>PUFA01000022.1:10000000-15792500 GCA_003508835.1 Eonycteris spelaea
ATGGCACATTCTTCATCCCAGAGTGGGTTTCCGTAGCGGTTCCCGGGAACTCTGCTTTTCTACATTCAGGTCGTATTTGACAAAGGAAATGAAGTGAGTAACAGTTTATGGCAAAGAAGGTAAATAGGCTAGAAAAGTTAGGAAGTCTATTTTAGAGCCAAATGTAAGTATGGTTGAATTACCCATCTCAGAATTCATTACCAACAAAATATCCCGGCTTCAAGAAAACATTATACTACCTATCCTATAAGAACTAGACTTGCCAATGGCCTGGCATTTCGCATTCTTTTTGATCAGTTTCTATGAATTCATAATTTATAATTTAAGGAAAATTATATATATATGATTGGGAGAAAACTAAAAAATAATGCAAAGTTCCAGCCGTATATAACTAAATAAATTCCATATATCCACTTAATTTGAGTAATATGTAGTCATTAAAAATTACATTGGCAAAGAATACTTTAATGATACAGGGAAAAGTTGAATATATACTCAGTGTTAAATAAAATAAGCAAAAAATAAAAATTCCCTATGTTTTCTATCTAAACGTTATCAATGACATATACACAGCAAAGTTAGTAAAAGCCTGGTACATGGCACTATAGAAAGTTAACAGTGGTTGTCTTTGAATGATGGGGCTAGGGGTGAATTTTGTTTTCTTTTAATTTTTTGTCTGTATTACAAATTTTCTGTGATAGCAATGCAGTATTTAAAAAATAAAAAACCAACAAAGAAGAATATTTGCTTACATAAATCATTTTTTTTTTTTTAAAGAAAAGAGGCAGAAGGGAAACTTGGATGCTTTACTACAGAGAATCTTTACAGAGGGTCAGTCTTTACAACTGAAGCTTCTAACCACCCTCACTTCTAGAGAAGGACCAGAGAAGGTTGAAAGTTCCGGGGACAGAAACTGCAGGACCGCCAGCCCCTGGCGCCCTGACCTGGGCTTCCTCCTCAACCCACAGCTCATCACTCGGCCTCCACACAAGTACCATGGTGAAGACACGACAGAGTCCACCTCCACCCCGATCACAAAAGGGATGTTCCTTCGTCTTCACTGCGCATGAGATCAGTCTGGGACTTTAGTAAAATACAAATTCCACAACTAGCAGAGAATCAGACTCAGCCAATCCGGGGTGGGCTCAGGAACCGGCCGCCGTGGCCAGCAGTCTGGGTGGTCCCAACGCAGGGAATCTGAGGACCAGATCTGAGAAACACGGGCTTTCTGATTCAAAACCTGGGACGGCTCCTTTCCACCCAGCTGACCTCAGGCTCTGAGCCAGGTGTAATAATTACATTTCCCGGTTTCTGTATTTGATGTTTGACATCCCCCCGCCTAGCTGAGCCTCGTAGGACCACCCCTCAGGAGTCAGCCAACTCCTAGAGCTAGTAAAGGATTCTCTTGAGAACAAGTCTTTCATACACAAATGAATGCATCCAGAGCCCGTGCCCCAACCTCCTCCTTTCTCTCTCTCACACACAGGGCCACTGGTCACTTGCCCTACTCACCCCAGGGCCAGACAGATACCAGATGGTCAGGGGCAGCCTCCCTGCCATAGGCCCCTTGAAACTACCCAAACCAGCCAATACTAAACCTGCGTGCCCTGCTCCCCCTGTTCCTTCCCCGGAGACTCCCACCAATGGTTTCCGTTGCTCTGCGGCCTGCTGACCGACTCTGGTGCTTCCCGTGTGGCCCCCACGGCCCCTCCCACTATAACACACTATCTTTTCAAGGGCGGTCATCTCCTGATCTGTTGGCATCACGCTACCTGCATAATAATAAAATCTCCATTGTGAAACCCTAGGCCGCCTCTGGAAGAAGAACTCTCACAGGTCCCGCAGTCCCTTAGAACCATGACAGGACAGAGGGGCAGGAGCCACCAGAGATTATAAGCATTCATTCATTCCGGGTGACAAGCCTGCCAACTGCTGGTAAAAAAATATTCCTGGTTCACCAAGAAAAAGTATGACAACCAAAACTCTTAAAATACCTTTTTCATTTGCCGCTTACCTCCCGGAGTGGGATGATGAGGCTGCACAAGTTCTCCTCTTTGCTGGTAAAGCAGATGTAGTTTGTGGACACGAACATCTGCCCCAAAATGTGCATCTTGTTAAACGGCGTCCAGAGAGTGCAATCTGTGTGCCCATCTAATTTTTCATCCTTAGGCAGCCGGAAGAGTGCGCGGTACCTCTCACTCTTTGCCCTGGCATCAAGGTCGCTGGAAGGCAATAACAACAACTCACCTCGTGCAAAAGAAACGTTTCGGTCCCTTCCAAACAATGCAGCCATGGGTGTTCCCCGCCCACCTTTCCCCCTCTGCATCTTGCCTGACTTATCCCTACTTTCTTGGCTTCCTATTGGGGCTCATGTCAACCTATGACCCAAATGCGTAATAAGTTATTGTAATATAGTTAGATTCCTTGTATAGTAAACGTTATAATCAATTATCTGTGAATGTTCAAGAATCTTATGGAAACCAGGCCTGGACAAGAAATTCATCCACTTCCTAAAGAAATACAATCATTTCTAAAGGGATTATTACATTTACACTTATCCAGAGCCACTTCTGGGGGCCTCGTCTTTTAAGAAAGACCCAATAAGGATAAAAACGAGCCTCATCAATCCGCTGGCTATCACTGCCCACCATAAACAGACAACCAAATCGCCTGAAACAAAGGAGCAACCTACCTCTTTCTTGGACAACTAGAATTTCCAACCTCAGCTGGGTCCTCTGTTGACTACAATCTTTTCCCTAACGACCTCCTTTTCCCTGTTCATCATACGGGTTGTTAAAACCTTTCCCCTCACGCTCTACCTGACCTGACCTCCCTGAGGGTGTGGTTTCTGGCTTCACAGAACAGAGAGAGGCTAAGAAGCAGGAACTCCCTCCAAGTCCCTGTCTGTACCTTCACAATGACCTCATCAGGTTCCAACCACCAGCTGCAGGCTAGTGATCTCCACTCCATATGTCACTGATTCAATCTCCAACTACCTGTCCTGCAGGCAACTCAGCTCGGCGTGACCAAACCTGAGCTGTCACATCCCTGGACGGACCCGCTCGCCCTCTCTCATTCCCCATCCGGTTTCGGGCACAATTCCGTGCATACGGCCACATGGCAGAGCATCGAATCTCTCTCCGACTCTCTAGCTGTACTCCCACATCCAGACCTCCAGGCTTCTTGGCAGCCTCTCGTCTCCCAAGGCCCGGTCACCTTCCAGATGTGCGGTGGATGCCTTCTCTCTGTGCACTTCCCCTGTGTTTCCCCCACTGTGTTATTCCCTGAAACAGTCACCCTACTGAACCGGCAGTAGTAGCTTCTACTGCTCTGAGACCCCAGCCACAAGCACCTCCACTGAGAGGCCTTTCCTGCTCTCAGCCCCATCTCCCCCCGTGGGTGCCCGAGACGCTCTGCTCACAGGCTCGGAGGGGCAGGCCGTGTGAGCCTCACTGACTGCGCTGGCAGTGTCGTGGGCAGTCTTCACTTTGGTACCTACACCCAGGAAAGTGTTCTGAACCCTTAAAGTTGTCCAGAAAACGTTAACTTTCCATACACAAGTGGATGGGTTTCTTGTTTCTAAAGTCGTGAGACTCGGCCTTGGTTACTTACCGCTTGAGAGCAGACACTTTTTTAGGAGATTTCTTTTTCAGTTTGGGCAGGGATCGATCTTGCTCAAACCCCTCATTGTCTAAGAGCTGCCTCATGGCTATTGGCGAGCTGCTCCATCAACTTGAAGGTCTCGTTGATGTTGAGAAACACAGAGAAGAAATGCTCGCTGGACCGTGTGCTCACTTTGATCACGTCAGGCAGAAGCAACGTGGCATTCTTCTCGAGCTGCGTGATGTCCACCCACCGGATCACCAGCTTGGCTGGGCACAGGGAACAAGGCTGGGTCAATACCTGGCTCCTTCAAACCCCTTCGAGATACTGCAGGCTCCCACCTCCAGCCCCCGATCATACTGAACTCCTTTGAGTCTATGTGACCGTATTTACCACTGTTTTGTTAGTTATGAGACCAGTGCAGACCACAGAGAGTCTAGGTTCATAATTATTACAGATTCAAGCCTGTATCTACCAAATTAATTAGCACTTTGGCAAATCTTTATGACACAATGACCAAAATTTTGACAAATATCGAACTGAAAATAATCACATGCACTGAAGACTTTTAAAAAAGTAATGTTGACCCGGTCATAAACACAGAGGTATTCTTGGTATTCTGGGTGGCTTATGCGTTCAGGGCACACCTCAGGAGCCTTTCCAAAGCGAATCTCTGAAATTCTAGACAACTCACCTTCCCTTCCCATAAGAAAAGAATAAAAGCAAAGGTGGTTAATACTGAGGTACATCCAACCCTGACGGGGGACCTTGCCCTTCCAGTAGCTGCACGAGTAATAGTTGACGAGCTTCTCTTCCTCGGGCATCCCGAAGAGCCTGTGGAATTTCACGATGGCCTCCTTAAACTTCTCTGTGTCGTCGTCTTCCTTCACATCATTGATTTTGTTATACTCCGCAATGATGCCCTAAGCAGGGACGAAACACACAGCACACAACTGGTATTACTCTGACAAGAGAAGCTTTTTATTCTGTACGCTGTACATATTAGGGGGAAAAAATAACAATGTTTAAGGCTAGAATTTTTTTTTAAATTGAAGAATTGTATCCAAAGGCAACCCCCACATTCTAAGCCGATTACCAAGTAGCATTTGCATGTGAAAAATGTTTCAGATAATGATATAGAGTTTTATTACCCGTTTATTGGTGCTAATCATTTTATTAAACTCACTTAGAACGAAGCCCATCATTTTATTTTGCAAATGAGGAAATGATTGCCGTGATAGAGTCATCCCAAAAGTCAATGTCTGCCTTTCTTAAAAAATCAATAAAAATTCTTCAAGAATGGACCAGGTTCAGGAAAGACCAGAATGCATGTCAGTAACTGACACTTGGTCACAAATCTACTGTCTTAGGGCCATGAATACCATCAGGGGACCTAGAGAAAAGAAATAAGCAACTATTTGAATGAAAAGGGGAGAATATGAGAGCAAAAATTATATTAGATACACAATTTTTGGTTAGTTGGACAAAAAAAATTAAATATTTGTGAAGCAAGTGACTGGCTTAATCTACTGTTTATCATTTTAATAGCTTGAAAGGCCATTTCATTGTTATCCAATTCCTTTGTAATTCCCTGAAAACTGGCTTCTACATAAATCTCTTGACAGAAAATGCTGCCTTGGATTCCACTTATCACTCTGTAATCCCCAAATCCCTCTGGTTTCATCTTTATTTCCTCAGATCAGGTAGCCCCTGGAACAGCACGAGCTTTCAAACATGAAAATTTGGGGCTCAGATCCCAACGCTATCACTGCACAGCTGTGCATAGCTGGGCAACCTCTCGGATTCTCCTTGACGTGACCGAACCCTCTGTGTTCCGAGGACAGAAAATTGCAACGGCCTCGCACCTAGAATCCCTGCCTTGTGGCTCTTCTGCTTTCAGTGCATCCTGAATGCTCCTACAAATTTATCTTCCTTAACACTAATTCTGACTAAAAAATCCTTATGAAAATTCTAGACCAGGCACATTTTGGATCCACCAGAGAAGACTCTTACCTGAAGTCAGAGGAAGGATGATGTTAGAATAGAAGGGAGTGTTGTGTAACAAACCAAATGATAGCCACATGTTTTGAGCAGAAAAACATTAAGTTCAGACTATGCCATCTAAAGATCTACTAAACAGCACATTCTAGAATGCTCATTTAAATTCTAGAAACATTTAAATATGAAAGCAATCATGAGGCTAGAGAACTGAGAACTATCACTCTGAAACACTCTGGGGCCTACCACACTTATAGCAACAGACCAGATCTTCCAACTCATTTCGACAGTGAGGATAATAGTGCTAAGAGGCTCCACTTCCAAGGTTCCCACAATTAAGAAAAGAGGGTCTAGAATGCAGAACTTCTTCTTAGTCTGCAGTAGTTTATCAGCCAGGTGAACTGAATGATGGAACAAAGGGGTGGAATGTCTCCCTCCCAATATGTTCTACCGGTTCTACATGACATAAAATAGGTCACCTGGTGTTAGGCAACAGCTCCACTTAGGAAAATTACCCAGTGCACAAGGGACATTGACAGGTAATTCTCAAAAAGAGGAAAATGGACTTACCAAACATGAAAAAATGTTCAACCTCATAATCCGAGGCAGAAAATTAAAATAATAAGACATCAGCTTTGACCTGTTCAATTTGAAAAACCATTTGAACAATGGCAACGCTGAAAGCAAGCAATGGCATAATCGCAGCGGGATTCCAATATGTTGACAAAATCTACCAAGGTCCATTAAAAATGTTTAAACTACTTAATCCATTAACCAACATCTTGTCATCTGTCCCAAAGGAAAAAAGCAAAAATTACAGGAAAAGTTATACAAACAGAAGTGATCACTGTATTGTTGCTTGTGCCTGCCCCCCACTAGTCTAGAAGCTAAGAAGACATCTAGAGAGAGGAATGAGATAAAAATAACAACTAAAAATTATACAATAATATAGTACATACTAGTCAAAGAAAAAAGGCATAATACAAAATATATGTACAGTAAGACTACTATTATGATAAAATACATATAAGAAATCTAGAAAGAAATACACAAAATACTATCTATGGTATTTGAATTGCCTCTGTAGTTAATTATTACATTTATAATTTATAAAAGTTAATTAGACCTCAAAACAAACTTGTTGGTTTTCTCAATTACTGAACAATCTGTGCATGCTTAAACTATTCATTTGCATATGAATGGCATTCTTTCACACATAATTGCATTAATAGCAATTCCTCCTAATTGGTTTCAGGGGAATTAAATCTGACATTTTTTGGTGTAATGAAAATGATGAGAAGAATGGCTATTTGACAGAATCGGTCCTTGTTTTGTTTATTTATTTACTTCTCCTCCTGGCTATTGTCACCCCTAAGAGTCAGTATCTTCCTAGAGCTCCTTTATTTGAACCTGTTTCCCAAAGATGATAGCATGAAAAGACACCTGAGCATCTCAGTATGGCCCCTGGACAGAGAAGATGCTTTCGGTCTGTGCTTCCCCACACGGATGGGCTCTACACCTTCCACCCAGCCCCCGCAGTGATCAGATTAGGAATCTTCAGACTCACTCCACGTACATTACTTCCCAGAAATTCAGATAACATGATTTAGAAGCAAAATGAAGATGTTATAAAATCAGATTGGTTTTTATCAATAAAACAACTCTCGATTATTCTAGAATAACTTTTGGGGGGGGTCTGGTCTCCCCCTCTCTCATTTTTATCCTCTTTACTAGTCTTCTAATCTCTTTAGCAAGGATGGAGAAGAAACCTAAATCACCAATCTTGAAGCGGTGATAAAATATTCATTCCGAGGGGTCAGGGGTGGAAGTAAAGATGAGCTCGATATTATTTTATATGTGCTTTTGTTCTTCTCGGCCCTCACTAATTTTTTGTGGTCCTTTTGTGGTCTAGTTAAGATTCCGTCTCTCCTTCAAAAACCTCAGATCTAGAGTACTTTTTATGCCTGGTTTTCTCTAAAGCCAAGATGGCATCCGAGGTCCAGATCCTCATCTCTGAAGAGTGCAGGGTTGCTATTAACCAAGTGGCATCTTAGGGGCTTCACACGTCACTGATGCTTATTCCTAAAGGACTATTATTACAACGAAGACACAGGAGCACCTCTTTTTTGCATTCTTCAAACGCCAAACTGCAAAGCAGTTCCTAAGACACCTAAGAAAACACGAGGGTACAATCTGCCTTCCAGTGACTCAGAGGCCTGATCTAGGTCACTGAGGAAACGGCACACAAGCTCGAGAGTCTGCTCTGAACCAGTTAACCAAACTCCTGCAAGACCGACGACCTTGGCCTCTGAGAGCAGTGAAAATGATCTCTCTCACACTTCACGGGCATGTCCCTGGATCAACAGAAGAGGAACACAAGCTGTCTGGAACACCAGCCTGCAGAGCATAAGAAATCAGAAAAGCAGGCTCAGGAGGAAGACACATTTAAAAAGCCTGCTGACTTGTCCAGCAAAGAAACTTAACATCTGAAGGCAACATAGCAAGTCTTCCCATCACAGCAGGTCACAAAGTCAGAGACTCAGAGAATCCTAATCTTCTCCATTTGACAGAAGACAGCTCTCCTTATCTAGTGTCTTACTCCTCATTGCTGTGCATAAAAATAAATCTGTTTTTACATTACATTTATGTGTAAAGAGATTGCTACTGGAGTGTAAGAAAGGGTTAATGCCATCAATGCTAGTTTGGGAAAAGCTTCCTGAGGGATGGTGGGTGCCTTAGACTCAAAAAAAAAAAAAAAAGAAGAAGAAGAAGAAGAAGAAGCCATCTCCTTTGGCTCCAATAACACGCAGATGAGCAGTCAGGATTTGGGAATTTTAACCAGTCCAAGTGGATACAGTAGAAATTAAGTAGTAAAACATTAGGTCTCATTAATGCTTTCTTTCCCTTGAACTTATATACAAAAAAACCAAAGCCAAAACCAAACCAAACCAAACAAAAAACCAGACTCTAAAGAATAATAGGTTCTATTTGTATTTTTTTCCTTCTTTTTCTGAGTACGAAATTACTACATGTTCATGTAAAAGTTTAGTAAAGTAGAAAATATAAAATAAGATTGACCATTCTGTGGAATTTTAATAAGAAACACACTGTCAGATAACTTCCTAGAATTCCTCCTGGACCTACGTAAAGTAAGGCTTTCTTACTGTGACTCAAGCTCCAGATATTATAATAGAAAAAAACTGATAATTTTGACTAAATAAAAAACTTAAACTTTGCATGGCAAAATCTATTATGAGCAAAGTCAAAAGACAAATGACAGAGAAAATATCTACAACACACATAACTGATAAAAGACCTTTATATAAAAAGAACTTTTGAAAGTTAAATAATGAGACCAAAAGTCCCATAGAAAAATAGGTAAAACATAGGAGCACACAGTCTACAAACAGTGATAAAAACATGGCTCTTAAACATATGAAAAGACATTCGTTTCATTAAAAACACGAACACATTTCTCCCCCACCAGAATGGCAAAAACTCAATAGTGTGATAATCCACCTTGCTGATGACCGTATGAGGAAACAGGCACTCCCAGACATAAGCGAGAATAAAAACCAGTACCGCTCCTGGGGATGGGGAATTTGGCAACATTAACCAAAATGGAACATGTAGTTACCATTTAATCTGGCAATCCCACTTCTACCAACTCATCTTAAAGATACATCCCCAATAGTACAAACATAATCTAGCCTTATTTATATTGCATAGGAGAGTGGCTGAATTATCTAGGGAGTAGACACACAGAATATGCAGCTTAAAACAAATAAATGCAACATGGGATCCTGGATTGGACCATGGAACAAAAAAAAAAAGACATAAAGTGGAAAAACTGGTAAAATTCAAATAAAGTCTGTAGTTTCGTAACAACATCACGTTAATGTTAATTTCTTAGTACTGATAAATGCACCACGGTTATGTAAGATGTGAACATTCGGGGAAGCTGAGTGCAGGGTCTGGGAATTCTCTGCTCTATCTTTGCAGTTCTTCAGCAAATATAAAAATAATTCAAAAAAAATAACTATTTAAATGAAGCAACAACAACAAACGTAATAACGATCTCTATGAACTCGTATGGAGTGTTACCCAGGGGTCATTAAGGAAAAAATGCAAATGCAAAGGAGCATATATACTGGAAGTTTCATGGGTAAGAAGTAAAGTAAGAAAAAAATACACACACGTGCCTATTTTTATAACTTTCCTGTAAGTTTTACCTTATTTCCAATGAAAAAGTTTAACAACAACAACAACAAATCCTCTACCTGTATTTTTCCTCTCACGAATGTGGTGATATCATTCTCATTTTCAAAGATGGAGAGTGTCTGCAGTAGGTTCTGCTCAAGCCATTCCCAGTGTTCGGTGATTTCTTTTCTGGAACCACCTGGATGAATATAAACATGTAATAATGGTCAGCATTGAAAAGCTGCCTAAAAAACCAGGCTCAGGGCATCCATATTTTATGCCACGAAAGAAGACGAGTGTCCCAACAGCTCTACCTTTAAACGCTCTTTCTCCTCCAGAAGAGACACGCAGAAGACATTTAAGGAGGTGGAAACCCAAGAATAAGGGCAGTGTGTCCTCACTCAATGTCGTCGATAGGTTCTTTGACTTTAAGCTGAATGCTGCATACCAGTTTTACCACAGGCTAATTGATATAAGCCAGAGTTGGGCTCCTATAGCATCCCAGCAACGTTATAATGAAACAATGTTATTCGAGGATCTGCTGTGCTGTGCTATAGTTGAGTCGGATGAGGTGAGTCCAGAAACGTTTAGGATACTTTCTGATTAGGAGGCAGCAACATTTCTCCCATTCTCTTTTCTGGGTTGGGCGTTTAGCTCCTCCCTCCTCTTTTTTCCCTCCTAAAGTCTGCACCTCACAGGGTACCATAGATCCTGTTAGGATAGCAGGTTACAGCTGAGAAGCTGCGAGGCTTGTGAGAGCTTTGGAAGGCCACTGGAGAGCTGATGTAACCACTCCCGTCATGGGCAAAAAATGATCCCCACTCACTTCAATTATGAATGAGATGTGAAAATGGACCGTCGCTGGGGAATAGCGGCCTGGCTCTCACGAGCACAGCTGCCTTGAGCAGTAATGGGATGAGGTCATCCTCACAGCCATGGACCAGATCACTGTACTCGGGCCAGTTATAAAGAAGCTTAAGTCAACTCGCCTGGCAACTTCCAAAGCGAAACCACCCCAGCCTTGCAGCATCTGTAATTGGCTCTGCTCTCAGCTCATAACTCACTGCGTGGGCATAACCAGGATGCCGTCAGATGAGGCTGGACGGACGCTGGAATAAATTCCTTTCCCTTTTTGTCTTGCTCTGGGGTTGTTAATGATCTTGCAGAAAAACAGTGTCTTATAAATCATCCACGTCTCACAGATACACATTATATAGAGGTCATACGTCATTATCATAGATATAAATTGTATGCACTGCTCATTCCGGAATTAAAGAATGATTTAGTGATTCCACTAATTCGCCTTTTAGTCCTTTCCACAGATTTCCAAAGTCTCTTTTTCATTGATTTCTTTAAAATGTCTCCTCTCGGCTCTCTGTCACCAGTAATTCGAGACATCTCAGAATCTCACTCGACTCCTGACAAAGGTGGAAGACGAGAATGTGTCCACAGTGATTCTCAGAACAGAGGGAGCAGAACTAAAATCTCTTCGGGAATAAAAGGTAGCCTTGAGGGGCTTCGGACCCACTGCGTGAGGAGAGGCGACACCAAACCAAACTCAAGTTCATTTTCTCTTCCTTTACGCTAAATACCAACACTGCCTACAGGGAACGCCATATGCCCCACTGGCCGCCCTCTCTGCTTCTCGCCTCCTGGGATGGAAACCCCCACAGCTCTGTCTTCCATGACCACCACTGGTCCTCCCTCCTACTGCAGCGCCGTGTGCTCTTCCTCTTCTGTCCTCCACTGCCTGCTGCTTCTCCCACGCCTGTCGGTGTCACGTGAAAAGGCTGGCTTTTGGAGTTGTCACTGGCCACTCACTGCTCCCATGTATAGGAAAGGAGCCCAGAGGGCCAGTCTCAGATCCTTGGGCCTGGAGGTCTCTTCTGGCTACGTCCAGACCTAAGATCCCACAGTTCCAGAAGACCGGGTTCTAGATAAGAACTTTGTGTGCCATTATGTGCAACCATATATTATTTGAGGAAAGAAAAAGACATGAATGCCATCAGCCGATGGCAGTTTCTGGAATTAACGATGGATTGCTACACGCAACAGATTAATTCCAGGGAGAGTAATGAAATGTGCCTTTTTACATTAATATTACTGTGCACAGCATCTTCTGAACACTTTCCTAAATGCACCAAGAATAAATAAGGACAGGTGTCCATGGCTCCAGGTTCTGGAGTCCAGAAGTATGAGGACACCTGTAAGGCAGAGCTGAGTCATCTCCCCAAGCAGACGGGACAAATGCCGAAGATGTCAATTTAGTAAAAGCTATTTCTGAAAGCAGGTTCCACTTCTGTCTGCTTTTCGCCCCTCAAGATACAAAGGGCCACATCACCTCTCAGCAACCACAGAGCAAAGGTCCTGTTAACAGTCTGAGAGTAACTGTCACTTCTGCCAGACCAAGCTACAGGAACCAGGGAAGACGCCACAGAAAACACGTTATAATCCTAAAAGCTCCTTAGAAAGGGCTCTTCCGTTTCTCAAGAAAATAAGTACAAGTGCTCCAATATTTCAGACCTTGGGGCTCTTTTGTTATGGCTTACAGCGAGATAACATGAAGCTCTTTTTGCCCCAACTTTAAAAAGGGACTATTTACCCAGCAGTTTGAGCAAAATGCATTGAACGCTCAGAAGAGAAGGGAAGGGCTTGCCTGTCAACTTTCTGGAAAGGCCTCATGTATACAAAGATGCAGCAGGAAAAATAAGCTGACCTGACCGTGCAATCGGCTGGAACAGCAAGCTGGGTCCGCCGGGAGACGCCTTCAGGAAGTCCAAGTCAGAGCATCTGCGGGGTCCCAAAGGAGATCGGCCCTTGATGGGCTTAAGGTTATTTAGAGATGAACTTTGGAAAAATGAGAATCCAAATACCACTTGGAGTGTGTGGGGGGCTGGGTTTTGTCTTTCGTTTGTTTGTTTGTTTGTTTGTTTTTGAGAATACTAGCCATAGGCCCTGTGCCTGTATCTGGGGAAATTTTCAGCATTATCTATGACAATGAAAAATACTAAATCGTCCTAGTCTAATCTGTCATCTAGTTTGAAGGGTGTCTTAAAGCACATACAGTCTACTTGAAATAAAAAGGAAGAAGCATTGAGATGGACCACGGATTGATTCCATCACGTCTGGCCTCTGAGGATTAAGAACAAAGGCTTACGGCCCCCTGACAGATATTCAGTGGATATTTCTTTGTGATGAATGATTAATAATAATGCATTTGGTTCCGAGACTGCAGCACTGACTTACAAACCTGAATTCCAGGATACCTTACATGGTACATCCTCTCTGATCAAGACCGTGTGTACACACATGTGTAGGTATCTGTTTGTGTGTAACATGCAAAAGGAAACTCACCCATGACATAGCAGAAAATAAAATTAAGCAAAACCAACCCACTAGACCTCCTAGGGATTAGAAAGCAGCCAAGCTGGTATTTTTAGTTCCCAGAACAGGCTGTGTGGATCCCGGAGCTGATCCAGTCCTCAAGTGAAGAGCACTGGGAACTAATGAAAGGGAACCAAAGGAAGAAATCAGCTATTTTACGGCCTTAGCCAAACATAACCTTAGCCACAAAGATGGTAATTTTCAAGTGTAAACCAAATGAAGGCAAGGGTAATGCCCAACACACTAGAGTAACATCGACTGTCTCTGTAGTACCTACAAAGCCACCATGCAGTCTCTACACCCAGAAAAATGACTTATTTGGAGAGGGCAAGAGATAAAACCCAAAAATAATGCAGTGATTTAAAACATTTTTAGAACAAAAGGGAGATTTGTGTTTTAAAGATTTACATTAGATGTATTTAAATTAATTAAAGCTATAATTATAAACATGTTAACGGTGATGGTAACGTTATCTATTACTTATTTGTACCTAGCAGGTGGCATACTTAACTTTAGATAAGTCACGGAACGTAATCCCAAAGCATCCGTCTAGAGTTCTGGTGATAATCCTTTCATAGAGGAGGAATCGGAGGCTTTTACATTTCTATAAAGTTTATCCAGATTTTTCTGGCTCCAAAATCTACACTCTTAACGGCTGCCCTTTACCACCTCCTGACACAGTTTTGAAGCGGGGTAAGTAGGACTAGAGGTCAGACTCTCTGAAGTGATAAGGAGCCTGGTCATCAGGGAGACATAATGGCTCACACCACAGACTCTGTCAAAAAAGTACACCCGCTTTCAAGTCCCCACCCCGCCACCTACTGGCTCTGTGACTGTGGGCACCTCACTTGACCTCTCTGTGCTTCAGACTGCTCACGCTTCCTTCAGGGTTCCTGTGCATGGAAGGCCCAGAACAGCCGCTTCTGTACCCATTGCAAGCTTCTCATATAGCTCTGCTTGTAACCTCTTACAGGTCATGACAATGCGCTCATGGCTTTATAGTCACTTTTAGGAAAAAGAGGCCCAGGTAGCTACTCATCCAACCCTGGCAAGAATCAGTGGTTCATGTCCTTATTTTACTGAACTGCCAAGGTCCTTGCTTACCCTTGCGGAGAGAATTATGTAAACGGCTGTCTTTCTGGAGGGCAATAGGGGCGGAAACACAAAAAGCCTTACATAGCAGCACACTTTGGCTCAGCACACCTACTTGTACACATGTGTCCTACGGTGATAATAAGGGAATGTGAAAAGATACTGTTCATAGGATAGTCACCAAGGTTGTTCCCAAAAGGCATTAACATTAGGGGAAAACCCTAGATTCCCACCAATAACAGATCAATTAGTTAAATTATGTTATATATGCCATAAAATGTTATCTACCTATAAAACTGACATGACAGAAATACATTTTATTGACATGAAAAGTGTATATATATGTATACACACACATATACATGCATGTGTATGGACAGGCACGTTTTACATGTTTATAAAGTCTGGAAGGTAATTTATGATGTGGTATTAATGTTTTTAAATTTTTATTCTTTTTCCTTATCTATACTTTCTAATTTTCTATAAGAACCATATATTGTTGGGAAAAAAAAGAGCAAGTTTTTGGGTTTTTTTTTTTTAAGCTGCTCTCTTCCCAAGGATCCAAGGCTAATTCTTGAGGCCCACAGACCAAGAAAGGATTATTGCATACGACCAGCTTCCACGGTCCATGTGTCTCGCGTGGAAGGCAATCGAATGACCCGACATTTCCCCCCATCTACTGGAGGAGAAGAGCAGAAGCGGAACCAATTAGCAACCTTTAATTAAATTCTGGGCCTTACCAGCGGCCCACCAAAAGAATGTTTAATCCCCAAAGCCAGCATGGTGCTGCTTTAAAAAATGCTGAGCTGGGCGCTGGGGAGACTGGGAACTTGGCCTCAGCTCCGCACTAACGGGCTGTGAGTAGCGCCGTGAACTTGGGCGATTCGTTCTACCTCTGTATCCTATTCAATTAAAGGTGTTGAACAAGATGGTAGCTAACGCAGCGTTCGGTTCTGAAAACAAATGACCGTTGAGGCCCAGAGGAGATTCTGGGTTGGTAAAGAAGAGGGAAATTAAGTCGATGGGCAGCTGAATCCAGGCGCTGTGCAGGGCCGTGTCCACCAAACACATGCCCTCCACCCACTTCCTGTATCCGTCCTGTTGGAAGGTTCCATGTACCCAGAGGGAACTGTCAACAGCTCCATCCTTCCATTTGTGACTCTCCTCTGCAGCTGCCCCAGAGTCCTCGTTAGACAACGTCCTTGGAATGACCTGCATTCTCTGTGTCTATATTATTCCTGCAGAGGCTATATAACCCACTTCCTGTTAGAACCTTCTAATTCTTCTCATGGGGAGAACCAAACGGGTTGCCTTCTATGTCGGTCCACTGAAGGCCAAGGAGGGCAAGGACTGGGCTCTGTCCTGCCTCTGGGACGCCAAGCAGCCTTGAGGGAAGACCTGAGGCTACTTGGTGCCCTGGTGACCCTGGTGCCCCACATGCAAAACCGTCCGTCAACCGACGGGTGGGAGGAGAGGCGGAATCGTCAGAACACAACGAGCTCAACGAGGCTGGGCGAACTCCCACGGCACAGCTTCCTGACGTTCTTAGAGATGGCAAGAGAATATCACTTACAGACAACCAACCAAGCAAAGTGCAGTTCGGTAGGCTGGCGCTGATGGTACAATGGCATGTCACCCCAAGGGAACGGTGGCTTCATTTTGGGTAGTAGTGAGAAGGGTCATCACTTAGGGAGGTTGTGGGCTCCCCTTCCCAATTAAAGGTGTCAATGGCAAGGAAATGTAAATTACCAGCTTCTTCAAACTAGTCCTGATACTGACTGTGGGAAGCCAACTTTTTTTAAAAGCATATGAAAATAACGCTGAGTTATCTATAACTTGCTTCCCACCCTCCTTCCTGTATGTTTCATATTGCCAAGGGCCAGGTGATTATCATATTGGTAGTAAGTCAGACGAGGTCTGAACTGCCGCTCCCCCTGCCTGGTTCCACGTGGCTCAAACCTAAGGCAAACCATTTGAGCAGGGTTTACCACTAACACTACTGCCCTCCCGTACAAAGTGGTCTATGTGAGGACATTGACTCTAGACGCTCACTTTTATCCAGTTTACATGGACTGGAGAGTCACAAGGCACGTGGCACAGAACAAGGTTTGGGAATGCTATGTATTGTACAGGGCGATGAGATAGACCCACCCAGTTTTCTGCGGAAGCTTCTCTTAGACCAATGAATGATTGTGACATACAAGAAAATAAAGCTCCCAAAACTGTCCCCAAATACCAACTTTGCAGTTTATGATAAAACAACATTAAAATTACAAACCAAAAGGTCAGTAGATCAAAGGAATCTCTTTAAGGCAACTGCTTCCGCTCTTAAAATCTTCCCATATCGGGACGCCAGCAATTTGGATTTAAACAGAAATCGATAAGCAGAACAACTAATGGGTGAGTGTGACTTGCACAATGGTTGTCACTTCCGTGGGGTCTTCCACAAGGAAAGTCTGGAGCTATTGCTATGGGTAATCAATAGATACAAAGCTGAAACTGCTCTGGGTTTACTGTCCTGAGATCACGCAGCTGTGACAGGCGTTACAAAGCACATCTCTCTTGTGGTATAATAAGTCTGCCATCAGCATTTACTGCCTACTGCTCCTTAGTCTTGGCTCAGCAAATAACTTAGGAATAATTCAGCCGTAACTCTGGGCTCCTTCCCACTCAGGCAGTCGTAGGATCCTCGTCACAGCATGGCACACTCACCGAAGCAGCCCGAGTAGTAATGTCAGGCAACAGGAGAGCAAGGTTAGGGCTGAGGGGACGGAAAGAGGAGTCGCAGACGCACGGACCAGCTGTTCACAGCACGGTAAATGCACCGCGACCCAGGAAGGCTGGGAGCTGAGAACGCCACGGAGAGGTCAGAGGGCTCCAGGCTCCGGAGGGTCTCAAAGTCTCTGGGCACAAGTGGTGGAAGGTGAGTGACCAGGTATCAAGCACCCTTTCCAACACCCTTCATTGAGTGGTTTAGTGGCTCTACCTGATCTCTAACTTCCTTGCCTTTTTTTCTTCGCCCGCCGGCTACAGTGTCTATTTTAACACTGTTCTAGACTATTTGCCCACTAAATGTGACACTTGTCCAACCAACCAGCACTTCCCCTTCTGCAGCAGCTACCGAGCCTTTCCCTTGGCACTGAACTGCAGAGACAGCAGAGACAGAGATCAGAGTGCTACCCCGCTCAGCCTGGGCCACACGCACAAGTCTGTCTTCCTCGGGCCCGGCTTCCCTCCGCCTTATCCTCCCTGCGATCCACATCCTTCACTCCTAGTGGTACTCTCCACGCCCCGAACCCTTCACTCCCCAGAGTGCACAAACGGCTGTTCTTCCCCTGTTTCTCCTGGGGCTCTCTGCATCTCAACCGGGATAAGTTGAAAATCTAACTACAGGTTAGAATTTCCGTTGCTACGAAATCCTTGCGGGACCAGGAACCTTCCCGCAGCCTGAAGTCAGCCCCGGACAACCTCCCCTACTCACGCAGAAGGCCAGGCAAGCAGTCAGCAGCCCCACAATCACATGGCTCTGTATAGTACTTGCTCGCCCTGGGTCATTGAGTATTTACTTGGGTTGCAAGAGCAGAGACGGATCTGATTATCTTCAGACCTTCAGATCCCAGACAGGACTTCCTACCAAGCAGAGATCAACTTAAAAACATAGAGGGTGTTGGAGGCTGCAGGATCCAAGCAAGACTTCACCAGAGCGAGAAAGAAAACCACCATGCTAAGCCATCGGGATTTGAGGTTCATCTGCTGGCAATGGTAATGGTTTCTTACCCCCAAATACCTAGCGATTTGTACCCACAAAGAAACACTCCTTCCCGTCTGACACAACGCGGTCAATCCCCACATCTCTCCGGATTTCCAAACCCTGCTACTTACCACAGGCGATGGTCCAGTAGACCAGAGAGTCTGGAGTCTGGTACAGGATTCGGTAGGGAGCCACGCGGGCACTGGAGTCCAACACCACGTCGAGGGTACCCACCAGCAGGCCTGCGGGCAGGAAAGGGGGACACGTGCGTGAGGTTCCTCAGTGCTCTCTCGTGCCAGAGAGTGTGAGGACTTCAAGTGACGTTTACTTAGACGCTGTGTTTACTAAGGATGGCTTCGGGGTGGAACTGATGATGGTCAGGTGGGGAGGGCATGCAAAAGGCCCCCAGCCTCCCTCGCTCTGCCACTGTGGAAGACAGCACCCCCACCGAGCTCCGTGTCTGCCCCCCGCAGGCTTTTCATGAAGTTCTGATGATTCTGAACCACAAGTTCTGAAAGTATCACCCCCCAGAATCTTTTGATGTGTCATCTTACACTAATGGCTTGAGGTCTGGTTCTGACCAGACCGAATCACGCCTTGAAATGCACGACACCATTGCGATTCACGTCCCTCTGGCCTGGCAGTCTAGGGCCATGGAAAGAGTTATGCATGAGTCAACTTAGAGCTCAGCAGAGCTCAGTTACGGCTCCAATTCTGTTATAACCAGTTCCGTGGTGTGGACAGACCACTTACCCTCTCATCGCTTTGACAGCTCGGTTGTAAAGTGACCGTAATAGCGTCTGCCTTCCTGAAGCAGGGTTCTTAATCAGGAAGCCCAAAGGAGGTTAACACAGGGAGGTCCTACATCTGTCCTTGGTCTTTGTCCAAGGACCGGAATCCATTTAGGTTCATTCCAAACCACAGTGACCATTAGCTGACCGAACATACCAGACAAAACAAACTTTCTCTCTAAAATGGAAACTAATTCATTGGTTTGCTCTGGACTGTATGGAGTATGTTAAAAATAAATCCTTAGCGTCTGCAGAATTTTCCAAGGGATAAAGTTCCACATAATGTCCACAATGTCATGCGTGTGCATTTTTCCTTCCTCTACTGTGACTTGGAGTTGCTGCAAAGACTTCTATTTACTTTTCAATCATCTGCAGATGGAAAAGTGTATTAATAGGAAAAGCAGCAGAGGGCCAGCTAAGCTGGGTTTCCTTCAACCAGAAATACAAATGTATCACCCACGATAACTGAATGCTTATGATACTGGCCTCTTCTTGAATCCAAAGGAGAAATAAAATGCCTTAAACACGGGAAGTGTGGCACCTGTTGGTTTGGAGGCGCACACACTTCAGTCTGGCATTAGGGCACTGCAGTCAAGGACTGGCCTAGGTGGCTCACTGCGCCTCTACGAGGGTCACAGGAACAAAGATGCTCCAGGTGCTCTCTGGCCAGAGCAGCCCACAGAGGCCGTCCCATTCTGGATTTCTTCACTCCTGGCTCTGCCACTTCCCAATTCCCAGACCCAGGCCCCTGAGCCCTGTTTCTCCATCCTCAGTGTCTCTCTGGGCTTCCATACTCAGCAACACCAAGGAGGGAAGACCTCGAAAAGGTCCAGTCAATCCACATGTCTCAATCACTACAAATGTCCCCAACTAATATCCATCTCCAATGTCCATTATCCTAATGAATAAAACCTCCAGTGTCAGAGATAAAGAATACTGGGTGACTTAAAGCAGACCCCTTGGAGTGCGGGCTTCTGATAAGATGCCCCCTCACCAAACCTGAGCGTGCATTTACAACGGGCACCACCGACTTCCTCCAAGGTTTACATGGAAACTAGCAGGCACACTCACACCGACCATGGGGTCCATGCCAAACTATTTTCAAGTTAAGTTATAAACAGTATGATATTGCAATACCCACATTAGGTACATATAAAAATCAGAACAATTTTGCGAAAATCCTTGGAAAACTGGATATCCAAACAGAAAGTAACGCTGTGTGTGACCTGAGATACGCAGCTGGCCGGTCAAATCAATCGACACGCTTCCACTTTAACCCGGAAGTACTTGGCAACACTGGCCGGTCTTTCCTCCTTTTGGGATGCTGCACGTGTCAACATCTTACTTCCCAGCACCTCAGGTGACAAACTCCTAACGCTTCACGGCCATCTTTTCCTAACCCCGATGTCCCTCACGGTTCTGCTTCTGTAATACTGCCGCCTTTCTTTAAAATGACTTGCACATTTCGCTTTGTTCCGTGTGTCCTGTCCCCCCTCTCTCCAGACTCGGGGCTCCCTGATGGCAGAGTCGAATTGATTCTTTCGGACTCGTAGGCCCTGCACTTTGCCAGCACAGAAAGCTCTGCACACGTGTTTGGTGAATGGACAAATGGTGTGTTTTCTGAAAAAACTGAATAAGGAGTTATCACCAGGCTACCTAAGCTCTATGAATACAAGGAGTCAAGGCTTTGGGAGAGAGAAACTCTTTCTATACCCTCTGTGCATACAGAACATTAGAAGATGGCAAATCTGGTCTAGAGTATCCAAAAAAAAAAAAAAGGCAGCAATCAGGATTTACTTAGAAGTCTTATTACTCATACTTCTGAAACAGCTGTCAAAATACTGAACCTTTTATCATTTCCCACACAAAGCGTTGTTTTAGCAGCTGCTCTAGTCAGCTATTTCTGGTGTTAAACAACCTTTGATCATCTGAGATAACTGAATCAAATTACGGCCCTCAAAATAACTCTTCTCTGCATCTACCTGTTACATCAGTTTGGGAGCATCTGCAACATAAAAGTGCTGTTTTCAAGGAAATTCAGAAAACACTCTGCAAAACAGTCAGGCTTCCCACGGGGCCGTGGGCACTAGAGGGTGTGTGACACATGCAGAGTCACGTCTCCCCTTCTGGGGAGCCCCCACTTCTAGGAGCAGAGATGTGTCAGGGGACAGCCGGACACAGACAGGTGCTCATGGCAATGACCAATCCCTCTACTGATGATCTTGGAATAATTTATGTTATCCCAAAGGACCACCCAGCCTCCCTGCATTCCCTCGGCCTTGCGGCCAGGCGGAGATGAGACCGAGATCTGCAAAGACAAAGGCAGAGGGCAGGGGCCTGGCTCGGACCTGGCAGGTGTCCTGACAAGGAAGCAGTGATAGTGCCCGTTCAGAGAGGGCCTGCTATGCACTAAACATTTTAACACAATGGCTCTAAGCCACAGAACAGTACAGGAGATGACCAAACACATCTCTGACTTTAACACTTGGCCTTACCTCCTTCAGGCTTGTGTTTGTTTGTTTTATTCGTTTAAGGCAAGGCAATCCTTGGTTGACCTCACCGATTGCAAGGACCTTGTCAGCTTACAATCCCTTGTTTGTTTTTTTTTTTTTATTTTTTTACACTGTCTTCCTAGGTGGTCTCCCATCCAAGTACTAACCAGGCCCGACTCTGCTTAGCTTCGGAGATCAGACGGGATTGGGCTTGTTCAGGGTGGCATGGTCATAAACTTTTTTTTTTTTAAGAAAGAAAATATAACACACACTCAGCAAGGTCCCTTTGTGCCACCTCCATCTCATATCCCTCTCTCCACTCACCATTCTCAATTTCTTCTGCCTTCTTCTCAGCCAGGTCCTTAGAGTTCTATCGTCCCACATGTAAGCACATGAATACAGATATAAACGAGGATGTGCATTCTCCAGTTTGTATTAATGATAAAGAGTAGATCTGGTGCTGCAGCCTATTTTTCTCACCCGATAACATGTTTGCAAAATTTACCCAGGTTAGACTTACAAACCCAAATTATTCATTTTAAATGATGTAGAATATCCCGCTGTATAAATATAACTTATCCATTATTCTAATAGAAAAATTTGAGCCTATCTCCAATTTTTTGTTGTAATGGACAATGCAATCATTATCTTTACACCTGAACCTGGGCATGTGAGCGCATTTCTTTAGAACGGAATGGTTGAGTCTTAGGGTAAAAGCATTTTTAAACCTTATTAGATATTACAAACGTGCTCGCCAAGGTGAGTGTGCAAATCTACATTCTCACCAGGCGAGTGAGAGCATATCCTTTTCTCCACGTCTCCAAAGCACAGTATTACCAATTTCTTTTTTATTTCTGCCACTCTCAAGGGTCAGAAATTGTTATCTATCTGTTGCATAATTTGCATGTATGTGATTATTCATGAATTAACTGGCCATTCCAGTTTCCTGTTCTGTGAGTTATTTATTTGTCTTTCTTATGGTGCTGATATTTGCTGAGAAACTCAGGTCAGAAATTCAGAGTGTACCACTGAGAGGCTTCCACTAATACATACACTGGATTTTGATTTGTTTAGCACGTATACACTGATATCTCTAAAGCCAGAGAGGCAGTACTTGGACTTTTTTTCTTTACGTATCTTCTATATGACTACAAACATTTTGGTTCACGGATTTCCATCCTGTCCTTCTGGCTGCAGCTCCCTCGATAAAACTGGCACATCTCACCTAAGCCTGAGCACTTACATGCGCTCCAGGATCTGGGGCAGAAAGTAAACAATAACATCCAGGAACAGAGGCTGACAGTTGTAAGAACTCTGGGCGCACCATAATTTTACAAGTCTCTTCATAAAACTTGTTTGCTATTTGTTTTTAAAGCCTTCGAGGCTTTGCACAAGTTGTTTACTCAGTCAGAAATGTCCTTTGTTTTTTTCTCTTTCTGGCAAACCTCTATTTCCCTCAGTACCCAGGAAAGGGTAATGAACGTATTTGTTCTGCTTTCTTCCAACATGCTCCCCACATCCTTCCCAATATCCTGGCAATTAACTGCTCCCCTTTTTGTGATCAGCCAACTACCTCCAACATTTACATTACCAAGGTGATTATCATACAGTTTCCTCCCACCAGTCTATGAGCCCCTGAGGGCAGGTACTGCCTTCTGATCTTAGAATTCCCAAAGCCTACACTAACATCCAGCATATAATGCTGAATATTTACAAAATAAGCCACAAAGTTTTCTTTCAGGGACATTGGGAGAAACCAAGAATTGTTTACAAAGCTTATTCATCTTTGTACCACAGTACTCAATATATTAAGCTCTAGCAAACTGGACTTAAATAATTAAAAGTGTCTAAGAATCTTAACAATGAAAGGAGACGAAGATTTGGGAAGAAGGCTGGAGACCCCATCTCATAGGGGGAGAGGCTCATGCAGATCGAACTCACATTGAAACTTTGCACCCTGGGAAATCGACTCTCATTTCAGAAGTACTGTGTCAGTTTTTAATGAATACTGACATTTACTTGGAATTAAGCTGGTTCAAAAGCAGAGATATTTAGGGAAAGCACAAGTTTTTCTATTCTACTTATAAAAAAAAAAAAAACCCGAAGATTTAATTAACCCTTTAAACTCTTGAGTCCAATACATGGATTGGTAAACACTAGTTTGCATGCCATTTGGCCAGGTGACCAGGTGAGAGTCCACGAACTGTCTTGTGTGCACAGCCGTGAAGGGGAATGCTGGAGTACCAGGTGAGGGGCAGCTCCACACCTACAGATGCCCCTGAGTTCTGGTGTCACCCTGAACAGCGTGAAGGTACACACGGGCCACTGTGGGCCAGCCACACCATGTCCGAGGGAGGGACGCGGGCAGCGGCTGTTCTCGGCGTAAGGAGGACCTAGGAACTTTGTTGGGAGAAGATGCTGGGGCTGGAGATGGGGTAATGTGTGTTTCTGTTTCATAATCTCAAAGCGTGTAACAGCCACTCTCCAGTACAGGTATGTTCCTGGCAAAAAGGGGAAGACCCACCCCAATAGTGGAATTCAGGGCAGAATAGCCTGGGAGAGTTTTTATTTTCCTGAGTATTGTATATTCTCCAACCTCGAACGTATTTTGGTAAAAAGGGTTTCTCAACCACTTATTCAAACTACTGTTGGTTTCAACAGACCATCCCTAACGCTTTCCTCTCGACTCCAATAGCTGCCTCTCGTGACACCATGCCAACCAGAAGTATATCATGGCTGCCTTAAAATATGGCAAGCTACTTGAGGGGAAGGAGCCTGTCTTACACACACACACACACACACACACACACACAACACACACACACACACACACACAGACCCTCTCCTTCTTCTTCTCCAGGTCTTATTCTTTGTAGAAAGACAAATTAATGAGAGGTCTAGTCGTATAGGAAATACACTGCGGTTAATTAGGACAGTACTTTTCAAACTATCTGTGGTCAGGAATTAGTTACTGTTGGTGTTTTAGTTTCTGGTCTGTTGCAGACTGCTTTTGTAAAATACAGTGCATATGAAATAGTAAAAATTATCTATAGGATGTGAAAAAAGACAAAGAAAATACAAGCCTCCAATGGTTTTAACATTTAACTCCACAGGCAAATTGCTCTTTCTAACTTAGGTTTCTAAATGCTTAATCTCAATTTCTGTTCTTTAGGTCGAGGCAGAGGGAACAACCAGGTGACAAAATGACACTTTAAATAGCACTAAGTTAGAGAAGGGAAGGCCGAGGGCAGTGATTTTTCTAGGGCCTGTGTTTATCAGAATCATATCTAGAGTTTTAAAGAGAACATTCAACTCTCTAATATAACTTTTTATTTGGGAAGTGAAAAAAATTCTATTGTTTTTCCCACTGCGAACTAAAATGAAACTCAACAAAATTATTTCTCAGGGGAAGGCAGGAAGACATAAAGAAGGGAGGTGAGAGGTTTTCACTGCCTATTATCCCGAGGGGCGCTGGTTTAAAGCCTGGAGAATCTGACTCGTGTATGAGAGATCCCGAGGCCCCTGGTGTTTCTTAGCCAGAAGGAGCGGGCTCAGGGGCAGGATGACAAAGCTCAGGGAGGCGGAGCACTCCTTCTGTGGCATTTCAGACTACGTCTGGATCCCAGCGTCTTTGAAATAATGAACGCGTCCAAAGCCCCAGAAAGTCAGGGCTCCAAAGGAGAGAAAGCAGCCAAGGCTTTCCTATTTTCCGCTACAAAACATAAAGCACAGGCTCGTTTTTTACTAAGCAAACAGAGCAGATGACTAAAATCTGAAGAGCATTTTGTCTGCAGAGTCTTTGACACACAGCCAATTAGTATGTGCTGCTCAGATGGCCCCAGCACCCCAGCTGCTGCCCCATTTAACCCTGCAGGCCAGTCACTTAAAGTCATAGGCACCTCCTTCTGTAAAAAGGCAGGGCACTTGGAATTGATATTTCCTCCTTTCTGAGCTGGTGTCTGAGAGTCATTAAACTATTTTCTTTCTACCTTATTTGATACCAGCTACATATTTTGCAAGGCTGCGTGCTCAACATTTGTAAGACTTTCAAGACAGCGAGAGAACATGAAGCTAAGTCTGGAGTCCTTTTAGAAAGTGCAGGTCCCAGTACAGTAGCACAGGCCACATGCCCAGGAGGCCGGTGACTTCATCCCCACAGACAAGCTTGCTGCTCTGAGACCTTTGTCAGGCATTCACGTCTGCTCTGACAGAGACCCAGAGACCGATAAGGACAATGGATTGAATTTACTCAAAAAACACTCCAGGCACCTGTGTGATCCAATTCCTCAAACAAATGTCCGGTAAGAGGAAGGTAGACACAGGTTTTGTTACATTTACGGCTGCTTCCACTTGTGCAGCAGGAAGGGGTATGATTTTATCTTGGCTGTAGAGACAAGTCTGAAAACCTGATACTGACAGTTCAAGGCCGGCCAAGCTCAGCCTCGAAGGCAAGGATGGAGGAGCCCTTCTGGGGCTGGCGGGAGCAGTACATCACTGTGAAGCCATTTCTGGGAGAGAAGCCACACCCACCACTCAGCTGGGGAAACCTGGACAGGCGTGATGGCCGCCTGTCCCCTCCTGTCAGGTAGAATTTGCAGGAGCCACTCACTGCCCATGGCTGGCTGCTAACGTTCCTAATTCACGGAAACTTCTTTACGATGAAATAATATTATGAAATAGAGACAATTATGAACTTCGAATTACATTCAGGAAATGACCTAGAATGTCTAAATAAATTATAGCGTATCTGTATGATGATACTGAGGCATTTAAAGTCATGTCCCCAAATAATTAATGACATGGCAAAATGATCTAGTATGTTATTTGAAAAAAAGCACATAACTGTCATTTTTGTTCTATATGATTCCAATCTGTCAAAATCTAAGTAGAATATATCTACATTATAAATCATAATGTATGTATTAGTTTAAAGATGACAACAATCAACATATTGGTATATCCAAAATGATATTTAGTGTATCCAAAAATCCCAAAGGGTAATTTTACTTTCTTTGGTTCTTCTGTGTTTTCAAACATTTCTCAAATGTATATTCAATACATTTATGACATTAAAAAAAACAACAACAAAATTTTTCTTGTTTTCTCCATTACTTCCAACCTTCTGCTTTGGGCTTTCTTTACTCAGAGAGAGATCACACCACCAGGTAAACAGATGGTTACTGTGTTTACAATAAAGCTGTTACCTCGTTTCAGATAAACAGATTAGTAATCGTCTGTGAGGCCACAACACGTCAGCCAGGGGTCAATATCTAAATGAGTGGTATCCTCAAAAACACACTTCAGTGGAGAAGGACCTGGCCTTTACTTTTTAGAATTTTTTTTAGTTCATTTTCCCTCTAGTATATGAAGTACATAAATACTACAAATGGATACATACTCATACACACAGCACTACACTGCTTAACCCAGCTAGAGGGACAGGGTGCTTAATGACGAATGTATCTTGAGTTGGGAAGTTTATAGTCCCCAAGTAAAAACTACAAAAATTAAATAAATAAATTTGGTTTCACTACTTTCATCACTGAGTCTTCATTATATTTGTAAGTACCTGTGGTGTTGCCTTTGGCTCGATAAAAGCAAGGCAAAGAAAGAGGCTATATGTGCTTATATCTACATGGATAATGTCCGGAAGAATGTACATTAGCTGTTAAGGATAGCTCCAAGGAATGACATGGATATGGGACATCCCATGGGGAAGGAATCAGACTCTTTTGACTACTGAAATTGTATTTGTAAAAGTAATTATTATGCTGTCGAAACTGGCTTTATAAACCTTTGTACTCACAATTATTTACGTTGTGTGTGTATTATAACACTAAAAAACTAACGAAGGAATAACAAATATCATAATGAAGATCCTGCTGTAAGATTTCATAAAAGATGAAGGAATGAATCTGCTGTTACTTTCTGTAACGGGCTCTGGCTACCCTAAGAACCGGTCACCCTCAGCATGCTGTTAGCGGGTGGTGAGGAGGAATGTCACACAGTACAAAATATGGTGCCTTTCACCAGACGATGGTCAGGGCAAACACGCAGGGGTCAAACACAGCCTAGAATGAAAGATGAGGCAGATCAAGGGAACCTGAGCTGAGAAATGCTAAGAGAAAAGCAAGAAGCTACAGAGGCAGAAGCTGAAAGGATTCCATGGAAAGGGATGTAGCAACCAAGCCAGATGATGCGGAAGCAGGAACACTGAGGTCCAGACAGGAAGCGGAGCCTGAGAAAGCCAGTCATCAGCAAGAGGAGAAGGGAACAGAAATTGGACGGCGGACAAGCAACAACGTAACCCTCAGGAGAGGAGAGGGGACGGGAGGAGCCCTGTCCCTACCGCTGTCTTGCTTCTTGTCAGCTTTCCAGGCCTTGCTCCAGTTCCCATGTACCCTGCCTACAAAACCAGGTGCTTGAGGCAGCCTGATTCTACGTTCCTTGCAACCAAAAGCTCCCATCTAACATCCTAACTAACCCTCTAGGCTCCATCTCAGTTGGATTCTGAGTAAACAGCCCCTTCCACAGGACAAGGAGATAACTGTTATATAACAAAGTATCAAGGCACTAACAACAATTTAATAATATGCTTTCTAGCCTTGCATTCAAACATTCCAGAACAGATAAAAATAGCGGCTGTAGAACTGTAATTAAAACAACCATGCTATTTACAGGGAAAGATACAGTAGCAGCCCGGCTGGATTCCTGAGAGTTCTGTCTGGCTTTACATCACTTAGAGGGCATGAAACTCCACTTGCATTCCTTCTTCAGAAGAATTTCCAGTTCTAGTTTAGCCTTAAGGCACCTGGATCAGACTAAGGGGTATTTGGGAGGCATTTCAGTTTGTAATAGATCAAGTGAGAGCAGTCTTCACCTAAGGTCCAGAAAAAAAAGCCTTTAAAGAGAAAACTGACCTGGGAGGACCTGTAATAAAGAGGAAATCGCGGCACCAGCAAGTGGGGGACATCAAACAAGCCAAAGACGGTTTGACCGCGAAGCCAGGTGTACGGTAGCAAGTAAGGCCCTTAATTTGTCAAGTTGTCTATTATAATGTTAGGTATTTTGCAATATCTGTACATAACGTGCAAATGTAGATGAGTCCCTTATGGAATATATTAGCTCCAACCGAGATGTCCTAAAAAATAGCTCAGGTATGGCCGAGAAATACCTCGTAAACGATTCTGAAACATATCGATAATGAATGGAAAGAAAGGATCACTGGCAGAAACAAGAGCGGTACACTGGGGCGGGAGCCATTTCTTTGCAAAGTGATTTCAAAGTTATCTCCAAGAAACTGTTCTTTTTCCATGCTATAAACAACACTGTGACACAAGTATCTCAACGGTCTGAGAGCACCATTGTCACTGACTCCGAGATCTTCAGCTAGAGAGTGAAGAAAGATGAACAAAGACGAAAGATGGGGGACCTTATTTTTTATATTATTATCTTATCAATACATGGGGAAATTAAAGTAATGAAGTTCAGGGTACATTTCTTGGACCCTGAATTACATTTTCTTTACCTAGCTCTTTAATCTCTGAGACAACAACACACGCACACATACATATATACACACACGTGTGTGATATACACATACATACACATATACACATACTATAATACACGAAGCTCATTTAAACTGAGTGCATAGTGGTGGCTCTAAAAAACTGTCCTATTTTGGTTTTTATCTTTAGACTTAATGAAGGATGATGAGACAAAAAATATAATTCCATCAAAAAATATGATTCTATCAAAATATTTCAAAGCTTTTTAGAGACAGTCACATGTAAAAATTCCTTTCAGTCAATGTTTCTCACCAATACTCTTTGAATAAACAAAAGTTTTACTCTCTCCCTCAGATCCTGTTTTGCCACCCTAAAGATTGTGTGCTGTAGACAATTAGCATGTTCTCAGAGTCCAGAAGATACAGACAGATGACTTTTGCCCTAACTTTCCTTTCTGTCATTTGTATTAAAGTGGGTGGAGAGGGAACAGAGAAGGGAGAGGGGAGAGGGAGGGATGGAGGAATGAAGGGGAAGAGAGAGAGAGAGAGAGAGAGAGAGAGAGAGAGAGAGAGAGAGAGAGAGAGGCTGCATGCGCTAGCTTAAGGCCTTTTTTTTTTTAATTTTTCATTTATAAATTAACAATATTTAAGGGGGCATTTGAGACCTTGCTCCCCAGCATAGGTCATCAGTTTGGCTCAAATAAACTCTTATCAAATTTTTCTACAAGTCTGGATATTTCTTAGGTGAACACTCTGATTGGTTTAAGGGGACAACATCAACCACAGAAAACAATATTTCAGATGCTTCTTCCAACCGCACAGCCTTTCTGTTCAACGGCTACGGCATAAAGGCGATGATTTTTCCTTAATGGCTAATTTGCCGTCCTTTACCCTTTTAGACACAACTCCCCTTTTCCTGTGGTGACACCATCTCATTTACGGCTATCGAACTAATTTCCCAACAGCATGTCGGCTATCACCACTGAGAGCAAGGAAGATACTGGACAGAGGATGCTGGGGCAGCCACTCCCCACAGAGCAGGCTCGGGCTGCCCGAGGCATCTCATCCCAGCACCTCCTGGCTTCAGACTTTTTCCTTTGCTGGTCCAGGGGGGCCAGGGCCTCTGTGAAATCTAGAACACAGATCAGGAAAACAGACTCTTTCCATAGCTCAGCCAGGGTGTGCAGGAAGATTATGTGAGTGGAAGAGCTATGTGCTTCAGACACTCAGGGTTTCCACGGGGTGCGACACTGTGCAGTCAGGGTGGAGGGGCAGGAAATCTGGCTCCAGGAGCTCCCAGGTGCTCACCCCATAATCCTCTGTGTCTACTGGGCCACAGCTACACAGATCATATATATATACCAGGAGAGGGTGACAAGTGTGGCAGCACACAGATTCCTCAGCTCTGGGTGGCAGCTGGGTGGCCTTACCCCATGGGTCCTATAAACACTACCATTTTCAAACTGTGCTATGATGTGAAAATAGGTGGGAAGCTCTGTATTAGACAGAGCACAAAAAGCCTTTCAGATAATAGCATATCACAAAATTTCTATATATTTCATTTCAACGCACACTGACATCATTCAGTTGAGGTGACATTATGAGTTCTCCTATAGTTTACCTATCATTACATAAATACACTAAATGAAATATGCATATTTTATAAGATAAATACATCTAGATATGTACATGTGCCATTTGCCTGAGCTTTGCTTCTTTTTGTGTTGGAAACTTTCCATTAGGATAGCAAAAATCTCTTCTTTGTAAAAGGTTTAGGATCTCTCATCGTTATTCCTCGCTCCCTGAATGGACCCCAAAGAAAAGTGAGCCAGGGCCACCCCATGTAATCTATGCCCAGGGTCTCAGGCCACTTGGTCCTCCCCAGACAGTCCAACGAATAAATCAAGAACCAAACACTTGCACAATGAGAAAGCCCAGCAACTAGGGATTTCCCAGCCTGCCTATTTCAACTCATTTCCAAAATGATCATCGGGGAAATCCCTAGAAAAACTGAGCTCTTTTAACTAAAAGTCAAGAGTACCCAGTCCTCCGAGGGAAAAGCTGAGGTGTCTGCAGGGTTCTCGTTCCTCGAATGAAACAGGAACGTTGCGGACACGGCAGGGCACACCCCGGCTCCCGCAAAGGAATCAGTGCGGTGAATTTAAGCTCCCCCTTCCCCGGGGACTCAGGGGCTGCGTGACTTCAGACAAGTCACTGAGACTCCCTGAGCCGAAACTGCCTGCCACTAAGTCAGGGATCACTGAGCTTCTCTGCCGGTTTCCCAGGGCTGGGAGAGGCGGATGGCGTGCTGCGTCTGGAAGTGCCCCCCAAACAGAGAGCACCTTGCCCATATAATGCTTAATTGTAGAGCAAGAAAGGAGCTTTAGTTGGGCACTTCCATCTTCTTGTATTACCGAGAAGGGTGCTGAACGTTAGATGAAAAGTGCTTGTTTCGGTTCTTGGTGCATCTTAAGTCGTTGCCTGGTTACCGGTGTCCGGAAGGTGTGAAGAATATAAGGCGGTCTCAGTTTGGAAGGCACGTGTTTTTATCGTATCATCACGAATGGGACACTTTGCTGGGCACTGAAAATGTAACCCATCTCTGCTGTCTTGGGGGAGAAGAGGATCTGGTTGGAAGAGACTCCGCATTCACCAACAGCATCCGTTAAAGTGATCACTTGCTCAGTTAGTTCGTGGGTACGTATAATAACAGACGGCATTTAACTGTCCACGCGAGTCCACTACATCGTTTCCCGCACACAGGTGACAAGCGCCGTGGACTGCCAGAGGGGCAGCAAAGGAAATCGAATACCACCATATCACCTAAGCAGTAATAGCAGCCACCCCGGGGAAGGTGACAAATTCTCTGCCGTTTTACGTCGTTAAGGGGAAGCCTCCTCGACCTGCTCTCTCCCAGGGGGCTAGGCTTTGAAGAGTTGTTTCCGAGGTGACTCATAAACTTCGAATAACAGGGGCAAGTTCCACCCTCAACAAGTTTAGTATTTTCTGTTTATTCTCCAGAAACAAATGAAGGACCCCTGTTACACACCAGCTCGTGTGTGCGCCCACAGGGGGTCACTGTGGCCCAATCAGCAAACGCCACTCCTTCCCTCCCAATAAACGGCCTCACTGTAGCACTGCCAGCCTCGAAGGAAGTTCCAGAATTGCCCAGGCCCCTAACCAGTGCTGCCCCCAAAGGATGGGGACAATGCGAGAGTTCTTGAGGCACTCGGGAACGGAGTCCCCACATTTCCGCCGAAAGCCTTGTTTATACTCTGTCTGGAGAAACGAAATGACAGTGTACTATATCGGCCAAGCTTACATATATTATTCCAATCAACCCTTAAAACAACCGCCAACTATCACCAATAACGGCTAACAACAGCGACCATGGCCAGCGGCTAAACTAATCACTTCATATCATGTTCTAACTTAATCCTCACCCCATCCTGGTACCCCGCTGGATGGATGAGAACACAGGGGCTCAGAGAAGTGAAGCAATTTACCCAGTGGGCACAGGCTACGTAGGTGGTAGCTTTGGGCCTAGGGCAGGAGGACGCGAAAGCCTGTGGTCACTGCACTGCGTCGGCTTCTAAAACAATGTCTTTAAGGGTGTTGAGGATACTCAGAGGGAAAGAGTACATACAAATAAAAAAGAGTCATACTACGGATCTGCTCTGGCTTCCGGAAAATTCAACCTCACTTCAGGCCTTATTTACTCCGGATCCCACAGCATAAAGCATCCTTCTCATTTCCTTTAATTATTTATTTTTACTAATAATCTATCAAAACTGCATTCTCCTTCACCTCCACTTGTATAACTGTTAACAGGTTTTCATAAATCAAGACGCTTCGTGTGAGCTAAGATGAATCACAGCTTGCCTGGGAAGCGGCGAGCCGGCTGGGGGGTACCGTTGGGCCTGTGTCTGACCCCGGTTTAGCTGCCCGAGCCTGTGAGTCTGCAGCGGCCCCAATGAACTACTTCATCCCCTCTGCTTCTTCATCTTCCTAAACGCCGGAGTGAAGGAACCCGAAATACTGGCACTTTCCTGCTGGCCCTATTCATAAAAATGGGGTCGTTTTGACTCACTCTCTGTCTCGCATGGCTCTCCTAGTGGTGAATGCCTGTCCTGCCATCTTGGCCAACAACCCCCTTCCCGGAGCACACGGTGTCCCTTCCTGCCACCACCCGCTCATCTCTGCCTGCGCCTCACCTGACTGCCTTCTGCTGAGACTTTCTCAGACAACACGCCCAGCCTCCGAGGGCCTCAGTGCAGCGCTCCGGTCAACCAGGTCTGGCCTGTCCCATCAGCAGCCAACCCCGCACTGACCGCCACCCTCCCCAGTCCTGGATTCCCACGGGGCCCGGAGCCTGTTTTGCACTCAGTGGAAGGAACAACAGATGCCCGACCCACCGCAGCACGGGGCCTTTGGCAGATGAGAGAAGGTTTACTCAGGCCCACCTCCAGCAATCAGAAGAGCTCCGATGTCCCCAAAGACAAGGACAGGAACATAGTATCACGTGGGCATATGAACCAATTGTTGTTCTATTAAAGGGACCACCAGCACAGATGCCATGACTAAAAACGATGTTTGGTTATTTGAGAAGTTCCATGGATCCATGATCACTTTTCAACTCATTCATTTATTCCCCATCAATGGAGGGGGGAGACGGGGGAAAGCTCAGAAATGGGGAAAGAACAGTAACAGTGTGAACTGTGTGTGCCCAAGTGTGGTTGTTGAAATCCTTTCCCTCTGGTTCTACAGATAGGTAAGTCACTGTCCTAATAAAGCCCAGACCAGAAATACCTTTCTTCAGTCTGAACTTAGGTCAGAGGTCTAATTATGCTCCAAACTATGATTCTGGCCTCATGATAATTCCTAAAAATGATACCATTCTAAACCTTTCACTCCTCAACTATTATTGAAACCATTATACTATTATTTTCTGTTCCATGCTGCTATTTATTTATTTTCATTTTATTTTGAAAAGACTCTCAGCAACATTTTGTCTGAAATGTCGCTCTTGTCCCTTCCTGGGAGAGCCTCTCATTCCTGCTGCCCCTGCCCCTTCCTTCACAGAATATTGGATTCTGCCAATAATTATCCTCCCTGTTCACTGAATTATGGCTAATTACCCTTCGGTATTTACCTCTCATTCCCTCTCTTTTCCTCCCTCTTCTTTCTTTCTTTCAAACTCTTTGGGGAGAGGGCGAGCTTTTCATTTTTTCTTAGACTATCAGATTACATTGTATGATAGGAATCACCTCTACCTACTCATTAGAGCCCCTTCGAATGAGAAAGGCTTTATTGTGTCTGAGTGATTATGGCATCTTGAATTACAAACTCGAATAACTCCCAGTAATTACCCTGTCTACGCTGCCTACTCTCGCTTCTGTTCCCAAGACCCTATCACTCCGGTCCCCGCAGACTACAACTTCATCCATGTGGCCTTCCTTGAAGGGTTTAACACGAGAGGCGTCACCAACAGACCTGGCCTCACACTAACTGATTTATATTACTGCTTCCCAGTCTTGGACAGCTTCCTTCTAATCTGGGCAGGCTCCTGGAATCACTGAAATGAGAAAATATTAATACAGGCTCCAAATAAACGTCAGGTTTAATGATCCAAGTGCTACTTTTCAATTATACAGGTAAGATCACCTTCCAAATAAATTTCAGATGATAAAAGTCACAAAAATATCAAGTGATGAGATATATGTGAAATGGCCTGATTAATGCAAAGCTGCCGCATAGTTTCCAGGGTCGGCTGATCATTTCTGCTTTACCCGTCTCTCTTACCACCCTCCCAAGAAGTGCCAAAAAAAAAAAGAGGAAAGAAAGAAAGAAGAAGAAACAGGATATAGACTAAGGACAGAGTTAGTTAGTCTGTTATTGGTTCAATAGGCAACTGAAAATAGCCCCATCCAGCTTCAGCTCCCTGAAGCTGTGCTACAGACAAGAATGATGTAGGATGAGCCACAGTGCGTTCCAATGTCACATGGCTATGAAGCAGCCCCGGGAAGCAACATACTTAGCATCTGTGAGTAAATGTTTTTGAAAGGCTTTTTCAAAATTCCCTTTGAGTCCGGGAGTGGGAAGGCTTTCTAACTATGATTCACAAACCAGAAACCATGTACATAAAAAAAGATATACTCTTCTAAATAAAATCCCCAAATTTCTACAGGGCAAAAATGCCCTAAGTTAGCTCAAAAAGCAAACTAGGAAAAAGGAATGACCTCGGATCACAGACAAGGGCATACACAATTAATTATTGTGTATACATGATAATTAATACACAAGTAATACACCCAAGACATAATTAATACATAATTAATTCCTAAATGCTGGTAAGAAAAAGAACAGCCACCCAATAAAAAGTGGGCAAAGAACAATACTAGACAGTTTACAGACGAGGAAACAGAAAGGGTTGGCACCGCTCTTATCGGAGAAATGCAAATTAAAAATACACTGAGACACCATTTTCACTTATCAGAATGGAAAGAATCCAAAGTTTAATAGCACGTTCTCTCTAATGAGGCTGGGAAGACAGGCCCCCTCCTCACATGCTGCTTCTGAGAGTGTGATCAGCCCCAGAAGGGTGATCTGGCAACTCCTCTCGGATTTCCAGACGCGTGTCCCCAACAGCCCTGCAGTTTCGCTTCTCGATATTTATTCTCCAGACGTGGTTCACTTGGCTGAAGGACATGTACAAGGTTATTTATTGTGGCACCAGTTTTACAGAACATCACATAAATGTCTGTAAGAGGGGCGTGGTTAAATATATGGCTCTGCAAAATAATGGGATCATAGCGGCTATAAAAAAAGAAAATAAGAAAAAGACGCTCTACCTCCTGATATAGGAAGATAAACTGAAAGAGAACAGTGCAGAAAAACCTTTCCGACCCTGGGGGAAGGCTGGGATGAAGCCATGCACTGGCTTCTGCTTGTATGTGCACAAGGATCTGGGGAAGAGGTGCAAAGGGATACAGTGGCTACCGAGAGTGAGTCACAGGGCTGAGAGACCGCCCACCCTCCCCACCTTTTAGAATCATTGGATCTCTGAACCATGTACATGCATTATTATCCAAAACTTATTTATATTTTTAAGAGTGTCTTCAAGACTGTGGCAAAGGAGTTCTTTGCTGAGAACATGAATAAATCATTAACCTCAACAATTAGAGGAGACTTCAGGGGACAGCTGCTAAGCGTCACCATGCGGCTTCCCAAATGTGGACCTTAAAGGGAGAAACATTCTCACGACCCACAGTACTTCCTTTCCTACAATGGTGTGACATATATACAAACATAAATCCAAGTCGACACTTCTTACGCTCGAAGCTCATTTACAATTAGGAAACCCAAATATAGTTTTAAATAAAATACAGCAAAATTATAAAACCAATAATCGTGGGGGGGGGGGAGGGAACCTCACTAACTTCCTGTGAAAGATGAGGCTGTTTTGTTGACATTAAATTTGCCACCTGGAGCTGGGGCATTGTACAGATTCTCCAGAATTTCAGCTTATGTGCTACCTTTTGTCATGCAATGCGGGGACTCTTCTGCCATTTTCCTCTACTCAGATTCAGGAAACCTTTGTGCAGTGTGTTAAGATGAACTGACCTTTTGGCCAAATGCATCTTTTGTGTATTCAGGCTGCCTCGGCCAGGTTCTCAAGGGCTCAAAAACAATAGACAAGGAGCCTTCACAGTCAGAAATGCAAGGGCTCAGTGGAGCATTACCACTGGGTGTCTGCCATAGGGTGGCAGGCATTCCAATAACCCAGAGTGACTTGTACTAAGATTATTTTATTCATATTATTCATCATTAACATAATAAACATGAAGCATCAAATTTAAAAATCACGGAGACTCAAGCCGAGCGTGTACGTTGACCCCCAGCGGTTAACAGAGCCTAGTTGGAAAAACAGAGCTGTAATTAGTTAATCCGTTTGAGAGGCGGTGCCTCTACTCAGTGTCCCAGTTGAAGACTCTGCCTTGAACCTGATTTTCAAGGCTCTGAGGGGAACTCTCACTCTTTGGCCCCTGAGTCCGCCTTCACCTTCAATGCTCTCTGTGTCACTGGGGAGCAGCCTGGTGCCATTCCTGTGCTCACTCCCAGGCTCTCAAACCCCAGCCTAGGGCAGTCTCAGACCACCTAGGCCCTAGGATGAGAATGTGAAAACTCCATGATGACTCAATCCCCATTCATCACAAATACCAATTCTCCATAGAGGGCATGGACATGTCAATCTGCATTTCAAAGCCTCTCTCATTAAGCCTCAACAAAAGCCAAGAAGATAATTTCGGCCTTAAACATCTGTGCAGATTCCTGCTGAATCCAATCTCTCAAACAGAGGGATGACATCATATATTTTTGCATCTTCGGTTAAAAAAAAACAAACACATGTGAGAAGCGCCTAATATTGGTTCGATGGACAAATGAGTGAGTGAATGGATGAAGAAATGAAATGACTGAGAGTAAAAATAGAGAAAAGGCAAAAAGAGAGCCCATCCAACCACTGCATGGCAGCACACCCCACCTGAGACGTCAGCCAGCCTCTCTTCCTATCTCTGACAGCTCTCTCCGATTACACAGAAGCAGTATTACCCTCTCCTAATTGCAATCTTCCTCCACAAACAATGCTCTTTAAAACACCAGAGACTACCAGAAAAATACACTAGAATTCTCACGCGCACTTATTTTTAAAGCATCTGCAGGTGCAATATAGGAGTCGCTCTGCTATCTGGCCTGTCGCCAAGGCTAAAGCTAAAAACAAGTATATCCTACTGCCCTGAAGTTAATAAGGAAGGGGATGGGGGAAACGCTCCCTCCCCCCCCACATGTGCATGGGATTTAAAGGTCACTGGCTACAGACTTCAGGCGCATTCTTGTGATACCAAGTTCAATACCAGGCAGGAACACTGGCCACCATCCAATCAATATAAGGGGAAAGGAAACAATTCTCTCAAGTTCAAGCGGTTTCTGCGTTACGTGGTTGTCTTTTACATATGGTTTAAACGGCAGAAAAGTAACCATTCTGCCGAAGCTTTCAATTAATTCATTCACCATTTCAGAAGAGGGAAAAATCTACTTCTTCCTTTGATGAAAACGCGGTCGTAGGCAATGCAAATAAATAGAAGCAGTTAGTGGCATTTTGGGGTCCAAGGCAGATCCTTCTGGCGTTGCTTTGTTCCTCTTAGTAATTCTTACTTTTTCCCCCTTCTTGGATTTTCTCTCTGTCGACAGCCGTCATAGCTATGAAATCACCATTCACTAGTTCCCCTCTCTTTCTACCGACACTTCGGATTTCGCGTGACCACGCAGTAAAACGACCTTGCTGGATTGCAGAACATGAAGCTCTCATACAAGTAACGACGGTTCGAGGTGTACATTCGCTATTTCGTTTAAGATATCGGAAACAGGCACGCTTTGACCAAATCCCCACGGTTTGAAAGAAACTTAACAGATGCTAGAAGGTTCTGACGGTGTTGAAATGGGATTGCCTTCAACCACATTCCCAAGTTCAACTTATCCACTGCAACAGTCAAGAGCCTCGTGAAGGCACTTAGGGAGGTGATGACTTTGGTCTCGTAGAGCAGGCTCTACTCTCCTTCCTCCCGGTTTTCAAAACACAATAAAGAATAATGATGCGCCAGGCTTTCCTCCCTTGCCGTATTTCTTTGTAAAAGCCCTTTCTTGAGAAATTATTTCATTCCGAGCCGAGCAAGGACTCTTATTTTGGAGGGAAGGCACCACCGACTTGCCCAGACATTTTGCTGTGACCTCGATGGAGCTCACACTCTCAGCGTTAGTGAGTGGCAGGGATCACATCTTATTAGGATCGCTACTTATTAGGAGGAGTCTCACTGCCGAAATCCAGAAATTTTCTTCTAAGCCATTAACAAAGAAAAGCTTTTGAAACCACCAAGATTTTTGAGTCACAAAAGGGTAAATGGTTTGCAAGCTGGTTCCTGTCTCATGGAATGAATTCCTGGTCTGAAACCCAATGCAACCTCATAGTTAAACCAAACCAATGGCCGCCAGCACCTCACCCAGCACACCCGGATCCACGATTCAGTTGCTCTCAGCAAAAATCCTGAAGAGCAGTCGTTTTTCTCATCACTGAAATCGGTAGAGCTGGAACTCAAAGCCAGGCCGTCTTACTCCAACTCCTCTTCTTGTTCTACTACACTACGAAGTGGGACTGTTTCTTAACTGTTGCTTTGGACCTCAAAGCTGAGGCCAGTACGAAGCCTGGCTACTTCGATGAGATCATGGGAATTATCCTCTAAGACGAATGGAACTTCCGGCCCTGGGGTGCACGATCCTACTCCTCGTTCTGTACCCCCTCATAATATGGTCATGACTTTCTGTGCTCTTGCTAGGATCCGACCGCTGTTCTCAACACTCTGCATGTATAAATGCAAACATCTCCAACACACAGGCACTACTTATACTCTCATTTTAAGGATGAGGAGATGGAGGCAGGAAAGACAATTTGCCCCGAATGACACCAGCTTGGAAGGAAGAAGTGGATTTCAAACTCAAGCACAGAGCTCTTCTGTATTTCTGAGCAGTGCGTGCCTTGCATCAATGTACCTGGACGAGAGGGGTGGGTGGTGCTGACATCTAGCCCAGCTCTGCCGGGGGCGCTGTGCCTTCCCGCGGGCACAGCTCAGAAGGGACCCCTTTTCCTAAGTGCACGATGCCCTGTGTAGGACCTGCTCAGGTAGCAGCTCCAAAACCATGCTCTCAACCGTAGGTCCATGTTCTTAAACACTAACTAGTCTGCTGTCCCTAGACATAGTACCAGTTGAAAATATAAACTCGAAAGAGTATTGATGAATGTATGAATAATATATAATATATAATGGGTCCTTAGTTTTTAAAGGGAATGAGATTTTGAGGTAGGGGGTAGATCATACCATAATCTTCTCTAGCTGAATTCCAGGACAGCAAATCTCCATATTGCTTGTCCTTATCAGACACCTGTCACAGGTCTTGTTAGGAAAGAAAGAAAACCATACACTAACTTTGTACACTTGCAAATGCATTCCGCCTTAGCAGACAGATACTGATATACAATGTCTCAAGTAGAAGTACAAGAAGACTTTTTGGAACATCAGAACACCTTTCCCAATGAGGACATTGTTATTGTTTATTCAGCCATGTCCTCAACTTCTAAATAAAACACTGCTCAGTTCTCATCTCGTCTCATGAAGTTTATGCGATTAATTGAAGTGAAATCTCTGGTTGTGATTAGGTAGCACCAGGCACACCACCTCCAATTAAAATCAGTCAGAACACAGTGCTCCAGACAGAGTACACGGTCTTTCCAGAGCCATCTAAAACACGGCACAGTACAATCCACCAAGCCCCAGAATTCCCTCCCTGCTACGAGGAAAGCAGGTTTTCTGTGGAAAGGGTGATTATTTGAATCAGTAACACTTTGGGGCTAACTTCAAAGACGCTGAATGGCTGTCTTTGGGAAAAGATGTTTCTCTGTGCAAGAAAGAATATTTCTAAGTGCTTAACATTTTAAAACCTTGACCTTTACTATATTGGCCAAATCCCTTTGCCCTCTATTCCCTCCTTCCTCACGCCCCTTCCAAAATAATTATTTGAGTTTACAATGCCAGGAGTTATTAATTAAATATCCAGGTATTAATCCCTCCTTTATTTAGCTGGTGTCAGGACCGGACTTGCCCAGAAAACAAGAAAAAGTCCTTGCAGAGAAACTGCTCTTTCTGAGACATGTTTTCAGATCCTCTGGGGCCTGGATCTTCATTTTCTGTTAATTTCAGCAAATAACCCTACAACTAAACTAAAGAACATTACATTCTCATTACATGCATCTACACACTCATTTCCATAAACCCAGATCCTTCCCGGTCATGCCCAGGGGACCTGGACCAAACAAAGGCCCCCCGAGAACAGTTAAGCAGGCTTTCACTCCGGTGTCCACTTTGACTGTCCCACAATGAAGTTGCAACTAAGTACAGAGAATCTAAAGGTACGTGGAACTGTCTGACTGTGTATGATGTAAAGATAGTGCATTATTTCACTTCTGAGGAAATAAGGAATAGTCGGTTGCACCCAGATTTAAAAAACAAGCGATGGCCTGACAATTTACTATCCCAGTTACTGAAACCAAACACTTTTCTTTGCCTTTCTTCTCTCTTTTTCTTCTTTCCTCCTCCATCCTTCCTTTCTTTCCTTCCTTCTTTCTAAGGAATACCTGCTGCTTGTGGGCAAGGCTGTTTCATTTACACGTTAACTTTACTGGTTGTGACTAGGTAGCACCGGGCACACCGCCTCCTGTTAAAACCATGCTGGTACATGTTGTCAGCAGACTGGTGGCTGCTCGGTAGATTTCTGATACTGCCACTGCGGTTGATCTTGATTTGTTGAGTAGATGGAGGGTACTTAAAGAGAGAACTTCATTTGGAAAAAAAAAAAAAAAAAGACAGCATTCTAATACCTAACTGATCCTTCTGGCTTGCAAAGGACTTTCAGTATCTTATTTGACCCTCATGAGGGTCAAACATGTGAGGTGGGTAGGGGGCACCATCCCCATTTACAGATGAAAAACAGTCTCAAAAAAGTTAAATACCATGGTCACTTATTTAGGAGACAACATTGCTGGGTCTCTTTCCATTCCAGAAAACCTTTTAAGATAGTAACCACCAAAATGTTTAACCGCAAATATAATTTACAATGAAAGATAAATACAGAATTTCTTTTTATCAAACTCTTTCTGTATGTCACAAACAATCCCAAATAAACACAGATATTCTCATTGACATTGACATTTTATTAGAAGGACATTTCCAAGGCCTTTTCAAAAAATGATTACCCCTATTTACTAAGCCTTATGAAAATATTCTCTCCCGTTCTGTGTACGCATGATGGACCCTCTAAGACAAAGATCTAGCTGATAAGAGAAAGGGGGAAAAAAGTATTCACCTCTCAGGGCTTTAGAATATCCTTGTGCTCATCTAAACCTTTAAAAAAGTGGGTTATAAGCACATCAGAAATAGGACACAACAGAAATATGTAAGTGGCCTTTAAAAGCACACATGCTAAAGTTTAGTGCAGCCGTGACATCCAATCATAGTCTCTGCGACAAATGGAAACATCTATAAAAAACAAAAGAGTGAGACGTGTCCTCCACTAGCCTAGGTTTTTAGTGGCGCTAAGAAATGGGGGACAGATCACGAGTCATTGGAGATATTCCACTAAGGGTATGACCTAAGTCATGTAAGTCGTGAGAGGCATGGGGTGCTTGCTTGGTCCAATCCAACCTAAAATTGGAATTGTATGGCCAAGATTAGCAAGGCTCAAAAAACAAACAAACAAACAAACAAACAGCCCATAAATTTATGAATCTTTTCAAAAACAAAACTATATAATGCCCTTACGAAGACTCCATGGAATTTGTCCTGAAGATGGGGGTTGTCAGAAGAGGGGAAAACTAGCTTTTGTGGGAAGAAAGGAGGAAGAAGACGGCGGGCTCAGATAAATAGGTGAGAGGTATACGGCACCCTCTTCCCAAAAATCACAGGCAGGGCTGTGTGAGAGAGACCAGGGGTGGTCCAGGCGTACGGCAGAGAACAGGAAGAGAGAGGGGCTGGCTATTCATATCCTGAGGCTCAGCATTTTGAGAACTGTAAAGTGGAGCAGAGTGCCTGGTCTGTAATGATTAGTCATGCCACCCGGTCAGACTGCACACTTGTCAGGCCGAGAGCTGAATTTCAGAGTGCAAAAGGGAACTGCCGACTCACCGTTCCCGATTCGGACCCCAATTTTCTCTCCAGTTGCCTGTAGGGAAGGAGAATTAACAAGGGAGAACCAGGGGAGTTACCTGTCAGAACCACGTGATCTATGATGGACTGGGGCAGGGGACACCCTGAGAGGACCATCTTCAGGGAAGGGGGCAGCCAGGGCAAGATCAGTCCTCAGACCCCCTCCTCCAGCTTACTCCATGCCCTCTGCTCCCTCCCTTGCTATGCGTTCTCTCTCTCTGTCTCTTTCTCTCTCTCTGTCTCTCTCTCTGTCTCTGTCTCTGTCTCTCTCTTTCTCTTTCGCGTGCGCGCGCGCGCGCGCACACACACACACACACACACACACACACACACACACACACACACACACACACACACACACACACAACCTCTACCAGTAGGGTATTCCCCACAATGGGACAACGAGAAATCGAGAACTGTAGCAAAGGGTCCTGCATCTAGAAATCAAGAACTGTAGCAAAGGGTCCTGCATCTGGGTACCAGGATAAAAGCAAGAAGCACTGACACTGTTATCATTGTGTTCAAAGACAGCGCTGCGTTCCTCTTGTTACAACACTATGTAGCAAACTGGACATTTTTAACTGGTGTAAAGGTTAACAGAATTACTTGGAAATAGTATAAGACTTCTTACAATTTACAGTAATCCTGCTGCAAGCAACAAGTTCCTGAAAACCATTTGGTGAGAAATTCAGAGCTGAGAAAGGTCAGACTTTAGGGTGCTGCCTCTGCGTGTGTTTGGGTCACAACCCACTTTAAGGAACTGATGAAAGTGGCAGAGCCTCAGTTCCAGAGAACGACACATTCCTAATTAATTCCATAAATCTTGCATATGAGCACATGTCATTCAAGGACCTCCTAAAATGCTTACTCTTTTAAGTATCTCTAAAAGAAAAGACAGTTTGTGGACCCAAACTATTATAATGATCCCAAAAAGCTCAATAATATTTTTATATCCACAAGGAGAAAAGAAGCAGATACTAAAGAAAATCTCTATGGCATTCCACACAAACCGCATGAATAAAAATCAATACTGTATGTCAAATTTAACATTTTTCCTCCTTTGGTAGACATAAACTTTTTTCGACTGACCTCTCTCGCAATACATGGATATTTATTCTTTGAGGAAAAGACATATAAACAGGCCTTTCCTTATCTGGTCCTCTCTCCAAAGGTTCAGTGCCTCTTAACTGTACCAGTTGGATGGCTCCATAGTGTGGCCTCAAAGATATTTTAACTAGAAGGACGGAAATGGGGAAAGTTTGGAAACCTGTTTTAGGAAAGTCCAGAATTAGTTTTCAGACTTCCTCCCTGGCCTGTGAGCACAATCCATGACATCACTGGCCAGCGACAGCCCAACGATGACGTCCCAACACAAGAGAAGGTGGAGCCTTGCTCAGCGTGTTCCCTTCACTCCCATTTCTGAAGGCGACATTTCCAAGGCGGAGATTTACCTGCCTCAGTGTCCCTCGGCTTCTGAAAGGACGCATTCCAACTTCACTTCCCACCTTCTTTTATCTTGCCTTCTATCCTTCACCTTCCAAAGTCCAGTCAAACCTGAGTACAAATCCAAGCTCTGCCTGTGACTAGCAGGGTGTCCTCAAGGCAGACACAAATTCTCCAAGCACTCCCGTTTTCCGCATCCAGGACAGAGGGCGTGGTGTCTAACCTACAGAGTTGTTATGGAAATCAAATTAGGGATGCATGGAAAGTTCCTGGCAGAACACCTGCACCCGGAAGGATTTCTGCAAATGTCAGCTCCTTTGCCTGTATGCTCTCTTCATGGTAACTGTAAACTAATAAAAAATATTTAACCAAGCATCAATAATATAATATCACGACAATAACAATGACTTCTTGAAATTCAGCTTTAGACCTCACAGATTTGAAAATTTGTTACAAAGATGCTTCTAAAAATAATGTATCCCACATTCTTCATTACAGTAATAGATATGTAAATGTTATGAAATGCCAATGGAACGCAAGAGTAAATGAATTAATGATTTCTTTAGGCTTTAAGTAAAGAATCCAAATGTAAATTTATTAAGTTCTGCTTATTTTTATCAGAGACTACCTTGGTTCCACAAGGATTTTAGAAATTCATTTGTACTCCTGAAATGTAAATACATTTCTTTATTACTAAGTATTAAACGCGATCTAGAAAAAAAAAAAATAAATGAGATACAGAGAGTTTTCACTCTTTCCATTTAGGGTGTAGACAGAGTTCACGTGCTCAGTGTTCTACTTGACCTTCCCTCTAGCAAACACTTGCCCAGCAAGGCGTAGGGTCCTGGAGCGGAAAACGTAGGGGCGCATCTCACAGACCTCACCTCCTGGGCTAGAGAGTTACTCACCTAGCTTTGTGCAGCTTGGACCGTGCAGAAAGCAGAAGAGTTGATTCATGCCAATGAAAATTTCTCACCCAGCTCTCCCATGGAGAGTTAGGAGAACCTTAACAGATCTCTGAAATGGATCCCCTCCCTTGTCTTCTACCTCAGTCCTCTCCCTGGTCGTCCTATTTATTGCTGTCACAGAGTCATTTCTATAAGGAGAAGGTGGGAGGAAAGGAGAGAGAGAAGGGAGAAGAAGAGGGAGAGAGAGGATGTACAGAGGGTGCCTGACTTATGATGCTTCAAAATACGATGGTGCCAAAGTGATTCGCACAATGATGAGACATTCGACGCTTTCTTATCAAATAGGCTTTGTGATACCGTTAGGACGCTCGGCCCTGCTGGGGAATTCCAGAGGCACGTGTAGAACACACGTCCAGTTACCCCGCACTAGAGGCCAGCCGGGGTCTTGGTAGGGTTGGTCATCAGTCATGGCTGCTCCTGGGAGGTACTGATTGCCCAGCATGTCCAGCCTGACATATGGGTAGACAGTCCCCACACCCCAACATAAACAAACAAACAAATAAATAAAATAGGCTTTGTGTTGGATGATTTTGCCCACCTGTAGGCTAATGCAAGTGTTCTGAGCACATACGATGCAGGCTAGGCTAAGCATGTTTGGTAGGTTAGGTGTCTTAAATGCAGTTTTGACTTAGGATATTTTCAATGCATATGGGTTTATCAGGATATAACCCCATGGTTAGTTGAGAAGCATCTGTACTGTGTCAACTGGCAGAGCTTTTAAAGTGTGCATGTCCAGGAAAGGGAAGGATGGAGGGAAGGAAGAAGAAAGGCTGGTATGTAAAGATGATCAAAAGTTGCTGATCTAAAAATCACCTTCTCCCCAAAGCCTGAAGATTTGGCTGACTTTTTAAAGCTGCCTATAGACAGATACTCATTTGCTTAACGGCACCCTTTAAAAAAATGTGATGCGTCTGTAAACTGCAGAACTCCTTGAGCTGCTCACACCTTGGCGGGAAGCAGAGCCAGTGGTCTCCTGACACCTACGTGAGCTCATCAGCAAGGGGAGAAAAAGGATGGGATGTCATCCATCTATGACTGGCTCTCTATGTTTCCTGTATTTTCTACAACTTATCTCAGAGGATCCTCGCAATGGTTACCAAGAAGATGTTAAACCACGTTACATAAACAAAACAAACAAACAAAAAAGATCAAGCTCAGGAAGAGAAACATCCCAAATCGTATCTCTTGGTAACGGATGAGCTGGGGTTTGAATCCAGTCGTCTGCTTACTAAGGGAAGGGCTGAAAGAGACCAGAGCCCTGTGAAGAGTGGAGAACACAGAGCTGCCCCAAGAGCAGCTCTGGGGACTTGGCAATTCGCCGGTGGCACCGCCTGCTCGCCACGGCGCCACGAAGCAGGCACGGGCCCCGGACCTCAAGGTGGCGCCGACCACAGCTGCGAGCATTAATTACAACCGCCTAGTCCCAAACACAAATTCCTGATTTGTACGCAGCTACAAAAAAACAGGCTTTTGCGTGCAGGCCTGGGAACCGTCCACAGTTTCGAGTCGGATCTCTTCGTAAAGTGGGTCCTCTCCGTGCGTGACGACGAGAGCAGAAAGTATATGCTAGAATGATGAGCTGGCCTCAATCCCTCCAACTCCTAAACATTTTCTCTTCCCTGTATTTTTGAGACCAGTTTACCAACACCCAGATGTCAAAGGCCATCTCAGATCCTAAACGAATTATACTTATAGCTTCCTCGTAGGGTAAGGTCAAGTCTCAGGTCAAATGGGATGGGAGACTATGAGAAAGAACAATTACAAGCCAATCCCACTCAATTATAAGGATGCAAACATCTTAAACAAAATATTAGCACGTGACAGTAATAAACATATAAAAACAATAACATGCCATAGCCACGTTGGAATACTTTATATATGCAAGTTTGGTTTATCACTTGAAAAAAATCAGTAATATAAGTCACCACACTAACAGAACAAAAGAGAAGAATATAATTCCATCAAGAGGCCTAGAAAAAGCATTTGAAAATATTCGGCATTTATCTGTAATTGAAACCTTTTGGCACGCTAGGAATAAGAACTCTTTAAAATGAAAAAAAAAAATGATCTACAAAAATCACCATAGGTAATGAACAAATGTTCAAAGTCTTTCTTTCGAGACCTAGAAAGGGGCAAAGATGTGCACAATCAGAACATCTATTCAACACTGTACAATTTACCTGTGCCAAGAAGCAAAGAAAAAAAATTAAACATAAAGATCAGAAAAAAAGAAATAAAACTATCAATATTCTATATACACAGATGATGATCGTGTATAGAAAATATCAAAGACTCTATAGATAAATTACTAGAATTCAGTTCATGGTTAGCTATGTTCTGGATACAAAGGCAATATTTAAAAAATCCAAAATTAAAAAAAACAACTGATATTTCTATAGGTCAGGAAAAAAAGAATTAGAAAACAAAATTTTAAAAAGATACGATATACAGTAGAGTGAAAAAATATGAAATACCTAGGAATAAATCTAATAAAAGATGTGTAATACCTTGACACAGAAAACTATGGTACATCTTTGAGAGAAATTTTAAAAGACCTAAATGAATAGAGGAACATACCATGTTCATGGACCAGAAGACTCAATATTATAAAGTTACCAATTTTGCCCAACTTTATTCATAAACTTTAATCTCAATCAAAATTCCAACAGTTTAAAGTCTTCATTGCTGCTGTAGTTTTGTTCTGGTGTAACTTAACAAGTGAATTCTGGAATGCATAAATGTAAAAGACAAAGAATGCCAAAAAACTCTTAAAGAACAAAGAACAAGAGAAGGGAGCTTGATCTAATGAATGTAAACTCATTATAAAGCTAAAGTGTGGTATTGGTGTAAAAATATTCTAATAGACAAAAAAATTGCTAAGGATCTCAAACAAACTGACACACATTTGGGCACTTGATTTATAACCAAGGTAGCCCTACAAAACAGTAGGAGCAAGCATTAAATCATGCTGGGGCAACTGGCTGTCCATTTCATTTTTAAAAAATAAAACCTGACCCCTATCTCACACAATATGCAAAAATTAATTCCTAGTGAATTGTAAATACAAATTTGGGGGTTAAAACTGAAAAGTTTCTAGAAGATAATATAGAGGAATACCTTTAAAACTTCAGAGTAGGAAAACTAATTGAATAGGACCCAATAAGGCACTAACGGCAACAGAAACAGAATCTACAAAGGATTTGATCATTAAAATTAAGAACCTCTGTTCATTCTTAAGAGAGTTCACAAGCAAGCAACAGAAAGACCATTTTGCCACACACATCATCAGCAAAGGAACTCATGTTCAGAGCACATTAAAAATACTTACAATCCGTAAGAAAAAGACAACACAATTGAAAAGCGGGCAAGAGACTTGAGCAACCAAATCACAAAATATCTTGAATGGCCAATACACATGCAAAAGTGGTCACCCTCATCAGTCAGGAAAAAAGCAAACTGGCTCTACAATGTGCTATTACTACGAAACCCCAGCATGGTTAAAATTACAATGTTGGCAAGGAGGAGGCACAAGGGAAATGCCCATATGCTGCCGGTGGGAGTGTATTGGTACAAACACTTTGGAAAGCAGTTCGGGATTATCTGCCGAAGCTGATGATACACATACCTTGGGAGATAGCAGTCCTGTCCTGGGTCTACACAAATATATGCCACGGGCACAAAAAACGAGAAACCAGAGCGATCACAGCTACCTTCTACATAATGCCCCCAAACACGTCATCCAGAGGTCCATCAACAGTACTGCGGATAAATGATTGGGGTACACTCATACAACAGTTTTCTGTACAGCGCACAAAAACGAATAAACTACAGGCACAAGCAACGACATTCAAAATATCGCCAACACAAAGCTGAGCAAAGAAGCCGGACACAGCAACACACACGTCTGATTCCATTCATCCTTGCTCAAAAAGAACAGACGAAACCAAAATATTGTGTTTAGAGACTGGTTCTTTGTCTAAAAATCTATAAAGAAAGGCAAGGAAGTGCTTACCAAAAAACATCGAGGTAGATTTTTTTAACCTTTAGGAGAAGGTCGGGGGTGGGGACGGGCGGTTCTTCTAGAACATTGGCAATGCTCTACTTTTTACCCTGGAGTTGGCTGCAAGGTGTGACTTTGATAAAGCATTGTAGTCTACGTCTTTATTTTGTCCACTTTTCTATATAGGTATGAAACCTCGGTTAAAGAGGATTACCTAACAAATCACATGGATCTACAATAAAAAATGCCATTATGTCAATACTTAATGTATATTGTCTGGAATCAGGAAGAGACTAACTTATTTTTTTAAAAAGGTGGGTGGGGGGGGCAAGTGTTTTCGCTACGGCCCATTATGTTTCATAGCTTTTGCAGAAACATGTCACCAAGCACCAGGGACCACTGAGCGTTCCTGGCCAGTTCCCCCTGAGCAGGTTTCCCCTCATCTACCCATCATGACGCACTGGTCCAGATGATGCTCATTACATCATGACGCACTGGTCCAGATGATGCTCATTACATAAAGGTGCGGAGATCCTCCAGAAAATCTCCCACGAGTAATACTCAGCGCTTGCTCTCCTTTCCACTCTTCGCAGGCTGATCTTTCCTTCCTTCAATTTGCAGCTCAAGTGTCCTTCCTTCAGAGCCTCTCTCCTCATCCTCGCCCCCATCCCCATCCCCGACTGGGGTCACTGACAACCTCATGGTCCTCCTTTTGATGCTGGTGCTGGTCACTCTCGGTGTGACCCACCTCCCAGGTCTCTCCTTAGAGGCTGACACGTAGGGACTAGATCACCAGGACAACCGGTCCAGCAGATGCTGGAAGGAGGGGAGAAGTCCAGCATGTCCTCCTCACTCCCTCTGTGCTGTGGTCCGTGTTCCTAGGGGTGGCCCCATCTCCAGAGGCCCAAGCTCCTCCTGCCTGGTGCCAGCTCACACAGCCTCCAGAACCATCGTTCCTGCCACTTAGGGTAGCAACAGCGCCCCACTGCTGTGCCTTCCATTGGCTCTGCTAACCCTGCCCGCCTCTTTCTAAGTTGTCTTTTCACTAAACTCCCTTTTTTTGAACTAGGCTGGATTCTATTTTCTGCTGAGATACTGCAGAGTGGCAATTTTATATTAACTTATTTATATGATTATTTTATCAACATCTGTCTTCTCCCACTAGGGTGTGAACTTCATGACACTGGTACCTCAGAAGGTGCCAACAGATATTTTATTTAGTGAGTTAATGAATGCATGAATGAATTCACTTTAGAATCGGATATATACTATACACAGTAACGGGGGTTTCTAACATGTTCCTGCTACATTTGACATGGTAGCAATCTGTCAGAGCAAACATTTTTTCTCTGTTGGCTGAAAATAGACTCTGTTGGCAAGAATATTTCTACTCATGACAGTAATTTCGATTATTCTAGCAATAAGTGTAATAGCTGTGATTTCTCAATTAAAAAGATGTAACTTTATTTGAAATGTCATTAATGATGAGATTCCAAGTGGACCACAGTCAGTTATAGCTTTAAGACTCAGTAGAAAATACAATAAAATGTTAACTAGAAGAAGGCTCCGCAGCTCTGAATTTTTCATAACCCACTGCAAATGACTCTAGAAAATAAATACTTAGTAGTTACATGGTGTAGGAGGGTTACCTGCAGGCAGGGAATGTTCTTTATAAATAAGATAAATTATCTACTCCACGGTTTGTTTTAGAATTACAGGACAATCTGAGTTGATCCCTGTATTAGTCATGCAAGTTACGTATTAACGTGTATAGGTAGACAACTTCTACAAAATGAACTGGAAAATTCTGATTCTAGGACACGAATGAGAATTCCAGAACAGGGTCTGAGGCTCTGCAGATTCCTTTCTCTTTTATGATGGAAAAAGTGCAGGAAAAATCAGTTACTTACATGTGATCTGATGCACTAGCAAGATCGTTCACACCGGTACATTCTGTACAACGTGACTGACACCTGAGTTTTAATCTTGAGAAAACTAGTTTATAAATTATAATCACAACTAAACACATGCTATATTAAGAATGTTTCATTCATAGCAGGGCATTTTGACAGCAACAATTTACCTAGCATATGAGTTCCCCAGGAGGGTGATCTATTCCGAAGGCGGAGAGGTCAAGGTCATCTCTTCTCTGCAGTCTCTTTCCTGGTTAAACCTCTCTTGCTTCTTCTGCTAACTTTTTCATTGGGAAAAGTATTTCGGTTCTGTACATTCTAACGAGCAATGAGGGGAAAGGTCCCATTTCTCCCGTATGGTAGGTGTTTAAGATTATTTGTAACCTCCCATCAGGCAAACTAGTTAGTTAATAAAGAAATACCATTCTAATACGGTACAACTTGGGATATAGGTCTGATAATCTTGAATGATACAGCATGGTTTTACCAATAGTTACAATATTAATCATACCTTGCGAGGGGTTTCAGGAAAATAGTGATGAGTTAAAATAGTTAAAATACAGTTACAACCAGATAACTTGCTTTGCTATGTCTGATTCGGTGCAACAACAAAAAAAACTCTTTCTTATCCATTCTCTTAGGTGGAGAAACTAATATAGGAAATGACCACACCGGCTCCTTACTGATTGCTTCTCTGAAAACAAAAGAGCCTTTTATATCTAACCCTGCCATTACCGGGAAAAGGAACGAAGCCCCCACCTCTCCTGACCATCTGTAAAGCGATATTTTTTTAAAAGCGGGAGCGGGGTAAGGAAGTGCCGCATTCAATTCCTAAGGGCTGACTCTCCTCCACCCAGACTCACTCATCTCCGTTCCATCAACATCACCCAATGATGGGGCGCCAGGCACCCCCAAGGGTCACAGAGCCTGTCAGGGACAGAAAAGAAGTATCCCTTTCACAGTCGGAAAATCACGACTCGCCCTGCCTCCCCGGCACCGAGGCGGGAGGGTGGCCCGGCCCCGGGGACCGGGCGGTGTCTCGGGTGCCCGCAGCCCAGGGCCGCGGGCGGCGCCGCAGAGCTGCCCCCGCCCCACCCCGTCCCGCAGGGACCGGCCGCGGGTCCTTACCCGCCAGTCCGCCGCCGCCGCCTCCATCGCCCGCGTGCCCCTTCCTCCGCTGCAGGATGAAGTAGGGGTTGGCCCTCTCGGTGATCCACAGCGCGTTGGCCAGCAGCACCTCCTCGGGGTTCACCCACATGTTCCCGGGCGCCGCGCGCGGGCAGACGCACAATGGGGCGGCGAGTCGGAGGCTGCACACACCGGCGCGCACGGGCGCGCACCCCGGGCCACACGCGAGCCCGCCCACGCTAGGTGCGGCGGCGTGAAGCGCCCTCACCTGCGGGCGGCCCGCGGGGCCCAGGCCACAACGGAGCCCCCGCGCGCGGCCGGGGAGCACGGCGAGGTCGCGGGCGCCGCGAGCAGCATCCTCGCCGCGGCGCGGCCGCCTCGCGCCCCGCAGCCCGGCCGCGGCCCCCGGCGGCGGGCGGCGCGGGAGGCGCGCGCGGGAGGCGGGGGAGGTGGAGCGGCTCAGGCCCGGGATCCGGCGCGCGGGCGGGCAGGGCCGCGGGCCACGCCGACTGCTTCGGCCCAGCGGTGGGGGCCGCGCGGGGTGGGGCGCGGCTGCGGCCGCAGCGCCGACCGAAGCCCCGGGCCACCGCCGTCTCCGCCGCTCCGGGCCCTCGAGGTCTCTGCGCGCTAAGCCTCCGAGTCGCGGCCCCTCGCACCCGCGGCGAAGCCCAGCTCCTCGCTGCAAGGACGCTCCAGACACTGCGAATGAATGACGACAGCGCGGCTCACTCGCGGCGAGCCCGGGTGGCACCAGTTTTCCGGGGCGCGGGTCCTCCGCGGGCTCCGCGCGCCCGCACTCGCCGCTGCGGCTGGCTTTGGGGGACCTTAGGGGCACCGTGTGGCAAGCGCTCGGCCCCACGCCCATCCCAGCAGGGAGGACGCCGCCAGCCTCGGGAGGGGGTGCCGCGTGTGTGCCGTGCGTGTTTGTGGTAGACGCTCCGGACGCTTAGCGCCACCCCTCTTCCCAGGAAATGTGTTTCAAGGTTCCAGACTTGGAGCTAGATACCCGGGTCGGAAGTGGCCGCAGCCAATAGCTGTCGATGTTTTTGTTTCCTGCATCCCTAGGGCAAGTCATGCGCTTAACTTGTCACCGCCTGTAACCCCTCCCTCTCTCCATTCCATTTGTATTAAAGTGGCCCAGCTAAGTGCATTACGTCACTTCTTTTCTTGACCTGCAGGGCATGAGCAATGCCGAAGTTGGAAGCAGCCCAAAAGCTTAGACCAACTCACTCACACCACAGCTGTTCCTATATCAAGCGTTTGGAGCCTCAAGGACCAGGTAGGGCAGAATTCTGGGATTTAGCCACACTTAGTAGATGGAGTAAAAAAACAACAACAACAACAATGATTTTTTTAATCATTGAAATCAGAGACTCACAAACCAGGACAACCTTATCCCTGGACAGTTTTGCTTTCTCCACCAATGCTTCGACTCTCTTGTGGTGACCGCAGCCCAGCTACCACATATCTGATTACTTTTAACGCCTCTTTTTGCACCCAGGACATCTGTGGATAGCTCGGCAAAAAGGGGCTCCTCTTCCCAGATGATGGGAATTTACTAGGCTCTGCTTTGTCACGGAAGTTGGACAATCCTAGGGACTTCACAACGAGCAAAGCATTCAAGAAATAAGACTTTCTTGGGTGGACTTCACATTTTGTACTTAGGTCGCTGTCACTTGGGTTGCCGGTGAGCGTGTCCCAGTCATTTCTGTGAGGCGGCCTCTGCACCTGTTGGTTTCCCACCCCATAGGTTCCCGAAGAGTTAAAGTGTCCCTTTATTGCATTGACTGATCCTCTGCCTCTGCAGAAAACGTTTGAGACCTCCAGCCATTTGTGGAAATTTCACGTATTTAACAGAGCCTCAAAATGTCATTGGGCACCTTTGCTCTTGGTACAGAGCCTCCAGTCGCAATGTTTTGCAAAGAAAAAACAAGCAATAAGATTGCAGATCATACGTATATAAAAATTGTATTAACTACTATATATAACGTAGTATTTTGAAGGGTTTCCATCAGTATTCTTTAATTTTAGGCAATTAGTATTTTTTTTTAAAAAACTACTGCCTTCAGACTATTAATTGGAGTATCCCTATATTGCTCAATTGTTGTGGATTGACTCTTTCACTCTAGCCCTGGAGTGTGAGATTAGATTAGCATTTTCGATCTATTTGTGCGAAAATGCTGCTTGCTTATATAATTCATGCATGCATGCATTCAACAGGTAATTATTGAATGCCTGCTATACTTAAGACCCAGGGGATAACAAGTGAACAAGACATGCAAAATCACTGCCTTCATGAAGATTAAAATGTAAGATAAATAATAAAAACCAAAACCAATTTACAAAAACTTTTTTTGAGAACAAGATTGGATACCAGGAAGGAAGAGAAGAAAATCTTAAATCCTTAGCTATTTTTTAATTCCTTGAAAGAATTAAACATTCTCTCCAGTAGTAGATAACCAGTAGTAGACATCACATTTTTTTTTATCATTGCAAGGAATCAGAGAAACTACAAGTTTATCGCAGTTTGCTGCTTACCATACTGCGAACTGCTTGCTCACTTATAAAAATGTGGCTTTGTTTAAAAAAAAAAATCAAATATACCTGAATTAGAAACAACACAAAGAGAACCTAATTAATCCAGCCAGTTTCTTGGTGAAATAAGTGCGTATTTTTAACTTTCAATTCATTCTTGTTGGTTTGAAGCCCAAGCAAGCATTATCTCAAAACAATTTAAAGAGGAAGCATCAGCAGATGCCTAGATATGATAAGGGTAAATTATGTCTTGTGGTCTTTGTGTCTTGCTGGAATCGCCCATTCTCCCCTCTCACAAATGACAAGTGTCAACCCCCATAGGGTTCTGATAGTCCCGCCTTAAAATGATCCGTGGGTTTGTTTACTACTTGGTGGGCAGAGATCTAACTGAAGCCAAATTGTGAACATAGTGAATTTGTCTTTGGCAACCCTCACCCTCATTTCTGTCATGCTTCTACCTTTTCTGCTTTTCTACCTTCACAGGAGTGTATTTTCCCCCCTATTCTCACCCCTCCACCAATAAGTCTCTACTTTGCCCTCTAGGGACTTGCCCAGCCCTGGAAATATCAGGCAGTTTTGGGAACTTCATTTCTGCCCATACCACCCATCTCCCACTTCAGTGCTCTGTGGCCCAGTTCACCCAGGAGTAAGGGCAAGAAGGCTGCAAAACAGCATACTGCCTTACCAAGCGTTCCATCGCCCAGGAGCCTCAGGAGTGGTCAGGCCAGTGGGAAATTCAGTTCTAGTTTCTATAGAGAAGATCCACCCAGTAAAATAACAAAGTCCTAATGCTTCCTGGGGAAAAGGCAACACCTCCCCTAGCCTCCTAGCCCAAGGTAACACGTTAGTTAACATGGACCTTCCCTGTCCAGGAGGGGATTCGGAATGTCGAGTGTCCAGTGAGGGAGAAGGAGGAGAGTGGCCATTGAGACAGGCGAGAGCAATAGCGTTTCAAAGATCCAAGACTTTGCAGTAGCTTTTATCTCTGATACAGAGACCAGCACAGTGGATCTGAGCTGCTAACCCAACTGAAAAACTAGATCAGCTACAACGCCTCCTCTGCCCTTAATAAAGCTGTGATACAGAAGCCACAGTTTGGTTCCTGCGCTTTAGGTGGCTGAACGGATCTGGAGCCAGGACCACCCTTACATGCAATGTGATCGGAGGGAAAAGATCCTTTCGGGTCGTTCCGATCTGTACCAGGCCCTTACTCTGTTCAGTGGGTCACTCCGAGAACTTTTAAACTCTGAGATGCACTGGAAACCAAAAATGAATAAAACAGTAGTTCTGTCCACGTAGGAGAAACTGTGACCAGGTGACCTTTGTGAGAAGCATCGGTGTTCCTGGAATGAAGGAAGGAAAGCAGATGAGCAGACTCTGCAGAGGGAAAAGTGAAGCAAGGTATGAGCAGGGATTCACTTTCTGAGTAACAGTCATGACAGGGGGCACATTTCAGTGGTTGGGAAAGAGCTTAGAACACGGGTGGGGGGCACTTTGCCTCCTTCCCATTCATCCACTCAAGTTCCTTGAGGGCCACGACGATGACAAGGTCATGTTAAAATGCCAAGCCGGGCCCGGAGCCTCTCTTTGCTCATGCCCAACAAGGAGGTGCTTACATGACTGTTCAGAAATTCTTCTAAATTTGAGAAGCAGTAGCGATTTAGGAAGGAAAGGACCTTAAGAGACCCCGATTACCATTACACTGAGCTCCTCATTTTATATACGAGGAAACTAAAGCTCAGAAAACAGAAGGTTCTCGTCGTTGGGGGAATTACGGCAGAATCAGAAGCTGGTCTTGTTACTTAGGAGACTATCACGGCCCCAGGTCTTCGTGGCAACTTTGCCTTCCTTCTGCACACATTATTTGTCACAATTTTTTCTCCAGAATTAAGAGTCCTTATTTATGTAATGCTTCCACGGCCATTATTTATTACTGTGGTCTGGGTGTTGGGATCCACTGATTGGCTTGACCTGAGTCCCATGCCCTCCCTGGAGAGGTGGTGACAGAGGGGAGAGGTAGTGGGTGTGGCAAAGTCCCCAAAGGAAAATCAGGGAGCTGTTATCAGAATAAGGTGACAGGGTTGTGGGCAAGCCTGCACAAGAGTCTACTAGACAACCTACATTTGACAATTTTTTTGTGATGATTATATCCTCTTGGCTGCGATTTTATATTACAAAATATAACATGCTGAGTTTTGTTTAAGGCTAACAAACCTAGTGGTTTGACCCTTTTGATAATGAGGTCAGAAGTTATTTAAGTTACCTTAAAACAAAATAAAGAGGTTATTGTAAAGCTTCCATAAACTAAACTGGGACATAGACATTCCAGAAGCTCTGGGACCAGTCTGTCTCTGCCTCTGCCTCTCCCTCTCTCTGAATCCCTGCTTTTCCTATAAATTTGTTCTGGTGGTTTTTCTTCATCGACCCACCTCGTCTCCTTATGCATAGTTTCTGTTCTTCATAACTTAAACATGCACATTAACATGAGAGCCTGTTTCCCTTTCCAGCATTGCTTTCAAGCTATAGCTCCCACCCTTAACCGAATACTTTATCTAGGTATTTCTTCACTGGAATTCATAAGAGGGAAGTTGGTTGACTCCCTTTATCTTTCTGTCCGAGGACCAGGCTGTGCTGCTGTCCGGCCTGTGACCGGCTGGCTGCCACCTGGTCAGGTCACTCAGACGTGGCAGCTACAAGTAAGGTTTTGTGCAAGTGATGCTTCACAACCTCTCACGACAAGTTCATTGTTATTACAAAATCAGTCATTCTGAGAGTCGGCCCGTGACTTGGACTTCAAATATTCTACTAGTTGGGAAATGTCTGAAGTCTCCCCCTTTTTCAGTAAAGGCAAAAGCTCTTTCATGTGTACTTTACAATCTGACTATTATAAAATAGCCTCCTCGTTCTTAGGATGAACTTTTTTTCCTACGGTCACGCCGTTCTTCTGCTAGTGAGTCATTTGTCAGTTTTCTCTCTCATGAAAAACAGAATCAAAAACACCATCGATAGGATGTCCTTAATAACCACAAGTACTAGTGGCGGGTGAAACAACAGATTGGGACAGTGACACCAAGGTGACAGCAGTGTTTTCTCTGAATTGTGCGTGTGCCTATAAATCTAATAAATCCTTATTTTCTCTTAAATGGAAGAATACAATCTTTTTCCTTTGAGGGTGAGAACTAACATTTTTCTTGACCTTTGTGAAATAACACTTTGTTTACACCCATGTTTGGATGAAAGAAGGTGGTTAATTTTGCAAAGATGTTCTAACTCAAGACTTTAGAAGAAAATTGCATAGGTTTCTTTTCAGAATAAGACAAGTTGGCGCTTGTTATTACACTGACGACACTCTCATTAGAAAAATAATATACTCTCTTGAATCTCAAATCTTTGAAACATTTTTGTGGTGCGTTTGACTAAATGATTTAAAAGTTGGTAGAATATCTTAGCTTTACTACTAAGATGAAATAACTTACCACTCCAACCCTCTAATTTGTCAGCTGTATTTAAACCCTTTACCCCTTGACTTCCAGCTTCTCAGAGCTTCCAGACAAGATTACAGATCATAAAACAGAATACGATCTGAAGATCCCAAATCTTTGAAAACTTTTAGATATAAAACATTAAGTGAAAAAAAAAAATTCACAGCCTCAAAGGAGAAATAGCAGAGTTCAGGTCACTGAACTTCCAAAAGATAAGTATGGGAGTTGGCTGTTGGGCTGTCTTTGTCGAAATTAAGAAAAGAGCAAAAAGTGCCTCAATATCTGTTCCCAAGGCTCCCAACATTCTCTCAGGCATTTGTCACTGAGGTTTCCTTCACAGAATATATTGCTCGAGTCTTTTTTTTCCCATATAAAAGACAGACCTTAATAGGCATTTTCTTCATAAAATTGTACTAGTGAGAGTTTTGCTTTTTTTGTCCTCGTGATCCTCTTATAGGTGTGACGTTCCATCTTCTATATATGTATATAAAAAAGGGATGTGTTAAGTCACACTGATTTCTGTCCCCAGTGAAAATTTGTTTGCTTTTCATGTAATGACTCAGTCAACCAAATGCAAACTTAGACCTTCCGTCCCTGAATGAAACTTTTTAAAGCATTATTTACACAGAGCCAATCCTTACTTACCTAAAGATGCTGAACTGGAAAGCACATTTTGAAAACAAAAATAAATCCCTATTGAATGCATCCTTCTCTACAAACTGTGGCCTTCGGCTTTTAACATGAAGTCTCAATTAAGAAGCCTTTTGAGAAAAATTAGAAAATCTGTCTTGGATGTGCCAGTTGAAGAAGATAGAGTTCTAGGAAAAATAGCTGACCAGTGGGTCAGAGGACAGTACTGTAGTTGAGATTGCATGTGAATAAATCAAATCTACGTGCCTATTTTTATGGTTGCAGTGAGCCCAGATTCTGGAGCAAGTAACCATCTATATTATAAGGGTGTGTGTGTGTGTGTGTGTGTGTGTGTGTGTGTGTGTGTGTGTGTGTGTAAGAGACACACATAAACTATATTACAAATTTAAACATCTCCAACTGATATTCCTCCTGATGTTTAATTTTTAATCACACAAGTAAATCTTCTTGATTGCAGAAAAATAAGATAAGTAAGAAATGAGTCTAAATTTACAGGGGCGAGTGTTTCTCTTTTCAAACAGAAATGAGTTCACGTTACACAGAGACTTTTGTAACTTGCTTTGTTGCGTAACAGTGTTGTGAACATGGCCCCAGATTTAAAAAAAATGTACACTTGCATCATGATTTGTATTGACTGCATACCATTGAATTATATGATATACCTTCATTTAACTCATCTGCCATACTTATTTACATCTCAAAAATATTACAAAGAAATTTCTGGGAAACATGTCTCACTGTATACTTTTGTATACTAATTATGTTCTTCGTATAGACTTTTGAGGCCATCTAGAATGCACCTTTTTAATGCACTTAATGCACACGAACAGATGACTCCCCAGGAGAGTCGTATCACATCAGCCCTTTCCCCCAGCCACCTACTGCTCCACAACCTCATCTAATACCCTTGTGCAAAAGTACCTTTCACTGGTTTTTTTATTTTGGGTGGAACATTGTAATGTGACTCTGCATGTTAGTGCAATTTTTATTACCTTCTAGGTCTTTCCACACGCACAATAATACTTTTTTCGAGGACTAAAATAGTTCCATTTTCCAGATTATAAAAAAATAAATGTTTGTTATTCAAAAGTAAACATGATAGAGAAGTATAAGAAAGTAAAATGTCCCCAAATAGCATTTAGAGGTAACTCTGAGAGGTTGTAATCAAGATCGTTAAGTTAGATCTCACTAGTTAGAGGTGACAATGGGCTTTTTGGTGAACATCGGCAAAGAGCAATCCGTTCATATTAACATATGTGGAAGAAGAGACTTCCTTTATTCCCGTGGCTGAGTGCTATGTCGAGATAACATGGCTTTGCAGCTGGATCCCAAAGATTTCTCGGATGAGCTTACCCTGTGCTCCAGTTACAGCCTCTTCCTCTCACCATTTACAAGGATAGGTTTGGGCACCGGGAGGAGAGATCTCCGCTTTCTTACATGTGTGTAGACGAGGTGCTGAAAAGAATCGCGATCATGGACGAAAAGGTCAGTGATGACCCCAGCATCTTGCTCCGATGTGAGAAGGAAAACAGAGGACGATGGGAAGGGCTCTGGAGTTCCCCTTGGAAAGGGTGCATGGTTCTTTACAAAGTCTGTGGTAAACATTCCTGGTGGCTGCCAAGGCAGGCACCATGCTTCCTAAACAGTGGGGGCCGGGCTCACGCGGAAGAGGGTCACTTACCAGCACAGCTGCTTCGCAGTGTTTTGATGACTCTAACATGTTTTGAAAACTCAAGTCTCACAGAACTTCTTTTTACAGCTCCAAACATAAGCATGTGATACCATTTTAATAGCTTTCCCCCTTACCCTCTTTGTTAGGATAGATATTTCTTGTCAAATGTGGTTTTGCCAACCACGGTAGTTTCATGGGAATTAAATTTTGAATGAACTTCTTTTTCTTGACCTTGGATCTTAGTGGGATGAAGTCAGTTGTTAAGCACAACATGTGTATGTGCTACTTGAGGCCTTCAGCATCTCCCGTGAGAATGTCCTCACTTTTGTCAGAGCTTTCCAGCCTATGGATGAAGTGACTTGTCCCACGTGATCATTTACAGTGTCTGGGAGAGAAAACTTGATTGTCCAAACTGGTCATGTTTTTGCTTCCAGTGCTTCCCAAAGCATGGTAAGGACACCCAGCATGCATGAGAAATACAGGAGGCAAAGGATGAAGAGAAAGAGAGGTCAAAGCAGAGTCAGAGGTCACGTGGCAACTCCGATGGGTGCAATTGACCCTACTCATAATCCCGTAGTGGCTGCCGTCAAAGCTTTCCAAAGTCTCAGCTGGTCTACAAGGAACTCACTTGAAGCTTCCTTCCTCCTACTCTAAGCCCTGGCAGTACAGAGCTCCTGGGTAGCTGACATCCACCCTTCTAATGCTGACTTTGGATTCTTTGCCTCTATTTAGGCTGTACTCCCAGCCTGAAGTTTCCTTTTTACATGTCTTTGCTTTGACCGGGTTACAAAGCAAAGATAGCAACATTCACTGTAAGAGTCATCACCTCCAGAAAGCCTCTTTTCGGGCCAGAGGCTAAGTACCTCTTTTCTAGGCTTCCTGGTTCTGGTCTCCATGTCCTCTCCCTCCCTCTCCCTCCCTCTCTCTACCTTTCTCTTCCCTTGCTCCTCTCTCTCTCTCTCTCTCCCCCGTTCCCTCCCTTTCTCCCTTTCCTCGAACTTACTTTTGCACCCTAATCAGCTGGCATAGTGCCTGGCACTCAGTAGGTATTTTTAAAAAGCACATTTTGAACTAAGCAGTCCAAATTTACTAATTTATCTAATGAGTCTGGTATTTGTGCACAGCAACCAGAACTTTCTCCTAGTTAAACTTGTGACTGGAGAAGCCTAGACTTGGGATTAGTGACGGACTTTCTACATGAAATGTTATCACTCATTAGGAGTTCACTGCACAATGGTGCCCGCCTGCTTACCTGTTTGATTGCTTGCTTTCTATAAGTAAAACTGGAAATGCTACTTCTTCACAATATGAGCAGTGAGAGCAGTTGGAAAGCCAAGAATTCTTTACCCTTGAAACTGGATGCTCACTCGTTTATTCATTTATTTCAGCCTTACCTTAAGGCAGGCTTGGTCTACCTGCAGGGAACAAGACAGACTCTTGCTCTCCTGGAATTTACAATCCTGCCTGGCTGACAGATATGTAAACAAACCCAGCTGATCCTTCCCTCAAGCATTTAGAATGTACTGTTTTGACCTGAAGGCACTGGCAAGTAGTGATTTGTCTTTCTGAGGAGGCCCAAGTGTCTGTCAGAGAAAACGAACTCTTAGCTAGTGAGTCAGTTGAACCAAGAGCCGAGCATCTGAGCCTATGCTGGCTATAATCTTCTTTATTTTTTCTTCTCAAAATTGAGATTGCGATAGCATAATAGGTTAACGTAGTAAAAGCAGTACATTAAAATCTCACGGTATTGCATTTGATTAAAAACATGTTCTATCATATTTCTTGAGAATTTGGATACTTGCAGAGAAGATTTAGAACATCTGCAGTTACTAAGCACTGTGATAAGTACATATTTACTGTCTTAAGGTTGTTCTGAGGGGAAGAGGTAGATAGGTGGTAGAGGTTTGGAGTGAGGAAAATAATGAATAAAGCAAATATCCCATTTTCAGCACAAAGAGCATTTCCTCTGCTTTGTCTAGAAGTCCGGCTCCTAACAAGACGTGCTCCTGTAAATATTGGCGCTTAAAGTGGAGACTTTTCTCTCCAGAGTGTGATTTAGGGCTGGCCCTAAAATCTAGGGCACGCCTTCTTCATTCCTGACTCTAGAAAATAAAAATTGTAACCATCCAGACTATTCGAGCAGCCTCTGGTCCCTGGAAAGCTCCATGGTGCAGCTGGGAGAAAAAAAAAAAAATGGCCCATTGGCGCCAGGGCTAAGGGTGATGAGATAGAGGGAAGAAACCTGGACCAAGCCTTCTGGGTCCTTGCTGTCTAAGATGTTTCCCCATGACCAGGGCAGGGTGACTGCATCGATGGCATGCCTTATGTTAAGCCAAGTATGTATGAGAACACCTGTATTGACATAAAGAAGAGAGAAAAGCGTTGCTTTGCCCCGTATGAAAAGTGCCATTGACCTTCTATACCAGGAGAACATAATGAAAATGCTTTGTTTTAATGGTTTCGACCAGGCACTTTGTGAGTATACAGCAAACGGGATGCTGAGTTTGAGTTGTGCAACTCTGGGAAATCTTACGGAAACTGTGAAAGTTCGATTTTTTCCCCCCCGCGGCGAATGTAATTTCGTGGGTGGCAGGCATTTTTCAGCACGTGTAACATTTTTAGTGTTTTGAGAACGGGCATGCTCGCATACTTTGTTAAAGAATCAGAGAGGGCAGCATCGACTTTGGTAAATTCTACTCTTTATAATTAGAAGAGTCCCATCTGTTTTCCCTCTAACGTGTCCCATGGACTCGGATAGGACTGATTTCCATCTGGCATGGTCTCCTGGCTTAAAAAAAATTCTGCCCATATAGTCCTCGCATTCAACAGAATCCAAAGGTTCGACTGATCAAATGAAATGGAGTCTGGGTAATCAGATTCCATGAATAATTCAAACAGTAAATCTTGTTTTCTTTGTAAAATTAATACTTTGAAAAATAAAATTCTGTTCCTAACACCGAGTGTAGTCAATTTCATGCCTTTTAATGAAGCTTAATCTGCCCGTTATCATCAAATCCCATATTTACCCGGAAAATATGTCAACAATTTATGGAAGGATATTTGCAGTCAATGAGATTATTCTTTTTCAAACACTTTCTGAGTTTACACGTAAATCGGCTGTTTTGACTGGTAAACGCGTTCTCGTTAATCTAACAACAAATCGAAATGAAAAACTGGCTTGATTGATGTTAGTCTTTGAATGGACTGATGGGCCACATAGACGTCTTCGTTTGGTCTTTATGGGTCACAACTAAAGAAGTTTATTAATTAACCTGACATTTTAAAATATCGGTTAAACATCAGCACCTTTCCAGGCCCCCTGGTGCTCCTTCCACTCGTCAACTAGGTAATCGGTCGACTTGACCACATGCTGTTTTCCTCCTGAAAACACTCTGGGCTGTGGACACTTTCCTGTGATAGATTTAAGGTTTGATTTGCGATCTAGATAAGCCCAGAAGGCCAGAGTGAGGTCCTCAGTGATGTCCACGGAAAGGAGGAAATCAAAGGACTGAGTCAGGGGCTTGTCTTCCATAATCGGTAGAGTACACGATTTCTTAAGCAGAAAGAAAGCAGAAGTGCCCTATTATATTGCTAAAGACCTATCAGGTGGTGGCCAGCTTCCTTCACAACTGGAACTTGAATGCTCATGGTCATGGCAGACAGACGCTGTCATTGCACAATTCTGTGTGCGATGTGCCTAGTGTCGCTGACGGAGTGTGTGAGTAATCGAGGCATTGTGGGGCACGAGGCACAGGGCGCATCGTGACTAAGTAGAAATGCATGCCATCCTGGTGGCTTCAATACAGCGGAGCAAGATGGCAACAAGGAAGGAAGATGAAGCCAAATGCATGATGCATTTTGTAAGGTTGCATCTTTCGTTTTGCATGCTTTACGTTTTGTCTTGCGTGTAAGCATGGAAAGGAAGTTGAGGTGGAATCTGAATTCGGCTTCTCTTTTCGAAGTTGGCCATTACCTTAAATAAGAGTGTTTTCATGCTTTGGTTCGTCCTTCAGTGAGGAGGAGGAGGGAGACGTGGGAAGGAACGCTGACGGGGCCTGAGGGCCCGATGCCTGCCGGGGACGGTGCTGGGCACTTCGCCTCTGATGCCAGTGACTCTGAGGAGCAGGGCAGGCAGTGCGACAGGTGGCTCCCTGGGGGATACCAGTTTGGCTGTTTACCCCTGTGACTCTGGGCAAGTTACCTAATGTTCTAGCAACTACCACTCACTGAGTTTTACTCTGCACTGGGCAGCGTGTCAAGCATTTTAAAATTGTTTTTATTATTCTCATGACAGTCTTATAATAAGGTCCCATTATTATATTTTAAAGACACTGAGGTAAAGGAAGGGAAGGGAAGGAGAAGGATGTAAAGATGAAAGGCATCTAGTTCTAGCGTAATGCCGTGTTTACCTCCCAGCTAATCGTTTACTCCCTGCGTCAGCTTAGGCAAATGATTTCACCTCTCTCGAGACAGGTGTAACGTACTTTGAACAGTGGATGGCACAGGGGCACAGCTTGGTAAATGTTAGCTGTTATTATGTTTCAGTGAGACGGCAGGTATCTCTGTGAAGTACATTTCCTGCTCGGTGTTGCGTAACCGCGAAGGGGAACAGGTACCTTGTGTTCAGGACACTGATTTGAGGTTGTCAGTGTACAGCGCGATGCATATGCGTGTGGAGGTCTTTAGACCTGTGCACACGCTCTCTGGCCTGGCTCCATCCATCGGGCTGTGGGTTCCTCTTTCGGTTCCCCTTTGGGGTTGAGATGAGGGTGAGTGGGGAAGGGTGGGGTGCCATGTCTTACCCAAGTCAAAGGCCACCAGTACCCTGACAGGGGCCCGGGTATCTGTGACACGTAGCGCACCCGACAGAAATAAACCTCACGGACGCAGAATTCTGTGTGGGGGACTTTTTGCTTGTGTTCCGAATCTTATTTTATAATATTTAGACGATCCGTTAAGATTTGTGAATATAGCAAAAAGACTAGTTTTAAAATACGAAGCTCTTTCTCGCAATGAAAAATTCATTAACGACGTCTTGATCCCAATAAAATGACTGGGTTTGTGCTTAAGCTCATTTTCAATACTCGTTCTTAGACGTTAAAGAAATTACCTTTAATTATCAAACCACTGAAGACTCCTCAGAGAAGACAGCTAGTATCAGGGCAGTTATCTTTTTTTTTTTTTTTAAATAAAGTTTCAGGCAGGCTTTTCATTTACAAATTGCTGCTCTAAGACTTTACGTTTGGAAGAGCTGTCAGCCATGATGGCCGTGGATGCCACAGACCTCTCCCAGAACCAGCCTGCGCCCTCTGCCACTTTGACCATCTGAAGAGCAAGGTCCTGGCCTGCAAGCCCCAGGGGAGCAAGCCGCTGACCATCCGTCCTCAGGCAGCACGTCCGCATTTCTGTTTCTACATTACTGCTTCTGCCTTTGCCTGAGCCCACCCCCTTCTCCAGGCCTGACCTCTAGCCTATGATAAGATTGTTCCAGGGCCGACTACCTGGAAGAATCTCCCGATGGAGACTGAATGGTCTTGGGAACAACAAAATGGCCACATCATGGGACGGTTTCCGTGCATTTCTTCCAGAGATGGTTGAGCGTCTCCTAAGCAACCTGAATGGTTCAGAGTGCAGCGTGCAGTGGTCCGTGTCTCCTATCTGACTAGTTTAGTCTTCGTTGACGTCCCCACAGTCATCTGCTTTGAAATATAAAAGGCCAACAAGTAGAGAAAAGGCATATCCCCAGGTTTGAAGCGTAGACTGGTATCTGTTCCTTTTTAAAGACGTTTTCTGTTTCCAATGTGAAAACAGATACAAACTTTTACATGAGCTGATAAGGATAATCGAATAGCGTATGCAAACATTAAAGAATAAGTTTTCCACTAAGTTAAACCATAAGTAGTACCTGGCATTACCTGAATAGTGTTTTCTGACAAAAAAAAAAACCTATCGATATAAAAACGGTAAAATAAGGTGAGATTATTCCCTAAAATCAGGAAAATATAAATAATACATGAAACGAAATGGCTTCTACAGGCCGCTGGTGGTGGCAGTGTGTTCCGAGCACGGCGGTGCTAAGGACAGAGCGGAAAGGGGGGGTCTAGTCCTCCCTGTCACAGTGTCCCCGCTTCGCTTGCCACGCACCCCCCCGACCCCCACAACAGACAGGAGGGGTCTGAGGCCCATCGCCTGGACTTGTGTGGACACTGAATCTTTTAGTGAGGATAAAGACTGGAGTCTGTACCCAGAGTCCAAAAAAAAAAGAAGAAGAGAAGAAAGCAAGTGCATTCAGCCCTCAGTTATGGCCCTGGGTACCGTGCTGCTCAGCCTCTTCACAGCTCTTTGCGTTTTTATCTTCCGCTTGTGATGGCTGGAAAACCCGGGGCCTCAAGAGGCTTCCCCCCCAGCTCCTCCTCCAGTGCAGCAGCCCCGGGAGGCCCCCCCCAGGTCCCCAGCTCCTGCTCCTTCTTCCTGGGCCTCTTTACCCGTCTGTTTTGAACGGCCTCCTTGCTTACTCCTTTCTCACACGGAACCTTGGTCCGGCCAGCGCCCGTCCGCGGCCACGCCTGCCCTGGCTTCGGGTTCCCCTGTCACCGTCTTCTTTGAGCGTGGCAGGGAATCTGGATATTCGTCGCGTTCTCTTAGCTGTGAGAAGGAAGGAGCAACAGAAGGAACCAAGCTATGGAGGAGAAACACTGCTGAATGTCCATCCTGGTAGGTCTGCCAGGTCTTCTGATCACCGTGAGGGTCAAACTCGAGGCCGCTAGAGCCACCCTGTCTGTGTGAGCCACGCTCCGTACCCTTGTGGCATGGGAGGTTGGAATAACTTGCTCCCGGACACTACCAGGAGTCATAGATCGGGCAAGTCTGACAGGAGGACTCAGGCTCATAGCCTAGAAGTGATTCACATCCACCAGAGAGTCAGCCAGTTACCGGGGGTCTTTTTGCTAATGCCTCTCATTCCCGCTTCTCATGTTCTCTTCTGGATTAATCCTTTCCTCCTGCTTCATACCTGTTCATGTCTTCCTCACAAAACCACTGAATAAAAGCACAGGCCCGATGAGGTAAACGTGGCCTGTCAAACTGCCCGCTTCCGGCCCAGGCACACACACACTGAGAAACTTAAACGCTGGCGGGGTTTCTCACAGCTCACGGCTACATCCCGAGGATGACTCCAGCCCCTTAAAATCCTGCTTGAGAAAGTCGGTGCTGCCAGGAGAATGGACTGTTCATTCCAGCCCCAACAGGTACTGGGCAGATAGGCCGCTGAACCCCTCAGTAGGGCGGTGACTTTAGAACGCGTGCAATTAGAAATCCTTTCTCTGCCCTGTTGAGACATAGCTTTCTGCCACCCAGAACTGCCATTTCAAGGGCTTGAGAGCTGTCTCGCTGAAACGCAAACATTCTTGGAGATAATGTCACTCTGCTCCACTGGGCACCGCGCTCTAATTTATGTCACTGCTTCCTTCGCAAACACAGCAGGAGAGAAGCTTGTTTCTCCTCCTGGTAAACACCCGGGCGCAGCAGCAGCCAGCCCAGGCACGCGGACCGAAGCCCCTCTTTGCCTCTCCCGGGCACCCCCGACGTCAGGGTCTCCCTGCGTTGTTTCCGCCACGTTGAGCTCCCTTCGTGCTGGCCTCTCTTTGTCCATCACGGCGGTTACTACTGGATCAACTCTGCCCCGACTGCTTTAACTGGGGTGCAGCTTTGATTACCCTGGCAGTCGGTGTTGTTTTTATTCAGCGTTTCCCGATCTCCGCCTGCCCTTGACGCGTCCTCCTTCCCCCACGTCTTCATCTTTTTGTCACTGAGGACGGGATGCGAGGGGGGGACTCCCCTGATGAAGGACAAACCTGGGCGTGTGTGGCACCTTGGCTAGGTGACGGTCATTAGCGTATTATCTGATTTTTTTTCTGAACGACCAATTCCAGTGTTGGGCAAGACTCATCAATTCCTTTTCTCTGGGCTCTTTTCTTTCTCTGTTCCACAGCCTTTCCTGGTCTTCCTCCTCATCCATTTTTGCATCAGAGATATCCAGACTATGACTTCGGGGGCCTTAAATCTTATTTGATGGAGGCAATGAAGTGCATTTTCCCCACCACGGCGCTGCTGAACCTGAGGAAAACAGCTGGACCCCAAGCAGCTGGACAGAAGCGAGGCCCAGGCGGGCTTCCAGGTGTCTCCGTCCGCACTGACGTGCCCACGCACAGCGATGGTCATCAAGGACAAGCCACCAGGTGGTCATCCCCACCAGCGGCACCAACAGACACGGAGACCGAGGAGCTTAACGCCAATGGCAACATCCTACTACAGGGGGACAAAATTCTTCGTCCGGAAACCAGAGGCTCCTCCAGGAAATACTGCAGGACGTTTAACAAGCTGTGTCGTTCAGCACCCGGCGAATGTTAAGCATGTTCCAGACACCGTGTTAACCACTCTCTCAGCATTATCTCATTTAACCCTCTCAAGAGCCTCTGTGGGTAGGTTCCACTCCTACCCAGATGTATAAAGAAAATGGAGCTGAGGGAAGGTAAGTAATTTGTCTTCAGACGTGGCAGGGCACGGACTCGAACTCAGGATGTGCTTCCTCGCCACCTCTCTGATTTTATACCCTTACCGGACGGCTGCGCATCACCCGCCCAGCTCGTGGCTCTTGCTGCAAAGCCACGCGCACTGTGCATTGACCCCGAGCACGGGCGGCTCCCTCCGCCCGGACGCCCCGTCTGCAGGTGACAGGTGCGTTTCTCCCTCCTTTCACTCAGGTCTCCGTTGGAACGTCACCTTCTCACCGAGGTCTTTTTAAACTCTCGCTGGAATGGCACTCCCCCGCACACCCTCGTCAACCTCCTTTTCCTTTTAGGAATCGTTTCTTACTGTCAGCCGGGCCCTCAGCCCCGAACTCCAGGCTGTGATGACCAGTTGCCACCCTGACATCTCCTCCCGGCTGTCTCTGGGGCTCTTCAACTCAGGGGAGCCGCGTCCAAAAGCGAGCTCAGCTTCCCCGTCCGCCTTCCCCACGTCTGTCTGTTATTCCGTCCTCATTTCAACTCCTGGCAACTCTGTTCTTCCAATGCCCCGGAGCAAAACCTCGGAGTCACTTTTCATGCCTCTCCTCTCACACCTCCCGCCCAACCTGTCAGCAAACCGCGTCCTTTACCTTCAACATCAGTCCTGGTCCCAACCCCTCGTCACCCCGTCCCTGGCAGCCTCCTGGCCTCACCACCGTGGCTTCTCACCTAAATTATTGCAATAATCTCCTCCCAGATCTCCCTGCCTCTGCCCTAGGTCTCTTCAGTTCGTTCTTCATAGCAGCCAGGGATCCTCTCGAAATGTCAGTCAGACGACGTCACTGCTCCGCCCGCCGCCCGCGCTAGGTTCCCATTTCGCTCAGAGTGAGAGGCAGAACCCTCGCCGTGGGCCAGCAGCCCCCGTGCCCTCTCCTCCATCACCCTGACGACCTCGTCTCCTGCATAACCAGAACGGATAACCGCAATGTTTGTTAGGAGAAGGAACAAATCGATAGCACTCCCTCTAGATCTGCTGGTTCACCTGTTCCTTATCTGTCTTTCTCCGCTGTGAACGTAGAGTCTGGCACACAGTAGGTACCCAATAAATACCGACAGGACGGAGGAACAGCGAGGTGGACTCAGACGATCTGACCGTGAAGCCCACGGCTTCACCCCTTGCACACAGCACCTGAGAACAGATGGCGTTCAGGGCCCCGGTTCAGGATGCACTTCGAATCCCCGACCTTTCCAGTTACCATTTTCCACTTCTCTGTAGCCATGCGACACGAGGTTCACCTGCTTTTCTCGCTTCAAAGAGATTTCACAGGTTTCCGGTTTCTCCTGTGCGAATAATGGTTACCACGCCCAGGGTTTCAAGTTCCAGACCAGCTGCTGTGATGACGATCCTTGCGAACCAAATGAGAAAAATCCTGCCAAGTGCCGGCCCAGGGGTGGTGCCGAGAAAGGTTAGTCCCCTCTCCCTTCTCAGGACAAAGAGAGGCACAGGCTTCGGTTCTGCTTTCCACTGGTGAAAGGATTGGGGAGGCAGGGACCCAGGAGTGAGGTGGCTCTTCCCGGCATTTCATGCCTGCGCTGTCTCCTTCCCCTCATTTGCATTACCCTTCAGAATGTGGAAGTGAAAAACCATCCCCTGCCACCCTTCTGCTTCCTTCCTCCTCACCGTAGGAGGTGCCGTGCTTTCTGGAAAGGACGCTCGGCTGAGGGCATCGTCTGGGCACGGCCCTTCCTGAGCAGAAGGCGGCTTCCAGCCCTACTCCTTGCTAGCTCTGTGACGCAATTCACATGTCCTTTGGGTACAAATGGGTTCCTCGCCTGTGGAATGGGGACATTATTTGCTCTGGCGCGTGGCGTGAGCCTTAGACCCATTGCTTACACTTTAGACGTGCTTTGATGCCGTTTGACGAGAATTTCGAGTCTAGGGCAGGAACAGATCGAGAACGAGGTGGAGATTGACAAGAAGGTACAATTTCCAGGACGTGGCCACCAACTGATGTGACACAAAAAGAAGAGTGAGGTTTCATAAATTGAGGTGTTGGTGATGGGCCTCCAGGCCTTTTACCACCTGGGCACTGCATTTGTGGGGCCTGGAGCAAGTCACCCCGCTGGGTACAGGCTGGATGTCTGACCTCTGCCAGGTGCTCCTGTCCAGTTGTCAGTCATAGGTGGCCGTCCTGGTGTCCCAACTGGAAACTGGAGGCCTGACCAGCATGGGAGGTGGGCTGCTCAGCAAAGAGACTGGTGGCTTCAGTGTGGGTCATGGTGTGTTGGATGCATAGTAGAATCTCTATTTGTCTGCAGGTATTGGTACAGGTTAAGTGGAAAGGGGGGTCACTGCTTGTTTACATGTGCATATGTGCTATGTGTGCATATCTATCTCTAGCTCGGTATCATCTGTCTATTACCTGTTCATCTATGTGTCTATTATCGATCTATCAATTTGTCTATTAGGTATATAGATAGATAAATAGATGCGTAGGGATATCGATGTTAAGGAATTGGCGTACACAATCGTGGAGGCTTGGTAAGGCCACCATATGCAGGGAAGACCAGCAGGTTGGAGACGACTCAAGGACGAGTCGCAGTCCAAGTTCAAAGGCAGTCTGCTAGCAGAGTTCCTTCTTGCTCGAGGAAGGTCAGTCTTTGTCCTATTAAGGCCTTTAACTAATTCGATGAGGCCCGGCCTCACAGAAACACCAGGAATAATGTTAGGCCAACTATCTGAGCACCATGTTCTAGCCGAGTTGACATATAAAATTAACCATCACAGTGGGGGAATGAGGGGATTGGTGAGACATTGCCTTTGAAGTAGGGGAGCTTCACCACCAGCCGGACCGGCTAGCAAATACAGAGGCTTTCGTGGGCGAGCCTCGTAGAATATTTCTTAGCAAGATTAGAAAACAAACAAGCCTAGTCCTCCAAATGGGAGAGGTCGAAGGGAGAGGCACCATGCAGGACCAGATTGTCGATGGTCATGGGGAGATGGACAGATGGGGAAACCTCCCGAGGAGGCTTACTCTAAACTGATATCATGAAGGAATTTGCTCACGTCATCCAGAACATCATTCTAGTGCCAGGGGTATTCGATGGGCTTGGCATTTTGCTTTGCAGACCTAATGTTTTTGGGGAAAGAGATGAAATTAGAATCTACTATTGCTACCTGTATACAAAGAGCTGTTTTTAGAACAGTGAACAGTGGCTCATGGGCATGGTTCAGATTTTAGCACCAGGAGAAGAAAATCTGGAAGAAATGCCTATAAATGATGGAAATATTTACACCTATGCCGGGATTGTCCTAGTTTTGCTAGAATCCAGGCTAGCGCCTCCTTTCCTGCTCACCACCGCCTCTGGTTACCCAGGCTGCTGCCACTTGAATGTCAGACGCCAGTGATGAGTGACTAAATAGTCACGACCATCACTCAGTGAAAGCTTCGTGGCGAAGCACACAGCTCCGTAAGAGTGGGCTGCGTATGGCGCAATGGTGCACACGAGGCTGATGTAGCTGGCCAGAAGGCGTGAGAAAGCGTCTGGGCAGAAGCGAGGGGGTGAGGGCTTGGAGGACAGTGTGGCTTCTGTCTGAGAGATTTCTCCTGCTAACCCCACGGGCTTGTGCCTGACTGAGTCTGGGGTGGGAGGGGCCATGAGCGGAAATGCAAAGGATGTCCTTCACATGCAGGTCACTGTAGGGCATTGGGAACCTAGGGGAGGTCTCCTCTGGGATCCAGGTGACAGAGGGTGGCAGAGGAACACAGAGAACTCACTTCACTAAGGCTTTTAAAGCAGATCTGTGCAGGCTCCGTGTGGGAGGGGAGGAGGGCATCCTCATGGGGCTTTGCCAGCAAAACTGTGGAAGCGAGCCAGGGCAGAGGGAAAGCAAAGACCAAATGTCCGGGAGCTGCATAAAGTGTTGCTCTGGGGGATTCCCCCCACCCCGCCCCAGGAAGGCTCAAGGGAGGGGAGCAGGGGGCCCCACCCAAGTGGGCGGGAGTGAACCAGATAACTGTGTTCCATCAAATCACCAAAACAAATCGTCCCAAATACCCATCAATTTATCCTGAATCTTAAGTCATGACACGACCGAAGAGCCTGCTTGCTGTTCTCTTTCCAATTTACTTTGAAGGGTCGGAGATTTCACTTGACGCAATCCTGTTAGGTATCGACAAAGCTTCCACACGACACTGTGAATTTGCTCTTCCAAGAGAGATGCGTCTTGTTCTTTCAAAGAATCATTTCGTTCTTTCGTGAATCATTTCTGAAATGTCGTTTCATTTAGACCTTACCGACCCAATTGTTGAGCTGGAAGCATTGACAGAGTTCCCTCTCTTTGATGTCATGGAGAAAATACACAAAAAGGCATCCGCTAAGAAGACAAAAACATCCTGAGAAACCTCGGGCTGACATTTCGGCGGCTGATTCCCAGATGGGCGTTTGCCCGACCTGGATACAGTGCTGGCTGCATGCGGTCCGTGCTCTCTGCCACTGCCGTCCCGTTCAGAGTGCCTGGCTCAGGGCTGGCGCGCCCTGTCCACGGACTAGCTGGCTTCCTGCATCTGTCCTCCGTATCCGAAAGCTGATCCCGATGCGGGGAAGCCCAGCCTTCTCGTTACTGAAACAGCAGCGTGCCCAAAGCTGGCGCACCTGTCACCCCGTAACACAGCACAAGGCACAGTGGGTGGGGCCCGCCCGCCTCCCTTGCTCACCGCCCAGCATCCTGCCTTCTCTGATTGCTTTTCTCTTGGACACCATGTGTGTCGTTCACTCTGACCAGATGCCCCCACGCTGCCGCCACCAGGCATGTTAGAAGTAACCCCATGACATCATGTGCCCTATTTAGGCACAAAACAATTACTTGTTCTCTTGTTGAATGACACATTTTTGCATGTTCCTCTTCGAGTACATTTTCTTCAAAAAACCCGCTTGACTTCCAGATTGTCTGAAGGCAAAAAGCTCGTAGGACTGATGTGGGTAAAAGTGTTTGAAACCATGGCGCCTGGTCACTGACCCCTTCCTGGACTTCAGCAGCAAACTCTTCCTTGGCTGTTGTTGGAGCAAAGGCCCCGGGCAGACGGCTCCTCAGAGGCCAACAGCAAGGCCCAGGGCAGAGCGGGAGGCTTTTAAGGCCAGGGGCAGTCTTCTCCTACACACCTTTGGGTAGCAACTGTGCTGTTTCTGTTTTTAACATAACAGAAGCAGGGGCGATGTATGAGAAATGCACCTTTATTTACAAGTTAGAGCACTTTTCATTTTTCTGACTGTGGTTGGCTGGGTTCCTCTAATTTGGTTCCTGTTTGCACGTAGCAGCATGCTTCAGAGCGAGCTGCAGGCCGGGACCTTGCAGGAGTCTCCCCGGGGCTGTGGCCTCATGGGCAGGACCCGGGTTCCTCTTTGTACTGGAGCTACTGCCCACTTTCTTAAGAGGGGTGGGTCCCTTCGCATGAAGCTGGAGCTGTGGAGAGCCACATTGAGATGTAGGAAATAAAGGTTCCGGGAGCTTCTTAACCGCTTGTCTTATGTGAATAATAACGTGTTTACGTTTGTATCTGTAACAAAGCACTTTCAAGTTTCCTCGGAGGGCCGTGAGAGAAGACGGGTCTGTTCCAGGCTTCTGGTCCCTGCAAGGGCGGGCCACTGAGGGAAGAGCATGGAGAAGCTGCAGAGTCCTGGGAGAGCATGCTGGAGGAGTGGCCAGCAGGCCGGTGCCCAGGGAGCAGAGAGCGTCTCCCCCAGGACTCTGTGGTGGCCTAAGGGGACACCCTCAGTCTTGTTAATGCTGCATCTGGATCTACCATTCACTGGATCATTATCTACTCTTCTCTGGTTTTTTTGTTTGTTTGTTTCCTTTAGTGTTCGTCACCCTGCACCATAAGTGCCTCTCACGGGCCTCAGAATTACTTTATTTCTCAGGAGAACCGGAGAATCAAGAAAAGAGGAACAGAGGAAAGTGAGGAGCTTGCGTTTGGTCTCGTTCCCTCTGCAGTCTAAGTGTGAATGTGATAGGTCACCTTGACATTTCGTTGTGCAAAATGAATTTAACACAACTGCCTTAACTGAAGGTAGAGTTAATATCTTCGCCTTACCCTGAAATAAAGCAACACTGTCGAAGATTTTCACTTTGATCATTCCCCTCCCAATTCACATGATTTTGTTCCCTTTATAAGTTAATTTAGTGAGGGTCTGTAGGTAGTAAATGCTTTCAGTATGTATGTATGTATGTATGTATGTATGTATGTATGTATGTATGTATTTGGAATGTGTCCTAATTTAGGTCACAGACTGGGGACCAGGGGAAGATGCTCAAATACACACTCTCCCATCTTGCTTAGAGCCTGGTGACGTCACTTGTCATCTGGTCTTGAATTCTTCCATATTCTCTTTCATTAACTGTTTATGAGACTATCATAAGTGCCTTCTATTTTCCCATGCAAAACCTGCTTTTATGTAACATTTAAATTAGGACTCTTGGAAAATCCTCAAAGAATTGTCCTTTTGCGTAAAGGATTCACCAAGAGACTGTGTATACAGGATTTGAAAGTCGATTTACAAATGGTGAAGCCAATCAAAGCATTGCTTCGTATAAGCCATAATCTAGATTTTACTACTGGCCCGTCATTTTTTAAAATAAACTTTTTATCTGGGAACATTTTTAGATTTAGATAAAAGTTGCCGAGGTAATACAGTAAGTTCTTATGTACCTCTCCCCTGGTTCAGCCGTTCCTAATGTTATCATCTTGTATTACCGAGGTCCATTTACCAAAACTAAGAAACTAACCTTGGTATTGGGACATCACCTATAAAATTCTTCATCTTTTAGCAGGAAATGAAATGGGACATTTTGCAGAGTTAATCTTTTTAGTAAACCTATTTAAGTTTCCTTCCCTCATTTCTTGGGAAACAGGCCATGTCCCTCAAATCCTGATAATTGCCCTGGAGACTCAGATCCTCTGGCTATTGATAAGGGTCATCGGCCCATTGTTAAGCAGAAATGGTGTTAAACCAGGCACGGCCCTTAGACCTGAGGGGGAGGGGACTTTAAGCCTAAAGGTCTTTCTTTTTTACTCTTTAAGAAATGTATTAACCAAACCTGTTTCTCTTTACTCACTTAATAGGCAGATCAGTAACAGAAATTAATAGATGTATGATTTAAATAACCAGTTTGCATTTTCTTTTCCTTGCCTAGGGACCGAGGTGGCACTTCAGCAGGAAACCCAAGATCCCACCTGACTGAGGCAGAAAGGGAAAGAGCTCCATGAAATGTAGGCAGGGACTAGGCCATTCTCAGCAGGAAGCGGATATGGAAGAAGAGACCTCCGTCCCTCAACATCCATACTAATAATAAGGGGGTTCATGGCTCTGAGAAAAGAGGTAGGAAGAAAAGTTAGTTGGGGGATTTCGGGTCTGCCTGCAAAGACACTGAGGTCATCGTATCTCAGAAGGGGTCTGCCCTAATCCGCCCACAATTAAGCAAGCCAGAAGGCATTTTTTTAACTCACACAAAGAAACCAGTAGGCAGAGATTCAGGTACCAGTTTAAGCCAGTCACTCGCACCTGCGCAATGAAGACCCCAACAACCTTTAACTCACCTGAGCCTCATTATACCATCATTATAGTATGCTGCGTATGCCAGAAGTTCATTTATATCATTATAACAGACTGAATTCGTTATCATTTTTCCTCTGCTATATCCTGAAAGTCTGGAACCATGCCTGGCATATAGTTGGTCCTCAATACATTTGTTGGACAAATGACCTGCGTCCACCCAGGTTAGGCTTCCTTTTTAGGCCCCACTCTGCAGTTGGGGGAGATCTTCATGACGGAAGAGAGATGCAGAAAGAACCAATGATGCTCTTCCCTGTGGCTGTCAGTTCCCAAGAAGGAAATCAGTTTAATTTGTTCATGAGGCTAACAAATGAGACGGGATTAGTCAATGCCAAGATGGTCAAGGATGGGTGTGAGGCCATCATTTTCTCCCGCCCCCTCTTTCTGCCTCATCGTCTATCCCACAGCTGCCGGTGTTCACTCTGTCCCAAAGCGTCTTTGTGCGGAGAGGCCGAGCAGGCGGGGTGATGAAAGCCTGGGTTGCCCGGTGATGCGGAGTGAGTGAGTTGAGTGACTAATTGGAGCCCAATCGGCAGCCCTTACCCTTGATCCCCTAAAGAATGAGGAGTTGCTGGCGAGAGACAATTGCGTTCCCCAAGCAGTTCAGAAGGTTTAATGCAGCTAATTTTCCAGGCCTTGCGGAGAATAGGAAGTGATAATGGGAAGTGAAGTTACCCTGGCTGACCCCACCTTTTCGGTTTAACTTTGTTCCGGCTTGCCTCTGACCCTCCGACTCGTTCTGCCCTTCAGGCGGGATGGTTTTGAATGAAGCTTAATCCTTCAGCTGAGCCCTTAACATTCCGATGGGTGGGGGCTATTACAGTTTTACTTTGTAATTGAAATAAGTTCACACACTTCCAGAGGGTGATTTAAAGGCAGAACTCTTGCCCTCACTCTGCGGCAGGAAGCAAAGAGTCCTCCGGTTTTTATTTCCCCATCGTCTTGGCTCTTCTCTGTCTCCCCTCCAAGTCTCACTTCTGCCTCTTCTCTGGCCTCGGCTGTCATTCATTCATTTCATTTCATCTGGCCTTCCCTTGGAAGTGACTGCAAGTCAGTGCGGATAATGAAGGCGTGAAGGGAAAGGGACAGTTGAGGCCCTTTGTTACCAGGATTAACCACACTTGAACAGAAACGCTAGACGCAGTCTCTCTCCTGTCAGATAAATCTGGATGGAAGTAAAATCTCTAACTCAGTGGGTAGGAACTTGAGTGCTTGATGAAGACACTACAGTTCGGTTCAGAATCATACACATAATCTAAGTCCATGAAACCCTAGCACACGGAGGCTTGATTTATTTTTTTAGCTTCCATTATTAAATTGATATTATTTTTACACTTTAAAGTGAAACACATTCCTTAATATAAATGGAAGGAAAGCCGAGTAGAGAGAACACGAAAATCACATGTATTTGCCCATCCCTCAAAGATAAATCATGTTAACATTTTGTTATACTTCCTTCTACTCCCCTTCAAAATGTTTTTCTTCATTTAATTGCAACAGTATATATATATATATATATATATATATATATATATATATATATATAGTATCAATAGTTCTGTATTCTCCTGTAGCATGAAACATTTTTCCATTCTTTACTCCCATGAACTTTTCTCATGGCTGCACAATAGTCCAGGAAGCTTCTGGACCTTGGTTTACTAACCAACAGCCATAATCTAAACTCTGCATCAGTAAACTTCATATAGGGCCAGAGGGCACATATTTTAGGCTTTGTGGGACATACATCTTTTTCACACCCTCTCAGCGCTGCCCTAGTAGTGCAAAGGCAGCCATAGACCATACGTAAGCAAATGAGTGTAGCTGTGTTTCAACAAACTTTGTTTATAAAGGACGCATCTGTGGGCGCATCTGGCACGCGGCCATCGTGTCCGGACTCGCTCCTTTTCTACGCTATTACCTTGTGTTACTTTTTGCCATTTTAGATTCTATGATACCAATCGTGCTTCTTCATCTAAGATCACTTCTTAGGAACTATTTGTAAACGTAAAATCGAAGGGAAGGAAAGTCTTTTCACACGCCAGGTTTCTTCCTCCGAGGACACAGCCACCAGCAATGTAGATACTGCTGATTTTGTCACACTTTCCTCAGTATTTATTTTATTCATTTAATTCTTCGTGATTCCCCGGAGGTCCCCTGGGTTGTCATGTGTGTGCTCGCTCCTTTTCATTTCTGAGCAGCATTTCGGGGTGTGGAATGTACCGCAGTTTGTTTAACCGTTCAAACATTGGAGGGCACCTGGGTTGTTTCCGGTGTTTGGTATCATGAATGCAGCTTCTATGAACCTTGATGTGCGGTCTTTGCGTAAACATGAAGTCTTTATTTCTCTGAGATAAATGCCCAGGGATATAAGTGCTGGGTTGTCTGATGGTCGCAGTTGCATGTTTCCGTTTTTAAGAAACTGCCAAACTGTTTTCCAGGGTGGCTGTCCTTTTACACGCCAGCCAAGAGTGCATGTGTAATTCAGTTTCTCTACGGCCTCATCAGCAGGTTTGTACTTTGATCCGTTCTCGGAGGTGTAGAGGACTACCCATCGTGGTTTTAATTTATTTCCTTAATGCTTCCCGATGTTGAACATCTTTTTATAGGCTCGTTTGCCATCTGTATGCTTCAGCAAAATTTTGGCATGCCTTTACCGCATATTTTAATTGGACTGTTTGCTTTTTGCTATTGTTGAGTTTCGAGAGTTGTTCACCTCTACTGGTTCTCTGCCTAATATATGGTTTGCAAATATTTTCTCCCATGCCAAGCTTGTCTTGTCATCCTCTTGGATGGTCTTCCACACAGCAAAAGTTTTTTTGATGAAGTCCAGGTTATCAGTTTTTCCTCTTATGATCATATTTTTGTATAAAGCCTAAAACTTTTTGTGTAGCTATAGGAACCAAAGATTTTCTCCTCTGTAAAAGTTTTATAGCCCAATGTTCTACATCTAAATCCATTTACCATTTTGAGTTGATGATGGGGTGAACCTTCTATTCGACTTCCTGTTTTGTGTGGTCTCTGAGTTTTGACTTTCCTCTTCCCCTCTCCAAAAGGCCACCAAAATGAAAATTCAAAATTTTTAGGATGGATAACTACTCTGAGTGAAAGAAGTCTTTATCTGAACCTCTGAAAGCCTAATTTTTCTCCATTGTGGGTCTAGTTATTCTTTCTATCTCATTAGTTCTTTGGTTATTTTAAGATGATTATATATATATATATATATATTATTTATATTTATATTTTATTCCATCTTAAAAATGTTTTTGTTTATTTGTTTGTTTGTTTGTTTTACCAGAAGCATTTGTCTGAATAACTCAACTCAGATGTCTTAAACAAGGTGGCTTTGTTAAGACAGTAAGTGTTGTAGAATCTGCACAGTGTGGCAAAGATGCTCTCTTTTATTGTTTGTCTTTCTGGCTTCCCTTCTTCTGAGGTCAGCACGAAAGGATTTTCATCTCATCAGAAGCAGTAAATTCTGAAATCCAAGTGTTGTTTTTCGGAGACTGCTGTGTGTGTGTGCTGTGGAATAAATGAATAATTAATCAATATTGTTATTCTATCATTCCTTGTGTCCTTGAGATCCAGAATTCTCATCATAGAATAAAGGAAATGTACGTAGATGTAATAGAGAAGTGCTTATTTAAAAATTTCATTGTACTAAACTTGAATTGGAAGGATCAATGTAAACTCAAGAGATATTTTTTCTTTTTTTAAAAAATGTACATATCACTTAAGGGGCATAGAAACAATAACCAAGCCAGTAGCAGTGGCGACAGTCAGTGCCCAGATTGTTTCTTGATGTATTATTTCTTAGAAATATGGCTGATTCCATGTTTGAGGCAGGAAATGTATGAGAGAATTCTGAAATATTTTGTTATACTTGATAGTGAGGAAGCTCTCGAAGATGAGTCATACCACGTTAGAAGAGCCAAGTCAAAGAGACACCCATCAGCCAAAGACCATCTGAGTTCACAGCAAAGCCTGAGCAAAGGAGTATTTTAATTGGTGAACCCAGCTTAATACAGTTTTGCATTGCGCATAGCTTCCCTGGCATCCATTATTGATGTTTCTCTCTAGAGCCTTGCTCTGCTCAAGGGAGGCTGAGCTGAGCTTTCCAGTTTCCCTGGTTTAATAATAGCACCCAGCCTCACCTGAATAATACCTAGAGGTGTTAACCTGCTCCCATCGACACAGCATCCTGGGAGATCCTCTCTAGAAAATATGCCCTTTTGATGAACCATCAAAAATATGACAAAAGTTTTGTTATGCCATCTATTTTTTCATATTTTGCAGCTAACAAGTGCTTCGCTACATTATTTCCCCAAATCTCCCAAATACCCTGTATAATACCCAAATATTAGTTGTCCTAATTCCTGAATAAATGCTCCCCCCGCCCCCCCGCTTTTTTGGATGAAAAGAGTCAAACAGGTAGGAGAGAGCCAGACAGATGGCAGGTACCTGGTTTTCCTTCCATCATTTATTCTACAAATTCATATGGAAAATCTGCTCTAAGCCAGGTCCTGTGCTAGGTGCTGAGATAATGGAGAATAAACACATCCCAAGGAACTTGCGATCTAGACAGGAGAATCACTATCAATCCAACAATGGCAAGTGAATTATTGATGCCGACGTTGTTTAGTGCTGTGTTTAGCGCACGAAGTTGACCTACCGTCAGGCTCCAAAGGCCAAGGGCAAGATGCTCTGTGAGCATTCGATGGGGCTACCTGACCTACAGTGAAGCTCTCCGAGGGAAAACTGTTGAGCAGAGATCCGCAAGATGAGCCGGCAGGGACCAGCAGGGGAGTGGTGCCGGGGCACACGGACTGAGTGGAGAGAGGTCTAAGGTGGCCCTGCAGACGCCATCCCAGGCCAGACCATGCAGGACTGAGGAGAGCGTGTTAAGGGATTCTATACTCGGACTTGATAGGAACGAGGGGACATGAAGGAATTTCAATTAAGGCTGTGTGCACATGTGTGTGTGCGCGCACGTGCAGAGGCTGCTCTGGCTGCCACATTTAGGTTAGGAATGAAATGCACGAGCTATTTTGTGAAATGCTATGTGGAACAATCAACGAGTAGATAGATACGCTAAGGTCTCCTCCCACATTACTGTTCAGGAACGCAGGTCCGGCCTAGGATCAGGTGTTTCTTGTTTTGTCATTTTAACCTGCTTTTCGGTGTGGGGTGGGGGGAGGATTTTTTTTTCAGTAACACATGGGTGTAAGGGCTGTTGTCTGGTATTCCAATATACTTTCTCCTTTCTGTGAAACACGCCCCATGTGGGTTGGTACTGTCTAATCCCCCTTTCCTACTGTACAGGTATTCCTGGAGAAGATTTCTGACAGGTTATACTTCCTCTCAGTTATGCTATAAATTGTTCAAAGTAGAATCTGTAATGTCTGTCGGCAATGCCGGGGCATCTTTTCCATTCGTTGGTCAATGGCGCCCTCTACTGGGAGAAACGCTCAACTACATGATACCAACACAAAGGGCAAGCGCTCTGAACCGCGGTGCCTTTGCGTGTACGTGGTTTCCCTACCGGGTGTTACTTGTAACTTCTGGGCACCTGTTAAGTAACTCACTACCTTTGCAATAACTCTGACACATTCTTACGAGTGATCAGCTCCTCATTCCTTACATTTTCCAACTGCTCTGGGTCGAAGAGTCATTGTAACAACACAAATGACAAATGTATAGTCTTACTGAGGGTAAAGGAAGTCAAACATAAGGTGATGGAAGGAGACTAGACTTTGGGTGGTGAGCACACGGTGGAGCATACAGATGTCATGCTATAAAGTTATCCAGCTGAAATTTACATAACGTGATTAAACTATGTGATCTCAATAATTTAATTAAAACAGAAAATAAAAGTACTGCAAAAATCGGGAATCGACGTTGATAAATAATTCAGCCCAGTCTCCTGCCCCAAGAAGAACACCTAACTTCTTCAAGATTCGAGTTCTCTGTACTGTTCCTAAAATTCCCAGGGAAGACCATTCCACAATATCATCAGAAATAATCCTAGGGGGTTCTTCTAAGTGACGAAAACGCCTCTTTTAAAATAGACTTATTTTAGAGTCGTTTTGGTGTGACAGACGAGTTACTCGGGTGGTAGAGAGGGTGGCTGTGTGTCCCTCAACTAGTTTTTCCCCGTCGCTGACACCCGGCACGACCATGGACGTTCGTCACAATCAAGGCTTTGGCAGTGGCACGTCCCCATTCGCCAGACGCCACCCGCATTTGTCTTTGTCTGGTTCTCGCCTCCTGTCCGGTCTCTGTTCCCGGATCCCACCCCAGATCCCACGTCCCGTCTCGTCGGCAAACTCCCTGGGCTCCTGCGATCTCTGGCAGTTTCCGTGACTTGGCTTTTGATGATCTTGACGGTTTTGAGCGCATTGGCCGTGGACTTAGTAGAATGTCCGTGTGGATTCGTCTGTTTCTCATGGTTGTACTGGAGTTACGGGGTTGGGGGGGGCGGGGGAGCCCCCATTCATTCATTCATAGCCGGCTGAGGTGGTTGGTGTGCGCTGGATGTCTTCACTGCTAAGTTGCTCTGTTGTTGTCTTTCTTTTAATTTAAATCTCTTACCTCTTATGTGACAGAGAGAATCTCGTTTCTCCGTGTTCTGTACTCCCAGAAGAGGGGAGGCAGTGCAGTACGGCAGAGGCGAGTGCCTGGTGCGCTAATACGCTGAAGCCGACCAGAACACTCAGTCCTGAGCGGTTGTTAGGAACCTCGGTGTGCCGGCAGCGCCCGCAGCACTGTGCGTTCATTTTAAAGCCGCCTTTGAGTTTATGCTTCAGAGCCAGTAGCAGCAATTCCTCGGCATCCCATTCTTTCCTCGAACCTGCCGGCCTAGACTTGGGACCTCCGGGCGAAGCGTGCTGTGTCACCGTGGTGTCCCCCGAGTCAGTCACGCAGCCTGGCGCTCCTGCTTTGGGCCTTTCCCCAGGGAGGGTTCTTACAGACCAGTCTTTAGTGTGACAGTCTTCACTGGGCTCCTCCTATGTCTCAGGGTTCTTGTTGAACCAGCAGACACAGTGTGGCCATGGGCTTGACCCTCAGGGTAGAACAGGGGGCGAAGGGAGATGTGGGCGGGGTTAGACCGCGGGCTTCCCTGCGGGTAAAGTAGAAGGATAACCTAGATTATTCTTCCCTATTTGCAAGTCAGATAGTCTCAAGCGATAGAACATTTTACGGAGGAAATTCAGTCTCTTCGAAATCCGCCTTCGTAAGACTAACGTAGCCCAGCCAAAGTGATGATGTCTGTCACCTGCTCGCCCACTTTGCTCTCGGGGCCCTGCTCGTGGGCTCTGAAATGACTGGAAAGGTGGTTTTCAAACGGCGCGGGGCACTAGAATCACCTGGAGGCCCCTTTTGACATGGGTTTCCAACGGGGTCGGTCTCCCCGAGGCTGACCCTGGACTCCCTTCCTCCCAGCGGCTCGCTTCCTCCTATGTGTTGTGACTTTTTAGTTTTTTATTTATTTTTTCTTGTGAGTTTATGTTCCTTGGAACGTGGTCTGGGTTTAAAGTGTCCGCCTTCAAGAGTGTGAGTCCGATGCTACCAGACGCGGCGGAACTGTCAGTCGGGCCCACTTTCCACCAGGTCCGTGCCGAGCGATGTGCTGTCATGGCACCTGTTTCGTGCCAAGGTCCTTGACTCCCCGCCCTGCGCTTCGTCTCCCGTCTCTGCAAACGCTTCCTGTGGCTGCTTCGGAATGGCCTCTGAGCGAAGGACAGTTTGCACAGGTATAAAGCATTGTTAAAACAACAACAACAACAGTGAAAGTGACAGAAATCATATGTGACCCACAAAGCCTAAAATACGCATTATCTGGCCCTTTACAGAAAAAAAAAAAAATGTGTGGCTCCCAGACCACTGGGGATCGGCACAGGCACCCAGGGACAAACTTCCTTTCTGATGTGCGTTTTCTGCTCTGGGGGATTCTTTCTTATAGTTTCTGCCTATTTCTGTTACTTTCCTATTTTCCGATTAAATTCCTGTTTCTCTTACGTTCCCACCACCTGAGCTGGTCATCTTCATGGAGATTTACGATATTTTATCCCCACGTTTTTACGTGTCCTGTAGTTGGGGGTTTCTCTGGGCACCTAGGTAGGTCCTCCATGATGAATGGCAAAGAAGCCGTCCCTCCATCCTTCCTGTCAAAGCAAGCCTCACCTCAGAAGCAGCGCAGGCTGCTGTCTGTGAGCCCGTTTTGGAAAGCGCAGAGTAACGACTAATTTCATTTCGAAGGAGAGAGTCTGGAAAGTAGGAATTCGCGTTGGGATCTGAAGGCGACGAGCTGTTTTGCACAGCTGACTTGAGACAGCATCTCTGGGATTTTCCGCGTGGATAGTGGTGGTGGCGTGTGCGCGTGTGCACGCGGGCGTGCGTCCGTGTGTTTGAAGGTGTCCCTGCTTACACACTGTGCTTGTATCCATCCTCCTTTAACTCCAGATTAGACTTTCCTACCTACGCAGGAACCTTCCCAGCACTGGAATAAAGTCCAGCTTCTGGTTGTTCCTGCTTTCCGTTCCCGAGGGTTTCGAGCAGTCTGGAGCTGCCCGCCTGACGGCTCAGCCCAGGAAACCTGGCAAAGGGGTCAGGAAACCCCGGCTCCAGCCCCAACTCCGGCCCTAATTAGCATCCTCCCTTTTCTCTTCCTCTTCATCTCGAAGGGAATGAAGAGAGACGGAAAGGGAGAGTGGCATAGGTGGAAAGCGGACGGCTTCTAACTTTCCCCGTCCGGAAGGGCTGCGCGGGACTGGACTTCCTGGGACTCTTGCTGGAGTTGTGTCCAGCTGAGGCCCACCGACGGGTCCTTATTCTCGGGCCCAATTCTATTGTGTTCTTACCTTCTGTAATTAACGTCTCTGCTCTCCAATCTATTTATAGATGCTGATGCCATGTCTAAAGCTGTGAATTGTGTGTGTGTGTGTTTTCTTTCTTCCTTTAGGGATTTGAGAGCCTTGGTCCCCATCAGGCCTGCAGCGTCAGGGACAGCTGTGTTGTGTGTACGGCTCCCATAGTGACCGGAGGCAGCTGCCCGCCAGTGAACGCTGCTGGGTCCAGCTCCTCCTGCTTAGTCAATGATCCTTAAGGACAAAGAAGGCGGGACTGTCAGGGGGAGGCACTGAGGGGCTTAGGGGGGTGGGGTGGGGGTGGGTGTCATGATGATGATCAGACCTTCTGGATGTTCCCACAGGGAGAGGGTGGGAACGTCTCTGCCACAGAAAGGTCAGGCGGCGGGGCTTGGGGAGCTTTGTTGCTACCTCCCTGGGTGCAGGCAAATAAGGCCCCACTGATTGGACACTTCTGTGGCGTCCTATGTGGGCTGGGGCGCTGTGCCTGCAAATCCTCGAAGGGAGATCTCATTGCGGTGTGCGGTGGGCTCCCCTCATCCTTGGTGGCACAGTACAAAGGTCACTGTCCTTTATTCTTCTCACCGCCAAGAACAAGGGGCGAGACTTGAGGGAGACTCTGTACCAGTGGGTGTGAAGAAATCAGAGGTACACTAGTTTTCTGTGCCTGGATCACCGAGGATGGCGGCATAATTGCTCTAAAACATCTCGAAACTAAGACAACATCTCTCAGCCACATGAGTTTCTTGTGAGCCGGCACGCTCACCTTCCTACGTATAGTAATCGTCATAGAGCAAAAATAATTCACAGTCTTTCCTCACCAGCCCCGTCCCCTAAGCCGGCACAGGGTATTTCTCAGCCAAGGCAAGGAGGTGAGTCGGGATGCTGACATTGGTGGAGAAAGAATTACGAGGCTTAGAAAAAAGTAAACACATTGGTGTGTTTTCTGAATACTCTTCGAAGTCCAAACACAGGTGTTAATAGACTAAGAACCATGTGGCAAAGCTGGCCTCGCTGGCTTATTACCTCTTCCATTCCCCAAAGGATGAATATCCTGTGTGACTCCTCCAAACAAAAGCCTGCACCCACAGGGAAGTGCCCAGGAGGGCAGGGCCTTCCAGTCCCCAGAAAAGTGTGATGGTAAGCCGCAGAGCCGCCCAGGGCTCCCGGCACACGGATGACTCTGAGCAGTGCCCGGCCATGTGTTTCCAGGGACATCGCCACTCCAGTGAGGCAGGCACCAGGCTGACCTTATCCTGACAGAGCTGGTGTGGGGACGAGCGAGAGAGAGAGAGAGAGAGAGAGAGAGAGAGACAGAGAGAGACAGAGAGAGACAGAGACAGATGGTCTGAGGGGCATGTGAGATGGGGGGTGACAAACAAGATCCAGCCGCTTCTTTCCAGCCCCCATGCCGACACGCTCCACACACGTGGCCTCGTCCAGTGCAGGGCTGAGAACTAGACCCTTGAGAAAGAAGAGTCTGTCACCAATGGGCTTCAGAAGGTTTACAAAGGTGAGTCGGCGCCTTCATGAAACCTTCTCGAAAGTTTTGAACAGCTGCCGTGGCCTGTGTGAAGCCTTATCCGAACCCGAGTTGACCTCTGGTGTCACAGCCCCCGGCGTCGGCTTCATTGCTGACAAGAGGCACCTGGGCAGGTAACAGTCGCACGCTGGAGGCGTCAGAAGCCACGTTGAAAGTGCCGTCTAATGTGGCATAACCGTTACTGTTCCTGACGGTCCCCTTAGAATAATACCTCCTACCTGCAGCGTAGGTGCGGCTGGAGCAGAGCGCAAAGCCTCGGGGTGCTCCCTGTGTTTGCTCCTGGTCGTCACAGCAGTTGGCCACTGGGGCTGGAAAGGACTCAGGAGACCAGGGCGCTCAGTACAGTCTGAGTTTCTGCCAGCGGGTAGCGTGGAACCCGCAGCCGTGGTGGGGCCCGGCCAGGAGGCTGGACGCGCTCTGCACCACCGGTGTCGGTCACCCTGGGCCAGCCAGCGGGCAGTGCCCGTGGGTGATAACAGTGACCAGGGGGCCTCTCCTCTCCTTCCTTCCTTCCCCACCTCCCAGGTGGGCAGTCCCATCCTTTTTATTTCCTTAGCATTTCCTTTCCTTGCGAATTCAAAAGAACTGTTTAACATCCTTTAGAGATGAACAAGTATAAAGGTGCACCCCCCCTCCCCGGAATAACCCTGTGGGCACCTCCCTGCCTGCTTGAGGCAGCTCAGACAATAGCTAAGGGTCCCCAGCGGACAGCACCTCAAGCTATTAGCAGCCTTTCTTATTCTGAATTGCTCAAAATCTTTTCAGCGTATCACACGAAGAAACAGAGCTAGGACTTGACTTACCAGAGAGAAATACAGAAGTTAGTAACAATTTCTCACTTTTTTAACAGCGTCAGGATTTCGCGGTAAGTATCAATGTTTTAACATCTATCGGGCCCGCTCTGGAACTCAAGCTGAGGCCACACAGAGAGGAAGCGCGGACGATGCAAACACAAGCATTCGGTTCCATTTTATTAAAAAACGAAACCAAACAAAATTTTGCAGCGACATTTCCTGGAATGCACAATCCTGTTTAAATCTTCATCGTTTCATTTTTTTTTTAAAACCAGTACATAACAACACGATTGCACTTTATTTACATAATAGTCTTCTATATAACAAAAATAGCCATGTTTATGTTTTACGATATGTTGGATGTTTCTGACCATGCGTCCTTAATGATATATTCTTCACTAGGCCCAGCTGATGGAGACCCACTGCTAATGCCGCTCCAATAGCAACGAAGAGCATAGAAGGAAACAAAAGGAAAGTCTGTGTCTCTAATAAAGACAAATCCCTTTAAAGACTTTTTTTTTTAAACTTCTGTGTATCCCAAAATATAAAGTCTTTGGAAGAAATAAGGTAGGTGCCTGAGGTGGGGAAGAAGAGAAAGAGATTTATATATATATATACAGAAAAAACCTACACTGCCTTAACTAATCATTTAAATAGGCCTGTGACTTTGTACAGAAGGTGATGTTTGTGTAAAACAGTTACAGAACCCATTGCTAAATTTTTTAGCAATTAGGAGCTAACCAAAGTCCAAATTAAAACTTATCCATGCAAATGCCATCAGGAATGACCGTCCGATTTTGAGTCGTGTGACAAGTACATCAAAGAGCTCGTCTCATGATCTGAATCTGGAGAGGATGAGGAACGTCATGACGGGACCACCACACCCAGCACCTGCAGGTGGGGCAGCAGGACCTGACGGGGCAGCTGTGTGAACACCTGGGACATCATGTGGGTTCCAGTGAAAGCACACAAGTCACGTTTAGGAAGGAAAATAAATCCACTGGATTTTTTCTTTTTTTCTTGCTAGCAGGGAGCTACTAGAGACTGATTTACGAATCCGCGCCTGACTATTTCATTATGGTACATTCTCTCTTTATAGCGGATGTCTCTTTCAGTGGCTGATAATGTGCTCTATACAGAGGGGTTGAAGTTTTTTTTTTTCTTTTCACATTACTGAACTGGCAATTGCTGGGCATGGCCTGCAGTCTACAAAACCGGGTTGCACATATATCCTGCTTGGGAGGCTCCCCTGGAAACTAGAATTACCCTCCTCCCAGCTCATGAAACATTTAAAAGACCCATTATTTTTCAGGAAGCAAATGAATGTCACAAGTACAAAATTACTTCAAGTTTTTCTAAATATCAGGGACATCCCACTATTAAAAAAAAGAGCCCCTCCCACCCCTCCCCCACCCTCCATCTCTTTCTAATTATAAAATGGTACAACCATTTCAGGTTACTAACATGAAAGCAGGAAGTCAATGTATTATTATGTACATGTACAAAACATGTAAGTATTTCACACCATTTACATTCATACGAAAGAAGTCTATTTAATGATCTTCCTTTGCAATGTGACAAGCATCGAGTTGAGATAAGTTACAAAACAATCAGGCCTTTACCTCTGCGCAAACCTTCCAGGCAGAAGCGTCTCCTTGCAAACAGAGCCAACAAAACGCTTCGACATTTTGCAGAAGGGCTGCTGACAGTGAGATCTTCGAGGGGAGGGTTCTTCAGCTCCTCAGTTGGTGACATTTCTTCTTCTTCTTTTAATAAATCAAATTCTCAGCTACTGAGGACTTGGGTGCTAAAAGGCAAATAACTAATTGTTGAGGAAGTGGGGACTCTAGACAAATTAATTGGCTGAAAGAATAACGGCGATTAATCCAGCAGGGGGCGTCCTGCCCCTTGCAATGACATCCTATCGGACAGTTAAGTACCTTAGATGCCAACACAAATGCAGACAGATGTCCCTGTTTGTAGTCCTTCTTCAACTGCTCTACTACCTACTAGTTCAGGCAATAGTTTGGTATATATATATATTTTTTTTTTCCAGAAGAGCGGGATATACTTTAAGTAGCTGTATACTTGAAGATTCTTTGGCTGTTTAAAATCGTCACATTCTCCAAGAGAACAATATTCTGGTTTAGCGAGGCGCCAGATTTGTCTAAAACTTTTGAGGGAAAAGGGGACTAAACGCTAGACTTTAAAGATGCTGTGGTACTAAGGCCACGAGACGTCGTTTCAGATTCCTGGATTTAGATAGGTCGGTCGCCAGCCTGCAAGAGAGTCGCCCCCGCAGGCTTTACTTCTTCCCCGAGGCGGCCCACCTTCCCTTCTGTTTATGAGAACATCAGGGGAAAATTAAACTAGTCGGCGGAAGAAACATGTCCGTCTTTGGTTTACAGAGCACACCGGTCCCCACATTCGCCCTGCTTCTCCGAGCCCTCCGCTTCGGTGAGGAGGGCAAGACGCCCAACAGTCTGCGAGCGGTGACTCTGGTAACTCAGGCTGAGCTATCTTCTTCTCTGTGGCCTTTCTCCCTTGCTCTGCTCAGACCTGGTCCCCCCCTAAGAGAGGCATCTTCTTGACTTCTCGTATCATCAGCAGAGATTTGTCGGGTGGCCACAGAGCACACGGCTCTGTAGTAAGTGCAGACGTCACAGGGATGAGAGGTCTTTGATCACGGGGATGCGGATAAAAGCCACCGGATGCCGAAGACTCCATTCAGAGGGTGGTAAGGAGAGACGTGAGCGACCTCAGAAGCTCCCGGGCGGAACAAGTGGGCTTTGCGATCGAAGGGCTGGGGAATTACGGGTCCACGTGCAGCACCTGGAATCGCACCTTTAGTTTTGGGGGACACTTTCGGGCCATCAAAGAAGTGGAAGAATGTGGCCACTGACCTATGGATCTTTACAAATTATGGTCCCTATTGCGGGGGGCCTGGAGTTGTGAGATGGGAGCAAAGTGGGCAAAGGGGAGAGAGAGGTGGGGCTTCGCAGAGTGAATTTAGTTTCAGGCAATCCCAGCTTTCTTGCCGTCATGAGTGTTTAACGCCTCCACACACACACACACACACACACACACACACACACACACGTGGAAACACCAGGTCAGCTCTCAAACCAGGGGATGGGCACTTACTGGGTGGGGCATCGTGCGCACATCCTGCCCCGCTCTCCTGACGCCCTGCAGGGTGGAATTCATGCCGCCCGTTGCCTGCGTCACCACACGCGCCCTTCAGTCCCGGCCCTGCCTGGGTGGGGATGAGGCACTTCTGGGACACAGGGTGCTGCTGCACGCGGCACCGTGTGTCCCTCACCTGAGGGGGATGGTTTCGGTGGGTCTCTTTTTCAGGCTGAAGGAGGACGCGGCTGCTGGAGCACTTACAAAGCCCGAGCTCTGTGCTGACAGCGCTGCGCAGCGTGGGTGGCCCTGGTGCAGCCCACGCATTTTTCTAAGAACTCCCGACTCTGGGGGCCCGTGGGGAACTAGGGAGGTCCCACGTGCTGGAGGCAGAAGACGTTCGATCTAGACAGCATGCTGGAGTTGTTTTCTTGTCATTATTTGCCCAGGAGACTTTTCTGGCAAGGAAGCTCGGTGGGGGGTGGCGGGGGCCGGGGGGGGGGGATGGGGTGTGATAAAATATGAGAAGTGAACATGGGGTTCACCTCCTCCTTTACAGAGGAGGTTAATCTGCCTTTAGCGTAAACTGGCTTTTGTCATCCAAAGTGCAAATATAGATATTGCCTCAAGACACAAAGAAGAAAAACGCCAACAACGGTAATGACAATAATGGTAACGGCATAAATCTGGAGTCACCAAGGTCTTTTTGTTCTGGGAAAGGAATGTGCGTGGGTGTGTGTTCAAAGAAAGAGACAGGCAGTCAGAGAGAATCAGAGACAGAGACAGAAAAGGGAGAGAGACCTAAGCGAAAGCCCATACAACATTCTGCCGGAAACTGCCTCAGGGATCCCAGAGACCCCAGCCCCACGGCGGCCAGGGCCCTCGCTCCGCAGAGGGGATGACTTTCTAGCCCAGGTTTTCTGAAAGAGTTCTGATTTAATGGGATTTCTTTGCCTTCAGCCAGGGCGGTGCATTCAGCAGATAACTAAAATGCCATTTATTGTGTATGCGCTACAAGAATTTGCAGCTAAATGAAACTCATAAAAAGAAAGAATCCTGTGTTCCACTATCTGTCCCCACTCTCAGCGCTGAAAACAGGGCGGCCACAGGGGTGTCAGGGCACCCACCAAAACAGCCGCTGGGCACCACGGTTTCTGACATGGCCAAACCCAGGCCCATCGTCGTCCAGAGCTGTTTCTAGCGGCACGAGGCAAATGCTGAAAACAAGACAAAACGAACGAACCTCTCTGGACAGAGAGCCGCGCTCCGTGTGACCCTCACTGCGTGACGTCAGCATAGGTGGGTACCAATTCCCCACTTCTCAGACTCTCCATTCTTCCTGCCTAGAGGAGGCGATGGTCAGTTCAGGGGTGAACCAAGCCCTGCAGACTAAATCAAGATTCGGATGCTGCGCTCACGGTCAGGACTCAGTTCCTTCCAAAGGCACCGGCCACGCAGGAGGTAGAGTTCCTGGAGGTGACTCTCAATTATTCTGAGGGGCTGGAAATGTGCCTTTTCCTGTCCATAGCCTAGGGGTGAGGGGGTACCAACTTCAGGCTGAGGGCTGGGTTGCTGCTAGGCGGTCATAATTCACCAAGTCAGGGCTGGATGGTCACGGGCCCCAAAGACTTTTCTCAGTAAGGCCACACAAAGGCTTGTATTTGGAGTCAATATTGAACTTCCCACCTTTCCCTCCCAACCCCCCCGGGGGCACCAGGACTGGGAGAAGGCCTTCTGCCCGCCAGGAAGGACAACACTAGGGGTTGAGGTAAAGTTGAATTACACAGTCTGGAATTCTCTTTGGCTCCTGAGTGCCACACATCAGTCTGAGGGTCTACCACAGAAGTGAGGGTATCATTTTGTTTCAGCACCAAATCGACATGGTTTGTGTGACTTCTTCTTTTTTTTTTTTTTTTAAACAAAAACACAACTGGTCAGAGAAATGACAGTAAACAGAAACGGACAGCAGTGCTGTGGTTGGAAAGGCCAAGCCGAAATTTCCAAAAGGGCGGCCTGAATGTTTATTCATTACAAAACAGACGGGTCTCTGGGTCTCTCAGGCGGCTTGGGTGGAGCCTCGTTCTCTCAGGAGGTAATTAGGTTTTACCCCTCCCCCCTGTTTTTTCTGAAAGGGTCAGGGAATCTTGGGGGACACTGGAGCTTGAGACCTGTACTGCCCAATCGGTAGGTCGTGCAAACGGAGATGTGCTGTGAGTGTATAATCCACAACGGCTTCCGAGGACAAAGTGCAAAAAAGAATGTAACGCATTTCACGAATGCGTTTCCCATGAGTTACGTATTGAAACAATGATGTTGGATTGAAAAATATATTCTTAGATGATTTTTGCCTGTTTCTTTTTACCTTTTTTAATGTGGCCGGTAGAGAACTTAAAATTATACATGTGACTTGCATTATATTTCTAGTGGACAGTGCTGGTCTAGACACTCAAACAGAACAATGCACCTCTGCAAACACACGTAAAGTCCACATTACTTCTAGAGGGTTCCCAAGCCCTCTGATGCCCTCCGTGAGCCACCGGTCCCCGGGTCTCGGTGGGAAGTGGTGAGGAGCGCTGTGGAGGAGGGCTGTTTCCTTTCCTTTGGGACCTTTCCATACCAGTTAAACGTTCTTCTTCACTACTGAAGCCACAGGAGAATCCCGCAGAAACAAGCCTTAGGTAGGTGGAGACACTTCGAACTCAGGGGTTTGTAACACAATGTCCTTGGGCTCAGGTCTGCAGGCCGCAGCTGGGCCTCCTGGGTCCCTCATCATCCACGCAGCGTCCTACAGGGGCTGCTGAGGCCACGTGGAACCAATTCCCGATCTACCTCGTCACCGGCGGGAGGAGAGAACCGCATCGAACACAGGACTGTGCGATCCGAAGGCGTTCTCCCTGCGTGTAGAACTTAGTCTCTTTTGCTGTTGCCTTGTCCTTCTAATTCCACTTGACTTAAGTTAATACCAACATTTGTTTTGGGCAAAGCTGACTGAAGGTGGAGCAGCCGGTGCAGGCCTCTGCCGACAGAGAAACAGACTCGCCTGGCGATGAAGAATTCCCCACTGGCAACCGGGACTTGAAGGTGTCCACAGGTTGCAAACTCTAACGAGTGGCGGTTTTACAACAAGGCAAAACCAAACAACTCCGACTTGCACTAACGCTTCTCTCATTGAGATATTCATTTTCAGCAACACAGGAGTGCCAAATCTCAAAAGCCGTCATAGTATGTGACACATCCAGTAATTCTGTCCCCATCCCCCCTACCCCCAGGGAGAAAGTCGGCTACATGTCATGGCTATCTGCGAAAAACTGGACTCCCTGGCACAGTGCTCCCTGGGAGTCTTAAGGCCAGAAGGAGCCTTGGTTGTCGCCTGTTTCAACTCCTCCACGTGACAGGCAGAGAAGTGGAGGCCCAACAAGCATATGGCTCGTCTACAGGGGGTTGGTTCGTTCCTCCCTGGATGTCGTTACGGGCAGTGCTGGACTCCTAGAGAGACGTGACGTCTCCGAGGATGGCAATCGTTTTCCACGCCTTGCTGCCTACGTCGAAAGCATCGAACAGCAACGGGTTAAAGGTGGTGGATAAAGAGCACCCTGCGGTCTCCCTGGACGTTCATCCCCCGCTTCGGCAGGCAGCAGAGGTTCATGGCAGAACCGAACTCTGTGTTTGGATGAGCAGTAGCGTAAGGGGGCGGGAAAGCCTCGTTACCTACGCAGAGGACTCAGCAGAGGACTCAGCGCGTCAAGCGTCCGTGCGGAGCCCACCCGCCGGGTGGCGCGGCGTTCTCACAGAGGACGAGGTGATCGTGATCGCCCAGAGAAGCCGTTCGGCCCCTGAGTCACTCTGCATCGGGAGAGGCTACACGGATTACAAAACTACCCACTGAAAAAATAGCACACTTCTGTCACAGTTACAAAAGAAAAAAAAAAAAAGGATACAAACATCAACAGTCTCAAAACTCCGGTGGGTCGCGGTATGCGTCTGATACCTCCTTCCCTTCCCCCCTTGTCCCTCTCAGTCAGGAGAACCCCGATTTAGCCAACTGCCATGCGGTACTTTTCAAGACCAAGAGGTCCCTCAAATCACCCCCCCCCCCACTTGGTATCTAGACGCACTCAGGGAGCGATCTGCCGAAGCCCACCTAAGGCTTCCTCCAGGTCTGGTGAGGGGTGACACGCGTGTTGGACTCAAGGTACAACCAGGTGTGCCTGAGGCCCCACTGGGGTGGACACAAGGCTCAAGGCTGATTGGCTCTCTTATAAAGCCTCCTGCAGAAGCCATTTGAGGTAACGGAGCCCGTTCTAGCCCGTTCTAGCCGTGGGAAAGCCAGTACTTTAGGAAGATTTCGTGATATCTGGTCTTAAACTGGGCTTGCTGTCCCAGTGACAAACCTCCCCCAGCCAGGAAGAATGGCCTTGATGGCCTGGAGAGGACTTCTGAGTTCGAAACTTCAGCCAAAGACTGTGAGGTCTGGACAAATGCAAGTGCCTCCCCAAAGCTGCTTCCTCGTGTCCCGTGGGCCCCTCACCAAAGCCCGGCAAGTGGGGGGAGGCGGTGCGATGTAGCTAAAACTAATGAAGTGACCTCAGCAGATTCAGACTTAGTGCTGGGGTCTCTGGCAGCCGGGAGTTTCAAGATCCATTTAAAAGAATTTAGATTCTTAATGAAAGCTGGCCTTTGATTGTTTCAGGCGCTGAGGTACTTCCCAAAGCCATGCACACGTCATGCTGAGGTCAAGGCCATTGATCTCAGAGAAAGAATACAGCCTGATCACATCCGGAACCAGTGCTTCTAGACAGAACCCTGTATAAAAGCTGGAGTGAATCAGAGGGAAAACAAAGGAGTAGCCCTGTAGGAAACTACACACAGTCTTAAAAACAAACTGCCAAAGAAATCAAACGACAATTCCAAAACAAGAAAACAGGACCTGGGAAAAACCGAAACGAAACTAAGAAGCCCGGAAAGTGTCCTTTCGGTTTGCTTTCGGAGCTTCGGGAGTGTGTGTCTACAAGGTTGTGGGAGGGGAAATCGGCTTTCAACTTCCAAGCTGCCGAGGCCGCGGGCTGTCGGAGAGAGAGAGAAGCTGCATCCCGATTGACGTGACTTTGGATGTTGCTTTGCATGACCATCCTTGAGCACAGCGCCCTGGAGATGCCAGGTGTCCCGGAAGCGCATGCGCCCCGTCCAAGTCTCTGGGCGCTCCACCCTTCCTTCCCCTGGGTCCTACCGTCCCTGGTGTCTACATTCGCCGTTTCAAGATTTCACCTCTTCGCAGTCTTGGTCAGTGGAAAGTTCCACATCCGACAGTCCGACCTCCATGGCCATAATCAGCGAGATGTCGGAGTCGCTGCTTACAGCTGGCTCCTGGTCACCTGGGAGGGAAGAGCAAGGTTCATGGTGAACACCGAGCTATGTCTTTGGTATTTCAATACCATCGCCTTTTAACTGCTTTTCTTTGAAGGCCCAGAGAAGGTATTAGAAAAAATGGCGATTTTGCAAAAACAAAAAACAAAAAACAACCCACGAAAACCTAGTTAGATCCTCATCACACACTATAGCTCCAAGTAAATTCTAAGTAGGTCCAAAAGTTGCATGTATACAAAAGAAACTTTGAAGATATATATCTAATATATCTGAGAGGGTTAAGAAAGTATACATGGAAAGCAATTGAGCAATCTACAAAGAAAAGAGTGAGAAATGTACATAAAATTTAAAAAATATTAAAAGCATGAAACATAAGGTCGACCAGTCTACAGCTCCCTAGAAATATTTGTAAAAAAATCCCCAAAGGAATGTATTTTAACATATTGAGAGCTTTTAAATCAATACGAAAAACTAACAGTCCACCAGGAAAACTGGCATAGGTTATTGTCAGACGATTCACAGAGAAGTATAATACAAATGACTAACAAAAAGAAGGTAAACATGAGCTACCCCTTTTTTTGTTTATGAAACCTTCACTCTTTAAAAAAGATAGCATTACAGTTAAGGGTACGCTGAGGTTAAGTACTTTGATAGACTGCATGTAGAACTATCAAATTTTCACCCAGAATTTTTATTTCCAGAATGTATTATAGAGGAATAATCAGAGATACAAAAATATGCTTTAAGTATTATTTATAGCAGCAAAACATCGCAAGTACAACAATAGAGAATATCTGAATGAGCCACGTTACTTCGAAAGGCCTTTTTATTATAACCATGAAAGTGACATTTCCAAAGAATTGGTAGTTATGTAAGAAAATGCTCGCAGTAATCTGTTCAGTGAAAACAGACGTAGTCAAAGCTTTTCATGCAGTGACGCTGAAAGTTAACTAGAAGCAAGGAAAGTAAAAATGCTAATGAGAGCTGTCTCGAGTTTTGAGATTTATATTTATTTTAGTTTCTCTTCATTTCTTTTTCAGTTTTACTCCCAAACATTCTGTGATGCATGAATAACGTTCATTCACTGAAGACCCGAGGAGTCCCCACTGCATGTCAAAGATTGTGTCAGATACTAGGGATATAGGTGAGAGGAAGACGATTTATTTCCTCAAGGAGTTTACTGTCCAGCAGGCAGGCCAACCTTTGGCTTGTCAATGGGACACAATGGGACAAACACTATGCTGGGAGATGTGCCCGGTGCCACAGAGCAGGTCAGAGAGCTACGTCACCACCTGCTGCATCACAGAAGGCTTCCTGTAGGATGTAACGTCTAAACTGAGCCTTACAAGATAACCCATATTTTAGCCAGGCGAATGAGAAGGAAGAGTCTTTTAAGCACAGCAATAGCATGCCCAGATGTCTGGTGGTGACAGGGAGCCCTCAGATGGATATCAGATCATATTTAAATATGACTGGAACGCAGAGTCCAGTTAGGGAATATGAACCAGGGAATCTGGGGAGCTCAGCTGCATAAAAGGCAGCTTCAACCAAAAGATCTTGCATGTTGCATTATCCTGAAAGAGAACATGCAATTAAAGGACCAAACAAAATGTCTAAGTACGGAAGGAGGCTGAGGGCTATAATACTTTTGCTCTGATGATGACTGATATTACGTATCTCATGTTGAGAGCTCATCATAGAGTGACAGCATGCCTTTCGCACAGATCTGGTGATAAAAGGCAGCACAGGTAAATCGCCGACTGGAGAGTTCCACAGGGATCCCTCCGGCCCTGCTCTGCCGGCTTCTCTCCTTCGTTCCTGGCTTTTCAGCCACCAGCCTCAGCAGGTTGCGTGGATTAATTCTTACCGCGGCATTTTCTAAATCGAAATGTGTGACTCAAAAGGAAAAAGGGCCATGGGGGACCGGTATCACCATGGGCTGCTGACTTCATGATGCTATTTTGGAGATCGACTGTCCCGCACAGCTCAGGGCAAGGATGAATTCAAATCAATAAAAATAGAGATTTGTCAAAAAAAACGGTTCAGGTTTTAGGATGTGACATTTTCATCAATCACAGCACTGAATCATTTCCCACTTCAAAACTTTAAAAAACGGTCCAAAGACTTTTAAAATTATCCTTCACTATGCCCTATGTTTTTAATTGAATGTGATTTAGTCCATAACTTTTTGGAGGGGGCAGGAAAAAGGGGGAGAGGCGGGAGAAGGAGGAGAGGGAGAGGATTGCATAATTTTTAAAAGCAGCGTTTTATCCTTTAATCAATGCAGATGTTTTACTTTGAGACCACGATAATACAAATGAAAATGTCACTGAAACATTTAGAAGGTTCTCTGTAGGTCACACTAATTGGGGACTGTACAGTAGCTATTAACAACACAAATGTTCACTGAACTTTACCTCCTTACCTGCAAAGTAATATAATATAAAAGTCATACAAAAATCGCACTGGCCTGTATTGAATTCTCACAATAACCCTTTGATGTAGGTATCATTTCTGTTTTACGGATGAAAAAAATCCTTAGTTCCTTCGATACAGTAGCGAATACCTACTTGACACTGTTTTTCCCCTTGTTTTTCATGCATTGTAAAGACATTGAGACAATTTAAATGGGAAGCGATACGATGCACTTACTATTTTAAAAGATCACTGGCTGTTAAGTGAAGAATAGTCTGGTAGGGCAAAGGGTGGAGGGAGTCCAGAGGAAGCTACTGCAGCAATAAGGATGAAGATAAGGGGCGAGGCAAAAAAAATAAATAAAATAAAAATTAGAAGGATATACAGAAAAGTGATGGGCTGGACAAGGGCAGCGAGAGAGGAGAAAGTGGAGCGTAACTCCCACATCTCTGAGCAAAACCCTTTACGGAGCTGGAGAAACCGGAAGCTGAATCGGTGGGGACAGATGAAGAGTTAAGTTTTGCAGACGCTGTGTTCGAGGTGCCCGTAAGAAGCTGTGGAGGTGACAGCTAGATTTAGGAGTCTGCAGTGTAGAGGAGAGGCCATGCCTATCCATAAATTTGGGAGACTTCAGTGTAGAGAAAGCATTTTAAACCACGGGAGCAGTGAGGTTTTGTAGAAAGACAAGGTGACACTGGGCGGAGTGTCCAGGAGCACCCAAACCCACAGCCAAAGGCTCAGCCTGGTGGTGCCCAGCGGAATTTGTTTTTGGCTCGCGTGATGTTTTGCTTTGTCCCCCCACCCCCAATTGTGAATTAGTTACCATTATTTAATAGTCTGTTTATTTTACATACAGATTGATATTTGAAATTTGTTTTAGAAAAAGAAATGTCTAGGAACACGTGCCCGGTTCCCAACACAGGTTGCTGCACTGGTTCATGTGACTTGCTTGGCTTGTGTGGACACTTGAGTTTAAAAATCTCATTTTTAGGGGGAGGGTAGAAAAAACAAACAGCAGAGGAGGATAGACTCCCAAAGAGCCTGCCAATGGCCAGAGAACATCGTGTCACTCATTCATTTCCTTCTTTTCTTTTAAATATGTTGTTTTTTGTTTTTGTTTCGCCTTTTTAAATTTAAATTTTATTTTATTTTGAACCGCCTTTATAGGCACTGACTTACAATGGACACAGTCCATACTCGAAAAGAGACACTGCGAGTTTGACTGGATTGGTGGATTTAAAGACTGATCCCAAGTCATCAAATTCTCAGCTTTGAATCTCTTCATCACAGCATTAAGGAGCATCCAATTAGATGGTGAGCAGAAAAGACTGTTTTAAATAAGGCCTTGCGACCCATTTTGTTGATTCACACTGCTTTCAAATATTTCCACAACTAATTCTAAGTAAATGCCATCAGTAGCCGAACTGTGGTTAACCAAAAAAATTCTTAGCAGTGGAATTTGTTTTATGAATTCCGTTTAGTCCATACGTCATTAAGATCTTTGGTTTATCTCTTCCCTTTTAATACATAAAATGTTACCTAAGCAGTCACAGGTTTCCCTTTGTGGAACGGGCATTCACCGCTGTGGTTCTGCTGTGGGTCTGACCTATCTATAAGAGTGTGCCTGGTGGAAGAAACCTGGGCGTGTAGGATTCTGAGGTCTGTCCTGCCCATGAGGCTCACCTGGCGGGCCATCGTGGGCACACCTGGCCGGCCTTTATCACTCCCCTGGCACAGGGCCATGCCTTTGTCGAAATCACCTTTCAGAACCCGCCATTGCTAACTGTAGCAGTCAAACTGAATTGAGGTTCCTCTTTGGCCATGTGGGGCTCAAGCTGTGTATTTTATTAGTTAATAATAACATTATCAATGCTGACTGAGTACTTACTACATGTCAGGACTACACTCATTTCTTTAAATAGATTGTGTAACTTTTCACAAATAATCTGTGACATAGGACAAATAAATGATCATCTCCCTTTTCAGGTGATATCAGAGGTGAGATTCTCAACCCGAGGTTAGTAACCTTTCAGGGGAATCCAGGTATCTAGAATTACAAACACACTTTTGAAGTTGTGTGCAATGTCCGCATTTTTTTCTGGTTGCTTTCACCAGATTCTCACAGAAACCAGAAAAGGCTAAGAACCACTCACGTAAGAGCTTTTGCATCCTGGGCGACGTGGAGAACACATTTTTGTATGCAACAAGAGTGGCTTGGCTTTTTCATGAATGTATATTTTGGTTTTCACATCACCGACTCTGTGTTCCATAAACATGACATGACACTTTTCACATAAAGTCACTGCTTTCCTCTTAATTGTTTCTTTCTGATGGTTCTTCAAAGCTAAAACAAAAATTATCCTTCCCAGAATGAGGTTTGACATTTACTCTACTGCCTGTCTTATAAGAGAAGGCACGGAGCAGGAGCAGGCTGGAAGAAGGCCTCCTCTGTTAGCAATTAACTACCGTTGCCCTCGGAATAAATGTTCTCTGTGCTGAAGAGAAAATAACGTGGTGACGAATATAATCCCCCAGGTGTCCTGATTCTCCGGCAGGTTTGGTGTTCACATGCTGGGAGCTTCTCCGCATCGCATAAAAGCTTCTTTTTTTCCCAATGTACTTGAAAAATAAGGTTTCAGAGAAAAATGGCATCCTTCCGTCCACTGCTCCTGATGCTTATCTTCTTAAAAATAGGACATCATTTCCAATCAGCCCTGTATGTTATAAGAACGCCGTGGGGGAGATGCTCAGGCAGACTGGCTCACTTACGAGGCTGCTGTGTCTTTTCATCTCCTCTCCGAACTGCGCTTTCTCAGGGCTGGGGGACTGCCTATATACTCCCTGTCATCGTCGCAGCGAGAAAGTTAATTAGATTTCAAATGCAGAGTGTTTTCAATAAGGAGATGTATTCCTTGGAAGTCTTTGGCTTAACAGGAATTTCTGAGGAGATAAACTTCTGATTTGGTTTACATGTTCCTTCTTATGAGTAGCTTCTGCTGTGCGAATGGCAGGCCTCTGGGTCACGTTCTCAAAGGCTGTGCGATAATGATAATAGCTAGGATGTGCTGACTCCTCCCTACGTGTTAGGCATTGAGCTAGGCAGTTACATGTGTTACGTATGTTATCCTCACAGCGACACTCTTGAGGTAGGCATATGATTATCCCAATGACGGATTCACACTTTACAGATGAAGTCAACTTGTCCAAGGTCAAGCACATAGAAAGGGACAGAAATGGAACCCCTACCTACCCAAGCGAGTGCAGTCGAACATGCTATTCTGGAACGGCACACCTGTCGTTATTTGATTTGGCTCGTAAGTTGTTCTCACGGACATTGCTGAGGCACCTTTGAGAACCAAGCACTCCCGGCGTATGATATAAATTCGTCCATGTGGCCAAGCGATTCCTAAAATTGTTCTGATACAACGGCTCTTTCTTAACTTTTTGCTCCATAATTTTAAAAATAAACACAATGAGCTCAAATCAGGAAAATTCTTTCTCACTTTTCAGATGAGGAGGTCTAAAACATTGTTTTTATTTTGACTTGGTAAAGAGGGATTTCCTGGAAGTCCGTATATTAAATTAGGTCACATAATTGCGAATTCACTGGGCTTTTATCTCTTCATCATTGGTTTTCTATCCCTGTGACACTTCATTGAGCAGGAGAAAGATTTTCTTCAATGGCTCAAACTCCTTACTGATTTCCTTAACAGCTCACTCAATAATTCCTTACTAAGTGCCAAGAGAAGAGACAATGTAATATTTTCAATAGTTTTATATTCATTTTTGCAAGGAGGAGGCCAATATAGTGACATAGATGCTGTCATTAGCTATTTTACAATCCCCGATTAGAAAAACTTACAGAAAACCTTAAGTATGAAGCATAATATTTGGTAAAAGGAGGGCTCTTGATAAATGTGAATATGATTGGAACAAAAGAGTGAGAAAGAGAAAGCCAGATGGATTTCGAAAGGTAGGCAGAGATCATACAGACTCATCCATTTTTGCAATTGTATGAAATTATCCATAGACTTCATTTATTTATTCCTCAATTTATTTTTTCACCGGTTATTTATTGAACACTTATTAGGTACACAGCACTGCTGATGAGCTTTGGAGGAAATAAAGGTAAACTTAACATGGGTTCTGCCTCTAAACTGAATTTGATCTATAGAAGATATCAGATTTGTATCTACACATTTAATCCACACTGATATATGCGAGAGAGAGAGAGAGAGAGAGAGAGAGAGAGAGAGAGAGGAGAGAGAGAGAGAGAGAGCGAGCGAGTGCAATAAATAAAATGCTAAGGAAACAAAGAGGTGGGGAAAATTTCACTCCAACTGTGTAGCCAAGGGGTTCATGGAGTTGGTGCCACGTGAACTAGTGGTGAGATCTGATAGCCCTGGAAAGGGTGGAGGAGAGAAGAAATGACATTCTTTTCAAGAGAACCAGCATGACTAGCCATCATCAGAGCAGATGTCAAGGCATGTGGATGGTCTGACTTGGCTGCAGCTCCGGTTAAGGAGAACCATAAGCTATGTGCCAGAGGTAGCCTGCAGGTACTCCCCCCTCTTCCTGCCTTCTCTGCTGCTCTCCTGTTTCCTGGGGAGCTGGAAGGCTGAGAACTACATTTCCCAGACTCCCTTGCCAGCTGGCTTTCTCTTAGGTCCTGCCAAGGAGATTGGAAGGCAGGAGGAAGAGGGAAGCTGTTGTACTTCTGGTTCAGGCAGGTCACCGTGGGCTCCAGAAGAGTTGGCAGTGGTTTCAGCGGAATCTGAGGGAGGAGGATCCTGAGCAAGCTCAGTGCCAGTGCGGGTGATCTCTCCCCAGCAGAAGCAAAACAGCCCCAGCAACAGCAGAACGGTGGGTGTGTGCTCAGGAGCTCTGGGCGAGCCCCTCGCGCGCCTCCAGCTTCCCAAACTATTATTTATTTCTTTCTTTTGGCCCATCAACTTTATTGAAGCATAATTTACCTATGATAAATTACATCTCTTTAAAGTGGATGATGTGATGAGTTTTGATGGACGTGATGGAGGTACGTACCGACGTAGCCACTAGTACTAACTAGCCTGGTGGTATTTGAAATGTTGAAGATTTGTATTTCCCCCCAAAGTTCCCCACACCCTTTTGTAGTCAATCCTCCTTCTCTCCCTGGCCCCAGGTAACACCTGATCTGTTTTTCTTTTTATCATCCTTTAGGAGAGTTTTTCAACAGTGGTATAACTGACCTTTGGGGGAAAACACTCTGCTGTGAGGGAGATGTCCCGTGGATTACAGGATGTTCAGCAGTGTTCTTGGTCTCCCCACTAAATGCCAAGAGGCTCACCCCCTCCCCGCTGTGTCTTTCACCCAGTATGCTCATCCGAGATTCATCCGTGACGTTGTATGTGTCAACAGTTCACTCCCTGTCACCGCTGAGGGGTTTTCCATGGTATGGACATGGCACAGTTTTGCTCAGCCATTCACAAGCCAATGAACACTGGGAGTTATTTCCGGTGTTTGGCTACTGCGAATAACGCCACTATGAACTTTTGTGGGCAAGTATTTTTGAGGGCCATTTTAATTTCTCTCGGATAAATGCCAAGAAGGTCATTGCCAAGGCTACATGCTTAAGTATATGAAACTCTATAAAACACTGCCAAACTCTTTGCGTGTGTCTATGGGGAGTGGAGTGGGAAGAGGCAAAAAACCACATCACGTTCAATTCATTCTCAAAACAGCTTCCAAGTTTACAGCACGATACTGTCAACCAGATCCCCGTTACCATCCTGCATGACTCCTGCAAGGCGAGGGTCCAACTTCTTTCTTTTGCATGTGGAAATCCAGTTTTTCCAACACTACTTCTTGAAGAGACTTTCCTTCCCCATTGTGTAGTCTTGGCACCTTGTCTCAGATTATTTGACCATACAGAGGAGTGTTTATTGCTGGGTTCATAGATGTAAATATCTTTTTTTTTTTTATCAGTACCATACTGTTTTGATTATGGTAGCCTTCTAAAGTATTTTGAAATCAGGAAGCGTGAGGCCTCTAGCTTTGTTCTTCTTTCTCAGGGTTGTTTTGGCTACTCAGGGTCCTTTGAGATTCCATATGAAATTTCGTATTGTTTTTTTCCCCCTATTTCTGTAAAAATGCTGTTGGGATTTTGACAGGGATTGCCCTGAATCTTTAGATTACTTTGGGTAGTATGACATTTTAACGATAGTCTTCCAACCGACAAACACGGGATGCCTATCCATTTATTTGCATCTGTTAAATTTATTCCAGCAACATTTCATGGTTTTTAGTTTTCACTGCCTTAGTTGTGTTTATTTCAAATATTTTATTCTTTTTGATGCGATTGTCAATGAGACTGTTTAAATTTCCTTTCCAGGTTGTTCAGTATTAGTGTGTACCAAAGCACACTAATAACGTGTCTATGTGTTGATTTTGTCAAATGCTTTTTCTGCATCGGTTAAGATGATCATGTTATTGTTATCCTTTGTTCTATGATTGTGGCATATCACACGTTGAGATCTATGAACGATTCCAAGTTCATTTTATACCTGGCGCAAGCAAAGGTTTTGTGTTCATTTTCCCCCCAGCATCTTTGTAATCAATTTCTTGTATTAAATGCCCTTATTTTGAAATACCTAGAGCGACTGCCATTTTCCTGACTGAGCTCACTGAACACAGGCAGCATGGTCGGAAAGGCAGACTCTGCTGGAACTGAAGAGGAATTGCAATGCAGGGCTCGAGTGTCCTGACTTTATTTAACATACACGGATTACATTATGTTTGTGCGTAAGATGTACTTGCTCAGATAAGCTGCTGAAAAATACACAATGTCAGTTTCCTTATCAGTAAAATGTGATAAAAATACTTTTTTCTGGTAGCCTGTAATGAGACTTGATGTACACACACACACACACACACACACACACACACACACACACCCATAGTGCTTCACTTCACTGTGTGTCTGGCACATGCTATTTCAGATAATATACAGCTATTATTGCGTTTCATATATTTACCAAGAACCTTATTCCTTTCCCATTAAGCCTCTTGGCTTCCTTCTTTGTCCATTCGTGTGCTGGGGACAAGGGGCGTCCTTTCTTTCTCTGGCTGCTACCTGACCACGTCTGTAATGCTCTAGTTCTTCCTTGTTATTGGATGCGGGTCGATGCATCAACATTTCATAAAGAGCTCATTCGCCATGTGACAGCCTCATCCCTACTGCTCACACAAGCGTCACCCTGTTACAAGATAGTCCAACACAAGAGCCAGAAGAAACTAGAGAACAGAGCTCAATGGAAACACTGAGTCTAGTTTAAAGGTCAAGCCGCAGACCGCAGGACAGCGGGGACTCTTACTTTCCTCTGGAAGGAGTTGGGGACAGATAAGGAACACACTTTCTCATGTATATATTTTCAAAAAGAAAGCAGCATTCAAAATGCCACCTGCTAAAATATAAGTCATCAAGACGAGCACAGCGAATTATAAGGTAAATAAACAGCTCAGTGCTGAACGGGAGACTAAACGCTGCGGTGAGCACATCTGGGTCTCTCTGCCGGCGCCATTTTACATCCACCTGTTCTATCACCACCATCGATTTAAGGTCTTCACTACGGTTGCCGTCTCTGACCATTCTGACCATCGGCTTCCCCAGAAAGCACACAAAGCAGCCTGTTCTTAAAGCTTCAAGACTGCAAGTCATTCATGTAGGAGAACGCCCGGTGGCCTGCGCCTCCTCCATACAATACACGCTGCGGAATTTACTGTTGGCAGGTCTGAGAATAGGTCATGACCTGGTGCTCAAGGGGACAGGGCAGAGAGGAGGGCAGCAAGTGGTGGCACGACGAAGCCCTTGAAAACGGAAAGACTCACTCTCAGCTAGAGAAAAGAGGCCTATGTTTTGACCCAGAATATAGGTTGATATCCTGACCATAAATTACTGAAATTAACGTAGATGGATGTGTTTACATGCTTTCCTGGAAAACCTAATGAGTTCTATCTAAAGCATGTAATAAATAGCCAGAGCAGCAGTCCAGGCATGCCTATTATAAACGCCTAACCAAATCCCTTCCTCGGGCTCCCAGAATGCAATCCAAATACACTTTTCTAACTAACTCCCTATTTAAATAACAGTTGCAGTATTATTAAGGTATTATTTTTCCTTTAAAAAAATCATTCCACTGTTCTTGAACAGCAGGAGTTTAAGTGCAGCCAATTCTTTCTGTGCCAACAGCTCTGATTGAGGCATAAATCTTTATATGTAAGTGAATGATTTGTTTGACAAAAAAATTTTCCAAGGAACTTTCGTCTGTAAGCCTACTAATTGTTCCTCCCTGCTGTGAACATTCGTTAATACTGAGCACATCAGTTGTTTATGTTGTTGTGCTTAATAGGCACACACAACACAGTTGCACTGCATGATTTTACTAAGAGACCTAAAAGGACAATCCACAACCGTGATTGTCCCAGAGATATGGGTGCATATGAAAAGAGCATTGTTGCCCTGAAATTGTCCCTAAACTTGGGTCCTAGAGCTGTGGTGAATTGTAGGGGACATCTCTTGAACTTCAGGGGGCTGCCAGACTCAGGTCTAGCCAACTGTCACCATAAGGGAATGAGGCCCAGGACCTCCACTCCTTCCAATCTTTTTATTCGAAATTCGGGTTTGCATGTAAAACCTCACCATATTTGAATGTTGGCCCCCAGCTGAATACCAGCAGAAGTATTCTCAGGGCCAAACTCTACTCGTTCGTAGGCAGAAGGGGTCACGTGTGACATCAATTTGCTACCTCTGCCTAGATAATTCCTAAGACTCCCCGGAGATCTAATTCTGCATGGTTTTGGATGATAAGCCAAGGCCTTGGGGATTGGTGGTGGTGGTGCGTGCGCGTGCATGTGCACGTGCGTGAGCATGGATGTGAGCGTGTGTGTGCCGGGAAGCTGGCTCGACTCTCACCCCGGAGTCCATGGGAAGTCTCCGGAGTGAGGAGGGAGGAGTGTCCCTCCCATCCCTGCATTCTCAGACTTCTCCAGACAAGTGGAATGTGACCTCACTGATCACCACTGCAGCTGTGTCCTGGATGGAGCTGGGGAGGAGAGTTTGGCTAAATCACTGAACCACAATGTATTTTCTTTTCTCCAGAAGTTTCTCTGCAAATTTTTCTCCCAGAGGGAGGAAGGAAGTACAGTGAGGACCACCCCATAAGAAGCTGATGAGTTACATACTTTGTATGTTAAAAAATCTCTTAGTGGATTTTCTACATTGGAGTGTGGGATTCAATTGCTGTAAACATGGAGGTTTGTATCAAATGGGTACTTCCAAAATTTTTGCTCCAAAATGTCCCCTGAGGTTAAACTTATAAACACGCAAACAACGTCAAGGCCTAGCAGATCAGAAATTCTTCGTTCCTCAACAGATCATTTGTCTGGAAGTCTGTATGCGCTAATTACTGGTGGGGCAGCTGCCTATGGAATACAACCAACAGACAGCCAGGTGTGGGAAGACAAAATATGACTCTCTAGGAACTGACGCTAATGCGTTGTTGATTGATTGATGGGCTGCCTAGCGAAGATGCTGATAACCTGAGAGATTTCTTCGTAAATGGTGTTATAAGGACTGTCATTATTTTATATGAGGTCATGGGAGCGAAGATTGCAGTTTATAACTCAGAAGTACTCAAATGATCAATTAGTGAGAAAGATAAATAATGACAAGCGAGCGTTGCAGTTCTGGCATAGGAAGTAAAGTAATTGTGATAATTAAAGACGAGCGATTTTCATCCCACAGACAAATGGTTTAGGATACACCCCGAAGCTCACGGGCCTTGGAACCTGTCTGAGATAGGTGCTTTGCAGATATTTTTACATCAAGAGGCTTCAGTGGCACCAGTAAGTACCTGACACGTGTCTGTCCAGTGTGTGTTCTCATGGGGAGAGATGTGTGCAGTGGGGACAGAGGTAACATTTATGATTTATCGAGTGCTGGCACTGAGCCAGCAGCTCTTATTTGTATCGATTCATTTTACCTTCATGACAAACCCATGAGGTAGATTTTACCTGGATAATTTTAAAGACGAGGAAATTGAGGCTCAGGGAGGTTAAGTGAGTTGGTTATTGATTCAGTGGCCAGCCAGGGTTTAAGCCCAGGTCCGTCCGGGGTCTGAGCCATCCTGTTTCCCCAAGCCTGAGTTGTCTCTCAGTTGGGTCGTGCTCACTCATCGTGGGTTAATGTTAAGGTTAGTGCCGAGGAGCTTCATGTAAGCGGCACTGGTTTCTGGGTTGTTGACTTTATGACATTTCCAGGGCATTTGCAGAAACCGATGCGCATTCAGGCGTGAGAGCTTTCTCCATCACTTCTCGCTTCGCCGCTGTCCCCACCCCTTTCTCTCTGCACTACTTTTAACCCCCCGTTTTTGCTGTGTACTCCAATAGCAGTGGTGATAAATAATAAATCAGCAATCGATTTCTACAAGGCATTAGTCTCCCACCTTCCTCACGATGAGGGAACAGTTTAGCATCTACGCTCCTGTCGCATGGGGGTAAAGCCACAGTGTCACCCCAGAGGAGCTGGCCCCAGGGAAGCTGGTCTGCTGGCACCTAGGACGTATATATAGATATAGATACACTTTTCCCCCCTTTTTATTAGCAGACAAAATGCAAATGTAGATTGCAATACAGTCTCTTCCACTCCTAACTACTGCTACTCTTGGTTTCCTTAAAAATTCGGCATATTCAGTTGTTCAAGTGATTATGGAGTGTGACTGTATGCCACAAAACTGTGTTGAGTTTTGGAACGTGAAGGTGTAAAGCCACAGTCCAAATTTATAGAGACCTTTCAGTTCTATGGGGGTGACTGATGCTTTCTCGAGAAGTCCTAACAGAGAGAACTGTTTGAAAGAAGGCAGTTGTAGGAGAAGGCGCTCAGATCTGCTGGGAGTGGCGTGAGAAGACATCCCAGGGAACATGGCAGAAGGGTAGTGGAAGCTGGCCGGCGGAGGGAGATGTGTCAGGCACAGCGTATCTGGAACCAGGAGTGGCTGAGAAAAGCTTCTGTGTCAAGTGCCAACTGGGAGCAGTGGGAAGTCAGGGGGAGAGAGGCAGAGGCCCAATGCTCAATGCGTTGTTTAGAATAGCCAGCTTGAGTTTGGTAAGAAGAATGTTTTGAGCAAAACAGGGAACTAAGACCAGATTTCTATAGATGATTATATTCAGGAAGCGAGATCGGAACAGACTAGAGAATGGTAAGACTAGAAATGGGAGGGGGAGGGCGGGGGACTGAAATGGTAGCCATGGCAAAAATCAAGGAGATGAGAAGGTCTTGAATGACGCGTGGCAGAGGGGCATGGCAGAGGGAGACAGACTCAAAAGGCGGAGTGAATGTGGCTGGGGGATTGTTTTACTACTGAGAGCAACAGGGTGGAAAGAATGTAGGGTACCCACCGTTATTGCCTTGAGCACTGGGAAGTAATTTCACTGTAAAAACTGAAGTCACTAACTTATAAAGCAAAATCATACACCAGTACACGGGAAATATAATACGAATGTAGCATGCAATAAGGAGACTCTCTTAAAAGTTTGGTACCATTCACATTTTCTAAAGCCAAGTATGCCTGACAAGGCCATAAGTTTTCACTATAAGAAAAAACACCATTTTGGGGGTGGCATGTGTGATGCTAATAAAAAACGTGTGCTGAATTACCGGATTAATTCTTCAATGGCAAGTCAGCTGACCCTTTTAGTTTTTCCTTATTTTTAAATGTAATTTTAAAAGCACATTAACTTAATTTTTTTTTTATTTCATAAGAACATAATTTAACAAGACGAATAGTAGTTTATCCTTTACTTTATCTCTTAATCATACTATGGGAATGTTCACTCTGCTGTGTTTTTAAATTTCCAAGAGCTCTTCCTCATTCTCTGACCATTTCTATCATCCGTTTCTATCGTGGATGCACTATCTTCCCATCTTTCTGTAAGGTGATGGTTCATAGAGTCCTGTGTTCTGAATCATCTTGGTGTCTTTGGAGTTCATTTTTATCCATCCTGTCCTCTCTCCGATTTGGTAGCTTCTTGCAGCTGTCTGCCCATTCTTGCTTCCCTCACGTTTACGAAGGAGGCACCTGGATTGACTGTGCATGGGCGGGGCTTGCCAGCTGAGGAGGGGGGTCTCCTGTGGGCCTGTGGTAACCACTGGGTGGCTCGGGATGGGGAGGGCACCTGAGGGGCCTTTTAAATGCTCTTCACAGTCATTCGCCCAATTGTCTGTTGAGCACCATTCTTTACTGCATCCTCCCGGGGCATCGTGCCCTATATCCCAGGCTCTGAGGAGCTCCAAGCGTAAAACCACGTTGGCTTCTCCTCGAGGAAGGTACCTAGATTTCAGCTTTCTCCACCTTGCTAAGAGAATTTCTACACATCTGTCTTCCAAAATGTGCTGACATAGTGTCTGTTGTCATCTACTCTCCGTTCTTAGAGTCCACGTTGGTTTATACCTTTTAAAAGGTCGGCGGGACTTGGTTAGGTAGCAGAGATAAAACGTGGGTTCAATCTGCCACGTGTGGCTGGAACTCTTCAGTTGCCTCTAGATGGTTCCTTTACCGAGACAACAATCCTGATGCCCTTGAGTCGTCAATCACCTGATACGGGCACGTTTTAATTCAGTTTTCAACGCTGTCCTGTTGGAATGGGTTGTACTGTGACTGCTCGGGCATTCCTTTGGTAGGGAGCCAGTTTAACATGGGGTCCAGCAGTGGAAAGAGAACGAGCTAGGCAGAACTTGACTCTCTCCTTCCTTTTGGAATAAATATTACCGTTTGTTCTATTGTACAAGAATGCTATGAAGACAGAATGAGATATTATCAGCGAATTATTTTTGAGATCATAGGAAGAATCATCAATCAGTGCATCAATCAGTGTATTTCTCTCTACTAGTACAAGAGATTTATTTGACGGCTATGGAAATGAAAGTGCAGAAAAGGTAAGTGACTGGCCCAGGGGAGCACAGCGAATTGGGGGCCAAATCAGGACTATGGCCATATTCACCTGCTCTGGCTACTGTATTTCCATGATATCCTCTATCCTTAAGTAGCTCCAGCAATGTTCTGACAGTTACATTTTTTTTGTTCCTGAGGCACTCAATTTTATTTCTGAACTATTTTGACTTTCAGAGCAATTCTTATGTCATCCAAAAGGCATTTTCAGCGTTTCCTGCTTTCTTGAGCCTCTGAATGATGGAACTTCCCCACAGTTTGCTTTAGAATTGAAATGCAAAGAGAAACTCTATCTTATTTCCACTCCACACTCCTCAAGCACTGAGAAAGTGCTGACCTGCCAACTGTGTTTCCTGCCATCAGCTGCCACCTCCCTGCTGAGATCCATGTTCAGTGTGACAGTGTCTGGTAACATGCAGGTCCACTGAGCAGCCCTCTTCCCAGCTCGCTCATGGACCAGCTGCCTAGCTATGACATGTCCCCAAAGCAAGTCAGCATTGGGAGGGATTTACCAAACTAAAGATGGTGCCATCACCCAGTCACTGAGGACAGGAGACAGTCTCCCAGAAATGGATGGACTCGGTCTGTTGGCTGAGTTTGTTTCAGGAAGACAAGTTCCTTCCAAGAGGATAGTGTGTGTCATGTCCGGGCTGAGAGCTCCGAATGGCAATACATCTGTGGTCTAAATCGAAGAACTCTCCCCCCAGGCTGTGTGTGAATCTGCGGATCCTGTCAGAGGCACCAGACATACAAGACCGGAAAACCCCAGGAGTCTGGCCCCATGTGGGCTTTCTTGGAGTGACAAGTGTTTTTAATCCGGGAGGAATGTCGTCATGGAAAACCAGGCAGCTTGTGAATTGGATAGCTCCCATCTGGGTCACTTGATGATCAAGGCATGGACTTACTGCATAGATCTTTGCTTTTCGAACAGCTGAACCTCTGTTGAAGTTGTCATTTGAGCTGGTGAGCCGGAGGGCTCAGAAACAAGGAGGTCACATTGCTCCAGGGACCTGGTGCATTATGAGACACAGAGAGACGCAGAGCTGACTGTGGGGAGCGATGTCCCGGTCGGCAAATGCTTCATTTTTGTAGAGGAGTTGTCCACTGTGGCTTAACTATTTCCTGAAGGGGAGGTGACAGTGTGGTCTGAAATCTAAAGGCCTGGCTGGTTTTATTGTCTGCCACATGAGAACATGCTCACAGATCAAAGCCATCGTTCTTGCCAGGGCTAATGTGAATTTTATGGGCACCAGGGGAGACCATTCTCATCGCTGGTTCCAGACGGTGTATTTATCCACAGTTAAGAGTCACTGCTTTGCCCTTTCAGACTTTGATGCAAGTCTGAAAAGCAGACGTGGCCATTCGCTCTTGCCCTCCCTCCCTCATAAACACAGGAATGCTTTATCTGGACATGTTTATTCCTGGATACATCAGGATATTCTGCATTCACATAAAACCTGGAGATTGCTGCTTTGTGAGTGTAGCAAAGTGGAGTTGCACACTTGAAACAGAAATGTGATATTCATGCCAACTTTCCCCTTTTCTCTCACTTGTCCCAACTCAGAGGTTCAAGATAGGGTTTCTCATTTCCACAGTTCAGACTGTGGTGGAGCAAGCCCGGGGGCATTCACGACTTTTGACTATAGGCGTTCTGAATACTTCATTGACTACTCCCTAAACAAGAAGCAAAGACCTTAAAAAGTGTGAGAGTGAATGTCATTTCTGGCCTAATTTTAGAGGAATGTGTCCTTAGCAAGGAAGAATCCCCAGAGAGGTTTATCCTGCGTTCCTCAAATGAGAGAATGCGCATCATCCCAGACACACGGTCTCTGAGTGAACTCTCTGGAAGCCTTTTCCAAAATTAGTCTGCAGTACGTGTCCCTGGAGCACTCCTGCTGATTGCAGGGATGGCTGTTAACGATGTTTTTTTTTCTTTCTGAAAATGACTTTTTTTCTGGGTTGCTGTTTTAACTGTGCTGAGAAAATTATTTTTGCCTCATGAGTGCATTTTGAAGAGTATGAGCATATATATATTTTTTCACCGCCAAAGGCTGACCTATCTCTAGATTCTTTGCAAAGGGACCATAGTTCAGTCACCATCCGAGCTAAGAACATGTCCTCTGGCGAAGACCGTGAAGACGCTCAGGAGCCCATTCCTTTGTACAGTCATGGGCCGCTTCCTACTTCTGTTTCTAGTGAGGAGATGTGGGCAGCCTCCCCAACTTCTGCACCTCCTGCTCCCTGCCCACTGCCGGATGTACAATGGGTGCGAAGGGGAACCTGTTCTGTGACCTGTTCTTGACCCCACTGCCCATTCCAAGGCAATAACAAGGAGAGAGAGGGAGAGAGAGGCGGGGAAACTGGTGAAGAGATCGGCTGTGGAGAGAGTATGGTCCTGCTGAATCCCACTCCTCTAGTTAAAGTGGTAGGAAGGGGCTCCATCCCGTGCTCACGCCCAGAGTGGGGTTATAGCAAGGGAACCCCTGAGGGGATTCTGGAAGATGTTCCCTGCTGGTGAGACTTAGGGAGAAATGACCCAATCCTTAGAAAAGCTAAAACAGACTGTGGTCTTAGGTCTCCTTCCTGCCTGGGATCTGGAAATGAACGGCCTAGGCAGGGTCAGAGGCCAGAGGCATGAAGGAACCAACCATCCTTTTAAAAAATTTTCCTGGGAAAAGACTGTATTGGAGAGGCCTGTCAGGGCAGGTGATGTGTGACTGTCCCAGGGCTGGCCACGTGGGACAGCACAAGTTCCTGTTGAAATTTTCATTCAGGGCCAGGGGAATATTAGACCCACTCAACTCAGCTGTGGCTGGGCAGCTACGATAAAGATGCATTATGAATATGACACAAATCGTGTTTGTGCAACATGGTAGATACACTGTGCTTCCCCCACGGTTCAGTTGACAGCACGTTAGCAAAGGAGGTTTCTCAGAGGAGTCCCATGCCACGTTCATTTCAGTGGGCCGAATTTCAGTAACTCATTTGTACCGCTTTCTTCTGTAAAATCTGAAGAGCAGGTCTTCTCCTGGCTGAACACTCAATGCCACGTGCGCCTCAGAATGTACTGCGGCAGGTGTGAGACACCTCAATTCTGCCTATCTCCAGGTCTCTCTCCACCTCCGAGCTCCCTCCACCCTCCATTCTCCACCCCAACGGGCTGATGGTTGGGTCCTTCTAGTCTGAGGTGAAGGAGTGGCAAGTGGGTCACAACCTGGAGGCACGCTAGAGAGATCGCTGTGTAGTGGTTCAATAAAGGAGATGGATGCTGGCATCAACGACTTCCATGAATAATAAAGGGGTGCTTTCCGGCCCTTCTGAGGAGACGTGGAACGGCCCTGAACGTTTTTAGGGAGGGATGAGAGAGTCTTCCCCTTTGCGTCTTCTCTAGTCCCTCTCCAGAGCCCCCAAACACCCAGGGCTTTTGTTTAGCTGTGTTTTCCTTTGTTCCTAAGGAATTTTTTTCCCCTGCTGAAGCAAACCCAACAATCAGCAGCCTGTGCTTAGGGAGTAGGAAGGCAAAGGATGTTTTTGGTGGAATCAGGAAGGCAGGCAGATGAGGGCTGGTGCGTGACATCTGGGCACTCTTACAAAGGACCCCGTGCACTAAGACAGAGGAGAAACACTGTGCGATTTGGGGCTGCATGTGAGGTTACAAAAGGTGGCATGTCAGAAGTATTAAAGGTATACATAAAGAATGTCTTTCTCCCAAATGTCAGACTTGCAACAAGTTTGAGTTCTTTTGCTGTAAAATGCTTCTCTTTTTAAAAAACTTTCCTGCGAGCTGAAGATGATCCTTTAAAGCTGGATTTTCTCATCTTCCCTCTAAAGGCAACCTGTTTCTACACTTTCCCCCGGAGTGCCGAGACGACTTTTACATGCATTTGATCGACTGTGCACCAACATTCTTTGCCAGGAAAGGAAGAACAGAGAGACAGATGAATGAGAATTCCAGGCGGAACGGCTCGAGTGTTTGATCTTTCAGAGATTTAGAAAACACGGAGGAAACGAGTAAATAAATGAAATGAGAAGGGAGCGAACAACTGTGTTCCTTTTCTCGCCTCGTTCGTCCTTTGAGCGTAGCATGGTGAAGCTCTGGGCTCTAGCCCCAGGGGCTCCTTTGATTCCAGCTCCACCTGCCACTAGCTTACGACCTTGGGTCAGTTACTTGAATCTCTCTGTGCCTTTGCTTCTGCATCAGTAAAATGGGGATTCAAATAATATGTACCTCATAGAGTTGTTGTGAGCTGATTGTTTTATTATGTGTGTGTACATATGTATATGTGTGTATGTATGTATGTGTATCTGTGTGTGTGTGTGTGTGTGTGTGTGTGTGTGTGTATATATATATATATATATATTTGGCTTTAAAGGTTGTCTGGTGGATAATTGGTGTTACATATTTGCTAGCTACTGTTATATCCTCATTTTCCAGTAATTTTCTGGGTCTGCAGAGATGTGAGGTGGGAAAAGATAATGTGAAGAAAGGTTAGGTTTAACCTTCAGTGGGTTATTTATTTGTGATCTGTAGCAATATTATTCCAACTACCCTTTTTTCTACGATGTTGATGAGAACTTGAGTTTTTTCACTCATTTATTCATACATCTGTGTTTGTTCACTTATTGATTATTGGAGTTAGGGCACAAGGCAATTTACAAACCTGTAGAGAGCAAAGAATTTTCCCCTTAAGGAACCTACAGCCATATGGTTAATGGTGTAAACCATTAACATCTAATCAGAATGATTATGTTTGATTTATTCTGTTGAATCCCCGTCAGTAAAAACAAGTCCCAAATAAGTGGTCTAGGAAAAACATTTTGCGAGGAAAGTCAGTTTCTGTACCATGAGACTGGGCCCTCGAGCTGTACACACATATGCCGTCAGTGTTCACTCTACAGATGTGGTCTCATTCTTCTCATGTCTCTGCCTTTACTAATACCTTCTTGAAATTACCTAGTACTTTTCCTTCAGGTGCGGGCAGAAGCTCCCTGCTTCAAGCGTATATTAAACACTTGTATCCCAAGTCATTCAATAAACACCAACCGAATGCCCGCTATCACCTAAACACTCTGAGTGTATTTTAGGTAAAAACAGTTTACGGATTATAAATTATATGGACACCGACTATAATTTTCAATTGCATTTTTGGATGTATTTTAACCCACAAACCATGCCTGTTCATTTGCCATCTGACCTTTACTGAGATGTTTGAAGCATGCAGCCATGTTTCAAAATAAGAAATCTAACAGAGGACACAATGTCTCTTGAATAGTAAAAAATTATATTACAGCAAGGAAAATGGTGGATTTTTGACTTGGTTCTTCTCATGGGCTCAGAGAGGCTCATACCTTCAAGGGTTTTGAACTGCTAGCAGCATTTTCATCAGGCCCTACAATATGCTCACTGAGGCCACTAATGGTGATATAGCTCATGTTAACCCAAGAGATCCAATAACTGGAAATGTTATGGGACAATCTTGAACACACCAGAGTTTGAAGAGTTACTACAAAAAATGTAAATATTTGGCTATGTTGGGTTAATATATTACTAAAATGAATTTCACCCATTTTTTTCTTTTAGCGTGGCTATAGAAAATTTAAAATTGCTTTGCGGCTTGTATTATATTAATATTGGACAGCATCACTCTAAAGAAGATTTTGAAACCTTTCTTTAATATTGAACGGTCAAGTGTTTCCATACCGTGGTCCTTATACTCTTATCTGCTGAAAACTAATAACTCTGGCCCAGGCAGATACTTGCTAAGTTCATTTTGGAGTGACTTTCTACATGGGTCCTGAAAGTCCTACAGGTATGATGCCCAGCGTTTGACCCCTATGGCACTGTCTCAACTATATCAGGACAGATTATCTGGAAATGCCCCCAAATGTCAAAAGCGAGTATTTCTGGGTAGTGGAGTACTGAGAATTTTTGAATTAAAAAAAATTTTGTCTTCATCTTTTAGTCCTTCAACAAGGACCATTATGTTTCTTCATCAGAAAAATGCGTATATTTAAATTTCAGCATGAATGATTTTATAAATTCCTATAAACATCACCAACATGTAAAAACTTAAAAGAAAATATCTCAGAATGCTTTAATCTGCAAGTCGATATTTTCTATAGCAAATAGGTTACTTCTAGCAAGGGAAAAATACACCTTATTTAAAAATTGTAGTATCTACCCGCCCTTTAAACCTTAAATTAATTTATGTGATGCTTTTCTGAGAACTGCCGGAGTTGTCATCTCTACTGTATTAGACTGAAGAGTAAATACTTTAGGTTTTAGCTTCAATTATGATGCCAATCACAGCTATTTTAATATTTTTATAACTACCATCAAACAGAGCAGTATTTAGAGTCTATGCAAAGGTGGCGAAGAGACCCGAAAGGTATTTGAATGTGCTGCTGTGTGCAGGGGTTTAGGCTGTCCTGGGAAAGTGCTCATCTAAAGGGGGCATGCAGTCCAGGGAGGCACGCTCAGGAGGGGGTGCACACACACACACATACGCGTGTGTACACCCCCACACACACACTCTCTCTCTCTGAAACTAGTCAGGGGTGCCGTGCCCTGTCCCATCCCTGCTCAGCATCACCTGCAGTTGCTTTTCTCACCTGCCCTCCACTCTCAGAGGGCAGACCCACTGCCTCACCTGCTTCAGGTACCCTGGGGTGCACATGGAGCTGTGGTGTGTGTGGTGTGTGTGGTGTGTGTGTGTGTGTGTGGAAAAGGCCAGGCACAATGCCAGGTACGCTGTCTGTTCTGCTGGCTTTGGAAAGAGCTGGGCTTCTAAAGGCTTGTCAGGTATGATTGTTTAGCCTGGCAATGCTTTTTTTTTTTTTTTTTTTTTTCCTTCTTGGGAAAAGGGTCTTTTTCCAATTCCTATGAGGCAACAGCCCTTTCGAGATATGGCACTTTTAAACAGGGCAGCACTTTACTGTGGTAGAAAAGATGGCTTCTCCCTCCTGCGTGGTGAGGTCTGCATCCTGGACCACCTGCAAGGCTCCCACAGTCCGGACCGCGGGGTCCAAAGTGACCGAACTTTCATTTACGGTCGTGTCGCTTGCGCCTGTGATCTGGTTGGTTGGTGGACCTCCCAGAGATCCCTCGAAGTCGGTGGGCAAGTCATCCATGCAGTCGGCATTGGGCTGTCAGGGGCAGAAAAGGACCCATCTTACTGCATTGTCAAGTTAGAGATGCGATGTCTATGGCCTAAACATTGTGTCTTGATGGAAAACTAAGTTCTTGAGCGTTTTCTTCCTGAACCACTTTATTTAAAAATATATCACATACAGTTCCGTAGTCACCATGAAAACATCTCCCCAAATTTCCTTTCCAGAGATTCCATTTAGATCTAGACATAAGGTTTTAATTCTAGGAGTAGCAATATCCATACGTTAATATAATTACGCAGGGGGCATAACATGGCATTTGTTTATAATGATATAATGATAGCCCTTCCTTATATAGAGCATTGACTCCTCATTTAGAAAGTAGCTGGCAGCCTGATAGCTCCCCTCAAAGACCCAGGCATTGTTTGCAAATACACTGACGCCATGAGAAGGGGGACAGAATCTGACTCACTGTGAATTATTCATCAGAGATATACGCGCGCGTGCATACACACACACACACACACACACACACACACACAAGCATAGGGTGAGGCTATTTTGGCGCTAAACATAGCCAAAAATGAGCTACAGAATAAAGTCCTACTTACTTAGCATGCAACCGATTACACATTCCTCAAATCCTCTAAATTAAAATCTTAGACTCACAAACTAGAGCAAGACCATCTAGTGTAATTAGCCACTAATTGCAGGACTCCCCCCCCCACCCTCCATGTCTCAATGGCTCCATTTGAATCCCACAGAAGTGGGCGGGCTCTGCTTTGCCCGGCTGCCTGCGTCGGCCCGCTGTGTTAGACTAGTCCATCACCGGGCAACGTGGCAAGTTTTACTCTCCGGTCTTAGTTCTGCTGTTTGAAGCCATATTGAATATATTTCTACCCTTCCACAAACAGCTCTTTATTTTTCTAATTTTTCAATTTTCTTTTTTATTTCAAAGGAGTCAGTTTAATTCTAGGCAGTACAGAATTCAGGCTAGAACAGACTGAAGAACACACTTTGGGAAGATTCTGAGTTGGGTGGCCTCACAGCTAAGGTTGAAATGGCCGAGTGAGAAGAATCAAAGAGATGAGCCACTGAATGATGATGATGATGATGATGATGATGATGACAATGATTTAATTTTAACCAATGTTTATTCTTAAATGTACAACAGTCGCCAAGACAACACTTCATTCTAGCTATATGGGGCCACGGGTGTTATGGCAAGGAATCCAGATGTTAGAACAGGCATGGGATTAAGGATCACGGTTGCCCCAGGCACAAGGAAGGGCTCACTTCTGCCTGACTTCTCAGTTCCGCCTGTGGCCGGGGGCCTTCCCTGCACCCCGCGCTTCTGGCCCCCGGGGCTTCTTCTGTTCCCCTTTTTGCTTCTGCTTGACGGCCTTATCTTCCTCGTCCATCTCGTTGGCCTGCTTCTTGGGCTGCTTCGGGGGCTTCTCCTTGCCACCTTTGCGGCTGGACGAGGTGCCCGCCACCTCTTCCCCAAACCCTGCCACCGGAAGCCTGTAAGTAGCTTTTTAAATGACCGTTATACCTCTACCCACATTCATAAAGATTATTTTACAAAGGTGGTGGTGGAGCGATATGCGCTATACTCATTGCTATTGATTATTTCTTTTTGTTCTGGTCTGAACATTGCCATGGCCTCGAGTGCCGATGATGGAATGGTTTTGCACTTTTGGTGGGCGAAGATCGGGGCGGGCAGGAGGCGGTGGGATTCTGGGTGGACAAGACCGAATTAATGCCACGGTGTCTACACAGTGCTCGAAGTTCATTGAGAGAGGAAACATACGACTCAGGGACGGGCGGAGGCGCGAAGCAGGCAATTCAAAGCGCTGGCCTCTTGTCTTAGTGTCCCACTCTTCCCCAGCCTCCCGAGTGTCACAGCTGGCTCCCCCCCCCCCCCCCCCCCCCGTCAGCGGGAAATGCCATCCTCCCACGGGGCCCTCACGTTCCGCTCACTCCCCTTTCCTCGGTATTCCCTTTTCCTTTTGCCTTCTTCGCCGCTATGGAAAGTGACTCAATTCATTGAAACTCAGGTTGTTGGAAGTCGGTTCACCGAACGACTGGTCCACCTACTGTCCTGATCGTGACACTGGCCCTGAGCAGTTCTGCTATGAACATTTCTCATCCCACCACTGGTCTCCCAGTCTCCCTACAGGTTCCTACCCAGTATATTCCATTCTCCACTCTCTCCTCAGCGCACTCTTTTTAAACAACAAACCAAAAACACAGGGTCTTTTCCCCTAAAGGATGCGCCCTGAGCTAAGTAGCAGAGCAACGCAGGCACCGTACAGTCTCGCTCCAGCCTCCCCCTCCTGCTCCCCGACCTGCCGCCGTGGGAACACACGGCACGTCATACATCCTCGATCTCAGAGCTTTCGCTCCTGCTGTCCCTTTACTCAGGATGCCGCCTGCCCCAAATGTCCCCCTTCTCCTTTCCCATCCCAAGGTCTCAAAGTCCCCCTCCTGGCGATCTCCTGGTCTTTCCCCAATGCCCAGGCCACACGTCACCTTTTCTAAGCAGCGTTCCCTCCTCCGCCGTTCCCACTCCTCCCACGCTGTTACGCGCCTTGGCAACTGCGTCTGACAGCTCACTCACCTAGTCCACAAGCTATTTTAAAATCCCAGTTTTCCTGCGACCCAGATGACGTGTCACATTGCGTCCGTGTACGGTGCGGCACATAACGACTTGATATGTGGCTACGTTGCAAAGTGATTACTAGAATGAGTTTAGTTAACATCCTTCACCTCGCACAGTGACACACGTCTTTTTCGTTGAGAACTTTGAAGAGCTACACTCTTAGCAACTTTTAAATACGCGCTACAGTACTGTCAACTATAGTCACTGCGCTATATATTACATCCCAGGTCCTATTTACCGTATAACTGGAAGTCTGTATCTTTTGACCACCTTCACCCACTTTGCCTACACCTCACCCCTGCCTCTGGCAGCCGCGGAACTAACTGCCCCTTTGAGTTATTCTTTACTCAGTGCTCCCGCGTGTACGCGAGATGCCTGTGATCACAAACTTCAGTTTGGTTTTCTCTTGTTAACCTGTCTTTTATGAATCTAATTCATAGGCCCCACCTGGAGAACCTAGGACGGTAGAAAGAAAAATATTTTTTTCCCTCTCTGACAGTATATAAAGGTGCTTCTAAACAAAATTCACTGTGTGTACAGTATCGGAGAGGAAAAGGTTTCACGTGAGGATGCTGAGGGTTGGTCTTTCAGCATAAGCACCTGAATGCAAGCAACATATGTAATGACAATTCATATGCTTTCAAGATGAGTTTGCTTGTTGATATTATACATTTATTTTTCTTAAAATAATTTTATTAATTCTGATGCAGGGTGTTCAATTTTAACTGTGGCCTAGTAACAACAGTATTGTATCTTTCACAGAGCAGGGAGGAGGAGAGAGAATGAGTTTGGTGAGTCTGTGAGTGGTAGCAGGCAGGACTAATTTGGCTTAGATATAATATTTAATATATCAACCTCACTGAATCCCGCAGTTTATATCCACTCTGAAAGGTTCGTCAAATAGACTATTTTGAAAAGAAACTCAGTTTATATACCTCTAAGAGAAATTACAGTCATAATAATGTTTAGTAAAAGATGTCAAATGCCATCTGCAAATCAACACGATACAGGTATTTAAATTCAGGTTAGCATGGGGGAAACTCCTCAAACAAAATCAGCTGCCAAAGAAGTTAGGGATTTAGTGAAATATATACCAGCTACACAAGGTCTTCTACGTACAATAGGCATCCTATTCACACCTGAATGATGGTGATGGGAGAAGCATTCGCTGGGGCATGAAAGACCCAGTTTGTATGGTACCTTACAGGCATATTCACCGACACCTGTGTCCTCCCATCTATAAAGACACACCTAGGCCTGAACTGGATAGAGAAAAGGGGGTGGAAGCCTATACATGTAGTGTATATTGGGATGAAAGCGCCTCTGCAATAAAAGGGATTCATCCCCTTCACACCCCACCTTCGAGTTTTTATTACTTCTCTTGGCAAAATTTAATGAAAAAAGATACCCATTGTGATGGGAATTTGTGGATCCCCGAGATATCTTTCATTCTTTAAGTTAGTCCAGAGAAATCTAGGCACAAAACGAAAACATCCCCAGCTCTTAGCTTTCTATTTATTGGCTTTGTAGTAACCAGCAAGAACAAGGATACGCAGTTACAAACAACGAAGGCAAAAACAAAGAAGAAACGTCACCACTTGTATTGGACTATCTAGTGAATCAGGATTATAACCCCGTCATCCTCGTACGTATGACCTCATTCAAAGGAGGTTCAGGGCGAATTTTCAAAATAACGGTTCTGAGCCTGGCCGCCTTTCCAACTCTGATGGGTGACGATGCCTACGGACAGTTATTAGCCCTTAGCATATGTAAGAGAAGAGAGAGAGAGAGAGCGACAGGCTCTTTGAAACTTCTCTTGGTTAAGAAGAAATGGGGTTTCAGGTTGCTTCAGGAAAACCATAAAAACAATTCTTTAAGCTACATAAAAAGGCTTCAGGTAGCTATAGAAAGTGGTCGTTAGTTGAGGAGGCTGTGAGCTTGTCCAATACATACAAAGTTCTAAGAATGGAGTTAAAACTTTAATCTCTTTGGGTATAATTTAGGCATTGTGCTACCCGGTGACGAAGGACAGAGGAGAAAACAACATCCAAAATTCCTGCCAGATCCAGACTTCAGTTTGTCATCCTCGAGGACAAAAACAGAAAAGCCTCGGGGAGGCACAGAGAGAAGCCATATGCCTCGGGGCTTCGTGAGGAGCAGCATATGACGAAGGCATGCATTCTTCACGGAGGATGTTCTGTTCTCTGGGGCGAGCCTGGATGTGTGTCACATTCCTGTTCAGCCGGCCTTTAAGAATCCTTGGCGAAATCGAAAAGATGCTACGGGTGTTTTTTTCTGGAAGTCAAGTGTGCTCAGCAAAACCTATCCAGGCTGGACAGGCATCGACTCTGGCCAGAAGGCTCTGCTGCTGAAGGTTATGTTATCAGTTTGGGAAGGAGGCCAAGTGGCCACTCAATAATCCTACTCTCAAAGCCATTAATAGCTGTATTCTCGACTCACTTACAAGTAGCTTCTGGAGACGCTGTTCGTCCCCAGGAAAAGACTGGAGTCAAAGACGATTTTGTGCGACATTTGGTTTCATTGTCCTGATTGAGCAGCACTGGGATCAACGCTTAGAGCTTTGAAAATATCCCGAGCAACATGAACCAGGTCAGATGATGTCACTGTCTCCTTTTAATCCTGAGAACGTATTCTAAAGATTTTGGAGACCAAAGACACATATACACACGTGCAAGGACACACACACACACACACACACACACACACACAACCCCCCCCCCACCGCCTCCCTTACAAGAACCAGTTATAACCAGAAAGGCAAAGCGCGCAAGCACTGAACTCATTTTCTAAAGCACCAGTATGTGGTAGAGATGTTGGGTTTTTACGAATGTTTCGTGTTCACAGTAATTGGTTTTCGCCTTGAATGCATTATGTGCTTACAACTGTGGTCTGGAAATCTGATGCACAGCCGTTCAAAATCTAGCTCAAAGGCACAGTCACACAAGTTGGTTTGTGTCTGGTCTCTCGACCATGAGAATCAGCATACAGCTGGCATGCAGGCAGCTGGTACGGGGGAGAAAATCCATCCCGTGCACGACCTCATAAAGCTTCAGGTGTGCCCTCTCCAACGGTCACTCTGATAGTCCTGGGATAATGAGCCCTTTGGCATTAAAGAAACCTTTGATACCTCATCCGATCCTTTCTCCTTCAGGGACATCTCGGGACTATTAACATTCTCTTTATTCTGTGCCCTGAGTGCAGGGAGGTGTGGAGGAACAGCCAGTGGGGGAGGGCATGCCCGAGGCCCATCTCCCGCCTGTCTCCCTGCCGCGCTTCTTCCAGACAGCGCCTGTATTTCTCTGACATCTATCTCCCTGCGCAGCCCTTGGATTCGGTGGCCTGGCTCCCTTCCTGCCCTCACACGACAGACGGTGTCTCACCAACCACCAGTCTGTGGCTTCGCTTGCTATAGTCCTGGGAAAGTCCCTGGAGCATCCAGCCAGCCAGCTGGTGGGATTCTCTGTGCACGGGAGGGGAGGGGTGACCGAGGCACCGGCCTGATGGTCGCATCCCGGCAGCCGTCCTTCCCTCCCGGTGCTGGGAAGAGCTTGTTTCCTCTTAAGCCAGGTGACTCTGGGGCAAGAGCAGAAAGCGTGGCCTGCAGATCTCCCTGGTGACAGTGCAGAGGTAATGACACAAGAGGAACTCCGCGAGCCGCCTGGCCCATCGGCCTCTGCTCGGGTCCCGCCCGCACTCACACACACCGCGGCCCGGAAGAGAAGCCTGCGAGTTGCCCGAGCAGCATCTCGACTCACACACACATCGAATGGACACTGTGAGAGGGTCATGATGTTCGCAGACTGAGAAAAAGTGAGAGACAGAAGTGCTTTCAGACACGGGGATTCTCTCGGGGCCTCACTGGATAACGCCACCGCTATGGGATTGAGGGGAACGAAGAAAACCCGGGTGGGAGGTTTTCGCCCTGCTGGGGGGGTGATGCAGAAACACAGACGTCCCGATGCTGTCGGCTGGGCTGTGCTTACCGGGATCCCTAGGGCTTTAAGAATGTTCATCTTGCACATGGGGCAGGTGCGATGGTCTAGAAGCCAGGGGTCAACACAGGACTTGTGGAAAAGATGCCTGCAATGAGAACCACACATCTTAGAGCGGCGGCCGCTGCAGAGACTCCCTCGTCCACCACAGCCCAGCGACCCGGCCAAGGTCCCTCAGCTGCTCGGCGGCAAGAGCCAAGACTCAAACCTCCGTCTGCCAACACCGGGGCCCAGGCGCTCCCCGTCATACAGGCCTGTGGCGACGCAGTCAAAATCGGTCTGGATCCCAGGAGTGTCCTACACGGGTCCACGTTTCAGAAAATGCAGAGGATGCAGAAAACAGAGATGGCTCTTTCTCAATAGGAAGAATGCTTCCCGGGGAGAATGCGTGTGGGGAGACCCACAAGCACCTTTCCGGAGAGCGTGACTGACTGATGCTGCTTTTACGTAAATCTGAAATTTCTTTTCCCACCACCAGGAGATACTACAAAACGAAGCCTCGTTTCCACTAATAGGTGGGGGTCTAACTAACAAAAGGGCGGAAGCTTTTAACGACACAAGGGACAGTTTAAGTTTCTGTGGCTGCTGGCTGTCAAAGCGGAAGCCAGAGGGAAAGGGACGGGAAGCTTTACAGTTTGTACAGCAGACGTGCTCAGCTCCACCGCGTTCCCTGAGCCCGCCTTGTGGGCCCTCGCCCCGAGTGGCAGGATGAAGGGGCGTTCAGCGGCTGCGGGAGGGCCTCCTACAGGCACTTCCTCCCAACTTGGCTCTCATCAAGAGACCCCTCAGACATCACAAGGACCAGCGGGGCCCGAAGCTTTTCTTCTCACTCACGAGACTCCAGACCACTGGCAGAAGGAGCCAGAAGTTCCTGCCTGGGGCAAGAAGAGAGAGGCCGGCTCAGGACTGGCTTCCTGAGGACAGTCCACCCGCGCCGGACCCCTCTCTCCTCCGCGGTGCTCTGTTCCTCCAATCACTTTCTTCTTCCATTATTCTCACAGCTCTAACGACCGCCTCTGCGTTAGAGGGCTTGGGGCTCACGTGCTTGAAAAGGACCCAAAGGGACCCGTGAAACCGGACTGAGACATACCCACTCGCCAAAGATGAGATTAGCTGCATACGGGGTATAATCGGGCTGGCGATTAGAAAGGGAGAGTAGGAACTTAGACGTGTCATTGCGTTTGCAGATAATTATTCGGAATGCCCCGTAGATTTGCGGCTCGGCAGGTAGGTGTCACATTCCATTCATTCCTTCATCACGCATTCACACAGCGAGCAGTGTACGCCAAGAACTACACTCCTCGCTGGGAATCAGTGTGGTGAGATCTGGCCCCTCCCTTGGGGAGCTTAACAGGAGAGACAGACAGTAATACAATAATTTAAACAAACCACTTAACGATGACAGTGCTACGTACGACATTAGAAGAACAGGGAGTTTTTTGGGGGGGCAAGGGGCTTATAACTGGGAGACTTATCTTAGCTCGGAGACACAGGGAGAGGTGCCCTGATGAAGGGCCAAAGCTGACCTGAGGGTCACACAGACACCACATGAAGGGGAGCAGGGTAGGAGGAGGGTTTTCTAGGCTGGATGCTGGCTCGGACGAAAGCCCTACTGGGCACCGGAAGAAGACCAGTCCCACTGCAGCAGTGGGGGGCGGGTGGTGGTGATGGTGGTGGTGATGCTGGACGGAGTCCCCGCCTCCCCCTCCGCCCCCAGGAATACCACCGTCCCTGTGCTCAGGCTCTGCATTCAGGAAACGCGTTCCTCATCTGAATTTGCTCACTGACTGCTGCTCCTCCTGGGGGAAAATCGTCAACCACTCTGGCCCTTCGATCGTTCTGTTGAGTCCCCTGAACACACGCTGGAGTCAGAAGGACAGACGCCCATCGCTCGCTGTTTCAGCTTAAATAAGTCACTCAACATCCTCGAGTCTCACCCGCTCATCCGTAAGATGAAGATGCGTCTATTCACGCAGAGAGGGCTTCCCTGAGGCCCAGTCCACAGAAGCCAGTAGTTAGTTATCCTCCAACACACGAAGTTATCTCTCTCTATGCACTGGTCCTTCTTTGGGCTCCTCTGCGATGGTTATGGTCAGTTCTATGTGTCCACTAGGCTAGTCACTGACATGCTCATTGGGGGGGGGGTGTTTTGTAGATGTGATTAATGTCTATAAGCAACTGATTTTAAATAAAGGAGATTATCCCAAATAATCTGGGTGGGCCTAATCCGATCAGTGGAAAGGTTTTAAGAGAGGAAATTCGGCCTCAAGAAGGCAGCATCGCTCCTGCTCAGTTTCCGGCCCGTAGGCCAGCCCTACAGACTCCAGACTTGTCCTCCCCTATAATCACATAAGCCAATTCCTTTCAAAGACGTAGTGGGATATAGTGGTTCTCTGGAGAACCCTGACCCATACATCCTCCAATGAGAATGTAAACGCCAGGAGTGCAAATTCCGTCTTTGCCTAATTCGCTGTTGTAGTCCCAGCATCTAGCATAGTTCCTGGCACAAAGAGGATGCTCGGGAAACAACAGCTACATAAGTGGATATTTATCGAAGGCCCCGGCATGCCCCACTGCCTGCACACGGCTCTCAAGTCGCGTGGACGCCTCCTTCCTGAATCGCTTCCACGTGCACGGCTTTTCTTTTCTCAGTGTTGCTCCCGCATTCACAATCTCATTACCTTTTCCCTGTGTTACTGCAATAACGTCCAAACTGGTCTCCATGCCACCAGTTTTGTTTTTTTTTTTTCCCCCTGTTCTCTTCATCCCACTCAATCTTGCCAGATTTATCGTCCTAAAATAAAGTATGAGTTACGTCACCTCCCGGTTCCATTCTGTTCTGTGCTAGGAGCGGGGTACCAAGATGAGTGAGACGAAGTCCCTCCCTTCAAGACAGTGCCACAGTCCTCAGTGGTTCCCCAGGGACTATAATATAAAGGCCAACGGAAGGCCACTATCCTGGACCCATTTCCTGGCACGTCTGAGTGTTCCAAGAACCAGTTCTGCATCTGTGAAATCTTGCCTTATAGGTATAGAGTTTGCAAGTGTGTGTGTGTGTCAGAGAGAGAGAGAGAGAGAGAGAGAGAGAGAGAGAGATGCCCATAAAGTGTAAACCTAAGTCCTTAATTGTAAGCCGCTGCCATTAACTGCACCACTATTGCATCTTATTTTTAGATATTCTTATTACTCTGATTTCTACTTTTAGAATAAACTTTCCAATGTCGAAAGCAAGTAACTGCAAACTTTACCAAAAATCGAAGGGGGACCTAACGGCAAAAAAGTGCTGACATGACCCAGAGGAAGACGCTGCTGCTAATTAACTAACTCTCATTTGTTTCTCGTGCCGTATGTACTGCGTTAACTCCCAAAGATGAAGACCGCATCTTGAAAACAACTTTTTCCCTCCCCAAAGCAAAGAAAAATAAAAGGCGCTGGGCTGCATACGTAAAGGAACAGGGACGGAATCTGGAGTTTGCACCAACGTTCAACAAACACCTCTAAGGCAGGGGCAGCCCCAACTCTTCCCGGGCGCACAGTGTGCAGTAGAGACCTGTCCCTTTTCATGTCCTACGGAGGGCTGCGGGAGAAAGTACATGCAGAGGACCCAGGGGGCAAGCTATTCTATCTCTTAACGATCTCAGCAAAGCTGGAAAGACAACAGAAGGCGGACCAGACCTTCTTGAGTCATTAAAAAAAAAAAAAAAAAAAAAAGGAAACGTCTTAGAAAACGTTCTTCAAACACCTGACGAACGATGATGCCGACAGCTGTGCCATCATGCCAAGAGGACTGAGGATCATCAAATAAGTTCTCATATTTTTAGCAGCGATGAAAATCCTGCTCAACTCATTTCTCTCCTGATTCTTGTTTTCTGCTGTCTTTTCCCCTGTACGTGTGACTTCTGCCCCAATGAAATGACATTTTTTTTTTCCCCCATCAGGAGAAGGAAGGGCTGGCTGTGTTCTGGCCTTTTCCATCTCATTCGCTCTTGTGGGCATTGAGATCCTGCCACCTTGCCTTTGAGATTAGGATGCCGTAGCCTGCCTTTTGGCACCGATGCAAACTGTTCCATTCTCCTCTGTGAAATGGTCATCAAAAAACTGTGAGTCATTAAGGGACCTAAGAATCCCGTTCACCCAGGCAATGTTACCTACTTAAACAGGACATATCCAGTGCTTCGCTGGGTAGTCGGAATGTTTTTTTCAGGGCCTCTGACTCTTATTTGCAAAACTGTCAGTGAAATAAGAGTTTTTCATGAATAAACCCTAATTTAATTAATAAGCAATACTTACTGGTTACAGAATGCCTACACTACACCCCCAGACATGTTACATACGTTATGAACTCACGGCAGCGCTACGAGGTAAAAATTATTATTTCCATTCTACGGAGGAAGAACTTGAATCCCATTGAAGTAAATGAAATTACCCCAAGAGCTAGCACTCTGCAGAGCTGGGACTCAAACCCAGGCCAAGGCCAGTGCGAGGGTCGGTGTTTTTACCCCGCTCTCTACTCTACCGCCCTTCCTGTCCCCACGAAACTGTCATGAGTGGGAGGGTGGCGGCAGTGGGAGGAATTCAACATTTTATTCTTTCCCACTGTATTTCTGGGCTCCCGTTTCGAGGAAGCAGTATCTTAGTTACAGAGGCTGAGGAGCAAGCAAAACCAAAGAGAACAGTGATCCGCATGTAGTGTATTCGCTTGGCTACGGAAGGGAAAAGCTGTCAAAGCTTGGCCTCGTCGGACCATCTCTAGATGTCGGCCTGCTGATTTATTTGGGAAGAGGAGACCACCGGCCTCCGCATGCGCTGAACTTCCTCAGACCCCCTGCCCAACCGCCCTGGGAGGCCATGAGTTGGCGGCTCCACCACTCTCCATAAAACTTTCAAATTTGTACCATCGAGCGCCCTGGACCGTAATATCCCCTTTCTGACAACGCTCTTCTCGACCTGGTCTGGCTTCTCTTTCTTGCCTGAGCTTCCTAAAATACAACCACGATCCCACTCCCCAGACTCGACATGCTTTAACTGCTCCCCGCTGCCTATAGCACCAAGCCAAAATGCCTGCACGCGCACACAGAACACAGACGCGCCTGGCCTCGTCACCTCTCTGCCAGCCCTCGAGTTCACCCCGCGCTCTCACCGGGACTCAGGAATGCCCTTGCCTCTTTTTCCTGTGCATGTGGCAAACCTTGCTCACATTTCAAGTGCCAGCTTTGGCTGGCCAGTCACTTCCCTGAACACCGCCTCGTATCTCCAAACTCTGCCAAGGAGAGTTAGTTTCTCCTCCCTTTCTCTCTGCCGTATTGCCCTAAAACATGTTGTAGCAGCTGAGTATGTGCTTTTGCACAGAGCGTAAAGAAACACAGATTCCTTGGACATCATTGTCATGGCTCCCGTGGAATCCAGTTTGTAAAGCCCCCAAAGTCCTCGTTTCCTTGTGCGCTATGTTTGCAAAGGTGCCAGCTTTGATGTTTAGGGTTTGAAGACCACACCTGAGCTTTGTGACCTTGGGCAAAAGATTCAATTGGCCTGTGGCTCAGTTTCCTGTTAATATTTTATTTTGATGTTCTTGAATGGTCATAATCACCCTGAAGTATTGTTATTGTTCGAGATAACCCTTCAGAGGATTGTTAGATGGCAATTAAAGGACAAAGGACACTTAGAATAAATACTGCCTGGCACTTAAGAAGCTAGAGTATCATGGCATTTTGTGCGTTTGTTTGTTTGTTTGTTTGAGTCATTTAATAAGAGTAAATTAAAAGTATTTTAACAACTGGTACAGAAGGACAATGACCAATCTGAACCGATGCCAACTGTAAACAATGAGCACAGCTCTACAGTCTCCGTAGTCAACCTGGTTTATTGCTCTGCGACTGAGTGAGCTGGCGGCACCTTGGAGGGCAGGGACAAAGTGTTTCTATCTACGGCTGAAACCTAGTAGAATACCTGGATTAGGACACGCTCTCGGTATTGTTTGCTGAAAAAATGATTTCCAAAAGCCCGTAGTCCCCAAGTCATTATTGAATTAACAGTAACTGAGTTCCTATGTCTTAAAAATGAGCTTACTGTGGCAAAGCTAGTCTGAAAGCAGTCCCTTTGGTTTTTAGGGACTCTAAAATAGGAAAGATTTCTGCCTCCTCCTGGGGGCTGGTGGTTCCAACAAGGACATCATGGCTGTTGGCGAGACCATGCTCTGCCTCAACTGCCTGGCAGGTATCCCACAGGGCTGTTCCTTCTACACGACTCTCATTTTGGGAGCAGCGATTTATGGATCTGGGCATAGGCACCACTCAGAATGACCAAAACGGCAGTGGTGACCGCACTTACCCAAAGCCGACTGAGCCCAGACAGTTTAATAGATAGTGCATAGCAGGAACGTATCCCATTCCTATTGAGAGGACCAAGGAAATCGAAATTGCTCTCATAGATTTTCTGATAGGGCTCCATTTGTCTAACTGCTCCTAAAATCAAGCAAATTCCGTGAGAACTTCATCAGAATCTTGACTGCCATGGCTTTGAGAAACACATGAAAATCACTGGCTCTTTCTGTGCATTCTTTGTCTGACCCAAATGCCATGCCTGTGGTCCAGTAACCAGCAACCCAGGTGTTCAATGTATCATGGAAGTTCTCTCTATTTTCTACTCTGCTGTATTATGCCAACCGGCAGGTTTAAGCTCCGTGCCTGTTTGTGAGAAAAGCGGTTTGCTGGCCTGGTGGCCTTCAATATAGTATAGTATGGAAGGCGGATTTCTGAGTTAACATGAGGAAGTCTGGAAAAGGATATGTCTGCATATTGTCAAAGATTCTGAACTCGATACCCGAACTCACTCCTAGGAATGTGGGTCCACGAAAAAGTAGGAAAATCAACACAGAGTAACAAATTCACTAGGTGTAACAGATGTGTAGTGCTACTTCATCAGCGCTTGGCATTTTGGAGGGACCAAAAGAAATGAGACCTGCAGTATGTTGTGAGGTTCTTCTAATACAGATTGATAGGCTGATAGGAAGAGGCACGGTCCATACTGCGTCAAGGTTAAAAGGTCAGGCTTGGGGGTAAAGCAGGTTTCACCCTTAACCTTGGCTGACGGTCCTGGAATAACCCCTTAACCTCCCTGAGCCTTAATTTCTTCCTTTACGAGGATAATGCTATCTGACGCGCTCATTAATACGGTTTATCCAATATGCTGGCAAAGGGGAGCATGGCTGGCTTTCCCAGGGCCATGGCCATGTGCCTAATTCTGCTCAATCCATTATGAAGAACAGGTCTCACTCCAGGTCTTGGCATTTTGTAACAGACTGGTCAGTTAACAATGTTTGCGATGGCGACTGCTTTGGCAGCCTGACCGGCACGGGCACACAACAGCTACAAACGTAACTTCGACATCTCTGTTGCGTTAAGCCACTGAGAACGGGAATGTTGTTGTTGCTGCAGCAAAGCCTAGCCTATCCTGACGAGTACAGTACCTTACAGGACTGTTGCAAGGATCCCATCCTTGCTTGCAAAGTGCTCAGTGAGTGAGTGTGCAGTGGATGACAGTGACATTAACTATTTTAAGCGACGTGAGTACAGCATGTACAGTGGCGGGTCATGAACAGATACAAGTAAAAGTGCTCCAGCATTCAAAGACAGGGGCAGTCACTTTGGGAGAAAGTCAGGAAACTACAGGGTGGGGAGAGCTGCGAAGTGTGGAGATCGGAGGGAAGAAACCCGAGGAGCCAGAACCGACAGGGGTCCAGGGCGGCTGCAGCATCGTGACATGGATGAGGGGCTCAGCTGATCTTCGAAGTAAGAACAGGAAATACAGTAGGAACGGATGGGTCCCAACCAGCATTCTGCAAGAATCTAGCCGGACTCAAGAGAAAAGAGGCATGAACGGTGATGAAAATAACCATGGACTTGAGACAGACTTCCCTCATTCCTCGTGGTGACGAACTTCCTGTTGTCATTTCCTTCCGTTCTGTCCCATGTTTTGATGTCTCTGACACAGAAGGCCCTTGCAGTGGGATCACACTGTGTCTTGGGGCTCGGTGTGGAGCAGGCCAGTCGAACAGACACATCAGCTCCATCCAACCGAGAGTGACCCTGATATTGGGTTGGTTTGACACGTTTGGATCAGTGATGAGAAACGGTATGTCTGTGATCCCCTCTGTTTCGCTAACGTAAACATCATTTAAAAGGAAAAGAACAGGAATTAAAGAAAAGGGAAAAACGAGCTGTCACACAGACTCGGGAGTGACCGGATCCCGGCTGCTGTTCTACACATAATTACTTTGTAGGCGAGCTACGATGCTCGACTAGCAGTTTTACTTGATGGAGGAAAAAAAAACAATAATGTACATTCCTGCTGACCTCACTCACATGAGCACTGCCCTCTGTGGAGAAGGTGGGTCTGTTTTCAGGCCCATGATAATAAGCTTGGAATCATGGCGGAGGAAGCAAACTTCCACGTTGGCCTAGATGTGATTTGGTTTCCTTGTGGGTCTTAGACATTTGCCTTAGAGTGAGACGGACGGGGGTTTCTGAGGCAGATTTTTTTCTTCTTTTTTTTTTTTTTTTTTTGGCCAAAGCCATATTCCCAGAGAGCTGATGGTACAGTAGAGCATGGGGGTGAGGCTGAGGTGTCAAAGCCATACCCAGGAGGACAGATGAGAGAGGACCGGCTCGGAAATCAGAAAACGTGGCTTTGCTTTAGGCCCTGTTACCAATATCGCTGAGTTAAGCTGTTTTTTTTTTTTTTCAACTAAAATAAAGGGGCATAATGATACTTGCCTTATCTATCTTACAGGCTGCTGTGAGATACCGATTAGATATTATACATAGAAAACCTTTCGTAGAGTATTTTTCAGAGTTAAAGTATTACAATCAACAGCCACTATTTTGCCAGGTGTCCATAGTATTGGGTTTAAATAGCATTTAATAAATGCTATTTAATAATAAAGAAAAACCAACAAAACTTAAAAAAAAAAAACGAAGAAACTGCATCAGATCCTCTTGCTACTAAACTTAAATTTCTTTTTAAGCTGCAGTGGAAGAAATAGATCTTTCGGGAAGGCAAGCTATGAGGGAATTGCTGAACTCTCCTGTTGTGGCGGGTCTCACTCCCTTGGCTTCTGGTAGAGGGAGGATCTGGGCTGAAAACTTGACCCTGGTCTAATTATAGCATTTGGCTGGGGCAGCAGAGCTGGTTGGCATTTGTCCTGTCTGTCTAGCTGATTAATATAACTGAGGATCAGGACATTTGAAGTCAGAATGCCATATTTAACAAGGTTATTACAGTTCAAGATTTCTTTCCTAGGCAGCATGTTCTGTGTTGAAAATAAGACAGAAAGTAACACATCAGACATTATTTACCAGCACTGCCATCTCTTTTCATGTTTCTTTCCTTTAATCCCTTAGGGCACACTTAATTTTTGGCTGCGTCCGCATTAAAATCCAAAACAATTGAAGAAAAATGATTAGAAAACACCATCAGCACGCTTAGACCTTCAACCTTATGTAATTTTGACTAATGTACACAATGAACTTTTTTTTTTTTTTTAAGTCCACAGCATAGTTTCTTTGGTACTTAAAAATTGTTTCCATTATTTTAAACGAAGATATAAAATTGCCTAAGTCTTAAGTAAACGTGATGACTTCTTAAGTACGTATCTGTTTATGTAAACACAACGCAGATGGAGATGGATAGTTCCCATCGCCCTGGAGAGTTCTCTTCTGCTCCTTACCAGTCAATACCCATTCTCTGCCATGCGGCCCCATTATAACTCCTTTCGTCAGAGACTAGTTTTGCCTGAGATTGATTTTCATATAAATGGAATCATAAAGTACGTATTCTTCTTCGGCCTGGCCTCTTTTGCTCAACATGACGTTTTCAGGTTCATCTGTGTTTCGATGTATACTAATTGCTTGTTTCTCTTTATTGCTGAGTAATAGTCTGTTGTATGTATGTATGTACCCCAACTGGTTCATTAATTTTTCTGTTATTAGATATTTGGGTTGTTTTCATTTTTTGGCTATCATGAATAAACATGCTCTGGCCATCTTTACAAGTCTTTCTGTGAACATATGCATGCATTGCTCATAATTCGTACCGTACACAGCTATACTGTATAACTTTAAATTTGGCAGAGGATGTAAAATTATGTTGCTGAAAGACTAAGTTTTTACATAACGATTTTCATAAGCAATGATGATTGAGTGGGACGTCTTACACCAACATAAATTTCAGAGAAATTGGAAAAATGTAGTTCATCCGTTATTTTTGTTTCGTGATAGGGAAGCATAAAGAGGAAAAGAGAAAACTGAACAAAGATCAAAATTCATAATGTTAGAATAGTGTCATAGTTGATCAATTCTAGGCCATTCCATTTCCCTCCACGTTTCTACATCTCTAAAAGTAGGAAGCGTCTTATGGCCAATGACGATTTACGCTAGAGAGAATATATGAAGAGCTTGTGGTAGTCGACAGTAATATCTCAGAGAAATCAGCGTGGGGATTAAAACAAAGTGCTACCTTTGTATTTGGTTATCAGATGAGAAAGATGTTTCAAATGGCACCACTTCGGGGCTTCAGAAGGACAGGTGCTCTCGCCTCCTGCTGGTGGGGTGTAAACTGTTACCCCCTTTTAGAAAGCAGCGGGGCAAAACTTCTCAAGGTACCTTAGGGTTACTTTTGACCTACTAAGTTCGCTTTTAGGAATGTATCCTAAGGGAGAAATATAGAAAAAAATATGTAAACAATAAAGGTCATGATTTTCTAACGATAAAACTGGAAGCAATTTAAGTGCTGAACAACAGGAGGGCAGTTAAATCAACTCCAACCATTAAAATATTTTCAATGGATTTCTAAAGTTAGAGGAAAAGGCTAACTTTTTAATGTTAAATGGGAAAGTAGAATAAAAATTGTATTAATGGCTGGACTCTACAATGTTTAACAATACACATGGTGTATATTTAACAACATACAATGTATAACTATATGTATTTACATATGCACATTATAAAAATTAAATCTACCAATAATGATTATTTCTGGGTAGGGACATTATTTTCATTTACTTCTTTTTATTTTTCTCTATTTTAAAGTTTCACAATTAGCAAAAAAACCCCTGAAAGTTATTTTAAAAATCACAACTGTATACAAACAGCTGTCAACAGAATGCTCAATAGTCTAACTTGCATAACGTGGGCATGAAAGGTAAGTCAGACCTTATGAAAATCAGCTAACATTTATCACTCTTTTCAAAAAAAAAAAAAAAAAACTTGGAAAAAATCCGTTTGTAGTCAAGCATGTGTCACAGGCTCGCAGGGTCAAGTCTGGACAGACCCTTCAGCCTGGCTAGAAAGAGCCACTTTGTTTTCCACTTCACGAGTTGTAAAATTCATAGAATCCTGATCACGTTACAGTATTTCATAAACTTTTTTTGCTCAAAAAGAGGTTGGAATTTTCTGTCCACACAGAAATTCAGTTCATTTGAATCATCTTAAAATCAGACTGGAGTTAACATCTTAAAGGGCCAGTGTCTATTTTTAGTGCTTTCAGTAACACTCGATTGCGGTGCTTTCGATTTTCATCTAGTAAAGTGACGTCCATTTTTACATCAGGTTATCATCATTCTTCACGTCATGTTGTTTATTACGATCATGTTGTGTCTGGCAAGGAGAGTGAAAGAATGACCCTTTCTCCCTCAAGAGGGAAGTTCACAGATGAATATCAGGGTCCAGCTGTGATGTTTGTTGCCTTGGGTATTCATGAAAGGATGCAGGATGTGGATCCCACGACAGAGTTCCAGGAGAGGCAGGGGAGGCTATGGACTGACTGCCCAGGTGGGTTTGTTTGGAAGCATCCAATGAGAACAAGGAAACTAACTCTCTGGGGACACAGTGACCAAACAGCTTTCCAGGGGGGCCCATCGGACGCCCTGTTAGTGAGGCACCTGGGGTGTACTGCTGTGCTCTCGCCTATGCCAGCTCCGTAAATCTCATTGATTTCATCTTAACCAAGCTGGGCCTTGGCAGGACAGTCACTCTGCAAGTCTTATGCTTTGTGCTTGTTCAGAAAGCTTTCCAAACGGACCTCTCTACTCTTTTCCATGTGCTTTATATTAGTTGTCTCCCAGAGCTATTTCTCCGGTAGAAGAAAATATCACCCGTCGTTGGGGGCAGGAGTTAAGGGATTTTAGAATTTGAGGAGTTAATTCATAATCAGGTCCATGTTAAAAATATATCTCAGCGACAACAACTGAGAAGGAAAAGCAGCTGGCTGGCTGCCGGCTTCGACGGACGGGGATGATCTACGAGTGTCTTGTCAATTGTGGTACATGACAGACCTTCCAAGAATCCATCGGAACTTGCAGACCAAATCTGGATTTGGATTCGACAGCCCTCAAAAAATTCCTCTTCCGAATCCCCAGGCCTATCACTTTTAGGTTCCATCGGACTCGGATACTGAAATGTCATTAGAAATTTCTTTGCCAGGTAGGGTGTCTGTGACCCCAATTCGCACCCACCTGTAAGCTTTGTCTGTCCTTTGACAATTAACTTGTATTGCGGTTTTATGGTGACACTTATTCCGTTTTTGGTTTTTCGTCTAGCACCTTACTGTGTTTAAATCTCCATTTAATCTTTTAATGCCATTAATCATGTTCTGATCTTTGTAAAAATGTAGCCTTACGTTTCAAAAAAAAAAAAGTATGATATAGTCTATGTCCTGAATTACTAAGAAAACTCTTAAACTGATCCCACTAAAATTTAACCTCATTCCTAAACCAGGAAGGAGAGAAAAAGGAAGGGTAACATAGTATTTACACAAACAACCAAATAGTTATCTATCCAAAATGGAACTGTGCCGAAATGATCCAGTTATGAAAGTGTCCTTGGGCTGGAAAACTCAGAAGTCAGTCTTCAAAAGATAAGCCAAAGTTGGTCCTCGAGTGTTCTAACTGATAAAGAAAACCTGTTTCAGTGCTTGAAATCTGCTTCTTCTATTGTTTTCGAGCAATAGTGTGCTAGCTGCTGGATTTTTTCTAGCACTTAGAATCTGAATGGGAAGATATGAACAGGTACAAACAAATACGGATGTATCTAGCAGTCTCCAGCTGATGTAGGCAGCCATTTTCAACTATTACAAATGTTGACTTATGTTGGGTTTCCTTCTGAATCTCAGCCGACTACATTCTTCTCCCTATATCCCAGCGCCAACACTCCTGTCCAGGCCTCCAGCACTTCCTACCGTGACTGTGCGGTAGTCTTGAGGAAAGAGTGAAGGTAGGAAATATATAAAACCAAGTCACACCGAGCTGCCAAAATTAGTAACATCGTGAAGGCTGTGACATGAGGAAAGACTCCATCCTTGTTCTAACTAGCCTGGGAACTTACAGCTTTTTTGACTTTTCAGTCCTGCATCAATGCCTGGATATACATCTGGACCTCCAGATAACAACACTCGAATTGCCCCTGAAGGACTCGTGTATCCAAGGTCACCTGATTACACCCTGAAGGACTCACATACACGTGTGCCTGACATCCATCACCCAGACCGCTGGATGTGAGCAGACCTCTAGGCACCATCACCCAGACCACATGGCATCCATTATTCAGACCACTTGATGTGGTCACTGATAACCAACCTGGACCAATCCTATAGGGCTAGGAATGCAGGTTTGATAATTCTCAAGAATGTACTTCTTAGTATAAAAAGTTTTAATTTTTCTTTCCTCTTCGGATCACTATTTGGGTTTCTGCCCGAATCTGTGCTTTTCAAATAGCCATTCTTTTTTTATCTCAAATAAATATTTGTTGCCTTTCACTTTGGCCTCTTATTTTTAGGTTAACAGTCCCTTCACTGGTCTCTCTGACTCCATTCAGATCCCTTCAAGCATGGAGCACAAGCTGGACCCCTCAGCAGGTCCCCAAGCTCCTGGTGACAATCCAGGTTCCTCGTTGGGCCTTCAAGTCCTAAATGGCCTGGGCTGGCCTGCTTCTCCACCAAGATCCTGACATGCATCACACGCTAACCCTTCCAGGTTACCACTCGTTGCTTTGGCTTGAAATATTCTTCTTAGCTCTGACTGACTGACTGGAAAACTCTTTGAGCATAACTTCATGGAAAACAACGAGACAATTTAAATTCCTAACCTTAGAAAAGAAAGAAACAGTCCAAAATGTGAACGAAGGTCTACACACATAGCTATTTATCACAGCCTTATTTAGAATAGCAAAAAAAAAAAAAAAAAAAAAGTGTGTGTTGGGAGGGCGTGTTAAATGTCTAAAAACAATCAAATAATTATGGTATATGGGATATTATATGCCAATTTAAAATGATGTTGACAAAGTTTTAAAGACATGGAAAATGTTAATTCTCGAAAGGCCTTAAGGTGACTCAGGAGGTGCGGATCTCCGAAAAGATACCATAAGAAAAGCAAAAGAAGAAAGAAAAATACTAATGGAAGCATAAAACAGTTAAGAATAAGACTACAAATGTACCTTTCAGCTAGGCGCGGGCCACAGATTTGGCTCTTCGCTTTCTATCAACAAACAGAGAAAAGAATCTGAGTTGTACCGCCATGCGGTATCCACAATATAAAAACATGCCCTTGCTTGGGAGAAACGCAGTTATTCTATATTGAACTGCTCTGGCAAGTCTCCATGGAAAAGATTACAAAATACTAAAAGAGACAAAATGGAGGTTTCCTAAGGCTGATCCTTACAGCACACCAGATGAAAGTGAGGAAAATGCAGTAGCCAACTAACTTCTCTCGTGAGCAAACAGGTAATCACGCACATTTTTAGTTTTCGGCACATCTAACTTGTTACAGAAGTATGACTCAGAGAAATAGGAGGTCTGAAATGTATTGCAATTACTCTTCTCCCGAATAATTTATCTGTCATACTTCCGATACACTAACGCATTTAAAGTTGTACCTGCTGACAAAGTACCCGGATCAAGCTAATCTAGCTGGGTAATTAAAGATGGACGTGTCAGAATGAAAAATTAAGGGGCAGGCTCTGAAGCAGAGCGCCTAGTGAGAAGGCTGCTGTGGGAAGATGGGAAGACTTGATACCGATAATGAGGTAGCGATGGTAACAGAGACAGAAATCGTTCTAATAATACTTATCAGAGGAACGACGCCACATAAGTGTCATAGCAAAAGCAACAATACTAACGCTACAAATACGGAGAATTACCATGATTTGAATTAACTGTATAAAAACCAATTTTCAGTCCATTTAAATGAGATTCTTGAATCAAAATCTAAGTCACTTCATTGACATGTTCTTCTGTTAATAAAAGTCAAGCCTAAATTAAAAATAAAAGACACACAAAGCTGGCACCCTTTTGTAGATGCTAGACGTTTTGGGGAGACTGTCATATACTCTTCTTGATAGCAGAAAGATGAAGGAAAATGAAATCTACCTTTGGCTTCCTACTGATTGCTGATCATATTCTGGGTACCAAGCCCTTCAGGATCATTCATAAAACATTTTAAAGAGTTTATTAAGTTAATTGTAAAAGCAAGAATCGATTCTGAATATCACATAACGGTCGTTAAAGCAAACTCGTACTTGGAGCTGGTGGGTATGTATGTACGTGACTTAATCAGCATGACTACAGATAAGGAAGGGAACTCGAGTTCATCCAAACTTGTGCAAGGGTCTCCAAACAAAGGAATGACTTTGAAAATACGGTGGTACACGAGCGTCCCTGGGGGCCACAGAAAGGCACCCCACAGCGCATCGACGGAGCAGAGATGTACCCGGGGTATCAGGAGTCAGGAGGCCACACACACAAAAAGAGTATGAGAAGGAAGACAATAAACTGGAATATTTTTGAAACAGTTTTTACTCCAAGGAGATGCAAAGAATTCTGTGGATGGATGAGTCACCCTGGAAATAATGGGAAAGACAGTCTGTGAAGTTCATAGGAGCAGAGGCTTAATAATACCCCAGAGGAAATTATCTGGCCAAAAGCAAATGCCAGTGCATTTGTTTGATAACATCCATTAGCGCAACCTGTCTGGCAGAAACCAGCGACAGGCATAAAAATATCTTGATTTTAAAGTCAGCATGGAAAAAAAATATATATGAGCTCTTCAAAGAGTGGATATGTGTGGTGAGTCTTAAGATCAAGCAGTGATTAACTGTGGCCTGCGTTTGCTAATGCTCAAGGCTCTTTGCTATTCAAAGCAGGGCCCATAAGAAGGGAACAAAAGCGGATGGGTGGTAAAGAGCTTGAAGCGAGAGGAATCAAGGAATGAGCTGAGAACCGCGAAATGATGTAAAAAGAAGAGCATGAGGCCAAACTGAACCGGCCTATGGCAAGGGCTAGTATAAATAAAATGGTTTTGTGTGTGTGTGTGGTAAATATTAACGTGTTATTTTTTCCTTGGTTAACAGTTCTAAAACACTATAGCAGATCTGGAATAATAACTCGTGACAATCTTAATATTGCTAACGCGATGTAATTTGTCATAAGTAAAAACTGAAATCAGCCTAGTGGTCCACAGCAGGGCACGGTCAAGTACGTGGTATGTCTGTGGCCTGAACATCACACCACCTCCAGCAACTGTACACAGTCACACGGAATATATGCACGACAGAGCTCTGCATGAACGAGCTGTTTTATACCGTATGCATTACGGTGCTGAAGTAGCGTTGTTTTCAAATAGTCGTTAAAAACATTTTCCTAATGACATTTGTGAAGTTCTTTGGAGTCTCAGGAAAAAGTTGCGATTTAATTTGCTTCGGATATTTTTTTAGTAGTGGCAGCCTCACAGGGCTCTAAATCACCTTCAAGATCAAGGAAAGCCCTTTCCCTGCTTATAACGCTCAGGCTTTATAAAACCCTCGATAAAATCTGCAGAGATGAAAGACGCTCCTCTGAGCGGCTCTCTGTGGCTCACATACTGCCGTTCTCTGCCAGTGTTTCTAGAAGTCATCAAGTAAACACCAAAAATACCTTCTAGAGAGAGAATTTATGTAGAGTGCCCTCACATGAAAACTACCAAGTCTTTATGTGCCCGATTTATGATTTTGCCTTAGAGATAGTTGAAGAACATCCGTGAACCAAGGAAAGCAAATCCCACTTGAAGGCCTTGGCTGGGGCCACCAGAGCCATGGTCCTCAGGCCTGGATGCCTAGCGACGGATTTGCCTAAAAGCATTTCAAGGAAGATCCATTCCCCTTGAGAGTTTCTGCATTTATTTGAGTATCCCCTCCTTTTTTTTTTTTTTTTTTTTGGTCACGCTTTTGTCATTTTGGGATTATTAAACCAATTCCTTTCAAGGCGTATTTTATTTCTTTTGTATTTCTAATAAACAGTTCTCAAAGATGCATTGTTTTATAAATGAATAGTATGTTTTATGTCTTTGTGTGTTCAAAGCAGAATTATTTAATTTTTATTTTTAGGACATTTGTGCAGATGTAGACACACTAAAAAATAAGTTTTTAATTACAGGAAGATAGCTTTAGGCAACTTTAAAATAATTTAATCGATTGAAGTATTTAAAATTATTTAATTTTAACCATGTAAGAAGAATTCAGACACCTTAATAGTAAATTTCGACAAGGGAGAGGGATGAGGGTTATATGAGAATCATCTGGAGAGTTTTTCCAACTGCACATTGTTGGCACTCTTTCCTAGATTCTAGAAGCTTGTGGGGAGGGGGCGGGAGGCCTGTCACATTCTGTTCCTATTAGTAAAAGAAACCAGGAAAATGAAATCTGCCTTTGGCTTCTTGCTCATTCTTGACCATATATCCTGTCTGCTGAGCCCTTCATGATCATTCATAAAATATTTTAGGGAGTTTATTACTTTAATTAACATAGCAAAGCAAGAACTGATTTGGAAAACCACAGATCTGTTGTTACAGAAAACTTGTCATGAGAGCCACATTGTCAAACTGTATGTATCCTGAGGTTTTCTAGTTCATAGCTGTACATACTTCCTTTGGTGCAAAGAGGACCAGAAAAATATTCTAATTTCACAAGACACTATGTCGTCAAGGAGGAAGGTTAGACAAAAAAGAACAAGCTTTTTGGTGGTTTGATATCGAAGCACAAAAATGTCTGGGCAGACGGCCTAGCAAGCAGGTCCCAGCCCGAGACCAGCAGGCACTTGCCACACCAGCCCCACTCAAACGCAGCCCAGTGACTCACCGGCAGGGCAAGATCCGGACGACGTCGCTGGGCTTGTACCCTTCAATGCAAACCGCGCAGTTGTCAAAGTCGGATTCTGTTTCCTGTGACCGAGAGAGAGAGAGCACAGGTGAGCCTACTTCCGCAGCTTCGCCTCTTGGGTGACACCCCCAAGCAACAGGACAAAGGAGAGCTTGCCCGGAGCAAGGCTTCGGCAGTCTTGGGGCCAATTTTATTAATCAAACTTTACCATGAGTTGGCTTAGTTTCCATTCCTCCCAACCCCACTTTCTGTTTCTGGGTTCCACTGTACGTGCTTTTGTGAGGAAATGATTTTTTCATGTACCACCCTAATAATGCTATTTATTATAATTAGAGGTGACATCAAAAACTCCAGAATGAGAAATACTATTTTTGGAGTATAAGAACTATTTATCTTTCAGACAATGATATTGAATTTATTTATTCCATGGGAATATAAGGTAGACAAGTCTAAAACAGTGGTTCTAACTTTTTCCCTCAAGTATAGAAATCTCCTTTAATACCTCATAAAGTATTACTTATATAATAATCCTGATTCTTTTATTATTCTCTGTTTGAAGGGGGAAAGTAATGAAAAAATACTTTAAATTTAGTAGTGATTTTAAATGGACTGTATTTTACTAAGCTCGATAGCAGTTTTATATAGTCGAAACACAGCGGCACATAATTAGCGAGAAAAATCAATTATTCAGACTAGAGACAACACGCAGTACACACGTAGAGCTGTGAATCCCTCACAAAGCTCCCAGGACACCCGAATCCGTGTCACGAGCCACTGTTCTAAAATTTCTCCTGGGGAGGAGATAGAGCTTTCGAGGCCCGAGTATGGACCACGCTGCATTGTTGTGATTCCTCAAGCTACGCGTCTGCTCGTGGCTTTATCAGGTCACCCTACGGCGAGGGCGGCTGTGGCAGTGACTCTGGGGTTCTGCTTGCTAGATTTCAGAGGCACGGAATACGCCTCCCTCATTTACTGCAGACTTACGGAGAGGACATCACTCAGCACGCAACGCTGACTTCCTTGCAAGGATTCGAGGAAGAACTTTCTCAAGTCGTAATGCCAGGAACAGCCATTTGTGTTCATCTGTGTGACACTGGAATAAGGCAGCTGGAGTCTGTCTGAAAACCGAACATTGCTTTCCCTTCTCTGCACTGGCTGCTAGGAAGCCCCATCGTAAATGTGAGACCCATTTCTGTTGTACATTTCAGATAATGCATTTGTGTACTAATTTCATCCTGGCTTCATCTGTTTTTTTTTTTTTCCTACACTTTTTAATTTCTCGTATTTTCTCTCCAACTACTTTGATGTTCTATTGTACGCATTTGAAAAACTGCTTTAAATCATATTTAATAAGGATGGGTATAATAACAGACCCTTTCCCATCCTTCTCTCCCTCCTACCCTGACTGCCAGCAAAGCCAGGAGCTCCTCTGAATAGCTCCTCGGCAAAAAGAAAGAGGCTGTTACCTTGTCACCCTTCTTGATGGTCCTGACCTGGAGCTTGCTGATCGCTTTCTTTGCTGCATCTCCCAGCCGGCGCTGAAAAACCAAAAGCTGCTTGTTAGTAAGCAGATCTATAATTCCTGCCTTTGTCTCTGATGACATTGAATGAACCAGGGCAGCGACCTCTGACATCGTGCCCAAGTGGCGTGAATGCTAGCCGCGATGCTGGGAGGCGGGGTGGGCACATCTGTGCGGAGGCCCCAGCGAGTGGGGCCTGTCAGACGGCCGTCACCCAGAGAAGCTCTTCACGCCCGAAGTTAAGTAAGTGGCATGTGACATAGAAAGATCTTGCTCTCCAGGAACTTTAGCACAGGTTATATCTACACAGACGAGCAAACGAAACAAATGGAAGTTTAGTAATCCGCTCCTCTCTTCACTTACTTTGTGACATGCAGACAGCCAATCTGAAGTAGCTGGAATAAATTTCATCTCTTTTTTCACAATCGGGGTGTATTGCTTGTGCATTCCTTCCTTTCAGTCTGGAACTTTTAGGACTTTCCTTTGCTTATGTAGACCCACTCCGGTTTATATTCGGTCTGCGCTGGCCTGTCCTATCACATTCTTACATGACACTTGGCCCCCATTTGTATGCTTAAGTGCCAGTGTCAAGAACGGATGCATACAAGATACAGGTTCAGTTTAACAAACAATTACAAAGCAAGCTCCTGGGTAACTACCATCACCCACATCAGGACATAAAATACCCACTATAGAAGCAAAGTTACTATGTTAATGAGCACGGCCATGATTCAATGACAAGGCAACAGGAAGAGTGAGGGACAAAGTGGGAAAAGAATTAAGTATTGATCTGTCAAGAAAAAAAAATAGTTTGCTTCTGTGCGTGTGAATTTTCTGTATGTTATCACCTTTCTAGGTCTGTGTACCATTGTCTGTTAAAGATGCGTATCTGCAGTGGTAAAATATTCGAAGTACTAAGATAGATGAGACGATAATTTAAACAGAATAAGCCTGTGCTTTCACTAATTTTGTTTCTTTTAGAAATAACACTCAAGCTTCTTTCTTTTCTTTAAAATAGTGAATATATACTAATGAAGAGTTAGTATATCCTAGGTGCCATGCTAAAGCATTACACGCGGTATCGCCTTTATCCTTACAACGACCCTAAGAGAAAAATACTATTTCACAGAATAAACTAGACTTACAGAGCTTAAGTGAATTGTTTTACTATCATAGAGTTAGTGAGAGGTTGGTCAGAATCTGAATAAAATTAAGTCTGACTTTAAAGTTGAATAAAATTAAGTCTGACTTTAAAGTTGAAGAATTCCCATTATTCACCAAGAAACCACCCAATCACCAACTAGCCAGTCAGCCAACCAACCAACAACTGCCCAGTCAGACAGCCAACTAACCAATCAGCAGAGAGCCAATCGACTAAACAGATGACCAACCAATATCTAGCCAGCTAACAAGCCATCCAGCCAACCAACTAATCAGCTAGCCCACCACCAACATCTGGGCAGCCAGCTCACCAGTTAATCGGCCATTTGGCCAACCAACTAACAAACCTGTTAGCCAATCAATCACAATCTGAGCACCTATCATGAAGTGCTTCCCTTAACACACAACAGTTACAGTGAATAAGTAGAAAAGGAGATGTTCTTGTTAATATATTTTTCGGTATTTCATTTTTAGTTTCTAAAATAACTGTTGGCATTTTAAAAGAAGGGTAAGCTGCTATGGCTAGTTCCTAAAAGGAGACCCTACGTACACGTGAGACGTTTGCAGAAGTCCGTGAGTAGCTAGGGTAGCAGGGAAAGCAGGATTGGAGTACCAAGGAGACGTGGAGCGAGGGGAAAGAACGGAGTAAAACTAGACGGGATGCAGCTCTTTCCTCTTCTCTTCCTCTAGCTGTGGATCATCCTTTGGTCTCAATTCCAGCCACTGGGGGGGACCCCTTCCTGGATGCCTTCCAGGAGTGAAGATGCCTTTAGTAGAAACCCTCACACATCTTGTCCCTCTGCGTCATAGTATTGCCATAACATTTGCAATTTGCTATTTTTAAGATCAATGCCCGTTACTTTCCTCTCACGTGAGCTCCTTGAGGACAGGACTGTGTTTGCGTTTGCTTCCCATTCATACGAATAAAGCTGCCTTCGGTAACTGACACTGGATCATTCGACACGTGTTTTGGATGGCTTACCTTGCCCCAGGCACAGCTCTGGGTTTTGGAAAACACGTACAGATTCCTGCTCTCTGTAACTTACTCTCTTGTGGTTGATGAATGAATACAATCTTAAACCAGTAGATTTTTTTTTTTTTAAAGCATGGCGAACAACCTGAGACGTTTAGCCAGTTAATAGGAAACTATATGAACAAACTATAAGTAATACATGAGGTTAGGTAAGCAAAACGTGGTCCTTGTAGACCTTGGCAAGACCGGCCTGTCTCAGCTTAAGAGCTGCTTCTCGTTGAAGAAGTCGGCTGCAAGAATTGGAAGGCGCGGAGAGACTCCTCGCTCTGGGAGTAAATACTAAACCTGCAGAATATTATGTTCAGAATAAGAAATCTGGACCTAAAATTAAACCAGCGTCGATTGTGTCAATTTTGGGTTATAAGCGCAGATACCTCTGCAATTGCATTTAATTGATATTGTATACTATCTGGCCCTAATTCAATCCTTTAAGTTGTTTTTTATTTTCAAAGGCTAAGCAGAGCAATGAGGCAGCACAAATTATTTTTGAATAATGGTCATAGGTTATAGTCAAAGGAAAACCAACTTTTTTTTTTTTTAGGAGGGGAACCAGAATGTTTTCAAAATTTAATTTCATTGAAAACAATTCTTTAGCAAATGCAATACACCCTCCTTAGATGGGAGCATGTAAGGTCAATTCAAACTACTTCCTATCCTGGCCATGTGTTCAACTTTACTTTTGGCTACACCTGAATAAAGACGGGGTGTTAAAAAAGAATCCTTCCATTTTCTAGAAAAAAAGCCCCCTACTTTTTTCACACCCTTTGAAAGGAAAATGTAAGTTGCCTTTATTTTAAAAAATGGGGTGTCCATTCAGGAAATGTAAAGTAAGCTGACATGAGGTATCACGCATTATGGCTAAGGGCAGAGTTAAAGGATAGGAAGTTAGAAAGAGGAATTTTGTGACTGGTGTTTGGTGCCTGAGCGCTGAGGTTAGAGTTTAGTGAAGGAGAAAGTCGCCTGGGGATAGGGCTTCCCAAGTGAGTAGAACTAACAGTATAAAAAAGTCCTCACAGCAAAGTCTGTGAGGACTTCCGTTCTGGAAGCCCTGAGACGTCGCATGGTTCGCAAAGGAAGCCAGCCACGTTTTCCTTGATCATGCAGAAAATGGCATAATGGTATTTCTTTCTGCTTCCCGTGCAATGCCTTAAGTCAGACCTCATTTCAGAGCTCACCGAGAGAAAATTCACAAATACCTCATTCAAGGAGGAAAAGGACAGCATTTTGTGGGTGGCTGATAAATGCTTAGAAAGTCTGACCTGCTGGTGGGTAGGACAGATGTTCTGGATAACTGGGGAATACAGAAAAATCAGCTTCCGAGGTATATCTGACGGTTATGGGACCATGTAGCACTAGATTTTTCAGTAGGAGTCTAGTTTAATAAAGCAAGGAGAAAAGCATCACAAAGTTTTAAAAAATGCTATGTGCATGTAGTCAAGTTTTGTCAGTACACGCATGTCTCTATTTTTTTTTAAGTGAAAATGACACACAGAAACATTGACTTCTGAGTTAAAAAACTGTTCGCTTTGAACAATTTTCTAGCTAGTATTATTAGTTTTCCAAAATACAAACTAAAGGGTAATGGGTAAAAACATAAACATTTTTTAATGACATGGCCCAAGTAAAGCAGTTACTGCTTTTGTCGTTGGTCTCTTCTCTGTGGGTGTTGAACCGCACCAAGCACAATAAAGGAGAGGGACAACCCCAGGCCCCGCTGAACCTGAGCCTTGTGCAGAGCCTGACTAGAGAATCTCAGGATTAGAACCAGAAGCCTGTTACAGAACACATCCTTTCCTTTGTGGTTCTCAGAGATGCAGAGCAATGCGATGCTAACGGAAGACTTAGGGACGGGTCAGGTAGACTTAGACCACCTCAGGTAAACTTAGGGACCACTTCAGGTTTGTAGAGGCCTTTTGTTTCAGGTGAGGCGTCCTCTCCCTTCTTCAGGAGATCCTATAGATTTTCTTTAACCCAACCAGATCCAAATCCTACTCTTCACTGAAGATTATCAAGAGTTGGACCATTTTAGTAATTAGATTTATCCACCAATTTGATCTAAACAGGTAAAAGAAAGTATGTACCAAGGTTATTGGTTCCTTGACCATAGTGATGATAAACAGCTTTATGGAAAATAAATACAGAACCATTTATTAAAAGAATAAAGTCCTACATAAATGCCAACGAGGAGGGTAAACTGACAGATTCCAGTGCAAACAAAGACAATAAATTAGTGGCCTTCTAAATATTTTAAGAAACTGAGAAAAATAGGATACTTTCTTCTTGTCCCTTCTTGTGTTATAAACAAAAATGCAGTGAATGTGATTAAAAAGAACTAGAAAAATAAGGATGCTGAAACATAGCATCAAAATCGAGTTTATGTTCTAGCACATTTGATTGAATAATTCTGTATCATATTTGTCCCTTTTTTATGACAGCTGTATTTTACAATCAGGATTGTAATCACCACCACCATCACCAAGTGGAAAAAAAAAAAGTGTTTTTATGTTCTAGGTGAAGGGAGGACACTGTAAATGTAAACAGAGTTTGTCCCAATTGTCTGGAACCTCACGTGGCCACGGTGACTCACACACTCTCCTCACTTGTTCTAATACATAATAATGGTCCTTCCAGGCCTGGTTGATGCAAGAGAAATCATTGTACAGTCAGTCAGCTAATTTCTATGATGTGGATCACCACTCTATAAATCTGGAAAAATCGATAAAACAGTTTGTTCTGATAGCTAGGGTGACCTCATCGATGACCTAAAAGCTGCTCGTGCACACAGGACACGAGGCGAGAACACCAGGGTTATTTTTTGTGGGAAGTGTTACAGAGGAGAAGGCGATGGTCTGGAAGTTAGAAGCTCCAGCTTTTAGTTCTATTTCTTGTCACTAGCTGTGTGACTTTGCCAAGTCACTTAAACATTCTAGACCTCGGTTCTCCTTATTAGGATAATGAGCCATGCATGTCATTTCCAGTGTTACCAGTTCATGATTTTCATCCATGCAGAATGGAACTGGGAGGCAAAGATCCTTCGAGACCTCATAGCAAATCCGTGGCTAACTGCCTCGCTGAATAGTTCATGGATGCAACAGACACTTTGCCTCCTGCTCTTCAGCAGACAACAGCACCTCTGCCGTAGACCCGGCTCGGACCTCGGACCCTCGGACCCTCGGGGCTGACACCTGGCTTATCCTGTTCCCTTCCCTTTCTATTTCCTTGTGAGGTTCAAGTTTGTTTTCAACCGCATTACTTCTTTTGTTCCAACATAACTTCAGGACAAAGATGTGCAAATGACATCAAAGGGACATGGGCCATGTACATGCAAATAATAAGATAAGGTATCCACAGGGAGAGGTGACTCTTTCAAGAAAACTTGACTGGATGTCATTACTAGGCCTCATAAAAAACAACAAAACAGGTCTGGCTTCTTCGGATTAGCCTCCGAGGCGCTATTGTTTATGAATAACAAAAAAGAGCCTTACTTAGTTTATCTGATCTGCCCATATTTGAAAGAGCTGCCATCTAGTCGAAGTCCTGTGGTTTTTGGGACACAGACCCAGCCTTTGTGTCTGAAATGGGATACCCTAGGAAACAGTAAGACAATGTCCCAGAGCATCACCAGGAGGCAGGCTCCCCTGCCATGGCAGGAATGCGCTTGTGGGCTTCGCTCTGCCACCTGCAGGGTTTCAATAACCGGTTAAGAATTCGTGAACAGCAGCCAAAGTGGCACAACTGGAAAACAAGGGACACGTGGCTCTTTAACCTCCTGGTGGGGAGGGGAGGACTGCCCGCTGTGCACGGCTTCGGGATCAAGGGTCTGTCATGTACCTGGCTCCCCACCTCAAAGTTCAAGGAGAGGTCACTAGAAGGGAGGCGATTCATTGGGTAGAGGGAAGAATTCTTAGCCTCATTCGTGTAGCCCCTAGAGGAGGAGAATCTTAGACTAGAAGCTAGAAAGGACTTATCTTCACTTCTAAAGCCAAAAAGGACAATATTTAGAAGTAGAATGTGCTCAGTGTCAAGTGTACGTGTGTTGCGAGCGAAAACATGTCCATTCAGAGGAGCAGGTTTAATAAATATAACTAACATATGCAGAAAATGAAATGTTACGCGGTCATTAGGAAAGAGAAGGCAGCTTGGATTGAGTGTTGATCTAAATTAATCTCCAAGATAAGTGAGAAATAAGGGTACAGAGTTAAGTGTGCTACCATTTTTTAAATACATGTACGAATACACGCACATAAAATACGTTTGGAAGAGAAGATGTTTCAGGCAGAGGACCTGGGTAATTGAGGGACCGATATGGGAAGGCAATTATTTTTCATCGCTACCTTTTTATACCTTTTGCATTTTATACCATGTGCATATATTATATGTTCCAAAAATCAATTGTTTAAAATAGCTATATATTTTTTATCTTTTTTCCCCCCCATTCACAAGGAGGAAATCCTGGCCCTTTCCAAATTATGTGGCCACTATTAGTATAATCTCAGCTCACTCTCCTTTCTCCCTTTATTATAACCCAAATAAATAACTGTCCCAAAGATCAGCAACTGGAATCTGGGACGAAGCGCCTCCATTTTACAGAACAATACTAGTAAAACATCGGAATAACGTGTATTTGGACAAGATCTGAAAACCCATACAGCAGTATTCACAGTGTTTACCTTGTTGGGTATAATAGGGAACTTTGGGTTTGTCTTCATTTCCTGTGATTTCCAAAGTGTATACAATCACGAATCTCACTTCTGTCATCATTTTTAAGATGAGACCAAAACACACACACACACACACACACACACACACACACACACACACACACACCTTTTGGCTGCTCACCTGGTTCCTGTCCCTGGCATTCGCATATCGAAACCTCTGGATATAATAGAAGACCAGCCACGCGAGGGAAATAATCATCAGGACGATGAAGGAGATAGAGACAAAGACGACCGACGTGCGGCTCACGTATTTCTGCAAGTTCCGCGTCCCGATGGTGATGTGCATCGTCACGGTGATGTTCCTCTCCAGCAGGCGGACTATCTCTTTCCCTTTGGGCTCGGGAATCATTATTGCCACGATGTCTTCTACCCCTGGGGCGAGAGGGACAAGGAGGGGCCGATACAAGCAGAGGGGTAAGAGGAGGAGGAGTCATAGTAAAACATCGGAAAAAAAAGAATGTTTGACAATTCTTTGCCGGGTCTACTAGCCGGGCCTAATTCTAAGATCTAAGAGCCAGAAATGGAGTCAGGTTGTCTATTTCTTCAGCTACCTTGCGATGCTGCTATCTATCTCGTATGTGAGCAATGAACCTATGATGAACTTCCGATGCTGGTGCCAGCGAGGTCACGATCCAGCTGCCCTCCAACTCTCTAAGGTGCTGTCAACCCTTCCCACTAGTCCAAGTTTACGGTCCTATGCTGCATTTCACAAACCCACTCCGCCACCACCACTCCCCCCGCCCCCAGGAGGGGAAAAGGCACTCTGTACTCCTGCAGAGGGTGAAATAAAACTCCCAATTGTATGCCATCCGTCTGCGAGCTCTTCCCCCGCCACACACACGCTATGAATACTTGATTACAGGTCTCGACTTAACATTGTCGAGGCAATTTTCCCCTACAGCGGGTCCCCAAAGCAACCTAAAATAGGGGTTCTTAATGAGCTCTAATAAGATCTGCCAACATAAAATAATGGTCCAGAACTGCTTTCTGCTTATTGCACCTAATTCGATGTGAACGGCTGTGTATCCTCCTTCCGAGCAAGGGAAGATGGAAGCTGTGTGGGTAATTCCAGGGCTGTTTAGTCTCCACTCCCAGTACTCCCACCACCACGCCCCTTATTGGACAGTTTGAAGCAAGAGTGGCCACGTTCTTGGTCGGCGTTACCTGGGTCATTGTCCCTATTCTTTACGACACGATGTGAGGCACTACCTCTTGGTGAGTTCTGGGGCTTCTCCGGGGGCGGGGGGCCATTAGTTGGGACATAATACCAGCTCCAAATGAAGCAACTGGACATATTGCTGTGATTGATCCAGGGACCCGAATATCAGTTTCACTGAGGTAGATTCTCAGCGATCACCCCAATTCAAAATTATGCCTGCAAAGCTCTTAATGGGCCCTACGTCCACATGGAAATGTCCTATTACCTGAGGTCATTACAAATTAAAGAGAGTAAATTTGCAATTAGGATGTTGTCACTTTGAGACAAAATTAAAGACACCTAAAGCTGCTTAAAGCCGGCTCTATTCACATGCCGAGGTCAGCCAGCTAGACAAACTACCAGATTGTATTTGCTCAGGGGTTTTTAAAACAAGTCTCTTAAAAGGTTCTTAGGGCTTTCACCTGACCTTGATCCTCTACACAAGTTTTCAATCTGAAATTCCTCGAAGGTCTTTCACTTAGGCTGAATAAATACTTTAAAAGCTAACTATACACAAAGGTGTCTGTGTATGCTGTAACAATCATATATCTTTTAAAATTCCAAAAACCTTTGCATTGGCCCAACTGTAAATCACAAAGCCACACAGTGTTTAGATTTGGCTGTTGTTTCTGGGAATTACTGCAACTGATGGCTTGAATTTCAACTTTGCAGAATTTACGGACAATTGCGATGCACTTTCTCTTTCCATGTTTACGTTGGCTGACGGCTGCATGTGGTCTGAGGTTTGGTGAGGGATTCAGGCTGCTGGCAGGTTTTGCCTCTACAGAAATATGATCTTGGTATACTGAGCTAATCTGGCCTGGTGAGGCTCATATTAATGCTATAGCCATTTTATAGACATTTAAGTAGTGGCAGAATAATAACTTTTCACGTCATTTATCTCCTTTATATTTTTTAAGCGTGCCTATTCAAGGTTCTAGAATAAGATATTTTTTTTTTTTTGAGAAGGGGACTTTGGAGTTATTTATAAAACTATGTATGCTCAGACTTGCACAAGTTTTACATTTTTTAGTAGTCAAATTTGAATAATATATTCCTTTATGGCTCCTAGTTTCAATATTCTGCTTAGGAACCTCTTTTTCACCAAAGATGACATAAACATTCACCTAAAATTGCTTTCAAAAACTATTAGTGTTACTTTTTACATGTAAGTCTTGAACAATCTAAATGTGATTTAATAACACAACATATATTGAGCTCTTAAATGTGATGGGCAGAGAGAAGACAGAAAGGATGCAATTTATTTTTCCCCTAAATTCTCAGACATATTTGGGTAACTTTTGGATTTCATTTTAATATCACGTTGACCTATCTTTTGCTGAGCCAGGCTTAGTTCTCTAGGCTTTTAACATATTTACTCTCTGGTCGCCTGACCCTTCACTAATTTCCCCCTTATAATTTTCCTATTGTCTATTTATATTAAGAGACCATAGAGCTAATGGTAAAGAGTTGGGGTCTGGAACTAGAGAGCTTGTTTTGAATTCAGTTCAGCATTTTAAAAACAGGCAACCAAATTCTGGTGATCCGCAAAGTTCTAAATTACTAAATTACTCAGCATCCATTTTGAGGAAACTGAGCAATCATTCTCTCTCCCTGCAAAGTGCAATGAACTCTTTAAACCTAAGTGCTTAGTACACTACAGTAGTCTGCTGCTCACACGACTGTTGTGTCTTTCTGAGATGACACCTGTTCACCAAGACTGAAAATGGCAGTGGGGAGGTTCTATCCGCCTGGACTTCAACCTTATTCCTCTTCAATATGCATGATGAATGTCCAGGGCTGAGGATGATAAAAAAAATAGATGGAATTCTGATATATTTTTTCCATGCACGTTCGGCTCTGCATTGTGTACAGCGAAAAGGGTTACCAAGGGCATGTGTTTATCCTAGTAGAAATAGTCGTTAGGAATTCAGGTACAAAGGCATAAACGGTACAATGTAAAGGATTTGGATGAATTATCCGACCCGTCCGATCAATATCCAGAGCAAAAAGCTACTCTGGATCAACTCTGTTCAAATGAGACGTGTGAGTTAGCAGCCAAGTCCCCGATCTTCATTCATTTTGGAATGTGCAGCCGTGTGTCTGGGGAGTCAGCAGACTCCTCAGGTCCACCCAGTGGAATTGCTTCTGAGGGTGTGTGTGTGAGGGGATGGAGTGGGGATGAGGGCTGAGGTGGATGTGGGGGGGGGTGGGAGAATGCTGAAATCCCAGCTGAGTGCTCTCCTCAGAGTTAAATGCTACTCAGTATCTAACCTACGATACACCGGAGGCTCTGAGGCCCAGGGAAGAGAAGTTAACCAACAGCATACTTCATATGGGTCACATCTACAATGAGGCCTTGCTATTTGGGCAATTCTACTTTTACTGTGACATCGAGTCCCACTATTATCAATTGCCTCTTTCCGCACAACCGTGTTAGCCTGCCATCTGCTTTTCTGAGGGCTCACTATGATGTAATTATTGTGTGCTCCGGAAAAACTCTTCAGCCCTGCAAGAGAATGTGTGACCAAGACACACGACCCGGCCACCAGACAAACACCAGGAGTGCCTTGTGTATTTAGCGCTTCCTCTTCCCAGGACACTACTCCATTGCCATGATCTAACGTGGTGTAGGCAGCTAGGTAAGAACTCAGAAGTTCAGAAAGCCAGAGAATGTTCGGTAACCAGGAAATCCTTTACTTAGGGATTGAAAATAGGTTGTTTAGACATCGACGGACCGCCTCGCACACCAGCGGAGTGCTGGACATGTCACAGAGCCCGGGGCCCCAGACCTCCCGATGGATGCCCGAGCATGGCAACACCCCTCCCGGGTTCACGCGAGCAACGGTCCTCCTTCCTCGTTCTCTGCATCCTCTCTCTCCCCTAACCTTTGCTTTAGTCTCACTGATGGTCCTTCGGAATGTAGGCAATACTAAGAAAAGGCTGCCGTTTTCATTTACAGATATTTTCTATTTACACACTTAATATCTATTGTATTTTTTTACAGTCAGCTCCCGATGACCATCTAGTTTCATGTGAGATAATGATCATATGTGTAAAATAACTGTAAAACTGCAAAGTACCATATCAATGTAGAGCATGACCATTTTCTGCATTGATTTAAAAATATTTTCATAAACGTAGATGCCAAAATCCTCAATTAAGCATTCACAAACAGACTCCGACAATATAGTAAAAAAAATCTTCATGACTAAGTGAGATTTAGCCTAGGAAGATGGTGGCGAATTAGCATCAGAAAATATATTAATTCTTTTTAGAACATTAACGAATTAAAGGAATAAAGCATATGATTATGCTGGTGTAGCCAGCTGCTCCAATATCTGGTCTCATACTTCTACAGTACAGGTATGGGCTATCCAGCAGTTCACTTCAGCCTCCCTTGCAGCTAGCTGTCGCTCTGAGATTAATATTTCACTATCGAGATGTGAGTGGAGATGATGTTGGCTCCTCCGGCGTCTTATTCACAAAGAAACTGAGTATGAGCACCCTAGATTCTGTCTCCCTTTGCCTCTGACTTCCAATAGAGAGATGTGCAACAGCCAACTTCTTAAGAAGAAGGCTGTATGTTAAGGACGGCACCCATTCCTGATTCTTAGTAAGAGTTAAGTACTATAAGGAAAGTCCCTTAATGTGAAAAAGAGTATCTACCAGAAATAGTACATTAAAGGAGGAGAAAAAAAAAACATCAGACGTTTTCCAGTTTGAATCATGAGTAAGACAGGGATGAGCCAACATTTAAAGGAGAAGTCAAATCTGGTGCAAAGAGACACAGAAATTAGAGTGGTAAATATTGGGAAGGAAAGAGGGTAAACTGTTATTATTTGGGAGATCACATGATCACTTAAAAAAGCCAAGATGATTTAACTACTAAAATCAGAAGGATGTTGAGTAGAATCCAAGATTCAAGATCAAAATACAAAAGTGGAGTTTTCTAGGTGGTATAAAATACAGCATAGGGAGTTTAGTCAATATTGTAATTACTATGTATAGTGCCGGGTGGGTACTAGACTAATTGGGAGATCACTATGTAAATTATATAAATGTCTAACCACTATGCTGTACACCTGTAACTAATATAATATTGAATGTCAACTGTAATTAAAAAGAAAAAAGAAAAAAGCTAAAATAAAATAAAAAATGGAGCTTTCTATATACCAACAATGTCTAACCAAGATATGTAATAAAAAAATGATATGTATGTAGAGCAGACATCATAACATATCTAAGGATAAACCTAATAACCACTAGCCCTATATGAAGAAAACTATATAATAAAGTGTCTACGAAAGACGTCAAAGATTTCTGAAGCAGATTTCATTTTAACTCAAGAATTATTCAGCATTATGTATTTAGTTTCTGAACATAGGTGATATTTTTAAAGTTACCCATTTATAATAATAATTATTTTGTCTTGTCACATAATGGTCAAGGAATGTGGCCTTTTGATATTGATCCTTATCATTTAACAAGATTTTTAAGGTGTATATGTTCCATTTGTATTGAGAAACATCCTTTGTTGGGTATACATATACTATTGATTAAGCTTATTAATTGTATTCAGATTTCCACATTGCTGCTTATTTTGTCTGCTTGCGTGCCTGAACGGGGTGTGTTAAATGTTCACACAACTGTTCTGTTTTCTCTGTGAAGTTCTGTCAGTTGCTGGTCGATCTCTGAGCTTGTGTAGTTAACTGCATACATATTCATGATGGTGGTATCTGCTCACAATATCATAGCCGTGGAGAGCTCTTTGATGTTATGATGATTCTTGTTGTTTTCAAATATAACTCCAGAAGTTATATTTGAAAATAGACTTTCATGTTCTCAAATGTCACGACGTCTACTTATGAGTGTTCCTCAGTTAGTTTGGTAGTATGTAGACACTTTCAATCTGAGATATTTCACTTTTTCTTTAATTCTAAAAGATTTGTCTTCATAGTTTATTCAAATATTTCCTCCTATTTTTTTTTTCTCCTGCGAGTCCTATTATCCTGTGGCACTTGTTCTAATATTTGCTAATTTTGTATACTTCCTCCTCTCATTTAAAACCTTTTTATTTGGAAATAGTTATAGACTAATAAGTGGCACACAGTCCACGGACGTCCCATGCACTCGCCTCCTGCTCCTCCAGGGGTGGCATCTCAATATTACAGTGCGCTATCAAAACAGAAAAGCGGGCACAATACAGTTAACTAGATTATAGTACTTAGATTTCACCAGTTTGGACATGTACAGATTTAAAGAATGTCTTTGTGCAAAATCGTATGACACTTTATCACACATATAGAGTCATGTAATCACTACCCCAATTAAATATTGAAATATTCCATTATCACAAAGGAATTACTTCTCTCTTTCCCCTTTCCTCCCTAATTTCTGGATGTCAACTTATCTACTCTTATCATCTCTAAAAGTCTGTCATTTCTAGAATGTTATACAAATGGAATCATAGTATGTAACCCTTTGAGATGGTCTTTTTCTATTCAACATCTATGCCCTTAACATCTATGCAAGTTGTTACATGTAACAGCAATTCATTCCTTTATGTTGCTGAATATTCACTCATTGATGTACATATTGATTATTTCCAGTACTGGTTATTTTGTATGAATGTAAGTTTTCATTTCTCTGGGCTAAATGCCAAGGGTGCAATTGTTATGTTGTATATGGTAGCAGCATGTTTGGTTTTTAAAAGAAATTCTCAAACTGTTTTCTAGAGTGGCTACATCATTTTACATTTCCATCGGCAATGTATTAGTGATCTAGCTTCTCAGCATTGTTCCCAGCATTTGAATCATCACTATTTTTTATTTCAGCCATTCTCACAGCTGTATAGCTGTATTTCAATGTGTCCTTTATAACATCTCTTTATCCATTCTGGTTGACTTGTGGAAGAGTTTCTTAAGCTGATCTTCGAGCTCATAAATTTGTCTTTAGTCATATTCATTCTGTATTTTATTCTAGTCATTGTATTCTTTATAATTATTACATTTTTCATACTAAATATTTCCCTTTTTTTTGCAACTTCTAGTTCCTGATGCATAGAAGCTTCCCTTGTTTAATATTTATAGCCCATCTTTTCAATCATTCTTTTTCAGATGGTAACTATTGATTTTATACTTTTAGAAAATGTATTTATTTTGATGCACATGCATTTTTTTACATGAATGGCATTATACAATGCATATTTTAACCTGTTTTTTTCCTTTAACAATATACTTAACGTACACCAGAAAATTATATGATTGTATTAACCAATGTTACCCCAATAAACGATTGAAAAAAAAAAAACTACAGAAAACACCTCCAGTAAACGGTGAGGTATTTTCAGGTCAGAACATTCTCCTACAACTTCCGTCTTCATGACTGAGAGCATTCCTTTCTAAGGGTGTACAGCAGCGTCCTTTTTACCCAACGCTCAGCAACTGCTTAATAGAAAAAGCTGGAATCCTACACAACTTTGGCACACGTATCTTACAGATTTTAGTTCGCATGAAAACATATAAAAGTATGCATTCCCCAGACTTTCACATAGAGCTTCTCTTTCTTCAGCTTTACTGAGTTAGAAATAATGGTGGTACTCCTTAGTCGTTGCGTTACCTCTGCCCGTGAGCTCATTTTTCCCTGGTGGGAGCCAGCTACTCTGCCTGGTCACGGTTTTGGGGGAGAAACCAGGGCAAGGGCCCTGCAGAAGCTTATGAAGAAGCTCCGACGGCCCCAGGCATCTCCACCGGCGACTCCTCCCATTGGCAGGTTCTCTGCAAAATCACAGGTTGCTCACCTCCTCTCAGATGGCCCCACCCCTGCACCTGGGTCACGGCTGAAGTTCAGGCCTCGGGTCATGAATCCGCTCCCAGGACCTTACAGCTATACTGCTCTGTACACGTCATCCAATCCAACCCCATTTCCCACCCACGTCCTGCTTCTCAAACCCTCTTCCATGACTTGCAACTTCAGCCTGGTCAACAAATTCCCTAGTAGTTTCTGGCTCTTCCTGGATAATTCCTTCCCCCGACTGACCCTTCACTTCCTTGATATGGCTGCCCTATGAGGACTCCACTTTCCTTGCACTATGGTTAAAGGGACAGTTTTTTTTTTTTAAATTTTAATCAAACCATATTCCACACACCGCAAGGACAGAAGGTGGCTTGGTGTCCATTCCCCATCTTGCTACTTCCAGACCATGACTCCTGGCCTCACCCCATCCTCCTTCAAAGACCACGTATCTTTTGAGATTCCCCCTTTGCCTACCTTTCTAAATTCTCTCTCCCTTCTCGTCTACCAACGTTCTGTTCATCTCCTTGATCGCCCTCTTTAGCTCCTAGCTCCCAATTTCATCCTCCTGAGACGGGAATTTCAGTGTTCACAAGAAGAACTCACCCAATAATCTTAGTTGCCTTGCTCTTTTGTTTCTCCATGTCATGGGAACACTGCTAAGGGAAAGATCTTGCAAGTCACCTGTCTTCACTTTAAATTTATGATCCCTTTCCTCACAGGAACATCTAATGTCACCCATTCTCCTTCATTCTGGGTGCACCCTCTCTTTGTCCAAATGATGACCTCATATCTTTACATCTCCTCAAACTTCCTGTATTCCCCTTCCCACCTATGTTCCTACCCATAGTGATTTTACTGTCAGTCAGAGAAAAGAAATCTGCCAGAGAAAAAAATATCCTGTCCTATTATTAAATGAGGTAATTCACAGTGAAGCACTTAGCACACGGCCCATGCATTACTATACTTGTTGGGATGGGAAGGGCTGTCTGTGACACAGTCTTAGTCTGGAAAATAAAAGCAGTTTTCAGGGATAAAAATAAGTTCATAGCAGGACTAGTTTGGGAGTGTGAAATTTTATCATTCAGGGACCAAACTGATCATTCGTAGTACAAACTAACTGACGTGGTTTCGCCAGAGGGCCTCTAAGCTCAAAATATTAAAGGTTCACCAGAGTTACTGGGTAAAAGCTGGGTAATCTGCGCTCAACGTGAGACGAAGTATGTCAAACACTGAGTGTTACTGAAGTGCATTTTAATTACGCACTAGATCCCTTAAGTGGAGATTTGTCATTCTAGTTAGAGGCAGATACAATAACTTATATGAAGTCAAAATATCTTTAAAGGAGATGCTAGCAATAGTCAGTTTTATTTTCCTTGGATGGCTCTGGTAATTCAATGAACCCACTGATGTTGGTTCCTTAGCTACACTTGAGATGATCAACGCCTTGCACTTAAAAAAATCATATTTCCCTGATTTATACCTGTGTAAAATTTTGGGTGAGTTTCTGGTAACTGTAGGAAGAGTCATAAATGTAAAATAAGGTATTTTATTTATAGCCCCACCTGTAGCATTTTCTTAGAACATATTCAGTACATCAGACTCAAAAAACACTTCTAGCTTTTGTGAGAATTTTAAATGGTTAAAAATAATATTATAGAGTCCAGGCTGAAATAAAACCAACCTTTGAAAACTAAATTATTTTTTACAGTAATTCAGTTTTTATTAGAGCCAATAACATATTTTAAGTTCTAATTTTAGTTCGGACAAAAACCATTACGTAGGTAAGTCTCACTAAGGAGCAGACTAATGGAATTACAGGATAGGAAACTACGACAGATCAAAATGCTCCGGCATTTTCTTTTTTCTTAATAATCTAATAAAGGAAATTAAATAGCAGAATCAATTACCATCACTTCCAGCTCGGTGACCCTGGAAGATTTATTAAATCTTTAAGCTTCAGATTCATTACCTCCAAAACTCTAACAGTAAATGTACTTAGTCCAAAGGGCTGAGTGAGGATTAAATGAGATAATGCACAGAAAGAACCCAGAACATAGTAAGTGCTCAATAAATATTGAGTTATTGTCATCGACATCTATCAAATAATCACGTAAAATATTCCAGGCAGTGCAAAACTTGCATTTAGTCCAAAGGAGAGAGGGTAGGGGTGGGAAAGAGCACCCAGAAACACAGGAAGAGCTTCTGGGTGCTACAGGGACCTCTCCAGACAGCTGAGGCCCAGGAGGCCCATGCTGAACACGCTGCCATTTCTGCAACTCGAAAGGGTTAACTTTCCACTTCCAATTGGTCGATGAAAGGAAACTCTGAGGCAGATAAGCAGAAAATTAATCTTCAAAGGAAAAAAGAAAGAACCTAACTAGGTTAGCAATGAATGGCCTAACTCATGCTGCTCTCTTCAGGTAGTGAAAAGTACAAAGGGTATAATCTTTAGTCTGAAATAGACACAGAATCACAGCGAACATGGATTTGGGTTTTGTTTGGCTTTGATAAACTGGAAAAAATTACATCAATTATACCCAACTAGAGTATTTTTAATAACACACGACAAGAACTTCGCATTACCATTAAAAACAATATCTTGGCTCTCACGCACTTTTAGGTAAATTTATGGCATACTATTCCGTACGATTGCATAGAATAGGGAAATACACACGAAGCATTTCTTCTCACAAGTTTTTCTTAGTTGTCCGGCAGAAATCACCTGGGATTTGACTCATCTGAACTTAAAGGGGCATCGGAAGGGCCTGTGGGAGCAGCACCCACATCCTGAGCTGTCGCAGGAGCCCTGCAGGAGGGACTCTGTGTTTACAACTTGACTCTAGGGTTGTAACCCCCGCCGCCCTTGACTTCCTCTTCCCCGCTACGAAGTGCTTCTTCCATCTTGTTCCGGGCAGAACTGGCACGTGGCTCACTACCTCCGCACTGTCCCGATCACAATCCTTTCTTTTCCCCTGTGTTTAATCCTTTTCGGTGACGGAGTGCCTCGTTGACTTTTATTTTACATTCGACCACCGCCAAGTTCTTAAAGGCCTCAGCACTCTGCGCGATTCATTTGTGTTTCTTTTTAGGATTCTCCAAAGTCGCCTTCAGCAGTTTTTGAAAATGAGAAGTGAGCTCTCCCTCGAGTACAAGGAGAGATCAGAAAGTGCCTTTCTCAAGAGCCGTTACAGTTTACTATTTTGGTTTCTGAAAGCTCGGGGTCCCCACGTAGAGTTCCCTGTGGCAAGATGATCTACGCTATGAACTTAACAAATAATATTAAGGTTGGGTTAAAAACCAACTATTAATATACTGAGAAAACAGCAAAAGTGGGACAGAACTTGATGATATAGCTTGGCGGAGAGTCAATGGGCTTTTTAAGGATCAAAGCTCGAATTCCAAAGACATGGAAAAGACGGTACGTCCTTTGGCCAGACTCGTAAATGAGTCTGATAAACCCTGGTAGAAAATGCTTTGAGACTAACATGTAAGTGAATAAAGGCTATAAAGCTTCTTGGTTTTTATGTCTCCATCAGTAGGTCACAGGGCAGAAGGAACTGGGTACATGTTCTCAGGATCTCAGGTCTAAGATGGGAAGAAGGGTGGGCAGTTGAGCACATATTTTGAAAAAGCTCCACAGATTTGAAATATGCCTCTCTGTCCTTGGTTCTATACAATCTACATTGTCAAAGAATGTCTATAGCAGATACTGTCCATTGCCACCTGAATCCCCTAGTCTGTACCATTTTAGTGTACGTTGTTTTGACTTTCAACTGCCAGTACCTGGATTTGTTTGCCTGAATGGCTTTCCTTGACCACTAGATATCATCACTCTGACTGGGCGCGGGCCAGGAGAAAGGAGGAACTGCCACCACCTGTCAGTTCAGCAGTCCTGAACTAATGACCGAGGAAGTTGGTGCATAAATATGTCAGCTCCCTGCTGCCTGTGCTGGTAGGACTCTGGCACGTTTCCACATGATTTCCCAGAGCTCCCCAGTGGAATTAAGCTTCAGTGACTCACGGTGGTAATTTGCTTAATGATGCACCCTTTACTGGCCCCTTTTCTTCCCTGTTGCATTTCTCCGTCCCCAAACTACTGTTTCCTGGAATTGCCTCTCAGATCAATGAAGTGGCCTGCACTTGAATCCTCATCTTAGGTCTGCTTCTGGGGAAACCCAAACTGAGACTGGGCCAAAATGATCTCTCTCTCCTTTTTTTCTTTCTTTAGATTCTGAGGTCCTACGTACTAGCTATATTGGTTCATGCCTTAGGAATGGACATACGCTGATGCATAAGTATCATCGAAAGCCAAAAACATGAACTCCTCCCCAACGATTGTTAACTTAAAGAAAAAAAAGAAGAAGGATCATTTGGCAGAAGCAGTTCTTTCACACCTTCTCATGCCAGTTGCTGAGGACAGCTGTAGTCACTTATGGCTACTGAACACTATTGTTCACACCATCTACCTGAGGGGAGTCAGGGATTTTTCTCCCTCACATCTGCCCTGAGGGGAGAAGGATATTCTTTGGATATTGAGAATAATTCATTAAAATTATTGAACGTATCAATCCATATAAGGCTTGCTGTCTGATACAGTAGCCATAAGCCACATGTTGCTACTGAGAACTTGAAATGTAGCGAGGCTAACCAAAGGATTGAAATTTTAATTTTAGTTAATTTAGATTTTAATTTGAAACCACTACTCAGCTCAATGATTGGAAACTTTTTAGGATGTTTGAAATAACTTGGGTAGGAGAATCTACTTTTTTCTAGTGTAAAATTTTCTTAAAATCTAAATACAGAATAAGTATGTCTGATGGAAATTTAGCATCTGGACAGAGATGTGCTGAAGTGTAAAATATACACTGGAATTTGAAGAACTAGTATGAAAAAATGTCATTAGAAATTATTAATATTCGGTAATAATGAGATAATTTTACATTGATTAGATGTTGAAATGATATTTTAAATATATTGGATCATACAAACAATATTAAATTTAATTTCCCCTGTTTTTTTTTTAATATGGTTACTAGAAAATTAAATTACATATGTGGCTCACATTATATTTTTATGGAACAGCACTGTTTAATCACCCTATCCATGACTTTTATTTGCTAGCCTAGTTGGTAAAATCATGGCTGTATAAAATGATGAAGGCAAGACCACAACACTCCGTTCTTTAGCAGTTGGCATTTTACAAGGAATGTCACAGGTTTGGTGATGGTATTGAAGCCAAACTTAGCCGCAAAATGAAAAGGACCTTTTCTTCATGGGAAACAGCTACCCTCTCACAGGAACAGATTCCGATATTAAATTACAGAAAGTGACTTAAGAAACAATGCCATCCTCTTTGAGAGTCTGTCTACTAGGCACGCTCTGCCAACGTCAGCTTTCGAGACCTGAACGGAATGACAGGATCAGGCAATTAGGTCCCTCGAAGGTGCCTCTTCATCTACTCCAACATCATCTTCTCGTCTGCTTTACAGGTAAGAAAAATGTGGTCCAGCCAGGTTAGGTGACTTGTTTAAGTTTAGAAATGATTTTGTTCTTTCTCAAACAAACAAAAAAACGAAACAACAACAACAACAAAACTAAACCACAAAAAAACATTAATTCTCAAATATAATTTATGTTCCTACTTAAAAACCTTTCCATCGTTGCAAAGTTTCTATGTTCGAAAAAGTCGTTCCCATATGTACCGACTCTTCTCGATACTTCCCCTCATAATTCCTTCCATACTTCTAAGTAATACACTAGTAATATGCTTATACTCATATTTCTTGGATTATCAATTTTAGACATTTCCTATTGACATCCTGCCATGGTATAGGACTCAGTTCACACTCACTTTCCCGAGGTCCCCACCTCATCCCTCACTGGATGAACCAACAGCATTCGATTGCTGTTCATCGTGGAGCCAGATAGTACGTTACAATTGGGCACCTTTTCTTCCTTTTCCTAGAAGTGAATAACTGCTTCATTCTTTCATTTGCCTGGTTTTCCATATTTCCATTGTTATTTTCCCCGCGGCCTACCATCTCTGCCGTATGCTTGTGTTAGCTCTGCTTGTCTTTTTGACTGAGATACGTCCCTCCCAGACCCCATTGTTCTCTGCCCCAGTGTGGGCCGGGGTGCCTTGAAGCCTGATAGGCAGCGGTCATCCGGAGGCTTGTCTTACACGACATCTAGTGAGAGGAAAATCTTGCTTCCCAGGTCAACTTTAAACCTCTTATGTGTATTTTGCAGACATATGTTAAGCAACAGCCAAACAGAACTACCCACACCACACACAATCAAACATTCCACATGCTTAAAATATTGATAGTTTTTATGAAATAGAAAAAGAATGTCCTTATTTGAAGCATTTTGGCTGCCCCCCCCCCCCGCCATCAAATGCTATCACAAGCTGGGGAGGCTTTTTAGTCTCACTACTGCCAAACCTGGTTGCTTCCACAGTGGCCCTACGGGCGGGCACCCAGAGGTGCTGATCAGCAATGCTCCCGGGTTTACTTATGGTTTAACCCCTAACTTGCTAGCTCAGCATTATTGGAAAATAGGATTGTGAGGCTTTTATGCTAAAGTAATGTGGATCCAGTTGGAACGTAAAGATGGAGCTTTGTTACTGTGGTGTTGAGGGTGGTTATGGCATTCTGGCTCCTGCTTATCTGACCTGCTCATCCAGAGAAAGCACCAGTTTTCAGCTGACCACTGAGAGATGTTCCAGATGTGGATGGAGCTATGAAAACCTATTGCAGAACCACAGAGTAATCCTTCTGGGAGCCACCCAGAGACCACCTGCCAAGTCCAATCTCCATACTTTGCAAAAGAGAAAATTGAGGCCTTGGACGTACCAAAAACGACAAAGGGGGTTGGTGGCAGCTTGCATCCAGGCTTTCACAAACATTTAGAACAATGAAAGTAACTGATTACCACAGATAATTATGATTGCGATGGGTGTTGTTATTTTGCATAAGCACGCTTCTGGCAGAAGCAAATCATTTAAGAGTCGTGTTGACAAGTCCTGATGTCTTAATTAAATTCATCAGGTTGGAGAGTGGGGACCAGAGGTTCAGTTACAGCCGCAGGCCGAAACCAACAGAAGACATTGCTGAGTGATGCTGAAACTTGGAATGAACTTCCAGATGCCTCCTTCCCTGGCTATGCGAGAGAACCGTCAACCACCGGCTCCTCCACGTACCCCGTTTGCATGATCCTTCTGAACGGTTACCCCATCCGAAAAAGAGCAAATACTCGTTCCTTAGGGACTCTGCACCTACCCCGGAACTAGCCCCACTTCACCTCTCCCACCCTCTTTAACCACAGCCAGTGTAAACTCTTTCCAAACAACTTCCATCTTTCTTCACCAAACTCTTTCTACAAAGAGGCCTGCCAATCAGTCACAGGGCGGCGGACACGCTGTCTCCTCCCTGTTCTAGCTCTGCTGCTGCTGGTTCAGACGGCCCGCCCCAGGGCCTGGTCCCTTCCTGGCTAGCACATGGCTTGATAAGCACTTCCTTACAAAGAGCATCTGGCTGTAAAAGTTTTTATTTAAGAATACAGATAATTCTAACTCTTGAGCATTTATCCTGTAATACGTTAACAATTTATTATAAATAACTGCATAAATTGAAGAACAAAATCATGATCTTTCCACCTTTTTTTTTTTTAAACCACATGAAACACAGGTCTTGAGGACTTTTTAATTATTTACTATCTGGCTTTGGAGATGATAGTATTTGAAGCAAATTATAGGTAAATGCTGACAGGCTGGTTCTAGAAAGACCCAGCCACTCTGTGGGTTGCCAGAGACGTGAAGATCATTTTCACTTCTTGTTCAGAGAAAGTCTTGCCAGACTCCTTAGCCATGGGACCGAAGTCACTGACTTTGTATAGAGAGACTGCGGCCAGTAACTTAAAAACAAAAGGTCAAGAACTAACGAACTAATGAAACGTGATTGTTGTTTCTTTCCTTCGGTCCCGCGTTTTAGCATCTACTCACATTTCCAAATTATAGCTGGGTTATCTGTGAAAACCCTGCTAGTGCACAGGCACTGTAGAATTTATATCCCCTGGCTAGCACATGCGTCCGCCCGTGTTCTAACCACCACTGAGCTCTCGGCCTCTCCTGGTACCTACTGCAGGGTTTCCACGTGTTACCTCCCACGGCCGGCACAGAGTGTTCTTGATCCGGCGCTACCTGTTTCCTTTTGCTTATTCTAGGAATCAGGACTTGCTCTCTTTTGTCAACAACTCAGAAGTGAACACAAAATGATGGCTTTCGTCCCCACATTCACGACTTTTATTAGGGAAAATCATTTGCAAGTATTAGTTTCTGGAGCTCGGATCCATTGCAACAGATTCCAATCACAAAACTTTCACTTCCTCGCCAGAAACGGCAGCTCTCTGAATGTCAAGGCTTCGACTTTAAATAAGATTCTAATGAAGGCAAAAGACAGTTACATATCTGGGTTGCTGGGCAACCGATAAGCGGCTTTCCAAATCTGGAGCCAATAAATATATTCTAAGTGAAATTTGGGAATGACAATTTATATGGGAATAGTATTAGCTAAAGGATAAATTTAGAGAGAAAAGAAAAAAAAAACCAAAAAAACCATGGTTGATTGTTCCTGGAATAGTTATATACATAATTATGCCAAATGTGGGAAGATTAGAATTATGTTAATGCTCTCATCTTCAGATGCCCTACTCCTAATGGGGTCATTCAAAAACCAGTATTCATAAAATAATGCAAGATGTCATCTGAAAATACATACGCTATAATAAACATGGCTTGTTCCTAGGAGGAAGGGATTTTATTGATAAAATGAAAAGTTCTTCAGGTTCTCAGATTCCTTGTCACAGAAGACGTGCAGTAATGACTCCAACTTAAGTTGCATTGAGTTAAAATTTTAGTATGCTCGGGTATATTTTTACGTGCCTGATTTTCAGCCTGGAAATTCCATCTGAGTACACAGGAATTTTCAAATTGCTAGGAATCATGAGATAAAGAGTTAACCAGGGTTTGAGAAGAGGAAAGGAAGACAGAGCAGAAGGCTGTGCAGTTGAGCCTCAGACATTCGGGGAGGCGTGGGAGCCGCGAAGGATGCTGCAGCCAGGCCCTGGCTCTGCTCACGCAGCCGGCGGCAGGAGAGGAGCTCGGTTTACACCAGAGCCGCTAACGGAAGAGCCACGGTGTGCTCCACCTTTAACTCTGTGAGCGACGCTTTCCTGGGCATGACAAGGACCTCTGCTCCTGGTCTCCTCATGATGGAGACGAGGCACTCGGATACAGCTATTTCAAAGGGTGAGCTGGGCATGGTAAGGAGTAGTCCTGCTCCTCATCCTCCATACCAGGGACAGTGATGGGAGCTGGTGTCAGTCCTACACGGAGCAGGGGTCTGCTGCTTGTCAGGGGTAGGGAACGAGCTGGGATTCGGTGGACGGTCTCCTCCTGCACAGGAACCAAGGGATGTCCCTGGGAGCAGAGAAGCAGGGACCGAGAACAGTGGCTTTGATCCCCCTTCCCAGGATCTGTGACAAGCGGAGAGCTGAGAGGGTGAGAAGTGACGCTCCTGGGAATGACACATCTTCCGTCGGCATGTCACAATCGGTCTGGGTGGGGGTATTAGGTTCTTATTGCTGTGACAGATTACCACAAACTTAGTGCTTAAAACAATACTGACATATCATCCTTCAGTTTTAGAAATCAGAAATCCTGGCTAATACCAAGGTGTCAGCAGGGCTGGGCTCCCGGATTTTCCAGCTTCTAGCGTGGCTCGCATTCCTTGGCTTGTGGCCACATCACTCCAACCTCTGCTTCCTCTGTCACATCTCCTCCTCTCTCTGACCCTCATGCCTCTCTTTTATAAGGATCCTTATAATTATATTGGGTCATCCAGGATAACTTCCCTATCTATCTCAAGATCCTTCACTTTGTCACGTCTGCAAAGTCCCCTTTGACCTGGAAGGCAATGTATTCACAGGGTCGGAGATCAGGACGTGGACATTACTGGAGGGGCATTATTCTGCCTACCACAGTGAGGGCGGCTGGAGGACATATTTCTGGCGTAGCCTCATGGGGGCAGGCAACCGGAGTCAGAGTGTCCCTGATCACACTGAGGATCACGTTCCCAGGTGTTCACATGGCCCGAGGAGTAAGTGTTTATCATTTTCCTAAGGTCTTCATTCTGCTTGAACAGACTGACTTCAGCCGGGGGCTGATTTCAATTAATAAGAAAGCCGTTCTTTCTCAGAGCTGAAAAGGATAGTTAATCTCTGTCTCCACTGTCCCCCACTCCTCTTTCCACTGGCTCCAATGCCCCTCCCTCACACCCCAAACCCAAATCCTCGCACACTGGCAGGCATTCAGCCATCAGCGAGATCCTGGGGATAGAATTTTAAGTAAGGCGGCGACACTCATCGTAAAACGCCGGCCAGGAAGGATGACAGGCCTGGTCTATTTTGGCATAAAAAAGTTGCCTGTGTGGGTGTTTGTTGGCCTAACAGTGATAATTTGCCTCTTAGGGCCTAAAAATAGCTGCTACCCGCATCCGAGAATGTAAGCGCTTTCCAAATAATTACTCCATCTCAGCTCCCTCTAGACCTTCGCAAGCCTCAGAGACACGCGTGCTTCCCCGCCCTGCAAGAGAACTGCTCGTGGAAAGATGGAAACAAGAGCCAGAGACTGACACGTGTGGCATGGAAATCCAAGGTCACGCCCGCTCCAAATCAGCCCAGCCCAGTCCTGAAAGACTGTGAAGAGGGTAGAGTGTTAAAACTGCAGCCCCGTGCACGTCTCCCCGCCCCGGCAGTTACGAGGTGGTTGCTAAGGCAAAGGCCCAAAGAATCTGACAGAGACGGACCCGGCTGATTTCTGTGTATCAGACCCACGGTGCAAGCTGCAGGTGAGAATAAAACCCATCAGGAGGTTTATTTATCATAAATATTAATATTGGCTGTCGAGCTGTTGCTCCAACACATACGCATGCGTGCACACACACATGCATGCACGCACGTGCATGCGTGCACACACACATGCATGCACGCACACACACACACATGCATGCACACATGCGCGCGCACACACACTCTACTGTCTCTTTAACCAGCCCTAACAGACCAAAGCCAGGGGCTGATATTGAACAGCGAGCGCCCTGACTGCGGTGGCTGGCCACAAAACCAAAACCATACTTAGGAGGCATCGAGACTAAAGAAAGTAAGCCCTAAGAGTGAGGAAATCTAGGCGATGAAAAAAATGAAAGAGGGTTTACACATTCCCTGAAGACTGATAGCACTCGGGCCGGTGATTCGTTGCGAGGCTCCCCGGCGCACACGGCAGGGCAGGTTTTTCACGCCAAGCTGTCACCCCTCTGGTTTCCACCTGGATGACCTGGAGGGAAGCTATGCTTTATCAGCCTTCGACTCTGTATTGAGTGCTCAGCACTACTCCATGTTAAGGAGAGCATGAGGGTGGAAAGTAAACATGACTTGGGAGAGTTTAAGACTGAATCCCTCCTTTCTCATTTTACAGCTGTGTGACTCGGGCATTTAACCCCAAAGTGTTCCAGTCTTTCTCCTCCATGATGAAGTACTAACTCTATTACACCTTAATTATACACATTGCAATTACATGTTATTAATAATACATTACATAAACCTGAGAATTTATTTAGTTAGTTTTTACCCCACCCCCCAAATGTAAGAGAATTTATTATTCTCATTGCTCTGGCTACTTCAAAGGTTGATGACAGAAGAAAATATGAATGTAGCAGTTATTTCCTATGCCATTCAATGTCATAAAAATATATACTGCTATTATAGAAGCAAGGTGAATTTTAGTTTCTAGTTAGGGAATATGGTTAGAAGTATTTCAAGAGAAACAATGTATTTAGCAAAGTGTTCGGAGCCTCAGCCTCGGAGTCAGATTTCCTGATCCATGTACTAAATGTTCGCTGGGTGGTACAGGCTAAGAATAAAAATGAGAAAAGCAGTCACGGAGAAGAGTTTGAGCTGGGGATAATGAGGCAGAAAGGAACTGGGAGAACATTCCAGAACATGACTGGGTCATGAGCCAATACAGAAAGACAGTGAGAAGTAAATTGCAATTTTCCTGCTTCCTGGGAAGTGTCACATTTCAGATCCATTTAAAACCCTTTTCTGCAAACCATGATGGGGAACAAAATGGTGATCTCTACCAAACATAAAATGTACATACCTTTTGGCATAGCACTTCTGCTTTTAGGAGCTGATCCTACAGATGTATATGTACGTATACATGTAAATAATAATTATGAAGACATTCACTGCCACCCAGTTTATATATTTGATAGAAACATAATTTAAAATCTAGAAATACAATCTAAGAAGCTATCAATAGGAGACTGATGAGAAAATTATATATGCACACTGAAATATGTTGCAGAGTTTATAAAATGTAAAGTATATAATAGGCTCTGTATGCACTGACTTAGAATACTTACTTGTTAAGACTTACTGTTTAAGTGAAATAGGTAAAACATAGAACTGTGCGTGCAATGCTACCATTTGTGCAAAAAGAACAAGGAAGACTATGTACAATTTCTGGTCAATGCACAGGTTACTCACGCCAAAACATATTAGGGTAGAGGCGTGAGAGGGAGCTGTCCGTTTCACTAAATACCTTTTGGATTCTGTATCACAGTCATGTACTACCTATTCAAAAATTACTTTAAAAGTACCACCTGGTGGCCCAGTGCTTTTAAAGACTACATAATTTTGCATACTCTGACTTCAGTGTAGAAAGCTCTGATAAACAATGTTCCCTGAAGAACCTCTCACTGAAATTGCTTCCAGGTAGATAATGCAAAATAAAGTTGTCCAACGTAGAGTCCAGTCCAGTTCCCCATAAACTTTGTTTAATGGTTGGGGACTTCTATGGATTCAGCTGTGTACCCTCCCACCCCCCAAATTCATACACTGAAGCCCTTACACCAGTGTGACTGTATTTGGAGACGGAGCTCGTAAAAAGGTAATTAAGGTTACATGAGGTCATAAGGGCGGGGCCCTGATCCAATAGGGCTGGCGTCCTCACAAGAGGAGGAAGATACAGCAGTACTTTCTCTCTCTCTCTCCACCGTGTGAGGCTGCAGGCCAGGGAGAGTCCTCACCAGAAACCAAGCCTACTGGCACCTTGATCTTGGACTCCCAGCCTCCAAAACTGTGGGGGAGATAACACTCTGGTGTTTAAGCCACCCAATCTGTGGTATTTTGCTGTGGCAGCTCCAGCAGACTCAGATGGGAGCCATCATGAACTTTGATGGAGGCGACAGTCGTGGGGGTGTGAGCTGGGTTCAAGTGGTAGCTGTGATGTCTGTCCTGCACAGGAGGGCTGCTGGACGCAATAATGCCGCCCCGGGTAAAGCAGCGAGAGTGTGCGTGTGCAGCCCGGGGCCCTGGTTCCTGGGCTGCTCCCTGACTGTGACCTTGAACTGTCAGCCGCAGTAGTATTTGTCTGAAGAATCTCTAAGTTCCTTCCAGCTTGTGAGTACAAGGATCTATGACATACAAACAGCACAATGTGCCGCTGCCAAGAGTCAAGTTCTTGTCCAGAAATAAGTGCTGTTTCATATTTGCGAAAGATAAACAGCAGCCTGTACCCTAGGAGTTCCCAATCAGCGAGAGCAGATCTGCTCAGACCTCAGAGCCTCACGCAGCCGGCTGCTGCCCCTGCTGCCGCAGACACAGACCCCCTCGCTCTGAGTTTCGCCAGCCTTCCCCAGGTAGGGGACGCAGAACATGTCCAGCTCTGAAAATCCACCTTGCGGGAGCCCTGACACTCCAAGCAAGGCAGTGAAGAGGTCCTCAAGCTCTCAAGCAGACAAAACTATGATGATTCTAGTTCCTGGCGTAGCAAGAGAGCCGGTAAGCCAACAAATAAAACTCACATTGCTCAGGTTTCATTCATACCAAAGAGGGGAGTGACTGCAGATGGGCTTAGCCAACGCTCGACAGAGAAAGACCCAGGAATACACTTGTGGTTGAAACTTGGCGTCACCTCATAATGAAACAGAAATATTGGAAACCCTAATATTCAACCAGCAATACTGAAGCGCTTTGGTCACGTCTGAATTCTTATTATCGAGGGTACACGACACAGCAACACCTAGGAAGATATAGCCTCAGGGCTCAAGCACAGGATGACTTCTTTATTGACAATGAGGTCAGGGGAACAGTGATGCTGTTTGTTACCAACACTCATGCCTGTAGTTTCAAGAAAAAACATAACCCAGGTTTGTAGGCAACATTTTCAGATTCCCGAATTCATCCTGGGACAGAACCATTTACATCATATATCCATTCCTAGCAAAGAAGCTGAAGAAAGAGCTTCAGCAGATGAGGAGCTGAAGTGGACTTGAAAATGGGTTTTGGAACACAAGTGGGCCTCTTCAAGAAATCAGATTGGAGAAATTCAGCCTCCATCCAAATGTCTCCTCGAGATAGTTCTGAACGTGTGGTAAAATTTTATCCACTTGAGTAGTTCAAAAACAAGAACAAGAAGATACTTAAGTACAAATTTCATAAATACATTCTAGATTCCTCGGACCAGTATATATGAAGAAGATTCCTGGTTATAGCTTTTAATCCTGGAAGGTCTCCAAAATTCTGGATGCAAGAGCATCCTTGTTACCTAGTGTAAATATACAAGACATACTAGTTTACCAAGAAATATATTCGATTTCGAGCAACGCCAAATTGCCATACAGTTGGTAGACTAACTCTTTCCAGAATACTGAAAATAAACACAATATAATTTTCATGAACAAATCAGAGGATGTTTAAAAGTATATTAACTTCAAGATAAATATAATTGCCTACATTGATTTAAAACTTTTGACTTTGTTCTTGGCACACACTTAGGGTTTGTTCAAAATTTGCCTTCCCACAGCCCAAATGAGTCGTTGCCTAAAACGTTATATTTCAACATGGATTTTGTTTGGGAGGTTTCATAAATGTTAATATCTGGAAATAGATATCCTTATTCAAAAGTTATTTCAACCTGCTAGAATTACAAATGGTACCAAGTATAAATAAGCATAACAATATGAAACCTTTTCAGCTGTTTTACAAATCTTATGTTATAATAACTACCAGAATGACTCATTCAGTACTAATATATCTGTGGCCTTTTGAAAATTGCTATACAGAAAAGAAATTAAATAAATTAGCCTGACTTAACTCATAATTGAATAATTATGTTGGAAAAATGTTTGAGACTTAACTCACTAAGGTATAGGCCAGATATTTCCCCTGTCTAAACTCGATCAGGTTTATGGAAAACTTTCAAAGAGATTATTCCCATTATGCCTATGGTCGTAAAATGTAACCTATCTTTAAAAGTCTAAGTATAAATCACTCAAAATAAAACTGAATTCTGTGTGACTCCATCAAAGTCTATCTCTCTGAATATCTGTCTCTTTTATTTTGATATTGTTTTATTTATACTTCTCTCTTTGACCATTTTCTATCCTCCTCCTATTTTTCCAATTCTTGCCAATTCTAGTAATACTCCCTTTTTATTGATCTTCTCTGCTCCCTTTTCCCCTCTACAGTTTCGGTTATTCAGCAGAGATTTGTATTTTCTATTTCTAATTGTAAAACAAAGTGAAAGGATTACTTTATATAGTCTCCTAGGAGAATTATAAGTACAACCAAATTTAATGACAGTTTTTAAAAAAATAACCTTCCATCAATTCTTTTTTCTGCTCTTTACAGAATACATTTTCCAACCCCCAGTTTAGAACAATATCCAGAATAATTGAATAGGTATTTATATTAAATGGAGCAAAGGATTAAATACCTTTAAGGGAGGAAGTAGAGTTATAGTAATTAAAGGGAATACTTTTCTTATTGAAAAGACTTTCTCAAAAAAAATCAGGATTTTTTAAAAGGATGATTCAAAATTCTAAAGATAATATCAATAAGTGAGATCTATTTGAATTTTATTAAATATTTATACATGCTTATTCTTAAAAAGAATTTTAAATAGTTCACAATAAAAACATATACTTCATTTTCTATAAATTCGTTTAATTTCGATAGTAATAAATCGCATTTACGAAACAATGGACTTAATGTGATTGATACGTGTGTGTATATATCTATATGTATATTTATGTTTCCAGCTATAATTTTGATTCGGATATCACCTGAAATCATCTTGCAGCGTGAGTTCCCACTTTCCTTTGGGAAAATGCAGTATCTCAGTTCTGCTCAGAGGAAGCAATAATTTTTTTTACAGATTATGCTACAGTGGAAGCACTAGACAGCATGAGCTGAACAGTTACCATTTTGAGTACCGGGAATGCTTTGTTACCAGGGTTTTCCTTGAACTTGTTTATTGGGAAAGCTGCACGCAGACAGTCTTCCTTCCCTGTACTGCATTAAGCTCACACCAGGACAGGCTATCTGACTCACACAGATCATAGTTCTGTCAACGGCCTCTCATTCTAAGAACAGGCCGATGACGTCACCCCTTAATCCATCTCCCTCCCCCACCTCCTTGCTGCTCTCACTCTCTTAAGCTACCCCGCACTGAAGAGCTGGGGTCACAACGCGGTGGTTACATAAACGCCCACTCTCTCTGTCTCGTGGACGCGTCCCCTGAGTTCTTCAACGTGTGTCTCGGCCTGGAGAAGGCATCTCCTCACTGGGCTTGCACTGAAAATCACGCTGCTCGGCCTGATCCCACCAACGAACTGCTGGACCTTTTAAGCAGGCCTGCCAACGTGCACCAAGGGGCACGGTGACGAATCGAGCGGGGCTGGCAGTTTATAACCAAGCCGGGGGTGGTACACAGGTGCAGAGCCGCAGCGGGAAGGCTGGGCGGAGAGGCCTGGGGTCTGGGTCTCGCTGCAGCTCGGCCACCTGGGCAGCTCACCTTCCCTCACTGAGCGACCATGTCCTCAATGAGAAGCTCAGCTTTGATTGGTTCACAGGGCTCTTCCTGTGGCCTCTTTTTAAGCTCTTTGCAGAGGCTCTCGAAATTCCAAAAGGGAAAGATCATCACCTGTAGTATTCACTACCACGTACCTAAGGCTGATAAGCACTGTCTGACACACAGTAGGTGCTTCAAAGGTCTTTACTGAAAGAAGGAACTGAGTCATTCTCTCAGTGCCAAGTTCCCCATCATGACTCTCCAGGGCCTGTCAGTCATTGAGGAGACTCAGATTCTCTTTCTGCCCTGATAGAGATATGTCTATTGGGCTGACACAAAATTACACTTATTGGGCCAAATAGGAGAGGTTAATAACAAAAAACAAAAAACAACGAGAAAAGGAATTTTGAGAAGCAAAGAAAGAAAGGGCCATGGGAATATTTAAGCGAGGAGAAAAAAGGCCACAGTGGGTGTTAGCCTCCGGAATTAATTCATACCACAGACAATTCCATGCGCCACCTGGTATAACTCCGTCAGGAGACTTTGGAGAGGGACCTGGGCCGTGGCCCCCATTCCCCCAGCCCCCACACATTGGTGCTGGACTGAACTACAACCTCTGTAAGCTAGTAGGACAAACTGTTTGCTGAAGTCAGCGGGGGGTCTGAGGGCACAGGGTGTGGCGGAAAGAAGGCACATGGCTTGTCCTCTCTTGGTCTCTTGCCTTTCCATCGCCTTCTTCTACTTTAGCAACATGTGCCACATGCCGATCCCCACGAGTCACTCAGCCCTGTCTGCTCTCCCCACACGCCCCCACATCCAAGTGCAGGGGTCCCGTGCGCCTCTGCTGGCCACGCGGGAGAAAGGGAAGCGCTGAGAGAATGGAGCAGAGTCCCGGTGAGGACGGCAGGTGATGGAAGCGAAGAAGAGACGGGTCAGGCCCTAGAAGAGCCTTTGGACAGGAAAGTGATCCGATGAGGCTTCCTGGGAAACGCAGCAGCCTCCGCAGCTGAGGATTTTAGCCCCACTCAAACTCCCCTCCCCTTCCAGGCCTTTCTTGGCGCGCACCGTCCTCCTTCCTCAGCCCTCGCTGTCCTGTGCGTGAGCCCTCGACGGAACAGGCCCTCGGAATACCACTAGCTGCTTAGATCTCAGAAGTGCCTACAGACAGCAGAAGCCCACCAAGGTGGGAGGCGGGATGGCTCTTCCAGTGAGCGGAAGGTGTGGGGCTGTACGGCAGACACCAAGGAAGATGCCGAATCCGGCTTCTCCAAGCCACGCCATGCCTGCTGCGGTGTTCAGTTCATCCATTCACCAGCACTCAGTATCTACGGCGCATTTACGATGCTACGATGCGCCGTGCTGGGCTCTGGGGCTTTAATGATGGTGAGGGAAAAAAAAAATATACACGTCCCTTACGTCCACGGGGCTTCACGTTTAGTAAAAAAAAAAAAAGACAGGTATTAATTTAAAAAATTTCTACCAATTAGAGTACAATTGCAGACTGAGATAACCGTCAAGAAGGGAAGGAATGAAATTCTCTGGGGATGTTCTTCAGAGGCGCTTGGCCCAGGGCTGGGAGCCGGAAAGGGTTTTCTGGAGGGCTGACCCCGAAGCTGAACTCTGAGGGACGAGGGGGGGATTCCTCAGCAGAGGTGGGGGTGGGAGCGGAGAGATGAAGAGGCAGGAAATCCTAACCCCTTGAACTTTAAAGTCACGTCTGTCATTTTCCACATTATCTTATTCAGATGTGGCGTATAGAATTCATTATGTCTGAAAACGTGCTGAAAGGCAGTTGTTCGTGAGAATCTTCTCATAAGGTAAGAGGTGACAGACCCAGGCGAGGATGGAGACCGGATTCCGATCATTGTCATCAATTCTGTCTTGCAATAACTTTTTTTTTTTTTTTGTATTTTGTAACCCCAGAATTGTGATTGCTGGACAATTTTAAGATGTTGTCCTTGAGGCATATGGACTTCAAACATTATTGCCTTTGTAATATAACCTTCAATTCTGGCTGTCACCGGAAATTGCTCTCTATCTGGTATTTAACTAAGAGCTTCAAAACTCTCCTCTCTACTCTTCTCCCTGCAGGCTTGAGTGCATCAATATATCAGTGACTAGAGCAGATAATTTCCTTTTTGAAAATATGCAGTTAGCATTAATATGACGGCTAGGTGGAGAGCCAGAGGGGGAGGGAGCAATTGGGGGGATCATCGTTTTATGAACTATACAGATGTCTAACCAATGTACTGCATACTTGAAACTAATTTAAATAAAATAAAGAAAATAAATGCTCAGGTGAGGGATTTGTGTCCCAACAAACCGCACGGGCAAAGGCCCCGTGGCAAGGAAGAACACGGAACGTCCAAAGAATTGGAGAGAAATGGGTAGAATATGAGCTGCAGCCGACAGGTCTTGCAGTGACCCGAGGGATGAGAAGGGGCTGGTAGTACCAAGAACGAGCCCAAGATTTCTGAGCTAGGTACCTGGGCGGATGGTGAAGCCAGTCTTTAATTTGGGGTGGAGAGGCGGGGGAGAAGCATGGAAGAAATCTAAATTTGGGACAGAAGACATGTTTTTGGACATGCTGAGTCTGAAGTGACTTTGAGAATGCCAAATAGAGACATTGTGGATGGATCGGTGGAGAAGTTCAGGAGGGGAGACATAAATTCAGCAGCTGTCAGACCGTAGATGGTACTTGAGGCGCAGATGCGGGCACGGTTGAGCAGGCAGGTGGCACCTAGAGAGCAGAAAGGGCGGCGTGGAAAGATCCCACATTCCGTGCTGAGCAAAGGAGAGGGAATTTATTATAAAAGAGTCAGAGAAGCAGCGCCCGAGAGAGACAGGAGGCAAAGCAGGCATGAGCAATGCTGAAATGACGCCGGCAAGGGAGGGAGAATTTCCCCAGGTCCTAGAATTCTAGGAGAAGTGGGCTTTGCTGAGGTGGGAATGGGAGCCTGAGCGCTGTGCAAAATGTCGAGACTGGGACATTTTTCCCAATTGCCAATGAAACCTATGAGAAATGTGGCTCTACTACAATGGGTGTAGAGCACCCCACTTTACCAATTCATTTTTGAAGCACGATCAATTTAACTTGAGTACATCACGCAGCATGGTAGAGGGACACATTTCACTTTGGTTACATCTTAAATATCTGGAGTGAAGAGAGTTATTTTTTTCTAACGGTACTTTGTTCCTGGAATCTGCTAAAATTTGAGTTTATTTTTAAGAACTAGAATGAAAAGTAAGGAGGAATGAGACATATGCATGTTTCCCCATTTTGTGAGCATTTTTCTTTTGTCTCTGACTCATTAGCTACAGGTGTCGTGGGCTCCTATAAACTAATGAAACCCTCCCCTTCCGTGTGGCGACAATAGAAACTGACCAAGAATGATCCCCGGTAGTGTGACAACTGACAACAAGGAGCTGTGGACAAGGGACAAATGTCAAGTTCCTTTATACTGAACCCTTTCACCAATGTGATTGAACTGGGCATCGTTGACCAGCCAGTGGATATGTGTTTGTTTTATCTGACAACTGAAAATTTGAGGCTGTAGCTCTACCACAATCTTACCTTCTTCCCAGAGACAAGGAGGTATATGTTGACAAAGCATGGGTTCAAAATTCCCAGCTGATGCTCATTCACACCCGGCCATCTACTTAACTAACCTATTATTCCTGAATTTTGAGAAGTGCTTTGACGATGAAGACATCTTCCTTTTTTCCCCAGTTGTCTTAGGTCCATATGTTTAAGTTTCAGAATTGCACATCAGAGAAAACAGATGAACAAACCACATTTAGACAGTTCTTCCTTTAAAGCGAAATGTATGTGTACATGAGCACTGTATCGAGAACAGTGTTGGTCTTAAATATAGATGTTTACAAGAAAACTACAGGTGTCTGAGAAAGTTAATTCTTCATGGGAAGAGAAGTTCTATGACCTAAGCTAGCTCCTCAAAGGCATTTCAAGTTTCCAACCTTTGCTACTTCTGCATTTTATGAATGTTTAGTGTTCAATGTAAAACATTCATCTCCAAAGATCGGAAGGGAATTGAGGCACTCGTCAATCACCACCTCCTCTCTTATAGACTATCTCCTGGACGGCACACTGATTCATATCCACATACTTGAAACACAGACAGAGCTGGGAGGCAGCCTGGGTTCATCCATGCTTCAACGTAACAGGTTTATTGAACGTTAAGGGTATCCATGTGGGAGAATGGTGTGGGGGGAATTCTGTAAGGACCCTCAGAAAACACTTCTTTTGGAAAGTGGAAGGCAGAGATCTGGGGGACCTAGGTCCATGTCTTGAGTCTGCTCTTACTTAAAATGCGCCCCATTTAACGTATGATTTTGGCTTAAAAGAAAACGTGTCTGAAGCTCATGTTCTTCCTCTCTAACATAAGGCGCGTGGACTATACAGGCAACCTGCACGATGTCTGCCAGTTCTACGCTCACATACACATTTTTTCATGTTGCCGTTGACTGTCGTCAACCTCGGTGCTTCCAATCTTCTTCGGCGCTGGAAAGGCAGTCTCAGGATTCCTCATGTATTCACATTTTCTTATTTTTAAGAATAAAACCGAAGGTTACATTAGCATGCCCCAACTACTTCGCCAGGTAAAGACCTAAAGTTTTTACTGGACCAAAGACAGATTCAAATGCGGATAGGATGCCCACCCCTCGGCGTGAGTAAGGAGTTACATAAACGAATGGATGCTCACTGCAATCTGCCCATTTCACACTCCCCACCTTCCTGTTGCGTGACTGTCCCATGGACTTTTGGATTGAGCTTCAAGAATAACTGCATATGCCTGTGAAGGCAACATGTTTCCATCTAGGGCTTAGAAAGGGCACTGCGAGTTAAAACTCGGGTGGGAGTGTGAGAACACCCTACCGTTAAGCGGCCAGAGGCCTGATCTGATCGGTTTTAGCGGGTCTTGTACAAACCCAGTCTTGGCTAGCTCCGGACTCCATCTTCTTTCCGATCTACCACTTTGCCTTCAAGAGAGCCCCTTAAGACTGGGAATTTCTTGAATTATTAAAGAGAAAACAGCATTCTAGTACCATGTAGCCCCATTGTGTAACATGAAGCCTTGCATATAGTCGGTGTTTAATGATTAATTTGGGAAGAACGGGGTGGAGGGCGGGGCAAAAGCTTTCCACTGCCGAAGTCCTAGACTACACCATGTGAATTGTGGACTGTACGCACTGGATCAGTCACAACTCTTGTTTTATGTCACAGAGGTCTCCGCATACGTGAACCCCAAATGGCTGAAACTTACAGAAGAAGGAAAAAACCCCTGACAATAGCAAACACTGTCAAGCATGTGGAAGCACTGGAACTTGTTTGTGTGGCCCGTATGATGCGACGGATCCAATCACTTTGGAAAAATATCTGACGACAGCCACCAAAGCTAAACACCTGCTGACACTTCACATGGTGATCTCCCTCAATCTTTCATGCTTCCGCACGTCCAGGACACCCGTCCCTCTCTCCGTGCGACATCTTTCTCTCGGTAGCGTCTGGTTTAAAGCAATAAGTTCTAGAGCCAGACTGCTTGCTGACCCATTCCAACTCTACCTTCCTGGCTCCGCGGCTTGGACGAGTTACTTAACTATATGCATCTCCTTTGGACAAAATGATTAACACGTTTGCATGTCATTTGTTATTTTCATCAGCAACCTGCGGAAGGAATCGACCGTGCTCACCCACCTCACGGGGCTGTCAGGACAGTGCTGGGAGGACTAAGTGATATAATCCACACAGGGACCATGCCTGGCAACTGGTGGGCGCCTGATACATGTTAGCGATTGTTAGTGCCTACCTATTGTGAACCTAGCCACCTTTCAATGCTTACCTAGGTCAAGGCGCACCTCTTCCATGAAATTTTTTTCCAGACAAAGAGGAAGGAAATATTAATTCAGACAGACCTTCAATCCTTCTCCCTTCCTTCCTACATTTTATATTAATCCTTTTTTTTTTTTTTTTTGAATTCTCACTATATTTGGCCCTGAGTATGGATTGTACTGTTGGTGTTCGTGCCTCTGGGCTGGAGCGTCCTGACGGTGGAAATCTCTGCTCACTTGAGTGTCTCTAGATCTTTGCCTGGCGCTTGGCGCGCACATGGTCAACAGATGTTGGTTTCACTGTCTCAGGCTGAATCAGGGGAGGAGGCTGCTAGGTGCCCCTGACTGATGATGATGTTACCGGATGTGTTTGCTCTCCCAGAAGCCTGGCATTTGGAATTGCTCTTAAACAAATGGCTGAACTCAACGGACAGACAGTTCCTTAGTGATCTAAGAGCAAGACAAGGAGCGGTTGTGCTAAGATCCAGGAAAGTGGCCTGAACGCAGCATAAAAACGCTTAAGCTGACTGCGACAAGTGGCTTGGGGGTAAAGTCTGCCTTTGTTACAAAAACGTAAAGTTGATAGAGATTTTTTCCCAAATAGGATTGCAAAAGTTGTAACTGCCTGAGGAGATATTAAGATATTTGCATTTTAAAAACAAAATTGGATTTTCATATATGGGGCCGAGTCTTGAGTTTAGGGCTGGAAAGCCTTGGGATTTTAATCCTAGAATTTTAATTTACTCAGCTGATTCCAAAGGTCATTTGTGCTAAAGGCTTTATTTCCCATTCTGATTTACAAAAATCTCTGAAGCATGTCAGTGAAAGAATTTATATATCTCAGGCCACTCACTTGCAGGTCACCCTTCTTTTCCCAGCCCCAGTTGTCTGTGATCTTGAGGAGCTTTCTGAGCAGGTATGGACAGCTCGACTCATATGTCCAAGTTCCAGCCACACCTGCCCACAAAGAGCCACCCTTGAGCGCTAGGGTGCACAGAGACAGTACAATCTACCCTCCAGAAGATGGACCTAGGGAAAAATGGCTGCCAGGGCCCAGAAAGTGGAACTCTGGGGCCCAGGGCACTGTAGCCTGGTCTCCAAGGGAGGGGGGGGGTTGGGGATCCATGAGGGCCCTTCCTTGCATTGTGGGGAAGGGTGCGGCTCAAAGAAGACCAGCAAGGATTCCTAAAGAATGGGGACCTTCGCTTGGGCCTAAGCACATACTGAAGCTACTTAAATAATATGTATTAATGATGGAATATTTTATCTCAGGGTATTCTCAAACTCTTATTTATATAATCTACTGGCATTCTTAATCACCAATATTATAGTACTAAGCAAAATTCTAGTGTTGATCTTTTCTCCCACACAAAGAAAAATCTTAAATTTTAAAAACATTTGTAAGAAAACTGAATACAAATAGTTACCAGAGAACAAGCAATTTCACCTAACCTTTTTTTTTTCCAATCAATATTCTGAAAGCCATAGACTTGGTGCCATTTCTACTTCATCCAGATTAATTTAAAAGAAAAAGAGAAAACTGTGGATCTTCTTTAAAACTATGCTGTAATGGCCCATGATGATTGGAGGATAGGTTGTTCTTAGTGAAGTCTCAGCAGAAACTCCCTTCCCCGGCAATTAAGCTGAGAGGCCTACCCCTACCCCATATTCTGCTCCTCAGGGAGTCTGCCCTTCCCTCGGAAACACAGACATTAGAACATCAGAAACACAAAAGCTATAATATAGTATCCTGGTCTAGACAACGTGTCTAAATAACTCAAAAATAAGCTCTGAAGTCAAATAGACTTGATTCCCGTTTTAGCTCTGTCATCTTGTCATTGTGTGACACAGACTTGGATAACACACAGGCTGTAAACTCTTTAGCATGAGTCTTAGCAACATCCTTCTGGATATGCCTCTGTGGGCAAAGGCAACAAAAGAAACAAAACAAACAAATGGGACTCCATCGAACTAAAAAGCTCTACACGGCGAAGAAACCATCAACAAAATGAAAGACAACCTGCCAACTGGGAGAAGATAGTCACAAATTACACCTCTAATAAGGGGTTAATACCCAGACTATATAAAGAACACATACCATTCAACAGCAGAGAAACAAACAAGAATAAAAATGGGCATCACAAGAGGACATACATGTGGCCAACAGACATATGAAAAGATGCTCAAGGTCACCAATGAGACAAATGCAAATTAAAACCACAATGAGATATCATCGCACACCTGTCAGAATGGCTATCATCTGTAAATCAACGAACAACAAGTGTTGGCTAGGATGCAGAGAAAAGGGAACCCTCATGCACCATTGCTAGAAATGTACATTGCTGCAGCCACTATGGAAAATAGTTCAGAGATTCCTTAAATAATTGAAAATAAAACTATCTTATGACCTGGCAATTCTACTTCTAGGTATTTATCCAAAGACATCCAAAACACTAATGCAAAAAGGTAGATGCACTTATGTTCACTGCAGCATTATCTATAATAGCCAAGACATAAAAGCAACCTCAGTGGAAATGGATAAATAATTGGATATATATATTTTTTAGAAGAAGGAAAATAAGATTGTCATTAAAGGTATTGACCCCATATTTTCTGCAAAGAAATAAAGTAAGAAAGGTAACACATTTACTGAAATATGCACAGGTCTTCTTCCTAGGGGCTGTCCTAGTTAGACAACAACTAGGTTCTTCCTCCTATCTAAGTGTAGAGTTAGAAAAAAATCCTTTGACAGCAACCTGACAACAAAGAAATATATAAAAAAGGAACGTTATCCAAAGACTGTTGGAAGAAATGCACTGTAGTGAATAAAATGTATTTAGAACTTCCTGAAACATAATTTCTGGCTTTGTATAGACCCAATTAACATTTGAATCTTATTTACAAAAAGAGAGAAACTCATGGATCCCAAATGTAAATAAAATCAATGGTCTAGAATGAAAAGATCCATGTCAAATGTAAAATACCCTATAATCATCAAGAAATAATTTTAGGTATTCATTTCTAGTTCTTTTATAATTGATTTGAAACTCACGTCTCTGGGTTGAAAAAGATTTTTTTAATATCACTGTCACGCTCTCTAAGAGTCTGAATGAAAGACTATATTTAGTTCTTATTAGATGAAGAAAATCAACAATCGGATTGCTTTCATTTTAGTGCAAATTTTACTGTAAGAAAATCTGAGAACAAGGTATAGTGTTCTAAAGTGACTTCTCAAGTGAGTTACGTTCAGGATTAGAAATATGTGCTAAATTTTCATGATCATTACCATCATGTCTCCCACGCCACTGCCAAATTCCCCGGCATATGTTTAAGAACTAAACTGAGATTTAGTTATCTGCCATCTGGAAAATGCAGACGAAAACCTTTCTACATTTCCACGTCTGAGAAGAGCAAATGTTCCTCTCACGTGTCTTCAGTGCTAACCAATTCAAATGGTTTTCTGAACGATAGGTATTTAAATTATGGAAAGTTCCAGAAAGCAAGGTCTTCTGACGGACCCTCCCAAGTTGACAGAGAGCTTTAATACGTAAACTGAATAGTTTCGCATCTTATGTTGAGCTCGCTCTAAATTCAGCTTGTGAGGCTAAATTAGCCTGGCAATCTCCCCGAATCCCCAGAAGGTCCTATATAAATGGGGGGCCGGAGCGGATCAGGCCGCCTGCTTGGTGACTGTCACTCTTTAACTCCTTGATACACAGCACTTCTCAAAGCGCTTCATTATTCTGCTCGTTCATCCACAAAGCACCCTCATCTCCTTGGCTACTGGAGTGTTTTTTTTTTTTTTTGGCTCATTGGTTTGCTTTAATTTTATTTTGTTTTATTGGCCAATGGCAAGAAAAATCCTTAAACTATTTTGCACATACCTTATGCAGGTTTCCGCGCGTTAGGCCTGACTGTACCATCGCTCATAGGCATACTTTCACTGACTCTGCGGTCCGGGGAAATATTTAAAGATATTTTTCTCTTCTTCCCTCCCTCCCACTCCCCAGGAAGTAAGTTTCATTTGGGTAATTTATATGCTCATGTGATGCCACTCCATATTCTAAGGTAAAACCACATGAAAAGGCAGTATATGATGAGGTCGTGGGTGTCCTGACCCGAATTTTTCTAAACAGGAGAATACGGCAAACCCTATGAACCATGGCCAACCACACTTCCCTACTTACTCAGCTGGCCAATTACAGTCAGGTTAATCATTTCATGTTTTTTTTTTGTTTCCAGAAGCTCTTTGTGATCTAAGCTGTTACATTTACTTAGATTATCGAGTAAGGGCCCTGGGACGCTGAGGATGAGATCCTGGCTAGACCCGGCCCTGAAAATAAACACACACTGTGGTTAGGCTGCGCTGAACAGGTAAACACTTTGCCATCCTCCTTAGTTTGGCCGTTCCACTCTGCTCGGGCAAAGCACAGCCACCTTGCTCATGAACGATGCTGGGCGGCGTCAGAAAACTTGGGTGTCAAGAGGTCATGGAGGAAAAGAGGTGCAATCCGAAAATAATGGCCCTCTACTTGGCGTTTGGAACCTTTTGTTCCTCTGGCTAACAACAGAGGTAAATGGACAATTTCTTGCCTGCGAATTGGAACACGCAACATCTGGACGGAATCAGGAGGACCTCTGATAAAAGTTACAGATAATTCTACTTCAAAGATGGCTGCGCTTTCCACTTCCAAATGCGTTAATCATTTGGTCCATATGCCTGTCTCACACAACACAGATCCTCCGGGGAACACATGTGTCCCACTGTTAACAGGTAAACCCCCCCAGGGGGGATCGGTTTGTCAGCAACACCCCAGGACACAGCCCATCTCTCTCTGGGGCCCCAAACCCATACTCCACCCACAGAAAAACTGTAAATCAAATATACTTCTGTGGCAGTAGGACTCAAAAGGGAAACGTGAGCCCTTAGCTGAGCCACACAGCTTTCTAACGCCCCTGCAACTGGTGAACACAAGAGGATCTGCATTGCAACGCATGCTCCATTCCCCATCGGAACAGGCCCTGGGGCGGCAGTGACAGTGACCACAAGTGGAGGTCCAGCCAGTGGGCTACGCCGGTGGTGCCAATTTAACAGAATAAGGGGCGATGAGAAAGACAGACCTCTTCATACAGGCAGAAATCGCCTCTGGGGATAGTTAGCTGAAATCAACCTGGAACCAAGGCTCATGGTCCCTGGGAGCCGGGCTTGTTCTGCAGGCTGGTGCAACCACAGCTCTCTGGAAGCCTCAGCTCTCTCGGCTTATGATTCTCTTTCATGATTTTCCTCCCCTCCTCCCCCACCACTTAGAGGGGAAAAAAACATATGGACTTTGTTAGAGGGGCTATCATGAGATGTATAGAGTGACAAAGACAAAATACAGCAAAACATCCTTAAAATGTCACATTACTGGCTTAATGGCTACTTACAGATGGGAGGGAGATGGTACCTTTGGAAACTTTTTGTTTAGTTGGCTGACTTTACCAGTTACAGCTCATTTCTCAACCTAAAGGCAAAATACCATTCGGTGACCAAGCAAGTAAGTTTCCAATCCCAGAATGAAATAAGTGCTTTGCGCTTCCCGCATGCTAGACCCCTCCTTTCCATTCTGTACACCCAACTGATGAATGAATGGAAGGTGGTTTAGGGGAGCGGATTGGCTAAAATGTCAGAGAAAGAAGAACAGTATCGAATTGAGAAAGTTTTTTCGTAACTGCATTTTTGAGAGTCCTTTTCTTAAATGCTTTCCCTTACATACTGCGCCAAAACTTTTCTACAACAAAGTGTGGCAAAAACAGGGAAGACTGTCTCTAAAGACAGGTGTGCTGCTCTACTTTCCACTTCACTTTGCTACACTGCAGTGAACTTAACTCTATTATTTCATATCCCACCACCTGAACTCCACAATCTGATCCACAGTAGATCAGTATGGGAAGGTCCTGCAGACCTGTGGAACTCATCATATACCCAGTTTAGGAATAATGAGAAACAATCTGAGTGTACCAAGAGCCTTCCTTTACTCGACCAGGATTTATCAATACCTACAATGCATTCTAATGCTGCCCTACAGAACAATGAGAACTATGAATAAAATTTAAAACTTTCTGGGAGCCACATTAAAAAGTGGTGACATTAATTTTAATGTTTTATTTTCCCCGAATAGATCAAAATATCATTTCAATATATTATAATCGACATAAAATTGAGATATTTTATGTTCTGTTTTATACTGTCTTCAAAATCTATTTTTCTTTTATACCTTAAGCATATCTCAATTCACCATCCAGATTTTAAGTGCTCAACAGCCATGGAGAGCTAGCTAGTGGTTACCAAGTCGGATGGCATCTGTCCAGACCAAATGAATGATAACCAATCACCTCTGTGTTTTCCTGCCTCCTTTACCTGTTTGCTCTGTTCTCTCTGCCAGATTATTTTTATACTTCATTCACTCATCCATTTACTCCTTGAGCATGTATTAAATCTCAGTTTATGGTGACATGGCAGGATAATTAGCCTGTAAACCCATTTCTCATAAAACCCTAAGAAATGCTTGCAGAAACATATACTTTGAAATGCTGTAAATAGCTACAATTGTAGGAACATAAGGAAAATTTCCAGAACTAAAAACTAGACAGGGGCGAAGGGGGTGGTACCTGAGCTGCCAATGAGTTGGCCCTAGGTAATTGAGAAGTTTGGCTTTTACACAACAAAAAACGAGGCTTGGTAGATGCTCAAGACATGAGTTGGAGCTGAAATCCATCTCTAACAATGGGACCAGAGAATGCTTTTCCCTCAGCGAAACACTGGATCAGAAAAAAACAATCTTCCTCAATCATAGGGAAGACCATAAGGATAAATGAAGAAAAAAGTCTCCTCTTTAAATGCATACCTATGGGTCTCTCCCTACTTAGAGGCTCAGGGTTCAAATATAGACTACGATGTATGTTACAGTGACTTCCAGAAGTACTACTGGGTGCTTGGCAGACGCAAACACAAAACGTCTCATGGGGGACAGACCTTCCTTCTAGGGCACATCAGATAATCAAACTGGTTAAGCTTCACCAAACATGAGCTCACAATCTCAAATTATAAATTAATGAGAAAACAACGCATCCTGGGCAAAAGTGAGCTGCAGAATAAACAGAAGATTAGACCTTCTCAAGAAATTCTGATCACAGAAATATCAAAAGGAGCTTGTGAAATAAACACACCCCAAATATTAAGTCATCAAAGGGGTCAGCTCAAGTCTTAGAAAAGCATAAAGATCACGAAAAAGGACCGAGCAGATTAAAACAAATAACCAAATTGTACTTGAAAAGAATATAGTCATCTAATAAAATAGTTCATTAATTGGGTTAATAGTTACTTAGATGCAGTTTTAAGAGAGGGCTATTGAACTGGAAGAAATGATCTATATTTCCATAACTAGATAAACTATCATTTAAGAATTATGTTGAAATAAGGGCATTTTTAGGCAAAAAGTATCACTCAAAAGAGCTCATCACAAGCCCTTACTAGAAAAAATGAACGAAAATATATTGGTAAAAATAGGTTTATATATTAACAAGCATCAATTATTTAAAACAGATATAATAATAATTATAATAGAATTCAGGGAAGAATAACAGGAATCCTAGAGCGACGCTTGCTGTCCAACAGAAATGTAATGTGAGATACAGGTCAGGTGCTCCAGGGTTCCATGTGGCTGGTGGTGATCACACTGAACCACACAGATCTAAGCAGCAGCTTCCAACTTGATGTTCTGTGTGTCAGTGTACCCAAGGATGCCTGGGGGCGGGGTGTGCAATGCATTTTCTGTGTTCGATTGAGTTTGGTAAATTCCAGGATGAAGAAAATGAAACAAGTGTCTAAGCTGCAGAGCTTCTCGGAGCCTGTACCCCTGAGAGGGAACACAGTATGCAGTATAGTGTTCTACAAATGTATTAGCTCATGTCGTACTTCTGTCTACGTCCAGAAGAACCTGCTGTGGAATATCAGTGTGAGAGACTCTGGTTTCAGTCACTGGGAAAACTCGAAGGAACTGGCAAGACGTAAAGTTGGAAACACAGGCACATGTCAGATGAGAACCTTATCTGTTAGGCTAAGGAGTGTGGATCGCAATGAGAAGCAATACGAGGCTCCGAAGGCATCTGAGCCGTGGGAGTGCAGAGTAACAGCTCTGGGGTTCAAACGTGGCCTATACAAAAGCGACGATGTGCCACGGCTGCTGCTCACGAACCAGACTTGAGAGGAGGGTCCTCACGGTGACCCCATGAGGGTCACGGCTGGAGGCTTTCCCCCCATTAAACACAGGCGAGACTGACTTCCTTCTTGTCAGTCGATCACACAGGCGTCCCTCTTGAATGAGTCTGCCAACTGAGATGAGAGGAGAAGAAAAAACTCCCTAAAATGTAGTGAACCAGGTCACGGTGAGGTTCACCCTGATTCTGGAACTGGCTTGGTTCAAAAGGAATTAGAGCATGTTCATAAGCCATGATAAACAACAAAATTCTCTGGATACATGATTTATAATTAGGGTAGGAGCTTTAAGTGTCATTTTGACAATGACTTTACTTTTTTCTGAAATCGCTCAAATATTAAATTTCTCCAGCAGTTTGTCTCTCTCTCTCTCTTCCCCTCCAATGAAATGCCTCAATTCTACTCTTCCACCTAGCTCCCATCACCTCTACACAGAGATTGGGCAGTGGTGTCAAAACCTGTTTCTTCTTTGTCTTGGCACACAGACTATAAAGCCCAGCCACCCTTGTAATTATACATGGCCATGAGATGAAGTCTTGGTCAGGGGAATATGTGTCACTTACCTGCCTGGCCCACAACAACCTTCCATATTCATTCCTTCTCTCTTTTCCTAGCTGCTGGCCGCATGTCCACCCACAGAGCAACCCTGTAAGCCATATAATGAGGAAGGTGAGGCCTCTCGTCAGCCTTGGCCCCTGAATGACTACATGGAGCAGAGTGCTTCTCCCTGCCCCACTACTGTATGGATATATTCCAATGGCTTTTACCAGTCTCTCATTCATGGGCATTTGAATTAGAAATTGATTTTTAATCTTCCCTGCACTAGTGTTCTTAAAGATCATAAGTTTATGAGATCAGTTTTTTTTTTTTTTTTGTCCAATCCTGTTTCATTAAGATGTATATCTAGCGCAGAGTAAATCTGACGGGAACTTAAAGCTAGAATATGACAGATGATGAACTGCAACACTGAGAACACTCTGCTACTGATGGATACGCTGTTGAGATCTCAATTTGCATACTGAGTCCACGGTGCTGGGACAAGCTAGAACCGCAAAACCTCTCTCTAGAATTAATCATATTACTGCAGAGAACGCTAGACAAGTGCTCCATTCAAATGCTACCGATGTCACAGGAAAAAAAGGCTGATGGGTTCACATCTGGCATTCATTACGAGGTAATGGCTGGAATTAGTCAGAATCCTTGATGATTAATCTTTGATATGCACGGCCACAAATGGTGCTCCATCACTTAGCCAGATGTTTCTTATGAATCCTTTTGAAGGACTGGAGCATGTCTCAGAACCATTTGCTTAGTCATTTAACTCGAGAGCTTGCTTTGCCAACAGCTTGACAGTTTAAAAAGAAAAAAGCCTGTTTCCCACTGGAAATTTCTGGAATTTTGCCATAATCATTATATACAGTGCTCTTAGGAAATTCCAGCTTTATGGCTCTTTAGACAAATGAAGTATGAATTTCACTGTCAGGAGAGAACACTAAAAAACAAAGTAATAAAGCAAAAATGCAGTGCCATGCTCCTTAATATTCTTCTTTAAAATTAAATATCGATTATAGTTTACAATTTATTTTCAAGCAAGAACTGTCGAGTATTTGAGGACTTCAGTGTTGGTGCTGAGATCACGATAAAAATGAAGTGCTTCTTAAATTTAAACCACTATAAAATTCCCAAAGGTAATCTCGACACTTCATTTTATTTCACATGTTTTCCAATAGTGAAAATACTATTTCAAATTTAAAACAAAAACAAGAGCAAAAACCTTGTCAGTAAAGCTCATATCTTAAAATATAACCAATTATTTATTGGGCTTTCTTTGAGAGAATGACATTAATTTAGGATTCAGAAAGTAACATTAGTATTCACCCAAACTAACATCATTTATTAAAATATGCCATAGTCATTAGCGAATACTTGTTTTCTCTGTGAGTATTTAGGAAGCATTTGATTCTAAGAATGGGTGGCCTAGATATTTTCACAGCTATTCTTGTAGTCACCCAAGAGCTAGCTGCATTTTAATGGAGAAGCTGACTATATATAAATCATGAGCACACTGATATTACAGGATGAAAGGTTTAGCGGAAGCCATAGATCGCATGCTTCCTTAAAAAAGGGCAAACGTCTTCCCTGGATTCTATCCTGGCTACTTAGGATGTCATTTCCTTCATGATTTATAGAAACAGGCTCTATATCCCCATGCGATTCCAAGCAGCCTCCCTACTGGTGTAACTTATATTTTCTCCAGTACCATGGGAGAAGCTATACAATACGAACCAGACTTCTCCTTCACAAATTCAGGATCAGGCAAACCAGACTTGCGGCAAAACAGCTTACCTGCACGTCCCCCTTCAACCCTTGTTCGATTTATGAAGAACTTAAATCAGAGTACCCTTTAATACTTCACACATTAGTACAGCTACAACAAGAAATATGCTAAGTTTTTACTAAAGCTTTAGTGTGCAAAAAAGTTTAAAAACACTGTCCTTACTATTGTTATTGGTTTTATGGTTGATGGAAATTGGATAACCTTAACCCAGAAATGGACCTCATGGTCAGACGTACTTATTTGGGCAGGAGAGATTACTGGTTGTACGTCAGCATGTCTGCCAAAGTTAATTCCTGCACAGATTATGGCATCGCACATTACAGCCAGTCCTATCAATCAACAGAGTGAAAAGGCAGACTACAGAATGGGAGAAAATACTTGTAATCCTATATCTGATAAGGAGTTAATATCCATAATATATAAAAACTACAACTCAATAGCAACAACAAAAAACTCATTAAAGAATGGGCAGAGAACTTGAATAGCATTTCCCTAAAGATTATACAGAAATGGCCAACGAGCATAATGAAAAGATTGTTAACATCACTAGTCATTTAAAAAGTTAAGTCAAAACCACAATGAGGTATCACCTCACATCCACTAGGATGGTTACTATAAACAAACACACAACAACAATAAAACCTATAAAATAGTGAAGAGTTGCAAGCATGCAGAGAAATTGGGTCCTTTGTGCACTATTGGTGGCAATGTAAAATACTGCTGGAAAACAGTATGGCAGATTCTCAAAAAATTAAAAATAAAATTATCGTAATCCAACAATCCCACTTCTGGGTATATATCCAAAAGAATGGAAAAGAGGATCTTGAAGAGATATTCTCATGTTCATAGCAGTATTATTCACAACAGTGGAGAGGCGGAAGTAATCCAACCCATCCATGGATGGACAGGTGAATATAATGCAGCATACACATATGGTGGAATCTTGCCACATGCTACAACATGGATGAATCTTGAGGACATCATGCTAAGCGAAATAAGCGAGTCACAGAAATACATGCTTCCACCTATATGAGGAATTTAAAGTAAAATTTGTAGGGACAGAGAGGAGACAGAGGTGGTTGCTAGGAGCTGGGGGCAGGAGAATGGGCGTTGTTGTTTAATGGGTACAGAGTTTCAATTTTGCAAGATGAAAAGTTCTAGAGATTTGTTGTACCACAGTGTAAATATACTTAATGCTACTCAAGTGCACACTTAAAATGGTCAAGATAGTAACTTTTATGTTGTTTACCACAATTAAAACTTTAAAAAACTGTAAAACAAAACAAAACAAAACACAGTCCTTCTGGCTAGTCTAAGAAACCACAGTTGAACACTATGGCTCCCAAAGGCAGTGCTGGCGGATTTTAAGCTGATCAAGCAACTTTTAAGGCAATGGAAGTATCTCTTACTTTCACCAGCTCTCAACAGTTTAACTTAAAAAGCCTTTGCTCCAACATGTCTTAATAACTCTGAGGGTGCTAGGTACTCTTCTTTCCAAAGCTGCGTGAACAATAAGGAGACATACCGAAATTTGCTGGGAGAGTAAAACTTAAATGGTCTGTCTTCCCGCCGCCCACCCCCAACACATGATAAATATATGTGGTGATGGATGTGGAAATCCTTTCACAATGTATGCATATACCAAATCAGGATGCGCACTTGAAGTACCTTACACTTTTCTATGTCTGTTACACCTTAATAAAGCTGAAATTTTTAAAAAGGTACAACTGACAATTTTTACTTAAAATTAGATGATCTCCCTGGCTCTGGCACATGCTCATATGTTATGAGTCCTCTTGGTGTGGGCCAGAATGCAAGAGGCTCCACAGCTGAGCCCTCTCTGCTGCTGCTCCCTGGGTTACCTTCCGAACCTCCAAGGTCATGAACATGGAAGTCCCCATTACAATTTACTCTAAGAAGAATGCCATGGGACACTTAGTGGATAAATGGAGAAGTGCACTCAACAGAAGCTAATTATACACTTAACATCGATGGGGGCATGTGTATGTATTTCTAAATCCCAAGTGGTGAAATTAATCTAAATCCCACAAAATGGTACTATTGCTTTAGGAGACAACACAGGTTAGAACATGGCATTACAAGGCAGTGACCCTCATTATCACATTCAATTTTTTTTTTAAAAGAAATTATCAAAATAATACCCTAATATCAAACAACACAGCACAGTTGAAAATAAACATATTCTTAATTAGAATCCATTTATCTTACTTAACTAAACGGTAAGATTTTTTTGGCTTTTTTTTTTGTTTTTAGTACATCATATCACTTTTGCTCATCATTTTTCTACTAAATCACCTCGGCTTTTAGAGAGCATAAAATCCATCACCCATAAATTTACTGCATGTCACTCAGCCAGTAATAAATGAAACTACCCTACTTTAATTCAACATGTCATTTACAAAAACTTTAAGAAACCAATAAATAATGTTTATGAGGAAAACTTAATGTGAAGATAGGCTAATAACAAGAGAAACCAACTTCATTGTGAGAATTTGTGAGAAGGTGGAAAACATAAACCTAATCTGATGAGAACATTAGATCTGGACTTTCTTCTGAAAAAAAAAAATGAAATAGTTTAAGAAAATCTGAAATTTTCACATCACTTTGAAGGCGTTTTAGTTCCAGTTTCCCAATGAAATAATATAATTTATTTTCTTTTTTCATCATGTAAACAGAAGCCAGAACCACTTTTTTTTTTTCTTTTGCAATAAACTGTTAGATCGAAACAGCATTTTTCCCAAGATAGAAAGTTAAGGAGCTCAATGCCAAGGACTAAATTATTTCCAGCTATAAAAGCAGATTTCATTTTTCCTGGGAAAGCTGGTAGTAGCCAAATTCAATGTCATCTGTATAATATTTAAGGAAAGAAAATCAATGGAAGATTAACCATGCAAATCAGTTAGTGGGCACCATGTACACATGGTTATAGAATTAACCACAGTCATAAAAAAATATTTAAATTCCCACCCTAGATATATCTCCACCAGAATAATTTATTTTTTAAAGCAGCCCACATGCCAATAATCCTATATACGAACATACTGAAATACAGATAATTGTTCATTTTCTAAGCAAGAAAAATATTTATAATTTATATAATTTAAATTAATTTAAAATAATTATAATATATGCAGAGAAGGGAGACTCTATTCTGTATTGCCACTCTGAGAACTTTGGGACTTCAGGGTAGTCACATCTGATCCTATTCGTGTCTGTGTACTATGGTGCTCCAAGTGAAGAATGCTTGGCTGATTTTCAGGTTTCAGAATACAACTTCTAAACAAGAGGAAAGATATAAGACCTCCTTCTGTCCCTGGGGAAAAAATGGAGACAGAGCTGGGATGCTGGCTATACTTTGGGACACTCCTCGGGGCACTATGCTTTGGGAACATGACCTTCGGTGACAGTACCACTTACATATCTTTCATTCTGTCCAGGTGACTTAGTCCAGGAAATCAAGAAAGCAGCCTGAAAAATCAGCAAAGCTGGAAGCTTCATTTGGTGCTGTGGTCTGAATGCTTGTGGCCTCTGCCCAACACCCCCAAAATTTACCTGCTGGACTCCTAACACCCAGTGCGATGGTGTTTGGAAGATGGAGCCTTTGGGAGGTGATTAGGTCATGAGGGTGCAGCCCTCATGAATGGGTTTAGTGTAGAGCAAAATTAGGAAGATCTGTTGACTATCAGGCCACTCTAGCAAATGAGGAAGTAGGAATTAACTAAAAGTGACCTCAAAATAGGTATTTCTAATTTATTATAATCATGGAATATACATACACACAGATACAAACACATTTGACCAAAGACTGATACTTTAATGGCTAGAAATGATAAGCAAAATATGTACCAGTTTGAGCTTAACAAGAAAGCTGAAATCGAAATAACAATATTAGTGGAGAAGAAACATTTGGAGATGGAAATAATGATATGCTTCCAACTTTCTCTTTTATGTATCTTTTATTCTGGGATAAAACAAATGCAATATAAATATTTGTCTACAAGGAGAGTGGTCACTCTACTTGTTTTCCCAATCAAAGTGCTTCTGAGTAAAAGAGAAAGCTATTAATTACATCAGAGTAAGATGCGTAAACTGGGACAGTCTTAGGCAGACTAGAGAGTCTGTCCTTTATGCATAAGTGTTAAATAACACTTCCATGAGTGGCTTCTGCCTACGAATGGTGAACGCTGGGGTGAGGGTGGGGGTGGGGCACACTGTGAGAAGTACACAAACCTAAATGCCCAGCGAGGACTGCCAGTAGGTGAACTCATAACATGCACAGTTCTATATGTAGCATTGACTCAAAATGTCTGGATGGTATTCTGTTCTACAAGATTCAAGAACATTTCAATATTACAAAATGTGTGGTAGATTCTTTTGTGTGTGAATATTTTACTTTTATTTTTTTTATTTTTCAACTACACAGTTGACATTTAATGTTGTTTTATATTAGTTTAGGCATACAGCATAGTGGTTAGACATTTATATAATTTATGAATTGTCCTCTGATAAGTCCAGTACCCACCTGGCACCGTACAGTTATTACAAAACTACTGACTATTTTCCCTACATTGCACTTTATATCCCTGTGATTATTTTACAACTACCATTTTGTACTTCTTAATCCCTTCTCCTTTTTCACTTACCCCTGACACCCCACTCTCATCTGTTTGTTCTTCGTGTCTACGAGTCTGTTTGTTTATTTGTTTATTTTTTTCTTTAGATCCCACATATAAGTGAAATCCTATGGTATTTGCCTTTCTCTGTCTGACTTATTTTACTTAGCATAATACCCTCTAGGTCCATCTATGTTGTCACAAATGGTAAGATTTTATTCTTTTTTAGGGCCAGGTAATATTCCATCGTATATATGTACCACATCTTCTTTATCCGATCGTCTATTGATGGGTACTTAGGTTGCTTCCATATCTTGGCTACTGCAAATAAAGATGCAATGAACACAGGGCTGCACGTACCTTTTCAAATTAGTGTTTTAGATTTCTTCGGATAAGAGAAATGTTGATCGTTACATATTTTCTCAAGCAATGGCGCCTAAAAATATCATCATCTCCATGTGCCTGGCTGAGAAAACTTTTAAAAGTGTTGGCGCTCATTTTTTTTTTTTTTTTTGGTCACCATTACCAAAGTATTTACCAAACTGTTTAGGACATGCCGGCTATTATTGTAAACACTCATTTTAAAAAACTGAGCACCTACTAGGTAGTAGGAAGCCGCCAACTACAATTCTGAACATGGTACTATCCTTGAGAAGCTCAGAGGCCCGTCATGGAGATAGAGAACTATAGCCTGCTGCGGCAAGGTGTGTCACATAAATACAACGAGTCCTATGAAAGTCTTATCGAAATAGCTAAATCACAACATACCATGGCGAAGGCTATACCGACATATAAACGAAGTGCTCTGAGGTCACAGAGAGTGGACACCTGATGGGGCGGGGGGAGGGAGTACACCATACAGACAAAAGAAGACAGCAGAAGAGCACGAAGGACCCGTATGCAGAAATAACACCTTTGCTTAAACCCAAAGTACAAAAAAATTATACTTCTCACACAAATATAGAGCCACACCTGGCCAAAAGTTTCCAGACGCCAAGACTCTATGAAATACAAGTGAAAAACCTCTGACTAGGAGCAGAAATTTTCAAATGTATTTCTCATGTGGGCCGTTTCGACGAAAAGAACAATGTCATGGATTACTTTTGTGTGCCGCTGGGAAGCAAATTAAGAAAGAAAAAGAAAACTGCCCTGGAATTAATGGAAAGTATACTACTACTTTTAATGAAATGCCAATTAGATGAAATTTGCTTTGAGTCAAATATAAGAAAACACAGAAGTTTTCATATGTACATTATTATATTATGTAAACGAGGACTAAAAGTAATATAAGATATCAAGCCCTGGACCATCTGAAGAGCCACAATAAATTACATCTAAAGAACCAATTATCAGGTGAATACATCTTATTCTTAGGAAATGACAGGCCCTCGGGGAAATATAAGAGCTAACTTATTTTTCATGAAGCTGTATCTTGGTAAGTAAGAATCATGTAATTGTAGGTCTCAATGAGGCCAACTCTAGAAAGATGGTTACTTTTTCCAGGAAAAGGTAATGATTCAGGAATGGAATCATCGGTAAAAATTAAACACACATTTTTTGGACATGTTCTGGCAGCTGACATTCACGGCTCACCTGCTTATAATAAAGTGAGACCAAAAAAAAAAAAAATCAATAAAACCCAGCAACTTCCAGTGAATCAGAGATTCAATTTACTTAACAGTGTGTTGAGGGAACACTGTGCATCTGGGGATTGTCAGTCGAACTGCATAAAATGTGAACTTTGTTTTATCTAAAGAGTCCGATTGCTCAAGACAAAATTTAAAATCAACGAAATTAAATGGGAAGTAAACGCCTCCAGGTCTCTCTTCTTGACCATCAAATAGCTCTGACAGTATTATGGAGAAACAATCTATTGCAAAGTTCTGAGGAATTTCAAAAACAGGGTACTTTCTAAAATTTCAACTAGTTTAATTTGAGTTGGGCTTCCTTCCTTGAGGTTCTTTCAATGGAAGATGAGATGAGTCTTAAAAAATGCAATCTGGCCCCACTATTGCATGTATAATTTTTTTACTATGTACTAAGGAAAACAAATCCTAAAATTCCTGGGGGTGGGAGATACTAGCAATTGCCACCAGCACCAAACAGAAAAATAAATACAGGACTATATTAACTGAATAATTTCTTTGTGGGTAGTGAGCCTGCAAAAAACACAGTCCTATTTGAAAATGAAAACTGGAAATCTTTCCAAGAGATGGGTAGGTAATTAGCAGAGAAGAGGGAAGGTTTTGAGACAAAATTTGGTGTGTTCGTGAAGCAGAGGGGCAGACCATGCAGATAACTGACTTCTGAGTCTCTCTGATCAGGGCAAGATGCCAGTCTACACATAGATGTTTTTGCATCTAACTGTGGACAATCAAAAAAACATTAAAACGATTTGGATTCAGATAAGAAGCCTTCTTCAACTAGTTCAAATTTAGCATATCTAAAAACTAACATTTTAAATCCACCCTCACAAGTCTGGGGGACTTTTTTTTTTTTTTTTTTTAATAAAGGTAAACTGCGAAATATTGAAGCAGGAAAACGCAAACATACATTTGGTTTGGAAACAGGAGTAATCTGTTAACATATTAATGTATATATTTATAGCTATTGTGTATGGAGCATTTACCATGTACCAGAACACTAAGTATTTTATAAAGCATTCTCTCTTTTAATTCTCACAGTGACCTCATGAAGTACATCCCAATAGAATTCCCATTGTATAGATAGGAAAACTGGCAGCTTTGAGAGGTTGAGAAACTTGTGTGCAAAGTCATTTGGCTAAAGAGTGTTGGTTCCGGGAATGCAAGCCACGTTCTGAATCATTAAACTCTACCCAATTCCTGACACTGTGCTGGAATAGAATGCGACAGCTGTAAATCCCGTGGGCCGTTCACAGAAACATCTTTCTACCCGTGGGCGCGTTCACAGAAACATCTTTCTAAATGCATCAAATCATTTAAAAAAACATATGATGAACCTGAAATTGAACTCAGTGAACACTTACTGGGGTCCTACTCCATCCAAAGCACTTTCCTTTGGATTCCGGGTTATAGACATCTATAAATCAGGTCCTTGATCTCAAGCTATTATGCTGACATGGTAACCTAAAAGTTTGCTGACGCTTTTTTTTTTAAATTTATGAAAACCTCCTTCTCCATTATTATAATCGCTTTTATATAAACAATCCCAATAAAGTTCTTTTCATCTTTATGTATAAATAATTTTGCAATATATTTCATAATAAGGTGAAATTCAGATATAGCATTTTTCTTAGTCAACGTCTGGACATGAAAGGGCTAACTGAAATAAATTAAGGAAAAATGACTTAATAGGAAAGCCAAAGAGAAGGGTCCAATTATATGTGGAAATATAAGGAGATGGACAGAAATAGGAACACTTTTAAGTTTTGAAAATGTTGGAATTAATTATGATCCTAAGACGAAATCCAGCACAACAGGTAACAGGCAATCAAATACCATCTTGATCTGACTGATTGCTGATAAAGTTTTGTCTCTCTTTCTAACAACCTTGGATAGGGGCTGGAGGAATTATATTTCTATAAAACCTTCAAATGCTCTCTCTTACCTAAGTAGACCCTAATGCTCCTCTTTAAATGGAACATACTCTGTTCTGTTACTCTCATTCATGACTGGACTACAGTACACTCTTTGGTTGCCAAAGTTTGGGACGAGTTATATAAACTTGTTATTGGAGCATTCTAGGAAATACACAACCACAAGTCTGGGAGGAAGTTACAGAGTAGACTCTGCTTTCATACAACTGTTATTTACTGACACCCACCAGGGCCAAAATTGAAGTTCACACTTCAGTGAGTCATTGCTTCCATATCTCTGGAAGCATGGTGCATGAAGAATTCCTTTCAAACTGCTGACTCCTTCTTCAGCTTCTGAACATCTGTGTTGCTCTGTTCCTATGACCATTTTTATTTTTTTTGCCAGCTGAAGATTAATTCAAATCAAAAGCTAATTCATCTTGCTCAGTTCTCTCTACATTTATTCCATTGGTAAGGGAACCACTGCCAGATAGGACGTCATATGGCCTCAAAATTACTGGGCCTATGTAAGAGGAGGTATATTTGTCATTCCTTAGAAACAGATGTGAGGATAAAAGGAAATATCTTGCTTGTTTCACCTTGTTTGCAGTACATTTTTGGATCATTTTCTTTGTCTTTTAAATCTTTATATTTGCCCTAGACAACTGCCCCCACTGGGGAAAAAAAAAGTACTCAAACTCAGTTTTGAAGCTCAGTCTAGACTTTGTCAGTCTCATGGGAGCAGAGTGTGTGTGTGTGTGTGTGTGTGTGTGTGTGTGTGTGTGTGTGTGTGTTTCCCTGCTTTAATATTCCACAGCTTGCCTACATGTGAAAAAAGTTCAAAAAACATGTGTGAGATTGGCTTTTTAAAGCTGCTAGTTTTTACGTATGTCAAGATACTGTGACAATACTCTGAACGTATCAAATGACTTCAATCTTTCCTACTGAAGGAATTTTGACCCCTCCCTGCACACCCACAGCTCTCCACTGTCAACAGGAATTCCATGTGTAGCAAGAGAAAGGCAGAGGCTGGACCAGGTCACGGATCTGGGCTTATGTGGCTCTGTGCACATTCCCAGAACTGATCAAAGGGAGACTCAAACACAGATAATGATTCACAGGATAGACTTTTCATCACAAATGAATACATTCGAGTAACATGTCAGTGGACGTTGGTTTTTCTTTGAAAAACAGAAAATGGGAGGCAAATATTTTTCAAAAATGCCCAGATGCCCACCAAATACACAATAAATCCTATCACATTAAGTTAAAATGAACATAAGAGTATGACTTCCCATAGGAACTTTAAAGACCAAGATCTTCTCCACATCCTACCTTCTCTTTCTCGGGTACTTTCATCCATGTCATATAAAGCCACATTTTAGATTCCATGGAAAACAAAGTCTTGAATGGAACTAGTGAAATACTGCCTGCTGTAACACACTATTGCTTGGCCGAGGATGTGTGGGGAAGAGAAGGCATAGTGATTCATAGCAACTGTTACGCAGCGGTCAGTTAAAAGAAGATGAAAGAAGCTAATGCAAGGTCTCCATTTAGCTATGTTTTAAAGGAAGTTACAGATATAATATTACGTAGTGAGGGAGCACTGGCAGAAAAAGCCCACAAGAAGGCCCATTTGGCATGCTGCCATGGAGATGGATAAGAACATGTGGGAGTGAAAAACAACTGGCTGTCGCAATTATGTGATGAAGAAGAGGGTATCTTTCCTAGTTGCTTCTTTGTTGTATATGGCTTTTCGGAAGCCACTCAGATAGACCAAGCTGGCTGAAATGAACAAAATTCTTCTTTCATGTGTCACTCTCCCGTCTGATAAAATCTAAGAACAAGAGTAGCAGTAGCAGACTTTCAAAATAAGAGCCGCAGTCAGGCCTGATATTCGACTGCTGGCAGGGCCAGGCCAACTGTTCATGGCTGTCACCTATTCTGAGTGACAGGTTTAAAATGCTGTTAATTAGCTGTGCGTCAACCAAGGGATGAAAATACCTTAAAAATATGAAGCAAAGAGTAGAATAAGGAGAAGCTAGGCGTTTCAAGGGTTTATAGTTTGCTAATAGTGAAAAAAGAATCATATACAGTCTTATTATATACATAATAAGTATCAGAGCTAACAATTGAAAAGTGTAGCCAACACAATTAAGAATAAGGACATTGGTCTAAAAAAATTCTTAAGCTATGGGATCTAAGGAAACAGAAGTGGCACACCAGAGTGGAAATTGGTAAAAATAAGAGCTAGAGAACAGCAAAATTAAGATAAAAAAGCTTAATGAAGAGAAAAAATTTTACACCAGTTATAATAAGGGTTAATTTCTAATAAAATAAAACACATTTTGAAAATAAATAAGACCATTATCAAAACCCCAATGGGTAAATGGGTGAGAGATGCAGAAATTTAACGAAAGAAGAAATACAGAAAGTGGGAAAAAAACCTACAGAAATGCTGCTAGTAATAAAAGAAATATAAATGACGGGAATTACACCAGGAAATATTCCAGGAAATTTTTTTAAAAAATAATAAAAGTCTTTTGGTTGGTCTCCTTCATTGCTGATGACATTATAATAGCTCTCTTATCTAGGGAGATATTTGCCATAAATAAATATGTTCAGTGATTCCACTGTTAGAAATTTATCTGTGGATATCATTTTTAAAATGTGCATGATATGTATAATAAAAACTAACTATAAACAACTTAAATGCCTCTAATGGGAGAAGAGCCAACTACATTAGGGTGTATTATAATTAAAATATTATGCTGTCATAAGAATAAATCTGATAAAAATGTGGAGATTTACAAAAAAGATTAAAAGAAAAGTAGAAATATATGTAAATATGTATATCTACTGCAATTATATAAAATTATTTTTAAATGTATAAACACTGACTATTAAGCTGCCATTAAAAAGATAAGTATGATTAATAAATATGGAGAAACATAAAAATATTAAAAGTATAAACATACACACACATAAATATATGCATATCCCTATATGTATCATAATTATATAAAAACTAGTTATTATACATTTGAAACAAAAAAAGAAGGAAACACAAAGAAATGTAACCAGTTGTGGTGTTTGGGACTTTTATAATGGGTATATTTTTCTAATTACGATTAAATTTTTTCTCCTTTTTTATTATATAAGTCGATGTAAGAGACACGGCTCTAAAATCTGGAGAAAAATGTTTTCCAGTTAATGTATTCTTGATAATAAGAAACCCTAAACAAAATTATGATTTATAGACCTAGACCTCTCAAAAGGGAAATTAGGTAAGTTATAAATATATTCAAGTCCACAAGCCTTTGGCTTGTATAGATATCCCTCTCAATGATAAAAAAATTCAAGAAGAACTCAGCCCTTAGAATTTCCCTTTCTCTTTAGAACTATGTAACTCTAAATTTAGTGAGTATATATTTAATGGTGGCATGTAAGTAATGCCTATGCAGAGAGATTTTTTTTTCTGACTGGCAGTGGGCAAAATTATGTGTGTCCAACATAAATACACAAATATACCATGTATACTATATACACACATATTATACATACACAGATATATGTTCAGAGAGTGACGGTCATTGAAGTTAAATACGCATTGTCAGATAATGGAGAATTTTCCTGAAAGTGGCAGAGCTCCAAGCTCATTTCTCTCCCTGCCCAGCCCCACTGGTCTTGGGTTGATTTCTTGACCACTGAACATGTCCTGCCTCAGGGACTTTGACCTTGCTGTTCTTTCCACCTGGAACACTGTGTTTCCCACATATTCATATGGCCCAGCCAGAGGTTATACGCAAAGTATTCAATAACTGGAACACTTTTGAGAAACAACCAGTTAGTCCAAACATCTGGGCAACTGGAAGAAAATCCATAAAGCTATGCAGGCACCTCTGCGCCTGAATGCCAGCCTGGGTGCCCACGCTTCCTTCAGATCTGGGCTCAAAGATCACACCCCTCGAGCAGCTTGTTCTCTGACAGCCCCATCTAAAATAGCATCCCTGTCGTTACCTCGTGACCCTACCATTTATTATTACCTGACCACACATATTTATCTGTCAAACTTTCTCACTGTCTACGTCCCTCCCCAGCATTACGTTCCAAGAGGGCAGGGACCTTGTCTGCTCTTCTCAAGGTTGCCTGCGACTTCCACTTGCTAAGTCCAATGCCGAGTCCTTCATCTCACCTTCAGTTATCATTAGCAGTTGATCACCTTTTCCTCTTTGAAGTCTCTTTTCCTTTAAGCTCCACAACATCAAAAGGGGACCTAATTGTCCTTCTCTTTTCTCAGTTTGCTCCTTCCCAATTTCCTTCTCATCTCCCTGACCTTCCAGGTTGGAGCATCCCAGGGCTCAGTACTTTGGTGTTCTAGGCTAGAACCACCTCTCTCCAGAACTCCAGACTTGTTTACCAACTGCCTGCTCGACATCTCCCTAGGATACCTAATAGGCATCTCAAATATAACTTGTCTCAAATGGAACCCCTTGCTCGTTCCCCAAACAAGTGCCTCCTAAATCCTCCCTAGCTCAGTATTCATTTTTCCAGCTAAAGAGTAGCATCAAAAACTTGAATTTCATCTTTGATGCTACTCTTTCTTCATACTCTGCATCCGGTCTGTTATGTCAAAATGTGTTGATTCATCCTTCACATGATACCCAGAATCTTATCGCTTCTTATCATGTCCATGCCCATTCATCTCTTGTATGGATTATCGCAAAAAGCTCTTAACTGATCTTCCTGCGTCTCTCCTCGCTCTTTTCAATTTATAACACCAGCGTCAGAATCATCTCGTTAAAATGTAAGTCAGATCATGTCGCCCCCTTACTCAGAACCCTCCAATGGCTTCCGGTGCCCGATAGATGTCCTTATTGTGACCTAAAGGCTCATTATGACCTGGCCCTGAGTTATCACTCTGACTTCATCTGTCACTGCTCTCTCGTTTCCTTCCAGCTACTACGGCCACTTCCTTAGTGAAGTCTTCCCTGCACTGTCTCTCTAAATTTAAACCTGTCTAGACTACCTCACTTGTGTAATATTCACTTTGATCACATTTGCAGTGCTCCTAATTTGATACAGCATTTTAATGGGTGAGGGGGGGAGGCCTGAGGAGAAAGCACAGAGCAGATCGTGAGAGCCCTGGTGAGCCGAGTGAAGCTTCTGACCTCCAGTTAGTGAGGAGCCAGAGAAAGGTTTTAAGCAGGGATGTAATGCCATCACAGCTGTGTTTTTAAATGATTATTTTGGTAGGACTGTTTTTCTTTTTTCTTTTTTCTTTTTTTTAACCAAGCATGGGATATATCAAACTACGGCATGATAAAGGGACCAATGGAATTTTCTTGGAGATTTTAGGCAAACTTAAAATTTTCCTTGGTCAAATTGCTTCCATTTCTATTTTTTTTAAGTCAGTGACAGCCTTATACTTTAGTAGTTATGTCCACTGAGTTGATGTCCTAGGAACCTTAAGATCAACTTTCAATTTTTGAACCACCTGATATTTCACATTAATTGCTCCCCCTCCCCTGCAATGCTCAGAATTGTTAATGGGAATTTAAACAATCAGAAAACCTCACATAAAGCAAGACTTCACATGAACAGGAAAACTTTTACATAGTAAAGGGTACACAGTAAAATTATAAGTGACGTGAGCCCAACTATGGCATGCCGGGAGGGAATGTATTTTCCCTGTAAAGAAACAGATTCTACGCAACTCTAGCCAATTGTTGCCAGACTTTTCTATTTTTCAAGAAAAGCCAAAACTCAGATGTTTATAGAAAATCTCTCAAGTTTAAAATATTGAAACGAAATCAAATCTTTCCACAATCATATCTGACTCCAGCTGTGGTAATTTTTGCCATCCGATGGGTGGTTTTGGAGCCTGCAATACCCTCTCAGCCACTTATTTACTTGCTGACTCTCTCTATGCCTCAGTTTCCTTAACTGTAAAAATCAGATAATAATAATACCCACCGAATAAGGTGGCAGTTAGGAAAACATTAAATAATAAATGACAAGTGTTTAACCTAGTGAGTATCGAAAAAAGTTACTAGTCTCAGGATCAGTTTGCCACTCAAAATAAACACGTGGCATCTGTCCACTTAAGACTAGTGAAGTTTCTGAGTCCATTGACAATATTTCCCGAGACATACTCAATGCAGATCCCTGTTCTGAGGGCTGGGAAAACAGGCGGGGGACAGGAGGCAGGGTGCCTGTCCTCGTCAACATTCACTAGAAGGAGGAATCAGCGTAAGCTGAATTAGTGGATGACAAGGCAGGGCAGGGTATGAGATGAGGCCACACCCAGCAGTTTCCTCAGGAAAATGAGTGTTCAGGCAGGTTTCAAAACAAGAAAAAGAGATATTTGAATTGGTGGATATAACGAGAAAGAAAATTGACTAGGAAGTTAAGGAAGATATCATGGAAATCATCACAAAGTGTGTGAAGCCCGCGTACTGGCTGGGGTTCCCTGGCTGGCGCAGAGTTCCGGAAAGGGAACAGGGCCTGGACGTCTGGCTCCGAGGGGTGGTCATGAGAAGACAATAAATCTGTCAACAGTGATAAAAGTGAAAAGGAAAACGAGATAAATGGTCCAGCCTTATTTCCTCTGCTAAAGCTGCCTCTTCAGAATGCTCTCTCCCTCCAAAGGATGATCTGGTTAAAATGTTGTCCTTCGACATCACACAAAAAGCCCTCTCTCACCACCGAGTGTAAAACTCTGCAAGAGCCCAGGCCGTGAGACAACTGAGATGCCCTACATTTATCGACACCTTTTATTCTCCACTCCTCTTAAAAATTGCTGTGAAAACCACATAACGATATTTAAGGGAAATATTTCAAATGAATAAAATTGCCTCCAGTTCCCAAAATAAGATAATTCTTCCTCAGTTTTATATTTTCCTGTCGAATTTATGTCTATAAGTCTACAGATTTGTCAAGTTTTAATCATTGTGCGTACTCAATTCCATTATCTCTTTTGTTCATTGACTGCGTATTAAAATGTTCCCAAAATTTCTACCGTCATCATTATGACTTAAAATATCTACATAATAGTTTATCAAGTTACTGAACCCTAAATTAATAAAATATCTGGCATTTTAACAATGCCCGTCCTCTTCTGTCACAGAAAATACTATAACATACATAGTTTTGCAAAAAGTTACTTTTAAAAATGCTATTGGACAATTTCCTCAGGATAAATGGGATGACTGAGCCGAAAGGTGTGAATATTTTTATTTCCCTTAAAACTATACATATTAAGAAGAGCATGAATGGATCATAATGCTATGATAAGAGGATTGGGAACGTGGGATGCATAACCCGATACACTTAGCCTGGATGGTGATTTATCCAACTCACACTTTAGTTCTAAAAATGTCGATAACCTCATAAGGGTCTGAACACACTAGAAATTGGCCATTTAATAACTGTACAATTGAATGTTAAGACGTGTCCTTTTTCCCCCTAACTTTCCTTACAAAGTTAATGCGCTGATAGTAAAGACATAGGTAGCAACCATCTCTTTTTGGATAAATTGCCCAGTTAGAGATGTGACAGGAAATCCGCAGGCCTCAAAATCCAATAAACGAGTATTATCCAATACTGAGAAATATGAGCAAGGCAGAGCTCTGAACTTTATTAGGCACCAATACAATAAAAGGACAAGGTGAGTGCACATATCGAATTGAAACTATCAATCACACGAGTATCCGAAAAACCATTAACGCAAATGTGATGACGAATAAACTCAAGGTTTAAATATGTCACATTTTATAAAACATCATCACTTAAACATGACAAAGAAACGTCAATGGAATTATTACTTAAGAGCATGATTAAAGATGAACAACTCTGGCCAACAGTTTTTACCTGAACAACTGGCAAGACAAAATGGTCTGGAAGGAGTCTGGCATGCTTCGATAAGAGAAGAAGGGCACTGGGAACAGCCACCTTAAACTCTAGCCTCGGGCAGGCAATGCAAAGTGAGATCGGTTTAGTGTTTCTGCTTAATCTTATCAGGATGAAAGAACCAATTTTTGGGAAGTTTTATCTTTTGTTTCACTGTCTAGGGTAAAAAATACTATTTATTGGCAGCTGTCCAACTCCACTGTGCTAGACATGCTGAGATCATAGCCTCTGCTGTGAAAATGAAGCAGACCACAGGATACGAGCGAAAATCCGCCTGCTTCCCTTGGCCGTCCCGTCCACGAACTGGTCAGAAGGTCGCCTCTTTAGCTACACAGCACACCGCAAGAAACGCTCAACTGAATGGATGCATCGTGTTTTCCCCAGTTTATAAGAAGGGTTGTAGACTGTCTCCACCTGGTCCTCAGGTGGCACAGTCAGCTGTGGGTTCAGGACACTGGTTTCTTGGTTTTATCTCAAAACTACTTTTGAGGGAAGGATATGTCAAAGTTCCATCATAGCTATATAATTTCACTTCCCAGGAGAGTGGTGGTTTAGAGGCTCTGACGGGGCTTCTCAGGTAGAAAACAACGAGTATGAAAAAGTTTTATTGCACCTCTGCACTCACACGTTGTAAAAGAAAATTTTGAGGTGCAAATAAAAAACACCTAGGGCCTTGAAAAGGTGCTGTTTTTCTGACAGCAAATGCTACTGTCAGTGCTGCAGTAGGAGAATGGGATGTGAGTTAAGACCTAGTTCTTCACAATTTAACATCAACTAGATCTGGACTCCACCATGAGTAGAGTCAGCAGAAATAACAAAACAGAGTGAGACAACAAGGGCTTCATAAATTGGAACAAAAAAGTTACAAAATGTTTAAATTTTTAAAAAATATAAATCACAAAAATAAGCAAGCAACAGACAAAAAACAATTAGGGGACTGAAAAATGGAACCTTTAAAATTATATAACTATTGGAGCAGGAATACTCTGTTGATGGTTTAATCCAGAGTATACTAGGAAAAGTACTCTTCACTTTCATCTTCTATGTCCCATGGATCTATCGTTCATATTTTTAAGTCATCTTAAGAAATCATCTATAGGAGAGTAAAAATGACATATGCCCATATGATAGTTTCAAGAGGGAATTTTTTTTATCCTATTAAAATGAATAAATTTCCTTGTTTTTCAAAAGACCTCTAAGCAATAATGAAAGAAATGAGGAATCAATTCTTAAAAATAGTTAAAACTGCTCACCAAAGAAACTCTAAAATGCTAAATTAGGTGCAATGGGCCCTGAGCATTTAAACACAGCTGAAGATAGAATTAGTAACAGAATGATGGATCAGAAGAAACTACCCAGAATACAGCACAGAGACCTGGAGATAGAAAACACACCAAAGAGGCTAATAGAGATGGAGGACCCAGAAAGAGAAGGTTTAATATATATCTAATGAGAGTCTCAAAAGAAGAGACTAGTTAGAAGAGAGCAATATTTTAAGGTACAATGTCAGAAAACTTTTAACAACTGATTTTTAAAAAATCACATTTTTAAATAACTAAAGAAATCACACTGCACAGATGCACATTTTGAAGAGAATACAGTGCATCTTATGTCAGCATTTACTAAATGCCTATGTGTCAGGAACAGGTGTAGGAACTCATTCACCAGAGCACTTCATGACATTAAGGTGTTCCTCTCACTACACAACGTGATCGTTGATCTGAAATTCTGCGTAAATTATTTTTTACTGACTCTTCTTTTAAAGGTAGTGTAGTATATTGCGATCTGAAAATATCCTATTATAGAGCCCTTGATAAAGCAGGGAATCTTTCTAAATACAAATGTTAAGCACTTGTGATTCTTCACACATTGTATTTTCCAGAAACAAGATGTAAACACGTATCTGTGGAAGTAGCTATTTTTACAGTTGTTGTTAACACAAATTTCAAAAGAATACCTACACAACTACCCGGGCCCCGAAAATAGCAGAGTGTGGGCTGGTGAGAGGCTATGGCTGAACCATAAGCACTGATGATCTCTGCTAGATCTGCCAAGGTCCTTTTATACTAAAGGGTCTTAGGTTGCTCCTCTTTCCCTTTCTCCTCTGCCTGAGGCCTTTGAAATACATTTTAAAACAGCAAGAGAAGGAGGAACAAATAACCTTTGCGTTCCTTTCCGCCCCGTACCTAAACCTCAACTCTCTCCTTATAGCCAAAGACAGGAGGGAGGGAGTAAAGCCTCTTGGTCTCTTCTGCTCCTCCCTCTTCCCAGTGGAGATCCCAAGTCTCAGGACAAGGGTTTATTAAGGACCGGGGCTTAATAAGACTGCTTGGTCTTCCTTCCTTTCCCTGAACCATCAGGTATCCTTGCATTCCTCTCACGATCACAGTACGCAGGGCTCGGGGCTTAAAGAAGAAGAAAATTTGCCTATATAAAATATGCATAACTGGATTTTCCCAAAAATTCTGCGCGATTCACAATAGTGTAATTACTTAAAATGAAGGGTCGAGCTAAATCTTGGCTATCCGAATGCTAGCTGTGTGTGTGCTCTTGGCCAAGTTATTTAACCTGTGTTTCATTTCCCTCTTCCACAAAATGAGAATAAAAATAGTACCTATCGCATAGGGATTTTGCGAAGTGGAAATGAGCACGCTATTTGGTCCGTTGTATCCAATTTTAGCTTTTGAGATTCATTTTGGAATAGGCAGTACTATAGCGGTGCCTAGTATATGGTGCGCACTCACTAAACGTCCAATATTATTATTTTTTAAAATTCCATTTAAAGAATTGTAAGTGATAGCTAAATTATATTTCATATAATTAGAATATGTATAATTATGGAATCTATATACAGTTACATAAACCCTATAGGTAAACAGTCCACCCTTGAACAACGTGGATTTGACAGCGCAGGTCCACTTATATGTGGATTTTTTTTTGATAAATATAAAGTTGGCTCTTTGCATCCCTGGGTTTCATATCTGTGGATTCAACCAACCTAGGAATGGAAAGAGTATTTTCTGTAAAGTGTTCTATGCCATTTTACATAAGGGACTTGTAGATCTGCAGATTTTGGTATCCAAGTGGGGTCCTGGAACAGGTCTCCTGTGGATCAAGTGGATGACTGTATTACCAATACACTTACAACAAGAAAAAAATACATTAAAAATTATGACTCACACAATTATCATTTTAGTTTGGTTTCTCCAAATATAAAGATGAAAAAAATTATATTTCCTCATGCAACTAAGCTACCTTAGCTTAATAAACAGCCCAGTGTTCTGAAATGTTCTTTAAAAAATGACCCTTTTGGAAAACATCATTCTTACAAAAAGACAATATAATTTCTTTGGCCAACAAGTTATTTGCTAATAACAACACAAGATTTTCCAAAATCCTCATTGGCTCTAAGGAAAATGTAATTGAACTATATATACGTTGGATGGTGTTGCTGTGGTATTCATCAGAATACCAATGATGAAAAAGTATTTTGTGGGTAACATGAAAGTTGTAGTTTAATTCCATTCATGAAAGAAACCAACGTATTGCAATCACAGATGTAGCTGTCCAGATTACACAGGGGTGAAGGGAAGGTGCTGTCAGTTGGCGCTCCAAGAGCCCACACAGGTTATTTAATTTGAAATTCATACGAGACTAGGGATCTCAGCCATTCAGATCCCCCAGCCGAGTGTTTCTAGCCACACAGATGTGACAATAGTGACAGAAGCAGCTCATTATAGCTGCTAATCAAGAGTAACAAGGGGACAGATGATTGAAAACAGATCACTGAAAAAGCATCCTATTTGGTTTTACAATGAAATTGTGATTCCTTTGCCAAATTCATCGTCACAGTTCTGGGAGCAAGCAGTGCCGAGAAATCAGAAACGCTGGCCATATTCAATTTCTTTTTTTAAATTCATATAACAAATAATTCACATTAAGGTAGTTAAGAGCAAGATGCTTTATTTGCTTTTTATGGATGAGCTTTAATATTAAAAGAAGAACCTGGAGAAACGGTCTGCTTGATGAATCTGTCTCTGGTCCTTTAAAACACAGTAAGCGTTCCTAAAGGCCCTGCTGGATCGTCACTGAGAGCTGCCGGCCTGGCCCACTGGCCTCCCAGTATCCCGATAACCTCTCGCCTCCACTATGCACATCAGGAGTCCCTTTGGCAGAGCCCCTACATTCTAGTATTTGCCGTCCTCAGCCTCACACACAAGCAAACCTGGGCAAGAGCCCAACACCCCACTCTTGACATCTTGCCCTACCAAGAGGACCCAAGCCCTCTGCTCCTAAAGTGGTGGGCGTGAAGACTAAACTTCACTACACAGGACATAGCTCCTGGAGAAATTCTCCTCAGCAAGCACAACATCACTTACCTTTGAATAAAATTGAAATAATTAGCTTTAAGCAACGACAGGTAGCTACTAGGACTGTGGGTTCATGAGCTACCTGATGAAACAAATCTGTACACAAAATAAAAGTACGTATTATCAATAAAATGTGTACACGAAATTGGTATTCTGATCTTGTTATACTAAATATGCATATTTCTATTAAGATGACTGGACATCTATTTTTTTTTCTATATATAGGAGATGTGTTCCTACTGGAAACCTTTAACAACAGCTTTCTTATTATAAGATTACTACCTTCAATGTAAATGTGGAAAATACACAGAGAAAGAAGAGAGATAAGAGGGAAGTTGGAGGAGGAGGAGGAAAACCCTCACCCTTAATCTTACCATCCAGGGACAATACATGAATATTTTGGTGGCTTTTTACTAGGGGTAACTATGGATAATTGTCCAATATGTGATAAATGGCAACCAAATCTAAAATTAAACATAGATATCAAACCACTGGGAAGGGTGTGGTTTTTTGGCATTATATTTATAAATGTAAATTACATTAAGACATAAAAGTCTAAGGGCAGAAAAGAATGATGCTTCATATCACCTCTCATATGCTGCTACAGCGTGGTTGTACATTTACGTAAGATCCAGCAGATATTGGGCTAAATTTCCATCCTTTATGAGTGCTTGGATGTTTCAGTCTTCTTTCCATACTATTGCAGAAAATAAATTCTGAGCTATTAAGCTAGGTGCTTACACCCTGGGGATAAATAAAATATACTTTCAAGAAAAGGATGCTTGGAAAAGGGATCTCATTAACTAGCCCTAAATGATACCTATAGTTTAACAGCAGCAACAGCAAATAATTCCTGAAACAATCAGACAAGTGGTATGTGCTGTTTAAGCCCCAAATGGCCCAGTGAAAACAATGCAATACTCCCCTAAAAGATGGGAGAAATGAACACAATACTCATTAGTAAAAGAAATGCCACTGAACTCACTGTAAAGGAAATCTGACTTGTCTCAGAGAAAATTAGTTACAGTACACTGAAGAAAAATGTCAATAAATTCTTATCATTGCCCCAAAGGAACCCTGGCAAATTTAGGCACACTCTGCTTAGAGAACACAGCAGTAACTACACATGAAAAGATTTAAGAAATAATACACTCATAAAAATTTAACAGAATATTTTACTTTAAATGAGCCATCAGCAAATTTGCTTATTACATATATATAGTATGTTCCACCTATTTACAAAAGGGTCTGAGTTAAGTGGGCTCTACCTCAATTGACATAAATAAACCAAAGTTCAAAAATGAAAAAAATACCTCCCCAACATATATAGATTTTAAAATCTATTAAAGTATTTAAGGGAATCAAACAGATAATTATTCATTGCAGAACTGTTGTAAGGACACAATACTCTTCTCAAACATGTCATAGCTATCTTTTGATTTCTTAAGATTTGAAGATTAGGGAAACTTTATATTAAAACAGAAAAACATACTTTCTAAAACTGAAAAAAATGAATCATACTATGCTCAAGGTAAAGTAAGACATGAACGTGAAGTAAAAAAAAACTATAGTAAAATCGATTTCTTAAATGCATGAAATTATGCTTTTCCTCATATAAAAATTGTTATTGTTTTAAGCTTCTTTATATTATAAATATATATTATATATATATATACACACATATACACACACAGACGTGTGCATGCAATAGCAAGTTTGGAAGGTATTCATGTGTATAGAGCACCTGGGGTGAAAAATCACTCATAATATTACACTTAGAAGCTACATCTTTCAACAACATGGCATCCAGCCAGCTGACCTTGTTTCTATGCATTCTTTAGATAGCTGAAATCCTACTGTGGAGGCAACTTTTTATATTCTGGGTTTATCTTTTTCCAGGTAACATTATATTTGTTGTTCTAAAAAACCTTGGTAAATATAATTTCAATGATTCATAAATATTCATAAGTTTATACCTATATATTGCATTAAATGAGTCCTTAGCAATTTATTTACGGCATATTCCACCTACTCACAAAAGGATCTGAATTATGTAGATGAGACCTACCTCAACTGATGTAAATCATGACAATTCTTAAATAAGTTCTACACACATCACAAGGCTCAGCATCTGCAGATGAACTTGCTTCTCTAGTCTTGGCAACGAACCCGTATCCTGGGTTGCTGCTCCTTAATGAGTGTGATGGCCACAGGCTCGGGTCTGGTGGTGTGTGACAGGTGGAGGCAGAGAAGGACATTGACAGAGAGAAACACCCTGAGATTACTGATCTCTGACTGTTTCTGACTCCTCTTGACATCGGGAAAAAAAAAAACCATAAGCAAATATTAGAAACAGAGACGTCCCTAGAATTACATATAGGAAAAACTCCTTTGTTTGTAGTATCTTTCAAGTTTTCCACTTCCGCCATGGCTTAGATAACATTAACTTAAGAGAAATGTCCTAACAAAAGGTAAAATTTTAAAGACAACGAATTAGGATGTATGTGCTCTAGAAGAAATTCGTATCATTCACTCTCCAAAGGTAGACTGACCTCGGTTGTGTAAGAATTTTTCTTCTCATGAGGTCAAACATAGGAAAACTGGCCTTGACATCCTCAAGCCACTGAGCTATAAGATCAAACATTCACTCTCTCTGTCTGTCAAACTCCTACTTTAACTTGTATGTCCTCCATCTGACCACACAAAGTCATACGACTTTGCATATGGTCTCCAAATAGAGATAATGTACATCTAGCACATCCATCTCGATTTTGATGTTAAAATCAGCTGGAATCCTATAGCTTTATACAGCAACCCCAGAAAAGGCTTTCTTTCTAAAGCTGCTCTTGTTGAAATAACACACTGCAGGCATTCTCTCTGCAAGGGTAGGTCCATCTTCCCAATCTGTTCATTGTGATTATCTTCTAACCTTTCTCAACATTATTTGATTCATCCTATCCAAGTGTGTTCAATTTGGAAAGGGATGAATCAGCATGAACTTCCTCCTCCTACTGTTAAATTATTTCTCCTTATGACCCTTCTCCTCTGGATGCAAGAATAGCAGTGCAAGGAGCAATTGTTAAAAGCTATCATTTGTTTAGTATACGTGTAAAAAAAATTAATCCATCCCTCAGTAAATTTAGCATTCTACAAATTGCACATTAAATTTCAGAAGCATTATTATCTCCATAAGCTGATAGAGCAGTTTATTCTTTGCAATAATATCATATTTCCTTTCCATGAAGAAGGTATCAAAGAGATCATTAAACTGAATAAATAAGCAAACAGTAAATCAGACACTAAAGCCTAATACAGAAAAAGGAGAACAATGCCACCTTTATGTAATTTGTTAGTTTTACACTTCCAAAATTTAAGACACAAATATAAATATGTCTTGATACTAAAGGTATCTATGTCAAGTATTCACAATATTAAGCAAATTTTTCTTTTAAATCAAGTATTCATGTTCTAAATTGTCCTAAGCAAAGAGTTACAGCACCTTAGTAAGCATTCTGCTATGACAATCTATGAAAATAAAAGGTCTTGGTAATATTAATTCTGTCTGATAATATTTTTACAAATTTTTTTGCAAAGCAGACTTCCCCCAAAACACTAAAGATGTAGAAAACCACGGCAGAGCATAAAAAATGTAGACTACTTGGTTGACTACTAATGTAAACTAGTATAAAGTCTGAATTATGAATACTAAATACCCATAATATACCACATGTTCTTAAATAACTTCAGATTAATTGCTTGCAAATAGATCAAGACTTGTTTACTCAATTTTTATGTGACATTGCTTTAATAACAGATAAATTAACCTGTTAGCATATTAATTGCTTCCTATTTGTGAAAAGAATGTATATAGACTGTTGTCTGAAAAATTAATCTTTTGCAAAAACTGGAAATAGTCCTTAAGCTATTATTAGCACTCTAAGTCAAAATTATTTTCAGAGAGAAAACAGGTCAGTCCCATCATAAGCACCACAAATAGATCAGCTTTATTTTATCTGGCAGCACACTGCAAGAGCTTTTGCTTGGATTCAGTAAGTCAGAGTCTGTGGAGGGTGTATCTATGTGGTAGAAATTATCTGAATACTATGCAAGAACCAGGAAGGTCTAGGCTAAGCATTTAGTGCCTGTCTTGACATGGTGAAAACCAGCCAGGAGGTACTTTGATTAAATTCAGGCCATATTATCTCCCTGATATGGGAGGAGGAAATATTCCTTGGTTCTAATGATCTAGATTGGCTTTATTGATCAGTCAGTATCACCACATAATGAGTTGGTTATTTGTAAAGCGACTTAACTCTATAAATTACTAAAAATTGGCCTTTTAGAGCTTTCAGCTTTGATTCTAGTTTCTGAGTTCAGAGAGAATAATTTCTCAAAAGGCTTTTTATGCTAAGATGAAAAGCATCTTGAAAAGCCCAGAGAAAAAGCCAAATAAGAGTTTTGCAATCATTAAGGTACAGGTAAACATTAAGGATCTCTATGGAAAAATTCACATATAGAATATCTTTTCCTACCACTGGGATAGAGTTAAGACATATTCTTCTCAGTGAACTGAACTGGCTTCTTATCACTCAAATTATATGACAAGTTTTAGCACCGAGATGGAACAAATGAAAAATATTTCCTGGGTTATTATTGGTGAATTTTACTTTTTTAAAAAACAATGGAATATGGATATTGGGTAGCATTTCCAGTTTAATTCTTACGACCTAAAGACCTCAAATACTTTTGCATTATCGACAACAAAAAGGAAAAATAAAAAGAAAGAAAATAAAGAAAGGCAGTGACAAGAAGAAGAAGGGAAGGAGGGAGGAAGGAAGTTTATTGGGGAAACAGGACGAAACAGTCTGGCCTAGAGTTCAATTAATCAAAAATACGGTACAAATCTAAATACGGTGTTTGAGTGTGGTAACATTCTCCTATGAAATTATAACATCCTATGGCGCTTCAGAGAACGAACACGTGTTAAGAAGCATAAGGATAATTTTACGGGTAACAGAGCCACCTGAAGTAGAGACGTTCCAGTCAAAAGCGCACGACGGGAGCTCTTATTCTTCAGAATAAAGGCCATCCACCCTTTCTGAGTTCTTGACAGCAGTGCGATTGCACCGTCCCAAAGACCGAAAGCTATAACGTCAGGCCTGGCGCTGTCAAGTCTTGGTACCACTTGTTTTTTACTTTCTGGGAGAAAAAAAAAAATCAAATACAAACGAGAGAGTCTGCTATAATTTCAAGCAACTTCTAGGGCCATGGTCTTCAAACTTCAGTGTGCACATCCGAATCGTCTAGGCATCTTGTTAAAATGCAGATTCCGATCCCGTAGGCCTGGGGCCTAAGGTTCTGCTCCAGGCCGCAGCTTTGCTGGCTGAGCAGAAAGAGCCCAGGGCCGAGGACTTCTCTGCCCACGGCCACGCAACGGTGTGAGAGGAACTCTTGCAACAGGCGAAGTGTTTCATATTTTGAAAGGGACAGGTGGTTATACTGGATATTCTGAAAGGATGGCGTGTTTTGCTGCTCACTACCGCTTCTGAAAAGCAGACACTGCGTTTTCACAAACCTTCTCGTGGTATCATACCAACTGAGAGAACATTCTTATACCGCCCAGTAGTATATAAAAAGGCATTTGCCAATATAATTACAGTTTAAAATAGTTCCTGTATCGACATTTGAAACCTGAAGGACAGTATAAACTGATATGAAAGGTGCACGTGTACCATCTGTGTTCAAAGCTAATGGCTGTTCTCGATTTGCATCCAGCACACTGCTATGCCCAAGAGCAGGACTCGGCACACTCAGTCTGGCTCCTTCCTGCAGGAGCTGCTTCCCCTCCAAGAATCGCAGCCCACAACGAAGAGAGCTTCCATATTTAAAAACAAGTACTTTATATCATTTTGAATCACTACACCTTACCCATGGAAAACTTCTCCCTTATGCTTATGTTTGTCGATGCCACTCGCTTTGCTCGACAGGTAAGCTGTGACAGAGGACGACACACTGGTTGCGTTGTCCGCGATTTCTCAGAAGTCAGGGCATTGCGTGCCGATCCTGGCACTGCTGTCTGCTCAGCCACGTAAATCACGGCTACTGTGGCAGAGCTGGGGCATGGCGCCCAGGTGGAGAAGGAGCAGCGGCAGCACTTGCTGGTGACTCCAAGATCACTCTTGACAGAGGGCTTGATGCCTGTATCTGTCAAGGTCATGTATTTGGAACAAAGGAAACTGGTTCACAAGGGAAAGCTAAGAAGCAAGAGGGGAGGTTGAGGCATCGGGAGCTGGATCTACCTACTGAGAGAATAAAGTTCTACCTACTAGGACTGGAAGAATAAAGAGAAGGCGTGTTTACTGAGCTGGCCTGTGGGGTCTTGGTGAAAAGGTAAGGCTGCTTAGTGGAGTGGGACAGACAGAAGCACTCCAGAGATGTCACCCAAAGCAGACTGAGAAAGAAAGATTGGGGTCTCTCCCCCACACCCGTCTCCTGTCAGCCTTGCCAACACCCAGACACCAGCTGGCACCCAGACACTCCCTGGAGTAAAGGGAAGGTCGGGGGATGGTTTGGGGAGCAAAATGGCAGATGATGGAGACTAAGACTTTAACCCCTAAGGTTACCCAGTCGGTTAACTCCTTGCATTGACCTTATGCAAACCAAACACCCTTCCAAATACTCTTTGTTTAGTGAACAATCTTCTAACCAGCGCAGTAGGTATGCTATTTCCCTCAGCAGCTAAATTACTGACTGTAAATTAAACTGGAACTCTTCTGTCATAAATGCAGTCTCCTATGAGTTTTATTAGTGCAATTCAATCTCCCTGAATGAAAATCAAGATCTTGGTCCCAGGAAATGAATCTAGACCGAAGTCACCCAACTAAGAGATGCTCTGGTTCTAGGGCTGACTTTAAAGGATGGGTAGGCAGAATTGCTCTGGAGAGTTAGAAAGTAAATATTTTAGGCTTTGTGGGGCGTATCATCTGTTGCAACTACTCAACTCTGTACAAAATGAGAATGTGGCCCTAAATAATACCTAAACAAATGAGTGTGGCTGTGTTCCAATAAAACTTTATTTATAAAAAACAGACAGTGGACCAGATTTGGCCCTCAGGAAGGGCCACAGTCCACCAACCCAGGTCTAGACTAATGTCAGCCAAATAAAAGAAGCCAATCTTGAAGTGATACTCAAAATGAAGCATTAAGTAGCTAAAAGTTTGACAGTAGGACCAATGTCCATTGTTGTTATAGTGAATTTCGGAAAGAAGTAAAAAAAATAATCTACTTTCAGGATGTCACTCTATTTTTCCCTGAACTGCTCCTTTGTATTAATTAGCTTGACTCAAAGGAACCATTGAGCTAAAGCCAGTCTTACTCCTTTATATTATAAATCACTTAGAAAATCCCTTAAGTTTTATTTTGCCTCTAATGTAATTTTTATGTTCATGATAGCTTCTGACTTACCAACTTTTCTATATAATTTGAGTTGCATCTAATTAAAATAGGACTCTAAAGGCTTTTCAAAAAATTTTCACTCCTAATACTTAAAAAATCTTCTGTCATTCCTTCTTTTCTTGTGTGAGGTTTGGTGGGAAAATCTCTAGCATAAGAGCATTTTCTTCTAAAAAAATATTTTTCTACATTGAAAAATGATGACACCACTTAAACAGTTGTTTTCATAAAAATGTATGAGGATTACAGATCTTTTGTAAAATTGCAAATGGGAACTATTCTTTAAAGATTTCTTCGAAGTTTTCCAAAATAGCACAAAATAAGGTGACATACATAAGTTAGATCATTCCCAGTCCTTTCCAGGCCCTGCAATCTTTGCTCTTTGCAATCTGCTCCAAATTCATTTCTCCTCTCTACCATCTTTTGGTTAGGCCTACTTTCCACTTCTATATTAAAACTGTTTTTCTTAAAAAAAATAGCAGACAAAAGTATCAGTCATACTCAGCTTTTCTTTTCATTTTCTCTTAAAACAGGTGTTTACTATCTCTTTATTGACCTAGAGCATAAGATCAGGCCATGAGTTCTAAAATACAAGCAGATCTGACTTGACTTAACCAGTCACTCAGGGTGGGCTCCTCACCTCACAGTCTGTGTTTTTCTGTCAAGGCTTCAAACTGTGCTTTCTATTCTTCATTTATTCTTCCTCTTGCAAAATTTAGCATCTTCATGTGGGTGGATTCTGACTCTCCCTTCCCGACCTCTCTTACACCAAGAGCTTTGAAACTTTTCTTTTGTTGAATTGCCATGGCTGGCCCTCGTCTTTACCCGTAAGTTTCTGATTTAAAAGAAAAACACATTGCCCATAAAACACAAATCTCATTCCCCTAAATATTCCCTGTAATAAGCACTAAATAAAAATTTTTATTTTTCACTTTCAATTTGACTTACATTTAAATATTGAATACATTAATATGCTAGTGAATGCCCTTCCCTTCCTCCTTGGTCAAAACAACCCTGTTTGGAAGAGGAGAGCTGTCTCAGTCCCCACTCCAGTCACTTAATATGAATGGAACTACTATTCTTGCATCTCAAACCCCAGCATGTTGGTCTGAGGGGTACAGCGTGAGTCGAGGACCCTAGAAAAGCTGCCTGGTCTGCAGCTGGAGTGTCCTTTAGCTGAACTTGCTACGTGTCCCTTAACTATCTTGTGAGAAAACAGATCATAAGAAGAGATAGAAATCAACGAGTTCCGCCCATTCAAAGAGAGAGAGAGAGGACCCAAGAGAAATGAAAACATACGTCCACACGAAAACCTGCACACGAACGTTTATAGCGGCTTTATTTATAATCACCCCAAACCCAACGTCCTCAGTGTGTGAGCGAATGCCCACACCCTGGCACCTCCACACAGAGAAATACTACTCAGGACCAAACTGCTCACACATGCAGTGCCCAGGGTGCATCTCGAACGCATCGTGTTCAGCAGAAGCCGGGTGCAAAGGCTCCATGCTGCATGAGCCCATTCATGTGACATCCTGGAAAAGGCGAAACTACAGCTATGGAGGGCAGAGCCGAGGGTGTCAGGGGTGGGGGGTGGCGGCCGGATCTGCCCACAAAGGGCAGCACAGGACAATCTGCGGGGTGGTGGAACGGGTCTGTATTTTGACTGTGGTGGTGGCGCATGGCTCTTGTCAAAACTCATAGGATGGTACAAAAACAAAACTGAATTTTACTGGATGAGAAAGGTCCAAAAATTATTTTTAAAAAGAAGGAGAGAGCGAGCGAAGGAGGAAGGGAGCGGGGGAGCCTCCTGACTTTGGAAACAAGAGCTGGGCCTGTGAGGACGAAATCCCACCATCGCTTGGCCAACAACTTGGGGAAGGTTCTAGTCTTCTTTTCCTTAGGTGCCCCTCCTGGTTAAGGGGGTCGGCCAAGTTGGTGTTCTTGTCACGGGTCAGGATTCAGCACTTCCAGGGGTTCTGCTTACCCTGGCCTCACTTATCCACCCTCTGACTCCGGAACCCTGGCCAGGGGCGGGCTCTGCTTGCTCACCTTCCAGATACATAAATGTCGACGAAAGTGGTACCGAGGTCACAGCATTGCTGTGATGACTGTCTGAAGTAAGGCACATAAAGCACAGTTGGGACTCAGTACATGTTGTTTAAAATTATCAGAGAGAGATTCCTCTCAAATAGCTAGTGCACCTTATACGGGAGACTGGAAAAATATTCTTAATTCAAAAAAGTCACATTTAAGCAACATTTTAAATGAACAAACAGTGAAAAAGTACTTCTCCCTTGAAAATCACCTCTTTCCAGGGAAGCCAGATTAGTCAGCTGGAACAGGAAGATTAACCTCCATGGGCACATTAAATCTCTCCATAATCGTCAGGCCAGCCTCTGTCCTTCTCTCGCTAATCTCTGAAAGAGATCCGTCCTTTCTCCTCCCCCTCCATGGCCAAGTTCACGGCCAGCCTACTACTATTCTGTTTGCAAAAGACAAACATAAAACAAAACCTCTGGTTCACCATCAAATTGAAATCGCCTGTCTGCATTCTGGCCACTTTGTCATCTTCTTCCAAGCCGATACGAGCTGCTCTTATCAGTTTAAATTTCCTTTTTCCATGGCGCTGGGACCACTTAAAACGTGTTTAATTCCATCATTAGCTTCACTTTAAATTCCTTTCTTATCTCAAATATGACCTCTTCTCACAACACCTCCAAAGACAAGTTCTATTCTGTGAAACATCAACTACTTATGTAAAATTGTGGTTTTTGTTCTGCCTCTAAACAAATCATGTTTGTGTGAGAATCGGCGAGGGGAAAATGTCAGCTGTGATCATCTAAGCCCAGCAATGTGGAAGGCTTTAGGATTAGATCTCCAGACAGGCTGACAGCGATGGGAGACTAGGACATTGGAGCTGCACACGCCCAGCTGGGAAAGCCAGGCCGAAGGCAAAGGTACAGAGGGACGGAGACAGGAAATCAATAAGAACGTCTCAGGAGGCAGGGGTGGTGGCCCCGCCACAAGGGTGGAGCAGGTCTTGGGCCAAATATGTGAAGTGTGTTGTTACCCAAGGGATCTGCTCACGTGGCTCTGTCTGGGTCAAGTGACCTGTGTGCTGGACCACGAATCTGATATGGCTGTCACCAGTGAGGGGTAGCAAGATTTCCAAAACGTGACCCTTGGATAAGTGGCCGTTCTATGCCACAGCACCCCTAAACCCAAATCTGAAGTCACTACCGTCTGGAGGGGCTGCTGCTCTGTCTGCAGCTCCGAGGGTAGAGACACTGTCAGCTGCGAGGGGGCTATTACAGCGAAAATGCTGCAAAGGAAGGTGTTAGTTGATAAATTTGGGTGTCAGCTGAGCTGTTGTTTTGAGCTGGGTAAATTTTCTCTACCTTCTTCCTGTGTCTTCTGAAAGTTCCCTTTTTAGCTGCCAAGCAACTTACTCTAGGCAGAGGGAGCACAGAAGAGGCCTTCTCATGTCTATCGATAAAGAGCAGGAAATAAATGAGACTAAAAGAAACCCATACTTCCCCAAACGCAAGCACCTAAGAACCACTGCTTTGATTGGCCAGAGACAAGAAAACAGCATCAGCAACCAAATCCCTAGCATGGGAGGGATTTTGTGGGTTCCATATTTAGTGACTTCAGATTTATGCAACTTCGCTACTAAAGGATTTAAATTTTTATCTTCCAAATTTATTGGGAAAAAAATCCCAAAACACCACTTAAAAGGATAACGTAGGAATATAAGCAAAGACAATGCAGAGGTCTGTGAGGTTCAGACCTTTTAGAACAAAGTAAAAATAATTCAACTATTGATGTGTGTGTTGTGCGTGAGAGACAGAAAGGCACAGAGAATGAGACTATGTATCTGTTTACCTTTAGAGGAAGAGAATAGATTGACAGAATTTTCCAAAACTGATTATCCCTTTAGAGATAGGTAATTTTCCTGTGTTCAAAAAAACCACTTAAACTAATTCCTTCACTAACGTTTGCAAAAGCCCCCGTTTAATATCAAGGGAATGGAAAAGCTTTTAGCTTTCTTTTTGATTTCTACTCCCTGTGGAGAATTCTATTTAATTTTCAAAACCATAAACTGTTCCACTTGTGCCCCAGGATTCTCAGAACTTTACGGTCACTCTGCATTCAATACTGATTCAAAGCATATTATGTGTTTGTACGAAGGAAATCAAACGCAACTTGCTTCCCCCAAAAGCACGCTTCGGCTTTGCCACTTAGGCCATTTGCTCAATCCCAACACGTGGCCTCCAGGTACCACTACGATATGATCATTTGGGCTCCAAGTTCCTCTGCTGTCCCGAACTCTTCAGAGAAAAGGGACTAGAATAATCTGAACTAGTCAGACACAGTGTTGACCATATTCCCAGAAGGTGCTTTAAAAAGCTTAACAGCAATGTGCACAAGAATGGAGGGGTTAGACAGTGATTCCTGGTCACCACCGCTCCGTCGTACACGTCATGGGCCACATTTCCAAGAAACATCATAACTTCGAAGCCAGTGTACATGGTAATTGAGGGATTCGATTCAATTCCTGTTTGATAGTCATATGCACCATTCATGGGTTTTCTAGAATTTTCTGATTGTTCTGGTCTTCGTGTTCTGAAATGAATGATTTGGGGGTGGCTTTCCTTGTGCTCCTGATTCTGACTTTCTATCTCCTCGTCTTTCTAACTCAGTGTAAGAGGAAAAACTGTGCCTAATAGAGCAGGGTGTGTGCAAAGTCAAGAAACAGCGAGTAGTTTGTTAGCTACGTTTGCAAAGTGAAGGAATGGGTACAATAATCAATCTGAAATGAAGACAGTAATAGACCATTTTCCTTGTGTGTCCAAACCTTTGCAGGCCCTCTGACTGAGCTTATCCTCTGTTTTCTGACTTTTAAAATACCCCGCAGGAAAAGGCGTATTCCTAATGAACCATCCGAATGGTTCATGGGAGATGGTGACTCCATTAACAGCATTACAAAATTCTCCCTCATACCATAGGGTGATTTCTCTAGAACCCAAAGGCACAGAGAAATAACCAATTCTTTCGAATTTGTGTAATTTGGAAATCAGATCCTTAGATACTGACATTTTACTGAAGCATGAAAAAAAAAATCAACCACCACACTCAAAAAAATGACTCAAATGAGTCTCTGAAAACGCTTTGTGCTCAAGGCCACAACCTTGGTTCTAAATTAAGCTCTTTCTTTCTTGCCCTTCTCCTCTTCCTCTTCTATTTTGGCTTAGAACCAAGAACGGGTTGGATTTGTATGTTGGTGGCGTTGGTTTTAATGCGGGATTTGGGGTCTGGAAGTTCTAAAACTGAAGTTAGAGGAGGTGGTGAGTCAAACTGAGATACAGCATCATAAAAGACATGTGAGTGTACGAAGGGCATTGCGCGAACCCTGATCGTAGCAAACCCATGTGGTGGGAGAAAGCCCTGTTAGACATCTCCATTTGTCCCCTCTTTTTTGCCCCAAGGCACAGACACCCTGAGAATAGGCACAAAGTTGGTTATGGAGTTCTTTCTGCCAGTGTGACAGAATGCGTACACACAGTTACATGCATGTGCGCAAAGCTGCCCAGTACAGATCCCTTACACGACTCTTAGGTCTTTGTAGGCACCTCTGAAAGCTACAAAGACAACAGAATAAAGCTCTAAAAATATGCACAAATGAAGACTGAACCAAGATTAAAAATATAGTCTTTGGGAGTGTAGTGGAAAATTAAGTAAACAGATTTTATAAATAGCCCATCTCCACCGCGGCACATATAATTTCTAACTCCTTAATATGTGGTATGGGTAAGGCTGTTCCTAATTTGAATCATATTTAAGAAGAATGCACACTCATATTGAATGCACCCATTGCATTCCTAAGCATGAATCAGAAACACATGACAAAAAAATGTCAGCTCAGCACTCCTGAATGTTTACCATTTTGATTTCAGCTTAGCAGATAGCTGTTTCTGTGACCTGAAATACTATCACTGTCTCGTAAATTATTGAAAGGAATATGATCTTTTATCTGGGTTTGTAGTGATGCTGTGTGTTCCGAAATTCATGTTAAGCTGTATGTCTGGAAGACGATATCCAGATTATAACTTTCGCCTGAGAAATGAAATTTTATATAAGGTTTATATATATTATACATTATATAAGGTTTATATATATATATATATTAAGTTTATATATATTAAGTTGCTAGATACATATACACATTTTTACACAGTGTATAAAACAAGTAAAAGGAAAATATGTGTGCAGAGATTCATTTTCAGGGTTGCATATGTAAGGATTAAACAACACAGCAAGAGAAAGATGTAAGAATTTCAGGACGGTGGCTGTCTCTGGGGAGGAGAGAAGCCTGTGACAGCGGAGGGGCACCCGGGGGCTCCAAAGTGCTTCTAATTCTATTTGTGAATAATCTAGTTAGTATACTGAGTGCTGGGAATAGATTTCGATTGTAGTCACATACCATTATTCTCTAACTTTACACATGTTACATGAACTCAAGCATATATGATACGTTTTGTAATTAAAATAACCGTTCTGTGCAGATATGCCTGTGCCAATTAAAGCAGTTCCCTCTGTGTGTGTGCGTGAGAGAGGGGGGAGGGTTAATGGCCACCTTTACTTCTTGCTTGATGTGCTTCTGTTTCGGAGTTTATTTGGGGGTTTTTGGTAACACAAGGAGTAGTGTGAATTCACCCTGGTTTTTTTTTTTAAACACTAAACATAATTTTTAGCGTCTAAAACAATGAATTATACTCATTTTAGGAAGATTTTTTTTTCTGCTACATAGTAAAAGTACCTTGATAGGATGAGCATGAGGTTTATACAACTTTCATTTTTCTAAGCTGCAGAATGTCATATAAGTTTAAAAACAAAGACACTATATTTAATGATTTTTTTTTGGCCATATCCGTTCACTTCAGGAAAGATGGCATTTAAGCCTACTGTGATCAAATAATCCTTTTATTTTTATTCTGAACAAGATAACATGGTGATTTACAAGACTGAATATTCCTTTACACAGACAAGAGATCCTGAAGTCCCGATTAGCCAGAATTTAGGCTGAAGTTCCAAGAAACTTTAAGAATCCTCAGTGTTGTATTTCTTTTATCCCTAAGCGACTTCAAAATTCCTTTGTTTGATTAACAATAGCCTATAATTACAGTGAGAAGCTCTTTATGTGGGGCTTAATGCTCTCTAATGCTCTTTCCAGGTCTAAAAAATCTTTTGGGCCTCATTCAAATGCAGGCGTGTCCTCAGTAACTGGAAAATGTGATGCAATTAGACTCTTGAAGTGGCTTTATCAGAGAGAGCAGCCTGCCTGGAAAGGCATCATTGGCCAAAGCACAGCGTAATCTGCAGGGATCTGCTGTTTGGGAATCTTTTACTTCTCCCCAAACAGAATGCAAGTTCCATAGAACAAGGGACCTTGTGTGTGCATCTTAGTACTGCCAGAGCCTGGTGTGGTGCCAGGAACACCCTAGTACTGGTAACCGTGTGCTTTGCAGCTGAGAAAATTAATTTCCTTCAGCCAGCCATCCATATATTACACAGGGCTTTATTTAGTGCCAAGTCAGAGCCAACAGGATAGCAGAAATTGAGATTATAAATATGATGAATGCGCTTCTATGCCTTCGGGAGGTTAAGTCTACACCAAAGTTGAGTTTGGGATCATATCTGCCAGCAACAACATGGATAAAACTCACAAATGCGATTTTGAGTGAAAGATGCTAGGCACAAGAGAGTACATTCTGTATTACTCTGTTTATAAGTTCGAAAACAGGCAAAACTAAACTATGGAATTCGAAGCAGGGAGGATCAGTGACTGGAAGGGGGTACTAGGGAGCTAGTTGGTGTTTTGTGTCTTAACCTAGGTGTGATCGCTTTTTGAAACCCATCAAGCAGTGTGTTTATGATTCGGACATTTTTGTATATGCATGTTATACCTTAATCAGAAATTTACTTTTAAAGAAGATAACACTTTAAAAAGCGCATGGCTTGTGTAAGTGGATTTCTTCCAGTTCATACAGTTCGACACATTCCCAATCTTGTTCTAACGCTAATGCTTCTTCCTGCAGAAAGTCTCCAAATGAGCCCCAAACTTGAATACATTTTTCCCTTCTAGGGAATGCTGTAGCATTTTGTTTACGATCTCTATTACTTTAACTCTAAACATTGTGTTAACATATGAAATAATCTAACTCACACCACCTACCTAACACAGTGCTTTGAAAGATTCGCTACTCAAGACTTCTTAAGCAAATACCACTGCACATTCCGGTCCCTGCACCACACCACACGGCCTCTTCCAGGCTTCTGGCTGTTCTTCAGTCTGTCCTTTCCCTCAGCTTCACATGCACTGCATAATCCGTGGGAACCTACTCTAAATGTGATGTCAATGAACTTGAACCCTTTCTACTGACGGCTTGGATACGTTAAAAAGAAAACAGCATTGTTCTTTTGTCCTAATGATAAATATAAAAATCCAAACCAAGAAAAATCAGTTACGTGTCATTTACTGCCCACACCGTCTTATAACCTGATCTTTGCTCTTGGAAGGCCCCGCACAGCATTTCAGGCCCACTGAAGTTCATCAAATTCCTACTTCGCTTAACCAACTCCCCATCTACGGACATCTGGGTAATTTCAAAACCTTTACTTTTAAAAACAATGACCATCTTTGTAAAATTATCCATTCACAATAACTACATAAGGGTAAATCCCTAGATGTTCATTTTCTGGGTTAAAAGTATACATGTTACGAAGGGTTCTTTAGGGTACACATGATCAAACGTGAAGGCTGAAAGCATGTGTATTCCTGCAGTAGCAGATTCCACATTTCATCGATTCATTATTCTTACCTTTTGACACCTTTGAAACTGACATGCTCCTTATAATCGAGGGCACGTTAAAATCACTGCTAGACAGGTGGCTCTTGGGATGTGGTTCACATGGCCTGTCCCACGCGGCAACACCTCATTCCAGAAAACCGCTTCGAGACCGTTTCAAAGAGGGATATAAGCGCCGAATACAGTCTGAAAACATTTCGATATCTTCTTTAAGGTTCAGAAAGGGCCAGCATTGGCTCTCACAGAATGGGTGTCAGTGGCTTGGAGAAGAAAATCCCAGGGGAATAAGCAGAGCTCTCTCTCTTATGAAATGCCGCATCCTTGAAGCTCTTGATGGCACAGATGATAACGCAGTGCGAAAAAAAAAACACGGATGCTGATGCTCCGGCTGAAAAGTGGTTCAGAAGCACTGCGCGCATCGTGGAAACTTGTTAGACAATGAAAAGCTAAACCAATCTATTCTGCTTCTTTTCTTTCTCCTTATAGGAGTGATTTATGGGTAAAACTGATATCTAAAGAAACATAAAGACTATCTTACGATACTTACAGACCAAAATTCTAAGCAAGATAGCACTGTGTCACAGTTTACTAGACGGCATTTTTGTTTCTCGGTGACACATGAAATAATGTTGGGCCTCAACACTGATGGCGACTTAAGTTCCATGAAAGGGAATTCAGTGTCCTAACTTCTATCTGCAAGTCAGAGGCAAAGTCAAGGTTAGGGCCCATGATCCCTGACTCCTAGTGCAAGGCTACACCCACCATGCCACCAAGCACAGGATGGTGTATGTTTTTCTTAATCTTTGCCAATTTTGCATGAAAATAACACAACATTTCACTCATGTCTCTTTGATTACTAATAAGAATGGACTTTTCCCCATTTTCTTGACCATCTGTAGTCTCCTTTGTAAAGTGACTATTTTTTTTTTTTTGCACATTTTTCTATTGCAATATTTATTTTTTGGTGGTAGTTCTTATAAATTTAAAATATTAAACCTTTTTGCCATATCCCATGCAAACATTTTTTCAGTTTATCCATCTTTTAAACTTCGTCGATGGCGCTTTTTGCAATCCAGACACCCATTCAATTAGTAAGAGATGCCAGACACTTTCAGATTGGATCAGTTTTTACCAATCTCCTTTAGATACCCTCCTCGTAGACAGAAGAAAATCACATACATACAAATGTCGCATGGCTGAAAATAAGTCCAATGAGCAACAGCGTACATTCAAAATGATAAGACACTAGAAATCTTAAGCCTGTTTCTGTCTTCGATCACATTTTCCCCCCAAAGAATGACATGCTAGGTCGTTCTAGGCCAGCATTCGCTTTGAGTTACTTCACAGCTGCTGGTGCTGATGATGTGATCAGTAGAGGCAACAAAGAGCATATCTGCTGAGAAACAGCTCCTGACAGCCATTCATCAGAACCCCCCGGCCTCTGGCCTTGTCACCTCATGCTACAGCAGGTCAGACATCCCTGGTACAGCCGGACCTCTGCAGTGTCCCAAGTGCAGCCTGTCTGCTGTCATGGAGGGCCCTGCCTTACACCAGGAGTCAGAGGTCATGGGTCCTAACTTTGGCTTGGCCTCTAACTTGCAGAAATGATTTTACCTTTCTAGGTCTCAGCTTGCTCATCTTTAGGCTCGGTGCGGTTGTTACATACCGAACTTAGCTCTTCTCATTGGCTGCTCTAATAATAAAAATGACAACGACGGTGCATTCAAGTGTGCCTTTCTCCAAGGGTGCTCTTCTTAAAGAGCACCATCATGAGTCCCACTATGTGGTACCACGCCCCCTTATCCACAGGGGTACATTCCGGGACCCCCGTGGATACTGAATACGTGAGTAGTACTGAACCCTATGTCTACGTACCTATCATAAAGTTCATTTTATAAAGTGGGCACAGGAGGAGATTAACAAAAGTAACTACTAATAAAAGGAACCATTATAACAATATACCGTAATAAGTTATGTGAATATGGTCTCTCAAAATACCTTAATTGTGCTGTACTCACTTTTTCACTTAAAGGAGGTACTTGATGGCCTCCCTTTGGCACATCTGAATTGCCAGCATCACGAGCTTTGGGGCCATTTTTAAGTAAAATAAGGGTGACTTGCACACGAGCACTGCAAATCTTTGACGAAAGGTCTGAAACTGAAGATGGCCACTCAGTGACAGATGGGAGGCGGCATCCACGGCGAGGAGAGGCTGGACCAAAGGATGGTTCGCATCCCAGGTAGGAAGGATTCGGGGGGGGGGCAGGGGGTGGGATTTCAGCACACTGCTCAGAACAGAACATGGTTTAAAACCTCTGAACTGTTTATTTCTGGAACTTTCTATTTACGATTTTTGTAACACCATTGACTGTAGGTAACTGAAACTGTAGAAAGCAAAACCACAGATAAGGGAGGCCTCTCCTAGATGAACCGAGAGCAGTGTGATCTATGTTTTCCTTCCGCATTTCACAAGGACTCTGTTGACTTGAAATTCGAGGTTAGAAACCTCAATATGTTTTATTAGACTTCTGACCCCCTCACCTCAGCCAACACACACTGGCAGGTCAAACTGTGTTTACAGGTGTTTTTAACATCACAAGGATGAAGTTCTTCAGCACTTCCTTAAAAAATCTATTCTGTAATCACCTAACTCAGATAGGAGGTCTTTTCCTCCCTGAAATGTAGCCTTTTGAAAATTCCTTTCCTTCCTCTTATCCCCAGATCTCATATTTTTGCCCCTCCCTACATAGTTGTACTGAAAATTAATCCTAGGATACGGTATTCACAGTTTTCACGTGCTTTGGTATGATGATCACACTTCTCATTATTGCTGGTATAAAAAAGGTGCAAAAGAGATGGTTCTTTGAAGAGCTGGCACCAATTCCGCTGGAAACGGGAAAGAACTCTGACTGGGGCAGGAGACGAAGACCTCAAAGAGAGCACCCACTGCTTCCAAAGCCTCAGGGACGAGGCTGACGCTGCTGTGCAAGGAGCTAGGAAGAAAGGCACTGTCCCGGAGCAGGCGGCTGCAGGGGAAAGGAGAGAGGGAGGGAGGGGCGAGGGGCCGCGGGAGAAGGACCAAGAGAGACTTCCGGGGAGCGGCGGTCAATTTCTGCACAGACACCAAGGTCACATTACTCCGATCTCGTGTCTTACATCAAAAAGGAAGGGAATGGTGTTCCGAGAAGTCTGTTGAGAAACCACATGTGAACGTGAAAGGCCTGCGATGAATGATTTTGACTTCGAAGGCAAAAACCCATTTCAGGGGAGCAGACAAAAAATCAGGGGCCAGAGATGTCGGTTACAACGGAGGGTTTTATGAGCAGGTGATCTGACGTGATGGCTAAGAACGGGATGTGCCACTCATCTGCATCTCCAAAGTTAAAAAAAAAAAAAGTTCTTAAGAGCAACGATATCTGAAATGGAAGAACTTATATAGTATGTGATGTGACCACTCAGATTTTTGGTAAATTCCTGTACTCTAAAACGAGGTTGTGATTTTGAGCAGGTGTGTTATATTTTAGTAGGGTCTTTGTTTTTGGTGGGAGGAAGGGAAGGAGAGAGAGAGAGACCTGTTCAAGTTTGGGTCAATGTGTTATGAGTCGATGTGGCATAAACGGAGACATCAGCAAAGATCTCATGATAAACCATGAAAATATAAGCTCCCTGGAAAGCTCGAAAAAATTTCAGAGAAGGATTGAAACATGTATAAGACAGAGAGAGAAGATTCAAATCAACATAATGTAGACCTCAGGAGACTAGTAGCCTCCAACAGATACCTGGATCTTGCTCTTTACCCAAATCCTGTTTGCATAACTCTGTCATGTGCTAACTATGTTCTAGTCTTTATATATTTATGAATATCTTTAAGTTCTTTCAGGTTTCCTAAGGAAAGCAGTAATTTCCATAAAGAAATCTATAATTCTCTCTTGGAAAGACAGGGTGAGAGATTTTTCATCTCCTATTAGCGATGAAATTCTAGAACAGATTCTGCAGATTTTTTACTAATTGAGATGAGTAATATTTTTCTTCTATCACATCCAAACTGAAAGATCACATATACTGTATTATCTACTGTTAAATAAGTAATGGCATCAGGGCTACTCATAACTTTGATATGGCGAAATGATATAATACGATGAAAAGTCAACAGGGGCCATTTTATTACACCTTTTCCCTTTTGGACATTTAGCAGCCCCAGCAATATCGAACCCGGGCATCGTCTGACAAGGATGCACGCTAGAGAAACAAAACGGATATGTTTATGATAAGCTTCCAAGTCTATCCACGGTAGGAATACAAACAAAACCGCATTTTAGTCTTTTCTTCGAGGCATTTCTCATGAACATTTTATCAATACCATTGACAAGTAGAAAAAAACACTGAGGAGGACTTCACTGCTTAGCTCACCCACCTAAGAAAGTGACAGTGGCCAAAAGTGTAAGAAGTGAGGGAGAAAAGCAACAACCCGGGAGGGTCAGGTAACTGCTTGCCGATCCTCACCTGGAGGCCGTGAGCTTTTGGCCTCTCAGCACAAAACTGGGCCATTAGCCACCTCCTGCCTTCCCTGGTGGCACTGAGCACTGGCGGGGCTGTTTTCACATTAAAAGACAGCAGATAATGTCACATTCGCCCCGTAGTTGGGAAATTCCTCCGGAAGTGGTAGTATTCACGTGCAAGAGTGGCCCAATAACCCCATCCAGAAACCACCCCATAAGCCGGCCTGCGCTCCCAGCACTGCTGGACATGCACCCCGTGACTGCGGCAACAGGGGTCTGCCACGGCTCGGGGGTCTGCTGCTCTTTCCCGAGGAAGGGGCTTTGCACTTGCAAGTTAACAGTGCCGTGGTTGGAAAAAATGTATCTCATGCAATGGAATGAACTGTATACCATTTACTGAGCAGCTGTCTTAAGCAAAATAAATAACTGAATAATGAAAGTAAAAATAAAAGCTGTAAAATAAAAAAGTAAAAATAGTAAAAAAAGTAAAAATGAAAGTAAAAATAAAAGATAATTAGAGTGTGGTTCTGGTGTTTCTACGGGGCTTCCTCACAAGGTTCTTACTGAACACTGTCCCCGACTTCTCCTTCTTGTCCCCTGATTCTCTGTCATATACTCGTTCACTTCCATTTCTCAAAATGCAGAGACCAGCTGCATAATCTTCACATCTGTGGTTTGCAGGTTAAAGCACAGAGCCCTTCTCCTTGACTGCGTAGGCTCCACCACCTGGACTCAAACTGTTCTAGAGAATCTGCATCCTACTTGCTTGTTCACAAGAGATAAAATTGTTGGGGACCCTGCTCCGACATGACCACACAGGCCTCCGCCTCTGATGAAAACTATGAACGCCTCTGCATAACCTAGGGAGAGTGTTCGAGATCCTCCTGGCTTCAGAGCAGGAGAGTCCAGCCTCTGGGTTGTGCAGATAGCCCTCCACGCGGGAGCCCTGGCGGGTGGGAGTGGGCTTCTGTTAGCAAACATCTCGGCTGCCATGGGGGTGGGCCTGTTCCCTACCTCCTGGGCGCAGGGGAGATTACAATGCTCATAATGCCAGAAGTTGTGGGCATTCTCGTAGAGAAAAAGCCATGGCAAATCCCTGGGATATTATCTAACACTGGAGCTTTTAAATGCGTTGTGACCTCTCACACGAACTTGTGGATATGTAATAAAAGTGTGCAAAAACAATAGCTAGTCCTATCATGTTCTCTGAATTGTAATATTTTTCTTTTCTGTTTCATTTTTCAAGAGTGTTGCATAACTTTCTAAATTTATGTTTTGAATTGCAGTTAGGAAAACAACTAATATGAAAGGTCAATGAGACAAGTGGAAATGTTATTAAATTGGTCTATTTATAGGAATCTCAGAAACACTAGGGTGGAAGTTTTAGATGTCAACCTCTGTCCCCTTAGGTACTAGAATGATTCCATTTACACTGAATTCCAAACACAAAGGTCTGGGACATCCATTTAGTTATTTTTAATGGACGAGGCTGCAGAGGTGACATAGAATTTGACTTCAGTTCTGAATAAATCTATAAAAATTTAACAAGGCTACACTGCAGTAAGGAAATACTTAATGGAGACAGTATGTTCTGATCAGGCATTGTAAAGAAAGGCAAGAGGTGATGAGGTTTGGGGGCTTAAGAGGAAAAGGAGAGAAGGTCGAGTTCTCTTGGTTTATGGATCATCACCTAACTGGCTCACCCCTGAACCTGGTGGAGAATGTTTGGTGACGACTGCTCAGAGTGCAAAGAAGAGAACAGTGACTCCAGCAATTCAGGTCAGAGCTCACAAATAAGCCCCGAAAAGGTATCTGCTCATCCTTATGACATGGGCTCCAAGCATAACCCCAGGAGCCGTTTTCCCAGTTGCTTACAACACGATCACTCGGCGAAATTTTCAGGACAGAAACCTCTTCTATCTGTTTTGAACCATCTCCAATAAAGCTAATGGCAATTGGAGCTGAGTAGCAACTTGGCAGCTGAAATGTTTATATTCTTTAGGAGGGCAAAAGAATTAATTATAGAAGATTGCAAGGTTCCAATGACTAGATTTTACCCTGAGATCTCTTTATACATTAAAAACAGTATGTCCTATGAGCTTATGCAAAACACTGCTCTCCCCTCTCTGAAGACTTCAATAAGCAATATTCTGTATAACAATAATTGGATGATTCCATTCAATGTCCCAAATCCAAATTGACTGCAGACATAAGAGGAGCCCAAATTGGCAACCTCTTTTTGTAAAAATAATAATAATAATAATAATAATAATAATAATAATAATAATAATGGTAATGGCGCTGGAATGCCTAGATTTGCAACAGCATCAATAGCGACCATCCACATCCTGAAGATCTAAAGCACCAGCGACATCTTTGCAGGTTGGGAAAGGAGGGCTCAGTTGAAAGCACCCTAGGAAGGCTTAACCAGAAACTTGGCCTTTCCAGTACCATCACGGCAATCTGTCTCTTTCGCTTTCTCACCCTCACACACATGTTCCATTCTCTATGCTCCCATTGCAGCCCCCAGACATTACTTATCCCCATCATGATTCGGCATCCAAGTATTAACGTGATCGCTTTGTTTTGCCTTCATTTTTATAATCCGAACTCTGTATGCCTATTATTCAGAAGGTGAAACTGGAGGTTTACATGCCAGGAGTAGCAGTAACAGTACTGAATCCATATCCGCAGATAAACAGAAATAGGCCTCTGGTGATGACTGTATAAATTAAATGATTCCTCCAGATGTGCCTCATATTATTTGCTTTGGGGCAAATCTAGAGAAGACTCCCAAAGCGAGAGCCAGAATGTTAACTGAATGGGACTTCTGATGTCATCTAGTACATGGGTACCAGTAGCCTCAGCCTCCTGACCTCTTAGCCGCATCTGGCACTGTTTTGTGCCTCTTTGTTGAAATTCTCTCATTTCTAGGTTTCCATCGCTTTAGCCATTCTGGCTTTCTTCTAACCCGTCCCCAAAACACTTGCCTCCTGGCCCCGCTCCACCCCGGTGTCGATCCTCACACCCCTCCGGGTTGGCCCAACCATCCTCGTAATTTCAACTGTCGGGGACATACTGGTGTCACCAGCATCTGTCTATCCTCAGCACCCTCCAATGCAACATGCTCATCACTAAAGCCCCATTTTCCTGCCAAATCTCTTCTTTTCCTTGTATATCTTTTTTTTTATATAACATCCATCATACACTCATCCAAAAATGTCATTTTTTAGTCCACCCTCATATTCAGATACCAATTTCTAGAATTTATTTCTGAAATCTCTAGGCTATTGTTATCAGCCTCATTATTACTAGCATTTCCTAAAACCCATGGCTCCTACACATGCTCTTCGGCACTGTTAGCACAATTATTTTCTAAAATAGAGCGCTGACAATGTTCCCTTAAAAACTTAATGGTTTCCTGTTACCGATAAAAAATGTCCAACTTCCTCAGCATCCTTCCCATCTCAAACTATTTTTTTAGTCCCATGTCACCACACGACGCATCGACTTGTCACTGTGGCCCACTCACCTTCTCTCAACAATCAGATAAATGGTTTCCTCTGCTTAAAGTGCTCCCATATTATACTTTTCTCAAGACCTTGATGATTTCAAAATGTCACCTCCTCCGTTCAGCATCCATCGAATCTCGAGGCCACTTCATCATTCCCGGGTGTCCTACAGCACTCTGTTCGTGCTAACAATATCACACATCCTTCTTCTACACCCTTCTACTGTGCTGGATGGTAAACCTTTTGGAAGAAGCGGTATCTTGCTCTTCGTATAGTTAGCATTTAATACACCTGCACGTGGCAAGTGCTCAATTCACAACCACTAAGGAGGTATGTAAACATGGGAGAAAACCCTTTTGAATTTAAGAGTGAGAAGATGTAAATTTGAGTTCTACTTTGGCTAGGACTCAAAACTCTGTGAGTTTCAATCACCTTTATCTGTAAGGGAGATAAATAGTATCGTTTCACCTATTGAAGGATATTATTATAAAAAAAATGAAATCACGTATAAAAAAAGTACTGTCAAATATAGGCAACTATATTAAATATAACCCAAGAATATAACATTTTAATGTCTAGTCCTTTACCTAAAACACATTAAAATGAAAACATTCTATAGCCAGTGCCCAAATTGGGGATAAATATAAACACAATAAAAAAATCGATATTTTACCAACCTTAGCATTTAGTGTGCCTAGAAATCAAGCGTGATATCAATTTAATGTGATCTGTATAGCATCGTGATATTAGGTATTAGTTAGTAAAAGGACTATATTAGAGAGAAAAAGTATAGGCTTTTGATTAGAACTGGTGTGAATCCTAGCATCATGGGTTACTTTGCTTTCTTACTAGCAAATGCTTTTATGGTCCAAATACTTTTAAAGTACTTATTATATACTTAAAAGCTTCATATATATTAACTGATTTAATTCTTACAAGCATCCCATGAAATAGGTCCTATTATTATTATCCTCCTATTATCCACAAGGAAACCAAAGCGGGGAGATTGTTTAACTTGTCCCAGGTAGCAGAGCTATTATGTGGCAGAGGCAGGATTTGTGTCTGCTCGGTCTGGTTCTAGTCTGGCTGTAACTACACTAAACAATGCAGCCTATCTAAATAATATTGTGACAGGCTAGCACAATGCCTGACACACAGTGAATTCTTGACAAATGTTAGTTTCCTTTAGTACTGATGGCGCTCAGGCGACAGTGACTTGTGAAAGTAGTCATGAGGTCTGCTACATTATCCAACAACACTCCCATGCCATTTGGACTCTGTGAAAAGGGGATTTTTATCCGTATTGTGTATTACCACTCTTTTCATATAAGTAGGATTTTCAAGAAAACTAGAAGAGATCAAACATTTTAACTAGCCATTAACACACCCATTCGAATGGGATACACACACACATCTCCTCCCCTTTTGTTGAATCACTAAAATGCCATTACGCTGTGCTGAGGCAAAGGTAGAACATCGCCAGCCAATTTCATTCATTCAGACCTTCTGGTCGTCCTCTGACAAACCCCAGCACACCAATTACATTTCCTGTTACAGCCGGCGTGGTTCACATTGTCTCACCTGGCTCCAGTTCTCCCTCGTCTCTGACAATCTCGGAAGGACTCCTCTCACAGTGAAGTTGTCGCACTGCCCTCTTTACCTTTAGCATTTTATTCAGGGAGGAATGGTGTGAAACACGCTCCAAATACAGCTCACACCTGAGCAGCACTCTCGGCTTGCTCCTACTTCAGACCTAGGCATTTCATTACAGCTACTGGGGTCGGTCAGACTCCATAATTCTTCCGACGGGGTTAATTCTTTAAATGCCCTAGTTGGTACCACGTGCTCTTAATCGTTTTCTTAAATTTTTTTCTCATTTAATACTGTGGTCTATTTCAATAAATTACACATCTCTACATTGTCAGCTATTCAAGGGTTCTGAGATTACGAGCTGGTGCATCAGCAATACTAGGGCAAACCCAGGAACAGAACTGCATGAACGAAAACAAATAAGGAAAGATTTCTTCCTCTAACTAAGATGGAGCAGACTGTAACAGAATAACCCTCCCGTTTACAACCACAATGAAAGGTGGATTAAGAACAAAATCAAACAACTAGCTATTAAAGGTCATGAGAGTGATCAAGGCAACAAGGGCACAAAGGGCCAAGATCCTAGAAAGGAGAAACAGACACTGAGGTGAGCCCAACTTGCTTCCTCTACTGTTTCATTGATTTTTAAATTTTTTATTTCTGCCTCAGAATTTGCCAATTTGGGTCTCACGCCATGGTGACCAAACAGAAAGCAGAAGCCTAGGCTTTGCTTAGTCTAGCCTAGTTTTATTGGTTGGGATGAAAAAAAAAAAAATGGAGTTCAAGGCTACCCAAAGTTGCCAGGACTTGAGACCAAGAGCCACGATAAAAAGGGACCAGGCAGTGAGAACGGTGTGAATGCAATTTCCTCCTGAGGCCTTTGATGGCTCCTGTGCTGCTCATCAGGGCAAAAGGCTTTGCTGCTCATTACCAGGGCAAAAGGCTTTGAAACCAATCAGAAAGCACTGGTAAGAGGCTAAAAAGCTAATCGGTTATTTTGGCATTCTCAGAGTACTTACTGGAGGACGACAACTACTGCTCAGGACCCATCAAGGAGGAGGTTATCTGGTGAATGATGTGAAGGCCACGCCCTAGCAGTAAGGACAGACCAGAAATTAACCAGCACCCACAAAACCTACAGTGTACAAGGCAATGCATTATCGGGCTGAAAATGCCAATAGTGCCGAGGGAGAGAATTCTAATCCAGAGGAAGCAGCCCCTGGACCTCTCACGGGGAACAGCCACGGAAGTTTCCCTCCCAACTACACTTATCACCTGCAGTGTGGTCTCCACGGGCAATACACTAACTCTTGGGGCTTTGTGTTTTTCATCTATCAAATAAAATGATTAATTTATACTTTTTTTTTTAAAAAAGGAAAAGTGTTTTTTAATAAATATTTATTGAAGTTATACTTTTTAGTCAATAAACTAAAATAACTAAACTGGATGATCTCCGAAATCTTTCCTTTCAGTAAAAGTCTGTTTTTATTTTGTTAAGTGAAAAATAACGTAAGCCATATTTGGGTAATTTTGATGATACAGAGAGAAAAAAAATTATAAATCCACTGACCTTCAGGCAGACATGAGTTCATACTGTGAGGACCTTTCTCCTCTATTTGCATCTGGGGAGATTTGTGCACAAAGTGAAACAACGTATACATTAACAAGAACAACAAAAATTTAAGTACTACTATTTACCGAGAGGAATCTTACAAGTTAAAGTACTAGGATTTACGGTAAAATAAGCAAGCAAGAGGAACACTAAAAATAGACAAATGAATTACTGAGCTGGAGGAACCACAGATGCAATTGAAGAAAATCTTATTTAAAATCTAGGGTGTAGCAATTTAATGAGCAAGCAAAACCGTTCTGGGATTACATGAATCAGACATCATCCAAGTCCAATTAAAATTCTAAACTCTATACTATATATACACATGTATACACACAGTTTTAATTCCCATAACGACAGCAATGGTGTGATTTTCTTATTTTGATTTTGAAGTATTTTTTCAGGTAATTGGGATTTGGTATTGGTTTGAAAATGTTAATAATAGTTTAGGGAAATCACAGTAGGATAATAACACTTATTGGTAGAAATCTGCATAGATCCTTTTAGTTTATTGCACTAGCTGACAGGAACTTGACTCAATTTTCTAAGAACATCATTTTTAACTAATGAAAAAATCACTTGAATACCTATAACTACTCTTTAAGACAAAAATACATAGACAAGGACTATAATACACCAAGGGCATTACCAATCCACAGGCGGCAAGGTTTGACTTGTGGAATAATTAAATCCATATAATTTATACTTCATACTTCAATAAGAAAATTTTCTCATGCAACAAAAGAATTGCATTGCTGCAAACATAAAACAAATTTAATCACAATAGCAAATTATTGTTACTCAAGCTTTAGGGGAAACAAGGCTTCTAGACAGCTTATTATTTTTAAAAAGTTTCTTTTTTTCTCTCATAAAAAATACATTGGTACTAATCAGCAGGATCACTTCGTAAGTTATACAAATGTCTAAACACTATCCTGTATACCTGAAACTAATATAAAATAATATTGAATGTCACTCTAATTTAAAAAAAATTAATTAAAAAGTACATTGAAACATAAAAATTTAGTAGAAGTCAAAGAAACTCTATATGCTCACAATGTAGGTAAAATTTATATACAGATCTGGATTAAAACACTAGCTCTGCTTTTGCCTATCTGCGACTTCGGGCAGGTTTAAAAATCACAGGGTCTGTCAAAGAAGACAAGCACAAAAGATACCTAATGCAGTGCCCGGAGCCATACGTGTTCATAACAAGTGTCCATTCTCTTTCTAATATTTATTTGGTCCACAAAGATATGCTGCGTTCCTCGAATAAACAAGGTGATGAATGTAATAGACAAGCCTGGAACCAGAAGAGGTGGTTTGCAGAGAGGATGTCTTTGTTTGCGTGAAAAAGAAAAAAAAAAGATCATTTTCCTCAGTAGTCTCCTGAGGGAAGAGAAGATGACTGTGAGAAACAGAGCTCGGTGGCTATTTAGAATAGCCAGTGTGCCCCTCACACAGTGGCTGCTGACAGGCTCCCAGTTATCAGTGGCTGCACGGGGACTGGTCCCTGTGGTGCCAGGACAGCTGTCTGGCCCCCGAGCTCATGAATACAAAGGCACAGTCCCAATCTGTCCATCACTGAGTCGCTAGACAACAAGGCACTGGCAGGTGAAGAGGGTTTTGTCATACCCACTTGCATGTGAACCCGCTGCCCTGTGGCAATTGAACACAACATGTCTCTGATGATCCTTGCGTTTTTCTCAGCCTAGAACATGTTAAATAATGGCAAACGCTGTTACACGTATGGGTGACTTGCTACATAGTGTTGAGATAATAGCTTATTCAAACTGCCTGCTGGCTACAAAAGGGCAATGCATCCACTACACCCAGGTTCCCAGGCCTCTGAAAAAGATGGACAGAACCTGGGGCTAAGACTCACCCAGAAGCATCTGACAGTGGTGAATGATTGCTCCATGACAATGACCCCGTCCCCCATCGGTCTCCCTGCTGACAACACATCTCTTTTTAACAATAAGTTTGGTGGTTATCAAATAGGCCAGGCAAGGTAATGGCCTATTTCGGGGCTTTGTTCTTTGAAAAATGATGCTCCATTTCAGTTACCAAATCAATCAAGGGCCAAAGTGTGAGCTGTTTTTCTGTTTTCCTATTTAAATCTTTTTACTGGTAAACGTGATGAACTGCAAATGCGAAACAGCATAATATATTTGCATGAGTCAATAAGCCACAATTTAAATAATAGTGACAGCATGCACTGTTCCAATACCTTAACCTACTCAGAGATACATGTTTATACATAAACCATACAGAGAGGGTTTACCGTCAATCTATAAGATTTCCTTCTAGTATCACTCAGGTCCCCCTGACGTATCGAGTCTGTCAGATGCCCAACTCCCTGCAAAGACATCCGCCAGCTCGATATCTCCAGCTACTTCTTCTGCATTTGGTAACAGTGACTTCAAAGGGCATTTCTATTCCATTATCTGCAAAAACTCCCTTTGCAGACCCCCAAAGCAAAGCTTCTCAGAACAGAGAAGCACTTGCTTGTAGGTATCGGGGAGTAGGCATCCTGGGCTCCTCAGAAACACTGGAAGGAGATGACAGATCTCAGGAAATGACGGGCTTCCCGCTCCAGGCCTCCCGACGCTCCTGAAGGGGAGCCCAGAGAGAAAGGCTCAGGGCACCACCCCTGCCCTAGTCACATTCTCAGCAGCTGGAAAGGCCTACCAGGAGGTACCTCATTAAGGGTTAAGTTCGGGTTAGTGAGTAGACGAATCCCTCAGCACAGGCCCAGCAAGAGGAGGTCTGCTGTGCACAGGATGAAGAATGAAGTTTCCAATCACTCAAATTAAATCTTGCCTTCAACACAAGGCAGATGAAGTAAGTGTAATATAGTCATTGCTGCATCCTTTAAGTGAGCAAAGCACCTGAGAATTATGGTTGGATCCATTTATCCATTCATATTTTCAGTAGCTATTTACCAGATGGCTTTTATGCGTCAGGCTCTAGAAATACAGCTGCTAACAAGACAAGAACTTCCTCTGGTGGAACTTATATTCTCTTCTCATAGAGATAGTGAAGGAAATGATACAGCAAGTTCAAGTAGTGATAAGTGCTATGAAGCACAATAAGGGAGAATAAGGGAAAGAAAGGAGTAGCAGATACTTTTTTTTTTTTTTTAATGTGGCCAGGGAAAACTCTCTGATGAGGGGGCAACCGAGCAGAGTCAGGAATGTTATGAAGAGGTGAGCCATATCAATACCTGGGGACAATCTGCAAAAATTGAGGGCGGTGCCTGGAAACTCTCCAGGCTCACTTGAGTAAAAAGACCCAGGATTCTACGATACTTTGCTGAAAGAGATTTCCCCTCGGGTACAAGTGGCGTAAGGGCTGGCCGAATTAAAAACATAATGAATTGGTTAAATAAGGGGAAAATAGATAAATGGCATCAGATATTCTTGTTTGGAAGTCATTCTCACAGATTTCAAAAGAATAAAGAGATATTTCATACATAAAGAGATGGCATGCTGTGTGACTAATAAGTCTAACAAAAAAAGTTGGGGAAAACAGGGCTGCGCAAAGGCCCCGAGGTGGCAGGAGTTTGCCATATCTGAGGACCAGCAAGCAGGCAAGAGGGGCTGGAAAAGGGTGAGGGGAAGCACGATGAGATACGGGGCCGGACAGGATGCAGAGGTCAGATCTGGTCAGGCTCCGGAAGCTACGGCAGGAACTTTGACACGGTTTCAAGTATGCTATGACGCCCCTGGAAGATTCAGCAGGCAAGTGCTATCCTTTGATTTTTAAAGTTCCTTCTGTCTGTTGTCTGGGAAACAGATTACAGGGTGTGGGAATGGAAGCGGACATCAGCGGGAGGCGGGAGCAGCAGTCCAGGCAGAGATCGTGACAGCTGGGACTCGGTGGGTGCCAATAAAGGCAGTAAGACGTAGTCCAATTCCAAATATATTTCTTTGACAACAAATAGAGTTAAGATTTGTTAAATGCTCAGGGTTTCCCCTTTACTGCATATGCAGTGGAAGCATTCAGGACAGCTCTGATGCATAAGACACAAAGCCCACTTTGCAGGTTAAGACTCAAAGGCCGAGGTTAATCACTTGCTTCCTGAGCTTCCAGGCCCCCCTGCCCAGCCAGACCCCCGTTCTAGGCAGCCCCTTTCCCTCTGTGCTCACATCCTAGTTGGTGAAATCTCGCTCTCATCAGCCAAATGACTTCATACTTCCATACTTTGCTGCTTGGTCTGTCCAGGCAGGTGACTGTTTCAGGGTTCATACCCAGGTCGACTGTGTTCTAGAATGGTCTTTTTCACCACCCCCTAGACTGCCTCCCATACTGGGTAATGACACCATGATGAGTGGAATGGGTGGAATGGTGTGCTTCCTACTTGGCAAAAATACCAGGATATCTCTACGTCTTATGTCAGAGACTACACGCAACATAATGAACATTCAGCATGTGAGTACAGCTTCACCCGACTGCATTAAAAGGGCTAATCATTTCTGACCTATTATTGTGCTCTTTTGGACGTCTTACAGAAGTTTGTGTTTGTGCTTTCCTCTACTTGTTGTGTTTGCCATTTATTTTCTTCTTGCTGGTCTTCGAATCTGGTTAATATTAGTGAATCACTAATTCATGTCCTGAGGTAATACTTAACTGCACATACCATCATAGTTTTAACAACTATAGTTAAGAAGTTAAACTTTTTTTTTATGTAGCATTTTGATGTCAAAGGAAAAGAACTATTTCTTTAAACGCTTAATAAAGAATCATGAGATATAAGAACCCAAAGAAGACTTTGATTCATTCAGAGTGATGGCTGTCAACCCTGGCTGGACACTGGAATCATCTAAAGAGTCCCCTCCCTACATCAGACCAATTACATCCTAATCTCTGCAGCACCTGTAATATCTACACTTCCTGATTCTACTGTGAAGCAACGATGGAAAGAATCACAAATCTAAACCAAGTTCCTCTCCAGAAGCGCCTGTCCATCATTTTCAAATGAAAGAAAACGAGACCCAGAGGGGGAAGTGACTTGCCAACAGTAAAGCCACTTTGTGGCAGAACCACAAGTTTCCTAACTCCCTGTTGCTTTGCATTCAAAGGCCCCACCACGCGGAGGAGCGGACTTAAGGAAACAGGCGAGGGTCTCACCAACTGTGGTCCTGATTCACCGATTCCATGCCATCATCTCTTCTGGTTCCCGCCCCTGCTGCCACGCTAATTTATTCAGGGACAGAGTGATGCAGAACAGCTATGCTAGGATCTCAGCAGCAGCATCAGCAACACCAATAGTGCCAGATGTTTCTCCTTCAGGAGAGCCTCCTAGGGAGTGAGCAGAGATCTGAAGCGCTCACTCAACGGGCAGACCAAAACCCTGCTCTACAGCTACCCGTGGCTAGCCTTGGACTACTAGAGCCATATTCAGGAACATGACCTAAGAAAGCAATCACGGCCACGTACCCATTATTAGGTACGCAAGGAGGTAGGTACAGCAGCATTGCTTACACAGGGGGAAAAGTGGAAACACAGAAATATCAGGAAGCACGAAGGACATTTCAAAATGCACCCTTAAATTTAGAAAAAGCTACAAAACAAATATGGAACACATTCCTAATTTGATAAAAGTAAACAGGTATCCACATAATGAAAAAATACTAAAGTTAAGTTCATGATGGTTGTTATCTTTGTCTCTCTTTTTAAATGTTCCATATTCTTAAATTTTTTTTTGTAAGGGACATGTCTTTCATTTAAAAAGATATACATATACAGATACATCTATCTACATTTATATCTATATCAATATCATCTATATCTCATCTATAGCTTTATCTATATCCATCTATCTAAGCTGCAGGACAATAAACACATGCACAGAATTGTACTTGGTTACAGCTTTTGATACCCTGTCTTCTGCTTGTCACTAGTATGCTTTTCTCCTTTAAGACCAAGAACATGAACCAGGCAACCCACTTCACGCCATATTCTACAAGATGACTAAACATTTTAATGGGAAACTCAAGTTAGAATCTCCCTGATTTCATTTTCTAAGAAAAAAATCTTTCAGTATCATAGAATATTTTTTTCATGAAATGAGAGACTAAGACATTAACATAGTCCATCCTTCCCGTTATTTATCTGATCTTATCAGTAAATACTGAGCACTTTCCATGCGCTGGGGACTTGCCTAGGCTTTGGGAACTTTACTATGAACACACACACACACACACACACACACACACACACACACACACACACACTCTAAGACCTCTCCTCCTTGCAGCGCTTACATTCTGGTGGGAGGAGACATGATAATGGGGAGCAGGGGGAGGGACAGGGTGTGCTGGGGCTTGGATCTGGGGAGGAATGCTGCTATTTTCAACAGAGGAGCTGGGGAATGCCTTAGCGATGATGTCAAGTGAGAGAAGAGACCTGAGAGAGGTAGCCAGTCTTGTGAGCACCTGGGAAAAAGAACATTCTAAGCATCTTTTTGATAAAGAGGAAAATATCTCTTCTCCTCCACTATTCTTTGGGTCATTTGAATTACATTCCTGATGCAGGTGTAGTCAGTTCATAGCTACGGAATCAGCAGACAGTATACTCTATAGAAAGTGGGGACCCGGTGAAAGACATGCTTAAGAAGAAACGGGGACGACTCCTCTGTCAAACCTCAAATCTTCACCTTTTCAATAGTGCTTAGGCGGACTGTGTGTGTAAAAAAGCATTTGTGATGGAGGGATACCAGGCTGAATCAGTTACAAAACAAAACATGTCCTGGATTTTACCCAATATGTGTACTCATTACATATCTTTGCCTGGAAAGGACATGAATAAGCCATACATTTAATACAAAAATACTTCTAACTGTTAAAAAAAAAATCTCTATTACAAAATATATGTTCACACTTTGACTATGAAAAAGCCTAACTGTCTAATACAGAAACTTTATTTTTATGACAGATGATGCTTCTTTCTATTGGAAAATATTTTTAAATACCACTATATTACAAAATAGACAAGATACTTTTTAAAGATACTTATAGAAATAAATTAATAACCAATGATTTTGAACCAGCAAAAAAATTTGATTTTCCTCTCTTGCATAGAAAAACATATAAGACCTAGATCTAACCCTAATCTTAATATTTTAGCTTTAATCCATAAAGCACATATTCTGTCGTATGTTAAACTACCAAGGAAATAATCTGTGAAAGTTATACCTACAGGTGAGATCTCCCTTTAATAGAACCACCCACAATAACTGCAGCCTAGCAGTACAATCACACAGCACAACGCTGCCTTATTTCTCTGGGTTTGATGTGACAATAAAATCCTCAAGAGCTGCGATAATCTGAACAGGATTTGAATTTCATTTTAATTTAAATTTAGCCCCTTTCAATTTACGTTATCATGTACATGAATTCCAGCATCACCTCAGTCACTCAGTAATAAGTGAAGATCCTCCTTGGAGTACATAGAAGATAAAGTATCTCTTCTGGGGATAAACTGAAGCCTTTCAGGGGCTAGGAAAATACCAAATTCTTTACATGCTAAGTTTCATGTCCAGAAATGTCACAAAAATAGTTAAGCTCCTCCTCAAGATTGCGACTGGTTTCTAAACAAATTAATCTTGCATCAGAAGCATAGTCAGTCCTCTATATAAAACTATAAGAAGGAGTTATAAAGTCCCAGGTTCTTTCTAAACCTTTTCAGATTTCATGATCATAAAATCCCTTCCTTTCTGAGAAGCCAGGGGATTCTTATAAACAGAGGCAGCAGGGGAAATGAAGATGCAATTCTTACTAAAGATTAGAAGGTAGAAGGTAGGATCCTTCCGAATCCCTCAGATACGTATTTCTATGAACTGAAATGAGTAAACAAGGCACACCATTTCCTGAAAGCCCACCATATTAAGTTACACTACAGTAACGTTATTTAACACTGACACTGAATTATGGCTTTCAATAACAGAGTCTGGAATTCCTGGCTGTTGGATACCTGTCTGCCACTAGAGAGACAGGTGAAGAGGTACGGTTTAGCACCAAATAACTAAATAAAAACCAAACAGAGGGAGGCGGGTGAGATCGTTTTGGCTTAGGAAATTAGACCAATCATAAATGAAAGCTTTTCTGAATGTATCTTAAGAGAAAAATGAAGCCTCAGCTCTTAGGAAACGTCTCTTATGTATCTAAATGGCAGAGAATCATGGGCTCCCCGGCTGGGGAAGGCCCCTCGGACGCCATCCATTGGGAGCCCGTGCATGGACCCTGAGTTCAGCAATCTGCAACATTCCCGTTTCATTTCCATCTGAGTGTGAGGGAAAGCTTCACATCCCAAGGAAACCTCTTCCATGTCCTTTTGAATTTTTCCCCCTTACAAAACCTCCTTCCGTAACCTCTCCTCACTAACCCTAGTTTGACTCTCCATGAAGCTGAGGCCCAAAATTACATAGGCACTGGAGCTGAGGCAGGGGCTTAAGTGAGTGCAGGAGGCCAAGGGCCGGACCATGAGACGGGATGGGGACTCAGGCCGACAATGGGCACGCACGGCTCAGCCAAATGGCCAGCCACTGGTCTGCTCTGTCTTCCTGTTGCCATGCAGGAACATGGGCCCCTGTCATCAGATTTCCTGAGAAGAAGCCAGAAATTTGAATTGCAGTAAAAATACTGCGATTTTTCAATGCATGAGGACTAGATAGTGGGGCTCAAACAGCTCAGACGGATCAACGAACCAACCCTCTCATTTTATAAGTGAGAAAACTGAGGCCCAGAAGAGAAAAAGTGACTGACAAACACCAAAGGGTTAATCAGAGGCAGGTCTGGAGGAGAGCCCCACCAGACAGGAGGTCTCATTTCTCCCATCCCAGAAACACAGCCTGCAAGTCGACAGTGCGTTTGGCCTGTAGACCTGCTAAAGTATTCTGAAGCAGGAATCAAATCACTCTAGATCATTTCCTGTTTCAGTACTGTTACCACTGTCCACATCTGGCTTTTGTAGTATCCTTTCAACCTGAGAGGGTCCAGGAGCAGTGGTAACAAGCACAGACTCAGGAGACAAACTGCCCAGGTTTGCGAGCCCGCTTCCACCACTTATCACCTGCATGGCCAAATCACCTACCCACATATACGGGAAAGAGCCTCAGTAAATCTCCTGAGTTGTCTCCTCCAGTCTTGGAGAAAATCCTAGAATAATGGGATTTACTCCATTTGGGCACCTCTCACTAAGGGCTGAGCTTACTCCCTAGTTACCACAATCATTTCCCCCTCTGTCTCTAAGTTACTATTAGGGACCTGGCCTCTCAAAAGTTCTTCCTAGATAGCTAGATGTTTAGTTTCCTCCTTTCTCTTTAACTATGTACTAGACAAAAGATGGCAAAGACACTCTAAAAAGAAGGGGGGGGGGATGTGTCATTTCGTCAACATCACAACTCAATCACAAACTTCATCCGCAATCTTCACGATCCACCATGTTTATCAGGTAGGTCCTTGCTATGACGACGTTTCACTTTAAGCCAAGGGAAAGCACAAATGCAACAGGAGAGTCCTAAAATGTTCACTAGCCGTCAGAGGTAGCTGGAGCACTCTGACTCAAATCACAGAAACCACAGAGGTTGGCATTATTGCATTGGTCTCTAAGGCACGAGAAGGTAAATAAAGGGCTCTTTCTATGGCTCTTTTCTTGTCCCTGTGTGCAATGGGTATTCAGGTTCATATATACTGACAGCTACGTGCCAGCGACAGATGTAAGCACTGGCATGCATTAACTCATTTAATTCACAAAACAACCAACGGAGGTAGATACTAGTATACCCCATTTCGCAGATGAGGAAACTGAAGCCCCAAGAGGCTGTAACTTGCTCAAAGGTCCACAGTGCAAAAGTGGCAGAACCAGGGCACGAATTGAAGAGGCTACACTCTCAATTAACCACTTCCCCAAATTGTCTCTAGAAATTTCTGGTATTGTTTTCCTCGGTATATATACTATAAGAAAGGTCACAGGCATCTGACCATCTCTGAAGAGATGATTTGGGTCTCACTGCCTTTACCTGCACCTGAAAGTTCACCTTTGGGGTTCTCACCTAGTGGAGGCTGTATTCCTACACAGCGTTTTACTTTGGCCTTCCTGCCACTCTCTCACAACCCAAACTGGGGCAGAAGCTCCCAAAGCACCAAACACGCTGTGTCTCACAGCCTTTTATAGGAGACATATCAAATCTCTGGCCCATGGGCTTTTTTTTTTTTTTTTCATTTTTTCCCTCTAATTCTCTTTCTTTCATAGGACAAAAAGTATATGAGCTGAAAGAACAAATAATGGCTAGCAAGGGGAGAGGCACAAAATAAAAACCAGAGAAAGGATTAAGATTATATTAAAAAGTAGCTATTAGTCATCAGAGAAATGCAAAGTAAAACTACGGTGAAGACATCACTTCACAACCATGGGGAATGGCCAAAATTAAAAAGATAGGTAATAACAAGTGTTGGTGAGGATGCTGAGAAACGGAAACCTTCATACGCTGCTGGTGGAATGTGAAATGGTGCCGGCGCATTGAAAAACAATCGGGCAGTTCTCAAAAGGCTGAACCGTATGGTTGCCATATGACCCAGAAATTGGGTCACATACCCCTTCCTAGGTATATACCCAAGCGAAATGCCCGCACAAAACTTCTACATGAATATTCATAGAATTATTATTTTTAATAAACAAAAAGTGAAAAGGATCTAGATGGCTATCAACTGATGAACAAATAAAATGTGGTGCATACATACAAAATGGAATATTATTTGGCCACAAAAAGGAATGTAGGACCGATACGTGCCACAACATTATAGACCTGAAAATACTATGCCAAGTGAAAGAAGGCAGTCACATGAAAACATCCATCACACGACTCCATTTACATGAAATATTCAGAATAGGTAAACCATACACAAAGAAAGTGGATTAGTGGTTAACTAGCTTAACTAGGGTCAGGGGATTAGAGCATAATGAGAAGTAACTGCTAATGGCATCCGATTTCTTTTCAGAATTAGTGAGGAGGGCTGTAAAAGCCATTAAACTATGCTTTAAATGAGTAAGTTGTATGACATGTGAATTGTATCTCAATAAAGCTGTCATATTTTAAATAAGATTTAAAAGTGGTTTAGAAAGTAGAATTTCTAGTCTTTGTGAATGAGAAACCATAATTGCAGAAGTGGCAAAACCCCCAAATCATTTACAAAAGGAAAAGGGGAAAAAAAGAAAGGCTATACAGAAAGGGGAATTTCCACTTAACTGAATTCCAAGACAGTGGGTGCGCTGGGTCATATGACCCCAAAAGCATAGCTCGTATATGATGGGTTGCATAATTCTAAATTCAGATATTTTCCTCACCTGAAAGCCATCAGTTCCAAAAATAAAGATTTAGAGGAGAGGTGAGATTTTTTTTTTTAATGCAAAGGCTGATGTTAACTTTTTAGAGACTCCGAATTTAAAAAGCTCACAAATGTAAGATTCTCTGGTATATTGAATTCCATGTTCGCAAAATAAGAATATTTGATCAGCATCTAAAATGTATTTCCTAAAATGAATTTAGAAATCTGACTCGAAATCTGACCAGAAGAATTAAAGGCCTCACATTCTGGAGTTAAGTGTAAGATAATCACGGCCAGACCAGTGCTGACACTGTTTGAGATTCAGGCAGAAGAATTTAAGAGTAAAATGAATGGTTCGCAAAGCTACCCAGTCATGCATCTCCTTGTAATGAGACTTAAGCAGAAATCGATGCAATCTTTGAGTAAAGTGAATACAGCGTCTCCTAATGTGGCAATATATCAAATGATATTATGGAAGTTTCATGACTATTAGCAGATACAGCATTAAAACATTTTTTTAAAAACAGAACAATTAGGTAGCAGAGAATTTCCTTTACATCTTTTAGCCTTTAACTTTCAAACTATTACTAAGCCCTTTACTCCACTGGGTCTTAAATCAAGCATCATTTGTGCATAAAATCAGCTTACTGCTTTCTTTAAAAACAGGCGAGCCATTAATTGATCCAATGTGTTGGCAGTTCTGGAGAACCCTTTTAGACAGGAACAAATGATGCCTCTTAGTTTGTGTAAAAGAAGCCAAGTTTAAGATTCCATGCATGTGCAGAAAGGAACATTTAAAGAATCCTGCAAAATCAGCCAACAATCTTCTTGGCAGTTAAAGGACAAAATGAACAAACCAAAAATAAACAAAAACCTCCTTCACCCCCCCAAGTTTAAATATTAAATGTTTACTTAAAGATACTTCATATGACTTAAAGTGCTCTTCCATAGTCCTTAAATCCTTGAATATTATAGTTTAAATAGTGCTCCTATGACTCAAGGTCACACATAGTATAATCTTTTCCCCTACAAAACTATTATTGAGCTCAAAGTATAACATATGTTCCTAAATGCATGACTGTAACCTTTCTAACAAGTCGGCTACCTCCCCACCTCTTTATTAATTAATGCACTGCATTTTTCTGGCCTGTAAGAAGCATTGAACTGTCCCCACCCCACTTGTTTGTGCTAAGGTTGACTATTTCCTCTTCTAAAACACCTGTGATGATTACAAGTGAGGCAAACCAATTGTATATTTCACTACAGGTGACATGAGCTCTGGGAATGAAAACCTGTCTCCAAAGAATGCACCTCCCCACCCCATGTAGCCAAAGCTTGGTGTTCAATTTCAGTAGTGTAAGTGTTTATTAAAATCTGGTTTTATGAAAATAATGTTCTTGATTAGGCCACTCAAGTCAGAAATACATGTTATTTCGATTCCGTCCTTTTTCTTCTGAATGTCATGGCCTCAACCCGGGAACCCCTCTACGTATGGATGGAGGGCCCACTTCTTGGGCACATAGAAACAAGTAGTCACCCTGGGCTCCAGGAGGGAAGTCTGCTAAATCTAGCTGCTTGCGCTGATAAGCCTGGAAAGGACTTCTTGTTCTTCCTGCCACGGAAGCATTGCTATGCCAGTCATGCGGCAAATCGCGTTTCAGGGCAGTAACATATTTCTAGTTTCGGCACCTCATGATCTTTCCGAAAAACGTATTCTTTCTACCCTGAAATGCTCTCGTTCTCGCAAGCAAATCTTCAGCATAATTAACTTCCTGACTGAGCAAAGGATAATGCGACACTGCAAAAGTAAATATAACTTTATTGGCCACCGTGCTCTTCTTAGCTTGGTGAAGATTATTATTATTTACCATCGTGCCTTCCTGTCAGCTTCTCCGGATGAGAGCTTGGCAGAGCACAGGGCTTTTCTTATTATTTATAACGTGTGTCAACCCAACCGAGGGGGTGGGGGGAGACCCTTAATCTTCCACGAAGAACTGAAACCTGACTTAAAGCAAGTTCGCGGTGGCGAGCTGCTGGTACCAGAAACCCGACCCACCTCTGATACACAAACGCCTGCACGAGGTGTGTACCTGGAGCAGAGGGCCGAGTGCAGAGCTGTTATCGGATCTACCTGTTCCAAACAGGTGCGGGGCCGGTCCCTGAGCGAGAACAACATCCGAGTCTTGCCCTGCAAACCCCACCTGTCAGGACCTCCTTGGAGAAGTTAGTTAGCCCACCTCGGCGTGCCCTCGTCCAAGCGGCGCTAAACTGAACACAGCCTTTTTAGTCCCCCAACACAATGAGCCCTCTCTTCTTCGCAAACCCCGCGAAGTGACGCACAGCAAAACTTAGCAGGTCCAGGGAAGAGAGACGTGTCTTTTGCAAAGCACAGACTTCCCGGAAAGGAGCCAGGAGCCGGGTGCGGGATCCGTCTCGGCGCCCCCATCCCCGCGCGTCCCCCTCCCCCGCGCGCGTCGGCGCCGCTCACCTGCGTGGGACATGGTGATGGTCTCGTTGGTGTTGGAGCCCACGTTGAAGATGACCACGGCCGAGGCGTTCTGCAGGAACGCGTTCCGGATCTTATCCCTGTCCGTGCAGTTGCCCTTGGGGATGAGGGCTATCCAGTTCTTGCCGTGGGCGGGGGCGGCGAACTTGGTGTTGGGGTCGCAGGCCAGGCGGTCGTGGGCCGAGGTGGCCATGACCACCTCCCCGCGCGCGTCCTGCTTGGGCGAGTGCTCCCCGTAGCGCCCGCACTCGGTCTTCTCGGAGCGCAGCTCGGGGCCGCCGCCCGCCGCGCCGGGGTCCGGCGCGGGCTCCGCGTAGGTGATGTTCACGAACGCCGTGTACCATTCCTCCTTCTCGGCCACGGTGAAGTCCAGGCAGAGCAGATGCACGAAACAAAAGGAAAGCAGCCATGTTGAGAGAGCCAGACTGCGGCACGCTTGGATGAGAGACATTGCCATCTTTCGCCGCCGGGGCCCCCACCCCGCCCCTCGCGCCCTCCCCCAGCCCCGTCCCTCCTCCCCGCCCCGGCCAACCCCGGGCCGGCCGCCTCTGCCCCTCGCGCTCCGGCTGCTGCTCACTCCCGGGCCCGGGACCGGATTCCGAGCGGGCTGATGGCGTCGGCCCCTTCCCCTTTCAGCCGGAGCGCGGCGGTAGCATTTCGCTTCCCGGGCACCGGCGGGGCGCGGGAGGTGGGGGCGCTCGGGGCTTGCGGAGGAGTCCAGCTGCCGAGCGTCCTGCTCCTTCGCCCGACTCCTCCCCCTCTCATAGGGGTGGCGGGGGCCCAGGAGCGTGCGGGGTGGCGGCTCCGCGCCCTCCAGCCCCGGCGGGGGCGGGCACGGCTGCCCGGAGCCCGGAGTGCTGCGGGGGGTGTCCCGGCCGCCGCCGCCACCGAGCGCTGGGCGAGCGGCTCTGGCTGCAGGCGCCGCGGCCGCCTCTGCTGCGCGCGCGTTCCCTGGGGCGGCGGGCGCCTCGCTCCTCGCTTCGCCGGGTGGCCTTGCCGGACACACACTTGCTGCCGGAGGAGCCGGCTCCGGGGTAGTGGGAGGGAGTCGGCAGAGAGGAGTACGCGTCTCTCAGTCTCCGTGTATGTGTGTGTGTGCGTGTCTTATGTGTGTGTGATATGTGCGTGCGAGGAGGAGCTTAGTGTGATGTCAAAGATTCTGCGCTTCCTTTGCCACGCTCCCCCGGCCTCTCTTCATAGGCAGCAGCGACCCCTGCTGGGTCTTAAATTCAACCCGCTCTGCGATTTGATCCTCATGGAGGCAAAAGGGGGAGGCCCCTTGACCTACGCGTACAGGAAAAACTTCCTAGCCTGAAACATAGCGAAATGCGCGTGCCTCTGGTAAACAACCTTCTGGTTTGCAGGAGCAGCTAGGGCGAGCTCCCTAATTACTCATCATCCGAGGGCGAAAGGGGAAGGCTAGCCCTTCCCGCACCACGCGTGAAACTCTTAGGGCAGTGCCCATCTGAGTTAGGTGTGCATCGGCATCGCCTAGGGGTTGTTAAAACTCAGACTGGTGAGTTCTGCCATCAGTTGCAGACTTGGTACAGCTAGGGTAGGGCTCCACAATACGTAGGCCTTTCCAACAAGTTCCAGGTGATGCTAAGTGCAGCTGGACCACTCTATTCCGGTGAGTACGGGAATGGGCTTCTCTCCTCCCACCTGGAAGCAAATATGTGACATTTGTTTTCTTAAACAATGAGTGTTTTCTAACTCTGTAAGAAGAGAAACTGGGCGAGATATTTCTTCACTGTTTATTCTGGTTGTCAGGACTGGTAAGAGGGAGTCACAGAGCTGATAGGCAAGGGCGTTTGGGTTGTTATTGTTTGTGGTGTGTTCTCCAATTGTGCCGAGATCGCAACCAGTCAGCAGAGAGTAAGTACAACCCTCTAGAGGAGAGCTCTTAAAACTGTGACACAGCACAGTTCCTTCCCAATTAAGTGTTCGGTTATTATCCTTTCACGCCGACGGTTTCCTTGGCTTGAGATACCCACCAGATAAAGTCTCAAACAATTTGCATGGCGCTTTTCAGTTGCTCACATCGTGCTTTCCACCTGGCTCTCTTTCAGAGAACCCAGGGCCCAATTCCTGATGAAATCAAAAGCCCAGGACTTTAGTATGTTTACAGGTTTCTGTCAATGACTGGCCACCAGCACAACTTATCTTTCTCCAGTAGCAGTTCAAACAGCCGATGGATGGCTATAACCAAATTAGAAGCAGGCATAAGAAGAACTACTTAGAAGAATTTGTCTCTATGGTATTTGATGTGCTGGATTTGTGTTTTCATTTTAGAAAATAGGCTTCCAGGCAATTGGGACGGTACTTTTCATAGTGCCTGATGCCATACCCCAGAATGAAGTGGGCTCCCCTAAACTAGCTTCTGAAATGTCACCAGGAGACAGCCTCGTGGTGAGTCCCAGCATGGGGGGCGAGGGTGGCGGTGGTGTTCGGAGGACTCTCTCCACCAGCCAGGCAGCCCAGGCCAAACAGGACTCTTTTGGTGTGTGGGAAATAATGTAAACAGAGCCACTTTAAAATGGCGTTGGAGCTGCCATCCCAGAGGAACTGCCTTGTACCTCTTACTCCTCAAGCCTTTGGAATGTTAAAACCGGGCAAAAGAATCTGAACTGGGCCCGAGTCAGCACTGTATCCCACACAACTGGAAACATAACAAGAAAGTAGACCTTGACCACAGGACTGAAAATTAAAGACACTCTTTCGAATTAGCATTGTTAGGTGAGCATATCTGCATCTGTAGAAATTCCTTCCTTCTATTCATGTGGTTGTTCCCCTTCCCTTTCTCATGAATACCCCTTGCCTCTGCTTCCTAATCAGAACACTATTGGGTTTCTGTCTGAATCAGTGCTTCCCAAATAGCTATTCTTTTGAATCTCAAATAAATTCGATTGCGTCTCACTTTGGCTTTTACTTTTAGGTTAACAAGTGTAGGGAGGTTTTCTTGATTTCAGCAAGGGGCAGGGCAGATCTGACTTGAAGTCAGGCAACGTGGAAGTGTCTGAGCCAGAAAAAAAAAAGAGCAGCCCAAGCAGAGAGGATGGCAGTGTCCCACTTCTCCGAATGTCGACAAATTGTAGTTTCCTCATGAAGATCTCAGCTCTTGCCACTGCTCTGTCATCTTGCCGCTAATGTGCATAGCAAGTTCAAAGGGAATTCTCCTGCGGACTTTAGAAAAATGAATTAAAACATTTGAAAATACAATTCCTCCTGCATAGACATAATTTAATGGCTTAATAAAAGTTCATATCGTTTGATCCATGTCGTATTTTTCAAATTTTCATCGATGGATCGATTGATTGCAATTTTTCAAAATCGATGCTTGTTCAGTTCTTCAGCATAGGTAATTTCTCCACAATAAGCTCCTTGACAGCCATGCCCATGATGTATTCCACGTGTCTGTAAAGGAAGAAGAATCCTCAAAATATGACAGAGGATTTACATTATCTTACAGGTAAGGGCTGGCATTATTAGTTTTAAAATCGATTTTCTGTGGAGTACCAGCCTGCGGCAATTGGTCTCATGTGGCCTGTCCTAAAGGCGCTTTCCTTTTCCATCTTCTGTATTTGCTTATAGGGGAAGTACAATGTTCTGGATGGGAGCCCTGTCACATGGGTGGTTTTAACAGTGCTGAGCCACAGTTTTTAAAACTGGAGTGATTACACAGAAGAGTGAGGGTGACCCCAGGGAGAGGTCAGGACAAGAGGAATAGGAGAGGAGAGAGTCTAGAAATTGCAAAGTCTAAAAAAAATTAAAGGAAGTCGATTTTTTTTCATCTATGTGTATATACGGTTGTCTAGGTTATGATAGGCCCTGTGCTAGATGCTGAGGAATAGACAGGGGCCCTCCTCCCCAGAAGTTTAGAATCTAGTAGTTTTAGAAACAGAATCCAAGGGAATCGTGAAGGTAGAGTGTGGTAATTTTAAAACACACGTGTAAGAAGAATTCAGTGAGAGCGAATACTTCTCCATAGAAATGGCATGATATAGAGATGATTGAAGCAGGTTGGTTCTGCATCACATTGAGCACAGATCGCTGTTGGAGGACCAGGCTCACAGAGGTCCTCCAGGCAGGAGCCCACTCCCGCTTACATTCCAGGCATCTGCTATGCTGGCTGGCCCATAGTGAGCATCAATAAATGTGTTGAATAATAAATAGTAATGAAGAGCTGCAATTTTTGAGCACTTACATATGCAGGCTCTCTTTGTTCTAAGCACTTTATACAGAGCATCTTAATTAATTCTCGGGATGACTTTATGAGGTAGGTACCATTAGTCTCATTACACAAATGAGGAAACACAACTGCCTGAGGTCCTGCAAACTGCAAGTGTAGGAGTGTGTGGGGTGGGGAGGGAGGGGAACTTTTTTTTTTTACTGGCAGTCTGGCTCCATCCAGCCTGTGGTCTTGAGGCCTGCACTACCGAATTGGTATTCTTTTTATCTTAGATGTTCATCATCTTGTCCATTGCTTGACTCTGACTTGTAGCTTATTCTTTTGTCTCTGGCTAATTCCTCGGTTCGCTTCAGCTCCGATGCTACCACTTTTACCTCATTCGTGTGGCATTGTTTCTCTGAGACCACGTACCAGTTATACAGGCAAAGCAGAACTTTCAGAGTCCAACCCTTCCTGTAGCTTCAGCTGCAAGGACTGAGCTGGCAGGTTATGGAAAAGTTTTTTGGAGACTATGCATGAAACTAAAGATATTCATTTCTTTGCTCTTTATTCCCTTACTGCTCAAATTTCAGAACAATACGTTGCTAAAAATAACTTTATTTTCCTTTCTGCTCCTTCGAATTATCAAATGAGTTATACTTATTTCACTCTTTGATATAATTTTGACATTTAATTTGGGCTTCTTTGCCCTTCTCACTAATCAGAACCCTTCCAAACAAGTTTGTCAGGAAATTTTTTGAGAGACTAGATATGGCAAGTCAGCATAGAAAAACTCACTTGGGATGTGAGCCAAAACCAACAGAAAACTTTTTCACAACACAATTGCTGCTTTTTTCTTATTTTTTTCCCCACATAATTGTTTAATTTTTATTCTAAATTATTACTTTAATTGGAGACACACACACACACACACACACACACACACACACACACACACACACACACTGCACATTTAAATGGCTTCTTTTCTTTTTCTGTCCCTTGTAAGATCATCTTGTTCTCTTTCACCAGAAAGCTGGGATGAGGGAAGATGAATCTACAAGCCAAGACATTCAGAGAATTACACGCAGACTGACCATAACAGCTGTTAGGCATGAGTGGCTTTAAACTATACTTTGTCAAAATTACCAGAGGGAAGAGAATCCAGGCCCTCTTCCTGCCTTTTATAGCTGGCTATTTAGAAGGATGCTGTTATAAATATGTCCCCTTAGATCAGGCCCATTTCCACAGGGCTGATAAACAGCCATCAGCACAGTTGAGGGAGACAGATGGCCTCAGGACAGAAAGGCACAGGTGTAAGGGTTTTAATCCCAGCTTTGTACCTAATTTGCTATTTAGATCAAGACTGCAGGGTAACTAGTCACTCGTTTGGGCATGCTTGACTTTGGATGCAAATTCCTAAATATCCATTGAGCTGCAGTCACAGAGATATCACAAGACTACAGCATTGCTACATTTCCATTGACTGATTCTCTTACCACATAAATAGGTCACTGAGAAGGAACAGGGGAGAGAAAATAACGTGTACTTTTTTTCGTAAACCAGGCTCTGTGTTAGATTTCGTGTAAGCTGTCTAGCCTGAATTCTTGCCGCAGTGCTATCTGTAACGAATGTGAATGCTCAGACCATTCCCTGAGTCAATTTTCTGTAACACGAGGAGGTTGGGATCGATGACTTCTTCAGCTCTAACAGTCTGTGGATCGAATGACTCTCTTCATCAGGTCACATACAGTGATACATTAACTTTTCTGTTATTGCTGCTGTTAGGTGTGACTCTGTTAGGATCTCTAGGTGAATCTGTAGAAGTTACTTGGAATTTCTAGTTGGGGAAAGAGCCACTCGACACTCAGCAGGATGGAAGAACAGGATGCAAGAACAGGCCTTCTGCCTCCGGAGGCGTGTCCCTCTCTGCCATGTGCGGTTAGAATGGATTTGGAGGAGAGTGACACTGGCATGAACCACCAGCTCATCCAGTTCCACCGCGGAGAGCGTCGAGTGACAAGAGTCAAGGCTAATTCCCACTCACATCTATGATTATTATGTTGTTATTATTGAAGATCTCGCTACTGAGCCCATCAATTTTACCCTCAATGTATGATATAAACCTCGCCATGGCACCTCCTGGCAGTGCTACTGTTTTCCTGACAGTTTTTGAGAATTTCACATCTTTCCTTTTGTCACACCTTCTACATACGCTTTAGCTTCTTGCTCTTAGCTTCCGACCTCACATCAGATTTGGTTTAGAAAAAGGAAGTCTTCAGAATCAAATTCCTCATCTTCCCACCACCCGATTGAAAAGCGATCTCCTTTTACTCCGTTTTATCCTTCCCTATTGTTTCAAGGAAGAAAACACCCTGCGGCCCATCAAGGCCAGCTCTTCCACTTCCGCTCAGAATCTTGTCACCTGATGCCTTCTCAAGGACTTGGCTTTTTAAATTCCCCATCCCTTCCCCCACTGCCCCTGCGTCATTAATCACTTCCTTCTAACCGGAGTATCTAATCGGCACACAGACATGCTCAAGCACTACCGAAAATAAACATTTCCTACTCCTCCAGCTCCTGTCTCATTTCCTTTCTCTTTTTATGGTGAAACTTTTCAAAATCGTTGGCTATAGTAACTGTCGCCCATTCCAGCCTCCGCCCACTACTCTTCTGCCCAGACAACTCACTGAAATGTCTCTGGTCTCCGATGGCTACCGCTTTGTCAAATGCAGCAGCAACATTGCTAGCCTCACCTTACGGAACCGCTTAGCAAGGCTTGACAGGGCAGACCATGCACGACCTTGCTCTCCTCTCAGAACTGCTCCTTCAGCTGCTCAGTACAACATGAAAATGTTGGATTCCCTCGGGCTCTGCACCTAAGTGATCCTAAAACCCCCAAGGGTTGCTGCGGTCCCTTTCATCATTTTATACTCTCTTTAAGTCATCTCTCTGTCTCCTGTTCTAGGTATCTTATCTTTGAACTGATCATTCCCAAATCTATTGTCTTGGAGTTCCAACTCACTTATCCTGTCGGCTAATTTATGGATATCACAGGATTAAAATGTCAGACCCTGAGCACCTAATTCTTCCCATTCTTATCTTCATCATATAGTAAATGGCACCATCACCCACTCAGGTATTCAAGCCAGAGTCCCGATCCCTCCCTTTTCCTCACCACTGCCTGCCCTTCCTCCCCCTGCATCCCCCCACGGCCATATCTAATCCATCAGACAGTTCTGTTGATTCAATCTTCAAAAATAAATGTTAAGCCACTTTCTCCTCTCCATCTCCTCTGTTATCACCTTAGTCCAGTCTACTGGCCCTCTTGTTAAAATGGATAGAGTGCATGGTCTCCTCACTGGACTAAAGGCTCCTGTCCTCCGTGAGACTTGACACAGCACTAAAAGCGAGTTTAAAATGTAGATGTGATTGAGTTGGCCATTCCCACCTCACTAAATAATTCCATGACTTCCTGATCCGCCCCTGCCTCTTCTTCAGGCTGGTACCCTCCTCTCGTCACCTCAGGGATGCTGGTTTTCTCGTAGATGCTCAAATGTGGCAAGCGTTACTCCCTTGCTCCCCAAGGCTTTTTTGCATACGCTATTTCTGGTGTCTAGAACGTACTTGCCTTCACTGCCCACAGGGATAATGTTTCTTCCTTTACTTTTAGCTGCCATTTTCCCAGAGATATTTCCCCTGACCCCCCTCATTAGAAAAACATCCCTCTTTAACCATTATGTTCCGTATAGCTAGAGGGAAAAACAAATTTTGTGGGAGGGAAACCCAAATTCCTCTCTATTTGGATACAGGCGGGGCTTACCCGTCTGTTAAGGACTGTAACCACTATTTGAATAAGACTTTGTGATCCGCAACTTGACATGCATTTGCCCAAAAGCCATTATTCCAAAAAACGTAATTCTGCTCCTTACAGCACATATCTGACCAGCCGTTCCAATCCCAGTCATTCCCCTTGCCAGAAGCTGTGCCACATTGATAAACATTGCGTTCTACAACTGGCAATTATCATACTCATACAGTTGGTTTGGAGGCTGGTTCTTAGTCATTCTTTGCTTTGGAGGAGCCCAGTCCAGTTGTTTGGGGAAGAGCATAAATTCTGTGTCGAAGATTGCCTCCATATCAGACTTTGTGGCTGAAAGCTCCAATTCCCAGTTGATGCTCATTAATGGTTTTAGGAGCATGAATATGTTTAGACACCAGAGAATTTAGGACAGAGATCATTCCTTCCTTTGGGGGAAAAAGATAAGGATGAGATCATTATGTATAGTTTTTTTTCATCAGAGGAAAAGAATATTTATTTACTTTGGACAATATTTTCTACAGGGCTCTGTAGTTCTTTCCTGAATACTAGAAATAAGTGTCATGAAAGCAGGGACTTGATCTTCATTCCTAAGGCTTAGAAAAAGCTGATGTACGGTAGATTCGAATAAGTACGTATGGAAGGAAAGAAAGGAGCAAGGGGCGGGAGGGGGGTGAGGGGGAGAAGGAGAGGTAAGCTAATCAATCAACTCCAGTAACAAGAAATGCTACTTCAGCTAAGCGTCTGAATTTGATAATAGAATAAGACAAAGCGACATATCCTCTGGCCTGAACTTTGAGTATGGAAATCTCTTGAATGTGTAGATTAAAATGCAATTGTGGTCATTTAGGACATTTATTTCACACTTGTATTGCACTTATTCCAGAAAAACAATTGATATAGATTTACAAAATCAAATAGAATAGAAAGTAGGCCAATTAAACATAGAAGAAAGAAAACTAAATCAATGAAAAGGAATAGAAAAAAATGTGACAGCACAAAAATATATTAATTACTTCTCTTGAGTACTGAATTTAATAAAATTTTTAAAAATAGGGCATGAAAGGAAACATGTTGGATAAAATATTTTTTGTTTGTTTGATAAAGGAATAAAGACAATTTGTCTAGAGATATATTTTTCCTTAGAACTTATTTCTATACACATTCATCGTGATTATTATTAAAGCATAAGAATCAATATTTCTAACTGTATTTTTGTAAAAAGCACAATCATGTTCAAATGGGCATTTCTACACTGAAACTTTCTACAATTCAAAGAAAAGCATTAAAACAGAATGCAATAGAAGCATTTCTGCGGAGCATATAAAACCTCCGAAGATACTAAGGGTACCCACAAAATAGAAAAGCTAAATATCACATGGGACAATGATTTCCTTGTTGCAAACACTAAGTAAATATTAACTCACTGCTTCAACTTGCTACCACTTCTGCTATTACAATTACTTATCAGGCATTAAATGAGGACTCTAAACATGTAACGAGCTGTGGGAGGAACTAGTCTTGTGGGGTTAAAGCAAACAGTTGGCAAGAACCCAGTACTAGACAGAAAACAGAAATATATAATTGTATACTCATGTGCATATGTGTGTGGGGGTTTGTGTGTGTCTCTTTCTTGATAGCTATAGGAGAATTTTGGAGACTTTTAAAAATGTATATTCAGATATACGTATCTGATCATACTTAGAAAGAAGGTGAAATTGGTGTCATTTTTTTGAGTCACTTTATCCTTAATTCTTAATTCTCAGCCCACATCCTCAGATTTATTTATGATGACAGCAGGAAAAAGGGCAGTCGAATCACTTCCTTTAGGTCTAGCTGTCAGACTTTGGAATAAATCAATGTCCTCAACCCTGGCTACGCATTAGAATCACCTGGGACGTTTGTTGTTTTGTTGTTGTTTTTGCATAATACCTGCAGAGATTTGGATTCGGTTGACCTGGGTTGGGATTCTGATAATGATAATTTTTAAAATATCTATCTATCTATCTATCTATCTATCATCTATCATCTATCTGTTTATTTGTATATTTATGTAATTATTTAATTTTATTATGGTGACATTGCTTAACGAAATCCAGTAAGTTTCAGGTGTACAATTCGATGGTGAGGAATATTTATATTGCATCGTAGTTAGGTATCTTTCTGTCACCACATATTTGACCCCTTTTTCCCCATCTACTTCTCCCTCTCCCCGGTAACCACTAGTCTATTGTCCATGTCCGGAGTCCCTGTTTGTCCTGTTCGTTTGCTGCTTTTAGGTTTATATCCCACATATAAGTGATATGTGGTTTTCAACTTTTTCTATCTGGCTTATTTAGCTTAGCGTGATTATCTCAAGGTCCATCCATGTTGTCGCAAATGGCAGTATTTCATCTCTTCTTGTGGCTGAGTAATATTCCATTGTACATATGTACTACAGCTTCTTTATCCAATCAAATATCGTAGGACACTTTGGTTGCTTCCATGTCCTGGCCACTGAAAATAATGCTGCTATGAACATCAGTGTGCAAATATCTTTTCGGATATGGGTTTTCAAGTCTTTAGGGGTAAATACCCAGTAGAGGGATTGCTGGATCATATAGTAAGTCAATTCCTAGTTTTTTGAGGAACCTCCATACTGTTTTCCATAGTGGCTGTACCAATGTGCAGTCCCATCAGCATTGTATGAGGGTTCCTTTTTCTCCGTATCCTCTCCAACACTTGTTACCACTTGTCCTGTTGATAACAGCTATTCTAACAGGTGTGAGATGGTATCTCATTGTAGTTTTGATTTGCATTTCCCTAATAACTAGCGATGTTGTGCATCTTTTCATATGTTTGTTGGCCATTTGTGTGTCTTCTTGGGAAAGTGTCTGTTCAGGTTTTCTGTCCATTTTTTAAATGGATTTTTGTTGTTGTTTGTTATTGAGTTGGGTGAGTTCTTTGTATATTTTGTATATTAGGTCCTTATTGGAGGTGTTGCTTGCAAATGTATTTTCCCATTCGGGTGGTTCTCACAATGGTAATTTTAAAGACAACTCGGTGCTTGTAATGGGCAGCCAGGCTGAGAACCTATATATAATTTGGATAATTGCAAGGAGAGGATGAAGATTAAAAAAAATTAATGACTAATAACAGTTATACCTCAATTCCACATTTCCTGAACTTTACCAAATTAGGTGTTACATAAGTTTTTTAATGACAACTAAAACTATATAGAATGTAAATAGTTTATGAAATATTAAGGTGAAAAAAAGAGAATAAACATAGGTCTATGAAAAAATAAATACAAATTGAGATAGAAATATGTTCATTTAATATAAGATGAAACTAATGAAAATATACCAAATGCAGAATATTATGAAGCCTAGCTTAATATGAGGTAGGCCATAAAGGAATACAAGTTATTATGAAGACAATTTTGAAATAAAGGAACTCAAAAGACTATCTGGCTAATATATACATGGATCACTTCCAATTAACAGGAGTGAGTGTGTGCGTGTGTGTATGTGGACACACATGTGTTCCTGTGAATACTATAGTTCAGCATTTTTCACAACATGACTTCTGTGTACTAGTCAATGATTTATAGCCTATTTCAACTCTTACTGTATTTGTCACGGCTACACTAAATTGACTAATCTTTCAAACCGAGTATTACAAAGAGAAAAAGAAAATCTCATTTTCTGGGGAAAGACAAAAAAGAAAAGACAGAAGTCATATCGACTGCACAGCTCACTCTCACCCAGATAGAAGTCTCTCACGGATCAGGGCCTACTTAGAGGACTGTATCTTAATGGAAGACCCAATGATTATGTTCCACCATGGTTCAGGGGCCCAACTTTTACATTTTGTGGAGATTTTGAGGAGTCAAGTTTTGTCTCAGGGTATCACTGTGTCAGGACAGATGCCACATAAACCACAGCTGCCCCAACGTGTGCCAGGGTTCAGACATTTCCAGTGTCACACTGCCTACCACCTACTGCTCATTGGGACATAACCAGTTTCTCATTGGTCCCTTTTCCTGACACATCAGAAGGGAGAGCTTTACTGCGTAAATCTTTATAGGACTCAGGAAGAGAAATGATATAACTGACAATACTACTTTAAATTACGTATTTAATGAATTAGAAACAGGGTTGGCCCTGCTGGCTAAGTCATAGTAATTTTTAAGTTCGTGTCACATCGTGGATCTGAGTAATAGAGCCTTCGACCCTATCTTCCTGGGAAGGAAAAATGGCTGCAGGTGAAATATTCTTTATACAGATTGAAACCTTCTTTCACTTTTTTATCCCACCCTCCAATATCATAGGATCACAACAGAAAAATTACTTGCTAAATTTAGGAAATGTTTGCTACCCCATTCGCAAAATTTTAATTCACTCTTTAGGAAAAGGGCAGCATGTAAGTATGATCACATACCATGAACTAATTATACTTAAAGCATAGATTAGGCCATTTTCTCCTCACTTGGGAAATTGGGCTGGCCCTCAGGAGTTCTTAGGTGTGATGTGTAACAACTTCTGTATTTACCAGTGTAAGTCAAGGGTAAAACAAGTCAACCTTTGGGAGGAGACAATACTCCTCCCTACATAACATTGCCATTGAATTTTAGCCAAAATTTCGAGCATTCTTAGATGTGAAGCCATCTTATAGGTCCTACATCCCACACAAGGTGACTTTATCATCTATACCAAGAGAACAACACAATCATTGGAGCTTTAAGGAATCTATAAATAACACCCTCTTTCCACTCTCAAGATTGGAACAAATTGAGATACAGACAAGGGCTCAGATAGATGGTGGGAATATATTTGCTTTATTCCTGATAAAAAGCTCTTTGGAGAATGTGACAATATTCGTTGTGATAAATAATGCTGTCTTATCAACAAACCAACCCTAAAATCTCAGTGGCTTAATACAACAAAAATTTATTTCTTGCCCATTTATAGTCCAGAAGGATCAACCTGCTTGGCAAGGGACCTTCAACATGGCCATTCAGTGACCTTTCATGTGGCTCCATCATCTCTAAGAGCTGTAGAGTATTCTGCTGTAATCTCTATATCTGGCCAACGGACAGGGAAGAGGGTGTGAAAGATGACACAGGAGGTTTTTATGTGCCAGTACCAGATGTGAGGCATGTAAGTTTGACTCACATTCTGTTTCCTAGAACTCAGTCACGAGGCCTCACCTAACACTAAGAAAGGTTAGGATAGCTGGGAAATTTGGTGTAGCTCTGTGACCACAAGGTAGAGGAAATGGATTTTGGCAAAAACAGAAGTCTCGCTTGCTAGTATTTCCTCCCTGAATTGAGCAGACTTACGCCCGATAAAACAGAACATCCCTGCAGGGTGGAACCTTACTCACCGAGCTTATAGCACAGCTGAGAGAGAGGCCCAGAGAGTACCCTCTCTGTGGGCATGGGGAGTCCAGAGAGAGGCGAGGAAGGGGCTGGTTGAACACTACTAATTCTTCCCTAAGTCAGAGAAAGGGTGAAGAGAGACTCTAGGGGTGCTATTCTAGGAAAATCATCCACTTGGAAAATGATCCTTTACTCTACCCCAGCCTGCCTGACACAGCTGCTTGAGTAACCCCGCTATACAAAAGCCAGGTGGTGTCACGCCTTTGCTCAAAAGCCTCCCAGCAGCATGCCATCTCACTCGGGGCGGAAGGCAGTTTTTTAGAATGACCCCTATGGCCTTTCACGAACTGGCTCCCCCCGCTCAACATCCCTACATGCCTGTCCCCTCTGCCCCTCTCACATCCCCGTTGCTCACTCCGCTCCAGCCACACCAGTCTGGTCGCTGTTCCCTGGACATGCCACATGCCTCTCACCTCGAGGCCTCTGTACAGGTTGTTCCCACTGGAAAGTTGTTCTCCAGGGTGTCCATGTGGCTCAGCTGTCTCCTCCTTCAAACCTCGTTCAAATCTTCCCTTCCCTGACCACTTTGTTAAAAATGGACACTCCTCCTTTTGTATTCCTTCTTCCTTTCCTACTCTCCCACCCCCGCACCTCATCTCCATTTAACAGAGTACATAGTTGAAATTTTAAAAAAATTGTCCTTCTTTCTCTCTCCTCTACTAGAATGTAAATATTTGAGAGGGCGAGGATTGTCATCGTCCTTCTCTGCTGCGACTCTAGCACCCGGATTAGTTCCTCAAAGAGAGTAGATACTTAGTAAACACTTCTGGAATGAATTGATCAGGTATATCAAATTATTTTTTGTATTATTTGATTTATAAATAAGTTTTGTTTCTTTATAGTAGTTGTATTAGAATTATAAGACTAAACCTAGCTTTATGTTTGAACTTATTTAAGTAATATTGTAGACGTAATTTAAGCCAACAACCGGGAGCTAAAGACATGTTTTGTTTTGTTTTTCAAGAGGTTTACATAATTTTTATACTTTACTCTTTCAAATATACTATTCTAGTTAGGTTGATAGTATTCTGGTTGAATCAGAAAATTGCAAGAATATTATAATGAGGAAGAAACTTGAATGCTTTCTAATTTAACATTTTACCTTAGAATAGAACAATTCTAGGGTTATGGGTGCTTTAAAAAAATTCTTCTGTGCTTTAAAAAAATTCTTCTGTGCCTCTTCTGGATTTTATGAGTAAGGAAATGATGTTCCTAATCTTTGTAACATTCGTATTTACAAATAACTAGAAATTCTCTGAGGAAAGAAATGTGTTCCCATGATAAAATAGTATTCTTCATAGAAAATTTCTTTAATATATCAGCTTCAAGTTTGATTCAGAAATGAAAAGCTGTTCTAATAGATTTAACATAAAGATATTATTGAGAAATATTTAATTCTTGGAAAAATTCATGATGTAAGCCTGCCATTTGTTCTTTTACAAACCTTTTCATTTATGTCCAAAGAAAATATGCAGTTTAGAAACAGTGATAAAATTGTCATTTATGCAATTTTAACAATGGCTTTTATACAACCTATTAATCTCTCTCCAGCAATTTGGGAGATATTGCTATGAATCATTAGAAATATATGAAGGTTGTAGCTGTGAAGTTTCATCAGGGGATTATGTTATGCCACGGGGATTTTTCAGTGGGTAAGACAATGCCAGGATGACATTCACTTAGGAATTCAGTGATAGAGCCTGTGTCCCTGGAGCATGGATTAAACACCCACACTGTGGAGTTCTGTCCAGTCGTATGAAAAGAAAACATGAGGATCCCTTTTCAAAGGTATTATGTTTTGAGATGAACGTAACTAACTAATTAATACTGGGAGGGAATATTCTACCCTATTAAAAAAATGAACATGGAATATCCGAATATTATTTCAGCCTGTGACATGACTTGGTTATTTTTATATAACACACTGCAAATCACAAAGTGCTATCCATTTATTTGTTCGTTTTTATTATTTGTTTTGTTATTTATTTGTAAAAGCTAAGATTTGTTCACAGGAAGCACTGCCTTCAGTTTCGCTCTAACTTATGTAATAAGTTTTTCCCAGTCCTTCTATTTACTTTATCCTCATTCTTAGGACCAGCTCTTCATTTGATCCTGCCTCAGAAGATGTTCGAATTTATTACTTCGGGAATTAAACGGGGAAGTTTGATCAATTTTTTGTTATTGTTATTAGGATAAACTTCACTTCAGGGTGCACACACATGTAATATTTTGCAACGAGAAGAATATTCAATTGGCCTATGAAAACAATTCTACGTAGTGTTTTTGAATAACCAAAAGCATTTCCCTAGGAATTAGTCACAGTATCTTAATTATACACTTATTTGCAAGATCCATAATCCTGTTCTTTTTTCCCTGCCTCAAGCTGAGATATGTTTTAAATTCTTCCAAATGCTGGGGGTTTACAGTCACTACATGTGTCAAAGCACTTTTTGGAGAAGTGGATGAGGAGGGGGAATTTAATACAGTGTAACCGGCTGAGTCGTGTCCCCCCAAAATTCATATTCTGGGGTCCTAACCCCTAGTAGCTAAGAATGTGACTGTATCTGAAGAAAAGTCCCTTAAAGAGGTAATTAAGTTAAAATGAGTTCTTAGGATGGGCCCTTGTGCAATCTGCCTGGTGTCCTTATAAAAAAAGGAAATTTGGACACAGTCAGGTACAGCGGGAAGACTGTGTGAAGACACAAGGAAAAAATAGCCACCCACAGCCACCGACACAGGCCTCAGATGAAACTGATCTTGCCAACACCTTGGTCTCGAACTTCTAGACCCCGAAAATGTGAGAAAACCGTGGTTGTTTAAAGCAACCCAGTCTCTGTTATGGCAGCCCAAGCAAATTGATATACACAGTAAAGCAAGAATGGTTAAACAACAACAACAACAACAACACAACAACAACAACAACAACAACAACAACGATGACAACAAAAACCCTGCAGCTGAGCATTCACCTACTCAAATAGAAAGAAGACTGTGAATGGGTAGATGACGTAGTACATTGAGGACGTCCAGAGGGAAATTGGGTCTCCGTGACCTGTTTTTCTATTTGTTTCCTACTGTGGCATTGCTTAGAGCAGGATGATGTCTCATTTGCCTTCAAACTCCCTGCCCCTTGCACACAGTAGGTGCTCATGGATGTCTCACGAAGGTATCAGTAGTTAATTCGGGGGAAGGCGGGTAGCAATGAGCACACACTGTGGTGTGACATGCGGTAAAGGGTTCAGGCTCTGGAGGGAGATGACCTGAGGTCGAATCCCAGTTCTGCCAAACGTTAGTTGTCCGCTCAGGCAAGTTTCTTCCCCTCTCTATGCCTTTGCTTCCTCACGAGTAAAACAGACCACCATTATGCCTACCTCGTTAGTTTGCTGTGAGTATTAAATGAATATACACACGGAAAAGCACTTAGAATGATCCCAGGCACAGAAAAAGCACGCATTAAGTGTTTGCCATTAGTCATTTCAAGAACGTTGAGAGGGTTAAAAGGAAGCTTTGCCTTAATAGTTGACATAAAGCAGGACTCTGGGCCTGGGTGATAGTGCTATCAGTTCTTTGGCCATATTCCAGCTTATTTCCTTCTCACATAAGTAGCCAAATTCTCCCCACTCAGAGAGAGGAACTGGCTTTTATAAAGCTAAAAAGAAACTTTGCAGGCTGCATAATAAAGAGCGGGGTCATTCTGACCTTCATTAGCCCATCTGCGCAGTTCAACACCATTATGTCAGTGGGGTTGCAAAGGCAGGCAGTTCTCACCGTTTATTGGTAATGGTCGTGTTTAGATCCAATGGCTAAATATTAGGGGATCAGGGAAGAGTTGAGAAGACGCAGAGAGCACACATACTCGCAAATAAGTGGAGGCCAAAGTCTCTCCTTGCTTGGCCTTATTGCAACCCTGGCGTATATCTAAAGAGAGAGAGAACATGCCCGCCTGGAGCAGAAAACTGAAGAGGTTGCACTTAAAATGCAGACCATAGTCTTGAGTGCAAAGGGGACATAAATTAACAGATGAATTTAATTTGAGGCAAGCTTATGGGAGAAGGTGAGCTTGGTAAAGTTTGATGGATGAAAGGATGTAGATTGGTAGAGATGCCGAAGAGAGGGAAACCATTATTCAATGAGAAACTATATTGCAGATTCAGAATCTCATTTAATCCTATCAATAAGCATAAAGGCGTGGAAGTGATCACCTCTACGCCAGGCACATAGCGACAGGAGACAGGAATTGTGTGCCTGTTCACAAAAATAAGGACTGGGTGATGTTATTCTTCATTAAACAGTTATTTTGCCAATGTTTTCTCCTTCATAAAGATTCCTCTTTTGTGTGAACTCCTGTTGTTCCACTAATATGAAAATTATGGTTTACCTTACATTTAATCATAACTAAGCATACGCTATAGATGATTAAAAGAAAGGAATCGGTCAAGGTACAGGCATTTCCAAGCCTAGAGACCTCAGAGAATGGTAAGCCCTTGTGGAATGCACAAGAATGCCTTTAGCTGCAAGTAACAGAATTCCCAACTAAAGATGGCTTAAAAGACAATGGACTCAGTAAGCCCACAGTACAATGTCGTCATCAAGGGTTCAGGTCGTCATTGTCACCCACCTTTTTACGACCCTTTTTTAAATAGCAAGAAAAATCTATCCTGCCATGGCCATGCATGCTGCTGCCCCCCCAGAAGAATTCAGACCCTATGGACCTGGGTGATTGACTTGGCCACTAGTGACTCATGGCACATAGGAGAGTGAACCCCAGTACAGAACTAAGACTCTCCCTGTAAGGGGGAACAGGGAAGAAAGGGCAACCAATGGCGTCCATGTCAGTGAATTCACTGTAGCCTAGGGGGACTTCATGTTTCTTTTTCCCAGTCCATTTGGAGTTGACTTCATAGTTTAGCTTTCAGAAGGCAATGTTTTCTCCTCTTCTTGGGCCTGAAGTGCTCCTATGACGATCCCATATATTTTGACTTGACTGGGATGTTTTTGAAACCCTAAGGAAGGAATCAATTGGATAATTACCCAGGCCATCTCTTATTTGCCGTGCGCATTATAATATACAGGATGCTTCCACAGCTAGTTCATTTTTCCTCGGAACAGTTCCGCGAGCAGACCAGGGCCCAGGTCCCTCAGAAGGCGTCTTGTCCGGAGTCAAACAGCTTTTAGGTTAGAGCATCCGCCCTACAGCTCAGGCCCTGCGGCTCTTCGCACAGCGCTTCTTCCACTCTCCCGTCGAATGCGCAGAGCGGCGCCAGCCACGTCACAATCACGATCACGCAACACGGGCTTGTTAAATAGAAGGGTTAACGTTTAAAATCTAGAACGTGTGCACGCCGTTGCTCTCGCATCTCGTTTTAGGAGTTTGAGAAAATGTGAAGCACTCTCCAAGAACGGCCACTTGAGGTCGCTGTTACTTCACAAAAGGAGAATTTGTTATTATTATTATTTTTTTTTCCTGAAAGAACAGCCTGATCCTGTCACAAAATCCCAAGTGAAATGGTGATGGTGGTGGTTGCATAACATTTTCCGACTTCCCAAAGCTTTCCGGATTACAACTATAGAAAGCTCACGTTTTGTATGCTTAGCGCTAACATTTACCAAACATTCTGCTGAATTGACAAGCTGACAGCCATTTTTTCCTGTGACAGTTCCCCTTATTTAGAATTACCATTTCTTTTGACAATGTAAAGATGGTGAGGTTATTTTGTTAATAGAAAAGGTTCTTTCCTCAAAGTTCTTTTCCCCCCATTGTTATATTCATAACATTTATAATTTCCTGTGAGTATAATTTGAGAGACATTTAAAATTCAAACCTTTTTTTTTATCTGGGCCATCCTTGCCATTTATTCACAGATATCTGAAATTTCATCATTATCTCTTCGTTCCTTTTTGTTGAGCTTGTGTCCCCACTTTGAGGGCCTGTGCTCTGAGTGGCATTTCCTAAATTAGGTTCCTCAAAAGATGCATGGCCTGAAACATGCCGTAACAAGGAGCATTGCTCGGTGGAGCCAGTTCAGGAAACGCTGCAAACGATGGCCCCCGGTTCCAGCTGCAGAACCACGTTAGCACTTTAAACGAGAAGTTCAAAAGCAAAGAGACAGTGGATGTTACTTCGCTTAACAGGCCGTTTCCTAATCTTGTGACCAGAGGTCAGCAAATTCCTGGAACGGGCCACATCAGGACATATTTTAGGCTTTGTGGGTCAGCTGGGGTCTCTGTTGGAACTTCTCACATTTGCCATTGTGACCTGAAAGGGGCTATGGGCAGTATGTAGCTAACCTGGCATGGCTGCTCCGCTCCAATAAAACTTTGTTTGTAGACACTGAAATTTGAATTTCATGTAATTTTCGTATATCATTAAATATTCCTAACATATTCCCCGCCCCCCCCCCAACCATTTAAAAATCTGAAAACTCCCAGCTGTATGAGTTTTGTCTGGAGCCCGTGATGTGCGCCCAAACTGACAGCGGACCGGGTGTGGCTGATGGGCCGCAGTTGCCGACCCCTGCATTCGTTCACAAACCCTCTCTTGCTACCCTTTTTAATGTTCAGGTGACATCCATTCAGATCGAGGGGACAATAAGAACATAATTTGGGAAAGGGTGGTATCTGACTTTCGTGAGTTGGTTTTTCAGCCTACCAGCCTCCTTGCTGGCTTCAGATATTAATAAGGGAAAGGGAATCGAGAGATCAAGGTCTCTTTGGCTGGGAAGTCCTGAAAGGGGACAAGGACAGTCCTCTCTGTAACCGCCCATGCCACTGTTTGACTTAGTGCCGGTCCTGGTGCAGTGGTATGTAGAGAGGCTTCATGAATAAGTCATGTCACTTCCCAACCAAGGTTGTCAAGATCTGGCGTGGCTTCTCCATCTTAATTGTCCCATGCAGGGCCTCATGACACAATGATGTGAGGTAGTGGAGCCTCCAGAGATAGAAGCCACTTCGATGGACATTTTGCTCGTTCTCAACTTTTAATATCGTAAACAAGGCTGCAATTCATGGGTTATGTCCCTAGACGTCTTTTTATATATGTTGTCTCCTTAAGTAAATTACCCAAGATCTATATGGGGTCAATTGAGATACCCATACCTAATCCGAGGAGACCTCTGATTTTGCCCCGATTTCTGAACAGAGGATTTTTTTTATCCTCTGTTTGCTAAGATAGTAATTAATAGTGATCTGGGCACTGGCACAAAAGGAAGACTCCACTCTTCCACTTGATTATCTATTCCAGAGGCTTCGAGTAAAGGAGAAAAACGTAAGAAAAATATTCACCAGCTTCAATCACAGATTACTCCAGTACATTCTGAAGTGAATTTCTCCTATACTCAGCAACATCCTCAGCTTCCTTTCAGTTATCTGTTCAGGGTTGGATCTGTTTTAACTAAGTTATTAAAATTAAGTCTCTAATTGTTTATTATTCTATTCATGCCACTTTTTAACTCTGATCATTCTGTTGCAATACTTGCTATTTATTTCTTTTTGGCATTTATAAACACAATTGTTATTCTAATACCTTTACAAGAACTCCTTAGCTTATCAGAGGCATGAGTCATTTAACACATTTGTCCAATCTCTGTGACTTTAAAGGTCTTGGCCTCCTAACATTATATGATTTTACAATTTCTAATTTGTACCATAGTCTAGAAATCCCAAGAAGAAAAATAAAGGAGATGAATGAATTTGTTCAGAAAAAAACATTTCAGAAATAAGAATCCCAACATTAATATTTATTTTGCACTAAACTAAACATGAATCTAGATTTAGAGATGGTTCACTGCTCATCTAATTAAGCTAATGTTACAGAACTACGGAATCATGAGTCTGCAAATGAAAAGAAATGGGACTACTGAATCAAATTTAGAGTTAATGAGCCTTTCAGGCTTCATCATGTTAAACAATATAGTCCATTATTATAAGTGTTTGTAGTAGTTATAAGTCAGAAAATATACGATACATTGATGAACACACTTTGGACCAAGTAGCCTGTAATTTCTGTCATTTTGAGGAATTTTATCACGTAGATGATATTTACTCCATACTTGGAGCACCTGTAGATGATTTTTTTTTTTTTTATTGTGACACGAATCACCATATAATGCCTGAGTGGCCAAAGGTTGCCTCTAGATTATCAGAGCTGTCAAAATCCATTTTACACAACAGATTGAAAAAGTAATAAACAGTAACTCCCTTAATTCAAACTTGTTATTTCTATTATTGTGGTATAACTCCCACTCTGCTTAGGAAAGTGAAATCTATAAAGGTTATTTTTTTCCTCTGTAAAGGACAGTCTACTGCCACCAAGACAGTCAAAAATGGCTCTAATTATTTTTCCTAAGTTTATTTTGATTTCCACATTCGTATATCCATGGTAGTGGGAGTTTGGGAGAAGCTTCCATTCAGGGATATCAAAACAGTCAGTAAATACTCTCATTTTGGGAATGGCCATAGGAAGGAGATGGCAAATCGCCTCATGTGTCAACTGGCTTCAGGGTATTCCAGAGAATCATCAAGCATTCACTCTTGCTAGAACCTGTTTGTTGAGTGGGGGCATCAAAAGGACAGAAATGTCTTTACTCTAGCTCCCTCTACCCAGTCTGATGAGTTCGTTTCTAAGATATAGAGCATCAGGCTGATTTTCAGTCCATCACATTCATTAATGTATATAGTATGTACCAAGCACTTGTGCTAGAAGCTGAGAAAGACAAAGAAGAATGAGATACGAACCGTCAAGAAAGCGACGGTCTCCTGGAAAGATAAAAATGCAGAAATGGAATTTCAGTATAGCCATGTAAACATTGTGATAAGTACATGCGAGATCTGTTGAGGAAGCAAGGAGAAGGAGCCTCCAGCCCGAGGCTGCAAGACCGGCTTGTGGGAGGGAGGCCTAGGAGAGGAAGACTCTGCTTTCCCTCCAGCCCACCCAAGTAGCAGAACTGGGAATTGACCCTAGATCTTTCTCTCGCCATCAGTGCTCTTTTGACTAACAAAGATGCCTCTTGGGAGAAGTTATCCTTCTGTGAATGAAAAAAAGAGCTGTGTAGTAAACCTGACAAGCTCAGTGGGGCCACATGGTAGGCCCGACCGAAAGTAACCACACGAGATGGTTTGATTACAAATTCCTCACTGGGCAGGTCATGGCAAGTAGTCAGGTCCCAGGCTTATAGCTTCCTTAGTAAAGGCCAGTCTTTACCTTAAGCGAGTCCTGCCCATTGTTCTTATGCATCTAGGATAACGTATGTAGATGGTAAAAGGGGTTCTATGGAAAATAACCTCACAGGGTGATCTGATCATAAATTCCTAACTGGGCAGGTCAGGGTGGCTAGTCCCACCCCAGGCACACAGCTTTTCAGTAAAAGGTTTATCTTTGCTGACTTTTCTACCTTCTTGACATAGCGATGTCTCACTCAAGAGAGATGAACCTGGGCCAGAGAGATCCAGCAATGAATTCAGAAGGGACTAGAAGTCCACCAGGGACAGCATTTTCTGCCTGGAATCTGCAATATGAGTTGTCTCAGGGGCTACCTAGGACTCTTTAGGAGGAAAAAAAACCTTTGTACCCCCACATGGAGCAGTTATAAGCAATGACCCTAAAAGGGCGGCTTTAGCAGGGGCCGCTCTGTAGCCCACGTCCTTGTTAATCACCTTCTGCTCAGAATTTTTTTTGCCAGATGATGGAAGGCAGCCCAGGGGCGAAAGATCCAGGTTAAGCTGAACGTTTCAGAAATCAATTGTGTCGGAAGTCCTCGAGTGGTCAAAATCAAACCGAGAGAAGGGAACGGGCAGAAGACGGAAGATAGGGACCGAAACTTCGGCGTCTTCAGGCAGTACGGCTTAGTCTGGCTGCAGCCAAGGGCTGAGATGAGCGGCATGCGGTGTGCAGCCCTGGGAAACGGCTTAATCCCTGCACGCAGCACGCGTGCACTGAGCTCCTATTATGTAGCCAGGAAAGGCACTGTTCTCTGGCTGGGGACAACGCAGTCAAAAAAGAACAAAGAGGGTCTTTGCTGTCTTGGGTCTTAGAGTCTGGTGAGAGGAAAGAGATAACTATCCAGTTAACAATAAATTAGCAAGGTTTCAGATAGTGGAAAATGGTAAGAAACTGAAACAGAGTGACGGCGTGTCATCAGCGGTCATAACATCCAAGGAGAAGTTCAGATTCTACATTATTTCTAAACTCCTTCTGCGGGAATCCCTGCGGGGGGTTATGGGAGCCTAATAGAGTGTAATTCTATTTCACACTTCAACTCAGAATCAACTGAGAGATAAAGCAAAGGAGTGAAAGCTTTGACGTAGCACGTCAGACATATTACTGAGAAAAGCAAAATTCGAGTCCATGGCTTGGCCTATTGCAAAAAATGAGCTTTGAAACACTGAACCTCAGGATAAGACAAACTTTCCCATCCAGTCCCTGGCAATACTGTTCTGTCTACTTATAAACAAACTATAATTTAAGAACTTGATTTAACAATAAAGCACAAAGCAGTTGAAAATATGATGAAAAAAGACCTTCACCACTCAAGACTATGAATTGTATTTTTAGATCATAAGGAATCTCATTTATATTTCTTCATCTTTTATCTTGATAACAAGCAAAATTGTTCAATCAGTGCCTTTCATTCTCAACGTTTTATGGAGCTAACTCAAAGCTTTTAGACCTTTCAAGTGTGCTCTGCTAAACACACTCACGTCCGTTCCTTTTAAGTCAAGGATCAATAAAAAATTCAAGATGTAAAAAGTTTAATTCTACAACATCATCAGTAACAATCTATAGTTACATATGGAACCAAGAATATCTCAAAAGGGGTAGCATCCTCGATTTCTTAGGATTGTTGTACACAATCCTATGAAAAGGAAAATAACAACTCTCACTTTAAAATGTGTTTCTGATTCTTTCCAGCGAACCTGCTAAAGATGGAAAACTCCAGTCTTGGCTCTTTGCTGCTCCATCCTCATGCATCCTAAACCCAAGTCCATGTTTCTACTGAGGATGGTAGGGTCTGGGAGCACGCCAGAATTACAGACAAGGCACGCGGTGTGGAAATTAACCTTGACCGCCCCCACACCCTTTCTCTCTTGTGATTCAGCCTTGAAGGCACATTAATATCAGGGCAGAAACTACAGCACAGGGCGTTTCACTGTCCTGGAATGTCACCCCTTCCCAGGAAGCTAATTTTTCTTTAAGAGCGTTTACGCAATCTAGATGCAAACACTAACATTCTTTTTCCTGGGCATGTTATTTCTCACACTCAGTTCTTGTTCTGTTTTCTCTGACATTATAGAAGAAAATTAATGGAACAGAGTAAATTAAGCGCCCTGGTGCTTTATCATCTTAACTGTTCAGCAAATCTAATTGATAACTGGAGGTGGTGATTAGGAGACACTTGCTGATAACTCCTTTACAGCAAAGGGCTTTTTGTTTGTTTTTGTTGTCTTTTGGGTTCTATTTACCAGAAAGAACCTTATCCTGTCATGGTGCTGTATAAACAGCAAACACAATAGCAAATATGATAATTAAAATTTGGGGGGAAATGACAGCTTTACACTTTTCAAATTAAACTGCAACATTTTGTCCCCGAATATGTATAAGACTGATAAATCTGGCCATTTGCTTCGAAGAAATAAATAAAAAATCTCTAGGTTTCATGAAAAATTCTGGAATATTTATAACATTGGAAAGAAGTATTTGGGAAGGTTGTAGAAATTCTCGGAGGTGTCTAGAATAAGATCAGGGCTGCACTTATACAGATATTTTTTCTATGTTTATCGTAGTCTCAGTGCGTGCGTGTGCATGCATGTGTGTGTGTGAGAGAGAGAGAGAGAGAGAGGAGGAGAGAGGAAGCACACACAGATGTACACATGCTGCATTTTCTAGAGCTGAATTAATAATGCTAGTATGTCGAAGGCTTCCTATTCAATTTAAGATCCAAAGCTTAAGGATCCAAAGCTTGTATTGAGGTCGAAAATGGTAATTTTCCAAATAAGTAGTAAATGAGTAATCTTTGTGCCTCAGATTCAAAGAAGTTAATTTCTCTTATAGCCTCTTTATTTTTTTTTTTTTCCATGTGAGAGATGTGTCAAAAAGAATAACTTCCATAGAAAGTTTAGGGCAAAGAGTAGAGGCCACTTCTCAAATGCTCAAAATTATTAATCGAGAGGCCTACTTGTCACTCACATACTGTCTTTAGCTTAAAGAAGATGAACTCCTAGGGGTTAGTGGGGGAGGGAGAAGGTGCAGACGGCCAAAGACTAGAGGTACGGTCCAAGTTTTGAACTTGTACTGACGAGGGCCAGGGCATATCGAATTCACATGGAAGCTAGTTTAGGTTTTCCAACTGCTTCTTCACATCAAGTTTAATATACTTTAGTTTCAATTATGTATTTTTGCAGTCTAAGTATCCCTGCAAAGTTGAGTATTCCCCCGGAATGCTGGCCCACTCTTTGACTAACACCTAAACATTTTTTAGGTCTAAGTTCAATGCCACTTTTTCTGTAAGGAGACCTGACCTCTAAGTTTAGACCTCTAAATTAGGGTCCTCTTTTACTTTTCTTCCTTAGTAACCTGTCCCTTTCCTTCAGGGGAATATCTGTATAAAAATAAATGTACAGGAAAATAATGTATAATTATATATATTATGGCCCCTTAGTTGTTAGAAGTTTCTCTCCCACAGTTGACCGTACGCACTCCAGGGCAGGCACTGTATCTGGACAGTGTAAGTCAATATTTCCTGAGTAAACAAATCCATCAATATTGTCTCACTCTCTCATGTTAGACTTTACGACGTTCTTTGTCTCATCTCCAATTAACCTTACCAGTTTAGGTTAAGAAGTTTAAAGTTCTTCCTTTGTTGTCAAGGAGATTTAATGTTTAAAAGAGTTCAAGGTGATTTTTTATAAAGAAAAGGGTCATTTGATTGGGTAAATATTCCATATTCTTTTAAAGGTTAAGTTTACTTTCTCACAGATACTCCCTTGTTTATGGGGTTTGCGCTGCTGGGCTGTGTCCTTTCACACCTGCCTGAACCACTCATGTTTCAGTAAAGGAGACTTTCACCTTCTACCACTCACAAAGCCAAGTTTAATGCGATTTGGGGAGATTTGTATCCTTTTGTTTGTGGATGGCCATGGGAAGTGACTCTGTCCTCGTCACTTCTAGACACACAGTAGCTGTCAGGCCAGAGCCCCTTGTGCCACTGCAAGCCCAGGAGCAAGACAGAGCAGATTAATTAGTACTAATTACCCTTGAGCTGTCAGGTCCCCTCTTAGTGTAGATTTCAGAATATAATGAAATCTACCACCGTTTGCCCAACTGCCCAGAAAGGTGGAGTTCCACGACCCACAGGCATTCGCTGACACTTTTTCCCGGGAAACAAAACACATCAGAGTAAACAAAGCAAAAGCCTTGGCTCTGCTGTCACCTCTGGTGACCATCCAATTTGTCTTTTCTCTCTTATTCGTAAGTATCTCCAATAATTCATTATCTATTTAGAATGTATTGTGCTCTGAACAACAGGCTTTCTGACTGATCGTTTAAACAGGAGGAGATGGTTTTTCTCACATTACAGGCCCAGACGTGGGTGGATGGCGACGTTCGCTCAGGGCCACAAAGTCAGCATGTCGGGTTGGTGTCTCTGTGCGTCTCATGGCTCATGGCTGTCAGAGCCCTGATGCCGCTCCCAGCAGCCTCTGCTCATGCATTCAGGTTCAAGGGCAGGCATCAGGGGTGTCTAGTCTTACGCCTCACTTCCATCTCTCTTAGCCAGGAGAGAGAAACCCTCCTCATGAGTTTCCCAGTTTCCTTTACTTCCCTTTACATTTCGCTGGCCAGACCTAAGGTAGATGGTGGCTTCAGCGGGGAAAAAACAATGAGCTTTAGGTTGTTCACCCCCTACGGGAGGTGACAGAGAATGGAGAAGGGGACTGGAGATGGTTTTTGAATTAGGCACATAAGAGTCCTTGGTAGACCCTAACGTGGGACTCTGCTCAACCTTTTGCAGTATCTTTTATCACAGAACCAGAACTGCGTTCTTGGTGGTGGCATTCTCCTCATACCTTAAGACATTCCTTCGTCTCTGTTTGGTGTCATACCTCCCATCTTAACCTTCTTCTTCTTCTTTTTTTTTTTTTGGTGAGACAACTCTTGGTTGACCTCACAGATTGCGAGAATCTTGTCAGCTTACAATTCCTTATTTAAAAATTTTTTTTTACACTTACAGCACCTGGTCTTCCTAGGTGGCCTCCCATCCAAGTACTAACCAGGCCCGACCCTGCTTAGCTTCCAAGATCAGACAGGATCGGGCTTGTTCAGGGTGGTATGGCCACAGACCCATCTGGACTTTCATTTAAAAAATGTTCAGCAAATCACACATCTATGTGGTAGATTAAGCATGCTAGCAGAACACATACTATTTTAAAAAGATCACATTTTTCTTTTTATTTTCAAATGTTTTTCTCCCTCACCCCCACTAGGGTATTGTTTTCCTTTTCCTATGGGCTTTTCTCATACACTGCAATTCTTAGAGTAATAAATGTAGAAGTTCATACTAGATTGTAGTTAATTTATTATTTATAGAAAGTAAGATCAGTAATTTCATGATTTGGAATAGTCAACAGAAACATTATGGTGAACTTCTCTATATTACTTATTTTTTGAAAAGGTAATATGAGATAGAAGCTCCCTTTACCTCCAGACTTTCTAAAGTACACAGTTTAATCAAAACCTGTCCATACTATAGAGATTATCGTAGACTAATAACTCACCACTCTTGGGTTTAATCACCAACTCTTGTCACATAGACTGCTGCTGAATTCTTTTCTGTTTTTGGCATCTTAAGTCACTGGGCACCCCTGAAGGATGAGTAGATTCACATTTAATTTCACCAAAAACGAAAAGAAAAAAAATAAACAAATATTCTCAGTAGTCGTTGGTGATTCAGTATGTAATGCTGTAAAGTTACGTAATGTACTAACTTTTACATGAAAGAAGGAAAACAGAATGTGTATAATCCTATAATTGTGATTAGCTGCAGAAATTGATTGACTCGAACTGTTTAAAGTTTTTTCATCTGTGTATAATTAACAATAAATGAAACCTGCAAGCTGAACAATTTTTTGAAGTTCATTTAATTGATAGTCTTGATTTGACCTCTTTGAAAATACCCTACAGCTCTGCTTTTCGTTTGCTTCTTTGATTGGGCATGGGCAATCACTCATGCATGAAATTCTTGCTGACTCAATGACACCTTCTCTTTTGCATACAAATGTTCTCATTCTTTTTTTTTTTTTTTTGCTGTCATCAAATATCTATGCGACATGGTTTACAAATATGACGACTGTGTTCATCCAAACAGAGTTCGGTGTTTAAATAAAATATAGAGTGAAGTTCATCTGACACATATTTAATGATGTGTATAATTGTTATTGTGCTGCATAGCGATTGGGCATAAATGGTAAACTAAGTCATGCCATAGCAATGGAGAACGTAACTATGAAGACAGACCCAGCATTTTTATAACCCGCAGTGGGAAGAAGCTGAAAGTGGGGTGGGGTGGGAGGGATGAAAATGGACATGTGGTTTGTGGCAAGCCTCTCCCCTAGCATACGAAGACTGAATATGTACCTGTTTTCTCTGAACTCTATCAGATCTGACATTAAGGAAAGCTACCTGACATCTTTGCCATATAGATTTCCCCAGGATTCAGACGGGCTAGCATGTCAGTATGCACTGGGGCTTCTTAAGCACTTAGATATGGGGCTCCCATTTGATTATTTTGGAAAGAAAAACTGATTAAAGGACTCAAATGTTCCACAGCTCTCACTAGAACAATTAGGAGAGGAAACGTGTAATTATCTCAGCATAAAACTTCGAGAAGCAGTGGCCCTTGTGGTCCTATGTAAAGAAGACTGAGTTTGTGCTCTTACTTTGAGAAGGCTGTGTATGACCAGTTGGGGTGCGGAAAACACTTCATAAGCTTTCACGGTGGCAGACCACCTGATTACTCAGGTGGTAGGCAGAGTGGGCAGAATGCTAAGATTGCCCCAAAGATTCTTGGCCCCTGTCAGTGTATATATCTTACATAATCTTCTCCTCTTGAGGGAGGACAAAACCTATGAATTAGGTTATGTTATAAGGCAAAGGTGAAGAAATTTTCGCAGATGTAATTAAGATCCCTAATCGGTTGACTTTGACTTAATCTAGAGAGAGATTATCCTTGAGGGGTCTGACCGTATCAGGTGAGGCCTAAGAGTTTCCTACTGTCTCTGAAGAAGTGAGCTGCCAGGTGTTGAGACAATTGCGTGACTAGGACCTGAGGCCCCAGCAGCTGCTGAGAGAACGCCACAGCTACAAGAGGCTCCTTTCTGCCAATGACCTAAAGGAGCCTGGAAGAAGTCCCTGAGCTCCGCATGGGAGCACAGCCCTGCGGACACCTTGAATGCAACCTTGTGAGGCTCTGGGCGGAGGACCCAGTTCAACTATGCTTGGATCTCTGAGCTACAAACTATGGGAAATCAAATGGGTATTGTCCTAGGCCACGAACTTTGTTTGTTTTGCAGATACAGAAAACGAACGCCATCGGTTTTATTCGGTCGTATATTTAACAAATATTTATTGAACACTTACTCTGTCTCCTATCCAGTTAATTTACTTTGCTCTTGGTTCTGCAGAAAAAAAATTTACATTTCCTTGTATTTTGTATAACCGATCTGATTTTCATGAGCCTTTGAAGTAAGTGACGGAGAGAAAAACTTAAAATCATTTCGGTCCCTTCTAACTGTAAACATTCTCATTTCATGTCAGCATTGAGTCCATTCGAAGTCCAGATCCAGCAGGAATTTTTAACGCCCTGTGCTTGTTCCCACGCCGCTTTCCAAGTTGGCATCGCTATTCCACTGAGAACTTACGGCCGTGCTGCACACTCACAGTCGGGGAGGCTGGGAGGGTCCCTAAATCCATGCCGTGACCTCTGATCCTTCACTGGTCTCTGCTGCGAAGTGGTGGCCCGGGCTGCTCTCTGGGTGGTGACCGCTAAGCTGGGACTCCTGATCATTCTGCGAGTGTCTCCTGCTGGTCTGCGGCTGCCGTAGGTCATGGCTGCGTCTCTCTCCACTCGGTCTGGCCGCAGGTGTCCCTGGCTGACACAGCCTCCCTTGGCTCCCGCTCTGAGCCCCGCCTGTTTGTCCTTGGTTCGGATGTCCCATCTCCTCCCTTTGACCTTGTAGATCCAACGGCGGAAACTCCGGTTCTAACCGAGCTTTTGTCCACATCTCCCCCCATCTCCAAAGGGGACGTGGAAACGCCTAGGTCTCATCTTCCCTGAAACAGCTGAACTCCAGGCTCCCTCTGCCAGATCACAGCAGGCTGGTAAGTTTCTTTCTGTACATCCTCTCCCCCACCCCATGCCGCTGCAAAGATGCCAGGCATTCTCCTGCCAGAAGCCTAGATGTGCAGGAGCACCAAGCTCCCTACCCTGGTGTCCCCGTAGACTCATCTATCACATTTCCGTCCCCCTCTGGGTGTTTGTTACCTGTCGCCGGTGCAAATACGAGCTTCCCACAGGTTCTTAAGGGCCCCAAATGAGCTCCTTCGTGCAGCAAACTTGCAGTTTCTTTCACTCAAACGTGAAAAGAAAATGTACTTCCTTTGATTTGTCAGTAAGTGGTCTGCTTTTCCTCATAAGCCTAAACTTTGTACAATGCAATCGTTTGAATGGCTTTTTTTTTTATAAAGGTACTACTCACATTGAAAATAAAAGAAAAATAAAAATGCATGTTCCCTCATTTCCACATAGCTGCCGTCCGAGGGCATCTCTGTGTTTGGAGGGGCGGTATAGCTTGATGATGGAGGGGAGATGGGTGTTTGGATCCATATGGTGCTTTATAAATAACAAATGCAATAGCAATAGGTATAATACTTATACGCACGTAGTACTTTATAATATATGGGTAAAAAATATCTATATATCTATCCACCTGCATATCTACATATACAATGCTTTCTACTGTTTATAATAAAGTACTTAATGAATGTCTTGGCAAGGGATGCTCTGTGGCCCTGTGCCGATTGCGGGCTGACCGTCCTGTCTCTGGGCATTCTCCAGGTGTGTGTTCTGCAGCCTGTTTTCTTATTTGGCTTGGTCAGGCCTGGTCACCTTTCCTGTTGCCTTGGCTCCACCTTGGTTCACACTGGCTTTGAGGACTCTCCTGCCTCCACCTGCTCTTACTCCCCATCCTCAGATCCCCGTGAACCAGGTGAAGCATGAAGTGGGCCGTTTCTTCCTGTTCTAGTCAAGATTTCCAACATCTTTACTGTTTTCTCTCCTAGGACAGCAGCGATCTGAATCTTAAATGCTCAGTTCTTGGTTTGCTAAAGGATTTAAAAAGAATAACTTCCTTCAAGCCCATTGCCTCCTACAAGAATCCTGTTTTGGATATTTGAAAATATTAATCCTTTAATTCTCTTTCTGTTGCTATGTAATAACCGTAATGCCTTCTCCCCACTTCCAGCAGGCAGCTGGATGCCTCAGGCCAGCTAGAGAAAATGTGTACACAGAACCGTCAGAGAGAAAACACACGAATAATTTTGAAGATCATTACTTAAGTACACAGAGTGTTCACTAGTGAATAAAATGGAGCAATCTCTGCTTCATGGGGCTGAGCCTGGTGAGGGAGGCAGACATAATACAGCTATGCATACAGTGCTAGTCTGTGGTTAGTGCTTCGAAGGGCAACAGCCGGCAGAGAGAATGACGGGTTGACGGTGGTGGGGAGCCCAGGCTAAACAGGGGCATCGGGAAAGGCCCCTGTGAGGAAGCAACGGAGGCTGAGGGTGGACAGACGCTGGCCAAGCAAAGCACAGCGGGGAGAGCTCTGTGGGAAGAGAGAACAATGAGGGTGATGGCTCTAAAGCCGGAGGGGTGAGAGATGGCAGGCGTGGCCTCCTTCCCATCGTACTCAGGACAGAAGCCACGCGCTGCCAGAGAAAACTCCCCATTACCCGTCTGACCTGGCGCTACGGCGTCTTTTCTCTCTCTGACACCGTCCCTGCTTCTTTCCTTTTCATCCCCTCTGGAGTAGCCACACTCGTCCCCTCGCTGTTCCTCAAGCGCGCCAGGCAAGTTTCTACCTCAGGGCCTTTGCACGGAAGGCTCTTCAGGACCCGAGTCTCGCATGCTTCCAGTTTTCACTCGGAAGGTAACTCCTCCGTAACAGCTGCCTTGACCGCCCTGTCTAAAACCTTAGTTCCTCTCACACTGACATTTTTATGTCAACCTTCCCTGCTTTTATTATCTAATAAAAGCAAATTTTATTCATGCACCTTATTTATCGTCTCTTACCCATGTAATGTGATGTACACACTGTGAGGGCAGGAATTTTGGTCAGTTTTATTTGCTACTGTATCTTAGCGATGAGACTAGTGCCTGACACATAGTAAGCACTTGATAAATGCTTGTTGACTGAGTAACTGAATGGTCGACACATCTGTTTGTTTTTTGGTGCACTTGGTTTTTTCCTCCCCTGCCTTTGCTGCTTGCTCTACCTCAGGCCCCCTGCGTTCTCTTACTTAACCCGCTCTGTCTCATCTCAGTGTCTTTGCTTTGGACTCCCTGACTATTGGACACATCTCCTGGGATTTTAGCTGTGATTCAGATTTTTTCCTTCCTTCATGACTTTAAGGCTTATTTGTGGGGCACCTACTATATACCAGGGACTGTCCTGGGCACCAGAGATATGGTGAGAGAAGGCACTATCCCTGTCTTTGGGGAGCTTAGATTTTATGCAAAAAAACCCCTCCCCCAGAGATGATGTCTTGTGACAGATACATCATCTCTGACCCACTTCTGCCTCTACCCACCACAGGGCAGCAGTGACAGTAGCCTTCATCCTGGCAGACATCCCCCGCTGGAGGTCACCAAATGTGGCACAACGGAGCATGATGTAGGAGCAAGAAATGAGAGATGAGTCTGTCTGCTGCACATCTCCCAGAGGGACGCAGAGCTGCTGAAGGAAGCAGCCCCTGTGGGGGCAGCGAGGTCAGTTCCCTACTCACGGGTAAACACAAGCTGGCCATCCAGTTGCCCACTGCTGCTTAGCTTTCTCATTACATGAGAAGGAGGGCTATTTCATTGTGAATTTGTTCTTAGATAAATTAGGATGGCCGCTGAGGAAGAATGGCTGCCTCTGTGCAGGCCATGGAAAGCAATGAAGCGTTGTCATTCTGAGTCCCATAAGCCCATGGCTTTACGAAACTCGGTTGCCCGCCTTTGCATGCCTTTGGAAACACACATACACTCTACACTAAATGTTTCTGACATGAGAAATGCCTACGGAAGCTGACTGGGAATTCTGACAGGCATCAGTGACTTTCTATAGGGGTTCTGGTGTATTGCAAACCATTACTATGAATAAAATTGCAGATATAGGATTATATCTATTCAAAAATTGAAAGATAGCTGGAAAGTATTCTGGGGAGAATGAATTTTTATTGGCATGTTATAGGCGATGAGAAAGGGTTCGAAACTTTATATACATATGATATTTATTTATTTAGACATTGCATTTTAATGAACATACAGTATATTCACATAACGAATCTTAATAGCTAATATCATTTTCATATTTTAGGTTAGACTACATAGAATTTCTTATTAATAAATGCGAGATGTTTTCCAGATTAATGTCAAATTTTAATGAAATTATAAATAAGAAATCACAAACCTTTTCCACATTTATTTGACAAAAACGATCGCTACTCTGCCGCCCATTACAGTATTGTAATTGTGAGCTCCTTCAGGACAAACAGGGCCATATTCATGTTTGCTTGTCCTCATACTACACCAGGCGCTGAGCAGAGCCTCGCACACAGAAGATACTCGGTCTGAGGAGAAGTAATCGAAGAGCTGCCACGTGACTGGTTGCCTTAGAAAAACACAGTTCACACAAAAAGCAGCAATAAGCACAGCTGCTGGAGCCAGACTGCCTGGGTTCGAATCCCCACTCTGCCACTTGCTGGACCCTACACCTTACTTCCGTGCTCCACAAAATGAGGACAATAGTCAGACCCGCCTCACAGGATAAACCATGGAAAACGTGTGGAATGGTACCTGGCACACTCACAATCGGCTACTAGTGTGTAAGATAAGCACACGTACTCAAAAAGAAGATATAAAATACAGGACTAATACCTGTTTTTCTACTTCTGCCTTTTCATGTGCCCTTTACAGACACACCTGCCCCCCCCACACACACATTTGCACACACATATGCCTGAGCACAAGCATAAACCCTTCATTAAAACGAATAGAGAAGAGGTTGCTTCACAGGCTACCAGGAAAAATACTAACTCCTTTCTGGGGATCCTGATGTAGCGTCTGCCCGTCTGCCCCGTAACTGAACTCAGCCTACCCTCGGAAACCTGAGCTGGGATTATGTAAAAGGACCCCTGTGAGGCCTGTAAACTGTCCCTGGAATAATTCCAGGTCATTTTCCATCTGCCAATAGTGCTAATCCTTGATCTTAGTAGAGTGACTAGATAATCTTTTCAGATATTAATTTATGTGGCTTCCTCCCTGCATCTTTTCTTTTTTCAACGCCCTGACAACCTCTCTCTATTTCTCTCCCTCCTGCCTCCACCCAGGCTGACCTTGGACTATCAGCTTTCTGGCTTCGGTGACCACCAGAGATGGGGCAGGTTGGGGGATGCAGTTAGGGTGGGAAGTCCTAGTGATGTGCGTGATGTCCTGATGTTCTCTGTTCAGATTCTAAGCTGACAGGATAATTAGGTTTGTAACGTTGCTAGAACAGTTAAGTGAATTGATGAGGGTAGAATGATTTAGAAGGAATCCTAGGGAAGAAAGATTCCCTGCCATTTGTTTAAAGGTTCTATCGGGTCGTGACAGGGTTTGAAATCTGAAGGTTTTATCAGTAGTAGAGACCTGAGCATTTTCCCTGACAAAGTCCCAAACATGTGATGTGACTCCAGAGAGAGCTGGATGCGTAGTATACCTGGGAAGCTGGAATCACTGGCACCTCATTTGAGATTTCTACATGCAATTCCCTGCTGGAAATGATAAAGAGCCAGAGATAACGAGATATGTGGATAAAGGTTATGGGATTCTCCAAGCAATCTATGTGGACAGTAGACCAAAATTCAGCGTGCTCTTACCCTATGTTGTGGAGATGCAGAAAGCTCTCAAACAGTAGCCAAATGTGTGTTGGAGAAACCCCAGGAAATGACAGATATACTTTCTCACCTGTCTTGTGGGATGGGGTTCAAATAGAAATTAACTTGTTGTATATAAAATAAAGAGTTATAATGGTTCTCACAGGTGTTTCTGCCTCGAAGCAGGCCTTACCCTTTCTTCTGCTAACAAAACCCTGACCTTCTTAGGGAATTTACATCTATTTGGTGGGACTGTTGATCATGTCTTCCTGTAGCAAAGGGGAGAAGGCAGAAGACCCAAATGAGACCAGCTGGACTTCCCCTTTTAGGACTTTGATTCTTAAGAGGAGTGAGGTACCAACGAACATTGCATCTGATTCTGAGAACTGCTTGAATATTTCAGGTTAGAAAGGCTTTTGGTAAAAATACAAAATTAGAAAGAATTGACTTTTTGTTTGTTGTTTTGACTCCTAAAACTAACAGTTCTAGTAACGGTTATACCATCTCACTGTTCATAGCTTTGGATTGAGGATCTGGTGATAAATTGTAATTATAGCTGGCCTTGGCTCCTTGCCAAAGCACACTCCTTTCGCTTTACACACTGCCCCTTCTAGGGAAAGGTGACCCACTCTTTCACCTTTCTCAGCTCAAGTGACTGAGTCCTAAAACTCCCCCTCTCCCAGAATCTGCTTCACGAGGTGGAGGACCAGAGAAGCACCTGATCAATAAGAAGATGATCCATCGATTTCTGTGTGTCCCCAAATGAACTTTGTTTCACTAATATTGTTTCTAAAACATTAGCATAAACTGATCTTGTTCAGATCAGTGGCTGATAACAAGAGTTGGATCACATTTTGTCCCAAAGACAAAATCTTATATCAATTGCCCTTACCCTTTCATGTCATTTTCTTTTGTCTGAGTTGTAGCTTTTGTTATTGTACAAGTGCCAGGCTTAAAGTTTAATTTTAACAAAATTGATTTATCTCAAAATATAAGTGAGTGCACAATTGCAATTTTTAATGTCTTCATTTGTCAATTTAATTTGAACATATACGGGTTGTTTTGAATCATTCATTAATAAATTAATTTACATATATGTTAAATATATTTTTTTATTTTGAGCATTTTCATCTTTTTTTGCAATGCAATCATCTTAATATTTTAAAATATGATATAAAAGAAGATAAAGACTAAGAGATAGTCAATGTATCTTTTAAAAAAATTCTTAACAATTCGTTCTTGCAACTTGTAGGAAAAATCATTTTCAGAATAACAAAGAAAATGAAGCTACAAAGTTATTTTTCTAATTTTACTTTAGCAGATCTTTTTAAATTTGTATTTTCTAAAGCCAAGTGATTGAATATTAAGAAATGATCCAAAAGGAAATGATCTAAACAAGAACTGTTCTAAGCCCAACATATCTAAGGCTTAATAAAATACTTATGAATAAGTGAACGAGGCAATTTGATTTGTTTTTCTTTGCGAGGCTTCAAACACCTCTTCTTCATTTTTCCCTTTGCACACTTCATGAGGGATTAACTCACATTTTTCAGTTATGTGCCTTCACTGTGTTCATGGAAATTTTCTTAGCTTGTCTGATGAGAATCTCAGGATGAGATTCATTCATTATGTAAAGATTGGCTGACACCTGAGATGCTGGACGTTGAGTCTTGAGTCAGGGAAATCGACATACCATCCCTCCCTCCAAGGAGTTTGAGGGAGTTAAAAAGTAAGCAGACGACAAGAGCAAACCTCATGAGTGTGGTTAGTGGTATGTACATAGGGTGGTGAACAAACAGACATAAATGTACAGCTGAAAGGATTCTGGGATTAGGAAAGGATTCACAGAAGATGGGCTCAGAGAGTTCAAATATGTATGTTTCCAAAAAAGGCAGTAAAAGTTTTCTTGCACTGTTTGGAGCTAAGAACATCGCAAACATACTCCTCTCTGCCTTCAGAATAAATTTTGTCAGATAAGGCTGAAGCAGAGCTTTTAGTAGCTCAGCGAAAAGCTGAGGGTTGCACAACCCCAAAAGCATAACTCATATAAAAAAAAAAGAATAAATTAGATTTCATCAAAATTAAAATTTTTATTCTTTAAAAGAGAATGAAAGACAAGTTACAGACTGGGAGAAAATATTGCATAATCTTAAGAATATAAGAAATAAGATAAGAAGATACAAAGAACCCTCAAAACTCAACAACAAGAAAATAATCCCCCCCAAAAAGACACTTCACCAAAGAAGAAATATGGATAGCAAATAAATACGTGGAAAGGTGCTCAATATCAATAATCATTTTGAGAAATGCAAATTAAAACCTAACCAGATACATTACATATGTATTAGGATGGCTAAAAAAAATGTACACGAAATACCAAGTTCTAGTGACACAAAGCAATTGGAATTTTCATACATTGCTGGTGGGATTGCAAAATTGTGCATCCACTTTCCAAAACCAGTTTGTCATTTTTTTAAATAAAGTTAAACATACACCTAACATATGACACTGAAATCTTTTTATCCAAGAAAACGAAAACTTGTGTTTGTGTAAAATAAGGGTCAGACCACCACCAAATTAATAAACAATAATATTTTACTCTGCAGCTGCAAACTATTCTATAAAACGGAATCCTGGCTGTAGAGAATACAGTGGCAATAAATCCTTAAAACAAGAGTATGCTATTTGGCATGCATTTAAAAATATAATTCATGTTCTTTTTGGAAATACCAAAAGATTTATTTCCAATTTTATTTTGTAATATACATTTTGACTATATGACACTCAGATCTGTCTTCAGCAGTTTTTTAAAATATATAAAATGGATCATGGCACATTTATATAGATAAAAATATTGATTATAATGAAAAGTGCTGATCATTCTGTGTGATTGAGAACTAATTATGTTCTAGTCAATATTTATTCCTCATCTGGCCTTGGGACAGACAAGAACCACTTCAATGGAGTTTACTTTAGACTCAAAGGCATCAGGTCTGGAAAGGTTGTTCTCATTCTCCTGAAACTTTCAGGGTCCCTTTATTGTATCTTTGCAAATTATCTTGGGAACACCTTCAAGAGAGGTTTTATTTTTGCTTTTGCCAACAGTGCTGCTTGGGTTCTGAGGTGAATACAGGAAAGGTCCATTGAAAAGGAAAGATGTGGCTTTGGGCAGATCAAACCAGCCCTACCATCAACATCACCACCATACTACCACCGCCACCAGAGCCTCAGCCATGAAATAAATATCTTGGTTTGTGAAGGACTTTGAACTTCACTCTGTAAACGGCGAGGTCCATTTGAAATAAAGAAGCAATACGAGCAAGCTGAGTTTGGAAGCTTTAGTCTCGCTGCGGCCAGAGGATGGATGCAGGAGGCTGTGATGAGAAGCAGGGTCGACAGTTCTCCAGTGACCCTGCAGGTGAGAAGGGGCGAAGGACTCCAGCTCATGCAGGAGCAAGGAGAATGGACCAAGGAGGAGACATGCAGGAGTGATTACTGACAGCTTACAATCTACATGGGGTGTGAGGAATGTGAGAAAGGGAAGCGTTCTTCCTGCTGCACCGGTAAAGATCTTTGCAAAAAGTAATTGTGATAGACCACTCAGCTTGTTTAAAATGGCTTCATTGGCTTCCTGTCATTTTAGACAGACAAAATTTCTAAACTATTTGCCTTTGCATCTCTAGTACTTACTATACAGTATACCCTTAATAAGCGTCAACATTCTCCATCTCATCCCAGCTCCTTCATTCGAATTCACAAAAATGAATTTGTGTCATTTAAACTGGTCTATTTCCCCCACTAAGGGTGGACAGAGATTTTAAAGAAGATAAACTGAGGTTATTGTCAGTGGTAGAGCTGGAAATAGCTCTTGGGGTCACAGAGACAACCCTGACACATATCTTGTCCAAATAAGATGAGTGTAAAACTCTCAATAAATACAAATTGTAATACAAAGATAAAGGTTATAATTATGCTCTTATGCACATTTTACACTTGCTGAGTTGGTCCTCAGTCTTTGGTAGAATATTAATAAATGTTTTTAGGGTCAGAGATATTAATGTTTTCATCTCAGTGTGACTGCAAGCTAGGCATATCTATTATTTTAAAGAACTTGTTTCATATAAGCAAAACCCAGGGGTATTTTAAATTGTAAAATTTTGGCAAGGCTATCTGATGTATTACTATAAATGCATGCCTCAAGGTCTTTTTCTGAACGTAGTTAACTCATTTGGGATAAACATTCTTAAAATAAAATGATCTTACATCAAATAAATATTGACATGCTTTTTAAGGTCATTTGACACAAGACTAGAATATTAATAGGAGGCTAGATTTGATGCATTTTAAAATCAATAATTGAAATAAAATTCACTGCATTTATAATATAAATCTCAGGTATTAAAAAAGTCATTTTGAGTTTCTGTAGCCCCTGTCATATCCCTAAGTGGCTAATAAAGTTATATAGGCTATTCACACACAATGCTTGTAAAATGTTTTTTCATATTCCATTTTTTTCTATAATGCTCAAAAACTAAAAGACCCGAGATGATAAAACAAGATTCTTTCAAGCTATCGTTTTATCTCTACATATTTCATTTTTTCCTTTCTAGACTATGCTTTATAATAAAGGAAACAATGAGGGTGGGGATCATTTCGAGAAGGACAAAATTAGAGAGGAAAAATCATTTCTATTATTGAGATAGACGCTAGATTTATAGGGCAGGACAAAAGGTTCAGTCATTCTTCTAATAAATATTTTGTTTCATATCAAAGTACAAAATGTTCCAGGGTGTGTGTGTGAGGAGGTGATGAGAAATATTTCCTCTTGGGAGCCAGATGGCAGGGAATATATCTCATCTCGCTATAAAGCTAGACACATAGTTTGTTTATTTGACCAGAGAATTGGTGATATCATCACATCTGACAGAGTAACCTCTTAATTTCTAGATCTCAAGGAGCAATCCCAAATTCCCCATCCACCTTACATCAGGCTTGTGGTGAAAATTGATTTTAAGAAATTACTATTTCCCAATTTTGGTCACTTTCATGTGTGTGTGTGTGTGTGTGTGTGTGTGTGTGTGTGTGTGTGTGTGTGTGTGTTGGAAGGGAGGCTACTCAAACAAACAGAATTACCATGTGTGATTGCTAGAGAAGGAGAAAGTAGGGCTTGAATTTAATTTTTAAAAATGAAATCATTAAGGGATATCCTTACAAGATGATAATCTATTTCCAGGTCTGTTCATGATCACTCTTAGGGGACTCGCTTTCTAAAATCACCTTGGGGTCTGCCTCGTTATCGTTGCTCTCCTCACATTGGTAGTCCTTTCCATCTCTCCCTTTCTCCTTCCTACTTAAAGGAATATCCCCAAATCAAAACACCAAGTTAAAGAAGATTGCCATAGTCAAGCAGGTCATAAGTTTTCACAGGAAGATGTCATGTAAAGAAGACATAACCAGTAACATACAAATTTTCAGATGGCGTGGTAGGCAGGATGGTCCACGCCCTAATCCTGGAAACCTGTGACTATGTTACACGAACTGACAGAAGAGACTTTGCTAGTATACTTAAGGATAAGTAAGTTGAGCTAAGGAGTTTAATCCTGGAGTATCTGGGTGGGCGCAGCCAAGAACCCTTTCTGGCTGGAGTCACAGAGATGCAGGAGAAGTCACAGAGATGAGAAATGTGAGAGACTCAGCCTCATGAATCTGTACCTGGAGGAGGCCACATGAAAAGCATGAGAAGGAATATGCTCAGCCTCTTAGAGCAACCGCCAACCCCGAATGATGGCTTACACAGACGCCAGGAGCTCAGTCTGCAACCATAAGGAACTGAGGTGAACCAACAAGCTGAAAGAGCTTGGAAAATAATTCTTCTCACCCACCACCAAGGAATGCTGTCCTGGCCTTGTGGAACCCGAAATGGAGTATCCATTTGAGCCTACCCAGACTTCTGACCTACAGAAGGCTGAGATTGAAAAAATTGAGTTGTTTTAAGTCACTGTAGTTGTGGTAATTTGTATCGACAGCAATAGAAAACGAACACATATGGTCTGGATTCTCATAGAAGCCTTTAATTCATTTCTCACTGTTAACGTTTTGACAATATAAAATTTGAAAATAAAACCAATTCAGAGTATATTTTTCTCAATATTTACATTCTTTTATCAGCAGGGTTCGGTTAGGACAAAAGAAACCACTGCAGGATTTCAAGAGGAGGAATAGGAGATTTACGTACTTAAAAACAAATGACAACAACAAAAAAAACCCCATAAGGGTTGAGGAAGAAAAGAGAGAACAATCACCTCTTATGGAATATGCAAACCGAAGAAACCATAGGAAACCAACGATGATCTCAGTTATCTGTGTCACCGAAATGAGTTATTCTCAGAAGAGTTACTGGAAGCAGTTGGCAAAACTCGATTTGACTGTCAACTAGAGCAAACGCTACCTGTTCTGCAGGAGGAGTGATGGTTCCGCCTCTCTTCTGCTTTCCGGATCTCACGTGACTTTCTCTCACTGGCGGAGTCTAACCCAGAACCCAGGCTTCCAGCCCCTGCAACGCAGAGAATAACACAGGAGAACGATAGCTCTGAGTGGCCGACACATTTCTATATCTCATGTTTCCACTGCATCCATACCCAACATGTAGAAAAATAAAACGGAAGGCAAGAATAGAAAAGGAGCTTCATCCGCCAAGCACGGAATGATATAAAATTCAGAAACTTACAAAGTGATGTTATAAAAAAGCTTGATTCTTCCTTGCAAGCTTCATTTTATCTGGATGAGTGCCTTCACTCTAGACGTCAGGATATTGTTTTCATACTCATGCAATGCAGAATCATAAAATACTAGAGACTATCTATGGCAGTTGTCTCCTTTCACGTAAAAGGAACAAAAAAAATCTATAGAGGTTACGAATAGTTCAAGTCAAGGTGGCTGGTTAGCAGTTAAAAAAAAAACAAAGGTCTTTTGAAGTCTTCTAGTCTCCCAGCTTACTGTCAGGATCTACAGAGTGTCTGGGACTTGTAGGCTAGGTTAGTCTGTTATCGTTTATGGATGCTAGCAAAAAGACAAGACTTTTGGATCAGGTACAAAGGACTTTATTCTCCAGGCACAGAGGCCAGAGTGTCAGCATGATCATATTGGTCACTAATCACAGATGATATAATTGTCTACTAGGAGAACCAAAATTATTCAGAAGAAATTAGACATGGTAAGAATTGATAAGTTATGTGGTTATGTTTAGACTCAAAAATGAGTGATGAATGAAGTGTTTTCTGCAGCTAGTGAGCTGTTAATGTGATGAATTGTATTTGTATTTTTGTTTGTTTTGTTTTGTGTTTATTTGTTCATCTTCTGTTGTGATCTCATGCTTGCTTGATTTTAATCTGTGGATGGCCTGGAGGCTGAAATTGGCAATTCCTTGCTTCAGTGAGGATTTACATTTGCTACTTTTGAAGTTGGGAACACCACTGACCTGGGCCACTGTAGCTGCCTTTGAGGATCCAGGTTAGAACCTGAGCCTCTGATTGAGCTCCTTGAACTGGTTGCTGGCAAGAGGCTCAGTCTCACGTGCGGCGCTGATGTTAGTTTTGGCTCTCAGACAAATACCTCTTAAATATTAGAGCTTACTTTTTATCACTCTGGGTGTAGTTCCAGCTTATTTATTTATTAAAAAAGTTTTTTTTTTTTTCAGGAAAAGGGATGTTTGATGTTAGAGATGTTCTTCCTGTGAGCTCAGCAATGCATTAAAAATTATGTTGTATGCAGGATCTAGTTGTTTTGTACTGGAACAGATTTTTGAAAAATAAAAACATTCCTTTAAAAAAGAACATTGCTTTTCACTTTGACCCATTTTTTTTTTTAAATCCATCCTTAACGCTTTCAAATGTCCTGTCTTGTGAAATATCAAAAATTAAGATGTGGTTGAAACTGCTATTTTCCTACTTAGTATCCATTATCCATTCCTCCCTTAATAACAGAGCCTAAAATTTATTCAGGACTGCAGTTTGTCCAGCTGAAAAACTACATTTGCCAGTCTTTCTGGCAGCTAGACATGCTCAAGTAACTTAATTCTGATCAATTATCAGAACCTAGAGTGACTTTGTTGGGTTTTCGGGAACACACATCGACAGAGGTTGGCTCAGCTACTGTGGACCTTTTGTTCCCCGCCCCCCCCCCCGCCCCGCCTCAATTTTCCTGCCTAAGAGGTTGCTTCATGGTGACTTCTCTTGAAACTTTGCCAAAAGAATCTCTAAAATGTCAGCAGTAAACTTTTTGAGCCACTGTACCTATCCTGGACTTCTTGTCACATAAGAGAAAAAAAAAACTGTTTTGTCGAATCTACTGTTATTTGGGTTTTTGGTTACATGTGGCTGAATTTGGTTCCTGACTGGTATATTTCATATCTAGTTTTGATGTAATTTTTAATCGTCGTCTTAATGTCTTTAGGTTGCAGGCTTTAGAAAAAAATCACAGTAACAAAACACATATATTTTATATGTCTGGTAATTTAAAGTGTTTTGCCTTATCATGGCTAATTATGGAAGCAGCTGGAAATTAGACATATCTATGCTTGTTATTTCAAAAAACCCTTATTGAAGCTATAATTTGACTCTATTCTGAGAAAAATTAAATATAATTTAATCAATATTTACGTATCTGATATTAGATATTTATCATGATTAGCACATTTAACACTCCTATTTAGGAAATTATCTGATTCCGTTTTTAATAATGCCTTGTTATTTCCACAAAGTATAATCAGTAACATACTTCAACTTTATCATATTGAGCCTGTTTTAAAGGCACCGAAGGTTATCTATACATTGCTCTACTAATGCCAAGTAGGAAAGTAATAGAATCGACTACCCCTTTAACTCTTTTCATTTATTTTAACTTTTTTGGACATCTGGTAACTGCTGTCATCCAGATGGCTAAATGAATAAAGATCACATCTACGTTCAAAATTACAGTAAATGAGTTTTCAGACTTGTAAGACAGGGCAGTGTGACTTTGCTGTATAACCTTTATTGTCAATATTTAAATCAATTTTTAAAAACTCATTCCATCCAAAGCTCCGTGCTCAGGCAGAATTGTAATAATGATCAATCCTAAAGGGGAGGGAAGAAATTAACAGAAAGGAAGTGTGAAAAAGTGTATGCTTTGATCATCATGAGCCTTCACAGTATAACCTCTAACCATCCAGGCTGATTGAAATGTGTGCCAGAGTCCCTAGAGCTCCAGAGATAGTACCTCACTGAGTATTCTGGAGGACACACTGCAGACGATGGAGGGCTGTGGTCTCAAGGAGCAGGCAGTGACAGGACTGACCGTGAGGAGGGCCCAAAGTTACATCAGTTTCCTGAGTCAGCCCACATCCAGGGACTGATGTCACAGGTGCATCCAGCCTGAGCCTACTCCCTTAACTCTAAAGGGACATCCCAGATTCACGGTCGAGGCCTTCATTGAGACTATATTGTAGTTTTACACGTAGAGTATATTGTAGGCCAACTCTTCCCTGTGTCCAATCCTGCTATCATCTCTTCATCAGGTATTGCTCCCAAGGCATTCTCTGATAGACTCTCTACACACACCTCTGACTCAGGGTATTTTTCCAGAGAAGCCAAAATGTCAGGGATGAGTCAAGAAAGGAGAAGCTAATATGGGATTTTTGACCTGACCACGGCCAGCTGCTTGTCAATGAGACCTCCTTATCAGTGACAGATGTAGGACAGACAGACCTTGGCACAAGGTAACAGTGCAGTAAGCAAAACTTTCATCAGAAGTGAACTGGAACGTATTCTAATGAAAGGAAATACAGGTGTCCCCTGCTGTCCCAGAGTAGAGTGTTCCAATAAAACCTTCCATAAGCTGAAATGGCATAAAGCAAGGGAGTAATTGCCATTAAATTCTACGGAAATTATTTTGCGTGTTCCCAGACGCCCAAAATAACCTACCAAATCATATCAAAATAACACATAAAACCTAAATAACACTTAATTTTGTCCAGTTTTACACGTAGAGTAACACCTTTATGAACACTCAACCTTTTCCGATACCTTAGGACACATCTTGCTCCTGATGCACAAAATAAATCAAGATGAAGCACAGATGCTCACAGACACAGTGCAGAGTTACGGCGCTTCGTGCTGAGATTCTGAATGCAGTTCCCAGGGAGGAAGCTTGTCGGGACCACTCTCACTGCACAGGTTATGGGTTGCCTGTAAGGGCTCCCTGCAAAACGAATGCTAATGACTCTTTTCCCTTTTTTCATTAAAAAAAAAAAAAAAAAACCCTCTTCAGATTTCTTTCTGTTAGTGAAAACAGGTACTAATGTACTTTTTTTGTAAAAGCAAAGTGATTAATGTGAACTTTCGAAAAGCGGGATACCGGCACACGAGTGGGAGTGATGTATTATGCATTTAAGAAATATAAGGGAAATATAATCTTGAGGACAGGGGAATTGGCTGTTGCTAAGCAAAATCACTTCTTTGCAAAAAGCAAAAAGCTGAGAATGGTTAACGACTATTAAAAATCTTAGAAGAAAGTTCAGAAGGCCTTTTTGGTAGCAAATAAAGAGACTTTTATCTCCTGCAGTGGGAGGGCAGAAAAAGCTGAGCAACAGGCCCAGCACTTAATTATAAGTGTGGCAGAGCTCCAAGGGAGATTAACAACCATGCAGCCTAGTTAGGTCGGCTATGCCAAGGTCAGAATGCTGGATTGGAAAGAAACCGTGTGCAATGAACTGCGTTGTGACACCTGACAATCCTGAATCTCCAGATTTTCCTGAACCCTCTGAGTCTGAACATGGTCCACATTCCTGATTTAATGGCTAGTGCTCCCTCCTCCCCAACTTGCTTGGAAATGATGCAGAGGTCTCCTTGTAGTACAAGATCTGCTCTCAGCTTCCCTCCCGGCCACTGGATCCATAACTTGGCTTTCTTTACAATGTAACCTGGCACAATTATTCTAATCAGTGCCAAGGGATGAGTGACACTAAAGGAGGGGTCCTGATCTTCAAAAGATTAAGGAGATGGATGATAGAATATGGTGTCCCCAGGAGCAAAACAGATGAGCAGCAAACAAGGTTACTGCTCAGCCTGTATAATCAAAAGAAATCAAGCATTGCATGGCCACCGGAGAGTAATACTCCATTAATGAGTTCTTTGCCCAGTTTTTAATATCTGAGCCAGTTTTTGGATATGGAAACTAGCAATAGAGAAAAGGCTAGATCCTCAAGAGGAAGGCCCTGCAATAACATAAAAGTTACACCATAATAATTCCCCTAGTCCTTCCCCAGAGGGTCTCTGCAATTTATCTAACTATAGTTGGGGAAAATGAGAACATCTAAACATTTCTCAATAGGATGGCAGATGTAGGAATTCACCTGCCCTCTATTAAGCTTTATGTTACAGAGATTTGAAAAACTGTAAAACACTACCAGTCTTCTGTTTTTTGTTTGGGAAAATGTAGTTATTTTTCATGTTATTTATACTAACATGCAATATAAGTATTATTTCTACTGCATTAATAATATTTAAAATTTTACCTGTTTTAAAACTTTTATATGGTAAATATCAATCGATATAATCCATATAAACAAAAGCTTGTTAGAGTCTTCGATTTTTAAACATTTTTACGGAGCCCTGAGACAAAAAAGTTTAAGAACTGCAAAGACAGTACCACAAGCCAAACCATCTGTGTAATCTTGCGGCAAGTTGTATAGTGTCTCTGCCCAAGTTTCCTCATGAGTAAAATTAAGAATTAATATTGTGCATGTAAAGTAATTAGAATACCAGGAGCACAGAATGAAATATTGCCAATATTGATATTCTATTTTCTCTGTGTAATAGGAGGCAATGATATCTGCTGAAATTGACAAAATGATAGGAAGGGTGAAGAAAGAGAAGATTTGGTAAAACTATGTGGGTAATGGAAATGATAGATTGATTAGGAAAATATAGAATTGAAGAGCAATTTTGTGAGTCTTGTGGAGGTTGACAACTTTGGATTTAGAGAAAATCAGCGAGCTGTTGAATTGGGAATGCTCTAGTTAGTTTGATCAAAAAAAAAAATAAGGCAAATGTGATCGATGTGATAAACTGCGTTTTATGAACTGAGGAAAAAGAAAGGAAAGGCAAGAGATGGTTATAGGAAGCAGAAATGATTAGGAAGAAAATAGAGAAAAGAATTTGAATAACTTCGTTAGGAGGGAAATCGAGTGAGAGAGTTGGAAGGTAAGGTTAGTTAGTTTGCTTGAATTTTGGATTTTCAGTGTGGAGTGCATCCACGTATGACAAGACTTAGAATGTGGTCACGAAGATCAATGCCCATAGTGGAGTGGAGGTGATAGCTATGAGAGATGAAGAAATCAAGAGCCCAAGAAATCTGGGACTTTCATTTGGATGTTAATAAACTCTGGGTGATGCAGAACTTGGAAGTTAGATTTCCAAAGTTTTCCATCAATAAGGAGTGGATAAAAATAGCAGCAATGAAGGTTAATAGTGGCATGGCTACATAGAAAGGAGAAATAATGATCTGAGTGAGGCCCTGGGGATTAAAGGGAGGACCCTACCTCCTAATCAAGAGTTAAAAGAAGTGTGAGGAAATGAGCACCCTTCACTCCAAAGCATTTAAAGCGTCTTTGGCCAGGGAGAAGAGATAGGTTTCAGTTAAGGACAGGGAAACACACAGTAGAGGCTCCGCATGTAGGAGAATTGGTTTCACAAAGAATGGAATTCCAAGGGCACAGTTGAAATAGGAGACAAAAGGAGGGTAGAACTTAATTCACCAGGCAATCAAAGCACGGCTCGTGCAAAAAACACGAAGAATGGGAATGTGAGGATGTAGACTTTAATGTTTGAGTCAACGGATGCAGTGCCGAAGTTTTGAGTTCATTGACTTCTTCCTTGTTAGATTTCCTCTCCCCCTTTGGATTTTCTCCTTTTCTGAAGAGAAAAAATCGAGCGAGGTCTTCCAGTGCCCCTTCCTCCCGCTTCCCCAGTTTTTCTTTTTTCTATCACCCTGCTCCTTCCTTCCCGCCGGGTCCTCTCCCTGGGACTGGGAGCCCGCCCCGCGCGGGAGTGGGCGGGGCAGGGGCGGAGCGAACAGCGGGGGGCGGAGCGAACGGGGGCGGAGCGAAGAGAGGGGGCGGACCCCTTCCTGTCAACGTGCTGCCGTAAGGACGCTGCTGTCGTAAGAGGACATCCGGTCCCGCTCCTAGTGTCCGAAACGGGCTCGGTCCTCCTTGCCTGGGTCTCAGTAGCATCTGGCCCCGAGTCGTGGTCCGCGGGCTGGATTTGCTGTTGCCGCGGGCCGGCACCACGCCATCCCCTGCCCCTGTGCCCCGGAGTGAGCCCGGCCTCCCCGTCAGGGTGAGCGAGGTCGGCCCGGAGCGCGCGCGAGGGAGGGCGTTCCGCGGGCGGGTGACGGTTGTCGGTTCCCCGAGCCGCGTGGCACCTCCGCCGCGTCTCCTCTGGACGCCCCCTCCACCCACTGGGTCCCCCGGCTGCAGGCTTTCCCTCCAAAGCCGCAGGGACCCCGCGCCTGTGTCCTTATTTGGTGACAACGGCTACGTCCTGAAGAAGTCAAAGCGTTAGTGGAGAAAGGCTTAAACCCATGTAAGGCTGGAAAGAAAAAAAAAAGAAAAAGAATTTACCCTTTAAAATTTCAACACAGACTGGAGAAAAAGAAATCGGCTCAACTTTCTCAGCGGATTCATCCCTAGGGAACGCAGAAAATTCATCCGTATGATTTTCTGATCTCCTTTGGCCATCACAGTACACTTTTTTTTTTTTTTCACCTTGTAGATTTCGTCATTTTAAATACTGAAAGGGTGACTTAGAGGGCTTGGACATTTATCAAGTAACCACCTACTAAATTTCCTGGCTTAATTTGCCCATATTTTTAAGTCGCAACGTCCCCACCACTTGGTTTTTGATTGGATTTTCTAACATAAGAGTGGAAACCCAAAGTAGGAACACTTTATGAGTGACCTTCCTATTGTGTCAGGTTACAAGCTGGCGCATGATTTTGCCGTATTGTAATATGCCCTTTGAAGAAGAAATATAAATCTCTTTCGAGGTGCGCTTTCTTGGAACTCTCCCCATGTGTCATGGATACACTTTAGTTTCTTTGAATCACAGTGTCCATGTCTTCAGGGAGGTGTGTGTGTCCCAGTAACCACTGAAACTTGAGCCTATGTTGGAGGTTTAGAATTTGTAGTGCTTGGTAGGGCCTGGAAATGTCAAGAGTTGAATTTTGAGAATCGCTTTTTAAAGAGACTTTAAAAAATATGTATTTTGGAAGATTAAGAAATTGAGAGTCACGTTTCAAAGCAAGCACATAGACTCCATCGTTAATGTAGCTCTTCATTTAGTGAGTGCCTAATGTATTCAGGCAGGGCTGGAAGGCAAACACTGTCAAGAATGATAGGACTGGACTCCCCAGGGAACTTCTAGTTTTCAGATTGATGAAAAACCAAATAAAAATGTGTTATTTAGTAAAAATCTTGTTTTACTAAATTTAGTTCTCACAACTAAGTGACAGAAGCCAGTTTTAAAGTCGTTATTTCAATACATGCAGTAAATATATACCCTTTACCATAAACATGAACCCTGTTAAATTATACCAGGTCTTGGAATAACGTTTCTTTCAAGTCATATCGTTATAACTTTCATGCGATGGCTAGGAACTTAACTCTTCTTTCTATCAAGTAGCCAGTGGTAAAATTGGTTTTGTTACAGGTCATTTCAGTTAGTTTCAGAACGCGTCCATGACATTAAGTGAAGACACTGCAAGTACAGAGAAGGTCAGCTTTCAGAGTAAAAGCAACTAATACCTTTAATGTCTTTTCAGAGAGACTAGTTTGTAGTTCATGTCATTTGACTTGACTATATTAGATATTTTATTTAGGTATTACATAGGAGGAATATGATTTATTGTACTTCAAGCTTTGGCAGCATCAAGTCATCTGAATACATAGTTCAAAAAAGTGATATGAACTGGGTAAATAATATACCTTTTAATGATTTCTTGTTAATGATATTTGCTTAATGCATATATTTTTCACTTGATATAGAGTAATTTTTAAAGAATATTTAACATCAGGGAAATTCTTTTTTTTTCCCAGTGGGAAAGAAAACTAGGCTTTTCAGAAAATTTTTTTGTTTACATTTGTTAGAATTGTTTGGTAGTGCAAGTAATTGCCTTGTTTTAAAAGTCATCTTTTATTTAGGATAATTTGTGCTTAATGTTTCATAAAGACTTAATATTGCTTAACCATTAAAATTACAGGGTTGAATTTAAAATTTAGTGAGAATAAATTTCTTAGTATATTTAAAATAGCAAATGCTACCAGGAATCATATACCATCTCTGTTCTTTTGTATAGAAAGAGGGGGAAAATGCCTAAAAAAAAGACGGGAGCCAGGAAGAAGGCAGAGAATCGCCGGGAACGTGAAAAACAGCTAAGAGCATCAAGAAGCACCATAGATTTAGCAAAACACCCATGCAATGCTTCAATGGTAACAGCTTTTTCTGATATCAGTTGATAGTTGAAATACTATTTAATAGTTATTTGAAAAACAGAATTTTAGTGAATATAGTGTTGCTGCATTGCTGCCTATATTTTATTGAATTTGAAATCTGTTAGAGGCATGTTCATTGTTTTCATTAACACTAAGTAGCAATGATTTTTGTTTGAGTTTATATTATGTATAAAACCTGGCATAGTACCTTGGCTACTGTTGCTGATACTGGCCAAGAATACATACTAGGATCTTTACAACAATTTGTCCAGCTTCTCTAATCTTCTGGGCCTTAGTTTGTCCTATTAATTGGAGCTTTTTCATCATAGTCTCATAGCAATTCTTAACTCATTTGATTTCCCTTTTCTAAACTTTCTACTTTTCTTGACATCTCTTTTGTTTTCCTGTTCTACTGCCTTATTTCCCTGTGCCAGGTGAGTTAGTTGTGATCATTTCTGGGCTTCTTTGCTCAAAGTTGGGAGAAGCAAGAGATTATGTTATCACTACCCCTTTCTTTTCTTTTTTCTTTTTTTTTATCACATTTCTCTGAGTTGTCCCACATTTCCCTATTTCCACTTCTCTCTACTTTTTCTGTTCCCGCTATTCTTTTTCTTTTTCTTTTGTTTTATCATATCATAACATACGAAATGCTTAATAAGACTTACTTGCACAAACCATGGCGCATCTACCCTGTGCCAGGTGCTGTTTTAGGCACCGTGGGCGATAGGTAGGTGAATGACACAGTCCTCTTTCCATAGCTAACATGTAGTTGGGAAGGGCAGGGTGTAGTTGGGACACAGGGACAACTGGAGACTGCCACAGCCTTGTAGTTCCATCTTTGGCTTTCGTTTGGTTTTGCTTATTCCATTTTCTCAGGTTGTCTTTCTCCTTCCGTTTGGGTCCGTGGGCGCTGGTAGTTCGCATGCCTCACGTCACACAGGTGTTGCTCTCAGGGAGGGAAAGAGCTGATGCTTTGGACTTGGGCAGGTGTGCGTTCCAGGACTAACGTTTGTGACTGGGGTGGGGGTGGGGGAACAGGATTACATAGCACAGAGGACAGCCGGGACCCCTTTCTGTGTGTCAGGGTTATTTCTAGAGACGAGGGGTGTGGGGCAGACAAAACAAGAAATGACTTGCGTACGTAAGTGCCTGTAACAAGGCCTAGACCTTGGTGAGTGTTGCAGCGGTACAGTTAGGCCTAAGGTGATAAAGTTGAGTGTCTGGGTGGGGTACAGTTCACAGGGGAAATGGGATCATCACCAGAATTCCCAGCAGGTAAGGATTGTGAGGAGGGACTTTTCAGAAAATAAAGTATGGAAAAGAGAGAGCACAAGCCACATTTTGAGAATGGCTGACAAACAGTGGCTTGAATCTGAAGAGAACAGGCCAGCAAGGTTTGAAAAGTGGCCAGGGACCAGGTTGTTGAGAATTTTTAATACCCTGGTTAAGAGTCTAGATTTTCCATGAGCTTCATCATATTGTGTTCTCTACTCTTTCTTGTATCTATTCTGTGTAATTTGTGATTCATTTTAAAAAATACCACTGTATTTAGCCTCTTTTGTGAGAATGCCACTTCTTTCTTTTGTATGGTATGCCCAAGAGCACACCTTTGTGATGTGTTGTTACATGTAGGTACTTGTAACATGGGTGAAGTTGGAGGGTTTTGAGAAGTGTCACTTAAATTTTAACATGAAAAGCAAGATATTCTTTATAATGCCAGTAAATTTGCAATTTTCACCCAGTAGAAAATTAATGTCATGTCTTTGTATTTTATAGGAATGTGACAAGTGTCAGAGGTAAATTTTTATTTTTTCTATCTATATGTAATATAGACCCTCTGATCTTTTATCTGATAGTAACTGTGTTTTAAAATTTTATTTTACATGGCAAGGCGGCAGAAGAATCGAGCATTTTGCTTTTTTGCAATTCTGTACAGAAGCTACCAATTTGTGCACAGTGTGGTAAGTAGATGATAACTGAGGACACCTGCCTTTTATCAGACATTTGTTTGGCAGTTAATCAGTTTGAAACTGTGGGTTTATCATTATCGTTTATAATAATGTTATGCCTTACCAGAGCACTTATTTGGCCTACTGGAGCACTGTCAAGTCTTGATTGTGTCTCCTTGATACAATGCTAGAAATAGGATACCATTTAGATAAAGGTTACCAACATGTTTTAAATATTAAAAGATCAGATTTCAGACTAAAAACACTTGGTGATCTTGGATTTTTAATTATACTACCTTAGTCATGTTGATACCCATTTGTTTACTTTTCTAAATTTTGATTCCTGCTGATATTGCCTACAGTCTGTTAGAACATTGGGAAGAATTTTATTGCACATTTACCTGGTGCCAATTTTTGTGATATGTTATTTTTCTGTTGGCATTTAACATACGATTCTTACCTCACATGGGTTCCCAAGTGATTGGAATAGAGTTCCTAAGCCACATACACAATTCTCAGGAATAAGTGGAAACTTTTATTGAGAGTTAATGATCATTCAGAGTGAAACTAAATGGTAGTTCATAGAACAACAAGGTTGGTGTTTCTCAAATAGTCTTTCTCAGAGTACGATGCGTATGTGTGAGAAATACTGCATGTTTCATCCTCACTTTGACATCTGGGAGATGTCTGTTTACATGTTAAAGTTTCCAAAGACCTTTAGTAAAGGAACCTCATCAGTTTTGTTCACTCCATATTTACTCCCCAAACTTTTATTTGAACAGATGTCCTGTTTAGTTATGGGATATGCTCACTTAAATGTGTTTATGTATGACAACATTGCAGAAAGTTAGGAATGCTTAAGGCTACATCCCTGAATATTTCTAGAGTAGTTATAGCTTTCAAAGAAGACATCGTTGAGGTTTGTAACTATTGAAAAGGAGAAAACTGGCTTAGACAGATCACTCATCTGCCAGTTTTTATATCCTTATTTTACAAAAGAAATGAATAAAGAATGAGAAAATATATTATAGAGATGATTAAGTCCTTGCTAGGGCCTTCCCATAATTTCAGTGTTTCTGGGCTTGAGTTTTGTAGTGCTGTATGTGGATATATTTCCTGCTTACTGATTTTTGTACTTCGTGTTAGACATGGATCAGTTGGGGAGCTGCTGCCCCTCACTTCCAGTTTCTCTTTCTTCCCATTTCCTGTTGTCTAACCTTGTTCCTTAGGTAATCAAGATAATGGAAAGTGAGTATCTTCTGTTTCTTCATCTTCCACTTTGTGGAGTTCGAGATGGGTGATTAGTATGTCATCATTAATCTTCATGTAGTGTATGATAGGTAAATGTCCTGACAGTCTTTTGGGGTTGGCAATTTGCTGCTAGATCAGCGCTTTTGTGGCTGTACGGTGATTTTTAGCTTTATCACTATATTGCTGCTTTGTGTGTGTGTGTGTGTGTGCTCATGAGGAGACTATTGGAAAATTCTGTTGGAAAAATGTTTACTTGGGAGCTATTTTTGTAAATTTTTACGAATGGATAACCTTAAGTGAACCAGATGAGATGCATAATCATCGGTGAAAAGAAATAAGCAATGACTTTAAACCATACTGTTTTTGTTGTGAATTACAAAATGTTAAATTCATCTTAAAGCATAGCTTTTTAAAATCTGTTTTAATTCATCTGAAAATTTGTAAGATTTTAAACTGCTACAATGATGGTTAGGTTACAAAGCATAACCCACAGTTTCTAATTTTACTACACATATGAATTAACAACTTTATTGTGCAATACATTTTTACAGATTTATTGATAAATTTCTAATCTCAAAAGATTTGACTCAGTTAATGAGCTTAGTTATATCGGGTTTTTTTGTGTGTGTGTTTGTAAGCAGTAAATGATGGCGATTTCCATCCCTTTCACGTTGTTTCCATAGGAACTTAGCCTAGATAAAAAGAGGAATTAATGAATACTTGCATGTACTAGTTTGCAAGACTAATAGTACAAATTTCTTTCTTTCCTAGGGAAAACAAAGTGCATGATGAAGTCTTCAGACTGCGTCATAAAGCATGCTGGTGTCTACAGTACTGGCCTTGCAATGGTGGTAAGCTTCTTGTCATCTCTTAGACTAGTAGGTTTCCAGGGATTAGAAAAAGTCATTCTGACTAATGGTTATTTTTTTTTAACCATTATATTTTATAACTATAACAGCACTGCTTTGTCCCTTGGGTCATTCAGTCTAGAGTTAGCTGGATTATCAGTGGCATGTTCGTCGTATGATTTTCCCTTATGACCCACTTGCTTTTGACTGCTCCTCTTTTTCTTATTGGGAAACATACAGGGAATAGAAACTTATTTTCTGTTGACTTAAACAGAAATTAATCTGTCAATGTTACCTTTCTAATGTGTCTTAATTAGATTTCAAAGAATATCATTTATTATACTGAAAGCCCTGCTTAACCAGGGTTCAAGCTTTTGGTTAAATAAGCAACCTAGTTTCAAAAGAACCTATATGTTTCAAAAAAGAGTACATACTTAACACAAAGTTATGTATAATTTCCTTACATGTAGAATTTTCTAAGGAAATTCATTGTTTTAAATAATAAAAGCAGTTGCTGTGTGTGATGTATTTTGCTCTCTTTTTCACTAAAAAATGTTATTCTTTCAACCAGTTTTATTGTTCTCTATTGCGTAATTTTATACTTAGGTTAAAATTTCAGTCCATGAGGAAAGTAATACTATTTCACACCAAGCAGAATATTTTACTTATAATAACTTTCCAAGAATGTATTTTCCATCATGAGGCAGACTTTTTAATGATACATTTCATATGTGCATATCTTATAGAAGTAAGCTAGAATTATTCATAATCATCTTATATATTCCTCATTATTTTAAATATAAGATTGTCAGTGTTACCTTTCAAAAACCATTCAAAGATTTAAAACCACTGTAATATTTCTTGGTAGCTTACTAATGTCTATATTAATAAAATACCTTTTCTTTTTTTGGCTCACTGAGTTGTATGAGTGTGAATGATTTCTTTTATAAAGAAGACATTTAAGTAGAATCATGCATCATTAGCTGTAAGTTCTAGAAAAGTGATTTTCTAGAAATCTATTTGCCTGTTGAGCTTCCCTCGCCCTTCACTGCTTTGCCCTGGGAGCCTGACTGGATCAGTGACTTTCTCACCTTACGGCTTTTTTGGGGTTCAGTCAACGGGAGGCCCTGGCAGGAGACCTGAAGACGGGAGGAGAAGGCGACCTCGGCATTCATTCTCCCAGCTCACTCACTCTCTGCTGGGTCTTCCTGTCTGGGGCATGGATTGGACACAGTTCCTGTCCATGCGGCTCTCTCGGGGTTCCGGTAACTCCTCCCCGTCCCTTTGTCCTGTCCGGCCCAGCAGTAGTAACTGCATCATCCCCTCGATGTGTTTTCTGGGCCTTCCTCTGTCCTTTGTAAATTATCCCTTTTTAATTCTCCTGGATTCCCCAGTCCAGTGTGCCATCTCTTTGTTGCTACAACCCTGAGTAATCCAAGAGACTGACTTTTGAAGATTTGCTTTCTACACCGATAATCCATTTTTATAGGTCAAAAACATTTTTCCTCTTTGCTGTATACTACTTTTGTTACAGAGCCTTGAATGGTAGAACCCTGCATTAAGATCCAGAAAACTTGATTATGAATCTCAGCTCCTCTGTAATGTAGCTTTGGGACTGGGACTCAGTCTCAGGCCCCTGCTCCTTGTCTGTAAAGGAAAGATCATGCAGCCCATTTCCTTGAAATCCTTTCTAGCTCTTAATACTACATCGATGTCATGTTGTTGAGAGATATAGTTTTACCATCCTGTCTTGACATAGATTTGGGAGGCTTACGCTGTCATTTGGTTCTATATATTTTACTTACATTTTTTTTTCCACAAAGAAACATGTTTTAAAGTATAAGTCTCCTTAAAAGGAAAGATATTGACAGAAATGTAATATTTTCAGTTATTCTGGAAAAGCTATGTGATTATTGTATATATTACACAGATAAGGACTTTTCTTGAGTCAGAAATATTAGTATTTGGAAATTCAATTTTGTTACTAGAATTGCTATAGACAGGAATGCTTAATCTGTGGACTGCAGGCTTCATTTGAGGTAGAATTCAGTTTGAAGGCCCTTCCAGTTCCTTGACTGACTTCGGTGATTGGTATTAGGGTAAGTGTATAGTTTCCCCTTTACTTTTTTTTCTCTTGATTTCTAACTCAGGTTTTATATTATAAATAGCTGTTGGTAAAGTAGTTTTCAGAGAATCTTCTTTAAGTTTCGCTTAATAAAATTTTTTCTTGAACAAAGCCACCCAGTATCACTGAGGGTTGATGAATCACTAAATGTATACAGTTTTGATGGTTGCTATTAGTTAAACAATGGTCGCAGCCAGTCAAGTGACAAAGATTAATTTGTCCTGTTCTTGGTTGCAGGGTGCAATATGTGACTTCTGTGAGGCTTGGGTTTGTCACGGTAGGAAATGTCTCAGTACGCACGCCTGTGCCTGCCCTCTTACTGACGCTGAGTGTGTGGAGTGCGAACGAGGGGTCTGGGACCATGGTGAGTGAGTACACACAGGCAGCGAGCTTTGCTGTAAGTGCAGGCTGACTTGGAAACATTCTGGATGCTCCTTATAAGACTTTTTTTTCAGGATACCGTCCATCCTAACTACTGGCACTGTTTTGGTTATCAGTTTAGTTGGAAAAGGGATTTACACTAATAGTAATAGTCATTGCCAGGACTGGCTACCAGAATAGGAAGTGAAGTTACACTAGAACAAGTGTCTTTGAACATTGCGTAGCCAGGGGGAGGGGGAGTCCACCTTTTTACGGTTCTTTTGGGCAATTTTCATTGTAGCCTTTACCAGAACAAAAACTGTGTCATTTAATAAATCCGAAATAACTTGTCATCTTTTCTGAGCAGTTTTATAGATATGGATTTTTTATATTAAAACCTGTACTTATATTTGTGGGTTTTGTTTTTAATTCAATAGGAGGCAGAATATTCAGTTGTTCTTTTTGCCATAACTTTCTCTGTGAAGATGATCAATTTGAACATCAAGCCAGCTGCCAGGTTTTAGAGGCAGAAACATTTAAATGTAAGTTTTTGTATATTAGATGTTCTTTATACCCAAGTTTCTTAATAGTCTGTGTGAAACTTAATGAAAAAGGAACCTAGTTTTTCAGGCAGCCTCTTACGGACTATAATTTAACTCAGTATCTATTTTCCGTTTGTAGAAAAAATTCATAACATCCATTTTTTTTTGTCAGTGGCACGTTGGTGGGGTCAGGTCTTCATTTTGTGGGTTCGATCAGGCATTACTGGTCCTGAGCACTAAATATCATTTTCACCTACAAGTAACCATAACAACCCTCATGTCTTCCTGTCCCCGCCGCTTCCAGATGCCCCCGAGTAAGTGGTACCAGCTCCTCTTTGTTTGTAGTGATTCTTAGATTGGACTGTACATCAAAAACACCTGTGGAGGTTTTTTAAAAATACAGGTGCCTGGGCGTCATCCCTGAAGATTGTCTTTAGGTCTGAGGCGGGTGCCAGGCACGTGGATTTACTTGCACACATAATTCTCATTTATCTTCCAGTTTGAGAACCACTGTTTCTGACTGGGTCGGTGGTATCGTCTTCACAGATAGATTGCATTTTATTTCTACTCTACTGATTCTCAAAAGCTCAAGTTTTGGAGTTAAACGTTATTTGAATTCTGCTTGTCTATGCGATTCTTTCTAAACCTGAGTTTCCTTAAAAGGAAGATGCTGATTTCTTTTCAAAGAGTTAACTGAAATGAGAATCTATATAAAGAAAAACATTAGTTTGGTGCCTGGCACTTGGAAAGCCCTTATTAAATAGTCGAGCCCACCATAGGAAAGCCTGAAATTTCCCAGATATTCGCTTCCTTGCATTTGATTCTTATTCTGGTATGAAATGCTAATTTTATATTTATCTATAAAGTCGATAAATTATTCATCCATATATATGTGTGTATAAATGAATCTTGCAATATTTATATACAAATTCTCAAGGAATAAAGGAACATCTCAAAGTACATAGCAGTTCTTAGTTTCCTTCCGTTTGGCCGGGGAATTCATTCTCCTTTTTATAGATCTTCTAGGTTATGAGACAGAAAAAGAATGTTAATAATTGATCTAAGGTAGTACTTCAAGTACAAGTCTGGAAAAGTCTGTTTTTGTTCCAAGTCTGAGTCTGGACATTACGTGTTTGCTCCCCCACCAGGTGTTTCGTGCAATCGGCTTGGTCAGCATTCTTGTCTTCGCTGTAAGGTACGCTTGTGTATTTTTCATTTTTGCAGTTCATTTTTAATCCCCATACTGCACCAACAGCCCTTGGGTACTTATAGCTGTAATTAACCGACAAGGATCCTTAAATGTTTAGTTCAGAGACTGTAGAATTGAATTGAGAAAGCTCAGAGGCTTTCGAAGGTCATCCAGTTCCTTTGTTTCAGAGTCGACACAAGTACACGTTTCCCGTGTCTTCGCTCAGTATTTTTACATCTTACGTTTATGGAGAACATTCTGACCAAAATGATCGGAGTAAATATTAATTAATGTCAATGCTCATCTGCTGAGGAGAATTTGCGTAAAGATTTCCGTAATGTTTTATTTCCTTAGACCTCGTCTCCAGCATTTCTGTTTGTTAAAGATCACGATAGATAGAGCTGATTCACTTCCGCTCAGAAACGTGTTTCTGGTTCTTATTTATATTCCTAACCCTATATATTTCTCTCCCAACACTTCTCCAATTTTGTCTATTCTGTTTCCTCTGCCTTAGATCCCCCTTCCAACTCTGCTTACCCTGCTGCACCCCCATTCTCCTTCAGATCTCAGCTAAGACTTCATGTGTCCCAGGAGGTCTTTCCCGAATCCCGTATCTGGTTTAGCATCCTTCCTCTGCACTTCTCTTTCAATGCGCAGTGTCTTGCAGTTGCTCTCCACCTTCCGTGTCCCCAGTTAGACTGCATACTACATGAGGATCAATAGGCTCCTCACCATTGTGTCATCAGGGGCGTTGTAAATACTAACATATTTATGAATGAGTAAATGTGTCTACATGACATACCCTATGATAGTTTCTGCCCTGTGTTAGGTTATAGTTCAGAAGAGCCCTGACAAGAGCCATCACCTTTAAGAAATTGAAATCAGGAGTGTGACAGTCCCAGTAAAACTCTTCTCTGCCCTAGCCAAATGATATTCCTTGGAATATTGAATGATGCCTTTGTGTATTTTTTGAATTATTTATTTACTTGCTTATTTTTACACCTCTGATATAGGCTTGTTTCTGTGATGATCATACAAGGAGCAAAGTGTTTAAACAAGAAAAAGGAAAACAGCCTCCTTGTCCTAAATGTGGGCACGAAACTCAGGAAACTAAGGATCTCAGCATGTCAAGTAAGGCGCTACTTAAAACACCAGTGGGGTGATTTGCTTTCGTGCTTGCACAAGATTTCTCTCTCTTTTCTCTTTTTATTTTTGCCTCTTCTTCCTGTTTGAAAAGATGAAGGTGTCCTCTTAAGAAAGAGGAATTTTATAGCCTTGGGAAATACATGGGTAAAATTTCTCGATCTAACTTAAGAAATATGCCATCATTCATTCTGATATTTGGCATTTGTCTCAGTTCATGACATAGTGAATACTGAAATTTAAGATTATTCTGTTTTTGCTGAGGCTTTCTTATTAAATAATTGAGTAGCTATAAATCCTTAATATTCAAGTACTGAAAATCTTCAGTCCTTGAAAGTTGGAATTCATTCTGAAGCTGTTCTTAGGTGTGTAGTATTTGAGCAGCTCTTTATGGTTTTTACATTACTTTCTTTGAAGGAATAAGACTAGTACAAACATGTTTATAAGTAATGTGCTCATAATTTTGTTAAAAAGAATTTGACTCTTTAGCAAACACATCAGAATGGAACCATAATTCTAAATGACTGACAGTTCTTTGTTTAATCAAAGATATAGTTCTATAGTGAGGTAAGACTGAAAATTTTGCTGTTTTTTTTTTGTGCTAAACTGTGTTGCTACTAAGGCAGAAGAAATGAAAGCCTTTGTCTTCTAGGACATCTGAATTATTAAACTGCTCTCAAGAAAATGTAATGACATATGAAATCAACTTTTCTGTGGTTTTAATATAAACTTTTAATTGATCAAACAAAGGACATTTTACACATACCTTATTTAACTTATGTTTGGAGAGTGCTGTTGTTCCTATTTTGTTTTCTAACTTTTTCTAGATTTAGTGACATGACACTCATCTTTATTTGTTACATGTGCACGTTACATATATGTGTATGGGGATTCCAAGTAGGATGGAACTGACTGTTGTTTTTTAAGGTCTCCTTTCTTTCCAATTAAATACTAAGTGAGGGAACTAGGAAACGCAGCTCATGCCACGTACCTGTCTGTCTTTTGTAGCACGCTCCCTGAAATTTGGCAGGCAGACTGGAGGCGAAGAGGGAGATGGGGCTTCCGGGTACGATGCCTATTGGAAGAACCTTTCATCTGATAAGTATGGCGATGCCAGCTTCCATGATGAGGAGGATGAGTATGAAGCCGAGGATGATGAAGAGGAGGAAGAAGAAGGTGGAAAGGATTCAGATGCTGAGTCATCAGATTTGTTTACTAACTTGAATTTAGGAAGGACCTATGCCAGTGGCTACGCTCACTATGAAGAACAAGAGAACTAGGAGAGCTGCTTGCCCATCGGTGACCCACCTGAGAAGGGCAGGGAACTGTGTGCTTGATGACTTGTGTGTGGATGTTTGGAAGTACTGTCACTTAGCCTTGTGCAAAAGACTAGTCACACTTACCGAAGCAAGGAGTGAGTAGGGCATAGCATTTTTATAGGAACTGATAATCAGTCTTATAGCGTAAGAAAAATGAATTTCTAATGTAAGATGTTTGTTGATCTAAGCAACTGAAGCATCGTGGATTGGATTTTTTCTGATTTTAGTAATCTGGTAGGTTTTGCCAATTAAATATAAATACATATATGGGATAATGGAATAGGATGGTAATATATTTGTTTGAAATTGCTGTTTTTATGAAAAAAAAAACACTGCTTATAAATCCATTTTGTCTGACTTTGTAAAATGTAATGGGTAAAATGAATTATTGTATTTTTCCTTGTCTGTCCATAGAATACAAGTCAGATGTTATATGCTACATTTTCATTAAATCGTCACGTTATCTTATGTAGTCACGATGTGTATGTTTTAGCAACCGATTCATTTATTTCTTTCTTCACAATATATGTCCTGACCAGTACCTATTATTAACGCCTAAATGTATAGACGAAGGTGATTATAGAGCCATTTTTCAGAGGCACAGAGTCAGAAACTATTATCACACAGATGCTTTACCCAAGAAATTTCATTTCTCTTTGAATAAATCTAGTATTACAGTTACATACTTTTGATATTTAATTTCTTGTTCTCAATTTTTAAAACTTACTTTGGAAAGCATTCCAATATCTTTTTCTAACCTTTTTGCTTCGTGTTTTGGTCGGTTGGTTTGCTTTTGTCTAATTGCGAAATGAGGTCGCGGAGATCGCTATGGTGGTAGACAGCAGAGCGGCGAAGCCGGACCCCGTCATTCATGGTGGAGGTGGAGAACGGGCAGTCGCTGGCACTAGTTCCAGTTGTTAGAACTTGAACTGGCGATGAATCGGGGGGGAGCGGTAGAAGCGAATGCATCATCGGGCTGGCTGGCATTTGAAAGGTGTGGAGCACGTTGTAATTGTGAGGATAACAGGGTTGGATCGCTGCTGCTCAGCCATTCGTAGTTTATAGAAACGTAATGAACAGCTTAAGGCAAAACCAGGTGTGAAAGCAAAGGGACTCTGGATGCACACGGATAAAGCTTTCATCTCCTGCAGCAGCGGGGCTGAGAAAACAGGTCCATGCCCAGGACTTAACAGTCTCAAACTTCAAAGGCATTGCCAATCGAGGTCAAGGCACTGTTTGGGGAAACCTGAGATCCTGGCAGGTGAGATGGAGACTTCTGAACGGATGCTGCTGAGTGCTCTTACTCCCCAGACTGCTGAACTTCCTGAGCCTGCAGTCACAGCCCGCCCCCTCTGTTAAGGAGGAGCATGCCCCTCCCCACGCCCAGCTGGATGACCATGCAGAGGTGTCTTTCCCCAGGCAACATGTGTCCCCTTCAGACTTGCTCTATATCCAAGACACTAGGTGTCGAATTACAGTTAAGAAAAACTCACCACGAGATGTACTGGGCCTGAAGACAGGAGAGACAGACCACTGTACCCCAAAGGAGCTGCCGGAATTGGCCAGCATGTGCGGGGTGGAGCAGGAGGAATACACTTTGAGACTGGGACCTGAGGGTGTTGATCAAGAGGGTCAGAACAAAATCAGAGGGCTTGATAGCAGCACCTGACCGGGTCCGGGCTGCCGGATGAGAGGTCTGTTAAATTAACAGGCAGGGAGCCTGGGAAATGGTGTGAACGCAGTACCAGGATGGCTTCTAGAAACATGGAAAAAGCTATGGCCAATCTGAGCAAAGTTGAAATGGCAGGTGGTGGAGGAAAGGTTTAAAAGGGTGAATGAAGGAAGTGAATATGCTGGAATGTGGATAGTTTAACTTTGGCTGGACGATCCATCAGATGATTATGTCCTACTGGAGGGCCCAGGGACAAACCATTTAACAAGGCCATGAAGGGGAGTGTTGACAGGGATGGGGAGGGCACCGGGGCCACTAAAAGCCTTTAGAGGTGACTCTAGGATACCATTAATGGGAACAAACTATTCCAAGGCTTGCTTATAGTGATGGGTGGTAAGACCCTGAATTAACAGTGGCCAAATGGAAATGACTAATCACCAAAAATTGGGGTTACAATTAGAATGACTCAAGCTGGGAGTGGTCAGCCAACAGGGCCTCACCTGCAGAGTTAAGAAGAAGGCTAATAGAATACATCAGCCTTAGGGGCAAAATTAATTCACCGCTGGACATTTTTCTTCCCATTTCTGATTCTGGGCTCTGCATGATTAGAATTCTGTGTCCTGCAAGAGGGTGTACCTTTCCTCATGGTACCCAGTGAGCACTGTGATTAATTATAAACTATGCCCGTCAGCTTGGTATTTTTGGCTTTTTATGTCCAGGGATCAATATGCAAGACGAGTAACCGCTATCTTGGCAGAGATGATGAACTCTTCTTCAGGAGGAGGTAGGGTTGTTTTTTTGTTTTGTGTTGTTTTGTTTTTTACATGATGGGGACAGGGAGGATATGTGTGGAGTCCAGGTGATTCACTTGGGTTTTCTAGGTGCTTCTTTGCTTACTCGTGAGTATGAATGGACATGGCAAACCACCCCAGCCTGGGAAGGGCGTGGTGAGTAGATCCCTGGGGCATGGGGTCTGGGTCATGCCACCAGGTAAGCCACAGACCAGCAGGAGCAGTCAGGCAGCTTCGGGGTCTGCCTCAGCTGCACAGCTGCCTTGGCTGGATCAAGCCTTTCCCATGCCAAAGCATGTGGTGACTGACTAATGGCTTTGACTATTTTGGCTCAATACAGCTCAATTATGACAAATAGCTATTAAGCTAATTTCCTTATATGGAATCTAGTAGCTGACATTTAATAATGGGCAAATATATTTTCCTTTTCGTTTTGGTCATGGTTTGGTAAACTCTGCTGGGATATTGTGATAACGTGTGTGGGTGACCTTTATAAGTCACCTACAAGCTTCTTCTCATGCAGAATGGATCAGTCCATTTCAGCAAGTGAACAGACCATATAGAATGCACACCTGTGCTTTACAGAATAATCCCAGTTACATATTTGCCTAATGGGATGAAAATACGTTAAATCCTTTTTGTACAAAACCTATAAGCTAAACACGGGTCTAAAAGGCAGAGGAAAAATCGTAATAGACTTTCTAAATAGCTCATGCAACTGTAAAGCAAGAAACAAGTTGTACATGGGTAATGCCAAAAATGACTACCATGTAGTAGAATCACAATCGTAAATATTCAGGGTGCACATAGACAGATGGAGATTGCTGTTTCAGTTTGAGAATTACACGTTACCTGTGTGACATCTCTAGAAGTTTGTCTATTCTGTATGATACATATAAAGCATCCTTTATTTACTTGGTTATAATCGTGGATGTCAAAATTTTCTTAGCCTCCAAGAAGGAAAGTGGTTTTTTTTTTTAAAAAAAAAAAAAAAACAGTGAAAGCAGGGTTCATGTAGTATACACAGTTTTGACCTTTAAGTATATGGTGCCAACCACTGTCTAAGCCCATGAGGGTGTAATATACCTGATGAGCTTGTTGAATTATCTTACTTTGCTGATGGGCTCTCTATTTTTGAAAAGAAATGTTCTACTTCATGCAACCAGACAATCATTTTTTTTTAAAAAAGGTAGTGTTATTGATGTTTTGTTTTTATGCGATAAAAGAAAAGCTTAAAGAAAACATTTTTTTTTTTTTCCTCAGAATTTCTGTCTAGAATGCCACCCAGGCCTCTCAGTCCAGCTGGAGTCTAAAGAAAACATTTGATCTTCTCTGTCTTTCATCTTGACAAAATGTCCTTCTTCTCTGAAGTCTCCTTTTTGTTGTGTGTGTGTGTGTCATTGTGCATTAGAAATGTAAAACTCTTGGGGGTAAGATAGGAATCTTTTTTGTTTAACCTTTGAACACCATAAGTGTGTGCCACGTTGTCATTCCAAAATATTGGTCGTTAAAATCTTAATCTTCCTCTAACAGATTGGAAGTAGTAGGGGGAGTTGTTGGATTTGGCTTCTTCATTTGGAGGCTTTAAAAATAAAAACAGTCAATAAATATTTCATGAGGCCCTTCTGCAAAGCAATAATCAATGTTCATTGAACGATTAGCTGACATAGTCACTATGATAAAGTTCTGTGGGTGGTTGATAGTTTAGAAGCTTAAGAATATTCTATGGATTCAAAAAGCAAAACAAAACAAAACAAACAAAACAAAACAAAACAAAACAAACAAAACAAAACAAAACTATGCTCTTATTGGGACAAGAAAACACTTGTTGCCAAATGATGTTACCTGGTCAAATGAGCAAAGAATGCCCGATTCCGGCCCGTCGTAGCCGCTCCTTATTGAATGAAATAAATACACAGAGAAAAGGACACCATTATCCTGCATGATCAGGTGGAGATTTTGCTTTAATTCAATGCGGGACCCTAGTGGCCTAGGCTGAACTCCATGAAAACTCTTTCCTAAGCACATCCAGCCCCAAGTGCCCACTCAGTGACTCCCTTTCCTGACAGCAGGGTGTGTAGATGGCAGTGAAGAGGAGACGAAGTAGACACAAGCGATCAGGACAGAGAACAACATGGGAAAGAAATAGAAAAGAATTGTGTCACATGAGTACACAGAATAGCAAGGATAGCCTCTCCTCATTCTAAATGATCTTCTGTGACTCAAGAGGTGGTTAACTTTCAGATGGAGATCCCTGATGGCGCCTTCATTTTTGTTGAAATAAAATAGAGGGGAGGATGTTCTAAATTTAGATCAAACAATTTAGCCTATCAGCCTCTGCTTTAGCAGAAAGCCCATTCCAACTGAAAACTCACCGTTAGGAAGACTATATTAGCTGTTAAAAGAGCCACTAATAAGTAAGAATATAATCATGTGTTATGCAAATAAATGCATTCATGTTAACACTTTATACCCCGAATAATAAGGCATTCATAAAATCAGATATTTCTCCACCCTTGGCTTTTCAACAAGCAACACTTGGATGCTCATTTGCCTCCACTTCCTGATTTAGCAGGATAACAGTTATTAGAGGCTCACTATGGTGCTTCGTGCTCTGCAATCATTCCCATGATCTTGGAGGCTGTATCCGCAGCCCTGTCATTTACCTGGGGCTCACAGCTCTGGTCAAGAGAGACACAGCACAACTGGCACTTAACAATATTTATTAACATGGAAAAATTAGCATGTGACACTGGGGTGAGTGTTTAATTGAATGGTTATCGTTACCTTCACTGCCATAATGTTTATTCATTGTTGAAAAATACTGTTCTAAACAGATATGGAAAAATTAGGAAAATCAACATGACTGTAGCAGGGAGTAAGAAGGGCCTCATTAGGATGAAATCAGGACTGAGGAAAAAACAGGATTTCCAAGCCCCGTTATACCCCTGCCCCCACTGCACTTGACATTTTCAACTGAGGGAATCCAATACGAGGCTGAGAAATTGTGACTTCTGAAATGAGTATGCTATCATACAATGTGACTGTCGTAAACGGATAACACTCATTGTGATGAAGAGGATTATTATATTACAATAAGAATTTACAGGCACGGCTCCTATTTTCGTAATGTTTTTCATCTCTATTTTTTAGTTCTCTAATTTTCATGATAGTAAGTTCACAAATTATTCCATTTGTTCTTTAACCTTTTTATTTTTGGGCTCTGCTCTAGCCACTTTCACGGAAGTTATAGATTTCTTTAACAATGTTGTTTATGTAAGCGGCAATTAAGACTTTGTCAAATTCTCAGTATTTTTTGTTATGGTACATAGTGAAAAATTTTGGTTCTGGATTTGTTACCCTTTGTTTTCACACCACATTGGTATTTCACACACTTACTGCCAATGTTTTCATCTCTAAAACCTGCTGACATATAATGTAATTTTTAAATTCCCTAAGGCTACTTGGTGAATAATAAAAGCAATCAATTGCAGGGTACTGAATGATACTTAAGAATATGTAAAGATTTTGGCTTTTGTTAATTGTGCCAAAAATCTTTGTATATCCAGTTAGTCCTAAAAGTATATATTTTAGAATTTTCATACAAGTGATCTTATTGTTGAATAAGGCATCTGCCTTAATAAATGTCTAAAATAGAGTTATATATTTTATCAAAATCATAACAATTTGGGAAATAGAATAGAAGCATACCATTGGTTCTCATTTTCATATACTTTTCAACTCATTCATTACTTAGTTCACTTTACTAAATGAGGATGATTTCATCTATTAAAATTTATTCCAAATATATCTCAATTTTTTTCTTATCTGCCTTGAGGTTAATATAAAATAATCCTGTTTTTTAATCTAAATATTCATCCCACCATTATTAATTTACCTATCTGCTCCATTCATATTTCCAGGACGTTTATATTCCATGGTATCATCAATGTACCACAAAATGTAGGAAAATTATAGCTTGGGACAGAGTTAACAGACTGGGGAATGCAAAGCTTGACATCCAGAAGGGAAATTTGGTTCATTTAATTTTTTCGTGAGGTAGAATCTATTTGGGTTGTTCACCAGAGTTTCTGGTTCCACTCTTCCCAGGCATACGGGGTTGGGCATAGAGGTGAGAAAAAGATTGTATTTCCATGCCACCTTGAGGTCTGGCGTGAAGATGCGGCTCACTTTAGCCAGTAGATGTGAGCAGATGTACCTGCCATATGATGCTTTGGCGTGGAAGCACCAGTCCCCATGAGAGTGTGTCTTGTGTACACCTCCCTGCTTTGCCATCTTGGGTGTTGGTTTGCAAACTGGCTTTCAGACATGGAGGGCGAGAAGAGCCCAGAGGAAGAGGCAGACACTCCGGACTGGTGGGGACAGTTTAACAAGTGAAGGAACTTACTCTGAGGCCTGTCCTGGGCAGCCGTAAGCCGAGTAGGTCTTGCCCAGGTGGCCAGAATCTTCACAGTGTGTACGGAGGTCCTCACAGGGCTCAGCCACTACACTGTCCGGTGGTCTCAACAACCCATTGCTCCCAAGGCCGTGTTCTTGAAAACAGCTCCCGCTGTGGGAACGGTTGGCAGGGCGCAGACACCGAGGACAGGGAAGGGTGAAGGGCTCTGCCCATATTCAGCTCACAGGTCAAAGGGCACTGACTTCTTGCGAGGAACCTCCCCCAAGGACAAGACCCAGGCAGCCTGCCAAGCCCAGAGAGAGCCTGGAGGGCGGATGGCGAATCTGGGTGGGTGAGAAGCTCCTTGCTGTGTTAAGCCTTTGTTCTTTTGATGTTTTATGTTAGCACAGCAAAATGGCCAATTCTGATCTGTATACCTGGATACCGTTTTTGTGTTTAATTAGGGTTGTACCTTAACTGGCAGTTCCTCTAATTTCTATCTCATCCATGTTTTTGACTGATTTTTGGTAACTAGCTGCCTTTCCCCCCCCCCCGCGTAGGAGTGGGAAGCTTTGTAGCCTTTCTTCCTCTTCACTTGTACCTTCTCAAGAGCAGTGCACTAGACGTAGCATCCGGATATAATGCTTCCTAACATTTGTGTTGGCTCCAACGAGAGGATTTTTTGAAGCATCAGGAGGACATTTTCCCTTGTGTTTGATTTTATGGGTGAACACGGTCTACTACAGAAACAGTGAACGGGAGGCCAACCAAATAGCAGAAAAGGACTTTGGAACTGCTGAAAAAATCGAAAGCCATTAAGAAACAGAACGCTTGTCTAACTTTGCTAAAAATGACTGAGCATTTGACACTCTAGAAATCCTTGCTCTTGAGTAAAATAGGGGAAAAAGTACTCGTTTTGATGTGGAGACTTCCTCAAAGTTCTTTCTCTTGGCAATTGTTTTATGACATTAAATCTTGTACTCAAGTGGCCTCTGGAAGGAGGAATACAAGATACTTAATGGAGGAGGAGGGTTTCACGGTGGTTCATTTAACTTGAATTCTTTTCTGGTCTTTGGAAACCTTAGGCTAGCATTCCTCAGGCAAGGAAAAAATAATTTCTGATGGAAAAATCAGGGACATTATCGAGAATTCTGAAGAAAAATGCATTTATAAAATATATTTAATCCATTTATAAAATCCAGAGCATATTCATTTACAGTCTAAATGAAGCGTCAACTGATCCAGCAAAGAATGTGGTTACAGTGCCAGGTCTCCAACGCAGAGTGCCGGGGACTTCTTTGATCTGCGGGTGGTGCCATTATATATTGCAGTCACCACGATGGCACCTGCTCATTAGGAATTCATTGAGTGCTCATGCGGCTATAATGCACTTCCATTTGTATTCTGAAACAATTTAGCATTGGGGACTTAAAAGTCATTTGATCAATCTTGTGTGGAGCTCTTGTTTTTACTTCAGGCAAATTATTGTGAGGATCATTGTAGCATATTAAACAGATTTAATTGTTCATTGATCAAGCGGTACTCTGAAATGCATGTACTTTAAGATGTAATACTTTCTCAGATTTTGAAGCATGAAAAATATATTATTCATCAGTTAGATTGAATGACAAAGACAGAAGATGAACATTGAAAAATATGTAAAACTTATTAGCTCCTTTTTTTGATACAAGGTGTTTTTTTGACAGGTTACATTATGTTATGTATGTTTACTCATAAAATCATATTTTATCATTAATTCAAACAAAGCTGAATTTACAGATCAGTTTTTTTTTGCTTTATTTTAATGGATTTAAAATGATTCTAAAAGGTGCTACAAGCTGTTGAACTGGGGGTTTGGTATCTTTACATTTTTGCCAAGTTGTGTGAAGCCATCAACAAAACTTGAGAATAGACATCTTCAAAGTAATAGTATGACATAGGAAATAATGCTAGTAACTGGGCTTTTGTGAACTTTATCATGTTATACAATAGAGAAAGCACTTATGATTAGAAAAGAGATTGAAGGAGAAAAAAGAATCCTCTTGAATTTACTGCATGTAAATGTTACCTCATGGAACTTTTCTGAATAGTCTTGTTTTATAAATGGTGGTTATCAATAGATTCTGCTTCATCGTCTTAGCATTTTTAATAATTCCAAAATTCAGAGGTTTTCTCAGAATAAAAAAGCCTGTTAATTCTTGCTTGTTTGCTTTTATGTATTTAGAATTATAAAATGAGAGTTATATGTTTTGTAGAAGAATCTGGAGAGGTGACGCTATGATTTAAAGGCAGTTTATAGGAAAACGGGCCAGTCAATGTATTGTGCGAGGGCTAGGCCTGGCAATATTTCTGACTTTGATACGGAACAAACACTTGAAAATCGTCGGTGTGGAAGTGCAACTCCTTGGAAGACATCCTTATGGTGATTTGGTGTAATCCTCTCATCTTACAGGTGAGGAAATAGAAACCAAGTTATAACATTAAAAGCTATTTTTTTTTTTTTTACCATCAAGATCTTAGAGAAAGAAGAGTGCTTAGAAATGACACTAATAGACACCATAACAAATTTGAATATTTCTTTGGTGGTAAAACTTTAAATACTCCAACAGCATCGTTTTAAGCTCTTATAATTATTTTAGGTTTTCTTATGCGTAGTTTGCGTGGTTACCCTAAGGTAACCGGATTCCTGATTTAACGTTGATTGAAACAAATATCCTGCTTCGTTTTCTAATTTATTTATTGAAAATCATCTTTTGAGCAAAGAGAATCCTAGGCACTGTTTAAATGCTTGGGATACATCGGTTTTCATATAACCCCAAAGCTTTGCCCTCGTTGGGAAACAATAAAATAACAAACGTAATACGTATGCCAGACGTTAGAAGGTGGTTGTGCTATGCAAAAAGATAGAGTCAAAGGAGGGAATTGGAAGTTTAGGGCGGGGCTTAATGTGAAGCTGTTTGCAGCTGTAAGTAGGGTGGTTCAGGTGAGACTTGTAGAAGGTGATGTTTGAGCGAAGGTCTGAAGGCAGGGAAGAAGTGAGCTGAGTGGAAACCAGGTGGAACAGCATTCTGGGCAGAGGGAAAAGCAAAGGCAAAGGTGTAAGGTAAGACTATGCTTGACAAGTTAGAGAAATAGCCAGGAAGTCAGTGTGGTGTGGGGTAAGAAATGGGGACTGAAAGAGGAGAGAGATTTTCAGAGGTTCAGACCATGGGGGCCTGTAAAGAATTTGGCTCATTGTGAGTGAGATGAGCCCTTAGATTCTCGTGAAAGGGTGGCATAAACTGATAAAATGTTTTAAAAGGTCATTTTGGCTGTGTTGACAAGAACACCATCTTTCCCTTGAGGTGAAAGGCATGGAGTGTTTTATGACTCTTCTCCATTCAAGGCTTCCCCTAGTCCCAGGCCTGCAAAGCCTTTGGTGATCTGCCCTGCCTTGTGCTCCTCACCTGGCTGACTCCTAGATTCACTCATGATGGGTGGCCTCTCTAGTTCCCTGTCTCATGTGGCACCCTGTTTTGAGCCACCAAAAGCATCACCAGCCCTAAGAATAGCTACTCTCGCTCTGAGATTCCCACAGATGTGCCTCTGGCTTTGAGAAAATTACAAACAAAATCTTCTCCCATCGTCTCCTTTTCAACCTTTGTTGTTGTTGTTGTTCTCACATCATTATAAAACTTAATTTTTTTTTTTACTCCTGGGAGACTGTTCATCTTAGCAGGAAAATGGCTGTTTTCACTAGTGGTTCGTTTACAATACAAGTCCCATTCCAGTAGGTAGGGCTTTCCTAAAGATTTTATTTTTGTGAATCCCCAAGAGAGAGATACACCACTTATGACATAGCAAAACTAATTAAAAATTCCTCTTCTTCCAAAGGTCTAGTAATTTTAGCAGCTGCTTAGGACTCGTCTCTGTATTTCCTCTTTTCCCTCTTTTTTTGTCTCTGCCTTCCACTTTTTCTCCCTGGGTCTCTAGGATCACATTTTTTTCTCCTCTGGGTGGCGCTATGTAGGGTTTATGTAGAGAAATCCAACCCTCTCCTGGTCCTGGTCCCATAATTTTTGTTTTTCTTTTTATAAAAGCAGCACAGTTTCAATGTAAAACATAGAAAATAGCGACACACAAAAAATAAAAAAAAAGAGAGAAAGTATTCATAATCCTGTCATCCAGAGATAACTTTAGCACATTCCAGAACTTGTGTGTGCATTTTTTAAACACAAATCAATTCCTCCTATGCCTAGATTTATAATCTTATTTCATTTAATATCTCAACTAAACCCATGTTAATAAATATTTCTTTATTACACTGTTTTAATGACTTAATAGTAATCCATTATATGAATGTACTATTATTTAATCATCGCCACATCGTTATATATTTAGATGGTATTGTAGATAATGTTTTCTCATATCTTTATTTTTTTCTTCAGGGTAAATGCCTAGAATAGGTGTTTTAAGTCAGAGGTATGTATGTTTTCATGTTCTTCAGTGTATATTGCCGCATTGTACCGAGAGTGATGATACCAAATCTTCCATCCTCACCAGTATCATTCTCAGGGGCTCCCTTTACTCTCAGCCTCTCACCAACACAGTATGTTATTTTTCTTTTAAATCATTGCAAATAATAACATAGAACAACTTGCATATCATTATTATTTTACCGTTTAGTGCTTTGATCATTAATGGCACCAGATACGTATCAACACCCTGCAGATTTCAATTTGGATATTTGTCTTTCTCCTGGAAGGACTTCCTGATTCCTCCATTTGGGACTGACCCCTCCTATATCTTCCCATAGAACTCTGTACTTTGAGTGCCACATTCTCATCTCCAATTTGCTTCTCTTTTTGCTCCACTAGACTTTAAGATCCATCAGGACAGGGATCGTGGTGTCTTGCTCATCACAGGCCAGTGACTGGCACATCACGGCTTCTAAACAAACAGTTGATAATATAGCCTCAGAAACCATGATGTTTAATAGTCATTGGTTAATATTTCCTTCCTCTTGTTAATGAAAATATATTTTACTTCACCATTTCTAACATATTCCTACCCCCCGCCCCCAATTTATGAAGATTAGAAACAAACGTATTAACTCTGCGCGTATTAACCCTGGTGAATAAACGAATGAGTGGATGGGTCATTGGAAGTTCCTTCCATTGCCTGTTCTATTTCTAGGCCCTCGAAATCTATTTAGCTGGCTGAGAACATACTCCAGTCTCTAGACTGAAAGTTGACTTAAAAACAAAACAAAACAAAGCAAAATCACAGGCAAAGAGGAAACTAAATAAAAGGTGTTTGTCTGATACCTCACAATGGATCATATTCTACTTAATAAATTAATTCAGTCTTGGGGTTCCACCCTTGACTGGGTTTCCAGCTAATCTTTGGATTTTCAGGTTATCTAGGTACTACTTCTGGTCTGAAAGTCCTGTCTCAACTAAATAATGGGTAAAGAGATGTCTGTACTGAAGACTCCAGATCGTCACCTTTTTCTATTACATATACCAGGAATTTCCAACTTATTTCCTACCAAAATCTATTCTAAGCCTCAGGTGATTATTTTATTAATATACATTTTAAATTAATTTTTATAAATCAATGTTATTTGGATTCTCTAAATTAATAAAATTTATTACTGTTCAAACATTAATAAAGAGGTAAATGATATTAGTAATTTTAATATAACTCTTGGGAAAACAAATGGTCTTGGTAAAAAGCTAACTGGAAATGAGTTTTAATTATTTAGACATAAGTTCAACAAATACAAACAGTAGGAAGGGGATAGATTTAAGGAAAGACTCATAGTTATCTCTTAATTTCTGGTAAAGTAACTACAAAGGACATTTGGTTGTCTGAAAGCAATATAAGCAATCTTTTATTAAAATTATATTTTTAAATAGGAAGGTATGTGGGGATTGGAAATTGAATGGAAAGTACTATAAAGAAGAGCTTGAAATAACTAAAAAGTTTTTATTTCTGTTCCTAATTTTTAGGCTCAGCAATGGTAAGGGCTCCTACCTAGAATAGGTATAAATAGTATGATTGCATAGCGGGTGGATTGTTAAAAAGAGATGGCTCTGTTCTCTTGGCGATCTCTCTGTTTATCTTTCAATCAACAGAGAGAAAAAGGCCTTTTCTGACTCTTTTGCTTTGGGGACTGGGTTAAAAAGTATGCCATTTTGTTTGGTGCATCTAATTACGTGTTTGGCTTGAGATTATAAGGAATTTCTATTTATTTTAATCAGTTCAGATTGTGTTAGATCATTAAAAATTCCATTAGAGATTATTGTTGACACTAAAAAGAAAAGTTTATCTAACAGGATAAAGCCTCCGTGTTACCAAAATTTTGACTCTTCTTTGATGTATTTTTTATTTGCTGACATTTTAATATCATCTCTTAATGGTTTCCTGATTTTGTAGTTTATGACTCAGATAATGCGATTTAATCATTGGGTCAGACTAATAAACCCTGGCACACACTCACTAAAATTTCAGCGCAAACAACCAGATTTGAATAAATGTGTTACTTGTCAGCACATTGCTTTTTTGTTGTTGTTCAATTGTCCATTTAGTTATTGCCCATCCTATGTTATAAGCTTTAGGAAAATGAGAAGCATGTCTAACTTGAACTGAATAATTTTTAATAACATGAAGCTATGTTAGATTAAATAATGACAATAATATTAATAGTAATGTTAGCAAATTAAAAAAATCATTTATTCCGCACCTACTCTGTGTGTGGCACTGTGCTAAGAATTATAGATGAATTATCTATGCAAGGTAGGTATTATCTCCATTTTGCACATGAGTTAATTGAGGTTCCAGAATGTTAAATAATTTGCTAAAGATTCACAGTTACTAGGTATTAGAAATAAAAGCCTGCTTTACTCTCAGGATCATAATATTCTATTACAAATGTTGTTAGTGATAATTGAATAAAATCTATACCATTAGGTGTGCTGTGCTTTACTGTATTCCTAACATGATAGAGCAATGCTTCTCAGACTTCAATGTGAGGATCTAGTTAAAATGCAGATTTTGATTCAGTGGGTGTAGCTAGGGTTGGGCCTGAAATCGTGCATTTCCAACAAGCTCCCAGGTGATGGCGGGGTTGCGGGTGTGTGGCCACCACTCTGGGTAGCACGCATCTCTAGAGCAGAGATGCCCCACGTGATGGGAAAGGATGCTGGGAGACATGCTCATCAGACCTGACTGGAAACATTTGGAAGTTTTCGTCTATCATTTACCTGTTTCTGGAAGAATCTCACATGCTTTTCTCCACCTTCTAAAATCGGTGCTGAAGGGAGCCTTGAATACCGATCAGAGTGCCTGCTACACCTCTCATGTGTTTTGGGATAGAAAAGGATGGACAATGACTGATCCAGCCAGTTCAGCTAGAATACTAAAAGCCAATTTGAGGCCTGGCTGACAGTGTCAGTGTTAAGGCAGAGGAGAAAGGAAGCGTAAAGAGAGGGAACCGAGTTAGGGAAAGAAGAGAGGCGAGAGAAGGAGAAAGATGAAAAAAAGTGGAGGAAAAGAATCAATTACATATGGAGGTGAGTGACAATTGCCAGAAAGAGCCCATCTCATATGACTAACAGAGCATAATTTGAGGGAGCGCCTCATCTCAAAAATCCCACCACTTCGCTCATTTTGTTACTAGGCCTCAGATTATCATTTTGATTCAGAGCAAACGCTAAGTATTATATAGGTCAGTCAGCCTCTCCTATTCACTAGCAATTTCAGGGTGAGTATTTTGAGCTGGGTAAAAAACAGTCTTTCTGTTTTTAAGATCTGTACTTTAAACTTTGACGTTGCTGAACTAGACCTGTCTTATCTTAACAACTTGGCTAATGTGTTTGTGTAATTGGAAGGAGTGAGAAGGCGTGGGGCCAGTCAAAGTCCATTAGTTACTTTGTTACTGAGAGGTGTGTGTGTGTGTGTGTTAGGAAAGCACACACACGGCACACACTTCTCATTTCCTATCAGTGGACTGTTGAAAAATACGAAAGCCACCCTTTAAAGCTGTGTTTTAAACAAATACAGGCATTACTTTGATAGTTCCTCATTTGAAAAGACAACTCGGTGCAAATGCCGTGGTCAGGGAATGCAGGGGACACCAGTTAGCTAACGAAACACAAATGACATTGTAAGTTTGTTATCGCTTCCTTAAGCCCTCCATTAATTAAAACCTTGTTGGAGATCCTGGTGATGTAATAACAAGGGCAAACGTCGGGTCAAAGGCACCACTACTTGAAAATCATAATGAAGACATGAACCCAGATTTCGACGGTCACCAGAGAGGTTCTCATTTCAAAATGCCATAAGACAACGGCAACTGATTCAGGCCTTCTCAAATTATTTCCTGGTAGCGTGCTTTCCTACGGAACAGTTGGTTGAAGCACAAAACTCACTCAACACAGCAAGTGCAGATTTTATGCCACTATGTCTCTGATGGGAGTTTTCTAATCCTTACAAATGTGTTTACTCTCATCAATTCCTTGGTATGTATGGTCCCATCCGGATGGAATCTGTGCGATTTATCTCAACAATTTAAAGCACTTTCCCAGATTATTGATTTATTAATTTCTATGTTTTCAACCTACAATCTATGCCAGTTTCCTCCTTGAGAAATTGCAAGTATATCTTTTTCAGCCTGGTAGTTTCTACGAGAAGTATGTAGAATTTTAGTCACAGTTATTTCACTATTGATCCCTGCTCTGCATCTTAAGACTTTGTAGAGAAAAAGTAGCAGGAGAGACAGGTTGTTTGCAGTATTTACAGATATTTATGGAGCCTTAGACATGATTGTCTAAGCTCCATGAACTTCTAATTGAACCCGAGCTTCTAATGCTTTTGCAGAAGCTTCCTCTAAATAGCATTAGCTAGTTAGGATCAGGCCTGAACCTCTCATGAAGGATCTGAGATGGATTTAATACCCTCTTTTCTAAATTAGATTGCAAATGACTTACTTTGGGATCAACTGGATGCATGTTCCTCACTATACAGAATTAAAATATAGTACTTTATTGTCATCTATATAGATGGCATGGTTCAGTTTATCCCAAACCCCGAAGGACTTAAGAGTCAGCCATTGTCTGGAAAAAAGCATTTGAGATAATACTTTTTTAGTGTTTGAATCATAATTTTTGGTATATGTATTCAAAAATATACTTTGTTTTTTATCTATCAGCTCTATATTGCTTGTTTTGCTGATCAACCTATGAAATCCATCTATCATATTGCTTTCTCTGTTAGGAGAAAATTTACTGACCAGTTTTCTTATTTGATTGATATTTTAAATTTTGTCCTAAAGGATTGAATTATTATATTTTTAAACTATTATGGTTATTTACTCTTTAATTCTATCCTAAGTGATAAAAAAATCATTTCTGGTTTAGTAATATTCTATTAAACACATATAAAAATTAGGTAAAATAAGCCTATTACTCTTAGATACTAGTTTAACTTATTGACTTGGTATTCTTATTAATTTTATTCATAGATTTCTGCCTTAATAGCTATAAATAATTTTATTTAAAGTTCCCTACTTTGAAAAGCTCGGTTCAACATGTTTATATTAAATTTTCCTCATTTTTCTAGAGAATATATTTGTGAAAGTAAATATAAGAGCTTATATTTCTGCACTAATATTCGGCCTGGCTAAAATTTTCTATTTAATTAGTGATTAATTTTTTTCTGCCCCAATATGAAAGTTAGAGAGCAATCCTTTTTCTTTAACTAAAGGCAATTGAATTCTTAAAACAAACTAATAAAAATTCCTATGCACATGGAGAACTTTGCTTCATTGAGTTCCAATGATAAGTAAAATTATATGAAATAAGAGGTATAAGTCGATGAGTCTTCATTATAAATAGGTAAGTCTGAATTGGATCTTCATAAAACGTTTCTGATTTTTTCTCACTTCTTACAAAAAAACCATCTTCCCCTCTGTTTTCCAATAATTACTTGGGAGATAGTATTTACTCAAAGTAAAGGCATATGGCATCGGAGAGCATAACTTTTAAACTTTAATTGAAATAAAAATATTTTTTTCTCTTTTAAAATAAATATAATATCAACGTAGACTGTTAAAGAAACTTCTTCGGGTTTTAAAGTAGTAAGTTGAGAAAGGCACCCTCGCATCTCAAGTAAAGAACCGTGAAGGTTAAGTAATTTTCCTAAAACCTTTACAACCTCCCAAGCCAGCTTTGATCCATGCAGGGAGCTGAGGGACAGGGCACTCACTACCTCAGTGTCCCCTGTGAACTCGGTTCTGTGCCAGGTGTGTGGGAAACAGAGAACATATAAAATACAATGCCAGGTCCAATTTTAGCGAGAAGTCAAGATGAACACACACACACAGGCTGTATACAACCTAGGTTTTCTTAAGCTTGTGTCTAGATGAGCTCAAAGTGTGAAGCTATGTATTTTAAGAGATGAAAGGGAGATCTGGCATAACTGTCTAAGGCTGTTTTATTTTCTTAGATGTTAATAAGTGAATACTCTGTATTAACAACTGTTAAAGTAACAAAGTAGATTTCCTTGACTTCCAAAACAGGAAATGATGCTTTGAGATGAGGCAGTAAGGACTGGAATTATAGCGAATTGGTTTTTTTTTTCTGTCTTGCTTTCTCTCCCTCTACTACCTTCTTTATTGCCTCATACTTAATCATTTTTATAGATATGAGTGAATACCAAACCCTATTTCTCGAAAAACTTTTGCCATTGTATGCACTTGCACTGCAGTCAGAGTACAAACGTCATTTTGTATTCTGAGGTTTCCCACTGTGTCACACACACAGTACACATATTATGTTTTTCCCTGAAATCACAGTTCTTAATGGCCTTATGGTAAGGCATTGAGATACTATGTTGTATGTCACGTAACCATTTCTTTACTGCTTGCAACTTGTATGTGAGTGTTTTTCAGTTTTATGCTAAAAATAATGAAATATGACACTGCTCTAAACACCTTTATATATAGCACTTCATTTTTTGTGTGTGGTTGTTTTCTTAGGAAATGTTCTCAATTATAAGATTACTGGACTAAGATGTACGAGATTAAAAAAAATTGTAACTTATTGCCAAATTGTTTCTCAGAAAACTTGAGCCTCTGTTCCATAGCATGCCAAGGATTCTACTTCCTCTTCATCATAGCAATATAAAATTTAATCACTTAATTTTTTTTGGTCATTTTAATAGATGAGATTTAATCTTTTTATCCTTTCTGTGGTTAAAATAGGATACTTGTAAAATTGGGACATGATTTTAGGGCAGAGTCAGAGTGACAGCTTTCCTGCCAAAGGCTCTCTGGCTCAAAACTTATTTTTTCAGTCTCTCTGGCCCATTTTGCAAGACCCAACCTGACCAAATGAAAGTTCTAGATATTCCACCTGGCTGTTGCTCTGTGGAGAGGTTCTGCTGCTGGGCAGAAGAGGGCGCTGTTTGTTTGTACCAAATCAGGACAGACCTGTCTGACCCACTTAGAGCAATTGGGGCCAGAGACAACCCTTTGCTTTGGTCCAGGGACCACTGCAGTGGCAGCCTCAGCTACACCCAAGCATTCGATGATAGCAATCACTCACTGAGCTTACAGAGTCCCAGGTCCCTGATGGAGACCACTGGAGTCTTTTACATTGCTGACACCAATGACTTGGCATCCAGGTAGATGCCTGCCTCAAGAGGGAGTGCTGGTCTACCCTAGGAGACCACTCCGCCACCCCCCCTCCCGCCACACACACAGTTCAATTCACCTCAATACCAGCAAGACTCTGAGAAACCAAGAGGTTAATTAGCATTTGTTGAGAAGTGAAGGCTGGGCATTTGGCAAGGCTGGAGTAGCAACCAAACTGGGAATGTCAGGACATTTTTGTTCAAAGTGAAAAGTACTACCCAAGATTTTTAGGTCAATTGTATTTCTGCATTTCTTCATTTCTTCTTCTTCTTTTTTTTTTCACTTTACAAATGTCACATAGAAAATTTACAAATGCGTTCTCATTCCAAAAGGTTAAATCTTGACGTAGGGAGAGAATCCAGCAGCTGTTACACCCTGTCTCTTGCCTTCTAGTTCCCCTCATACCCCCTTCCTCAGAGACCACCACCGAGAACAGTCTGGCGACTTGCTGGGCTTTTCCATACATAGGCTCATATACACACGTATCCTTATTTCTACAAAAGTGGCTTCTTACCATGCATGCTATCCTGAAACTGTGTTTTTCCCCCTTAAATATAAGACTTAGCACTGTTTCCCTAAGAATTCAAATAGGTAGGTCTACTGTATTCTGCATAATGACCTGTAATACGAATGATCATGAATTAATTAACCATTAGACTAGTGAGAGGCATTTAGGTTGTTTTCAGTTTTCATTATTACAAATAATTCAAAGTGAATGTCCCTGCATAGATAATTCTGTGCGAGACTTAGGTGCGTCTGTAAGATGAATGCTAGATGTAACGGTGCAGGGTTGAATTTTATGCACTTTTAAAATTTTAATAGATATGGTCAAATCACCCTCCAAAAGGGAGAATACAACTTCTCGAGGCCAGCAGCATGAATCAGTTGTCCCCACAGGCAGCTAGAGCCCATGTTTACTAATACTTCTTTTTAACAGCTAGTATTTTGTTCCCTAATTGAGGACTTCTCTCTCCCTGCGGCACACTGCAGGCCGCTTCCCAGTCCAGCTGCGGGCCGGAGGGGAGAGATTTCATCTTGAGGCCTACACAGAGGGGAGGGAACCTCCAACAAAAGAGGCCGGTGGTGTGGCTACAGGATGCAAAGTAAAGGTGGAAGGAGTCCAAAACCAGGAGGACTTCCAGGGAGAGGTGTCCCAGTAAGGAATTCTCTGAGAGACCAAAGAAGAGCTTCGTTTAGGAAAGAGACAGCTCGACATCTGCTGACTCAGCAGGGACTTCACTTTTAACCATCTGCCAGGCCTGCAAATCCAAAAAAGCCTCTCAGGCACACCAGAACCGTGCCAGCTCCTCGTCGCTCCTCTCTGCACCTCCTCCACCCCCCACTCTCGCCTCATGAGAGCAGAGTCAAGGGTAGGGGCTGAGGGAGCAGTGGAGCAGAGAGCAGGACCGGACCGCTGCCCCCGCCCTCCACTGCCCCCAGCCGTGTATGCTGAGGAAGGGAGAAGGTCAGAGCCACGTGAAATACAGAAATTCAGACGCCTGAGATTTATAAGACATTGGCGAGTCAGATTACGGAGCTGAGACTGTGTTTTACATAAATGTGAGCAAAAAGGCCCCATCATCTGAGAGATGGCCGGCAAGAAATCAGGGGCTTGCCCGAACCTTCCTCCAGACGTGGTTCTCCCCCACTGCAAGGTGCATAAGGCACGAGTCTCAATCTACTGCACTAGTGCCGTTGAGGGAGCTTTCAAAAATTCCAGGGCCCAGGCTGCGTCCAAGACCAAATAAATTGCATACTTGAGGGTGAGGCCCAGGCGTCAGAATCTTTGAAGTGTCCCAGTGAGGGACAAAAATAAAGTTGCACGTGGATCGTCCATAGGAGACTGGAAACACTTCACAGTTAACCCCAGGGCCTTTGTAATCCTTGAACTGGTCCAGGAGCTGATGATGGACAAACTACAGATTTAGAAGTTAATTTTAACTTTTAAAATATTTATGTCTCTTGTTACTTAATTCTATAAAAGATACTATTTATATATGTGTATATATATGTATATATATATATAATAAGAGCTTATTATAGACTACAATCTAAACTGTGTTCAGTTTCGAGAGAGGGTATCTACCCAAGTTGTTCAATTGAAAACATGTCTGAGGATTTTATAAATAGCCTAATGGGATGAGTTATCTATCAATTAAGTTTACAATGGGACAAACCCTAATTTGCCCTCTATATCCAGCATGATAAAAATTTGAATACCACTGGGCTTCAGGACCATTGTGGAAAGTTTGGGTCGGGTATGGTTCCTTTCTTCAATACCATGGAGAAACCTTGGAGAAAATTGCAGCTTGGTAGAAAAGGCAAGAACCTCACGTATGATTTTTTGTTTGTTTGTTTTTTTCATACAAATCTTCTCCCTCACAGTGTTTACTGTGTTTGGACTGACTGATTTCCTGGCCTAACCCCAGACCTCCAAAGCCAGTCTTTTTGAGGTGAAGCCTGGGCAGCAATATCATAACAAAGGCTCCCAGGTAGTTATGAGACCCAGCCATGTTTGGGCAGCACTGGCAAATGCCAGCTGGTAATGAGACCTTAGATTAAGTATAAAACTTACAGTGGGGAGAGACAAGTTCTCAATTAGGGAACAAACTACTGTCTGTTGAAAAGAAGTATTAGTGACTTTGGCTGTGTGTTTGCAGAACTAGCTAGTTGCCTGTGGCCCTTCTGAAAGAGTCCTCGGTGAATATTTTAAATCATTTTAGGAGCCTTTGAGAGGCTTCATGTATTTTCAGTGGGATGGGGTGGGGTCACATAGAGAATTTTCATAGAAGTTTTCTTTATCTGGTTGTATGTTGAAATGATTAATGGGGGAGTTAGGACAGAGGAAGGATCCTGATCTCTTGCTGGGCTCAGCCATTTTACGGGGCATGAACTCCCTTCATGTCTTTCATGAACCTTTCATCGTCTCTCTCACCATCTTTCTCTTTGCTGTAGTACAGGGAAAGAGGAATAGGCTTCGAGGCCAGGCAGTATTAAAAATAGTTCTGGTGCTGCTACCGCTCGCTGTGTGACTTTAGCCAAATCCCATAACCTCTCTGGGCATCGTGAATTCATCAGTCCAGGGAGGTTAACTCCTTGCTGATTTGGGAGGAACGAATGACTTAACACATTTAAACGTGCATGCAACCGACTATGTTCTGCAAATCAGCGTTCCTGGCTCCTGGGATATACCTGATGTTCACTGAACGACAGAGATTAAGGAAGTGGCCCAGTCAGTAAGTTTCATGGGATCTCAGATCTATAAGAAGTGCTGAAGTATTTCTGGAAATGTTCTAAAATAGAGGATATTGTTACCAGAAGTCACCTCAGGGAGGATTTTATGCGGTTGAGAGAAGTTGTTTCATGAGCTGCCCGGAATAGGAGTGGATTGGAGTGGAGAAGTGTGGGTGTTAAAGAGCGAGACCTCACATTCTTCTTTGCCTGAGGCAGCCTTGGTTCATGCCTGTTGTAACAGCACCCCGTTTTACTCTTAGAAGTGTCCCAGGTTGGAGATGAATCACATGGTCATCATGTTTAAGCATCATGCTGTAGTAGTGTTCAGTGACCCCGGACGGTGTCTTGGGATGAGCGTTATCTGTAACGCTTTGGTGGCCCCCAGCAGAGTGTGGGAGCCCAGGGCTGGAGCAGAACTACTTGGGTACCCCAGGGGCTGAGCATTGCCTCAGCTCCTTTTTCCACTTGTTGCTTGGTCTTTCTTCTAAATACACATTGGACAAAACAGTAGTTTGAAGATGCTTTGACAGGCTCAGGGCTCGGACCAGCCCGATGGCATCACGCATGCTTTACAGCCTCAGTGATAAGGCGGGAGAGTCATTTATCAGGAAGAGCAATGGGCCATGTACCAGAAGCCCAGACCTTAGTCTTCATTATCGTTTTACCTGTATCTGACATTGTTCTCAGTCACGTCTCACTGCTGTCATCGTGTACGCCTCTTGCAGGCTCCTGCTGACCTCTGGTCAGCTGGATGCTGGAAGCGAGATCACCAAATTTGGTAACTGTGTTTCAAATAAAGGTAAGCCCTGAGTGATTACCCAGGGGAGCCTTCTGAGAGCTCTCGTGAATACATTTTGAGACCTCTTTTAGTCGTCCTACTCCTTTTCTTATTTTAAGAATGTCCCAACTACTCGAGGCCCCTGGGTGTGTGCGGTGTAGCTGTGTTGGTGAGGTGCACTGTGATTTCAAGTTTGCTGTGTTCTGCCAGAGAACCAGGGTCATGGCCATGTGACCTCTCCTTCCTTTCAATGCTCATTCCCTTGATAATCAGTTCTGGGCTCACGAATTTCATGTCAGCTCTATGCGGATGACTCTCAAATGTATACCCTGAGTGGGGGCTTCTTTCCAGAATTCCAGATTGGTTTATACAGATGCATATTTGATATTTCCTCTTTGGTGTCTTAACTGACATTTCAAACTCAGAATATCCAGAATCAGACTCTGTCTTCCCCTGCATGTGTTCTTGCTGAAGCCGTCTGCGTCTTGTTACCTGGGAATCCCATTCTTCCTGCTGTATAGGCAAAACCAGTCTTAGCATCAGCTTCGACTTCTCTCTCGCATGCTACGTTCACTATGTTATCAAGTTCTATCTGTTCTACCTTCAGAATATGCCCACAGTTTACTGACTTCATGTCATCTCCATTGCTGCTACTTTAGCCTCAGCCAGATTCATGTCTCATCCAAATAATTTCAGTCGTCTCCTGAGACGTTTTTCTCTTCATTCTTATGGTTGATTGTAGTCGGAGAAATCTTGTTAAAAATAATTCAGATCATGTCCCTTTTTCTTTTTTTTTTTTTTGCTCAAAATCTCCCAGTGGTTTCACTCAGTCAAAGTAAAAGCCACAGCTCTTCCAATGCCCGAAAAGACTCTACCTGCCCCCTCCCTGCCCCCTCCTCACCTGCCCATCCACCTCGTAAGATCATCAACCCAGAGACTGTCCCTCCCTGGCTCTGCTGGCTCCACCAACTCCTTGCTGGTCAGAGAACCCGAACGTGCTTCGATGAGCTGCCTCCCACCAGGGAAGCGCCCACCCTGGTGGCCGTCCTCGCTCCCTCCTCTGTCCAGAGTGCTCCTCCTTGGGACGTCCGCTTGGCCTTCCCTTCACCTTCGTGCCCTGTCTTGAATGGTTCCTTCTCAGTGAGGCGCTGGCCTCCTCTGAGCTGTGTCCACGTCTCTTACTTGTCTTCCCCTACTTGCTCATTGTTCCTCTCAGGTGATCATCGTTTGACATATTTTACATTTTATATTTATTTGTTTATTTTTTAATGAAAGGCCTTTGTTTCTCACTTAAATGTAAGCTTTGAGGACAGTGATGCTCTCTCTTTATCTGTTTGGGTAACTGCGAACAATTATCCAGTCTAGAAAAGTTATCTGCTGCGTAGTAGTTCGTCAAATATATTTGCTGACACAATGAAAGAACAAGTGAATGAAAGGCGTGGATGAGTCCTGGTGACATCAGCTGAGGTTCAGTGAGCAAGGTATCAACAGCGGGACTTAGTGGCGAACTTCGTAAGTGATATATTTTTCTGTTAACCATTTTTTCCCCCTACTTAGAATTCTATTAAACTAAAGGCTCTTCAAGTGTTCTGCTAGCTAGGCCAGCTTTTCTCTCTGTGTAGGCTCAGTATTTCTAGCACAGTATTAAGGTATGTATTATCCATGTTTTGATTTAAGAAGTGGCAGAGAGTGAATATAAAAATAAACTTTTTTTTTCTTTGGTGGAAACTGATCAACTCCTCTAAGTCAGCAGAGACTGTAAGTCCCATCGCAGCATGGCGATTGTGTGTACTGGACCCTTTGGGATACAAACGCGAGGTAGGTCGAGCCAACAGTAAAACTCCTTTTGCCATGTTTATGTCTAGTAAAATCTCTGTCTCTCCTAAGTTCGCAGAACTATCAGAAGGGAGTGATGGACTAGATAGGGTAAGGACCTCAAGGACTTTTTGGAATGGAAGGGCCTGAGTCTCTAACCTAGAGGTCAGCAAACATTTTTTTGTAAAGGGCCAGATGGTAAATATTTAGGAATTGCTGGCCAAATGGTCTCTGTCATAATAACCCAAGAAACAACTTTGATGTTATAATGCCAAAGCAGATACAAACAATACTTCACAGAATAAGGATGTCTGTACTCCAATAAGACTTTATTTATGGACACTAAAATTTGAAATTCATATAATTTCCCTGTCGTGAAATATTCTTTATTTGAGATCTATCTATCTATATATATGTATTTTAACCATCATATTTGGCTTGTGGGTCACATGGAAGCAGATAGTACCATCTAGTTTGTCAATCATTGCTCTAATCCTTGATTCCCAAGATAGAACATAGTCCAGAGTTTCACTGGTTGATGAAGGGACTTATTCCACACACAGGAAGTGATGTTGTTCTCTGAGAAACTGGCCAATGTTCACGTGTGAGAGGGAACAGTAACCAGGGGTCCAGGTGTGGGACAGCTTTATGGGCTATGCAGGGTTTGGCAGGACTGGCGTGATCACAACAATAGATGCCCACCTCGTGGATTGCGTAGGGCTGGTGATCAGAAACAGTGGCCTGATCAGGACTCCCAGTGTCTCTCTCTGGGCACTTGGAAGATGGACTAACCACTCCTGAATTCGGTAGGCTCCTACAATCTTTGTGCAACTGGGATAGGGCTAGGGAGAATTCTCCAGAGGGAGTTATGGGGCTTCCTGCTCATGGTTGTAACCCAAGCGAGTGAAGAGAGACATACTTAACTCATTTCTTTCTAGTCCCCAGAGTCCCATAGCATGGTACCTCCCGAGAGCTTCGTAAGTACTTAGTGAATTGAAGCTATAGAAACATAAATTGCCCACTCCTTGGCAAATGTTTTTTTTCAAGAATTTCTGAAATGAAAAGGAAAGGGACAAGTGGGTATTGACCTGCCATGTTCAGGCATGGTGCTGCGGGTCTTCACACATGTTATCTGTTTCCACCCTCCTCAGATGGTAGCTACTTCATTTACAGGTGATGATGAACCTGTCTGATGTCTTGCAGCTAAAAAGTGGGAGAGTCCATTTTTGAGGCCAGTCCTGTCTGGCCTCACACCTCCATTGCATTGCAGTGGATGACCGTCACCCCGTCTTCGCGTAACGCAGGAGGAAAATTATGTGTGATGTGCCGGCATAGACCCCTTGCTGTCATTAGAACTGGAAAATCCATCTCTCTCTCATATCTGGCTATTTTTCTGCCCGTATGAGTACATAATTAGTTTGTAATGTATTAGTTTGTAGGCTTTCACAACATATTTTAAAATATAGTGTGAACAAGCCCGATCCCGTCTGATCTCGGAAGCTAAGCAGGGTTGGGCCTGGTTAGTACTTGGATGGGAGGCCACCTAGGAAGACCAGGTGCTGTAGTGTAAAAAATTAAAAAAAAAAAAAAAGAGAGAGATTGTAAGCGGACAAGGTCCTTGCAATCTGTGAGGTCAACCAAGGGTCACCTCGCCTAAAAAAATAAACTAAAATATAACGTATATTCTTTTAGAGGGTGAATTCCCTCTTCCTAGCCAGCCCAAATTTCTCTCAGTGCATCAAAGGTTCCGGTTTGGGATATGCTTGGAGGACTTTGTCCCCGGTGTCACTTAAACACCTTCCTTTATGTGCAAGCACTTGAACGCATGTAATGCCTCTCATCTCCTTTTCCATAAATAAATCGCTCTCAGTACCTTCAGCTGCTGCTCACAGAGGGGACTGCTCACCTTCAGGCCGCTTCTGGTCTCCCCTTCTCATTCTCTCTCTTCTTCACTGTCCCATCTTGCCACCGTGCCTTGGCCAGGTGGAAGGCAGGGCACGGTGTGGCGAATCGGCCATGTAAGGGCAAATGTGCTGATTGTATCTTCCCTTTGGCACTAGAGAGATGATGCCATCTAAGACAGGGGCCCATCATGTGCGGCATACCTAGACAGTTTGCAGGCCGTCGGCCTGGACTGGTCCTTGCTGGACCCTTGATGTTCTATCTTATCTACTCAGACAAGATATTCCGGTAAGATCCTCCATAACCAAGTATAGTATCTAGCAATGCTAGAGGGATATTTCAGCATACAGTGGAGAACCACTGGAGGATTTTTCGAGAACATTAGAATCGTACACTTTCAAGAGAGCTATGAATATTTTTGTCTGGTTATGTAAGACGAATGACAAAAGAAACACCGTGGGTTGAGATATCAATTTCTGATTCCTCCTTACAAAAGAATGATGCTAACACCTCCTTCCACAGTCTGGCTAAGGACCTACTTTTTTTGCTGGTGCGAATCCTTGCCATATTTCACACTATTCTTGTTGCACGTGATATGGTTTTACCTTAGGGACCTTATAACTAAACATGGGTCATTTAAGGTTCTGGCTGTTCACTTCGTCCTTTCTCTGGCATCAGTTTTCACTTCCCAGGGACCTTTGGAACCAGACGATCCTTTGATCTTTTCCTGTCTAAGGATGGGAGAGCTTTGAAAGCCAGGAGTCACGGGGGGAGACTAGACCTCACGTTTGCACAGCTATGCGGTGCCTCGCGTGAGCTGGCACTGTAGCTCCGCGGGGGCAGTGGCTCTGAGCTCTGCTGTTTGGCTCCTCCTTTCCATTTACAGTGGAGGCAATGGCAGCAGAAAAATGCCAGACGGAGGGCCTGACTCCCGGTTAGAGCTCAGCAAGTGCTGGTTGAACCTAACCCTCACCAGTTCTTCCACGGAACTCTGGGCAGGCACAAAGTATACGAAGCCGTGCGCGGGCCTCTGTCTGTGCAAAGTATACGAAGTCGATGCCCACGAGGGCATCGACTTTCAGCCTGGAAGGGGCCTTGCTGCGGGTGTTACTAATACCCCACACGTGTTCCGGTGGCCAGCCGTCCACACCTACCCAAGGCCAAGGAAACAGAGAGACAAAACTGGGATATATCTCAAGAAATGGTAGGATTCTAATGAAAAGCCAAATAAAGCAGACAGATGGCCGGCACACACTTCTAGCTTTCTTTAGATTACGTAGAGGAGTTATTTTTATAGCATGTGAAGGCAATGCCTGACAGCAGGTGTTAGTCACCATCGTTTAGAGTGTGCCTAATAGAACCTTAGGTAGAGAAGCAGGAATATTGCCATTTTATTTTGTCATTTTCCTATTAAGATGTCAAACATACTTTTTAACAGCATTTTTAATGAGTTCAGGGGACAGTTTGTCAGCTCTCATCTCTGAGTTGCTAACACACCCAGGCCGATTAGAGCCTCCTTTCCACGTCATTATAAACCGAGTATTTCAAGGAAAGAATGTAGATATTATTCTTTTCAAATTATAAAATTTAAGTGAAATACAGGCCTTGTTTGCTGTTTATTGCAAGGGATAGAATTGAGATGAAATCGCCTAATTGCAAATCCAGGGACCTCGTCGCAGCCATGCCACTGACATAGCAGTGAGAGCCAGATACAGTCAGTTCAGTTTTCTTGGAAAATTATTTGCCACCGGGAAAGGGTGTTTAAGCAGTTGGGGGAGGGAAGAGCACTCAGTGGCAGAACATACTGGAAGATTTTTGTAAAGTTCTGACAGTTTTGCCAGATAGCATATGACCCTTTACGCTATCAAGTACCGCAGTGAAGATTGGCAGAAAGTTCATGTAAAGAAGAACGAAATGAACGGAATGAGGAGTCAGAAAGGGGAACACGAAAGCAGAAAAGTATTTGGAGTTATAATTGGAGGGGTTTTAAGGGCGGATTTTTTTTCCCCAAATAAAGCACTCAACAAGTATAAAACACTTGGAGTCACTGAGGGAAAGAGAACAACAGGGTCACAGAAGGTTAATATAGGAACAGAAACCCCAGGGCTAGTTCTCAGGGATAAATTAACAAGTGCCCACTTGAGATTTATGGCGTTGGAGAGCTGATTGCAAAATGAGTTGGGTGACTCCACACATTTTTGTGGTGCTTCTTCCGTCAATTATGGAGTTTTAGGACTAGAACGGGTTTTGAAATAAATATCTGGGAGGAAATACAGGGTTTTTCTTGGCTTAATTTTGGCCAACAGCCCGAAGCAATTCATTGTATACCTCTGTGTGTAACAATTACTGAGAAATGAAATTATTGATGGAAAAATGTAATCTCTATTTAAGGAGATAGTATAAATTTCTAAGTTAAATATTGGCGAAAAACAAAATAAGTAGGACATGTTTTCAAATTATATACTTAAATGCAAATGTCATGTATTTCTGATAAAGAATTGTGATTTTCAATTTAATAAGTAGTTGTGAATACCTACTGTGAATACTAATCTGAGTACCAAGAACAGGATTCCAGGTATTTACTGAAACAAAACACTGAAAATTGTAGGAGTATTCTAGAAATAGGCTCCATATCTCGTTATTGTGGGCAGAAACTTACTCTTTTATAAGCTCAAGATGGTCTCAGTATGCCGAATTTTGTAATCAGAGCAATTTTCCACCTTTACTGTCATGTATTAATGTATTAATGTTTCCACCTAAATATTTTGGTCTTTCTTTAGACATCTCACTGAAAAACACTTGAACAATTCACTTATGTATTTTGTGCAGAAGAGATTACAGAATACAGAGTTAAAGGTTAGGGTGTGGAACTCATCTTTAGCATTGATGACTTCTTCGTTGTGGTCAGGCCACAGTTATTGAGTACTGTTTGAGGACAATGAACAAATTAGTAATCAGAGCATATTAGAGTTAGAGGGAGCTACAGAGCTCATGTATCTTAAATACATTATCTTACAGGCTCGGGTTCTTTCAGTAAGAACTTACTGACTCTGTGTCAGCCCTGGGCTGTCTACTGGGATCCAAACATGGAAAATGTAGGCTCACATAGGCCCTGATGTGACCTTGACCCACTCTCCACACTCTTCACTCTGCTCTATATTGTTGTATGCTCACCTTTAGAGACATTATAAAGATAAGATTTCTAGTCTTCTGGCTTTAGCTGAGATTAGCCAATGGCAACACTGTCCAGAGATCAGAGAGTAGGGAGGGGAGTGAGGTCGGGGTATTGATCCTTCTGGTTCCTTCCCTTCAGGATTGTTATGAGCTGACTGTATCCTTAGACTGCCAGGGAGCCCTCTCCACACAATCCTCCCTCTCTGGGTTCTGAGAAGTACTCCCTCTCCTTGCTCCTCAGGCTAGTGTGGAGGCACCACACAGTTATTAATCCCCGTTCTACATCATCCTTTGTGGTTTTCCGTTACTCTGCCCACATCTTTGTAAGTGGTTCTTTAATTAGACTCTCCTTAAGTGGCCCAATTTTATCATACCATCTATTTTCTTTTGGGACCATGATGGATATATAATGAGCAGAATGGCTTTCAGTTTATTTTATTTGTGATGCGCCGTGAGGTGTTTGTAAACCAGCTTTTATTTAAGGTTTACGAAGTTCTGATTATTGATGGAACTTAGCCATTTTCAAGCCATTGACAGATGAGAGAATCGCAGCAGGGACCAAGTGGCAGAGTCGGTATGGTGGCATTGGAAGTTTGCGTTCGGTTTGCTCAAGTCGGTATTGAAATAGGTGGTGACTCAGTTGTATTCTTTGAGTCTAAATGCCATTGAGTGGATTTCTGTTTGGTGACAGATGCCCTTTTCTGTCTACTATAAAAGTTACAGTAAAAGGCAAATCGTTGGGTTTGGACTGAATTGTCACCGAGTTTGATTGACAGGGTTGGTCTAGACCTATGAAAGAAGAGGCGCTTCCAAGGTCCGAGGAGGCCTTGGTGTCTTGCATCCCTACCCTCAGCCCTCTAACCACGGGCTTTGGGCTCAAAATCCTTCCTTGTAGAACCCATTCTTGAGTTTAAGACTTTTGATTCTTGTTCAAACCATACACCTGTTGAGGTTAATAACATGTTAAACTATTGGTAATTAAAAGTGACCCCAGGCAAAAATGTTTTGGATCTTTCTGAGAAAGTTTTGATTTGAGAACAGAGAGAGATCTGAAGGGTTCAGGTCCTGGATTTGGTGTATAAGTGAGAGAGGACAGTGGCAGCAAAGAGGAGACCCTTTCATGTGGGGAAAAAGTGTATTATCAATTTCCCAGACTTAGGAATAAGATACGGTTTAAGTAAAAACTGAGAAAACAGTTTCTCAGTTATAGAGCTGGGTGCAAGGGAGGCCAATAGCGAAAACAATGAAAAGCACTTAGAGCAAACTGCCCCATTTTATTGGTCCCAGGTTTTGATATTATACACAAATATATATTACTGTGAAGAAGACTCAGTGAAGAATTAATAAGAGTATTTATTGACTACCTACCACATGCAAGGCAGTGTTCTAAGTATTTTACATTTGTTAACTCATTTGATCCTTATAACAGTTCCATGGGGAAGATGCTGTTATTGGTTTCTGTGTTAGCTTCTGAGGGCTGTCATAGCAAAGTATCGGCAATCGGGTTGCTTAAACTCCAGAAATGTATCATCTCACAGTATCACAGCTGGAAGTCTAAAATCAAGGTGTTAGCAAGGTCGGTTCCTTCCGAGGGCTATGATAGAGACTGTTTTCTATGATTCTTTCCTGGTTTCTGGTAGTCTTAGACATTTCTTAACTCGTAGATGGCCTTTCCCTATGTCATACAGTCTTCCCTTTGTACATGTCTACCTATATGTCCATATTTCCCATTTTTATAAGAACACTAGTCCTACTGAATCAGGACCCATCTCATCTTAACTTGATCATCTGCAAAGATCCTATTTCACAGGTACTGGAGGAAGGGACTTTAACATCTATTTGGGGGGCATAATTCAGCCCATAACACTACCCAGTTTTAAAGGTGAAGAAACAGAGGCACAGAGAAGTCAAGTAAGTTGTCCACCATCACCGAGACAGTAAGCACTATAATCATCATGCTATACTTCCTTTCGTAAAGGAAGTCCAGGTGTAGAAAGCCTGGATGACAGTACGGTAGCATCATTGCTAGGGTGCCCATGTCTGCCTTAGTCCCCTTGATCAGAATTATATTTACCCAAAGAAGAGATACCCTGTAGTATGTGGAAGTCTCATGAAAAGGATGGCAGGAAAGCAAAGGTGACCATGCAGAAAACCTGAGACAGCACAGGACATGACTGAGAGGCAGCATCATTTCCAACGCCGTTTCCTGAGGTCCAAGACCCTTTATGGCCCAGGCCTTTTCTCCCTTCCCACGGCATCTAACAGAAAGCTCTGCCCACCTGGTGCCTCCTGTTCCCTCTAAACACCACTGATGACTGACTTGCTTCTTGGCCAGCCTGTGCTGTGTCACGAGATGGCATCCACAAGGGAAGGCAAGATTCTCCTCTCACTTCCCTGCCGAGCCCTCGGGAGGTTTGGTCTGAGTGCTGCTACAGAAAGATCAAAGGAGAGACAGTGCACTTAATCACTGCGGATTTTTATCCTCTAAGTATGTGTAACTATGTGATAACTAGTAATGATTAATCCTCACACTTCATCTGAATTCCAGGACATTTTCTAAATAATGCTCCATCAATCTTCCAAGAAGCTTTTAACCATGATAGGAAAAAGAACATGTTTTCTATGACTCATAAACAATATAAATGTACTTAATAAACCTAATTTTACAGAGGTTATGGTGATGATTCCTCAGCCTGAAGAAGTGAGTTCTCGTTGGGGCAGATACTTGCTGAGTCAAAAGCTGTTTACAGATGCAAGAATGTCAGTGGGTCTGTCTGATTCCTGGTGCCTCATAAACATTGACTGTATATTCAATAATGTTGAATGGTTCCAGAGGAAATTCCTTCCTTAGACTTTAAAAAGGCTTATTTTTTTTAAAGGACAAAATCACTACATATAATTATAAATTTAAACTATGAAAGTCACTCACTCTCATTATCACCCTCTTTCTGACCCTCTAGTGGTAATAAATGTTGACAATTTGTGTATATTTGCAAACGTATTTTTCCTTACATATATAAATATATATTTATAAACTGTATAGGTCTATATATTATTTGCCCTCATTTTGTCACTTAGTAATACATGTTGTGGATTATAAAATATAAAAAATCTAAGTCATGCTTTTTAATTGCCACATACTTTTTCTAGCCTAAAAGACATTTAACCTTTCCCTGTTGATCATTTATATGGTTCCCAAATATTTCATACGCAAACACTGCTACAATAAATATTCTCATGAGCAGAAATACTATAATACTCCTGCAGCATTGTTTGCCGTAAGAAAAAGAAATGTTACAATTCTTGGAGAAGGTCTGGGTGCCTTTAATATAAATTCCTAAAGGAAGCATTGCTTTCAAAGGGTAGGTCCATGTATCAGTTAGTTATTTTCATATAGCAGTTTACAACCATCTATTAGTGGTTATTCTTTCCTAGACTGAGTCATAAGTCTGTGGTCAGCTGTGGGTAGCCTAGGCGGTCCTGTTGACCTTGGTGGTTCGCTCCCACATGTCTGGAGGTTAACTTGTTGTTGGCTGGTCTAGATAGCCTCAGCATTTCTCCCAGAAAATTCTCCTGGGTGTGTTCGCATGGCAAGATGGAAGTCCACGAGAGGAAGTGGACACAAGCAAGCATTTCTTTAAGTCTCTTGTGTCAAGTTTGCTATTATGCATTGGCCAAAGCAAGCTACATGGCCCAGTCCAGAGTATGTGTGGGAGAGTGTTAGCAAAGGTGTGAAAACATTAGGATCATTTTTTTCTGTCAATTTCCACATATATTTAAAAAGTTTATGTATGTTGCCAAATTGCCCTCCCACAAGATTTAACTAATTCTTACCACTACGAATGGTGTATAAGAGGACTTTGGCAACAAAATTCAGTCTCCCAGTGTGAAACATTAGGAACATATCACAATTTCACTTCCACGTCTCTTGTCCCTGCCTTTTGATTTCTGCTATGTTCTAGGACTATTGACCAAGCTCATTATAATTATTGCTTCTTTTTATTGTATAGATTTTCTTAAAGATTTATAACATTTACATTCTTTTTTTATAACTTTAATTTTTAACTTCAATTAAAGGCAACTTTAATAGTTTTTTTTTCTTTAGCCATAATTAAAAGGGAATTAATGTTTACTTGGTTAGTCTTTTTATAAAGCAACTTCCACATTCCTAAGAATGTATATTTTGGGTTCCATCTTAGTTGGATAAAATTTTATTAAGTTTGCAAAACATGGTCATGGATGCCATATTTTCTGGGATCATTCCTATCTAACAGTCCCTTTTTGTTGTTTTTCTGCATGAATAAACTGAGAATAACTTATCGGATCACATATTTTTCCTTATTTATCTACTGTCTTCTGGATTTGAATGTTCCTATAGAGAGCTTTAATATAGATTATTTTTTTCCTCATTAATTCATTTAACACCTACTTATTGAGCTTCTACCATGTGACAGGTACTATTCCAGGTACTCAGGGCATGTAAGTAAACAACATGCCCACAAATATCTCTGCTCCCCTAGGCTTCAACCTAGTGGGAAGACAGATAATAAACAAAATAGATAAGTAAATATCTGGATAGTATAGATAAATAAGTAAATATAAGTAAAACAGGAAAGGGAGGTATATAAAGTGCTGGAGTGAGGGTTATCTTTAAATGTGGGTAGTCAGGAAAAGGTCCGTGAGAGAGTGACATTTGAAGGAGATGTGTAAACAAGAACTACAGATATTTGGGTCAAGAACATTCCAGGCAGGAAGAACAGCAAGTGCAAAGGCCCTGAAGTGAGCATGTCTGGCGTATTTGAGGAAAAGCCAAGAAGCCTCTTGAATTGGAGCACAGAAAATGAGGCGAAGAGTAGAGGAATGAGATTAGAATGCCAACTAGGGTTAAGATCAGGCTGGACCTTCTAGAGTGTTCTCGGAATCTGGGCTATGTCAGAAGGGGTTATAAACACTAGATGGGTTTGAACAGAGAAGAGATAAGGTCTGATTAATTTTTATTAGGAACATTTATTTATAAATTTTTAGCTGTCTATGGTCTTCAACCTTTTTTATTACCCCTTCCTTTAAAATTTTTTATTTTATTATTTTATCTCTTCTCTAACATCTTATTTCACAGATATTTTTCTTTGTTTTCTGTCATAGTGCAAAGTCTAAACTGTAATTTCTTGGAGACTGTATCATTTTAGGATAGTGTTTGCTGTTGTTGTTTTAGTATTCTTTGTGCTTTTGAAAAAAAATGTTTTTTTCCTGCTCTACTATTTTTGCATTATTGATGAGCCTTTGGTTTTCAGGCTTTTCATTTTTTGAAAGAGGAGTGTGGTGTCTACGCCTTCTCATTGCCCCCAACAGTCTGGGTGTGTTCCGTTTTTCACCCTTCTGTTTTTATTTTGGCCTTCTTTGCATCCTCATCTTCTGATGTGAGCTAGAGGCAAGGTATTGCTGGTTTAAAGTTCTCTTCTTCTGTTTCTGAGGGCAGGGGTGATAGTTGCTGGAAAGAACACTTACCTTCAAGAGACCTCAACTAGGTCCTGCTTCTTTCTCCACCGTTATAGTAAAGACGTTTTCAGAGGAGCACTTCTGTTCTGGAAAAGGATGCTTTTGGTGCATCCCCACCTTAGGGGGAGTGCTTATATGGGTGAGTGTGGAGGTGCTTCCGGCTTCCGGGAACCACTCTTTAGTCTGTGCCAGTGAAGAGGAGTATCTAGAACATTACACATGCCCGCCCGCAGCAGCTCCTGTATCATCAAGTGGAGTTTGTTCCAAATTGGTATTGATGAGGGTTTTCTGAATTTATTTTCCTTTCCTCCCTATACTGCTCTCCTTCTCTGGGAGTCAGACAAAGTCATTATTATGTTAGTTCTGGGATCCTATTTTCTCTCTGAATGGTCTATTTCTGGATGAAACTTTTAAAAGATTGGTCGAGTTAAGCTTTCTCTACTCGTTTCACCAGTACTAATGTGCTCTTTCCTACTCTTTTTATTTTTGGAAGATAGCGTTATATGAGTTTTTGCCTCTTTGCCATCTTTCTTTAGAAGTTTCTGTTTAACTTCTTTGAACAATCCTCGTAAAAATTGCTTTTGTGGCTAGTTTCAAAACCCATCACTATTTTAGTCTTCATTATGTCTCTCTTCATCATAGGACACTGATCATACACATTAGAAGAAGTGAAGTTATATGCAGTAATAATTAAGGCTTCTAAGGGAATAGAATTCTCCAGGCAACTTGTATCATTTAAAAAATATATATATTTTCACCTCTGACCCAAAAATATACTAAAAGGTAATTTGATGGAAGTTTTGGTTTCTCTCCTTTTGAATTCTTTCCATTTTAAAATCTACTTTTTAACTGTAATAAGAAACAAGGGATCTGTTTGCAGTTACTTGAGGTATATGTATTTATTTTCTAGGGCTGTTGTAATAGCTACAAACCAAGTCCTTTGGAACAATAGAAATTTATGCTCACAATTCTGGAGATTAGAAGGGGGCAGCAGGGCCATGCCCTCTCTGAAGACTCTAGGGGAGATTCTTTCCTTGCCTCTTCCTAGCTTTAGGTGGCTGGCACTCCTTGGCACTCCTTGGCACTCCTTGGCTTGCAGCTGCATCACTCGGTCTCTTCATCACACGATCTTCCCTGTATGTCTCTGTGTCTCTGTGTGTCCTCTCTTCTTATGAAGTCCTTTTAAGCCCACCCTAACCAGTGTGAACTCCTTGTTACTAATTGCATCTGCAATTAGACCCTGTTTCCGAATAAGTTCTCATTCTGAGGTTCTGTGTAGACTTGAAATTGGAGGGCATATGATTCAACCTAGTACAGGAGGGAATTATAGCAGTTAGAGTCCCTTACAAAGAGTGAGTCCCTCAGAAATAAGGAGCACGTAAGTGTTGGTGTTTGAGTAATGTACTGGTGAAGGAAGATTACAAAATATGGTTTGTCCTCTCTACACACTTAATTACCCAGTGTAACAACAAAGCTTGAGACTAGAGTGCCTTCAGGTACATTGAGGGTCAGCGAGGGAAAGATCAAGAACATCACCATAAGAGAAAAGACCTTCAGTCTCACAAAGCGGGAGCTGCCCTGAAGCAAATACACAAAGAAACCAAAACGATTAGATATCGGTTTGAATAATGCCTTTTGAGAGCCTCTGGTCGAAGTGTCTTTATCCACAGCCCCAGGCCAAGAACGGTATTTGTCTTTCTCCTGGCAGAGGATGCCTAGTCTGCAGCTCTTCTGAGGAGTTGACTTGGGAGGAGGGGTTTATGAAGTAAGGGAGAACATAGTGGTGAGGAGAGTGGGGACACTGGTACTTGACATTCTACCTCCAGGAACGTGGACATTTATGATTGGCACCATCGCCACTGTCTCCTCATCCTGCTCTCCTCTAATCAGCCATGCCAGTGTGGAGAAGGAGATTGAATCCCATGACTTTTGCCTGAGCTTAAGAGTTCTTTTTAAAGCTCCATCCAGAGCTTGCTGGGAAAACCTGACCTAGCAGGGAACAAAGTATTTACTCTGCTGTTCCATTTACAGAGATAAGTTGATTACTTTTGAAAATAAACGATGTCGTTGGCTAATCAAGAGTAAGAACTTCTTAGTCACTTGAATTTCAGAAGCCTCCTGCTGCCGATGAGGAAATCATAACTCAGGCATTAAAAATGGCTTTTTCTATTTCGGTTATCTTCTATTATTTGCCTGAGACTTGACCATAGAGACATAGTACAAATCTAATAAAGGGCGAGGTTATGCTCAGCAACTTCGGGCACAGGAACCTGTTTCTGAACCGAGTCCCAGGTGGTAGGACCCCCTCCTTATGTGTGCTTTATAAGTAGAAAGGAAAGTGAAAACCCCAGCAAACATGCTCAGTTGCCAAGGAAACACAGCATTGTCTACTAAATGGAGGAGAATTGTGAACTTTCCAGTCTTATTGACTCACTTTGAGTCGATACCAATGATCCTGAATAAATGTTTTGTCAAACAACAGGGCCCTGTTGTCCTTTGCATGGATGGGAACCTTACACAGAGTAGAAATCCAATGCTACTTGATTATTTCTTTGAGAACGTGGTCTTGCCACTATCTCCTTCTACATAATTAGGTGGTTTTACTCTCTGTCTGTTCTCCACTCCCCACTGCCCGAGTGAACATCCACAAGGCACAGAACGTGTACCGGTACAGAGAGGACTCGGACTAATGCAGGTCAGACCCATGCAATTCGAGTCTTACTCAGGTTCTGAGCAGCTAACAGTTCAGAGACATGCTTAAAATTATGGCCCCTATTGAAGAGCCTTTCATCATTAATTGGCTTCACAAGTCTCCACAGATAGCTCGTAGTCATCCTTGTGGATCACATATTCTAAGCTCCAGGCATAGAGCTTGAGTTGACCTTGGACGTCCTCTAAAGTCACACTGGCCATTACCTCTTCACATACAGAGTGGTCTAAAGCCTCGGCCAAAGGAAAGATGATCATGCCCTGACTGTATTTTCATCAGGGTTTGATGCGGCAACAGTTGATTATGCAGGAATCCTTAGAGGATGTTGCAAGTATGTAAAGTATTGTGAAAGAGAGCCTTAAGAAGAATCAGAAAAACTTTCTTTAATGTTTATGGCTTCTGGTAGAGTGCTGAGTTCACGTTAGACATATTCAATGATTGAATGGCTTCATGACTATTACACTGTAGAAGGTCATTAAGAATGAATGGTCTTTGAGAAAAGAAATAAAATGAGAAGAATGAAATTCAAATAAAAGATGAAGGTCAAAAATCCTATTGATCGTCAGGATTGATTTGGTTGATTTTGCTGGATAGTCCCTTTTCTGTCCTCATTGATCTCAATACCCTCCGGAAGCTGAGTTCGTAGTTGAGAAAAGTGGCTTTACCAGACAGGTAGGATTCCCTCTGGGTCGTTTAGTGTCTCTTAAGACTAACAGGGTGTAGGTATGGAGACTGTAGAAACACGCACAGTACCTGAGAAGACTTAGGTGTTGTGTTTGTCCAGGTCTGTACCGGCTTCATTTTATAGCTTCTTTGTTACATTGTTTTATTTCCCCACTTCACGGCTTTTCTAAAATTGCCGGTTTCCTGGATAATCCAGAGACCATGCCAGTGTTGCCTAGTTCTTATTAAATGTTCCTCACAAATGTCTGGCTGTCACTCCATAACGATATCCAGTTGTAATCAAAGCCAAACCTAGGGTCTCCTGCTTTATAATGGTATCGTCGACAGGCTTCTGAACATGTACGTTCAAGACAGATGTGACCCCGATTATTAAAGGGTCATTGTGCAGGACATAAAACACCTGCTTAGAAGAAGCAATGGAAGGCTTTGCACTGCTGAGGTAAACCCGTAAATCAGTAGCAGTTATAGTCCTGTTTGTTTTTTTGGTCTTGCCTTCTGAAATTTCAAAATGTGTTAACATTTTAGCTAATGTGTTTTCAAATACATTCAGATAGTGTATTTTACTTGGTCTAAACTCTAAAAAAGGTTGGGGGAGCCATGTGGTGATACAAATGGCTGGTGTATGAGTGAGAGAATTATGCTGAGGTTGTAGGCCTAACACTGACAGGGTGAAAAAAGCTAACACTTATTTAGCATTTCTCTCTTTTGGGCTGCATGCAGGTGCTTTAAATAGAGTATAGTATTTAATACATAGAACTACTCTTTTAAGTTAATATTATTAGGAGCCTGAACTGAAAGAAATTGCCGTTTTTGTACAAAATGACTGCATATTGGCATTTTCAAATGGTCCAACCTAATATTTTCTTTTTATGGAGTGAGAAGCAGATGTGTAGAGAGATTAAGTAGTTTTCCAAAATCATGTGGTTTCAAACGCAGGTTTTATGACTCTCAAATCCATGCTTATTTCACTGTAAGAATGGGTTTGCCTTCCAAAGAGGCTGTGTCATTAATTCTCTGCTGATGGGGGAGAAACCATTTAATACGTCTGCATCATGGTTCCCAAACTCCAGTGACCTATTAAAACCACTCACCTACTTGACAGAGGTATAATTAGGAACAGGAGAACTTCTATGTAAACCTGTTTGGGGAATATGTCCTAGGAACTTATTGCCATATTCTTGTTTTTCAGTCTAGAATGTGGCCAAATATATAACATCAAACAAAATAGAAACCGCACAGCTTTCCTTGATATAAACATATCGTTACAGCTCCCCCTAAAATCTTTTAAATTTATTATAATTGGGAAAATTGCCTTTTTCTATAGAAAAATAATTTCATAGCTTAGAAATGTTTTGCATTTCAAACACCCAGAATTTAGACACTCACCATAGTCAACTATTGGCTTCACCAATAGTTGGCATCATGGTAAGCCACAAATATATATAATATCTCCCTGTGAAACTGTGCCCAGGGTGCTGAGTTCATTATCCCTTTTCCCTTTAATTATCTAAAGGGAGGCAACCTAATATCACTGTGCAAAAGAACAGCATCAACAAATGCCAATAGCAAAATTCTGTCAGCCTTTAAGTGGTAGCTCCGGCACTGAAGTTCTAATTAAATCAAGGGTTGCCAGATAAAATACAGGGGAACTCAGTTAAACTTAAAAATGCAGGTAATTAACAAACACTTTAGTGTAATATTTGGGACATGCTCACACTAAACAAACTATTTGTTGTTTCTCTGAAATTCAAATTAAACTGGGCATCCTGTATTTTTATTTGCTAAATCTGGCAATCATAAACTAACTGATGTCTCTACCATCATAGACCTTTCCAACCTCACCCACTCATACTGGTCCAAGTCACAGTCCCAAGGAGGAGAACTGGAATCTAAAAGAGCTCAATGCTAGCAGTCAAACAATATCAAAAGGATTGACTCTGACTGTGAATTGCTACATGCAGATTTTTGTTATAAAGATGAACAGAACCGTATGGCAAAAAAAAAAAAAAAAAAAAATAGGGAGCATCACTTTGAGTTCTGCATGGGTGAAACATCCTCAAAATTCATGCTAATTCCAAACTGACTCCACCCTTGGCATTCCCACAGTAAGTTCCCAGTGAAATCCTCCCTCCTTTAAAGAATTACTTTATACATTAGCACACTACCAATCTCTAGCAACCTCTACCTAAGCAAAAAAATAAAAAAAAAATTTTAAAAAAATAACAGGCTAATGAATCTAGTCTCTTATTTCGAAACCTCAATTATGAATTTGTAAGAACACTATTTTGAAGGATGTAAACCTTTTGAAGCAACATCTGAGATAAATCGTTAATAGTTGTGGTAGTTAAAATTTTAATGTAATGCGGCTTCAGCCTATTCTCTATTTTTGCGTGAAGGTACACGTGTGTGACCCACACGGACAGTAACTGCTGTCATCCACCACGTATCTCACTGGGCTCCTTCATTCCACACTCGCTCCCCTTGTGGAGCCTACTTATTTGCTTGATCCTTTTCTCCCCCAAGTGTTAATTCTTTTAGAAGTCCATTTCACCCTGCAGTTGGGTTGCTTCTGTCTCTCTTTTGTCTCAGTTGAACAGATAAACATATTGGAATGTTTTACTAATTCTTTTTCCTTGGCCCTAGCATATCAGTAGAAACCAGGGAAGGTGGGAATAGGGGCTGGGGGGAAAGTGTGTGGCAACGAGGAGGTACCCTAATCTTAGCCTCACCCCTCTGTATTTAAGGTGACTAGTGCCTGGCACATCAGCATAGTCAATAAATATTAGTTTCCTTTCACCTCTCCATTATCAACTGTCCTGGAAGCAGCTAGCTAGTTTTATATAGAGAGGAAAAGTCAGGAAGAAAGGTAGTAGACATTTTCTTTTCTTTGCTTCCAAGGGAATTGTGAAAGGTAGAATCTGTCAGGTAAGTGTGATAGAGTGTGAGCTGCTAACTACCTGGTGACTTTGTCTGATTTTAAAAGTCTTAGGACCTTGCCTTTTCCTTCAACAAGATAAGAAGTTTGCACTAAATCAGTGCTCTACAATCCTGGGTGCACATGAAGATGACATGACAAATAGCCAGAAAAATACAGCTCTTGCCAGGTTGGCCATGTAATTTACCATCCAAACTAGGACCCTTAAAGCATAAAATGGGGAGCTAAAAATAATTAACAGGCACTGATCGTTCCATTAAAAGTGTCAAATGGGGCTTTTAAGGAGAATCTTGAATGTATTTTCTCCCTACACATTCCTGGAAATTCTGACTTAATTAATCTGGGGTATGCAGGTTGCTCCAAAAGCCCACTGGGATTCTGACATCACCTTGTGAATCACCGGAATCTTCCTGAAGCCTTTGCACTGTGTCTAATGGACTTCAGGTCTCTTATGCTGTGAAGCCAATAGTTGACTATGGTGAGTGTCTAAATTCTGGGTGTCTGTGTTTTGTCCTTGGTTGGCATTATCCACTGCTTTTTCTGAGTCCTCTTGCTACCCTTTCTCTTTTCTTCCTGTGACTATGGACCAGAAAGGGACAGGAATAAGAGGAAAATTCTTGAGGCCCATTTTGCTTATTTTTCCCTTAAGAGAAACTTAATTTTAAAGTAGCTTCTCTGGAACCATGGCCTACCACAGAGAAAGTAGATTAAAAATTTATTGTACCCTCTGGGAAGAATGTGTTTACTCGTTCCTGATTTAGGTCATATTAGTGAACGAAGATTAATGGCACATCCAATTAAGGTGAGCACTAGGAGTCGCGTGTGAAGCACTGCTCTGGCAGTCACTGACCTCAGCATCTCCGCATCTCCACCTTGCCCGGAAGATACTGAACAGTCAGCTCTTTCAAGTAAGAGAAAATCACATTTATTACTTAAGTAGGACTTAATCTGGCAACACAGATATTTTATATTGCTCTTTTTGAAACTGAACTAATTAAAAAAAAAACTATGAAAATGATGTGCCAATCAGAGTATCCACGCCATGCCTGTGGTCTCTGAAGAGATGCTTCTTAGTCATCCATGTGTCATACCACGTGATGGCAATTATCTACTCAGGGGCTATTGGATAAGGGTAGCCAAGGGAACCCAGAAGAGCCACCCTCACAGCAGAAAAGATGACATGAGCCAATATAATTTCCTTTCTCTAGAGCACCAACCACGGTTGAGAAGGCAGTTAGCAGGTAGGGAAGGAGCAGGATGTAAAGGTTAAACGTACGAAAGGGCGGGGAGAATGTGACAGGACACTTGCAACCCAACAACATGTGGGATCAGAAGCTAAGAGAAAGCAGATGCAGTGCTGCCCAAAGAGTGGCCTGAGCTTCAGTGTGTGCTCTTACTACTCTGTAATGAGCAAAATGAAAGGGAGGAAGCTGAGCCTTTAGACTGTAAAGCAGTTTAACATTACTTTGACATCCAAATGTGTAATTTTCTGTTTTATAAAAGTATCGGTCTGTGATGGATTGGGGAACAGTGGGGTTAGCGGGGGGAAGGAAGCATTCCTTGACCATAGATTGTTTGAGGACCACTAGATTAGAAGCAGATTGTTTGAGGACCACTAGATTAGAAGCAGTGGCTCATGGTATGGGAAGAAGGAACCGCCTCGGGAAGCGGTGAGTTTCATGAAGATTCCTGAGCAGCTGTTGGAAAGCCTTTAGAGTCACTTGAGTCCCGAGCCATCCTGCCATCTTATCCTATTCTTTCTGGGGTCTGGTTTCTGATGCTTGAGTAAGTTTCTTTCTTCTAACTAAAGAACATAAATGAAATCAAAGAAAGGAAACATCTACAGAATTGTGTTGGGACTTTTAATTTATTATATAATAGAATTGAGGAATGCCTTTAGATTTCTTTCATTTTGCATACTGAGTTGTCACACCATTTTAAATTAGAAATGTAGGATTTAACAATTTATTGATTTAATGACAGAAGTGTTACATGGACTGGTGGGCCCAAGAGGAAGTCAGCTAGACAGCAGGGAGGAAATATATGGCCCATGAGAGAAAAAAATCATCGTTAAAATGGAGCCAGCAAGTCATTCAGGGCATAATAAGAGTTTGTGCTTGATCCTACCTACCCTGATACTGATGCCCGCGTTCCCTAGATAGGATTGTAAAACTGAACAAATGTATCAGCCAGTAATTCTACTGGGAATTCCTTCCTCTTTGCTAGTCAGTGGAGGGGCGGGGTGCATGGAGGGCTGGGATCTTTTCTCCTGATCAGAGACACAAAGGCAGGGACACTGAGGAGCTCCAGAAAGCTGTAGTGGAGAGACCTGATGCCACTACATTTTTGGTAGCCAACAGCAGGTCAGTCCCAAGAGTGGGGAGCCTACACAGAAAGTGGTTCGGGGTTTGACCAGCAACATGGCAAGGTAGTTTGGAAAGGTTCACTGTGGCGGAGGTGAGTGATTGTGGAGTACAATCAAGAAAGACAGTACATACATCTGAAGCACAGGGAAGGCGGGGATGCAGGTAGCAGCACAAATTACAGGTGAGGCAATTGTACCCACTCCTGCTCCACTGCCTGTGAGCCAAAAAATATGGCACATTCGTAAGACCCAAGAATGAAAAAGGGCTGACATCCTGTTGTTTTACAGGCAGTGTTCTTGATCTATTGGATCCACAGAGTGTTGTAACCCAGAAAGCAATCTGTGATTTGTTTGTGGGACAGTGAAATATATGGGCTCAGTCAGAAAGGAGGGTGTTAGCGAAGGTTTAGCTGTGGATGTGGGGATAGTTAGGAAGGCAGATTGGGGCATCAATAATTAAGGACTGCAGATGCCAGGCTCAAGAGCCTGAATTTATGCTGTAGGCCATAAGGAGCCACTGAAGGTTACTATAAAGCAGAATAATACAGGGGAGAGACAATTATACAGTATAGATTTAGGCTGATCCTAGGATGGTGTGCTGGATGGCATAAGGTTTATGCAAGGGGATCTGACGCAGTCTTATAGAAATATTGGGGGTCTTGATCAGGGGCATGAAGGAGGGAATGCAAAAGAATGGTTGTGAGAACCATTAGGAAAACAAATATTAATAAGGTCAGGGTTAATTACATATCTATTTGGGTAACTTAGTCGCTTTAGTCTCTTGGATTCACTTTAGTTATTTTCCACAACATACATTAAGCTACAAATTGATTATTCAATGTAAAGAGTGAGTTAAATAGACCTCAGAACATCCTTCAAGAGTTCCTAATGCAAACAGGCAATCACATAAAAATGTGCACTGAACAAATGTAGTAAAATCTCATTGATTAGAAAAAAAAGTGATTGGGAAAAGAGTCAGTTTAAAGCTCAGCAGACATTCTGAGTTACAAAACACTGAAAAGAAATGCAGTTTTATTTCAAGTTTATATAGAACTAGGTACTCCAGTTTAACATTACACAGAAAAGATTTTGTTTTAATTAACAGCTAAAATTTTTATAATTAAGATTATTATTCATCTGTAATATTCTTCTAAATAATAAAAAGGTGAAAGGATTAAGAAGTACAAATGAGTGGTTGCAAAATAGTCATGGGGATGTAAAGTACAGCATAGGGAATATAGTCAATAAATAGTGTAATAACTGTATGTAGTGCCATGTAGGTACTAATTGGAGGGATCAATTTGTTAATTATGTAAGTGTCTAACCACTATGCTGTATGCCTGAAATTAATATAAAATAATATTGAATATCAGCTGTAATTGAAAAACAAAAAAGAACCTTCATGGCCATTATTCTGGCCGAAATCCACCCATCATATGTTGACTGTGTGTGGGTCAAGCAGTTATAATGCAGTTCCTAGGCTTCCAGATCGAGGGGCAGTCTGTATGCGGATGCTCACAGGATTCTAGACTTTGACCTTGATGTCATGTGGGTGTGTCTCTCTCGAGAAAGGAGATGGATATGTTTTGCATAGGAAGGAGGGAAATACACATTTGGGACCAACTGGAGAACTGTGGTAGATTATATTATTGTCTTCAAATCTTCATGGCTCCCCTGTGGCAGGTTCATGCCTCCCTGCATCATTTTATCAGATAGGGTCCCATTACTTGCTTTGGGAGAGAAAATGTGAGTAGAAATGAGAAGCCATTTCGTAGAGCGGTGTGCAGAACGGCTTAGGATTTTTGCAAGGGTTTATGGTTTTGTCCCTCTCCTCCTACTACTCCTGTCATCTCAGGAAAATGGTTTCATCATCAGCCTATGTCTCAGGACAAAAAAGACCGTAATAGGTTGGACCATGCGTTATGAAAGATATCTAACACGATCAAGAAATAAACTTTGTTGTCTGCTCCTAAGACTATGGGTTCATTTGCTATTGCTGCATAACTTAGGCAAGTGGATCCATTCTTTCTTTACTATTTTGATTCTTTAATGCAACATTTGATCATATTGTATATATAGCTTTCTACCCTGTGCTTTTCCCCTTAACTTTATTTTGAACATTTTAAAATATCCAGAAGTGATCTTCGAAACATAAAGACAAATAGCTTTCTTATTCTTAGAATCAGCTGAAAAGTTAGGTGCATGAGAATGTATAGACAAAGTTGCCCTGAACAAGATTTGGGGTCATTTGGGTTTTTACTCTTCGCTTTTGCCAGGTGACTTTGGCCAGGCGGTGGTTGAATTTATATCATAGTTTCATGAATTAATTGAACTTAGTCTAATTTAAAAGAATAGTAAAACTCTGGCTGGTTTTCAAAGCTCCTCTGACCTCTGCTATGTTCTTTTATCATGTGTTCTAATAATTAAGTGAGTGACACAGAGAACTTAACATTCTTTCTTTCATTTCTTATTTCCCTATTTCTTTTTATTTTTCTTAGAGAGGATCTATTTATTAACTAAAAATGGAACAAAGAAGAAGTATATTCACAGAAATAGATGAAGCATATGTACCTTCAAAAAATCTGATATGCAGTTTGCTATTGTTTCTTATGTTTATTTTTTAACTTTACATTAAGGAAGCTGACTTTCTCATGGCCTTGGAACTAGGCCCTAGATTTCCAGGAAAAGTAATTCAAATGGAGCTATTTTATGGCAATTATATGGCTTGGAGAAAAGCTTTTAACAACTCAGAGCCTGTCAAACAAGAAGACATTATCTAAATGTCTTTGCAAAGAAGAATTAATCTCATTATTACTTCTAATCCATTTGGGAAAATAAAGCTCATGGGAGAAATGCCATGAGCTTTATTTTGTGTGTAATAACATTTTAAATTTGCACAAACAATTCTTTCATACCTTCTCTAAACCCTATCAAGGGAAAGGTTGAGAACTGAAAATTATTACTTAAAATAACCTGTCAGAAAAAATGTATTGATTATATTTCTTTAGGATATTAGTAAATTAATTGCTCATGCGATAATTAGTTATTTCCTTTTTTTTAGGCAACTATAGCAGGCATAGTACTTTGGACAAATGCAATAAAAATCAGAATATAATATGAATAGAAATAGCTAATGTGAGTCAATTTACTTACAATTATTTTAGGAAAAATAAGTGATATTTTTTTGTTACAGTAATTCTTTATTACAAACTGTTCGTGATTGTAGCCTTCTCTTAACTTGTTACAAAAAGCATTTTATTTTGGCTTTGGATTTAATTTTACAAAGTGTTGTTTCCTAGCTTCATAACAAACACACTTTATTTCCAAGGGAATCAATCAAAAAAGATAATAGATATTCATGTTTCAGTTCCTACAAATTCCTTTAGATGTCTCTGTTTCATACTCATCAGAGTCAATTCAGCAGGCCACTGAGAAAGACTGCCTGAAGCTGGCTTCCAAACAAGTCGAATTTGTCCTTTAAGGACAAGCATAGCTCTTTGAAAATAGAATTTGACAAAGTTAATGAAAGAAAAAGAGGAATGATAGCATGCAGGTATACCATTACTACTTCATAATATTTATAAGCCAAAAAGTCATCTATATTGGGAAGATGTCCTTTTATACTTAGCTTGCAGGCAATTTTAATACTATTTGGTTTTGTAGTACAATCTGTGTTTTCATTAGAGGATATCCATATAGGCTGAAATGACAAAAATTAGGTCTACGTATTTCTTTATTCTGTGACTAGTCTTTTTAAAGGATAGAAAATATCGAAATGCCTTTACTTTATTATATATGTGTGTACATGTCTCTTAAAAATTTAAACATGCTAGGATATAGTGATATGTTTGGGAAGCAAAAAAGACATTTGAAAATGTTATTAGACTGATAGTTACATAGTATAAATTCAATACACTTTATCTTCCTTTTGGTCATATGCATGACCAAAGGACAATAGAACATGGGAAGTAATTTTTAAAAAGTTACCAAAATTTTGGCAGATGGGCGAGCAGAGTGGGAAAAGCTAAAAGGTAACTGCCTGCAGATGGCGGACAACGAGAAGCAGGCCAAACTCCAGAAGGTGCCACATGCCTCTGATGGAAAAAGGCAGGTGTGGGGATCAAATGAAGAGTCTGGACAGGAGGTCGGTACAGGGCGCTTTATTCTTCGCCATATTGCTGCTCACAATGCTGGAGAGCCTGTCAACCACTCCTTTTCCCAACCCCCGAAGCAGACAGGGGGTTTGCATCTTAGAAAAATCAGACCTAAGAAAGGTTGGATTTGGGGATAGCAGAAATAGTAAAAGGAGAGATGAGATGATATATCGGTAACAGAGGACTTAAGAGAACATCTAAATACCATGTATTGATAAGCCTCTTCGTTGTCTCCCTTTTCAACATGGAGAGTGTGGGAAGCGGTGCTTAGATCCAACAGGCGGTATACTGGCAGATTCATTTCTGGAGTACTTGACGGGCTCAATAAAATCATCTATATCTTTTGCCATTTCTGAGTTCTGACCACCCTGCAATGAAGCCCACCAATTGGAGCGTTTTTCATCCAAAGAGAATTATCAATAGGAATAGATATCCAGAGACCACTAGATATATGAAGGAAGCATTTCATAGGAAGGTCAGAGATGAGAACGAGGCGAAAGGAACTCAGAAGAAAAAAGGCAATGTAAAAGTGGAAGAAAAAAAGATAAGATAAAGAATCATTAATATTCATAGGCTGAATAAATTTTACTTTTGAAGCAATAACAAGAAGTTTAAAAATTCATAGGGTAAGAAAGTCATAAGAAGTAAAACTACCATAGCAGAAGTAAAACATTTAATACAAGAATGAAAGATAAAGTGAGGACTCTTCCAAAAAATTAGAACCAAAAGAGAAAGAAAATAAATAGCAAAGAAAATATTTTTTAAAAAATTAGTGAACTAATTGAGGGCAAAACGTTCACCCACTAGGTCTTTGAGAAAGAACAAAAAGCAAAGAAAAGGAGGACGAAACTTTAAAGATACAGTGTGAGAAACCTTCCAAGTATTAAAAGCTATGAGTTTCGAGGTCGAAAGAGTCCTCTGAAATGAATGATAAGGCAGTAGACATCAACGCATAACATCATGCTATTTCAGAATCCCAAGATCCTAAATGTGGCTAGACAGAAATAAGGGAGTCACATTCGAAAGGTGGTAATCAGACACTGAAGCATTCCCTTCAAAATTCTGAAGAAAAATGAATTGCAACCTGGAATTCCAACTCGGCCAAGTGACCCATCAAGTGTGAACATAGAATAATTTCACATATGTGGGATCTCAACAAATGGATATTCTGTGCTCTCTTTCTCATGACACTATTGGAGGAGATGTTCCATCAAAAAGAGGGTTCAAACAGAAAGGGAGGCAGCCCCCTTTCACTCTGCCACAGGTCCGACAGAGTAAAAGGGGCTACGAAGCAGGAGTGAGATGAAGGGCCCATCTAGGTTATGGTGAAGGGAAGTCCCAGCATGAGAGCCGTGTGACAGATCTGAGAACAATCAGTCCAGATTAGAACAATTACCCAGAGTCCTTCAGGGGTATGCTTCTAAAGTAGAAATGGAACTGATTTATTACCTGGTGTTGTGCATTTGGCAGCTGAAAATTATGCTTCCAACAAGCCCAAATCAGGACTGTAATCAAAACACTATTTTTGTCTTCCATGTCACTTTACACCTTTTTCAGGGGTCAAATTTCCTCCCTTGTCTTCTGGGTAAGTTCACGTAGCTTATTGTCTCATTCTTAGAGAATGAAAAAAGCTCTAGAGGCAGAAACAGGTTGATTGTTCACTAAGCCCATGAAAACTTCTCTTCTTCCTTTGCACAAAAGTAGATGCATTTCCCAGCTCTTCTTGCAGTTAGATGTGGTCACATGTGACTGGGTTCTGGCCAACGGAACGCTGAGGCCTGGCTCATAAAAATTCCCTACTTAAGATGCTTCGTGTTCATTCTCCATCTTGCAGACTTGTGCAGAAATGACCCTGGTGGCCCAGGGTGATGGTGGAGCCATAAATTGGAAGGAGGCTGGGTCTCTGAATAGCTACTTGGTGCTTGGAGCATAGTCACCTGACAATCAAGAACAGGACATTTCGTGTAGTCAAAAAATAAATGTCTGTTGTCATACCATAGCAAAACATTCAGCAAGGCTGTCCTCTGGAGACTTGTAAGGCAGATCGTGTTTCTATTCAGCTTTGTGGAAGGGGTTGGAAGAAGTCATAGAGATAGGCGTTGCCATGTGATTTCAGCAAAATCAATAGAAAGAGATGAAGTCAGGGAAGCATTGGAGATTTGAAAGCAGAAACGAAAGAGAATAGAGAAAAAAACAGAAATTTGAGTCTTGAATTTGAGACTTTCAATCTCAAATATAGTCTCAATATGTAAATTAGAATATTCATTCCCAAACTATAACTGAAACTCTGCATTTGGTTTCAGACTAATCTCCAACCCCGTGCCCCACACCTGAGGCCGACCAGCTGCTTTCAGTGGGAGAGGGGCAGGTGTTTTTGCTGGCCTTCCTGCCCAATGATCTGACACTTGCAAGCTGCGATTACTGATGCTGTGGGTTTGGGGAATAGAACTCAGTGAGAGGAAAGGCGAAAGGGGCACATGATTTCATACTATCTCTGATTCTGTTGTAAGATGGGTAAAGGTTTGGGGCTCATTTTCCCCTTTGGCTGCTCTGCTAATAATCTTACTCTTGCCCGAAGAGCTCAGCAACTGCCCCTCCTGCCTTCCACTAAACTTCTCCGACCCCAGGGCTCCCATCTCTCCCCCACTGAGAACACACCTCAAGTTGTCCCAGGGAAGGAGGCTTTTTCAGTGAAGGGCAGCTCTCCGCTCTTTCCCTTGGAAAAGGTGGAACAGCCTCGTGAATCACGTCTTCACAATCATACCTTCATCTCCAGCCTCTTGACCAGTTTTATATTCTCCTGTGACTTTGGACCTGCCCGACTGATTCTTAATATCTCCCTTAGAAATCCACATTTTGATTCAACACTTCTCTTTGGAATTTCATATTAAAAAAAAATATATTGCTGTGACTTAGCTGAAATTTCCAATTTAACATCTTATTACACTATATTAGAAGAAGTTTTATAGCCCTCTTGGAAGATTGGGGAGAGAGTTAGTTATAGACACAAATAAATCAGATTACATAATAGAAATGTTGAAAATTAAGCAGTTTTAAACTAACCCTCACCCTTCAGGGAATGTAAGTAATGGGGACGGGCCATCTTAGTCCTCGATATTCTTGGCAAATCAGTTTCCTCTGCCGTGAAGAAGCATGGAGGTAATGGACTTGAATGGTGGTTGTTTCTCATATCAGACCGCTCATTCCAAAATATTAAAAATAACTAAGCAAAATGCATCCGTTTGGGTAATTTGGTATCTTTAGGAGACACTTTTAGATGTGGTTCGTGGGCTCATTTTCCATCCTATCTCTAAAATTAGAACTCTTCACTTTGATCCTTTTCTCCGAGATAATCGAATGAATAAACAAAAGACAACTGGGGTGAAGTCAAATATGATTTCCTTTGGTCAATATTTTGAATCTTATTGTAATTGTTTATATGTGGATATCCCTCCTCTTGACTGCGAGGCCTCGAAGGTATAATTCTGTCTTACTTATTCCAGTAGCTTCAGCACTTAGCCTGGTGCCTAATGCCAGAAATGTAGTAGTTGCTCAGTTAATGTCCGTACAGCGAAGAAATGAATGCAGTAATTTACGAGATGCGCAAGAACAAGCATCCTGTGTCATCTGTGCCTCATGCTCTTGTTATGTCAACTCTTGTCCTCATCTTCAAGGGCTCAAGACTGTACTCGAAATTCAAAAAAAAAAATATTAGCTTTAGGAGTTACTTCTCTACCAGCACATTCACCACTCTCTAAAATACGAATTTTGTTTTTTTAAGATAATCTTTTCTTTTCTTTTCTTTTTCTTTCTTTTCTTTTCTTTTCTTTTTCTTTTCTTTTCTTTTCTTTTCTTTTCTTTTCTTTTCTTTTCTTTTTCTTTTCAGTAGCCCAGCTCTTGAATGAAGACCATGTTTACAGGTGGAGTTAGGATAAGCCTTTTACAGACTGATACTTTGGTTTATAAGCCCCTGCTTCTTTGTCTAGTTAACGCTGTTGGTTTTGGATGACTTCATAAAAATGCCTGAAGCTTACAGATAAAGGGAATAAAAAACAAGATTATTACATGGACTTCTTTCCTAAATAATACTTATTACAGACTATCCCGGGTAGTAAGGAAAAATAGTTAAAATATTAACATTTCCAAAGCCCTAATCTTAGATCCACACAAGTGCCCTGCTCTTGTTTTAACTCTGGCTTAGCACTTATGCACATCAGAAGTACAGCCAATTCTCATTTTGGGGCAGAAAGAACAAATTGCTTTTCCTTCTTCGGAAGGCAGATTGAATATCTGAAGATTGGCTCTCTATTGGAAACTCTGAAACTGATCTCAGGCCTATGGGCTGCTGTCTGTACAAAAGACACAAACCACTGGGTGGATGAATTTTTCAAATCAAATTCTTATGGGTAGTTGAAAATTTAGTTTGTCCTCAGCTGGGGAGGAAAAAAAAAGTAGCCTGCAAAGCACAAGGCAAGGAAAAATTTGACACATCAAAACTGGCTAAATCCGTCATGCTCAATTGTGTAACAGAACAGAATGAGATGAGCATATTAGTGGCAGTTGAGAAAAATGGCTTTTTAAATTCAGTTTTTTTATGAGAGTAATTTAGGAAGTGTAGTATAAGAGTCATTAAGTACAAAATACCATAAATGTCAATGTGAGTTGTATTCTGCTTTTGTTTGGCTCGCTGAGTGACACAGCATACCTTCAATCTGATGAAGAAGCGCTTTTGGAGGCTGTAAAGTGAGAAGCATTAAAGCGAAGTCTCTGAGCAGCACTGGGTTCCCGGGAAGGAGGCCCCTAAAACAACATCTGCCCATCCTGTTTTAGGAGACAGGGAGAGATCAACAAGGATGGGTTTCCAACCCATGAATGGAGTAACACCAAGAAGAATCTTGTGAGCCAGCCACACACTTCCCACTGGGGAAACAGGAGGGACGTGAGCAGGAGCAGCGAGCTTGCGGGAAATGATTTCAAGCAGGGAGGCAGGAGTGAGAAATAAAGCTTGGCTCATCGGGCTGTGACAGAAGGAAATGTGAGCCCAAACAGCAGCTGTGGCTCAGAGGCTCCTGCCTGACTGCATCAGTTATTGTTTGGGGTGGAATGTAAAGGGGAAGAAGTCTCCCCACCCCATCACCTCTGCTAGCCTGAGAACTTATGCAGTCTGAAGCGTGACCCCTTGTAAATCTTGTTTTTGAAGCTCTCACCAACTCTAGAGGGTTGAAAAACCAAGAACATGCACTATAAATCTAAGATCTGGGAGTAATATTTTTTTGAGTCTGTCTTTATTGAATACTCCTTGAACCTAGGCCAATTGCACCTCTGTCCAGATACTTCCTATTTTTGTCCGGCTTAAGTGCATCACATGCTTCGTCCTCAGAATGAAGCCTCAACCCTTCATCTGGTAGCATCTTCCTCTTTCTTTACCAATATTTCTTCAACCCTGTACAAAAAGACGTAGCGCACCATCACATCTGATCTTACCATATTTTTTAATGTGGTTTATTCTGCAGCCACTTAGTCCTCCAAAAATTGGCCATGGTTATCTCACCCCTTTGTTGTTGTTGTTGTTGTTGTTGTTGTTGTTGTTGTTAATGTATTTTCATCTGTGCTTCACGATTTAGCCACATTGAGCCGGGCTTCCAAAGTTTATGTCGACTGACCCTTCTGTAGTCTTTCTCAGCCCCCCAGCTCCCATGAATGGCCCCTTGGTAAATCTGTAGTGTCCACACTGCCCTCGGAGACAGCCATATCTACCCTCCCCTGTTCCTGGAGGTTTTCTCTAGTATATTTTTGGTCTCCCTGGCTGCAGATTCCATTGTATCCATCACAGAGTTTTATTTGTTTTTATGGAATTTTTGCGCGTCGTGTGGCAACTCTGTGCTGTGTGTGTGAGCGTGTGTCTCTGTGCGCACGTGTGCATGCCTGTGCATCTCAGAAGAAGAAGAAGAGCTTCCCCCTTTTTCCTTTCTCTCATTCTCGAGCACACATGTTTAGTTACTCTTGGCAAAAACATCAGTGGGTGACTAGCACTCACCCCCTTGGAACACTAGGGACCCTGACGGGCAGACACCCCCCAGTCTTGCACCATTTACTTCTCCGCGCTGCTCCTCTGCTTACATAACCTCAGCTCCCAGACGGAGTGGACACAGCTGGCTTGGCGGTTGTATGGGGTCAGCAGGGTGGCCTACACACTCAGGCAGTGTCAGGCATTCCAAGGTGGGCTGGGGCGGAGGAAGAGTCTCCAGTCAGGAAAACATAAGATGATAATTCACCATTCTTCTGTATTTAATGAGGCAGAATCCATCTAAACGTCATATCGTTCAGTTTATGGTATTTTCATTTATTCATTCATTCACTCTATTATGCATTCACCAACTCCTACTGAGATCTCTTCCGTGTGAATAAATTTAGGAGAGTAGTGTAGCTGATATCTATTGCAATGATAATGCTGCATAGAGAATAACCAGAAAAGCTCAGTCGTATACAACAATAAATATTTATTTAATTCACGAATCTGTGAGTCAAATAAATATTTTTTCTTGTCTGAGCCAGGCATGACTGATCTCGGCTGAGGTCACTCATTTATCTGTCATCGTCTGGCAATTAACAGGACACTGGCGAGGAGGGCCTTGGCTAGGAATGCTGAAACAGCTTCGATGTTATCCATGTGGTTGCTCACCTCCAGCAGGCTAGCCTGGGCTGGATCGCAGCACGGCGAGCATCCAAGACAATGATGGGAATGAGCAAAACCTCTTAACACAGCCTCAGAAGTGGCTCCAAGCTACTTCTGTCACATTCTGTTGGCCAAAAGTGAGTCTAAAGGAGAGCCCAGATTCAAGGTAGGGGTGGAGCAGATGAACACACTCCATCACCTTCCAGGAGGAGCTGCACAGTCACACTGCGAAGGACATGGGTTCGGAGAGGCTATTTGGGTCACCCGTACAATTGACCTGCCGCAGGGAGACAGACAGGCAAACCCCGCGTTAGAACATAATGTGATGAGGACAGTGTTCTACCTCTTTAAAGGAACAAGAAGAAGAAAGATGTAGGGAAGAAGCCAACGACAATTATTCCTCTTTTTTTCCCTCCCCTTTCCCACCAGCACGTACCATGACACTTTCTGTGGAAGTCTCGGTGCTGTTGAGGACTTGCCCGTGGCCACTTCAAAGCGGGAACGAGCGGTGTGGAAGTCAGCTCCTGTCCGCACAAGTAACGCGAATGCATGTGTTGTTTCTCTGGTAGAGACGATGCTGTTTGGAAACTAAGCTCTTATTGATGACTGCCAGCACTTCCAGTGTGTGTGTGAGGCTTCAGGGAAGGCTTTGCCGGTTACTTTGTGTTTTCAAAGTCAGTAATGGAGGCTAAACGTCATTTCAGTTTCTCATTCTGCATTTGTCCCCTGTCTCATTTGATTTCTGAATCTCACTTGTCTGTGTGATTTAGACTTCTGTCAACTACCCCGGCAGAGGTGGCCGCCTGCTACATTGTACAGAACTTAGCCGATGCTTAGCTTATGGGTTTACATCAACGAATCTTATACTTTCTCATCCTGCAATTCAGAACTTTCCGCATCATACCAATGACCTCTCAAAAAGTCAATCGCTGTTTACCTTTGGGTGTTGTTAAAGAAAAGCAGGCAATTAGGACGTCTCACCTGCAGTCCCCTCAGACGTGGCTGTGGCCCTCGGCAACGGGAAGTGAAGTGAAGGGAGGTGACTGCATGGGTCATCGCTTCCCCGCAGAGGTGTGCTTGACGCTCGAGTTACAATCCGCTTGTCCGTTTTTGAATACCCAACAGTATTCTCGGAAGAAAGAACTTAAATTGCAAAGGACCAGAACGTTTTGGCTCTAAGGAACCGGCTTTGAAGCAGCATTTTCTTCAGAAATACTTAAGGATAAGGTCAGCAAACTCCTGTTTGCTAGACTAGATGAGTCCTGTGATACCGTGTACCAGAAAACATTTGTTTGACATTAGCAATTTTCCTTACTTCTTTGAGTTGGATCCACTCATCTGGATTTGAGTCCGCTTTCTTCATAAAGGGTGTGCATGCATTTATGTACACACATACACAGGGTGCTCACATTAAGAAATAAAGCTAGAATATATTTCACAACCACTGGTACAAACCCTTTATTTTACAGTTGAGTAAACAGAATCAAACAGGAGAAAAAACATCTTGCACAATATCCATCTAGTTGCTGGTTGTATGTGAGGGGTGTCCTGACTTGCAGTGCGTCAAATGGCATGATTTACAGAAACTTCCTTTTACACATGGGATGGCTTAGAGGCGGTGAAGCATCACCCAGAAACACATACTGCAGCTTGTCGAAGTGGTGTGATATGCCAGCCAAGTGCAGAGAGACATATGACATAGAGGTAGAGCCAACTGAAGGAGGAAGGACAGCGTGATAATTTAGACCATAAGTCGTTCTTCTCAGTACAAAAATATTCCCACACTTCTCAGTTTTCCTGGGATAATCCTGTTTCACGTCCGTTGTCCTGGCATGATTAACGGTCGCTTTTAAAAAGTGTTGCTGTTTAGACAGTACATTATCATTCAGTCACCCTGGCGATTAATGTAGTAGGAATGGGACCATTTCATTATGTCATAGAGGATTTTCAGTTTCCAAAGTCCCTTACTCTTAATAGAAGTATTATTTAGGATTCCCAAACATCAAAATCCTGATCTAAATACAGGATTTGATGCCTGTGAAGGTGATAAGGAAAGAAATTTTTGAAAGGGACATCAGAAGGTCACCAAAGGCAAACTCCTCCCACCTTCCGCAGGTGCCGGCCCAAAGTCCTGTGTGAAGACTGGTCACCTGCAAGGTGGTGTGGGGCCAACAGAATGTTTATGGCTCAGCTGCTTTCATAGGCAAATGCTTCCTCATTTTCTAGGCTGAAAAGCCAATACAAGGTTAAAAGGATGACCAAGGCTTCAGGAACTGTATTTTTTTTTAATCCCATTAGTGTTTTAATTGATTATTTAATAGTTGACCTTTTAAAATTGTTTGTATGTCTTCAAAATTTTAGTTTATTCATCAGGTCCCTTCTTCCCACCTTATTTCTTATAATTTTTGTCGAAGAACTCATATAGTTTGACCTGTAGAGTTTCTCACACTTAACCTGTTTAACGTGCTTCTCTGTCCTGTGTATTTCTTGTAAATTGGCAGCTGGGTCTAAAAGCCTGATCGTGTTACAGGTCGTGTTGTGCTCTTTCATCAAGAAACAAATAATGACTGTCATCTGGTGATGGAAGCAGCCATTTATGCTTATTGCCTAATTCAGGGGTCAACAGACTCCTGTGAACCGACTCCCCTTTTTGTAAACCATTTTATTGGAACGCAGCTATGCACATTTGCTTGTGAATTGTCTGTGGCTGCTTTTGTTCTGAAAACATAATTGAGTAGTTTTCACTGTGCCATGTGCTCTGCCAAGCCTTCAATGTTTACTGTCTACCTCTCTATAAAACAGTTTGCGGATCCCTGGCCGAACTCATTCACTGCCATTTGAAATGGCAATAATCTCACCTATGTGTGTGTGTATGTGTGTGTGTGTGTAATCTTTTAAAATACAGAATACTCCAGGATTCATACTGATACCTCCAATTCTAATATAGGATTTTTGGATTTTTACTTAAATTCGTCTATATTTTTATATTCTTAAACGTCAGGAGTCCTGGTTCTTAAAAACATGATTGAATGATTGAATTTTAATATTTCATAATTTCCCATCTGCTTAATCCTGTATTCTAGAACAGCCTAGTAATAATAAATTAATAATCATTAATAATGTATCAATTAATAAGCTCATACATTATATAGAGCATATTACATATAAAATTATATAAATGTGTATACATTATAAAATTTAATTTGTAATTTATGATTTAGAAAATTATATATAACATGTATTTTACATAATATAAAAATAATATATTGCATATAAATATAATGGTAATAATAAATGATAATTACTAATAGTTTATTAATAATAAATGCATCATCACCAAATATGATTACCTTCTTCTTATAACATTCTTTATTCTCTACCTTTGAGTCCAACTTTGTTCTCACTGATTTTCTGCCTTTGGAGCTACTTCAGAGAGATGGGTGTTGACGTCTCCAACTGTAATAGTGGAATCACTGATTTCTCCTTACTGCTTTGTCAGTTTTTGCTCCGTGTATTTTGACATTCTGTTGTTTGGTGCCTAACCCATTAAGGGTTGTTATGTCTTGGAGAATTGATCCCTTTCTCATTACATAACGCCCCTCTATATCCTCAGTAACTTTGCTCGTTCTGAACTCTGTACTCTCTGAAATTAATATGGCTCCTCCAGCTTTCTTTTGCTTAGTGTTAGCATGGTATGTTTCTCCACTGACTCTGACCTACTGAAGTCCTGACTCTAGGATTTGTGGAGATAGAAGTGGCGAGGAAGCCCTGATATGTCCAACTGGGCAAAGGAGATAAAGGGTAGTGGCTCGGTAGGAACCTAAGCACTGAGGCAGAGAGGAGGGGAAGGATGCTTGCTTCCCGTCTGCAAGCATGTCCCTCTCAGGCTCTCCTGTAATCAAGTCTCTGTCCCAACATCCACTAACGAAAAAGCACCGTAACGTGGAGTGCCGAGGAAAATCGATGTTAAAGTGCTTCCTCTCCTGATGAGGCAGTTAGAACAGAACAGACCTAAAAGTCTCGCTTTGGAAGATTTTGAGTTAGTGACTTGAAGAAGGTGAACTCGAGAGAGATGGCTTCCTGAGCACCCTTTACGCCCATTGTCATTATTTTGTGTGGAATCCTTTCCTGAAGTTGCCTGCCTTCTCCATGCCCAACTTCCAGAAGTTTAACAGAGATGAACTGAATGCTACTTGACATGCTTTTATAAAATAAAATGAAATCTGGTCAACAAAAACTGAACTAAAGGAAACGATGCTTGAGGACAATTGTTGCTCTTCAATAAAAAACCGGCAACACGTCTCTAGTCCTATTAATCACCACAAAGTATCAATATTTTATTTTAATTTAGGTTTGCATCCATTTCAAAGGCCCAGCAGTACCTAGATAACTTTTTAAAAATGTATTTAATTGGAGCTCATTTTTCCTGAGGCTTCAGAATCAATCTGTAATTTTACAAATTTTGCTGTTAAATTTGATAAAGATTGATTTATCTATGCCACTAATGATAATCCTTTCTGCTAAATCAAGAAAAAAATTGGTTTGATTTATATTTGGTGTTTGTGTATAACTGTAATACACAGCCAGTGCCCACAACATCCTTATCATTTTCGTGTGCTCAGCTCATTTCCTTCTGTCAGTACCAACATTTATGTGTCTAAAGGTTTTTTCCAGAACCATGGAAGCCAACTCTACCATTTGCATGACAGACCAGTGGTACCATTGCTGGTCAACGAATACGTCCCAGCTTCAGGTGTAGACCTTGACTCTTGAGAGTTTCTGTGTAGACATCCCAGTTCCTGTGTCCCGATGTTGGGATCATTTTGAGGCAGATTTTTTACATCATTTTCCCTAGTCAAGCTCCAGTCACTGCGGCAGTGAATTTAACAAATCCACTTGTTTCACGTCTGCTTCTAAAGGCACTAGTAGTGAACGTGGTCCTACAGGTCAGACTCTCAGGATAGGATTCTGGAACTGGATTTTGGAATTTGTTTTTGTCCATTCAGAAGGCAACTAAGACCTCATTACTGATGGTGAATGGATTCTTTATCCCCCTTGGCAAGCTGTAGCATCATGATAACCAAGTCTGTCACCTGTGTTTTGCTGGGATGGCTCCTGCAAGCTGGTAGAGGTAGAATGGAATGGATCTGCTCGTGTGATATACCTAACATTTTAAACACATAGTCACCGTGGTGTTAAAGAACTGTGGAATTGATATTAAGCACAATCAATGTGCTCAGGGAAGAAAATGACAGACTCGAGTCAGTCTACCAGTGAGTTAGTGCATGCTGTGAAAGCTAGAAGGTCTTTAGACAGTGTTTGAAGGGACTCTGGCTTTTTTCATTGGGAGAGTAAATTGGACTCAAGACTAGATTCATGGCCTGATCCTAAGAACAGCAGAAATGCAGAGAAGGCTTATTTCTGGTCTAGAGCTAGGTCCCTGGTAGAGAAAGAGTGAGGTACTGAGGACTGGAATCAGATCACCTATATGGATGTGCCTGATTGAGAACCTAGGTTCCCACATTCCCCTTGCTACAGTAACAGACTCCTCTTGTCTAGAGAAAAAGAAGCAGAAGGCTTATCTGCCTCAGGTAGATGCCTTTCACTGAAGTGTTCCTTCTTCAATATTTGCTTCCTCTTCTTTCCCCTTATGGTTTGTAGGCCAATAACTATAGTCAAGTCTTAGCACAGCCTGATTGGGTACGTGAGCTTCTTTCTTCATGGAAAACAAAGCCCTCAGTTGCCCAGAGAGCTACACAATGTGGCTAATATGATAGAAACTTAAAAAAAAATCATGATGCTGGGTGGGGGTGATGGTGGTGTGGAATATAGTTACAGGAGGGGAAAGTTTATTAGAATGGGATCATCTCCCTGCTCTGCATTTGGTATTCCGGCAAGGACATGTCAATCTAGTTCTAATACAGTGTTGGGATTACTTCTGGAATTTCGAGGAAAAGTGAAGGCTCATGCCTCTCGAGTGAATTGGTTTGGAGACATGTATTTACCCCATAACCCTAGAGTTTCTTGAAGAATTAAGCTCCAGGGATCCACTGTATTTGCTGGCTTAAAAATGTACTCTAATTGGCTTCCTTCCATTTGTATCTCTTCCCATTTCTAGATGGTTCCCTGTACCTCCAGAATAAATACACAAACCCTTATTCAAAGATCTATTTCTATAGGAGTTCCAATGACAATATTCAAATACATTTTCTTAAGTTTTTCTTTTAAGTAAGAGCCCAGGCAGACTGTGTGTACTTTTGTTAGTAATCTAATTTTTCTGGGCTTTAATTTTTTTTTTTATCTAATAAATGCAGATATCTACCTCACTGGCATATTATCAGTATTAAATAAGTTAATATTTATAAAGCATTTAGAACATTGCCTGTCATAGCTGTTATTTGTTAAAATAATATTGAAAGTTTTCTTTGGAGGAAACGATGGGAAGATTTATATTTAAAACTGTGTTTTCTTTTTCCTGAACCTTTTAGGGAGTGTTAGTTCTGACTTTGTTAAAGTTACTGGCTTTCCTCAACCATGCAGATTTTTGTTAGAAATAACATATGCAGTAACTAAAATAAATCCAAATATATGTGTGTGTGTGTATGTATGTATGTGTATATATACATATACATATATATATATATATATATACATATATATATTGCTGAGTAGTGACAAAAATATATAATGTGTTGGATTTATTTCATGTGCAAATTATTGAATAAATGAGTGCTTATAGAACTTAAGATTCATCATGCATTGTTGGATAGACATTAAGCTCACTATTGGGGATATGAATAACTCATAATTTCATAGTGAGTTTAAATATGATTAGCAAGTGCTTTTATTGCTTTATCTCTGTAGGTCCAAGATGGAAATGGCCCTGGAGGGATAAAAATATTTTTGCATGTTGCAGGTATAAGAAATTTTAAGATGTATTTTAGAAACCTTTCTCTAGCAAGTGATAGGATTCTAACTGCTGATGGTCTTACATGGCTTGGGTAAGAGTCTTTAATTAGAAGTTTCCATTCTTTTAGGGCAAAGAGATAGTACGTTCAATTTCCTAATGGTAGAGTTATTCGAACAGTCAGGAACAGTATTCAGGTAAATCTCTGTTCTCATTTATACACAGCCCCAGAGATAAAATTGGCTTGTTGTAAACTCAGGTTTAACTTCCGTGACTTCAGCTGATAGTCGATAAGGTGGTTGACTTCGGTGTGACAGGCCAGGCTCAGTTTGATTTAGTGTGTGACCCAGGTTGCTGGCACAGAGGGAACGTGATATGACTTGTTTTGGTTGCCTCCTGACAAGACTTTTCTGACTTCATTCCCAGCCAAGCATCTGAGCCACTTTCCTTTCCAGGTTGTTTTCTGGCATGCTACACTGACGGCTTCATCAGTACGTCTTTCCCTCTTTTCCCTCTTTTCCAAAGTTACTCTACTTCATTCCATGACTAAATAAAAACGTCAGGTTATGTGAGGACTCTCCACCACTCCGCTGGCCTTTTCCCGCAGCACCGGGTCTCCTGGGACCTCACCAAGGCTAGTGATGCCTTCCATTTGCACATGGATGGTAAGATTGTGATATTTCTTGCCAAGCTTTAATTAGTTATCTTTCTGATTTCAGAAGCAACACACTCTAAAAAATGTCCTAAAATATTACAAAACATGGGTATAAATATGGAACTCATCCATTATCCCTTCCCCTGAGAAGTAATTTTCTGTATGTTATTATAGGTTTTTCCCCCGCTATGGAAATACTTTGAAAGGGATTCTACTATATACTCTCTTTTGCTACTTGAATTATCCATCATTTCCATCATGGTTCTATGGAATATGTATGAAGTTATAAAATTTGTAACTCCCTGAGAGGGTGTAGGTTAGTTTAATCATTCTCTCCTGGAATTCATTTTCCAAATACTTTCACTAATTAATTTCCAGTTACGAGAGGATACCCAGTTTTAGTAAGGGTATTTTTTCATTGAATTCTTGATTAAAACATAGTGTTAAAACACACACACACACACATACACAGAGTCAGTATTAAAATATTTAATGATAGATTCAGCATAGGTATTAATAAAAACAGATGTCAGCCATAAGAAATCCATTTTCTACAATGACTAAATATGTTAACTGATGTATACACATAAGAGAGACAAGCTTTTTACAATAAACACAATTTATATGAAGGTTAACTACCCAAAGGTAATATCTGACTTCGTTAACTTCCTCAACTTTTTCCATTATGAGGATTTATCTTAATCCTATCCTTCTTTCTCTGTAGAACTTAGCTAGACATGTGACTCTTGTACTTAACTTCAGTCCCGTGCTTAATTTGGTTCCCAAAGCAAAACTCTTTTAACGTCAACCAATCGATTTTTCTTTTTGAGAATTTTGTCGTTTTCTTTTGGACATTGGTTTTCAACAGCTTCCTCTTTTGCCTCCCAGGGGACATTGAAGATGTCTGGAGATATTGTTAGTTGTCACAACCAGGGGTGGGGGGGGGAGGGTACGGGGGGGATGGTGCTACTGACATCTAGTAGGTAAAGGCTAAGATGTCGTTGAACATCTTACAGCACACAGGACAGCTCTCCACATTAACTAAAGTCCATACTTTATTTGGAGTTCCCTAATTCGGATTTGATTTTTCCCTATTGTCCTTTTAATTTGTACTTATTTATATGTATTTTTGGTCTCAGGATTCCCTCCAGGACGCCACATTCTATCTAGTCATCATGCCTCCTCCTTAAGCTCTTAGCTGTGACAGCCTCTCAGATATTCCTTGTCTTTGATGACCTTGAGAGTTTTAAAGAGTAATACACAGATGTTTTGGAGAATGCTCCTCGATGGGGATTTGCCAGGTGTTTTTCTTGCAACTGGGATTTTAGGTTTTTAGAAGAAAGACTTCTAGAGGTAAAATATTTCCAAAGGTAATCAACTGTGTTTCCATTAGTTAAAGATGAGTTTATACTGATGTCCCCAGCTCTGTTCCATCACCGCGTGGATAATTCTAGCCTTCTGCTATTTATTATGTGTAATCTTCTACTCTAATGGTGAGGAACCTGACTCCCATCAATATTATTTTTTTGACCACTCAACAGCTAAACTTCCTTTGATTGCTAACTGTTCCCATACTTTCCTCTGCTAACTATCCGTCTTGCACTCCAGTCCATATAATTAGTTGAAATGGATACCACTCGTGGGAGTAAAGATTACATTCGTTTACTTGGCCCTGGCTAATTAATACAACCATTCTCCTTGGCCGTGGGCACTGGTTCTGTGAGACACATGGCCTAGGTTAGTTTAAATTTCAGGACTTCTGCTGAAATAAGCGGAAAGAGAAATTTTCTTTCTGCTGACCTTAAAGCGGTAGTGAGACAGATCTAATCGAGGGGAAAGCCTGCCTGAGAAAGAGGCAGCATAAAGGAAAAGTTGACCAAAAAACGAGTAGAGATATCTTCCAGGTTGTATCATTGAGACCCTGATCCAGTCTCACCTCCGCATGAACCTCTTTGACTGTGAGTCAGAAACTTCCCTATTTTGCGTAAGCCTGTTTGATTTGGATTTATGCGCTCTGTAGCCAGCATCTCTGTGTCCTTTACTCACCTGGGCTTAACCAGGTGTTGTTAAATTTACAATCCTGAGGCGCTGGAATGCAACACACACATTAGGATAATATCCTTTAATCCTGAGGATTTTAGTAAAGTCAAGGTTAATCTTTAGTCTATGGAGAATAATACCCTAACACTAGTGTTTCTTTTGTGCAAAAACTAAGAAATGTTATGCCGACAGGACGATTTTTAATTCAGACACCTAGAAAATAAAGTTCCATATCTGTCTTTAATAATAAGTTGGAGCAGATTGAAAACCATTTAACTTTTACCTCCCCTACTCCCTTGTGCATTTTGTCTTTCATTTTCTTTTTTCAAACTACCGTTTGTCTGAGAACATGTAAGCTCTAAAATGAATCATTTCTTTATCATTATACTCTTTTTCAATCTGATGTCCTTGTTAAATCTTTCCCTTACAAATAAAAACTAGCAGTTCTTGGTATTATTCATTATAATAATTTATTTATTATTATTATAATAATTATTATAATAATTATAATAATTTATTATGAGTTCTTGGTAGTATTTAGATCTCTGTTTAGCTGCACGCTCACATTGAAATATTTGCTCTTAGAATTTTTAAAAAAAAACATCTTTAGGGTAATCACAGTTTTCATTATCCTGTGAACTTTTTTTCCATCATTAAAAAATTTTCTTTGTTTACTTCTTTGAATGTTTGAACTAATTTTCAACTAGAGGCAACGTTTGGAGTAATTCTGAAAGTTTAGGATGTTAATACCAGGTGAGAGAATTGACCAACTATTCACATTCCTGATGTGTTCTTCCAGGCGGAGAGGCATCCATCGCTGTAAGAGCCTTGTCCTCTCTTTATACCCTCATTCGCTCTGTCACCGACTGGCAGGTCTGGGAAGGGGTAATGCCCATGCATTGCTCTTCCTTTTCTTCTGCTCTTTCTCCTAACTGAATCCTCCAGGGAGCATGTGCCCATTATTATCTCAGGCATACAGTTTACAAGCAGAAAAGGCTCTGCCCCCTAATACGCAGGCTTGCCATAACTATGGCCATACTTCTTAGCTCTCTCTATAAGCCTCAGATGGCTATTTTATTCCTCAAATGATTTGAAACTGTTTTCGAGCTCACTAGGAGTATCATTATAAACCGTCAGATCTTTTAAAAAAATACACATCTTTTTTCTGATATTAACTATTGACTCCAGGTAATACCTTAAACAGCAACAACAATACCAAACTAATGTAACCCAATTGATGGCAGTAAAGGCCAGTGAGACCTCATTTTCTAACTTCTTTCCCCTCATTTACTCTGTTCAGAGATGTTTTTGGGAAAATGCAGTGTCAGTGTTTGCCTTAGACCAGGTGAGAAAGGAGTCAATGGTGCAGATTATACTTAAGTCAAGACATAAGAGAAGATTTGAAGAAAGTTATTTTATGGACAGATCCAGCTTGGACCCTGCAGAGAAGTTGGGATGGGAGTTGACAGACTAAATCAAGGAAGGAGTCATGAATAAATGAGACTAATTTTTTAGAGATGATAGAATAAATATTGTAACACCTTGTATTTCCTTTGTTGATATAAATTTTAAAATACTCTTTGGGGTGAAGGGCTCACTTTCAAATTGTGCTAGAGACTTGCTCTATAAATTAAATTAGAATTAAGTCATATAGTTGACACCTTTTTTCCCCCCTATTTTTATTCTATTGACTTTGCAGTGTCATTATAAAAGGTGCTTTGGGCCAAAAAAATTGTGTGTATACAGCAGACAGATGAGTCAAGTGAATAGCCCATTTCCATTCTAGCAGTCAGCCTTAGAAAGGGTAATTATATATTTTTATACTCATGCCTCGCCACCATTTTTTAAATGGAGCCAGAAAGTAGAAAATGTGAAAACACTTGAATCAAATCCAGACATTCTGTAGAATTTCAGAAAAGGGCATTTTTACCATCCGTCTCTATGCTGCTTAGGCTGTCCCTCTAGCATTGTCTAGACATTCTTGGCAAAGAGAAAATAGTCGGCTCTCTGGGCAGCTCTTACCCTCAGGTGAATTGTATACACCAACCGTTAGAATATGTGACAAACACACTGCCCAGTTTTGAACGAAACTGTCCTGCCAATCAACCCTGATGAAAGGGCAGGCCTGTGACTCTAATTTTCCTTATTCTCATTCTGAGGGGACAGAGCTGGTTAGATTTAGATGACTAGACTTAGGGAGAGTAACTAATCCAAGGTCAGTGTGCCTAGAACTGGTCAGAGTGCTGTTAACTTTTCCATCTAAGGAGAAAAATAAGCCAAGCAACTTCTTTATTTTAGGAAATTGAACTAAGTTTTAGTCGGCAGTGTTTTTTGAGGTCGAAAGTTGGGACTTGTGGCCACAAGGGACAGCAACTGTGGATACTCAAAAGAAGCATGTGGACAGAGATGGAATGACTATGCAAAAAGAAGTGGAGAAAGATACCAGCTTTTGACACCTTGAGAAAGACACTGTTAGAGACAGAGGAGACTGAAGGGGTGTCCAGTCCCTAGAGTCACCTCAGTTGCTGATGGTGCCCTAGTAGTGTGTCCATTGCTATCCATGGGTCTTCTTTCAGTAAGTCCTCTTTTCCTTGAAGTTAGTTCATCAGGTCTCTGTTCCTTGAATCTAAACACCACATATACTTTTAACACAAAATGAAATAACACGTCTACTGTTAAATGTTCCCTCAGACGTCCCCAGTTGAGTTTTAATGGCAAAACGTGTGCTTCTTTAATGTGTAAATGAGCAAGGCCACAAATTGTGTTCTTATTGAACAATATTTTTTCCAATATTTTAAAATAGAATTATCTCAGCTATTTCAGGCTGTTAAAGAAGTTGCTGTTGGAATGTTCTGCTAGGGAATGTTACAACAGAGCACATATATTTTCTTGGACCACAAAACCTAGTGTGATAAGTGCATGTTTTTTGAAATTTTCTATAATTGAATTAAATCTGAGCTTTCCCTATCTATACCTCATGTCAGTTAAGTGGTCAATTCTATAAACTCCCTCACTTCAGTATTTTCTCAGGCATTTCAGGCTCCTCACCCTGGATGGTATTTATATCTTAGGGGGCAGGGGGCTACTGCTGCTGTATGGATTTCCTGCTATGCAACATGTCCTCTCTGGACTGCTGCCATTGATATTCATTCTTGGACCCATGGAGATGTCCCTGGACCTGTTTTAGTCTCCTTATGGATAGCATAGGCCAGTATTTCTTAAATTGTTTGTAGTGATGGATGATTATTTGTTAGCTAATACTACTAGTATGTGGCCCATATGGCATGCAACTTAGTACGCAAATTTGAAATTACAAATTGGTCTGTATCTTCTTGAAAAGGGGGGTTGCTGATTACACATTTGGATGTTTTAATAATGCCAAATTGCTCTAAATGTTTCTAAAGGCTTACTCTCAATTTCTGTAGCTATTAAAATTTTTTTTAATGGCGATATTTTTAAATTGTTTCTTTTTCCACTACCCTGCTCAAGCTGTCCCTCTAGATAGCTCAGTGTCTGTCTTGTTACGCTCAATGGGTTTTAAACTATTGTGAAAATTGTTCGATGTGAATTTTTTCATTAGCTGTACTATTTAGTAAGCTGGAAACTTATTCCCAATACACGTGCTGTTGGCTCTGTGGCATTTCTGTCTCCTCTCTTTTTAGAACATGTTGTTTTGAGACACAACATAAGAGACAGTGATTTGCTAAAGTAGAATCCCAGTACTGACCAGTCAGATTGAGCTGGCCGAGGTATTAGGCAACATGACAGTGGTTGAGTATTCATGTTTGGAGGTCATATAGACCTAGGTTCAAAACCTGGCTTCACCACTTGCTATCTCTGTCAGTTAACCTCTGTGAAGTAAGATGAAGGTGATGTCTGAAAATTATCCTCAATTCTGACTTTAAAAAAATTGTGGTCGAATTATTTATTCATTCAATAAATATACATTAATCACTCAGTACATAACAGAGAGTGTTCTAGACACAAGACATATCAAAGAAGAAAACAGCCCCCTCCTCCCAAAATGCCCGGGGAGATAAACAATAAAAAATCCATATGCAGTAAATACCCCCAAAAGGAAATAAAAGTACAGCCAGGTAAGGAAAAGAGTGGAGTGGTGGAGAAGGTTTGCTGATAGAAATTTTAAATAGGATACCAGATTGGATTCTAGATTTTGAACGTGGAAACAAAAAGATTTACTGAAGGATTGGATGCGGGATGTGAGAAAAAGTGAAGAGTTAAGGATAACTCCAAAGTTTTTGCCTGAGCAACTGCAAGGGTGATGTCACCACCAATTGAAGTGGGAAAGAGTAAAAGTGATGCCAACTGTTTGGTGAACGAGCATTTGTGTGTGCTGTACCACTGCCCTAGCATCTAAAGATGGTAATTACCTTAATAATTACCTTAATAATCTGGAAACATTCAGATCTTCCATCCTATGATATTTTCTTTTCTTTTTTTTTGGTCAGGACTATTATTATTACTTTTTTAATTTTTATTTTTCAATTACAGTTGACATTCACTATTATCTTATTTCAGTTTTAGGTGTACTGCGCAGTGGTTAGACACCTATATAGTTTCATCACACACTCTTAATAACCAGTTTGTGGATCACACTTTGAGCAGCATTGGATGAGGCCGCTCTTTTTTCTGTGGATGCCCTTTCCAGAAGCTTGAGACACCATTTAAGTCATTAGCTCACTCGGTATAACCCCTCTAGAATATTTTTCTGTATCGTTTTTGTAAGAGACGTGGTTTCTTTCTCAGACTCTCTCTGCCTAGGCACTCATCAGTGCTGTGGTGGTGAGCATGGAGACCCTCCTTTTGAGGCTTACCATTTCCCTAGTCTTCATCACGAAAGAAGACAGTTTCCTCCCGACCCCAATTCTCTGCTCTTGGCGATCCACCTCACCTTGAGGCTTATCATGCTTAATACCCACCTGCTTTGAGTTCTGGGGTGGTTTGGTCCACCAGTCCCTTCTAGGAGATTTGTCAGCATCTGAGCTCTCTTTTATCTCTCCTTTTCTTAAATTTCTTTCTATCCCAGATTAGGCAACATTTATTTAGTATTGGGAATGGAGGTAAAGAATAAACTGGTTCTTAATCTCTTTCATTTTTAGGCTTTAATTTATAGAATATACGTTATGCCTTTACTTCTTTAAGGCTTAAGTTTGAGAATCTAAAAGACAAACAAAGTATGTCTTTTATTTTATTCCTTCAAACTCCTCTTTGACAAAGCCTTCTCTCTGCTGTAAGTTCAAGTGTCTATTTTTAAATCCCAAAGTCAAGACTTCCTTCTGTTTCTCTGTATTCAGCTATATTGGTTCTTGGCCAACCAATGGAGTAACTTGAATATGGAGTGGAGAGAAACTTCAGGTAGTTTCACAAAAATAATGCTGCTGCATAAGTATTCATCCAGCCTCAAAAATGTTACTCATAGCTATATAGAGATCTTCCTTTAGCAGCGATTCCCTATTTCTCGCTTTTCAAATACATAGATGAGGTAACCAGAATTTTCAGGATGGCATGTCTCTGATATAGAGAACCTGGCTGCACTCCGTCTTCTAAAGTACCTTCTGCATGGGCAGAGCTGATTGACAGTTGCAGCTGTCACATCTTTGGATGCACATGTTCATGCCAGGTCACACTTCCTGAGGCTGATCCCAACTAATGACTGAGCAACTCAGAGGCAGCAGAATGAGGAATTTCTGCACTGGCAAGATTCCTCTAGCGGCCAGCTTTGGTATGGAGTCTCAGCCAGACTCCTCCTTAGCCTGGCTGAGATTTCCTACAACTGCAGTCAGAGGATCTTCCTACGTGATCTTTCCTTCTCTTTCTACTTTGCTACGTATGACCCCTGCCATTGATGCAGGCATTGATGTCTGAATATTCTCCCTGCCTACTCCGGCTCTTTCCCCCTTTATCCTCCACTGGCATTTCCATAAATACACTCTAGCTCTTAAAATCATGTCTTGATGTATATTTCTGAGTGGACACAAACTGACACAGATGAGTAGCTTTTAATGTCCTTGAAAATCAGTGATTTAAGCCACAGAACTCTGGTCTTCAGATAAAAAAATCATGGGAAAGGTCAAGGTATAAACCAAGATATACCCTGTGGTTTCCTTGAAGTGAGTCCAGGTTTCTTCAACCCAGGTGGGTTTTGAGGGTGTGCCATAGGGCTCCTAGACCCTGAAAGAATTGGAAAGCTTGGTGCTTACTGGTGTTGCTACGGTTAGAACTGGTACATAAAAAAATGTGGAGGGAATCCATGAACTCTTCCTAACTCATCTTAGACTATATAGATTGTCTTGTTCTCTGAAGGAGTAAGCAAATTTGGTTGTTCTAATATGTCCATCATTGGGAGATAAGCAATGGTGGTCCTTTGGGAAGAAATGTAGGCCTAGGAATGAACCTGAAATATTGTTTCTCTTCCTATGTGATTGACAAAAGCAAGAGTTTGAGTGACATACAATCTATTGATATATCACCTACATTGCTTTCGAGTGTCCTGGGCCAGTTGAAAATAAATTAGAGAATAATTGAAATGCCTGATAATCTCATACAGTAAGATATAACATTTTGTGGGTCATATCATCCCATTCTTAGAGTGATAAAGGGTCATTCCTATGAAAAATAAGTTTAGTGGAAGTCTATCAATATGATGTTACTGAATATTTTTGTGAGAAATGTTAATTGCGATGGTTAATTTGATGTGACGACATGACTGGGTCACAGGGTGGCCATATATTTGGTCAAACATTATCCTAGGTGTGTCTGTGAGCCTGTTTCTGGATAAGATTAACATTTGAATTGATAGATTGAGTAAAGCAGATTGCCCTCCCTAACATGGGTATATATTAACCCCTTGTTAGATATAGAATTTACAAATATATTCTTCTCTTTTGTAGGTTGTCCTTTCATTTTGTTGATCATTTTCTTTGCTGTGAAGAAGCTTTTTAGTTTCATGTAGTCCCACCTCTTTATTTTTGCTTTTGTTGCTTTTGCTTTTGTTATGGAATCCAAAAAACCATTGCCACCTCATCAGTTAAAGGTCTGAATAGCATAACAAGGCTGAAGAAGAGGAAATTCCTCCTGCATGACCACTTGAAATGGGACATTGGTCTTTCCGGCCTTGAAACTTTGGCTCTTCCAAAGTCTCAAGCTTTTTGGCTATTGGACTGGAATTTATACCATCAGCTTTCCTTGTTCTCAGGCTTTAGGACTTAGACTAAAATTACACATTGGCTCTCTCGTGTCTAGCTTTCTAACTGCAGATTTTGGGACCGCTCAGCCTCCATAGCCGTGTGAGCCAACTCTTTATAATAAATGCCTTCATACACCTAGCACAATGTTGGGCAAATAGGCATATTGCTGGGTAATATCATATATATATGTGTGTGTATATTAAATATATATCAAATATATCTAATATTTTATATTTATGATATATTTTATATATCTGATATATAACTATTATATGTCATAAATGTATATATGTATCCTATATTTAGTATATATATATGTATTGTGTGTGTGTCTATAAATGTGTGTGTGAGTGTGTGTGTGTGTACGTGTATATATTCAAAGAAAGGGAAAGAAGTCTTTGGAAAATATTTTAAAGGTGAATTTTGACCCTTGAATTTTCTTTCTTTTATATTTTAACTTATCAAGATCTAGCAGGAAAGTGACCAAGTAAGGAAGGCAAGTGTTTATCTGTGAATCAGGAGAAAGTGAAAGGGGCAGAAATACCAGAAGTAACCAGGTAGAGTAAATATGTGAGGGGGGAAGATATGAGAACTATATAATAAATTACAAGTTTGATAAAATCTGGATCCCCAAATAATATAAAAAAAATATGATACTGAAGATCATCATTCAAGGTGAATCTTAGGCATTTAAATTTGATTGATTATTCTTAAGATGTCTACATAGTGGCTTAGTGATTTTAAGAATCCATTTACATTGGTTAGAATAAAAATGGATGTACCTAGATCTTTGTAAGGAATGGTTTCTGGGCTCTTGGGCTAGAACAGCAGATCAATAATGGAAGATTTGAAGCTCCCATTTAGCCTGCATCTTATTTTATACTGCAATTTAGCAGCATAAAAAAGACCATTGAATCGTCAGAATGTTCAAACAAGTAAGCAAACACTCATTCTTTTTCATGTTAGAAGAAAAAAACAAGAATGGTATTAATTATCTGGCTAAAATAAATTATAATGAATGCAAACTCATTACTGTTAAAATCAATGCACGCATAGCAGAAGGTATATTTATTGAAGTCAACATACTTAATTACATTTGGAGTAATAAAGAGAGTAGGCAGGAAGTCCAATGTCTCTTGAGCCTAAGTATTAATTTTGATCTAATTTTCTTTTCCTCAATGTTGAGAAAATGAAAAGGCAAATAAAATTAAGAGACCAACTTTAACTTCATTAGCTTTGTTAACAGGGGATTGTAAGCTGTTTATACCATGTGTATTCCATATTGTGATCCAAGGGAAGGTCACTTCATTTTAAAGCCTGTAATGTTGTTATAAGAATAAAGGTAGCCATATGGTCTTTCTAATTCTATGAGAGTAGAGGATATATATATATATATGAAATACTGTAAGAGTCACAGTGACAAGGATGAAAGAGACACAGAATTTTGACACTGTGGAAGGAAAGTGCCTTAGATTGGGTGCTTTAAATAATAGACATTTATTTCTTATGGTTCTAGAGAGAGGAATGTCCAAAATCAAGATACCAGTACATTTGGTTCCTGGAGAGGATTCATTTCCTGGTTTGTAGACAGCTGCCTTCTTGCTGCGTGTTCCTATGTCCTGCTCGTGGAGTGGGAGATGGAGAGACAGAGAGAGACAGAGAGAGACAGAGAGAGACAGAGAATCTTCCTTTTCTTACAAGGACATGAATCCCATCATGAGGGCCCCACCTCATGATCTAATGTAAACCTGTTATCTCCCAAAGCCTTGCCCTTCCTCACATACCATCACATTAGGGGCTAGGGCTTCAATATAAGAACTTTGTGGTGACATAAACATCCAGCCCATAACAGAGAGTCTATTTTTATGACACGAGCTTTTGTTCAAGGACTTCCTTCTATTTTTTTTTTTTTAATCTTTCTCTTGTCTAAATTATGTGCAGATGTTTATTTATTTGTTGGTTAGTTGGTTGGTTGGTTGGTTGGTTGGTTTTACTTTACACTCTTAGATACTGCTGTCCACTCTGGGGTTTTGTGGTTTACCAATTAAAATGTGAACACGCCAATTCAGACTTCTTTATGGCACCAGTGCGATGTTGGGAAGATATGTGTATTGTTGGATAAAATAACTGTTAGTTGAGTAAATGAAGAGCAAAACCTCTGGTACCCATGATAAAAGAGGACTGGCTGGAATGGTATTTTCCCCATTGAGAAGGAGAAAACAACCTGATCAGATAAATGGCTGCTAATTGTTGTCCTCAAACTGCTTGGCCATTGGAGATTCAGGTTCTGGTTCAGATTAAAGTATTGATTTAGAAGGTGCACCTGATACTTAGAAGATACAGGACTAGAGTATCTCTAAATTACTGTATCTGGTCAGCATCTCCCATAGTTTCATCCTCAGGCACAAGAATGTTTAGCTTCAGAGAGAATAAAATTTCTGTTGCTTTTCTTAAGAAGAAATATTTAACCTTTTAAAATCGTGTTCTCCATCATAGCTTTTTAATGGATGACCATAGGGCTAGGGAAAGAAGGGTAGTAGTAAGCATTTCAATATGTCATCTAATTAATTTTTAACACTTCCATTTGGTGAAATAAGAATGGATAAGTAAGCATGCAGAAAGTAGATAAGGAATACAATCTCCAATGGAGCAATAGTAAAATGTTACAATGAAAAGATCAAAAGTAAAGCTAAAATTAGTATGTTTATTCTATACAGAAACACCAGAAGGGGGCCTATGAAAAAGTCTTAGTGGAAGTCTAATTGAGCCAGATGTTCTGCTGTAAGGACATTTTGGCCTGATAAGTGCTGTCAAAAAGTAAGAAAAGAGACTAACCCTTATTCATGTGCACAATGTAAAAGTTGGACAATATACTCCCTAAGGTCTGATATTATATGTAACAAAGAGAATAAATTAATATTATTAAGTGATTGTAGAGGTTTTTCTTCTTCATCTTTCTTTGCATTAATTATTTTACAACTTCCTGCAAAGTTGGTAGTTTCCTGATAGTTTTACAACAGAAGTCTAAAGATATTAAATGGAGCCCAGGTACTATCTCTTCCTGTTGGGTTAGTCCAATGGTTCTCAACTGGAGACAATTTTGCCTCCCTGGCCTCAAATGTTAGAGATATTTGTCAATATCTGTAATCATTTCTGGAACCATATGAAAGCAAGTTGACTACCTGATGTCCTATCGAATACTTCGATGGGTATTTCCTAAAAAAGACTTTCTTTTACACAGCCATACTGCAACGATCAAAAGCAGAAAATTGACATCACTACATTACCCCTCTAATTCACAGACCCCACTTAAATTTTGCCAATTGGCCAATACTGTCCTTTGTAGCAAAAGGATCCGGGTTAGAATTACTCGTTGCATTTAGTTGTCACGTCTCTTTAGTCCCCTTCGGTCTAAGTTTCTTAGTTTTTCCTTGATTTTATAACTTGGCACTTTTGAAGACTTTGTTTGTTTGTTTGTATTTTTTAGACTGTCTCTCAGTCAGGGCTTGTTTGATGTTTTCTCATGATTAGGTTAGAGGTATGCGTCTTCAGCTGAAATATCACAGAAATGGTGTCTATATTCACTATCCTGACATCCTTTCATGAAATGCATGTTTTCGATTTGTTCCATCACTGATGTTTGCTATGATCACTTAGTAATGGTGATGTCTCCACAGTGAAGTCACTCGCCATAAAGTATTCTATGGGGAAGTTCTTCGAAACTGTGAAAATCTCATTGTGTGTCAGACTTTCAATGCATTCACTTAAAATATTTACGTACTTGTGGTATCTAACTTTATTCAGTGGGTTATAATCCATTATGATCATTCTTTTTATGGTCAACTTTTCCCTGACTGGCCAGGGGGTGCCCACTCAAGTTATCTTTTGGACTCTTTTGACATGTCTCTGTCCTTCTTTGAATGCTTTCTTGCTTTCTGGCACACGATGTTCTAAACAGGTAGGGACTGAGTACCAACCTCCCCTTCCCTCCCTCCCACCCCCAAATTCATATGTTGAAGTCCTAACCACTGATGTGATGGTATTTGGAGGTAGGGCCTATCAGAGGTGATTAAATTTCAATGAAGTCAGCAGGGTGGGATTCTCATGGTGGGATTAGCACCCTTATGAGAAGAGATCAGGGTAGAGGGCCTGTTCTCTCCTTCTGGCTGCCACGTGAGGGCACTGCAAAAAAAAATCAGCTGTCTGAAAGCCAGGAGGAGGACTCTCAGACTGTGGGACTTCCCAGCCTCTAGAACTATGGCAAACAGAATTCTATTGGTGAAGCCACCAGTGTGGTATTTTGTTATCGCAGCCTTAAAGGACTCAGACACAGGCTCATGTTGAGTGTTTCTGCATCCCAGCCTGAGAACCCAGTGGCTACCCTGCAGCAGATCAGAACTCTGGACAACAACAACATTCTTATTGTTTGCCTGGAATTCACTTTGTGCTTTGGGCTTTTTTGCCTCAAATTTGAAAATCTGTCTCATTCCCACAGGCTTTGAATTTCTATACTCTAAATTAATATGAACCGAAATCCATATGAACCTAATTAATGTCTCGTAATGCTCTAACACTGTGCTTACTTTTCCGTGTAAATTTTCATTCTCACAGTATCTCTCCTGAGGCTCCATGTTGCGGCCATGAATTTTGGCTCGAACTCTAGGAAGTGCTCTTGTGTGGCAGCCTGGCAGGTGCATGAGCCTCAGGATAGACTGCTCTCCTAGACTCATCCTATACTCTGGAGTTAAGCATCTTAGTTGGGTGCAGGGCTGGCTTTGGCTTTGACATCGAAAGAGAACAAAAAGGCAGGCCTGGGAACACAGGGACCATGCCAGCTGAACTAAGAAGCATCTGAGTCTAGTTTCTCTTTTGCCCACTGCCGTTTCCAACTAGATATTCCATTTGAACTCAAATGAAAAACACCCTTGGGATGGTGGAAGGAGGCTGGGTATCATTCTCTGCTTTAGTATTCTTCCATGCAGTTTCCTCCTGCATTTCCTCTTGATCAGCCTTTTCACTTGCTGCAATACAGGTCTATGTTAAAAATTGTAGATGTGCTTTTAGACAGGAAAGAGAATGTTAAAAAATGTAAATAACTTTACTAGTTAAGAATTTACCACCATTCATAGTGTATGTGTATATTTTCTTTATATATGTATGTGTGTGTGTGTGTGTGTGTGTGTGTGTGTGTGTGTGCACGCGTGCGCGCACACTTTAAGAAATTAAGGATGACCACGTCAAAATTATTTTGGTTTGGGGGATTTTAACAAAAACAATTACTAAAAGCAAGCTCCGAATTCACTGGAGAATTCCTTGGTAAAATGTATTTGTTATAGTAAAGGGAAAGTCACACCAAAAGCCATTTTATCCAACAGGATTTGTTGCGAATTGTTCTACAGTGCAAGTATGTTTCACGTGGATTTCCTTGCTGGCTTAAATCTCAGAAGGCAGAGTGACAGTGGCAAAGTGACCCTAAAACAAAATGTGAGATACCCAAAGATGGAGTGCCCAAGTCCTCTCTGCATGGCTTGCCTGAGCCACCAGCTTCCCAGCCTGAACACGTGGTTTCCTGGAAACAATTAAACGATGGCATTTTGTTCCCTGGGAGAGTGATTGGAGTAACCCGTGTTTTACAACCAGGCATCATAATAGATTTGTTTTCTTAATTTCAGCGATAGACTAGGAATTGGTGATGGGGATAAGGGTGCATGGGCTAGGAGGAAAGAGCAGAGTAGGAAATTTGTCCCACAGAATCTTGACCTGCTTAGGTACACAGACAGATAAGTCTGCCAGGTCCCTGAGTAGGGGACTCTAAACAGCATGAAGTTACTGGGCACCTTGTGGAGAAAGAGAGAGAGGGAGATGGATGGGCTACCAAATAAAGTGAGATGTCCCTGTAAGAGCCAAGGATATCAGCAGTTTCCAGGGAGCACAGCATAGACTTTGCAGCTGTGGTGACTTCAGGGGGCCTTATCTATTATTTCTTTTCTTGGTGGTTCGTTTTTGTTGTATTTGTGTGATGATGTAGCTGCTATTTAATTAATTGCTATTTACCAGTCACCATACAAACCGATGACATGTGTTATCTCAGTTAATCTACTTCACATTCCCATGAGGCAAGTATCATCACTCACACATCCCCATTTAACAGATGAAGAATTTAATCTTAGAGGAAGAAATGAAATGATTAGCTCAACTTAGCAGAGCCAAGACTGGACCCAAGTCTGGCTATGTCAAAGTCATACTCTATTTCATAGAGGAAGTACTCCCACTGTGGCCCTATCTTTTTATTTTTAAAGTCACAAACCATGACTATTGAAGAATTTGGCTCTTTAGAAATTCTGGACTATGGCCTAAAACAGTGGCTTAAAAAAACATTTATTTAGTTCATGATTCTGTGTCTTGGCAATTTTGGGGGACTTGCTCAGCAGTCCTTGTGATCAGGGCCAGGTTCAACTCTACTTGGCTGGACTCTGTCACATGTCTGGGACTTCAGCTTCAATGCTTCAGTTGTAGGGATTACCTTTCTCTATGTCTGTCGTCCCTCAATAGGCTAGCCTGAGCTTGCTCACATGGTGGCAGAAAGGTTTGTTTGTTTATTTAGTATTAGGCGAGGCAACCCTTGGTTGACCTTACAGATTGCAAGGACCTTGTCAGTTTACGACCTCTTAATTTTTTATTTTTTACGCCTATAGCACCTGGTCTTCCTAGGTGGTCTCCCATCCAAGTACTAACCAGGCCCAACCCTGCTTAGCTTCTGAGATTAGACGGAATTCGGCTTGTACAGGGTAGCATGGCCATAAACTGCAGAAAGGTTTTAAGAGCACCAAGAGAAGAGCAGCCGGAATGTGCAAGCACTTTTTAAGCCTCTATTTGTGCCACGTTCACTAATGTTCCATTGATCATTGCTGGTCACATGGCCAACCCAGACTCAGAGTGGAGAAATAGACTCCGGCATCACTGCACAAGGGCATCGCACTGCTTCGGGCTTATGTTACAGAATTGTGAATGCAAAGAGGGTAAGAATTCGTGATCATTTAAAAAATCTATCATGCTTGCCTAATTCTGTCCACTTCTTTTACAAAATTTTGGTACTTTCCGTGAAGGAAAACCAGACAAGAACTGGGCCTGTGTCACAGAAGACGTTAATCATAGCTAATACAGACTGACAAATATGAAGACTTATGTTTCATTGGTCAAGTAGTGAAAAGTGTTCACCAGCCTTTAGGAAATGAAAGAATTGGGCTGCCATAATCATTACTCATGCTTTTTTATAAATTTCTTTCTTTTTTTTTAATTGGAAGGGGAATTCTAAAAATTGTTTATAAATCATGTATCAATTTCCACAAATGACATTGTAAAGACATCCAGAAAATAAAATACCCTTTGCTGCAACATGCTCTAATGCCCAAGCAGCCTGCATATTTGAGCTTTGGATTTTCCCCATGAAAATTCAAAAGCAGGTTATTATAGAACTTAGAAAAGCTTGGCGAAACCAACTTTTAAAACGAAATAACAATGAAATTTCCCTCCAGGAAGAAAAGTTACCCTAAATGTTAGGGGGTAAACAAATTACTATGACAAGAAGAGAAGTGCCCTAGGCCATAGTTTAAAAAAAAAAAAAGGCACTTCCTTCAAGATTTGGCACCTCTGACATTTGCTGGTTACATGACAGAACTATTTTCAGCACCGTGTTCGCGTTTGCTTTATAATGTTCTTGATTTCCGCAGCCTCTGATTCTCTCCCTGAAAGCAGGAAACTCTTTTGTCTTGCATATGGAGCTGAGGACTCCGTTCACCCAGGGGCCATTGAAGTGGCAACAGAAGGTCTCTCATCTCTCTGCAAGCGGGCTTTGTTCTTCTGGGCCAGAACGCATTCCCTGGAGGGGAATGACCTCCCCACATTCGGTCCTTGTCCGCAGGAGACGCTTTATTATATGAAATAAAAATAAAAGCCCACACTGGATGTAGAGATGGTTTAAGTTAGGAATGTGTTCCTGCGTCTCTGTCCATGGAAAGCCATCACAAGGGATGATAGACAGCGAAGCAGAACTTTTTTTTGACCCTCAAATCAGAAATGTGCCCCCACAAAATTCTAAATTCATATGCTAGCACAGTCTCAAGCCTGGTTTTCCAATTGTTCCAATTGTTAAGCTCTGGGAATTGTTCTTTTGGCAAATATTGGCTTTGAAATGTAAGATTCTTCAGTCAAATGCACTTAATAATCATGGCCTTTAGGTGATGATGAATAATACATTTGATATTCTCTTGTGGCTTTTTGTGGGTCACATTTTATTGGCTGCAGATCCATTTGCTAAACATCAGTTGCCAAAGGCAAGCTTCCCAAGTTCTGGTTTGTCAATGACAAATCTGCAGGGTGGTCAGTTTCTGCATTGAGTGAAATCCATTTTGCTGAGTCCCTGTGTGGCCTCCGTTCCTGCTATCCTGGCTGCTTTGTTCATGAGCCCATTGGACAATAGGAGAGGGGTTTGGGGGATGAAGCTAGCTGATGCTCACAGGAAGCTGCCGTCCAGGCCACCTGATTTGCTAAACCCTCCCCTGTTGGGGTCATCTTTGGTGAGCATCGATTGAGACACTAATATCTGCACATTCTGTGCCCATTCATGGAGCTCTATCTACATACCTCTTATTCAGACCTCCCTGTCACCAGTTTTCCAGTTGAGTTTTTTCCAAGACCCTGACCTTCCAGCCAAACCATGAGCCACATAGCCAATGCTTTGCCTCATTCTAGGCAAAATGAATGACTAGATTCACTGTTCAAAATTTTACTCCCTTGCGGGGCGGGGGGGGGGTGGTGTTGGGAGGAGGGGATTCCCCTTCACTACAGCCCTGCAGAACTGTTCCAGAATGGGGTTGAACTTTCATGTGATGCCTGTGAATTGTGCAGGACCATCTATCTATAACCAAGGCTGAGATTTTTTCTTCTTTGGTCAGCTGGTCACAGGGAACTTTATGTGAGCCATAGGTGTAGGTTGAGAGAAAGAAGGCAAATAGTTGGAATAAGACCTATAACTTACTATGCCTTCTGTGCCTGCTCTAGTGCAGTTTAAACGATAGCACTTCCATTTTCTGATGGCGTGCCTGCTTAGCGTTGTGTCTTGGTGGGTCAGACAATGTTCATGACTGGCAGTTTAGATTACATGATATCTTAGTGGCTCAATGATCATGTGATTAGTCTCTATTAAAACCCAAGTATAAGCCAAAAATTGATTACTCAAAAAATAGTTATATGCAAAGAATGGCAGGGCTTTGCTTTAATCCCCAAAGTCCTGGGCTGTATTTCTTTACAACAGTCTGCCAAAGGCTTCATGTAGCATCCTTATCTGCCACTGATACTTCCAGTGCCATCGAACCTGTTGGGTCATATAACTTGGGTGGTAGAACAACTTTTATGCAAGTATGAACCTGTTGTATGTAGCTCCCTCTTTAACACCGGGCCCCACTCAAAAATGGAACTTTTTGGACCACTCAGTAAGTGGGCCAGAATAGCTTGCCCAAATGAACTATATGTGGCCTTCAGAATCCAAATAGGTCTACTAGATATTGTGTCTTCTTCTTGACGTTAGGATGGGCCAGATACAGCAACCTGTTCTTCATGCTGGAAGAGATTTCACTGATGTGGCCGACTTCTGAGTTCTTTTGAGATGTACTTCCCATCCTCTGGCGTGCAAGGTCTTACTAATGTGTGTAGAGTGGTCACTCCCTCCTGCTAAACAGGCCCAGTCAGCTCATTTTCATCATTGTAATGGACTAGCATGATTCCATTGGAATGAAAAGCAATCAAGGTCCCTGAAGATTATGACATAGTGATAAGTGCTGATATAGCCCCGAAATAGGACAGTGAAAATATGTGTTGTCCATGCCAACTGAAAACAAACTACTTCTGATGGTCTTAATTAACAGGTATACAAAAAATAAAATTTGCCAGATCAATAGCTGCATAGCAGATACCAGGGAATATGTTGAACAGTAGCTGCGATTACTTGATAATGTTTATGATAATCTACTGTCATTGTCTAAGATCCATCTGTCTTCTGTACAGGCCAACTAATTGAATGTGAAAGCTTTGCTTAGTGAGCTTACATTAATCAGTTCGGCCTCATCCATCATTATATTCCTTTCATCCTGATCCTAGACTATTAAGATATATTATCACATGTACTCCTCAAGCTTCTATCAATATAAATTGGCAAAATCACGCCATTCTTTGGGATGTGTTGCATCTCTATGTGAGTCATGCTTTGAACCTCATTCTTTGGGACCCATTGAGGGATAAGTCCAGAAGTCAAGGGAGGTAAAGGGAGGATCATAGTCCCGTGCAGGACATCTGCCTCAAGGAGGCTGTCACAGTTTCTTCAGTCAATGAGAAACTGTCTTAGCAGGGATGCAAGGATACTTCTAACGTCAAAGAGAGCTTGGCAAACTTAGAGTTTTAAGGTTCAAGGTATGCAACCTCGCTCTGATCTTCCCTTAAGTTCCCATCTTAATTTTCAATATCCCTTTCCTTCCCAATTAATGTCCTAACTTTAACAAAGGAGACAGTATAATATTAGAAATTCAATTTGTGTTATAAGTTAGTTATGCACAGATTACTCTTTGGGTCTGCTGTTTAGAAAATGTGGCCCTGGACCAAGATTTTCATAGGGGTAAGGATATAGTATACAGGAGTTTCTTTTAGGGAAAACAGATATTTTCAGCTTTCGAATGTAAATTAAAAATTTGAAGCCCTGATATTCTGATTTTCTTTCCTCAAGTCCTTAAGCTCATTTGGAGGCAACCAACCATCCCAATTATACTCCTTATTTTTACTAAAATGTTGTATGGCAGCAAAGAATTCATCATACAGAATCTTGCCTCCTACAGACTCTTGACCACAGGCATGTGCAGGTGATAATTTGTGTTTGTGGTGATGCTGGTGTAAACAAACTTACCGCACTGCCAGCTGTGCACAAGTATAGCATATACGATTACATACAGCACATAATACTTGATAATTATAATAAAACAACTGTGGTACCGGTTTATGCCTTTACCACACTGTACTTTTTATCATTATTTTCGAGCAAACTTCTTCTATTTATTAAACAAGTTTGCTGTAAAACAGTACCCCATGTTATCCTGGCAGTAGCCTCGTATTTCTTGTGTTTCCATGTCTCTCGATTGCATCATTTTCTCTTGCGCTTGATTTAATCTTGTGTTATTTTATAAATGTAGCGCAGCCTAAGCGTAGTGTGTTTATAAATCTATAGTAACATCCTAGACTTTCACATTCACTCAACACTCACTCCCTGACTCAGAGCAACTTTCAGTCCTGTGAGCTCCATTCATGGTAAGTGCCATACAGATGTACCATTTCTTAACCTTTTATACCATATTTTACCATATTTTTACTGTACCTTTGCTATATTTAGACACACAAACACCACGGTATTATAATGGCCTATAGCAATATTACACAGTAACTTTTCGTTTCTCCATTTAAAAATCTTCTTTATAATCTTTGTGTGAACTAATACTTTACTTACGTAAAGTGCTTTGAAATCATTCTTCATATGAGCAAATTAGGCATTAATTGGCTGAGTCAGGGGAAGTGTCAGGTTTAGAGCCTGTGAGAAAGACCTGTAGTGTTGAGGTAAATTTGCAGGAGGATCACCTCAGTGATGAAGGTGCCAGTAACTGTGATCTGGCCCCTTGCTGGTCTCCGGTGTAACTTGCCTCCTGGAGATTCTGAGAACAAAATGTCACATCTGTATTTTATCAGTTGATACTGAAATTCTGTGCAACAGTTTAGTTAATTTTCATTATTAGAACATAACTCTTTTAACTCTTTGTGATTTATATATAAATGTAAATCTTATTATAGAATGTTTGGGCAGAAACTTGATATTTTAAATCTTAGAAAAATAAAATAGGCACTGTTTTTTATTTGAGCTACCTTGTTCTATTACTTCCAGAATTTAAATATTGTGGCGTACAGAACCAATTTTATAATGAAAAAACGAGGAAAATGAAAAAGTTTAAAATCTGAAATGTTATTTTATAATCAGATTTTAAAGAATGTGTTTGTTCTTTATTTTAAGAGCCGTCTGGACTTTGATTTTGATTTCAATTTAATGCAGGCTGGCACACTTCATAGAAAAAGAATGTGGAACTAATTTATCTCTTCCCGTGCAGGAAGGGGAAAAAAATGAGGGAGGGGGCAGATGATCTGAGGATCATAGGGTAAGAGATCATAAAGAAGAAACTTGCAAAAAAAAAAAAAAAAAGGAAGAAAGGGAGAGAGAGAAAATTCTGCCAATTCTTATTTCGTAATCTCCCTTCATACGGCTTTTCTCTCTTATTCCACTGTTTTCATCCAAGCCGAAATGCTCACTGCTTCTCTCTTGGACCACAAGGAGAAATTCCGAGCTTTACTATCTCCAATCCTTTTTGCAAAACCCACTATTAGTCATAAGCCCAATGTGAAAGCTCCCAGTAGCTCTCTTTTGCCCATAAAATAAATTCAAATCAGATATGACTAGTTTTGTACAATTTTATCTCCCATCATCCCAAATGTCAAACTATTTCTCCAGTCACCCCTGTGCACCTCTGTTTCTTGGAATGTACTATTATACTATTCATTTCAGGACTCCCAGCCTTCTTCACATGAGTGGATTGTCCAAATCTGTCCTCATCTCGATCTCCCTCCTCTCTGAGCCATTTGACATGCAGCCATATATAAGCTTATACTGGGATTAGTTTGTTGTTATTTTTGTTGTTATTTTTTGTTTTGACTTTTCTGCTCTGGGGAAGGTATCATGTTTTTCGTGTCTCACTGTCACGGTGTGGCAGACAACTGGGCTTAGTTCTGCTGTGTGGCTGCCTAGAAGCACTCCAAGGAGGCCAGCTAGAGGGGAGGGATACAAAGGATGGGCTCGGGGCCTTATTTTAGATTTTTAAATTAATCCCAAGAACAGACTTCTATAAACTGGGTTAAATGAACAGATGGAAGTTTCAAGAGACACCATTTCAGTTTTACTAGTTCTGGATTAGAGCTGTTATAAATATTTCTGGAAGAAGTGATAGAAATAAAGAGTAAAGAAACAAAGAAATGGAAGAAGGAAGACAGGATGGAAGGAAGGAAGGAAGGACAATCCTACTTGTATTTTCTAGTGTTGGCTAAGGAAGTCCCGTGAGTTCTGTGAAAGTTGTCTTTTTTCTTTTTCTTTTCTTTTTTTTTTTTTTTTAAACCAGGATTCCTTTAGACAGAGTACTGAACTCAAACTATGTTTCTAGTAAGGGTATGATCCCGGATTACTAGAAATTGCATTAAAAAGATCACCCCAACATTCATATTAGGCCCGTGAGAAGATGAATACTATATTAATTTATGTCCCGCTCTAAAGCATTTAAGGTATTTAAAAGATGCATTAAAAAGAGCAAATTCGCAAATTAGAATCAATTAGAAAAATAGAATAAGGAGAAAAAAAGCGGTGAAGACCTTTCTGTAAACTACCAAAGAGGTGTTCTGTCCCTCATACTTAGCCTTTAACTGACAACAGACTTTGTCTCTCCTGACCCCGCTGTGGGACATCGATGCAATCTAGTGATCTTTCAAATGATCGATCGTGCCAGTGAGAGCCTTTGCCTTCGATGGCATGTTTTTCCAGGTTACGACCAGTGCAACCTTCGGTGGTTGGGCTGCTTTTGTATCAGGAGCCATTAATGGCCTAAGGATGACTCAGGAGAGAGTCTTCTTTGCCAGGCCAGTCCTCAAATGCCAAAAACCACCGTTATCAATTTTGTCCTCTGAGGAGCAAGCACCCAAGAGAGGATTAGCCATCCGAGAGATTTACTGAGGAAATGCCTGTAAAGGACGAGGAGGAGACAGTGGGCATAGGCCGTGGGAACCTCCAGACTGTAATTCAGGGTCTGACGCCTGTGGAAGGAGAGCGGGAAGAAAGGAGGGCTTGGTAGGAAAAGTCTCAGACGGGGGCACCGTTTTAAGACAGTTTGTTGTAGCTGAAAGGGAAGCCCATAGCCAAAGCTAACATTCGAGGAGTCCCTGGGGCCTGCATCCTGGGCCTCTGTTGGTGCCCCCATCGTGCAGCCTGGGGGGATGTGGTCTCAGCAGGACCAGGGCAGCAGATCCAGAGGTGTGGTGATGGGGAATGTGAGTCAGTTATGCTTTCAGGTGTTGTGTCTCCCAGACCCACACGAGTGCTAAGGTCTTATGGGGCATGTCACTTCTGGCCTCCAGTCTTGAGCGTTTGAACCTTTAGTGACCATTGAACAGTCAGAATCACGAAAGTTTGTGTGCTGTTTTGTGTTCCTACAAAGAGGTCAATGTTACCTCTTGTAGCCTGGCTAATATATGACATCGAATGTTAATGGAAAGTATATATGTGTTTTGCCAACAGATTATTTTGGAGGAGACACGAGCCATTTCAGAGTTCAACATGTCTCTAAGATGTTGAGCTTGCAGATTAGTAGGATGAGTCATATGAATGTGAAGACCTGGGGGTGGTTACTCATGATGGAAAGTAAGCAGTGAATGTCAAAGAACACTGGTAGGGATGTGTGTGTGTGTGTGTGTGTATGTGTGTGTGTGTGTGTGTGTGTGTGTGTGTGAGAGAAACGGAAAATGATAAAACAGACTTTTAAAACAGAAAATTATAAAAGTGCAATGGACATATTAGCAACCATTAAATTTGTAAAACAATTTCTTTTTCAGTTTGTTAATATAGAAGTCATAATCAGGTTTCTGTGACATTAATAGGTAGCCCTGATTTTTCTGCCTTTGAAGCTCCTTCATTATAATTGCATTTGTCTTCACTATAATTGTATTAATTCCGATTTTAAATAAGTTAATTGACAAAAATATACTAGGGGAATGTTTATCATATAGCCTCCTTCCCCAAATATTTACATGATATTTGTGTTCTGCAATTAGAACCAATATTTTTCCAGAAATAGAAGTTCTCTATGAATTAAGATTTTTGTGTCACACAAAGGAAGCTCCCTTTGGACAGTCAAGATCAGCAAAAGGATGCTCATGTTTCAATTTTTACTTTACCCTGTGTCCATATGAAGTTACAAGGACATTTAGAGGTTTTCAAAGACAGAAGTAAGGAAAGTAAAATAATGATAAATTCTCTAAAACTGTGAATAAAAGCCACTCTGCATCATGTGATAGAAAAATAACAAGCCTTTTTGATTTGAAAATACAACTTTGAAGCTTGAAGTAGATAAAGATTGGAAAATGAAAGGATAGTTTCCCTCTTTCATTTTAATTCTAGAGACTTAAAAAGAAAAGCAAGGTTATCATAAACTTCAGAAATATGGAAGGTGAAATTAAAACTGTAGGCAAACATTGCAAGGATATGAGAGATGAGCATGCAGGCCCTCCTGCCTAAGAATCAGTGCTGTTCCTTCCCCCAGACTGCTAAAATTAGAGAACTAGAAAAAAACAGATATCCTCCGGGGAAGCTGGTCTACTGTGAGAGCCAAGCAACTCAAAGGTGGTTATTCAAACTGGGGTCGAAGTCATCTGAGGCAACGGTTACATGCCACAAGTGTTGTGATCTCTGTTTTGCCAAGAAACCAAAGAGGTCCATGAGAGGGGTAAGAACGCTGCTTTTCTTTCCTGGTCATGGCAATTAGAAAGGAAGTTATGTCCACATTCCCATTTGCTGTCAATTTATGGGATGGCCATACATGGTCAGTGAGTGCCGAGGCTCTGGGACACAACTTCATTGTTGCTGGGGGGTGAGGGGGTGTGGGGGGGACTGAATACAGATGGAGCCTAGCTTCCTTGAAGATTTATCTACCAGATGGCAAATCCTTCGGGGAAAGGCCATGTCTATTCACCTTTGTCTCTCCCTAGTAGAGAAAAATTCAGTCTGGTTTTGCAGATGAGGAACATGAGTGGCTTGTGTTGTTGGGTAACTTGCCCACCATCCCATGGTTAGTACGAGAAGTGTTAGTGAAGAAAATATTTTATTTCTAAAAGGAAAGAAGGTGGCAGTTTTGGTTGAGATAAAAAGAGGACCTTATATTTTTATGTGGCATACGTATTAAATATCCTGTGCCTCTAGGACATTTAATAATCAAAGATAAAGCAGGCATTGACATGATAGGGCTTATATCTGTAGCAAAGTAGAGCTTTCAGTCCATTTTAGCACTCACTAACAATATTTCTTGAAAAATTTCTTACCAAAGAGAACTATCACTGAATGAATAGTGAGAAACACAAATAAAGATGTGTTTTGCTAAAAGCTTATTTTATTGAAAATCAATTCAGGATGTGAAAACTTTATTGGAGCTTGTATTATCTCCTTTAACTGGCCTAGAATTAGATTTGACATCCATGGGTATTAATTTATGTTGGTTAATTATTAGAACTTAATTAAATTCTTCTGAAATAATATTAGAACTTCTCATTTTAAGCATGGCATTTTCGGAGTGGTTTTATTTTTTATCTTTCTTGATTAAGCAAGAAGTGAACTAATCATTTCTTTCTGTCTATGGATATATACATTCTTAATAAAAGTTATCTTTCTCTGGACAATGTGTCCAAATTTATATATGTTATTATAACTATAAATCCATATGAAATATTAGGCGAATATGAACGAACATGAAAGAGGATCCATCATTTATGTCTCTTAAGCATGTATATGCACATTTATATGTACTATGTTCTACTCTCTGTCCTAGGTTCTTTATACGTGTAATTTAATTAACTCGTTTGTGTGTGTGTGTGTGTGTGTGTGTGTGTGTGTGATTATCTCTGTTTTATAGATGAAGAAACTGGGACTAATATGTTAAGTAAGTTGCTTAAGATCACACATCTAGGGAGTGACACAGTCTTTGTTAAAACGTCTTCCAGCTTCCCTAGTCCATATGCCTTTTCCTAGGCCAAACAATATGGATGAGAACTGAGAAGAAACACACAAGGAAGTAAAAGTGTGAGTGCTTTAAACAGCAGGTCCTGGTAACCAAAAACGAATCCCCTTACAACGTATGACTTTCATCTTCTTTGCTGCACAATTTCTCTTCCTACTTATTTCCCCTTCCCTCCAGTGATCTTAATGATCTTTTTTTCTGTCACCATGGGTCCATTAGAGCAGCTGACATAGACAAGACAAGAGAATAACAGGATCTAAGGGTAATTAGGTCTTCATCCATAAAAGACAAGTTCAGAGAGAAATAGACCTGATGAGAATGAATATTGCACACGATGGAGGAAGCTTAACAGCTGTCGTCATGGTAAAAGGGGCGGCTGGAGTGGCAGTGGGGGGCTGGCAAGCTGTATTTATGTGTATATTCACATATAGCAGATGATTTACATTTTTATTTCTGTTGGATAGGCCATTGGAAAAAAATGAGATTGGTTGTGCTCTATCACTTCTGTTGCCAGATCAGATCAGATTAGGTGGCATCGCGAACAGGAAGATGAAGCCCCTTCAAGGTCTATAGCTCCTTGTCAGTAACATGCTGAGTTTTATTATGTTTTCTCACAAATAAATTATCACGGTTCAAAGAATGAAATAAATTGAATGACATCCTGATAAAGTAAATACAGAAGGATGCTATCAGTGAGTCTGAAAAGTGAAGGGTAAAGTCGAACAGAACCTATGAGATCGTAGCGGATGGAAGGCTGTAGTTTGCAAGACTGTCGTTGAAATCTAAATGCGGACGGGAGGGAGTGTTGTGTGACAGTGAAGGGGTCTCTGCGGCCACTCTGCCGGTGACACTCTGCTTCCGGTGATGGGAATGACCTTAGGAATGCAGCCTTTCGGGCTGCAATTTCCTCATCTAAGATAAGGTGAATCATAATGGCTGTGGTAATCAAAGGAGCTCATTTATGTTATGTTTTAGGACAATGCCAGGTATATGATACATACTTGATAAATATTAGCCATTTTTATTAAGAGCCCGAGGAAGTAGTCCAGGAAAAAAAACAGGCCTTTGCCCTAGCCTGAGAAATTAACAGGCAGGGAGAAGCCTTTCACTAGAGCTGCTGAATGCGTGCAGTCCTGTTTTATTTTCCCCCCTCCAGCGTTACTGTGCAGATTGAAAATAAAAGGATCTAAACATTTGATGGTTCAGCGTATTAAGCATATCAGTCCTTCAGAATATGTCCACTTAGTGTTTCATTCAGAAAAAATGAAATCACTATAATTAACTGAAGGTAAACTGCTTTTCAAAGTAGCATGTGCTTACTGTGATAGTAAAAACAAATCTTGTCACTTTGGAAACATTTTTAGTACTTAAGGTGGTTGTTTAAACACACACCCAACACACACACATATGCACATGCGTGCAAGAGCGCATGTACACACACACACACACACACACACACACACACACACACACACTCCACCAGCACACATTCTCTTTTTGCAATGCCCTGTAGAGAGGTAATTGAACTCAACTGTAAACGTAAATTCTTCTCAGGGGAGGTGTTGATACTGGTCAAACCTTCTAATAAAATTAAAATTTTATTTGTGTTTCTGTGATCATTATTTATGGGACCTCTGGCACGATCGAATTAATAAATCACTGTCCAAGCCCCACTTTGCCATTTGGCAGCTCCTATCCATAGATATTGCTCCTGGCTGCATGCCGAGAGGGGGGAAAAAAATCTTTCAGTAAGTCTGATAAAGAAAGAAAAGGGCTATTACTGGGCTTCTGCAGGCAGAAAACAACTGAGATTTGATTTTAAGAAATTGGGGTGATTGGTCTGTGAGGTCTACCTGTCGCCTGGCTTTGCATCTGTCTACTCCGAGGCAACGATAACAGGGTCTCCATGGAAAACTTAGTTCGCGTGTTCCTTTTCATTGAGCATTGCTTATGGCACATATTTTGATGTGTCTCTTTTGTGTGTATGAAAATATGTGAATTTATAATGAAAAACTACGCATGTGAAGGGAAGTAAAAAAGAGAATTTGATTCGAATTAAGAACCTAGCCACTTCCACCCTGTCCCCTGCACCCCTCCCCTGTCCCCAATTCTAGCCATCACCACCCCTGGCCAGGATCCCTCCAATAGTTGGGACACTGAGTCTCTCCTTCTACCCTTCTCCTTCATACTCAGTTCTCAGTACAGCTGCCTTTAAAGGTAGATCATGTCATTCCTCTGCTCTAAACCTCCCGTGTAACAAGCCAGCCTTTAGGAATAGTGGATTAAAATCTGTTTGACTCTCTCTTGTACTACCTTGTTAAACCCCTTGAAGGTACTGTGGTTGTATTTTACTAATTTCAATTATATCTACATACATTTGAAAAACAGCATGTACATGAGACAGATTATTTTTTTAGTCTAGAGACAATGCTTCATTTGATGCTTTTTGGTAATAACTCGGTGCTCAAAAGTCCCCTCTCCCACCTGCCCACAAAGAGTTTATGAGTCTGAAATTGCAAACCAACGATTCAGGCCAAGGGTCAGCAAACTACATCTAGCAGGTCCCAAACACCTTGTTTTTGTACAGCCCACACATAAGAATTTTTCTTACATTTTTAAAATGGTTGAGAAAAATAGAATAATGTTTTGTGACATGTGAAAATTATGTGAAATTCAAATGTCAGTGTCCATAAATCAAGTTTTATTGGGACACAGACACATCCATTTGTTAATGGTGTGTCTAAGGCTGGTTTCCCCCGTCACAGCAAAGCTGAGTAGTCACAGCACAGAAGGCATGGGCCAGAGAGCCTGAAGATTTATGACCTGGTCCTTTACAGAAGAAGGTTGACAACGCCTCATCTAGGCTTCTGACAATGCTCGTCGGCATAAAAATCCCACAACATTGGAAAATCAGGAGTGAGTATTTTTTATGGATATAAAAAAATTCACTTATAGGAAGTTGGAGTTAGTTGTAGACTATTATGTGGGTTTTTAAATAAATATGGAAATGCATATTAAAATTAGGAAAGAAACAAAACCACTTCTGTATCTGTGTTTGGTGTGAACTCCAGAAGCATTCATAGGAGAGCATAAGATTGCTTAGCCAGCCACCTTTGCCTGAAAACTACTTCTGGGTTCTCTTGAAGGGTCTTTGGCACAAGTCTAGAATGCTATGTCAAAGTAGAGAACATTATTGTACCGAGAACATTGTTGCAACATTTATATATATTTTCCATTTCCTTTTATTTATTTCTCTATTTTCTTTTCTGTGAATTGTCAATTATTACCTCATGTTTATATCCATAGATTCTTTATTAAGAAATGTTTTTCAATTGCAGTTGAATCCAGTACTATTTTATACGAGTTTCAGGTGTACAGCATAGTGAATTCATCTGTAGATTCTTACTTCACATTGCCAACCATGAATATTTGGAACTTTTTCTGTTTATTTGGGTTCTCACTTCCTTCTAGTTTTTTAATGTAAGGATACTATTTGGGGTAGGAAAATTGTTAGAAATCCATTCACTGAAAGAATTTAAATATTGGCCGAGCTGGCAAATGTAAAGATGGAAGCCTGATAATAATAAATCGAAGTGTATTTTCTTCTTTTTAGTGAGAAAATATGTTATTCTGAGATACGCGTACATACAGACAAAATATGTGTGTGTGTGTGTGTGTGTGTGTGTGTATACATGTCAACTATGATGGAAAGTAAGCTTACTGACATAGTAGTAGGAAAGAAAGAGATTATGTTTTATAGAAGCAACAATCAGCTAACACGTAACTACCAAATTCCCACAGGAATGAACTAATGAAATATTTAGTTACCCAAAACTGCTTCCAGAGAGCAGGCACAGTGACTGATTTTATGAGACTAAATTTCTGGAAACTGTTTGCAAAGCCAACAGTTTGGCCAGAAAGATTCAGAGTCGCTGGATTTTGTTTAAGGGGAATTTTACTGAATGTAATCAGACACGAGAAGCCGAAATTAATATAGTATAATTGCTCCATTTTCCCTAGACCCAATCGTGAGACTGCTTTCACAGAAAGAAAACGATAATGTTTATGTGACTCACTAGGGAAAACGAGGGCAGTTGGAAGCTTGGAGCAGGCCATTCCTAGCCAGATGCTGTTCTTGTTGCCTTATGCTTGCCCAGCTACGCTGGGGGACAGAGGAGATCAATATCTGCTTGGCACCCTGGCTGGGGAACGCTGAGCTCGAGAAGGGACCTCACATGGAATGTATTTCACCCTGTTTATGAAGCTTTCTCTGATCAATTCTGTTTATAGTGAACCCACCTTTTTCTGAATCTCTCTAATAGGTAACAGTCTGTGTCAGACAATGGAGCCGTAAAAATAACAAATAGTCTTAAAATATTCTCTAGTTGTTTAACAGGTGTATTTCTCATCCTGCAATTGATATCGGAACCTCCTGGAGAGCAATGATTATGTTTTTTCATGTCCCCAAATTGCATAGCACATGCTGGGCAAAGAAAAAGTATTTATTTATTTCACTTATTTATTATTTATACTGTATTTTCCAAAAAGTTTTGAACTGGCTTATAATAAGAGACATAATAGAATCATTAAAGTAATTGTTTTAAAAAAGCAAAAACAAGAACCATGATGCATACTGAAATGACATCATTAGCCCCGGGGCATTTCACCACCGATTTAGCTCCAAGTTTCCTAGAAAATGGCTTGAGGGAGCAAGCGGTGTCACCAGGTGCTGGCTGTCACCCATGGGAAGAAGGGTCAGTAGGTCCCCTGTGGTCTTCGAATCCTGGACAATGGGACAATGGCTCATCCCATGGCACTTTGCTCCAGGCATTGGACCTGCCTCCTTATTGGGCTGTCTCTTTATTAGATGAATCTAAGAGCAGCTTTGTAGGTAGAGAAAAATCAGTTTGCCAGGAGCCAGCACCTGACAAGCTTTGGGCATTTTATTAGAGTTTCTAAAGGGAGGAGAAGCCTCAGGTCCAGCTAGCCCACTGTCTCCAAGCCTTTAATCCTTCCGTCTCTCCATAGGCCTGAATCAAACAGGGAAGTGTGAGGAATAACATAGCCCTCATTGCGCTAAAAATAAAAGTATGAGCTCTTCCCGGGAAAAACTAAACTGTCTGTAATAGTGAATGCAAGCCATATTATTACAAGTGGAAATCCAATCCTTACTTTCTGAGATGCTAACATGGTCTCACTGTCATTGCGGAGGTGGAATCGATTAAAATGCCCTTTTAACATAGATTCCCCAAAGAATATTTCATAACATAATGGACAAGTACTTGAACACCAGGTCTTCAGAATTGCTCTTCATGGGACGAGGTCAACTTTTCAAATTATAGTTCTGTAAGGAATCGTTGTGATGAAATGAAGCAAAGTAATCAAGCGATGTAGCTTTCTGATCTCTAACTTCTTATGTACTAGGTAGGGCCTGGAGAGCCTAAGGACATGGAGAACGTGTCACATCCCTGAGATTACTCATTTCAGATACTAATTGTGGTCTCCAAGAGAATACAGGCTCTGAATTAACACAGTAAGCTTTCATTCAGTTTTTAGCCCAATATTCTTGCTAAGATTAGATAGGAAGCAACATTATGAATTTTAGGTGCTGGCTGAGTTCCTGAAGTGCACATACTTAGTATTATTGATTTAGAGGGTCAACAAACCTTATTCTGTAAAGGGCCAGATAGTAAACATTTTAGGCTTTGCAGATCACATATCTCTATTGAACTATTCAACTGTGCCACGTTAGCAGAAGGGAGGTGTCGTGGGACAATAGAGGAGTCTGTTGTTTATACATTACTTGTTTTGACTGTGATGACAGTCTTAGGAGATGTATACGATATATCACTTTACATATGAGGAAACTGAGCAACAGAAAGCTCCAGAGCCATCAAAGCATTTAAACACTCCTACAGTTGCATCTAGCCTAATCAACCGTTTTCTTTGGTGAACATTATTCCACATTTATTTTGAGATTAAGAATCATACCCTTCACTCTGATAAGAGTCTTGCCAACAAAAGTCTTCCTATAAAAAAGACTGTGATCTCTTAAGAAAAGTGAATTGCGTGATTTCTTTTTCTGTTACGAATTATTTAAGATTTGCCTAACTCCATTATAAGGGGCTTTCTCATGATTAGCTCCCTTAATTTTATGTATGAGAATAAGGGCCATTTATCAGCTTAATTCCATAAGTGTTTTTGCCTTTGCTGGGGAGAGTTTTTTGGCACATTCCAACTTTCCATGCCTGCTCCTGTCCTGCCTGGAATGCTCGCATGCTCATTCACCCAACAGATACATTTATGGTGTCACGGTGAACCATCTGAACTTTTAACCCATGATCGGTCTTTTCACCCCTGGCCTGTCTTGACCACGGCCATCTCTAGAACGCTCTGGCAGCTCTCTCCAAGACTGCTTCCATGATGAAGCCCCTTGACTACTTCCTCCTCTCTCGTTTAGCGGGCTCCTTCTCTTCCTCTGTACAGCTGCAAACAGGTTTGATCTAGAGTTTGTGCATCGGCGTTCCACCATAGGAACTTCCTTATTTATTGTAAGGAATATGAGCCATTAAAGTGATTGCTAAAGAAAGCCTAAGCCTATCATAATTCCTGAGGCAAAAGGAAATAAATGTTCTCCCAACGCACCCAAAGGCTTGGTCTGGAGCTCAGCATGTGGCAGTGATTAATAAAAACAGATCTGCCACGTTGGAAAAAGGAGAAGCAAACTTCCCAGCTGCAGTGCCCTTCAGAGTCAGCATTCAGCAATCTGGGAGAGTCTTCCTGCCATAGTTGTGTGGGAAATGTCTTAGAAACAGATAGAAAGGCCTCAGGTACTTGATCTGTAAGGTGAAATATTGGCTTACTACTTCCAAGGTTATTCTTATAGTCTTATTCAAAAAGTGTATTGCATATCTTTAAATATTAAGATACAGCTGATGCAGACATCAAATAAAAAATATTTAATTAGATGTGTTATAAACTCACAATGTGCTTGCATTTGATTTTGTTTTTTACCTAATCGAGTTGCATAATTTTAGAAATTAAAAAAAAGAAATCTCCTAAAAATTGCCTAAGAAATTGACTAATTTGTGATAGAATATATCTAGCTTTGCAGAAACTATGATCTATTTCAAGAATTCTGAAATGAATTCTCTAGAATTATCTACCAGTGATCAATTAGTTTGCTTTGTTGTCTTTTTTTTTTTTTTGCTTTAGTCTTATTTTAACTCATTGATTTAAGCATATTTGGTGTTTTTCAATTTATTCTTATAAAATTACCCCATCTTTGGCCAGTGCAGGCCTCTTTAAGTTGGCTCCTAGTGGTGTTTGATATCTGGATTGCTATTTGTTATAAAAAGGTATTCAGGCTCCTCTTGTATATTTCCTGCTGTGGACTTTGAATCAGTCATAATGTCAAGGAGCCCTGGTTACTATAGTGTTTTCAAGACAATCTGGCACTTTGTCACTGAATCTGTCATAATTTCTAGGTATTTTCAATAGACAGAGGTAGACATATATATATATATATATATATATATATATATATATATATATATATATAATATTTAATGTTTTAAGAAAGTATCTCAGGATGAGTTTCTAATTAAAATTTAGTCATAAAAGTTTTTTTTTTTTTCAAATCTCTACTACCTACATCTGTATTTACTTCCCCTACTTCAAGAATCTCCTTTCCAATGACACTGGGAATTGTAGAATTTAAGTAGCACAAAATTATTCACTGGCTCTATCTCACTACCTATACAACCGCATGTGTACCTAGACACACAGAAATACAATAGACTCAGAGGAGTAATACCAAGACCACTACAAATGATGTGATTTTAGGTTGAGTTTCTAAGATGTGGAATTTTTGTTTCATGTGATTGAGGGTTTACTCAAAAAAAAGTCAAGAGAATAAGAAAGACAGACAGAACAGTGCGGGGGAGGAAACCATGCAAAGATAGATTTCAGGGGAAGTCATGCTTTAGCCTGATTCTATGGAGTACTTCGGAGCATGAATTCACCACAGAGAAGTTATCTCACCCAGATGGAGGCAAAGGAGCGCAGCTATAGTACTGTAATCATTGGCAATAGATGAACTCTAATGGGTGTAGTACATAAATTCCAAGGCATTTTTGGGCAAGGTGGCTCCCAGCAGCCTAGGGCAATCCTCTGCAGTAAGCCAGAGGTGTGAGCCATTGAAAGCCAACACTTACAGCACAGGGAAATGGTTACACTGCCAAATAAATAGAATTTTACCAGCATGCCAATAGTATCTATAGAGCCCGCACACTTTGCACCACCCAAAATCTATTCACTTCTCCCATTGTTTTCTCTATTCACTGATGGCTTCTCTAAGATTTTGCCTAGCTTCAAATTTTGGGAACTTTACTAGAGGAAAGTTAATATGATAAATGTAGTGTTAACTTGTTGGTGTACAACCTTGGGAGTCCCCTGGGAGAAATTAAAAACGATCCTGCACATGGAGGGCAAGGAGAGACCCCCAGAAGAGGCAGACTACTTCAGATTGATAGGTGGCAGTTTTTAATAAGCAAGGCAACTTACATATGAGGCTTGTCTTGGGCAATTACAAGATGAGGTCTCCACACTCACCCACTAGAATTTTAAGAGTTTATATGGAGGCCTTAATGGGGTTCAGTCACATGTACAGTCCAGATGGTTTCAACAACACATAGCTCTTACAAGGCTGCATTTTTGAAGCGGCACTTGTGCAGAAACAGTGGGCAGGTCATATAGTTCAAGGATGGAAAGGTTAAGGAACCTCTGGTTGCTTGGGTCCCACCTGGGGGTCATGTCCTCTCAATGGCCTCCTCCAACATCACTGTGGCAGTTGTTTCCAAGGAAATTGTTGACATTTATCATCTCTTTCTCTACCTATTATTCTAGATTCCCATCATTCTTATCCAGTACTTCTGATGATGTAGATGGCGTGCCTGCTAGGATAAATAACCCAGACCTTTGTATCTGAGCTTTTGGTGATCATGCCTTTGTCAGCCCATGGTTACCATGCTTATCCATTTACAAGTAAAATTCTGTGTGCATGTATAAAGAGATGCCCAGTATATCACCTGAGTGCCAAACATATATCTCTCTTCACTCACCACTTTATTCAGTAGTAACCCAATATCTTCATGATGATCATGGCCACTCAACCCTGCCATTGAGAAAATGTTTTATTTGACAATTGGTCTCCTGGCAGTAGGAATCCAATCTGACCAGGCAATAGTTGGAGCTCTAGATTCACAGAACCAAGAATTATGAGGATGTGAAGCACAAAATCTTTAAGTGAGTCACCGTGAACGATACTGAACATAGTCACTCCTATTTCTACCACCTCAATTCCTGGACTTAAGTATTCCATCAATGGCAGACATACTGTCATATAATGACCATTAATTTAAGATGAACCTCATTTTAAAAAATTGCACTGTTTCTTACAGGGTATTATCTCTAAGCTGGTACCTCAACTATGCCTTCAAAAGTCATTCCACTGGCCTATCAGGCAGTGGCTTCTGGACACTGTTGTATGAGGTAAGCCATATTGGAACTCATCATTGTTGTACACAGGTACTCTTCTCTGGCTGGAAATCAGGTATTTTGGTCTGAACAAAGTTTAACAGGATCCTATGTCAGTAGCTGTGTAAGTCTTCAAATGGTTGAGGAACTACGGGAAAAAAAAGGTAACACCCTACGCAGAGCACCTATCAATCTTGGCCAGAATAAATTTTGTATTTCTAGAGAGGATGGAGTTCAGTCTAACCAACTTGCCATCATGTGGCTGAGATTAATTACTCAATTGCTTCAGAGGATGGTATTATATCAAAGGACTTCAGCATTAGTCTTTGTTTTGGCAAGCTGGTCATTCTGTGATAGCAGTAGCTAGATCAGACTTAGTGAGACCAGTAAGACTGAGGAAATAAAATTTTTATTTGTTTGGATTTAATTAATTTAAATTTAATTGGGCACATGTGTCTGATGCTATTATTTTAGGAATCACAACTCTCTATAGTACTCTGGAGTAGGCTCCAGTATAAGTAAAAAGAGTGAAATGGATAAAACTGTTTTTACGTATGCTACTTTTACATAGGATGGTTAATTATAGTATTAAAATAAAAATGTTCCTGTAAGAGGAGAGAGAAATTAGGTTAGAAGGGATAAGGGGTAGAAGTGATACTTTTTGAACACACTTTTTTTAAATAAGTATATAAGTATATAAATGTTTAAAATAATTATAATTAAAATTTAAAAAGTGATCCTTCAAAAGTGGAATGCAATATAAGATAAACAAACATAGATATATATCCAGGTAATGCAACAACCACAAAGATAGGAATTATTCCAAATGATGATAAATCACAATAATTTGATTGCATAGTTATATTTTCAGTAATCACATTTTTGGTGGTAGCATTAGCATTGCTATGCTTAAATCATTTGTGTGTGATGTACGGTAGAGCAAACTTGATAAGACTTAGGCTTAGTGTGTTTGGTATGGAATACAAAAGCTATGCATTTAAGATTGATGAGGATAAGCTAAAACCGTGTATTCTGGAATTTGAATAAATATCAGTATGATCTCACAATTTTTTGTCATTAAAAAGGCATAGATAAATCTTTATATTATTATACATTTTTGTTATACATTATATATATTTTGCACTTAAACTTTATACTTATAAAGTACTCAATGTGTAAATATGTGTGTAAAGTATTTTAGACTTATAAAATATTTTTATGTTTTATAATGTATTAGATATATAAATTTATAATATATACAATTATATATTAATAACATAAGATCTATATTAACAATGTGTGTGTATGTGTGTTCTCACTAGAGAAATGAATCTTTCTAGGTCTGGAGGTAGGAATATACAAGATGTGCCTCGAATATCTCATGTTGGGAAGGAAGGAGGCTCTCAAAGACCTACTAGAATCCTTTCAAAAGGTTGCGAAAGCCAACTTGAACAAGTTCCCACTCACCAAAATTGAGACAATAAGAATAATAACTAGAGTAGCTTGAAATACATTAAATATATTTAAATCCATGAGTTCATACTTTAAAAATCTTTTTGATCATCATTGGCAATAATAGGGAAACATTTTTTAATTTAGCAAATTGATAAACAAATGGAAAGATTTGACTATCTAAGCTTTGCTAAATAAACTGTGACCTTGGTGTAATTGATGATGGAAAATTTCTATATCTAAAAATATTCCAACTAACAAGTAGAGAATGATAAAATTAATAAATCATTTTCTAGCCCTTAAAAAATTCATTGATCCTGGCATTGTTCATCAATGGCCACTAACATTACAAAAAAATAAACAGATAGTAAGTCAGTGAGTAGCTACTTTTGGAAGTAATAACACCACCTATAAAGCAGTTTTACACACACACACACACACACACACACACACACACACACACACAAACAACAACAATAACCTCCCCAAACCCCTAAAGACAAAACTAACCTGAAACATTTAAGTGCCTAGATCTGTCAAGTTAGAGGAAATAAAAAAGCCATGGGAACATGTTAAATGATACCAGAGGGAATGAAATCAGTAACATGCACCACACACATTGGGAAACTGATAGAGTACATGGAAGTTATTGCAAGGAAACAATTTCAAGGGAAAAACAATTAACACAAAATGGAGGCAGGAATCTATATACAAGTGACGCATTAATCAAGTCAAGTATGGGCCTTGTTTTGATCTTAACTCAAGTACACAAAATGTTTAAAATCATAACATAATTTGGAAAATGTGAACATTGGCTATTTGATGATATTAAGGAAATGTTTTTATGTATGCTTATATGTGTGTTTAACGAAAATATTGCAACTTTTTGGTATGGGAAGTGTTTGTCATTTAGAGATACACACTGAAATACTTCTTTAAAATTATATGATGTCAAGATTTTCTTGGAAAAGATCTGGGTGGAGAGGTAGGAGGTTGAGATGACACAGGAGTGGCCATTAGTTGGTAACCTGAGTGAAGGAGAGGAACATGTGTGTTTTGTTTCATTCCCCTCACTTTTTTGGTATGTGTTTGAAGTTTTTCAAACAGTAGATATAATGATTTTTAAAATAAATTCTCATGTTATCTTTTGGTTTTCACTTTAAAATGTAATTAGTAAAGATGGATAGAGAAATTATAAGGATTTTTGGGTTTACTTTCAGCTTTCCCTTCAATAATCTGTCTATTTGACACACTTAATAAGGATCTGGCTTTATTTTCTTCAGTTTAAAGTACTCTCTATGGCATTACATGTCTTCAGGAAATTACGATTAATTGGTTTTACTTTCCAATTATCTGACCTTCCTAGAAAAAATAAAGACCTGGCTGACTTCTTAGCTGAAATATGTTTTGAGGAAGCGGGTGTAAAAATAAACTTTTCCTTTTATTTTTTCTTTATCATTCTCTAAATTTCACTTTTTCTTTGCACTATGGGGTACCATCTTGCTATTTTCTTTTTTTCGTTAATTTATTTTTTATGGTGACATTAGTTAATGAAATCCAATTTTACCATTTTCTTCATCATTTATTTTTACCAAGACTCTTAATGAACGAAAAATGCTTTCATTTAACAAAGTGACCAACTCTAGTTTTGGGTTGATGATTTGTGGCTTTATCGAATTATTCCATCAACACATATTTTTAGAGCTGAGAGGATCCTAACCAAATATATTATATTCTTCTGGCTAGTAAGAAATTTATAGTTTAATCGAAGAGATAAATAATATACTCACATACACAACAACAAGAGAAAAGCAAACAGTTTTATCTTAAACTGACTGGCAGTAACTTTTAAATATAGTATGATGACAGAAAAATGGAGAAAACAGTGAAAATTAATATACTCATAGAAAACTTAGGACTTGAGCTGAAGTTTTTTAAATGGATAAAATTTATATAGTTGGAATGGGAAAAGAAAGGAAGAAGAATGTGAACAAAGATACCTGTACCTGGGTCTTAACCAAGGAAGAGATGGTTAAAACTTTTCTAACTGAGAAGGATGTGAATGGAAATAACAGAGAGAAATGGGGCTGTAGAAATTGTAGAGGTCTGATTATTCTGGATCAGGAAAAGCAAGTTAAGAGGATAGAATGGTAGTGATAAGTGGAATCAAACGTGCAGTCACATTTGAAAGTGACCCAGTCCTTCATTTCTACCTTTCAGCTATTGTGAATATACTGCAATAAAGCTGGGAATGCAAATATTTTTGAGATCCTCTTTTTAATTATTTTGAATATACATATACCCAGAAGTGGGATTTCTGGATCATAAAGTAGTTCTATTTTAAATTTTTTGAGGAACCTTCATATTGTTTTCCACAGTGGCAACATCATTTTACATTCCAAACAACAGTGTACCAGGTTTCGATTTCTCCACATCTTTGCCAACACTTGTTATCTTTGCTTTTTTGATAATACGCATTCTAACAGGTGTGAGGTGCTATCTCACTGTGGTTTTGATTTACATTTCCATGATAGCTGGTGATGCTGAGCATCTTTTCATGTACTTGGCCATTCGTATGTCGTCTTTGGTTGGAAGAAATTAAAGGGGATGCAAATTAATGGCAAGACAATCCATGTTTGTGGATTGGAAGACAATATTGTTGAAATGCCCATTTTAAAGAAAAATAAAGAGAATTTGATAGATTGGTAAAGATAGAACAGAAGCTAAGAATCAAAGAATACTTAGAGGTGACTATGCTAAAAGACTGGAAAAATGCATTAAGGTAGAAATAACTACTTGTAGTAGAGAAGAAAGACCACTTTGGGATCTCGATATGTGTTGGGGTATGCAGTAAGTTCCCAATCAAAAGAATGCTTCTATGGAGTAAAGGTCAGGTATGATACTCTTTGAATATCGAGGAAAAACATTTTTGTCTTTCACATGTGACAAGACATCGGAATCTGCCTTGTGAAATTTTCATATATGACATCAGAAGTTGTGAGTTTAAATTTCAACTCTTCCATTTGGCCAAATTATTTAACATTTCTGAGTCCTGGCTTTATTCCGTAAGAGTGGGATACATGGTATCTCCTTCACAGTGCCATGTTGGGCCTGAAAAATGATAACATGTGTGAAGGAGCCTATCAGAGTGTCCAGGGCAGTCAGACTCAATAAATGGCTTGTTCCAGTGAAATTAACTGAAATCTACTAAGGTCAAATTGCTTCGTAGTTCTACCAATCAGATAACCTCATCCCCTTTTCACATTGTGACAGCAGCTCATCTATCACAGTGTTCATTTAGGCCTGGGACGCAGATGTATGTCCATTATTTTTCGGAGTATAGGGTGAAACTTTTTTTCGAACTGGAGAGGGTGAAAAATTGAACGTGTTAACACTGCCAGGACAAATGACTGATCCCTCTATCATGGACACCCCTGCATTTTAGAAGTCTGTTTCTAAAAGTGCTTGATATGCAGTCACCAAGAGCCTTTGGAAAAAAACAAGGAGATGGGAGTGAAGACAGAGAGAAGTTAAAATAGAATGATACCTCAGTGATTTATTTGGATAACAATGTCCTTGGCTGCATGCTAGAGGAGGTTGGGTGCAAAATCTCTCTCTCTGCCTGTTTTTCTGGTCTTTGCCTAACACAATCTGTGCTACTGGCCTTTGTTCCTCCCTAGTGCTCGAGTCTCCCTCGGGCTGTGGTTAGGGTTTTGAGGAAAGGCATGCTGACTCATTGGCCCCTAGAGAAGCAGTGGTGGCTGTATGGCAGTCCCATACTCCACGAACCTGTGGGTGAGGGGGCAGTGACTGTAAGTCTTGAAGACATGGCTCTGTGCATTTAATAGGAAGATTGTTCCTCGCTCTGTCTTTGAGGTAGAATGGAAATGCTTATTTCTCCAAGCATGAGAAAAAGTTATTCATGGTGGCTTACCAAACTGTGAAGTAGTTCTTGCACTACAGGGTGAAAGTCAGATAATTTATGACATTTAAACCATGATTGGAAAAGGGCCCTGGAGAATTTACTTGTAGTAACTTGAAATTTGCTTAAAGCTCAGAAAGAAGGGGTGCGTTTTATCACGACGAAAAGGAAGAACATAATGAACGCAGCTGTCACAGAGGCAGTCTGGAGGCTGAGGCGCAGCCTCGAGGCTCACAGAGCGGGTCTGCGTTCTGGTTGAATAATAATGGCGACCCCAAGTGGGAGCAGATAACCATTCCAGAAAAGTCTGCGTGAACTGATTCAATGACTTTCTCTCCATCTTTCACCAGACTTAGGAGGAGATTCAGAATTCTAGCGTCTGTGAGTTAGAAGACTGATAGCTTCAGAGTAGGTCATTGTTGTTGTTCGTTGTCTTATTTTCTCCCGATGTTGAGGCAATCAGAGACTCGTGTTTATTCATTTAGCTTGCAATTTCCTTCTAGTCTTCTCTTTCACTTTCAACAGAACCGACCCCATTTTTGCAACAGTCTGTGTGCACCTCGATTTTTTACTTAATTATATGTCCTTGCTTCTTCAACCTGAACACTTCTCTTTGTGTAACCCACATTGATCCCAAAGGCGGCATGCATAGGCTCACTTGGATTCGAATTCCAGTAATTCCATTTACTACCTGTGTTCACAACTTCTTTGAGATGTTTTAAGGATGAAATGAGATTTATTTGTTCAATCGACAATACTTATTGAGAACCTTTGATGTAATATGATAAACAGTGGCTGGGGCCTAGGAACACGATGGCTAAAACAACAGCAACAACCACGAAACACGTCTGTCCTGATGGAGCCTACACATTATCCAGGGAGACAGACAAGAACCAAATAAACAAACACAAAAACGAAAGAGAGTCCTATTAGGTGCTGCATAGAAAAATGCATTAGGCCGGGGACAAAGAGGGGCTTGGAGAGCTGGTTTAGGTGGGGTGATGTGAAAGTCTCTTGAGACAGCAGAGGTCTGAATCGAGTACTGGAATGATCTTAAATATCTGGAAAGAGCATGGCAGGAAGAGAAAAGAAAAAGCACACGGACTCTGGGGTGAAAACATGATCTCAAGTCTAAGGAAGAAGAAATGGTCGCAGGGTGGAGCTAAGCCAGGTGCCTGATTAGTTAACTGAGACTATTTTTAATACCACAGACAACGAAGCCAGATTTTGTCTCTTAATGGAAATGACCCTGGGCTCAGCTCTTCCTCCTCTCAGCTCATCTTAGCTTGTTATATTTTGCCTGGCTCTTGTGACACCTGAGTTTCCCTTTCTGACTTTCAGTTGTCTTCTGTATAGTGGAGAATCTGTGAAGCCTGGGCTCCACGTATGATCTGCACATCATGGGATCTAGGACGCTCCCCACCCCAGACTGAGCGTGGGTGGCGTTCAGTGCGCTGCCGCTGACCTGGGCATGTCCTTGTAGCGCCACTTAATATACTACAATGTAAGCGTTTTCGCACCTCATATCAGTCTTTTATTTTTCTTCACTTCTCACAAGCCACAAACTTCTGGAGAGGAGGGACAGTTTCACGTTCCCACTGAATTCCCAACATGGAGCCCAGGGCTTTCCACACAGCAAGCACACAATACTTATTCGTTGAGAGCTGTTTGAGATGCTGGGGAGACAGCTCAGGCAGGAGTAAAGACGTTAAAGCCCTTTGTGCCCAGCAGAGAGATTTGCACACTGATAGGTGAGATATTACTATCTGTTGACTTACTGAGTAAATGTGAGGGAGGGGTGTGGCATGCAGCTACCCAGTCTCCGGATGATGGCACCACTTCCACGTCAGAGGTGGATGTGCACATGAGCACGTGTGTGCATGCACGCCTGCACGTTATCCAGGTGGATTTTCTCCATGAATAGGCTCAGGTTTCCATTTGCATTTATCGTGTAGGTCTGGTCTATGGCAACATTATTGCAAAGGGTGGTGCCCACTTTCAAGAAGTTTTTTTTAGGATCCTGTTGTATAATTTCTGGCAAGTGCTACTGGTTTTTCATGTATAGTAATGATGTCTTTCCATCGTTAATAAATGTACTTACGAATGTAAATGAGATATTTTAACATAAAATATTAGATATAAGTGATACATGGAAATGCTTAATAATTTAAGGAGGTAAGAAAATGACTGAAATTTAGGAAATAAGATCTGGAGGATTCCTTTAGAAAGCAAAAATAGCCAATGTTTTTTCTAATTGTTATTTGATTTTAGGAAGGAGGGAAATCAGCAGCAAAGAAAACAATATCCAATTTTTTTTACAATCTATTTTATTTTTATTTATATATATTTTTTATTCATTCGATGTAATTTACATAACTTCCAAGTTTACATATTTGACCCCTTTTACTCCATCTACCAATATCCAATTTTTAATAAAAAGGACTTTAAACTACAATTTCTATTAGTGCTATAAAAATATTGTTACTTTGGAAAACTTACAGAGAGGTAGAGATACAGATTGACAGAGAAAGTGAGAGAGACATCCAGTTGTGTCTGTTATGAAGGTCCAGCTTTGCACCCATGATTTGTACAATTCTGTCCTACAAATCTTGAATTTCAGAGAAACTTTGGCCAGTCTTAATGACCAAATAGATGAAAAGCTCCAAATGTTGAACTCAGACTAGATAAACTGAAATGCCCTTTTGCTTGTCAGTTTGAACTGCTCAGAGAAAAAGAGAGTAATTTCTTGTTTTGATTACTTTCTGAGTGGTTCACCAGTCAATTCTTGTTTTTGGTTTTAATTGAATTCTTAATCTTTGGTTAATTCGCAAAGTAAAATTTGCATTTGGCCTTAGGGATGTCTCATCTATGGTATTATCAGTCTTAGGTGACAAACTCCTTGAATTGTCTCCAGAGCACCATCTCCAAGAAAGGTGGTACAGATGAGAGAGTGTTCCCATTCCCTGGCAGAGGGGAGCAGAGGGGAGCTAGTCCTACATCCTTGATTTAATTCTGAATGCCTGCATAAGGTATCCAGATTGTGCGCTTCTTCACATATGCCAAAGATATTCCTCAGAGTCCTTTTAATAAGTGTGATTTTATACCTTATTTATTTCGTTAAGACTTTTAAGATATGACGTTTTAGAAATTATTATGATAATTATTAAGATAATTAAAATGAGTTATTTCCATTATGCAGTTGTATGTGCAATACCTTTCTAAGACCAATTTATCATTCTTTGGCATCCAATTACACTATAAAAAAAGGAAGGGAAGCTTCTAGTTAATTAAACAAACAAGCTCAGTGTGTAGTTTTTTATGGCATCCTTTTCTGATTGTGATTACAAAATTACAGGGCAAGAAAGTTCAAATCTAATCAGAGTAAGTCAAAAACTTTCCCAGGGAGGTCAGGGAAGGATGCTCATAACTTCTGGGTAAATTATTTAAAAAAAAAATTTGTTTAGCACATTGAATACATGTGTTTTAAAACATCGCCACCATAAATGAGAGATTGAATCAGCATTAATATGGCTGGGCCAGTTCACCATTCAGACAACTACATTTACCAAGTACAGAACACAAATATTGAAAACCTACTGTGAAGTGATCTTGTGGGCGCTACTTCTTAATGGAAACAAAATATTTGAGGTCATAGGCACGTGTTAGCCAGCATGGTAAGGACACTGGGTGAGAGGGAGAGCAATTAGAAACGCATGCGTGTGACCTTCTCTGCCACCCTGTGCTGTGTGGTGTATTGTCAGATTGTGGTAAATATGCAGTACCACAACATGTCCAAATGGTTCATGTGAAACCCATCCAGTTTCTAGGACAGTTGGCTATCCTCGGTGAATCACAGTTTCCACATTGGTTTTGGACCCTCTGCAAGTACCACATACACGTTTGTTTGCCTTGGGCAGGATTTTGCAACATTTTTACTGGCTGGATTGGCAGCATCTGCAGAGTGTTTTTGATGCTGGCCAGGATTTCTTGGCCTGTGATTATGGCACTATTTCAGTACTTCTTGGTAAGGCCCATTTCATCAAGATTCACCCTCACAGTACTGTTCTAATTCTTCTCTCAATCAACATGAAACAGTAATTGCTTGTTTGTAGCTTCAGCTACATATTTTTGCCTCATGGTTAAATGAACATCAGTCAAAGAGATAAACACTATAATTGTCTGCCAAAAGGATGCTTTAAACATCCAAATTGTTTTCCTAGGTATATCATATAAATGTGTTATCAAGTAAATTTTCCTTTAATAGTTACATAAAATAAGAGTGTGGCAATAGCTTGCTTTGCTACATCTAAAGCTACACATGATTTTATCTACATTATCTTCGAGTGATATTTTATGCAGTTTGTAGAAGACTTTTTAGACAGATTATTCACTTATTTCTCTTTCAGATCTTTCTTAAAGTAACTATAATAAAACATATACATTTCTATGAATTGGCTTATACAGACTGTTATCAAATTTGCTGAAGAAATTTTTGCATTTTGGAATTATTGCAAAATAAAAATCGTTGGTCTTTAGTATTGCTCTTCTACTTTCTTTATATAGTACATTATACAGTTTGTTCATTATAAGTTTTAAGCAACAAAATTATTTCAAGTGATGCATATAACATTTTGAGTTATGTAGCTAAAACTCACGTTTAAAGGTAAAACAGTATTACGGGTTCTACTGAGTACCTGAACAAATGCAAATCACCATGATGGAATCATAATGGGATATCATAATGGAGTCAACAGTTAGGTATTTGGCCCTTAGCATTCTGACTTGCACTGATGTTTTTCCAAGTAGAAATTCTCTAGCTGGAAGGAACCTGCAAAATTATCCACTCTAAGACATCAGCTTTCTGTAGAGGTATACCGAGATCTAACGGGATTCAGCAAATTATTCAGGGTCAGCCAGGTTGGTAGGCAGAGAGTCAGAACCAAGACTCTGGCTCTGGTTGACAGGATTCATGGGCTATTGGGTCAGCCAACCCCAGATTTGATTTCTTATTTTGACAAGCGACTAGAATTACTTCATTTCTTCACCCACGAAATGGGGATACATGGCCTCCCACACGGGCACTGCGCATATTGCTTTAATGACATGGTACACAGTAAGTGCCCAGTACGTTACCCAGAATGCTCTGCAAGTCTGACTTTTTTCTTTCCAAGGCTCTTTGCAGGATAACACTGAGGAACTGATGTCCTTGTCAGCTCTTCTTTCACTTCCTGCCAGTTAATCTTTGTAAGATAAGGTTTGTAGCTATATTTGTAGGTTTCTCTGAGCACCGGGACTATGAGAATTTGATCTTCACCAAGCAACGTAAATCATTCTTTTACCATTTGTATTTACCTGGATTTATCTAGTCCAAACTCTAAAATACAACCTCACAGTGATTTCCAAGAGCTTGTAAAGCTTAATTTTAGGTTTGGGAGGGAAATTTATATTATCTGAAGTGATGATATGTTCCTCACAGTCTGATTTAAAAGTCCTGACCTGTGTTATTTATTCTTTGGCTATAAGTTCAGGGATCGCCAAGACTAAATAAATTAAATGTTTTCTAAGGGTCCTGGTCGCAGTTTTTGTTATTAAGTGAATAGAGATTTTTCAGATCAGTTAAAAGTAATTTTTTTCTTGTAAACAGTTGGCACAGTGGGCAGGGGATATAGCAAGGCCCTGCTAAATAAGGCACCTCAGCATCCAGGAAAAAGAAATCTTTATTAATTAATAGCCAAACTTTAAGGAGCACTGCCTATGTGCCAGGTACTCTGCTAGAGAAAACCAACTCTTCTTAGGATTAAATTTATGATTAAAATCCTATACCAAGTATAAGGCTAATCTAAGGTTTTAAAAAATTAACATTTGATCACAAATCAATACTCATTTCTCTTTATAAGTTAAGTTCCCAAACCAGCCTCTTGTGACTCTCTTTTGTGACTCTCATAATTCAATCTGAAATACTCTAGAATCGGAACTAAAAAGCCACTGTATACTTAGAATTAAAATGCCAATATTAATTTCTTTTCATTACTTTGGCTTATGAGCTTATGAGCTATGAATTTGTTGCTCTTGTTCTAAAAAAAATTAGGTTTTCAAATACATTTGTTTAAGCTCATAGTTGCTCAAATGTTGGCATAATAAAGCAGTTGGAATATGATTCAGTCAGAAAGGGCTGAGGAAATTTCAGTCATTTATGGATTGAATTTTGAACATTCACGTCCCAGAGAAGAAACTGTGACAATATGAGTACATTTTTTTCAAAAAAATAAAATAAAATAAAATTATGGTCCAGGTCTATATTTGCTCGGTCCGTGGTATGATAACAAAGGACCATAGACTTTGTGGGTGGCTAAGAACCGCAAAAATTAATTGTTTCACAATTCTGGAGGCTAGAAATGGGAAAACAAGGCGTGGGCAAGGTTGGTTCCTTTGAGGACAGTGAGAGAGAATCTGCTACATGCCTCTGTCTTAACCTCTGGTGGTTCGCTGGCAATCTTTGACTTGCCTAGATCTGTGGCAACGTGACTCTGGTGTCTGTCTTCCTCTGCACATGGTGTTTCGCCTTGTCTCCAGATCGCCTTGCCTCTGTGTGGGCCCGTGCCTTTCACATGGCGCTCTTTTTATAACTAATCACATCTCCAGGGACTCTGTTCCGGAATTCAGTCTCTTTTTTTGGGGGGTGGGAGGGGGTGGGTGAAAACGCCAAGAAATCTTTTTTTTTTTTTTTTTTTTTTTTTTAGAGGACACAGTTTGACCCATAACCAGGTCTAAAGAGCAAAAATGAAGGGGTTTGGAAAAATTAGCCGATGAATTTAGGTTAGATTAAGAAAACACTGATAATTTTGAACAAAACAAGGAGCATGCCTGTCTGCATAATTGGGACAGCAAGCATCTGGGCGCTCAGTTTGGGTAGTGCAGGGCCAGAAAGAGAAAGGCAGGAGAGGGAGGGAAAGGAGGCAAGAAGAGGAAGGAGGAGAAAGAGGGTTAATTAGGGGAAGGGAAGCAGGGCCTCGGGGCAGGAGAAAGATCGTTACCCGACCCTCTCATTTGTCGGCTGGCTCAAATGTTCCCTTCAGTTCTAACTGGAAGTCTGAGCAGTGCTTGAGTGCAGAGCTCTAATCTATTGAACTATCTTCCCAATTATAGCTAGTTTATGAGTTTAATAATTACTTACATCTTATGTCCACTCACTGAAGAGAAATGTGTCCTTAGAGTCCTTTTAAAATTAGATTGCTTCTGCGGTTTTAAACCTACAGGAGCTTTTTGATTTGGACCATTCGTTTTCTCTTAAAGAGAACTAGTTTTTAATTCATATGTGGAACTCATGGCAGAAGTCACATGTGCCCGCTCCTGATGTGACTTAGCTCAGTAGGACATTCAAGACGTAAGATAGCTGGGTGCTGGGATGCTATTGTTTCTACTGCTTCAAAAATTAGAAATTCAAAATTCCTATTCATTCATCCAGTACATCTATCTTCTGCCAAAGCCAAATGACTGTTAGCACTTTGCTTTCTAGGACTTTGTATAGTTTATGTTTTAAAGTATCAAGATCATATAATTTCTGGAAAACCTGGTCTATCGATGTACTTTATGGTGATGTGGTCAAAGGATAGGTTTATTAAGACTCATCAAGAACCAATGTATGTGAATATGAACCAAATAAATTAATCATTTTTGGTACTCCATTAATATTACTCTACTGCAATTCATATCAAATTTTGTTTACCAAGGTTTTTTTTTCTATATGTTATCTCAGTGAGTTCTGCATCCTTATAAGATAGGCCAAGCAGTTGTTTTTAAATCCCTTTCACAGATAAAAAAAACTAATAGTTATAAGTGATGGAGCCAAGACTAAAAATCATCTCATCTCTTTCATCTATCCTTTTCCCATTTCCCTCATCAACTCAGCAGAGCATGAAGTATCCCAGGTTTATTCCTGAATGCCCAACAGTTGAATGTAAATGACACCAATTATATGAGAGAAAATAATTAAAGTCACTGAATGTGAGGAAAAGGGATTGGTCTATGGTGTTCAAGAGAGGAAATCAGGAAAGAATTCTAAAGTAGAAGGGCTGGTAAGCACATGACTGTGGAGGGACAAAAGATGTGTTCCAGCAACTTGTGCCTAAAGGATCAGACACTGGGGTCTGTTTTTAGCCACAAGACTTCTTCCTTTCTATTTACCGGCTTCTCATTTTATTTGCTGTATATTTGTCACATTGCGGTATTTCCATGGTGATGAACTATGATATTGCAAACGCTAACCCAATCTGTCTGTAGGAAGAGAATGACCAGGGAACAAAGAATTTCCTGGTTACGCAAAAATAATCCATTAATCACCAGTACTGAGAGTTTAAAGGAAAATGAAAGAATAATATAAAAGGGAGTCTAATTACTACAACTAATTTAAAGAAAAGGAAATACTGATTATTCAACTTATTAAAGGTCTGAAATGCAGTAAACAGGTCAGTTCTCAACTTTGATAATTTAACAATTGATTTTTCAGCACACTAAACATCATCTTTTCAACTGGTTTGCATAATTTGAGAGATAATACATTCGGTGTTATTTTAAGTGGCTAAAAAGAATTAAAATTTTAATGATGTTATAGCCATATAAGAAAAAAAAAATGTCAGTCATCAACAACCACCACAAAATACTCCCAAAGTCTCTTGTCTCTTCTTAGAGGTTAACATGCAGTCACTGACTGCTTCCTTTAATAGGGCAAGCATAATTCAGGCATTAGTTTATTTGTTCACTATGCAGATAACTGCCTACGTTTAAATCTTTCAGAAGATTAATGTAGTTTTTTGCTACCCTGAGAAGATTATTGCATGTAAAAAAAAGTCACATGTCATTTACCTACATGTCAGGTGATGTGTGCTGCTTATTTCTTTTCTCTTTGAAGAATGGAATGGTGTTCCGAATGAAGCAAGCCTGTCTCTGCAAAAGGAGTAGGGCTGTCCAAACACATGCACCACTGAATTTCCAAAAACAATAAAGAGCCTCAAATTTCATCAGTGCATCCATTTATATATTTATTCCCTTATTCATTCAGTCAACAATTATTTACTCAGTGCCCATCGTATGTCAGGCCCTGGGCTGGCTGTTGAGACCTCAAATACTATAAACGCCAGCAAAGAAAGACCATAATGAAAGTCCTATGTTTAGTCCTCCAAAGACGGTCCACTGTAGATGTGCCTGCTCTCCACAAGCACAGACATACTTACATGCCAAGGAGCTGCCATATCTAATCAACTCGAGATATGAACTAAGACTATGAGCCCATTTAGGAGGCAATAAGTGTTCCATAATGACATTTACATAGAAGATAAATTCTAGCTAAGAATTAAGGATTTCATAGATAAGAAAAAAAAATAAAAGAACCAATATGGGATTTCCAGCCATTTATGTTGTCAAGGAAGAATATTAAATATATCTCAAACGAAACTACAATTTGCTGTCACTTTCATTTCTTTAACAAACAGATATGAAAACACCTTCCCCCCACCCAAAAAGTAAGGACTGCTTCTCAGAATAAAGTTAGCCATGGAAATTGAATATATTTAGCTGAATGAAAAACAGCCTGTTGTCTTTGTTTTCTTAGTTCCCTTGATTAATTTGTCTTATTTCACCTTGTGTATACTCCTCAGCCACTGGCACTATTCCAGAACTACAATTTTGGGAACAATGGCAGAAAATGCAAGAGCTGCAGCTCTGTGATCAGCCAAGAGGCCCATGTCTAAATTTAGTCTGGGCACTTACTAATGTCAGATCTTGGACGAGCTGCTTTCCTGTTGCTCAGCTATAAAATGGGAATTCTAATGGAATTTGTAAGAACTCAATTACATATATCCCATATAAAAATTTTATTCGAGTGCCTTCCAAGCAACACCAAGCTGACAGTTATTGTTGTGGCCATATATCTAAAGTAGCTTTACATGATCCAAATGCCTGTGCTTTGCATTCTACGCCCATCCTATCAAAAACTTGAAGCGTGAGAGTTTACTCTCTTTCCAAGCTGACAGATTCGTGTGTTGCCTTTTCATGGATGCTGGCAGAAGACACAGGACTCTTGGATAAGACACAAAGGACTGCTAATTACTCACTACAAGAGCAGTAGCCAGAGTTTGTGCCCATTCCTGAGCTCCGTCTCCCACAGGGTGATGCCGGAAAGGCCAAGAGACTCTGGAAACGCACTGTGGGCTGCGTTCAAAGGAGACCCCTGGGCTCAGAGGGAACTACAATCCTCTATAATGGGCAGTAAGCCTGCCTGACATTTGCCCTGGAGGGAAATTTATTACATTGGGCAATAATTAAGCTTGCCCTTTGCTAAAGAGGGTGACACTATCTCTGCCTTTCTGAGCTATTTCCTATATAAACATCTTTGAAAAGATAGTCCAGAACAAAGGCAATCGGTGTTTCTGTCCCCAAAGGTCAATGGGGAGTGGTCTCCCAGCACTCCCTACTTTTTAAAAAAATTCCAGTTTCTTTTAAGACTTTATTTTTTGGATCAATTTTAGATTCGCAGCAAAATTGATGGGAAGGTACACAGATTTCCCATATACCCCCTGCTCCCACACATGAATTGTCTCTTTCACTTATCAACAAACATCCCCCACCAAAGCAGTACATATGTTACAATTAGTGAACCTATACTAATAAATAATATTCACCCAAAGTCTATAGTTTACAAGACGGTGCCATCTATGGCTTTGAATAAATATAAAATGACATGTATTCATCATGATAGTATCATACCAAGTAACACTACCTACTTTTAAAACATGTACTCAGTGGACTGGCCCTCTTCTCCCCTGTACATATGGTCCAGCAATTCTCCTTCTGGGTATGTATTCAAAGCAAACAAAATCACTATCTTGAAGAGATATTTGAAGCTCTGTGTTTATTGCAGCAATAGCTAAGACATGGAATCAACCTAATTGTCTATCAGGAGATGAGTAGATAAAGAAAATGTAATGTGTGTGTGTGTGTGTGTGTGTGTGTGTGTGTGTGCGCGCGCGCTACGATATATGAATATCATTCAGCTGTAAAAAGAAGGAAATCCTGCCCTTTATGAAAACGTGGATGATACTTGAGGGCATTATGCTAAGTAAAATAAGTCAAACAAAGACAAATACTGGGTCATCTCACTTACATGCGGAATCTGAAAAAGCCAAACTCATAGAATAGATTGGTGGTTGTCAGAGACTAGAGGTTAGAGGAAATGGGGAGATGTTGGTCAAAGGGTATAAACTTCCTGTAATAAGGTGAATAAATTCTGGGAATCTAATGTACAGCATGGTGATTATGATTAACAATACTGTATTGTATACTTGAAGGTTGATAAAAGAGTAGATCTTACATGTTTTCACCCCCCGAAGTTCAACAACAAAACAAAACAAAACGAAACAGAACAAAAAACCCAATAACTGTGGAGTAATGGGCATGTTAACTGACCTTGTGGTAATCACTGCATAATACATTTATACATATATCAAGTTATCACATTGTACATCTTAAACTTACTCTATATTATATGTCATTATATCTCAATAAAGCTGAGGGGGAAAAAGGAAAAAAGAAAACTAATCCCTCCCTATTTCTCATCTTCCCCGAGTCACTATTGTACTCTCTTCTCACGACCCATTTCTCAAGAGGTTTTATGCATAGTTCCCATTTAATCCATTTGCTCTTTTTTAAATTATGAAATAGAATATAAACACAGAAGTTTAAAAATTATATGTGTATGGTTTAATAAGTACTTGTATAATCTCCACCCTGGTATAGAGATAGAATAATATCAATACCCGTGTGGCCCAGTAATTTTAGTCTTAGGTATGTAACCTAGGGTACATGATTTTATGTGTATATTTTATGTAAGTGAGGGTGCATAAACTAGGACACATATACAGGAATGTTTATAGCAACATTATTCAATCTCGTGGAAGTGAAAGAACCATCTGCAGAACAGGTATACTTGTTATAATCTTCCCCTCATTATGCTTTTATAACCTTCCCACCAAAACTTACTCCTTGTCTCATAGATATCCACTAATCCACTATCCAGCTTACATGATAATGTCACTAGTCTCTGAATTTTACCAATATACTTTAGTTTTTCCTTGTTTTTGAATTTTATGAAAATAGAGTCATAATTTGTATTCCTTTGTGTCTGCTTCTTTCACTTAACATAATGTGTTTGAGATTTATCTACGATCTTGGGCATAGCTGAAATTTACTGAGGTAGTTTATTCCTTTTCATTCTGTATAGTATTTTATCGTATGTGTGTTCTACAATTTATTTACTATTCTTTTGTGGATGATTGCTTCCATTTCTCTAGTATTAAGCAATGCTGCTATAAACATTCTTATAAATGTGTCCTACTGTATATACTCTAGGTTATATATCTAGAAGCAGAATTGATGAATTACAGAGTCTGTGCATCTTTAATGATAATACATCATTGCCAGTTGTTTTCCAAATCTTCACTTCTACCGGCAAAGTACTAGGCTTTTCGTTCTACCACATTTTATTTTATTAAAAAGTAAACACAACAATATTTACTATATGTCAGGCAATATTCTCAGCACATTGATTTAAACTTTATAGTTAAGATGAAGTAGTATTGCTATTCCCACTTCCAAGTAATGAAACTGAGGCACAGAGAGGTGAAGGCGGCAGGGTTCGGTTTAAGAGATTAGATTCTTAACTGTTCTGCTATGCGCTTCTCCTTTCTATTCGTACATTTATTTTCCTACTTAAAAATTTTTGCCAACCTTGTGCATCTGTAATAGTAACTTTTATTGTAATTTTTAATTTGCATTGTCTTCAATGCAAATGAGACCGAGCAGTTTTACAAATCTTTATTAAGCATTTAGATATTCTCTTTTGAGGATTTCAGGTATGTCTCTCTTGTCTAAGTTTATATTGAATACTTCACTTTTATTGATTTTTAGGAGTTCTTTCCATAGTCATTTTACACACACACACACACACACACACACACACACACACACACATTTGTTGTAAATGCTTTTTCTACTCAGAATAGAAATTTTCTTAATTCGTATCTCTTAATGAATAAAAGTCATTAAATTTAATATAGTTAAGTGTATAAATTATTTCCTCTACTTTTTGTGTCCTATATTAGAAATTATACCCATCAACGGGTACACACACACACACACACATAAATATATACCCATATGTGTGTGTGCATATATATATATATACATCACTGCCCATAATATTGATATATACACGTATATCCTTGCTCATGTTATTCTCTTTATATTTTAATTTTTGTTGAGATCTCTAATATATTACAAATTCATATTATCTATGGTGTTGTGGTAGCTAATTTTATGTGTCAACTTGGCTCAACTATGGTATACTAGTCTAAATGTTGCTGCAAAGGTGTTTTGTAGAATGATTAACATTCATAGTCAGTTGACTTTAAGTAAAGAATATTATCCTCAATACCGTAGATTGGCCTCATTTAATCAGTTGAGGGACTTAAGAAAAAAACGAGCTTACTCAAAAAAGAAGGATTTTGCCTCAGGGTTGTAACGTAGAAATCCTTTCTAAGTTTCAGCCTTTAGCAGGTAGGTCCTATGGATTTCAGACTCTAGACATCAGCTATGATCCTAGTGTCCTGCCATACAGATTTCAGATTTGCCTGGCCTCGCAATCACATGAGCCAATTCCTTAAAATAAGTCTCTTTATATATACATATATTTTATTGGTTCTGTTTAACTGAAAAAAAAAAAAACCCTGTCTGGGACAGATTTTGATATCCAGAATGGTCCTAGAGGAACAGAATCTTAGGGGTGAGTGTTTTTAGTTGGTGCTACCGTTTCTGGGCTTGGTTGTCTAAAATGATTAGATTTAAAGGCACGAATGACTCTATCGTCATTGGTAAAGAGGGCACCGATAGTTCATGGCATGCTGTAGCAGTGGAGATGTACAAACTATCATCACTGGATTGACGGGGCGCTCCTAGGGATGCTCAACAAAGCGGGGAAACAAAAGGCAGAGCTCAATGCTCAGAAATCCCCAGCTCAAGCGCTGCATAAATGACCTAACATGTCAAAGTCTGTCTTGAAAGGAAGCCTTTTTTCCTGTAGCTGCAGAGCTGATACTTCTGAATACTAAACCCAGTCTCATCTTGTAAGTGGCCGAATTACAACGTACGCTGAATTTCCAAGCTCACAGGATGTCTGCTATTAAAGTGAGGATATTGATTATGAAGGAATGGGATCCTGAAAATTGGAAGGGGAACGTACGGGCAGTTCCTGATGAAGTTGGACATTGAACTCTTAAATTTTGATGCGTCTTCTTTGCCAAAGGAAGCAACTGCTCTCTCCATCTGAGGAGGTTAACCGTGCTTTGCCTGAAGACCCTGTAATGGCCTCGCCTAAAGCAGTTGCCTTGCAAGACATTGTTGAGTCTCTTCAGGAGCCCCCTTCCGCCACCTGTCTTTGCTTCTCGACCTATAAGTAGATGCAAGTCCCAGCAGATTTCTGCCCTCTTGCTCTGCAGATTGATCCAAATCATAGCTCAGTTTTATAATTCATTTGATTTTGGACAGATACAGGGCTGCTGAGCCACAGCAGGCTTTGGACGCCTTGTTTACCTGCTTCTCTGGGTTGTTTTCTCACATGTTTCGAGCGAATAATTCCTTACTATATTGTAAATTCCTTAATATTGAGAAAGTATTTTATCTAGTAATTTTGTTTGTTGATTTTTAGGGTGGTGGGTGTTCCTGTGTGTGTTTGTGTGTACTGTGTGTGTGTGTATAAATAGTCTAGCCTGCCATGACTGAACAATGAGAATCTTTTTAAAAAAGATTATTATTAAAATATAGCTAACGTACAATATTATATTAGTTTCCGGTGTACAGCATTGTTATTCAATATTTATAGACCTATAGAAGTGATCACTATGCTAAGCCCAGCAACCGTCTGACACTGTACAACGTCATCTCAATCATATTGACTATATTTCCTATGCTGTACGTTACATACCCACGACTGTTTTATGCCTGGGAGTTTGAACCTCTTATTCCCCTTCACCTGAAAAATCCAAGATAAGACTAGGAATAAAATAAGATCAACCATTTTAATAGTCCTGGTATGGCACTGAATTCATAAATAAGAGTGTAAATGTGTAAATAGCTCTTTAGAACCAGAATCCATTGTTTACTTTATCTAATACTGAATACATAGGTTTGAAATCCAAGTGTTTAGTGAGTTTTGCCACACCAGTGGAAGGATTAAAGCCAGGACCTCAGAGTAGAAAAAGGGTCCGCCTCAAATGATGATTGCATGAAAATCTGTATCATTCAATACTTTTTCTGTGGGCCAGATAATTTAATTTAGAATATAATCATTTACTATATAGATATTGTTACTTGTAACTATCAGAAATGAGTATTTAGTTATGTGTAGAACATGTCTGACCTTTATGGTTTTGTTCTTGATTCATTTCTACATGGAAAAGAGTATTTGACAAACAGCTACAAAAGAGGTAATAAAATAATTAGAGTCAAAATTTATAACTCAGAGGAAAAGGTTGAGGACAGCAGGGGTTATTTGGGGAAGAGGTGGCTGAGGGAATGACAACTTCATTGTTTCTTCTGCTAATACAGCAGTTTTCAACTTGGTCTCACACTATAACCACCAGGAAAACTTAAAAAATATCCTGATGCCTTGGTCTCGTCCTCAGGGTTTCCAGCATAGTTGGTCTGGGTAACAACTTGGGCACTGGGATTTTTAAAAAAATCTTTCTGTGTGGTTGTATGGAAAGAGAATTATTCACTGTAAATTATTTTAGGAAGCAAATTTCTGTAGCACAATGGCTGAATTTGTTAAACTTAAGTTGACACTCAGATATACCATGATGTAGATAAGACTAGAAGATCTGATTTCTGTATTTCCAAACAGAACAAAATTATAGTGCTTCAACTGTGGCATGAGGAACTTCAAGAAAAAAGAAAATACTTTCTTTAGTTTGTTATGCAAAATTCTGGAATGGCTATCCAAAACATGTTGTGGCATCTTTTTATTTATTTCACATTAATGCGGGCAGTTTTGCCTCAGGCTCTAAACTCAGAGAGAGCTGGGCTTGAATTCGTATTTCCGTACTAACTAGGCGCACAACTGTTGGCAAAATTTAACTCTCCATGCCTTAGTTTTATCATTCATTCAATCGCAAAACTAATATTATTAAATAATACCAGGCAGGTATTGCACAATGTACTGGAAATACATCAGTGAACAAAACAAACTGTGCCAAATGAAATGACTTCCCTACCTTATCAGGCTATTTGCAAAGATTACATGAAAAGTATATGTAAAGTGGTTAGTAGAGTACTTGGTAATAATAATAATAATAATAATTATTACTATGTAAAATATTGTCTCAAGGGATAAGTAGCATTAAATCAGAGTTAAAATCACCAGGAATTTTTATTAATGATCTTTAACAATGGTTATGTTTTGCTACCCTTTGAGTTGCAAGTAGAATCTAAAGCAAAAAACAAAGTAAAGGCACACATTCCCTGAAACAATCAACCAGCACCAGCACCAGCACCAGCACCACCACCACCACCAACAAAACCTCAATGCATATTTGTTCTGGGACACTGAACAATCAAAATGCCTCAGAACCGCACTTTGGAAACCATCCATAGTAGGTTCAACACAGGATGTAATGAATCACTGCTCTCGTCAATCTCCTTTCATTCCTTAGAAAAGAGGATATTACTGATAAAGAGAAAGAAAATCCATTTGTATGGTATATTCCCAGGGCATTAGCACAGAGATGTGGAATTGGATAACTGATTTAGGAACAATTTGTCTACCTCATTAAAATGTAGAGAACTGTCCTTTAAAAAAGGATGTTCTTGGCAGAGAGTTAAAAATGAAAGCAGAAAAATGTTCAGGAATGTTTATGTCTCTCCTTAACATGCGGACAGCGTACTTACAACGGAATGGAACTTTGGAGTAGAAATCTGTTATGTAAAGCCAAAAAGTACCTAAGGAGATTGATATTAGCCACGATCACTGGGAACCTGGGGAATGTAAACTAATTACAGACAGAAAATTTATCACATAGTTGAATATTTAAATATCATGTGAAATTTGTTTTAGAGCTCCTGATAAGGGAAAACATTTTTCTTTAGTTTTCCAGCACCTGGCACACAGTAAACTTCTGACAGTGTTATCTTCCCATCCTCCCTCCCTTCCCTGTCTTTACATTTTCTTTTCTGTGCAGTAAAAGATCCCAGCAATGATGGGGTAAGTGAATCCCACACTACACTCAGACTCCATGTCAAGGGCTCCTGTGCAGGAAGACTGTGCAGTGAAAAGGACCAGTCGATATCATACTCACACCCTGTTTCTTAAATTGGTCCTTTAGTCCATCTGTTTTGGTTGTTAAGGTGCTGAAAATCCTCCATCTGGACCCTTTTAGGCCCATGTTTTACCTCACAGAGAGAGAGAAGATCTGAGTTTCTAACCCGTGTTGATCCGGGTGATCAAGTCGGTCTGCATTAGGAAGTCGTCCCTCTCCTTTGAAAGTCTGTCTTAAAACTGTTTATGTTACTCAGTGGTAGAAGTTAATTTTTGCAAGGACTGTTTACATAAGGGACAAGTTTTGCAGCGTTCGCTATTGGAATGGAATTTAAAAAATAATAATAATGAACGAAGGGAGACTGACATCCTAATTGAGTGAAATTACATTCAAACCAGTTTTTCCTAATACTGCACTATAGTATCCATTAGTAGTCTCTCCATATGCATATAGTATAGTATTATTTTAAATACTATAGAATTGTGCTTAAAAATGAGAAGCAAACAACTGACCATACTTTGCTAGAATGGAATTAACCCAAATGTTGTTGAGATGAGGCCAGATTTAGACAGTTTGGGAGCTGCACAGCCCTCTGACTTCCCACGCTCGCTGACGTTGAACTTTATTGCTTCGTTCTCCCAGAGGCCTCCCTCTAGGTGCTTCTCCTCCATGAACTGACGTCTTCACTCCCTTCGGCAACAAGTCAGTATCTCTTTCCTTCCTTTTTCTCACACTTGACATCCTGACCCCTTAATCAATTATTCTTTTCTGTTTGTACAAATGAATAACAGGACAAAAAAAAAAAAAAAAAGAAAGAAAGAAAGAAAGAAAAAAGAAAAAAGAAAAAGAAAGAAAATCCAAAGGATATTATAGTTTTTAAATTAAAAGGTGTTGATTTTTTCCCCTCATTTTTTCAGCTTCCTTAAAAGTTAATGAGAGAAACTTTTAAGGGCATAATGTTGCATTACTATTATGTATTTACTCAATCAAACAAGAAGAATTTATGTGAGACCTGCTTTTGTGTAAGACGTTAAAGTACGTGCTGAATTTAAACTCTGGGAATTTCATTGTTATTTGGATTTTAATATTACGTCACTAAGAAATAGGATTTCAGTGAGAAAAGCAGAGCTGTGATAAAGTAACACACACACACACACACACACACACACGCACACACGGGCTTTCTATGTTCTATTGTTTTTAAACAAAATATAAGTAAATGGAAACATTTTGACCCTAATGGACTGTAAATAAAAATCTGTGCCTCTTGGTGACTTATTGATACTGCAAGAGAAAAAATGAAATGCTTGGGCTTGAGCCTTCTCCCTTCAGTTCTCAGAACATTCACTATGCCGCCAAACCCCACCGACCCTCCTTGACAGGAGCTCAGCAGTGAGAGGAAGCGAAAACAAAGTGGACATATCGGGATTGATACGATTAAAAGTGACATGAAAAATGTACCACTTCACGTTAAGTGACTGATTGTCTTCTTGCCTCATTTGGCTTCCAGCTCAAACTTTGAGAACTGTATCCGGATGCAGTTGCAAGAGCCAACGTTCAATACGTGTGTAGTGATTCAGGTAGACTTGCAGAGATGCCATCCCCAGAAATGCGAAGGGCATAGGTGACTTCAGGAAGATAGCACTGTCAGCAAAGATTTGGCGGGAAGGCTCGTCAAGAGCAACATAATAATGATCTAGCATCCGTTAGGTTATACAGATTATATTGTGCTTATTGCTGCTCTCATCCCAGTTGTGACTGCTAATAATATCTGCAAACGTGTAAATTCAGATCGCATTGTCTTAAATCTTCAGAGTATGAGTTGGTCTTCCACAGAGCCCTCAAATTTAGCACACTGATGAGAAAGCATCATCCCGCCATGTCTTTTACTTCACTCTTTGGTCCACATCGAAAGCACAGAGAATCGTCAGCAGCCTGTTAGATTTATTCAAGACGAGCGTCTGTTTTATATTGACTTCATTCAGTGTGCGTTAGAGAGATTAGGCATCAAAGACTTGAATTCGAGTCTATTACCTTTGAAATGAAACGTAAAATTCATTTAGGAAACACTTTAATCTTCTAGTAGACGAAAGAAGACATGAGAGGAGAGGTGACCTACCCAAGAGGACCCACCTGGGTAGCCTCAGAGGAAACTCTCTCAGCCCACTCCACTGCTTTTTGCCCCACCAAGGAGCTTCTCTTCGGGCACTCCACCTGCCACAGAAGTGAAGACTCCATCTATGAAACGGAAATGATTAAGATAGGGACTTTGCAACATTGTTGTCAATAAAGAATTTTTTGAATGTCCATTGAGTATTCACTACAGCAGGTGCCCCTTAGCAGGGGGTATAGTCCAAGACCCCCAGTGAAACCATTGATTGTACCAAACCTTACGTATACTATGTTTTTTCCTATATACACTTATATATGATAGTGTAATTTGTAAATAAGGCACAGTAAGAGATTAACAATAACTAATAAAATAAAACAGCTATAACAATATACGGTAATAAAAGTTGTGTGAATACGACATTATTAAGTAAAATAAGGGTGACTTGAACATAAACCCTGCAATACCGGACAGTCGATCTGATAAACCCAGATGGCTACTAAGTGACTGACGGTTGGGGAGCGTATGCAGAGAGAACGTGCTTGGCAAAGGAATGATTCACATCTCCGGTGGGATAGAACGAGGTGACGTGAGATTTCATGACGCTACTCAGAACCGTGCAGTTTAAACGTTGTGGATTGTTTATTTATGGAAGTTTCCATTGAACATTTTTGCACTACAGGTGACCACAGGTAACTGCAACTACAGGTAAGGGAGGTGCTTACCTGCGATGTATTCATTCCGTCATTCTGCAGAATGGCTCAGCCGTGTTCAGTGCAGCCTCAGCGAGAGCCTGTGTCATTTTTTTTTTTTTTTCTCCCAGAATACCGGCTTACCTCAGAGATATCGTGGGTTTGGTTCTAGACGATCACAATAAAGTGAATGTTGCAATAAAGCAAGTCACAAGAATCTTTTGGTTTCTCAGTTGTATATAAAAACTGTTTACACTATACTGTAGTCTATTAAGTGTGTAATAAATCGCATTATGGATGAAAATATACTTACCTTAATTAAAACATACTTTATTGCTAGGAAATGCTAACCATCATCTGATCTTGTTGGAAAAATGACTCCGATAGACTTTCTTAACAGAGGGTTGCCACAAACCAGTGCGTGTGTGTGTGTGTGTGTGAGAGAGAGAGAGAGAGAGAGTGAGTGAGAGAGAGAGAGAGAGAGAGAGAGAGAGAGAGAGAAACACAGTAACACAGTATCTGAGAAGTGCAAGAAAGTGAAGCACAGTAAAATGAGGTGCGCCTATATCCGAGGCAGCCTGGACGAAGCCAGAATCAGCTCCTATGTAGCACTTGGCTCCCCGGGGGCCCCTCCCTACCAGAGAGTGTGATTGTGACTCTGTTGACTGGATACTTCGCCTCCGTCTGGCTCTGTGATATGTAGCACATAGAAGGCAGAAGGGAGAGCAGAAAGCACGTCGGGTGTCAGATAGACCTGAAGTTTTGAAATCTGGTGCTAGCTACTTGCTAATCATATGAACTTGAGAGAAGTCACTTAACCTATCTGTTTCTTCCCCTTTGACATGAGCTTAATAAATGGTAACTGTTATATTGTCCTGTCTTATCTTTTTGGCTTGAGTTTTCCAATTTGGGCTTCTATTCTAGTTTATACCAGATTTTTATGCTTCTAGACTTTCTTTGTGGAGTAGACATCCTTGCCTTCCACATGAATAATGTCCCCTGTTCCTTTAATGTAGCCTTCTACCAGTTCTATTTCTTATTTCTTGACATCTAAGTGTGTACCCATGCACATATTCTGGTCAAGCAAGAAAGAACAAGCCTTTAAATGAATGACAGATATTTCCAAATAAAATATGAGTAGTATACAATCAATGATATTTTCACTAATAAAATGCAAATAGTCAGATGAAGCAAAAAACAACTCTATTTACTTCTTAAATATAACCATGTAAGTTTAGTATAAATCTTAATCTCGCAGCCACCTCCATCTCTAAACTTCTGAGAAGAATCACGCCTCTTAATATTTTTATCTGTAATTCAGATAGGCAAGTTCTTGATCATGTTCATAGGTCACTAAATGTTTATCTTAGCTTTTTCTTCATCCTTTTATGTTGTTTTCTTTTGCCCTTTGTGGGAGCTTTAGGGAAATCACCCTGTATTAGGACATTGCTCACATAAACGATGTTTTTCCTTCTTATGGGATCATTGAAGGATATAATAATAGATTATGATTAGTATTCTTAAACAGGATGGACTAAATCCACTGAATGTTTTTCTAAAAAGATAGACTGTTTACATTGAGAAAAAATGAACAGATCTACTAATTCCTTGGCTAATGACTCTGTTGTTTAATAAACCCACATGCTTGCTCTGAAAAGAAGTTGAGAAATTTCCACGTTTGTATGCCAAATAAAACAATGAAATTAAAATCGGTCTTCTCTGTGGATCCATAATTTCTGCCTAAGGGAGAGTAATGAAAAGCATGAGTGTACTAGCCTGTACTGCAGAATCTGGGCTGCAAGGTGAGGGCACACCCTCTCTCACTAAGTGAGCAAAATCTGCAAGATTCCCATCTTAGGAAAAGGGTTGAAAACAGGTGAGGAGTGTGGAAGCTGATGAGGCCTTTAACTGATTTGTGTGACTTGGTGTCCTGAAATGTCAATCTGAGAGGCATAAGAAGGAATACAAGCAGGGTCCTGCTCTGAGATAGAGTCCAAACTACTGTCGACCTTGAAAAATACACACATTCGACATGAGTATACTAAAATCCAGGGACATGTTAGATAGCAAACATTTTGTCTTTAAATTTGTTCACTACTGTGCCTAAAGTAGCCTTGTTTACAGAGCATGAACTCACATATCTATTTGAAAAAAGATCTTTCTTTAAAGTTCTTCTACCCAGAATATGTTGAAGAAATGTTTTGAAAAGAAACTCCCCTCATAAAATGCCATGCCATCAGTATTTATGACAATCCCCCTTTGCTGTTTTTCCCCACCTCCTTGATTCTGGTACACACACCTACCGAAAATCTTGCTTGCCAAGATGAATAATTTTTTAAAACGTGGAGTTGAAAAATACTATCATCAAAGACCTATCACCATCTCTCTAAAATTCCACTCTCCACGGAATTAAAGGAGCAATATATTTTGCCCAAATAATTTGTTATGAATTCATGGTAGAAACTGCTCGGTTTCCACTCTATTGGGAATAAGCATTTCTTCAACATTTCTTAATACTTTGTGTTTAGTTAGCTCACAACTATGCTGAACTCGACTACTCCATTCACCGCGACGTGCCACACTCTCCTTCACCTACCTTTTCACCTGATGTACTGCAGGGAAGACTGGAAAAGGCAGGAGCCTCATCTCCCTGGACTCTCCTGCCTTTCTTCCTCCCGCTCACTTCTGAACCACTGCTCTGTGGTACCACTGCCAACCTCTCTGTCGAATCTGCATGGCGAAAAGTCATCGGTTCTTTTTTACTGCGCAAAGACTTTGATTTCTGAAGTACACTCTTTACTTTATGAAGAGTAAAGTCTATTTTCATCTGAAAATGCCTTTCTATTCCTTACTATTGATGGATGATTGACCTAAAAGTAGAATTCTAGGTTGACAGATATTATTTTATTATTTTGAAGTTATTATTTCCTTCTGGTTCCTATTATTGCTGAAGAGAAGTTTGCTAATGATCAAATTGTTGTTCCTTTCAAGGTCATCTTTTTGCTTTGGTTGTTTTTAGCTCTTGGTATTTGAAGTTCTGCAGTTTCAGCATGCCGTTATTGGGGATTTATTTCTCTTCATCCTTTAAACATTTATTGCATTTCTTGAAGCCAAGAACATGTGTTTTTCTTTTATTCTGGAAAATCCTTGCTATAGACTGAATGTTTATGGACCCCTCCGTCCACCCCGAATTCCTGCGGTGAAACATAATGTTCAATGTGAGGGTATTTGGAGGTGGGGCATTTGGGAGCCAGTTAGTTCATGAGGGTGGAGCCCTCCTGATGAGATTAGTGTCCTCCTGAAAGAAACCTCAGAGAGCCCTCTTGCCCCTTCTGCCGTGCGAGGACACAGCAAGAATGCTATAATCCAGACGAGCACCTCACTGCACGGTGCTGGCATCCTGACCTTGGACCTCCAGCCTCCGGAACTTTGCAAAATAAGTTTCTCTTGCTTATAAGCCATCTGATTTGTGGCATTTTGTTATAACAGCCTGAGTGGACTAAGTACATTTCTATGAGCTTTGCAATTTTACATGACTCTGTAGGGTCCACCACAACTAAGATACACATTGCATCACCAGGAAGTTCCTTTATACTCATTTCTGTCAATTCTCTCCAACCCTTGACCACACGCAACCACTGATTTGCTTACATATGTTATATGTATTGCATATACATTATGCCTCTTTTCTGGAGTTTTCTGGGACTTCTCATACTTTTCAAAACCCAACGACTTTGGGGCAATGGACATGATCTAAAACAGGATTGCAGTAACAGTTTTATAGTCACACATTTATCGAAAATTATTGATCTGTGTCCTTCCAATGGATTAATTTTCTGGTATGTGAACTATACTTCAATCGCACTATTAAAATTATTTTAAACATTTAATGATGATGTTTATTTCCTTTTATAAATTTTATTTGGTTCCATTTTAAGTCTATCATAGTTACCTATTCTTTCATTGTAGTTTCTTTTCCTTTCCTTTAACCTCTTTGATAATTTTTAATATACTTGCTTGGTGGTCTCTTTCCAATTTTTATTTGTCCCGTTTCTTAGAGTAATAATTCCATGGATTGCTGATCTGTAGGTTCTCTGTTCTTATGATTTGCTTCATTATAAAATGTGCAATTTTTCATCGTCAGCTCTTCTTCTGAAGTTCCTTTAACTACGAGAATACAGCTGTTGTGCCCGGGGTTGTAAAAATGTCCTACTGAGAAATTTTGATACTTTTGGATCAAGTTCTTTTTTGATTAATTCTCAGCCATGCCGGTAGTGTACGTCTGGGTGTCTCAGGGGTGACCCCTCGTCTTTCCCTCATTGCTCTACGAAAAGAGCAAACTCTCTTATTGTTTTTCCATTGAATGCATACAGCTATTTTACTTCCTTTGTTAAAGATGGGGCAGCCCTTTGAGGCCCTACTTGCCTGAGGCAGTCTCCAGGCCTGCGTGGGTTTTAAAAACCCAGGCTCCAATCCCAGAGCCAAACATCTGATACAGTATTAATTTCGACTTCCCATTAAGTATTTAAGTTTAATCTTTTTTTTTTTTTTAGTATTTTTGGTTTTTTTTTCACTTGCTTTCTTTTGAGTTCAGCTTTGCATTTAAAAATATTTTTCTTTACTTTTCTCCATGATTTCTATTTATTTCTAGGTGGGAGGGGGTCGCTAGCTTAGTTCACATGCTGCTATAATTTTACTCTTAAAGTCATATTGTCCTTGTCTGGTTCTTATTTCACTTGATTTCTTGAAATGTTTGCTGTTTACTATTAATCTCTGGGCATGGAAATATTCACTGGGTAGATGCTTGCAGGTGCCCTGTGATTTGGTGAGCACACAGCCTACCATCTACAGGGCTCCCCGTGCCCCCAACCACCCCTCCACAGCACCATGTCCCAGTTGGAGGAAGGGAAATAAGTCTCTCCTCATGACCTGCCATCCAAACTCATGATGGACTGCGGAGTGCCAAAGGTAACGGCCTCAATGCCTGGCTGAGTCCATTACCAGGATGGAGTGGGCGAGAAGCTCACCTCTCTTAGTGACCCACTGAATGTGCAGAGACACTGCCTGCTGGTGGTGAGCACAGCCCCTGCCATGTCTGTCCTGGGATGCTGCAAGGTGCTGCCCCATCTGCACCCTCCCGAATTCATGCTCAGGCCTCTGAAGGAGGCAGAGGGCAGCAGCGGTTGCTGGGCAGGGACAGGGAGTAGGAGGTATGGTGAGATGTGGTGTCGTGGAGCAGGGATAGGCTGTGGAGAACTTCTCCATGGACGGCGGAAGGCAGTGGGAATTAAGGCTGCATATGAGCAGGACTGCTTGTGACCCCGGCTCCAAGAATTGCCCTATTGACTTCAATTACAACATGCAAATTCAAAAATAAAGTTATTAACAATTTTAAGATGGTGATAGAGAACATTAAATCCCGAGCACAAGGCCCTTTTGGGCTTGGGGCCCTGTGACTCTACTGGTCCGACCTGCACAAAGCCCACTCTATCCATAAACAAATGGTCTTTCTGTCAACCTGGCCTGTGAATGTAAGTTAGAGCTTGTTTCTTTACTGCTTTTACCGATGGATATCTAACTCAAACGCCCCACGTGTAAACCACATCAGACTGCTCTGCTTAGTCAGAGGCAGGAGCCCCAGCTGCCTCTGACTAAGTCATCCTCTCCTGCCCCATCTCTTCAGCCCTACCTGTGGCCCAGGAAGCACCAAGTACTTCATGAAACACAGTGTGAAAGTTAAAAAAAAAAAAAGTTTATTTGTCCTCCCAGTCTAGGAAAGCTTTGCATTTCATGTTTAATTTGCTTTCATTTTCAGTAAAGATTTAGGAGGTTGGCAGCCTGTATTTAATAAGAGAAATAATTATTTTAGTATTTCAAAAAGAAAATGACCCCCTTTTCTTACTGATTGAAGTCAGTAATAAAATAATAACTTTTAGAGTTAATCGTTTTCAAATCAGGAATTTAACATGTATTAATTCCCTTACTACACACCCATGCACTATTTCCATTCCCTTCTTTTGTTACTTTTATTTGAGATTCTAGATCCTGATTATGAATTCTCAACACCAAGTTTAACTACAGGGATAGTTTTGAGTTTTCACTTTAATTTCGAAAGTTTTATGAAGACTTAAGTCTTGGCATATTCATGAAGTTTCATTGCTCAACACTAATTAGTTTGACCATACTTCCCCATTTTAGAGATTTTGATGATGATTAAATTCCAAGTTGGACAGAGTACATCTCTGAGGTTTATTTTTTTTTCTTTCATTCATGAGAGGGGTGTTATATTTTTTGGAGCTTTGCATTCTTAAGAATGTTTTCTGTCACCATCACACATGATATCTTGGCTTGATTTGGGACTCCATGTTCTCAGCCTTTTAATCTCAGATCTGTTTAGACATTATTCTGGTCTCTACTGGAATCTAGCATTCAAGATCTAGCGTTTAAGCTTGTATTAAAACTTATTTTATTAATTTTTTCTTGGAACACAACAGATTTTGGTCTCTCCTGCCTAGAAACACATTATTCTATTACATCTTTGATTATAGTTTCTCTCTTACTTGTTTTGTTTCCTTTCTTAGAACATCTTTTTATCAACATATTGGATCTCTTCCTTCATATGTTATCCCACTTACGGTTTTTATAATTTCCCTTTTCTGGAAGAAGTTTCGAAGTTTTTGCTTATACCACTGACTTGATTTGTTAGGCATCAATTCTGTTCTACACTGATGCCAATAAAGACTTTAATCTTATTACAATTATGAAAACTTCCTTAAAGTTTTTTTTTAAACCTTATCGTGTTTTTATCTTACTATTGGCAGATTTTTCATTCTGCTGGGACGTGAACTCTAGCTGGGCCTCAGGTTTGCAGACGCATCCTGGCATAAGTCACTCATGGCCATCCTCGCTGTCACTTGTGTATTGGTAAAAACCATTCTTTCAGCTGTGCATAGCTCTAGCTCAATTTCTGATACCTCAGAAACATCCACCTGGCACTGAAATGGAACATTCCGTTCTTACTTCTCAGTTTCTTTACTACAAGAGAGAGAAAGTATATAGATTTCCATTGTTTAATCAGATGCAGTCCATGAAAAACGGTACTTCCCAACAACCACCATTTCCAGGGCCCTTCCTTTTTCTGTTTGTGTTTATTCAGTTTCTACTTCCTGCCTCTGCCTCAGCTTTATGTTAGAGGTCGCCATCCTAGGATGAGAATACACATTCTCCATTGCTCTCTAACCCTGACCTTGTTATAGAAGAACTACTGTGTTAGATAAGGGCAATAGAGAAGGAAGAAACAAGATCTCAGCTTTCTCAAAAGATAGAGGGTGGCTTCTCAGTTTTCTAATTAAGGTGATATTTTTTACTTTAAAACAAGCAGTAAAAATGTGTCAAAGCCTCCTTTCTAACTGTGTCATTCTAGTTTAGAGGGTAGATTGCATGCAAACTACTAATAATGCTTCTTTATCCAGTTGCTGCAAGATTAAAGTTGATGGAAATATCTCTCATTGTCTGGCATTTGATTCTTGTCCTTATTTTTAAGTTATTGTTAACTATTGCCTTTCTATAAGGTTCTGCCTATAATTTATTTGCAAGTTGGAAGATGGCCTATCATGATCTTAACCCAGAAGTCAGGGTCTTCTAAATTCACGTGTGATTAATAGGCTAATGAATGTCATGATCATTTTACTACTTACACCAAAACAACAAAGAAGTCCAAGTTGAAGCAGCGTTACTGAGTAGAAAGAACTCCAGTGTCAAAACTCATAGTCAAGTTTTTAACCCTGTTTATTAATTGTGACCTTAAACAAGGCAATTAACCTTCTTCAATCTATTTATAGTTTTCATAGAGTGACAATAATCATGCTTATTCTCAGGACCCTACATGAGTGTAATGAAAACCAAATGGAAATACCAGCGTAGGCTCTTTGTAAGATATAATGCTCTAGACCCAGTTACATCCCATGACCTTGGTGCCAACAGTGGCACATCGAAGCAGCTGTGATAACTGAGCTACCAGGTCACAGGTGTGATTAATGAATATTTATTTCTGATTTTTTTTTAGCCATTACTGAATGTAGGTTTTGGACATAAAAAGTAAATGGTAATTGTGAGTGCTCTAGCTTCCATTAGTAAAAGAAAAAGAAAAAAATAGATATCATTTTCTTTCTTTTTTTTTTTCTTCTCTTTTCTTTTTCTTTTTTCCAAGTTATTAAATTTATGTGACTTTTACCTGCCACTTTCTGGAGTTCAACAACTAGAGGCTTTCTTTCATAATTTTTTTTTTTATCTATAAGAATATGCGAATTTTCAGATTCCAACTGCACTGACGCTTAGCAGCATAAAGGATGGACCAAATGAGACCAAAGAGTCACAGATAAACTTTTGCCACTGTTAAATTCGATTAGAACAAAAGAATGGGCCATTAAAATTGGAACGTGTGCGCAGAAAAAGAAGCAATGAAAAGTCGATATTTAAAATGTCTTTAAGGCTAATTGAGAGAAGGGACTTATAAATAGAGTTTAATTTACAGGCTAAGAAATGCCACAGATGTTTTATTATTAACGTGAAAATTAGCAAACACACAAGAAGAGGCTAGTTTAGAACATGGCAAGTTTAAGGATGTGGAAATAAAACACATATTAATTATATATACCACTTTGGTATATAACGCTCTCCTCTAAATGGAGAGAATAGTAAAAACTTCTAGTTTTTTTACCCTAATTGCAAGTGTTATTGAATAAAATAGCCTGCCTTCATGGCATAGCAAACCGCTTTTTTAATAAGCAAGGTTCTTTGTTGGAATATGACAAAAACCTCTCTCATTCTCTTTTTTTTCCCTTTAGCTATAAGCTATTAAAAAAAAGTACGTAAAACCTATCTTTATTTTCTATGGTAATATGACTTTCCCCTTCGTTTGCAGAGATGGAAACTAAGACAAAGAGAATTTATTAATTTACATTTTTCATCTTATTATTTTACGCTTTTTGTTATTTTTTTTTATGTTTTTTCTTCCAAATAAATTATCTCATAGAACAAATCCCTGTCTTATCCATCATGGAGCACCACAGCCTTGGTTGGAGTCCCTCAGTGTACACTGCCACAGAACTACACCCCTCTAAGGCGCGTTGCTAATGCACGCACGGGAGGAGGTAGTCCGCAGGCCTGTGTCTTTCCTCCAGCTCCTCAGATTCCTTGCGACATTATCTTAGGAAATTTACAGGAAGATAGTGCGAGTTCTGGAGGTTCCCAAGATCACTCTCCCATGCAAGGATTTGCTAAAAGGAGTGATAGAACTCAGAAAGGCTGTTATACTCGAGGCTAGGGTTTATTTTAGCAAAGTCAGCAAAGGGAGGGGCGGATAGGGCAGGTTTCAGGGCGCTCCAGGCATGGGCTTCCAGCGGTCCTCTCCCAGTGGAGTCTTGTGGACCGTGTTTACTTCTCTCAGCAATGACGTGTGACAATACACACAGTGCATTGCCAGGAAAGCTCACTCAAGCCTTAGGGTTCAGAACTTCTTTTCAGTTTTATTGAGAAATACTTAACAAATAAAATTGTAAGATATTTCGGGTGTATATTGTGATTATTTGATATACGTATACATTGAGAAAGGATTCCTTTCATCTATTTAATTAACGAACACATTTATCGCCCCGCTTAATTATTTAGTGAGAACATTTGAGTTCTATTATCTTAGAAATGTCAATTGTTCAGGACAGTATTATAGAGAGAGAGGTTGGAAAAAGAGTAGAAACTTTCAGCTATAAGATGAAGAAGGTTTGAGAATCTAATGTATAACATGGTGACTATAGTTGGTAACACAGTTTTGTATAATTAAAACTTGCCAAAGGGGTTCCGAGATTTTTATTGAGGATCTGCCATGTAGACATGGCTGACTGCCTCTGGCTGACCTTAGTCCCAAGTCTCTCCAGAGGTCAAGTTGATACTGCATGGCCCAAAGCTGCCATCATAAATTAAATTGTTAGCATAGATGACACACAGTAGCTTCAGACCTCCAATTAAACAGACATTCCTATCAGCTTGACTGTCTGAGGGCTTAGAGTTTATTTCCCAGGGGTTGAGGACAAAGGACGAAGTTAATCCTTTATCGTGTATACACACTATATCGACTATTTACACTCTCTTTACTATATTGAGACTATTTACATTGTATTTAGAATAAATGAGAATAGGTGGAAGTTGCTGCATACCTCATTGTCACACTTCTACATCAGATAATAGCTGCACTGGAACCAGACGTACAAACTCAAGAGATCCCAGAGCTGATTCTTCTCCCAGCTGAAATGGTCCAGGTTCACCCAGCTCATTCTCTTGGGACCGCAGGTCCCAAATGAGGAGAGTATTGGGAAACTATCTAGTGTGAGCACCAAGACATTCCTTTTGCTGTTGCCTGTCAGGTTGCAGGGTTTTGTTCTATTTTGGCTTGTTCTTTATCCCATATCCTTTATTCCAGCTTAGTAAACTTGATACTAGGGGAGATCTACTGTCTCCCTTGAATTTTATTATCAATCCAAACTCAAGGTACCTGCTAATGGTCGAGCAGACTGAATATTGGATTATATAACTAATATTATTTGTGATGCTTGCAATATGATTGACCTCTTTAATTTTCCCAATTAATGCTTTACTTCTCAACAAGCTTTATTAATAGTAAATCCATTATCTCTCTTTTGAGATCTTCCTCACTACTATTCCTATCTCTCACCTGGTGAATTGTGGGAAAATCTGGAGACATACCCAGTTAGTACCATTGTGGCCCATACTAATTAATTCATAATAAATTTGGAGACATTTAGATCTAGGGCTTTTCTTTAGGAGATCTTGGGCTTTTGATACAAACTGGTCTATAATGAAGAAAGAAGGGGAAATTATGATAGCACGGTGCTATCATAATGCCAAGACCATTCAGTGGGAAAGTACAGGCTTTTCAACAGATGGTCCTGGAAAAACTGGATACCCACATGTAAAAGAATGAAGTTAGACCTTTACCTAACACCATATACAAAAATTAACTCTAAAGAGATCAAAGCCTTAAATGTAAAAGGTAGAAGAAGTATAAAACTCGTCGATGAAAACATAGGGCAAAGCTTTATAATGTTGGATTTTGCAGTGATTTCTTGCATATGACGTCAAAGGCATGGTCAAGAAAAGAACAAATGGACAAATCGGACTTCATGAAAAGTTTTTAAAAACGTTTATCAAAAAGACAATATTAGCCGAGTAAAAAGGCAAGCCACAGAATGGGAGAAAATATTTGCAAACCATATATATGACAAGGGATTAACATTCAGAATATATAGAGAACTTTTAAAGTTCAACAACAAAAAAAGAAAAAAATTAAAAACAGGCAATGAACTTGAATACACATTTCTCCAAATAAGACATACAAATGACCAAAAAGCACATGAAAAAATGCTCAACATCACTAATCATTAGGGAAACACAAATCAAAACTATAACAAGATACTAACTCACACCCAGTAGGATGAGTACTATTAAAAAAAAAAAAAAGACCCATGCACACAGAAAAACCCAGAAAATAGCAAGTGGCCAGGATGTAGAGAAATTAAAACACTTGTGCTTTGTTGATGACAATTAAAATGGTATACCACTATAAAAACAGTAAGGCAATTCCTCAAAAAAACCATAAATAGAATTGCCATATGATTCAACAATTCACTTCTGGGTATACAGCCAAGACCAGGGACTTGAAGAGGTATTTGTATACTTGTGCTCACAGCAGAACTATTACAACAGCTAAAATGTGGAAGCAATTCAAGTGTCCATCAACAGATGAATAAATAAGTAAAATTATATTCCTTTGTGTATATATATAAACATAAACGAAGAAATAAATTCAACCTTAAAGAGGGAGAAGATTCTGACTACAATGTAGATGAACCTTGAAGACATTATGCAAAGTGAAATAAGCCAGTCACACACACACAAAAATATTGTGTGACCCACTTATATGAGACCCATAGAATAGTCAAAATCATAGAGACAGAGAGGAGAATGGTGATTTCCAGGGGCCAGGGGGTGGGGAGGATGGTGACTTATTGTTTAATGAGTATAATTTCAGTTTTACAAGATGACAAGAGTTATGGAGATGAGTGGTGATGACAGTTGTACATTATGAATGTATTTGTACCAGTGAACTATACAATTAAAAGTGCTAAGATGGCAAATTTTATGCTATGTGTATATTACCATGATATACCATGATATTGGGGGTGGGGGCGGAAATCCCTACTATAAGTCAAGAGTGATACCACAGAAGAAAAGAAAAAAAAGTCATAGTTTAGTATCTATAATGGTACTTTATTTCTGCTTTTTATCAAGTGGCCCTGCATGTTCATTTTGCACGGGACCTTGCAAATTATGTAGCCAGCCCTCCAACGACAATTTCATTCAAGTGTTAAAAGAATACGGTCTGACTGGACTGGCTAAAATATAGTTGGATTAGCTGACAGAATTCTTCAACAACTGCAGAAAAACAGAAGCAATGTTACAAACATACAATGCAGTGGGACTTGCCAGAGTCTGAAACCGGAATCAGATAAGTTTGATGGGACCTGGGCAGTCTTTCTACCCTACAACATATCTGAAACACCACTCATTACACTCATTTAGGTTAATTCGTATTACACATTTAAGGCTAATTTTAAAATCCCCATGTCGATTTTGAAAATAATATTTTGAGACAAAAACATCTGAAATGCAGATTTCTGATTAGGGTACTTGGAAAGTTAACCAACCAGCCCCTAGAATATAGATTAAAATTCACTCACATGCACACACAGGCCAGTCCCTCTTAGGAGCTCTAGAACCCCTCCCTTCCTGCCAAACAGGAACTGATTCTCTCCTATTAGCTCTTAAATATATTTAATTCTAACCCATTTTTAAAAGCAAAAATAATCCCGCATCTCTACCTTCATCTCTCCCCTCTGACACACACACACAGCACAACAATGTTACCTTGACTCCAAGGTATTAGTCTTATTGCCACCAAACCGTTTAGCCTCTCCTTGCCTTAGTGTACTTATCTATAAAAGGAGGACACGAATATTACTCACAGAGGATTTTATACTCATCCTCTCCTTTGCAATTTAAATATCACTTCTCCTGGGAAGCCCTCCCTGATTTAGTTGTCCCTCCTATGTCCCTTATAATACTCTATTTTCCCTTTCATATCACTCTTCCTGCTCTATTCTTCCTTTACTTGTTTACGTACCTAACACACCATAGGCTTTGAAACTGGAAAACTATATTATATTACAACTTTCTCTCTAGTGCCTTGAAGAACGACTGCCCAATAAGTATTAATTTAATACATTTAATACTTTTTGTGTTCATTGAGAAATTTGTATGTGGTTTGCCACTGAATCTGCTGCTTTCTAGAGAAAAAAAGTTTCTTATTCAGGCACCCAGTGATCTTTTTTTAAAGATGCAGAACTTAGAGCAATTCACCTCTCTAAATGTTAAGCACTTGTAAGGTTTAGAGATGCCTTCTGGCTAACTTTGAAAATGACTTTGTGATATTATATCTATATATCTTCTTCTCATCCATATTCTACCCAGCACTGCCCCCTTTCAAAGAAATGTTTTCTCTGGACGTCTGTGATTGATAGCTACCGCCAGGGAGTCTCTGACGGCTTGGGCAGAGCAGCCTGAGTGTCATTCAACCAGGACTGATGAAAGCGAGACTGGATATCACTATTTATTGAGTTTAATCGTCCCTGCAAAACTTTCCCATGTTCCCTATGAAAAGATGCAATAACAGAAGTTTAAATTTCCTGTATTCTCAGAGTTTGAGTTTTTCCCCCTTTGAAAATTGAAATATAGGTTATAACCTATAATAACTTTAAAATTCTATACTATTCAATAACACATTGAGACCAGCACTATTTCTATCAATGAGCATAAAAAACACATAAGAAAAAAATTTAGAAAAAAATTAAACATTATGGAAAGCAATATGGAGATTCCTCAAAAAATTAAAACTGGAACTACCATGTGATCCAGCAATTCCACATCTGGTTATTTATCTGAAGAAAATGAAAACACTAACTAGAAAAGATATACCCAACCCCATATTCATGGTAGCATTATTTACAATAGCCAAGATATGGAAACCATCTAAGTGTCCATTGATAAATGAATGTAAAGAAAACGTGGTATATATACACAATAGAATATTATTTAGCTATAAAAAGAAGGAAATCTTGCCTTTTCGACAACATAGATGGACTTTACAGGTAGAGAACAGATTGGCAGTTGCCTGAGGTTGGAGCGAGGGGTGGAGGTTGAGCAAGACAGGAGAAGGTGGTCAAAAGGTACAAACTTCTAGCTGTGAAATAAGTCATGGGGATGTAATTTATAGCATGGTGACTATAGTTAATAAAACTGTACTGCATTTTTGAAAGTTTCTAAGAGAGTACATCTTAAAAGTCCTCATCACAAGAAAAAAAAAGAACTTTTTTATGACTGTGTGTGGTGATGGCTGTTTACTAGACTTATTGCAATCATTTCACAATATTTACAAATATCAAACTATTGTATTGTATACCTGAAACTAATACAATGTTATATGTCAGTTATAACTCAGAAAAAGCATTTGATCAAAAGTATTTCAAAAATAATAATATGCCCATGGACAAAAGAAAGTCATACAATGTCATACAAAGTCATGTTATTCAGGGGATAATAAGCATATAAATCTCAAAAAAACTAAATCTCAAACATAAATATCAAACCACTAAATGGTACTTTTTCTTCACAGTGAAATAAAGAGTATGTAGATGAAATAATGTAACCCTTTAATATTGAGTTAAACTCAATAGGAACCATATTTACAGAGTTAATCTGTCTAATCACAATTACTCCATTGGAAGAAACTTTTTTACACTTTATGTGAAAGATGCATTACTTCAACCCTTTAATTAAGCTTCATAATTCATTTCGTCAACACACTGTAACATATGCTATCAAAATATAATGTGTCATAGATCATTCTCCTGACAGAGCTCCATAAACCAAGGAGTTGGTGAAAATAAATCACACTGTTGTCTATTTTACCTTGAAAGTAAACTTGAATACTCACAGAAAAGAAATACAAAAGGGAAACCACAATTTGTGGATAAAATGTAAAATGTCATTAAAGACTTTAATTAACATTTATGCATTTCGTGTGAAAAATAGAATCCATCAGAGCTATTTTTATTCCCCTTTAAAGACTTACAAGATTAATTTGACATTATTATGCAGTCTAATTCTGCGACAATATTTTTAACTGTCTTGATTCTATAGTGAAGATGGTTAAAGGAGAATAATGCGGTATAACTGCACTCCTGGCAATCCAGATGCTGCCCCCAAATTAACCTTCTTCCAGAAGCCAGCTCTGATCGCACCATATCTTTGTTCAAAAATCTTAATGATTTTTCCATTTGCCTAAAGAATAAAGCCTCAGTGTGTAGTTGTTCTCTCTTACCTTATGCTCTAGCCAAACTTCATTATTCCCTGACATCCCCTTCAGTGCCTTTGTTCACAATGCACCCTCTGCCAACGATTTCTCTCCCATCTCTTCAAATGCCAACTTGTTATGACTCTCTCTCTCCATGTGAAATTCTTTCCAAATCTCTTCCTATGATAAATATTTCTATCCTAAATTATCGTTATTTTTATACCTGTGTTGACTCCTTTATAAAACTCTAAGGTCTATGAAAACAGGATTCATAAGAGATTAATTTTAGAAAGCATTCAATGGAATATTTGCTCACTGAAATTATATATCTTTGGGATTAAAAGAAGAAATTGATTCTCGTTTGAGTAATTCTCTCCTTTTATGCTTACTTAGATCTGGCGCTCTTAAGAGATGAGGGACAGGCCAAAAAAGGAAATACTCAAAAGCTTTTAGTTCCCTCTGAATCCCCTCCCCTTTTTGTAAAGAAAAAAAAAGGCCCAGCTTTTTGTCTTTGATCCAGCAATTACCTGACTCCTAATCCACATTTCACATTTTGAACTGGTCACTTAAACATCAGAAATAAGAAGTCTAAGCAAAGCAAAATGTCAGATAATTGTCAGTTAGAAACAATAAGAAATTTAATTTGCAAGAAAAATGCCAAATAAAAATAGAGCATATTCATTTATGTCCCCAACATAGGAAAATTCAGTTAAAACATAGAGCTTGCAGAGTTGAACAAATTCTCACAATTCACCAAAAAGCCCTATCTTTCTCAATTTAATATATATATATATGTAATTTTAAAAATTTTACAAATGTATAAAATTGAAGAAGACCTGATATTTAGCTCAGACAGTAAAATTCATAACAAAACTGGAAACAGTAATTAGATAGCTTCCCATTTTGGAGGGAGGCCACATTTTAGAGTTTAGAATAAAGGTAAATCCCACACTTTCTGAGCAGACATATATATTTTTTTAATTTCCCAAACCATTTGTCAACCTGTTTCAAATATCAGCTACAATGAATTACAACACAGAAAAAATTGCACTTAGATTGGAAGCAAAGTGAGATTAACCTGGTAGATCATATCTTATTTCAAGCTCTCACCTCCAGCATCAGATTTAAAAAAAAAAAAAATGACTTTCATTACCTCGATATTGATAAAAGCAGAATTTGTTCTGGTGCATTTCCCTTCTTTCAATCTTTTGGGAGAAGTTTTTCAATTATTTTATGCCAGCAGAATAACAAAATCCCCAATGTTTTTCTAACTCTCTCCAGAGCATTCTTAAATTAAAATGTGGAAGTGTAGAAAATTTAAGGGTTCTGTCTTAGAATTGAATGATTATGAAATTTGGGTCCCTCTGGCACGTCAAATGCCCAAGGATATCTGTTGAACTCTCTTTTTAACAGGAATTTTCACTTGATCTAAACGTCTAAATTCATGTTCTATATGACGTCTAACATCTGGGGAAGAGCTTTTAGTAACTTTCACTCGTGAGAGTGGTAATAGTATGTTCTAAATTTTCAGAGCTCAGGAATTCAGATTTTATTCTTTCTTTGTGATTGGTTTTAATCCAACCAAACATTGCCTTTGACTCTGTTTTGTCACCTTTTTATACATTGCTTATGTTCTTTGGTTATAGTATTAATGTGTCCACTCTCTACATTAACCCCCCATTGCCTCTGAACCCACTGTAACTTGGTTCCCATCTGCTAGGCTCAATGAAATTCCACCCTCAAGGATCACCGGGGATGTCCTAGATCCAAAACTCTCTTCTTAGCCATTCTCCTTGATTTCCTCTAATACTTGAAACCATTGGCCACCTTTTATTTCTTGAAACATTTTCTTCCATGAATCTGATCACTCTTATGTCTCTTCCATGATGCCTCTACCATAAGTCTGATCACTCTTTCTCATTTCACTTTACTAGACCTACTGCTCCCTAAATGTTGGCGTTTCTCTAGGTTTATTCTTCCTTTTCTCTTTATACCTTCCTCTTTGAGTAATGTTAAAGAAAAAACAGAGCCAAACAGTAAATAAAGCAGTAAAAACAGATTTCATTAAGGAGCTACAGCCATGCACTGAATAACGACATTTTGGTCAACATCAGACCATATATATGATGGTGGTCCCATAAGATTATAACAGAGCTGAAAGTTTCCTATCACTTAGTGACAGCGTAGCTGATATAATGTCATAGTGCAACACATTACTCATGTGTTTGTAAACTTGTAGTAATTTCATTTCTACAATATTGCAATGCGTGATAGAGATCTACTTTATAAAAAGGTAATTTAAAATAAGCCTTTTAGTAATGGAGGAATAAAAGAAATAAACACAATTATAGATATTCAATTTTGCTGTTTAAAATGATTTAATTTCTTTTTTAAATTATATTTTGTAACATATTTTTTAGTAAGAACACTTGGACAGAAGTAGACGCACACACATATAGTCCACTGGTCTTTGACAAAGGAGCAAAAACAATACAATGAAGAAGAATCTTTTTAATAAATAGAGTTGAAACAATTAGATACCAACATGAAAATAAATAAATAGATAAATAAAAGAAAAGAATCTTGACACAGAACTTATATCCCTCAGAAAAATTAACTTAAAATGGAACATAGACCTAAATATAAAATACAAATTATAAAACTCCTAGAAGATATAGCACAGGAGAAAATCTAGATGACTTTGGGTTTGGTGATGACTGTGTTGATACAAGCAGAGGCATAATCTGTGAGAGAAATAATTGATAAGTTGAACTTCATTAAAATTAAAAACTTCTGTTACAAGAAAGATATTGTCAGGAGAATGATAAGACAAGCCACAGACTGGGAGAAAATATTTGCAAGAGACATGCCTGATAAAGGACTGCTCTCTAAAATATACAAAAACTCTTCAAACTCCACAATTAAGAAAACAAATAATTAAATAATGGGCAAAAGACTTTAACAGACACCACGGCAAAGATATACAGATGGCAAATAAGCAAATGGAAAGATGCTTCACATCATTTGTCATCAGGAAAATGCAAATTAGAAGAAGATACCACTACACACCTATCAGAACAGCCCAAATCCGAATGCTGGCGAGGACGCAGAGCAGCAGAGGCACTCGGTCGGTGTTGGTGGGGATGCGAAACGGCATGGCCACGTGAAAGACAGTTTGGCGGTTTCTTACAAAACTAAACATACTGTGAGCCATGCTCCTTGGCATTTACCTAGAGGTGTTGAGAACTTAGGATCACACGCAAGCTGCTCACAGATGTTTATAGTGACTTTATTCGTAATTGCCAAAACTCGAAGCAACCAAGATATCCTTCAGTAGGCGAATGGCTAAATAAACTGTGCAATGTGCACATAGTGGAATATTATTTAGCGCTAATGAGACATGAGCTATCAAGCCACAAAAAAAGCACGGGGGCACCTTAAAAGCTTACTAATAAGTGCAAGAAGCCAACCTGGAAAAAGCTATATACAATGTGATTCTAACTACATAACATTCTGGAAAAGGCAAAACTATTGAGGTAGTAAAAAGATCAGTAGCTGCCAGAGGTTAGGTCACTATTGTGTTGTTAGTTGCTACCATCATCATAAAAATACCTTTCTTGATCCTCCATTTCTCTCCAGGTACCATCCTATTTCCCTGTTACTTCCTCACAACCAAACTTTTTGACTTTAAAAAAAAACAAACATTAACTGTATTTTGGTCATTCCCTCCGTAAAAGCCTTTTATGACTAACCTTGATACATGTACGTGGACCAAGAAAAACAAATACGTCAAGGACCAGATCGTAAATCTCATCTAATCTAAGCTCTGGAGTCGCATCCTCAAACTTGACTCTGCTCTGAGCCTCAGCTGACCTTCAGCAAGAACAGAACTTTTAATAAACCATTCTTGAACTCAAAAATTCTTTCTTCTGCCTTAGAAACTATATTTTACAAATTACAAATCTTGAATTATATTTGATTCTGCAATATGCTCTCTTCTCTGAATGCCACAGGATTTAATCACACTACGAGTTATATTAGAACTTAAGAAATGCAATTAGCTTGATTCTAGAGCAGCTTTTGGAAAATAAACTATTCTTAGCATAAAACCTATAGACCCAGATCTTGCTTTTTCACCACATTGAATAAAATCCACTAATATAGTCACCTTTTAAACGTGCTTACATGTAGAGATATGATATCTCCAAATTATAGATGGATATTTAGATTTCATGGGGAAAATCGAGGAGGCCCAGAGATTCCTGAGAAGCATATTATAAGTGCTGAGAACTTTACAGAGCTTATTTTATAAGAAAGTGTGGGATGAGTGGTTAGCTTCAAATGGTGTCTGTTTTCCTTGAACTCTTTTGCCCCCTGAAACCAGCACTAATTAGGCAGGTTGCAGCAAGTCCCCTTCAGCCCTGGCTACGATACATGCATGGTGACCACCCTGCACCCCTATTCTAGACCCTCATCTAGACCTTTTTAAAATGCACATTCTATATATATCGCATCCAAGTTTCATGGAGAGGCGTTGAGGCATGTCTCTGTAAAAGCTTTCTTGCAATTCTGATGCAGAGTAGGGGAAAACCGCTCACTTACAATGGAGGCACCAGAGCTAGAGGGAAGGATGAAGGAACTGATGCAGGTTTATGGAGAACCAACTGTGAGCTGGGTCCCATACATGGCATGTTCTGTTTCTCAGTGAGGACTTGGTTATAACAGAACGGGCATTAAGACACGTAGTTTTCATATTTTTTTAAAAATATAGAATCACCTGCATTGTAGGTTCATATAGTTTGCTTTGTCCAGCCTTTTTAAATTTTATTTTTTGAAATCAGTTTGGATCGTGTGTGATTTTGAATATATTTTGTTTTCCTAATGGTGTTTTTAAATTTTATTCAGAAATGAGATAGATGTCTGAGTGGATAGAATGTTATTAGTGAGGGCTTATGAGTGCATTGTTAAAGGTGAAGTTGAGAACTTTTTACTTTATCAAATGGAAGTTGTGTATCTAATAATTACGAGATGGGACTTTAAGACAATATTTTGTGCTTGCATTCTGATTTTTCCTAAGCCTCAGTTTCTTCTTCTGTAAAATAGGGGACGTCTTACCTTGAGTTTTCCCAGAACCTGACTTTTAAACAGGAATTTGAGTGGAAGTACTTTATTGGAAAGGTAGGAAAAAATCATAGGAATGGATAAAAGTGAGACAAGGGAAAGGAAAGTAGCCAACAAAATGTGTGTTCTAGAAAAGGTGACATGTGAACCTTGGAACTGAATCCCACTGGGCAAATTTTGGGAATGGGTGCGGTTACCCCACAGGAGGGGCCGGGGTCAGGATACCAGCTCTCATCAGTCTTTGGAAGAAGGCTGTACCATGGGGAGTTAATTCACTGCTAGCCTACTAGTCACCCTCATAAGCTAGTGCTGTGGGCTTTGACAGCCAGAGAAAACCCATGGGTAAAGGTTGCAGTAATGCAGTTGCTGGATTTTGGAAGTTGGACAGTGTGCACCGAAGCGGGAAGGGGGAGATATGGATGGGACAGCAACAGCCCTTATTTCATAGCGTTCTTGGGAAAATTAAATGAAGCAACACATATCAAACACCTAAAACATACTGAATACTCGATGTGTCTGTCCCTTCATCTCGTCTGACTATTTATAAAGCTTCATCTACTCACTTTCAGTATCTAGTGGCCATTTTCTGATAATCATTAATCTGAACTTGGATATTTTTATAACAATGCCATAAATGAATTATTTACAATATAATCCTTAAGAATCAAACAATGAAACTATTCCCATAATGGTAATCTATTCCTGGTTGTATATTAAAATGACAATATAGTCAGGGAAATTACTGTGTTTTTTTCCCTCTTTTGTGTACTTTCTTAGACCTGACTGTTTAAGAAAATAAAAAAGATAAAAAATGTGGTATTCTTGCTACTGTCATAGAGCAAAGTCAATATAGCAGCAAAAGAATAAGCTGTGTTCCATTCTGTCTCATATATCAACAGAATTACCCCCTGAGTTCAGACATGCTGTTATTCCAGATAGTTGATGATGTATGGGCCTACAGAATACAGCTAGATTCTCAGGTTACAGTTCAGTTTACGGCAAAATGTAGTTTGATGTGTAAGGAGAGGTAAAATGATAGGAAAAATATTGATAAGAAATACAGAACAGCAAGATGCTATTTTAACTGTCCATCTTAGGCTATCAAGAGTTTCAGAAGACATTATTTGATCTGTTGTTTTGACAAAGCTCTAAAAGTGAAGAATAATAGCCTTTCCTCTAGTCCACTGATAAGGCATATAAGTACCTGAAGGCCAAGCTATTAGATAGTGTGTGTGGTGTGTGTGTGTGTGTGTGTGTGTGTTGTGTGTGTGTGTGTGTGTGTTTGGCATGGCTATCTCCATTATTGACGTGAGTCCTGCAAATTCAAGTCCAAAATATGGACGTTTATCTGGTCCAGGTACAAGATAAGTGAGGCTTTCAACAGAGCTCTAAATTAAGAAAGCTTGTACTGTAATCCTCGAGTTCCTGGATCTAAGGAAGCAGTGGCAATGGCTTTGGAAGCTTTTAGATCTCTGCCTCATCTTGCCTTAGGAGCAAAGCTTCTTATGCTCATTGGTAGGAATGGAACTAAATTTCTCTAATCCTGGAGAGAAGTTTTATCCTTTCTAATCGTGTCTTCCTTGACTCCTCAGGAAGACTTCAGAAAATAATTGGTAATGGTGTTAAATATCTGTTTGGCACTGGTGGATATCGGTCTCCATTTCAGGCACAAGGAAGATGAGAATATGTCATAGAATTAGGCCCTTTGATTCCTGTGCTGCTTTTGGGGGATGTCAAATAAATACACCAAAGTGTAAGTAGGGGTCCCAGCCATAGCTAAATATTCTGGAAAAAAATTCAATTTGAAGGAAGATAGCTGTTGGTATAATGCTTGGTTTAAAATGCTTGGAAGATCTTTGCAAAGCGGATGGATATACACTTAGTTTCGTTAATCCTGAGTGAGATTAAGATGTTTAAGGAAACTCGGGAAAGCGTTTGGAGATTCATCTTATGTGTTCATGAGATGACTACAGGGGGGGAAAAAGCGTTTTATTAACAATAGTAATAGGTATAAATTTGATGATAATATGATGAAAACACCTCTTGACTATACATCATCAAGCACATGTTCTGTCGATGTTTTGCCATTTAAAAGAGACATAAATGTAAAAAATAAAAATAAAAAACCTAAACATATGGTTATTTTTTTTGATGAAAAGAATGACCTACTAAGATCAGATTCGAGCATCCACAGGAGCATCTCCGGAGTATTCACCGTAGCCTCTGGCAAATGCACCGTGTCTGCGTGCCCTCATCCATACGAAATCTAGAGCCTCAGCTTCTTTCTCCTCGTCTTGTTTGCTTGTACAAGTACCCACAGTGCTTCTCTGAGGTATGATGTGTGAGGGGTTGTATGTGAGAGAGCGTCAACAAACACAGTTGCGCACTTTAATCTGTAGATTTTTAATCGAATTGTTTCACAGCGCTCTTGTGACCATGTGGACTATGGGTGGTGGGTGGGAGTGGAAAGGTGTGAGAAGATGCTCCTGCAGTCCATCCAGGGGTGCGGTGGCCAGCTCGTCTTTGGGTAATATAGGTGAAAATAGAGAAGCATGGACAGATTTGGATATTATTTTTGTGCTATATAAGTAGATCTCGGTGAGTGACTTTATGTGTTTAATGAGAGCGATACCCACTTTGGCTTCCAGTTCCGTAGCATGAACAGGAAATCATACATAACACAGATGATAAAATTTCCTTTTGTAGAAACTTCAGAGGAAAAAAGTAATAGAACATCATATTAGTATTTTAGTGCTTCTTGAGTTGTGCTGGGGATTAAGTAACATATTATTCATGAGGTCAATATATAAGTTATAGAGCTTCATACAAACATATGGTCATCATTGTTATCCTTTTGAAGAGTTTTGCCAAGAATTATTAACATAACTTAGTGCTCTATGGCTTACAAAGTGCTTCAGTACATATTATGTCATCTGATATCTCCTTCGTATCCACACCGATATACCAGCTTCTTTCCCACACAATGTGTTTGTTCAAGCTGTTTCTTTTGCTAGGGCTGCCTCAACTGTACTTGTTCCCTGCTTACTCTACTTATCCTTAAAGTCTTGGCTTAACTGTCACACACTCCTTCCATCTCAATTATGTCCTTCTGGATATCCTACCATAATACATATAGAAAAATACTTTTCCTTCAAAATACCTATCGCTCCTTATAACTATGCATTTATTTGTGTGATTCTAGCATTAGTAGCCTCTTTCTCCACTCCATCAGATTCATGAGGGGAAAGTTTGGTCCCCTGCTGTATCACCAGGCCTGACCACAATGCCTGGCTTAGAGAAAAAGGTAAATAAATACTTTTTTTTTTTTTTTAAGAATGAAGGAAAGTAAACATTTTCAAAATTCTTCTTTCCATGTGGAAAACACATTGCACTTCTTCCACTGTGCTTGACTTTAGCTACTCTCAGGGCTGTGTTAGCATCATTATTATTAACACCGAACTGTGTTGTAATTTTTCTGGGTCCACTAGAGCATAAATCCCTTGAGAGAATTTATTCATATCCTACTCATCTTTGCACTTCGTCCCTTAGTTCAGGGCATAAGATAGAGTAGGTACACAGTTAGCTGAAAATGAGTGATTGAGATTCATAAAGATATTTTCCAGTAATTCGAGGGAGAGGTTATGACTAGAACTAGTAGGAATGCAAATTGTATAAACTGAGATCAAATAGAAACAGAAATTCTGTAGAAGTAGAAGTGATAAGACTAGCCGGCTTGTCAACTAATTATATCTTACAAACGAAAGAATTAAAGAATAAAATTTCAAATTTAAGGACTGACGTTTTGGAAGAAGGATGTTACATTTTATTAGGCTGAACCATGTGAAATTCCTGTTTTTGTAAAGCAAAAGCAGTCAGTCAGTATTGTCAATTTCACATGGTTCAACAGATACATTTGATTTTTATGATGTGCAGTCTCAGATAATGGTAGTATCTTTATACTCATTGCATATTTTTTTGTTTTTTGTTTTTGTTTTGTTTTTATTTATTTGTTTTTAAAATTTTAAAAAGTTAGACATTCATACAATCCAAGAAGTGATGCCCCCAGTTACTTTAGCTCCCGTCTGGCTCTACACACATATTTAAATGAAAAATTCTCCCAGATTTTGGGAATATTTAGAACTTGGGCTGAGTTTATCAGTTTGGAAGTCATTTGAAATATGGTTATGGAGGTTCAGGGAGAAAAAGAAAAAAATCACGAGAAAAATCTTGTAGAACATATATACTGATGGACACTTAAGCATGTATACATTTTTTCTGATTATGAACAATGTCTTAGATTTATATGCATGTGTGAACAAACATCTTATTTTTGTGTGTGTCTTCTTTTTATTTACTAAAATGTTAATACTGCCCACATTTTAAGGTAAATAAATCTTGCAAGTATGTATTTGCTTACTACCATGAGTAAGGTGCTGAGAATACAGCAATAAACAAAAGAGATATGGTTGCTGTTTAGAACGAGTAATGGTATTTGGAATATCTGAATCTTATGTAATGGGTCCTTTATTAATTAGTAAAAATCACAGTTATGTTAATTAAGGAGGAGAGAGGGGTAAGCCTTACAAATACATTCTCTTTGATTTTTCAATTCCACTCATAGGAACAATAAAAACATTTATGTACAGTATTATTGAATGAGTTATTATTTATAATAGTGGAAATTTAGAAACAAATGTGCAAAAGGAAGTATGAACATTCAGTTGATGGACTACTTATAAAGCTTTTCAAATTCACATTTTTGAAAAATATTGATGGGAAGTGTTCACTATATAAAGTTAAATGAAAAAAGAAAAGACCACACATCTCGAAGTACTGCATTGATCTTAATTTTTAAAAAGGCATATGGGGGGAAAGACTAGGAAGAAATATGCCAAAATGAGTTATAAGTAGTTCTCTTTGTACTATGAGCAATTTTCATTTTTTTCTTTCTGGTCTGGGTACTTTCTCAATCATCCAGAATGAATAGATATTATTTTTATAATTAGGAAAACAGACATACCATATTGATTACTACATGCAGTGCTTTCTATTAGTATAGAAGAAAAAGGAGATATAATCGTTCTACCCGTCGGGAGTTTGCACATAAAGTTAGAGAGATGAGTCATACGTATGTGGGAAGCTTATAATTAGTAATAATAAATGTAACAGTAAAACAACAATCGTAAGAAACTTAGTTTGGTTACCTGCTAGTCTGGTGCTATCTAGGTGCCGTCACCACAGTATCTGTCACATTGCATTGCATCAACAGGTCTTTGAGGATCATCTTAGTGATGAGGAAACAGAAGTTCATTGAAATTCAGTATCTTGTCCCAGGTCATCCAGAGATACAAAGTGATAATGTGAGGATTCAACCCCAGGCCTGAGTCGTTTTTGTAAAAAAATGATCGTTTCCACCTTGTGGGCTCTTCCGTTTGGGAGGCACAAGAAAAAAAAATGACCATAATCATTAATTTAAGTGTTTCAATGAAAGTCATGAAAACTCACTATTTTTAAAAGAGATTTAGAAATTGTCACCAACCATAAAAGCTGAAAAGTACTTTTTAATTTTTTCAAGGACTAGCTCAGTGAATGTCTTATGTACTCCGTGTGCTATGAGTTTAGAATTTTCGTGTTTCTGATTCTTGGCTGTTTTAAGAGATATAACATGAATCCCTGAATAAGTCATCAGTTCTTCCACAAATGGGAGTTCTTAAACACCAGAGGTAAAAACGTGGTGTGTGATTAATGGCTGCAAGCTGGATGGCTTTTCAGGCCATTCTCCTTATCTACTAGTGATATAAGTTGGCAGAAAGTCAGAAAATAGGTGTTTTAATCAATCCTGCTTTCTTCTGTGACAGATCCCTGCCTGAAAAGGACTGGGCAGTCCCTTGTCCTTCCTCTCCTTTGTCTGCATTATAGGGTCTTGGGCTGCATTTTTTTCTGACATGGGAGAAGAATTTATTCAAAATAATGGTTCTCATTTAGATAAGGGAGTTTGATCTATCACTATGCCTAGACAGCACAACCAGACCTAATTCTCCCTCTCTATTAAACAAATAAAACATCACCCTCATGTCTGCTACTGAAAAATGATCGTTTTCAGAAGCTCAAGATTGATTAGTTTGCCCAAGCCCCCATTATGAGAAATCTAGAATTTCTTCTGTTGTTTAATTCAGAACTTTAACATGCAAAAGGATTTGAGAGTAGAGAAGGGGGGGGGGATATGGCTTGTGTTTTATTTAATAAAAAAGACATTAAAATATTTTATTTCACTTTAATTTTTATATATAAAAATGCAAGTTTATGGTCATCAATCTTTTTATTTTCAAAACTATCTTTTTTGTATTTCTTCCTTAATGTGATGTTAAATGACTTGGGAAATAGAGAATTTCTTCACTACCAGAAAAACTGGAATCACATTTGGAATTTTGCTAGTATATTTAGCATCTTGAAATGAAACAATTTATTTTCTTATGTTACAGTATTACTAAGAATAATGACCATTATTTGTGTGTACCTTAAATTCCGAAAATAAATATTTTTTTCTCACTTTCTAAATGGGGACACTGAGGCTCAAAGTGTTTAAATAAATTATTCAAGGTGGTAACTATCTGACTTGGCATTCTAACATAGTCTTTCTAATTACAGATTCCATACACCACACTTTTTTTTAGTTACACGATGCTCACTTTTATGTCAAATATAATTGTCGAGGCACGTGAAAATATGTTCATTACTAGTCATTATGGAAATGCAAAGTAAGTCTACTTGAGGTACCACTTCATAAACATTAAGATGGCTATTATAAAAACGAATGAACAGATAACAAATGTTAGCAGTGACATGGAAATGTTGGAATTCTTACGCATTGCTGGTGAGAATGTAAAATATTACAGCCACTGTGGAAAACAGTATGGCGGTTCCTCAAAAAGTTAAACACAGAATGATCATGTGATCCAGCAATTCCACTTTGGGGTCTATGCCCCAGAGAATTGAAAGTAGGGACTCAAACAGATACTTGAACACCCATATTCACAGCAGCCTTGCTCACAACAGCCAAAAGTAGAAACAACCCAGAATCTGAGTATAAATTAAAATGTGTGATAGATTTTGGAATTGTGCTTTTAAGCAAAAACTGTACCTGAGAATTTGACTAGGAATGTAAAAATACAAAAGCAGGAGATGCACTCTATCTACAATCATACTTTATTATATTTACATGACTGTTTTAAAGGTATAGGCAAGTTTTTCTTGTTAGGATTTTGATTGTGAGTTGTCAGGAAGTTTTTTAAATGACATAAAAAATAAAATAAATTTCTAAGTAGAACCTAAAATATTCCAGAAAATGTAATTTACTAAATTTGACAATGGGATTAATTATTTCAAGTAATTTGGTCTATTCAACTTGAATTAATTGAACATCCATCAAAGAAAATGTGAAAATAATTGCTCTTTGCTTATTTGTTTTATAAAGAGTAGAACAAGATTTGTTAGTTAAATTAAGAGCTTAAGAGAAACTAGTTTCTTTTGTAATTACAACTTTAATAGAAGTTATATTATATAAAAACTAGATGATTAGGCAGAGTTATTGCCACTTGCAAAGGTCCCTTCAAGGTGTTTAAGAAGTCACAGTGATGATCTTGACATGAAACTACACAAATTCTATAACTATCTATTCCCCATTCCTTCCTCCACATACATTATTAAGAGACAGCCTGCAGTTTTCATAGGAGGGCTGACGATTATAGATGGAAATCAGCAACTTCTGTTGCAGGAACTCCTGGGGTAGAGAATAAGTCAGTGTTTCAGACCAGAAAACCATAGGGTCTTCTCCTCTTTTCTTTTCCTTTCCTTCCCCTCCTTTTTCTTCTTCTCCTTCTCCTCCTCCTCCTCCTTCTTTTCCCTCACAAAGATCCTTTCTCACGATAAAAGAGTTATACCATTCTTGAATTCTTTACTTGCCCGGTTTTCCATATGGCAACCCTGTGAACCAGTGCCTGCAGGTTAATCATTGTGTGAGGAAGGGCCATTCCAGAAAGTATCAATTCTGATTTGTTTCCTGGCTCGATTATGTTTTTAAAAATTAGAAATGATTTGAATAGTGGAAATAATGCCAAGAAGGTTTGGCATAAGGAAAAAAAAGTAATTTTTTAAAAAACAGAGTAAATAATAATTTAAATTTTGACATACTCTTGCAATCCTGTTTGCCATGCTCACTGACCAAAAGAGAGTTATGTTTAATTAACTAACCTGGTGATCTTGAGGACAAGATATAGAATTCATGATTTCAAATGACTCCACTTCTTGCAGAGAGGCAAACCCAGTGGAAGTTTACTAGTGAAGCAGGCAGCAAACAGGCCGGGCTCTTGGCCCAGCATAGAAGCATCCAGGGAAGAACTCCCAGACTGGCTCCATGAACTTTTCATGGGTAGTTCATAAAAAGACAATTCTGGGGTGAAATAAGCCAGTTAAATTTAAACAGATATTTAAAAATTTACCAACAAGACATCTTGTAGAATTCTAAGATACATATTTCCCACCTTATCATGGTTGAGTTGCATACTGTTTCACTGTAGGGATTTTGTTTACTGATTTACTGACTTTGTGTCACCGCCCGGGGCCCTTGTGGTCCAGAGAAACACAGTTTGGGAAAAAATAATCTCCGTATAAGAGGTGAAATTGTGAACAACTTAAAAGTTTGTTTGCTATACCTCTGTTTTCTTTTCTGACTATTTTATGTCTGGTGTGAACTTAATTTAGCTTTCAGGGGTATTTTGTTTATTTTCTAGTTTCGATTATTGAATGAAAGTCTTTCTCTAGTGACGGATCTTCAAGGAAGGAGTGATGGAGGTGGAGAGTGTAGGGAAGCCCACACCAAGGCTGCTAATATCCCGTGGGGAGACCTTAAAGAAGCAGTCGCCTAGTCCAGTTAAGGCTACTTCTGCAACAAAAATTGTAGGCGAGGAAATAAACAACTACTTTTATTAACAATCTGATGGTCACTTTCTTCTGCTTTGAGGGGAAGCCTCTTGGAAATTCCAAGCTGTTTTGAAAGACTTCTCGCTGATACCTGCCAAGCTCCCTAGACTGGTGCTGTGAATGCCTGGATGAGTCTGGCTTGCTGAAGCACCTGCTAGTTTTCAAATGCTAGACTTAAAGTCTCTTCTGGTTCACTGGCCTTCTCAGTCACTTGGACACATCTCAGTATTTGCATGTCACATAAGGAGGGACTGAATTGAATTTATCTGTATTACTGTGTCCAGCTGCTGACATTGTCCCAAACCATGTTGGATGAGCTGCCGGCTGACCACCTCTCCCTATTATTCCCAGAGCAGTATACCACTACCTCTGCCATATCTATTTGAATGTTTTGAAAACCCTGTACCAGTTAGCTTTTGCTAAAATATAGCTGCATGACAAATAAACAACAGATCTTAGAGGCATACAGTTATGATTATTGCTCACACATCTAAAGTCAGCTGGGGGTCAACTAGTCAGCTTGCTGATCTTGGCTGGGCTCACTCACATGTGTAGGGGTTAGCTGGGTGTTCAACGAGCTAAGCTGCTTTCACAGGTGCAAGGCAATTCAATTATGCTCCATGCATTTCTCATCCTCCAGCAGGCTGGCCTGAGCATGTTCTCATGGTAATTGCAAAGGCGCAAGATAACAAGCAGAGACAGGAAGACTTCTTCAAGTTTAGGTTTGGAACTGGCTCACTGCCACTTTTGCCTCAATCTATTGGCCCAAACAAGTCAGTAGTTGAGTCCAGAGTCAAGTGGCAGGGCAGGTCATCCTGTCTACAGGGGCAGACACTGCAAAGTGACATGGCGAAAAGGGTATAGATATGGGGAGAGATGAGTTATACAGTCAGATGATGTCATTTCCCACATCTGGGTCCCAGACATGTTTGGAGTTGAGTGAGGGCAAACCAGAACCTTGTTGTTTGACTCTTTTGCTTTCTTTTTCTGCCTCAATTTTGTGCCACTCACCAGGATCCTAAGGAGCTGGCTTCCTCCCCTTCCTCTTATCATCTGGAGGAGACCTCCCTTACACAGTCTTGCTCACTAAGCAAGCCTCTTTAGTTATGAAAGAGTGAAATAAAATAACTTAGGAACTTCTTTGTTTTGGACATCCGGTGTGCATGATTAAATTGTTGCAAGAGAGACTGAGAAATTTAGGTTTGAAGCTCAAAGTTGGCCGTTGGCCTCTTCGCTTTAGGCAGTAACTTTGCTCTTCTTCCCTTGAGACATAAGCCTTGAGTTTAACTCAGGGAATTTAAGGCTTCCAGTGCACATGATTTCATGGAGAAATAAAAATGCATCAGTTTAATATTTACAAAATACACTTCCATTGCATTTTACTTCTAACTTCACGTACAGATTTTATTTCCGGCAGTGGATTTTTATTGCTCAATTACATAGTTTATTCCAAGGGTATTTCATTTTGATACAGGATCTAAGCTATTTCACCTCCCTGGGTTTCCTTTTTTTTTTTTTTTTTAATCTGAAAAAGTAAAGGTATTGGAATTGAAACATATGAGTTTGAGAAAGTTACTTAACTTTTCTGGGTTTTAGTTTCCTCATCTGTAAAATAGGGCTACTGAAAATACCTTGCAACCCAATACCCTGTTACTCTTAAAATCTCAAACACCCTCAAGTCCTAAAGTTAATACTCAAATTGTTAACAGTGGAATAACTTTAATCCTGGGAAAATGGGGAGGTGGATATTTGGAGACAAAAGGCTCCATTCAGTACAGTTCAAACCAGACAAAGGAACCATAATACCACTTCTAAGGCCAGTCCTGCTGGAGACTGGAACACTTCCGTCAAAAGACAAAAAACCTGGAGAATGTTGTTTTTCTAATGAAGCAATTGAGAGATATACCTAATCTATTTGCACCGAAAGCTGCTTAAAAGGTTGAAAGGAGATTGAGAGTTCATTTAGGTAGAAGGGAAGGTCAACTGAGAGCATATAAAATAGCAATAAAGGTAGTTAGGACAACATTTATTTATCAATAATCGCTGCAATTTGTTGTACTTCAGCATTTCAGGTACCATACCTTCATTTCTCCACTAACATTCACAAATACTCAGGGCATTCTGTCACTTGCAAATAAAAGCATCCTACTGATACACTAGCCTCACCCAGAGATATTAAGAGGATTACTAATAACTTGATTAAAATATTTATAATATAAATAAAATTAACCTGAGCAATTTGGAGGTGTATTGTAGAGAGACATGACTCCTGTAACTATTAATAGAGATACATGTAATTACTACTGCTTTCACCTAAGTTGGTCTCTTTTAAAGGGGTAACACTAACCATTGTAAAGGGGTTTTGTATTTTGAGAGTGCAAATGGATAAAGAAAGTACTATTTATAATAAAGAAAAAGATTTTTAAAAAAGAGGGTCCTAAACAGGCACAGAAATAATTACAATGAAGGGGTTACTCCTCCATACCTTTCTTCTGTGGGCCCCCAGAGACGAAATGGTAGATTATAAATAAAGGGGATACTTCCTACATATCCTGCTTCTTCATAAAGATAATAATAAATAGAAAATTAAAAGATATAGGTAATAAAAGTCTAAATATAGAGGTAATAGGAATCCCAGAAGAAGAAAAAAAAATGTAAAAGAGGAAGTTACCGAAGAAAAAAGTCTTCATAAAATTATGAAAGGGTTCATAGAGAAATAGAAATGTCAAACAGGAAAGAAAAGGAAAAATCCAGACCTGTGCACATTAGAGTGACACTGAAGAAAATTAAAGATATTCTAATGGCTTCAAGAGAACAGATTAAAAAAAAATCAGAGTTCCATCAAATCAGCAATAGCACTGAAAGTAAGAAGATCATGGAACAATGCTTTTGAAATATTGAATAAAGGGGTTTGGGGGAAGGGGTATTGGAGGAAGGTTGTCAAAGGTACAAACTTCCAGCTGTAAGATAAATAAGTACTAGGAATGTGATGTGCAGCATGATGGCTGTGGCTAACACTGATACATAGGAAAGTTGTTAAGAGAGTAAATCCTAGGAGTTCTCATCATAAGGAGAAAATGTTTCCTTTATCCTCTCACTCGCTCTATCATCTCTCTCTCTCTCTCTCTCTCCCCCCATCTATCATTATCTATCTATCTATCTATCTATCTATCTATCTATCTATCTATCTATCAGAAGATGGACTTTAGTTGAATCTATTGTTATCATTTCACAAAATTTTAAATCAAATCATTGTGCTCTATTCCTCAAACTTATCCAGTGATGTATGTCAGTTATTTTCTTAATAAAATTATATAAAAAAAGGATCAAATGAAACTAATTTCACATTAGCCAAATCATCATTCCAATGTGAGAACATAATAGCATTAGGATTTGTGGTGAGGAGAATTCTAAATGGCCCCCAAGATCCCTGGCCCTGGGTATACACATCCACAGAATCCCCTGACTGTGAACATGGTGAATTTTACTCCTGTGATTAAGTTATATTGGATGGTACAGTTGACTTGAAGGGAGAGAGATTATCCAGGTCCACTTCGTCTAATCACATGAGTCTAGACCTAGAGGTAAAAGACACAGAGAGACAGAGATTTGAAATAGCAGAGACATTCTCCTGCCGGTTTTTAAGAAGAGACTGATAAGATCGAGGAAGGGTGACATGGCAGGGAATGGCAGGCAATCTCTGGGAGCTGAAAATGACCCCTTCGACAATAGTCAGCAAGAACTAGATTATGCCAACAACCTGGAAATGGGTTCTTCCCTAAAGCCTCTAGGCAAGAACTCAGCCCAGCCAACTCCTTGTGTTCAGCCATGGGAGATCCTGAGCCCTAAACCACTAAAGCTATGAGAGAAGAAATTTGTGTTGTTTTAAGCTGCTAATTTTACTGTAAGATGTTACACAGCAGTAAAAATGCATGGGGAAGTCTTGCCACATAAGTACTTTATTGAAAACAACTGGAGTTTTCAAATAAGAAAAATCCAGTAAGTACTTCAAGATTAGGACAAATCAAGAACAGAAAAGCAATCTTTTATTTCACTAATGAACATGATTAAAAAGCTCATAAATAAAACATTAGCTAATTAATTTCAACCATACATATATATTTTAATGATGATGAAGTACAGTTATTTTTAAGGCATAATAAATTACCCCAAAACTTACCAGTGTAAAAAAAAAATATTTTCTTTTGCCCTGGGCCTTAATGGTTAGGAACTTGGTCCTCGCTCAGCCTCCTTCAGCGACTGGCAGGTGTTGGCTGAGAGAGCATTCTTCTACTTTGCCTAATAGTTAAAGGCTGTGAACTTCATCTTGGCCTGAGGCTAGGATTTGGGAATTTAAACCAGTTTTTTTGTGGTCTGACCAGAGTCTTTAAAGACTATAGTCTTGTTTGGGACTCAAAAGCCCTCTTTACCAGTCAAAGTTGAGAAATGACTTCATTGTTTCAGTTGCTATCTGCCTTTCCCCCACAAAAAGGTTGGGACCCACAGAACAACACAGTTTACAATTTAACCTGATATGAAAATGTTAAACTCCAAAGTAAATGAGGAGCATCTTTGAATTCCCTAAGCAGACAAAACCAGCTTAGTCACAGAAGCAAAGCTTAATTTAGGCTACTTTGAAAGAGTAATTTGACCAGAGTCATTTCTTGCTTATGCCTCTGGAAATAAAAAAGCAGAATTTGAACTGTTTCCCAGGTTGATGTGAGGTAACCACTAAAAATTCTGATATAACCAGTCACTGTCAAGAACAAACAATCCTTGCCTTCTCACTGGATAAGCCGCTTTATCACAATATACCCCTGAGCCCCATTCCATGTTCTGGTTTGAGTATCCCCAAACCGTCTTTTTGATGTGTGTACAATGATGTTTTACTAATTACTGCTTCAATGATTCGTTGATTTACTTTGGCTGTTTATGGGCCTTTGGCAAAAAATTTCACACCTATTTTTTATTTGCTACCAATCACACCAACTATATGTTAAGCGCTGTTACAATCTTAGCTACGAAGATGAGTAAGGTAATATTTCTGCCCTAGAAGAGTTCCTAGCCTCAGGGCAGAGACAGATGTGTAAAGAGCTAATCACGATTTTACATAAGTAGTCCTACAATAATGGCATGAGCAAAGCACTATGGGAACACAGAGAAACTACTAAAAGTATGCAGGAAATAGCTGCTTTTAAGCCATAGGATAATATTCCTGCTAAAATAGGACTATTTCATTGGCAAAGGGTAACATAATTTAGAGAAAAGTATTGTGGTATATTGTCACCATGGGACAGAAACTGTCAACATCCTTTACCTGAAAGGAAAATAGTTTCTTGCCAATTCAAGAGATTTGACCACATGTCATGTGAGGAAAATCAACCAGTTTTTGATCTTTTCTTGTTTCTTGTTTGCTACTTTTTTTTCTTATGGTTTGTTTTATTAATTAAAAGATTGTTTTCTAAAACTTCATTTTCTTAAGATTGTGTAGTTAAAGATACATACATTTTGTCTTCAAAAATTAAATATTTCTCTTTTTAAAATTAAAAATTCTCTTTGTTGCTTGTGATTGCCTAGTATTTGTGAGACACTGCTGAAATGCTACAGAACATACCCAGATGTGATAAAAAAAAAAAATCAGTTTCTAGCCCTATGAGGCTTCTATTCTAGTTTGAGAGACTGGCACAAAAGTAAAATATATAGGTAAAATTAAATGAATGCTATCAAAATATTATGAGAAATGAGGTAAATGTGCTTTGAGTTTTATCTTCATGCTTATTGTATTTGGTTGCTGCCTGTCATAGCTACAACATAATGTAACTTCAGGTTTATGTGTTGGGTATTTTTATAACTTCATCCTCGGAATAGAATTTTATAGCTGGAAGTGACTCTAGATGAGGACACTAAGTGTCAGAGAAATTTAGGTATCTGCCCATGGTCACATGGTTAAGCAGCAAGAGTCTGACTTAATGATTCACAATGTTGACTCTCTAAATCATGGACTACAAATCCATTTCCTGTTGCTAAATTAGGCTCACAGCTATGTCTTAAAGTTATTAGCTCTTGGTACTCTCGTATTTCAAAATAATTTCTTTGAATTTCTTCTATCAGGGAATGCCTTCTTAAGATAGAGAGAGAGAGAGAGAGAGAGAGAGAGAGAGAGAGAGAGAGAGAGAGAGAGAGTGTGATTTGATTTGGACATCTTGCAATGGTGACCCTCCAGGGGCATCTGAGTCTCAAATTTCTTCTGGCTCTATGCTCTAGATCACATGCCATATACCACATGAAATGCTCTACTTTCAGTCCCCAGAAACTTCTAGGTTTTTTTTTTTTTTTTTTTTTTTTAGCTTCTGGGTCTTTGAATTTACAGTGTCTACTTCTTGAGACAAATATTCCCATCTTTTTTTTTTTTTTCGTAAGTGAGTATTATTTATACCAAGGCACTGCTAAGGAGCCACCTCCCTAGGAAGTTGTGCTGATCTGGCTTTGCCGTATCTTTTACTCAGCATCCTGAATTTATCTGCAACACTTTAACTTTATGTTGTAATCATCTGTTTACTTCCACACAGATTGAGGGCAGGTATTATCTATTCATCTTGGACTCTTTAGTGCTTTGCAACATCTCTGGCACATGAAAATATTACAGCAAATGTTTACTGACAAATGTTATTTTACATTAAACAATGTAAAGATGTTAAAAATGGCAGGAGAGTTCCATATGTATTTGTACTCTTTAGAAAAGTACTCTAGCTCTCAGAAAAGTAGCCTATCTTAAGCAGTATTTTTTTTTTTGGATTTTTCATTTAACATTGCATGCTTTTTAATCTTTAATAATATGTGAAAACTCCCTGAGGGAAATAATTATACGTCTTATATAAATAGTCAAAATGATATTGAAAAAGGGGGAATCGACAAAGAAATTTCACTATCTACAAAAACATTTTTGAAAGTGGCTTGATAAGTTAGATCTAGGTCAAAGAGGAATAAAATATACAAGAGTGTAGAGCAAGGAAATCAGTAAAATTTAGAGTGAAGTCTCCTGTGTCGAAGGCTTCTTACAGCTCTAAGTCTCTGTGAGTGATGATTTTGCCAGGTGAAGACCCCGGCAAAGGGAGGCGGCTCCTCCCTTTTAAACCCATCATTTTCCAATCCCATCTAGCTGTTACCTTGTTTTAGGATCCTTCTCAAAAATGAGCTCCCACCTCAAGGATCCCTTGTGCGTCTTGGGCCTGCTATCTCTATTTTGAGGTGGTTCGACTCAGACTCCATAACTGAAAGGTGGGAAGGGTACATATAAAGCTTCATCTGTCAAATGGAAATGGTATATTCAAGAATGCAACTGGCCTGGTTTCTGGACATTACAAGAAAAAGTAGCAGCTATCTCATTGAGGGAAACTTTATCCCCCCAATCTGCTGCTTGAAGCAAAGTCACTGAATTTTCTTGACCAGGGATATTCCCCTAAATGCCAAGGCCTGGGTCGCTTGTAACTTGGCCAGGCTGAAACCTGATGATATCCACTGGATTGCAGCCACATTCAGCCTCAATTCTTGGTATGCAGGATCGAAAATGGGCCTGGTTCTTTAGCTCAGTGGCAGAACTCAAGGCATTTTGCACAGCTCGTCCGGCAGTCCCCTCCATGAGCCTTGTTATGCTTTTATTCACTTTTGACTTTTGGCAATGGCCGGGCTCTTTGCTCTACAGACTGGCATATATTAAAGACGTTCTCTCTGAGGCCATGAACTTTAAAAATAAAATCACAATTAATGCTGCTGTGTGAGTTACACATGTAGACGCCTACGGTAAGGGCTTGTTTTCTGATGGGACTGCTTGGAATTAAGCTACTCACGGAGGCTTCTCCACCCAGATGCCACCATTGCTGCCCGATTCTGTACCAGACTCAGCAACATATTCGCCCTCAGAGACTTGGCACAAAGTAAAGGACTCTCGGTTTTTGATTGAGGGTCTGGCACTACCAGACTTGTGGCTCCTCCAGAAAGTTGACCCGTGTATCTTTCAGAGAGGGACTCTGTCACTCGGGGTATTCTCTGCTATTCCTGGAAGACTGAGTCTATTAGACCTTTGAATTTTCAAGGCTAGCAGCAGTGCCTCACTGCTGTTGACATGTTTTTCAGTTACAATGTTATTATTCCAGTCCTATTACCCAACTCTAGCCACTTTCTTGCCTCCCTTGAAGCTAATCTATGTCATTTGGGGAGGGGAGGGCTTTCTGGACCATTTGCTTTTGGGAAATGAGTAATAGTTACAGTATTCAACGAACTGTCTATAATCCCCACCATCCACTGACACCCAGTATTTTCGAGTGTTAGAATGGCTCCTCAAAGATAATTTCAAAAAGATTTCTCACTCTCTCATATTTTCTCCTTGTCCACAAGCTTTAATAGATAGTTCAGTCACTAGATGTAACTGTCCCCTTCACTGCCTGAGTAATGATCAATAACAGGGATGGAAGAGGATATAAATTTATTTTGAATATGGAAACTATGGATGGAAGTAAGGCATCTCTAGACCACGAGATGTACCTTACAGTTCCTTTAATAAGTTGTTAGGTCCAAAAAAATATTTTCAAAACTTAGTATTTATCTATTGCAAAAAATTAATACAAATCACTTAGAACTATTTTTAAAAATTTCATCCTTAAATAATCACAGTCATTAATTGCATGTGTGCACTCATTAGGTACCACAAAACTTCCCAGACCTTGAAACCAGATAGGTACTGCCACTGCCATCTCAGCCTGGGAATCTCAACAGTTTCACTGTGAGGTACAGTGGCACTCAAAGGAATTTTTTTAATGAGATATTCAACTTTATTGTTAAATTTATATACCATTCTGTTATTTTATCTGTTATTTCATCTGTATACATTGTTATAACCATTTTCTCATTCCTACTTTTAAATTCGTGACTTTGTATTTCATTTGTTCTCTTTTATTTGTGTTTAGATTTTCTTTTCAAACCATCCTTCCTCTGGGACTTCTTTCTCCTTCTCCTACCCAGGCTCCTGGTAGGGTTTTCGTGCAAAATACATCTGTTTCTCCCCCTTTCCCAGTTGTCTTACTGGCTTTTCTCATTCTTATCAGTTTGCAAATCAAATGTGATAGTTGCGCTCTGTGGAAGAGTTGATTTAAAGAGTCACTTTAAAAAAATCCTTGAGTCAAATTATAATTTTAGGTAAGCTTCTCATCCGACTGAAGCAATACAGGTAATATCACATCGATTATCTTTGCAAGTGTGAGACATGAGTTTACCACAGGCCTCAAGCGCATGGTATGGTTCCTATAAACTCTGACTTCATGGAATAGTAAAGAGTAATGGTCAAGGGCTGGAACAGAGCCAGCCACCGGAGCAGTCGCGCTGTTGGGTGGTAGTACGTCTGTAGACGTGGTGGGGCAGGGAGGATACAGCTGTCATGAAGTGACCTCTGCCAATAAGACAGGCGGAAGATGCTCTGCTCTGTGGGACTGAGTGAAGTGAATCTGCACCCTTCAGCACAGGGAACTGGAAAACAGTAATAAAGGACCAGGATAAACTAATGTCCTTGGCATGAAGTCATCGATATGAGATCCCAGAAAAAGAAAATTCACCCCCAGGGAAAGCAACAGGATCCCAAAAGGAACCTGAGAACCTCTCTCTAAAATCTTGAAGAATTTATCTCCTTGTTACCTATGCATTTTGCTCTACCTCTGCTCTCTCAGTGGTACTCTAAAGGAAGAGTTTCCCTCTCTGTCTCCCCACCTCTATGATGGGACAACGCAGAAGTAAAATGAATGACCCAGGGGAGCCATCAGCACAGGAAGATCACCATGTACCTTTGCAGGCTATTTTTATTCTTGCTTGTAGAAACTAAATTTAACCAAGACTGGGAGAAGAAGACAAACAAAACTGAAAGGAAGGACCTGGCCAAGAGGTAACAGGTGGACAAGATAATATCATCAGATAGAGACTCGGCATTGAGCAGTCTATCTGTGTAGACCCTCGCTGGAATCCAACATCTGTGTCCAACTCCCTTTGCGAAATCCTAGACTTTTGTATGCCCATCTGAGTGTGGAGGTGTCCTAGGTGGGGATGAGGGCATGAAAGGAAAACTCTACTCCTGACCAAGTGGAAATAAGCAGAGCCACCTGGGCATTTCTCTTTGAGCCTGGGCAATGGCAAACACACTGCCAATGTAAAAATTTTCATATGAGGTCATTGGTTTCAAGCAGCATTACGAGTTCTAGGAAATCCCAAAAAATTCTGCAAAGAAAACATGTCAAAAAGTCTTTCAAATGCTGAACAATTTAAAAAATAGCCATCACATAAGTAAATTAGATCTAAAGAAGTCGATGGAAATGCTCTGAAGCCAGGAATGAAACAAGAACACAAGTTCAACAGGTAACTGAATCCCAAAGCTGCCCACCGACCTGAGAAAATGTGACCCCTGGGAGTTTGGAGCTTTGGTTTTAATGACTATTTTTAGGAGAGATGTAAGACAAAGACTAGGGCTACTGTACAGTGAGGAATTAGATTGGAGATGCTCATGTAGAGCCTAGAATTAAAAATACATAAATCAGGAAAGGATGAAATAGGAGCCTTCTCTGACTAGAACTGGCTTTGGCTGAAGGGAGAAGCAATAATTTTCCCAAAATATTTTTGTCCATAGGCCTGCTCTTTAATGGGCTTATAGCTCTCTGGGTGATAGAAGAAGTAAATTCTTTGTTGGTGAATTTATTCTCACATCAAACCTCAAACACATCTCACATAATTTTAACAAAAAAAATTCTGGTCAGAGTCAAAGATCATGAAACACATCAATAAAACAAGGAATTATAAATGAGAGACAGCAGGACTAACAGCAGAAACAGACATATTGAAAATATTAAAAATATAAAACGAGTATGACTAATTAATTTGTATAAATAAAATATAGACTAAAATACGAGTAAGGATCACTCACCTATCAAAGATTAACACGCATAGTTGAAAAAAGCAAAATTGAACTTATAGAAATGAAAAATGCAGTCAGTGAAATTAAAGCTAAGTTTATAAAATAATTGTTTAAGAGAATTAATGAGCCAAGAGATATAAATTAAAAATAATACAATTGGTACTCACAGAGACAAAGTGATGGAAAAAGTAAAAAAACAAACGGACAAACAGACAAACAAAAAAACAGTTGGGAAACATGAAAGACTGAGCTAGTCCAACACATATCTATTAAAGTTCTATCTATTAAAAAATAATAGACTCAAGGGGCAATATTTAAATGAATAATGCCTGAGAATTTCATGAGAACTAATGAACTCATTCTGATGAGTTCATTAATAAATCCCAAATAAGATAAATTATCATGCATAGGTACAAATTTTTTTTCAAAAAGCTGCAGAACACCAAGTAAAATAGGCATTTAGAAACATCAGAGAGAAAAGATGGATTATGAACAAAGGAATGGCAACTAAACTAACATTTGACTCCTCAACAGACTTCTCAGATGAAGCCAGAAGACATTACAAGACTTCTTCAACATGCTGAAAGTTTCTTTCAATCCAGAATCATACTCAACAAAGGTGTCTTTCAAAGGAAGGCAAATTACAGACATTTTCATGTAATAAGTGGTCTACCACAACAGATTCTCTCTGAAGGAACATCTGAAAAATATACTTTAGGAAGAAGAAAAAAGATGCTGGAAGGAAAATCGAGATGTGTAGCAACATGGGCCACAGAGGGAAGTAACTGAAGGCTTACAGGGGCATCCACAGTCTGGGCGATACTGTGCATTGTGCTGTTATTTATATCATGCACGTTACATATGTGTTTTTATGTACCAAGTGTTATAGAATTTTAAAAATAGATAAAATCATTAAGTGGTCCCTCTAAAAAAAATACTGTGTCCGAAGAGAAAGGAGTATATTATTCTGAAAATCCAGTGAAAATCAAATCTCTGGAAAAATGATTTTGAAGAGGAGGGGAAAGAACTTTTAGACAACCCGTTTGGCTTCTGAAAAAGGATTCTTGTCGTTGTTGCTAAGAAATATGAGTGTCAGTCACATGTATAGAACAGGCAGAAATGGAGACAACTGGGTATTAAAACAAAAAATAAGAGGCTAGAATAAAGAGAAGCAGGTAGGAGGGTAACTCGTCAACACAGCAGCCGTAACACAATGGGCCCTTCTGAAAAATTACATCTGTGCATTGAAGAAAAATTTTCAGAATTCTCTTTAAGTAAGAACCAAAATAACCATGTGCAGAAGATGATAAACATGGAAAACAGAGACCAGAGATACAATTTTAAAAGTATAGTAGTGCTGTGGAAGGAAGCAGGCCATGGGAATATCCCCCAGCGTAGTTTTTGCGTTCCTATCTGTAGGCCCTCAGCTCATACACACATGTCAAATCACTCAGTAGTACAGTAACAGGGGAGGTCCGCATTAAATTGGATTAAGCTTCAAAGAAGTGGCTTGCTAAAGGTCGCATTGTTGGAATTTGAACCCAGGTTTTTCTGATTCAAATATCTGAACTGTTTATCTTTTCCAATAATATCAAGAAAGTTAACATTCAACTTACTTTGGATAAGAGTCATTTTCTATTCATAACAGACACAATAGCAGTGAGGAAAAAACGATATTAAAACTTTATACTGCAAATAACATAGCATGAAAATATTTTATGTACGTATATATTATATAGATCAAAGGAGAAAATAGACACCAATAAAATTTAAGTATGAACGCAGATCTCTAAACTCAAACAGCAATTGAATTCAATAGTTGAATTGCAATAGAATAAAAACCACATGCGTAGTTTAATCTTAGAATTTATGTAACATTTAATTTAAATATGTCAAAGGAGAAAATGTATTGTAACGTATCACTTATATAAAGCAAAGAAGTTCAATTACAAGGTAATCTCAATTGTACTCAAAGGCACTTAATAATCTCACGACACTTCTATAATACAATGACTTATTATTAAATGAGAATATGCTTACTTCTTTTATATAATAAATAATATTTTTCTACCCAACAGCCAAAATTACATTTAAGGTTAAAATATGAGCATAATTCGCAATAAAATCAAGAAGCAAGGTGGGGGTAGTGCCCCTTCATGCATGCTCCGAGGAACAGGGTATCTTAATATGTAACATAGTTATTTGACTGGGCTATTGAGAAGCAGGACACATCGTATTATACAATCCTAATACTATTAAACACTCAAATTATTACAGAAGCCTAGACCATATTTAATTTAGCAAATTTAATATGGTGAAGCCTCCTGACAGCCAAACAGCTGGCCTTTGCTGGTAACACCCTGCGTGCAACCTGTTTACACCAATGAAAACTTTATCATGTAAATTATCTTAAATGAATTCTCACAACACTTGGAAAATACAGTATGCTTGCCAATGTTTTAAATGTGGAAACCGCAGCTAAAAATGGACTTGTCCAGGATCACACAGAAATTAAATGGTGACTCCAGTATTTGAACCCAGGTCTCTCTCTCTCTCTGAAGGCCCATGTCCCTAGTATATACTTACTGCCTACCAGGTGACACAGGCTCTCAGCTCTAATCCTAAAATTAGCACACACGGAAAGGGTTATTAATCAATCAAACCACACACACTCTGTTTTCTCTCGTCTGTCCCAGCTCGAAAACGTTTATTTATCTGGTTCCTGAGAGACTAATCATTGCTGAGCTTGTATCGCTGTCTCTGTGAGAACACACAGACAGACTCAGAATCGCTTGAGAACAAATACAGCCAATACACAAACCAGTGCAGAAGGAATTATTCTAAAGGAAGAAGAACATGAATGAAGTCAACATGAATAGTCTCCTCGAAGAGGAGATCTCTTAGGTGGCCTTCGAAGAGGGTTTGGCTTAATGTGTCAAACCTTAACCAGAAAAAGCGCTAGAGAGGCACATGTGAAGGGACAGGAATAGGAGGCGGCAAAACGATGTGCTCTTTAGGGTGCATACAATTATTTAAGTGTATAAAGCGATGAAACTCAGTGGATCAGCTAATGGGAAGCTTTTTAAATAACGAATTAAGAAATCAGTATCTGATTTTGTAAGCAACTACCTTAGGGTTCAGCGGTGACTGCCGTCAGTAGGTAAAGTTGGTGTTCGAGTTTTCCTCTTCCTTTGCAATCATAATAGCACTCTATCACCTACTTGCTCTATGTTAATTTAAAAAGGTCATGATACAATATTTTACCGCTGATTTTGAAATGTTTTTTCATTGAAAGTTTAGAGGGACATGATTTTTTTCCTCCACATATTAGCGACTATTAAATTCCGACGACATGAAAGATCAGATGGCTCAGTTAGAAAGCTGAATGCTTTATAGTTTCCCAGAAAAAAAAAATGCTCATTTTCAATTACTTTAAAATCATATCACAAGATCAAGATCATTTCAATTGGCTATTCCCCCCACCCACGGTTGTTGATTGATTCAGGTTCCAAGAACGTATATGTAAATATGGGTGTGTTTCATTGAAACAAGTGGAATTATGAAAATGATACTTTATGTTATTTCTCTAGCTATATGTTCTTTGACACATTACTTATCGAACTCCAGTTTTGACATACGTAAATTGGAGACAATGACTCCAACTTTGTTGAATTTAGCTCAGGGTTTAAAGATGATGCATATTAAGCCAAAGGGTCTACCTGCCATAGGGTAGGCAATATATAGAGGAGTAGGAGTAATACAGCAATTGTTAATCATATATGGGCCGGTCCTCATTGAACTCGCAAAATATTAGGGAAGATGAGGCTTTTCTAATAGAGATAGGTTCAAATATTGGATTCACCATTTAATTTCCATGTGATCCTGGGCAAGTTTATCTTAGATCTTCAGTTACCAAATGAATAAAGTGCTCACTGAAGCCAGATTGATGTAAAACTAAACCCACATGAGAGTATTTCACAACTTGATATTTTCCAATTATGTCATGCTGAAATCACAAAACACTATCTTATCTCAGTGGATCTACACCTGTGAGGTAAGTTTGTATAGCTAATGGTAATTGCTTTAACGCCAGGATTCCTTTTCTGTCAGTTTTGAATGTAGAAGAATTAGCACACATCTGGCATCAAAATTTCCATTACACCATCAGAAAAAAAGCTAGCCAGTTAAGATGATATTGTGATATTACCTCAAAGTAATTGTGCTAGAAAATTCTAGTAAAGCTTTTAGTATAGGGTTATCTGTAAACCACTCTGCACAGTTATTTCAGCCTCCAAAAAATCAACCACAACACATTATGAGTTTCTTAATGGTGGTAATTAAACCATATTTTCTCTTTGCAAGGGGAGGATTCCCTCATACTGTACTATTTCTATATAATCTATGGCAGGTAGTAAATTCTGAATGCAGAGTTGGCAATCAATAAATGCAAAGAGGGAAAGGACGATTTGATGACATTAATTTTAGGCCTGTCAAAGTCTATTTCGAATCCGCAAATCTTAGATTTCCCAAACTAAGCTTACGTGTAAATGCCGACAAAGGTAGATTTTAAAGGGAAGATCTGTATTTTGGGGGCGAGACAAGCAAATGAAGCAGCAAGGCTTCCAACGCGATTCATATACCCATAGTTAGTTTTTCATGTATGGGTGAGTGTTCCTTCAAATACCATGCGTAACTCTTTCTAACACTTCTATTTTCATTATGTTTGGACATCAAAGTTAACTTTGCAAAAATAAAAATCCCCTTTGCCTGCACTAAACCTCATTTCTTATTCACGTTTCAAATAGAACAATAACATCGACACTCTCCTTTGAAAGCCATTTTTCAGGGAAAGGGCCATTCAGTGTTTGCATGAATTTCTGATTTGATGCAAATCAACAGTAAATTTTGAAATGCTTTCTTGGAACATAGCAGCATTTGCTGTATGTAATATTGGACAAGAGTCCAAATCGTTGCGATGTTACATTACCTAAAATTTGCTTTGCTGTTTCAGCTGCCTGAGAGTGATTACTTCTGTGGTTTGTTTAATTAATACAGTGTTTATTGACAACTCTTTCTTATGCTGAACCAATGCTGGCTTTCGTTAAGTCCTTATTGGAGATATTTTGGAATGTAACCATTACTGTCTCTTTTAATTTAAAATCTACAGCTCAGAAATTTCAGTGACATCCTTGTTACTTCTTCAGGTATCAGTTCTGAGGTCCATCATTATTACACAGTGTCTCATTAGATGTGAATCTAGTTTCTCTATGCCCATTTCTCTCAAAATAAAATAGAAATATAGAGTGAGTTTTTTGTAGGCCTAAAGCCTCTTCCGGGCCATGTTTTTTAGGCTCCTTTAACCAGAGTGAGGGTGACCTAAGTTTTAATTTGAGATTCACCAGCCGAATTTTATATGAGGACTTCTTCATTTTAGTAAAAATAAATCAAGCTGTAAATGACTACTAGTAGGTGAATAGTTAATTAAGTTGTACAGCTATTATAAAATATTGTTTCAAAATAATGTTTATTGCCATAGAGAAATATTTATAACCCTCAAACATTGAAAACATCATACCAAAATGTAAGTGAATCAAACACAGAGCATATCTATGGCAAAAATAATTATTTGACTATTTGGCTCTTCTCCCTCAGTTAACATTGATAAGGAATTTAGTCCAGAAGAAAGTACTGTGTCTTTAATAGTACTTTGCAAGTGTGTTTTCTGGAATACAAGTTCTGCAAAAGATTAATTGATGTTCTATTGCAAAATAATTCTTGGACCAATGACTTTGAGAAATAAGTCGAATAGTATTAAATAGGATTTTCAATTGCAGGATTCTCTGGAACTTTAAGTACGTTGGTAGTCATTTCGGACCTTAAGGAGTGAAAAACAGCTTCTATTTCGATAAAATCTAATTATATCACCTTTTCCTTTCACAGTACTTTTTGTGTTCTGTCCAAGAAAACATTACCTACCTCAAGATTGCAAAGCTTTTCTCCTATGCTTTCTCTTAGGTTTAGAGTTTTAGCTTTTACATTTACTATGAACCATTAGTGTTTATTTTTATGAGTGATATGAGTTTCGGAATTGAAAATAATTTTCCCCAACTGAAAAATCCAGTCGTTTCTGTATCATTTGAAAAGATTTTCTTTTCACTCTCTCACCTTGGCACAACTGCCAAAACTAATTGCCCATGTATCTATGGGTTTTTTCTAAATTCTTTGTTCTGTTCCATTGCCTTTTGCCATTACTACATTGCCTTGGTTTGTTATAGATTTATATTAAATCTCAATATCTGGTAGTATAGACCCTCTAACACTGTTCTTTTTCGAAAGTGTTTTACCTATTCTAAGTCCTCTGTATCTGCATATCAATTTTAGAAGCAGCTCATCAAGTTGTACAAGAAAGCCTGCTGGTATTGCTTTGGATCTATAGATATGTTTGGGGGAAAAATGGACATCTTTAACATTGTATCTTCCAATTCAGAAATACGGTATCTCTCCGAACATTTAGAGGAAGGGTTGATGAACATTTTCTGTAAAAAGCAAGATAGTAAATATTGCAAGTTTTGCTAAATTCCGTGGTCTCTGTTGCAATTTCTCAACTGCAAAAGCAGCAATACTCGAATAAAACAAATGGGTGTGGCTGTATGCTAAATACAGAGCAGGCCAAAAGCTACAGGCCAGTTTGTCAATCCTTGGCTTAGATCACTTTCAGTTTCTTGCAGCAATATTTTGTAGTTTTCAGAGTACATGTTGTTAAATTTATGCTTAAATACTTTATGTTATATACTTTTGTAAATCATATTTAAACTTTTTAAATTTCTAACTATTCATTGCTGTAAACAAAAATATAATTTATGTTTGTACATTTATCTTGTATCCTGTGACTCTGCTAAATTCACTTATCGTTTTAGGATTTTTCTGGTAGGTTCCTCAGGAACCTGTTTTCTGCAAATAAAGACAGTTTTCCAGTTCTTTCTTTATAACTTTTTTTCTTTTTCAATCTTATTTCACTGTCTAGAATCTTTAATACCAGTTTAATAGAAATGGTGAGAGCAGACATCTTTTCTTGTAGCTGATTTTAGGGGTAAAACATTCACTTTTCACTATAAATTAAAATATTAGATATAGACTTTCTTTGTAGTTGCCTTTTATCAGGTTGAGAGAGTTTCCTTCCATTTCTAGTTTGCCAAGAGGTTTCCTCATGGCTGAGTGTTGAATTTTGTCAATGCTTTTTCTTCTTTTTTCCATTAATACTGAGCGTGACTTTGTCTTTCTCATGTTAAATCAGCTTTGCGTTTATTACATGGATAATCTCCATTTGTTCCTGATGTATTATCCTTTTATACATTAGGTTAGATCGTTAATATTTTGTTAAAAATTTTTGTGCTATGTTCAAAAAAATATTCCACTGTAGATTTCTTTATGTAATATCGTCGCTGGTTTTGACAGAGTAATTCTGGCCTCATAAAATAAGTTGAGAAGTGCTTCTACCTCTTGTATTTTCTTAAAGAGTTTGTATAAAATTGGCATTATTTTTCAGTTGTTTAATATAATTTGCCAATGAATCCATTTGGGTCTAGAGTTTGTGAGAAAGATGGTAATTATGAATTAAATTTCTCTAATAGATAGAGATTAATTTAACATTCTGAGTATGTGTGTGTGTGTGTGCGTGCGCGCCTTTAACTTGAGGCTTTTGAGGAATTTGTCCTTTTCTTTTAAGTTGTCAAACATATTCTTATGTTGTTTTCAATATTCTTTATTTTCCTTTTATGTTTATAGTATGTATATATGGTGATGTATTCTCTTTCAATGTTAATACTGGTAACTTTGTATTTCTCCTTTTTTCTTGATCAAGTTAGCTGAAGATTCACCAATTTTATTGATTTTTTTCAAATAAATAACTTGTTTTCATTAGTTTTCTCTTCCATCTTAGCTTTGAACTATTGTTGTCTTCCTTCTCACTGTATGTATTTTCCTCTTTTTTCCCTAGTTTCTTGAGGTAGGAACTTACTCTATTGATTTTATCCTTTTTATTTATAATGTAAATATTGATAACTATATATTTTCCTCTAAGAACTATGTTAGCTGCATCCTTTAAATTTTGATATATTCTGTTCTTATTATCATTCAATTCAAAGTATTTCATAATTTCCTCTGTGATTTCCTCTTTGATCCATGGTTCATTTAGAAGCTTGTTTAATTCAGAAAATTGTCAGAACAAATATTGGGAAACTGTTAAACACAATTCTTGTGTTTAGCCTTAGGAGTAGGTTAATAATACATTCTATATTGTATGATATATATGTATAGATATAGCTATAGATAAAGATACACTCATATATTATAAATCTAAGTAAGGTAATTGGAATTAGATTCCGAGTGATAAGGTCAGCCTTAAAAGACTGTTTAGAATAGTACTGTTAGCACATCACATCGTCTCTTGGTTTTATTTAAACCCTTTTGCCTCCTACTAAGTACCAAAATGTGTAAGATTCCTCATACTTTGAATATATTAAGAATTAAGTATGTTATTATTTGTTTTTAATTCATCCCTAGCTTGAAACTTGGTACCCTTTTTATGGTTTTCTGTGGGTACACTCTTACACTTCGGTTCAAACAAAATCATCTGTCTCTAATAGTAACCAGCCAGAATTTGTCAGCTACTAGTCCTGCTGTTTCTAACTCCACCAGCCTTTTGTCAGTCACTTTATTCAAATAACCTATGTTTAAAACGGGGCTGTAACACTCACAGCAATTTCATTACAGAAACACAATATGATCAGGAAGCATGAATTCAAGAGAACTGATGAGTTTCCTCCTTCGTGATGGCTAAAATTACTTAGGAGCAAATAAAATCGGACTGAGAGATACTGCTTGAGAAGCAACGGAATTTTCCTCATGAACTTTGTTTTAGAAGCAGTGGTGGGTGCTTGTCAATTTAGAGGTGGCAGAAAGTAAGGGATGTGTATTTAAGCTATACCACCTGAGTCCAGATCTTTGCTGGGCCACTCAATTGCACAATTAAACAGGTTCTGTAGTTTCTCTGGGCCTCGGTTTCTCCATCTGTAAAATGGAGATAATAACAGTTTGTATCTCATAGCATTGCTGTGAAGGTTTAATGAGTTTATTTTAATGCGTAGCGAGCACCTGGGGACACACTATAGGAATTACAGAAGTATTAACCAACTAGTACTGCTCCAACTCTGAACAAGTGGTAACCTCAGAAGCTCTTGAAAACTTAAGTAACCTTTAAGAGGGAGAGTACCTCTTTTGTGTACCTCTTTAACAAAGCAGAGGTGGGGAGCAAACTTGAGGTAAGAGTGTATTTCACGTATGCTTTAACCAATATGGAAACTTGGGGTGTCCTGAGCCACGTTTTTCAAGGACCAGAAAATCAACTTGTTCTTGGCTTGTGGTTTGTTCTTAGGAGAACCATAACCAGAGTTATAGTCATGGGCTTTGAACATCAAATCATATGAGCTAACTTAGCTCTTTCCATGTACTCTTAAAAGCTATAGAAAACTTATTAGTAACTTATTCTAAAAACAACTGCCCAGTTGCCAAACACATTGTCTTTGAAATGAAAAATCAGACATTAAAATTTTATTAATCTGTAATTTTATTGTTAGTTCTTTAAATTCAAAGAAATAGTAACATGGTCGCTTTTGTGAGTTTTTTATATCTTTCCATATTATAGTTTTATTAGTTATCTTAAGGCAGTTTCAAATTATTTCATCAATCTTAGTCTTTGCTTTTAACTTCTACAGTGGAATTTACTTGTTCATTGGTGTGAGTAATTTTCAGTATCTCACCAAACAACCTGTGGCAACTGAAATACTAGAATCGCATATATTAGACTTTTCTGCTTGTACACAGTGCAACAAAAACAAATTATGCTGAAAACCCAACTTCACTGAACTTCAGTGACATATAACTAATTGAAAGATATTTTTTTCTGTAATTAAAAAACAAATTTGATCTATGTATTTGACAAGAAAAGCATATCTTATGGTTATAATCATTTTTCATTTCACTTTGTTATTTTATTTCCCTAATCTGACTAAATATTTTATAGATCATTCGGCTCATCTTGTTCCAGAACTTACACATATGAGCAGTTTGATTAATATTTGTAGACCAATTTTATTATTCTGTGTACTCAGATTGTGCTTTAAAGCTCAGCTCTATAAGGAAAGTTACCATCAGTGTCAGAAAATGTTGTGCAAACGCTCCAGTAGCTTAGAACATTCAAGGTGGCCACATATTAACAGTGTGCCGTCAGCCATTGATTCCCCTCAGCCCTGGGGACAGCTGACAAGATTCTGGAGCCCACTGGCCATTGAACCCCAGCTAAGAGCAGATTCTTCTAGTTTCCTGGGCAGCACAAATGCAACAGAGTCGAAGATGTGTCCCCTGGCTGTGCTAGTTGGTATTGAGTGCGGCCAGTGAGGTACCTTCCTGTGTGGACATCTTCTGCCACCAGCTGCAGAGCACACAGCATCAACAGGGGGGCTGAAGGAGCTATGGGATGAAATTACCTTGCAGGAGCCTAAGAAGCTCTGCAGCAGTCCAAGTTGAGGCTGGGGACACAGATCCACCTCTCCACCCCATATCTCTATATTCACATAGACACACGCCCTTTAGTCCTTTTTGTGGCTGCCATATCTTTTGGAGCAGACCCGTCCAGAGGCATTGCTCTCCCAATGCATGCTCATTCTGCAAATTACAGCTTCAGCGTATTGCTACAAAAAAAGTCTGATTGCATTTGAAATCATTGGCATCATCGCACGAATATTCAATGTTACGTTCTCTTGAACAGGAAAGAATGAGTGCTTCGTTTCTTTAAATATAATTTCCAACGACGGGAAAATTTTAAAGGTCAAAAACGATTAAAAAATGTTTATATCTTCTTTTGTTGTTAGTGACTACCTAGAGCTTAACGTTTTCAGAAAAAAAATGTGAACTGATTTTACATGAACTTTATGCACATTTCGTATTTAACTCACTTTTTATTTTTGTTTTATTTTTAACATATGTATTAAATGCAAAGAAAACGTAGCTAATGTTTTACTAGCTCCAGGGAGCCTTATCATTTTTCTCTATGACATAACTGAAAAATCTGGGAAGCACCTTTTGATTAGGGATTTTCGGTAATTCACGTGTGTGCACGGTTCTTTAGAGTGCTTCCAAAACTGGGCACAAGGCCTTTTCTGCTGACTCTGTGTGTGGCATGTAGATCACTCAGCCTCAAAATATCAGTCCCTTCCTTCAACTGCAAAATACAATGACAACACTTCACACGGTCCCCTTGGACCATGTGTATTACGTTCACACCCCATTCCTCACTCGACTGGCAAACCGATCAGCAGACAGGCTCATGCCTTCAAGTTCACCCTCCGTGCCAACTGCCTTGGACAAAGTTAGTTACCCAGGTGACTTCCTTCATCGTTTTCTCTATTAGGACTTCAGAGCCTTCCTTCCTCCAGCCTGCGCGGCGGGCCAAGGGGCTGGTCTGGGTGGAGTAGCCGCCCATCCTGATCCAACGCATTTCCCCCTTTCTTCTGGGCGGTTTGGCCACGCACCGCGCGGGGGCTCGGGGCCGCACTGGGAAGCCTCCCGCACCATGCCCGGCTCCGCGGACGCGGCGGCTGGGCTCCGGGACGCCTCCTCGCGCTTTCTCTGCAGGTACCCAAGCCGGGACAGGCCGCGGCTGGGCGCCAGCGCTGCGCAGCCGCCTCCCGCGAGCCCTCCAGGCCCGGCGCGCTGGGCTCGCCAGCGGCGGGAACTGGCCCGGCGTGCCAGCCCAGCGGACGGGGGAGCCGCGACACCTAGGTTCGTCATCCAGGAGCTGCCACCGTCCCGCCCTTCCCCCAGCCGCCGCCGGAGATGTTTATCTCCCCTGCTGAACCTCTTTCCTCTTTCACTTTTCTTTTCTCGGGGGGTTGGGACTCCCCGGGTCAGGGCGCCAGGGGAAGCCCAGCTGACTCGCTCGCTGCCGCCGCAGCCCAATCGGGAAGGGAGCCGGGTGGCCGCGCCCGCCGCCTGCCCTGCCTGCTCGCCCGGCACTCTGCAGCCCGGCCTCGATGGAGGTACAGAGCTCTGCTTCTCCGCTTTGGAGAGGAGGAGGTGGTGGTGGACGAGGCGATAGACGTTTCCCGAAAGCCTCCGCCTCGGGCCCTCCCAGCGCCGGCAGGACCCACCCGTCGCCCCCGACCGCGGCCCCGCCCTCCCAGGGGGAACACTTGACCACGACTTCAGTTTTTCACTTCGCATGGTGCAGAGGTTTTCCCCGTTCTGCCCCTTTATTTCTCTCGTGGGCTCTCCTCGCCAGCCCCCGCTTCCAGACGCGCGCAGGTTGCTCGGCCACTTGCGGGTCTTCGGGCTCCCCGGTGCGCTCCCCTGTGCGCGCTGCCGGCGCCGCCGGCTGGAGGAGAGCGGGACGTGCGCCCGGCCACCCCCGCCGAGCTGCGGGGCGCGGAGGAGACGAGGTCTGGCAGCACAGAGCGCTGAGTTCCGCACCAGTCGAGCTCAGAAAGTTCAAGAAAGGTACCGCTGCTCCCCGCTTCTTCCCTGCCCCTTCTCACACTCCCCGCCGGCCAGAGCCAATTGCTTGAGCCTGCGCGTCACTGTCCCTGCGGCAAAATCAGATGGCCCTCCTGTGATTGATCGGGACACCTGCCTTCCTGGGGATTGGAATTCGCAGGCATGGTCGCCGTTTGGCTGTCAGCCCTGGGTCTCTATTATTAGTTCCAACTCCGAACAAGACACCTCTTAGAAAAGTAGTATTAGAAATTTGGAAGAAATGCAGGAGACTTGTATTGCAATCAAATCCTAATTCAAGGTGGCTTTAAATGAAAATCCAGTTAAGTCCTTCAAGTATTGAGACCACGTGGTGCAAGTGTATACAATTTATTTGAATTTACGTAATTTATGCATTTAAGATTTTGTTAGCATATGTCGACATGTATACAGTAAGATTATTCTTAAATGATGCTTATTACAGATTCTTACGTAGGAGTCAGGAGTTTTGAAACTGGAAGCGAAGTGGTTGTCACTGGCTGTTTACTATTGTGTTTTTTGAAGCTACTTTCTAAGGTTATGACACTGCTGACTGACAGGCATCTTCATCTTGTCAGTGTGCCTAAAATGGCTTTATTGATTGGATTGAACAAGCAGATCAGATCTGGACGGTCACAGCATTCTGCTGTGCAGAGGCCACAAGGTGAGCTGTTCACCTGCATCGAGATACAACATAGATTAAATTTTATAAACTACTGTCCTTGTATTAAAAAGTAGGGCATGGTAGACGGAGGGAGAACGAAGAGAGAATGTAAAGATATATAAAAGAAGGGACTGAAGATAGAGCATTAGCTGTTTTAGATTTAAAAAGTGATGAGAATTTTAACATTTTACTTCATAAAGTTAGGAAATCTCAGAAAGTTCTGAAGGTTCGTTATGATTGTTTGAATGTCACGTCCTTATATTTCTCCCTCTGCTTTCTCCAAGTTTTAGTCATACTCCGAATGACTTTTCCTGCAGTGCTATCTGCTCTGTGACAGAGTGACAGAAAGGGATTGGGTTGGCTGCTTGGTCCGGAACCTGTCTGATAGCGGAGTGTTTTCATACTTTTGGACTCATTGCTTCTGCTGATTCCAAGTGGGAACTCTAGAACCTAACTGAAACTATCTTTCTGGAATTTGCAGTTTCCCTACAGATCACTGATGGGTTTCAGAAAACCAGTTCAATGCTTTTTGTTTTAATCCATGAGATTAATATAGAAATGTCAACAGCCGCATGTCACAAGACATAATGTTTGTCAATGGAATGCACGTTTATAAACTTATTTGGAGACTGGGGGGAAAAAACAATGGTTTAAAGTTTGTTGAAATAGAATTTGGTAATCGAAGGATTTTAATCCCTAGAAAATTCTCCATCTCAGGTTTGTTGACTCTCAGCAGACTCAGGAAGGTTGTGAATGAAGTCCTGAAATGTGCATAAAAGTGAATTTTTCTGAGGGGAAAGATCATAATTCTAACCAGCTTTTTAAATGGGTCTCGGACCTATCACAGTTTTTAAAATATTTTAAAACTTAGAGGCTTGTCCTTTTCTTCCTACCCTTACTGTCAAGTTTTGTTCATTATGCAAGTATTCTTTCAAAGGTTACTTAATGGTAATACAGAGAGTACTGTCTTTAGGCCCACAGCTTGAATTATGGGGACTAATACTAATCCTAGCTAATTTGTTGAGTTTTTATTATGTGCTAGACATTGTTCCAAGTATGTATGTATTTTGTAAAATTGTTTTAATAAACATGTAGTGGTGAGAAATGGAAGCATAGAGCTAAATAACTTGCCCAGAGTTACAGCTAGAAAGTGATAGAGCTGGGTTTGAACCCAGACAGATTTAAGACCCCTGATATTTATGAATTATGATATTGTTTCCATAGAAATACTTCCCACATCTTGACAGTGACAACCGACTACTATTTCATTTTGATGCAGAGTGTCATAATGATAGAAGGCTGGTTTGAAAGTAATGAAGTAATGCTTATTTGGTATTTATGCTGTTGACGTTATTAGTCATATATTTAAAAATTACTTTCATGATCAAATAATGTCTATATGCGCTTGGTTCTTTGGAGAAATTTCTTCTGTGATTCCTGAATGAAAACGTTTGTCTACTTCTCATCAGGTTTTGATGATAGAGCTTGACAGATAATAGGCAAATGTGAATTGGTCTGTATGTCTGTTTCTATCGCTCTACCTTTCTATTCATCCATCCAGGGAGAAGCCTGGGATTCATGGGGCAATCAGGGCAGAAGACTGTTCCATTATCTCACCACCGAGGTGGTATAGTCAGCTATTCAGGAGGCTCCCTTTCAGAAGGCTTCGTGGTATGAGGGTTGGAAGAACCTGGCTTCTTGTTTTGGCTCAGTGTTAGCTCTTAGATTTAATCACTCAGTGGTTTCAGACATCTGGATGAGGCTGTTGAGGTTGAACACTGTTTAAATGTTCGCTGCTCCCCTATTTGATGGATTGGATGGAAAAATTTCATAGGAGAGTAGAGAGAACATTTGGGGTGTTAGCGGTACTGGGATGTGTTCTCAACTATTTAATAGTGAATTTACTAATTAACTATTATAACCATATAACTATGATGTTCATTGCTATTTTCTATTTTGCTTTATGTCAAGAATTGGTATCCTTTTTTTTTTTTTTTTAAATGTTATTCAGTGCTGGAATCAGAAATAGGAAATGAGAGGCTCTTTGATCTCAGTTCAATTCAACAATATTATTTGTACACATTTTGTATCAGGAGGCAAGGCATTTGCATGGATATATTTTCCAGCATTTTCTCCCACTTCCAGTCTATTGGTGTCTTGGTGGTCATTATTAGAAGGGCAGAGGACTGTAGACAAACCACGTAAAATAAGAGAAAACTCTGAATGCCTACCTATTAGCTGATCATGTTCTAACAATACAGAGTTGTTTCTTCTCCAAATACTCAGATTCCTCCAAGTGCTGATAGGATGCAGAAAAGATCAGGAGAGTAACGGAAAGTATTTTGTCAGATAAAGGAAGTGAAACTGAAAATACTCCTAGGAGAGGAAAATATAATGGTTGTCAGGTCAGGGGTGGGAGGAAGCTCCACTTATGACAGTGACATGAAAGGAGACCAGTGACACATCCGTTGTCCTCACTGGACATTGTGCTCATGTGCCTTCTAATGGAAGTTTGAGAAACAAAACACCCCACGCACACTACTAGCGCTGACCTCTAAAATTTTCCAATACTGATTCTTTAATTGAACATTTTACACTTCTCAGTTTTACAATATGCATTTCCAGTTTCCTCGTTCTCCTCACTCCTCCGCAATAAAATAAATATGTGAATTTAAATTCCATTTTTTAAGTAATTTAATTGTGAAAAACTATTCTTTGTTACTTGAAATATCACTAGTATGTAATTAACAAAAATAACTTAACTTTTGATAAGTAATTTTTAGGCATAAAAGCAAACTATACTGGAAATGTAGATGATAGATAGAGATATGGATAGTGTTGCTATCAAATCCTTCCATTAAAGAAAGTTTCTCTAATATCAGTTTTTCAACTGCCCCTTTATTTGAGGCCCTGGAGGGGGAAGGCCCATGGGAAGGTTCTGGATGGGGAGAGACATGCCTTTCTTTCATAAATCAGGAGAAGGGTTCTTATGAAAGGGGAAGAGGGAAAGGAGAACTTGCTAGAAACTGGCCTGCCGCAGGCACATTTCAGGCACGCCACTCATACACGGGGCTTCCTGTGGAAACAGCGGATCTGGAAATTGTTTTCTTTTAGCACCCTCTGCACCCGTGCGGACCTTGAAAAGCTGTGGGCTGTCCCAGGAGTGCCTCTCCTTCACTTTGAAGAGCTCTGATCTTGTTCACCAAAGATCTTGTTCTTGATCTTTGTTTCGGAGTTCCCATGGCTCATGGTGCTTGAAACGAAGCGTAGGGTGGTGTGTGGGCCGGTGGGGCCGGGACAGTACAGAACAGAGTCTGTCTGCTAGAGGTGTCCGGCCTCAAGCAGGCTTCGCAGGGGGAATAGGTTCTAACTGGGCTGGGGGGATTGGCCGGACTTTGGAGCCCAGTCTCCTCGTGCAGGCTCAGCCCCACTTACCCTTCTTGTGCTCTAGACACACCTGTTCTTCCTCGTCACGTGCTGTCAGCCTTCCTGTGTCCTGCTCAAAACACCGCCCTCTGTCACTTTGGCCGCCGGCTTCTACTGCTCAGGCAGAACGAGTTTCTCCCTGACATGCATTTATTTGGTGCTGTCTGTATCCCCTATAATTGCTTTATCTCTGTAAATTCGTCTCGTTACCTGTTTATCTCTACGGTTACATTTTGGATAAAGATAGAACAATGTGTCTCATGTGTCCAGCCAAGGGCTGGTCACATGGTCGCTGGTGTTGACTTCTGTCTGTGAGAGTTAGGTCATTCAGCAGCCTGACAGCTAAGCAGAGGAATGTAAAACAGGGAGAAAACATAAGTAATACAGCAAAAACAATGCTAGAATATCGTGATGAAAACATAAAATGTTTTTTTTTATAATATAACAAAAAGTATTTTAGGAAAATTAGTCTGGGGTACGATTTTTGAAGAAAAACAAATCACAGATAAGGAAACTAGCCATAAATTCACGGCAGTCTTTCAGATGGACAGTCTCGTTCCTGTTATCTGCTCAAGGGCTCAGCTTCAATAATTCATTCTTTCATTCCGTCATCACCATTTTTCTCTTTTACAGTCATGCTACAATTTTTCCCATTAAAAACCCAACCAACAAAACAAAACAAAACCAAAACCCTCTCTTTGATCTCATGTTTCTCTCCAGCCACCACCTGGTTTTTCTGTCCTCATTTTATGAAAACGTTCAAAGTCAGCTCTATGCTCCGTCTCTAATTCCTCTCCTCTCATTCGCTCTTGAGTTAGCCAGGCTGTCATCCCCACTGTCCCCCGCTGAAAATGTACCTGGTAGAAGTTCCAATACCCCCATGTTAAATGCAGTTAGTGCTCAGTTCTCTTCCTGTGTGCAGGACCTGTGAGAGAGTCTTGGCTTAGCTTGCAGGCCACCTTCCCCCGCTCCCTCTTATTTCCTTTTACCTCCCAGCACCTATTTATTATCTTCTTTGCTGGTTCATTTTTCTAACCTTTTAAATACAGGAGGTCAAGGGTCCAGACCTTAGGCCTTTTCTCTGTTTATACTCACTCCCTTGATGATGATGGCTTTAATGCCCTCAGATACTGATGATTAATAGATTTTTATCTCCAGTCAGACCTCTGGAGGTCTCCCAAGTCCAGACTGATATCCAGCAATCTTTTCAACATCCCTGATTGGATATCTAGTACTCATTGGATTCCTGACTTAACTCCCCAAACTGCTTCTCCCTCTGTCTTCCTGATCTCACTTGATGGCAATTCCATTCTCTTAGTTGCATACATAATCAGTTAACCTTGGAGCTGTGGTGATAGCTCGCTCGCTCTCTCTCTCTCTCTCTCTCTCTCTCTCTCTCTCTCACCCCACATTAATCTGCTACTAAATTATTATTATTTAGCTGTGCCTTCAGACTAGATCCCACCTCTGACCTTCTCATCACCTTCACTGCTGTCACCTGGGCTCAAGCCACTGCTGTCATCATGTTTCATGGTATTATAGTAAGAGTTGGTCTCCCTGCTGCTGCACTTAACCCTTTCTTCTTTCTCACCACAACACAGGAACTGGAATGTTTCAGTTATCTGTTTTCAGTTACCTGCTCTGCCTGCATTAAACCAACCGACAAACCAACCCACAAAACAAAACAGCAAAACAACACCACCCCAGAAATCTGTGGCTTAAAAACAATAATTTTTTATTTGTCATGATTCTGCCACGTGGCTACCTTCAGCTGGTTGGTTCCTCTTAGGCTGCTGGAGATAAAATATCCAAGAAGATTACTTCATTTATATGGCTGGCACCTCAGCTGGGCTGGCTGGAAAGTTAAAAGGTCCCTCCACTGATTCTTCTTTTTCCATGAGAAATAGTTCTCCTTAGCAGTTGAGAAGGCTGCTTCCTGCTCAGAGAGAGTTAAGAATCTAGAGACCTTTGCATTCTTTCTCTTATTTGGCTGGTGGTACTTTTCTATGACTTTTACTGAAGCTCAACTCCCTTAGAAAAAGACATACCTACAAAACTTACGACAGGTTCCTCTTTGCTTTGGCTCCAAGTCAGAATCATGTAGGAGAAGCCCTTGGGGTTTCTAAAAGCACTTTTGTTTCACTGACAGTCTATGAGGCAATACATTAATCTTTCCCAGGTCTTAATGAGGGATCTTCCAGCCACGCAGTTGATTTGATCTTTTACCTGAGAGCACGTGGTAATAATAGACTGGATTTGAACTTTGCCCCATGACTGCTTTCTTTCAGAATCTTTTTCTGCCGAGAGAGGCAAGAATAACAGTGTTTTATTTTCTAACCTAGCATGTCTTGAGTTGAATGATTTCCTGTAAATTCTGCTTGAACGCTCCAGTTCCTATCTGTCTCTTCTTGTGATTAATCCTGGGCACAGCTAGATGAAGCCAGTTATCACATTTAGAAATGTTAGGCAAATCCTAAATGTTAGGCTAATCCAAGTTCATCAGATACAGTTTTCTTCTTCCTCCCATAGCATTGCAGGCGACAGTGTTGCCAAACATCTTGCTAGTGCATCCGTAACATGAGTTGCCCTCTCTAGAGCCCCTGATGATAATTTCATCAGTGCCTTTCTTCCCCTCACAAGTGTCCTTTCTGCTGCACACGTGTCTCCCACACAGGGCTTATATCGATTTCTGTGTCAGTTATTAATTACTAAGTAATGATCTAAAATAAATAAGAACCATTTTATCTGTTCAAGATTCCAAGGTTAGAAATTTGGACAGAAAGCAGGGGCAGTGGTGCGTCATTATGTCCGCAATGTAAGTGGTCTCAACTGGTATGACTCCAAAGGTCAAGGACTCAAGGACTGTCTGAGATGGCTCAAGACATGGGTGAATATATATATATATATATATATATATATATATATATATATATAGTCCCTCAGTTCCAGCTGTTGACTGGATTTCTTCTTCTCCACTTGGCCTTTCCACAAGGCTGATTGGCCTTCCTCACAGCATAATGATCTCATGGTTCTCAGACTTTTTTTTTTTTGGACCTTGTCAGCTTACGATCCCTTATTTTTTTTAAATTTTTTTTTTATTTTTTACGCCTCCAGCACCTGGTCTTCCTAGGTGGTCTCCCATCCAAGTACTAACCAGGCCCGACCCTGCTTAGCTTCCGAGATCAGACAGGATCAACAGACATTTTACATAATATTCAGCTCCCGTGAAAAAGAAAGTGAGAGCTTCAGATGCTCTTAAGGCCTCGATATGGAATTCCTAGACTCACATTTGTCTCATTCTGTTGGGAAAAGCAAGTCAGAAGGCCATCCCAGATTCATAGGGGCGAGGACATCGACTTTACCCTTGGATGGGTAGTATGTCATACTTGTTCACGGAAGGAGGGCTTTGACTGATGGCTGCTCTCTGTGGAGACCTGCTACACATGGTGATCTTGTTAAAACATTAATTCGGTCATGCCATCCCTCCATTCAAAAGTCTCCACTGCCTTCTCATTTCACTTCACTGAAAGCCACATTTCATTACAGCGGTCAGTGAGGCCCTGGGTGATTTGTGCCTCTTTTATCTCACTTACTGGTTTTCCCTTAACTCACCAATTTAGTCACATCGACAGCCTTAATTTTCATCAACCATACTGCTATGGTTGTCTTTTATTTTTTTTTATAAATTTATTTATTTTAATTAGTTTCAAGTATACATACATTGATGAGACATTTATATAGTTTATAAAACGATCCCCCTAATTGCTCTTTCTCTCCTTTGGTTTTCCATCTCGCCATGATAATAATGCTAACTGCATTCCCTATGCTGTGCTCCCCATCCCTGTGACCATCTATCACCTGCTAATCTGTACTTCTTTAACCCTTCACCTCATTCTCCCTGCCCCCCAAACTCGCTCCTCTCTGTCCATCACCAAATCGTCCACTATATTTGTGAGTCTATTTTTGATTAGTTTGTTCTTTTTGTTCCTTAGATTTACATATGAGTGAAATCACATGGTATTTTTCTTTCTCTGTCTGACTTATTTCACTCAGCATCCTAACCTCTAGGTCCATCCATATCATTGCAAATAGTAGGATTTCATTTTTTCATGACTGAGTAATATTCCATTGTATATATGAACCATTATTTCTTTATCTAATTTTCTGTTGATGGGCATTTAGGTTGCTTCCACATCTTGGCTATTGTAAATTGCGCTGCCATGAATATTGGGGTGCATAGATCTTTATGAATTATTGCTTTGGTTTTCTTTGGGTAAATACCCAGAAGCGCAACTGCTGGATCAAAAAAGGCAGATCCATTTTTAATTTTTTGAGAAACTTCTGGACCGTTTTCCATAGTGGCTGCACCCATCTGCAACCCCACCAACAAGGTATGAGGGTTCCCTCTTCTCCGCATCCTTGCCAACCTGTGGTGTTTTTTGATTTCTTGATGATAGCCATGCTGGCAAGTATGAGGTGATATTGTGGTTTTAATTTGCATTGCTATGTTCTTATGTAAGGCTCTTTGAATTTGCTGTTCTCACAGACATGCCCCACGCCCTTACCTTTTTCCAGGCTTGGCTCAAAAAGTGAGACTTTTCCCGAATGATGTCCTTCAATTTGTACTTCCACCAGCACTCTGCTCAAACGCTTCTCCGTACACCTATAACTGTCCGCCATACTGCCAGGTTTGTAGGACCCTCTCCAAAACTCTTAGAGTCAGATGTGTTTGGAATTCACATTTTTTTTTTTTCAGATTTTGGAAAGGGTAATTGTTATAGGCTGACTTATGTCCTTGCTTGCTTCCTCCAAATTGATATGTGGAAGCCCTAACCCCCAGTGGGATTGTATTTGAAGAAAGAGCTTTTGGGAGGTAATTAAGGTTAAAGGCGGTTCTAAGGGTGGGCCCCAAATCTGATAAGGCTGGTGTTCTCTTTAGAAGAGGAAGAGCTAGTAACAGTAGACATGCACAGCAATAAAGGCTGTGTGCAGACATAGTGAGAAGGTGGATCTCTGCAAGCCGGGGGCGGTGGGTGGGGGACGGAGGGGTGGGGAGGGGGGAAACTGACCAGAAATCAACTCTTGTTGGACGTTTGGCCTCCGGGACTCTGAGACAACAAGTTTCTCTTGTTTAAGCCACCCAGCCTGCAGTATTTGCTGTGGCAGACATAGCAGAACAGGCTGATATAGTGATATAATGCCTTTACTATATGCCATATAACAACCAAGCTGATTCAAGAACCTCCCTAAAAATGAAATAGAGGCAGATTATGGGCAGTCTTATGTCAGTTCAGTTCATGTTTGGCTAACCAATGAATTAAGCAAAAACATTCAGTTTTTTAGAGACTTTTTGATTTCAGATTTTCAGAAAAGGGGTTAGGGACTTATATATGTTTTATTTTAATTATTTGAACATGAGCTACCAGAAAGCATGTATTTCTGTTATTTTGTTCACTGCTTATATCCCCATCATCCGTCAGTGCCCGGCACATGGTATTCTCTAATAAATATTTACGGAATGGATGTTAAAGGGTAAGGCGTATTAAAAGCAATGGGGAGAAGAAAGAAGAGCTATCTCAAGGAAGATGTAATTTATTTATACATTTTATTTATTTATGGAATTGACTTATTTCCTTCAGCAACGAATAGTTTTGAGTGTCTAGTATGTGCTAGACACTCTTATAAGCACTTCAGCAATTCAGAGGGGAGAGGCATAGTGGAGGAGGAGTTCCGATGACCAAGATTTTAATCTCAGGAGGAAGGAAAAATGAACATTGCAAGAAGCAGGCTTCTTGCAGTCCTGACTTTCAGGGGAATCGAGTGGGGAACAGTAGCTAGAACCCTCCCCCCCCGTCCCCGATCTCATCATCCATGTGTGATCTCTACTCTAGGCTGCCAAATCGACATATAGTTCCCTTCTCTCTCCCACGAGGTTTTCCCAGGCTTGGCCTCAGTCCCAGGCTGGCTTGGCCTTCCCAAAACCACCTTATTTCTCTGGAACCCGCAGCACAGACTTCCAGCTGCCCTTGCTGGTTCCTCTGCTAACTAGGAACTGTCTGGGATTGATTGCTTTCCCTTCTCTCAACGAATCCCTCCAGGAAACAGTAGCTATGTAAACACATGGTGATAATATATGATGATATCCTCTGTCTTACCATCAAATCACATTTTGCAAAGATTCCAGGGATCTTAGTGTGAGAGCAAAAGTGTGGTGGCCTCGCCACAGCGAGAAGGAGATTGTGGAACTCCCACCTTTTCACCCTCCGGGGTAGGAAGGTGACTGGGCTGCAGTGAGTTAGGATGAAGTAGACTTGTTTCAGAGCAGTTTTGGGTGGCACGTTTACGTTAGCTCTTCTGACCCCGAAAAGGCAGCACACCACAGAGCACGTGCCTTGTGCTCCCTGTTAACCGACTGAAAGGCTAGTGAAGAATTAAACTAGGAACCTAAGACGCATGGTCAACCCCAATTTTACCTTTTGGTGTAAAACTGCAGCGTATGTGTAGTGTCTGTGTATTTTCGTTCTCTTCTGAAAAATTAAGACGATTACACTAAAAGAGTTCCCGTAGGTGTCAAATCTGAGTCTTAAGCCAAGTGGATGAATTCAATCATATGCTGATAACCGAACTGTGACCTTCGTAGATGCACTTAGGTACAGGAAGCGACTTCAGACACGGTCCATCCTGATTTTAAAAATAAAGAAACTGGGGCTAAGAGGTGTGAAGTGCCTTGCTAAGGCCACATAGCTGTCTGAAGACAGAACCAAGACCAGGACCCAAGGCTCCGGGCTTCCCGGTTATGCCATGGTTTTGGTAAGATTAGGGAGGCTCCCTATGTTATCAAAGAGTCTTCGATCTGAATACACAAACTACAGTTTTGGAAATTGTAATGCGCTAATGATGACTGGAATGGAAAGAGGGTCGTCTGCATGGAGTCCAGTGAAAGGCGAGACAGGGAACCACCCCTACCACTGTTTATGCGAGTCCGGAAAGAAATTCTGTGCCTGTACAAATGAGTGTTTATGGCCCCAGCACACGATAGTGACGCATTTAATGTTAGTTGCCTGGAAGGCTCTGTTCTGTAACTGAACGGAGATAATTTTCTATGCTGTAATCTAATCTAGATGCTATATATCCTACAGTACTTTCCAATTTCCTTTATTCGCCTTCCGTGTTTGTCAGAGAATCTTCTTATTAGTAATTTGAGCATTTAGGTTAATAGTGGATGGCTCTGGTGCAAGAAGAAGCCACCACTTTTACCCCTTATCCTTCTCTGTGTCCCCTTCAAAACAAACAAAACAAAACAAAACAAAACAAAAAAGAAAAAAAAGAGAGAGAGAGAGAGAAATGAAAACCAAAGATCAGAAAGAAGAAAGGAATGGTAATCTATTCATAGTAGTTTTGGGAACTGCTATTTAAATAAGAATATTTAATGAGCCCCATGAAAGAGGAGGTAAAGATATAAAACTGATTGTGACAGGCAACTAGACAGAGCCCTGGGAGGGGACAAGCCCTGCCGTCCACTCCTGCAGCCACGCGGACCACACTGAAGCTCGACTCCGAGCACTCTGCCAGGAGCCAGATAAACTACACATTAGGGACAGTCTACCTCTTAGCAGTTTTATGAGCACCATTGCTTTGCTAGACGTGCTCGAGGAGTTTAGTTTACTTGTCAGGAAGCAGCCCAGCAAGCAGTGCTTTAGAAACAAGACCTGAAGGGCTTGTACAGCAAATTCATGGCCACCACGTTGATTGAGATCCAATGTTCAGGGTGAATCACTTGTTACATATCATAAGAAGCCAAGTATTTGGAATGGGAGGTACTGGAAGCCTCGTCAGCAGGAATAATAAAACGTTGGCAGAATGACAACCAGCTCTAGTGAAACTAGAGACAGAGTCCGAGGGATTATGTGGTCTAAAGTGCATCTGTGTTTCATAGAAGGTCAGCTTTGCCTTTGACTTTCACACTTAAGTGTTCTTTCTGAGGATCGTGCTAATCGTACCTCTTTGCTTCTGTAAGGGATGGGTGAGACGCAATAGAAATGATCGAATCCAGTTATTTGCCAGCGGTAGATGTGCTCTATAATTAAGCTGTCATTTTCACTGATAGGTTATTATCAGCAGGTAATAAGGAATGTGCTTCATTATACATTGTCATACAGCACCTCATCCGACAATGGATGAGGTATGTCTTCTGTGGCAGTACCACGCAATCATAGAGAGATTGGTACCATTATGTCTGTTATAAATCTTAGCATACGCTTTAAGAGTTAAACAATTATCTGTAGTGGCAGTACTGAAAAAATTGTTTGGTAATGATTGGCTGATTTTTATGACGAAGAATAACTTTATATGGTGCTTTTTCTATAAATACTCGAAGAATTCAAAAGAAAGAAATTCATTTTAAATATATCCTTGGAAACTTTTTATTTTTTGGCTCATTTATCTTTAACTGGAAATGTGCGAAGGGCCAGAAAGCCATCACAATAGCTTTCCATACATGTTTTTGGAGTTAAAAATTATATATGCATTTCATATTCTATTATACGAAGGTGTTGTGTAGTAGAACTAAAAAGGCTAAAACTAGCCACGATTAAATTCAGTTTTTGTGTTCAAAAGCCACAGGGTAACAGGGGATAAAAGGCAAATATTTCTTTCTTCTTGAGGGCCATAAGCGACAGGACTTCACCCCTTCTTTCTCTTTCTGTTCTCTTGGTATTGTTTCTTGGTCCCTCTTCACTTACCTCTCTTCCCCCATCATGATTTTTACGTTCTTCAAAACTTAGCTCCAATTTGCCAGCTGTAAAACCTGACCTTGGCCGACCTGGCTGTCTCTTCGGCATCAGTTCCGCGGTGCGAGGCCATGCCCTTCTCGCCGCAGTTCGACGGCCTTTTCCTTTGCGAGAATTTTAAAATGGTATCAAAGGGTGGGTCTCGCGAACTAGACCCTTGCGATCCAAAGGGTGGAAACGGTTCATTCCCTGTATTTGACCCCAGGAAAAGCTCGTACCAGAACATAAGTCAATCGCATTGTTATTAGCACGCATGTTTAGTTCACCTGACATTTTTTCGTAGCAAGACTTCCTGAAGAAGGAATTATGGCAAAGTTTATTCACTCTAAACTGGCATTGTCACGACACCGGACAAGGATGCTCATGGCCACATTTCCTCCTGCCAGAACTGCGGGGGGGGGGGGTGGAATAGCCTGACGGTGAGGGATGAGATGCGTGGTCCGTGGTGAGGTGTTACTTTCACAGTGGTGATCATCACTAGTAAGAGGTGACACTTGTGAGTGTGCCCTGTGTGTCAAGGCCTGTTCTAAGGAGCGTGAGCTCACTTGGACCTAAAATGACCCAGTGAGGTGGGCACTCACATTTTCCCCACTCTGCAGATGAACGAATTGAGGCCCTGAGAGATTAATTAACTTTCCCTAAACCTTAATGTTGGCAAGTGGCTAAGTCAGAGTTCAAACTCAGACCTGTTTCAAACCAACGTCTGTACTATATCTAGGTCAGTGGTGTCCAGCAGAAGCTTCTGTACCTTCTCTGTCCAGGATGGTAGCCAGTTATCAAATGTGGCTTTTGAGTGCTTGGGATGCGATGGTTCAACGGAGGAAGTGAACTCCTAGTTTCATTTTATTTTAATTACCTTACATGTATATTTAAAGAGCCATGCATGGCTTGTAGCCACTACATTGGACAGCACAGCTCCAGATACTTTTCGAAAGTTGCTGATAACAGGCTAATAACAGGAAAAGCAAACTAAGACACTACATTAATAGAATATGCTGTTCTTTCTCCATTCCCAGGGTTTCCCTGGATTGCATATTTAGAAAAAAAAGGGCTGTCATAGCTGTTGCTGAATGGAAGCAATATAGTTCAATTAAAAAGTGTCTCCTTCGACTCAGGCATTATGCTAGGCTTTGGGCATTCAGTGAACGAGCTATGATTCCTATCTTCGAGGAGCTCATAGCCTAAGTGACTTCGAAGAATATGTTATACATTTTTTTTTTCAGAGTCTCTTCATAGATGATTAAACCAAGTATTTATATCTCTGCTCTCTAATGCTTGCAGTGTTTTGCTTTTAATTTTTAATATTTTAAAATATTTTGGAATAGGTAATATATCGCCATGGTTTAAAGCTCAAAAGGCACAAAGTGCTTTTTAATTCCCTTACACGGAAGTGACCACTGCCTCATTGTATAGTGTACGCCTTCACAGACACTGTGTGCGTACACGAGAAAATGTGCACACTTACTTAATTCTCCTTTTTAAAAACAGACATGCACTGTTGAGTAACCTTGATTTTCACACTTAAAAATATACTTTGGATATACTTTTACATGCTAGTACTTAGAACTTATTTTTTATGGAGGCATACCATTGCATTATGTAAACAAGTGACGATTTATTGAATCAGTCCCCTGCTGATGAACATTTAAGTAATTTCCTTTCTTCTGCTGTTACTGGAAAGTGTTGACAGGAGTAACTTCAGCAGTTACACTCCACATGAGCTAGAGTGGGTGGCATTCGTGTCCCAGACCACATTCCACAGTTCTAGGAGGTATTCAGCGCAGAAGAGAGTCTGTGGCTAAATGACAGTTGGTATTCATTAGAGGTTCACAGTGCGTATTGTCAAATTAAAGGAAGTCCCACAACTATCTCTGTCAATTTAATCTAAGTGTTTCCCAATATTACATTTTCTCAAGTAACAGAATTTACTATTTTTGTACGTCGGTTCTCTGGGAAGCGGAAATGTACACTGGGGAGGCCTCCTGGGGCTTGTTCTCAGGAACAGCACCGTGGAGGTGGGGCTGGGGAAGTAGGGTGCGTGGAGGGAGAACTTGAACTGTGGTGTGGTTGCTGCAGAGGCCTCAGCCAGTCAGTCGCATGGGGAGTGTTCCAACTCCAGGGAAGGGGGCCAGGCCCCCAGGGAGGGGTCATGACCTGGTGCTAGGCAGCTCTCTTCCTGAAGGATTAGACTGGCATGGGGTATGACAGGCAGGGGTCCCGTTAGCTTTAAAGCACAGTGTCCGGTGCTCTTCTTCATCTTCCTTGTTGAAGATTAGAGAGTAAACAGGTGCAACCAAAAAGCCAGAGCAGTTCTTCCACTTGAGAATTGGGGTGGGTCTGGGCGTCCATCCTGTGCCTTTTGGTGTATTTGCTGATCGCATTCTCATACCTCCTGCAGAATTCTCCAGTCGTGGTGTCCGTCATGGAAGCTCGTTTCCTGGTTGGAAAGGGAAAGGGGCCCAAGAATGGGTCTCTCATTTCTGTGTTCGATAGAGTTGAGGAAAGTTCATGGAAGAGGATGGAAAAAACGTTCAAGAAAAATCTCAGAGAAAAAAATCCTTATGAGATAATGGAGGAGGCGATGAAATAGAAAGTAAAACCAGGACTAAGGAGTTGGCTATTGAATGGACATGATGCCATGATGCAGAGGAGAAAGGAAAAAGCAAAAAGCAAAAAGCAAAAAAAAAAAAAAAAAAGAAAAAAAAGAAAAGCTTAGATTGATGGTTGTGTCTAAGAACACCTTTTAAATTGAACATACATTCGTCTTAAAAATAATCTTTTCCATCTACAGCCACGCTACCCTGAACAAGCCCGATCCCATCTGATCTCGGAAGCTAAACAGGGTTGGGCCTGTCTAACACTTGGATGGGAGACCATCTAGGAAGGCCAGGTGCTGTAGGTGTAAAACATAAAAAAATAAGAGATTGTAAGCTGACAAGGTCCTTGCAATCTGTGAGGTCAAATAAGGGTTGCCTCACCTAAAAATATATTAAAAAAACAAACAAAAAACACCAATCTTTTCCTTCAGCACACATAGCTTCCTAAAGGTTCTTCTTATTATTACATAATAATAGATCTGACGAGGCATTGTTAAAAGGGTAATTCGAAAGGGAATAAACTAGAAAAGGTATTGTTAGAGATTGGGAGAGAATCATGGAATTGGCCTTAAATATTTATTTATCTAAAATGATCTTTTCTGAACAATCACAGATTCTTCCTTTTTTTGTTTTTTTTTTTTGGTAACAGACCTATTTATGTTGATTCTGAAATGTTTCTGGAACTACCCTGATAACCCATGGACAATTACCCTTTGCAGAAGTGTCAGATCCCGTAGCATTCTGGTCACTTCCAACTATTTAATTTTCTAGTCCATTTAAAATTCTAGTCTCATCTCCATCTGCTCCTCCAGTTCAAGTTAGACCTGTGGGACCAAGAGAGGGGAGAGAGTGTGGTCCACTTTTTCATGCCTCCTAGGCTCCTTCTGGTGCTCACTACTGAAAGTTGGGAATGGAGAGGGTGACAGAGAGCAAAAGGGCCAGATGTCTCCTGACTTAACTAGATCATCCTCTGTTGGTTGTTGCTTCTTTTCCTGGCCAATAGTAATTAACCGTTGATACCTTCTGTGTGAGAGGGTTCCACAGTTGGGCTCTTCCACAGACCTGTAATGGTCTCCCTTCTGTGGGTGATTAGACTTAACCTCTTCCTGCCTTCTCAGCGCCCTCCCCTGATGGTGCAGCTCAACAGGTCTAATGATCTGAGTCCCGTTGGAAAAAGGCCTGCCTTGATCATAGGTTTGCTGAATCAAACACCGGAAACAAAATCTGATGCTTTTCTCTATTATTGTTTTCTTTCGTCAGGTAGTTTTAAGAGCAAATCAATTTGACAACGATAGGATGTCCAGCCAAGGGATAAGATGCCAGTCTGTATTAGTCAGCTCAGGCTTCCATAACAAAATACCCCACCTGAACTTTTGGAGGCTGGAAAGTTCAAGAGGAAGGTGCCAGCTGATTCAGTGTCTGGTGCAGAATCTCTTCTTCGCGTACAGATGGCTGCCTTCTTACTATGTCCTCACATAGTGGAAAGAGACAGAGAAAGCAAGCTTTCTGTGGTCTGTCCTTATAAAGGCACTGATCTCATCATGACCTCATTGAACCCTAATTACCCTCCTAAAACGCCATCTCCAAATACCATCACATTGTGGAGTAGGGCTTCAATGTGAGGATGTTAGGGAGACGTAATTCAGTCCCTAACACAATCTCTCTTGTGCATAGTCCCAGAGCAGTTTCCATCATGCCCCTGGCTGGTGATTCCAATCATTGCCTTTCCTTTCCCTTCCTGGTATTTTAGTCTCCTGTATATGAATGGGGAATGGGGTCTTGGGGTGCATTTTTTGGTTTTGGAGGTCATAGATACAGTACGGGTTTGCCTACCTCTAAGTTAGCCCTGGAGCAGATGTCTGGACATAGCTTTGAAACTCTTTTTAGAATGTGGGCCAACTTCGTATTTCTTTATTTTTAACACTGAGTTTTAGTCACCGGTTCTAGGGTGAGAGTAAAGCTACATTCAAATCCTATTAAAATACCATTCTCTCCTACCCTCTTGAATTCTGAACCTCTGCAAGCAGCATTTCCTTTGCTAGCATAATGCTGCTCATTCTTCAAAGCCAGCTGGAATGTCACCTGCTCACTGAAGTCTTTCCAAGATCTTTATCTTCCCTATCTCTGTAGAATTAATTGCGTCACTCTGTTCTAACACGGGGCTTTCTTTATTCTTCTGTTAAAACAGTAAAAGCATTAGTTAGTTGTTTTCAGTTTTTCCCCACTTGTTGGTGAATTTAAGGATGAAGAACCAGTTGTTAGACCTAGTATATAGGTCCTTATACACAGTAAGTTTTGAGTAAGTATTATAAATAAATAATTCAGGAAAGTACCAGTTTGCAGGAATATATATTGAAGGTCTAAACTTTTGGACTTAAAATCATATTAAACTTTTACTAATCAGGAATGGTAAAAAATAAGATTATATGTATAATTTTATTATTAACAATACAAATATTCTTTATATCATGGAATATACTGGACTTTGGTTAAGATACTGCTTAACTTTTTAAAATGTCATAAATAAGTTAGACTGCCTTTTTTAATAGAAAATATACTACTTTAAGGTTTAAAGGTATAATCTGTCAGCATATTTACATTTCTTCAAAATTGCATATACCTTGAAAATATGATGTTATAATGTATTTTACTACTGAGTGTCTGAGTGGAGACTTTGTCATCTCGTTCGTAGATGTTTGCAACTTATTTTGAGCCTCTTCCTTAGAGTTGGTGAGTAACTCGACATTCAGTCCACAAATACATTTGATATCACATTTGCTTTTTGCTGTTTTGTAGGGAAGTGAAAAACATTTTACTAGAGAACTACAAGAAACATTATAGTTTGTTTTAAATGAAGTAACTATAGTCAACATGAATTTGAGTTAAATTATTGGGAGGCCTGAAGATTTTAGAAACGGTTAATCCAAAAAAAAATCCTAGTTTGACTTCTGAAGCTTTCTTCATATGAGTCTTCCTGTCTTTCCTAGCATGATCAGGTTTGTAGGTAAATGTAAATCTGAGGCTGGGAGGATCATTCAGTACATAATTTTAAATCTTTTTTATTTCTCCCTTTGACACTTACAGACTCCATTTCTGCATAGGCCATCTGGCTCTTCGAAGCGATGTGCCGTCATGTGCCATACTGGTGATGTCACGAGACGCGGAGTCAATGTTAGCACATAGCCAGGCAACAAGAAGTCATGTAAGTAAGACACTAAGAATTATGTCAGGCAGTATAGCTCCTTTTGTGTAGTGATGTAATTAATAATAATGAAAATGTGGTAAATCAGGTGAAGTTATTATATGTATACTTTGAATTCGTTAAATGAATATCTTGGTTAAGGCATTTTCTGATGATGGAGAACACTGCTCATATCAGATGTAGGCAATTTTTTTTCTTTTTTTTCTGAAGAGTCAGTAAATATTTTAGGCTTTGTGAGCCAAATGATCTCTGTCACAAGTACTCCACTCTGCCTTATTGCTGGAAAGCTGCCATGGGTAGGTGTGGCTCTGTTTGAACAAAACTTTATTTATGAAAACAGGGTAAGGTTTGGCCTATGGGTCATAGTTTGCCAACCTTTGGCATACAAGATGAAGAAATCCTGCATCTCACTTTCTGTTGTGATTTAGGTTGATTTTAAAGGAACTGGGGTAGTTAAAATTAAATAACTAATGCAGTCCAACTATTTAATTTCTAAATGATTTTACCAACCTCAGGAAGTTAGAGAATAAGATGAGATTTTTTGAGTGACTCATTGAACCCACATTTTAATTTTACTTTCAGTTATAATTTGTATTTAACTCCTTCAGAAAAAAATCCTGTAGCAGTGTGCAGATCAGGATAAACCATGAAATAAAGGGGTTTATGAAAACTGAAACTCTTTACAAGAATCTTAAGAGGAAAAAGGTATTTCCTGTCTTGTGCAATCATTTCTGGCATCAGAAAATAGGAAAGGGATATAAACTCAAAGAAAAAAAGTGTGAAGAACATGTTTTTCCTGTAATTATCTACAAAGTAAAACTTTAACTTTATATGTTTCCTTGAAACTGCTCTGTTTCCTAGAATTTTTATTAATAATTCCCCAAACTCAAGAAACTTATTGACAGTCTTAGGGATAGCCATATATTAGGATTGCTATTTATCGAGGCTTCGAAGAAGCAGAGTGTCATTTTGAATATTGAGGGCTAGACCCTGGGACATTTTTGTAATAAGAACACAGCTCTTGATTGTCTTGTCACTGTGAGATAGTTATGAAAATGGAAAAACATGTTATTCTTAAAAATTCCATTATGACCAATTCTGGGACAAAACCCAGGAATTTTCTTTAAATGAAATCATACTTGAAATAGGCAAGAATTTAAACAGGAATCTCCCCCTCGGTTGTTTTGTAGTCCTAAGAAAAGTACCATGTGCTTTCCGTTTTTCTGAATTTGCCCCACTTCCTAAATTGTCAGTTCTGGCTTTCCTGGGGCACTTAAAATCAGACATGTTTTGATGTGGTTATCTAGTGGAGGTCAGTGATACCTGTTGCTCTCTGATGCTAGGGAGAGGGATGGGTGAGATGCACACCTACGAGGTGGAATCCAAGACCTGTTATCTCTTCCAGTTTGCATAGTCAAGACAGGCAAATTAAGGATAAGGTGTTCCTTAGTGTGCACCAAGGTTACTGTGACAAGGACCCAGAAAGGCACTATTTCTATAGGACGTTCCCTTGAAGGTAGTTTGAATTTGGGGGTAATCAGTTGGGTAGCATATTAGGCTTTCTGCTAAAGAAATTTCGCACGGTGACACTTGTGCTAGCCTAAACTCTTGTAGGTGCCATCATGATCTTTGTTTTCTGTTTTCTCTTCTGAAAATAAACGTATTTATAAAGATGAACTTGAATGTGGCTAGGTTAGTAGAGATGTCATCTGCGCATGCTCTCCAAAACCCCCTCCCTTTTATTTTGGCTGGGGCTGGCAACCTAACAGGTTGGCGTGGCCTTGATGCACTGTCTTTAACTCAATTTGTCGCAAGCTTTTAATTTTATTTATTATCTTTCTGATTATCAAAGTCACATATGCTCGTTATAGTAAAAATGAAAACTATAGAAAAGTGCAAATTGGGAAAAACATCACCAGTACTACAATAACAAAAAAGCAATTGATTCCATGATTCTTCCCAAGATTATTTTTTTCTCCATGGTTCATATAAAAAAAAAATTGAAAGTTTGCCTTGTACATTTTTTTAACAGCAACTGTTGCATTTCCTTGTGACATTACATAAGTACATATTTTTAATGTATATATAATATTCCAATTTAAAATATATCGTACTCCATTATGATTTTTTAAAAATAATATTTCGGCAAATATATTTTAGAATATATCTCTGTCCAGATTTCTGACAATTTTGTTAGGAAAATTTTTTGCAGGAGAGCTATTAAGATGTCTGAAGTTATAAACATTTTAATGATGCTCAATACATATTCCAGGAAATATGTATAAGTTGACTGCTACATAATCTCATTGTGATTCTTGATGAATTTCATCCTCACCAATGCTGACATTTAACAATCTTAAAACAATCTTCCTGGTTCCATGAGAAATAGGGTGGTAGTTTGGGCCAAATGTAATTCTCCTCTTAGAAATTATATAGAATGGGATTTCAGGGAGACCCACAAAATACATCTATAGCAAAACCCAGAGACAGTGGAAAGCCATAAAACCCATTACATGTGTGGATGGAGGCAGATTAACTGAGGCCAGCAGAATTTGTGCAGGAGGTCCTACTGGGGTGACAGAGAGGAATGGGAGTACAGAGGAGACCCATGATGGCAGATATCAACAATCACTAGCAGATAAGTATTTCAAGAGCACTGCTCTGAGTGGAAGCTAGGCTCAAACAGGAAGTCATTTCTGTGAGGCCTAGAGAAAGAGTCTTTGCCCCTATTGTTGGCAGACCTCAGAAAGCAGGGACACGCATTGGAAGGAGGAGTTGTGCCCTCAGTGATGAAGCTGGAGGAGCTCAGGATGGGTGCATAAGCCAATCTCTTAGAAGCACCCACAGACTTTGTAAGGTGCATTCTGATGGGAGGGGTGGTGCACCTGCTCCCAACCATGGGCTTCCCTGGGCTTTCCTCCTGACATGAAAATGCTGACAAGGGAACAGGCTGTGTGGCTAATCACTGTCCAGCGTGAGGAGGCGTTAGCAACACATCTTGCCCCTTTCTCTGCCTGGGAGAGACTACTGAAGGTGCAGTTTGCATAGCTCTGCACGCCTAGAAATGGCCAGCCCCACACCCTCCCTTTTATTAGCTTTCTCTTCTTTTCTGCTTTTTACCCATTTTTTACTCCATCCTGCTTTCCTTAGTGAAATACCTTTTCTGTGCCTGATGATGATGATATCGTATCTTCAGTGTTTGTGTGGTTTCCATTGGGATTTCTGCTCTGATTCATGAGTTATTAAAAAATGTCATGCTTAATTTTCAAGTGATTGAGAATTCCCCAGTAATCTTTTTGTGTTACAGATTCCACAGCCAGAAATTGTCAGAGAATAAATATGGAATAATTTCAGTTTTAATTTTGTAATGACTTGTTTATGGCCCAACATAGGTCAACTTTGGCAAATATCCATAGTACTTGGAAAAAAGAGTGAATTTTGTCATTATTGGGGGAAAATGCAGCATACATGTCAGGTAGATCAAGTTTATTAATTGTTTTTTATTTCAGACCTATTCTATTCTTGCTGAATTTTTCTTTTACTTTTGTTCGGTTAGCTTTTGAGAGAGAGATTTTAAAATCTCCCACAATGATGGTGAATTTGCCTATTTCTCTTTTCTCTATTTCTACTCACTCTGCTTTATAAAATTTAAAGCTGTGGTCTTAGGAAGCTGTATTTTAGATATGATACCCCCTGGTGGGGTGACCTTTTCATGAGTATGAAATTCACCCGTATCTTTCTAATATGGTTATATTACTTGCCTTCGAGTCTGCTTTTTCCAACGTTTAGTATAGCTATCCGAACTTTTTTTGCTTAGTGTTTGTGCGATATATATTTTCTTTCCATTTACTCCCAGCCTGTCTTTGTCCTTATGTTATTCTCCTGTAAACAGCATGTATCTGTTTTATGTTTTCCTTTTGGATTCAACCTGAGAATCTTAGTCTTTTACATAGAATACTTAGTCCATTTTTATTTAACATAATTATGGATATTGTTTTGTTTATACCTACCATTCTACTATTATTTTCTGTTTGACCTCTCTCTTTATGTTGCTTTCTCGTTTCTTGACTATTGGGACAAATCAACTTTTTATTATGCCTTTTTCTCCTCTCTAATTTATTAATATGATTTTGTTTTTGTCACCTTAAATTTTAAATGTATTTTTTCTAAGTTGTTACTCTAGATATTATAACATGCATCATTGATATATTACATTCTATCTAATGATTTTTTTTTAAAGGAGAAATCATTCCAGTGTAATTTAAACTTCCAGAGGAAAACAAACTTCAAATTGCTTTTATGAAGTAAGAATATCATTGATACCCAAGCTTGGTCAAAATTTCACAAGAAGAGAAAACTATTCCCAATTTAATTTATGAATGTCAATGCAGAACTCTTCAGAAAATTATTAGCAGAAAGAATCTGGTAATTCTTTAAAGTAGTAATATATCATGATGAGGGAGAGTTCATTCCAAGAATGAGAGATTATGAACGCTATTAAAATAATTCATCATATCAATTGATCTAAGGGGGGAAAAAAGCATATGTTAACCTTTGCAGATGTTGAATATTCATTTGACAAAATTCCACAGCCATTCTGGATATTTTAATAAACAGATTGATAAAGTAAGAGTTAAACTTTTTGTAAGCATGACTGATAGACTATGCGCACATGCGTGCACTCACCCCCCCACACACACACGCACACGCACACATGCACGGACACACACACACAAATTCAGTCCAGAAACAGCATTACAAACACTATAAAAATGCCAGAGGCACTTCTTCTCTGTCAGCTATAAGTACAGACAAAATAATGGCACGCAGTTCTCACTTCTGCTAGTGAATCTCTACCAGAGTTATTAGTAAACAAAGCTAGACAAGAGAAAGAAATTTGAGGTATAAAATTTAGAAAGGTGGGAGCTATTATTTGTTGATGACTTAATACTTAGAAAATTTTCAGATTCCATGGGATTTTCTATTATTCAATTTCAGCATGTAAAAGAAAAAAATAACCATATCTGACTCATTAAAAAAAAAATTCTTTGGTTGAGAAAAGCAAAACAAAACAAAAAACCCAAGCATTTTGGGGGAAATTCTATCGGAGAATGGTAAACTGGGAAAAAAATATTTGCCTCTCAAATCACCAAGAGTTTTCTCTCTCAACATATTTTAGAAATTGTGGAGGTGTGGGGAAGTACAGAGCAATAGCACATTGAGCAAAGATCACTGTGCTTACGGACAGTTTGCACAAAAATAAATGCGAATAATATTTCAGCTCATAAAAAATATTCAACCTCATGTAAAATGCTCGTTATTTAATTTTATTTAAAGAGTGCAGGCATATAAGAATATATTTCTAAATTTACTTGCAACGATCCACAGGAACTAGTAAAAATGGTTGTCTAAATAAAGAGAGTGTAAAGGGACAACAGGGTGGCCTGGGACAGGAATCAGATCACAATCTCCGAATGCTTCTCGTTTGTTTTGTTTTTCAACCATGTGAATATATTACCTTTGCAGAATGGGTTCTTTTTGAAAATTTGTAAAGTGAAGAATTGCATCTCATTTTATTTTGTATTCTTAATTACTGCATTCCTTAGTGTTCATTTGTTATTTATATTTTCGTTCTTTGAAATTAACACTTCAGTTCTTTACATTTAGAGATAGTTTTGTTTTTCTTAACCAGATTTTATAACTTCTTTTATGTAAGGAACCAGTACATTTTAACATTTATTTCACTTTTCTTTTAGCCCGGTCATTCTAACATTTTGTTTACTATGCATTAACTTATAGAACATAATGATTTTTATTTTGCCAAATCTATTTATCTTACTTCGTTAAGTATTTAAAAGTTGCTTTCCCAGAAAGCAACTTCCCAGAATCAGATACTTGTATTTTTTCTAGGTATCTTTTTTTTTTTTTAAAGCTTGAATTTATCATATGATTTCTCCTAAATAGCTAACCAATGGCTTTGCAGACTCATTTTAATAATAACTGTTCTTTACCTGCTGCTTCAAGATTCAGTGTTACAGTGTTTCTTTGAGTCATCTATTCATACTTCAGTGACAAACTTATTTTCATTCTGTGGTAAATTTTAACATCTACTAGGTCGAGTTCCTCTTTATGACTTGTCTATTTCAAAATTATTGTGGATTTTTCTTTGTCAGCTTTAAGACTGTGTCAGTTTAACTTCCTATGCCAATTCTTATGGCAGTCTTACTTCCGATTTCATTTCTTATGAAATAACTTGGAAAAATAGTATCTCTGCAATATATAGTGTTTCCATCCAGGAATAAAATATGCTTCTCGAATTATTTAATTGTCTAGTTTTATTGACTTTTTATATAGTTTTGGCACATTCGTTATCACATTCATTCCTGAGTATTATATAATTTTGTCGTTAATATGGATGAGATCATTTCCTCCATATTGCTAAAATACAGAATGAATATAAAAATGATCAGTTATTTAATTTTTATTATTTATTTATTTCCAAACCATCTCATAGAACTTGCTACTTTAGTCCTTATGATGTCTCGTGTAATTTGCTTAACTTTGTTGGTTAATTTTAGAACATGCAAGTAATGGTTTTATCCTTTTGAATAATTATAACTATAGTTTCTATTTTTCTGCCATTATTTGTATTAATCAGAAATTCCAAGAAAGTGCCAAAGGCTATCAGTATGGTATCTTATTCTTATTCCTGTATACAATGAGAATACCTACAGTCATTTGCTAGAAGGCTTAAAGTTGATATTCATTTAAGGAAGGTTTGATTATACAAAGTAAATTTAATCTATTTCTTTTACTAAGAATTTAATATTGTATTTAAAAAGAATGGGTGCTGACCGTTGTCCATTGCACCATTAAAGCCCAGTTGGCGCAGTGTTTAAGAGACTGAGCTGCTCGGAGTTTGAAGCCCTGCGCTGCCACTTAGTAGCATTGCATGACAACTTCAGGCTACCTTTCAGTTTCATCGTTTATAAGATGGAGAAAGCAATCATATCTGCCTCATAGAGGTTCTGTAAACAACACGTGAACTAAAGCCTTCCACCTGTTATGCATGGCCTTTGGAATATAGTAGGCACTCAGTAAGCAATAGCCATTATTACCATCTATTGAGATGATGATGTAGTTTTTCTATGGAATAATTTAAGATGAAAGAATTTGAATAGAGCAAGTCTGGCTGGAATCTCAGAAATAGTGGCTCATCTTAGTAAGAGCACACATCTGTCTCCCCTGTATTTGAACACCTGTGGTTTAATTCACATCCTATTTTTTCACTCTCAGTATGCCACTCACCTTTTCTTTATTTTTTATTTTTTAATGCCTACAACACCTGGTCTCTCTAGGTAGTCTCCCATCCACATACTTAACAGGCCCGACCCTGCTTAGCTTCCAAAATCAAACAGGATTGGGCTTATTCAGGGTGTCATGCCCGTAGACTTTTTTTTTTTTAATTAAAAAAAAATGTTTGCTTTGTCCAGTCAGCAAGATTAAGGAACAAATCTGTCTTCTGCTTTTTAGAGCTCATTTTATTCAGTTTCAGGAAGGAAGGGTAGAGTTGAATCCAATACTTGTTTTTGAAACGCTTTGATTTTTTAAGTTGTGGTGAGAGATTATGTGGGACGTGTTTATTTTTGTCACGTGAAGTGTTGTGTGTTTGTGTGCATTTGTTTATTTATTTATTTTAATCGAAAGACCAGTGAGGAGAGAGATCAGAAAGAAAGGGAAGAGTGTGGAGTGAGATGATTTGGGAGAAGTAGGCAGAACTCGATAGTGCTGTGCCTGATAGGAGATTCCAAGTATTATCTTGGGCTGAATCTTAAGAGCAACAGGAAACTTCAAGAGGATTTTAAAGCAGATGGATCAGACCTATGTTTTACCAGGATCTCTAGTCAATGGAGAACAAATTTTGAGGGGGAAACTTTTGGCTAGCGAGGGGGACAGCTAAGAAGTTAATGCAGTAGTTCAAGTGAAATTGGTTGGTGGTTTGGACTGAGAGTCAAGGAACAATGTGACAGGTTGAAAATAGTCAGTGGGAAACTGAATAGAATGCTTAAAGTGACATATCATTGAAGGTTATAGGTCCAAGGACTACTGGGTACCTCCTGTCATTTGACATGGCTTGAGACAGATCAATAACCTTTGCTTTCGATAATGGCTGCTGTCCAGAAAAAGCTGGCTTACCACTTCTTTTCTATTAAGTGGTTCCTAGTTAACCATTGACCTCATGTACAGAGTTTGAAATGTGATTCTGCTGTGGTTGAGGATTGATGAAAATTGTGACATGGGAGAATCACTCCCATTAACTGCTTGGGGCCCTGGCAGGTACGCATTGCCAGACGCTAGCATGCATTATTTTAACTCATAATTTATTATGGGTTAAGAAACCAGCCAACCAAACTTATTAGAAAGGTATATAACATAAAATTAAGGACATTTTGTGCATGGATTTTGTGGTATCTTTTTTGGTAGCTTGGGTTTTGTTTTTTTTTTAATTGTTGTTTTTAATTGTATTTTTTCTTTTTACCTTATGCACCTCTTTGCTCTGCCTCCCATCACTGGCAACTACCAGTCTCCTCTGTGCAGCCACAGCACGCGTCCCTCTGTGCCCCACTTACCCCACTAAGCACAGTCACCAACTGTGGGGTGTGTATCTTTTGTCCCAACATAAGATTTAGCAAGTTGTGAAAACACTGTGAGAGCCACATACACATATAAGCACGGACCTGGCCATGGCCATCTACCATTTGTAAGCTTATTTATTTAATCCTATCTGATCTTAAATTTCAGTTTTCTGATATGATAGGTTAGCTAAATATTCTGTGGAAACCTAACCTGACGTTGTTAACATTTTTTAAGCTTCGTCTACTGTCATTGTTAGTAAAGTTCACTTGAAAGGATATCACCTGTGTATTTAAAAAGTATACACGTTGTGTGATTCCCTTCTCTTAATACATGTTTTGTAATTGTGCTTAAACTGCTTTGTAATTGAAATTGAACAATTTTAAATGATTGATTTCGTGATAGAGATAATATGAAGTGCCATGTATCCCAGAAAATATACGCCCGTCCTTGTTGAGAGATATTTTCTTTAGACAGACAGATGCTGCAGACCCTCTGAGCCTCAGTCTCCCCCACGGGGCCGTGCTTTTATTGTATCTCTGCTGTACTAGGTTCAGCTTCCTGTATGTCCCTCACCACATGGCACGCCTCCAGCTCTCTTTTCAGCCATCTTCTATATCCCCTGTGGGTTTTGGCCGAAACTTCCAGATTCCTTCCAGAGAGGAGCTTGGGTGTATTAACGCAGTCCTCTCTGCTTAACTAATCTTCACCTTCGTTTTTCAGTCACATTGGTTTTCTCTTGAGTGTCGGTATCCATCGGGTATCCATCCCTAAGTGGGTAGCGGGGCCAAACTAAGGCTGCCAGCAAGTGGACCCTCAACCGCACCCCGAGGGTACCCACCCCTGGGTGGAGAATTCCTCTCACTCATGTCTTCTACCCCTGTTTCTCTTAGCCTCCCCACTTTCCTGGTTGAACTGTCTACTTGCATCTCATGTTTCTGATCCTGGGGGCAACCAGCTGTCTAACCTTCATTGAGGGATGTGTTTTCACTCTCTACTATGCAAGAAACCCTATAGACCAAGTTTCACTTTCAAGAAAGGAGCCTTGGGAAAGCCAGGCCGTAGGGATTTTCCAGATAGGAAGTGGCATTGGTGTACTTCTGAGAGGAACGTAGGACGGCAGTGAAAACATTGATGTGTGCTGGGCTGCCTGGTTCCTGCTTCGATGCTGCCTCCTACTCGCTGTATAACCTTGGGCAAGTTATGTAATTTCTCTGTTCTTCAGTTTCTTAACTTTAAACTGATGATAACGACAGTACCTTCATTATAAAGTTGTTATAATGAAAAAATTATCAAATGTAAATAGCTTAGAACGGCAACATAAGTAGTCAGTATTTGATATTTGTTAGCAATTATTCTTTTACTGTTATTATCAATCATAAAAAGTCATCTTATATCTTTGAGGACGTAGACCATAAGTAGAATATGGTAAAGCGATTAAATAAATATTTTTCTCTATACGGTGACTGATAGTTATATTTATTTTTTGTATTTCAGTAATCATTACTAGCAAATAATATGAAATAGGTATAGTTTAAGGTTTTCTTTATAGTTCATAGTAATGTATAAGCTTTAGTTGTTCATATGAACTAGCACAGCAACTTCTAACCAATGTGTTATAAGTAAAGGATCTGTCCGTATGTAGAAAAAAATCTATTAGTTTGAGAGTTTTAAAGTCTCATTATTGATCATTACATATCTTCACTGGTTTAGCAATAAGAAGTAATTCTGTCTCTTAATAGCTGTCACTTTTATTCCTTCATGACAAAAAGATAAATATAGTTTAATCTATTTTCCTTTTATTTCAGTGCTTAACCAAGGCTTAGAAAGCAAAGAGTCGGGATGGAGAGTGATAGTTTTCTTTTTTTGTTGTTGTTTTAATCTAGTAATTTCAATGCCGTTTCTAACTGGTTACTCTCCTAAATGATCTCATAAGAAAATATTATTTTGTGGCATTAATCTAGCCTTCTCATGATTGGATTGCCTCTGGCTTCCCTTTCTGTCATCAACCAGAAACAATTCTTCGCCTTTAAGGGCTCATGTGATGAAACCAGCCACCCTCTTCCTCCCCTAGTCTCCCTACTGTGCAACATAATGACACACAACCAGGGATGATATCTCATCCTATACTTATTAAGGGTGGGATTTCTGGGGGCTGGGGATGTAGAATTGTATTTACCATACCCCGTTACTCAAAACGGTAACTGACAGAGTTTGAGATCAAGCCTGGATGTGGTTGAACAACAGAGCTTGTCCTGAATTGCATTCATTGGCGGGCCTCGTTGTAGCCATGAACATCAGTTACAGAAACTGGCCTTACTGCTGTAAAGCCAGAGGTGTTGGCACCACATGGTGCTGTAAAAAGTACTGTCTTGGAGTTCCAATGCATGTTTACATGCATGCTGGTCTTGTCAAATACAAGATCCAGATGGTCAAGACTCGCGTGAATCAGGTTTGGTTATGTCCTGCATAGTTCTGTGATTTCCACTTACTTCACCCATCTTATTTCAAGTTTTAGTTCCTACTTTCTATGCTCTGCTTTTCTTATGGACACCCTTTAAAACTTGGTTAACTAAGTCATACTCATTTCAAATTTTTTTTTCGTTGGAAATTTGCGTGCAATCATAATTTTTCCTTGTGTATATTTCAGAAGTAATTGACTTTGATTCCTATGGCAATGCGCTAAGGGAACTTAAAGATATAAATTCAATCAAGAAAAATCCCATTCTTGATCATATAAAGTAGCTATTCACTAGCGACCATATGGATTTCTATGAAGCAGAATATTTGATCTGGTGCACGAGATGAAAACCAGATAAGTGTCATTTTGTTGATTTTAAATAACATAAGCAAATATGCGATATATATTTCTTAGGCTGTTGAATGTAACATTTTTTTAAAAGAACTATTGATTTTTCATTGGCATCTTTTGACTCTTCTCCTCTGCGCTGCCTGCCCCCTCAAATAATGATAGGAATCTTTTTTTTTTTCCCCATGATTTACCAGGTTGGACAGAGCTTCACAGATTGTAACAGCTCAGTTGTGTTTGGAACAGTGTTCTGTGTGAAACAAAAGCCAGTCCCAGTGCACTTGATAACTAAGTAATTTGGGAAAAGTCGCTAGACATCTCTGAACTTCATTGTCTTCAACTATAAAACGAGCAGTTCTAAAATTCTATTATTTTAAGCACATCTATGACATGCTTTAATTTAGATAGATTCCAAGTTGCTGGAAATGTTTCATTTATTTTGTTTTGACTGCTTAGAAATTTATTTGCTGCATCTCATAAAGACATGAAAAAATATACAGAGTATATGAGTATTATACGAATATTTGAATGTGCAAGGGCTTATCATACTCAATCAAGTTTTAGGATTGTTTTTCTATCTTTACATAATAAAACTTTTGGGCTCCAATTGTTTTCACACTCGTGCTTCTTCTTAAATAAGTTTTTGATTTTTATTTTTCTCTTATTTTACCAGAAATATATTTTAAAGTATTTAAGTGTTATTTGGTCACACTTTATGCATGATCGTTCTTATTATAATGAGACGTTAATATTTGGCTACCTAAGATAAATTACCAAAATAAAAAACAGGCATCATGGTAGCTGACTATGGCCAGAGGGGTTGTGCATTGTCTTAGAAAGTTGGTTTTGCCTTTCTTTCTGAAATAATTTGTATGAAACACTGGTATTGTCATCCTGATGGGTTCTCCCCTAAATTGATGGCCTAGTTGTGACAAGTCAGAGGATCCACACCATGTTTTAAGGTGTTAAAGAAAATTAAATTAGAAATGGAATCTGAGCTATGTTACTCCTCTCCCTGGAAGGGAGGATGTTATGGGCAACGTGCACATTGGGAACGATTTTTCTGGTAATAAAATTTGGAAAATCACAACTGGGACTGAACTATTCATGCTGCTGTTCAGTTTGAAAAGAACAAAAAGAATTTTCACTATGCAAAAACCTATATGACTATATGTTTGCAATGATGCCTCAGTGCAATGGGAAACAGCTGTTTATCTGTTTTTCTTTGGGTTTTATTTTGTCTTTACGCTGCCATTGTGTCAGTACGTGGCTTCATAAAGCCATAGGATTCTGATAGGAAAACTACCAAGGCCATGTGCCTTGGAAGCCAATGTGTTGATTTTCTAGCTGGATAGTAATATTTTATGATAGCTGGAGGTGGGGGAGGATCAGAGGCAAGAAGCCTAATGTTACCAATACCGTGTCCGGAAGTGAACTATCTCCTGTGTTTTATGTGTTTCATTCTATTGAATGAATATTGTATTACCGTTTTTATTTTGTTGCTGTTGTTGTTTGAATGTCAGAGACTTGTCAGACGGTTCTTTTTTCTTTTGCTTTTTTTTTTTTTTAAACACTTGATGGAAAGTTTTGTTGTAAAGCTTTTTTTTTTTTTTCCTCCATGGAGATGGCGTTATGTCTTGGCTATAAAGGAAAAGTCCCATAAAATTTGATCGGGAATTGTCTTTATGAGTTGCCGCCTTGTGCGCTATTAAAAGCTCAGAACCCGAGTGTTAGGTTTTAACTTGGAGCTGCGTTTGGCCGGTGTACCTTTTGGACACACCAGTTTTTCCCACAGAACATCTCCCACCAGCCTTGCTCCACGGGCTCAGTCCTCTCGTTCCATCCGTCCTTGCTGTACATTAGAGCCAAGCTTTTGGGGTGTCTTCTTTGGATATTTGCACTGTCAACACCAAATATCATTTATTTTCAGTTTTTCACCTTTTCTTACTCTAGACATATAGCACCTAAGAAGTAAGTGCTTTTTGCCAGGAAGTCCTCAATGAGCATTAATTGAACACTTGGGGGAGATTTTTTTTTTGTTAATTGAAGTGCTTATTTTAATGCCAGTGTTTCCTTATTAAAAATTCTGTGTTCTCCACTTACATTTTGTAGCCATGTGAGTCTGGTTTCATGTCTTTACTGACCGGCATCTGTGATATTCAGCTCAGCCCGTACACACCTGTATTCTCACTGTAAATCTGTGACTAATGAGCTGTCCCATTTTACTTTAGTTAAGCAGAGCCTGAGAGGATTCCTCCTTTCGTTATCGTGCATTCGCTTTTTTCCCCCAGAACACCTCTTGATTCTTACTCTGAACTCTTACATGAGATGTACTGTGAAACACAATTTCTTTCCTTCCTTCCTTTTTTTTTTTTTTAATGTATTAGTTGGCATGTTAATTAACCTGAGTGAAAAGAAGGAAGAGAAGACATATATTTTTTTAAGGGGAATAGAAGTCTTAGTGATCTTTTGCTTTCCTGAGAAACAGGTTGCTCAGTATCCAGACGGAGTCTAAAGTATACAGATATTTATTCACATTTTCCTTTTAAAATAAATAAATGAAAGGGTAAGTGGCAGTTCAGATAGGCTGTTTTGTTGTGCCTTAATGGCCCGTGGTACTCTAGATATTGAAATGCTCTAAGTGGGAAAAGAATTTTCTTTCCTCTTCTTTTCTGCTAATGGTGTTTATTCGATGTAAATATTCGGTTCTGTCATGATAATGGGTGCCTGAGGGAATCAAAGAAAATAACAGGATTCTTAAGATATTTTTCCATTCCTCGTCATTTGTTTCATACATTTCTACTGGAAACAGAAAACATTATTTTTTCCCCCCAAAGATAATTATTCTGCATGGCCTTGTTACCTATAGGGCCTTCTTTCTTTTCACATTAATAACCCACAGAATCTCTTCAGGTGCTCAAGTGAAATCATTAATTGGCTTGATATAAGGGGTTATTAGTATAGAAAGCTAATCTCTGCATCGATTGTATGTAACTCTAGACATTGACGCATTTTGTTGTTCTGAGGCCAAGCACCATTATTCTCTTTTTGCATCATACAACTGGGATTTCAACTTACTCCACAAACTTATAGCTCATATTGAAGTAATTTCTGCTGAGAAGTGATTTTTCTGACAATTATTCAAGTTTTTTGGTTAACAGTCAATATCAGAGACGACATTTGAATTGGATACTTTACCGTAGAGATGATTAATTCAAGCCTCTTCCTTCTAGTGTACTTTTTCTCCTTCTGAAATGGTTTTTGCTGAACTGCGGAATTTTCTGAGCGTTTGGTCAGAGTTAACAAAAAAGACAAATTTAACTACTATCTTCCCATGTAAATAATTAATACATTAATATCTAGCTTTGTTCTCTTTATGGACCTCCCTCTTCTTAAGTTAAGACCTGTATTTGATGAAAGAAAAATGTGAACACTAGGAAAATTTTACTTTGTGATGACTGAGTTTCTTTACTGCGTCTACCTTGGAAAATAATTAAATTCCACAAAATATTGACTTTTCTAGTTACAGATTTCCCCCCATCACACGTTTGAACAAAGCTACTTAAGGTATAAGGTACTAGCTAGAAATTTCTACCAGAAAGTCATGGCTCTTTTACCCCTGCATTCTACAACACATAGGCACGATCTATGGTCACAGTAAAATATATAAATTCTATTAAAGCAGAGATTTTTTTTCATTTGTTCTCGCAGCAGCAAACATGCTCACATGTGGGTAAGTACACACGTGTGAAACACACAGACACACACACACGCACACACACACACACACACACACACACACACACATGCCCACAGAGTGGAAAGCCAACATTAGAGAGTTCCTTGGACAGTTAGAGAAGGTGAGAGACAATGTCGTATAATAGAAGCGATATGGATTTGGTGTCTCCTCTGGATTATTTTGCTAATGGCACTGTGGGAATCAGTCATTGGTATAATATTTGTTTGAAGGTGGAGAAGATGATGCTAAAGGGGAAGAATAAAGCTTTAGTTAGAGAGGGAGCGGTACGAATTTTCTGGAGGAAAAAACATTGCTCATTTTTCAGTATTATGTAGAGTTCTAAAGGGGCTATAACCCAAACATACTGTAAATAGATTCGTAGAGAGATTGGATAAAGACCAGCTTTAGTAGGCAGGTCCAAGTACAAAAATAATATGAATACTTGATAAAGCAAATTAAAAAAATATAATTTAGGTAAGCAGCATTAACAGGGCCACAATCCAGATGGACACTCCTATTGGACATGTGCATTGGAGAGGCTGGGGGACTTCATGTAGGATGCCAGTTGGTTATGACCCAGTCCTGTGCTTCCATTCATAATTAAATGTGAGCATGTCATGTAATCACTCTTGAATAATCTACGTATTTTCTTTCCTGTCAAAAGAATGCATGCTGTTAACCAGGAATTATAAGTTAAGTTATTTTAAGTAGAAGGACTAGTTATCAGATTAGGATAATAGTTTGTTTAACTAGTCTGTGTTTATACTAGCTGATGTTCAAAAGTGATTAAATTTTTTTTCTCTTTGGTTAGTCATTTAAGTGTAAATTACTGTCAAGTACAACTGTTAGGTAACATCATGGTCTAAGAATCTAAAGTTGTATTTCATTGCCCAGAAAATCAAATCAGATTCCTCACCTTGACTTTGAAGGTCACATGCAACCTGACTCCAGCCGGGCCTATTCAAGTGCACTTGCTTTGCTCGCTTCAATACTTTCCAGTGAGCGATGCCTCTAGGCTTTCTCACACTCAATGGTAATGTTTATGTTGGGTGTATGTTAGCTAGAATATCCACCTACTTCTTATTCAGATTTCATTCGCTATTCAGTATTAACCTCAATTGCCACCCCATCCAAAAGCCTTCTCCATTTGCAGAAGCATTTATTCATCCTTATTTATTATTCATTTATTCATATATTCAAAAACACTCCACAAATATTTGTTGAGAACCTTCTATGTTACAGGGTGGTATCCTTTCCTAAACATGAAATTTTATTGCAGGTATAGTCAAGTCATATACTGAGTTTATTTTTTAATGTTTATTTTACCTCCTCTGTAAAACTGAGCTCATAGTAGCAATGATTATGTTTTTGTTTGTTTGTTTGTGTGTTTGTTTGTTTGTAAAGAGATCATGAGATAGCGTAAGACATGACTAGGCCGGGAGTTATGAGGCTGGTTCTGTGTCTCCTCTTGACCATGACATTAATTCTTGGGTAATTCAATCAATGGACATTTATTAAGCTTCTCTCATGTTTATTACTATGTCGAGCACTATAGGAGATAAATACATAAATGTATTTCATGTATGTATGATATGGACATTCATTTAAAAATTACTTTGGGGGAGCCAGTGATCTAGAAGATCTTTAACCTGAGATCCTGAGACTTCTAGAGGGATGAGTGTTTTAGCTGTAGATGATTTTATCTAAATTTTTGGATATGTGCTTAATGAAATGCATCTTTTTTTTTTTGAGGAGATGGTGAAGATTTTAGTTGTTAAAGTTGTCATTAAAAACGTCAAAAGCTTGTGATCTCATATGTAGAAACAAGTACCCAACTAAAAAACAATAGTCATAGAAGAACAACAGTATCCTAAGCTGGGTTTAGAAGAAGGTAAAATGATATCGGACTGTGGTCATTTAAGGAAAGGCCTCCTGAAAGAGATGACTCTTGGAATATAAGCTATGTATCTTTTGGTGTCAGCTTCTTCATGGAAAAAATAGGGGAGGTTATAGGATCTCAGTTATTCTTTCCAATTTTAAAATTTGTTTTCTCTTGATTGGATCGCCAAATGCCTATCAAAATGCCAGTCACATCATAAGTATTTAGAAACATCTGTTCATTAGTCCTAAAATGAAACTTTTAAACTTTATCGTTCCAAATATATCCACTTTCTTGAGTTAAAATTTTAGAATATTATAGCATTAGCGCCCAAATGTTCCATGAATGAAAGGAAGACTTATCAGATGTGTATGTGCCTTTGCTCACACTCTTTCACTTGGCAGAACAGAATGTTTAATTCATTATTTCTCCTTTATTGATTCATAGCATTTTTAATCCCTTTGTATTTTATCATGCTGTCTATCACAGCACTTTGGGTCTCCTTGTTAGTCTTTGTGCTTTGTGAGGGGAGGAGCTACCTCAGATCCACCTGAGATTATCCGGTACCTAACACATTCCCTTGACCACAAAGGAGCATGGTAAATGTGGAACTCTAGAGGAAAGGATGCATAAGGAAGTGCATAAAGATAATCTGTAAATGGCCTGTTTCAATAGAGCACAGAGATTAAGAGCGTGGGCTCAGGAGCGGGTTCAGATCTTCACACGGCCTTGTTCCTCAGTGAGTCACTGTTGGCAAGTTCCTCGGGATCTTTGTCCTCAACTTCCCCACCTGTAAAGTGAATGATGACAGCGTCTGCCTCATAAATTTACCTGATTAAATTACTTAAGTGCTTGGAAGAGCGTCTAGTGCATCACAAGTAAGGGAGAATCCAGGTCGATGGGGCCTCGAGCTTTTAAGATGTCTGGCCCTGTCTTTAAGAAAAAGAGTACTGAATTATGAATACGAAGGTAGTCAATGAGAACATGTAAGGATTTATTTAGATTGAGAAAATAAATGACAAATTACAGATATGAAAAACTGAAAAGTACCACAAACATCACAAAACATGTCATCATCACTAAGAAACTTCATTAAGTACACTTTATTCCCTATAGAGTTTTGTCTGCATACTCTCATATATCCTCTTTTATGGCATAATAATTTTGTAATCTTTTCTATAAAGAGAATGGAAAAAAAATTATCCTTTTTTCTAGCAAAGTAGATTGAAATTTGTTTTTATTATTGGTGGTTTAGGAAGTATTCATTTGCCTTCATAATAAATTACTGGAATAACACATTTCTAACTTCCTTCAGGGCTTCGGGCTCAGGCGGTCTTTTTTGTTTGGAGGGAATCCTGGGAGAAGTCCAGCTTTTGGGTTTTACTCCGCATGATATCGGGCAGCTATCAGAGATGGGGGGAGGGCGTGTAAGGTCACGGAGAGCCTGGGACATCGTGGCCCTCCTGTGTTGTATTCACATTCTTGTCCTTAGAGTTACAGATAAGGTCCAGATTCTCCATGCGTCTATTGGGGTTAGATTGTCATTGGAGTCCAGATTGAAGGCATCCAGGCAGCTGAAAATAAATACCTGCTGCAAACCCAGAACGACTTCTGGGAGGTAAAAGGGACCACCAGGTGGGCGCCACCCTCCGTGCCCCCTCAGGGCTGTTGTTCCCTCACTCCAGACAGTGCAGAACAGAGGCTTTGGAGCTCTGCTGGCCTCTGGCGAATCCGCCTCGTGCTAAGTGCTGCGAAAGTTAGCACTTACCATTATTATTTTACTCTTTCATGGCCAAATAACTCTTCAGTAAACCTCTAGGAATTTTGCAGCGATTGTCTTTATTATCGATCTCATAATTTTTTAATTTTCAGGAATGATTCCGACATTATCCTGAAATTCTACTTTATCACAAACAGGGTAGGATTTCAGACGACCTCAACTTTTACTAAAGTGGATGCTAAAATGATTTGTGCCAGGGAAAATTTATGTTTAATACTTCATGATCATATGAAGAAGAAATCAAATAGAGGGAAAGTTGTGGAGTTTCCCTCATTCTCGAATGTTGACGGTGGTGGATGCCATGCCACAGCTGTGGCCGTGTTCTCCTTCAGGAAGGAAGACTTTGTTATCCCAGTTGCTGGGAGTGCTGCTTGCTGACAGTCTTCTCTGGGAGAATCTGTGCTTGTCCAGGTCACACCCAGTCCCCGGGGAAAAGCCTGCATCCTGTGTTCTTTGAGGCGGAGAGTGTTAAAAGGCTTTCCTATCCCCAACTTGTACAAATGGAGAGGGCCAGCCCAGCTTCCGAGCCCCACAGAGCTCATTTCGTGGCTGCGGAGTGGCCTCACTTCTTCCTCTGCCCAGTTCAGCGTGCTTCCCTTCCCCCACAGGTCATGGTCCTGCACTGGTTTCCAGGATAACCTGCACATAAATCCGTCAGTCTCCTTCCCAGAGGACTTGCCCTGAAACACCAGCAATTTTTTTTAAGAAGCACAATCTTTTTAATAACAGCTTTTCTGAGGATGAGGATAGAGATCATTTATACGATGTGACTCAATTCCAGAAACATTCAAATTGAAAAAACGTGTTTTTTACACTCAAGGAAAAACGCTACACGGGAGTGCCGTAATTGCTTGCTGTATGATCACATTTGCTGTGACCGATCACCTGAAGCAATTAGAAGCCTTTCACTGAAGCCATTATCTGAAGAAAGGTTAAAGATTGTTGTTCTTTCCTTTTCTCACTGCAGTTTTATTTTTGCATGCTCTTGGCTTGATCTCCAAATTCATGGTTTTAAGCCAGTCTCCAGCTCTGCCATCTCTTGAGCTTCTAATCTGCATATTCATCTGTCATCCGACATTTCTTTGCTACCCCAGTGGCCTCTGAAACTTAAAATTTAACGTGTTGGCCACTGGATGAGTCGTCCCCTCAGACCAGTCCTGTCTCATGTCATCTCAACGAGTGGCCCCCATGCCCGGACGTCCCAAACCATACAACATTGTTAGTCATCCGAGACTCTTCCCCTCCTTCCCCCTGCATCCCCAGACAGCCGACAACACCTGCCAATTTTGCTAAGAAGTGTTACCCCTATAAGCAGCACCGTTGCTGCTTTTCAGTTCCTACGACTGCCTCCTCAGTTTAGCCCCTTATAAAGACAACTGTCATGGTAATGAACTCATTTTCCCACCTTCTGTTTGTGTCCTTTACATGCCTCCTCGGCACGGTGGTCAGGATCTATATCAAACGCAAATGTGATCAGGCCACTGCACTCATGAGCACAGTGAACAGCGAATTCTGCTGTCAGGCAAGGTTCTCGGTGACTTCACGCCTTTCTCACTGCAGTACGGCCACCTCGGCCTTCTCCAGCTTACTGTGCTAGTAAAATTGAAGTGCGTCGAGTTGACCTGCATGCTTCCTGGTGTCTCATGCCCGTCATTTTCCCTCTGCCTGGAGAACCCTTTTCCCTTTCTCAGATTGGCTAACTTTCATCATCTTCTAAGGTAATCTATTTTTGTCATATCCTCTTGAATGTTTTCTCTCTCCCTCAAAATGCAATTCATCAGCAAATCCTGTGCCTTCGAAACATGCGTCTATATCCATCTTCATTACTATTGCCACGAATTATCGTAGCAGCCCTCTGTGGCCTCTCTACGCCCATGCTTGTCCACGCAGCCGTTCTCAGTAAGGCAGCCAGAGTGTGACTTTTAAAACCTAAGGCAGTTCACATCCTCCCTGGGCTCAACATGCCTTAAAAGGGATTTCCAGTGCGATCCCAAGTTCTTCCCCTTCCCTTACCCAACCCTGGGCTCGCCTCCTGAATTTCTGGCTAAATTAGCCTCCTGGCTTTCCTAGCACCTTCTCCCACACGGAATTTGTGTCTCTTGTCGCCTCTGTCTGGAAAGTTATTTCCTCTGATATTGTTTGCTGACTCTCTTCCTTTAGGTCTCTGCTTGCATTTGATGTCACCTGATCAGTGAGGCCTTTCTTGTCCATCCTGTGTAAAACAGAGGTTAATTTCGCATACACTGTATTTGTTGTTCTCCATAATAATTGAGTGTGCCATCAGTCATGCTATATAATTACTTGTTTGTTTTCTGACTTTGTTTTTTCTTTCCCCCTTCGGTGATGTCTCCTTAGAAGAAGAGTGACTGACATATAGTAGGGACTCAATAAATATTTAAGGAATGTGTAAGTGAATGAAAGAACCAGACTAAACTCCAATTGTATTTCTTCTTGGCATGTGTAATGTTGGGCAAATTACTTAACTTCTCCATCTTTTACTTTCTCTATTGGTAAAATGAGGCCGATAATAATGGTGCCTGCCCTATTTTTCTCAAAGGTTCTTGATGAGATGCCAACATAATATGAATAGATTGTGAGGCCTTACTGTGCCTCGTGCACAATCTAAAGTGCTTTACATGTAAAATTTAATCTTCACAATACTCTTCAAAATAATCATAGGAAGTACTTCCATAATCATCTCCATTTTGCTGATTTTGGGAGAAAAAAAGAACTAAGGCTTATACATGTCTCGACGTCACCTGGAGAGGAAAAGAGAGCCAGAACTTGAACCCACAGCTGTGACCACACTGGTGTTGACTGGCAGCCCTGACTGTGTCTCCTTATTTGGGGCCTGCTGTTAGAGAACATGACCCAGACAGGACGCCTACGGGTTTGTATTAGACGCTCTTTATCAGCTGGCGAATATTTCAATGTTTTTTGTTTCAAGGATTTCTGTTGAATTCTGTCAGATATTTTCCCCTTCTGTATAGGCAGCCACATGACTTTTCTCTTTGAATCAATTAATGTAGCTACTGCACTAATAATCTTCTTGATGGTAGCTGTCCTTTCATTTCAAGAAGTAAAACTTAGTCATATAATTTTATTCTGCTAACACACTGCTTGATGAAATTGTTCGTATTTTATTTTGGAAATCTGCATCTATATTCGTGTAAAAGAGTGCTGTATCATTTTCTTTCTTACAATATCATGACAGTTTAGATATCAGGTTGTGGTGCCCATGAATTAGAGTAATTTTATATTACCATAAAGATTTGTAAGTTCCCTGAGCGTTGGTAAAATCTTAAAGAAATCAGTCTTCTCATTGCATATTTGAGACTAATCCTTAACCAGGCTTTCTTCTTCTTGAGTCTATTTTGATAATATATATTTTCTTAGAAAGTGAACATTTAAATTGGTTTGTTTGAACACATAATTTACAAAAATTATACTACTAATGGCTCCTTTTGCATTTTTAATGTATATAATTTGAGACTTTCTTTCCTTTGTAGTTTTGGTCAGATTTGTTTTTCAGAGAATGATCTCTTAATTTTACTAATTACATTTTCTACTTGATCAACTTCCGTTTTTATCTTTGGCAACATTTTATTCTGTTTTCTTTATTATTTTTATGGATTCTTAAGATTCTTAAGATTAATTCATAATAAAACATTTCTTAAGATTAGATTCATAATAAAACATTAGATTCTTAGGATTAATTTATAATGAAACATTTCAGTCTGTTTTCTATGAGAAACTATAAAATTCTCTGTGATTATGCTTTTGCTGTATTCAACAGGTATTTTAATGAAGTATAAAAATTGACTTCTTATTTTATATTAGTATTATTTAAAAGGATCATTTGTTCATTTATCGGTGGTAGATTTTTAAATTTTTTAAATTTTATTATTGATTATTAATTTAATATTGTTGATATTATAATTCAATATTTTTCAATTTAATAATAATCCAATGTTATTGATATTATTGATTCCATGATCATAAAATGTGGCAGGTAGGATTTAGATTTTTGTAATTTTTGAGGCTGTTTTTAGGTCTAACACATAGATGCTTTATGTCTAATCATAGACATAAGTACTTTTATGAATGTTCTGTGTTTATTTTTTAATGTGCTGTTTCTCTAGGGTAGAACATTTTAATCTGCTATATCTATCTAATCCAATATACATACATACTACTTAAAACATTTATTGTGTTTTAATTTTACCACAGACAGTGGTATGCTGGAGCCAGCTCTAACAGGCTTGTGAGAGCCTATGGTTAAATATTCAGGCATTTTGTGAACCAGTTGTTAAATTATTGGCTTGAAATCAGTGTGGTGGGATATTTATACAGCAGAAATTGGCAAATACTACAAATCAGTGTGTTTTTTTTTTTTGAGAGCCAGCTTACTTGCATACCACAGATCATAGCCCTACTCATTTTTATGTATGCGTAAATTTCTGTAAAATATTATAACATCTTTATTACCACCTTATTTTTCCTTTACATACTTTGAAGCTGCATTGTTAGGTGTGTGCAGTTTCTGATTATTATATCTTCTTGCAGGTTGTAACATATCTTTGTGCATTATCCTTTGTATTGCTTAGCACTTATCACTTGAATTCTAATTATTCTGGTATGATTATCATCATGCTTACATTTGCTTAACATATCCTTTTCTGTTCTTGCATTCAAGCTTTTTGTACCATTTTATTTTTGTTCCATTTCTCGTTAATAGCATATTTTAAAATTTGTCTTTCTCCCTGTTTTAAACACAATCTTAGTGTCTGTCTTTTAGTGAGCAAATACAGTTTTTATCACATTTCGCAAGTGTGGGTGGATGTACTTGTGTGTGTCTAGACTGGCTACTGCCACATTACTTTTTATGTATATTTTTTACTGTGCTTTCTTTGTCTAATTATCCTTTTCTGCCTTCTAGCACCTCCTGTTAGATTGTTATTTCTTGCCTCATTTTCCTTTTTCTCATTGTTGTTCGGAAATTATAACGATATATCTATTTTTGTTTCCTGTACTTAACTTTTCTCTTGATTTTTTGCAGTTAATCATATGAATCACATTCCCCAAATAAAATAATCACCTTAACATGAGTTTCATTCTTCCTCTTCTCATGTTTTTTGCCCACAAAGCGATTATTCATATTCAATATTATTATTATTCTTTTTTTTTTCACGTTGCTATTTGGAAAAGTACTTCCTAGGTCAGTAGTTGCCTCATGTCAGTAATTGGGGTTGGAGTGACTGCAAAGGGGCACTAGAGAAATTTGATTATAGATATATTTTATATCATGATCATGGCTGTGATATCCCGGATGTATACAGTTGTCAAAACTCTGCGTATCGTATACTTAAAATGGGTGTATGTTATTATCTTGAAATTATACCTGATAGAGTGGATTTTAAAAGCGTCGGGGAGAATTTCGGAGAGAGCAAGGACGTAGGATGTAGAGAAGGTCTGTTAGAGGTTGCAGGTACAAGAAATTATAATGGAGCGTTGTTTCCAGCAGTACTTTGGGGCGTGGAATTTTAAATTGGCAAAATGAAAATAGCGGGAAGATGAAATGTGAGGGAAACTTTGGGTGCTATTTAGGATAATAGATAGTAAAGCGACTGGGAAATCAGGCTGGTAGTTGTGAGAAACAGGGGCAACGGAGTTGTGAACAAATGAAAAATCCAATCCGACCAACGTGATAGGTGCTTATACTGTATTTGTATGCTTTAATGTGTTCGAGGTATAGTCATAAACAAGATGAACAAGGTTTCTAACCACAAAAATCTCACATTTTTGCAAAATGAATGAATGAGGTTTCAAAAAGTTGTCATTAGTTATTTAGACCCAAATGGAAATATTAACTTGTTTTACGTTCCATACCTTCTTAAATCCCACATCTTTTTCTTTTTTTTCTTGGATAACATTTCCCCCCCCCCCCCGGAATGCATTTTCACATAATTTTTTCACATTCTGTGTATCTTATATTTTCTAAGGTCTAGTGTGAAGGCAATTCTTTGCCCTCTTTCTCAAATGCTGGTAGCTTTATAGTTTCAAATTCATTTTCCCTGAGTTCGAAAATTTGTTGCATTGGCTTGTAAGTACCATGATCAGATTTATTCTGATTCTTGTCCTTAAAGTACTTGTTTTTACTTCCTGGGTATGATTAGCATTTTTTTCCCCTTAGTAATTAAGAGATGTATTTTAAAATTACCATTTTTCATTTATCCTTTTAATTCCCATTTGGTGTGACAGCTAGTGTTTTCTTCCAATTGTATAAAATTTTATTTTATCATTTTTTTTGTGATTATTTCCTCCTCGCTGTTTTCTTTGCCCCTTCTGGAGTTTCTTTTCCATACTATGTTGGAATTTCTAGACTTATCTCATAATTTCCAACTCTGTCATTTTGTACTGTGATTTGAAGGTATTTCTTCACCTTTCCCAAGTTTTTCGAATGCAGTGCTTTTGGAATCTGGGCTAGAGGAACAGATCTCATGAACTATTTCTAGACCGTAGATTAAAAATCACAGTTGTGCTGCTCTGAAGAAGGTATCCATTATGCTTGCCTTAGAGAATCATACTAGCTCGCATTTTTCAAAAACACTTCTACAAAACGGTTTTCAAGAACATTTGCACCAAATGATTTAAAAAGAAAAAAAAAGGCACATGAATATGTTGCCACATAGAACTGCGGTCAGAAGTTGGTAAGAACATTTACTGTTTACGCCCTCTAGCCACTTATACGCATCATCATTGTCAGAGATGATAAACTTGTTGAAATGTTTTATATTCATTTGTTAATACCATCTATTTAATTAATGATTTTTTTGAGTAGTCATGGTAACTAAAGTGTTCAAATTTTATCACTGCTTTGTCCTAAGCAGTATAGACATTTAAATGGTTACGATTTGCTTTGAAAGTGTTTCGATATTATTAAGCAATCTATCTTATTTTTGTTTTAAGTATTCCCAAGAACTTAAATGTTGTTTTATTAAAAATATATGTATAAAATACATATATTTTATAAACCTTGTTTGAAATGGCACCTTTTAAAAGAAAAAAACATCTTAATATTGATTTTTGTTGTTTTGGTAAACTGGGAAATTTATAGGTTTTATTAACGTGTTGTGTGGCCTTACGAGAGAATTAAATACCAATTTTAGATCTTATATTTGTATGAATTAAATTTTTTAAAATCACAGTAACCATGGTAACAGTTTATAACAGATTCTTTTTAGACTTAATAGTAAACACATTTTTGTTTCTTAAAATTTCATATTTGAAAATTTTATAATATTGGTGTCAGTTGAAAGCAATTACTGTAAAATGCTAGTACCATTAATGACAGAACGATTTGAGACATTTAAAGATATCAGTTTCTCAGTTATACTCAAATGGGACTGATTAAGAGATCCACAGGAGTCAGAGGTCTGCAAACTATAGACTATGGGTCAAATTTGCCAACTGTCTGTTTTGGAAAATGAAGTCATGTTGGAACACAGCCATACCCGTTCATTTATGTATTGTGTATGTTGTTTTCACACTATAATAGCAGAGTTATGTAGTTGTGACAGACACTGTAAGACCTACAAAGCCTGAAATACCATCTGGTCCTTTTGAGAAAATGCTTACCCATTTTTTCTTTATGCAATGGCAGTTCCTACCTACCATACTGTTATCAAATGACTCACTTTTCTCTGAATACATGCTATGTTGTGTATGGCCTTGCTCAGACTTTTCTCCACACAGAATGTTATTTCTCTTCTTTTTAGTTCGTAGCTAAAATCTATTTATTTCTTAAGGTGCGACTCCAACAACATTTCCCCATGAAGTTTTAATAAAAAAAAGAAAGTTAAATTTCCTGGACAAAGCTCCTTTATACCCCCTTATATATACTCTACAAGCCCTTGCCTCTCTCTCTGCATACGCGATCGTGACTAAACCCAGTTCTCTACTTATCCCGGGCCTGCCTCTTCCTTGCAGCTTAATGCGGCTGGAGAAAACACACACAGGCATGTCGACTGACCTTACTTTCTGACCGTTCACAACCGGGACTTTCAGTGGGCATGGCTCTCACATCATACTTACATTTGTTCATTCTCCAATTTACCTTGATGGCTATTTCATATCTTCTCCTCTGTCCTCAACCCTTAACTCCTCCTTCCCATCCTCACCTTCTTGCTGATGACTTTTAGTTCTAATTAACTGAGAAAATCGGAGGACTACTCGAGAATATAACACTGCACGTAGACCTACCTTTCAATAAAGGACAGCTGTGCTATCTGACATCCCTTGTTGTCCAACGCTAGGTTTGCCCTCATTTTTGGTTTTCTTTGAGTGAATAGATGACTGCCTTTACCAGCTAAACCAATACTTACAACTCTCCTTTTGTCGCTGGGTCTGTTTAAATTTATTTTACATATGTCCACTATTCCAGACGTCTTACCCCTGTCAGTGACATTCTGCCAGCAGAGCAATGCTGCCATAAAGTCAACAAACACTGCAGCGAGATGCGATCGCAGGATTCCAAAAAATTCCTGCTTCAACTCTATGAATTCCTTGAGAGTAGGCTGGGATTTAGTCTGTTTTTATTCCCGGATGCAGGCATCCAGGGGAATGAAGGACACGCCAGCCTTCAAAGATGCTGATGGCGAGGGCATTTTATGACCCTATGCAATTAGTATGCCAGGATTAAACACTACTTCCACAGTTCTCCAAAATATGAAAGAAAAGGAAGTGGACAATTTATGTCAGCCCTGTGTTTGCCTTCTCAGAAAGTAATTAACTTGGTTTCAGACACTTCTCTCAAACGGGTTTGTTTGTTTGCTTGTTTGTTTGTTTTTGTTTTTTGTTTTTTGTTTTTTTGTGAGAGTCAAATGAGATAATGTATGTGAAAGACCATGAGTTCTGTTTTGCATTGGAACAGTGTTTAACTGTTGGAAAGCAGTGGCTTTTTATTTTTTCACTTGAGGTGGGTCAGATACTTCCTATAATAAAGGGCCTATACTTCTCAACCTCAGAATTTATGAAATGTCTCTCACCCCTCCTTCTGCCCAACTAGGTTGTGAGAAATTTTTAATGGCTATATATATGACATTTATCTGAAGCAAATCACTTAACCTCTCAGAACCTCAATTTCTTCACTGTAAAATAAGAGTAATATCTCTAACATAAAGATATTGCCAGGATTGAATGTAATAGCGCATGCGAAATCATTTTGTAAACCTAAAAGCACTACGTAAACAACACTTAGTCTAATCAATGTCACCATCATTAATAATTATGTACTAGTTAACATTGAGGCTTGGCCAAACAGAAAGGAAAGAATATTTTATCTTTTCACATTTTTTGATTCATTAGGATCACACACACACACACACACACACACACACACACTTCTAGTAAAATCAATTCACAGAACTATTATAAGTGGCAGGTTGAATGCTTTCGAAGCTGCTACGAAAACCTGATTTTTGCTGTCAGCTCAGATAAACCACATCAGTACTTTCGACAAATGACAATCCAGTTGTAAAAGTTTCTTTTTCATCTATACGGGCCTCTATTATCATTATTTTATTCTACTCATTCAACCATGCTTGGCATGGAACATTCTGGCTAAGGCACTTTGTCTTCCTTGACATATGTCAGCTGGAGGTAGTTGGGCAGGCGGTGAAAACCCACTGTGACATGGGTAAGAATTAAACACGCTGCTCTGTAAGACTCATGGCTGCCAAGGACTGAAATCCTCATCATTTACTCCAGTTGCTTCCTGAGGTCTTATTAACGATTGTCTCACCCTTAGTACTGCTCAGTCCCAAGTCGGTAAATACTGTGTTTGGAGCAACGGAGAGTCTGAGATACCACAATGAAAAAGGAGGAGGGGAATTTAAGAGGCTTTAGATGAAATTACAAAGATAATTTTGAAATTTTGTAAAATAATTGAAGCACTGAGATAATATGGACAAAAAAGAATGATTATGAGATGAGAGTAATAAGGAGAATTTGCCTTAATTAAACCAGTTAATGGGTGATTTGGATCATATATAATAGAAGGGTTAGATTTAATGTCTTTGTAGAAAAAGAGGCGTTTCTATTGGATATACTCTTGTAGTATCTTGTTTGACACATAGATAATGTTGGTTTTTTTCTTTTAAGAGTTACATATTGTGTAGTTTAAGGGCAATCATTTTTATATTTCAGAAATATCTAAAAATGAAATAATTGTTTGAGTTTTATAGAATTAATTGCAGTGAATATTTATATTGAGTGACGTGGTAGATTTTGATTTTTTCAGGAAGGTCACAAAGTACATACTATTTTAGAAGAAAAGAAAAAAATTATTGTTTATGTTTTATATATTTTGGCTTTAAATTTTTTAATAAAATGGAGTCAAATATGGGAATGTGTAATCTTCACATTCTTCACCTCTTTGAATTAAAAAAAAATAGAATTCTGTTACTTATGAAAATCTCCAATAATGTTTCAGTTAAGTGTTTTATTTTGTTGAGAACAAAATTCAACTGAGTAAATTGGAAGATCTAATTGGCTTTCTTAAACAATTCATGAATCTAGCATCCCATCTAACTGCTAACAGGGGTGCTCTGAGGGGTTGTACAAAAGAGAAAGTTTTTATAGGAAGAAGCGTGGGGCAAAGAGCTATTAACGAAAGAAAAGAAAGGATTATATTTAGGACATCTGTTTGGGTGGGGGAGGGTCGAAGGAAGGCAGCTTTTGTCATATAGGTTGTACCTTCTTATTATAGGGAATGGAGAGGACCGACATGATGAATTACCTCGTTGCTGTTGTCCAGAAAATTCCAGACCAGTTGATTAAGATAGTATTTCTGGGTGAGGTTGAAATGGTAATTACGTCAGGTACTAAATTTAGGTTTGTTATCCTGGACTTTAGCATAAGTGACGTCATTTTGGACCTGAAGTTTTCCCTTTAACGGTTTCAAAGACTGAAGACATCTATTTATGTCTGTAGAAGCAGCATTTCTGCTGTATATTAAATGAACACAGTCAGTTTACATGAATCCAGGTATACGTTTGCTTCTTCTTTTCACTGATACAGCTTTGGAATTTGCCAATTCAGGAACATAATAGTGGAAAGGGTTGGTCTTTGTAATCAAACAGAGCTGGTCTCAAATCCTGGCTGTCTTATCCTTGCTGTGGGGCCCAGGCATCTTATCCAAATGCTGCTACCCCTACCCCACAGGACTGCAGTGAGGACTAAATGTGATGCATATATTAAGTGACTTAATGGAGCGCCCATGAAAAAGTGGTGCTCGATAAATCATAATTTCCTTCCCTTTCTCCCTGCCCCCAGCTAGTTCACTTGTGTTTTTAATGGATCGTTCTTTCCCCTGGATTGTATTGTAGGAAGTGTTCTGGATGGATGGCTGCTGGAAACCCATTGCCATAGCCAGCTCTTCTTCAGCATTTAAGGATTTACCCTGGCATTGAGTAATGAGAATTTCGGTAAGAAAAATTAGATGAAGACAGTATGTAGACTTTTCCTAAAAGGTCACTTAAATCTCAGCTACTTCCTAATATGACTCTTCTCTAAAACATCTTGGGATGTCACAGGTGTCTGTTCACACAGGGGTGGTTCTTTTTCAAAGTAAGTAAAATAGTGTTTTTCTTAAACTGTTAACAACCCTGATTTGCAATTTCTGTCCTCAGAAATACATTATTTCACTTATCTCACCCTATTTTGTTTTCTAAGTATCTGTCTCCTCAGTGAGCTGTGCGGTCTTTGAGGACAAGGCTTGTGGTTTTCATCCCTTCTGTGTAGACTAAAGGAAGTCCAGATTTTTCATGGTTAAGGGGGCCATCAGCACCGCTATCCAAAGTTTTAAAGCTTTGACAACATGAAAGAGGCAGATAAAAGTATCAGACTCTAAGAAGTTTTAAGTTAAGTGATTTTCCGAAATCATCAAGAAAAATTACTATCTAGTGGCTCTTGGATGGCAACATTTTTATTGGTTCTATTTCTGCCCAGTTTTTCTCTAAATGTAATTAATATTCATATGGTTACATGAACTAGTAAACCTGTGTTGTTAATCTGCATTGTATAAAATACGTTGGACTATTAAAAATGAAAGAAGAATGAGAGGGGTTTTAAGGATACTAGAAAAATAATAGTGGTGACATTAGTAGATATGTAAATTTTCTTAAAATTAATATCTATTAAATCATTTTAAAGAATTTTGCCCATGAGAAACAGAGCTGGAGGTAGTAGGGGGAGCAAAACTAAATAAATTCTAGTTTTGTTAATTTTAATAAGCAACACTAATTCTTAAATTTTGATCTAAAGGCATGATAAACTATTAATTTAAACACTACTTTTTAACTAAAAAACATTTTACCCATTTTCTCTATGATTATATTTTTCAGAAACCATATTTGAGAAGTACGTCCATCCAGTGCTATTTGTGTTTACTCCTGAACAGTCACTTTTTAACCGAGGCTGGCATTCATGTCTTCATTTTGGGGTAATTTTATCTTTAGGCATTAATATCATCATGCTGATGGCCATGATCATTAGTTTCAATATCTTCTCTATTAAATTGGTTTGTGTTCAGTTGCTCATATTTAGGCAGTCAATATTTAGAAGTATGTTAGGATCAGAGATTGGAGACTCAGAAGAGGTTTATAATCACCCAACTGAGCATTTCTTTATTCTGGTAGTATAGAAACAAGTATTGTATCTCCAAATGAATTGGACCTCTTGGTATCTAACTAAACTTGGAAGCGCTTTCCTTATTAATATCCTACATGATTGCAGTAAAAAGATAGATATTTAAGGCTCACCATGTTACTTTTTTTTATCTATTTCCTGACACCGACTTTTCCAATCTTTTCAGCTCTATTTTAGTTTAGTTGTAAACATCTCTTTCTTTCTTTAGACCTTTTGTTTTTCCTCCTAATGAATATTCATATTTTTCTATCCCTGTTAACTTCTTTCTTAGATGCAGCTAATACACTGTACCCCCTTGGTCTAAGCACCTGACCTGTAGTTATGTAATCGGACTCAGTTCAGTTTTACTCTACTGATGCCTTCACGGGGTGGGGAACCATAGATTTATGCAGGTAAATCTTGCTGTCAAAAAAGATTAGTGCTGGTTCTCGTGTTTCTATAAAAATCCATCGGGTGCAAGTGTTTTTCCTGAAGCTCTAAGAATGATTGCACAGTCACTTGGTCAGCATATGTATCTTTTGTCTTGTTATTAAATTTCTGTTTTCCCAAAATGAGTAATCGTATGATCATTCAGCCTAGATTGGACTAAAGTCTGTAATGTTTATAGTTAAAGCTGCTGCAAGCATAATAATAACGTGAACATCATACAGGGGCATATTTAATCTACTGGAAAGAATCTTTACTATCAAAAACACTGCATGAAAATGATTATTGCTTATGTTAAGAATTGTACCTGCTTATTAGACTTGAAAGTCTGATGAGACCTCTACTTAAAACTAGTAATTCATTCGAAAATATTTCCTGGGTACTAACCACACGTCAGGCCCTGTATTTATTTCATTGCAGTAAATTGCACGAGGTTTTTAGAAGTTATTCCTCCAAATTAAGCTTTTCTTGAATCCAGATTTGTCAGTTCCCATATTAACGTGTCAAGGCTGTTTGTACGATGTGTTCGGTTCAGTTTCTGTTCATCTCCAAGGCTGTTGAATGCACAAAGGCAAGGATAGCATCTTTTCACTAGTCAGAAGACAAATCTTGATTGCTCTTTTGCCTTTAGTATCCGTCAGGAGAATACGATGTTCATTCAAAACGCTTTCCTTTTCGGTTTTGCTTTCAGCCGTGTCAGTGCAGGTCTTCCCAAAACAGAGTCAAACTGGCAGTATGTAATAAGAGATTTGGAAAAAATTGAAACTCTTATTCAAGTAAGTATTTATTTTTCCATAAACTATCTGGTACAATTGCTATAGAGTCTGCCTCTCCCTGTGTTTTGCTGTCGGTCTTAATGAAATCTTACTTGAAACTGTAATATTTTTATAGAAATCTGTGAGCCTTGTAAAGCCTCAGATGCAATCACTTACTTATAATTTTCGGATCCTAATTATCTTTAAAGCTCAAGTATAAGTGGCCCAGCATGAAGAGCTCTCTGCCACCACAGACCAGAGATTCAAAACCAGGCATCTTTGTGGCACTTGCTGGGGCAATGGCATGACCCAGAGGTACCCTCTCTGTTCTGTGGGCTAGAGAACCCTCTGTCCCACCTGAAGATGCCAGTGGGTGATGCCTTCGCCCACAGTGGGTGACATAATAGGGACCTCTGGGAGTCCCAGGGGTTTGACATGAGCCATCTTTCCAAATTAGCACCTCAACGATTCTAAAAATTAACTTGTCATTGGAATCCCAGCACACAAACATAGATCAGAACCTGCCTGCACGCTAAACCTAACCAGGGTGGCTGCCCGCTAAAAGAGAAGATTTAAATAGGACCACGGTCTCCTAATGTAATAGCCAAAATGCCAGAATACAATTGAAAATCACTCATATCAAGAAGCAGGAAAATCACAACTTGAATGAGAAAAGAATCAACAGACTCTGAAAGTGACATGGGTTCAATGTTGGAATTATTTGATAAGGATTTTAAAAGTAGCCATCATAAAAAGTGCCAGCAGGTAATTAGAAATATTCTTGAAACAACTGAAAAACATGGAAAGTCTTAGCAGAGAAATACAATATGTGAAAGGAACCAAATGTAAATTACAGAAATGAAAAATATAATAACTGAAATATGAAGACAATTGGAGAGGCTCATTAGCAGAAAAATATAATGAAGGCAAAACAGTGAACTTGAAGATAGAATAATAAAGAGAATTCAGACTGAAAAGAAAGAAAGAAAAGCAAGCAAGCCTCAAGGGTCTTTGAGACAATGAAAGATTCAGCATTCCTAGCATTAACATCCCAGAAGGAGAGGAGAAAGAAAATACAAATAAGAGACAGAGAATGACCAAATAGATAATTCAAACCAACTCATTGCTTGTCTACAAGGAATTCACTTCAATGATATAGGTAGGTTTCAATTAAGAAGAGAGAAAAATATTCTATATTGTAGTGAGTTGAATAATGTCCCTCAAAATTTATGAATGTGAATTTCGACACCCAGAATTTCAGAATGGGACCTCATTTGGAAATAGGGTCTTTGCAATATACTTACTTAAGAAAAGGTCATACTGGAGTAAGTTGGGCTCTAAATCCAATGATGAGTGTCCTTGTAGGAAGATAAGACACAGAGAGACTGACAGTGAAGAGGTCATGTGAGAATGGAAGTAACCACAAGCCAAAGAAGATAGGATTAATGCAGCTACAAGCCAAGAGAGGCCAAGGATCGCCAGGAGGCACTAGAGGCTTGGGGGAGCTAGGGAAGGTTGTTCTCTAGAACCTTCAAAGGGAGCATGGCCTATTTATACCTTTATTTTGATCTCCAGAACTATAAGAGACTAAATTATTGTTTTAAGCCACTTACTTCATGATACTTTATTACAGTAGCTCTAGGAAATTGATACATATGCACACAATAATTTAAAAATCAGAATTGGCTATATTAATGTCAAGGAAAGTGGGCTTCACAGCAATAACATCACTAGAGTCAAGAGGGAAATTATTATAACGGTAAATGATTAATCCACCAGGAAAACATAACGATTTAAATGTGTACAGTAGAACCAAACACAGAGCCTCAGATGCATGAGACAAAAACTGATAGACCTGAAAGAAAAAACAAATTCGTGCTCATAGTTGAGGTACTTTATCACCTCCTTAGTAACAATTAGAGCTACTAGACAGAAAGTCAGAAAGAGTAGAAAAACTGGTCAATAGAATCAACCAACAATATCAAATTTACATAGATAGAATACTTCACCGAACAATGAAGAGGAAATACTTTTTCAAGCCCCATTCACCAAGACCAAACATGTCCTGGGCAATAAAACAAACTAACAAATTTATCAGAACTGAAATCATACAGAGTATGTTGTTCTCTGACTACAGTGGAATCAAGTAGAAGTCAATTACACAAATACAAGAAAATCTCCAAGCATTTGGAACTTAAATAATACACTTCTAAAGACTGAGTGTTTTTCCCCTAAGATTGGGCACAAGGTAAGGATGTCTTCTCTCACCATTCTTATTCAATATAGTATTGGAACTTTGGCTAAACCAGTGAAACAAGAAAAAAGAAATAAAAGCCATAAAGCAAGAAAAAAAAAAGGCACACAGATTAGAAAGATATACATTACCTTATGTCTTTTTTTTTTAAGAGGAAATGCAATAAATGACTTTTTATTGAGGGAATGCAAATTAAAACCACAGTGACTTATCACTGTGCATCTATAAGAATATCTAAAATAAAAAGTAGTGATAACGTGAAATGCTGTCAAGACGTGGAAAAACTGGATCACTCATATATTGTTGGTGAGGTTGTAAAATTGTGTAGCAATTCTGAAGTAGTTTGGCTGTTTCTTAAAAAATAAAACATGCATTTGCCATATGATAAAACAATTTTACTCTTGAACATTTATATCAGAGAAATGAAAACGTGTTCACACCAAAATATGCACATGAATGTTCAAAGAGTTTTATTTATAATAGCTAAAACTTAGAACAACACAGACATCCTTCAGCAGGTGAATGGTTAAACTGTGGTACATTATGACAGTGGTTGCAAGAGGTTAGGGGAGAGGAGGGATGACTGGGTGGGGCACAGGTGATTTTCAGGATGGCGAAACTGTTTCATATGATGCTGTAATGGTGGTTACGTGTCATCATATACTTGTTAAAATCCATAGAATGTACAACACCAAGAGTGAAACCTCACATAATCAATGGACTTTAGTCAGAAATAGATCACTAATGACTCATCAGTTATAATAGATGTACCACATTAATGCAAATACTAGGGGTAATGGGGAGGGGTGGGCTAGGGGATGTGTTTGGAACTGTCTGTACTTTCTGCGTATGTCCTATAAACCTAAAACCATTCAAAAAATAAAGTTTATTAATTTTTTTCAAAAGGCCAACCTCAAAAGGTTACATGCTGCATGCTTCCATTTATGTAACATTCTTGAAATGATATCATAGCAACGGAGAGCAGAGAAGTGGTTGCCAGGCATTAGAAGGGTAGGATGGGGGGTGGCGACATGTGTGGGAAGGAAGGCAGTTTTGGCTGTAGCAGGGGGATCCTTAGGGCGATGGAATTGTTCTGTGTCTTAACTGTGGTGGTGGTGATGTGAATTGACACATCTGATAAAATTACATGGACCTACACACACACACACACACACACACCACACACACACTTTAGTGACCATAAGACTGGTAGAATCTGAGCAAGGTGGTTGGATTGTATCAATGCGATTTCCTGGTTATATTATTGTGCTGTGGTTATGCAGGATATTACCACTGGGGGGAAATGGTGACAGGTACTCGGGATCTCGCTGTTATTTCTCTCACAATTGTACCTGAATCTTACAGTTCTCCCAAAATAAGGAATTTAATTTTAAAAGCTTAATGTGATGTTGTCAGGAGGTTGTTCTCATTATATCTGAAGCAATGCATAATCTTTCCTATCTTATTTTGTTTCCTTTCAGTCTATACACATTGATGCCACTTTATATACTGAAAGTTCTGTTCATGTGAGTATAGTTTATTTTTTTCAAAATTGCTATTTTTTTCCAGCTTTCAAAAGTCTAAGAAGTGTATTTTCAAAAATTTAATGAAATATGTATAGTTTTTTAAATATAGATTTTGGTGTGTTCTTACAACACATGATCAATGAATTTAACTGTTGAGCTTGTGGGACTAGGGGACAAAGAATTACATGCTGTTTTCATAAAATACTTAAAAGCCTTTTCCATCAATGTCAGACAAAATTTGCTGTACATTTTTGTGATGTAGTTATATCATGATGCAGTTAAATACAAAAGTCAGGTTAACTGATTCAACTTAAAATTATCCAACATATCGATTATTTCCAGGGCTATCTTTAATTACCATCTTTAATCATATTTTCTACAAATAGCTTAAATACATTTCTACATTTCACATGAACCTTTCCAATGATTGAAAAGGATTCTGTCTGGTTACTCTCTATGTGAGAAAAGAAACACAACCCATAAAACCGATCAGAATTCAAAAGTGACCTTGGACTTGTTTCCTTAGCACAGACACTGTCTAAGGCTGTGTGAAGCCGGTCGTGTTGCCAGTCCTTTTTCTCTGGATTGGTTGCTAAAAATCAAGAAACGAGTCCCCCAGCTTCCTCACCCTGTGGAAAACAAACTCTATGTTGTGTGCTTTCAGAACAGTGAGCCCTCTCTCTGTTGTTCCTCAATTAGAACTTCTCTGAAATAGCAGGTTTTACCCCCACCAGGACTTTCTAAGCATCAAGAAGAAACCATAGCCAGAAACTAGGGAAAATGAATGTTCATCAACCCATAGGCTGGTGCTGCTGCACGTGGAAATTGTCTCCCTCCCTTCGCTTCAGCGTATATTCCATTTTTCTTTGCATTTTTCAATGTAGAAAGCAGTCCATTAACAACCAACGCTCAGCATCCCGAGATTGCTTTTAATCTTGCAACTCATGGGTTGTAGAAAAAAAACGTAGATTGAAACTTAGAGTTAAACCCTGACTCTGCCACTTCCTAGCTGTGTTACGTTGGAAGTCACTAAACATTTCTGGTCCTCGGTATTATTATTTCTTTTATGATTTTATTTTATCTATTATTTATGTTATTATTACCATGGTGATAGTATTTACCCTTTCGATTCCTGAGCAGCTGCTGTGGGGGATAAGCAGTCCCCCTCATCCATGGGGAATACATTCCAAGACCCCCAGTGGATGCCTAAAACTACAGATAGTACCAAACTCCATATGTACTATGATTTTTCCTATACACACATGCCGGCAGTAATGTTTCTTTTATAAATTAGGCACAGGAAGAGACTAATAGCAATAATAATAAAATAGGACAATTATAATTCTATACTGCCAAAAAAAATTATATAAATAGGGTCTCTCTCAAACTATCTTATTGTCCAGTACTCCCACTTCTTTTGATGATGATGTGAGATGATCCAGTGCCATCGTGACGAGATGAAGTGAGGTGAATGACACAGGCATTGGGACATAGCGTTAGGGGCTATTGACCTTCTGACGATACGTCAGGAGGATCATAGAGCCATGTCTTATGACTCGTTCATTTCTGGAATTTTCTACTTACTATTTTTGGACGGCAGTTGACCACAGTTACCTGAAACCCTGGAAAGCGAAACCACAGGTAAAGGGGAAGCTCCTGTACTGCCCGTGCCTCAGGAGTGTTTCCTCCCCTCCCTTCATCATTCAGTAAACATTCAGTGCCCACAGGGTCTCTGGCACCATGCAAGGCATGGAGAACACAGTCAGACAAGGCTCAGTCTAACCCCCCGATATTCGTTCAAGGCTTCTTTTCTTTTAAGTTTAGGTTTTGTTAGAGTAACCCTTGTGGGAAACGTATTTTCATGGTACCCATGAGACACCTCTCTGATTGGGCCAGGCTGTGAGTAGGGATCGCCCCCGCACTGATTTTTCTGATAAACTTGTTGGAGTTGCCTCTGCCTCTGGAACTTTGGAACTTGCAGGAATAGTGTGATGAGCAGCTACCATGGTTTAAAATGTTAACTGTACAGTCCGATTTAAAAAGTCTTCCGTACACACTCCGTTTTTAATGTTTTGAGAGTCTCAGGCCAGTATCGTCACTCTTTCATGCAGAGGAGGTGCGCTCGGTGAGTAAAGTGACCTTTGATCTCCGTGGTTTCTCATTTCACATACCTTCTTCAATGCCATATCACCATCCTTGATTGCTTTGTCATCAGTTTGTTTTGGTTTTGATTTTGAAACCAAAAGAAAAAGAAATCAAGCTGGTTCCTATGTAAAACTTCTTAGGACTGTTGTGTTTCTTTGTATAATACTTGGGTTGACTTAAAAAATCAAAATTACGTCTCTGCGAAAATGAATAAGGGGAAAATAATTTCTTTTTCAGAATTGTTCTTTGTAACTCTCTTTTCAGCCCAATTGCAAAGTAACGGCGATGAAGTGCTTTCTTCTGGAATTACATGTTATTTGGCAGGAGTCAAATAATATGGACGTTAGAGAGACAATAGAAAACCTTATCATCCTAGCAAACAAAAGTTTATCTTCTAACGGGGTAAGTTATTCAGTAGTCACACGGAGTCACGTGGGATGTTTTTGGTCTTACTGGAAAAATCATGAGCTGGATATAATGGACAAGCAGACCCTCTGAAGAGGGGTTAATACCAGTGGATTAGCATCTGGAAGTGACAGCATCACTAATGTGCACACGATCCTGAGCTGTGCGTTATTTATTCATTCAACAAACATTTACTGCATGGTGCCAGGCAGTGTGTTTCCATGCTAGCATGACAGTGGTGACCCAGTCAGGCCACTGACCTTGACGTATCTTGCACCAGGTGCAATGGCTAGACATTAATCTAGTTACATAACTAAGCATTTAGCATGAATAATAGTAATCCACATTTATTGAGTTGTCGCTCTTTACCAAATAGTTCTCTGAGGGTTAAATGGGAATTCATTGAATCCTCGCAATAAATCTGAGATAATTATCCCCGTGTCTGTTTTAAGGTTGAAGAAATTGGAGTATTGAGAGCTTGAATCACTTCCTTCGATTCTTGCATCTAGGAAAATGGGGAGCCAGGATTCAGATCCAAGTAGTTTCACTCCAGAGTCTTATCTACTGAAAGTATAAATGTTGCAAAAAGATAATAATAGAAATATAATAATTTGAGTATAATTTGGACTATTTTAGGTAACATGAGCAGCAGAAGGTCTCAGAAGGCCAAATATTAGGTGCTCCATGGTAGGCTAGGGGTCGGCGGTGAGCAAAGGATCTAAAATACAAAGGATTATGGCTTTGCTGGCAAAACACTGGTGGCCAAAGCAAAGTGGATAGAAAGAAGTTTTATAAACAAAGAAGGCACAATAATAATTCATTAACAAATACTTTCTGGGTCCCTTTGTAAGGAAAACATAAGTGAACACACACACACACACACACACACACACACACACACACACGCTCATACTCAGTCCCTGCTCTTAAGGAAAGAGGAGGCATACATACATATATACTAAGCAAATAAATAATAAGTCAGTTACTTATTAAATCAATGGCCAACAAGAAGGCAGGGAAGGAGGTTGGGTTTCTCCTTTAGAGAAGGTTTACCTACTGAGCCGACATTTGGCAAAGACCAGAGGGCAGGACCCCTAAGGGAACCCGGGGGGGTGCTGATCAGGTGGAGGCAACTCAGAGCACCAAGATCTTGAGCTAGTCTGGCAGGACATCTTAGATTTTTCCCAAAAAATTTCAGGCTGCTTTAAGTCTTTGCTTAAATGTCCCTTTCTCAGTGATGTCGCCTCTTTATAGTTTCAATCCCAACTCCATGTCAGCATGCCGTGTCTCCTCTGCCTCACACTCTGTCTGGCATACCGTGTGTTTTATTTAACATTGTATGCTTTTCCTTACTAGAACGTCAGCTTCAAAGCAACAGGTATTTTTCTTTTTTTCAGCGCTGTATCCATCTCCCAGAACAGTGCCTGGCATGCACTAGATATCCAGTATACTTACGAAAGATGTAGTACATGATGTGCTGTGAGGGAGCATCTAAACAAGGGATTCTGAGTGTAGCAGTGGGACGTTTAGCCCAACCCCAGGAGCTCACAGGTTCAGGAAAGGCTTTCTGGAGGAGACAGCACCTGAGTGATCCTAGGTGTGAGTACTCATGGGAGTACCTGAAGTAGGGAGTGTGGAATAGACACAGAAAAGTGAAGGTAGTGAGGCATCTAACAGCATGGTATGTGCCTGAGGATAGTCATGAGCTCAGGGTTCCTAGGGGATATCGTTTGAGGCAGTGGGGAAAGGTGCAAGAAATAGGTATGGAATGACTCAGGGAGGGCCTTGAGCCATGCAGGAAGTCATGGACTTCATTCAATGGTGGACGATCAGAAACCATTGAAAGGCTCTAAACAGAAAGTCCATAGTCCAATAGACGTGGCTTTTTCTCTCTCTCTCTCTCTCTCTCTCTCATGTCCTCAATACATTATAGGGGAGGAAACAAAACAAAACAAAAACAACCCATATCGTCTCCCAGTTCTTCCTAACATATTAATTTGCCCAAGTTTTCATGTCTCAAGACCTCTCTCTCACTTTATGGTTCAAATGATGTGATATTCCCAAAAAGAGATATATCAGACTTTCCAATCGAATCCTTTCTTTGTATTTGGCAGAACGTAACGGAATCTGGATGCAAAGAATGCGAGGAGCTGGAGGAAAAAAATGTTAAAGAATTTGTGCGGAGTTTTACCCATATTGTGCAAATGTTCATCAACACTTCTTGATTGCATCCGATCCTCTTCAGCATTTCTGTTATTAACAAACACCTTCCAGTTGCTTAGAGGCAGGGAAACACTGCATTTCAGATGTTCTGCCAAAAGAACTTTTTCCAGCAAGAAGACGATCAGGATCTTGGATTAAATGAACTCTTAAACATGAAGACAGAAAAAGGCATTGAGTAACATGGTGTCTACAAAATGTCCTCAGACTTATTTTGTTCATTTATTTTTAATTTATTATTGAACTTGTACATATTTGTAGCATAATGTAAAATGTTGAATAAAATTATGTACATATTTTATCATTTGAAATTGCACTGATATTTCACTTCTTAAAAGAAAATAGAGGGCATTTATTCGAGGGTGATAGTCAAGAGATTGAACAGCCATGGGGGCTGGGCACCGTGCTGCAGGTAAACAGTATGCGCCAACTAGTGAGGAACCACTGCCCACCAGCCTTCATCTACTTCACTAGGTCTAGCACCTGGAGGGAGAATTGGCTGGCTACCAAAGAGAAAGAAGGAACTAGGTGTGAAACCGGGGCTACACTCTAATTTAGTTATTAACATACCAAGAACTATTATGGAAGAAGGAGATTATAAGTACCTGGCATGTAATGGGAATCAGTAAGTCTTAGGTTGGGCTGGCAATAAAAACCTTCACTGATAGGAAATCGTGTATAGAAAACTAATGGTTGTAATAGTGGTTACGTTTCACACTTTCCTAAGTACAGATATTTTATTTTCACAATTTTTGCCATATTTGTCAAATAAATAGATTTGTTAGAGTCGCCATTTTTTGAAATAAATAATTGTTTATATATTTTTTGCAACATACAAGTCTCAAATTGACACACAGTTATTTCACTCAATTCACTTCGAACCATCTCACTGGGACTATAGAGTAGGAACTAATCTAAGAATTCTTTTTCTCGTCATTGCACTGTGCAAACTGATTCTCTATTGGAACATTCTTTTATCATCCAGTGACCCATCCATGCTTGTGTATCTCATTGTTCTAGTCAATGTATGCTTAAAAATTTCTTTCAAGGTAGTTTTGGAGAAATCTGTATCTTATTTGACTTTCAAAGAGTCATGCATTGGCTCTCAGGTTGGTCGCTGATCTCAGAAAAGACAAAGAGTATTTGGCGCCACACTTTTAAAGTTAAGGGATTGGGATTGGGGCACTTGTTTTGTTTGCTTGTGTGCGTGTGTGTGTGTGTATTTAATTTCATCTGAGATGGAATTTTTAAAATTTATCTTTTATTTTTTCCTAGCCTTTTTATTGATGAGTAGGGTAAGGCACAGTTGCAAACTGTAAGTTTCCAATTCAATCCTTAGACAAAAGCTAGCCTCCCTTTAGTGTTTGTTGGGGTGGGTGAAGGAAAATCATAGCAGCAGTCACTTACCAATAATATTTTATAATGACCAATGACCCATTCTGGTTGTATAAACAGTTTTCAAATTTGACAGTTTTTAGTCCTCAAAATTAGGATTCCTCCCACATTAATTACTTAACTTTGGTTGAACTTAAGAGACTCAAGATAACTTCTTAAAACACTCTTAGCTAACTTATGAAACAAAGTAATCATGTAAAACAATCTAAATGTTACTTTTTATGCTTATATTCATAACAAAATCAGTCTTTCATTTGTGTTTCAAATTGTCCCTTCTTGAGCTGTCCTCGTTAATTAACTAGTCCAATATCATTTGCCTAGACAGGGATACTGTGCTCATGTCTCGCCTACTGCCCTAAATGCTGAAGGTGTTTGCCATACATTACATACAATGAAACACAAATCCATAGGCTTAGAACCTCAAATAGTAAAGGTAAGGAAGCCTAATAAAAATTAGGCTTATAGTTCAAAGTTATATTAATGAATTCATTCTTTGCTTAATTTCAAATACAGAAAAAGATATATGAGAGAATATTATTTCTAGCCTCTCCCTAAGCAAAAAGGAGTAGAAAACAGGGGACATAGAAATGCAAACAGAACCAAGACAGAATTGGTGAGCCCAGAGATGTTCGAAACCCAGTCACACGTCTAGTTATATCTGCTCTTAGTCTTTATCAGAACAGAGAATCAATAGAATTATTTTTGTTCTGCTGCTGTCGTTGTTGCTGAGAGAGGGACCGATATGTTTCGACATGTGGCTGTTTATAGCCATCAAATTCAATGGCTCATGGGGTCAAACTGACATATACAATATGAAAATCAGGTGATATAAGTGACCTATTGCTCTCCCTACCCACAGAAGTACTAGAGAATGCATTTTTGTTCCTCCGTCTGTGTTATTTCAGGCTTCATGTAAGCTTTCTGCACTCACATGTGAGTCACGGTTAACATGTGCATGCCATGTATAAATATTTTGCCCAGAGGAGATCCCATTTCCACAGAGATTTGGCTCAATGCTTCTGAGTATGTCTGATGAATGAATTTTGTCTTCACTAAGGAATTTATTATGCAAGGAAACTAGCTTCATTGAAAAGCCCCTAATTGTATAATCTATCTGATGCTAAACAGAAGAAAAATTAATGAATCATTAATAAAGAGTCATGATTTTGCACTATATTTTACTTCCCCAATCCTGGATTTCAAAATAAGTTAACTATTAGAGCATTGAAGAGGAAATTGTTCCACAGTAGCAGAATTGGAAATTGTACATTCGGTTTTTACAAACTTTGTTAACGCTTTCAGAATATGATCATCAGAGGGTCCGGTGCACTCCAACAGGTGGTTCGTCTTCATCGTTGTCGATGTGTTCTTCCTGGAAGGAACTCATCCATCGGTTATATTGTAACCCAATTTGTTGAAAGCCTGCTGTGCGTGAACATGATGCTAGGCGCTGCAATCCCAGCTGGGGACCAGGCGGTGGTGGTCTCAGCCCTCAGGGCATTTCCATTCGCGCAGGAAAGGCATGTTCCCGAATCAATCACCCGAGCTCATTCAGTTGTTATCACTTCGACGAAGGGCACCAGGAGCACACAAAGGGAGGAACAGATCTGCTCAAGGCCTCGGAGAGAGCGGCTTTGAGACAGTGAGGCTGAGTTCAGCTGTACATGGTAATTCAGAATTGCCTGGGGTGGAGCGGGAAGGATCGGTGGAGAAAGACCTCCAAACTCGGTCAGGAAGGATAGAGGCATGTTCAAAGAGCGGAAGGCAGGTCGGAGTGGCCAGGGTCAGAAAAAGTCCTTAAAGAGGCCAGTAAGTTAGGTATTATCTGGTCCTATGGGCTCTGGTAAAAAAAAAAAAAAAAAAAAAAAAAAAATTTCTTTACACTCCAAAACAAAGGGACTTATTTTGACAGGTTTAAAATATATATATATAGGAAGCATTGCTTATAGTATCCAGAGAAGAGTCGAAGTCCAAATCTCCTTACCACTAAATCCCAGAATAATAAAATTATTTCCAAGAACATCGCCTTACATCGGCCTCATTATTGCAGTCACTTAATGAGTCCTTGCAGCATTTAATGGAGATCAACTGAGGCCAATGATTACGTGTTCACTGTCAAAACTGGCAAAGCCGTTTGAGGTGCATAGGACATGAGAGAACAAGGTCGCAAGGTTGACACGCAAGGCCAGCGTTGGGTTCTGAGGGCAGTCAGAATTGATCTGTGGTCAGCATCGTAACACCACGATGGCTTCTCGCAAGGGCTCTCTAAAGCACTTTTAAATGAGAACTATTTGATACGATGGAGGCCAATCCTTCTCATTGAGAAAAATGTAGAGGCAGGCACCAGGATACAGGTCATGAGAGCACGCTGCTGACTGGTGATGAGGTACGGTTAAAACAAGGGAGAGGGAAAGAGGCCGGGTAGGTATGGGTGGGTGGAGAGAGAGAAAATGCAGTTACCCAACATCTAATCAGGGATGCGTGGGGTTAGGCCATAGAGTGGCTTAGAAGAGGCAAAGGCTGATGTGTTTAATGAGAGGATGAGAAAGGAGCAATATTTCTAAATAAGTGACAGCTAAGAGCCTAAAGGTGAGACTAGAATGTCAGTGCAGTGATGGCTTCACATGACGAGTACCATTTTTTCAAGGATTTTAAAGATCATGATCATCAGCCAAGTTCAATTTCCTGCGTTGATTTAATAACGTCGATGAGTCTGAGTTCTCTCTAAGGACACACCAGGCTGATGGAAATAATAATCCTCTTACACTTTTATGGTTCTTTAAAGTCCACAAAGCACCTTTATCTGTATTATCTTATTTGATAAGAGTCTCTCTCCCTCTTGGGTATAGATGAAAAGAGATGCAGAGCCTATGAAACATTTTGCTTACGTTACTGATGTATAAAAAACAAAAAAGAAAGAAATCACCTAAAATTTTTGTCCACATGTAGGTAGCTGTGTATTTATTCTATGCCCTATCGCCTTTTATATTTCTTTTCAAATAAGCATGAGCATAATACTTGAGGTGGAAAATTATTTGTAGTTAAAGAAATCAAAACAGAATTTAAGCATGTATTTTTATTCCATATTTTGATTATTTTGTCTTCACACAATTCTATTCTGGTGTTTTGTTTGCTTTGCCCAGATGGCAAATGTGTCATTAAGTTTATCCAGCCTGAATTAATTATCTTTTTATAGTAAAAGAAAATCCTTTCCTTTGACAAGAAGTTTGTGCTGTATTTATGAATAAAAAAAAGGCAGTTGTTATATACAGCATTAATAGCATTGCCTTAAACATCTCAGCTGAAAAGACCTACTCTTTTTAATACAATGTAAGCTCTTGGTGTCCCAAAAATTATTAAAGAGTGAAAACCACAGACCTGTTATTCACAGTACAGTATAATAAGAAAAATATCACATTCTATAGAAGAGGTATTCAGTTCAAAACTGCAGACATAAGGCAGTATTCTTTTAAGCAGTTATTGTCTGGGCTAGACATTTAGCTCTGATTTTTCAATGCTTCGAGGGTTAAGGGTGTGAAAGTCAGCAAAGTGGCTTTCTCTGGAAACAAAGTTAATCCGCAGCCAGTCGTTACCTAAATAGCACAATGATGCTATTACTCCTGTCAGTTGAATGGCTTTTTGACGGGTTATATAGGCATTGTAGAACAGATTTTTCCTTTAGTAAGAGAGAGTAGGTATGCAAAGCAGACGAACACTTTCCCCTCACAGAAAGTTCTTCTGAACTCTAAGCCAGAAAATGGAAGACAAAGAATAACCACTTGTCACCACCGTGACATCATTTCTCTTAGAGTCACCTGATTAGGCTTCGGACTCCCTGTTTGAAGGAACTTGGTTACCCATGAGGCTACACTGTTTCTCAGTGGAGTGTATTGTCTCTAAGGATTTATTTCATTTCTTAGTCATCTTTATTTTATTTCCAACAGTAACCATAAAATGTGCTCAAAGGAATGAATATTTGTAAATAGTGGTGGATCAAAGGTTGTCATTGGAAGCCCCAAGTGTAGACTTCAAGAGATTCATGTAGAGAATTGAAAAACAATACTAAAACTGACGAAATTCTGTCTGCCTTTATGATCCCTATCTGCTGGCTACTCTGAACAATGCCAGTGGTAAAATACAGACAGTCCTCGACTTAATGATTTCATGACTTTATTATGATGCAAAAGTAATACTCATTCAAGTAGAAACCACACCTCAAATTCTGAATTTTGATCTTTTCCTGCGCTGGTGACACACGGTGCCGTGCTCTCTCATGAGGTTGGATGGACAGGAGCACATTTTTCACTTTCTAAACTCTTTATACTGTTAATTTCTCTGCCACCTGAATCGCCTCCAAAGACATTTTTAACCTGGAGTCTACAGGTAACTAAGTTGTCCATGAGTAGGTTTTAAGAGGTCTCGAATTCTCGGGAAGTCAATATCAGTGTGTATGTCAGTGTGCAAATATTGTTTTGTTTTTCAGGTGAGGGTACATGGTTTTCATCAGATTCTTGGGGTGTTCCATGAATCAGAAGGATTTAACTATGCCTCTCTGGGAATCCCCCTACCTCTCTATTAAGTCGAAAGGTCAGGCAGTGTTGTGTCTCCTGAAACTTGAATCGTACTTTAATACACAGCTCAGGGTCTTGTTAAAATGCAGTTTCTGACTCATTAGCTCTCAGGTAATGTGTTGCTGCTGGTCCACGGATCATACTTTGGGCCACAAGACTATAAAACTCATAATGTTTGGCATCGGAGAACTTTTGCCTCTGAGCCGTTCCAGGTGTCCACAGCCACTACAGAATGAAAGATGAAACCAGGTGTGGTCTCGGCCATCTGATCCCGGCAACATGCCTAACCACTCTGAGCCTGCTCTCGAGTCTCTAAAAAGGCAATTATGATATCTGACTACCCGGACTATTGTGAGTTGAATTAGATGCCAACTGCAGTTCTTGGTACAGAGTAGGTACTGAATAACTTTGTGCCCTTCTCCCTCCCCTGAGCACTTTTTGGTTTCATTTTACTCTAGTGAGGTGATTACTTTGGAGCTATAATCAGCAAAACTGAGGAAGCCTCGGGTTGAAACAAGTACAGTATTTCACCTGCTCAGAATTTCCTCGAAAAAGTTCTCTCTATTTTAATACCTTCTGGTCTCAAGCAGAATTAGAGTTCCAGCCTTTTCAACCCATCAGTTTGGCCGGTGAACTGCCAATTGTCTATTTGCCGTGCTGTTTGGCTCAGCTGGATGCCCTAAGGAATGCCGCCCTTCAGCCAGTCTGATCACCGCCTTCTCTCACCCCTAATCCGACTTCGACACGTATTTGCAGCAGTTATGTTGGTTAATTGTCACCTCCAGCAAATACTGCGATATTCCCAAATTCTCATTCTCTCTCCCAACTCGCATTCAAGCTATTCCATCTGTTGGATTTCACCTATCTCACAACAAAAACTGCCATTTTACCCTATTACTACCACTGAATGTAATAATTTATTTATATTAATTATTGATTTGGTGTATGACCTTGGTTACTCATCTTATTTTTTATGTCCTCAGATTGTCAAGAATTGAATGTGTCTAGGTTGCACTGCCTCCCAGCTGCCAAGCATCAGGTAGCTTGGGCTTACGTGTTTTGAAACAAGTCATGGATATTCCTTCTTGTAGTTTAAATCACGGCCCTTACTAATGAATGATTCCATGCTCCCCTCATTAGGCTACAAAGGCAGAATGATTTGGTCACTATTTTTTTTATTAGCAAAGTATCAAGGTCATGATTAATATGGAACTTACATTCGCTTGACCTATCAAATTCTCATCTGGTAGAGTCTCTGAGAAGATGATAGTAAATGAATGTAGTAGAAAACAGAGATCCTAATCTATTTTTCAATTTTTAAAGTTGGTACTTGTAAAGAGAGATCATAGCATAGAGAGAGAGAGAGAGAGAGAGAGAGAGAGAGAGAGAGAGAGAGAGAGAGAGACTGTTGTGTTATTCTCGAAAACTATTAGTCTCAAGGTTACCAGCCAAGCATAATTCTTGTTTAATTCTCCCGTTACCATCTAATCCTGTTTATGTCAGGAACACCTTTAATAGAATGTCACTTCAAATCATTGCAATACAAAGACAGGCACTGTAATTTACATTAGCTACAAAATGAATACCCTTCCCACAGGGACCCTGGGCTAGCAGGTACATCAGGGACGATGCATGTTGCTTTCTGAGATCTGCCTGGAAGCCACAGCCATTAACTTGATGAATATCATGCCCCAAAAGGTCACTTCCTTTTTTCTGGGATATCGATTGGTCAGAGTGCTCTCCTCCAGTACCCAGGTTCTGGGTACTGATCCAGGGGAAAAAAACACAAAGATTTGTGGTTTCTAGCACTACTATTTCAATCCTGTGTACTCTAAGGCTCAGGTAAGCTGCATCTTCTCCAAGAATCTTTTACCATGGTACCCTAGGACATCTGGATCTGTTCCTCTCTTCATAATCTTCCTTCAAAATCTGTGCATCATGCGACATTATCATATTATCTTGTCAATGTAATCAAGTTATTATCAAGCAGGTATGATTTGTTTCTCAAAATAAGCATCAAGTTTACAGCAAGCTTCTCTCAGGAGAAATATTTTTCCTTTTTGTGTTCTCAGAGTACTAGTAAATCATGCATTCATTCTACTTGCCAATGTGTGTGCCCAGATGGATCTGCACATCTTCCAAATTAGTTCACTTGCCTGTGATAGAGAATACTGTTAGGATCAAAAGGAAAAGATAAAGCCAGATCACATTTAGTAGAAACCCATTTGAGAGAGACCAGTAAAATTCTTAATAGGAGCCCAAATTAAGCTTTTTAAGTCAATTATTGTGGTGTTGGGAAGCGGTTCCTGCTTAAACTAGATATTTATATTGTTCCTTGATTCTTGATGCACCTTCGCTTTTTGTCATAATTGACCCAATCAACTGTTCTTCCATTAATTTTTTAAAATTGTGTAAGTCCTACATGTTTGTTATGGGAAGATTATATAATTCAGATTTTAATAAAGAAAGAATTAAACTTAAAATCATGAATAATACGATCTCTCAGAGATAATCACTGTGAAGTTATTTTTGAAAGAATTTGACCCTTTAAATTGTTTCTCCCCAAAGTTAACCAATTACATTTTATTAAATGATTATTCTCCCACATATATATTTAAATCCTTTTCTAGACTCTCTTTAAGTTTTTCTTCATCTGCCTGTTAATCTTATCACTTGAGCAGACCAAAATATTTTCCTGGTATTGATGATATTAATAAGGAAATATGTGGAAAAATAGCATTGAAGTTTAGATTTGGAAGAAAATGAAAGGGAAAAGTTTTACCCTGCATAGAATGGTGAATTTCAAGTTTTGCAAAGTCTTTTAAAAGAGGCAATGAATGGAATATAAATGTATGGATAAAATTAATGTTACTAAAATAGGAGTGCGTCCGTGATCAGAAGCTTTAGTCATGAATGGAACCAAGATAAAGGAGAGTCAGAGAGGCCAACCAACGTAGGGAAAGCTCTGCGTTTGCTCCCTGGAAAAAGGATTCTTTGGCTCAAGATTTGAATTATTCATTGCCAGAGACCGCTATGCCCCTCTCGTGATAACACACGTGTGCCAGCCTCTCGGAGCCTGACCTTCACTAACCATTCGAATCTTACATGCTGCTCATTGAGCTAATCTCTGAGTAAACGCTGGCTCCCTATTGGCTTGCTGACAGGGAGCAAAGGTGCTGGCCTGGGGATGCACGTGTCTGGTTTCTCGGCAGTTATTCATCTATTTCTAAAACTTTACATTGCCATCCTCTCGTGCATTTGTTTATGTTGGTGTCACTGAGACGGCGCTGCGCATACAGAAGCAGCACGATGACTCTAAAATAGCTTTTCTCTGAGCAGACTAACAAGACTTATGTAATAAATAGATATTCAACTTTGGTTGCTACTGAACCAAACCATTTAGATACCTAAAATGACACGTTCTGTATTTCCGTAAGTTAGCATTCATTTTCACTTTAATGCCCAATAAACTTAAGGAAGATTTAAGATAAGAGCTTGTAGATGTTAATTACTTACCCCAGGAAATCATAATCAGGTTAATTTTTTAATTAAAAATTATTGAGGGTGACATTGATCAACAAAATCCGTTAGAGAAAGGAAAGCCTCTTCAATACACGGTGCTGGGAAAACTGTGAAGCCATAAGCAAAAGGATGAAGTTAAACTGCTGTCCGTCACCATGCACCAGAATTAACTCAAAATGCATCAAGGACGTAAATATAAGACCTGAAACAATAAACTGCAGAGAAGAAAATGTAGGTGCTAAACTCATGGGCCTTGGACTTAGAAGGCAAGGGGAATAAAAGCAAAAATAAATGAAGGTTGAAAATGCATGAACTCCTCTTAAAAAGACATTCCAACAAAATCGTATGTGGTGATGGCCACTTGCATGGCATCAATTCCAAGACATCCTCAAGTTTAAGTAAAAATTTGAAGCCAATATGTGGAAGAATCTTACATAATTTGTTTCTCAAATCCTGGAAAACAAACAAGTAGATCTAATCGCTTAGCCATTCTCCGCATGTCAAGTAGGGGAAGGTGAGAAAAAAAGGAAATTTTATTTGTAAAACTGTTTCTTTTTTTCTCTCTAATTCGAAGTGATGGCTCAGAAAGAACTTGTCTTCTCTCAGATGCATTTCTCCGTGATCTAAAAAAAAAGTGGAAATGATTTTTTTAAAGATTTGTTATGAGGGTAAACAAATATAGTGTCTTTCTTTTTTTCTTCAACTTTGGGATGGAGAGTGGTGCTTCATAGCAAGCTGGCAGTTTCAACAGACACTAAAAGGTCTCTAGATCCTAAACTGTCTCACCTTCTCCTTTCTCATTTTCTCCAATGTGTTTAATTTCCTTCCTCATTAAATCAAAGGGATTAGACTGCCCGGCCTTCGTTGTGCTTTTTCCACTAATCATGACTTGCTTTCCCTCGGCTTTTGCCCTTCATTATGTTTTCACCTGTACAAAATAGAGAAAGAGGGGACCATTTATTTAAAGCGATAGGCTACTTATGATAATTTAAACTTGGGAGTAAATATTACAAACTAAAGCACATATCAACCTGTTCATGAGATGTTGTTTTTTTTTTTTTGTACAAATAGTTTTCCTCCCCTATCTTAAAAATTAAAGTACTAAAATTATGTTTTGGCATAAAGCGCATCAGGGAGGAAAGGGAGCATTGTACAGACTTGTCTATAGAGCCCACACACGATGGTTCCGCTCTATTACATTTGTTTCTTTTTTAATCAAAATAATCTATGCACATAATTTCACAAGCCAAATAGCACACAAAGTCTCATGACTGACATGAAAGCAGTCTCACCCCCCACATCTGAGTCCTGCACTCAGATGACATCCATTATCGATAATTTTAACACTTTCATATTTCTCCTTATATCTCTAAATACTCAATTTATACTTCATTTCTAAATAGAATAGATTTTTAAATCCTAGATAGAATCTATTGACTCTCTTCTCTGACAGACGAGGATTCTGCACTTTCGTTTACCCCTGTTCCCACCACACACCTCCCCTCATGCTAATATAGCAATACCAAAATCGAGAGTTAAATTAATACTCAGGGTTTGATTATTATTACTATGTAAATATTGTTCACTATGAGCCAATAATGCAGTCTATTCTGCTACAGAGCATGTTTGTTGTTTTTTGTTTTGAGGTGAATTAACTCAAAATATCGGTAACAGGAGAATGTCAATATAACCCAGAGGTCATGTTGGTTTATATATTTGTTACAGTATGTGAATATTTTAAGGCCATCAGGGGAAAACAAAGTGGTCTCAATTAAAACAAAGCCTTAGTATTATACAAGTAGTTTACAAAACTACCGAAAATCCTATAAAATATATATTTTTTAGAATAAGAACTTGTTAGTTTAATGACTGCAAGAACTATTACACTTCCCAAGGTTTTAAAGAATATATGTTAAATAGTTGGGAAACCAAGTACAGAAGACATTTCCTCTGGTGTTAAAAAAATATTGATGGAGAAGGCTATTCCTCTAGCATATTTTTAATTTTGATGAAATTGATCACTCACAAAATGAGAACAAGCCAGGCAATCTTAAAAAAAAAAAAAATGATCTGAAACCCATCAAAATGTGAAGGCTCGTAGTAACATAATGAATTAAAATATGAGACATGACAAATTCTCTTAGGAGAGATGGAACCCACAGATATGCAAAGGAGCAAGGGAAAAGGAAACTGTGATAGACATAGGAAAACAGATGAACTTTTAAGGATTTTTAAAAGCTGAGTGTAGACGTTCAGAAACCCCTAGGGCCCCATACAGGGGGTCCACACTACCCGTCAGCTCCTCAACACGGGACTTCACTGAATGCTCCTCAGAGAGACCGGTGGCAAGGCGGGAAAACTGAGAACGTTCTGAGGTGCAAGTATCCCTCCCAGCCTGCAGCGTCTGAGGGCAGAACACAAGCACCGAGAGAAACCCTCTCACCCTCCAGGCCTCATGCTGAATATGACACAGCAATGATCTGTGACTGAGGATTGCTGAGAAAGACTCTTCCGAGGCACACACCTATGGAACCTGCCGAATCGTAATGACGAGAAGGACATCTGAGAGAAACTTCACAAGAACTCCCAGCCTCCCACCAAAGTGCTATGTAATCAGTCACTGGAAGAGAACCTAGAGCTGAGAGAACTGAGAGAATCGCTCTCAACACTCCCCCCCCAACACACACACACACAGGTGCAGAGGCACTGTGGTTGATGAAACTGAGAGTAACTCTTAGCACCCCAGTTCTTATATTAGAGACCAGGTAGTGTCTTCTACCACCTGAGGAGTCTGGAAATGGACCTACTTGTGTAAGGTCAAATGGTTTCAAACAAGGATGCTGAAGCAGTTCAATGGAGAAATCAAAACCTTTTTAACAAATAGTGCTTGGAGAACTGGATATTCATGTAGAAAAAAGAACACCTCGCACCCAAAAGGAATAATTTGAAATGGATTATAGTCTTAGACCTAAAGCTAAAACTGTAACACTTCTAGAAGATAACATAGGATAATCTTCACTAGTTTAATTTAGGCAAAGTTTTCTTAGAGCAGACTCAGAAAGCATTAACCAAAAAAAAAAAAAAATGATAAACTATATGTCATCAAAACTAAAACTTATGCTCATGAAAATGCATCATTTAGAAAACTGGAGAAAGTATTCTTAACACAAATATCTGACAAAGGATATTTTTTTCTTTCAGAATATATAAAGAGCTCTTACAATTGAATGATAAAGACAGAGAACTCGGCGTGTAAAAGATTTAACAGATACCTCGCCAGAGAAGAGACACCAATGGCCAATAAGTACATGAAAAGGTGCCCAACGTCATTAGTCATCAGGGAAATGCAATTCGAAACACCGAGAACCTGCTACACACCAGCCAGACAGTTACGATGAAAAAGGATGACAGAGAAGAGGTGGGGTATCTGGAACTCTCGGTTCACTGCTTCCGGATGTGTTAACTAACACGACAACTTTGAAAAAGTGTTTCATGAAGTTAAGCATATACTTACCACACAACTCAGCCATGCACTCCTGGCTAAAAAAATAATGTAGAGTAGTTTGATTCAGAATTGCCTCAGATTAGAAACAGACCAGGTGTCCACTGACGAGAGGATGGATTTAAAAATAATGTGTCATAATCATATAATTAAATACTACTACTACTAATAAAAAAAGGGACAAATTGCTAAAATGTGCAACAATATGGGTGACTTGAGATTCACTATTATAAAATTCCCCAAAATCATTATGCTAAACAAGAGAGGCCCGACAAAGTATTTACTGTAAGATTCCTTTTATATAAAGTTCTAGAAAAGGCAGAACCAATCTACGGTATTTGCTTCAAGTGCAGTTTTAACTGGAAAAGACATAAGGAAAATTCCTGTGGTGATAAAAACACTCTGTGCCTTGATGGAGTGTGGATTATGCTAATGGATGCATTTGTCAAAACCCTGGACATGTACACTTACGATTTCTGTATTTCACTGTATGTAAATTATATGCAACACATTTTTAAAAAGTTTTTCAATCTTATTTTTTATCAAATACCCATGACCTGATACATTTCCTCCTCTGTGGAGTTGACTTAATATAGCCAGATTTGATTTATCTTTTAAAAAACTTTTAAGGAACATCTATTTTTCTTCCTAAGACTTTGGGGATATAAATAATTCATGTTCACAGATATGAACCCAACCTTAAATTGAACTAAGCACACTTAGTGAGTGAAGTTCATTCACTAGCAGGTGTAAGGCACTGCTCAGCGGGGAAGTGTCTGAGCATTACAGGCAGCCTGACTAATGGATTCATTACCACATGGAGCATGATTTTACAGTGTTGCAAATGTGTTAACATTTTTTTAGCCAGGGGTCTTAATCTCTATTTTTCTGTGATATCTTAAACAATGTGATATTTAGTCAAGTCAACACACACTAAGAACTCACAGAAGACACAGCCCTACCCAGACCCTGCTTTGCAAATACGGACAGAGTGCTGAGACTAATTTGTTAATAAGCATATCAATCTCATTTATCCAAGTCAGTGTTGTCCTTGAAAGTCCTTGGACCTAGATCCTCATTTAAATGATGTGTTTTTTGAAGAACTAATTTTAAAAATCAAAGGAAAAAAATATTTATTACAGATTTCTTAAACTTGGCTCAGTCATTTAATTAATTAATCCTTTATTCAACTATAGTTCTAAATTACACTTGATTATTATTTTTTAAAATTCTACCCTCAAATGATGGTGATTTGCTACCATTAAGAACATTTGTAGGCCCTGGTATTATTTCAACGAACTGCCTCTTTACTTTAGTTGAACAATAATAAGGGAGTACTTTCAAGGTAATTGGCACTGTGATGGGAGGAAGATAATATGAAAAATAAATGACTTCTACCTTTTCCTGCTCCAACCCTCGAGAGACTCTGAAACACCTCATGATAATATAATGTTACAGGTCCATACCAGAATTTTGTAAAAGTTGCTATGTGGACAGTGAAGGAGTAAATGACTCCATCTGAGATAGGCTTCAGAGAGGCAGTAACAGAAAAGGAACACAAATTTGATAGGCAAACAAGGCAAAAACAGCACGTGTGCCGGCATAAAGGCACAGAGCCAAGACAGATATGCTATATTTAGAGATTTGCAAATACTCCAAAAGCACAGAGCACAGAGAGGTGGTTAGGGTGTCATGATGAAAAAGGTCTGGTAGGGCTTAGAAGCTTCCGTTTCATCCTAAATAAGCACAGAAATCGAAGATTCTTAAGCAGGGAACTAATATGTTCATATTTGTATTCCAGAGAGATTCTTTGGTCTCCAGTGACTAAGAATTTAAAGTTTCCTTCAGCTTGACTCACTTTCAGATTTCTTGAAATACAGTGTTGGAGGAGAGCTCTGTGGGTTCCCTGAACTGCCAGAAAGATGAACAAGTGGATCCTAGAGCAAACGGAGCTCGAAACATCGCTGGAGGCGAAAATGCCAGAACTGAAGCTGTCCTGCTTCAGGCACATTATGAGAGGGCAGGGGTCCTTGGAAAAGACAGTCATTCTGGAAGAAATAGAAGGCAGCAGGAAAAGAGGAAGACCAAGTATGAGATGGACTGACTTCATAAAAGAAATCATAGGCATGAATCTATAGGCGCTGAGCAGACTGGTGAGGACAAGACATGTGGACATCACTCATTCACAGGGGCACCAGTGCCAGCTCAGTAGCATGGCATGTCACACACACAGGTCTCCGCCTACCTTTCCTTAGAGCATTTACTTTCGAAAACTTGTAATTGCGAATTCTTCTCTGTCCCTATGAAAGGTATGTAAAGCTTCTTAAAAGCCTCTTGCCAGTTTTACAGCCCAGGGAATATCTTTCTTTAGGACCTGGGAGCCATCTCTTTGAAATATAAAAATCAAAGAAGATCACTTCCCTATCCTTCAATCTCCGTGGGAGCAAGGAACCTAACTACCTTGGGCTACTTCTTCAAGTTGTAAAAACTACTTCCTATTATAAAGGACAGTTTAATTTCTTTTGGGTAAAGTCAGCTGGCAAACACGAGTAGCATGAAAAGTCCATCTTAGCTTCTTAAAATTTCTCCAAGCTTTTGTTTTAGCAATGGTCTGACATAAAGTCTTCCCTGCCTGTTTAATTTGTCAAGTGCAATTTTTTACTTTGATATCAGTTTGGACAATGGTTTTTCAGGTAATGGATAAAGGAGAGGAGGCATTGGGTACAGGCAATTAAGTATGAATCTATTACCATAACGTAGGCAGAGCTTTTGAGCGTCTACTAAGAAATTAGCAGAGAGACAAGAGTAAAAAACATTTAGAGAGCAGAGTCTATAGGATCTGGTGACTATGGATTTTCAGATATGAATGGAGAATGATCTCAGGTTTAATTTTGTCTCGTTGTTCCCCACCCCCCACTCCAAGAATCAAACCGTTTGACTGAGTGACTGATGCTAACACTCACTGATGAATAGTGTAAACAATTCCTGTATGAATATGGAGATGGGTAAAGACATTTTCCTATTTCAGCTCTCTGGATTGACATACAGAGACCTGTACAAACTATGCCTCAGACCAAACTCACCGACACATATTGAAGGCACAGTCCACAGAGAAAGGAATGCGCTAGCAGGTGACGATGACAGACCTCATCTTGAGAAAATGGAATTTCTCTCACATAGTTCCTTTCGGTGCCTGCCATGAGTTCCTGTAAATACACTGCTGGTGACTCAGAAGTGTTAGGGGAGAAGCATCTTGATCTTTACATTGATCAAGGCTATCTCGTCACTTCTATTATTTGCTTAGATTCATGCTGGATTGAAGAGTCCATTTGAGAGATATTGGCAAATAATAGCAGTGAACAGATTTAGATTTCTGCATATTTTCAACCAGAACATAAAACTCTGTCTCCAGGGCCATCAACAGACGGAGTCACAGTCAATTGCTGTGCTCTCTACCAGCATATAAAATCTAAAGCAGCTATCCAAGGGTGCATTCAATATAAAATGCCTGAGTCATTCTGTCTTACAAGGAAACATATGGGAACCTTTGCTTCCTAATAAAGAAAACAATGGGGGTGGAAGCACGTGCCCCGGGATTAATCTGAATCACAAAGCTTCCAGACTCAGCAGACGGCTTGAAATGTGCAACAGTTTTAGGCTGTTGACTTTCAAGTCTAATGGAATTTTGGAAGCGAAGTATGCATTTCCCAAAATTTCCAATAAGCTTAATTTTTGATTGGTCCCAAAAGGCCCAGAGGAGCTCCTCGGCTTTATATTAAGCTTCTTCAGACAATATTTTATTAGTCATATTTAGTCCACGGTTTATTTCTCCGACTACAATGCCAGTTTCTTCCCCAATTTTAACCATCCTCCCATCAAGAAAAATCCAGAACAAACACGCTCGATCTCGTCTTCCCTGAAGCTGAGAAGAGTCGGCCCGATGTGGGTGAGGCCGTTTGGCGCTATCGCTGGACTAAACTGTTTGCAGCGAGGACAGAAATGCAAGAACAAAGAGCAACCGCTTTGAAATTGGGATGATTCTACAATTCCAGAGGTTCTGACTTTGCCTTAGGGACCGTGAACTAGTGGTATCATAGACCATGGAGATGGGATTGGGCTGCTGCGTGATGAGCTATGTGTGCCTACTTGGAGAAGTTCAGAGAAGAGAGAGGATACTTTTGCCTTCCCGGACGTGAATTTGTGGAGGCCCATCCTCTGTGACAATTCTGTGAATTGTGCACACTCAATATTAAACCCACAAGTTAGAGAATGGTGCTGCCTCATACATGTTGACTTTCTTCCTTTCCCTCCTTCCTTCTTCCTTCCTTTCCTCTATCCTCCCATCCTGAGTGGTTAGAAACCACTAAGGCATCCTACTACTGCTTGATACTATTGGCAAATCATTCGAGCCTTTAAAACAGTTCCAACTTTATGGTCTAAATATTTCATTTGTCATTAAAACCAGGATAAAACTTAAAGGCTTTTAGTAGAAGCACCCTACCTTTGAAGGTCTAGACATAAATCCATATTGATAGCATTATTTACTATGTTCTAGGTCTAAAGTATGGAGAAATAGTTGATTTTCGTGTCAGTCATATAAGCAATGATCGCTCTATGAGATAAAAATTCTTATTTTTTCTTTCACTGTTTGGAATCATAATTCAAAGTAATAGAACTCGAACAATTAGGTCTCAAGAACCTACTTAGGCAGAAAGAATGTGCAATTCTAATGGAAAACATCAGCTAATGTAAAAAAAATTTAAAATAATTTTTAAAAAACAGTCTATTTTAAATAATTAAAATATAAACACTATGTGAGAATTTTTCTCTCACACAAACTTCCTGGCCTTTCTCCCCTGCCCTCACTTTCTGCCCCTTGTTTTTCACTGACCTTTCCCTTATCATGGCCCAGCAAAGCGGTCAGACTCCTTCCTAACTCAGCCTCTGGAGAGAAGCCTCAGCAAGTGTCCCTGCTTCATTCAGAGTCTTTGTGATGTTGGGGGCAAGGGATACACAGCTCCAAGTCTGTGAAAGATCTTGAACTTTCTTCCACAGCAAAACTCTGGGTGTGAATCACATGTACAGAAATCTCTGGGTAGCAAAGGGTGTAATGTTTTTCTTAGGAGATAGTAGCATAATATTTCAGCTGTTCAGAAAATGGAAAGAACAAGGTCTGTTTATTCAGAATTTTTATATTTTTTCCATGGATATATTTTCATTTAGTTCTTTATTAATTATTATTGGCTCCTAGTTTGACTTTTATCTCAGTTTTTTAAAGTTTATATTTTTACTTTCTTTAATCAAAAGACAACAGAAAATGTTCCTAGGCTGAACTAGATAGTAATTTGATGATTTATGAAAAATTACTAAGATTATTGTCTCCTTTTAGAACTTTTTAATGTAAATTTTTTCCCCTCTAAAGTCTACTTTTGCATGGGTTTATCTCTACTCTGTCTGAGTAAAATCATACGGTGACTACAATTTGAGTTAATTCCAGTAAGTAAATATATACCCAAATCAGCAATCTGGTCCTCTTTTACAGCCCATCCTTCCAAAATTACTCCCTTTTCAGCCTTATGCCTCTGAGTATGGTATTCTAATTTCACTATTACCACTTAGAGCATTGGGCTCCAGGGGTGCAAAAATGTTTTCCCAAATGATTTCCAAACTCAATCCATCCTTCAGTAATTACATTTGTAGATAATGGGAAAGAAACCATTTATGCAGAGTGCTTTTAAATCATAATTAATTGCACATGCAAATGCACTGCTAAATTTGGATGCTCAATTAGACAGCTAATTGCATCAAAAATGAAAGTGTGCCCTAAAATTGACGACATGGGCTCCGGTCCATTACGTGCATCCTCACACTTAAACAACTAACAGTCTCCTTTCTTGATGCAATTCTAGGCGTGGAAAGGGGGAAAAAGTGCCACCTGCAGAAGGTGGCCACTCTGGCCAATCATAACTGTCTCACGATTTACATCTCTAACATAGACACATCTATTTTAAGCCAGATCTCTGAAGAGATTCCAGGAGTTTTAGGGCTCTCTGAAAACATTTTACTCATGGAGGAAATGCTGTGCTTATACAATAGCTCATTCTTTGAAAACGTGGAGACATTTTCCTATGGGCCTTTAACTCCTATAATGTTTAGTATCTCGAAGAAACTAGTAGTTAAGTTGGAGCATTTAAATATTATAACCAACATTATTGCTAGTAAGTAAATTGTCTCTCATGTGTATAGCAATGACGATTAATATTTTAATATAAATCTGCTCCATCTCATCATAACTTCATGAGATGAGTAGAAAATGTACAATTACCCACATGTCATGAGCAGAAAGCTATCATTCATAGACGTGATATGATTTGCCACAGAAAATCAATAATAGAAAAGGAATTACAATTTCCGTTTGAAAACTCAAGTCTTCGGGTCTTTCATGAAACCAATAGTGAGTACTAAAAATATACTTTCTGAAATAAGTGAGCCTAAAATCTCTAGCACTCTAAAATAAACTTGAAAAAAAAAAGAGATAATTTTGTAATTTAAATAATAAAAAAAATCTTAAGTTTTTAAATGATGGCCCCCGAAGATGTCTATTCTGGAGCCCGTGAATATGTTAGGTTACATCGCAAAGGGGGATGAAAGTTAGTTACCAAGCGGCTGATTTTCAAATCGGTGCCGGATTATATGGGTGGGCCTCATTTAATCACAAGAGCCTGTACAAGTGGCAGTGGGAAATGGAGGAAGAGAGTGAGAGGCAGATGTGACTATAGGAAAAAGGCACAGACAAATAAATACAACACTGCTGGCTTTGAAGATAGAGAAAGGGAAGCTATCAGCCAGGGAACATGGATGGCCTTTAGGAGCTAGAAAAGGCAAGGGCATCAGGTCTCCCTGAGAAGCACCAGTAAGAAACACAGCCTTGCTGACATGTTGGTGTTGCCCCAATGACATCTGTAGCAGACTTCTGACCTCCAGACTTGGAAGAGAAAAATTCCTGTTGTTTCAAGCCACTCAGTTTGTGGTAATTAGTTATGGCAACAAATAGGAAACTAACACAAGTTATGTCTAAAATGTGCACAGCTGAACTGAAAACAAATGTTTATAAATTAATGAAAGATGTTTCGGAATGTTCTGACTACATGAGGGTGACATAAGTGCACATGGCATTTGCCTCTCAACCCATCTCATTCCATTAGATCTCAAAAACCATTTCTGACCCTTTCTTAAGAGTTTACTCACATTTACTGAAATTGCTGGTTAAAGGAGATTCACAAGCTCTTCCTTTGGAAAGAATTATTTTTATTTTCCATTTACCCAAATGAGGTTCTGTAAAAGTCCGCTGTATGCTGATAAAAACTGCTTTGATGGCCGACTCTCTAACTCTCTTTTAGACATCAGACTTAGTATTCAAATGGATTTCTCACTTATTCTTGAGGGATCCTAGAGGTAATATAACATAACAGTTGCTTAAGGGTGTAACAAGCGAGGTGAAAGAGGCCTGATTTGGTTTTAGCTAGGCGGAATTGCACCTTGAAATCAACCAGGCTGTGTCCCAGGCAACCACTGTTAAAATAAAACTTGGCCAATAATGGGATTTCATTGATTCCAAGACAGTTAGGCTTTCATACTTTAACATGTTAGAGGTCAACATTCATCACAGAACCATTTTACCACCACTCCCAACCAGACAGGTACTACTTGTTCATAACTGTTCTTATTTTCGTCACTTGTATTAACTCTCTGATACGTGTATTGCTCCTTTTGCAGGTCAAGTGTATCTGGCGTTCAATGAAAAGTTGGTTTGTAAGCTAAAAGGAACAGAAACTATGCAGCAGGGCATAAATTTGCTCTTAGTGAAAAAAAAATTCATTGCTGGCAGAATAACTAAAATTATACCTTTGGGGGGTAAAGCAACAACTAAGTAATTAAGAAAGAAAATACTGAGAAAGAAATAATGAAGCTATGTTATGTTTTCTTAACAGGGTATATGCAGAAGGATTAACTATTAGAGTGCAAGCAAAGTAATTGAAACAGGAAAAATTGACAAGTTCCCCAGAAGAAATGAAAAACATTTTAAGGTATCAAGAGACTCCTGTGACTAATTCATGAATTGTGCAGGACATTCATTACAGTATCGACTCACAACTAAATCAGTAGAATTCTTTCCTGGTAGTAAAATCATTGATAGCTAAGTTTAGGTAAACGATAATAACAAGTAGAGAAATGAATGGACAAAATGGAAGATTTAGTTTATATACTATTATATATAAACTAAATTATTATTATATATATTGCTCCTATAGCATGATACAGAGGCAATTAGAATAGAATAGGGAATCATCAGAAATCATTATATTAGGTTCCACTCCTCAGCCTTATTACACAATAACGAGCAAAGTAACTCTTCTGAACACCTATTCTGATATATGAAATGAATGAATAATATTTATTTAGAGCAGTGATGCAGTGCTTAAATTAGCTTTTCATCTGACTGATAAGCCAAAAAGAATATTTATGGGGCAGTTGTGGGGGAACTTCGAAAGAATTTGGAGTCAGAGACAAGAGTTCAGTTCCTGGCTCTGCCTTGCGCAGCGCGACCTCACACTTGTTAGCTGACTTCTCAGTCCCTGTGGTCATCAGTCCCTGTGGTCGTCAGCTCCAGGATGACCCCTCAGTGAGCCCTTGTGTAATATCCTCCCTCTTTGGACAAGGTTTCATCTGCACGATCAGTGGTGTCTGGCAGAAATGATGTTAGGTCACCTCCGAGTTTAAATTATAAAGACTACAGCTTCTATCTTCGGCAGCATGGCTTTGGGGGAGGCCAGCAGCCTTGTCCCCAGGGTATGCAGGCGACCCTGCAGAGAGGCCCCATGGCGAGAAACAGAATTCCAGACAACAGCCAGCAGGGAACTGAGGGCTCCGGCCCACAGCCACCAGTCTTCTCCGAAGTGCCACCTGGAATTCCAGGCAAGGCTTTACAGTACAATGCAACCCCAGGCGATTAAAGCCCCGTGAGACCCTGAGCCCAAATCATCCAGCTAAACCACTCTGGGATTCCTGACTCAGAAACTGTGAGATAATCCTTGTTTGTTGTTTTAATCTGAGTGTTGAGGTCATTTTTTTATACAGTAATACATAACTAACATAGTCTTATCTACAAAATACTGCACAGGGTTTTGGAAGGATCAAAAGAGAGCATGTTGTAAACTATAAAGTGTCAATACAAATGCTGATTACTGTGACTTTTTCTCATGTCCCTTTACCAGGCCTCTTAGACTTCCCCTTACTTCTGAATAAGCCACCAAGAGAAATTGCATCCGGGTCTCCAAGACCACCCTCAGGTTTAATGATTTGGTAGGACTCACAGTCAGTAAGTGATTAAACTCGTGATTATGATTTATTATACTGAAAGCATAGAGATTAAAAATCAGCAAAAGTAGAAGGTGCATAAGGCAGAGTGACCAGACACACACACACACACTTGTGGTTGTCCTCTCCCAGTGGAGTTGTATGGACAGCACTTAATTCTCCCAGTAACAGTGTATAATGATGAAAGACTGGAATGATTCCATTTTTCTGAGTGATCCAAGATGAATTATACGAAAAATTCCCCAAAGGCCAGTGGTCAAGAACAATGCCTTACCACCTGGCCAAATCGGCCAAGCCAGCTTATCGTGGGCCCTTAAGGCACCCACACCCTTATTTCCTCCTGCGCATATTCTGATTACTGCACCCGGCACCTTCTTCTGCACTCAGCCCTTTCTGCTCAGCCCTTTCTGCTACGGCCCCTCTATACGCAGCTCCAACTGCACACGACCCCCTTTTGCACGCAGACCCAACAACCTACCACCTAATCCCTTTAAAGGTCAATCTAACCCCCAATCAGGTAATGCCAGGGCATCTCCCCAAGGCTTGCGGTTTTACCCTTTAAATTAGGTCCCAGCCCCTCGGTCGGGGCTCCTCTCAACCACTGCTGCGTCAGTGAACAAGTGGGGTCCAAACTTGAGTTTGTCAATAAACTCCTTTTTGCGCTTGCATCGGTGTCAGTTTCCTTCTTGGCTGGTGGAGTTCCAAACCAGGGCATTACAATGAGACATGCAATGTGTTAGCAAACAGAGACCCTCAACCGAGTCTTGCTGTTCAGCGTTATAATCGTGGATCAGGCATGGAGGCATAGAGGCTGACCTCAGTTAACCTCCAGCTTTTTCAAATGTCAGACAGATAAGGGACAGTCCAAAGCCTCCACCACAGCTGATATTGTTAGCGTAAACTCTCTGGTCCAGCCCCACGGTCCAAGGATCATACAAAGACACTGTTATCAGGGAGGATATTTTAAGGCTTTGAAGTTATTTCCCAGGACCTGGCAAAGGCCAGTTCTTAATGTAGAAAGCACAGAGTTTGAGGTCCCCAACCTTGCTGAGTTAACCTTTACTTCAATGGTATGGCCCTAAGATTTATAGTTTTGCATTTATTCCTGCATCACGAAATACCCTCGCCGTGGACTCCAATCTACCTCTTATTTCCAATTACACCTCTGTGTTCTTGCCCTTTTCTCGCCTAACTAGTTGTGTACCTATCTCTGCGGCTTTCTGAAAATCAATCATTGTCGCAAATTAAAAAAGAAAACTTGCTAAATACATATTGGATTTAATGTGCTCTATTTTCGGAGGGAAAAATGATACATGCTTTTTCTTAGAAACTGGGGAAATCTTTGCAAGTGTTTGAGTCAGACACTGGGGTGATTAACGCTGCTCTTTGCATGGAGTAATGTACAGAATGGGTTGGCAGTGGGAGAAAGCGAATAAGCCACACTGTTAGGTCGTTGTCATTCTCAGTGAGACCAGTGAGGGAGAAAGGTGGCAGCAGAATTTGGGGCAGCGACCAGAAGGATGGCTGGTTTCCCTAAATTCCATTAGGCTGGAATTTTAGCAGCCCTAGTTTAGGGAACCTCAGTCGGAATTCAGAGGCTCCATCCTTAATCATCTCCATGTGGCATATTTACGTTATTAGACATTATTAAGGAAACACACATTGGTTTCTAAGCAAAGTAAAGGGGAACCTCCCTGCCCCTCTTTTTCTCCTTTAACCTAATCTATTCATCTAAACTCCGTCTTTTTATCTGATTATGTTTTGCTTCCAATCTGCCTGTGTCTTGTTGCTTTTAACTTTGCTGCTTTTTCTGCCCACTTTGTTCCACATCTTCCTATGTGGACCGCCCTGGCTCTTCTCACAATTATTCCACATCTTCACATTGTCTGTTCGTGTCCACTGCATGCCTCTCCGGATAAACGCCTTCTCGGCTCTCTCACTTCAAGACCCTTCTTCCTTGGCTGCTGACAAATCCAGGTGCCTGATGCCTGGGAGAGTCTCCTTGCGCATGAGTCAATGAGAACTTTGAATTATACCGGACTTTACTGGGGCATGGCCTTAAATCTTGAGACAATCGAACTTGTATTTGAAGCTATTTATTTTCTCCATCCCCATTTGGTGGCCACATGCTTCGTCTTAAGTTGTCTGCCTAGTTATTGGGTCACCGCTTCAGACATGAACATGTTCTCTGATGCCCTTAAAGTTATTAGTAAAACAATCCTTAACGTTCCAAGCATCGAATGCCTGATTTTAGGTATAGCAAGGAAGCCGGGTGCTGAGATGAACAGTCTCCCCCCTGCCTCATCTTAGCAGAGTGCAATTCCAAGAAACAAATGGCAAAGCTGACTCACCGAAGCTGTGAAGGAAAGCTCTGGATACTTGAGAAAAGGAAAATAATTGACAGAAAGACGGTTAAGAGGCTTGGTTAGATGAGCATGTGTCTTGCTTTTTGGGGAACAGAATCTACTTATAACTAATTATTCTGGAATGATTATTAGGCAGATGGCCCACATGGTCACTGAAAAGCAGATGAAGAGATCTGAAGAGAAGCAGGGATGTATGATCCAGAAGTCCTCGAATGCCCCGGGATTGAGAATCAGCAAGCACAGTCAATACAGCAGAAAGAGCAAGAATTCTGAGAAGACACGATTAAATGGAGCAATTAGGAGGCCACTGTGACTTCTAGAGAGCACTCCTGAGCGTTTTTGAGGCAGGGGTTGCAATTTTGATGAAAGAAAAGTGAGTTAGAGGTTCTGCACTGGCCACATACTTTAGAAAAATGTAATAGTTAAAGGAAGGAGAGGAATAAAAAGGGGAGCCAGTATAGAAGTGATTTGATCCTAAAAAAAAAGTGAAATAGAAATGCAAAAGGTTTTAAAATACAAGGAAGAATGCTCAGCATAAAAAGGTAATTGAAATTAGAATTATGCTGTAATGTCATTTTTAACTGTCATATTGGCAATGGTGAGAGGAAAGAGGCACTCTCATATCACTGTTGGAAGAGAATGAATTATAGTCTGGATGAAGAGTGGCTTGGCAATATGCATGAATATATAAAAGGCATGCTCCGTTGACCTGCAAATTTCTTTCAGAAATTATCCTACAGATTTTCTTGCATAGTATAGGATATTTAATATGAAATTATTTGTAACATCAAAGTGTTGGAAATAACTCAATGCCTTTAAATAGGGAACTGGATAAATAATAATAGAAAAATGTTGAGTGTTTACTATGTATCAGGCACCATTTTAAGTATTTTATTTGTATTGATTTTTTTTTCTCTCGATAAATTTGTGAGGTCAGATGACAATTATCCTTTTTTTTATAGATGAGGAAACTGAGGCACAGATAACTCACATACCCAGGGTAATACGGCTAGTCAATGATATATCTGGAATTTACACTCAGAGCTTGGTCTCATAACCACTGGAATAAACATGCCTTGTTCCATAAGAGAATGAGGTCTTTTATTATCTGCCCTAAAAACAAAGAAGTCGACCTATATGTACGTATATGGAATGATCTCCAAGACATAATTTTAAGATAAAAGAAGAAGGTGCAAAACACTATTTAACAAACCATCATCTGCATAAAACATGTATTATGCTTGTCTGTGCACAGACTCCATCTGGGAGAGTACAAGAAATAGGGGTTGTCTCTGAGAAGATGGTTGGCGCTGCAAGATAGAGGACGAAGGTAGAAGACACGTTTTACTGTACACTTTTGTACCTTTTGGATTTGATACCATGTGTTTCTATTGCTTCCTAAATTAATTTTTAGAAATTAAAGTGTAGTTGACATATTACATCGGTTTCAAGCATACAACAGTGATTGGACGTTTATGCAACCTACGACGTGCTCATTGTGGTACGTCTCGTAACTCTCCATCACTGTATGGAGCTTTCGCGGTGTTATTGACTCTTTCCCCTGTGCTGTACATTACACTCCCGTGACTTATTTATTTTATTACTGAGAGTTTGTATTTCTTAATTCCCTTTCCTGTTTTCGCCCATTTTCCGACTTCCCTCCCCTCTGGCAAACACCAGTTTATTCTCTGTATCTACAAGTCTGTTTTTTGTTGTTGTTTGTTTGTTCATTCCTTTTTTTTTAAAAAGATACAATTAATTTTTTAAAGTAAAAAGAAAATAAAGATGATACAAAAGCAATAAAATAAGACGTAGGCAATAATGACAAAATATAGGTGATAACGGACAAAACCTGGGTTGGAAGGAGGTAAAAAGGCTCAGATGGTTGTGTGTAGGAATAGGACACGGCTTCAATAAAAGGGACACATCGGGACAACATGAGGTTTTATGAAACACCAGGACTGTCTGTGGCCATACCACCCTGCACAAACTCGATCCCGTCTGATCTCAGGAGCTAAGCAGGGTCGGGCCTGGTTAGTACTTGGATGGGAGCCACCCAGGAAGACAAGGAGCTGTAGGTGTAAAAAATAAAAAATAAAAAAAATAAGAGATTGTAAACTGTCAAGGTCTTGCAATCTGTGAGGTCGAGCAAGGGTTGCCTCGCCTAAAATTAAAAAAAAAAAAAAAAAAGAAATATCAGGACTTTTTTAATTGTGTAGAACACGTGTAAGATGAGATCTACCCTCCTAACAGATGTTTAAATATAACATTGCTAACCGTCCGCACATTTTTGTACAGCAGATTTCTCGAACTTATTTGTCTAGTGTGACCGAAATGCAACAGCCATTTGTATCAGTCAGCTCAGGCTTGCATAACAAACCGCACTAGACAGGAGGGCTGAAACGACAGACACTTATTTCCTCAGCTGCAGAGGCTGTAAGTCTGAGATCAGAGAGAAAGCATCACGAGTTTCTGGTGAGGTCTCTCTTCCTGGTTCATAGGTGAATGCCACCTTGCTGTGTGCTCACATGACTTCTTCCTGGGTGTGTGGTTTGTGCCTGAGAGAGAGAGAGGAGCGGGGAGTGAGGGAGGGAGAGGCAGACAGAGAGGGAGAGGGAGGGAGCACTCTGTGTCTCTTCTTATAGGGCATTAACCCCATCAGACCAGGGCTTTGCTCTAATGACCTCATTTAAGCTTAAACACCTCCTTAGAGTCCTTATCTCCGCTATAGTCACATAGGGGTTAGGGCTTCACTAGGTTAATTTGGGACTGACACAAGTCAGTCCATAACACCACTGAACAACGAAACTCCATATCCCCCTCCCCTTAGCCCCTGGCAAACACCATTCTACTTTATCCTATAAATGTGACTGCTCTAGGTACCTCATATAAGTGGAATTATGCAGTATTTGTCCCTCTGTGACTGACATGTCACTTAGTATAATGTCATCAAGATTCATCCATGTTGTAGCATATGACAGGATTTTTTTTTTAAGGCTAAATAATATTCCAGTGTTTGTATCTACCACATTTGTTTACTCATTCATCTGTCTGTGGACATCTAGATTGATTCCATATCTTGGCTGTTGTGAATAATGCTACAATGAAAATGAATGTGTTTTCTCTGGGCTAGGCATATAAATAAATCCCCAACTAGAGGGGTTTACCGATTTCTTTTGCAGGAGCTCATAATCACTCCATCCCTCTGGTGTCTATCTGTGGTACTGCAGTAAAGTAAATATGTATTTACCTTTGATGCAGGTTTTCTGGAGCTGCTCTGGGTTGTCAAGCTTTCTCTTGTTCTCAGTGGTACCCAGCCTTCTAGAGTATGCTGGTCCCATCAGCTGTTTGAGTTGAGAGAGACAAAAATTAGTCTCTCTGGCAGTTCCCTCAAAAGTTGGAATGTTGGACACATGTTGCAACTATTTTCTTACCCAAGGAGAAGCTGGGAGTCGGGTTTTTCTCCCAGTGATCCGTGGTGGAGCAGAGGGTGGGGCTCCAGTGAGTGTGTGTGTTGGTCTAAAACTTTGTTTTCAGCAGCTCCCCAACCTGATGGCCTTCTCTGACAGCGCTTAGATTCAGCCAGATGGAAACCTATCCCTTGGGCAGCCCCCTGAAAAGTCTGCATGTTGGGCATATGTTTAAGTCTTAACTTTCCTTCCCCATGAAGCAGCTGGAGCTGGAGCATTTTTCCCCCCCACTCCCCACCCCCACCCAATCCTATTGCACTGAGCTTAAGGGAGAGACGAAGGCAAGTGAGTGCCACGAATTTTTCTACTGGATTGATGTTGCTTGTTTCACGCTCACCTGAGGTGCGGGAGCCTCATAACTGTTTTCTGGATTTCTCACAAAAGGAGTTGGGCTATGTATTGTTATTGATTTGGCATCTCTGTGGGAAGGGTCTGGGGCTTCCAACTCTGCCATTTTGCCGATGTCACCCACAACATCACCGTATTTTGCTTAACAGGTAACAATTGTGTTGAAACGAATATACATCCTAATGTGGCTGATACAGAACTTTGAACTGCTCAGGCCCTAGAAACTGCTGCGAGAAATAGTTTGGAAAACACTTAGTGTGACATGAGATGATCCCTCATGAAAGATCTGTTTTCTTGAAACTTTTACAATTTTGCCTTATTCTCCTATGAAGAGGAAAAGAACTCAGCCTAAAGAATAAACCATTCTGTTCCAACGACAAAGCCTTGAAAAACGATTGAATAAATTGGCCATTTGCAGTGTATGCTTTTATACAGATTGGAAATGCTGTGACACTATGATAATGATTGCTGTATAATACACATGTTTTATTTTAAATGGTGTTTTGGATCTTCGAATTCCTTTTTAAGTTTGCTACCAAAAATTCTCAGAAAAAGAATGAAATAAATCCAAAAATATTGACGAGAACTGACTGCCCGAGTCCTGACTTTTGCCCCCAAAGAATCCGTAATAGCGATAAGGATGTTTTAAAGTTCAAGAGAAAAGTTGTGAGAGAAAGGAAGAGAGAAGGAGAAGTTGAGAATCAAACGAATAAACAACTGGTTGAAATAGAGGGTGAGAGAAATGCTACTTCCCTTCTTTTAAGTTTGTGATGCATAAGAACATGAGTGGGAAGAATGTCCATTTCAAAAAAAATAGAGGTCAAGGAGAAGTGATTTTCTCAAATCTTGTTTAAGTAAAGCTGTTCCACTAGCATAGGGATTCCAGAGAGCTCAGAGCAGTTGGCCATGAAGTGTATTTAAAGGAAGCAAGGGATAAACTGACGTGGAAAGAAGAAAGTGGTGATAGAAATGAGATCACCCAAAGCAAAAACCATGTGGAGAAGCTACTTGGCGTTAGTAATTGTGGATCATGAATTAATAGAGTTAGAAGCTAAGGGGAGGCTGAAAGGGTAGGATGGCTGAGTTGAAGATTATTTAGACATGTGTGTAATTAACGGATCCCAAATTACCCATTTGAAATAAGGCTTCTCAAAGATCTACAATCCAGGTGCTGACTTCTTAGTACTTAGATTGCTTGGATTTCGGTAATAGTGATGGTGATGGGGCAAGCTAACAGAAACTTAAAAAAAATTTTTTTTTTATCTAATGTAGAAAACTACAAAAGAACTCTTATGACTTGGCCTGCCTGCTTTAGAATTAGCCACCTCCACTCGACTAACCTGTAATGCTCTAAAGCCAGGTCGGAGAACTTTCTCTTTTACCACTCTAGGCTTTCAGGCCTCAAATAACGATAAGGTTCTTGGTAAATTTTGATTTATAAAAAGAATATAACCACATTATATAAATGCTGAAAAAGAGAGGAAACAACACTTATGATCATTCATAATCTACCATCTTAAGAATCAGTGATATAATTTTGGTTATTTTTTTCTGGCCATTCAGATTTTTATATATTTTTTGATCATGCAGTAAATTTAGTTTTATACTTCCCTTTTTATATATCAACTCATGCCTATCATTTTCCATTATTACATAAAATTGGAAATCTTTAATAGTTCTCTAGCATTACACAGCATTGTCAGTTTTTCATTTCTGTTAATTTCACCATTGAATATCTTTATACATATGAATTTTTCTTTATATTAGGTTATTTCTCTAGGGCAGTATCTCAAATGTGAATTATTGTGCTTAAAAAGTGTGAACATAATTTTTTTTGTTCTTGTTAGTGATTTTGCTAAACACTTTAGGCACATTAATAAAAAAAACAACCCACTAACTATGTATATATCTGAGGTTGACATTTTAACCCCATTTCTGGAGATAGGGAATCATAAGCTTAGAGGTGAACTAGCTTACTCAGGATAAAAGCTGGCAGATGGATGAAAGTGGACATAAACCGAAAGTAGAGAACCAGAAATGAAAAGCTAAAACCTTGTACAAGTTGCAACCCAGTAGAGAAAGTGGACATGCAGTTTGCTGTTGAGATCTGCCTGCCGTTTAAATGGTCTGTAGAGGGAAAAATCAGCCTTTGACTTCAGTGCCATTCTGTTCCATATAAGGAAACTAATAGACTCTATATGCCCCTAGGAACTAAAGAATAATATCAAAGCATTAATTTTATCATTCATTGTTTTTAACTAAGAGAAGATTGTGCATAATGCTGACAGCTGAAATAGACATATTAACCATTAAGGCAGCTTTTATTATTGGCTAATGGATGACCGTATATGTCAAAGCAAAACGTTTAAGGACAGGCTTGCTTAATTCACTGATATCTTTTTTAATCATGGATATCTTAGAGACATAGCTCCCTCTAGAATTAAACTTCTGTTAATAAACTGAACTAAGTAATAACTATAAATTTCAATAATGGATCTCAACTAGAGTAAAGGTTAAAGTACCCTGGTCAGAACTAAGGAAAATGTTTAATGATATGGTCTAATATATATATATATATATATTTTTTTTTTTTTTTTAATGACGACCTCATCAAACAACTATGTATAGAGAAATAAAAATTCCAGAAGTGCATTATGGGTAAGAACAAAAGTACCCGAGATCTTTTTCATAGAAACTATTATCTGTACTTTAGTTACAAAGCATCTGCAGTGAATTGAAATAATATGGGAGGAATGAAAAAAATAAACCATTCACCAGAAAAAGAAAGAATAGACTTTCAAAATCCTAAGGGGAAACTATCCTGCTCGTACCTAAGAAATGGATTGTTAACCTGTGCCCCACTATGTCGGGAAGTTACTTCTTCCTCTTTCTTATAACCCATGTGCCTAAGGTAGACTTTTTTTTTCTTTAGCAGATCTGATGTAATTCTGTTCAAGACTAGAGGAAACTAAGCTTTCCTTCTTAATACTGTTTACTAGCTTCTTTCTTGACATGCCTCTACTTCAGTTTCCTTACTCGAGATTTTTATAAGACTGTAAATGTAAATATTAAGGAATAAAGTTTAAAGAGAAAGATTCTATAATGCTCATGAATATTCAAATAAAAATATATCCCATATCAAATACAATGAAGAGCCTTTGCTATTTCAAGTGGACACACAGCAAATGTCCCTTTATAAAATACATGTGCTCTGCAAAAAGTTTTTCCAATACCTTGAACTTGTCTTTATCAGAATTGACTGAACACTCTGGGTTTGACTATGTCACTTCACAGACATAGTTGTAAGCATAGAAGTATAGCTGGTGATGAAATGAGAACAGGTCACACAGGTTTCTATTGTTGGAGTGAGTGAGCAGCTAGGCCTGGAGGTTCCTGAAGGAAGGGGGTCAATCAAGCTGACTACAGGCCAAGCCCAGGAAGGTGGACCACAGTGGGAAAAGTATTCCAGGTGGAAAGTTTCCTCCTATTTTTAGCCAGCCTGATATACGAAGCCAGGACTGGAGAAGTATGGGCACAGGAAATAAAGGAGGAATGACAGCTTTTATGCCATCCGCTCAGTCAATGTTAAGTTGTTTGTGTGGGGTTGATTTGACTTATTGATGCAATGCCTTGATTTTCAGTGATGACAACAGCTAAGTTCTTATGAGATATATCCCAGTCTAAACCATGCTAAAAAGATGCAAGATCCTTTCAGGTTCAAGACAAAGGCCCTCTGAACCAACAATAAGAGATGCAGAAATCATTAATGTCTCAGCAAATGTAGGTAAAACTCAAAGCTTAATGTCAGGAACCAAATGGGCTTGAAGAACAGATTTTTCCTTTCTCTGCACTTAGTCTAATCATTGAAGAATCTTCACCACTGACAAACAATCAGATTGTGTAAGGGATACCCAAATCCATGGCCCTAAGCCCAAAGTCATCCTTCACCATTGGACTACTGGTAGTGGATGCCAATGATGCATTATTGCTTGCACATAGCTTTGATTGTTTCTATGCACATTTTATGTAGAGGAGCTTCTGTGTTAAGCTATGTATCAATTAATATTGATATTATTTAAATGTTATTGCAATGGCGAAGGGAAAAATGGCATACACTTTATTTTATTGAGATACTCTGCCAAATATAGGGTTCATTTGTATCTCATGTCAATTCTTGATTTGATGGAAATATGATGTTGTAGACAGAATTAGAAGTTCACTATGTTGATTGGGAAAACAGCTGTCAAAGCTCTAGGGGAGAGAAAACAGACGTCAGCAGAGAAAGCCTTCAGGTGATGTTCAGGTACGATGCTCGAGGCTCGTAAAAGGAGAGAGGAAAGGAAGGAGGGTTGAGTAAGAAGAGTCTCCAGCTGCAGAGCATGTCTGAGGAAATCTCGTTCAGGCCAGCGAGGAGCCCCAGGGCAAAGATTGCTCCTTTAAGAGACTTCCATCAAGTGGAAATCACCTGGCTCTCGTGCCCAGCCACGCTCATTCATTCGCTGGGAGCAGCCAGGCAGCTCACCGGCTCAGTGTAAACGCTGCAGCGGATCCGAAGGCGTGGCAGCTGGCTCCCTCTTGAAGGGAGCTCGTGTACCTCCGCGACCACCACACCACCTCCATCACCCTTGAACTGTAAGTCCACTTCTTCTACCTGTTTCCCAAACCTTGGTTAAAGCCAGATGGAGATGAAAAATTCACAGTACACTTTTCCCTTGTGCGCTGTGATAGGCATCACTAATCAATCAGTGTCATCTTTCCTGCTGATCTCAGACACAAACACATGATTCTTCTCAGCACAGCCCTCCAGGAAGCCACTATAATAGATTTGACATCTGACACGAAACCTACCTGCTTCTTTCGGTGAGGTCTCTGAACCTTCTCTATGGATAGGAGCAGGGATGCAAGTAAGTAAGCAAGAAATGGTGCAAAAGTGAAATTTGGGCTTTCGGAAATGAATGCTATGCTGGGCGTCAACTCACTTTCAGTGACTCTATGTAAGACTTGTTTCAAAAGACACTTACACTATGCTAAAAATATAGATACCTATGCATGTACATATGTGAGATGTGTGTATGTATTTATATTTATATTTATCTGTATATATGTACAAGATACATTTTTTTTAATCCAGAAAGCCAAATTTATAAACATTTCATACTTTTAGTATCCCCATATCCATTTGGTAGACAAATGCTCCAATCTTCCAATGATAGTTATATATATCTATAACTGGTTGTTGTATTTGGGGTGGGACTCAGCTGCCTATTTCTTCAAACCGGCAGCCCCAAACGCTTTGCTGACTCTGCATTTCTCGGCGTATCTTTATGTGTGTGTCATTCCAAGCACAGTTGGAAGCAAGTCAGAGATGACTGCCTCAAGGTTTGCATTCTTATATAGAGTACCTGGCATAATCTTCACATTATGGGTATTATTCTTTAATGCAAAAATGGAATAATACCATTACGGTGGAGGTCAAATTGTGTTTTGCCCATCCACTTCGAACATCTCTTTGAAAATTTTCATTTCCTCCAGTTCCCCCTGGTTGGGAATAAAGAAAAAAAGATCCTCAGAGCAGCAGCTCTCTGAGGCGTTGTGCTCATGTATTAAATTCTTGCCACTGGGCAAATCTCCTGACCCAGAAAGATTTATTCTAAAACTTTTATAGGTAATCCCATCCCTTTTTGTATGCTTCTCTCCGCATTCTAATTGCGTTTTTGAGAAAGGCGAGAACAAATTTGATTGCCACTATTGTTATAAGAGCCGACGCTGGTTTAACCTGAGCTAAGTACAGTCCCATTGCCCTGCTCAATATTTTTTTCCCCCAAAATCTTTATCGACATGTCAAGCAGAATTTATTTGCCCTGATTTGATTGAATTTTTGAAAGGAAGAGGATTTGGAAGTATTGAATTACTCCATTGGGTTGTCTGAGAAGTGCACGTGGACCGGGTCACCCTAATTAGAGGCACTTAACATTTGCATGTGAATGCGTGCTTAATTCTTAACAAATTAAGGCCTGACCAAGTCATTAGGCAGAAAAGAGGGAATAGAAAATGATATAAATTGCCGAGAGGGAGTGAAAACGCTGGTCTGGAGCACATCGCCTTGACATTAGGACACTGAGCAAAATAGAATCACGGCAATATTTGCTTGATCGTTGCATCGAAACTCATTGAACTGCTGTGTCCCTAAAACACATTTACTATATAGAGAGGCCAAGTGTGTGTCACGGCTCCCTGTACTGCACAGGGCGTGTGGGTGGGGGTTATGCTGAGAGGAGTCATTGGCTCCCTCTTTCCAACGTATCCTGCACCGGGTCTTCAGTGGTCCTCATCCGTGGTCTGCCCAGTTCCCGTCACGTGCACTTGTATTCATGGATCACACAGAAAGCAAAGAGACAAAAACAAAACAAAACGAAGATCTGGATTTGGGTTTAGACTTGGCTTTAAACATACAGACACACCCCTTAAAGGTCTGGCTAAGTGACGTCCTTATCCAATTACAGAAGGGGACTGACGGACCTAGAAGAGAGACTTTGGTAGGAGGATGAGTTTTAGAGGCAGAGCCAGCCCCTATCGCAGGCCCTAAGCTGGGTGTCAGATATGTGTGGCCGATACCGGAACCAGGGCCAGCTGCATGGATGTCCAATCTGCCTGGTCACGCAGGGACCCGGGCTCGGAAGAGCCCCACACTTCACTTACGCTCTGCTGTCACTGTCTTATATTTTTAACAAACGTCTTTGCATTTTCATTTGCACTGAACTCCACAAATTACGTGGGCGGTTCTGACAGCACCTTTTCCTCTGGCTCCTCCCGTTTCCGTTTGAAACAGGCCTTTACTTAACTTAGGCCTCCACTTAGAGGAAACACTGGGCAGTGAAGGTAGAGTTGGAAGTTGACGCCTGCTGGCTTATTACTTCCTAAAACCCAGTCTGAAAAGGATAATTGCTCAGGGGTTGGGGGAAGAAGTAATTGAATTACTACTGGATAACCACCTTGATCTTTCATAAGAGAAAACAACACCTTAAAACTAATCATTTTATCGCCAGGTTGCATTGACTGAGTACAAAGGGAACCAGTTTTCATTTTAAATTAAGGGCGCAATTAAACTCTGAAATACCCTCTCCCGAGTTCTCACATTCTGCTTCTTACACTGGGCCTATGTTAGTATGTCTCCCTGACATCCATTTCCAAGAGGAGAAAAATGTAATAATCTGCTGGTACAGAGTAAGAAAGTAGGTTTGAGAATTCTGAATCGGGCCTAAGTCTGGACAAAGTACAAAATGAAATCTAACCTTCAGATCCTCGATAGAAGGCATGGCTGGTAAAAGAAAGTTTTATATAAATATCTAGATAGCTGACACTTCGCAAACATTTTGAACTCAGATACTTTGAGTTTTAGTTTCTGTAGCTATACAGCCCCCCAGCCCCTTACTTTCAAAGTTTTCCTTAACACCACTTAGGTTTTAGGAAAGATCTATATTAGTACTCATTTTTGATAATGGAAAGAAATCTGAAGAGAATATTCACTTTTAGAAAAAAAGAGGAAAGTGAAAATAGGGTTCAGTGTTTATTTTGCAGTGAGCCATGATAGGGCCAGCGAGCACCTGAGCAGCCGGAGGGCACCCCCCCAAGCTCCTTCCCTGGGAACCATAGGCCTCCCAGCATCAAGCCGCCACCGCTCTGAACTGTGTCTGTGAGCATCTGTGCTTCATGGCGATTTGTTCTGTGCATCCGTTAGCAAGATGTATCCTAAGTTAATTCCTTCTTCACTTTACACCACTTCAGCTCAGGAAAGGTTTCTTAGGAGCACTTCACTTTTGGACAGTGGGGGAAGCCGTAGTCTGATCCAGGCTTAGTTCATATCTGAACGAAGTCTGCGCATACCGCTTCAGTTTGTACTGTCACCCGCTGGCCCTCTTGGTTTTTCAATAGTCTTTGTTTAGCTTTACTAAGGCAAAGGCTTTCTAAATTGCTAAGATTTGTACACTTGTCCCAACATCACAGATTAGCCTAAAGCAACGTGAATCGATTTCCTCCTCCCTTTAGGTTTTACTGTAACATTTATAAGAACAATTATAAAAAGAATAATGCAAGTCTTTCATAAAATGGAAAATATTGTTTTATTATGTCTTGTAAAATTGAAGCCGGATAAGTGGTTTTCTCAGAGTTTTCAGTGGAAGGATTTCACACGTGAAGGGTACCTTGTGCACTAACCGGAAAGGAAATATTTCTTCCGAAGTTAAAACATTGTCGAGAACTTGGAGTGAGTCTAAGGGACACGATGATGGCGATGCTATCAGCCCCTGAAAGACAAATGCAGCAGCTACGACATGACAACACCCCCATGATGAGTCACATGGACAGTGATCCTCTGCGGGAATTCCATCCTTAAAATCACAAAATAATGTAAACATAAAATTCCTCTAACTTTGTTCAATGAACAAATGCTCCTTTTGTATTTTAGACTTTGGGCGAATCCATGAACACGAGAAAATTTGAAATTGTGGGAGAGCTATATAAAATGGTGTGTGTGTGTGTGTGTGTGTGTGTGTGTGTGTGTGTGTGTGTGTGTGTTAATTGCTTGAGATGAGGTCCGAAGAAAGGAAGATACTTTGATTATAAATCAGAAGCTCTCAAAACAGCAAGGTTGAAGTCTCTGTAGTACGCACAGATGCACGTTCAAAGTTTTCCCCAAATTAGCTTTTGCTTTTTCAAAGCCTATGAGGTAGGAATAGAGATTATAAGAACGATTTGCAGAAATTCTTTCTTAAATCCTTTCTCTGGCTTCATATGCTCCCAAGGGAGAAGTTCTTGTGTTGGAGAGGGTATTTCAGAGAATTTAATTGTGTTCCTTAGCATAAAATCAGACAGGTCTGCGACACTTCAGAACAATTAGCAAATTGTCATCCATTTTCTTCTTCTTATGGACAGGCCCCTGGGGAAAAAACGGAGAACTGTCACAGTGGTAATTGCAGACATTTCTTTTTTCTTTACCTTTTCCTGCTGACTCCTAATCCAAGCTTCATGCAAATACAGTTTAAAGGTTTGTAGAAGAGGAGTCAAATTTAGCCTGAAAAAGCCAAACTTATTTTCCGGTTCCATGGTTTTTCTCCCTCTTGGTATTTCACGAGGGCGCTGATTTCCATTTCATACCCCTGAGAAGGAGCATCATCACATCATCACAAAGAGCTAAATTAGCTCCTGTTACCCCTGAAGTCACCCAGTTGGAATTTATCCTTGCAGCTTTTAGAGCTGGAGCTGCGGGGGAACAGTGAGGCCAAGTGCAAACCAAGAGTTAACCTGGTGTCCAGCTGAGGGACTGAAAAATGACTCTGCTCAGGGTCTTGTAAAGAGAAGTAATTTCATGCCGAATAACATTAGCGCTGTGATCTGAATCTTTTATAATTAATTATTATTTCTGAAAGCAAATGCGCTTGAGAAAGTCAGTGCTCCTCACTTTTCAGCTCATCCTTAGGTATAACTCTAGACTCAGAGGCTTTGGGGAAATTGCTAGGTAATCATCACCTGCAGATTGCCTTGCGGAGCCCACTTCTCTCTTTCCCTATGAATTTCTATTTTTCTCTCTAGGTTCTGTTTGGGCCCATGTCGGTCACAGGAGCTGGAAGTGGTGTTACTTTTAAGCTAGCAAGGTATGCAGATTTAACATAGCAGGTCTGAGCCTGCAATCATTTGGATGGCAAGTTAGACTTGATTGCAAAGTTGGCCCTTGGCTGACATCTGGGACCTTGGATTTCCAGAGGGTTCCCACCATTCAGAGAACTGATGACACTGACTTACTGTGCCTAAAGCGTATGCACAAATAGTGGTTTATATTGAACACCTGCCTTCCTTCTGGGTGTCTGAAATTTTGGCATGTGCTAGGCAGAGGGTGTATATGTGGCAAGCCCCCAGTAAAAGCCTTGGGCACTGAATCTCTAATGAGCTTTACTGGTAGATAATACCAGTGAAATAATACGTCTTACCAGAAGAATTAAGTGCAACCTACGTGAATCTGCTGGGAGAGGACTCTTGGAAGCTTGTGTCTGTTTTTTTTTTTCTAGAACTTACGCATGCGCGCCTTCTCCTTTGCTGATTGCTTTGTATCTTTTCACTGGAACACGTCACAGCCATGAGTACCCAGCCATCTGCTGGGTCTCGTGAGTCTCCTGAGGAATCATTGAACCTGGGGGTGGCCTGGGGAACCCATCGACTCAGAAGATATAATAAAAAGGATGCTCACTCCATTTTTCACCTAGCCTTTTAAAATGAAAGACAAAGCATCTTTTTACTATTGGCGATCATGTTAGAGAACCTCAAAAAGAACTCAAAAATAGCATTATGATTTCTAAGAGAGCTTCAGTGCAAGTGATAATCTTGAAAATAAGTCATTAAGGTCGATTCTATATTTAAATTAGTTATTTCCATAGTAGTGTACTGTACTCTACTCAAATTGGATATTGTGGTAGCTTTTATTTTTAAAGACGTATTTTATGGAAAATAATATTTCCTCAGTAACACCACTCGTTTCTGGAGTGCTACAGTAAAAAGACTAGGGGTTTTGACTGAATTAGTGTCCCTGGAGAAGAACTTGAGTCGAATTTTCTGAGAAATAGAAATAAAATATTATATCTGAGAAAATATATTAGAGACCAGAAGCTATAAGACTCCCAGGATATTTTTATGTTTTCGGATATAAAGCTTTAGGTGGTCGTATTAAATGTTATATTAGATTATGCCAAAATCCTTCAGAAATTCTTCAGATGGCCACAGATATTACATAAACTTTTAATAAAATTTAATAGGCTGGATGAGGGAATATTAAATTAAGTTGGTACATGAGCAGGAGAGGGACAAAAGGAGGAAAATGAGACTTCTCCTAAAGATAGTCCACTAGCTAATTTTTTTTTTTCCCATTTGTGGGTATCTCGTATCTAGAAGCACAAGAATATCAGTGGACCTCTGTTGAGACAGAGGCTCTTGTGTGTATAAATGCAAACCTAGGGCATTTTGCTAACTCACAGTGCCAGAAGCAAAGTGCTCTTTCCAGGAAACTGACTTCTCCACAGACAGAATGGATTGTTTCTACTGTATAAAAACAATATTGTGCCCAACCCTCCTCTAAGCAGAACTTCATCTGGATTATTTACTAGAATCAACATGCTTATAAGTTTGGGTTTTGGAACCAGATACCAAATCTGCTTAGTAACCACAGGATGGAACTTAGGTCACATCGTTTATTTTTTTAAGTCTTGTTTTCATAATCTATACAAGGGAAATAATACCACTGGGCTGTGAGAATAGCCAGATGAAACACCAGTGTGTAAGTACAGGGTCTACAGACTGTGGGTGGAACATTGCGGTAAGCACAAATAAGTGGTAGGATTTCTGGCTACCTCTTGTTGTTTGAGAGCATCATAACTTTTGACAGACAGATGGTGAAGAAAACATAAATAAACAAAACTCATTTTTACTCAACTTACTCTAGAGTAATTAATCAGAGTTTCCCTTGTGAGAAGTAGTTTGATTGAAAAATCACAGTTTAGAATTTAAAGTATCTCCTCTCTTGACCTGCGAATGGAAGTCAATATCTCTGTGCTGCATATTATTTTAACACCATGGCATGCTTCTCCTGATTTGTAATCACATGGGCCTCCACTAAATCTTATTTTAGTGAGAAGAGAAAGGCCTACGTCTATGTGATTCCCCCACTCCTGAGTGATGTCATGATACCTTGTGTTCCATATTTTTGGGCAGGCCAAATTTGGTGAAAACTCATCCAATCATTTTCAGAGAATGTAATAACAGATACACAGGTAGATGCAAATTTCATTTCATTTTGATTGATGATGATGACAATAGACACTGATGCTTGGTCTTCTTCCTCTCTCTAACCCACACAGTGGCAATGCTAATGTCTACTGATGTTTCTGGAGCTCAAGAATAATGTGGTCCAGAATATGAATTTGAAAATTTCTTCTGAAACTTTATATGATATAAAAATGTTTGGAGGTAGAAAGTGTACAAAACAAGTAAAGCCTTAGATAACAGAATTAGAGCAAGTAAGGCTTAAGAGGTGAAGGGAAGGGCTGTGGGCAAGCTGAAGAGTTAATGGAAAGTCAGAGAAAACATTTCATAGCAATAATATTAGAATAGGAAAGAAAAATGCTGGAGAGACCTGAAATCAAAGAGAAAAGGCAAGTTTTCTTTGAGAGTGATGCAAAGAAGTTGACCAGGCTCTGAGTAATCTAGACTTATCACCTATCATAGGCCTCCTATACCTTTGCCTTACTGAATGATGCGTGGTATCCTTGATGCACCAAGCTGACATTGACAAGCTATTGATCATGTTGCTTCCTCAACCCAGAATGATCTTTATCTATTGGTCTGTTTACCAGACATGTGTTCAGCATCAAAGAGTCAACTCATGCATTACTCCCTCTATGAGGAAATTCTAACCCCAATCCAGGTAGAACAGATCAATGATCCCTTTGAATCTCCTCTGTACTAATAATTACTTAAATCAGAGTACCTATAGCATACTCTTGCATTTTTTCATGTGGCTCTTCTTGAAGATTGTACTCTTATGGGCTAAGAACTTAATTCATCTTTGTATGTGCCTGACAGAAATACATTTTAGATTAATGATCATTTGCATGAATACACACAAGAAAGGAATCAAGCAAAAAATGAAATAAGAAATGCAAAAGACCTCATAAACTTAATAAAATGATAGAAAAGAGGGGTTTTTTTTGTTCGTTTGTTTGTTTGTTTCCCCATCCAGGTTTACTTAAGCTATGAGGACAAAAGTTTCTCCTTTCAGGCCAGTGTTCAAAGGTGACTGATTACAAAAAGATTCACAAAAATTTTCTAAATCTCAAATATGAAATTTTTGTTTACTAAAGTATTTGTAGAAAAACTACAGCCTAGGGGCCTAAGTACCACCATGAATGTAAACACAGACAACAAACAAACAAAAAAATAAAACCCAAATCCTCGCATTCACATTTTTTTCAACAGCAAACAATTTTTAACTGAAGACAATTCTCAAACATTCCAGTTGAAAAGCCCCAAAGCCAGCTGGGCACAAACAGTAAAGTTTGGCAAGAGGTTAGGAGACACTTTGCTTTCCTCAAGGTCGTCATTAGGGCTGTCTACCTCTTTTACTCGTTTATTTTTCCATTCCGACTTTACTTTTCAGGCAGCAGTGATTCTCCACAATATTGAAGCATGGGCTTGGCAATCACGATTCTAAAGCTATCAGAGCCCTGCTTTCCAGCATCTATTACACGAGAAGTTTTGGCACCAAGGCACTTTCTCATTATGAAACACCCAAGAGAAAATGCTTCTTAATGAGTTTGAGCCAGAGCTGGCAATGTTAGGCTTGGAGCAAAAAAGAAATTTCAGCAGGCTCATTAGATGTAATTATCAATTTTGAAGTTACGGTGTGAAGACCTGCCATGGAGCATACTCAAACATATGGATTTGCTAGCTGCTGAGGCTCTGGAGGTTTGATACCCAGCCATCACCTGCTCTCACTAGACAGTCCTCATGATCACACTTGCTATTTAACTCTTGGTGAAGCTGTCGAGCTCTGATTTTCTAAAGTGCAACTTGAGCAAATATTTTGTATTTAGATCCTGTCCCTTTCCTAATTTCCCACACCAAAGTACATTATATAACTGAGCTAGAAAAGATCGATGAAATGTATATTTATTCAATTTATACACCCATATTAAATAACTGTGAAGTGTCAGAAAGCACCCTGAGAACTTAAAGTAATATAAAGATGACTATTACCTTGTTGCTACTCTCAAGAGCGTGCAAAGAATGGCTGAGAAAGAAAAGGAACAGTGAAACATATAACCAAAGCAAGAAAGAAACTGAAAACTTTAGAGTTATAACTATTTTTATCAGGGTTCGGAGAACCAGAAATTTTCATCAGAATGGGGTTAAAAAAAGGGCATGAAAAAGAAGATAATATTCTATAGAAAATGTGAGATGGACGTTGAGGAAGAAAAAGGTTTGAAACAACGAAAGAGAACTGCAGAAAAGCCTAGAATGGGCATGGGGCTGAGAACCCCGAGGTTCACTTTGGATGAATCATGGGAGATTGAAGACCGAAGGACGGGAAGACCGGCAAGGTGGGCCTAATCACATGGTGAACACCAAGTTCAAAGCAGATGAAGCTGCATTTACTTTTGTAGCCAAAAGGAATTTATTGTTGGTTTTTGAGACAGCTAATAACATGAATTAACATGACCAGACTTGCATTTAGAAAGATTAAAAAAAATTGAGATCGCTGGACAGTGACAAGTTAGCTGCAAAAGACAAGATGAAACTTAAGGAAAGTCTGAACCTGTTACTTCGAAGTGAAATTGGGAGGTAGGAGATTCCTTGACATAGCGGTCGAGGAATTTAAAATTTGCCAAATTACAGGATATGGATATTAAGAGGGAGATAGGAATCAAGGTCAATTCAAGATCTTTTTCTTAGGATCATAACATTAACAGAAGTAGGACAAGAGGAAGTGTGGGGGTGGAGAATGGAGTAGATATGACGTTAAATTAGGTTTCAGATGTGTTTATTTTAAGATAACGTTGAATCATTCAGGTAAAAGTCTATTAAAGTTGATGAGACATGCGGGTAGTGATTTTGAAAAGCACAGGGTTAAAAATAAAAATCTAGGTTTATAGGCCTACCAGTAATAAAACTATGGGTGTTGATAAGTTCACCAAGGGAAAGAGTGTAATGAAGGAAGAAAAGCCCAAAACAGGTAACTTTAGAAAAGCAGGCAACATGAAAAAATGGGTGGGTGATACAAGCAAAGAGACGGAAAAATAAAAAAGAAATGCTAGAAACCAAAACACTGTAACAGAAATGACAATACTTTGATGGGCTCATTAGTAGACTGGACACAGCCAGAGAGGGAATCAATGAGCTTGAATATAGGTCAATAGAAACCTCCCCAAACTAAATGCAAAGAGGAAAACAAAAAGAAAAGCAAAAACATATCAAAACATCTAAGAACTCTGGGGCCATTTCAAAAGGCATAAGCTCCCTGAGCTTGTTTCCTCATCTGTAAAAAGGAAATACATACTGACACTTCTCTCATGAGTTTTGGGAGAACTAATGGGTTAATACTGGTGAGGACTTAGAACATCATCTGGCAGAAACAATTCATCATCTCCATTGTCATCAGATATGTTATAAAATGCAAACCCAAACACGTGAGCATTATATGTGCAAGCTTCCCTGTTGTCCTGAAAAGGGAGCGATGGTTTTCCTAACCCTTTGGGCTTCTATTAGACGCCTTTTACAGACTAGCGCTGTGTGTAAGCGTGTGAGCCATAAGCAAAAATGTGGGCGTTGTGATCTCTCATGCTCCTCTGTGCATATTTTTCTTCTGCTGTTGCTTTGAGACCCACCATTTCTGAAAGGAAGAAGAAAACCATGTATAATATAAATAAGCTTCAGGTTGGGTTAAAGTATCAAGGGACAAAAGTATCCCTCTAACAGTAATACAAAGCAATGTGAATTTTTGCTTGAACTTTTTCTCTCTGCTCTCAGACAGGGACAAAGCTTAAAGGACATCTTTTATCTGGGGCATGATAGCTGTTCTCCAAAGATGAGCTATTAGTATGACATTCCTTTCCAGTTGTCACTTTTTTGTGTGTCAGCTCTGAACAAGCTGACAGAATTACTTAAATCATTCAATTTGACCATTCAAACATTGAATTAAGTAACTTGAAGGTGTCTTCTAAGTCTGACTGATATTCGATGACTTCAGCCAGTGGAGGTAATATTGGGAAAGAGTTTATTCAATTTTGTGTTTCCGTGATAGTAACTGGGGTCATTTTTCAAAGAATGACAATTAATGTCATAATTAGGAAAATAAATAAGACGGAGTCTAATATTCTAAGATATCATTTGGGTTTTTGTGTGTGTGCATGTGTTAATGGCTTTTGTAAATGTAAGAGCAATATTTGATGCTTAGAGGAGAAAATTTTTGCAGGGAAGTTCCGAATTTTGAAGGTTTAAATACAAAAAACAAATACAGACATGTATATATATATATGTATATGTGCATATGTGTCTATGTATGTATACATATATACTTGACTGAAGTGAACAAGATGAGAATGATGATTAGTTGTTGTTCCTCAATGATTCCAGGACAAGAGGGAATAATTAATAACAAACCACTGGAGATTTCAATCTAGTGTCTGAAAAAAAATTTCCGGAGGACTAATGAGATTGAACTGATCCCAATGTAGAGATAATTTTCTTCAAGATAATTTGAAATTGGAGTGTGCAGTCCTGCTGATCAGATGTCTCCTGGGTGATCAAATGAGAGTTTAGAGAATAAGCTGGTTGTCCCAGCCACAATTTAAGACTTATTCAAATACCTGTCAACTTTCAAGTTGAAACAGCTGTTATAAAACCTTTGCAAATTGGAGAAGCTATAAATAAGATAAACACACTCTAGGTTAAACATAACACTACATGCAAATATGTCATAATTTTTGTTGGCTTCTCATTATTTCCAACTGTCATCATATCAGTATGGAAAATACAGATATATTTATTTCAAAACTTGTTGTAGCTTGGTCCTATGTAATTTCTTTTTATTAATTAACTAGGTAATTTAATAAACATTCATTGATCCCCTCTATATACAAGATATTTCTCCAGATACTAGAAATATAACAGTCAGTAAACCATTCAAACAGTGTTGCCTTAAGGGAAGGGATAAGGTGAACAATTTAAAAAAAGTAAAAGGCATAGTATGTTAGAGGATGATAAATGTTGTGAATAAAAAGAAGGCCTGGAAGGGGAATAAGTTTGAGATGCTATTACAACTTTAAGCAAGCTAATGAAGGAAAGCTTTACTAGAATGTGGTATGGATGGTTTATTATGACATTATTATAACAGAAATGAAAACAGCACATTTCAAAGATATCATAGATACTATATAGACCATGAGATCTAATGACAGCACAATTATGTTAGAAATTTTTTAAAAGATAAAAGAAAAAAATTTCCTGCATATTTGAATTATTTTAAAACCAGCTAAATAAGTCATGATGTATAAATTGTTTTAATTGTTTTCTATATGACTTATCTGACTTTACCAATTACCTCAATAGAAGAAGGTGATGTTGATCTGCCATAGTTGACAAGTGTACCTCTATTTCTTAGCCATGCTAAGCCTTGTTTTTTTAACTTGAAATGCGGAGATAATATTAATAATAACATCTTCTTCAAGAGATTTTTAGAGATGCAATGAACTAATGCCTATAAAACCCTTAGCATAAGACTTAGAACAGAGTAAGCCTGCAATAATGTTAGTTGTGATTATTATTATTTTATATAACAATCAATTTCTTGCCTAATGTGGTAAATTATTTAGAAAAATGTTGCAATTATTCTCTCCCTGTACTAAGCCTCTATGCAATGTGGCTTTACAGGTAACTTCATTAAGAGATGGAGCCTATTTCCTCTATGCTTAAATCTAAATGCTCTTGTCAATTGTCCTGACCAATAGAGATGAGCCCACACTAGCCTGGAGGATAAGAGACCATGTGGACCAGCGCAGCCAGTCAGGTGCCTCAGCCTAGCCCTAGAGATGTATGGACCCAGTCAAGATCGATGAAATGCTACCCAAATTAAAGCCAACTGGAGGCAAATAAGTGAGCCCAGGTGAGAGCAGCAGAATCACTCAATAGACCAAGATCTCATAAGGAATAATAAGTAGGGATTGATTTAAGGTACTAGTTTTGGGGTAATTTGTTACACAGGCATAACTAACTGATACATCTGCTATATGCCAATTACTAAGAAACACAGACACAGAGGAGGTGGAGGAGGATGAAGCATAGATCTGGAGGGACAGACAGAGCTCACCCACATAGCTGCTGCTCTACAGAATGCCCTGCTTAAGTTCTTCCACCGTCTCCTTCTTCCCCGGCTGCCTGGAGAAAACCTGCTCCTCTGTCCAGGCTCATTCCAGAATCACTCTCCACCTCCTCTATGTACCAGAAGGCTGACCTCTGAGGACTGCATCACCCCATGGGTTGATGGAATTTGACCAAAGAGAGACACTAGGTAGAGATTAGAGTATGGCTGTAGCGAAGAATCTGGGTAAATACTCCCCTGGTTCCTTTCTTGAAAGGCTGTATTCCTCTATCAGAGGCCACATCTGCTGGACCATCCTCCCCTTAGCTCTATCAAAATGACAGTCTCTCCGTTTCCAGCAGCGGTGCTTTCCTTTGCTGCCAGCCCCGGTGTGCTCAGTCACCCCATCTGGGGGAACTTAACTTTGCCTCCACCTTTGGAAATAATGGCCTCTTCCAATATAACCCTTTTTTAATTGAAAGGAATAACAGCTTTGATGAAATATGATTCACATGCCGTACAATTCGCTCATTTAAAGTATATAATTCAATGATTTGTGATACAGTCACAGAGTTGTGCAATCATTACCACAATTAATTTTAGAATATTTTCATCATCCTCCCAAAAAGCTTTGTACCATTTCACATCATCTCTCCATCTCCTCTACCATCTCAGGCCCAAGCGACTACTAGTCTATTTTCTATTTGTATGGATTTGCTTAATGTTGGCATTTTATACAGATAAAATCAGATACTATGTGGCCTTTTTGTGACTGGCTTCTTTCATTTAACATAATGCTTTCAGTATTTCATTCATTTTAATTGACAAATAATTTTTTTAGAGATATACCACATTTTATTTCTCCATTTTTCAGTTAATTGATATTTGGATTGTTTCTACTTTTTTGGCTGTTATGAAGAATGTTGCTGTGAACATCTGTGTACACATTTTTATGTGGACCTATTTTCATTTCTCTGAGTGTATATGTAGGAAAGTAATTGCTGGGTTATATGACAACTCTAACCTTTCGAGGAACTATGATGTTTTATAAAATGATTACACCCCTTTACCTTCCCACCAGCAATATATGAGGGTTCCTATTTTCCACATACTCGCCAACACTTATCTGTCTTTTTTTAAATTATAGATGTCTTAATGTATGTGAAGTGATACCTCTCTGAGGTTTTGATTTGCATTTCCCTGATGGGTAATGATGTTGAGCATTTTTTTATTTGCTTACTGACTATTCTTCTATCTTTTCTGGAGAACTATCTTTTCAGATTTTTTTGCCCATTTTAAACTCCCAATCTCTTAAACACTTCCTTTGTTATTGCCTGGATTCCTGCTAGGATCTCCACTGATATGTATTATGACCATCTAGATTTATAGAACGTGCCCTTCTTTAATTTAGTAAAAGGTTTAGGGCAAGCAGCTTGTGCTGGTCATGCAAACAAAAAGAAGAAAATTTCCATAATACTACGCTGACCTTTTTAACTGAGGCTGCATCCAACATGGTCTCTTAATGATCTACTTTTCATTAGAATCATTTATTGTTAAAACATCCTGAAAACACAAGACTGGGTACCTTTTGATCCAAGTCATAGGAAGTGGAATTTTAGGGCTCCGGTTTTGTCATTGTGAACATTCCCAGCATGCCTTAAAAAGCCCTGGCATTTGAAACATCTTAATAGGTAAAGCTGTAGTTGAAGATGGCCTTTTCATGTCAAAATAGTTCAGTTTGGTAAAAGCCAACAGCTCCAGTAAAGTTGGGGGTTGGAGCCACACAGAAATAGGTTTGAATATCTACTCTCTTATTTATTGGCTACATGATTTTAGAGAAGTTATTTGACCATATCGGCTCAGTTTCCTCAATTGGAAAATTAAGATAATAGTATTACTATATATAAAATAGTTGTGATATGTAAGTAAAATAATGGGACACCTGGAAAGAATAATGATAAACAATTATTTCTTTCCCACTCTTTTTGCACTGCTACTTCATGTTAGCCTGGTTCTGGTTCTGAAAAGTATCTCTTTCCTCCATAATGCTAAGTTTGTGAATTTATGTATTATATTACAAAAGACACATTTCATCTATGGGCTTGATAAATACATTTAATTATATGCTTTATTATAAAAAATTATGCTCCTTTGAAAAATTCATTTCCTTTTTTAAAAACAACAGGAAATTAGACAAAGTGCTAGGCCTCATAGAGTTTACAGTCTTGTTGTGAAGACAGGCAATCTATTAATCTATTTACACAATTGTAGGCCGAACAATAAAGTTGTATTTAGGGAGGCTCTCCATCAAATTATAAGCTTCAGAATAGCCTTGCTATTTATCTATAACATGAATGCGATCACGAGGTTGGAAAAAGTGGTATAATATCCTGTGTTGATAATTGCGAGCATGTTAATATTTTGTACTGACAAAATGCCAAGAGAAACAGAACAGTTCTCCTTTTGAACTCATTTCCCTGAGCTGATGAATTATGAATACGAAGTGAGAGGCTTGTCTTAGAAACCAACGTTATATCTCAAGGAAAAAGAGAAAAAACTCTGACCTTTAGAAACACAATGAATTTATTGGAAACCAGTCCTCCAGGCATCCACTTTGAAAAGTGCAGTCTTATCTACACACCACAGAGACGAAGTACCCTCTTAACTCAAAGAATAGCCATTTCTCCCTCCCGAAAATTGTGGAACTATTCTTAGACTATGAAAGAGTCCAACAGTGCAAAGAGCTTTGGAAGAAGCTACACAGGCATTTGAGATTAAACCCTGCAAGTGGAGAATTTTTTTTTCCTGAGTGCAAATGGAATATCAAACAAGCACATTTTAAGTACATAGGATGTTGACAGTTGCGGAATTTGGTTCTGGATACCCTTGTTCTTAATCATATGTAATCACTTTATTAAAGTCAATCAGTTTGAACTCAATAGGCTACTTTATTCTTTCTTGCCAGTCGCAACTAAATTCACTCTGCGGAATAGTTTTTCCTACCCCTGGATGAAAATTCGTGTAAATTCCATAACTTTCCCAATCACTCACAGATGATAAACTCTCTCTCTCTCTTTTTATAGGTACTAGAAAGTCCAGTCAAGTTCACTATCACATCCATCAAGTCTTTGCTCAAACTTTATCTTCCTAGATCATCTTATTACAATTTCAAAGCTAGCTCCACCCCAGCATTCCATCTTTTTCTCTGATTTGTTTTTTTTTTTTTTTCACCTTCTGGTAAATAATTTTTTTTTTTCTGCACGTGTCATGTGTTGGCTCATTTATTCCTTGGACGTAAACATTGGCAGGCACACAGTAGGCTCTCACGTAATAAATATTTGTTGAAAGGGAGATGGAATCAGAAATCCAGATCTCATTCAGTTTAAAGCTTCTCTCCGTTCCCAGCGTCGCCTCCCTTCAGTGAGATAGCGTGATGGACAAGGAAGTTGTGGGTGGCGTCTCTATCTTTCACTCCCTCACCTACCCGACTGATCAGCTGCCACTTGCGGATACAAGAGGCAGGTGGGAGGTAACAGAACACAAAATTACTTACAGTGGTCATTTGTCATCAGGCATAATTCAATAACGATTTTCACAGATGGACAGGTCGCTAAACCTTTTTTTTGTGGGGGATTTTGTGGGCCCTTAGGAGATGCCACACTGCTGACATAGGTAATGCCTTGATGGCTAGGTAGGCTTCTTGTGACATTACTTAGCTTCTGCATCTAAATGTCTTATTTGCTGTGCTTTCAACTAAAATAATGAGTTTGTTATAGAGAGTAAAATAATGATATAACATTAAGGTTTATGAAGGCAAAGCAAAACTCCTCCCTCTATTCCCCAAATAAACCAGGTGATCAATGTTAATAACCATCTCCCATAACTTTCTCCTCGTTTGTATATATGTACAAGCATACATGCAGATATAGAATGTTTTTTTAGGTATATTTATTTTTACTTAAAACCATGATCTGCTCATGACATTGATAAATTGTACAGATCATGGTTCTACCTTCTAAAATAGGTCTTTATTCAGATAAAACCAACACATCAAACAAGCATGCTAAATGACATAAACGAACCGCTTTCTGTCTCTTGTATCTCATTCTTCTTTACTAATTATTTAGGGTGTGTAATCTTTCTTGCCCTGGATGAAAATTAAGGTCACTTTAAGTCTCAAATGCAGACTCAATTGGGTAATATAATGGGCATTCCCAGGTATTAAGCAGATACTCAGACTTGATTTAACATTAAAATCTGCTTCCCTTTCCTTCTTTGGATCCCCCTTATCACTTTATTGTAATGAAAGTTTTGAATCCAGGTGGAATTATTGCATATCCTGTGAAAAGGCTGCCAGGCAGGGTCACACAGGGGGGCTGTACCTGGGGACAGGTGGCTGCCAGCTGGAACCGCAGGAGCAGGTTAGTGGGATGAAGAAAGATAGGTTTCCTGGGCTTCCTGGGAGTTGGCTAATTTGAATAATCACACAGTCTCTGGGGCACAGAAGCTGTCTCTAGTTGTTTGTTACCTGGCCCCACGAGCAAATGGGGCGTGTGCCTCATAGCCCCAGGGTATGGGAGCCCGATTAGGGAAATGGTCGGGGTGGGGGCTTAGCCAACTGCCCGCAAAGGGGAACTGAGAGTGTTAGCCGCAACTTCAATACTGGGCCGTGGTAGCTCTTGTGAAATATGTTACCAGAGACATCAGCTTTCCGACACAGCGGTGACCTAAGTGTGAGTGGAAGATTTCAGGTTCAGGCTTGGGGCCTTCTTTCTGACCCTTGGCTGAGTGAGCAGGGTTTTTATGTAATAAGGTTTCCCTCTAAACTTTATATTTGGTTCGAAATTGGTCTGTAAGACATACTTTTTGAACTTAAGGGTTTTTGTGTGTGTGTGTGGCTAGGTTGGTAAACAAGATCTTTAGAAGCTCAATGAACATACACAAAACCCTTTTTATTCAAGTTATATAAAGTTGTATATGTTTCTAGGAAATTCAAGAGTCGAGTTTTATTACTTCTTATTTATAAAATCTGTTCTATTTTTAAAGACATGTACTGAAATCTATTATTTTTAATAGGTTCTCATTCTTTTTAAATAGTTTTTATTTTATATCTGTATAAGGTTCATTCAGACTTATAATTTTTTTTTCTGTAAATTTCTCTTTTTATACTTGTGTAATAGCACTATTCCGGTAAGTGAACTTAACTTTAAACTTCTCCATGTGTATTAATATAGCCATTTCTGCTTTTTTCTAGTAGTTGCAACTACATTTTGAATAATCACGCTTTAACCCAGATTTAAAGTTTTGTTCTCAATAAAATGTAAATATTACAGTCAGCCCTTTAAAGGGAGGTGCTTAAGGACTTTAATTCATTTACTGATTTTATTCCTTACATCTTACTTTGTGTTATTTTATTCCGTTGTTTTCCACCTTGTGTTTAATGGTTTCATCAATTCACTCCTAATCTCCTTTTTCTTCTCATTTATATAAGAGCTATACTGTACTTTTCCATTACATCAAAGCTTATATCTTTTCTGATATTCATACAAGTTCCTCTAGCATTATAGCAAAGGAAAAAAAACCTAATAATTCCGCATAGCATACTTTAGCTTTCCTATACTCCTTCCTGCTCTGTCTCTAACTCTCCTTCTTCTGCTGCTCAACATCCCCCAGATTCAGTTTTGCTGAGTTAGCTTTGTATTTTGAAGTTCAGACTTCTGTTTTTTAGTTCTCTTGCAGTTTCTAACATCTGTTTTAGGACTTGCTATTTAACCCACTTATATTCTTCTGCACTTCACTTTAGTGATATTTAAACTAAAATGTTTTATTGCACCTTTGCAAAGGCAAAGCCCAAGAAGTCAGTCAAGAGTTAGATCAAAAGCATGTGATTCCTGTAGCACTCACAGAATCAGTGTAGACCAGAACAGGGCAAGGAGAGGCCTCCAACTGAAAAGGTACAGCAGGGAGAGTCGTTGAAGCTAACCTGAGGCTGTACATGTCCTGCATATATCAACCCTGCTTCTAGAGGAGAGACAGGTGGAATTTCTGATAGGTCCTGGCCATGGGATATAAAGGCAGAAGCTTGGGATTTATAGCCTCATAGGTTCAAGCCTACCACTTCTTAGCAGATGATCTCAGGAGTCGCTGGCCTCTAGATCTTCAGTTTCCTATCTGTGAAAAAGAAATAATAATACTCGTCTCACAAATCGCTAAGACCACAGCCCTCTGAGGAGGTATTATTAGGCACTCAGGTTGGGTCTCTGTCTTTCTCTTGGCCACAACTGTGTGCTGATATCTGCCTCAGGACAGTAAAACTAATTTGAAATACAAGTCTCTATCTCTCCTGCTTGAAAGAGTGCCAACTGGAAAATAACACCTCTCCCCTCCAGCCGAGCATGTCTGTTTCCACTTCTGTGTTCACTTTCTATCTTTGTCCAGACACACGTATAGAGTCGAAAGTACCTTGAAATGGCAGGTTTGTGTCTTATAAAAATATACTTTTGGTTTTGATAGGCAGATGCTTTTTGGCTTACCTCTTTCTAGTAAGAGCTGTTTATAAATCAGTAGAGTTTTCTGTTTGAACCCAAGAGCTAGCCAACTACAAAGTAAAACAAAAACTCAAGATAGCTGAGGGACAACATTAAATTTTGATTAATCCGGTATCTTAGAGTGTCTCTAGGCAATGCTAACCTCCTTACAAAGTGATTTATTGCCTGACATGTCAGCTTGGGAAATATACAAGTTTTCAGCTGAAAGGGACTTTTATAGGGTAACAGGCCCACTCTCTGCCTCCAGGCACAGAGGTTTCTAACATTGTCACTACCTAAATTTCTCTAAATACCCACCCACCCTTTTTAGAGTTCAGGTTTGAACATTCTTTTTCTGGACACAATTAATTAAAAAAAACCTCATGTCTCCAATGTAATTTATCAAAGAACCTTTGATTAAAGTTATCTAACCAGTTATTGACCAAAACACTTTTTTCCCCATCACGAAGAAATAAGCACTGCATTCTGGTTAACCTTATGGCACCTGTGGTGTAGATAAATATAAAATTCTTTGGTTATTTTTAAGCTTTGCAGCATACAGTCTTGTATTAGGATCACTTCTTCCAGTTAGTTGTGCGATCTTGTCCTAGGTATATCATTTGGATAACTCCACATAAGGACATAGTGGTCCTTAAACTGTGTTCCCTAGACAAGAATGATGAGCATCACCTGAAACTATTAGAAATGCACATTTTCAGACTCCAGCACAGAACTTACTAAGGTTGAAACTCTTAATTTTATGTTTTCAAAAACCCTCCAGGTGATGGTGATCCATGTGAAAATTTGTGAATCAGTAGATGAGAGGACAAACCATCATATTTTTAGGTTTATGATAGGATTGATGAAAAGTACATACAAAGCAACAACATATTGCATGGCACATGGTAGGTAGGCCAAAATGTTAGGTAGTAGCATTGCCATTGACAATCATCTAGAGATCTTTCATGTCTCCTTGTACACACCACAGGTTGGGAGTCATTGATTTAAGCCAACGAGGTGAAAAATGTTGGCCATTATTTCACAAATTAATTTATTAAGTGTCAATCAGATAGACTGCAAGAATCCAGGGGTCTTGTGAGAAAAAGAACAGAGTCTGAAGCAGGAATTCCAGTCACTGCTGGAACTGTATTCCTCAAATCTGGAATTAACCTTACCTGGCCTCTTTACCGAGAAAGTCATCAGTTTGGGAAACCAGCTAGAATTCACTTTTTCAGTGGACTCCTCCAGTGGTTCTCAAACTCAAGTGGGAACAAAATGTCGTTGAAAAACATATTCCTGGATCTTATCCCCCAACATTGTATTCTTAACAAATACTAAGAAAATGTGGAAATAGGGACCCAAACCATATATTGATAAACATGAATAACTCCACTACCTCTAACCATTCTTTGTGTGATGTCAGAGCACTCGTTCTACAGTGCAAACTTGACCCAGTCAGCCTCCACAGAAAAAGAGTTGATAATGTCTCAATGCCTCGTAGAATGAAGGCCAGACCTAGCAATAGTATTTATCTTTGTATACCTATGGATGATGGCCTAATCTTCTCTAAGAAAGTATTTAAAGTAAATTATAAAAGCATAGATGTTGTAATAAAATTTTTTAAAAATGACAGGTGTAGAAGGAAGTCTTTATGGAGAAAGATAGAAGTGGGAAAAATAATATGAAGCCAAGAGTGAGTGAGACTAGTGCCCAGATGAGATATACCCAGGAAGGCCTTGTGCAGTAGCTATGAGTGGGCCCCAATTTGGTTCAAAATGCAGAGATATAAGTGATTGGCTAAAGAAGTCAGTTTCCAGGAGCAGAAGATACATCTGGTCAGTGAGGAGAACTATGAGTTGTCTTGATGTTGAGACCAGGGAGAACTTTTTCCTGTGGGGCCTGAGAAAATGGACACCTTACAATATAAGGAGTGCTCTTTTTATCATAAACACAGCAGTAGGTTTCCTAGGGGTGTTTCTAATGTTCTTACCCGTTGATCGGTCGTATCATGGCTAACACAAAGTATGAGTCTATCGATGCCTTGCCACCCAATGCCACAAGGCTTATCACTTAGAAGGTCGCCATGAGTGTGCAGGAGAAGGAAAAAGAAGTATAGTAGGTTGTAGTACATTAGCTGGATTATTAATGTCTTGAAATATCTCAGATGAGCAACACGAGGGAAGTGAGTCAGGGAGCCGCTATCCAAGGGATCGTTTTCAAGCTTCCCTCTCTTAAAAGTTCCTGGTGTTCCGACTGTATCCTAGAAAATTATATCAGAACCTCAGGGACTCGGGCTAATAAATGTTATCTTTACACTTCTCAGACGATTCCAAGGCATGGCAAAGATTTCACCCCACTGTTATTATAGGAACAGACTCCAATGCAAATGCCCGGACTTGGAGAAAAGCATATGGCGCTGGTGAGTAGCAGCAGCGAGGAGAATGGCTTTCACTTCATTCCTCAAGGGGCTGAAATCTCTCTTACAGCCCATATGTGGGTTGTGACAGGAGCTAAACTTTTAAACCCTGTTAATGGTAAATGTTTGTATTAAGAGTTTTATTTGGTTTAGGATTTTAAAAAACGATCCGGTTTAGGATGCAAAGAAGGGAAGCATGGAAGCTGAGTTAGATATCCCAAAGGGCACGGCAGTCTCCTTCCCCCTGTGGTGGGAACAGGGAGACTTCCAGACAGCCAGGTTTGAGAGAAAACACAGCAGATGTCGTTTGCATTGAATAAAGATCACACGTTCTCCTTAATCACCGCCCTTCCTTTCTAAGGAGTAAGCGTAGATTATCGTCAGTTTCATCATTTGTAATCAGAGCCTGAAACAGATGCTGAAGGTTTAGTTGAAAATGATATGTGTCTCATATAACAACCTGCAATATGCTCCCCAAGGACTATTTACCTTCCACATTCCATAAACTCAGCGCAAGGGAGCTTATTCTTAAAAGCATTTGAGGTGAATTAAGCACAACGAATGCAACTTTATTTAGAGTGAACATTTAGTGGCGTTATTATAGGGCTTCCTGTGTCTGCTTTGAGTGGGCATTTGCCTTAATGACTTTGTTTAACAAGCTTCATTTCCTTGCTTATGCGATTTAAAGAGCTCTTACAACTATTTGTCCTTAGGAGTTTCACTACCAATGTGTGGCAATCACAATTTGACTTCCTTGACATTTAAACCTATCAACAGCTTTACGTCAGCTATCACCAATTAAAATCACATAGTAAGTCATAATAAAACATTGACAAAAATATAAAATATTTAGGGTCAACTATTATAAGGACCATATGGCACACAAGGAAGAAAAATTAAAATTTTACTGAATACACAGAGAGCAACGCACACCATATTTCTTGATGGCAAAATAATATTTCAAAGAAATAAATTCATCCCAAAGTAATGTTTTGGTTTAATGTAATTCTAATAAAATCTCAGCTAAAATTTACTTAGGCTTTAACACAATAATCATTTGAAAGAATAAATAAGCAAGAAAGACTAAAAAAAGAGAGACTAAGAAAGAGAGTGAAGCTTGAAAACCACTGCTTTTATTTAAAATAAAAACCATATAACATTGGTAAAAAAAATTCAACAAATCAATAAACACAATAAGTAACCTTATCATTTATAATAATTTCGTTTGTGATAAAGGAAGCAACTGTTAGAGAATGAAAGACTATTCATCGAATGGTTGCGGACAATAGATGGTTCTTTAGAAAATTATAACATCTGGTTTTTAGTTCATACATTATACCAAAATAAATCCTAGACATACTGAAAAATTGATATCAAAAGTAATATTATAAAATGCTATGCATAATTATATGCACATCTTTATGATCTCTGAATAGAGGACTTTCCAAACATACATGATATATTTTTTAAAATTATAAAGGAAAATCTTTATATTTTTCTACATAAACATAAAATTTTTGTTCTTAATAACATCGATGAAAAGGAAAAGACATTTTAAAGACAATATTTGTTATGAACATGATGGCTATTGTTTTGCCCCTTAATTATGTAATGTAGATGTTATTTTTGCACTTGTTAATTCATTTTTCCTATTGGTGGCACTTCACCTCAATACTCAATCATGAATCTTGAAGTCATAGAAGGTACAAGGGAGAAATTCTGTAGAGAAAGAAGAATATGTGAACTTCTGGCCCAAAGGACTGTGGGGTTGGAAAAGAAGATGCAAGTATCGAAGGAAGGTAGACTTGTGAATTATTGATCACTATCTCCCACCCTATCCCCACATCTTTTGAGTCTACTTCTTGAGGAGCTGATTTTAAAACATCCAAAAAGTTGTGGAGTAGACGACGTGGATGGAGAGTGGCTTGCAACACGCTAGGAGAAGAATGACATGTGGCGACGTCCATCATGATACTAAAGTGATGGCTCAGAGCTGACATTAGACAGCGAGGGGGACACTCAGGTGGTGCTTCTGGTTTCCACCCCCTTGTACATGTCAAGCAAGGGACAACAGAGGTGCTCATGTGCCTGTTGAGGAAACGGAGAGGCACTTGGATCCAGTGTAGAGGCCACATTGGACAAAGGTTTAGAAGCCGGAGGCGAATGGACAGAATCAAGGACTCCCACAAAGGGTGCCAGCACATTAAGCTTCAACTGCTACATGGGACTCAATCGCACTCGGCAGTCACTGGTCTAAGGAAAAACCAGCCCCAAAAGTCCCCAGAGCAAACTGGGGAGGATCTTGAGCAGTAAGAGCCAATATGATGACGCTCACAGCCCCTCTGAGACTGTGAGGCCACAGGAAGTAGAGATGACAGAGAGCACAAAAGGAAAATGACTTGTGAAAACCAGAGTATTTGTAGGTAAGACAGGGGCTTATGATCTCTTCCTATATCTGTACCATGAACAAATTTCTGGCCTAATTATGCATGTTGCCTATCTATATTTCTAAAGACAAAAGCATTACTGTTCTGGAAAGCAAATCACTGGGAGTCTGGAGTGAGAGATAAACCCCTTAGGATTACCTTCTTCCTCCTTAGTGCTCTGCCCCTTCTTTTCCACATACCTCTTGTCTTGGAAGGGAAGCTTTTTCATTCTCTGTCATATCCTCTAATGCCATGGCAACAAGCCTCCTGGGTTAGTTCTCATAGGTGGGGATTCTTTTCCAAGACATGGAATAAATATGTGTTTCTACATCCTCCAGGTGTATCTAACTGGGAGCTCTGGGGTATGATAAGGAAGTAGGGATCTCTGAGAATGAAAATGATTTACTATCTGCATTAAAAATACCCTAAAGAACTCATGCCAACTGCTAAGAAGAATCCCTCAAAGAAAATCAGAAAAAGCTGAGCAAGAAATTCTCAAAAGAAGAAATAAACACATCGAATCACATTTAAGATCACGAATAATTTTGTATTCTCCAAATTATCTCTTTAGATCATATATGTGTATTTTTTGTATGATTAGAAAAGAAAATAAATATGTTTTCAAACAAGGCTAAGTAACTCTCCCTGGTGTGAATCACTGTTGACCACAGTCGCTTATGTAGGGTTGGCGAGTCTTCTACGTGGCATTTCATATAGTCCTTATTTACATCCTCCAGGCATTTATATCAGTAACTGGTAACAGGCAGCCAGTGACAAAGATGGTGTACCACGAGTTTTAAGTAGCTCTAGTTTTTCTGCTTCAACTAAAATTCTATATCGATTTTTTGAAAACCTATGTAAACAGTCAGACGCAAAACAGATAAAGCTGTTAAAAAATAAAATAGTAAAATTATTTTTCAAAGACTATTTAAACTTAGCAAGTAAATGAATGGTAGCAAATGGATTAAATCTTCTCAAAGATCTAGCAATGTGGTTCACATACAAAAGTTCCTGAAGCAACTTTTGTAAAAGAAACTAACAATCACGGTGACATGAGAAGTTATCAAAATGCAGATGAAATCCCAGATTAAGGTGGCAAATGTTCAAGTGAATCATTGTCTCCTCTGACAGGTGACTTCCTAGGGACAGCATTAGCATCTTAGAAAAGCAGCCAAGCATTCCTTCTTTCTTCAGTTCCACAATGCTATTTTTCACTAGGGAATTGGTATAAAGTTATCATCATACACACAAAGAATAAAAGGTTCAGAAAGACTGAACAGAGCCAGAAAAATACTATTTTCATACATTTAACCTTACTTCAGGAAACTTTATATGTATCAACTTTTAAAAAATTCAAATTGGGAAAAGATGTTTTCCTGGGCTCTTATATAAAGCTAAAGAAAGGGGCATATAAAAAGAAAAGTGTGTTTATCTACTTTGTAAAATGTGGCCAAGAGAATGCTTGTTCCGAAGCTGGATTCCTTTAAGTTAAATGGAGTATCCTTTCTCCAAGTTCTCTATTTTTCTATAAAACCTTAAAATCTTTGGTTCTCTAGCATTGAGTTTTACTGAAATAGAGAGTGAGACTGAAAAAAAAAACCCATTTTATTGTCAAACTTAAGAAATATGTTCTATGGCGCTTTTATGTTCGGATTAACAGCACAGAATGCTAGAAACCATGTCAATACCTTCATTTTTCAGGGGAGAGCTCAGAGGCACAGAAAGCCTGAGGCATGTTTTGGAGGTTGTACAGCTAGTCATTGTCAAGGCAAGACCTTAGCAGAGGTTGTGACTGTAACTCATCCAGTTACAGTCACTAGCCTAGAAATGTCTACTGTCTTCCCTTTAAGTTTTCAGATTGCCGGGCAAGATGTACATGTTCCCGTGACTGTAAGAAGGGTCTGATGAAGGGGAGGTTTAAAGTGTTTCGGGATGTTGTTCCTTTCCCCCACTCTTTCCATTTCTCTGTCCTGTCTAAGACCGCTGATTTGCCATGGTGTCGGTTACTCGAAGAATGTGATCCTGGTTGCAACTTTATCTGATACAAGCTTGTTGTTTGATTCATGGAATGAGATTGGGGGGGGGGGGATCATTTAAAATGAACTCAAACCTTTCTGTGACTTTTTCTTCAGCATGCATCATTTAACATCTGTTATTACGTCAGATAATACATATGAAATGGCTTAACTCAATGCCTGTTGAACAGATATAAATCTGATTGATGATAATATGCATTTATTTTACAACTCTGGTTCTTTTAGCAGTCCTGGAGCTTTTGAATCTTCCATGGTGTTTAAGTTAAATGGAGTTAAGTTAAATGGAGTTACATTGTGAGAACCAGGAAGTTCTCACAATATAACTCTTTAAAATTCCAGGAGGGTAGAGATATTGTTGTATTTTTTTTTATTGATAAAACCTAAGCATCTTCAGTGGTACCAGGCACAGTGTAGACTCTCAAAATGTAATCCAAATGAACACATAGGTGAGTGTGGGCAGAGGAACCACGCCATAACATAAACTGTGCGTCCAGCTCTGATGCTTGAAGCCAAGCTCACAGACAAAGCAGCTGTTCCGGCTGGCAAAGATGGGATTTATTATTTAGGAGCAAGGAGTCTGATTAAGAATCACAGCTTGTGAGAGGTGTTTCCTTCCACGACGTCGGGGGAATGTAGGAAGATGAGAAATGTCAGTGAGGATCTCTATGACTTTGCTTCAGTGTGAGGCTTTTTCAGATTAATTCCTTTTCTAATCAAGATGACTTGTCATATATTTTGGGCTGAATTTTTTCATGGATTTTTTTAAGATTTGAATCATACTGGCCTCAGACCCAACAGCATATTTAGTACAGTTTCTTTGACTTAACACTCTCATGGGTTTGGGATAATTTCTTCATCAGCCAGCATAATTTTTCAATTTTCTTTAAAAAAATTTTTTTTAGAGGAAGTCCTCAAGGAATAGAGATATCATTTTTGAAAAAAAGTATTTAATTTATCAATGTGATTCAGATAATTTAGAAATGAACTTTAATGAGTAATAGTTCTAGAGACTTGTCATAATTTAAAAAGTAATGACTAGACTTATTGAGTTAATTTGAATATCTTGAGTTAAGAGTCTGTTATTAACTGATATTATTAGAAAGATATTTCTAATTTCAATAAATGTTTCTATGTTTTGGTCAAAACCTGTGAAATTTAATGGTGAGGACATCATCTGTGTTACAGATCTTTATAAAAGGTAGGGTTGATAGAACAATCATGAAAATATGAGTTAAAAATGCCATTATTCAATTTAAAATTTCTAGTAGCCACATTAAAAAGGTGAAATTAATTTTAATATTTATTTAACCTAAGTACCCCAAATATTATTTTTTCAGTAAGTAATCAATATAAAAAACTATTGGTCTTAATCCATTCAGGCTGTAGTAACAAAATACCACAGTCTGAGTGGCTTATAAACAACAGAAATTTATTCCTCGCAGTTCTGGAGGCTGGAAGTTGGATCCTCACATGGCAGGAGGGGTTGGGGGCTCTGTGGAGTCTCTGTTAAGAGGCACCAATTCCACTCATGAGGACGCCATACTCTTGACTTAAGAATCTTTCAAAGGCATCTCAAATACCATCTCATTGGACATCAGGATTTCAACATATGAATCTTGAAGGACTCAAACTTTCAGGCCATAACACTATAGGTTAGACATTTTACATTTTTTAGTAGCAAGTCTTCAAAATCTCACTTTAGATGAGTCACTTTTCAAGTACTCAAAAGTTACCTGTGACTCATGGCTACTATCATTGTCAGCACAGCTACAAAGGTTGAGAGATTTCAGAGTCAGACAGTTCTTAGTGTGTTTTCTGGTTCGATCCTTTACTGACTGCGAGACACTGAAGAAATTTAAACTTTCCAAGTGCCCGTTCCAGCAACTATAAAACAGGAATAATTTATAACTCCACCATTTTTGTGAAGATTAGAAATAATATGTATAAAACATCTACCATAATGCGAGGAACTCAGGTGCTATTACTTCCTGAGGAAACTAAAATTTTCAAGCTTGAAACATAATTTCTGTTAAATGTAACTGCTATCATCATCATCTTTCTATCTCTTTGAAATTGCAGAAAAATTCTCTTAGCTTAACTTTCTTCACCAAGAAGTCAATATTGCTTAGATATATGGAATGAAGCTCCTGACTGGGAAATATCCAAAAGGTGACCTCATTAGCACCCAGTAAGAGAGCTAATACTATTGTCACTTACTGTTAAATACGCATTAACCATGAGGCAGCTGACTTTCATTATAGATCACAAGAAAAGTGACAAGTGATCCATTCATTCTGGGGATATTGTCTTTATTAAGAGGCACACAGTGCTTTGTAAAATAATACAATTCATTCTGAAATAAATTAAAATATTTCTATGCATTCTGAAAACTCATTTCCTTTTATTTCAATTCACATTCATACCTCAACCGTTTCAGTCTAGATGTAGAAGCTTGATTTTTTCTGGGGACCATTCTCGAAAATATCCTTGAGTAAAGCAATCCTGAATCCTTCTGGAAGAAGAGGGTGGATGTACACTTCTAGAAGCAGTGGGAGCAGAAAAAGACAAAAACAGTTGGCATTTTAGATGTTTTATAAGAAATATGTCCCCTCTGTATTGTTACTTCATTCTGGGAGTTACAGAATTATGCGTGCCTTGTGAAGGGGTTGCAGAAGCGAGTGAGTTCTTGCACCTTGCTCTCAAGATGACAGGATTCTGCTTGGTCTGGAGACGGGGACCTTGATGCTCCTGTCCTCCCCCTGCACGTGGTCCCATTGTGCTTCCTTGTACAGGGATCATCTCAAAGATAGGGAGTTTACTTTTCCAGCGCAAATGACTAGTGAATGTAGAAAAATCTCAAAGCCTTAGGGCTAAGAAATGGAGTAAATTTAAAACAAAATTAGAAATGCGCATATGCTTAAAAGTACCAAGGGAAAAAGTTACAGAGAAAAATGCAATTTAACTCTTAAGGCCAATAGAATGAAACAGAGAATTAAGTCTGATCTCAGTGGTGGTTTTTTATTCTGATGGCAAAATCAAGGCAGACATGGATAGTCAAAATAAAATAAATGCTCATAAATCTGCCAGCATTGTATATCTTCACTAGGAAAATTAATAAAGTGGAAATGTTTAGGTTTAAGAAGAAATGTCTTTTTAGTTTCCATAAAAGAGATAGCATTCATCAAATTTCTATTTTTGTATGAAATGGCATCATCTCCATGAGAAGATATTTATTTTATTACTGTTGTATCTTTTATTACGGTTTTTTTGTTATGGACATATCTCCCAGCCTATATTTTCTGTATTACACACTTCTTCAACAATGCTTATTTGAATCCTCCCTGGGCTCTCTGGGTTACCTGCCATTCATATCCTTTTGATTAGTAGAATTAGTGTTGGTTAAAATGAAATTTGATACAAATGATAATTTTTCTAAGGCATTCTTTTGTCTTTTTAAGCTATAAGACTGGGTCCCTAAGCTTCCTTGCTGACTAAGCCCTCGCCAAGATTCTGGGACTCTTCTTTTGCCTGTAGACAAAGAGGAAAATAAGTATAGCAAAGTCAAGAATGCTTCAGAAGCGGTTCAGCACAAGCCTTTCTCATCCTTTCTCTCGTTCTAGTTCCTCAGTGTGGCTGATCACTTACCAAAGATGTTTTCCTCCTCTTGGGCACATCGCTAGATCACATTCTCCTTTATATCTGTCATGGCTAACGTTCCATTTCCCAGCTTCGGCCATGCCACTGAGTTCTGGCCAGATGCGCGTGACTAAAGTTATGTGTGTCACTTCCATCCCTGGCCCATGAAAATCTCTTACGCATGCAGGTCTCCCTCGCTCAGCTGCTGTGTGCAGAAGGGTATGATAACCTTGAAATCCTCATGATAAAACTGACAGCCTTAAGATGGAAAGTGTATGGGTTTCTGAATCTCTGCTTAAAGGAGAGGCACTCATCAATCAGAAACATTCATTTAAAACAAGTGGAAAATAAAATTCCCTTATTAAAAAAACACTAATATTGGGTGTTTAATATATTACGGTGGCTATAATTACCTTGTTAAACCAAGACATGCACTGTTGCAATAAATTCCAGTCCTAATAATTCGATCCCTGCCTTGTCCCTATTTACTGGCCCTAAATCTCGATTGTTCCATAGGGCCCTGCCTTCTCTCTCAGTCCTTCCAGAAATTGAGCTCTGCTCTGGGAACCTGATCCATGTGACAGGCACTGGATGAAGCTTCTAGTGTGAGGATCAGACTAGAGCCAGGTGCTTTATCCTTACCTGAGCACAGAGTCGGGAACGCCATCTGCTCTTTTGGGATTGCGCTGCACACCTGCCCTCTGGATCCTTGTTGGCACGTGCCTGATTCCAGAGAGAGCTGCAGCTCGGGTTATTACATCTCCTTGTGGCCATATAAGCATTTTGCATTTTTAAGGTTTTCCTGCTGTAGAGGAAATGGATTCTATGTTGTGCTATAAAATTAAATTAACAGATTTATTTAAACTGAAAAATAATACACACAAGGAAGAAAGTCTCTCGGATAGTTTTCAAAACAGAAAAAAAAATTACAATCTTTTAAATTCATTGACTAAATTGCAAGGCATTCGATGAAATCATAATCAGCATTTAATTATTACAAGATTGGTGAGATTTCAGCTTCCTATGACAAGCGATTGCGAATTCAGGTGGACAAACACATTTCTCTCTCATAAACTTCTCCCTAAATGAAGTTCCATATAACAAACATTGTTTTCATCATTATAAATTGTGGCTGGTTCCCTCATGCTCCGTGCACCCAGGGCTCTGGAATTGGTGTCCTTGCTAGTCCCTCCTACAATGACTCTAGGCTGTCCCACATGCTCTGTAGAACACAGCACAAATGATGCTCCATGACTAAGCCTAGGGTGGAAGAAGCCCTACCGTGTCTGCCTTGCGCTTTTAAAACACATATGCTGGAAGAAGCCAGTCCCCAAGAGAAGTCTAAGTACCATGAGACCCCCACTTCCTCTCCTGCAGAAGCTGGCCTTGTAGAAGGAAAAGAGGAAGAGTGGATCTTGCCATCTCAGCTGAAGTGCCAGGCTTCTGAGTCACTTTAAACATCCTGCCCCAGGCACCCTCGGATTGCAACCATGTGAAAAACGCTAGGCAAGACCTGCCAGACTGAGCCCAGTCAATGCAAGGAATCATGACGAATAATAATAAATCATTTTAAGCCACTGAATTTTGAAGTGGTTTGATACACAGAAGTAGATAACTGAATAACAGGCCAACAATTCTTTAAAATATCAAAGGAAACTTACAAATATAGCAAAGTTCTTGATTATTCAGTAAACGCTATAGTTTTTCCTTTTCTCTAGATGCGTTCTGAATAAATTAGAAAAAAATAAGTAGCAAATGGAGCCAGTATGTCACCTTCATTATTAATAAAGGCTAAGGTGGAGGTTGCATGGGAGCCAGCTGAGTCTTGTGACACTTAACAGCTAAATAATCAGGATTATCCTCTCTGTCACAGGCGACTGGACCAGGGCAACCATCTCTACCTGAGGGGACTCTTGAGTGAGCCTCAAGGCATGGAAACAGAAGAGAACTTGCGGACAAATTCACAGAGATTCGCTTTTAAGAGGAACAAAAAGGAATTTGTACTTCCCATGTTACCAATCAGGTAAGTCACTTACCTAGGTGAGGAAGTTCAGTAGGCAGGTGTTGTTATGGCAATTCACTCCTTCCACATGGAAGGGCAGCTAGGAGAAGGAAAGCTCACCTCCAACCGCAAACATCTGACAAAAACTGGCTATGGATAAGCATTGCTGTAACTGAAATTTTGACATGAAAGGATGTAAATATTTTCTCGTCTTCATTTTTTAAAAACAGTTCTAATGGCTATTTTGGTGCTTTACACTCTCAAAGTCACTTGTGATAATTTCTTCACTTAAATTTTCTAATTTAATACCTTTGAAACTTTTAAATGATCTTATCCAGTACAACACCCAAGATCTAGGTCTCATCATTTTATTTTTTCGTTGCTCGTCACTGAGCATAAACAAGGTATAGCAAATGCAAAATGAGTTACCGAAAATAAGTTACATTCCAAGGTTCTTGCCATCTTAGATTAGTTTTATAACTCTAGTGAACTTCTCCACATCATAAACAGCTTCAGGAATTTCAAGAGACTTGGGGCAAATAATAAAATCCACGGTTCTATTTTGGCCAGAGCAGAGGAAATACCTTACTGGTCCCATGAATGAGTGGAAGATAAGATAGTAAAAACAATTTTTCTTGGAAAATGGATTTGTCTAGGGCTATTGAGAATGTAAAATTTAACTAGGTGGTCATTAGAACTGCACGAATGGAAATGGTTTACTGGTCATTTAAGAAATGGAGACTTTGCATATGGTTATTCCCTAGGTTGGAAGTTTTAAAAGAATTACATGAAAATAAGAATTTCGTGTCATTAATCATTTATCCAAATGCACAGTTTACGTCACTCAACAGTAAGTACACATTGGCTTCGTGGAGAAGGAAAGATAAGAATGGATGGTAAGAGGTATTGCCATGATATCCATAGCCTGTGAAGATAGAACCAGGGAAATTTCCATTCTAGATATGCTATGATTGATGTGGATTTAAAGGAAGGGCGCTGTCTTTGCTCTTAAACTTTTCGCATGGAAATTTTACTCTGATTTTTGTCAGTATTAGATTTGATAGGCTCTTTACATTAACAAGAAAACCTCTTTCAAGCCATAGATTTATTTAATACAATGTAGGTTTATTTAACTTCCCATAGCTGTATTTCACTCAACAATATACTTATATTTCATCATATAAATGACTGCTCTGATAGTTCTCTTACTCCCTCATGGCCGACAGGGAATGGAACATTACTGAACATGGCTCATAGTTAGAAAAGATAGTTAAGGACCAACTACTTATAGCTTGAGCATTGCTTTTATGGCTCCCAGGCCAAGCATAAAACTGAGCAGCGAGCACTTCTTTAGTAGCATTACAAAAAAATAGAAAAGAAAGAAAAAGACTGGGCTGTGGTGCCTGAATAGCTTTGGGATCTGGGATCTTGTAACCTCGAGACCACCATGAAGCAGATACTATATCAGAAGGGGTGAGATGGATAAATCAAACTATGCCACTATCACCACATGCAGACACCATAAAACAGTAACCCGTTTATAAGCAGTGAATTCTGGAGGAGGCTCAGAGTTATAGTGGAGAGTCTGTGAATTCGCATGTGCACTAAACATTTTCCATATGCTAAATAATGAGAATGAGCCATGCATGCATTTACTTTCCCCAAAATGTAGATCTTATTTGGATTAATAAATACATTTATACTTTTTAAAATAGCTTTTAACATTTGTAATACCTTTTATATTATGCTTTTTTTTCTCAAGGATTTCTAAAAGGAGAATCTGCAGAACTGTTCGACGTGAGGTGGAAAAACGGAGTCTCTACACTCAAAGTATTTGCATTCTTTTCTTCCTAACTTTTAGCGTGCTGTCCAGCCTCAGCTCATTCACATCCACAGAACAGGTGAACTCTCTGTGCAACAAAAGCATGTTTTTCTTGAGGTAGAATGGTGACTCAGGGAGGGCACCATTAAGCTGGAAATGAAGCCCTAAGGTGAAAAAAAAAAATGTTCTTTTTAGAATTCCAGGCCAACCATGAACCAATCTGTGTGATTTCACTCGAGTCTGAAGAAAATAGGTGTGTCTGTTCGGGACAATCTATAGACAGAGAGAAAAAAAAATGCATCAAGATTTCCAAGAGATCCTCAAGGAGTGATTGTTTCCCTTGGCTGCATATTAGAATTACTTGGGGAGTTTTTAAAATTCTGGATGCGCAGGCTGCACATTAGGTCAATGAGATCAGAAACTGGTTTGGGCTGGGGCAGAGGTGGGAAGCAGGACTCAGTCATTTTTTTCAGCTTCCAAGCGATTTCAGTGTGCTCCCAAGACTGGAGTTGGCTGCTCTGAGGCCTTAAAGATTGGGGAAGGGTGGGAAAGGGCATCACATTATGTGGTACCTGATAAGCTTCTCAAAGGGAAAACGTGCTTAAAAATTTCACAACTGCAGCCAGTTACTCAATCATCTAGTCTCTCGAAGACAGGATAATGGGATTTGTTGATTTGGCAAGAGGAGTCGTTATGGCCTCTGAGGAAACATCAGCACAGCTCACCGTTTCCATAATCGCTTGCCTGGGCTCGAGTCCAAACGTGCTCCTTTATTTTGCCTCACGTCAGATGTGGCAGACCAGGGCCGTATTTACATCTGCTTGCTTCATGGGATACAGTTTCTTTTTTGAGCCTCCACAGCAATGCACTGAACCATTGCAGGCTGTTGGCTGCAATGTATCATTGCATGTATCTAGGTGCATTGTTGTTCTCCTATCTTCTGAAATTAGTTCATTGGAGTACAACCCCAGTACCTGGAAAAAGTTTCATCTGGTAGAATCTTAATATTAATACATATTTTATGAGCGCTCCCTGTGTGCGAAGCGTGCTGTGATGTGCACATGATAAATAAAAATTTGAGTTAAGATGACATGACTCTTCCTTTTAAGTAGGTCACACTATAACGGGGGTGACCAAAAAGTAAAACATGTAAGTAAGAAAAAAAATGCATTGACACAGGTTCTCAGTTTTATGAAGACATTCTGTGGAAAGAAGTGGGTAATTATGAGGAAGGAGGAGATGGGACACAAGTTAGGTGACAATTAAACTTAGTCTTTTTAACGCTGTAGCTTTTTTACTGATTAATGAATTTACATAGAAAAAATGGAAACATAAAAATGTGTAAAGAAGATAAATAAAATATTACTAGTAATCCCACAATCCAGATTAAACAGATATATTTCATATATACATATGCACATGTGTATATAGTTGTGAGTATATGCATTACGTTATATATGTGCTATGTGCACATATTATATATAGGTCTACATAAATCACACATTAATACGTGTGTGTATATATACCTGTAGGTGTACATATATAACATATTTAAACACACATCTGTATATTATATGTACACATATTTACTACTTACTTATTTATATATGCGCCTACAAAGTAATGTCTTACACATGCACATACTACTGCCATATCAGAGAGAAGCTCCAGAAGGCACCCCTTCACCGTCCACGTCCAGTTCGTAATCAAAAGTAAAGAGTAGGAGATGAAGATCATAACGCCTTTACTGTTGATAAAGACTAAGCTGGAAACATAGCTCCGTGTGAGAAACCAAAGGGTCAGCTACCTGAAGTCCAAAATGACGCACTTACCCGCCCAGCCACAGGCACTTCTGGATGTGGGGAGACCAAGCTCCGCGAGGGGCCGGCTTGGCCCTGGAGGAGCAGAGTGGAATTTAAGCTCTCCGTGAGTAGGCTGGCTCTCTGAGGGGAGAACAGCACAAGCCATGGTTAGTCTTGGCAAATTGACAGATACATGTAATTATTCTGCTCTATATATGTAATAACATTCCATATGCTATATGCAACATACGTGTAATTAAAAATGTATATGATGTAGAGAGTCAATGTTGTATTATTATTCCCGTTTTCAAACCGAAGTATGTCTAACTGGGTTGCTCTGTAGAGGATGTCAGAAGTTTTGCAATGAGATTAGATAGCAACAGTATGTCACTCCAATCATAAAATGCATAAAAGACTTTCTATGCATGAGATGCCAACAGTAAAGACACCCTAATTTTATCTTTAAGCCCTCTGCCAATATTAAGTTTCTAGAGAAACATTAAAGTTCAAAGAATAAAGACTCTTGAGAGCTAAATCCAAATGGCGTGAAGTCCAAAGTCAAATTCCTTTGACTTTTCAAAATAAAGTCCAAAAGTCATTTTTCTCCAGTTGTAACCGTGCTCGGTTTAGTCAGAGGAGTTCACGGCCTCTGGAGTCAGTTGTTTTTTCATATATAAATAAATAAGTATGTAATATATGTGTATATATAATATACAGATGCGTGTTTAACTATGTTATATATGTACAACCTGGGATGGGCGAGGATCCCTGAGGGCCTCAGAAATTCTGAGTTCAATATCAAGACTAAATATTCTCACTCCAAACAGGACTCTGAAAGTAACCTATTCCCAGACCCACCAGATTTCGAACACAAGCCAAACTCTAGCCCCTAGAGCAATTATCCTTGGAAACAATCCTGTGCCTTACACTCAGCATGCTGGCCATCAAAGGCTAGCTCGCTGGCGTCTGAGGAATGAAGGTAGCTGGTGGATGGCCATGACCTTGGCTTCTGCTCGGCAGGTTTGCCAGCCAGCCTGCTTTTCTGGAATCCACATCCTGCTAACTTAATTGATAGGAGCCTCTCAGCAAATGACCAATTCTATCACTATGAATGCACCAGATGTGGTATAATGGGTGGGGAGTTGGGGGTGGGGGTATTGGCATCTAGAAGCCTACTGTCTCCTCCTGGTGCTGGCTTTGAAGTAATATTGACATCTTTCTTTGCAATGGCAGCAGCCCCTCCCCCAAACCAGGTGTTATTGGAGAATCATTTTTTTCTCACTCGATCCATTCAAGATCTCCTAACTTCCATTTTCCTTTAAGCACTTCCCTCCTGAGGCTGAGCTCTATTTTGTGCCAGTGTGGAACAGCACACTTTTCTTTGCCTCTTGGAATGGAATTAATTTGGTCTAAAAACACGCTGCGTTCTAGAAAAGGATTTCACCTTGGAGCCACATTTGTTTCAGCTGAGAAAGCTCCCTCAGGATTTCTGAGCTGAAGCTGCTTGGCAACTGTTGAAAGCAGGTGCCCCTGATGTCCAGTGGCCCAGCCACGTGGTCTGGACAATCTCCTTCTTTTCTGTCCCATCACTTCCTGGGCCACTGTGATACCCACATGTCCAGCAGCGATAATTATCATCTTGAAACTCACCTCAAACACTTTTTTTTCCTACTATTTTCATTTTCTATGACGGAGCCTTTGGACAAGATACAAGTTTAAGGTCAAGGGCTTCACAGTTTTGACTTGTGTCCTGAATGCATAATGGAGTGCCACTTACTGCCACCTGAGGCAAAAAAAAACAACAAAAAAAAACAAAAAACTTAAGCCTTAGTCACATGTTATTTTAACAGTTTAAAGCTAGAAGCTCCCTTGTGTTTGTGGCTCATATGTAACCTTGCTGACCTGTGATATACAGGCAGGTAATGGTCCCACTTTAGCTTAGCTGGTGATACCAGGCCAAGCTGCGTCTGCATCATAATGAACTACAGCAGCCTGCAGCCTTAGGCCTTAGCACCAGCCAGAGGTACTGCTTTGTTGAACCCTTGCTTCCCTCTACAAATTCAAGGTCAAAGTGCAGGAATTTGCACTCTCAGGCATCTGTGTTGGCTAAAGGCCCATGCCTTTGGCTCTATCTCTGCAAAAGTCTTTTAGGGTTAGAACTACAATAAGTTGCAGCCACTTGGCAAAGTCAAAAGTACCTAGCGACTAATGCTGAGGACTCTTAGCTAGGTGCCAACGGTTAAAAGCTAACTTTGCAAGTTGTAAACCTACCTGGCCTCCTATGAATGTCTAAACTTTCTGTCCAGAGACTAAATACTAGGGTCACTCAGAAGTTCATTCCACATGAGATTTGCTTTCCAAATCCTTCTTGCCTCATTTCTCAATGTTCTCAGTCACCAAACATCATATATATATATATATATATATATATATATATATATATATATATATATATAATTTAGTAAAATATGTATCAAATCTAGTAAAATACACATAAAATAATTTAATGAATTGTAATAAATAAAAACAAGTACTTGACATACAAAAGAAAATTGTGCATATCAAGTATTTATTTTATTTATTTTACTAAATTAGATCATACCATACAGAGAAATATGTATTTTGTGTTCATACATCAGAAGTATTTAAAAATATTTCCTAATATCATTGTCACAACCTTTTAAAACTTAAATGCTAAATCGCAATGCCCCTGAACCTGGTGAAAACGGCAAGTGATACAGTAAAGCTTTATGAAGAGTTCATGTTCCTTCCCGTCCTACAATTTCAGTATCTAGAAGCAAACCGTTTCTAATTCCTTTAGCTGATTCTTTCATTTACTTTTTATTTTTTCAATTGAAATGTGAATGACATATAATACTGTATTAGTTTCAGCTATAGAACATAAGAATTCAACATTCATGTATATTGATCACAATAATAAGTCTAGTTAACATCTGTCTCCACGGTTATACATTTTTTTTCTTACGAGAACTTTTTTTTAATATCTACTTTCTTAGCAACTTTCAAACATGCAATTCAGTATTATTAATTATAGTCACCACACCATGTATTATATCCCTATGACTTATGTATTTTATAACTGGAGGTTTATACTTTTTGATTCTTAAAATGATTCTTTTTGCTGTTCTTTCCTTAGTTCCTGAATACTATCTTGTACTGCTGTTTTTCAATTATTTGATTTTATGAGTTATTTATTTACTCCTTAGTCTTTTAATCCATCAACCTTCTACTATAGTTAAATCGCTATTTTTAATTAAATCAATAAATTATGTAAGTGTAGTTTACTTGAAAGTCAAATAGGTTATTCTTTTGCAGGTTTTTGTTTACTAAGAGTTTCCATTTTTTTTTTTTTGCCCACTATGTCCCTTTATTATAGTATTATATTTAAACTGTTTATCAGACATTTCATGGAGTGTTTGTTTCTCTTACTGACTTCCCACAGAACACTCTGTTCCCTGTCTGTCATCTGAACAAATCTTTTTAGGACAGCTTTGAGGAGGTCACCCTTCTGTCCTGGAACTTTCTGAATTACTACCTTATTTTGCTAGAGCAAAAAAATGTGTGGGAAGTGATATTTCTGAAAACAACTTGTATGTCTGGACAAGTTTGTTTCAAACACTTGAAATTTGGCTAGACATAGGATTTTAGCCCCAAATCTGTTTCTGATCTCTAAAAGCTTTTTGCTCCATGATTATCTGACACCAGTGTTGTTACAAGAAGGCTGATACAAACCTGATCCTTCCTCTGTGGATGACCCATCTATTTCTCTCTGGAAACTATGAGCCTTGTCTTCATTTTTTTTGTTGTTGTTCTAAAATTACACAAATAGTTTGTCTAGGAAAGGAACTTTTTCATACATATATTTGTCATTTTGTGGGTACTTTCAATCTGGAGACATGTCCTTCAGGTCTGGCAAATTTTCTTGAGTTGATCCTTTGATATTTTACAAACTTCTCTTTTCTCTGCCTTCTCATTATGAATCACTATTAATCCCATCAAAATTGATTATTTGTTAGTCAATAAACAATTTCAGAAATGAGGTGCAAGTGCTTGGTTTGGATGCTTACCTTGGATCTGATAGAAATAAATTCCTAACAGTTCTTTGTGTGTCGAATCTTCAGACCTTCTCTTAGGCAGGATCACAGAACCAGTACCTGAACTGCTCCCAGAAGTCATGTGGAGCCCAACCCCTTTATGGTGTAGGTGTAGACACCTGGATAATTTAGGTAAAAATTGCAAGGTCTTACAGCCAGTTAGTGGCAGAGCCTGGATTAGACTGAAGGATTCTCATGTCCTAGCTAGTTCCTTTTCCATTGTATAATGCTTCTCTAGTCGGTCACCACATAGTGGCTTGAAGCACAAATTCACACATCTTAGTTCAAACATGATGGTTATGGTTTCCAAAGGAAATTCTAGAGATTGTTATAAAAACAAACAAACAAACAGGGGATAAGGGTAACTGAGATGCAGAACCTGAAGACATCCTTTAGAGGAGTGGATTTTAATCCCTACTCCTTCATCATTCAGGCTGACACCTCTTTTTGCAATTGCTTATGGAGCCATTTGTTAAGATACTCAGTGGTCATTACACATATTTAATATTTAAATATAACAATGCTTCCTCAGGAATGACTATTGAAAATTGTTTAAATTATATAAAGTTTTAAATGCATATAGAAAGCTTCGTAGTAGAAAAGTGGTCTTAGTTTAAGCACGAAGACTGAATCATGTTAAAGAAAATCCCAAATAGAGCCCACGGCTTGAGTCCACTGCTAATCCAACCACCCAGAGCTGTGCAAAAACTTAAACCTGTCCCGATTTCCCTGAAATGATGACTGACCTCAAACAAGCTTTCTTCACATCGATGTCACCATACCCTAACTGGAATGTAAGTTTCTAGGGACCAACCACAATGGAAAACAAGGTACTCACCGCACGTCCTCATTCCAGAGCTCTAACTGCTGAGACTTGAGCTCTTTTTATTTTGAAGTCTCGTTGTTTATAAACAATTTGCTTCTTGCTCAATAAAATAGTCACATCAAATAAGGCTCTCTGAATTTTCTTTTGACAGTTCCTACCACGCCCACTATGTAAGCTGCTATTGGATAAGTTGGTTAAACTCTGCAAGTTTCTTCATTAGTAAAAATGTGGAAATAATGATGAGATTCATTGGCGTATTCTAAACATTGGATGAAATTATGCATATAAATTAATTAGCTCAGTGGCTGTACATGAAACGTGCTCATACAAATGTATTAAATCAATGAATGTTAGTTTGTGTTGCTTGCCACATGGATTTCCTATAAGATTCTCATGCATGTAGTTATTTGGTAAATAGTATGTCCACTAAATGTTAAAGGGTGTACAACTTTGTTCACATTCAAAGTTGCTGACAAGTAGTTCTATCTCAGTTGCCTTGCTTATGAGCAAATAAGAAATGTTACAAATGACTAAGATCAACTGAAAGAATAGTTTAGGATATATGTCATTTTTGATATTGTAAGGTCAGAACATTTTGCACTAGGTTAGAGGAGTGTTTCAGTGAATAAAAATATTTTTTTTTCTCCAATTGTTTCTTCACAAGGTTATGGAATGTATATGTACTCAAAATATACTGTAATAATTGATCATTAGTGATAAAGATTAAATGTTTAAATGTAAATTTAGGTGTTGCACATTCAAATGATCATTCATTAAACTCATTTGTTGATTTATTTACCATACATTTATTGAGTTTCAAATCAATAATGCTGAGGCTATGAAGAGAAAGTCACTGTCCAAACGCTAACAGTCTTATCACTAGTACCTAACTCATTTGGAAAAATAAGGAACAGTACAGGAAATTAGAACAGAAGTAAGTGAATGTTCCTTGTTATTGCTATGTGCTTAGATTATTCCCATCTCTTGTAAATAACTAAATAACTAAATACTAAATAACTAAAGTCAAGGATATAAACCAGCACCAAGGATATAAACCAGTAGAAATAAAATACAAACCACATTATAATTCCAATTTTCTTAGTAACAATAAAAAAGTTTAAAAAATAAGTGGAATTAATTTTAATATATTTTAATGTCTTATTTTCAAGATATCACCATTTCAATATATAATTGATAATAAGATTATAATGATAGTTTACATTTTTTTCACACTAGGTCTTTGAGATCTGATGCGTATTTTGCACTTAAGATATGTCTCAGTTTGGACTAGTCATATTTCAAATAGTGAACAGGCACATGTGACTAGTGGCTGCCATATTAGTGTAGATTATAGACAAGGTTTAGGAGGTGGACATACCTTTTTGGAGGTCACCAGTCAACTCATTACACTCCTTTAGAGCCTCTTACAGGAATGCAGCTCTGCCAATACCTTGCTTTTAGCCCACTGATACCCATTTTGAACTTCTGACCTCCAATACTGTAAGATAAAAGCTTGTATTATTTTAAGTAAGATTATAGTAATTTGTTACAGTGGCCATACAAAATTACTAGAGTTCATTTGAAATTTTGTTTCCTCCAGTCAGCCAGTGTTGTTTTTTTGTTGAAACCACTGAGTAAACAACACTTTAATAATCTACTAATAGGAGAGACATATGAAGATATCCTCCTGACAAATGAAATTCTGGTTTGGAATTCAAAAGCAAAGTAACAGTTATGAAACCAAGTAATTAATGCAGGAATAGTGATAATCCAGTCACTTGCAGTAAGGGTTGCATAAGGCCTGAACTAAAAGGTTAGTTGGTCAGTGTATTTTATCTTCTGATAAATTTCTCTATCCAGCTAATATCCTGCTAGGGCAGGAAATGGTCCCATTCTTAGGCTTCCTGAAGGACGACATTGATGAGTTTGCTTAAGCAGGAGAATTACATGGTATAAGAAGGAAGGAAGAAAGGAGGATGGAAGGGAGGGAGAGAGGAATGGATAAAGGGAAGTAAGATGAACTTGTGCAAATTCAGAAGAATTTATCAGAATAGTAACCCAATGATCAAGTAACTATTGCTCACGATCCAATGTCTGCTAAATAATGAAAACTGTTTTTTGAGAATAAAATATCATATGGTAGACTAAAAATAATTTGTGAATATCAAGAATACTATTTTTACCATATGAAATATAAATGATAAACATATATTTTCTTTAATAAACTTCTTACCAAAGGGTAAAACTGGATTAAGATTTTCACATTGTGAAATGTTTAAAGATAGTGTTTACATACTGATGATATTCATTGACTCCTCCCAAAATACTTTCAAAAAGTTTCATAATATATTAGAATGTCCGACTCTCTTCCAGACATTATTACCAAAGACATATATTCTTGACATATATAGATAGCACTGACAATTTTTACAATCCAAATATACTTTAATCATAAGCACAGATAAGTTTAAGATGAAGAGAACTTTAGTCTGATTGATTACAATAGAAACAAACCATTGGATACAAGGTTTATAAGAAAATGTTGTAATAGCACATATTTTATGGGTCTTTTTTTTTTTTTTTTTTTTTACAAACATCAATAGTCTTTAGATGTGATGTTGGGAAATGTTTACAAGTTTGGCAGAGTAGACATATGTCTTTTAGTGCGACTGATCCATGAATAATCTATTTCTGCCACAGCTCAGCCCTTTATTGCAGACAAATCTATTCAATTTATTTGCTCAATTGTTAGCATAAGATAACACAAAGGAAGCAGGAATGAAAAATTCCATCTCATTCATTGGAGCAAAAAAAGCTGTGTGCTCTTTATCTTTCTTTTCATAACAAGATAATTATATATATATTTTTGTTTTTTTCTTCCAATATTCTAGTTTTACCATTTTATCCACTTCTTAAGGCAGAAATTTATTCTAAGTCAGTATTTCCCTAAATGAACTATTTATGCCAACACATATATAGTTTCTTTAAATATCAATTTGCTTAGTTTTCAGATAATTGAGTGAGGTGGCTAAAATAATGGCTATTGACACAGGTTTAGGCAGAGATAAGTTACTCACCTGAAAGAGTAAGTAGGAATTTCAGGCTTTGAATTCACATCTGCCTAAGTCTAAAGCCATCTACTTTCTCTTATGTAACAATAAGTTTACCTCCATTGCAACTGCTGCTATCAAAGTCTTAGACCTAATCCCTATGAATGACTATATAGGAGTTCCCTGTCACCCTACTGCAACAGAGTGGGCAGTGCATGGGAATATTTGAGTTTGACCTTTAAATAAGATACTTTCAATAAGACACTTGTTTCATTTATTAACTCTGGTTATTAAAAAACAAACAAAAATAAAAAAAACAAGAACTTCAGTATTTCTTTCCAAGGAGGTAATGGCATTATACATACATATACATATACATATACATATACATATGCATATACATATACATCATACATATACATCATACATACAGACACATACACATATACATACATACACACACGCACATATACACACATGCATGTACACACATGTACACATACATGTATATACATACATGTGCATGCACATGCACACAACACACACATATATGCATGCATACACATATACATAAATATGCATATATACATGTATATACATACATATACACGTACATGTACATGTACATATACACATACATGTATACACATACATATACATATACATACATATATATATATAATCTTCATTTCTTACAATAAAAGAAGTTTAGGTGAAAATACTTATGTTTATTGAAGAAATTTAATTTCACTTCCAATATTTAAAAATTCCTGAGTACAATCTACCCTACTAGTATATGTGATGGTTCTGATAGTCTCGTGTAAGTGCCTACTATTAAACTCAACATATTATCCATTTCTTCTAGTCAATGGGAACTGAGAGTGGCCATAATACTGAGAAAAAAGTATTTGAACTGTGGTAAGAATGGATTACATTTTCATCATTTTGTAACTTTCATTAAGTCAGAAATTGGAAAAGCTTGCATGTGGTATCATTTCTACTGAAGCCAATTATCTTGCCCTTCAAAATAAGTTATGACAACGCCAAGGCTTAAGATATTTTCAAAATTATCATTATTTGTTCATTCATTTCTTTTCTTTTCAATTGTCCACAAATTGTGGCAGGCTGTCTTCTCAACTCTTTTGATTTAAGTGTTCACTAAGTCATGTAGGAAAATTAAAATGTTCTTAATAAAGAAGTCAGTTATTAGGTAAGGCATGCTATCTCATTTTAGAAATTCCACAAAAATGGGAAAATCAATTGAAACTTCACATTTGTCTACTGTGGCCTTAAGGGAAGACAACATTCTGTCAAAGAAAACTGTAGTTCCTTACTCCCTACACAAATTCAGTCTCTTACCCTAAATTTATCTCTATGATTCAATATTTTGCCTTCTCAGCAATATGTTAGAACAAATAGCAGATGATTTTTGTTTAAAAACTTTCATGAACATAATTAAGTGTAACTTGGAAAGAAAAGAATCTATGCTGCTAAAAAGGCTGAGATTGCTTTTGTATGATTTTATAGCCTTAGTTTAAATTAAGAGAATATTTGTCAAAAAGTCAATATTCAGCATGTTTAAATACTTCTATTAAGTCTGGTTAACCCTATTAATTACTTCAGTGAAAATTATAACAAGCTATACTCCCATAAAGCCAAGAAAAACGAGGCTTGTTCTACATAGAAGTCTTTTGAATGCATTGGTGCCTTAAACCTTTTATAAAATTGAAAATAATTAGATCTGCATAGAAAAGTCATTGTCATAATGAAAATTTGTCTGCTGACTAATGAAATAAGCTGTGTATATATATAAATACTTAACATATTTTTTCTAATTAGTCGACTAATCAAATGAATTACAGACATAATCAAACTGACTTTAAAATTTACATTAACATATGACCTAAAGTCTTTCTTAAAAGCCCATTATGAAATAGAATATATCTGTTGAAAAGGAAGATATTAAGTAGGCAACTTACCCTTTAAAATATTTTATATATATTTTATATATATATATATATATATAACAAAAACAAAAAAACAAGAACTTCAGTATTTCTTTCCAAGGAGGCAATGGCATTACACACACACACGTGTGCGCGTTCACGCATGCACACACAATCTTCATTGCATATATATATTTGACCGTAAACAAAAACAAAAATCTATGGCTGAGAAATGAATGTGTAATGCGCAAATCCAGAGAGATTACCAGGTGGGAGACAATTCCAACTTTAAAGAAGTCTATTATTATAAACAAGTCACAGCATATATTTTAGCAATTAAATGATCTCACACACTGAATGGCAACCCCATTTAAAGTGCTCAAGAAGAGAGACAAGTTCCCTATACCATGAGCCCTAGTGCTGCCCAATGAAAATAATGAATTGAAATGACACCTGTTGAATTTTGTGCAATGATTAAACTGGGATGAAGAAGAATTGAAGCAACTGAAAACATCATGACATGGGAAGCTGAGTATAAGTATGACACAGAAATCGGGAGTCACCACAGGTCAAATGACACTATGTACATAGGTCGTATAGTACTGCTTTAAAAGCAGGCAAAGCAATAATCTGCATATAGCCCACAGGAAATTTACCAGGCTCGTAAATGAATAATAGAAGGATGATAATAATGTAGAAGAAATTCTAGGATTATATAATTGTCATTTTGGAACCCATCATGATATTACTGAGCGGGTATGGATTATAATCTAAAACGATTAGATGAATGGTTGGTGGGGAGCATTAAAAACTGCAGTGGAACACCTTTCTGGATATCTCAGCTCGTAAAGAAGGAAAAATAACTTTGCAATGAATCAACCAGTTGGGCAGCCCCTTAGTCCCATGCTTAATCTTCACGACACGAACAGCTGATGAACCAGAAAATAAGTTTTCTGATGTGATACAACATAGTATCTAACATTACTTATTCTGCATCCTCACTCCAAAAGTAGTTCTAAGTTTTGGTTTGTAGGAATTACAGGAGAGAGAGGAAGAAGCTCAACAAGGAGAGAGTTGAGAAAACTCTCACTGAAAAACTCTGGGCAGGATATGGCTGGGCTTTTACCTTTAATTTTGGAAAATTTAGACTATTGAAGGTTTTGAAGAGATTGACATTATGAAACCATTTAAGCTGAAGTAAAGAACTTCTTCACTACATATCTCAGCTCAAATCCCTCATTTTACAGGAAAGTTAAGTTCAAAGGTCATCTAAGATATTAAGACCCAGTCAGCATTATATACCAGAGCCTAAATCTAGACCTCTTGGCATGGCCTCATGTTATTCTCCAGGGACGTGGGGGGACCTCACCAAGTAGTATGTTCCCCAACACTATGATATTGCACAGAAGGCTGGAGGATAATTTACAGATGTTGTTACAGAAAAAAAACTCAAATCTGAGCCTGGACTAGGCAGACATCTTTAAGTCCTTCTCTCAAAGTGCATGGTTTATGAATAATTCACAGCTAATCTAGCAAGGCTTTAGCTGAGCAATTTAGGAATCCTACCCCTATTTGTCCTCTTGTCTTTGTGTGTAATCTTTGCATAGGGAGTAATTTTAAGAAATGTCTGACTACCATGGACAATTTCATGAAATAGTGAACATTTTTTTTAGCTCCCTAGGAATGGATAAAGAAAGCATTATTATTGTTGATTTTTCATTATCTTCAGATAATAGTCACATAGAAAAATGCATTTCCATTCTGCTGTCAAATTCAATTATGTAATCACTTCATTTGTCATTCTTTTATGAAGAAAATAAATATCACATTCAAAATATTTGCCATCAATCTATAACATAGCAGCTACACATCCTGCTTACTGTTAAACATTTTTTTTTGTTTTGTTTTGTTTTGTTTTTTTGTAAACTGTAATTTGCAGCACAGAGGTAAGTAATTACTGCATTCACTTCTACAACAGCCTTCATAAGTGTATTATACTAGAGCATGCTGGGTAGCTCTCATTTCCACATGGAGTTAAAACAAAGGCCTGAAGTCAACATACTCCTCATCAGGTTAATGAGAAACAGTACCAAAGATGGGCTCTGTGTGAAGATACAAACATGGTTGTAACAGATTAAGTCACGATTTAGATTATTACAGCTTTTCAAAGCAAACTATTGTTGGACACGGCCCTTTAAACCCTGCTAGAAAATTAAAAGCCTAACGATTTTATCCTCTGTTCTGTTATTCCAAGTGTATTGAGGATCCGTCCTCAAGAAAAGACTCTCGGAGAGGTGGCTCTTATAGCCACAGAGTGGAGGAGTGTAGTATTGATCTGTTTGTTAAGAGAAGCAAAGGGCCTAAAACTTTAGCTATAAGGCCTACATTCCATTGTCTGCGCCCAGCAAAATGGAACGACATAGGATAAATAAAATCAAAAACCACAACCACAAGGACAAAAGCCCTTATTTTCTACATTAACTACAATTTCTCCTTTCTTGTTGTAACTATAATTAGAACACAGTTCCTATGGGTAAAGTGCTAATAAATGATTAGAACTTCTTGAGGCAGGCAACCAGGAAAAATTAAACGACAACAAGGATAAAAACAAGAACGCGGATATTCTACAGTCAGAGACTGAACAGCATCTCTGCCCTACTTGCCCTTCCAAACCCAGGACACTGATTTCCACACTCAGAACAAAGAACAGTATTGGACTGTCAAGACTTTTGAATTGTGGGTTTTACTGTGCCGCTTATTTAAAATAAAAATACTAACAACTTATTTTATTTTCAAAATCATCCTGATAAAAAATATTATGACAATTCTTAATTAATAACAAGTGCCAAGAACATGCTATTTGTTATTCCATTTAATCCTCACTGCTCCTCATGACATAAACATTATGCCCATTCCACAGACGAGGACACGGAGATTTTGCTTGGCAAGGTGTCCAAGTTCACAGAGCAAGGACGTGGAAAAACGGGGTTTGATTTCAAGTCTATCTGACACCAAAGTTTATGTTCTTTTCTCTATTCCACAGTCTTATTTCCTTAAGAGACAAAATGAAGTGTAGTGAACAAATGGGCTAGAATCCTACACTATTCTAACTCTTTAGAAAAATGTCGATATTAAAAAAAAAAAAGGAAGTGTCAATATTGTTTACTTTGAGTTTTAAGTTCCTGAAGTTATACACATTAATATCTATATTTGAAATACAACTTGAAGAGCTTACTAAATAAGTTACATGGAATTTCGAACAAATAAAAACTCTCCTCCAAATCCTTGACAATCATTTATACTATAAAAATACATTCCTGTTATAGTAATGTTAGTTTAATTTTATGCTCTAAACTTTTGGACATCAACTCCAATTCATGTGTAGAGGAAGGTTTGTAAAATGTTGCTGAAATGAAAAATATCCATAACATTTTAGTTTCTCACTCACATATACTGTCTGAGAGGGGCTACCTCACATCCAAGGTTGCTCTAGACTTTATGATTTCCAAAGTGTGAGGAAGTTTGGGAGCAGGCTATAGAGTAGCTGGGAGCAAAACAGATTCCAGACTCACTCTTGGGGTCAAATTTCACATTTTCCTCTCAGTGCTATACTAGTTTGACTCATACAGTTATTTTGAGGATTAAATGAGATAATCACCATAAAGCATTTGTTAAAAGGCATGGCATGTAGTATATGATCTATACTTGTTTACAATAAACAAATATTCAGATTTCTTATTCAAATTTCTTTAAAATACAAGGATCTCCTAATTTTTCTATCTCATAAACTTGAATTTTTACAAATTTTATTTTCTTACGGGTGCAGCTAAACCATATCATCATTCACCCTTCACAGGGGTGTAATTGCTCAAAGTGACAGTTTAGTTTTGCAGGCATTGTACAAGAGCACTGGGCGTGGACTCAGAAATCCTGGCTTGAATTCTTGCTGCGTGACTGACACTGGATTGTTTTCCCTTTCAGAGCCTTATTCTCGCCTTTCTGTGTTGTTCAGAAAAAGGAGGTATGACAAAATGCCTATCATCGAGCCAGCGTATAACAGATGCTTAACAAACAACAGGTGAGTCTCCGCATCTAAAGAATATATTTCTGGGGAGGAGAAAACATGATTTAGATTTCTCCTTATCCCTAAATATCTCCTTGATCTGTGCACCCTTGGGGTCTACTTACTAATTAGATATTCCCAGACTCCATGAGTAGAATGTATCCCCAACCTAAATTGACTGTGTGAACAAAAAACAGAATATGTGAATTTGATTATTTTTTCACTGAAATGTCTGCAATATCCTCTGCAACTTCTGGGGTGCTATTTTCTTTGCTGAGGATGTCCAAACAAATACAACATTAAAAATAAATTGCAGAAAAACACAGTAGGCAATGAAATGTACCGGGTTGAAGATCAAGAGAATTTAAGTACCAAAGCTCTAGCCCACATGTCTATAAAATTGATTTGACTTAATAAGTTTAATGCAAATAGGGTTGTATTGTTTGGGATGGGTGTGTACACACACGCATACCCATCTTTAATTGTGAGAGCACATCTTGCTATTGTCCATTTAGAATTCTCATGAATAAATAAATATAAATTGGTTATGTTCATTTTGAAGGCTCAGCTTTTTATCTGACATTTAAAACTGAGCATATACTAGCACATGAACAGATAGACTTTAAAAAACATGGTAAATTGGGGACTGTCCAGACAGCTCAGGATCGCCACATTCTTCTCGGTAAAAGTACTTTGTCTCTTGTCTCATCTTCTTGATTAAACCTGTTCGATTTTTTACCCTCCCTGTAAATCATTTTGTTGCAACTATCACTAGACTTAAAGTGTGGAGCGGCTAGTAATCACACCAATTTTTCACTCCAAGGCTTTGCTAGGTGATTTGGTGTTGAATGTTTCAGTCTGTTCTCCTGGCTAACACCAAATATCTTTCAGGATTTAACTTGTGTCCTCCGGCAAGCTTTCCTTTATCCCTTCTTCCTGTTCAGGACTAGCACAATATCCTTCCTCTGTGCTCTTAAATCGCTCCACATAATATTAAAAGTGCAGCTTTCTTGTCTTTCTTATCCACTACACTGTGAAAACCTGTTTACTCTTAAATCTGATCCACCAACACAGTCCCCAGCACACAGGACGTGCTCAACAGATATGGTTGAACTGACCGAATCTATTTGTGGACTCCTTGTGTATTTGTTTATCTTAAAGTGACCCCAAAGTCTCCACTAGTTCAAGAGGAATGCTTCTTCACATGCAACTTACCTGAAGGAGGCACTGATATGTACTATTATGAAAGCAAATTCTGATTTGTGTTGCAGTGGTGGGTTTCCAGCTTCTGACTGTGTTCTATGAGATAGTGATATATACACTTGACTCATGAAGTTTGTTAACATACACTTGCAAGGGGCTGAGTTTAAGGATGTGAGCTCTTTGCAGATGTGATGAGTTCCACTCTGTGTTTTTGGTTTTCTGCTTTGCGAAATAAAAATAATGATTACTTCTTTCTACCTCACGGAAGGGACCAGGACACTCGCCACGCTCTACCAGGAAAATAGAAGATGACTTTTTAATTGGTTACAGATTATCTTCTCCAAGCGGGTCTTTCACTTACTTGATGGTACCAACGATCAATATGACAAATCTGCAAGATAAAGGTAAAAATAACAGATGACTGAAGGACTGTGATTTGGTAATAATGTATAAAGGGTGGTTATGAGGAAAGAGAAGAATTCCAGCAAAGGTAAATATACAATTTCTATTTAACAGAAATCCAATATTCAATATATTCAATAGGATTTTGTTCATTTAAGATAGCAGACATCTTAAGGACATTTCTAGTTATCTTGTAGCTAGAATAAAGAGATGCATTTTTATTCTTTTATTAGGAAAATGAAAAATCACAAATCAATTTTACTCACTCAAGTTGATGTAGGTCTATCTATCAAAAATACTATGCAAAAAAGAATTCACGATGAAACTAATAATATCCTATCCATAAACGATACCCAAATCCCAGGCCTCCAGATATTTTAAAATATTATATTCTTTAAAAAAAATCATTTATTTTGTATGTTTTGAATAGGCACTATTTACTTCATTTAAAATAGAAGAAACTAAATAAAGGTAATAGCACCTTTTCTGATATAGGGACATTAGTAAGCCAATAGAATTAACCTACATCACAATTTTACTGCTTATATCTATGGGATTCATGTCTCTAACATGTTTATTTTTTAAAGTACACTCAGAACAAAAAACAGAGCTAAAACGGATTCCATTTTTAGTGGACCATCATCTTTTTCAGATAAAACAATACCTGCATCATTTAAGGCAGATGGCTGTCTGTACAAGACAAAACAAACAAACAAATAAAATAAGAAAAACAGAAACTAGGAAAAATACTCTAAACACCCTTTGGAGTATTTTACAGATATTTTATAGAGTAACTTTACAGATAATTGTAGTACGATAAACAGTACTCAACAGAAAAGGGTGTTGTGGTATTAAAAACAAGATAACAAGCCCCAAATAGAGTCACTTATGTTAAGCCCCATGTCACCAACTCAAGACTAAATTAATGGAATCTTACACCACTCAAACAGGAATCACCTCATCAACACTGATTAGACAATCTGCCTGATAGACCCCTGCCATCCCGTAAAAGAAAGTGACCTTTCAGTAACCCACGCTGCTTTGTCTAGTATAACTTCCTTGTTCCCATTCCCTTCTGCCGATAAATGCATTTGGTACAGCTCCTCAGAGCTCCTTCTTATCTGCTCAGTTGGAAGCTGCCTGACTCGTGAATCATTGAATAAAGTCAATAGATCTTCAAAATTTACTCAGTTGAATTTTGTTTTTAACAGTTTATTTTTCTTGCCTTTATCCTGCTAAAGAAGAAACATATTTTATTCCATAGCTTAGCACTAACACAGCCTTCTCTGATCACGGGTCAATTCAACTCACGAAGCAGGTCTTGGATAACTGTAATGTATGAAAATTTACATCGAAGTCCACGTTGAACCTTTTAGGTCGTTAAAATTGTGTTATGTAAGGAAGTAATCTCTCTTTGCTCATCTCCATGCCTCGGGATTGAATGAAAGCGGAACCACCACAGAACAGCAGCAGGCGCCTTTTCGTTTCCTTGATGATCAACTCTTTCTCCTTCAAAGGTTTTTCTAGCGCAGCATCTGTGAGCAAAATCAATTGCACATTCTTGGCAGGTTCCCCCCCCCCCCCCCGCTTCTTGAAAATTCATTATGCATCTCAATATATTAAAGACCTTTTTTCTTTTTCTTTTTTGACAGTGTCTTATTAGTTTCAGGTTCCAAGGTACTTAGAGTTAGATGATGTGTTCTGCCGCTTACATTTGTCTAAGTGCTTCCTCCCGTCCTTGTCCAGACATTTTTTTGCAGTTGGTTTAAGCTGACCTAAAGATTCAAATCCGTTATATATGCAACATCTGTGAAATTTGAATTAATTTATACAGAAAGCTTTCTCTAATCTTCTCAGCTATAAATGCTGAATGCTCATGTTCTTTCAATGGAAAAAACCCATACTGGAAAATATATTAGTATAGACATAAAGGCAGAAAAAACAAACGCGTGTGTTTATCTTAAATGCATAGAGTTAAAAAGTGATTTCTATTGTTATCTCTCAGGTATAGAACAAAATCATTCAATGTCCTTGTGGTCTTCTTACTCAGAAAATATTCTAAAAACTATTCATTTTAAGAAATGTCTCAAAAAATATAAATTTTTCTCATAAGCTATATTCATACATTAAGAATCTTAAAATCATATTTAAATTATTAGTTTTCTCTCAGGTATTTACATTTTATCTCTTGCTCCAGCCACTCCCTAAAGCTGTACATTTAGAAAAGATACTTACTCAAAATATTTTCTAGAGAAAAAATAATTCAAATAAAATTCTCATACATAATCTTCTTAGGCGTTCTGACAATTTTAAAAAAGATGAGCGATAAAGGTTGGGTTAGAAAAATCACTTAATCTATTATCCATCATTACATTGCATAATTTTAAACTACTCAATCCTACAAAAGTTATTTTTTAAGAGAGATTTTAGAGAATTCATCTATATTATCTCCTTTTCCGGTCCATGTTCTGAACAAAATTGGAGGTAGACAAGGAGTAAGACTGCCAGAGATAAAACATAAGCATTTTGTAAAAATGTCGAGATAACTTTAGACTTATGGAAGAGTTGTAAAGATAGAGAATTCTCATGCCACCTTCCCCTGGCTTCTCCTAACGTGAACATCTCATAACCGCTGGTTCAATTCCATGAACTAAACTAGAGACTTTATTTAGGTTTCCCAGCTTTTTCACTAATATGCTTTTTCTGTTCTAGGATCCCATGTTGCATTTAGTCGTCTTGTCTTCTTTGTCTCCTCCAATCTGTCACAGTTTTTCAGTATTTCTTCATAACTCATGACTGCGGCAATTTTGAAAAGTCCTGGTCAAGTATTTTGTGATCGTCCCTCGATTTGGATCTGCCTGATAGTTTTTTATTATTAGACAGAGCTTATGGATTTGGGGGAATGCCGGAGATGTGATGTGCTCATCTTATTACCTTCTAAAAAGGGTACATCAATATATTTTATTACTAGTGACCATTGGAGTAATTTTAATAATGGTGATTTTCTACTCTCACTCATTAATTGGAATTCTCTGTAAGTTGTCTCTTCTCTTTCATTTATTTATTTATGCGATCATTTATTTTTATCACAGATGCTTATTTTATTCTTTGGTTAATAATTCAGTATTATTGTTATTGATTTTTGTGGCATTAATTGTTCCAACTGTGGACATTGGGAGCTCTTTCAAGTTGGCCCTTGTGCTCTTTTGACGTGTTCCCTTAATGTTTTGTTTTGATTTTTTTCCTTGTTTTTTTTTTTTTATCCTATTTCTTCTGTCTTTACTTTCTGGCACCTCAAGATGACCTAGATTCATCTTGTATTTCCTCTAACCTCGCCCTGAAATAAACCATTTATCTAAGTCATCTTAATTTCCTATATTGTTCATCTTATTCAAGTCTGCCTTAATTTTTTTTGGTACTCTGAATTCCATATAAATTTTAGAATCAACTTGTCAATTTTCACCAAAATAACCTTCTAGGATTTGGGTTGCATTGACTCTAGAACAATTTGGGAAGAATTGGCACCTTTACCACACTGTGTCTTATGATCCATAATGATTTGTCCTCCATTTATTTAAATATCCTGAAACTTCTCTCACTAATACTTTATATATTTTTGCATTGATTTTTGTGCACTTTTTGTTAATTGATTCTATTGCATTTGACATTTTCATGCAACTGAAAATTGTGTATTTTTAAAATTGCATTTTCTAATTTTTCACCTATCAGTGTGTGAAAATAGAATTGTTTCCTCTATGCTTCTCTTATATTTAATGAGTAACTAAATTTATCTCTTAATAGTAATATTTTATCTCTAATTTTAAAATTTTCACATTAAAATTTGTTTGCCTGTGTATAATGAGTTTTGTTTCATCATTTACAATTCATTCAAACACACACCACACACACACACACACACACACTCATAAGAAGATGTATATATAGTCTTAAGATACTGATTAGAATGTTTCCAGGTGCCTGATATGAATATTTCTTTTTTTAAAATTAAGTTTATTGGGGTAACACTGGTTAATACCATTATATAATTTTCAGGTGTACATTACCATTTGATATCTGTATATTCTATTGTGTGTTTACCACCCAAAGTCCAGTTTCTTTCAGCTACCATATATTTGATCCTCTTTACCCACTTCACACCTTCCCCTACCCCCTATATTTGACCCCCTTTACCTCATCTACCTCCCCCCTCCATTCCCACCCTACTAATAACCACTACTCTATAGTCCTCTGGTAATCACTAGTCTATAGTCCATGTCCATGAGTCTCTGTCTGTTTTGTCCTGCTCATTTGTTGCTTTTAAGTTTATATCTCACATATAAATGATATCATGTGATTTTCAAGTTTTTCAGTCTGGCTTATTTTGTTTAGCATGATTATCTTGAGGTCCATCCATGTTGTTGCAAATGCAGTATTTCATTTCTTATGGCTGAGTAATATTCCATTGCATACATGTAACAAGCTTTTTTTAGCCAATCACCTCTTGTAAGACACTTCAGTTGCTTCTATGTCCTGGCCACTGTGAATAATGCTGCTATGAACATCGGTGTGCAAATATCTTCATAGATATGAGTTTCAAAGTCTTTGGGGTAAATACCCAGTAGAGGAATTGCTGGATCATATGGCAGATCAATTCTTAGTTTTTTGGGGAAACACCATATTGTTTTGCATAGTGGCTGTACCAATTTGCAGTCCCACCAGCAATGTATGAGGGTTCCTATTTCTCCACATCCTCTCCAACATTTGTTATTACTTGTCTTGTTGATTATTATCATTCTAACAGGTGTGAACTGGTATCTCATTGTGGTTTTGATTTGCATTTCCCTAAGCTAGTGATGGTGAGCATCTTTTCATATATTTGTTGGCCATTTGTATGTCCTCTGGGAGAAGTGTCTATTCAGGTCTCTGCCCATTTTTTGATTGGATTATTTGTTTTTTGTTGTTGTTGTTATTGAGTCATATGAGTTCTTTGTATATTTTGGATATTAGGCCCTTATCAGAGGAGTTACTTGCAAATATATTTTCCCATTTGGATGGTTGTCTCTTTACCTTGTTGATGGTTTCTTTCATTGAGCAGAAGCTTTTTAGTTTGATGTAGTCCCATTCATTTATTTTTGCTTTTACTTCCCTTGCCTTTGAGGTCAAATTCATAAAATCCATTTTTAGTCGCAGGTCCTTGAGTTTAGTTCCTACGTTTTCTTCTATGCATTTTATTGTTTCAGGTCTGTGTTCTTGGATTGGAAGAATCAACATAGTTAAAATAACCATATTACCTAAAGCATTATACAGATTTAATGCAATCCCCATCAAAATCCCATCGGCATTTTTTAAAGAAATAGAACAAAAAATCATCAGATTTGCATGGAAACACAAAAGACCCTGAATTGCCAAAGCCATCTTGAGAAAAAAGAACGAGGCTGGAGGCATCACTCTGCCCGACTTCAAATTATACTACAAAGTGACAGTAATCAAAACAGCATGGTATTAGCAGCAAAACAGACACACAGACCAGTGGAACAGAACTGAGAGTCCAGAAGTAAACCCATATTTACATGGGCAAATAATTTTTGACAAAAAAGCCAAAACATACAGTGGAGAAAGAAAAGCCTCTTCAGTAAATGGCCTCTTCTCTACTGTTAAATGCCTTGTTTCTAACTACCTCCCAGCTACACAGAGAAACTCAAATGTACCTGCTGAATCAATGAAACATTAAAAAAGAACTTTTAAATGAATAAGTGAATTATAAAGGGTATACTACAGAAGAATTAGAATAGTGGAGATCCCATTCAGAGTGATATAGGAAGATTGTTTTGGAACAAGAAATATGTGAGTTAAATTTTGAGAGTTGTGTGTGTGTGTGTGTGTGTGTGTGTGTAAGGGAGGTGAATCGTGTATGCAGACTCCTCATGTGGATATGTGTGAAGGATAGAATTGCAGGAGAGGAGAAATATGCTTTGATAGAGACGGTAAGGCCAAATTGTGGATTTTATTGAATGCCTATCTTCATTTAGTTTGGATGGAACTATGGTGATGGGGTTAACAAAGGATGCGTATGAAAAAATAACTGTGGCAATGAAAGCGGGAAGTAACGGATTCGAGGTGAAGTGGTGGTAAAATTTGTAGACCTGGTGTGACACATGAAATATTGAATGTCAACAGAGTTAGAAGGGTTAAGGCTGATTCAAGCTTATAAACCTGTGTGACTAGGATTCCACTAGCAGAAACAGGAAAGCTAGGAGGGCTGTGTAATCTTTGGATTGGGAGGAAGGCAATGAAAGCATGAACATCCGAAAACATATACACTCAAAAACAGCCAGAAGACACTTGGAAAGGTGGCACTGGAACTCGGCTGAAATCGCAAAGATAAATACATTCATTTACAATAACTACCCACCAAAAAGGTACTGAGTCTGTCCTATAAATTAAGGGCATCGGCCAGGGTTCAGTGCAGAAACGAACTCAGTCATTTCCAGCAGAAAACACTTTAGCACATGTCCGCGGGCAATTAGATATTCACACAATCATTGTAAAGACTGAAAGAACTTCATGTCAGCAGTGGACCCAGGCTTCTGGCTTCGAGCACTTCTGATCCAGTTGACAGGACTACTATTGCCACCCACAGGTTAGAAAAATACTGCTCCCATGGCTTCCACCTATGTTGAAGTCACAGGCACCCCACCAGCAAGCTGGGGACCTGATGATAGATATGGGAGTCTGCAATATGCTTGTTCACCCACACTGGTGCAGAAGGGGAAACACCTCCTGCCCCTTGCTGTGATCCTTCTAAATACAGGCTATGTGGGTCTCACTGGCAGGAATTATATGATAATCCTGAACTCTTGTGGTAAGTGTTCCAAGGAAATGTGATTGTTTATCTCTCAGCCCTTAAGTTTCAAGTGGTAGGACTTCAGGAGAGTAAACCATGGTGGGAATGGGTGTTGAGTGCCAACAAATAATTCCAGCACAACGGACATTGGACAAAGAGCTGTACGTATAATTTATCACTTATTTTTGTCAAGAAATACTGAGTAAGTCATAATACTACCCTCATTTTACAGAGAAGAATGTGAAGACATAGAAACATTAAGTAACTTGACGTATGTCTGCCTCTAGCTAAGTTGAGGAACGAAGATTTGAACCTGGACATACTGACTCAAAAGTCCACTTTCCTTAGCCTGTGCTGGAGTCTTCTCTTTAGAAACAATGGTTGAATATCGCAAATGAGAGCATATCAAACGAGAAAGGAAGATGCCAAGTCTGGGCTTTTGGGCTATTCCTAAGCATAAGAAGTAGCGCAGAGGAAGCAGAAGTTATAGTTGAGACTAGGTGTTTAGAAAGGAATCAGGGTGATGGAGTGCAGCACAATCAGAGATTGATGAGCAATGGTTTAAAAATTGAGGAGCAACGCTATTAAGCAAAAAGCCGATCAGTGTCATCATTGCTTTTATTTAATTCTGAAACAAAGTGCTATAAAGTCATATGTGGTAGGAGATAGAAGGTAGCTTTTAATAGTTGAGTACAACATTCTTAGTATTCTACCCAAATGTGTTTTCCCATCCCCCCCTTCTCACTTAATATTTATTTAAAAATATGTTCTTGAGTCATCCTTAGTCATCAGGAATGTTAGAGGACAGAGAACCCAGTGTCTGTTGTTATGAGGAGCCACAGAATCCTGTCCATGGGCTACTTTGGCTTCAAATGGGTACTGGCTTGACGTGCTCCAACCACACTAACCCGCGCTCCTGATTCACTCTCTGGAGATACCAAAATATAGCCCGGGAGCAGATTTTCTGAGTCCCTGTTGTACTCCGACTTTGAGTGAGAGTGTCACTCTCTTGCAGCATTGAAGGAAACTTATCATGGATGTTTAAGACGACAGGTAATACTGTTTCCCTCAGGTTGTTCTTCTGGTTTTATGGCTGGCAGCATTTTGCTATAATTCACTATGCCTTGTTTCACCACAGGGCTACTTACAGCATGGTCCTGCTCAGATGTAGAAAGACAAGTTAGGATGAACACGTATTGATGATATTATAGAAAAGGAATGTTTCTTGCTGCAGGGTCAGATGTTCTTGAAATACTCCAGGTGGTAAAACTTGATTCTTTCCTGACATGCGCTCAGGAGTGTCATTTGGTTAATGCCTTTGCAGCAAGATCTAGTGAAAACTCTTCGGGATTCGCCTTCTACTATCAACCGTTATGATGAAGTAGAAATGATTGGATCCAAAGAGCAATATGGAAAAGTTATCGCCTGTGCTCAAATGACGGTACAAATATCCTTGACTACAACTATCAGTGATTTGCCCACTGTTAAGCACTGGCATCTGGTTCATGAACCTTTGATTAAAATCGTGGTTGATCTTGCTCCCTGAAGAGCAACCCTGAAAGGCACGTCTGCTAGTGACTATGAGACTAATCTTGAATGATGCAAAGTTTGCATTCTGACTGTGGTCCGCATGAAATTAGTCTACTCTCTTTGAAATATTTAGTCTATTTTCCTAATATTTTCATTAATTTTTGGATGTTGCTACTTTTGAGAAAATGAAAAAAAATGTATAATAGGGAGAAAAAGACAGAAACATAAAAATAAAAAAAATCACATTTATTTAACCAAAAACATACACACAGTGTACAATGAATATGGTTTCCACAGAACAGTAAAACAAAATGATATTTCTCCAAATGCCAATATAAAATGATCTAACCTATTCGTGCCTCATTTCCTAGGAATACATAGCATTGGTTCATCTAGAAAATATATTTAACACAAAAAGAAAACAAATGCCAATGTTTCAGAGAAGTACCACAAGAATCTGAAAATTAGATGTTAGGTTAAATAAAATAATAAAATATTTACATGAGAAGTATATGTATGCAAAGGGTCGAACATGCATAGTGAAATGAGTGTCCGCACAGAGTGAGACACGTGGAGTCTGCCTTTTGAAAGTTCGAAAGTTCTTTGACATGAAATATTTTTTAGTATGGATGGTGATACAAAAGCATCACAGACTATATGGGTAGTAGAGCAATCTTGCCAGTACTGGAGCCAATATGCTTGCTCGTTAACGAAAGCACACTAAGTCATCATTAAAGATGTAACATTGGATCGTCGATAATTTAGATGATTTCAGGAACATTGCGAATGCATTTGTAGTAGGAGTGTGAAAATGAAACATTTTAAATAACTCTATTTACTAAAAGATAAGCCAGACATGGTTCATCAGGCAACTTCACTTATATTAAGTCTTTTCTCCCTTGGTATTCACTCTCTCTGGGTGCTATACTTAATTGTGAGCTTTGCTTTCTTTTTTAAGTTTTTAAGTTAATTTTAAATATTCATGAAATCTATAAAAATTCAAGCTCAGGAGAGATGATCACATGTACATTTTTTTTGTTAATATTACAACTTTTTTCCTACCTCCTTGTTACTAATAGTCTGATATGATTTGTTTCTTTGATATCAGAAATGCTTTAGGCTCCCTCTTACTTGCTCAGAAATAAAATTCACAGTGATTAATGTGCACCATAACTCCAAAAAGTAAAACCCCAAATTTCTATACCTTAACTCTATACCTAATTGGGTTGCAATATTTTATCTAAAACATTAATTTCATTTCCCTATTCTGAAAGACAGTTTTTGCCATAGGCAGCATCTGTTTGGAGAGAAAATTTTAACTTCAAACTGTCAGACAAATAAAAGATATGATATATTGGGACTTTATATAGCAATGAAACATAAACATGGGGGGTGGGAAGCATAGCTTTAGCTGTTGCAGCTGGGCCAAATGAATGTGAATTCACACTACATTGTCAAACAATGACACAACTCAGCAAATCACTCTCTTCAGCAGTGCATAATTTGTAAAGCCTCCAGCTCTTAAGAACAACTTGCCTTCAATATGTTTGCTTCTCTCCATAACTGCTGATCACAGGGTTTCTCAGTCCAGTTTCTTAAACCTGTGATAAAAGTGAATTTATTTCCTACAAGGTTACAAAATCTGCCCTGTATATTGAATTAAACAGTTGATATACCATCCCGTTTGGAAATCAAACACCGAAAATGGCGATTTAGCATACTGCCAGAGTTTAATTTGTTTAACCTAACAGTTTGCGTTGCAATTGAGCTATATTTATTAGAATCTGGGCACAGTAACATGTTACTGTTCTTTTTTTTCCCCCTGCTTTTAGCAAATGCTAAAATTATAAACTTAAAAATTGGTACTGAAGCACATTTTCGGTGATACTCTAATTAGGCTAACATTTCCCTGAATTTAGCCCAGAGTCATTATTGCTTCCTCTCAGGCTGAATTGCCAAGGTTTTCCTTGCCAACATCATAGAGAGATGCGTGTCTAAATGCATCTCCATGATTAAATAATTTAATTATGAATAAAATACGAATGTCAAATGTTACTTATCGCCTGATGGGAGTCTTTAAACAGGGTAAAAACTACAACCAAATTGCAGCCATCTGAAGATGAGTGATGGCATTTAATACCATTTAATTAATGGTATACTGATACCAATTATTTTCTGGAGAAAAAGTGATGGTGGAATTCAACTGCCTTCCAGTAAATATTTAACAACTGGATTTCCAGGAACTTAAGGCCCTGGTGTGTAGCCCTGGGCAATTTCAATGGTGTAACTACTCCCACCGTGGTCAATTTTAAGCTACCGATGTGCTGGTGTTGAATGTGGAGCCGAGAGGAGATCGATACACAGTAGCGCACTATACTATAGTGTTTCCAGAGTGCAGATACACTGACAGACATAACCTCAAGACCAGAGATAGACTGTAAAATGTCGTAAAACAATTAGGATAAGGTAGTTTTGATTTCACCTTTGCTTTGAATACAATTTTCAATTGTATTTTATAATTTATTGTTTAATGATGCTGGTTTTTAACAACTGGCTTATGAAATTCCTAAAAATTTAACTACGAACTGTCACGAGTCGGCATGAGCCACTTGCAGCATACCACCAGTACCCCCTCTTCCTGGCACCTATCAAACTTTACGTGGGGTGGGGTGGGGTGATTTACTTGGGAAAAGAAATGTTATACAACTAATTTCTTTTCCATCTTGAGTCTTATTTTATACAAAATACTATATTTAGTTGGGGGAACAGAGGGAAGTAGCCTCCAGGCAGATGCTAGCTTTTAAGACTCCACAGTTTTCAGAAGAGAAGGTGTTATTCTTATGAAGTAAAGACTGGAGATTAGGTGCATGGCACACTGCTTGAACTGGGCTCTTGGTTATTTTAGTGGAATTTGTCAGCTGGCTCAAATGCTTGCTCTGACTCACCAGATGATTGGACTGACCCAACTATTTACATCAAAGGATTGTTTTGGCGGACTGTAGAGAAACTCAAGGCAATATTTATAAAGAAAAAGAAAAAAAAAACACTTGAGAAATAAATAAATGGGAGCCTCTAAAGGTGTGGCTACTTTGGTCAAATATTTAACATTTTTCTGGCCAGCTGTTTTGTGGGACACTTCCAGGCATTTGACCTTTGTTACTGGATTCATAATCAGGATTAAACATAACAGGATTCTACCTTCCCTTGTTTTTAAATATGTTTTCTGTAGGACTCTGTAAATAGCAAATAACAGAATGGATATCTGCATTTGATGGGATTAGAGGGGAAATATATATTGTGAGCAAAGAAGTTATTTTGTTTTGAAATGTCATTTTCTTGGTTCAGTTTCTGGCTTGACATGATCTCCGAAAATAGGCCTTCTGGTATATTTCTTAAATGAAAATATAGATAGAAAAGCCCAGCAGGCTTTGTCTGTACAAAGGAGATTATAAAACCTGTTTAACCTTGGCTCTTGGATTTAGAAAGCTTTAATAAGAAATAGTGGAGTGGTTTTCCAAATATACTTGGAATGTCTCTCAGGAATGGCAACACCGTTGTTGATATGAAACATAAATTTCCTTGATAAAATTCACTTTTAAGTGTGTGCACAAATATAGGCTTCATATAGGGAACTGCGGATGACTCTGTTAATAAACAAAAATATCTGCATTTGTAGCACAGCAAGGTCTGCCCTTTGAGATATCTAGATTAGTACTCATTATGAAAGAAAAAAAAATCTTTGAAAAACATCTTCTCAGAATAATAATAATAAAAATAACCTTATTGTTGGCGTTCTAGTTAATAAATATTTTTTCCATGTGTGAGTCAAGAAGTATGTTTTACAAATGCAATAAAAAATTCTTCTTGTTACAAGAGTATTTACAGGATGATAGATCACTTAAAGTCTCCTGGAACTCAGACTGCCATTTGATAATACTGAAGGGAGGGTTCCAAGTTATTCAAAGTAACCTGTCATCCCAACCTCTCTACCTTAATCTAATGGGATAATGAAAAGGACTACAGATCCTACCATTTTCAAATGAAATTGAACAATTCAAAGGTTATATTTAATCACTGAAATGGAGAATGAGGTATAAAAAACACCAAGATAGCTTCATCCATGAATAGAACCATAGTACACAGCCTCTTTTAATTTAAAAAAAAAAAAAAACAAAACAACCTGTAAATAGTTTGGCAACTGCCTCAATTATAAAGCCCACAGTCATTAGCCAGAATAATAGATTGACGACTGTAGTATTAAAAAGTCCCAACGGGTTACCTAAATTTCTAGTAATTTGAAAAACCCAACACGAGCCTAGAGATCTGTCTGGAACCCTTATTTCAACAGACATCTAAGTCAAAGAACTATCACATTAGCCATGAAAACCCCATAATCTCATCTACTGAGTTGGGTCATAGCTAAGAGATATCTGTGTAAGAAGCCTCTAGCGTTTCCAAGGGAGATTTATGCTCTGGAGAGCATGCTCCTCTGATGAGAAAGGAAAAAGAGCACATTCTTACAATTTGGAGAAAATAGGTTTCCTTCATTCAAACTGTTGTACTCTAAGCTTTAATTCCAGCATAAATGCCAACTTCTATTTAACGAACCAACATTCTCCTCTAATCCTCATGTATATTTGGCATGCAAATTTGGAGAAGAGACAAGCCACAGGCTAGGAAGGTAAGAAAAGATTGTAATCACGGTTCTTAAATTATCTAGATGGGTGATTGGGGGTAGTCTTCCTTGTGCCTTGATTTGCCTGTCATAATGGTGTTATACAGGATGATCTCTAAGGCAACTTCTAATTTGGGGTTTTACAACTTATGATATTAGGACAAGTTTGAAGTTCAGGTTAACAGAAACTATTATTTTGGTTATCATTAGCTATGGTTGCATATGTTTTAAAAGGCTTATTCACTTTTACTAACCTATGCCGGACAATGCACGCTTACACCATCTACATTCTATACCAAGACGACAACTAGGAAACATTTTGTTGACTTTCATGAACTTGACTACCCAAACTTCAGGCTGATGGAGATTTTCACTTTGAACGTCAATAGCTTCTTCGCCATTTTAATTCCTTGCATTGTTTTTTGCTCTTATACTTTCCGGCTTTCTCTATTGCAACTTCTAACAACTAGACCATACGACCCAAGTCAGAGTTTTGAAAAAGATGCTGTGTTTTTGAGAAGCATTTTTACTGCTTTCCCGACACTGTTCATCTTCCTGTTTAGGAGAAGCAGTCACATCTTGGTGGATGACGAAGCCTTTACAAGCGTATCTGTAAACTGCTCTGCGGCAAGATCATGAGTTGATATGGCCTGATTTCAATTCACTCGAAAAATATTTTTTAAATCTCAAAAAATGGGCTCTAAGATTATCTGTGAGACACTATGAAATAATATCTCAAAGTCCTCCTCCCCTTCACGCTCCTGTATCTTCATTTTGGACGGAGAACCCCGATCTCTCAATCACCTCTAGTTCTCTGTGGCGCCTCAGAATGTCTTGCTTTCAAATACTCCATGAGTGAAAGTGACCCTTTCTGAGCTGATCTCAATCAGCGAGGGGCAGCACATAGAAGCTTAGAACTACAAAGGGCAATGTTAGGTAAGATTTTTTTAAATGGCTTTCTTTCATAGCAATAGGCTGATAACTCATTCAAGTAATTCCTAGATTTGGGCAAACAGCCCTGATCATCTCCCTGCACAAATTCACAACAATAAAAAAAAAAGAAAAAAGAAAAAAAGATAGAGATTATCCAACTGAAGCGTGTTTGTGCTCCTGTTTATTTACATGTTGGTAAACTTAGGTGTCGGCTTTTCCGTAAGTCCCCTCTGGAGGTCTGTAGTACTTGGGGAAAGCCATCAGCTGGAGCATGTTGAAAGCATACTTTCTGCATTTGATATTCTTCAGTACATTCTCTATGCGGCATCCTTCTCTGGTAAAAGGGGAAAAAGTACAACTTCATGAAACACGGAATAAATAAATATGCTTTATTTGTTCAATGCAGAGTTGCAGCAACAGTCCAAGTAAAAATAACAAAGATTCAACTCTACATTTATTTTTTCACAAATGATGATACATCTTACAAAATTAAATCCTAGGCCAGGCCCAATACCATTATTGCCCTTGGAAAGAGATGATTAAAGTCTCTTTGCTCTTAACAGATATTTAAGGTTTCATAAACTCTTTAAATATAATTTGCTCCACAATACGGCTTCACTTTAATTTCATAAATATATCTGCCTTTTAAATAACTTTCCCCCCCACAAATTAGTTTCTTAGTCTCTTTAAAACACATTAAAATCTATACGTAGCCCTAAGGATACAGGTTCTAGGAATAAGGCATTTAATTTATTAAGTCTGGCCCTATAGATTTTTAAAGGAAAGTTCAATCTCTATTTTACTTCATTATTTTAGCTGTGCAATGGCGAGAAAAATGGCTTTCGGGATAGCCTGGTCCAAGTCTCCGCTTTATAAAGGAAGAGAGCTCCTGCACACGCGGTACCAAAGTCACAGGTGCTGAAAACGGTGCATCAAGACACAAACAAGACCTTGTTAAAAAGAATAGAAAAGTACTCCGAAAGCCGAATCAACCCAAACGATAGTTACAAACAGGTTAATTTAATTACAAAACATAAACAGCCATTCTCTCCAGAAAGGTACTTGACAGAAAGGAGTTAATTGCAACAGAGAAATAACAGAACTAACAGGTTAAAAAAAAATCCAGCAGAAGATTGCACCAGGTGATGGTAACAGGACAAGCACAGTGGAAATCAAGTGTGGAACCTCCCACATCTCTGGGGCTTGTCTCAGGGTTTCAGTGTGTTGTGCAAATTCAGTCTTAATTTCTCCAACACATTTAATGGGAAGAGGAAAAGGAGGTGCCGAACTTCAAGCTTTCAGGATTCTGTTCTTTGTCTTATTCCAAAGACAGGAATTTAAAAATCATCTTGAGCTAGTTAACAGTGGGAAACACTTCTCCATGAACAAAAGAGCAAAATAATTCACCTAATGCATAGTACTTCTCTTCTTCTTTTTTTTTTTTTTTAGATCTTAGGAAAAACAAAGAAAACATTTACAATTCAAACATTTGTTTGTTTTAAATCTGTGAATCTTAAAATGTAGAAATATTACAGCATTGTCCTCATAATTTAACGTCCATTGTCATTTGTAGAAAAGAAAGGAATCATACAACGTGAAACTTATTGGTATTTGGCTAACAGCAATGCAAGACTTAAAATAAGCCACACGACTAGCAGGTGGGAGCTGACAAGCAGCAAGGCGACAGGATAGAAGTGTCGAGAAGTTGGCTTGTTATCAGACAGACAGCCTGTTTCGGGATCATCGGATTCATTCAGTGCTCCCTGGGTTTGTCTGCTGTTGAAGAGGGGGGGGGGAGTTAGGGGAGAAAAGAAAACAGTATAGCATTCACACAGTAAAGACACTCAACCTTAAATATTCTGAAGTAGAACATGTTAACTTATACAAGAGAGCTGTTTCAGCTGAAGTTTTAAGCCACATAACCCCCAATGCACTCTGAGTATTCTTTTTTTCTCACTGACAAGCGTGATTTCTCATTGACAAACACATTGAAAAAGGAGATTGCTTTTGCTTCTGGTGCATGCAAGAAGGGAGAGACATTATGATGATAGTCACATGGGTTGAAACTATATGTATAAGGAAGAATCAAATAAGCGTAATAGCACCAGGAAACAAGACTGCGTGAATAAATTAAAATATGGATCAGCCCATACAAAATAATCTGATAAATCCATCTTTGGAAAATGAAATGAGAAACACAGTATGCAGTGAAGCAGACGAACGTGTCTCGCACATTTAAGCGCACCTTCTACTGGTATTGGATCTTTATAATGTATTTAACATTATAAAAATGATTTATTAAAATGGTATTTACAATGCAACATCTGACATGTCATCCTTGCCAGCCATAAGATTCGTTTAACAAAACCCAACTCAGCATCCTTCTGTTACTTCAGCTCATAAATTACGTTGTCTCCTTCTCATCTTTCTTAAATGAGGCCAAATCTATTTCCTATAGACTCCTGATCTTAAAAGGGATTCGCATTTGCAAAGTCACACTTTGGACAATGAAAGATTCTAAATTTCCGGGTTGTGTATTTTCTGTGTAAGTTAAAAACGGGCATTTGTAATTGGACTTAAAATCAGCTCCAATTACGGCACGTCTGAAATATGCCATAATGATATACATTGAAAATAAAAATTCTTTTCTATGGTATATTTCATCAGTATTCAGAGTATTCAGAATTTCAATCATACCCAGTTGTCAAGGAGTGGTTTGATGTTTCTCAGCTCCTCCAGGTTTTAAGGCAGAAAACTGGTTGTCGCTCAGTCTTATAAAGAGTGCCATGAAGAGGTAACTTCTGAACAAGCCCCAGAGCTCCAAGGGCCCCCTGTCGACCAGGTGCAGCCCCCCAAAACCTCCTACACAGAAATTTTTGACCAGGCATTGACCATATTGGTGGCCACATTTGGGCAAATGACAGTCATAACTGTTTCAAACAGCAGTCGTAGGTTAAAACACCAAATCAGTCACACTGCAAGTGCTCTTTTGTGTCCTATTGTTTGGTAAGACATTAAGGACCACACAGCCAGTGACAAAGTGACATAGAAGCTTCTCTGGAAGACAAATGATTTACTGAACAAAAGGAAGGATTTGCAGATTTTTCTTGTCCACTGTACAAGTAATTTGGTTATTTGTTGAACTTTCTGCTGTGTATTAGGTAAGACACGTGTAGAAGACGTTAGGATTTGATAACTTTCAATGTGACTAAGAAAAGTCTCCTTGTCCTATGTTATTTCTTCTGTTAGATTGTCGGGGAGATTGAGATACGTACGTTGCTGATCCCAGAGAAATATTTTATTCTTTTGTTCAACTGATTGTTACCAGTGTATATCTCATTTTCGTAAACTTTCTATTTTCTATGTATTCCATAAAGTACACAGTAGAGTAACACGAGTAGAGGTGGCTGTGATGTGGTCCATAAGAGCACAGACTCTGGAGTCAAACCACCTGGCTTCAAGCTTAGTTCAGTCATTTGCTAGTTAAGTGGCCCAGGGCCAATTATTTAATATGTCATGTCTCAATTTCCTCATCTTAAAATGGCATTAATAATAATAACAGCTACTTCTCAGAGCTGCTATGAAGTATTATAAGTCGACATTTACAAAGTTCTGGGAACAGAGCCTGGCATAGCGTAAGCATTCGATAATGGTTATGATTGTTACATTATTGTATATCAAGAAATATACACATCTTGCTAGCATAGCTAGAACCTACATAATAAGGATATCTAATCAAACAAGGTTTCCAGCCACTGATCTAGCCCATTGGCGCTCAGTTGTGGACGTGCCGTGAGGGTGGTGCTGGAGGAGCAGAGGGCCAATCACAGTTGACTTGTATGGACATTATTTGTTAATGCCTATGCAAAAGAATTCGGTTGTGTACCGCCCAGCAGCCACATTTAGACAAACAACAGTCATAATTATTTCCAACAGGCCACATAGCAACCCGAATTAGTTTAGAACACCTAATCAACCATGTTGTGGTCTGGTTGAAAAGAATAGTTGGAAATAATTGGTCTATCTCATGCTTGAACAAATCTGGGAATGAGGAAAAAATGCTTTTCAAAGAAGTGCATTCCGTACACTGGTAGCTTTGGGGTTCAGTCATAGGTCATATGTGTGGGGCTGTGTGTGTGGTGGGAGAGGTTTGAAGAAAGGGCCGAGGGAGGCTGAAGAGGTGACCTTAAGATCCCCTTGGATTTTCAGATGCACAAAGAGGAAGGCTGGGAAGTAATGCCTGCCATTTTACTAACCCAGTTCCAGCACCTACTAGCTACATAAACTTTAGCACAGTACCAGGTATAAAACAAGGCCTGGAGAAATGTTAGCTATTGTTATTACTGTTAGCACTAATATCATTCTCACTAACAAACCCTCCTGCCCAGTTTTAAGGCGAAGGTTATCTGCAGCAAATCTTAACAACTTTGTTGAGACCTTGGTTCCTCTCCAGTATTCCCTGTTAGGAGAGAAATATAGATCTCTCTCTCTCTCTCTCTCTCTCTCTCTCTCTCATCTATCACCTATCATCTATCTTCTCTCTATCTAATTATCTATCATCTATCATAGTGTAAATATTACATCCTAATTACACATTTATGTTAAATATTAACCACAAATCTGTCAATGTAATGCTACAGAAAATCTCTTTCCCAGAAAGGCCACACATAGGTTCTAGCTGAGGTGTGGACCACAGCTGACAGGATCTTGTAACTGTCTTTACTCCAAACACAGGAGACTAACTTTACCAGATGGCTTGTTTTTTTCTACAATTGCCAGAGCTAATTTAACATTTTCCAGTTCTTCTTGTATATGCCTTCCAAGCAAAAATTACTATATTAAAATTTTGTCTTTTGTTTTGGATGGGCAGTTGTATAATTGAATTAATTTACTGATTACTAACTTGATTCTCTGGAGACTGCAATAAAACATTAAAAAGGCTTCATGCATCATCATTTGATGATTCAGCTAGAATTGGAAGCAACATGGCCTATGAGCTGCCACAAAACTTGAAGCTCGAGGCCCCTGACTATGTCACGGCATGGACACACGGTCATTTCTTCACGGGCACGAATGAATTTTTAAGCACGCTGCAAGTGCAAACTGCAAAAAATGTGTTAAGTAGTAACATCAATAATTTCCTCACTGGAGATTATGACAAATAATTAATTAGTGGCTGCCTGGCAAGGTACTCCGAAATCCACGTTACCAGTTTCAGCCATCACTGACGGGCAGATTACCATGCAAGCAAATCACAATGTTTTCTCCACTGAAAACATGACAAAATCAGACATTTAAGGGCAGTTACTAAATCTGCAGAGACAAAATGACTTTTTTTCCCTCAAAGACCTGTCAAAGCAATCACTTAAAATAGAAACAAGTAAAGGAAATGTCTCACTTTTAAACACTTTACTGCCTACGTGAGGAGACAGTTCCTTAGGTAACACGCCGTGTATGGGACTTGACATCTGCTTATTTCCCCCCTCTTTTCTTACAGTGATGACTGCCGTATCCTAGATCACAAGTCCCCCACTGCAGGTATCCCTTCAAGCATTCAGACCCCTAAAAATAAAAGTTAAAGTCCTCCTATCTCTCCCTGCTGGGTAATTATTCATAAATAGTTTCGCTACTTGATATTTTATTCCTTCAAGCTCCCGAAAGGAAAATTACCAACTAAAAGTGAATAGATAATGGACTACTACTTGGCTAAGCAAAAAAGATGAAATACTGCTACTTGTAACAACATGAATGGATCTTGAGATTATCATGCCAAGTGAAATCGGTCAGATGGAAAAGGAAAGAACCGTACGATTTCGCTCATATGTGGGATATAAAACAAAGCAACAAATGAACCACCCAACCAACCAAACAAAAAACCCTCATAGACACAGACAACAGTATGCTGGTCACCAGAGGGGAAGGGGGTGGAGGGAGGCTGAAGAGGGTAAAGGGCATCAAATATAAGGTGGCAGAAGGAGACTTGACTTTGGGTGGTGAACACACAATGTAACTTACAGGTGATATATTATAGACTTGTACACTTGAAACACATATATCTTACTAACCATGTCGCCCCAATAAATTTAACTTAAAAAACTGACTAGGAAGATCTTTCCTTTTGATCCAAAAGCCAATTTCCTCCCATGCTAAAATGAGGCCATGTCACTTTTAATTATATCAACTTCAGCGCTGTGGCTTACCAACTTGAAATTATGAGCCAAGAATTTTTAGAGCTAATGTCTTGCAGAGCTTTATTGGACTCAGTAGTCATCTGATAAATCGGTCTTAACAGAGCATCATTTTTTAGGCTGTGGCCTGCTGGATTGTGTCAGACTTTAAACTGGCAGGTCTGTGTGAAAATGAATATGATATAAGTCTGGTATCAATAACAGCTTTGAGAGTGCCACGGGAATCATAGAATTATAGATGCTTCGATGTAAAAGGAACTTCATAAACTCTTCAGTTTGAATTATACATTTTATAGATGAGAAAATAAATGTAAAGACCTGGTCTATGCTCCTATAACAGAAAGTTGCAGGCAAAGGATGCTGAGAAGGTAGTTTCCTTGGTTCCCGGTCTGCTTATATCAGTCTGATAACAAAGAGAGACAGACTTTTTGTTTTCAGTTTAGATCAAGGTCCATGAAATTTAATGACTCAGAATATTCTGAGATGATAAACTATCTACCAAACTTTTCCAAAAATTCAATTTATAATTAGAATATTCAAAATAGATTTCCAGGACTTTCTAGAGTCTGCACAACTATTTAAATATAGGGGAAATTTTAATAAAGCATATCAAGTGTGGGGTAATTTCCAGTGGCTAGAAGCAAGATTAGCCTTTGTGGCCACTGGCTCACTAGGCACATTTAAAATGCCTTCTTTATCCTCACTGGATTTCAGATTCTAATTCAAAATATATTATGTCAACCACAGAAAAAGCTCCTAAATGAAGAAATTACTTAAAAGATGCACAAGACTATGCCACTTCTTTGTGTGTCCAAGCCACAGAGTGTTTCTAATAATTCTGTACAAGTTTGCGACATAAGAAAGGGCAGTATTAAGCAAAATATTCACTCAGAGGAAGCATGCGCCCTCCCCGTAGGACACTGCATGCATTTCGGACATGCCATTCTAAGGGGAGGGCTAATGCGAACTCAAGGATGCTGCGCATGGTACCCAGGAAGATGGTAGTCAGTGTGGGACCTTGGCATGCCAGGTCAGGCTGAGGACTACGAGAATGAGAATCCCTTTGGCTTGGAGAAGATGAACATTCCCAGTCACGTGGTTGTTAATGTCAACGGATCTATAGTTTAAAGTCTGGCGACCTTGAAAAGCAATGGAAGTGTTTGAATTATAAAGAAAGAGATCCCCTAAGTACTATGTCCTATCCTGTGATAGCTGCTTTCTAGATATTATTTCATTTTTCCTCACCAAAGGTCAAACTGGTCGGTGTTATCGCCACAGCCTCAAAAGGGTTACAAAACTTGCTCAAGCAGCAGACAGGGGATTTTTATCCCTGTTTGCCTAATGGAAAAACCATATTCCTTTTACTTTATGATTGGGATCCTTTAAGCACAGGTTTCCTGCTATGTCTCAGACACTGGCAGGTGTGATTTCTTGCCAGTTGTTAGATTAGATGGAGTGACCTCTAAAATTACTTTCATCTCTACCTTCCTGTGATCCTTTGATTCTATTAAAACATAACTATAGTACTCTAGAGATGCATATTTTTCTACTAATAGGATAGGTGACAGTTCACTAAGAAATAGTGGGGCAGGGTGCAAAAAAATTTGCCGAATGCAAAGCATGTTGACACTGTGTTTGGTCTCTACAACTGTTCTTGCTCATTCTTATCTATTTTCATATTCTAGCTTTAGAAGGGGGGGGGGAAACCCTGACCTATTTAACCATTTTAATTAAATTTTCCCTGGTATAATTTTTTCACTCTTTTCCCATTTCACTCTGATAGTTTTATAAAGTACCTGAAAAACAGAAATATCTTCTTGACAGAAAAAGCAAGGCTCTCCAGTAATGACATTTTAAGATAGTATCTAAAAACATTGCTTTGAAGGGAAAGTACATATGTCCAGAAACACAACTCAAGAAAAGATAGGTATCAAATCTAAATGAGTTTTGTAAACATATTTTTAGAAAGAAAAAAAAAAAGGAGAGGGACAGAGACATAGATGGAATATAATTGCTTCCATCAGATCATTATCAGAGAACTGATTTCAGTTTTGATCTTTGAATTGCAGAAAGGAGAAGATTTGGATGAGGTCAGAAATATAAATGATTAAAGATGAAGAAAAAAGCTTATGAGGAAATGTTTACGATGAATGTTATGATGAAATGTTTGGATGAAAGAAGACTGATATGTGATGTGATTGTTATAGTTAAATGTACACGAGGCGTGGTAAAATAATTTTTGAGATTTTGGATTGTGCTTTGCTCGCTTATATTTTAGGCTGTGGTATAAAGCATGTGCCCCGATGATTTCGCAGTGCCGGAAGCAAGAGCTGCCTGACTAAACAGATTTGCTCTTCTTTAATCTCATGACAGAGAAAATGTGAGTCCCATTAGGGGCTGAGAGAGAAAAGATGTAGAGGAAATGGAAAGGGAAGAGAGGGAGGAAGGAAGAGAAACAGAGAAAGTGGAAGCCTGGCCTTGGCCCAGCCCTGCCTGGCATTCAGGGACCAGCAGTTAGCCTCCTTCAGGCAGCCCTCCAGGATTGCCCCTGTCTTCTCCAACCAATTGCTGTCTCTGCATGTCTCAGAGGGTTGTCCCCAGACAGGCCCTGCAAACTCGAGGCCCCCCAACATGTTCTGGGACCCCTGGGATTTGCTGGCTGCCTGTGACACATTGGGATGGCTGAGGTGTAAAAAAAAAAAAAAGTGACTGGGGAGAGGACAAAGTTGATGCCAGGAGGGCAAACAGGTCGTGGTCATTGTTCTGTGCCTGTGCCTAGGGAGGGAGGACCCCAGAGGCAGGGCGCTGTGAGAAGCACCCAGAAGGCCTGGTCTATGGTAACCTTCTCCAAAGATCCCCTTGTCCTGAGCTTGGCTTGGATGCGAAGACATGAAGGAGCTTAAAGGAGCCGTAACCAGTGGGAAGTGGGCATATCATACCGACAAGCTTTCTAGAAGTTACAGTGTAAGATAAGGCCCCATGGCAGGAGGAGAGGTCAAAACATTCAGGACTGACTGTCCACCAGCCTGGCTGGGTAAGGGCTGAAATGTGGAATGAAGCTTCTAAAGACAGTTTTTTAAAGAAAGAAACAAAATAAGGAACAAAAACACATTACATCTTATGTACCTTAGTTCCTGAGCAGATGAACAGGGTGATTCTACAAAGAAATAAGTACACAGGAGTAGATATACACCTCTAACTCTTTTTCTATTTCCCATACAACGCGATTAGCTTTCCTTTGTACAGGAGTGTCAAGGAGAGGACTGAGTTTGACTTGTTTTAAAGGAGCAGTCAGAGAGAAGAAAGGAGACTAGGCATGAAAACACTCTGTGTTTTGTTGCTAAAGTAACTAAAAACATAAAGAACCGTTGTCTCGCTGCACCAGTTGTCATTCTCCTGGAGTCTGGGATAACTTTTATCCTCCAGTTAAGAGGAAATTAACAGGCAAAAAATGTAAGACTTCCAATGCTATTCTTGATAAGTACCAGACAGAGAAGAGTGAGGTAAATCTGTCGTCAGCTGGCTTCTTTGGTGGAGTAAGGGGACCTGGCTGAACCTGATTCCAAGGGCTGTCTAAGCTCTCAAATAAAATAAAAGTCCACAGATATCAGTAAATTATAGCCCACATACTCTGAAAGTAGCCTGGGAAACGCAGCCCGTATCGGTAATAGCGACTAAGTATTTGGACACGTGTAACAGGAAAGAAAATCACTCAGCTCGTTGCTCTCTGTTCCGTTAAGTTTCAGCTTCAGATGTTAACATCTATCCAATAGGATGATTGTGAGGTTATGTAAAGGAACCTACCATATTCGATGGCGTAAACAAGTACAGAAGTAAATAAACAAGCCCTCTTTTCCTCTCCCCTTGCTAAATCTCAGTTCTTGTTCAGTTCAGTGACAAGTTCTGGCTCTTTCTCCTCTCCCTCTCTCTAACGCTGAAGTGCCCAGGCCTTAGGATGACACACTTCACCTTCCTGTACTGTACATACTTTCTCTAGGTGATTTCAACCAGTCCCATGCCTTCCATATCATCAGCACAAAGCTGATGCATGTAAATTTCTCTCTCTATAGTTTAGACAGCTTCTCTGAATTATGGACACACGTACTGTGCCTTCACGTTAATGTTAACAGACATTTCAAGGTAGTGGAAGGTGGCAGAATGGGCCACTGCAAAATATGCCATGCTGGCATAAGGATTATTTTGAACTACAGGCACTTGAAAAACAGCAGGTACCAGAGGGCGCTCTGACTTCCCCTCACCTTTCTGAAAGCAAGAGATAAAACCCCGTATGAAAGATGCTCTCTCTATCCCGGGATGAAAGAAAACCCTTATCACCAGAGACAGGGAGTCAGGGAATTCCACACGTAAATATAGGCGCGTAACAGCCCTGGTTTAAAATAACTCTTCTGTTCTTTAGCTCCTCGCCGCTCTCCTATATATTTTGGGTACTTTTCCGTAATTGTTCAGGCGAGTATAAAAGCATTTAGGTTTTGACGCTTCTTTGGGTCTGCTTTTCTTGTGGAGATGTCCACATACATGTAAAACCTGTGTTCCTTTTTCCTCTTAATCTTGTCTTATGCCGATTTAATTCTTCAGCCTGCCTCTACCTGAACAGAGTTGAGGACAAGTTTGACCTCCTGGTCCAGAGTCAAGGCCAGATCTTAATTCCAGCCCACCTCCTCTGCCACCTTTCCAAACCAGCTCCTTCCTTTCTTCTCAATCCTGGAAATGACACTCGCCCACTCTCAGACACGCATCTGAAGCACCTAAGAGCTCCCTGATCCTTCTGTATTCTTTACGCCCCTCACCCATCCGTCAACCAGTCAGACCCCTCCGCGCCAGCTCCCACCTGACTGTGACCCACTGTGGCTTTGATCTTGTTCTAACAGAAGCAGTTTTCCTGCCTTTACCACTCGTCTCTCCATTATGTTTCATTAAATCCTAATGTATCCATTTAGACACAAGACAAAGCAGCCAATGCACAATTTTAGTTGCATTCGAAAGCCATTTCCCAAAGAACTTTTCTGAAATAAAAATCCAGCGGATCCCAGCTGCCCGCCAGGAGCGAAGTGTGTCCAAACTTGGTTTTTCTCCACCTGTAGGGAGGTGGAAATACCATCGACTGCTCAGTAAGGAGACCAAACTGCCTGAATCTCAAAGAGGAGAGTCAGCTCTATCTTCTCATTCCACATCTCCCAGGTCTTCAGCCTCCTCCCACTACTGCCATTTCTATGGTATCATAGTAGCTAGATGAACCCTGACAACCTTGACAGAGATGGAATCCTGTGTCTGGCCTTTTCTCGTGGCATCTGAAATGGAGGGCATTGAGTATGAACCAGCTCAGCATCAGACACCACCATTCACAGGGTTGTATATTCTCAAACATTCACGCCAACCCACTCTTTGAACAGGACCCTCCAAAAGAATCGATTTAGCGTTTTGGCCCAGGAACTGTTAGCGTATTCATCACCTTCTCTACAAGGATAGGGTCTCTCTCTTTTCCTCACCTTCCCATCTTTCCCCATTTCTGTTTCTTACTTCTTCTTTCACTCCCACCACCCCACACAAATAGCTACAGTTTATGTTATCAACTCCTGGAAGTAAAAGCTTCTGAAAAGTCTAGGGAAAAAGATGCTTTAAAAAAAAATAGTCTTAGAGTTTAGATTTGGATATAAGGGCATGGCTAAAAATAACAAAAATAGTTCCACGACTATGAAAAAGGCAGAATATAAAAAATGAAATACACTAAGAAGGAATGACTCCAAGGTGTAACTCGAAGTGTTTTAATATATTATCATTAATCACCTATAAGAAAGGTGTTTTAGAGAAGTAGAGTTCTGTGATGCACAGTGAACACTAAATAGAATTTCAATGGCTAAAAGTTGAGTGGGCTTGGGGGTCGTAAATAACATGGAAAGGTGTGGAAACAGGAAAATGTCAGATGCATTTGGGAATGACCCACAGTCCACTTTGGTTGTGATAATGGAGCAGCAAGGAAATCAACAAAGGCAGGAAAATGAAATGTTGAGAGACTTTCTTTTTTTTTGGTGCTTATATATTTTAGGCATTTTCTAAAATAAACATATTTTGCAATAAGAAGTTCAATCACGCTGTTTTAAAATAAGGAAGGGCTATGTTGCAAAGGTTTGCAGTTGGGAGCTCAAAAACTATACCAAAAAAAAAAATGATCACAAAAGTCTGACTAACTGTGTGCTGTCGCACAGCAGCTAGCTGCAACAGGAATGGTGGCCAGGCCCGCAGCAGGAATGGAATAAACTAGAGACACAGAGACCAATTAGGAGGCTATTATAGTAACCAAGGCAAAAAATGATGAGGTCTTGAACTTGGAAGGAAGTTCCAAGGGTGAGGAAGTTACAGATTCTAAAAATGACGTCATTTGAACAATAAAGTACATGTTGCATTTAGATAGGGAAAGATCAGGGAGAGAAATGGATTCTATTTAAGTTGCTATGTTTGATGCAAAACTTAATAGATGTGTACAATAAAAGGTAGGTCTAGACAGATTCTGTGCCATAGCTCTGTACCTTAAATTTGGAAGTTTTCTACGAAAATTGGGCTAATTAGATGAAGTCACTCATGTAGAGAGGACATGATGAGTGGAGATGTGGGCCGAGGGCGAACCTTGAGAAGTGCCTGCATCTTTAGGATCAAGGAGGAAGGAAACAGAATGTAGACAGTGAAATAGAAATCAGTCACTGATTCAAAGAAAGAGGGTGTGACTGAAGTGTCAGATGCTGCCACAGTGGGAACAAGGAGGTTGCAAAGCAAATAAACGTCACTAGACTCGATAATCATGTGACTTGTAGCCTTTGACCTTCAGTAGAACAGTAAAAATGAAAATTAGCTTTACAAGCAACTGATGAGTAAGTGGTGAAGCATGGGAGGACAGAATTCTATTCTAATTCCACTACCGTGTCCAGAGCCTCGACGTAGGGAAAGGAAGAGAGAGCGAGCGCCGAGCCTCAGAGAGTCCACAGGATTGAGGACACCGCTTTAGGACGTGGGAGCCAAGCATGCTGGGAGGCACAGAGGAAAGAAGACATAGGGAAGATTCAAGGACATGGGATCATTGGTCACCTTGTTCTTTTTCAATAAAAAAAGTAGATTATTTATGAGTTGAGGACTGTCCCGATATAAGTTATAGTCAATTGATTGTGGATCTTGATTAATTTTCCTTTTTGATTTGTACTTCTCAACCCCTCTAAAGATATAAAATACAACTCCATGAAACTAATAGTCCCCAAGATATCTGTGATGAAGTGAGTTGGGGAACTGCTGGGTTAAAACCTCAAATGGGATTTTTCATTTACTTATTTATTCGAGGATTATGTTTTTAGCACTTACTTTGTACTTAGAATTGGCCAAACTGACAACAGTTTAAGAGTGATAAGAAGAAGGGGTGATGACGTAGGAAAAGTTGATCCTGAAATGACAGAGGTCCCTAAATTCCAGGCTAAAGGATTAGCATTATTTTCTATGTAATGGGGAGCAAAATGATCAATGTTGACCTTTTGGAAAAACTCTGAGAGGAAAGTATAAAGTAGATTGGAAGGCAGGGATCTAGAGAAAAGAGACTACAGTAGTGGACCAGCTGAAAAGTCATAAAGATCTGGAATAAAGCAAAAGAAATAGAAATTCATGCGAGACCATGAATGAAAGATGGAGATTGGTGTGAACTGACATCTTGGAGAAAATACCTTATGAGAATGATAAACAGAGGTAGCAATGATAAACTGTAAGACCCAGGAAAGAGTATTTTATCTTAAATACACTTTTTCTCTTCTCCGTCCCCTTTTGTAACTACGCTGGTGCAGATCACCGGACTGAGCCTAACCGAATCATCATCTGTGACGCTCGTGACAATTTTCTGCAATAATTCTTGAAACGGCTGTGTTGATTGCCAAACAGACGGCTATCAGAGAGAGCACCAAATACTGCTGAGAGCCGACTGTGGTCATTGCTTAGCGTTAACTTTTATGATCAAAATAAAAAATGTGTCAGTAGTTTCATTTTAGTGGAACCGAGAGAAATCTAAGGGCACCACCCTTTCTTTTACTGTCCGTTGGGTTTGTGCTTTGTGGCACATCGGCCAGGACTCACATTCTGGGGCAACTTCCCTCTGTTCCACTCTGTTCAGCTGAGTAAGACATAAAGACACACAGCTTAGAAAAAAGGTATTTCCCTCCTACTTTTCTTTTGTTGGTCTACGTCTAAATTGCTTAAAGCGTTTCTTCGACTCACATTGTTGGCTCCAGAAGGGAACCTTAGGGATCACCAGGTCCGATCCCTTCATTTTTCAGATGAGAACGCAGAGGCCTCCAGAGGAGGACCAGATCTCGTTAGCAGCCCATCGACGTCGAGCTGGGAATGTGTGCAGAACGATTATGCTGATGATATTCCGCTCCCACACCACGAAGCTGACTCCTCTCACTCCCCATCACGAGCAGAGAAGGAGTCCCTTTCTCACTCCTCAGGTTTTTATACATCATGAGGCTAATTTTTTTTGAGGGGAAAATACTCAAGGGGATTTAAGAGAGACCCAAGCTGGAGACCACGCCTATATGATTCATTATAACCTCTCTATTTCTTCAGCAATCCCATGGCCTTTGGTTCCTTTTCACAGACAATTATGATGTGAAATTAGCCTTTCTGAACCTGCTGCTGTGGCCGCTGCTGCTCCAACTTACAATCCACAGAGAATTCCAGGAAGGAATAAAATTAATGGATGGCTTCAGATAACGCTCATTTACAAAGGATCAATGAGGCTTATAGAAAGTTAATGACGAAAGTTGCCATTTGTTGAGTACTGACTATCTCACAATTGTGGATTCCTTCAGCCCAGTGATCTTTAACTTTCGCACCACGACTGTGACGTAAGTACAAATGGGAAGATGCAGAGACACTAGGTAGAATATCCAGACTTTTGCTGGTAATAAGAGATGCAGATAGAATCTGAATCTGGTTCCTTCTTACTCCTAAGTCTGTGCTCTTGACAACTGCATTGTACTTCTTTCTCCTTCTACATTCTGCGTTGTGCAAGAAACTGTGTCGATTATAGCACCTGCATATGTGGCCTTACGGTCTACTTAGAACAGCTCCTTATATGCAGAATACTTAAGAGAAGAACATGTAGCATCACCGTAAATGAAGGTTTTGACTCTAAAGAGTTCTCCCTGTGGGCTTAGGCTTAGGGTGCCTGCGCTCCCCAGTTTACCTCAGTTTATGCCTATTGCCCCAGCAGGATTTAGATGGAGGTAAGGGGGGAAGACATCTACGTAAAAAGGGACAGCATTAAAAAGAAAGAAGAAAGAAGACAGAGGCGAACATTGTGGTGTTTGCTGTTTGTTACATGTCTGTTGCAGGAGTGTGTAGAGGCCGGTATTTATGAGAAAGAATGGTAAAGAGATGAGAGGGAGAGGGAGACAGAGAGGGCATGAACTGATAAAAAGGTGAGGAGATGAGATGGCACTGCCAGATTATATAATTCTATATGATATATGTGGGTTTTAGAAAAATTAGTTTGAAAATACCGTGCAGGGTAGATTAAAGTACAGAGATTGGAAACAGAAAAGCCAGTGAGGAGAATATTGAAATAATTGAGGTGTGAGGTGAATAGGTTGGGACCAGAAAGGCAGAGCGAATGTGTCAAGGCCAAAAGACACATCGAAGGGAGAAAATGGCAGGATTTCAGTCAATATACAAGTAAGTGAGACTTGTACTACTGTTGACGATTCCACTGGCCTTGACTTTTAGCGTTGTCACCATGAGCCGTGAGAGAACTAAAGCTGGCTTAGCTTAATGCGCTCATGGAGCTAGGTGATGGGAGCCGAAATGTTTTATACTTGTTAAAAAACAAAAGAAGTAATAGGAGAATTGCATCACATACTGCAGAAAGCACAGGCAAACTGAACTGTTGTCACGTGCCGTTTAACTTCAGCAAAACAGTATCACGTGACCGTGAAAGAGTTAACTCAGATTCTGTTGGTTTTGTTCTGTGTAATTTGTACATTTTTTGACTTCATAGGTGTATAAGACCTAAAGGCATAGAGAGTTTATGTCTGGTTTTATGTTTAGGCCTAGATGAGTCACATTATACTAAAAATAGCATATGTCAGAAAGGGAGGTATACAATAGTTATTTCTTCTTCAAGAGGCCAACACGTGACTCAAGCCGGAGAAATGGTGATCTACACTAATAAGATCATTTTTTACACCATTGGCTTTGACAAGGAGGTAGTTACTGGTGATCTGTAACTGAACAGCTTAGTGGACTGATGGGCTGGAAGTCAGACTGCAAAGGGATAGGAAGGAAACACGGGGTTGAAAAGCTTCAGCAGCAGTTGAGATCACATAGGAAGTATACATTGTGTGCCACAAATTTGAAGGAAGAACATAGAGTAAGGAAATATATGTAATAAAACCAATCGTATACGTTTTGATGGATACTCAAGACTTAATACAATAGCTGTACTTGGCTAAAATACGGGTTTGTGATTATGTGGTAGACATTAAATAAATTTCTTTCCAGAAAGTTGAATATATCATTAGGTAGGAATTCATTTTATGGTTGGATTAATAAATGACAATTTTCAAGATACATTAGAAGACAAAATATCAAGGAATAGTGAAGACAATCCAGACACTATTATCTAATTATCCAAAAACACAAATTAATTAAAAACTGGTCCATGGGCCATATCCCTCGACTTAAAGAGTTGATTTTAGACGTTTGGTCTCGTGGTGTTGTTGAACTCCAAAACCACATGGCTCAAAAATGTACTTTCATTCTTTAATTCCTTTTTCTAAATAAGAACAGGTAATTTATTGGCAACCAGCTGCCAAGAAATTGGTTAAATAAGATTCTAAAGTTAATCTAATAGTGATCTAAGACATTCTCATATAACTATATGAAGCTAAAATGGATCAGGGTGTTTATCCTTTTGTTTCAGAGAACTGTATACTAATTCTAGTAGACAAGGAATTGGCTGTCAATTGTATTACCTTAAAATACTTCCCATTGGAGAAAGATTAATAAAAAAGTTAGCAGTGATAAAAACCAAAATACAGACTTTTAGCCTATAGTTTCCTATAATTCTATAAATTGTTGGTTTTTTAAAAAATTCCCAGTAGATCACACTACGCATCTTACAAAAAGATTCTATGTCTACTTATACGTAGCATGATGCTTATGTTCTAGAGAGTCAGACAATCCTAGATTTGGATCTGGCTTTGCTTCTTGCTACCTGTGTTACTTGAACAAGCTACATCATTTTGCAAAACTTTCATTTTGTCATCTTTAAAATGAGGATAATAATACTGTTCTTATACATAGGTTGATATGAAAGTTAAATATACACATGCACACATACAAACAAACATGCATGCATAAAATATGTTTAGCATCCCTGGAATATATTAAGTATTCAAGGAATAGTAGCTATAATTATTAGTGTAATTATAAATACTGATATTTATTGAGTAAATGACAATAAAATAATCTACAAGATCTCTCTAATAATGGCTAATGAATTTTGAAAAACATACACTGTGACAGAATTATCTCTATAAAAGTCATAGTTCACAGTACTGATTTTAAAAAAGAGAATTTAGCTATACTTTCTAATAATTCTTTGTTTTTATGATTTATATATAAAAGCAATGCATATTACATTACTCTCTCTAATATTTTTCTAAACTTTACGAATCTAAATTTGATGAGTTGTTGAATAGAGTTTGATTGTTTTTAACTAAAAATGTTTTACTTATAGACTACTTATATATTTTATGGTACTTATTTCTCTTATGTTTCTATTCTATGTCTAATTTAATAATATGTAAAAAGAACTGAGTCACTTAACCTTATAATTCATCTCAGCCTACCTGAAATAATCATCTAGCTGATAATGTTTTGCTATGATACTTTCAGTCAAAAATTATTAACATATATTGGAATTTTTGTTCAAATATTTACACCTTGAATAATTATAAGTATTTAATCTCCTATAATTGAGATAATGATAATTAGAGAGGCTAGATGCAGACTAAATTATTAAACTGCATAAGGATTTCTAAAGAAAAATCATGTTGTTCTTTCATTAAAACTAGCTCGTTTGCTCCCTGGGTATTACTTACTTAAAATTTACTTCTCTAGAAATTGCTGCTTGATCACTTAAGTATAACCCATGCTTTTCTATGTTAATAAATATAAACTAGAGCAATTGCACATAGGTATAAATTAAAACAAATATATAGGTTTATTTCCTTTCCTGTTCCATAAACAGGAACATGTTCGTAAAATAGAATTCTTTGGAAGATCGAAAATATATAGAATACTTTGTTTAAACATTCTTTTGTACATAAAGCCCTTATTTTACCTACTGGCTGAAATTTACAGTGCTTAAATCACTGAAATTCCTAAGACACAATTTCCCATATTGTGTTCCACAAGTATTGACGGATATGCAGTGCTGGGCTAACAAAAGTCCAGTTTTTTTATGATGGAATTTTCTTAAGACTTTAATATGTAATTGTGTTGGCCTTTTGGGAGCTGGCAACATGTAATTTCTTGGGTTGTCATTTCTCAGGTGTTCACTTCATAGTTTTTTTGTTGCAATGCACATTTATGTTTTATTCACGTTAATATTAATACTTTAACATTCTGTATGTGCCTAGACACTAGTGATATTGAGGCCAGCACTGGTATTTTCTTAGGAAAAATGAGAAATCCTGTCTCATGTTCTTTGTTCCAATGATGGGCACCACATCTTTATACAGAGAAAAGTTAAAATTGTACCCATAATCAAGGCCTAGCTTCTCAAAAAATACTTTCGATGTGCTTGAGTATTTAACTCAGAATTTACCTGAATCCCTCAATTACTCTCTAAGAAATCATGGAAGAAAAAACATAGACCTACAAATGGGTCAATGGTCACTAATCTCCAACCTATCAGAGTGCAAGAATGTTACAATAAGAACCTGAATTCAGGTTTTTTCGTGTGTCAGTTTTTACCTGTGACACAGATTCCAGCTACCATTCTCTTATCTCCTTATCCTTACCTGAATCCTTGCCTTTAAAATGTATAACGAGGTACAATCATTCATTCATGTCCATGGAACGTAATTTAGTACCTTAGTAATAAAATACTAAAGATTGCCTAGGAAAGTCAAAGGAATGCATATGTCTTCCTGAAAGCCTAAATAGTTTGGGGAGTTATTTGGATACTGGGAGATCTGCTCTTTTTCTTAGAAATACTTTATAAGTCTACTAAACCTTTCACTTAATGTGTTTAGTTATATATTATCATACATTATCAACTGTTGTCTTTCTATTTCCTTCAAATAACATTGCTACGCTTTATACATTAATTTAGGAACATTTTATGGAAATGTTCTATAGGTCAGCAGTCCCCCAAATTTTCGGCACCAGGGACCAGTGCTCCTATGAAAATCTAATAATGCCTGATGATCTGAGGTGGAGCTGAGGCGGTGAGGCCAGCGCTGGGGAGAGGCTGCAAATACGAATGAAGCTTCGCTCACTTGCCCGCTGCTCACCTTGTGCTAACAGGCCAGGACTAGTACCAGTCCATGGCTTAAGAGTTGGGGACCTGTGCTATAGATGATTAAAAAAAATTCTCTGATCATCCTATATGCTGTTACGTATATATAACATGCACAAGGTGAAATACTACAAAACCTGGCTGACCTCCCTGTGCTGAGCCATATACTGTTTTTCACCTGTTTCTATAGAAAGGAATGCCTTCAGAGTAGCATCTGGAAACACCACGACTGTATCCGAACACTTTCATATGCATGAATGAGATAATCACTGCTGCAAGTTCAAGTTCATTACAGCCTCATTTCAAGTTCCAGCTGGGAATTAAACTCAAATTGAGACTGAAATAGGTTTTGTTATCTCTATTGTGCTGCTTAGGGGAAGATGGTTCCCGATGAGAGGGAGAGAGTGATCGCCTCTGGGGCTAAAAACACAGTTTGAAATAGTTCACAGTATACACACACACGATAATCTAAAAATCAGATAATTCCACAGATAGTCCAGAGAGTTTTTCTCCTTTTATTAAAAACTGACTTAATCATGGGTATCTGTTTACCCAGATTAAGAATCTGCATTTGTTTTGATATTTTCTGATCCATTACTAAAACTAGTGCTGTGATTATAGGAGGCTGGACAGTCACAAAAGATTCCTCAGCGTATTAAATTACCCTCATACAGATAAAGACATTGGTGGGCACCCGGAATTTAGGAGACAGATAATATACATATGGGACATAGTCTTTATTACGCACTGTCTGTAAAAGGGAACAGATGACAGTCTCTATAATTGTGGCAGCTTATTCAGAATAATCTGTTCTATGAAGCTGGTATGGAGGTTTCAAAATCAGCTAATTTAAACTATAATCATTAGCTGAAAATTGTCTACGAAGGCATTTCATGACACAAAAGTGACTGATACGTGTGTGTGTGTGTGTGTGCGTATAAGACCTCATTCACTAGTTTAAACCTTCTAGATTCTTGTATTTGCCTCATCAATTCAATAAATCTTTTTGTGGATCTACTCTGTGCATTTATAATTGCAAATTATAAATGCACGGGACCCACGGTACTATTATGCATCCGTTTTCAATAGCATAGTAAATTAAAGTTGGTTTGATGGTCAACTAGACTACTATTAACACTGACAATCACTGATTACTAAGCAGCACTTAAAAAGAGATTCGAGTTCTGCATTCCTTCTTTTTATTTATAATAATACACACGACTCTTGTACAGATGGATTTTGGATTTTTCATATAGAAGAGGACATGTTATATACAGCCATCAACCCCAGATTCATAAACTACAGGAGGTTTTTGTCAAATAGTGAAGTGGTTTTCTGTCTTTTACTTCATTCTCACATACGCATTGAAGCTAGATGAGATAACACACATTAGCTTCTTAAAAACAGTGCAAAAAGGGAATTACATTGGCGTTTGTTATACACATCACATCCTACATCATCAGGATTTGTAATCATAAAGTCGTCATTTTCAATCATGAGTGTTGTAAATAGCATTTGTTCAATGTTGTAAAAATCTTATTTAATTTTCTATAAATGTCTCTTTTTTACGGAAAGTTTTGTTTTATGGAAGGTAATATGAATCCTTTCACAAAAACAACAACAAAAACAATTAGTATGTGAATAGTTTATGAGATGAAAATGCTTTCTTGTAAATGAGAGGCTTAAACTATAAAAACTGCTACTATAAGTAAATTTGATTTAAAAAAAATTCAAGCTACAGAGAATAAAATGCTAAATAGTATCTCTCCTTTCCAAAATATTAAAACTTCAAAGAAATCTCTGCTTAGTAAATTAGATACCATGGTTAATGGGACAGAGACTATATAAATAAAACAGGATGATGTGGTACCTGTAAAAATTTAATTTCACTAGGAAGGCAGCTAGAAGGACAGCCTAAGCTCAGCCCGAGAAAGAAGCTACTATTGGATGTTTTGGTCAGCAACAAAGTTCCAAGGATGACTTGAAGCATCTTAGCCTGAAGACACACAAATATTTCACAAAGAAATGAACCACCTCAGGTGCTAAATTGGCAAATCAAACTGCAAAGGGTTGGGAACAATATTTTACATCCCTAGTTATAACAGGGTACACGGAGTAAGCTGGAAGTCTACTGTCCTCTAGTTGCCTCTGGAAATCTGAGCAACACCAGTGGAAGAGAAAAGTAAGAAGACACGTCAGCTTTGAGCTGAATGTTGCAACTCAGATGCACCTTTTGTCTTGTCCTGGTTACCTGGGGACCCTGAATGCTCTAATGGGAGAATTTTCTCATCTCTTACCTGTCAACTGTACAAATGATTGAGAGGTGAAAACTGCTAAGGAGGCAATTTTTTTCTTTTAAATTTTATTATGGAAATGAGTAATTACTAATGGGAACCTATGAATACCTCATCATATAGCAAACCTACAATTAGAAAATGTAGCACCTTTCATAGGAATGTTTATAATGATGAAAATATTCCACTTTAGTATGAGAATGTTTAAAAATCAATCATTAGATTTTTCTATCTGCACTGTTTTTATCTGTTGATTTCATTTTAAAGTTACAGAAACTTAATTCTATAATTAAATTTTTGACTGACTCCCACTAGTTCAATTTTATTCTTCTCTTTCTCCAGGTCTGGTTAGTGATTGAGGGTGAGAACTAAAGTAAAGCTTCAGTCAACCAAGTAGCTGAATTTATCTATTTCCACTTAGGAGTCAAACAGGTAAAGTCTCAGTAGCTATTCCATATGTAAAAGACATTTTGACACATAGACCCGGTGTTGGACTTGAAATTAAGATGTCAGTCAGTATTGGCATGAACATTAACAAAGACTCCTGGACCACTAGAAATAAATCTGTCCGGGCATAAAGATTATGGAAATTCTTACATACCTATGGGCAAAAAGATGGAGGCCTCAAATTCAGAACTGGTAATGTTCTATTTCCTTGAGCTACTGATGCTTAAAATTACATCAAAATTTGTTTTCTTATTCTCTGAAACTTTCTGAAAATCCATTCTTTCTTTGTGCAGTGCTCTTTTGGCTCCTTATTAAGCGTTTCTAGAATCCACAGTGCCTGAGATTTAGTAAAAATGAAATATAAGAGTATATGAAATCTGTCCACTGTCCTCAAGACCCAACTCAAGCGTTCTGGGCAAAGTCGGCGTCAGAGGATCTCACCCTCTGTGAGCACTTAAGAGTACTTTCTGGGTCCAACCAGATGGCATTCACCACATGCAGCCCTGTGTTTTCTTTATTTGTGTATGTCTTGTCTCTCCTACCAGACTGGAGTTATTTTAGAGCGAGGAACATATTTTACCTACCTAAATGTGCCTTATACTAAAGAATAGTGTATAAAAATACCACTTGAGTCTAGGTCCTCCTAGAGAGCCAAGTGTTGCTCCCTCTGACAAGTATACTACATTTGGGCCGTGTTCATGCTAGTTAATAAATAAGCGCATTTGATTAAAATTGATTACTCCTTAGGCTTAGTAACTATTGGAATCTCATTAGCACAATACAGAGTTTTAGAATAAGTCGCGTGCGGATCTGATGTTTTAATCATTTCATAGTATCAAAAAGACTTGAAAATGAGGACTAAATCTGATTTCTAGGATTTGCTCAAATAAAAATCATCCTTCATTTTCACAAATGGTTTTCAAATAAATATCACTCTATCACCAGGCTATTATTTCTTGGATTGTGGGTTATTTTTTCTTTGAGCATCTTTAAGAAAGCTATTTCAGGTCCAAACTGTTCTGTATTCCACCAGCATACAATAGCACAGGAGGCTAAATACTCTCCAGTTCAATATTGTGTGTAAAGCACTGTGGACAGAATTCATATACCACTGGTACCTAATAAAAATGAGAAGTTTTTGAAATTTTAAAAACACAAATAGAAAAAAAATTAAATTAAAATTCCTTTTTGGAGAACATGTTTTAAATAACTGAAAGATTTTAAACCAGTATTAAAACAAATGAGGATGGTTCCTGAACAAAATCAGTATATGATGCTCTGTTGTAAGGTGTCTGGCTCTAACTCAGCTTTCCCTCATTTCTGGAATAAAAGGTGAGGTTAATTTGGAGTGAGTAGTAATGGTGTTTACAGGTATCGAGAAGAGGTCAACTAAAATAGAAACTAATGGGAGAGATTAGGTTTTGTCTGTATTACAGACATCTCGCCTGAATATACTACCTTACCTGCCTCACCCTGATGAAGCCAATTATAAAGGCAGAATTCGCAGGCAAGTTAGAAATCACCTAGGAAACAGATGTATTTGTGGAAGGATAGGACTTCTAAACCTGGATGCTTATAAAAGTCACTCTTTAGTTTTTCTTAAAGTCATTACTTTCTCAGAAATCATAACTTGATAAAGTAATCTACTTTTAATATTTATTGTCAATATGTTCCAATCGTATGCCTCTTACAAAACATGCTGAAATTTCTATAGTAATCAATAGCTTTTTTTTCCTCTTTAAGTTAAGAATCATCAGTCTCTTGGGGGTGGGATATATCCTTTCTTAATCTGCCCGTTTCATTATAATGCCAACTTAAAGGTTACCTTTTCTCTGTAGCCTTAATAGTGCCCACATTCGCCGCACCATCCCTGAAAAATTGTTCCCTTATCTATGTTTCCAAAAGCAGTTTATACATAATTAAAAAAAAAAGACTAATCCCTCATGATTTATTTGTTTATGATTCTCTCCCAATAGCTTTTTAACTTTGTGACGACAAGGAACACATCATATTTGTGTATGTATCTCCAATCTGAAGCATGATTCTTGGTAAATGACATGCACTCAAAAATTGCTTACTTCATTGACATAAGAGAGTATTCTGAGCCATCTACCTCTATGGTAAATGGCTTCTGCCATAATGGACTAATGACCCTAAATAAAATGAAGTACTTTTTGTAGAAACAACAGGTACGTGATCAACCAAGATCAGCTTATGTAGGCCCTATTTTGCAGAAAGAAACAGAACACAGAAGTAGGTCATCATCATGCTGCAAATTGCCTTTTGTGTTGGTAAGTAAATCCTTGAAGGAGATATGGCTCCACCCCACCAATGACACAAAATAGAGCGAGTGCAGGGCTCTGATTTCCCACTTCACTTTCCCGACCTTGAACTTAGGCCAGGCCTTTATGAGGAAAATCAGGTCCTACGTAACTACAATTCCTCACTGATATCCTGTTCTCTTGAACATCTTTGCACTGATGGTTCAGTGGGGGAACTGAAGTGAACTTGAACCAATCCAAACTGTCTATTTCACCATTTTAAAACTTGGTCAAGACTTTGTGGTCTGGTTTTGTCTAAGGATTAACCACAAATTGGTACCAGAGTAGCTAGATGCTGTGTACACATGACTAATTTTTAATTTTGCACCTTCCATGATCTTTAACGTGCTTCACCATGCTCAAAGAAATGGCCCCATAAAATTTAGCTTTTAAACACTCATTTAGAAAACTATTTGGCTGAATAGCCCTTAAATTACTGATTAATTAGATATCATTATATAGAAGTATAGTCTATTATAAAACTCAGCTCCATTTCTTAAAAGCACAGAAAATATATAAAGTGGCCACTATACTAATCTAGGCCACCCATACTTATCTCTGGGGTAAGGTTGACAAGAATAAAAAAATTGCAAAATATCAATTATCCCAGTGGAGCTTGGTAGACAGCAGTATACACGACAAAGTTCTTTCATAAGATCATGCAGCTTATGGATCCAGGAACAAAGAGATAAATATAGATTAAAAGAGGCAGCCTATGCTCTGAGAAACATGGACCTCACACCAGTTCCTATCTATGAGTCCCTGAGCAAGTCATTTAACCCCTCTGTGGATGTTTCCTTATTTTAAGACTTAATCCTTAGGGCTAAAATACAGTTTGGGAAGATAATATTGGTGAGGTGCTTAGGAAAGTACTTGGCACACAGTGAGCATTATATAATGAAAGGGAAGGAGGAAAAGAGGGAGGCAGGGGGAGAGGCAGGGGTGTGGTGGGAGCTGAAGGGACATGCAGACCTTTGTCCTGTTTTATTTTGTGTTCACATTACATTTAGATCATAGCGTCCAATTTAGCTTGCAATTATTTATAAAGGACATTAAAAATAAAGAATGCATTGAGAGGCAGTGGAGATATCTTGTAGGAAGGGATTAAAACAATTAAGCAGAACATACCAGCCATCTTTAAACACTTGCAGGCTGACATGAAGAGAGGCTGACTTACGCTGTGTTGATTCATACAGAGGGCTGGAAGTTATGGGTTGAACATGAAAGTTAAGTTTTATGAAACATGCAGCTGTCCAACTACAGAATGGGGTGATACACCAGCTTCCTGCTATTGGACGTGTGCAAGGAAGGGGTACCTGACAATCTGTCAGGGATGTTGTATAAAGAATCCCTGCCTTAGCTGGCAGGGTCACTAGATAATCTCTAAGGTTCTTTCTGAATGCTACAGTTTTAAAACACCATTAATATGAAAAGTTACAAGTGCTCAGAAATGGAAGTAGTTTGAAAACTGTCTTTTAGAAGAATAACAATGGAGGCTTGAAAAATAAAATCTTATTCTGCACCAAAAGCCATCACATCCTATACCAACCCATAAAAATAATGAGCTAAGTCATCAGTCTGGTGTATCTGGGGGAAATTGGCCTGTCAACTTGTAGCTATTCTCCTTTTCTCAATTTGTCTCATTTTAATGAAACAACAGAATGTTGTATTTTTTTTTTTTTTACTTAATGTTAAACTTAGTGGCTAAACAGTAGAATAAGAATAAACGCATCTCTCACAAGTCATAAAAATTGGGTCACTTCAATAAAAGGGCAATTTCCAACCAAGATCAAATTAGGCCTAAGGAAAACAAACATTAACATTTTATACACACGCGTATGTGTGTGTATATGTGTGTGTGTGTGTCTGTGTACATACTTATATATAAATTTGTTTTGCTTAATACCTATAACTTTGGCCTCCAAAGCAAGTCATAGAGTAATATGAAAAATGTTCACTGCAATTCACTTTTACATTTCAGTTTCTTTACTTGGATCATAAGTCTTGAAAGGCTACCATTTTGCCAAAAAAAAAAAAAAAAGTAGCTTTAAACTATTCTCTCAAGTGGCTTTAGAGTATTTCCTTGAACAGAGAGCTGACCTTGCCCCGGTAATCCTGGCTGAATTCTCACTGTTGCTCAGAGAAGCGCATATGCTCACTGCAGAATCCCAGCTGACTCAAGAAGGAGCTGTCCGGTTGCATATGGGATGCCTGCTCTTGCCCACCATCACATTAGATTCAAGGGACAGAATCTTCAGTTGAAAAACCTTCCAAAACACCTAACTGAAGGGTTAGTATAAACTTAGGAACAATATCTAGATTAAAAAAGAATTACTTTGTCAGACATATATAATCTCAGTAATATAAAGTTTCATTTACAGAAGAACTTTAAGGATCGTATTTTGGGGAGGTCGTAACTGACCACATCAATATTACCGTATTGTTCTCTAAAAATAGATTCACTTAACTCCTAAATAAAGCCCCATGATTTAGAATGTTTCCAATTATGTACAGGATCAACACTCTGTTCAGGAACGACACAATTCATTAGCAACTTTAAAGTTATTAAAATGCACACACAAAAACACTATTTACGTGGTCAAATCAGAGGAAAAAGATTAAAGTTGGAAAATGCACGTTGGAGTCTGGGCCTTTCGGAGACGGTCGGCCACACGTTGCTCATGTGCTCACCATGGCTGTCTCGGCGGCCTTTGGATTTTAGGGTCACGTCATATTTCATCACATGTACCTTGCATATACGCATGTGAGTTTTCATCTTATAGAAAAAATGATTTTCCTTTTTTTACAGTGACTAGAGATAGTTGGGCGTTTTCAATAAATGTACCTATTTCAAGAGCAGCTACTGTAAAATCAGTTCGGTCTTGACAAGAGGAAGGCTTCCCCCTCCTTTCCTGGCAAAACTAATATCTCTTGACAGCTGTAATATCATCTTCTTTTTTTTCCACATTTGTTCTTGTCTTTCCAAGAGAAAAAAAAAGTCTTTATCACAAAATCAAATAAAACTATCAGTGTTATAAAAATTCCGTATTTGAATTTATGTTATAAAATTAAATTATGAAACAGAAACTGAAAAAAAAAGATGATATCTATTGTATTCCGATTTTCTGGAGCAAAAGAGCATTCAAAGTGATTTGCAAACTCTGAAGCATATAAAATATAATGCCATTATTTTCTCAAATAGCTGAGAAGACAGGCATCATTTGAAAACACATAAACTCAGATATAAGAGACTTGATATTTTTGCATTTTGGAAAAAAACCCTGTAAATCAGTATTATCCAACTTGACTTGAGTGCTAAGAGCAGAATTAGGAAGGGTCTTGAGCATAGGATGGCGGAATGCTTTATGTGATTCCGTTTTTAAATATTTAAATCTTGCCTTGTTTTAAAAAAGAATTTAAGGCAGTTTAAATGAATACATAAAACTCAGTAAGATATAAAGAATGAAAAGTGAGGAAGAAACAGTCAATGCAAGGATTATCTCATAAAATGGAACTAGAAATGAGTCCACTATATAATTCCTTAAAAGCCCACTAAAGAATGCTGTACATTTGAAGTGGATGGATCGCAAAATTGGCCCCGAGCTTTTTATTAGTCTCTACAAAAGGGAAGCCACAAAATTAAAACATACGTGCACACATATAATCACTCCCAGCGCCCTCACTGTCACCCCCTCCCACACACACACACACCCCCGAGTCATTCTGGAGAATCATAAATGAGCCTTATGCTAACACTATAGAAATGAATGCAAAGAATCTTCATGAAGAAGGAACACTGCAAGGTAATGGAAATTGTCTGACAACATAGATAAACCTTGAAAACATTATGCTAAGTGGAACAAATCATTGGCAAAAGACCACACATTGTATGATTCTAATTACATGGACGGTCCAATATAGGCAAAAGTAAATAAGTGGTTGCTCACAGCAGGGAGGATGGGGGTGGGAGAGAGATGGCTAACGGATACGGGGTTTCTTCTAGGGGTGATGAACATGTTCTAACATTAGATAGCATCGATGGTGGTTCTAACATTAATTGCATTGGTGAATATACTAAAAACTATTGAATTCTATACTTCAAATGCATGAGCTGTATGGTGTGGCATGTGTATATAAATTGTATCCCAATAAAACTGTTAAAAAGGTAACACTATCCTTACCTAAGACCAGTGGCTGTCACACTTAAGTGCACCATGATCATCTGGAGCAGGGGTCCCCAATGCCTGGGCCAAGGACTGGTCCCAGTCCGTGGCCTCTTAGGAACTGGGCAGCGCAGCAAGAGTGAGCAGTGGGTGAACGAGCAAAGCTTCATCTGTATTTACAGCATCTCCCAGGGCTAGCATCACCACCTCAACTCCACCTCTGATTATCAGGTATTAGAGTCTCATAGGAGCACCGGTCCCTGGTGCCAAAAAGGTTGGGGACCGCTGATCTGGAGAGCTCATCAAAGCACTGATTACTGGGGTTTCTGATCCAATAGGTCTGGGAGAGGCCCGGGAACCTACATTTCTAGAAGTTCTTAGGCTGTGCTGATGCTGCTGGCTTGGGGAACACACTTTAAGAACTAGTGCATAGACAATATGAATAATTCAAAGGGCTATTTCTTTTACTTTCTTCAACATAGTTTGAGGATATCACACCAGTGAACAGTTTAGTGAAAACAATTCAGTGGGAAGCCATTATGACCAAGAAGGTGGCAGCAATAATGAGAATATAATAATGACAACTGCCACCACAATAACATCAATAACAGCCATAGCAGCGTTTAATATTTACTGATCCTTACGATGTACCAGGTACTGGGTTAAGGGCTTCGATGAGCATTATTTAGTTAAATCCACACAACAACTTTGAGATGAGGATGATGGTGAAATTACCACGATGATGGTCACTTTATCAAGGACTTTCTATATACTACATTCTGCTACCGATTTCCTTACACACATGTTTTATTTTAAAGATAAAGCACATAGGGACTCTTGGAATGTCATCCCCACTGCTAAGAAGTGGAGAACCAGGTGGATCCCTATAATGATGTCATTCACACAATAAAAATTTCAATAGGCTCAGTGAATGGAAAAGGATGGGGTCTAATTATGCAAAATATATTTTTGACCATAGGACTTGAGACCAGTATCCTTTGGACATAAATGCATTCTGCCAGCATTCCAACTCTTCTGTCATCTGTGATCTTTCGATCAGGAGAAAAGTTTGCAATATTTTAGCTGCTTTTCCATAAATGCTATTATGGCCTCCCAGGCCAGATTTCATTAGCGAGTGGCCTGTGAGGATTTCTAGTTTGTTCTCCTGGGCTGGACACTGGGGTGCTATAACCAAAGGCTTAGCTTAGCTTCGAAGGAGGATTTGACAGTGTTTAGCAGAGGACAGGAGGCACTCTGATGAAAGCACAATGTTACAGTGACAGTACGTCAGTGTTAACATGCTACAGCGACGAGACATTGATTTTAATAGTTTTGGAATTATTCTCATGTGCATTAGGACAAACAACAGGCACATCGAGGGCATCAATCCATCGTGGCTAAAATAAACAATCCTTCACGTGATACTTGTGAAAACATCGTCGGCTGGTTAAATGAATGACTGAGATTTGGGAAGCATTCTTATAGGGAAACCGGATGCCTTAACAAACTATAGACTTTAAAAGTAAGCAAGATTTGAGTTAGAACCTCGATACTTGCCCACATCTGCCTGTTTAATTCCGTGTTGCTTTTTGTTTTGAACGTGGTATTCACATTCACCTTGATTCTTGTGTCTCAGCCTTCCAGGAGCATAAACAAACTTTCTAGGTTTTGGCATAACTGTTCTCTGCAGATCAGCCTGTGTGCCTGCATCTCAGGCTTCTTTAATGAGAAAAAGCCTTTTCCAAGACTAGTTCCTGCTACGCTCGCTCCAAGTGCAAAGGCATCAGTCACCTACCTAATCGCCTATAGCTGTTTGTTCACGTCTCAGCAGGAAGTTTCCTTCCCTTGACTGAAAAAGAGCTCTGTCCCCACCTCCGCTACAAAGCTCACAACTTGCCACAGGCTGTTGTCAAAACACGGTGCATTTCTCTATCCAAACCCAAGGGACCCTTACGTCCTATTCCACTGTGTTTTCATTTTTGCTTTGAATAAACAAAACAAATAAAAAATACTTTTAGAAAACTATCACTCTTGAAACTCTCTTTTCTGGAATTTTACTTAAACACAACCACCCAGTGGTTTATAAAGGCTGGAATCTGTTTAACTTGCAATTATGGGCAAACTCCCCCAATATAGAGCTTGTTAAGAATGAGGTGCTGGAAGTGGAAACTGGGATGGACAATCAACGTTTAGAAAGATGTTAAATGTCCCTTAGTATTGGGAAAATACAAAATGAACCAAGATATCACTTTTAACCCATCATATTGGTAAAAACTCTTATAGGGAAAGTATTGGGGCATGTGGAAAAACAGGAAAATGTGACTGGCTTGTGGACTGTAAATCAGTGTAGCTATTTTGAAGAGCAATCTGGTAGCATCTAGTAAAATTGACAATATAAATGCCCTGCCACTCATTCCACTAAACAAGTTTATGAACTGAAGGAACTCCCATACTGGTATTCACGGACATACATGTGAGAATGTCTATACACTATTACTTGTAATGGCAAAATATCAGAAACAATCTAAAGTTCAATAGGGAAATAGATATATTGTAGTCTAGTCACACAAGGGAATATTATACAGCTGTTAAAAGGAGAGGGCCAGACCCATGTATGAACATAGATCTCAAAAATGTGATACCAGCAGAAGAATATGCAGGCAAATGCGACACATGTTATATACCACTTATGTAAATAAAAATACTTAACAAATGTGATGGATTAATAAACTCTACTCGTAGCTATAACTGCTTAGATATTCCTAGTCAAGAACTCCTATCTCTTCTTTCGACTTACCAATATCATCATCAGTTCATATTCCACCACATCCCTAGGGCTACCCCAGGCCACAGTGATTCCTTTTCTCCTCCAAAAACCCCTCTAATACTTCATACTTCCTAGGTTTGTGGCCTCATCTACTTTGTCCTAGGATTGTGGGGATTAATAGAGGTTCTCCCTACAGAATGTTTAATGTAATTTTAGAGCAGAGCAAGAACTCATTGACTGTTACCTGCTACTATTAGAAATTTAGTTCTTCCTTTGTTTGGCATGGCCACAGTAGATACTCATAAATGTTTACTTTTGACTGTGCATATGACAATGACATAGTTTTGCTAATGTTATATTTGCCCAGGTCATCTCCTGAGGTGGGGCTCCTGGCTCTTTATTGACTGGATAGCCCAAGTTGTTAATAAAGCCTGTGGACATTCAGGAGTTGGATGTCTACTGGTTCCAGTCCCTGAGGGCTAAGGCACTGCATCTGAGGACCCTGTCCCAGGCATTTAGAAACCAAATTAATCCTGGGACTTCCAAGATCTTGAAGACCAGGGAGATTCCTAGATTTTAGGAGCTTCAGAGGAGGACTTATAGGGAAACACGGAATAGCAAAGAATAACTCATGGCAGAGAGAGATGGGAGAGCATGGGGAGCAAGGGTGACATTTACTAAGCAGAGCATCTAATAAGTATGACATTTATTAAGCACAGCACCTAATCCCCCTTGGTCACAGAGACTTTAAATAAGTGGTCTCATTTTAACAACACCTACAGGACAGAAAGATGTTGTTCTACTTAGTTTACAGATTAGAAAACGGAGACCTAGAGATGAATTCACTTGCCCAAAGCTACACAGATAATAAAGGTTAAAACAAAGATTTAACCCCCAGGTCTTCCTCGTGTTAAAAACCTGTGTTTGTGGCAGAAGTTAAATCTATTTATCTTAACTAGATTCAATTATATTTATATTTGATATGTATCGAACCAATTCACTAATACTACCAAACAACTTAGGGAGAAGAAATTAACCTTAAAACCACCTTTTTTTTTTTTTTTTGGAATAAAAGACTGTGGCGCACATAAATGTATGAAGAAGATTGCCTAAAATTAGCACATACATTTTGTTTAGGAAGCTGAAATTTTTTTGCGGGTTATCTTTTTGATTTCTCCAGTAAGATCAGTTCTCTCTTGGTGGTTCGTATGTAGATACCTTGTTAAGAGATACTTGCTGCAATATGATTTCTAAAGAAGCATCTTCTTCGCAGTATCTTTTACCTTACTGTCAGCTGAAGCAAAAACATCCTCAGTGGGGTCGGTTTTCATGCAATTATTAGTGGCCCTAAGATGATGGTGACCTCGTCTGGGCTTATTACTGTTATTTGTCACAGGTTGGGAGTGAAGTAATGCAGCAAACACACCGTTGAAATTCTCAGAGGAAGAGATGACACTTAGTGATAGGGAAACACTGTTCCCACTTACGCTGCTCTACGGGAACACGTCCCTTTCAAGTAGCCTGGAGATAACGAAAAGCTTCAATTACCTAGCTCTACAATGCTTATTCTTCGCATTAATATTTGAAATAGGGGGTGATATGAAATCATAGCAGCCCTTCTCTAGTGCTTCTCTGGTACAATCAAACAAAAGGAAAGAAAAATAGGCTTAAGTGGAAATAAGACTAAGGAAAGAAGGAAGCCATTTTTCTATTTCAACACAGATGAACTACATAATTCAAAAGTGACACCGACGAAGGAATAAGTCATGACAAACAAAAATAAAATAAAATAAATCTTTTCTTATATTAAGTGTCACTGATTTATAAAGTAAAACGTTTCATAAATTATGTTCCCCTAACATTAATTTCAGGTACAGTATGTTGAGAATATGAAACACAATAGTAAAATGCAATAGTTAACTCAATGGGCCTTTAATCTCTCTCTTGTGAATTAAATATTTACTAAAATAGAATGATTAAAGTCCTGTATCTCAAGGGTGCTAGATAGGTTATAGGCTGAAACGTACCCTGATTAATTTTACTAATGACATATCAACTCTCTTAATTTTAAAGAGCCATTATAGAATGATAGATTCCCGTGTAATGTAGCATAAGGGAAATAAAAGTTACAGACAGACAATTAAGTAATATGGTGTCGCAATGTTATACTGCATACTTACAGAATCCCAGACTTCCTGTAAGGGAAGTAACAGTGCCCTGTCATATCATTTTAATTTACTTTTTAGTGGCAATTAAGTTTTATTTTTCAATAAAACATGACATTTTATAATCCAGTCAAATTTTGTATTTTTAATTACAACCCTAATCATTTATTAATCAAATAGAAGCTTAAAAGTCTCTACCAGAAATTTTTTCTACAAATGCCCTGGGACGAGATGGCTCTTAGCATTTAGAATAAGATTCCATAACTGAAAACTGAGTGCTGATACTATATTTTCCCGTTCTTTCTTTCTTTCTTTCTTTTTTTAATCTGTCAATTATATAGCTACGAGTTTGTAAATTTCTGCTGTAGATGATCAAGGGAGAATCTGGCAATATACATAATATCAGAACCCAAAGGAAGGATATACAGATCAGGGTTATAACTTACCACAAAGCCATTCAAATCAGTTATTGCAGGGTGACTGCTTAAATGAGCCGACTTTAGTCAACTAGTTCTCCTTGGCTCCATTCCAGAGGCTGGTCTGCGGTAGACCCCTGCCATTCACCCCCAGCCCTCAGAGTTTCAAATGGGCAATGGAAGCTGAGAATCATTGTTTCAGACTTACATGATAGGCAACTACCAAGAGATGCCTTACAAAGTGAGATCGACCCAGATACTTTGCTGACTTTCTAATCGGAGGAGGGTCTTGCTAGTTCGGTCAGACAGATTAGAACTAGAGGCACGAGTTGGAAGCGTGCAGCTGCAAGTAAATACTAGCTATGTAGGAAAGAAAGAATGACTTTTGAAAACTGTACAAAGGGTGGATTCAGACTGCAAGTTAAGGTAGGCTCTTTGTGGCCTGTTTGTTTTCAAATTTGTGTCATAACTTCTCCAAAGCTTTCCCTTTCATCTTATGAAACTTTCACTTACAAATATGTCACAACTGAGTGATAATTTGATATACTGAATTCCAAATATTGTATATAAAGAACTTGAGTATTAGAACCCTATGTCGTTCATTCATCCCTTGAATATTTACTGAAAACCTACTATCACCAGACATTGTTCTAGGTACTGGTGATATTGCAGTGAAGAAAGGAAAACAGAAAAACCTACTCTCATGAAGCTTATTCTGGTAAGAGCGTTTCTGGATAAGTAGTTAGATGAAGCTTTATTTATTTCTTTTTAGCAGCAATGCTTTGCTCATTATATATATAATAATTCAAAACTCTTACAGAGATAAACACACTAAAATAGAAAAATTCAATATAGATAAGGAAAAATAAACTAGGAAAACAGCAATGATATTATAACCCTGGTGAACTTTAAAAGAATCCCGAGTAAATAGCCTGAAAGGTGGTTAGAATAATTCAAAAGTAAAATAAATTGCAATTGCTGTTAAATCAAATGAAAAACTTCAATTCATTCAAAAACATAAAATTCAAACTCCTTTAAAATACCGATTCACCCACCCCAGGGTTGTGCCTCAGAATATTTGTGGAATTCTTAAAAAATTTAGATCCCTGGATCTCAGTCATAAACCAGGTGGGGTCCAGACATACGTGGACTTATAATGCTCCAGAGGTGGTTCTCATGTGCATTTTAAAGCCACTGTCTGGAGTGTGGGGTCCCCAGATGGCACAGCGAAAAGCTCTGCAAATCTCCCTCCTTTCCAAAAAACTAAGACACTGAAAAACATTGTCAAAAAGATCCATTACCTCCACCTTAAATAAACAAGTAACAGTTTCACCTTCCAGATAATTTTCGTTGGTTGAATCATTTTAGTCCCCTGGTGTGTCTGGCCTATAATACCATGTGCTCCTGCTCTCCTCTGCCAGCCCTTTTTTTCATCCATAGTGACATTTTTACTCTTTTCATGCACATTAGAAGACTTCATACTCAAATTCTGAATTTCTCCTGTTAGCGCTGAGAGATTATTTTTGAAAGATTTTTTTTTATATCAACCAAATATGTTTTATATGGCTGAGATGTTCATGTCAGGCCTCTAAGACATCCTCCTACATCTAACAAAAGCCGTGATAGAACTCCGCTGAACAATGCAAATGCCAAGAGATGTGAAATGGGGTAAAACAGAGAGCTTCGGAAACCTCTCATTAGCGGGGAAAACATACAGGCACAGAACACGCGCGGGCAAGCGTCAAGGTCTCCATTGAAAGACTATAGCGGGTCAAAGAAAAGTGGAAGCTAATGACATGGCAGATAAGAAGCAGTGCCCTCTAGAGCATCACATGATGTCTCTGTTTGGGAACAAGGAGCCTGTCCCATGCTTCCTGGTGTGCTTCTGAACCAGTCTTTGTAGCAATGAGACAATTTTGCCTAACTTTTTAATTAACGTGTGTCCTTGCTCACAGACATTGTGAATGGGTCACTTTTTCCTTCCCATTATGGCTTAGACTTTAATTACTGTGGAAATGAATCAGGAAACATGACTTCAGGCATTGCATTTGAAATGTCAGCACACTGACATCGCTAATTCTCTATTTTAAAATATCAGTGTCACTCCTTCTTTATGATGAGTGATATGACAATAATTTTAGGAAGGTGGTTACTGAGCCAGAGAGCCTGCAAGCCATGGAAAGAGAACCTGTTAGTTGTAATTTGGAAAGCTTTTGTTTGAATAATAATTGAGTTTTATTTCGTGCATAGCTCTAACTGCTTATATATAAAGAAACTGTGTTCTTCAAGTGTTATCTATGGAAGGGCCAGAACCCTTAACTTGGGTTCAGATAAGCTAATGCACTATATTTTCTATGCATATTATCAAAATCCAGTCATATTTCCTTCTATTGCCTAACACGAGTAGGGAGAATATTTAAAATTGTTCTATCTTTCATGTCATGAGCTATAAGGCATGAAAATGCAGTGAGGTTACTAAGCGATTAGTCCTTTAGTAAACACGTATTTGGAAAACAAACAAACAAAAAACAACTAACACCTTAAAACGGCCTTAAAAGAAGGCTGGGAAATGGGTTACCTTCTCATACAGTCCAGCGCTCGGATGAAGAAATCCTTGTGCAGCTGATGCTCATCTCTCAAGATTGAGCACTGCTCAAGCGTCACCGACATCGACGTCCTGTCCTTGGCACTTTTACAACAGGTGAACCGAATGCCATTGAGTTTGCGACAAATCTGTAACACAGACGTGTAAACATCTTATCCTTCATGTAGGACTCTACAGTGTGGGACTCCTCTAAACTCTTGTCTAAACGCACCAAATTTATGTTCATTTCTGATAGTCGGTTCAAGCTGCCCTATCAGTGTGAAAACATTACCTTTTCATTTCAAAAGCTCGAGGAATAGATTTAATTGATTTGGTCTTTGGATGATGCGCGACTGATGAAGCCATGTGAGATGGTAAATGTCCAGCAGAGGCAGCAATGCTCCCTGAAAGGATCATGGTGATGATCATAGCTCAGGAGCAACCGTAACTGTGAGTGGGAAAACCGTCTGTACTTCCTGCATTACACAATTGATTTGAATTGTAAATAACTAAAATCTTCTTACTTGACATATAAGCAAGCTTTGCTGGTCTTGGTTTTATGTTATGAGATTTCAGACATCTACACGGTGCTAGCACAGCAGATAAGGGCTAATAAAAATAAGGGCTCCCCTAATGGCCACTGGTAATCGCACATCTACTCTGTACCAGGTACCCTGCTAAAAGTTTTCATATATATTTGCTCTTTTAATTAACTGCACATGAACCCTGGAGGAAGGTACAATTCTTCTCATTTTATAGGTGAGGATACTGAGGTATAGACAGGTTAACTCGTGCACTACAGAGCAGAGCCAGGGTGCTAATATAAGTCTACCTAATGCCAAGGACAGAGTCTTTAACTTTTGTCCTATCCTGTTTCTCTTTGTAATTCTTTTTTTTTTTTTTTGCTATTCTGATGTAAATTAGGAGAAGACTCTGAGCAGGAATAATCTCTTCTCTCATTGCCTTATGGTTAACAGGTGAATCATGCCATTCCTTTCTTTTCCATACTCCACAGTACGGCTCTGACATGAGATACTAATAATCAACTCTAGCATCCACAATGTTAATCAACATGTACTTAAAACAAATCTAATGAGATAAAATACTGGCCTGCTTCATTATCTGCCATTAAGGAGGCCTGCTTTGAGGAGAGGATATAATAGTAAAGTTTATCAAGGGTTTTCCCCATATTTTAATTGTGATTCTGATACTTAAAATACAAATTTCAAGTCCTTATTAGACCTTTGATACTTTCTCACTATTTCCAACATAAGTGACTAGGGAAATGTGAGAGTACGATTTCACTATATAATCTTTTTCTTTGTCTAGAGAACTCTAATCCTTTAAAATGAACAGTGTCTCAAAAATTTGAATATAAAAAAACAAAGGGTTGCCTATATTTATAGTAATAAAATATAGACCACGATGGCCACTTATGAGATATAATTTTTAAAAAGAAAAAGTATTTTAAAATATATTGTCACTACTAAGTATATTTAGGGTTCTAAATTTAAAATCAAGAGGAGGCAGGGGCAATTCCATCACAGTGGATAGGCTGGGTCTTGTCTCTGTATTTCTAGAACTTTTTTGAACTATATGAGCTTAATTTAACACACTTGATGGCATTTGATCTCTAAAGTCTCAATTTTATTTTGTTTAAATTAAATTAAGATAAAACCAAATAGCTTTGTATTTTTAAATGAAAATGTAAGACTTTAACAAAAGCAGTATTTCGTTAATAGATTTTAAAAAGGGAAGAAAGTGAAATTGAGGCAGAAATGAAAGCTTGTTTGGAAAATGTCAAAAAGGATTTCTATATTTCTTCATTTTAAGGTTATTATTGTGGTCCTTGGTTTACGAAGAGGATATAGGTACCAGCTTATAGAAATGCTGTTAATAACAAAGTCAGCGTTCCCACAGAACGCAAATTTGTACACTATAGGTGCCGTGTGTTCTTCGAGGCAGGCACTCATCCATTCAATGGGAACTTGTGAGGAAGCTGTATTTGGTCAGTATGTATATTTCAGAAAAAAAAAATTCAGAAATGTATGGGATTTCCGGGAAAACTCTTCTATAAATTCAAAGTGGAAGGGAAGTATATGTACTAAGGACAAACATACATTTGTGTTTGCAGGTCATCACCCTTCATTTTCTTATTTACATAACTGCATGGTATGTATATAATGACATGTATATGTTCCCAAGTTGAAAGATAGCCTTAGTAAGTGATCAATCAAACTTCCTTCACACTGTCGCGTTATTAGTAAAATATCAAAAATAGCTTACAACCTGCCTTTGTGAAATTTGTGTGAGAATTAACAACCACAGAAGTCTTTGGAGCTATAGAGAGGGGCCACACTCGGGAAAGCACTATTAAAAATGACCTTTGTGTAATACGCTAGATGCTCAATGGGGCCCATGTAAATGAGCTGCCTAGAGCCATGTTTCATGTTGGTACCACTGATGCTCTTCTCTGGGGCTCCAACGGGCGTGGAGGGAAACTAAAGCAGCTTTCCTCCACCACACTCTTGGCAAATTATTTTATATCTAGACTGATGGTAAAACTGTCCACTCTTTTTTCCCAGAAGAGAGGAAATAATATTGGATTATAATTGAAGCACTAGCAGTAGTGGGGAAAGGCTCTGTTTTAAAAGCCACTGATAGAAAACGAATATAGCATGCTAGGATGTTGGTTAACTGAACTCTAAATTACATGAGCAATGCTGAACAGTAACTACAAACATGGGATTCATCATAGAGATCTCCAAAGTGCACCTTTCCTGATGAAAAGATCTGCTCCTTAGAGTCTGATGTTTAACCTAATTCCTAAATTGCTGTGAGCTAGGCCTGAGTGGTTGCCAGACAAGAGCTTCAGAAACAGACAAGATTCACTCCCTCTTCCTTGTAGAAATCTAGGGTAGGAAAGCAACACATCTTCTACCCTGAGGGTAACATTAAATGAGAAAGAACCACACAAAATATAGCTTATTCCCCAAAGCAACCCATCAGTGATAAAGTCTATGCCAATATCTAAATTAACAAACACATTTACAAGCTCATTAATTGAAAGATGTGTTCAGGAGGGTGGAGGAGGCCCTGAGTCAGAGATCTGAAAACTACATTCTGTTGACATCATGTTATCTCTAGAGCAGTGCTTCAAAATTCTCATTGATCTGGGCAGTTGACATTGCAAGACACATATCAAGAAAATCATAGACACTTTGTTTTAGCCCCTAGGTGCAAACATCCAGGATTTACAGGAAAAGTAGTCAGTGGCATTCTTTCCCATGGAGAGCAACTTCCTTCAATTTGTGTTCTAGTCTATCCATTGAACTACCAATGACACTGAAAATGCCAAGCCCCTAGGATAATGGAGGATGACGTCTGGTAACTCAAAGTGCAGTAGTTGGTCCCTACCTAGAAGATACCAATATTCTTGTTACCATGGCCCCCTGGCCCTCACGGTGACAGCAAGATCTGACAGGAGAGTGCTTACCGTTGCAGCTAGCCACATGATTTCTACATTCTTCCTTTTTTTGGCTTGGATATTTTGATGGAGATTTTCTAGTAGGTCTTTTATGTCATTTTGTTCTTGAAAATGTGAAATGTCTGAAAAAAAAAAAGAAGAAGAAAAACCAGTGTCAGTAGTCAGTAGTACTAAGCTGTACATGAAGTTTTCCTCAACATATTTGCAAAAACAATTTCTATAACAACAAATGCTCTTTAGAGCAGATTAATTACCTGAGGATACTACTCATACTTATCAGTCCCTCCTGGCTTAGCCTTTATTTGGAAATATATCGTGGTTTCCTTGATCCCCTTCTCTGTGTGATTGTGGCAATGTCAACTGGTCACAGAATACTATTATACTGACAAGGAAACATTTTTAATGATGATGGCTGCTGCCTCGTTTCGAACAAAGCATGGCATAGATGAAACATGAGATAGAACCTTCCATTTCTACTACTGAGTAGCTAGTCTGAATCAAGAAAATACATAAGGTCAACATAAAAATTCTGCAAAGCGCTTATTTAGGGCAACCTCTTGTCTGTGGTGCTTAGATGACTTTTTTCATAAGGTTCCCAGTCAGAAGCAGAGTTAAATAAAAATCTTAGTATCCCGATTCCAATGCCAGTAATTTCCCACAAATCCATGTATGATAGTGTCTTCATAATTAGCTGGTGGTACTACAAAGCAGTTCCAATATTAACACAATGGACCACCTTCTTCAGAATTCTGAGACTTCATAATAAAGCATAATGATTTTTCAAAATAACTTAGTTTCATTGTTAACATGAATTTTTTTTTTATTCAGCCATTTAAAACAGACTAAAAGAGTCCTAAATATAAATCAAACAAATAGCTGCCCTTTTGGTCATTCCTACCACCCCAAAAGAGTATTTTAAGATAGACAGACATGATGTTCCTTAGAAATGTCCACCCCTCTCCCCATGCATGCTTTTTAGAAGAAAATTATTTTGATGTGTTTAAAATTTTCAGGTCACCCTTTCCATTTTTATGATGATAAACTGGCTTTATTCAGAGCACATCCCTATCAATCCAACACTTTGCTTGCTGCGAATTTTTTTTCAACCTACAAAAATCTTGCAGGCCACAGAAATTCAGATCTGGTTCTGGAAAGAAGTATCATTCGTTATGACTAGTTTGTGGATTAATGGCTGTGATTTCAAGATATAAATGATAGATCCTGATATATCAACCAAAAGTCACGGTATACACAAAACATGGATTAGTTTGAGACTTAAAATCAGTCTCTTCAAATGTAAAAATAACCAATAAGTCTTGTTTCTGCTCCTCATTCCTGCATCACTCTAATACCAAATTTAGCCAGGGCATTTAAAACTCAATGCCTGCCTGCATAGGAGTATTTTTTTTCAAATGGGGTTGAACATAATCAAAAGATAAAAAGTACAAGAATGTTCACTGCATTATTGTTTATATTAAATGCAAAAAAATTTATATTTCATAACGAGGACAGTAAACTAATATATTAATGCAATGTAATATATAATAGGTTAGATGAATAAGGAAATGCTGTATGTATCCACATGTATATATATATAAACTATGTTGAGCAAAAAATACAAATTATATGAGGATTCACACAAGATAACAACAATTAATGTTATGAAGTTAAATGTGCAAAACTGTCCCATATTTTCTATGATCACATATATTTGGAGTAAAAATGTGTATGAGAGTGTAAAACACCAAATCCAGGGTATTGTTTTCTCTGAGGAGGAAAATTTAGGGATGGGAACCAGAAGGAATACAAGCAAGGCTTCTCCTCTATCTGAAAATATTTTTCTCGTGACATGTGTCAGGCTGAGTGATGGGTTCCCACACGTTTGTTATTTTATGATCTGTTCTTTTTTTGTTTGTTTGAAACTTTCATAATTCTTTTTAACGAAAGCACTGAGCCAAGGTTCCAGGACAATTATTTCTCATGCCAAATCTGCCCCAGCTTTGACGTGTGGTCTCAGGTGAGTTGCTTAACCCTCTGTCCCTATTTTCTTAACTGCAAAATGAGGACAATAACCCTGTCAAGCTTCATCGACTTGTAGTGGAAAACAATTAATAAAAGACTTGGCAGAGAGGCTCTGGTACTAAATTCTGTGTCAACTCTGAAAAGTAGAGGAAGACATTAGTAGCTCTTAAGAGAGCCCATAGCCGCAGACAGGATGCCTACTTTCTCAGGCAAAAGCCAGAATTCATCTGAAGTAGAGCGTGTCCTCTTCTCACAGTGACCATGTCCATAAACATTCACGAACCCAGTGACAGCATTCTCACTACTGTTCAATGGAACAGAATAGCCTAGTCCAGAGTCACTTCTTGTTTTGTCATATGGACTTTCTTCAACGACAGTGGTTCTGAATATAGCATTGATATGAATCAAAGACAGGATGCTGACAAATGAACAAGAATGGGACTGTGAACTCTCAGTTGATTGAACTGTGAGGCTAATGAGGCCAAGGCAATGGCTTCATCACCTCATGGCTGATGACTTTAGGTCGCCAGAGAGTGTCCAGATGAAATGGAAATTATGGCTGCCTCCCAGCACCTATTCTATCTGTTTCCATTGCATAATAGGCATAAAGTTTACATCGGGTCATTCACATTCTCACTCTGAAGTCAGTCAGTTCAAACTCATCACCCCTGAAATCAAGACTAGTTCAGGGATGTGTGTATAAAGCTAAGCCAATCAGAACATGACTTTGACCTCAGCAATTGTTCTGGGGGTATGCAAGTGATCTGTGCTATTCCAGCTGAGTGAGGCTCAGGACCCTATAAAATAGAAGGGGGAAGAAAAGCTCTTTATCCCTCTGAGTGAGCACAGGAATAGTTCATGCCAGCCGTCCTTTAGTCATGAGGGGACAAGAGGTACGATAAAGTCAACACTAAGGGTAGTATAGTGATGAACTGGTGGGGGGAAATATTGATGAACCACAAACCAGCTATATATAGGACAGTGATATCAAATATTGTAAAGACAGGTTACAATATTTAGCTCATGAAGGGCCCCATTTTTTCTTCTTAGCTCCCAGGGCTAGACAGCCCGCCCTTACAATAGTAACATAGGAATCAACGAGTGGAAGCATTCCAATAGACATGTACAGCAATATTCTTCTTCTTTGTTTTGGAGGAATGGCAAGAGATGGGCATAATTATCAAGAATGAACAGAGAGATTTGAGATGATGAATTGATGCTTAGTCACTCCTCTCCAAAGGGGAGAGAAAGAAGTGTTGCATCTGCTCGTCCAGCCATTAGTCAAGAGCAGCAAATCATGCATGAACTGTGACATGAGTATAAAACATGGAAAGGTTTGTGCTAGGGATTTATAAAATTCATTCATTCATTCATTCATTCATTCATTTTTATGTTGCTAACCTCAGATTTAAGTGTCTTAATGCTTCAAGTGGGCACAAAAGGGTCTTGAATGGCTTCTGAGATCATGAAATCTAATGGGAAAGACAGAACAACAAGAAGACAGAGAAACACCCATACCTGCCCCTCTGAAGTTTCTCCAGTGGGTGAAAGAGGCCAGGTAGGGTTTAAAGGGAATTGGACCTTGATGATTTATTGTGCCTCAGTCAATGCAGAACTGTCGGAGGGTTTCATCACCATACAAAGAAGATTGGAGGGAGAAATCCACAACACACAGTGCCCGGACAGGGCAAACAGACCTCACAGTCGTCAACAGCTCTGACGCCAATTTCAGATATTTACTTCTTGATTCAGCAAAGATTTATAGGGAAGGGATTGTCCATTCTTGGAATTTCTGTACTTGGCTCAGATTAAACCTTTCTTCATTAATTACTAATATGAAAGTAGTTTTGTTTATATTATTAACTTTCAAGTAACTAACAAATTTAAAGCTCGTAAGTATGCTGGCTATCAAAGAATCTCCCTTAATTTCATTTTGGCATTAAAAAACATTTTACATGAAGTGAAACAATAAAACTACAGGTGAAATGTTCTGACTAGTCACACATGGACATGCATATGCCATTGTGATATTTTAAGACAAGATTCATTACGTTATAAAAACACCTAAAAACTCTGCCATCTAAAATAGTTCAAACTGAGTATCAGAATACAAATTGCCAGGAATGGGGTGACAATAGACTTTTATTACAGTGTTTGGTTAAAATTATGAAAATATTTTTTATGTTATTAAAACTTAGTTTCTTATCATTGTAAATATCTCAGAATATTTGTACTACTTATGGATGAAGTCCAAAGACATTCTTGATTGTCTGACTTTGGACTGCTCAAATGTTATGTGCTTAATTTTGTGGGTAAATGAACTACAGAACTGAACAATGGGAAAAAAAATTTCAAAAGTGTAAAATTTCTATAGGCTTGGATGCCTTAAACACTTTCCCCCAAATACTGCAATAAGTTATTCGGTAAATTGGTTCCTTACTTGTATCGCTCGATATTCCCAAAAGAACTTGTATTTGATGTGATTTTTTTTCCTTGTATATCCATGATAAATCTGATGTAGCTTATAAATCGAAAACCTAAACATTTATTAAAGTCTTTTAGAAGTTTAAGAACTATACACAATTTCTATTAGAGTCAATTGAGATTTCTAATGATAAGTTCCTTATTTTAACTTTTGGCATTTTTTTCAGCGGCACTGAAATTAAAGTCCTCGCATGAGCAGCAGGACATATTCAAGTGAGCAATCAGGGCCACGAGGCAGGTGTGGCCGGGCCACCTGGGCATAATTGTTCTCATCGTCACCGCATGCTTCTTTCTTCCACTGACCTCTATGTCTGACCTCTCCTGGAGATTTATAATCAAGATTGTTATTGTTTTCTGTAATTCACATACTTACAATCAGGAGGCATCTTTTCCATAAATATCGTGTAATATTCTTTTAGAAGTTCAAAATTTTCCTGATTAATACTTTCTTGCAAAGAGACATCTCCAAACCTAAAAAAAAAAAGAAAAAAAAAGAAAGAAAAAAGAAAGAAAGAAAATAGTGGTAGGTTATAAAATAGCATCTGAAAGTAACACATTTTATCTTTCCTTTCTAAATAGATGGCAAGATTTCACACACGTCCCCGTCCCTACTGGCCCTGATTCCACCGATTCCTTTTGACACACCAAAACTTCTCACAACCATCGGATGTAAATCTGAATGAAATATCAAGTCTAAAACACGAGCCCCTATGCCTGTAGGTAATTGATACTCAGTTAATGTCAGTCTCTCCGCCTCTGCAGGGCTGTATCTCTGAGGTGTAAAACGACTTCTCTCTATTTACCTCCAATTTTCCCCTCACCCATGGCGCGTGAGGAGAGGTCCAGGAGACCAGGAGTGGACACTGGGTGGCACACAGTCTTAAACACACTGTCATGTGTTGTAGGCACAGGCAGAGCCCTGCAACCACCCAGGGAGTAGTCCTGCCAACGTTTTTTTTTTTTTTTTTCCTTTTTTATTCTGTCCACACCATGAAGAACTAAAGCCTCTGTGTTGGGGTTCTTCTGCCTCTTTCTCAAAATAAAATTTTCTACCTGTGTATTACTGACCTTGTGTTTTCTTTAAGCATCTCTCAGGTTTAAAACTAAAATCCACTTGTCTCTCTATAACAGGATGCTGTGCAAATGGCTTCCGTATGCGTCTCCATCCAGATAGCTCCGTTCATATTTGTATTTCTAATATCAACTGAAGATTTCAGCATTTATTACCCTAACCCACTTCAAATACAACATAACCAAAAACTGAAATCATTTTCTCCTTTTATTTAGAAATAAACATAGTCTGCCATGAACTCAGGTTACCCTCACTTCCCTACCTTACCCCACTGCACATTGATGTTTTCCACATCTCTGGTACCCTTTCCTTGTTTCCCCTTCTATGTTAGGTATTTAATTATCTCCATCCCAAATACTCAAGTGCTATGCTGCCAGTCTCCTTCCCTTCCAATCCACCCTTTACATCAGCGGTCTCCAACCTTTTTTGCACCAGAGACCGGTGCTCCTATGAGGATTTAATGCCTGATGATCTGAGGTGGAGCTGATGCGGTGATGCTGGTGCTGGGGAGAAGCTGCCAATATAGATGAAGCTTCACTCACTTGCCTACTGCTCACTCCCTGCTGTGCGGTCCAGGGGTTGGGGACCTCTGCTTTATACCATTCTGTGATTTAACAATATTTCTTTAATGCAAACTGCATTTCAGACACTGCAACTGCAATAAATGAAGTGTTGAAGAAGGTCACCTAACACCCATGCCATCGTACCAGCTCACTAAACTTCACTGAGCCTCCTCTTCCTGTGAAGACGAAGTCCAGTCTCCTGAGTGCAGCGTCCAGCTTCTGCACGAAGGCTGCCCGAACCCTGGGAACGCAGTTCTGCTCTTCTCCTCTCCCAGCAGCATTCTGGTGCCTTCGGGACTTTTCACACGTGACTCCCCCTTTGACTAGAATATCTTACTTTCCCTGATAGCTTGATTTATTCTATTCATCCTTTAGGGCCTTCTGGAAGGCTACTAGTCTACTTTATGAGATCTTCCTGATGAAACCCTTTCCTATCTATGAACCACTTTCTTTCCTCCACAATTCCTGCCCCTTCCACAAGTTTGCAATATTATTGCATGAGTCAGACTGAAATCCTATTTGTTGACCTGTCTTCCTTACTGTATGGTAACTTATTTCAGGACAAGCATCGTATTTCTTCTTGTTACATCTCATGCTCCCTGTGTCCCGTAGGTGAGCAGAGTAGTGCCTCGTACAGAGTTGATGCTGAATCTTTATACTCAGTGAAATTTGAAGGACAGGAACAGACTCGGGAAACGTGACAGGAGAGTTTGCTTAAACTCTGAAATATACTCTTACAACTTTTTCAGACATTACGATCAACTAGTATTTTAAAAATACCACCCTCACTAGAGTAACGTTAGCATTACGGACTGAAAGTTTGTGTCCACTCAGAAGTCAAATGTTGAAGCCCTCAGCCCCAGTGTGGCTGTGACTGGAGAGGCAGGCTCTAAGGAAGAAATTAAGGTCAAATGAAGTCATGAGGGTGGAGCCCTGATCCAATAGGATAGCTATCCTTACAAAAAAAAAAAAAAAAAAGGCAACAGAGAGTGGCATTCTCACTCTGCACACACAAAGAAGAGGTCATGTGAGTGCACAGCAAGAAAGCCAAAGAGAGTTCTCGCAAGAAACCAAATTGGCTAGAATCCTGACCTTGAACTTCTCATTCTCTGGAACTGGAGAAATAAACTTCTGTTGTTTAAGTCCCCCTGCCTATGGTATTGTTGCGATAGTCCAAGCAGATTAATTCCTGCTTACTTATTTAAGAACGGATATACATAGCATACGTTTAGGCTGTGAGTAAATATATAGTAACATATCACATCTGGATCACATAGCATACATGACATATAGAGGTTGCCTGGTAAAGCTCATGATCTAGGATCCGAAAAATGAATCTCTGAGAACAGAGGACAAGCGATTTGCTCAAATCAGTGGTTGACCCTAGGGTGCCAGTCTTCCTCCTTCTCTTCATGGTTTTCTCTATTTTGCCACTTAGTGTCTTTTTCAAGTCTTATATGTCTTATATAGCTTTTGGATACAAAAAATGGCTTTTTTTTTTTTTTAATAGGCAAGAGAGATGAGAGAGAACGGGAGGGACATTTTTAAAACAAAGTGACTAATAACTAAAATAGTCACAATAACATGAATGATGCAAATAACCTAATCCAGAAGGCTTGAAAATACCATGCTAACTAGTCTTTGAAAAGTCTGTAAGTGGGCAGGCTCACATCTGTCTCAAGACCACACTCACAGGCCTTAACTGATCTATTCAAACCCCAAACACTTTATACTCTGGCATACCAAAGAAAAAACAATTAATTTAGAGTATTGGTTCTTTCTTTCCCACATAGTATAATTTATGTTCATAAATATTGGCCACCTCAACCATTGACCTTGTTGTGACACAAATATATAAAGATGACCCGAATATAATCTGATGTTCGATATTGATTTGCAAAAGGATCAATTATGAAAGAAAATTTCTTATACAAACAATGAATGAAATTATATTCTGACTTATGCATATTATAAGAGATTAATAACTTCCATACAGCTTGAATTTCAACATATTATACAAAGCTGCCATCTAATTTTGTAATTGACAAGTGAGAATTATGAAAACCTATGCTGTCCATAGGTTTTTGGATAAAAGGGAAAGAAGGGGAAATCATTGGAAAATAATAGACAAAAATAGGTACCTTGACCATCAATGAAATTCAAGAGGACTAAAAATATAGTAGTACTTTTAGCTTAGTAAATTACATGGATAAGGCCTAAAACATCCTTATCAAGTGATGGCAAAGAATGTGCTGGGCACTTTGGAACTGCTAGCTGTGGGGCAAGGAAGCATTTAGAGAGTGAATTATACATAAGAAAGCATTTTAAATACAAAAAACTATCAAACTCTCCAACGGTTTTGCCTGTGGGGGAACTCTCCAGCCAGGCCTTACAGTAAGATGATAACTACTTTCTCCAAAATCTTTTAAAAATGTCTTCAATGAACCTTAACTCTCATCAACATTTTTGATACTCTCTACATGCGAACCATGTAGATGCAAAAGTAATTCTTCTCTCTGCTCGAAAAAGTGTTTTTGATGGTGACTCATGGAATCATATACAATTTACTTGTTTGAGCAAGTTATTGATAAGATGTGTAAACATCCCCCAATGACAACCATTTTAATAAATATAATAAAAGGGAAAATGGATTGTGTTTTAAGTCCAGAAAATTTTGACAATAGCTATTAGTTGTTTATAATGTTAAAGTACATATGAACATAAAAATTCTAAAATTTGATGTACACACAGATATTTTGCAAACGTGAAGAAAGTTAATCCATGTGAATATTTTAGTACTGGCAACAATATTTTCCTCAGCATTTTGCCACATTTAAATCTGATGTGGGCCTGGAATCCTTAAATATGAATATTTCCACTTCCCATATCAAATAACTTGCTACCGATAAAAAGAAAAGTGGTAGCCACGAATTTACCTACGTTCTAAGTGCAGGAACATGCGGAATTGCCTGGCACATATGAAATAATTAAAAAGAAAATCTGAAGTACAAACCTTATACTGGAAGCTTACCTCTCAGCAAGAGTTTGCTGTTCATTGATTCCAATGTTAAAAAGTACTGGGTACACATGAAGCAACTGTCCTTCTTTAATTTGCAGAGGCAGCGACTCAAACATCCTCGCTGGAAGTTTTACCTCACCACGTAATGGTCACTGAAGAAAGTGGAGGACAATGAGAAGAAGCATTGCTTATTTCATTCTTTTTTTTTAACGTTATTTTAGATTCATTGGTAAGAAACAATCAAACAGTTGGAATCTAGCACTGATGTGGGTTTTTGGCTGTGATCTGCTTATTTTCTGTTATTAATTAATTCAATAATTATTTCATTCACTTGGCAAAAAGAACTGTTTACATGTTTGATTTCTCTCTGTTACTCTGAGTTCCTTTAGGGAAAGAAGAATGTTTATTTCATTTTTGTATACCAGGGCCATGTGCATAAGAGTGTCAATATTTGTTTTCTTGATTGAGTCATTTTAAACACCCAACCAGTCTCAAGAATAAGAAAGTAATTCACTGACGAATTTTTCAATGTAGTGAAACTAATAAGCCAAATCATGTATAACATTTGTTAACAATCATGGCCTGATTGTTATTATTATTGATGAACCTCCCTCTCTGTGATGGTCTGATGAAAATGTTAATGGTTTCATTATTATGGCTTAACCTTTGGGAGTTCCTGATCATTTTGCAACACTAGCATATTACGGGTACATTTTTTTTTTTTTTTTTTGGAAATTGAAAACTTCCATTAGGAATTACCATTAGCCTTTAATGTTGGAAATTTAAATTAAGATTCACAAAATATGGTCTATAAGATCAGCTGCTTATATATTTGAATCTTGACATCTCTGTTGTAGTACAAATTGAGTATAGAAATGTGGAGGGTTTTGTTCAGGATTTAGGAAAATCCATGTACTTCCGGAACTACATAGAGTGCTGGAGTCATAACACGTACTGGGAAAAGAAGCACAAGAAATTAGAGTCACAATTATTTTCGCAAAAATTATTTTTGCGAAAATAATTGTGAAATTGTTTTTACTTTCTCTTATGCATGTGAATAACAAATTGTCACGGCAACATTTTTTGAAAAGACCTTCCATTTGCCATTGAATTGTCTTGGCATCTTTGTGGAAAATTGATTGATAAAAGTAATAGTGTATGTCTGGACTCTAAGTTCTGTTTCATTAATCTACATGTATATACTTATGCCAGTACTATACGGTCTCGATTATTGTAGTTTTATAGTAAGTTTTGAAATCAGAAAGTATAAGGCCTCCAACTTTTTTCTCTTCTATACAATCGTTTTTGGCATTATGGGTACTTTGCATTTTCATGTTTATTTCAGATTTAGCTTGCCGATTTCTGCAAAAAAAACCGCCCCCAACAACTAAGGTTTACATAGTGATTATATTGAATCTATAGATCAGTTTGTGGAGAAATGGCTGTTTAAACAATATTGAGAATTCTAATTTGTGAACATGGACTGTCTTTCCATTTATTGGCTTTTATGAATTCTTTAAGCAACATTTTGTGTCTTCTGTGTACAATTCCTAAAGTACTTTGTTGAATTTTGTTTGAGGTAGTTATTCTTTTGGATGCGATTTTGAATGAAATTTCCTGAACCTCCACTGTTTCTGACAGTCTTTCAAGAGTGTGCTTTTTTCCTGATCTCCAATGCAATCCAAGTCAGCCTCCTCTGGTGGTAAACTGCGGGTAAAACTGCGGATTTCCATGACCCTTTTTCCCTAGTAAAACTATGCTAATGAGGTGGTGGTGATGGAAGCAACCTTTGTCAAAAAATGCCACAGATTCCGAACTGTCTTATCCAGCGCTGCTAGTTTTCCATGAATAAGTACTTGTAAATTTGCATGTGCATTATTCCCTCAGTCCTAAAATGACTGTCTTAGACAATTCTGCCCAATTTTAACGCTGCTTTCTAGAGAGGGGATTTGTTAAGCTGCTCACTTTGCCATTCTAGAAGTCTCACTCTCATCTGTATGATAATTTTTGAATTTAGATACAGCCTGAAGAATTCCCTTAGAAACAGCGTCCTGTACTCTGCCTGGTATTGGCCTGGTAAGCTTCCTTTACAAACTGTGATAGAAGTATCCATTCCTTACTTTTGAGAAAATCTTCATAGTAATACAGAAGGGCACTATTTTCCAAGTGTGTGCATGAGCAACTTTATTCTTCCTTCTTCCAATGAATGACCAATTAAGCTTAATTTGCAGATGAAAAATTTAGTTTTATGAAGGCGTGGTTTTTCTTTACATATAAGAAGCAGTCACCTTTCATTCAACCATATATCTTGGGGCATCCTTCACAGAAAGTTATCTATGTTTACTACAGTCAAGAAACTAAGTTTAGTTTGAACTTTCATACTTCGTCTCCTCTCCATCTTTCTCTGACATAAACAGAGCTGTCTCTTTTGTACACTCATATTCATTCTGAGAATGTTTCAAATTTCAACTACCCTCCAGCAGTGCAGGGAAGTGGTACACCAGAATGGTTTAAATTTGGAGGACTTCTGATTGAAATGATTTACCACAAGACATAATTCTTCTGTTGGAGGTCTATACTACACACCATCATTTTTCTTAATTATTTCTGATATTCTGCCCATCATACACTGACCTTCGAAACTATTTATTTAAGACCATTCTCGGAAATCTCAGTCTGGGAGGGAATTGTCAAAAATAATTAAGAAAAATGGTGGTTTATACCTCTGATATAGAAATACATCTTTTCTAAAATGTTGCTGCTTTTAACAGAATTTAATATAAAGTCATCTCAAGAGTTATGATGCTATTAACCAAATGATTCCAGCAAAAGTAAAAATATCCAGAGCCTCGGAGTAGACAGTAATAAAGAAAAAAAATGCTCTTCTCATGTATGCTGTTACTTTGAATTCCTTATTTCATGGGTATGTGTTCTCATACTTCATGACAGTACAATCTATAAAGTCATGAGACTTCAGGAATTTTTTCAAGGTCTTCCCCTGTCATTTCACCTACATTTTTTTTTTCACCAAAAAAAAAAAAAAAAAAAAAAAAAGGAAAAGAGAACAAAGGAAAAATTTCCAAGCTAAGCCTTAGTTCTCCTTGGCTCCTTCGTCAGGCGTCAATACGGAGAGCTAACAAAGCCTGGTCTCAAAGCCTGGGGTTCACTTACCGCCTTCCTGTTATAACTGGCAAAACATCATTGGATTTAGCTTCAATTATTTTAAATGCGACTTTCTTCAAATCTGAAATGCCAACAGCCATGTCCTCTAGCATTCCGATTTCATCACCTAAACAAGGGGAAAGGAACCTTGTTACAAACATACTATTTGAAGGAAATGTCACTGCTGGAATTTGTTCTAGTATTTTAGTGAACGAGTTTCTGAATGTAATGAATCCGCTTCAAATGCTTTTGTTCAGAGGATGAAGGTTTTTGTCAGTCAAATAAGAGCCATTCCAAAAGACTCCAGCAGTTCATGTACACTTAAAGGGAAGACGTTGTATACACTTGCTGGGAGGCTAGAGAGACGTTTTTATTAAAAATGATTGGAGTGACATTGATTGATAAAATCACATAAGTTTCAAGTGTACAATTCAACAGAATGTCATATATATATTGCATTGTGTGTCTGCCACCCACGTTTTAACTCCTTTATGAAACAAAGTGTCATGCAGATCTCTTTCCATTGGCAGGACTGACATTCGATTGCTAGAAATAATAGAGATGGTTGAATTGAAGATCACTGACCTAGGCTCATGCTAGTTTTATATGGTCATACACTGACAAATAAAGCCTAAGAGGGAGGTAATTGAGTACAATTCGCGATCAGTATGGTCGAATAGAAATAATATGTGAATCACATATATAACTTTCATTTTCTGAATTGTATTTTAAGAGTAAAATAAAAGTTAACATTTATTTTAACAATAAATTTTACTTTAATCCAATGTATCTAAAATATCATTTCATCTATAATTCAATATGAAATAATTATTAATATAAAACTTTTTTATTAATCTTTGGAACTGTATACACATATAGTACATATTGATTTGGACTAGGTACATTTTAAGTGCTCAACAGCCATTCCAAGTTATGCATGAAACAGTGTAGTTTTAGGCATTAGAGGGTTGGGACTTTCAAAATCCAGTCATTGAAACAAGACGGCATAGAGCCTTTTATATTAAAAAAAGCCAGATGGCTTCTCAGGACTCCACTGTGAAATTATCTATAATTCCATTTTTATAATATAATGAGGATAAAAGTACAGTTATAGGTGAATAAAAAGAATTAAAAGTTAAATTATTTCTGTAAAGTTTGATGCAGTAAAGATTCGCTCCTCATTTTCAGCTGAAGAATCTATGAATCAAATATCCTTATGAATAGGAATATGATTTTAACATGTACTGAAGCCATACTCACTGTATGTACTTAGCAGTCCTTCATATTGTACTATTAATCCCACCGTGTGAAGCTGCTGTAGGAAGCCAGGGTCATGCAAACTTGTGTGTAACTTGATGATAAAACCGCAAACCAATCCAGCAAGCTAAAAAAAAAAAAAATCATCGAAAAAATTGACGGGGGTCAGCAAACTTTAAGTTAAAAATATCGAAGACTTCTGAGGAATCAGAGATTTAATTAAAAATTTTCAAGTATGTATAACAAAACTCTTAACTATTTATATATCTACTTTGAAACCTGTTGACAGTCTGATCTGGTAAGGCTTGGGGAAGGCAGCATTGGGGAAGAGGGAAGAGCATGGACTTTTGAGTCAGGTTGATATGTGCAAATTCCGTCTCTACCACGTCTAGCAGTGAAACCATAAGATGTTATTTAACACTTCCAAATATTTTTAAAAATGTTCTTTGCACATATAGAGACAAGAGCACTCATTTCATAGAGTCATTGAAAAAAACACAATGAAGAAATGTGTATCAGGCAGGGAAGAAAGCTTGACACGCAGTTAGCTTCATTTGTCACTGGACCGTGCATGAAGTAGTGGGGTACAGGGACAGTTTGGTTAAAATATTACCTTCACCTGGAATGTTTAGATTGAGAGACCTCTGCCTCTTGCCCTCCCTGAATCTGTCTGCAAAACACAATCATTGGGGTAGAAGCTGGAGGGGAGAAGGAAGACCCCAGTACAGTCTCCGTGAAGGAGGCTGGCTGTGGTATCGTGGAATCGGGTTGGGTGTAGGCAAAGGAGCTCGTCATGTAAACCTCCCATTCAAGCCTTCCTGCTGGCAAACTTATTTTATAAACAAAAGAAGGCATCATTATGAGACCTGTCCTGGGATTCATGAAGGAGATGTATAAATAAGGGGTTGCAAACAGGCTCCTTTGCCAGTCCTAGCTGGCCACCTGCAGTGCAAGGCAGCTGTCCCTTACACTGCAGACTGTACAGATACCCCAAGGCATAATACAGTGATAGGATAGGTGACCCTTTCCCTCACAGACCCTCTGCGCTGTGGAATAGAATGCACATGCCAGAGACTTAGCCATGTCTCTGCAGAAATAAAGACTTAAGGTCTTATAAACTGTTTTCATGCAATATTTGGTTCATGTTTATTATGAATAGGAAAAACTGTGTACCAAACCTGTAAGGAAAGGATCCCTTTAAACATAAAACTGCTCAGGAAAGACTTCTATCCTCACCAAGGGTCAAATCGAACAACCCGGCACAGTGCTGTGCTTACAACAACGAGAGGCACCTACTGCTTGGCTGAAGACGATGTCTCTTCTCAGAGTCAGCATCAGACACTGGGGCAAGCTGTAAGCAAGTTCCTGAAGGAGCACGAAGGTCAGCGACTGCTTGGCTCGGTTCACCACCTCTCCCATGCAGTCCTTCAGGGTAAGGATGAGGGGGTACAACTGTTCATACCAGTCCTCTGGAGGGGAAAAAGGGGGTGCAAGAACAGTGGGTAAATAAAGGAACGTCTTGGAGGACAGAACCCATTCTATTATTTTTTTCGGTCAAGTTATACATATTGTTAAGGATTCACAAAGATTAGATTAGAAGGTCTTCGATTCAAATGTCTCCTTTGAACTCCAGAAGTCTGTAACCAGCCACCCAGTGGACTGGACCTCTGGACTTGGGTGTATTTAAGATATTTATATTAGAGCCCCTCTCTTCTCGGCTCATCTCCCGTCTGTGCACTGCCTCTGTCTTAGAGGATGGTGCCACCAGACTCTTCATATGCTGGAAACAAGTTTTCCTGGACTTCTACCGTCTTCACATTTACTGGGTCATTAAAACAGTCCCAGCACTGTAATACCATCAAATATTCACCTTCCCCTTGCCCTCTCCCATCAGCACTTCTTACCTCCTTGGATCACTTCCTATCCCACTCCCTAACTGATTTACCTTCCTACAGCTACGCCTCACTCGAATTCTTCTCAAGTGTTGCTACAGGCAACTTTCTACTCAGTTCGAATCGATCTCATCACTCACTTTCTTGCTTCCTTGCTTAAAATCTTTAAAAGACACTCAAGCATTCACGGTAAAGTCCAAATGCGTCAAAGATCCTCCATGACCTGACCTCTGCCTACCTGTCTAGTCTCATCTCTCAGAACTCTCTTCCCTTGCCACCTTGAGTCCCAGTGAACTGAACAGAATGTATTTCCCCAAACTTGCCTGCCCTCTCTTCTCAGTGTCTCTCAAATCTCATCTCCAACCCTGGAACACTCGCCATCTGTTTAGCTTCCTGACGAGCACCTTCTCTTACCTGTAGACTCAGTTCAGATATTCCGTCCTCCTGGACCTCCCTCCTAACTAACAAAAGTAACGTAACCCATTTGCTAAAGTTTGGGTTGAGTTCACTTCTTCCCTGCCCACAGCTCCTCTTGCTTACAGTTCCTATGCACTGTTTGCTCTGCAAGAAATTTCACTGAGGGTAAGAAATTTATGTTTTAATCACCAAATTTCCAGAACCTAGCGTAGTATCTAACATATAGCAGATGTTTTAACTGAATGAGTCAAGTTACAATAAACATAACAAGTGTTTTCAGATATAGACAAATACAGAAAAAATCAATTTTGACAGTATTTGGAATTTGAATAGGTTTCTCTTCAAACGAAAATACAAAATTGAAGCCATCTGTACTTTGTCTAGATTTTTAACATGTTTCAATATATAATTATGACTTTGGTATATGATATAGAAATAAGGTATAATATTCTGCTTCAACTTATTTGAAAATCAAAGCCCTGAAAAATGTCAAATATTATAAATTTCAGACCATGTGACATTCCATTAAAACATAAATATATTAATAGTATGACAGATAAGATTTAATAGAAATGAGTGTGTGCTGGAAAATTAATTTCAAATCAGGATCTGAAATAATATGAACTTCTCAGCACAAAAGTATAAGTTTCATTGTGAGTAATGTGGATGGTCAATAACCAGTTAAGACTTGGAAGAGTTATAGTGAACGATAAAAAGAATCATAATCACTATTGTACCATGTCTATTGCCACTTATTTATTTTATGCTGGGGTGTAATAAACTAGATGAAATAAACCCAAATGGTTGAAAGGGTAATTAATGATCTTAACTTAATAAAAAGATATGCTCTTGTTAATAACCTGTGCAAATGCTTATATAATGCTATAATGAAACATACATTAGGAACATTAGGAGTTGTTATTTAAAATATTGTAGATTAAGCGTTATGATAGCAATAAAAATCACTAGAGAAAGGGGAATTCAATGAAGACCTATTAAATCTGTAATTTAATAAAGGACTCACTTGTGGGCAACCTAGGATGAGATACGAACAATGGCTCTATTTAAACAAGCATTGGACAACTATTTATTCTACATCATTATTGTACATAAAAAGGCAAATGGAGATGCATCACGCTTAGTTTCAGAATAAAAGACGTATCAATAGATATCAAGAAGGAATAGTCCATATTCCTAGTTTATTCATATTTATATTATTTTATCTCCCATTCTCTCCTGTTCTTTTATTTCGTTACTGTTCTCGATATGAATGTATAGACTAATACATGCACACATGAACAAAACAAATATTTCAATAAATTGACCCAGATGTAGATCTTAAAAGATAACTGACTATAACCCAATTTTCTGTGCTTAGGTCTGTAGAGAGCAGTTTCTGCTAAAGAATTCTCAAACATAAAATAAAACTTGTGTGCGGTAGGTGGCGCTGCCTTCTCAGGCTGAAGTAGAACCACTTTGCCACTTACCCCATTCCAATAACAGATGTAAACTTTTTAACATGTTTGCATAATTCCCTACTAGCATCTACATCTTGTTTAGGCAGCTGGCATCATACGATCCTGTGTCAAATGGTCAAAAACTTAATCACGAGTGTGATATACTCCTAGTTAGAAAATGGAAATTTAACTTTTTTCCCCTTGAGAGATACTAAGCGACAGCTCAAATTAAATATAGCTGTTGGTTTTTCTTGAAGGTCTTTAAAGAAGAACTTCACAGAGTTCTTCATTAGCATCAGAATAATTTCTTTACTCACTTTCAAACCTATCGTCACACTTAACCAGTTGATTCTTAATCATAAATTTCAATCAGAAAGTAAAAAAAAAGAAAAGAGAGATATTTCTAGTTCTACTCGAATAAAAGTGAAAATCTGGAATAAAATGAAATATACTGATATTCTAAATCTAGGAGCATTGTTGTTAGATACTTGTCTTACACTAACAATCTCCCAGTGTCTCTATTTATTATAATTATATCTACTTTTTATGGATAAAATTTTTTAAAATGACAGTGTAAGAAAATATTAATTATGAATGAGAAAATTATAAGTTTTCGAGCAAGGCTAAATGTCTTAAAGATAGTAAGTAGTAAGCTTCTTATGGAGAAGCATAAGGGCTAAAAAACATGTTTGTTTGTTTGTTTTTTTCTAGAATAAAAGTGATTCAAGTTCAGCAGATAAAGAAAATCTGCACCGGTAAATGCAAATGGCAGTGAATACAAGTTTTGTTCCCTGCTAATAATATTCACTCGGTGCAAATCTCAGGCTCCAAAATAAACACAATGTGGTATGACAGGCCAAAGAATGGATGAAGGCAGTTCACAAACGGCCTTTTTGCTCCAATGAGCCGTCCAAATCATTCTCGCAAAGAAACAGCAAGTGCTTTAGTTTTCTCCCGAAAGATATTTTTGGGAAAAGAGGAAAAAAAGCGGCAGTTCGTGACAATCTTGAGACTACTGTCACTTCCCCCACACCTCTGTGTCTCTCCATACCTCACGACTGACATGGCATTTATGTTGTCCTCATGATAGAGCCCTTCCCTAACGGAAATGAACGGGGTGCTCACTCTGTTCCCTTCAGTCACAGATCCTGAAATGCAGACAGGCATCCACTCTTCTGAGTTCAGGTTCTTCAAATTTCAACTGCAATTTCTCGCCCTCTCTCTCTCTCCCCCCACCTCACACATATGTGCGTGCGCGCACGCACACACACACACACACACACACACACACACACACACCACACACACACTCACGGCAGAGCCAGTGCAGCTGGGCAGCTGAGGACCCACCACTATGTGGTCACTGCCCCAGCATCTCCCCAGGAGTGAACTGGCCCAGTGGGCACTTAAAGTGTCACATCGTTGATTCTATCCCTGGCCTCTTTTCGGTGCCAGAGGAAAATACAAAAAGCATGTTTAGTGTCCTTATAAAAACTCGCTGAACCTCCTTAACCCTGAGACCAACAAGCAGAGTCTTTCCTCAGGAAAACAGAATGCGTGTGGCTTAGCCGAGCTTTTCCTGAGCTTTGAGGAGTGTGCTGGAAGCTGCCTCAGCGGAGCCTGTTTTCCAGCCGTTTACACGTTTCTGTAACATATTCTAGTGAAGCTCTCTGGAGGATTCAGAGAACCTCCCCTCGCCTCCTCCATACACCATCCATTTCCTGTACAGGATGTTCATGTCCTCTGAGCTCAATGGCACTTATGTGACTCAGGGGGAAAATAAAGGAGCCACATGCCAACCAACTGTAGCAGAACATAATGCTCGCTTGCCAATTTCTGAGCCATTTTCTTCTCAGGTGCTTGGTCTTCTTTGCTCATTTAAAGAGAATTAACTTCACACGGGTGTGTAGCCATTGTTATTTTTGTTATCACGACTTTTCAGACATAGAATAAAATGGAAGCTAAAAGATTATATGCCCATTAAACTTTACGCAAAGAGATGAGAAGAAATGAGCCCAGCTTTGAGGATTCACCCAAGTTAAGAAAATGATGAACTGTGACGCCAGGCAATCAGAATGGCCTTTATGGAGGGTGATAAAACTGCCAAGGTTGTGAGAAGATCAGAGACCAAGCACACAGCCAATGGGGCTTTATGCGATGCCCAAACCTCAGGAGGCACAGAACATCTGGCAGTGGGTTCCTGCGTAGGGGCTGGAGGTGAGGAATGTCGAGTTTCCTGTCCAGAGTCCTTGCTGCGTTTGAAGGGCCTGTGTCCCACATCGACCAGCTGTGTCAGCCCATGCGCCCCTGGGAGCGAAGCAGCATCTTTCATTTACAGTTTTACAACATGAACACCATAACGGGAGGGGTCGATTAATAATATGGCTTCCTCTCCACATACTTTATAGCTAAACTCCTTTGTATGCGGACAATAGACATGGCTGACTTTGATTGTAGACTCTAGACCCAAGCCCAGAGGGGGTGCCTGAGCATCTGAACCTATCCAGGGATTAGGGAGCACAGAGACTAGGCGAATCAGACAACACACGAGGAATCAGAGGAAGAAAAGCATCTTCTGAGGCTTCTCTGCCTAGAGAGTCTTCTTCCCTGGCCACTCAAAAAGTCCTCCTCCAAGTCTTGCTAACTCCTTGTCCCTCTTTGTCATCCATCCCCTGGCTTTGTTCCAGGAATCTAAAAATCAGTCTGCATTTATCTTTCTTCAACAAATGCTAACCTATCTTCTGTATACCACTTTCTCTCTCCTTTTATCACTGCCACCGTGATAAATACACTCATTTGTTAGACAAATAGAAACTCTTATCTGTGAGGTCCTATGGGTGATACTAATATTTATAACTCAAAAGCCCCTGCCCTCAAGGAGCTTAAAGTATAGAAGGGAAGGGAAGAGGTATAAGGTAATACCTACAATAGCAAGGAGTATGGTCATTGCTGTAAAAGCTCAGGCAGTGACAAAACACATTCCGAACCGTGAAGAGCTCAGGGACAACAGAGTAAGTCTCTGGTGAGAAGATCATATCCATTCTCGGTTGTGTTGTTTACTGGACACACGAAGGAAGGCGGAAGGAGTTCTGGGAAGCTGATGACTTGCATCAGTGAGGCTTTCCGGGAGGGACGCCTGGTGTGATGGTACCAAATGCCATGAACAGATGCATAAACTGACTGGAGGGGCCATAAAGGGGACTAGCAGGGAACAAGGAACAGACTGAGACGGCTCAAGGACTTGGAAAAGGCTGAATATGTGGAAGTCAAAGTTGAGTTGAAGCTATGAGAAAAAAAAAAAAGCCAAAAACAAAAATGGAAAGCTGGGGGGAGAGTCACCATGGTAGGGATAGAGGGTGATGTAAGCAGGGGTGAGGCGAGGAGGAGGAAGGTGTAGAGTATGTGTGCTTAGAGAACCAAAAGCTAAGTAAGAGCAAGATCGAATCTAGAAGTAAGGATATCAGGAAGAACACATGGAAACAAGCTTCATGGTAACCCTGATGGGGAAGCTGTGTGTGACCACCGTGCGTCCCCCTGATCTGCCTCGGGCAGTCCTAAAGTCCCCGAGGGTGTTCCCACATAGGTCCAACACGTATCTCAAAATGTGCTCGTCGTCCTGTCCACTGCACTATGACCCAACGTAAGGGACCGAAGTTGGCCCTTCCAGACGTATTACAAAATGAGTGTACTGCTCAACTCGACACTAGCTGCTATCAGAGGAACAAAGGCGGCCTTTTATCATGTCAAGGGAACCCGGTTTGTTTGAATGCTGCCTGTCTGAGAATAGTATCATAAAACTTTCTAGTTTTGCTCTTAGAAAAACAGCAAAGAAATGCATAAACTGATAGACTGATATCCTGGTTAAACTTCTCATTTCGTAGCACAAAGTCGAAGGCCTTAAGTAAATTCTGCTAAGACAGTTTCCGGGAACTAAATCCACTGATTAAACAAGTTCTGCATTTAGTTTTGAGCCAGGGGTTACACTGGACCAGGAGGAGTTACCCGCTCACATTCTTTGGGCTTATTTTGCCTTTCAGACTTAAAACAAACAAACAAACAAACCAAACAAAACAAAAACAAACAAAACAAAACAAAAACAAACAAAACAAAACAAAAAAAAAAACAAAAACAAACAAAACAAAACAAAACAAAATGAAAAACTAAAAAATACAAAACTATAACTTGAGGACTCTGGCCTACAAACATGCTAAGCATTTAAAAATAAGCTGCATATGTTATAGGTCATTGAATAACCTGAAATCACTAAGGCATCTGCATCAGAGAGCTCTTGTCGTTTAAATTATTTCCAGTTACTAAGATGGAGGAGAGGTAGTGACTACTGAGTTGATTGAAGCCTGATTGTAGCACAGGCCTCCAGAGGAGGGAAGAGAAGACACATTTTATCCTGAAGTGAGCTAGGTGAGTTCAGCTGTTTTCTATTAAAGTTCAAGGCCAGTAGAATATTCTACATCATTTAAAACAAATATATATATATATATACATACACACACATATATATTTCTACAAACACAAACAAAACCTCACATAAATGAATTTTCTTATACGTGCTGAGTAAGTAAGTGGGCCAAATCACGAAACATAATGTAAACAGTACCATTTCTCAGGCCGTTTCATCTTCTAATCATACACCCCAAAGTTTCCCAGATGGGAGGGATGACTTTCTTTTCTCTCTCTATCCCAGTTTCCCTGCGGGTGTAAGCATCAGGAGATTTACGAGAAAGTTAAGTGATTTTTCCAGTCAGTCTCCTGCCGTGTATAAGGTACAATTCCACAGTAAATCTTTACCAGATAACCTATGGGACGATTTTCATAAAGTTATTGTGTAAGTCACTAATTTGTGTCTGATAAAACGTAACATGTTGCTAAAAGGGTCACAGCAAAAAAAAATGATCTGCACAGAGTAAGATTCGAGATGCTTTTTTCTGGGGAGAACAGAAGCAGGGCCACGCAGAGGCTACGAGGGGGCGCGCAGGCAACTCCCTCTCTCTACTCCTCGGCCCATTAATTGCGCAGAATTACTCAGACGACTATTGCGAGAATTAAATAGTACAGGCAACATTGAAAAGTTTTTAGTGCATATGAAGTCGCCCCAAAATGCTAGCTCCTATCTCTAAAAAACTGAAACAATCATAAAATAATTTACATGTGACTCAGCATCCGCTCAGCTCTCAGCCTTGTTTCTGACACTCTTCCTTATCTCCTGTTTCTGGGAAAAGCCCCATAAAACTTCCTGAGCTAAGACCAGCTCCAATGCCTGTTCGCCAGATGTCGTCGCCTCTAACCTATTTGAGTGTCATGGAAGCAATTTTCTCCCTTCCTTCCTACATTATCAATATTTCCTTTGTTACCAGATCATACCCATTAATGAATGCTATTATCTTCTCATCTTTAAAAAGTAACCCTCCCTTGACCTCTACTTTTCTCTGACTCTCCCATTCAAATCATCAGAAAACTCTGATGGCATGATCTTCAACGTAAGTACAGGGTCCGACTACTTTTCATCACCTCCACTGCCACCTTCTTAGTCCAAGCCACCATCCTGCCTCACTGAGATAATTACATTAGCTTTCTAGCTGGTTTGACAGTTCGATCTTGACACAACAGCCTAGTTGTTAAAGTCTCGATCAAAGAAAATTAATCCTCTGCTCAAAATACTCTGACTGCTTCTTCTTTTCCTCAGTGCCAAAGCCAAAGTCAATGCGAAGTCCCTCCATGACCCTTCCTCCAGTTACTTCTTCAAATTTGTCTTCTACTCTCTCCCATTCACCTTCTCTGTTCAAACTAAACCTGCTTCCTTGCTGTTTCAAGATCGAGAAAGGCACATGTCCGCCCCAGGGCTTCTACACTGTTTCCTGTACCCAACACATCCTTCCCTCGGTATCCACATGGCTCAACTCCTCACCTCCAGTGTCTCTGCTCAGACATCAGCTTCTTGGCGAAGCGTCCACTGACTACTCCACTAAACTTTGACTGTTGCCCTCCAACAACATCCCCGAACTCTTACTTCGCTCTATATTTTCCCACAGCATTTGTCACCATTAACATATTATGTAATGCTCTTCTTTCTCATGTTATTTCTTAACGTCTTTCTGATACAAAAGCATAAACCGAGGAGGGCAGGTGTTTAGTCTGTGTTGTTTGTTGCTGTATCCCAAGTGTCTAGAATAGTGGCTGACACATAGTAGGTGCTCAATTAAAATATGTCGAACAACTGAAGGGAAAGGCAAAACAATCACTTTAAATCCTGTGGCATCTTTATTATCATAAAACTTTAGAACTGGAAAATATTTCAAGATTGTGCAGTTGTTATTTATTTTACCAACAAAATGGGGTCTGGAGAATTCAAGTGATCTGCCCAAGGTCATGTACCAAATAAGTAAATTCTGGACTTGCCTTGGCTCTAAGTCAAGTGTTGTTTTTTTTACATTATGACTAATTGCACAATTTTAAAGGAAACAACATTCGTTTCCTAATAAGACTAGACATTAAAAACTGTCATAATGTACAATTATTACTGGAATTCTATATTTATAATAAAAATATCTGTGGTATCTTTTGATTATTTTGCCAAGTTTTTTAAACTTGCAAGTGTACTTTAGAAGTTTTTTTTCTCCTGCTGACTTATGAGTTCTAAAAAGCTTGATTCATTGATGCTTCTTTCCCATGAAATTCTAAACATTCACAGTAGCAATTCATGGAATTAAGAAATATTAATATTTAAGCCATTTGATAAAAACAATGCTTTGTGCTTGTATCTTTGCAATTTATAAAACACTTGTTACCTATCATAGAACTGCTGAAATAATTGTCTAATATTGAGTATAGGTTCAGGAATATAATGAATTTCATGTAGGTGTGCATAAATGTCTACATATTGTTGAAGCTATTAACTTAATAATATCAAAAAATCTGCCAAGATAAAATAAATATGCTATGGAGATGTAGTGTACAGTTCAGGGAATATAGTCGATGATATTGTAATAAATTTGCACAGTGACAGATTGTTAGACTTGGTATGGTGATCACGTCATAGGTACATATATGTTGACTCATTATGTTACATACCTGAAACTAATATAATATTGTATGCTAACTATAATTACAAAAAAACCTGCCAAAGCATTTCTCGTAAGGACTTAATAGCTGGGTAGATTAGAAAAATAGTGTTCAATGACAAAGGGTATTTGGTCTTTCCACAGGGCATTTCATGATATTCTTGTGAAAGAGAAATGCAGGGTATGCAATAACATGAATGGGTGAATTTATAGCTGGCTAAACACATATTCCTAAAGAGTAGTGATTAACAAGTATGTTTCAGTGCATAGCAATGTGCCTCACGGATCTGTATGTATTTCTGTTTTTCCATCACTTTTATCCTTTACTTCTGTGAACAGACAGAAAATGTTTATAAAATGTGAATAAAATAAACCTGGGTAGGCAGTAGATATGATGGATGAAAAAAACAGGTATTTATTAGAGTGTAGTCGAAAGTATATTATACTACAGTCATGGATTTAGACATCAATCTTTTCAGTAGAATTGAGATAGACTGTGCCTTAATCTCCTTGTGCCCCTAATATTTCATAATTTCCAACACACAGTGGTGCTTAAATATTACTTGAATCTTGAGATGCCTGAAGAGTAGGTCAAATTTAGCAAGGTTTATGGATATTAGTGGAGTTTGTAGTACTATGTGGCTGTCAAAGTAGCTAAGGTGAACTTAGGATAACAGTATCTAAAACTAAGGAGGGTGTCCCCCTGTGTTCCTCTGCATTCGATGCTATTCCTTTGAAAAATGACCAAAAAAGTGGCAATTCAAAAAGGACATGATGATTGCTTTCAGATATGTTAGGCTACAATGTGGAAAAAGAAAAGTAAATTTGTTTTGTTTGTGGCAAGTGGGTAAAATTAAAGAAAACATATTTAGATCAACATCTGAAGTATGTCACTAGAAAAAAATAGTTTTCTCTCAGCGAGATGTATCAGAGGTTAGGTTAAAATTGGCAGAGATACTGTAGGTATGCTTCTTAGAAGGTTTAATTACATAATGTTTAAGGGCACATCAAAATCGAAGATTCTAATATTGGCTGATTTTATCCCTAAATTCTCAATATTATAAAATTGAAGGCATTGGGTACCATCATACATTAGATGCTTTTAAGTATGGTTAAGTATATGGAAAATGGGACAATCTTGCTCATTAAGAAAACACGTAAACCTATGTATAAACCATGAATGTTTGAAATAGTTATTGAAACAGAACAGTAAAGAAGGTTTTACTTCTCTCAGCACTATTTGTATTAATCCAGATTTAAACTATTATTAAATACACTGTAAAAGGAAAATCTGCAACCTGAAAAGAAAAAAATATATATCTGCAGGTTATAGAGAAACATAAAAAATGGATAAAGATAGTGACAATTCAGAGGACTATCTCTTTAGCCATGTAGCCATACACCAGCATAACAAACACACGAATTACAGCTTATATGTAAAAATAAAGGATGATGATGAATAAAGAAACCCTGGCTGTCCAAGGGCTGACTTACTCTATGAGATTTCAAAATGTATTTCAATATAAAACACAAATTAATAGAACAAAAATTCCAGAAGTTGACTAAAAACATTTGTAGAACTTAATAAATAAACAGCAAAACTAAACAAAACCTATACAACATGAGGAAAAGAATCACTAATAAATGATGTGGTAACAAGTGCCAACCAGTGTTTACTGCATCATACCCAATAGATTCTAGATGACTCAATTCATTAATTAATTGTAAAAAAAAAGAATAAAATGGCTTTTCCACCCCATCTATGGGCTGGAGGTAAATTTGGACTATTGGAGAAATAAATTTTATTATCAAAAAGAATATTTTGAAATATAGTATTAAGTTATATAATGTTAAGCTTCATAAATAACCAGAAATCATAATGATATTTTTCATTCAAAGTGGCATGAAATCAGCGGAAATATTTGTAGCCGGGAAGACTGAAGTTAAAATGGTACTTGTAGATACTAATGGTGAGAATACCTATTGTCACAAAGAACCCTCAAAATGTTCCCACCCACCCAAACGTTGGTTTCTAAATGCTATTCTCCAACGAAGGAACCCAAGGTTCCATGGAAATGTCTGAACCTAGGGCCAGGGGCAGGAAAAGTGCAGATGAATCGAGAATATACAGGGTAAAGGAGTGAGTAAGTAAAGTAAGAAAGTAAGCAGGTAGAAAGAGGAAGGAAGGGAAGATAGAAGGGAGGGAGGGAGGAAGGAAAAAAGGGAAGGAGGGAGGCAATAAGTAGCTTGTGGTGGGGAAACCTGTCACAAAACCACTGAAACCAGCCTGAAAGGGCTCCCAATGGCTAACTAGAATCATTTTAGCCCCAAATAAATAATAGTATTGAATTATAAACCAAAGAATAAAATAAGTGTTCATGAGTCCACACTGATATAAACAGATCATTATACAAATAAACACGTGGGAGAGAAGGGATAACTCTTACTTATAAAATAATTACACTTCTAGCAATCTATCTTCAGGAGAAAATATCTGAGATGTATTTAAAGACTTAGAAGTTCAAAGATACTTATGTGTTAATTGCAGCATTTAATTAAATATCTAAAATGGTGCTTTCTCTTTGTGCACAGTCATTATAATCTCATTTTCAGTGTGTGTTTATCAGGGAACATTGATAATATAATGATATGCAGGATAGCAAGAAGCACATCTGTATTTATAATGTGTACACAGTTTTGGTAAGTGTGTGTGTGTGTGTGTGTGTGTGTGTGTGTGTCTGTATGTGTGAGTGGGTGTGCATAAACACAGAAAATGCTCCAAATTATTATGTGATTGAAATAAGAAAATAGAAATTATGCATATTCCTACTTATTTTTCTTTGCAAATTTTCTAAATTTTGATTATTTTCTATTAAAATTTTAAAATACAGGTAAAATGGGGGCCATATCATCAGTGAATGTATATCCAAAATATCTTTATCTGAAATAGTTTGGTGGATAGTAAGTAAATACATGTCTTTAGTTTATTCTTACTTTATATTAGCTCAAAATGCCACTATTTATTTCTCTACCACATTGCTTTACGTGACAAAAGTCAGAGCAGAAAATGAAAGTGTTTCTGTCCCCAAATTTAAGATGCAGAAAAAATAATTATTTTTACAAAATAATAAAAATAAAATTTTATTTAATAATTGAGTTAATCTCACTCCAACTAGATAGCAGCATCCACATTTATTTAAGTATATTTGAGCATGGATTCATTTGTGAAACACCTATTTAATATGTGTTAAGCATCTTTTATGTACCAATATCCTTTAAAATATGTTCTAAATATTTAAGTCTAACATATAAAATATTTACAATGTTTAACTTTGATATTATTTGACAATATTTGCCATGTTTGATAATTTCTAAAGTATATATTTATTTTACCCATTTAAGCAGTGTCTGATCTTCTAAAAAGGTTTATAACACACCAAAAAATGAGTGAAATAAACATGGATAATAAAATAAAATAATCAAAGCAACCAGAGGGCACTATGTCGTATTTCGACCCTACTGTCCATAAAGCCGATCTAGTCATGGACTCTACACTGGCAGCAACTTCTACCTGACTTTCGACTCCATCCAAACACTGCCTCACATGCAAATAAAAGTGGTTCATCTAACCTTACGGATTATTTACCTACCAAATGCTTTTACTTTTTAAAATGTAATTTGATCACACAGATACAACCTTTAGGAAAATATAAGATACAGATAAACTGTACGTTTTCAAACATTTTAGAACTCTGTTATTAAAGAGAAGTTTGGGGGGACATCAAGACAAAAAAATGGGGCAAAATCTAGTATCTCTTATCTGATTTCTCTTCTAAAATCTGCTTTTCCTTTTACTGCTAAAAAAGTATGATGCCTTTAACACCCATCAACGGACAGAACAAGTCACTAAAGTGGATATGGTTTTTTTACCTCATTTTCCATAGCACAGGATCGTGTTTGGCTTATAGTTACAGTCAATAATACTCAATCAAAGAAAATAGAAGTACATGATTTTCTTTATGGCATACATTATGATAAGTTTTCATTTTGATTCATGTAAAGTTATGGAACTGGACTAGATTCATTAACCAATAAAATAGATATTAAAAAAGAAATTTCACTTAGGTCAAGTAGGTGGGAACAAACTGAAGAACATTAGTATAAACTCTGCACCTACATGAACATATTGTAGAAGGTGAGGGCCTCTTATGATAAGAAAACTTTAGAAAGCCACAGTTTCTGAAGTGATTTAGAAATGTTCCTATGGCTAAGTGATGAAAGATGGATGTTTTACATAATTAAACTCCTGAGGAAAATGCAAGTAATGAAAAATCAGGAAAACAAATTGGAAGAACATAAATTTAATTTTATAAGCAGTCATATTTTCTTATGACTCATTTTCTTAAATTAAAAGGAAAAGCAGAGTTCAGAAGGAGATGGCCGAGCAACACTATTTACTTTCTTCAAACATATAAGACATCTAGTGAAAGGGTTGGCAAACCCTGCCAGCAATTCTTACTACCATAAAAAATACAGATATCTGTCTTGGTCTTTGTCATCAAAACTAATCAAATTAACAACAACAGAAAAAGCCATTTTTTGGGACACAATTGTAGTTAACATTTTGATTATATTTAGTAGTCAATCATAATATATATTTGAAAGTATCTATTATACGTCTGTCTGTCTATAGACACATATACACCCACACATGTATATGCATCTATATGCATGTGCGTGTATGTGTGCATACATGGATCCATGAATATCTAGACTTACTAATATGTTTTTGGAATAATGCACAAACATATTCTTCTTATATGGAATCGACCTTTTTTTATATTTTTGAGATAATTCACAAAGAATTCCTCAGAATAAGGCAAAAAGCATTTTACCATAATGCATTCTTTTCATAAGATACTGTGTTCTAATATCTCTCGAACTTTCCAACAGTTTTAAGATTAGATGCTTGTTTTTCTTCCTAAAAAAAATATTTTGGGGGAATGCGTAAACGTAGATTAAACTATGTCAGACTCTTCAAAAGAAAACATTGCTCTTCTTTCAAGAAGGTTGTTATGTAGCAAAAGAAAAAAATAAAGAGCATTGCAAGCAGTTCTGAAAACATAACTGAGATGTGATTTGGTAAACAGCCTTCCGCCATCCAAGCCACAGTGATGGAAAAGTGTGCTATCAGCACTTTCATCAAAGGCACTGTAGACGCTGATCCTTCTGTCTCATTTTATCATGACTTCCTCATTTTGCTTACTCGATCAATGATTGGGGGGGGGAAGATGCCTTACCCTTGGGAGGTGTTATAATGGCGTCCACCACGGAAGGGTCCTTTTCTCCCTCTTTGCTGCCGCCACTGCTGCCTTCACTGCCACCATCCCTTTCAATCAGTTTATCCACCATCGCGATAATGCAGTTCAGGCTCTTCCCTACGTTGGCCCACACCCTATCCTGAAAAAAGCATGAGTATCACTACACGTTTTTATGGCAGAAACAAGATCAGGCAAAATCTGATTAATCCATTTTAAAGAAGCAGGTAGAGGAGCAACCATAAGAATGCAGACTCTAATATTCCCGTTATTTTGGCCAGATCTTGGATACACAAGAAATCCATTTTCTCGTAATAAAGCAAAATTTAAGTGTTATAAATCTTTTTTGTTTTATTCATTATTTTTTCTGTCATAAAGCCATGATGAATTACCACACAATATTAATCCATAATTGAGCTCAAAGTATGAAATTTTCAACTGGATATATATATTTTCCTCAACAAAGATATACCAATATTTTTAAAGAATGGCCACCACTCGCACTAGAAATTCTTATGTTTTTTTTGTTTTTATTGTGATAACCTATACATAACATACACATTGTCATTTTAACACTGTAAGTATATAGTTCAATGGTATTAAGTACATTCACATTGTGGTACAATCGTCACCATTATCCACCTCCAGAAATCTTCCATCTTCTTCAACTGAAATTTTGTACCATGTAAACATGGACTCTCCCAGTCTTCCCTACCCCAGCCCCTGGCAACCACCATTCTATTTTCTGTGTCTGTGAATCTGACTACTCTAGGTAATAGAAGTTCTTAAAGTGTGTCTCCTGATAATGGGAATAAGCCCAGCTACTGAGGGGGCAAAGCGGGGTTAGGATTGCTCTTAATCTTCCAGATTAGCTTTGTAGCTGAGATGAACTTTCAACTCTTCCTGTTGCCCATGTTGAGAGGAACTTTGTATTTTGGTAAAAATCAAAAGGTAATATTGCATGCTGCCTTTCATTTTATGAAGGAGTATCACTGATCTTAACCACATCTCTGAAGAGCCTGCCAGAGGTTATTTAAAAGGATAATTTTACATTCCATACCTATATAATCTTCTTCTTCCTTTACAGATAGCTCAAGTTACAGGATTCCACTGATAGAAAAAGTAACCTTTGCACCAGGAGAGAAAGATCTTTATCCGCATGAAGAGCAGAAAGAAGCATGTTCACGGACCAAGACCAACGACCATAGTGTAAGGGGTCACGTGGTAAACAGCAGAAAAACATTTAAGTCATTAAATGCTTGGAGGACACATGACCTGGGAGGGAGTTTGTTGGGGGTTAGACACTGAGCAGTTTATTATGTAATACTAATACATGGTTTGTACACAAATAAACCTCAGCAGCAGACCCTGAGGAGGTTCCTTCTATTCTTTATCTTTTGGGGCGGAGAGTCTGCCTAGCTGGTGGCCAGAGAACGCTGAACTTTTCTGGCCATGCCTCCTTCTCTTTTACAGTATCTACAAAGTAGATTACAATTATCAGTTAGACTTGCACTTCTGCTTCTAATACCAGACTGAGCCATTTGAGCTGTGGCCTCAGGATATTGTGCAGGGCCTGGAAGAAAGGCATAGAGATGGGAGGAAGCAAGCCAGGGAGGAGGAGAGAGATGTTTGTATCATCTGGCATACAACCATGAGCTAGTTTAACCTCAAACACCGTCAAGTAAGTTTAATATTACTGACTTGGTTTTAGAGCTTGGCTATGAGATGTTGAATGACATTCAACATTAAAATGGTCTAACTGGACTATACATTCCAGTTGACTCCAAAGACTTGGTTCTTCCCCTTTGATTTCCCATGAATTGTGATACACAGTAGGAATTCCCCTCTGTTAAATTACCAGAACTCCAGGGACAAGCTGGATGAGGAAGGTCAGGAGGCAGTGCCCAGAAGGGTCAGATAGTGATGTGTGCCACCTCACAGACCAAAGTTCAGTTTTGGTTATCTAAGACTTGAAAACGAGTCTGATGGTACATTCTGGACTAAGAGATTCTACAAAATGGACAGGCTGATCACAATACCCTTAAGTCTGAAATAAAGAGTATCACATAATCAGGAATGGAGCGATCACTTGGCTAAAGAGTCCATTGGTTTGAGTCAAGGAACATTAGTGACCAACTAATAGAGGACAACGTCAGTATCAAGGCCCAAAATCCATTCATGTGACCCTGATATAAACCAGGGAGCGAGTTACAGGGAGAAAAGACGGTAATTCAATTCCTAGGAGACTGGGGGACAAGATAGTTATTTTAGAACTAAGATGCTAAAAAAGGGTGGGCAAGATTCTTGAAGAGGAGCTCTGCATATCTGATTTCTCTCCTAAATAAACCACTTTCCATATCATCTCTGTGAAAACAAACACATAAAGGAAAATAACCAGCAAAAGGATATTCTTATTCTGATGATTACTATTCACGGGGGAAGTCTTTTTGCTTAGATTGCTGGTATGTCTGGGGCCAACCCCACTTTCTTCTCTAACTGAAATCACGCAGTTCATTTCAGACTGTTCCCATGAAGTCCCTAGACACACAAGTGGGTTGAAACTGGGGGAGAAGGCAACGCAGCATCAGACTGTGGCAGCAGTGCCTGGTGCTTCGAAGCCCCTTCAGGCCTGGGGAACAGCCTCCAGGTACTGTTCAGCCAGTGACATCATGAGAGGTTTAGAAACAAAATAAAACAATAAACAACACAACCTATCAGAAAAACAGATTGCTGGGCCTTTTCCCCTGAAAATAGCAGTCATTATTCTACTACGTCTCCTGCCGTATGAAAGAAATAATGGAACGCTGGTGGGTTAAAGTCTAACCTTTATTAAATGGAGCCTAACTGCTGTCCTTGACCTTAATGGAGGCTTCAGACAACTAGCTTCTTAGAGGTGAAGAAGCTATAAACTTTTTCTTGGCCATGAGGGCACAAAGTCAATGGGGAACTAGCAGCAATATTTATTCCATTCTGAGTCAGGTACTGATCCTTGGTCCTTATTTATTCCTGGGTTAGGACCTAAGCTAATACATAGGTCAAGCTCGGTAGCAATAAATGCAAAAATGTGATGGATGTAGCAGTGAGTAGCCAAGGTGACATTATACCCGCAGAGTGAGCCACGAGGGCAGGGGCCATGGTGCTTACTCAGCATGCCACATGTTTATGACCTTAGTGGCATTAAGAGAAATCCTGACTATTTTGGATCAATGGTTAACTTAAAAAAAAAAAAGAAAATTCAGCATTGCTTTCTAGGTCTAAATTTTGATCGGCAAGAATGTGAAGACTAAGGCAGAGCCATATGGAGTGGGGGAGGTTCCTAAGTAGCCCTGTCATCATATGTATATCTCCATGCGCAATTTCCCACTTGTCATTCCCAATTTCTGAGGACTTTGATTAGAACCAGCCAGTGAACTAATACGGCCCATCACCATCTTTACAAAAAAGCCTCAGTTTATTCTTGAGTTGATTGAGTGCAATTTACACTATACTGGCCAAGCTCAACATTGCAAACCTTTCTTCTTTCAATAGCTTGATAGCTCTTCTCTCTAATCTTAACTTCACCCAGACTGTTAGATGAAAGGAGTTGCACTTAAAATACGCTGGCACACGTATGGCCCCAGCTACGTAATACACACACACCTATACACACACATTGTCCACTAAAAATAGCCAGATATGTGACATCCATCAGAATTAGGTGAGATTTCCCCAGTCTTTGCTTCCTATTGATCCTCCTGCTTAACTTCACCTATTTACTCATGTGAAAACCCCGACCTTCCTTTCCCCATAACCATACTGCTGGCCTTACCCTGGAACGCAGTCCCTAGTCACACAAGTAGATTCAGATAACTAGCCACTGTTGCTGCAGTACCGACCTCTCCATAGTCCCCAGAGCTATATAGCAGCTATCACACAAATAGGCCCATACACGAGTATCACATTTATCTTTATCGATCACTGCACTCATGCCATTACTCCTCTGATCAAAAACAGGCGAGGTGTTCATTGTTGTCTCAGCCCAGAGGCACCTGTCTACTTGGGTCGACATAGATAATTCTCCTTATTTTCATTAGTCTTCAAAACGAGAACTTCATCCAGGTCAGTCTCCTAGCAACAGGCTATTAAACAGCTCAACATATATTTTGGGAGTTATCTGCTACACGCTTGCTTGGTGCTGAGCATCGGAGACATGAAGAAAACTTTGGAGGGACTAATATTTCTATCTTGGCACATGCTGCTTTCTATGCTTAGAACGCCTTCTCCCATCTCCTCCTGTCGATCCAAATCCTCACCCTTTCAAGTCTCATCATTTTCAAGAACTCTTCATGCTACTCTTTCTTTGCTTTTCCTTTCGAATAGTGGGCTCTATGAGGGAAATGACTATTATTTATTAATCCTTTTATTCTCAGGCCTTAGCACTTATCAGGTGATAAATAAAAGAATGAATGAATGAGTGAGTGAATGAGTGAATAAATAAAAGAATGAAGGGGTTTTTCATCTTCTCTAACCTTTATATAATGTTCCCTGAATCTTTTTGACATTTTTAATGTGTATCACACAACTACCCCTGTTCTGGAATCTCTCTCAATATTCTGCTTGTTTTATGAGTGCTGGCCATTCACTTGAATTAGAGGATAAGACTATTGAGGTTAGAATCCGTATTTTATACTTAATTTGTTTTACCCCAAGTACCTATAGCATTGCTGTGCACCATTGATGCTTAATTAACATCTGTTGACTGACTGAATAACCTGTTACTTTGGAATAAAAAGAAATTAAGACACAACTGTAAGAAGTGTTACCACATGCATCTTGAAATTAAAGTTAGAACTAAGCTTATATTCCGAATGGCTGAGTTCACCCTAACAAATGCCACATCATGTTAAAGTTTCCAATTCAGTAAAAATATTCAATAAAGCATTTGTTTGATAACAAGTAAAAAAATCTCACTGATTGACGAAGGCTTTTGACTTTAAATTGGTAATTGGACATTATCTGTACACCATGAGATAGTTGCACAACTGGTTGAATTACATGACATCATCAGTTAGTATGCTGTGAATCACCAATTTCCAGGATTGTTTTTTTTTTTTTTCAAACTGAATGTGTCTGGATATAGCAATAGTCTGCCTGCATTTATATCAGTATTTCTTCTAACAATTCATTAAATTTGGGGGATTTAAAAATTTCTGTCTAGAAAATAATGTTATCATAGATTTCTAAAGGGTGTGTATGCAAGTTTGTATATTTAGACAGGCACATCCAAATACGTGACTCTGAACCCAACATTGTAAAAGCCAGGAAAGTATCAAAGAAAGATGATGGTAACAAATATGAGACTACAGGAAAAACACCATTACTTTACTAAAAATAAAATATCACTGTTAAAACACTGGTTTTAATTAAAGGATGAACTACTGAATCAGCAAATCCATCCGTTCACTTATTCCTACATTCACTCTGAAAATATACATTGAACTAGTATGGGTGAAACACTGGGTTAGGTACCGTAAAACAAGGTACTGAAGGTGAATGTATTAACTGCATGTGGGAAAATCTAGAAATTGGCAGGATTTCATGAATATGCATGCACATAAAGATCTCATTTGGGGTTTCTCTTCTTTAATAGAACATTTGTGCATTTTAATGGACAGTCATGAACTTTGCTTAATCACCTTTTGTGGACTTTAATATCAAATAAGTATTCAAAGTACATTCCTCCTGGGTGAAATGGACTGCAGAAGTTCAGGAATGTTCCCATCCATCAAAAAAACAGATGATAGAACACATTCAGTTGTCATACAGGGAACTGGCCTAATTCTCCCTGTCTTTGCCTGCCCTTCTTGATGGGGAGAGTGGATGCTCTCGATATCTCCTCCTCATTATAAGATTAACAAAACCAGACAACCTTATTATATATGACTTAGCGACAAAAAAAAAAGACTGAGACAAGGGGAAAATGGTTGTTTCCAATTCATATTTGCTGGAAAAAGATATAAAATTATTTTCGTGTTAACGAGGACCTTTGTAATTGGCACTCAAATAATCAGATGAAGCTAAAATTGCCACCACTGGGTTTCTGGAAGCTTCTGGAAGCTTTAACTCATCATGTTCTTAGCTTTGGTCATCTCTGATGTTCTGTGTCTTTTTTGAATTTTACCACTTTCTGTATTTGAGATATTTTGAAAATGATTTGAATAGTCACCACAGAGTTGATTATGAATGGCAAAGGTCCTCCTACCTTAAGAATGGAAACTAAGATTTAAAATCTGATTTATATTTACAACATGAAGAAGGGAATTAATTAAGTAATGTGAATGCTAAAATATTGTCTGACATAGAAATGTAGTTCAACTAACAAATGGGTTTAGGATATGGCTAAATAATAAGAATAGTTTTCTGAGTTCTACTCTTTGCTAGAATGGATCAGCACATAAAGGTTGAGAAGTTTATCTCTTTTTTTTTTTCAAATAATTATTTGAATGAGGGTAGGCAGATTTAGCCCCAAACCCATCAGTGCAGTAATATCGAAGTTAAATCACAGTGTTCTACAGAATAGTACAATTACTGGAAGCCACAAAAATTGGGTCAACTTAATACTTGGTTGGATGACATGCTTTCATATTTTGGACAAACTAATCTTGGAGTCCCAGCTGTTGGAAGCATCTGTTATAGAAATGTAGAGAAAGGAAAGCAATATGTCATCTTTACCAGCTAAAAGATGAAGAATGCTGTATCATCCCATTTCTTTGCATAGATTATCATAAAATTCCAATATTCCTTTGGGATTTAATTGTTTATTAACTTTTTAGGAAAGTCAACTTTTAAAGCATTCAATCATTTAATAAGTAGAAGTCAGCAAATAACAGACTTTTATTAGTGATCATTTTAGTTTAAATCTCTTCCATATTGACTAGATAATTATTACCCAGATTTATATGTCATCAATTTTGCTAACACAACAGTTGAAAAGACGACAGTCTTACACTGATTTAGAACGGAGATTCTTTCTCATGACCTCAAAAAGAAAAGATTTTAAATATATCAGCAATAATTTACTAACATATATTTACTTTCCAAATATTTATTAAAAGAAGCTAAATGCAGTTGTTTTATGTTTGGTAATTGTTAAAACTACAGTCACTATAGGAAATGAAATAAAACAAAACAGATTTTTAAAAATGGAGCTGGTAATCTTATGTACAAACCTAAACCAACCTAAATAATTAGAGAATATTTTCATATGATATCACAGAAACCCAATTAAATTAATTTAAAACACTGAATTATGTTAGGATGTTGAATAGACTTGTAATCAGTGCTGAAACTTTTCTACCACCTGATTAACTAAAAAAGTGGTACACAAAATTATGTTTCTAATTCATTTAAAACACAATCTCTAAAGGCATTTTCAATTAGCTACATTTTCTTGAATTCTCTCAACTTTTCAAAGTTAGATAAAGCTTTGAAAAAACGTTAAATGGTTATAACTTTGGTGAGTTCTTTATTCTGTATTTTAAAGGGATTTTCATCTCTTGACAAAGAAACCCTTTTAACAGAAAGTAGTTGGTAAAGAAAATCAATAAGATGATATATAATAATCAAATTTGGTTATTGCTGGCAAATAGAGTAAAATTACATTAGGAGAAGAGAGAAGTAAGTTTTCTGAGTGGAATGAGGTTCCTTATAATTGTAGTAAATTTGACGAAGCATTGATATGCTTTCTAGAAACAGTGGGTTCTAGAGGAAATTCAGCAACTTCACGAACGGAGATGCAGATCTTTTTATTACTCTACTGTTTTGCCTTTGAAGGAATCTAAGAAAATGAGAGAAGCTAAGAGGACACTCCTGCATCACCTAGAAGAAAAACGTAGGAAGACTTTTTCCTAGTGTCAAGGCTACCAAAGAATTCCCAAGAGAATGGTCAGGGTGAGCCAACAACCATGCAGACTCCTACTGCAACCTTGGCTGGCCCGCCCTTCGTGAGGATGGAATTCCTCCTGATTTCTTCAAATATTTCTAATAAATTCCTCCGCCCATTTTCTTTAGTGCTCATTGGAATCTTGAACCATTCTCCTCAGCCCACTTCCCTGTACCCTTCTCCTTGTGCATGAGTCTACTTCAAGAATAACAGAAACCATCCAGGTTATGATTCAATATATAAAGAACTATACAATTAAATAGAAAAAAACAAAATAATTAAAAATGTGCAGAAGAACTGAATACACATTTTTCAAAGAAGATGTACAAATTAATGGCCAACGGATACATGTAAAGGGGCTCAACATCACGAATCATAAGGGAAATGCAAATCAAAAGCACAGTGAGATGTTACCACACACCTGCTGGAATGCATGTCCTCAAAAAGACAAGAGACAGTGTTGGCGAGGATGTGGAGAAAAGGGAACCCTCATACACTGTTGGTAAGATTGTAAATTGATGCAGCCACTATGGAAAACAGCACAGAGGTTCCCCAAGAAAATTAAGAATAGAACTACTATATTAACCCTGCAATTCCACTCTGGGTATTTATCTAAAGAAAACAAAAAAGTTAATTTGAAAAGATACATGTGTTCCTATGTTTATTGCAACATGATTTACAATAGCCAAAATATGGGAAAAAAATCTAAGTGTCCATAAAAGGTGATTAAGCAAAGTTCATGACTGTCCATTAAAATGCACAAATGTCTATTAAAGAAGAGAAACCCTGAATGAGGTCTTTATGTGCATGCATATTCATGAAATCATGCCAATTTCTAGATTTTCCCACATGCAGTTAATACATTCACCTTCAGTCCCCTGTTTTATGGCACCTAACTCAGTGTTTCACCCATACTAGTTCAACGTATATTTTCAGAGTGAATGTAGGAATAAGTGAACGGATGATTTGCTGATTCAGTAGTTCATCCCTTAACTAAAACCGGTGTTTTTAACAGAGATATTTTATTTTTATTAATGTCATGGTGATTTTCTTATAGTTTTATATTAGATATCATCATCTCCCTTGAATACTTTCCTGACGTTTACAATGTCTGGTTCAATGTCAGGTATTTGGGTGTGTTTGTGTATAATAAATATGCAAACTTGCATACACACCCTTTAGAAATCTATGATTACATTTAACTCAAGTGCCCTTAAACTTCAAAAATTCGATAAAGAAAATGGAACACACATACACACTCACATCCGGAATATTATTCAGCCATATAAAAGAAAAAAAATCCTGCCATTTTGACAACATGGAAAGACCTTGAGAGCATTATGTTAAGTAAAATAAGTGACATGGAGAAAGACAAATCCCATACGATCTCATTTACATGTGGAATCTAAAAGAAACGAACTCATAGAAACAGAAAACAGATTGTGTTTGCCAGAGGTTGGAGATAGAAGGTGGGAAAAATGGGTAAATGTGGTGAAAAGGTCCAAACTTCTAGGTACAAGATAAATAAATTCTGGAGACACAGCGTGTGTCACTGTGACTGCAGTTAAAGTTAACAATACTGTATTGATTAATATAAAATTGCTAAGAGAGTAGAGCTGAAACGCTCTCATCATAAGAATTGTTAACAGTACACAAGAAAAAAAATGTGTAACTATGTGAGATGATTCACATTAACTAAATTTATTGCGGTGATCGTGTTCCAATATACATATGTATCAAATCATTAGTTGTACACCTTAAACTAATACAATGTTATATGTCAATATATCAATAAAACTGAAAAAGTATTTTAAACTAAAAAGAAACCCCCAGCCCACCCACCCTCACAAAAATATAGTCCATCTTTACATATTTCTTGCAATCTCAGTGGAAAAATGACTTTTGCCTGGGACTTGTCCTCTACCTACACACTAGAATTAATTCTCATCTCTCCTTTGTAAGGACCTCGCTGTATTAGTCATTGATTCTCTGACTCTCAAATGGCTTTTGGAGTATAAACAGGCTTAATTTTCACCCCCTTTAAAACAGAACAAGTAAACAACTAATGATCTCTCTCTCTCTCTCTCTCTACTATGTTCCTATCTAAAAGGCCAATTCACACTCTTTCTTGAATGGTTAACCTCTTTTCACATTTAAACCTTAAGAATTAATTCTTGAAATCCCACCATGACCATGAGAGACTCCTGCTCTCCCCGTGTTTACCCCACATATGACTCTAAAGTGCACTGCAATTGCCATTTGTTTGTCTAGAGCCCTAAACAGGCTGTGGAGTCCCTGAAGCCTGGGTGGTTCATCTCTGTGTCCTTACAAAAAGGGGACATCTGGACATAGAGTGGCACATCAGGAGAACGTCATGAACATGACTACCTACAAGCCACGGAGAAGGTCTGGAAGAGCTCCTCTTGTCACAGCCCTGAAAAGGAATGAACCAGGCAGAACAAGGGCTCAGTGACACCCAGTGAACTGAATGGTTCACAGCCAACCTCCTCAAACCCCGGTAAATTTCCTACTCGCTTCTATCTTTTTCCATCATAAGCAGGTCTGTATATAAGACTGAGTTGAATTCATACTAGTAGAGCATACCTTCTGCCACCTGTGTCTCTCCAGCTTTTGTCACAACATCTTGTAACTATTTCTTAACATCTTTTTACCTGCAACTAAGCACTAGGCTCTGGGATCTGGGACCTAAGGACCTAGCATTCCTTACCTTTCCACTTGGAACACCTATGATTTAGAAGGTCTCAAAAATTATCCAAAGAAAAGAAATAAGGAAGGAGGGGAACATTTTTGAGTAGTAAGAAGAAGGTGAGATATGCAGAGGGTTCGCATAACACAATAAGGTGAGAATTATGAAAATAAGATCCCCAACTTCTCACTTGATTTAATATAAAATGATAACCGTTGGTCAAAAGGTTAGCACTGTATGTTTGGTTAAATGAAATAGAAGTTCTTTTCTATATCTACCCAAACTCTTAAAATTCACAATATACATTTATGATAGAACCAGTTTTCCCATTTATCTCAAGGGGTAGTATTGATCCTCATAATAAGATTACGTAATTTACACCTCAAAAAAGAAGACATATAGCAATACTACTGAAGCCATCCAATGCATTTGCCTAGGCCTTTCCAGGTACTGGAGCATTATCACGCAGGTGGACATTTATCTCATGGCCACCGTAAGAGCTAAGCAGAATGGGTGCTGGTATTATTTTCACTTTACAGTTTAGAAAATTGAACTTCAGAGAGGTTAAGAGGTGCAAATGCCTTGGAGCTGCGAATAAATTAAAGAAGAAGGTGAGGTAAAAGGGAGAAATATTAGATTTGCTCCTTTGAAAATGCTTCAGTGGGAGAAATGCAATCTTAATCAGCAACAACAAACACTTATTCAGCATTTACCTCTTGGAACTCAGCTCTGTTTTTCCTGTGACAGAAATTTTATCAGAAGAAAGAGCAGGCATCATTTCATAGCCTGTCAGACAGCAAATTTTTTTTGAGAGAACTGGGTCTTTCAAATAATTTACTCCTTGAACATTTTTAAATTTTAGGATGCAGGAAAAGTAACTGTTAAACAGCTGGCAACATATTCTTAGGTAAAGCGTTTCCTTCTGTGTCCCCATATAATTTGGATGAATTTGGATAATTAATAGATGTTGATTCAGAAATAACACACTGCTCCCCCTCATCCAATGCTTCCATGTTTCTTCTGTTTTATTCTGCCCAACTAGAGTCCCAATCCACGCTGGCTTATTTTGTTTATTTGGCTTTAGTAGCTCTTTTTTTTTTTTTTCAGATGCTTTTATGTGGCCAGACTTCTGCCAATTTTAGGGCACTTGGAGGAATATCTTTTTTTTTAATTATAGAATCATGAAAGGGAGAGATTTGAGAGAGCTCCATATCCACTCCCTTTAAATGGTGATACTTTCCAAAGTATGCCCAGAAATAAAACCCTGGATTGCAACAATGAAAATATTTGCTGCATCCAAGTGGTGCATTACAAATAAATTTTGACTCTTTTTGTAAAAACACAATTTTAATGGTTTATATTGCCTTGGAAATAAATAAGAAAAAGTATTACAGAGTCTCGCAATTGTAACATCTTTGCTTTGATGACCTATTCCCGGTTATGCGTATATGATTTATTTGACAGCAAATAAATCTATCTCAAAGAAATGTAATCAGAACTAAAACTTTACTTATAATTGCCCCTAAAGAAAAATGTGACCTATTTATCCACCACCTGTATTGTGACTGCTTTCCACCTCATTCTGATGAAAAGCAAGGATTCCCTATCATTCTGGCTTTATGTCTAAACAAGACTAAACATGGGAAGGCAAACAACTGTGTAAGAGACTTACCCACTCTTCCTCATCGTAGTCTGAATGATGAGGTATGGAGTCCTGCCTTTTCATTGGTGGAGGTGGATCCTGGGGACAGCTCTCCTCTGTGCTGCTCTTAGGAGAGGGTGGCTTTTTAAGGACGCCTCCTGGCCTGGCGGTGTAAAGCGCTAAGAGAGCACTTCTGACCAGCTGATCCTTAAAGGCATGTACGAAAAGCTCTGTCTGGAAGGAAATGGACATGGATTAGAAACACCATGGAAAGCATCCCAGCACTGAGCTATGAAAAGGTCAGCAAGATTCGTTGGCATTTAAGTGGCATGGATGGTGGAAAGTACAGGCAACAGAGAGAGAGAAGGGTTCATATCAATCAGTGGAATACAGTTCAGTTTGGGGACGCTGCCAAGCCCCTGAGTCCTCCTGCTCTAAGAGTCAATGCTGAGGTTCTGTGCGCACTATAAACACCATCTGTCTCCTTAGCCCCCTCACTTTGAGTTCCACATGCTGTCTTTGGAGATGAACTTCACTGGGGATAATCATGTGAATGCCACCTACCTTTCAAGTAATTCCAAACATACCTTAAAAGACAATGAGATCAGATTATGAATATTCTATATTTTAAATAGAGGCAAAAGCTAAAGAAAGAAAGACACGCCTTTAAAAAAAAGCTAGAGGCGGGAGACTTTTTTTATTTTAGCACCATGAACAGATTTCAACAGTAGAGATGACAGAGCCACAAAAACATTTGGCTTTTATTCCTTATTAGCATCCCTTAACTGTCTCTTCCACCAAACAGCTTCGGTAATGCTCAATGTTAACGAGGTTATGATAAAGCTTGCCATGGTAGATTTTACAGGCTGATGGTTAATACCTAGTAAGTACAAGAGTAATGACGGCCTCCCAACAATAAAGAACTTTACAGTTGTGCTTTGTAATTTCCTGAAATATTTAATAGCTCCACCCTGTAACATAGTGGAGGGTGTGGTAATTTATTTTCTGTATTATAGTACCATAACAGGCATGTGGCCTAACAATCCGTTCAAAGAGTAGAGAAGTAACTCGAACACTGACCTACATTGTCATCACAGTCATACTTTGTAATCTGTTAGGAAGAGGCCCTTTAACTCATAGCATTAATCTCAATAGTAGTTGATATAATCGCCATTGAATGAGACAGTCTTGGCTATAAAGCTGTAACTCAAGGTAATCATGTCTTGGTGTACTCTGAGTTTGCAGTCAACAGCGCCATGCCTACCTGGTGGTTACTACATTGTCTCTAAACTTCCTGTTATGTTCAGGCAATTAAAGAAAACCCAAGTTTTCTTTAACTTGGGTGACTAATAAGATGACGTCATATCCGTGTAGTTATTTCTTTGGAATAGATCATAAAATTCTTCACTAACCAGATAAGGAAGCTCTAAGAAAGAAGTGTGATGACTTATCCTGCGGCAGACTGCTCACTGGCAGCCCGAATGAGACAGAACCCTGATTCAGTAGCTTTTCTCCTTCCCTATACCACCTATAAGCCACCACAAACCTGGAAGTTTTCGTCCTTCTTCCCCTTCTTCCAACCCTAGATCCCCCACGTGTTCTGAACAGCTACCAGATCTCATAATGAATTGTGTCCACAATTGCCACGTGACTATCCTTACTGCTAAACTTGATTGGATAAGATTCTGCCCCTCCCCACCCCAAACCCCACTCTGCTTACTTTTTTTTTTTTTAAAAATATTGAAGGTAATTTAAAGGTAAGTAGATGAGAAATATGGGAACAATATATATAAAAATAAAAAGTTGGAAAATATTTTGATAATAAATTAGGACATCAAACAAAAGCAGCGTTTTTATCTAAAAAACAGATGGAAAATTTGGCTACCACTACTCAAGTCAGTATAGTTACAGCAAAATGGGGAAATGTGTTGTTTATATAATTTTCCATATAACATAGATATATACATCTATGTGAATTTAAATATTAAAAATGCGAATTTAAGTCTATGGCCTTGCCACCCTGAACAATCCTGATCCCGTCTGATCTCAGAAGCTAAGCAGGGTCGGGCCTGATTAGTACTTGGATGGGAGACCACCTAGGAAGACCAGGTGCTATAGGCATAAAAAATTAAAAAATAAGGGATTATAAACTGACAAGGTCCTTGCAATCTGTGAGGTCAACCAAGGGTTGCCTCACCTTAAAAAAAAAAAAGAGAGAGTTTAAAAAAATGTGAATTTACTTCCATTCAGCTTAACTACTTTTCTGTTGATAGTTTTAATAAAATATTTTGATTTATTTTTAGAGCAAAACAGCTTGCCTTCTCTGAATTCCTGCTACTAGAACTCCAGTCTCCATAACACTCATGTAATTACTATGTAGCTGAGTATCTATTCACACCCAGTGAAATCTTCATGGTCCTTATAATTGCAATCATTTTCTTCCCATAGCACGTACACACAGAGATTCCACTTCATTTATGCAAGTCTAATTTGGGTTGATTTGTCACCAAGTCATGGGAGATGAAATAGTAGATTCTTAAAGTTTTACAACCCAGAATTTTTTGGAGGGAGGGTAGTTGAATATAATACACGAAATCTTAAATACAGTGATAACTGATCTTTTACTCTGTCTATATTGAAAAATTTATCTGACTACTTGGAAACTTCTAGATCACCAGGATCCTGTGCATTGAATCACATTCTGTTAGAAAATAGAAAATATTCCATCCACGTGATCTGGAAAAATCTTAACTTTCTTGATCAACATTACTTAGTAAATGTGGACCTTGAGGTTTTATAGTCAAAATAAATCAGCGTGAAGAGATTAATGTCGTTACTCAATCCCAACACATTCCTAATTTGCAGTTCTTGCAACCGAGATGGGACCAGGGAAGTTAAAAGTCATGACAAGGATATATATGATCATGACTCTGAATTAGTTGCCTATTGACTCAGAGCTCTGAAAACTATTCTCTTTTCTGTAGCTAATACTACATGAAATCGAAGAAAAAAAAAAAAGGTTGCCTAAATGTTATCATAAGAGTAGGCATAACAATCCATTTAAAATATCAGTTTAATAATATATTTAAAAAGCATAAAATGAACCAAAGGCAGATTTCATTCGTTTGATCTTAAAACGAGAGAGAAATGTTATCTGAAAAGTGAAATGTTTTTTTGCCTTGCTGACATTTCTCCAATTCATATCCTCATACATGTATTCTTCAAAGTAACTTACAGAATCATCTACAAAGTGTAAAATTACTAAAATTACTTCTGAGAATTAATTTCCTATTTTCCTGAACATTAATGGCAGAGGAAGTTAGGATATGTTCACTTAAAAATTATTCTTTTAAACTAGAGATCTCAGCAAATTGAGCAAAGTCCCATTCTACTTAGAATCTCCATATTGTCACTGAGTAACTTCAAGCTATGCCTAATCCCACAATACAGAAAAATAGCCAATGTCATAAGTGATTATCATCTTAGTAGTCATATACATGCCACAAAATAATCCTGTTTGTGTTTAAATTTGACATGCTTTAATTATTTCATAGGACGATAGTGCTATACTCTGAACTAAGAACACTGATATGTGCTTCACGTATCACATTGCATATCATATAACATTCGCTGAAAGGAAGAATATTGAATTTTTCAGCCAAGAGAGTTACTGACATCTGGGCAGCTCATATAAATTATTCACTTGACCTTAGATAAATCACACAACCACTTTCCTCCAGTGTATACAAAATTATAATGCCTCTGTGAACCCTTATGGGAGTTCATTGTAAACTGTAAAGTGCATGCTTCTATTTAGGCTTCTCTTTTTTGACTGACCTTTGCAGTTTGCTTTGTTGACTCATAATCCCCTGCTGGCTCAGGGGACCCTGAGGGACCATAAAAGCATTTTTTTTTCCATTGGTGATGTAACCCCTTCCATAACTTCAACCGTCATCTGTATGGCAAGGCCTTAAAATCCATTTCTATCCACCTCCTGGACCAGTACTGTCACCTGTTGCCACCTGAAAGTCTTCTGAGCTTAGAAGTCCCAGCCGAATGCAAGATTTTTTTTTTTTTTTTGTAATAAATTTGTTTTTCCTCACCTTTCCACCTGAGTGACACCAGCACCATTCAGTAACTCTGAATCCAAACATCTGGATCATCTTCGGTAATACTTACCTTTTGGATTAGTCATCAATTTCTATTAGTCATGCCTTTTCAATAATGTCAAAGATTCACCCTTACTTTTTTATTCCCACAGCTAAAGCAGTTAAGAGCCTTCCTACATTCCCTGTGGATGTTTTCTGTAGTTTCCTTACCAGTTGATTAACTTTCCGTTTTTTTTTTTTCCAGGATGTTATCCAAGGCCACCCATATTTAAATGTAGCCTTTTGAGTCCCAGCTCAGAACTGCTGAATCAAAATTTGTATTTGGCAAGCTGCCCAAGGAGTGATCTTGGCATTTCGTGATGCTCAGTAATTTAAATCCTCTGTCCCAGCTCGGCCCATCTACTGCTATTGAGGATGACCTTCACAAAGCATCAATGACCTTCTCGGTGCCTACAGAACAGACTTTCTCTTAGGTAGATGACTAGGGGTGAGAGATGACTAGATGGTACATTTTTTTTTTAACTTTATGAGACACTGTTGAACTGTTTTCCGAAATGTGCAAATAACTGTGTAGCCATCAGTGATACACAAAACTCCAGTTGTTCCATAACCTCCCCAACTCCTTACACTCAGGCTTTTTGATCTTAGCTTTTCTAGCAGTTGGTTAGTGGTATCTCATGTAAGTTTATACTTGTATTTCCCTAATAACAAATGTTATGAAGTAAACATCTTTTCATGTGCTTACTTGCCAATCATCTTCTTTGGCGAAATGTCTTTTCAATTCTTTTGCTTTTAATTGAGTGGCTTGTTTTATCATTAAGTTGTTAGGATACTTTATATATTATGATACAGAGGCTTTGCAGAAACATATTTTACAAATATTTTCTCCCAGTTAATGACTTGTCTTTTCATTTTCTCAATAGTTTCTTCTGAATAGTGCCTTCTGAAAATTGCAATGAAAGTTTTAAATTTTGATAACATTTATCAAATGTTATATACCATTTATTTTTGGTGGGGGAAGGGCGGGGTGTCACTTCTTGTATGCTCTCTAAGAAAGCTTTGCCTAACCCAAGGTGACAAAAATGTTTTCCTATCTTATCTTCTAAAAGTTTGTTTCCTTTTTTCTTTTAGCTTATATATTAAGGTCATGATTCATTTAAAATTAATTTTTATATATATGTGAGGTAAAGATAAAGGAAAATTCATTTATCTTACTGATAAATACCCAGTTGTTCCTGCATTATGTTGAAAAAGGTCCTTTCCCCAATAAATTTCCTTTGCACTTTGTCTGAAGTTATTAAACATATACATGTGGGTCTATTTCTAGATTCTTCAGAATCTCTAGTTTCCAGAAACTCCTAGATTCTATTTCATTGATCCATATGTCTAGGCTTACACTAGTATATTATAAACCATGTAACGAATTGGTATTATTTTATTTTGTTTCAAAGAGTAATTATGTTTAAGTGAATTGAAAATTTGGATTTTTAAATTCTGTCCACATATTTACCATTTCTGGTACTCTTTATTCTTTTCTTTGGATCCAAATTTTCCATGGTATCATTTCCTTCTGCTGAAGGTTTTCCTTTAAAATTTTTTATAGTGCGAGTCTGCTATGAAATATTTTCATTTGTCTAAAATAGTGTTTACTTTTATTTTTGAGGGATATATTCTCTGGATCTGAAATTATAGCTTTTCTATGTATGTCAGTACTCTGAAGACGTTACTCCGCTGCTGCTTCTGGTTTGCATAGTGTCTAGTATGAAATCTGTTAGAATTCTCATCTGTGTTCCTTTGCACCGAATGTGTCTGTTTTATTTCTTTCCTGGTCGTTTCACAATTTTCTTTTTAAATCTTCGTTTCTTAGCAATTTGATAATAATGTATGTGTGTGTTGTGTGTGTGTGTGGTGTGTGTGTGTGTGTGTGTGTGTGTTTTGTGTTTATTCTGCTGGAGTACTTTTTGTTCCTTGGATCTGTAGTTTCTTTGTTTCACAAAATTCTAGTCACCATTTCTGCAGATATTTCTCTCTTCCCCTTTCTTTTCTTCTGACTCTAATTACATGTATAGGTTTCATGGTATTTTTTTTATAAGCCGTTCATGTTCTGATTTATCCTTTTCATTTTTTATTTTTTTCCTTTGGGCTTCATTTGAATGGTTTCTAATGTAGCGTTTGCCAGTTTACCATCTACTCTCCTGAAATGACCAATCGGCTACTCCCGTCCAGTAGTTATTTTTATTTTGGAAATGAGATTTAAGGGAACTTGTGTATCTTTGTAATTCTTTTTCTAATCTTTAATATTTCTTCTCCTCCTGTTCATCTTTATCTGCTAACTGTATCATATCTGTCATTGTGGGGTGTTTCTAGTGCTTGATTTTTATTCTGGTCACGAGTCATATTTTTCTTCATAAATGGGTCATATTTGCTTCATAAATGGCATACTCTTCTCATATGCCAGGTTTTTTTTTTTTGTTGTTTTGTTGGCTTTTTTTTTTTTTTTTTTTTTTTGGTATTTTTACAATTCTGGTTGCTGGATTTTATTGTATTCCTTTAAATAATGTTGGATTTTGTTCTGGTCTGGTTAAGCTATTTGGAATCAGTGAGATCCTTTTGACCCTTATTTTTAAGCCTTGTTAAAGTAGATAAACATCAGCCTTTAATCTAGGACTAATTTTACCCCAACATAAGGGCCACAGCCTCCTGAGGGCTCTACAGGATGCTTTACATATTACAAGTCTCCTCTCTGCTGGTGGGAAGATAAGCTATTCTCAGCTCTGTTTGACCAGCAGAAATTGTTTTGTCTGCTTATTTCTGGTATTTATTTCCTTGGATTTGGGTCACTTATTCTTATGCATATGCACATCAGTACTCAGGTAAAGGTGATGAAAGTATCCACCTATTTATAGATCCTGAAGGCTCTTTTTATGGGAAGCTCCCTCCTTTCTAGTACTGTGAACTCTAGCCATCTTGGTGTTCCCAAACTCCAATCTCTTATCTTCTCAACTTGGGGAGTTACTGTATGGCTTCTGCTCCTGTGCTACATCCTGGGAACTGCCTCCAGGAAGGAAGCGAGACAATCATAAGAACCACGTAATTTGTTACCTTCCTGTGCTGCCTATTTTCCAATGCCTAAAATTAATTATTTTATATTTTTTGTTCAATTTTGTTTTTTAAGGTGGGAGGATCCATGTTACTCCATCATGGGCAGAAACAGAAGTTCTAATTCCATGTGTTCTAGGTACAAGTCTTAATTTAAAAATTATTTCACTCTCATCTTTGTTTTCTCTGTTATTTATGATTCTAATGAACACGAGTTCTGTTTTTTATGTATTACTCATTCCATCAATTAAATAGTTACCATAGGAGGAAGAGTATGAAAAAAAAAAAAAGAAATTTAAGTTCCATCCTAAAGTTACATCTTCATTTATACCAGTTTATTCAAATTCCCTAAATATATATATATACACACACACATATGTATGTATACATATACTTTACCAACTAAACAACAACAACAAAAAACAATTAAAATCATCTACTCATTAAGTCTTCTGTTCATTTTGGGATTGAGATAAACCCAGGAGTAATTAAAGTGAGTAAACAAATAAAAATGACTCCTCAGTACCTAAGTAATCAACATAATCAATATTCTTCTGTCTGTTATGTGTACCTTCAATTTCTTAGCATACCAACTTCCTGTTATCTTTATTAAGGAAAACAGATCATTTAAGAAAATCTTACGTTTTAGAATGAAGAGAATGGTTTGTATACTATGTTCAAGTTGAAAGGATACTAGGAATTGAAAAGTATCGGTTTTCAAATATATTGTGAGCACAGTCTCTAATATGTGTGACAAAATCCTTTTGTTGTTGTTTACCATTTCACAATTGTAAATATTGTGAAACACCCTATTCTTTTAAATTCTTACCTTAAAAATTAAGGACCAGGTCTATGTAGCACTTGTCTTATAGCATCAAGTACAATATCACACACAAGTAGGTGCTCAGGATTGCTTTTTGATGAGCAGGATAATAGTGACTAAATGAGGTCTATTAATCTCTGTGGAATGAAAAATGCAATGGGTGTTTGAAACTAATGTTACACATACATCTGAGCTATGAGAGATCTATCCATACGTTGCTTACATTCAGTCCCTTATGTTTTCAGTATATTTTTTCATTACTTCTCTCTCTCCTTCTCCATAGTATTGTATACTTTTAGTTAGGGAAAAGGAAAATGCATTTTTATCCCACTTGATTATTAACCTTTCATATCTCATGTTAAAAATTTGGCCCATGCTTTGTATGTTGGAATTATTCATATAAACTTAGAGTTTGCATTTGTTATGACCCCATATCATAAGATAAAATAATTTTTTTAACATTTTCATAAACTAATATGTAGCAAACAAGCCCAGTTTTCCATTAGAAGATAAACTAAGAATTAAAATATTAGAACAATTTGAGTTCATGCACATTAGGACATAAAACAAATTTTACTCTTGTGATGTTTCAATCACGTCCTTCCCACCCCCACCCCCACCTCCCTACTCTTTCTTTTAGTTCTATATACAGTGTCTACTTAGCGTTCACGGAACATTTGACCATAGACTGTAGTGGTTAAGCTCACAGACTCTAGAGCCAGAATTACCAGATGGGCAATTTTTGCTTTATTATCTATATTTCTGTACCTTGGTTTCTCCTACTGTATAAAATGAGGATATTAAGAGTTCCTACCTCACAGGATTAGGAAGATTAGATGTTGAAAATTATAGTACCCACCTCACAGACTTGTAAGAATTTAAGACCTTATGATAGTACTTCACAGTTGGTAAGCTGCCAATACATGCTAGTGATAATTGTCATCGTCATTAGCATCATAACCATTGCCATCAAGGTCTTTGACCCTTTGGGGAGAATAGGCCTGTGTCTTATTCCCCCAGTGTCATGGACAGTGATTGGCAAATAGTATAAATTTAACAAATATTTTACTTTTATAAATTGTAGTTTTTTGTTGTTGTTGTTTTTTCTACTAATAGACATTTAGCAGAACAGAATTTTCCTGTAAGGCTTTAGTCCCTATGGCTTGATTATCAGTAGCAATAGAGATAATATAAATTGCCTTTGGATCTACAATTATTGCCTGCTCTGAGACTCTCTGAATACGACCTGTTAGCAAGTTAGATTTCTCTATTGCCCTATACTTTCCCCCTAGATTCTGAGTATATATTGAATGGATAATGCATCCATTGCCATCATCTCCAGAGCAACAGTTAACCTAAAAGGAGAGATGCCATCTCATTACAGGATAATTGAATGCCTCCCTCCCCAGTACCCGCGGGCTTCCCTCAGCCTTTTCTAGTCTCCTTGGTCTACACAGTGAATTCTTCCCTGTTTGGCTGCTCAGAAGCTATATAAGACCTTCAAAGACCTCTGATAAATATAAACATAGACAATTCCTATTATGTATTTAATATCTTATGTGAATGAGTTTCTAAGAAAACAACTCAAGCGCTTATTTTCCAAACATCTCAGTTCAGATTTAATAAAAGAAGGAACTATCAATGAAGAAAGAATTTTTATTCTCTACCGTGCAAGACCCTGATCTTAAAAACAAAATGTTTTAAGCTAAATTTTACTAATATTAAATTATACTAAAGTTTAAGATGTTTACCTTTTATGCTAAATTTATGGATCATGCTTTATTTTAAACCATGAGCTACTACCTATGTTCATAGTCTATGCAAAACTCTTTAGATAATTCTTTTGACATTCCAGGCATACCTTGCAAACTCAACTTAAAAAATATCCTCTTGATTTCAAGAGCTGACAGATTTATTAGTAGACGAAGCCTGTCTACTCAGTAGAAAGACAGAAGGGAAAAAGTTGGAGCAATGCTGAATTAAAGAAGGAGAATATACGCACTCTGTCCCCCAACTCGAATCACTGCAGCAAGTTGTAAATGATGTATGAAATGACAAGTTCCTGCCCAATGCACAGGAAGAATATAAATACTGCTCTGTGATCACTGCAGTGATCTGCTATTTGCTAACATTTTCTGCTTAGGTGAATCAGAAAACCTCACCTCATCTACAAATCTGAAAAAGAAATGCACCCAAATGAAATCATATTCTTGTGTGAAATACTTCTTTTTTTCCTTTTTCCTGGCTATAACATATCGATTGACCATTACACATACTTCTTGACTATTAGAATATTTAAGTGCTGCTGATGAATTTGTCTAATTTTTTTTTAATTTTAAAAAAGGAAATGTCAAAAATACAATATTACATAGAAGATACCAGAAAGCTTTCATTCCAGAGTCAACCAGACCCAAATGTGAATCCTGGTTTTGTCTAATCCTGGGTTTGACTCTGGCTGCATGATTTTACACACTTTTTAAACTTTTCTTAGCTTTAATCTTTTCCTTTGTGAAATGCAAGCAATATATATCCACCACTTCAAGATTAAACAAAATAACATCAGTCAAATCAATCATGAATTCTCTAGCATAATATTTGACAATGTTGGTACCTGTAATTTTGGGTTAATTTTTTCCTCCCTTGTTATGATGGAGGCAGCTGTTCTTTGTGGAATGAATGTTGCATTTTGAACTAGAGTTCTTGGATTTTGATTTTTCACTTTTTTAATTCATTAGACAATTCACTTGATCTTTCTAAATAGATATTAGTTTATTTTTAATCAAAATAAATATTAGGTCCCATGAGAAAAACATGGGATGCTATACATTTTAAATTAAAATGTTAAATAAGTTTAAGGTGTTATTAATTATAACAGCATATCTGAATCAAAAGTATATACACAGATAGCATTCAGGTTTCTATGAATCTGTTCTTCAGACGTGAAGAGGTACGCTGTTATTTTTCTGAAAGAACACCATGAGAATTTTCTTTGGCCAGTTTCCTCAAGGGCATATTTGCTGGAAGTATCTCATAATAAATTACAAGGTGTCCTCAGAATGCAGAGGCTAAGGATGTGTGTACTGTAATTGGACTCTAGGACATCTGGTTTTACATTAAAATCAAGCTGCGATTGGTCTTTTTCTATCTTAATTCTCTCTGAATCATTCAGCTGCCTTAATTAGAAGTGATGTTGATGTTGAGTATCTATGACAAGTCAACTGTCCTTCTTTCTGCATGTAAGGTGCAAGTCACCTTTGGAAAAATTAAGGCTTAGGTCCTGCTACATTTCAAATAATAACTAATACTTTTGAAGAATTATAGAACCTCTCCTGCAGATAGTGTTGAAAGCAAACTCAGGCAGAAGAATTACCTCATGACACTGATAAGAATCCACATCAAAGTCCTGCTTTCAAATGAAGTGATACTCCTATTTAAATGGATAGCTTCATAGGCATAAAAATTAGGTGACCACCAGCGAAAATGAAGTAATTCTCAAAATCTAATTTAATTCATTTTATATGACCATGAACCAAAAAAAAAAAATGAAGGCTATCAAGGAAAAGAAAAAGATATATACCAACCAATAACAGGTTTCATTTCCTACTAGGAAAACAAACAAACAAACAAACAAACAAAAAACAACAAAAACCCTTAGCACTCAGTAAGATTTGAAAAGAGAGTGAGGCCAATTCATTTTGATCCTGTGGCAATACTTTGAAGCTTACTTTTTAACTTTGTCTACTTTACATTTCCAGGTGCCATGAAAGACAATGTATGCAGAAAGCAGCACCAGTGGGAATTTGGGTTTTTCATTTTCCCCACTGTAGGGCTGATTTGGATCTTACTTTTTCTGAAAGCATCTTTAAAGAATTCTTCAAGCTGTCTGGAGAACGCTGGCTCGCAGAATTAAGCAGTAGGTCTGCATGGGTTGCTATGAGAGGTTGCAGTTGATTGATGTTGCTGAGAACTTCTTTTGCTTTGGCTGTGTTTTCAGGTGAATAGTAAATAAACTGGTACCCAGTACTGAAAAGACAAACATAAAGGCAAGTTATACGCGAATTTACAGCCCTTAATATCAGATGGCAAATGATAAACATAACTCCAAATATCATCACTTCCTATTGAACAGTTAAAAACTGTTCCAAGAGATTTTTACCATGGCCTAAGAGTTTTGTAAGTAAGACCAAGATATTTTTTAAGACTGGGTAAAATAAATCTAGTCCTTTTTTAACCACTAGGAATATTCTTTATGATTATAGATCAAGTATTAGTATTTAAAACAAATTCGTGTTGATTACTAATGAACTTGAGGTCCAGTATGGAGGGAAAAGGTTGAGCTTTATATTCAGGGGAATCCGAATATAAATCCTGGCTCTGGCACTCACTAGCTGGGTGGCCTTGGGCAGCCTTCTGCTTCCTTTATGAGGAAGCTGAGTATAATTATCCAAATAACTCGAAGAGGTGGATAAGGCTGGATTATTCATGTGCGGTGCCTAAAAGGGTGCTTGACAAAGAGCAAGCATTCAGTAACCACTACCTAAATTCCCCCCATGATACTTGGGGCAAAGGGAGTAAATTTTAATAGCTGAGAAATGGGGAGAAAAGAAATTAATGTCAAGTGGACATATAGAAAATTTTATTGGTGAGAAAAAGGACTTTTACAGCAGGAAAATTCCATTATGCTATTTTATCACCAGCCTTTTTATTCCTTGTGGTTTTTCATTTAACTTGTAAAAAACCTCAAATGGATTACTAGTTAGAATTACTGACTTTTATAGTCATCATCTCGGAATTGGTTAAGCACGTGATGAGAGTAAAATATTCCACGGAACGAAGGACTCTTTGGGCAGTTTCATAAGGAGAGACAAAGGAGGCATTCCGGCAGGGAAGGAATTAGACAGAAAATCGCCGGCCAAAGGGAGAGAAAGAGAAGTCCCGTTTGGTACAGTCACAGGGCTAGTGCAAAGCTTGCCTACATCCCCCTAAATCCCACCACCAAAGCACTTTTCATAATACCTTGCGACCTCCATTGAGTATTTATTGAATATTTTCTCTGTATTTACCAGCTTGATTATTAAAATTCCCATCATTGCATTTCTTATTTTCAAACAGTAGAATTCAATAAGAAAAATTAACATCTGGGAAGCTCCCCTCCCCCTTCCTTTATGCTAATGATTTTCAGGGAAAATATCAGTTTCCTCAGGGAGACAATATTCTTTTGCAAACATATAATATTCCTATTGTGTTATTTAATTGTCTTTTGCACAGTGGTGAAAAGAAATGTCCTTGGTTGCCTGGACTCTTCATAAGACTGGATAAGAAGTCGATGCGGTGTACAGGTTTATAAAGAAACCCATTGTTAGTCTGAGACACTTATGAGAATCTGCTCTGTTTTGTATTGTAGACATAAATGTCAGAAGCCGGAGTTTAAAAATAGAACGTACCTTAACTACTTATTATATTTATATATATTATATTATATTATATTATATTATATTATATTATATTATATTATTTAATGCAAACTAAAGTAAATGACAAATAACAACGGTGAGGAGGAGAAAGGAAACAACAGTCCTTGCCACTTAGCTATGTTACTTTCTGGCTCATCTAATCTTACGCAAGAGTGTGTTAAGGCCTTTAAGGAAAATCATGAGCTGGGATGTCCCGCTATGCGTCTGTACTCAGACTGGGTACAAAGTTCAGTCCACCACAGTCTTTGTAAGTCGAGCACCCCTGTGTTATTTTCACAAGGCAAATTATTAAAGCTACTGGTGCCAGGGTGGGAACAATGCTTGATGCCCACAGCCCTGACCGCAGAGGGGACTTACTACGGACCTGACACAGAAAGCGTGTGCAATGGCTGCTCCGTGACCCCTTTCCACTGATCTGTTCTTCTGTCGCTATAATTTGCTTCCCGGTGTCACTTTATGGGTAGTGACAGGCCTCTCACGGCTTAGCTCTTGCAAAGATGCGCGGTCTCCCATCTTTCCCGTCACATGCCTGTCCTCTTTCCGAGTCTGTCATTCTTGGCCCTCACTCACTCACTCACTCCCAGGCATTCTTTTGGACTCCTGTCTCCATCGCCTTCCTCCTTTATCACGCTTCCTTGGCAGCTCACTGTTACTTTATTCCCGAACATTATCTACTTTCATTATTTTTTATGCACATTTCTTACTCTGCACATTCCTTTAGAGTCTCCTCTCCATTTGAGCCTAACACACACATTTTCAAGATTTATTTCTCACACATTCCTAGCTCAGCAGTGCTCAAATTTTCAGGCATAAGATTCACTTGGGGTGAGTCCCTGAGTGTGTGTTTAAAAAATGCAGATTCCCTGGCAATGCGAGGAGGTTCTGCTTCAGGAGACAGTAGCATCTGAAACCAGCACCTCAGGACATCCCAGAGCGGAGCACTTTCAGAGACTCCTGCCATCACTATTTTGACTGCGGTCCCTTCTAAACCTTTGATAATGCCACATGACGACTCTGATAATATTTCAGTATTATTCTAAGTTCCTTCTTCCAAACTTGTTCTAATTTTCATAAACTTTTTACGAGGTTACTTTTGCACTCCACCTTTATATCCTGCACTGAGATGCTCTGATTCCCTCCTCATTATCACCTCCCATTTCCATCGTCCTTTCATCTTCTCCCTCCCAATATACTCCCTTGCCTCTTCCCGCCCTACCCCCAATGCATTCTTCAATCATCATCGTGGGACAGAACCATAATTCCTTCCCCCTGCTCCTAAGTCACTCTCCATTGGAACAGGGTTATATAGCAAGCGTGGGTTCTCCTGATTAAGTCCTTTAGCAAAGAGCAGTGAGGCTGAAAGATTCATTTTCTACAATAAAAGCCAATGTTGGTGTCCAGGATGACAGACTGTGGCATGGAAAAAAAAAATACCACCACCACAAAATAATTTTAAGTATACATATATTTCATCTACCTATTCAGTGTCTTACTCTTTAAACATGTCACATATTTCAGCAGTTATAGCTTCTTAAATGGGAAGTTATGAGTATAATTTAATTATCGAGATAAAAAGAATATAGCTAAACTCTATTTTATAGTGGTCTAAAATTTAAATTAAATCCAAACACTCGAATTAACTATTAATCAGACAAAACCAGTTGAAGGGCAAAATATTTGCTTGGACAAAAAATACTTAATAGGATACAAATAATAGAGTAAATCATAGATAATAAAAATTGAAATTGGTTTCATAATAGTTTTCTATTGATGAAACAATTAAAGTGTATATGTGTACATATATACATTTTAATTTAATTTATATTTATTTAAATCCTTTAATATCAACTAATTAGAACACACACACACACACACACACAAACTCTTATGTGCATGTGCATATGCTGTCAATGGGTTGCCATATTTTGGAGATATACAGAACAATACAGCACAAGGTGAAATAATATTCATACTCATATACTTTAATAGCTACCAAAATATAATTAAAACAATGATTGTGTGTTCTTGAGTGCATATGCCACTTCAGTTGCTTTTTGCTGGTGCCCTGTTTCCCATTCCCTCGTGCTTCCGGTCCGCATCCTAAATTCTGGGAATCGCTCTGCCACTTAGATGCGCCTTTCTACCCCATGCCCCTGCTGCCTCCACTCCTATACCCATTCACCCAGCCACGCTACTACTTCGGTAAATGGAGTAAAAAAAAATGGATGAGAGATAATGAACAGGAAAGGCTGAGAGAGAAGGAAAAGACAGCCGTGGAGGAGCATGGGCAGAGGATGAGCACAGAAAAAAATGGTTAAGTGACGTGTGGCAGAACTAAATCTCCAGAGAAAAACTGAAGGACTACATCCAGTTATTTATTCTTTTTCCTAACTCGTCATGCACTGCTCGTAAAAACAAAGAGAGAGAGAGAGAGAGAGAGAGAGAGAGAGAGAGAGAGAGAGAGAGAGAGAGAGAGAGATTCCTTGAATTCAGAGAGAGGGACAGACATGCTCTCAGTTCTAAGAAAACCATGTGGATGATAAATGAAAATGTACACCTTAGTGCACTTGAATACCCTTCTGGCTTCATGGAGTTTAACGACATGCTTCATGAAATTGCACAAGGTAAAAAAAAGAAAGTCCTCTCTGCTTATCCCCATGCTTCCTCTCCATTTTGTAGTTAGAGAAAGAACTAGAAGGAAAACAGTATTCGTTTTGTGTGCCCCCTACGAAATTCATTTCCATAATTAAATGAGTTACATCATCGAAACTTAAACGGATATTTGTCTTTGAAACCTCTCTTGTTAAAACAAATATATTAGTTTTATGTTAATTTTAGAATCAGCGTTTTGAACAAGGCTTGATTCTGCCATTTACTAGCTCTGTGGCCAGTGATGTCAATGAAGAGGGGGAAACAAACCCCTAAAGTTCATTTTGGTTCAACTTGCCCTCAAAGGAAATTTATTTTTCGATTCTGAGCAGAGTGACTCCTACTTTTCAGTCCGCAAGCTCTTACCCGTAATTTCTTGACCATTAAGATCTCTTTCCTCTCTATATCTTTTCCTTAGCCCTATATCCGCCCTCGTAAAAACTTCTCAGGCACCATTATATGACCTTTAAGTAAAGAAAGTCCACGTGGTTTCGCTTCCTTCCGTGGTCTATTCTCGTTTATCCCTAACTCCACTTGCCCCGATTTCCTTCGCCAACTTCCGAGGGGCTGGTTGGTTTAGTTCTATTTCCCTCCCTTTGGCTTCTGGTATTATTCATGCTCACTCCTCTACGAAGGTGTGACAGAGTTAACATCCAAACCACGTCTTCCCATTCCTCCCATCTAAGAACTTTCTCAACTCCAACCTGGACTTCAAACATTCAAGTAACTAATCAAACTACAGGGTAAGATGAGGTCCGACAGTCGAAACCATTCCCAAATATACTGCAAAGGCAAACGTTGCCTTGACCACGAATGGGCATGAGGGACTTTTACGGGGTGAGGGAAATGTCCTAAAATTGGATTGTGATGATGACTACACAGCGCTATACATTCACTAAAAATCTTTGAATTGTACACTTAAAATAGGTCAGCTGTGTGGTATGCAAACTACACTACTTAAGCAGAGAGTACAATGGTTGCCAGGGGCTGGGGTAGACAAAGGGGGAGACCCCAGTCAAGGGGCACAACATTTCAGTGATGCAGGAGGTAAGTCCTGGGGAATCTACGGTCCGGCACGGTGACTACTGTTAACTACTGTATTTTATGCTTGAAGTTTACTAAGAGGGTAGATCTTCAGTGTTCTCACCACAGAAACAAAGGCTAAAAGAGAACGGTTAATTATGGGAGATGATAGATAGGCTAATTATCTCAATTGGGCAATGATTTCACAATGTATGAATATATCAAAACATCAAGTTATACGCCTTGAATATATAAAAATTTTATTTGTCAATTACACCTCAGTAAGGCTGGGGAAAAACAAAAGCAAATGTTTTCAGGACATGATATCATAGTGATTATGAATCTGGGATAAAAATACAGAAAAACAGAAGGCATTTTTAGGTCCATTTTAATTTTTGTCTCTGTTAAATCTGTTATTTTTTTATGGAGGGTGTCTAATAAAGCCATTAATTTGCAATGTAGAATTAACACAAATAATCCAAATCAATCTCTCTCTCTCTCTCTTTCTTCTCTCTCTCTCTCTCCTTCCTCTTTCTCAACCCCCACCCCTCTCTCTCCTTCTCCCTCTTTTTCTTCCTCTCATTTTAACAGCTAATAATTATTAAGTTTATACTATAGGCCTAGTATTATGATAAATTTTCTGTGATCATTTTTTTTCATCTTGACGACAATTCTCTGAAGAACACATATGATTCCATTATGAAGACATGGAAATTGAAGTCTGGGTGGGTTAGGTAATTCGGCCTGGATCATGCAATTAGTATAGACGAGAGAACCAGGGCTCAAACCCAGGTCTTTATGATTACTTGGTTTGAGCTCTTCATTATGTTTTACAACCTCATGAACATAGCATTGAGCAATTTTAAATTTGGAAAAGATATAATATAAAAACACAGGAAGCATCTTTTATTTAGCAACATAATGGTAGCCAAATAATATTAAAATAAAATAGAATTAAAGAAGTTCTCATCTTCTAGTAAAACAGAGCTCATTAGAGAAGATATATGATTGTATTTTATAACACAGATTAGACTAAAGAAAGAATCTGAAAATCATCTTGCAGTAAATTGCCTTCAGCAAATATTTAACGAGTGCTAGTTGGTCAGTGCAATGAGGAAAGTGAAAGGCCAGAGGTAGCCAGCAAGATAATCAGTGGATGAGAAGGATGATGCCTGTCCTCTAGGTGCCACAGCCAGAACTGGTAGCAGAGAAGAAGAAAAAGGGGTAACTCTTTTGCGTCATCTTTTCCCCCACAAAACCTTGCAAACCTAAGGCCCTATATTCTTGGCGCGGGCAAACACCCTCTGGAGTGGTCCTAGTTTCAAGGCTGGCTCACTAACGCTCAGCACTCCAGCCCCTCACATGCCTGAGAGCTCAGGCAGTCATTTCAAAGCGATGTAAAAGGATGTTGCATCTCACTTTTCTGGGTGTTTGTAGTTGGAGATTTTTTTGTAACATCACCAAGTTTTCCATATTTGCTGCTAGTAGAAGTGGCAAAAGCTTTTACGAAGACATTTCTCTTATTCTAAAACTAGATGAAAAGGAGAGATAAAGAAACAATCCTAAATGAAATAAAACTCTATATCTATCTGTAGCACTCTAAGTAAACTTATTACCCATTGAAAACATTCACCATTATGTTTAGATTGGTATCATCTGTGTACGTACAATTTCATGTTTTCTTTCAGGCTTATTTTTTTATATCCATCTCTACATACCTCATAATGCACTTACTAATTGAAATGACTACATGGTGTTCTGTGTTAGTAATGTAGGATATAGTTTGCTTATCATTCATTCAAGATGTTTCTAAAATTTACTATTATAATAGAATCTAAAACATCTTTGAAAAAAATTATTTTTATTTTATCATTTTTATTGTAGGTATAATCTAAATAAGTAGTTTTCTTCACTTGATCTTAACCAAAGGGCTGAGACACAATTACAAATGGTTTTCTTGAGGCATTGGAGGGCTGCAGATAGAGAACCAATAAGGCAAAAGTCTTAGAAATATTTCTACTCATGACTGTAGAGAGCAATTTCAAGCAGATTAAAACAGTAACCGATCTGAGTGCAAATCACCACATAGATTCATGTGTTTTTTAATAGTACAGATAAAGCAATTTACTTTTAAAATTATACTCTCATAAAAGCCCAGAAGGAATTGAATGGGGCAACTTTTTAAATTTTTCTATCTGGTGAGTAGCAAAATCAATTCCTAGAAAGGTCATCTGTAACGAATATTATTAGTCAGAACTAACAGCGTTCATTTATTAAGGGCATACGTTTTGTGCTGAGTATCTACGGACGGCATGAGGGTGAATGAGGATGGAAGAAGAATTTGAGGGTGCGGACAGATCTCAAATGTTATGCTCTGGCCCTGTCATTGTCAGTCTGGTCGATTCAATGTTTGGGGTGACAGTATTCTCATCGATACCATAAATATGGGAATTCGTGACCTCTGAGATTCCCTGTTACTTCTAAAATTTAAAAGATTCTTTACTGAGAAAAAAGCATCGAGTCAACAAAATGATTTGCTTGTTTTCGAAACCTTTTCATATTGAATAGGGACAACTGACTTTATTAGCTACACAATGAAAACAAATGGCTGATATCTTATACTTCCTTTCCTAGCGGCCTGGACATTTATCCAGTTATAGAAATCGGAAACCAAGAATCTTTCAACCTTCAAGTCCTCATCCAGTTGGATTTAAATCCTATATAAGTTTCCGAAAAATTCTCTTTAACTTAGCAGTCACCATTTCTTCTCACTATCACTATTATAATAGTCTAATTGTTCAGTTCTCTGCACATTGCCATTTAATAGGCAAATTTGATCGTATTAATCTTCAGACAAAAACTGTCATGGCCTATAGGATGAGTCACCAGAATTGATATAGCAATGGAGTCTCTCTCTCTCATTCTCTCTCTCTCTCCGCCCTCCCTCCCCTCTCTCTCCCAGCTGTTCTATGTTCCTGGCATTTCTGAGCCAAGGTGCAGTGAATGGCACCGCCATACTCGGGTGTGCTGCACCGAATGCATAGAACTTGGAAATTTTGATGCCTCTAGATTTTTTACCGCCCACTCTAAACAAACACACAAAATCCAAGCAATTGCCAAACCCTCCTAAATATCTCTGTAGCCAACCTCTTTCTCTCCATCTGTGCTAACACTGCCTTGGCCCAAGCCACCTCTCCCCTCTAACAGACTCCCCACTGCTTATCGTAAGTTACCATCTAAGCAAGATTTTGCAATAACACCATTTTTTCTCATGTTACACAATCCAATTCTGTGATTTTTCCATGACATAGATCCCATACGTACTTAAAAAAAAAAAGTTAGTATATTTACTATAATCTTGCAAAGAATGAGACAGTCTATACTAGTTCTAAACTCTGGAAAATACAGTATTTTTTATTTTATGAACATTTATTTGTAGATGACTTATTTTCTTGCTGTTTGCTGCTTTGGAATGATGGATATTAAATATCTAAGCTAACAGAGAGCTTTAAAAAAATATGCTAGAAATCACGTGTTTAACCTGAGTACAAAGTCTCCTTGGATTAAAAGCATACTAGTTGAGATGACATTGTGCCATGGTTTAAAATATTTTTTAGTTTATGGTGAAGAGAAATACAACTCCTGATTTACAGCAAATAAGTCCTCAAACCATAATACCTTTCCATATTTAGTTTTTTAAAGTAAGCAGTAAAAAGGTTTCTTTCTGTAATTTGCTTATTAGATTTCACATTTTGTCTTTTAAATTCTAATCTTTCTTCTTAGATAAAACTAGAAGTCATATCTTAGTAACTGTGTGAAATTAAAACATTTAATTGTAGAGTCACATATCTAAGTATCTTCCCAAGAAATAGTGATAATATACTTAATAAGTCTTTCGCAAAATCTCAAGATTCTAACCACTCTTTCTACTGATCGAACATTTCAAGAGAAATCAGTCAGATCTATAGTGCAAATATGAAAACTGAAGGGTGAGAAGTTCAGGGGCTTTCTAAAAATCCCACAATTACGATTGATTATGTGTTTTATTTCACATACTGTTCTCTTCATCAAATTCTAGGTCATTTCGCAAACTTATTTTCATTTACAATTAAAGTCATTTTAGTTCAAGGAAAGACAATTTTTAAGAATTCTGACATTGGCAGCAAGGTGGGAGACCTCGAGGCTTTCAAGGAAGGCCAAGTGCTAGATGCGGTCCAGGCCTCGGCCAGCTCTCTGCCATCCGGCTACCACCCTGGCGGAGTGCGGGGACTGCTGGCCTACGGACTTTGGCGGGGCTGGTGCCGCCCAGCACGGGCTGACCGACAGCTGCCAGCCTGGAGGTGTCTCTCCATCTAGAACTTAGCACCTCGTGCTGCTGTGGCTGCTGCTGCTGCTCCGGCCATTGCACCTTACAAGTAGCCTCCCGTGTCCGCAGCCCTCACCCTGCCACACGGCCTCTGCAGGCACCCTGGCCTGCGGTCCACGTGCAGGGGCAGGAGCCCCCGACCGCTTCTGTGCCGGCCGCAGCATCGCCCCAAGAATGCAGACGCTGGGGGAATGTTTGTTCCCGCTCATCCGAACCATGCATTCGAACCCGGCCGGGGGGATTCGGGGAATGCGCTGGGGACCGACAACAAGAGCTGCTGCTCGGGCTGCAGTCTTCAGCGTCTCTCGCTCCAAGGCGGACGAGGCTGTGGCGTTCTGCAGCCCACCATGCCCAGAAAGGAGCTGCCAGATCCTGGGGACATTGTCGCTGCTGTTACCTCTTAGACAAGAAGGACCGATTCGAAAGCCAAACAATCCCTCATGGATTGGCTCAAGGTTTGAAGGCCTCCCAGCTTGTCCTATGGACCTTAACACCGAGAACCAAAAATTGCAAATCTAATAGGTCATTTTTTTTTCCAAAAGGTCAATTATGAAGCACCTAGAATTTTTCGATTAATTAAAAAATATATTCTCTGGGTTCTGCTGTAACCCAGACAGAGTTAACTTTTTTTTTTTCTACTGTGGGTTTTGATTCTTCCCCATACCTAGAAATTGTTTTTTTCTGATTTACCCAAGTTTAAGTTTCTCAATTAAAAAAAAAAAAACATATATCTCCATTAAAAGAAAAGAAGAAAGAAAATTCTGCACTGTCACACTATATGTAGTGCTTCTTGCCTAAACTTCAGATCATACTTTGCTTCCCAAGAATGGGAATAATGTCACTGACTTTTAAATGTTAAAGTCACCACTGAATTACTAATATTAAACCAGATTTTAGTTTGGCTATTTTGATAAAAATTATCACTTTTCTCCTTTCAGAACACATAAAAGTTTGTTTGTTTGTTTGTTTAATGTGAGGTGTAAGCAAACAATGACATTCTAGTGCCTGACAAACGGCTGTTTATAAAGCCTGTAAAACGTTTTCACAAACACTCCTATGTTTCTGTTTCTTAATTTCACAAACATCTCTGGTGTTTCTGTTTCTGTTACCTAATTCATTCACATCAATCTCTTCAGGCAGAGAAGTTGATACTCCCATGACAGGCAATCCTTCCACTGCTCTCGTTCACTCCCTCATACACTTATGAGCTCAAGAAACACTTATCGAGTTAGTTCCTGTGGACGCTGTGGTAAACCAGAAAGACACAGTCCACGGACCTTCATGATACACAGTCTGGAGGGGAAGACAGACCAGTAGGGATGTTTGTGCACTAAGAGGCTGAAAGCAGATGCGGTGTAGCCAAGGAGTCGCAGGCAGAACCGAAACTGAGGAAGTTCAGTTTGGTTCACTCTGGAGGGTGGTGTGAGAGAAAGAGATGATGGTATGAGTGGCGAGACCAGGCTGGAGAAGAGAGAGGGGCCAGAGGACAGGTGAATATGCTCTGCACCTTGGAGTCTCTACTCCGGGCCAGAGGCAGCTAAGACATGTTTACAATTATGAAATCACTAGATATATATATTTGCCTTTTAGAAATATTACTCCAACCAAGATGAGAGCCCGCCTGGAAAGAGAGGGAGTGATTAAGAGATTGGGAAGTATACATTCAAAGGATGGTGATTCTATGGGTTAGGATTATACCAAGCCATAATTCATTATCGCAATGCATGACTTCCTGAGAAATAAGAAGATAGCACTGACAGAACTAATTTTTTTTTTTTTTGGAAGTGGAAGCAAGGGGAAAAAAGTGATCAAGAATTTCTAGTATCTCAATTGAATATCTAGGTGAATAGTGATAAATTTACTGAGAAAAAGAATCCTCAGAAGAAGTCTAAGGGTATGGGGGTAAGAGATGACATGGTATGTCGACTGTGAAGTGTTTGGGTGATACATTACTGGGAAAGCTGTCTGCTAGATGGTTGTATACATGTCTGGACCTCATACTGAGCCATACCTGGGCTTAGCTCAGAGATGGTGTATAAAGGACTGTGCTCATGAATATGTGGGCAATTAGGCATCTTACACACATTGGTACAGCTTTTTTGGGGGGATAATATGGCAGTATCTCTAAAATTTAACCACCTCAAGTAAGAAATTCCATTTTTAAGAATTTATCAGAAAGAAGCATTCATGGATTTTCACGGACATAAGAATAAGGGTATACCTTATAAACACAGGTGGTTAAAATAAAAAATTAGAAACAATCTAAGTGACCATCAATATTGTATTGGTCAGATAATTATTCAATCAATAAAATCATGCTTTGCTTTTAGAAAAAAAATAGGTCAACATATATTAAAATTTAAAGTTGTCAAAACATTTTTTGAGTGAAAATATACTTGTTCGCATATTTTGCATAAATGGTAGCTTAAATTTATTAAGGCTCCATTATGTGTTGGGTAGCATTATAAAATTTTTGGTGTATATGAAGTCATTAAGGCTTCGGAGCAAACCTATAAGGCAAGCATAGCATTTCCATGTTACAAATGATGAAACTAAGGTATAAAGAGGGAAGGTCATTTGACTAAGGTCACAAGGAGAAAAGTGATAATTTTTATAAAAGTAGCCAAACTGTCTGAGATGGAAGTTTCTGCCTGATCACAGAATGGGGGCCAGAAAAATTAAGCCGTGTTATAAAAAAATCAAGAACATGGCATTCTCATGACTTGAGTTTGTAGACTCAGAGTCATAACTACTGAAAACTCAAATGGTGGGCTACCTAGAAGGAATTGCACAGGGAAATACCTGAAACCTTCCAACTGGTTTATTCCAGGGAGGAAGAATGAAAAGGTAGGCTTTTCATTTTTTTATGCCTCTTTATTCTTAGAATTTGTGAGCTACAAGCACATTTTATTTGTATAGTTAAAAAGGGAATGGAGGAAAAAAAAAAGCTGCATTACGAATTCATTCAGTATCATGTGCAACTCAGCAAAACCATTTCCATTCCTTTGTATCACATTTAGTTCGGTGCTTTGAAAGCCTCATCACTTAGTTGGTGCAGTGTGCCCAAGTCTCAACATGACTAATTAAAAATATGTTATTCTCTCTGTACTCCAAGCTATAAGAGATAAAACCCACTTACTCTTGAAGATTTAATGTTGTGTGCAGAGCTGCATGCAGGGAAGTGCGCAAGGAAAACAGCGGCGAGATGTGTACTCCTGGCAGCGGGGGCTGTGTATTTGCTCAAATATGGACTGAGCTGAGAGCCAACAGTGGCCCAGGAGGAACCGACTCATAGGAAGAAAAGAATATACCGCCAGGGAATCAAATGATAATCTACGTGAAGATTTAAATTTCTATTTCCTTGAAAATGACATATTTATTGTCAGCTACTGGGCATAGTCAAAAGAAAAAAAAACATGGATAGGGATTTTATTCATACTTATGCTTATTTCCATCAGGCTTGTGCAATACTTATTTTTTTTTATTTTTGGTGATATAAATTTTTTTTTCCAAAAGGTAAAATATTTGAAAAATGAGTGGGACATGAATTTTAGCCATTAACTACAAGAATGATATTTTTAAAGGCTAGTTTGGGTATATCGGGCATGACTTCCAAAGAACCACAGAGATAATTTTAATTGGAGAGCATTGAATTTACATACTTTGAAGATAGTTATTTTAATCCATTTGAAAAAAATTTTAATTTATAACAGAAAAAAACCCATGAAAATGTAGATTACAAACTAGAAGAGCCTGGACCAGGCCTCCACCAGTAAGTGCCTTTTTAAGGAGAGGACCGTGGGTGATTTTAATCTCTTCCTTTTTACTCTTCTACATTTCCTAATAAATACATTTGCAAAACTGGAAAATGATCAATAGAGAGATTTATTAAAATATATGTTGTCAAAAAATCAAAACTATTTCTACTTAAAAGATTTATGACATGACCTCAGACTAAACAGCTCTGTCAAGTTTCTGAGAGAAATCTGGAGACCAGGCTAGAGACAGAGAAAGACCTTAGAGTGGGGGGAAAAAAAAATTGGCTCCCTAAATCAAAATACGGATGCAGTCTTACTGCTTTCATTAAATATATCTGAATCATTCATTCTCTTCCATTAAAAAAAAACAACAACAACAAAACTCTTTAGTCTTAAGCATGAGAGTGAAGAGTTTTAAAACAAATATTTTTGTGGCTCCTGCCTAGTCTGCTCGCACGTTACCGGAGAGAGTATTTAAAGAGAAACACTGAATAACTCTGACAGTTTTGCTTAGACACCTGAGCTCTACATTATTAAATAAAAAATGTTAGCGCATGTTTTGCCTACCCCCAAATTAAGCAGCGTTTAGTGATCCCATCAGAAGAATATGTTTCAAAGGTTCTGCATCCAGTTCACCCATCTCCGGTTTATTGGCTGTCTGCTCGACTGTAGGCTGCAGAGAGCTCCCTGATGCAATAGTTTCCATTTTATCTAAGACATCTCCTGTTTATAATAGAGAATGAGGAAATATCTACTTGTATTTCTCCTTACGATATAAGGAAAATGTTCCTCAGAGTTTTCACCATATGATTATGTAACCACTGATCTGATAAAAAAGCAGGACTGGTTTGTTTAACTCTGTATTGTGATTTTACTTTCCTTCAGAAAATTCCCTCAAATTCTGATATAGATTCAAGTTGCTGTAGTTTCAAGGACACCCTTAGATATTTCTATTAGTAAAAATTTAGTTCGTTTTCTTTATGATGTTTACAAATGATATTTTTTTGCTTTCTTCCATTTGAAATTGTGGCATATTAAATGCTGATTATAGTCATCTGAAAGACGGAGGTCGGTGGAAAACTCAGGGTGGACATTCATGTGACGTTAGGATCCTTCGCAGGGAGTCAGTTCTGAGTTCTTCCACATGAACAGGGAAATGGCAGGGAATAAACATTCCCAAGAAGAGTTAACACTGTTCCTCGTTGGCTTTTTCTTCTTATTTACAAAGGCTCTTGGTTTTTATGAGATTTTTTTTTTATCTTAATGAAAGGGCTACGCTTTCAGGTCATGATCCTACTCAATAAAAGTCCTGGCTGATCCTGAAGTTCTTGGTGAGATTAGAAAAGATCAAAGCAGGCGAAACAAATGTCGTAATTTCCCCCTTTCTTTAAACAATACTGAAGTAAAAAATTGATTTATATTTTGAGGAAAAAAATCCATAGGCTTTCAAATAGTGTCTTAGATAAATCTCTGGCTCCAGGAACACATGGACGTTTGATGGAACAGATGAATGCCTGGATTACAAACATCCTGGTCTTTAAATAAAATGTCTAATTAGGGTTTTAGTTCTTCTAGAAAAGTCTCATGTTTACAGCATGAAAACGTCTATAATACACTCAATTTTATTTGTTTGGATGTTACTCAGGTCCAAGTTTTCCCCGGTCAAAACTCTTATAGCTTTATTCCCATCTTTGGTTCTATTTTGCAACTGTTTAATCAGTTTGGGATTCTTGAAACAAAAATTTCCAGTAAGCGAGTCATCATATTTTTTTTCATTATAACAAATATTCCTTTATGTAGACTTTCCTTCCTCCTGATACATAAAAATTGACATTTTACACATTTTTCAAGTATAATTCATCTGCGTCATTATTCTTGTCTCTGTTCTCCACACCCTGCATCTGCCTTCTCCCAGAGCAATTCACTTACATCTTTGTCAGTGGTTTTCAACTATATATTAGTCTCACCTGGGAAGCTTGTATGATATACCAACACCTGCTTCATCCCAGGCCTTCCACTGAGTCTGTCTTGGGGGGGACATCATGGAATGGATAAAATGTTTTAAAGCTCCAAAAGTGATTCTGAAGTGCAGCCAAGGTTGAGAATCGCTACTCTATATATTGATCTTATTTTATTATGATTATTTGTGAAACTTTATCTCTCACTCAAGTCCTCAGCACTTGAAATCAGAGACTATATCTGATTCATATATGAATCCAATGACTGTTGAACTTGACCTATGGAATGCTTGTATGGGAAGTCCTCTGTGGAGCACTTTCCAAAGAACCCACAATTCAAGAGAATGGCATCTCTTACTCAAGGATATCACAAACTGTGCTGGCAGTAGCGAATAACAAACCTAATGCACCATAATTGTGACCTACTAAGGCTACAAGAGGACTAAAAATAAAATATGGGGACAAAATATGGAGTCAAATCAACTTGAGAAATCAGGAAGACACAATGGAGTGGGCGGGGTCTTAGGATGGACCATGTGTAACATTTTAAATAAGATTAAGCATATGGCTTTGACAGAAAGGAATAGAAAAAGTAAGGAGATGAGAGCAGAAGAATTTCCTATGAAAGGGAACGGAGTGAGGAAAGGGGAAGAGGTAGGAAAGTGTGCTGTTCATGCAGGAAACTTTTACAGCATCTAATAAGCGAACTATAGGAGAAGGAGGTGATGAAGGTAGAAAGCCCGTGAGGTAAGATCATGGAGGTTTTGAATACCACGTGCAAGTGTGCGAGTGCAGACTCCTTGACAGTTTCCAAGTGGGGGAGTGATGTTCTCAGATATTTGTGCTCTAAAAGAATCAATCTTTCAAATCCGTCATCTTGTAGCTTTTAAAATATGTTTTATTGTGATCTGAATTACATTATATGAATACTCTAAGTAAGACTTTCTTATGCTAAAATCCTTTTCTTTATATGGTCAATGTATTCATCCAGTAATAGATCACTAAGGAACAGACATAAATCGCATCTGTTCTCAGGTGACAGTATTTCACTGGCTTAGCTGAGGAGAAAATAAATGAAGATGAAGAAGTATAATAGCTGTAGTAGTTCCCCTAAAAACTGGCCTAAAAAAAGACTGGATTCTCTTTGAGGGGGAGGGTATCCAAAAAAAAAAAAAAAGAGGCAAAGAAAATCTCTTTCACTATGTGATTTTCTGCATTGCCCAGTGTAAACTTCTAAGTCTAAGTTACTTGTTTCATAGTCATATTTACTTCTCTATTATTGCTTTTGACTAACAAATGCAATATTTGTGGCTGAAAAAGCTTGTGGAAAAATTATTTGCATACTGTGATATCACTTTGGACAAGAGGTCTTTGCTTAGGTCAGCTCTTAACTTGATGGGGACAGGCTGATACCATGCTCGTCTGTACATTGCTTCTGCAAGCCATATTTGTCCCATACCACTGCCCTATGAAGGTCACTTTTAAAATATACGCCGATTTATTTTTTAATTTTATCAATAAAGTCATCAAAAACAATAGGATCTATAACATACATGAAAAACCTAAAGCAAATCAACCTTTACAAGTATTAGAGACACATCTCTGTATTGTAAATTTGATCCTAGGTTATGTGTCTCTCTCTGTGTATATAAATACATTAGTAAGGTGGAGAATAGTGATGAATTCAGATATTCACGCAGATATTTAAAACTCGATATTTTATTCAGAGTCTAGCCATACAACTTCAACATTTTTCTTTGCCAGTGGTATATAGTGCTATTTTTTGAAATTATAGGATATTATGTTTCACATTTCACATACTGATGCTTTATATGGTCAACTATATTCTAGGTGCCCTGTGAACAGTTTTCATTCTTTTAATTGTTATGCCCTTTCAAATTTGATTGAGAAAACAGATTAAGTAAATTCTCAAGGTAGAGCCTTCAAGTTCTGGACAAGATGGAATAGAAACAACCTATATTTCTTCTGCTAGTCACACACACAACGCTCTAGACAAAACATGTGAGTCATTTATCAGAAGACTCTAGAGAGTCTTCTGGGGAAAAGAAAGCAGATTGGCTATGAGCCTCAGGACTTAATGACAGTGAGTTCCACGGGCTTCTTCGCTTGCTTCCCATATATCCCAACTTGGGTGCTAGAGAAGCCCTCAATGCAGCAAAATGCCAACTAAAAATAGCATCCCAAGAAAGCCAAAGGGTTAGTAGAAGAGTGACAGAACAGAACACTTTTAACTGTGCTTGTCTATGCTGGGGGTAAGTATCACAAAAAAGGCAGTGTCCCTACCCCACTCAAAGGAGGTGCAGCAGAGGGTCAGCGAGAAACATCACCTGGAGCAGAGCTCATGGGCGGAAACCTATTCCCCTGCTCATTCCCATTTCGGTAAAGAGATGGCATCTCTTTCCCCATGGCGTCTGTGAGTGAGCTGCCTTCTAAACCCCATGAATGAAACAGGAGATGCCCTCCCTTCAGAGCCCCTGTTTGAACTTGACTTCCACTCCGCGTTGCAATGAACAGCTTTCTGCAGCAGCGGGGTTTGGGGGAGGGTGCGACTACCTGACCTGAAGGGGTGGAGGAGTTTCATCGCAGTACGAGAACAGTTCTTGATGACAATTATGGTCGTGATTACTTTAACCTACATCTATGACATCATTTCATGGTAGTATATATCTTTCCTGCCACCAAAACGAAACAAAACAAAACAATACAACCTAAAAAACTGGGAAAATCTGAATAGGGGCTGTAGCTGAGTTAATCGTACTGTACCACACAGTCTATTTCTTTGAAATATGAGAGAACAATTAACATGTGTATGCATTGTCATTTTATACAATTTATAAAACAGTACACCAGTTATTCAATTCTAACTCCCCTTTAATGCTTTTGTCTGAACATGTGAATACCTAATAACAATGTGTTATGTGGTAAATGGGATAATTCTGTAAAAAAAAAAAAGAAGTTCTGGTTTTGCCACTCAGATTTTCTAATACTATTACCAACACAGCTATGGCTACAGAGTAACCATTTCCTCTAACTTTCAAAAGGCAGGTTTTTATTCTAAGAACAGTAACTCCTTGAAAAGAAAAGTAAAATTACTCTTTGTACCTGGATGATACTCTTTTTGGTTTACGTGAGTGTAGCCAAAGCCAGAGGATGTTACAGGATAAATGTGATTAGTCAGTACGTGGGGGATAAACTGCTGATGCAATATTTTAAAGTAGGCCCCCAAAAGTTGAGAAAGTATATTAGAATTATAAACAACAGTAATAACACTTGACGTTTTGTGTCATGCCTTTTCCCAATAGACTGTTTCCTTTTTTAATCTCATTACTTAACTGATAGAGTTCCATATTGATGTCTCTTTTTCAAACGGCACAATTAAATAACAGAAGTTATATGCCTGGCCTCAGACCACAGTGCACATCACTCCTATGGTCAGAGTCACAGATTAGGACTTGTGATAGCCATTTGGCGTCTTTGGCTTTACAGTTAGAGTATGTTTTCAACCAAATCTCTGTCTGAATCTCATTGAATGAGCAATGGTTGATACTAGAATCCTATTTTTTAGTAGCTTGGCTTCCAGAATAATTTTCTGCCAGCATAGTGCTACTTTATAAGCAACACATTTATTTTAATTTAATTTCTGCTCAAGCCTTTTTTGGAAATTCAACAACTTTAAGATACTAAATGGGTTGAGATGCAAGAACTATTCATTGTGATGGACCAAGCTTCTTTATTCTAAATATGTACAACCTCCCCAAAGGGAAGATATTATCATCAATGCTTCCTAATCATCACTTACTTTCTTCTTTCTGTTTCGAATCTGTGGAGTAGTTTGCGAAGACCACCATTCTTAAACCCCTGGAAATGGGCAGCTGGGGCTCCCACGGTGATGACGTCATAGAGAGCATCTGCAATAGGAATGGACAAGGAGTGAACACTTTGCAAACATATTTTCCCCAGCATGTTGTTTGCACTGAAGTATACACACTGTTGAAAGTTGGAGACATTATTCTGTTTAATTTTTCAGGAATAACTATGAACTGGCATCTCAAGAGGGCAAGAGGAGCTAATCAATCTTTCTAAAAGCCACCTGTGCACCTAAACAAGTTATAATATCTCCTTGATTTATGACTACATCTTAATTATATGCTACTGTGTAGAACAGTGTGTTCTTTCATTCTTCTGTTACTTACTGAGATAACATGTTAATTGGTCTTTTGAGTATTTTACTTTGTGGAGTTTTGCATCATTTAATTTGCAATCATATTGAAATTCAACAATAATGAACAATCTTTCAACCAAAATTTACAGAGAAAAGAACCAAAACATTAAGGCATTTCAGTTCAAGGGCAGAACAGCACTGGTACATTTTTTTAAAAATCTATATAGTTTCCTGACTGTGTATACTAAATCTTACACAATTTTAACACATGTTTTTGCAATTTCCTTAGGTGACAGAAGGAATACACAAAATGCGTCTTGATCTATTTTCTAGCAAGATACTTTTTTAAAAACAAAAAATCTATACATTTAAATTGAAACTCAATCCTTTGATCTTGAAAACCATCAAGTTTCATACATATTAAGTTTATGGCTTCAAAACATGCCATCATTCTTACATACTAATAAAAAGTATTCCCTCAGAAGGAAGACAGAGTGAATGCCCTCTTGTTAAACTACATTTTATTTGAGAAATATAATTTCACAGTAGATCCTTTTCAAATAGATTTTGGTATTCACACATTGGCTATTTTTCATATCTCATTTACAGGGAATACAAAAATTATTTTATTAGCTTCTCCGTAGTGGTTCAATCTAATTGTACTTATAATATTTTTCTTTAAAAAAATGTCTTCAAGAGAAAAACCTCAGCAGCATTCAGAGAACTCATGTCACAAAAATAAAATATAGTCCAAACCAATCCATCAATAAAGCAGATACAGAATAATCACTCAAGAGATTGCTGAAGCAGTAATCTCTTGTCCCTTTAAAAAGTCACTAATACATTAGTGATAAGCTTTTCTTAAAATAGCAAAATATAGACTTGTGTAAAATTTAAAGTTTTTTTTTTTTTTTTTTTTTTTTGTCCAGGGGAATTTTTGTCCAGTATTGAAAAAAGAGTTTCAAGGTGTCTATGAAGGAACACAAATTGTATAAGTGCGTCTGTTCTACTTCATGGAAAGGGGTCACATCTTTCTCAAATGGTCATGAGATCATCCAAAAGTTAACAACGCTAACTTCTAGTCCACCTTCATTTATCTAATGAGAAATCCAAAGACCTTGAGAAGCTACCTGCTTTGTCTAAAGTTTCAGAGGCCTTAGACCCAAGGTCTTCGGACTTCCACCCCAAGGATGGAGAAGCAGCGGTTTGAGTGACTGACCAGAACCTCATTCCAGGCTCTGGATCCCAGCTTCACCATCTAGAAATTGCGTGGCATTGGGAAAATGACTTAACCTCTTTATGTCTGTTTCCTCAGCTAGAAAATGGAATTGAAAGTCGTTAAAAGTGGTAAGCATTTGGTATTATTCTATGATGATTATTTTTTCTATAAAAAGTAATTCCACCATTAAGCAAAGAAAGGTGATATTTTAACTTTGACTCATTTCTCCATAAACTTTTCAGTCTGAAAAGGAGAGTGATATTGAGGTACAATGTTCTGAACAGAGTCGATTCTCGTGTTAATTGAAACTAAATGCAAAAAGAAGAATCATCGCGATGCTGCCGTGAAATACTCTGCATTTCTGCTAACACCTGGGTGACCAGTAATATCAATGATATACCACTGACTAAAAACTGTACATATGGCCCACTAAGCACAAACTAAATGTATTCCTAACTGATTTCAATTAAAAAAAAAAAGTCTGTAGACTCACTGAATCCAAAAAAGTTGGTGGCCTCTCCAAACTCACCCAACTAGAGGGGAAGAATGAAGAACGGGAAAATCTGAGTGGAGACAGCATTCTTAATTGATGGAGGTTCAGATATCTTACTTTGCAAGATTTGCAAAAACATTTGACCGCAACATGTTGCTAGGGCCCCTTTCAGGGTCTTGTAAGAGGCCTATGCACATGAGGGCCCTCAACTTAAGCTTTATTAGCTTCACTGTAAATCTCCAGAGTTCCAGCATTTTCCAAGCTATGTTCTAGGCACAGAAAAGTTCTCTTTATTCATCCACCTTGCTGCTCTGGGGACTACTAGCCAACTGTGAAGGAACCAAGAGACTTTGAAGTGGCAGGTAAAGGAAGAGATGCAAGTTACTCAAATGCCCTCTATTCATAACAGAGGGCTGATTATTTTAAAATCTAAATGAAGGGGTTTGTGTTTCTTGAATTTGTAGTAAAATACTTTCAAAGTTGTAAACAAGTTTTTATATATCTCAAGTTTTGACTTTTACTTATATCCATCCTATCTTCTATTTATGGGTTTCAACACTACATTTTTACTGCCGCCTGTAAAATATCCATCTCTGGCTAGTTCAGCCCTCTTCCACGCTAAATAATCTCATTCCTAACTGCCTTGTGAACATCTCCGAATGTCAACCAGCTATTAAACTTTGCTTATTCTCTTGCAAATTATTCTTCCTCCCTGGTTCCCTGTGACCAGTACAGATATCACATTCCTTTTAACTGTCCAGATAAAAATTCTCAAGATCTCAAAATATTCTCAAGCCCTCTCTTACCCTCAACATTTTATCTGATCAGTTCTAACAACTCTGCTGCCAAAATTTTATTCTCTCTTATCACCGTGAACTCTCTTTAGCTTAATTCTGACCTTCCTCCTTTCCTGTCAGGATTACTACTGCCTCTTCAATCCTGACCTCCCTGCATTCTCCTGTGTGGGTGGCCATTCAGTCACTCTGCCCAAAACACAGGCTTCGATATTTATATCTCTTTTCATATATTTCAAGCATTAATAAAGAACATTCAAATGTCTCGATATCACGCATGTTGTAGGTGTTTGGTAAATGTCAATAAATGTATAGATGTTATGAGCCTGATTCAATGTCTTAATTCCCTTTAGATTATATAGGGAATTAATATTCTTAAATTGAAGAATAAAAAGTTTAGATATATTATACAGAAAACATATTGGAATCTGGAATATATATATATCCAGAGTTTAAACATAACTGTACACTCATCCATGTATCATATTCAATGAAATAACAAGACCTTATGATTATACACATGTCGAAAGATGAAATTAGACCCTTCTCTTACAGCACGCACAAAAATCAACTCAAAATGGATTAAAGACTTAAACATAAGACCTAAAACTATAAAACACCTAGGAAAAAAATAAGAAACATGTTTTATAATATTGGTCTTGGCAATCATTTCATAGATATTACATTAAAGCAACAAAAACAAAAATAAACAAGTATGACTACATCAAACTAAAAAGCTTCAGCATAGCTAAGGAAACAGTATTGTGAAAAGGCAACATATAGAATGAGAGAAAACATTTGAAAACCATGTATCTGATGAGGGGGTTAATCTCCAAAACATGTAAGGAATTCCTGTATCTCAGTACAAGACTCCAGGGAGTCTTAATATTTTGCAACTGTTATTTGATAATTATCAGTTATCAATATCACTGTATTTGGAACAGCTATCTCTTTTGGTCTCTTCATCCTTAAATTTCACTTGCAATTAATGACTACAAAAATAGTAGATAGATCTATGTACACCTTGGGATTCTTTCCCTTGTTTCTTAGTTTAGTTAACAAAGAATGGTATGTATACCCTTAAAGTGCCATGTTCATTCTTGGCTGGAGTAGTTGTACTCCATGAAATTTAGGTAGAATTAACAGCAATTGATTATTTTCCTCTAGAAGAGAGTAGATATTATACAGAAACCAATTAAATTTTAAAATTATAAGATAACAATCCGATCATTAATTTCTGTCTCATTTAAAAAAAAATTTCCCTATTTTATCCTGTTCTTAAATTAGGTAGCTTTATGATATGAATAGCCTTTAACTGAGTATATTAAAAGCTTTCAGATTTTTGGTACTAAGAGATGACTGTAAAAATCCAGGTCGGCATTTTTGAAATAAAAATTTAAGCAAAAAAAGTTAAAGGACTCTTTTTCTTTCTCAAAAAGCATAACCTGTGTGTCTCCTTTTTTTTGATATTTTATATGTCAAAAATTGTCTTTGGCCTTGTGAAAATGGTATAGTATATAATATAATAGAGAAGTAGATCTCAAGTCTCACCAAGCTAAAGATACTAGGTTGGTTTGAAATTTAATAATAGGGCTGCCTCATAGCCTTTTAAAAGCCATTTAATAATAGAAATGAGATAATAAGTCTATTTTTTCCCAGATCTCTTTAAAATTCCTACAACCACAAAAATAGTGCTAATAAAAAAATGTAGATATGCTGATCTCATTTCAAGGAATAATTTAAGCATAACCTGACTTCAAAATGGCCTACAATATGACTTTGACATGAATCACAAGATCGTAGGGATTTTTAAGGGAAATCTGTTTCAAAATAGTCCAAGCAATTTGGCACCATCATTAAACATATTTAAAGGTAATTATGCTTCATTGATAAGGTGATAAACCCAAACTCTTGAGACATAGAAACCAGGGAGCTCTGAAGAGCTCCTCTTGTTTGCTCCTTCCTTCAGAAAATTCTGGCCAATGTATGTGATTCCAACTAAAGCTTTATGATATCACATAGTAGGTTCTTTCTTTCACTTTCCCTTCTCTCTCTCTCCTTTCCTCCCTTCCTGTCTTTTTCCTTCCCTTCCTCTTTACTTTCTTTCTCCTTTCTGTCTTTCTTTCTTTCCTCCTTCCCCTCTTTCTTCTTTTATATTTGCTATAATACACTTATTATGTATCTATAATATATAAAATATATAAATATTGTAATATCACAAAAATCCATACTATTCACAACTGATTTTCCAAGAAAATAAAATGTACTGAGCTATATTGGAGGGTGGAATTTTGGTCTTTATTTCAGGGTTTTTTTGTGTGTTACCGTTCTCACTACTGTATAAAATCTCTGTTGTGGTGGGGGTTCTATCTGTTGCATTTAATTTAAATAATGAAAAGTATGAAAAATTAACTTAATGGGTCTGGGGGCACTCAAAGTTAAATGAAAGTGATTTCATTTGTCAGTATGAGACATGACAACATTAGTTCTGCTCAGTTACTTGTTTCAATAGCAAGACATTAGCCTCGTATTTGGTAAATCTGCCTACTATTGTTTGCAAAGCTGCCTCTCCAAATATAGCAGGCATTATTAATCAAATGTGAATAGACACGATTTACTAATGGTAAGAAGGAAAATAAATGTAGACTATAATGAAATAACTCACCAGTGAAATATCAAGGCTTGGCCAATCTTACTTGCATCATTACCTTGCAAAATGTTGTCTATAATTCAGCTAAACATTTAAATCAGTAACCATGAGTCTTAAATAAATTTATCTGCAATTCAATATATATAAATACATGTTATATAAGCAAGTAGAACATTTGATTGATGACCACCTACAACTTTTAACTGTTTTATTTTACAAATAAGTAAACCAAAGCTCAGAGAGGTTATTAACTTGGTCAAAGTCAAAGAAGTTAGTGGCAAGGCCCCCAAAATTCAGTCAAGTTTTCAATTTCTATTACAACATATAGTTGGTGATCTAGTCTATAAAGCACTTACTTTATCTGAATTCTGAATTCAAATCATAACTTTAAAAGTATTTTTAAAACATATAAATTATTATTTAATGTATAAGCATGATATGTATTATAAGCACACACACACACGCACACACACACACACACACACACTAAATACATGTGTAGCCTAGGGAAAAAGTAGTATGCAATATAATTCAGTATCTTTGCATTAATTCTTGGCTGTTAGGATATCTAGTCTTTTCTCACATTTTCTCTTTAGGTCTTCAAAGAGAGGAACCAGTCTTTCTCAAAACTACTATGTCAAAAATTCTCTAGTTTATGAGTTGTACCATAGTTCTATAACATAAAAACCTTGCTTTTCTCTCTACTGCTTGTTTTTTATTATCAAAAATAAAAAAAGATTTCTTCATATATCCTGTTATAGTTTGAATTGTGCCCCCCCAAAAGATATCTTGGAATCTGACCTTATTCAGAAATAGGGTCTTTATAGATGTAACCAAGTTGAAATCAGGCCATTAGGGTGGGTCCCAATCCAGTATAACTGGTGTCCTTAAAGGGGGAATTTGGACACAGAGGCAGACACACACACACAGAAGATGATGTAAAGACACACAGGGGAACAGCTGTGAAGATGCGGGATCGGTGTGATGCATCAACAAATCAAAGTAAACGAAAGATTGCCAGCCATGTATCAGAGCTAGGAGGAGACAAAGAAGATTCCTCCATTGGTTCCACGGGGAGCTTGACTCTGCTAATGCTTTGATTTCAGACTTCGGCTTTCAGACTGTGAGACAATATGTTTAAGATGCCCAGTTTTTGGTGCTTTGTTACAGCAGCTCTAGAAAAATGGCATTTACCCCAAACCGACTAATTAGGAGAAATTTTATTTGCTTTTCTAAATTTCTTTCTTTTGGTTGAGAGTTTCTTCCTTTCCAATTGGAGAAACAGAAACTAAATGCACTGTATTCAACCTAGCTCAACACAGACTATTTTTCAATGGTACTTTGGAAAATAACAGCAAACTGTAAATGGTTCTGTTGTTTCAAGAAATGAATACGAAGTAAAAGACCACTTAGATAATAATTTCTCTTGGTTGGTGGAAATATTTTAAGGATCATCACCAATATTTGAATGCACATTTAAAGATAAATTCCTATCAATTTGGGTCCAATGGACTATCTGGTTTGATGAAAGGTCTATCCATCTACGGCTGTAACCCCAGGCCATCTTTTTCTCCCATTTCCTCATTCTATCAGTCATTAAGTACTTGCATATGATGATTTTTCCAAATGCCTCTCTAAGTCATCTTTCCTCTAAATCTGGCTACTTCTTTCATTCAAGATTGCTTTGTTTCTTAATAGGCTCTTACGTGATTGCTTTTCTCCAATTCTAACAGCCCTGATAAAACTTATAGATCCATTTTGTTATAGCAAAGGCCACATGTATAACAGAAACCCTTATTGTTCATTCTAGGTGTTTTACATACTCCAATTCACTTAATCAGGAAGACAGCAACATTGTTTACAAAGATTAAATAACAGACTTAAAGTCATTATAAAAAGTGGCAAAGCTGCCATATTGTTCTGTTCTACTCCAAAATATATAAACGTTTTACTATATCATAAAAGTGTCTTCACATTGGCCATTAGAAAGAAAACAGTTGTCAAATAGCTTTAAGTATTTCCGCTTTATTACTTGTTGATATTCTGATTTTGATCATTTTTAAAATCATTACATGTTATGTTCCAACTACTGATAGACATTAGGCCAATTCATCTAATTTTTATTTCAATTATTTCATTTCATATAATTTTAGTTAAGAGGATCTATGCTAAAATTTCAGATAGTCGATAAGGGATAACGAAGATAATAAAATTACACATCAGAATGATTATGACTATAATTGAAGTTGCACATTAGCTGGTTGTACATACACAATCAGTACGCGTAACCTTGAAAAATGCTTTATTTTGTAGTTTACAAATTTCAGATGATTCGAAAGCAGAATAGAGATGTCATTTTAACTTTTTAAAACCTGTAACCTATATATTGTGACCATGGCCACAAAATAAGATGCTAGAATGAATCTTTAGATGTATCCGTGTATGTTTTGCACATGTGTGTCAACATACTGATCAAGAAGAATTTGATGATAAAGTAACTTGGCTCCCTAGGAAGATGGGTACTAGTATGATAAACACAGTATTTACCATTCAAACAGGGAGACTTCTGGGCGGGGGCGGGGCGAGGAAGCTGATGGCATTTTTAACAAGGATGCTGGGACACAGGCATAATATGGGACTTTGCTGCTAAATAGGGGCAGACACTCACCCTCACTATGCATAAAAATGGATATAACAGTAAGTTTAAAAAAGTAAGATGCAAAGAATATTGTAAAATATATGTTATTAAGAAATGGCAAGGAATTACGTAGAGTGGCAATAAATGCAACGCCATATTGTTCACTCTGGACCCCATCCAGGTGTGTATATGAAAACTTACATGTTTTTCCTGGAAAAAATATTTCTCACAACTGAGTACATCAAAATACTCTCTCACCTTCTATCTAATAAACCTCCTTCTCATAGGTAAGGGGGTGAGTCTCTTAATAGTTTCCCCTAAGTCAGAGAAATGGCGTATGAGTCTACCTCTGGGCTTTGGTTTCTCAAGACAGGTATATAATGAACAAGTCTTGTTTTCTTTTTTTCCTAATTCAAACAGTAACACAATTAGTAGCTATTAGCCACCTCTGATACTACTTAATAAAGCTAATATTCATTTTGCATATTCATTTGGAACTCAGTTCAGGTGACACATTTATAAATGATTGCCCAGAAACACAGCAGTGAATAGTCCTTTTTGTAGTATTTAGAGTTATTAGCATCAATTGTGTCATCTTCATCTTTACGTAACTGTGCAAATGATAAATTCTGCCAAAGTCGAGATTTTTAAAGGAGTACACACTAACATAATTTGCCCATTTAAAAAAGAATACTATGTCCTACCTTTCAAGTGAGGACTGTGTACATGCATTCTCTGTAGATGTAGATTTATTGGAACAAATTCTAATGTTTTCTCTCCTTTGCTGCTGCTTGATTTAAAAGAGGACCCTGGATGGAAAAAAATTGAACATTATTAGTAAATATATAATGAGTGTGTATGTGTGTGTGCCCGCATGTATGCTGAAAAGTAAATTTGACATAGAAAAATGTTACAAAAATTTCAGAAAGAGAAACATAACGTATGAGCTCATTTTCTTCTCAGAAATGTAATATTTTGAAAAACTCGGTTATGTTTATAATAATACCATGAGATAAAATAGTGCAATTTTTTCTTGCCAAGACGGAGAGAGAGAAATAAAAGTAATTTTTTAAATCTTGGCTTTTCTACGTCCATAACAATGTTTATTATTGTTTTCACATAACATACGTGAAGTGCAATTAAGTTTGAATATGCAAAGTTATCATTTTCACACCTGTTTCCTTGCTAAGTTCTGTCAGAATGTCTTGGTACATATTCACCATTTGATCACAGTGAGTGAGGACATTTTTCCGCAAATTGTCCCAGTGTGGAGAAAGTTCACCAAGTTCTTTCAGCTCCTGGTTTCTGTTAAGAATGAAAAAGAGGATAAAATATTTATTTTGATCTTAAATCCATAGACACCGAGTTGCTTAATCAGGATTGCCAAAGTAATAAGAAATTGATTTACCATCCCTTTCAGGAAAGCTCTATGCACTTTTTATGGATAAAAAAATATTTAAATGCAAAGAATGATATAAATAGGTTAGGCCATACAAACATTAAAAGTTCTTTATGTCAAAGAGAAAAAAATATATAGATGAAATTCATTAATAAAAATTTCACAGATAGCAGACTTAGTATCCATATTATATATAGTGACCATTAGTTAAAAAACAAACATTAAACCTCAACAGAAAAATGTTCTCGCCTTTGGCCATCCAAAATGAAATAATGTGGAGAGAGTTATTTGACTATGTCTGAGGTAACACAAGCTATTCGAGTAATCTAGTTTATATATAATAGAAATATATATATTACATAGTATATGTATTAAAAATATATATTTTTAACCCCATAAATGGTATGATCAGGTGTGATATTATTGGCCTCAGTTTCTCCCAAGAGGATAGTTTAATACTGCACATGCCTTATCCCGTCTTTAACAAAAGGAAGAGCTAATCATGCCATTTAGGTTTTAATTACTAACTTTTATCTAATTCTCTACCCTTTAGCCAAGTTAATTTAAATCATCAGAATGCCTTTTTAAATTATAATGATAAATGAGTTAATATGCTGCTTGGTTAGATCTCTTATTCATTTCTGTAACCTTTTACCAACAACATTTTCATGAGTCTAATTTACCCAGCAATAATGAACCTTCTTTGCTATCTTGCTGTGGAACATGCTAAATACCAAGCTAATAAATTCAGAAGATGTAGAATCTTTAACATCCTGTTAAATTCAAGAGTAATGGATGGCGTGCAAAAATGTGACTTGGTTTCGAACGTTTGTAGCTGCATTTGTTTTTATTACAATGGGAATGCAATCTAGTATTGCTGTATCTTTCATTTGAGGTCTTTCAATTTTTTGTGAACATTAATCCCATTCTCAACTTTCCCATAGATTAGCTTTCATCACACAACATTTATGGGAGAAGTAATTAATCAACAGACAATGAGAATACAGAAAGTCATGTTCAAAGCGGGGGTAGGACGGGAAGTTGAAAAATCGGTGAGTCTGTGTGCGCTCAGATGGCAGGGTGTGTAGACTCAGGATGAAACCACAACAATCAAAAGAAACAAATAACTCCCCAAACTTGAGATATCCGAGCCTGGAAGAATCTGGGTAATTAGGTCAAACCTGAGATGGATAATAGTATAATATATCAACTTATCATGTAAGGTTTTAGGCTGTATTTCCAGTAGACACTTATAATAGAAATACTAGTTAAGCGTTCCTGTTGAATACTAATAGATGCACTGATAGATGTTTAATACTGACAGGTTTACAATTTCTATTGTCTCTGAATCTATATGAGAAATAATAATTAAAAGAGAGATGGTGATAGCGAGGGCCCTGGCCACTGTGGGACCCTGGGGTGGTGTACTTCTCTTTGACCAAGAGAAGCCTGGCGACGTGTGATCAGAAAAGTTCATGTTCTGTGGAGAGTGGCTTGAGATAAACTGGGATAAGTCCATGAACTGCTGTCGAAAATTTACCACACTCTTCCAATATGTCAAAATTCACATACAGGGACACATATACACAGATAAAAGCTGGTGCTAACTGCCCGTTTGTTCTAAGAGAGGGCATTACAAAGGTACACATTCTGAAAGAGACAAATAACCAACATGAGGTATCTTCGTATCAAAAAAGTTCAAATATAGGGGAACTATATAAAGGTGGAATAAATCAAAGTAGTGATGAAGTTATAAACGAAGTGGGGCAGAGTAAGAAAGTAATTATAAGTTTAAAAATAATGAAAGGAACTCATTACATTATACATTAAGATAGATGAAGAGAGGAGATAATTGGGCGCATCCAAACGAGTGCACTTTTCCACTGGGAAGGTTAGGGCTGTTTATGTTATATTTTAATTTGTTACTCAATGAACAAAATCTTCGAAGTTTAGGGGTCTTGCTTTGTATCTCAGTCCAGGTTCTCTAGAAGGCAGAGCCTGAAACTCAGCAATCCCAGGTAAGCATAAGAGAGGTAAGAAGAGAAATGTCGCAGGAAGAAGAGGAAGCAGACATGAGGTGGTCCGTTACTGAGCTGGGCAGAACTTCACAAGAACACACGCTGACGAGGTCTGTGGAACGGCTCTAGAGAAGTCCCATGGAATCTTTGCAACTTGGAACAGTTCGTTAGATGGAAGAAGAGAGATTCATGTGCCAGTTCCTTACCATCTTCTATATTTTACTGGTAAAGATCCACCCTATGGGACATTCCCTCCTTTGTACTTCTGGTTGCATAACTGGTCTCCTTTGGGCAGCCACTGGGGAAGCAAAATCTCAGTGGAGACAGAACTTTCCTGAGACTGGTCTGTTATGACACAGGCGCCAAAGCCACGATGGATCCTTCTGTGGTAGATGCCATTGGGGCCTGCCAACCTGGTCTTCATCTTGGTGGTGGTGTTAAGGGATAAGGTGACAATGGTGGCATTATCTGGCTCTCCATTGAGTAAGTGGTTAAATCATAAACACATATTAGGGTTGGGCCAGTACAGAAAAGCACGTAAACTGGCCCCGGGCCAGGCACCCTCTTGCACAACTCAGATGCACTTGCATTATTTTCTGATATCCAGATGGCATATAAAACAACATCATTCACATCTTCCCCCAAGAGGAAAGTTCAAATGCAATCTTTCAAAGTGGCGACCAGCTGTAATTCCCCAAAGCTTAAAGAGGTAGTGAACCAAGCTACAATATGCAATACTCCAGCTGATCCTTGGGGCTTTAATTGATATTCATCACGCATCTCCTCTACAACTCATTCCAGATTTTCTTCATATTCACTGGCATTTCAGCTAGTCTTGGGTACTGCTTTGTGGGGTTTCCAAAACCTTAGTCCCTAAGGATGAGACTCTTAGTTTCTTTGCTCTTATGGAATCTTGGTTGCTGTAATTTCCCATGTAATTTCGCATCTGGCCACAGAGCACCTCTGAGTTCCAGACATATTTCTTTTTGGTCAGATTGTGAAACAGTAGTAGCTCTATGTCCTCATGGCAATGAGCGTGGTATCTCTTACTATCTTTGCTTGGTCCATTGCAAGTGAGGAATGCATGGTAACCCAGTCCCATGTGATTAATCATAGCTACTAGTTAGTGTGACCGTTAATGGATCCCCTGAGAGAACTGCCAAAACCCATCCCCTGAGAATGAAGATTTTAACTGGCGAAGTCTAAGGTCATAGAAGAGGAAGCATGAACCCACAACTGGACACTGTGACTGATTGTAACGGAGGCCCACCTTTACTTCGTAGCTGTGTATTCTAGCTGCGGTGGGCACAACATCCTACGTCAGCCATTGGTTTAGCATACAAACTTTATCCTGGAAGACGGTGCCCCAATCCTGAGGTTTTCCCTCAGGTGAGCATTTCATGATTAATAGTACTTTGCCGTTCTATCAGGTCTGTGGCTTTCACGTGGGGCGGAGCATGCAGTGGTCACGAGCTCATTGTTGCACCTCCTTTGATGGATCATGTGTGCTTCAGTTGGAGCAAAGCTGTGCGGGACACCATGTCATTGGATCAGGCATTCCATAAGCCATCAGATGGGTGCCAGCAGCGGCACTGTGAGCAGAAAAGGCAAACACATGTTTGGACTACGTTGCACCTATTTAGGATGAATTGTTGCCCTCTCCAACCTGAAGGGATCCAACTTAAGACACCTGCCACCAGCAGTTGTCAGGTTTCCCAAGGAATGGTGCCATGTCAGTCTATTTCTGGTATTTCACATTTAGCAGAGACAGGAGCTATATCGCCTTGGACGGGGAGGCCATGTCCTAGGTCCATCCATTGCCCTCATGTCTGACACCAAGGCCATTCTCTTCATGGATCTATTGCACAAACGCTGAGGTATTAGAACAAAGCCTGGCTAATACCCATAGGCAGGTGCTAATGTCCATCTGGTTGGGAAGAGCCTCGTCTAATTTGCTGGGCATGGCTCTAAGGCATAAAGGCATTTCATGCTCACTTCTATAAGTTCATCCACATATCCCTTTCCCAGGCCCCCTGGTAACCAATGCTCTAGTCTTATTTCTTCCAGGTCCTTGAAGCCATTCACTCTGCCAATACTCAATATCTGTGCCTCAGGTCATTTCTCCTTCTAATGAAAAACAATTATCCTGACACAAAGTCAGTAACATGAGACTCTGGGACATCTCTTCAGATGCACACACACACACACGCACGTGCACACACACACACACACACACACACACACACACATGTATCATACCTTCCAGATCTGCTTGAGTCCAATTCCATATGTGGTATTCCCACCTAACAAAACACGACTCCTCCGCCATGCAATGACATCAAGCCAATACCCAGTTCATAATGGAGAGCTCTAGTTACAGAGTCGCTTTGTGCCCCATCCTCTGGGGTTCAGTCTCTGCTAGGGCCCAGCATCATACCAGGGTCTATCTTTTTGACAAGTGGTTCTCTGATACAGGAGCACGAGTATACTCCAGAATCCTACACGTTTGCACTGAAACTTTCCTACTTGGGTTTCTAGAAGATTCCACATAGCCACATTATTTCTCGCCATGAATACTTTTGTCCTCTTTGGATGTCCTCGATCATGTACCCAAAGGCTTGCAACGCAGTCGGGATCTTCTGTCCCTCTTGGTGTGTTCCCTTTGACATACTCACTGTGCTTCTCCAGTAATGGCTTAACATATTATATTTAGATATTAGTGGCTGGTTAAGCACTAGACAAAAAGTCTTAATGATATGTGCATCACAAATATAGTTGATAACACAATAACTATTTATATGCATAGAGAAAAAGGTCTTTTTGTGTATGTGTTAAATTACTGATTTCCTCAATTATTTGTCATATGTTAGAGATGGAGTAACCAAATGTACCAGTTTACACCTTATTCCACTGTAATTATTAGCACTCCTCCATTCTGAAATATCCTATTTGATTATCCAAGTTATAGGATACCAGACTTAATATATCTTTTTTGATATTGTTAAGGAAAGCAACAACTATGAACTCACAGAATGTTATACTTCAAAAGAAGTTTAGAGAATAATCTGAAGCCTCTCGTTTCACAGATGGAGGCGTCTAAATGAAACCTTGTTAGTTTCCGAGTCACTAAAATCCCATAAAGCTTCCTGAGTATAATCCCCATATCTACTCTTTCCTGACCCCATATGATTCTCCACTGTACAGAAAAGAAACACAAAACAAACAAAAAAAACAAACAACAGAGTGCCTTGTTTATTGAAGGTACTTAAAGACCATATGTTGAATGAGTGGAGTTCAGAAACTTGGCCACTGATTTCCAGAATTAACGTTTGTAAACCTTTATGTACTTTTAACACTAAACCTGAGCAAAAGACAAATTACATTTTGAGATTTTTACTTTTGAATCTTTTAGTTGGAATGACACAGCTACTAGACATGCAGTGCATTGTAAATGATGTTCTCTAAAAAATGTTCAAGTGCACAGTGGTGTCCAGGATTATGAGGCCCATAGATGTGGCCCCTGTGGTCCAGTCTGCATGTCACCACATTTATTTAAACAGGAATCTGACATCAGTGTTATATTTAAATAATTACACATCTTACCAAGCCTTTGGTATGAATGGCCAAGTAGATGAGATGGTAAATACATTTTTAATCCATAGAAAAATACTTTAAAAAATATTCCTTCTCCATCTATAAATACTGTCATTCTACTCACAGTAACAACAGCTTCTGCTTTCAAAAGATGTCTCCTTCAATTGCTGCCTGACAACAAAAATTTCTTTCTGTAAAATTCACTGCCAGGCTAAACACACACTATCTCTTATGAACTCATTCTTACTCTCACTAGAGTTCTAGCTCTGAAACCAATCTTCTAGCCTCTTTCCAACTCCTTTTAATTTTCCAAGAGCCCAACAGATAGATAAAAGAAATTGGGAAAAAAAGGACTGAATGTTCACATTATTAAGCTTAGGCGCTTACACAGTATACATTTTTTTTTTTTTTTTTTTAGTGCTTACTGCTATCCATCCCTTTTGCTTTGCTACCTACAAAAACAAAAGGAAAATTATATAAACTAAATCTCCAAAGGAGACAGATGATGGTCCACTTGAGAAATATCTAATGTTTTATGGATCTTGGCATTCCTACTGTAAAGTATGACTTTCTTACCACTTGATGATAAAACTTTATGGTGCATTTTTTGTTTAGATAGTTTGTTTTGTCTCACTTTGTTAAATATTTCAAAAATACATGCTTTTCCTCTTCAGTACAACTGCAAGTTACTGGAGGTCATTAAGATCCTCTGAACTTTCCACAACACAAAACACACTACTAAGTAAATAACACGTTTGAAACACAGACTATGGAATGACATAAAGAGAAAACGAGATCTAGAAAAACAATCAGATCTACGAAGAATACAGAAAAATAATTAAACACAAAATGAAGCATAGGGAACTGGAAAACAAATAGCCAAAACTGCTTTAAAGCTTTTACATACAATGCTTAAAGCATTGGCAAGAATAGTAAACAGATAAGTGGTTTTAAACTTTGTTCCTTATACTCTTGGGGATGTTGTGGCTACAGAGACAGGGGAGGGTGTCAAACAAAAGGGAAGCCAAGTAAGTGGAAAGGCATCAGGCCTTTTTCCTTACTCCAGCCACCAAACAGAGCCACCAGCTCCAAATGAATCTCTTTGATTAACACTGAAATTTGGCGTACGTTCTGTGTAGACAAAAATGATTTCTGCTGCTGAAAACTAAAACTAGGCTTAAGATCACTAAAATAGAACATAATAAAAAGAAGAGAAAGTTTAGCTTCTATGTAAAATGTAGTTTTAAAGTCTACTGATGATGTAGTCAGGGGAAATCCCAACATGGGAAAAATCTGCTCTGAGCCTGTGAGAGGCAGAGACTTGTCTTATTCACGTTTTCATCCAGCCATGGGAAGTGTTCGACATAGGCTGTTGACTGAATAAATAAAAGGTTTGCTTGCAGATTATTATTCTTAGACTTTCCTAAAATTCGACATTTAGTCAAAATAAACTAATCTCAAAGTAGAATGCTGAGCTCTGCTCTAGTTAAAATGGATAGATACAATAGATAAATGAGCCATTGTTGAGTCCTCTAATGTATGATCTCAGTCTGTAATCTTGGATTGGGCAAGTCATTAGGGATAGAGAAAGATTTGAAAAGATATCTTCACATGGAATTTCTTACTGTGATGGTTAACTTTATGTGTCAACTTGACTGGACTACAAAGTGCATAGGTATTTGTCAATTGTTACTGTAGGTGTTTATGAGGGTGTTCTGGATGAGATTAACATTTAAATTGGTAGGCTGAGTAAAGATTCTCTTTTGTACTTTGGGTGGGCCTCACCCAATCACTCAACTTGAAGAGAACAAAAGGCTGACCCTCCTTCAAATAACAGAGAAGGAGAGAAAGAGAGAGAGGGCCCTGACTCATATACCAACTAAACACAGGGATTTCATCACAAAGATTTCTCTCTGCTAGGTACGAAAGAGCTTGGGAGGCATGTTGAGACAAAAACATTTAGAAGATAGTATTTCATGGCCTTTTATCCCTCCCACCACATTTTTCAAACACTCTGTTGACTACTTCAAAAGAAAAATGACTGTCAAGATGCCTACCTTGTCTAAGAGACATGCACAAGAAAGCTCTCTAGTTCTGAGGTCAAAGCTCCACATGTGAACACCTATTTTATTAAAAGTCTGAGCCCAGAATAATAAATTTTAAAAATCTTGGCATATAAATTCAAAAATTCTTGAAATTATGATAATTATTGTAATAAGGAATGCTTCAGAATTATAATTAATTCATTACAAGAAGTTTGCAAAACCAAATAGCCTGATAAAAATTTATATACCAAAGGATATGACCCAATAAGAAAGACATTAAAATGTTATTTAAAATTGTTATTGTCTAAATAATAGAAATATTTCCTCCCAATAAGCATACATGCCAATTTGTAAAATAAAAATAGCTATACAATTTAAATTTTAGTAGGTATCACAGTCTAACACTTTACATGGGTATGTATGGATGGAAAATTTAATAGGCACATTGCTTTATTCAATAAGCAAAATTAGACCTTAAATTTAACCAAAAGAAGCCATAAAAAATATACCCATTAGAAAAAATTTAAATGCTACATAGTCAATGAAGAATAATAGACTACATAAATGACTAGTGGGTGGCTTCAATTTCATAAAGCAATTGGGTGACACCATGACATTGAACAAAGTTCAACCTGATGTCAGGTTTCATAGTATTTTCAACTTCCAATTCAGACTGTCTGTGCTTTAGCCCATATGGGATAAAAACTACATCCATAAATCACAGCCTTTTTTTTTTTTTTTAAATGCATTTTTGTAAATAACAGGTTCACGTTGCAATTCATGAGCCACTCTTTCACTGAAAAATGACTAGATGTTATGAGTGGGCATTCATTCTGATTTTTAACTGACATTAAAATAAGTAGATGTTGCGCTGTAATATATTCAGGGAGGTTTCAAGTTGTATGCAAATGCTAAGCACGGAGCACGTAACTACAGGATATAACTGCAATCATAGAATCTGTCCTCACCTGATCAACAGCCAAATTCTATAGTTTAACTTCGGGTAGAACAGCAGAAAAAACAATGAAGAGTAATAAGCAGGTCTTATTCCATCCTAAGAATCTATGTGCTGTTCTTGATAAAAGTAATTTGGTGTTTATTTACTTCTAACTAATGTCTTATTGATCCTTTAAAGTTTGTTTTAGGTTATCAAACATGGACAACACTTTTTTTTTTTTAATTATTGTAAAGCTCAGTGTTCCACTAATATGGTGTCATATTTTGTGAAGTTTCTCCAAAATCTGCATGGATTAATTACCTGCCCTTTCTTTCATTCTGGGTAGCCATGAAGGTGAACCAGCCTCACCTGAGAGGCTGGTGAAGCAAGAAAGTGTGCTAGCACTCTCATTCCCTCTTCATTGTTCCTGTGCATATTTTTAGAAATTGCAAACATTTCTGGGCATTTTCCTTTCTAATTCCACCCCCCTGGATCTGAAGTGAGGATGTCACCCAGTTAAGTTTCCTAAGAGGATGGAATTCAGGAGCAACACAAAATGCTTGGCAGTAAGGCACAGTGGTGGATGCCGTCAGATTTTCCAGGTAATTGAGGTTACTGGCATGGCAAATGTATCTCTTTTTTTGATTTTCAAAACAATCCTCAGAGATTATTGTTCCAGAGTTGAATTAAACAAAATTGAACATTCAGTCGTACCAGGCACATTTTAAGTGTTCAGTCACCCCATAGCTATCATATTAGACAGTGCCGTTTGGAACATTTCCATCATCACGGAAATGTTCATCTATTGAACAAACATTGTTCTGGACAAACAAGAATAATATAACTGAAAAGTAAAGTGACTTGTTTATTGCTACATTGCTAGTAAGTGGCAGAATCAAGATGTATACCCAGGTCTTATGACTGCAAATCTTGTTCTCTTTTTTTTTGTTTTAATTCCTGGCGAGTACAGTTTCTTCAAAGATAATATCTCTGAACAGGAGGACAAGGCTGGAATCTCACCTGAGGGACTCATCTGAATGTAACTTCCACCCAGGTCAACAGAGAACCAGTTCAAATATTTGGCTCAAGTGGGCACTTACCAGACGGCCTCGGCTGTCATAAGTGCTGGAATGTCATATAACAAACCACAATTCATATTTATTTTCTATTCATTTAACAAATATCTATGCAGTGCTTCTTCTCCTTATTTATACCAGGCACTATAGTCGGATCTTCACAAATATTCACTCATTCAGTATGTACAACAGCCCATTGAAGTAGGAATCATTATTATTATCCTCATTTTACAAATGGGGAAAATGAGATTCAGAGAAGATAGATAATTTAGCCAGGTTCACCCAGACAGTAAGGAATAGAGTTGGGATTAAGCTCCAGAAGTTTGTCTTCAGTGTCATGTTTTAAATTACATGCTAGGTGGACCCTCCATTAGAAACATAATGCATTCTCACTCCCACCAGAAATCACAGCACAGAATATATAACTTGATACTACCAACTTGGAGGAAAAAAAAAAAACACATATCTTTTGCCTCTTAGGGTAAACTAGGAAGGTAGATGTCAGCCTTCTCCTTCTCCACATTAAATTTCAGTGGGCAGGAAGAACATTTGTATGTTACTATAACTCTCCTTTTTAAAATTATAGATGCCACGGCTGGTTACCCTAGGTCAGTGCTGCCCAAGAGACCTCTCTGTGATGACAGAAATGTTCTATAGCTGTGTTATTGAGCACTTAAACTGTGACTAAGGTGAATGAAGAACTAAATTTTTAATTTCACTAATTTTAACAAATAGCAACAAGTCTAAATAGCCACATAACTACAATACTTGATAGCACAGACCTAGATGGTTCCACTAAGAGCCAAAGAAGATTCCTTTTTTCTTCTAAAGCCTTGTGCTCACCCATGATTTCCTGCATCAATAGATCATACTCACTCATCAGTTATGCAGGTCAGAATGCTTGAGTCATCCTGAACACCTTGCCTCCAGATGTCATCTACCTCCATGTCCTATTGATTTTAGCTCCTTAAAAAATCTCAAATGTGCGTATGTTTATCCACCCTGATCTAAGTCACTGTCGTCATTTGTCTAGGAAATCACAGCATTTCCTAAATTCTTTTATCCCTCCACACTTGCCTCCCTTTTCCTAAATGTAACCATGCCATTCCCTGCTCACAACTCCAGTTATTTTTATGGAAAAAATTATATTACTGAGTGCTTATTATATGCCAGGTAATATGCTAGAATCTGGGAAGAGTATAAAAATTTTTTTTTGACAAGTTCCTCCCTTTCTGAGGTCCACAGGCCCTAACTAATCTGAACCCTATCATTCCCAAATCTCCATCCAGCTCCAAATACCAGCTTAGTGGGAGAAGACAGGCCCAGTCTGCTTGTCTGCCTGCTGGGAATTTGCGTGACTGTACAGTGATCATACGAATGAGGGTGCTGGTTAGTAGGCAAATGCAGATTAAAATAAATTATAGACCTGTTTTTTCTCTGAAACACTGTCAGCACTCAGTTAAGATGAAGAACAGCAGCAGCTTCGGTATGTTGAGTGTCTACTGTGCACATAATTCCTCATATGAATGGTGAGAGTGATTTCCACATAGGAAAGGCCTCTATACGCATGCACGAGGGGGTTCGCAACGATAGCTGACAATAATCACGTGTGTTTATTTTTTAATCCCTTCTTTACCGAAGATTAAAACTGTTAGGTAAATTGTGCTGTGTCACATAGCTATTCAGTGGAGTTGGGGGAGCCAAGCTTCAAACTCAGAGCTATATTACAACACACACACACACACACACACACACACAAAACCTTATACTCATATTAGCGTCTTCTGATTGTTCATTTAATTACTACAGTAGCCCTGTAGGACAATTGATAATGCTATTAGCTAAAAAGTAAAAAAAAAAAAAAAAAAAAAAAAAAAAAAAAAAAAAAAAAAAGCTTGAAATTGAGAGATTATATAATTTAAAAAATTATCAGTATAGATATTAAGTGAAGGATATTGGGTCTAAACACAATTCAATAATAATTCCAACCCTGTGCTTTTATCATTACAACATATTCTCCCTTACTCAATTCATTTTAAATAAAGAATCTCGGCACAATAGACAAAAATGTGCTTCTGAATGAGTTTTGCTTTATTCATTCCTGTGGGGATATTATAATACCCAAACAGCAAATCAAACACATATTTCTATCACCAGCTTGGTGATACTAAGCGCTCTACAGGACCTCTCATTAAATGATACCAAGAATCCATAATGATGAACTTAATGGCACACGGCATCTGCCCTCAGTACTAGGAGCTGGTAGGGCAAATGCATTTTCCATGATAAATAACATACCACACAGTATCCAACTGTGCACCAACACTGCATGAAGAAAAATGAATAGAAGAAATAACACTAATCAGGTGTGAATCAACAGTGGAGTCCCAATGTGATATTTTTTATGCATTCTTTTTGGATCTATAAGACTTAAAATTTTTCTCAAGGAGAGCAGGCAAGAGAGACACAGCGAAAAATACCATGAGAAACAAAGTAGAAGAAACACAACACTGTTAAAACATCTATGAGCTTCATCTGTTGGGGCTTTGTTTGATATACAGGAGATCTAAATAGAATAGCTGATTTCCTACTACTTTTCTCACTAATCAATGTTTCTTTAACGTCAGTAAAGATTTTCACTGAGCCTTTATTTTATCTGAGTATGCAATGCTGACACGTATCTCAGACGGCATGTGTTTCAGCCACGCCAGAATAAACGAGGCATAGAATGAGGCTGGAGAAGAAGAAAGACACAAGATCCTGCTTGTCCTGCAGCTCACGTGAAGGAAAAATCTTGTCTGGTGATGAATAAATGTTGAAAACCATAAATTATAATTCAGAATATCAAACCCTGTTAAATGGATAGGCTGGGTCACTATATCGTAAAATCCTATTGTATATATTTTTGTTTAGTGAGTATGTTTTGAAATAGAAATTACTGAACTATATTCTACATCTAGTTTATACTTCCTAATATACATATTTTTATCATTTTTAAAAAGGTACTCTTATAGTGTTATCAGTTTGAAATAAAATTAACAATTTTTTTAGTGGTAGCCACAAAATGCTTTAAGGTCAAAAAATACATATCTCAAACTAGATATATGATTAGAAAACCAAGTTAACACTATACGGTGCTATTTAAGTAAACATGTAGAACATATCTTGGAAAAACATATATCCCTGGTCAGCAATTAAGCTTTAACTTTGGGATTTCAAAATATCTTATTGTAATTTTCATAGATGAGAATACACTATTCAAGAAATAGATTGATATATAGTCATATAGACACATTTATCATGGTTCTATAACATAGCTCTAAATATATAGAATACAAAGTATTTGAAATACGTAGTGTTCAACAAAAAGTTTGTCTTAACTAATATATTTTATCACCACAAATTTCGTACATTCAAAAACAACACCATTATCTAAGATGAAGCATGTACATTCCCTCAAAGAAGTGGTAATAAAACTTTTATTTAAAGTTTATATGCCCAAACTCTACATTTTCTCTACTAAAGTATTTTGGTTCAGATTTTTAATATTTTATTTATAAGCTTATTTCTCTACATGATATATACAAATATTTATATTTATATAAAACCTAAGAAAGTTTTCAAGTTGTTGGAAAATATTCTTATCCTTTTTTTCAAAACTCCCAACACTATGCCACAAAATTTCTCTCTTTTCCCACTTCTGGGATTATTGGAGAAAAATATGTATAGGAAAGAAATGAACAAGGAAAAATAAGAGAAAAACACACAATGTAAATCAAACTAATGTTTTCCTGGGGAGTTTTATGGACCATGAGGTTCATTTTTTTTTTTTGAAATAGTTCATATCTTTAAAACTCTTTGTACCATTATAGGTTTTCAAATATTGTTTTATAGTGTAGAAATGTATATCTTTTTAATAAAGTTAAACACTAGATGGCCACCAGAACCTTCCATCTGGACAGACATAGACGTGTGTGCACCATGATTTAATACTATATTTGTAGATATCACGGGGCTTCAACTCTAACATATTTCAATGTAGACCAAGTACAGCAAAACTTTGAAGTAGTATGAAATCTGAAGAAAATACTCAACAACAAGATATGTGGTAACACTAAAACAAACCATAAAAATTTTATAGGTGGCAGTTTGGAATGACCTGCATAACTTGTCTGCACTCACCCCAAGTTGAAGGGCTGTGAAACTTGAAGCATTATAAATGCAGGCAAACACACACACACACACACACACACACACACGCACGCACGCACGCACACAGACATCTATGAATTTAGGATTTCTGAGCTGTTTTCAACATGTTGTTCTCCCTTTACTTCCTTTATAATAACTCCATAATGTTATATACTAATTGTCACTTTCCCATCCTTCGAGTATGTTAGATCAAAGAACTGGTCTGCCTTTCCATGTAGAATCTCCTATGTATCTTGACTGTGCAGTAACTCAGTAAACTTTACAGAAGCAGGTGTTATACTTAGTACTTTATAAAGAGAATCTCCCCTTGCCTTCTCAATACATAATTCTAGTATAGTTCTCAAGTGGTTAACTATCAAGGCTGTCTCCAGAAAGCTCTACTGGAAATCTGCATTTTACAACATTTTCAATCAGATCCTGTGAGTCTGTAATGTGAGCCATGGATTTTAAGCAAGTGAGGCCATAGCAGAAGTCATTAGTAGGCTGTTGTACCATCATAGGCCCAGGGATCATGGCAGCTGGGATTAGAGTAGAAAAAATGAAAATGTGAAAAATAAATAAGTTTGAGAGAAAGTATGGAGTTGGGAGGGAGGTTGAGGGATATCGAATACATTCTGGGGTCTGAATAAGATTAGAAGTAAAAGAAGCTGAGTAAAGCTCTGTCCAGGCTGAAGATTCTCCCCACCCAAGGAAAATGCTTTGAGTTCTTCTGCAGGACAATGTCCTATTCTTACATTTTTAACGTATTATGTCATATCATGTTAATTTTATATTATAATATAATTTATTTTCATATTATATTAGAAATATAATTCTTAAATTATTTTCTCAGTTGGATGACATCTATCTTTATGTAGATTTTTCAAGAAAGTTTTGCAGGTGACATGTTCTGAGCTCCTGCATATTTAGGTATGTCATTTCCATTGCCTTCATTCTTAAAAAATTCATAACCTGACCCTATATAGTAAAGTGGGGTCATAGCCTTTTCCTTTCAAAAATCAGTAGACGTTATTCTGCAGGCTTTTGCAGAGAAGTGTAAGGTTAGCTTGGTTTTAACATGTAAAGGAAAAAAAACTGCGTAAGTTTTCACTGTTTCTTTTTTCTAGGCTTTTGTACTAATTGCTCTTCTCAAAACACTTAAAATCATTGGGTACTTTCCAGCTTCATGCGCATCTAACATCTTATTTCTCACCATTTTAAACTTTTGTTCAGCATTTGAGAAGATAATCATGTTTGTTTTCCACACTAATATTATTTCTCAGTGTTAAATTTGTCCTTTTCTGCTTGCTCTGTGGATTTAATTAGGCTGTCGTTATTGAAAATTTAATTATTCCCACCATTATCCTTTTCTTCTTGGCATTTTCCCTAAAGAAAAGCCAGGTTCTTTTCTTGGCTTTCTGCTTCTGTTTCATAACAACCACACCTTCTTACACTCTACTGAGATGGCGAGTCAATTTTCCTACAATTTTTTTTCTATTTCCCTTTTAAGTCTTTAGTATGATTTTTTTCTCCTTTCCTTTACAAAATTGTTAAAGATTTATTGTTAAGTTTTTTAAAACACATTTTAATGATGGAAGATGTACACAGAAAAGGATTTGGAGAAACCCAAAGGTTTTGGAAGAGGCTGGTCATCACAATGCCAATGTTCAGAATCTACCAGGTTTTTACAGATTAGTTTTACAAGGTCGAAATGGAATTTTCTTCTCTGAACAATTCCCAAGTGTATAATGACAACAGTTCCTAGCTTGGTTCCTTGCAAGAGAACTTTATATTTGAAGGCACTGTTCCTTTGTCTCCATCAAAACCACCCCTTCCATGCATTTACATTTTTCTGTTTTGCTGCGAACACGTATGAACAGAGATACAGAGAAAGGCAAGAGAAGAGGATGCGTAGATGACACTTTTTTGTATTAAAAATAGTAACACAGTCATAGAGGCTATGCCGATTAAAATTCAGTGGTTTAAGGGCCACTTTCTCCTTATTTCTTACTCATTATCCCCCTGGGATTCATTGTCTGTCAGCGAATGGATAGACAGAGAGATATGAACGGGAGCGGGAGTGGAGGTAGGGGTGGAGGAAGGGGTGGAGGTAGGGGTGGGAGAGAGCACAGGGGAGACCTCAAAGGTAGTAGACAGCAGGACAGCTGCTCGGCCTTAATGGGGCTTTTAAACATGACAAAAGACTGACTGGGGTGGCAGTGGGGGTCTTTCGCTTCGCTTTCTTTCTCACTAGCTTGCTATACTTTTTAGATGAAATAAGATTAGTGGTCCATCAACTAAAATTTTCACTCCCCAAATAAGAGTCTGATGATTAGTCATTAGGTTATATATAGTACAGAGCATAATGCAGTATTATGTTAATAGGCAACGTTTTTTTTAAGAGGTCATCATTTTTCATTTTCTGTGTCTTGGTAGGTATTTTAGTGGGGAATTTAGGACTGCCTAAGTTAGATGCAGCTTTCAGGTGCCATTTTATAGGGTAAGGCTTGGCCCGAGGGTCTTAAATCTGCTTTATTTGGCAACTCCCGTTCTGAGATTCTCAGCTGAAATAAAGGCACAAGGTTCTACCTGACACCTCCAACTTATGCTTTATTGTTATTCTATAACTGCTGTGAAGAACAATTATTTTTTCCAACACTTCTGTATGAAACCTGACCTTTATATGACTCTAGTAGGGGTGGTTCTTACTGTCTAGCAGTCTAGAATACAACCATGTCGAGGATGATAATTCTTCTGAGTTAGGAGACCCAAACTCCATGCTCCTCTGCTCTAACACATGAGCTTGCTTATTCTTCCAAGGAATTTGTTTTGCCCGTCAGCTACTCATGGTACTGGCTCTAAGTAGGAACAGCATTGAACAATTTACTTACATTAATTCATTCTTGCGCTGGCTCTTACAAGTAATCTGCTTAGCTTTCTGTACATCTTATGGCTTCTCTTGGCCAGCATCAATACCTGTTGTCGGATTTCTATGGCCTGATTCTCCTCACTCTGCTCCTCTCAAACATCCACCTTCTTGTCTCTCTTTCATTCTTTATTTCCCTAGACCCAGGCGGTTTTCTTATAATCCAGTTTCCTGTCTGATTTTTCCTAAAATCCAAGTTCTGTTTTTTTTTTTTTCTTTTTCCTCACTTGGATATATACTATTTGTGCAGCCATTTCTATCTTAACAAATACAGGCAGGCACCTCTTCACAACGGGAATACATCCTGAGAAATGCGTCACTGTGTGAACATCATAGAGCACTAGTACACACCTAGATGGTATAGCCTACTACACACCTAAGCTACATGATCTAGCCTATTGCCCCTAGGCTATAAGCCTGCACGGCATGTATAAAACAACATGAGATTAAATCAAGCACTAGAGAAAATGATGCAATCAACAGATGCAATAAACACGAGAGGTATGAGGCTGCTACTGGCATAACACGGCTCCTGTTTTACAGCAAACAGTTTTTTTCTAAGTAGAGTGTAGTCTCATAACAAAAGTATAGTATAGTATAGTAAATACATAAACCAGTAACATAGTTGTTTATTACCATTATCAAGTACTACGTACTGTACATAATTGTATGTGCTATGCTTCCATATGACTGACAGCATAGAAGGTTTGTTTACATCGGCCTCTCCACGAACCTGTGAGTAATGCTTTATGTTGCTAGGATGTTCTGGCTGCTATGACATCACTAGGTGTTAGGAATTTTTCAGCGCCATTATATTTTTATGGGACCACAGTTATAGATGCTGTCCATCATTGAGTGAAATATTGTTGTTATGAAGCTTATGATTGTATTATCAATATGGCCAAGTTTGACCTGCCCTCTTCATGGTGTGCTCACTGGCTTAGGTCAATATGACATCCCTAAGGCATTAGAGTTTACTAAAGGAGGACAATAATATTAAGTAATTTGGTGTACTAATGTGAGCCCAAGGCAGAAATCCAAACTTTGGACATTTCATGCCTGTTGTATACTTCAGCATTACAAAATGTTAACTATTAAAAAGAGTTGCTAATTTTCTGAGACTTGGGGCCTTAACAGTGTCTAGTATAATGTAGTATTCAGCATTTTTAAAGTTACTGGAGGTGTATAAAGGAGAGAAATAAATCATCTCATTAGGCATGGCTCAAAGATATTATCATCTCCTACCAGCTCTCACGTCCTTCTGTTTTATTAGAGCAAAGGATTTAATTTTGTTGTCTGACAATACTGTTCATTCACATAGCATACTTTATCAATCATTTCAGTTTTTAGACCATCAAATACCTGAAAGTTTTCTTACAGACGAGTAGTTGGAAGAGTGAAGCAGGAGTTTCTTACAGAAACAGTAACCAAATATAGACGAAGTAAAGACACAAGGATTGTTAGCAAGGTCAAATCTCAGGTTATCAGCTGAACTCAGAGCTTTTCAATAGCAATACAACGCAAGTCACAAAGAGGGTAACATATGTAATTACATTTTTTCTAGTAATCTTTTAAAAAGAAAAAAAGCAAGTGAAATTAATAATATTTTAAAATTTAATACCAACTATGAAATCAGTCTTTATGTTCATCTGCAAAGAATTCAAATTCTGCTGTGTAGTTTACACTTATAGAACGTCTCAAATTGAACTAATTACATTTTAAGTGATTAACAGCCACTCGGGGCTAATGACCACCATAACAGACAGTGCGGGTCCAGAATTTGATGTTATCATTGTTCTCCAAAAAAAAATTGGCTTATACAAAAAAATAAGTAATGTGAGAGACAATCATAAATTATTTTCTCTTACCTACACAAATCTTCTTTTATGTGAAGAGAGATCAATTCCTTAGGAATATGAAAAGAAAGTACGCTCTCTGACATCTGCTCCCGGATTCGCATCCATTTATTGTCAGACGTGGGAAATCTATATAGTTTACACACTGGGTTCTTTAACACTGAGGAGAAAGGAAAGAAACAAGCTTAATGGTTAAATTACAAAGATATGCACATTATATGAAGACCAATTAACACAACCATTCTAATTATATGTTTAATCAAAAATGTTTTTTATCATAAATTGTTATTGTATTTGAATTTCTAAGAATTTGATTCTTACATCTTACTTTTTCAGTAGCTTTTGGGACATACACTTTATATTAAATTAAAAAACTGACACGTCAAATTTTAATTTGTAAATGTGGCTACTGCGATTCTCTAATTTACTATCTATTAATTCATTTCTCTTACAAAGATTTTCTTACAGCATTGTATTTAGAATATAGATGAAAATATATGTATTTATACATAATACATACTTTGAAAAAATATATTTCTGAATTTTTTCTGATCACTCTTAGTCAATTTATCCACTTATATAGTAGGTGACAAACGATAAGTTATTTCAGAGGTTTTAAATGGCCCTAGTACTGAAAATTATTTATTTCTTAAATGTCAGAGAAGTTTATTCCTTGGCTTAGGATCTATTATAATTCAAGTATCATACATACTTTAGTGCCAGTGACTCAATAACATACCTTCTTGAAAACGCATATTACTGGAAGCAAGACAGGCAGATAATGAACAAACTGTGCATTTAGTGTGCGTGGGCAGCGATTAGGGGAGAAGTAATAAGGCCATGCCAAAAAGGGCTTTAAAGATTTAAAGAACAAGTGTAGGACCAGATATTAAGATAACACTTGATACTTTGGGGTATGTGTGAGACAACACTCCTACCACCTTTGCAAGCACATGTTCCAGAGCAGAATCTTATTTTCATTGCCATTGGGCAATGAACGTCTTTATTACACTCATGCATCAAAGTGTAATGGGCAATAAAATATCAGGTCGCTCACCAGTCAAGTATCCAAGATTATGTGGCTCCACTTTACCAATAAAGCTGGATTAAAACAGAATGTGCTACTGAAGTGAATGTAAGGCTTCAAATAATACGGAGCATGGTACGTGGGCCAAGTCCCCTCAATGTATAAGGTAAAACAGCTTTCAAAACTTTAGGGTTCTATAAGGCTATATCTCATTCACTACTTGGGTAAGCATATATATCTTTCTGAACATTAAAGTGTGGATCTAGTGACCTACTTGTCTGCAACCATTCATTCTCAAAGGTACAGTATAGAAATTATTATCAGAATTAACACTATATCATAAATCTTGATTTCAAGTATTTCATTCTTCAACCAGATTAAAGCTTCAAGTACAGTTACCTACCCCCTACTAAAAATTAGCCAGTGTTCACTTTTCAAAAGTACTAGCAGAAGCCAGAAAACAGTAAAATACCTCCAGTATACTGAGAGACAATATTTAATATCTAGAGTTGTATATCCAAATAAATTATATTAACCTAAATATGATCTTTAAATTTTATCAATTAGATTGTATCACAGATCCATATATAACATTAGTTTCTTTTTTATACTGATGTATAATTGAAATATAACGTTATATTAATTTCAGGAGTACAACAATTGTATAAATTGCAAAATGATTACCACAGTAAGTCTAGCTAACATTCACCACCATACTTAGTGACACATTTTTCCCTTGTGATGAGAACTTTTAAGATATACTCTCTTAGTAACTTTCAAATATGTAATACAGTATTAATTATAGTCACCATGCTTTACATTATATCCCCATGAGTTGTTTATTTTATAATTGGATATTTGTACTTTTTGACCCCCTTTACCCACTTTGGCCCCCTCTGTTCCCCTGTCTCTCTGGCACCCACCAATCTGCTGTCTATATTTATGAATTTGGGGTTTTGTTTCTGGGTTTTGTTGTTGTTGTTGTTGCTGTTGTTTTAGATCCCATATGTAAGTGAGATCACATGGTATCTATTTTTCTCTGTCTGACTTATTTCACTTAGCATAATGACCTCAATGTCCATCCATGTCATTGCAAATGGCAAGATATCATTCTTTTTAATGGCTGAATAATATTCCATTGTACATATATACCACATCTTCTTCATCCATGGATGGGCATTTAGGTTATTTCCATATCTTGACTATTGAAAACAATGCTGTGATGAACATGGGGGTGCATATATCTTTTTGAATTAGTATTTTTGTTTTCTTTGGATAAATATTCAGAAGTGGAACTGCTGAATCATATATTAGGTTTTTGTTGTTTTTTTTTGTTTTGTTTTTTGTTTTGTTTTGTTTTGTTTTGTTTTGTTTTGAGGAACCTCCATACTGCTTTCTAAAGTGGCTGCACCAATTCACATTCTCACCAACAGTGCATAAAGGTCCCCTTTCTCCACATCCTGGCCAACACTTGTTATTTCTCGTCTTTTTGATAATCCGTCCCCATGCTAATAGGTGTGAGGTGATATCATTGTGGTTCTGATTTGCATTTCTCTGATGACTGGTAATGTTGAGATGTTTTCATGTATCTATTGGCCATCAGTATGTTTTCTTTGGAAAAATGTCTATTCATATCCTCTACACATTTTTTAATTGGATTGGTTTTTTTTTGTTGTTGTTGCTATTGAGTTGTACGAGTTCTTTATATATTTTGGATATGAGGTCATATCATATATATTTTCTTTCATCTGAAATATAAAAACTTACAGCCAGTCAATGAAAAAACCTATGATGTTTCATTCATTTTTAAAGTGACAGTGTTTTGAAGATATAAGAATCTTACTCTAACCTCTATTGCCATATCTCTAGAGTCAGAGAAAGAAAAAAAAGTATGTATTAAATTCAATATAGTGTTAGGTCAAACCATTCATGAGATCTCATAAATTCAAACATAGTCAATGTGATCAGAAATATAAATGATTCTTTTTATAGTAAGACAAAATCTCCATCTCTGAAATGCCCAGTTTGTTCTTAGTAATCTAAGTAAATATTCGATTATTTGGTTTATCTATACTCAGTATTATGTGCTGCTTTTTAACCTTTTTTTTTTTTTTTAAGATTACACAGGACCTTTGTATCTCCCAAACTATGGTTAAAAATCCTCGGATTTTTCTTGCCTTTTATAGAAAAAATAATAATTTTTAAAGAAAATTTGTACTTTGAATTAAGTTACAAATTATAAAATTCTTTTTTTTTTTATCATAAAACTAGTCCTTCAACTTTGGATTTTATTGTTTTCATTTGAAAGTTCTTTGGTGTATTCTAAACATAAAGTTTGTTGAAATAGCCTGAGCAGGAATCAAGGGCAGTTTGATTAATGCATCATAGAGCTCTCCTCTGACCACCCTGTACACAACACCCGAGGATTCTATAGAAAAACTACTGTTTTTAAGGAAAAACTTAGAGACAAATAACTTTAAAAATCAGACAACTTGCTTATCCAAAAAAACAAAATTCCCCAAATGTCTCCTATCTAACTTGCATGACAATTCTGATCTTTTGAAACTGATAGGTAGGTCTCCAATATTAGTACTGAATCATGTATATTTATCAGGATCTCAATGTAGGTATAGCGAGATCTACTTTACAACGCAATTTGTTCCAGAAAGATTTCTACTCTGTATCCTAAAATACCATATAATGAGCATGGCTTAAAAATGAAAAAGAACATGCCTGACTTTTAAGTACCATGCAAATTTGTTGTACTAGTTATAACAATATCCAGATAAGATGTTCTCAATTCAAAATTCTTGCTGGGGAAACTTTGTCATCCGCACATAAAAAAATAAGGCATGGTATATGCTTCTCTCTACAGTAGAGATAAAATTTCGACAGTTCTGCACATCCACTCCGGCTGTGTAAATGAGTCTGTGGCTTTCAGCCCTGGCTCACCACTGATGCCAATCTTTCTTCATGTAGGAAATACGTTTCTGACCATGCGATACACTCAACTCAGTAACAATAACTAAAATCTATTACGAGTTCCTTTTGAAAGTTCCTTTTATACTCTTCATTTTTTTTTCAACTTTTGTCAAAACAATTGCTAAAAATATATAACACATTCTATCAAGAGAAAAGGAGTGGAGACATTTCGAATGATATCATGGTCTTGTGAAGACTTAATACGGGTAAAGTTCTAAGCTGGTCCAGATATGGATACACTCCCTTAGGCTTACCTCACAATGTGAAAATAGGGACAGAAAAGAAATAGCAAGGACCCCTATGTTGCAGCACAACTCGAATTTCTATACTGTTTCTCCCAGACACTGTAATAGGGTCTCTTTAACAAGATTACGTGCCGCCTGCTTTTTAATAAGATTCAGCAATTGTGAAAGCCAGGCTGCTCCCATTCTGCATGATCAAAGTAAAGATGCCAAGAAAATGCTCACCAAAGCCAACACATGGACAACACACACACACACACAAAAGATGATGCCCAAGGAACCTGGGGCAGAAAAGATAAACCAGAGAGAAATCACAAGGGTGATTTTCTCTTTTTTGTGTCTCTGTTAAGGATGCTGATGGAGTGCACAAAAATTCTTGAAAATCTAGATTCAGAGTCAAGGGGATGATCGAGAAGCCTCATTCTATCAGGCTGTTTTGATGTATTTCTCCAGAGGAAGCTCATTTGTGATTATTCTCATGTAGTTTCTTGCTTTTGGAAAGTGGTAGGAATCACATATTTAAATGGAATCTGACTTTATTGGTGTAAAGCCTTACAAAATCATTATTTTAACGTACTGCAGATTCTTGCAGAGAATCTATTCATTCTGTAGCTTTTAATTATGGAGTTGTTTAATAGTTAATTATTCAGCTGAATGTACATACATTGTCTATTCTCCAAATGTTACATTATACTTACTACAGATAAGTCTGTAATCCAATTAGATACTGACACTCCCTTATTTGTACTTGAAAATAGCTTAGATTTATATACATCTTAAGTGTAGGTTGGCTCTTTTTAAGATTGGGTGAGAATTGAAAAGCATAATAGAAATCACTAAATCATTGTCCAAAGCATGGCTAATAGAAAAGAAAGGGTAAGAAAACATGAGAGGAACTCCAAATATACAGTAGAGATAGCTCTTTAAAATAATAAATATGAAATTAACTATTAAAAAAATAAACTCTCAAGAAATTTTTAGTTACTATTCTCTGAGTATGTTATAAAATCTAAATTATATTATTTGTATTGTGTTGCAAAAAAAAAAGAATAGAAATAGGATATAAGCTGAGTTAGACAAAATTCTAGTCTAGTCAAAACCACAGACTCTTAACCCTCTATCTTCAATTCAAGGTTAAGAATAAGAAAAGCTGTAACAGATATCAGAATAAAATATAAAAATAATATTTGTGAGCCTTTAGTTTCCAGTGATGATAATTTGTGAGTTTAGTGTGTAAAATTTGGATTTTAGATTTTGGGTGGTCAAAAAAAAATGGTTTGTTTTACTCATTCCAGTTTGATTTGCTCTGTTTGTTCAGTAACTAAAGTAAGGAAGAAAACTCTAGAAGGTAGAAGTTGGCTTGTAGTGCATGTTGAGCAACATGGAATGACCTGTAGTTCACTGAAATTGAGTTGTTTCTTGCCAATTTGCCTCTGTTCAAGGCATTCCCCACATCTCAGAGGAGCACCCCTCTGTCTTGGCTATAGGTAACCATCTTATAGACTTAGCTCACCCAGCACCTCTTCCAGGAAGCTTTCCTTGGTTTCCACCCCCTGCTTTCCCACAGGTGTCTCTCCTCTATACTTCCCATCCCCATCTCTATCATGGTTCTTACTACTTGTATTGCAATTGCCTGTTTACTTTTCAGTGTTCCCCATTAGAATGTGAACTTTGAGAAGGACAGGCCTGTGCTACTTTCCTCATCCTCATTTCATCTCCTGCACCTGTACCTAGTGCCCAGTAAATGCAAACGTTCCACAGAAATTAGCTTAAACCTTGCAACTCAGGTATTTACCATTACTTTCCCCAAGAGGAAAACGGAGCATCGAAAACTGTGTACATTGTGAAGGGAAAATGTAAGAGGGAAGGACATAATTAAAAACCTCAGAGCACAGGCACCAGAATGAAGGAAAAACCATAAAAAGAAAGGCCTCTTCACACTCATCTACAAAACGCTATCTTTTTGACTTTATCATCCTCTTGCCTTTGTTTTTCTTCTGGTTTACCTAAAGTGGGTAGTGGAGGAGGAAACGTACTTACAAGAGAAAGACAGTGGAAGCATTTAGAGGTGTCTAAGAGATGTTTCCATTGATTATCAGATAGTAAATTCACTCTTCTATTGAAGTGACTTAACATCCTAAATATATTAGCATACAGTAATGAAAACATATGGAAATTCCAAAAGAGTAAGGTTAATGGACTCCATCTCATTTGGTTAAAATAGCAAAGGACAAAGAAATCTGGTGATAAGTATATGGAATCAAGGGCCAAGTAATGAACCAAATGACTCCATATTTTATATATCAGAGAGCTATAAATATAAGGACAAAATCTATTTAAACTAGATGAGAAAAACAACAGAGATATCTTTATTAATATGAAAGGATATTATTTAAAATTTGACAAGGTAGTAGATTTAGTTCTGATGAATAAAAAGAAAAACTGAGAAAAACTGAGATATACTTTTTACCTGGAATTCATCAAGACTCAAATAAGTGTAGAGGGAAATATATTTAACAAAATCTCTTAAAACATTCTGAGTCATGCATTGCTTTGGATGGCAGTGGTAGTGAAGAGAATGACACCCTGATATTTAGTTCAGTTGTGTGGTACTTAAAATCTATGGTGCCATATGAGGCAGAAAACATTTAAAAATAAGCATCTGCTAGTAATTTTTAAGAAAAGTAATACATTATTTTATTTCAAACTTAAATAACAAAATTTAAACACTTTTTGTGGAGAGAATAACAATGCAGTTTTCTGTTACCTGAAGCATAAATTCAAATGATCAGATATACCTGCTTTCAGCCATTTGACAAGAATTTATTGGGTTCCTATTATAATCTGAGCCTAGAGACACAGAAATAAAAAAGGACTGTTCCTTTTTCTTAAATAGCTTATAATCTAGCATCTTCTGCAAAGCAGCAATAGTACAAGGCTATCTTGGAAAAAAGAGGACAAAAAAATATAGGGGTCGATTTTGAGAAAAGGTGTGATTCATCTGTGAAGCAAGACGTACAAACACCAATTCCCCAAATAGGGAAAACTGCATGAATCTAGGACTGATCGAAGGGCAGTCCCAGCTCCAATTCCAGCTTCCGCAGCCGGGGAAATCATCGTTGCCAGATACACCCTTTGTGAATATGAAGGACAGTGTACAGGTCGATAGAAAGCGTGAAAGTGGTCTTTAAAGGATATGAAGGCTAATTTCATGACTCAAGATGTATGGAATTCAGTCAAGATAGGTGCTATATTAGATCTAATGTTTGCTGACAGGGAGGAACTTGCTCAAAAAGTGAAGATAATAGAAAACGTTGTGACAGGGCCCATTAGCTCCACAGATTTGGCATAGCAATATAGGGGTCAACTGAAGTACTATGTAGCATTATATCTTCACAAAGAAAATTGGGAGAGTTAAGAAATATAGAGAGAATTGTCTTCCTGACAAAATTTTAAGATGTGTATCAATCTGTGGTCAGGCTTATTTACTATAAATAACTCCTGAGAAAGACAACTGTAAATGACAAGGGACATGCGATTGTGAAACTCTCTGAATGAATACTTTTATGAAATATTTCTAAAACGAAGAAAAACATAGCAAAAGCTAAACTAAGCTATATCACCTGCGAACATTTGAGAGCAAGGAAATCAAAGACTGACCAGGTTAATTTGGTCATGTTAAAAGAGCTGATGTCCAAAGAGGCTGACCTGTCTGTCAGGGCCATGCTGCTGGCTGGCAATTCTAGGCTTTGACACCAGATCTGACAGCTTGTCACTACTCTTCTATTAATACCACGTGCACTTGCTTGTGATTACTCTGCTGCAGACAAGGCACCTCAAATGATGTGGTTTAGAGGGACTTACGAGACCTCAACATCTGCTCTTGTCTATGTCCAAAATCAACTTCTCCAGCTCCCCCCACCGCAACAGCAAAGAGATTTAAGTGTTCTTACTACTGTTTTGCTTGAATCAATAAGCAAATGATTAGAGGTAAATCTGCTGTTTTCACAACTTTATTCTATGAGTTATATAATTAGAAAGTCGAACTAAATGAGAGCTTCACATTTCTAACTTACTGTGTCTTCTAGTATGTCTTGTTTCAGGAAAAATAACATCCAGTAGCTAAAAGGAACTTGGTTTCCCATGCGCTTAAGGTACTTTCTCCTGGAATTGTAAATTCTCCTCTCCTCTCCTCCTAATCCTTTCTCTCCTGCCATGATTCCCCCAGATTCCCGAAGTACACGTTCAACTTGTAAAATAGGACATGGAAAAAGTGAGACTTCAGGAAGAAGAGCTTTTTCTTTTTAATATTACAATAGATCAGTGAATTTCCTGAATTATAAATTAAACCTCTAGAGATGTAAATAGAATAGGGAAGAGCTGCTAGGAGATATGACATTCTTTCCCACTCATTCAGTAAGTCCTTCGTAACTCACTGAGGCCGGCGGCTTCCATATGATACATCAACACAAAAGCTGAAAGGCCTGAGAAGAATGTCGATAACTCCCTTTGTCCAGATTTTTTTTTTTAATGCCACATGGGAATATAATGGATGCATGCTACAGGTGCTGAGTTTCGATAGATAAATAGATAGAACAAGAGACAAAGGTACACGCAGGTCGAAGTCATACATACTCTAAATCTACACACCACATGTTTATATTTTGAATAGAAACGTTTCATACACAGCGCTTAGTTCTATTTTTAATCTTTCTGGAATCTAGCTTTTAACATTTGCCTGTCGTTTGGTCTTATTTCTCCCTACTATAGAAAAGCTCGAAGACAATATTTGCGGCGAAGATCCTAGGCTATGCGTGCTCGACTAAGGAGATTGAAAAAGGTCACTGGAACTAAGTGGGGCATCACCACCAAAACTGTCACCCCGTGAAAGGAGAAAAGCAGCAAGCAATCATTTCTCATTCCACGAAGTATATCTCAATCGCGGAATGCAGCTGCTTCCACCCATTCCCGGGCAGTTGTCTTTGTGACATTACAATTTGCCCATGAGGAATAGCGCCCTAGTCATTGGGAGGAATTGGTACACTTCCAAGACTCCAGCTTCACAGGCTTTATGGCACAAGCATTAGGAGGTGTGGATTCATTTTTCACTATATTCCCTCTGTCTCTGCTTCGTTAGGTACTATAGCCTCATACTTAGCCATTTCTCTTTCTCTTTGAAGTTTATATGCACCCAATTGGTATTTTAAAATGGCATTTCTTCATGTGTGCATAGAAAATTATAGGGTTCACACGAATGAATCATTACAAAATTATCTTATAGTGTAGATGATTTTGGTGATAACCTCATTCACGCGAACTGTGCTTAAGATGAACTTAACATCTCCTACGCTCAGTTTTATTTCTCGACACTGATGTATAGTAAATTAAATAAACTCTCTGGATATATTGAGATAAGTGACTAAAGGTTTGGTAGCTTACACGTGGAAAAAAAAATGTGAGGGGAGCCTTTGAGGGTGCATTAGATATTTTCACAACACTGATAACTTATTTATAGGTGGCCTAACCATAGGTGTAACTCTTCACTGTTTAACGCACATCCCTCCAGTATTATATCCTTAATAAAATTTGTAAAATGCCATTTTGTCATAAGTAGAGAAGAAGCTGCTATCTTTGGAATAATCACTCATTCTGCATAAGTATAGTTAATGTTTTGTTGTTAAATTTCATTTTCAGGTCTCTGTGTGTATAAAGACAGTAGAAAGCTTGCCTCTTCTTTTCCCATTCTTTTTCTCTATTATTAGTGGCTTCCTTCAGGGAAGAACTGCTAATAGTTTAGGGGTTATGGATTAGTAAGCCTTTGAAGTTTGGTATTATTCATTGAGCTGATTATTATGCTATTTATGTCTTTGTTTAAACGTACAACATGGCAAGACTAGAAAAATATTAAAGCTTATTATATTGCCACACCAACTTATTAATTAATGGCTTTTTAGTAATAGCACAGCTTACCAATAAAAAGAAAGGCCTGGATTAAAACTAGATTTAAATTCTGAATGTGCTATTTGCTAGGTATGTGACCTTGACCAGTCACCTCATCTGTCAAATGAAGATGATAGTGCCTTCTTCTTCGCACACATCAGACGTCAGAAAGCAAGGTAAGACAAGGCATATAAGGCATTAAGCATATTGCCTGTCATTGTAATAGCCATTATGTAGTAATATTATTATTGGTGCCATAACTTACATTATTATTCAAATATTAATTCCATAACTTGCATATACATATTATCTTACATTTTTAACTGTACTGTATATCTCAATTTTATTCACAAAGTCATCATTTACCACAGTTTAGTGCCTTGTTGAAATTCAAATATATTACCATGAGTAACACATTATATACACGTATACCCAGGAACGCACAGAAGTGTGTATGAATTTTTCCTACCAGACCCATATATCTACTGTCTTTACAACTTTATTTTGAGTTCTATAATTAGAAAGTCAAAGTAAATAAGAGCTTTGCATTTCTAATACTTACTCTGTCTTCCCATGTATCTTATTTCAGAGAAAATAAAATCCAACAGCTAACGGTATTTGTTTTGCCACGTAAGCAAGGTTTGCTTGTTTGTTTGTTTGTTTGTTTTGAAGGTAACATTTTTGTTTTAATTAGTTTCAAGTATACAGTACATTGGTTAGACATTTATATAGTTTATAAAACGATCCCCCTAATTGTCCTTTCTCTCCTCTGGCCCTCCACCTAGCCAATATATTAATGCTGACTGCATTCCCTATGCCGTGGTCCCCATCCCTGTGACCATCTATCGACTACTAATTTGTACTTCTTTAACCCTTCGCCCCATTCTCCCAGTCCCCCAAACCTCCTCCGTCACCAAATTATTCACTATAATTGTGAGTCTGTTTTTGATTAGTTTGTTCTTTTTGTTCTTTAGGTTCTGCATATAAGTGAAATCATATGGTATTTATCTTTCTCTGTCTGACTTATTTCACTCAGCATAATAACCTCTAGGCCCACCTCTAGGTTGCAAAAGGTAGGATTTCATTTTTTAAATGGCTGAATAATATTCCATTGTATATATGAACCATAATTTCTTTATCCAATCGTCTGTCGATGGGCATTTAGGCAAGGTTCTATATATCCTTCTTACGGCACTGTCAAGTCGACCCCAACTCTGATGGCTCCTGTGACTACCAAGTCAATGACTAAGTGTTCACAAATGATTCTGTAAGAATGCTGCCCAAGTTCAGTAGTGAGTTCATAGGAAATTAAAGCTTATGTTGGTATGAAACTCATAGAAGTTTCTAGAACTGAGGTACATACCTGCATTCAAAAAAGGTAAGTTGTCTTTTCTGCTCACACTTTCTGGGGCTGTACATTCACACACCAGTGCACACTAGGAAAGAATAAAAGCGAAAGAAACACATACATGAAAGTACTCAAAATAAGAAAATTCTTTTATTTTGTTTGCAAAACATGAGTCAATGCACATAGTTTTAAAAAAAAATTTAAGCAAAACATTTTTGTAAAAATATTTTCAGTGTTAGCTTTCCTAGGAAGCCTATGATCATTTTCTTTTATTTATATATAATATGATTGTATTACAGACTATATTTCAGTCTAGTTAAAGTCTACTTAGGAAAGAAAGTAAAAAGAAGGAAAGGACTGTCCACAACAGGCTACAGTGTGTCCCCAGTATGGCAATTCACATTTTACAAGCTGAAGGGTTTTGTATTTCTGACAGCTGGGATGATTCTGAATCAATAAAAAGCTGATTGTTTTCTAGATTTTAAGTAAAGGTAACTTTAAATAAAAATTTAAGCATCTACTTAAGTAAGGAAAAATGAGTTTTGTTTTCAGTACAACAATGCAAATACTAGCTCTTACGGTACAACAATTTATAAATAAGTTGCTCTCTGATTTATAAAATAAGCAATTTATAAATTAGGAGTTTATAAAATAGCAGTTTATAAATAAGCTGATCCAGAGATCACAAACTCACAAGCCTTTACAGAAGCGACATTTCTCTAGACAGAAAGCGATAAAAGACCCAGAAAAGCATATTTCCATGTTCCTAGTGGGTGAACCATGAGTTGGAGACAATATATCCCAGACAGTCTACCATTAAGCATGGGACTTCCCTTCAGCTTCTCATAAAACTGTAACTAACAGAGGAAGCGACACGCTTCTGGCCCCAGGAAGTTGATGAGAGACCTATTTTCACATAGACAGAGGACATTGTCATTTGTTTCTTCAAATGAGCTTCCCTTTATCTCTAGCTGAGAGAGAGAGAGAGAGAGAGAGAGAGAGAGAGAGAGAGAGAGAGAGAGTGAAGGGGGAGTGTGAATTTTTCAGGCATAAACAAATCTTTGCAAATAAAAACAAAACAAATAAAACACAGGAAGTTCTTTTGATGATGGGTTCTAAGGGGAATAGCCATTCTCTGTAGCATGCACGGCTTTGCTCAGTAGGCTCCAAAGACCAGGATCACTGTCCCCAGGAGAGAGCATCAGAATTGCTCGGGCTATTTCATGACTGTCCTATCTGTCTCCCTGCTTCCTTCCTCCTCCAGGCACTGGCCCTCTCTGAGAGTCAGGGCCACTGAGGTCACTGTTAATGATGGAATATACATGTCCTTTAAGCACTTCGAAAAGAAAGACTTTAATTTAAAACATTGATTTAAATGTTACTTTCTGTATTCTTATGGTCCGCTACTTATTGATCTATCATGACATTCATCACATTACTCAGGATGTTTCTTGACAGGGAAAAACATACTTTCGTGATTTCTTTAGCATTTACATTGAGGTCCTAAGTTTCCTGAAAGAATGGATAACTGCAAACAGCTCTTAAAATTTGATGTCCTCTAAGTCTTTTTCCAGACCAACCAGGAGTCAGAGGGGATCTCTTCTCTTTTTAATCCACAGCTATTGTGGATGAATTTCCGAAATCACTAGAGCGATGTGCGATGGTGTTGTTCAAAATTCTTTTTCTCTCCGATTTCCAGCACTTCCTCTACTCTTTTCAGTCCCTATAGCGCTGCTAAGATAATCTTTTGTAAACATATTTTTCATCATATTCATGTTCCGTTCTAGACCATCTAATGGTTATTCACTGCCCAATCAACTCCTGTATTCTCAGACGGGTCTTCAAACCTTTTTCTGATTTGTTCCTGATATAGTTCCACATATTAACTAGGTATATAGCTACGAGCTGTCCTTTCTGAAAGAAGACCATCGCCTACAACATAACATATAGGAATGGTTTAGGTTAAACCTTTTTAGTAAAGAAGTCCATTATTTATAGGGATCAGGCTATTATCCTAAGAAACTGCTTCCTGACATGGAAGCAATCCTGCCTCAACATCATCAAAGACAATTTCTGTTTCCTAAAGGAGACCTTATTTAACTGATAGATAGAGAAATATGATTTGCATGCATTCATAACTCCCATTTATACTGGAAGGCAGATACTTAGGACAATCTTAACCTAATAACATTCTTATTTTGTAATTTTTGTATTGTACTTAAAGGTTTACTATTCGAAATGCTCTCGAGGTTTAAATTCATGAAACATAAACAAAATCTAGCCAATAAATATTTACCAAATTAACATTTTCATATTTGGACTTGATAATTATTTTCTTCAATAGTTTCCTGAGTGTACCTTCTGTTTCTATTGAGGCTGAAAGTTTTTCGAAGAATCATATTTCTTGTTTTCTTAGCCCATTTTATTTATTTATCTATTCTTTACAATTGACCCTAAAATCATTTTACACTGTCAGATGTTATAGAAAGTGCAAAGATTCAAAAACGTGGAATTGTGCTTAAAGAGGCTTACGACATACATACTGCCCATTGCTCTCACTGTAATGGATATCTGCAGCATTACACACTTAACATGCTGCACACTCTCAGTGCAATGACTTCACATTTGTGATTCCGAGAAGCAATAACAAGCAACGCATGCTTTTTTACTACACGTAGCACCATACACCTACTGATTTTGATGAGTACTTTAAAAAGTGTCACTTAATGGTAACTATGGCCAATGAGAAGAAACGTGACATGTAAAATTCTTGGAGAAGCTTAATGATTTTGCATATCAACTAACATATCAATTTGCCATGCACTGGGCTAAAAACTAGCCAAACTGTATGAACGATGATCCTTAAGCTCTGTATGAACCCATCCAAGACCAATACTTCTTGGCAAAGCATTTTTACATTTATTAGTTTATTCCTTATTCCGTAAATCATGTTTCTCTAAGTTCGGTCTGGAGTCTCCTGGAAGTCCCTGATAACTTTTGTCTTTGTAGCCTCTGTAGCATTTAGCACAGGGCAAAGACAAAATTATTTTCATAATAATACTAAAATATTATTTGTACGTTTGCCTCTCTTTCTCCTATAAGCATATAGTGAAATTTTCTAAAGGCTATAGGACATAATCATTTGAAAGTTAATGGCATGTGTACTTGTGTACTCTTCTGTTTTAAATATTTTTTGCTTGAATCGAACACGATAAATGCCTATAGATATAACCCCAATAAGGAAACTCTCTAACATAGTAAATATCAGTGGATGAAATCTATATAAATAGAAATTTTAAGAGTGTATAATTTGGGAATTGCTACGCTTTCATTAACTCATTCAGTCTCATGGTTTAAATACCATCCAAATACCATGTGAGGATTCACGTATATATAATTCTAGCTTAGACATCTCTGCAGAATTCCAGACTCAAACCTCTGACTTCTCACATGCATCTGTACTTTGAACTTTAAGAGGAAATTCAAACGTAACATCTCAAAATCTCCCGTTCTCTCCGCGACTGCTTCTCTCAGTTTTCCTAATCACAACAAATCATAATTTTATTCTTTGGCTATTCTTTGCACCTGGAGTCTGGCCATGTTCTACTTTCTCTGTTAATATGGCCCTGATCCAACTCATCCCCACTTTGACCCTGAAAATTCTCAATCACCAAGCTCTATTCTACCTTTGCCTCCTTTCAAGCCATACTCAATGCAGCAGCCAGAATGGTCCTTTAAAACACGAATCAGAGCATGTCATACCCACATTCAAAAATCCTCAATTCTTTCCATCTAGCTCAGAGTTAATGACCAACAAGGGACTGTGTATTCCATTTCTATGTATGTATATGTATGTATATATCAAGTTAGAGTTTGAACCAGTAAAATATGATGAATGACCCTCTTCTCAACCTTCGCTTGATGAGAAATACATAATAATGATATAATTTGAGAAAACAGGTAAGTAAACATATGTGAGAGGAGAGAGTTTGGATTTTAATTACATTTCATTTCATACTCTGAAGGTTATGTAAAATTCAAGGTGAAGATGCAGTGTTTTACATCAGAAATATTGTTATGAACTGAATTGTGTTCCTCAAAATGCATATGTTGAAGCCCAAACACCCAGTGTGACTATTTTTGGATCTGGGGCCTGTAAGAAGATAATTAAGGTTAAATGAGGTCATAAGGGTGGGGCCCTGATCCGATAGGGCTGGTGTCCTTACAAGAGGAGGAAGGGACACCAGAGCTCATTGATTCTCTGTGTGCACGTACACCAAGGGAAGGCCATGTGAGGACACAGCAAGAAGTCTACAAGCCAGGAAGAGAGCTGTTGCCAGGAACTAAATCACCTGGCACCTTGATCTAGGACTATCTAGTTTTCCAGAACTGTGAGGAAATAAAATTCCATTGCCTAAGGCACTCAGTCTATGGTATTATTTTATGGCTGCCTGAGCTGATTAATACAGGCATTACTATTTTATCTGCTTCGCTATCCATGAGAGAGCACACGTGTCATTCACCTACATGACTATGGCGCCAAGAATAGTTCCATTTTTTTCTCCCCCATTCGTGCATGCGAACTAGTGAGAAGGATGTTATTTTTAGGATCCACTTTTTGGTGACTTTGTTTTTTCAAATGTTTCAGTCATTCACTAACTTCAGGACTTAAATCTCCATGATAATAAATCATATTACTACACTTCAGAGTGATTTTTATTTAGGGGATCTGTAAAAGGGTCCTTGCATCTGCATTTCTAACAAACACCCCAGATGTTCTGACCACACTTTGAAAAACACTAAGGTAAAATTATTTCCATATAACTCTTCTAAATGCCATGCACATTTCACCTGCTGCTTGCTCTTCACTCAGTCATGCGTGTTCCTAAGGATTGCCAACAGAGTTTATGGTAGCTCTATAAAAAAAATTTGCAAAAGGTCATGCTTTATTAAGAATCCAAATAGGATGAAAGTAATGCTAACAGAGCTTGGCATGTTTACCATTTCAGTCAAGTTGGGACTCGTACACGATTCGTGCTGATACTGCCATCCCTATTTCTAGAGCGGCTCGGTTAAGCCTTTTTTAAGTTCAATGTCATAAACATAAAGTAGAACTTGGGTGGGGCATCTTCCTACGTATCAAATTCTCCATTTATGAAAAGAGCATGATTCAATTTGACAGACCTCATGACTGCAACAAGTTAGGGAGCCGACGGGCGGGCGAGCTTTGAGAATAGGAAGGTGTCTAGGAATAGATTCAGAGACAGGCAAAGTAGCCTGACTTTGAAATAGGAAGCGTTTCAGCTCTTGGTCTTGTGGCACACTGCCATACGTCCAGGCCCTCGATTATCTGCCTATTTGTTCTCTGAGTCTCCGTTAGCCTTGAAATCCTCTCTCTTTCATTTTGATCCAAGAATCCACATCGTGTTTAAGATGGGTCTTATATACAGCTCCAGAGAAAACAAGGATTGAAAGAAGAGACCTAATCCCAAGATAGGGGGCTCGAAAACACAGATCCTGAGAGGATCTGCTGCAAAATTTCATTCACGACCCTGATATTTGCAATTAATCTGGTTTAAACTTCAGGCCTCTGGAATATTTTCATGATCTGGGATATGTTCTGAGGGAGAGCAGGGGAACACAAAGCAATAAGGCTTGAGGTGGCAGAAGATCTTAGCCTATTCTGGGGCAGGAAAAATATATTTTTGAAAAGCAGTCTTAGCTGTGTTTTGTAAAGTTAATGATATATGATATATTAAGTGTTACATAAACATCATCTTCCATGTTGATGTTCCCTGACCACCAAAATTCAAATGCTCCCAGGTAAGAGACACTAAGCCAGAAAATAAGTCACAATAGCCCTTATCAAGGAAAAACGTTCATTCAGGAAAAGATAGGGTTATAGCGTATATACACACTCATTTTCCTAAAAAAAAGACTGTTAGCAGTATTTTCAGTTTATCCCCCGTGCCTCAATAAACTAGGCAATTGAATTCCTAAGGCAGGAATTGAAGCTAATACTTATATTAAGTTTCTCTTTTTTTTGGAGAAAAGAAATTCGAAAGAAAATTAAAATATTGAACACACGTTGACGTGCTCTGGGGCCTTTATCCTGTCCCTCTGCTGGGGACTACATCCTGCTTCTCTCTCCGCGGTTTCATAAAGCACAACGTTATTAAATTCTGCCCTCTTTCAAGTAAAAATGAAATCGAAATTCAAACTGCATCTTTTTTCCAAAGAGGATTTGAGAGGAAGGGAGCAGTTATGTTTGGCAAATAGCCCTCCGGGAATTTCTGTGCATCGCAAGGAGGGTTAATTAGAATGCGATAGTGAGCAACACTTCAGTTCAATTGAGGAGAGGCAGAGGCAACACCTGAGCCAGGGGTGAAGAGGAAGGTGCTTCCGAACGGCGGCACATGGCTTTTCAGAGCTCCATGCAAATAGGACCTCTGGTTCAGAGGACGAAACACACGTGTGGCACTCCAATTCCAGAGCTGATTTCCCATTTAACTCTTGAATAATGAGATTTCACACCCACGAGGCGTTGGTGATTCAGGCATCTGGCCAAGCTGATCGTTTTTAATTTAAACTGTGCAATGAGCTGGCGGAGACCCTACCTTTTGTCCCTGCACATCTGTCGTGATGTGGTCGGCTTCCCCATCCTCAATCTCCCCCATCTTCACGACACTGACTTCTATGGTGCCAACAACTTTGCCACCATCTGAAGTTCTGCAATCAAAAATAAACGAAATGGAAAAGTAAGAATCTTCTCTCACCTTAAATTACAGTAGTTTTCCCTTACCCACGGTTTCGCTCTCTACAGCTTCAGTTACCCATGATCAACTGTGGTCTGAAAATATTAAATGGAAAATCCCAGAGATAACCAATTCGTAAGTTTTAAAAGCACATGTAGTTTCTAGTAGCGTGATGAAATCTTGCACAGTCCTGCTCCATCCTGGCCAGATGTGAAACAGACCTTGTCCAGCAAATCATGCTGTACATACAATACAAAAAGGTATTTTGGAAGAGAAAGAAAGACACATTCGCGTAATTTACTAAACCATATTTACATGTAATTATCCTATTTTATTATTAGTTATTGTTCTTCATCTCATACAGCGCCTACTTTATAAAATAAATTTTATCATATGTATGTTTAGATAAAACATATACAGTATATTTGCAGTCTCAGGCATCCAATGGGGGTCTTGAAAAGTATCCCTCACATATGAGCAGACTGCTATTTACTTCATTGATTTTAATGAAACAAATCTGCTTAAAACACATCAAAACATGTTAATGTTGGTACTGTTTTACTTTCAAAAGAAAATTAACCATGAACTTGCAAGGTAAGTGCATGGAGTGCCAAAAAAAATGACTTCATGAAGGTGAAAAGTCCTCAAGCCTGTCTGTCCAGAGTGACCTCAGCGTTGTGGATCAGGGCCCCAGGTGGCAACCTTCATACCTCTACGACAGCATAAACCACGACCCCTCTACACCGAGCACATGGGATACTGTGCACATCTATTACAGAAACTAAAGCTGAATCTAAAAGAGTATAAACACCCCTATATTCCTCTACCTGGGCCATGGGTTACAAAATCTGTTTCGTACCTTTTCCCTTACATCATTTTTCTTTCTAAGAGACAGACAAAGAAAATTCTCTCCCAGGAAACATGAGAAAGTTAAGGTACATGCAGAGCAGAAATTAATCACAGAGATCATTTAGTACAACCCATTAGTTTTTCAGATACAAAACAGGACTCAAAAGACAAGAGGCTTGCCAACAGTAACAGAGCGGCAGAACCGGATGCCTGGATTTCTCTCTCTTCAAGTTTGTTGTTCGGCGAATGACTCTTCTCTATTCAATGATGATGGTAATTTTATTATTAATATTTTCCTCATCATTACTGTCTTCAACATATAAATTTTATGGTTGACAATAACAATGAAAGCTAAAAATAAATTTAATAACTACCATCCTATAGATTCTCTAATTTCTTTCTTCGAAAAGAAAATATACAGAAGAAATGACACCATCAAACACTGTCACATAGAATAATATTTTCCTTGAACCTTATTTTGAAAATAGGAAGCAAACCCATAGTTATGATGTGTTGCTGTAACTTCTAATTGACTCACCTTAGTTTTCTTAGTCATGTTTTTTTCTGAAATTTTATTTTTTTAACTGAATACTAACACTGTCCTTCTTTCAAACAATTCCTTCTAACTTTCACTATTTTAGTATTCGAGGTGTCAGAAGAGAAATGGGAAAATTAGTATAAGTAGTTTAGCAAAGTGCTAATTAAAATAATGAATAACTTAAGTTTAAGTAACAATTATGTTACTAAATCATGAATTATGTTTTTTAAGAAAACTGGAATAGAACATACATACATAGATAATGTCATAATGTAATAAAATAAAGGTCATATACATTTTTAAAAGTGATTTTCTTGTTAAATAGCATATTAAGATTCCTTACTAAAATACAAAACAAAATGTTTCTTGGCAATTTTAAAATCAGTGTAAATCATACTATTGACTCAATAATTTGAAATTAATATAGAAAACTTAAATCATTTATCACAAAGAAGATGTGTATGTGGATGACAGTATGGGCTGTGATTTTGTGAATAACTGTATTAGCTCCAGTTCTGGAATGGTTTTAAATGATTTATTATACCATTTCCCAGTTGAAAATGGCATAATAAGTTGTCATAAGTTATGATGTGGCATATCTCTGTACAATTCTTCAGTACCTGACACTTAAATAAAGAGTTTATTAATAAGAACCTTCATTGGCACTACTCATAATTTTTTCTAAGAGATTTGCAGACTCCAAACTGATCATTAATAGCAATTAAAGATACCTGTTTCTTCTCATAATAATTGCTTTAAAATTTTGGCTTGATCTAAGCTAGCTTAATATAAATCCCACGTATAACAGTCTAATTTTTTCCCTTGAACTAAACCAAATAATGCACGTAATAATTTGAAACAGAAGATAAGTTTTCAACAGCCTCTCCCAGGACTGGGTAATAAATTGATATATGCCATAATGGTTAAAAGTATGAACTCAGGAGTTTGAGCTGTCTGCCAGGTGCATAATCTTGGGCAAGGAACTTAGCCACGTGAAACTTCCTTTGTAAAAAGAAGATCGCAATACCTTGGTTGTAAGATCACATAAGTGTCATGATTTATATAAGATGCTCAGCACAATGCCTTATACAAGATAGATGCTTCTTCCTTCTCCCCTTCTGGTTCACCCCAGTACAGTAGCAGAAGTAGCAGCAGCAACAGAATTGCTATTGTTATTAATGTATTATATTATATTTAATTTGATTCTCTCCAGAAATGTTTTACTAATATAAGAATCAAAGATTGCAGAAAAAGATTATAAGAGCTCATGACATATGCATTTCAGCAATGATCAAATGCTTATTAGAGACACAAAGCCTTAGTAATAACAGACGCTGTTATAAGGCTTACATGCCTAATAGCGCAAAGAACACAAGTTTATAAAAGATTACAGTGACAGCGAGCATTTCAAAAGCGCCAGTATAGGACTGAGCAGTGCACTGTGGGAAAAGCTTCTAAACCTAGTTCCAAATATTTCCTCTAGAAATGTATCTGGCTACCTTTTCAATAATTTGTATGCCGTTTGGCTTTCCTGCTTACCCTTATATCTCCTATAGGCTTCCACTTAGTCCCAGAGCAAAATCTAAGCAAGGAGCTTGGTTAGTAGTGACACTAGAGGGATTCTAGAATCAATTCTCCCCAACCCAAAGCCACTTTGGATAGGACATTCTGAGTACCCTAAAGTATGCCTCTTCATATGAGTTTTATGGGAGACAGAATGGAGAATCTGGGTTATAAAGTAAAAAAAACCTGAACTTAAAATACCCAAAAGCAAGGTTCACACTGTCAGTGAACTGGTACTTAAAAATGGAGAGCAGTTTCTTATTTATTCTGTGTCAATTTACCACACACAGAGAAAGGATATTCAACACTTCTTTCCAATCAGGAGGTCACGATTGAAATATCTATGCCATGTCCCCGAAGGCTGTTTCAAAGATCATTTCATAGAAATTTAGAAAAAAAAATCATTCTTAAATGCATAATTATGCTTTCAGCCCTTCAAGTTGGGGAGGCTAGTAATAATAGCTTAGCCATTATTCATCACCAAAAGTCTGAATGTTACGTAATGAAAATTCATGATATCTGTATGAAAGATATATCGCAGAGTTGTGGACTCAGCATCAAGAAACCCAAGTACTACCTCCAGCTCAGCTGCTAACTAGCCATCTGGTCAAGGACATACCACTTCGAATTCTCTGGATTTCAGTCTCCTTTAATGCACGGCAAAGAGTCAGACTCTAACAGCTATACTATAATGTCAGCACTCAAACCCCATGCTCCCTGATCACTCCTATGACTCCTCTGTATGGTTCTGTCATAGGCTGGACTCCCATGATATGATTCCATCAGAGGCGCTACAGGTAATCATAGGTTGCTACATTCTTGGGAAAAATCTCAGACACCTTCTAGCCTCTCGTCCTCACTCCTCGCCTTCCTGTCCAACATTCCCGCAAAACAAAACAAAATGCCTGCTAACCCTCGGAAGAAACTTAAAACTTATAGTCCAATAAAAGAGCCGGTTTTCTTATTATATCCAATACACACATATATATTTTACTGCCATTATAGCAACACATCTTGGTATTTTTACAAGGATACACATTTGACTGAACCAAGAAACACTTTCCTAAAAATTTATATGGCAATAAGAATAGGCTACAGTAATAAATAATTACTTCAATCTATATGAGGGGGAAAAAAACAAAGCCATTTCAAAAAGTCTATTGCCAGGTCATTACCACATTAATGCAGAGAGCTGTAAAAGAAGTTAAAGATGGATAGTTCATGGTCGCTATAGTATTTCGATCACAACATCATGTTCTTGTTTCCTTCGGCAGATACATTTAAATATTTAACCATGCCAACAAGATAGAAGACAAAGAAGAGGAAAATTTCAGCAACACAAAACTGTACTCCCTTCTCAGTTAGGTTTCCAGCATGCATTATACATTAGTGATTACGGTTCTTTAAAATCTGCCTTTAAAATAACTCTCCTAATGCTTCCTAATGAAAGATTCGATCTCACATGCAAAAACATACACACATTTTTAGAAGACTAAAGAAAAGAGGATGTGAGACAGACTTTAACAAAGGACAATGAATTGACCTTCTTCCTCTAAATTTCTTCACCACTTACCTTACCATTCTCAGTAAAGCAAAAAAACCCCAAACCCAAACCCCAAACCAAAACCAATCAAACAACAACAACAAAACCCTCTAGAAATGTTAAATAAACAGCAACATGTAAATAACTCTTCTACTCTGGAAATGCCACAGTGTTACAAACCAACAAGTGACTCTAAACATCCAGGGGAAAAACGTCATTAGCACTGTCAGTCTTTGTGACTATCAAGTAGGCCTAGAGCTATGCACCGGCATCTTCAGCTGTGAGAAGTGCTTTTTACATTTAAACTATTTGTATACAACTGAGAAATGAAAATGTTACCTGGTCATGATATAAACAAAGGCCATAAAAGCAAGCAAATGGAGTTAGCGAGTGAGTAAGTGAGTGACATGCACCCTGATGAACTTTCTGGTGAATACATTTATCTGGCAATGCTAGATTTACTTACAGCTCACATCAATGAGAGTTCTATTTAACTATGAACAAATAAACATACCTCTATTCCAGCTGAAATTCACAAATGCAAGAAGCCATATGATACTTTCAAAGTAAAACTCGAATCGAACTTTTCAGTAGTTCTTAATATTAGACCTCACATGCTCTCAAGTTTAGTCCTTGGCTTTTTCCTCTTGTCAAGAGTTATGAACAGTTCAGTATCTTTGGTTCAAATTGATCCATATCATCACACACCATTAAATAATGAAGCATGGTTTAGTGGAAAGTCCAGGGAACTTTATTAAAGTTCTTGGTTATGGTGTTGGCTCTTTATAGTAAGTAGCTGTGTGACCATGAGCAGGCAACTCAGCCTCTGTAAAAGTTTCTCAGCTATAAACTATGAGTGAGGATCATAAACAATCATGCTCATCTCACAAGATGATATGACCAAAAATAAATTATCTTTAGTTTAAATATAAAAACGCTTCAGTGTACAGTAATGAGAACTATAGTTATACAGTCTGGGCCACGAAGCTGCAATAATGCATCACAGGTACATTGACCACCCATTTTAACTGGATTGTAGATTCCTCTTTGCTGCTAAATACAGTAATATTCAAATATGAAAAATTTTCCCAATAAAATTAGCTAAAGAAAATCTTTTCTTCCTTGTGACTATTAATAGATATATAGATAGATAGATAGATAGATAGATAGATAGATAGATAGATAGATGATAGATAGATAGATAGTAAGTTATATTTGGAAACTTGTTTCAGTGTTAAATATAAAGTACACCATCTCCTTGAATGTAAGAAATATCCTGTCAGCAAAGTGAGGAAACAAGATTGATAGCTCATAAATGTTTTTGTCAGGATTCAGAGGTGATCAAAATAATGTTAAAATTAATAGGACACCACGATTTGGCCCTTGGTGGAGAAGATGTGGCAGCGAGGATGGAGCGAGCACCGTGTACCCTGTCGCATCCACTGAATGCAGCGAAAACCTTGACCAAATGCAAAGAGCAGCTATTCGAAGACTCAAAGTCATTAGCACCAGGCATACTCTGGAAGAAAATCAGAATTGTAAATGCTACTGAAGCAGCAGTGAGTTTACCACTTGTTCCCCTCTGGTATCTCCTGACCAAGAGGCGGGCGCTGGTGTAGACAGACAGCTCCAGGAGAAGCCCTTTCGTTCCGGCTCAAAGAAGAGGAAAGAGCTCTCCTGGCACTCAGAAGAACGCGGAAATTTCTTTTCTTTTTTCCTCCTCTCTCATGCCCCAGGCCTCAAGTAACCCAGTGGCAGCAACAAGGGCCTTCCTCCAAGAGCCTAAAACTGTGAGGGAGGAAAAGTCCCTCTCTGAGCTGTGATCCCAAGGATGTGGGGTGAAGGCCCTTCAGTTTTTATTTCTTTCTCTGTTCTCCTGCCTCTTGGCCCCAGAAGAGGATGCAGCTGCGTGACAGAGAGGGCAAAACAAAAATCCAGCATTCTTGCCAGAGGATCAAAAAGGGAAGCCACAGGAAACAAATGTGCCAGGAGAGTGTGGAGGAGAAGGAGCCCAGAAAAGGGACTTCTTGAGGTTGTTCATGAAGTCCTTGGCTCACCCCAAGCTGTCACTGTGTGGATCTAAACAGTCTATCAGAGACTTTGGGAAATAATCTATGGACTAGACCACTCCCAAGGTACCAGACTGCCATCTGGGTGACAAACATGAGGGACAAGTCTGAATAACACTGCAAAAGTTTTGAAAACGGAAGTGAAATTGAAACTACAAATTTCATAGGATACAAGATCAATATCCAGTCATCTAGTATTGAATAATTAGAAACTGAAATTATATATCATTTATGGTAAGTCACAAACACAGTGCTTAAGCATACATCTAAGAAAAATATACAAGATCCATGTGCTGAAAATAACAAATGCTGATGGAAGAGATCAAAAGAGGTCTGAAACAGATGGAGAGACATAATATGTTACTGTATTGGAAGAGTCGACTTTATAAAGATGTCAACTCTTCCCAAATTGGTCCACAGATTTAATGCAATCCCAGTTAAAATTCCAGCAAGGTTTTTTGTCAATATTGACAAGCCGATTCAAAAAGCTGGGAAAAGTGGCAAAAGAAATAGAATAGCCAAAATAATTTTGAGAGAGAACAACAAAAATAGGGAATTATAGCTATCAATTTTAAGGCTTGCTGTAAATCTACAGTAACCAAAACCGTGTGGCATCGGTGGAAAGAAAGATATCTTGATCAATGAAACGGAATAGAGAGGCAATACGGCCAATCAGTTTTTCACAAAGTTACAGTCAACTTAATGGAAAAAAAAAATAGTTCTTTCTATAAATTGTATTGTAAACACTATTCGGGAGGGGGGCCGGGGGAAATGAACCTTTGCTTAAACTTCACAACTGAAACAAAAGTATAAAAGGTTCATAGACCTAAATGTAAAACATAAAGATATAAAACTTTAAAGAGAAGACACGGGGGAAATCTGCATGAACTGGACTTGGTATAAGTGCTCTTAAATGTGACACCAAAAGCATGATCTAAGAAACAATTATAATAATAAACTGAACGTCATGAAAATGAACATCCGCTCTGTGAAAGTTATGGCTACATGAATGAAAGCAAGCTATTGGCTGACTAGCAGACAACATTTGCAAATCATGTATCTGACAAGGAAGAGCCTCACAACTCAAAAGAAAATGAACATCATCGATGGGCAAACAAAGTTGAATAGACGTGTCACAGAAGAGGCTCTGCGGAGAGCATGGAAAACTTCAACATCACTGGTCATGAGGGAAATGGTCATTAAAGGCACTGTGAGATGCCACCAAATAACCTGCGACTGGCTGGTGAGGGTGCAGAGCCACCGAGACCCTCAGGCACGGCTGGTGGGGAAAATGGCACAGAGGATTCTTCGAGAGGACAGAGGCATCAGGCACAAACTATATGACCCAGAGATCCCGATCCTAAGCATTTACCGTACAGAAATGAAAACTAAAGAGCTCAGGAAAATCTACATGCGAGTGTTTCAGCGGCTTCATTCATACTCACGCAAACTGCAAACCACCGAAATATCATTTAATGTGAATGGTTAAACAAACCGTGAAACATCCACACTGTGGAATACGACTCAGCAATTGAAGAAGACTATTGATACACACAACAACTTGGATGAATTTCGAGCCATTAAACTGCATGAAAAAGCCAGTCTCAAAAGGATAATATACTTTACGATTCAATTTATCTGACTTTCTCAAAAAGAAAAAGCTGTGGTGATGGAGGATGGAGGCTGGCTGCCAGGAGTTGGTGGGTGGAGGCATGAATCAAAGGACAGCAGGAGGGCGTGTCTTTGTCATGATGAAACAGCTCCATATCCTAATTGTGGTGGCGGTTACAGGAATCTATACAGGTCTTGTGTTAAAATCCATAGGACTGTGCAACAATAAAAAGTCAATTTTACTTATGTTAGTTGACAAAATAGAGTAAACGAGAAAGGACTTAGGCCTTTTTTCTGATAATAAACTAATAGCAAACAAAAACATCCATTGAATCTGGGACTACAGAAGCCAAATTATTAAAAGATTCTCCTCTTCCATGCGAACGAAATCTTCTCATTTCTGTCAACATTTCTTTGCAATGGCAAAGCCAATGTCAATTTATCTTATGCTCTATGCTTTCAAAATATCCGTAGACATGGAAATGCCATCCGTACGTGAGAGACAAAATTTCCTATCTGAACAATGAGGAGCGTTTCATCAGACACGGGAGAAGAAAATGCTCACGCGGGAGGTGTGATAAATTTCTCAAGCCAGTGACGCCTGTTCATGGGATAAACCAAATGGGCTGTCTGCTGTCTGTAATTACTCATGTTTAGGCCTACAAAGAGAAATTGTCCTTAGGGCTTTTTGCTGAGTTTATTTATTTTATTACATTTATTTGTTTTAATTTTTATTTTGAGTAAGAGAATAAAAACTGTTGAGAGGAAAACAGCCCTATGTGTATTAAGCAGAGACCATTGGGAGAGAAAGGAAATAATAGCAAGAAATAGAAATTATAAAAGGTTATACATCGATTTGTCTGACTTACTGCAGACATTTTCTTGAGAACAAAATATTTATACATTTTTAATACAGTGCAAACAATCTTAATAGATAGTAAGCAAAACTTTTGTTTTTAATTAAAAAATGGACATGATCCTACAGCAGAAACTCTTTATATGAATGGCTCGCAAATGTCACAAAGCCATCAAAATGCTCTTAGACACTTAGAAAACATTCCAAAGATAACAGGCATGGTGATTTAAAAGCCTGAATTATTAAATAATTATATTAAATGCTAGTGATGGGTCAATATTTAATATTCAAATTTTTAATATAAACATTTTTATCAGTTTTTATATTTTTGTTTGCCAGACTTTTAATAATAAAAAATTATGCAGAGGCATTTTTTAAAAGCTATTACTAAAAGGTCAAAGTTATATAGTATGAACATAATTTAGAGCAAAATGTATTTCAAACTGGTATAGTAAGAAATTCATTATGCTTTAAATCGCACAATGAGGCATGCACTTGCAATCCAAAACAGAGCAATTCTTAGTGCTATATTTTTATGCTTAATTGCATTTGGATTTGTTCTAAATTCTTCTGTCATAAGTTAGAAAACCTCATGTTTTTAGAAAAATATTTTTCTTTATTCTCCTTTAATAGGACAACGTTTTAACCAAAAAGGAGTTTCTAAATTATAATTTTCCATACAAATATATAAATAAAATCAAAATAACAGAAAATATCAATTCAATTACAAACATTCAGCAAGCACCCTCTGTGTTATAATCACTACTCCGTGCATAAGAACACAACAGAGAACAGCACGAGAATCCCTCCCCTTGTGGAGCCTGAATTCTAGTGGCAAACAAACAGTGATACATCAGAATATGGTCAATGGCGGGGAAAGACTGAGTAGAGTAAGGGGGTAGATGAGTGCTGGTTTGGTGTTGCTACTTCATATTCAGTGGTTGGGAAAAGCCTCTCTAATAAGACGCCATTTGAACAAATGCACGAAGGAGGTGAGGAACTCGGGGGAAGGAGATCTGTCAGGTAGGTGAAGCAGATGGTCCAGAGGTCTTGCAGTGGAACACGGTCCCTGTATTCAGGAGGAGCAAAGACAGCAATGTGGCTAAAAGCTCAGCAGGTGGGGAAGAGAGTACTGAAAGGCTAAGCCAGAAAGGCAGGTATTAGTTTTATATTTCTGTGCAACAAACGACCACAAATGCAGTGACTTAAAACCGCATCACTTATTAGCTCACAGTTTCTATAGATCAGATGTCTCGGCCAGGTTCTCTACTCAGAGTCTCTCATAAGCCTGAAATTGATACGTAGGCAAGCTGCATTCTCAAATGGAAACTCTAGAAAGAATTCTTTTCCTAGCTCATTCAAATTGTTCGTAGAACTTATTTCCTTTTGCCTGATTGACTTAGGTCACCCTCTTTTTATTTTTTATTATTATTTCTTTGCTACTTAGCAGCTGGGATGACAGTCAGATCTTAAAAGCCACCTCAGGTTCTTATCATGTGGCACAAGATGGTGGTTTGTTTTTTCAAAGCCAGTAGGAGAATTTGTCTCTCCAGTCTGCTAAGATGGTATAAGTCTTATACCTGAGGTACCCAGTGAAGAATGTGATTTAAGGAAGGAGCGATCCACAGTGCAGATACGTCAAGAAAGAGGAGCCTCAAAAATATCAATTGGATTTAACATGGAGGCTATTCATTCTTGATCACGACAGGAGTTATTTAGGTGAAGTAGTAGGGATGAAAGCCTGATGACATGAGGTTCAAGAGACAATCAGGGGAGACAAAGTAGAGACGCCTATAAGAAATGGTTCTTCTCTAAGGAGAAGCAGGGCAATGGAGCATAAGTTAGAAGGAGATGTGGGAGGTTTGGCAGCATTTTTTATGTTAATAGACATGATCTAGTACAGAGGAAATAATTTATGATACAAGAGTAAGAAGAGATTATTGCCGGAGTAATATCTTGGACTCTAAAAGACGAGCAGGGAGACCGACTTTAGACATGAAGCAAAGTTCATCCATAATAAGAGGAAGGAAAGCAGAGTAGATGCTGGTAGGTTGGCAAATAAGGCGTGGGAAATCGTCAAATTCCTTTTCTCAGTGAAATAGAAACTGGATAAATCAGCTGAGAATGAGGAAGAGGGGAGATGTTTCAGAGATGCTGGGAACAAGTTGTTGCAAAATTATGGTCCAGGAGAGTGGGGGGGGTGGCAAATAGACCAGGGAAGTCTAGTTGGATGGAATGGTAGTGAAGGTGTCCATGAAGTTAGGGGTCATAAACTCTAATGAAACCTATAAGCATGGAAGTCAGATTATCCTAGCCCACTCAGCTACAAGGATGCAAGCATGAAGCAGGTGAACAAAACGTTGGATTTAACAAGTCTTTGTTGTAGCCTTCATTTTTAAAATCTATTTATCATCTCTCTCTCTCTCTCTCTCTCTCTCTCTCTCTCTCTCTCTCTCTCTATTCATCCACCTATCTGTCCATCATCCATCCATCCATCCATCCATCCATTTTACAATTCTCAGTGATGAACCATGCAATCTCAACTGGATGAGAAATAAAAAGTAGATATGTGGAGAGGGCTGTGAATGGTACAGACATAACTTTATAATCAGCGACTCAGGATAGTCAAGGAGCAACTAGAAGGAGTGTGCTAGAAAGATATGAGATTGGAAATCAGAAAAGAACACTTAAAATTAAGACTCTAGAGGGATGGGATTCATGACAAAATCTAGGGAATGACCATGGGAGTGGGTTGTGAAGTGGGGTAGAGAAAAGTGAAAGGTCAATGAATTAAAAGGATCACCTCTGTGGCTATGGAATCACAAGATACATAAGAGGGGCGGTGCTGAAGAGTGAACTGCGAGTTAAAACCCTCATGAAATGAGAGGAGGTGACTGACATCTTTAGGTCATCCCAGTAATATGGAGAATCCAATGGTATGCGTGAGACCACAGGCCTCAACCCAGGGCTGTTTTCACAGCAGGTATAAAGGGCAGCCATGTGGCAGGGCTGCAGGAGAGACATCCAGCTTCTAGTTAAATTAAGAGAAATGATGGAGGGTAGGGACTGGGGCTGAGGAGACACCTCAGGTATGATGAGAGGGTTGGGAAACAGAGGCAGAGGGCACTAGGGCCACAGAAGGGAGTGGACGAACAAGGAAAATAATGGTGACCATGTGGATGAAGGAGTTCTGTTAGGTGACCAGTCACCTGAGAATGGGTAATGGTTATTGCCACAATAAGGAAACTCAGTTTACTTAGGCAATATATGCACGGATAGACAAGGAAGCACTAATTGCAAAATACTATAAAACATGAAATTTCCCATTTTCTGATTTTAACTTGTTTTGCTACATAGGTTTAACACTGCATTACTAAATCACATGGTAATTATTTTAGAGGTCAAACTGTGACTTATTTCACAGTTAAAGCAGTCTAGAGAGAACAATAAACATTTCTACAGAAATTTTTGTTAAAAGGAAGAAAAGTAATTAAAGAAAAGTTCAAGACGCTCTGCTATAGGGAAATAGTATATCGCTTTGATTCATGCTAAATAGAATCTGATCAGCAGGAATAAGTCAAATGTCTTGCACCAGTTTTCAACATAAAATGCATGAGAAAGCCAATCTTTTAATCTAAATATCTCCTTTTAAAGCATTGTTTTAAATTTTCTGATTATAAGAGAGCATTTCTACCACATATCTAAAAAAAGAAACTATGTGAGAAAAAGAATAGGTTTTGGTATTCAGCAGGCTGAGGTTCTCACAGGAAGCAGAAACAGTAAAAATTAAAAGTCACGGGATGAAAATTTTCAATTCAAGAGTGAATGCTATATATCTCTGTGTGAAGTTTTGAGAACCGAACTGAAGTTTGTGTTCCAAATAAAACTTTTAATAGCTTTAAATAACCCTGGATGCAGCTACTTTCTCTTTTATTCTAAGATAAACTCCTCAGAACTCAGTACTGAATAAAATGGAGAATGCTTGAGCAGAAAGCAATCTTAAGTATTATCCAATTTATTGGTAGAAACTTTGGCCCAGAGAGGTTAAGTGAAAGACTCGAGGCCACATCACGAGTCATCAGCAGTGCTGGAATTTGTCCAAGAAGGAATCAGAAGGCTGATTTTTTAAAAACTTATTTCCAAAAACCAAAAGATAAAATAATGGTAATTTGTTTATTTATTTGTTTACTTATGTAGCTGCTTGGTCAATAAGTTGTAAAGTTACCCACAATTTCTGTCTGACTTGCCTACAAATCAGAGGTCCCATGACCCCTCTTTTGGATTGGATCATTGGCTGGAACAGCTCACAGAACTCAGCAAAGCGCTTATGTTCAACAGTTCGTTACGTTATAAAGGATGTCATAAGGAATACGGATGAATGGGCAGATGACAGGATACATAAGGTTAGGTCTGGAAGTGTCCTGACCTTCCAGGAGCTTCTATCCTCATCTCTTCATGAGTGTGGAGCCAAAAGTTCCAAGCTTCTAATCATGTTTTGATCTTTCTGGTGACTGGCTCCCACCCAGGAGCTCGAATGTCTTTGCTCAGAAGAAAAGACCAGGTAGCTTAGAAAACAATTTCCTCTGAGCTTTGGAGTGGGCTGTTGGGAGCTAAACTAAACCATTATAATTTTATGAAGATTTTTCAGATAAGAACAATAAACTTATTGACCAAAATTGAAGCACAAAAAGATTTACTTCCTGGAATAAGATGTCTAGTTCATGGTAAAATTTAGATCACGATTCTTAGGAGTGATGTGACTTGGTTTCCAGTCCCAGCTAATGTGACAGGCAGTCTACACGGCCTTCCTACAGCCTGTGGTATAACTTCATGAATCAGCTCTGCAGTGGTTATTAATGTGCGTGACTCAAAATAGAAGGGGAAATTCTTTCCCAGGATAAGTAACCATGTGCAGTTATACAATTACTTGTTCTCCTCTAGTTTCAGAGTTGTCCGGGATTCTATTCTTAATATTAGTTTTAGAAGGAAACTTTCCCTATCACTAGGAATTCATTAGCCTTCCTTTCAGACTCCATCTCTCTGTAGGGAAGGCATTATGTAAGAAGTTTGTAAAAATTTAATTGAGAATGAGCCTGTGGGGTATAAAAAAGGAAAAACACTCTCCAGAAATTTATGCGTGCACAGACACACACAGACACACACACACACACACACACACACACACACACACACACCTGTTATTTATTCACCTTAACTCTGAAACACAAAGAAAATTATGTTGCTTCATTTCAAGTCCATGACTAGCATTTTTGAACTCAAAGAATTTATAAAACAATCTCTGAGAAAAAAATCTATAATTTCATAACAAATATTATGAAACCAGATATATATATATTTTTCCCATTTTCCTGTCACTGGAGCCTTAAGATATCCTTTATTATCTCAATATATTTTTCAAATGAACACAGCAAGAAAGGTAAAATCACTCAAATAGTACTTCCTTCAAAGACTAGTGGAGGTGTGAGGAAAGAAGAAATGACATGGAAGAAAGAGTAGGTAGTAAACTTATTTTCCCCCTATTTCAGTATAAAGGGACCCTTTATTTTAAATCTGGCTTACAAACCCATAATTTAAGCTCATCTCAGTGGTATTTTGATCATTCGTAGACAGATGGGGAAATTAAAGCAAAGTAATTAACTCCTGGTGACAGTAATGAAACTCTGGCTTCCCCCAATGTTACAATCACAGGCTTAACCTGAAAGTGCTTTAAAGGCTCTGTCATTTGGTCATAGAAGCATTCATTTCTACTAGAACTAGAAATTAGTCTCAGTAGCTGAGAAATTTAGTGTTAGTTGGAAGTTGCCCAACAAATAAGCAAAGCCAAGCATACTTAGAACGTCTCTCCTATTTACTGTGTAAATCCCTGGAAGATCTTCAATTTGATTCTAGATAAGAGAAAAATAATCCCCACTATACACCATCACTAAGTTGAGGACTGAAACTTTTAATCCTGCTTCGAATTAGAGAGTCTGCAAAGATGTTGGAAGAAGATAAAAATAAAATAAAATTGAAGTTATCTGCTCAGGCCTTGGATGGATGGATGAGGATTAGACCAAGTTTATTATGGCACCTTAAATTTATTTTTATAAATCAATTTTTATATTAGGTCTTAAGAATGTGTTTATTTTCCGATTTAGTATGTGAACATCAGAAAGAAGTAACATTCATCATATAACTAAGAGTGAATTTGGTGATTTCATTTGATATTGTAATAATGTAATATAGGCCAAGTAGCATTTATGTCAGGCCCAATTAAACCTGCCTTCAATCATTTCTGTTAATTTAAAAACTTTCTATGCAAGGGGGTAAAACTGTCCCATAATCATAACAAACTCATTGCTGCCACATATTATAAATAAGGCTCCTTAATTATCTAACATTTTGTATTGAATACAATTGATCGCGCATAATATAGACTGGACCCATTGCTAGAGGTAACTACCTCGCATTGCAGCACCGCCTTGAGGAAAACACTTTGCTTATATTAGTATAAAATGTAATTAAGTAAAGCAAAATAAACTTTCTATTCTCTTCTTATCTCTTATCATTTTATCTTTGATCCTTTCTGTTCCTTCCACCTTCTTAAAATCGTGTATTATTATTTTTGTGTATTTTGTTTCCCTATATTCCATCCTTAAAATGTATTCTTCTTCCTTTTCCTGACTCAATTCTTTATCTTACCGAAGACATTGCAAACAATCACTTTGAGGCACTCCGTTACTATGAGACAGCCATGCTATGCCATAGAACAAGAGATATCCATGAATTTCACTTAGCGAGTTAGGGTAGAAAATCCTGGGCTAGAGCATATGCTATCAGAAGGAATACATTGTCAAGGGGTAGGTAATTGTCTCTATTTTCTCCAGCATGATACCTCTAGGCACAGTTCACTCATATTTATTAAATAGAACTAATGAAGTATAAATCGAAAAGCAAAGTCAAACCTCATTGAAAACAGTTAAAAACAGTGCCCTTCTGGGGGTTATTAGCTTCTGTAAGTTGCAGCAGGAATGACAAGTTCTGACCTGCTTCTTCGAGTCCCTACTTGAAAGTCTGATGATAGAAACATGGTCCTCTGGCCAGAGGAAATAGAGGAGCTGATGATGGGAAGGAATGGTGACGAGACCTTTTCACTGATATGCCTGGAGACTGCTGACTCTCAGTTCTTAATGAGAGTAAATTTGGAGAATACCAGGGTATTCTGAATGTAATTATTCCTTGGGCACGAGATTCCACAAATGGAGGAAAAATAATTGGAAGGCAGTGTGGGGAAGAATTTAAGTTGAATCGTCTATACATACAAACACTGTTGTACTCTGTTGCTGCCCAAAGTTGAAAGTGAGCTCAAAACCTCCAGCCAAAAGGTTTCTAGAGAAATTCAGAGACTCTGACTCCCTTTTTTTTTTTTTAAAGAAAGTGTGAAGTGCATAGAAGTTGCTATAAATGAGAAAGAAAATGGTGATTAGTGTCAAGGGTAAGGTATGTGTCTACAGATGAGGCTGAGAAGCAGACTCACTGTCTCGTACATCTCGGTGGAGATTTTTACATATGCTCATGTTCAAGTCCTGCTCATCTGGAGAGCGGAGAGTGGGAAGGAATATAGGACCCAAAACAGGAAAAGAGCATCATCAGATAAGAATTTTAGAAAGGATGAGTTGAAAATAACGGTTCTTAGTTTAAGCAAGGAAAGAAAAGGCAGAGCTTTCAGGGGAAGAGCCCAGTTCAGTTTGGGGTAGTTATAGTATTAGCTGACTAAGAAATTAAGTGTGTGTCCACTCATGCAAGCTTAAAAAAAATCTGGCAATGAACATAAAGACATAGCATGTATTTTATCACTCTCTTTCCATAATTATGTACAAGTTTCACAAATTGGAGTCCATGTAGGGGATGGCCTGAGTATAAAATGCCACGCAGTTGGCAATGCCTGCGGACTTGTGATGGGAATGGGACAAACAGGGGTGAGTAACTGCATGTGGACAGGGCATGTGCGCAAGCGTGGAGGATGTGTATGTAGAAGCTAGTGCGCTTTGAGGTGAAGACCACATGCTGCCACATTAAAGCATATGCTTATGGTGGGGAAAAGTGGATAAATACATGCAGTCACTCATGTATTTCTCTGGGAAGTAAGTTGTTCTTGTTTTAAATCACCATTTTCTAGACTACGGAGCGGTGTTACTTAGGACACAGTGCCTGCCAAGCTGTGAAGAGGTGCTCTGTGCAGAAAGCATCTTGTGTTGAATGAAACTAGTTTGGGAGAAGTTACAGGCACCATCTGATCTCTGAGAGTTCCAAAGTACCCACAGGGCTGACGAAGGCTCTGAGTAGTCCTACAGCAAGGAAACCCACTCCCCGCTTTTTTTGAATACAGCATTTTCAAACTCATTTGACCATAATGCGTCTTCATTCAAAGACATACACATTTAATTACTAAAAGAATACTGGTGTTCTGAAAAACACTGTTTGGAAAAAGCTGATATAAACATGTCCAGAGCAGCAGAACCAGGCTGATAATGATGAAAGTGAGTTTGGTAAATACAGGCAAATCCAATACACAGTTTTCAGGTCAAATATAATTCCTTTCAGACCCAATCATTCCTGAAAATTATCTTCAAAGCTAAATTAGCTCTCAAACTTCTTAGGCAGTTAGGCCTTTGTGTACAGCTATGAATTCTATGCGATTTGCATTTTAAAAGAGGAAAGATTTCAGGCTTTTCTATACCAATGATGGAGCTTTCAAAGTGTACTCTATCTATGTGTCCTCCCTTCAGTGGCTGAAAACTCTACTTTGCAATCTGACAAATACGACATCTTTTGAATACTGCAAGGTAAGTGCTGATTTCACGTCACACCTACAGCTGTGTAAAAATGGATTAGCAACATAAAGAAACATGCAGACTATACTATACTACTGATAATAATTTTAATAGGGAATGAACATGATGAGCACCGGCTTTGCATCAGATGCCACAGCAGGTACACAGCATAGGTTTAGATTGAGGGCAATATGTCCAATCCTTGCCTGAAAGCACGCGTGCGCGCGCGCACACACACACACACACACACACACACACACACACACACACACAGACGCCCTGAGGCAAGAGAATTCGTCAACCAAAAAAAAGAAGAAAAATTATAGCTGGCATTTATTGAACACTTACTATGTGTTGGGCACTGTTGTACATATTTCACATTAAGAATTCATGTCAGCCTCACAACTCACTGTCGTCTCTGTTTCACAAATAAAAAAAGCAATCGGCCATCCTGCTATGCGACAGAAGAGCGAGCATTTGGGCTCAGGGACATTTCTAAATAATGCGCTCTTTGCACTTTTCTGTTGTCCTCGCCTGATAATATTTGTATGCTTTGCATTCTCTAATTTTATGTAATTTTAACAGTTACAAAAAAGGGGCTCATGTTAGAGCCTTTTGATAATTTCAAGCAGTAGTATTCCTGAAGGACATTAACACAGGTGTATTAAGGGGTGGACCTGTATTAATTCAAATGCCTCTATTTCTGTGCTTGATGTCTCCCTTCGTTCTCACACCCCAGTCCTGAGAGGTGTTACTTGAATTTACTTCCGTAGACAGATTTTTACATATTCAGCAATAAAATGCATCGGTAAACTCTAAAAGCAATGGAAACTTGTCTGCGTTTATGAATTTCTGTCCCGAACGCAATGCTATATTGCTAGCGTATTAAGTCAAAACAAATATTTTTTTCCCAACACTGTTGAGAGGCTGCCTGTTCCAACCAAACAAAATGCTCTCCATACGCCTCTTGCTGGTTTCTACACCTGATAAGAAGCCGTATCTGATGTCAGGGTGATTAAAGCTAGACTGTAGGTTTTAGGTAAGTATCCATCCCTCAACTAATAGAAACTTAGATCAAAGATTAAATCAACTTCTCTGCCATTGACCAATGGAGAGAATCGCAGATATCACATTTTAAGAAAAAAACCTCAGCAGGCTAAGCAAGCAAACTAAAAGGAAGCGAGGAAGACAATATTTATTAGAGCATTTTCCTCTAATGTAAGGAAGTGCATGGAACATCACTGCATTTATTAATTGCTCAGAATCACCTGGGAGGGAGTTCATCACTACTTCCATAACGGATGTTAAAGGGTAGACATGCCTGGGGGAGGAGGGGACACAGTTGGTGACAGAGCTGGGATCCGACCCCAACTCTAATATGAAAGTCTGGTGTTCTTTCTGTTACCGTCTATCCCTTCCTCGGGAAAAGAAAGAGAGAAGATTTACAGTTGGACAAAATAACTGCTTTCAAACGCAACCACAGAGAAAAGGCACGAGATTTGTTCTCCATCAATCCACGAAGGGGAGCTGGGACCACAGCCAGGTGCCGAAACTTAGGCCGAGCTGAGGAATCCTTTTCCAACACTAACCTGTTTGAAAATGGAAGAGTGAGAGGCCCCTGAGCGAGTTCCTGCCACAATAGAGATCCAAGAAGAAGCTGAAGTGTCAAGGTCCCTTCTGATCTCTAAAATTATTTAATTCTAAGATTCTAAACGAAAATATTTATTCTTTAGGAAATCCTCATATCAAGAACCTTCTCTCCCAATCCCATTTCTACCCTGTCTCAGCTGTATGACCTGAGGAAATCCAACTACTGTTTTCAGTTTTCATATCCACGATACAGGAATAAAATCATTTTCCAGCTAAGGTTATTAGAAAATCAAATACAATAAGATATTTGAAAGGCTAAATCGTAAAGCTCCAGAGCGCTGGTTACCCCTTCAAACGGAGGTCTGAGTCCGTGTCGGGATCAGAGCTGGTGTCCTGGAGATGCTTCCTGTCATCTTCTCATGAATGGCACCGAAAGCACAGGGGAGAAAGTTTGCCAGGATGTGAGGATCTCGCCTTATAACTGTGTCTGCACCGATCATGAGTGTGCATTGTTATTATTAACTTGCATGTTGTCCTGCTTGTTCATGCCCAAAGAAAAAACACAGTGTTCTTAGGGATTGCCTTTAGGGTTTTCGACGTGAATTTTAGTGAATTCTATGCGAAAATATCAATTTAAGTCAGCTTTTCACATGCCATTCACATGCTCTAACTTTTCCATTGGTGTATTCAATAAAGTTTAATACTATTCTGTTTTATAATTAATCATAAATATGCTACGTTCTCTCTCAAAAAAGGGTTGTTGGCCACCAATCAATGTCTATGGACCTTATTTAATTTAGAAAATGTTTTAGATGTACATAAGAATTAGTGTTGCGAAACCATCAGAACCTTCTGCTGCAAACTTATTTTAGTACTTAAAATAGTTAATTGGAAGACTTTTCAAAGAAAATGAAATGTATTCAGAATATACAGGACTATTAAGATGCAGGGGTATGATTTTTTAAATCATCTCTGAAGTTCAAGTTGCTATTGATAAGAAAAGATGTTACAAAAGTATTCAATCATATGTACAACTTTAAAAACACTGTATCTGGTGATTAAAGTAAGAAAACTTGCATAACTTTTTTTTTTTGCGTGCAGAAAAAGAGTAATGGTAGGAAATGAAAACTCTCAGCAAGTTTAATTCCATTCGAGTAGAAAAAAATTATCATTTCAAACTCTGTTGCTGGTCTATGTCCAAGGTTGGTTTCAGCTTGTGGGGGTTCAGACGTGCTCAAAGGATTCCAGAAATAAACTTATTCTGATCCACTGCCCTGTGGCCTATGGAGCATGCCTGGGCCCCCATCATGTGTGATGCTAGTGACAATTTCATTTCTTTATCGCTCTGAGTACTCTTATGGAGAAAACTATATGTCATAGCTTAAGGAGACTTCTCTTATCACTCCCATCTCTCAAGTTAAGAACATGCCTTTGGGAGATTTAAAAATATGTAGTTTTTTTTTTATTGTTGTTGTTATGCTTTTAGTTTTAGAAGCACACACTCGAAGTGTGTGTGTGTGTGTGTGTGTGTGTGTGTGTGTGTGTGTGTGTCTATTTAAGGAGATAAATTAACAAAATACCAAAAAAAAAAAAAAAAGAATTAAAGCCTTATAATTTGGACCTTAACCTAAGCACAAATACCGGACAATAAAAAGTAAGAATTCATGTTTTGTAAGAAAGCAAAAAAGTCTCAAAATCACACATATGAACAAATACATATCCAACAATACAATCTATGATATATATGTATATACATGAAATACACATAAAACAGGGAAAATGTTAGACTTCTAGTCTAACATTTATTTCTTTAATAGTCTCACTCATAGATCTGTGTATTATAAAACACAACAATCTGAGAATTCTATTGTTTTAAAAATTATTGGACTGTGAAAGGAATGAAAGTCAGATATTATCAGTACAAATGTATAGTTAAAACAAAACTAAACAAAACATGCAACCCAAAAAATGCTTCTTATTTCTGACCTAATATTTTTCCAAGTCAGTACCTCAGAGACTACCAAATTGGTAGAAAAAAGATAAATTATGTCAGAAGTAAAAAACGTAAAGCACCAGAAGTCAAAGGCTATGATAAGTCTATAATAGTTTATAGCAAGAGAAAGCCACAAATTTGGCAAAGCACAAGAGGGAAAAAAAAAATAACCTAGCCATTTCAAAATCGGTTTTCAAAAATGATTTTTTTTCCCCTAGAAAACACAATTCTTTGTTGTTAAATTTGTTTTCCTTAAACATAATCAAAATCAAATGAACAGGAATCAGGGGTATTAACATCAAAAATGGAAATTTGTCTTGCTACCCTCTACATTTCCAAGTATTATGTCCTATTTCCTTCTAAGGATCGTACCCTAAACTTGACCCTTCTGTTCCTAGCCTCCTTTGAAGGCACTGTACGTGTTCACTAATTTTCATTTCATTAAGAAATTCTAGTCCCCTGACTTGTTTCAAAGGCAGTGCCTAATTTTTGTGTAGTGTGCTGCTGTTAATGACACATTAGAAAAACAATACTGAAGTCCGTCCATCAGCAGAAAGAGTAATAGAGTGCTGTGCATCTCGTCTAGAAAATGTGTGTCCTGATAGTCATTCTAAACTAGCTCAGTGTTTCACATCTCGTGTGAATTCAGCCACGTGGGTCAGATCTAACCACTGTGCTAGGCTGGCGATAGGTATTGTCTGGGTTAGCAGTGACATTGAAAGCAAGACTTTTCAGCTGGCCCGTACACACTTAAAACTAAAAATAGCCACAGCAAAATTGTATTGAGAATAACAGCACACGACTATAAAAATAGTAAACACCTTCCCAAATAAAATATGACGACACAACAACAACAACAACAACAACAACAACAACAACAACAACAACATGTTTAAAAGATACCGCCTAAAGGAAGCCAGAGAGAAGCTGGCTGGCCTCATTAGAACCCACGAACATGGATTTTTCCACACGAATATAAATTACTCTCAATTATTTTGTACTACCTCTTAAGTAAAAATGCAAACTCAGAATCAGCAAAAGTCAGAAAAGGAGAGTGCCAGCACCACAGATGCCAGCATAAGTCACAGGTTCTTTACTAAAAGAAATCGTTGGCTACAAGTGGGTCCTTGGGGGTCAGGGCAGACAGCAAACAAATTCAAGATAGCGTCTCTTCCCGGAGCGTGATATCTATGTTTCATCAAAAGAAGAGCATCTAAGATTGCAAATAGGGTTCTCTCCCATTTTTATCTTCATTTATACTATACAAATATTGCAGGATATTAGTTTCCACATACACATAATTATAAAAATTATTATGCAGTTAAAAAAACAACATACTATTGTCTCAAATGTATTATAAAGTTAAAAAAGAAATATTTATTCCATTTAATACTCTTCTTAGTATTAAAACACCAAGCAACTTCCTAAAAATTGTTATCTTATCTTCCATATTAAAGCAAATTGTACTCATACACAAAATTAGTTCCGACCCACTGTCCGTTTTCATACGGGTCTATTTTAGCTTATGTTTTATATTTAATAGTATAACAACAAAATGAGCTTTAAAAAAGAGAATAATCAGCTTCTCTTCTAGCATCATAAACCTGCAATGTTGCCTCTAATCGACATATTTCAATCCTAGAAATGTACTTAATTTAAAAAGTAACATTTTTGATAAGTAACACACATTAGTTAACAGCATGCTCATCATTTCTATTTACTTTCTTACGGTCAAAGAACTTCATTGACTTCATAATAACACCATATTTTTTTTTCTTATAAGGGCCGATAACCTTTGACCACATAAAACACAAACTGAAATGTGAACTTGAGTGATGGCTGTTGCAATATAACTCGTTGCAATGAAGAAGGCAAGGCATTTGAGGGTTGGCATCTAAGCATCTGCGAGAACTGTGACTTTCGAACTCAACCAGCTTTCATAACTATCTCAGGCTGTGAACTTCGACAGCGTTGGTGCAGACAGAGACCCACCTCAGGCTCAGCGCTAGGAGCTGCTGCTTTGACTTCAGTAATTCCCCCACTTTAAAACTGGCATGGCCGAGGAAGCTTCGCTGAAAACGAGAGAAAGAATGGTTTTCATTAGCTTCTGAGGTCCCTAATATTTGTCGCTCTCACACTCATCACTCAAAACTCACCTTTAGAAGAATTAAATGTTAAATCTATTAGCCCGACAAACAGTTCACTGACAGACACAACCATCACTAAATACATCCACCTAATGGGATGAAGTCAGTGGGGGTGAAAATGCATCTTTTTCATTAAAAACGAAGAGATGAAGAGTCTGGAAAATAACAAAATGTATAATACAGAAGCCAGGACTTTTCCACTAACTAATAATCTCCCCATATCAAAGCTAGGGTAAAGAAAGATGGTAAACTTTCAGTATTTACCAATGCCTCGTCGTTCTTATTAGAATTCCTCAAGTCACTGGCAGCAACCACTCTGTATTCCAGATATGAGCAAATCTGTTGGTTGGAGCTATTTTTATGTGGGACTCTGCGCAAGTTATAAATAGAAATGCTGTATTTCTCCCCCACCACAGCAATGTTTAAAAGCATTTGTTTCCTTTGTTATTTCTAGGCTAGCATGGGACAATTTCATCCCAACACACACAAAAAAAGAATGGTACTTATTCAGTCATATTTTCTAAAATTGCTTTTTTAACCTATCATACTGGGTATTGACTATCTATGAATATCTACTTTCTACACTCTTCGACTCATAATGTAAAGAATAAAACTTGAAATTGGTTTTTCTTCTCTAGGATAAAAATCTTTCATCTCTTTTTAATATTCCTGGCAACTTCTGATTTAAAAGTCACGATGTTATGGTGTAACATAAATAGGATTTCTCATTCTCGCCTCAAGGTCAAGAAGTAAACACGAACATATCAAACTCATAGTATTACCAATGCTATTGCTGCCTAACACATTGTAATACGCTGCAAGAAGTCAACACCACGTGTTCCAGAACATTCTCTCTTCATAGGTCTGTTGCCAGGCTGCACTACGGTGGGAGACTGGAAACCAAATGGGTCTTTTCAGAGGAAAGTGTGCAGTTAATCTTTATGTAAAAGGTTGCATCTATAGGGAGCAATTGTGGAGACTAGGGACAAAAACCTTCTGCTCAGAATTTTTCTCCCTCTTTCAAAGCTCTAACTAAGAACTGTCCCAAAAGGCTTAAAAGACAAATGATTGAAATAACAGTTCTAAAGCTGAAGATGCTTGTATGTTAGTAATGATAACCCAATTAATTAACTTGAAACTCAAAGAGCTGGTTTACACTCTAAGTCAGCAAAGCCAGAAGAACACGAGACCAAATTAGTAGGCAAGGAACATTAGGTGAAAATTGAGGGTTTGTAGCAGTGAGCTCTGATGACAGGTTGATGAGTGGTGAAATCAGAGTGAATCAAGGCAGAAAAAAATCATCCAAGAGCTGCGCGAACAAAGCACGTAGAATTTAGGATGACTTTTCACCAAGGGGCGGAGAGATGCAACTGAATGAAAGCATCATCAGAGACACCTACTAGATCATCCTTATACTAAAGAACACCTGTTCTCCCATGTATACACTCTGCTATTTATTCTCTATTCCCTGTCCTGTTGGATATTTCTGTTGTCACTTATCACCAAATACACACACACACACACACACACACACACACACACACACACACATCTGCTTATGTTGTACTGCCCCCCAAATAATTAACATTTGAAGTTCCATGAGAAGCTTTATTTCTGATGAACCCTCACTGCCTAGCACACAGGAGTCACGTGATAAATATTTACTGACAATAAACGAATGAATGAATGAATGCATAAGTACTAGTTTCAAGTAAGTTATACTATTAGATACAGGAGAAATGCTCTTTCTGCAGATACTTATAAACTACTATAATTTACTGAAAATGGGAAATCAAAACAGTTTAGTGTGCTGATTATATAGTGAATTTTATTTTAGCATTTTATATTTTAAAGAGATGTCTATCTCAGTTCTTCTTTCACTGATAATCAGGTTTTTAAGTGTAAATTCACTTCTCATTACCTTCATTCAAAGAAAACAAATGATCAAACATTTACGCTGCTTCAAAATTTCAAATTTGTTTTTTTTCTCCTTTTGAGATTTTGAAGGATAAGTGGTTTTAGAATTAATATAAAAAACTACACGTGTCGTGAATGTTATTGTGTTATATTCAGCAAGAAAAGCAGCAGCCAATGCCTCAAACAGGAATGTAGCAAGAAGAGACAGGTGGAGTGGCTATTTTAAGACATGCCCAGCAGACACATCATATGTCACAGCTGCAAATAGAGTTTGTGACCATAAGCCATTGACTGCCTCCCTTGTCCACCAGACCAGGAGTTCCTGGGAAAGCAGGACTTTGGATTGTCCATCTTTGAACCAAAGCCCAGTGCCCAGAACGTAGGGGCCACATAGTATGCCTACTGCTGCGCTGTGAGTGCTTGCAAGTTGCCAAGAACATTCCCATGAGTGAATCTTTTCCATCACAACTGTCAGCCACATGCTTAATCTCAAGGGATAACAGGAGAGCTTTTAGGAATAATACAACATGGTAAAGATCAATTTCAGAAATGGCATCATAACATTACATTATGAAAATGTGTCACACCAGATAAACCAGAGGAGGTGTTATTTAAGTATAAATACTATTTCATTTATTCTAAAAATAACTGGATATTGGGACTACATGTTGCATAATAGGCATTAATAAATTCTCAACTTTCAAAACAATATATAATTGTTTCATATCACGACACCAACAGTGAAATTGCCTATATGTTTACTATTTGCAGGTTTTCATATATTTGCTTCACCTCAATATAAAGAAAACTAGGACTTTTCCACCTCCAAAGTTGGAATGCACACCATTCATGTACATGAATATTTATTGGACTCTTAGTAAAAGAATGAATTAGAGGGAAAACAGTCCTCTCTATTTGTGAAACTTGAATTCCCATGGTGGAAAAATAGCATACAAGAATGTAAAATGAATAATTGTGTTTAAACTAAAGAAAAAAAAAGTAATATAAAGCTATTCCATCTTTGTTGCCACTGTAATCATGATCATAGCAATTAAGAAAATCCTTTAAAAATGTCTTTGTTATGATAAATATAACTAAAAAAAATGTTTCCCATCTCTCCATTGTTGCTGTTTCTAAAATTCTCATCTTAAAGATTTTAAATGAGGAGCTCCAGTATCAGAGAAAAATTAAAAAGACAGACAAAAAATGTAAAAGTTGGAGCTCAGAAGTATGAAGTATAGTCCTAAATCAGTAATTCTGTTTAAAATAGAAATTTGGGGAATTAAATTACTTCTCCCAGTCCCCAGCCTAGCGATCCACTGATGAGTATTGCCAGGCCTTGCTTCCCTGTCTTTCTCTCTTACAAATCTGTGATCTTAGATGAGTTATTTCACCACTCTAGACTGTAGTTTGTGTATGAAAAGTTCATGTAATCTCTGTATCTTTCTCAAAGCTATTGTTATTAGAGTCAAAGAGACCCAGAAAAGTACTTAGTACCTTGCTCGGAAAATAGGAAGCATTCCATGAATATTAGCTTGCACAGTGATTAACATAATAAACCCAGAAATCAGATGACTTCAAAGTGTTATTATAAGTCTCTGCCTTTTAAAAATGTTTTTAAAAGGCAGAGAATTTAAAAATATAGCCTTTGAGAAATTCCTGCAAGCAATATATATATATATTTTTAAAATATCTCTCTATATGTAGATATGTAGATAAAAAGTGAAAAAAAATGCAAAGGTTATACAGTCTGTTATAGTTATTATTGTAGAGCACATGTTATTATGATTCCTTATAGCTCAAATTTTTATCTGATCATGTCGAATGTTTATCAGGGCCCAAGAAATGTCTACCCGGAATTAAAGAATGTGGAGGCACTGCCAGTCTGTAGGTGAAAAAACCAGGGCCATGGTAGTTAAATAGTTTATACCTGGTCACAGAACTAGTTAATATGCAGAGGCCAAGTTCAAATCCAGGTTTCCTGTTTTTTGGTCCAGGATTCTTTCATCTCCATCACGCTGTGCCTCATTTCAGGGCCAGGTGGCAATCCCTTTCCTTCGACAGGCTCTCTGCCTGCACAACATGTGGCTCTGACCTTTCTCGCCTGCTCATGACAGTGCAACGCTCACAATTATCATTCTGGTCCAAGCACCCAAAGCAGATGATCATTAAATTGCTTGATGCACGATTTCAATCACTCACCTGGCTGGAGAGTGATATCAAGCAGGGTGGAAAAAAAGCAAAGCTCCTGTCTCATTCCCTGGCTGCTCTCTACGGGGAGTGGACACACGAACGGTTTATTTCACCAGCGTTCGCAGGAACTCAGCAAGTCATCGATATCCAGAACGCTCACGGGGCTTGTGCGCCTCCCTGCAGCAGGTTTGCGAGGGCCCCCCAGTGGGGCAGCACTACAGGAGGCGCTGGAGGATGTAAAACCGCAAACGCATCGCCATGAGCCGACCAACCCTCCAGCACAGGTGTTCATCTCTCCGAGCCTTTATTCCAAGTACGGGCTTCCTTTATACTGCAGTTTGTATAGACGTTCCAAGGATTTCCAAGTCCTGCTTAGGAGCCGTGCCGTACAAGTGACAGGCACTAGCTTGAGCCCCAGCTTGCGCCTACTCTAAATTGAGAAGTGCTCGAAGTGTAAAATACACACCTATCCCTTAAGACACAGCATGAAAAAAGAGTGTGATTAAAATCGATTAATGATTTATTAACGAATTGTATTGATTCCATCTCGAAATGATTGTATTGCACGTGTAGCGTGGGGTTAAAGAAAATGTTAAAATTCATCTCATCTGTTTCCTCCTACTTTTTAAAAAGCCTGGGCTACTAAAGAATTTAAAATTACACATGTGACACACATTTGTGGCACACGCACATTACATTTCTATTGAACAGCGCTGGTCTAGAGATTAGATGAACATATCAATACTACTCTGACCTGTTCTTATAAAACTTCACACAGGCCCTGTGGTGCAAGTTTTCAGAGGTCTTTGGAGAGCTGAAGCTGATCGCATGAGGTTGACACACAATCACTTTCTCACATAACCTATCGGACTGACCCTTTTTCAGAGACTAGGGTTTTGTTTTGTTTTGTTTTTCACTGTCAACCCTAACAGCTATGGGTACATGGTTCCCCAGCCCACAGGAAGAGAAACTGGATACACGGACCATTCATACTGAAAAAGAGACTTCACGTTTATATTTGTGCTCACAGGAGAGCCAGCATTTCAATATCTGCCACACAAAGGACACTAACAGGCAGCAGAAGCCTGAGAGGCATCGAAACCAGCAGGAAGGGAACCTCGTCCTCACTGTGGGCAAGTCCAGAGAGAACCTCTCCCTCCCCTTCCCCCTCTCCGCAGCGCTGAGCAGTAAGAGGAAGAAAGGGGAGAACGTGTGTGAGAGTCAGACCCTGCCCCTTCCCAGCTCAAGTTCCCAGAGGCACGGAGACACCTAGCCTGCAGTGGAAAACGGCGGGAGGAGAGGATGAAAGAAAACAATTTAAAATCAGAGAAGAGATTCAAGATTTAGAATGAGTGAGATGTATCCCAAGAATCTGAATACAAAAACAAACAAACAAACAAACAAAAGAATGGGGAAACTTATACAATTGATGTCATGAAAGCATCAAGCAAGGGAGATTTTAGCACAGCAGTGAGGGGAGGGCGAGCAGTTAGAGGAGCAATATTTAAGCCAACTCCTCTTTCTCGAAGCTCAAAAAATAAAGCTATTAACAGTTACGAATTTCAAAAGGCCTTACATTTTATGAAGGAAGTGTAAAGGGTGTGATGAGAGCATTCGGTGGAGGACCCGGTTTGCAGGCTGGTGCCTCAGTGATGACAGGCAAAAGGCGTTTGCCCTGAGCCCGGGGCAGGGGGCGGAGGAGTGGGGAACAGTGGCCCAGGCAGGGAGAGAGGGCACAGGGCCTGGATGATGAAGGCCTGGGGCTGGGAACAACTCGCCGGTCTCCGTGGAGAAACGAAACAAAGCCGGCGAGTCTGGGCACAGAGACTGGTGGTGGAAGTAAGAGCAGCACAAGAGGCGAGAGGGAAGGTAGGAAGCAAAGCGTGGGGAGTCATCAGAGCATCAAGTGTCTTTTTCCTTCTTCCCTGTCAGATGCAGAGACGGCTGCCAATTTTCTCAGTCAACTCAACTTCCGTTTCGGTACATATTTTTGAAGCGTGCCATTGGCAGGTTCGGATGGGGGCCGTTGCCAGCAAGGTAGTGAAGGGGGTGCACTCGGGCTGGGGGAGGCTGTCAACTGCCTGCAGGATTTCAGGGAATTTCAACGAGGCCTTCTGGCTGGCTCCGCCCCAGGGCCTCTTAGAACCCAGCTTGTTTCTGGACTTTTTCCTCTTCTCTGAAGGCACAGATCCCTCTCAGCCCGCTGTGCTACCGTTCTGGAAGCTGCCACTGCCTGCTCTATCCTTGTCTAAGCCAAAATCACCTATTACTGTCTTGTTCTCCAACTTCTAAAAGCTGGAGACGCAATGATTCAGATGCAGCAGGAAAACCTCAGCAGGATCTTTCAGCACTGGACTGCACATACGAGGACCTGCATAATTACCCTGACCTGTTTAAGGGGCGGGAAGCAGGAAACATGACAGTCCTACAGTGATTGGTTCTCTGCCTCCTTCCCGATGAGGCAGAGTTCACATCTGCAATTTCCCCAGCCTCCTGTTGGTCCAGGAACATTGGCTCTGAATTGCATCTCAGCTACCTGCAGGGCAATTTCTAGACTCCTGTCTAGCCAGCGGAACTAAATATGGATTCATTTGAGAATGATTTTCAGGAGATGAGATGAATTCTACACAATTCAGCAGGTACGTGACAGGGCCTCCTTGCATAGTCACACCCTGTTAATTTAACTCAATTCCATTTGTCAGCTACCTGGCAGGAGGCCAGGGAAAATCCAAATGATTAACTTTTCGAAACAGAAGAAACACTTACCCCAATATCTGGCAGGGGATCCTTATGTTCATGTAGGACACTGGTTCGAACCTATGGAGAAAAACAAACATTTTCTATAGGACGCTGGAGTAGAAACCAGAGCAGAAGCTTTGTTCAGGTCCTGGCTTTTATTCTGCTTCGTCTGGCATCAGTTCAGACTCTGTGGTTAATCATTACTGAAGTACCTGTGTGCAACATCCATTGCGGGGCAAAAAAGCTGTCCTTTTATAGTCCCTAGACTCCCAGATTTTCCGAAGTACACAGAGCTGCCTGGAGCCTCGCCTGTCACCACTTGTCAAATACAGAGATAGCTGGCTTTTAGGAGAATCACCTTTAATTTTCTCTAACAGCAACCCTCATTCAACATTCAAGGGTAAGGACAGAATGGGTATGCAGAAAATTATTCCATGCATTCTCAATAAGTATTTATTCCCTGTATGAGCCCCGCAAACCTACAGTCCTTATAGGTTATCGCTCCTACTTGAGAATCCTGAGCCAAATTGTCAGATACCATTATCTAGATTCTCTCAAAATGAAGATTCACTTGAATTCTCAATTGGGGGAAAGAAAAATAGTGTAAAATAATCAGTCATTTGGGGAGGCTTTTCATATGTTTGAAAAGCATTTTAAGGGAGATATCAACACCTGAAAAAAAAGTAGAGATAAATCTTCTGCTATTGATGGTCCTTCATCCTGGCTGTGCATTAGAATTACCTGGGGACCTTTTCGAACTTTTGGCGCTCTTTCCTGCCCCCTGATATTGATTCTAATGTGCAGCCGCTGAGCTCATGGTTCTCTCTGTCAACGAAGGAACGTCTGGCCTAAGGAAAAGTCTTAGAAATGTATTCGACCCAAACTGATGAGAGTTGATGGGAAGCAAAATCTCAACGGATTGAGAAAATGCTCCCGAGGATGGCAGTGTTTGCAGCTTGCTTTATACATGAGACTCACAGGAGGAGACGTAAGAAGGGTGGCATGGACTTCATTGGTGGCAGATTAAGGGGGCGGGAGAAAGCAGAGTGGGGAAGTCTCTGGGATTGGATAAAAACCCAAACTGAGAGACACACACTTCTTTTACATTGGCGGGCACAGGATAGTTAACATTCACAGTGCAGAGAGATGGTATGTGGAAAGTAAGATAACGATGTGGTCTTGTGCTCCGGTGCTGGTGGTTGTACCTTTCCTCGATGGGACTAGAAAAGAAAATTGCCTATGTGCATCTCATATAACATACCACTGATATTTCAAAGGTATGTTATCTTAGATGCACGTAGACAATAGACAAATGTCAAAGGTAAAGACTGACCTTTGTCAAGGAAGCTACAGGCCTAAGGAGGAGACTGCCCACCGTGACCACCCTGTATGGTTACTTGCAATCGCTGGGTTTGTAAGGCCCACCGTGCGTGCCTCCCCTGAGCCTGTCAGGTTTACTACGTGCGCCCTTTTTCATCCACATTTATTTAAGAAAAAATATTTTAAATGAAAAGAAATCACAGTTATCTTTCTCACTTAAGAAAAAAAGCTAGTAAAAGCAAGACAAAACATAAAGCCTGAATCTAGTATATCTTAATTTGAACGATGAGAGAAACAAGTTAAGAAATAGAGACCAATATAGAAGCATACTCTGTTTAATTGGAGAACAGAGGGCTGGGGGGCACCAATGGGAGAGAGGGACCCAGGGACACACACGGGTCAACATTTTCACAAAATCCCTTTGGAGGTGCAGTGCTGCCAATAATATTTCTCTTCGAATCCTTTAAATCCTGACCTACCTAACCCTGCCAGGTTGGTTCTCCCGGGTTGAAGGGATGCTTAAAATAAGCCTTATAAAGTCAAAAGATGTGAACCAGCTCTTTCCTGTTGGCCTGCTAATCTTTAACATGGTTTCCAAACCACCGTGAACCAGTGCATTTTACCTTCGGCTTCACGCTCTTTCTTTGTTTCTTTATGGCGGTCAAACACTATCGCTTGCACAGTTTGTCAGTCGTTACGATGAAAAATTGTTCACCACAGCACAAAATAAATGACAAGAGAGATGCAACAGAACAAACAACAAAGTTTGCAGAACACATTTAACTCAGGGTTTCGTGTGTTCACTGGCTAAGAACATTTGGAGTTTGGTGGCTGTATCAATAGTCTTCAGTCCAGAATGTTCAGCTGCACCATTCAGTCTCATTACCTGAAACTCATCGCTGGCCTCAAAGGATGAAGAAACTATATATTAATCGTGGGCTGTAATGGACCATATAGGAGTGTATATGTATAAATAGATGATAGATAGATAAATAGATAGAGATATATAATGTCTCTCTATTCTATATACTCACACACACACATATGTACATATATATACATATATATACATAGTGAATAAATATGCACACAAACGCAACCTATTTATACATCACTTTAAGAAAATATTTGACAAGCAAATAACATTATCCAAAGGGATATGCTTGAATTAAGAAGTAAAGTGACAAGTCAGAAATTGGTGTGAGGTAACATATATAGGACTGGGTAGAGTGTATACACATATAAACCGTGATTTAATGTTGAACGAAGTTAGAATTAATACAATTCCTGCAACATGGCAATTAGTCTCCTAAATTTATGTTGATTTTATCAGTAGAACACTTATTCTTTATAAACGTGAATAAACTACAAAGAAAAAAGAGAATTCTTAACTCAAAGCTATATACTACAAAAAAATCTAAAGATAGTCACAGACAAGTTTGCCATTTCCAATGTATACGTGTGTGTGAAGAAGTGAGGGAGAGAGAAAATGTGTCTTCTGTTACATAATAGAGGTATTTTTGAAGAGTATATGTATGTCATATTTTCCTAAATAAAGGCATGTTTAAATCACTAGCAGAGCTCTTGATTTAGAGGAATGGAAAGATGATACTTTCTAATCCAATTTAAGTTTTATAAAGTCAGATTTTCATGCAAAACATTTGTTTAAATTAGTATATATGTATAGTTCTAAAACTTTTTAAGGTCCATACTACTGATATTGTGGTATATAGATCATACATCAAGGATGCATAATATATATCCCTCATTGCAGTGAACATAAACTAGGTGGCAAGCACTGGATTTTGGGGGGAATTCAGAGTCTCGTGGGTGGGACAAATGTATGAATAATTCAATATACTGTAATAGCTAAAATAGAAATGTGAGTGTTTTCCTATGGGCATTCAGAGTGAGTAGTAACTGAGTCAGCCTGGGAGTGTTAGGAGAGGCTTCAGGGAAGAGGTGGTGTGGGTTCTGAAGGATGAGCAGGAGCTTCAGGCAAGGAAAGCTATGACAGAGCAAGCAGGGCGTTATATAACGGACATGCATCATAGAGTTATAAAAGCCCATTCGTGTTTGAGAAAGTGACTATTCTGTTGATACTATTACATGGGGACCTTCAGGCACGTGGCAAGAGGTAAACACGTTTAAGGAGAGAGAGGTTAGGGCCATTTGCTGTAGAGAAGCATCTGTCATGTTATGGACGTGACGTGGTGCTTTATGCAATTTATATGCAATAAGAAATCACAGAACGATCTGTTTGGAGGAGCAACATGGTCAGGGACCTGTGAACCATCCGAACTCTGCTGTCCTGCTGGGAGGATTATCTAACCTCTCTAAGCCAGGCGTCTTTTGCCTTGGTGTTAGTTCTCTTTCGCGTGGGGTTAAGAATAGACCGCATCAGCTGCTGTACTACATCTTTTCAGACTGAGGGCAGCACCTGACACAGAGAGAGGAAGGGAGAGAGGGAATGAGAAAAAGAATGGGAAGGAGAAAGAGAGGAAATGAGGCGAGAATGGAGAAAAAGGAGAAATGTAGAGGGAAGAGAGAAACCAGAGGGAAGAAGAGAGGAAGACTGAGAGACAGGGAGGTTGAGAGACAGGGAGGAATAGTGCACTAAAAAAAAAAAATAAATAAATTAAAAAATAAATAAATAAAGGAAAAGAAAAGAAAAACAAAAAAAAGCCCTGGACAGATTGAGATGAGGCCCCTTGATGAAGAAAGGATGAAGCAATGGCTGCCGATGCTGCATTCGGAATATTTCGGTGTCATGCCTCCCGGGGTTTACTGGCCTTCCTCAGGAACTTTTTTTCCCCTTTCTTTGGTCTCATTAGCTGTTCTTCTCCCTGTTTTTCCGCACCGCACCCCACCCTGACCCTTCCTGGAACATGAGAATGTCCGTGCGACTGCACATTTAAAGTCCGTTTAACTCGTCTAGACTTTTACGATATCAAATAAAGCAAGAGAGATCAATTAACAGGCGTGATCATGTAGAAGATGATATATTCCGTCCTGAGTATTTGTTCAGGTGCATATAAAACACATTCGTTTCCTCCCGTATCGACTTCATAATTTCAAAATTCTCCATACAAAATTTACCTTGGAGGGGGGGAAGATGAAAGGAAACCAGGTGACATATAGTGAGTTACAGTCACCATGTGATCAGATCCCTACAGACCAGTTCACAAACTTTAATTGCTCCCAAGCAAGAGGCTACTTGGATCCCACTGCAGTGGCTGAAAATGGCAGTCCAGGGCCCAGATCCACGGAGAAGAGCTTCTCAAACTAGTCAGCCTTGTTACAGACAGCATGGGCACTCATCCCCTCGAGGTGGGAGGAGGGCGGGGACGGCCGTGATTTTCACAGGTGAGTAACTAAGAATGCGGCAGTGGGGTGGCCCCCAATGCTAGGACATCGTTGGGCATCCAGACCGAGAGACAGGAAGGCCGTGCGGCCATGACTCTGTGCACCAGGGAGTCCGTGGCTGGGCCTCATGCAAATGTATCTCCTCACCGGTCGCTGAGAAGGGGGTGACCTTCCCCTGGAAGGCAGAGCGGAAGGTGCTGGCAGTGGTGGAGGAACACCCCTGAGACAGGGAGAGGGCCCAGACCCTCTTCTTAGACTGCTGTCACATCTGGTAAGGTCCCTAATAATGAATGTGTCATTTGAAACTCATCCTTTTTTCCTCAATTAAAATGTTACCCTAATTCTCTATATATCTCAAATAAAGATATGTAATAGCATCACATTTTACTTGGAATAAAACACAGAACCGCCGTGTTATTCCAGCATATGAAAACTTGAGAGGGAGAGAAATGTTTAGCTTCTTTTCACAGTGTGTATTTTCTAAGAGGAAGGTGCTCAATTGGTATCGTATTTCCTAGGATGCCTTATACTGAGACATAGCCAAAAAGTTAAAAAAAAATTAACAGAATTGCAGAGCTGTTTCTTAAACTTCAGTGTGCACACTCAGCACCTACTGGTCTTCAGCTGGTCAGGAGGACAGTCTGAGGACCATCCACTAGAAGCTTCTCATAGAAAGTCTGGTCTCAGGCTCACTCTAGACCTACTGGATCAGAGTCTTCATTTTAACGAGGTTCTCAAGTAATTCAAAATAGGTCACAGAGGAGAATGGTGGATAGCCATTCGCACATAAACATGGCTAGGATAAGAGATGGGGTTTATTCTTCTGGTTATGGGCTATTTTAGTAATTTTTTTCATCTGTAAGAACTCAGATTGTGCAGACTCCCTGCTCATCAAGTCAGGGATTGGTCTGCATCAGAGCTGGGCTGGGATTGTGGTAAGACTCGGTACTGAGAGCTGAATTTCCACCTGTGCAACCCCTCCACTCTCCACCCACCCAACCCCAAATTCCTATGTTAAAGCCCTAACTGCTAGTACCTCTGAATGTGACTGTATCTGGAGATAGAATGATGAAGCTAAAATGAGGCCCTTAGAGTGGAACCTCAGTGCAACAGAACTGGTTTCCTTATAAGAAGAGGAAGAGATACCAGGGGTGCAAACACGAAGGAATGACCACGTGAAGAGTCAGCAAGAGGCTGGCCATCTGAAAGGAAAGGAGGCTTCAGAAGAACTCACGCCTGCCAACACCCTGATCTGGAACTTCCAGACTCCAGAACGGTGAGAAAATAAATTCCTGTTGTTGAAACCATCCAGGCTGTGGCACTTTGCTAGAGTGGCCCTCGCAAATTATGACATGTTGTCTATCAGTGTTGTTGCATGTGACACCCTGAGACTTTCAACCAAGAGCCCAGCTGGTCTTTGCTCCTTAACCCTCAAAGGATGCCAGAGTTCTCAGATGTCTCTAAGCACCCCTTCTGCACTGCGCCCCACACAGCTTCAAAATCTGGCAAATGTCTTCACAGGCAGACTAGCTCTGAGCTGGAGTCCCCTTTGTCTCTAAATGTGTCATTTCAGCTGTACGTGAAAACCAGGATCTCTGCTGGGTCCTCTGCCTACCAGCTGCCACCTTGTGTTTAGCAAAGCCTTGATACTCAGACTCCTGCTAAAGGGAGAATCTATAAATGTCCCCAGGGAAAAAACTGGCTTTTTAGTCCCTCAGTGTCAATTCTTCACCCCTTCTTAGGGCTTCGTCTCTTGCCTGTACTCTGAGTCCCCTCTCCCTGGTTTGCTAAGCACTGAGAAACAGTGGGAGGTTTCGCTCTGCTTTTTATAAGCCTTTGGGCTGGTTCTTAAGTATCTTGCAAAGCTCAGAGTTCAGCAGGTCTCTTTTGAGAAAGAATGGCATTGACTTGAGGCCCCTGAAGTCTCCGTTTCTCACTTCGCTCAATGTAACTGCTTGAAAGCTTTGCCGATTCCCCTTCTCCGAGCAGCAACAGCGCCGGGTCCAAAGGCCTCGTCTTCATCCCAGTCTTAGAATCAGCAAATGCCCGAAGAGGAAATATCACAGGCTCCTGAGAGCTCAACTCCCAAAGGTCCTCCTTTCTTTGGAATTTTAGTGTATCTTGTCGTCATTATTTTCACAGCTTGCTGATGTTTTCAAACCTGATTTCTGTAACATGTCTGGCTTGTTTCTAGGTGTCGTCAGAAGGTGCACTGCTTGCCCCACCTACCACATTCTACCTGAACTGAGCTTTTTAACATGAAAGTTATTGGAAAAATAAGAAATTCCAACTGCAGTTAAGAGATGAAAAATAATATTTATCAGAATATAGTTAAATGATTGGAGAGGGGGAATTGCCATTCTATGTTGGTCTGTCTATTGAGTTAAGCCTTCGATAAGCCAGTTACAAATGTATAACTACAGGTGGTTGTCTTAGTAAAAGCGGTTTACTCTGAAGCCTGAGCACTATTCAAAACTAATCTAATAATTATTGAGTATGACATGCTGTCTTACTCTTTACCAGGTAAATGCGATTATCCTTCCCTCGTCAAGACATATTATTCAAAATTAGGTAGACAAGAACACTCCACAGAGTTCCAAGCCAAATAAGAGATAATAGGAAGAGACAGAGAAGCACTCTTTTAAGTCCGGACGTGTCTAATCTTAGAGGTTCTCTGTTTCTCTAAGGCAGCGACGTTCACACCGCCGCTCTCTACTCACATGGGTCCCTTAATGTTTAATCAGAGGATCTTTAAGACATGTAATGTTGCTATATGAACGCGATGGTACACTCAGTTCTGCCAATCATCCAGGAGTCACGTGGTTCTTTAGGCTTCTGCGGCTGCAAATGTGGCTTCGAGTGGCATAACCGTGAGTGTCCCTGCCATTACTACCCACATTTTATTCCATTCCCCTTTCCAGCTATTACAGAGATCTAGGACAGGCAGGTGAAAAATTAGTGAACAGCAAAAATATCTTTAGACATCCCCTTCCGTTGTCGGAGCGTCTCTGAAAGATACAGGCTCTGCTGAAAATCAGAGGTGCTGACTCCGAGGTATAATTTTCACAGAAGTCAGAGTTCTCTTTACCACTGTAGTGAGAGTAAAGCCTTCTGCCTTTCAAACTCTTGATTCCTACATCTTCATGAAAGGGCGAGGCTGGGAAAGGTACCTCATTCAGACCCCATCAGGTTTCCTGCACTACGTCTACGAGCCAAGGCCTGTCCTGGCCACCTACCTAAAGCAAAAATGACAACCATCCAAAAAAGCTGTATGATTTAAGACCACGGACTTTTTTTTTTAACTGTTAAGCGATGTTTAGATATTTTTTTAAGTGGAGATAAAGCATAAAGGCGCTCTTTGCACTGCAAAAACACAATCTTAAAATGTGTTTTCTAGGCACTGAAGACAAAACTGATGATTTGCTAAACCACTGCTCATTATGACTTAAGAACTCCATTCCTGCTGGCATCTGAGCCCCGCGTGTAGAAATTATTAACGTGTGAAATATATAGAGAGCTCAAGTCAAATGTTAACAGGTTTTTGTCAGGTCTAAACTCCATTACAGTGCTCACCTCCTTCCCTCTCCTTCACTACCCCAATACACAGACATAGTTTTTCCTTCATTCAGAAGAGTAGAAAGAGTATCATTGGGTCTGATCCCTTCATCCCAACACTAGAAGTACGTGCTACTCTAGAAAGAAAGACTAGAAAGCTTATAATTGGTAAATAAAAATAATGGCATCAAAGGAAATAACGACCATACTTCCTTGACCTATGGGTTCATTATTTCAGAGGCACAGGTATTTTTTTTTCTGGTATTATCTTATTTCATTCCTCTAGTACTGAGTTGCGTTGTTATTGTTTTGCCTTTTAACAGATGAGACACTCAATTTCAGGAAACTTGAGCTATTTAGCCGGGATCACTTCACAGCAATCCGCGGATCTGACATTAAATGGTTTGCTTCCCGAGGCAGCGCCCCACGCGTGGCAGTGTGCCTCCTCGGAGCCCGACCGACGACGTGACTTAATTATCTTCCCTAGGGCTGCTTAATGAGAGTTTTAAGAAGCAAAAATCTATTAGCCTCAGGGAATACAAACAGACAAAATTTATCACATTGCCAGACTCAAAAACACCATCCTTACGTATTAACGGCCCCCAATTAAGACCACAGTCATGAGTTAATGAACAAGCCATTAGACAGAGAACAGTAATATCAACATGCATGCATGTTTATTAATCTGCTGCTCCCTGAAAGTCATTAGTCCCAACACTATGAGGCTGAATGATTTCTAGGTAGCTTTAAAACAAAACAAAATTATTCTGATAATACTCAGTATTGTCAGTTACAATTGGTCTTTTGTAATCCCAGTCAAAAGAACATCACTAGCTCTGGGTAAAGATCAATGGATTGATATAATCAATTCACAGAGTCAATTTTTTTTTTTTTGATGAATTGGGGGGAAATAGTGTATAGAGGCATAGAGGGGAATGGGTGGCTTTCAATACAGCTATCCCACAGAGTTTTGGGGACGCTCCAGGCAAAAATGGGACAAGTGAAGAAATTCTATCTAGCCTGCTATCACACTAGTTTCTTTCTCTATGGAATTCCGCCAAAGTTTATAACAATTTGATCAGTGGGTCTCAAAATGGCTGCGCATGAGAATCACATGAAGGAGCCTTAAAAATGCCAACGACATGGTCCCCTTGTTCCTTTACTGACCCCTTTCTAATCACTCAGAATTTTCTTTCACTGCTTTTGCTTCCCATCAATCTTCAAACAATCTTAAGAGGAACTGAAGCTCAAACTTTAGGTAGCTTTCAATCCGCAAGAAAACAAAATCAAGACAAGTGACTTTCTCCCCAGATTATGTGACTAGTGGTAGAGAAACTAATATTCCAATTCGAATTGACTTTATTCCAAAACCCCTCATTTGTGTTGCCTGCAGCTTGGGCTGAAATAATAGTACACGTCGGCTCTACAAAGACAAAGAAGGGAAATTACAGTCAAGTTCCCAGCAGAAAGGAGAGTGTGATTGCAGCATCTCAGATAGGAATGAGGGATGACTCTTCTTAAAGGAACACTGTGAAGTGGCCACGGTCCCCTGCATGGCTCACTCAGGATTGTCCTGAAAGAGCAAAGGTATCTCATGCAATGCTGTAAACTCTTCCTACAACAGTAATACTCAATCCTGTAACACACGAGTAGCACCTGGGACACAGAATGCCTACGATTTATATCTTATTATAACCAGAGATCGGCAGTTCTCTCGTATGGTCCAATCAGAGGATCTGCGAGGTCAAAACTGTTTTCATAATAATTCTAAGATGCATTTTCCCTTTTTGCTCTTATTCTTTCACAAGTATACAATGGCGTTCTCCAGAGTCTGTAAGAAACGTGATTTCACCAGACGGTATAGAGCAGACATGACAAATAAGGTTTCTCCGATTAATCAGACGTTAAAGAGTTTTGCAAAACTGGAAAACAATGACACTCTCTCAGCATATTATTTTCAGTTTTGCAAAACAGAATTTTAAGAACATGTATTATTTCTGCTATATGGGTTTATTGTTTGCTATTTTTAATCGATTAACAAGTGTTTTAAATTTTCTGAATTTTGATTTCTAACATGGTAAACATCATAGTTATTAAAACCCTCACAAACAAAAGCTCTTTAGGATTCTTCATAATTTGTAAGAATGTAAAAGGATCCTGAGGCTAAAAGTTTGAAAAAAATGGCTATGGGTGATCTTCAACATTTGCAATTTGTCTTTCATGTTTACTAGTTCAATCTTTACTATCTTTAAAGAGGTTGTTTTATTTCAGAGTCTCTTTCAGAGATGGATGATGTAATGTTTACTGTATGCACCCACTAATACAGCCGCTCTGAATCACTGTGGTTCCCTGAACTGGCCCTCACCTCCTCCACACCTTTGCAGACGTTGATCTTCTGTCCTTCTTTTAACTATACAGTAGTGAACAATGAATGATCACTTCATAGACTTATATTCTAGCATCAGGAAGAGATGGCAAATATCAAAATGGAAGTAAAATAGGTAACAGAATAAAATGTTAACTAAATGGGTGTACTTTACCTACTACAGTGGTGAGAGGGATTTTTTCTGAGCAGTTGATTTTGATTAAGAATTTCATAAAGAAAAGGAGCCAGCAACTCAGAGAAAAATAAGAGGGAACAGTATTCTAGGCCAAGACAATGTCAAGTGCAAAGGCCCTGAGGCACGAGTGGGCTGAAAAAAAGTGGCTGAATTAATGACAAAGAAGTAAGAGGAAGAGTCTAAGAAAGCAGGGCTCTACTAGGAATACAGGGCCTATATTCTAATAAAAATGGAAAACTCTACCAGGGTTTTGAGCCAAGAAGTGATGTGATCTTTTTCATGCTTTAAAAATATTATTCTGATTCTATATGGAGAACAGACTGAAGAAAGTCAAGAGTGGAAAGGATGAACAATTAGGAGTCATTTGCAAATTTGAGTTTTATTACCATGACTCTACCTTTTCTGGAGTTGAGATCAAGCTAGGCATTTAGATTTTATAGAGGTAATCATGGGGTAGCCTTGAGTCATTTAATCTGTTTCTAAATATTTCTAGAAAGTGATGGAGAAATAAAGTTAGTATGTAAATGTTCTGTATTTATAATTACGTTAATTTGTTGTGCAGATAATAATGTTCAACTGGTCACAAGAATATTTGTAGATGAATAATTATTTAAAGAAATTTAGTGAGAAATAAGAAATCTTATATTATTTATATCCTATTTATATTATGGATATTAAAGAGTAGCACAGCTCTTGAAATATAAGAATTCAGAAGAAGCATGGTAACTTAAAGCAGAAGAGAATTTGATTTCTTAAAAAAATTTATAAACAAACTGAATGATGGTAACGAAATCACAATTACTAAAGAAAGCCTTCTGAACAGGTTGTTTATGGATGGGTTCAGAACTTTTGGCAGATATCTGCGACAGTGGTACTTAGAAAATATGTTCATTGTTACATCTTTTTATTTGAACCACACCGGCAAGCAATGATTTGAAGACCCATAAATAGCAAATGATAATGCACATATGACAGAATATAAAAGGAAAGAACGCACTTTCAGTTTTTCAACCGAACCTCTTCTTTCTAGCATAAGAAACCTACCGGCTGGACGTCTGAAAAGCATCTTTCCACCTGGGCACCATTTTGCACATCATTAGGCCTCACTTAAAATACACCTTGGAAATCCAGCTGCAGGTGTTTTTAAGTTAAGGCTGCGGGACATTCTACATTGCACTGGAGCAATAGCTGCCTGGGAAATGGCTCTTTTATTTTTTATCAAAGTTTTTCTGTCTGTTTCACAAAGGAAACTGGCAGTAAGAACCAAAGTAAACTGGCCGTACACACACACACACACACACACACACACACACACACACACACGCACATAAGTATTCAGCAAAGCAATTCAGTTCCACTAAACTATAACTATTCAACAAATGCCAAATATTCCCAGTCCCTCAAATTATTCAAAGCTTTTAAATTCTATCTTCTCAGACACCTGAGAAATTTACTCTCTCATGGAAACATCTGAAACCTAGAATCTTAACACGTAACATTCTTAACCGTTGGAATATCTCTGTTCTTTATAAAACACATTTTGAACTTAAAGAGAGTGTATGCTTGGCGTTCTTGCTGTCTCAGTGCCTGAAGAGGTGGACGAATTGGAGTGCGGGTTCAGGCATTTGAGAGGAACTATTTACAGCCATGTGCACTATTGAATTGTACACTTGAAACTTATTGGATTTCGTTAACCAATGTCACCATAATAAATGAATGAATAAATAAATAAAGTCATGTGCACTATGCAAAGCCCACTCACTGGGACAGGAGAAAAAAGGCCATTTTCATAAGTTCTTCTTACCAGATATTGTGCTTTTACCTCTTACTAAGGAAGAATCTTTCAAGCATTCTCAGCTAGGGATGCCCATTACGACACAGAGTAGATGAGACTACCATGAAGGAAACTCAGGGGCTTTAATCTCCTCACACTGAGTGGGGTTCTGCCTTCAAGGACAGAGGTGCGCAGGTAAATGTTTAGCAACTGAGGGTCGGGATGAGAGCGGAAGCCATGATCTACAGAATGGGACAGTTTCCGTGGTGTAAATATTCCCAACCTGCTCTTTAAAAGCTCTGGACTCGAGACCACCAACTGTGGAGTGAGGGGCCATGTGTAAGATCAGTTCTCCCGGGCTAGGAGAAGCAGACGCCAGCACTTCACACCCGGGTCACGGTGAGTCAGTCAGCACAGCAGAGGGACTGAGAGACCCAGACCTCCAGCAATCCCAGTGTGTCGTGAGCCTGGCTGTGGCTAGCTCACAAAGGACTTAACATAACACCACCCTATTCCCAATAGTAATTGGAAAATAAAACCATTCTTAGCCTCACATTTCAGGGGATAAGACCGTCTCTCAAAAACCAATGATTTTAATTAATTTCAAACTCAGCAGAATTCAAATGTCTGTCTAAGAGGTGGCCAGCCTATCTAGTTAATTCAAGTCCCAGTAACTGCTGAGAGATTCTCTTCAGATCAATGGAAACTTTGGCCCTGGGAAAGATGCAGAAGCACACAAGGAATCTGCTTCCCAGAACTGGTCTCATGACATATCTGGGCTCCAGGGTCAGTTTTAAGTGCCCTGGCAGCTAGTACTGGATGCTTCAAAATTTTCTCTATCTTCAGAGCCTTTGATCGTGTTCTGTACAGGCCACAGACCATGCAAAGCATCAATGTTTAGAAAAGTATTTTCATTGAATGTACCACAAAGCTGGAAAAAAACCTGAGGGGGCCGGTATATTCCCTGGCCCATAAATAAATTTATTTATAACTAGCACTTCTAGTTTACAGTCTAAACTCTTCATAAATATTCTATTAAGGAATTTAAAAAATTTGTTCTAATTAAGCAAGCTAATTTCTCTAAAGGGAATTAACCATGCCAATAATTCTGCCTGATTAAGAAAAGGTAATTTTTAGAATAGTTGTCTTGTCCAAGTTTTATTTCACACTTATTCCAAACTTAGCTATATAATACAATAGTTAGCACTTATACTAACACATTGCAGGGACTTCAGGTAACTTTATATTTACAAAAAGAAATTTGTGTGACACTATAATGAGACTTTATTCTTGGTAGTTTCCCCCTTTCCTTCAAATAAACGTAAAGGTAGTAAACATAGCTAAACAGAAGAGTACTGAATGCTGTTCTTAAAGCAAAAAAGAAAAGTTTCTCAATGACTGGAGAATGGATAAGAAAACTTATTAAAGAGGGAGAGAAATATAGTAAGGAAGTAAAAAAATAGAAAAAAGACATAATCAGATTTGTCATCATGAAACCCACATCAAGGTGTTCTATTATTGATGAGCGAAGGGTTATCGTGCCTGGAATAAACATTAGAAATAATTTAATCCAACACCTTAAAAAGTTTTGCAAAATAAAAATTCTACTGTTTCCAGCTTCATTGAGGTATAATTGAAAATTAAAAATTATATATATTTAAGGCGTACCATATGATGATTTGATATATGCATACATTGTGAATTGATCAGCACAATGATTGATTACATTCAAGCTAAATAACACATCCACCCCTAACGTTAGCTACTTTTTCTGAGTGTGGTGAGAGCACTGAGATGAGACTGCTCTCTTGGCACTATTCAAGGCCACAGTATGGTATTGTTAACTACAGTCAGGATGCTGTATGTTAGGTCCCTAGCACTTCGTCTCATAGCTGGAAGTGGGTATTCTTTGACCAAAATCTCCCTGGTCTCACAGTTAGCTCAGACCAGAATGAGGGCTAGACATGATACTTCCTTTTTCCTTTAAAACATAAAAAGACAGATATGTACCTATGAGAAAACCTCAAGACATGGGACAGATTACACAGAAGAACCCATCTGGGGTACATCCTGATCACAGGTGTGAGGAGAGCATGTGGGCCTGCCTGACTGAATGAGCTGGGACCATAGGTTCGCTCTCTATCTTCTTTCTCCTCTACATCAGGTACTTGGATCGGCAGCATGGGATCTCTTGGCAACTTGTTCAAAGTGCAGCATTTTAAGTCCTGCTGAATTATAATCTGCATCTCACAAGGTGGTCCCTGAGTATATTAAAGTTTGAGAAGCCAGATGCAAAGGATGCATTCTTTCAAAATAAAGGGGAGTTTGCTAAATGACTAAGTCTTTCCTTTCTATTATTTTTCAAATTCTGTTTTGTAGAAATCAGGAAGACTGGAAACGAATGGTACATTTACTGCATCTAGTATAAAATATAGAAGGATATTTTGATGATAATCAAACAGGGTTCTCATATATAAGAAGAAAGGACTTGCACACAAACACCGTATAATTCTACAGAATAAGAACTGCATGATCTTGTCATTATTACAGATACTAAATTCCCTTTTTTAAAAAAAATACATATGGCATTTAGGCAGTCAGTGAACTGCCTTTAAATATTGAATGAATAAATTCTTCAGGGAGCAATCGTACCTGTGGCAAACATTCCCCTGAAACCCCACTAAAATTTTGGCCTCCTAAGACCTTCCAAGGATACGCTTACAACTCAAGCTCTGTCTGCTACTTTCTGGGAAAATTCAGGGAAAAAAAAAAGTCTCTGTAAGGATCCAAGAATTCCCAAAGCAGCTGAGGAGTTATAAAAAGAAAGGCATGTGTCCATTCCATGGGAGCTTCTTCACGTCTCTCATTTTCTTTATTAATAGTAACTCAGATTGAAGCTTTCAACAGCAAGAACAAAAAGTCTAGTGAACCGGCTTCTAAATGTTTGCTTGGGGTCCGGGATGCTTCTCTTCCCTATCTTCAGCACAGGTCCTCCTATTTTTCTAGTCCAAACTACCTATGTTAACTTCTCCCCATACTCCCTCAACTATCTTACTCTCTAAAATGTAGCCATTAATAGCAGCGTTAATTTTCTTTCTCATAACCTCCAGCTTCCCATACGTGCCGTGAGCATGTTTTTGCTTTGCATATACCAGAAGGAAAGAAAGATGGATGCAAATCTAATAGATATTTATTGTAGGTTCACATTTCCTATTATGTTATTCATGTTTAAATTCTCAGCCACCAAATGCAATCTGGAATTTAAAAACAGTGACTTCCAACAGCTTTGGGAGACACGCAGAATCAATCATAAAAATGCAGAACATAAAGAATGGAGAGTCAACTGACTTTTAAAAAGTCGTTTCTTTTTATCAGAAAGAAAACTGCATAGTCATATACGTGCAGTTTAATGAGTACAAATTAACAACAGCATAACCACCACCTGTGGAAGAAATGCAACTCAGCCAGCAACCTAGAAAAACTCCTTTTTGAGCCTTTTCCCTAAAAAACCACAACCTCCTCCATCAGAGATAACCACAGTTCTTTCGTAATGATTCCTTTCTTTTCCTTGAATGCTACCATCACAGAATGTACCCCTAAACTAAAATGTGGGTTTTCTTTTTGCCTATCTTTCACTCTACCTAAAATACAGGAATATTATATGTATTCCTTTGTCTTCCTTTGTTTGCTCAACATTTTTTGAGATTATTCAAGTCATTGCATATAGCTAAGGTTCAATTTATTTTCATTGCTAGATAGTAATTTATTATATGAGTTTAGCACAATTTATTTATCCTTATTACTTTGGATGGATATTTGGATTATTTCCATGTACCAGCCAGAACGAACTAGAATGAACTGCTGTGATGAATTCTTGCACGTGTATTGTGGAATACACATGCAAATCGTTTTCTATGGTAATTGTTCAGGTGAAGAAATGCTTGAGGTCACATCTTCAACTGGACCAGAATGCAAAATTGTTTCTCAAAAATGGTTATATATTATTTACCTCCAACCATAGCACAATCACACATTTTTATCGATATCTGAAATTATTCGACTTTCTAATTTTTGTCAACTATTGATATGTAAGTATATCTCATCATAGTTTTAATTAACATTTATCTTACCATTAATGAGGTGGATTCTCAAATGTTTATTCAAATGTTACTTGAATTTTCTTTTTGGTGAAATGTTGGTTTAAATAGTTCGTCCTTTATTTCTATAGTTGCCTTATTTTTATCAATTTGTATGAGTGCTTTATACATTTTTATATAATGGATTAGTTCTTTACAATTTCTATGTGTTGCAAATGTCTTCCCCAACTCTATAACTTGCCTTTTCACTTTTTCTATGGTGTGTTTTTCACCTGACTGTTTTAAATGTCCATATTTGAAAGCATTATGACAAGGTGAGGTAAAAGGAGTATATCAAGATACACCTTTAAAAAGATATCTCAAGAATGTGTCTAGTATCATTATCTCCAGTTTTGCATTCTAGAATGATTTGTCAGCACTTAAATACCTGTTTTCATCTACATCATCCTAAAATTGCAAATGCTTTGAAGATGCTCCCTATGTGTCTGAAACCTTCCCTTCTATAGAATCCTAACACCTAGATGCTAACCTATAGCTAATGGAAAAAAAAAAAAATCCACTGAATTAAGTGCCACACGAGAAACTGGCCACCCAATTGCCCCTGAGGTTTATAACAAAAGGCAACTTGAAAGAAAATAGCATATCCTGCATGTAGAAATCTGCTCATTTGCCTTGATGTGGGTGGAACTAATGAGTGAGTTTGTTTATTTTCATGCCTTTCAAATTCCATGAAGTAGGGCTCTCACAGCCCAAATGCCTCATAGTAATTAATAGTAAGTATTGTTTACTATTAAACTATTCTGATGCTCACAAGCCATTAAAAACCTGCATTTCAAATATTCTAATTTCCATACATTGAAATTTGATGCCAAATGTGCCCAATCCTACCTGCTCCTCTAGATGCCACACTGCACCCTTTTCCACCAACCCTCGCTGCTGCTGGAGGCTGAGGGATGCGACCAAATCTGGGGCCTTCCTTGTCCTCAGGCTTTCATGGGATCTGATGGCGGGTCCCTGGCCGCAGTGCAGAGGGCCGGGACGGGAGACAGAGGTGGGCATGTACGTGTCTGTGGCCCCCTTCCTGCCAGGCAGTGTTTGGTGCGCCATGTCTCTCCCCCACACTGGCCTTCTCTACTCAAGTCTCTGTCTTCTGGAAACTGTCTCCCCTTCTCCTCTCTTTCAGGCCTCGCGGTGATCCAGCTCTGGCATTGTTAAACCAGGTTACTGCGTTACCCTTTGTGGTTCCGCTTTGCTACAAGTCCCGTTGTAAATAAGCCCTCCTGGAATTATCCTAATTTGCGAGTGCCATCTGTTTCCTTTTGGGGCTGTGACTGATACAGGCTTAATGGCCATGTTTGTGTGTGAAAAGAGAAGCAAAACAAAGCATTAAGGTAGATTACAGTAATGCTGCTTTCCTGGACTCACATATAAAGGATACGGTCGCACGAGTACTCTTTTCTGTGTAGCTAAGAGAATAATCAGGGAGCACAAAAATCATGGTGGGCCCTGGGAATATAATAAATAATGAAGAGCGAAATTATCCTCTCCCGTGGAAGGATGGGTTCTTTCTACCAGGACTAAACTGTAGACCCCAAGCGTTATATGCTGGCTGCAGAGCATTCAGGGGCTTGGTGAAAAGCACTTTCCTCACACAATACTTTGCACCCTCTCATTTAACTTACTCATTTTCACTACCACATTTTGAAACTGAAAGGGGAAATGATTTAGTGCAGGAAAGTAATTAAGTCTCAAGTGACCCCATGAATTCTATCTCTGAACATTACTCAGTTTTTTTTTTGCTTACTGTTTCTTTTCTCTTTCCTTAAAAAAAAAAAAAAAAAAAAAAAGCAATGCAGTTCATGCTTATTTATTCCCCATTGTATATATATCTTATTTTCTCACATTTTGATAATAGTATTAAATAAGAAATTTGCCTTTATTTGTAGTTCACACAAAGCTAAAAAGCAATTACTAAACTGGAAAAAAAAAAAAGGAACAGATTATAATTAGCTACATGAATAAATACCCGAGGATGCTACAAAGAAATATGTTTATTTCTCAGCTACAAGACTGTCTTCTTCAGCGAAAGCCTTATTATTTATATACTAGAGAAATGGAAGTCTGTCCAAACGAGGGTGTGTCTTTACCACCACAGAAAGCACGTCGGACGGAGAGGTTTTATTAACTGAAATTACTAATTGGAACTACATAGAGTGTCCCTGAAAGAAAATGCAGTGGGGTGCTCTCCCCACCTGCTCCCCTACAGAAGGCAGCCTGACTTCGTGGGAAGAGACGGGATGGCTTAGTTTGAGGAATTCTTGCTTCCCAACTGACTAGACGCCTAGGGGAGCCAGCGGATATGAGAGCCAGGCACTTTCTCCCCTCTGAGGGAGCATCCTCCCTTTCCTTAAAAGCACGACCCCATTCAGGGTCCCTCTCTTGAGCTTGCCGTTCACAGGAGCCTCTGGCTTTGTGCTTCCCCTCGTCAGCCATCAGCGCAATGACTACATGGGAAGTGATCTGAAGGCCCCTGGAGCAGGCAGAGAACCATGGCGGGGTTTTCTCTAATAGGTCTTAAGATACCATCTGGAGAAACAGGAACTGCAGATCTTTCGTGTTTTTTTTTTTTTTTTTTTTTCATCTCCAGTCCTAAGAAAAGAACCTAGAGAGCCAAGACTTCAAGGAACTTGAAGTGCGGCTCACAGTGCGTTTGCCAGTGTTTTACTAGAGAGCCTGATAATAAAAATTAAGTCACACTTTTCAAAGAGGAAAATACAACACAGGTTTCACTGTGGTTACTACTGAATAATATATAAACATACTATTTGGATGGGAAAAGCCAATTTCCTCTCTCTCTTGACCCCACTCATCATTTTACTGAAAGCAAAAGTAAGTCTTTTTATGGTAATGCTATTTGGTGTCTAATTCAACACTTTTTAGGTTAGAAACAGAAGTGATAAAATATATACATATTTTGCTTTAAGGGGTAAATCGGGATTAAGAAAGCCCCCAAATGTAGAATTTATACTGCTTAAGTTACACTTGAAGAAAGTGACCAAAGTACATGCAGATGATAATCTTGTACAGCTATATTTATTTCATTTGTATCCTATGTGGATGATGCTAAACCATGGGCGTTTAAGTCAGTAACATCTAGCTGTGAATCCCAGTAGCTGTGCGACCTTGGTTAATTTATTTTATGTGGCAGGCAGACCTCAGGGTGGCTCTCATAATGCCTGCCACCACACTGCCCCTCTCCACCCCGCTGTCCTGTGTCCCTGCCCTGCGTAAGCCCCTTGCCTCAAGTATGGACATGACCTGTAACTTGTTTTAATCTAAAATATGGTAAAAGTGACAGAACATTACTCTTGTGATTGTTATATACGTGGCAAAGGTGATAAGATGTCACCCTGTGATTATATTATGTATATAGCACTCTTTTTTTTTTTTTTTTAGCTGACTGGAGCCAAAGACCCTCTTCATATACTCGATGATGAAGTAAATGGCCATGTTAGAGAAGCTCACAGGGCAAGAATCTGCTGGCAGCCTCTAGGACTTGAGACAATCTCAAAGTCCAAGGCTGGCAATAACCTAAGGCCCAGAGTCATACAGCCACGAGGAACCGAATCCAGCCAGGAACCGGAATAAACAAGGAAATGGATTCTGCTCTACTTGGGCCTCCAGATGAGATGGCAGCCTGACCAAGATCAGGACTGCAGACCCTGGGGAACTGACCCAGCTAAGCCCTAGTCCTGACCCGGAGAATTATGTATTGTTTGAAGGTGATGAATCTGTGATGATCTGTTATACACAGACTTCTTACATGTAAAATAGAAACTATAGGACTTCCCAGAATGGCTGCGAGCATTAAATGCAATCTGTCTTCAATGAACACATCGCAGGATCTCACTCACGGAAAAACCTCTCACAAATGGGTAGTAACGTGATTACTACCGGAAAGGTAAAGCTCAGAAGAGTGAACATAAGGGCAAGCCTTAAGAAGAGTGCAGTTCAACTAATGTTGAGAGCGAAGACGCAATCAAACAGAGTAACGATTAACCAAGAACTTGACAAATTGGATTTTACTACATTTGATTTTTAGAACAGGACTCCGCAAAATCGAGAAATGAAAAAAAAAAAAAAACTGGTCTTGAGCACCCGCCCTTTCTTTTCCCTTCCTCTCCTCTCCTTTCCGGCCCTCCCCACCTTCTTCCCGCCCTCAGTCTCTTTTCACAGCTGTGCATGTTGATGATCAGGCAATCTGTTTTAACGTAGGGAATTTTATAGTAGCTGAGCCACAACAGAAACACGGTCGCCTCTTCTGCCCAAATATAAGAATTGTTGCATATTTGCACAAGGAATTCAATTAAAATGTTTACAAGAATATGGACATTTTCATAACATATAATAATTTCAAAATTGACTTCGTACATTTTATATGGAGACATTTTGCCAAAAAAGCATTCAGATTCCTTAAGAGCAGTCTGAACTATTTTGTTACTGCCTTGATCTCTGAAACTGAGCTTTATTTATTATTCTCATTTTGATTTCAGATCATTTTAATTACCAATAAAAAACAAATACCAGCACTGAATGGGTCATTACTTATGTGGATGCTTTTAAAGCTAGAATAGTTAGTGGCCACATTCCAAAGGTTCTATAAACTATTTCTATAAGTGAATGTTATCATAAAAAATTTTGGATAGAAAACCTGTTATCAGTGGAGAAATGCAAAGAATGACTAGTCCTTTACAAATGTCAAGTACAAATCAATGTCATTAACTTAAAATTATAAAATTTAATTTATCCCTCATTTTCATTATGAGAACAATAGTTAACAAGAAGATGAAGGATTTCATTCCTATCCTGGCAGTCCAAACATCTACCTTAGAAGAATTTGAATATTAACATCAGAGCAGCTAGTGTGAAACAATTCTGTGGTCTCATTGCTTCCTATAGAACAAACGGGATGTTTTCTAATACAACCACTCGAACAGGAACCACTGAACTTCATATCCTGTCTGGTCAATTAACCATGGATCTCAAGAACTAAGTAGACTACATAGCCCATTCTAAAGGGGCATATTTTATATTTTTTAGTGACAAAGATATTGATATTCCAGAGATGAAGAGATAGGCAGATATAGGATATTTATTCAATGGATGTAAGAATATCTTTTGCTTCTGAGTTCACATAAATCCCCATACCTGAAGGCTCTAAAAACACCTTCAAGTTTATAATAAATCAAACTAAAATAATTTGGCCTTTCACTAAACTGGGGATTGGAGTTTTGTCTGTTTTTTTTTTTTTTTAATTATGAGTTCCATAATCAGAATTCCTACCTGATCAGACAGAATAAGGACTGATAGTTCTAAACTACCCCAAATGTCTTCTATGCCTAGTTTTATTTACCCTATATTCTGATTTATTTACTTCCTCATCAATTGGAATGCTGATGAAGTTCAAATAGTTATTAGTGATAGCTCAGCCACTGATTAATTAAAAATTTGGTCAAACCACTTCGTTTCTCTGACCCTTTGTTTCTCTTTAGTAAAAGAGAGAAACTGTTTCCTTTACTCATCTCCTTTGTTTAGGGGCTCAGAAGCGATAATACATGTGAAAACACATTGAAATCAGTGAGGCTCTACACACATTTATCATAAAGTTACTATAAATATTAACATTAATTTCTGGCCCATAGAAAGCTCATTGAGTATCATTTTTGCTAATTAATAAGCTGCAAATTCATAACATTTATTAAGAATGAGGTTTCCTGTGCTTTCAAGACGTCACCATTTAGCTGCCTTTAATATTGAGTGTACTTTGGTTATCTTTCTAATAATCACTATAAAATAGTTTTAATCCATTCATATTCTCTAAAAGTGTCCCCCTCTCTTCCAAAGGATAGCATTCACTTAAAGAGAAGTGATGACAGAAGTAAGAAAAAACCTTTACAGGTGAAAAAGAGAGCATTAGTCTCCTCAATAGTAAGATACTCTAGCCAGATCCAGTCTGTAGAACAGGTAAGCTAAGAAGGAAGGTAAATACACACACACACCACACATATATAAACATTCATATGTATATATATATATGTATACATATACATACATATATAGTATATATAAATATATGTGCATATATTTTTTTTAAATTTATAAAATGTCCATTTTTATATAAAGTGTTTCATTGGCCTTTTACCCAAACTATAAATTTTAGCAACCCAAAGGATGGCAACATAATGGGAAAGTAGATGTGGCAAGTTTTCCTTTTTCCACCATGTCTGTTTCCAAGGAGCTCGACACAATCAGAGAGCTCACGATCAATCGTATGGCTTCTACAAGGTGTAGTTTACTTGAATGGAAAAAGATATCAGATGGAGCAAGAAAATCAACTCTTTTTCTAACAATACATTCATCTGTCATCCAAGAAACAAGAACATGACTTTGTTTGACAAGATGATAAACACTTACATCACTTAAGATGTTAATAGTTTTTCTTCAAGACATAAAGCTGTGTAATAATCCTTAATTTCCATATATTTTTTTGCCATTTAGTGTCATTTAGTTGGTATACAACACTATTTTCTCTAGGTGGAATACTTTAAAATAAAACATTATTCTCTTGGTGTCTATCATGTCATTTGATTTGTATAGAACTACTTTATGGGCTCTCATTAAATTATTCTAAGCTAACTTTGCTTGGTCCTGCTTATTTCTATGCAGCCTTAAATTCACAACTTAATAACATTGAAGTGCACCTAAATCACTTATATTTGGGGAAATATGCACAATAATAAATTCTTTATGGAGGCATCTATGCATTGCAAAGTCATAATATCCTTCTTTAGTAGAAAAAGAGACATTATATAGCCACCGACGTACTTAAAACTAATTAGGTTCTATTATAAGACACATTAAAGGTGACAAATCTCCACAAAAAGAAGCGTTTCTTGATGAGAAGGATCAGTATTCACTACAGATAACGATTTCCTAATTAAAAAAAAAAAAGCCAAAGTGGGGGAAAATACTGTTGAAAAATAAAACATTTGAAAAAAGTGACCAAAAATCTAGAAAAACATATATACTGTATATTCATAGAGGTGTTTCAGGAGTCCAGCTATAGATAAAGGAATATGGTTAATGCACATAGCCTTTTGACTAGAAATAGTACACATACATGCAAACACACACGTGGGAAATCAAAACGTGAACCACAGACACATTAAGTAGAAAGTAGAATCTGAGCAGAGGTAGATAATTCATTTAATTCAAATCAAATGTAAAAAGCCCATTTGAAAACATTCCAGCAGTCTTCATAAGGAAACGGAGTGACAGCAACTCATGTTTGATTTAATTTAACAACGATCAAAAGAACCAGAATAGTCAAAGCAAATGGAGGGCTTAATGCTCGCTAGCGCTTACGAATGTCTGTTTTCCCTACAGTTGCTAAAACTCTACCTTCCTCAGTCCATACCTAGCCTAGGGGGTGAAATGTTGGGTAAAATGTCTTCTGGATCTTTCTATTTCTATTATAAGTTGTGGCAATTCGGGAAAACTGATTTTCGTCTCAGCTGCCTGCCTCAGTTTATTGATATAAACGTACAGTTGCAACATCAGATGCAGAACATACTTATGTAAACATACATACGTCGTGCATATAGTCACGACAATAAGGAAAGAGAACGGTGAAAGGAAAGAACAAGAGTAGAACTAGCTCTAACTTATTGGACAACACTATCATTATTACATGGTGCTGAGCAGGGCACTTAATTTCAATAGACACAGTCTCTACAGCCTAGGAGTTTATGAACTCAAACATAAATAACATGCTCTTGTTCTTTTCTAAAAGGAGAACAGAGATTTGCCCTGCAGGCTTCCCAACTAAATCCTAGCCTTAGAACACTAAGGCAAACTGATCATTAGCTTTATTCTATTTCACTTTTCTCCTCTTTGGCACTTCCGTCTATAATTTAAGGAGGATGAGAAGGCTTATAGAAGGAATCATAAATGCAAACATTCTAAAACATTAAATAACATGAATAGAAGGAAACGAGACAGGAAAAAGGTGATGATGTGGAAAAGGATAAAAGTCTCTTTCATAAACCAAACTAGCACCCTAACAGACAAAGGGGGTGAGAAAGATTATCTGGATGAACAATGATAATCAAAAAATGTAAATTAAAGCCAAGAACAGAAGAGGAATAAAAAAGGTTTCTAAAAAAATTTTTAAAGAGAGAGCTTGGGAGATGTTCAGCAACATAATTTTCCCTAAGTGGAATTATGGCTCTAGCAACTCAACAAAATAAGAACAAATTAAGACAAACATGAAGTAGCTCAAGCCTACACTATCTAAATAATTGAAGTATTTGGTTTAAATGGAAATCTTTTAACGTTTTTATATAAAGGTGCAACGTTAAGTAGCAGTAACATAAATGTGCTGAATGATGAAGACGCAGAGCAAGATTCCCAAATGGAGGTCTCTCCACTTGAAGGAACATAAAGGTAGCGCCTGGTGGTGCCAGCCACGGGTCACTGACCAGGTTTAGTTTCAAGCCTGATCCAGATGTAACAGGTAAAGATGTCAGGCTTCATTAAATTCCACAGTTGCTTTAATTTTTCATGTCACTTTGTGTAGATATAGAGCCCAGGCCTCCCTTATAAGCACATTGACGGAAATGTGTGGTCTTGAAATGCCTACATAACCAACCACGTGTTTAAAATAATAATAAAAAAAAGATGGAGTTCTAATATTTGATTTATCACATTTAACACGATTCCCTTGATGCTCATATGGTAAACAATAAAACTTCCAAATTTACCAAATGAGGGATTTAATAAAAGATGGATGTCGCTTTAATTTCAACTTTAATAGTCAGCCAGTATCTACTGAATATCTACTATGTACCAGCCACACAGGCCAAAATCCTTGACCTAACTGCCTAATAGGGCTATGCTTGGTAGAGATTAAACATAGAGTCTTAAAGAGTCACGGCTGGTAGGCATTCGTTTTTCAAAGGAAAGTGCTATGTACATTCCAATTTTCTGATTATCCTTTGGTCAATGCTCTGAGGGGAAAGCATAGCCTTACTCCTTAGGAAAGGACTCAAAGTGCTGCGTCATGGCTGACAGCGAATGAAGGCTGAAGTAAGCCGAGTAAATACTGGTTTGAGTGCCTGCCTCGGGGCTCGAAAAAATCCCAATAAAATTAACTCCTTCACCTTTAGTTGACTTAGCAAACATACTATTATATTTAATTGGAAAAATCAAAATTAAGAAATATTTAAATTCAACAAAAACATTATTATAAGTAATCTATTAAATTCAAATGTCTGAGCAAATACTTTCTATGTGAATTTTTCTCCTGAGACCTCTCTGATACCGGAATATAAAAGACCAAATGTGAAATATAATAGCATCTATGAGGTGGAGAGAGGCTCACTAGGAGAAAATACTTTCTTCTAGATTTAGGTTCACGTATAACAGCAGAGGTGATTCAGAAGGGAGCGACAATGTCCCATAAAGAGTCACAGCGCTCCTGCCTGGAGGCTGAATATCCTCACCATAAGTCACAACAATTTCATGATAACCAGAGGGAAAGAGAAGAGGAGTCAGGGAACTATAACCATCAGAAACCTGTCAGGACGTCGAACCATGACAACTTAAAAACACTGCTATGTAATTATAAGACAAAATAGCCCATTGACTACATACACATCCGCACATTTTGACAAAATACACATCAATTACAAAGATAAACTCTGAGCTCCAGCTCGTGAATAATATTCTTCTATCTTGAAGCCTTTGCTTATGCTAGGCTTCAAGCAAGGGCGTTGATCTGAGAAGGGAGCATTGCAAAGAGACCTGTCCCAACCCCGCTACTGAAAAGACGTCACCGAGACAGAACCTTTGTCTCCACCAGCCCCTTAATGTTCTGTTATTAATTCTCTTGGCAGAGGATAAGATATGAGCTGAATCTTGCCATTTTCGTGAAATTACAGCATTCACCATCCAGTCACTTCAGTATTAGGTCTTATTTAAGGAAAATCTTTTATTTCTGGAATATTTTACTCTCGAGGAGGAATCGTCAGCGAGTCAATTGTGGATCCGAATCAGATTAGTTCGGGAGCTCCAGCATCAGTCACCTGCCTTGCCTTCTAATTCCTCCTCAACACAGATGATTCAGGAGACCTGGGAAACCACTAGCACGTGGGAGGCCCTTTCTCTCTCTCTTTTTTTTTCATCCTCATAACTGACAAGGGCAAATCTGGGATAAAAGGAAATAAAAGTACATTTTCCTCAACATGAGTCTGGTGACACCTGATCCAAAGTAACATAGCGCCAGGGCTACAAACTAGAATGGGCTCAACCCAGGGCAAGGATTGTCTAAAACATCCCGAGTGAACCGTTCGAAGCAAGAGTCTCTACAGCCACAAAAGATTAGCAAGAGTCTCTACAGCCACAAAAGATTAGCAGAGCAAAGTCTTGTCTGTGTAAGCATCCCCGCATCCACTTCGTCGAGTGCCTACTCCCGCGAGCTGCTGGAGGGAGGAAAGAGGGATTTCCTGCACTTCGCAGCCCGCTCAGTGCGGGGAGGTGGGAAGCCGGGCTCGGCCTGGCCAGCACCAATGAGAAAAGCAGAGCAGATGTTATTTTCGTCATGTTTCCACGCTCCTTTGGAAAGAAAGATTTCTGTTTCTTTTCCAAATTTCTACTATATTTGGCTCTTTGTTAGTTATCATTACTTACTCTGTCTAGTAGCCAAGATCATTATGGCGATAACCTTTTATTTATAATCCGAGGAAAAATAAATTAACTTGGGTCCATTATCAGCAACATATCCTGATTCAGATAAAAATAACCTTTTTTTTTTTTATCACAAAAGACAGCGTATTATCGACATACCTGTTTACTTCCCCTCAGAAAATAACAACAACTGATATGCAATAGAAAAAAGAACCTTTTGTGATCCCTTTCTAAATGAGGGTTAAAAAGAAAGATGAGAGAAAATAGAGGGACTTTTTGTATTGTCTGTTGGACTGTCTTTGTAAGTTAGAATCTTGGCAAGAAATATCTACTTTTATAGTGGCTTAGCGCTAAATGGTCCTCTAAGAGAGTGAATGTCAAACTGCTTTTTTTTGGAAATAGCTTAAAACCAGAGAATGATCGAGAAACAAGGAGAGGCTCATGGATCAGCTTTCCCATTTCCTAGCAGAGGCATAAGAATATTACATTTCTTTGAAAATATAAAATAAAGGCCTTTCTCAACATCAATAATTTATAAAAATAAAATGCTTTATAAAGATTTTATTATATATCAGCACGGTACTCTTGGAGTAGAAAATTTTGTGAGAAAAAAATAGTAACCGCTCTATCTGAAGGTAATATCAAGAACTGTCCCCTATAAAAATCATGTCATCTGATTCTCCCTCCCATCCACACTACCAACGATTCCAGGAATCATATCTGTCATTTCTCTATTTTTTCAGCTATATTTTAAAAGTAGACAAACCAAGAATTTTATGCTCAAATAATTTAAGATCTTTCTGAAATCAATATTGTCAAAGAAGTTACAAAGGCAGAGCCATCATCATCGCTATCTGACCAGAGTGCCTGCTTTATTTTCTTCAGTGTAAGATAGAAATGAGTTTTTTTTTTTTTTTTTTAAGACACTCAATGCACTCTAAAAATAATCATGCTCCAGGACACAGAGCATTATCACCACGGTCAAAAACACTTCTTATGATCTTACATGCAATAAGTCATAGAAAGGAAATGACCATGAGATGTGAGGCTGAAGACCTTGGACTGTATGTTGCTCTCTGCTGTTAAGAACAGCCCACACTATTAGCCTTTCTCTGGGTATTCAGGGATGTGTTATGTCAAGAACATATAGTGCATATGCTCTTGCTTTATTTAAGCAAAATTGTAATGATAGAATCGTTGTCACATTCTCTGTTCAATGACTAGTGTCATTGTTTCAACTGCCATTTCTCTGAGATAATTTAAACACAAATCGGAGCACAAAATGTATAACATTCAACATCTTGGTGACCATTCTTTCCAGTATTTTCTTTAGTACAACACATGAAAAAACTAAAACCTAAATCAGTTTCCCTTACACGTCACCAATACTAACGTAGCTCAAAATCTTACCCCACTTACCCTAGATTTCTGCATTCATATTCTGCATTCATATTCTAATTCTTCATTATAGCAGAATAAGCATATTACTCTTAAGCCATTCAGTCTCAATCATAAGAGTACCCTGACATTGGTAAAATATATGATAATATGAAAGTCATTTAATATCCGTCGCTAGTATTTTTCGAGAATTAAAAGAGCAAAAATGTTACTGATTATAAAAATTCTACTTTTACATGGCAAAATTATACTCTATATGTGTATCTCAATTTTCAAAGCAGTTTTACCTACAAGGACGCCAGTGATCTCTCAGCTCCACATCCATCATCTACACTCTGCCTCGGGATGCTGGGGCTGGAGCGCTCCAAACCGTATTTCGGCTTTCCCAGCTGGCTCTACATTAGGCTAAACGAACCAGGGATACTAGATGGAGACTCTAAGGCTGGAGAAGGAAGAAGAAACGCATTTCTAGCTGGCAGGCTTCTTGCTGTTCCTAAGAGCTTCACCTTGCTATGTACTTCGTTCCCCCAGGAGCAGCTGCTCCTTTCTGCAGCACAAGCCCCAAGCAGCTTGCAGTCCCTCCGGCAGCTGCAGGCCCGCTGCACCCCTCCCGGAGGTGCAGGCCCTCGCCCGCGTGTGCTCCCTCTGCAGAGCGGTTTTCCGGCCTGCGGGTCTTTTTGTCCAAACTCAGCATCGGTGAACTAGATTTGAATTCTACTGGCCTTTTCCTCCAAGATTCTAAGTCGTCATACTTCCAAACTCTTCTCTTTTGTTCCTCCAGCTCTAGAGGTGATGATAGTCACCCTTTTATACTTACCACCTTGTGACAATCTACTTAGTCATAGAATTTCACTTATATGTGGAAGCCACAGAGCAGGACTGAACGAACGAACAAAACGGTAACAAGCTCATAGTACAGAGGGCACTTTGGTGGTTGCCGGGTAGGTGGGGGTCGGAGGGACAGGTGAAGGTGGGGAGAGGATGAAGAGGTACAAATTGCTAGTTACAAATCAGTCATGGGGATGTGGAGTATAGCACGGGGAATATAGTTAGCAGGATGTAATCACTATGTATGGTGTCAGATGGGTACTGGATTTATCAGGGCGATCACTTCATAAGTTATATGCATGTCTAATCGCTATGTGTATACCTGACACTAATATAACGCCACATGTCAAGTGTAATTGAGAAAATTTTAAAAAATATTTTTAAAAACTATTATGCCTACTTAATTACTTATATTCAAATATCTATGTCCAAATAACTGATGTGGTTTCTGTCACCTGACTGGGTCCTGACTGATTCAAAAACCCTACAGGGGCACTTAGGGCAAGCATTAGTTTTCCCATTCCACAAATGTTCACAAAGTTATATTTTAACCTCACAAAAGGAAAACCTGGGACCTGAATCCATCTTCAAACTCCAATCCTGGCACTCTTTCCTTAGAAACTGCTTCCAGTGTAACCTGAATCAAGTATTTCTCACAGATACTCCAGTGTGCAATCGAGAACCATGCATAGAAAGTTTACGAAGTGGGCCAGATGATCACGGCTATTTAAAGTCGGATCTTTCGTACAAAGCTCCAGGTTACTTTCTACAGAAAAGTTCTTTAATTACAATCCATTTTACAATAGTTGCAAGAGTTTGGGTTAAGCCGAATTCTAATTCCTGTAGCATAATACACAGTCACGATCCATTAAATTCGAGCCCACTGAAGAATGTGAAAACCATACTTGTGAGCTCATTATTTCCTCCACAGTTTTAGAAGTGGAATTTACAAAGCGAAAGAAAAATACCAAATAACACGTAGCTCTTGGTATTACATTTGCTTGCTGTTAGATATTCTATAAATGTGAAAACGGATCTTGGAAACTACTGTTTAAAATGAAAGTAACGAATATTTCCTGATGGGGTATTCAGCAGGACTTTCCAGACGTGGGCTTCCTTACTCTCGTTGGCAAAATAGTATGTTTTTTCCTCCTGTCTGCTCAGCGAATGTGTTTCTAAGGGCTGCTTTGTGCTCCTGTAAATCACAGGAATTCCTTTACAGTACAGCTGGAAGGCCTGGCGGCAAAACCTAATCTAGTCGAAGAAAGCCACAAATACTTCCCAAGTGGCCTTCTTCCACAATTGGCAGTGTTAAGACGACGACAAAAAAGTGAAAACAGAAACTACAAAAGCAAATGTATCAACTTTTGTTCTTCCTCCCTCACTTCTTTCTAGGTCCTCAGGACCGAAACACAGGAAAAACAGATTCAAGGTACAATCATATCTGTAGTGCCTATGCTATATAAACGTATTAAAATACACACCCTGTATAAAGTAAAAAAAAATTTTTTCTCTTAAAATCATGTATGAATATAGACATAGGAAAGAGAGAGATAAATATAGATATTATTTTTCTACCCTAAAATATAGATATTATTTTTCTACCCTAAACAATATTCCTAAGTCACAAGTTCATGTGTCTCACCAGGAATTAAACACCTGCAAATTTAATAGGATCGAACTTTGGTTCCCTTTTGAAGGTGTATGGCACATCACTAACAGAGAACAAAGAAATGAGAAAACAAATAAAAGAAACTCTCCACCTTTCTTAATTACTGTGTATTAATGAAACACCTATGAAAGAGAAGCCCGCCACTTTTACAGCCCCAACATCATCAGGATTTTCCCTTGAGAAACTGACGTTAAGCGATAGCCTTTGAGCTGCCTCTCTCTGTTGCCGAACACAGCCTGCTGCATGAGGGGTAATACGCTACACTGGCAACGTGCCGAATCATCCATGGAAGCTTCAGGTGATGACACGTCGACTCTTCACTCACGAACAGAGTAGCAGAGAAATATAGGATGGTGTCTTCCCAATTCACTACCCAGACAACTAAACCCCTATGCACTTGACTTTGGAGATTATCTGATACTTTGGATCACAGAATCCAAATGTGTTATCACAGAGCGTAAGTTAAAAGGTGAAAAGTCACTAAATATATTTTCAAATGTTCATCATAAAAGCAACAACATCTATGTCTTCAGTCTTTAACTAATGAGATACAACTGTGAACATTCTCTCTCCATTCCATTAAAACACGCAAAGGTAACGACTAGAGATCATGCAAATATATTCATTGGGGAATTGTCAGGACTTTGACAACACTAAGATCCTCATACTGCAGTGTTTTTTGTGTTGTATGTATAAATATTAGCCTCTAGGGGGAACTCCAGACTCTTTGCCTTCGTATTCCTAAAGGCTAAGTCAGGAAAGAGAAGAAATCGCCCTTCCCCTAAGAGGGAGTGAGTGGTCTGGCTCGTCAGACTCCAGGGCATCGACTGAACCATGTTTTGCAGGGTTGGAGCGTTCAGGGGGTCAAAAGGTCAGCACAAGTGATTCCTTGTCTCTTTGTGCTCTCTATTCCTTCCATATGGCAAGCTGGTTGAATCACTGCCCTGGCAATCTCCTCTCTCTCTTTCTGTATGTCTATACCTATATTCCTATCTATACCTATACCTACATCTATATCTATACCTATATCTAATCAATATCTGTATCTATAAACATATGTACGCACACACACATATGTATAAATTATACACACACACGTGCATTTATAATGCATATATGGGATTATCTGATTCTTGCCTTTGCTCAGCCATCTATATCCATGATCTTGAGGGCAAATATTGTGCAAAAGCGTATTTGGCCTTCCTGATACACTGGTCATAATATTCCAGTACCTAGATCTTTCTCTGATTTCTAATAGTACAAAGGAATAGTATAGAGTGTTTATTTTTAAACTGCATAGAATGACTGTGGGCACATCCCCTTGCTCTCTCAGTTCAGAAACCTAAATGGTTTCTAAAGCGCTCTCTGGCTCCAAAATTCTATGAATTTTTTCTCCACCAGTTTCCAATGCTAAGTGGAATTCTGTTCAACAACTCTTGGTGGTCTAAGTAATTTCCCCACCGGGTGATTTAGTGGACATAATGCCACTCAAGGTCATGGAGCAAAACCCAAAACATCACATAAGAACTCAAGTCAAATGCATATGACAGTTGGCTGCCGAGATTTGGAACATGACAGCCGTAACCAACCTAAGAGACAAATCTCGGCAGCAAAGTCACAATCTGCCTTTAATCCAGCGTGTTGGGTAACGCGTGCGACAAGCTTCTTAGAGTCCTGTGACATGGGCTCGGCAACTGTGCACGCTGACTCTTAGCCCTAAACTTCAGTGGAATGTACAGATGCTTTGCATAAATCATCTTCTTGACAGCCAGCAGCCTTTCCTCCTCTAACTAGGTGACGTTTGGATCAGCACAACCTATCTAAATGGAGGAATAAGACTGTCACAAAAAAAGCAGAGTAGAGGGATTCTTGTTGCCCCCATAGACTAGGAGCTCTCACCCATTTCTATTTTGTATATTTATTACCTATATGGACCCTTGAGGAATAAATTGGCCAGAATAATTAAGATAGAAGACAAAGAAAAAAAATTAGAATCATGAATCCCAGTTCTTCCAGACAGTCCAACTATCAAAATGGACTGGCATTATGGAAGACTGATCAAAGAAAGATGTTAAATGCATTTAATCCAACATCCTCACTTCACGAATTAGGAAACTTTTAACTCAGAGAGGTCCAAGCTTTCACTGGCATAATTTTTACTTTGGGTTTACCTTAGATGTTATTATGCAAATGGGAAATTCTGCTTGTGCACCCTCCAGAATATATAGAATCGAAGGAAATACACCCAACTAAAATAAGCCTACTGTACCAGTTATCTATTTCTTTATAACAAGACATCTGGATACTTAGTGACTTGACACAGTAATAGAGTATTATTTTTACTAGTTCTGTGAGTTGACTGGGCAGTTCTGTTCATTTCATCTGAGCTCACTCAGGGGACCCAGGCAGCTTCTGGCTGGGACCAGATGCTCTACAATGGCCTCACTCCCATGCCTGGTGCTTCAGCGAGGATGGCTTGAACAGCTGGAACTCCATGCAATCTTTCCTCTGGAAGTATTCCAAGAGGACAAAAGTAGAAGCTGTGAGGCCTCTAGAAATAGAGGCTCAGAAGTCCTGTTATGTCACTTCTGCTGCATCCCGCTGCAAAGTTACAAGGAGAGGCCGGATTCAAAGGGTAGGGAGTAGATGCCACCTCTTTATAGGAGGAGCCACAAAGAATCTGTGGGCATAAATAATTTACCACACCCAGACACAAGAAAGGAGTCAGGAGGTTAAATGAGATGTACATTTGATTTTCTTCATTTTCAATAGAATATACCCAAAGGGACAAAAGTGCCAGGAGAGGTCATTGATTCATGCTTTCAGATCATTGTATGTATTCTTTTATACAGAGAATGTTTATATAAGAACACAAAGGAAATTCAAAAGTTACTGGTTTCTGGCAAGACTAAGGTATCCAAGGCTGGCCGTGTCTGATTATGCAAACTTTGTGAAGCAATTCAGCTTATCAGAACATGAGGCTCATGAAGTCTAAGTTTTGATCTCAAATTGGACAATTCATTTCATGGAGAGAAATCTTCTATTATTATTATTATTTTTTTAATATAAGGATAGCATTGGTCACTCCTTCCCCTACTGAATTCTTTCTTAATCTCAAAAGAAATGAACAATATGATTCAATAAGATGCATATATTTTTAAATACCACATATTCTGACAGATGCCATAGGCCTAGAAAAATGAGAACAATAGTTTTATTTTTCCAGAATTTTTAAGATTGGTAAGGGCAAAATATATATATATACATATATATATATATATATATGTATATATATATATATATATATATAGAGAGAGAGAGAGAGAGAGAGAGAGAGAGAGAGAGAGAGTATTCAAATAATTAATTTACAATTTATAAATGATAAAGTGCTGGAGAGAAGATACAAATTACAATCCCAGGTCAAATGAGGAACATATTATATTAGGAAATCTATAAAAGGTACGAAGGTAGTGATATTTGCCATATACCATTACATGTGGGTAAGATTTTTCCAGGACAGACGTGGGGGAAGGCATCCTAGATTGAAAGGAGAGAGGAGAACAGTGAGTATTAATTAAACAAAAATGAGCATTCTAGTTTTGTGAGAATGTAGGCTCTAAAAAGAGAAATGCCATAGGAAACAAGAGTATATATGTAGCTCAGAACCAGATTATAAAGAATTTATCTTGCTTTATAAGGTAATGGGGAGCTGGCAAAATAAAATAACCAGAGTGGTTTTTTGGAAGATTATTCTGGCAGCAATAAATATGGTTGATTGCAGAGGAAATGGGAAGAGAGGTTAAGCATCTCTACAATAAACTACATGAAAGTCCTAAAGGCCAGAACCGTGGGGGAACGGGGAGATCAAGAGCAGTAAACAGTTTACGTTTCTAAGGAGATGCGTGACACACTTGTCTCAGAGAAAGAGGTTAAGTAAAGAAGAAATATAAATCTTATATAAATGTTTGAAATGAGGAGGAGAAAATGTGAGGACAACATAGATGGCCTCACTATTTCCAGGTACCTAGACTCTAGCTTCTAGAAAATGGTAATGTTCACCTTTGACAGGACACTTGATGAGTCTGGGGACTTCACGGTGATCAGTGCCTTGGAACAGTCACAGAGCATGAGGGAAAAAAAAAAAAAAAACAAGCTGCAGGGAGAGAGCAGCTGAGATGAGACACAGAGCTGTGTAGGGGGATCCAGGCATGACGATTCGGCAGGTTTTGCCAACCATACTCAGTCCTTTAGGAAGATGAAAGTAACTGAACAATGGAAATTATCCAGGCTGGAAACCTGATGAATCAAGTGAAGGAGGTGGGAGGGTGTGGGGTTTTGCTGAGTACATTTCTGAAACTTCTTCTCACTCTGTGGCTCTGGCTGCCTAAGGAGGCAAAGGAAGCCAAATGAGAGGGGCAGACCGAGGAGGAGCGCGGCAGGGAAGTGCTGTGGGTTCTCATCAACGGGAAAGCAGAGACCAGGCTCTGTAGGAGTGACGAGGAGCTGGCAGGAATGGAAAGTTGCTGTTGGACCATTGAAGTCCCACGGCAACCCATCGCCTCTCAGCCTCCTCATTCTCTTGGGACAAACTGCAAAAATAATTAGGTCTATAGATAATGAGGACAAGACCCACCTCCTTCTAGGAAAGCCCTCATACTCATGAAATAATATGGGTATCAAATGAGATGGTGATGTTTGCATTTTGCATTAGCATTTTGTGGTGTTGTGCTTTGGTCTATAGTAATTCTTATTTTCTTACTTCTTACTGATTTGTAATTAATTTCAAACCGATGAACAACTACAGAAAATAAGAAAACATAATATCCATATACATATCATTAATCGCAATATTTTTCCATATTCACTTCAGCTTTACTTCTAAAGAAAGACATAAATACACTAAGCCTTTTGTGTGCCCTTTCTTGATCTCATTTTTGCTCCTCTAATTCCAAAAATAACAACTGTTTTGAATCGAGTTTTTATTGCTCCCATGTCTGTTTTACATCTTTAATACACATGTATGCATCTATAACTTTTTAATTTAAAATGTCTTTTTTTTTACAATGTATGTTCACTCATTTTAATGGCTCTAATAGTATGAATATACAATTTATTTGTTCATTTTATGCTAACGTGCATTTAGATCTCTTGCAATTTTATAGTAATAAAAATTTTTGTAAAGAAATTTTAGGAGACTGGGTGGTGATCCTGTCTAAACATTATAATTATCCAGAGAGAATTTTTTTTTTAATCCAAATGCCCTATTCTAGGGCTATGCATGCCATTCTATTTTACATCATAACAGACCTAGAAAATGATAATATTTATAGGATGTGCTGGAGTAAAGAGAAATGATTATTCATGGAGATTCAAAGGAGACAAGCCACTTCTGTCTCACCAAGCATATCCAGACATCCCAAGGGCTAAGAAGAATCAAATCTCAACAGAATGAGAATATTTCCCAATTTCTAGCATAATAATATGCAGGTAACACTGGCTGATAGTTCTGTTCTACAGCAGGGATGCTCAAACTTGGCTGCACATTAAAATCTGCTGGGGAGCTTTAAAAAAATCTGTTTATGCTCAGAACATACCCTAGACCAATTAAATCAGAATATCCAGCAGTAGGATCACATTAGTGCTTTTTAAAACTCCCAGATTATTTCAGCATGCAGCGGAGGTTGAGAACCACGTTGAGCAACATCTCCCAAACTCCCCTGACTAGGAGGACGGAAAACCACCTGGAGCACTTGCTACTAATGTATATCCCCAGGCCCCATATGCCTTTGCAGCCAGCCTGGGAAGTCGTATATACCTAGAAGCAGAATTTCTGTGTCTCAGCTGAACAGTGGTGGGCAGGCTACTTTAGAACCATTCGAAAGTCCCTATGTTTTGGAGCAATCCACCTGAGCAACAAATACCGTCTTTCCAGATAATGCCCATGTCTACGTGGCTATTCTGACCTATTCACTGCAGTGGTTGGCTTGGCTGGAATTGAAAAAATCAGTTCAGATCCTTTAGAAAAGGACCCCAGCGGGGTGTCAGTAGCCTTCTGAAGGGCTTGTTATAGTAGCTGTTGCAGGTGCTGTCATACTGCTCATTAGATGTGTGTCACGTCGTCTGCTGTGCCTGGAGATAACCTTCAAGATTCCAGGCACAGAACTCTTTCTTACCTTTGTTTAACACTGGTAGAGACCACAGATGCTAGAACCAGACTGCTTTGAGAAACCCTCGCTCCACCAGCAACGACCCGTGCAACCTTAGGCCACGCACTTAATCTAACCACTGGGTTCCCTTATGTGTAAAAATAGTACCTACCCTCATGGTGTTGTTATGATGATTAAATAGATAAATAACTACATACGCCTAGAATTTAGGTGCTTGAAAAAGATGTTTTGAAATTATAACTATCACTAGTTTACTTTTCTAAGTTTTCCCTACATTTGGGTATTTTGCATATTTATTGTCTAGAATTCTTCCCATTTTTACTACCCAAATTCTTTTATTCACTTAGATTATAGCAAAGGAAAACTGAAGAGGTACAAAAACCAAAATTATTAAACTTCTTATAATAGATTCTGTGTTTTCCAAAATATGTTAAGTACTACTTTTTTTTTCACCACCATTATCAATAAATGATGCTGAGATATAGTAATTAAAAAATAATACCTTGATTGTGTCTGTGTTAATTTAATGCTTTATGCTATTCTGATCCAATTTTTTCGAGGATCTCTAGGTCTTGGTATCCCATAACCTACTTTAACAACTTGCTATAGAGTTAAAATAACTCTTTGGGGCATGAAATTCTTTTTCATGTCAAAGTTTATTCAGCTATGCTGAACTTTAATCCCATTTTCTTTCAGTTTGGCTTTTGTGCCCATTTAAAAAAATGAGATTTATGATAACTATTATTACTTAATATTTACTGTAGAAAGAACTTTGAATTGTTAAATTATATTAGAATGTCACAAGTATGTTTTCTTTTGAGTTAAAAGGGTGAATGAACAGCGTATCTAGCAGGTATAAAAAACAGTATCAAATTATAAAATTTGCTCATTTATGATTTTTAACAATAGTCAGTACCTTGTCTTGCCCCTGAGAATTAGCTGGTCATCTAAAGTTATGTGCTATTTTCTGCTGGATAGAAAGATGTCAAGGTGTTTCAAAGCCATTACTACAGAAGCAAACATATTTGAAACCCAGGAAACTGACAGAAAGGTACCTTGAAAATACATCTCAAGTATTTTTATTTTCAAGGACTACTTCATATTATAAAGCCAAGCATACTTACTGATACATCAAGAATAATTAATGCTAAAATCCCTCTGTAGGCTGTGAAGAATCTAGGTCATTTCAGGGATGGGATAATGTCTACGTTAATTCGGAAAATCTCATGGGATCCCATAGCACAAAGAAGAAAAATATAATTTTAAATAACAGTTGAAGGTGATGATTATAGTAACTATAATAATGGAATGCTTTTAATCATGTTAATTCATTTTAAAAAAGTGATTACGATTTGTAAAATGCTGGGTAGAAAAAGTAGATCATAATAGCTATGCAAATAGAAAAAATCTACCAAAGTGACTCAAAGTCTGTATGAGTACTTTCCTTGTAGGAGCTAAGTTTACACAGGGGTAAATAATTATATATACACATCTATGTAGTTGTTATGTTATATAGTTGCGCATGTGCCATTTTTGTGCATATTCCTTGTGTGTCATCCTTGACCCTTTCTCTTGACTTTTTACTTTATCCTATTGTTTGCTAAGTCTAGTTGATTTTTTTCTCCTGAGTATATCTAGAATCCAACCACTTCTATTCCATTGCCTGAATGCTGGTCCAGCCACCAGCAAAACAACCATAAAGGGTGGCAGATGACATAACATGGCACAGATGCTATGGGAGGTCAAGGGTAGGAGAAGTCTCTAGTGACTGGATCATTAGGAAGGTATCCTGAGAGCCTGTCTATGTTGGCCATGAAGTTGAGTATTATATCAATGGAGGTAGAAGATGAGGGTGAGCAGGTGGGAAGGAAAGGAACTCAGACAGAAGAACTCCAAAGACACTTATAGAAAAGTGCAGGTTGGCATGAGGAACAAGGAGTAGTTCATCCAAAAAGAAAAAAGATGCAAAGCAAATACATTCTTATTTGCTTGCTTTCTAGAACACTTTACTTAAGGATCCAGTTTGGTCTTAGGAATAAGGGTAACTGTGCTTGAATAAGACTCATCTAAGGGAACACACCATAGAGATGGAAGAAAAAGAGAAACAGAAACAGGATTTGATGTCATGCACAAAGTCTATCAAAATCTTTAGTGGGAGTTGGGGGTATGTGAGAGGTTGTAGTAGTTAACATAAAATTATATATGTCTAAACTGGAAATCAGTAAAGACGGAAAAGAAAGAAATCAGTTATAAGGGTAAGAACACAGATGATAAGACATTTAACAGAAAGGATAGAAAGGTAAACAAAAAAAAATGAAGAAAGTATAGAATCAATTTTAGTTACCTATGAGAGAGTCTGGTATTACACACACACACACACACACACACACACACACACACACACACACGTGTGCACATGCGTTCATGACAAATTTTCAAATTATTATCAAAATATGTTGCCGTGAATTGTTATTTCATATGTGAGTAACAATTTAAGAAACTTCAAGGGCTGCTCCTCCAATTTTGCTATGTAATTAACATAAATGGAAGGAATATTTGTGACATGTATGTGTATATATGGAAAGATATAAGGATATATTGTGTACATTTATATAAAGCCATATTATTTTATATGGGTATATATATTCATACATAGACACAGACTACTCTTAACTCTTGTATATCTGATCCTCACAATGCATCTGGGGAAAAATATATTATTATTCTGCTGTACATTTTATAAATATAAAAGTAAACAAAGAAATGATATAACCTGCCTACAAAAAGTAAAATCTGTTAATGCTCAAAGCAAAGCAGAACCAGGATTTCAAAACTCATTGAGTCTATTACATTTAGAACAGCACGAAGACATCTTGTCTTATAGCAGGTGGAAGAATGATTAAGGTGATGTCTCATATATAATGCCACTCTAGATTTATACATCACGTTTCTTCCAAAGGCTTTTCAGATATTATCTCATTTGTCTTCCAACAGCAGTGAAAGATAAGTAGGGGCAGGTAGGTTCATCTGCATTCTCCGAGACAAATTAGCTGAGGGAGGGAAGGGTGAAGCCACAGCAAACTGCTGAGCTCTGCAGCAATCAGACCAGAAATGAGTGGCTGCTTCCTTCCCAGGGCTCTGTCTACTGACCTGGGGAACAAAACCCCCTGAATGGGGTGGTGGGGGCACCAGGGAGTGAGGTTGTGGCATTTCAGAAGAGGGATATAGTTTTGTTATGTCACTGTTAATCTTTCTAATATATCTCTCTCTCTCTCGTGCTACTGTCCATAGAAATATGGAAGGACACATCATAGACTCTTAAATGGGACTTTCCCTGTTGCTCCAGTTGATGTGTGAGGCTTAACGCAAAGACAGAAGAATGTAAGTTTTCCATATTGTAAAGAGAACTGCAAACCATAGGAGTTCCTCATCTTCAGAGCTTCCTAAGGTAGATGAAGTAGCCCTACCACCCCCAAACATACTCTAGTCCCTTGACTCCCCTTACCTGTCTAGCAAAAACACATTGGGAAAGAAGACAGGGAAGAAGTCGCCATGAGCCATAGATTCTTGGCTTAATGGGAAGTAAAATCACTCTCTGTCAACAAGCTAAATAAGAGGGATGGAGAGGGTTCTTGATAGAGACTGGATCGTAGTGCCTCATTGGTCCCTGAGTGCAGCATATTCCTGATCTTCCCGTATCTATCTAAGTAAAGGGAAAGGAATTGACTAAAAACAAAGGACAGAGGGGTGGTTTTGCTATTGCAACTTGTACTTCCAATATTTGGTTCTCATTGTCAAGTAGACATCTTGGAAGAGAGCTGGACCAGAACAACTTTACCAGCACCCCCCCCCCCCAAATAAAAGGACTGCTAGTCAAGTGAGGGGCCTCGAGTAACAAGAGGTTACAGGGTACGTGAACAGGATCAGGGTCAGGAGACTGTGCAAAAGAGAAGCCCCCCCACCCCCAGAGCCCTCTAACAAACTCATGGGCACCCCCATTGGAAAGCCGGCACGGCAAACAGCAAAAGAGGGACAGCCTGGGAAGCAGCAGTAATCAACAAGGAGGAAATTACAACAGCTCCAGGCAGGTAAGAGACGGATGTTCTTTTGCGTTTTTCTTCCGACCTCAGCACACAAGGAAAAGCGAGAGGAAGAATGTCTAAAGGCCGACCAACCTTCCTCGGGGCTCCCAGGTGAAGAACCAGTAGGAAAGCAGATGAGGAATTCACGCCCCTCCTCATGATGTTGGAAGGGGAAGTTTTATAAAAGAAGTGAGATTGGAATTTCCAACTGACCAGACTTTGAGGATTGGGAAATGACTTGAGAGCCACTGTATTCATCTAGGATGTCCTTAAGGGATCTGCTACCCAGCTGCGAAGAGGCACTTGACCTAACACACTAGGGAAGCAAAGACTGGTGAAGAATAAAACAATTTCATGTTCATTCCCTATCAAGCTGAGCCTTCTCAATAAACTAGACGTATGCGGATGCAAAAATCAACTGAGACCATGAAGGCTTTAGCAGTGAGAGAAGAATATTATTTATGCTTCTCTACAGAGATGATTTACTAGAATAAAAACAACGCATAAGGAACAGGCAGAAGAAGAAACACAAAGAAGCGAACATTCATGGCCCGCTCAGCAAAACCTGCAGTTTTCAGATTTCTGCTTTGACACTCAGCTGTGGGCAATGCACAGTGAAGAATCTAAAACGGTTTACACTTGACACTACAAGGAACATTTATTTCAGAAATGCAGCTACATCAATTAAAGGCAATGAGTGTTCACAACATTAGTCATTTCACACGGTAGCTCATGATAATGCACGCGCCTTGCAAAAGCAGCCAAGATTCAGTGAGGCATAAAACCACAAAGCACCATTATAAAGCAGGCATCTCTATTTTTAAAAAAATATTAAAATTTGACAATAGTTTTCTTCTCCAAATTACTAATACTGGTCAAAAAAAAATCAATTATTATCGCACTTACTCAGGATAACTTCCATTTGACTTTGCATTCTGATTATGAAATCGGGCCTATAATTACCTTAATTCAACAATCATTTTAAAAAGTGTTTTTCCACATTATAAAATGATAACCATAATTTTTACATAAAATATTAAAGAATAAACAGCTCTAATAAAATATTATTAGAGGCAGCTATTTTCAATTTAGGAGACTCATTAATTAAGCATGAGAATAAGGTAAATCACATAAATGAAAAAAGAGAAATAAAATGCAACATGATTATATAAATGATTATTTTTGAGTTATGTAGGCAAATTGTCACTCAGTAATCTATGCACAGCTTAGTATTATTATTCACAGTACCTGGTGCAATACAAATAAGATAATTTTGTGTGAATTCAATTCATTTCAACTGAATTAAGATTTTTTTAATGCACCCTGAGAGGGATACAATGCGCTGAGGGTTGACGTAGACTGAGAAGTGCAAAGATAAAACAGACATAGTCAAGAAGGAGGAAGGAGCGGAATAGATATAAGTGTCCTAAAGTTTGAAGGGATCACCATCAGCAAAATGCCAGGTAACAAACAATATATTTCCTGACTAAAGCAAATCGTTTTTGCTGTATCAGTCAGGGCCTAGTAAGAAACACATGGCATACTCAAGATGGTTTAAACAAAGAAGACTAAAGCAAGGGACCACCCACAGAGGTGTAGGAGGTTCAGGAGATACAAGAAGGGTCAGAAACACCTGTGCAGCCACAGTAGTTGGTCCTGCCCAGCCCTAGTGGGAAGGGAAGGAGGGGACCACATTTGCTGGGGACCTGCTGCGAGACGGGGCCAGGAGTAGTGCTGCAGAGCTGGGAGGAACTATAGCAAGAGAGGAAAAGAGTAATTCCAGGACCTAAGAAGAGGTAGAAGTGGGAACGGGAGCTGCAAATGTCAGATTTCTGTCTGCTTCCATCCTCTGATCTCCAGCAGAACCTGACATTGGCTGGACCCCGTGGGAAGCCTCAGCAAGGGAGCTCAGGGTCCTGAGATTGGCTATGAACAGACCCTTCTCAATAACTCTTGCTTTTGTAATGCCACTGAATTCCTTGGAGCTCACATCCATAGTTCCCTCCATCCATCAACTTCTTGCTCTCCCCATTTCTCATGACTCCATCCAAGGTAGAGACTGCGTTTTTGAGTGTAAGGAAAACTGTGAAGGCTTTTGCCAATGGGAAGTGAGCAGGGCCATGGTTCTTCTCATGAACGAGTGGGGGGTGATAATAGAGACTTCCTGGCAGACTTTTCTCCATGAACACTAGTTGTACCTCAATCTCATTGAAACAAGGAACACGGGACATCCTCCAGGAACCTCATGAGGTTCTAGCTGCTGGCTGAATGTCTACGTCATGAGGCTTGATTCTCTGGGCATCATGTGTCTATGCCACAGAATAATAATAATAAAAAAAAAAAGATGCAGAAAAATAATTACTCTGATGCCTTAGTATTGGTTATAAATATTAGGTCTTAATTGTAATCTGGGTATATGAAAATAAGACAAATTTCTATCTTGCAGGTGATTTGCTCTAAATAGAAATCATCCTAGAAATACAAAATTCAGATATTAACTGGCCAATTATACTGGAGCTCTTCACAATTAATGAGGCCTAATAATCAGTTCAGCACAATTTCATAAAGAGCTATGAAGAAGCCAATAATTTATAGTCGTAGTAGCTACTATATAAGCACATTTGGAAAGAAAAAGAATGATCACTGGGATTATTGGAGGGAAAAAGACTTCTTTTGTTGATTTTTCACTTAGAAATAGTGCCCTCAACCCTTGTGGCATCCCTGTGCTGTGGGAGCCTGTCATTCAAAACCATGCTATCTGAAAAGTATTGATGGACTACCTCGAGTTTCAAATTCAAAGAACTACAGTATATGAATGCAGCAGATGCAAATGAACTTTAAAAAGTACTTTGGTACAATCCTTAACCAACAACACGCTTGTTAATGCGATTTATATTTACCTATTTTCTCTCAGGGAAACCACTGATTGCACAACTAATAATCTTCGTCAACCAATCTTTTCTTTGGAATTCCTGTGAGAAAATTCTGTTCGTACCATGTTTCTGCCAAAGTTCCTGGTCTTGGCTTCCATAAATGTTATTAATTTCCTCTTGCATCACATGAGAGAACCCAAGAAGTGATATGATGTTTTATATCATAAAATAAAATTATTTACATTTGAAATGTTTCTAATTTGCTTCTCTAGAATGAATGTCCTATACCTTTTTATTGATTAACACTTTAGGTTAGCTTGTTCATATAAATTATATATGTGTAAATATATTAGGGGAGTTTTAATTTGACTTCATTGCATCCTTTTTTTCTCTCCCTAGTATTTCCACCTGTATCCAGAAATGAGAACTTAATAGCTCTTGTATGGTTAATAACTGCATGACTTTTCCTACCTTGGTTCGAGTAGGTTAGAGATGGAAAACTGAACTTTCCTTAGCACACAATTTCCTAAACTTCCTCTAATTCTCTAGCTCAGCCTTTATGTACAATTGCTAACAGATATTGCCAAATGTGGAACAGCAATAATTAAAACAATTATATATATATGGAAACTTATGTCAGGAACTCTGCTAAGGGCTGAATATGACTAATTTAATACCCTTAACCCATGAGAAGTGTTCTATTCCTGTCTCCATTTTATGGAGGAAGAAACTGAAGCTTTAGAGATGTTAATTAACTTGGTCAAGGTCACATAGTTAGCAACAGAGGCACCAGGACTCAAACTCAGATCTGGCTGTCAGCAGGGCTTGTGTTCTTAATCTTATGCTCTATGGTTCCCAATAAGTGCAGAAATAACAAACCCCACTAAATCACACTGGAGATGCTCTACTGAAAGTCTGAGAATTTGAACCAGGTTCACAGCTGTTATAACAACAGGATTAGAGATTTACACATGCTATGCACTTGCATGTAGTTTATGTATTTGGCCAGAATCCAATGTGTTCTCTGGGGTGAATATGGACTGAACATCCCTTATGAATTTAATCTTGGGCTAACTATAGCAAACCACGGCAACAAAAAATAGAGTTGGAAACCGTGCACTCCAGGCCTCAAATGAATAAACAAAAAGAAGCCTACCACTCAGTATATTTCCTGTCCCTCTCTATTAAGATACCCAAACAGCCAAAGGCTCACCTTTGTCTGAAGTAACCCTTGTACTTAAACACTCTGCCTTTGCAACCACATGAGCTCTCCAAGACCAAACAATAGAAGCCATTTACAAATGCAAAAAAAAAAAAAAAAAAACCATTAAAACAAGACCACCATCTTTGCTTCTTTAATGAAAACAGCTAATTCTTTTCTCATATATCTCCCAAGTAACACTGTAAAACAAAGTCATACTTACAACAAGAAATGCTTTGATACTAAGTGATGATTCTCCTCCATATCTCTAATTCCAAATATTGAGTTAAATTCTGGTCTTTTCAGTAGTACCATTATCGACTTAAATTCAGTGTCTTCAAACTCAAGAAATAATTTCTTTTTTTTCTAATATTCAACATGTTGGGCAATGACATCCTTTTCCTTCAGTCATAAAATATTAGTAATGAACGTCTTTTTCCTTCATCTAAATCATAATAACTGAAGCCTACACAGCACGTAACCAGTTACAAAAACAAAGTAGTACATATTCATTTATTCATTCATTCAAAAACCACATAACCTGAGAGATGGTAAGGCCGCAGAGTGGAAAAAGATACTGCACGTAATTCAAAGGATAATCTAGTTAGGGAGACATGCAAAGATACAAAATGTTCGAACAACTTAAATGTTCAAACTGGAATGTATGTCTGTACAAACTCTTATGGGATCAGAGGAAACGATGACCTAGATTAATGGAAAAGGACATCGTGGAATGCTTCCAGAAGGTCACACAGGACACAATTGGCAGATGAGTGTACGAAGAGAATTGGTGAAAGGAAAAAGAGTGACTTTAGAGGAAAAGAGACATGTCAGGTGTCAGATAATCCAGGAAAAACACGCCTATTAGTGAAATACAGGACTCCAGATGAGTGTAGGAGAATAAAAGATGCCATTTGCTGAGATGGTAAGCCTTGGTCACATCAAGAAGAGGCTCGCGTGCTAGGCAAAGGAACTTAGACATTTCTCCATAGGTGAGAGAGGTGAGGGAGGAAGAGATGGAGGAGGAGAGGACAAAGGAAAGAAGGAGGGCAGAAAGGAAGGAAGGGGAACAGAAAAGGAAAAAGAGTTTGGTAGTTTGGAATTTGTCAGCCACCTACCATATCCAGGGGATGCTCTTGCTCAGGAGTACCCAGATCTGGTGCTAAAATAGCAAATGAACTCTTGGTTCTAACTTTTCCCCCTTGTTGTCCACGTTCTGGCTCTTCCCAAGAATCGACAAACCTACTCAGAATCTCATCTGATATCCTAAGAAGGAGGGCTTCTCCCTCCACTGTTTCCAAGGAAAACAAAATTCTAGTAGATCGGATAATGTCTTATTGGCCTGGCTTAGGTCACGTGCCTAGAAACTTACAGTAGAACATATTGACACACCACTAGTAACAGACATGTTGATTACTTTGACAACACTGGAGTTTATATTTATGCTCTCATTTATATCTCCTTTATAAATGAGAAAACTTGATACTCAGGGTTAAATGCTCAAGGTCACTGACAGTAATACTCAAAACCCAATGTCTGTTCATCCCCAATATGTATGTTATATATATATATAAATATAATGCCAGCCAACTACCAGCTTGGGACAATGTCCAGCAGTACACTTTGAAAAATCACTCTCTCATGAGCACACTAACCACTGCACACAATCCCCATGGAGTTTGTTGAGAGTTCTGAACTCTTTTAGATGTTCCTCAAAAATAAGTCACCTTAGTAAAAGTACTTCAGACTGAATAGATTCCACAAGTCTTATAAGTACATAATGTACTACTATGCATCAAACTAAAGAAAAGTTTAAAAAAATAAAATCAAGGCAGCAAATATCACTTGGACTGGTTTTGTAATGAAAAAATGTAGAGGCTTTGGACAGCCTTTCTGTGGTGGGCAGATTTTCCTTCCCAAATCCTGACTTTGTTTCCAGTCTCACTCCCGACAGTTGATAGGAATGTGTGCCTCTGACCGTGCAGCTTGACATGTTCACCAGGACAAAAAAATAAGGTTGATGACATCCTTTCCATTTCTATCATCAGCAAAAGTGTTTCCTCTCCAGGAAGGAATGTTCACGCAGTCTTCAAGCACTGGAAGTGAATACTCAAGTACCTTTACGGCACTGACTCCTGCGGTCTTGATATTACCATAAATAGAGTCTCACTTGATGGCGCAGGTAGATTTTACCTCAGTCTTGGCCCTGAAGCAAGGACTTACCTTCTGTCTCTGCCTACAATTACATAAATAAATACAAGAGCGTGCACTGCTCTTCTCTCCTGGACTTGAAATGTAAAGGGTTTTAAACAGAATCATTTTCTTTTCTTTGCGAAAACAGGGATCAGTCTCAAGAGCTGCAGGCTTTAACAATCACTATTTTGAAAATCCGACTCCGTTATGCAGCACAGTGGAAGAGCGCTGACTGAAGGGCCAAGACCTGTATGTGTCATAAATTCTATTTTGCATCTATATTGAATAGACTGGTGCCCTTTCATACAGCAGAAAGTGTTTGAGAAGATGAATAGAGTAACAACGTTTGACCTTTTAAGGTTCTGAAAACCTAAGATCGTAAATCTCAAATACTTAGAGAAAAATACATCTTAGTGAAATTGTTAGGATCGCTCCTTTTGAGACCTAAAATATACAAGCAAAAACACCCTTGTGGTAAAATAGAAAAAGCATTAAATATTCTTTACCATGTTATTTATGGTCATTTAAAATGTAGTGATTAAGAAGAGCATAAACTCTGAAGCTAACTGTCCTGGTTTCTCTGCTTAAGAGTTTTTTAACTTCTCCTGACTCAATTTTCTCATCTGGAACATGGAAACGTTACGAATAGTATCTTTCTCCCCGTCTGTTGTGAAGATGAAATGAGCGAATATGTAAAGCCTAGAAAACAGTGTGTGATGCGCTATTAAGGGACTGTTGTTATGATGATAACAATGATGATGATTACATAGTCAAAATATAAATAAAACCTATTTAGACATAAATATGTAAGATAAAGAATCACTTAGGAAATACTATCTTTTATCAGATTCCTGGTTGGAAGCCTTTTTGCAGTTATTATTAAAGCAAACAAACAAAAAATAAAATAGAACTCTCCCAAAGTTAATTATGGCACTAAAATATAAATATCAACATCATCATTATCATCATCATCATCATCATCATCATCATATTAAGAACAGCAGCAACAGCAGCTAGCATGTACTATATATGAGGCATGACATTAGAAGATTTACATTACCTAATTTCATCCTTACAATCACCCCATGTAATATTTTCTCTGAACATTACCATTTTATCCCTGAAATGAACTGAGGCCCAGAAAGATTAAGTAACCGGCCTGCGCTTACAAAATTAGGAAGTGTGGAAGCCTGGAAATAAACCCCGGGGGCAGATGACCACAGCTCACAGTCTTAAGCATCATCTCAGAAACTGTTTTTCTAAACAATGATGCATTTTTCATTCTAACATTTTTCCTCACAATTTTTTTCAATAATCTTTATTTCTTAGCAAAAGTCATTTGGGTAAATATTTTGAAGATGTCGAAGAGAGATTTCCACCCCCCAAAAAAGGAAGGGCGGTTTTTCCTTTTGTAATATTTCTGAGAATAATATGAGGAAAGAACATATAAGCCATAACAATATAATTTCATATACAGTCTTTCTAACGTTCTTCCACATGATTTTCTTTTATCTTATTAACTTATCTTTGATTTTATTTTACCTTGGAATTCTGGGTCTTGTCAAGCTAGTTAAAATAATATTTTTATTGATATTTTTATAAAAGAAATGACTACATGACACTTATGTTCTGTAAGGAAGTTATAGTCCGGTGACCTTTACATAATAAAATTTCTTTCTCATGAGAGTCACTAAATACATGAAAATAATTTTCAATTCTACCTGCTACCTGAGTGAGATAGTTTCAAACCAAGCATTTCATTATTTCTCATTTAGAAAACTGATCCGCAGACGAGACTGGAATATAAATACCATGGTGGAAGAAATTTTATAATTGAAAACATTTTAAGTCAAGATTTCTAATAAAGCCAAGACCAATTACCCAGAAATCTCGAGCTCTCTATTCTGAAACCCCCACTACCCACCACCCCAGAGTTCCTGGGGATGCCTGCAGGGATTCTGGGGTGGTGGGTAGTGAAGGTTCTAGAACAGAGGTTAGGTGGTCTGGATCTTCTCCATAAATGTGTTCAAACGTATCCTAAACTAAAACACCTTTCTATATGTTCACCCATAGTCTTCTTTCTTTTTGCTACCCAGTATATCAACACTCACTTATTCCTTAACCCCTTAGATTTTGGCTTCAACTCAACACCTACTTTCTAAAAGGCCAGTGCCCTCCGAGTCACTAAATCCAATAGTGTTTTTTCATCTTCCTGATAGCACTGCAGAATCTAGACAACTTTCCTCTTCATTTTAAAACTCTCCCCTAATTTGGTTTCTAGGACAATATACTATCTGGTTACCTTTATTATTAATATTTTTTTTCCTTATCTTTTTATCTTTTGTTTGTTTGTTTGTTGTCTGTTTGATCTCTTGAACACAAAGTTATCCAGAAACAAACAGTTGGTTAGAACCTGGGAATACAAAGCAAACAAGATAGTCTCTGTTCCAAGAGGAGAGCTGGACATATAAACAGAGGATTGTGGTGTTGAGTGATACGTCTCATGTTCGAGCAGTGATTCCCAAAGTGGGACCAGTGGCTGAGCAGCAGCAGTATCGCCTGGGGATTTATTAGAAGTGCAGCTGTGTGAGCTCCAGCCCAAACCTACCAGAGCAAAAACCTGGGGTGATTTTTTTTTAATTGTAGTGATGCACACAATATAAAATGTATCATCTTAATCTTTTTTAAGTGTTCAGTTCAGTAGTTATAAGTATATTCACATTTTTGTGAAACAGATCTCCCAAACATGTTCTTCTTGTAAAACTGAAACTCTATATTCATTAAACAACAACTTCCCATTTCCCGCATCTCCAACCCCTTATAACCACTATTCTACCTTCTGCTCCTATGAATCTGCCTACCTGAGTTATCTCATATATGTGAGACCATAGAATATCTGTCTTTTTTATAACTGTAGTATTTCACATAGCATAATGCCCTCAAGGTTTATCCTTGACAGAATTTCCTCCCTTTTTAACACTGTATAATATTCTATTGGGTGTTTATCTCATTTTGTTTTACCTACTCATCCACTGATAGACATTTGGGTTGCTGTCATCTCTTGGTAATTGTGAATAGTGTTGCTTTGAACATGGATCCAGATATCTCTTTGAGATCCTGATTTCAATTTTTTGGATATATATACCCAGAAGTGGGATGGGTGGATCATATAATAATTTTATTTTCAACTTTGAGGACTCTCCATACTGCTTTCCATAGTAGTTGCACCATTTTGCATTTCCACCACCAGTGCACAAGGGTTCCAGTTTCTCCACATCCTAGTCATGGAGAAACAATAACACCTGCCATTTTCTGTTTTCTTGAAAGTAGCCATCTTAATGGGTGTGAAGTTGCTCTTTATCATTTTACTGAAACCAAAGTATCTTCAGTCTCCATATGTCAGTATTTCCCAAAGTTCTGACTTTGATCGCTTTCTCTTATTTTTCTTAATTGTCTCATTTTCAAAGATCATTTTTGTAAGGATAACTTCCAAATCTTTATTCCTAATCTTGTGGTTATTAGCCTAATTCAAAGTCACCTCCAACTTGTTTCTTTTGGCACATTCCGATATAAAGAATGTGCAAGAAAAAATATTTATCAGTTTCTCTTGCTATTATTGGTGACTACAGGACACAATATAGCAGCTAATGAGATACAAGAAAGAGTCTGAGACAAAGGACAGAATGAAATGATACTACTCATTTCCCCTTTGCTGAGTGAAAAAAAAAAGAATTATTTAAGCTACTATTAGACACAGGATTCTAGACAATATAAGTCTTGTCACATTCCCTAATTCTATGCACCTATTTCTGAATGATTGTTTAAATATTTCCACATGGATATCCCATGTGCATGTCAAATTCATCATAACAAAATCAAATTGTTATAAAGATGACTATGTATTTGTCATTTCTTTAAGCTTTTCTTTTTAGGAAAAGTAAGATTTATTGAAGTACATTTCAAGAGAGAAACAGACTACACCAAAGAGGGCTATAGCCTATGCTTTTTTTATATATGCAACATTATACAGAATAAATATAAAATATTTAAATGAACTAATAACTCACGACATGGTTAAACATGGTATAGGAAATAGTCTCTAGAAATTTCCAATTAGAGGATATAGCATTAGGATATACAGCTCCTCTCCTCACTTGACTATTTTTATTTTGGCATCATCAGCATCATGGGATAAGATCTCACGATGACTTGACAACATGGCTTAGCTCCTCCTAGATGTCAGTTCGTCAACACTGAAGTCTCTCATATGTTGTAACTCAGCTAATCTGAGACAAATACCAAATGGTACTGACTTAAATTTATCATACCTATTACACAGAAACCTAACGGAGGCGTATCTGGCTTAAAATGAACTATATAAAAGTCATCAGGGCATATTAGCATCTATACTAAGATATACTGACCCCATGAGCAAGATGCATTATCTACGGCAGTTACACTAGATATCCACAAAAAGAGGACCCTCCTCCTCTCTCTCTTATTGAAGGTCAACATAAAGAGGAAGTTTTTTGACATTTACAAGTTCAGTTGTCTTCAGCAGTGGACTGAGTGAAAGTTATGATCAAACTGAAGTTATTACTAAAGTTAGGAACCTTAATATTGTTCCTGAGAAACTTCCTACAGTCCAACGAATTCACTAGCAGAAAACTTAGATTCTGGTTGATGTTTCAATATGACCTGGAGCAAATTATTTAAATATACTTTCCAGCTCTTCGACTCAATAGAAATCAAATGTAATACTGTAGGTATAATTTTTTTGTAACTACTGAAGTTTTATGTCATTTATTTTTTCCGTGATGTCCCTTTCTGCTGTAAAGGGCGATGTGGGTAACTATAAGGTAAGATAACCCTCTTAACTGACTTAAAGATAATCTGCCATCCAGTAACACCACTTGTACTCTGGTCTGATGCTTAATTAATTAATAACACTTAAGCCTTCTCTTCTATTTTATCTTTGGTGTATCTGAGGGTCTAAAAGTTTAAACCATTTTCCCAATAGAAGAAAACCAAAATTTTTTTGTCACAATTTTTAGGTGGCCATAGTCATAGAAGTTCCTTCAAACAACTCATCTAGTTAGGTATTTGAGAATATCACATAAGGTCAGGCTAGAGAAAAAAAAAAAAAAACATTTCTTCTAATCTTTTGTCTAAAAGTATCTTTAGAAAGTGAAGTAAGATTGTAAGGAGGGTAGAATTCTGTATTCACTGCTTTTACTTTCTGCTATAATCAAGGTCAAAGAATCCTATAAAATCCGTTCATTTTGGGTAATTTAAATGCTGGCTCAAAAATCTAACTGGATGATGACTCAGAATTGGAAAAGTGAACGAGAGGGACACGGTGATTCACTGGTCAGCTGATCAGGTATACGTACGATCTGAAAAGTGAATCTTAAAATAGAGAGCTTTTGTCCTCTCTTATTGTCATGTGTGGCCTCAGAAGAAGGCCCATAGCAACAGCGCTGTTTGCAATCCAAGTCAGAGAATGAGAATGGCTATCGAAATGACTGTTACAACGGAAAATGCGGGCATGCCTTCACAGTCATCGTCTTCAGTTTTTCTGCCTTTTTGGAAAGGCATACTCAGGAAATGAATGTTGAAGTATCAGAATACAGAGCATCAGATTAATGAAATACTAAAATAAAAACAGAGAAAGCAGGTTCTTATTCATTGCTGTTCATATGTTTCAAAGCGAAACATCTCTGGTATACAAGCATAGACGCTGCACCCAGCCACAAATCACCTTCACAAGAACACAGACGAAATATCCAGACTGATCAATCGACCTTGAGGCGTCTGAAACCACTAATCCTCCTCTTGGAAACATACAACTATCATCAGGAAAGAATGTCTTGAGTCCAAGAACATATCTGCAGTAAATGATGATGATACCTGCATTCCTATGGCATGTTTAGCTTGCAATGCCTATTTTCCTTCTTCTAGCAGTAGACAGAGCAGATATTATGGTCTCCATTTTAGAGCTGGGGAAACTGAGCTCCAAAAAGGATAATTTGTCCAAAGACATACAATCCAAGGAGCAGATCAGAGATTCAAACTTCTGGCTCTAAATTTTATGTTCTTGGCTCTTCAGTGTGGCATAAGGATTCAGAAGGAATCCTTTAGGGGACAAAAAGCTGTGTCCCTGATCCCAAGTTTGAAAATATCCTTGCTACAATTGCTTCCAGCACTATATGTACCTGATTTTCCCATAATGCCATTCAGAAACTGTGGTCTTATGTCCATCGGTGGGCATTTCAAATGCCTCATATGGTCTATTATAATAGTTCATCTCCAGTTTGTATTGTCTTTTCTCAGGTATATTGTCAGATTTCAAGTTGAAAGTCAAATTAATGCCAAGATAAAGCAACTAGTTATTCCACGTGTCTGCTGGGGAACGCAGGATGGGGAAGGCAAGAAAACAGATCTGAAAGACTATAGAACCTTAAGCCTACGCTAACTGAAAAAGGTTCTCTTTACAGAGAGGAGAAAATTTCACTGAAGATTAACACTGGCCTAAGGATATTTTTTTTTGGGGGGGGGGACAACAAATAAACTTGATCCTAGAATTTAAAGTTTACAGCCTTACCTATAGTACATATATATACAGATTTGTGAATATTAGTCAATGTACATATTCATATTTAAAACTGTGTGTTTATGTATATGGGAATCAATGAGCACATGACCAGTGTTTCTAATAGGTGGCCCCGGGTTTTTTGTTGCTTTGAGACCACAGCAAGCCGCTATGCATTATTTCGTCATGCCTCAACTTAAATTCAGAAGTGAAAAGCTAATGCAGAAGCTATAACATATGCTTCAAGTTCCCTGAGTGGGGATGTGCTGTGGTTTGAGGTGAGGTGAGCTCTTGTCTATCTGTAAATCCTATCCACTTCCGATTTTCTTTGAAAACTGCTTTCACACATTCCCAACTAAACGCTATTACGACTATCAGTGCTCTTTTCAAAAAACCCAAATAGCAGTTTAAAAAATATCAGTATATGCTTTAAAATTTTAAATATCCCATAGACCCTCATATCTGAGTAAATGAATCTCTATAGTGCCTCCAAAAGCTTCTTTCTCTATCATGCTTAAAGATTGTTCCCCAAGTCTGTATGAAAGACCGACATCTTTGTGAATTCACACGCTGAATTCCTTAGGACATGATACAGGCCCCAGCATTTAGCTCCATCCTCAATGAGCACAGCTTAAAAGTCAGATTGACTTAATGGCATGAAACTTAAGTAACCTGGCTCCTGACAACATGAAAAGAAAATCTTTGTGATGTGGAAACAGATGTCCCTTACCACTTTTCACAATGTGACATCACCTTCTGCCTTGGTATATACGACTTTCCTAAGTTTAAAAATAATTTTCACGTGAATTTAAATACCATCCCGAACCTAGTAGCAATTATCGTTCCATTCAAATGACGCTAAGGAAAGCCTACGTTTCTGTAGTTTCCTTTTGTTCCTGCTGTGAAGCGTATATAAACTTATGGTAATTAAAAGCTATTCCTAGCTGAAGCAGACTAACCTTTTAAATCACTAGTTTCTGCTCCTTTCTAATCGGAAGAAATGTTTTGGCAACACATCACATTTCGGCTTGGCAAAACCGAGCGGGACTGGGAAGCCAATGCCAGGCACGTGTCCACTAAGCCTCTGCCTGCACTCACAGCTGCGCCAGGGAGACAGAGCTGGCCAGCCAGGCGCTAAAGGCCTAAGCCCTTGAACAAGTGGTAGCAACTGCGGAATACCTAAAAATAATAAAAATGAGCTGAATATGCCAGACTCAGTGGAAATGGGTCGAAGCAGAAAACAGTTTAAGTTCAGGGTCCAAGTTAACTCTCGCAAACCTCAGTGGCTAGTTCTCAGATCATTTGATTGGTGTCTGCAGATAAAAAAGACAAATGCTCCTAGATCTGCCTTGAAGCTTGAATTCATTACTCAGTTTACTGACTGTGACTTATCATGAGAAGACACTTCCCCGTGCCGTCACTGCGAGTTCTCCCCACGGAGTTCCCAGGGGCTTCATCGAGTATTGCAAATGATCGCTATTTTCTTCCACTGCTGCTCTGAACAGCTCCGTGGTGTTTACAGCTGCTGCCTTCATTCCTGCAGATGATCCCTGACAGAGGGCCCTCACATCTCCCAGGCACTGAGCCCCTGTGCCACACGCACCAGCATTCCTCCAGGCTGTCACTTGTTTCTGGCAGTACCCTCCCACCAGAACTACTGACAGCCCTCCTGTACTAGATTAATACTTTGATTCAAATACTCTTTAAATATCTTGCTCAATTTTTTGACCCTCCTTCTAAACTTGGGCAAACTCTTTAAATATTATAGAAATTAACCCACAATCTCCAACTCGCATATAATTTTCCAAATCTACCTTTTCTCTCTCATTCATGCCATATAGTCTCATGTAAAATGTGTAGATTACCATATAGTCAAATGCCAGCCTTCTCTTAAGTTTTCTTTTAAAAACTTTCCCTGCCTTCTATGCATCTAAATTGTACAGTCTCTTTGATTATCTTACAGGAGCTTTAATGTAATTTAGTCTACACATTTAAGGCATCCACCTGAAATATATTTTTATACATGGAATACGATGAAACTTGTAATATTAGTTTCTTTTAGATAGATAGTCATTTAACCAGCACCTTTTCATATTAAAGAATCCATTCTTTACCCACTGAGTTAAAACCATCTAAATCATAGAGTTAATTATCATGTGTCCTGTAATCTGCTTCAGGATTTGACATTCTGCCTCACTTCTCTATTTATCCATTCCTATGATCCAACCATACAGATCTGATTGCAGTTGCTTTATGTTCTGCTTTGATGTTTTGATGCCTGAAAGTCTTACTCATTATTTTAAAAAAATGCCCTTGGCTATTCTTAGATATCGATTAAAAAAAAAAACAACAACTTTAAGATCATTTTATCTAATCCTCAACATCCCTCTCCATAAAAAAAAATACTTTTGATATTTTATTTGGAATTATATTAAATTTATAAATTGAATTTGGGCAATTTCTATTTTATGATAGATTTTTCTTCCAACACAAGTATGTATCCCCATTTGTAAAGATCTTATTTTATACTCTTCAATAAGATTTTATACCTTTCTATGTAATTTACACTATAAAAACGAGAAGCTATTGATTTTAAAATATATTTGTCTTGTAACCAACCAACTTACCAAATTGTCATATTTGGTCTTTATTTACTGAAATCTTTTCAACTTTCTAGTATTTTAATCATATCAATAGAGAAATAGTTGCGTTTCTTGCTTTCCAAGTTTTACACAAGTAATATAATTTTCTCATTGTACTTTCTACAGCCTCTAAGAAAACAATGAATAATAATAATGATAGTGGTTAATTTACTGTCTAGTTGAAATAATTTGATTTTAGCATTTCATTGTTTAAAACATTTAAATTATCTTACTAGGATAGATTTTTATTATATTCCTATAATATTATCTATTTTACATTAGATGTGGCAACTAGATCTATTAAATGCCTCTTTAGCATCCAATGATATAATCAAATGAGTTTTCTCTTTATTAATAAAATGGATTACATTGATAGATGTACTGATATTGAGCCATTCTTTCTTTCCTAAAATGAACTCTACTCAGTCAGAGCATATTTTTCATCTTCCACATACATGAATTCTATTGAATACTATTTCATTTATAATTTTTTATACCTACATTTTTAATTGAAATTTGGTTATAACTTTAAAAAAATCATCAGGTTTGGTATTAAACTTATCTACCCTTCATAAAAATAAACTGGGGAAGTTTTCTATTTTTCCCCATTATGGCCAGAGTATATTATTTATGTGCCAATGACTCACAAAAATTTCTAGTATAATACCCACAAAGGCTGCCTGAAAGAGTAACTGTCCCCACCTAACGGCCTAAATTTCTGCTCCCTTTTGATGAGGGCCCAGAGAGCAGATAGATGCTCATCAAATCAGATTTATATAGATGGGGCTAAAATCTGTGGACTCAACAGGCTCAAACTAGAATCACCTTGCACCTCTCCCACTCGCTGTTCTCAGTGACATCTCACGATCCTTCAAAAAAAAGTATTTAGTGCTCAAAATTTATGAGAGTAAAAAATTAAAAGCCACTGTTGCATGTTTGATGGCAGCCGGCATAAGAGCAAGAGTTCCACACCCCATCGGGAGACACAGGGAGGCTGGGCTTCTCTGCCTTTGTGGTTGGCACTGATAAAGTTGCCCAGCTTTGAAAAGAGAATGGGAAGTGGCCTTACGTAAGTGTTCCTGTTTTAATTGGAAAAAGGCAAATTAACACCAGTTATTATGGGTTTTTTTTTTCTTTTTAAAGCTATGTGAAACAGTATTCCTCTATGACACATTCATGGACAGTGAAGGGTGAAGGTACCGAAACCACAGTTCTGCTGACCTCCGTGAATGAAGGACGTGGCCTCCTCACAGGCAGGCGGCCTCTCTGCTGTCCTCAAAAAGTTTTGTAGGAAACTTGTTCTGTTTCATGAATAGATTCCTTATCTTATCTCCTTGTCAAAGAGCCCGTCTTTCTCCATGCGAACAGCATTATCTTCTTGGGAGAAGCGAGGAGGTATATGGATGGTACCCTTTCTTCTACTGTGGGAGTCCAAACCAAAACCAAAACCAAAAACTAACAAAATCCCTGAATCGATGGTATAGAACAAGTACTGTAAAGTGCAGATGACAGGAGCAGGAAGAGAGAACAGTAATAGGAGAGAAAAAAAGGGAAAAAAGTGTAAAGGGTAGCATGGAGTGTAAGGTACTTGATATGCGAACTACAGACAAGGGGAAATAAAAGATGGACGTGGAAATGCAAATTTAGAGAGGGTGGCATAATGCTAAAGGGAAGAACTTAAATAAGTAGCACTTCTGGTCAAAATGCAAAAAGGTTCAAGGGGCTGTCATCCCCACTGTAACACTGAGAAGAAGTCAGATAAATTACAAAATCATAGCTTTTGTTAAACCTAGCAGAAAACTGAAGGGTGTCAATCAATCAAAGTGCAATGAAGCCCAGGCAGTGATGATCCTTCCTAGATAAAGAAATGCCTATAGCTGATATTATTCCTGCTTAAGCAGCAGGAAGAATAGGATCCTTTATAGAAAGCACCTGCACTAGTAAAGATGTTTTCATGAGCACATATGACCTAGTAGGAGAGGTCTGAATCCTGAGGAGTCTCTGCCACAGCATGAGTCTCATCCACCCATCTACCCCTTCCCATAAGACTTCACATCATGAAGGAGGGTATTTCAATGAGCAGGCGAGCTGAGGGATTCACCACTCAGCTTTCTCTAATGCCAGGGCAGAAGGGCAGAGGTTGATTTGCCCATGCACTAGGGTAGGCTGAAGCTTGCGACAGAGAAATAGGAGAGGTGCAAGTTGAAAAAAAAAAATGGCTCCAGGAATCTAAAGTTGGTTTAACATGCAAAAATGAATTGATGTGATTCACTACGTTAACAAAATAAATAAGAGAAACATTGAAGTATCTCAATACATACCAAACATTTGATGAAATTCAACACTTTCCGTAATAAAAATTCACAGAAAACTAGGGGTAGAGAAAAACTCCTCAATCTGATAAAAGACATCTGTGAAAAACCTACAGTTAAGATCATACTTCATGGTGAAATATTAAACATTTCCCCCTAAGTTTGGGAACAAAACCAGGATTTCCACTGTTCCCACTTCTATTAAGATTGCACTTAAGTTCTATCGCGCTGAGCCAGTGCAATAAGGAAAGATAAAATGCACAATGACGGGAAAGGGAAACATAAATCTTTCATTATTCACAGATAACCTAATTGTGTATTTATTAAACCCTATGGAATCTAAAAAAATTCCTTTAGCACTAACGAGTGAATTTAACAAAACCGTAGAATACATGATCAATATACAAAAATAATTGTATTTCTACCTATTAGCAAAAAAGAGTTGAAAACTGTATTTTTAAAATATTATCCATGTTAGCAAAAAGTCAAATACACCAAGAAATAGTCTAGAAATTATTATGACCACACAAAAACGTTTTGAAAACAAATACACTGCTGATAAAATTTAAATATCTAAATAAATGGAATGATATAGCTACCATATTTACTAATCAATAGACTCAATATTATTAAGATATCCTTTATCTCCAAATTGATCTATAGATTCAACACAATTCCAATTAAAATACCAACAGACATTTTGAAAAAATTGACAAGCTATTCTAAAATTTATATGGACAGCTAAAGTTTCTAGAATAAGCAAAACAAAAACAAAAATCTCAATAAAAAGAGCAAAGCTGGCTAAAATAGAGGATTTAAATTACCTAATTTCAGGAATTACTATAAATCTATAATAATCATGCTATTGTCATGAAGCTAGAGAAACAGATCAATGGGACAGAACAAAGCATCCAGAAACAGACCTACATGTATCAGGAGACAATTGATTTTACAATCAAGGCACTGGCCGAATTCAGTGGAGAAAAAGTATTTTTAATAAATGGTGCTGTAATAACTAGATATCTACACAGAGGAAAAATAACTTTGATCCCTACTTTATTCCTATCACAAAAATTTGAGATGGATTTTAGACCTAAATGTAAAGGTTAGAATTATAAAGTACTTTGAAGGAAGACAATAAAGAATATTCTAATGGCCTGAGATAGGAAGATTTCTTACAGCACAAAGAGCAATAACTGTGAATGAAAAGAAAAATCAGTAGAGTAGACTTAATAAAAATTAAAAATCTCTAATCAACAAAATACATTATTAGGGCAATTACAAGGCAAACCAAAAATTAAAAAAAAAATAACATATATTCAGCAAAAGCACTTGCATCCACATATATGAAGGATTCTTAGAAATCAACCATAAAAAGAAAACCACTTTTTAAAACAGGCAAAAGACTTGAACAGACACTACATTAAAAAATTTTTTAAAAAGACGAATGACTAATAAGCACAGGAAAAAGTCCTCAGTGTAATTTAGTCATCAGGAAAATGCAAATTGAGGCAACAATGAGATACCACTTTGTGCCCATTGGAACACTAACAAAAAAGATTAACAATATTATTGTTGCTGGAGTAATAGGTACTCTCACACATAACTAAGAGTAGTAGAATAAAGTCACACAAATACTTTGAAGAGCAGTTTGATAGTTTCTAGAAAAGTTAAACATGCACCTGCCCTATGATCTAATAGTAAAAACTCCTCAGTATTTACCCTCTCCCCCAAATAAAACGAGATATCCACAAAAAAATACATGTACTCATATGCTCACATTGTCAAAAGCTGGGAGCATTTGAATGTCTATAAATAAGAGAATAAATATCACTGTGGTATATCACTAAAACAGAATACCATGCAGGAATTAAAAAAAAAAAAAGTACACTGTTGAGTCACTCAGCAACTGGAATGAATCTCAGAAAATATTATGTTGAGCAAAAGGTACCAGATACAAGACAGCACACGGTATATAATTTCATTCACTTAAATCTCAACAAGCAAAACAAATCTATGTTGGTATATACGAGAAAATGGTTGCCTCCAGGTGTGTGGGTGGCAATTGGCTGGAAAGGGGTGCAAGGAAACTTTCCAGAATGATGTCGTTGTTCTGTATCTTGCCTTGGAAGAGTTTATGTGGTCATATGCAATGGGTCGGTTTGTGGAATTGAACACTTAAGACCTATTTTACTGTATGTAAATTAAACATCAATAAAATATAAGTATGCTCTTTGTAGATACATATCACATATGAATGGTTAGAAAGTAAATGGAGTTATTTGTGAAGGGCAGCAAAGTCTTAGAACTCTGAACAACTTCTAAACAAAATCAGTACTCCTTTTGCAAACTATGTCACTGCTTAGACAGGAATATCGCAAAGGCAAAGACAATGAATGGATAGGTTGAAAGGACAATGTAGTATAGATGATAAGAAAAATAAGTCCAGGGGGACAGAAAGAAAAGTTTGAGACATAAACTTAGCCATTTCATATCATGTGACAACAGCCATTTTGTCACTAATAGTAGTTGGACACTTCATCATAAAATTTAGTCAGACATTTGCAACTAGTTATACACACTTAATTTAAGTGCTTAAAATTTTTGGAATATGAGATTTTTTCCATTTCTAATACTGACATTTTCCTCATTTAATCAATTTTTAAGTTCCAAATGAGGAATGCTTTTAAAGTATCACTTGAAGTAAAAATATCACATTGTGGAGCACAAATGAGGAAAATTCTACAAAATATATATGTATCATAGTGTAAACTGGAAAAAATAAAGTCTTTGACTCGGCCTACTTAAGTTTTCAGAATTTGATTTCTTCGTCTTTAAAATGGGGATCATAATACTTCCCTCAAAGAGGTTTAAGGAAGGTTAAAGAAGAAACTATGTGTAACATATTGAATACAGTGCTTTGAATGTACTTAGTCATCACTTATCTCAGTATCTTTTTCCTTACCCACTATACCGTATCTTTAAGATAGAAAGGCCAGCTCATGGAATTTCAACAATTATAGTTAGACTTAAACTTCTAAGAAGTAAAAATATCTAAATGTAAATGGTTTCATTTTCCATAGAAAAACATAAAAACTGAACTGGATACTTTATAGGAAATTGTACTAGAACTAAACTGCCTTGGGCATATAAGACGCACAATGTGACAAATTTACATCCAGTCTTGATAAGATCACTTTTTCTGAAAGGTAGAAATGAAGGGATTACTAGTAATTGGTAGTAAAAAAAAAAAAAAAGTCTTAGAACATATACCCTCATCTGAGAAAGGTTTAGCATCTACTGGACATGGGACTCTGTACTATAAGCTAAACATCTAACAAATTGGAAGATATATTTATGCCAAGGGCAAAAGATACGGAGCAATGTGCACTCCTGCAAAATACATTAGAAACTCAAATTCAGAATACATTAGAAATTCTACCATGGGCAAAAACAATTTTGTGGCCTAATCATGTTTGTAGATTGATGGCTGTCTTAAGCTGAGTGTTTAAAGAACCTCATTTAGTACCTTCCAAAACACCAGTCACATGAGGAGAGAGACAAAGGTCGATAGTGATGTTCTTTCTCTTCATAAATTTCTCCTTCCTCTGAGTTTTTTCTGTAGATTATGAAAACCCAGCTTGATTTTCTAGGGCTGAACATTGTAAATAACGTGCTAAAAACACTTCTGTCTACCTTGTTTCGGTTCCCGGGAGTTTTAAAATAGAGTACACAACCAATATATATCTGGAAGATATCAACTTCACTGTTAAGAATGGTGGCTCTAACATTGGGCTTTAATTTCAAGCTTTAAACAACTAGATAGTAAAGCAGCCTGTTCTCAGATAATGGCTAATGTCCTCATGGTGAGGAAAATAATAAGAAAGTCACTTTAATTCTCATAATGACCATATCGCCGCCATACCCCACCTGTGCATCTGCCAGAGAGGGAGACTTACTGCAATAAATGCGAAGGATGAAGGATGGAGTAGGAGAAAACAGTAGTCACTGTGAATCAACGGTTAGACTCTTCTCATTTGTTACAATGATTAATTGCATTTCTGCTAACTTTACTAAGATAATCAATCTGAGGACCAGTTGTTTAGAGGAATACAGGAACAAAAACAGATAATGGCTGCATCAAGGGCACAGATGAAAAGTTATCTAATGTTAAAAATATCTAATGTTAATATGTACGTAAATGAACATGAGATGGCAAAATAACAAATTTATTTGACTGGTTCACTTCAAATAATGATAATAGGAAAACACAAGCACTTAGTCATCTGACTCAACCAACCGATATTCAGCTAATATGCAAAATCTCATTGTCCTGGGTCAGCCTAATAGAATCAATAGTTGCTAGGATCAAATATTAAAACTATTTTTAAAAACACCCACTTTTCATTAAGTTTCCCAAACACGTACGTGTTCATAATCTCATTCCTTAAGCCTTAAAAGTATTAAGATCTTAAAATATGTAGATTATTAAGTATTTAAAATTATAAACTGTATTTTAAAACCACTTCCTGCCTCCTTTACCCCAAAGAAGAGCTTAAGAAATGAGAGAAAAAGTGCCAAGATAAAGATTCTATGTCCATGGAGACTATTAGCATATTAATGAACTGTGTTTCTCTTTACACTTCCATCACCAGAGCTAATTGTTTAGTTATTTTAAGGAAGAGGTTATGCCTTAATTAACAGCACTTGGTAAATGAAAGCTGGTTGCATTTCTTAAGTATGTTCAAATTTCACAAGTCTTATTTCACAGCAGGAATTTCAGTTCATCTAATACTTTCATGTGATAACACCTCTGATCAAGGAAGAGAGTATTTAAAAGACTCTAAATAATTAGTTTCTAGAAATAGACGCCAACAAAAAGCATAATTAATGAGTAGGCTAATTATTTATCCTGAAAGCATTAACATACATGCACATTTTAAATGAGGGAGATCAAGGGGATAGAAACACTAGTGTTTAATATTTCGATTGCTGATATTTCTAAGGACTTAACAAACCCAAGAGTTCAGGGGTGACATCTTCATTTCTGTAGCGGTGTTTCTATAACTGTCCTGTCGATGCCTTGGGCTTGCAGGGAGCATTGAATTTGATCGTGTGCTTGGAAGAACATAACCCCAGGAGTTGCTGTCCTCTTTCCCTGTCATCCTGATCACTTCTCTGCTTATTACTCCTCTGCACAGTTGTGTCACCTCCAACTACCACATACTTAAATCTCTCCCTCCTTCTCAACTAACCGTTTTTCCTGTTCCCTTCATTTCACCCTCTTCTCTGGGGGGGGGGGGGAGCCAACATAGAGATGGAGGCCTCACGCCAGGTCTATCAAATCTGGTCCAGATCTCTCATTTCAGTCTACTCTTTTCCACGTTACCTCAAAAGTCAAGGAAAATGGGAAAAAACCACAAAAACAAAAAAAAAAAACAGAACTCCTAAGCAAATAATTTTAGTTGCCAGTTTTAATCCCATTTTTTGTTGTGAAATATTTTTGTCTTCCCTTCTTCTTCAAAGAAGTCAGAAATAATAAATGTAGTACCACTTAAGAAAAAAATTAATAAATAAAAAGATTTTAGTTAATTTTCCCTTATTTGATTTTTATTGCTATGAGAAACTGGGAGGCAGCAGCCAAGACAATTAACAATAAGAAATGTAGCAATTTATACTGACTAATTAATCTGTAACAGTCTTCTAACTATTTTACATATATTAATTATTTAATCCTCACAACAACCCCATGAAGCAAATATTATAAAGGAAGAAACAGAGGCACGAAGAATGAATTTTCCCAGGGTCACAAAGCTAGTCAATGTATCAGGAACCAGAGAGTCCACCTTCGTAATAAACATGCCCGCCACCAAAGCTATTTCTATTCCACACATTTGCTATGTGTTTAATCGGGAATATCTTCTGCAATTTTAAAGAAATGAACTTTTCTGGGACTAAGATGAGTAGAAGTTCCTTCAGCACAGAATAGTTTTTCTCTATTAAACATCCCCAACCCTCCATCTATGTTATATATTTTGTGGTAAAGAATGGAAAGAGAGAATCATGAACAAGATGGAAGTACCTCAGTGAAGCACAGTGCAGAGTTAAGTGTCCCCTGGATGAGCGCTGTGTGATTCTCCATGTCCAGCGGCATCCCTTGTGGTGGCTGAAAAATTGACTCTTACTGGAAATCACTGTTTGACTATTGCTATGGGCACGTAGGCCTTTGATTATAGGAACATAACATTCTAAACAAGCTTTCTGCTCTGTACCCTGCGTACGCACCTGACCTGTGAGTTGACAGGTAGTGAATAGAAGAAAGATAGCCCTTTGTGTTCAGACAGAATGAAGAATGGGATTTGGGGCTTAAAAACCCTGTACCTCTACATTTCAGGGCTGCTTAATTTGGGGTCTGCGTACCCCTGGCGGACCCAGCTGGCTGAATAAAGAGTGTTTCCTATAACTCACTGAATTCCGGTGGTCCATGGGTCTTTCGGGGGCTGGCGGCTACAACACCCTGAACTTCATCCAGCATTCTCCGAACCTACCAGGCCCCCTGCTTTCAAAGTACCTCCTGGTTTGTGCTTCACTGTTGACCATCGAGACTCCTATAGCTCCCTGCCTTGAAAACAAACCAAAATTCATGCTAAAGGGAGATACTTAAAGGAGAGGGATCCTTTTAAGTCCTTCCCTTCCCAAAACCTAGCCTAGAGCATTCTCTCCAGTCCAGAAATTTTAATGGCCTCGAGATATGCCCAGGTACTTAACTGTCTACCAGGGGGTCTGGTTTAAATGGAGAAAAAGTCGGATCAGGTAGGAAGGCTGAAGAACCTAGGACAAGACACCTTGGGACTTTCCAGGACTTCGATGGAAAGAGACCAAAGAAATCTCCTGCCTAGTGCTTCTGTTTGCTCTGGTGCCAGGAACTTCAGGAAAAGATAAATTGTCAAAGGAAAACACTTTGTCAATCCCCTATTTTAGAGTAATTACAATATCTAGAAAGCTTTGAAACATCATTTCATCTCTTCCACTTGCTTTCTACCCACAGTATTACTCCTTCAGCAACTTAAAACAACATCAACAACAAAAATGTAAACTAAGAGATCGAGCCAGCCTTCCTGAGGAAGACACAAATCTAGTCTGGGAGCTGTTGCTTTTACCCAATAGCCAATCTGGAACAAAGCCGAATGAATTTTTTTTAAATCCCAGCTAACCATAAACATATGACAAACACAAACACAGTATAAATACCCTCTTTGCAAAATGCCAGTTACACCCAAAACTCAATAGTTTGGAAATGCATAACTCCTTTTCCCAAAGAAAGAGGCACAAGTACTCACGGTGTCATGAGACTTATCCTTGACATCGTAGACTGTGAGTTTTATTTTGGTCTCCTCATAGATGGGGTACTCAGATGGGAACGTGACACCCGTCAGAAACAGTGGGTCTCTTGTTCCCTGTAACAGCACAAGCAGACAACTTTGATTCAATAAGGCAGCAACGGCGGCCGGCAGCAGGCAGTGACGTGTGAGAATGCAGAAAGTGCATCTGGGTCTGTTTGTTTTTGTAGGAAATAGTTCTAGTAGAAGGAAGAGTGGAACCACCAAACGAGGTTCGCAGGCACCAAGCTGCCGCAGGGCCCCGAAGCACCGATGCAGCTGTTGATAGTGGAATGACCCTGCAACATTGTCAGAGCTGCCAATAGTCTTGGAAAACAATTTCTTTTCATGTCATGCAGAACCCTTCTTCAGGGGCGGTTGTCAGTCCACTGACAACGCATTTAATGGAAATAACCTGTAATTTATACACATAGCTAAAATACTGACTGATTTAATTAAAATGAAGCAATTTTCTCATAAAAAACCATTCGGTAAGCTTATGCTGTCCGTTTATTTCCTTTCTGTAATGATTCAATTGAAAGCCATGCTCTGTTAGTGCCCATTTGTTTTTAGATGTTCAGCTGTGGTTTTTTGTTGTTTTTTTTTTTCTTCTTCCTCAGATCGATTAGAAAACTAATGAAAGAAACTAAACATGATGGATTTGGGGCTCTGAAATTACTAGCTCAGGATACAGCACACAGGATATTTCAATGTCTCAGAATTCATTTTTAGAGAGCTGACAGCCAATGTTTAATTTTATATTTATATTTAAATATCTATATTGCTGAATATCATTGAAAACTTGCCAGAGTTCTGTAAACCAGTTATCTATGTAAGTTTCTGAAAGCCCAAACTATTCATTTATTCATTCTTTCTTTCTTCTTTTTCTTCAGCAACTACTACTGTTTGTTTGTCACTGTTATACTGTGGAACAGGAAGCAAATAAAACAGCCCTAAACAACTAAATATGTTCAAATATAAAATTTTGAGGTGTGTCAAAGTAAATAATTTCTTTTAAATTTTGACCACATTGAAAAAATAATTAAGTTGGAATACTACTTGAAAAGGTTTTTTCCATATAAATGAAACATTTTACAGTTTCAGTCAAAGTGTCTTAGTATGAATAAGACTATTTTTGTTTGTTCAACTACAGCATAAAGTACAAATTATACCAGCCTTGAAACCCAGAATTTCCACAGCGCAGATTCAGGGCTGTGTGCAGGATCTGGGTCATTCCTATTAGAGAAATGAGTGGAGTTCAGTCTGAATCATTTATTCCATCAACTGCATCTAGACGCAGGTCAGCACTGAGCCAGCCACGTCTGGGGTAGGTTCTTACAAAGAAACTCGTCATTCAAAACAGACAGGCTCACAGGTCTGAGAAAGGTAGGCAAAGCCCAGGGAGATTAGACTGTACTTTCTTCTGTCCCAGATGTTCAAATAAGTATTTCTCATTCACTTCGGTTGTGAAATATGTGTGATAAGGACAAAATAATCAAAAGAGAAACACTTCCTCTTTTGAATCTAATCCAACACAATTTCCTCTTGACACACTGAATGTGATATTAGTAAAAATAAATGTAAATAGGAAACCTCTCATCTGATGAGTAATATTTACACCTTTTCCCTGGAAAAACTGGCTTCTCAAATTAATCATCTACCTTTGTTTGAAAAACATTGTACCTTAAAAAGACAGACACAAACAGCTGAGAATATAGTTCCCACAGACTGTATTGAAGAATAAAAAGTAAAAAGGGCAAAAACATTAAACGGGTTTAAAACTTCTCTAGGTACTTTACAATTTTCTTTTTATTAAAAAAAATATTCATTCCATTTGATTTAAAATTTATATTTTGGTCTTTGCTCTATGTGGTGCTCTATTTGGGAATTCAAAGCGTAAGTTTTTCTGTTTACTAAAGAAAAATAAAGTCTCTTATGAAAAAGGCAAGTTCTTCCTCCATTTGTTTATTCTGGGAAGTTACCAAAGCAGGCTTAATAACCTCAGGTATGCTTTCCTATATGACAGAGGACACTAACCCAGCATAGCTTCAGGCCATGAACTAACTTATTTAGGCTGCTTCCTCAAATCCAGAGAGAGAGAGACAGAGAGACAGAGAGAGGACAGAGAGACAGAGAGACAGAGAGAGGCAGAAGACAGAGACAGAAACAGGGACAGAGAGAGCGCGCACACACGGGAGTAATGCGGCATGCTCACCTCCACAATTTCAGTGCTGGAGTATCTTATCAGCCCCTCCTCCGTGGGGTGGATTATTGAGATCTGCACCAGAGTACTCAGCTTGCGATCACGGACAGGAGCCACCAGATCCTTGCATGCTGGCAGTGGCAGAGCAAAAAGAAAGAGAAGAAACTGACACCATATCCCAGGGAAAACTTCTGTCCAGAGCTGAAGTAAACAAGCTACGGCGCTGAATGAAATCTCCGGAGACTGGGGCTGACTTTACAGAGGAAGTCCCTTGGAAGTACCTTACAGAAATAGGAAGTCACGTGCTGCGTAGCTGAATTGAGAGTTCATTTCCACGATCACATTTGCAGCTCTTGCAAGTCTCGCCTGCCCTGGGATCCCAGCTCTAATGTGTGACTTTGCACATACAGCTCAGAGACTTGAGTGACTTTAAATAGTCATTAAACCCTGGGCTTTAATTCACACTCCTAGACTAAGTGAACCAAGTCGGGCCATATCCAGGAAACTGCACTGTTCCAGGTTGGCACTGGCTGGATTAGCTCAGTGCATGCTTGCTCCTTACCTAGCTACTCACTAGAGCTGGCCTCCGAAAGTCACTTGGGGACAGAAATGGGAAACAGGCTACCCCACTGCAACAGTTCACGAAACACCAGAAGAGGCAGAGCAGGCAGAGGAGGGGTTAAAAACGCCCTCACTGGGATTCCAGCCAAGTCTGGGCGGGAGAAATGTGGAATGAGGATGGGTTAAATTCTTGCCCAGGGGCCACAAATGTAAGAACTTTCCCTTGAGACACAGGCTCATATTACAGACGCTCATCACCATACCATATTTACTTGAATATTTTCTCCTACTACATATCCTTGTCACGATTTGGGGAAAATTTCGTAAAGATACACACACACATATTAAAATGCTATATAAGTATGTAGGAATAACAACTATATTCCTTTTCATCAAGTCCAAGATCTCTCACTCTGTATCCTTCCCCTGGCACTGAAATAGTCATTTTGCTACCTGCAGTGGGATCCTTAAGCATGATGCGAAGTGTTCTCCCTGGAGGGGGTTCAAGTTGGACTCTGGTGGTGCTCCAGGAAGGCTGGAGCTGTGAGGGGGGAGCCAGCAGCCCTGGGCCTGGGGTCACGGTGACAGTGTGATGGGCTCTACGCCATCCCTACCCTGTGCCTCTGAACAGTCAGTGCAGGAAGAGAAGGGACAGGTATATTTAAGCGACTGGGACAGAGGAACTGAGACTTAAACCTGAAACTTAAAAGCAAAGCAAATTCTAAATGTAATTATCACCTTTCAATCACTTACAGATCATCTCATTTTATAGAAGCAAAATGGAATAGAGGCAAAAAAAAAAAAAAAAAAAACCCAGGAGCTTTGGAACAAAACAGGCCTGGTTTTCCTCAAGTTATACCAGCCAAATAATGCTGGACAAATGATTTCACTTAACTCCTTCTTGCCAGACTTTGAGATTCTTTTAATCCTATATGGCATGTTCTCATCATTTTTCCTTATTTAAACCATATGCTTACCTTTTAGGAAAGCATGTGTGGAAAAAATAATAGCTAGTATATTTAGCCTCCGCTGTTTTGAAACATTTTGTTATTTATTCCTTTATTTCTCAAAGACGTGCTTTCAATTATTTTGGTTTTAGATATTAAGAACTAGTGGCTTAGAAATATGAAGCACTCACATTTACATTACTGGACTCTCTGAAAGTTTGCTTCCATCTTACACCATTAGCTCCACATCTTTTCCTGGCGTCCTGATCCATCCCTTTTCTGGGCATCCTGAATTCCTCTCCTGCACAGTGGCACCTCTCTTTGAAAGACCTGTTACCACGATTCTTTATTGCCCAACCCAAGAGATCTACAGTTTTATAAAATTCTGATGTGAGGTTTCAACAATGTCAACATATCACCGGAAGAAAAAAAAAAAAAAAAACTTAGATTTTGACTTGACTGTTCTTTGGTGGTTATTTTGATCATTTCCTCTACTTGCCCTATGAATGTGTTTAACTTTATCACTCTCTTGTTTTTTTGCTCACAGCGTAGAGCCCTCTCTCCATTTGCTGACACTGACATACGTCTTTCCTTGGATTTTAAAGCTGGAGTCAATTTGTTTTCAACACATGCATCTAGTCCACTTGCTGCTTGTAACCTCATTGCTGTCGTATGAGCTCATGACACTTTTGCTCAAAATAAGTTACTCTTTTTCTGATTTCTTATCAGGCTTGATTGTGGGCTGTGGTTATTTCGCAGAAGTGAGCAGCTATTTTCCATTTTATCAGAGAAACTGACTCACTTCTAATAAAAACAGAAAAGAGCTTCATAAAACTGAAATGTCCTGTCCAAACCAATTTGCAGACACCCGAATACTGATGAAGTAAAAACAATAATAATGGCACTTTGTATTTCTTTATGTTCTATATCTAAACATGCATAGAAAACAACAAAAACAACTAATTTCTTGGGCTGCACATATGTCTTTTCTTCTCAGCAGCCCAGAGGATTTACTATTCCCTAATGCTCAGGCAGCAAGATGCCATGCAAAGACTCTGCAATCAGTCAGAATCCCGGAGCTGTGTTCCCAGATTCTCTGTTTCCTAGCTATGTGACAATTACGTCACAAACCCTTAGACACTCAACTTCCTCATCTGCCTACTTATTTCTCAGGGTGGAGATGAAGAAGAAATCATGCCCTTTTTATGAATGTATTTTCTTTTCTGTGCAAAATAATGGTTACTAATATCATTATACTGTGATTTACCAATATCAATACTAACATTTATCAATAGTTAGTGTCGTATTATTCTGTAAAATAATTCTTTTGTCGACTCAGTCATATTCAGACAGCTCCTCACAAGCTGTCACCAGGTCCAGCATTTCTTTGTAAATACCAAACCCAGTACATGAGTCACTGCATTTCATAAATGAAACCCGTGGTTCTCTACATACTGAAACTGCCCCACTGGAAGGGTGATAAATGATGAGTGATTGCATTGCTTCATGGAGTTATTACTCATTTGGTCACCGGAAAGCCTAACCTGCAGAGGAATTACTCAATAGCCAATAAAAAAGCCTGAAATTTTTTTTTTTTCAGAAATCAAAAAACGTTATATCAGTCTGCCAGTTATACCTACTACTGCCTGTTAACCAACCAAAACCGCTCCAGGAGTGACCTCTATGATGGCCTCCCTCAACTCATGAGACTAAAGATGCTGTGGGACTTTGCGTCTGTGGCTTTGTTTTGCTTATTTGAGAATTCTCCAATCAAATATGTAGTAATAAGTAAATGGCTCTCTGCCATTGTTCATTCATCAGTAGATTTTTTTACTTTTATTTTTGTCATTTCACTGGCTTTGTTTTGGACTGAGCTCTTTAAAAGTGTTCTCAGAGCCCAGAAGAGTTAAAATATACAAGATGCTGATAGACTGGGATTCAAATGTGGCTTGTGGCCACTGAATCAACTATTCGTTTTCGACTGTGAAGAGGAAAAAATAACAATATAGAACAGGAATTTTTAAAAAATCTATAATTGGAACATTTTCTTTAGGAAAAATGAAAGAGTGAGGAATGCCTATTTTTCTGTTAACTTTGCCGTAGTAGCAACGTGAGGGTTCACTTTCTGGTGAGTGGCTGTGACCAGATGCCGACATGTTTCTCTTGTAGCAGGAGCTGAGGCTTCCACTCCATGAGCAAAGACTCCTCAGCAGAAGTGCAGTGATGAAATAAATGGAGCTTCGCTGTCTCGGGGGAGGCCTGAGCCCTGAGCAAACCGAAGGCCGAGGCTACATCACAAGAGGGGCTCTGTTTAAATCCATCTCCTGAAGAAATAAAGGAAAGCCCACTGTGGCTTGATTTGAGGATCTGTCCCAAGCTTGAAACCCAGTCACTGAGTAGGTAAAAGCTGTAAGAGCCACAGAAAATACCTCTGCAACTTAATTTGGGCAAAGAACCAGAAGGTGCCAACCTCTGGTCGAGATACTCAGAGCAGAGAACAGATCATGTTTTGCTCTCGCAGTTTTTCCAATATTTGATAGTCCGAAAGTTAAGGGGTGGGAGTCTTCTGGGGTCTTACTGAGTTAATATTCTGTCTACCCCAAAATAGTATTTTTATAAAAGATCGGGTTGTGTTTCATACACCATCATTTCTAAGTCATGCCAAGTCTGGGGGATCCGTCGAGCCTCTCTATTGTTCTAGCCAACCGTGGCTGACATCTAAAAATGTCTCTGAACCCCTCCATCAGAGAGTTCAGTTCCAGCAATGATCAGTTTTTTAGGTGCCTTCGAATAAAGTGGCACTGGCCAGATGTTAGTAGTTCAAAGACGTGTACACAAATAAGCAAAGGCGCCTGCCACAAGCTTGCACAATGCGAGCTCATGGCCCACTCCAAGCAACTGCCTCTCTCCCCTTAAGAACTCTGTCTTCTGTGAAGTCAGGTCATTTTTCTCGCCTCACTCCATTTCATCTCTCCTCTTGCCATCCTATGTCAGTGGCATCCAACAAAGTTTATCCTCTTTCTTCCACAACAAATCAATGGCCACAAGCAGAGGAGGTGAGGGCGGGAGACCTTGACAAGAGTCGCCACATCTCTACGATTCTGTTCTTCGGTTAACCAAAGGAAAATGAGGCTCACAGGAGAAACCACACCGTGCAGCCCAGAGAGCACGCAGAAACAACAACGTTCTTTTTTTTTTTTTACTTGAGATAAAATTGTATTTGAAACCTGTATCTATCCTAAGGATCTATGGACCTTTGAACAATTACTCTATCTCTTGGAACCTCTATTTTTTTTTCATCCGTAAAATGGAAATAAAAGAACAGATGTCATAGGTTTGGTATAAAGACTATAAGAAGCAGAGTATGTTAACTACCAGATGCATTACAGGATCTTTAAATTATTATTATTAACATTAATGTGAATATAGTTGTACACTGACCCAAAAAATGGATTTTTCTATCCAATATTTTCAGAGTAATTATATGCTCGAGATATTTCAGGTCGGTCCTGATTTTGTGTGACCTCGTTTTTTTCAATAAAAACGTTTTATTAAAGAAATACCTGCGACTTTTTGTACCTTCTTGTTTTCATATTGGCAAATTTTAAAAAATAAAACACTTTTGACTGGATTATTTGTTAAATTCAGAAATCTTAGCTTATTATTAATATTATCACTTTTGCAACCAGATGGGCACACTCACACTGGATAATTTCCCCCCCCCCCGACTAGGCACTTTCAAACGAGAAGGCAAAAAGAGCAGAAAGCTTTATTTTTCTGCCTGCCCTCAGAGGTGCTACAGGTGTGGTCAACTTGCCTTCCAAGCAGGAGTTTATCTGGGAAGTGAAGCGATCCTGTACTCAGAGAATGATGGCCCATCGGGAGGCACTGTCTTAGCAACTGAAGTATCCCATGGGGTGATGGAAAGACTTGCTCTGTGTACTTCCTTCACCAAAAAGGAAGGCTGCTAAGTCTAATAAAATTTCTTTTTCTTGCAATTAAAAATAAATGGTGCTGCGAGATCCCAGGACAGCCGGATGGAAGCACGCCTTTCATGCCCGCTACAGACTCTTCCCAGGGAAAATGGAAGACGTGAATTCATGGCCAGGGGTATGGAGGATGGAGGCGCATTTTTAATAGAAAAGTGGTCTGCAGGGGAAATAACCATCTGGCTCCCAGGCTCCCTCGACAGCACCTCTCTTATCTTAGCACCACTAAGAGAGCAGCCATTCTCCAAGGCTGTGGGTAAGACGCTTGCAGCCTGCAATACCGTTCTTTATTTACTTTTCAAATTCTTAATGTTTGATCCATTTTCTCAAAAACATCACATATATATCTTGCTCCTTGTACTTCAGAAAATTAGATGCCGCTAATCAACTGATACGCTAATTTGGATTATGTTTCCCGTCCAATAAATTACTCGATTTCATTATATAATTTCACAGTTACCATCCTATACCAGTGATTACATCTAGTTTAAATCAATTTACATCATACATTAAAAGATATATGCAGAACATAAAAAGCCCAATGGCCCCTCTTCTCTACTTACTTTGCCATTATAAAATGTTTTCCTATTTTTAGTTTCTTCTACCTTTCTTTTCTCTGTTCTTCCTTTTTCTTGGGAATTTTAAGATGGCAATCTTCTGAAGACTAAGATCTCAACCTCTACAGTTCAGATCCCCTGAATGGATTCAGAAGACAATACTGCCTCCTACCCAGAGCACTGCATTCCATGAGAATTCAATTGTGTGCAAAAAAAAAAAATGACTGAGTACACAGAGTCCCTGCCTCAGACTAACACCCACACAATGAGAATTTCATAAGCAATTAGGAGTACTATTCACTTTTGAATATTTTAAGGCTACTTCTTAGGAAAATGCGGTGGTATATCATGCTGAGCGGATTTATGGCCATTAATATATATCCTTTAATCTTCATTCTATACTCTTTGTAGACTCTTTAAGAGTCTCTTATCGCTCTTCACTTGAGTTAATGATAATTGTGAGTGTTGGAAATGAGTGGGCCCAGGGGGAGAATGAGTTCAACAGAAAGGAATTGGTGGCCCAACCATATGGCAGAAGCTGAGACTCAGGTGGAGGAGGAGATGACCAAGAATATTCTGGAAGCGAGAACAGCTGACACACCTTGAGAATAGTGATGTCTTCTACTGGTATCTGTTATTTAGATTTAAACTGTGAGCCAGTCTATGTATTTTACGGTTTTCTTTTAAACTTAACATTGACCTACTATTAAAATTAGCTTCTAGCTGCCACTTAGCACACGGTAACTGATAGGTTTACTTGCCCCTAAAACACATGCATTCCCAGCCTCAAGGACAAAACAAAACAAAACAAACAAAACCCTAAAACAAAAAACAAAAATGCTTTTTTGAGATCTACATTCCCCAAATATCTGTAGAGCTAGCTGCATTTAGTTTGGCTTTTTGGGACAATTCTTCCTTGATCTTATCAGACTGTGAAGCCCTTGCAGGGGGGACCTTTCTCTTCTTATCCACTGATTTAACCTCAGCACTAGTAAAGAGGAGGCACTCAATAAATGGTTGCTGAATTGAAAAAATAAAAAAATAAAATAAAATAAAATAAAATAAAATAAAATAAAATAAAATAAAATAAAATAAAAAAATAAAGAGTCTCTAGTTGATTGAGTCTCCTGTCACATTTTGCCCTCCCTGTTCATTTTTAGCTTATTTTCAACTGATCAAGACTATTTTCTCTAACCTTTTTCAAATTTGGCATTATTCCTTTATGTTCTCTTCTCTGCTCAATCTCACCATCCTCTCTACCAGATGTTCCTCTCATCACTCTGAAAAGTGAAGTCATCAAAGTCATCACTTGCATATTCATAGGTCTGAGGACTACTGGGATCATGAATACATCTGAAACCACAGCTTCTCCCTTTAGTAACCATTTTTTAAGTCTTGATAGAAATAAAACAAAAATGTGTTATTTTCCCCTTAACTGTTGTGTGGGAGATTTTAATTAACACATACTTCCTTAAAGAATATGTGAACCATGTGGAGTTGCCAACATAAGCAATATTTTTTTTTTTTGGAAAAATTAGAAATGTATAAAAGGGGATGTGGAAAAACGATTAGAAAATTTGGATTTCTTTTTTCTTTTTTCTTTATTTTTCTCTTGTTATTTTAAGGCACCGAGCTCAAAATATTCAGGTTCCAATTTCAAAATTAGGGTCTTTCTAGGAGACTAAGTATACCCACATAACTTGAAAACACAGGATTAATTTTAAGTTTCCAGAAAGCTAGGGGGTTAAAAGCAATTCAGTTAAAGTTGAAAGATAAGAAATCAACCCAAGGAATCAACACATAGGCACACATACAATCACAAATAAAGCCATCTTAATAAAAGAATTCCTTAGACATACTAAAATAATGCTAGATATTTTTTAATGTTCCTCTACCACAACATAAAATCCTAATACCATACACATTTTAAGGTTGTTCTTATTTAAGATTATTTGTGAAGCTTGCAAAGAAGATGGATGTGGAGATCAGGATGCACGATTTACTGCATACCTACTATGTGCTAGTTTGCTTTAGACTTATTCTTTGCCTGTGTTAGCTCATGTCTAGAACAGCAATGTGCCTATTGCCGTTTCATTGTTTTATTAGTTCCATATCCATACTTTTAATGAACTGGTCAAAGTTGTAGATCACAACGTATGGTTCAAGGAGGAAGACTATATTTCACTCATTTACTTTGTACCACTCGGTCCATTCCCGGCAGCCTGAGTTAATATTTTGTCAGTAACGTCATTCATCTCCGTCTGCTCCTTTGCGTGCTCACTGGTGATTTAGCTTTGGAATGAGGATTTGAAGACTCGACACTCTGATAACAGAATTCAAATAAAACTTGAGGAAAGGATGAGACTAATGCCATGGGCAGGAAGCAGATGACAGAGTTATTGAGGAATGCAGGTAAGGATTTGCGAGCGGGAATTTAAGAGATGTAGTACAGAAATATCGCTTTAGAAGTCTTGCTACACTGAGATTTGAGCACCACTGCTCCTAGATTCCGTTATAATGGATTCGCTTATAAATTCAACTGATTTCTTTTATGTAAAAAGCAGATTCAGATCTTTGAGAAATGGATCCTGAAATAAAATGTCTTACTTTTTTCCCTCCAAACAGAATAACATAAAAAATATGCCACCATGTTTTATATGTATCTGTGGGTTAAATAAAAACATGTTGGCCTTTTAAGAGAGAGAGAGAAAAAAAAAGGCTGAGAAGATTACATTCACTTCTTTATCTGGGAACATTACACATACTAAAATAAACTACCATTCAGTCCCATTTGTCAATTTAAGTATCATTGAAGAATCTAGAGAGAGAAAAAAAAACCTCCTCCAGGAGAAACAGTGCTCTGGGCAATGCTCTTTGATTGTCCTGTTCAGGAGCAATGAAGACACCAGCTGTGCAGAAGACAACATATTTGCATGTGAAAAGAACAAATTTGGTTTAAATCACCATCATCAGTACCAGAAGACCCTCATTCTCCAGCTTGTCCACTGCTCCCTCAGCTCTCTCCTGTTGAGCCTCAGAAAATACCATTTTGTCTTATTTTCATGAATATTACCTATGTGACTAACACGCCAACCTCAAAACATGGAATTGAAAACAAGTCTGTGCTCGCGTCCCTTCCGGTTTTGATATCCCACGCTGTACGCTATAAACCCAAACTGGCCTGGCATTGTCGCCTGACATTGCACACACTCTTGGCTCTTTGTGCGCTTGGTCCGAATCCACGCTCTGCTCAGAAACACGAACGCTCGCAGCTTTCTGCTGTTCTTTTCAGCAGGAACATATGTGCTGCTCAAGGAAGGAAGAAGGAAAATGTTATTCCAGGAATGGAAGCCGATCCCTCTGAATGCTAAAAGAAATATCGTGAGTCAGTTCATGGAAATCTATAGTGTCAGAACCAGGATGCCAGAAGGAAGAGGAAGAAAGGCAGGGGGAAAAACCTTAAGGTTACCTGCCCAGAGGCCATGATGACGATGTTTTTCCAGAACTTCCAGTTTGACATGGGAGGCAACGGGATTCCCGTTCGGGACAGGCAGAGAGTGTATCCGTGGATACAGCAGTGCATGGGACTTAGTGGCAAGGGGCTGCTTCCCTGACTGGCTTCTGAATTTAAAGATGAGACCAGTGTGGCCGGTGGAGACAGTTGGTTACAGGTGGGACAGCAAGAAAGTCAGGGGCTGAGTCACCAGAGGTTGGATGGCTAAGAGAAGTGCATGCAAAATTGTTGAACTCAGACAGAAGACTCAAAATGATGTCTAGGAGTATTTGGGAGTTTGAGGAAGAATAAGGGAAATAGGGACCTAAAACGTTCCCTTCATGAGATGAGATTCTTCTGAGGAAATCAAGGTCCATCTGTCTGGGCAAGAAGTAGCAAGCAATCTAGAAGGCAGTGATTTAACCTGGGTGATTTCACGCACAACACATTGACTCATGGTCTGGGTTTCACCAAATCCTGACTGAGGCAATTTTTAGACGTTTTCCCAAACCACAATGTTTCAGAAGAATTGCATTATATATACTGCACCTAAGGGCTTGAATTTTAGAAGGTACTTTTCAGGAATATTTTTTCCTATAAATTTATTGGGCTTAGTAATTAATTTGGAACTAAAAATTTTGTTGTTGTTTTGTTGTTTTTATGAAATTGCTCTCTCTCTATGGCAAATATTTTACAAGTCGATTAAAAGTATTAAATCAAAGCCATATATGGATAGAGTAGGGAACAAGGGAGAAAGGGAAGAATGGGAGTAATAGATAGTTCTGAGGAGATAATTAGCCTCTCATTTTATTGTCTCCAACTAAAACATCTTTTGGGGGAGGACAAGTTTTGAAGAGCTTGAAAGAAATAACTCCCACTTTTCTGGAGTCTTTCGAATCAATCATATGTATGCTTTGCCTGCAGACAAAAGAAAAATCACAATGCTCACATTCAATATAGGTCTTTAAGGATGTTGGTCCCCCTGTCATAAGATGGTTGACTCACAGGAAATAAAACAAGATTGGTACAGATGAGCTAAAGCTAGAAATGACTAGTGACCCAGGAGACACGAACAAGAGGAGGAAGACCAGTGAAGTCTGTAGGTGAGAAAACATGCGAGCTAGCTGGTGGGCAGAAAGCATCTAATTATTCAGAGCAAAATCCACAAGCTTAACACTATGTTGAAACAACGTAGATCAGACAAGCTGAACGTGGGAGAGATCGGTTCTACAACAATCAGAGTTTGAAGGGAACAAAGAGCAAACATCTCAGTATAGTTGGGATCTGGAGGGCAGTGCAACCATGAAGATCAGCAAAGCACCTGTTGGGTGAATGGAGAATGCCTCAGGGCCCTAGCCATACAGGAAGTTTCAGAACAAAGGAGAAGTAGTTTACACTACCCAGATTAAATTGAAAAAGAACCACTTTCTCAGCTCTTTCAGGACATGCGGTAGACTGGGTAAGATACGAATATGAGACACATTCTATTCGAAGGCCTCTGTTGCACTTCTTACTTGCTCTGTGTAGTCAACAGCCAAAATTCAGGGCATAAATTCCAGTCCTGACTAGGTGACCTTAATGTGTTTTGGAGTCTCAGTATCTTCATCTGGAAATGGGAACGATGATTATAGTTATTCCCACTAAGTGCTTGTAAAGATCCAATTAAATGCATGAAAAAAATTATTAAGTTTTTTTAATGTATTAAGAATGTACTTCTCACTTTCGTATATATTAGCTCAAACATCCTGTGAAATAGGAATTATTACCTACTAGTTTCTGATAAGGAATCAGAGTTTCACAGAGGGTAAGGGAATTAACCCAAGATATAATTAGAATACTACCATTAAGCGATGTCTTACACGCCTAGCACCGTTCCTAGCGCTGTAAGTACACTGCCTCATTGAATCCATGAAACATCCCAGTAAGGATGAATTGTTCAGAGTTGCACAGGTAGCCAGTACCAGAATGAGAATTCAAAAGCTCTCAGGATGAGAGCACGGCCATGCTCTCCGACACTGCCCTTGTACTGCTTTCTCTCAGAGGTACAAGCTGTAGACTGAAATGTGAGCTCAAATCTCTGGACTGTAGCCCATGCCCACTGTTTCAGTTATCCGCTAAGCTTCTTCCTATCTGTATATGGATGTTCTTAAGAGCCTCTCTATAAGAAGATCGCTTGTTTCCTGATGCTGCCGTAACACAAAAATCTTGAAGTTACTTTGTGAAGAATTTGGGGTGTAAAATTTTACACAGTAAGCAATCGTCGGCTCTACAGCCTAGTTCCAGAGCTCATTTGTTCGCTCAGCCTATGACTGATTCTTCCTGTCAATTCTCTCCAGAAGAACCCCAAGGGCAGTAAGGCTCTATCTTTTCTAATATAATTTACAACAACAAAATATTAATGGTTAAATAATTGTATTCATTGGGAATTTTTAAATGAACTGCTTTTTACAAACAATTGCGTTTGTAATAACAGCAAAACGTTTCAAAGGTATCTCTAAATATATGTGTTTATTTTGCGAAGAAATGTGAGAGGATACAAACAAAGGAATCCATGCATATATTCAGTTCATGGATATTTACCGACTGCCTGTGTATGCTTAACGTGGTTCTAGGTGACAGTTTCATAGCAGTGAAGAAGAAAACAAGTTCCTATTTTATGGAGCTTATAGTCTACTGGTCTAGTGGACCATGAAGTGTGGAAAAATAGTTTAGTGAGAATTATAAACAGAGTGATTAAACAGAGTTTTGGGGGGAGCATGGATCAGGAAAAACTTCTTTGATTAGGTGACTTTGAGCCGTGACCTAAAACATACCAAGGAGCGAGCTTACGGTGGGAATGGGGGAGACAACAAATGTCAGGACTCAAATGTTTGACCTGTTAGAGAACAAAGAAGACCAACAAAGTTGATGAAGCGTGAGCTTAAAGGTTAGCATCGGTAAGGTGAGAACAGCCTGCTCAAGATCCTTGTAGAATATGGTAAGGTATTTTATTTTATTCTAAGTGACATGAAGCCATTGGGGGATTCTAACTAGGGAAATGAAAAAACACATTTATATTTCTAACAGATCCTTCTATCTCTTTTGTCAGGGAGGAACTATGCAGGGGCAAGAGTAGATACAAGATGACCCACGAGGACATCCCTAACTGGTCTGGGTGAGAGCCAAGAGCAATTTAGAATTGAATGATAGTGGTTGTAATGGAGAAAGGGAGTCAAATTTACAATATTTTTTCAACATAGAAAAGATAGGACAATAGATTTGATGTCAGGTTTGAGAAAAAGATGAATCAATAAAGAGTTATAGTTTGGGGATTTGCATAACTGAATGGATGGTGATGTATTTTATGGGGATGGAAATCAAGAGTGAATACAGTGTTTTAAGGGAAAGGAATGGGAATCAAAAAACCAGAGTTTAACTATCTTAAGTTGAAAATACCTCCTAGACGAGCAAGTGGAGATATCTGTTAGCAGTTGAAAATGGAAAGAGGGAGCTCCAAGGAAAAGTCATAGATTTGGGAAACAAAGGCCCCAAAATGTTATTTAAAGTCAAAGACTTTGAAATTGCTTAGAGCGAGAGGGTATTTAAGCTTTATGAATATTAGGATAACACTGACATTCTGAATTTGAACAAGGTTTCACCGGGGAATACCGATTTGCTCAAAGTGACTTCTGCCACCTTACCACTGCAGGTAACAGCCACACATGATCTCTGTCACTGTGCAATTTCTGTCATTGGTAGAGATAATGCAAGAGTAGGGGCCAGAGCACTTGAAAAGCTTTGGGCTTTCTCATATCAGACACATGACTACACGCAAGTCACTTAACCCCTTCTGTCGTGAAATGGGGAGAGTGCCACCTTTGCCAGCTGCAAAAGGTCATAGCTCGAGTGAGAAGCATTTGGGAAAAGACCATTCTGTACAATGGAAATGAAAGGAGTTTTTTTTTTAAATCCTATGGTCCACTCCACTGGGTCTCTTCTCTTTCCCAACACATGGTTCCCAGGTGGCCTGGGATACATTCGGATGCCAAGTACTCAGCAAGAAGGTTGACTGACAAAGTCCAGCCACATAGCGAGCAGCATCAGAACCTTGGTGGCTTTTGACTTTACACAAGCAAAATCACCTAACGAACAAAGCCCCTAGGTAGTTCTGATTCCTCAGTCACCCACACGTAGCAACAGATGCTACAAAGGTAGATCGGATACAGTGACCAGCCGCTCTCAGTAATTAGACAATGGAGGGAAGAAAGTAATTAAGTATGTCATGCAGAAAGAGAAAAAACTGGATGGAGCAGTGGGAAGAAGTTTGATATCTTATATACCTCTCATTTATTAACTGAAGTCAGATATTTCAGCCTCCTGGAGAGTGCCAAGCTAGAATTTAGACCAGTGTGAATAAAAACACACATTAAATCTCGAGTGCCCAGAAACCACTCCCCACGTGACAATCCTGTTAAGAAACTCCAATTGGTTCGTTTTCCCTTATTTTCAATTAAATCTCTAATTATTTCAGCAGTACAAAAACATTAACAGGTCTTAGACAACTTTTTATTGTCTTCCCTTTCCCATTCCTGTACTTTTAATAACCAACCAAAAGAACATGGCCTTTGGAGTTAAAATCTAGAGTTCTCTACTTCCTAGCCTTAGGCCCTTGAGCAGGTGACTGAATTCATCTGTAAAACATGAAAAATGAGAATTCTGTCATAGAAGCAAAGAAAAAAAGTGAATATCTGGCCCTCGGAAAGAGTTCAGTGAGTGATAGCAATTATTATGCACAAAAATAGTGTCAAGAATCCCTGCTCAAGCAAGCACTCATTGAGTGTAATAAAGTGATTCAGTCAAGATGATATTCAAAGTAATAAAGGTTAACCAATCATTAAGTATATGTCAGATACGAGTTTAAGTGCTTTATATATGTTAGCTCATTTAATCCTACCAAGAACCTTATAACAGATAAGAAAACAGAGATTCAGAGACATTGTGCCATTTTTCTAAGGCTGCGTGCTTCGGTAGCAACAAAGACAGGACTCAAATGTTAGCAGTCGGCTTCACACTCCCATCTTTAGCTGGCAAGCTATATTGCCTCCCCTCCAAGATTGTGCACTGAACTGCAAATCCATTTCTACTCATTTTCCATCATTTTTGTTGTGCTACTGATCTCTTCAAAAGTATAGTCAGCCCTCTGTAATAGTAGGTTTCGCATCTGTAGAATCAACCAATCGTGGATCAAAAACAGTATTTTCCTTGATTTTTTGAGAAACTTCCAAACTGTTTTCTATAGTAGCTGTACCAAAAAACTAAGAATTGATCTGCCGTATGATCCCTCTACTGGGTATTTACTGCAAAGACTTGAGGACCCATATCCAAAAAAAATATTTGCACACTGATGTTCATTGCAACATTATTCATGGTGGCCAGGACATGGAAGCAATCAAAGTTTCCTACGATAGATGACTGGATAAAGAAGCTGTGGTACATATATACAATGGAATATTACTCAGCCATAAGAAGAGATGAAATACTGCCATTTGCAACAACATGGATGGACTTTGAGATAATCATGCTAAGCAAAATAAGCCAGATAGAAAAAGCTGAAAATCACATGATATCACTTATATGTATGTGCGATATAACCTAAAAGCAACAAACAAACAGGACAAACAAACAGGGACTCATGGGCATGGACTATAGACTAGTGGTTACCAAAGAGTGTGGGAAAAGGGGAGAGGTAGACAGGGTAAAAAGGGGTCAAATATCTGGCGACAGAAAGAAATCTAACCATGGGCAGTGAACACACATATACATAATGTATATATATATATATATACACATATATATATGTGTATATATATATATATATATAGCATTACTGGTAAATTGTACACCTGAAACTTGAAACTTACTGGATTTCATTAACCAATGTAACCAAACAAACAAACAAAAACCCCTAGTATTTTCCCTCAAGGGGCTGGGAATCTGCAGAGGGCCGACTGTATTGTTCTCCACCATTTCTCATAAGGGACTTGAACATCCATGCATTTGGGTATCCAAGGGGTTCCTGGGACAAATACCCCGTGGATATCAAGGGACAGCTGTTATCACCTGCTGGTTACCTGATGCTGTCAAAACTGAGAAACTCAAAGAGAGACACATTGAAAAATTTTGGTGTGTGCAAACACTGCATAAGTAGGCAATTGTTAGGGGCACAGCATGGCGACAGAGTCTGTTGGGTCTAGTTCGGCATGGCCTGACCCTTCTCTGAACTTCATCTAGCATAGCTCCAGGGCCAGTAAGACTCAGTTCTTCCTGACACCTAAATACAATTTGCTAGAGAGTTATATTCATTTAAAATTTTAAAACAAATTTCTAATACGTGTGCAACAATTGTAAAATATTGCGAGAGGATTTCTAGAGACTTCATTTATTTTTAGAGTGGGATGATAAGTAATAAAGAGAGAAATGTAAATGAGCATTCAATACATCAACTTGGAAAATGAACTCTACGGCTCCGTTTCACGTATTTAGCAACTCCCTTTGCCTCAACTCCTTGTGCACCTTCTAAACCAAGTGAAATCCTGCTCATCCTTCCAGACCTGGTCCAACGGCACTTCTTCTGAGATGTTTTTCTGATGCCACAGTTACGTTTAATCACTGCTTGCTCAGCACTTCCACAGTTCTTGGATTATGCCTTTATTTTGCCCTGATCACATTCTCCCTGGCTTTATAGTTGTTTGTCTCCACCACCCCCTGGAAATGCTTGGGAAGCAGGAATCAATAAGGAGGGGTAAACTATGATGGTTAAAAAGCAGCAGCTTCAGAATCAGATACAACTCAGCTTGGATCCTGACTGTCACTCAGCTTCCATAAGGTCTTTGGAAAGTCGGCCACTGGGAATCTTAGATATTTCATTTCTCAAGTGAAGATGATACCGGAAAGCATGCAGTGTACTCAGACCCCTGGTTTAAATATTGGGCTCACTTCTTTACCTATTCATGTCTAAATTTATTTTCCTATAAAACAAGCATGATAATAGAGTAATTACCTCATAATGAAAATTAAAGTAACTAATTTATGTCAATTATTTAGAACAATATATGGCAGCTAAAAAGTTCTCTATAAATGCTAGTTATTTTTAATGTTACTATCCTATAGAGTTGTGGTTTATAAAAAGGTAAGCATATAGTAGATATGAAAAAAAAATGGTAGCTATTACTGTGCTATTACTTTGCTCTCCCAGTAATTTGCACAACGCCTTGTCTTTAGAAGATGCCCCCAACATTATTGTTTGGTCAAAGGCAATGTTTGATAATAGCAGTATTATACTGGGAGAATCAAGAACATGGCAATCAGTTTATAAGGAGGCAACAAAATAGGCCACCATAGGCCTTGCCTAATTCTTAGCTGTTGCTTCTCTTGTTGCTTAAAGATTATCTAGCAGCTTGTATGAAGAAGTAATATTTTTAACAATAGATTAAACATAAAAATATACCTCTGCGCTTGGTATTCCCTTTAGCCTTCCCTGTATACCATGTAGAGGGTAAAAATACTAAAGAAGATATACTGAAATCTTCCATTCTCCCACCGGAGCTTCAAACAAGTCCAGACTTTATAATCATTTATAGAACACAGAGCAGCAGAAGAGTAAAAGTCTGAACACGGGAGAATAGTTAAGTTTGGCCTCCTAAGATTTTTTTTTCTTTCAGAGAAACATATAAAACAAGGGCTGGTTTATAGCAACTCATAAAGTATGAATGGACCTGGCAGGCGGGTTAATGAAGGCCCTAGCAAGTTAGAAAAGCTGTGTCTATTTTTGTATAGCTTATCAATTTGGGAACATTGTTATGCACATTTTCAAATCCTGAAGACAGAAAACTGATCACGCAATTAATATGACTTAAAAAAAAAAACTGGGCTATTAGAAATAAAAAGGCACTATATACAAAACCCAAAATCAGTACACGTAATCTCACATGTGATCAAGAGAAGAACAATGTGTTTAGAATCGGCACTTTCTTGGACAAAGCCTTAAAATCAAGAGGATAAGCTCTTCTTTAAAACCACTCTAATATTTGAAGTAACCCACCTAAGGACATCTTGTCATTGTATCATGATATATTATGGGAACACTGAATTTTAATCAATGAACTCTGGGACAGTATACCTCAAATGACTGCCTGTTGTTTTGAATTTATGATATGTATAGAATTCATATAAAAACAAATTCTTATCAACAGCCTATTGACTCTGGAGATAGAATACATGACAATAAACATTATAAGCAGGGGGATGAACTTAAGAAATAGTTCACAGAAATCTCTTTTATATCTTTGTCAATACCAGTTTTCTCTATTCATTTTCAACAATGGTTTCAAGAAGAAATGCGCTCATATTTTAAGAAATGATCCCTCTTCTTAAATGCCAGCTTTGTTGAAATGAAAACAATTTTATTAAACCATAAGCAAAACAAGCATTCTCTGGGGTTTTTAATTATTACTCTCTTTGTGAAAATAAAAAAGGTTTCAATATGCTCAAATGAAACATCGAATGAAATGTGGAAGCGGAGTTGCAATTTTAAGAGTGAATTATATAATTTAAATGCAGTCAACCATTAGAAATATAGTTGACAATGGACATGAGATACTCATTTTTCCAGTACATGCCTATCTTGTGCTAGCAAGATATTTTGAGCAAATTAGCTTGCTCAATTGACTCTCCTACCTCATTTACTTGAATAAAGATGTAGCAGGGGAACTTCGGCAAGATATAGTGATTTTACAGTGGCATACAGACAAGGCAGAAACAAATCCTTGATAAAAAAATAATAATAATAACTTATCCAAAGCAATATGACACCTAGTAAAATTAATGTGGCTCTTTTCCCAGTGTTAAAGAAAAGCCATTGGAATTCTAAATTTGTTTGAATACTTTGGTAAAAACTTGAGAATCAAATACCAAAAATTTAATTGGAAAATTAAGTGGGAAAAGCCCCCTATATCTCGTTAATTTTCGTTTTTGCTAAAATTTTTATTTTTGTTTTAAGAGGCTTTGGTTTTTTCTGATTAAATAAATATGTATATTCTTCAAAAATGATAAAAATATTTTAGAGACTATTCTCTCATTATTCATTATGAAATGAAATTAACTATGTAATAAGTAAAGTGCTGAGGAATTTGTGGAATTAAAAAACTTTTCAAAAGTGATAAAAATATACAGTATAGTAAAACGTACAGTAAAACCTATAGTGTCCTTGAAAGAGTAGTTTACTTTTTTTTTCCAAGAAATTATACAGTTGAAGATCTTAAAGTGCTAAAAAGCATAACAAAGAGTCTGGGGAATGTTTCTTTCAAGATCAACAACTCAATCCCCTGAAGACGCTAAATAACTTTCTTTGGTTTAATCATCAGACATTTCTTACCCTATGATACAATTACCTATTGTTAAGAATTCTAGTTTATGTCTTGATAAATGTTTTAACAAAGTATTTGAAGTTATTTTTTAAATGGAAGGACGAATATGAAGCAATTCTTGTAGCTGCTCATCTCTTAGATCTATGATTCAAAGCCAGAAATATAAGTGACAACATCATTGCCACTGAACCTGACTGGGCTTTCAAAATAGATGGTATCGTTAGGTCTTTGAACAAGGCAGATGACTTTAATTAAAACAGAAGATGGGTATTTGGCCCAGACCTGCTGTCTCTTGACAGCTGGTCACCATGTTTGCTTTGCCTCACGTTCTCTGCTCAAATTGCTCTGCTGCCTTCAGGATCCCCCTGTTCTCCATGATATACCTAAGAAGGCTTTGTCTGTGTTTAAATATACCGATTCATTCAAACAAACCTTCACTTTTCAGAAGTCCTGTCAAAAATGTAAAAAAAAAAAAAAAAAATGAATTTTTTCCTTAAAAATGAAAGATGGCTAGTTGCAGTTTCAAGTATTCAGTGGTACAGTCAGTGAGACAAGAGGAGCTAGGTGTCTTTTGCTTCCCAGCTCCCTTTCTGAAAACAAGTTCTTTCTAGATCTGAGAACTCTCGGGGGGGCGGGGAAGGATACCTTTATTGGCGTTACCGCAGAATTTTCTTGAGTTTACACATTTGTCTGTTTCTCAATACTTGGGAAAATAAAAAAACCTAGAATCCTTAACTTACAGCACTTTTTAGCTACATTTGTAACAAGAAAAATATTTTTAAAAATAAATTATACCCAAACCAGGAACAACAGCAGCACTAAAAATATATGGTGACAGTAAGAAATCAACTGTGGGCTGTGAACACACATACACGTGCGCGTGTCTTACTGTTGAGTTGTACGCTTGAAACTTACTGGTTTTGTTAACCAACATCACCATAATACAAAATAATAGTTAAAAAAAAAAAGCTAGCGAGGCTATGAAGCAAGAGGAACTCTCATTCATTGCTGGTGGGAATGCAGAAGGATATAGCTGTTTTAGAAGACAGTTTGGCAATTTTTTACAAAACTAAATTTACTCTTAATAAATGATTTTGCAACTGTTCTTCTTGGCATTTACCCAAAGGTGTTGAAAACTTTCATCTACACAAAAACTTTCACACAGATAACTACGGGAGCTTTGCTCAAAATTGCCAAAACTTGGAAGAAACTAAGATGTCCTTCAGTAGGCAAATGAATAAGTAGACTGTGGTACATTGGAAATGGAATATTATTCAGTGCTAAAACAAAATGAATGATCAAGTCGTGAAAACATGTAGAGGAAGCTTTAATACATATAACTAAGTGAAAGAAGCCAACCTTAAAAGATTACATACTTTATGATTCTATCTGACATTCTGCAGAAAGCAAAACTATGCAGACAGTAAAAATATCAGTAGTTGCTAGGGTTAGGGGAGAGAGGATGAATGGGAGGGCACGGAGGACTTTTGGGGCACTGAAAATACTCTGTGTGGTACTATAATGATCGATGCGTGTCAATGTACATTGTCCAAACGCATAGCATGTCCAATACCAAGAGAGAGCCCTAATGTCACCTACGGATTTGGGGTGAAAATGATGTGTCAATGCAGGTTCATCAGCTGTAACAAATATACTACTGGCAAGGGATGTTGAAAATGAGGAAGGCTATGATTTGTGGGGGTGGGGTGTTTATGGGAAATCTCTGTACCTCCTACTCAATCTTGCAGTGAACCTAAAACTGCTCTAAAAATAAAGTCTGTTAGAAAGAGAAACCAAATGATTAAAAAAATTATATGGGAAATTTCTATACCTTCTACTACATTTTGCAGTAGACCTAACTAATACTGATCTAAAATTAAAGTCTATTAGAAAAAAACAAATATATTTTTTAAAATTATATATAATTAATTTCTCAATAAATGATGCCTTAACAATGAAAACATACTTCCATCTTCAAGGTGGAAGAAAAAGAAGATAGTTTTGAGTGAGCGAGACTGAGAGGGGGAGAGAACCTTGTAAGCACCATAAAGGAAAACAAAAATGACTCTACACAGCTTTCCAGAAATATCGGTTAGCAACAGACTCCACACACTGTGTGAGAATGGCCAGCGACCTGTGGTCAGTGGGCCTGGCTGAGGGACACAGCTATCGCCACTGGCCATTATGCCCTTGCGTAGTGAACTCACCTGCTCTTTGGAAAATAATGCTTACCTTATAGAATGAAATGTTTCATAAAACAATATTCATAAAATTCCGTAAGATATGTAATAGCATAAGGATTATACATACAACTTGCAAACTCTCTAAACAAATTATTGTTGGTACTATATTTATCAATATAATAAGAGAGAATTTCTTACCAAGGATGAATTCCAACTGTGGTTCATCTGGAGTCTTCTGAATACCTATAAATAACAGGTAAGAATTCAGATGAAAGATATTTAACTCATTATCAAAAATATATCAATGAATATTACTATGTTTCACCTTACCCTGAATGTATTAATACATTATTTGGCAGAATGAATAAACACAGTTAATCAGATTTTATATAAGCAGTGAGTTCTCAGGATATCACATTTGTAGCAGAAACTAGATATGACTAAAGATTTGATTAATTTATTTAGCTACATGGCCATAGAGAATCTCAGAAATATCGTAAACTGTGTCAAATAGAAAACTTTTTCCAACCATGTCTTTCTTTTGGATGCATGTAGACAGTGGTGAAACTTCAAAAGGTTGACCTCACTAAAGCACTCTCTTATGTGGATTTTTTTTTTCAAACCATTCCAACCTGTTGTAAATAGTAAATTATTAATTGAAGAGATATCTCTAGCTAGGTTACGAAGGACATTATGCTGATGGTTATACTGTCAACTTATTGATAGCTGAAATCAACATTCTATTAAATACTTCTATCTCTTTGTTGGTTTTTTTTTTTTAATCTACTAACAAACATAGCTAAATGATTTAAGATGAAGCGTAAAGGAAAGTGAATCTGAGAACAAAGGTAAGAGAATGGAAAGATTTAACGGTTAAAAGGTAGAAAGATCAGGCTGTGGTGAGTGACGCTGTGTTAAGTACCTGTGGACCACACACAGTGCAGGAGCTCCCTAAACAAGAGTAGATGGGGACTGGGATGCCATTTGTTACGGGTGACCAAAGAAACAAAACTAAATTTATAGAAAAGTGACCCATTTGGCAATAAATGTAAAAATATTATACAAATTGCTTCCTTGTTTATTTTTACTGGTGCATTCATCAGATACAATTTAAATTTTCTAGCATCTGGTCACTAATATATTGTTAGAACCACCTCTTTGTATAAAAATCCTTCATTTTTTTATTTAGAGTTCACAATTTTGCATGGTAACCATTTTTTTTTTTCCTGCTGACATTTAACGATGCTATGGCTAATAATTTTAGACTTTCCAAGAGAGGTTAGAATGACAATCATTAGGTAAGATTTCATGCATTTCAAATAGTGTGGATTTTCTAAAAGGTTATTAACAACTAACTCTGCTTGTAAGCTCTGATAACCAAATTTCTTAAAAAATGCATCCAACCGACACGAATTGCTGAAGATTATTTTTACACTGTAAATTAAATGAGAGGTTAAGCATAGGTTTGGCAGTGTTAATAACTGAGCAACAGGAATCTCCTGAAAGAAAAGAAAAAGACACAGTTCACACTGAACCATAAAACCCAAATGCTAGAATTTTAAACGAGAGAAAACATAAGATTCTGTCAATGATTTTAATTACACAAGTAGCATAAAACCCAATCATCATATCCAAATGTAAATGTTGGCCAAATCTCTGGGCTTGTTCTATTTATGTAACTTAGTGCTCTCAGGTAAACCAGCAACAGTCTAAGCGTGCAGTGCAACCATTTTACCCTAATGCTTTCAACTTAAATGTCTTTGGCTTTAAAGAGACATTTTCTATCTATGCCTTAAAAAATGTTTACATGAGATTATACAAATGTTAGATAGAAGGTGTACTTAAAAAGTCTTTGTTAGTGTCTTAATATATATTCAAGAACTTTGATTCTACTATTTGGTATTTAACAGATTCATGGACTATAATCTACCTCGCCCAAGATAAGATAGGAGACATATCATAGACTCTGTATGCTGAAATAGTAGTACAAAGGAAAAATTTAGTTAACCTCATACCACGTGTTAGAACCTAAGCTTCTGTGAATACACATGCGTGTGTGTGTTTTATTGACGCCATCATCATCAGAGAGACTCAAGAAGGGGCACGCACATACTTACTTGTCAACTGGAAGTCCCCAGTGTCATTTGCCTGGGGTGTGGGAAGAAAGTGCTGGCCTTCTTCTGATGTTCCTTCCTCTTTGATTTCCATGATCAAACTTCACAGTGGTTTAGTCTTCCAAGTTTTTGTGCCCAAACGTCACTGCCAATTATTCCTGGTTTGATATAGAGGTATCTTCACACTAAAGTCCTGATATTCCACTCTGAAATTCTGCATTTAGAAAACATCAACAGCAAAAATCTCGGTTACTTCAGAGTTCTGTGTAAAGCTAAGAATCACAAGTGGGTAGAGACTGTCACCACCTTCACATGAACTTCCTGCCTGCTAGCCCACTTCTCCTTTCAAGTCCAACTCACCCAGTTAATGTACTATGAAACTCTGGGTCAACGAGTACTCTCTCGGCAATCATTTTATGGTTATATGAGGGACTTTACATCTTGAAAGGTATATTCTTTCTCTTCTAGTTCATCCTGCAAAATAGCAGGAGCGGCAAGAGCAGATAGCATCTTGTAAGGACAGTAGCATGTTATTCCTTCCATTAGAATTGCCTTTTATGCACATCTTTCTATCCACCCTGGTTAGAATATTATTCACGAGCACACCAAGATAACCTGGCATGATGCTCTTCATCCAAGATGAGCCAACAGGATGCGCAGGAGAGTTTCCAACCTCACTGTTATCCACAGAGTCTATTGCTGCTCCCTGATGAAGGTTTAATTGTTTAATGATTGGAGTAGAGGGTGAAAAGAATGAATAACAATTCTTGAAAGCTGAAGCTCAAGGGGAAATGAAAGTCATAGCAAAATGATGAAAATTGGCACAGGAAAAGGAAGCCTCTCCAAGAATGTAATGCCCTGTTATACAGACAGCCTTAAACAGTTTCAAATTCATCTTGATATTTAGCATGATATACATGACCAAGAATGAATTAGGGGGAAAAAAATCAATGTAGTTTTAAATCAAGTTACCAGATGAATTAAAATGTATAAAAAATGTTGAAATGTCTACCTAATGTTGTTTAATGAGATACCAGCGATGGAGTTTGGGTTTGGCATACTGATTTGGTCTCCAGCTTCACAACCCCATAACTTTGTTCTTGGTTCTTCTTAATAAAGTGGCTTCATTTATAATTTAGCTCTAGTTTTAAAGATTATCTGGCAAAAATTAAATCGAGAAAGCATCTTGAATCTTGAAGTTGCAGATAAATACACATGGGCTTCTAAGGGTATAACCAGGAGTATTTACTGGGATAAAGGGCCATTCATTGGGCCATATTTTAGATCAAATCTGTTCATTTAAAAATTGCATTTTGAATTAAGGTAATACTTTCTAATTTCTAATTTCTTTTTGTACTATTTAAATTAAGAATCTTTTTTGATAAAGTCAGACATGCATTCATTGCACCACATTCTCTCAAGAACCTAAACAAATGCATTAGCATTAGTTGGGTTATATCTGTGGAAGATGGCTATGCATGTAAGAAGTGGAGACAGGACTTGGTTAACTTGACTGTACTTCTTGACAAAAGACTAATCCCCAATCCTGATCAGTCACCTTAAAAATTGAAAAGAGACCTAACTAATGCAATAGTAAAGAATCTTAGCAAAATCACAACTCTGCACACACAGTAAATAATTAATAAAATAAATGTCAACTCTACATGTGGGTATACATGTACTTGTGTAACGCACCTGAGGTAAGGTGCCCAAAAAGACTCATTAACATGGCCCCACCTTAAGCATACCGTAACCCATTCAAAACTAGTCCACTAATTGAAAAACAACTTCAGTTTTAGAGAGAAGGTGCCACATAATCAAAACAAGGATTATATGACAACTTCTTATGATTCTATTCATTTTCATTCTACCTTTGTTGTATTTGAGGACAAATTTCAGATTTGATGCATGTTACTAAGGCATACAGCCTCAGAAAGAATCAGTTGTATTATTAGTAAATCTCTAGAAAACCACTGCATTTCTAGCTGGTAAATATAACATTTACTTAGGGTTATGGTTGAGTACAATAGTTCCTTTACTGTGTCAATATGGAAATTTTTTGGTTTGAAAATCATGCACAAGAATAGACTGAGTTTTTTACATACCACAATATATTTAAAACAGACAGCTAGGAAGACTAAACTTACTTCCTAGAGCATAAAGAAACCACATTAAATATACTTTAAGCAGGAGAGTAACATGGTCATATTTGATTTTTAAAAGTTTACTGGCGTCAAAATAGAAAATGTAGTGGAAGGTTGTAACTTGATGTGAATACAAACTATTTGGAGGTTATTTTAATATTTTAAGAAAATAAAATGACAATGAGGGTCTAAACCAAAATAAAGGCAGATGACTATGGAAGAGAATTTGGATTCCAAAGAAAATTGTTACACAGAATTACCTGTGGAGGCATTAGATACGATATTAGAGTTGAGACAATGAAAGGCAGAAACTCAGGTGAAATGCAGTAAATTATGGACCAATAACAATCTGGAGAATAAAGGAGGAACCGTAGTCAAAGATGAAAGTCTAGTTTTAATCATGTTGTTTCTGAGGGACATCTTCAAGTTTCAGAAAGAAGAAAAACTGTCGATCGAGAATTCCATACAAAGTAAAAATAACTTGTGAAAATTAAGAGAAATAAAAACCTTCATCCAGACAAATAAAAACTAACAAACTCATTATCAGCAGACCTGCAACTGCAAGAAATATTAAAGGACCTTCTTCAAGCATGACCCTACAGCGAGATACCTAGATCTACAAAAGAAACGAAGAGCACTATGAATGCCGCAAAGGAAAGGAAACATTCATTTCATCTTTTCTTCTTTTTAGTGCCTATAAAATTGCTTAAGGCAGAGCTTGGCGCACCTTTTCTGATAAGGGCAGATCGTACATATTGCAGGCTTTTTGGCTTAGACAGTCTTTGTCTTGACCGCTCAGTTCTGTTGTTGTGTGAAAGCACCACTGACAATCCATAAACAAATAGGCATGGCCATGTTACAATAATGTCTTATTTGCAAAACTAACTGGCATTCGGAATTTGGTCTGCAGGTCAGAGTTTGCAACAACCAGATCTGGAGCAAAAACAGTAGTTATGTATGGTGTGTGTGTGTGTGTGTGTGTGTGTGTGTGTGTGTGTGTGTACACACATATATATGTATATATATACATATATATATTATAAGCATACCATACATACATATATATATGAATCATATATAAATCATACATAGTATTAATAAAAAAAGGATGAGAAGGAGGAATGAGAGGTATTGTTATATAGTTCTTATACCACAAGTATAGTATACAACTATATCACAAAAAATATTTAAAGGTAGACTGCGATTAATAAAATGTATATAGGAATTCCTAGGGTAAGCACTAATAATTTACAAAACATAAGTATAAATAATAAGCCAACAGTGGAGATAAAATTGAATAACAAAACTATGTTCAATAAATCTTAAAAAGCAGGGCAAAAACAAAGCACACAGAATATATAGAAAACTAGCAAATTTTTTTTTTAACTCAACCACATCATTAGTCGTATTAAATGCTAACAGTCTACACACACACAAACACACACACACACACAACCACACATACACACCAATTAAAAGACAGAAATTATTAGCTTGTATTAAAAAACAAGACCTGACTACATGAATCATAGTGATATTTAAATATAATGACGTCAATTAAAAGTAAAAGGATCAAAAATGTGTGTCATGCAAATGTTAATGAAAAGAAAACTGAAGTGGCTATGCTAATATCAGACAAAATAGATTTCACAGCAAGAATATCAGCGAGACATCGTGTAATGATAAAATGGTTAGTTCACCAAGATGGTGTAACAATCCTAAATATGAATGCACCCACAACAGGGCTTCATAAACAGAAAGCAAAAACTTAAGGAACTGAAAAGATGATATAGACAAGTCCACAGAATCTCCTCGGAGACACCGACATTTTCCCTCAGTAACGGGCAGGAGTGGACAGAAAGTCAGTGTGGATACAGAAGACTGAACCGCACCACCAACTTGACATAATTGACTTTTGTAACACTATTCATCCCAAAACAGAATGTTGATTTTTTTTCAAAATAGACATAGAACATTCACTAAAATTACATCCTAGCTCTAAAACAAACTTTAACAAGTTTAAGAGAATTGAAATAGAAACAAACATATTTTCTAACCACAATAAAATTGAGCTAAAATAAAAAATATCTGGAAAACCTCTAAATATTCGGAAATTAAACAATACAGTTCTAAATTATTTTTAAATATATATCCATACATACACACATATACACATATTCACATCTACATATATGTGGATAGATATACACATATACACATAAATACATTATATATCCATATATATTCTTATGATTCAGAAGTTATTAATAGGATATATACACCCACATGCAAATATTTGAATCAGAATAAAATCACTACACTACATATCAAAATATGCTTGGACAGAAATTTATACTATTAAATGTTAATATAAAGGAATAAGGCCTCAAATCAATTATCTAAATTAACACCTTATAAATAAAAAAAGCAAATTAAACCTAAAACAAGCAGAAAAAAATAATGTGTGTAATAAACACGTGATAAAGATTTAGTTTCCAGAATATATTTAAAATGTTAGCAAAACAACCCAATGGGAAAAACTATCAAAATATGTAAACAGGTAATTCAAAAATATCAAATACAAATTGCCAAGAAACATATTAAGAAATTTTCAACTTCGCTTGTTATCATGGCAATGCAAATTAAAACCAAATGAAATGGAAGGATATAACCATCAATAAGTAAGAATTTTTAAGTCACAAAACCTCAAATACTGCTGAGGATTTACAGCCACATAAACTTTTATCCACTGCTGGTGTTCTAACCACAATGAAAAATAATTTGGTACTATCTAGTAAAGTTGAAAAGCAATTCCACTTCTAAGCTATAGTTTAGAGAAATTCTTGCAATACATACCAAAAGACAGAGGCGAGCCAGCTCCTAATATTAAAGTACTGAAAAACAGGCTAATGTCCATCAACAAGAAAGTAGATAAATCTATTGGTGTCTATTTGTTCTATATAGAGCGGATCTTCAGTGCACATATCAATATGGATTAACTTCGCAAAACGAGTATAGAGAAAAGAGGAGAAAGAGTGAGGAGGGGCAGGAGGACAGGGAGAGAGGGATATGAGGGCCGTTACAGAAAAGTTTAAAATACGTAAACGTATACCCTAATTTGTATCATATAGGGATACATACGCGAGAGGTACAATCACAGAGAAATGCATGATAAACATTAAAATCAAAAGAGTTATGTCTGGGAGGAGGGTGTGGGGAGATGCAATCGGGGAGGGGAACACAGACGTCTTCAACTGTATTGAGAAACTGGATAATAGGGTCGAAACACCTACTACACTTTTCTTTATACTTTTGGTATGTCCTAAATATTCATTATGAATTTAATTAATTAAAAAGAGGCAAAGGCATGAGTTCAGGAAAAAATAGGGAGGAAGCAGGGCAGGAGTTTTTAGACAAAGAACAGAGTTTTGTGCTGGCCTTTATGAGCACCGGATGAGGGAATACGTAGGGGCAGTCGTGTGGCTCCCGCTGAGCCTGGAGACTATGAATTTGTGGGGTCTCAGTCCAACTAGCATGTTTTCTCTAGCAGCACGCAGCAGCCTGGTGGAGGCCAGCTGAGCTGACACAGTGCTGGGGTTCTGTCTGCTGACGCAGTGATGGAAGAGTGAAGCCAAGAATGTTATACTTCCAATGTGGGGGAACAGCTTCCGGCTGGATGGGGAAGTCATTAAAGGAGAAAGATACAGGATGCTGGGAGATGTGAGAAGGACTATGGTGAGAAGCCCCGGTACGACAGTCATGGCATAAATGGGTGACTGAAATGGGGGTGGTGGTGATTGTCACGAGAGCCAGCAAGACAAAGAGACTGTGCATTGAAGATGTTAGATGGGTTATTCCCATAGAAATGGAAATCTTCCAGAGAGTAGCAGGTGGGACCTGGGGACCAGTGAAAAACTAAGTGCTTGGTGGAAAAGTCTGAAGGAGATAGTTGTTTGGCCAAGGAGCATAATAAATAAGGGTAGAGGTATGGTGGAGGCAGACATCAACGACATTTTAAAGAAGTAAATAAATAAGGTCATAAAAGCTTATGGGGCTTCTTGTGTCACTAGGAAAATGGTGACCTTGCCTCCAGGATCCATTAGAGTGGACAACAAAGAAGTGGAAAATGCCGGAAAGCAAGATTTCCATTAAGACAGAAGACAAAGGAAACGTTTTCTTAAGCAATAGGTGAGTTTTTTTTTTCTCATATCCACATGGATATTATTCAATATTTTACAAGTAAGAAGATTAGGGGAAGAGTGAGTCATGGCCAACAAAGCTCTTAGAAAATGAGATGACACAATAGGCAAGGATAAGTGACAGAAGGAGCTTGTGGTTTAGGTGGTGACTCAGGATGACAGGTACCTTATCATATGATGGGCTGTTCTTGGGTTCTAAGTGGACCTCTGGTTAAAGATGTTTCCTGGCCGCACAGGCCGAGGCCCAGGCAGGGAGTGTCAGAGGCCTGGGGACACCGTGTACCTATAGTTTTTGTTTAGGTTTTCCAACAGTGCTTTGATATGATACGAAGTGTGGAATTGATTATTATTTTCTATCTATCTCAAAAAGAAACAGAATTGCAAGTCTCTGTTATGTTGATGGTGCAGCCTCAGCAGCTAAGCCGTGAAACTTGCTCACTTCACATCAGTGTCCCAAAACTTCTGAAGCCAAGACATTCTGGTAAACCAGATATAGGTCATGATTCCAAGTTACTCTAAAACCTTCTAAGCACCTGAAATGTACAAGATGGAGTGTGGATAGGCAGGCCTTCCAAGGATCAACTGAACACTATCTAATGCCAAGAAAGGTAAAACCAGGAATATGACCCAGATGGGGATTTACCTCTCTGTCTTCTCTGTTCTTTTTCCTTTGTGGGAAAGGTCAGGGTATTCTGAAGCTTACCGTCATCGTAGGATAATGATAGTCAAAGGTTTTCAACTTGGCCCCTATTTACAGTAACAGGGGTTTATTCTTATTTTATACCATTTGAAAGTAATAACAACAACAAAAAAAGTTACAGGAAAAGATTCCTTTTGAGAAAAATGGCATAAAATGGCAAATTTGACATTTTACTTGAAAAAATAATCAGGCATTTATTAAGGTCAAGGCCCTCCTGGCTTTTCATGAGGCCCCTGACCAAGCAGAGGGTGACTTTCATCAGAACGATGGATTAGCGTTCAGGGGCAACATGTCTGCTCAGGAAAACCAATTGTGTCAGGGACAATTGAATTCTCCAGGCCCTCAGTATGATTTTGCTTCCAATATTAAATTCAATGAAGATCTGCTTTGTCACTGAAGAAAAAAGATAAGAGTTGTCAGGGCTCCGTTTGATGAAAAGTCCAGCAGCCGGGGCTCGGTATTGAACTGGCCAGCAACGTTCTCATCTGCACCCTTAGAAGCAGCACTGACGTGAGACAGAGCCGAAGACCCATGGAGTTAGCAGGACCAACCAGCAAGTCTTTTAAGGCTTTGCCAGTTAAAATGTGGTGCCTGGACCGGCAGTATCTGCACTACACGGAAGCTTGTTAGAAATGCAGACCTCTGAAGAGCCAGGTCACATCTAAACTAGAATCTGCATTGTGCCATAGGTGATTCCTGCTCATATTAAAGCTTGAGAAGCACCACTTTAGAGCACAGAAGATCACCTGGATTCCAGGCTCATCAACTGGGAGAGGTGAATAGGGAGTTCCAGCAGTTAAAAAGTCAGTGCTAAAGGCCCATGTCATTCCAGGAGCTGGCAGATCTTCGCCCAGACTTCAGTCTCTCCAGCCACGAGCTCTCGTCCTATCTCCAGTGCTTCCTTTCTCCCCAGGATCTCCTAATCTTGATCATCTGCCTAGGACCCTTGACACCTGCCTATCTTCCCACCTACCTATTACTCGAATGCTCTGTGATGGACTCTTGCCAGTGGCCAGTCTTCACCTGGCCTGGATTCCGTCCCCAGGCTTACTTTCCTTTATCTTTGCCCTCTCTAGCCTCAGCTCTGCTGTCCAACTCTTGGCAGTCTGTCAGGCTCTTGGCAGGGTCAGAACAAGGTACCTCTGGGCCCAAAGAGAGCCAGGTCATGATATGCCACACTTTTTAAAGTGTTGAAGGTTGGCGAGGACACTTATATGACAGCTCGCAATGTCATCAATGTAGGACCATCTAGAGTCTAGCAATGCACCAAAAATGTCTGGACTATGGGTTTTAGGGCACACAGTGGTTCAAACTATTGTGAACACCCTGAAACAGGAAGGAGTAGGAGAGGGTGGACAGAAGAGAATCAATTCAATAATATACTATTGACCAGCACAATACACTTCCCTTTCCTCCTTGGAAATACCGAATCAGAGGAGGCTCTACTAATATCCCTCTACAGTCTCCATAAAGGGCTGTCTTCACCACGGCTTCTAAAATTCATTTTAGCCAAATTTTCTAAGTATTTATAGGCCTTTTCAGAGTATATACTATGCTCCACGCTCTGTGCTATCATTTTATAAACATTAAATTAGTCTTTATAACAAACTCCAGTTTTACAGGAGGAGAACTAAAGGTTAAAAAGTAATTTGTTCCAGGATCCGCTTAATAATTAGAGAAACAAGGAGGTGAATGTGAGTGTCTGATTTCAGAGCCTTGTCTCTATTAGACCTACCACGTCTTTAATTTCACCGTACAAAAATTTATAAACTTTTATTATCCCTTAAGAAAGAAATTAGGGCAATGTGTAGAAATAAAGAAGGAAGGTCTAGGAGACACTTATTTATGCTTTTATTTACATTATTCTCTTTCTTAAAAATAAACACCTCCGGAAAACCTATCACCTGTCAATACATCATTTAATGCTTAAGTACCAGAACCTCCAGGAAAGAGAAAACCAGGTCATGATAGATATTTTTATAATTCTATTTGTAATATCCTGTCTATTGAAACATACTCATCTCTGGTTCTTTTACTTGGTCCTGGTGTGACTAAATTTTCAATGGACAAACCAGCATGAGAAAAAAAATCAGAAGAAAAATTCTAAATAATTGAAGTTCGAAAATAGAACCTAACGATCGGACACATCCAATTCTCCAGTTACAGCATTCCGGTTACTTAACAAAGGAGTGACATTTCTTCCTTTGCTTCTTTGAATCATAGGGCTCTCTTTTGGAGATCATGATCCAGTAAAAAATCATCTGAAATCACAAAGACTATGAAATGATCGCTGAAACGGGCAAAATCTTGATGTTCAGAAAGACAGAACACAAAGCAGCAATGCAGAGAACTCCGTTCAGCAAGTAGAGGGACTATGACTCTTTGGTTCCTTATAAATTAGAGGTCGGCCAACTGTTTCAAATTAGAACAAGAACAATACTAGTCTCCACCACACACCAGGTGAAGGGGAAAGGCTCTGTCGCTCCCCGTGACAAGGTGCCCTTAACCTGAGCACTCAGAGGGCTTTGCCTTAGTGCTGCATCAGATCCCGATCAGAACTGAAATTGTTTCCAACAGTGACCTGATGCCCTGAGGGCAAACACCTGGACCAGCTTTGGGACTCTAGCTTGACGGCCATCCAATGTGTTAGAAAGCGTTCTGTCTGTCACAAAGATGAAAGCACCCTGAAGGGTTACAAAGTGAGGACATGAAACACGCTTCATTAAATCTCAGTCATCACTCTTTGAAATACCAGGATAAAATATTTTAACAGATACAGAACTAAAGGAGACTTTAAAGGGAACTAGGGGGTGATCCCATTTAAGAGGCGAGAAACGCTGAGACACCAGAAAATGGGACAGAAGAGCTCCACGTACCCAGCTGGCTAATGGCCACACTGGGAAGAGGAAGAAGGGCCTGTGTTCTGAGGGGAGCTTTTTACCCTTCCCTCCAGAGTGTGACACTCTCGGTTGCTTCTCACACATCACCCAAAGGGTAATGACAATTGCGTGTTCCTGAAAAGACGAATCTCAGGGAAACTTTTTCTTCTATAAATATTTCATGTGATACATTGGGTTTTGCTTATTTAACAAATACTTGTAAAACCTGGTCTCGAGTCCCAAGTCTACTTTAAAAAAGAAAAATTGCTATCACACAGCAAAGGTTTTAAAAAATAGTACAAAAGGGCTGTATAGCACCTTGCTAGATGTTTGCGTATTTTTTAATGGCCTTTTCTGTCATGAAAAATGAGATAAAGGACAGTTTATTGGTCATACTTCAGATAGCAATTTTTTTTTCTGATACTTCTATCCAACTCCTCACAGCGTTTCTCACACCTATCTCAAGAAGCAGAGATGTATAGAGAGAATTTTAATTTGGCTGGAGGCTGATTTTTTTTTTCACATGAACTAAAGAAGAGGACTCTGAGGAAGTGCTGCCTCAGCAACATCAAATGTCTCAAAATTCTCATGAACATCGTCACACGCATATATCCAAGTCCTGTGAAGTACCACGTGCTAGAGCAAAACTAAAGCTGAAGCTTTGATTATATCCTCGGGGCATTTCTAATACAGACATCAGAAGTTATTAATTCACAGAACTGATTGAATTCCTTATGATAATACATTTCAGGTTCAAATTAGTTTAACTAAATTATCTATAGTTTCTGGTGATTAATTGCTCATTTTCTTTTGAAATTTGAAATTTCAAAGTAAGACAGATAATGAATTTAATTAAAATTTTATCTCCTGCCTTTTATTATGACAGGCAAGAATAAATGTATATATGTGATTATTATAATTTCACTTTAGCTCTCCAGAGAAGTTCACCGAGTGCCTGAGGTTATCTACAAAAAATATAATACAGCATAACTAAGTTTTCTCATTCACACTGCCTATTGCCTACAGATGATGAATTTTAATTCTTTCACTTCAAGCATTCTCCTTACGCTCCCATGTGTACACAATCGCATATTGTACCTTAAAATATTTACTCGATAAAACTGCGCTACAGTGTAAGAGCAAACAATATGTCATAAAAGAAAATTCAGTTGCTAAATTAGAAATGGATAGAGCGTCTGCAGAAAGAATGAGCCTGAGCAGTGAAGTCCCAAACCATCATTCCACCTGCACATGTACCCAGCATGTGTCTGTCCGGTGCCTCTCATGGGACTAAAGAAAATCAGGGATTGATTTAACGAGTCTCCTCTATATTGTGGGCTGATCTTCTGGGGTCATCTGGAGAAGATGAAGGATTGCCACTGAGGCAGTATGGTATTCAAGGTCAGGTTTTAATTGAAAAGTACGTTATTAATTTATGTCTGAAGACTGAATAAAACATGTGCGGTCTTTCAAATTGCTCCATTTTCTCACTCTCAGGCTGAAATTCCCCAACTTTTAGAGTTGCTTTGGTCCCACGTGTTAGGAGAAGTAAGAAAAGGAAGTCACATAAACTTTCATTCACGTGACGTGTAACGGAGCAGGTACTATATAGAATGTACTACTATAAATGAAAAAAATTCCTTTTATAGTCTATCATGGCCAATATACTAGTTTTCAATCCTTAAATAGCACAACCCACTTCGGCACCTTCTCTCCCTGCTGCCTCCGCCCCGCCACCCTTCCCCTACCACATTTTCCCACTTAACACTCCTTGGTTCTTTTCCCTTTAGGGAACTTCTTTGAGAATTCCTTCACCTGGTTTTATTTCCTTGTCTTGCAAGTTAATCAGTGTGACATTTCTTCTTTTCATTCTGGGCTCTTTCTTTCATAATTTCGCTAGTATGTACATCGGAGTCTCTCTCACATGTATTTATTATTGCAATGATTTAGATTGAGAGAGGCTGGTCAAAAGACCTATTATGAATCCAGACTGCCCAGGCTCTACTACTTACTCTGGAATCTTGGATAATTTACTTAACTATACTATGCCTTAGTTCCACATCATAAATGGAGACTAATTCCTGTCTAATTACTTGTGGAGAGAAATAAATTAATATGTGAAAAGTTTTTAGTTGTTCCATTTCTAGCAGAGATGGACCACAGCAACTAAATACTATATCTCCCATTGATTAGAAGAGTAAACACACACACACACAAAAACAAGCTATGAGGATGTTGAAAAAAATTAATAAAAGCAGGAAAACTGGGAAAAGAATTAACCCTTGGAGAAATTTTAAATCTCATAAGAGTGGGTTTTTCATTTCCCCTCTAATTTTCTTGTGATTTTGATCTGCAGGCACTCTTTCTTTCTTTCTTTCTTTCTTTCTTTCTTTCTTTCTTTCTTTCATGGGCCATAAAAATGTGACAAATTTAAAAGAATTAAAATCATATACGTATGCTTTCAGAACATAATGGTAAATCTTAAGCACATTATGGCAAGTGAAAGAAGCCAAACTCAAAGGGGTGCACACTGTATGATTCACTTCTGGAAAAGGCAAATTATAGAAACAGAAAACAGACCAGTTGTTTCTCATGGCTGAAGGTAAGCAGGAGAGGTTGACCATAAAGTGGTAGACGAGGGAAGATTTGGGGTTTCTGAATGTTGACTGTGATAGTGAATGTGTAATTTTTATTTGTTAAAAATTCTGAAACTGTATATCAAAAAGTATGAATTTTACTATGTGTAGAATTTTAAATAATTATAAAACAAAAAAAGATATTAGAAGATGTAGCAAGTTGTCAATAAATATTACTAGCATTATTAATTTTTAATAATATTTACTATCATAGACATGGCTAGACAAGTGTAAAATGGCCTAAGAGAGATACAACTGGAATGCTGTGATAATAACTAATGTGAAGTGGGTCAATCAAGAGGAATGCAGAAATAGAAAAAGAAGCAAAAGGAAATCGTTCCATAAAAGAGTAAGAAAAAACTGGGAAAAAAATATATTCATAGGAAGAATAATAATTATAGGGGTTAAAAGTCCCAGTTACAAAGATTTAATTGATAAACTCAAGTTTGATCTGAACGAGCATCAATAAATAGGGCTCTTTTGAGTTTGGGGTTGGGGACAGAGAAGCAGTGGAGTGGACTTCTGTGGAGAAGTAGCCAGCATCACATGCGAATCCACATCATAAATCAGGGACATAAATCAGGGCCCCGAGGCAGGTGTCCTGGGAATCAGTCTTCTGATTCCAAGGGATACAGCAGCCGAAACTAAGGATCCACTCAAAAAGCGACCTGGCTCAGACGCTGATGCGACTTAAGCCTGCTGCTCTTGGCCTAAATTCATCCCACCAGCAACCCAGACACCCGAGTGGAAGCAAGCAACAAACTGTCAGACGTTTACCCTCGCGGTGAGATTTTGGTGAAAGGTAACAGGGTGGAGTACAGGATGGAAAGAAAGAGCCCTTAACATACGTTCCTGGGCTTTTACGGGCTCTGTGTCAGGGTCACTTCCCACAGATGGCGAACAGGGAGAGCACCTCAAAACAGCAGCAACAACAAAATCCGAACGGTTAAGATAATAATCTCAGGAGACACCTGATACAGCTTCATGGAGGAGATGACATTTCATTGGAATTTAAGAGATCTGTACATCAAAATGGTGGGGATAAATAAAAGGAAGGAAGAGTAGGGAAGAAAGAAGGAAGAGTGAAAAGCAACAGGGAAAAAGTATTGACAATAGAGGCGATGCGAGCAGAGACAAGAAGCCACAATGCAGAACAGGCATAAATAACAGGAAATTAACTAATCGGATGGGAGCAGAGTACATGGAGAAGCAGCAGGAAGTGGGCGCGCTATCACTGAACGAAATCATTCACAGGAGGCATAACCGCTCCTGCTTCGGATGTTAGACAGAATGCTCATACACCAGAGGATAGAAGAATTTGGGTTATCCAACTTCTGGGAGCTATCAGTTCACAGTTTTCCTCAATTAAACAAGTATTAATTGAGCAACTATCACGCCTAACAGCATATAAAGTACTTTAATTCAGAAATAATATGCCACTATGCCTTTAAATGGGATTTATGATGGAGAGTAGAATCCAAAATATCTACAAAAAAAAAAAAAAAGCTTTAGTAAAAGAATTAATGAATCTGCCTTTCAGTTTTGGTCTCCAGGGTACAGAATCAATAAGCACTTACTGAATGTTTAGTATTTGTAATATTCTGTGCTGGATATTATGATAGATATTCTCAAATTTGATTTTGTTTCCTTGTTACTTTCTTCTCTTCTTTCCTTTCTTTCTAGAACTTAATATATCTAGATCTACTACAACATACCATCACTGTGTAAGTCAAGAGACAAATAAGAAAGAAACCACACTGCAAAATGGGATTTAGAAGTTCCATTTTAGAGATGGGGAAACTGAGATTGAGAATAGTTAGAAAACTTGCCCAGAGTTATACAGGAAACAAGGTAGGGGGCTGAGATTTAACTCAGGCTTCAAAACCTTAAAATTACTGTTTTACATTGAGCAAAATATAATCCCTGAAAATTACAATATAGAGAGATGAAAAAACCTCATTTGGTTGAGAAAATTCCTCTTGAAAAAGAAAAAAGCAAAGTTCAATTTCATGCCAGATAAAACGTTCCCCAGAGGCCAACTCATTTTAAGATAAGTGATTATTCAATCTGGCTGGAATATTACCATTTCTATTTTTCTCCCTACTTCTGTATTTCCATGTTGATCTTTCTTCTTTTTCTTTTTCTTTAGCCATTTTCAATTAAGATTTCTAATTAGATTCCAAATTTGAGACACATTTCTAGTAGAAAGCAAATGGCAAGCGTAATAATTAAGAGACAGCTGTCTCTTGTCTTGCTGGGGACGAAACAAGGCCTTTTGTTTCTAAGTTGTTAAATCCTAGAAAATTTTTCTTGATTTATTTTTATTGTTTAATAATAGTTAAGTGAATTGAAAGATACGGAATTGATCTTAAAAAGTCAATGCCCTCTCTAGAGAGATATTGAAAACCTCTCTTCTAAAATAAGCATATTAACTTTCACACTCTGAGTCCTTAAAACTTTTATTACTGCAAATATAAAATCTCTCAATTTGACGTAAGATCAAATCATTCTTTAGGTGTGAAAGTAGGCACTGCCCCAAATCATTTTCTCACTTTAAGATTTTTTTTTAATTGTGAGCATTTTACAGATTAAGGAGAATAAGCATTTTTAGTGGAAAAGAATGATTCAGAGCAGGTAAGATATAAACAGTATTTTTTTTGTGGTTTTTCTTTGTTTGATTTAAGAGAAAAACATTACTAATATCGATATTGAAAATTACTTAGTAAGCTCTTACTCCAGTGCTCCTCATTGGTACTTAAAGCTATATGTGTACATTTAAGTTTAATCAGAATTTGAAGCAATTAACATATAATTCAGCTCAAGAAAAATATTCTGCCTAAAAAAGTTAAGCCATTGAAACAAAGATATTTTTGTCTGGATTGATACGTATTTCAAATCTAGAGATTCTAAAAAATTATCTATTATAGTTTCACGTGCAGGGTCATAAGTCAAGTTACTTAAAAAACAGACCAGCCTCATGAGGACAAGGAACCTGTTAAAGTGCATATTCCCATGAAAGAAACTTTTGAAATATCTCCTAATGTTAACCTAGAAATAGCTGTGAGGAGATATGAAGTTAAATCATGGTTCATATACACATGCATGTACACCTATACATATATGGATTTACCATAGAATTCCCAAAACCTATAATATGCTAATGTGCATTTTGAGCTCCTGAGAGTGTTACAGTATTCAGAAATTTGCACACTTTGTCTCCACACCGTGTGATGCAGAAAACCCCGTGGAACTGGCATTCGCAGGAAGGAACACATTGAGAACCTCCTTGCACGGTCCTAAGGCGTTTTCTCTGTACCTTGGCAGGGGATGGAAGAGCATAGGGTCGACTGATACATTCGGAAGTATCTATATTCAGGGTATCGGAAGAGAAGACCAAGTGACATTGCACAGAAATGCCAAGGGCAAAAAGTGGCCAGGCGAAGATGTTCTGAGGACAGCTCACCATAGCCGGAAAGGCTCTATGGGATTGGGTCAGTTTTCATATCCATTTTCATCTAATGTCAACCCAACTTCACCTTATGTCTTCCTATTACTGTGACTTTGCTACAGCCACTCCTTCCTTTTATCAGTCATTGTCTTCATTCACTGCCATTCCACCTGCCCGGGATTCTCTTCCTCATACTTCAACTCTTAGTTCGAGCGCCATCGTCCAGAGAATACCCTCTGCTCAGCCAGGCCGTAGGAGGTTCCCCTCTTGTCTCCCACAATTTTCCCCTGCAGAACTCTGCTATTTCTCTTCATAGCCTTTATCACAGGTTTCATTCACATATTGATAGATGCTTATTCACTTCATGTCACCGCCACTAGACTATAAGCAGCATGAGAACAGGTACAGACTGTGCCGGTTCTGTTCAAGTCTGTCAAATCACCACACACCTCATACCTGAGTGTTTTCCACATAACAGGTTTCTAATGAACATGTATTGTTGTAATAATGAAAAAATAAGAATTACTTAGTTAATTCCTTCACATTTATGTCTAGGTCTGGCCTAGCCGAGACCCTCAAAATCGATTTAATGTATACATAGGAATCAATTCCTCTTCGGCTATGGTCGGCCATCTATAACACGCAGTCACACATATTCTAAGACAGCAGATTGATATTTTTGTAAAAGATTTTGTTAATAATAGGAGCTGTAAATTCAAAGTAATCATCGATCCAAATGGATATTGCGTTAATTACTGAAAACCGCTCTTATACCTGTTTTCCCGTTGTATTCCTCAAACAGCTCTGCTCTTTGATTATTGCTTTGCTGACTTCAGAGCTCTGTAAAGAACAAAAGGACAAAATGTCAGGATTTGGTGTTTCACTGGGAACTTCTCTTACTAAAACAGCCCTCGCTAACATGTTTACTATGTCAATAATGCTTATTGTGCCAAACTTGATGACATATATCACCATCGTAAGCTCTGTGGAATATAGCTATTTCTTCTTTGTATTCCAAATTAATCTGCTTCATGCAGCTCATGGAGCGCCACTAGATGACCTCATTTATCTGCTTACACGAGCCAGGCACTATCCTAAGCTACATGGATCAACCCATGTATTCCTCATAACCACTGGGCAGGCAAGAGTTTACTCAGCAGGCCTGAGTTAGACAAAAAAAAAAAAATCCAAAAAAAGGCCTGTGCTAAGGACTGGCCTTGGCCAGCTTCTAGAAGGCAACCTCTAGAACAGTCTGCCTGGTAGAGTATACGCCTGAGGCCATGGCCTATGCCGTTCTACTTGGACCAGAAACATTTATGGTGAGCACCTGCTTTTGCTCAGGGAAAGGGGAATCTGAAGTCTGAATAGCCGAGGTCAACCATCTGGTGCTGCATGCTTACATGACTGACCCCTGCTAAAACTACACAACTGACCGACCCCCCAGTAAAATTCTAGAGACCAAAGCTGGGCTGAGCTTCCCTGGCTGACCGTATGTTGTCAGAGATTGTTGTCAGAGATTGTTGCTGGAAGAACTATAAGCACATCCCCGTGTGACTTATGGGGAGGGGACACCTGGAAGTTGGCAGCTGGACTTTGTTTCATGAGCTATTTCTCTTGGCTGGTTTTAACCTACATCCTTTCACTGTAATAAACCATGACTGTAAGTATAACAGTTTTTCTGAATCTTGGGAGCCTGAAGGTTCTTGGAGACCTCTAACATAGCCATCCTATGAGGGAGGTACTATTATTATCCACATTTTATAGACAGAGAAATTGGCAAAGGAAGGTGAGGTAGTTCAGTCAGAGTCCTCTGGTTAGTTTAAAAGTCAGTATTTAAATTTGAACCCAATGATCTAGTTCCAGAGTTCGGGCCTTTTACCACTATGCTATATGGTTTATCGAAATATATTATTATATGTCATTCAATAAGTATTAAAAAATGCCACCTGATCTTTATCCTATTTTATTATCAGGAATAATAATTTTAAAAATGTAGATTTATTATCAATTACCAAGATTTCATTTCGCCTGTCAAAAAGAGAGCAGTAACTCTTATTGAATTGTTTAACCACTTCCCTCCAGTACACATGTGACATAAGATTTTCTTACACACGTTCTCATCTGTCTCTCCCCCATTCTGTTTAATCTAAGAGGATAAAACACACCAGGTCTTATATAATATGGGGAAAACAAAACACTGTACCATGATTTTTCTTAAGGTTTTTAATTTTTTGAGTCTGATAGATCCAGAGTTCCTTTTAAAATAAGTGTCAGAGACAATAGTTTCATAATCGAAGAAAGCATAAAACTAATCACTCGGGTGCTACTAAAGAAAATGCAAACCATCTATTGATTTCTAAACACAAAAGAGAAAAATAATATACCAGTTACATATAAAAGCCATAAGTATTTTGCAAATACTTTGCAAAAAGTATTTTGGTCTAATTAGTCATTGTCATTAGATGTCTGAGGTAGTAGCTTTATTCTAATACGTGGACAAAACTAATTCATTCTCTTATCTTTTTTTTTTTTTAATCCTTCCCAACCTAGGGATTATACAGACAACGGATTACAGTGTTTTGTTCTCATCACCCGAACAGACTGCACATCTCTTTGATATTTTGAAGTGCCATTATACGCAAAGGTAATAAAATCTACCTTTCGGTGTGGCTGTACAGGGTCAATGTAGTCTCATATGGTCCATAGTGTTCAATCAAGTCCTTGAAGTAACTTTCAAAGTTACAAGTAAAGCATAGAGAGGAAGGGCAACACCTTACACAATGATGGTGAAATGCATCAAACGTAAACTGGATAACTGTGCAAGTCCACTGATGTTGCAGAAGGACCAGCTGTGTTAACGTGAGCCTGAGTCTTTCACACTTGCTTTGTCTCTATTACGGCGTGATCACTTGTCAGCTCTCAACACACAGCAAGAAACAATACTGACCCAAACTCGCCAAAGTGTGTGATCACCTTATATGAATATTCCACAGAGTTAAAGCAAACAAAAATTCTTATTTAACACTTACTGTTACCTTCACAATAAATGATCAGCTGGAATATTTGTCTTAATCAGGACATCAATGTTTTCTTTAAGTAGAAAATACAAAATTCTATTTTAAACCACTTCGGAATATTAAACTTAATCAAACATTATTGATTAGGGTTAAAATGTAGAATATTAGAAAAAATTGGAATACACTCTGCTGGACTCCACCTTATACTACAGAGATTGGTACCTTCTTCGGTTCCTATATCCATTCCCCTGTGGCCTTGAATGAAGCTTTCATCACCCACGTTCTGTCTCTCCTTCTATCCCACAGTCCTGGACTGATGGGAATATCCCTAAAGTCAAAACTGGCCATTTACCCTTTCCACGTCACCCATAAAAGAAAACTGGGCTTGAGATTCTTTATTGTTGGTCCCAGAGTGATTGTGGGTTAAGACCTCTCATCAATGAGGGGTTTTGGTGTTGTATTATGTCAAAGACAGGAGCTGTGCTGTGTGGAGATCCTCATGGGTTCTGAAAAACACGTGTCCCCTACAAGATTCAGCAGTTAAAGCCTGCTTCACAGATTACATATAGTTACTAAAATCTATTATAATTAACTCTATCTAAAACAAATGTGAAGGTTTTATCCTATCTCCAAAAGCAGCTTGTTAAAATATTGCTTTGTTTCCCAATTCCCATTCTTTATTGTAAAGGCAGAGTGAAATTTAGCTGACAGCAAGATTATTCTCAACATGACCTTCATGTCAATAAAAAACTATTAAAATTTGGCAGAATTAATAATATAATTTGCAACAAAATCAACAAACTACTTATGAATAACTCTGTATAGAAAATTATTAAAAGTTATAAGGAGAAATAAGAAACTATAACACATACATGATTGAAACAGCATTTACAATATAAATATTTCTTCTTCCCAAATTAATTTTATATATTTAGAAGGATTCCAATCAAAATTCTAATGGGAGTAGTTTTAAAGCCTGTTAAAACTTTCTAAAATTCATTTGAAGGAGTTGTGGATCATAAAGAAAATTCCGAACATGAATATTAACAAGAGATTTTGCTTGATCTGATGAAAATATATTGTTGTGATGCAGCATTTAACATAGTGAAGAACTGGCTTAGGAACTGATGTACAGATCAGTGGGAAAAGATAAGTACGTCAGAAACACCCCATTTGATGCATTCATTTATCAAATACTTAATGTTTGTCATATGCCAAACACTATGCTAGTTATTAAAGGGACAACACAATTTCTGCCCTCAGAAAGTATGATGGGAAAAAAATTATAGCTATTTTCATTATGATAGAGATTGGTACAAATAGACATAGGACTGTATGGATGCATATAAAAAACTAAATTTAGTGTATAATAAAATGAATGCCACAAATTAATTAGAAAGGAATTGTTTAATAAATAATGAGATAATTGCCAGTTTTTGGAAAAAGGTCAAATATGGCTCATTAGTCATAGATAAAAATTCAAGAAAGATGTAAAGAAAAATGTAAATTATTATTTACATGTCTTTTTGGATAGGTCAAGTATACTTCTGAAGTTTATAAGTTCTAAAAAAAAAAAATCAAAAATGCCTGGCAGATTGGACTATGTTAAAAAAAAAAATTCCCTAAGTTAAAAAAAAAAATTAAAGCAAAGCAGATATGAAATTATTTGCAACCAATTCAATACACCAAAATCTATTTTACATAAATACTAAGTACCAAAATATCAAAGGATATTTCCCAATGAAGAAACAACTCGCAAACATATGGAAAAATGTTCAACCTCATTAATACTCAAGGAAATAACCATTAAAACAATGATCAACAATATTTCACAGAACAGACTGGCAAAGAAGAAAAAACATTCATGCTTAATGCCATTTTGATAGTTCCTTCAGTGCCACCTTCTGACAACTCCCGAGGGCTCTAAAAGTATTCCTAACCTGTCCCCGAAACTCCAGGAAGCATTCTCACCATATGTAATTCACACAAGCTGTGCATTGCAGGCACACCATACTTTAACACCCACTAACCATAATAGGTAAATGACTGTCAAATATTCAGGTAAATGACTGTCAAATATTCATCCTGGCATCACAGGTACCATACCTAGTACTGAGGAGGAATGCAATAAATGTATTGAATGTATAGATGAATTAATAAGCTTATTTCTTCATCATTAAAGTAAATAAAAGTGTGATTCTGGCTTCTCAAAAAAAAAATATTTTCATACCCTTTGATCTAGTAATGCCAATTCTGAGTTGCTATTCTAGGGAAGTAATGCTTAAAATAGAAAAAAGTTCTATATACAAGGAATTACTACAATATGACTTAAAATAGAAAATGTAGAAACAGCCTAAATACAGTTGAGAAATGTTTGAAAATACTGTTCAAATAATTTGATGGAATATTATGTCACTATTAAAGAAGAAAAGTTTGAAGTTCAAGTTTTAAAAGGCTTATCCCAAAGTGTTAAATGTAAAAAGCAAGATTTAAAGTTGCCTACCTCACACATAACAGGTATAGTATTTTACATTACTAAGTAATTTTACACTACTAAGCATTAAATTCCATCTCCACTAATACTTAACTATATCTCCATGAACAAGTTACTTAGCCTCCTTAAGCTTCAGTTTTCTCATTTATAAAATGAAAAAGCAGTAACAATATTACCTATCTCAAAATGCTATTTTTAATTAAAAATCAAATTAGATAATTCAAATAGTATGAACAGTACCTATCACATAATAAGTGTTCACTAACTGCAACTGTAGCTTATATTTGAACTATTTAACAAAAACAAAATGTTTGTGTAGCAGGTAGTCTAGACGCTAACATATCAATGCCTGGGAAGTAGATTTGTATGGTGGATTTTTAGCTATTCAGAACCTTTGGAACATCCCACTTGTAAATTTACACATCACCAAGATGGGTGTGAGAAATCTATTTCTCAGTCTTCATTATAAGTTAAGAGTCTAAATTATCCATTAACATATGATGAGAATACTAGGGTGCAAGCGTGTGACGTAGGCTTTTCAGATAAGATACCATTGTACAAGGCTCCAATTCAGAAGCCCATGCTTCGCAGAATCCATCTGACAGTCCATTCAGAAAGCTGACCTCGGAGGCATTCAGGACAGAGTCTCCACCATCGGGCCCATGGCAAGCAGTGTGAGTGGTAGGGCTGTGCCAGTGATGGTAACTGGGGGTCTGTCCTGGAACTCATGTGTATTTAGTTTATGTTGGAGCTCCTGAGCAGGCAGCCTCCAAGCCTGAGCCTCTGTCCATTCAAACTTTAACGGATCCTCTACACGTTCCCTTCATCACTTTTCCCTCCGTTCTCCAGAACACACACACACACACACACACACACACACACACACACACACACACCCTTATGTATGTATATGTGTATGTAATCTTAGTTTGTGGCTGCATCAGTATAAAGCTAGGTATAATAATATTATATAATACATTTTTTTCAACCTAATTCTTTTCTTCAGATTTTAAAAGATATTGAAATATTTTTATGGGCCCCTAAAAGCTTTGTAGGCCATTGGCACTTTGTCTACTGTGCTTGATAGAAAACTTGGCCCTACCTTATGTTTTGAGATAATTTCCTTTCCTCTTTAAACTAGCTAGAGTCTATTCTGTGTCTATTTAATTTTTTAGGAATTCTTGAATTCTTTGAGAAAGCTTGTATTATGAAAGGGATAATGAAACATTATGGAAAAGGAGAAGAATATCTGACTGATTAATGTGTCATCAGCAGTTTATGGCATTAAATGAGAAGCTTTACATGCCTATCTCAGAATCCCAAGCTACTTAAAGGGGATGCAAAGGCTGTCGTGAAAAAATGGCACTGAGTCCAATTCCCCACCTGCCATCTGAATCACCTACCTCGTACCATGACCAAGCTGTCATGGTCCGTGATACTGAGTTCAGTAGGTCATTCCCTTAGGAAGAAAATCAGATGTTCTACCTCTTGATAGCTTTGAGTGCTAGAAAGTTCTTCTTAAACACTAAATCAAAATATCTCCTTCTGAAACATTCTTTTTTTTCCCAGAACACATTTCCAACATCTGAGTATTCTTTATGCTTTCATTTTAGATATCCAATATCAATGCCTTGGCATCATCACAGAGCAGCCCAACTCGAAAGACCTCTATCTACATCAACGCCACACACTTGTCACTTTGATTCTGCATCGGTCCATCATTTCCCTGGGTCACCTGTTGCTCTGAAGAAGAGATGTGAATCACTAAATCAGAGGCACTGTGTCTTATTTTTCTCTAGATCACAAACTCATCTTTTCTTTGACTTTCAACTGAGGAAAACAAAATTGCACTGGGCTACCGCTTTAAAAGAAATTTGGAACCCAATACAAAACATAGATGTTAACGTTTTGGAAAAAAACCCTTCAACTCTGTTTTTCTTGAAGCCAAAATGGAATGGTGAAAACGTTACATAATTGGGAACCTGGAAATACAGATTCTAAGTATTCTGAGTCCTTGTTCTACTACTGAATCTTATGCGGTCTATAAAATCCAGATTCCTCTATCCCTTTAGGGATAATGTAGACTTAATATTTGATGACTTGATTTCCTAAGTCAACAGCTTTATGAAGAAGTAAAATTAAAATAATACTGTTCAGCAATGCCATTTCATTTGCATTTAAGTTTTTCATTTAACCACGAACAAGAGAAGTATGAACTGGGATTGAAATCAAATGCACACCATCATAAATTATCCTCCTGATTGCATTTTTTCTACTCTTGGAAACCAGTGTATCTATGTGTTTTATGCTCATAGATAAGAATTTGCCTCACCTAAAAAAATACAAAGAGATTACACAGACCTAAATGAGGGCAAAACCTGTGTCTATATTCATGGAAAGTCCTTTCTCTTGATTCATTTGTTCAAAAAATACTCGGTTCTTGTATAAGTTTTGGTAATACTAGGTTTTGTAATAATTAACCATAAAATTTCAGTCACTTAAGTTAATAACCCACTGATTAATAACCCACTGATTTTGACTGTGGGGGCAAGAAGGAGTTCTCGTTTATGGAGTTGTTCAGAAACCCAGGCTGAGAGAGACTCCACCATCTTGCAGCCAAGTGGTTAGTCACCCTGAACATAGATGTCCAGCAATGGGATTAGGGGAGAGAAAGAATGAGGATGAAATAAGAGCCTTGTAGGATAGGCTTGGAAGTGTCACATGATCCACCTGGTGCAAGTGGGCCTGAAGAGCCATAACTCTATACCTCAGAAGGGAGGCAGGATCTCTGATGGACAGCTGGTCATCTCCCTACCAGTCTCCTATAGTTAAAGATTTCATGAGGCTCAATTAGTCCAAGGTGCATTGCATACATTTACCTATACCAATGTTGGATAGCAATGAAATGAAGTAGGTAAAATGAATGATATTAAGAGCTTTGGTAAAACTGTCATCAGAAATAGATAACAAGAAAAGGATAATCAGAAGAACATGATGATTATAAGCTATATGCATTTCGGGGAGGACAGACAACAAGAGACCAGTAAAAATGTAGTTCTAGATGAAAAGTATCAGAAATAGTTTCAGGGCAAAAGTGATATCAGAAATGGGAGTTTACAGGGGTGTTATTTTCATTGTCATATAATACAAGATAAAAATACTCTTCAGGCTGATGTTTAGGACTGTTTATGATCTGCCCCTTTCCAGTCTTCTTCTTTACTAGTTTTTTACATGGATTTATCCAGCCATTTCCAAAATGATTCTTATTTTGTGGCCTCTCCAAATTTCCTCTCCAGAGGCACCTATCATCAGGTTACTACCTGCGGGAACACCACCAACCCTACAAAGCCTCCTCGTACAGTCATCAAGAAGAATACTGGTCCCTCTTGGAATTCTATTATTTATGTGTGGTAGCTTGTTATGTAGTTATTTACTGTATATTGTTACAGGAATCTACTTTTTTGATTCTTTACACTATCATATCTCTTTTATACAGTAAGAAATTACAATGTTATTGAATGATTATTGTTATTCAATAATTGTTATTGAACAAAACATATTTATCCATCAAACTAGTAGTTTTTAAACATTTTCATACCAAAATTTCTTGGGGACTCTAAGCTCCTGATGATTCGATTTCATTAGCTTTCGATAAAATAGAAGACTAATTCTGCTGAATCTGAGATAAAACCATTAAACCACATTTCAGACAAAAACACAATGAGCTCCGTGGTTTAAACTACCTGAACATAAGCTGATAGGCATATGATATACCACTGGAAAGTTTAAAGAGAATTGGGAACTATTTCTTAGAATGAGTAGTTAAAACTGCTCAAGAAGGGAACATCTATTCTATTTTGTGGTCTAGTGCATAGAAAGTAGTGAAAGATGACTGAGCTGAGCCCCAAAGCCATAATCATCACAATAGCATTACCTTTAGTACCCTCACGAGAGCGAGGAAACAAAAGAAATAGTTAAATATTAGAGAAGAAGACATCTGGCAGCAGAATGAGGGTATTAGTTGAGAAATCATTTTAAACTAAAATAGAGAAAGTCAATAGGCTATAAGAGTTCTAGAGATTGCTTACTAAATCCCTTACTATAAGCCCAGGAATAATGCATGATGTGGATCAAAACTATAAGCATGGCTAATAAAGGGAAACGATATTATTGTAAGGGAAATGTACATATTTTTACTTCTTTAAAGTTCAACCAGCTCTATCAATGTTGAGATAATATAGCTTTGAAATTTTCCTCTTTAAAGCGGTTTCATGCACAAGCAGTAAACAGGACCAGTCAAATGCCATAATCTGTCTGGTACTGTCTGGTAAGTAATCTGTTAAAATCATCTTTCAAAGCATGGAAAGACAGACAGAGTGAAGATGACAGGGAAATCTTCAGAAATAGCCTATAGATCAAGTGTTATCTAGGAATAAAATGTCTTCTCCAAAACAACTTGTAATATTACCTTTCGAGGAATGTCAAAGCAAATAAAAACACATTTTTTTCCCAATATATCAAAAGAAAAGAGACAACTGGAGACTCGGTGAACTGATGATAATGGTCCTCCAAAGAGAACACTTAGAATTTAGAGTTCTAAAAAAAAAAAAGACAGACTAAATTTGACAGGCTGCTTTCTTTGAAAGGAAAGATTTTAGGAGATACTACTAGATATTGTCTCCTAAAATGGTAAAAGTGCAGAATAAAATAATTATTAAAAAAAATCTAACCATAAAAGTTTGCATTTTTAAGGATTTATTATACTCGAGGCCTAGTGCCTAAAAATACTATCTCATTATAATCTTTCTTTAGTTATTTCCACATTAAAGAGGCTGATAGAGGCCCAAAATATCGAGGCCACAGTAGGTCAAGAGCTAAGAAAAGCCTAGAATGACTTCGAAAGGAGAAGGAACCTAAGAGGCTAGCAAGATACATGTTCTCGCAGAGCGCATACTGTGGGCAATGGGGAAACTACACCTTGAAAATCTACATGGCTCTAGAAAGAGATTTCAGAAACTGGGGTTGAGCTGAGTAACAAAGACGCAAAGATCAAGGTCAAAAACTCAGAATGTTACTGGGTTAGTTTCAGTGTGGCTCTATAATAACAGATGACATTTCCCCAAGGCAGCTGATCCAGCCCCCGTGAGCCCCTGCTCTCCCAAGTCTGCATTTAGAGACATCCCAGTAGTTGCCGAAATCAGCCACGGTGGCAGTATTTATACCTGGGAAATGGGCAAACGGAACAAGCAGGACTTTATGTTTTGTTTTGTTTGTTGTCTAAAGAGCCAGCTTGCCAGCACACTACTGCCCTAAGGGAACGTGTCACGGCATTATGAACGATGACCCCCAAAGAAGGAATAATCTAGAGGAGACATACAAAAGAAGATCCAAGGAGGATCATGACAGAGCTCATCAGGGTTCCGGTGACATTTGTCTAATCAGGTGACAAAACACCTCTGCGGTAATGTTATCCCATTCAAGGAGGTGAAGGTAAAGAAAATCCCTATGACTATTGGTTGCTTCTGGCATATCCAGAAATGGATGACTTTATCTCTCTCACTGTGGAAGTCCCTCTAATAAAAAATTCAGAAGAGTGTGCTGGAAAACCAAATACCGGAACCAAACTCAAAAAGAAAGATGCTCTGATACAGTGAACTGTACCTGTGCTACATGCAGCAGAGCAAAAGGGGCCCATTTTGGAAGCATTTACACCATTTAATCTTCATCTGAGTCTTCCTCCAAAGGGAGAGGGAACAGCAGGGGGAAAGGGCACCGAGAGGCAGATCGCTCTCCTTTAGAAAAGGTGAGGAAGGAAATACTTCTGCTGCCCTGAAGAGATGAAAGGTACTTATGGCCTGAAAGAATGTGAAGGAGGGGACGAGAAACACATCGTCAGGCAGAAGGTACAGTCCTTGCTAGACAGACTATTATCAGCACTAAGGAACCCACCTCTGCCAAAGCTTCTGAGGGGACCCCATCCCCGCTGAGACTAAACAAAGTGGAGAAACCGAGGAAGGGAAATTTGGAAGTTTCAGTTCTTCGGGTTTATCTTTATATATAACTTCTCCTTGTTGTGGTGGTTTTATAACATTCAAAAAAATATGTTTAAGTATTATCAGAGCATCTTTAAGTAGTCACATGTTATAATTGCATAACTTCTGATGAAACATATCAGACACGTAGCTAGGCATAATTTGGGATGTAAAATCAAAAACTGGGTGGATGATTTTTGGTGTGGGGTACAGCGAGGATGCATCCTAACCTAGTTCAACGCCCTCCAGAGTACTGTTGCCTGATAGACAGTCTGTGTCAAATGTGTTCTAATCCATTCTGTACTAGTGTGTGTGCACTAGATGCAGCTGGCTAGCAGCTCTTCAAATGTGCCTCGTGTTACCGAGAACTGAATTCTTATTTGATTTTAATTTGAACTTAAATAGCCATGTGTAGCTAATGGCTATTGCATTGATTTAGCTCTGGTGAGCCTTAGGGTTCTTGTTAAAGCTGAATGTGTTAAGGGCACAAAAAGAACAGGGTTGGGGTGGAGGCTTCCATCCTCAGGGCTCACTTCTAAGAGAATCCCGCCAGAGTATCACTCCTGTCTTCCGCCACCCTCTTCACACACTGACATCACACTCTCACTCTGTTTTAAATTAGAAGAAAATGCGGATCCTTTTCTGCGTCCTACCTTGAGGTAAGCCTCTAACAGTGTGCTCCATCTCATGCAGAAGCCTGCACTTGTCCAGCTTAATCTGACTGGGTGGCTGAGTTTAATTCCATATGAAATACTGGAAGCTCAATGTCATACCATCCAGTCAAGATTTTATCAGCAACGAAGCTGTTATTTGGAGCTCCATGTGTCTGATTTCTGTGTTTATCAATCAGTCCCCTCCAAAACATGGAAGGGAAAGGGAAATAATTTATTGACCTCCGCCACTGCTTCCTCAGAACTTCAATACTAATATTTCTGATCATGTAACGGCTTCAAGAGTCAAAGGTAGAATTTGCCTTTGTGGTGAACTCTGTTTGTTCTGAGACATGAATGCTACTGTTAGGCATATATACGTGCTATGTATGTGTTAGTTTGTATGAAGGCAGCTGTGAGCTTGAGGAGTCAATCACATGGAAGTGCTTTGTACTGAGATCAAAGCCTTTCCTGACCTTTTTGAGTTGGTCTAATCCTCCATTATTTGCTTTCATAGCATCTATTACTTCTCCTTGTGATGTATCATATCTTAATTTGTGCTATTCATCAGTGAATAATGTACAATCCCCCTATATTGGAAACTCAATAGCTTCATTAGGGAAAAGACTATGTGCATCTTTGATCATCATTCTATTTTCAGCACTGGGATAGTGACTGGTACATGGATGATATGCTCAACAAATAAATAATGCAATATTTTATTTAATTATATAAAAGATTATCTTTGGTACAAGCAGAGATTATGATGTAAATTTAATTTTTTGGCTTCTTATATGCACTGTCTCCAGAAATAAGGGTTCTGTAAAAAAAGAACTATTATTTAGAGGAGTGTAATAGTCTCCAGGAATACAAAACTAATCACAGTTGTAACAGAAGGAACCAATAATAACTCCTGAACTCATGCCATGCTTCTGCTTCCAAGGGTCTACATCAGGGGTCTCACAACAGTTAGCTGAGTAATACAAAGCACATTATCACAGGCTCAGCCTGCAAACAACAATTTCTGTTTGTTGAGCATCATTACGTCAGATACTGTGCTGAGCATCCTAGAAAAGGTGATAGAGTCAAGATAGAAAGTTTTGTGGTCCAGTTTTTTCTTTACCCCTTTGTCAGATTACTTCCTTCTCATGGCATTCTTTAGGTTCATGGAGCAAAGATCTCACAGTGAAGTGGATATTACTAATGGACTTAAGAAATGGTGGTATCGGATATTCACTTTTACGGTTTCACTTTTGCATCATAGTTTTGCTGAGCTATTAGTCAAGTTTGCAAACTTGAAATCTTGTGCTTTATGGACTAATGTAGAGAGTGTATGTATATTTTGAATCAAACTGGAAAGCAAGGAGCTAAGACAGGATTAATGCAGCTATATAATTGCAGACAGTGGGAAAAACACCTGGTCTAGAGTAATGAGCAACATCCAGACTATTTCCATGGAGGTCAAGAACGCTCACTATAGAGCCTCAGAAATTCTTGGGGAGAGACCTAGATTTCTTGTCATTGAATAGGAATGAGGACTTGAGATTATTGCTACTTGGATATTAAAGGAAAATAAGATACTGAAAAGGTGACCTACCTAAAGAATCCAGGGCTCTAAATTAATTAGAAAGGGCTGGGGTGGGGTCTGCAAGTTAACCTGAGACCACTACTCGGGAATGTGGATCTCAGTGAAGGAACAGTTGATAAGAACTAGAGAATGAGAAGGTCACTACAAAAATACTAGAAAATCTTTCCATCCTAGAACATCATGCATAGTTCTTATCACTGTAACTTAAGAAGAGGATTTAAAACTTGAGAAGATCCAGCACCATTATGAATAAAGCATAAAGGCTGACATATACAGTCAGATTAACATGGAAAATTTCATGAACTTGGACACGGAAGCCAAGGAACAGCATCAGTGTATATACGAACGAGTTCGAGATCATTATGACTCACACATGTAATACGGATTTATTCAACAAGTTTAACAGTATGAAGGCAAAGAACAGCTTTAAGAAAATAAGACTCTCAGCATTAACGCTAAATAGAAAGACATTCTGGAACTACACATGTCTGGCAAAATCATGTCAAATGCATTGAAAATCGAGTCATAGACAGTTATTAAAGGGCACATTGGACATGACCTGCCTTTAGGGTTGAAAGCCACAATGATCAATAACCATAACTTAAGACATCCAATTACAATCAAGCATAAGAATTAGAAGTGTATGAGTATATCACCAATTAAATTCCAGAATATTTAGGGAGGCAGGGGGAAGAAATTTAAACAATAGCCAATATCTAATTTTCTGAAAGAAAACATCTGTAAATTAAGGAATTCTTCAGGAAAAAAGGGGTCTCTTTATTCAGATATCATGAAAATAATTACAATTAGGGACCTTGCATTTAAGTTTTGATTAATAATGCTCTCTATTTTTAAAACGTCTGTACAGGCAAGGGGGAACTGAAGTTATCAGAATGTTAATTTGTCATTTGGAGTGCTAAAGCCGAGATATCTGACTACTCGTCAGAGCATCCTTGCTCTGTATAGGATTTCTGGAGATTAGTCAGCTCCTTTCTGGGGAATGAAAATAGCTTTCAGAGAAGCCATGCACAGATACATTTTTTAACCTGACACTAAAGGAGATATAAAGTTACTTTGACAGAGGAGACTTTGATCTTAGGCTGAAAAACTGAAAGAAGAGAACAAAGAATCAGAATCCAGGCATAGCCTCAATCTTCATTTAAATGTTTTTATGAACACCTCATGAGAGTGGGAATTTTCTCATTAAAAAAAAATAACAAACCTTCTGTGTTTAAGTTTTAGACAGATAGTCTACCTCTGAACTACAAAAAAAAAAAAAAAACAGTAAATGATACTCATTCAAAGACTCTGTCTTGTGTTCTGTGAAAACATCATATAGATCAATACTCCTTTGTCAGTTGAAAAGGAAAATATTTATTTTTTATAACATAGTTCAGAGACTATCTCATTTGATCGTCAGGATAATAACAAGAGTGAGTAAGAGCAGGTATCATGGTTTCTATTTAACAAAAGTAAAAACTCAACTTCCAAGATCTAGCAAATGCATCAATAGCTGCCTATTTTAATGTCCATTGCATGAACTGGTGTAATTAGGAACTCAGCTAGGTTAAGAAATTGAGATTTGAATGAATCCACTTAATTTTAAACCCATGCTCTTAACCCACTATTTTTTAAACGTATTGTCCAAAGTAACAAGCTTTTATTCCTAGAACTAACAATTAAACTCCCAAACTTGTGTCCTCCTCATTATACAAATCTCCTCCGTATTTGTCCATGAGTAAACAGCAGTGAGAATAAGGTATTCACCAAACCCTTGCTCTGTGACACCCCTAGAAACACAGGAATTCCAAGCTTTCCTTGTAATTAGGTGTGGCCGCATGAGTGACATGCAGATAGATGCATTGTGCACTTATCCCAGACCCGGACTGTAATATCCTCCTTTACTATCATCCGTGTCCGCCTTCCCTCCCCACTAGCTGAATGAGGAAGACACCGAGTACAGAGCTGCCTGAGGGAGGATGGGGCTCCCTATAAGACCATATAGAAGGCCGTTTCACACTCCCGCCAGCCAAGTCTGAGAATTCTAGTTGTTTCACATTCTCACAAACATTTGGAGGTGTTAGTCTGATTCCTTTTCAGAGATTATATTCAGTGTGTAGTGACAATCGTGGCTTTATTTTGCCTTTTCCTGATGACATAATTTTAAGCATTTTCCATATGTTTATCACCTATTTGTTACATGTTCATTTGAGACTATCTGTTCCAACTTTTTCTCATTTTTAATTGAGAAGTGTATCATTTTCTTATTGTGCGATAGCAGTGTTTCTATTCTGAATACACTTTTGTCAAATATATTTTTGCTGAAACACATTTTATTGGAATAATTTCTCCTCTTCTGTGGCTTGCCATTTTGTTTTCCTAATGGTATCTTTCAAAAAGAAGTCTTACATCTTTATAAACACCAGTTGCCAATTTTTCTTTTAATGATTTGTGCTTTTTTTTTTTACCATATATTAGATATCATTTCCTGCTCAAGTTCATGATAACAGTCTACTTTGTTTATTTTTAGAAGGTTTATATTTTAGCTCTTTGGAATTCAGCACTTGCAAACGGGAATATAGTTCATCTAATGAGTAAGAGCTGTTGTTCATTTTATTACATGATTTATTCGGTCCAAGAAACATTTATTGCAAAGAATTTCCTCAGTGATTGCTTGGTGCCTAGATCAAAAATCAACTAACCATTATACGTAGGTCTATTTCTGAACACTTTTCATCCATTGGCCTGTTTGTCTTTGCTTATGCCACTACTGTCCTGTCTGCATTAGGATAGCATCACCATAACTTCTGTGCATTTCCATATAATTTTAGTATTAGCTTCTCAATTTCAACACCCCCCCCCCACCCCGCACACACACACACAAATAAAGTCCACTGGGATTTTGATTGGGATTGCATTAAATTTATAGATCAATTTTGGGAGAACAGACATCTTAATAAAATTGAGTTACTGAAGCCATACAGAAGGATGAAAGATCTTTAAATTCTCCAAGCAAAATTTTATCATTTTCATTGTTAAAGTCTGGCACGTATTTTGTTAAATCTCCTGGAGTATTTTCTATTTGGGGATGCTTTTATAAATCATATATGTAAAATGACTTTTCTAATTATTCTGCATGTATACAGAAATTGATTGTGTAAAATTAGCCTTGAGTCCTATGACCTTCCTATATTCACTTATTTTCTAGTAGTTGTTAGATTTGTCAAGATTTCCTACATACATATATCTTCCATGAATAAAAAGAGTTTCAATTATTCCTTTGAATTGTTATGACTTTTTTGTTTTCTTGTCTTTTGGGGGTTGACTACGCCCTCCAATATGATGTTGAATAGAAATCTGACACTGCTTGTTCCTGATCTTAGCTGGCAAGTACTCAGAATTTCACCATTAAGAACGATGTTTGCAAATCAAAATCACAATGAGAGACCATCTCACACCTGTTAGAAGAGCTATAATCAACAGGACAAGTAATAACAAATGTTGAAGAGGACGCAGAGAAAAAGGAACCCTCATATACTGCTGGGGGGACTACGAATTGTACAGCCACTATGGAAACAGTATGAAAGTTCCTCAAAAAACTAAGAATTGATCCACCATATGATCCAGCAATCCCTCTATGGGTATTTACCCCAAAGACTTGAACACCCATATCCAAAAAGATATTTGCATACTGATGTTCATTGCAACATTATTCGTGGTGGCCAGGACATGAAAGCAACCGAAGTGTCCTACAAAACGATTGGATAAAAAAGCTATGGTACATATATACAATGGAATATTACTCAGCCATCAGAAGAGATGAAATACTGTGTTTTGCAACAACATAGATGGACCTTGAGATAAGCATGCTAAGCAAAATAAGCCAGACAGAATAAGTTGAAAATCACATGATATCACTTATATATGAGATATGAACCTAAAAGCAACAAATGAACAGGACAAACAAACAGAGACTTATGGACATGGACTATAGACTAGTGGTTACCAGAGGGTAGGGGATGGGGGATGATGGAGAAGGTAGAATATAGGGAGGTAGAACACAGAGGGTCAAATATTGGGTTTAGGGGGAGGGTGAAGTGGGTAAAGGGGACCAAATATATGGTAGCTGAAGAAAACTGGACTTTGCTGGTAAACACACAATAGAATATGCAGATGTTAAATTATAATGTGCGCCTGAAAATTATATAATTGTATTAACTAATGTTACCCCAATAAATTTAATTTATAAAAAGTAAAAAAAAAAAAAGAACACTGTTTGCTATAAAGTTTTTATCATAATGTTAAATTTTTCAAGTGCTTATTCTGTAGCTGTTGAGTGGGTCATATAATTTCTCCTGCTAATGTGATACAATATATGATTAATTCTTTTATTTATTTATTTATTTTGAGATTTATCAGGTTTTTATTTTTATTTTTTGATTTTTTTTTTAATTCTGTATGTCACCACATATTTGACCCCTTTTACCCCATCTATCTCCCTCCTAATTCTTGAATGTTAAATCAATCTTGTATTCCTGGGGTAAACTCCAAATGTTCATAATAAATTAGCATTTTATATATAACAGAATTGTTTTGCCAATATTTTGTTAAGGTCTCTCATCTCTGTTCATGAGGGATAATGTAATGTATTTTCTTCTAATGTCTTTAAGTTTTGGAATTATGATGATTTTATTAAGTTGTGTGTGTTCAGTCCTCTTATATTTTATAAAATTTGTATAAATTTAAAATTCTTCCTCCTTAAAGATATGCTTGTATTCATTAGTGAAGCCACATTGGCCTGGAGTTTTATATAGGGGAAGGTTTTGAATTACAAATGTAATTTACAAGACTGCTCACATCTTCTATTTTTGTGTCAATTTTGATAAACTGTGATTTAAAGGAAATTCTCCATTTTGTCTAAACTATAAAATTCAGCAACTAAAATTGTTCATTTTTCATAATATTCATTCACATTTCTCTTAATAACTTTGGAATATATACTATTATCTTCTCTTTCAAATCTAACATTGGTAATTTATACTTTTTCTTGATCAGCTATGCTAGAGATTAGCACCTTAATTAATCTTTTGAAAATAATTTCTAGCCTTTTACCTTTTTTGCTTTTTTCTATTGCATTGCTTTTCTGTCTTGTGTTTATTATCTCCTTTCTTCAACTTTGGTTCTAATGTGCTCTTCCTTTTCTAGCTTCTTAATGCAAAAACTTAGGTCACTCATTTTAAGATTTCTTATTTTCTAAAAAGCATTTAAACGTGTTTATGTTTCCAAACACTGCTTTAGGTGAATCCTATAAATTGTATTATGTTGTGTTTTTATTCTGATTTAGATCAAAGCATTTTTAAATTTTCTCTAGGGATTCTTCTTGATCCATGAGTTACTGAGACATGTTACTTATTCTTCAATATTTGGTGAGTTTCCAGGTATCCTTTTTTCCTAAATTTAATTCAACTATACATATTGTGGTCAGAGAAACTGCTTTGTCAAATGTCATTCTTTTGTAACCTGTTAAAACTTCCTTTAAGGCCCAGCATATGGTCTATTTTGGTGAGCGTTTCGTAAGTACTGGAGAAGTGTGTGTTCTGCAGATGTTGAAAATTGTATTCTACAAATATAAATTGATCAATTTGATAGACGGCATTTTCAAGTTTTTGATGTAATTAGCTTTGTTTTTTGTTTTTTTGTTTGTTGGTTGGTTTTGACTGTCAATTACTGAGAGTAGTTGTTAAAAACACTATGATCAGGCATTTATGTATTCTCCTTTTAGCTCTGCCATTTTTTTTAGTGTATTTTAACCTCTGTTATTCAGGTGCATCCATATGTAGGCTAGTTATAACTCTGATATACCGGCCTTTTATCATTATGAAATATTTCTCCTTTTCAAGTAATAATCCTAGTCTTGACGTTTACTTTGTCTGATTTAATCCAGCTACGTCAGCCTTCTATTTCTGATTACTATTTGCAAGTTATGTATTTGCTCATCCTTTTACTTCAAAATATATCTTTATGTTAAGAGTTTTATAGATAGCACACATTTTATTTCATTCCTTCTGTTGTCTTACTAATTTTATACACTTTATATAATTTTTAAATGATAGTTCTAAGTATCACAATTTACATCCTTAATTTATCACACTCTACTTCTAATTATTGTTGTATTACTTCAGGTAAAATGTAAGAATCTTAAAAAGACAGCATAATCCTGTCTGCCTACCTTTCTCTGTGCTACCGCTGTCATATAATATGAACCCACAGGTGATATTATTTGTTCGAAATAGTCAGTTTTCAGTTAAAGAAAACAATAGACATTAAATATAAGTTTTACGTTTCCCAATATATTTATACTTAGGATCTCTAGTGCTCTTCATTCTCTCCTGGTGACATGAGTCCCTGTCTGGTATCACTTCTCTTCAGCTGGAGGAACTTACTTTAACTTTTCTTGTAGTACAATTCTGCAAGAATTCTCTCAAATCAAAAATGTTATCGAAACCTCAAGTCGTTGGATTTTAAAATCTTTAAGATATCATTCCATTGTTTTCTAGCTGCCATTGTTTCTGATTTAAAAAATCATCCGTGATTGGTACCATGGGCTCTCCTACATGTAATGTGTGCTTTTTCTTATGGCTGCTCTTAATATTTTTTCTTTCTCTTTGTTTTTCAGCAATGTAACTATGATATGACGAGAAGCGATTTCTTTTGTATCCATACCATTTGTGTTGTGTTATTTTCAGCAAATTTAGGAAGTTTTGGGCCATTATTTATTTGGACATTTTATGGCCCTGCCTCTTCCTCCCCTTTTCCCAAGACTCTATTTTTATATACGAGACCTTTTGACCTACTTCACATGTAATAGAGACTGTGTTTGTTTGAAACATTTTTGTGTTGTTGTTGTTCACACTGGGTAATTTCTGTAGATCTTGTCTGTTCATTCACCTTTTCTTCTGCAGTTTCATCCTGCTCTTAATCCCACCCAGTAATGTATTTAAAGGTCAGATTTTATAATTTTCAGTTCTAGAATTTCAATGATTCTTTCAGTGGCTTCCAATTCTCTGCTGACAATCTATCCATCCACTCATTTCTTATAGTTGCTTTAAACTGTTGAACATGTTTATGATAGCGATTTAGTTATTATAAATAATCTGTTATAAGAGCTGATTTTAGTATTTTATTGTCAACATCATAGTCATCAATGTTTTTGTTTCTGTTGACTGCTTTTTCTTTTGGTTTTGGAACACATTTCCTTCCTTCTTCACGTGGCCAAAATGTTTTATTTTGTTTTGTTTTATGCTAGATATTATAGAGCTTACACTGAAAGGAGCCTCGAGCATGGTGTTTTGCTTTAAATAATATTGAGTTCAGTTTTCACAGGCAAATAATAGAACCTCTCAATTCCATCAGGCTTTTTTTTTTTTTAATTCTTTGGTAGGAAATATTTATTTTGGTTTCATTTGGACCTAGGGTCTAGTCTTTACGCTGTAGCTTAGTCCTTATTCCCAAAGCATGATCCTTCTGAGGTTTCAACGGATTGAAGTACCCAGCAGGGTTGTTCCACTCTGGATAACTGAACAGTCATGTCCTCTGGCACTGCACAGTTTCTGGGATCCCTGTTTTACTCTGTCTCACATGACACCTCACCCTATTCTTACGTCAATACTTTAGGCCCAAACTCAATCTTTCCCTCTCTTCTCAACGAGATCTCCACTCTCTGTGCGGGATTACTTCCCTGCTCCAAGCCAAAACATGGAAGGAAGGTGAGGCTCACCTCATATTTTTTCTCCTTTTTACAAAGATCAAATTTTGGCACTGTCTATTGCCCGGTGACAATAGATAGTCATGTACTGTATTTTGTTCAGTTTGCTCGTTGCTTTACAGTGAAAGGATAAGTTGAAAACCTGTTATGCTGCCATGGTAGAAAAAGAATTCTTCTATCATAGGCATCTTACTAACTAATATTCTACAAAGTTCCAATATGGTACATGAATTAAAATTTTGTATTAACTAATATATGTTATTTAAGCATTTTTATCTATTATGAAATTATAAATGTATTTCTTAAAAACTTAGTAAGGTTTCCATGTGATTGATTCCTAGAAATTGATCAAAGGGTAGGAAAATATTTCCAGTTCTTGAAAATACAGAAAAAGTAATCTCAAATTTGAGAACAAAAAGAAGATAAAATTATATTCACATATATGATATATGTTATATATACTGCATGATATATGTTATATATAGCATATATTGTATATATGTTATACATAATGTATATGTAATTATTATTTCCATAACAATTGTATCAGTGTATAGGGCCATTAGTAATGCAATAGAATACCAGTTCTCTACATACTCATACACACTAAGTATTTTATTTTGTTTCATAATAAAGAAAATGAGAGATACCTTGAATTTAGAATTAATCTTTGAAAAGGCAGAGTAACAAATTGATAAACAGCCAAAAAAAATAAAAAGCAAAAATTTCCTCGTTTCTCTGTCCTCCAGTAGCTGTGCTCCACCTGTGGTTAGTCTGGATTCTCTAAGTATCCATAGAAAAAACATGCTTGTAGGCCCTCATGTCCATTTTCCGTTATCATTTTTCCACCAGGGTTTTCTATTTTTTTAAATTAAAATTTTGAGGTGGGGGCAATTTCACTGTGATTTCAGAGACTTTTGGTGTAGCACTTTAGTTTCTTGCAAAACTCACAATGTACTGCATAATTAACCAAATGTGTGTGTGTGTGTGAAGTCCCTGATTTCTCTTGCTTTGCTAGTTCTGTGCTGAGTGAGCACTAAGACTGTGGAGTGTGGCTTCTTCTGGGCAAACCCCTGAGCCTCAGCCTCCCTGTCAAACAGGAAGATGCCTCAGGGGAACAAACAGATGCTGTCCTCAGCTCACTTCAGAATGTTTTTCCCCTCTCTGGTCTGTCAGTGTATTTAGTACTCATCGATTCCACAGCTTTCGGGTTATCTTTGAAAATCTGATTTTTGATCTGTGGCTTGCCACCCTGAACAAGCCCGATCCCATCTGATCTTGGAAGCTAAGCAGGGTCAGGCCTGGTTTGTACTTGGATTGGGAGACCACCTAGGAAGGACGAGGTGCTGTAGGTGTAAAAAAATAAAAAAATAAGGGATTGTAAACTGACAAGGTCCTTGCAATCTGTGAGTCAACCAAGAGTTGCTTCGCCTAAAAAAAAAAAAAAAAAAAAAAAGAAAAGAAAATCTGATTTTTGAATTTGTGCAGTTTCTAGTTCTGTCAGCAGGTTTACTGGCCTCACATAACTGACTGCACTGCACTTCGAAGCGGAAGTACAGTTTTGCCACTTTTGAACTTTATACAAGTAAAATTATATTCTACATATTCTTCATTTTTCTCTGGCTAATTTTGTGCAATATTATTCTTTATAGATATTCATCCACTTCCTTATGTTTAGTCTCATTGCTGTAGAGTATTCCATTGAATGATTACACCAAAATTTATTTATGAAGTCTACGGTTAATGGGTATTTGAAGAATATCTACTTTCTGGCTATAATGAATAGCGCTGCTTTGAAAATTATTTTGTCTTTTTGTAAACATAGAAACATGTTCGTTAGGTGTGTGTAGTAGTAGAATTGCTGGGTCCTGGGGTACACAATGTGCACATCTTTAGTGTCTACGTCAGACTTCCAAAGGGTCATTCCTGTTTACATTTCCACCATTAGTTCATACAGTCTCCATTTTAAAATTTTAAAAATATTTCAATATAAAATTTTATACATTTTTAATATAAAAGATTAAAAATATATTGTAAAAAGTATATTTTTAATTGGCTGTATTTTCATTAACAACTTTTGATCTACCTTTACTGGAATATCATTTTTTTATTGATTAGATAAATCTTTTCTGTAATAAAGATATTAACTGCAATATTTGCAGCAAATATATTCCAAATATAATGTTTAAGCAACTTCGGATTGATCATACTTTGATTATTCACATGTCTGCTTCACTCCACTAGAGTAAATAATTAAGCTTAATTTAATCACAATAATGAATTCCTTAACAACGTATTTATCTGACAATATCCGATATAATGTGAAACATAACTTTAAGACTGATATTTATAACATAAGTTGGAACAATGTAGATCCACTGTTACATTTTGGGGAGACTAGTAAGTAGCAAAAACAAAACAAATAAACCCAAACCAAAAAAAAAAAAAAAAACAAAAAAAAAAAAGAACAAGGGATGTCTATATTTAAAATATGTTTATAGATTTATAATCAGAGTAAAATGAATCTATAATTCATAAGGTGATATCTTTTATTTATTTTAGTTTTAGTTTCTTTGTTTTGTTTTTGCCTTACTTTGCAAATACCATATATGAATATTTGTGGTCACTGTGTTTCTCTAGCATGCCCATCTAAAACAGGCCTTTTTAACTGCTATTTTATTAGCCATGTCACATCCATACATTACTCCAATTGTGACTAATATCAAGTGATAAACAATTTCAAGTCCTAGCTCTCCTAGCCTAACTATATAACTGTTTGACTCATATAGCCAAATCAACAAGCAATGCAATATGGCAAAGTTATATTTATCTTGACGTTTAGTAAAACCAATTTCCAGTCTAATATGTTTTTGTAACATTGTCTCTTGGAGAATTTACATTATAAAAAAAAAGTACAGAGAATCAAGGCGACATCTGTTAATAATGAAAAACCTCAAATTTATACAGAAGAGATTAATAAACTCCAAGACTTCCAAACAGGCTTTTAAATCTACAAAATATGTCATAGTGTTTAATCGCTGCCTCACCTAAAGTATATTTCAAGGAAATGCTTTATTGGCTAAGCACAGGATAAACAAACCAAAGATCAAAGTTGTAAATAATTATATCCACAAAAAGCACGACACTTACAGAAGCAAAATCATATAAATTCTTGGTTTGCTTTCAATGTCATTAACTTTTTCAACATTATCCTGAAACAACAATATTTTCCAATAGTAGGCTCCATCTCCTCCTTCCAGTATGTTACCACTGGCTTCAGTCATTGTACTGAAAACCTATAGCATTAATGGCAATTTGCCAAATAGGAAAAGGATGAAAAGACTTATCTCTAATATGTGCCCACCTACCAATACCTGAGAGATGTAGAGAAAATAAAAATAAGCTTAAGTAGATGATTATTTGAAGTTATTTGAGTAACTTATTTGGCACAGAAAATGAGAAAAGTATCTACAAATGAAAAGACCAAATTGCAGTCAAAAAATATAATTTTGTTGTTTTTATGAACCTTTGAAAGTACTTGAAATCATAACATAACCAGCTTATTTCTATCTTGCAACTTATTTCATATTTTCATATTGCCCTTTTTGGGTGATTTCATCCGGGAAATAAGTCGGTGGCCTAAAAATGCCAATCCAAACTACATATAACCACGACTCAGATATACCAGCCTTTACTAATCACATCTTTTTTCTATGGGTAAAAATCACTTCCCACAAGCAAAGTGACACAGAAATAAACTAAGAGATTTAGCCCTACCTTAAAAGTTGGAGATGACTGTAGTTTTGTGAGAAAGCCAACCATCATTACAAAGCATCTACGCTTTTTAAAAGTCTTGTTTGAATAGAAGTTAATTTGAAATGCTCTGATTTTAGATGAGATCTTTACGATGTATTATTTGAATACTAGAAGACAGAAGTATGAGCTGGAATTGTCAAATATAAAAGGAGTGACCTAAAGGCAAACTTATGTTCCTTTGTAAATATCTAGTCTCAGATTTTAAGAGGAGGAAGCAAATTTCCAAAATGTACAAAGCATTTTGAAAAGTGATTTGGAAAGGTTTTTGTTCCTGTATTGATCGCTTATCAGCATCTCTGTAGCTGGATAATGCAGAAGCTGTTCATTTATTCCTATGATCTGCCTTGGATCTTCAAGGATAAAGAAAAATATTTGTTCCATAAAAATGATTCCACCTATGTCACGTGCTGGAACTGAGATCTAATGCCACTCAGAAAAGCTCTGGTGTTTACTTATCAAGAATATGATAAGTAACACCCCATTATGAGAGAGAAAAAATATTTAATAGAGATCGCAACCATACCAAAATCAGAAGAACCAAACACTTCACAGCAAGGAGTTATTTTTAGCATGCACCACTTGATCAAAAGGAGGTTTAATCAGGAAATACGATGACTTAAAGTAATGCAAAATAAAATTTATAAGGGGATTTGTGTTATCTAAATGTATAAATAACATATAGTCCGCTATGTTGGAAAGACTCACCAAAGCCAACTAAGATTTCATTATGTTACTCAGGTTATGAGATAATTTTTTTTTTTTTAGTGATTTTATGTAAAGGTTATCTTTTGCTTATGACATACTGCATAGAAAGAGGAATTGTTTTTTACCAGGAAACTTAATATGCGACTGTTCAGGCATCTCACAGAATTACTTATTCTGATAATGTTGTTATCCATCACCCCACAGGGGTCACTGTTACTGAAAACAGAACAATTACCAATTCAAGAATCCTCCAAGTATTATTTCCTATAACCAATAAAAAAGATCACACCTGTAGGCTGTTAAGAAAGCATTTTAATCTTACTGTATCTTGAATGAGTAATCTATATACTCTCTTCCTTCTTTTTTCCCCACCTCAGTCCTACAATCTGAACAAAACCCATCACTCCATAATATGATTTTCACTGAGGTCACTAATGAGAGCCCGAAGGCCAAAGTACCTGCCTAGTCCCAGGCTTCCCAAACATGCTTCTCTGTAGCCTTAGAAAATGTTATTCTCTTTGAGAAGCAGACTGGATTCTGGAAATGTATAGCAAAATAAACTTAGGAACAACCTTTACCTCCTCAACAAGCTCTAAGATTTCTGTCAATTCTGAGTCAAACCAACAGCTGGCACTCTAGAAGCTGAGAGGCCAAGCACGGGAGAATGTGCATGAGTGGAGGGCTTGGCCAGACTGTGAGGAACCTTACTGAAGGCCAAGGGCGAAACACAATAAACTGCAGACCAATTTGGCACTTGAAAACATATTACTTCTGATAAGGCTTATTTAATGACCTCTGGTTCATCCTGGACACTATAGGGTAGAGAAAGTACACCAGGGGGTTGAGTCTCCCTTCTCATAAGGTCAGGGGATTACAGAAAGACTTGAGAATTGAGTGGGTTTTCAAGAAGCAATTATAATTATATATTCTTGCAGTTGTAAGTTCATTTTCTACTTTTTAAATAAATAAATCTCCCCCAGTCTCTGGCCACTTTTACGATCCGGGAATGTCTTCCTCGAGGATCTGGAAGCCATCTATCTGAAATATAATTATTAAGAAAGAGAACACCTCTATCTTCCAGTCTCTGTGGAAAGGTGGAAGCTTAACTTCCAAAAGCATCAATTAGCAAACACAGATTGTCTGAACACATCGCGCATGGATCAACATCCCCCTAATGCTCTCCAGTACTTTTCCACTAGCTCAGCACATTACTTAAAAACTCTTCTGCCTTTTGTTTCAGTTGAACTGGGTTCAAGCTCTCTCCGCATTGCAATAGTGTTGATTAAAGTCTGCCTTGCCTGTTTAACTTTGCCTAGTGCAGCTTCTCTTTGAAAACTACTGTATAGCACGTCAACTGTAAAACAGCGGTGGTAATAGTTATGCTTTGTAAAATATTCAATAAAATTTCTTGACCCTATAAACCAGAGCGTCTCAACCAAGGACAATTTTGCACGACAGGGGACATTTGATAAAGGCTAGAGACATTCTTGGTTGTCACAATTAGGAGCGGGGAAGAGGGAGGTTTGCTCTTGGCATCTGGCAGGTAGGATGCTGCTCAACATGTACAATGCACAGAGAAGCCCCTCAAAACAAAGAATAATGTGGTACAAATGTTAATAATTCATGGTTGAGAAACTCTGCTATAAACAATTAGGATCCTAAGAGCCTTCTTCCGTAAGTCTCAGCCTGGCCAGGGAAATTAGGTCGTGTCCAAAAGCCTGTGCCAGAATAAGTTAGATTACAGTTCAAAACAACAAGAGCAGGCAACTTAAAAATAATTATAAATAGCTCTCAAAGAGCATATCATTGGGAAAAATGAATAGAACCAATGTTTATAGAATATTGATTTGTTACTTTAACACCAAATGAGTTTGTATTTTGCTATAGACCATGGTTCACTTGTTGATAATGTACAGGTTCTGACACTTCCTAAGTGTGGCAGCTCAAATTTCTCATGGGTATAAGAGAGGAATAATGGTCCCTGCCTCTTAGTGCCACTATAAAGATTCACCAATATGATGCATGTTCACTGCTTAGCCTGGTGTCTGACTTAATAGTAAGCGCTCAGGATATGATGATTTTAAAACTTCAATAACAAAGGAAAATAGGGATCCTAGAATTTACTACTTAATTAATAAATGTAGAAATAAATGACATCTAATTAAGCCCCAAATTTATCATTTAATATTTTGAAACCAAGCTAACTCTTCAAATACTATGATTTTCATGAGAATTTAAGATCCAGAAAATCCAATTTGTGGGCTTACTGAGTCACTTTAGATTCATAATCACATAACGGTATTTCCTAGTAAGAATCTAATTAGATGTTTAATTAGTCTGTATAGGCTAATGAACTGCCACTCTGCCATTATCTCTTTTAGAGGTTCATCTCCATCAATTTATGTACACAATAATAACTATGATTAATGCAGTATAGATTGCCACTGCCTATCACAACCTCACTAACAAAAAGATGACTCTTCAGTCAGCCGTAGCCACCTTAGAAGAATCACTAAGTTTGCAGATACTCTCTTAGTAGCTGGCAAGTTAACTTAAACAGGTTACTGGATTTCCTTTGCATTTATTCAAGAAGCGTATTGTAGCAATAATAAAGAACAAGCATAGATTTAATTCATTTGTGACACACTGATGTCATTTTATTTGTCAAGTGCACGATAAAAAAAAAAAAAAAACCCTTCCTTCCCACCCTTTTGCACAGAGCTAGAAAACCTACATTAAGACAAACTGACTTAAAATGGTTCTAGATGGTTCAGGTAAATGAATTTGGCTTGTTTAGTAACGTAAGGCTCTAGTGCATTCTCAACTACACCCTGAGTAATAGACCTTAGTAGTTATGTCTTATTTTTATTTGGCCCACATTTAGAGGTTCAATTATTTATATTTGTCTTATGCCTTCTTGACCATATGCTAAAGATCATCTGAGTTTCCTCAAAGCTATATTTTAAATTTAAAACTGCATTAGTATATGAAAAGTAAAAACCATAAAATCCCTTAAGTCTCCACTCAATATACAAAGGATATTTTTAAACCACCGAACTAAAGGAAACAAAGTTCAAAAACAACGGTATCTTCCCCCAAAATTTTCTAAACTAATTTTTCCTTCAGATAGACCTGTCAGCTCCAAATTGAACATGACTCAGCTGTCTGAATCCTGGGAAATGAAGACTATCTTGCTTCATTTTCTATTCTACATAAAGCGGAGTCATATTAAAATTTCCAAATGTCTTCCCTCTTTATGAGTTCCAGAGGGTATATGTTGGTGAGTTCAATATGCTATTCCTACTTTAGCTTTCTCATAAGTCCATTTTTCAATTTCATCCTAAAATTCCGAGTCAAAGAATCAAGTCTTCAAAGTGCTAGCCCTCTCCTACACGCTTCTGAAAAGGGGAACGTCAAGAGCGGCCTCAGTGAGGTGCAGATCAGAACATAAAGCTAAGCAGAATTTTTTTAAAAAAAAAGAAGAATGAAGGGAGTGGCAACGCTACAGAATTACCCTTCACAGTAACCCAAACATGAAGGCAAATAAATGATCGGCTTGACATTCAGTCTAAACGGGAAAACTTTTCATCGTCCACAGATCTTGTCCAGCTGTTAGGAAGGATCTCTTCTGTCAGTCAGTTAGATCCTGAGCTCACAAGAGTCAACATGTTAGTTTGTTTGGAAAACAAGAGCATGGTGTAAGTAGATAAGTGTGTTGACAGTTTAATCAGTGGCCCTCAACCTGTTTAGCATTAGAATCGCCTCTGGAGCTTTTAAACAGGGGGATGCTCAGACCGTCCCCAGATCAATTAAATCAGAAAATCTAGGCGGGAAAAGCAGGGCATTGGTATTTTTTAATGCTCCCCTAGGTGATTTCAATAGGCGGCCCAAGTTGGGAATCAATGCTTTAAAGAAATGTAAGGTTTCATAACAATTGGCATATAGCATAGAGTTAAAAGAAATATTTAGATATATTTTTGTAAGTGAAAATCAAATTGTTTAGAGTAGAAAAAGTACCTTTCCACCATCCCATATAACATTCAGAATGAGGTTTAAAGCCGCACTACTGAAATAGGTTTTAAACTTTTGTACTTTTTCTTTTTTACTCCAGCAAAACATTGAGATCATTTCTGTATGTATATATACAAGTTGTAATTTCAACTGGACATCAACATTCATAAGACTCTAAAGTATAAAGGTAAATATTGTCAACCCATTCGAATGACTCTAGGTAAAATAGAAGATTCAGTCTCTTGGTTAGATAACTTTTCTTCCTCAAGAGAAAAACAGTAATATGAAATTTAGCATGACAGTATCATAAAATAACACTTTGCTCCATATATTGAATCTTATTGAAAAGTACCATGACTAGTATATTAACATTAAAAAATAGTCAAGCACCTTTTAGGTACATGGCACCCCGCTAGGCCCTGGGGTGCAAGGTATCTGAAAAGACACAGTTCCTGACTACAGCCCAGCTGCCTGACAGGTAAGTCAGGCCAAAGACTTTGATCCCTTTTATACACCTACCATGAACCCGAAGATATTTTTAAACATTAGCATTACATCAAGTCCCAAACAGATTTCCATTTGTCCATAGAATACAAAATTTTCAGATCATCTTGGTTATTCCAAGATTTCTCTATATCCCATCCGCTAAAAGAACAAGAAAAACTGGTAATCTAAATATCACTAATTGAGCTTGTACAAGTTTATGGTAAATAAACAAACAAACAAATAAATTTTCCTGTCTCTACTTCTCCCAAGTTTTCTATTCCTTTCTTGCTTTCTTACTGTCTCTCATTTTCATCATCATCACCATCATCATCATTATTGTGACAACTATCTAGGCAGAGTCTCTAATATTTTAATATGTAATTTAAAAATATATCAGTGAGCCGAAACTATGGCATTGGAAAATTATTATTGACCTATTTAGTTTTTTCAGTTCTTGGTTATTTTATATTTTCCTTATAAAAGTAATTCATGCTCATTATACTGTTATATAAGTAAATAGAAAATTACTCCTAACCTACCACCACAGGAAGCATATTTAATATTGACATCTTTATAAGCTTTTCTCTATCAAGCTTTTACAGTTAAAGTCATGCTGAATTTAAAATTCTGTATGCAGCTTTTAAATTTTCTTCACGTTATATTTTAAGAATTTTTAAATCTTTTAAGAACTCTTTATAAATCTCATTTGAAATGGTATTTGGCTGAAATTCTTAATATTACAGAGCACTTCAAGAGCTTTAGAATATTAATTTAATGAGCAAATATTTACACAGCCTTCTAGATTTGAGGACACAGAAAAGAACAAAGGAGGAGACCTCTCTGAAGAGTTTATATTCTAGTGGGGAGAAACAGAACAATGAAAAATAAATCAAAAAGAGAATTTCGGATAGTGCTTCTTGTTGGCATGATTATGGGACTCTAACTCTAGAGAGGCATCTGGGTAGGGACACGAGGTGCTCAAGGAGACATCCAGGATATCTCCAAATAAACAACGTTTTGATCTGAGATTGAACGATACGCAGAAAACAGTCATGAAACTATTAAGGTATATGCAAATGTCAGAAGAGTAGACTAATGCCACCTTCCTGGAAATTCTTAATTACCTGGAATAGATCTTCATGAAGCATACAGGCAAAGAACGAGCAAGCCTTAAAACTGTCCCTTTTTTAGCCATCCTCATACGATTTCTTTTGAGTCAGATCTCAATCTTCATTCATCCTTTCCTCGGAAGCCAGAGGCCGATTCCTTTATTACATCACTCACCAATCACAAAAGAACAGATATGACCAAATTCCTCCCCAAACTTCTAACCAAAGAGGTAGTCAGGATTTATACTATAATCTGATTAAAATGTATGCCGTTCTTTATTTTTACCATAAATTTACCGTGTTTCATGACATTTCAAATTTGTGTGGAGGTTATTGTTCTTGTCAATTTGGGGGAATGAAACGTTTCCAGCTTGTACAAATGATTTAGTACTGCATGGGCTAAGGACAGATCCTAATGGCAAGACCTTACCTAAGCTACTTAGGCCAGACATAGTTTCCTCATCACAATGATAACAGTACGAGTTTTAAGAGAAATAATATAGAGTATCAGCTTAGAGCCTGACATATATCAACTTTTAATGAATAGGCAGGGTAGGCAGAAAGAGAGATAAATAGCACATACGCATACACACATGCACACACACATACACCCTGAGATTATTTCAAACACTGTATGTGTAAAGAGCTTAGTAGTAGTGAAAACAAGGCTGAATTTATGCTCTACTGCTCTCTGATTGGCCTCTTGAAACGCTACTGCTGAGAAGGTTGAATGTGGTCTACTGAATAAGAAGGGTTCTCTCCATTAATTTTTACTTGGATGAATTCTATAATGTGGAAATTGTGGAACTTGAAACCCCAAACTTCACTACGTATTGGTCACAGACAGCACATCAAGTTTCACACACAATCATGGTGGGACAGAAAAGTTATGCTAAGGATCTTCTCAATTTTCCAGCTCTTCCTTCTGTTTTTAAAGCCCTTAGGTGACTTCCTCCACATTATCACGAATACTGTCAGAGAAGGCTGTCTTGAGGCCCCACACTCTGCATTTGGAATAAAATTCCAACAGGGGTGATTGAGCCCTGCACCCAAGGAAGGGAGGGAATTCAGAAAGAAACTAATAAAGCACCTTCACACTGTACTCCTCAGAATACCAGCATCAGACTGACCTCAGAGTAGGGCTGACCCTGAACCAGAAAGTCCATTTTCATATGATATATACATATTTAAGGATATAATGTTCAAAGTTTCCATGGCTATAGCAATGGTTTAAGAAACAAAGCCAGTAAATGAAGGCCCTTTGTAAACTGCCATGTAACTTACAAATGCTGGTTTGTGGCATTACTACTGCTCTGTTTTGGTTCTTGGGAAAATTTCAGTACTTGTTATATTAGGAAATTCCTTAATTAGATAATAAATCTCAAGAAAGGGCACTGTTCCAAGGCAAAGATTCATTTTTTGTTTCTACCATTGTGTGCAATAGCACATTTAAAATGCTTCCTAAAGGGATTCATCTAGTGGGGCTGCGGGAGCAGTTGATGAAACTTTTCCATCACAAATTTAATTCACACAGGGTCAACCCAGTGAGTCATCTTCTGCAATAAAGAAACTCACTGCCCCTCCTAGTTGTTATGAAGGTATTCAGGGAAACGTCCCCTGCCTTCCTTGGTTGAAGGGAGGGCCCTAAGGTTCTCAATTCAGTTACTGTAACCTGGATATTTAATCTCAGGTTATAGCAAAACACTAAAGGAATATTGAAAAATAATAACAATGGGAATCCAATTTAACTTAATGTACATTATTTGTCCTAAAAAAAAAGAGCAACACAGCTGCAGGATACTGTACAGGACTTCAGTAAATAATAACAGCGAAGATGTATAATGGTTACTGTGTGCCAGGCACTGGTCTAAGTGCTTTATGTGCATCAGTTCGTTTACTTCCTCACAACAACCTCATGGGCTCAGCACCTGGATTATCTTCTTTGACAGATGATGCCCAGAGAGAGTAAGTCACCTGCCCAAGGTCAGTGTCAGAGATAGGATTCCAATGCAGGCAGTCAAGCTCCAGAGATTATCACAATGATTTAGTTTTTAGTTTCAGTGAAGTTAGGGGAAAGACTGCATCTTTCTGTTTGAAATCTGCCAATTATAAAAATTCCTTTGTGCTCTATATCTTCCTTTCTTTTAATTATTTTTTTTTAATTTTTAGGTGAAGCCACCCTTGATTGACCTCACAGATTGCAAGGACCTTGTCATCTTACAATCCCTTGTTTTTTTATATTTTTTACGCCTACAGCATCTGGTCTTCCTAGATGGTCTCCCATCCAAGTACTAACCAGGCCTCACCCTGCTTAACTTCTGAGATCAGACAGGATCAGGCATGTTCAGGGTAACATGGCCATAGACTCTCCATATCTTCTTTTTGCCACTTGGATCTACACCCCCGCTTTCCCACCTTGTTCTGTGCATTTGGCCTATATGGACAGCATCCAATGAACTTCTGGTTGGGTTTGGTACTAGCCATAGAGGTCAAAGGGAAAGTAAGGTCAGGGTATTTATTTTCCTGTTTCCCTCAGTCAGGTCACCACTAGTAGTCTCCTGTCAAATGACTCACTTCACCCTACAGTCTCTACCTTTCCATTCCTATTCCCCTCAAGATCTAACTCTCTATTTTCACACTTGCTGGAGCAGTGCACCATGTTTGCTATTTTCCCTAAACCCTGACTACATCTTTGTAACGGTCCTTTTATTAAACTTCCCTCGAATCACCATTTCAAGAATCTGAGCAGACGATTCATTTCTCTGTCTAGTTTGCATACAACGGGCAAACAAACAAACAAAATATCCAGCCTAACCCACACTATTTCCACTTTCCAGTTTCCTCAAAACAGGCCTAGGAAATAAATTCTACAGCTGTCAAAAAAAAAAAAAAAAAAAAAAAGCGCCATTATTCCTACTACCAGCCTATATTAAAACTATTTTTCATTTTTTTAAGTTTTTGTAAGAAGACAGGAATTGGGGTCTACCAACAGAGCAACATTTCATTCTAATAATAGTCATGGGGTCTATTAAAGAATCCTGAGTGCCACGCAGCAGGGCACTGACAGACGGATCCATGTTGGGTGTTGGTCTCTTTGAGGTGAATGACTTTACTGAAGCCTTTACTCAGGTATCATAAATCAGACACTTACTTAGCCTAGTTAAATACAAAAATATCTGATGCTATGCAGCTGATAATACCAGACAGTTGGCTTCCTGGAACCAGGTAGCATAATATATCCAGGAAATGTGATCCCGTGATCTAGAAAGACACCAGGTGCATCCTAGTTTTCCCTTCGGTCCAATTAGCCACTCATCAGAAACAATGCATTCTTATAAATATGTTTGGCCTCATACAAAGACAGTGAGCATCTGAACTGACCTTGACATCTCTTCTTCAAAACTTTTCGAGCTGATCTTGGCACATACTTTAGCAGCCCACCCAGTGATGAGAAGGAAGTTTGTTTCCATTGAAAGGTATCTAAGGACACACCCTGAGCCATAAAAAAGAAAAAAAGAAACACACACACACACACACAATTACCCACCCAACTCCTCTCCTCTAATCCACCTTAATGGGGCTTGATTAGAACAATGCATTTCCTGTCACTCTGACTTGATGTTTGCAGAGTTAAATGTGCATGGAGGTAAATTACTCATTGTCTTAGCTTACAAACCGTATTGTATCATCATCGGAATGTGTGACAAAGGTCTTAACACTTATGAGCGTGGGAGAGGTATGTGTTATGTACGTACAGTCAGTTCTGACTCCTGGTGAGCCTATGAATGAGTGATGTCCACACTGCCCGGTCCTCAACAGCTGTGCTCAGTTCCTGCAGACTCACGCCTATGTCTTCTTTTACGGAGTCCATCCATTTCATGCTCGGTCTCCCTCTTTTCCCGCTACCTTCTCTTTTCTCCGGCATTATTGTCTTTTCCACAGAACTCTACCATCTCATGATGTGCCCAACATAGGATAGCTTCAGTTTTGTCATTTTTGCCTCCGGCAATGTTTCCAGGCTTAATTTGCTCTAAGACCCACTTGCTCATCTTTCTAGTGGTCCAGGACCAGTGGGATAGATACAACAAACTGATATCTCTCTGGATTAGTTTCATAGAATAATGGCCAGTGATGGATGTATAATATAATAACTTATTATTGGCAATAATTATTTGGGGATTCTCTTGGGGTACTTCTGGGTAGAAAGAAGCAATAACCATGATCCAAGGTTAAAAGACAGGAATCCTGGATCTTACTTCTCAAATTCTAGCTTTGCTGCCATGTTGATGTGTGACAACTGAGCTCCCACACTACAAAATGACAGCTGTCTGTACGATCTGGCTTGCAGTCATTGGCATGAATGAATGTGATTTATACGTATAAACAGTAATATCTAAAAACCTTGCAGAATCAGTCAGAAATTAATTTAAGTGATTGAGATCCTCATTGAACTGAAACAAAGTCAAGATACAGTGTTTCTTTCAAATTATACATGTTATTTCCCTTAATACCACCACCACCACCACCACCACTGCTTATAGTAACCAGCCTCTCAGGTCTTCTCCAACAGCCATCACCTTCTGGTATTCACACACTCACAGAGTTCTCTCCCACATGATCAGGGCCGACTTGTGTATCCAAAAATATGTTGCATAAATGGCAGTGCTGTCTTCCAACTTAAGTTCATAAAAGTCATTTGACTTCTGCCTTGTTCCTGTATCACTCATTCTGGGAGAAACCAGTTGCAATATGAATTGGGAACTCAAGTACATCAGTGGAATAGCTCACAGAATAGGGATCTGAGGCCTCCTACCGAGAGCCAGCATCAGCTGCTAGTCATGTGAGTTAGTCATCTTAGAAACACATCTTTACATCCCAGTTAAGCCTTCAGATGAATGGACCTCCAGTTGACACCTTGACTGTAACCTCATGAGAGACCCCAAGCCACAATCACTCTTATACTACCCCTAAATTATGGACCCACAGAAAATATATGAGATAATAAGTTTTTGCTGGTATAATCCACAAAGATTTGGAAGGGATAATTTGCTACATAGCAATTGAAAACTAAAATACTCTTCATTCTGATTTTCTATTCTAAAAAGGGTTTTATACATATATATATATATAATATAGTCTCTCTATATAGTCTCCTTTCCCCAACCCTGACACACACATCTATACCCCAAGCAAGCCCTCCATACAGGAGTAAAGCAAAATGTCTAGGAACAACAGGAGGGCTATACACTTTGATAATAACACAACACTAAAAGATTAATGTTCTAACATATACAAGTCCATAGCTGCATAGTTCAAAATATAAACAATGTAGATCTATCTGAAAAATGTCCTCATCTAAGAAATTATTTACAAAAATAAATTTCATGTTTTGATTTTTATGATGTATATAACTCTTATTTGCAACACAGATTATTCCCTTGTCTTATGGTAGTGTAAGCGGAGTACTGGTGATATCATTTTATTACCCAGACAGTTATAAGTAGTAAGTTAATGCCGTGCCATTAGCTCCTGCTAAATGCCGGAAATGTCAATTATCTCAGCTGATACTGAAACAAGTGAGGTAGATGGTTAAGAAGAATATCTGGCTGAAATACTGCAGAGACCTAGCAATATATTTAAACCAAATATAAATTTCTTCAGCGGCAGTAAAATTTCAAACAATTACTCAATGTAACTTTACTATGAGTCATGATGACATTATACAAAGAGTGTTAAAATTCTAACAATACCGGAAGCATGCAAAGCAGATAAATATATCATTCTCCCCCACCTTTATTCTATGCTACATAAAATCAATTTATCATCAACATTTCAGATCAATATTAAAACATAATAAAATCAAAGAAGAAACATATTTACTGTTTATATTCTATATTGTAAGACTAAAATAATAAAACATAAAAAAATCACATCTCTAGAAACTTGGATACCTGTAGAACTTTTTAGTAAAACCACTTAAAGACTATTTTCAGTATGAGATTCCAGCATGATAATAGGACTGAAAACACAAATTACTTCCTTAGTATTCATGTGAATTTCTCTAAAAAATCAGGATTCAAAATTAACTTGAATAATATTAAAGATATTGAATTGTACTTCATATGAGATTTTATCCTATACAAATTTAGCTTCTGCAAAAAGCAGGATTTTTCTTTTATACAAATCCACAAAACAATTTCTTTAGAGCTGTAAAAATTAGAGCAACATAAATGAGAACGAGCTTCAAATGTGTTATCTTTATATGAATAGCAGCAGAATTTTACCAAATATAAAATAACATAAAGGGTAATGGTTATGGAATGAGAATCACGAAGTGTTTTTGCTGCATTTAAATGATCAAGGGTTAACTCGTTAACCCTTGGTACTAGATATTACATAACTAATTTAAAATTTTGTTTCATATTTTCACTTAATATCTGTATTTAATACATTTATAAATTATCAGAAGGGTGGGAATGGGGACTTTTGCTTCTGTTATTAAGTTGGTTGAGAGTGCCTTAGATGTGGGGAAATAGAAAATAAAGTATAAATCAACAAATCTTTGCTTAATCAATTTTATTTATTATTGTATCCAAGCTATACCCTTGTGAACCAAGGAATTGAAGATATATTTAGTATTTATAAATCTTTAAAATTCTGAATGGCTTTATGCTTAATATAATCTCAAAAGAGTTGAGTTAGTTTACTCTGAGAAATCGCTGATAATTCTGAGAAGTTTTACTCATTGGATTATATCTACTTCTACTATACTATAAAGCTATTATTTCTTCTCTGGTATCTTATAATATCTGTTGAATGAGATATATGAATAAATGATGAAAAGAAGTTTTCAGCAACTAGTTCTGGCGATGTTTTGGCATCAATGCTTTCCATGTGTTTGAAAACTACCATTATCCTTATGTTGAATTTGGTGTTCTTGATGTGTGCTTTCCACTTACATATAAAAAGTGTGTGCAAGGCCCACTTACACTAACTCCTCCCACCCCTCAAAACTACATTGAGTATAATGACCTGCACAATGATTTCTAAGAAAAATCCAAGTGTTACTTGCACGTCCATTGTATGCCTAGCTAAACAGAATAAGACTTAGGTCCTGACGTCAAGGAGATGGAAAATATAACCAGAGAAGTCAAGTTAAATTATACAAAACAATTAGGGAGAATGAAGTGCTATGATGTGCAACAGCATTTCCCAAAAGATCCATGAGATGCTAATAGGTGTTTTATTCAAAAAAAAAAAAAAAAAAAAGCCTTCCATGGTCAAGTATGTTTGGGAAATAGTTTGTAAGACATTTACTCTCTTGATAATTCACAATGTCCATTAGCATATGAATGACGAAATGTTTTTCAGCAAAGAAAGTGGTCTGGTCATACTTTAACTAAGAATATTCAAAGTTTCTTTAAATGAAGAAGCCTTAGTTAAAATATTTTATTTTTTAATATGAACATTTCATAAATGAAGAGAAAAAATAACACAAATATCTGCCACATTATTAACAAGCATTAGCATTTTGCCATATTTGGTTCAGATTTTTTAATCTAAATGATAATAAAAGATTATTTAGAAAATTAAGACTACTATCCTTTTTTCCTCCTTCCTTCCCCAAAGGTTACTATCATCCTAAAATTAGCATATATTCTCCTTGTTCATATATTTACTTTGACCTATATGTTTGTATCCACAGATAACATATACAATTTGCATGTTTTAAATTTACAAAAATAACATAATTTTTGTATGCATTGTAATTTACTAATTTTGTTCAACATCATGTTCATGAGATAGAGCCATGATAATGCATAAGATTTAGTTCATCTGTTTTAACTGAAGAATTATATTCTTTGTATAAATAGATCACAAAATTAATTACCCAATAACCGATTAAAGATACATGGCTTATTCCCAATGTTTTCCTATTATGACAATGCTGCAGTGAACCTCCTCATTCATACACACACACACACACACACACACACACACACACACACACATATACATATATAAATATACACACACATATATATAACACATATACATATATATATAATTTTATATGTCTGTTGAAGAGATTCTAAAGGAGATGACTAGAAGTAGAATTAATAAGTCATAGGTACCCACATCATTAACTTTAGTATATATATTTCAAATTTTCTCTCCAAAAAATTGAACTAAGTTACACACCAACCATCGCACTGCAGGAATTCCTAGATACTCACATATCTGCAGACACTCAGACACTATTCATGCTAATCTGATGTGCATGAATTTGTATTGTTCCGATGTACAATCTTAATTTCCCTTATTATTTTTGAAACCTGAACATATTTTCATAAACATATGGGTCATCTGTTTTTCCTCTTTTGTGAATTGTGAAGATTTGACATAGTCGATTATATATTTCCCTAAACTAATCCTTCGTTGTTCAAAATCACTGCAAATAATTCCCCTGGTTTATGGTTTAACTTTCATTTTGTTTATTATTTCTTTTGTTGGATTTCGACAAGTTTTTATGTTCATAAATTTTACAAAAGTTTATACTTGGGTGTCTTTAATTTTCAAAGTATATTTTTTATATTGAGGATTTGAATCTATCTGCTATTTATTGGCATTTAATTGTCCCAGTGACATTTCTGGATTAATCTAGCCCTTCCATACTGGTTTTCAATGCCACCTCATTATCTACTAAGTCTTTGTAATATAGAGGAAGTCATTAGTAGTTGAGAGAAGGGATGGTTCACTCTTGCATTGATGTAATTACACGTAAAGAACTACATGAAAGAAGTGGCTTCAGATATGGTCCTTATGGATGGGCATAAAGACCTAGGTTCTGGTCTTAGGCAGAACTTCATTTATATTCCTTCTGTGATACTCACTGCAAATGAATTAATCTTGCTACAAATGAATTTCTTCACTTGCAGATGAAGGTAATATGGATTCCTTAATAGCATTAATTAATGAGATAATATATTGACTTGCATATGGTGGATGTTCAAAGAAGTTTCTAGTAGTAATTATAGTTCCTGTTGAAGAGATATTCGAAAGCATATACCCAGGAATAGCAGTAGGAGCATTAGTAGTATCTGACTAGGTTAGGAACTATAAATTTGAAAGAGAAAACAAATGCGAAAGATTTTCCTAGGAAAAGGTAGAGCTAGGATATTGTCTGAGTATGAAGGTAAGGGTTAGAGATGACTCCAAGCTGGAGTTTGAAGAACAAGGTACAAGAATTAAAGCTATTACTGTAGGACAGAGATTCTCAAAGTTTGGTTCCAGCAGCAGCAATTCCTGAAAACGTGTCAGATATGCAAAATCAGCACCCCAGCCCTTCTGATTCCAACACTATGACTGGCCTATGGCCCAGTGACCTGTGTTTTAACATCTCCCCCTCATCTCCCCCTCACCCCCCCCCCACACACACACCTGAGTCACACTGTGATGCGCACTCAGGTTTCAGACCCACTGGTTTGGAACATGGTGAGCAAGAGATGATGCTGAGAAACCAGGTAAACAAGGTGTACGAGAGAAATGAGGAAATGTCAGAGCCGAACGTGTGATTTCTCACTTCATGGGCTGAAATCCTCCTTTCCTGATGCCTTTACCTGCTTCCAGTTGCTGGTTTTATTCTACCGAATGGCTTCCCAATCTCAGAATCATATCTCAGCTTGCAAGGTCTCCCCGCAGCCCACCTACGTGGTAAAGCGCTGCCATGTTGGCAACGCTTAATCACTCTCTGCTCTTTCCACAACCTCCCTCCTGCATTTTCTCGTCCTGCTGTCAGCTCAGAGGCTCATCAGGGAAGGCAATTTGTCTGGCACGATTTCATCTAACATTAAATGCCATGTACATTTGCAGAGCTTTATAAATAATAAATGAGGGCAGTAATGGCCTAGAACCCAGCTTCTAATAGTAGGAATCACTGGCCATTAAATATAAAACAGTTAGCAATAGTATATGTACATCTAGTGACCTTTCTCAGGTCCCCAAAAGACAGGAGTCTGCAAAGAACATGCTGTTATCTGTACTACTTAAGAGGACTTTTTACTTCAAAACCCAATTTCATCTCAAATCCAAAATGTATAAGTATCAAAAAAAAAAAAGAGAGAGAGAGAGAGAGAGAAAGATGAGCAGTAGCCATCCACAGAACACAGAAAACGTTCATTCACCTATTGTCACATTTCTCCATTGTTTTGGGGGGAGTTTTATTGATTCTTTGGTAGCAATGGAGGTGGAAAAATAATGAGAGATCTCATTATAATAGCCGACAGGAGACCTAAGCAGTGTATTCATTTTGGCCATAAAGTGTCAATTCCTGCTGCAAAGGATCAGCTCCTCCACAGCAACGAGGATCAATTGTGCAGGCCTCTGAGAGAAGTCAATCTACCGTGGCATGCTCTAGAGCAGGATGCACCTGGGAGGAACACCTGCATTTTAAACGGGTGCCGATGGCCTAGTGACATCTGGGGGTCTACGTTTAATGTAACAAAATCGATTTTCAGGAACTTGAAACTTGGCACTCCCATTATTTATAAATATGAGATAATTCTGATGTATTTCTTATTGTGTTTTTCCTTTTGCTTTATAATTCGCATATCCCATGTATACATACATGTTAACTTAAAATCTATAAAGTAGAAAGGATAGCATGTAAAAAGGTCAATAAAAGGTATCTTTTTGTCAACACTTTAGCAGGGGAAGGAGGAAACAAGCCACGAGGAAGAAGTCTCTACTTACCTTTTCAGTTGAAAGGTTTCTGCATCAGAATGAACAGGTTTTCCTAGGAAATTAATTCCGTGATTTAAGTCCTTGGATGTCAGTCAGAAGACTGATGAGTCGTAAAAGCGAAACATGCTTGTCTAGCATCAAAAACTTGAAGGTGCTAGGCAAATCCGCCACATGCAGCTGCTTGTGCACATTTGTGTAGTCTACGAAAGTAGTTTTTATGAGTCCAAGTTGACGATGTAGCTCTTGACATTATTACATGATTTACTATTACCTAATCCACACCTGAGTAAAATGGCACTGTCCTTCTGTGAAGGGAATAAAATTTTTCTTGAGTAGATGCTTTAACAAGCCTGTACGAAGGTCACATCTGCGGTCAAATCCACCGTCTCAGGCTAAGGACAAAACCATACCACATAAACCAAGACGCTAGACAGAGGTGGGCTATTTTTCCACAAAGGAGCTAGAATCTGCTAGTGTCTTCTACAAAGGCCAGTTCTCAGTGGCTTTTCCAAATATCAATATTAAAGCATCAATTCAGTTGAAAAGAACTAATAAGCTAGACATTATTCATTCACTTTTTAATACATGAGAACTTTTTAAATAAACACTAGTTTTGTTTTAATTTATTTTTGTTTCAACAGCCAGACATTAAATCCCGGGTCGGGCTGCAGCCTAGGATAGACAGAAAATTTTGTTACAGACATCTCATTTCTATTTTCAATTTATAGTTGGTAACTTTATTTTCTGATTTTTATCTAGATATATCCACTTGTCCCCACAGCCACCATCACTATTCTGATCCAAGCTAGAGTCATCTGTAGCCGGGAGTCACAATATCCTCTCACCTGATCTCTTCATCAGTCTTGCTTAGCTCTGACCTTTCTCTGCAGAGCAGTCAGAATGATCGTCTTCAAAACTCAAAGTGCATAATATTTTTCCTCGGCTTAAGAACTTACAAAGGTTTTCAATGGTTCGCAGGATAATGAAAAACCACTGAGGACTTGCACGTGACTGCGATTGGTCTCTCCATCCTCTTCAGGAGGCGGTCCTTCTGCTTGTAATGCTCTGGGCTCTGTCTTTTCCAAGACTAGCTCTGTACGCCCTGCCAGGACACTCTTCATTCTCATCCTCCCTTACTTCACCTTTATCCATCAGGTCTCTACTGTTCTGCTTTACTTTTTCAAAGAACATTTCCCTGAGCCCATGCTGCCCCTACCAAGTCAGGTCTCCCTGTCACATGATCTACTCATCTCATGTTCCTCTAACTCCTAGCATTTACAAAAGTAGCAACTTTGAACTGATCTGTGCAATTATCTGATTAATGTCTGTTTTTCTCACCAGACGGCAACCTTCAAGAGGGAGGGACCCATATCAGTTCAAGCTCATCAGACTGCCAGAGCAAGATAGTCAATTAACTACTCAGAGAAAACCAAATATATATATATATATATATATATATATATATATATATATATATATATATATATACACACATTGTTTACAAGACGAAATAAAAAGAAACATTTAATAAAAGTTAGAAGAATAAGTGAAAATGGAATATACCAAAATATTTGAGTAAGATATACTTAGACATCTAGAAATTTAAATAAGGTACTGTAATGATGAAATGGGTAATTGGAGAAGAAGCTTGGTACATTCAGGTCTATTGATTTTATTCAAAGGCCATTCATCTGTTGACTTGCTGCCTCGTGGCCTTTCAGAACACCTTACAATTCTGTTTTGCTGTATGTTGGCAGTTGTAAATCATAATAATAAGTGTTAGGGTTTTTTTTAGATTAGCACTAAGGAAGAGATTCAGATGCCACTAATTAATGCACTTAGAAGGTAAATGGAAAACATGTCAAAAACAGAATCTCAAGAAATAAGTGAATCAGAAATTCAGTTCAGTGCTATGGTGCCCCAAATTACAAATCTAAAAAGTGACTGGGCCATTTACCCTTCTACCTTGGAGGTCAATGTTCAAAACATTTTGTAAATACATCATTGATCTCATAAATTGAATGAGCTCAGTTGCATGAACATACACACAAGACAAATGTTCTCACTGCTTCATAGCGAGGCTCTGCTTTCAAAACAGTGGAGGATAAATTTGTGCTTCATACTAGGAGGATTGTACAGTAACTCCTCGTCCGATCTTTATGTTTTAAAGATTTGAAACAGTAAGCCCTCAACCATTTGTCTTGATTTTTAACAAATAGAAACCAATGTTGCCCTGGATTCTAAAATGTACAAAACACTTCTGAAAAAATCAAATAGTAAAAATAATGCTGAGCTTTCTAGTCCAAGTTGACCTAACAACTCCCTATGAACATAGTAAGAATTGTTTAAACATTTTTTAAGAAGAAGTAAATAAACCCATTTTCAATCACCCACCGCATTCCCATATTACTCTTTTAAAAAGATGAGGCCTAGAAAAAGTTTGACTTTCAGGAACAAAGTGAGGTAAAGCGAGGCAAAAAGGTACTAAAAATTTCAGCTTCTGAAACTTACTGGATTTTGTTAGCCAATGTCACCATAAAAATAAACAAATAAACAGTTTACCAAAGGAAAAAAAAAATTCAGCTGGACCCTATGAGAAAAACGCTTGAACAAATGAAACGTTGCATTCGTAAGAAGCGGCGGGAACATGGCCCACATTTAAAAGTTGTGAAGCCAACTCAAGTAATGGAAGGCAAATCCCCCACTGGCCTCTTTGAACGCAGTTAGAACTAGGCTAGTGTGGCAGTCACAATGCCAGTCGCCACATATTTCCCTCTCGTTTCTCTTTCTCGGCACGCAGTGGGATTGCACTTCATTGGGTGGCATAACCATGAACTTGCTTTGGCCAATGAAATGTCAGAAGTTAATGGGTGTCCCTTGAGGTAGGAGCTTTACGAGATAGTGCATAATTCGTAAGGCTCCTTCCCGCCACCACCACGCTGGCATTGCTGCAGATGGTAGAAACGCCTTCATCCAGGGCCTCTAATTGTAAAGAGGTGGATTAAGCCACAGCCAAGCCACTGTGGACATGTCTCTTGAGTGAGAAATATGTCTTTGCTCCTTTGACCTTTTTTTAAAAGTTGAATTTGTTTTTTTCTCTAACACAACTTAGCCCATCCTAGATGATATATATTTGCACACACAAGTTATCAAAAATAATTGTAAAATTTTATACTATGAGGCATTTTATTTATTTATTTATGTACTTACTTACTTACTTACTTATATTGCTATATGGGCTTCACAGAATAAATGAGACCCAAGGATACAAGGATCAGAGAATATCATCAGATTTCAATTCATCAAAATTCCCTACTCTACAACTCTCTTAAATTTCCTATTTAACTTTTTAACCTGGGAGAGAAAACCTGTATGTATTTCTATGATTATCTAAGAGTAAGCGGGGCATTTCTTGTTGTCTTTTGCACAAGTACAGCACAATTTACTTTTTACTGAAAATGATACCATTTGTTCTTAAAATGCATTCCTTGGATTTAAAAAAAAAAACTTTATGTTCTAGTGTTTTCCAACCTAACGCTCATACTAAAATATCTAAAAGAACATATATTATCAAAAGGAGTACATATCACCTTGAGAGATTGCACAAATGACTATATTTACGCACAATTTGTTTAGCGATGTCAAGTGATGGGAACATCACGAGTCAGTTGAAGATTCAACAAACGTCCCTGAGCACCTAGAAATGCGTATTTTATCTGCCGTCTGATAACATCCCTTGAGTGAAGCAAGAATTCAAAGGTTGCAAAAAAGCTGAGGGAGAGTTTAGTTCATCCGTAAGAGCAGCACACTAGAAATATCAGTTTCAGGATAAATTTGTTTTTCTCGCTTCCAGAAAAATGTCAAGAATCTCCATGGCATTTCAACAAAAATGAAATTCCAAGAAGGGATTTCAGGCGCTTCGGGCAGGCTACTCCTTATTTCTGTGCCCATGGCGGATCTCTAGACTTCCCCGAGGAGAACCTGGGTGTAACTGAGAACGAGCTACTTGGCAGCACAGTAAAAGTGAGCAGTTTGCTTTGCCACGGCCGCTATTCTTGATGTATTAAGAAGAAATACAAGAAAAGTCACTGAGCTATAGCAGACTTCTCATCTGTACTACAGGGCTACTTACTTCACAAGAGCGTGAGGATAACATGAGCTAATCCACACAAGTTGCCTGGCACATGGCAGTGGCTCCATCAGTTGTAACTGTTATTATGGTCATAAAATAATAATTTGCAAGGTGGTTATTATTATTATCTAAATCAATAGATTATGTGTGCATCTATTTCCCAAGCTCAGTTCTCAATCATCCTCTTTTTTCTATCCATACTCTTTTTTTTTTAATGGAAATCTCATTTAATCTGTGTTTTTCATCAGCAACTCTAAAATCAGATTCCTAAATTTACATACTCACCCCTGATTTCCAGGCTGATATTTCCAGTTCCCTCTAGAACATTTTTAACGGGATGTCTCATTGTTTTCTCAAACTCCTTACGTCTGTATCATGCATCATATCCCCCAGTACTGACCTTACATTTGAGTGAGAATGGGCCCTGTGCTAGGGACTGATTTTGAGATGTTTTCTCTAGACATTTTCCGGCTGTACCCCTCCCCACAGAGCAAAAATTCTGTAGAACCAAAAGGTCTCACTATATAATTATATCATAATTGCCCTATTTTTTTTTCAAGGGCAAGTAAAATTACTGACGGATTAAATTATATAAAACTAAATTTCCCAGCTATCTGTTTAAGAATTAAAATAAACATTCAATACTTGATCCACGAAATCTAACAAAGTCTTAGATTTAATATTTCTGTAAACAATGCTGGCTGATTTGCTAAATCTCTTTTCTGTGTATGCCTTGATAATTAGCTGCCCTCCTTCTCTCTATTTTCCACTTCGAATGCATTTCTGATTTAACTTCTAAAAATTGGAACTGAACTATTTCTAAGTAGGGAAAAGATAAACGATCATTAATTCAGCTGATAATTAACCACCTGAAAATCAACAAAAGGCTATGTCATCATCATTTTCTGTCTTTCTACCACGGAGGATTTTATTTCCCTCAAAGTGGAAAAAATTATTTTCTCAAATCAAAAGAAGTGGCAGCTGCGCATGGAGCCGTGTGCTCTGGCGTTTCTGGAGCTGAAGTTGCCTCTTTCTGCACTTTCCCAAACAGTCCCAATCAAAACACCGCATCTAGGCAACACCGAGAATGATGGGATGGGGCTGCGTCAGCACCCGAAAGGCTAGGTACTTCCCTTCCATCATCAATGAACATGACTCTAAGCAGGCAAAATAACCAAGGTTGTGGAGCTGGCATTAATTTTTGGAGGGGCCTCTGGCAAGGATCTGCCAGGTCAATTGGGCGGGTAGTTTGAACTTTACAGACTTCACTTTCTCATTTCTTAAATACTTAGACCTCTCATCTCTAAAACTGCACCTACATTTTGAGCTCACACTTTGTAGGAACTTTAAATAGGCTATACAAATTGCATTTTTAGAAATGAGTGTTCAGTATGCTTCTCTTCATTTGCATGCATGCTATGATTCATGAGATCACCTGATTTTGGAAACATGATAAAGACAAAAACAAAAATGGAGGCTCACCAAGTAAAATCACTTGCATGATGAAATGAAACTTGTGGCACCACTGATCACCGCTCAGAAGGTCTAATCAAGGAAGTCGGTCACATAGCATACCAGGCCTTGGTTTCTCCAAGTACTGTCTGCAAAAGTCTACATTTCAGCTTATAAGCGAGCACTTTCCAGGATGCCCCATGCTTTTTCTTGTCTATAATTTTCCAGATAGTCTCCTTCTTTCTTCAGAGCTGCCTCATTTGCTAGAGCATCCCTTCACCTATTTGAAGATGCGGTTCACCTCCTTCTAAGAGCTCACCCTGACCACTCCCAAGAAAGGTTAAGTATGGACATACAATTTTGGTAATTGTTTATATTCTTAACTATCCTGCTAGATTAGACAAATTTCTGTATTTCCAGACCTAACACAGTGGCAAAGGCACAGAACTTCATACAAATAGGTAATATTTAATTACTCTTAATGAAAATATTTTAAACCCTCTGTTTTGTTTTTTTTTTTCTGGTAGTTTGAGATTCCATTGCTATTCCATGAAGTTTCTAAAGGTTAACTTTTTATCCCACTTGAGCTTTGTCTGTCATTATGATCTTAAAACTGCGTTTGTTTCCACAAAAAGAAAATGGCATGCATTACTTCTATTTAACGTACGTGAAATGAGCTATAGTTTAACCTAATGTAATGTGTTTTCTGTGTTGGCCCAAGTATCAGCATGAGGTCTAGACGCACTCGATGTTTTACAGAAAACTTGCATCTTTCCTTGAATATTCTGTTGATGTTAAAAACAAATTATGGTACTCAAATGTAACTCTAGAATTGAAATCTATGTTGATAGTTTGTACGCTTGTGGATTGTCGTAGTTAATAATTAACATCTATAAGAAATGTTTACAGATAAATTGGAGGCACTTGAAAAATTCACAAAGTAGAAAATGTAATTTTTTTTAAGTGATTCATTTTGGAAGCTTGATGAATACTACCATATTGTAAATGTTAACAACTATCATCAGCGACCTAAAGATACATTATTATTAAAACCAAACACGTAGCTTCAGTGTAAGGTTTAAGACAGAGGTCATTAGCCCTTCCTCAACACCAAAATAAATCTTTAAAAATACTACATTGGAATTCCTCTGCTGCTCCTTGAACTTGGTGATGCTGAACAACAGAGAAAGGAGAGAGAGGGAATGAAATAGCCTCTGGTTCGCACACATGCTGCAGGCGTCTTGGACTTCGGCTCCCAAGGCAGTGCCATCTGAGGTCCGCATGGGGCTGACCTGGGATGAAGATGCCTAAAGAAATGAGTCCCTCTCCTAATGTGACTTTCCACTTCTGCTTCCCGCGCCCTATCTGAAGCTACTCCAAACGGCACCAAATAATTTTCCAGTTTACTAAGCATAAGTTCCAGGAAACAGGGGATGGTTATGGTAACCGTGCTTAATTAACAGAACAACAAATGTGATTCACAGATAAGAGGGGAAAACTTCTAAACTAAGCACAGTGGCGTATATTCGAACTCAAAGCTATGTATCCTGGGTGATCGGTAGGTATAGATTTCTAGAGATGGAAATGAGAAAAAATAGGACATCCACAGGGTGTGAGAGTGGGCAGACAGGGTTCTTAAAGGGAAATTAAGGTATACACCTTAGATGGAGGCTAAGTACATATATCTAAGATGTTGCCTAAATGAATAAAACAGAAGAACAGCCAGTCTCAGAGAGCAGAGGTTATACACACGTGCACACGCACATGCGCACATACAGACAGAGACAGAGAAGGAAGATGAAAAGTATCTTACCACATGAACCCTAGAAATATGTGGCAATTATTCCAAAATCTACCCCAAATTTCTCAAATCTTAGTTTCAAAGGGGATACAATGAAAATTTATTTCAAGAAAATTTATTATTTCCCATCCTTTCTTGAAAATTTGTTATACCTTTCAAAACAACCAGAAAATCCTCGCCCAATCCTGAAGATTCTGAGAAATGATCAACACAAATGATCTTCATAGGAGAGGTACCAAAAAGCACAACTTGGTTTTAATTGCCATTCATCCATCTAAATTCTTATGCAAGTGGCTTCCCATATTCTTTCTATGTAAGCATTATTTTTTAAACATGAACATATTCAACACTGATTGCTAAATTGGTTAGCTCCACATGACAAGAAGGGCAGCCAACAATCTGGTGTGTGTGAAAATGGTAATACATTAAAAATAATTTCTTGCAAACTCTGTGACAGGGCAGAAGTTTATAAAAATAATGTTGTCATTCTAGTTATCATCTATCAGACTCATTAGGATTCTATGTATGTGAGTATATACACACATTAAAAACAGATACAAGAACAGGAATTTACATATCCATGAAGCTAAATACTTGAGCTATAATCTTCTAAGCAAACTCACATTTATTTTGCCAAAATATCTTTAACAACTGGATATCATAATTCTTTGTGCTGTCATAAAAGGATACCTTGAATAAATATGCCAGTAGAAAATATGACTCATGTCAAGTATAACCTTAAAGAATTTGAGGGTTCTCTTATTATAAACACCAAGAAGCATATAAATTGCACCTTGGTGAACAAGGCTCTTTGAAAATATAACTATTTCCAAGATGAGCATCTATTTACATGTCCATATTAAGCAAGGGGGATGGAGGTTAAAGGTAAAAATAGTACTTTCCCCAGAATCATTTTAGCAAAATAATTTCCTTATTGAAACAAGACTTCTTTCCACTTAGATATTACAGAAAGAACTTTATAGTTATGAATCACACTTTCTTTTACCCATAAACACAAGAAGAGAATTGGTTTAAAAAACAGGGGGTAGTTTGAGACAATGCTGAAGTTCAAAATTATATGAACTTGATCCTGGCCGTGTTCAGGCCTCTTTTTGCATAAATGATAAAACAAACTACAATTCCCCAAACACATGCACACATATCACCTGGAGGAGATATTCATTTGCTAATCATGGCGCTAAGATGCATATGTGGACCAGAACTATTTCTTCATTCTCAAACCAGAAGTCTGGATGACCTCCAGGTTGAGAGACAAGACCTATTTCAGGATGCTCATACCACCTGCTAGATGTCTGCTGCACTTGTCACCCAGATACCTGAGGAAGTGTCTGGGGAAGTTATAAAACAGCCAGATGACATTTATTTTTGCATATCTACATGACAATGTAACACAAACAAAAAACTCACTCTACTCAAGCAGAACATGTTTGAAAGTATATTTGGATGAAGACTTTGACCAGGCAGAATGATTCTGCTTTTAAAAATTAATTTGTATGAAGTCAACCAATTCATCAATGAGGTTAATTCTAATAGCTGATCGATGCAGTGGAAGACATAGTAGTTGAGCTCAACTGCATCGATTAATTGATTTGAACAGTCAGTTCAACCAAAATATTTGATCAGTGGCCTATCAAAGAATGCAATTTAAGTTACTGCTGCCTCCTTCCCCTTTGGATTCTCATTTCTCACACTGTGTCTTGCCAATGTGAAAGCAAAATCTATATTATTTTATATAAACTGGTTAGTCTCAGAGTTTCTTTGCTGGCTATTCCTGCAAGGTTGCCTGCGAGAACCTGAATAAATTGAATAAACTCCCACATCATTCCCCAGTTCCAGTGTTAAAATTTCCCTTTTGAATCTGTTTTATATTTTGTCCTTCTGTTTAGAATATTTGATTAAAGAATTCTTTGGGGAAAGGGGAGCTGACAGGAAGAGGTAAGCAATATATTTATGACAAAATGAATTAGTATTTTTTAGATGACTTTTAGAAATACTAACATAACATGTAGTAGGAAAAAAAAAATTACTAAGCTCTTTTTGAAATGACCAATTTCAGAAAAAGAAGCATTGACTACAGAACATAAAACGTCTATGGTAGATATTAAATCCACTCCTGTCCCCTCCTTCCCTTCTGCTCTTTGTCAGAATTGCTGAACAGGGAAGACAGAAATCTAACTCAGTTCCCTGCTGCATGCTCTGGATGCAGTTCAGTTTGTGCCGAGGAGATGCGTCACCCTGAGATCTAGAAAATGCAAGGGAGCTGGTGGCACCGAGAGGGGCAGATGGGCTCCGGCAGACGTGGGTGTCGGCAGCAGCTGGACTCCACGGTCCCCACCTGCCTGCTGTGCACCGGGAGCTGTGCCCTTAGCGGCAGCGGAACCTCACCTGTGAGCTGGTGTGAAGGCTTTGATGCCAGCCACAGGGAGAGAGAGAGAGAGAAGAAGAGAGAGAGAGAAAGAGAGAAAGAGAGCGAGGAGAGAGAGAGAGAGAGAGAGAGAGATCTTCTTAAGGATTGGAACTATTAGACTATCAGATCTGTGTTTGGCACAAGATAAAAAGAGAGATGATAAAGGACAAATGCAAGGGGATAAAGGCACAAATCAGGGTTTCACTCTGTAAACATTTCAATATCATCAGTAATGCTTACAGAGTACACACTACTTCCTCTAGAATGGCACTGTTTTCGGTTAGGGCTCGTGCTAGAAACAGAAACGGCTTTAGGTACGTTAGACAAAACTGGATTTAATACAAGGATTTTGTGCTTACAAAGTCTTCAACAGGCTGGAGAAGTGGAAATCAGGAAAAATAACCAGGAGATGACATAATAAGCTTAGGACCTAGAGCCAGGACATGGTCAGGTCAAAGGCCACAGGAAGAAGGAGTCCCCATGTCCCCCCTCTTTAATCCAGAATGTGATATAAGCCCTCCAGGACTTCAGTGTCGCCGAGGGTGGCAAAGAAGGGAACGACGGGACTGATCGAGTTCAGACTAGAGCGGAGTTTACGCGGAACGGACGGTGACAATGTTTACTTCCATAAGGCAGAACAGGGGCTTGAAATAGATTAGCATAGAAAGGTAACGTCACATTCTTTCACCCCTAAGTTCTGCGACCTGTAAAATTTAGACCCTCCACTTTAAAGCAAGGAAAGCTCTGCCCTTTACTTTCAATGGGTCCCTCGCTCGTGTATCCATTTACTAGCTGAGAACAGAATTCTGATAAGCTTGGGATCAGAGCACATAGAGTTGGGTTTCAACCTTTTCCAGAATATACCTAGGTATTTTCTTTAATACTAGAGTAGCTTATCACCTGGCACATGTAGTATAATATTGCAATTATTAATAGAGTCGTTAACATTTTAATACATTTTCCTTTCACCATTTCAACTTTGGGTTCCCTGTTCTCTATCTTAAATCCAAATCACTTTTTAGAAAGAAATACTGTTTCACAGAGTTCCCCTGTCTGTTAGTATTACCAGAAAAGCTTCCGTTATTATTTTAATATAAGCGAGATGAAATGAAAAGAACTCTGTGACCGTTTTATCAGTTCAGGATCAAAAAAATAAAAAATAAATCACTATGTGATCACATCGTCTCTTGTTTCAGGCAGAGATAAGTGCAGAGTCTGAAATGAAAAGCAGACCAAGAAAAGAGCTTTCCCTTTCTTTCACCAAGCCCAGCCTCTTTAATTTCCAAAGAGTGGGGTCGGATTTGTGGGAAAAGGAATAACAGATTTTGTTGCCCAGACTCAGTGAAGGCTCCATGTGGACACTCGAGGGGGTGACGCCCAGACGAACAATGCCTCTCAGTGGCTATAGCACCTCAGGTGGGAAGATACTGAACCTGGATTGAAAATCCAGAAATCTGGCTTCTAGACTTTCTATTTTACAGAGTCCTTGCCCCTCTGTCTGCCTTTCCCAATGGCCCTAGAGTTCAACAACAAGGACATAGAAAACCCCTCCGCCACCCAGGTGAGTGCCTCAGCAGCTGCCTGGCTGTAGGAAGTATTAACTTTATAATAAATGTAACTAAAATATGTTGAATATCTGTTTGCTGTGAATAATGTTTAGTGCTTTATATACATATCATCGTATTTACTGCACTATAAGGTTTATGTGTGTGTATATACACACACAAAGTCCATGTTCTTCTTTTATATATGTAAAATCTATATAAAATATATAATTTATTTATTTATATGTTATCTATATCTCTATATCTGTATGTATGTACACATATATATGTAAATTCACTTTGCGGAGGAGAAAATTGAGCTTAAGTATTGGACAAAGCTCATTACACAGCTGATAATTGAAGAAGCCCAATGTGGAAGATGTGTTCTGGCCACAAAGCAATAATTTTCCATTACATTTTTCCACTTCTCTAATATTTCATTTAAATAAGACGGATAATTTCCCAGTAGACTGGATGATAAGACATGATAGTCATAGTTTTGTGATGCTAACCATCCACATCCTATGGGACTCTTGGGAGAAACTTCCTAAAGCCAGCTCAGAGGAATCATCACGTAACTGTGTATGTCAGATTTACCAGCAAGCATATAAGAGCAGAAAAATCATCTCCCTGAAAGTGGGTGCTAAGAGTCCCAAATGTCTGCCGGATTTCTGGCTGGCTAACACTCCTGGTGAACCTCAAAACTTACTTTAAATCAAATACAAGTTGTATGTCAGGAACCCAGATAAGACAGGGAGGGACCAGGGCGACAGGTCTGGCCCCAGGCACACACCCCCAGAGGCCAGCAGTCTGTCTAATTCAGAGCCATAAAACCACAGGCACTTTTTCTTCCCCTTTGATTCATGCCAGCTTCCAGCGTACTGCCTCAGAGCCCCAAGTCCACCCTTCAGTGCCTGCTCTGGGTAAACGGAGGTGAGCTCTTTAAAAGGTTTTTCCTTCGCCAGTGAGGGAGAGGCTGAGCTTTGGGAATAGAGGGCACTGCCCAGACCCTGCAGGAGTACCGTGTTTCCTCCTGGTCCCTGCGTGCTTGCTCAGCTGGCTCCTGAGCATGAACGGCGTGTCAGTCAATAGCTGTGTCCCCAGCCTCCAGCATCTGCGATCTATGTAGCCTCCCTGGTGTCCACTTCCTGCAGGCCAGGTGGCTTCTGCAGTGACCAGGAACCGCATAAGTGCTGCTTATATAGTGTCCAGTGCCTGAAGGTCACACCGTCCACCTCCACTCACCACCTACTAGCTTCCCTCTCAGGTGCTTTGGGGACACAGCGTTCTGAGGATAACCGCCCTGTAAACAGAAGGTAAATTTCCCACGAGCTCCCGAGGGCCCATTCTCAGAAAGTTCTGCCATCGTGGTACCACAGCAACTGCTCTGCCGCCCTCGGACCATGGCTTTGCCTGTTCCAACAAGATCTGGATTTCAGGCTTGGAGACAGGAGGGAAGAAACCCTCTTTGAATGTTGTATCTCAGCCCTAGAAGAAGTGATTGCTCCTTATAGCTACTATTTTATGTTAGTTACTCCAACTCTCTGTTATAGCTGATACCTCTTTATGTTAAACTTTCTCTGTCCAAATTAAAGTGTGGTTTCTATCTCCTGCTTGGACCTTGACTAAAAGAATAATCAAAATCTTTCTTCCCTATTATAGGAAAAGATAGTATTCTTTACCATAAGGTGAATAAATCATCTCATTTTTCAGTGTATGAAAACTGTCGAACAAGAAGAACTAGCAGATGCTTTGAATCTCATCTCTGACACAATATTTAAATTTCTGCTACTCTTTAAACAATCTTTCCTGCCTTTTACTTAACACACACGAAGCAATTGCTTTAGGATGGTATCTGAACCTCCCAATTAGGACTATGGAGTCAAATATTGAATGATTAAATTTTATAAAATGCTTTTCCCTTTTTGGGTTACAAATTAATCCTGGCTTCCCGGGCCACAGCTCTTTGATACTTGTTTTTTAAATCACCAATTTCATATGAAACTCATTTCCTTCTCAAATTAGGAATACTGCAAAGCAATAAAGCTATTTTCCCAGATCGATAATAACTAGATTGTTTTCTTCTCATACACATGATTCTGATGAAATGAGATGCTATGTATACCAATGAAAACTCTCTGAATGAATTCATCTTTTACCCAGTGCAAGCACTGTAAATCTTCCTCGTTCAAAATGAGCATCAATTGGTTTGATTGTGTAATAAAAAAAAAAAAAAGGTAGCAGATGTTCAGAGAAGAGAAAAAAATGCATATTTACATGCTCAAAACAGTATCTTTCTCATTATCATGAGTGAAAAACACCCTCTGGAAATACCATACTTCTTGGGTCTAAAAATCACACTAATAGAAACTGGAAGCCCATTTCTCAAAGTATTGATGCCTGGGCAGAATTCAAAGTGCATCTTGTTTACACTTACAAATTAAAGTATACTATTCTTACATTTAAATGTATTAATTCCAACAGAAAAACCTTACATTTCTGTCATTCACATTTTCAGCTTTTCTATTTCAATCACTATATTATATAAATGCTGTTTTCAATTAAGTTTAGTGGCACTTTGTTCTACGGTTTAACTCCACGGTTCCCATACCAGTTCCTAGCTAACCGCAAATTTGTACATACGAGTGATTCTATTTTCAAGTAAATGAATTTCATGCAAACTCATTTCCACTGTCACACAATTAATTCCCCTTCAGCATTATAATCTGTTATATTTGTGGATGATAGGCAGAAAATGAAATGGAACTTTTCTTTCTGATGGAGCTAAATCCATTAGTGAAACTTCAAACAAGATAGCTAAAAGGTCATTTTACTTCATTGGAATGTAAGTGTTCTTTTTGTTCTTAATTAGAATTCAATTGTAGAGTCAGCATTTAAAAAAAAAAAAGTACCCTTCGCTATTCTTCATTGCATAGCATGTTTTCCTCTCTAAATCTTCAACTATTCCACAAAATTTAAATTGCATGAGCATTGAGGTGGCCCTAGTTATTTTTAACTTGGAATCTTGACATATGTTGTATAAAATTATCAAAACATTGCTGAAATATCTTTAAACTATATGAAAAAGTCCTATATGTTCCATAAAAAAGGACTTTAAATCTGATGTTGCAAATGAGATGCCAAGATACTAAAGATAATAGGCATGCAGTAAAGTGCAGGGGTGCCGCCAGGAAGAACCTCAGAGGAGACCCCAAGAGCCCACGGCACGACAACTGTGGCCCCTCCTCCCACGGAGATTTGAAATGAGGAAAAAGTGGAATGTTGTGAAATAAGTCTACACGAAAGTTTTCTTTGAGAAAGTTGTAACCCACAACTGATTCATCTGAGGGGCTCGTCAAGGGGCCTACTCAGAATGTGTGTGTGTGTGTGTGTGTGTGTGTGTGTGAGAGAGAGAGAGAGAGAGAGAGAGAGAGAGAGAGAGAGAGAGAGAGAGGAGAGAGAGAGCACACACATAATGGACTGAGGGCTGACGTCTTCCTGTAAAGTCTACAGAGCGAAGAGAGGGGTTGACTAACTGCCCTGGCGGCCTGGCCAGAGCATTACTTAACGTGCTGAATCGGCCTAGCTCTCAAAGTCCGTCAGAACAAATGTTTTTTCTGCGGATCAGATGTGGGTGCCCAAGGGAGGCAAGTAGGTCAAGAGAAGTGCTTTGACTTTTTCTCAAGGGGAAAAAGAAGGGGGAAAGAGAATGGGATGAGGCCATGAGGAGGGGCCGGCCACCAAACCACAGGCGGGGTGGGTTGCCACAGCTGAGTAGAACAGCTTGGAAGAGTTTTCCCAAGTCACAGAAACTGCCATCAGAGGGGACCTGCCAAAGAACCTACGGAAGCATCCATGGGACAGAAAACCTTTTAACCACACCTGCTGGGCCGAGAAAGAGCAAAGCAGAAGTGATACTATCACTCAAGAAAGAACGATCTGATCTTCAGGCAGTAGATTCCTTCCTCCCACTCTACTTTGACTCTGGTTGGGTTGGATGTGACAGCCCCAGGGAGGAGAGGTGGGAGGGAGAGGCCAGTGTGAAGACAGAGGGGGCGGATCAGACGTGATTCCTGCAGGTAAGTGGCCCGCTGAAACTGTGCCTCGGCTGGAGAAGGGCACTAAATGAAGATTGAGTGTTGACTAATAGATTGAACTAGACAGCTTATTTTCTGAATCGAGACTGTATTTTGTATATAAAGTGACCTGAGGACTTTCTATTACCCAAGACTAATGAACCTGTTGGAGTTTTCTTTCAGTAATGGAGGAAAAACTTCTCCTACTGCATAGATTTTATGTGGACATCAAAAGACAAAATCAAATGGATTTTATGGTTACATTCCAGGATTTGTAGTTACATATATTATTTATACAGATCTATATTTTGAATCTCAAGGACCCAGATTATAGATGTGTAGTTAAAAAAAAAACCCAGAAATTATTATTGTATATAAATGTATCTGTATTAACACCCAAAGCATTATGGGTAGGCTATCTTAGAAGCTGAAATAGCAAAGAAACAGCACCCAAGATACAGTGAAGTATTCTATTTACTGTAGTTGTAATGTAGTATAGTTTTATACCTAATGATAATAATAATAATGATAATAGCTAATATGTGCTATGTGCTTACTTTGTGCTAAACATGATCCTCAGCCTTAATCGTGGAATTTGCATAATGCTCTCATCAATCCTAGAAGGTAGGTAATTCTTTTATCCCCACTGTAAAGAAAAGGAAACTAGGATATAAAGAAAGTAACTGAGTAACTCACTGGACATCACTGAGTAAATGCTAAGGGATAGAGAAGGATCCAGAGATAAAACTCTTAACCAATCTCTATGATAACCTAAGAGAAACAGAGGCAGAGGAGACACTGTAAGCTTACTGTAGAACCCTTGCTCTGACGGAAAGGCAAGCTCATATGCAGACAACTATTTATCCAGCCTTTAAGTCTCAGGAAGCCTCCTTTACCCTCAAATGCATTCATTTTCACATATTATTTTATCTTGCCTGTGCAAAGAACAAGAGATGTTAGATTTAATACACATACATAAAATGATCTGTAATTCAAATAATTTGAGATATAAATTTCAGAAAAAAATGACTGAGCTATTCATCTTTCAGAATCAGTTTTCTTCATTATATCTAATATTTATTTGATAAAGTAAAATGTCACCAATGGAGTCTTTTAACCCAGAGCATATGTTCCAAACTGAGAAACCCAGGTGTCTGAGGCGACACAGGTATAGATATCTGATAATATGCCACTTGTGAGCTAGAGGGATTGTAATGGTGTGTTGCCACAGAGATGTTCAAAGAACCAAACCGAATAGTGAAAATGGAAGTGCTTAAAATCTGATCAGTAATATATTTGCAAGATACTATCATTAACTAAAAATATGGGAATTCTAAAACAATGATGTAAAGTTTTTATAGCTTTTCTAAATTAAAAAAAAAAAAAGCCACACCATTCAACAGTAATGCACCTTGGACAACATACACTTTTGAGAACACGAAAGAAGCCATCCAAGGGGATGCTGAATTCCCAATACATTTACTTTTCCAGTTTATATAAGTTATATAGACTTTGTGAATAATCCGATAGAACATATAATAATAAAGAATATAGAAATCACCTATAACTTTACCATCTGAATGCAAACACTGTTAATATCGTATGCTCTTTTCCAAAATTAAGATCATATTACAAATTGTTTGTCTAGATAATTTTGGTTAACTTAATGTTTTGAGTATTTGTTTGTTTCATTAAAGATTCTTCGCAATCATAATTTTGATTCTCACTATATTTCCAATTATCTAGCAATATACACATTCTTTATTCTCCTCTTCCTGATTCCATTGTTTTTTGTTTTTTTGTTTTTTTGTTTTTTAGCAGGCAACCAGGACAGTGAATAAGCTCAAAAATCTGAGCAGTTACTTCCTGCAAATTCAAGAGCTTACCACCAAATCAATATTGTGCAAATAGGATTTCTGGTGTCTCAGAAGTCTGAGAAGGTTAGCTAGGCCCTCTTTAATAAAAACCATCCGACTAAATAGTGAGTATGCTCGAACTCTCCCACAAGCTCTGGGGATCTCTCAGATGCATGAAGGACCCTTCCGTTTCTGAGCCCCCACATCCTTGCAGGATTGCCAGGGCAACAGTTATACATCAGCTACTTACAAGCGGCTCCAACACTCTGCACTAACTTTCTGCAACCCAATTAGCAACACTTGGCAAAAGAAAAGTGCCCTTCACCTTGGGGATCACTAGCAAATCAGGAAAACTGAAGACCATGAAGATTAGGTGACCTGGATGAAGTAACACAGTGTGCCGAGGGAGGCCCGAACCCTGGCTGGCAGAGAAAGGCTGCTGTTGCCTTTTCTGAAAGGAAAATACCATCTCTAATTATTTACAGCGAAATAATGACTCCTCTTCACTTTCTATTGTATCCTCTTTCCATATTTGTGGAGAACAAATGTAGGGACCAATTTAGAATGTGATATATCATATTTGGCCTTTTCTTGAGACTAAAATATAACGGGAAACCATACGAAATCATCAGTTCTGCAATATTCAGATAACAACAGCCCGACGTCATGCGTTTATTGCCACTATGTTTATTTGAAAGCCTGAATGTGTCAAGTGAAGAAGAAAACTAAAATCCTCCAACGTTCTCGGAGACAGACATAAATTAAAGACTGTATTATTAACACAGGTCACCTTAGAGGGGGGAAATAGGCCCTGACTCTGGTCAATGGTCAACTTGGAGCGATTTCCAAAGGAACAGCTTTGGAAAGAAACGCTCTTTCTCAAACGCCTCTCTAGTGGCTGTGATGATGTCTCCTTGAAATGCTGAAATAGCAGAAGAGCCCCGTCGCCAAGTACTTGCCACCACAGAGAGACATTTCCAGCACAGACGAACAGAGAAGCCTTGATGGCAAATGAGTGGAAACTGTAAGCAGTGATCTGAGCATTTTAAGCTTTTCTGACAGTAATGGAACGAGAGCCAAAACATTTCAGACACTATAAACATCCAAAGAGAACCAAAAAAAAGTCCTCAAAGAAATAATCTACTTCCTGAAATGTGATTGATAAGATTAATATATAAATTAGTAAAAGAGGCTAGCTCAGAGGGTCTTGTCTATAGAGGGGAAATATGACACAAGGCAAACATGCTAAAATTTAAAATGCAAATTAATGGGGAAACAAACCTAATCGCCTCTAGAACAATCCATCTAAATTATTTAATGTGGAAAAGTTTTCTGGTATTGGAATATGTTTTTGAAAAACACTTATTTTGATCAAATGCTTTATAGACACACTAAAGTTTCACTCTATAGAACCCCTGAAGTTCAGTCATTCTACATTGCGTATGCTCACCATAACAGAAGGGGTTACCTTTCTAAGTACAAAATACAGTACATACTTCTTTCATTTAACATTGTGACAGAAAATCATTCCAAAATGTATTAAACTTCATGAGGCCTCCCTTAAAAGTACATCGGGCATAATGTAATTTCCCATAGTGACCCATCATTCTAAATATTAATTATTAATTGTGTTATAATAAAAGCCCTCAGAAATGTATACTCTCTGTTGCCCTTAGAACTACAGAACGTCAGAATTAAACAGGCTGTAAGAGCTTCGTCCAGCTTTCTCATTACAGAGAGGACACTAATGTCAAGAGAGGAGTGACTTGATTTAATTAAGGGGACATAAACAATGACCTACCCCAGGTCTCCCATCTTCTTATTCAGAGTCCTTTCAATTACCTCACATTGCACATCGCAATCGATGCTTTTCCCTGCTTTTTTTTTTTTTTTAATCCTCTCTCCTCGTTGTAGTCTTTGCTCACCCGGCTCCCCGTGGCTGGTGATTCAGTCTCCCCTCCCCACAGCTGTGTATCCCATGATGAGAGGGGGCAGCTCCATAAAGGGAGGGCGCAGGAGCCCCAACTCGCCAGAGGGCAGTGGCCAGCCTCTGGGGAGCGTCAGGTACGTGATCCAAGATTTAGAGAATAAACTCACTTGGACCTCAGTGAACAGGTCTAACTAAATGCTGGAGTCGAAGATGCAGAGCGAAGTGGGGAGGGTGTGCTGGAAGCAAAAAGCCGAGCAGGGGCCCAGGAAGGAGCAAGCCATGGAGGACAGTCCCTGTGAAGTCCAACGGCAAAGACGCCTTATGGTATCCTCACTCCAGGGAGATTATATTTTTCAAAATCATATAATGGGAGCGAGGGAGGGAGGGTGCCTGCTTCCTTTATATAGCCCTGCAACCAATCCTAATTAGAACATGGCTGAGAAAAGAACTCCTCCCCTGCATGGTTAGACATGGGTGTTTTACAGATGTGTGTGGGTGACCTGGTTCTAGGGCCTGGGGCCTGGGCTGGTTCAGAAACCCTATCTGTTTACTTTCTGGCAACAGCTTTTCCTGGCTTTGTCCCAGAGCCTCTGAGGTTTCAGAACAATTAAATTCCAGGTAGGTGAGGTGTTACCATTGGTTTCCACATCAATCCACAGATAAGGCAACAAACAGCCCAGTGCGGTAGAAGAAGGGGAAGAGCTGCATCTGAGCCTGTCCTGGGAGGATGGTGAATTCTCCCTTTTGTCTAAAATAAGATAATGGAGGCTCCCAAGAGGTAAACGACGTCCAGCATGATACAACAACAAGGCCATTGCCTCTGATTAAAAGGATCCCGTAACAGCGCCTGCGTGCCGAGTGCCGGTCATAGGTCAGGCTCTCATCGCCTTGGAGAGGACACTGCTCCCCGCCTGGGTGGTTGGTTCACTTGCACATCTGCTCTGCTTTCTCCCTCACTCCTCTCTGCAGCGGGGGAAGAAAGGTGTGCTTGGCTGCATAGTCTGGGAGACAAATTGGTATTCTCCGCGAGAGCAGACAGAATGATTCATGCCGTGTGGTACATAATTAAGGTCTGTGAACTCAAAATGAGCAAACCAGGAAGCCAGTAATCTTGGTAGAGGTGTGGCTCAAGAGGGCAGCCATCCCTCATCCTTTATTTTAATGCCTTTGAGGTAGGAGAGTTAAAATGCTCTGAGAGAATTTGCCCGAACAGAAGTTCTTTTCAAGTTCTTTTTTTCTCTCCTTACCCTCCTGAATTCCTCACTGGCATCGTGAAAAAAAAAATATACACATTATAACATGTATTACGAATCTTTTACTTTCATTGCCAAGAAGCTAGGTTTTCCTCTCATCCCTCGTGCTTTGAAGTGTTCATTCGATGCGAACAGTCATCAGGGCCCCACGACACAGCAGAGAACCCAGCGCCAAGGCCACGCATCAGGACAATGCGCCCTCGCTTTCAAAAAAGCTACAGTCTAGTTGGAGAGACGGAGATGTCAATAAATTACACAGTTACTTATCTGGCTCTGTCACGAAGGCAAAAACACTTAAATTCCGTAATCCCAGTCTCTTCAAGTGTAAAGCGATAATAATACTTATCTTGTCCATGGTGTTGAGCATGAAAGTTGCCAACGTGTAGAAATCACTGAGTGCTGTAAGTGACAATAGAAACTAGTAGGTGTTCGAACCAAGGAATGCTAAAGGGTAGGAAACACAAAGGGGGAGGAGGCTACTCTTCCCATGAGGGACATTTGTCGCTTTATGGCCATCCAGCCAATTTCCTCAAATAAATCCTCATCCTCACGCTCAGCTGTGTGTTTCTGAGAGCGTTTATGCCATTGTTGGGTGCGTGGCTGGGCACGTAGCCTTTTTAAAGTTTCAGTAGAGGCTGAGCCTAAATACTAAGGAAGCCTAAATACTAAGTTACAGTGCCTGACAAAATGGAAAGAATTAGTGGGACTTTTTCCCGCTGTGTTTCCTCACTGGGAGTGCACAGAAATGAGAGGGAGGAAACCTGGGAGGATGAAAAAAGAAAGCAGGAAGCTGGATCCCAGGCCGTAAAAATGTCCGAGGGGCATTTTGTAGCACGGACTGGTCAACATTAGATTGTTCGCATTTGAGGGATGTAGGTCCTCAACGTCTTCTCAAGCGTGTGAGAATTTGCCCTACACACTAAGGTCTGGTGCGCGAGCTTCTGTTTGTTTTTTCTGTCAAGTGTTGAGCTCTGCATCTGTGTTGACACAGAGTGGAAATGTAACAGGCGAGGATTGGCACGCTGATCCCCGAATAAACCGACTCAGCTGAGGCATAAGCTCAGAGCGACATGTGGCCAAGAGAAGGTCAGCTGCATGCGGCAAACGTCAATAAAGTCGACGGCAAGAGAACACAGGACTTTCCTAGTGCAGGGAATAGCGATTAGAGCCAGTTTTATCTACCGTAAGTCCTGTCCGGTTCACTCGAATTCTGGTGTAAGAGGCAAGTCGAGTCGCTTATCCAAACCCCTGCCCTGGTTCTGAACCAGGAGCAGGTGATGACACCCCGGGGCATCTATTTCTGGGGAGTGGCCAGTGACTCAGCACCAACCAGTGAGGTTATGGGACTTCTACGACAAAGTCAAAGGGAAGTCGTGGAAAGCACTCTGAAATTACCCTTCCAGAATTTGGGTAAGGAAGCTATTTGGGGCTGAATGTTTGTGGCAAAAACAACAACAACAACAACAACAACAACAACACACAACACACACACACACAAAGCATACGCACTGCACTCTCAAGAGCATGCTGCTTAAGTTTTGATGTGCAAGTGAACCATCCAGAAATTCTGTTAAAATACAGATTTTTGATTAGTAGGGGTGGGGTAGAACCCACATTGCTAATCAGCTCTCAGATAATGCTGGGGCTGCTGGTCTGGGGTCCATACTAGGAGCTGCAAGACTAAATTCCCTTATGAAATAACAAACGATAGAGGAGTCTGGCATTTATCAAGTAAGTGAACCGTGTCATATGTAGCACGCCTTGATACTCGGAGTCTTTGGGGAAGAAGAAAGAAGGTAGTTGCTGGAATGTTGCACCAACTAGCAGAGCACAATGTCACACACAGTGTCAGAGAAATGGGATTCCGAAGTAGACTGGTGGTTAGATCAGCATTTGAGCCTTTGGTAGCCTCACGTGTTACCAAAAACTAGGGATCTTCTTGCAAAAGTGTAATATCGGGGTCTGGAGAGGACCTAGAGAAGAAGCCACACTGACTCTCAGAGAAAGAACCAAAGTAGAAAGAATAGAACTAACAATTGCTCCCGTTTGTTTAATGTTCACCACCCATCAGGCACTGTTTTAACATTTTATCACTGAATTCTTAACATCTCGTTATCTCTGTGAGGTTGGAGCAATTGTTATCTCCACTTTTGAGATGCGGAAACTAAGACTCAGAGAGGGAAAGTCACTTGTCCAAGGTCACACAGCTGCTGATTAGCAGGACAGGGTTTGAACACAGGCACTGTGTTACACTACTCTGTGATCGCTCACAACCACTGCATCTCCCACGTTCTGTCTCATTGCTCCACCGAGCCAGTTTCTCTGTGAGACCAACCATACCACGATGCAGGATGCACATTGTCTTCCCCTGGTTTTCAGGGCATATACTCTCCTGGTTTGTTCTATTTTTCTAGAATTCCTCTGTTTTCTTTTCAATATTGTTCTTCCTGATCTGGCCATTAAACGCTGGGATTCCTCAGGGCAGAGACGAGTCTCAAATGTTTTCCCCCTTTGTAGTTTCCTCCAATAGACAATATCAACCACTCTCTTTGAGTTTCACCTCTTCTCAGATGACTCCAGGTCTCTACTCTCTTCTGAAGGCCGGGCTCAAATATCCGACTTGAGGTCCCTATTTGTAGTTGGGTCAAATGCCATAGATCTACAGCCATGTTCACGATGGCCACCTCAGCTCTCTCCTCACACAGCCCTGTAGCAGAGGCTGCTGTCCGTGACCCACCCAGATCCCCTTGGCTTTATTATGTCAATTCATACTCCCAAGTTCCAGCTTCCAGCACTTGCATTTCTTGTCTGAAGGTGTTCCCTGGCCACTGCAGTCCGTCCACTCTGCCCACCCCACATGGCAAAGAAGTGCTGCTAATGGATGTTCACTAGTCATCTAATGACTGACAGCAGAGCACAAATACCTTCCGTGGATAACACTGAGGCTCCCGTTCCATCCCGGCCTCCCCAACAGGCACAAGCTCCCGCACTCTGTAGTAGTCAAGCCCTCAAAAAGGCACCTGTTATGACCCGCCTTCCCTTCTCCGCCTCACTTCCTCACTTCCCCATCAGTGTGTGCTGGCACCAACTCCTAAAGAAGCCACCTGCCTTTAAACCTGCCTTGGGATCTGCTTCTGGAGAACACCACGCTACGATATACTGCCACCTCATTTTATTTGCATCTTCCCTTCTCAGTAGCCTAAGTCTATCGCCTAATTCCACTGGGTGCCACCCAGTCATCCTTGACCTCTCCTGCTCCCTCACGCTCCATCCAGCTCCACCATCCATAAGTCCTGCGAATTCTCTCCACTCAGTAGCTTCGAAGTGTCCCCTTCCCCTACCACCTTCTAGTCCATCGACGCCATTTCTCACTTGAAATAGTAAAACAAACCAACAACAAAAAAAACCACCTCTAACTGCTCTCCCACGCCCACTCTTGACTCCCTCAAATCAGTTGTAGGAAGACATTATGCAAACCTATTCACGTCACACCCCTCGAGTGTCCCCTACTGAAACCATGTGGGGTTTCCAATGGCTTTTAGGCTAAAGAAAACCAAGCTTAACCAGCAGACAAAGCACTGCGGGATTCGTTGTGCTTTTCTTTCCTTTAGCTTCGTTTGGCATCACCCCTCACACCCTGGGTTCCACCTAGTCCGGACCTTAAACCAGTGTTTTTGTACTTTCGACCTCACTAACGGATTTCAGCGAAGTGTAAAAACAATTTAGTTGGGCGAGATCAGCGTTCTATTTTACCAAAATGGGAGAAGAGAAACACGTCAGAGTCTTGTCAAAACTTTTTGTTCTCAATTATATGTGTAGCGCATCATAATGAAAACCTACTTGTAACCAAATTTCACAGTCAAAAGTTTGCAGAACGAGGCCTTAAACACACCATGTTCTCTCCTGTCACTGAGCCTCAGCAACGGCTGTTCCCTCTGCCCGGAAGCTCCGCCCGCCTGGCCCAGGAGCTCCCACACCCTCCTGCTATCAGTGACATCCGTGCCGGGGTCCCACGGACCTGGTGGGGTGTCGGGGTCTGAAAGACTGTCCCCCAGGCAGAGCCATATGTAGCTAAAAAGAACTCCACACCCCTGAGTGGAAAAGATTAAAATCAAAGCTGTGAAGACTCCAAATACTAGTCTGCAGGGCGCTACCAACGATGCCAAGCCACGCCATGCCCGTCGGGGGAGAGGGTGGGAAGCCCAGCGTCCTCGAGCCTCCAGGTGTAGCCATCGGCACTGTTTCAGGACGCCCCGGCACACTGCGAAGGACAAATGGGAGGCTGACGAAACGTGGCCAAGATGCCATCTTTAGAAAGCTGGTTCAGCATCCCAGGTGAGAGCCGGTACGCATAATCACAGAGACAGCAGCTGTCGGGGGGCACGGAGAGGAGCAAATCTGAACGGCAAGGAGACAGAACCTATGTGCCTTGGTTGCAATCCAGTCTATTTCGTGTAGTCATGGGGCACTGAATAACTGCAAATGAGCGTTTTACAGTTGGTTTCTATAGTCTCCAGAGCCAACTTTGATAGGGCGAAGACCTGAGGCCAGTTAAAAAAAAAAAGGCTAAAGTGTACATACAGATGAAACTTATTGGATTTCGTTAACCAGTCACCATAAAATATAAATGAATAAATTATATTTTTAAAAAAGCATTCCTGTGTTCCTGCCTGCTAGCAGGAAGAGCATATATTTATTTTTCCTCCTATTCACTGAGAGACAAGAGACCTGCAGGAGACAAGACTGTGGTGACGGGATGAACTTAAGCCTCCAAGAGAAGGATGAAGAAACGGGCTCAGAGTCTCACTGTCTTCCAGGGTAAGTGCCACGGCTGCCGTCGGAACCCAGGACCTCGCCGGCCACAGGACGGCTTTGACCCTGATACCACGCGTGGCCCGCACGCATTCCTGAACACGACCCACACGAGTCTCCTCGTTTCACACCAGCAGCACAGTGAGAAACTTCTCTGACCCAAGAAGGTCCAGTTCCCTGTCAGCGACTGAGTGGGGACAAAGACGCCACCCTTGCGTCACAAAGGCAGGCCGTTGCTGGGGGCCCTGACTCCAGGCAGGAGTCCGGGACGTGCGTAAGTGGAGAAACAGCTACTGCTTTCTAAATGAGGATGTGGATTAGGACTATGGTCCCTGAAAGCGAATAAAAGGGTAAATTTTAGAGACGATTTGGGGGAAAGGTGAAGGAACTCGTTGTCTGACTCGGCGTAAGGGATAAAGAGGAAAGAAGTGCCAAGGAAGAGGCTAAGACGTGGAGACTGGCAAGAAAGCTGGTCCCACTGCCCAAAACGGGTCACTCGATCGGGCCACAGGGACAAAGACCAAGAGCTCGAGCTGGGGGGTAAGTTCGCTTTGACAAGGGGGCAGGATCTGCACGTGGAGATTTCCTGCCGCTATGTTTTAATTTGGAAAAATGTTTCTTGCACCTGAGACAGTTTTATTTCCACTTTGGGTCAGAAAGATAAACTTACTGGTAAGAGCAAGAAGGATGAGGGCCCGAAGAGGTGCCCAGCTTGCCCAGGGACGAAAACGGCAGCTCCATCATCTAAGCAGACACCTGGGAAAATGCACCGTTGCCCCAGGTATTCACGAGGGGCAGGGACGAAGGAGGGCCATAGGGAGCTGCTTCTTTTCTTTTTCTGACGCCTCGAAACTGAACCAGCACAAAGCTGTTCTTCAAAACTGCCCTGCTGTGACCACCGGGGCCAGCAGCCAGCCTCCAATATCACACCCCCGTGAGGTTTTCACACAGCTGCTCAGCCTGAGAGCCACTTTCAAAGAGGCTGCGTGGAGAGGCCTCCTGGTGCAGGAGCCTGGGCATGAACCCTCGCGGCGGTGCACAGGTCTGGAGGAAGCCTGGACACCTGCCAGGGAGAGGCTGCTGGGCAGGAACTGAGGGGAGAGTTGTAGAGAGGAGAAAATAAAGGATGGATACGAAGTTGGAGCTGAAGTTAAGTTCAGACCTTAAGACGTTAAGGGAAGAGGTGAAGAGGAGCGTGCATAAAGCTCCTTTCGTTCCCAGAAATGGAACTTCTGTGAAAGTCAGATTCACCGCAAAGAATTACTTCAGAGAACTGAGGAGACACGGAGGCCTTGAAGTTCATCGAGCCCACCACCCCCTGCCTCTCACAAACACACAGACACAAGGCCTCCACCCAGGAAGAAGCTGAGCCAGGGAGGTCACATGCCCTGCTGGTGGTCACACAGGCGGCTGTCAGTGGCAGAACCTGGGTGTAGACTCAGGATTGCAGACACACGCTCCAGGTGTTCTTCGTGCCATTCACCCCGCCCTGGATCACAAACCCTGTTGAAGATATGGTCGTGGTAAACAAAAACCCCCAAACCATGAGGAGTCATTATAGGTATCTGGTAAATAGCAGAAGAAATTATAGAGGTAGTGATGGGGAATATCTGTGAAGAAATACAAAATGGAATTGAGATCCCAAACAGAGGTCTATCAGAAATGGTCGGCGTGCCCATGACAATGACCTCCAATGTCCGACCTTGCAGGTCTTCTGTCGCATCTGTGAGCTCAGTCCCTTATTTCCCCTTCTACGTTCTCTGCTGCCTCCAGAGCCAGAAAAAAAAACCTCCAAAGAGTTTAGTAATGAAGTCAACCCTGCTTTTAACCTCTGTGTTTGAAGCATGGCAGCTCAGGGCTGCGTTTGGCCTCACCATCCACTTTCTCCATACCAAGGCTCTACTCCCTAGGCAAGCTGTTGCCGAACATCCCTGCTACCTCCCGAGACAACCATACCTGCCATATTCAGGCCTAAAACTCTAGTCCTGGTCTTTCATTCTGAATTTATTACCCCAGCTGTCAACTCAAACCTCTGGAAGAGCCCAAGGTTCTAATCAAGGCATCATTGTTCTGTCTGCGGCTTCTTCACAACCTTGACCTCAAATTCCAAGCCCAGCCTGTGTACTCAGGTCACTTGTTGCCCGTTTTGTCTGTTGTGGCTTGATATCCAGATTGATTCTGCTCTGCCCTCTGGGTTCTTAGCATTTATCTGTCCTGCATCTCCTTTACACCCTCACTCTCTTCCAAATGTCATCGTCCTGGCCCAGATAAAACACTGACCGCGATTTGATTCTGGCAGCAGAAAAGAAGAAAAGAAGAACGGCGAAAGCTAAAAGTTAAGGAGGAAATAGGGCTTCTTTTAGAAACAGTTATTAATAATACACATAACTATGAAGTCTGAAAGTCGACTAGGTTATTGCTGCTGTTAACAAATTTACTTTGAAATCTCAGTGGATTAAACCGAGAAAGGATTATTTCTCCATCTTGGTATATATTCGGTGGGTGTTCGGAGGTGGGGGAGAATTTGCTCTGTGTAGGAACTAGGCTAAAAGAGTCTCAACTTCTCGAAGCTTCTTCATCAGGAGCAAGACTCTTTCTTGATTTCCTGGCAGGTGAAGAGAAATGGGATGATACAAAGGGTTTTTCATAGCCTCAGCCTAGAACTAACACAGATCATTTCCTGTCAAAGCCTATTGGTTCAAGGTGGATATAGGGCGCCTCTCATCGCAAGGAGGCTGGGAAGCCCAACTTCTCCCTGTGGCTTAAAAGAGAGCACGGGAGGCTGGGAACGACATCCGTGCACAGTGATGCCCATAGACTGGCTCTAACATTCTTGCAATCGTTGCCTTAGCTCAAGGGCCAATGCACTGCCAGTTGTGACAATGCGCCTTATTTGTAGTTGACAATAACCAAAGAAGCTTGCAAGAAGTTGAATCAAAAGGAAATGATAGCACATGTGTTAACAGCTGAGAAAACCTAAGATACCAGAGAGTGGTTGTGCTGCCACAGTTTTATTTCACTGTTCCGCTTCCGTCTGTTTGATTTTTGTGGCATGAGGAGAAATTTTTTTAATGTTAGTTTTTAACATATACCTTATATTTCATGAACCAAGATTAAAAATGGAGCATTTAATTCTCATTTTTATGCATGATCACATATATAGTCAAAAGCATAAAATAGCAAGGATAGCTTGTTAAAAGCAACTTTTAGTGTTTCAATTCGACAGCTGGCTTGCTAATCACATGCATCAGATTTATCAATATTGTGATTTAATTCTAGAGTGTCACCTGCACCTCTACATATGTTTCAACTTATAATACAGATAAACCCATGATGGCTCAATACTTATGTTAATCATGGCACTAGTTTACCCAGACCTGCCATGAAAATACTTTATATATTCAGTGTGTAAACTGAACATTTTGCCAAGAGTATGCTAAAAATAATGAGGAAAGAAAGCTGTTGAACTACCCTCTATTATCGCTTCTTTTCTTCCTTATATGTTGAAAAGTTTTGAGTTAATTGTATAACTCATGGACATGCCTTTTATACACTTTGATAGCCTACAATTGGATTAAGGTGGCCGCAATTCTGTCCCTCTGAAGAGCCTGGAGCCCTCTGAGTGGTGGGCAAGGACTGGACGCTGGAGCCTCATCACAGCTCAGGACATCACATCAGGTAAGCATCAGGAAATAGAAACAAACAGTGTTCCTCTCATTTTGCAAAATGAGGTTTCTCAAGCACTCTTTCCTCTGTTAAGATCACCACGAAATCGAAGCATTTTAGTAAGATCTAACGCCCAGCACCAGGAGCTGATAGTTTCTAAGACATCTTCCGAAGCCTCCTCCACCACAGCCAAGTGAGTCTTCGTAGCACGCCCAGGTCCCTAGAAGGATGGCGAATTTGACCTGGTCCCCTCTCTCTGCAGCTGTGAGGGTGCACGCGCACAAAGCAACCAGCTCCATCCCTGGAATTTAAGATGCTTCTTAATCCTGAAAGCTCATAAGCGCTAGTATTAATTTTTAAAAAATCAATCTCACACAGGTTGATAAAACCTTCACTATCATTTGAAGTGACCCTTTTAATACTGCCTATTTTTCTGCAGGAAATAGTTGTCAAACCAGCACTATAAATTCCTGAGAAAAACATTTAATAAGACCATGTTTCGATTTAACAGAATATATATTTTAGAGCTAAACTCACTAATGACATAACTCTCAAATTTGCAGAAGATGACAACTAAAATATCTTTTATCATATCTGCTGGAAAAACAAAAAAAAATTAAATTAAAAAAAATTCTCTACTCACTGAATACTTTAGATATGTTTCCTGGTGGGGAAGAACAAAATGTACTACGACTTAAAAAAGAGACTTGAGATGAAAATATACTTTCGAAGCAGAAATCAATCCACAAAATTATCTCACTTGAATAGACACACATTTTGTAAATGTAAAAACTGAAAAAGAAAAATTATATGACTTGCTCGAATTTCTAAAGGTGCTTTACAAATGGAGCAAGAAATGAAATATTTTTCTCCTAACTTCAAATATCTGGTTTGAGATTTTTTGGTATTTCTTCTAAGGATTTGTGAAGATAAAAATGTTTATTGATGCACATATCATAAGAAAGATACTAACTAAAGTTTAAAAACATCTTTTTTTTCCCAAAAGTTTCTATGTAGATTTCAAGTCTCCAGCATCATGTCTAGATTTTTTTCCCTCTTTTCTTTTTTTCCCTTATGATTCTCACAGAAAAAAAAAAAAAGAAAGAAAGAAAATGAGATTTTTATCAGAGGACAGTTCTGACCTTGAAAGAGGGAAGACCTTTAGCATAGAGAAAAACTGAAACATATTTAAAGAGTTGGGTAGGGAGATGTTACTACATTATTTTACTTTAAAAGGATATAAAGAAAAAGTTACTGAGTTTTTTGTCACTTGAATAAGGACAGGGATTTTCTTATGAGGCTCTAAAGGGCTTTATAGTTGAAAAGTAATGTGAAAAACAATCACTTCTGCCACTGAATGACTGTTATAAGGCTCAGCACCTTCAATACAAAGATGCTACTGTTCAATTTCCAGTCACACCAAATTCTCATTACAGGCGGCTAAATCTCATCTCTCTATGAGCCAGACTGTATCAAAAGCAGCAGCTTTATGCATTAAGTTTTGTAACACACACTTACATCCCATACATCCCAGGTCACAAACCAAATCCTCAGACTTTTTTCCCCTCAGTGAATGACAGGCTGGGATGCTGAACGTCAATGGGGGAAGCAAAGACGCACTTGTGACCAAGACGCCCTCCAAAATAAGAAAGAAATTCTGTTGCTGTTTGTAAACCAAAGTGTCCAGTTCCCAAGTGTTTGCATAAAACCTAGTTTCACATTAAAAAAAAGAAAAGAAGAAGAAGAAGTGAGGATTGCTGAGAGTTTCATTCAGAATCCATGAGGAAGAAAATTAGAGAGGCCATTAATCCCCCTGCCCCCCAAAAACAAAAGTTCTAGGGTAGAAAACTCGAAAGCTTACTTAGTAATTGCCCTGCCATTCTCTCGTCTCATGTTATTTGCAACATTAGATACTGCTAGGTTTCCTTCTAAGGTCTGGTGAGAAAATAAAATTAAATGCCAACGAGGTTAAAATTCCCAGACTAACCATGGAAGTCAGGAGAGGAAGGTGCAGGCTCCAATAATGAATGCCAGGGTTGAGAGCATGAGCCCCGAGTCAAAGTGTAACTCACCTCACCAATAAGGAGGCCGAGGAACTTGACCTTCGACAGCTTTGCTCTTTAAAGAGAACTCTTTTTCAGCAGTGAAGAGCTGCTCAAATAGGCAGAAAAATGAATATCGCTTTCAAAATGGAAAATAGGTCAACTGATATGACAGAACGAAAGCTGGATACTGTCCATCTTTTTTAAGGCAGTAAAGCAGAAAATGAAAGGTAAAATTTAAGGATACAAAAATGGCACACTTTCTCCTTGGCAGCACGTCCATTCTCATGCTGAGAGTCTGGTTTGCTGTGCCTGCGAACGCTGGCTTCATTTTAAGACTTAACCAAATCCAAGTAATTAACTAAATGGTGCATGCTTATTTATACAGCTCATGAATAGATCCAAAGGACGTACCAGAATAGGCTAATTGAAGAGGAGTTAGGTGATAGAGCTGGGAACAAAACAAGCAGCAACTATGGTAATGAATGGTTGAGATAAACTGAAATAATGGTATTCATAAGGCAAGAGCAGTGATAGTGATACGAAATTAGGATCCTGTTTATAGTTACATTATAAATGACAACTATGAATCCGTATATATTAGACCCATGGAATAGATTGCAAAAATGGCTATAATACTTCATAGTGCCTTCAACCAAAAGTGGCATCAGTTTGCTCATCCTCGAATGGGTGCTAGCGCTTGCTTGCTTCGGCTGATAGAAAGTGGCAGACATGACATTGTGTCAATTCTGAGAATAAGGCTCAAAAGAACTTGCAGTTTTTCCTCCCACCCCCTTCTCTCTCTCTCTCTCTCTCTCTCTCTCTCTCTCTCTCTCTCTCTATCAGAACCTCGACCTCCACCTGAACAGGGCCCAAGCCCAGTCAGTCTCGTCTTATAAATGAAGAGGGAGTCAATACATAGCTGTCACTCTTGCTCCGGCCAACCCTCAGCCAGCCACCCAGCAGCTGGCCACAGACCCATGAGTAACCCCAGTTTTATCAGCAGAAGAAGTGGCTGGCTGATCCCAGACCAAACTGCCAACTCACAGAATTATGAGCTAAATATGAAGTTGTTACTTTAAGCCACACAGTTTTATAGTGATTTGTTATACAACAGAAGATAATAAATAGAACCCATATATTCTAAAAAGCTTCATATCTCTATTATTAACTCAATTTGTCAAACCTTTATTGACTGGTTACTATGTGCCAGGCATGCTGACAAAGCTCAGTAATAGTACTTTGGGGAGACAGAGCCCCCTGGGGCATGGTCCATCCTGGGGATGCCGGGAAGGCTTGAAGATGAGAATACCGGTGAGGACTTGAAATATATTTATGAGCGGGCCAGGTAAAGTAAGCGGGAGAGAAGTATTTCAGTCACAGGAAATGGTAAAGGTAAACAGTAGTTAAACAGTAAGGTATAAGCAGGAAGGTACAAGAATTTACATTAGGAGAACGTAAAGTTTTAGTTAAGAAATGGCAAGAAATGAGATGACAAAAGTTAGTAAGGCCTTGGATGCTCTCATAAATACCTTGGAACAAAGTACTCACACTGATAGAGACGCAGGCCCATAGTTCTGAAACATTATGGCGCATAAAAACAATCTGGTGGTGGGAAGAATAGAAATTTCTAGGGCTCTATCCATAAATTTTGATCCAGTAACTCTGTGATGGAGGCCTGACTTTGAGCTTCAAGTGTTTTTGTTTGTTTTGTTTTGTTTTTTTTAATTTTGCATTTTTAATATGCAATCCAGGAGGGTCTGGTGCAGATTGTTCATGGATCACACTTTGAAAAACATCACTCAGCAATGTGAGATCTCTTGAAGTGATTTTAAAAAGAGAGTGACTAGGGCATTCTCTGTATTGTTTTCAGGTTGGCATTTAAGGTTGATTTTCCTGGCTGTGGTCTGGTAGGTAAATTTAAGGCACTCAATGAAAGAGGCAAGAACAAGATAAACTAAATTAGGACAGTGGCACTAAGAATGGGAACCAATATACGAAATATTTAGGCAGTTAAATTGTCGGGGGTTTGTGATGATTGGGGGGTCGGAGGGGAGGGAAAGGGAGGACACCCAGATGACATGAGATTTTGGATATCTTAAAAATGTCCAGAATGCACTGGCTTGGAAGTTAGAGGTACAGATTTAGGAGTTGTCATGTATTGGTGTAAACTAAACCACGGGAGTTGAGGAGAGTTCCTGGGAGAGGGAATAGAGTGAGAAGGGACAAGGTAATGACAAAACCCAGAGTTACAGCAACACTTAAGAGACATCTAAAAGATGAACTGCAGCTCAGGGGGCTAAGACTGCCACAGAGTTAAGAGAAAAACAGCGACAGTGATGCCGTCACCCCAGGAGCCATAAACGAGCGCTATTCCAGGCAAACCACGATCTACAGTCACCCCATTTAAAAATTAAAACGTGTCTCTCAAAGTCCTCCGTAGTCATTGCCAGTTTTCAGTAGAGTTTTGGGGGCAGAAGACTGAAAAGAGTGGTTTCAGTAGGGACCTGGAGGCAAAAATGTGAAAAATTAATTTGTATAACCTTTTATGAAAATGTAAGGGACGCAGAAAATTATAAATGTGAATGTTAAAAAAAAATGTGGCTACTTAAGCACTTTGTGAACAACTTTTGCAGAGTCTCTCTGTCCATACATCACTTTAAATAAATAGAATCTTTGATTTAAATTTTATATATATCCACATATATTATTGTATATGTAATAAAATGTGTCTCACTCAGCACTATTGTCATCCTGCATGTTAATCTTCTACATCAGGGCTGAAAAACTTTTCCTGTAAAGGGCCAGATAGTGAATATTTGAAGCTTGGTGAGCCACATGGTCCCTGTTGCAGCTACTCAGCTCTGTGTCAGCTCGGTGACATGCAAACGAACGACCTTAGACAGCATGCCGCGGAATGGGCCCAGATGAACTGGCCCGTAGGCTGGAGTTTGCCAAATGCTGATCTGTTTCATCATTTTTTAATGACTTCATAGTACTTATGGCTGTACCATAAATTATTTAACCAAACTCACTTCAAGAAACGTATCCCAAAGAAATTTTCCAGTGTTTGAAAATGTATGTACAAAAAATATGTTTAATACAGCCTTATATATCATCCCAGAAAAATAGAAATGAGGTCAATAATCATCAGAAGAAGATTAATCAGGTGATTATTGGTATACAGAATAATTTATTTCAAAATCCCTAATGGTAAAGTTAGAACACCAAGTACACACTCATTTCTTTTCTGAATTATCTGACCTGTAACTCAGATCAGTGTCTTCAGTTGCAGAGATCTGAAAATGTTTCTCAAAATCATTTATAATGTGGATGCTCATGCCATTTTGACTTGACCATGACATGAAGATAAATATGCACAAAATTGTAATACCACATATAATACTACTTAACCCACAGAACTTGCTCAAATTTCTCCAATTATCTCACTATTTTTTTTTTTTTCGGTCCAGGATTCAGTCCAAAATCACGCTTTGCATTTAGTGATCATGCTTCCTCAGTTTCCTTTAATGTGGAGCAGGTCTTCAGCCCTTCTTTGGTTTTCACGGCCTTGATAATTTTCGAGTCGGGACTTATGATATCCCAGGACCCATGACCACACCTAAGTGCTCACATCTTATTTTCTAAATACCACGCTCCAATGAGAAAAAACTATGCATCCTTGGAGAAACAGATGGTTGCAAGACTGGGGCAGAAAAAGTATAAGATGAACCTGAAATATCTTGTGGTTCCAGAAAATATGACGTGCTTAAAAAGGGGAGTGCACATTCCCAAAAGATACAGAAACCAACTTGAAGGGGAGTCCCAAAGGCCAAATCTGGGGAAACTGAACAACAGAATAAATAATGATCCTGATAGATTATAACCCTTGGAATAAAATAAGAATTCATCTGTCCATAGGCATATAAACCACGAATGAACAAATGAATGGATGAAGAAATAAATAGAGTAAATTTTCCTTTACTATAAATTTCTAACCAGAATCTGTACATTAACAAATGAATGAAATAAAAATCACCATGTGGGTCTACGGCCATGCCACCCTGAACACACCTGATCCCATCTAATCTTGGAAGCTAAGCAAGGTTGGGCCTGGTTAGTACATGGATGGGAGACCACTTAGGAAGACCAGGTGCTGGAGGCATAAAAACAATAAAAATAAAATAAAATAAATAAAATAAAATAAAATAAAAAATCACCATAGACGTCTAATGCCTACCTATATGATGTATTGAGAAGGTCACAACCTCACTTTCTGGAATCTTTCCAAAAACGCAAAACCTAAATTTAAATATGAGGAAATATCAGAGAAAATGTATTGATCATCAGAGCATAGCCGACCCAAGATTAGACGCGCTAGGGGACGCCACGTGCTAGATGCACTTTCTGTTTAGCCTGTATTCAGTTCACGGAGAGATCCATTTAAAGATTTTTAAGAAGAAAAATTACAGGATGAAAGCCGTGCCTCAAGAAGATTAAACTGGCAGCAGGGATCAGATACTAAATGAAGGGGGTAAAAATGAAAGCTCCAGAGGCATCCATGCCTATCAGGATCCATACATTCTTTCGGGTGCATTGTAATCATAATCTCAACTAGAGTGACAACCATAGAAATGGAGACGAGTAAGCTGAGAAATAATGTGAAGAGGAATCAACATGATTTTCCCTCTCATCGAAGGCGGAGGAGCTGAAGGGGTGGAAGGACAGTCCTTACGCCTGAGACTGAGCAGCCACCAGGGGGAGCCAGTCTGCAGTGTGGGAAAGAGACTTGTAGCAATGATCGCATGTCCCATTTAGAAACTGAGTTTGAAGAGGACATGTAACTTATGCAGTGTTGCAATGCCAGTGACGGACAGAACCAGTACTTAAACCCCAATCTTTTAAATTCAGAAGTTCCTATGGTCTCCATGAAGTTCTGTTAATCTCCAGGGGATTAACAAGAACTGTACCCTCTGCGACTGTCCGTTTATAAGGGCACAGACAAACTTATGTAAAACTCATTTAAGCAACTCATTAAAAAAATGTAAAAGCATAAGTGAAGTTCCCTTTTTCAGTGAGTTCCACTAGGCTTTATACAGAAGTGATGACCACGTTCACAGCCTCGTAGGGCTTTTGATAGCCACCCGACTGTCAGAGCCTAGTCAATCTTAGAGATCACTTATACCAGGGCCATCATTTTACAGGTCAGGTGTCTGATACTGTACATTCCAATATTTATACGTAGGTTAGATGGAAGGATACTGATGTAAGTAAGTCATTTAATTCACATGAGTTCTCTCAGCGTATTTTAAGAGCAGACGGGAGCTACAATTTTAGTTTTCAATTGGCAGTAAATTGGCAGTAAATTGGCAGAAGTGTTACATCCTGAATATCTGCACTGAAGAAGAGTATCATGCTCTGAATACGTCTGAAACCACACAGAGCCACGTAACCAAGGTCAGCTCAGAAGGTGGGCAGACGACCCATCACTCAACCCACTGGGTTCCAGGGCAGAACGCAGCCTCGATAAGAAAAGAGGGCTGGGCGCTGATACTGATCACTAACTGTAACTCATCATCCTCCCAGCAGTTCACTCCTGGTGGTGGGAGGTGTCGCTGAGCCCAGAGTTCCCCTCTCCCGCCCACCGCTAGAGGGAGATGATGAGGCTAAAAGCAGAGCACTCACCTTCCCGGCAGAAAGCATAGAATGAATGAGAAAAAACTCTTCATTTTAGCTAATATATTAAAAGGTTAAATGAATATGCTAAAATAGGTAAGTTTATTTTCATTAAATATTTTTGCTCATTTCCAATACCTGTAATTAACAGAGAGACACTGGGAAGAGTACACGTATAAAAGCACATCTCCTACGGAAACAAAGTGCTTGTCTTAAAGTTTCACAGCCAGAGCAACCACATTTTTAAACCCTTCTTTAACCACGTTTCATTACATACTCTAAGGAAGGTTTTCCATTGTGGCCCTTTATTTGTTTATGCTCCCGAAAAGGAATAAAAAAACATTTCTAACTCGGGTACTCTCAAATCATACTCTACCCTCTTGCCATTAAAACATAAATTTACTTAAGACACTGTTTGCCTCAAACAACCATGGTTTCAAAGCAGACATTCCATGCAATTTGTTAGTAACAAATGAATGCTTAGGAGCAGAGCAAAGCTTCAATGAAAAGGTGAACGTTCTGGAGATAAAATGAGGGAAACTCTAAGCTCAGGGCCTAGTCTCTCAGATTTTAGTTTGGTTTTAATTATTCGTTTCCCTTTTCTTTTTCTCTTTCTATATACTGTTGGATAGAACTTTTTCTCTTTCTATATACTGTTGGATAGAATTGTCAATCTTAGGGAGAAAGAGCAGTCTGATCTTACCAAGGAAGTTGTTGTTCTCAGGTCCTTGTTTTTCATTTTCAAGTTGGGTCCCAGCCCCAGACCTTACTGGACCACACCACTTCTGGTGACTCACCACGGACCAAAGTCCATGACGGGACTTGAATGCTTCAACCATCCAGGAATCGGCTTGCTTATGGGAATTCTTCCTTTTCTCCCCCTCACATAAAAATGGGATTCGACAACGTTGAAATGATAACTAGATGAAGAAATAAAGGACTTGGACATGATTTCCTTTCTCATCCTCATCATTTCCTTTCTCTCTCGCCTTAAGATCATGTAAATTTCTAAGTACTCCAAAGAAGTTAATGAAAACTGGGCACTTAATGTATTTTTCCAAAATACTCAAAAGTGACAATTCAAAAAACAATGGTTTCTTTCCCATCATTGGTATGTTAAGAGTAGAAGGAATGTATTAGTAATCTTGTTAGATAATCACAGGGTACACTTCACAGCTACTGAAGATGGTAATATTTGATAGCACGTACTGCAATATACAATTCAGCGCTGCTCAGGATTGAGGTAGAATTGCTTCTCGGTTGGAAAAAAATATCAAACGGATATTTTTGAACTTCTCAGTAGGTGATAATCCAGTAACTCAGAGAAACATTTCATAGGCATATGGAACAAATTACTTTGGTAATTGCAAAAGGATTATTAATACTTATAGGTCAGTAGTCTTGACCTTTTCAAATGTAACCATTTTTGCTGAGACTGGAACTTAAAAATAAACTAAACTGTTGTGATATTTACCTTAAAAATGTTAAGTGAATGAGATAGCAAATTAATGAATTATTTAAATATACCACTCACATTTTTAGTCTGTGTCTGGGCATGAATAAGAAAGGATGTTTATTTTTTGCATTGTGAGGGACTGCATACACATACGAATGCTGTCCCCTCTGCCTTATAAATTCTAAATGGTAACTGGATGGCAAGAAAAATACAAAGCCTTCCTTTATTTATCTCAATTTTGACCTTACATTTGGAAAGGTGAAGAATAATTCTGGCCAGTGTTTCTTCAATTCTATAGCCTTCCAAAACGGACAATATCAATTTCATAGCAATGCCATGACCATTTATTCCCATCACAGAAGGGCATCTTGCCTGATGAAAACATAATTGGTAAAAAGTCCTTCTTATGTGGCATTGTAAGCCATCTGCCATGTTCAAGTTTGTAATACGTAGCAAATTCAAAAAGAAAAAAAATGTAGAAAGAGAAGTTTCTGGGACAAAATACGCATCTAAGAACTATGAAAAAATATTATTAGAAAGTTACAAAAATAACAGCATATGAACATGAAAAAAATACCTAGCACTATAAATAAGCCTGAATTTTTATTTCTATAACATTCCTCTGTATACTTTAATATATTCCCAACTCATCAAGGAGTGATTTATTATTTTTGTTCATTAAAAATCAGATTGTGTTGTGTGCTAATCTGTTCTAAGTGCTTTATCAATATTAAATCACTCAATCTGTAACATCTGACCTTATAAGGCGAGCATCTTTATCATGCCTGTCTTCCAGAAGGGAGAAACTGAGCAAAGCAGCCAGGATTGAAACTCGGGCAGTCTGTAACTGAATTCTCACTCTTCCCACTACGCTGCTGCTGAATGCTTCCTTTCTCTGCTCTACAGTTATAAAAATTTATCTAAAATATAGTTAAACATTTTAAAAAATGAGAATTATATTCTAGGTTTAATTCTCAAGTTGGCACTAACATCCAAATTCATGTTCTAGTTTATGGAATATGTGCTTTCTTTCCTGAAAAACTTTCCTGTAACACATAGGTCTACATAAAAGATGAAAGATGCTCTCATCTAACCACCAATGAATACAGTGATAAGATCCACTAAAAAATATATATGTGTATATATATAAAATATATATATATACACCAAATGTTACCTATCAACATAAAATTTCTATATATATGAAATACATAGGTTGGAAAATAAAGTCAACATTATTTTTCTTCCTTTCCCCTCCAAAATGATTTATTGCCACCAAATGAAAGAGTAAGAAAAGTAGGGAATAAATAAAACTCAGAAAAAATTACTTTGTATCTTCCATAGAGAACTACGATATGTATTAAAGAAGTCACATTGTTTTTCAATGTCTGTTAGAGAACAGAAAGAAACCAAAACTGCTTCTTTATGTGTGTTGCTCTATACCAAATAATGAACTGATTTTCAATAACATTAACGCGTTCCCTTGTTAGCACCATGTCCGGAGCCCCGCACCTCTGATTCCTGAATACTCAATTGAAAATTAAGTTAAAGCCTTCATTACACTTGCTTCTTTATCCACTGAAAATTTTCAACACATTATGAAAATTAAGTAATATTTTACTGCAATTTTTTTAATTACGAAATGATAGCACGAATATTTATTAAAGTGTCATAATTTGGGGGAGGGATAAAATACAAATTGAAAGTTTGGTAAAAATGATTTTGAGCTAATCTGAGTAGGGGCAAGACTCAGCACCCTACAATTGACCGTCAGCTTCATGAAGACTAGATCTCCATTGATTCTGAATTTGGTAGGAAACCTCACACTCAGAAGAGGGTCTCTGATCAAGCCATTTGAAACTGTTTTAAAGAAGAGAAAGAAACATACTAGTATTGTTAAACAGTATGTCATTCAACATTTCTGCATACAAATAAAAGCTTTTACAGACCTCAGGTGAACTGCGACACACAGATCTCACCACCTGATCATTTATGAATTGTGTTTCCTTCTCCTTCTTTTTCAGACCCATTTTTCTACATCTCATCACACACATGCCACCCCTGAAGAAAGACATATCCTCTTCCAACCTACAGCAATGCCAAGGTCCTCATCAGATCTTCGGTCTTATTGTAAAATTGGACCTTATTAATTACCTGCTGTCTTTCTACCTGGCTCCCATTAAAATATTTCTGCTCACTCATCCTGCCCCACTTACCTGGAGGTTTTCAGGAGTCCTCACTCAGTCCTTTACTGTCTCCCGGAAGTGGAAGAGTGCCAAGTGGGGCAGGAAGTGGAAGGGAAGAGATGCACGGGCCTGGGCACCCCCGGTTGGAAACCTGTTGTGCATTCAGGAAAGCTTCACATGCCCCCAGCTCCCATCTGTCTCTTTTTTTTTTTTTTTCCTTTTCTTCCTCCCTCTGATTTTTCATTTTCACCCCACATCTTGACTTCTCGCCCCACCACCTTGGTCAACCTGAACACTGTTTGATTTGGTTATGTCAAACAAGAGAGCTCACCATTATTCACATATACTGATCAGCCTTTATATTTCAAGTAAGCCAGTGATGATCATAGGTAATCATAAAATGTGTAACAATCTTTGTTGTGAGTTTTATTTAATAACAACACTCCATTCTTATCATGTGCTCGGGCTTTATAAATCCTCATATAAGTACATAATTTTCTCCTTGCAGAAAAAAAGATTTAAACAAGTGCTGTTTCACATCTTTCTAGAGACGAAAAACATCAGCCTGACAAGTGGAAAACTAAGTTTTATTAACAGCCATGGAATTAAATAAATTACATTTTGAGGGTTTTGGCAAAAAAAAAAAAAAAAAGGCAAAGATTTCATTCAAATTAAATTATTCTAAAAGCGAAGAGAACACCGGTTAGCTAAAGAAACACTAGACTTACATTTTAGCCAAGCAGTCTTTTTAAAGGCTACGTTGATTAACAGTGCTTAGTACTGCTTAATATATAGAAAGCATACAGCAAATATTAACTAATTGAATAAATTAGTGAATGAATGAACAAATCAATGAATTGCTTTTCTGGTTTATACCAGGCTGTTAAAATAACTTGGAAAATATTCAGCCATTTTCTACGTTCTTCAGTTATGTATATTATTACTTCACAGTTGGTCAATGCTAAAGATTTAGTTTTCTTGTCGGTAGTAGGTCTCACTGATTTTATCTTCTCTTTCAAAGCCCTTTCTGTCTTTGAAGGTTGCCTGCTATAGCGCTTGTTGTTAAATTCAATTAGATATAAAGTTTTTATGTCCCTGGCACATGAAACTATGAAACTCTGCTCAACAGCGGGAGTTGTAAGTGATTGACCCTGCTGTCTCCAGGGTGGTGCTGGGCCTTGGCACATACTGCCCAAAAAGGCCTGAGAGCAAGATGCACCCAGGTCACAGCTCGGAGGCATCTCTGCTCCTGAAGTTCCTGCAGTAATAGTGAGAAGTTGCACTGAGGTTGTAGCAACGGGGCACTCAGCCTCTTAGTTACGCTGAGGAGCTGGTGGGGAGTTGGAAGGGCATCAAACTACGAGGTTGCTTCTTACAACTACAGCACTATATTCTAGCAAAAGTACGAGTCAATGAGAAATCTGCATGTGATTATTACTGTTTACAGAGAAGGAATGGCTGCTCTTTTGCGTGTAGTATCAGAATGGATACAGAGAAATAAGCAAGAACTCGGTGATTTGAGATTTTTTTAGTAGGAAAATTTTTATCTGGGTGAGAACGTTCCAATTCCTCTTCTTATGAACTCTCTGACTTAAGACTAGATTCTTGTACTCCCTGTATTTCTCTTTTCTCCATTGTAAAATGTGAGAGAATGATGCTTACATGTGAGCCCACAGTTGGCATTTACTAAATATCCAATGAAAGGCTGGCAAGCTGAATGGGTGCCCAATAAATGCAAATGTAATGTATACATATACAGACATTTATATATTATATAATTTATATAATTATATATTACGTACTTATTACATATTACATAACATACTCCATAGTATTATATATATTATTATAGTATATTGTATATTATGCATTCTGTTCTGTAATATATAATGCATTGTATGTCATCTAATACATATATAACGTGATATATGATATTTACATATTCAATTATATTATATATTTATATATTATATGTAATATGTTTACATATAAATAGTTATATGTACAGTTGACACTTGAACAATGCAGGAGTCGGGGCGCTGAACCCCTGCAAAGTTGAAAATTCATATATAACTTTTAACTCCTCTCAAACTTAACTACTACTACTAACCAGAAGCCTTACTGATAACATAGAGTCGATTAACCCATATTGTACATGTCCCATGTATTATGTACTGTATTCTTACAATAAAGGAAGCTAGAGAAAAAAAATGTCATTAAGAAAATGATAAGAAAGAAAAAATACATTTATAATACTCATTGAAAAAAATTCGCGTTTAAGTGGACCCTCACAGTTCAAACTCCTGTTATCCAACAGTCAACTGTCTGTGAAAGAATCACAGGGGCAGGGAAGGCAAACTGGTTTGGGTGGGAAACACAAGATGTGGCCCCCCTCCTCCCACAACTGTCTCCACCTCTTGCAATCCTTACACCCCAAGGATTGTTCCTGTGAGAAGACAGGAAATAGAAATGCCGACCCTGGCAACGAGCTCCCTGCCACAGCAGCGATGGTAAATAAACTCACAGAGCGGTCGAACCATTTGCTGGATCACTTGCCCCTTCCGCTGCTCTCTATATCCGCTTGCTGTCCGCAGCAGAGAACTACGGGCTTATGTGCTAGTGACAAGTAGGGAGATGGCTCTGTGATATGGCCAGCCAAGCACATATGTCGAAACCTGAAGAATAATTAATTCTTGTATCAGGGTAAAGCGGTTAACAGCGAACACATAGAGAGCTTCAAGAGATGAGGATTCAAAAATGGCTCCTTCAGTCTGTCTGGTGTGTCCTTGTGAGCAGCCTTCGGCATGGGCTAAACTCTCAGATACACTATAGGGCCACTCTCTTTATCGACAGAAGCATTCCTCTTGTATCTTCTTGCCTGAATCTTGTCTACCCAGTTCCTCTGTTATTTTAAAAAACCCTACCCTCTCTCACATGCCCCAGGCCTCACATCCACTTATAGCCTGCCTCTGGCATGGGTGGGAAGCAATTCTTGGTTCCTCAAGATAGATAGCATAGGAGCCCCAGAGAACATCATTCCTGAGACTGGTCATCATGGTATTCAGGCCTGAGGATGACAATTCTAAAAACCAGTCATACACCTGGCTAGAGAAGGATTATGTCCATCTCCGCCTTTTTCTAAACCTTACTGTGCTAAAAAGAATACCTGTCACCTTCTCACTCTCCAATTCCATGTTTGAAAACCTTCTTTGGCTTAGGCCATATTAGTTTGGTGAAGAGGATGTGCGTGTGTGGTGGGGGTGTAGCATACCATTACAGGTAGAGTTCTTCTGCTGAATCCCATGTTGACCACGTTTAGCTTGGAATTGACAAATGATTTCTGAATACAGGTCCTCATATTGGCCCACTACCATTGCCTCTTGTCTTTTTTTTCTTTTAACTCTACTCTCCTCATCAGATCCATCTTGAATTCCACTATTACATTCTCCAAGTTCTCATTCTCTCTACTTACGAGTTTTGGTTACCCATGTACCTATGTATGTGCCTAAAATACTACAACTTACAAAATACACACTAAATTGTTGTTGATTCGTTGAAACTTATAAGAAAACGGTATGATCCGCATCTTATGGGTGAGGAAACTTCAGAGAAATTAGGAAACAACTGAGATCACACAACTGAAAAGTATCAGCTACAATTCTAACCTAAACCCTTTATCTCTTGGACTGGGGCTTTCATCAGTGCCATATGCCTTCATATGGCATTTACCACATCACGAAATCTGAGTTCATCCATTTCCAACATTATAGCCAGATGTTGACAGCTAACCTTTCTACTCTAGCAAAGCTAGTCTTCACGCTGTCACCCAGCCCCATCTGGAGAGCTGGTTCCCTCCCTTATTTTCCCAACCTGGAATATTCTTCAGCCTTCTGATTCTCTGAGTTTTTTGAACAGGAATCTCTGCCAGCCTCTCATCAGCTTAAGGTCCAGTTCAAATCCCACCCTTCTCCAGGCTTTCCCACACTGCCACAGCCTCTCATGGTCACTCCTCCTTCAGAATCTTAGGCAGTTATTATTTTTTCTCTCTCTGTGGACATTATGAGCAGGCCCTCCTGGCATTAAATGCTGTCTCTATGGCAACTCGGCTTTACCCTGGCTGGAGAAAGTTACTTAAAAAATAGAGGATGAGAGTATTCCCTGAGATACTGTGTTCTTATGTCACCTTTTCTTGTGCTGTCACTGGAGATAGAAAATCACCAATTTCTCAACACCATACTTTTCAAAATTGTCAGAATACAACTTAAATCTCCTCTCCTCAATAAGGCTTCCTCGATACTTTTAGTTGGAATTTAGCAAGCTTCCTTATTTCCTCATAATACCAAGCACATGCTTTTTATATAGCACTTACTACAACATGCTGTTAAATTTTTTGATAGTCAATTTATATGGCCATCTCATACCTTCTGTTGCATAGCTCCCTGGACATAAGGAAAGCGACACTCATTGTGACCCACGGTGGCACTGGCTCCAGAATGGCAGAATTCCTTACATGTTATGTAGCAGGATGAATGAATGGATAAACGAATGAATCAAAAAGTGAAGATGCAGATTTAGTGAAAACCAGCACACAATTTCCCTAAATGGCATCTGGCTAGCAATGAGAGCCTCAAGCTATCCAACAATAACCTTGTTAATCCTTCATTTGGCTGAAATAACTTTCAACTCTGATAAGGGTCAAAAGAAGAGAAATTTACTGTGAAATATGGCTTCCCTTAGGAAGTGTTAAGCTTTGTTGTTTTGGCTCTCAGTTCAGCCTCAAATCCCGTTTGACCCACAGAACAGCAGAATCATGATGAGAAGCCAAACAAAAGGGAAAAATATGGAAAGAAAAAGAGAAAAGAGAGACAAGAAGAGTTTCCATTAGACAGAAACAATAGGTGGGTTTGTTTACTCAAGGAGAAAATCAAAATGACAATTACAGACCTTTTTAAAAACTGCAGAGGTTTTTGTTTTGTTTTGTTTTGAAGGCAAGGCAACCCTTGGTTGACCTCACAGATTGCAAGGACCTTGTCAGCTTACAATCCATTTTTTTTTTTTTACACCTATAGCACCTGGTCTTCCTAGGTGGTCTCCCATCCAAGTACTAACCAGGTCCAACCCTGCTTAGCTTCCGAAATCAAATGGGGTGGGGCTCATTCAAGGAGGCATGGCTGTAGACTAGAGGCTTTTGAAGACCTACTGTAATGTAACAGATGCGACAACTGAGGCCCAGAGGTGGTTGTGAGTTAATCGAGATGAATTAACTGAATCGAGGTTTTCTAGCAACCATCTACTTTCTCCACTGCACCTCACTGCCTTCCTAACAAATTTCTATTGCTGCTACATTCTGAATGTAAATGCCCTACAGTAAAACATAAGAACATAAACATAGTAATAATAAACAACTCTGAGTCCCTACCTTCTATTTAATAAGGTGGAATGATCGGACTAGCTAATTCACAGAGCCTCTGTCAGTATTAAATGAAATAATGAGTATAAAGTGCTTAGGACAGACCGGCATATTGGAAACACTCAATATATGTTGCTATTATTAGCACTATCATTTGCCTTAAACTCATGCCTATTTCGATTTCGATCTTCCTGGAGAAGCTGGCATGGAAACGGAACTAACTAACTAGCACACACATAACGTATTGGATGACAGCTCACAAAAACGAAGCGTATGATACCTATGCCCCACGATTACAGCCTTGATTCTTTGGCCACTATTATGTATAGCATCCACCTCGTTGCTCCAATAATTCAAGGTGCTATGCGCAAAATGACACATTGCGTATGCCCCAGGCTACCTTTAGGAAACTGAATCCCCGCCTATGCCCTTTCACGGCTGTTACAAATGCACTAAGTTGTAGGGGGGACTCAAATGCTTTTTAACTAGCCTGGATATCGGTTATGACTTCCTAGTGGTCCACATGTAACGCAGCTACAGTTCTCCTCAATATCCAGCTGGGGACAAATATTTATGGAGCTTCTAATACGTGCCAGGCATTTAGTTGGTGCCAGGATGTAGCAGTGAACAAAGCAAGCAAAGATCTCTGACTTACATAGAACTTACTAGAACTACTGTCTCGTGGAAAAATTATCAAGAACAGTAAAGGGCAGAAATAAAAGTGTTCAGTCTTTGGAAATGTCATCTGCTAAGCCCAAAGATAAGCTGCCCTTACATTTAAAATAAAGAGATTTCTAATAAATTTTTTTTCTTTTACCCTGACATGGTGCAATCTGTCTGGTAAGATCTTGGGTATGGCTTCTACATTGTGACCAATTGTTCCACCTGACATGCCTTTAACTTCCTTATTTGCACAAGAAATACCAAATGAGAATAATATATCAAAAGATAAGAAAAATCTATTGCTGATGAGGATAATAATTATAGATAACTTAAAGCAGAGATACCAAAGCTTTGAAAGGAATGCATAAATCATGTCACCGAGGAAAAGGAAGTTACTTTTAGGGCCCATTTATCTAATCTCTAACACCCCCAACCTTCCTCTCTGACTCTCGCATCTCCACTGAAATCTTTTAAGCCAAAAGCAGCCCTTATGCAGTTCAGGATCACACTCAAGAGTTTCTACTGCATGATATCACCTCCCCCCTCCACACCTGCTACAACAGAAATATCAAATCTGAATCTAGTATTTTTAAATACAAAGAACAATTCAAACATAACATGCTTAATTTGAGAATCAGTGACTGCATGGAATTTAATAGAGCATTGCATTATTTTATTATTCGTAAATTGCCTGCCACCTTTATATCTGCTAAGATTTATAATAAACGTAAGCATTTGTATGTATTTATGCAAACACGCATGCACAGTATATACTGCACTTACACACGTATATGTGTGCAGGAGGGTGAGCAGACATTAGTTCACCTTCTACTAGAACTCTGCTGTTCGGAATAGAGAGAAGGATGCTGGTGTGGACACAGAAAGAGGAAAGAAAAGAGAAACCACAACAGGCACATACTAAGTGGTGTGGCAAGGGTTCGCCATCCCTCGGTGATCGAGGGCATGGAACGGGATACCCAACCCAGCCTTAGACAAAAGAATGGTCAAGGAAGACATCCCAGAAAAAGGCCTACCTGAGCCAGTTTTGATGAATGGACAGAAACTAGCCAAGAGAATATCGGGGGGCGGGGAGGGGGAACACATAGACATCGTTATGATTTGGGGTATGAAGAACAGGACCAAAGAAAAGAGAGCTGAGAAAAAATCTATCAGGTTTTAGAAAAATACACTTTTGTTTACTCTTTAAAAATATTACGAAAACCTAGGTGGACAAAAATTTTATACCCCTCAAAGAGCTGTAGGGACTTTTTCTCTAAGTTTTGTAACGCGAAAGAAAAGCACTCAAGTGTTTCTACATAGCACTTCTCTCTCATATCCAGCTTCCCCAGTCCTATTGGAAATCAAGGGCGAACAAACAGACCACCCAACTTCCTGTCAGATTAACACATTATTGATCAATATGCTATCTTTCCAGTCATCAAGCTCAGCAAACAACAATTCTCCACTAACTTTGGGTTACAACAAAAATAGACGCTCTATTCTTTCCGTAACAATTATTTCTAACAATTCATCTTCTTTCAGACAACTGATGGGAAAACAGAGCGTTACAATTATTCTGTATTGGGCATCAGTGTAGGCACATTGTTCCTTGTACGAGATTTTCCTGGAGTCCTGCAAAGACTAAGTCCTGCCCCAGCGGATCCTGGGTCTAGAGAGCCTGAGGATGGGCGATGCAGTGAACGCGACTTAGAAATCACTACCGGTGATGGCTGGCATGAGAGAGGCTCACCGCCTTTCTCGATCGTGTCAAAATGAAAGAATATGACTCACGCCGAGGAAGAAGCCTACTTTAAAAACATAAAATAAAATAAGCCAGAGCTGTGCGTTGTGGGGGCCCGCGACCACTGTGCCCCCCGGCGATGTGGCACCTGTGCGCTGTGCTTGCTGCTTCTCCTCCCTGGCGGGTTCACCTGCCGCGGCGATTTGTTCTCGCTGCAGAGGCCCTGCTAGTCCTGAGCACCTTCGCCACGCGTCTCCCTCATCTGCTGAAAACATAATCACCTCCTGCTCGAGAAGATAAATCTATTCCTGGATGGCTATAGGTTGAGCAAAACGAACATTGCGAAGTTTACAAATTAGTTGTGAAAGGGCCAGGACTGGACCTAGAGCTTGAACCTTACGTTTATTAAAACTGTCAAGTGAAACCACAAAAATATATGAGAAGAGAAAGGGGCACATGAACTTTCATTTGCTTTACCTACGTCTGTCCAAGTGGGTGGAAAGAAACCCACATAGCCAGAGGTCTGCGAAACTGCGGTAGTATGCTCAAATACTATTTTGCTTATGCGTGTGGGAGAAGTTGGGCAGAAAAGATGCGAATTGAAATTAAGTCACCTGGAAGTAGACAGGGTCCAAAAAAGAATGAATGTCTCATAAAGGGAATAGAGCTAGTTATTAATAGCAGCATAAACAATGTGTGAAGACTTTGTATGGTCTGCCATAGAGAAAAGTCGTTCTTTTGTAAAAAAGCCTTTTGATAGCGAGTATGGTGAGGGTGAGATAAAACTCTTCCTAAAACGGGCATGGGACAATTCACTTGTGGGAGCCATGACACAGCTTCCCTATTGGCATCCTTTACACTGGTTGAGCTGCGATTGCTAAGTAAAAATCAGGAAGAAATCAACTTCTCCCATAACTTCTATAAAACCAAAATGAATGATCGAGTCTGCATGATCATGTCATAACACACTAAGAGCTCAGCAGCTGTTTACTGCACATTTCGCTACTGATGTTCAGTGGATGTACAATTTATCGTAATCAGAAATGAATTACCATTTATACTGGGTGATGCATAGATGATACAGAAAATAAATTACTAAGATGAGTCACACTTGTCCTAGTTTATTAGCTGTGTGCCCTTAATCTGAACTTATCTAAGCCTCGTTTTCTTATCTGAAAAGGGATATAAAAATAATGCTTGTACTTCTTACCTCGAAGGATCAAATTAAATATATGTAATATCTCTAGTTAGACTAGCCAGCTTTTTATTCTGAATGGGTCATATTTATTTTTAGGCTAAAATTACAATGATTCTAAGACCCTACCTGCTAAGTGAGAAATCAGCCCCTCTCAAAGATTCTATCAATTATTTTGAAAGTTGAAAAAAGGGACTTAATCAATGGCAGTCATTCTCCATTTCCTCTCCTACTTCACTTAGCCCTCCTGCTGTCCAAATCCTGCTGAAGAAAGGAGCCTAAGCCCCACCACCGCAGCAGGAATGATGCGAGAACACCTTTGCTCCGTGCCAAGTCAGCTGTCTACGGAAGCTTGTAAAACTGCTGGTCCTGGACCTGCTGAAGTGAGATGCTTGATTCCTTGCCGAGCCAGGAAACAGTCCTCTTCCCAGCTCTGTGATGCATGTTACACCTGGGCCATCAGCAGCTAGAAAGCCTCGCCTTTCTCCTAGTATCTCAGTCTCCTGAAGAGAGTCGTTTTGGGAGCCTTCCACCCCTTCCAGCCTATCGCCCAGTCTCAGAACTAGAGAAGAGATGCCTTGTCGTCCTTTGCAACTATCTGTCTCCTCCCAACCCTCACCTCACACAAAACCTCTGTAAAGATTTTCCAGTTTCCAGACACAGATCCACAGAGATCTCTGAGCAAACACGTGGATGCAAACAAACGTGGTGGTGGTTAGAAGATGGGTGGGAAATACAGACAGCACGTCACTCAGCTCAATCAACTGAAACGCCTGTTTCTGTGTGGATGCATTCACTTATCCGGTAAATGGGTAACGGACTTTTCGAATTAGCTGGATTTGTACAGAGAACTCAAGGAATAGCGTTATTTGTGTCACAGAGTGAGTAGCTCTCAAATCCACTCTTTGGGATAACTCTTTCTTCCCATGCATAATACCTCAGAAAGGCCCGCAGGTCTTTTCTGTTGTTTTCAGATATTAACAATTACATTAGATATGAAAGAATTCTATTCCAATTAAAATTAAAATTTTAATATCTTGGTCTGTTTAAAGCTTCTCTGCATCCCACGATTCTGTTGCCTCAGCTCTTACTTTATATCTAAAATAATGACAACACACCATTCTGCCCACTCTAGCCCATATTCTACACTTATTTCTTCCAAACAGTCTGGCTTCAGAATTAGGGCACTTCATTTTTGCCTCTCATTGACTAATTACGTATATTATATCAGACATTTAGATATTATAATTCTGGCAGGCAAAAAAAAAGAGAGAGAGAGAAAGAGCATTAACAGCATAAAATACTACATCATGATGGTTTCGTTTTTATTTCTTTGACTTCTAGCTACAATGACTTTTCCATATGTTTGTTGTTATTGTCATTATTTTGCTTTATTTGTGTTTTCCTTTAAGTGAAATGCTTATTTAGACATACTTTCTGCAATAACACGAAATTATTAGTTAGAATATGTAAGATTTGGCACATTACCTAATTTTTGGTGACAAGGAGATGAATATTGAGTTTTTCCCCTCTTGGTGGTACCTCCTCTCTCTGCTTCTTTCTTTCCTGAGTCTTGCTCTCAGATGAAGTTAGTCCTTGGGCAGTTCTGACAGAGTCTCACTCAGCAGGTTCCTTCCTGCTAACAGTTTCCACTGCTATAAACTAATATGTCAGTGACAGAAGTTCCTGAGATGGTGAACTTTTTCTAATTTCCTTTCTCCAGATACACCCCTCCGCCGAAGTGCTCACGATGCAGAAAGTTCAGAGGTTAGTCAAAGTGATTTTTATCATGGCATCTTTATTTTATCACTTTTATGACGGAATCTCAAGGTATAAATTGTACAGACGAACTACACTTAATGTGAATGTGGAATTTATTAAGAGAAGTTGGGTATTTTGAGAGGGGAAGGGAGAGCTATTTTTATTTTTAGTCTGGGCCAGCAGACATAGACAAAACTATCCTAAACAAACCTGGACATATAGTCATCCAAGTAATGGAAAACAATCAACATGGCAACGTACAGTCATCTGTGGGAGCTCTTTCTTTGTCCTGTATTTATCACCTAGCATCACTTTCTTTGTTGTAAATCTACCTTACTTCTCATGAAATGCTGAGGTAGACTTTTTTTATTTTTTTTCAAAAATGGCCACAACAAGTACCCATGCTTGTTGGCCACGTGATTCTGCCACTTGATCCATTAAGAGGTAGAGTCTGTTTTGCCTTTTTCCCTCTCCTCGAGTTTGGAGTGGGCTGGTGACTTATCTGGACCAATAATATGTGGAGGAAGTGATGTTACGTGACATCTGGGGCCGAGGCCTCCAGACCTTCCTCCTTTGCCCTCTTAGAATTGTGCCCTGCAACCACTTTCATGTGAACAAGCTCAGGATGAAGGCTTCCACAACTGGGTAACACACCCCAGAAGAGGCCGGCCCTGGATGGCCCACCCACAGGATGGCTGAGCCCAGCCAGGCAGCCCACGGAATTGTGGGAAATAATGGGTCACATATTGTTTTAAGCCAACACATTTTGTCGTTGGTTTGTTATACAACAGAAGACAACGCTACCAAATACTTAAAAGATTTTCCCCTCCACAGTTCGTAGACACTTGCAGTTTAGTAACTGCAATAAAGCTATTTTAGGAGTTATCCAACACACCAAGTTTCAAAGACGGTGCAGGTTTTAAAGCCAGCACAATCTTTAGCAAATGGCCTCTGTGCTCCCAGCTAAATCAGTAAGCTTACCCCTGTCAGCTCTTTGGTATAAAGGGGAAACCAATAAAGTAGGGGCTTAGCTTGTACCAAGTCAGGGATCATGCTCATTTGTGCTCCTAGAGGCTTCACAACTATGCAAATTAAAGGGCATTATTGTCTCCTTTTTGTTCTGGCCTCCAAAATTAACATCATCTCAGTTATCTTTAAACAAACAACACTTTCTCTTGCCTGGGCTACTCATTCATTAAAATCTCTTATGATGAGCCAAGTATTAGGCTGGAAGAATTACATCACGTCATTCAACCCTCACAATCTCAACATGTAGGTGACACTGGGGAGAATAAATTCCTTGCTCGAATTTCCCCAAATAGTAACTGAGAGGATCAGGAGTCCAATTCAAGGACTATCTTATACCGGAATTTGGGGATTTCCTGTTTGCTCGTATCTACCTAAATGTCCAAATTAAGAGGTTCTGATTTCTTGAAAGGGCCTTTCCATATGTCCTGAAGATTCCATGACGCCACATGTAAGGAATTGTGTCAATGGTGCCACCATTTACTGGAGTTAGGCCTTAGATGAGGTTAATATCAATCCTCAAATATTACACAATAAATTTTATAAGCTTTTCAGAAGAAATAATAACTGAAATAAATGTGCAAATTTAGATGACTGAGACCTATATAATTTCTCACTTGAATGACTCTTTGAACCACTGGGAGCCCTCCTTCATCTAGATAATCCCCTCTGAGATAGCATTAAATTCTGGAAGGTGACTGTCAGCGTGTTTCAAAAGCAAACTTGCTGCCATAAAAATCCCTTTATCTGTAGGCATCTTTCCTTTGGGGAAACATAATGAATAGTATGAACAGTGTCATTTAAGAATGAGTGGTAGGTCACTCATTAACAATGTGTATTCACCTTGGCAAAACAGGTAGTAAGTACCTGTCTCTAAGGTTACTGTACCTTTTTCTGAAATTCCAAGAGCTGTGAGACCAACAGCAACTGAAGTATCACCAAACTGAGAGTGAAGTCCCTTTTATAAACAAGAACCTACAGTTTGATAAACAAATGCCCCTTACTTCACAGTAAATGTGTTCTGGAAATAACTACTATTCTTAAAAAAAAAAAAAAAAAAAAAAAAAGACTAAGAACTTTCCTGCATCAAGAAGAGCTAAATGATTTCAAATTAAAACACAGCTGTTCAAATACATATTTTCAAATATTTTGGATCTTAAGAATGTTTGCCTAAAGGAATTTTTCAATCTTTTCACATGCAACATTCTGTCTGGCCTTGAAAGTGCTAAAAATTCCACAAGAAGGCTGCTGGCAATATTTCTGTTTCATTAGAGAAAAGAATACGAAAATCAGTTTACTCTGAACTCAGATCAAATTATAAAATGAGAAGTATTGAAAAATGACAATTTCAACTATCTGTGACAATTACATAAATCTTTTAAGTGAAAATCAGAGACAAAATCTTTAAAACAAAAAAAAAAGTGATTAGAACTATTTTTAAATTCTTTTTTCATATTATAAGAGCTTGTTCTACCCAGTGTAGACGGATTGCAAAATATAAATATACAAACAAAGAAATAAATCTAAAATATAAATAGAATAAAACTGTAAACATTATACTTACAAGATTAGTGTTATATTTTTAATATTCTTTTCATTTTTACCTATATAATATTATAGTGAAAACATAATAGTATAACTCGATTATTTTTACTCAATATTTTAGCATGAGTATATTCCCATATCCTTCAATAAAAATTAAAATAAAAAACAAAAAAAAACCCATAAACTATAATGCTATAGAAATTCTACCTTATAGATGTATAACTCATTTCATCATTCTCTTTTGTTGAATATCACAGAAATGTATAGAAAGAAGATAAACATTTTATTTAAATACGAAACTAATATAGAATTGAGCATATATAAACATGTATATTAACTATACTAAAGGCTATAATGGTAGCTTACTTATTTCTATACACTCTGAGCATGCTCTACTTGGTTAATCAAAAGCATTTATCACGTGTGTGTTTATACGTGTGTGATGTAGCTTCACACATTCTTTAAAAGTCTCCAGTCCTCACTGACACCCATCTTGATGCCCATGGTGGGCTGGCATTCAAATCTCTTGGTCTCTAGAGAATGTGCATTGGATTCTGGTCTGTCAATCTGATTCAAAATAAAAACCAGAAAACACCGAAGTTGGTTTTTTCAGAAGTTTATCTATAAAACAAGTTTAAAACTAATAATATATTAAGCCGTTAGGTACATATTTACTTTCATTTTTATCTTTGCACATGACAGCTTTGCACAGCTTTGTTCTACATATTATAGAGAAGATGTACAAACTTATAGAGAAGATATATATGTGTGTATACATATATATGTGCATATATGTGTGTGTATGTATGTGTATATACATTTAAGAACATATTAACTTTCAGGGTCAGGAAAGTTCAAGTCATTTACCATGCTAAGATGGAAGGAAGAAAAGTTTCCCTCCACTATTGCCCTCAGTTGTTTGATAATCTTTTTCAGTCTGGCTGTTCCTTTCTCCTGACCTAGAGTGCACATGGCAGCAGCCTCTGCAGACAAAGGGCACCACACAGCATGCCGGGGGCACCAGCATCAAACTCGGTTCTGCGCTCCTGGGCACTCCCCACCAAACACTTCCCATGTCTGACTATTTACTGCTGTGTCTTCAGGGCACAAGGCAAGCATTTAAGGTGTTTGGTGATGATAGAGGGGGTGAAGGTTGTTTTGTTTGTCTTTTATTTATGTATTTGTTTGTTTGTTTGTTTGTTTTGGGGTGAATAGCTGAGTCATTGAGGGCCTGTTGCCTTCTAATCATATATAACTGCAGTGGCCACCACGCCTGCCATTTCCTAAAAAAAAAAAAGGCAGATACTTCCTTTTGACGTTCCCTGCCAGAATTATGAGGACTTCCCTCTCTGACCTCTTTGCATAAGGCAAAAGCCAATAAAAGGACCTTATCCCTCTCCACCTCCATGGAACTCTCACACACCCTTCAACATTATAATGAGTTTGGAAAAAAACAACAACAAACAAACAGGAATTTCAAACAAACGTGTTAATATAAATGGGCTAAAATAAATCTTTTTTTGATGCCAGTATTCTGGAATGCGAGGGATTAATAAGCCTCTTGTACCTTTAATTACTTTTTCCTTTCTTAATACCCAGTAGTCTTCCACCCATTGCACTTAAAATCAGACTTCGGCTTCTCCCAGTTGTATCCCCAGTGCCTAGAACAGTGTCTGGAGCACACTAGGTTCTCAGTAAATATTAGTGACTTCCTAGGTTATGGCAACACCCTCTGGTCTCCACCTTGCTCACCATCTGTCTGATCCCCCTTGAATAACAACCCTCCAGGACTCACTGCCTTGAAAGACAGTTTGGTAGCCCCTCCCAAAGCACGAATCAACAGGGGCACCTTTGGCAACAGCATCCGTAGCCAACACCCTTGATTTTAAGCTCCTCTCTCTCCTTGCTGTATGCCACCTGTCTAGCCGATGCTGTTATCACCGACTTCAAACGCACACTTCTGTTCTTGTCAAGCCTTCTCGTGGTCTGTTCCCAGCCTCCACCCTTGCCAAAATGCAAGCACATTCTCATCTTCACAACAGATCATCACTGACACAGAAGAGCCTACCTTTCTTTGTTCCTCTCAAATCCCATTTATGCTTCAAAGGAAGTTCAAATCCTGCTTCATAAAATGTCTTTTATCTTCTCACTCTATACTGAGATTTCCTTACTTTGAATTCATATTTACTTTCTACTTCATTCCTTCACTGTTTTCCTCCACTTAGATCCCCTCCTCAAAGCTCCCAAAGGTTTTCCAGTAGTAATTAACGTTAGGCTGTGAGGCTGTCTATGGGAGGGTCAGAGGTCACGAAGGCAGCTGAATAACTGGTGAGAGGCTAATTTTAATTTAATTCACCATCCAGGTCGTGTCCAATGCACAATATTGCCATGTACAAGTCATAAAAATGAATTTAAACGTTTCAACTCAATCAGAACAACGACTTATGAGTATATGATTGTGTGTGCATAAGTAAACGTGGGCTTTTATCCTAAAAGACAGAATCTAGCTTTCTCCCCTGTTCTTCTCTGGGTACTTCACATTCATTCAAAGTGTTGCAAAACTTCAGATAAGGCCCTACAATGAACACTACCCCCAAATGCCTTATCGGTGATAAAAATCATGATTCAAAAGGTTTCCTCCAAAAAAGCTTATTTAGGGTAGCATCTATAAATATCCATTGTGCTGATAACTTCCTAAAACTATTTATCTGCTTACTTGCACTTATTATCCTCATTTGCAAATATTCATTTTTCTCTTGAATAGAAAAAAAAAATTCTTGAAGGGCCAACTATTTTCTAAGCCCTTTTGACATTGCTAGTTTGTTTTTTCACTGTTCCTGCCGCCCCACCCCCACTGCACCAAATGAAACAGAAATGTAACCATAATTTACCAATAAGAATATGACAGCCTTCTAACACATCACTGTCCAATAGAACCTTCGAGGACGATGGAAATGCTATATAATTTACACTGTCAGATACAGTAGATACTAGTCATATCTGGCTACTGAGCATTTGAAGTCTGGCCAGTGAACCTGAGGAACTGAATTTTTCATTTTGTTATTTTAAACAGTAGTTAGTGACTACCATTAACAGACAGAGTAATTCTGATACAATCAGTACTGTTAAGACTATACATTTACTGAGTGACAGAGAATAAGTAAAAAGTATTCAGGATAAAATAACATTTGTTTTAAAAGTAATTGCTTCTCATACTTGATATCTCTGGGTAAATAAAAACAAATATTTCCTAGGAATTGGAACACGTGTGTTTGTAGCTATATTTTCAACTCATTGTGTGGCATTAGGAAAACTGCTTTATTTCTTGAGACTTAAAAGTTTAGAACATCTGATCAGCAACGTGGAAGTTGTCTGGTTCTATATTAATCTCATACTCGTCAAACTACCTTGAGGATATTTTGGGTGGTCAAATGAGAAAATATGCATGCTTGAATAGAAAAGTGGCACACCGATACAAATCTAATTACAGAAAAATGATTTAGTGCCACCAACTCTTACATTTATTAGGATCTTGATGCTGAAACCCTCGTTGATAAGTTTTCCTGGGCCTTCACAGAATATAAGCCGGTATTTGTAAATAAAATTGACAACGTTTCAAATGTTTCGTTTTGTTTGCTTTAAGGAAAAGCAAGTAACAGCAAGCATATAACACACAATGACTAGGGATTAAACACTTCATCCGCCTGGGTATTTATAAAATACATATCTCTCCTATTTTCATTTGTGTGCAAAAAAATAAACTAGCTTCTCAGATGCTTTGAATTCTCCTCCAGGGGTCCTCCGGCAGGACTGGTTTTGACAGCCCATCATGTAGTGCGCACAAGGCTGCACACACTGCTTGCACACACCCACGTGTGGTGTCAGCAGTCCTGCCCAACGAACCACCTTCAGGAGGAGGAGTGGTGGGAGGAGAAAGGTGTACCCCGGTTGTGCGTCTCACATGGATGGTCAGTGACTTGGAAAGCGGGCTCAGCACCCCTAATGCTTCTGCTTCCAAAGCGAAGGGTCCATATGTTGGTGGGTGCATAAGATGATCCAGTTGTATAGAGAAAGAAAATATTAAAACTTATATCTTTATAAAAACTAAGTGTGTGTATATAAAAACTAAGGATTAAGCTTTACAAACTTTTAACATACAGCACATAGGGTGTGTAGACTGTGACTTGCCTTGCCTACCCCGGTATCCAATCTTCCTTTCCCATTTAGTAACAAAACCTCAACTTTTAGCTCACTATGTATAGGTTGCCACTTAGAATAACAGTTGTCATTTCCTGGCCTTCTCTGCAGCTTAATTTTGGCCACTATGATGCAGTCACAGTGCTGCTGTTTAAAATGTGAATGCAATGGCTAGAGATCCAGCAGCTTCTTTGTACCAAGAGGCAGAAAACCCATGTTAGGATAGAAGTTCAGAAAGAAGCGAGCTTTCTATTCAATGATATCATGGATCTACCAAATAGTATCTGTCAACCTTCCAGGTTTTACATGGAAAAAATGAATTCATCTAATTTTAGATACTAATATTTAAGCTATTTTTCTATTATACGAAGCTGAACTTAAACTTAATTGATAGATATAGATGTTAGTAGTGCTTTTTTATAATATGTTAATTAACATGCAGATAATATGTTTATGCTCTATTTCTCTGATAGGGTGTACAATAAAGTAGTTTAAAGATTACAGGGCTAAAGGACCATTACATTCTACTACCAAGATCAGTTCTACTTTAAATTAATAGAGGTTAATGGATTATCATCATACACACGCTAATTATATCACAGTAAAATCATTATTTTGCTATAGATCCTTGGGAAATCTAAAGTTCACAAAACATACATCTTTGCAAAGACCTCTTAATTTCTCAAAAAAATTTCTATCCAGTGTCTCGTATTCTCTGAATAGCTATCCATCACATCTTACAAAGAAAAGGAAAAATATTTAAATCACTACACGAAAAGCTATAGAGTAAAAAAAAAAAAAATGAGAATGCAAAAAATTTGGCATTGATATTTAGATGCCAGTGATTGGCTAGATTTACCCATTAGTTAATGACTTAGTCCCATACATGAGTCTCACAAAACATGTTATTCAAATCCATACCTTTATTTACATTTAAAAAAATCATGTTATGATCTTTAGTGTTGCTTGTAAGAGGCTGAATGCTCTGAAGTTGAATCCACAAATATCCAGAGTTTGCTGTATATGATAGCCAGTCTCCTACTGTATCCCACGATGCTATTGAAAGATAATTTTTAGTAGAAACTTATGCTTAAACTCAGTGGTGATGGTCAAAAGAGGCCTTCAATCAGTCCAAGCATGCTCAAGGCGAAAGCCCTTACATTCATAATCATTCATCCTACTCATAATCATTCATTCTATTTGTAATCACATTCTACAATACTAGGGTTGCCTGGGGTTTCTAGCTTACCAGAAGGCTCTATGCCTAGAGCCACTTTTCTACTGAGAAATCGACACTAAAAAAGGTAGACCCCACCCACTCCCTAGCTGTGGAGACATGAACATAGTAGAATTACATTCACTCCAACTTGCATGTGTTCATAGTTGTCTGGCTCATCTTCCCATGGGGTCACACCCTCTCAGTGATGGCAGCTGTGTGGAGAGGAGGGTGCCTGCAGAGAGGGACCCCTGCTCACTGCCCAGAGTGTACTCTCTTGTCCCTGCAGTACGACCAGCCCAGCAGCAAGGGCCAGTCCACAGCAGAGAGCCACCTTCCCGCCAGCTCATCACACCCAGAGGGGATACTGAACAACCATCAGGAGAAATGACTTTGAGTGACAGAATGAGAGAAGGCTCTGCCACTAATTTCATACAGCTTAGCTTGTGAAGCAATGAACAGAAAAGCTGGCCCTATTCTAGGCGCTGAGTGTCTCTGTTCTAAGCAGAGCATCTCCTGGAGTTCAGAGGAAACAGCCCAGATGAAAGGCGGAAATGGTCCTGATTAAAGCATCCTTTAAAATAGTCCCACATCAATCCTGCAGAAAACATGGGGCGGAAATATAAGAAAGAGAATAGCTCGAAAGCTGGCGTTTCTCCCGTCACTTTTCATTCCTCAGGTTTCACCTTCTTTTGTTGAAGATGGACTACCAAAAAGTATTATAATTTACCAATCAAAATAGCACATGTAAGTAGAAGTACGGCAAAATGTCATTGCAATGATGAAACCATATCAAACCATACATTCTAGAGAGAATTCAAGAAAATGTGACCTTACGTACTTGATGTGCTGTAGCAAATAGTCTTTCCAATGGGTAGATCAAGAAATGGATAGAAACATGAGATTAAAGGCTATGTCTCAGAAGATGTCATAAGAAAGAATGGAGGAAATATTTTCTTAGCAACTAAAAGTTAATTATTCTTTCTGAAATGTTTGGGTTCACTTGATTTAATCATAATTCTAGAATTTGAAACCGAATAAGAATTGTTGAACTCATTTAGTCTCACCTTCTTATTTTAAAAATGAAGAAAATTAGGGCTTAAAAAAAGTTAAGGGGGTCTACAGAGTTACACATATGATCAGCCGCAGAGTCAGGAGAAGTCAGGTCTTCTGATTTTGTTCAAGTTTTTAATCTTTTTAACATTATTTTCTCATTTCTTTCTGTATTTCTGAGTTTAAACTTTTTATTTCCTTTATTCCCAAAGACTCATTTAAAACATGACCTTTGAGGGAGTTTTTGGGATGATGGAATGGCTCTGTTTCCTGATTATACTGGTATTTACACAAGTCTATACATGTATGAAAATTTATAGAAGTGCACACCGGAAAAAGTAAATTAAAAACATCTACAAATATCCTTCAATGTTATTAAAGGAGTTCAATTTGTATCTAGTGTACCTGAATTTTTCATACTATAATTCTTAGTTATTTTCGAGAGAACCAAGGACATTTTAACCCTTTTTCCATTACTTGCTGACTCTCATGTATGTGATGCCCTACTATTTTACCATATGTAAGTTCTCTATTATTAAAGATAAATGTAAAATAAGGAAATAATCAAGTGTAAATCCTTCTTCCTATCATTGACCAAATTTTCCAGAGAGAGAGAAAGAGAGAATTCTCTCTCTCTCTCTCTCTCTGTGTGTGTGTTGTGTGTGTGTGTGTGTGTGTGTGTGTGTGCATGTATGTGTGAGAGAGAAGGAGGAAAGGAGAGAGACAGAGAAATTTTCCAGTGGAGAGGTAAGCTATGGGGATCTAGTAAAAATTTAGCAAATTACATCCATTTTGGTTAGTCCTAAATAGCTCATGATGAAATAGAAAATAACACAACAATCTATTTATGGAGTCCCTGTGAATTAGACAATGCATTAGATGGGCCTCAATTATATCTAGTCCAGAACAATGACTTGTGAGAAAAAAATATCTATGTCAATTATCTGAATGCAAGTACAGAGGATGAATCCAGAAGATCACGGCAGAGTGGAAAGGATATGACCTCTAGAATCACTTGATAGGATTTAAACTGAAACTTTACTCTTTCTCACTCTGAGATACTTGACAAGATTTTTGTTTTGTATTTTAACAACTCTAAGTCTCAGTTTTCTCACTGATAAGTAGAAAACCTATCCCACCATGCTGGGTAATTGTGTAGATTAAATATATGATATATAAAAATAATTTTAAATATTTATATTTGTCATATACAACAGACTGTTCTGTTTTAAGTAGTATAATTTATTTGCCATGCACAAGACACTATTCTAAGTGCTCTGAAAAGTACAATTTATTTGTCTGCAGAAAAAGTCTAGATACAAGTGCTATTATTCTCATCTTATAGATTAGGAAAACTGAGACCCAGAAGGTTGAGTAACATCATCATACAGTTAGTAAGCTGAAAACCGAGACTTGGACCCAAACATTCTGGCTTCCGAGCCCATTTGCTTAAAGAACTTCACCGTTTTTGCCCCATGTACAAATGACTTGGCACAGAGTAGATGCTTAATTAATGATTGCTGCTGTAATGCAGTTTTTAATTTTTTTATTACAAACTAATCTCACTGGACTCCCAGAAGCTCAAAGTGGGAGATGGCTATGAATGTTAATGATGTCGATAAAAGCACTTTGCTAACGCTGATACTTCTCATTACGCTTTCCCTTCACCGATGCAGTAAAGTCAGTGATCTCTTTTAGTGCCGATGTTCCTCAGAAGTGAAGGCTTACATTCTTAAAACAGGTCCGCAGCCCTTAACATCTCTCCTAAGGTCTGGACCTAGATGTGCAACTGTTCTCCAACATCTCCACGTGCATGTCCCACCTGTTCACAGTGGTTAGAACAATAGGGAATGGGGCAAAGATGTGAGACGTGAAATGGAGAACAGAATGGAAGTCTTTGTGCTTCTGTCTTGGTAAAAGAATTGCTTCATTTTGAGAAGTGAGCACACAAGACTGCCTGAATGGAGGAGAAGGAACTGATCAGTCAAACTCCCTGACCAAGAAAAAGGGACAGGAAAGGGCATGAAGACGAGAAATATCCATGAAGAGCTATGTGACCCAAAAGAAGAAACAGACGGGCACAGGGAACAAGACTATAGCCTCTGTAGAAAGCACAGGCTACTGTGGGGCACAGGCAACATCTCAGACCCTTATTTTTATTAAACATTTTTATATTAAGCCTATGCAAATTCATTTCTACCAAAAGGGATGCTTTGACCCATGAGGCTCCTAAAAATGTCCTCTCATCCCAGATCCCTGTACACTTCGGGCTGACTCGGGCAACCTGTGGAAATGCAGAGTCACTTCATTTCTCCCTCTGATTTCCTAGTCCAAGGTCTACCACAGCCTTGTGCTGTGTACATCTTCTGCATCTCCTCCACTCCTGTTATACCTGCTCTGATCCGGGCTGACATCATCTATTTCCAGGACTACTTGGATACGCCCCCAAAGTCAAGGGTGGTCCATGCATACCACGTTTCCTGCCTCTTCTCTCTCCTTTGATCAGTTATGAAGACGTTTTGATCTTGGTGAATCCTTAGCACGTGCTCTAGAAAGCCTTACCATGACTGGAGTTGGTACACAAGAAGACACCTATTGGCTATATCTTCACTCCTTTCTAATCCATCCTTCATACTTTGCCACAATCCCCTTCTAAAACAGAGATGCACTGTGGTGGCAAGATTCTCAGCTGGCCTCCATTATTTCCATCCCCTGGTCCATATGCCCTATATAATTCTTTCCTTTTGAATGTGGATAGAACTGTAAATAGGATGATTATCAACCCTGTGATTGAGTGAATAATCATTTGGCTTTGAATTCTTCAAATTAAAGTGACCTAATCAGGTAAATCCTTAACAGGGATATGGTCCTTCCTAAAGTCAGAGAGAATTAACATGAGAGAGGTGCTCCAATGCTGGCTTTGAAGATGGAGGAAGTCACGTGGCAAGGATTGAGCGCTGCCTTGAAAAGCTGAGATCAACCCCCAGCCCATGCCAGGAAGATACCAGGGACCTCAGTCCTACAGCCACAAATAACTGGATTCTGCCGACGACCACGTGAGCTTGGAAGAGGACCCTGAGCTCTAGGCAGGAATTCAATCCATCTCACAATTTCAGCCTCATGAACCGCGAACAGAGAAGCACGGTTACACCATGCCAGACCTTTGCCCTATAGAACTGTGAAGGAATACTGACATTTTTTTAAGCCACTGACTTTATAGGAATTTGTTACACAACAGAACAACTAATATATCCACCCTTCTCTTTTTTTTTATTTGAAAAAATATATAACTATCTCCTCAAAATGGCAGGATAAAATTAATTGTTCTTAACGCTTAATGAAATTTCCTCAAATACTATCTGATGTTATAAGATAAATATCTCTTCCGTTCTGTGATGTATCTCTCCATCCAAAATCACTCATCAATCTACGTTTCCTCCACGCATCGCTCTTCCAAATGAAGGCTCCACATCACTGAGATATTTTTAAAGGACTCTGCTTGGGTAATATTCCAAGTGGCCATACGTGCTGCCTCTGAAAGTTTTGATATGCAGCTCCCTAGTGCAAAAGCCCTTCACTGTGACGCTGGAGCATAACCTAAATGACACTCTTCTGTCCTGGCAGCTCTGTGGAATGTCGTTGCCCTCCCCCAGCTCCACCGCTCTCAAGACGTGTTCTCTGAATGTGTTAGTTCTTACCACACCATCTTCCCGCTGTGCTTATTCTGCGGGAGCTCAGGCTGTTTATGCTCCCCTGATTTGTCTTTTTGACAGCCATTTCATAAGATAAAACCCTACTACATTTTGGGATTCTTAGTGTTTCGTTTCTTTGCCGAGAAAATATATTCATTCTCTCTGACAGGTGGATTCTTCTCAAGGAGTTCCCTGAACAAACACTAAACACAAATAAGCACCCAGGCTGCACAGCAGGAAAGACATATGCTTGGGGGAGCACAAATGGAAGATCAAAGAGATGACACAAAACATTGCTTTCCTCGGAAATAATCCATTGCTCTGCAAATCACAATATGTCCGTAAGAGGCAAAAAAGAAATCTCACGTTTCATTTATTATACTCCCACCACCACCACCACCTTTTGTATGGAAGCAGGATCTAACCCACTTTCCTGCAATTAATAAGCATGCAAAAAAATAAAAGAATGGGACTACATCAAACTAAAAACTTCTGCTCAGCAAAAGAAATCATCAATAAGGTAAAGAGACAACCATCCAAATGGGAAAAGATATTTGCAAGCAACACCACTGATAAGGACCTAATAGCCAAAATATACAAAGAACTCATACAACTCAATAACAACAGAAAAACAATAGATCCGATCAAAAATGGGCAGAGGACCTGGACAGACAATTCTCCTAGAGGACATACAAATGGCCAACAAACATATGAAAAGATGCTCAACATCGCTAGCTATTAGGGAAATGCAAATCAAAACCACAATGAGATACCATCTCACACCTGTTAGAATTGCTATAATCAACAGGACAAGTAATAACAAATGTTGGAGAGGATGCAGAGAAAAAGGAACCTTCATACACTGCTGGTGGGACTGCAAATTGATACATCCACTTTGGAAAACAGTATGGAGGTCCTCAAAAAACTAAGAATTGATCTACCATATGATCCAGCAATCCCTCTATTAAGTATTTATCCCAAAGACTTGAAAACCCATATCCAAAAAACTAATGTTCATAGCAGCATTATTTACAGTGGCCAGGACATGGAAGCAACCGAAATGTCCTATGATATATGATTGGATAAAGAGACTGTGGTACATATATACAATGGAATATTACTCAACCATAAGAAGAGATGAAATACTGCCATTTGTGACAGCATGGATGGACCTCGAGATAATCATGCTAAGTGAAGCCAGACAGAAAAAGTTGAAAATCCCATGATATCACTTATATGTGGGATAGAAGCCTAAAAGCAACAAATGAACAGGACAAACAAACAGAGACTCATGGACATGGACTATAGACTAGTGGCTACCAGAGGACTATCGAGTAGTCGTTATTGTGGAGTGAGGGAGCAAGCAGGGAGATTGATGGGGTAAAGGGGATCAAATATAGGGTTTAGGGGGAGGGTGAAGTGGGTAAAGGGGATCAAATATATGGTAGCTGAAGAAAACTGGACTTTGGGTGGTAAACATACAATAGAATATAGAGATGTCAAATGATAATGTACACCTGAAAATTATATAATTGCATTAACCAATGTTACCCCAATAAACTTAATTAAAAATTAAAAAATAATAATAACCCAGCAAACAGACTATCCTACTACACAGAGGAGAGCATGCTGTTCTCTTCCACGGCTAAGTGAAAGGAAGCAAAGGTCATTAATGGCCAAAGAGCACACCCGGTGGATCTTCTCTCACCTCTAGTCTGCTGGAAACGTGAGGATTTTCTTAGGTATGTATTAGAACTGTTTCCTAGGAGAAGAGACAGTCAATCAATACTGATTGATAACTGAGTTGAGCTCTAAACCCTGGAGGATGTTGATTTTCATTTAGTGACTCAATAAACGTTTGAGTTGTTTCTGATGTGGCAAAGTGTCATAGTCTACAAGGAAGAAAATGGTCACTGAACTGGAGTTGATCAGAGTTTGGTATACCAGGGTATATATAACAAGATCGATTTCAACATGATGAATGTAAAGGGGCTGCTTCAGGAAAGAGAGATTATTTATTTACGGATGAGTTGAAGGAAACTCCAGAGTGGATAAGTGTGTGTGTGTGTGTGTGTGTGTGTGTGTGTGTGTGTGTGCGTGCATGTATGTGTTTGGGGGGGGCATGTGAGAAAGAACATGAGAACACGCAGAGCTGATCCTTAAGCTGTGTCTTTAAAAACGCATAGGCAGTGACAAGTTGTGTAACAGTAGGTATTGCCAGGCAAGCAAACAACATGGAGTCATGAAAGGACAGAGCACATTTAGAGCTTAGAAAGTCTGCTGTGACAAAAATAAAGGTATGATAGAAATGACAGTAAAATACGATGTTAGAAGCAGGATGGGATTTGTGGGTGAAAAGCGTTATGCGCCACAATACCGGGGTAATCATTTTCCTCTGCACGGGTGCCCTCTCCCATTCCTCTCCTCCCATACATGCCTCGCATCTGCTGTGCCCAATCAGAATAGCCCCTTCGAGAGAACCTGACCATAGTGATGGCTCCAAGGATGGATTTTTTATATAAATGATCATGTCACCTGTGAAGAAAGCTTTATTTCTTCATTCCCAAACTGTTTCCCTCTTTATTTCCTTCGCTTATCTTATTGCATTGGCGAAAGCTTCCAGGACACTGTTGAAAAGCGTGGGGAAGAACAAACATCCTTGCCTTGCTCCGGATCATACTGGGAAGCTCCTACTTTCTGAACATTAAGTACAATGCTAACTATAGGGTTTTATTTTATAGATCTTCTTTATTAAGTTGAAGAAGTTCCCCTGTATTCCTAATTTTCTGAGAGTTTTGGTCATGATAGAAGTTGCATCTGTCAAAAGACTTTTCTACATCTCTTAGTATAATCATGGAATTTTTCTTCTTTAGCTTGTTGATGTGATTGATTACATTGATTTTTTTTTTTTTTTGGATGCTTAACCAGCCTTGCATACCTAGAAAACATCTACTTGGCCATGGTTTATAATTCCTTTTATATATTGTTGGATTTCATTTACTAATGTTTTCTTGAGGCTTTTGTATCCATATTCATGAGAGATAATAGTCTGCAGTTTTTGGATACTGTCTTTGACTGAAGAGATCATAGGATTTGGCAAGTCAAATGTACAGATGATCCTGGGATGGACAATTTTTGAGCAGTAGGAGAGGCAGAAACCAGAAAAAAAAATGAGTAAGAATCAAGGCAGCTGAGATAGTTATTCATTTCAAAATATCCCTTCTTCCTTTAGTATAAAAAGCTCCCAAATTTAACTGGATATGTAGCTATCACAGTAAGACTGTATTTCTCACCCTTCCTTGCAGTGACATGTGGCCATGAGTCTAAATCGTGGCCATTGGGATGTGATCTCACAACTTCTGTGCTCTCCACATCCTTTCTCCCTTTCCCACTTTCAGAAAAGCAACCAAGACAATCAAGCTATAGAAGCATTTTTAGACCATGAAGTGGAAGCCAGGTTAAGGCGAGCAGAAAAATAAGATAAAAGGAATCTGGGTCCCCACCACGGGGACTGTCATCCCAGCTCTGGACATAGCAGTTTTCTCAGACTAGTGCATAAGACAAAAATAAACTCCATCTTTCAAGCCACAGCCATTTTGCCCTTGAACCTGTCCTAATTAACACTGCAAACGTTAACTCCAAAGAAAATGAAATGATTGAGAAGGAATGAAATTTTAATACAGTAGATGGCTAGGCTGTGAGCGGCATGTAAAACTGTAAACACGGCATATTGATTTTACCGAAGGTTGTGATTGTAATTTTTATTGATTGATAGGAAGAAGGGTTTGTGTAGGGAAAGATCTGAGAATTAAATCCTCAACCTTCATGGAGAGAGGTTAATAGAAAATGCTTAAAATTAAATGTGTAAATAAAGACATAGCTGTGCAGGCCTGTGGCTGAGAGAAAGAGAAAATACTAAAAAAAAAATGGCGAAAACAGGTAAAAGTATCTGCCTCAGAGAAGTGGAATTCAGGAGCCAGGAGGGAGGAGAAGGAGTCTGCTGTTTTTATGTTTGCACTGAAAGCACATTTCAGTTATGTACGTGTACGTATTATTTCTTAAACTAAAAACAGTTGACGAATAAAACGCAGTTAATAGAAACTGAAAGTCTGTACATATAATGCATGACACCAACCCTTTCCACTTTTACTGGTACAAAGAGGACAGAGAGAGAGGGCCCAAAGGACAAGATACCAAGAAAAGAGTGGAAAGGTCATGGGACCAGAGAAAGACAAAATTCATTTACATCACAATTCTTCCAAAGCCTGCCCCATTGTGTGTAAAGAAAGAAGTTGCCAGCAGATGTAGTTTATCTCTTTTCTGGCCTCTGGCACAATTGTCTCAAAGAGGCTCCGCTGATAACCCCGCCTGGTGTCAGTAAACCCCCAGAGCACAGTGCATTGAAAGAGAATGGGCAGGAAGAGACCAGTTCTGAATTCTAATCCCTTTTCCCCTTATGGCTCAATGTCCTCATAAATGCTGCGGAGGTGATAGCTTCCACACTGGACTGAGTGAGAATCAAAGGTCAAGGCAAAAACACAAAATATAAACAAACAAAAAGCAGCATTAAGCTAAGGGCCTTGCGGGAAGCAGGTAAATGTTACTTTCCTCCTGTCCTTCATTGTTTATTGTCTTCCCTCATTTGTCACAAGGGATTTGTCGATAAGTAAATCCTAAATAAATATCTATTTATTGACTGCGTGCATGCAAATTCTCTCTCTCCTCAGTTCTCTCTCTTATCCAAGTTAGGTTCAACTCAACTTCCGAATGCTTCAAAATTTGAAACAAGGTAGAATCCGTTCCTTAGAAAGGAACTCACTGCTTCTCTGAACCATCCCATCAGAAAGGTGTTTTCTCAGTTAGTTTGCATAATGCACTGCTAAATTGTAATATTTACCTTTACTGCAAGGCTATGAAACCGAAGTGGCTCAGATTAGCAGCAAAATACATGAGTTCGTGAACTGACAATTAAAGGGCAATGTTCTCTCAGCTATCTGCTCTACACAGCCTCTTGCAAACAGTGATAAGAATAAAGCTCAAGAGGATCCATAAAGTCAAAACTATGAGCAAATGGTATCATTTTAAGGGAATGTTGAGGGTTTGCTTGATTAAGTTTTCATTGTTTCCTACTCCACGTCCTTTCAAAGCCAAAATCTCTTCCTTCCCTGAACAGTTTTCTACCTAACATTGTAAAGGAAAAGACAAAGGGCTATAATTTTGTTTTTATCTGAATTGACCAATTGTGCAATTAAAGTCAATAAATTTTTTTTCAGGGGCATTTTTGCAAGAACTGGGGCCAACAATGAGGTGGATAAAATAGTAAAGAGACCCTGCCCTCCAACTAATGCTCAAAGCACAAAGTGACACAAATATCCCGGTAAGTACAATTCACAGCAAGTCAACTCCAGTACCACCAGCAGAGAATACCATCCTCACAGCTTCCAAAAAAGAGAGAACGTAATTGAAAAAGTTCACGAACCTAGTACCTACATGGCCACTTTCAGATATATTATCTCATTCAATTCCAATAGCAACTACACATAGGGTAAAACATTACAAATTTGGTCTAGAATTCAGGTTTTCTATCTTCTAATCTACTGTATCTCGGCATGGTTTCCAAAATTAATGCTCTTTAAAAAACAACAACAAAAAATAATTTTAAAAAAAATCCTCCTGTGAATCCTTTTATCATTGCTGAATGACATAAATTTTCCTGGTTAAAATGATACTTATGAAAATCATCTCAACTGGTGGTCCAGCTCAGTAGGCGAGCTCCATTATCTTCACAGCCATACAGTTCTTGGCATTTATTTTCTAAACTTTCATTCGCAGGAGCAGCAGATTAACATTTTCTGTCCTCAGTGAATTCTCATTTAGTTATGGGGCACCACATGATTTCGACAAAGCATACTTAGATCTGACCCAAATCTAAGTGAGAGGACCTTCCATGTGCTCATTTTTAATATCTTGCTTGAAAGTTACCTGACAAGTGCAGCCAATTTTGTACAGCCTGTATGTTAAGTGCTTTATGGCACTTGAATGGATTTATAAAAAAATAAATAAATAAATAAACCTTTGCCTATGCTTTCCATAATTAACTAGCAAGAGGCTATGTATGCTTAAGTAACAAGATTTAAAAGGATTCTGTAAAGTTATTGATGAGCACAGTTAATAATGCAAGTATAAAAATTAGAATTTGTGGCAATATACTGTAGGTTATAAACTTAATTTAATTTGGTTTTCTCATTTATGTGTGTTATTTCTTTGAAAGTCCACATGAAGGGCATGGAGAGATTCTCAAAATGCTAATCTATCGATATTTTCATTTGTCCTCTTCCTGTATTTTTCTTGGTTTACAAAAGCAAGACTTATTGTGAATTAGAAAGCTAACATTATTCCTTACATATTGACAGTGATATAATGTAAGGGGTATTTGATTACAAAATGCAAAATAGAGGTAAAATCAATACTTAAGATTGAAGGCAACGTTTAATCATAATCCTAGGAAGATTTTAAAATTATCTATAAGAGAATAAAGACGTATGAGCAATGATAAAATAAAATTCAATATGCCAACTATCATAACCAGCAATTGCCTCTAGTCAGCAGGACACCAGCACATGAAGAAATGAGTTTAAGTACACTGTGAGGAATTTAATCAGACACCGTATGCATTCCTGATACTCATTCCTTAAAACGGATACCAACAGGATGTGGTAGAATTTGAAAAATATTTTACAATCTCAATTCTAGATTCTCAAAACGTTCGACAATCTTTTCACTTGCAATGTCTTATCTTTTGTGATAAACCGCAGGGATTCTTAATTTAGTAATTCTTTCAGGGTTGAAAAATCCTTTCAAACCACAACAAGATCTTTCTTTCCTGCTCTGTCAAATCTTAAGGATGGTTATTTAAAACAGGATTCTTTCAACCCCATACACCTGTAATGCACCAACTACTGACTAGGAAACAGTCAAGTTGGATTTTCTCCATCTGAATTAGATGCTAGAAGTCTTTCCTTCAAAGCAGGAGACAGTCCAATGGAAGCTAGTAGTGGATGCACAGTTGGGAACAAGATATTACTAGATGGGCCCCAAGAAGTGCTGCCTTGAGCTCAAGTCTTCCTGATGATCTGATGGGGATTGAGGTGAACAGAATTCTAAATATAACCAGTCAGAGCCTGGGAGAGACTGAACACAGCTTCACCCTTTGCACACATGTGGTCATATTCTTAACATTTTCCCCGAACAATCCTGAAACCCCTCATATTGCTTCATTATTAAATAGCACACATGTGTGACCTTTGGGGTATTTGTAGTTTTAATCTTCTGTGGCATTGTTGACTAACTGTCTACCAAAAATTTGTCCTGTTTCATAGCAGGGTGTTATTGCTGGGAAGTAGATGCCTAATTAGAGATACATTTCAGGTTTGTTCATGTGACTAGTTCCCATCAAAGGAATGTGAGAAGACGGGATTGTGTCATCTCTAACATAATGCTTTCAAGAAGCAGATGGACCTGAGGTACAGGATTCAGAGGACGATGGGATCAAAAGGTGGAAAGAACCTGAGTTCCCTGAACTAATCAGAGATACCCACATTGGACACTTATAGATGTAAGAAATTTGTTTTTTAAGTAGTGTTTATTAATTGGAGCAGCTGGAGTACCCCAACAACTCCGATCCCAGATATAAGTAAAATAAAATTATAAATATATATATTTTTTTAATTCCTGGCTATAGAAATGTCATACAAATAACTACAATCTTAAAATAGATGGATTAATCTCAACATTGAAAAGTTGTAATATTTGAAGGGCATTTCATTACTCTAGAACATTTAATAAATGTTAGTAGTCACGTTTTCAGTAAGGATCGAAAAGTTATTGGAACAGATTGGAGTCCCTTGTTGAGATAAATGACCAAAATGAAGGAAACATTCACTTTAGTAACTGAGAAATTGAAAAAGATTAAAAACATAGATGGGGGTGAGAGTGTGACAAGGGTACAAAGGACAATTTGTGTTTTTCTAGTCTAGAAGTAGTCAGACAGATTCCTCCATCTCAACTTTATTCTCTCAGTGAAGAACCATTTTACTTTTTTGTTAAAATATCAAGTCAGATAAAAGCTGTGACAGCACTTTCACCATCAAGTACTAAGAAAAGTAAAGAAATATCATTGCTGAAAAATTAATCAGAACAGCTTTGTAGATAAAAAGGATAATGAAATTATATTAATTTAATTTAACTTTTAGATTAGATTTGGGAGTTCAAGGATATTTGGAATTACACATGTTAATGTAGGAAATAGAAGTCTAGAAGTAAAATGAGACTGAGAATTAAGTGGGTAATAGATATAAGAATGAACTAAGTTGAAATTTTAATCAAAGGATATATTTTGTTAGAGAATAAGAATATTTAGGCAATTAGATTTTTTTAATACAGTGAGTAGGTCATTTTAAAACATAGCCACTTGGTTGTGTATTTTGAAAATATCCAATTTGCTGAACTGATTATATTTAATATTTTAAAGTAGACTATTATTCGACAACAAAGCTAAGAGTTGAGATTTTATTTGTTTACAAGTTGAAAGACTATTTTAATTGTTTTGATCAACTTTAAGAATTTCCATAGCAACCGCCCCCAGATTGTTAGATTTTTAGATTAAGCTGTTAAAAATTTTTAGAAACCTTTTAGTCAATGAAAATTCTCACTCTGATAAAATTAAAGAGTGTGGAATATGAGAAAAAGTGTGGGGAGGGAAGATCTATTTTAAAAAATGTTTGCTTAAGTGAACAATTACCTTAGGAAAATACTCCCGAACATTCCAAAAAGATGACAAAGGACTGAAATGTATCAGAGACATGGCTTAGTTTTGTTTACTTCGAGATAAATAGCATGACTTGGCTTTACAAGAGGAAGGTCAGCCGCCTCACTCTCCAGTCTGATGACTCTAATTGTCTACCTGTGGGATCACTGGGTCACTTAGTGGCTTCAGATCGGGCCTGAACAGGAAGGCATGAGGGGCCCCTGCCAGAAGACATTATTAGCTCAGCATCTTGTTAATTTTCACGTTCACGACCATACATGCACGTCAGGATTTTGATGGTAGCAGGCTCAGCTCTGCCCCATGAAAATATTTTCATCAAGGTCTTGGAGTCCATAACCAAGACTGATCTACCGAATTTCACTGTGCTGGAGGCGCATGCTGAAGCTCAGTCCTGCCCAAGGCCCCCCTACTTCCACCCGAAGCTACTCGCTCGGCCGGATGGTCCCTGGACCGCTCTGCCATCTCTGCTGCCCACTGAGGCCACGTCAACATCTCCATTTTCAGCTTTGTCTACTATTCTGCCAAGGTCTCACCCAATCCTGACATCATTCTTTCCGAGCCTGGACCAAGTTGCTATCCTCCGGTGCTGGCACTGCAAACTGAGAGATGCCAGGGTCCAAGGTGCGAAGTGAGACAGTTTTGGACACTTTGGATTAACAAAATCAAACTAATCCCCTTTCATGCGGAAACATAAAGACAGACAACAAATAACATTAAATTAACAATAATCAGTTGCGTACTCCATATTTATAATTAGAAAAATTAAGTCATGAAAATGTCTTTAAAGGGAAGCACTAATAGAAATGGAATAGAAGCATTTCAATTCACTACAAAATAAAAATTAAAGAGGCCTAAAAGCAAAAATATTTATAAGAAAGCATGGAAAACAGAAAATGTAAAACAAGATAACTGAAGTAAAAATTTCAATCTCACTTTTTTTGAACCCAAATCCTTATATTTCCTCTACCTTTATCTCACAAATTTGATTTCTAGAATTGTATTCTAAAGAAATAATAATTGATGTATCCAAGACTTAACTACAAGGTTATTCACTGTAATTTTGTATGTTAATACAAAAGTGAAAATAATGTAAATGGTCAAAGGAACAATTTTAAAAAATATGATTCGATGATACAGTGGGATACTACCTGCCAGGAAACATGTTTCTATAATCTATATGAAATAATGTGAAACTTAAGAATATTTTCTTAAGTAATAAAAAGCACTAAAAAATTTCCTTCATATTCAGAATACTTAAGCTTAATAAATATATGTGAATACATTTATGAAAAATGGACACACATTAAATAATAACAATTAGTGGAATGAAATTATTGATTTCTATATAACTGTTCAATAATCTCTAATCATTCTGCAAGAACATACTTTTACTTCTATAATTTTAAAAATGCCTCTATAATTTCAGATTAGGTTTAAGAAAATCTTAGAAGCCTATTTAAAAGTGATATGCCTAAACAAAATGATTTTTAAAAAGTTAAAAAATACAAAGATGAGAAAGAATTTAGAAGTAAGTTTAAACAAAAAGTAACTGAAGATAAAACCATCACTTTCACACACACACACACACAACACACACACACACACACACAAAGTTAAGTGAGTTAAGAAACATTTACTTAATAGTATTATATGACCATGAAAACCAGGTTTTCACTCAATATTTTATTATATTAATCAATATTTTGTGATGCAATATTAAGTAAAAACAAGGCACCAAGTGGTGTGTATATTACAAGCTCCATTAATATCTATTTTATGCAATGGATGCATCTTACACTAAACTAATATATTAAATACATATAAAATAAAGTTCTAAATGACTATTACATATAACACATTATGACAAAGACATTTGGTAAAAAGACTGGAAGAAATAAAGCAAAACTTTCATAATCATTTCCCTGGGTGATTCATCACAAGCAATTCTTTAAAAATGTTCACAGCATATCTTCATATTTATACACAAATTTATTGTTTTTATAATCAGATCAAGCATTTTTGAATATAAAATATGTATCAGCTATTGAAACCAATCATTTTATGTAATATAAAAGCTCTAAGACTGGAAGGAGACTAAAAAGATAACAGAAAATTAAACTTTTCTCGTTTCTTTAAAACAAATTTATTAGTATCATTGCTCAGAATCTGGAAACTCAGAGGAAGATGATATTTTTAACAAAAAAAAAAAGTCAATCACATTTGGTGTTTTTTTCTAACATTTTTGAAATTGTTCTAAGGTTCAGCCTTTGGAAACAGAACCTTTTAACATGAGATTGATATCATGTGTGTGTGTGTGTGTGTACACACGGGTGCACACACAAATGTGTGCTGAACACATACAATTCGTTAATGTCCAATAACATCACCAGACTTGAAAACAAAGGGTAAAGACAAACACTATCTATCAATCTTTTAATTTGCTAAAATCCCTTAATGAGGACTAATAATCCTTAATATTCATTTGCTTGATAAACAAGCCATTTTACATAAATGCAAGTCAACACAGCCTGATGCTGTTCTGTCAGATTTTAATTGCTGCTGGGGTGCAGTTGCTATAAATACAAACATAAAATGCCCTCTCATGGACCTTATAAATTTTAAAAAAATCACTGAATGTGACATGTATTTGTCAACACCTATCTTCCTGAGCACGGATCAATCGTTTTAGTCTGGCACTTGAAAGCCTAAATTCTGAGGCAATGCTGACCATAAAATGACAGCATAATGGGCTCAAGAACCATCACCAGATGGTGTCATCAGTAAGACCTGTTGCCTAAATGGTACAGCAGGCGACAGCTGTCAGAGCCGTGTTCCTTGCCCAACTGTAGCCCTTTTTCTTGGTCCTCGCTATGCTTGTCCAATCTTCATATTTTGGCTTTTTCTTATTTCCTGGACTGTCCTCCCATTCATTTCCCAAGAGTTCTGACCCGCTTGGCTAGGACCTTGATACCCATGTATCGGAGGACAGGTACTGATTATGATGATGATGTAATCCAGCTCCACAAAGTGCAGATCGCCAAGCCAGATAACTATGATGCACACTAGTGTCCTGTTTGAACGTGACCTGCCCTGGATTAGAGAAGTTAGGAGTGCGGGTTCTGGAGTCAGGCTACTGGGTTCCCAGTCCTGTCTGAGCTGCCTACTAACTGCGCATGAGTCACTTAACTTCTTTAAGCCTGTGTCTCCTTCTAAGAAAATCTCCAAGAGGTTTCTCGGAATTAAACGAGATTCTACATAAGGAACAGGCATATGGCCGGTACTTGGTGAATGAATCTAGGAGAAGACTATCTGTGGATATTAAAAATATAAGGCCTTGAAGAATAAGAATGACTGACAAAAGCCTGCAGGTCCTTCTGTCCAAGAAGGACATCTCAGAGTAGATGATCAGATAGAGATAATTGTTCAGAGGAGTACAATTCAGGAACTAATGTCTGTTAAAGGTATAGAATGTATGTGGAAAGACTTGTCACGTTGAGATCACTTAACAGTGACAACATGAATTTCTCTTTTCGGGAAAAATGTCAATATGTAGGCAGACCATCATGACACATTTATTAGAAGACTGTGGTGATGAGCTTGCTAAGCCCACAAGTCCAGCCAGCGGCCATTAGGAATATAGTAAGAAGTGAGCCACCCTGAGAGGTCACCATAGCAGACTTTTAGCCCTGTTGCACTCTGGTTCCTGCCAGTCAGTAAAACCAATCTTGTTTTGCTAGCAGAAATATTTAATTCTAAGTATTTGATACTTTTCAAACTAGTAACAAACATTTCAATTCCTCTTGGATGGAGATTTTTTTTAGATGCTAGTGACTCTGTAGTTGCATGTTTCTCCTTAGACAACTAATTCTGTGTGTGATCGTGGGCAAATCACATCTCTGGGCTTTGTTTCCATATTTTTAAATGTAGATGTCAGAATAGGTATTCTTGAGGTTTCTTCTGACTCTTAAAAGATGTTGATTCTATGATGTACGGCTCCAAAAAAGAAGACTAAATATAAGAGAGATCTGGCACTCCACATAAGATACAGAAAACGAAATGAAAATTGTGTATGTCACACATCCATTCATGAGATAAATTTTTACCCTGTATTTTGAACTTGAATGTTAGAAAGCCTGTCCTCAAATGGCTTTATTTTAAACATGAGTAACTTATCTAAAGTTAGTTAGACAAGCATTTAAATAAGTTCAATATTTTATCCACTCAAACATTTTTTAATTTCCTTTAGCTGTGTGATGACAAATTATATAAAAATTCCTTTCAATAGTAAGGCTGAGGGAATTGTAGAAAGAAAAGAGAGAGAAAGTTATTAGTTAGTTAAGAGAGAGAGAGAGAGAGAGAGAGAGAGAGAGAGAGAAAGTTATTAGTTCGTTCGTTCGTTCGTTCAAGGAATAAGTCATTTCCTTAGTAGTAAAAACAGATTTCCTTTCAGCTACTTCAACCTATTTTAGCTCTCAGGATATCACTGAAATAATCAGATATCCAGACCCTTGAGCAGCGATATTCCAGAGACAGCCACTGCAGTGGACAGAAGTGGGGAAGAGCTCCATCTGCTTTATATATATTCATACATTACACCTCTGCATGTGATTTCTTAGGAAGATAGGGTCCCAATGCTTTAGCAAGTCAGAAAAGCATCTCTCTAGAACCCAAAAGCTTGACAAGACATTTAATATACTTTCTTTAAAGCAGAGATCCTAAGAAAATCAGCCCTGTCGCCTGAGAGTTTCTCGGAAACCGAATGGCATTTGAAACTGTGAAGCTATCTTTTGTCCTGATAAAATTCTACATGAGTATCATGTATGGCAAGGCATGTTATTTTATGGTAACTTACTTGTTATTTTCGCCATTAATGGCATTATATTGACTTTTTAAAACAATGTATACAGGTAGGTCGTGTTATTTCTAAATTTTACTGAAGGATAGCAAAGCAGGTATACCAGAATAGTTGTTATAGAAAGGTTGAGAAGGACTAACTGAAATAACTATCATCAAACGGGTCGTGTGTAGCTGGTACGTGTTTAACCACAGGCAGTCTCTTCTCCGGCATCATCGGCACCTCAAACCCTTACAGAGGTTTCAGTCCTAGCAGACGAAGAGTCGACAAGCCTTCTTCATCTGGCAGAAAACACTGTTTTATGGGAGAGCCATTCAGTATCTATCTGGGATCCAATCTTTATCCAGAAAACACTAATGACCACTCTCATTGCACCCCGCATTCTCCTTAGTCAGTCAAGCGATCAGTAAGAGCCGTATACCCTTCAACAGGATTCTCCGTATAAATACATTTTTAAAAATAGATAGATTGTGGGCTTATCTAGACATTAGAGACTTGACTAATTGAATTTAGAAATGGACGGTGGGCAGGGGGAGGATGAGTAGGATGAAGGGGGTCAAATACTAGTGACAGTGACAGAGGGAGCCTAGATTTTGGGTGATGAGCACACCATGTACCACACAGACGATGTATTATAGAATTGTCCACTTGAAACTAATTAACCAATGTCACCTCAATAAATTTAATTTAAAAAAAAACAACCACCATGGCAACTCATAGTGAAGATGTAGCTGGCTTCTCTTGTACCTATTCGCTTTCTTTTCAGTATTGGACAAGCTGGCTGGCTTCAGCAAGCCTTATCTTTCATCTACTTTGAATTCTGGTTTGGAGCTAAACATCACAATACATAAATCTAATTATGGGCCTTAGCCGGTATTCAAACTAGACTTGATTATTTTTAGACTAATTTTAAAATGGCATTTTAACATAAAATATTGAAACTTCACATATTTTATTAATTTGATTTCCTCACTTTGTGCCAGATACCCCAGCCAAGAAAGCAACAGGAAAGCACATCAAAACATTTCTTCTCTACATCGCATTCCAAAATTTCCTACTGCACGCCAACTCCTATTGCCCATTCTTAAGCCTATCACATCCCCCAAGGAAAGAATTTCAACTAACATGATCATTTGTTTTAGCTTTGCTTCCAAATTAAAAAGGCATTTAGTTCCTCCTGTAAATACCTATTGCTTAACAACGCAAATCTTTTCTTTATCGCTGGCTATGCATCTCTCTATAACCATGCAAAATAAAAAGATAGAAAATCATAGAATCAAGACTCTTGCTTGACATGAAACGGTTTCCAGCAAATGCTTAATTTAAGCTTCTTTATTTAACAGGTTACCTGCAAGCTATTGAGGAATCGAAGCCATTGAAAAGAAAAGCACCTGTTATACTAATTACTTTTACTGGTGAGGTACTGGCTCACCAAACAGCACTAGAATCGGGCTGCCGATGCTAGAAATGTCCTCCCAACCATCGTCCTGTTTCCACGTCCCAGGCACCTCTTTGGGTTTTAGGCTTTGGACTTGGGAGAGGTTCTTGAACTACCTAGCAAACCACAGCCAACTGTAGTGCCATGATTCTTTTCCCTCCCCTGTGGTCTACCTCATGCGACAGGTGTGCTTTGATGTAAACCCACACCCCCTCCACAGCCATTCGCAAGAGTCAGAGACTCCAAGAATCATTTACCCTATAGTCATTTTCTCTCCAACAGATCCCTTCTCAGGATCCCAGGGGAATAATCCTGTTCAGCCTTCAGGCTCCACATTTATACAAATAGGCTGGTGGCTGTCTGAGCTTTCACGCAAGTCTATACATAATGTATGAAATTATATTGTATCAGGTTGCTTTCGTAAATCCCACTTTCTGCCATTTTGTTCGGCATAAACTCATATTGACTGTCATTACATGGCCCTTTAAACAGTCTAAAACACACATTTATGTTGTATCATTTTTTCTAAACTCTTTACAGTCTTTTAATGAGCCATGGATCTGAAGTCGATACCCCTTCCTAGCACAGACATTATATCCTTGTTATAATGTAAATAAGAGAAACATTCTGTTCGGAGCGACAGATTCCACTTAACCTGGGGATGCCATGTCTTAGCAAACACGGGAGAGCCCATTGAACCAAACCAGACATTAGGACATTTTAACAGTGAGATAAAAGGCATTGTGAGCAAGTGCAAGTCTTTTTCCTCTGCTCGCTAATTAATTATCTACCCTTGACTATGGGGTAAAGCTGGAGGAAAAAGATTAAATAGGCAGGAAAGGTCAGGTGTCTAAAGCTTAAAATGAAAGAGTAAATTTAAAAGTGTCATTGATTTTGGCATTAAAGTAAACACCTGGATAATAGAAGGCAGAGAGAGAGAGAGAGAGACAGAGAGAGAGACAGAGAGAGAGAGACAGAGAGACAGAGAGACAGAGAGACAGAGACAGAGAGAACAGCTTTTCAAGGAGGTGATATCTGAAAATGCCAAAGAAATGAAGGTTGTTAATGATGAGAGAAAAACAAACAATAATGGGAAGATTTATAGCGGAAAGCCAAGACACTCAATTTGTTCTAATGTCTTTTTTTAATCTGCCTTGAAAATTCTTAAAATTCAACATAACAAATTGTATTGTGGCATTTTTAATGCTCCATATGCTTTCAATCTTAATAAATATGACTGGCAGATATTACTGTCTATGCTTTACAATATTTCATCATATATCATTATCCCAGATCCATGCAGAAACAACTCCAATGTTCAACATAAAGAGCACTATTTTTTTCTGCTCAGTGTGCAATTTAATCTTAATGTATACCTTTGGAAGGTTTTGTATCTTCCATTGTTCTAGCTATCTGTGAGTTTGAGCCTCATCCTTGAAGCAATATCTGTAGTAAAATTATTTTATCTGTTTCTGACATTTGAAAACAAATGTTTTAATGATGTGGAAAATGATTTTACAAGAAGTTAATTTATTCTATTCTATCAATTTCCATGACTTCTCTAGTTTTTTGGCACTTTTTTCCCCAGAGAGAATAATGTAATTACTTGGCAAAAATCTCTCTCTCTCTCTCTCTCTCTCTCTCTCAATCTCCCTCTCCCTCATTATGTCTCTCTATCTCTTTCTGCGTGTCTCTCTCTCTTTCATTCTCTCTCTTCACCCCCACTCCAACATTATACAACAATTCCTACCCAATTAAACCTTGAACAGGGATTGTAAAAAAAAAAAAAATGACATCTGAAATCTGAAGTGTTATCATATCCTTTTTTGAAGACTCTGTCATTAATGTCAATAAAAAATAAACACTGGAAAAGAAGTAATATAGTTCTTACACTATGTAGCAAAAATAATGATCCTTAAGAATCACTATGTCACTGATAAAATAATTATAATATTCTATTTTTCATTAAAATAGCATCACGAATTTATCCATAATAATTCCTACCTAAAACAGATAGTGTCACTTTCATATGAAAACATGACTGAGATGATTTGCAGAGTGAGCCTCACAGGAAGAACTTGGGCACCCAGATAATTGGGTTATTACCCTGGTACCCTCATGCACATCACTGTTATGAATAACTTCTTCATCTAACTAACCGGGATTCAGTGACAGATAAAAACCAAACTCTGCAAAAATTTATAGGGCAAAACCAGTAACTTTTTTTATTGACTAAGAAAAAGTTATATTAACCAAGATAAATTATACAGATTAATTAAGAAAATGAACACTAATTTTATGTTATGAGCAAAAGTAAAATCAGTATGACAGATTCGGTACTGTTAATTCTTTTATGTCCAAATGTATAAAAATTATTTTCATTTATTCTGTCACAGCCTTATTCGAACAAAATAGCCAACTAGCTTATCGTGGAGTAACTATTTTGGTTATGTCAAAAAACAAGATTTAAAAGATGAAGTTATTTCTTAACATATAGAAATACTACACCAACACATGCTCTGCACGAAACACAAGATAAAAAAGTTGATGATAATGTCATGTTATGCTAAATATTAGCTGGAGAAGAAATAGTCAGACATGACATAAAAGATAGCTATATAATTTGTGAACATTTTAAATATTTAATATTTATTTGGAAACAAAATGCATTACTGTGCTTCTGTGTGATGGCTACCTTGATACACACTAGTATTTTGTGCATATTTATCTAATATGATGTTGATTTTTCTTTCATAGCACGTAGCATTTGCCATGCACAGAAATCACAGTTGTTGGATCAATTAAATTGTATGCATAGACATATTTGTTAAGAAAATGTCAATAACCTGTATTTCTTAGAGTTTCTCCCATCTTCCCTAGGTTCGTAATCAGTAGCGAAAGGTTAGACTCCAGCCATTCCCCAATCTAAGGAAGAAGTTTCAAGAAAAACTCAGGTTCATCAACAAGAAATCAATAATTCATTACTCACTAAGTGCACCTTTCTCAGTGCTAAAAAGTAGTGATAATTAACATTTTTCTGTTTGTCCTGCAATTTTGTTTAAAATCATTTTGAAGCCAATGTAAGATTTTTAACTTAGTTTATACTTTTACCATTATTAACAAAGATATCTGCAAAAGTCTCTAATGAAAACACCAAAATATCACCATGAATTTGTGCTTGATGCATAAGAATAATATTTCTATAAGACTGAATCCTGAGCATTTGGAGGTCTGGACGTCTTAAAGATTTAGCACAGACAATCCAAATAAGTAACTCTTACTAATTAATCGGTACTGCTCTACATTGAGTTAATAAAACATAGGCAACTTCTATAAAAACAGTGATGACTCACTCACTGGCTGTCCTTGGCTTCCATGTCAGAGCACTGGCTCATGTCTAGTATGAAGGCAACACTGCATTTCTAACAGATATTGCACAGTCGAATATCTTTCGAGAAGCCATGCTGATGCTTCCCCCTATTTTAAGAAAGCTGGTAATGCCCTTCCTCATGCAGAAGAAAGATTCTTTGGGCGTTCCATGCTGCTGTGTCAAACAAAATGTGTGCAGCAGTGAGAAGACCTGACTTCACTGACTTGCTGAATGTGGCCCAGCTCTCTGTCTGCAGTAGGGACAACGAGGGTGTGTGGTGGGGATGGGTCATCCTCACCGTAGCATGCTTTGGAGCACAAAGCAGGACCCAAAGAGGACTCTCCACGTTCCCACTTTAATAAAACGCTGCTAGTATTTTCTTACACATCCATCTCCCTCAGTATCTTTTGTTTAACACTGAAACCTGGATCCGCACCTGCGAACAGAGCACTGGGTGCTGATGAGGATCTAAACATGAGGCATGATGATGAGTTTTGCAGCGTTTGTATTTGTAATCGCTGAAAATAACTTGGTTACTTTGTTGTTGTTGTTGTTGTTTAAAGCTTCACTCCATCCTAATGTTATGTGTCATTTCATGAATACAAGAATTTTAAAATGATGTTAAGCTCATTAGGAGTACTTTTAGCAGATGAGATGAGGACAGGTAGTTATTTAGGAAATTTTAAAAAGCCAATTTAAAAGAGGAATAAAAACAAGGGCATGCTGCGTTAAATTTTATCTTAACTAAAAATATAGACATACACCCATGTTTGCCAATCTTCTGAGGTTAAAACGAGGCCTTTTCTGAGTACATCTACTCTGGTGAACCACTGTCTTTCTTAAATGAAATGCAATCGTGATGCATTGTTTGAGCTTGAGTGTCTCAAAAGTGAAATCTGCAATACAGGGTTAACTTAGCAAGACTAGAATGCTCGAACCCTGCATATTCCAAAGAAAGAGCTGGTATTTAACTGGTTCCTGGGAAATCATTCCTAAACCCTTAGAATATCTTGCCCGATAAGACTGTCTCTGTATACATGGAGACTTGGGCCATGACAAATATTTTATGCTGATAATGTGATATGGTAAACGTCTGTCTTATTTTGTTTTGTTTTTTCTTTTTAATCAACTGGGGCCCAAGACCACCATATCAGTTTGACATCCGCAAGAACTGGAGACTGAGCAGTAAGGTTAGCTATGGGAGAGCCCCTCTGTGCTCACATGAATGACCCCCCAAAAACCCCAGGACACAAGGTTCAAGTGAGCCACTCTGGTTGGCGATACCTTGTACATGGCACATATCATTGCTGGGAAATTAAGTATTATACAAGTAACTTTACTATGACAGGAAAACTGAAACTCATGCCTGGTCTGTCCTGGACACTGTCTTATGTACCTTTGACCTTTACTAAGTTTAATGTGTATCTTTCTGCTATAATAAGCTGTAACTGAGAGTATAACAGTTTTTTCTTGAGCTCTATGAGTCTTTCTAAAGAATCATCAAACCTGAGGGTGGTCTTGGAGATCCCCAACATAAAAGTGACAAGGCACTTGTAAAACAATGTGATCGAGAATAAATCTAGATTTTTTTTAAATGTTTTCTTTATTCAAGTTGTGTTTCCACACCAATTTGGCAGCCTTTATGAACTATTTTCAAAACATTCTAAATAATTTTAATTAATTGGATTAATTTCTAAAAGATGAATTCTCTTTCCTTTCGAATCATAATTTACCAATTTTCAAAACTCTTAATTTGCTTACTTAGTGATTCTAACAACCAATTTCTGAACAACCAACCTCTTTCTATATTAGGTACTAGAAAATATCCCCACAGAGTACTGCTGTGTGAAGTTAAAAATATCTTCCTCCCAGGGACTCTGACCATGGGATTCTAAAAGATGGAAAAAGAGCTAATGTTTGACATTTTATCACCAAAAGAACTGAGTTGTACAAGTTTTGGAAGTTTGATGCTGTAAAAATAATTAATGGAAATATATTGATACTTAAAGATATCAATCAGTAGGGTTGGGGAAAAAAGTCAAAAATAAGTGTATCTTAGCTTTGGGGGGTGGCAAGAAAACATATATGGTAAAAGAAATATATTTTAATGATTATATATTACCTATATATGTACACATACATATGCGATAAATGGAAAGCTTCTCCGAAGAGTTTTATCTCTTGAAATTTGAGATAGATGATTTTTCTAGGTAGGTGAAAGTTAATTCAGTTCAATTTTTTCTTATCCATATATGGTTCTCTGGTAATACTGCTCTTGAATTCCTAAGTCATTTTTAATAGAGCGCATGCATATCGCACATGCAAACAGCTTCCTACGTTTAATGTATAGCCCTGGAATAAAAGGGCGTCTTAGTGTGCTTTGTTCGTGTGTCTACGGTGAAGGAGGATGAGCAGTGGAAGAGTTATTTTATCAAAACTCTGCAAGGTACTGAGAGCACACAACAGGACTTCCTGGTGACTGCGGGATAGGCCACAGGACCAGAGAGAATGAATGAAAGGACTTTCCCCATTGGACAGGCCCTTCAGAGGTCACCAGCGCAAAGAATGAGCATGGTGATCTAACCAAAACACCAGACCAGCTGCCGTGTGGAGGACAAAAGATAAAGCTAAGTGTATTGGGCTTCAGAGACTTCTTAGGGGCATCAGTGGAACCCTCTGTAGAAGAGAAAAAATACTACCTACCACTTGGCAGCTATCAGGATTATAACAGGTTCCTGAGATGACCCCATGACTATCAACTTCAGAGAAATAAGCCAGTCAAATACCTTTTTGTCAAGTTATTGTGATCCTATGATTTATTCTCCAAGCTGGGAAGACCTGGGAATATACGAATTACACATGTCAACAAACTAGCAAATCTTAATACAGTCTATTAAGTATTGCAACAGGTATCAGTATAGGGTGATTTTAAAAGGGCGTAGCAAAGCCGATCTGTGCTGAGGAAAGGGTGGTAAATTTGGAAAAGCGCCACAGGGTAATTGGTATTCAAATCAAGTCAGGAAAACAGTATATATTTACCAGGCAGAAGTGGCTAGATGGGATTCCAGGCAAGCACAGAGAGACAAAAGAGAACCAGGTATATTGCAGGACTAGCCATGATTTGGGGAGGCTACCAGATAGGGTAGGTATGGAGATGAAATGACAATAATTCTCGAAAAGTATAACTTGGATTTTTCCATTGCGAAACTCCTTCAGTTCGTGTGCCTAACGAAACTCTCTTTGGGATTAGCATGCTTGCAAGTGGGGGCATTGCTGTTAGCCAACACGAGCTGCCCAGTGGGTAGGTTTGCTAAGATTTCAGGTGGGTTTTGAGAAACAATACAAAATGGGATGTTCTGAGAAGGCAATCTGGACGTTTAGGGATGGTTCTACCCAAAAGGACCTCCCAAAATGATGTCTTCGTGGGGACTCAAGATATTAATACCAATAAGTTTCATGTAATTTGCCCAAGAGCATATGACTGGCTATTTGCCGAGCTATGTGTCTAGCCATATTCTCAAACCTGAGATCAGCCTAAGTTAAAACACTCTTAAGTCTACAAAAAAAAAAACAAAAAAACAAAAAAACAAAAAAACAAAAAAAACAAAAAAAACCCTCTCCTCCACCCCAACTCCTCTGCAGACACAAGGGCTCCACGACCAGTAACTCCCACAGCTCAATGGCCACAAAACTGAGCAAGGCCTGAGAATTCAGAAGAGTGGTGGAAAGGGAATTTGATAACTTAAAAATAAAAAAGCTGATCATTTCCTTATGATTTAGCATATGCCTTTAACATTTTGATGCATTTTCCTGAGTGTTCAGGACATTGTTTTTGAAAAGGTATATTCTTGATATTTAGCCACAGCCATTTCAACTCGAAATGAAGAGCCAAAATGTATTTCATTAAATATACCTTGGTCACATTATTCCCTGAAAAGAAAAAAGACACTTCTACATTACTAATTATTTGGCCAAATTATAATTGGACTAAATTGGCATAAGACTACAAAAAAATTAGGCACAGTTGATAATTCAAACTTCAAAAGGTCAGTTTGAACATTGCGCACTGATTGTATATTAGCAAAAGGGAATAAATCAAAGAACATATGTGTGACTTTGAACATTTCTAAAACTTAATATATTTTAAACTGCTGCCAAAGAAGTGGATATTTATTTTCTCTAACATTATTCCCTGATTCGAACTTAAGTATGTCTTCTACAATTCTGAAAGGCCTAATAGTCTGTGATATATCACAGGAACTCTGAAGCTTTAGATACGCAGCTTCCCAATCTTACAAGCCATAGAATATTACTTAATAAGCAGAAGCTGACTTCTGCCAACACCGTCCTCTACTTGCCTGAGACAGGAAAATATATAGTACTTTACAAAAAGAACATTTGAATATTTACCATTTTATAGCTCCTCCTGGCTGCAGAGAAGATAAAAAAAAAAAATAGCCAATTGCACTTTAGAACAATCCTTCATTGGGGAGACGTTTTTAGTGAGTGATATTTTAAAGACTGTTTGTTCAAGAGTGAAAAAAAATGTTTTATAAACAATAAATATTTTAGTGATTTCCATGGTGAAAATTTCATAGTATGGTTTTTCATATGGCGTCCTTTCATTTCGTTGAAATCTACTATCTGCAATCATTTCTAAAACCACATAAGGTCAGGAATTTCCCCACTGAGTTAAAGTTGTCTTTAAATTTCCAGACCAATGACACTTTCTTTAGAATCAAATCAGTTTCAATGTGCAAATTTATCCATAGTATTTAAAAATATTTATCAAGACAACTGACTTAAATAGGTAAGACTATAAAAATCATCCTATGCTATATGATAACAAAAGATTAACCACAAAGACTATATAAACTATTAAAAGAGATTTGATTTGAAAAACTGGATTGTTGAAGTTAGAGCCGAACTATAAGGCACAGGTCTACAAACCCCAGGAGGCTTATTTTCAACATTTGATACAACGGAACCCCTAAGCTGTTGATCAGACTTTTTAAACTCTAGAACTGGGTTGGAATCAAGACTGGAAGTGCTTTCAAGACACGAAGATTGTGGTTTCTACTCCCTACATAGCCCTACGAGGATTTATTAAATGCTCCAGAATACTAGAGTTTAAATGTGTACATGGATGGTACAGGCTAATATTCCAGTTCTCAATTAACAGAAAGTGAAAGTTAAGACAAGCTTCAGGGAGGAAATGACAAAGTCACAAATTGTAGGTTAAGAACTCAAGGTAGGGAGAAAGGCTGATTCCAGTAACTTGAGCTGCCAACTTGAATAGGCAACACATAGTGGTATCTTGAGCCAAAGCTCAGAAATAAAGTCCAAGCTGAAAACCAGACCCAAGAGTCTAGTTGGTCCTCTGTGTGAGCTGCCCTGACATTCAGTGGGCAGGACTCATAATGAAGGCTGGAGGACAGGTGAGGTCAAAGTAGCAATAAAACACCATTTCCATTCAGAGGGCAGATCGGCAATCCTCAAGAATTGTTCATCTTTGACATCCTTATCAGCCATTCTAACTTTATTTTTGTATAAAACGTATTTCAAAAACTGTGTAACATGCCCAAAAAACAACTTTGATTATAAATGACAATCTTCATTTATCCCTGCATTCCATAAGTGATTTTAAATTTGGAAAAATTAAACCTTTGTTAGGACAAAATAACTCTAGCAGAGAGACAAAATAACTCTAGCAGAGAGAAGATTATACCTCCACTCTCTAGAAATTAGAAAGCAAGCCATCCAACCCAAGAAAAATTGAAGAGCAGAAAATATCCATTCTACAGGAGACAAGGGATGATGACCAAAACTTGTTATTAAGAATAAAGTAGATTTAGAGAAGAAAAGAAGTTGTATGTCAAGGTTTTCTTTTCTGTTTGCTGGAAACAGTGATGATTTGAGGGGGGAGAAATGTCAGGATTCTTGAGAAAACTAGGAATAAACAAAGAGTTTTGCCACTAGTAAAATGGAAGATGATGATGATGATGATGATGATGATGATGATGATGATGATGATTGAAAGCTATGAGTAATGAGAGTTACTAGGAAATAATATCAGATAGATGTGAAATTGACCCACTGACAAGGAATTAAGAACAGGCCCCAAGGCAGAGAACCGGGAGGATTATGTCAAAGCATATATGAGATTAGAAAGAGTATTTGATTATTTTTACTATTAATTTTCAATTCATTTCAAATGGGCTTCAAAGGACTTTCTAAAATAGCTACAATACCAAAGCAGAAAACTAATCAATGAAGAAAATTGAGAAAGAGAAAATAATCACTTCACTGGAGAAAATCCAGTGGAGCACCGATTGGGGTTAGTGCACGGAAATGCATGCCATGACGCCTTCTAGACTTGCTTAAGCTGAGAAACAAATTCAACTTTAATTTTTCAACGATTCAAAGCAAAAAAAAAAGGTGCAGGGACAGTGAGGTAGCCACTTCTCTCTCTTATACCATCGTCCTTCCTTAGGAAAACTCTTTCAGGAAAAACAAAAGCCTTGGGCCAGTGCAGGGAGTCTGAGCTGTGAGGACTGTGCAGGGCAAAGCCAGGCAGGAGATGACAGGCAGGAATAGCCAGCGAGTGGGAGTCAGGGAGAACGCCGGGGCTTGTTGGTCGCCTCGTTTAAATTGCCATTAATAGAAGACACAGTTGGGGACAATGAACAACATGGATGATATTTGCTGAGCTGAGACACCCCAAGCAGAGTGGGATGTTGCGGGACTCCTAATCACCACGCACACACTCAGGTCCCACACTCTCACCCCTGTCATGCTCAGGTACCACCTACACTGCCAGGAAGACTTTGTCCTTGTCCCCATCCCATTGCCTGCCTTGTCCTCTCCTCATCCTTCATTTGTTTCTGTGTCCACCCAAGCCCTTTCTGCCCTGTCCGATGGCACCCCTGTCACACTGTGTCTCTGCCTCAAAGAAGCACGACCCTTGCCTGACAGCACCACCTGCCTCACTCACCCTCCCACAACCGTCCATGACTGGATACGAAGGCCACACTCAGCCCTCTCCTGCAGATACCTGTGCCTTCCACACTGTCGTCTTTCCTTATCTTACAGAATTATATTTTAGAAAAGTTTGCCTTCCGAACATTTTCCTGATGCGTTTAACCACCAGAATGAATCGTGATCAATACTAAGTGACCTTCTTTAGTAGCTCACTGAAGGTCATGTCCTTGACTTACATATCTCACATCTACTGCAAGAAATCTAATTTTTTTTTAATGAATACTAAAATGAGAGCAAGCTTTTGACAGGAAACAGTGCAGAATTACAAAAAATTCCCTAAATACACCATGATATTTCTTGCCTCCACAATTCTACGAGTTATTTTATTTATTGATTGATTTCTTTGATTTTAGAACGTCTTCCCATTACCTTCTGGAAAATAGCCCTCCTCCAAGAGTCCCCTCATTTCTGGCACATGTCCTGATGTTGTACCTTGTGTACACACTCATGCAAATGAATCTCTCACAGCAATTAATTTACACGTCTGTTTCTTACAAACCCCTTTGAAGGGGGACTAGCATCCAGGACCAAGTGAAGGTCCCAGCACATTGCGGACAACAAATATTTGTGAAATGAATGAAATTTTCTGAAATTACAATCTCACTCACAAATACGTTGAAGGCTGTTTTCAGTAGGCAGCGCCGAGCTGTTCATGATCATCTATTTGGTTATGTTTAAACCAATGATTTTTTTCCGACAGAATTATCCAGACAGACTCTTAGTTTCGAGGTCATTTTGGCACAAAAAGGCCACAAAGTATTTGAAGAGTTAGTGACCTTTTCCTATTTAGTGGTGTTAAGTCTCAAGATCTGCGATGGTGACCTTCTCGAAAGGGCAGCCTGAGCTGGTGGCACAGAATGCCCACAGCACAGCGCACACTGAAGCAGTAAAAAGCCTCACAGGTGGGAGAGATCAACATTCATGAGTTAACAAATTGTGGTTTGCATAAATGCATATGATCATGCACGGCTGAATAATTCTTTGGGAAAATAATGTTTACCTTCCTCCTTTGCTACGGAGCTATGTTCACAAGTAAGTACTAAGTTTTGGTTGCCTGCAATTTTAAAAGGCAAACTCTCTTTATCTTACAAAGTGAGTAGAACACTATAAAGATAGATATAGATAGATAGATGATAGATGATAGATAGGTGGATAGGTAGATGGATAGCAATGACCGCCTGCATAACAAAATAAATTGACATTTATATATTTATAATTATTAATATTTATATTAATAATCTTTTCTATGATGTACTATCCAGTATATCACTTTGGTGTTTTATTAAGAAAATGAGTGACATTCTTAGCTATATTTTGCTGAGAAGAGATCTAGTCACCCTCAGCACTATCTGGTTTTTAATATCCTTTTAAAACCCAATAGGGCATCTTTTATTGATCTATTAAAATATGACTCAGGTGTGTTGCAAAGCACGAAGACACTGCCTAAGAGCTTGAGCCGACAAGGTGTCACGCAGGTAGAAAAAAAGATGATCTGGAGTGTCTTGGCGTAAATACAACACAGAGAAAAATGTTTAAAGGTAATTTTTGTTATTTCAGACTAGAGAAAAATATTCACCATATAAAACACATAATACGAGAGGATGCAGTGAGGAAAAGACATACAAAGGGGGAAAGACAGATTGAAATACGTATAAAAGCCTTTTAATTTTGACTCTCACTCCCCACTCTCATCAGTGCTTTTACCTGTTGTCTCCTCACTTCTGCATCAGCTCCCCGCGGGAGCCCTGGCTGCCTGCAAAATTTCCTTCACTTAAAAAGATAAGGTTGGGGGCTTACTGTGCGCTTGATTTAGTGTCAATTGAACATTGAAACAATCTTGAAAGAACCCTGGCTCTCCTGCAGGGAACTGCTGGAGAAGTGGCAAATGAGACCAGAAGGGGGATTGTAAATGGTCACCTCCTGGTCCTCCAAGAGAGGGCCCCCCGCGCCTTCATCTTCCTTAGAAAAGCCGCTTCACACTTTTCAATGGCTCCCAGTACCGACTTTTCCATTCCAGTGAATAGTAAAATTGACCTCTTTGGAAAGCACGGCAAGAGATGAGAAATGAGTCTAGAAGCCCCCAGCTGCTCTTGTCACCCACCCACCCACCACCCAGATCGTGACCACGGGTCCAGAACCGGGTGCCTTGGAATCTATTTTTAGAAAAGCAACCCCAAAAGCTGCTGTTTTTCACCCTGCTGTTTCAAGTTCTGAATATAATTTTCAGTTATCATAAAGTGTACGACCCAGTCTGGATGACCAGCTGATCTGCAGGACTTGACAGAACTAAGAATTCAGTGAGAACCGTCTGTTTAAATCTATCACCGCGAGACTATGATGCACACCTCAGCCTTCCAACGGGTCTCATTTCCTTCTCATCTGAACATTATCTTTAGCTGCAAATGTCGTCACATTTACTAACAAACTCTAAAACCCCACTGTAAAAATCAGAAGGGAATGATAGCCTTCTGACACCAAGACCTCAATGTGATTTTGAAGCATTAAGAAAAAAAAAAAATGTAGGTCCAAAATATCTAAAAGGGAAGTCTTTTTTGTTGTTGATTTTAGTTTCTCAGGATCCACATAATACAAGAATGTCTCAAGGTCCATGTTTGGAAAACTGAAGCTACTAGAAAAATTCCTCAATTAATACTGTAATACTCAGGTTGTACCTTTTAAGGTTAAACCATGATATACATTTATTAGAATCAGGCAGAGCAGGGAAGCCATTGAAGAAAATGTCAGGACAGGTATCCTGTGTCTCAGAATCATTAATAAGATCACACTTGCATATCCATCGACAATCCAGATTTAAAACAACACGCTCTCAGCATCCTAGTTATCTGACACAGAGAATCTCATTTTATCCCATGACTTCTGAATAATTTATCATGTTCTCTCTTCTCTAACCTTCCTCAGGCTAAATCAGAAAACGAGTAGATATTTCTCAACCACAAATTCCCTAAGCTACTGATCTTAGGTTACAAAGACCCCTTTGTTCATGCCTTCCCTTCCAAGAGCAATGGAGAAGCTCCAATATAGGGGAGAACCAGAAGTTTTGAGTTCCATTTATGCCTCAGCTCTCACCAGAATCAAGTAGTCCCTTCACTTTTCTGGCTCTTGTTGTATTCTCTGAAATGAAAGGGATGGATTTGTCAGGAGTCACCAACTCCCGGTCCGCAGACCTGTACCAATCCATGGCCTGTTAGAAACCAGGCCACACAGCAGGAGGTACAGGCCACAGAGTGAAGCTTCATCTGTATTTGCAGCCACTCCCCAGCGCTAGCATCACCACCTCAGCTCCACCTCAGATCATCAGGCATTAGAGTCTCATAGTACAGGTCCCTGGTACCAAAAAGGTTGGGGACCACTGGATTAGATAACCTGAGAATTCCCTCGTGACTTAAAATCAATGAAGATGGCCCAGTGTTCTTGAAATGGATTGATACTGGATCTTCTCACAGAAAAGGAACCTTAAGAGCCACGTGAAACGATTCTTCTGTCTCATTAAAAATTTCTATTCAGAAGCCACAGATAGGACAAATCAGGTGGCTTCTCACCTGCCCTATCATTACTTTAAATAAATAACCAGTAGCAGACAAATAAAAAATACTAGAAGAAAACTAAATATTAAAGGCAGAACCATATAGAATATTAATAGGAGGAATCCCTCCCACCATTTCATAATTCACTTCCTTCTGTTTGCCAACAAGATTTATAGTGAACCTAAAAATGTTCTCAGCTTAAATTTGCCAAAATGTCTCTGATTAAATTACTTAATGTTCTTAAAAAGTATATTTGTTTTTATAATATGTATAGAGAAACTAGCTAAAGCCCCTCAGGAAAACCTTTTTCTCTATTAAGAATAAAAACTTAAGAAGCAACCAATTTCTTATTCAAAAACTCCACTTCACTACTGGTCCAGTCATAACACAGGGTCTTTGCAGGCTGAGAGGGGAGGAGTAATTTGCAAAAATTGCAATGCAATTTACTGTACCTAGAACACTTTTTCACTCATCCACTTATTTTTGAGGTTAACATCTATGCCTGTGCGGTATATAAATTGTACAAAGCATTACTGGCAGAATGGTCTCCGCTAAGGAGACATCAAAATCACTGCATAAAGATGTGAAGTCCTGCATTTGGGGTCCAACAATGAACCAGGACGGGAGGCTTCAAATGCGAAGCTAATTTCAAACAGGCAAAGTCGAAGTGTGTGTTCTGTTAGCCGAGAAGCCCCAAACGAATGATTCCACTAAACTGAATAGCAATTTTGTTTCTCTAAAACTCAATTTTAAAAAATTAATACACTGAAATAAAGTTTAACAATGCTGAAAACATTCTTTCCCATGCAAAAGATCCGAATGGCTTAGTTCTTAATGTGTTTTTTAAGCAAAGGATCAAGTATAACGCAGCTGTCACTTTCCTCATGCAATTATCTGGAAATTAGTAGTTTATTTTTTTTTAATAGTATGCAGAAATCTATGATTGAAAATAACTGGTTGAAGGAAAAATAAGATGTTGCATCATGTTGTTAGCAGCATGCCTCAAAGGTGGGAACCTATCCAACAAGTATGATTTAATAAACTGTGCAATAGAATTTAAATCAGTTATATAATGCTCACTAAGACAGCTATAGTACTCCACACAGCAGAGCCTTAAGTAGCCTTAAGCCATCCATCCAAAGGGCCGAATGCAACCAAATCTTAATTGTCAGACATAGGTCTCAGTGGTCACATACATGCCATTTACTCAAATGAAGGCAATATTTCTTATCAGAATGTTGGATTGCAAGAGACAGGATGGGTGTGAAAGAACCAAAAACTAGACACTATCTACCAGGCCAGAGGTTAAGTTCCAGGAGATGGGCTGGGACTATAAGAATTAGACAGGTGCCCCAGACCAGGCAGGAAAATGTTGGGTATCAAAGGAATCCTTGGAGGATGAAAAGGAGAGAAAGATACTAAGAGTCTAGAAAAACACTGTTTAGGGTCCAGAGAGCCAGATGGTGACACTCATGTAATGAACAAACTGAAGCACACACTGATCTTTAAGTCAGTCACTTCCTCTCTGCTGCACCATGTTCTCTGATGTGACAGAGAGTCCCTGGGCCCACGAGCACTTATTGTAGTCCCAAAGAGGTCAGAAAGTCACAAGAGAACTTCGCAAGAGACCCTCATGCAACGATCAACCTCATTCTGCAACTGTGCCCAGCAGCTCAAGGAGACAATTATAAAACGAGGCTGCCACCCTCAAAGAGCATAAAATCTAGCTGAGGGGACGAAATACACGGATCTCTTAATATTGTTAAGAGGTTCCGCGACTTTAAGCGAAATGACATAGAATGAACCAATTCTACCGCAGGCTAATTGAGACAAACAAGAGTTAAGTTCCTAACACATCTCATCAACATTATAACAAAATGGAATTGAAGGAAACGACATCATTCGAGGACACTCTATACACACATAGCGCAAGGCACTCACTGGCCCAGGGCTTCACCTCGTGGCATAGACACTGCCTTTCCCCACGTTGCCTTAACGCCACCTCCTGTACAAAGTACATCATTAGTGTCTCCCCGACTTCGTCACTTACCTCAGTGCTTACACCCAGTCAAGCTATCTTATCCTGGCAGCTGCAGTGCGCCCCCAATCCTTGCACCCCTGTCTTACCATCGGCTGCTACTCACACAGCTCTCTGAACACTTCGAGACTAAGCGCCACACAGCCATCTGCTTCTGTGCCTCTCAATTCGCCAACCCCTCTGCCAGCCAGCCAGCTGAGGGGCCTCGTGAGGGGGCAAATTGGATAGCACCAAGGATAGCCAAGCAAAAGCAGGCTTACAGGTCCCCTCTTTTATTGTAAAATTACTTATTATGTTACTTTCCTTTGCATGTTTGACTTGTTTTTATGGAAGGACTTTCCTCCAGCAAGGAAATCAACAAAACCTCAGTGTGCAGCCCGGCACACTCCATTGTAGGCATTTATTCTTGGAACGGTAAGTCAGAGAGACTGCAGCACAATAGAGGTGTTGGCAAGCTTTCCTTTTCTTTTACTTTAAAGTATGTCAGTTATAGTTTATTATACCAATGACAAATTTAAAAAAAAAAAACAACAACTTGGAATTATATCTTCTACATGTTGATGTCAGTCACAAGCAGCCTAAATGATGTTATTAAGCTATTTGTTGTACAATGCTTCATAATTTCCAGGAAAAGGAGACATTGAATAATAGACTTCTAATGAAAAAAATTCTGTCACTAAAGATAGGACAAGTAACCCTAATATGCCCCCTCCTCTGATACAGTTAAGCTTTCTCCGCCCCACACGGATGCCATCGACCTCGCTCCTGAAAACTGCCTAAATTATAGAGCTGCTAATAATAATAAAAAAAGAAAGAACGAATCTGGTATCAACTGTAAAAGTGAATTATTATATTTATTAATATTATATTAGCATATAAATCCAAATATTACTCTTAATAAAATAGGGAAGCCAAGTTTATCATTTCTGGCAGGAGGTTTTAATCACATAATAATGTTCTGTTCATCCTCTCTTAAAAATCCTATTCAATTAGATAAATTGTCAATCGATCTCAACTGAAAAAGGTTTGGGCAACATATTCTTAGTTGAGCTTTTCTATATGATTAAAGGGCAAAAGCTTATTGCTTATCGTCATTTTATGTGATTAGAGTATATACTGGGAACCTACAAGAAAAACAGAAGACAATGGTAAGATTATGTGCAAGGAGTAGGATCATGCGTTAAACATATTCAGATCCCCAAACTAAGATTAAGCATAAATCACAGATCACTAGGTGTCGGTAGAAGTTCTTATGGAGGGATACGACATTGCAAATCACTTTCTAGGCACTGGCTTATTTAAATCTCCTTTTTTCTCCTACATTCATACGTAAACAGTAGTAGTCATAACAATAATGATAATAATTATCCTTACCGAATAAACTCAGGATTATAAAGATTCCATTTGGAATATCAAATTTCCAGAATACTGAATATTTAACAAAATTAAGGGCCATATAATTTAAGCCTAGGTTAAAAATGTAACAACTGCTCAAAATTGACAAAGAGGGTAGTGTGTAATGAAAATTATATTCTTCTAAAATTCTGATGTGTATAAAATACACAGGCTAACCTATAGAATGAGTGAAAATATTTATAAACCATATATCTGATAAGGGGTTAGTACCCAAACATATGATGAAGAACTCATACAACTCAATAGCAAAACGGCAAATAATCCAATTTAAAAATGGGAAAAGGATCTGAAATTGGCGTTCTCCCAAGAAGACATACAAACAGCCCACAGGTACACAAAAAGGTGCTCAACATCCCTAATCACCAGGGAAATGCACATCAAAACCATGACAAAATATCACCTCATACCCAGTAGGATGGCAATTATAGCTAATAATAGATAACAAATATTTTCCAGAATGTGGAGAAGAAAAAAAAATGTATATACTGTTAGTAGAACTAAAAATTGGTACAAACATTATGGAAAAGAATATGATGGATTTTCAAAAAAAAAAAAATTAAAACTAGAACTACCAAATGACCCAGCAACCCACTTCCGGGTATTATCTGAAGGAAATGAAATCAGTATCTATGTCCATGAGTATTGCAGAATTATAGTGATTGAATGTCACTAATTATCAGGGAAACTGCAGGAACCTTTCATCTGGGGCTCCCTCGGCAGTAAAGCAATTCCCATATCCGTGCTGACCAACCTGACCCTCCTCCAGCACTGTTCTGTAGGGGAAAATGGACCGGAGGGTGTCCGCGCTTTCTCTGGCTTAGTATCTTGCTTATGTTATCACAGTAAATGATTAAAGCCTTGACTGATTATTTTGATTTTGGCTTTTTGTCTTAATCAGTTGGTGTCAAACCTGAACCCATCTCAGCATTCTCCATCTCAGCTGGGCCCCAGATATCAATGATCCATTGTCAGCGTACCTTGCCTCCTCATGGCCTCACTTCTATTTTTACCCAGCTTAAATGTCATGGCTGGTTCTTATCTCAGCTCTTGTGTATACCCCTAACTACCTGAACTCTCTTACACTTCATCATCTCACTTAGAGAACCTGCACACATCCCCCACCTACTCTAAAATTTTTCCTGTACATTTGAATGTGCCTGGAGAAAAAAACATAATTATGATGTCCAGTGCCAGTTTATATCCATGAACTCTGTCCTCAGTGGGTTAAGACAGCCTGGCACTCACAATATGCACCCCTGGTCTGTTCACTCTTCCACCTACCTCAAGGATGTTAAACACCTTTGCCTCCTAACAAAGATCCAAAACCTTCTCTTCCATCCTTATGCTTCTCTGATGACCTTGCTTCATATTTCAGTAAGAAAAAACAAGCACTGAGAAGGCCAGCAAGCTCCCACATCATATCCACCGTTTTAACTTCATCTGTGCCTCCATATTCTGCATCTCCTATCCTTAGAGTAAACTCTATTAGCACTTGGCTAAAGTCAACCCTCTAACTGATCTACCCTCTAACTGATACTAGATCTCAAATACTCAAGGGTATCATTTCAGCATTTCTTCCTTCTCTTTCCTACATAGTTTCTCCCCCGCCTCTGGGTCTTTTCATCAGTATAAAAACATGTCGTTATATCTATCACCTTAAAAAAAATTTTTTTTTTTGATTTAGCAACCACGCCCTTTCTCTCCCTCCCTATACAGAAAACATCTTAATAGATTTGCCTGTACTCTTGGTCCTCAAACTGTCTTTTCCATCCTTCCTTGAAACCGTTCCAATCAAACATCTGCCCTCATTATTCTATCAAAACTTCTGTTGTCATATCACCCATGACATCCTCATTGCATAACCAGTAGTCATTTAACCATGATCAATAGCTAAACAATCAGCAAAGTTCCTGGCGAATGAAAGTGATTTGCCTCTCCAGTTGAGATAGGATGCGAGGGTCAGAGGAAGATGTCTTTAGTCTATGGTTATGGTAATGCCAAGCAGTAACTTCAAAAGCTACAAAGGGTGGGGCAGAGGATGAGGAGATTAGGTTCAATAAATGAGGAATCTGACTTCAGTCACAGGTATTTGTATAAACCTTTTATTATTTAAAATGAAGGCATCGAATTATGAGCTGCCACTCTTAGCTTAAAAAATGCACTAGATAGAGAGCCTGCGTGGTTTCTCTTCCTCATACATACACAATTCTGAGTTGAATTTGGTTTTAATAATTCTTCTCTGTGGTGTATCCAGTATTCCTTCAATTCAATCCATAGGGAATCAGATCTTCAAAGATGGGGCCCGTCAGTCAAATTTCTATAGAATTATATTTCTATATTTCCTCCCATTGTAAGACAGAGAATTTCTTTTCTTCTAAATATGTTTCAAATTCTATTAACCCCTTTATTACTTCTTTTTTAAAAAATTTAAGAGCATTCTCATTAAGAAAAAAGCTAGACACTGCATATTTGTCCAATTTACTAATCCTTTCTTTTTGTCTTAAGCTATTCTCTTGGAAAAGCTATCTTCAATCTTGCCGCAGGTGCTTTTTCCTACCTCAGATCATAATCTTTTCTTAGAATCAGGTCACGTGACCTTCCTCTGAAATTATGTGCGGTTTTGTGTTTAAGCATCAGCGAAATGTCTTAAATTTAGATGTTCATGCCAACTTTCAATGTAAAAACTATCTGAGCCAAGAAGACTTGATGTTGCACCTAAAATATTACAAAATGTTGAAACTCGGATGATTCGAACATTTGTCATCTCAGAAATTTTTAAGATCATATATTAGTGTTACATTACAAATGGAAAACACATTGGCTCTGGCTACCTTCAACCATAAAGAGATTTATTGGGAAGATTTCAGGGCTGATGAGAGGCCAGTCGTAGAGAACAGGTGGGAATAAGGGCGTCCCGTGAAGGCAGCAGGAATCACGGAAAAAGTCAGAGAGCGAGAACAATCTGGTCTGCATGCTATTGTTAGCACAGCCTCTGCATGAAAGTATGAGGAACGTGCGAACGAGAGCCAAGCTGTGTCACGATTACCCGGCCCTCTAACTGCTGCATGACGAGGGAAGAAGAAATCACACCTGTTCCATTACCATGGTGCTCAGTGGACATGCCCTCCCACCCAGTGTCTGTCTGGACAGTAGGCTGTGCCCAAAAGGGTTGGTTTGCCCAAGAAAATCACAAAGGTCAACTCTAGGCCAGCCTTGAGAATGGCACATAGATCCAATCACATCAAGGGCAGTCACACCCCAGTAGGTGCATTAGGCTGAAATGACCATCAGAAACATCCACAAGTGGAAAATGGTAACAAGAAGCATTAAGCCAGGGAAAAGTTAAGGTTTCAAGGAAAGGAAAAGGGATCTGCCTTCTCGTTCACCATTATTGGCGTATGTGAAACTGGGGACCTTGCTTTGCACACCAGCTGGAAAGTTACCATTTCTTCTAGCACATGCCTTTATGAATTATTGTGTATATTCAAATGTCAGGGGCTGGTCCCTCCATCCTGATGCGCAGAGAACAGAGTCAACTATTTGGAGTCTGAAAGTCTGGCACTGTGGATAATAGGTCCTGCCAAATGGCTAGCATAACAAACACCTGCGTAGGTCGACAGTGAGTTTTTTAAATGTAAGTAAATACGAGGAATACCTCGATATTATGAGAGCTCATCATAAAATGAACTACACCAAAACGGGCCATTGAAAGGCCACCCAGGCATGGCCCAGCTCAGTCTGAGAGGTGCGTTAGCAATTCTGCCTATTCAAGATTTCCCTAACTTGTAACTCTACACATCACCTTTCCTCTGCTTTCATAGCCTCAGCCTCTTTAAGCTTTAGCTTCTTAATAAAAGCATCCTTTTACGTTCAAAACTATTACCATAAGATATGAGAGGCTCCAAACTGGTGTTGGTGGAATTTATTTCATGTGTGTGGTTCACAGAATTCTTAATGATGAGGAAATCTTCAAAATGATCCGTTCTTCTTTATACCACTTTTTGTCTTAATCCAGAGAGCTATTTATTCCAAACTACATATAAATAGACCATTTTTTCAGCAGATGATTATTTAAAAGCATAGTATTTGGATTTACTTTGGATTGACAAAATATAACTTTTTTTTTTTTTTTTTGGATAAAGACTGATCTTTGCAAATAATTTTCCTACTCTGGTTCCACAGAATTACTGATCTCGGTGCTGGCACCATATAAAGTTAGGTGACACTGAAGAAGGTCTTTTTATAAATAAGTGTTTATATCTAAACAAACTGAAGAAAGACTGGTATAGCTAGAGCGCTTGCTCTGGAATCATAAAGATGTGGGTTTCAAGCCTGGTTCAGAAACTTGCTGGCATTGTTACTTTGAAGAAGTTACTTAACCCTTTTAGTTCCAAAATGCAGATCATAATATATAGTGATTAAAAGGGAGAAACTTGACACAGTACCTATTACTCTCTTTCCTGCTTTCTTTGAGCCTTTCAAAGGCATTCGCATTCTTTCATTAACGTACATAGGCTACCCATTGTGTCCTCAACTGCCAAGAGGTAGTGACAGAAGGGACTGTATCAGCAACACACAGGGGACAATGAGTTTAAGTCCAAGAGGTTTCATGAATACCCCTGGTATTGGCCCTTCCGAACAAAGTCACTACTCACACACAACAAATCTGTGTTTCATGTCTTATTTTAAATCAATAAATGGTTTTGACTTTTAAAAAGATGAGTATAATACCTTACCATAACAATAACATGTTTTTGCAGTTAGTTGGGTTCATGTTCAATGCCAACAGAATATCTAGCCACAGATATAGGGGCCAGATTTACTGTTAAAACCATTTCCCGTTTAGAAAAAAGAAAATGCGGCTCACTGCCAGCATTAATTTAATTTTACATAAACACATTCTTTGAGGTTGAAGCAAATCTGACTGGTTTTCAATGTGAAAATAAAATATGAAAACTGTTCTTGGAGTTATTACCGAACAGAAATGTATACATAAATTGGATTCATCAAATGAATCTTTGGCTAACAACTGTTGGAGAACGAGGTTAACATCGCGCATAGGAATGCTACGTTTTCTAGGATTTTACATATTCGGTGATCGGGAATTACTATATTTTGTAAACAGAAATACCACTACTAAAAACAGAATGCCATAAGTAGCATGATGTCATTTCCAAAGACTACCAGTCTACTAGAAGCGATGTAAAAATAATAATACAGACGAGATATTTCGTGGCAAACTTTGGGGGTAAAGTTAGGACTGTAATCTGCAAGTTATCTTGCGGTAAACGCTGCAGCCACAAGTGCTGCTGGTGAGTATTCTCAGGGAAAACAGGAACTAGGCTAAGGGGACATCTTGAGGGGCAATGACAGGTTTAGCCTTAAACAGATTGTTAAAAAGGCTAGGGAGAACCGGAGCTTCGGGAGAAAAAAAAAAAGTAAAAACAAACTCCCAAATTTAGCCAGCAGTTCAGTGAGTCCCGTTAAACAAACCAGCACAAGGCTTGGCGCACAGGGCTTAGTGTTTATAGGTACAGTAAATAAACAGCTTGCATTCTCTGGAGCTGTTTAATTTCCTAAATCATGTCCCAGTATCCCTGAAAGAACGAATGTTGCGATTGTCAACCTTCCTCAGAATTCATCCTGAAAGTGCGCGTGGCTCTTCTCTTTGAGGACAGAATGCAGTGGTACCAAACTCTGAAGCATATAGGAGATTGGGACAGTTCTAGCAGTGAAAGGGAGATACCCTGGGCTAGGAATGAGTGGACCCACACAGCCTCTGCTTTTTGCCTGCAGCGCCCAAGCAGAAGAGTGGCCAATTCCCAGAGCTCTACCATTCAAGGCAGCTTAATATGAGAACATTTTCTGGACGGAGATGGTGCATCCAAAACCTAGGACTTAAGTAGCTGGGAGCAATGACAGCCCTTGGAGCAAAAGGAGAGTAGTAGTGTCCCTCACCCCCCAAAGCCAATGAGGATGCATCGGAAGGAATGACTCATAGAAGGAGCTGTGCAGGGGACGCGCGTCCTCATCAGCAACACGGGATGCAACAGGACAGCAGGCTAAGGAGGCCAGAATGAATGAACCATAGGAACCCCATTCCAGAACACACACGAAACTTTAAAAAGTAGTGACAGAAAGAACTGTCATGATGGGGGTAAGGGGACGAGTACAGAAGGGGTGATGAATAGCACAGTGGAAGTCTTGTGCCATAAATGTTGCAGTAAAAAAAAGAAGAAGAAGAAGAAGAAGGAGGGAGGAGGAGGAGGAGGAGGAGGAGGAAGAGGAGAGAGGAGGAGGAGGAGGAGGAGGAGAAGAAGAAATTGCATTTAGTTATACAATGGTAACTACAATGATGTATAAATTACATATAATTTGGTAAACCTATCCTTTGGGACATTTTTATTTAAATCCTACATAACTAAGAAATCTGTGACCTCCACAACTTCACAGAACAAATGAAAGCCTAACTTTTGCCATAAAACTTACACATCTATAGACTTCTACAAATATTTTTTTTTTTTACTTTTTCCTTCTATTCCTGCAATGCACTGAATGTTTGTGTCCCCCAAAATTCATATGTTAAAACCCTAATCCCTAATACAATGGTATTAGGAGGCGGGATCCTGAGAGGTAACTAGGTCATGAGTGTGGCGACCTCATCATGGGATCAGTGCCCTCATGAGAAGGGACACCAGAGGGTGTGCGTGCTCGCTCACTCTCTTTTCCTACCATATAAGGCTTGAGAAGGAAAAGGGCCTTTACCATTAACCAAATCAGTGGCACAGTGAACTTGGACTTCCCACCTTCCAGAACTCTGAGAAAGAAATGTTTGTTGTTTAAGTCAACCAGTCTGTGCTATGCCCTATTCCTCATAGTCACAGCCCTCATTCTTTCCACTCACAACCCTCTTTAAATAAATAAATGTCCATTCTTTATATTACTTTTCACCCTCTACTCATTCTTCAATCCATGGTACTCTGGATTCTGCCCCTACTTTCCACAAAAAGTGCCTTCCTCACTGTCACTTTGTTACTTGATGAATTGCTAATCTACTATTTTGTTGTTGTTGTTCTTATGTTATTTAGCATTTCAGGAACATTTAATATTACTGTCCATCATTTCCTTCTTCGAAGCCACCATACCCTCCTGGGTTTCTCTCCAACTCCTGCTCTCGATGTCTTTTACTAGTTCTTCCTCCCTCTGACTCTTCCTAGTCCTGCTTCTCCTGGGTCATCTTGGATTCCCCATCTAAATACATTTCCTGGCCAGTGTCCTACATTCCCCTAATTTGGTGACTACTTTGGTGTTTAGGACTACCGCTAACACTTCTGTGGGACAGCTCCTATGGACCTTCCCACAGCACCTTGAATCTAACATATTCAAATGAATTCATCATTATCTCCCAAAACTGGCTCATCGTTCACTTAACTGTTGTAGTCAAAAGCCCAGATATTATCCTTCTCTCCTTTTAACCCCATCCAACCTCCGCTGCCCTCCCCACACAAAAAACAAGTCGATCACATTCTCCTCACTCCTGAAAGTGGTCTACTTCTCTGCAGCCTGTTCTACTGCCCTAGACCATATATATCCAGACTCTTGGATAGATGCAACTAGAAGTGATATAGCCTAATGGTTAAGAGCAAAAATTTTCTTGGAAGGAAGTGACTTCTAACTCTGCCACTTATTTATTGTACCACTTTCAACAATTTATTTAATCTCTCTAGGCTTTCATTTCTTCATCTTTACAACTGGAGTGATTATAAAGTCCAACCTCATAGGACTATTTTAAGAATTAAGATAATGCACGAGATCTTGTCATAGTGCTGACAAAGAGTTAGATATTCAGTATACATTAGAAAGTACTTCTAAGCTGCCAGTCTTATTCCTTGGTGTACACTTTCCACAATGCAATCTGAGTGATCTTCCTACGTGGAAATCTAATGAAGTCACTTCTCAAATTAAAACCATTTGGTGGCATTTGGCGACTCTTGTTGCATGTGGCATAAAACCCAGATCCATTAAGACATTTTGCCAGATGGTTCATGACCTGGCCTCTGGTACTCTCTCAGCCTTTATTCCTGTCCTCTCTGTTACGGCCACAGGTCACTCCCCTCAGCTCTATCCTCCATCAATTCTCATGCTCTCACAGCTCTTGCAAATGCAATTTTCCTCATTTGAACACCCTTTCCCACTGCTTTTAGCCTGGCAAACATGATAAGACCCTAGCACTCACAGCCATTATCTTGGCTCTGAATACCCACAGCATACCCAGAGCATGGCACTGTTGTAGTTGTTAAATAGTATGCGCCCCCCTTCTGTGTTTTAAGCTATATTGGGGTGGAGGACACATGTATCCAGGTATGTTTTACTTGCCTTTGTAAATCCAGAAACTAGCAGACTTCTTGAGTCATGGTGGGCACTCAATAACAATTCTGAGAGATCGAGTAAATAATTTAGGCTGTTAAATGGCCTTACACACAGAAAAGGATGCCCTGATCATCTAGACAGTCAGGAGTATGTGCTTGGTTATAAATATGTCTCCCGTGTTTTATTGACATGAATCAATCCTCAAAGCTCAGTCTTCAGAGCTGGTGAGCAGACCTTGCAAACCATTAATTCACTGAGCTAAAACCAGGCTAGGCTGAGCCTAAATAAGTAAGCCCAACTTCACTATTTATTTAAAAGACAAACCCCATAGGCTGAGATTTAAAGCGGAGATTTCACACTCATAGGCCCAGAGGGGCCAGGCAACATCCTAAGTGAGGGTCATGGGTAAACGCATATATGCCAATGGGGACTGAGCTAAAAGAAGAATGTGGGCCTTTTTAAAGGAAACAGACAGTATTTCAGCAACAGTGAATTATTCCCAGACCTTCTGATTGTTTTTTGTTTTGTTTTGTTTTTTTCAACCTGGAAATCTAAAATTTGCATGGGAGGCTACTTGTTTTTAAATCTGGCTTATTGAAATAATGGGAAACAAACAAAACAAAGCTATGGGCTCTACTCAGCTGTTGTGAATTATCAATTCATGATCTTGGCTTTAAGCCAATGAGAAAGAAACAGAATTTGAGACTCCCAAGAGATAAGTGCTGATCCATCATGCCCATCAATCCTCTTCCTTTGGATCGACTCCTTCTAACCAATGACAACTCCAAAACATCAATACTGTCCTCGAACATCCTTCTAACACATGCCCACTCACTCTCAGCAGAAGATCTTGACTGCTAATTCACAAAGAAAATAACAGGCATTGGTGAACAGGCTCCTCATCTTCTCATTCTCAGCCTACGAACTTAACTGCAACTAGAAGCATCAACATCGAAGGACAGCAGGCCTCTTCTCTTTAAGGGGAACCCTCCCACCATCTCCCCTCATTTACTCCCTCCTTAATTATCCTCTTCTCTCAAAGATCTTCAGCTTCATCCTTCTGCTCAACTTAGTCACAGCCCAATCTTAAGGATGAGAGAACTAATGCTTATTGTCTCCTCCTTTAAATTTCCTTTAGAGTAAAGCTTTAGTTTTGCTGACTTACTCTAAGTTTTCTGGCTTTCAAAAAAAAATGTATTACTTAATGCATTTTGCTTATTGGATAAACTCTTATTAGCCTAGTATATACAAAAGACTGTTCAAGACTGGTCCATTCTAAATCCCAACTGACATCAAAATCCCTCACCACAGTTAACCCACTCTGCCATGGGTCACGCATCTCCAGCTCACGTGTCAGAGAGATGGGATCAGATCAAAGTGGGAAACGAGCCCATACTGTTTAGCTGGCAGGAAACACACTTCTGTGTGAGCACCGCCAATGTCTGCTGCACACTGACCGAGTCTTAATGATATTTAAATCAATCTGGACTGGCTGTTCTATTGATTTACAGTTTGTGAATACAAACGGAAGGGTAAAAACTCCATATGTAAGGGAAAGGTTACGTTTCTGAAAGTTTCAACCCAAGTGCCAAAATAAGAGGCTGACGGCACGTAGGGAACGTGGGCCGTGGTTCTAAGGCCATCTTTCATCTTGATCACCGCCCATGATCGTGTTTCCCAAATCACGAGTCAAGACCCCAGAGTGGGTTACAAAATCCATTGAGTGGGTTGTGGCGAGCATTTTTGTTTTAAAAGAAATTATGTAGGAGAGAAAATAAAATGCGTGGCACGTATAAAAAGTAGTAATCGTATCACACACACACACAAACTATGGATATTGGTGTGTGTAGGCATCTGTGGATCACAGTATAAAATGTATTTCTTATTATGGATTGTGGTTAAAAAAAAAAAAAATGAACCACCGGTCTGTGTTTGTCAAGCTTCACGAGTGAGTAATCTGTTTTCTCTGTCTCTGCCTTTTCACTTCCCAGTCTCTCAATCTACTGTTTCTGTCTCAGCAAACCCACTAAAATGGCTCCAGATAATCTCACCAATAATGGCCTTTTATTTGTCAGACTTGATGCACCCTCTTCGGGTACACTCGTAGCTGAATTCTCTGCCTTGCTGAACACTGCTCATGCCCCCTTAAAGCTGGCATTGCCTTTGGGTTCTATGACATCGCTTCCCAATTATTCTCCTGCTATCTCTATGGTGTTCTCTAGGTTTTGATCTCTGGCTCCTCTCCTGCCCCTGAAATCCTGACATTTCTGCAGATCCAACTGTGGGCCTCAGACATACCACGAACGTTGAGACTGAAGTTTATCCCTGGCACTTATCACCTCTGATACTAGCTCTCTGGCCCCAACCACTACTATCTCTTGCCTAAATTACTGCAATAGACTAGTGACTGGTATCCCTCTGACTATTCTCAAAGGATGGCCCAATGACCCTGTAAAAGGAAAGCCAGATCGCCTCATTCCTTTGATCAGAACCACTCACTGGCCCTGTGACCTCTTTCACGTCTTTACTCAAATAGCACCTTAGTGAGAATTTCCAGGCATCCCTCTTTAAATATACAATTCTGCTTCCACTGCACGATGCCCTGCCTCCCTTTCCTGCATTACTTTTCTCCATAGCCCTTGTCTAAATTATCATACAGTAATGTATTTTATTTAGTGTCTACTCTTCTTACTGGGACATTAGATCCAGCAGGACAAGAACTTCTGTCTATTTTGTAGACTACTATACCCCAAGCATCCAGATTTGGTGACCTATAGTAGGCGGCCAATAATTTTATTGAACGAAGGAATAATTATTATCAATCATGTATTCTTATGATATCAGTATGCCTGAGTACACATGGAACATAACTCCCACACTAGTCTATGCAGCTCTATGTGTAATACAATTTTTAAAAGGGCTTTAATCTATCAAGCAAAAACCAAAAGATTTTAGAAGAAATTGTCTGAAACTCATAGCCAGGTCTTAATCCTATGTAGGCAGAGTTCTTTCTGGCTAACCCGTAAGATGCAGATACCAAAATATTGGCCTGGTTGAACAGATAATGCAAATGATTTAGGGATGTTGCTTTTGGGGTCCTTTTTATTTTAAGCTACTTCAGCGTATACCCAATGGCTTCGATTAGCCTAAAGGGTGGTAAAGATAGTTCAATTTAATTCCTTTAATTTTTTTCAATAGCCCATAATTATGTAATAAAAGGAGAAAAATATTAATGTTATTTTCCCATGAATTATAACCAGATCGCGACATTGGGTTTTTTACCCGCTATGATAGCATTTTGAAAGATATTTGCTCTTGTGAAAACACTAACTAATCCATTAAGATCTTTCCCCTGAAAGCAAAAATGTATGTTTTTCTTTCCATAGGAAGACAGAAAAAAAAAAGTCATCTTAATCTTTTCTCTACTCCCCTAATTTATCCCTATTTAATTTTCATAAATCCGCAATAACTCTCTCACTTAGGTATTACTATTATCCCCATCATACAGATGAGAAACTGCGGCATTAAGAGACTAGAAAATTTGTTCAGGGTCACTCAGATTATCAGGTAAAAGAGCTAGGATTCGACTCTACAACCTAAGAAATGGAAAGAGTTGGCTAAATCAGACAGAGAAGGACAAATACCATAGGATCTCACTGACGTGAAGAATCTAATGAACAAAATAAACAATCAGAAAGGAAACAGACTCACAGATACAGAAAACAAACCGGTCATTGCCATATGGGAGGGAGTTGGGGTGAAAAAGGTGAAGCGACTAAGTACAAATTTGTGATTGCAAAAGAGTCACGAGGATGTGAAGTAAAGCATGGAAAATATAGTCGACAATATTGTAATAAACTATGCATAGTGTCACGTGGATACTAATCAGGGGGATCACTTCATAAATTATATAAACGCCTAACCACTATGCTGTACACATGAAACTAATATAAAATGATCCTGAATGTCAACTGTAATTGAAAAATAAAAATTGAAAAAAAAAAAAAAGAGATGGGGATCATGAGTTAGAGGAGACATATTGAAAAATGTGATTGATTGTGAGGGGGTACGAGCCAAAAAAAAGAAAAAAGGATGACTCCCAGGTTTCTGGCTTGGATGACAATGAATGATGGTTATTCTAATGATCTGTAGAAGAAAGAAGTTTCGAGTACAACTTTATCAGATCAATTTTGGTTGTAAGTTCAAGGTGCCTGTGGCAACACAATTTGGAAGCTCAGAACTGTGCCCTGGGCTGAAGACAGAAATGTGGAACTCAGAAACAGTTAGGTAGAATCCAAAAGTGCAGAGGCCAGTAAATTCACCCGCAAAGAGTTCACTACCTCTAGCAAAGAGAAACTAACTGTTTATCTGAGGTGGAGGAGTTGTACTAGAATGGAAGAGTGAATGTGATAAGTCAAAGAGTGATTGAATAGTGGCTGGTGAGGAAGCAGAAACAGTGAGAGTAATTACTCTTCAGGAAAATGGCTATTTGTGAAGGGGAAGGGAGTGACTGAGCGCCATCTTGAAGTCACTGGAGCTATCAAAATTTTCTTCAGATAATCATCTCCCTTTAGACACCTTCTAAAATTGACCTTCCTAGAAACATAGCCCTGAAAGAATCATGTCCAAGGAAAACTGTTGCCAGAAATGGCCGGCCATCCTCTCTCCCACACCATCAGGGTCTTAGGCTCCTGCTCATTTAGGAAAGTTGATCTGTAAAGGTGGATGCCAAAGGCCAAAGTGTTACTCTTACCAGGTAACTTTCATGTTGTAAAACAAGCCCTCTTGGGAATATTTTATTCTCAAGCAGCATTTTAAAGTGTGTTCACTGAAACCTAGTACTACTGGATGTGATGAGTATTATATGGCAATATACTGAAGTATTAAAGGTTTCGTGGCCCATTAATTTTAGGAAACGCTGGTTTAAACAAAGTTAAACAGGTTTCTTTACAGTAGAAATTTCAAAGACCGATAGTCTAATGTGCATCATAAAACCACAAAAGGTATAAAGTTTAGCATTTTCCAAAATTATCGGATCATAGGACTTTTTAAAAGTGTCACCACATGAGTCGAAAATTTAGGGAGATGCCTTCCAATAGGAACAATGTTAATGAGGGTTATTTTGGGCAATGTGACAAACTGATGAGAGATCAGAATCAGTGCCACTTTGCCTGTACCTGGTGTCGTCGCACCGAAGAGGCGTGTTTCTTCAGTTCACCCCGCTTTTGGCACTCTCCTCACACGATGACGTGAAGTGAGGCACAATCGCGTTTAATGGGAATGGACCCTTGCTTGAAAGTTTAAGTTGCTTTCCCTTCTGATCTGCTAAACTCAATGGAGTCCATGATAAAAACTAGGATGGGTCATGGGCCGCTTTTTACTTCACAGCCTGTGTGATTGACTACAAATGAGATTAAGCTAATGAATCAACTTGTTGATCGCTGATATTATCCCTGCTTCTATTTGTGTTATTTTATTTTTTTCTTTTACAGTGTGTAAGCTCAGTTGTTACAAAGAAAATCAATAAGCAAGCTTTCAAGGAAACGTATACCCAGGGAACAAATAAAGGCCCCTTTTCCTTGAAGTTATTCTTTTTCTTTGAAGGGAGTAATACCCACTCCACAGCTAGAGTTCATTTTCAAGTCAACAGAAGCCCTGTGTGCTCATGAGGACTCTGCTGGGAGAACAGGGCTCCCAAGTATTTTCAGAGAGTATCTTTTGTGAGTAGGATAACTTCTGTGAATGAATTGTTCTGAAAGTCAGGCAAGATTGAAGAAAGAGAACTAGTGTGGCCAAGAAAATAAAGCACTGTCCACATGTCCAGGGGCTGAAAATGAAATGTAGGGGCCTAGGAAGAGAAGTTCCACTGCGGGCCAGGTCAAGGTCGCAAGTCTACTCTAGTGGCAAGGTATGTAATCTCATTGCATTTGAGCTTTCTCACTTGAAAATGGGGCAGATTGATGACCAAAATGACTCTGATTCTCCCCTCTCCCATATTCAACCGATGACAATGGGATTTTGCAGCTCCTTTCACGCTATGGTGACATCTACTTCCCTACCCCTTCATTCCAGCTAGCCTTGAGGTTTGCATCGACCCAGAGAATGTGGTGCAAGTGCCTCGTGCCAGTTCAAACCTTAGGCATCCAGAACACTTATGCGTTTCTGTTTTCTCTCAGAACTCTGATACCACCATAAGGACAAGTTCGATTTAGACTGCTGGGAAAGAGACACCATGTAGAGCAAAGCCAAGTCAGCCCATTTTCCCAGCTAAAGTCACAGACACACGAGAGGACTGAGCCAAAATCACCAAACCAGCTGACGGCAAAGCCAGCTAAGACCGTGTAACCGCCCAGACAATATGCAGACTCGTGCCAATAAATTTTGCTGATTGGGTATTTGTTACACAGTGTTATTATGACAAAACTGAAATAGAGAAAACAGTGGGCTCCAAGTCTAAGTACTATATTTAGAACAGTGCCTGGCACCAAACAAAAAGCCAATCGATATTTGCTATTATTATTACCCATAATTTGTCAGTCCCGCACAGAATGCAAGTGAGGTCGCTTCCTAAAGAAAAAAAGTTTAGCAAACTAGACTCCAAAAACAGCAACATTAAAAATGAGATGCCTACCGCAAGGTTCGTGAGATAGAAATACGGATCTATTAAATTTTTAGCAATTTTAATAAATTTATAAGAAAAGTAAACATAGTTTCCTAGTGGGAAGCAAATCATGTCTTGTCAATACAGTTTGCCCAAAATCGGCATCTCTAATTCAAAATACTTTGTGAAACTCTGTGTCATTTAACTATTTATAAATGATAAAGCAAGTGACAGACTGAAGTTAGTGCTGCGGTCACATCCCAGGCCGCACCCTTTCTAGGGAGTTGCATATTGGAAGCACAGGACGGACTGTCACAGACTGAGCAAGCCGCGGGCTCCCACATGAGGTTCGGTGTTGACAGAGTCTGGACATCTGGCTCATAGAGCACCTTCCAGTGACAAGCGGCACTTGCTCACTGCACCCCGTTCTCCGCACAAGGGTGATTACACGGGTCGAGCAACCACAGAGCGATTCCAAGTGCGTGCCCCATTACCTGCAAACATAACTAAACAGTAACAACCACAGTCTTGAGGAAAATGTTGGGAAGTCCTTTCACTGGTAGTTCTAAAATAGAAATGCACCATATAGAAACATGAGGATAACCTTATAAGGTTAATATGACAACTTCGGTATGAAAGAAACTATTTCGTTAGTCTAGGCACTAGTTAAATTAGCCCCCACTTCACTGCAGCAACTAAAAATTTTTAAACATTTTGAAAGTGATGAAGATATAACATTTACATTAGTATTTTCCTCGGTGGAACTGGTTTCAGGGGAAAAAATGTATTTGTAATTCTCTTTTTCAGCTTTTCCTAAGATACTTTTTGATGCATTGAAAGCACAGTTTTTCCAAGGGAGAAAAATAGGAACAACTTAACCTTTTAATAACCCTCAAAAAATCGGCTTGATATTTGGTCATCTCATAACAATCACCTAACGGCGAGTTCTAGTAGATGTCTAAAAACTAACAGGCTAGTCTGAATCTTCTTGCTAAGAGGAAATCTGATTTGACCAGATATTAAATGTATTATTGAAAATAACATTACTAGTATCTATTAAACATTGGCCAATGCTATAATTTTCTTATACATTTCTGGGGGAAAAAATTAAAATATTTTTACCTGATGTTTTAAGAACTAAAAGATTACATGTATTATAAATCATGGAAGGTTGTTTTTTTTTTTTTTTTTCCACATTTAAAGATTGTTTTCTTTCTCAGCCGGTGAGCAAATACCCATAACACTCTTTGGCATCTATCAAAATGTTCTGAATATCTTGAAACAACAGAGCACAGATCAGAAAAGTTTAGACATTTCTACGTAAACAGCACACAGATATAGATGCTGAAAAATTAATACCACTCAGTCTTCTGATAGGCCATGGCACCAAAAACATTTCTTCTACAAAAACAGAATGAAAACATCCAAACCCCAAGCACAAATACTCATGAAATCATGGCATAAATGAATCATAAAGTACTGAAGCCAGAGTTTAGAGCTCTGGTGTCAGGTATAATTTGTGACAGTCTCACACAGAGTTCTTCGTGCCATTTCACTGGTCCACAGAATATTGGAAGTGAAAATAACTTGTTACACATGAACAGAAACCTCAGGTGAAAAAATAACTTCAAAATATTTTTTGATGTTTGAAATCCTCCTCATTTCTCAAAAAATACTTCTCATACTTTTGAAATAAGTACTTATTATTCTTAGATAAGATATTCTAACAAAGCATCAAATTATTTTGCTTGTTTTTACAAATTAAGGCCACAGGAACCCTAGGAGGTTGCTGGTGACACCTAGTGGCATAATTTTTAAATGTCAAATGCTATACACACACACACACACACACACACACACACACACATATATGTATATATGTATGTGTGTGTGTGTATACACTTATATCTAGAAAGATAAAGGAACAAACATATAAATGCACTTGCAAAGTCTAGTGGTCATCTAAGGTTACAAATTATTTGCCTCTGCCTGTACCACTCAGCTTCCAATGACTTGCTTCCCTTCCAAAGTAATGCTAGTATTGCAAAACTGAAGAAATCAAGACTAAAACAACCGCTAACACCTAAAAGGAATCATTTTCCTCAAAGTCCTTAGTCCTCTACCAGGAACTGTCAGTTCCCTGGGAGCCCCACCACCCAAAGGCCCTGCCCCATCCCCAGTAGTCCTGATTTCATCACAACTTCCCAAATAACCACAGCCCTTCCTCAGCATCCACACCTAGCACGTAGGTACTTTTTGGGTCCTAGCTGGAAGAGCTGGGAATATGTTATTTGGACTGCATATCCACAAACACATACACGCATTCTAAATGGACGTAAAATCCTTAGGTGTGAGATTACTGGAAACTCAGAAGTAGCTGTCAGAGACCGCTTTAATGGTTTCTGACCATCCACATGAATGACAACCTACACGACATGGAAGAAGCTGAAATTGATGTGAAAAATGGTAAAGGAACATGGAGGTAATGTCTACAAGCATGCAAAGAGACTTATTTTGTAGCCTCTGTGTGTGTGTGTGTGTGTGTGTGGTGTGTAGAATAAGGGAGACACTCAAATTCTGCATGTAATCCCACTCCAGATAGAGTACTTATGAATATACTAGGTAAACACTGAACTGGTGAATGAATCCATAAAAGAACGAGGTGGCAAATTACAACATCACTTTTTTTTCCCTATTGGTTTTGATTAAGTTATGCCATAGGCAGGGTCCTCATAAGGCAGTGTTTGGCTCTTAGGCAAAAGTGGCTTTGTTGAGTAGCTCAGGTTAGATTTTTCCCAATGACAGGTGCAAAGTGGCACACAGCCAGTAGGTGATAGCATTAGAAATTTTCCTTTGGTGAAGGGAGTGTGAATAGTCGAAAATTATTTCCTTTATAAATTAGTATTTGAATTTAGCTTTTCTTCTCACTGAAGAGATGTGATAAAGGGTGAGCAGGTTCTTAAGGTTGTCCAAATTAATACAAAACAGTTAAATTATAACTCTCATAGTACAAAGGGATCTTGAGCCCTTTAAATATTCCTTCAGTGGAAATACTGGAGATGGAAGGAGCTCATTCATTCAAATCTGTCTACTTCACACACAGATGGGAATAAAAGTAGAAAACAGAAGGATCTTTACAATCACACCGTACAAAAAAATGCCCATGTCTGTATGTATACATTTATGTGCAATAAAACATATACACATATATAATAAAACATGATATACCCATATAAATACATGCACATATGAAAACTATTGCATAGCAATATATGCAAATCAATGACTGTGGCAGACACTGTATATAGGTGGCTTTACTAAGTGAACATAGGTTAAGGAAGATACATGGCTGTGGTATGCTGAGGAATCCAGAGCTTCCGTAAAGGGAAGTTTCAAGATTGTGTGGGTTTTAGAATAAGGAGAGAGAAGACAGGGCTTTCTGAGTGGAGTTTTCAACATAAGGAAAGACAAGAATGTTTAGGGTATATAATGAAGTGAGCTAGAACCAAATAAGGTAAAAAACATAGGTAGGGAACTGGTGGAAGAACGTGAGTATCAGCAGAAGTTAACTGTAGACAATAGTATGGCTTTTAGTCTTGGGGATTTTTTTAAAATTTTTTAAAAGATGAAGTATCCCACAGACTCTAATACTTAGAAGATAAAGAATACCAAAAACTTTTGCAACTAACAAAAATCATAAATACCAAAAAGACAAATTCGTAAAAATTATCATAACTTTCTCATGGAAATTCCTCTGTAAAAATTACTTTTTAATCACATCTCCATAAAAATTTCAAGAATTTATTCTCTGACTTTCAGTTTAAATTCTCGTTGGGAGAATGTTTTGCCTGATATGGCCATACTTCTGGAAAGCACCGAATGTATTATACACGGAATCTAATTCAGGCAACGTGACGATGACAGTGCCACACCTTTATTCGCGTGCCTTAGCAGCATTTCTAACTCTTATTTAAATTCATGACCAGGAATAACAAACAATGGAACAAATCTCTAAACGGCATGGTTATAATTTATTCCTGAGTACTCTTGAACACAAGTAACGCTCTACACTAGCCTCATGACCAATTATTTTCAATTCTCAAAATTGCATTTATACTAAGCCGAGATTTCAACCTAGAGTATGTCAAAAAATTGCTGAATCTTTAATATGCCATTACAATTTCCTACAGAAAAAAGTCAGATATATGTGTGAATTAAAATATTCCTACATAATAAAAATAAATTACAGACATGACAGTTTCTTAGTTGAAGTTGAATCTATTTCTGAGACATATAAACCTATATAAGAATGAAACAGAGTAACAGTCTCTATTTTTCTTCATACTCTTATGAGGTTTATAGAAGGATTTTTGACCTGACTAGTTAAAGTTGCCTCTCTTTTTGGATGACAAAATTAAGACTATTATGACTAATAGACATAAATAATAAAACATGACACAAAATGTAATTTAAATACCCATTATAAAAGAGTCAAATGTAGAACTTTCAAGAATCTGCACACACGGAAGTTCCTGTTACTCCAAAAGACCACTCTCTGAGCTCCCCCTCGCCAGAGTTAATCTGACAGGAAATGACAGGGTTAGTCCTCACGTGACACTCAGAAAAGCTGAACAGTCCTATTTGCCTAAAACTAGCACCTTCACGAGTATGTCTTCAAGTAAGCACTGAAATTTAAATGGGCACAGTGCATCTGAGACAGAGCATCAAACAATAGCGCTCTTTGTCTTATTAACAGGACCTGCTTATCAGATGGCAGACACTCCTCTTTCCCAGAATCCAAAGTCTAGAGAGATGCTAACACAAACACCGTTTCTCCCATCCCAAGTCACACCTACACGCCCCTCTCCCAGCACCCACTCAAACACACCCATCCTAGAGCATAATCTCTTTGGGAGTTTCATCAGACCAAAGCACTTGGATTCCAGCAAGCTACAGAACTGTTGTTCCTTTATTCTCATGTTGGGAGAAAAGAAACTTTGTACTCTGGGGACATGATGCTGGAACTTCTTCTATGTTAATGGAAATGTCCCTCCTTCTACCCTAACTCTCCCTTTCAGACGTTCAGGTCAAAGTTAGTTTACCTATATCTTAAACAAACAAAAAGCCTAATAAAATTGACCATATCAGTATGCACATACCTCTAAAAAAAAGTAATTTCACATGAATGCATGCGAGAAAGTCCGCTCTGTTTATCCTCTATTCATGTACTCTAAAGGGCATGGACCGTCCTCGTTAGCTTCATCTCATTCAGTGCTTTTCCTTCACTGGCTTTCTTGTGTCACCTTCCAATGATTCCCCGCCACCCCAACCAAACTACCACTGATCTCCCTGCGCCTGTATCACATTGCTCAGCTTCAGCCTCTTCCACGTACTGCCTAGGTTTAGTTCTCAGTATAATATCTCTCTTTGGAGAGTCACAGTTAATAGTTTTATGCAAAAGGCAGCCCTCCATTGATGTCATTAGCCATTTACAATATTTTATAGTTTCAATTAACATTTTAGTAGAGATTAAACTTGAATAGAGTGCCTATAATTCTAACTACCCCTTAGGGGAGAGAAGCTGCTTTCTTAAGGGGATTATCATCTTTTGAAGAATCAACCGAAATCAGAAATTCAACCAAACAATTTTTTTTTTCTTGTTCGACTGTAAATTCAGGAACAAGTTTTCTGCTGATGTCCATTAAATTTCAAGGCCACCTTTGTTTCAGTACTCATTTGTTTTTAGAAATTCAACAATTTGTCGGGAGTAAAAACCCAATCGTTCCAATTAGTATGCAGTCTATATACATTTCAGTAAATCCGTTATGTGTGTTCTTATATATACAGTGACATCATATCTTCATAGATATAAATAGATAGTATGAAATAGATAGGTCCAGTTCCCATCACAGTTCTAATCATTCAGAAGCTTTTCTGAAAAAAATCTTTTAGATACTAGCCTAATTCATGAAATACGCACACACTGTATATCTGCATCTTACTCACACTTTGTTATACATATATATCATTAGAATATTTGCATGAATGTTCATATTCTTAAGCCAACATATGTAAATAAATCACATAGCAATTTGAAAATTTAGCAGCTAAATAAGCAGCTGTTAAGCATAATCAGGCATGCTATTCAACAACTGTATAATACAATTCAACCTTTTCAAAACATATATATGATTTATATGAGGGTGTCTTCATAAAACTCAATGAAGTTTTAGAAAGATTTATATTGAAATTTTTTACATATTCAAGGAATAATATGAGAAACCATCTGACTAACGTCTAAATGAAAGAAAAATCATCACTATACCCCTTTCAAGAATCGAATTCTCTTACTGTCTATCATTATAAAAAGAAAACACTAATTGGAGTTATTTCCAAACAAAAGAATAGAATCTTCTAGCCAAGATCTTATTCACATATTAACATAAATGAAAGTAGTATCAGAAAATAAACCATTATTCACAATGTTCGATTCATAAATATGGTAGTCATCAGGAACAATTCGCACTACTTTTCAGATAATGATTTACTTTTTTGAAGGGTTATTTGTTTAGTAGCTAAAACCAGTAATCAAGGAAAGCCAACTAGTTTAACAAATCAGAGTTAAATGGACTAAAAAATATATCGATTTAAAATAAGTATTACCTTGGTCTGATTTTTCATAAAAGAGAGCAGATCTCTTTGCCAGGTAACACATTTCTTTGGGTTCTGTGGGCAAAGAAAAAGAGATTAACATAAACAACCTTTCTTTTTACTCTTTAAGTTCTTCTTAAAGAAGATTCATTAGTAATAAAGGTCAGAGAAGAAATTCATTCAACAAAATATTCAGCAGCTGCCTTGGGAACCGTTTGCTTAAATGCCAAATAACTTCCCCAAATGTCCCCTTTCTCCTGCAGCTGAGAACATGGGTGACTGCGGCAGACACTCAGCCCAGTTTTCTTTGCTTCTCTCCCTTTCCTCGCATGGGAAAGAGACTATTACTCAAGCACGGAAAGGCATTAGCTTCCATTATTTGAAAAGATAAGATGAAAGCCATGTTGAGACAGAACATTTACTTTGGAATACAACTGACTGAAATGGAATTTGCAATTATCTAAACTTACTTCCTCTCCCCCAGTGAGCATGGGTTTTAAAATATTCATGAAAGTTTGGATGTTTTTCTATTCTGTCTTTCCACAAAAGTAATAAAATGAAATATTGTGAGATGACTCTGTAAATAATTGCAGATTACTCTCCTCATGAGGTGCAATTTTAGAGCTTTTCCATGCTGCAGAAGGATAAAAGTACTTTATAGAAGTCAAAAGTTATGAAAATATATCTTGTTCCCTCCCTTAGCATATAACAATCTTGAGGAGTATCCCATAAAAAATTTTATTGCATCATTATCTAAATGTTCAGATTGGAGGATAAGAAATTCAAGTCTGAGCAACAGCTTTCCAGAAAACTGTCACGTCGATAGGTGAAATTTTAAAATTCACCCCTTAAGAAAGTTATTTGAAGAAATGTTAACAGTTAAAAGCAACAACGATTAATTGGCTATAACAGTCATTATAAGAATAGTCATATAAATGCAATCATCACAATATTTTACTAGTTGCGTAAACTTGGGCAAGTAAATTAAACTCTGTGAGTCTTCATTTTGCATCTGTAATATCAAAATGATAATTCTTTCTACTGCACAGAGATGATAGGATAAATGATATTAATACATATAAAGAACATAGAACTAATGAATGTTAGCTAATATAATTACCAACACCATTATTATTTCTTTTTATCATCATTCTCCTGTCTTTAAAAAAAATCTTAACCTAGTCAGCCAGGTTTCATACTGGAAATTACATAATTTGCCTATTTATTAATCTGACTCTGTAATGACTAAAGACATAAAGAGTCAGTTCAGGTCTTTGGGCAGATAAAGGAAAAAGATTGAATAGAGAATAATAGAAAAGATGGAATTTCAAGAAGGTGAGTAAACTGCTAAGCACGCCACTGCAGTGGTCCCTTGATTTTGCTGAGGGTTTTCATTCAAAAAAGCCCTCTAAGAAACTATGATATACATCCAGATTCACTTACAGCAACTGACCCCTTTTTTCTCCTGTGAAGACAATCCAATTCAGAAAACATCTAGTGAGTCCCTACTACAAGCCAAGGTCTGTAACAGACTTTAGAGAAACCGTAGTAAACAAAAAATGACTCAAGAAAAACGGTTTAGTGAAGGAAACATCTATAGACAATTATTTCAAATAATCAGCGAACAGTATATATAAATAATACATAATAGGTTTCAAACCATATATAATATGTTGAAGGAACAGGAAGCATTGAAAAACTATTCTGCAATCAGGAAGTGGGGATTTAAAAAATAATCTTAAAAAATTAATCAGAATAGCTGAACTTGTACACATTGGCTCACTGTTGTTGGGTCTAAAAAAACGGTTTCACAGGAGAAGGGCTTTGAAAGTCTAAATCTGACAGGCAGGTAGGTAGGAATATGTCTTTCCAGAGAGCTGGGATGATGCACATGAAAAGCTGGAAGCATAAAAATATATGGAGATCAGATTAACACAAGGCTGACCTGCAGTGCCCACTGCGCTACTTCTCAACCTCTCGTTAAAATGCTCAGTGGATGTCACCGCCGGGAGAAAATCTGGGTGAAATATAAAGAGGCATCCCTAATAGTTGCATCCCTGAAAGGGGTGATGAAAGAATGCTGCTTTAGACTCGAAAATTCATACTGTATGTTTTGAAAGAGGATAGAATATAGGATTAGAAATAAACTAGGAAGGAATTATGATTCACACCAACAACAGCCCCTAACTCCAAGGTACAGATATCAAACCCACAAATGTCTGCGTAATATCTGTCACGGGATGAATTGTGTCCCCCAAAAGATATGTTGAAGGCCCACTCTAGTGCCTGTGATTGCGAATGTTATTTGGAAATAGTCTTTCCAGATGTAAATAAGATGTAAATTAAGATGACATTCTATGGGCTAGGGTAGACCCTTAATCCAATATGATTTATGTACTTACACAGAGGAACATCTCCATGTAACCAGGAAAGCAAAGATTATAGTGGTATGTCTATAAGCCAAGGGGTGTCCGGGACTGCCAGCAACACCAGAAACTGAGGGAAAGTCATTGAGTAGATTATCTGCTAGAGTGATCAGAGAACACGTGTTCCCATTGATGTCTTTGTTTTGGACTTTCAGCCTCCAGAACTGTGAGAGCATAAATGTCTCTTGTTCTTAGCTATATAGTTCTTGCCAATTTGTTACGGCAGTCCTGGGAAACTAACGAAAGATCTTTCAGTCCATAAAAATTAGGTCCTCACCCATATCCTGACATTCAGAGCTTTAAAAAATATATTATAGCTACTTTAAGTCACCAACCATATTCTCAACTTAGATTTAAAGTTTAAATCATTTCCCCTCCATAGCTAGGATCTGCTATAATTGAAAACCAATAGCCGACGAAGAAGGCCCCATATTTTTTCGCCAGGTCTTTCTTCCCCAGTCAGTTACCTTGGTTCCAATGCCTCTGGAATATGGGATGGAGTGAAAGAGGAAAGGTGGGAAAAGAAGAGGTAAACTGAGAAGGAAATTTACTATGGTCACCTAGCTAAGAGAATGGGTATGTTTTTAAAGCTGATTCTCAGCTAGGGGTTGCTTTTCTAGGTCCTTTATTGATTGCCTCCCGTCTCCAATCACTGACGACATTTCGTCTGCATTATCATTGATATGAGTCATACTGTCTGACTTTATCACTTACTACAGCCACAGCTCTGAGCAACACCTTCGGCTTCTATGTGCAGTCCCTGGGCAGCCTCATGGGACAGGGGGCTAGATAGCCTCAGGCCAGCATGGCCAGTTGTGGTGCACATCTGTTCCATGAGGAATTTTCTAACCCTGGGAAAACAGACTAATCCCAGTTCAGCACTTCTACTTGGCTCTACCATAAACTGCTCACCAGCTCACCTCTTCACCTTCAGATTCGTCAGAAACGAGTCCAGCATTTCTACCATCACCGCAATACTTTGAAGGATACATATCACAGTCTCACTGAGTCTCCCTAAAGTACCTCTTTCTAGCAATGAGGGGAAACAGGAAAATACCCTACAATCTACCTTCTTGTGCACATTCCTAGTGTGCCCTAAGTTCACCCCAAAGAAATCTACCTTTAATTTCCAGGTATCCCACTTCTTTTGGAGTAGGAATATGAAAATTGCCTAAAAGTTCTCATGTTCTTACTAAGGAATTTCTATAAGGTGATCTATTTCATAAATCACTTTGGTGTCTGATAGTTATTGCCATAAAAGGTCAAAACTTTTCAGTTTTACATCCTGTGACGTTAGTTTTTACAATATGAGCTTTAAGAGACCTGGAGGGAAGCAGCCAAAAATTGTACAATATGTCTACCGGGTCTATTATTTTTTTAAGTTCCCTAAGCATCCCATGAATTTTACATAGTTCTTCAAAATACTCTCTCCTACTGAGTCAGGCAGAGTGCCTAAGGCCTACCTTTTGTTCTCTCCCAATTCCATTCTCCATGTCTACTCCTCCTGGTTATGGTTGAATTCTTACTTTTCAGCACCTTCCAAATTTACCACCCTGTCAAAGCTTTAATTCCAACTTTCCCACAAAGTGATCCCCAGGTACTTTGGACTCTTGATTTATCATTCTCTGACCTTGTATAGCAATTATAGTTAATGCCTATAATTTATATTGCCTTCCTGGGTTATTTTATGCTGTCATGTCTCCCCAACTATATTTTAAGTTCCTCAAAGAGAGGTATTGTATCCTGTGTCTCTCACCTACCCCCTTCAGTACTTAGCACACAGGAAAAGGGTTCCTAATAAGCACATATCCACTCACTATGTATTAAATAGCTATTAACAAAGATAAGACAGAGCTAACATATGTGGCATAAACACCTTACCTATAATAGAAATTGCATAGCAAGTCCTTACTGTCACCACATAAAATGTAAAGAACATTGGAACAAACTACCATGTCAGACAGTAAAGAGACAGAAGATAAAGAATATGAGAGAGGTGACAAGCCACTATATAACAAGGATGCTAGTATTTGGAAATATATCTTCATGCAATGCTTTTGTATTTCTCTGTTTGGTCTTTCTACCAGGGGTACCACTTGCATCCAGGTGAATTAGGATCATTACAAGATAATCAAAATAAGGAAGAGTCGAGCTTGACATTCAGCAAAAATTCTGGACCCATAGCAAGACGACGGTCTGAATATCAGGCTTTCCTTAGAGAGAAAAAGATTTGTAAAAACATAATCTTAGTTGCCATTAACATATTAGAAGTCAGACCGAAAGAATCAGATCACAGAGTGTTGTTATTCCAAAACTGAAGAAAACATCGGTTATGATGTAAAAGGTATGAAAAACTACCTTGGGCTTAAGAGTTGTGATGGGTAAGAAGACAGACAGAGGCGAAGAGGTCAAACATGAAGTCATCACCTCCCTTCTCTATGTTAAATCCCCACACAAACGTGGAACAGGAGCATTAGGACTAGCAGATTGCTTTCAGGGCATAGACTAGAGAGAACTCAAGATTTTCTGTCCGAGAAAACCAGCTATCAGTATTTAATATGACATAGGAGCAGTTAGGGGACATTAGAGGAGAGAGGGAAGCGTCCAAAGAAGTGAACCAGAGATGGAATCCAATTATCCCCAGAGCCAATGTGTGGTGTTCATGGAAAACAGAAGTTCCCAAGTGTCCTGAGCAGAAGACATGTGTGTTGAGTGGACATGGTCCCACCTACCAGCCTCCCTCAAAATGAGATCTCATGAGGCCCACTGCCCCCATAGTCACAAGATCGTAATGAGAAGAGCACACGGAAGGGGAAAAATCTGAAAGCACAATCACGTCACCCAAAAGTTGTCTGAGTCATCCATCCCTGATAAAAAGGAACTAGAACCTGTATCTAATCCAAATTCATCATTTTACAGATGAGGACAGTAAAGACCAGAGTGGCAGACTCATTTACTCGAGTATTCTACAGGTGAAGTAATAATTCCACTTTTCTTAGCACCTACTGAAATGCTAACATGCTATTCTATATGCTCATCTAGAGTCCAGCTTTTCTTTTAATTATGAATATTAACTAATGCTATTTAATACTTAAAACTAAAAATTCCAATTTTATTTCTAAATAAAAATGCCAATAAACAATACTTTTAAATCCATTTCTTTTAAGAAATAATGAAACACATTTAAAATTAGAATAATAGATAATGAGTCCACAGAAGAGCCATTCATTTTATTTAATTGGTAAATTTAACAAGGTTACTGCATTCCGGGTCATTGCACAAAAATCGAATGTGCTACATATAACAACAAACAAATTAAAAATGGAAATTATAAATTGAAAATAAAATTTAAAAATCTCAAATACTCTGGAATAAATCTAACAAAAGATATTCATGACTTCTACACCAAAAACTTGCAAAATATTAATTAGAGAAAATAAAGCAGACAAATAAATGGAAAGAGACATATCATGTTCATAAATTCGAAGACTCAATATTATAGAGATGTCATTTCTCCTCAAATTGATTCATGTATTCAGGGCAATCACAAGAAAAAGCCCAGTAGTTTGCTTTTTCATTTTAAGTTAACAAGTTAACATTTATACAGGGACTCAAAGGGCCAAGATTAGCCAAAGAGATATTAAAGAAGAACAAAGCCAGAGGTTTTCAATTATCAGATACCAAAATTATTATAATGCTTTTGTAATTAACACAGTGTGTAATTGGTAGAAAAACAGACAAACAGATATATAGAATGAAACAGAGAGTCCAGGAACAAAATTCACACAAATCATGACAACCGATCTCTAAGTCAATTATGGCAAGTTTGACAATGCAGAGCAGTTAGAAAAGACCAATCTAGTACATGATCCTGAATGAATTAAATATCCATTTGGGACAAAAAGGTGAATCTTAACTCCAACGCATACAAAAATCAGTTTCAGAGGGTTGTATATCTAAATGTGGATGATAAAACAATAAAGCTTTTAGAAAAGAATATCTTTCCATTTAAGGTAAGCTGTAATTCCATAACCAGCAAAGAAGTGGTAACCACAAAGAAATTATAAGTTTGGCCACATCTAAATTAAGAACATCTCTTTATCAGAAGTTGCCAAAGGAAGAATGAAAAACCACAGAGTGTAAGAAGAAACTTGCAATACATATATGAAATAATGACTCGTATTCAGAATATTTAAATAAACTCGTGCAAATTAACAAGAACAAAGCAGATGATTCAGGAGGAAAATGGGCAAAACACATAAATAGAAATTTCACAGAGGCATTCAAATGCTCAATAAATCTATTAAAATTTCCTCAACTTTATTAGTCCTTTGGAAATGTCGATTAAAATCACAATGAGATATTACTACCCACAAACTAATATGGCTAAAATAAAAAAAGAAAACAGATAATATTAAGAGTTGGCAAGGATACAGAGCAATGGTATTATCATATCCTGCTTGAGAGGAGCAAATGGTGGAAATTGGTATAATTTTAGAAAACGGTTTGGTAGTTAGTTATCTATTTGGACATATGCACTCTTGAATGGCTGGCCAAATTCCATTCCCAGGTTTAAAACCACTAAAAAGGCATAGGATGGTTGACAAAAACCATGTACAAGAATGTTCATAGTAGCACTCTTCACAGTAAGGACAAACTAGAAATAGTCCAAATACCCATTAACAGTAAAACTGATTAATAAATGAAAATCTATTCAACCGATGAAATGCTATATACGTTCATGAGAATGAACAAACCACAGTTACATCAACGCAAACAATGTTTAGGGTAAGAAGTGATATGCAAAAAAGTACATACTACATGATGGCATTTATATACAATGTGTGGGGGGGGCCACTTGCTGGGAATAAGTGACTGGGAGAGGACATAAGGGGAGTTTTTAAGGTACCAATACTATTCTCTCTTCATCTGGCTATTGAATCTTCAGGTGTGTTCACTTTACAAACATTTATCAAGCTGTGCACTTCAGATGTGCTCATTATCCATATGCATATTATATTCTGACAGTGTATTTTTTTTAAGTGGCATTGGGGTCCCCACCCATCTGCCTATACCACTAGAAAAAAGGCACAGATTGATTTTAAAGATGATCTCAGGTTTTAAAGATAATCAGGAAGACATTTTTTTTAAAAGCAAATTTCAATCAGTGAATGTTCTTCCACAACGTCTACAGGTAAGATAATTCAAGACAGCACCTGGAGAGATAGCACATTAGTGTTTTCCTAAGACACAAACCATTTTCCATATTTTCAACATAAAATGTTTTTCCTCAAATTACATATTCATTGTTGGCTTTGTTTAATAAAAGGAAATCTAGCAAGAAATGTGTGTGTTCCATTTTAAAGCATATTTGTATATTTAACAGCACATATGTTTGAGAAATTTTAAAAATTTAGGCTACATTAGCCAGAAAACACTTAAAGTCAGACATTAAGTAATACTCCTGACTTTTGAAATTATTTCCTTTTGCAAATACTAAAATTGCTACCAATTGGATTCCCTTCTAATTTCCCATTTATTATTTTACAAAACAATTACCTCAAAAAATAAAACACAAACAAAACAAAGGTTTAAAATTGTAGGCGTCTATAATTGCATTTAAACTTTGGAAAGAAATTACAAATAGCAAAAGAAATACAATAAACACCTATTTATCTCTGTCTACAGCAACACAATAGAAAAAACTTTTTCTTCTCTGAGTTATAATTATACCTAGATTAAGCATTAATAATGAAAAATCACAAAGGTAATTAAATAATCAAGACTCAGGCATTTTGAAATGTATGCATAATCTATGTCAGAGGAAAGGCAGAGATAAATTAACAACCAAAAAGCCACGTCCCATGTTTAAAGCATACTAAAAACTGAATACTTGGAATAATTAATCTCTACCACTTTATTTTTTAGAATCAGACCTTTTACTCAGTTGATAAAAACATTCTTCTCTAAATGATATACTCTGATTTCACTGATAATTTTATTTACTTAATCATAAGTTTTCACGCTATGTTGTTTATTCAAATACATCATCAAAACATTTTCCCATAGGAAATTTAGCAATAAAATGGACTCAAAAACACTTCTACTTTTTGAAATCATTTCTTTAAATTTCTTAATCTAAATTATTTTAGACATTCCTTATTGTTATTATTGTAATAAAAATAAACATCTAGTATTGCCAAATATGAACCAGGGATTGTCCTGAGCTGTCATCTTGTACCTTAAATAATCACCTTAACAGCTGGGTGCACTATTGTTCTATTTTATAGATGAGGAAAGTGAAGCACAGTCATTACCAAAGTTCCCTGGGCCACCGACTCAGGAGAAAAGTCAGGATATGCAGGCAGGCACCTGTCACTGGCCCGTCCCCTGGACTCTCCTGCAGAACTACCATACCTCTGCTGTTCCGTGGGAGAACCTGTTCCTATAGCACATACCCTATCCTGATGTCTCAGCTAAATAGATTCCTTAATTCTTACTGTGAAGTCTCCCATTTTACTTTAAGTGTATTTATTTTAAAAATTCTCCTCCATGTATGTCTTTGCTATATTCCACATTTCTCATGTAGTCATTGAAATCGTTAAGCACACCATATTTGAAATTTAGAGTGGGCACTGTATCCTGAGAGTTCAAGCAATTTACACACATCACGCCATTTGCATTTAAACACACGTTCTCATGTAGCACTGGTCTCTGAGTTGGTTTTTATAAAGTTCATTGTCTATGTTCTCACCTTCTATCTCCTGCTGCTGTCAAAGTCAGAGCGTAGATCCTTTACTTTCACAGGGTGGTCCATAAACTGGCAGCATCACCAATTACCTGGGAGCTTGTTAGAAATACAGAATTCTAAGCCCCACGCTAGGCCAACAGAGCCAGAATCTTCATTTTAACAAGAACCTCAGGTGATCTGCAGGCATATTAAAGTTTAAGAAATCTGCTTTAATGATATATTCCTCTAAACTAAAGGCTTTCTTAATCCTTGCTTGAGCTGATTTATTTCCATAGGTTCCATGAAAGATATTCTTATCAATTTTACCATGAAATGTTTTGGTTTGTTAAAATTATTATGGAGAGTTTCACTATCTCAGTGAGTTTTACTGCACGCCACGTTACTTAATTTTACTGAATTAACTATTAAGAACTTAAAACAGAAGCTTCTCTTCTGTCTAAAAAGCTGTTTGCGAGCTGCTATATCCTCCAAAAGTGACTACAAATGCCATCAATTCGAAAAAGGCAAAGGTGACATGCTTTAGCTCTGGCGTGTAGCCTTGTAAATGTCTGTGAGAGTTCCTAAGTTAAAAGATTAATAGCAGAGTAGCTAGCTACTGCTTTCTCAAAATCCTGGGAAACTTTACACTATATTATAGCATAATGCTGATCTCAATTCCTTTGTGAATTCTCAGATTTCTTAGTTCTCTGGTATTCACTTATAAGTTGCCCTATGGTGTTCTGGCTTTTTATATGAGTTGACCTGAAAAGGTTCCAGAAAGATATCTTAGCAGTAATACAGGGTTTTGCTTCTGGCTAAAACAATTACAGTCAGCAACAACCAAAACTAGACAATAACTAAAACAATTCTCAAATAAGTAGAAATATCCATATTAAAAATCATCAAAATAAGCTTCAAAAACAGAAAATTAATACAAAAGAAAATCAATCTTAAAATGTAAGAGAAAATTCTGTGCTGGTAAATGCTTTTTATTGTTTTAATAAAATACCAGTATTCACATCGCAAAAAAATATATATCAAAGTTCTTTTCCTCTTTATCTCTTTCCATTGGCTCTTGAATGGACTTCCAACATACGAAGAGGGAAGAAAGTTAATTTACTTGAGCATGTTATATCAAGGAGATAATTATTTTAAATTTTGCCAATAGAAAAATAAAGAATATCTGAATATGATCTGGCTGTTAGATAGTAAAATATAATTAATTTTGTGATGGGTGCAACAACAACATTGTGGTTATGTAATATAAACATCCTTATCTTTTAGAAATGTATACTAAAGTACATTGAGCTGAAATGTCAAAATATTTGCTAGTAGGACATAGTGGCACAAGCCACAACCACTAAAGATGAAATAAAATAAAATACCACTAATAAAAACAGAGAGAAAAATGAATATTAGCAATCCAGAAAAGACATCAACAATAGAAAAATTTTAATATCAGTACAGGAGGGCTAAATAAGCTATTAGTCCATTAGATTAAGTGATGGAAGAAAAAAAATTTTCAATAGTCATAATGTCACTGAACTAACGCTATGTTTGATAAATGCTGTGGAACATTTTATGAACCCTCTTGTTCAAGCTAATTCCTATGATAACTCTTATTTATGAAATGGCTCTTAATCTTTAAAATAACTATTTTAGAGAGAAATAAAGAACACTTTGCCCACTTTCATAACATTTTTGGCTTGGCCCAAGAAGGAGAGTTTTGTACCCTTTAGAGCCTTTCCATTCTATCATACTTACTCCACCCCAAAGAATAAGGAAAGATAATTTGATTAATCAGATAGCCATATTTTGTTAGTAAGTGGTTTCTGTGCCGAAATGCATTAGAGCAAGTGTAAAACTTAGTCCAAAAATTTGGAAATTAACTAACATTCAAAAATTTTTTAACGACATTAACTCTTACTTTTCACCCCCATTCTAAGAACTTACCATTTTGATGGAGGATATAAACAACAAAGCTAACACAGCAGAAAAATACTTTTTTTAATGCTCAAAGTATACAAGCACAAAAAAAAATCCACACAATATTTAAATGCAAGAAATATAAACAATCCGAGAAAACGGAATTATAGTTGAATGACTCCAGAGTTCACTACCAAAGTATAACAGAAAACGAGGACAAAAATAAAAACAGTATGGGAATCAGGGAATTCAATCAGGGATTTTCTGCTTCTAACAACATAAACACTAGTAAATCTAAAAACCCCTCTGCTTCAAAGCGTCTGTAAACACTTTAAAATACAACAAGCGTATTTTAAAATGCATTGCTGAGCATTCACTAATACTAGGTAGAGTTTACTAGAATCTTGAGGTTTTGAATTTTAATAGCCTCACAGGAATCAGTAGATAATAACTCAGGTTTCAAAAAGATAAGAAGTTAGGAATAAGAACATCTACAAGTCCAAAAGGTGTGCAGTATTTTAAATGAGACTTTTACTAAGGGGAAGTAGCAAGGGAAAAATTACTGGTGACATCTGTAACTTTAAATAGAGAAAAAGGAAATGTATCTTCTAAAAATTCATACACCATAGCTCTTTCTCAGGCCTTTGGGCTTGGTTTTATACACTGATTACAAATCGTAAAGGCTTCAAGCAGAGAAATTAACTTGAAACCAATTAAATCCATTTCAAAGTAATACAACCTCATCTCAAACCTCTCAGGATCCTAGAATGTTCAAAAAGCTAAAAATGAACTCACAATCCAAAATTACACAATTTACAAGCAAGCAGGCCTGCCTAAAGGAGAGTCCAAAAAAGGAACAAACGGCAGAATTAAACTGCCACAGACTTCAGTCTTAATCGTCATATACACAACATAAAATAAATATGCTAAAAAATCTTTAACTATAAAAAACTAAGGAACTAAAAAAAATAAGGAAGAAACAGTAGGATATACAAATCAATTTTAAAAGAGCAAAGGTAACTTCTAGAAAAAAAATAAATAAAATTACAATCACAGTAGATGCACGGAATAGAAAATTAGGTACAATTTCAGAGAGAATAATTGAATGATGCACTTGAAATACACAGAAACTACAACAAAGAAAGAAAAGGTGATGAAAAACATATAAGTCGGAGGACAGAATGGGAAGTTATAAAATGTGGCCAGTCAGAGTCCTTCAAGGAGAGATAAGAGAGAATGGAGAGGCCACGGCCAGGCCTACCATGAGGCAAGCAAGACAGCTAGGAAAAAAGTTAAGATTTACTCTTTTTAAATTATACCACCTTGAAGAGGTAACATCAAGAAAAATATTGGCTAAACGTTTTCCACAATTGAAACCTGCAATCCAAGAAGTATAATGTTTTCCAAGCAGGATAAATAAAAAGAAATTTACATCTAGAGACAATAAAAAAACTATAAAATATCAAAGACAAAGAGGTCTTTAAAAGCAGCCAGAAATAAATGATTGACTACTTTGGTAGATATTATTGGTGCCCTGCCCATATCCTCTTTACCAGTGTACTTTCACCTACCCTTCTCTTGATAATTGTCTTCGACTTATTGGAAATGTCTCTGAATTTCCAATATTCCCACTGGGGACAGCCTACTGCCAAAGAATAATTAATAAAAGGATACCAAAAGCAAGTCCCCTTGCATCAATGTGAGACTTTCCTGTGGTATCCTCAGGATACAGAGCTTCTTATGGAATCAAGCTCATCTCCCACTAAGTCCAAATCTTTGATTAACTGCTGTTGCTCTCCTACATAGCCTTCCTAATTTTCTTTTTCTGATCTCACCAAAGAAAGCTGGGAGTCCCCATCTTGGGTTTGACTCTAGAAAGTGCAGTTACCAATGAGCAATGACAAATGGATTTGCAGCAGATTCTCAAAACAAAAATGAACTCCAGAAGACTTTGAATAATATATCCTAAGCACTGAGAAAAATAACTGTCTATTAAGGTTTCTATTCCCAAACTATAATTTGAGGCAGAAATGAAATAAATATCTATTCAAATCTATCAAGAGAGAGTTTACTACCAACAGACCCACACCCCAAAAACATTTTTTTTTAAGAATTTTGAACAGAAAGAAAATTATCCAAGATGGGAGAATTCTCAGACACAAAAGAAACTGGGAGCTGGCAAGGGGGGTGAGGGGTGGGTGGGATTAGTGATCACATGGGTAAATTTAATAATAACAATTTAAAATAATAATTCTTAATTCAGTGGATAACAAAATCAGATCAAACTATGTTATTTATATAAAAAGCAAGGAGGCAGTTGAATTCAAGTTGTAACATCTTAAATTAGTGAGGAGGAAATAATAGACATTTATTAATTTTAGACTTTAAGTATGCAAACAAAGGTTTTAGAGTTAATTTCTAAGAAACAGAAATCAGATATATGAACTTCAGACCAAGCAAAGAAGGGAGGAAAAAATAGAAAATCTCAATCAGAAAGAAGGCTTGAATAAGTTGTTTCTAGAGACAATGGAGTGACTGATCCTAGATTACTCACTATAAAGAACCATAAAGTTGAACAAAATAAATAAGGGCATTAAACACATGCAGCACAAAACTGTACTTAATGAGAAAAGAGAAAGCACCACAATTTCCCCAACTCTCTCCTTACGACCAATTTTCCAACCTCAGTAAAGTTAGCTGGGATCCAAGCAAAGCACATGGCCCTGCTTTACTTAGCAGGCAGAGATTAGGGTACAAGGAAGCTGAAGCGGATGGAATATGCAAAGCAATGAGTCAGAAAGGAAGGCGTTGTGCAGAAGAGAAGTCTCATATTCTGTGTGTCATTCCCTGTAAGTTCTCAGGCAAGAACTGGCTTATACATGTGCGGGGCAAGGATGCAAAAGGCTTTTTAGAGTCACTGGTATTCCTTGAAAATGAAACGAAAATATTAGACATTAGAGGTCAAGCAGTGACAGTGGATATTAGATTGAGTCCATGCCAGCCAGAATGGAGATTAACATCTCCCAATATTGTAACTTTTTACAAAATGCCAGTGTACATTAATTATAAGATATATAAAGAAAGCAAGAAACATAACACATAGTAAAGAAAATACATCAAAATAAACTGATCCAGAGATGACGCAGTTCTTGCATTTAGCAGATAATGACTTTAAAGCTATAATAAATCTACTCAAAGAACCAAAAAAAAAATGTGTTCAGAGAATTAAAGGAACATATGGTCATAATGAGAGAACAGATAGTGAGTCTCTAAAGAGAAATGAAAGCTATTTTAAAAAGCAAACAGCAAAGAACTAGAAATAATAACAAATAAAATTTTAAATTCACTGGATGGGCTTAAGAGAAAATTGGAGATGGTAGAAGAGTCAGTGAAGTTGAAGAGAAATGAATAGAAAGTACGCAGTCTGAGGAACAGAGAATCAAAATGTTTGAAGAAAAACGAATACAGTTCCAGAGTCTTATATGACTATATCGAATAAGCAAGCATAAAATAACAGGAGTCTCAGAAAGAAAAGGACACTAAAGCTTGTTTTTTAAAAAATAATGGCTAGAAGTATGCTCATTTGATAAGAAAAAAATAAACCTACAGAGTCAAAAATTTGAGGAAACCCTTCAAAAGATAAAATTAAAGAAAACTACACCAACACACATCACAGCTAAATTGCTGAAAAAAAGAGAAACAGTCAGAGAAGAAGGCACATTACTACAGGAAACAATGATAAAAATAACTGCTGACTTCTCATCTGAACAAGGTAGTCCAGACAAGAATGGAATAGCATCTTTAACATGCTGAAAGGAAAGAGAAATATTATTTAAGAATTTTATATCTAATAAAAATATATTTCAAAAATAAGGTAAAATAAAGGTATTTTATATAAACAGAAGTGAAAAATTATTTGAAGCAAACAAACTACAAGGAAGGTTAAAGAGAAAAGGGAAATCATACCACATGGAAAGGCAGCTCTACAGGAAGGAAAGAATACTAGAAAAAGTAAATGGTGGGTAATGTAAGAGATTATATTTTTCTCCTAAATTCTTTTAAAAAACTGCTTTTATAAAAGCAATGATAATGAAATTATAAGGTAGAGTTTATAATATATGAAAAAATAGAAGATGTGTGAACAACAGCTCAATAAATAAGGGGCACGTTAATGGAATTCTACCATTGAATGGATATAACGCTTTGGAAATGGGAAGTGGAAACTGGGAAGTGAAAAGCATAAAATGTGAAGTATTAGGTGGAATTGTGAAGAGTCAGGTGCTAAAAAGAATAATATTTACTTTAAATATACTCAGAAATTAAGGATCGGATGATGTTAATCCTAGAGCAAACACTATACAAATTTAAAAAGCAAAAAAGCCAAGAGGTCAAGGAACAAGATAAAACAGAATATTAGTATCAACTCACCCGAATAGTCAGGAAAGGGCCAACAAAAAAAAGTAAGAGAATAATAAAAAACAAATAAGATGAAGACAGACTTAAATACAATAATATCAGTAATTATATGAAATGTAAACAGAAAGAAAGTATGAAAAGCAAAGAGATTAAACAAGAGGTTGAGAAAATATGACCTACAGGCCAAATCTTGCTCATTTATTTTGTAAATATTTATTGTCTGTGGCTACCTTGATGCTACAAAGGTAGCGTTCAGTAGTTGTGACGAAGACCATATGCCTTGCAAAGCTAAAATGTTTACTACCTGGCCTTTAACAGAAAAAGTTTGCCAACTAAACACCAATTATACAGATTTAATGAGACTGAATTAAAAAGCCAGATCCAACTATATGCAACAAAAGATTCTATTTAAATTTAAAAGAACAAATAAGTTGAAAATAAAAGGGTGAGGAAAGTTATACAATGTAAGCAGGAAGCATAAAAAAGCTAGTGTGGCTATATTAATATGAGACAAAGCAGACGTGTCTTTGTCAAAGTAGAAAAAGACAGAATATATTCCAAGAGATAAAAAATGTACTTTTCACGATGATAAAAGGGTCTATTCATCAGGCAGACATAACAATCTTAAAAGTGTATGTACCTAATAACAGAAGATCAAAGTTCATGAAGGAAAAACTGATAGAACCAGAGGGAGAAATTTGCAAATCCATAATCATTGTTGATTTTTAATACTGTTCAGTAATTGATATAAGAGGGGAAAAAAGTCAATACAGAAGAAGGTAATTTTAATAGCATTACTCAACCACCTTGACCTAATTGGCGTTCATAGACTACTATATATCTAGCCACTTCAGTACACACATTCTTTTCAAAAACGTACAGAACATTCATCATGATAAACCTATGCTTGCCATGCAATAAGCCTCAATATATTTTAAGAGATTGAAACCTCACAGAGTATGTTCTCTTCCTAAATTGTAATTAAATTAAAAATCTATGACAATTAGATATATAGGAAAAGAAATCACTGGAAATTAACTCACTTTTAAATAACCCATGGGCCAAAGAAAAGAACTATAAGGAAAATGAGAAAATGTTTCAAACTGTATGACAATAAGAATATAAATGCAATATATATGGGCATAATTAAAGTAGTGATTTGAAAGAGATTTATTTATAGCTTAAAATGCTTACATTAGAAATTAAGATCTAAGTTTTAGACTTAAGAACCTGAAAAAGCAAGAGCAAATTAAACTAAAAGAAAAGGAAAGGAATATTAAAAACCAAAACAGAAATCAAGAAAAATTTTTAAACACAAGTTGGTTCTTTGAAAGTTTTAATGAAATTGATAAACTCCTAGCAAATTACTCAGGAAAAAAGAGGGGAAATGCAAATAATGAAATAATAGATATTGCTAGAGATCCTATAGACATTAAGTGAAAATAAAAAAAAGGAACTATTACAAACAACTTTATACCAATTAAATCAATAACTTAGAAGAAACAGACATATACCCTGAATAATTCAACTTATCAAAACAGAATTAAGGAGGAAAAAATATGGAATGGTATTCCTCCCTCTGTTAAAGAATTTGAATTCAAAATCAGAAACTTTCCCACAAAGAGAAGGTATAAAAAGAGGGAAAAAAATAGAGGGGAAAAAAGGAAAATAGAAAACACAAAATAAGTAGGAATTTCAAATATATTAAGAAAAAGAATACATAAAAATAAACTAAATGTCTCAATTAAACAACAAGTATCTGACTGGATAAACTAACCAAATAAATCTAACAATATGGTCTTTCAAAGATACACATGCACAAATGTGTGTGTGTGATAACAAAGTATGGCAAATGTTTTAAAAATTGAAGTAAAAATGGTATTTGAAAATGAATTTAAGTAAAGGAGAGTAGTGGTGTGTATATTTTTTTACTTTTGGGAACAACTTTTCTATACTATTTCAAAATAAAGTACTTTTAAAGAGAGAGAATAAGAGATAAAAGTCGTTTTCTTCACCAGCATGTCAACTTAACACATCACAAGAAATTAGAATGGCACTTATTCAATAAAAAAAAGTAGGAAAAATCTGAATTCATAAATTTTATACATGGAAAACCCAGATATTACCCTCTAATTGTAACTGAGTTCAAAAAAGTTGTAACATGTGAGATACATCAGAACTACAAACAGTGCGTCTAAGAGAGACGAGATAAAGAATTTCACCTTGGAGGCACACAGGCTTGGACTTGAATATGCCTCGAGTTGACCACCCATCTATCCTTGAGCAACTGGCTTAATCTCTGAGATGTAGTGGCTTTGACTATAAATGGGGATAATGGCCTATCCTGTAGTATTGTTGTGAGGACTGAGATAATGTAAAGTACTTAAGGTAAATCAAATACAATATATGGCAGCTGCCATTATCATATAGTAGTGACACGCAGCTAGAAATATACCAAAGAGAATAATTCCTTACAACCCCAATATATTCAGCCTACAGGTGTCAACTCTGTTTATAATATAAAGTTTTTGAAACACATGGTATAAATCATAACCAAAAAAACATAGAAATAGATGTAAAGACTTACATTGTCCCACAATGACAGTATTACAAAGGGACAATACGATTCAGTTGGAATGAGTAAGATAAAATTATATTAGAATAGGATTCAAGCTCCATGCTCTTACCTTATGAGTTGCTAACCTATGTTATAAAGTGAAAATTAGTGAAACCGCAAAGTAATTAGCACAGAAAAGTAAATCAATATATATAGAAAAAAGTAAAGAAAAGGAATCTAATTATTGTAAGACTTTAATAAATGCCAAATCACAGTAACACAATAATGGATGAAAGAACTGTTATTAATAACTACTAATGAAGATGACAGTGTGGAAAAGAATTATATAAATCCATAATTCACAACTTCGTAGCTTTACATTTCAAAAAGATCAAATAATTTGAAAATATTTTCATATAAAAGACAACTTTTCTTTCCAAGAGTGAGATAAAAAAATCTATTGACTATTAGAGATGAAGAAAAATCATTAGACACCAGAGTCTAACTAAATACATTTTAAAATTACATCTAAACTGTAATAAAATAAAAAACTATAACAAATAGAATGCCAATACATATGTGGAAAAAGTTATTTTGCCAAATATTTAGGGAATCTGTTAATGATCGATGGCCAGATATTTCCAGATAGGTGACAAAGCAGATAAACTGACCGAAAAATATAAAAAAGGAAATCACTCTGAGCAAGTCAATCATGTGTACACCACCATTATAATTTAAAGTATTCAGAAATAGCTCAACTGCCCAATGAAGGGAATGATTAAAGGTGTTGTCATTCTTCAAGCTGATGCATATATTATTTTTTTAAATGACAAGTGTCAGGAACAAGGCATCTTTCTGCTTAGCACAGATACCCACAATTCACTCACACTCATCATCCGGGACATGTATAAACCAAAGCGTCTTTGTGTGCTGCCTGAATAAACATGTCTTACAGAGTACGCCCTACCTCGTTCTTGCTCCAGATTTTTCTCATTCCTGCTTTTTTAAAACTTTCCCTTCGTTTTCTCAAAATAAATGTATTTTTTTTACATGAAATTCTACAATTCACTTCTTTCTTAAAGTCCTATCTTCCCTGCTCTATTGTCAGAGTGAATCCTCTCTGTCTTAGTAGTGTTTATCCATTGCCACTGGGTTACAAGAGAGGGAGGGAGGGAGGGAGGGAGGGGGTGAGAGAGGGAGGGTGGGAGGGAGAGGGAGAGGGAGAGAGAGAGAAGGAGAGAGAGAGAGAGAGAGAGAGAGAGAGAGAGGGAACAAACCAGGTATATGACCCAGCAATATATTGCTGTGGCCAAAATACAATCTGCCATGAACTCCAAATAAAGAAATGGCAAATACATAATCTTGTAACAGATATATCTAGGAGGGATTATTAATGCTTCAAAAATGTAAAGGTATATATATATATATATATATATATATATATATATATATATATACACATATATATATATATATATATATATATATACATTCAAACTTCTTTTATTGTTTGATAATTAAAAGGAAAATAATGGTAAAGAGCTTCAGCTTTGGAGTCAGACTCGGGGCAGGAAGTCACTTGCCATGTATAATGGGGACAGTGATACCTATGCTATATGGCTGTTGCCAAATAATAAGGAAGGGCTTGTCGTTTTCATTATGAATACTAACTGCAATGTTTTTTAGTAAAGAATATTTGAAAAATACAAAAGTATGTAGAGAAGAAAATTAATCACTCATGATTGCACCACTCAGGAAAACCGAAATTCATTTTAAAATGACCTTGACGAGACAAAATAAACAGTTCTATTTTTAAAAAATACAGTTAAATAGGAATGTGGTGACAGAAACAGACACAAGTCCTGCTCTGCATCATTTTATGAGACTTCCTAAATGAGCATGGCTCTGTAGGGCAGATGCGGAGCTGGGGAGGCAGGGGTCTCACCCACTATGACAGGGTAGGATGAACCCCCGAGGGCAGTCAGAGGAGGTCTCACCAAGAAGGGCGGGTACATGAGCCATGCCAAAGTATGAATGGGCTTCGGGTCACTGGGGAGAGATCTGAGAGCAGGTGGTGAGAGATGCGTGGACACAGGGGACAGGCTGAGGGATCCGATTATGAGGGGCCCTGGGGAGTAAGTTCTGGGTTCCTTTGGGGGACACAGTGAATGAGGAGGAACTGCTAGGTCAGGTGACGAGCAGCGACGCCAAGTGAAGGAAACTAAACGGTATCTTTACAGGTCGCGGGAAGCTTCGAAGTTTCTGATGAAGGCAGGCTTATGACCTATGCTATTGTCATCTAGATCATTCGATGTGACACCCGTGGGAGAGTCCAGGAACAGGAAGACAGAATGCAAAGTATCAGAGGAGAGAACTTAATGAGAAGTCTTTTTAAAATAGAAGTCGGGAATTAATACTGTATCCAAAAAAAAAAAAAAGCCCACAAATAGAACTATTATAGAAAGACCTAGAGACTCTGTAGACACATGCCATATTTGGAGTACAGCTGTTAAAATAGCACGATGTAAAGAAATATCAAAGAGGAACACGACCCAAAAAAGCCAGTACATGATATATAATCAGAACTCTGTAGGTTAGTTCCCTTCATCAGCGTTAAAAACGAGACCCAGGAATAGTAAAAGTAAATAAAGGGGCAAAAAAGAGAAGTGTTTTTTGTTTTTTCAAAAGAGCCAGAGTAATGGGGGCCAACAGAGTCAAAGAACAAGCCCAGAAACGACAAGGCCCTCGACTACAGAGGGGCCATGGAGGAAGCTCTCAGCAGTAGGTCTGCGGACAGCGCGAGAGGAAACAGGCTTAAATCCGAAACCGAGACATATTTCCCCTGGAAGCAAGAAAGCAGCTCCCGACACCTGCCTTCCATCCTTTCACTCCCTTTCACCCCAATTCCAGGAAAATTTTCAAGGAGCAGTAACACTCTAAGTACTTTATAAATTTAGATTCCTCAGCAACGTCCCCGAGACATCTTTAATTCCAGGATTCTGGGATTCTCCCTGCTGCCCCCTCTGATAAGTGTCTCTTCTGGGCGCATGGCCCGGGCCTGCAGTGCATGGAGCTGGGGAGACAGAGAACCCCCCCCCCCGAAGTCAGCTGGAAAGATCGAACCAGTGACCAGCGAAGTAAGGGCAATGGACGTTACAGTCTCATCACTCCTGTCGTATTTGATGCTGACTTTTTTAAAATCACTAAGCCATGTCCCTCAGGCAGAGGGAACAGACCCCCTCCTAAGAAACAGCTCCTGAGACCCGGAGCGTCAGGCGCCCTGTCCGAGAGAGACAGCGATTGGAAACGCAGGTTGCCTCATTCCTGATCGAGGTGCTGATTCACCCCATTTTCTATTTTCCATGTTTCCACTTTAACATTTTCCCATATACTTCAGAAGTTATTTATTTCGCTCTCCACAAGGCATATCATATCCCACATACATCCTGTTATGGGCTGAATGTTTGCGTCCCTCCAAAATCTATATGTTGACTTCTAGCCGCAATATAACAGTATTTAGAAGCAGGGCCTCTGGGGGGGAGGGAGGAGGTGATTAGGTCATGATGGCAGAGTTGTCATGAATGGGACCAGGGTCCTTATAAAAAAAAAAAGCCCAAGACCTAGCTCACTCTCTTTCCGCCATGTGGAGAAAGAGGGAGTTGCCAGTCTGCAGTTGGACGAGGGCCCTCGCCAGAGCCCAACCACGCTGGCACCCAATCTGACTTGCAGCCACCAGAACCGTGAAAATAAATTTTCCATTTTTTATAAGCTATCCAGTCTCTGGAACTCTTATAGCAGTCTGAACTAACACACATCTGCTTTAAAAAAAAAAAAATCCATTTTAAACAACCTAACATCCTTAGGATGTAAAATTCTGATTTATTCCTAGCTGGGGGCTTGTCTCATAATATATAAGGCTAACACACAAAAACTACAAGCCTACAGACATCAAAGCTGAGACCTGCTTAAAGAAGCAGACATTTTTCAGAGCTGTAGAATGGAAGCCAGCCACGTGAAGGCAAAGATCACCGAATCACATCACAGGCAGCTGAAAAAGAAAATTCAATTGTTCCATGTGGAGAGCTGAGACTCAAGAGGCCCAAGGTGCCTTGTGGTCAGGGGGATGTGGGCCTGGGAGATGGAACTCTAATCAGGAGGAGGCAGCCCTGCTATAAAGATCAGCATTAAATCTCACGTGCGTGTTTTCCTAAGTTTCCCTATGCAAAGGTATTTTCCTGCCGTCACCACCCAACAGAGCCAGAACTTCTGCCCGAGCCCCTTTCCCTGAGGCGGGAACTATCCTCCTCTCCTGTGTCAGAAGCGAACACCCTGCTGGTTGCTGGAGGAGGAACGGGAGGCTTTGCCCTTCGCAGTTTTACTGTTTGATTTTAAGCAACTAGCTGGGGAAATTCTGGGCTTAATGAGCCCTCCTCTTGCCCTTGGAAGAGTCACAGAGCACCTCTGCCGGGCAGCAAGTTACACAGGAGTCTCACTGATCTTCTGTCATTCTTCAGATAACATCATATTTTACGTTATCAGTTGCCGACAGCCTGACAGCTGAGACTCTACCTCCTATAAATTCCCCAGCAAAGGAGGACCGGACGTGTCTTCTTTATTGGCCCCATCCGCCTGCACATCCTGAGAAGTCTTTGTGAAAAAAAGGCAAATTTTTTTTTTATTTTTTTTTCCTATGAAAAAAGGAAGGGGCAGCAGGTATCAATGAACAATTATAGAACCCAGGGACCTGGAAGTGCTTTCTGAACATCTCCTTTGAGCCTGGCACTGAGCTAAGTTCCCTAGACCTGGCTCAGAAGACTACAAAGAGCCCCCGGCACGCCGTCCCCAGGTGGGCCCGGCTCTGTGTGGAGGACAGCGAGGCCTCAGAGCACGTGACAGGGCCTCTGCTCTGACGGACTGAGAAATGTCGAAGTCAGGATTTTCCAGGCAGAACAAACATTTTACTGAGATGGAACGGTTACAAACTACAAACAGTGACTATATTCCCACAAACAGATTTGGCCTAATATCAGTTTAGGTCTTGCTCTAAAAAAGTGACATCAATTTTTGTTTCAAATCCTTACTTGTTTTCAAAATTCAACTTTTAACGGTACATGGGGGTACAAACATGATGATGTACTATGCCCTGGCCATTCTTATTGTCGTAAAATATTTCAGCATACCAAACGTTACTCGGTTGCTAGCTTGAGGTCATCGAATTACTCTGGCACCCACTTCGGAGTGAAGCCAAAATTGATTTGTTGTCAACCTGCTGATTATCGTCCTGACATCAGCAGTCCAGCTGACATGGTGAAGACCAGGTCGGCCCAGGAGAACCTCTCAAAACAAATTTGCATATTGATTCCTCTCTCCCTATCCCTTTTTTGACTATATTTGAGACTTGCTGTGATCTAGAGTCACTGGGAGTCTATGTCCTTTCAAAGAGAGAAAACCTCAAATCTTTCACAAATTTGTTTTTAGGGTGAATTTTACTGTCAAAAATTCATCTATCATAGACTATGCTTCTCAAAGAGGAAATTAAACATTTTTTTAGTAAATTGCCCCATGAAAGAAAGAGATGAGCTTTATGTCAGTATGTCTACAACAAATAAAAAAAATTTAAGAAATTTACCAATATTATTTTTTGAGTATATTGCTACCAAAACAACTTAGGATGCTTATCATGTATAACATTACTGAAAAATTCTGAAGATGGCTTGTTACACCTGCCTGAAATCCCAAGTATAATACTCTGTCTTCCTTTCCTTCCTTTTTTCCACAAATGCCTAGTCCATGTCTTACTGATTTTTAAGAAAACACTAGAAAGCATCAAATTGGTGGCTGATTTCCACTTTCAGCAATTGAAAAATGAGAAGAATAACAACAGTACAATTCCAAGGAAGGTCATATTTAATGGCGTACATGGAAATTGTGCTCATTTCCAAACTAGCTGATCTGGAATAAAGAAGAGTGTGAATTTTTCATTCAGAATTCCTCTTTATACTTTTAATAATTCCCCTGCTTCTCTTCCCTTCTCAAAAATAACTCCAAAATATTATTAGCTAGGGGTTTCTTTTGCCTTCTATTTCTCAAGTAAATGAGTCATGCTGTTCTCTAAGACATCATTTACTAATGAGCTTCTTTATTTGGGTTGAAGCAATGGTGACCCTGAGTGCTGACAAGCAGTGAAAATAATTGCTTGGAACACAAACAGTGCCTTTGTATGTGAGTAAGCCAAGTGCATGTCGAGGTATATACCTGCTTTTTCTTTCCTGCTGCATCCCCTCCTTGTCCACACCAATATTTATCATCAAGTTGTATCTTTTTTCACAGTTATGCCAGATTCAGGCTTAAAAATTCTTGCAGCAGTATTTTAAATGCAGTTCTATGGTAATCAGCAAAATGTAGCCTTGTCCAAAACTGAAAGAATTTTGTTTAAACTTCAAAGTCACTGACGTGATCCTGGGCATTGGAGATTCTACTACATACTGCACATATGCATATACATACCCAGGGGGAGTTCTTCTACTACATATTGAAGATATAGAGATACATATATTTTGTCAACCTAAAAATATATGTATATCTACAATATGAAAAGATTCAGTCTCAAGGTGAATGGCTGGTGCATTTGATCGTATAACTCGTTTGTGCTTTACTGAATTTATAAAGCTCAATGAGGCTTTGAGAATAAGTTTCAAGTAAAATTGCTTAATAACTCCCATATAGCTTAACTCTGACCCAAGCACAGGCTTCTGTATATTCACCTTAGGATTGAGACGAGCCAGTATGCCCCACAATAGATTGACATGGATGCAGAAAAACGTGGACTAAAAATAGCTTGTATTTGCATGGCACATTATAATTTAAAATTACATAATTCTTCGCGATTATACCTTCCTCATATGGCAAGGGCCTCAAAGGGCTGTAAGGATTAAGTGAAATAATGCAGGTGAATTCTTGACACATTTGTAAGGTCAAAATAACAGCAACTCTCGTTCCCATCACTGATTTCATTTTCTTCTGTGGATGACACACATTTCTATTCTATACATTTTCATAAATCCGTTAGTCTTTTCTTCAAGTTAGCATTGAAATCAAGCAATAGTTACAGATTTTCATTTATCCCAGGTTTTCTTACTGAAAGGCATTGAGTAATTCGTAACACTATGAATATTTTCTATATCTATGCCAACATCTCTCAGTTTCCTACCTCTAGATTTCTCTGGGATCAATTAGAAATAATATTACATTGACATTTGATAAACTTTTTCAAACAAATTTTTAATTTGTGTTTAATTATCTGGCTCTTTGAAGATTGTATGTTCTCTCCCAAATACTTTCTCCTCTGCCAGTGATCTTAATTAGTCCTTTTTTTCCATTACTTCCCAATTGCAAAGCCATAATGTTAACTCCTTTTAAATGAGTTGTTGTAAGATTGTCAGACAGAAGGAAAAGAATTAAAAATAAAGAATCTGTTACTTCTAGGAGCTGAGTTCTCCTTTCTCATCAAGGATGGAGCACTAGAACATAGGGCCAACAAACACAACCAGAAGATCCATCTGGAGTCATGCACAAATTATTTTTAAATGTTAGGCTTTAATTAATCTGCTTTAGAGAGAAATAAAATGTTACCCTGTGATCAGCAGAATAGTTTATACTGTTATCTTTGCCCTATAAAATTGTTGCTTGATCTTCAGCAACCAGCCATTTCTCACAGCATCTCACTATTTTGATAACATATTCAGTGGCATATAACTATATCTACTCTCTGAAAAAAGAAAATGTTGTTGAGCCTTAGTAGGAATAATGAACCCTGGTAATTGCTACCCAGAAGTTAATCCCACACCTACTTTATCCTCACTTGCAAAATCCCAATTTGTTTAGGTCTAGCTTGTGAACCCCCAATTTTTACCAGGTATCAAACCCTCCAATGGCTTTAGGGGAGGTGGCCTCATTTCTAGATCTAGCCCTAGCACTAGACCTGAGGGTGATTCATAATTTGTCCAGGTCCCTTTGCCAGTGACTGTTTTAAACTGGGACACGTGACAGAGCTCAAGCAAAGGAGATAGGAAAGGATGTCGATGAGAGGATTCTTAAAATAGAGGATGAAGAAGAAGAAAGGGCCCCTCGTCTACTCCTGGATGTTGTCATGTCTGCAATGTCATTATAAAACTGCAGCACCCACCTTGGGACCTTGAAGAATGTTTGCCTGAGAGGAGATGCTGAGGGTGGCAGAGCAGAAAGATGACTGTAAAGTAGGATGTTTTTGACATTAGGAAACTATTGAATTAACTCACCTTGGTACTGTCCTACCTCTGGAGTTTTTGCTATGTGAGATAATGAATTCCTTATTATTTAAGACATTTCAAGTTGAGGTTCCTGATACTTGCAGCCAAAATCAACCTAAGCTCCACCATTATTATTTTATGGGATGCTTGCAAAGGGCTAAAAGATATCCATCACTTAAGTGTTAGGCCAGTAGGCTCTGCTCTTACCTTACAGCATTCTAAGACCTATTCTCTCTCAGCCTCCAACTCTATAGGCATGTATCATTATAACAGAGAAGGGAAAAGTGACTCAAAGCATTAGGCGAAATAACAAATACTTCAAGTATGAAAAAGAGAGAGCAATACATAACACTCACCAGAGAAGAGTGGTGATAAATAAAGGACAGACCTGAATCTGAAGCTTTCATTGTATTTATCATTCAGGAATGCCTACCTTGAACAAATAAATCCTTAAAGGTTATCTAAATAAGGTCTATGAGATTGAAAACAATATGAGATTCTACCAAATAGGATGATGGTCAGAAATGGCAAAGATGAGATGTAATAGGAATAAATATAAAGTCTTAGATCTAGGTCCTAGAAAAATGCAGTGTATAAATTTAGGAAAAGGCTAAAAAGAAACTCTAGAGGTTTTAACTGTTCTTAGATTGGGCACATACAAATAGTGTTATGTGGCCACCACATACATTATGAGGTCTCCCTTTGCTAATTGAGAATAGTGTCTAAATAGGTAATTTTCAGCCTCAGGCAGATATCATCTGTGTCCTTTTAAGAATGCAAATATATGGGCTCAATTCCAGACCTAGTCAATCAGAATGTTTTGGAGTTGGACTTGGCTTTGTGTATTCTATGAAGCAACACCTAATGAACTGGTCCGAACTATAAATCAAACAAGATCTGATGAACTTGTCTCTAAATAGTTCTCATCAGTGTGACTCTATTCAGTTTTGGGAACCAGAGATTCAAAACGATATTTAAAAATTGGGATCCACACATAGAAAGCCAATCAAGACGGTAAGAAATCTTGTAATTATGTCATATGATGAGTAGATAAAAGACCCAAGGATATTTGATCTAGAAATGAAAGTATTCAGAAGAAATCCATGAAAAGAAACTATTTAAGCATGTTGGATATTTAAGATTTGCCATGTGAAGGAGGTACTACACTGTTTAAATAAATCTGAAATAAAGGGTTAGAAGACTAATTTGTGAAGTTAGAAGGCGACAGATTTTAGATTAATATAAAGAAAACTTTTCATGACATTAAAGGGTCAGCAAAGCAAAAGACTGTTTTGAAAAGTAGCAGTTTTCTCATAATTGTAAGTTCCCCCAAGAAGTGAGATGAATGACATTCTGGAACACAATGAGAAAGCTAATGGGGACACTTGCCCTCGATAGGGAGTGAACTAGAACACCTTTGAGGTTACTTTTGACTAAGATTTTATAATACTCTGAGCAAATATATCACATTTAATTAAGATCACAGAAACACAGCACAGAAAGCAACCCTGGAATTCACCAGTTAAAGGTTCTTCATTCTACAGATAACAACTGCTAACACAGTGAATTATTTCTACAGGACAGACACTTCATACACATTATCTCTAATTCTTACAGCAACCCAGAAAGATCACATTGTTAGTCTTATTTATAGATGAGGAAATCAACTTTCTGAGGTCTCTAATTTACCTTAAGCATTTAAATAGTAAGTAGAAGAGTCTCAAAAGCAAACTTTGCCAAAGCCTCTCTCCTGTTTTTAATGATGACCTCAAATGACTTCTCAAGGTCTACAAAACTAATAAAGTCCCTGTTTCATACTCAAGAACTCCTATGATCTTTCACCAATCTGTACTTTTAACCTTACCTTTCACCATTATCCTTAATTCAATGCATAATCCAATTAAATCGAACTGCTTCATTCCTTCTGAGTCCAACATCTCCTGACTATAAACCTTGTATTAAAGCTGTTCCTTCTAATTCTAACACCATCTCTTCTATTCTCCTTACCTCTCTAAATTCAAATTCTATTCAAAGACCAGTTCAAATACTTCCTCCTCAACTCCTTCCTCATCAACTCAAAGTTAGCTTTCTACCCTGAGAGGCTCCACTGCATTCAATACTAGCTCCCCTGTAGTGTTAATGTTTTTGCTTTGCATTTGTGTGTCCATGTATGTGTGCGTGTGATTTGCATAATAACACTTTTTCTACGTTTAATTTTTCCTACTTGTTTCTAAAATCTCTCCACTGAATTGCCCCCAAAATTGAATGCACCACCATGCACATGATATATAGTCAATACCTTTTGATCAAATAAATGAATGAAAAAACTTGAGCCACCAAATATTTAAGTGAGTTGTCCAGGATCGCAAAAGTAATTTATATCTCAATCAGAACTTGAGCCTATACCTTATATAGCTTTTTGTTGTTGTTGTTGTTGTTGTTATTTAATTATATTACGAAGTGATTCTGCTACAAACTTAGATAACTAGAAACAAGAAAAGAACATGTGAACTTTTGATTCAACTTTTCCAAGGGGAAGTAAAACACAGGCAAAATTTTTCAGAAAAAAAATCTGCTTTCTGGAAAAAGAAACCAGAAAAATCTATCTGTTGTCATATTTTGAATAATATGACAAATAATTAAAGCCAAACTCAAGTATCTCAAACCGAACTCTGTCAAGGCAGTCACTAAATAGTCAACTGCCAAAGTTCATGAATATCTAGAAACGTACCTTTCTAATTAAGTAGATAGTATCATGGAGTTGAGTACACGTTCCCTGAACAAATAAATCTGGAAAATGCTATTCTTATGCCATCATATGAAGAAATGGCAATAAATCATTCTAACAGCCTCTCTGCCATGTCATAGTGAAATAGACGATGTCTTCCAATTCACAAAAAAGATACATGGAAAAGAATGTACGATCAGATAACTTGGTAGAAAACCAAGGTAATTGTTTCATACACACTGGCAATCTACGTGAATAACCAATGATATACCTGAAGTTAGAGTCGACATGTATAAAGGCCAGTTCACAGCCAGTTCCAGAGAGAAAGTCAATTATGCCGAAGAACTAAGGTACTTCTCAGGGACGATAAATTATGCTGAGAATTTTTTCTACGATTGACTAAAAAAATGAAATGGTCATGTCATAAAGAAGCTAACATATATAAGAACTGTTAATTTTAAAAAATTAAAGTGCATCTTATCATTTTAATTATTTCAACTCTTCTTGTAATAATTTGGTGTAAAGCCACTGAAGGAAAATGCTCCCTGAACACACCATGCTCGCTCGCTTGCCTTCGGCCGAGCCACGCTATTGTTACCACATCTAGGGACACCCTTGCCTGTCACCCTCTCCATTCCCAACTCCTCCCCCCTGCCTAAACTGCACTCATTCTTTAGGTTTCAGATGATGTTGTTACCTTCGAGAATTCTCCCCTGAACATCCTCCCCAAAGCTGGGCTGACTATCTCCCCCAAAATGAACACCGGCCCTAGCACCCTGTGCAGACTCCTAATACGGCACATGCTCATCATTCTTATGTTTTTGTGCTTCCTCCACCTTGCAGCGTGTGCGCACGCACACACACTCACACTCACACTCACACACACACACACACACTCACACACATACACAGACTGTAAGCTCCTTCTAGTCCGGGACACAGCATCTAGTATGTTTTTTAAGAACACAGTACGAACCTAACATACTTTTCGTGAATAAATACGCTGTCATGAAAAGAATTTTTTTTTTTTTTTTTTGCTATTAGCTGCAAAACATCCGCATCTCCTTGAACATTTCTGATTGTATTCTGCAACATTCCCCATTCTATCTCCTGGTCTTGGTAGCAGGCGTCCTCATTCCTTCCACAAGTTGGAAACCTGGTTGACATTTTCTGCGTGACTCCCTTTTGATATTTTTTATCACAATGGCACATGGTCAAGATTGAGAAACATAACCATCTTAGCATTCATAAGAATATTTTCAGGTGACTGGGTCATCTTTTCTCAATGAATTTTGTATTTAAAAAAAAAGTTAACAGTGGATCTCATTTTAATTATTGTTGGGAGGATTTTTAAAGCTTATTCCACGTTAGAGTAAACTCACTTGAAAGCCGTCATCACACCGATCAAACGTGTGATATTTGTTATTTTCTGTTTTTTGCACATTGACAGAGGTAGAAAGATTGCTCAGCCTGTTCCGTCAGACATTATTAAGTGAGTTGCATTATGGATTCCCTGTTACAACGGAACATTGGGGTAGCTCTGACCTTTTGTCCGTTCGAATATGAATCAGTCACATGGAGGTATAGTTAAGACATGATAACAGTCTTAGCCAAGGGTGAAACATAAATCATTTCAAAATCTTTGAGAACGCAAGGCCAACTGTGTAGACATGGAAGCTGGCCAAACTCAGCTTGCTAACCAAAAATGGACATTTCTGATTTTTCAGATGCAACACAAAACCCTGACACAATTGAATTTAAAACAAAAACGTGTTACATAACGTGAGCCCATGGCTTAGGGGTTAATATCCTTCCTGGTCTCGTGCAGAAAGATGGCCTGTATTCATACACCAAGTGCGCACATGCATGCCCACACTTTTTTGTCTGTTTGTTCTGATGCACTCTATATTTCTGTGTTAGGTACCCTCATTCTCATTCTGCATCTCCCTGGCATTCTGGAAGCATTTTAGAGCCTGCGGTGCTCCTGGAAATACTAGAAATCCATGACCACACTCACCTCAGCTCTCCCCACCTACCCATACTCAAACACATACACACAGAGTTTGTTAAAGTCCAGAAGAAGTACCTTGGGAAGGTAGGTCATCTTAGTCATTTCGATCTCAGAGAGATTTACTCTGAGAGATGCCATAATCCTGTGAGGTATATTTATTCAAGAGTTAAAAATTTCTGCCCTGAGCTAACCCTCCTCTAGTTAAAGCGGGCTTGTGTCACATTGCCAGGAGTCAAGTAACCCTACAGAATCACTCTGCAGTAAACCGGCCCAAATTTTTCAATGATTTTCCTTGTCTGATTAGCCTAGATCTAATCCGCTGCAGTACATGGTTCTGAGACAGGGAGAACAAGATATCTTTAATCGCTGCAGTAGAGGGCAATGTACATGGGGGGGGGGGGGGGCGGGCCCCATACCTTTGAAGAGGTGTGAGCCAGAGGGAAGAATATCAGAATAAGAATATCTGAGCCTCTAGCTGCGTCTTCTTGAAAAAGTATTCAATTCTCGAAGCATAAATTTCACCTGCTTATAAAAACTTTCTTACTTATCTTATATAAATACTGTGAATTTTGTTAAAAGCTAATAATTAAATGTATTAAAAGTCTTTTTCCAAATATGTTAACTTGTCAGCACTAATGAAAGTTTTTCATAATTTTATAAAAGTCATTAACACATTTTACTTATGAAATAAAAAATGATAGATTCAAGAGAAATACCTCAGCATATATTAATTAATTTTCCCCTTCTGGATTTAACCCTCCGCAGCAAGATATAATACTAAGAAACAAATAACAGAATACATTAGAAAACACAAAATATTGCCCTGCTAAACGCAGATGGAAGAATTTCACCAGAGAAACTGACATGACTGAGGAGGCGAACTAAGCTTGAGAATTACAATACAATATAATATCACATCTTAGGGAAGAACTCAGAAACCATAAATACATTCAACTTGGACCTGTTGCTTTTCTAAAGGAGGAATTAAAATATCACGAGGAAAATAAGAAACTAGTAACCACAAATCAATGGGCTAGCTATACCACCGGACTCAAAGTGATGCCAGACCAGTTTTAACTAAGGTTCAATTGTTATGCTTACACCTCGCTGCAACTAGGAAATTTTCCAAAGACAAGAACTTTTGCTTGCTAAAAGGAACATTTTAAATAAAAAAATAAATAAGTAAAAAACAAGAAAGCAATGTAAGGGAGGACGGGGGAGGTAGTCGGGGTAAAGGGGGTCAGATATGTGGTGACAGAAAGAAATCTAACTATGAGAGGTGAACACACAATACAAATATATATATGTCTTACAGTTAAAACGTACAGCTGAAACTTATCAGGTTTCATTAATCAATGTCACCATAAAAAATAAATTAATTTATTCAAAAAATAAAATTTTTAAAAAGCAATGTAAATAGTCAAGATAGATGAAATTATTCCACCTCTTACAAGAAAGAAACAGAAAATTCTGTAGGAAATTAATGATTACACATATTCATTGACAGCTCCCTATAATCTCTAATCTGTTATTTTAAATTCTTTGAGCTTAGCTAGTTTTAAGATGTTTTACTTCAAGTTTCAGGTTCAAAAAGTTATGATAAAATGCCAACTTTGTTATTTAATTTATGAGAGCATAAGTTTTTTCCTAAAAAAAGTTTTATCGCATCCTCAAGATATTTTCTCTCCCTTTGTAATATGTCAGACAAAATCACACATGTGTATGCAATAAAAACATATATAATTTACATCCAAAATATAAAGTGCATTTAATCTGTGCTTTGTAACTAAAACTTATAAATAAACTTAAAACAACAATAAAAGCTATTTTCTGACTAAAACCGTTTTCATTTCTTGACCCTTTAAAATGATGGTTGAAAAGGTATATTAATAAACACATGCATCAAACAGATACTGAAACTCTAAAAGGTCGTTTCTGGCTTTATATAGTAATGGAAAATTCAAGGCAACGGGCAGAAAATAGCTGGCCCAGCACCATACTGAGCTTACATCAAAGAAGCTGTTGGTGTTATCACTATTGACAAACAAACAAACAAAAAATAACTGAACTGGGGCTCTGATAATACTGAGATCCTACCTTGTGAACATAACCATCTTACGTTGACAAAAACAAAGAGGAACCAGCTGTTCTCCTAGAATCGTAATAGAATCCAGAGAGCCATTATTCCTCAAGCAAGGTCCTTGAGAGACATCCCAGATCTCTGAGGGTCTGTTTATTATGCAATACCCAGAGTCATACTCATCCTCTCTATTCCCGCCTCTCACCATCAACAGTGATCAGAACCTACTCTGAGAACAAGAGCTCCTCAGGAAACTGAAGGATCTGGAGACCTTCAGATACATACAGGAGCCTGGAGGTTAGGGCTGAGAACGAAGGGTCTTGAATATGAGGCTAAGAGTTTTTAGACTAGCTTGGAAAGGCCTCAGGGGACCACTAATTCTTTAGAGCAAGGGAAGTATGTGTCCTCAATAAAGTAGAGCAAGTCATCTGCTCTGGGGGAGGGTGACTAATCAAGTACTTAAAAATGGTGAAAAATACTTGGTGCAGTGACTCTCAATAATATTCTAGGAAGTCTGTAAGAGATAAACAGGAGATTAAGCCACGCCGAGGAAAGAGCATGGTGCCGCACAGACCTCAGGTCAAAAGCTTTCATGTCATTCCGCAACAAGATTAGCAAGGCAATGGAAGGGTTGAACTGACTAACGATGAGCTGATGAGCTCGGAGGGACAAGTAAGACAAGTGAAATCTAGAAAGTGCTTATGAGCCAAGGCGATACTGGAGGGAATGGGCTGAAGGGCTGGATCTGGAAGGCGGTGAAACACAAGCTACGAGTAATGGTCACCTAAGTTATGTCCTTATTCCTAAGGCATGCTGAGTGACAGAGTGCACCAAAACACTCTCTCCAAAAACAGCACGGAAAGTCAGGCCGGACCAGTCACTTCGACTGTATTTGGAGAAAGGGCATCAGTAGACTGTAGATGAATTGCCTCAATTTCCTCCATCAGTCACCTGACAGCCAGTTGGATTCAAAACAAATTAACAAAATCCAGTTAGTTTGGGTTAGATTTAGAGAACCGTACTGGGTTTTCATTGCTCTTGCCACCATAATTCCTAGAATTCCTAAGAAAAACAGCAGCTGAACCAGTACAACAGCATAGTTTGTTGACATCTTTCTTTTATTTATGTAACCTGGATTAAAGGTGAGCACTATTTTTTTGATCATCATTCTCTCTCTTTTATAAGCTAGGATTTCGACTCGTAAAAAATGTACAGGAAATTGTCAGCAAAAGGTACTGGTTTTATGATAATATAGTATGACTATAATACCAATCAAAGCTACCATTATTTTCCAGCAAACGAGGTGCTCTATTTTTTTTTTCAATAAATATATTAGTTCATTGAAGCTGGTCTGTTAGCTTTTTCTAGCCCATTAGATTCTCACTTAATATTTTTTTTCTTTAAAGAAAATAGATATTAAATCAATATAGCCTCCTGTAAAAAAGTACAGAGCAGTCTAATATCTGCATAAAACATCCTAATTATAGATACTGGAATCAGTAATCAAAATATATAGTAATACCTATCCATTTAATTAACCCGGTTCTCAATATGTTTAATTTCATTTATATATTACAGCAAACATTATGAATAGGGCATAGCTTATCAGTTAATCATTTACATAATCCATTGCCCTGGTTTAAAAAAATATTCGAACATAGAATAATAAAAGAATAAGATCTAAGTGAAATATCTTTGCTTCTTTTCACTAATACTTATATAAAAATCATCTGGAATCATGAAATAATTCATTCATGGCGCGTCTGATAGTTAGCAAAAGGCATAAATTCTCTTCTTGTAAAAAATCTTAAGCAGAATGAATTCAACGAGTGCTTCCTTACCTAAGACCATGGGAGGCTAGTGTTGGAATGGAATTTAGAGATCACGTTCATGGGTTCTTAAGCCTAGAAGGTCCACAGATGACACGAGCCCCTGAAATTACATGGGAAATCATGGGTATACCTGTGTATTTGGGGAAGGGGAGAGATAGTGCAGGGGGCTATACACAGATTTCAGCAGATTCTGAAGTGATTCAATAACCTTAAAAGAAAACAAAAATATCTACTTTTTCTTTATTTATACATTAGATATACTGTCTGGATTCTACACGTGTAGTATAAACTCTTTATTCTACTATTAGGAAATTGAGACCCAGACTAGGAAAGAGCCATGGAACTAATTAGTGGTTCAGATGACACTGGTCTCCCACATTATGATCTAAGTGCTTACTATTCCTTCCACATCACCAGTATTCCGATGCCTCCACTGGAAACTCTTAAAAAAATAAAAAGCTTTTAAGCATGGGAAGTTAACAACACTTTAATGTCTCTCTTGTTACTCTTCTAAACTTTTCTTCCTCTGGAACAAACGCTTTAGAACTTAAAATTGGGAATTTAATTGGAGGGGGAAAAATTCAAAGATGCGAAAGCCTTTGTATTCTAAACCTCAGGGAGGAATATGAATTTTAATCTGTCAAATACAAGTCTTAAACTCAATTAGGGTAGGTAGCTTATACTGCGCAATCTGAGGCCCCGACGTCTGGTATAACCGTTATTCAGGGTGGAGTGACAGTCGAGAAAACAGGCTTTGCAGCCAGACCGAATTCAACCCAGTCTCCCTTCCGTTCCAACTGCAAGACCTGCGGCAACATTGTACCCCTCCCGTTCCTATGTCCCATACAATGGGGATAATGGTAGCACTTGTCTTAATTTGAGTTTCCCAAAACAGAGTCTGATGGGACTTTGTGTGTATATAGTTCCTTGGAAGACACCTCCAGCAAGAATGAAGAGTGACAAGAGTGTGACTGAGCATTACAGGTGTAAATTATCAAAGCTGTTTCTAGAAGCAAGGGCAGGCTGATTCACCTGGGCCCTCCGAGCATGCAGAGAATGCCTGTGAGAACTGTCGATCGGAAGGAGGGGAGGCTGGAGCATTAACACACCCACCAGCTGTTGTGCACCTTCGGTTGAGGGTTGCCCCGAGAATGTTAAATCTTCACTTTGCGCTAGGCTCACAAACAGATCTAATGACTTCCTACGCCTCTGGAGAAGAACTGAGACAGAAAGCAGACTGACACAGTACGTTTGAGGTGATGGACTCAGCGCGATTCTGAGCTCGCACGGCACTGCTTGCCACAGAGACAACCGAGATCAGAGCTGAGTTAAAGGACAGTGGCACAGGGCACTGAAAGTGTTTGCTAAATTACTTACTTAAAAGCATTGTTGTAGGGATTTAATAAAACAATTTAAGTTAAAGTGGTCAGAACCAAACTGCCATATAATAAGGGATCGATTCGTGTTAGTTGTGATTATTGTTCTTTTACTACTTATTGAATGCCTACCAGATGCCATATATACTCTATCAGGTGATACAAAATAATAACAATAAGTAATGCAGACTCTGCTCTCAATTTCTTCACAGTCAAGTAGAGAGAGCAAAGACTCAAGCATTTGTCAACCACAGCAATAAATTTTATGATAAAGCTGCACATTTGGTCTAATTGTTCCACAAAGCAGGGAAAGGACACTCTGCCTAGAGATCATAGCAATCAGAAAGATCTCACAGAGGGTGCAATATGTGCACAGAATCTTGACAAGTAAGAAGGAATGGCCTCAGGTTGGGGAAGCAATTCAAGAAGTGAGAATAACGTATAAAGAAGCTGGTCACAGGGGCCAGAAAACACGGAGCTCTTAAAAAATGGCAAGGGGCTCTAGGTGGCTGGAACATAGAATTCCGTGGATGGATGTCACGAAACAAGGCTGTATCATGAAGAGGCAAAAAGCACGGTCACGAAGGATAATGCATTTGCCTTCGTTTGGAATTAATTCTACAGGCAACGGGAACGATGGAAGGCTTCCTGTTTTAGAAGTATAGAAGATGAACTGGTGGAGAACGACACTGGATACCGAATCAGATGGGAGGCTATAGCACGTGTTTGTCTGAGATAAACACGATGAAGGCCAAAACTAATCTAGAAGAGAGGCAGTGCAGACAAGGGGTAAAATATATAAGTTTTGGTACCTGGATATAGATGGAAATTGAGGAAAAATAATGTTTCCAAGTTGACCTCCAGGTTTTTTGGCTTAAGTAATCGATTGTTTAGTAATGTTTTCAACCAAGACAGGAAATAAAGAAGTGACTACATCCCTGAAAAAGAAAAAAAAAATAATAAGTTCATTTGGGGTATGTTGCCTCTGAGGGGTCTGCCAAGGACTTGCTTTTTCCATTGTGAAGTCAGCCAGAGGGACCAGCCGAAGTGAGAGAGGCCCAGTGAGGTCCCCATGACACTCTGCAGGGCACGCTGAGGACTCTTCTGGATCCCAAACGGATACTAGACCTTAATAAGTAAACCCGTGATATCTTAGTAAAATAGAAGCTACTCACGTCATTTTTTAACTCCACTAATTTGTTGTATCATCAATAGTGCAGACATTAGGCGCATTATGGGTGCTTTAGAATATGATGTGGCTTAAAGTTATGTTTAAAATTCTATGACTGATGATTTATTAGTCTTTAGATATTCTCTCCAGGAATTTTTATATTTAAAGTTCAAATACCTTTGGATCCACACATCGAGGTACTGTTACTCATGACAAATTTGTTTTTCTTCAGTAATCTAGTTGGAAAAAAGGCACTAAGGAAATGGGAGCTTTGATATGGGGGGCAGAGAAAAAGGGGTCATTTGAAGCACAAATGGGGGAGAACAGGATGGAAAGAGACTAATTTTTCTTTGAGATCACAAGTCATCAACAAGAGGTCCAGCTTCTGTCTGGAGTGAAAGCAGACTTGGGCTGAGGAGGGATTCATAGGAAATGGAAAATAATTAAAGGTCGACTTCATTATTTTCATTCTTTGGGCTCAACTTTCAAAATCTGGTACAGTATATGGTGTGAAAAAAAACTGTATTGGAAACATTGAGAATAGTCTGGGTTATGTTTGCAGAATGCTGATGACTGTTTGTTTATTTGTTTGTTTTTATAGAATCAGATTGTTTCTTGATCATGAGAATTTGCCAAGGAACCTGAAGCATCTCACTGGTAGCGAGCGAGGCCAGCCACCCAGGTCCAATACGAGTGACCAGTTTAGAATCCTAAGTTATATAAGATAAAATTTTATGATAAAGATCAATTTTTATTCAATCATATTAACCTAAGTAAAGGGGCTGTAGCCTGTGAGAAGACCTAATCCAGTCTCTCAGCTTGGAGAGCAAATGAACTTTTCTGACAATCGTCTTTTCAGTGAATTAATAGCATTGGTTCTCCTGCCTAATAAGCTGGCACCATGAGCATCAAATCTTCATCTCTTCCATTACGTGAAACTATTCCCATGGCTCTCCTACCACACTCTTTCATTAAGCAAGTACCTCAGGTCAGAGTTTCTTTTACCAATTACAGGCCTCATCAATTCCCCAATCTCAGTTTTAAAAGTCTCTAATAGGAATTTAAGTTTCCTATAACTAACAAGCCATTCCATTAGGAAAAGAATGAGGGAGGAAAGAGTGATTACAGAATTAAAGGGAGAACACACACGCTCATCTATTTAGTACTACCCTGAGCCAAGTCCTCTGAAAGCAGTGGTATACAGGCATGGTGTCTGCTTGTAAGAGGCTCCAGGGAAGCTTAAGGAACAGCTGTGAGTTGCATACGTAGCGACAAGACAGGGCAAAGATCCTCGACCACAGAGAAGGAAACCAATAGCCTCGGGGAGCAAGCCAGGCGGCCAGCGAGATGACATTAGTCAAGTCGGTTGGCCAATAAATAAATATCTAAAAGGCAGGTGTTATTTTAGATGCTAGAGATCACACTCTAACTGGGAAGTGAGGGGACAAATGCATCCTACAGCTAGAAAGTCCAGAAAGAAGAAATCATGAAAGAGGATGACTAAGTATGCTCATGAGCCAAGTGGTCAGGGAAGGCTTCACTTAGGACTAGAAAGAGATGGTCATGAGCAGCACTGAGCCGAAACTATGGCAAAAACAAAATTCCTGGCAGGAACAAAACTACCACGTCTGAGGACGGGAAGGGGGTCCATGTCACTGTCGCTCAGTGAAACGCAGGGGTAAGAGAAAGAAAGAAAGTCACAGGTTACTCAGGGGTCAGATTATGTGGGCTTCCAGATGATATGGCTAGAAATGCACATTTCATTGTAAGTAGAAGCCATTGGGGAGCTTTACCTGTGAGAATGCGATGGTCTGAAGTGAGTCGTACAGTTTCCTCTGGCAACGGTATAGAGAACTGATGTTCGGGGAGCAATAATGGGGGCCAGAAGACTGATGAGGGGCTTGTGGCTGTAGTTCAGGTAAAATGACAGTGGCACTAATCCAGGGGTGATATGACGGTGGCTTGGACCAGGGCTACGAATACAAAGATGGTGAAAATGAATACGATTCAAGATATGTTTTAGTAATGAACTAACAAAGTCTGTTAATGAATTTGATACAGAATGTGAGGAAAAGGGACATCGAGCTTACTCGCAGGTTTCGGCCTCAGCAGCGCTGTAAACCATACTCACTTTACTGACATGAGGAAGGCTTAGTGAGGGAAAAAAGAGGGTTTTCTGGCCTTGCTAAGTTTGAGATTCTAATTAGAAAGCCAGCTGGAGATAAGCAGATACTGGATATATGAGTATGAGAGGGTAAAGGGAGGTCCAGGCTGGGGATATAATTTGTAAGCCATCAGAGAATATAGATGGTTCTGAAATGATCTTAACGAGACCCTGAGATGTGTCATTCAACTAACATTTCTGAGGCATCCGCAACGTGTAAAGCAAATACTAATCAGCCCTTACGCCGGGATAAATAGGATGGCAGTCTTTAAGGAGCTTACGGCAGAGTGTGTGCATGTGTATGTCTCTGGGGTGGCCACGAACATAAAATAAGTAAAATACACAGCAGAAGGAAAAAGCTATAAAAGAGATCAAAGCTAAGTGGAGTGGGAATACAGCGAACGATGTGATTAATTCCAACTGAACAATCTATTTCTCCGAGGCTGTGCCATTTCAGGTGACCCTTAAATAACGTGTTGATATTAGTAGGTAGATGAAGAGGGAAAGGGTTGACGGTCCAGTGCGGGGCAACAGCAGGGAGGTACAAAAGCAAACACAAAACAACACTGCGGAGCGGGAAGAAATGAACAAATAAGCACAACACAGCCCCAAAAGGAAAGGATAAAGGAGACCTGCGTGTACGTAAATAATAACAGAGGCCTATCCAAGAGGGATGGAGGAACAGGTGGCCGAAGCATGAGAACAAAGTGAACTACAAAAGCTGGCCCTTAAAGACCTATTCCCGCGATGGCTCTAAGGGACTGAATCCAGGAAATGGACACCCTTAGGCACTGATGCTGGAGAGTATAAATTACGGGTCTTTTCCTAGACTAGAGACAAGAAAGAGGGGGCCAAAAAGACTAGGCTGTTACGCCTGCAAATTCTCCAAGAAAAAACAGGTCTGTGCTTTTTTTTGCACTTCGTCATAACGCATAGCTTAATTTGATTATAATTAATATCAGCAAAGGAATTAGAACACAGGTGTGGTATGACAGTAGACATAAATTCCAAAAGTCAGGATCTTCTACTAAAAAGTTACCTTATTTAAATTTACCATTGCACGTAAAACCATTGCCTAAGAATACAGAGCCTACAAATGACAGATTATCTACTTATCATGTACTTACATACCTATAGTTCAAGGTGGCAGAACTCTCTATTCGAATATATATTTTTTATTAAAAATAACGAGCTACACCTACACATGCACACAAATGTATATATGCAGTTTATTACCTTTGCTATATTAAATATACTGAAATATTTCTTGATCTGAGATCTACCGACTAAACTTATTTTTACTGGAAGGGCTAAAATTTGCCTGAGCTTTGATGTATATACACTTGTTAAACATGATAGAAGATACCAGCATTTCATATTCACGTTTATATTCTTTTAGCTTCCATAATTTTTAGAGCATGAAACACAAAGTAGAGATGTGGTGAAGAGGAAATGCACGCACATGGAAACACGTAAGCAAAATATTATTTGCCAGTAGTAGCAGAAGGGCGGTGGGCAAAATGTCTGCTAGTGCTGTTTCCCCAGAAAATGAAACTGATCTGGATTTCCAGAGGGTAAGAGACATCTGGTCCTATAAATACAGTCATGGATGCCTGCCCTCCAAAAGTAATCCTATCCACTGCGAATTGGCCTCGAGCATCATTATACCAGATAGTATTTTAAAACCGAGATGATAATACATCCAGCGTATAAAACCTCTTGGGGGGTTTTGTTTCATGTCTTCATTTTGTTTTGCCTGTTTTTTAGGAAAATGTTCTTTTAAGAGAAAGAAGAGGCGTGCATAATCTCAGGCGAGGCTTTTCTTAAACCCATTCTTCACAGGGCTTAACCATTATTTCTCCCTTCCTATCTGGACTGCTGTAATTTCAAGACGATCGAGAGAAAAACTTCGACCATCTGGAGTGTCATAAGAAAACAACTAGCTTCTGTGGTGCCTGCAAGCACCTGAGAACCAAGGCAGATGGCAGTGGAGTGCGATAAGGCCCATGTAATCACTGCATCTGAAAATAAAGACCACCTTTGGGCTCATTCCCCTCCGACTGTTCTTCACGGTGACATTGCTGTCGCCTCTTCTTGGAGATCGGTAGGCAGGAAGAGCTTCTGCCCTCCTCTAAAGGCAGACCAGTCAAAATCTGGAGAGCTCTAATAGTCCTAAAATTCTTCTGCCATCCGAGTCAAAATTTTGCTGCCATGTAACTGGATCCATTTGTTCTGTTCGGGCTACCGGAAACTACGCTGAGCCCTGATGCCTTTACATGCAACACTCCAAACATCCGAAAGCAAGAATTATAAGTGCTCTTAATTACAACTACTTCATAAACATTGCCTCAACTATAAGGACCTCATAAATATTCTCTATTTTTTAATTAACCATTCCATCTATACCCTGGTTGCCAAAGTCACTCATGGATTATGTCATTCTGTACTGTGTCTCTTTTTAAATAAATTCTCTAAGTACTTAGACTTACAGAAAAACTGCAAAGAGAGGGGAGTTTCCATATGCCATGCATACTCATTTTTCCCATTATTATCTTTCATTAATATGGGACATTTGTGTTCTCATTCACAGCTCTGCATTATTAAAAATAATCAACAGGACTAAGAATAGAACTTTATGGCTATATGAGCTTTAACTGTGCCCACTCAGGGAAGAGAAAACTACATTTCCAGAATTCCTTTCCTTCATGGTTCTGAGCTAAGATTGGCCACAAAGAGAAATTTAGGTGAGATTAAAAGGCAAAAGCAAAGCAGCAGCCACATGTAAGCTTGGAAGGTTGGCACTGGGCCATGCTCTTTCGCGCGCTCAAACGGATCAGCTGTAAAATCTGCTGGCTGACCTCGCTGGCATGTGCAGCAAAGGCCAGAGCCACAGCCTTTCAGCTTCTCGAACCAGGTCAGCGGTGCATGTTTGGACCTCAGTGTCTCCTGCCAGATACCTGCATCATCGAATTGGAACCTTGGAGCGAAGCAGGATCCCAGACCATCCTCCCCACACACTCCGATTTGTCCTTGCTTTCCCCCTTCACATTCGTCTTTTCTTCCTGGCTTTCTGCTACACTGACTTAAGGCCCAAAAAAAGTAGGAGCCTTCTACAAACACTGGAACCAGTTCCCACGATCACACGAGGTCAAATCCTTGCAATTCTTATTTCATATCAATCCTAGGAGTTCCACTTCTGGAATTGAATCCTGACTGATACAGGGACCCACGATCAACTCCTTTCCTCATCTTACTTGTGATTCAACTTAAAGGAGCTAATCATTCAACTGGCCATGAATTCGTTTGGTTGTGCTATTATCAGTACCATGTTTCTGCATATCTTCTATACGAATAGCATTAGAAGGTTTATAAATTCCTATTTAAAATCAAAACCATCATACCTATAGCTTTGCCTGGGCCTCCCCATCTAAGAAACATATTATAAGAACATCAAATGAAGTTCATTTGGCATGATTCCTGGTGATCACCATTTCATTCCTAAAAATGACAAGTTACCTGTTTAATAATTCCTTCCGGAAACATGTAGGAAACTAATCAGACTCACTACCGGTAATTCTCAGAATTTTTTTCTTTTTGTTTCTTTAAAAAGAATGGCAACTCTCTGGTTCCCTGTGATCTTCAGAGATTACTGGCAGCACTTCTCTAATCACGACTATAAATTTTTTCTGTACCCCAAGGATTTAATTTGTCTGACCCTGGAGACTTGTATTAATTTAAAGCGCTATCGTGTTCTTACTATTTCTTGTCAAGATCATTACCAGTTGTGGGCTCAGGTCTATTACCCACTTGCTCCGGCCAAGAAAAAAAACAAGTGTGAGCCCTTGGAGGAAGCAGTGCCGCTCATTATGTGGTATATCACTAACACATAAATTCCCAGGATCTTGCTACAATGCAGGATTTTCTTCGGAAAGTATGGGTGAGGCCTGAGATTCTGCCTTTTAACAAGCTCTCAGAGGTGGTGATGTTGCTGGTCCAGGAACTGCTGGTTGAGTACTGAGAGTAACATGAGAAGCAGAGGCAGATTTCCTGGAAGCTAATGAAGCTTCAAGGACCATCACTTGTACTGCCTCCTTTGGGTATTAGAAGTTGCCGGGAGCCATAAAATATTTTAGATTAATGGGAGGAAGCCAGGCTGCAATTAGAAAGCATTTCTATATAAGCATTTCTGGCAAAGTACTTAGAGATCTCAGAAAAAAGAGACCTGGACCTCCAAGCTGTCATTAATTTGCTGTGATTTAATCTCTCATTCTAAATATTCAATCTGGACCTAATGTTATAAATTATGATTTTGTATTCCTTTATGCAAAACGGGCCCCCCAAAACATATAAATTCAGACTCAGAAGACAGTGACTATATCCCAGTAAAGAGTACGAAATTCAGAGCCACACAAACCCAGATCTGCCAGTTAACAGAGAGCTGGTGCAGACAGAGATTATAGCTTGGGTTTGAAGATGATCATGAATAGTGACTGTAACTCAGTTCAAGTTTGCTTTTACTCTGACTTATTCTCGAAGTGGCAAAAAGCAATGCAAAAAAAATACACGAGATACAAGTATTGATGGGGAGTGAATATCTACAATGCCTTCCTTGTATCTCATGGGTGTACATACAACGTTTGGTGGTCTTAGCAATCCACGTGAAGAAAAAGGCCCACCTAGGAAAGTGTTCAACAATGTAGACTTTTACATGTAGTGCACAGACCCTAGGATGCTCTCAGTACTCCTCACTGCCTTAGTATTAAGGTCCTTGTGTAAACTCCTCCCCTTGTGACTTGCTTCTAATCAATAGAAAATGGCAAAGGTAATAGAACGTCACTCATACTTATATTACAGCTGACTAGGTAGAGACAGTCAGACTCCCCCACTGCCCTTGAAGAAGCAGTCATGTGTGAATTGCCCATGGAGAGCGACACATGTCAAGGAACTGTGGGTGGCCTCTGGGAGGCCTAGTCGAGTCTAGTTTCCAGGGCCTCAGTCCTACAATCCAAAAGAACTAATTTCTCTAACGATCATGTGAGATTGGAAGAGGACCCCGAGGTCCAGATAGGAATGCAGCCTAACCAATAGCTTGATTGCACCTTGGTGACACTGAGCAGAGGACCCAGCTAAGCCATGCCCAGACCCGGACCTACAGAAACTGTGGGATAATAAACGTGTGTTGACTTAAGCCACTAAGTTTGTGGTAATTTGTTACACAGCAAGAGGAAATGAATATAAAGCATCAACCCACATTGGCAACCAGAAACCACTTAAACCATCATACGAGGCAATGGTTCTTCTTCTGAGGGTGGCATCACCCCCCAGGCTAATATCCTGATCTCAGAGCACAGAGTTCTTGTGTCCAAGCCCCTTGAGCTACCCCCTACTTCTCTCTGTCTGCCTTACCAGGCCTAGGAGTTTTCAGTGCATGTCTTTACTTTAGGGACCCCCATGGAAGACACTGGCATAGCCTATCAGAACGGCTGGCTATGCAATTTTTAAGACTCGGCACTAAATGAAAAGCTGAGGTCTCTCGTTCAAGACATCTTAAGATGAAATTCAGAATGTTTTTTCCCCTGAGACAACTTTATAAATGCCAGTTATAAGTATTAAAATTATGAAAATTATAACTTAGATTCATTATGATGGATGAATGGTATTTTGTGGGCTAACCTAGCACCCTAAACATCGATGACAGTGTTTTAATTATATACGGTCCCAAGCAAGTCATTTATAAACAAACTTTTGGAATGCAAACTCCACATAATTTGGGCTCCGCAGGAATCTATAACATTTAAAACCATCAATACGACAGACCAAAGAAGCTCATGAAAAAAGACCATGATGCATTAGTGATACATGTTTACTACCTATCAGAAATTTTTCCTTTCTATTTTTCCTATGCATCTATGATTTCCAGCTGTTATTATCATTAACAATTATAGTTCATGAAGTCAATATCGGTGTGTCATCCATCCCTCCCTCTTCTCCTATAGTCCATGTTCATAGAATAAAAACAGTGGCTGGAACCAGGAGAGGCTGCCCCATGTTCCACCTAAGAGATGAGGAGGCCACATTTGGCTTTTGAAGAAAGGAAAAGTGGACTTTGTCTATAATGAGATAACGATGCACACGTAGAGGAAAAGGAATACAAGAAGGCAAGCAGGAAGGATGAAAATCGAGCCGGACCACTATGAAAGCCATGTGGTGACGCCGGGTCCCAGTGGCGGACGGCACGGAAGGGAGTGAAGAAGGGTCTGGCCCTGGGGGGGTGGGGCCAGCAGCCGAGCCTGCAGCAGGTCCGGGAAGACGCGTGCACAAGGCGCGGCGCTCCTCACAGAAATGAGCTCACGTTCATTAAATCAATCTCATTACTTTTATGTTCGCCGAAAGAACAGGCAACGTCTGGCACCTCGACGACAGCTTAAGCAGGTTCGGGTTCCATTTGGAGAGAATTACATCTTTTCTGTAACGTGAACACTATTTTCGCAGTTTCTTAATGTCAATTCCGAGGAGCTAAGTACCTGCAGCCTCGCCTATGATCAAATCCGGCAGCGTTTCTCATCTCTGACCTTCAGCAAAACTCTGGAGGAGTGGTAATGAGAGTTGTAACTAAGGCTGAACCGCAGAGGGAACAGAGGGGGGGTGGGGTTGTATTCAAATGCCTTTTCAGGGGTAGGATTAACAGGACATAGTCAAAACACAAACGGTGAAGGGGCTAGGACATAGGACAGAACAGCAAAATTATGTTTGACTCGATACATGCCGAGGGCACACGTGTAGCACGACGGCATGAAGCCATTAATAAACTTCAGAAAAAAAACGCAAGTTTCCAGTTAAACCCAAATTCGATTCTGTCCAGACTGAATCTGATCCTAACGCGCTTCTCATAAAGGTGTCAGAGGTTACGTGATGGTTTCTTTTTTGGTCGCGAATATAAGATTAAGGAGACTATACAGAGTGCCTATGAGTTCGTTTATCTCAAGACCTTAGAGGCTTTAGAGAAATCAGTCTCAAAATACTAACTGGATCCGTGAGCTAGAAAGTGCTTTAAAGATGCACGGTATCATCGCCCGGGTTCTTTACGTACACGTGAGACATTCTTAAAGTTGGCAGATTTTCGACAAGACAGTGGTAGGGTTGGGTGCTGGTGTCAGAGCGCTCATTAGGAAAGCAGAAGTGGGGTGAGGGTGTTCATTAGAGATTTAACCCATAGGGATGACTAGGTGGGCACGCTTCCCTCCAAATCATCACACACACACACACACACACACACACACACACACACCTCGCACTCGCCTTTTGCTCAGGAATGATCCTCCGCGGATGACTCACCTTCCTCCTGTTGATCTCATGCCCATGGGCAGGGCTCACCTCCTCCCCACTGGCTGAGCTGCCGTGAAGAGACCCTCACTCTGCCTGGATAGAAACAGGAGGCAACACCTTTCAGTCATTACATAAAGGGACCTCCTGCTGCATAATGAAACGGTTCGCCTTATCAGGGGGTGATTGTCACGGCCATCAGAAACACCCGGGCCATTCGCTGGCACAGAGAAGATGCAAATATGAAATGGATGGCTGTGGTTAGATCAGATAAACATTTCCCATCTATGATTTAATGAAATCTGAGACGTACAAAGAAAATCAAAGGTGAAAAATCGGATTAGATGAAAGATTTTGAATAATCTATAGATTCAATGAGAATGAATCTTTATAAATTAGGATGTACTCTTCCTTTAAGTTGTGTACCATTGGCATTACAATCTTAAACATTAAATATTACAGTAAAATAAAAGAAAACCTCATGACAAGGAACTTCCCATAAGAAAACAAGCATTAACAATAAGAATTATTATTGTCCTTTAAAGAATTACTACGGAAAGGTCATACTTCACTTGCTAGGCAGTGGTCCGGCTGGAATGACGTATTCCTTTTTCTTTTGTCTTGCTAACCTTTTTAAAGCAGTGTTATTTTAAATTAAGTTGGATATCTTCCACATTAGTAATATTTATGCTCCAGGGAGGACTGAAGCACCACGCACAGGCGATTTTTATTGACCTGGCTTCCTTTCTCCTCTTCTCAGTTTTTAGTTCTAGTCTCATTTTTATGCATCCCTTGTGGAAGATTAATGTTTTTAAACATCACATTTTGCTACACTGAGATTATGATAAACAGAAATATAGAATCCTCTGTATACTCTGAAAAACATTAAAATCATAGAAAATATGCATTAGAAAGATAGAGCGAACACACTTCATGTGGCACGTTATCTGCTTCCTCCCAATCCACTCCAGCTCTTTCTCTCCAGGTACAGAGGAGGGCTCAGCACCTAAAGCTTGGGTCTGGGTGGCATCTAATCAATAAAGAGTGGGGTGAGAGGAATGGCAGAATGATTGAGAGCAGGTAAAGGGGCATCAGCCAACTATAAAGAATAAGAGACAAAATGCTCTCTAAGAAGAAGAGATGTCAAGATTTTAAGGCCAAGGAAAAGGCCAGATACTTTTGGGTGTAGCTTTTGTTTCTAATCTTAGAAGTCATGAGTCCCCATGATTACAGCAAGAGGAAAGTTTAACAAACTAAAAATCGACAGCTATTCTTGGACCAATCAGAGAATTGAGGTCACAGGGCAAAACACCACCCCAAAATCTATAAAGACAGGCAAATATAGAGAATCATAGCCAAGAACAGCTTACCTGGAGTAAAGCTGCTGAAGCCATAAGCTGCTAGAAACACCTTAAATCAATGTCACTAAGTAAGTGAAAGAAGCCAGTCTGAAAAGGCTATATACTACATGATTCCCATTATGTGATATTCTGGAAAAGGCAAAAATATTTTTAAAAATCAGTGGTTGTCAGGGAGTAATTAGGGAGGGATAAATCAGTGAAGTACCTAGAATTTTTAGGGCAATTAAACTATTCTGTATGATATTATAATGGTAAATTTATGACATTGCACATTTCTTCAAAACCCATCTAACATATAGCACAAAGAGCAAACTTTAACATACACGAATTTTTTTAATAAATCATTTAGAGATCAGGAGATTCAAGAAAATAATTGGAAAGATTTAAAACATTCACTAATCATGGTTGGGGAAATGATGCTGACCTAAGTGATTTTGGAAGTGAGTGGGGTCCGTGAGGCTAAAGGCAAAAGGAAGTATATATAAGCACTGTACTCTAGCTGATACAGTTGTTTCTCAAAGGGGTACGAGTTAACAATTCTGGCACAGCATACATGTGGATGGGTGGCAGGTGGTGGAGTGGAAATTTACAGATAAGCAAGAGGAGGAGGCTAGAATGATTCATATGGCAATGGATTAGAGCTGGAGTCGTAAGAAATCACATTTCATCTATGTATACAAATGTGTGCTTGTGTGTGTGTGTGTGTGTGTGTGTGTGTGTGACACACAGGTCAGTACACACACATATTTCTTTGCTATGTCAATAGAGAGGGCCTAAATGAAACAAATATACCTAGCACCCAAGATCTTGGTTTCTAATACCATTTTCCAATAAAAAGAAGATACTTTGGGCTGCTCTAGCATTTTGGAATAACATTTTATCCAAATATGTTAACATTTATAATAGAGTTATGTGAAAACCAAGATTTGTCTTATATGTTATTCAAAATTCATTAAGCTGTGTTTGGATTTTACAGGTACCAGAGATGGCGTTTCGATTCTTCAACTCTGTTATAAATACTTAAGTGGCCAAGTTCCATCATCTCTCATTGCTACCTAAAATTAAAAAAAATAAAAAAAACTTTACTGGCTTCTTGCTATTTATCCAGGGAAGGAGTCCTGTTGCTCACCTTCATGATCACTCACACACACACACACACACACACACACACACACACACACACACAGAGAGAGAAAGAGAGAGAGAGAGAGAGAGAGAGAGAGAGAGAGAGAGAGAGAGAGAGAGATAGAGAGAGAAACAAGCCATCCACCTACCAACCTACCAACTAGGTTCTTCCTTCAGTGGAGAGTAGTTTCTCTTGTTTTATTTTACCAAATAAATGTTGAAAATAATTACCACATAGGGTTTCACAGTAGGTGAAACTTTCTAGGACTCTTGCTTGAAGGTTTTTAAATGGAAAGTAAAAATGCAGAGAATTCACAAGACTTCTCAAATCGAAAGTTGGAGAAAGATACAAAGAAAATGACACAGTCTCTCCAGGGATTTACAATATGCTTTGTTTTAAAACTTACAGAATCAGGCAGTCAGAAGGAAAGCAATGCACAACCTTTATTTAGAAATAGAACCTAATCCCAACTATTCACACCTTTTTTTTTTTTCAGGGCAAAAAGACTACCGGTGACACATAATATACATAAGTAATTAATAAGAATATAAACAAAGTACATGTGGGGGGCAGTAATGCCAGGGGAGCTAGAAATTAGAGATATTTTAATTGGAAATAGCCTCTGACAATAAAAACGTAAATCCTTATCATTCTCTATGTTTACCCAACTATTCTTGATCTGAACACCAACAGAAACTGCCACATAAGAAATCTTTTTTTACAATACTTTATTTTTTAATGTTGTTAGAATGTTTTTATACAACTCTTTAAAATAGCAAAGAATTTGAAAAGCCAAAACATTGCAGAATGAAAGTCAATATCTTTTAATGTGAGGCTGCAAAGTTTAAATAGCTAATATTCTTATCCTAAATATTTGTAAATTTATTAATATTATAATACAGTATTTGAAAATTAAGAACCAAATGTTCAGATTGGTTAGTAAAGAGGACATAAAGAATTTTAATTTTTTTACTTTTCAGAAATATTTGCATGTGAAGCGATTTCACCAGTTGTCCTGGATTAAAATCTTATTAATAAAGAAAAGTTTAATCCTATGAGTAAATAGATTCTTATTAAAGAAATGTGTTCTGAAATCCAGTGCATGTGAAAGAAATTTTAATGTAAAAAAAAAAATCACAAAAACAAAAATGATCAACAGTTGCATTTCAAGAAAAAAATGTAAAACTTTTAGGATTTAAAAACATAATCATATTCCTTCACATTTAATTTCTATTCATGTAATTAAAAAAAAAAATGTTTAATAGGACTAAATAGCAATGCTAAATTTTACACTTGACCTTAGCCAAAAGGCCAAAAAGCAATTAGCAGTGCTAAATTTTAATCATGATCTTGCATATTGCCTTATACTGTTCATTTTAATGTTCATTTTATTCTTTGAAAAACAACATTCTTCCAAAACTCCAGCTGTTCCAAGAAGCACTGCAGAATTCCACTTGTCTCTAACACCTGCAATGTCATATTGAGGACAAATATTTGATCCTTGAATACATTTCTTACCCCTTTCCATATATCGCTAACATATGGAGAGATGGGTACCAGGTACCTGGTAATAGGTGCTAGGCAGTGGCCGTTTGGTGTAAATGCACATTACTGAGGAAGAATTTATAGACCGAATTCCCATTTATAACTATTAATAATATTCTGTCATCATTAAGTAAGTACTGACTCAAATGCAAAAAAAAAAAAGAAAAGAAAGAAAAGAAATGTATAAATACCCTAGAATATATACTAGGATTTATTTCAAACAAGTGAAGTTTGTGCCAAGGTACTTGTATTTTGCCCCTGTATCCTCCCTCCTTATGATTGACATCCCCACATCAATAGGACTTGGTTGCACTGCAGGCAATGACTCTTGAAAAGATTTGGGTCTCCCATGATTAAAAAAACAAACAAAAAAAAAAAAACAAAAATAAAACCCCAGAGGATATACATGACCTTGATCTTAATAAAAATTTATCGTCAGCAATGCAAAAGTACTTAATGCCACATTTAAAAATGGTTTAAAATGGTCAAATTTGTTATGCATACTTTACCACAAATTTAAAGCATAATTCATCATCAAAATAATAAATATATTACACATTCATTCACTATGTGTCCACACATAAAGTTTTGTTCCTATTGTATTAGCTTTTTTTATTCATAAACCTGAACTACACCCTGATCCATCAGCATTATTTATTCATGGATACAGAATATAAAGTCTTCACTGCCAAAAATAGGAGCACTAATATATTTAGATTAACATTTCAGTTATAGAGCACCAGCTAATATATACAATCATATTTTCAGTACTGTGGTTTCACAGAATCAGCTCGACTTACATCTACTGTATTCCTATAGAACACAAAGGACTCTGCCATTTTTATTGTCACCTCGAAATACAGTTGACCAGCTCATAGGCTTTACACTCATACTATAGGTTTATTCACATGTAAGGTTGTTATTAACCCCAAAGTCACCACAGGAATTTTCTAAGACCAAATCTTGTTGTCATCATATGTCTCTTATTTGTATACCTGACCCCTAATCTTCTTGGCCAAAAAAAGGGGGAAAAAATGCTTTGCATACAAATTGTCGTTCAACAAAGATACATTAGTTTAACAGTATTTCTTCCTGGTTTTACTAATTTTACACACCCAGGCAGAAGAGGGCTCTCTTCTAGCAATTTAAAAACTAAAGATATTATACAGGTACCAGCATACAAGGCTGACATTTTCTGCACTGGTTGTTAAACTACTAATCTACTTTTAATCTGGTTGTCGCACTCTACCCTTACTGTCTTATCAGGAGGTGCCCGCCATGCACAGTGGGAGTAGAGGCCAGGCATGGGGCCAGGTGCAGTGTCGGTGAACATGAGCCTCTACCTCTACCTGCACATCTACCTAGTGTACCAAGGGGTGGCCATCCGGTGGAGTCACAGACAATGGCCGTCACTGCCCCAGAGCAGGACAACACAGGCGTGGTGGGGTGTGGGTGGCAGGGCAGGCAGCACCGGTGGAGGTGGTGTTGACAGACAGCCAACCCAGAGTCGCCCTCGGTCCAGGCCATAAGGGAATCACAGGCAGAGCATCGTGCCGGCTGCCTTCCTACCACATCGCGGTTCGGTGCTGACTACACGCGATGTAACGAGGAGTCACCGGAAAAGTCTGCCATGACTCACTATGTCATGATTGCAAAAGGGGCATCGTAGCTACTAACCTCCTCAACAAAATGTCACACCGATGCTATTTAAAAAAACCAATGATTGGGAAATTGTTGGAATGATTTGAGGAATTTAAATGACTTTAAAGTGCAACTTACAACACTTGGTAAGCTGTCTTATGATAACGTGAGTTGTCAGAATATTAAATTATTTTTCAATTTTTTCTTGTGCATTGATTTATATATTAATCCATCTACTTAATAATATTTTGAATATTATTTTCTTTCATTTTACTCCCATCACCCTTGCTCGACATCTATATTTGCTTACCAATATATCCCCAAAGACAAATACGGTGCTGGCACATAATAGGCCTCAAAATATTATCCAACAAATGATTTAATAATTGCATAAAAATATATACTCAACCAGTAGTTTTAATTTCCCAATTCCCCCTAAATAAAAAGTCAACAATTCAATTTCACAAAAATATTAATTGAGCCTTAGTAAGTGTAAGGCATCACGGAACATTCTGTGGAGGGTATAAAGATGAACCCCATTCTCTGCTCTCAGACAATTTGAAATCTAATGAAAATCTCTACTAATGACAGCGGGCTCTTCAGGAAATGATATACCCAACAGCATGCACAGGGCCACACACCTGTGGGAGTCTAGCCTGGACAGTGGACAAAGGGTTTGGGATTTCAGAACTGTGCCTGTCCTACATTGCCCCAGAAGTACTGCTCCCTCATAGTCACAATTGTCAAATGAGGAAGAAATTGCACTTTCTGGCTCAATAGGCATGACACCTGCTTTATGGCTTTATGAGCAACTTTCTCATTGTTGCTTTGTTTTCCCCGCTTTTAAAGTTAGAAAAAAACATTATTCATTTTTAATAAGCATAGATGTTTTATTAATTTCACTAAATTCTATTTAGTCCCATCCTTGCAAACATGTTGGGTCTTCTTGCCTAATGCATGGTGACAAATGTGCACGCATGCTGTTCCTTTTGAGAAGCAAATGACATGGATGCTTAAAGGGTTTAAACAATAACTAGCCTACCATAGAAGAAAAACAGAAATAGTTATATTACCTCACTGGTATATATACTTATTTATAACAAAATAAGGTGAAAAAGAGACATCAGAACATCTGATTTAGTGAAATATTTTTGAGCAAAAAGGACTTCTAGTTCCATAGACTATTTCCAACTTCTTCAGCTATATGGATTTGACAGGTTGTATATGTAAAAGCATGACAATTCTTTATAATTATTAGAAGAACACCCTTCTGGAACATCCCACCAGTCACAGATGGAGGATTTTCACCTCTCCTTAAATGCCAAAAAATGCTATGATCGACATCAAATTTATATCCATAAGGCACATGCAGTTATTTAGTGCCATATGCCCTGCCTCGGCTTCTCAAGTGTTCATGCTCTAACTCCTAAAATTGTTGAAAGTGAAATTTAAAAAGTCTCACTACAGAGGGAGTTTTTTTCTATCCACTCTAGTGCCACTTAAGCCCTCCTTAAACCCAGCAAGGAGACTTAATCCATGTATATCCATAACCTAGGATAATTATAAGTAAAAACAATACTACCTTGCAACCTTACAAACCTTTCATAGACATCATGTCATTTCAGAATAGAAATTTACATCTTTTTCTGAACATTCTTATCGAAACCTGTTCTGTCATTCCTTACCATTCATTTGGTAAAAGGTAAAGAGAAGCCGATGGATCCTTTAGGGAAAACCTCTTCAGACAAATCATCACATGGAGCTAAAAAAATCTCTTTACTTGTAGGAGTCAGTTGAGTTAATACAGTAAGTATAATACAGTGTTTCTCTAATATCAATTTCTTCATGTCTTTCCTTCACCCCTGTGTTACTAAGCCATGTAATGGTGTTTTGTATTATTCAGTTGAGCTTTGCTCTATACCCCATCACTGGCAATAAATAGATAAAAAAATAAACAATAACATATGAAAAATTTGGCAATGCTTCCTAGTTACACAGATTAGAAATCCAAGTGAATAGAAAGTTTCATTTTAAAAGATCATAGTGCCAAGAACAAAACAAATGAATATTAAACAATAATTTATAATATATCTGTGTCCTACATCCTATAAAATCAAGAGGTGGAAGAATTCCACCTCTTATCTTTCACTTCCTTTCATGAAGCTTCATTCTGTGCCTTTGGGCGGTATTTATATTCTGAACTGAAATTCTAATACCAAATAAAACGTAGTTGTAACTACTTCAAAAATCATGATACCAATTTCACTATAAACCCTAAAAACACTCCACTCCAAACCATCAGACTGTTCTCTACTTGGTGTTGTTCCTGAGAGGGGAAGAGTCACCGGAAATGTGTATCCGTTGGAAAGTGCCAGTCAGCTACAGGCTGAAGGGGTGCTCACGCTGAAGGGGTGCTCAGGTAAGGGGCGGTGGCTGGAGAACAGTAGAGTGTTCCCCCATCATTGTGCAAAAGATAAAAGGGGAGGAACGCTAAGAAAGGAAGCGAGAGGGACAAATAAGGACCACGCATCCTCCTCTGTGGAAGAGATCATGGTTTAAGTACCACATCTTCAAGTCAAAGCAAAAATCTTAGCGTAAGACAAGGGAGTTGTGATGGCAGGTGGGGTTCCCTCACTACCCACGTGGCCGAAGTCTTCCTGAAACCCAAGGGGTTAAAAAAACTACTCAGAGCATGAAATAATTGGCAAACATATATTAATATAAATTGCAAAACATACGTCTGTTTTTCTTGAGAAAGTATAAGTCAACGAAACGTCGAGATGAAAATAAAAACTATGATAGTCAAATAATCTGCCCTCTTCTCTACAATTATTTTATATAGCTATTGTATGAATAGGGAAGCGAAAGTCATGGAACAAAACCCAAAAACTACACACAGGACACGGGAAGCAAATGAAGGAGTTTGCGGTAGCCAAAGCTGGACCAATTTTAGCAATAAAACTCATAAAGTAGTATAAAATTAAAATCCAAAGCATAAAAAAATTCATAAATCCACACTAACATGAATAAATAATTGAATAAATCAGTATAAAGAGAAGGGACAATTCCGTGCAGAATTCCAAATGATGTCTAGATACTCCACCCGCAAGGAGATGGAGCATACCCCCATTCCCCAGGACCCCTTACGTGTGGACTGTGCGTCGTAACTCCCTTCCAAGGAGTACAGGATGAAAAACGGAAAGGAGGTAACTTACAGTAGAGAACTCTGACAAACACTACCTCACCAGGTGATCGAGTTTAACCTCAGCAGCAATAGCACAGGGAGAGAATGTGTACTCCTGAGAATATGATGTCATGAAAATGCATCTCCTGTGGTCTTCCTCCCAAGAACCCACGAACTCTGTCGAATGAGAAAATATCAAATTCCAACAGAAAGGGCCTCTTGCAATACACCCAGCTAGTACTCCTTAAAGCTGTCAAGGTTGTCAAAAACAAGTCAAGTCTGAGAAAACTGTCACAGCCTAGGGGAGCCGAAGGAGACATTACAATGAGAATGTGCTCCTGGATTCGGTCTTGGAACAGAAAAAGAACATTAGCTAAAAACTAAGGAAATCTAAATAAATTATGTACTTAGTTAACAATAACGAATCAATATTGGTTCACAAACAACAGCAAATGTACCACAGTAGTGTAAGATATCAATAAGGGAAGCTGGGTGTGGAGTCCATGGAAGTTCTGTATTCCCTCATAATTTTTCAGTAAATCCAAAACTGTTCTAAAATAGAATGTTATTTTAACAAAAGCTATACAGATATGAATCCACTGTGCCACTCGCAATTTTCAGTTTAATGAAACAATTACCTTTCATGCTACTCATTCTATTAAACATGAGCTATGATGAGGAAAACAAATTTGACACCTTTGTGCGGGCATTTAGTTGTCATTTGGTTTTTAGCCTTATGAAGACAAATTAGGTAAGCTAGGCAAATACTAGCTTAATTATATATATATATATATAATTTATATATAGAGAGAATACATATGCATTAGCTTCATTTCTATGCATTTTTCTTTTTTACAAATCAGGTGTATTGTTTGGAGACATATATCAAGATATTTTAGATATCCGCTTTAAAGGATAAGTGAAAGCCTATGGCAGAAAACCCCATTTTTCTTCTGTAGGTTGGTACTAATATTCTCTTCACTTCTGTAAATTGCTGGCTTTGTACTCAAACACGATGCTTTTTTTCCCTTTGCAGCCAATCGTGTCCACCTACTGTGTAAAGGAGGTAAGCTATGCTTTCCCATGAAGTCATAATGCTAAACTTTGTGTCAACATCTTTGTTCCTGGATGTCCGAAAAGTGAGCAGGACCATTCCAGGACAGAGCGGATTGTGTGTCTTCTGCTTCGCCTCTTGGTAGGTCATCTTACAGAAATACTTCCACCTTTGTACCCGTGACTGAGTCTTTAGCCACAGGTACTTTTCCTCTCTCCATTCTTAGGGTTGTCACTTTCAGAGCAGGAGATGATTCTCAGAAGAGAGTAAAGGAGGTTAAACTCCCAGTACCCAATTTTTATTTCATAAGAAACTATTTCATCAAGAACATGGCGGTGATACTCTTTAAATATTGGAGCATTTGTTCACACTTTCCATACCCTGATGTTAAATATGCTGTTACAGGAAAAGCTAAGAGAGTGGGAGAAAAAAGAATCTACTTAGTCATTTCCTTCAGGCTTAAACTATTTTCTATCTTGAAAAGACAAAACAGTAACAATATTCTATGGTGCCTACCATCTTTAGAAAAGCATATATAAAAAGATACATGCATATACATGTGTGTATTATATATATAGAATTGTTCTTAGGTACCATTTGAATCTGTTTATTTTTTCCTTATAGCACATTCAAATGTTCAAAGTAAAAGCATCATCTTAGTTAAATAACCATACATTAAGCATCTGCATTCCAAGTGCCACTGCAGATATGTATAAACAAATAAAGTACGGTCATATTTTCAAAAAGGTTTATAATCTAGTGGGATGGGGGAGTTACTGGGCTGAATAATGTCCCCCAAAATTTCATGTCTACCTGGACCTCACAATGTGCACCTTATTTAGAAATAGGGACTTTGCCGATTTAATTAGTTGCCTTAAGGTGAGGTCATACAGAATTAGGCGGGCCCTAACCCATGACTGCTCTCCTTACAGGAAGAGAAAACAGTCACAGAGACACACACAAGGGAACTATCATATGACAATGAAGTCGGTGATACATATGTAAATCAAGGAATGCCAAGGACTGCCAGCAACTACCAGGAGGACCTCCTACTAAGCCTTCAGAGACAGCACAGCCCTGCCCCACACGTTGGTTTCAAACTTCTGGTCTCTGGAACTGTGTGAGAATAAATTTCTGTTGTTCTAAGTCACCAAGTTTGTGGTACTTGTTATAGCAGCTCTAGGAAAGGAATACAGGGAGTGAGACAGATGAGAGAGAGAGAGAGAGAGAGAGAGAGAGAGAGAGAGAGAGAGAGAGAGATGAGAGAGACAAGAATTTATATGTATAAGTACATATATAAGAACTTCTATAAGAATGGATTCAGTTTAAATAGAACCCTTTAAAATGCCGATACACACGAGGCCTTCCACATCACAGTGGTTGTTCTGGACGTAAAATTGTTAAGCACAAACAATTGAGACAGGGATCAGGGATGAAAAGGGATTTAATTATTTTCTTGGTCGTTTACAGGCTGCCCCAATACCTTGCATTACACGCATTCATTCAACAAGGTGGTTAACCATGCTGCTTATAGGATGAAAGTTTTCAAGTGAGATTCCCAGCCATGGCTACCAAGCAACGTAAAACTAAAGATGCGTGAAATGAAATCATGGGTCGCAGCCCTGCTAGGTTTCCAAAACACTACCAACTGCCTACTAGGAGCCGCTCCATCCCCTTCGCTCTCTCCTCTTCTTATCCAGTCTTTTCCAAGTCAGACTGTAGAGGAAGTGCTTCAATCGCTGAACACGCAGCTGCTCAGACTTCCCCCAGCCCCTTTACATTTTTCAGACATCGAATTCATCTCCGTTCCCAGTGGCATGTCCAGGAGGTGACAGGCGGACAACAAGTCCTTGGCAGAGTGGTGATTAACGTTAAATGCTTAGCATGCAGACCTACGTAAACCATGCAGCCAGGAATTCAGGCTCCCTGCCTCACCGCACGTGGCCCAGGAAGTCAGCCTTCAAGGAGAATTAAATCCGTTTTAAATAGCATTAACATTTCCTAAGTCCCTTCTATTATCATATTTGTGCCACTTTATATTCCGGATGTATTTGAAGTTTAAAAAAATAAAAACCTAAACCTACTTTATGACTGCTATATAGTGCCATAAAAAGACATCAAAATAACAACAAAAGACACCAGGAAATTGGAACTTCTTAGATAAACTTATCTGGGTGGTGTTTGGGTTCTTTTCACTAGACTTAGAAAAATAAACAGCCAGCTTTCCAGAAAGGAGAGGGAAGGAATAGGAGTTGTTGGCGGAGGGGAGGGGGTGGGGGAGGGCTTAAATAACAGGAAAGCAACAGGATAGTCAAAACCGTGAGAAAATGGAACTTCCATAACATTCAAGAATGAAAAGCGATAAGAAACCAGCTCCTCCTGGCGTTCCGTGGGAAAGTGCGAGAGACGCGCCTTGAACCACATGGAGCCCCAAGTCCATGCTGATCGCCTTCCCTCGCCTGCGTTTCATTTCCTCTCTGCCATCACACAAATTTCAAGACCACCACTTCACTGAGTAAAGCCTGCTTTTCCAGAGACAACACGAAGCCAGCTTTTGATTCCATTAATTTCTGCGGCTTTTTCTTATCAGAAGCTACTCCAGGGCCTGGTTTTCTCCATGAAAAAGAAAGCAATTTAAATAGATATAAATGTGTGTGTGTTTCCAATTATATCTATATTTCAGTAGATTTACAATTTCCATAGGAACCGAAATTTGAATGGCAGTCCTGTGCTTCAAAGCCTTTATTGTACAAATGGCCTGGCGATATAACAATACAAATCAATATAACATTATCAATAAAAGGACCCTGTGGCACTGGGTGAGCTCCTGAGCACCCGCCAAGCCCCCATCCAGGCTCCCGGTGGGATGCCCGCCGCACTGGGGATGCCTACCTGGCAGGAGGAACTCTCTTCTCTCCCCTGCCCCATGGTTCTCAGTCTTCCTCAATTGTTTCCTACACCCAAGAGCCCTTCCCCTCACCAGTCTAAATACAATATCAAGCACCCAACAGTCCCCAACTCATCATCCTGTTTCACTTCCATCCATACTGTATCTACCCCACTGATGTACTATTATATTCGCTTCTGAAGTTTTTTGGTCCACTAGCATGAATGCCGCGAGGGCAGGGGCTTTGCCAGTTTGGCTCAGAGCACCTGGCGCTCACGGCTCACGATGATTCTGATGAGGAATGAATGCCTCTCAGTTCTGCGCCGTGTCCTGCGATTGCCTTGCTGTATTTACTCTAGAAGAAAGAGTGACTCAGACACTCGTGTTCCCAGCCTTCCTGCTCTAGAGTAGAAGAAAGATCAAGCACTGATGAAAAAGTAAGCAGATTCAGCAATAAACAACTTCATGTTCAAACATTAAGAGGCCTAAAGAGCTGAGTCCAGGGCTCTCTTTAGTCTTATCACATGGCCTGGGAAAAATGTGCTGAGATGTTTGATCTATTTCTTTCAAAACCACTTGTAAAAGCTTGCACCCCGCTGGCAGCAGAACACAGGGTCTGGTGAGCGTTTGAGTCTCTCTCCAAGTAGCAGGGAAAGAAAGAAGCACACAAAGCGGGAGGTCTTAGAACAGCAACTAGGAAATTCAAAGTGAGTTGAGTTTTGGGAATTATGAGGGCGGAATTCAAAAACGAAGATGTTTACCCACTTCGTCTACGTCTACACCTATCTCCCAGTCTGGGTGAAACCCCAGTAGAAGTTTTAGGCTACAGATTCTATCTGCATTCCCTCTCTCTCCAGCAAGATACACAGAAAAGGCATTTCTGAAAGCCGTAAAGTCGGTGAAAGTCAAATTCAAAGGTACATTGGTGGAAGCGTGTGTTGATGCCCTGACCAGATCTCCCTTCACTGGGCCAGTGTAGACAGGAGCCACCTCACCACATGCCCCCTGCCATCCTCACACACACCCAAGGCACACGCGTACACACACACACACATACACACACACATACACACAGCCCACAGCCAATAACCGACTGGCATCCTTGCATGACAAGGTGTGGCAGGGTGTATGGTGTGGTTTATGCCCCCACAGTCACCTGCTCACCCTCACAGCAAATGTGCACCTAGTCCAGGCTGGAACTGACCCCACTTCCAGCAAAGAGTGAAATTTACCTAAAACCACACCCTTGCTTAGTTCTTCCCCTTCCCTAGCCTGCATCACTCTTCCCTTACAGCTTCTTCCTGAAGAGCATCCCGCCTAATTAGAGCACCTGAATCCCTGTCTCAGGCTCTGCTTCCAAAAACCAACATAAAGCAAGACACACCCAGGTTAGGCTATTGACTTCAAATCCAAAATGAGAGTGGCTTCCATTAGATTAAATTGGAATAAATCCTACCTCATTTAAGGCCACCTGAATTTAACAGATTCTAAGTTTGGAGAACTCTAAAAACATTTAATGCAAAGGAAGAAGGTTTCCTATATCAGCCAGCAAGTTCATTGTCCATCTAAGCTGTGACAGTATTAGGGAGGAAAATGCTCTATTCAAATGAATGTTGCAATGCATGATAACACCTTTTCCTTTTGTTCCTTTTCTGCATGTATAGTTGGTTTCCTTTTGTATGTATTTGCTTTTAATCTTTCAATGTAGAGAAGTTAACTCTGAAGTTTAAAGAAAGCATTTATTTTTCGGAGTCCCTTTTTCTAATTTAAATTCTTTGTTTTATGAAGCTGGCCTCGTGTACTTCCAGGATTTTAAAGGGCTCTATCTCATGGTTTCTATTATAACTTTATATGTGGTATAGTCGGTTAAAAATTTAATCTGTCTCCTGCATTTTATTTGCAAACTGTGTGAATTATCTTCACAATATGAAGGCTTGCTCATGTCTGGTCAGTTATTTCCCTCGGAAATTATAATTCTTCTTGAGGACTTGGTCAATTGTGTTTTTTGTTTGTTTTTTTGGTTTTTTTAGTTCACATTTTTTAGTAATAACATTATAAAAAACTTCAATGAATGTATAGTATTTATTACATTCTCTTGAACCTAAACTCTCTTGAGTACATTTATTATTTGATTTATATACTACTTTCTCATGGAACAGTTAGATTTATATTTCAATCAATCTTCTATTTTCACACATTATGTTAAAAATACACACTGCCTTAATTAAAATGACACCACAAAGCAGCTATATGTTTTTCTGGAGGATAATGTTTTCTTTGTTGCTTAGCATAATCTAAGAAGTTACTAATAAGCCGGATAAAAACACACATTTCCTGTCTTATGCTATCAATCTGATTAATATTAATATATTGCTATTATATTTTCTTTTTCAAATTGCCATTGACTCTATTGTTTTAACATATTTTTTTTACTGTACAGTTAGTTTATTCTGTGAATTTTCAGTTACAACTATATCTATGAAACTATATATACAACTACATATACATATTTTCCTATGTATTCAGCAATCTATTAATAAACAGGTAGAATGATACATTTTTACTTTTCTCAGTTTCTTAAATGAAAAACAGAGATAATGAGCCTCAGCATTGCGGGGAGGCCACGGACTGGCAGGTAGTGAGCACTCACTGAATGCCAGCTTGTCTATTAGGTAACACAGCATCACTGGTTCAGCAGTCCTGTGTTTACATCTAGACACTTGGTACAAATGTGTCACTGACACATGAAGAAGTGACTGCATCTGGAAGTCTTATCACCTAAAGACTGGCTAAAGGAACTGGTACTGTTCTGTGAAAGGAAGATTTTGCTCTAAGCGTCCGGAAAGGCCAGGATGAGAACCAAGAGGCGGAAGCTATGGGAAAACAGACTTTATTTCCATATGTGAAAGAATTTCTGCTAGCCCCAGAAGGTAATGAGTTCCCTGTCACTTGCAAAAGTGACTCCTCCACTGACTGAGAAGTTTGAAAAGAATTCAAGATTTCTTACAATTGTATTGATAAAAAAAAAAAAAAACAAACAAAAAACCAACAATGAAAACTAGAGCTTGCCACGTGTTCATTATGCGGCAGTGTGTGAGGCACTTGAAATGCATCATCTCATTTAATCACTATCACAACGTCAGGAGATAAGTGCTAAGGTCATCACTCCCATCTTATAGATGGGAAAGTATGGCTTTGACTTTATGCCTCCGAGGACATGGTAGCCCTTAACGGTTCAGTTGTACTGACTTTCAGGACATGATAAACCTGACTCGGGCCCCTCAGTAATACCCATGGAGTTGGATATCCTTCCTTTTTTTTTTTTTTTTTTTTTTTTTTAGTCTCCGAACCTGGTCTACAATGGAAAATTCCTTCTGTATCAATCACAATGTGCAAGGGTGATGCTGTATTAACGAACAAGTCCTAAGTCTTCCCGTCATCTCACAAAGGTTTCTTTCTCATCCACTCACATGTTCACCATGGAAACCTGCTCTGCATCTCCTAATACCAGATGTGGGTTCATGGAACAGCCACCACCTGAAGAGATGTCGGTGAGCACAGCAAAGGGAAAAAAGGAAGCTTGGACAGGTGCCACACTAGCAGTTCAATGCTCCGGTAAAGAAGTGAGTGACACAAATGCCATTTTCTACTCACAAGTCACTGGTCAGAACTTGTCACTTGCCCACTCGAACACAAGGGAGTAGAAGTGCAATCCCGTGATAGCTCAGAAGGCAGAGTGCCGGAAGCATTTGGCGAACAGAATTAATGACAACCACATTTTCATTACAAAGTTTTCAAGCATGCTCTCTTCAAAGGCTGCTGCTATCTCACAGCTTTTCAACATATTTTTCCCATGTAATTAATGAGAGGGAGAAACTTTCTGTGGCAGTGCAACAGAGTGATAGAATTGGCCATTTCTCTTTCAAAATATTTGTATCTCTTCAAAAAGTGTAGGGTTTCTTCTAGCATAAATAAAACTCATTTAGATGTAAAATTCTACAAGAATATGATAGCGTGTATTCACGCCCCAAACAATCGACTGCAGTAGACGGAATGACACGATTTTAATAACTAGGCTTTTTAAAAACATAAACTGAATTTCTATCAATCTCGATCATTTTAAATGGTAAAGATATATAATTTTGCATTAAAGCACTTTATTGTTTATAGATCATATAAATCACTAAATAGCTTCTCTTTCAAATGACCTTTACTTTCAACACTAATTCCCAAAATTCTCAAGGACTGTTGGTCGTTCCCATTGGACTGATAGTGCTTTAGGATATGAGCTCATCCTCTACCACGAGGTCTCCATGAGAACGCAAAGGCCTGCACCTCGCAGGAGCGGTCAGTCCTCCAGGCTCGTTCCCTGACCCACCCTTCCATCCTCAACCCCCTTAAAACATCCTGGAATGGTCTAAGAATAGCTAGCTGTTAAGTTTTGTCTTGAATCCACTCAATTAAATAAGGGATTACTTTAAATTTAAAATAAATCACAACTCCAATTCCAAAAGCTATGGTTTTTCCAGGATGAATGAGCCCTCCATAGGCACAATCTAAAAGCTTTCTCTGCACAGCGTCAGAAGGGTCAGTCTCTTTGGTTACGAGCTGCCACAGCGATCTCACACAAATCCATTTCCCCCTTTCCTCTTTATTCACACGCAGGTTTTCAATGCCTCCCTCTCAAAAAGAAAGTCTGACACCTCAATAGTATCCGACTTCATACACATGAATTTAAGTAAAGAGGATAGTTTCTTTTTCTTAAAAAGTTCAGAACTAAAAAAAATTACACCTTAATTTTAATGATATAAATTGGAAATGGTTCAAAATAGAAATCTTCATCTTTGGGTTTAGAGATACATTTCTTGACAAAGTGCTGAGGACTTTTTAAAGTCATTCCCATTTTAGCGCCAGAGAACTTATAAAAGGAAATATGGGGGCACTTTTTCATGATAACTACAACCTTGGATTTGTATGCTAATCTCTTTGATGAGCTAAATAAAGTATATGCCAGACTTTTCTAGTAACTATGCTCCTCTAGTAAAATATGCTCCTTTTGACATATTTTAAAGGGCACATTATTTGCATTTTGTGAATATAATAGGTTATTTTCTTTCTTTCTTTCTTTCTTTTTTTTTTTTTTTTTGACTTTTGGGGGGAAAAGCCTTAGTATTTTTTCGAGAAAGGATGTGGTTACTAGAATGACTTTAGTGTGAGTACTGATCATCTAACTTCTCATCTGCTAATCGAGATATCACGAATGTTCCCATTCGCTTGTTTTAGACCCTAGATCATAACATTTGCTTATTATCACTAAAATCTATTACATAAATTTAACATTTTATTGTTGCTTTATCTGGCTGGCTTTAATCCACCAGCAAATGGTTTTCTTTACTTAACTTTCAATTCAATGTATAAGTAGAAAGTGCCTATCATGTGCAAATATGGTGCTATATTTTATTGGAATCTATCAATGAAATCCCTGGCCTCCAGAAATTTATAATCTAGTAGCGATATTAAGAGTGGGCGTGTAAACACATAAGCGTGACACAAAGAAGCGTGTGGAAAGTCTCACGACCACCACTGCGTGGGTGCACAGCTCCCAGGGATAACCTTCAGCCAGAGAACTCAGGGACAACTTTGTGGCGTATGACCTGGTTTGGACTCTAAAGACTGGATGGAATTTTGACAATCAAAATTGGGAAAGAAGCATACTTTGAAAGGAGAAAATACGAACAAAGAGGGAGTGCATTTGGGAAAATCAAGTAGCCTCGTTTGGCTGTAGGGCACAGCATAGAAGAAACAGGGACAAAAAATGTAACTATAGATTACATTTATGTAACTATAACTATAGTTTCTATAGATTCTCAGAGCCATATAATGCTCAAGCGAGAAGAGACCTCAGGGACCCTCTTTCCAATCTCTTGTTTTTACAGCTGGAAAATAAAAGCCCCTTTTCACATGTGTCATTGTTTACGTACCCTTTTCTAGACACTTCTTTTTAATTTGATCCTGTTGACCATTTTCCAATGGCCAACTCAAATGTAATTTTAATGCAGGCCGTTTGAGAGAGAGTTAGCAAATTCACCTGTGAAATACACATGAGAAAAACTACCACATCTTTCTTTTTCCAGGTCTAATGGCTAAAAGTTGAGGATGATAAATCCTTTCCCTAAGCTTTATTTGGTTTAGTTAAGTTCATAAATGTATTTGGCTAGTCGGGGAACGAGGCTAATATACCTGTAAATTTCATAAAACAAGTTCTTCATTTAGAATGGTCTTATATTGTAAGACAATGCCATAAAAGGATTAATAGCATTAGTTCCACCATTTTACCTGAGAAACTGCTGTCCTTTAGGTTTGCTCTTGGAGATTTTGCCTGCTGCCCCCAGATCTCCAGTCCTAATAGGTTCTGCCCTGTCCCCTTTTTCATTCTCCTAATGCTAAATTGTTTTTCTTAAACTCAAACACAGACAAACAAAACAAATAGAAAACTTTTCCCATTCATCTCTTTAAATGACACGACATCTCTCCCTACCCCCCTACACAGGCTCTGCCTTTCTGATCGTTTGGTTGCAGTGACTCCATCTATAAAACTGTTCTTTTCAACTATTATTTTTCTGGGGAAACTCACAGCCAGCCAAGCCTGTGTTCCTATTCACTTTGACAAGATCCCTCTCCACGCTGGTCTTCACAAACTCAACTTTCCAGCTTCTGACGCACAGCAAAAAAAGAATAACCCAGCAAGCTCTCTAAAAGCCAAGATAAAGCACAATGACCATTTTCCTTTCTAAAAGCCCTCGGAAGCTTGTCACTGTTGTTAAAATAGCTTTCCCTTTGTAGCCGCTGAAATTTGCAGCAGCATCTCTTTGTCCACAGGCCTATTGGTGACTTTCTGTAGTACCTGTAACTCCCAAAGTCATCTTCCCCACCATTGTTTTCAAGGCTCACTGAAGAACACAAATCAGGGCTTGCCTGACTACCTCCGATAGTCACTTGCTTTCAAGGTCAGTCACCTCTTGTTTGGAAAAGTCAGAAGTTCTTTTATTTTGAGGGTCAGTCTCTGGTTTGCCTCTGCACAGCAGTAGCTTGTCCTCATGCTGTTCTTTGAGAAAGGAGCCTGCAGACGTGAGCCCGTCCCCATGCTGGCGGCATAAGAGCTGTGCAGCATCAATAAAGACAGATTTCACCCTCGCCCTCCACTCCTGGGCACTGACAGTGTTTCCCCATATATCCAGGTGTTGCATGCTCTGAATATTAGAAGAAGTTAATTTCATTTTATCTGCTCTACTTAAAGCTAAGTCTTCAAGCTCAACCATCAAATTTAATAAAGTCACACGCAAACTAGAAGGTCCTCGTATTAACTGGGAAAGCGCCAATAATAATTTGTGACTATTCACCAGGAGAGATGCGGTAACATCCCCCTCAGCGGATGGAAAAATCTCGTTACCGACTGAAACATGTTGTGAATTCTACATGTTCATGTGCATTACAGACATATATATTTTTAAGGGAGGAATAAAAAATACTTAGTACTGCCTCAAGCGTGAAGTAGAGACAAATCCAAAGGCACAAACATATTTCCTGAAGAGAAGTGCAAAGTTCAAGAAACTGAAGTAAACCCAAAGTATTTATCCACTGTAGTTCCGACCTCTCCTACCTACAAGTACAACAAACTAACCATCCTCTACTGAGACACATTAATAGTTCTTCCATTCATTCATTCAACAAATATGAACTGAACACTTACTAGGAGCAAGATATGTTAAGGGTGGAAATTTTCAAATGGCCAACTTCTGCTTCCATTGTTTAATGTTAAACAGGGTGTAGTTCTAGGAGGTATTCTGTGCAAAGATATGCTAATGTTTAAGGGTGCAGCTATCCTGTGTAAGTAATGTTAATGGCCAGCCTCAGCTTCTGTAAACCTGCTTGCTTGCTAGAGGGGGTTTGGGGCTTTTAAAGCTATCCCTTCTGAGGCCCAGGGCTGATTCTCTCTAATGGGGAGAGTCAGTCTCTGGCTGGCTAATAAAGGCTCATAATTAATCTCAATTGGCTCCGTGGGTCTTAAATTTGATCGCACCACAACAGATATTATGCTAAACACAGGGCGATATTGACAAAAAATATCAACCCAATCCCTGCCCACATGGAGATTACAGCAAGTGGTGAATTAAAGTAGTCATCGACTTATAAATAAAAGATGATACAGGAAGAGGGAACTGGACAGAACGCTGAAGGACATCAAATTTAAAGGAATGACATCGAGAAGGATGACAAGGTAAGACAAGATGTGGAAAACAGGACGAGCGATCTGCCTTCAGACCAAAGTCCTAGATTTCAAACAAATTGCAATAATATTTACAAGGCTGAGTCCTCAAGAAATTAAAGAAAATTCCTCAATGACAAATTAAGACGAAACAACAAATTAAGACAGGGCAGGACAAAAGTGAATCACAGGAAATGAGAGCTTGGGGGGAATCCAAGGTCCCAGTACAACAGATGAGGTTTAAGGCCTTGGACCTGTGTCTTGAGGGGAGATGACCTTGAGCCCCACATAACATGTTCATGGAGGTACTATTTGTAAAATGCGGGACAGCAAAACTTCCATCAGCAAAGGGAAGAGATGCGGAAATCTGTCTGCCTCCAGCATTGCGATGAGCTGGCAAAAATTTTAAAAAAAATGAAAGCCTTTTCTGCAAAATTGTATATATAGTTTTTCTTTCCAAGAGCCTTAGGTTTAAATGACACTGCTCACACAGAGAAGTTGTGACGTTCATTGTATTGCGGAAAAATGCACATTCTCTTGGGAGGAAAGGATCCGCAACTCAGATCCCTTAAGAATCGCACAGATTAATTTTAGTTAAAAATGTACTCGCATTAACAAATGAACATCAACTCGAGAACACAAGCCATCGTGGCAAGAGTCAGCAGAAACACCAAAAACTATAAAACCTCAAGACTTAAGATAGCAGACCTAACAGATACAATATAAATAACTCTGCATGAGGTGCCTAAAGAAATAAAAGAGGAAATTTAAATTTGAGAAAAGACCAAGAATGACCAAAATGATCAGAACAAATCTGAAGAGAAAACTAAATAGAATGGGCAAGTCTTTCCCCCCTTTTCCAGCATGCTCTCCTCCCTCCATTTTTATCTGACCTGTACCTACCTCACATCAATCATATCATGACCCCTGTCTTCTGATTGGTTTTGGTCAACGAGGCGCACAAGCAAGAGAAAAGAGAGAGAAGGGGGAGTTAGTCCAGGTGTTTATAAGCTCCTCTCGTTCTCTGCAAGGTCCCCAGAGCTGGCTGGGCCTCTTGACAGCCGATCACTGTCCCTGCTCTACACAACCGTCGCTCCTTGCGGTTTCCAGTCCCCTCTCCCCCTCTGAATTTCTGCACTCTTCCTTGTGGCTCTCCTTTATCCCAACCGGAAAGAAGAGCTAGATCACTACAAAGGAGAAACGACTGTTAGACTGACAGCAAAATTCTCAGCAATAACAGTAGAAGCCAGACAACTGTGGAACAATACCTTCAAAGCACTGACAGAAAAACCATCAACTTGGAATTGTATGACACTATTACTCAGTAGCAAGCCCCAAACAAATGGAGTTTAAGATAAACAGAAACCCAGAGTGTTTACTAGCAATAAACTCTCATAATAGAAATACTTAGAAAACAGCAAAGCTGCAGGAAAAAAAAAAATGAGAAAAAGAGACTTTAGTAAAGTGGCTGATTATAAGATCAATACACTAAAATCAATAACATTTCTATGTGCCATTAACAAAGAGTAAGAAAATGTAACTTTAAAATAGATACCATTTTAAATAACTAAACAAAAACGAAGTGCCAGAAAATAAAATCCACACAGGATGCAGAGGACCTTTATAGAGCAAATGTTTAAACAGTATTGAAAGATATGAAGACAAAGATACATTGTTCATGGTTACAGAGATCACAATCAACATAAGAAGTCAAATCTACTCAAATTGACCTAAGAATTCAGTGCAATACCAATCAAAGAGAGGGGCACAAGCACGTCTGATGATTTTTTCTTGTAACGTACAGATATTTTATGTATGTGTATATATATATATATTATATATATATATATATATATATATCTGCATATATATATACACATACACACATTCACACACATTTTATCCAAGATATTATGTATTGAAAATTTAAATTTAAGAAAAAGAGAATTCATCAAAATAAAAAAAATTTTTTAACAGAATAGTTAATACAATCTAATGGGCCAAGTGGTCAAGGAAGATTAAAGATGGAGAACCACCTGTGGAATGTACCACAAAGAATCTCAGTGACCTTGTAGAAAGCAGTTTCATTGGCGCTCTGGGGGTAGAGTCCAGACTACAGTGAACTAGGAACGCGTTAGAGAAAATTAGAAAATCTCTTCCAAGATGCTTGCTCTTGCGTGGAAGAGAAATGGAGAAGTCGGCTGGGCGCACTGGAAATATGCAGCAGAAAGAGGGTGTTTTATTTTTTCAACACGTGAAAATCTTAACACGTTCACCGCTCATTGGAATGAGGCAGAGGAGAAGTGAAGATTCAGGAAATAGGGAATGACGGCCACATAGAGATCCATAAGGCTTCAGAAGGCCACGAAGGAAGGAAGGGAGGATGGTGACAAGACCTGAGTGCAGTACACTGTGGTGGGTTATTAGAGGTAATGCTTTGGTCAGCTTCTACTTTCATTGGGAAATTAGAGGTAAGGGGGCTAAGGGTACATCCTCCCCTAACACCATCTTCCAGAGTCGAACCTTGATGCCAGTAACTCAAGAAGTATATTTGAAGGGATGAGCAGGAGATGTAGCAGAGTCCCTTAAGTCTAGACCAAAGATGTGGCTTCACTTTAGTGGCTCCATTTGACTCCACAGAAGTTTTAAGGAAGACAAGCTATCAGGGGAAAATAAAGCAGTAAAACTGTGCAGCTCGGAGTGCAGTTGAGCAAAGGAATTGTGAGTTGTCTGCTTTTGCATATTAAAACATTAATCTCCCCACAGGGGAGAGCTCCAGTAATTTCTCTGCAAATGTCTTCTACAAGGATTCACAAGGGTGAAGAAAGACTTCTGAGTCTCCATTAATTTAAAGAACATGGTTCATACAGATCCCCTCGTGCTTTCAATGAATTATGATCAGGCTGAAAACACCAATTCTTCTAGTGTTTTTCAAAAAGCTTTTTTCCTCTTCCCAAGATTAAGCCTCTATGTCGGGTGATCTGCAAATGAACCTCCCCATAGAGACCAGCAAACAAATCGACAATGGTCACGCAATGTTAGCTTGCAACACTGTCTTCCATTAAGAAACAGAGGATTTTTCATAGAATGATATTTAATGCAGGCTTATCTTAATGAAGAGTTGTCACCCAAGGTGAGTGCATTCTCTTCAAATATATTGTTCTTAAGAGTGTGGATAAAGTTCCACAGTACCTACAGCTGTGGCACAAATAAACCTTAGCATCATTGGCACCATACGGTGTAAACGAATCTTTCCTAACAACGAAATGTATTTTGTGCTCAAGATTTATCTTCTAAGACAGCAGCAGGAAAACACAATCCAGCCCATACAGTGGTTTTTCTACATTTAGCTCCAACTTCTATGGATGGTTTGAACCTGTGGATTTTACAGAGGTTGACATTTATTTCTACTTATGTGGAATGTACCGAGTAGAAAACTTAATGACAGGTAAAATTTGTAAGCGTGCCCAATGCACGGAAAATGACCATGTAAACGAAGCATATTGGATTCCGCAGCTCTCTTGAAAAACACAGCAGATGTTTCCTTCTACCTATGATGTTTTTCAGGCCAACAAAAATTTGGCTAGAATGTTCAAAGTGCATGATTAAAGGTTTCCAGTTGCTGGGCAATTTTCTGCTCATAATTATCATAGGGTCTCCAGATATTATACATATTATTTTTTTTTCAGGATATATTTTTTTTCAACAGATCAAAGCAGACAGAGCTAAAAAAAAAAAAGAACAAAAGGAAAACAACTCCAACTTAAAGAAGAAACAAACAGCAAGGAGGGGAAGGATCCTATGATACCCCCATGGTTTTTCTGCAGCCTCCCTCCTGGGTTTCAACAGAGACCTCTGCCCTTGAGGACCACAAGGGAAGAAGCATCTTGTCCCTGGTACCAAGGCTGCAAGCCACCCACAAGGGGGCATCGTTTTCCTTTCTCCTTCTATTGAAGCTCAAATGAAAACCCCTCAACAGGGAACTGGCAAGAACAGAAGGCTTCCTCTTACTTCTGCTGCTGCTGTTCAGAGTCAGATTGTAAGAGTGGGGTCCTGAGTGGTGGGCGCTGAAGGAATTTGCTCAGAAGCCTGGATCTGCCACTTCCTAAATACAGAACTGGAGCATGTTACATTTCCTCTCTGTGCCTTAATTTTCTCATGTGCAAAATGAAATGACATCAAGGCCTACCTCACACGATTGTAGAGAGTAAAAGAGTTAGTGTGAGTAGAGCATTCACAGCATTCAATGAATGCTAGCTATTGCTATTTGCATCAGGATAGATCAGGTGAGTGAGTTCCCATGACGATACATCCTCCCCACATTTACCTCAACCTTTTATCGCTGGTTCTCATGGATAAGACAGGAATGATGATGAACTCTGCAAGTTACTCAGCCTCAAGAAGACAGAAGTTGACCCCACAGTTCTACAGATAGTTGGTAATCGTTTTCCATAGTCCACCTGCCAAAGTGTGGTAAACGTTTCAGTGGTCATTATTTTAACAGGCTCTGATACTGCAAAAATCCTCAAGATGGGTAAATCCTATTCAAGGCAATGTGCTTAGTAAGTGCCTGACACAAAGCAGGCCCTCCCCAATGTTCATTCGCTCCCCATTTCCTTCACTCTGTCCTTCAAACCCTCATGAACCCACATGCAAGAAGGAGTGTGCACGCAAACACGCACACATGCACACATGCACACACAGACACACACACAGGCTTTCCAAAGACCAGAGTCTTCCCTGGTTTACCAAGAGCTTACCTAACAAATTAAAGTTCTTCCAGACCCTTCATCAAGAAGGCTCCAGTTTTTAGATCAATTATTTTATTATATCATTTTCTGCCCTTTCCAAGCTTTAATGTCTTTACATACCAACTGACTTTAAGAAACATAGCGATTTTTCTCAGGTAAAATAAGAAAACGTTTTTAGGTCTACCATGCCCCAAGCATTCTACTGGCATTGGGTCCAAAAGATAAATTGGAGTTGCTCCCTATCCTTAAGAAATTTGCAGTCCAGAGAAAACCATAGGAACCAAATGAAGACACAAAATAAAAATGCCAAATAAACCAAAACCAAAAAAAAAAAAGACACCAATTAAAAAATAAAGAAACCAAATAAAACAAAAAAATAAATTGTATAGTAGGGCTGATATAATTATGCAAGTATTATCTATAAACCCAGACTTTACATATTTATATTCAGCAAAGGAACCACTCTGTTTTCATTGAATGACCTTATCAATAAGTATATTTTTTTAACTGTGAATTTGCAAAATGCCTCTATACTCATGAAATATTGTTTTTATACTATAAACTGGGATTTCATTTAAAAATCTACTGTCAAACGTTTAGAAAACACTATGTCTAATAATGAATATATCGACTCCTCATTGATTCACATAATAATAAAAAGTATTAACCACAGTAATAATATAGCTTGAAGACTTCCCATTCATTGAGGACTTACCATGGTCTGACATTGTGTGTTTTACATCCCCTATTGTTTTTAATTCTCATAACATCTTTGAAAGGTGGGTGTTAATGAACCAGTTTACAGATGAGGAGACTATGGGCTAAAATTCATCAGAATGGACTTGAATTGTTCCTAAAACATTTCTTGGCTTTACCCACAGATCACCCCTTGGCCCTCCTCCATTTGGCAGCAGGAAATGACTACGTATTTGGATGAGATTCTGTATTAGGTTCTTAAATATCACAGAAGAATGTCAAGTCTATCATTCTGTTTAACTCAAGGTTTAGACCTTCAGCAGCCATAAAGTATATTCAAATAAAAACACTGCCAGAAAACATAATAGTGAAGTATGCTGTCAGCTTCTACTAGAGCCTTGTTTTATGTGATAATATACATAAAGGAGAGTTTGAGAAATATGTAATCCACTTAGTTTTTCTAGTTTAAAAGATATTATCTCAAACGAGTGCAAGGGCCAGGCAAGTAACACACATAAGCAAAGTGGGCCGGGGGTCCGGGGGAAGTAGAGGCTGTGACCTTCTGAATAGACAGACACCCTCTGTCTAAGGACAGTAAACTCAATATTTTTTTAATGTGTTTGCCTGTTCTAAGGCAGTTTAAATTTCATTTTTAAACCATACTTATATTTTTGTCATCTTTTCTAGAAACTCTAGGTGAGCTCTACAAAATGTATCAATTCCGTTTATGATACCTAGAGAGTCAAGTAATTGCATTTGTAAATCAAAATTTTAACTAACTTGGATAAATTAGAATAAGCATACCTCTCTATTAAATATACTTGGCCACCCGCCCTCATCCAAGATGAATCTCTCTAGTTTTGTTGGTTATATTTAAAACTGTAATTGAGTCCTAAATGAGCATTCAGAGTATAGGATGAAAACGGAACAATAACCATATTAATGGTTGTCCATGTTATTAATGCTCTTTTATAGTATACAATAGGGCATTTTTATATACAATCCCACTTAATTCTCACAAAAATCTATGATGTAGTTATTATGATCCCTACTGAATAGAGGAGAAAACAGGCTCAGGTACATTACAATGACTTTCCCAAAACCACAATAGTCTAGATTTGGAAGAACAAAGGCTTCCATCAGTTGTTTTTTGTTTTTTAAACAAATGGAACAGTCTTTTTGATTACAAGTAAGTGTGTCTCATGCTATACTTTGTGGACGCAGAATGGAAAACACACATGCGAAAGGAAGCCATCACCCCAATTCCTTCCACACAGACCCCTCCTCAACAGCTTGTGCAGAGTGTCTGGTGGAAACCTTGTAATACCAAATGATTGCTACATTTTAATCCAAAATCATAGGATTTAGGTAGTGATAGTAAATGTCCCTATACATATATACATACATGTGTGTGTGCATATGTATGTATATATGTATGTATGTATGTATGTATGTATGTATGTATGTATGTATATCCAATCCTGCACTGGGTAGTAGTCATATTATCAAATTTAGTTTTTAAGATATACAATTGTTAGTCAAGCTTCAGAATATATCTTTTACATTATTACTGAACCGCTATCAAGTTTCAGTACCTTGCTATGTGTTTTTACTATAAGGCATCTCAAATTATTTTTAGAACTATGCAGGAATAAATTATGAATAAATAAGTACACAAATAAAAAATATCTAATTTCTGCCAGCAAAGGACAAGCTGAGTCCAAATTTTGTAACATCTCTGAGGTGATTATTATTTGTAGAATGTTCAGGTAACACTTTCATAACCAAACACTGTCTCTTATTTCTACTGAGTACAATAGATTATTTGAAAACTTGTACTTATTACTCTCTCATACTTTTCAAATGTGTGTTTTTGGAGATAAGGTGACCAGCCATCTCATTTGCCCCAGTCTATCCTGGTTTGACCACTGAAATTCCTTATTCCTGAGCAAATCGAGATGTTGGTCATCCTAAAATGGAGCATGGAAGTAATTAAACTAGAGGTCTTAAAGATACCTTCTCAAACTAAATCGCTTTTCAGTTAATTTTTATCATTTTTTATTTTAGTTAATGTTTATGTGCTGGATTCAGAAAACAACAGAGATAGAAGTCTGCATGAGTTGGAATCCCAAGTTAAATGTGTGCGATTTAGAATCCCATTGCAATTCCCTTTCTGTGCACTGTCTACACTAGTCTCTTTTTCTCCTCACACACTTTCTCAGCATCATATCGTAAAGAGATTCTGACATAGAAATTTAAACAAGTGGGAGAAAAACTCTCTTGAGTCTTTGAGAGGATTTTCGTCACTGCCAGTGCATTGTAGCTTCAAGCATTCAACTAAAAGAAATTCGTAAACCTAAGCATGAAAATTGAAAATCTCAACAGAAGCAAATTATAAGCCTTTCACTGTTTTCACGTGTTGTCGAGCTCAATTATCTAGCCTGTGGAATGGGAAGCAGAAGAATCTGACACCTGACTCATCCATGGGGAAGCCTTCACAGTCTTAGACTGGAAGATGAAAATGGTTCTTACCACCTAGTGCTTGTAACTCTTATGTAACTTACAGTACTGCAGAGAACTGCCCTTGAAAAGAATATAACTAGAATTGAAGGTAAGATGAGGAGGCCTGAGAGTCCCCCACACAATTCTTCTTCTCCTTGTGTGTTTGCAGCTTCCTGAGACAGGGTACCAGCAGAGGTAAGCTTCACTCACCTGAAATAAGTGAGTCTCAGCTTCAAGAAAGCCTGGGGGACTCACGTTAATAAAAGCAAAGCCGCCTCTTCTGCATGATTCCAACAAGTCAGCTGTTTTATATACCAGGGTCAATGGAAGAGAGCTAGAGTATATCATTGTGTAGCTAAAAGAGACACAAACAAATTGTCAATGAAAATATTTCTGGATTTTGATTTGTGAAATCTCTACCACAAAAGTACAGACCCAAATAAATAAGATATAGCTTCAGACTAGTTACCCAACCCTACCACTCCACTGAAATGGGCCAAGTTGATGATCTTAGAGGTTAAGTTAGTCAGATTTCACAACTGAAAACCAAATATCAAACTGAGCAATGTTTGCTGCTTTTTATTTTGTTGATATACAGAGTAATACATGTTTTTGGACACTTTTATGATATCTCACCTAGTGAGCTATTGAAGAAGTTGAACTATTTTTCATTTTGATATTTTAAATAATCATACTGAATGTATCTTAGTCTAATTTAAGGGAAATGATTTAAAATAAAGATATGTTTAGAGCAAGGTCATAAGCCAGTAATGAGAAAGAGAAGCTCTCAGGTCTGATGCACCCCTCCCTCTCAGGGACAGTGGGTGCCACTTGGCCAAACACATGAACGTGAACAACCAAAGCGAAGGTGAGCCCACAGTGCACACGCCATGCTATAAAATTCCTTGGTCGGTTTGAAGAGGGAATCACGAAAAAGGAAAATATTTAGACAAAATGGCTGATGTCTAACTCAGTCCTTACAAACAGAATGAAAAAAGTCCCCAAATCAAAACTTCGCTGAGAGACCCACCAGGTTCCAGATAAGAGTAAATCTTGCCAGCTCTACTCAATTCTGTTTACACACTCAATGAAATTTCAATTAAAATCCAAAATTATTGGGGGGTAGCTTTAGTAAATTATTCTAAGATGGGTCTGGGAGAAATATCTGTAAGAATGTGTAAAAAGCCACACATGAACACAGGGAAAAGCAACATGAAGACGCTATCAACCCTATCAGAGGTTAAGAAAACAACATCTAAATCTGTGTGGTATTAATTTAAAAATCCTGACACAACACTAGAGTGAAATAAATATACCAGAGCCAGAAAGAACTATGGGAGAGTGTGTGTGTGTGCACACGTGTTCACCTCTAGAGTAGATATTATTTGATGTGATAGAATCACAAATAAGTGGAAGATGAGTGGATTTTTCAAAAGCTGCTGCTGCTGGAAAATACTTAACTATTTAGAGGAGAAAAACCAATTTAACTCATCTCGCACCATACATCTAAACAATATGGGTAGATTAAAGAAGCAGCAAAATCATTAAAGAAGTAGATGTAAATTATTTTCAGGGAAGAATAATTTAGGTAAATTTTAATCTTTTATATGAACGAGAAAGTATTATTTAAGCAAAAAGAGTAATGGAAGAAATATGACACTTAACTACCTACACACACATTTTCAACTTTCACATGTGAAAAAAAAAAGAAAATATAGATAATATACATGGCAAAGAGATTGTATCTATAATACAGAAAGGAAACTAAAATTGATGGGGGGGGGACCAAGTTCCCAATACACCAATAGACTAAATATGGGAATGAATATTAAAAAATAAAATACACATAAAAATAAGCATTTCAAAATGTTCAGCCTCAGCTAATCAATGAATAACAGAAGAATGTAGTACTTTAAGCTTAAGTAAAATCTATCTTGGTCCAAGGCCCAATTCTAACACTTACCAGTTGTGTTACCTTGGGGAAGTCACTTACCCTCTCAAAAAATGTTTCCTAACCTTTAAAATTGGATGATAATATAGATAAAGGTCTTGCATGATGAGTAAGTGTTGTTGTTGTTGTTACTGATGATAACGATGCTATTGTTGTTACTGATGTCGTTACAATCATCTTCACCTTTCCAATTAACAACAATTTTAAAAACTAATTATCTCTCAATTCTGGTGAAGATGGAGATACGATTTATGTACTTCCAGGGAGAATGAAAACAGGCTCGATCTTTCTGGAACACAATTTGGCAATATGGATAGTTTTTAAAAGGTTTATACCTTTTATTTGGTCTACTACTTCTAGGAATCACACCTAAATCAAAACGGTGAAAAATATAGACAAAGAATATTGGAAAATGAGGTCAGGCAGAAAATATTTTTCGCAGTGTAATAAAAAAAAAAAAAAAAAGCAAATGACGTGAAAGTCTAAGCTGAGAGCATGGCTAACCAAGTGATAACGAGCCACATGCCTGACTGCCAGACAGCAATAAACAACGTTAGGGCACTGTCCATATCATGGGGAAAGCGACTTTCTTCTGTATTCAGCGCTATGAACCAGAACCGAGCTTTGCGTGGTACCTGATACATAATAGGTGCTCAATCGATAGTTAAACTGAATTGAACAACAGAATTCTAAGTGAAAACAAAATCGGAACTCTCACTTCACACGCCACACATGCTTACAGATCTAACCTCAACTTTTGTAAAGGAATCACAGTAAATCCTAGAAAGGCATATGATAAAATGCTAACAATAATGTCCTCGGGTGATTTTTTTCCTCGCTCTTTCAGACATTTCTCCACTTGCCAAATTTTTCTCAGTGAAGGTTTATTATATTTATAATTAGGAAAAAAAGTAAAGAATGAAAGAAATCAACTAGAAGCCAACTGGCTCAGTTATTTCTCATCACACTATTCTGAGTATATACCATTCTTCACCCTAAATATAAAATGGGAAATGACAATATGAATAATATGAATAAATTGTGAGGCAGTCTTTAAAACATAGCAGCAAAGAAAATATTATGGTAAATTTTTTTTTAAAAAGTCAAAAAACCACGTTTCTAATATTAATAAAATTGTACAGGGGTTTTGCTCCCTATATATATATATATGTATGTGTGTATATCATGGCATAAACCTTTTAGATACAAATTACTTGTTTTCTCCACAATGGAATTCTATTTGCTCTTAGACACATAACATCACAAAAATGTATACATAGTTGTTACTGTCAATTTTTGGAAAATCTGAAAAAATTCTTTGTTTAAAATTTCAACTCCACATAAAATCTAAAAGGTCTATTTTAGGAGATCCATGACCTTCTCAAAGGAGAGGACCAAACAATATCTCAGATTCCCAAACTCTCTAATATACTGACCAGGGATACTTGGCCCTAGAAAGTGAAACACCCTGTCACCTAGAGAATCGAATCACCTGGAGATCACTGAAAGGTCATTTTCCAGTACTGTGTCATTTAAGTTCACCCTTAGCAAAATTACAGATTATTACATTATGTAACTTCAAGACAAATGGTAAAATCTTGACTCATGCAAACTAGAGTCTTGCATGCCAAGGTTTTGCTGTATGTACGATGACTGTCTCCATAGAAGTAAAAAGTTACATAAGAGAACTGTGGTGAGAAGGTAGGCAACAGTCGATATTTGTTCTCATCTAAGAAGCCTAATGCACTCATCGGCTTATCAGATAGGTACTATCTAGCTCACACGTTCAAGAAACATTGCCACACACTTCTGGTGATTAAGAAATATGACACAGAACCTAAACTTAAATACACTCCTTAATTATATAAAGTCTGCCATATTTTCCAGGAACTAATTCAAGTGCTTAACCTACCTAATGCTAAGATTTCTGACTTTTTAAATGAAATATGTAGCAGTTTTACTGGAGTCATTATTTTTTAAATTGCCCTTTATATGATACTTATTTTTGTAAATAACTGCTCCGTAAGTATGTTTCCTTTGGTATAATTCTCGAATTTGCTTCCAAAAACTCCAGGGGAAGGAAAGTGAGTAAGATCGTGGATAAAACAAAAATAGTCACAAGTTGACAATTCTTGAAGCTGGCTGACGGGTACATGGGAGTTCATCGTGCTATTCTATTTTTTTATTATTATGTTTGAAATTTTATATAGTAAAAAGCTCTTTTTTAAAAGGAGTGTACTTCCGAATTATGCTAATTTATGTTTATTAATTTCTTGCTTGGTCTCCATTCCCACAGCAGCCACATTCAGTGAACATGGTTGAAACACCCAATATATTGCTCTCGAGAAGGTTCCAATCAGGTGGCTAGACAATGCAGAGGTCTCATTCCGGTGTACAGATGATAGAATGCATTGATTAACTCTGCCATGACCCATAATTTAATTATTCAGCCAAAGACAGGGATTCCCACATCCAGATTAACAAAAAAAAAATGGCTTAGGTAAATCCAGCTGTCATACTTGCCAGTAAATTAAAACCCTACATAGCTAATCCGATTTGGTCATCGTGATGGCCAAGCCATCCTTATTACAGAGGACATTAGGGGGTCTGCTGAAGTGTCAGTGAGACAATCTGCACTTTCTTTTTTTCACATTGCCCCAAGAGCGATAGATAGAGAAAATTTTACAATTACAGCCTTCAACTCCTAGAAAAAAAAAAAATTTGCTCAGCCTGTGTAGGAACAGGATTAGGATTAAAATGCAAACGGTTGATACAATGTCTATTTTGGAATGGCCATAATTTTTTTATCATATTCATGTAATTTTCCCTCTCCCTTTTTCTTACCCTTAATTCATAAGCAGATTTTTGGCACTTTTAATTCAATTAATTCCTAAAAATTCCTCACCTAAGCAGACCCCACATGAAAGTAGAATATGTGAAATACTACAATCAAACTTTAAAGTATTGCTAACAACAGATCTTCTAAATATATTGTAGAATTTAGCTGCCTGTTGATTCTCATTTCATTAACTCACTCATGATATAAACTCAGTTTTAAAGAAAAGCTTTAATAATGAATATATTGCAATTAAAATGAACCAAGGCTACTAAGCGTTGCACACTGCCACCTAGTGGTACTGTCTCTTTAGTTCCAAAGGTACAATGCACTTCTGGAAAGTAGAAATCTCTATTTTAAAGCAAATTTATCCAGAAAGACAGATCTGAAACACATCTTTTCATAATTTTTCAAGATAATAAGGCTATTAGAAATAAATAAAAATTTTTAAAGGGTGACTTTTTAAATACTGAGCATCAAGTATTACCATATTCTGAATGTGATGTATGCTGATGTTCTAAGTGGAATACGTGGTTATCCAGCAAATTTGAAGTATGAAGATGTTAAATAGAATATTGAATAATTACTAATTATATTTTCAAGCATTTTTAAGGGCACAGCTATAATTTTCCCTCATCTACAGTTGTAATTTGTTTAAGATTCCACTGGTTTTTAGTTTTGTTTTGTTTTGTTTTTTCCCAGCAGAGTATAATTCTTGTGTTTTGGTTGTGCTAATCGCTAGAGCTCATCTCTGATCTTTTGCTTTTAGAAAAGTAAATCCCCATAAAAATGAAATGAGAACCATGTGAAAGAGTGGATTAAGGAAAGGATTGCTACAGATAACTTTGCTATGGTTAGGAGTATATTTTATTTGCTTCATTGTATTCTACATGAAAGTTCCCAGCTTGGTCTGCTTAATGTGCTATAACTACCTATTTTAAGAACTCAGATGAAAGGTAAAAAGACTCATATTTTTGTCAATTAAGTGTTTCATAGTGAAAAGTACAAAGAGGATTCTCTAAACCATCATTGCGTAACTTTTTAAAACTCACACGCCTTTTTGAGAAACAAAAAAATCTCAGGTTCTCCTTTCAAATTACATAAAATTTATAAATAAATTGTATATTAAAAACAACCAAATACGTGAAAATTTTTAAGTTACATTTTTATTTTGATCTTAGATGCTTTTCGTTGTTCTTGTTATTCCAATAATTCCAAATCAGCATGAGTTTTAGGGCTGCCTATCTAGCCCACAAATTTTTCCATCCTTAGAAATGTGGAAAATAGAGACCATTATTCAGTAATTTCAACTCGGGCCTGTTTCATTGCTTCATTTTGATAACCAGAAGGACAGGTGAAAAAGATAGATAGGTAGATAGGTAGATAGGTAGGTAGGTAGGTAGGTAGGTAGGTAGATAGGTAGGTAGGTAGATAGATAGATAGATAGATAGATAGATAGATAGATAGATAGACAGACAGACAGACAGACAGACAGACAAATGGACTGACGGACAAATGGCTGGAAAGGAAGGGAAGTAGGGAGGAAGAAAGAGTGGGTTTATTTCTCCTTTATAGGAAGTGCACCTTCCATCCTCTTTAATTCATTAATTTAGATAATTCCCAAAGGAATCTCAGATCCAAGCCACATGATCTAGAAAATTTCTCAAGATTTCCTTTAAGCAGCTTAATCAAATGACTACTGCCAAGTCTATCTCACTTAGCTCTGCTTAGGGCTATTTTGAAGCCTCCACCACACAATTAGGACACTTAGTGGGTATGGCTGCCCAATGCAAAAGACAGAATTACCAATATTGCAATTTTTAAGAAACTCAGTTTGAAAAACATATTATTTTGAAATTCAACTCTTCACTCCATGTTGGGATTATATCTATCATGATGGCTTGCTGTTAAGTAAAATTACAAAGTCGATTATTAAAAAAGTTTAAAGTTGTAACGCCTTGATATTTCATTGGCCTTCTGGTATACCATCTATATAACTAGAAACAGAAGTTCTAAGTAATGAAGTAGAGGTTACAATTGCCTTATATAAAAAAAAATCCTACTGCAGTTGCATATACATACACACACACACATACACACATACATACACACACACACACGTTTTATAATTATATATATAAACATATATATATGTTTATATAATTACAATAACAAAACTAATAAGCATTTTTAAAATGTTCTCATTATTCTGCAAGGTAGTATAAATGTATAAAGTAAGTCTTGATTCAAATGACAACTGTGTCTGAGACTCTGAAGATTCCTTGAAATGTCTTCACATATCTTAATGTGTTTTCTAGGTACATATTGCATTTAGTTTTGGAAAGCAAAGTCTATGTGCATCTTACACAAAAAAAATACAATCATGACATCACTAGAATCATTTATTTGTTTGTTTGTTTGTTTATTTTAGGTGAGGTTACCCTTGGTTGACTTCACAGATTGCAAGGAAATTGTCAGTTTACAATCCCTTATTTTGTTAACTTTTTACACCTACAGCACCTGTTCTTCCTAGGTGGTCTCCCATTCAAGTACTAACCAGGCCCGACCCTGCTTAGCATCTGAGATTAGAACGGGATTGGGCTTCTTCAGGGTAGCATGGCCGTAGACCAGATTATTTTTAAATAAATGTTTAAACTAAAATTATTTGTCTAATAGCCATATTTTTTGAGCCTGGGTATGAAAGTATGTATATTTATGATTGTATCCTAAGGAGCTCTATAATCAAGAATTTCTAACTAAACATAAAAAAGTAGTAATAAAATGGCCTATGAGGCAGATTCCCCAGGGTTTGAGAAAGAAAAGACATGAAAAATAAAGGTACAGAATACTGAAAAGACAGATACAGCTTTTAACAGAACATTAACATTTAACACGAGATTGTTTAAAAGAGCATATTTCTATCTATTAAAATCCCCATGGCTGTGAAAGACAAGAATTTATTTCATACAGATCACAAAAAATGATGATATTTGTATATCTAAATTAGTACTGCTGGGGGATTGTACACTATAAAATAAGAAAATGTAATAGATATTCAGTAAGCTTTTTACTCACTAATTATAATCTGTAATTTTTTTAAACTTTGTATTCTCAAATGTCAGGTACTTACCTGGAAACTGACATCCACTTGGTTGCTAAGAGATATGGATTAGTTTGCACTTTTTTTCTGTCTTTAAGAGAATTGCCCTCTTGCGCTTTGCATAGAAGTACTGAAAGTTAACTCTCTTACCCATGTGGAGATTTATATAATTTGTACTAGAAGAAACGTCCAGGTCTCGGCAAAGAAATAAATTACTTTCAATTTGGACAATTTAGAACAAATATCTGGCTTTTTCCTAAGCTTAATGATTTTCCATTTCACACAACTAAATACAATTGCATTATTTTATAATCTAATTTAACAGATGAGTCGACGTTATGAGTATGTGACAAAAATCTTATGAGAATTGAGGTTATTCAGTCAATTTGCATCTTCAAAGTGAAGTTCAAACCCAACATTTTTAGTGTCTTCTGCCTATAACTTTGTGTGCTTCTTTAAACAGCTGGAGGAACGAGACTAAACTTGATCTATCTGGGTTTCCTTATACTTTATCAAAAGATCAAAAGCAAAATGCAGTTATAAATTTGTCCATGCTAACTGGTCATTAGTTTATCACAAATGTAAATATCGGTTTGCCTAATCAAAGAGCATGCTCTTCTAAAATAAGAGCAGTATTTCAATCAGCACATATGCTTCCTAATGGCACTGGGCATCTGGGCTCTCTTCACATGAACATTCATAACCTTTCAAGGACAATCTTCGAAATCACATTTTAAAGAACTACGCTGCAAAAGCATTCCATTGTCTTAGCATTTTATATCACTACAAACCAAAGCGACTCAATTTTAAATGCCCTGCACTTATCCCAAAATCATTGACCATTTACTCTGATTTCATATCAGTACTTCACTGGAGCATATTGCAAAGGAACGAATGCATTTCTTTGTCTACTCAGGGTACAAAAAGCCCACCTGCCCATTCCTCTTTTGACTCAACTTCTTGCACACCCTCAGCCAGCTACCCTGTTGGTGATTCCTTGTACCTTAAGTGCCGCTTTAACGTTAAGTCAGATTACTACCATTTCCTGTCCAGAACCCATTAAGAAAATTCCTGTTACAAGGAAGGTCTCTGAAATGTAGTTGCACCTATAAAAGGACTATTAGTGCCCATCTTGAGGGAAGAAGATGGATGAATTTATCTTCTGTCTTCTAGGTTTTTACTTATTTTCTACAGCCGCACCTTTTTAAACAAGTGCTATCATACTGAGAGAAAGGAGATATGCACAATGTTAACACCTGGAGTCTTAAAATGTAATGACCTCAAATAACATCTCAGAAAGAGGGAGGAAACCTGTTCCGGAGAAGGAAAAAAATAGAGGCAAAGGAGCGAATCTGCATCATTAAACCCCGAGTAATAGAAAACCCTCCCGGGTTTTTCCGGTAAGTTTTGGCAGCAGCAGCAGCAGCAGCTACCTAATCAATATGCACACCCTCACCTTTCTAAACCTCTAGTCCCCAACCAGAAACTGCCGGTCCCCCTCAACCGTGTCGAGGGGCGGGGTGGGGGCGGCGGGGGACAGAAAGGAAGGTGATTTCAGAAGCGCGGGGAGGGGCGAACCCAGGTCTGTGCAGCTCCAGGGGCCTGAGTCACAGCTCCCATCCCGAAAGTGCGCGCAGCAGCCAGCGGCGGCCCCGAGACCTGCTCTGGGCTGGGCCCTCCCGGCCAGAGATGCCGGAGAGCTAGCTGCGCCCCGTTTTCAGACTGCAAAGCAGTGCTCTCCGCCCGCCCCGCGCCCTCACTCCAAGGCCACTTAGTGAGACCTCTTCGAGGTAGGACAAGAGATGCTTGGTGCCCCAGAGGAGATGAGCGGGGCTTCTTTAGAGGGATGAGTTGCTCAGGTGGGTGGGGGCGGTCATGGAGAGGTTCTCTTTTCGGAAAACCCAGGACGTGGGGCAACTGAGACCCAGTACCGGTTACCCTTACCACCCCCCCACCCCCTCAACTTACAGATGACTCCCCCCACCAACTCGGAGAAGGGGGGAGGGGCGCCGGCAGTCTTGCTGCGAGGATGGGGGTGAGAGCGAGCCCCGGGCCCCTGCAGCTGCTCCAAGGGACCGCACAGGTGGGCGCAGCCTTGGGAGGGCAGTGAGGCCGGAGCTCGGAGTTAGCGGGGCCCCCGGAGTGTGAGTGGGTGAGGGCGAGGGTGGCCACGCGCGCCGGCCGGGCCGAGGGGCGCTCGGCGAGAGGGTGAGCGCGGCTGCGGGGACACAGCACGCCCCACGCCGTAGGCGACAGGCTGGAGGGGCTACCGTGGCCACAAGACTGAGAAACTTGATGCAAAACAGACAGGCTCCCCCGCCCCCCGCCAGGACGTGTCCCCGCGCTCGCAGCCCGGCTCCAACGCGTCCCGAATCACCCACTGTCACCCTCCCCACCCTGCAGAAAGCCCCGGAGAGCCCACGGTTCCCAGGCGGGTAATTACCTCTCTCGGAGGCGGCGTGGGGGGGCGGCGGCGGCGGCGGCAGCAGCAGCAACAGACACTTTGAGCCTGACTTTCCGGCGTTCGCGGCGAGCGTGTGCGCGCCGAGCCGCGCAGTGACCTGCTATTTATAGACCGGAGCCTGGGCGCCGGGGGCCGCGCGCCCCGAGGCTGCGAGCTGCGGCCGCGGCGGCGCGGGGGGCACTGGCCGCGGCTGCCCCAGGCTCCCGCCGCTCCCTCGGGGTCCCGCGCCCGCCGCGCTTTCCCGCTCGTCCCTGCTCGCCCGCCCTGCGCGCGCGCACCGAGAAGTTGTCACCAACGCGGCTGCCTCTCCGGCTGCGAACACGCCCCCTGGCACACACGCGGCTCCCCCCGCCGCCCCCGCCCTTCCTGCTCCTCTTCCTCCTCCGCCGCACGTTTCGAGCGGTCTCCTCCCAATGACACCGGCGGCCGCGCGACCGGCGCAGCTCGCTCCCCGCTCCCGCGGGGATGGAGTTGATGGCCCGGCCTCCCGGCCTCGCTCCGCGTGCTGACACCCGCCGCCCACCCCTCCGCTGGGCTCCTCGGCGAGCCGGGGCTGGAGGGACGCCGCCGGGGAGCGGTGGAGAGGGGGTGACCTGGGGCCGCCACGCCGCGGCCGGGGCGGAGAAACCCCAGGGTCGGTTAACCCGCAGGAGGCCGCCGCCGGCAGCGTCCGCCAAAACCCGAAGGGCTGTGTCCCATCCCCCGGACTTAGCCTGCCGCCACCTTGGGACCCGTGTCTCTTTGCCACTCCCTTCCGCGGTGGCCCGGGTGGAGATGCGGCGCGGAAGACCTGGGCGCCGGCTCGCGGCAGCCCACGGCCACCCACCGCCAGCCGCCACGTCGCGGCTGATGACCGAGGCCGAGCTACGACTCCCAACAAGCGTGCGCGCCTTGGGCAGCCGGGGTGCGTAGGGACAGAGCTGCGCTCAGCGTGTGGGGTGTCTGGAAACGGGGTACGTAATTGAACAGTCTGAACGAAGGCTCCAACTCCCCCCCCCACTTCCTCGCTCGCAGCCTGGTTATGGCCGGCTGTGGGGTGCGGGGCAAATGACTCCCCATCTGCGCCTGACGGTGCCACCTGGCGGTTCTCTCGGAGACGTTTCAGTTGAGCTGCTAAAGGGTGATGGTTATGCTGGTAACGCAGGGCCCCGATCCGCACGGCACCCTCAGCCTTTCCCTCCCTGGAAAGGTAACAGAGTGAGCTTGTTAGTACCCCAGGGTTGTATTTGCCGTGCAGAGAGACTGGAATCCCGAAATCAGGATGGCGGTCAATGTGGGTTAAGTCATATTTGCAGTTACACGAAGTGGGAAGCTGAAGCTGCCCCCAGCTGTTACCCCTGCTGTCACTTCCTGCGTCCGGGCACCCATTCACTCCACAGACATTTAATTGCCATTAGGTTATAAGCTTGATCGATGAGAGCAGGGATTGGTGTTTCGTTTTTCCATCACTCTTCCTCGGATTGGAACAATGCCTAGCATGCTGTAGTTTCAATAAATATTTATAGAATGAATTAATAAATACCATGGGCCAAAAACTGTGCTTGGCCCATTTTCTCCCTTAGTCCCTGAAGCCCTTCCCTTCTCAAGCTTTTCTGCTCCGCTCAGTCATCATCACAGGTGAGCGGAATGGAGAAAAGGTGGGAAGCAATGGATCAATCCTGTTTGTAGAGCTCTACCAACAAGATGATGCAACTTTTTCATCAGGCAACAATTTCAGCCTTTTCTTAAAATACGATAAGATTGAAAAAATGTTAGAACATCAGGGTGCCACACCTTTGCCACGAAACTGTAAAGATGCTTCACGTATCTGTCCTCCAAATGCAGCTGTGTCTGCGTGTTTATGAAAACTACCACGGTGCCAGAAGGACTAAAGCATTTATTCTACAAGAGTTGTAAAATAGATACAGCTGTCTTTATGGAAACGAACACTCAATGTGAGATATCCAGAAAACCCTCCTAAAATGAAAACCCAAACATCGTGCTGACCAAGACCTTTTTACAGGGATGCTGAAGAAAATGTGATTTACCTGGCAGCAAATCATCTAGGAAGTTTAATTTCAGGGGGAGCGGAAGGAGAGAGAGAGAGAGAGAGAATGAATCAGATGCATGTATTTACCTTTTTTAGTTATTTAGCAGAGTCTTCCTTGAATAAGCCCAGAGGATACAGATGGTTCTTCGGTTTATTAAACTCATTCAGCATCCATTTTTACAAACTCTGAACTTTTAGCCACTTGTGCCCTCAAAACATAACTCCATTTGCCAATGAAGGACAAAATATTTTTCATTTCCTTTTAAAATATCTTTGTAGGGACAGAGGTCCAAGGTGATTCCTACTAGTTACCTTGCTGTCTAAAGCAATAAAATCAAGCCAGGCTCTGTAGGGCTGGCATCACACCCTCATTTTAGTGAAGTAGCTCATACTTTTTCGTTGTATAGATTCATTGTTCCTGAAGACTTTTATTTCAGGAGAGAGTGTTATGGCACGAGGAAGACTCTACACTTTTGTGATTCCTCACTATTAAAAATCTCTTCTAAAAAACAGCACCAAATATAGGCATTTTTTCACCAGTTGTTCAATTATACTAATAACTTTGTAAATCAAGTCATTTTTTGTCCCAGTTTTTTAAAACTTAACATTGGAAGAGTTAAGCTTTGATAGTCATACATTAAGATCATCTCTTACATGTGCACGTGTGTGTGTGTATTTAAATTAATGAAAGTGTTCTTAAAACAGAAATTTCACCCAATTTAAATAAAAGGGAAAACTATTGTACAGGTACCTGGCCATCCTTAGAACCCAAGAACAAAAATGCAGCTGGGCATCACTGACGACTTGGAAACGGGGACATGCCACCAGAACTTTCTCTCTCCTTTCCCCACTACACCACCTGCTCCATTCTCTCCCTCTCCTCCCTCCTTCTCTCTCCCTCCAGCACAGACTTCCCCTGCTTCTCTGGTGCGCCCTAAATTGCACAGTTACTAACAGCTCTTGAACTTCATAATCTATGCGCCAGCTCCAGATTCTCAAAAAGTACCACGAGCTGTCAAACCCCTGATCAGACAGCCATGGCCAGGGGATGGAGGTCCAGTTAGATTCTCAAAGCAGCTACTGCAGTGATTACGTGGATAATGGTATTTCACTGGGGCAGGAGGAGGGAAGAATTCCCAGAATGTGGGGAGGAGGATAGGTCACTCCTGACCGCTATTATCTCCTAACCCTTGTTGTTCCATAAATACTGGCACAAAAGGCAGGAGGCAGGGAAAAGAAACATAAGGAGCAGTGACACGTGTGTGAATTCATGTGCATGTTTACACACTGAGCCAGGTAGGATGCCTCTTGCTGATGGCGGTGCTCTAAGATGGCTTGTCCCAGTCAAAGTAGCAATATGATTTTATGATCTCGACATGGGACTAGATGAGCATGAGGAAGAAATCAAGTATTTCACAGACATTTACTTCCGCCGCTTTTTTCATGGCCATTAAATAAGAGATTTTTTTTTTTAATGACGGAAATGAGTGAGATACCATTTACATTTATTGAAGATAAACATTCTGTTCTCATTTACATAATAGTTACATTTCTAAAATGTACATAAATTATATATTTGCAAGTGAATCGTGTTTCAAAAATAATAGAGTGGTGAATCCTAACGTTTTTGTGGTTAGAAACCCCTTTGAGAATTTGAAGAAAGCTATGGACATTCCCTGGGGAAAAAAACATGAGCAGATGCACTCACACGTATGGTGGGAAGACACGAGGCTTAAGATCTGGAACTTCAAAAACCATATTTCTTTGGTCTTCCTCCCATCAGCCGCACTTGAACAAGGAACAAAGACGGCAGATTCTTGAACAAAAGGTTCAAAACGACAAGCAGGTTACAGGCGCAAACCTGGTTTGGGACAGAGGTGCTGAAGCACACGTGAACCTAGGGAGCAACTCTCCCCCCACCCACTCCTGCCCTGAGTGAGATACAGATGAGCAGTAAGGAGGAAAAGAAGGCAACGCTCCTGGAAGGGCGTGGGGAAAATGCATTCATCGTAACAAAATACCGCAGACACGGTGACATAAACAGAAGTGTGTTCCTCACGCCTCCGGGATTTGGAGGTCGGTGATCGGGATGCTGGCAGGAGCTGGCCTCTCCCGCGGCCTCTTCTCCTTAGCCTGAAGTGTCCACCTTTCTCTGTGTCCTCACATGGCCTTTCCTCTGTGTGCTGGCACCTCGGGTGTCTCTCTGTGTGTCTAAATTTCCTCTTCCTATAAGGACAGCAGTCAGGTTGGGGTAGGCCCACCCTAACAGCCTCATTTTAACCTAATTTTAAAGACCCTGTCTCCAAATACAGTCACATTCTGAAGTAAAGTCACATTCAGAAAGTCTGGGGGCAGAAGTAGGATATAGAGTCCCCTTTTATGTTAAGAGGGCCCAAGCATAAAGAAATTTGTATCCAATTTTCCCATTGGAGTTATTTTGAAAAACTCGGTCTTAGTAAAAGAACCCAGAAACGCAGGGTGTAAAGTGCAAATACAAATGGTGGCGATGCCTTGTCTAGATCCCGAGGGCTGAGGACCGTGGCCTGTCTAGCTCCTGGTGTCTAAGTGATAAGGAAGGGGGTCCCCGTGAGCTGCAGGAGGCCTGGAAGTGAGTCAGGAAAGAGAGTCAGGGGACAAAAAAGAGGCCACCTGGGAGCGCAACCAGACAAAATACTAGGGAACAGTGTGGCCCTGTTGACTAGGACGCCGAGATGTGGCGTTGCCCACGCCAGGCGAGGGGCCAAAGCGATGGAACAGTCAGTGCCTGCGCCTTAGAGAAATGTCACGCTTCACTCACACGTGGGCAACAGAGACCAAACTGCCTCTTCAGAAAGTGAGAAAGGTCATCAGCACCCAGACATGCCCCCAGTGTCACGATGCTTCATAAATCTCATCAGGACCAAAAAGCTACCCTAGATGTGGAGAGGAGGAGGAAGAGAGGGAGCGAGAATATCTTAAATTGGATAAGTTTTAAACCAGGATAGATTTAGTTTAGATTACTAAGATTTTTGTTGCTGAGTACAAATGGGCTCTTATAGGCTAGTTTTATTGTACAAAAATTAATTCCACTTTTGTACCTGAGATTTAGAGACTCAGTTGACTTTTAAAAACATATCCTTTACAGTTCAAGTTTTTAATACATTTTCAGGATGTGCGTAGATGGTCCAGAATGCCGTCTATGAATCCAGATTCACAATATGTGCCCTAGGGAATCTGATACATTAAATCTGGTTGTGTGAAAAATCTTTTTAACTGAAAAATACCTGCTAATATATATAATTTTCTGCTGATGTATTATTTGAAATTCTATTTTCTTAGAAGAGAGTAGTGTCTATAAGTTATGACACAATAGCTCACATGATTATATTTAGTAAATGCCAGAAAAATAGAATCGTGAATGGAAAAATGATAGACAATCACTGGGTAAAGATAGTTATTTTCAAGGAATAGAGGGTTTTGAAGGTGACAGTATTATGCTGCTTCATTTCAAGGAACATAAAGCTTTTTTTTTTTTTGACAGAAGTCTTCCAAAGCAAAAATTCCAGAGTTGTTTTTCTTACTGTCCCTATTTTCGACCAGTTTTTTATTACCTAATTATGTCACGAGGCATAAAACAAAGGAGAAACTTACATATCAGACACATTTGTAGAAAATGTCTGTGGTAATCAGTGGCATTGATTGGGGCAATCAGGTCTTTCCAGAGGTAAGCCTGCTGACTCTAAATATTATGTTATATTTTGTTCATCAATGCCTCTATCTTGCATTCCACACTTAAACATACAAATATATCCTCTCACCTTATTTTCAAAAACCTTTCTACATCCAATCCTCCTGTCATTTCACCCTCCTGGGTCTTTTTCCACAGTATAACAAGCTCTACCATCTCCTGGTCACCTGATTTAGGTAGAACAGACCAGTTTTGATCACCACAGCAGGTCAGAAGAATTGGACCTAACTTATCTCCCAGCTCCACCTCTATCTCCAGAGACCTCCGTGCATCAAGACTTCGTTTATTCATCAAGACAAGATCTGTGTTCAGATCAGAAAAATTTGGGCCTGAATCGTGATGCTCACTTTCACCAGCTGTATGGCCTGTGACGTGTGCCGGAACATTTCTGAGCCTCTGTTTCCTTACATGTAAAATGGGAGATGAATAGTACCTACCTCACAGTTGTGAAGCGTGACTGGAGAATCCTCTGAGACACTGCAAGCACGTGGACATGAGCTAACGTGCATCTTGTACACCTTAGCTATTCAATATCCGCTTGCAAAGAGCTGAAGGGGAAGGACATGGAAGGGGCAAAATCAGAGTTTCATCAACGAAACTTCCCGATTGATACGTTCTAGGGCTACCTATTTCGCCATCAACCTATGACTCAAAACATTTATCACAGGGATGCTGCTCAGCGCCTGTGAAAACTAACGCAGTTGTGAAGAATCTGGTTAAGGTCGTCTGTGTCATCTGAGGGGAACATTTTCCCAGAAGTTTGGAATAGAAACTATGTGCGAGACTCACCTCCTCTAATTCCCACAGGTTATTTTTACAGCTCTCCCAGTCAATTCTAAGAAGCGTTCACTGAGCACCTACTGTTCACCAGGAACTGTTGCTAAATATCTGGGAATAAAAGGTAAAGAAGGCAAAGCATTGGTCGTTGAGAGCATATCATTTAGTAGGTTTTAAGCTTATTCCTAATATTTATTTATTTACTAATTCAATTTACTTTGCATATTACATTTATTGAGTGTCTCAAACACACAAAGTACAGGGATGTGGCCGACACAAGGATAAGCACCTAATTTAGGTGTGGACATAAGGCAAGTCTACAAATAGGAACAAAACAAGTAGAGCTATTGAGCCAAAGTGATGAAAATGAGAAACAGGAATAACAAGAAGGATCAGAAAAATCTTCATGAAAGGGATGTTTGATATGTGAAGGGACTTCAGAGGACATAATTGTTAGAGATTTCACAGGGAGGCATTTCAGCCCTGGACAAGTGAAATCTCCTCACCCCTCAGGGTCTGATTCCAGCACTACCCCACACTGAGAGGACCATCCACTTAATCCTCTTCCTTGTGCCCCAGCACGGTTGAACCTGGCTCGCTTGCATCACTTGCTGCACTGGATTTGTTTCCTCATTTGTAACCTTCCTCAAGTCCAAGCTCCTCCTAAGAGTAGAGCCCATGTTTTATTTAGCTTTATGTAACAGATGCAAAGTTTCCAGAAAACTGAGAACTTAGAGCCTACGGGAATGTTCACTTATTTATTTTTAAATGAAGTAATATCCAACTTGAACCTCTCACCACACTTGCTGAAAAATCTATCAGTCAGTCTTAGGATCCGCTCTGCCTCTCTTGGGCCTTCTCCTTGGATGGGGGGTTGACTCAGTCCGAGGCATCTTCTGACCCACGATTCTCTCAGCACGTCTGCATTCTTGTCAAGGTCATCAGGAAGCCCCACATGGCACACAAAGACCACAGAAGCCATGGTTCATCCATCTAGAACCTTCCTCTGCCAAGGCTCTCCAACACAGTACCCCAGGGTAAAAGTGCAACTTCTCTGAGGCGTGCCATGTTTGAGGTTCGCTGGAAACGATCTCAGTGTATCGACCCCCCTTGAAGACTAACCTCTAAGGGCGAAGGACTGTCATGTCCTCATTCCTGCCATTTTCTCCTCTCCTGCTCTTTCTCCCCTCCCCACTTTCTACTCCCCTGCCCCATCACCAAGGCTCCTATGTCATATCCTCCCCTTTCTTGGGGCAACAATGCTAGAGAAGATACAGACAAGAATTTGAGTTACCAGGGGAGAAAATTCACCTAAGTTATTTCTAAAGCTATTACCCCATGCTACTCAAATAGATGAATGAGTGTGTACATGTGCATGCATGTGTGTGTGCATAATTATTCACTTTTTGAAGACTTTGGAAATTCCAGAGTAATTTTTTAAAAAAATATACACTAGAGTACTGATTTCTACAACGTATCTAGAGAAATACAAAGTTACAGATATTTTTCTTTGTAAATAGAATATAAGCTTCTCCCACAGAACACACTGCAATGTTCTCTACAGTAAAAGCTGAGAAGTCATTATAGACAGCTCAAAAAATTTTCTTCCTTTGAAACATAGCACTTATGGGCAAACAGGATCATTTGAAATCTTAGGAAAAGGTTGGGGGAAATTTATCAATGTGAAAAGACAACCAGAGACAACCATTTTATTTGGTCTAAAATGAAGTAACATTTTATAGAACTGAATTTCAGTTTCATGAAAGTTATAATGAAAACAAATGTGAGACTCATTTTATGCTTTCTATAATATAAAAATAAAAACCTCCCTGAGTTAGCCTTTCTTTCAGCGAAAGCTCTGAGGGTAGACTTGAGTGTTTTTTAAAAAAAATTTGACACACAGGGTCCTCAGGGGTGAGTGGGAGCAGGGGGCAGATCAACACCACTATTTTAAAACCATGAACATATTTATCAAGTTCTCCAAATGTAGGATTAACTTGAACCACGTGGTCGGATTGCTTTTTATTTGAGGGGGCAAAAAAATACTTTGGTGGGTTTTTGTAATGGTTAAAACCAAAAGGAATTTTTTTTTTTACAATGGTATATTCAAAATAGGAAATAAACAGTTCTACATAATAATGAAAAAAGTTGTCTTCATTCTAGGCCCTATTAAATCTCTGAAGATGATTACATTTCCGGGAGGCAGGCTTTGAATTAGGGGTTAGGAGTGTGAGTGAGACAGACACTGGATCTGTCCCTTGTTGGACCTCAAAAGACTTTGGGGCAACTGAACTCTAGGTGGAGAGCTTATGTTCCAAGGCACATCTCATTTAAGGATGCAAAATGCTCCCTGCATCATGTTGACAGACAAGTAGCATCCCCTCTCCACACCCTTGTGTCCTTATCCCCATACCCCAGCTACCTTTGTAGAAAGGCATGGTCTTTCTGCCTTAAAAGACATCCTAAGAAGTCACCGTATCCCTTGTGTACTTGTTCATTCTTCACTGTCATTCCTTTCCATGCCCGCCATTCATGTGCGAAGTGTAGTTCAACACAATATCAGGATCTTAGCTGAGCCTCAGTGACTTTGTTCTCTCTCGGGTGAATCAGGAGGGCAGCAACGGTGTGGAGAAGCAAGGTTGGAGTTGGAGCCAGGAGACGACTAGATGAGGGTACTCCCTAAACTGGAAAAAAAAATGGTAGACCATGTAAGTATTCACTGTATCAAACAAATAGTGGACTTCCCGAAGTCAACCGCGATGCCAGCTCCAACAATTCGTAATTGATTGTCACAGAGGCATGATCCCTGAGGGCTGGAAACACCACACGCATTTGGGTGATAGTCATAAGGAACTGTAACTGTAACACTGGGAAGCCATAGAGATCTAGAAATCTGTGGTGCTGGCCTGTCTAATGTGTCCTTTCTCTCTCTCCCTTTCCTTTTCCTCTGCCAGAGAAGCCGCTGCCATTGATGCTGCTGGGATCCTGGTCACTTTACGCTGGACAACTATGAGGGGAAGCAATTTGGGGGACGCCGCCATTCAGAACCACCATCCAGCTTCCTTCCGAATCCTTCCCTTTGATCATTAATGCTTCTCAGCAACGTTCCTTGTCTGCACTTCTTTTTTCTCTTCCTACCACTAACTGAATGATCTGCATGGTCCCCGGTCCAAATTGCAAAGAGAATGAATGAGGCAATTAATCTCTCTCCTATTAAGAGAGCCTGTTGTAGCAGGCCATCTCGCGCGTTGCTGACCCACATATGGTTAAGCTGGCCACAGACCAGGTGACCACGTGCCTCTAGAAAGCATAAAGGGTAGCCTGGCATTGTTTCTGAGGGCAGGGAGCTGTGAGCTGGGGAGTTCGGCTTGAAAAAGAGAGAGAGACTGGGCACCAGGCTAGTAAAGGTTCTTAATGAAACAAATGCTCATTCGGATATGTAAGAGAACAGCATCTGGCGAAAGCATACACACATCCACTGAAATTTGTTTCTGCTAAAGGTCATGAAATCAAAGAAAGAGGGTCAAGTACTTTTCTCCACTACAGACTACACTTACAGATGGGGTTAAGCCAACATGAGAACAAGAAAGTCAAATCTCTTACTGTTCAGGTCAAATTCCTAATGTGTTATTCATTGTTGAGCTTTGTCTTTCTAAAATAAGAAAAACACTGTTCTGCTTTTTTATAATAAAGCATGTCCTTGTGGCTTTTTTCAGTTCCAAAAGAGAAGGCATACCACATGAAATAGTAAACCCGCCCTGATTATCCCTTGATAATCTATATTCCAGGAAGGCTGCAGTTTATGTATGCAGGTATTAATGAAAGGCTAAATTTTTATTATGCACAAACCAATTTAAACTGTTCTTAAAATGAATAAAAAAGAAAAGTCATCTCTGCTTACACAATTACACGATTTTCAGCTATGTCTGAATGTTTCTTTCTTTGAAATTACCTTGGAACGTAGCTATTTTTATATTACTTATAGGTATGTGGGGGGTTTTTTCCCCCTCTGGAACTATGAGGAATGAAACTCAAGTCAAATTTCGACTTGCTTCTATCTCAGTATCAGACATCACTCACAATCAGAATGACCGGCTGGAGGAAGAGGCAGGGACTGAAGCTCTGGCTGCCCCACACCCATCCTGCTACCCAACAGTCTGAGCACTCACGTGAGCGTGGGAAACCCAGGCTCTCCGGCAAGTGCACCCAACGCAAAATAATCAACCCGCGCCAAAGTTGTGCTGCTGTCTTTTGGGTCTGACAGCCTGGGAATCCATTCCTGCACATTCCCACTGCAAATGAGCAAAATCTGGTGATTCTTTTCATCGTATAAACCTTTTCCCTCCAGCGTTGACACCGTGTTTGCCTCCAGCCCAGATGCTGGGGCTCGATCTTAGTTATGGCTCTGCAGGGGACACTGGGTGGCACCCGGAGGACTGGCATCTCCTGCTGACATCACTCCCTCGGGCGAAGCCATCGCAGGGCCTTCCGGCAACAGAGGAACAGGCTCATAAAACAGGAAACACTTTCTGCTTTCAAGGAATACTTGGAATTTGGGCTTCTAAGGTACTCAGACATATAAGAACCTACCAAACTCCCTATTTCGGTTTTCCTGGACCCATTCTTTCCAATAAATGTCCAAGTGTTCACATAAGCAACGCAAAGTGAATGGGTCCACGCTGTGCCACAGTTCAGAGATTTCAAGGGTCAGGTCCTGGGTCTCTCTTTTGGCTCCGTCGGTTCAACAGCTACAAGACCAAAGCGAGTCCTGTGGGCAGCCATGGAGGTCCCCTGACTCTCTGACCACACCTCAAGCAGAACCCTGTAAAGCTCATTTTATCATTTGTCCTTTAAATTCTCTGCAACACGCAGAAAAAGCACCCCACATCCCCACAACAGTCCTTGCGTTCCTTATTCTTCCCATAATGACTGGCATTGCTTAAGCCACCAAAACCTTTTAAGCGATAGTCTTCTTATTCTAAACGACCCCAGGCAATGACAGAAGTTAATGCATCACCAGTATGTACCAGTGTCTATTTTATAATACCAACAGGATCTTAGCTGCTGTCACTTTCGGCTGGTGAGCTAACCAGTCTGAGAATCACTTCTTTGAGTGTCTGTTGCTGGCAACCACTATAGCCAATAATTATCGTGTGACGGTTCAGTTATAGAGAACAAAACCTACTCTAGATTGTGTGGGCAGAAAGGAATTTGTTTTGTGACATATTAAATGGCTTATAAAATTGTTTATAAACTGAAGAGAATTTAGTCTGATTTTCTAGGAAAAATATCTTAAGTCATGATGCACAAACGCTGTTACCCTGGCCATAAATCAGGAAGCCGACCGATGAATCAAGAAGTCACAACGACAGCTGCTAGCTCAGGATCAAAGCACTTCCACTTCAATCTGCACCAGCAAAAATCAGAACCGCATGCCATGTTTCACTCCACTCATTTCAGTTCTGGATTTAAATCTTATGTAAAGGCATCTGGTTGGCAGAACAAAAATCACATCCAGAAATGTAAAAAAAATGTAGATTTTAGGTCACCAGCCTCTGCAGCATAGGAAGCCACACCAGAAGAAGGTGAGAGGGGATCTTAAGCAAGCCAGTCCGCGATATCCATCACCGTCCCTTCCGCTGCCTGCTGACAGCTCTCCTGACGCCGACCGGCCTGTCTTGCTACAATTCTGTCCATTGACTGCCTAGCCTCTCCATCTCCATCTTTTAGACGAAAATCACCCCAACCCCTCCCCACCTCCTGTTATTTGGTATTAAATTCCCTCCTCGATATGAACTACTTTCCTGGAGTATCGTTACCATATCATGCTCTTTAAATGCAGTTTTTAGTTTATTAGGCTGACCATTTTTTACCCTTGATGCTGTCTTTGTAGTGCCAGCTCTGTACAAGGATTTATGTGACTCTACCAACATATCCAGTCCCAGTGCGGTCTGCCTGGACACACTGCATCAAATAGCAACGTACTGTATATTGATCGTGAAAATTTCATGGCATCAATCTAAATAGATTTCTATTCCTAATATTCAAAGATCCATATCATCCCTTACAAACTTACTGACAATTATATTAATATTTACCAAGTTTGCATCTAGGAACTAAATAACATCTTGAATCTTCCTTTTAACTCAGGTACACATACAAGACAGCATAATTTTTCTGATTCAAATATTTCCTCTTATTCCCAAGAGTATATTAATTATCGGATCAGCCATCCTCCGTGAACCAGATTTACACTAATTAGTTCATCTCTTTCAAACTCTTTGACTCTGGAGGCTTTATGTTTGGACTTAAGATTTTTCTAAAAAATCTAGTACAAAGTAAATTATGTAGCTTCTATCTGCACATAATTAAATTTCATAGTTTTTTTTTTAATCAATGAATCACATTAGGATGACATTTACCTCACTACTCCATGGCCTTTCTATATTGGCCATAGAAGAATCTAAAAAGAGACCATAGATCATTGTAGCTTTGACCACCTATGTTGAATCTTCCTAATAACTGGTCCATGACAGTATTTTATGCCTGATCTTGTACATAGTTTATATCTGGTTCAACACAGTATGGGGAGGGAACTCTGTTCTATTTCTTTGTGAGATTCTTTTATTGCCTAGTTAAGTTATGCCACAAAAAAATAGGCATTTTTGTTCTAAAACAACCATTATATATAGTTTTGGAGATTAGGTATTGGCATATAGTTCCAAGGTTTCTATCTTTGATGAGTTAGGAAACTGGTTTTGCCTAAATATGTCTGACACATCTGAGTCTAAAAATAAATTTTGGCTTGCTCCCAAGTTAGCCTCCTGAAATTACATAATTTTCGCAAGTTATTAATATCACTCAGAATCTCTCTTTCTATGTTGCTTTTAAAATCAACACAGTGTCTCCCCACCATCACCACCATCCTTAAGTCACTCTTTTTTCTTTTAAGGGGGTCCTGACACGAAGAGGCATTAATTGACTCTGTCTTTCTGACCAGCAGCAATAAAAAATTTGGCCCCTCGCAAGCTTGACTCCCAAACCTGCCCCATGTACTTGCAAACCTTTTAAAAATAGACATTTCTATTTGTCCTGAATTCCCTTTTTAATTGTTGCCGCATTCTTTTTCGATGCAGAAGCAAACAACATGGCAGACTCGACATTCCCCAGTGTTTACATCCGGGTCTGCACATGGTTAACGAAGCGTGCCACAGCAGGCAAAATCGATGGCTTTGGTTCTCTGCAGCTTGTCTTTCCTGATCGATGGATTATTGCAGCGGGGCTAATTATGCAGCGATTTATATCGATTGTTTAGAGCAGCAGTGGTGAAATCCTAGGGACTATACACTTGCCATTCTAAGATTTGCTCCTTCTTGGACTGTACAAACTCAAAATAATTCAAACACCTTGTGAATTTAACATAATTTTCAGGGATCCATGATACCACGTGGTCTAAACAAATTAGGGAGGGAACTTAGCTTTCTAAGTACTTATTATGGCTTTATAATGTGACTTGGAGACTAAGGTAGAAGTGACAAAATCTTTTCTTATCAATTTTCAATTATCATCCTATCTTTTGTCCTTTTAAAATAAAATTAAGGACAGAGATTATCCATGCACTCAATTTTATATATGAGCAAGCTGGGTCAGCTGATACCATTATGCTTATAGAGTTGATTTAATATCAAATAGACCTTAAGCCATTTTCCTTCACATTTAAATATTGAACTAGATGAATCCCCAAAGGCTCTAATTATTTTACATTTAAGAGTCCATTTTTGAATGATGTCTCAGTTTTGAAGACTATTCCTTTCCCTTGGAGAAGGAAGATTTTCATACCTAAGGTTAGTGTTCTTCATGGCGATCATTCACCAGTGACTGCACTGTGGTAGCTTAATTGTGGGTCTGTGAATGTGTGTATATGTGTGTGGGTGGGGAGGGGTTGTGTGTGTTGCTATCTAAAAGCTGCTGATGTTTTAAAGACAAGTATAATAGTTGTCTAAATGGAAAACATTATAAAAGACTATTGACTGGCAAGTTGTGGGTGACTCCAATTGCTCTTGAATTACTGAAAATAGGCAATGCTCCATTTGCTCTTTACCTAAAATAAATGAAGTCCTTCTGGCTCATGAATGCTACAATAAAAGGTCAGAATCTCTTATTCCCATCTCAGCAGCAATGTCCTTAAAAGACACTGTGCCCTATGCTTTTACTGAGCAAAACAACTAAAGGGATAGCCATTTTTAATTATAGGATACAAGGTTTTCCTAATGACCTTGTGACTTTGGGACATTCAAAATCCTGTTCACTAACAAAACTCAAAAACAGAATAAACCTGAGTGAAAATGTCAATTTAAATGTTACAGAGGAATCATTTAATGGTGTATAAATGAAAGAAAATGAGTTGTATGTCTTTTTCAAGAAAACAAAATTTTAAATATCTGAATTCCTTTTACATTCCTTATTTATATTTAATCTAAATATACGAGTGTGTACTTTTTCTTTTTATACAGCTGAAATTGCTACTGGAATGGCCTGTGGTTTCAATAAAGTAATACAGGGTCTAAGTGTGAAATTTTGATTATAATAATAGAATAGATAGTTCATAGAGAAACTGTTTTTGCTCATTGAGCCACCACAGGTGACTGTGGGTTTCGGATGATCTATCAGGTAAGCAAAAATACCCTGTATGGTAGAGTCCATCACTAAATTATTTTGTGGTACTTTCAAATTTCTTTTCTAATTACAAAAGTATTGACACTCATTTAGAAATTCAGAAAAGCATTTTTAATTAAAAATATCTTTTTAATTAATTAATAATTAATTTAGTTTAATTAATAATAATAATTCATAATATTTTTGTGGTTCCTACTCCAATATTAAGTGATCAAGAGCATGGGATCTAGAACTAGGTCAAATTGCTACTCTGCCACTTACAGGCATTGAGACTTTGTGTAAGTACTTTAACTATTTGTGACTCAGTTTCCATATCAATAAAATGGGCATAATAATAGACATAATTCATGAAGTCATTGAGAAGTTTAAATGAGGTGATACATGCAAAGTGTTTAGGAAAAATTCCTGGTACATAGTAAGAATGTAATATATAATAGCTTTAATTATTATTTTTAAGGTTTGATCTTTCATTTTCTTTTTATATTAATGATTCATTAAGTTTGAAGGAATCACCAACTTAAAGGCAGGTTCATGAACCTTCTAGAAAATCTGAAAAATACAAAGGTTTAAAAATAAAATTATACTTATTATTACATTATCAAGCATAACCACTGTTAATATCTGGATTTACAGTTTTAAATCCATCTCTAATCATGATAGACCCAAATACCTGGGAGAGATTTAAAATATATATAATCCATAGGAATAAATTTAACAAAAGTAGTGGAAGACTTATAAACTAAAAATTACAAACATTCCCAAGGAAAATTAATTTCTAAGTGATTAGAAAGACTTTCCGTGTACATGCATTGGAACACTCAGTAGTATTAAAATGACAATTCTCCTCCAAATGGATATATAGGTTAGATACAATACCTATCACAATTGCAGTAGGTCTTTTTTTCAATTGGCAGAAATTGATAAGATGATCCTAAAATGTATATGGAATTGGAAAAGACCTAGAATATCCAACAATTTTGAAAAGAAGAGCAAAGCGGGAAGATTTTGACTTCCAAATTTCAAAACTTAATATAAAACTACGGTTATATATTAACTGTCGTAATATATACTGTGGCACTGACATAAGGACAGACATATTCTTCTTTATATGGAGAGCATACATTTATGTTTTTAACAAATGATTCTTGGACAAGTGGATATCCACATGCAAAAAAAAAAAAGAAAGAAAGAAAGAACCACAAAACAAAACAAAAAACCTGATTTAGAGCCTTATTTCACACCATACACAAAAATTAACACAAAATGGGTCATAGAACTAAAGAGCTAACACAATAAAATTTGAGGCGATAACATACAAAAAATACTTGAGAATTTGGGTTAGGTAAAGATTTCTTACATACAACACCAAAATTATGATCCATAATAAATTAGACTTTCTCAAAATTCAAAACTTTTGCACTTCAAAATACACCATTAACAAAATGAAAAAACAAGCAATAGACAGAAAGAAAGCATTTGCAAACCACATATCTGATAAAGAATGTGAATCCAGAATGTACAAAGAACCCTTACAATTCAACCACAAAACATACAACCCAATCAAAACACAGACAAAAGATTTGAATAGACATTTCACCAAAAATAATATATAAATGGCTGATAAGCCCATGAAAAGTAAAATGGTTTACAGGCAATGTGAAAGCAGTCTGACAGTTTCTGACAATGTTAAATAAAAATTTACTATAAAGCCTAGCAATTCCACTCTTAGGTAGCTACCCAAGGAAATACACACACACACACACACACACACACACACACACACACGAACATTCTTAGCAGTATTATTCATAACAGTAAAAAATTGGAAACATCTAAATGTCCATCAACTGACAAGTGGATAGCCAAAATATAATACACCCAATACCGTAGAATACCATTTAGCAATAAAAAGGAACGAGCCACTGATACAGGTCATGGCATGGCTATTCTGGGTCTTCACTCAGTTATCATTGACATTTAGTTCTTAAACAACCAACTGTCCAATATTACACTGAGAGAAGCCAGACAGAAGAGACCGCATATTGTAGAATTCCATTTTTTTAATGATCAGAAAAGTCAAATCTATAGAAACAGAAAATAAATAAGTGATCACCTAGGGCAGGGTGTGTGGGATGGAAATGGAGATGAGCAATAAAAGGACATGGGCAGTAAATGGACATGAGCAGTATTGTCGGGGGACGGAAATGTTCTAAAACTGATTTATGGTGATGGCCGCATGACTTAGTAAATTTAATTTTAAAAAAATCATTGGGTCGTGTGCTTTAAATAGGTGAATTACATGATTTGTCAAATATGTCTCCAAAAGTACATTAAAAATACTCCGATGGGGTTCTATCTTCAGCAACTTATTTCTGTGTGTCGGAAACAGTGTGTAGTCTACATACTACAAACCATCATTGGAGTTTTTCAAAATCACGTATTTCTAAGCCACCCATGACAAATCTAGTAGGTAAAACATAGAAATTTATATTTCCAGCAAAGTCCACTATTATTAGTATTTAATCAATTCTTAAACTGTATCAGAGGATTATTGTGCTAAAAGTAATGTAGCAAATGGCAACACTGGTCAGGACAAAGCACAGATCTCGACAGCGGGAGGTCAAGGGAACAAAAGGACTGGATTATAACAGTGTAGGCAGGCCGGGGTGCATAACCCGGAAGGTAGAACTCCTCGAGGATGTCTATGGTTTGAGCTGGTAAATGTCTGAGATGTGAGTAGGAGAAAATTAGGAAAGGAGAGCATTTCAGGCCCACCAGAGTTGGAACATGATCATTAGCTATGTTTCAGGAAGGTTCTATTCACCTTCTAGCTGCCAACGATATAATCTGCCCTGGGCTGGATCCGCAAATAAAGAGCTAGTTTTGGGGGAGTAGAAATGTGTTCTGATGGAGGTTGGGGACCATCAGGAGTGGAAATACTAAGATCACATAAAAGTTCTAACAATAAAGAACCCAACCAGATATCAAGATGACATACACATCCAGATTTTACTGGTTTTAATCATCTACTTATCATTTTTCAAGAAATTTATGAGCAGTATGATCTACGTACTATATAATTCATCTAGTCTAAGGGTACAATTCAATTATTTTAGTGCATTTATTGTGTTGTGTCACCATCATTATAAACCAATTTTAGAATATTTTCATCACACCGATAATATCCCTCATGCCCATTAGCTGTTAATCGCTGCCTCCACCCCTCGTGTCATGACCAGGCAGCCAGTAATTCACTTTGTGTCTTTATATACCTGCTTTTGCCAAATTATTTTATATAAAAACAATCACACTTTTGGAGGTATGGTGTTTCTCACTTAATGTTTATGAGATTCATTCATTTGTGTCATGTATCAGTATTTCATTTCTTTTTATTGCTAAATAGTATTCCATCATATGAACATACCACATTTTATTTATCCATCAGTTGATGGGCATTTGCACTGTTTCTACTTTTTTATTATGAATAATGATGCTATGAACATTTGTATGCAATTTTTTAACATGGATATGGGCTTTCATTTATCTAGATGTGGAATCGCTGTAATGTATGGTAAATTTACTTTTCACTTTATAAGAAACTGCCAAACTGTTTTCAAATTAGCCATATCATTTCACATTCTTGCCAGCAATGTAGGAGGGCCGACTTCCCACATCCTCAACATTTGTGGTCCGTCTTTCCAATTATAGCCATCCTAGTGTATGTGAAATGGCACTCATTATTTTTTAATATGCATTTCTTTACCAGCTAATGCTGTTGAGAACATTTTCATGTGCTTACTAGCCATTTATATGTCTTTTTTGGTGAAATGTCTATCCAAATATTTTGCCTAGTTTTAAGTGGTTTGGTATTTTTTATTATTCTTGTCAGGGTGTAGGAGTTATTTATATATTCTTTATACACATCCTGTATTAGACATATGACTTGCAAATATTTTTTTCCTGTCTCTAGCTTGTCTTTTCATTTTCACAATGGTGTCTTTTGATCCACAAAAGTTTTAAAATTTGATGAGGTCCAATTTTCATTCTTTTCTTTTATGGATCATGCCTTTAGTATCATATCCAAGTTATCTAAGGTTTTCCCTTATACTTTCTTCTAAAAGATTTTTCCAGCTCTTACATCTCTGATCCATTTTGAGTTAATTTTTGTGTATAGTATGAGGTAAGGATCTAACTCCGACTTTCTAAACATGTATATCCGATTATCCCAGCATAATTTGAAAAGATTATCTTTTTCCCAATGAATTGCCTTGGCACCTTCAAGGAATATAATTTTAACCATAAATACAAGGGTTTATTTCTAGACCCTCAATTCTGATCCACTTTTCTATAAGTCCATCCTTACCCTAGTAGTATACCATCTTGATCTTCATATCACTATAGAAAATTTTCAAATTGGGAAGTAAATTTTCTTCTTTATTGTTTAAAATTATTTTAGCTATTCATGATATTTTTGCTCATTTAATGATATTTAGTTCCTAAATGGCCAAGTGCTTTTAAAGCTTCATTTACCTGTCAGTTTTTTAAGTCACTCAAGTGCTGTATTGTTCACATAACAGAGAGAAGAAAACAGAACCTTTGTTTTTGAGGCACTGTGACAGACTGGCAACTACAGGGGTACGACAATGTATATAAGTAACTATAAAATAATGCAATATAATATAAAATACATGAGCGTGAAGCGCTTGATTTTGTAAAAAATCATATATATTAGTACCATGTCATTGAAAAAAGAGTGCAGAGGCATTTCTGGTAAACACACAAATATGAATGTTAGGGCAGAAATATCTCAATTTATTTATTTTGTTGTTAATCCCTGATTTTTCTCATAGCACAAAGATGTTTTCCATATGTTGTAGGAGATAGCATTACAAAATAATCAATTATGCAAAGAAATCTTTGTCATAAGTACCAATTAATCCATCAAAACAAGTTAAAATAGCTTTGCAAACTGTTATGATTGCTAAAAAAGATGCAGTAGTATCTCTTGGTAAATATGTTTATGTTTTAAACATTTTTTTAGGAACTATGCTAAAGAGGGAACAAAATTATGATAAACACTGGCATGTATTTTTTCATGTAATAGATAATTTGAATGTTTACCACTTATATATGAATATACTATCCAATAAGTCTTTAATGACGTTTTATCTACAAGAAAAACAAAATGAACACAGCAATCTCAGCAGGCCAGAAATATACAGCTACTAAGAGCAAAATGGCAATTTCTGGAATCAAACCCAACCTGATGATTCTTGGGCAGAGTCTGTTTTTAAAAAGCTTTGGCACCCATTTATACATGATCCTATCAGTATCCTGCACTAGCTCCTTTAACCCAAAGCATCCTGAAGTCATGGGACATTTTCTGGCTATTTTTCACATTGAGAGGAAATTCCTCCTATAACGCTGCACCAACGTGTACAAGGCTGAACGGTATTCCTCTTATGAGGGGTGATGGGAGATTTCCTTCTACATGGAGCTTCAAGGCAGGTCACAAAACAAGACTGTCTATAAAATGTGTCTTTTGATGGTTCCTGAAATAGAAACTTTGAAGCAGCACCAGATCAGTCCTCTGCCAGATTCTGCTGGCTTCCCTCCGGTTCCTCGCTGCCACATGAGCCAGCTGGGGCAAGAGCGCGGGGGGTACCACGCGTCACTCCCAGTCACGCACACGAAAGGTGGTTGGAGCAGGGAACACACTTCGTGAGCGCTTTTTAACAAATGTGTCTAAGGTCTTTGTCTAAGAGAAAGATGACTGCCCACATTAGGGGCACACACGAAGCCCAGCTGCCTGACCTCTTTCTCAAGTAGCACAGACCTATACAAAGTCTTCTGTCATATCAAGATCAGCTCATTTACAAAGGAAAGAGCTGGACTTTACATGTCATAAAACCGTCTGGCAAAAGCCACCTGTTATTTCCATAACTTCTTACATCCATTCTCTCAGGTATGCTTTTCGTGTTCCGTGACAAAGAAAAAATAAATCAATCAACACATATTAAATTAAACGGCAAACCCCTTACCTTCCTGAACAAAGCATTTCTGAATCCAAGATTCCCTCGATACTAAACATATTTTGGTGATATTGGATCAATTGGAAGCAAGTTCTTTTCTTCAGAATGAGCAAAGCTGACCAAAAACCACTTTAAGATAGCTGCATTCTCTCAGTGCCTAACAGTTATGTGCATGGGAAACACACGAGCTCATTCTGGCAACTTGAGTAAGGGCTGTCGAACAGTGCTTCTCAAAATGTTTAAGGTGCTTACAAATCACATGGGATCTTGTTAAAATACAGATGCTGGTCCAGTAAGTCTAGGGCCTGAAATTCTATTTCTAGCAAGCTGTGGGCCACACCAACTAGTTGGTTGAGGGAAATATGGCTGTAAGCATAAAAATATTCAGGTCAAGAATGCTTCCATTTTTTCAATAGATTATATACAATCAGTTTAGGAGCAAGCATATCAAGAAGGAGTAGGACTTTATGAGGAGAAAAAAAAAAGGGAGGAGGCATTTATAAGCCTAAACATTATTTATTACTCCCCAGTGCGGAGTTTTGAAAATGCAAGTTCTCTCCTTTGTTCACATCTTGTCCATCAGCAAATCTTACCTTCCAAATATATGCCTAATTTTACTACTTCTCACTATCCCTACTACTACCACACTGGCCCAAGCCAGCATCATTTGTACACGAATTATTTCAGTAGCCCCCCATCGCTCTCCCAGTGTTAGCACTCTGTCCTTTGTCCACACAGCAACCACAGTGGGTCAGATCACACCCCTCCCCAAAACCCTTACGTTCCTTCCTATTTCCATGGACTAATCACCAAAGTCCTTCCAATGGCCCATAACCCTCCAAAATGACTTTGATAAAATGTAGTCTATCCTAGAAAGCATGTTATGATTTTGGTGTTTAAAGTACTTTTCTAAAATTTGTCTCACATCAAAAGAAGAACCAAAAGACAGAACTAGTCAGCAAGAATCCAGGATATCTGCTTTTTTATTTATGTTTTCTGAATGGCAGTATCAGAGCAATTGAATAGAAATGGACTCATTCTCTTTTAGAAATACCTTGAGAAATCCTAGTTCGTTGTCTTTGAAAGGATATTGTGAGTTCATTTATAAAGACTCCCAGAATCTGTTCCTTATTTAGGCAACATCAGACTTGCAAGGTAATCAGCTGGAACAGAGATTTAAAGAAAGGGAAAAAGCCTACTTCAGCTGATAGAGTCCAAAAAGCATTACTTACATCAATCTCAGCAAAATTTTTTGTGTGCTATTTATTACCTCTTATTCTGTTTCACCACCAAATCACAGAGTTCTCCTTTGCTAACCTACCAATATTTACTAATTATATCATTAGAATAAGAATAAGAATCTTATTTTCTACTCTGGTATTAGACTGGAATGATTGTGTATGTGTGAGTAGATTCTTTATCTTAGAGACAGAAATAAAGAGATAGAGATGCAAAAAAAAAAAAAAATTAATCCAGAGGAAAAGAAGAAGGTGGTAGTCCAGACTAGTCTTTGTCCAGCCACCCAAAGGGAACTCGGGGGGCCTAAATGGAGCTAAAACAGAGGTATAAAGGCATTTCTCTCACCATTCTACTCGCCAAAACCCATAAAGAACAACAAAGATTAAAAACGGAGAGAAAGGAAAAAAAAAACAATATTTGGTGATACTAGAAAACACCACAGCCTCAACTCAGAATCTATTTAATAGCCACTGAATTTAAGACCAAGTCAAGAAAAGATTTTGAGAGGGAACATATTTCTGTGAAGATGTCAGTCAGGCACCCTAAAAAACTCTTTAAAAGTGGCAAACCACGAGGAAGCAAGCCAATGACCCCTGCGTGGAGCTAGAAATCTGAGAAGACGAGGTGAGCATCCTTGAATGCAATTCAATAGCCCAGATTGGCCGAAGAGGGACAGCTAACCAAGGAGCGAGGTAGACATATGCCACCTTTGCAGGAAGCAGATGCAGTAGGATGAAAGAGAGAAAAAAGATGACAATCAGGAATATAGCTGCTGACCCAGGTCTGCTGGAGAGCAAATGCTAAATTACAAAGTAAAGGACCTGGGACCTTCTGGCTTCTGTTTGAGTTTCCAGGAATTCCTGTTTGATGCAGTCAATGATCTCTATTCATCCAGCAGAGCCTTGCCCTTGCTCTGAGTTACTAGCACAAAGAATTACTCTTCCTGAAGCTCTTTTGTGTATCTCAAAGGCAATGGCACAGCCTCCAGGACAGCCAACTGGTACACCAAATGACAGCAGAGCCAGCAGCAGAGTATTTCACCCACCACACCACATACCCAATGGAGTCAGTTATTCCAACAGTGTGTGTTTGCGTGTACCCTAACAGCACATTCCCTGCATAATGAACTTGGAAGGGTGGTGTTACTAGGTTGTGTCTGGAAGAGGTCAAGATAAGTGAGTCAGGTTATTGCTGGTCGACTTTCAGACTTAACAGCATGTTAAACTCTGCTCACTGTACATGCAGAACTAGCAGGTTCCATGGTAGAGCCTGGAGGTACAGTGTGAAGGTCTATCAAATCATTCAGTTTTAGTATATTGCAACTATTTATAAAATACTTTCTTTTTAAAATATGGAAAATGTGAGGCAAATTCAAAATCAGACAGACTCCAGGGCAGTAATAGTCTTCTATGGAAAACTTTTAGAAACAAAAGTAAGAGAGTCAACTCACTTCTAAAGGAAAAGATTAGACTACCCTTAAAACTATTCACAGCAATGTTATTTCCAGAACTTAAGAAAGTGTTCAACAAAGTCACCATAGAAATAATATATGACTAAGAATTTTATAAAGACAAACAATTTGAAACATAAAGAATCTGAGGAACATAGTACCATGAGCCATTTCTAAAAATACTACTTGATGGTAAAATCCAACCAGACTGGTATGGATGGAGGAGCCAATGAAAAAGGCCTGGATAGAATGTTGAATTCATGGAATTACATAGAATTAAACAAGACATGACAGGCAGTATATAGAGATAAAAGGTACAATTGAATTTGGGCATCCAAATATATATACATATAGCACCAAAACCAATAAAGCAAAAACCATAGGAAACACAAGGAAAATAGAAACAGAATAGGATTTTAACTCCCATACCATGAGAAATCAAGGAAACCAAAAAAAAAAAAAAAAAAAAAAAGAAGAAGAATCTAAATAACAATAAATAAAATAGCTCTGACAGATGGTTCAACAATATTTGAGAAGTTCACACTCTCTTCTCAAATGCCTAAGGAAATTTATAACACTGCATCTATACTGAACCGCTGAGAAAAAAACACTCAAAAGTCACACATTACTGTTATTCAATATAATATTGGAGGTGCTAGCTAGGACAAAATCAGGCAAAAGAAATATATAAAAGGCACCAGATAGGAAATGAAGAAGTCAAACTGTCACTTTTTACAGATGACATGGTTCTCTATCTAGAAAACCCTAAAGACTCCACAGGAACAATACTAGAAACAATAAGCAAATACAATAAAGTTTCTGGATACAAAATCAATGTTCAAAAATCCAGTGTTCCTATACTCTAATAATGAATTGTCAGGAAAAAAGTAGAAAAAAAGTTCTTTTTGCTGTTGCAACAAAAAGCATGAAACTAGACTGTTGTCTATCACCGCACACCAAAATTAACTCAAAATGGATTAAGAACCTGAATATAAGACCTGAAACAATAAATTGCATAGAAGAAAACATAGGAACTAAAATACTTAGATATAAATCTAACAAAACATGTGAAGGATCTACATAATGAATACTATAAGATCCTATTAAAAGAAATTGAAGAAGATAGAGAGAAATGGGAAGATATGCTGTGTTCTTGGATTGGAAGAAACAACACAGTTAAAATGAACTTATGACCTAAAGCATTATACAGATTTAATGCAATCCCCATCAAAATCCCATCAGCTTCTTAAAGAAATAGGACACAAAAAATCATCAATTTTGTATGGAGCACAAAAGACCCTGAATCACAAAAGCCATCCTGAGAAAAAAGGGCAAGGCTGGAGGTATCACTTTGCCCAACTTCAAATTATACTACAAAGCAACAATAATCAAAACAGCATGGTATTGGCAGAAAAATAGACACACAGACCAGTGGAACAGAATCGATAGTCTAGAAGTAAATCCATGTTTATATGGGCAAATAATTTTCAACGAAGGAGCCAAAAACATACAGTGGAGAAAGGAGTCTCTTCAATAAATAGTGGGAAAACAGGAAAGCTACCTGCAAAAGCATGAAACTAGACTGTTGTCTATCACCACACACCAAAATTAACTCAAAATGGATTAAACCTGAATATAAGACCTGAAACAATAAATTGCATAGAAGAAAACATAGGAACTAAACTCATGGACCTTGAACTTAAAGAGGATTTTATGAATTTGACCTCAAAGGCAAGAGAAGTAAAACAAACATAAATGAATGGGACTAACAAACTAAAAGCTTCTGCACAGCAAAAGAAATGGTTAACAAGGTAAAGAGACAACCATTCTGAATGGGAAGATATATTTGCAAGCAACACCTCTATAAGGACCTAAAATCTAAATAGACGAAAAACTCATACAATCAATAACAACAACAACAAAAAACAATCCAATCAAAAAATGAGCAGAGGACCTCAATAGACACTTCTCCCAAGAAGACATACAAATGGCCAAAAACATATGAAAGGATGCTCAACACCACTAGCTATTAGGAAAATGCAAATCAAACCACAATGAGATACCATCTTGCACCTGTTAGAATAGCTATTATTAACAGGACAAGTAATAACAAGTGTCAAAGAGGATGTGGAGAAAAAGGAACCCTCATATACTGCTGGTGGGACTGCAAATTGATGCAGCCACTATGGAAAACAGTATGGCGTTTCCTCAAAAAACCAGGAATTGATCTACCATGTGATCCAGCAATTCCTCTCCAGGGTAGTTACCCGAAGACTTGAAAACATAAATCTGAAAAGATATTTGCACACCGATGTTCATAGCAGCATTATTCACAGTGGCAACCAAAATGTTCTATGATAAATGATTGGCTAAGGAAGCTGTACACATAAGATACAATGGAATATTACTCAGCCATAAGAAGAGATGAAATACTGCCATTTGCAACAATATGGATGGACCTTGAGATAGTCATAGTAAGTGAAATAAACCAGAGAGAGAGAAAGTTGAAAACCACATGATATCACTTATATGTGGGATATAAACCTAAAAACAACAAACAATCATGACAAACAAACAGATTCATGGACAAGACAAAAGACTAGTGGTTACCAGAGAGTACAGGGAAGGAGGAGGTAAATGGGGTGAAAGGGGTCAAGTATGTGGTAACAGAAAGAAATCTAACTATGAGCAGTCAACATGCAATGCAAAGTATATATGACTTACTATTGAACAATAAAATAAAATAAAATAAAATAATTTTATTTTAAAGATCACCTGTTAAACTAAAGATCAGGGTTAGCTAGCTAGGGATTGGGGTCAGAGACTGCATTGCTATCCAGATTCCAGACAAGGGCAGTGCTACTGCTTTAAGGACCAAAGGTGAATAATAAAGCTTAAGTTACACTGCGTCAAAAGAAAAACAAAACCAATATTTCAGAACATACCATAGAAGCATTATAAACTCAATTCCATTCAAATAAATATGAAAACCTGAATGGAATAGCTATTTTCCTAGGAAACATGTGAGGAACCAAAAAGGATTCCAAGAGAGAGATAAATATACATAGATCGTTACCAAGGATAAAATTGTTGTTCATTGCCTTTAAAAAATATATCTCTTTAAATGAATTGTCCCTTCACCCATTTGCGGATTTCATAATCTGGTTTTTGGAATTTTAATCTTTATTTTAAAAATGGAGCTACAATTCACATACCATAAAATTCACCCCTCTTTTAAGTATCCAATTCAGTGGTTTTTCGTATATTTACAAAATTGTGCAACCATCATCATACCTAATACCAGATAGACATATAATCCCAAATTTTCATCACTCCAAAAAGAAATTCTATACATTAGGAGTCATTCCTTACTGCCCCTGTTCCTGGCTTCTGCTATCACTAGCTATTTCTATCTCTACGGACTTGCCTGTTGAGGACAGGTAATATCACTGGAACCAAACAATATGTGGCCTTTAGCATCCACCTTATTTCATATACCATGATGTTTTTGAGGTTCATCTACGTTGTACATGTATCAGAAGTTCATTCCTCTTTATTGTCAAATAACATTCCATTGTTTGCATATATCAGATTTTGTTTATTCATTTATCAGTTGATGAACATTTAATCTGTTCCCACTCTTCAGCTATTATTAATGATGTTGCTGTGAACATGAGTGTGCAAGGTTTTGGGTGGACGTACGTTTCCAATTCTCTTGGATATATAATCAGGAGTGGAACTGCTGAGTGTATGGTAGCTCTACCTTCAACATTTTGGAGAACTGCCAAACTATTTCCCAAAGCACTACACCATTTTACATTCACACCAGCAATGTTGGAGGATTACAGTTTCTCCACAACCTCACCAATATTTGTTATTATTTATTTTTTATTATTATAGGCAGCCTAGTGAATGTGAAGTATCTAAATTTAAAAAAATTCTTTACGTGTTCAAATATTCTTTTTCTAAATATGTTTTACTATTGTCTCCAGTTTACCATTTTTTTTAACTTTGTTAATGACGGTCTTTGCTATACCAAAGTTAACTATTTTTATGTAATCAAATTTATCAGTTTTTTTTCTTTATTGCACCTAGATTTTGAGCAATAAAATCTAGTTAGAAAGTCTTTCCCTATACCCAGATTATAGAGGAAGTCACCCATGTTTCTTTTGGTACTTATATGGTTTCATTTTTTTACACTCTGATCTCCATCCATTTGGAGATTTTCCTGATGTGAGAGATGGATCAAACTTCCCTTTTCCCAGATGTCTATACAGTTGTCCAAGCACCATCCATTCAAAAGTCTATCTTTGCTCCAGTGACGTGAGATGACACCTTTATCATTTTCTATATTTCCATATGTTTTGGGGTCTATATTTAAACTTTCTATTGGAGTCCCCTGAGCTATTACTATGCCAGTAATTTACTGTTTTGATTATAGAGGGTTTGTTTTTTTAAATATTTTAATATCTTGGAGGGATGGCTTGTCCCATATCTTTCATAACTTTTTAATTTAGATACCTTAGACCATCAAATACATAGTTTCAATCAGCTGGGGGGGGTTTATGTTGTTTTATTGTTATGTTTTGGTTTGGTTTGGTTTCAAAGCAGACACTCAATTAACTTTGAAAATCAGATTCTTTGGCTACCCAGGATAACTATTACTTAAATCATGATCAAGTTGTGATACTTCAGAGACACTCCTGAGATGAGGCTGCAGTTCACAACGTGTCATTATTCAGGAGGCTCACAGCGTGACGATGATTTATACGCTGATAGGTTATATTGTTTGTTTTGAAATAATGGGATATTAATATTGGTGGAAGTGGAAAATTTCTTTTATTAAAATTAAATGGTCTGAGCAGAACATCACTATCCAAAGTCCATCTAATTCACCTTTCTGAAATGCCAGTACCCAAAAGTTAAACCTGATTTTGCTTTCATAACAAGAAAGAGTTGACCAGGAAGGATATCAATTAGAATCTAAAGTCTAAGTTGCAAACTTTAGAGTTAAGACAAATTTTAGAGATAATCGAATCCAACCTTTCTATTTGTAGAAACCAAGGTCCAGACTACTTGTACAGCATATCTAAGGTTATACAATGAAGCTAGTTCCGTTCGATTCCAAATCCAGACTTCTTTCTGTTCTCTGCAGTAAAGTTGTGCTTTATTTTGCAGGCTCTTGTTCACTGTCTGGATACTGATCTCCCAGAAATGACAGTCCACACCTAAATGTAGACCTCAATCCAATTCTAATTCCTCTGAACCAACTGGTGCAAGCCGAGCCTAGCTGACAGTACTGGACGTCGAGCCTTCCATTCTTCATTGTTTATTTGTAGCCATATGCATTTCTGATAAGGCTTTACATGTTCGAAAAGTGCAAATTCACACTTTTTCCTTTATACGAATCTAATTACAGCATTCCCTGCTCATTGGTAGACTCAATTGTTCAATAATTAACCTTGGCATCTGCTACATCATCTTGCTTACAATGAAATGTGCAGGGATTATTGTTTAATTAGATCTTATAATTGAAACGAATAAAAGAATAAGCCAAGAATTTAGAGTCAGCAAAGCTGTGACTTGTTTGTGCTTTTTTTTTCTCAAAATATAATATATTTTTCAAAATACTGTGTAAGAATAGCTTTTAAAAATAGGAGCTATATTTCTGAAGTATAGATAGGTTATTGGCCAAAAAAAAAAAACAGACAAATGGCTCATAGGCCAAAATACAAATCCAGGATGACTTCCTCATGACGAGGAATTGTTATTATAGATTCGAGCATGGTGGTGAGAGCCAGTGTCTTTAATGAAGGAAAACAGAAATTACCCAAGTTGTCATGGGTAACTGATGCTCACTTAGTGCTTTCATTTTTACCTTTTATATTCTGATTATTATATAATTATCTACTGTTGTTCCAGTATTTTTCTAAGACTCAATATATTTATTTTGCCTTCCTTTCACTTACATTTTCTTTTCAAAGATGCTAGCTAGTTTGAGTTTGCTAACGAAACCTACTTCAGGAACCTCATTTTTTTTCTAACAAAGTCATTGGTTCATGTCCAAACTTTAAATGCAGCCACATATATGTATATAAGCCAAAGCACTCCAGTTTTTCCTATTTTCCATAGTTATATCGGCTTCTTTTATGACTTCTTAAGCTCTGCTACCAATCTGCATAAGAGTCTTAAAATCTGCCAGCTAATTCCATGAGAATTTATTTGATTTCTTTAAGAGAGCAAAGTAGCAGTCAACGTTTTAATGAAATGGAAATAAAAGCTCTTTCTCTCACCACTGAGCAACAAGCAGTTTGATTGGCTGGTGAAGCTGCTGATTTTACTGTTATCAGGCATAACTGCACGAACTGGTACTCACTATTTCAGTATTAAAAATAAGGTACAATAAAATAAATGTCGGCTCGTGAAAGCTCCAGAAAGTGAGAGATAACATGAGAGCTATATTTCTGTAGTGGGTAGAAAATATTTATCTTTAAGTCTGAATCTTTTAACTCACAGAGCTTTGAATATATTAAGTACTTGTCATATCGAGTTGAGGCAGACAGACGATGTTAAGGTTTGACTATTACAACAGATCTTCAGTGCTTGAGCACACCCTTTGTTAGACATCTACTTTTAAAAACAACCATTAATGGAGCAGAATCTTACACGCTTTCTCAGTCTGGACTTCATTTTAGTCCCTATCTATGATAACGAAGTCAAGTAGAATATTGAAATAACCAGTTACATCAAGACACAATTCTATCATGGCAATACAAGACGTTTTGGGAGCCTAAATCTTCTACGGGAATTTAGATTTTTCAACAAAAAGCTATGTGATTTCTTAGCCATCCATTCTGCAGATGTAGGCGGTGGAAAGATGTGCTTGACTTTGCGCAGGCACAGCTCTCCAAAGCCCACCCTAAGGATGCTGAGCCCTCTTCCTCAGCGTCTTGCTACCTTAGACTCTGGAACCAGTGTCATTCTTATTTGAGAAGAATTAAAGCTTCTCTATATTAGTTGATAACCAGTCTGAAAACACGGGAACCTTTCCTTAGCCACTCATTAGAATATAAATTTTGACAACATGGATTTTTTCTCTCTCTCTTGTTCAGCCCTGTGCATTCTGCCCCTAATTTTTGACATATAGTAGATGATCAATAGATGAGTAAAAATGGATAAACAAGCAAATGAATGAACTAATGAATTTTTGTGTCTTACTTGAGCTCTGGCACAAAACCCTTCTTGTAATTGAATCGGAATTAGTGTATCTTGAGTTTTCCTTGATATTCCTGAGATCTTGCCTTGCTCTGAAATGATCTTAGGAATAAAAGCACTGCTCCTAAACTATGGTTTTGTGATTGAGACGCCCCACCCCCCAACCTGCTCCTTCATCTCCTATGTGCCAAACAAATCTTCATTTTTCTCCTTTCGCCTCTTTCAGACTCCACAACACCATGCTCCACACACCTACTAGGATACTCACACATTAGAATCTTCTGTGCATCCCTAACCTGGAACTTCTCTCTGCTTCTCCACTCACCAGGGTCTAATACTCATCTAAAGATCCTTTCTCAGCAGTGGAGACAAAATAAAAAGCTCGTATGTGATTATGAACAATTTTATGCTGGAATATTTGAAAAGGAAAAATGTTTTTTTTAAAGCAATACCTATACTTCATTAAATGCTACAAATGATTAGTAATATGGTGTTCACATTACTGCTTTTTCTGGACTATAATTATTATTAAATGTAGAAAGAAGGATGATGATGACCAATTTGTAATTAAGAAAGCTTGACCAAGGGTCAGGGGGTGAACAGTGTAAAAATAGGGCTACTTTCAGCTGATCTGGTGCAACCTTGTGTTTCTCTCTAGAGATACTCTGGGTCGTGGTGTTGACCTTGGGCCAAACCTGAATGAAATATACTAGTTAGTGATGAATACAGTCCTGAGCTAGGGTCCAAGACAGACCAGGGTGCAACCTGTGCCAGCTTATCAGCATCCGTTATAGAAAACGTAGATTTGTGGTTTGCACCTCGTGTCTGAGTGTTCTCGGTTTCTGTCATTGAGCCTTGCCATAAAGCCTGGTTTGAGCTACATGGCTGGAGGTGAATGAAAGACATCTCCTCACATGCGACTCTGATTTCCCTGAAATCAAGGCAACCTGCACATATACTGGTGGTTCGTAATCCAAAAACAAGGGGCAATCTGTGTGACTGAGAAAGGAACCTGGAAGCTATGCCAGAAGGTCTTATCCCTCTCTGCGACTTACGCTTTTGTTCTGCTGTTCCATATCCTTCACTTGTATTTAAGCTTAAGCGAACACACACGCAGAATCTCATGGGTCATTTTAGTTCTCCTACTGTGTAAAAACTGCTGTCGTTGACATTAATCAAAGCTTCCTTTTGAGTTACTCCTCTCGACATATTTATTTGTAATGTACAATAGTTCACACTGCCCAAGTTTTCAGGTCAAACATGATGCATCTTGAAGAATAGATGGCCTACATGTCCCAAAATTACTCTCATTTTCCGTTTCTTTATGGGATAGATTTACTATCATAGCTTTGGTGTGTTAAAAAAAAAAGCTAGAAATCTCCTTTGCTAAAAAAAAAAAAAAATTGGCAAAACTTTAGTGTTCTTCACCCATCACGCTACAGCTTTGTTTATTTTTAAAATGATCTAGAAAGACAGAGCCAGCACAGAACAAGACTAGAGACCCTGGATTCTTAGATTTTGTCTCTTAGTAACTGAGTAGCCTTCAAACCCTCTGGACAAATGAATTTTATCTGTAAAATGGGATAGTAATTCCAAATTCATAATGTTGTTTGAAGATTAAAAATAAGAGACATATTGAAAGTTCTTAACACCATTTAAGTGCTTGATAAACAGTATCAGCTATTACTGTCTTTGAAACTCTTTAAATATATTCTTCCCTTTTGCTCTGCTTCTATCATCTATGGTCCAAGATGGAACAGATGAGTCAAACTTTACTTGCATTTCGTTCTAGGAGCTAGTGAGAAAGCTATCAGAAAATGTTGTCCCTTGGGAATGCTTCTGTCACGCAAACAATGTGGAGCTATATTAGGACAAACAGGCCAAGCTGCTGTAACAAGAAAACCAAATACAATGGCTCAAGTAAAACAGAAGTTTGTTGCTCTATTACATAACACGGCATGCAGGAGGGCTCTGCCATCTTAAAAAGTAGCTCCTTTCACTAGCTACAGGTTGGATGCTCTGGCGTTACTGTTTATAATTCGGTGGGAAGAGGGAAGAAGCGGAGGACAAAGAGGCCTCCTTTGTAAGTCCATGGCCTGGAAGTTGCAGGTATCACTTCCACTCACACCGCACTGGCCAGACCATAGTTACATGGCCCAGACTTGTTGCAAGACAGGAGGAAAAAAATGCAGTTTTTAGCTGGATGGACCGCGTGCCCAGCTAAAAAATCATGCTAAGCTTCTATTAATAAAAAGAAGGGAAGACTGGCAATTGGCAATTACCTTTCTCTCCTACAAAATGCTTATGATTGGCGACTAAGGACAGCTACCTCCAGGCCGAGAAGGCTCCCCACATGCATGAGAGTGCGGACATTCCAGGACGTGACCAAAATGATGCATAGCAGTTTGGGAAGAAAATATTAGAATCATCACTCTTTTATTTATTTAATTTAAGAAGAAAAAGAAAAGAAGTGAAGCTTTACTGACAGTTAACATGTGGCTCGACACTAATTCCAAACCACATGACTTCCTAAGATAAGCGTAGCGGGTATGTCCCTGGGGCCCTCACCTGTACGACCCGTGTATTTGGACGTATCACTATGTGTTGCAATTCATGAGTGAGTGACTAGTTAGGTGAGTCACAGATTACAGCATCCTAACAAAGCTAAGTCTCACAAAATAAGTGTCTTGAAAAGACTCCTACAAAGAAGCCGTGTTAGCCTTAAATGTAATACTAATTTAGAAAGTACAAACACATATCGAGAAAGCAGGTTTTTTTCATATAACATTTTTGTGATTGGCCAGCAGATCTAAAAATGTTTTCTCAAATTTTTAAATATGGCCAGAGATGTACTCCTTTGAGGATCTTTATGTCTTTGTAAGGAATCCTTTCTATAAAGTTAGAATTATACGTTAAAAACCAGTATCGAAGTAAACTGAAATTTGACCAATCTTTTTTAATCATTGCATCACAAAATTTTTATCACGGTTTTCAAAAATAATAAAGTATATTATTTAATAATATACTTTATAATAATACAGAGCACACTAAAATAGTACACCTAAGTATCAATATTAAAGGTACATTTTTGTGTCATTATTATAGTTATTTTTGAAAAAACATTTTACTTTGTTGTCATCTTTTTTATTTTTTACTTCTGTGTAGGCTTTAAATGCACATAAAATTTAGGAAGTGAATGTATATAATTTATTATTGACAGATAAAAATTTATAGTTAAGATTTTACTGAAGAAGGTATATGGTTTAAAAAGTTTGAAAACCGCTTTTCTAATCTAAGATTTCTCAATGTGTGATTGTCAAAATGCCTCTACAGTTTACCAAATGATCTATAGGTGATTTGGTGGTTTCAGAGAAAAAAAACTGTTTTCACTTATATAAATTTCACAAAGACTAAGTGCAATATTACCTGTGAATTCCAAGGGAATTCTTTTAAGTTCTTATCAATCGTGACATCACTAAGTGTGCATATACACTACAAAGATCATACTGATTAGTCACTGTAAGTGAACAGGTTGCAATTCATCTCAAATAACCTGTTGTAAGCATTTGTGTGTTATTACTCACACTTGTTATTACTGGGTTTTCATGGTTTCTATTGCACTTGATCATTGCTATTGCCTAATGTCAAGTAGCTAAGCCCCAAAAAGAGAGAACACAGTATAGAGTTGATTTATGAAAGCGTAATAGTACTCAATAAAAAGTACTAAATAGTACAAAAGAAAATATTAATTTAAATATTGTAACTTAGAATAATAATAATTTCATTCCTCTGAAAATTGGAATGATAATACCCTCATGATACCACATGAAAAGTAAATAAGATAGCACTATGCACATGGTAATCTTAAAATACTGCTGACTTTTCCACATAATTTCTCAAGTCTTCACTCTACTCTTTAGAGAAATAAGATTAAAAATATGTTTTTAACCTTCTAAAAAGACTAACCTTTTATCTTACCCTCCAGAATTATAATCAAGGAAGATCAGCATCGTCAGAAATGATAATGTCAAGTAGATGTAATACATCATTCTTACAATGCTTCAAGTGTCAAAAATAATCTCTTTCTGGCACTATCCTAACATCAGCCAGAACTGATAATGCCAAACCACCATTGCACTTTTTATCACAGTGCATGCTGTACTTTTAATATTCCCTTCATTTCAAATTCTTATCAAATTATTGTGAGTTACCACCAACAGCATTTAGATTTGCATGGATAGAAGTAAATACGTTTCTTCACTATTTGCTTAAAAGCAAAATATGAGAACTTTAAACTTTTATAAGTACATAATAAAGTTCTTTTCAGAGCTTTAAAATATTACCTATATTGAATGAAGTAAAACACACTTGTCTAATACCAATAACACTTCTAGGCTATTTGTCCTTTCATCAGTGCAAATCTTAATTGAAAAGGCTAACATAAATAAGAGGTAAGCTCTCAAAATATGACTAGACAAGTGCACTTATTAAGAAAAATAAATTATGAGAGTTACAATGAGCTTCAGTAACAAAAAATTAGCACTTACTCTATAGTTTCTCTTTGATCAATAAATGTACCTCAGGTTATCAAAGAGTCACAACAAAATCCTAAACCAAATGAGTTCATCAACCAACTTACAAATTCACCCCACAAATTAACTCCCCAAGCATACAGGATTACGGTTCCCACGCCGTCATCTCATACTTCCATTTGTCCTGGTAAGTATTGCCTGCTAGATATTTACCTTCAGTATGTTATCTGAGCCAATAGTAGCTACATTTCCAGCCTTCCTGAACGAGGTGGGGGATGAGATGTGAGCAAAAATGATGTGTGCAGGTCATCTCCTGAGAACCGCTGCTCGCCCTAGACTTTCCCTTTGCCCTTTCTCATTTCCTTTGAAAATGGGGACACTGGGGACAGTGTTGGAAGTCGCAGGTTGAGTCAAGTATAAAAGGGAAAACAAAACTCTCTGCAACTCCAGTATGTTAAGAGCAGGGCAAGTTAGAATGAGGCAATTGAGGATATGGGTAAAGGAAGCGTATCACTTAATGTTACAAAAATATAAGCTAGCATTTTGAAGAGTTTACACAAAGGTCTCCAAATTTCCTTTCATCATCTGAAAAACACACTTGGGCAAACATAACAGGCCACAATTTTCTACAAGTTCTCCTAATGTTTGATTTTCATCAGAATGCCAGGTATAAACCACACTTGAAATGTCATCTTTAATAACATAATGAGATGTAATGGATTAACCTCCATATGAAATCTCTTCTATAACAATATTCTATATTCTGTATAATAGTGTATATTTTGTACTCAACGGACAGTGGAATACACAGGTGAACCAAAAATAAGCATCCGTAGTCAGAAAATAGTAAAAATATTGCTGAACGCTAGTTTTTTTCTGGAAAGATATAACCTCCTTTACTAATGAAATTAATCCCAGAACCTCGGAGGCGAGGATTGGAAGGTGACTCACGTAGGGATGGGCCGGTGGATGTCAGGTCCAACCTCTGTTCTCACCGTCTCTTCTTTTTAATTACAATGCCAATCAGCCATCCTGGACTGCGGCAGACCCTCATGTTGTTCTCCTCATTGTAATGCTCTTGGTCCAAAATCACAGCCAAAAGCACATCAGAACAGTTAAATAAAAACATTTATGAACACTTGAGGATTCACAAGGGGGAACTCAACTCAGAAAAGTCACACTAATCTAGATATATATGTGATGGATACACATATTTTTGGAAAGTAATGCAACAATTGTATTTTTAATTCCCTATGGCTCTCTCAAGCATGAAATTGAGGCCTTTCATTGGCTTTAGGGGAAGAGCCTATAGTATCTAGAAAAAAAGGAATTGTTCAGATTTGAGTGTTAAATCAGATTCGTTAAATTCAGAGTAATAAAATAGTCTCAAAAGCCCGGTTTCCTTGAGCAAGAGCCACACATCCCAACACACACAACACACACACACACACACACACACACCACACGCACGCTATGAGATCAAAAGCTTCTCTTTAAATATCGAGAAGCAAAATTTGGAGGATTTTTCGACATAGCAGATCATCAAACAGAAAAGTCAACATAGGTACTAAGGAAAAAAAAAATCATCAAACAGAAAAGTCAACATAGGTACTAAGGAAAATTCCTACCCAACAGCTAAGTCTCTTCCTGCAGTAAAAAAAAAAGAGACAGAGAAACGCAGTCTGAGCCTACTAATTCAAAAGGGCTTCCTAACTCCACCACGCCCCTGTGACCCCTGGGGCCAAACCACTATACCTGCACAGAAGGTCCTTCGGTGAAGGGAGGGTGGCTGAGACACGCAGACCTGTTTCTGGGACTTCTCAGAGCAGGCAGACGCCTTAGCATCTCCTGCTGCCCGAGCCTCTCCAAGAAGCCTCTGTCTTCATGGTGTGCGTCCCAAGGGCAGAAATGGTTGAGGGAAGTGCCTCTCGAGGCCCACAGTCTAGTGGTGGGTAGTGGATGCAGAAGTTTCCATGCCCCTGAGGAAGAGGAAAAATACTTTTGACAGGACGGAAGCAACTTTTCTGTAGGAAGGTTGAACTTTGAATCAAATGAATATCCATCCCCCAAAAGAGGCTGTTATCAAAGAGAGACAATGGGTGGGCCTTTGGTTGGCAGATGCAAGGAGACCGCCACTCCCCACTGTTAACAGGAGTGAAGGCTAGAGACAAGTTGAGCTCAGATACAGGAAACAAAGCTATATCGTTTGCACACCCTTATTTGTGACTGTTAAATGTAAACCCTGTGACATAAAGAACGGAGCTTAATAATTTTCAGCTTACACACTACAGAACCGTGGCAATCTCCTCGGGGCACGGCAGGCCATGCTTGGCCGCCCTGGTCTCTCTTTGACCGCTGTCCTGGACTCCCTGTGGCCAAAAAGCTAAAAACGCTGGTTTTGGAGCCAGGCAGACTTGGGTTTAAACTCTGGCCATTTCACTTACCAGCTGTTTGATCCCGAGTGATCTTCACTCACCCAAACCTTAGATTCCTGTCTTTAAAATGCAGATAAAAATTGGGCTTGCCTCACAGAATTGTTCTCAGGGAAATTATACACATAAAGTGCTTAACAAAATCTGTGCCATGATAAGAGCTCAATGTTAGTGTGTGTGTGTGTGTGTGTGTGTGTGTGTGTGTGCGCGCGTTTCCCACAAAATGCCCTAAAATATTATCAAATCGTGCAGGATTTATATGGCCTTGTGCTAAGGGTCCCAATCGTTTTTATGTTCTCTAGGAGGTGATCTGCTTTCAGCCTGGCAATTTCTCAAATACAGAGACCCACCACGGACCACTGCGGGTCCCACACTCCGCACCCCACGGCCTGTGTGCCACGCAGCTGGCGTTCAGGGTGCAGCAGGGACGGATCCAGGAGCCCTGTCAGGGCGCTGATCACTACCACTGAGAAAGGCTCAGACGTACTGCGCAAGCTGACTCAGACAATTTTACTCATCTTTACTCAGGAGCTTCGTGCCGCTCTAAGTGTTCCACCTTATTAACGCACATACTCCCACAACGAGCCTCCTAGGTGAATATTATTTTTATGGCCACTCTGTAGATGAGGAAATTGAGGCAAAGAGAGGGCAAACAACTTCCCCCAAGGCCAGGAGAGCCGGACTTTGACACCGGGCAGTCTAGCCTAACTCACCCGCCCATAGCCACTACGCTCTGCTTCGGAAATGCTGCTTCTCTCCACGCTGCGGCACCCTAGCGCCGGTCTGGGCAGTTTCCCCGCCCTTGGAGGGCTGCTTCTTCCCGTTCTCTCCCTCTGTCTCTTCTCTTCTAGCCCAGCTACAGCAGCAGCACTGCCAGCCACAGAGGACATCGCTCCTGCGCGCGAACCACCTAATCACATTCCATGCACTCTCACTGTCCGGTCTGGGTCGCAGAATGAGAAACGCACGTGCTCTGAGGTGTCTCCGATTACAGCTGAGCGCACGGCTGCCCAAACAGCTGAGCCAGCCAAAAAGCCCAGTGGGGTGACTCGGAAGCAGAGCCAGATGTGCAGGTCGATGGAACTTTGTCCTGGAGCTTAGGGGCGTCTGGGCCTGCGGACAGGCAGATGGCCAGTGGCCTTGCTCTGGCTTCCCCCTTCCGAGGTCTCCATGCGGGTCTCTGCAGTGCCCCACAGATGGCTCTGGTCACCATACAATCTGTTTTTCAAGGCCACGACTGTCAAGTGGGCACCTGGAGCTATGACAGACTTGCCTCACTGAGTCTGAGGGCCAGAACTGTGCCATTTCACATATTTGCAGGATGTTTAGTGTCTTATTTATCCTAATTTATAGAGACACCACAGACTGTGACTTCGATATTTTAGTACGTATCATTTTACAGTTTGATCGGCTGATGATGACGAGTCAGAATGGTTGACCTGTGTCCTGGCCTTGTCCTTGACATGTTTCTGTGCCAAATCACCTGGAGGTGACTGAAAAAATAATAACAAGAAATTTAAGATCACAATCTTGGAGGAAGAGTGAAGCTCAAACTTAAGTAGTTTAAACTCAGTATTTTATATGGAATGAAAGATTTTCCTGGATTATCTGAGGAAGTTGAGTCCTTTTCCTCTGAGCTCTACCTTCAGCAGGGTTAACTCTTGACAGAAAATTCTGAGAGGCATTACCTCATTTTATATTTAAAAAGAAAGAAAAAAGTCTTCAGTGTGTCTAAAGACTAAGGAAAATGCACTTCTCTGTTTTCCATGAGTAACTATACTTATGGACAGCTACTGAGGAAACATTCATTTTCCTGATAAGTAAAGTTAATGCCCATGTGAATGGCTAAGTTTTTTCTATATATAAAACAGCTTTAAAAACTGAATATCTATAAATTCATTTTATGGTTTAATTTTTGAGACAAGGTAATTTCAAAGAAAAATTCTATAAATATAAGTACTAAGATATTATTAATATTATTCTCTTAAGTGGCTTTTAATCCTTACTTCAGTATTATAATTTTTATAACCAATAAAAAAACGTACACATTAAATATCTAACATATAATTATGACTTAAATAAACTATAAAATGTTTATTGTCATATTCTAAATTCAAATAAAAATCAAAATAGTTTAAACAAACACAGAGTTATGGACAATATTTGTTCCTATTAAAATACACAATTTATAGCAACTAAGTTAAAATATCTTTCAGGGGAAAAGACTACATCTCATACATCTTTTTTAGTGAAATCTCAACAAACCCGAGCTGGAAAAAGATACAGGAGGAGAGAGAAAGCTGGGATTTGTGGGCATCCTGGCCGGAGCTAATGCCATGGGAATGACTGAGGGCCCAAGAGACAGTGTACACAGACAGGGGAACAGACCCCAGGACACCAACACCTGACAGACAGGAGGAAGAGGAGGCAGGGAGTCCGTAAAACAAACTGATGAAAAGTATTAAGAGCTTTACGGGGAACACCAAGAAAAAATGGTGCCGTTAGGGAATGAGATGGCTCCTTACGGTGTTTGAAAGGCAGAGCGGACAGGATTCGCGGGCCCGCGGGCCGCACCCAGGCACGTGTGGGCGGCCGACAGATGAGCTAAGCTGCCCTGTGCAGCGTGGCACTGCACTGAGCTTAAGGTGGTTGTGCAAAGAGCATAGTGGGAGGTGGCTGGCCTAGGACAGGTCCTCCTACCTGTTTGCTAGAGGGTGCCACCATGGGCCCGGGGAAGGGCAGGGGCTCTCGCGCCCTGTGACTCTCGGGAGACGAGAACTTCCACTACTTCTCCACAGCACGGTTCAGATCAGGCTGTAAGCTCTCACAAGGCTTCACGGAGAGCTGTTATGATGGACATTATTACCGTGTGGTACCTGAAAATACATTCGCACATAGTATGTAAGCAGAAACACCTGCTTTAAAAATCACCCATAACGATCTTTTTGAATAGCTTAAGAGAATAATTTAGAACCAGCAGGCCTTGCGAGGGTGAGGGCACTTGAAGTCATATATGCGCTGGAAAGAACTTAGAATCCGGCTTCTGAATGGCCAGGTGCTAGCACTGGCTTTCCTTAAATTAAATGGCCTTGAGCAAGTCATTTAGTCCTTTTGAGTCTCATTTCTCACATCTGAAAATCGAGAACATTGTAACAAGATAGTTATAATAAACTATCCTGAATGTTCTTTCAAATTACAAAATTCCATATTTCTGTAATTATCATCTGTTAAGATCAAATAATTATCCAAAGATTTCTGCAGCATGAATAGCTATACAAAATGGCTGGGGAAAAAATTAGTTCAAACCTACTTGGGGTTTAGAACAGCTTAGACCTTAAATAAGGCACCTTAAAAAAAGAAATTAGGATAAAATCTTTCACTAAGTTCTTCGTTAAAAAATTATCCGTTTGGGGAAAATAGAACGCATTTTGAAAGTCTGGCAATTTATGCTGACGGAGTGAAGGGTGTAAAGGAACTAGAAACATCTTGCAACATTACAACTCATTAAAGTACTTACTAGACCATAGAGTATGGCATCTGAGAAGCCAACGGGGCTCTGTTTTCTTGATTAAAATTCTCTATTTCACCCACTTAAAAAATAGAGTAAAAATAAATAAATAAAAAGAAAATTCAGAGCATACCCATAGCTGAGAAACACTGCTCTAAGTCCTGGCTATGTGATTTTCAACTTGCAAGGTTGTTCAGGTTGTATCATGATGTCGTGAAAAATGTAACGAGGAGCTGGCACTGGTAGTTTTCTAGGATTTGAAGATTGATTTCCACGCACCGCATTCTCGTGTTATTGAAACTTTGTTCCCGTCATCATTTTTCTAGCTGTTGTGAGTTTAACCTTTGCACACCATGGGCCGCAGGACCATGAGTGCACTCACGATCAAATGAAAAAACATTCCCGGGCCCAGTGACCCACAGGACATGTCACTCCACAGTGAGGTTTGCATGAAGTGAGGCTTCTCTATTTGTTCATGTGTTTTTAAACCAGGCAGAAACTGCCCAATTTATAAACCACAGTCTATGATTTTAGTTATATATTTCTAATACAAAAAAAAAAAATCATTCAAAGACAGTGTCGACACACAAAATACAGAAATTATTTGAATAATCATAGAATCTAAAGACTGGACCAGACTTCAAGGTCCCCTAGATGAATGCTTCCCAAATACACCTGAAACAAAAAATCATCTGGAATCTATGAAATTTTTTTAAAAATCAAAAAGTGAAAAAGAAAAATTATTGGGCCCACTCCAGAAAACGGAATTAGAATGCCCAGGGAGACGGCCTCGACCACATAGTCATGAGCGCTCGCAGAGGATACCTGAGAAAGGCTGATCTTGTCCAACTTCCTGTCGGAAATCTGAATCCGAATCTTCTGTGGTTCTTAATGCTTGACGTGCATGTGACCCGCCTAGGAAGCCGTTTGGTTTTCAGCGTGGAGTCCAGTGCTTCCACGGCTGTACCTCTGGAATGGAGTCTTGTAACCCGTTTTTTGTTTGTTTTGTTCTCAGTTTTTTTGGAACGCTCCTGTGCTTGTTAATTGATGTTCCCAGATGATGCTGATGCACAGGCGGGTTTAGGAACAGCCGCCAGCTCCCCTGGGCCTGACAGGGTTTATCCTATCTCAGCTTGAACACCTCCGAGCCAAGAATCCAAACCACTTCCACCTAAAGAAATGACAAACGTTTGGTTTTCCTCTATCTAGAAAAATTCATAGTCTTTCCACTTCCTTTTACAAATAGACACACCCCATCTATGAAATGAAGTAGATCATGTGATCCCTGTTATCATTGTATTGACAGTGAGTCAGAGGTAAGTTTTTTGTGCTGTGACATCTTCTCCAGGGCAACATGGGACAGAAGAAAGGGGAGGAGGAAAATTTAGTCAAAAATCTTTACTTGGCAGCATGCACACAAAACAATTAGTTGGCAGGCTAAACTGTTAATGCTAACTGATAAATTCATCAGAAATATGGCAGTGTACATTTTGAATTCTGTAAAACTCAGCTATTAAGTAATTGCTTCGAAGAAAGCTACTTTTTGCTTAATGAGCACATTTCTTATTCTAAATTGGTGTTTGTCTCTCTTTAATATTACAGGAAATCACTAGAAATACACCAGACTGAATTTTTACATTTTTTTTTCAACACGCATATATGTTACGGGCTTACTACGTGCAGGCACTGTTCTTGACACTAGGGATTCAGCAGAAAACAAGACCATTCAAAGACCCTACCACCCTGTCTATTTATTAGGGCCTGGGAAGGAAACAATCTATAACATAATAAATATATATGATAAAATATCTGGCAAAGATAAGGCTGTGAAGAAAATAAATCAGGATAAGCAGACAGAGCAAGACTTATGGAACGCAGCATTCAGTGCATCACCATTAGCCGGCATTCATTAGTATGATTTATGGATGTGCATCTTGCTTCATATACGATTATAATGATGATGGCAATATTATTTTCGCATATTTATGAATATAGCTTTTAAAAAAACTGCTAACTGCTCCAAACGAAGAGCTCGGCGGTGTCAAAGTCCTGCCTTCCGGCCCGCGGGCAGCCAGTGCAGGCCTGGTCATTCTTCTGCTGATCTTCCCAGCTTCACAGGCTGCTCAATATCTTGAATAACAAAATGAGTGGCTTCTGTCACACGGCCGCATGCCATGTCTGCCCACAGACAATACCCCTCATTCACCACGGAAGGCGGCTTCTGTCACATCACATTTCTGATGGGCTTCTCAGAGGACACCTAGATGCAGGTTTCTTGCAAGTCCTGTCACAGAGCAGCTGCTCAGGGTCCTGCTGCCATCCATCCTCAGCCCGTGTGTGGCCGAGCGGAGCTTGCGCACACGGCTTCGTCATCTGCACATTGGCTGCTCTCCAGGGCAGCGAGGAAAGGCTCGTGCGATGCTGTGTTGCTATGAATTCATATGGTGATTATCACCCTATGGCCTGGATACAGGCTGATCAAACAGTAATGTCCACACTGAACAGGGCAAATTCACTACCTCTCTCGACCTCTTTTTGAAGAGGAAAACAGGGAAAAGTGAGCCACAAATAGGTCGTAGAAATGAGTAATTTGTGAAAACAAAAAATTAGCCAGCTTAAAATATCTTTTATAGCGACACTGCGGATGCTGACCAACATGGTGATGCTGAGCCCTAGCCAAGCTTGCTCCAGAGTCTCACAAATGAATAAGGAATAGCCACCACATGTCACATATCCAGACCGCAGCCTTTATTTTTTCACGGTTTATTTAGGTCAAAAGCTCTTTTATGTACATTATATCATTGTCTGCTAACTCAAATTTTCATTGAAACATTTTTTTTTCAAATGCACCATACAAAAAAAAATACTTGAATAATGACATGTTAAAATGTGTTGAGACAATTTCACTTTACCACTCAGAAACAGTACATGTCTAGAGTTAACTGATAATTATCCATATCTGTGGATGAAAAAAAAAAAATGAAATAAATTGTAGAAAATCCAAAATTCCAAAAGCCACAGCTGCACCACAGAATCCAATGAACCACACAATGGATGTATCAAATGTTCTTTTCTCCCATTTCGCAAGTGACGCTTGCTTCCCCACTGGTTACCACTGCCCTCTGCCCACCTTGAAACTTTCCTCATCCGGAACTTCCATGACACCACTCTGGGCCCTCCACCTCCTCGTGGTTAACTCCTTCACTTCCTCTCTTCCTCCGTAGGAGCACATGCATCTACTCTCTTCCGCCAAGGCCTCGTCTGCCTTCACAGCTCCAACTTTCATCTCTTTGTAGATACTTGACAATCTTTATCTTCTACCTTAAAGACGGTCGCATGTGATCCCATACGAATTATTCCATAAAAGGCATTAGAATAACTAATGGCTCATTTGAAAAAAACGATAAAGGTAAATCTATCTTCACACCATATGTGAAATTCAATTCTAGATGGATTAAATAAACACTAAAAAAATTTTTTCTACGAAAAGACCGGTCATAAAGTTTGGAGATATGTATATGTATATTTAAATATATCTCCACAGATTTATATTTAATTAATAAATAAATTTATATAAATAAATATTTATATTAATATATAAAATAATAAAATATATTTATATTAATATACTTATATGTATATAGTTAATGTAGTGATATTTAACATATAAATTTAAATATAAAGATTTACATAATATGATGAATATATATTAATAATATAATATAAAAGCACAGATTTATCCAGTGAAAATCAGAGATATAAACCAATACATCACAGATATATATGCAGGGACTTATGGAAATTTTATGTTAATGCACCACATTTGTTTCTACTTTGTAGTGTATTGAACTATGGGCACTAAACAGGGACAAACACATTGAACATATCATGAATGTCACTGAATATATTTATTGTAACACAATATCAACAGCCATTTCTTATAAATATTTACTTAGGCTTTCAGAACTTCAGATCACCCTGTTTAAGGATAAAGTATATGACCATTTTATTTAAAATCATGGGACAAGGGAGGTCTTCTATATATGTAATAAAACTCAAAGACAAAAGTAAATACTTTAAAATGCATTTTTTAAAAGGCCCCCAAAAGATTCAAACTGTTAACAAAGATTATGTTTAGTGAGTGGTAAATTTTTTTATTCTAAAATTTCTGAATCTGTTTTTTTTTAATAATGAGCAATATTTGCATCAATTATTTATAAAACTTTAAACAATGAAAATGAAAAGTACTGAACAATACCTTAACTAAGGCCACTCAATCAGTTTATTTACTGGATTGATAAGTTTCCCTGTCGACACACTTTTTTCAAACTGCTGACGAAAATATAAAATTTAACTTGCCTCTAAATGTCTTCAACTCAGCAAGAATCAACATGCTGAGAAGAATAAATTTCTCTCCCTAAGTTACCCTCAAGTTAGCCAGCTCTAGGAGCCTATACAAAATGACAGAAATACAGCTATTTTTATTAAAAATGTCAGAAATAAGAAGTGGTCCCACCCCCCCAAAAAAATGGGAAAATAAATTATAGATTAAAATAGTTGTTTCTCAAATTTTTTCTCTTCAAACACTAACACTTCAGAGTATAAATGTTCTATAAGGGAAACAAACCAGCTTAAGCATCCAAAAAGTGTAGAAGAAATCTAGGCTAAACATGAACATATTTCTTAACTTCCACACTTCGTGAAGCCCTTCACAGTATGTTCCTGAATGTGATAAATCACTAACACAGGGAGCCAGCATCCAATGTACGCTACACTAATTTGATCACAAATCCTTTCTTCCATGATAGCTATTAACAGCTCATGGTGTGCAAAATGCTTATCAATAAATCAAGGAAGCTGCTAAATTTAAAATACTTAGTTCCAAAAATAGAAATTACAAATTGTGCACCTGATTCCATAGCTAACCAAATAATCCTAGACCACAGGTAGACTGTACCATGTGCTTCTTTAGACTAAAATGGCAGCAGAACGTTTTAGATATACAGAGGAAATAAAAGCCTAACCTGTACCCAGATATATGAATTCACATTCTATTTACCACAGCTGTATCTAGCCTTAGGGAGTACTTCCTCCATCCCTACTAACCCTCTTTTATGATCTGTAATTAAAACATATGTAATATTTTAAATGATAGATAAAGTTTCCTCCTTATGTTTAAAAGCTTCAAACCAATACCTTCTGAGTTCAGAACTTTGTATCCTCTGATGTAATTATCCTACAATACTGTAAACCAAAAGTGTCTGGCAAAATTGCCATAATTCAAATTATTTATGCTGATTACTAGTGTTTATATTCACAGATTAGTCAAATTAAATATAAGAAGTACATTATAGAATTATATTCAAAAAGAAGAATGAACTCTCGAAGTATTAATGCAAATGAAAGTATATGTAATATGTAGAATTTTTATTGTATATTAATGTAAACACAGATGTATACTTACATATATATTTATAAATGAAAATGCATGTATGTTGGGATCATATCTTCCTTTCTCTCATTAAAAAATCAGTAAAAATCCTTAGTGTAATATGTGGTCAAGAAATACTTTGTTCTGCTGGGTTTCTGCCTCTTTAGCCTACAAACACCAAGAGGCCAGGAACCAAATTGGCCCTTTAGATAGAGACCTAGATGTTTTTATACTTTCTAAATAACATTAAACATCCTTCCTTGTTGCAATGACTCAGAGGCCTACCACTTAACCATTCCGTGCCCATAATTAAATGGACTACATAGAGATTGAAATAATTTCTAAACATTGCCCTAGAACAAGAGGCCAGCAAACTATAGCCCCTGGGTCAAATCCAGTCAGCACCTGTTATGTCAGTAAAATTTTATTGGAACACTGATGTATCCCATACACTTAAATATCTATGACTTCTTTCATGCCACGAAGGCTGAGTTAAAGCACTTATAACAAAATTGCCTTTATAGCCAACAAAGCCTAAAATATTTACTATTCAGCCTTTTACGAAAAAGTTTATGGCCTCTAAAATATTTCAAAACATGCCGTTCTCTTGGTATCAGGGTAATTACTATTAGACTTGGTTTTGGAATTGAGTTTGTCCATACATTTGAATAATGGAGTCTCTAATTTTCAGAACATTCACAATTTTTATGAATGAAAATATATTTTAAGTCTCTGACTGAGGAATTTAGGTCTGTTATGTCCTTTCACAATTCTGCCTCTCAGTTATTAATCTTCAAGTTAGAGATTAATTTTTTTAAGTTCCAACTCCATAGAGGACTAGTGGTTACCAGAGAAGAATACATCTAGTGAAAGACAAGCAACACTTCCACACGGGTCTATAAACGGTACTAGACAAATTTCAAAAGACAGGCGGGGGGAGGGAGCTGCCATGAATGGAAAGGCTCAATTGTCAAAGTTATCAATTCTCTCCAGACTGATCTATAAATTTAATGGGCTACCACTGAAAGTGCCACTAGAGATTTTTGTAGAAACCAGCAAGCTGATTCTATAATTTATATGGCTATACAAAAAAAAAAAAAAAAAAAGGAAAAGAAAAAAGAAAATAGCTAAGACAAACTTAAAGAACAAATTTGGAGGATTTACCCAGAAACCAAGACATGTTATAAACTTAAGTAATAAAAAGTGTGATTTGGACACAATAGAGACAAATAGGTCAATGAACAGAAACCAAAATCTAGAAAAATAAGCAAACATTAAATATACTCATTTGATATATGACAAATAAATTGTACTGGGTCAACTGTTTATTCACATAAAATAAAAATGAATGTTAACCTCTAACCCACATAAAAATCAATTCCAAATAAATTCTGAGACTAAAAGTGAAATGTAAACCAGTAAACTTCTAGAGGATAACACTAAAAACGCCCTCCAGACTGTAGGACAGACCTTCAGGTGGCCTTCATAATCTCTGCCCCTGGTACTCACTTCCTTTGAGTAGGATGGGGCCTATAATTTGCTTCTAGCCAACAAGCTAAAGGACTTCAAATGTAATTAGAGTCTCAAGTTGATTTAGGGTTACAGTAGACCTTTGAACAACATGGGTTGGAACTCCACGGGTCCACTCACAGGTGGGTTGTTTTCAGTAAATACAATGGTTCCCCCAAATCCTGGGGTTTCACATCTGAGAATTCAACCAACTGCAGATTGAAATAGAATTTTCTGTCTGAGGCTAGGAATCCACAGATACGGAAGGCTGAACATATTGTTCTGTGCCATTTTATATATAAGACTTGAGCATCCGCAAAATTTTGCTATCCATGGTGGGGGGAGTGGGTCCTAAAACCAATCCCCCGCAGAGGAGCGACTGTAGTTAAGTTTTGGGGGAGTCAAAGTTACACATGATTTTCATCTGCATGGGTGTGGGTGCCCCTAACCCCTGTGTGTTCAAGGGTCAACTGTATTACAAAAAGAGGATTATCTCCTGTGCGGATCTGACTTCATCAGGTGAAGCCTTTAAGAGGGACTCAGGCCTTCCAGAAAAAGGGACTGTCTTTGCAGGTACGATGAAGTAGTAGCTATGTTAAAGGAACCCACATGACCAACTGCAGGCAGCCACCAGGAACTGTGGCCTCTATGACCTCAGAGTAGCCACTAGCCAACTGTCACAAAATTCCTGGGTCCTCAGTCACACAAACACAAAGAAAGCAATTCTGCCAACACCCTGAATAATCTTAGAAGTGATTCTTCCCAGTCGAGTCTCCAAATTATAAGAAAGCCCAGCCAATACCTCAATTTCAACCTTATGAGACCCAAATCAGAGGACCAGGTGAAGCCAGGCTCGGACTTCTGACCCACAGAGACTATGAAATAATGGTATTTAAGCTACTAAATTTATAGTAATTTGTTCGGCATCAAAATGAAACAAATAAAATGACTTTGAGGTAGGCAAAGATTTCTTTTAATACGATGCAGAAAGGCAATAACTATGAAGGAAAAGATTGATAAATCAGACTTCATTAAAATTAAGAGCTCTATTCACCAAAATCACCACTAAGAGTATAAAAAGACAAGCTGTAAAGTGTGAGAATATATTTGCAACCACATTTTCAAAGAAAGGACTCAATTCTATCATGCTCCTATAGGAACATCAATAAGAAGCATCGACAACTTGATTTTTTAATGGGAAAAAATTTAAATAGGCACTTCGCAGAAAGGATATCAAGTGGCTATAAACACATGAATACGTGTTAAACATCATCATTCTTTAATGAGAATGAATATTAAAACCATAATAAAAAATTCAATATACATCCACCAGAGTACCTCACAGTTTAAAAAAAAAAAAGAAAGAAGAAACCAAATAGTGATCAGGGTGTGGGGTAGGGCTAGAAGTCTTATACACTAATAGATGTTAAAATTGCCACAACTACTTCTGAAATTGGCTTGGAATAATAAACTAAAGCAGAACATAAACACAATCTATGATCCTTCAATTTCACTAAAGGGTATATACCAAATAAAATGTGTATACAAGTACTAGAATATTCATATCCTTGAATATTAATATTTGACTAGACTTAGTCAAAATGTGAACAATTCAAACATTAATTAATAATTGAATGGATGGAAAATTGTGATATATTCATACAGTGAGATACGAAATAATTACAATGAACACACGAATGCTACATATACAACATGGATGATATCAGAAGCAGAAGTTGAATGAAAGAATCCAAACAAAAGGATAATACTATATGAATCCATTTATAAAAAGTTCAAGTGCAAAACTGTCAAAACTAATCTATGGTTATAAGTGTCAAAACGCTGGTTACTTTGAGGTAATGAGTCGAGCGGCAGAAGGAGGGCTTCTGGGTGTTACTAAATGCTCTATTTCTTGATCTGGGTGGTAGTTACGCAGTTGTGTTCATTTTGTGAAGATTCACAGAGCCCACACTTATGGTTTATGTTCTTTTCTCTAAGTATGCCATTCTTCAATAAAAAATCACGAAGACAATAAAAACAAAAGGACCAACGAAGAAGATACATATCAGAAGAGGACCGAGGACGCAGGGTTAGTTCAGTGTGATTCGAACGCCAGGACAGACAAATAGAACAACGGGACAGAACAGTGTAATATCAGAAGCACAGTTTTAGTGTCACTGGATTTATACCGATGATCCGTGACTTGGAAATTTTCAGAGCCCAAAGAAATAGAATAAAAGAGGTAATGAAAGTACTGTGTGAAATAGTTAACAATAAAGTTCTGGAGAACCGAAAGGAACAGTATCAAAGCAAAGAGAAAGGAAATTCATTTAAAAAAAAAAAGGAAGTCTGGTGAAAATTTCTGAAGAAAGCCTGCGGTGATGACACGTGAAAGCAGCAGTGACAAGCAGAGTCATGGAACAGCCCCCGTTTTCTGGGGAAAAGACTGTTTCCCTGACAATGTTCAAAATACTGAGAAATCAATGCTGTGTTATCAAGTTGATTATATCGATAAGTAGTGGGATAAAAATTTGAAATGCTAGAATGTGTTGCTTCACTCTGTTCTGTCTTTTGCTACATAACAAACTACTCTAAAATGTAGAGCCTCATGCCAGCATGTAATTTATTACCTCTTCTGCTTTTGTAGGTCAGAAACGTGGCCAGTTTCAGCTGAGCATTTCTTATCTCCATGTGGTGTTGATAGATGTCACCTGGTGGTGACAGCTTGTGAATGGGCTCACTAAAGAGTCTAAGATTGCTTTATTTCCATGTCTAATGCCTTGATGGATGGCTGGAAGGCAGCCTGAGATCTGCTAAAATGTTCGCCAAAATGCTCACATGTGCTCTCTCCGGAATGGCCGTCTCTGAGTAGTTGGACTTCACGTAGAAGCACAGGGTTCCCAGACAGTGTTTCAGAAGTGAGCAGTCCAAGAGGTCCAGGCAGAAACTGCAAGACTTCCTGTGGCTTAGCTTTGGAAGTTTCCGAACATTACTGTCACCTCATTCTATTAGTTAAGCAAGTCAATTGGGCCAGTCCAGATTCAAGAGGACGACTAACGCATAATGACGAAATACTGTGGATGTGATACCAGCCACTTAGAATATGCTACCATCCCCATTATTTCCTTGTTATTCCAAGACATCCTTCATACTGAGTCAGTGGCGGGAGAGAAATTACAAAGCATACAAAGAGCAAATGAATCAAATTTCATTTTTTGCATAAGGATGGATACCAACAGCTGAGAATCAACCAATGGAAGATGGCAACAGATGCCAAGGGGACATTTGATGGCTGAGGAAATAGATGCCCTGCCCCTCTGTATCTGAGCACTGGAGAAAGCCTTTCAGAATGTATACGTGCTCTCAGGGAGAATGAAAAGCAGGAAATCCTGAAGGGACTGACAAATTCTTGAATTGACTAATGTGACAATGGTTTAATTTGTGCCACTAGGCAGATTGGGACAGAACAGAAATTAATTTCAGTTGTATAAAATTAAAATCATATTTTTGAACTCCTAAATTTGCAGCTGATTAAATTAATACCTATATAATTACTTTAAGCTTTTGTTCCCTTTGGTTTGAGTATCTCAATTATTCACACACCACAATTCAGGAATAGCTAACTCTGATGAGTAATTTTTCTATTTCATTTTTTCCTGGAATCTTGATATTCTTCTTACGCTCCCATAGAAAATAATGAACTATCTTATTATTTGCTTAAATTCAATAGTTTGATGACTTTTAAAATCCAATTTGTCTTGGACATAAAATATTCACCATTTTAAACATTTAGTTAATTTCTATTGACTTATGTTCTTCTAAAGATTTCTCTCCTGAAGTTGCCTAGTCTATCACTCCCAGAGGAGGCCCTAACATAACACTTCCCAGGTTCATGGTTATTTATTTTGAGGGAAGCTTTTGCTTGAGTAGAGTTATTTCCTCAGAAACTTGGGCAAATATTCACTGAGATAAGTCACCAGATATAACTGAAGCAAGAAAAAGTACTTTTTAAGGACAGACAGAACTTAAATTAATAGAATTCAAGGGGAGGCGTGGGTAAAGATAAATTCACAATTGCAGATTTACTCACCATAAACTTACAAAAAGCTTACAAACTCAGAAAACACTCACCAAGACACAAAGACGCATAGCCTTTCCACAAAAATAAAAATGTGGAGTCATCTTTTCAAGTGTAGCTTCCCTACTGGCCCATTCCATTTGTACTACACCCAAAATCTTGTGCCTTCCGGCCATAAAGAAGAGTCTACTCCTGCAAATGATCTTCCCACTTACACTCTTGCTCCCCTTCAGTATGTTCCCAACCAAAAGCTAGAGTGATCTATTTAGACATGTAAATCATGTCTCTCCTCCAACGGAAAAAAATAACTCGCTGAGAATAAATCCCAAAGCCCTTACAACAGCAGACAGGAGCCATGGAGGATCTGGGCCTTTGTTACCTTTCTGCTCCGCCTACTAATCTGCCCTTCGTTCACTTGACTTCAGCCTCATGTATCTCGAAGAAGCCCCTCTCCCTAGGGCAATCATACTTCAGAGTTCCATGTGGTTGATTCCCTTACCTTTTTCAAATTTGTGCCTGCAAGAAGGTGAACCAAGGTATGCTCGGTATCCTATTTAGCACCCCTCAACATATGCACTCACACCCCTCCAGCCTTTTGAGAAATGAACAAGTGTTTTTAAAAGGAGTTCGTCACACATTTTTAAGGGGGCATGCAGAAATAGAACATGCAGGTGGAACTGCCAGGAATACACAACCGCCCGACAGCCCCCGCTGCCTCTCCTCTTAACTGACCTGACACATTCCAAGATTAAAACACGCACGGAAAAGGCAGCAGGTCTTCCAACCCTTTCCCTGCTTGTGTGTCTAGATTAGCCAGCTGGTAATTGTGGTGTCCATGCTGTCAAAATCATAAAAAGGAGGGAAGAGTTTGAAAGCAGATTTAATCAGTCCCTACACAATCTGGCAATGGGCTAAAGAAAAATGGAAGACGTATACAAAGTCAGGAAGCCCACAAAGCGGAGCCCCTCTGGATCAAAGATTTAAGTTTGCGAAACTCTCTTAATTCTGCTCTTAGCAATCAGGCAACAAGTACTGCAAGAGCTTCCTTGGGCAAAAAACAAACAAACAAACAAACAAACAAACAAACCAAAAAAAAAAAAGTGGGAGGAAGGTTAAGGGGAAGAGGATTTGCTCCCAAGTCCTAACAAAGCTACATGTTGGCAAAATGGAGCAACTGGAAATCTCATGTATTGTTGATAGAAATGTAATATAATACAAACACTTTGTAAAAAGGTTTGTCAATTTCTTATAAAACTAAAACTCCTCCTATCATATGATCTAGCAATTCCTCTTTGAGATATTTATCTAAGAGAAATGAAAACATATGTTTGCAAAAAACACTTGTACAACAATATTCATATTATTCTTATTCACGATGACCCAAAAGTAGGAAAGTCCAGGGTCCATCAATAGAAGAATAAATAAACAATCTTTGGTATATCTATATAATGGAATACTAGCCAGCAATATTCTAAAATAGTAAAAACTAATCTATTGTGGAAAAAATCAGAAAAGTATTTTCCTCTGGGGATAGATGTAGAGTTTGACTGGGGAGGGTCATGAGGGAATTTTGGGGAGTGGTGGTATTCTATATCTGATATGGATTTGATTTAAACAAGTGTATTATTCATTGTTTAAAACTCAGCAAATATGCTGGTAACATTTGCGCCTCTTATTGTATATAATTTTTATACTAAAAGAAAAACAGTAATCCAATATTGAATTCTATTTAATGATATGCATGCTGAAATAGTTAAGGAGAAGTAATCTGCAATTTACTTTGAAATGCATTAAAAAGATAAAATAGATTAAAGGATGAATAAAGGGTTATGTGGATATGTGACAAAGCACACACACAAGAAGATAAATGATAGAATTTCAGTTGTGGTTATATATAGTATGATTTTTCACTGTACAATCCTTTCAACTTTACTGTATGTTTGAAAAATATGATAATAAAATGTTTTAAGACTCAGCATTTCAGCCCCTACCCTGACTAATAGGATAAGCCCTTCTGGGTTAAATATCCTTGCAATCGGTTGCATCTTTTACAGATGAATAAGCATGAAGAAAGACTTCAAGGCCCTGAAGGACCCCCATCAGCTTCTATCCCATCCCTGATGACTTGCTTTAGGGTTGGACTGGAGTCTCGGTCATAGATAGCCTGGCATCCAACTTTGACAAGAACAGAAACTTTTCCCCAAAAAGAATGAAATATAAATAGATCTTTAGCCTAATTTGCCTTGTGATCACAAAGTCTTATATAAACTCATGGACATAAATGTTTAGATATAAGAAGAGTTATTTGAGCCCCACTGCAATTTATCTTTTTGTTTTCTGTGTAGAAAATACACTGAAAGGCATTGCAAAAATCCTATAAAAGTAATAAAATAATATAAAATGATAATAAAATAAATCACATTTTATAGAAATAGTAGAATAAAATCTACTATTTTAATAAAATCTGTGAGATGTCAAATCCAAAGAAATTTATCATTTAAGACAACTTTCCACTGTCTTTAATCTAATCTAATCTAATCTAATCTAATCTAATCTAATCTAATATGTTCAACTTCTTCCACTCTTGCAGGATTGGAAAGCTATTTAATTCCCATCAATTTTAAAAGTCTCTGCTGATTACTGCCCATTCTTATAGAAACCTTCAGTGTGGATTCTGTTAACTGAAAAATCTTTTTAATAACTGCCTTTGAAACTCATTGATACAGATAACAGAATAGTGGTTTATCAGAGAGGAAAGTGAGTGGGGACAGGGATTAAAGGGGGTCAATTTTTCTCTTTCAGGTAACAGAAGGTAACTAGACTGGGTGGAGAGCATGCAATAGAGTACACCGATGTTGAATTATAATGTAGACTTGAAAATTATGTAATGTTAACCAATCTTACCCCAATAAATTTAATTTAAAAAATATTTCTTAAATAGTAATTGTCTTTGTCTTACCTTTTCTACTACGTTTACTCAGACTCTACCCTTCCACACCAGCCAAAAGAACAAAATAAAGCAAAATACTCAGGTTTCCTGTAGCCATATCCTTCGAAACCAGCTGTTATGATGATGTATGAAGATCTACTAACTTTGATATGTGCACTAATGTCAACAAAAGCAATCCAGAGATCACAAGGCACCACAAATTGAAAATGATCCAGAATTCAGTATGCTCTAAATAAATGAGTATTATATAGGAATGAATTAATAAAAGCATAATGAGGTCAAATGAAGCATTAGCTCAATTCAATTAGTGGGAATCTATCAAAAGAAAAGTTCAATAAAGACTTCAGAGAAATTAAAACCTAGAATTTATTTCTAAGAAGGCTCACTAAATAATACTTAAAAGAATGGAACTTAATGGAAAACAGAAAAAACAGTAGACAAGAAAAGTGAGAAAAATGGTTATCTTCTGCCTTGCATCGTCATTGAAACAGAACAAGATGGAACAATCTACAAACAATAGGTTAAGGAAGATAGAAGATTCACTCAGTGGTCCCTTTACAGTCTTCAGTCAATTTAATGTTTGTGAGACATTGTACACTGTCAATTACTCCCTCCCTTATGAAGAGTATCCTCTCTTTCCTAAAGTACTCTCTATTTGTGTTCTACCTTGCTAGGCACTTTTTTTTATCCATGATCTTCATGGTTGTTTCAAGGTCATATAAGGAAGGCAGACGTTTGGACATGGACTGGGTTCGTTTCCACATAATCTTTATTTTTACTGTTTACTTTTGCTTTTACTTTTAGTGTCTCTGTTTCTGACTATATGCAAAAAGGTGAATGTCATTTAAGATTACATCCTTTGGGACCCCTTTTTCTTTTTATTCTCCTTTTTCCTGTGGGTAACCTCACACAGTGGTGAATCTTAAAATTATATTCCAACTTTAATCTCTTTCCAAAACTCTAAAATGAAAGCCAATCTAATTATTTCTACCTAAAATTTTCTCTTTTTTTCTAGTATTCCCTATTAATGGCATTACTATCAAAGCAATCCCTCAAGTTAGCAACTATGAAATGTCTTTTAGCTCCACCTCCCTCTCAGCTTCCCACATTGTAGATTCGGCGGGGAGTGGAAGGGTCTCCCCTTTCCATACTGATGCTTCTTGAAAGTAAGGGCATATCTTATTCATTGTCCTTATTTCAGTGCCTAGAAGAGTATCTAGTACATAACAGGTGTACAGGAGAGAAAAGAAAAAAGTAAAAAAAAAAAAAAGGAGGGTGGAAGAAAGAAGGGAATAATGAAAGAAAAATGAGAAAGAAGAAAGGAGAAGAGAGGAAGGAAGGAGAAATGCAATTAATAAAATTACTGAGGTATTACCCATAATAGAATAATGTCTGTAACAGCTGACTGTTGATACTGTAATTCTTCTCAGGAAGAGAGCTCTTTTTGCTGGAACAGCATTATGAGAAATCCTAAGTAAAAATTAAACCCTCAGGGCCTACCTATCGACCAATGAAAGCTTGGAGGAGTGGGGAATACCCTACATAATAAAGGGTTTGGAAAATTCCAAGGCAAAATTAAAAAAGAGTGTGGCACAGAAAGACAGAGGAAATAAGGTAAACAGATCCACAACAAGGCATTCACCCTCATGAATTTCAAATCTTCAATCACTTCTAGGAAATGCATTAGAAGCTTAGGATTAGTAGATGCTTTCCTTCTTGCAATGCGGTAAAATAATGGAATTTAGAATCTAGGTTTACACGGGGTAAAAAATGAGACAAAACTCATGAACACAAAAGCCACAGGATAAAGCCCCGAGACGATCTAGTTTATATTCGCAGTCACCTGTTGTGGTAAAAGTACTTAGCCTGCCATGAAGGGACGTGCCAGCTGAAACAGGAACTCAGCCTCTGCCAGGGGATTTGATTCGGATGGTCAGATCAAATGGACAATGATCTTATCCGAAAGATCAAACCAAAGTTACAAAATCAAGTGCTCAAGATATACAAGACATTGCTTTATTCCAAATTCAAAGAGATGAGACTAAATCGGCTTAAAATTCTAATAAGAACTCAAAGAAATGCAGCTTTGTTCTTGGGCAGCCTCTATCCACACCCCTTTAGAGTAGGAGTGTAATCTCTCAAAAGTTAAATCCTTGCAGCTAGCACAGCCTTGAAAGTAGGCACTGGCCCATAATGCTTAAATTTAGGGAAATCTGTATAAGCTAAGGGACACTTTGGCAGTAGGCCAACAATTAACTTCAATGTATTCTGGGGGTTTTTTTCCCCTTCCAAGGGACTGTGTGTGCATCAAGGTATACTTGTGTTCTCACAGCTGAGTGAGATGGGCAGCAGAAGATGAAGATAGGAAGGTCTAATAGTTGAAAGTAGAAATATTTATAGCCACCAATATCAGATTCTAGAACTATAAAATGTCTTACTGCCAGGCCACTGCACCCTTCATAGTCATTTTGATGCTACATGCATTGGCCAGTTTATTTCCTTTATGTGCTTCAGCCCAAGTTTTATAACTCGTAATTATATGTGTTGTTATATTAAAAAATGAATGAAACTATTCATTTTGACAGGCTAATGAGGTACAGAAGTACAAAATGCTTGAAGGATGTGATTTTAGAGAAAATTCTACTATCATTCTTGTTTTGTAATAAACCAAATTGCGGACCTCCTAAATATGCTGTTGTCTTATAATAAAACCATTCACAGCAGTAGCTTACTTTTCCATCAGTCTTACTTTTCCATCAGTGATAGCCATCTCTGCTATATATAAAAAAAATGTTCTGGGTTGTTTTTGGAGCAGTAAAATGAGTAAACACCAAAGAAACACCCCCAACACTGATGTTAGTTATCAAAATAAACTAGCAAAGCTTCCAAGTCATTTGAAGATATCCATCTTGCGGAGGTTATAACTATCTTAGTGCCTCCTCTACCGTCCGCTGTCGTAAAACATTTTTTACTTTTCCTGGTTATTGGCATTGTTCCCAACTAGTATCTTCTCACTTTAAGATACTCTTTGCCACACTTATACTTTAAGCTAAAAACACTGTCCAGATAGATACTTTATACTGCATTTTTCAAATGCATATTTTCTTCCAAAGCACCAACTTTCCACTTAAGGTAGATACCACTATCCTTCACTAAGAGATCATCTTTTTTTTTTTAATCAATCATGTTTATAAGCTTAATTATATGTTCTATATTTAACACCAAAGAAAAACATTGGTGACATTCTCTAGACTTTTTCTTCTTTCCTTTGATACTTTCCCTCCGACATCCTGGTGACATGAACTGTCAATATGTAAAGGAGCAGCCTCGCATGCATTCCAAGTCAAGAGCCATCGGACAGTTTGATCTCTGTGAAAAACAGATGAAGTGGCTTCTAATTACAGTAACATCAAATGTAGAAGAGAAGAAACACTCGATTTCACCTCTGAACCCCTGCTTTATAGTTGACCCACTTCGTGATGCAGAATCGGCTCCCTCACTGCTTGCTGACATAACTGTCCCAACTAAAGCTGCCCTATTACCTGCCTCACGCAGGTGCACTTTGTCTATCTTTTGATTCAATCTGCATGTGATAACGTGAGGAGAGAATGCTCTGAAGACCAAAAATGCTCTTTATACAAGTGCCCCTCACTCTCTTTCAGAATCTATCTATTCTCACTTTGAACAGACTCCAAAGAAGCCTAAAGGCAGCACAGTGTAATTACTACGAGAACAGACTCCCGGAGTTAGCCTGTCTTGAAATGAATCCCGGTTCTGCTGTTTACTAGTTCTGTGACTTTGGGCGAGTTACTTAAACTCAGTGCTCTGTTAGACCTCCCTAAGAGGAGGAAAATAATACTATCTTTTATAGAGTTGTTATAAGATGAAATTAATTAAAATATATAGAACACCTAGAACTGTGCCAGGTACATAGGTTTTTCTTATTATTACTTCTGAGTCAATACAATATTATAAACAGCAAGAAAGAAGAGGGGCAAGGGCTTCTGTAGGCATCCGCACTGCTACCAGCAAGCCTAACCAAAAAGTCTAAGAGTAAACGGAGGGAGAAGGGGTATTGTCTAAATACAGACATAAGAGCTGGGGACATAGAGTATGGGACTAACAGTCTGGTGAGTATCCAGGGGTACTACTCTCTTGCATTACAATAGAGTAGTGAAAGTTTATAAACTTTCACTTGAGGAACTTGAACCATCATGCCCAAGGACATCTATTTCAGCTCAGTAGAATAGCTTCTGTTTATTAAGATGACCCCAAGCCCCCAAGAAATGATTAAAATAGGCTCAATTACTTAATTGAAGATACGATACACTTCAAAAGATTTCTGTTCAAAAGAGCCAAATAAAAATTTTAGGGCCTTAATAGATACATACTCAGCTATCCAAAATGCCCAGTTATTTAGAAATATTCAATCTCCAAGTGGTCTTGAGAAGATACTGAGAGTGAAAACAAAATATAACACTGCAAATTATCTCAATAGGAGGTATGGCAAAGGTTTCTAATTGTCCCCTGCCTTTTATTCTCCAGGTCTTCTTTTTAGAAATGGAAGTGTCCTGAGTATAGGGGCATATAACTACCCACTTATCTAGAGACGTTATGCCCTCGTCTCCATTGCAGCTCAGAGTGGCCATGTGACTAAACTCTTACCAGTAGCAGACTGTGAATGGCATCCCTTGTATACCTCATGTGGTGCTTCCTTACCAGAGTCACTTGCATTCGGCTTCTTCTTCCTCTCGCCACAAGCCATGGAGAGAACTTGAAGCGGTTAAGCTGGCTTCTGTCATGCAGATGGAGTGGCCACAAGGAAAGGCTGAACAAAAAGACAGAGGAAACTGTTGTCAACTCATGCAGGGAGTAGAGTGTCCTCCCTACTGTCCCCAGACCCCACGTGTCGGGATTAACCTCTGTCTCATTCAGCCAGAGCGATTTGGGGTTTTTAAAAAAAAAAAAAATTATTGTAGCAGACGAATATCATCTTAATAAATTTAGAGAAAGATAATAGAAATTAAATTCAAAGTTATATTGAGTGCAAGTATTGTGCAAGTTATTATGTTAGGCTCTATGAAGGTGCTGGATTAATTAGATGCAAGTTCTGCCCTCAGAGACTTTACAATCCAGAAAAGATGAGCTAAGTATCCAGACAATTATATTACCACTGCTTTTATCTAAGAGTTATAAACAAAGTATTCTGGGATTATAACAAGTAATAAATAATTTTATCAACTTGTACCAGTAAATCTTAAATCAAGAAAATCTCCATGAAGATGGTCTGTGAGAAAAGCGTACAACTGAAAGGATTTCAAAAGCAGAGGCAAACAATGACAGAAAAGGAAAACAGTATGAATAACAGCACTACAATAGAAAAGTGCGTGTGTTAATGTGTCACATTAGAGTGAAGGGCAGAGTTCAAGGGCCTGTGAGAGTGGCGGGCAGGGCTCACATGTAAGCTGGAAGAGTAAGTTTAGAAACATTGGAAGAACACTGAATTATTATAATTATAAAATATGCATTGCTCTCTATATCCAAACATTGTAATAAATGCTCTTTGTGTACCTTCTCAATTTATCCTCAGAATAAACTCTAATCTTTTACCTGCCCCTTCTAGTGCGAGGAGTCTGTAACGAGTTTAACAGGAAACAGAAATTCTGAAGAACTAAGAGAGAGTGAATGACGCCCTCTAACCGGGCTTCAGGACAGCTAATCACATGTACGAGTGTACAGTGAGGGATGTAAAGGGGAACAATGAGGTGTTTTTGTGTGTGTGACAGCATCGAAACTGGAAGAGAGAGGGTGGGCCCGACATTGTGGAGAACTCGGCAAGTAATTATGTGATTGCGCAGAGTCATTTGAAAAGGGCGGTGGCAGAAGAACCCTAAAGTTTAGAACCTGAGCCCTGAAATTAACAAAATGAGTTAGGTGTCGTTATTAACAAAAAACTGGCGGTAATGAGGTGCCCTGGACTTGGTGAGAGGTCGATGGGGTCCACGCGGAGCATCTTTGCTTTCTCAGTGTCGTGACTTATTATGTGACTTTATAAAACTGGCTTATTATTTCTAAACCTGTGTTCTTCTCTGAAAAAAACAGAATAATAATATCCAACTCATAGATTTTATTCGAGGGTTAAATAAAATAGTATTTTTTAAAAAAGGCACCTAGACTGTATAGCACACAGTAGGCTCTTGACGCATGGATGGATGGATAGATGGGGGGAAGGGTGGATATAAACTGAAGATGTGAGAGTTGATGAAATCATTAAAAGAAAAAAAAAGAAAGTTTCAAGGCAAGAATCTTGGGAAATAAGTTCGTTTTAATACACAGTAGTAGAGACGGAGCCAGTGAAGGAGACAGGGGTAAACGCTAGTGAGGTCCAAGGAAATGAAAACTGGGGGAAAGGAAAATTCAAAGAGAGGATGGTCAACACGGCAAGTGCTGCTTAGAGAACAAAAAGGAGTTGAAATCTGAGAAAAAAAACAGTATTGTTTTTAGTGACAGAGTCAAGAGAATGGCGTTTATAAGGAAATGGAGACTTCAACGTGTTTATCAACAGATGGGATAGAGGTGGCAGAGACAAGATTAAGTTTACAAAGGAAAAAGAAAAATCAAACGAATAACATCTGAGAGAAAGATCAAGAACAAAGACGGGAAGATTGGCCTCTGCTAGGAGGAGGGGTGCGCTTTCTTCACGGAAGGAAATGAGAAAAAAACAGGAAGAATGAGGAAATGAAGACATGAAGGTAACTCTGCACCAGGAACCACCTCATTTAAGCTGGCTTTTTAGTAAAGTAATCTCATCTACTGAAGGGAAGTGAAATGGATTAAATTGAAGATCTGAAGGGATGTCCAGTGTTCTGTTTTGGTTTGTTTGTTTGTTTTTTTACTGGTAAAGGGCATTTATCCAGTAAAGGACATTATTTCTTTTAACGTTTCCATTTTAATATTTTATGGAATCCATATTTCTTCTCAAAGTATCCATTTTCATAATATTTAAAGAAAATTTTTAGAGAGAAGACTCTTGAATAACTGAATTGAGTCACTCCCAGCCATTTCCGTGCTTTAATATCAACTCTATGCATGGTAGGAATAAATGGTGGTAGTGGTGAAAACGGAACCAAATTGCACAGCACCATTCTGAGCTATTCACCTCCCTACGGAATGATTATAATGCAATTTTCTTAGATCTCTTTTCTATATCCACCCTACTGAATTGAGCAATATCCCTAAAAAGTCATATATCTACCCGGAACTTCAGAGTGTCTTTGCTTAGAGTTTTGCAGATGTACTTAGTTAAGACGGGTCATACTGGGTTAGGGTGCACCCTAATCCAATGTGGCCGGAGTCCTTATAAGGAGAGAGATTTGGACACAGACGCAGACATGGAAGGAAGACATGCGGGACAGAGGTGGATAATGAAGTTGCGTTAGCACAAGCCAAGGCATGCCGGGGGCTCTCAGAAGTCGGAGGATGCAAGCAAGGGTCTTCCCCTACCAACTTCTGAGGGCGTGGGGCCCTGACAATACATTGCGATTGAACTCTGGCCTCCAGAGCTTAGAAAATAAATTTCTGTTGTTTAAGCCACACTGTTTGTGATGCCCGTGGTGGCCCTAGGAAACTTACATACTTACTGAAAAGAAAAAAGGAAGTTAAGCCCTGTGACTGATGGCTGCTTCCTACATTAGGCCTCAATAAGGCTCACCTAAATATCAAAGGAACCATTTTCTACCAGAGCTGAGCTTTGTGGAGCCTGCATCCCTCTGCAGATTCATTATATTAAAAAATTACCCAGGCACCATTAGTTCCAAGGTTCTACAGTAGAGGTCAGCCAAGTAAGAATGAGAACTAATCACTCAGAATAACCAATTGGTAGAGAAAAAATAATAGCCTCAGGCCATAGTACATGTCCCTTTAAAAGGAAAGACAGCCAATTAGAACACTGAGCCTGGAGCGATGCACAGTGATGAAAGCAAACGAAGTGTTAGGGTTCCGTCTGAAAATGCTTGATAACACATCAGAAGGAATCACAGGTGCACCAACTGCCAGAGGGAGCACAAAGGACAAAGGCCCACTTCCTGTTTGAAGACGGCGTTGCTGAATCTTACCACACGTTTGGATAAAAAACAACCTGACTCTAAGCGTTGAGCCTATAAGATATCACGGGAGGAACTAAAGCAAAATTTAGAGATCGAGGTCTCTTGATTGTGATGCAATTACTCCGGAGAGATGATGAAAAGATACTACAAAGAGCCATAGAATAGCAAAAGGAAAACTTCAGATCTAAGCTTTTCTCGAAACCATACAATTGAGAGGAAATAAAAGGAGAAAACTATTCCTTTTTTATTTAGAGAGCCCCTGGGAAATATGCTGTCTTTATATGTACAAAATGAAAAAATATATATGTAATGGGGTAGAAAGAGCCACAGTATGAAGAAGTCACGGGGATATTATTTGACAGAACACTAACATTTGATTTGAAAATGGACTGGAATCATTGTAGCCTTCTAAGGCTTTGAGTAGCAAGATCAAAATGACTTCAGAAAAATACTTTCTACTGCTGTGAGTGGGATAATTGAGAGAACAGAGAAGATGATAAAGAGAATTTAAACATAAGGCAGTTGGGTACCCAGACTGGGTTAGGTATGTAAAAGACCAGGACACAGAATTCAAAGTGGATTAGATAAACGGATCTGCTCTTAGGTCTGCATTCCTTCCATAAACTCTTCAACCAAAACATCCGATATTTTTCTTCTCCCACCCTCTAGTAGATAGTCCATCAATCCTTTGCCTACAATCTATTGATCCCAATAACCTTTCATTGTCCCTCATCTTCACGTCCTCACTTCTCTGCTACACATCTTTAGTAACATAGCTTTTAATTATAATTAGTCCTTTCCACATAACTCCCAACTCACTAGTCCTCTCTCTTCTATTATACTCACCTGGCTAAATCCCCATGGTCATTAAGCCAACTCCCCACCCTTGAACTGGACAACTGGACGGAGCTGAAGAAAAACATGCAAACAGTTCTTACCCTTCTTCCTCTTACTCCAAGCCTCTGACCTCAAGAGGACCCTTGTCTAGCAATCTGTCTATCTTCCTTGTCTATTCATTCTCCCACTCAGACCATGATTCCATGCCTTCTCTGACCTCAAATCTCAACACCATCTCCTCTCAGTTGATGATCTTGTTTCCTATTTCTCTGAAAAGGTAGATGAAATCATAAGAGAAAATTCTCAAGCTCCCATCACCATATCTGCTTTTATATCAGCCTCTCTTCTGGATCCTAGAAATGAACAACCCACGCTCTTCTCAAAGTCTAAACCTTCTTCTTATCTAGGTTCAACCACTTCTTACCTACTCAAAGACATCACTCTAACATTTATCCTTCCTCTTTTCCGTTATCATATTTCCTCTTTCCTGGGTTATTAACATTAGCGCACAATCATATTACAGTATCTTTTTAAAAAACAAACCCTGCCTTGTTTCCATGCTCTTCTTTAGTTATTGCCTCTTTTCTCTATTCGACTTAATTTTATGTCCTGAACTTCATTCTCTCTTTAACCCACTTCACACAGGTTTTTGCCTACGCCGCTTAATAGAAACTGTTTATGTCAGGTCACCAATTGCCACAACACTGCTCTGTGCAATGATAAATTCTTAGTCTTTATCTCACCCATCATCAGCTTTCAACAGTCGTTCACTCCCCGTTGGAACACTTTCTTCACACTTCCAGGATGCCAGTTCCTCGTGGTTCTCCTCCTGGTGGACGGACGTTCTGACTTTTCTTCTTGTCCGCCCTAGCCTATCAATACTGTAGTGACTCAAGGCTCAGGCCTCAGACCTCTTTCCTCTTCTATCTACAAACTTTTGAAGGTGATAAAATCTAATCTAATGGTTTTAAAAATCATCTATACAGTCATAACTGCCAAAAATATGCAAAAGAATGAAACTGGACTCCTATCTTAACACTGCTCACAAAAGTTAACTAAAATAAATAGAGGATTCAAATCTAAGACCTGAAACCAAAAAACTCCTGACATTGGTCTTGGCAATGATTCTTTGGATATGACATTAAAAGCATAAGCAACAAAAGCAAAAATCAACAAGTGGGCCTACATCAACAATCAGAATTGTACTACAGGCTATCTTTATGAGATTTTGTTGGAGGAGCAGAGATAAAAATAATTAATACTTGAAACCCAAGCTGCTATATTTTTGTCACCAATGTCCTGTAAATAATATCCTAACTCAAATTTCTGGAACTATGTTTCTTCTTGGCATTCGTGTATGTCCATTACATTGTAATATATAGAGATTATCCAATGACAGAAAGTCAATGTGATTAAAAAGTGCAAATCAAAATCAACTTTGAAATACTTACTAATCTAATAAACAATTCTTAATGTGCTTAGTGATCACAAAACAATCACAATTTTTTCTTCTGACACTTGATTTACACACTGTTTCCCCCATAAAGCTGCTCCTAGAAATGCACAAGGTGAAGATATTTGTGGAGATGTTTAATCTCACCAGCAATTTGACAAATTCAAATTAAAGTGACTATTTTTTGACATAAATTAACATAGGTGTTTATAAACAAAAATATCTAGTGTTAGTGAGGCCATGGCGGGAATATAATTGGAGTAATGTTTCTACATAGAGACAGATGAAGGAAGGAAGGAAGGAAGGAAGGAAGGAAGGAAGGAAGGAAGGAAGGAAGGAAGGAAGGAAGGAAGGAAGGAAAAAAGAGGGAGGGGAAAAAGAGAACCATGAAAGGCCTTCAAAAGGGCTCTTGATTAATCGATTCCAATTACTCAATGTACCCTAACAAAATAAAGACGCACATAATGATTTAGCACCATTGTTTATCATCTTGAACATTTAGAAACCACACAAAATTTCGACAATATGGAAATGGCTAAATAAGCACAATACATCCCTAAAACACCACAAATGTCTTAGGTGAACATGTAATGACATGGAAAGATGGCCCGAGTCCGCTGTTAGGTGAAAAAAAGGTTATCGAACAATATGTATAACGTATAGTTTGAGTCAGAAAAAGAGGATAAGAAAAACTACAAGCTCAAAATGAATCTCTCTGGTGTGCTATTATGTTTTTCCCCTTCTTTTTTGCTTATCTATTTCCTAAACTTTCAACAATGATAAATGTTTTTGTAAAAAGAGTAATATTTTCTCTTTAATCCACTTTACACTTTTAGAAGCTCACTGACTCCTACACATTTATAAATACAATTCGTAATGCTTTAAGCTGATCCATAGCCTTGCAAATATGTTCTTGCTTTCACACATACATGTTTTCTTGACTCATCAATTCTCACGTGAACCTGTAAGTTCCAAATGTTAAGGGCAATTGCATCTAATTGTTTAAACTTCCTGATGCCTAATAAAGTAATGTGCATAAAAATTAAATATAATAATATTTAGTAAATATATGAATCAGAAATATGTGATGGAAAGAGGCCTTAAAAATTAAAAGTAGATAAGTGTGTTTGAATTGCTGTTGTCTACACTCTAAATATATTTGATTAATGTCTCCCAAATCAAAACTTCATCTATTTTGCCCACAAATACTGGCCCTGCTTCAAAGTTATTACTATTTGAGACTCTCTCAGTGCCTGAGTTCAAACCTTTGCTCACAAAAGCATCTGCAGAGCTCTGGGTCCCGCCCACTAGGTTGGTCTGCCTGCCGACTTTATCATTGCTGAAAATCATGGTTCAACGCACCTATTACACTTCTGAAAATATTTCCTATATGTATGTTATGCATGTGCTAACTCATATAAGCAAAATATACACATTACAGCATTTTTACAATAGCAAGAATAGATGTATAACTAAATAGATTCTACTCCATGAATATGATAAAATATATGCCACCTTTAGATAGAATAAGATAAATTTTTGTATGTACTGTTAAGAAACTTATCTTGTAAAGTGAAAAAAGCAAAATACAGAATTATGTGTATGTATAGGATGGTAGCATGTGTTTATGTTTATGTACATATACATATGTAAACAGTATCTCAAAGAACATACGTATCCCTGGAAAAGAGAACTAGAAGATAAGGGGACAGAATGAGGAAGAGCCTTGTTTTTCTAAACAAACCTTTTTGTAACTTTTGAATTTTGAATCCAGTGCGTGGATTTCCGTTTTAATGAACACATAAACTTGGAGCATATCTTCTGTATTGACTGGACTTCTTGGTAGTACATATGCAAAGAAGTGGGTACCCCACGCCTTGAGAAAAAGGGGCAGCCTACATTTATATGGCCAGATGAAAGCCACTCATCAATATACACTGCTGTGGAGAGCTGCTTTCTATAGAGGCAAATTACATAGGAGTTAAAAATTAAAGAGCCCCCCCGTCCCCGGGAACATAGATATTGAGATCTTGACCTCATTTTTTGAGATTGCTGTTATCAAAAACTTTCTAATTGATCAATATAGTCCCACTGGTGAGAATGACAGTAGTTCCAGAGGGGGACTTTGCCATTAGGGGAAAAGCAAAGAGCATCTGGACTGATGAGCTGGATCAGAGCCAGGAGCAAACGTTCACAGTTAAAGAGCTAATTGCAGTAGAGCAGGCGGCTATCACTTGACTCTCTTGCTGAGCCAGCCCCCGAGAGGTACCCTTGTTTTGATTACAATGTGAGCGTGAACTAAAGAGTTAAACTTGACAGACCAAGTCTGAAGCAGCCTTGCAAACACCACACTGAGGAAATGAGATGTCTTCCCCGGAAGTACCTCTGCGGCCTCAGCACGTGCCCCGCCCCTCCTGGTTGAAGGACATTAGTATTTGTCACAATACTGATGTGACCACAGACAAGCTGAGCACTGTGGGAGAGACCGCCATAACGTCCTCTCCCTATACTTAAGTCTGCAGTGATGTCATTACACAGTTATTTGAACAACATAGAAAACTGCAAGACCTTCCGTTTTTAGCAGCAGCATGTGGCAGTGACAGAAGCGAAGTCATCAGAAAACCTCCCTCCCCTTTCTTCATGAGTTTGGAAGTCTGACTATCCCTTAAACTAAGTAAGCCCATAAAAGTTATAAGCAGTTTTGAATTTGGTGGGAGAGTTGAAAACCTCATTTAAGGCACTGGACTTTCCAGTAACTTGGGCACATAAATGCTCAAGCCAGTATTAATTTGAAAGATAAAATAAATATGAACTTCTTTGCATCCCAGGGTGGTGAAGTAGGCCATACCAGTAACATAAGAAAGAAGAAAAGTGTCCATGGCTGGCCGTGGGGATACCCAGGGAAAGCCAAACATCTAGCTGGGCCTCAAGCAGAACAGGCCTGGAGAAGAGCTGGCCTCTTCAAGCCTGGAACTGGCAGGTGGTTCAGCGAATAAGGCCGCTGGGAAGCGGAGCATCCGGAATCTGGGTCTCTCCTTGGCGCCCCATCACTAATGCAACAGCTCCTCCATCGGTTCTTCTTCCTTCTGCGACCACCCAACCACCGCACCCTCTGTATATCTTTGTTTTATTCTCATAGCTTCCGTTTACAGGTGACTTTGGCTCCACTCTGCCCATAGCTGTTCAGCTTTGGCTCCCTCTGCTGCCTCTGAACTTCCTAACTTACATGACCTACAACAAGAGCTAATTGAATAAGGCAGACTTTGCATGGGCCAAAGTTTCCACAAGAAACCATGCTCCAGTCATCTGCCGGCCTATTGTTTCGCTGCCTTTTGGTTAGATGCCCATCGGTTCCAACCATCTTGGCTCTGTGCGTGTGAAAAAAGCACAGGCGGGTTGAAGGGGGAGAGCAAAGAGAGCTGGTTCAAAGGCAGGCTGCCTGGGACTCCTCATCAGCAGAGTCTGAGCACAGGGCTATTTTCTTTAGAAGGAGCTATGGACCTCTGCAGAATCCCCTGCAAGTCTTCACGCTAGGAAATTATGAGAACTTGGAAATTTCATGAAAACAAGGTCTACAGGAACTTGGTAGGCATTCATTTAAGCACTGATTTTAACAAGGGATAAAAATATGGGATATGAGTGGAATGTTAAATTAAACTCACTGTAATTCTGCATTGCTAAACAAAGTTCACTTAGAATTTAGGAAATTAATGAATTAGTTCAAAATTTTGCCAAAATAAAAATACTCCCTAAATTAATAGAATTTTAGGGTTCTTTGTATGTCTCTTCTTGTTCCTTGAAGCCACTTAATGGGCCCAACCCCTTACTTTATGTGTTACAGTAGGTTATGATTAAACCAGAGTTTAATTTATGCTCCACAATGGTATACTCACAGCCCCTGATTAGACTATGAATTGAATATATTAAATTTAAAACTATTATGTTGAGAAGAGAATAAAAAATATCATTAGTTAGTATCTAATGTGGCGATCCTTCAGACTTGGGCTGATTGCTGGACCAGCCTCCATAACAAAACAAGGATTACACCTTGATTTAATGGCTTCCTCTCTCCACAAGCCCAAGGGCACAATAACAAACCATAAGGTTACTGGGCAAAGACAATAGAAAAGAAGCAAGAAAGCCTACACAGTAGGAAGAATTCCAAGACTTTTTTTTTTTTTTTTTAAATCTTGGATTTAAAATCGCAAGGGCTTCAGCTGCTTAAAGAAGGTGACCATTCACAGCCAAAGTGGTGACAGGCTGGCCATACATTTACAAGCGGTGGGTTTACGTTGTGACTTTATTTGCTCTCTTAGGAAAATACTGAGACTGCAGCCGTATATATATATATATATATACCTTAATTCAATTCTGGCACTAAAAATTGAATTAACTTTTTTCAAACAAATTATGGAGAGTAATGCAAATTTAGATCTTTTTGGTTTTTTTCTGGTCCCAATGTATGTGACAAACATCTTTAGAATTGTAAGCATACGTATTCTATCTCATGTTATGCTTCCTTCTCCTTATTGATTTACTTTGCTAAGTAAAACATCTTACTGTACACAGAAGCAAACTTGGAAGCTTCCGGTAAATCAAACATTATGTTTCTTTTACTAGCTGCCACTAGGGTTTTGAGCTATAATGATTTTTCTTTTAACTACCTTATTATTTGGTGAGAAAATACATGAGATTATAAATATATTTTCATGTGCCTATCAACGTGTACTGACACATAAAAGATTAGAAGGTTCAGTGCTTCTTCTCACTGATAAGCAAATACTAGACTTGGCATTCTTGTCACTATGGCATGCGATGGGTACTTTGTGACCTCGTCTTACTACCAACCTTCCATGAAAGCCTTTTCCCTCCATAAGTTAAGGACTTTCATAGCTATTCAGGTAAGGCGGATACCATGAAAACTTCATATTGTAAGGTAGAAAGTTCTATCCCAAGCAGTTACCCATCTTATCTGTAATTAACAACTATGTAGAATACAAGGTACATCTTTGGTGCTGCATTAATAATAAATGACAGTAATAAAGTTGGAAGATCAGCGATAAATCAATTCGAATGTAGAAACTCACAATAACTGAGAGGAGGAGTACTAAGAAGGGATAAACTGAGCAAAAACAAAATGAAAAACATCTTAAAGCAAAAACGATAATTTTGTAACATAAATAAATAACAGTTGATCTAATAGAAAGTAGCTAACTTATCAAAAATATAACATCCAAGAGTTCCAAACATGAAACCAGAAAGAATATATTTCCACAAAAATTAGAAGTTTTTTAACGTACACAAAAAAGATTTTAAATTTTACTTAAAGCAAAATACAGGAAAAGTTTTAAAATAATCATATATGTAAATTTCAATTAAAATCACAATGATAGTTACCTTTCATAACCGACTCGTCGTTAGCCACCGGTCACTGTTCCTTTTCCCTAGGTTAAGGCTCCCTACTCTGGCTTTTCCCCTTACTTACATATTTGTAATAAATCCAACAGCGCAAGATGAAGGTCACTGATTTTTCTCTTTTTTTTCTTTTTTATTTGAATAAATTAAATGTGTAACATTGTGTAATTTAAGGTATACAGTATGTTACTTTGGTATATTTATATATTGTGATTGCTAATGTTACCACATTTATCACATTACATAATTATAGTACATCACCAATTATGAAATGCTGTGCCCCTGCACCTTCATTACTCGTTTGCTCCTTAAAATATACCGTCAACATTTTATAAAGGAAATACATAAAATTGTCTTGTCCTCATATATTTTTCATGGAGGGTGAAAGTTGTTATGAGAATAGGAAATATTAGTAAGTTGTCTAAAAAGAATGCCGTGATGTGTCCCTGGACACCATCTAAGCTTAGCAATCCCCTTATTCCAAAGGGAGAAGTAGGCTTATCCAGGTAAGAATGTAGTTTCTCTAGTATATCAATTCCCCAAAAACAAATATAATATCTTCTAACCCTCTTTCTTTCTTACCTTCTCTCCCTTTACTGAATGATACTTTTGATTTGGTAGTTGGATTACTTCTCAGACAATATTAAAATATTCTTTAATAATCCCTAATTTAAAGGAGGAGATGCATACCTGTGTGGTTTTAGGTTAGATCCTGGGGCAACCCAGGTAGCCGGGAATGCAAAAGCTCCTATTTCTGCAATTTTGACGTTTTTAAAGAAATTACTGAGTTTTAGAAAGAAAGGTATGATGGAAAAATGCTCCTATAAATTTTTTAAAATTTAAATGGTAGTTATTTTTTGGACACAATTTAGGGAGTTTTATATCTACATTTTGTTAAATTGTAATATACACACACACACACACACACACACACACACACACACACACACACACACACACACACCTAAACACACATACACATTGAATATGAATTTACCAATGGTTTTGTTATTCCAAGACTTTCACCAGTCGAGACCATAGAATTTAAAGAGGAACCAAATTCAGATAACCAAAGGTACAGCTTAGACAAAAGTTAGAGATCAGATACTGGACAAGGTTAGAAACAACCAATTCAGAACTAGAGATCAAGTCAGGGAGATGCAGTAGCCAAAGGTTAAGATAATCATGACCTCCGGATCCAGGGCCTGTGAGAATCTGAAAGTGGGAGGAGAGAACTGGGATCAGATCGATGAGGAAACGTCTGCTCTTTCTTTTTAAAATAAAAGCAAGCTCTGTAAAGTGATACAGAAGGAATTCACAGTTGAAAATGCCGAATACTAAATCCGATCAGATGAAGAATGTGAATACAGGCATACCTCGGAGATATCGTGGATTTGGTTCTGGACCACCACGATAAAGCAGATATTGCAATGCGGCAAGTCACATGAATTTTTTGGTTTCCCAGTGCATATAAAAGTTACTTTTACATTATACTTATCTAATAAGTGAGTAATAACAGCTTGTCTTTTAAAAAATGCACATCCATAATTTAAAAATATTTTATAGCTAAAAAATGCTAACTACCATCTGAGCCTGTTGGAAAACTGGTGCCAATAGACTCGCTCAAAGTAGGGTTGCCACAAACCTTTAACCTCTAAAAATGTAGTATCGGCAAAGCACAATGAAGTGCAATAAAATGAGGCATGCCTGTATGTGGCACCCAAAACCAGGGTAAATACACCTTCTCAGTTCCTGGGAACACTCTGAAAAGCTTGTAAAAGGTTATACCCTGAGAGCTTTTGTGCAGAAAGCATTTTAAAGTTTGAGGTAGAGAATGGATACTATCTTGATAATGGAATTACATTAAGCCGCTAGAAATGTGTGTATTTTTCATAAGTTTCTATTTTTAATAATGCCTTAGAGATTTGTTTAAAGTCACTCTAAGTGACCATTTCCATAGATGACTTACTTCTGGGAAGCCTAAGAAACAGTCCTACTACCCAGAGTGAGACACAAAACGGACTTTCATGAATTTTCATGAACATTCAGATGATTTTCAGACAAAACAAGTCTTTCCCACAGGCAGTTAAGCACCTTTGGGAATGCCAATGACAGTTCTGCATGATTTTGAGCTTGAAGTTCACATCTATTCATCTTTTGTTTAGCTTGAAAAATAAGAACTATTCTCTCCAAAGCATAAAGAGGCTTAAAACAAAATTGAGGTGAAATGTTGGAACACTTAGGTCACGATGATGCTGACTAGCTGAAACTGACACATATTTCCTTATCTTCTCATAAAAATAAAAAGAAGAGATGAGAGTTAGAAGAGCAATAGAAACATGTAAAAATCAATTATTCATGAACTATGCCACCCCAAATTATAGCTTATGCGGGTTATAAAATAATCATTGACAAGACCTCTGATACAGCGAGTAAGTTTTATAAAAATGCATTGGATAACATACCAGTTAACTATTTAACACCGCAGATTTCCCCACCACGCTCACTTTTACTTCTCTTTCTACATCCACGCAGGAAGCAACAACTTCTAGTGCTCAGTACTTAGTACAGGAGAGGTGGGGGTGCTTACTTTTTGGTGGTAAATGGGTCCATTAGATCAGAGTGAAGCATCACCTCTAGAGGTTATACTGGTCATATACTATCCAGTCACAGATCTATAACAAATTATTCAAATTTCAAGTTAGTTTTTACAAATTCCAAAAATAAATTTACTTCCTTATACTTTAAGAGTAAAAACCTGAGAGCAGAAGAAACACCTCATTCTATCTAAAAAGCCATCCTAAAGGAATGTCTGCTATATTCCAGGTATGTGCTAGAGATTGTATTCATGAAGTTAGTTGTAAGGTTAAGAGCTGATAGGGGAATTCTAGCAATAAAGGTGTGGATCATATATAAATTCGAAGGGTGAAACTATCACATTACTTTACAAATACCAGGCCCAGAGAAATAATACCTCATTCAAGTTTGAGAAATCAGAAGGAAATGGGTAAAAAGGGACCTTTAAAATAAAAATCCTCTGAGACACATAAGATGGAACTTAGCTATTACTTTAAAAATACAAAGAAACGTCTACCTCTAAATAATAGTATCTGAGAAATAAAAGTTTATATTGTTTCTGTTTTTTTAATCTCAGTGAAAGATAAGAAATCATGGACTCGGTGAAATAAGAGATAAGACACAAGATAAAAATCGAATTGTCAGAGAAAAAAATGCAAAGAATCCTTCTGAAAAAGCACAATAAGCTATATAACAATTAAAATATGCGCATTGGAGCATGTAAAGTACAGAATTGAGACTGCATAAAATCTGCCCAGTGACAATCTGGAGAAATTCTCTAAGAACATGATAGCCGCAATGAAAGAGAAAATTCAATGTTTGAATAGCTATCACCACTGACAAAGAAATCAGAAGTAATTGTCAGATTTATTAGAAAGAAAAAATTAAAATACTCTGAAGTGGAAAAAAATGAAAGCATAGACATTTATAGATTAAAGAGGCTTACCAAATTCTAGGCAAAATTAACATATAACAAGCTAAATTAAATATAGACTAAATAAAATTTAAATTCCAAAATAAGATTTTATAAAAATTCAAGCAGAAATAGATTACTTTGGAAGAATCAAACACCAGAATTATCTTCAGAATCTGGGAAGAAAAAAAGATGTGGCAATTATATTATACCCAGATAAGAGAACATGATGAAATGGCTTATGGAACATACTACCAATATATATCTACTTGAAAAACTAAATAAAATTTCTTCTTCAGAGTAGTAAGAGAAAAATTAAAAGTAAGAATGAGAAAATAGAAGTATAAATGGATTACGTGAAGCATTTAAAACATGAAAACATGATATATTAGTTAGGGAACAAGTAAGAAGCTCAAACAAAAACTTCCAAAATACAGTGCCTCCAGTTAGACTGCCGTTTACTTCTCTTTCTCGTAAGAGTCTAGACAGAGAAGGCAGTCCCGACAGGCAGGTGAACAGTCCACCAAGTCATGTGGGGACCCAGCTTCCTCTGTCTTCCTGCTCTGCCATTTCTTAAGAGTGCTGTACTCACGTTTAAGGTTAAAGCTGGCAAGGACAATCATGTCCACATTCTAGGCCACAGAAAATGGGAAATAGAAGGTAGGAAAGCAAGTACTTTATTTCCCGTAGACAAAACTGGTCTGGAAATGGCACACATCACTTTGTAATGATATAGGCAATACGAATGTAAATACCTTGGGTCTTGAGAAACATTTATTAGAATCTTTTGCTAACAAGAAACCCCAAACCAGAGTAGCATACATGTCTTAAAGCAAACTTTATCATAGGATAGAAGAATATATTAAGGACACGGATGTGGCCGCCAGGCCTCGAGAAAAATGAAAAACAGAAATTCAATGCCTTCATGACTCTTTCTCCCTCTTCACCACTGCTCGTTTGTATGAGTCAGCTCCAGCCTCCTTTCTCTATCTGCAGCCAGGCATTCTCTGCTTTGTAATCCATAGGGCAGCAATTTCAAAAGACCAGCAAGAGTAAGACGAAATTTTAATAGCTTAATTTCAGAGAGGGTCTGATTGGATGAGCACGGTGCACAGGCAGGGCCAGGAGGCCAGTCCTGTATTAACTAACATGGCTGTTCTCACAAGAGCTGTGGCGATTGAGTTAGTGCAGAGTGTGAGCGGTCCAAGATATCAGGGGGACAATGCCACAAGTTTCCACTGCAAAAGAAAGTGTCTACGATCGAGATAGTTTGAAATGGCCCCAGCATGTTCCAATAGCAACTCCAGCCCACTTCGGCCATTCTCCTCTATCTAAGGGGAGGGAAAAAACTGAGGAACATTTGTGACGTTCACAGTCCAGAGGCACAGGCTCACTAAGAGGCTGGGACATAATCACAGGGCTAATCATAGAACACTTGCCCTCTCCACCTCTACCTTACCACCGCATTACAGCCATTGACAGAAGTTCCTTGTTCATGTCCAGCTAGCAAGAAAAAATTACAAGGCATACTACAAGGCAAAAAAAAACAACAATATAATTTGAAGAGACAGAGGAAACATCAGAATGAGACATAGCAGGGCTTTGGGAATTATCATAAGAGGATTTTTAAAAAAACTATGACTAATATGCTAAGGGTTCTAATGGATACAGTAGACTGAAATTAAGAATGCCTCTCATGGGCTTATTACTGCATGCGCAGAGGACAGACTCTGAGCTTGAGGCTATCTCAGTATAAACCTCCGAAACTGAAAAGCAAGGAGCAAAAAGACTGGAAAGACTAAAAACGGATGATACAAGGATGGTGGGACAGCTACGAAAGGCACAACACACACCTATAAGGACACCAGAAGGAAGGGAGGGAAAGGACAGAAGAAATGTTTGAAACAATAATGAGTGAGAATTTCCGGCCAAATAATGTCAGACACCAAAACACAGATCCAGCAGGAAGCTCCGAGAACATCTAGCAGAATAAACGCCAAAAGACCGCACACAGGCATACCGTTTTCAAATCATAGAAAGGAAAAAATAAAAACATCCCAGAAAAAAGCTTGCGTGCAAATGTTTATAGCAGCTTTCCTCACAATTTTCAAAAACCAGCAGCAACCAAGTTCTCCTTCAATCGATAAACACACTGGTACGCCCAAACGATGGAATGTTATTCAGTTGTAAAAACTGGAAAAGGTATAACTAGAGAGATAAAAATATATATATATATCAGTGCATGCAAAGTGTCTGGGGACAAAGCGTCTGGGAAGAAGTGTTAAATAGGTTAAGTACCAGAGGTTTTTTTAGGGCATTGAAACTATTCTGTATGATATTATGATACTACGTATTTGTCAAAACCCACAGACATGTACAGCATAGAGAAGGAAAGGTAACATGAGCAAATCTTTAAACAATCATGTAGAACATTAGGAGAATCTCAGGATGGAACCAAGAATGTGACGAAACAATATAACTGTACTCCACATGTATGAAACACCTCACCGAAGGGATTGGGGGGAAAGGGGTGACCTAAGTAACTTGGAAAATAAGTGGAAGCTGTGAAATGAAAGCCCAAACAAACTACACAGAAGCGCTATAATCTAGTTGATAATGTCGCCTGCCACAGAAGTCCAGATTAATAATTCCGATATTACTACGCATGGACTGCAACTAAGTGACTAGATAAACAGATGGCAGGTGGCAGAAGCCAGATTTCTCAGGGTGAAAGTGCCAGGTTCCACAGAAGCACGGGGCAGAGTCTAGAAGGGTCCACGTGGTAATGGATCAGGGCGGGAGGACATCAGCATGAACGCATGGTTAGCTTTACAGGACAGATGGCTACACAGAAACATTTCTATTTCTAGATATTTATATGTGTCTGTATGAACTTATAAACATTTATAGATACGCGTACAGCACAGGTTAGCATACACCCATATATTCCCTTGCTTTGCCAGATGAGAGGGCCAAGAAGCAAAATCACCTCAGTACCAATGAGCATGTCTGGTGCCAGGTCTTAGTTTCCAATGTTGTTCCCCAAAAAATGGAATCAGGGCTCCTTAGAGAAATGGCTGAGTCTAGGGCTGGTACAGAAAATATACACCATAAGCACGTATTTTGTGTTTCCAGGAAGTAAGAATTTGCTTTAAAACATACACACATACACACATAGTGACTGAAGGATATGCTAAAGATGTATTTTAAATTTTAAAATATATTATATACTATGGCCATGCCACCCTGAACATGCCCGATCTCATCTGATCTTGGAAGCTAAGCAGGGTCGGGCCCTGCTTGGATGGGAGGAAAACCAGGTTCTGTAGGCATCAAAAAATATATTATATTATATATTACTATCACCTCATAATTTAAGTATGAAGATAAACAAGTATGAAGATAAACGATAATCAACTTTATATTATATAACATCTTGATTTCTATAGAATGATAGCTTCTAAGTTTCATCGATAATTATATTGGCATTATTTATTAACTTTAATGACAGCCTGTAAGGAAGATAGAAATACTATCATCTCCGAAATCGAGACATTAATAGAAAAAGTGACTCAGATTTGTGGAGCACAGGACTGATAGCCAAATTTTACAATTATCAATTGTTTGGCATTGGAACAATGTTTGAGGCTAATCGTCATTATATTTCATTTCTGCTTCCATAGAACTTTGTGTTCATTGGAAAAGAGGCACTCCCCTACACATTGCAAAATAAGTGTTCAAATGTACGCTAATTTAGAACAATTGGTTAAGATCCCTTAGTTAAAGAAAGAAAGAAAAGAGATCTTGGATATACTCCAAAATGTTTTAAAAGAAAACAAAAGCTAATTCTAATGAATAAAGACATGCACTGCAATGTCTTTTTTTTCCAATTATCAGAAATTATACAGCCTGGACTAATTTCACCAAGAGATTTAAGGACTGGAAATGGGGAAAAAAGAAAATATTTCTACTGAAAATCTCCCATTAGCTCCTTGAATAGTTTTTACATATTTAAGTTTAAGAAAACACACACACACACACACACACACACACACACACGTGCACACACACACATACACACACATTTACTTAAGAAAAAAGAAAAAGAGGATGAGCAGGAGGAGAAAGAAAAGGAGATGAAGACTGTCTGTGGCCCATAAAACCCACACAATTTATTTTCTGGCCCTTTACAGAAAATAATTTCCAGCTCTTGCTTTAGAAGATTCCTCAGCAAATGTTCGTGTGAGTCCGTGTTCTCTGGATTCCTGCATTTAAAACCTATGGACATTGGATCTTCTGTGCCTACCTTCTATCTTTTTTTTTTTTCTGATTCTCCTTCTATTTTTTTATTTTGTATTTGTTCTCTTGACTGTTTATGTGCCTTTTCTCATTCGCCCTTGCTTAATTTTCAGCTGAATCTATTCACCCCCTAGTTACTTGTTTAGACTTCATTTCTAAATGACTATTTTCTTTTCTTCAATGTCTTTCCTGTGTTGGGTAAACGTGTTTCCCATCTTCCTGTTTTCTGGAGGTTTTGCTCTTGTTTTCCCCCATTTGATTTCTGAAATTTCTAATTTGAGAATTTTTTAATATTTGAAAATACTTCTTTAAGGATATTCGACAATTTTGAGGTGCAGTTTTCTTCTGCTTCGTGGTTATTTGGCAGAAGAGGTTTGTTTTCATCAGCGGAACTACTTTGTTTTCATTTTCCCTTTTCTTATTACAACAGCTTTTTTGAATGCCACCTGTCATTTCCTATTTATTTCATAATAACTTTTCCCTTTAGTCAACAATATGGTATGAATTGACAAACTAGGTTTTTTGTTCATGAGTGCCCACTTCTGATGGTATAGTGATGTTCGATTTCTTCAATCAAAGGCCCTTGGGGGTAAGGAAGAAAAGGTGCTGTATCTTGTAACTTTGTGATTCCGTTTGGTTTCTTTAAGATCTGTACTTTCCAACTCTTTTTTCCTGCTTTCCCTTAACCATCTGGTCTCCAAGAGGGGACTCCCCTGAGTTTTGTCTTCTCCCTCCTACCCTGGAGGTGATAAGTTCCAAAAACTATTATCTCACATCCAGCGCACCTAAGCCTTTGTCTTTCAATTTCCCAGAAGCCAATGCTCTTACATACCAGATTACAAACCTGTTTCTAGTCTATTTCTGTTCAATGTGAGACTATTTTTCTGAGGATAACTGTGTCTGTTTCATCTCCCATCAAGCCCCTGAATCCTATCTACTTTTCTTCATGACCTCCACTGTCTCCACCAAACTTTCCATAGAAGTGAGCTACAAAGAAAGATGAAATGTTTTAGATGTTTATCTACCTTACACACAAGTATTTAAGATCTGTATAGCTCTCTTTTTAATTACACAGAAAGCATAGACTACAGGTAATTGGCTCTCTTTGTTGATTTATACCATTTTGATGTATAAACTCATATTCAGGTGGCCTCCAACATTCTACAGAAATATCAAAGACCCACGCAGCACGTTAAACCTCTCACTCCCACCTCATTTCCCAAACAGTTGTCCTGTTAGGTCTTATGTGAATTTCTGCTCTCTGCATGTAAAACTCAGCTGGACAAATGGTATATTATTTCAGTTTCGCCCCATGATCTTCTTGCCTGTTGGATAATTATTCTCAGCTCCATAAACTACATTTCACATTGCTAGCCTAGGCTTCTGGAATATGACACCCCCTTCGATGCCTGCACCCAAGTGTTCCAGTCCCTTCATTCTTCCTTGTCCTGTGCGTTTATCACCAACCCTTTGCAGACATTTAGTCTCATTCCGGCCTAATTTACTCTCTAATCTTAGCCGATGTTGCAGATCTCTCTATCTTCTGTTTTTTCCAAGCAAGGGGCTCCCAAATTGCAACAATATTTGTATGATCTCATATTCCAAGGGAGTTATGCACATGGAGATATTGGTTATATATCTGACAATGGCACCTGGAACGTACGTCTTAGTGATTGCTTAGAAACTCCTGTCCTCAGGGGAGAGCCCCATTCATCTTTCCTATCAAGTCTGTGCTTAGGGAATGAGGGTAATGAACCTTCAGAACCTGGAATGGCAATCTCTTTGCTTACACCTTGCTAGGGTTTATTCAGGCCCATCTGGATAAAGGCCAAGCCTACAGGTTACTCAGTTGGAACTTCTGGCCTTGGGCTATCATACAATTGGAAGTAAAGGGACACTAAGACATATTTTTTCTTAAATAGTAACGACTAAAATGAAGAATTTAAAAAAAAAAAAAAAAAACCTAAGCACAGTACTGAGAGTCACACAAAGCAGCAAATTATATATCGTGTCCAAGGTTAGTGCAAGAATATGAACAGGACATGAAACCAAAATTTCAGGAATCAGATAAACACAGAACGGAACAGGATATCAAAAGGAGCAAAGTTCCAGGACTTTTGTTGTTATATTAACACATGGCATGTGGATGGATTACTCCAGCTAAAGGCACAACTGAGAATGGGCTCAGTTGTCCAGACTCTGGCTGTGAGAACTTTCTGTGACATCACACAGACAATATTATGATTCTCAAAGAACCTACCTAAAGAAAAAAAAAGAATCAAGTATATGCCCAACATAGAAAAAATTATAAGGTCCAGTCTTCTAAGTTGTCTTTGATTTCTGAATAGGACACATTCAGTCAAGGACATAAAAAGTAGGAAACAGGGAGATGCTTCTCCTTCCAGCCTCATTATTAACTGTAAGCCTGTTCTTTGACCACCGGTATAAACATTTAGCTATTTTTGTGTTTTGTCATTGACCTAGTATTTCCACCACTGAAAATGGCAGAGACTATAATCTTGAAAGCTACTTGATGATTTTAATTTCCAATTCCCAAATTCAACTGAGAAATGAAAAACCATTGAGCATTTAGAGAAAATAATTTTTTGGCTTTTAAAAAATATCCTTAGAGATACCCAGCAAAATCTGACATAATTTCCTTATACTCTCAATGACTCATCACACACCTTTAAGAGAACAGTGCCATGTTCTGTTTACTATGATAATTTCTCTAAAGTAAATGGATTTTTATGTAAGTGAAGAATCAGATTAATATCTTTGATATATTATTTAACAAGTATAATTTAGAAGAAATAGAGTATTCATGACCCGAAGTGTAAATCTTGAAGCAAAAGTTATTTGCCTGAAATTAATACTGAAGACTAGAAAGATAATAAAACAAAGACTCATTATGTATTTCTAGTAATTTTGCAGTTTCATTTTTTTTTATCATTTAAGTGATTCTAGCTTCTTTTGGTTATCTCTTTTAGCTGTTCTTCAACTAAATAAATATTGATTTAAAAAAATTCAGCCTCCTACTTTTACGGCTGCTTTTGTAATTCCAAATGAAAACTTCTACAAAATCTAATCAATCTCTTTACAAAAGAAAATACAAACTTGGGTAACAACCTCTTTCCTCTGATTTCAAATCAATCGATTTTAACAGTGCTCACTTAGTTCAGGAAATACCAATAACCATTGTGCAGTTTCCAGAATCAGGAAGTTGAATGCTATTCAGTCGTAATGGGAAAGGTCAAGCAATGCTGGCTAATCCCTGGCCTCTTAACATGATCCTGGAATGGCATAGTCCAGTTGCCCCACAGTGGTTCAGGATACATGTCACAATCGTATTTCACAAACATTCACCAGCTGCATCCAACTCCGGGTCCACTTTATCCCATTCTCAAGGTAATTCTGCCGCACTGGGTTCTGCCAATGTTGCCCAGGCCACAGACCTGTGCATGTCAGAATTAGCTTCTAAGACCAGGTTAGCAGAAAGGTCTCATTCTGCGTGTGAACTCTCATTATCTAATGGTGGCCGCCTTGAGGCGCTTCTGAAGGATGTCCTGAGGCCACATGCAGACTCAGAGGAATAGAATGGCAAAATAGATGACAAAGTCTGCCATGGACTCAGAAAAGGGGAAATAGCAACTTAAATGTTAAGCTAATAGAAGGGCTTCAGGGAAAAAAATAGCTAAAATACCTAACTCAGAAGTTCACAGAATATATACTTCTATCAATCTGCGCTCCTTCTCCCGAACAAAATAACTTTGTCAGTCTCTATAGATGCGTCTTTTTATGAACGTCTCCCTAGTCTCCTTTATTTCCTGATTCTTCCTTTTCTCTTCCATAAAATAGAATTATAAATTTAATAAAGGACATTTTATTTCTCCTAAAAATTTCAAATAGTGAACTTTTATAGTATCCTCTTCCCAAAAACAATCAAAATTATAGTTGTATTTCTATTTGTATGTGACAAATTATTATTTTTATTAGCTCAATTCACCATTAGGAGAAAAACAAACACAAAGTAGCTTTTTTTTTTTTTTTTGGATAATCATAGGTTAAAGGTGACCTGATCTACGTGGACATGACACTGCTTTGAGATCTTTGCTTAGCAGCCATTGTTCTGCTCCCTCCACCCCAGCTCACCTCCAGCTGCTTCCTGATTCTTCTTTGGAGACCACAGTCCACCATCTTCAGCCCATATGGTTAAATGAAAAAGTCGGAATGTCCCCATCACCCAGATCCAAGAATGTGCACGTCACTGGTCTAACCAACCCAGCAGCCACGAAGCTTGGTTCCCCGATAGGCACGTAACCCAGGCTGATCCAGCTGAAATCAAACCTGGGACTTTCGTGAAAATGACTGCAAATTAGAAGAAATTCTTTCTGCTGGGGTCACCGAACTTAAAGGACATAAGCCTGGCACTGTAGCCCGGAGGCAGAGTACGATAAAAACAGAACCTATGTAGAGAAAGAAAGTGGAGCAGAGGCCACTGAAGGCTGAGGGAAGGGGAGGGGAGGTGTTACTGTTTAATGGGCACAGAGTTTCCTTTGGGATGATTAAAATGTTCTGGAAACTGATAATGGTGATGGTTGTAGAACATGGGAGTATACTTAATGTCACTGAATTACACAATTAAAAATGGTTAAAACGGTAAAATTTATGTTACGTACATTTTATCACAATAAAAAAAATAGCAAAATACAAATCAACTCATTGAATCTTATAAAAATCTTCTGGGGCAAGTAATACTATTCCCACCTAACAGACTTAACGCTTAACAGGTTAAGTGACTTGCTCCAGGTCACACAGTTAGTTGGTCAGCAAATATCTGTGGCAAGGGCCAATTTTGTTAAAGTCCTAACTGTCATACATTAATGCTTTGAAAATGCTAATAATAATAATAATAATAATAAAAAAACTGAAAATAAATCAGAGAGAAACCTAGTCAAAAACAACAAAAACAACAACAATAATAATAACTGAAAATAAATCAGAGAGAACCCTAGTCAAAAACAACAAAAACAACAACAATAATAAAAACTGAAAATAAATCAGAGAGAACCCTAGCCTTGAAAGGCCATGAGAGCTCCTGGATCTAACTCCAACTAAGTCAGCGTTACATCTAGGCTGTTCACTGTTATAAGTCAATAAATTCCCATGTTCCCCTAATAACCTCTATGATTGATAAGAGGGATTTCCCCATTTACAGAACGCTTTATTCTCTCAAATTTAGGGGGAGTTGGGAAAAATCTGGACTGATGAGGCTGTGACCCTCAGGGGCAGCTGAATTTGGGGACTGAACTAAAACCCCACTGAGGTGAGGATTTGCAGAAGGTCAGAGTATTAAGCGTGAGGCTAGCAAGGTGACAGAAGGCTGTCTCCTTGGCTCTATGGTCCCTTAAACCTTTGGCAAAGATATTAAATGCATAGGACACCGAATGGGAGTTGTCTGAAGAGCTGAGAAAAATGTTTGGCTTCATCTTTGAATTTTATGTTTTTGTTTTTGTTTTTTAAAGAGTAGCAACCATAAACTCAAAAGCAAAGCAGCAAAACAGAGAGAGACCTAAAAAAATGCTGATCAAAGACTACAAACTTTCAGTTGTAAGAAGAGTAAGTTCTGGAGATCAAATGCACAACGGGGTGACTACAGTTAGTAATACTGTACTATACACTTTTGAAATTGTCTAAGAGAGTAGATTTTAAGGGTTTTCATATCATAAAAATGGTAACTATGTGAAGTGATGTATGTGTTAGTTAACCTGATTATAGTAATAATTTCACAATGTGTGCATATATTAAATCATCTCATTGTATACCTTTTAAAAAACTACATACACCTAAACATTAAAAAAAAAAAAAAAAAAAAAACCAAGTCACAGGAATCCACAGAAATCAGGTGAGAATTCTCCCAAGCTATTAAACTGTGGGTTCAGGACATGTTCAGTCTGATCTCTAAAGGGTAGAGAGGCTCCAAATAATATCTGTATTATAAGATTTTGTAAGACATATTGACTATCATGGCTACCCAGGCTGTACCCAAAATGCCTCCATTTACTGGCTTGATTTGGATCCAAACTTCTGTTCCTAACCCTTCAGTGGCCATCAGCATTCCAGAGGTTAGCGTCCTATCTTCGGATAGGGCACCAAGGCCCAAAGGTTGGGCTCAGATGGATAATGAAAGCAAAAGAATGGATGGAGAAGAGAAGTCTCACCAATCTCTACAGTCCGTCAACCATCTTTTTAAAACAGGCTCCTCTGAGATCTGTGTTCCACTTTCCTGGTCGTTCATTGTGTTCCTAAAGGAGAAGTGAATACAAAATAAAAAAATGTCATTCAGTTTTGAACAGAATTAATTCAGCAGTTTTCTGGCAAGCATGAGAAAAAAGACAACCAATTAACATTTGCGAAGTGAAAATATAAGGACACTCAGTATTTGATGACAACCCTGAGTAACTGAACTTACACAGACAACTGCCTCTGGATTTCTCTTCATGTGACCAAAACACACCCATATTTTAAGCAACTCTTGGCTAGGTTTTTTTTTCCTTTCTGGTAATTAAAAGAAAACCTAAGTAATACACCTAGAAAACATCTTTTCTAAAATTGGATATTAAAACAAAGACTTCTTAAATTTAGAAAATTCTGAAGAATAAAACGGCAAGTGAATGCTGTGAATTAGGTCCCTGTAAGAAGACAACTTATGCTAACTATCATGATCAAGATGCCAACAGGAATCAGAAGCAACAGGAATAGTGAAATTAACAAAGATCTCACTCTGTGAAATGTCATTTTTACAAAAAGTACTTGACCTTCAGGAGCCAGCATCTGCAAAGTGTTTAAGAGTTTGTAAACCACTCAGATAAATTCCCCTTTAAAAGAAACAGCCCTCATTCGCAAGAGCTCATTCAAAAGAGAGGACAGAAAGAGTACTTAGGCTCAGTGCCCATGAAAAGCCAAGCCTCAGGGCATGTCTCTGGATGGGCTAGAGATTACAGCTGGCGAGAAGAAAGTGGTACAGAAAGCCCCTGTTAAATATCTGACAGTGAAACCCCCTTAGAAAGAGGGAAGAGGGGGAGAGGGAGATACGAGGGGAGTGGATGGGCAGAAGAGAAGGAGAAAACACTTTTCCAGGATCTAAACTTGTCTCACTCACTTGAGAATTATTCACATTCTTCCTACATTAAAAAAAAAAAAAAATGAAGAAACTATCCAATCAAGGGTTATGAAAAGTTTTGAGAGAGTGTATAAGCAAAAATCTTTAGCAAAGTACTAGTAAATTGGCATGGTTTTCCAATTTCAACAAAGACATCTACCTCAGTAGGCCTCAGTGTACTCACCTGTAAAAGCGGCTTGAACTAGATAATATCTACTATAATCCTATCATTCTAAAATGATACATTTTCTCATTACATAAATAATATGCATTCATTAGGAAAAAATATAGATTAGCAAAAATAAAATAGCATGGTTCTTGCCAAAATCAAGGCCGCCTTGACTGTTTCTTTTCAAAACAATAGAACAGAGGTTCAGGATACAGGGGCAGAGCCCAACCACAGGTTTATTCATCTATTTTGGACCCAAGGCCATGCTAGGTATAGGTCTGATATTTGGGTCACATTTACCTAAACTGCTTCTCAACTATCTGCTGAAGACACTTTCTCTTTCAAATATGCAAACTGTCTGTATCTTTCCCAGGACAGATATTTGGGCAAAAAGGGGGCGGTTCTTATAGTCAAGCTTTGTAGGCACAACCTGAAATTACTTCAAAGAAGAATGACATTCCCATCCAATCCCCACTGTTTTCCCTGGCTCCACTGAGGCACTGGGAAGCAGTTTGGAGTGGGTTGGGGTGGGGGAAGTTGATCCCTAAGAAAAGCATTTTAAAAAGTATAAACCATAATTCCAGAAGACAGAGCTCAAGCACAGATCATTCACTGTATGTTTTTTTTACATTTCTGAGGTATCGAGATGTAATTCATTGTTTCCATTTTTCCCAAGAGAAAAAATATTTGTCATATGTCCAGTGTCAAAAAATCTCCCCAGACCGTGACAGATAGGTAGTATAAGGGTTTTCTGAGATAGCTGTACTATAACTGGTTGTTTTGTCACTTAACATATTATAGACATCTTTCCATGTCCTTTAATACATTTTGACATTATTTTTCTTAAGGAAAATTAACTTTTTTGTTATTTTCTAATTACAAATGTAATATATCCTTCACTATTTATTACCTGTTTTATCTTAGATGACTTGGTTAAAATCAAAGTTCCAATTCCTCATAAGTAAAAAGGGAATAATATAATTACTATGTTTTGTTGTAAAAATAAAGAGAAAATTAATGTGTTATTTATGACAGTACCAGATGCACACTATTGTATTATAAGTATCAGTGTTTTTTTTAATTCAAACACTAGAGAAAAATCATGAAAATAATCTATAATCGTACAATTCTTTTGACATTTTTTTCTTATAATATTAACTCCTTTTGACATTTTCTTTCAATATTTTTAGACTTTCCTGGAGGTATACAGAAACATAAGTGCTTAGAGACACAAACTCATGCATTATTTTGTTTTGTTTTCACTATTGTATCCCTAATGCTTCAGAGTGTTAAACAAATATTTTGTGAAATTTTAAAAGCATTGAAGGATGAATTAGTAAAAAAGGTAATTTTATGAAAAATCTCTATTGCATTTCACCCCAGCTAATGAAGCATTTCTTAAATATATACAGCACATTAAAAAGTCAGTTCAAAAAATAATTTTAATGTTCTTTCACCATATAATATAATTTAAATTTTAACTTAAAAAATGTGTGTGGGCTTATGTCAGTTAAAACAACTTGCCTATAAGTAACAGATAATGTAATTTAAATCAAGTTTAACAATGAAAATATTTATATCTTCACATAACCAGAAATCCAAGAGAGGGTGTTCATCCAGAGAGGGTGTTCTTCAAGGTTAGCTGGACCCAGCATCTTGGGCTCAATCTCCTTTGACCTTGACCTCTCCCAGGTTTTAGATTCATCTCCACGCTAGTAACAAGATGCATAAGTTCCTTGTATGACATTCACACATGAGAAAGGCATAAGGAAAAACAATGGAAGTTCAGCCATAACGAGGTAATAGGTATCAGATTTACACTCCTGCAGGAAATAACGATAAACAGACAGATATATGAAGTGAAAGCCTCCAAGCATTAAACAAAGTAAAGCCAGGGACTGTGATCTTAAAGAGAAGCGAAACGTGTAAGGTAAGTTTTACTCTCACACTGGCCTTTGTGGTGGGTGCACTTTCAAACTGCCTCTCAGAGAAGTAGAGCCTAAATGAGTCTTACTAAATATAGAATACAAATATTGGATTGAGGGGGGGGAGGGAGGGGAGAGACAGTAGAAATTTGCTGAACCAGGTGCCAGAGATGAAGGAGCTATGCAGAGAAGAAAACACAGATCTATACATGAGTTTTCTTGAGTTTTAGCCGGATCCTTAGCTGTGCATTCAGAGGGCAAAATTCTGCAAGACCTGGTGGGTTTGTAGGCTGAATGCAAATTTCAGAGCTCACATAACGCTGGGATTCTAACATTCAGAAGCACTCAATATCATTTCGACTGTTTCCCTATGTGACCTCAGAAAGGCTGACTTAAGAGTAGGGCACATCTAACCATAACGTGAGGTCTACCATAGACCCATGCAAACAAAGCCAAAAGCGATGCCTTTGAATTAACTCAAGCTAATTAAAGCGACAACCTCAGTTTGCCTTCAGGTCGCCTTATCAGCTAGAAATCCTTAGTGCTCCTTCTGACCTTATCACATCCTCTTTTCTACTACCTCTCCCCCAAAGCGGAGGGCTGAAAATTACTGCCGTGCAGACGCCTTTTCACCCCGTTTATGAATCTTTTTATTTAATTGGGGAAAAGTTTCTCTGCTACTCTCAAAAGAGAGAGAACTCTCCCCTCCCCCCAATAATATTTATCTCTAGAAGAACTAGATGGGATAAGTGAATGAGTGAGACAGGAACCATCTCAAATTGTCACAGCGATTCCTTACTGAACAGCCACGATAGCCTAGCAACTGCTACTTTTAAAATGTTCCTATGCTACAAAAAAATTACATGTCAGAGACCTAAATAGACATCTTAACAACAGACATCTGAAGAGGTTCATCATAATAAAAATCTCACATATATTTAGCACTTTCTCCTAAGAATTTCTACAACTATTATATTCATTGAGCCTTACAACAAGCCTGTAAGAAACATCTTAACAGATTTTTTCTTTTTTTATTTATAAAAGTCATACACACGTTTTCATTATTAAAAGTCAAATAATAAAGTACATAGGGCAAGATATGAAGGACCCCTTATCCAAGCCAGGGTCCTTTCAACCATTTCCCTGCCTGTGTTCACACGCACATGCACACGCAGAGCGGGCTGGCAGGTATTTATGAGTGGGATATTGTATATACTGCTTTGAAAAATGCTTTTCCCACTTAACAGGGTAGCCTGAAGATGTGTCCATGATGATCCCAAACATCCGCCCAGTTCTTTTAACCGGCCACACAGTTGTCCATTTGATGGAAGTACTTCAACTCACTAAATCAGTCCCCTAGACAGACGTCAGACTCTATTCATTAAGATCAGCTAAGAACCATAATGAAGAATGCTGAAACTTCCACAGTTTAACCCAGTTAAAGCTTATGGTCCTTCAAAATTTGGGCTTTTTCCTTCTTCAAGGTCACTCAGCACACAAGAGGAAGAGAGAGAAAGTGCAAAGGCACACCACTCTTCACCGCCTTGAACTGGAAGTGATGTATTTCTCCTTTTCACGTTCTTCTGGTGATAACAAGACATGTAGCACACCAAGAAGGCTAGAAATTTTGTTGAGTTTGTGCCCAGGAAGTGAATGAAAGCTTGGTGAGCATACAGCCAGTCTCTACCACATAAGTTAACTCCATTTTTTTCACTATTAAAAGCAATGCTATCATAAACACGTTCTAGATACATCTTTGTACACTTCTGCCATATTTCTGTAGGATAGATACAGACTAGTAATTTCTAGGAAAAAACATATATAGAAGGTGTCTTCTAAATTCCGGTTTCGAAACAAGACTATTTTAGTACACATGCTATCTTTCTAAAGTAACACATAATATTTAAATTAAAATGGTCTCTAGTATGCACTAAGTACACACTGAGAAGCTGGCATTCCAACATTGCCCAATTTGGTCTTTATCATCAAAACTATTTTCCCTGCTATATCCCATAAGAATCTTCTACTTCTCCTAGACTCTACTTTCCAAACACTATAATTATTCATTTCAAATCCTGGATCTGCAATTTACTAACTCTTGGGGCTATCACTTTCACCAACATGAGTCTTGGTTCAACTATTCTGAAAAAGAGGTCACAATATAAACCTCACCAGTTTCTTGAAATAATGAAATAATGAAAAATGGCACATGGAAAATGCTAGAACATAATCAACACTCAACGAGTGTTTGCTTCTACTCTCCTTTCTCTGATTAACCCAGGCCATAATAATCACTCTGGTCACTGAATTCCTTAGTATTCATTTATATTACTTCTCTGTCACCTAGCACATATGACTTTCTATCATCGTTTATCTTTTCATGTAATAGCTTATCTCCCCGACTTGACTATAAGCAACTGAGAACAACAGCCATGCCATGTTCTTCTTTGGGTCCCTATCTCCTTGCAGTGCCTTACAGTGCAGGCTCTACATAAATGTTTGTGATGCCAACAATTAAATGAGCATACCACTGGGAGAGAGAAAGCAAAATGAAACAAAAATCTATGCCAGTTATTTAATTTTAGAAATTAAACCTGAAAAATCTATAGAGATTAGCTAGGGGAAAATTAAATGATAGCATTTAAAATTCAATAACCCACAGGAAGCTGGAAAGTATTTGTGAACACGCCACTAAAAACCCAAGATAAATGTATGTCAAAATTTAAAATGCCAAATGCGTGTGTGTGTCCATCTCCAGACAAGGTAAGGGACTGTGGAAGCAGATGTTTCCATTCAAAAGGTTTATTTGAGAATTATTTAAAGGAAAGAAGGAAGGAAAGCAAGTAGAGAGGGAGGGAACAATGGGAGGGGAAAAAAGGGAAAGAGAGAAGAGAAATGGATCTTTCAAAGAGGAGAAAGCCGACTCAGCTAAAGAGAGCAGGGAAACCCAGAAGGATGGCAGGTCAGGTGCAAGCCTGAAATTAGGTAGTCAAAAAAGAATTGTGGAACTTTTGCAGAAAGTCCGAAACCATCAGTAGAATTTGCGGATGCTGCCTGGAACCGGCTGGCCACTGAGAAGCCCTGGTGTGCATTTTCACCCACAAGCACGGGGAGAGGAGCAGAGAGTTGGGAAGGGCTGACCCCATCCAGGCTTTGAGTAGGTGGTTCAAGAGGGAGACTGGACAGAGAGAGCAAAAGATAAAGGCTTTTATTCATCAGTCTCCTCCTCTTGCTCATTTCTCCTTTTCCTTACCTGGCTGTCTTTCACTTCCCCTGATTTCCTCAAAATTCCTATGCATTTCTATGTCATTCTCTCTTTTCCTTAAAGAATTCAACCCCAAGGATATGTTTTGTATGAATTGCTCTAAGTTTCATAAAAATCTGATGTAGTTGTCAATATTTAACAATAGGAAGATTTAACATTCTATATTTCAAGTGCCACTTGAAAACAAACGGAAGATCTGGTGACTTGAGCCCCAGTTCCACAGGAACAAAGAACTGGCACTGAGTAGCTTCGGTCCCTCTCGGTACAGGGATGGGTTGGATGCCCTCAGCTCCCATCCAACCTGATTTCCCAGGAGCGTTATCTGTCAGGCCCACTCTAAATGGACATTTGCCCACCACGAGCATTCCTGCTCCTCTTCTTTCTTCTTGTGTCAAATGTCTTCCTTTCTTTACCCCAGATATGTATTTACTTCTTAAATTTTCCTGAGCTGTAGCACATAGTTATTCATTTTTGTCTACTCCTAATGTTTAACTGAACGAATAGAAAGTTTAGGTTTTCTCTGTTTCGTACCAGTCTGATACCAAATAAATGCTTTTAAATTAGTCTTGAACTAAGGATAAAATGTCCTTAGCATATATCCAAAAATAAGTAAATAAAAACATCTTACTCTTGTTTCATTGCTATTTCAAAACCAGTACAAATGATAAATAAGATTTCGTTAGTGTTATAGTAGTGAAGACAGCGTAAATATTTTAATATATGTAAGTTTCTCTTTGACACTCATGAATACTGAGGTACTGTTTCTTTGCTTTTTTAATAGTAATTGTTAGCCTCTGTTTCCATTCCCAAAGAAACAAAAATCATGTTAGTATTCTTATATTCACTATAAATACACATTTACTCTTCCTAGAATTAATTAATGAGGAGCTTCCCAATGACCTGTCTGGATGCTTTTATCATATTTGGTTCCTGATCTATTCAGCCTCACCCTGTATTAACATCCCACTTCCCTCTCATTGAGTCATGACTCCCATTCAGTCATCTCTAAGAGACTCCTCATTCACATGTTGTTTGCATATTTGAAATTCCTTTACATAATTCTGAGAAGTGTACATCCTTCTAGGCATACATAGCACAATCATCCTGCCATGTTTCTGAAGATATCAAGTGAGATTCCTTTCTAGAATTTCATTCATTTATTTAGCAAATATTTTGGATGGTCTGCTGGGTGCCAGGTATTGTCCTAGGTGCTAAGGATGTAATATGGACTACAACACAGTCTCCACATTAAAGATCTTATAGTGAAATAAAGGGGCAAAAGACATGAAGAGAGGCAATTAAAATACAATGGATAGATATCCAATAAATGACCTTCCTTTATTGTCTTCACAGCACAAAGTGGTTGAGCAAACCCTCTCGAATATAATTATAAAAACTGGACAGTATACTTTTAAAACAACTATTGTAGACAGTGAAAACCAAAAGCCCACAGAAAACATTGGAGATGTTACTGTGATGGATAAGGATTAAATTTGTGGGGGCTTTGTGGCTGAGGTTGATCTTCACCCCTCCAGTAAACCTCTAACGAACCTATTAGTAACAAGAGAAATTAGAAAATATTTTAACTGAATAATAATAAAAATATAATGTCAAAATTTGTGAGATGGTTCTAAAGCAGTATTTAGAGGGAAATTTAAAAAATTTAAATATGTATATTAGAAAAAAAGAGAGAACAAACTCAATGATTTAAGATTTCACCTTAAGAAGCTAGGGAAAAAAGAGAAAATTAAACCCAAATTAAACATAATGAATAAAATAACAAAGATGAGAGCATAAATAAATAAATATAAATTAGACAAGCACGTGATAAACCAATATAACCTAAAGATCAAGAAAACTAATGAACTTCTACCCAAAATGTTCAAGAGAAAAAAAGTGGAAGACACAAATTACCAATTTCAATACCAACACAGACATTACAGACCGTAAAATGCACTAGCTACTTTCCTGAAGCTGCTGAAATGAACGGTTGCAAATTTCGTAGCTTGAAACAACAGAAATTAATTATCTCACAGTTCTAGGGGCAAGAAATCTGAAATCAAGGTGTCAGCAAGGCCATATCCCCTGCAGAGGCTCTAGGAAATCCCTTGCTTGCTTCTTTCAGCTTCTGGTCACAGCGTGCCTCCATGACTGACTACGCCGACGCCTCGGTGAGCTTTCCTGATGAGCCACATGCATGTTGTCGCACATCATTGCTGGGACACTTAAGCACGTCATGTAACTCCACTAGGAGAGGACACCTGGAACCCTGAGCTTGGTTTCTCCTAGACTTCAGCCCACATGCTTTTCCTTTGTCGATTTAAATCTGTATCCTTTCACTGTAATAAACTATAATCAAGAGGTAAAAACAGTTTCCTGAGTCTTGTGGGTCCTTCTAGTGAATCATCTCCGCCTGAAGGTGGCCTTGGGAATCTCCAACACTTCCCAACTCATCTCACACTATGAGGCCCGTATTATCTTGATGCCAAAAGCAAAGGTATCACAAGAAAACTATAGACCGTTATTTCTCATGCACATAGATGCAAAATTTATTTTAAAATATTAACAAAATGAATGCAGCAATAGGGAAAAGGGATAATACATCATGAGGATGTAAGTTTTATTCTAGGAATATAAGATTTATTTAATATTTGTAAATCAATTAGTGTAATTCTCTGCAATAACATAACAGAAGAAAAAGCCATATAATCCTCTTCATAGATACAAAAAAAAGCATTGGACAAAAAAAAAAATCGCCTTTGTGATAAGAGCTCTCAACAAGTTAAGAATTAAATGAAACTTCCTCAACCTGATGAATGACGTCAGTGAAAAATTTACAGCTAAAATCACACTTAATGGTGACAACGAATGCCTTCCCTCTAATTTTGGAGATAAATCTAGAATGTTCACTCTCACTTCTTTCAGCATGTACTACAGGTCCTAGCCAGTACAACAAGATGAAAATAAATAAGTAAAAGAGATAATTACTAAAAGAAACAAGTAAAACTGTCTTTATTCATAGGTGACCTGCTAGTCTCTGTAGAATATTCCAAGGAATCTAAAAGAAAACTTTTAGAAGTAATAAGCATATTTAGCAAGGTAGAAGAATAAACTATCAACATGGGAAACTGATTTAATTTCAGTATACTAGGAACAAACAATCAGAAAATAAAATTTAAAAACAATTCACAATAGCATGCAAAAACATAAAATACTTAGATATAAATTTGAAAAATACATGCAAGACCTCTATACTGGAAACTCTAAAACATTGTTGAAATTAAAGAATGTAAGACACATGGAGAGACACTTCACATCCATAGATGAGAAGGCTCAAAATTAAGATGTCAATTTTCTACAAAATTACGGATTGTGTATAATACCACTCAAATCATCTCAGGAGACATTTTTGACAAGCTGATTCTAAAATTAATATCAAAAGACAAAGACCAGAATAGCCAAAACAACGTGTGGGGGGGAGGACAAATTTGGAGGACTTACACAGTCTGATTCAAGCCACACTGTAAAGCTATAATAAGCAAGTGACGTTGGTTCAAGACAGACACGTCCATCATCAGAACGTAACAGAGTCCAGAAACACACATACAGAGGCGGTCAAATGATTTTCCACAGCCATTCAAATCTAACTTCAGAGAGATAAAATACTCTTTTGAATAAATAGTGCCGGAACAATTAAATATCCATATCCACGGACAAAAATCAGCCTCATCCCTTCCCTCACATCACAAAAAAATTAACTCAAAATAGTTCAAGGACTTACCTGTAATATCAAAGAATATAAAACTTCTAGAAGAAACATGGGAATAAATCACTATGACCTTGCAGTAGGCAAAGATTTCTTAGATAGGTACCAAAAAATACAAATGAGAAAAGAAAATAATTGATAAATTAGGCTTCATAGAAATTTAAAACTTTTGCTCTTCAAAAGACAGTTAGTAAAATAGAAAGGCAAGCCACAGATTGGGGGAAATATATGCAAAACATGTTTGTAATACTTGTATCCAGAATATACACAGAACTCACATACGATAAGAATGCAAACAACCCAATGTAAACATGTTAACTATCACTTCACCGAAGAAAATATGTGAAGAGCAATGAATCCCTTGAAAAGATGTTCAGTATTATTATCAGCAAAATGCAAATTAGAACCACAATAAGATACCACTACATCTCCATACGGCGACTAAAATTAAAAAGCCTGACGATACTCGGGGTTGGCGACTGCAAAAGGGCAGAAAGTAGCTTTTGGAGCGGGCGGGATGTTCTGTCTTGCCCCTGGAAGTGTGAGTATATGCATTTATCAAAACACGGTGGACTGTCCTTTAAATGCGCACGTTTTATAATATGCAAATTATACCTCGACAAAGTCAGTTTATTTTAAAAAATACAATAGACACTAATAAAAGTGTTAGTATTACTGTAATTCATGAAATAAACATGCCCAAGGAGTTCATCTACTTGAAAAAAAATAATGTTCTTATACCATATTCTTCTAAGCTCCTTTCTAAAGCATTTAGAACTTTCTCCATAAATTCTGTATTTATGTGTCAGTGTCCATTAAAAAGACACTATGCTTATTCTATTTTTATAGACAAGGAACCAAAGATAATAAGAGGTTCCATTCCATATCCTTAATATCTAAAAGATCCAATGTACTAATAGTTTCAAATTTCTTGATGCATATGTAATTCTCTTTCCCAAGATGATGATGTCTAGTTTGATTTTTTTCCCTTAAGGGCCTTGAGTTACTTTTCCTCTGTTTTTAGCCAGCTCATCCAAGTGTCTGTCTCTTATTAAACTCAATGATGATTGTATACTCAGACCAAAAAAAAAAGAAAATGGATCGATTATTAATCTGCTCAGATATCACTTTCCAAGGCACAGAGCTTTTCTGTGTGTTAATGAACATGGGTGTTTGAGCAATTTGGGTCTCCTCTTTTTACATTTTAATTTTTTTCTTTTTTTAAATATGTATTTACTTTTTTCCCCTCACCTCTCTGCAAACTGGGGTGAAAGACTTACAAAGTATTGCAAAATAGACTTCACAGGAAATTCAGAGACAGTAATTATAAACACTGACATTCCTGCTTGTTTAAATAGGTGTTTTTAAATTTGGGGTACAATTAATTTGTAATAGTCTCTATTTTTATTTTTTTAAGTTGTATTTCTGTCATGTTTTTTCGGTCATACAACTTTTTAAAATTCAGCACATTTCTAATAATTACAGGTAATTTCTTGCCACGTTTTATTTCTATTCATGAGTAACTTTTTAGAATTAGTATTTTTCATACTTTAAATCTGAGGCCCAGGCAACATATTTTAAAGGGTAATACTATCTGATAATTCTTTTGCTTTGGGCTCTTGAAAAAGCCTTGGATACCTGGATTTCAGTCACTAATTAAACTAGTCACATGATGGTTTTTATCTGCTTCTTACTTCCAACTCTCTTTGACTTAGACACTCATTACCTTGGTGAACGCTAATCAGTAAAGAAACTTTCCCTGTTGCAGCTTAGTGAATTGTGTTTTCCTTTCCTAAAGCTTCTATAAAACACTCCCCCAAGTTCTGGCTTATTCTGATTCCAAGCACACGAGCTCCACGCCAACCAGGAGTTTTTCGGATTCCTCGATACTAGGAAGGAGATGCCTTGAGCATTCCAGTTACTGCACACAATAGATACGCCGCCATAAGTAAAAAGATGGCTTTCTGGTTTATCTATCAGAATCAGGGGAATTTAGTCAACGTGAGTCAGCAACAGAGCAGCTAATTATGTGAGTATACTGAGAAACTCCTTTTCCCAGAACTACGAGGTTGAGGAAGAGTCCATGACAGTGGACATACCACTGAGAAGCGCTGCCTGTCTCCAGCCAGCACTGCCACGAGCGCCACTGCTAAGTAAGTGCCAAGTGCCACACGAAGTTCCACGGGGCGAACAGTATGTGGGCCTGCAGAGTTTTTAATTATCTTTCATCGCCTTCCTTCAGTGACCTGGTCTGTGCTGAAGGGGATTTCAGAAGGGGACCTGTAATACAATTCAAGTAGAAAGAAAGAGAGATTCCTTTAACACAATAATGGTGGTTGTTAAAAGCACTACTAAGCCGATCCCTTTTGGCAGGGTAGAACTTGATTTTTATTACAGATATTTTTACCACAAAGCTGGACTAATGAGGACAAGTTCACTTCCTGCACAAATGTGGAAGAAAAGTACAACCAGGAAGCCTCACCCCAAAAAAGGCTGAATAAAATGATTAACTACCCAAGACCAAAGACCCAGTGCAGGGACGGGAGATACTCTATCATGAGAAGAGGTCCCAAGCAACCAGGGAATCACCAATATGAGGCCAGGGCTGCTGTGTGGATCTGACTGCACGGCCACTCCTGATTCGGCCACTCCTGATTCTCCCACCCTGCGCAGGTAAAAGTCTCTCCCCGACCTTCCCACTGGAGTCAACAAATGGTAAGCTTCTTGCTTCTCACAAAACAGGGATTTAAACTGATGGATAAAGAATTTAATAAAGGATTGAATAAAGGATTTAAACAGATGAAGGGGGAAAAAAAAGAAAGAAAAGATCTGCTCTCAGGAAGCCAACAATCTAAAGCAACATGTGCCAATTTGTATAATGTTACATGTATTTTTACAATGTAATTAAGACACACCATCATTTCAACAATGGCTTTACTGGTGTGGTGTGTGTGTGTGTGTGTGTGTGTGTGAGAGAGAGAGAGAGAGAGAGAGAGAGAGAGAGAGAGAGAGATTGGTTGTAAGATATATGTCGAATTCAAAAATATCAACCAAAAAGATGGTTTCATGAGATATTCACAAATATTATTGCTGGTGGTGATGCAAATTAAATGCATGTCTAATTTGCATCATTTATAAAACATAAGAAGTGACTAAGCAACAAACTCAATTATACAAGAATAAAAATGCAATGGATGAACGTTTTCTTAACCAAGATGGTTCTTTTTAAAAGAATTTATCAGTGGAAAAAAAAAAAGAATTAAAAAAGAAAAGTGAGCCAAACTTAAACTCGGGCAGAACCCTGGGTATGATGTAATTAGCAGCACATTCTGGGAAATATCTAGTATGCATGATAAAATGCTGGAGCAAATTTCAGATAGACGATAATGAGATTCAAACTCCTTTTGAGATATTAGAGTAACACCCTTCAGCTTACAGTCATCTCACTGTGAGTCTAATGATCTTTAAGTAGACAAGCTTTTTTTTTTGACATGCTTTTTTAAAGAAATTTGATTGCCTAATTATTTATTTCCCTCAAAAGATGTCCTACCGAAAGAAATCTTTGGATTGTCTTTATGAGGAGCCTTCTCCCTGTGGCAAGTTTGAAATAAAACTTTGGCACATGCGCACAATCTGAAAAGTTGTCACAGAAGTATTAAATCACGAGTGGTGATGATACATTAGATACTCCTCTGCTTCCCCAAAGGAAGACCATGGGCTCTGGTTTGAGAGGCAGTAGTGTGATTGAAGGAAAGCCCAGGAGAGGACAGATTCTTCTTTTAATGGGGAAGAAAAATCTCAGAGTGAGATTTAAAAAAAAAAAAAAAAGCAGTTTGAAACTCAAGATACATAGATTGCTTCATTAGAAAAGTTTAGCTTTGCCACTTCAAAGAGAAGAATACACATGGGGGGGGGGGTCAGTAAAACAAATCTAAATGGGGGGATCTGGACAGAAGTATTCAAACTGGTAGAAAATTCAGCTTAACACTGGAGGTTCCTACTGCCTGCAGTCCTCTTCCGAATGGTCTGACCTTGACTAGTCCTCTTCATCCATCAAATTCAGATCTCAGTTTAAGCATTACCTTCTAGAAGTCTTCCTACCTACCCAAACTAAAGGATGTCCCTCTCATAGCAACGTGCCCCCTTTTTTATAGCACTTAAGATAATTTTTCATTATAACGTTATTTGTTACTTATTTGGTGTCTATGTCTCCCACTAAACAACAAGCTCACTGAGAGCTGAAATCAGGTCTGTTTTATCCACCTTTATACACCAAGAATCTAGCTTATGCTCAACATAATGAACAACTAAGTAAATCAATGAATTGAAATACCTATGTTGAAATGTACTATTCACCACTCATCAGAAGGACTAGGCAATTCTGGTTCTGATTCACCGCATGAAACGTGACTCTCTTGCAGGGAAACCGAGACAAATCCCCAGTGTAGCAGCTGGTAGAAGTGCTCCTGCCTCATTCTGAGCAACAAGTTAACTTTGTTTTGAGATGGTGGTCTCCGTAGGCTAGGGATGAGGCATTACTTCCATATTGAAACAGGATACAGGAGAGGAGTCCATTTCAGCAGATGTAGTTCTGCACCGCCGGTTAGCAGGTGTTCTGTGTTTTAAAAACAGGAAACGAAGAGCTTGGCCTCGTATACTGGCTGGACATTCATCTACCCACCAATTCCCTTCTGGACTGTACGGTGCAGCGTGACGGGACGTGCATTCCAGTCCCCTGCTTGTATGTTGGGAACATACACAGAGAGACGGCCGTTTCTGCGTCAGAAACTACGCTGTTCAGATCCAAATTACAAAATTTTCTCTTCTTGTATTTGGGTCAGAACGTTCTAGGTATGGCATTGCAGTGGAAATGTTCTTATGTAACTTCCTGAATCTGGAAAAATGGAATGCGTAAGAGACCTGGCTTTAGATTAACTTGCTTTTGAAGGTTTTGTTGGGAAAATATAAGATGCAGAAGGAAATTCATTTAAGATTTTCAATTTCACTGTGGAAAACTTAGAGAAAACAAAGTATTCAGGTTCAAACTTTTCATATTATAGCCACTGTATAATAGGATTACTGGCATCCATACATAATCCTCTATAATTAGCGAGTTGCATAATCCAGGATGAACTGTGAAAGGGGGTGGATTTTTTCAGAGTGTAATCTAAGAATTAATATAAGCAATATCATAGCTCATTTCAGAATCTCTTCTGATTTTTTTTGACCTTTTCCCCCAGGGAATATCACTGGCCTTAGATCTGGCTTTTAAACCCAGTGGATTAATTAGGATAAATAATAAAGTTAGGGGACATAAGCATTAGGAGAAGAAAAACAACCTATGTTAATTGGGACTCTTTTAATTACAAGAGACAAGCCTTAAAATAAACTAGATTAAGCAAAAGGGAGATTTATTGGAAACAAACTTAGGTAACTTACAGACTCAAAGAGAAAACAAGACTTAAAGGGATAAAATCAAGGAGTAACCGACCAGGATCATCTCTTCCCTTCCTCTTCTTAGTCTCTCAGTTCTGCCAAGTGGCAAGAGGCATAGAACCAGCAGCTCCAAATCATTTATTTTCAGCTTTCTTCCAACAAAGAAAGACTGACAAATGTTCCCCCATAGAGTTAGGGAAAAAATAATCCCAGAAAAGTATTCTGATTGGCGCAGCTTGGGTTAAATGCCCACTTCCAAACCAATCACAGTGTCCAAGTGGATAGGATCCTCCAATTAGATAGGGGGCTGGGTACTGGGCACAGCCCTGAGGCAAGGAGGCAGAGGAGTACTGTGACTGAAAACCCAGGATCGGAATGGAAAGAAAAAAAAAAGAAGCCTCGCTTTCCCCACCAAAGGCTAAAAGTGGGATATTTTTCTTAAAGAGGAGAAGGAAAAAAAAGCTGAGTACACAAAAGCACAGCATTCATCTCACTTTCTTTCCATATCCAGAAGAAAACCGGAGGGGAGGGAAGGGGGGTTTTAATGTCAGCAGTATCGCCCTGGATCTTTGTAGGCAGGAATACTCGGGGCCACCTCTATCCTCGGGAGAATTCTCACTGTTAGAAGGACCCAGGCGGGGCTGGGGTGGGAGACTAGAAAGCCTAACAATCAGTGCCACTGCCTCCTTTGTTCAAATACCCAACCAATAAGAGTTCTAAATTCAGTCAAATAGTGGGCAGACTAACAAGAACTGAAGTAAACCCTGTGTAAATTACACAAGCTGTTCTGCCGCACCTGGCCACAATGCCATCACATACAAGCTCCTTCAGGTCAGGGACTGTCTTGTTCACTGCTTTATGTTCAGTGCCTGGCAGTAGATATATAAACTGACTATTGAAGAGCATGCCAATCTCATCGTGGCTTCAGCAGGTGCCAGGAAGTCCCGTTTGACTTCGTGTCGCCCTGATAAGAGTATGATCCTGATCCTCTTTAGCTAGAGAATGTTCCTCCTTCTGCCTGGTAGTACATGCCAGTCACTTAAAACAAGCAACAACCCTGTGGCTGTGAAAAAGACACACGCCAGTGTCTATCTCCCAGGGAAGCAGGGACAGAAGATGTCTAATACCAACTGTGTCAAAAACATGCAAAGACACTGGATGAATCTTTTAGTGTCACGAAGTTTCTACCTTCTTTCCAAACTGAAAGCAATAACCTGCCCCACCTGGGGCCTTTGTACCAGCTATTCTTTCTGCTTGGAAAACTCTGTCCCAGATCGTCACAAACCTGGCTCCTCCTTATCACTCCTGGCTTAGCTTCAATGTCATCTCTTCGAAGAGGCCACCAATCTAAAGTCGTGACTCAGTCACTATTGTATCGCCATGTTTTATCACTGTCTCATAGTCTCTTGGTTCTTTAATTTGTTTTTGCTTTCGTTTTTGTTTGATTTGTATGTTTTCCAATTAAAGTGTAGCTCAAGTTATTGGGTGACTTTGGCAAGCCTCAGACTCTCAGAGCCTTGGTTTCCTCATCTGGGTAATAAATATCAAGTGAGATAACAAGGTTGACTGGCCCGGCACAGAGTCAGCTTTCAAGAAGCATTGGTTTAGAAAAAAAGAGCTATTTCATTTCATAAAATTAATCTTTTGAATAAAAAAAGTAACAAATACCATTTTATATTCTAAGAAAAATATAATTTATTATTCCATAAATACTAAGACACATATTTCAATTCTAAACTAAGAAATATATGGGAAGAGTGATAAAGGTGAAAACTTGATGTTTTTCGAAGCTATAAGAGAGAATGATAATAAATAACACTGACTCTTTTTTTAACACAATTCTTTAGATGAATAAAGAAATTACTAAATGTTGCCAGGATTTGTCACTGAAAGTCATTTAATTCCTTTTTAAGGTTCAGAATATGAAATTTTCCTCATTTTTTGCAAGAAATAATGTTAATTTCATGAGGCAGGAGGGTTTCACAAACTTTCACAGTGTAATGAGCCCATCTTGTGGCCTTTTATAATATTGCCACTTTTCAAGTGAAACATATTTGTTAACCACAGATTTAAGTGATGTCATATAGTCAACAAACAACTCTCATGCCTTGTATGCTGACTGCTAGGGATGCTGTGATAGGAAATGTAAGAAAAAACAAGGAGCTTTCTCTGAATTCATATAACCTAAAGGAGAGAGGCTTTTAAGCAGAGATAATTACAGTAGGAGAGTTAGATGCTATTATTCCGAAATTATAAACTTAAGTTACTATACCTAGAACTCAGAATGAAACTGCTATATCTCCATTTCCAGGAATAACTCTGATCACTAAAGAAATCATGTGTCATCATTAGAGGTTGAGTTAAATATTAATTTCCAGTCTGCCATTCTACAAGGAAGTATTACAGATTTTTTTTAACCTAGTGAACCCACAGAAACCTAAGCGGATATGGCTCCCACCCAAATCACCCATTCTCAGAGGCAGCAAATGTAATATTTTTTAAATCACTCCCTGTATGTCTATTCCTTATTGGAAAGCAGGTTTTCTATATATATACAGCCACTCATAAGCATAGTTTTAAAGAAATGAAGACATGCTCACATAAATCAAACATTGCTAAAATTCTGAGAAAATAAGAACATTGGACTCTTTATACTTTAAATGTGCTAGACTACTGTCTCTTACTAGAATAATTTTCTGTGCTTTATGTTTCATTACATTTCTAATTGGTTAATGGGAAAAACCCAAAGAACAAAGCTGCAGGCCTTCTTTGACAAAGGAGTGTCTCAGAGCCTCAACGAAAAGGACTCTGATTTCTGAGCTGATGTTGTTTAGAAAACCAGTGGACTGGTCGCCGGGACTTTTTTCCGTGAAGCAGACGACTTCGTGAAAGCAGATTCCTAACCTGAGACCCAGCAGAACAAGAGCTACATAGAACTGACTAAAGCGGTGATGCGGGAAATTTCATCATAGTTATTTGCTTGGAATATTGTCTTGTTATGATGTTTGATTTTCTGGATATATGAAGTTTGATTCTAGATTTCCCCAGCCAATCCAAAGAGACATGTATGAACACTCTGCTGCATCTATGTAAAAAAATAGGCTGAACCCGAGGAGACCAGCCCTTTGCCATGTGCGTGTGAGAGGTTAGGAAGAATCTCTGAGATTATGATCATCATCGGGCGGGGGAATTGTGGGAAAAATTGTGAAGATATTGAAATGGTCAAAAGAAAATTAATGAGTATCTTTTCAGTAGCACCCGAGGCATTGTCTAGTGCATGACTCCAGGTTATCTAAATTACGAGAGTCTGCACTATTCATTACCTCTATGCTATTATACAACTCTGCCAATTAAAATTAAAAAACTGAGAGCATGTAAATAATTCTTATCCATAGAGAGATGCAAATGAATTTTGTCCCACAGAAGTACAATTGATTATACTATCACCATCACCCCCATTCTAAGGAAGAACATATTTGTATTTATTAGCAAATTCATTTCACAGTTCCTGATTGCTACTCATTTTTGTTTCACATATTACTGATTCCCTTAGTAATTAAATAAAATGCCTGACACATGTTCATTTTATATTTATACAAGAGTCATGATGTTGTCTCTTTTAAAAAGTTATTATTTAACGTAAGCATGTTACAAATTCTTTTATTTTATATTTTATTTTAAACTTCCTGTAAGAGAGGGCTTTCTAAAAGAACCAATTCAAAGATTTGTGTCCTGTTAGTGATATCTTACAGGATTAAAAAAGAGAGAGTAGTTATATAATCATTGTGAGACTAAATGTAGAAGAATACCTGATTAAAGATGATTAAGCCACTAGCAAGACTGGTTAAAAGTTGTTAGGGTCCTTCCACCATTCATAATCAGGCTGGGTTATTCAGAGGAGGCTCTCAAATCTATCAGTAAAATTGCTTAATAATTTAATCAGAAATGATCGTTATTTTCCAAAAAAGTTAATGGACTACATCACTCCAGACTAAGTTCTGAAGTGATTTTTTTCACATCATGAATATTTTTAGAAGAACCCAAGATTTGCTCTAAGTTTAATTTACTACATTTATAAGAGTTAAGTACATCAGAGAGTGTCACTTAAGAAAGTCATAGCTTGCCTAGTTGGGCATTCAAAGTATTTAAAAGGAAAATCAAAGATATTAAATTTATTGAATGCATTTTAAAATGTTTCAGAAAATGTAATTAAATCTGTAAAAGAGATTTGCCATTCAAGCTAGTTTAATCTATTGAACTGGATAAAATGACCATAAATCAAGTCCTCTAAAAGATGGTTTTACATGAAAGTATTAGACTGAGAAATTTTTTTAAAATAAATTACAAGTTAAATAAACAAGAAAAATGTTTTAAATGTTTAAAATATTTTTTAAAATATTTTAAATATAATTTTTTTAAGTATATAATCTTTTCCATGGTCAAAAACCAATCTTGAACAGCCAGAACTCAAACTGACTCAGTCCAGAGCTGAAGGGCGCTGCGTAACGAAAGCCCTGATGACCCACTATTACGAACGAAGAAACTGCAGAGAAAAGAGTCAGGGGAACAGTATTGTTTTTTAAAACTTCTGTTTCAGTTATGCATGTTTGTGCCTATGTCTGTATTGATTCCAATATAAAATTTAGTTTTACCGAGGATACAGCAAGAAAACTTTTCAAGTCACTGATGTAAATATACCAGTATCTCCAAAGAGCCCAAATTCTCTGTCAAACTATAGCTGCTGAAAGGCATCTGGAGGCTTCAAAATACCATGAGGTTTCATCTTAAATTATAAAATTCTGTTGGGGGAGTGGGGAGGAGGGAGCTATGTTTTCTTTAATTCTTCACGCATTACTAATTTCTTAAACTAGCACTTAAAACCACTGGCAACCTATTAAACAATCTAAGGCATCAAAGACAGGGCACGTTATGTCTCTTCAGATATTTGTTCACTATATTGATTTCCCATTCATTCCCTAATGCAGTGAAAATCCACTTATCCTGAGAACCTATCCCCCAGCCCAAACCCCTTCTTGGAGCACTACCAGTGATCTCCTACTGCTTGGTCTCCTTTCAAAATTTATCCTGCATGGGCTCCAAGGTATTTGATTCTATTGAGCATCCCTTCCTTCTCAACATCCTTTTCTGCCTGGCACCTGCGGTACTGTTCTGTTCAACCTCCTCTCTCTTTCCCCAATTACCCAAGTTTGCCTCATCTTCAAGGCTGAATTTCAAGCTTCATCTCTTGTGAAGACTTTCAGAACCTTCCATATAACACTAATCTTTCCTTTCTCTGGAGTATTATAACTCCTAATTTTATATCGTATTATGTTAGCATATAGCTATTTATTTTCTCATTCTGTCTGTGGCAGAATTTTAAAACATAAAAACAGTAAATTAGATCATAAACATCATACCACTAAGTTTCCTTAGCTGCACATTTCAATCATATCTTAGAATGATCTTTTCTTGATATTGCCCTAATTCCTAGGGGCTAAGAGCATTTCTTAGAGTGGAAATGTTATCTCAATAATTTTTTTTTTAACAGTGAATTCCTACACCATCTTCAGAATTAGTTAGACTTCATTTTCTCAGTGAAGGTATCCCTGATACATACTGCTTCCTCTAAAACATTCATTACTTTCTCCTCTGTGTTTCCAATATGAACACTCTAAAGAACATGAATCACACAGCACTGTCCTTATTTGTTTAAATGTCTACTTTGCTCGCTGGATGTGAGCTATTTAATGGCAAAACGAGTCTCTTATTCATAACTGTATCATGGATGTCTGGCACGCTACCTGGAATCATTGTGTCAGAATTCCCCATCCAGAGATAACTGCCATTCACGGTCCATCAAGGCTAGTTATACAGCACTTGCAAAACAGACGCCTGGAGAGCCAAGGGTCCTCTCTGAATCATTTAAGAAAAAAAAACAAACCTTTAAAACAAAACAAATCAAAACAAAAAGCCATATCTTTTGTTGTTTTATTTTTGAGAAAAATAAATCCTTGCTTGTTCTTTATTAATTTATGCGCTCTGAAACCAAGCTATTCTGCAAATGAAGTTAGAAAAAGTCATTCACAGAAAGGCATTGTTCATCTTGACATTTCATTCAGCTTTTATAACTTTTGTTTGCAACTGAGGAGCTCAATTGAATCATAAGTTATAAGCTTTTCACAATGATAAAGCATGTAAAACTCAAGAACAAAAGCCATAATAGAGCTCTCGGAATTTTACAGTTTTAAAAGAACTTTATAAACTTATCAGTTTCCAAAGTATAGATTTTTGCTTCTCCAATGCTCATCACAATGCCTGATACACATTAGGTATCCCATAAATATTTTCTAAATTTACTTGAACACATAAATAAAGAAGTGAATGAAGGAATAAGTACATATGAGAGACACTGCCTGGGGAAGACATCCAGAGGGAGCTAAGATTATTTTAAAATACAAAGATATAATTTGATCACAAAACCTTTTACATGTCATCAAGAAGTAGAGTTTCCCAACCCCTTGAATCAGGGCTGGCCTGTGACTTGCTTTGACAAAGAGAATGTTGCAAGGTAATGCTAGGGACTTCTTAGCATTGGACTCAAACTTTAGAACTCTTTTCTCACCCTCCTGAATATGTGTAGTAATATATAAGAAACCCAGGTTATCCTATGAGAGGACCTGCAATTTTTAAAAGCCCCCAGGCAACAGCCCAAGTTAACAGTCAGACATACTCCCAGTGGAGCAGCTGGGTTGCTGCAGCCACATCAGTGACCTCAAGGAAGACCAGAAGAAAAGTCTCCCAGCTGAATCTAGTCAAACCGCACAATAATGAGTAAGAAAATGGGTTTTTACTTTGTTATGCAGAGATAAAAAATTGATAAAGAAATTTGTAAGTAGAAGTGGGGTGCTAACTTCTAGAGTGGACACTCAGAGGTACCACTCAAATTCCCCTTCAGGAATAAAGAATTCATGATCCCAGCCTCTGGGAGAGCTACTGATAGGTAATTCGCAGGTACCAACATCATTCTAGGATAACTTCAGCTACAGAGAACCTCCTCATCTGCAGTCATACCCTCTTCTGGAGTGACCTACACATAATGACTGATAATAATGGTTTAAAGGCCATCTACTTACCCCAACTCAGGGCAGCTTTGAGGAGTCATTCTTCCTTTAGAATACTCGGTAGGGACAGTGGAGGCTTCCACTGAGACTTCATCACAGCTCAAATTATCCCCTTGCTTGATCCTATATTCCCTAACCCAGAGGTAAGCATTATCATTCGCCAGGGTACCCAATCTAGGATCCTAAGAGTCAAACCTGAGCTCTCCATCATTATCCTCCCTGATTCTATCCTTTGCTAAATTCTTCCTCTTAAATATTGCGATCTGTTGTTTGGTGGCTGTGTGTCAGCTCCAGAATCAAAAGGCAGCCACACTTTTTGCTAACTGCATAACATTAAACATGAGTTATTTCACCTTTATAGACCAAACTTTGTATCATTTTTCTCCTTTGTAAAATGAGGATGGAACCTACTTCACAGTGATGTGGCGACTATTAAATGAAACAAGCCATGTACAGTACACAGCACTGTGCCTAGTATATAGAAAGTAGTCAATAAATAAAAATTATTTCATTAACATCATCCCTATTGATACTGTATTCGTTCAAGCCTCTGTCCTTTTTGGCTAACATCCTAACTTGTCAGCAACAGCAGTCTAACTGGTCTCCTTGTGTCTTACTCGTATCCAAAAATCTGACCTAAAATACATTAGGCATAAAATAGAACTATGCAGTGAACTATGAAGTGAGCACTTCATAGTCTCTTAGTTGATCACATATGGAGGAGAAGTTCCCCCCAAGTTGGATCTTCCTGAGAATTAGTATTAGGTCAATGGTAAAGATAGACCTCTAATCAACTTTCAGACACAAATCACATTTACAAAATATTGGTAAACTTCCTCCACAGCAAATACTATTCATATTTATTAAGCTTAGCCTAACTGAAGCAAGTGGTTAAGGTCATTTTATTACAAAACTCTAATTCCCGATTCTTAGTTGATTGGCCAAAATATAATGGACATTAATGTCAACAACTCTTCAAAACCAAAATAAGTCCACTAAAAAGAGGTGGTAATGCTGAATTTTTATAAGCATTTTTTTAAAGTCTGAATTGTCAACAAACTAAAGAACTTTAGGGCCTGAATGAGATACAGCATGAAAAGAAACTTTAGTTGAAATTTATTGTTTTAACCTAAGAATTCAGCCATAAAAGGCTGGGCAATGTTAAATTATGTTGGTAAAATAGTAACCATTTGATGTATCATGAAAAACTTGTTAAAGAACAAAATACACCACTGAATCCTATGTCCCATTTCTAAAGTGGGGGAAACCTTACAGCAGGAGTTGAGAGAATTCCTCTTAGCCTGATAGGCTGGAACAGGCTAATGTCATTTGTAGCCATAAATGCTGATCTTTTAGATGCTAGCCTACCTCTTATTGTCTACTGCCAATAACATTTTGTCTTGTCTTGATTAAAATATAATCAACCTGCCCATCTGTATCACTCAAACTAGAAAAATACTCCCCAAGAAAGGTAGTGCTTAGTTAGTTCAGCAAAGCCAAAGAATTAACCTGAAAATGTGCAAATAACTAGTAAAAATTTAATCAATCTTTATACTGCATCCTAAAAATAAATAAATAATTGCATGGAACAGCATTCTTTTCTCTATTAATTATTTAACCACATTTTTAGTCAAACACACACAAATTAAAACTCTTTAAACCAAAAAAGGCCATGTTACTGTCTTGACTATCAACTCGAAAAAGCCAGAGGAAAGAAATATTCAGAACATCATATTTTTCATGTTCAATCAGCTTTGCTTTTAAAAGATTCTTCAGCATACCAACCCTTATGGAATAACTAATGTCTTCATTACAGCTTTCTTTGGAAGTAATTTCCTCTGTCATATAATCCCACGTGAGCTATGTTATTAAAAAGTTATAAAAGATAGAGATATGAAGATCAAGATTAGTTCCTTCACAGATGAAACCACCAAATTAATGAGGCAGCATTATTCATACTGAGACAAAAGGAAATGTACAACTTTTACTGCTATTATACCAAAAATAAAAAAAAAATGTTAAAAGGCATAGTTCCAAATCATTGCACAACAAATCCTGATCACAAATTCATGTCATTGTGTATTCATGAATTTGGAGAGTTGAGAAAGGAACTCGTTCAGAGATTTTTTTTTTAATGGCTCAAGACTACAGACAATTCTTAAAAGAAAGGCATTTTTCAAATTTTATCTCCATCCAAAATACTAAAATATTGCTGCAAAAAATATTTGCTAGCAAACAATGTATTGAATTATTTCTAAAATAGTTGGAGCACAAATTTATAACTCCCTTAGCTCTGTCTAGTTAAACAGTGCACAGATCTAAAGATGTGTATATGTTTATTTTTTGTGGCAGTCAGGCTTTTAGTATATACAGAAAGAAACTTGTACTTAACTCAAAATAAATTTTAACAATAAACATGACTAATAATATATTTAACTTTTAGCCTAACAAAGGAAGTTCCCTTAGGTGACAACAGAAAAAAAAGAGCAAGCATCACGTGATAAAGAAATATGCATGAATCCATTCCTGTTGCCTCTACAGAATTTGCTAAGATTAACAATTCCCTACAAGGCCTATTAAAACTACCAACAAAAGTTTGTAAAAGATTGCATGAATCATTTTGAACGTTTCAATTCTGGTCTATACTCTTCAGAAAATTTTCAGCAATAATCAACATTTTCATCTTACTGAGAAAAGAAACTTTGCAAGAAACAGTAGTTTATCTTTCATTTGATGTATCAAGTCTCTTTCAAGTGTATACCCAATCTCTGGAGATAAATTCAATGACATGTTCTGGAGAACAGCCTCTTAGTCTTATTTTCAAACCAAAGATGACTGTGCTGCTAATATATTGCTGTTTTGACAGATGACTATGAAAACATATTACTCCATTTAGTCAAACATGCTGTAGTCACCACAGAGATCTAACTTCTCTGTATCTTTCGCCAGAATTCATTCCTTAACATAAACTTTGCATTCCTTCACATTCCGTGCAATATGAGTTTGAGAATAAACATCCAGTTTTCAATACCATCATTAATGTCGCTACCTTACAATATCCGACAAGGGCAGAGTAGTGTAGTAGAAATTAGATGAACTTTGAAATGAGGCACATCTCAGTTAGAATCTTAAGATCAGTAACTAGGTATATGATCTTGGGAAAATTATCTGTTTTGTTATCTGTAAAATAGGAACAACTGTACTTGATTTGCAAATTTGTAAAAATTAGAGGTAGTACATATAGATACACTCCCCTTTCCCAACAAATAATAAAAACAAAGACCTACATTAAAGCAGTAAGTTCTTTCTTTCTTTTTGATCTCTATCTTTTCGTACAGCAAGGTAATGGTTTGTATTACTATTTTAATAATGCTAACAAGCCTCCATGGACTATTTTAATCTGACTCCCTGCTCTCCATAGTTATCATTGATCTGTTTCTCACTTCTGTTGCTTTCATTCCCACCCAGGTGGTCCTATGAGAACTGGAATCAACTCCAGAATTTCTACATAGAAGGTACTTGGAGCAACGATCTGCTAAGAAGAAGACAGAAAAATTGTCTTAAAACTGAATTAGCACAACAAGGACACTGTTTTGGTTCCAGTGTAAACAGAGGAACTTTTGTGCTAAAGTTATTTTTTTTATTTATGCTTTGTATTTTGGGGTAGCTATTCAGGAGGCTGATGGTGATATACAGAACCTTATCAATCCCCCTTTTCCCATCATGTCCAGCCATCGTTTAGCCCATCATCAAACATTATCCTCCATGATACTTTTCAAGATTGCATTTTTCAATCACATTAGTATCCATACCCAAAACACTCTTTCTTTCTCATAATCCATTTCTTCTTCCTTATCTACCTTAACAGGTAATGAAAGTTATAAACTCTTCATTCCCCATCATCTGATTTTGACCAAAATTTCAGTTTTCTTGACTCAAGAGAGCTACAATATACTGGTTAATGATGGAGCCCAACTGCTTGTGCTCCAACACAGGGCAAGGTCCTCATCCCCTTGATTCCCTTCAGCTTCCTCATCTATATCATGGAGATAACAGTAGTAGTTTACCTTACAGGACTGTTGCAAGGAGTAAATGAGTTAAAAACTATAAGAGTTTGGCATAAAGTTAATCATGTATCAAGTTTAACTATTATTATTACTAAGTTAAAATGGCACCATCTTATATACATGCAACAGTCATACATTTATCTAAAAGCAATTGTCTCATAATCAGCTCCTCTAGATATGTGGTCATTGGACCCACTGAGTGGTGCCCAAAATCCATTTTTATTCCATTTATATCTGTGGCAAAGTGTTATTTTTTCGTACATTCTACATATATTTATTGAGTAAGTACTATGTGCCAGACACTGTGCCGGGAGCTGAGAACATAATGGTGAATAAAAACAGATATTGCCTCTCCCCTCGTGATACTTACAAACAGTTGGGGAGAGCACACCAATCCAATAACCATAAAAAAATGGAAAACATTAACTATGAAAAATGCTACAAGGTGAGATACATGATGCCGTAAGAAGGCCAATTTGCCAAAAATCAATTTACACAAAGCCAATTTGCCAAAAGTCAATTTTCCAAATGACTGATTCTCTGAATTCCCCCAACAGACAATTCACTGAAAGCCAGTTTGCCAGCAGCCAATTTCTAGAAAATCAATTTGGCGAAGTGGTCTGCCAAATTTTCATTTCATCAAATGACCAATTCACTGCGTTATTGAGGATTTTTCGGAGTCTTCATGTCACAGAAGTTTTGATACAATCCTTTCATGACAGCTCTTTAATGCCATATTTGACTGTCTCTCTAGGCTGTACGTCAATTGCACGTTTTCACGGTTCCGATGCCAAGCCCTTCTCTGATGCCCAATGGTGCAGTACTCAATGCAAATAAATGGTGGGCTTCTTCTTAAATGCTGTTTACTGTCTTCAGTCTTAAGTCTCTGCCTGTCTCTGCCTCTTCCAGAAAGATAGCTGAAAAGAGCTATCCTACACCAGAATGATGGTTTTTGCAAATTTATTTTTAGCACATTGGTCATTCATGGAATTGAGTCTAAGTTAACTGTTTCTGAGCAAAATTACCTAGAGCTCATGCTTTTGGACTGAGGAACTTGGTCTTGTCAGACCAGTGAGAGTAGCCCTCATTGAGGGAAAAAAAAATAACTAAACTGAAGTCAGAAGGATAATTTTTTAAAAACCACCAAGAAAAAAGGGAGGAAACAAAGAGAACAGCACATGCAAAAACTACGCAGAAGGAAGAAGCGCCAACACGCCAGGAGTATGCAAGACGGCCAGGGTGGCTGGCGTGCGGAGAACGTGGCTGAACACTGCGTGAGCTGAGGCTCGAGTAGAGTTGGAACTTAGACCCTGCTGCGTCTCACCATCCTGAAAACTTTTGTTCTTATTTTAAGAATGAAGATATGTGGTATACTTTACGTACAGGAATGACATGATCAGATTTGCATCTTCAAAGATCACTTTGAAAGTGGTGTGGAGACCGATTTTCAGAACGTGCTGATAGAGGCTGTTTTATCAGCTGGATCTGTATGATGACATTAGTACAGGGAGTGAAGGTAGTAGTACTTAGATTAGGGTTGAGGGGGAAAGTGGAGTGAAGAAAATTAATTATAAAGCTATTTAGGAGGTAGGAACAACAAAATTTGATATGGAGTATTGGATATGGGGCTGAAGAAAAAAAAGTATCTTAGACAACTCCAGGGCTTCTAGTTTGTATAATTAAATGGTGGTGCCATTCTCATCGAGGGAAAACTAGAAAATCAGGTTTGTAGAACATTCTCTTTCAATGTATTGCTGTGTATTTGTATATTTTATATATTGTTTGGAATATCTTTCAAATTTTAAGTTATTAAGAAATAAATCTGAGTTCATTGGAAGATATTTATGCAATGTAGTGCCTCATATAGGAAGATAATCAATAAACCATATTTCTGATACACGTTCCATTATTTTCTAGCTGGTTGACTTTATACAATTAACTTAACCTCTCTGTACCCCATTCTCTTCGACCTTAAGATAGAAATAATACTATGCCTGCCTGGAAAAAAACTAGCTAGCAGGATTCCCATAATCTATTCTCTCCCTTTAGTAAAGGGAGTTCCCCAAGAAAGAAAGAAGATGACCTAGTTAAACCTCCTCATAAAAACGATAATGGGAAACTCGGAGCAAAGTTAATCATGCCAAAGCATCCTTTCACCAAATGATGCTAGTGAGAGAGTCCTAATTATGGACTGAATTGTGTCCCCCCAGAATTCACATGTTGAAGACCTAACCCCCGATGTCTGGAGATAGGGCCTATAATGAGGTAATTAAGGTTAAGTGAGGTCATAACGGTGGGACCTAAATCTCATGAGACTGCTGTCCTTATAAGAAGAGGAACAGACATGAGCGATCTCTCTTTTTCTCTGCGTATGCACAAAGGAAAGGCCACGTGAGGACACAGGGAGAAGGACTACCATCTACAAGCAGGAGGAGTGACCTCATCAGAAAGCCACCTTGATGCACCTCGATCTTGGAATTCTAGCCTCGAGAACAGAGAAAAGTAATTTCTGTTGTTTAAGCCACCCAGTTCATGGTGTCTTGTTATGGCAGTTCTATTAGACCAATACAGTCTCTATCTATGAAAAAACTTCAGCATGATAAATTTTGATTTCTTAGAGTAGATAAATCTGGAACCTAAAGATTATGGGCCATGGTACTGGAAAATGTTGTATAAACTAGTAACTATCTGAGTATAAAATAGAAATGTGTCATCACTTTAAAAGCTCTCTTTCATATAAGTAATGTAGCAACTGACATTACTTATTTAGAGGCTTCATGTGTTCATCAGTGCCAGAATAAATCTTGATGCAGCAAGAAAGGACATGGGTGTCTCAGACCTCCCCCTGATAACCCTGTGCCTCGTTATTAGTTATAATGAATATTAGTAAAGCCTGATGCAGGGTAGACCTGCGGTTGTTATGGGACTGGTTTGATACTGCGGCCTTTTGTGTTAAGATCACTACCTCAGAGGATTGTGGTAATGATTACATCAATCAGTGCCTGTGCAAACGCAGTGCCAAGTTCATAACAAACACCCATTGAGTGTCACTGTTATTAATATGTTATAATATATTATTATAATCCCGAGAAACATAAGAGCTCTCATTTATAGAATGAATAGTAGGTGACAGGCACTTAAACCAAGTGCTTTCCATGGATTATCTCATTTAATCACCAAAAAGCCCTATGTTCTACATTTATTACCATTATATAAGAAGCCTGAAGCCTAGAGATTAATTTTTCCAAGGTCATATAGCTAATCAATTATGGCAGTGGGTTTTAAACCCAGGCAGGCTAACTCTCCGGTTGGGTTCTTGTTCCTTATTCTAAATAATACTGCCTTCCTACACTCATCTGCCTCTGAAAACCCATTGGAATGTCCATCCAGGTGCTATTTAAGTGTGAAAGAAGTATAATTTATTAACTAGCATGAAAATGGCCTTAAAATGTTAATGCAGTTTCTAAATGTATGTGACTTCCACCCAGGGAGTTACTTATGTCAGGAAAAGTAAAACTAGAGAAGACTATCATTTGGACTCCATTTCTCAAAATGCAATCACCGTTTGATGTTCCACTGAGCCTAATCCCCAAAGGAGCAGCATGGGCTGGCCAATTCTGAAACAATAAGATGACATTGGAGTTTTAGGAAAATTAGCATGAGGTTTGATGAGTTTCTTTATTTCTCTTGTGCTCACAGATAATGCAAGCTATTTCATGTCCTACTGCTTTCTTCTAAGCAATAGGAATAAGCAAGAAAAGGAAGAGATATGTCAACTCTATCAATTTTGATAACACCAATAATTAGGTCAACATATATGACTGAAATATTATTTTGGAGGATAAGAATGTTGATTTGATTTGAAATTATAGTTAGAAATTTTATAGGCATTCCACAGCCTGATTACATAAATAATAATTATAAACTAAGGGCACTTAATTTAGTCTTATACCATTTTATTCATTAAAGACATTCATTTTTATAAAATATTATAGGTTAGATACTAAAGCCTATTTCCATGGATTTTTTTTACACAATACTGAGAATAAATGATTAAATAACAATGTCTCTGGCACTGACACATGTAAGCAGAAGGAGATTATCTAATAATGTTAGCCAGGAAGCATAATGGGGGCCATGTTTCTGCCCATTGTGGTTCTTTTCCGTCCGGATATCAAACAGGAAGCAATTTTTCCTGCCTAAGGGAGTTCATAGCCTTTGCTGTTGCAGAAAACAGGGCATGGCAAAGAAAACAAGGTGCGCGGAATCACATGAGAAAAAAGACCATATCTGAAGTAAGTTCTAAGAAATACAGACACATCGGTAAAGAAATTTCTGCAAATCATAATAAGGACTTTGATGCAAAAATGCCACCATGGCAGATTTGCATGGAACCATCCAAAGGAAGATTAGGAGGACCTGGAAGAAAACAAATCTAGATTGGACGAGAACAGAGAAGACTACTTATTAAGGAGAAATGGAAAATCACAGCAGTATTGCATTTGTAAATAATCGATAATTAATTTTATATACATATACATAAGTCGATTGCACATGAAAATGCCTATTTGTTTTTAGAAAGCCTTCTGTGAAAATTTATTTCTCTAAGTATTGTTAGATACCAGAACTGAAAAGACCCGGATGGGAGAGGCAATCTGCCATGGGCAGTTAGCAATTCGCACATTCTTACAGAGCGTGCCAAGAATACAAATGTCTGACCACAGTTTGCCCAGGCCATTTCAAAAAGTTGTGTTTACAGGAAGCAATCTTGAGAGACAGAGTAATGTTCTCCTCCCACACAAAAAGCAAGCCTACTGCTGCTATAAAAACAGTGGAGTCCCAAGTTCAGTGTTCCTGTCTTATAACTGATGGCATGTTCAGGCTCACAACTAGGCCCTCTGTGTCCCCCATGTGCATGAGGGACAAGGGAACCGATACAAGCAAATGGATGCTCATACATAGATAAACAGTGATAGGCTGGCTTATTAGCTTGCCAGGATGCTAAAATCAAATCCCAGAATCAACAGACCCTGCTCGATGCTACAATAAAGATTCCAGGGCCCGAATAGATGAATGGGGTAATAACATCTTTCATAATGTGTTTGGTTTTTTTAATAGGTTTTTTGAGAGCAATTTTAGGTTACACAAAAATTCCCCAGAAAGTTTAAGGGTTTTTCATACTCCCCCATCCCCAACTGTCTCTGTTATTAACAACTTGTATTTATGTGGTACATTTGTTAAAACTGATGAACCAATATTGATATGTCATAAAGTCCATAGTTTACGTTAGGGCTTACTCTTTGCAGTTGTATATTCTGTGGGTTTAACAAACACATCATGTCACATGTCCCATCATTAGAGTGTCACATAGAATAGTTTCACTGCCATAAAAATCCCCTATGCTCTACTTATTCATCCCTCCCCTCCTCCTAACCACCAACCGTAAAGGAGGAAAGAAAGAATCATGTGCCATCGTGTGTCATACTTTGATTACGCTAGATTAGTTCATCCATACAACATCTCTAGGAACGAAGCAGGTACTGTCCTCATTTTGCAGATGAGGAAGCTGAGGTCCAAGTATTTAACTTACCACGGCCACAACATAAAAGAGGGGGTACAGTCAATCCACTTAGATCGTTTTGAAAAACAGTCATTTTTCTTCTTCATTAATCTGTAACTGAAAGTAAAAAAAGATGACATTAAAAACCAGAGAGATAAGTCGGCCCGCTTTACTCCTAACGCTCTGGTTCTTTGTTTACCACACCAGAATCCTCTTTTTAGAGCTAGGAGGGACACTTCAAACAAACACCCTGGCTTGCTCTTTCCATGAGAATGCTGTATAAGGAAAGCTGACTCAAGAACCATCTTCCTGAAATACAAATACTTTCCACTACACTGAAGCCTGCAACAGACTGTCATGACTTATTTGATCTAAGAATTAAGCTCCTTGTTGATACGTGCTTGAGAAAGACTATGTACAAAGCCTCCAAAATAAAGCAAGAAAATATTATTTTAAAAATTTAATTACCTACACATTGTAATGTCCACATCATCTTAAGACTCTTCAACATATATATATATTATAATATATATTATATGTTATATATATATATGCTATCACAATATTAAAGGCTTCATCTAAATAACTAGAGAAGTTTATTGCAACCAGAATCGTTATTTTATTTCTGTAAAACATTCCAAAACTAATAGGATAATTTCTAGAAAATTTTTAAAAAGAAAATATAACTTAAACCAAGCACTGGGCTATGTACTTGAATATTTTTTTTAGTTTACTCATATAACATACCTATGAGCTTTACAGACCCTAGTCTGTCCTTTCTATAATTTGTCTCGCTGTAGTGTGTCTTGCGCACTAATTATGATATGGCAGAAACTTTAAAAAGAGCCCTAATAGTAAATGATAAAGTTCTCATTCCTGACTTCCAGCTAAATCTTCAAACCTGTACACACACACGAACTTTGCACGATTATCCATTCCAGTCCTCTTCTCTTGTTAGAAAACATGCGTTTTCAGACCGCGCGAACACGCCAATCACATGAGTAAACTGCAGCCATGCCACAGCCACCTTTCCTGCCCTCCGCCTCATCCCTGCCTCCAGCATCCTATGGTCACATGCCCTTCTCCGCCAGTCAAAGCCTTGGTTGACCCCAGCCAAAAAAATTTTCACCTCTCAATGTTCAAAAGTAGCAATGATAGTTCTAAGTTCCTGTTGTCAATAAGTGAAGAGAAGACACACAGGTCTAGACTCAGAGAGAAGATAAAGTGGGTTGGCCAAAACAAGAATCAGACAAAATTAATATTCCCACCGTTTTGTTGTGTATCATGCATCAGTGATTTTAGGCAACAAAGAAAAAACCATTAGTTTTATGTGCCCATAAACATTTATGCCCTTTTCTTTGGTTTACAGTCCCTACCCCCCACCGCCCCCATCATTTCTTTATTTTGAATTCACATTAGCCAGTTGTGACTATTTTGACCTTTTGGGTGTTTTTTTTTTTTTAAATCATACTTCAAATTCCAATTTGTTTGAATGCAACACTAGGTAAAATGTTCGTGATTCATTATGACTCTACTGCTAGTCAAACTCTCTCAGGGAAGAGGGCAGAAACACTACCAAACTTTTGAGAAAGATCCTCTTACAATAATGAAAGTCTGTGAGTTAGCAGCAATAATTGCTATTTGATGTAAATTAATGAATAATAAACCTTGATTATCTTCAAGATCTTCGAATTCCTTCATAATCTCATATACCCTCTGTCCCCTTTACAAGGCAGACCTTTTGCCAACAGCATTTCACTCAAGACTAATCGAAGCCTGAGCTTGAACTTGAATAGACACTGAGGTTGCATATTTGTTTTATTACAGCTGCAATTTTGAAAGCTTTTATCAGAGGTTTTCAAGGTTAATCCCATTACACCCTCTATGCCTATTGATTTTAGTTGCCACCAAAATCCGAAGTCAACTCTCACCTTCAGGACCTGAATTCCCATGAGGCTCTGGACATGCCCTTTTCTGGCCCACCTCTTACCCTGTTCAACACCCGAAATCTTTCCATGGTGCCCTCTGAGACTCAGTCATCAGCAAAATTGCCTTCTCTCAACATTTCCCTCGCATCTTGCTTTAAAATTGCATCGACCATGCAGGCTGCTCCTCTGCGGCCCAAATTCGACTACCGCTAGGCCCCAGGTGGAGAAGACATTCTTGCTGCTGTTGCTCCTTGCAGACCATTCTTCCTCCCTCCTCCGTAACATTTTAAATCTTATGACATCAAACTCCAGCACTCCCTGTCCCTCAAACTACCCCCAGAGCCAGTGTCCACCCATCCCCCACCACCACCACCACCATCTACCTCCCACCGTTCCTTGGAGATTTTAATTCCTCTTTGACACTGTCTCAAACCCTATTCCTGTCATAATTCCCAGCTGTTCACATAAGTGATCCATCTAATGCACTGTCGCTTAGTGCCTTGACCTCCTCTCCTCCAATGACTTTATCCTCCACCCTACTCCAGCCACTTACACGCACATGGCCATACCTCAGTCCATGCCATTCCCAATAACTATTGTCTCTCAATCATCTCCGTTTGAGGCATTCTACTTTTCTGACCATTATCACCTTTCTAGCTCACTTCCTCTATTTGGAAACTGGAAAATTCCAACAACCCCCTGACCCCAGCAGAACCTACAATTCACTTATTCTAACATCTTTTCATTGTCTCTCACCCCTAATATCTTAACCTTGATCCTTATCTAAATTGTATGGTCAATCACAATCACTCTTAATTCTTCTACCCTTCTGTCTTGTTTCCCTCTAGTCTTCCAAATATCTTAATGTTGAAGTGCCCAGCTTGAAGCTATTTCTCTTCTCCTATCTACACTAATTCCCTTAGCGCTATCAATCACCCCACAGCGAGCAAATTAGAATTGCCAGACCTGCCTTGGTTTAATGTAGAGAAAAAGATTTTGAGTCTTATAGAGACTGAAATGTTAGAGTGGATTTGTCATTTGAAGACCTACTTACCCACATAGAGAGGGTCCAGACAATATACCTTTCATCACTAGTTGAGAAATAAATTTGTGAGGGGAGCCCCAACATCTTTGAAGAGCTCAGTGATTTTTCTATAGGCCAGACCTTACAGTGGGAAACCAAAATGCAAGGGAGTAATTGGATCCTGGGGTGGTAAGGGTGAAGTGGCAGCCTTCTACTGCCACAGGCAAGTGGGTATGGTTACCATGATCAACGGCACAGTCAAAGCAGCAACCTGTCAGTTGGCTAGTTAATCATGGTGTTCCTGAAAGTGAAATAGATAGAAAACCTACTAAATTCTTACTTGGCCAGTATAAGTAGAAAATGTCCAAGTCAAGTGAATAAAAGTCTAGTGTGAACCATAAAAAGAGAGAGCATGACCCCTCAATCAATTCCCAGACTTGACTCAGTTCATGGACCCAGAACTCCTTGAATGAAGGAGAGGCTAGGTGCCCCTGAGGAAGGACCCCAGTACACTGACCCAAATTTATATTGTTAGTCTTTCTCCCAGCCTTTCCCAAAGTTACCTACAGTCTTTTGCCAAGGTAGCTGTGCATTGGTGGAAAGGGGTGGGGAGTAATAATTAGAGCGTCCAGGGACTACTGGACACTGACTCAGAACTGACACTAATTCCAGGAGATCTAAAATATCATTATGATCCACCAGAGTATGGAGGCCAAATGATCAATAAAATTTTCGCTCCACTCTGTTTCACAGTGGGCCCAGTGGTTCCCATCACCCATTCTGTATTTATTTCCCGAGTTCCAGAATTAATCATCGGAACAGATGTACTCGGCAACCAGCAGAATCCCTACACTGGTTCCCTGATCTTTAGAATGAGGACTATTAAAGTGAGAAAGGCCCAGTGGAATCCATTAGAACTGCCTCAACCTATGAAGATAGTACACCACAAGCAATACCAGATTCTTGGAAAGACTGCAGAAATTAGTGATATAAAGAAGGATGTGGAAGATGCAGTCATGGTAATTCCCACATTCCCATTCAACTCACTTACTTAACCTATACAGAAGACAGATGAATCTTGGAGAATGACAGTGCATGATCATTAGCTTGACCAGATGGAAACTCCCACTGCAGTTATTCTACTAGATGTTTCATTCCATGAGCAAATTAACACATCCCCTGCTACCTGGAATGCAGCTATTGATCTGGCAAATGCTTTTTTCCTCCATACCTATTAGTAAAGGCCACCAGAAGCAGTTTGTTTACAGATAGCAAGGCCAACAGACCTTAGCCTGCCTACCTCAAGGGACCATTAACTCTACAGCCCTAATTTGGGGTCATAATTTAATTTACAGGTGTCTGATCACTTTTCCTTCCACAAGATAGCAATGTAATAGACCCTTGGATCAACTGATTGGACCTGGTGAGCAAAATGTATTAACCACTCTAGAGTTTGGAGGAAGACTCCTGTGTGTAGATACACTACTCTCCTTTTGAAAAACACACCTTGAGCCTTAGTAGAGACTGACAACATAGCCATGAGCCACCAAAATACCATGTGACCTGAGTTGCCCATCATAAACTGGGTGTGGTGTCATCGACGCACCAAGCCATGAATGTGGCATGTACAGCAGCACCCATCATCAAATGGAAATGGTAGCTTTGTGATAGGGCCTAAGCAGGCCCTAAAGGCACAAGTTACCTGTAGAAATGGCTCAAATTCACTCCCGCCACACTGCCTTCTCTCTCCCAGCCTGCACCTATGGCTTCATAAGGAGTTGCCTACAATCTATTGACAGAGGAAGAGAAAACTGTGGCCCGGTTTACTGATGGTCTTGGAGCAAATTTCTCCAGAGGGCTGTATATGATCTGAATAAGCCAGCATCTGATACATGGCGCCGTTTCTCCCATAGTCAGGTGTCATAAGTCCAGAATTAAGGGTAAAAATGGGAGTGGTATCACTTGCTGTTATCCCTAGTGACCTGTAACCAAATTTTTGTTCTCTATTCATGTGACCTTTTGCTCTGCCACCTTAGAAGTCTTAGTTCCAAAGGGAGGAATGCTTCCATCAGAAAATAGAATAATGCCATTGAACTGTGGGGGTTAAGAAAGCCACTAGGTCACTTCGGACTCCTCATAACTATGAATCAACAAGCAAAGAAGGGAGTTACTCTGCTGGCTGGGTTGATTGATCCTGACTATCAAGGGGAAATGACACTGCTGCTCCACAATGGAGATGAGGAATGCACTCTGTCTGGATTACAACAGATCCCTTAGGGCATCTTTTAATGTTACCACCCTGTGATTAAAGTCAATGGAAATCTACAGCAATCCAATCCAGGCGGGACTGCTAATAGCCCAAATTCTTCAGGAACAAAGGTTTGAGTCTCTCAGAGAGGCAAAGAACCACAATTAGCTGAGGTGCTTGCTAAAGGCAAAGGGAATACAGAATAATGGGGAAACAGTAGTTATAAACACCATCTAAAACCACATGACCAGTTACAAAATGATGAAGACTTGTCATAGTATTCCCTTCTTATTTTGTTTTGAATGTTTGCATGTGTAATATATTTGCTTAGTTTATAACAAAAAATGTTAGTACATATTAAGCAAATATTTTTGTGTTCTTTCCTCTATTGTACCCTTATTAAGATATAACAAACATAGTATTTAAGTCCTGTTAATTTTACATCATTATTTAAGTTACAGGATATCAAGGAGAAGAGTAAACATCACTCAGTACTTTACCTTTGGGGAAGGAGTTAGTGTTTCTGGTTTTACATAGGATGGTAAGGTAAAATTATGATCTAGTTATTGTCTTTATTTGGAGATTTAGTATGTAAATAATTAAGTTCACGGAGAGGTGTACGTGCCAAGTGTGGTTAATATTATGTCACCTTGACTGGGCCATGGAATGCCCACATATTTGGTTAAATATTATTCTCTGGTGTGTCTGTAATAATGTTTCTGAATGAGATTAACAGTCGACTAAGTAGACTGAGTAAAGCAGATTGCCCTACCAAGGTGGATGGGCCTCATCCGACCCATTAAAAGACAGACTGAATAGAACAAAAGGCACAGTAAGAGAGAATCCATGCTCTCTGCTTCCCTTTGGACTTGAAATGGAACTCTCCTGGGACTCCAGCTTGCCAGATACAGATCCTGATACTTCTCCACCTCCATAACTATATGAGCCAATTCCTTATAAATCTTACACGGTTCTGTTTCTATTGGTTCTGTTTCTCTGGAGAAGTCATACTAATACAAAACTATTCCATCACCACAAAGAACACCTTCATGCTATTCCTTTATATTCATACCCATCCTCCTCTTTCCCCCTTGCTTTTCCCCACAACCACCACTAATCTGTTCTTCATTTCTAAAACTTGCTTATTTTGAGCTGGTTATAGAAATGAAGTCACACATTATGTGACTTTTGAGATTGGCTTTTTCTGCTTAACATCATGTTTTTGAGATCCATCCAAGTTGTCATATCCATCAAGGGTTTGCTCCTTTTTATTTTGAGGAGTATTCCATGGCATGGATGCGCCACAGTTTCTTTAGCCATTTAGCTATCAACAAACATTTTAGCTGTTTCTAGTTATTGGCTATTACAAATAAAGCTGCTATGAACATTTGTGTACAGTTCTGTATGAACATAAATGCTCATTTCTCTCGAATAAAATTGCTTGGACATAAAATAGCTTCATATTCAACTTTTAAAAAACTGCCGAACCATTTCCTAGAGCAACTGAGCCATTCTGCATTCCAGTTTCTCTGCATCCTTGCCAGCACTGGTACTGTCGCTATTTTTCATTTTGGCTGTTCTAACGGGTGTGTAATGATATCTGGTAGTCTTAATTTATTTTTCCGTAGTGGCTAGTGATGTTGAAAATCTTTTCCTGGACTTATTTGCCACCTGTATATCCTCTTCAGTGAAATATATCTTCATGTCTTTTGCTCATTTTGAATTGAATTGCTTAATTTATGCATTTTCTTTAAAAAAATTATTGTGATAAAATATACATATAACTTACATTTTAACCACTTTTAAGTGTACATTTCAATGATATTGAGTACGTTCATAATGTTGTTCAATCATCACCACTATCCATTTCCAAAACTGTTGATCCTCCCAAACAGAAACTCTACTCATTAAACAATAGCTCCCTATTCCCTCCTTCTCTCAGTCTCTGGTAACTTCGATTCGACTTTCTGTCTCTATGAACTTGACCTCATACGAGTAGAATCATATTTGTCTTTTCGAGTCTGACTTATTTCACTTAGCATAATGTTTTCAAGGCCCATCCATGTTATAGCATGCATCTCATTCCTTTTTAAGGCTGAATAATACTTTTTATACACTTAAAATTGTATCTCCCATATTTTATCTATTCATTTGTTGATAAACATGTGGGTTGTTATGGATATTGTAAATAATGCTGCTATGAACATTGGTGTACAAGTATCTACTTGAATCCTTGCTTTCAATTCTTTTGGAACTATGCCTAGAAGTAGAATTGCTGGGTCAGATCATATGGTGATTCCAACTTTGTGAGGAACCATCAAATTGTTTCCCATAGCAGATAGATGATTTACATTCCCATCAGCAATGCACGATTTCTCCACATCCTCACCAACTTTATTTTTCATCTTTAAATAAAAAATAATAGCCATCCTAATGCACATGAAGTGGTATCTCATTGTGGTTTTGATTTGCATCTTCCTAATGGTTAATAACATTTAGCATCTTTTTCTTGTGCTTATTAGCTATATCTATATATCTGTGTATCTTTCTTGGAGAAATCTATCACGTCTTTTGGCCATTCTTGAATTGGGTTTTGTTATTGTTGAGTTGTAGGAGTTCTTTATATATTCCGGATATTAAACACACATCAGATATAGTCTTTACAAATATTTTCTCCCATTCTGTGCATGGTCTTTTCACTTTTTTGATAGTGTCAGTTAATATGTCTTTTACTATTGAGTTTTTAAGAGTTCTTTTCTATAGGTACAAGTCTTTCATCAGATATCTGATTTACAAATATTTTCTCCTGGTCTGTAGCTCGTTTTTTTTTCATTCTCTTAAAAGAATCTTTCACTGAGATTTTGTTTTCGTTTTTGTTTTTGTATATGGAACTCTTCACAAATTGGCGTGTCATCCTTGAGCAGGGGTCATGCTAATCTTCTCTGCATTGTTTCAATTTTAGTCTATGTGTTGCTGAAGCGAGCAAAAGCCGTTCTTTATTTTAATGAAGTCCAGTTTATCTATTTGCTCTGGTGTCCTAAGTACTCTTACCAAACTCTGGGTCCCAAACACTTTTTCTTATATTAATCAAAAAGTGTTATGGCTTTACATTTTTACATTTAAATTTATGATCCATTTTGAGTTAACTTTTCTATCAGATGTGAGTTGAGATCAAGGCTTGTTTTTTGCCTGTGGATAGCCAATTGCTCCAGCATCATTTGTTGAAAAGGCTATCCTTTCTCCATTGAATGGCTTTTGCACCTTTGTCAAAATTCTGTTGAGATATTTCTGTGCTTCTATTTCTGTAGTCTGACCTGTTCCATTGATTTATGTCTATCCCTCTGCCAATAACACACTCTCTTGATTACTGCAGTATATACTAAGAACTAAATTTGGGTAGAGTGATTCCTCCTACTTAATTCCTTTCCAAAATTGTTGTCATTATTCTGGTTTCTTTGCCTTCCATATAATTTTAGACTAATTATTTATCTACAAGAAAAGTCTTGCTAAGATTGTTAATAAAAATTTTATTAAACCTGTATATCAATTTGGGGATAATGAACATCTTTACTATATTGAGCCAGCCAATCCATAACAATATTTCTTCATATATTTTGTTCTTTTGTTCTTCATTCTTCTTCCATCAGTGTTGTGTTGATTTCAGTATGAGTTGTGTACATGTTTTGCTGGACTTATACCTAAGTTGTTTTGTTTTCGAGTGATTGTGAACAGTATTGTATTTTTTATTTTGGTTTCCACATGGTATATAAACGTTGAATCCCTAGATTATACACCAAAGCTAATATAATACTGTATGCCTATATACTTTAAAAGGTAAGCATAGTAACAAAACAAAGTAGTAGATAATTTAGAATTGACGCCATGAGGAGATGACTTGTAAGCAGAGACTTAAATTACAGGAGCCAGAGAAGAAAGTTCAGTAAGTACAAAAGCCCAAAAAGAATTTGACCTAAGGAAGAACCATAAGAAGGCCAGTGTGGTCTACATAGTAAAGAGGAGAGTGGTAGGAAGACTCAAGAGCCGCTTCGTATAAGGTCTTATCAATGGTAGGCACTTGAATTTTATTCTAAATAAAAGGGGAAGCATGGGAGGATTTAAAATAGGATAGTGAGATTAGCTTGGTGTGCCTTATAAGTTATAAGGAAATATTAACCCACCTTTCCAAAGTAGTTGATATATTTCTATTTTTTCCTTACAATTAAAATTATGTTCAGGTACAGTTCTAACTACATAAAAGGATTCTTTGTAATTACTTTACATGATGGTTTATTATCACAGCTCTTTCTAACCTAAAATGACTCTGCTTTCAATGCAACAGGGTGATATAAATATCCTAGGGGAAAGTTAACTTCACAGTAGAGCTGTTGCAGTTGGCCAACTCTAACCACTGCCTTTGGAAAAGCCTTTTTTCTTTGCTCATCACAAACAAACAAACACAATACACACTACACACACATTATTTTCACCTAATAGCTATTTATTTAAGTGTTCATAGCTTCATTATCTTATCTATAAAATAAAGCTATTAATGTCTACTTCCAAAAGTCTGTTTTATGAACTAAAGATTAAGTATAATATATTGAGTTTCAGGCAAATAGAGAGTGTTTAATAAACAATAATTCTCTATCCTGAGCTTTTTCTCTTTCGACCCCATTACTTAACTCCCATTCCCAGATCTATATCTACAAAACCATTTAATTAGTAACTGGGGCCTTAGACTAAATCTTTACACAAAGCCTGAAAGCTTGTAGCAATTACACTTACTAATCCAAAGATTAGTGGCAAGGCATACTGAAACAAAACCTTTTCACAGACTTTTCTGAAAAGTTTTAATATGCTGAACAGAAACATAGTACTCTATATAATTTTTAGTTATGTTATAAAATATTTGAAAGCTGACCACTTCCAATTTAAATCTTACAACCGTGAGAACATATCATGTACATTTTTTTTTTACCAATGGCAAAAGAAGAAAACATCCTTTGAATATTTTGTGATAAAAACCTATTAAATATTTTCTTTCATGCATTTATCACTCAAGGAGGACTTTAGAAATACTACCATGGTGCTTTCGGACACCTAATAGTATGAATGTATTATATAGACTGAGAATAAATTCATTATGTGTCACTCAGATATCATATTTTATATTCAATTTCTGAAGGTATTAACGGAAAGGGGGAAATGTTATTGATTATTCAAACTAATTGACGATAAATGCATGAATCTGAGGAATTGAACGTGAGCGTAGAAGCACGACTCCGCGCTCCTTTACTGCAGTCTTCAATGTCAGCACACACACATACTGAATACTGTGAAATTCTCACCCAGTTCTCTATTTTCAAAATACTCTTTGACACAGGTATATATACATCCGCATTTCATTTTCTCACCTGTCGTTCTGCAGTAATTCTCCCATTTTGGGGGGCAGCTTATTAACTTTAGATATACCAGAAAAGTTCACTAAAAAGATATTTGCTAGAGGCTTAAGGACACCACCTTTTTCTTCTGATACTGACCGTCGTTAAACGTAATGCCGCCACGGCCAGGATAGTCCTTACTTTATTAACCACAACGGAGAAGGGACTCGCATTTAGGAATCCCAGCTCATTTCTTGATGAATGAGCCAATGAGCCAAGACCGTAAATGATTTATTCTCAGTCCGAGTTTTAGGTTTCTCCTTACTTTCTCACCAAGTGCCAGCATTCTCAAACCTTTCTCCTTCACAAGATTTTACATTAAATAGCACTTTCTTGGACTTTCGCGAGTAACCTGACCCAGCACCTACAGAGATCAGGAGGTGGAAATCCCAGGGTCGAGGCCACCTCCACCGCGCTCGCTTCGGCCGCTGCTCTCGCACAGCCGCCTGTGACTCGACACACGAACCCACATGACGCAGGTGTCTGCGCGCGACTCGACGAGAGACGGCCGCGCCTGCGCAGCAGCAAAGGGGCGGGGTCCGAGCGTGACCCGGAGGGAGTAGCGGGTTTGGGCGCAGGAGGGGACAGGGGAGGGAGGAAAGGACTGGGGAGGGGCGGTGGGAAGGGAGGAAAGGAGTGTGAAGGGGAGGAGGAGGAGAGGGAGGAGGGACGGACCTTTCCGCAGAGTCCTAAGTCCTTCACTTCCTGTTTGCTGGACTTTCTGAATCCGGGTCAAGCATGTTCCCCTCCTCTTCTCCCCGGCTGATCCAGCAATCTGGGTGACAGCGGCTCCACAGTCAGCCCAGGGCCCGCCTCGGCTCACGATCGGCTGGAGCCCGGACCCCCACACCTGCCCAGGACGCGGAGGCGCGCTTCCTCCACCGACCGGATCGCAGCCCCGGGCCCTTAGCGGCCGCCGCCGCCGCCGCCTGGGGGTCTCGCTGGCCCCTCCGCGCTGATGCTGAGAAGGACCGCGGGCCCGGGGCGGCGGCCAAGTGCGAGCCTCTGGCTCATTAGACCTGTCGCGGGCGGTGCCGGTTCTTACGAGCCCCAAGCTTGCTATCTCCGGCCCGGGCTTGGATGGACACCCCTGCCCGATAAATGTGGCTGTTGAGGCAGCGGTGGCGGTGGTCGGTCCCGCTGCTGCTGCGCTCCAAGTTCACCTCCGCCCCGGGCTCTCCCGTCCCATCTTGGGGCCGTGGCCGCCCGCTCTCTACTCCCCGGTCTTGCAGCGTGGCGACAATGGACAAGATCCTGGAGGGCCTAGTGAGTTCTTCGCACCCGCTGTCCCTAAAGCGGGTGATTGTGCGGAAAGTGGTGGAGTCGGCGGAGCATTGGCTAGACGAGGCGCAGTGCGAGGCCATGTTTGACCTGACCACCCGGCTCATCCTGGAGGGCCAGGACCCCTTTCAGCGACAAGTGGGGCACCAAGTGTTGGAGGCTTATGCACGGTACCACCGGCCCCAGTTCGAGGCCTTCTTCAACAAGACGTTCGTGTTGGGTCTCCTTCAGCAGGGCTACCACTCGCTGGACAGGAAGGACGTAGCCATCCTGGATTACATTCACAACGGCCTGAAGCTGATCATGAGCTGCCCGTCGGTGCTGGACCTCTTCAGCCTGCTGCAGGTGGAGGTGCTACGGATGGTGTGTGAGAGGCCAGAGCCGCAGCTTTGTGCCCGGCTGAGCGACCTCCTGACCGACTTCGTGCAATGCATCCCCAAGGGGAAATTATCGATCACCTTCTGTCAACAGCTGGTTCGAACGATAGGCCACTTCCAGTGTGTGTCCACTCAGGAGAAAGAGCTGCGAGAATACGTCTCTCAGGTGACAAAAGTGAGTAACTTGCTGCAGAACATCTGGAAGGCGGAGCCCTCCACACTGCTGCCTTCCTTGCAAGAAGTTTTTGCAAGCATTTCTTCTACAGGTAAGGGTCATTATAGCCTAAGAAAACCTTTGTTTGAAATTCCTTATGCCTCCCATACATACACCGTGTCTGTTTCCTTGCCCTGAGAATATTGCTAGTGGGAGCAAATCTTAGTACCCTCATCCAAAATTTCATTCCAATCCACTACCCTATTCAAGTTGTCACTTTGTACCTTGAAAACAGGCCTTGTTTTTATTTTAAAGGTTAAGAACGTTGAGATCTAAGACCTTTGGCACTAAACAAGTTGCTTGATTACTCAGCCTCTGCTCAGGTTATGGAATGCTTGGAGGATGACAGCTACTACATAAACTTCTATTTGTTAGTGACTAATGGTAGTGTAATAAGGTTTCTTATGGTACTGTGACCCTATTTTTTTGTAATGAGTTTTCCTCTTTTTTTAAAGTTTCCCATTTTTTTATTCATGGCGTGTGCAGTTTGTTTTATTACTGGATTGTCCTAGTAACTATGTAGGTTTTGAATATTGACATTTTCTGGCTGCAGTAGTGTTCCTGAGAGAGGACGCAGGTAGAGTGAGGGAATGGAAAGAATACGAGGACTTAGATAGGTGTTTTGGCACTGGGCGCATCCTTGGAAAGCTGGGGGGGGGTCAAGTGATAGACACTTAGGGAGAAAATGCTTTGTCACCCAAGGATTTTATCTGTGCCTTTATATTCCTTGTTCTGAACTGGAGCTTTCAGCTCTGCGAGTCGTGAAGCAGTAGATTCAGAACGATGTTCACTTCCCCTCTGCTTGGCACAAGCATTCTCCCTGGCCGGTGTTGGAAATCGAACTTGTGAAGAAGGTGCCCTTCTTTATCTTGTGAACCAGAAATAAGAGTAGAGTTTTAACAAGCGCCATGCATTCTGATGAATTAAATAATTTATGAAAGAAGTAGCAATATGTATTTGTGGTATCTGAGTCAATTTTTTTAAAATTGCAATTCTTGTATTGCCTATGTTGCTAGAACTGTTAGATTTCTCCAGAACGTTTTCAAGTGTAACAATAAAGGTGTTCACCTTGGATTTTCTTAATTTTTATATGGTTTAAACCAACCCCCCCCCAAATTCACTTTAATTTCTTCGTTAAGAGATTTTTTAAATCTTTAGAGCAGTATAATGACTCCTGTAATTAATACTCGTAAATTACTTTGGAGGGTCTAAAGTGGGAATTTAAATAACTTTCATTTTTTACTACTGCTTTGCAAATGAATATTTTAGCACAGCAACAACTTAATATTAAAGAATGCAAGAAAATAAAGTAACTTATGGACTAAATATGGCAATAGTGAACATTGCTTTTTATATTGCAATAGTTCTGCCTATAGAATGAGCAATCATGGCTACTCCCTCTTGATCTCTAATTTCTATAATTTAACATTCCTTTTATGTTAGAGTCTACGCATGAGGTAGTACATAACAACTGCTTCCTGATTAACACTTTTGCTGCAATTACTTTTTTTTTCTTTTTGGTTAAGTGTTCTCTCTAATGTTTCACCTGAACCTTCTTGCCATATTCCTTTTTCTTTTTAATTTAAAAAAATAGATGCGTCATTTGAACCTTCTGTAGCATTGGCAAGCCTTGTGCAGCATATTCCTCTTCAGATGATTACAGTTCTCATCAGGAGCCTTACTACGGATCCAAATGTAAAAGATGCAAGTATGACCCAAGCTCTTTGCAGGTACTTCTTCGTGGCGATATAGATGGTAACTGTAGATTTGAAAGGAAGGAGATATTTTGTTGTATTTCGTCGAAAAATTTAAGGGAAGTGCTTAAAACTGAAATCATGGAATCAAATATGTAAAGATTCTCCAAATTAATTGGAATGAATTGTTTATGTAACAATATGCTTGACCGGCATCCCAGTAATTCATAAATACATTTTCGCTTTTTTTAATTCCAAACACATGCACACATGTACACTTACTGTACAGTCAGGAGTTGGTTTGTCTATATATTTTACTAATTCTTTGCTTATTGTTTCTTGTAACCTATTTCTTCCCTCTGGGGACTTTCTTTTTTCCCTAAGTTCATACTTTTGCTTTCTCTTTAAGTTAGGATCTCTTTGTAATACACTGTTAGCATTTGTCTGAAATGTTTTTTTCTCCCTTATTTTCTTCTGTTCTCATATTATTAAATAATAACTAGCCCTGTGACTCCATGCTATTAGGGTCTTCTTTATATTATCTGTTTGTATTTCCTTTTCCCTTTATTTTCATCGCTCTATCAATTCTCACTTATATGTGGTTGATTTCCGAGTCTTTATGTAAAGTCCTCATTCTTTTACTTTTAAGAAACACTTATCTCCTCCATCTCTCCATAATGAAACTCCTCCCGTGTCCTGTTTAGCAGCAACACTTTTGTCAGTAATAGCACTGAAATTTCTTCCTTTTTGAGAGGAATATCTCATGAATTATGTTGCCCTTTGGGCAAAGTAGGAAGATTCAGAGTGAAACCGAAATTAGAAATAAGTTGATCCACCTTCATCGCCTAGGTAATAATAGCTAACATTTCCACTGCATGCCATACCACTGCAGCAGAGTCTTCCAGTTGGTGTTTTTGCCAGCAGTGACGTATCTCTCTTCTCTAAGTCATCCTGACCCACTCATTTTTCCCTTCTGATCAAGAAACGACAGTGATTTCCACCACTTACTAAATCAAGTGCAAATTTCACTTCTTGGCATTTAGCACTCCTGGTCTTAACTTTTTAGTCTTTTCAAAACAACCACAGTATCCAACTTATGATTTTCTTTGATTTTTAAAATATATTAGGAAATCAATTTTTACCTATTTGTTTCTATGGAAAGTTGTGATCCCGTTTTTGTATTGCATTTCTAAGTTAGCTTCATTATCCTATTTAACCCATAATCTACCCAGAGTAATTATTCTTATATTACAAATATAATTGACGAGGATAACAGTGTTTATTTTTACCATATCCCCAGCTTATACTTCCTCACACATAAATAGCAATTATCATGCTTTACTATCATTTTCTGTAATCCAAGAATATGCAGATGCAAATATACCAGGACCAGATAAGTGACATTGAAATATGAAATGGGCCAGGTGCAATTGAATACAGGGAATGGGGTATACGAGCACCTTCTAAAAGAGAAAGCTGATCCTCAACTCCAGCTGTCCTGTTGCCACAAGGAAATTTCCATTCAGCTGATCTGATTTTTCAAAAGAAGCCTGAAATCCATTTTTTTTTTAAATGTGAAATTTCCCAATTTTTAAAGCATTGGAACAAATAAAACTAAAGGCTGGATATCTAGCCTTGAGGCTGCCATCTAAAAAGGACAAGTGGTTTTATTCTCCACAAATTAAGATTAAATCTGTTTTTTGGCCTTTTATAATATTTCCAATTTTAATGTTAAAGTTTTCAAGTTGCATGTTTTTTTTTTTTTTGCGGGGGGAGTGGTTTTTGTTTTTATTTATTTTGGGGGGTTTTGGGGGGGTTTCGGTTAAGTTTGTTTGTTTGTTTTTTTAGCTGTAGAAAGAAATGACATAGGAGATTTATGAAATGGGACGCTGGAAATGGGGAAGATAGAGGAAAAGGCTGATTGGGCGATTAGGGATAACGAAGAGACATGGCCAAGTGGCATTCTCTACCCTGTCCACTCTCACTCTTTGCTAGCGCTCCCCTTAGACCTGAGCTAAGGGGGTTCTGGCCTTAGGCCCTGTATTCTAGAGCGCCCAGTCTGCTTCTGCCCTGTCAGTGCTGTCCCCGTGGAGAAGAGTCCACAAAACCAAGGACATGTGCGCACATATTTTCCTCTTCTAAACCACATCTTTCTTGTGTATGTACATTTATACTCAAAAAATATACAATATGTTCTCACATGTATTTGAAACAAAAAGTTTTTTAAAGACTTAATGTATTTTTTCTTTTTTAATTCAACACTCAGAGCTTTTCATGTTACATCCTCATAGATAGATCCATATAGATCTATCTCACTTTTTAAAACTCTGCATGTTCCATAGTATCAATACCATGGTATGCTTAGCCATTTCTTTATTGATAGACATTTAGATTGTTTGCATTTTTTCATATCGTAAGCGGTGCTATAGTGAATATAATTTGTACACAAGTTGCAAGTGTCTCTACTTTCTATTCCATGTTTATAGTGACCATAGAGTTGTGAAAATCAGCCTAACAACAGTTCAAAGATGTGGGACAGCTGTCAGGGACTATTTTAATGATTTACAACCATCATTGTTGGAAAAAGATGGCCAGTAAAACAATGTGTGTAGGAAACAAAGGGAGCATACAGATAACTGGTAGTTAACGTGCATTTGGACTTTGGGGCCCCCCTTCATGTCTAATGGAACATTTAAATATTAAGAGCAAAAACCTTAATAAAGATAATGCTCTAGTGTTAATGGAGTTATAGATGTTGTGAAAATAACCATATCAATTTAGAAGTCAGTCTTTTAAATATATTAGTAGCTCTTTTGGTCATGTGTTCACGTACTTAGTATTTATGTTTGACATTTTGCACAACCAAAGTACTTACTGCCACATGTATTAACATTTGGCGGAAGAGAAGCATTCACAATAAGTATTTGCAGTCTCATATATTAACTCATTTACTCTTCATATCAGCCCTGTGAAATAAGCGTGTTTTTCTGTAATCTAAAAATGAGGAGACTGAGACACAAAGAGGTTAAACAATTTACATGAATATTTCGGGTTCCCCCGTCTAATAAATGGTGAATTGAGATTTTTAAACCAGATCACTCTAACTTTTAAAACCTGTTTTTTTCATTACTATTTTCTTATTATATAATCCCCCAAATTGGATTACTGGGTCAAATAATATGAACATTTGGCCCAGTTGCTTCCCAGGAGTTATAACCAGTCTTCGTTGTGATTGATGTCTAACATTAGGGACAGTCTCCATCAGACCCCATATTACTTTGTCTTTATTCCCATTAAACTGGGTTGGTATTCAAGAGGAAAATACTCACTTATGCAAAATGAGGCTAGTTAGGATATTTACACATTCAGTGTCCTTTTATCTATTTGAAGTTTCTTTTTCCCTTTGTTTAGTAATATTTGAAAGGGATGAAGAGCCCTTTTTCAATTCAAAATATAGTCTTTTTTAACAGTGTATGTCATATTTATACTGTAATCACCAGAGAGGAAAAATTTTGGTTTATATCCATATATCTTAGTTCACTTAAAGTAGTTTAATGAATTCTTAATATTACTATATAGCATAAATTTAAAACTTTATTCAAAATGATGGTTTGTTAGAAATTCTTTCATGGAAATGTGTTGTATAAGAAACTGTCAGCTTACAAGATTGCAACTCCTTGAATACAAGCACCCATCATACTCATTCCTACCTCTTGATCAGTGCTTTTCATAAGCAAGCTCAGAAAATACTGAGTCACAAAGTGAGTGGTTATCTATTGTAACTTGGTACTACTGACGAAATAACGTTGAAAACATTTTCAATGTTGATAGCTTCGTTTTCCTTCAATTTTCAGAATGATTGACTGGCTGTCCTGGCCACTGGCTCAGCATGTGGACACATGGGTGATTGCACTCTTGAAAGGACTGGCAGCTGTCCAAAAGTTTACTATTTTGATAGATGTTACTTTACTGAAAATAGAACTGGTAAGTGGGAATATATAAGTCTGCTGGAATGTATGGACTCATAAAGAATCTTTTTGTCTTTCAGTTGTCCCCTTTAAAGCATCTAATTTTGAATGTGTTCTTGTTTGGTTTTGTTTCGAATAGTAATTTGAGTAGGCTTTAGAATTAAAACTTCTATTTAAGTATAGGCAACTAAAATTATTTTGCCGTTTTCAAAAATCTAATGTGAAAACATATGTTTCCCATTATCTCTTAAATCCAGCTAGTCAAGTTTTTGTTAAGATTATTCAGCCAAAACTATCTTTTGACACCAACGCTTTCCAATGTTGGTAAACCCAGGAGTTATTTCTCAAGCCTCCTGTTATTTGACCTATCAGCATCATTTAACACAGTCGATCACTCCCCCTTAAAAGACTTTCACCACTTAGTTTCCAGGTCTCCTGGTTTTCATCTAAGTTCACTGGCATCTCAGTCTCCTGTAGTGGATCTTTCTTTCTTTAGAGTGCCTTACAGCTTTGTCTCTGGCCTACTTTCTTCTCAAGTCACGCTAACCATATATGTGTGCCATGGCTTTAAATAGCATCTCCAAGTTAATGACGGCCAGATTTATAGTTCTAGTCCATTACTCTCCCATGAACTCCATATTAGCTTTAGCTTTCATGGATAAATATAAATTATCCACTATTTATTCATTCATTCATTCATTCCTATTTATGCCTATAGCACCTAGTGTTCAAGTACTAATCAGGCCCACCCTGCTTAGATTCCAAGATCAGACATCGGGCTTGTTCAAGGTGGCATGGCCGTAGACCAAATTATCCACAATTTAATCCCTGATTTTCCGCTCTCAGACCTGGTCTCCCCTATCTCAAATGGCCACTCTGTACTTCCACTTACTCAGGCCAAAAACCTTGAAGCTATCTTTGTCTCTTTTCATTCTTTCTCACCCCATACCCAACAAATCCTATTGATTCTACCTTTAAAATACATACCCAGAGTGCTGCCACTTTTAACCAGCTATGTCACTACCACCCTGGTCCAAAGTCATGCTCATCCCTTACTGTAGTGATCGCAGTATCTTCCTGCTCCTCCCCTGCAGGCGGAACACATCCTCCTGCCGCTTCTCTCATCCAGTCCCCTCCACTGTTAGTGCGTCAGTTGCTGTGCTTCACTCACACTGCCCTCCTTGCTGTATCTCTAGTACACCAGGCCGGCGTCTCAGGGCCTTGCACTGCTGGCTTTGCCCTACTTACTGTACTCTTCCAGGTATCTGCCAGGCTTGCTCTCATTCCCTTCAGTTCTGTATAGTCAGAAGTCACCTTTTTCTTGAGGCATTTTTTAAATATTCTGTATGAAATAGCAGACCCCTTTGCTACTCAGCATCACCTGTTCATCCTACCCGTACCCTGCTTTCATAGCACTTATCTCCCATTACCTTTTATTGTTTTTACCTACCATCTAGACAGTAAGCCCTGAAAGATCAGAGATTTTTCTTTCTGATCCAGTCTTGTATCACCAGGGCTTAGAACAGTACGGATCAGTAGTAGGTGCTCAATAAATATTTGGTGAATAAATTGATGGATAATGAATCAGAGAGCTATCACCTTATAAATGTGATTTGACAGAGTTTTATTTGATCAGGAGTACTTAAGAGTTGGTTAGACCATTATCTCCTTCAATCTCTGTCACGTTTTTTCCCAACTTTTCTTCTCTCAAAGTTTAAAACATATGGTAGAACTTTCTAGGGAGGGGGGTGGAATAGTCACATAAATAATTTGGGACCTTAGGAAAATAACCACTGATGGGTTAATGGCTTCCTTCCAAACTTAAGATGGATGTCTTGTCTTTTTTAAGGTTTTTAATCGACTTTGGTTTCCTCTTGTGAGACCTGGTGCTCTTGCCGTTCTTTCTCACATGCTGCTCAGTTTTCAGCATTCTCCAGAGGCATTCCATTTGGTGAGTTATGACACAGGCCTTCTACATTGAAAAACCTTGTCTTAAAATTTTAGTTCAATATTGAGTCACATTTGTATATGGTGAAAAGACAGTACCTAAATCTAATGATGATTACATATAACTTTAGATTTCTTAGAAATTTGAGATTGTAGGATTTCTTTCCAAAGAATACATTTTCAGAATGTTTGGGGTCTCAACAAAACTGCTCACTTTGTAACCACAACCAGCAATTGAAAGTTTACTGCTCTGCATGAGAGATGTCACTTGTCAGTGTCACTGATGATTGTGTTTTGCACGTGTGAACAGCATAGAAGGGGGAAAAGGTTGAAAACCACTGACTGCTTTAGAATTCCAAAAACATGAACACATCAGCCCCAGAATTAGGGCATTTCATTCCCTCTCAACCCATATCCTACAAATTCTATTGACTCCACCTTTAAAATATATCCAGACTCACACCACTTTTAACCACCTACATCACTGGTTTTGATTTGATTTGATTTGATTTGAGTAATTTGATTATCAGTTACTGCAGTTGAGAAATGACAAAACAGTACTTTGGGAACCTGTTCACTTATCTAGGGCATCACAGGAAAGCAGTGCTTCCTCCAAGGTCTGAGCCTCAGTTTTATAGGACTGAAACTCATCAATGCCCCACAGTGTAGAAATCTTAGGAATCCTCACGCACCACAGATTCAAAGGAGACAGATGAAGTGCAGCATTCCAGTTGTTGATTCTTAGCTAGAAGTATAACTAGTCTCAGAGAACCACATACAGACTGCTCAGTGCTTCATTTCCACTGAAGGAAAATTTGCAGACTTTGTAGTAAGGCAGCCTTACTAACAAGATTACATTATACATTATCACTTAGGGTAAGTGATTTCTACAGTTAAATATCCTAATTGATCAATCACTAACCTTATATGTGTGTTAAAACATAAATAAACTCGAACTTGAGCTAATAAGCAGGTGTAGTAGCAAAGTTTTTGCTGTCTTCAGGCACAATTATGTGTATGCCGTTTGAGAAAATGTTTGTTTTCATAATTTCTGGGAAGGAGATTCTCTGACATAATTTAATCATCCGTTCTAAGGTTATTACTGTTTACATAGAACACATTCGTTAATCTCTAATTAGTTGCTAATACTATACTCAACCTATTTCTTTGCTCACAGTTTTTTAAGACAGAAGATATCTCCTTACCTAGTATTACTTTTTTTTTTTTTTTTTTTCTGAGAGAAAAAGTAGTTGAGTTAACAAACAGTTAATTTTGAAATATTTGGCTTATTGAGATGAGTAAATATGACATCATTTATTTAAGGAACAGATCTGAAATTGAAAATTGTGGTCTCAGTTAGCAAAGCCTATAAACAAACACCTAATTACTGCCTACATACTTTGCATTCTGATCTGACTGTCAGCTAAAATTAACCTAGGCATATGGAGTTAAATCACCTACAGCTCTAAGTCAGCGAGGACTCCGTTAGGAGTTGTTAAGTATGAGCAATACTCTGGAATCCCAAGCATCATTATTCATTATAGCATATGTTTAGAGTATTTTAGAGCAAACCAAGATGGTTATAATGTGTATTATTATGTGCCAAGTTGCTTTTCATGTGCTTTTTTATAAGTGGAGAAAATTTTAAACAGGAGTAAAAATACCAAAGCTTGTAATTAAATAACTTATATATATTTTGTCTCATAGTAACTTAAGTTTAATGGGTATTACAATAATGTCTACAAATGTTTAGATTTGCTCATTCTAAAAAACAGGAACTTTCAACCATTTAAAAGGTAATGGCCTGCCTAGACATATCTATATGCTGTGAGGGACTTAGTCTTTTTTTTGTCAGTAACAGTTTTGACCACATAGGATATAGTAGTAGACAACCGTATTACCTGATTGCAAAAACCATATCAATATTAGGAAAGCTTTTAGAAGATTTGGAATTGTAAATTAAATAACCATTTTAAACATTCTTTCCTCTTCGTGTCTTCCACCTCTCTCACTCCTCTTCATCTCTGAGGAAACAAAATAAATTTAGATTTTTGACTATTTTAGCAAGAGAGTGTATGATAGATATGCAGTAAAATTATAATTCAGATTTGCTTAGAAATGAAGAGACGATAGCAATAGAGTGAACTCGACAGGAACTGGTCATTTCATGGTCAAATTAATACTTTTGATGGAGGTGAGGTTAAAGAAGGTAGTACAAAAGCTAAAATGTGATTTAAGACCTCAAGCATAAGTGTAAACCAGACAAAGCAGATGGGAATAGTGTTAATTTAAGATTATGGTGGTTCTTTGTAGGGGGAAGGAAAGGGAGTCGATAATCCTTTAATTATTGTTACTGCCGCTTGGATGATAAGACCATATTCTTTCAAGTGAAAGATCTAAAATTCACACTAGATGGAGCTCTAGGTTTATCTTTTAAAAAGTTCGTTCCTTTTGAACAGTCTCGTAGGTATAATAACCCTAACACTTTTCAACTTTGAGCATTCTTTAGAATGGCAGCAGTGACTAAGGCTCCTATTTTGTTCCTTAGTTTGTATGCTAGATGAAGGGAGGGAGTCTTATATGGAATTACAATCATATGTGACTTTGAAAACTAGATTTACCTTGATATTCTAGAAATTTTTGACTTCATAATTTTAAGAAAGTGACTAAACATCCAGGAAAATATTTGCTGATTGAGTAACAGTTGATTTCTATTTGTAGGTCAAGAATTTGTTATCAATTTGTATAAATTGAGGAATGTTTGTCTTTTTTTTCTCTTCAGATTGTGCCTCATGTCCTTAATTTGGTTCACTCCTTCAGAAGTGATGGTCTGCCTTCCAGTACGGCCTTCTTAGTGCAGTTAACAGAATTGATACACTGTATGATGTATCACTATTCTGGATTCCCAGATCTTTATGAACCTATTCTGGAAGCAATAAAGGTATGGTGATAGTTGCACCAATATTTGTAGAGCCGCAGCCCACTAGGTGCTGGGCAAATGATGTGACATATTCCTATAACCTGCTGTTCAGTTTACTACTTTATGATAATATCCTTTTTGTTTGAAAAATGCATTTCAAGTCAGGGTTCATTAATATTTAAGAGTAATGTCTTATTTGCTATAACTAATCTAGATTAATAACCATATGTCTTCAGTTCTACAATGCCATTAATTATAAGGCATATCTTTAAATTTACAACAGCTCTCAGAGAAATTTGTGTAAAAGAAAAGTAATGGTACATTAAATGACTATAAATGTCAGAGTTACATCCCAGTATCAGAAGTGTTAAAATATGTAAGATGCTTCTTAGAATCAAGGAGAGGCAGTTTAATAAAATATTTGACTTTGGTTTCTTTCTATTTCAATTCCATTTTTGCTATGGACTATATATGAATGTCCACATTTCATAGAATTTTTATTTGAATTATTGTGAACTTACCTGTTTTTCAACTTTGTATAATTAATACATATTGGATCTAAAAAGCACTGATTCTGTTTGTCTTAAGAATGGGTCACAAAAACAAGCACACTTTTCCTCTGTAAACTTACTGCATAACAGATTGTAGCAAAAGAATTGGAGAGCTTGCCTCAGCCAGACTTAATCCGAAGTTATTAGAAATAAGCTCTATTAATAGTATTTCTTTTTGAGGTCTAAATAAAATGTAAGATTTCATTATCTGCTGTATCAAAGGAACACAAAACATTTTCTTTTTACTATGTAGTTAGCTAAATCACACCGATTTGTGTTGAGCCCAGAACACAACATTGTTCAGCAGTTTTAATGCGTACCACTGATGTGACACTTTGACACGTCAGGAGTAAATGCTTCATGTACAGAGGCTTTTTGTATGGATTTGGTAATAATGTTAATCTCTTTCTATGGTGTCACTATGCCCATAGATGAAAGCTAGTGCTGTTGTTAATTGATTGTCATTCTTCACTGCTTTACATGTTGAAAATTTTGGTAACTGAAATAAGCTCAGAAGAACCAAAAGTCACGCTTAACCCAATAGCTACCAACAACAACAACAAAAATCAGATTAAAATTCATTCAGAAAATGTTTGTTTTCTAAGGTATTAGTACCAGATAGTAGTAGCAGTCCAAAAAAGCCTTAGTGATTTTACCAGCTTTCCGTATTCTCTGGTGCTCTTCTCGTGCTTGAAATCAATTAAACATTTAAGATTTTATCTCATATGTTGCAAAGCGGCTAAGAAGAATCTGTGTCTTATAATAATTTTCAATATGATTGAACACGAGATTGGGTTTTAAAGTCACAGATCATTGTGCTTAGAGGCTTTCATTTTAATCCCCTCATAACTTCAAGCTTTTATTTCTAAAGTTTAATACTCGTTAAATATTAGTAGTGAATGTAAAAGAGATATTTCTTATTTTCATTACAAAAGTTTTAAAAAAATTTGTTTATTTGTGTGCGAATTTATGTCCTCATTCTACTGCCTTTGAATAAGTGCTATTCAGACATAATTGTCTGTATACTCTCTAATCTCAGTTTTATTTTTAAAACATTTCACTGGCAAATAAAAACAAATAGTTCAGTGTGACTTCAATTCCTGGTTGATGAGTGTTCCTTGACTTGCTAAACTCTACCTTTAAGAGATATTATTTTAGGAGACAATTCTTTTTGCATATAGTGTAATTTGATATTTTGATGACTGGTCAAGATCTCTCAGTGATTTCAAAACTAAGTGGGAGGAAAAAAAGTTTATATGTCAGTGGAAGAATTTCTTGATGGTGTTAATTTAATAACAAAATTAGTTTACAATTTTAAACGATTTTTCTTCTTATGATATACAGGATTTTCCTAAGCCCAGTGAAGAGAAGATTAAATTGATTCTCAATCAAAGTGCCTGGACTTCTCAATCCAATTCTTTGGCATCTTGCTTGTCTAGACTTTCTGGAAAATCTGAAACTGGGAAAACTGGTCTTATTAATCTAGGAAATACATGTTATATGAACAGTGTTATACAAGCATTGTTTATGGCCACAGAGTAAGTTTAATTTGACCTTTTTAAAAATTTTAACTGTAGAAATTGATGCATGCTAATGAAATGTAAGGTAGTAGGATTGACTTCACATTATTTTACATTATAATGGCAGAAATATTAGTATTTTCACATAATTGCCTTTTTCAGAAATGAAATTGTTTTAGTACTTATGAACTATTAAAATGTTATGTGAATTCTACTTTATATTATATGTTGCATTTACAGTCTTATAAATTACTCGGACTTGGGATTTATTAGCGTAACAAGAGGGATTGATTGAGCAGATGCCAAAGAGTTTGCGTCCTCAAGTACTAATTTGTTATTATCCTGTATGACGGTGTATTTTTTTTAACCTATATATCTTTTGAGGGAGTCGTGTTTAGTTTTCTTCTGCTCGTAGGTATTTTGCTGTTTATCAGATCAGTAACTTCTTGCTGTTAAAGAAGTTTAAGCTTTGCTTCCCACCCAAGGTGACTGCTACTGAACAAATGTATAAACAGATATGTTCCTTTGCCGTCTTACAGATTTACTTCCAAATTCATTTTCTTTTGCCCTCAAGTAAATAGGAAATAGAGGTGGTTAGCTATGTAAATGCTATATGTAAAGGTACAAATTCATGATACACTTGTCCTAAAGGCAAGTATGGTGGATTTTTCTGTTCAGTACCCACCAAGTGGAACTTTGGACCAAAGGTGTTTACAAATTGAGTTCCGAGTCTTTGTAAATTTTTATGTCTACCTAGAGGAATTATAAACTTAAAGAAAAAGAGTTAGCTTTGTTCTTGGCCTCAAAATATACTATCAACACAAAGGTGTTTTTTGTTTAGTGTTTTTTTGTTCTTCTGGGGATTTTTTGTTTGTTTTTTTAAAGAAAATGTGTGCTCTTAGAAGTGATGCTCGGCATAAATCATGTGTCACCACCAGAGGTCATGCAGTCTAGCTGTCTTACTTGGCAGAGGGTGGAGAAAGCAGACCTGAAGCAATTACAGCTGGCAACTGCAATTCAAGAGCACATCTTAGTGTACAGTGACCAATAATACAGGCTCAGAGTAAGCAGCCAGCATATATCATTTCTTTGGTAATATGTGAATTCTTCATGATTGTAAAAATAAATTAAATATAGAAATATATAAAATGAAAATCAGATATTAGTAAAAACCTTCTTTTTAAATCAGACATTCCCTTTCCCAAAGGTAATTCATTAAGTTTTGTGCTTATTCCAGACCTTTTTTTGTTATGAAATTTTATCTATTATAAAAACAAATGCTTTGTGTTCTTAAAGAACATTTACAAAGATTCTTACTTAAATATTCTTTTCCAGACACTTGCTTTAATTTTTATCTATTAATGATTTGTGTTGGAAATATCCCCATGTTAGGGCAATGACAGAACAGTGTCATTCTGAGTAAATGGGTGTGCCACGATTTATTAACCATACTCCTATTGCTGAATATTAGGCTGTTTTACCCATAATCAATACCTCTCTGCCCACATGCAGATATAGAGGACCCTGTTTGACTAGGGCATGCCAGATGCTCTCCAGTATTTGAACTTGCTGATCATACTAATATATGTTCGTACCTATGACCCGATACCATTAGCAGTACTTGATATGATCAGCAGTCAAAATGTTTTTCAATCTGGGGGAAAATGTCTTTCTGTTTTAATTTGCATATTGCTGACCATTACAGAGTTTTTCCTGTCTATCCTTCATTTATGTTTCTTTTCCGAATAACCTGTTTTTTCCTTTGTGCACCTTTCTGTTGAGTCTTTTTCTTTCATAGTGATTTATATATACTCTGGATGATAATCTTTTATTACATGCTTTCTTACAATCTGCAATATAAGTTTGTAGAGCATTGCATTTGCAATTTTTTCAAATCTGTTCTTTTTCGTTTATAGTGTCTGAATTTCAGGAAGCCCTCTCCCTTAAATTTTGCCCTCTTTTTTTCCTTTAAAGTATTTCAGTAGTTTTGTATTTTACATTTAGTTCAATTACTCCAAGTGGCATATGTAATGATGTAAAATCTTATCTAACTTTATTTTTTCCCAAATGGATACCCAGTTGTTCCTATGCCATTTTTTGAATTGTTTATTTTTTCCTATCTTGTACTAATACCACAGTCTTTAAATCACTGTAACTTGATAGTATGTTTTAATAACAGTATATTATTTCACACATATTTGAAAGAAATTAAAAATTGCTTACTTACGTTATTAATTAATAGCTTAATCTATTCCTGCTTGCTAATCCAGAAAAGAGGAGTGATATGCGATAGTATATACACCATCACCAGGCCACATAGTAAGTGTTTAATTAGCATCATTCTCCCCTTCCTCCTTCACTGCTAGGTAAAAGGCCATCAGGTAAGAGAAGTTTTACTTTAAGGATAGTAAGTTCTCAACTAACTAACTTTAGCTTTTAAAAAGTGCATGTGTGTGTACACATCTATATAAAAATCATTATATTCTCTTTCAGTTTCAGGAGACAAGTATTATCTTTAAATCTAAATGGGTGCAATTCATTAATGAAAAAATTACAGCATCTTTTTGCCTTTTTGGCTCATACACAGGTGAGTGTGAGTGTATGTAGTATGTATATGTGAATATACATAATATACATGTTAATATGATAATGGTCTTTAAACTTCACACTATACCAAACTTGGTAAACCTTTTTAACTTATGAAATAATACATATCTCACCCAGCACAACAACTCCATTTAGAAATGCTAAAGAGATACGTCCTAAAATCAGGACACACCCTAAGCTTTTGTTTCTTCCTCATACTTTCCATTTTTGTAGGTGAATATTATGCTGATCCACTGTTCTAATTATAGATAAAATCTGATTTTCTATCAAATAAATAAGCTCCTTCAAGAAGAAATATTTTTAAATGTATTTTTAATACTTTATAGATACAAAATTTTCACAGTAATCAACAATTAATTTTGTGGCACCTTGCTTTTTGCTTTTTTCCTTCCCATTTCTAACATGTATATACCTTTTTATTATTACTAAGATTTTAAACTCCAGAACTTAACAGGTAAATGTTTATTCGTTAAGTTCTAGGGCGGAAAATTTTATGATCATCTTTTATGTCACAAATTAATCCCAGGAAATGAATTTATGCTAATGGCAAGAAAGTCGCAATGAGTAAACAGACATTTATTAAGAGACACAGTATGCAGTCTGATAAGCAAAGAGGATTTCTTTGTTCAAATAACTTAGAGTTTGACTTTCGAGCAGTACTATGAATAATGTATATCATTTATAAATAATACAGTATTATTTTCTGGTTTTCTCTGTCTTAATTTCACAGAGGTCTAAAGGAGTATGCAATTAGGGCCGTAAGAGAAGATAGATTGAGAATTAGTAGGATTGAGTTGATAAGGATGCCATGTTTCCTATCCACAAGCTGAGAAATATCTCAAGTATAACTTCTTAAAGGGAAAGAATCACGACGGGATTGACACGAGAGATGATAGCAATGGCCTATGAGTAGTAATAGACTCAGAGACAATGTTGTTATTTCTTTCTGTGGAAACTATGTTCACAAATTAATTGAGCATCTCAGGACCCAGACAGACGAACTTTCTCTCCAGCTCCCAAATGTTGTTTCCTAGTTGGACTTCGGCATTTGCTTTATCACTAGTCTATATTTTCTGCATAATGTAAATGTATAAATGTACCTACATGTATTTATATAGATAAAATTATATTATATATATATACTATATTGAGTTATTAAACCAGAGCTACTGGGAAAGGAAAAAAAAAAACCTTAGAAGGTTTCCTTGCTCCCAAGGAAAGAAGAAAGGAATAAACAAGAGAACCTAATAAAGTTCTGTCACAGTTGAGACCCTGTTTGGGAGCAGGCCAACAAGGATTATTTTAGGAGGTAGATTTCCATATATAATTGAAAAGGTTTATTTTTCTTATAATAAAGGTAATATTTATTGAGCATTTAAGTTTCTCTTGTTCCTACACTAAGTGGTTTACGTGTCTTATTTATTAATCCTCAAAACCAGTCTATGAGATAATAATGTAGTATCCCCATTTTACAGGTGGAAAAACCGGCTTATGTTACCTGCTTTCAGGGTCAAGAAAACAAGTGACAAGATTAGGATAGGAACCAAACTACCCTGCCACCCATGCCTGACCAGTACACTAAACTTCCTTCCTTCAGAATGCTATAAACACCCTTACTTTGATAAAATTTTCCTTAACTGAGGACTCCGTTGTATATCAGAAATACTCAAAATGCCCAGAAATTCTACATGTTCAAGTTATTATCACATCTTTTCAATGCCTTTTCAGTTCCTTTTTTTGTCATTGCAAATTCTAGGATTTGAACATAGATTGCTCCAAAGTCTATGAGCAACCACTTCACTAAAGTGCCTCTGTACTAAACAAAACAAAACAAAAAATCAGCAAGGTCCTTAACCAGTGTGCTCACCATTGTGCACATTTATGACACGTGGACCCAGTCAGGGATATCCTCACCTAATGTGGTACAGTACGCATGGCCAGGTAGAGGATTCCCCTTATTACTTTATCTCAAACATGTATTTATTGACATGTGTTTTAAGATTGGTTTCAGAAAATTGTGGACTCAAGCACTTGACTCAGATAATTCCGAGAGCATTCTGTTAAGAGTTAGAGAGACCTGGGTTCCCATGTAATCCCCCTGCCCTCCGTGACCTTGGAGTAGTCACATCGTTCTTCTAGATCTTGATTCTCGTCTGCAGAATGAGAACTTAGGAGTGAAGGTCATCTAACGCTATTGCTAACTGATTGTATCTCCCCCCATGTTGGACACTGTAGTGAAGTTTAAGCACAATGTAATTTTAAATAATCTTTATTATTAAATATTGTATATTAAGATCTCAGTTATCCAGTTCATTGTGTAAAAATCATTTCTTGTATTTTCTCTACTGATTTCCAAAGAGAGAAGCATATGCACCTAGGATATTCTTCGAGGCTTCCAGACCTCCATGGTTTACCCCCAGGTCACAGCAAGACTGTTCTGAATACCTCAGGTTTCTGCTAGACAGGTAAAAAGTATTTTTCAAGTTACGATTTGAATTACGTTCTTTCATAACAGACTATTTCTACATAATATTTTTTTAGCTCTAAAAACATTTCAAGTGTTAATCTTTAAAATATCGTGCATTTATTATATTTTTAAGGCGTTCTTTGTTTTTAATTTGATTTCTTTTATTCTCTTACTTTAGACCAGCTATTGTCAGTGTGTGGTACAAGGGCCCCTAGGGGTTCCCAAAACATTTTCAGGGGTCTTTCTTTTTCCAACTTCATTTCTGTGTATGTGTAGTTAAGGCCAGATTTTCTTCATATACTTCATCCAAAACAATACCAACTAGATTAAATACACAGCAGATAATGAGGATCCCGCTGTCTTCTATTAAGCCAAATCCTTGAAATATTTGCAATATATGAAATAATGCCCTTCTTCTCAATAGATTTTTTTGGCTTTAGAAAATATAACTTTTCCATTTTAAAAGTTATTTATATTAACAAGTAATGGGTTCATTACTGTTTTTAAATGTTTTATCACTTTTATTATCAGTTTTTAAATACAGTAAATATAGATATAGCCACATAAATGAAAGCTCTTGAGTTTTTCTGTTATTTTTAATGGTAAAAAGGGACCCTGCTCCTTTAGACCAGTTTATAATTGGGTGGGTTTGGTGGGTTTTATTGTCTCCTTAGTACTTAGTTAATAAAACCTATGATCTTCTTGTACCTCCCTTTTGTCACATGAATGACTGGTGGAGTTAGTTGAGCTCAAATGTGCAGCCTCCCCGCCTTTCAGCCAAGGATGTGCTAAGTGGTTCTTTGGGCCAGGCTTTCTATGAGATGCGAGGCAGACAAAGATATATAAGACAACCAATGAACATGCGCCATTAACGTAATACGTGCTATAAAATAGCAGCGCGAAGAAAGTGTAATGGAATATAGGGTAGTAATAACCCATAACCTCTCTTCTAATGTATGTTCTTAAACTGTTCAATATTTCCTTGATTAAAAGAGAAACTTGGTTTTTAAAATTTAGCATTATATTTGATAAAAGTAATTTATTTATATAAGCCATCAATATTTTTAAATAGAAATGACATTTAAACTTAAATGAAATAGCTAAATAATGATATACCGTCCCGCAGGCTCCATGAAGAAGAAAAGATCTTGAAAGTTCCATCCTCACACAAGCCTTCTGAAAGTCTGGGGTGCACTGAGACTTCTTTACAGGAAGTAGCCAGTAAGACAGCCGCACTGACAGAGACCCCTTACACAAGTGGTGGTGAGAAGACTCTGATAGAAAACATGTTTGGAGGAAAACTACGAACTCACATATGTTGTTTGAACTGCGGGAGTACCTCACAGAAAGTGGAAGCCTTTACGGATCTTTCACTTGCCTTTTGCCCTTCCTCGTCTACGGAAAACTTGTCCTTTCAAGATCCAGCATCATCACCCAGTACACAGGATGGAGGTCTAATGCAAGCCAGTGTACCTGGTCTTGAAGAAGAGCCAGAAGTTTCTCGCCCAGCAGCAGCTGCCTTTGTCTGTGACTCAGCGGTGAATGAAAGCATGGTGGTAGGCAGTCCTCCTGATGAGTTTTGCTGTAGTGAAAACACTTCTGTCCCTAATGAATCTAGCAAGATTTTCATTAATAAAGATGTACCTCAGAAACCAGGAGGTGAAGCCACACCTTCAGTAACTGACTTACTAAATTATTTTTTGGCTCCAGAGATTCTTACTGGCGACAACCAGTATTATTGTGAAAACTGTGCCTCTCTGCAGAATGCTGAGAAAACTATGCAAATCACGGAGGAACCTGAATACCTTATTCTTACTCTCCTGAGATTTTCATATGATCAGAAGTATCATGTAAGAAGAAAAATTCTAGACAACGTGTCACTGCCACTGGTTTTGGAGTTGCCAGTTAAAAGAACTACTTCTTTCTCTTCATTGTCAGAAAGTTGGTCTATAGATGTTGACTTCACTGATATTAGTGAAAACCTAGCTAAAAAATTAAAGCCTTCTGGGACTGAAGAAGTGTGCTGTCCAAAACTGGTGCCCTATCTACTAAGTTCTGTCGTCGTCCACTCTGGTGTATCCTCTGAGAGTGGGCATTACTATTCTTACGCCAGAAACGTCACAGGTACAGAGTCCTCGTACCAGATGTACCACCAGTCAGACACTCTGGCATTAGCGAGAGAGAGTCCCAGTGCAGTTATTGAACAGGATCTGGAAAATAAGGAAATGTCAAAAGAATGGTTTTTATTTAATGACAGCAGAGTGACGTTTACTTCATTTCAGTCAGTCCAGAAAATTACGAGTAGGTTTCCAAAGGACACAGCTTATGTGCTTTTTTATAAAAAACAGAACAGCACTAATGGTTTAAGTGGTAATAATTCAACCAGTGGACTCTGGGTGAACGGAGAGCCCCCTCTACAGAAAGAACTTATGGATGCTATAACAAAAGACAATAAACTGTATTTACAGGTAAGTTGGAACTAGAAGCTTCTTCATTTGTGGAAGATATTCAAACAACTGACGGTTAAATGCGCAACCTAATCTTGAAATCAGTTTCTTCATCTTCAGGGATTTTACAGCGTGTTAACTTTGCAATTTGAATCCAGGTTTATATAAAATGGGTTCAACCTATATAAATAAATTGCCTTACTTTGTAATGTTATGAATTAAATATGGAAGGTTGCAATTAGATGAGATATAGAAGACCTTAGTTCTTAATTACAAAAGATGGGCTTATTATAAAATCTAAAATTTAATAAAATGGAATTATCTTGCCTCCTCCCTTTAGGCCCACTACCAGGGGAAACAGTTGCTAAATTCAGTGTTTATTCCTTCTAGACTTTGTATAAATATTCTAAGGACTATTTGTTGATGTTTAGGTGAATAAGATAAAGGAACTAAAAGATAGAAAATGTAAAGAAAGAATATTTGTATTCTTTAAGGATCTGAGCAATAAAACCAAGGACATAATAGGTTAGTAAATGAAATTCATGGAATAAAGGTCTCACATGAACTGAATTTACTTCTGAATATACTTGTTAGAAGGAGTTAGTATTTTTATTATATTAATAAAAATGTTGCTCAAAATAGTTTTCTTTGAAATCTGCCAACTTCCTAATAACATAAAGGACCAACAGTAAATCATAGATGAAATTGCAGGTATATTAATTAAGTAATCCAAGTGATTTTATAAGTTTAAAGAAAGTTTCTAAAAGAATTGTATTTGAAAGCCATAAAATTCCTAAAAGATACAGCTAGAATAAGAGAAGAAATGGCCGCTAGAGTTTTTAGAGGGAAGTTTTCTCAAAAGTTTTCAAATTTACTATATTATAAAATAAATAATGTTACCTGATAACATTTTCAGAGCAGTATGGCAATGTTCTAGAATGACAAAATACATTTTATAGAAATAAAAAAGAAACTCAGAATATTTGATAGAACTGATTAACTACCAAATATTCTAACATCTAGTCAGGAGGCTTATGATCCAGGGCAGGGGTCCCCAAACCCCAGGCTGCAGACTAGTACCTGTCCATGGCCTGTTAGGAACTGGGCCACACATCAGTGAGTGGGCGAGCCAGCGAAGCTCCATCTGTATCTGCAGCTGCTCCCCAGCACTAGCATCACCACCTCAGCTCCACCTCATCATCAGGCCTTAGAATTCATTAGAGCACCAGTCCTGGTGCCAAAAAGGTTGGGGACCGCTGATCCAGGAAATGTTATGTATTCAACCATGTCCTTCTTGCTAGCTATAAAATAAGCACTTAGATAGTAAGCATCACGATTCTTAAAGAGTAAGGTGGAGTGAGGTAAGAGTTAAGTTATAATCAAAATTTTCTGTAATATAAAATATAGAAAATAAGGCCCAATGCAATCTTGACTTTGGAAATATGCAGGTTGTTTCTATATCAATGATTGGGTGAAATCGTTATCAATGGAGAGACATGGGTTTTGAAAAGGTGAGAAATGACTCTCCATTTCTGTGATCAGAATGCCAAAAGTTCTATAATCATAACAACTACTTGTGTTGCAGCCTTGCTCTAAATAATTTTCTTGCCTTTTACCTCATTGCCCACCTATGATAGAATATTTGAGTGTGACGAGCCATTTTTTCGTTATTGTTTTAATGTCACTGTAAAGTAAAGGCGTTATGTACTTTATTCAGTTTTTTGTTTTGTGCAGTTCTGAATTCCATCTTAAGTCTCAGATTGGCAAGATTTTAAAGCAAAAAAGATATCGCTAAAGTAGTTAAACTTTTATTTGTTATTTTTTTATTTTATTTTTAATTTACATATAGTTGGTATACAGTCTGATATTGGTTTCATTCGTTTCAGGTGTACGATATGGCGATTCAGTATTCTTATACTTTACAATATGATCACCCCACTCATTCTAGTTAACTATTTCATTTCTAACTTTTAAAAAAATCTAGTTAGAAATTATGTAATATTACTTTGCCAGGTGGAGCAAAGTAACTGGGCCTTTAGTTTAAAAAATTGGAACTAGTGCAGTTTTGTTAGGAATGTTAACTATTTTTCAAGTCTTTCAGACGATCACGCCTAACCAGCTACGTGTTGTGCTCTCACCAGTGGCTTTTACGCCTCAGTGCCGTCAGCCCCATCTGAAGTTGTACCGTTTTACCCAAAAAATAGGCACATGCCAGAACGCTTTACATATTCTTCCAGGAAGTTCGTGCCCGTTTTAGAATCCAGTTGCATAGCTTGCCAAGTGGATCTGCCATTATTATTCACTTTTCCTCCTTTCATGGCTAAGTACCTAATAGTGTTCTAATCTGAGATCATTAATATTTATTGAGCACCTAATATGTGTCTGGCACATAGATGAATATGATTCCTGATAATATTCCTAATAATCTGGTAGAGGAAGGTTTTAACTAATACTGTAAGGAAATAGGTTCCATTTTTCTTAGCAGTGTTTTTGAGATTTGCTTTACTTTTATTCACAGAGAGGTATTCTAAAGAAAGGATAGAAAAAATTCAGCCTCCTTCCATTATTTATACCTTTAATTATAATTACCCACTCCTAAAATAGCCTCACTCTGTAGAGGGTAGATAATCCATGGTTATAAACTTTGAATTCTGATCCTGTATATTAGGAAAGAAATCTATTCTTGCATGTGTTGATGAGTGTTACAAGAACTGTAATATTTCTGTGGAGGAATTTTAGGACTGGGGCTTCCCGTTTCCCTCTTCTGTAAAGGAAGGCATTGAAACAGAACAGCGTTCGGGATCTGTCATTCTACGGAGTCACACCAAGAGTTTGTTCTCCATCTGTGATCACGCACTTTAGTAAGATACGGAAAGGATTAGTATAGTCGGTATTTTTAAAGTTACCGAGATTCACAGGATGGTTGTAAAGGATCGAGGCAGTTTTTAAATATTCATTTAGGTGATGCATCCATCCATTGTATTTAGGATTTTAATTTCAGAAAAGTTTATTTTTAATTTTAGGAACAAGAGTTGAATGCTCGCGCCCGCGCCCTGCAAGCCGCATCCGCCTCCTGTTCTTTTCGGCCAAATGGGTTTGATGACAACGACCCCCCTGGAAGCTGTGGGCCAGCCGGCGGAGGGGGCGGGGGAGGATTCAATACAGTCAGCAGACTCGTGTTTTGATCCCGAGAGAGTCCAAAAATGCACTGATCACAAAACATCCAATGCCATGACTGTTAAAATGTCAGACTGTAACAAGTATCTAGCTTTTATTTTTCTTTTCATTAGACCCTTATACTTTAAGAAAACACACTCAGTGCTTGTTTTTATTTTCTTGACAATACATTTAGTAACAAAATGCATCATGGGAAAAAATCTACCTCTTAAAATTCCATTTGCTTTTATGGTTAGATGTGCTTGACCAAAAATTTTCAGAGGAAAATATGTACCTGGTCCCTAATTAAGCTGCATTCTACATTTAGTGGAGGCATTTAAATGGTTCTTGCCTCAGTTTTACTGAACAAAAAATAAAATTCATTTAGCATCCTTTATAAAAGAATTGATGTCAGAGGTGAAGGAAATATTATTTTAAAAGAAAGGAAGAAAATCCTTTATTTCTTGTACAGTTACCCTATTATTAAATTCAAGTCTTTGAAAATACTAGAGATGATACAATCTCTAATGAAGGCAATAACAAAATTTATCAAGTCACAGTACTTTTCAGGTTTGTTTAGTGCTGTCTTCAGCATCACTGGAATGGCATTTCAAGTACAAATGTTTTAAAAAGGATTATTTATACATATGTGTTGAATTGATTTGAAGAAAGGTGCATGATCTGTAGGAGCCACATTTTTACCTAAAAATTGCTAACTTTGTAGCATTTCTAATTGTTTAAGGATTTTAAAATTCTATTTCAGGGAGTCTATCTTATGTGTGTTTTGAAGGAGGTGAGTTCTATCTGTGCCTTGCAGTACTGTAATTCAAAAATAGGAATCTTTGGCTGCGGAAAAACTTTTTTTAAATGAAATGTTAGGAAGTAATTTTTTGTGCTAACATTAAAGTTATAACTTTTTGAAGAATATTAGATTTTCCTGAAGTAAAATCTGATGGTTCTAAATCAATAAGTGTGATATTCTTTTTTAACTCTTAGAAGAATTCAGAGGAAGTGAACCTAGTCAAACAGAAAATCTTTTTTGATTTTGCTATATAATCCTCAGAATATTAAACATTGATTGCATATTTTTAGAGCTGTACATTTGGGGGGGGCGTTTTTTTTTGTTTTTTGTTTTTGAGTGATATGTTTTGCGCCATTGTTTCCATTTCATAGTTTCAGATAAAATGTTAAAATGTCAAACCCTACCATCCCGCATTTTCTTTTGCCAGGAAATTGAAACAAGTCAGTTCTTCTGGGTCTTGATTATACAGTACAAAAGAGTTCTCCCAAGTGTCCCCCTTCCTAAAGGTTTTAACTTATCCATGGCTCTACATTGTTCTAAAGATTGATCTTCTTTATTTTGTAAACATTTTAAGGAAAGAATGTTCTCTGGTGATTTGGGGTTTATCTGTTTCCCAAGCTCTTAATGGCGGTGGTTAAAACAGCACTTCTCATTTTAATTCCACTACCTCCCACTCCTAACCTGTTTCCAGTCATCACGAAGATTAGGAAAACTGACTGGATTAGTTAAAAACTGGAAATTCTTTCCAGAAGTGATCGAATTTTTCTTCCCTATAAGTGAATGAATCAGAAAGGTTTGTATCACATTCTTTCCTGTGGACTTCCACTTGTTGCAATGGTGAATTTCTAAGCTACCCTGTGTACTCCGTTATCCACAGGTTAGGTGATGATTCATAATCAGATTATATCAGTCTTAGCATTTACTGAAATCAGTAAAGTCATTTAATACTTCGTGGATTGATCTTGGACTCAGCTGCTTCTGGAAACTTCCATAAAGAGAGCCCTATACACAGTTTTATCTATGAATATCAAATCATTCAAGAATTTTATGTGTCAAAGTGATATGTATCAGATTTTCAAAATGAAAACAAAAATATGAAATTCTAGTTATGTAATAATACTGAGACTATTCCGATAACTTCATTCTAATCAAAGACTTGAAATTAAAGACTTTCTTTTAAGGTTGAAAATATAGTTAACATCAATTAATTGCTGAATTCAAAGTATTATACCTATAGAAGTCTTGGAACCAGAATAATCAGACGTTTAATTCAAAAACCCATCCAACCGAACTTTTAAAATAAGTTAATACTTAGGACTGCTCTGATCATTTTATTCCTCAGTCCGTAGTTAGCATCCCTGTTACTTATTTGCAGCTTTATTTAATTGTCTTATTAGGTCTTTTCCTTCTCCCATATCCCTAACCCTTGTACTTTCCTCCACCTCTTGCAAATGTTATAAAGTCTAACTATGAAGACTGATGAGACGACTATTGCTGTTTCTTTTGGTTCGTCCAAGGTCATCAGTTTAATTGAAGCTGCTCAATGCTGCTAAAAGAAAGCACATATAATGCCTCACCACTGACAAAAATGAAAAACTGGAAATCTAAGCGCTCCTTTCAAAGATCTTTTTGACACATTGAGAAAATTAGATTTTTTTCAGAGAGATATGCAAAGAACATAAATGTGATACGGTCACTCAGGCAAGCCCTTGTAATCCATCACAAAGCAGGTGCCTATGCCACTGCGACTCATGACATTTGCGTAGCTTGACTTGGGGAACGGTATCTGGCGCCTTCTCCAAGCATCTTCCCACCGCCTCTCTTCCAGCTGTGTAACCAGAGAAGGAGGACAGCATTGGGCTAGAGATCCCCGACTTCTGTCTCCATGCCGCAAGAGTACAGAAGAATCCTCTGGATGTAAAAATAAAGATCCCTCATAATGTCTAGAGGTATTGGGGGACCTTAGGAGCAGGTCAAAATGCCCATTATGTTATTAACTCATTTGGAAAGGACAAAAATATTTCACAAGTAAGTCTTGAATTCAAATCTCTAATGTTCTTTTTCATTTAGTTCTTTTTATGATTGTTATTTGCAAAAGTAGTTGTCTTTCCCTATGCTACCTCTTTAAAAAACTTTTTCCTGTCCTCTTATAGGAGTGAGGTGAGTGCTCGAATGCCCGGCACAGTTTTAAGGTAAACATGATTGGGATAGTCTGTCTAGTACACAGATCTTAATAGAAATCACCCATTTTGATGCTGTGTACTTTGTTCCAGTTCTTAATCCTTAGTAGATCTTTTCCTATGAGTGTGTACTTCACCTATTATACTCTATACAAAGAGAGCTTTTTAAATATTTCAGAGGAAGTAATATTGTACATTTGTATATGGTAACTTTTCTCATAAGAACGCCATACTTTGAGTATCCTTTCATATTGTTTTTTTATAAAGAGTTTAGATTTTTAAAACTAAACATTCCCAAAGTAGAGAAGAAGGATGAATTCTTCACACTTTATGAAAATTTATTAGGAAATGTTAACTGTTATTAATAACTCAGTAACATCATCTGGAGGAGTAAGGTGAAACATTGAATAATGTGATCCTGTAACTAAGAGGGTAAAGTAAAACAGCCAAGGGAAAAAAATTAAAAAATTATCCCAGGAGGGAAGGATAAAAAAGAATTAAAAAAGAAAAAATTATCTCAAGGAAGCTTAAAAAGTAAGTCTAAAACATAAGTTGTTCATATATACTCATGAGCATTTACCAAATGGCCATATATCATTATTACTGTTAGCCTTATTTTAACTAAGTTAATTTTCTATAGAGTCCTCTGAAGTGAATGAACTTCACAATGAATAGGGAATTAAATGAATTAAGAGTAAACAGTGCTTTTAAAAAAAAAAAAACTAGTTTGTAAAGAAACTGCATCTTTCCTATATAAAAATATTTTTCTATAGAAATAGTTTTTTTAAAGATGAAGTAAAGATTTTTGTAAAATCAACAATCTGGCTTTTACAAATTCAAAAGGATTTGTTATGTAAAACTTTTAGCGCCAATATTACATAACCAGTGTGGATTTAACATTAAAAATAGAAGCTAAAAAGTCGGCCAAGTGGGTTGCCAGCTCTCATCCGTGTCACTTGTGGCCTGCCGTTGATTTTCTCTTAACAGAGCTCATGTTTCCATGTTTTGCTTTGTGCTGCACACACACACACACACACACACACACACACACACACACACACACACACCTTGATTTCAGAGGGATGAAAAGTTCCAAATCAGTGGTTTTAAACCTTGCATTCGTGTTAGAATCATTTGAAAGCTTTTAAAAAATACCATACCTAGCTACCCTAGACCAGTTAAATTATGTGGAGACTAAGCATCAATATTTTTTAAAGTTTCTTACATATTTTTAATGTACAGCCTGGGTTGAGAACGTCTAAGCCTGAAGAGGTAATTTTTCCCAGGGTTTTTATCCAAGGGGGCCAACATGTTGAATGTCTACCATGTGCTGGACACTGGTAGATATTTATATGTCCTTTAAACTCATACCAATCCCGGAAATAGATGCATACCTTTGCCCTCCCTTATCCCTTTCCCTCTGTAGATAAAGAAAAGGACTCAGATTAAGTAACTTGCTCAAAATCATGCAGCCAAAATATCAGAATTGAAATTTAATGCACTCTTTAATGGAGGGACAGGAACAAGGAAAATGTGAGCAAAAGACTTAAGCAAATTTTAATAAAAGCTTGCAATAAATTTTTTGAAAATTTCTACAGTCTACTTCATTAAACTTTGTACTCCAAACATGATTCCTTAAATTGTATATATTTTTTAAAGGTATCTGCTTTATTAAAATTTGTAGGTAGCATTCCAAATGGTTGAGAAACATGGTTCTTAGCAAATTAATTCGCTATACTTGTTTAATCTCTGCTTTACTAATTCATCTCTTCCATTCTTCCCTTCTTGTCCTCCCTCAGTCGTCCTGGGCCGTGCATAGTTTTTACTCAAACAACATCACGTACTTGCCATCCCTAGGCTTTTACACTGCGATCTCAGAATACACAGCATGCCGTTCCCCTCACTCCACTTGTCCCTCTGGTCGGCAGAGTTGAGTAGCTGTGACAGACTACATGGCTCACAAAGCCAAAAATACTTAATAGAGTGCTTTACAAAAAAAGTTGTGATCCCCAGTATAGTGAAACAAGAAAGAGAGCAGTCTTATTAGAACATACACAAGCTGGAAGGCAAAGGAATGACATACAGTACAAGGAAAAAACTCTACTTAGTGAATATTCACTGTATTATACTAGAGAAAATGGCATTCAGAATGAAGGTGACATTTTTAAACATAAGCTGAGAGAATATTTTTCTTGAATAGTGGTACTACATGAAATGGTAAAGGAGATTCTTCAGGCTGAAGGAAAATGATACCAGATGGAAACTTGGATTTACATAAAGAAACGGAGTGTTGGAAATGTATTTGGCACTATCCACTCAGTTTACAGATATCCAGGAAAGGAGGGGCAGCTTTGGGAAGCTCGGGACTCACGCTGTGCCCGTGAGCAGCGATGTGGACCTCCTGCTGCAGCCACAATGCACCCAGCACACCACAGGACAGACAGGAGACTCCCTTCCAGGAAAAGAAGGATAAACATGGACTAAAGCAGGGGCTGGCAAACCACAGCGTGCGAACCAGCCACCCGTTTACGTATATAGAAAATCCAAAATGAGATAAGAATGTTTAACTTACTTTTCTTTTGACTTACAAACTTTTAGAATTAATAAGTGAGTTTAGCAAGTCCCCTAAATATAAAGCGAACATACAAAATTCAAGTGTATAGCTATATGGCAGGGCAAGTATTAAAATATAAAATTTAATAATGAAACATACAACATAAAAAAAAATCAGTTTAGAAACCTAACAATAGATGCGCAAGACCTCTACACAGAATACCATAATACATTAAGAAAGTTGAAAATCTAATAAATGATAGCTTAGAAAGCTCAATATTATCAAGATCTAATTTTCCTCAAGCCGACTTATAAAACCAGTGCATTCCCAAACTTGGAATTCTTATTTGTATTAATTGAGAAGCTGATTCTAAAATGGAAATGGAAAAATTCTAAAATTAGTCAAGACTCTGAAATGAAGAACAAGGTAGGATTTCCTTACAGGATAATAATTATTATAAAGCAGAGTAATAATAATCAAGGCAGAGTAGGTTTATCATTCTATTCAAGAGAATTCCAGAAATAGACCCATACTCACATGAACACGTGATTTACGACAAAAATAAGATGACCATCCATCCTGGTTTGCGGGGACTAAGGCGTTGCCAGGACACAACTTTCAGAGCTAAAACCAGAGCAGTTCCAGGAAAATTAGGATGAGTTGGTCACTCTAAACAAAGGTGGTACTTCACCAGTGAGAAAAGAATAATCTTTTCAGTAAATGGCAGTGGGGCACCTGGAGAATCAGAAATTTAGCCCTTACCTCACACTATATATGAAAATGTATTTATTTCAGGTTCATTGTAAAGCTAAAAGGCAAAATAACACCTTTAAAAGATTACTTTGTAGAATATCTTCAAAACCTAGAAATATGGAAAGATTTTTTACATAGGACTTAAAAAGCCTTTGTCGTGAAAAACAATGAAAAAAATGGGTAATATGAAACACTGCTCATCAAAGACACCATTCAGAATGAAAAAGACAGCTATGGCCTGGAAGATATTTGCAACTCATAAATGAAAACATAAAGAACTGCTACAAGTCAGTAAAAGACAATCCACGGAAAAAGGAGAAGAGGAACAGGCACTTCAAAAGACAAAAAATTCCTAATAAACATACAAACATGTGGAATTTCATGAATCAAGAAATGTAAATAAAACATAACCAGTACACCATTAAATGCTCATAAAATGAATAAACGTTAAAAGGTTGACAACATCGTATATTGACAAGTGTAGAACATAAACTCTCATACACTGCTTACAGGAGTGTGGATTGATAAACCGGCTTTGGAAAACCGGCAACATCTTCTAACACTGGACATGTGCATACTCTATCACCCCATAACTCACTGCTAGGAATACATCCAACACAATGTGTACACAAAACATATGTTTAAATGTTCAAACTGTTATTCATAATAGCCTAAAATTTGATGAGATGTGTCCTGAACCTCCGTGTACCTCCACGTTCCTATCACCCACTTTCCCTCCCTCTGGCATTATTTTGAAGCAATCCCAGGCATCATTTATCTCTAAATATTTCCATTTGTATCAGTATATTCTGAGTTCTTTTTAAAATAAAATTTAACCATAATAAAATGTTCATACCTAAAAATTTAACAGTAGTTTCTTAACGTCAAGAAATTTCCAGTCAATATCCAGGTTTCCCCAATGGTCTTAGAATGTTTTATTTTTCATGTTACTTAGAATGTTTGTCTTAGAATGTTTTTATTTGAATCAGAATTCCAATATGGGCCATACATTGCCATTGATTTAGATATGCCTACTCGGACTTTTTAAGTCTATGGAGTTGATTTTTCTCTTCTTCTCTCCCTCTTTGATTTCCTTGCCAATTTTGTTGTTGTCACTGTCGAGTAAACCACTTTCCTTCGGGAGTTTCCCACTGAGAGCATCCCTCTAGAGATTCCAATCAAATCACGGTTTCAAAGGCACTTAGAATAATTACTTACTGTATGGTTATGCCTCTAACTTAATGAAGAGTTAGATTCGTTTCTCTTTTTTCTTCATTTCAATTTTTAGAAATTGTTTTCTAAATTTAATTTATATTTTAGAAATATGTAAAACATATACATGATTTCAAAATCAAAACTACAAAACATATTCAAAAAACATATACAAAATATATTCAAAAAAGCTTCTACACATTTCCCATCCTACTCCCTCCCCCATTAGCAGCCATTTTGTTTAATTTTATAGTTTATCCTCATATTGTTTTTTAAAGCAAATATATATATATTTATACACACACATTTATTGATTGATATTTATATCCATCCCTTAGATAAATGGTAGCACACTGGATATGATTTTATCCACCTTACTTTTTTAAAAGTATACCCCAGAGATCACTCTGCAGTAATACAGAGAGTCGTCCTTCCCTTTTAGAGCAAGAATCATCCTATTGTAGAGACAGGTGATGACGGTTCATTAGACTGGTCCTCACTGATGGACACTGAGCTGTTTGCCTGCTACCCACTTTTGAAGTGTGAACCGTGGCCACACGTATCGCAGAGGGTGCAAGGCCCCACCGCCTTAGCACAAACACCAGGTGTACTGGCAGTTGTTTTGACTCCCGCCATTCCTTCTTACGTGTCCTCTGTTTCTCCGTTTTCTCCTTCCTCTGTTTTCTGGGAGGCTTTTACTTCCTTTCTTTTCTCCCACCCTCTCCTGTCCTCCTGAATCATCTTCGCTTCACTCGGGGTGGGGGGGGGGAGGTGCACGCTGAACCCCGCGGTTATCTTCAAGGACCTCATGTTTCTTCGACTTTCTCTCTTGGTAGAAGGTTGAAGGGGCTCTTTATTTCCTTCGGAAACCTTATTATTTTGATTAAATAAGTGGACTTTCAGGCAATCACCAGGGAGAAAATCTCCTCACAAAATAAAACCCTCATTTCCAGTACTTCCTGGTGGTTCTGGAGGTCATGAACCATCAGGCATTCTCCTTTCGACTATTTCTAGTCACAGCTGCCCAACAGGTACCAAACGAACCGCCATGCCTCAAGGGTCAGGGTCCATGCAACTGCGAAAGGGTGGAACCTAGCCGCATCCCGTGGGGCCTCCTTTAAAATTTACTTAACAACCGGGAGGAGGTCTACAACAATTCACTAACACTTAAATACGACTCTGTCAGAGAGACTGGCCATGTCGAGAGCGGTAAAAGGTCTCTAAACACCTGGAGTCGAAGAGGCACACTTAAGAAACGAGAAACTAAATTAAGGCAAGAAAAAGGTTAGGATGGGAGAGAAGTCTATACAAGACAAATTACGACTACTTCGGAGTCTCTCCCTATCAACCTTGACCTCCCTGGGTCCCCCAATACATACTCTAGGCAGATCTGGACATGCCACCTGTTCATTCATCCATTCCTTCCTTCCCTCAGCAAATATTCGCATACCCCACACACGGTGCTACTTATTGGTTTTGTGGGGTTTTTTACTCACCAATAACTCATGTTTTTCATATTAAAACAAAAAGAACCTTCTTACTTTTTATTGCTGCCTAGTATTCTCCTGTAAGCATGCATCCCCTGTTCATGCGTTTGGGGTTTTGCACACTATGGAAACTTTTGTTCATATCCTTTGCCCCATTTTCCTATTGGGTTCTTTATAAACTGGTCAGAACTCTCTGTTAGGGACACAATCCTTTGACTGTGAGTTGAGTTGTGAATATTTTTCCCATTTTGTCTTCTTACGCCTATTTTTATTTTCATGACGTTTTCGTCATGCAGAAGTTGTTCTTCCCTAATGCAGCAACTCGTGACAATATTTTGCAATGGCTGTGCATTTTGTGTCTCAGTTAAAACGATCTGGTGAAGGAGAAATTTAATCGTGCCTTAAAAACTTTAGTAAGTCTGGAGAAAAAAAAAAAAAGTTAAGCAGATTGAGAAACACTAGCAGATTTGAAGAGTTCAGAAAGCCCCACTTTCAAAACGTTGCTATAAAGTCTCGCGGCAAGGCCACACCAATTCTTCTGCCAGGTTTGGGACGGGGCTAGAAACTATCAAGAAATTAAAAGCTACGTTTTTTTTTTTAATTGGTGTATAACACACATATTATAAATTGAATAAAGTACATTCGTCTTAAGTATACAGCTTGATAAGTTCTCACATACAAATTTCCTGCGTAACTATCACCCAGATCAAGATGTGAATGCCAAGTTCTTAATCCCCGGCAAATGAGGAAGAAAAGAAGTTCAGTTCTGAGGGTGAGAGAAATATATCCTTAGTGCAATGGAGTGGGAGGAGTAAATGGAATGAAGAGCAATGGACAAGGGTCAGACGAGCGTCGTTGGAAGTAGCCTACCTCAGTCTGTTCAAAGGGCCTGAAGGCCCGTCCTCCCTGAAGGCTCACTCTTATTAGAAGTGATTCGCTGGAAGAAAAGAAAACAAAGATATTGAGCATCCAAAAAAACATGACAGAGTAGCTAAATATCATCTCAAGCCCATGTCTTAGTGAACAAAGTAACAACTCCACAGAAGTAGATTCTGCATTAGAGAAGATGTGGGTTGAAGATAAATATTCAGGAGAAATGAATTATGGAGGGCATCAAGCTGGCATTTATTCCATTCTTCTTACTTTCTTCTTCTTGAGAACTGGAGTCCCAGGGGGAAGGTGTTCTCTGCAGCTTCTGCAGGTGCGGCCTCCCCCTGCGGTGTGGGAAGGGCTGCCCTGCTCCAGCACTTTCACAGCCGCCTGGGCAAAGTTCCTTTCGAGAGTGGACTAAACAGGCCTTTCGCCTCTCACAGTAAGCCACGCGCTCCAACTTAGTCTGTATCAATCATAAAGTTGAATTGAATCTCCCATCAACCTTACTTTTTGTCTCATTCCCCTAATTTGTTCAGAACTGGAAGCAAAGAGGCTCTATTGATTGGTACTCCAATAACACCTGCTTATGATTCTTTGGGATGTTAGTTCAAAACAATATGCTTACATTTCTAGTTCTTGATGTGTAAGCTTTTGGAGTAACTTGTTGATCTTATAAATAATGTGGAATCTATCTCACAAGTCCAAGAACTTGTTAACATTTTTTAAATTTTTAGCCCTACTACTGGTAATCTTTCTAACCTGAAATAACTGAATCTTCTCTTTTAATTCATCTACCTCAAATAATATTTCTCAACTCTCCAATTTACAAATCAAGGAATTAATTCACTGTATTTTCCTCTAACTCTCCTCCTACATCTTCCAGCTAATTAGCTCTACCTTTAATTTTAAGACTATTAAAGTTTATAATAATTTTATTCCATGTAGATTTACATGGAATTATTGTATCCAATTATTATAATTAAATGTTCTAAACTGTGTAAAGGTTGAATTATGAAAACTGAAAAACAATTATAAATATTTAACATACAATTAAGGAACTGCTACTCTCAGCAGTGTGATTAGACCCACAAAGAGTAAAACATAATCCTATGTCCCTAAAACTATACTGCTCAAAGGAACTTCTTACATTCCATCAATCACTCTGTATCATGCCACATTTTTTGTTTGCTTCGCATTTAGATGATGTTTAATGTAGATGATTGTTTTCCCCCACTGTACTAGACTACGTGGGCTTCCAGAATAAAATACCACAGACTGGGTGGTTTAAACAACAGACGTTTATTTTCTCACAGTTGTGGGTGCTAGAAATCCAGGATCAAGGTGTCAGCAGAGCTGGTTTCCGGCGAGACCTCTCTCCCTGGTTTGTAGATGGCTACTTTCTCACTGTGTCCTCACATGGCCTCTGTGCTTGGGTGGAGAGAGAGAACTCTGGTGAGATCTTCCTTCCCTTACAGGGACACAAGTCCTATGATCTCATTTAATCTTAACTGCCACCCTAAAGACCCGATTTCCAAATACAATTGTACTGGGGCTTAGGGTTCCAACATGAATTTTGGAAGGACACGATTCAGTCCGTAACATCCACTTTGTTCAAAGTCTATACATATAGTAAATACTAGAATAGGTATTCCCCTATGCTCATAAATAAAGCATCATTTACCAAGTAACTACTAACTAACCTGAGGATGCCCTAAAACTAAATCACAAAATTGTCTGCTTTGGAAAATATGCATAAAGTTGTAAAATTTCCAGGCCCAATTACTCTTGTTTTCAAAGAAAACCCAAAATTTTACCTAAGTCCTAGAGCTTCCCATTAGATCATCGAGGACCGGGCAGTTGTTCCTGAAGGCACTGAGGACTATGCCAGCTGTCCCAACCCCCCCTCTCCACCACTCCCATTTCCCAGCGAAGCTGAGTGACTGGTGTTCTGACCTACATCCAGGAATGAAGAGACGATGACTCAAGTGAGCACCCTTTTCATAAGACCATAGAGTAAAAGGTATGTTAGGTATCCACTCATCCAAAGCTCCTCATTTTATAGGTGAGAAAGCTGAAACTTAGAAAATCTGGGTGATGTTTTATGCCCAAACTACACAGCAAGGTATATTAGAACCCAAGACTCCCTACATTTTGTTCTGTGTCCTACCCATGAAACCATGATGCTTTTCGACTCCTCTCAATGAGCAGAGGGCTCTAGAATTCAAGGAGGCCATCGGATTGTTATGGATAAATATCCATTCAACTCTGAATGAGAACTGTCAATTTTGTCTCTATTCCAAAGTTTGATATTAATTACTTTCGAGAGCTGAATTGGAAAGCAGGTGAGCTGCCAGGTGTTAAGGTAGTCAATTAAGACAAGCCAAACTGAAAATAACACCTAAGCCTTTATTCACTTACTGTGACAGTATAATCAAGCAAGAGGCAGAACAGGAAAAAGCACTCACTCTGTGTTCCATCCCACCCCGACCCCCGCCACATCCCCTCACTCCCACGCCCACCCCCTCACCCCCACCGACCAGACCAGCTTTTAGGAAGGGTCAGATGTATCACTGCAGATCGGGGGATTGCCTCACTGCCAAGGATGCCATAGGACAGGGAGAGCAGGGCAAGGAGTAGAAAGGCACTGAACACTGAGTCAGAGCGTAGAGTGTCTTGAAGGCCCTTGATAAGCAGGCCTCTGAACAGGGGCATGTGGCCTAGGAATGTAGATATGTGTAAGAGCATGGCCCACCTGTGTGGGGCTGTCTTTGACTGTCTTTCGACTGTTTCGACTGTCTTTGACTGTCTCCCTCCAGACTGTGCCTCACAGCTTTCGCCCAGGGAGGTATGCCAGGGAAAGCTTCGTAACTGACTATGGTCAGTTTGAAAGATCACACGTAGGATTTGGGCCTGCCAGACTCCTCGATTATGTATGGTAACAACACTTTTTCATGTCCCTAGACATGTTTACAAATAGTCTATAACTCCCTAGACGTGACTGATGCATAAGGCATATTTTGATTATCACAGTTAACTACAGTCAGAATAAAGCTAATTAGCACCCAATTTTCTCCAGGGTAAAGACACCAGGATCTATAACTGGACGTTATTATGCATTATTATGAATGTTTTCTGTGTTCGAATACAGAGCTGGGCATATTGAAAAACCTCACTCAATAAATAAATACATGCTGATATTTATTTTTTATTTTGTTTTGGTTACTATAAAGATCTGAATATAATTAATTGTCCAATATATTTTCTTCACCTGTACTATATGGCTTTTACATTTACTTCCTAATTTTATTCTATTCATTTGAATGGTTTTAATTATAATCTCAGATCTTTCTTGGTAGAAATAATTTTGTTGGAAATAATCTTAGTAGAAATAAAGAAGATAAAAAGATATTAAAGATATTAATGGGTATGTAAAAAGTTGAGGGTCATCCTTGAGATTTCGTCCTACAAAAAGATGCCCCAAATAATACATCTGAACACCCCCTTCTCTGTTCCTTCTTCCAGACCCCACCTGCTTCTCAGACCTCAACACATTCCCTAAACTAAAACTGGAGAAATCTGGAGAAAAGAAATAGAAAAGAGAGGAAATTCACAGCCTGAACCAGGCCAAAACATGCGTCCACCCATTGGTAGAAGTTTTCAAAACTTGCTAAAGCAAATGTTGGTCTATAAATGTGTATTTTAAAAGGCTGGATATTGACTGTGGAAGGGAAATTGAACTGCAGAGCAAGATTGAAGTAGTCTGTGAAATGTCAGTAATTGTGCCCATTAACTGGAAAAATAGGTGCATTTGCTTAGGATTTCTCTGCAGTACCGCCCCTTAGATAGCCAACCGAACTGGCACGTGCTGGCCAGGGGCACTCGACTGCCGTTTTACCTACCACGCTGTCAGAGCAGAAACGTCTCTAGCTTCGCCTTCCTACACTTAGTGTATTAATATACTATCCAAGTAAATAACATGCAGAATGTTAATAGACTGGAATAAAGTGGAATACGATATAAAAGAGAAAGCAACCATTAAGCCTGCTCTTTCTGCTTCTCCGCAGCTCTGCCTCAGGCTTTTTCCGGTGGGTTTTAAAAACTTATTAGTATTATTCTTATTTGACATACAGTAAAATTAACTTTTCTTTTGTGCTGGCCTATGAAGGTTTTTCTCCCCACCCCCTTTCATTTTTTTTAACGAGGAGTGGGGAGCAGTTAAGTAGGCTTGGATTGAAAAGATATTAAAATTAGCTCTTAATTTCCTACTTTTTTTATTGATTAAAGACAATTTATAGGCATTATTCAAAAGTAGGCCTTCAGTATTTCGTTTTCTTGTATTTTTTTATAACTGACTTTAAACTCTTCCCCACTAACTTTTTTTTTTCCTCTGCTCACTCCCTTTTAAAGCCTTTTGGTTTGTCTTTTACCGAGCTCAATCTGCTTCTACATGCAAGCAGCCAACAGAATACACACTGCAAAATACTTTGGGCTTGATATTGGGATATGGAGAACAGGAATCTAGAAGCATAGATTTTCTACCCTCTGAAAAAGAATAATCCATGCTATACTAATGGGCCTAAATTTTTATTTTTATTTATTTTTATGTTTATTTATTTTTTTTACCTTATTCCAACAGGGTATTTTATTTTATTTGTTTTATGTTTTTATTTTTAAATATTTGTGTGTGTGCTTTACCAGTGGCCCAAATTTTTAAAATCCAAGCTCGGTTGGCCTATGTTCTGACTTCAATCGTAGGTTCTATTGAACAGAGCCAAATCCCAGCGACCCAAATGTCATTTAGGCTGGAAATGGTGCACTTGCCCGGATCCCATTGCTCTGGCTGGCTGACTAGCAGCTCTCACCGCACCCACTCCCAGCTTTGCCCTTTTCAGCACTGGTCAGAGTATCACCCCTTTCACGTGAGGCAGGAAGTAGAGCCCGGATGGGGAAATAAGGGTAAGGCACCTGAGGCTCTTCAGCTAGAACTGCTAGTGGTTCCTGGTTTCCTTCTGGCCACTGCCTGGGACCGCCAAGAGAACCGTGGCTGCTTCAGTCTCCTTGATTTGTGGATGGGAATAAAATTACCCCAGATGGCATTGGGTAAATTTTCCTCCCATACATTAAAGGTACTAAGAAGGACAAGATATATACATGAAATCAATACATTTTCATCATTTACCCACAATTACCTTCCTTAATATTTCAGAGTGATTGTGTGTTAAGATTAACTATAGAGGTATCCCTTTTTCAAAGGAAAGGTATCAAACTTAGTCAAAAGCGATGAGTCAGTCTCCTTCCAGAAGTCACTCGGATGGAACATATGAGCAAAGAGAATGAGGATGTCTTCATGGAAAGCGGCCAAAAACAACATACAGAATAAGAAACCACTCTAAACTATTGTGTGTCTAAATATAAACAATAAGAATGATGTTATAAACCATAGGCAAGAAAGGACTCAAATGAGAGTGCTATTAAATGGTATCCATCCCAGGAGAACAACTCGCCAAGGCCTAGGGAGAAACTGTGCCTAACCTCTACTGTTACTAATCAAAACGAAGGAGTTTGGATTTTCACACAGGAAGAGATTTTATTCATATAAGCATGTGGCATCAAGTAGCAAAAAAAAAGACAGAGTAACGTCTCTATATTCAGGATCCCAGAAAGATAAGGTTCACAGACCAGGCCCTGGACTCTGTGCTTCTTCCTAACGTAGGGAATCAGTTTTCTATTTGGATCTGCAATCAAGGCACTTATCCCACCAAGAACATTTGCCTTAGTCACAGTGAGGCACTTAACACAGAGGAAAAAGGAAAGAGCAGCCAGTCTCAGGTTTCAAGATCAAATTGAAGCGGTGAGATAAACAGAGCAATGCTGTCTGCCTGTTTTGTTCCCCAATCTGTCCCAAGTACTTATAATGATTCCTGACCCATGGTAGGTGATCAATAAATATTTACTGAGTGAATGAGTATATGATTCAACAAATGGGCAATGATTCAACATCATGCACACGGAGGGACGAACCATTCTTTGGTATATATAAGCAAAAGACACGTTATAAAATGTTTTGGAAGGGCAGGAGCTTGGATTGTTTGATATTCAGCTACCAAAGATATCTAAAATGATTTTAAAGCTAGGGCATAAGCGTAGTTTCATTTTTAAAATTCGACAAATAAATGTCGTGGCATATTGTGTGCAACCCATTGTAACATACAAGAGGACGAGCTCTTGTGAAAAGCAAATCAGTACAGGGATGAGACAAAACAGGACTGGGACACACAACAGAAGATGGGCAGTTTAGATAGCATGAGAAAGAAAGATGCCTCATTTTAGTCATCTGAGCTTCGGTGAGCAGCAACTAAAAGCTCATATCAAAGTCTACCCTTTAGCCCTTGATATCTTTCCTACTTGGTTCTACATGTATCAGTCAGAGTTTGGTCAAGAAAATAGGACCACTCTAAGTATTTCAAGCAGGAAGGAATCCAATACAGAGAATCAGCGCCCTCGTGTAAAACCACTGTGAGGGGGAGGAGAATAAAGGTAGGGGAGCTCCTCAGAGCAGCCAGGAAATCAAGAAGTTCACCTCTGCCAGGGATCTCAGCTTCCTGCAGCACTGAAGTTGGTGAATTCTGGAAGAAGACCTAGAAACTTCTGGCAAAGCCTCATGTCTATCCTCTCCCAAAGCGTACATGCTTCTCTGCAGCTGCCGAGTCAGTGACGGCTTCTCTTGCTCTGTTTCCTTCTGTTCTGCTCTAAATCTCGAGGAATGTCCCCCATTCGTAAAACCTAAACTAGAAACCTGATGACAGAGCAGCTTGGAAAACGTAGTTTCCAGGCTTCCAGACCCTACCATCCAGGGGAAAACAGGCTGGAGTGGGAATGTCACTAAGATCCTAACAGGAAACACAGCACAAAGAAATAAGTCTATAATCAAATTAAAGGGTTTTCGTGCATCACGTGGACTTAGTCATTCTCCCTTTGTAGTTTTTTGCTGTTGTCATCGTCCTGAAAATCTCAACTTCAATAATCCCTCTAGGTATCATCACAAGAAAATCCGTGGACTGGGTAGACTCTACTGACTGCCGTTCTGGTGTCCCAGAAGGAACGAAGCCTGGAAAGCGGCTCGCCTGAGGACTGCTTAGAGAACGACGACGTTTTAATAAAGCCTGAATTCCCCCTGGCTGTGTCATTTTATTCACTGGGAAGGCATAATGACATGGATGGCGGGGAGAGGTGGAGGCTCTCAGGCAACGTTTTGCAGAAGAGAATTGAACTTTTAGTATCCGTCCTCTGAACAGACAAGAAAGCATTGGACATTCACGCCAGCAGAAACAGCGTGAAATAAGCCTCTGCTAGAATTTATAGAAAGGGGAAACGTGTCTCTCCTGACTCCAACGGCATGTTTTCTCCGTCCACTCAGGAGACCCTCATCACAATCCCGTTTTGGTTGGTGATATCGCTTGAGTGAGTGTAAAATGGCATACTTTAGAAGTTGGGCTAGGAGAAAAATACAGTGGAATAATAGAATCATTCCTCTCATTTATAACAACACGAAACAGAGAAATTGTTTCTATAAAGCCTCCCAACTTGAGGTCCCAGCGGAGGCCTCCTGGGTGGTGCAAGAAAGAATGAGCAGAGACCACGCACCTTCCCCTGTGCTGACCGCTCCCTGCTCTCAGTTCATCTCTCCAGGACACAGTTTCCTGGCCACCCAGGCTGTAAGGGATGCTCTGCTCAGAACAGACCGCCTCTGGGAGTGGGATTAGGGCCCCCTAAACACAGAGAAGTGCCCTGCCCTCCCTCTTCGACCATTTTCTTTGGGTTAGAGAGTGCTGAAAAACATGGCCAAGTATCGGGTTCCTCTTCTGATCTGTAAACTAAGAAAAACAGTCTTTTATCTTTTTCCCTCTAGTCCCTAGGGAGTTTTTCTCCTGTAAGTGCAGTAGAAGTGCAGGCTCCAAAAAGCCACCTAGGAAGATGACCTATGCCAGTCGAGATCCACACCCCTCTCTACAGTACACTTACCAGTGACCTTACCAGAAAACTTAGCCAAAAGCAACAGGGCAGGGGTGTAAGGAAAAAGGGAAGGCGTGAGAGAGGGTTTTAAGATTTTACAGTTACTTTTTCCTCACTGGGTTCTATTACTCAGGATGGGTAAAGATAAAGCACTTGGAGAGTAAAAATACATTGAGACCTGCCCAAAGACTAGGATCCTTTTTACAAGAGAAGAAAGGAGGCTAGAGGGAGGGAATCTGAACTTTTCTTTAAGGGAAATAAATCTCTAATATGTTCTAGATTCAACCCTAGATTCAGGGTTGCAAAAACTTTTCTATATTAATAGGATATAGACAAGACTGAGAATAAGTTGACAGTATTTTTCTTTTTGATATATTCACTTGCCCTCAGCCTGATGGGTGGTATGCTTCCATTTATGCTTTTCCTTATTATATAGTGTAGAATGCAATTAAGGAAGGATCATCGCTAGACTAATCCTTCCCTCACACTAATCCTCTATAATAATGAATAATCAGTCATAGGAAAAAGGAGATTAAAAGGTTTAGTCAGGTTGGGTAAACATAACTGCAGTTTTGTGTTTACATAAATAGCTTTGCAGGAAGCTAACAGATAAAGAATATGTGTTGTGGAGACTTCCTTATGCTCAGTCAGTTCATCATCCGATAGTTTTAATTAAAAGTCTGAGCTTGGCTGGTTAGCTCAGTAGGTTAGACTGTGGTACTAATAAAAGTTTATCATGCTGCATGGCTAAACATATTAGTGCACACCGAGCTAACCCCAACTTGGAAAAACTATATAAGAAGCTAAAACAACAACAACAACACAACAAACAAACAAGAAAACTATTGGATTGCTTTGAGTAAGAACTAGCCTCAAAATGAGAAATGTAAATGAAAAGTATTATTTCTATATCTCTTTAACTGATTGGTACTTTCTGTCACCAGATTTGCCAATCCCAGAAACCTAGATGAAATTATAAAACTTAGAAAAATTACAAAGGCCAATAAAAAGGTTTTTGAAACCTGATTTGCGTAAGCGCCTCTCTAAATTAGTGTCACTGCTTCCAGAATGCATCTAACTGGAGAATTCCGAAGCAGCTGGTTTTTCCTGGGACAGAGTCGTATAAAGGTCTCCAATAAAAGCCTTTCCCAATAAACTTGATGCATTCCTGAAATGTTGAATCATTACTGTCAAAACAAAACTCAACGTTCAGAAAAGTGTGTTTTCTTTTGTCGTCCCCCTGCTCCTTCTAATCTTGATGTTTTCCTCCAGGAGCATGACTGGAATTTGATTTGAGGATGATTCTTTGCTGTTCAGGACAATCTACAACATTGTAGGAGGTTCGTATGCCTAGTCCTTGCTCACTAAACTGAGTAACGTCGCTCAGTCATTGCGATCTCACAAATTCTCCCCGACATTTTCCAATGCCTCGCAGGAGGTGGTGCTCACGTGGTTAAGCAGCACTATGTCTCAGACGTAGGTCTCTTCCGTACATCTGGGCCTCTCACAGTCCCCAAAGGCAACATACACTTCCTGTGGCTGGGACAGTAGATTTCTCGCTCATAATGCAGAGGGGCGAATTCACCTCTGCTGCAGGCGTGGTCCCTTCTGAACATGGGTCCATTCTGACCACTCTACATGATCATTGTTATTTTGTGTTTTCTTGTCTCATATGAAGGCGTTACCAAACATGGAAGTAGACTTCGGTGTGTTCGTTTCCCCTAGGAGTTTACTCCCAGGTTGTCTCAGCCGGGCCCCCAGTCATCATATCCCTGCACGTTCTCGTCTGAAAGGACAAATGAAAGTGTTTCCTAGATGTTGCTTTCGTACCCATTGCATCCTTTTCCAGAAAAAGACTATCAGTTCTAGTAGGAAGAACGACGTTTATTCATTGAAATCTTTTCCTGGCCACATACATAATGTGTCCTTGGACACAGTCTCCGCCACATGAGCGAACTTCAGACGGCCTAGGAGAGAACTTCTTAGGCTCAGAAACCTTCCCAAGGATGAGAGAGAAATAGCCTTCCGGCAGACGACAGGAAGAAATTATGGGTTAGGAGGAACGGAGGCCACTCCAACGCCACGTAGACCACATTGTCATCGAGCGGCGAAGGCCGCGAAGAGCTTCGTTTCGCACATTTGTGTCTCTTGCGATGGTGGCGTGGTCCTGCCTGTCAGTTCTCAGCGCTGAGAGTTGCCACGGTTCACATCACCGGCTTGAGGATACGGAGGAAGCCAGCTCTGAAGTCCATGTGACATTTGGAAAGAGGGAAAACTTTCTTTCCACACGCAGGGGATCTCGGCATGACACGAGGCTTGGCACGAACATTAACACACGTTGGAATAACACTGAAGAAAATGGAGGAAGTCACCATCAGTTCCACCTAGCTCCAAAAATTTTTATTTCTTCCTCTACCCTCCAGATCTTGTCTATAATTGCAATCATAGTTTACGTATCATTATGAATTGTGCTTTCAAAAAAATCACAAGTATTTTCTACATTCTTACTCTATTTGCATAATCATTATATTTAATGGTTGTATTGTAGTCCCTCTTGTTGATATACTATAATTAAATCCATTATTCTCTTATTATTGAAAATTTAATGTTTTTCTTTTCTTTTTTTCCTGTTACAGATAGAAACATCTGTCCTACATCTGTCAAAATATTTCCTTAGGAAAAATACTGTAGTATAGAATTACTTGCTCAAAGGACATGAATGTCTTTGTAGCTTCTACTAAATGTTACCTTATCCCTTTAAAAAGCGAGATATGCTGACGTGAAATGCTCTTTGCTGCATATTTGTACCTAAACTTTACTGTCACCTTAGGGGACATAAAATGGTAACTCTGATTACATTTCTTTAGTTAATAGCAAGAGCACCTATCTTTGATTAAGCTATGCTCAAATTTTCTCATCTCTCTTTTGCAATTCTTTCTCAGAGCTGTGAGTATAGCAGCGATGGCAGTTTATGAGCTTCTTGCTTCTTTCATCCAAAGTTAAATCAAATTGCAGAGAAAAACACTCGAGAAAGACAAGAAGTATCATTGACAAAGATTGCATTTAGATAAATATTTTCCTGACTTCTTCTTGTGATATAAAGAAAAACTTCAAATATTTTGTGAAAAGCCTATGTAATAAGTTAATAAGCATACATAATAAGTTAATGTTTCTTTGATGACATAGAACAGAGATTTACACTAGTTTCCAAGGGGGAAAAGAATCGATAGGAAGTATTCTACTGAATCTAATAGAATATAAGGAAGATCTAGGTCATATGGTCTAAATTTAGGATGCATTTTATTGCAAATAACTAAAAATCTAAGGGTGGATTCAAAAATAAAGAGCTTTAATGATCTGGCAAAATAACATTTCAGATATTCTGGGGCTAGTTCTGCCACTTAACAATGCCATCAAGGAGCCAGACTCTGTCCAACCTTTCACCAGCCTCAGTGTGCCAGTCATTCACGTGTTTGGTTGCCTCATGGTCACAAGATGGCTGCCTTCACCCAGCACTCCATTCAAAGGCAGGAAGCAGGAGGTGAGGATGGTGGCTATGGCAGAGAGAAACTTATTATCCTTTCTCCTTTTCCCTCGGAGCAATAACTATTTCTCAGAAGACACTGAGCAGAGACTCCTTATTATGTCTCATTACATAGAACTGAGTTTATGATTATCATTAGATAGAACTGGGTTATGAGTTCATGACCATCCCTAGACTAGAAGTTGGGAACCCCTTTTCCACGAGATCAAGGAATCCTCAGTTGACACTCGAGGGAAATTATGGTGTCTGTTAGTGGGTAAGAATGAAAGCTATGCCTCTTGGTAGATAGAGAGAGTATGTGCCATACATGGAAACCAGGTAATTTGTTGACCTTCCTTTCATCTATTAATGAATTTCCATTAGCAAGAAATGCAACGTCTTTTTTCCCCCCTTAGGTCAAACTCCAAAGGCCTATGAGAAAGAATCTTACAGCTCCATTTGGCCTATCAGGGAGAAACTCCAAGTGAAAGCGGGTCCTCTTGTGCTTCCTCTCATGATTCACAGGAGAGTTATCAGTCTCAAAAAATGGGAATTCTCCTGAGCCAGAGATAAACACAATGGACATCCCTTACACTTAAATTAAATGAAAAACTATCAAAAGGTATTTTTGACTCCTAACTTGTAGATAGAATTATGCCAGATCCCATGGAGATATAGTCTATAAGCTTTGGTCCTTGCCTCTAAAGAGACTATAATCTATTTGAGGAGAAATTGGCATAAATAGCAATACACAGAGTAGATGAGAGCTAATTATGAAGTAGAGAGACAATAATGCATTGACCCTAACAAGCTTTGTTGAAGATAATGGGACATGAACTACTTCAGGCGAAGAAAGAAAGGCCTGGAAACGTTTAATTCGTTCAACCATCCCTCATGTAGTCAGCTATGGCGCAGCTCTTCGGTCACCTCTCATCCCAGAATCACGGCCTCTTCTGATGTTACGTAGCCCAACCATTTTGGTGGCATGGGCCAATGGTGTGGCCTTAGAGATTGCCTTGAGAGATCCTGTTCCCTCAGGCAGGCTTCATCTTCTCACCTTCTCGTGCCTTTCATAGAACATTCATTTTAACTCCTTCATCTCTACCCTCACACCTCATTTTCTGAGTGGTTATCGAAAACGCTATTATTAGGGCAAAGGTTTTTAAAAACTTTTATAGCCACGAAACAAGCACATCATATAGGATACAGTTAACGATCCTGCTCCTGGCCTGCTGTGCAATAAATAGCAAGTCACTTAACCTTTCTGTGCTGAAGACATCATTTAAAAAAATAATATAGTTTGTCTCTTTCCCACCCTTTAAACCAAGCTCCTGGTGAAAATCAGTGAGATGGCCCCCAAAAAACTTGATAGAATTTTAGCAAAACATATTCTGAAAATCTTCAGTCCTTTTATAAGACAATAACAGAGTTCAAATGGATTTCTTATGTATTCTCTCTTCCTGAGAGAGTTAATAGCCCTTCAGCTGGAAAATCCAATTACCAAAGTCTATATGATTTCTCTTGGTCATCAGAGAATTCAGAAACGATATGAATCCACTTAAGAAAAAAAAAATGTTCACACCCTTAAATGAATTATAGTCAGCAGGACTAAGATCTAATTAGAAATGCTGCTACCATCTGAGATTGCTTTTGAGCCAAAAACGAATTGCTTAAACCAAAACAGAATGACTCCCAAAGGCCCTGGAATAGTATTTGAGTTGAAAATCTGGTTAATATTTTCCTTCCAGACTTAAGGCCCAGATCTGGATCCATTATTATCATAGAGGTTTTTGTTTTTAAAGCATTGAATGTTATTTAGGACTTCCTGCAGGAATCAGACCCTTAGTAACAGGAAGATTTTGTAAAAGTTTTTCCTTTTTGGAAAAAGAATAGATGTCAGGAAAAAGAGGATGCACTCTAGAGAAAGAATCTACCACACACTAGACTGCATTATTTCCAGATGCAGTAGAAAAACACTTCCTTTGTAAAACCTTCCTTGATCCCATAAATTAGCAATTAACTACCCTGTGCTCGAGACAACCAGGTCTGGTGATTTAAATCTCTCCTTAGCATTTATTTTACTGATTTACACTACTGTTAATTATTTCCCTACTAATTTCTTCCCCAAAGTTGTAATTTTGAGCGGGAAACAACCAGTTCTTACACATTTTTGACTCCTCCTCACCTGCACCAGTGTTGAAATGGTTAATTATTATGTAATAATTCCCACTGTGTGCCAGGCACTGTGTTAGCTACTGGAGAGGGAACGGGAAGCATGATTAGCACAATTCTCTTTGCCCATTGCTAAAATGGATAAACAATACAATTGAATAAGCAGTAACAACAAAATGAATATGCCCTGTGATGAGAGTGAGGGTTACTTCATGGCATGCCTGCATGAGGAATACCTCAAAGGCAGTATTCCTCAGGTAAAATGAAGTGTGGTTTGTTCAGTAGCATTACGTTTGAAGTTAAATGTGCATCCTGGGGAAGCTGAATAATTTCAGATGTTAGGTCCTAGTCTTCCAGTGTTTGGTAAGAATCACGTGAGCCTCACCCCATACTGTATATGCACGCAACTGGAAAGGGTCCCTGAAGGCATCCTGAGGCTCCAGGGTGGGAAGGAGGGAATTCTACCTCCTCCAACTTCACAACTTTGGGACTGGTCCGTTTACTGAGTATCTTTCTACATAATCCTGCAGCCAGTTGTTTGCTTATGCTAACATGTGTGTCGGCCCATCATTCTCGGGGAGTTCGATGAAGTGCTAGCTAGCGGTCCCACGCGCGAAGGGACGCACAGGAAACTGGAAACTCGCAGCCGAAGCACACAACCTAGTCTCAACGAACATTCCATTGAATTATGAATCAATGACTACCTAGACGAGAAAAACGGAGATTCAGAGACACGACACTGTCCTTTGCCCAGAGACATTAAGCTGCCAAGGGACACCGACAGAGGCATCCTACCACACTTCGCCAAGTCAGCCAGCACGTAGACCTAGAGACGGCACTTACACCCCCTTGGCCTGCACCAGCAGGGAACACGGAAGCCCCCAGGGACTGATAAACCAAGCCAACTAAATAGCACCATAAAGTTTCTAAGAATAAAACCGCCACTTAAACCACAGCCCACAAAAGTAGGCTAGGACCTGCAGTCTGAACCTACACAGGGCAAATGCCCACCCAATAAAAGATGTAACGGGGACCCAGAGTATCTGAACATAATTGACAAAATTCCAGGATGCAGCTGAAAATAACCATCATACCAAGAACCAAGCAAATCACAGCTCGAATTAAAAAAAGACCGTTAACTGACATTAACACCAAAACCAAGGCATGGCAGGATTGTCTGAGGAGGACTTGGAAGCAGACATCGTAAATGCGTCAATACAAATTCTCTTGAAATAAATTGAAAAAATAGAAAATCTCAGCAAAGAAACAAGTTATTAAAAAAACAACAACAACTAGAGGTTATCGAACTGAAAACTACCATAATAAATAAAAACTCACTAGATGGGCTCAAGAGTAACGTGAAGATGAGGGAGGATGGAAGCCGTGAACCAGAAACAGCTACCTCGTTCGGGGTGGGGGTGGGGGACGGGAATCGATGCATAAAGATCAACTGCTATTACTATATGCTAAGTTTATACTGACAGCAAAATTAGCATACCATTTAAAGCAATAGGAGCAACGAAGTGCTTTTCTCAGGTTTCCCTCCCTCTTAAGAATGGCTACTTGGCTGAAATCGAATCACCTTCTCCAGGCGTGGCTTCTCCCTCACTGATCCGAGTCTTCTTTCTGTGTTAGGCCCTCCCAGGGCTTTTTTTTGTGTGTCAGGTTGGTGTCCAAAGCCATGGTGTTTTCCTCGGTTCCACAGCCCCCTTCCTTTACCCAGTGATGTGGGCTGATGGGCCTGAAAAATGTGGCTGGTCTACCAGATGTTCCTTTTCAAATGGCTGCATGTTCCTGTCTTCCCTGAGGCTCTTGCACGTAGCCAGACAGAAAAAGGAAGAGACCGCTTGGCTGCACAGTAACCCGCATTCCAGACATTTCTTCCCGGCTTTTCCTCTTTTGACCCGGCCTGACAGTGGCCCTCTTCTAAAGTCTTTCTGTTTTAAGATGTTTTGGTTGGAGAACAGTCGGCCAGGGGCACCCTTCCTTCTTTCTGACTTTCTAAAACACAGCAACAATGTTCTTAAGAGGCAACAGGTCACCAGCACTTTTTCATCTTGTTTTTGAAACGCCTTGAAAAGCTAACTATTGTTTAATTTGCTTTAGCAAAACTTTTCAACCTAACATTAAAAACTATATTTAAACAGGCACAGAGTTTTTAATTAGGGTGACCATTGGTTTACGGGTAGAAGTATAAAATTTATAAAAGTCTCTATTTTTTCTCTTACTTTTAATTGATACATATTTATTTCTACTTTCTTTACAAGATTGGGCTTAAACATTTATCTCTAAATGCTCTGAAACTAATTTTGATATATGATATAATTATTTCGATATGACAAAGGTTTAAAATCTTTGTTAGGTTTTTGGTTATAAAAGCAACATGTTCTTTTTGCAAAATAGAGGTCATAAAGAAGTTTACAAAGTAGAAAGGGAAGAATTCTCTTTTCCTCATCTCAAAACCCACAGCTAGAGAAAACAAATTTTAAGTTTTCTAAATTGAGAAAATTTTAAGTACACACAATTATTTTTACTATAACTTTTACATTCAAGATATTTTCCTATGCACTATGAATGCATATGATGTATGTAAAAGTATATCTATGCACCATTAAAATATAAAATATGTACACATATATAAAAGCATTTTAAACAATACAAGATTAGGCAATAGGCACTTACTATTTCATGAATATCGTTTCTCATGGGTATTTGAGATCTACCTCATATTACTCAACTGCAGAGTTTTCCCATTTTGTGGATTTACCAAGATTTAATCAGTCACCTCTGAATGTACCCTTACATTGTTAATAATGTGGAGTTGTTACAAATAATGTTATAATTACTATCTTTATACATCTATTCTTATTCATGTGTACAAATATTTCTTTTAGAAAAATTACTAAGTACAAAATTGTTAGTCAAAGGATATATGTATTTTAATATTGATAGAACTGCCAAAATTGCCTTCCAAAAAGATGACTTCAATATACTACTGACGACTATGTATGAGAATACCTGAAAAGTAAAGATTTAAAACTGAGTCCATAAAATAGTTTCTTTACAAAAGATACCGAAAACCAACTTCCTACAAAGAATTCAGGATCTATTTAAGGAAAGGATACATATGCATAAAACAACTAGAGTCTATTATAAAGCTACTTAAAAAAATACAAAATGATATGGTATAAATAAAGATAAATAGCATGATTTAAAAGGCTAGAGTAAAAATATATTTGAGCAAATGTGAATTTCTTTTCAAGGGTAACATGGGTACTATAGATCTTTTTGCCAAAAAGATGCAATAAAAGTAAATTTTATGAATAAAAAAGGACCAGAGAGGCTGCGTTCTAGATTTTGGAAGACTGAAAACTAATCAGCAATTTCAATTCATAAAACTTGTTGACCGTGGTTTACAAAAAGGGGTATAAGAAGACATTTTGGGTGTTTCGCATGGCAACCAAAGAAATCTGAATATGGACTAGATATTAGATTATCGGATGGCACTCCTGTTACTTGTCTTAGGCATGATGATAGTATGTTGGAAGAATGTCCTTAACTTTCAGGACACACATATTGAAGAATGATGGTCACCACCTCTGAAACTTACTTTCAAATGGTCCAGTGTGGTCAAGTTTATCAATTTTTTAATCTAGAAAAAGGGTATATGAGTGTTCATTGTCCTATCATTTCAACTTTTCTGTGGGATTGAAAATTTTTTAAATAGAAATTTGGAGAAGGGAATAAAACAATGAAGCTATGGGTCTTATGTTGACAATGTTATTTTAGAATGTTAGATTCTCTGAGTAGAAAGAGATCCACATTAATTTAGGTCTCTAAGTTTATTATTTTTTAAAATATAATTTCTGTGTACTCAATATTATGTCAGTTAGGTTTACAAGACAAAAAAAAAATTTTTTTTCCATGGCCACTGGCTATGCCTCACAAATGCATGGCATTTATGCCCAAAGGGGTTGATTTAAGAATGCAAAGAACACAAGCGAAACCCTTTTGCTGCTAGAACGACACTCAAGGCTTATCCTCAACCAGAGTGGACCACTGGGGCTGTCATCACAAACAGAAGCCACACGCTGTGATTTTTGACAACTGCTATAAATGTCTCGCCTAACACCAAGGGAGCAGTAAAAGCAGAGAGTGATCTAGCTCATTAGTACTTAGGCCAAAGGTATTAACTTGTCCAGACTATTTTAAATGCCATTTATTAGTGAATATGATGAGTTAATAGTTGTATCCAACCCTAGCTGAGTCAACATTTTTGGCTTTTCACACACTGACTCAGGGAAATACAGTAGGAAGGTGACTCTTAGAATAATACTCATGAGCAATTTGTCACAAAATTAATAGCATTCTGTCATTAAGTGATTCAGAGAAAAAGATTATATGCACACAAAATACACATATAAAGTTATGTAGATATACACATTATATGTGTAGACATATATATGTATATACACATCTATATTATATTTTGCTTTTGCTATCTTTATGTGACAATTTTGATTGGTTTTTAATTTTTAATTTTTTCATTTTTAGGTAATTAGTCCTTTTTAAATTATTTCAGTAATAAGAAAAGAGTCTGAAATATTTATACTGTTTAGTTATGACATTTTGCATAGAAGCTATATTTTAATTCAGAAAAATTTCAATTAGCTTCTTCTACTTAGCCATCACTGTAGTTTGAAGAAGTAACAAAAGTTTTCAGCATTATTTCTAGAGTTATCTACAGCTAAGAACATGGAGAGCTAAAAAGAAAAATTATTTGCCAAACAAAACTCTAGGGGAAGCCTAAACATCCAAAATAAACTTTAAAACTCAGATAATATTTTTTTACATCATAGGAAATGAACAAATGTGTAGACAAAGGCAAAAAAAAAGTAACTGAATTACATTTTCTTAGTTCTCATATGTATCTACTATCATACTAGGCTTTATTACATGTATTTTTTTCCATCTTAATTCTCCTTAGTATTTTTTGAATTAAATTATACACAAATAACTCAGGGAACATTTTTCTTGGGTCCTGCATTATGTTATTTTTGGATAACTCTCTTCTATGAGCCTGTTTTACAGAAAGTAGAAAAATGTAATTATAACTAAAACATACTCTGGTTTAAGATCTAAGCTTTATAGAGGTATAAGTAGCATCATTAAGTCCTCCCTTCAAAACTGGTCTTGCAAGTAGAAAGAGCAGTGTTTGAGTCATGAGCAGCATGAGGCAAGGCCTTTTTCTGTGACTGGACTTTCCATTTAGTATCTCTTTCAAAGCCTATGGCTTGATATTAGAGTGAGCTCTCACTAGGGGCTTTCAGAGTGAGTGCTCATCTTGTTTCAAGCTCCACACAGACTCTCCATAGATATAGATATAGATACAGATATAGATATAGATATAGATATAATTTCATCTACGAAAATAGTAAAACTTTAGCTATTGAAAGACAGCCTTTTGGAATCATAGTTTTCAAAATGGATTTGAACCTGAAAGTAACTTTGACCCCTCCATTCTCAAATAATGAAACAATAATAGTGAGAGAACCTAATCATCTAGAAAAGCAAATGAAACTCCCCAAAACTCCTTCAATCTATATATATCACACCTATCACATCTGATATTCTGATGTGCTGTATATAATTTATTCATTCATTCACTATTGATTCATTCAATACATGCTTATTTACCATCTATGATGAGTTCTGTTCAAGACGGTGGGGGGATGGCAGTAAAAAATACTGACATGGCTTCTGCTCTTCTGGAGTCTATATTCCAGGGGTGGTGGGAAAGACTGATGATAATGCCCTGAAGAAAACGAAGACAGAAAGATGTTACAGAGAGTGAGCGGGCTCAGTTAGATGTAAACAGGAAAGGCCTACAAGCTAAGACCTAGAGTGATGAGAAGGAGGCCCCATGCAAGGAGCTAAGGGCAAACATCCAAGAGAGAGAAAATCTGACAGCAAGGGCTCAGCGGTAAAAAAAAAAAAAATCTCAGTGTGTTGATGGACAAAGGCTACAGCATGGGAGCAAGGACGAGAATGAGTGACAGGAGGTAAGACTGGAGGAGTACATCATAGCCATAGGAAGAAGCTTTGGGTTGATTCTGTGTGCAGCAGAATGCCACTGGAGGATTTTACACAGAAGAATGGACTAGAAAAGGCAAAATAGAGGCAGGGAACAAGTTAGGAGCCTTCAGAGTACAGCTTGGACCGAGCTCGTATGCCATAAACGATGTGTTTTGATTGTCTATAATATGTATAAAAGACCACTGTGTTGTCAGCATGATGGCTGCAGTAACTGGGAGGATCCAGGGAAAATAGAAAGAGAACAGAGAGAAGATGAGGAAAGGAATGGGGAAGGATCTGAATCTAGGAATGGACAGTGTGTAACGAGCAGAAATCAAGGACCCTAAATGGGACAGGGGCATGAGTCCCGGACATCTTGTTGTAGAAAAGTAAGGAAGTGCTAGAGAGTAAGATAGTGCTCAAAACTGACGAGGAGACGTCAAAAGACTGACAGAGTCAGCACGAAGGGACAATGACTGGCAATGTTCTGGACAGTGTGTGTATTCACCAGAAGGAGCACTGACGGAGATGGATATTACACATTGAAGAAAGAAGGTCCATGAAGTTGAGATTGACACTGATAAAATTTTTTTAGAAAGTCCAGTGGAGGAGGAGTTACTCTTTCCCGGAAAGTTATTGGTTAGAAAAAAAAGGCCAACTAATAAATACAAAAGCATGACAAAAATAGAAAATCCCCAATTTTACAATCACTATGGTAATAACTGATTCAGCAGGAAACCAAAAATAGGTGCCAAACCTAATGGGTAAAAGAGTATTTGGGAAAATCTTTACACAGTCATAAGATTTTACCCGAATAGTAATTATATATTTGAAAGGGAAAGGGTCCTTTTGGTATAGAGAACTCTGGCAGAAAGTACCTTAACCAAATGCTCAAATTCAACGTTACCAATAATGGGACAAACTGATATTGTGAGCCCAGGATGTGATTCACTAAGAAGGACCCACTTAATCTATATCATATTCCTTTCAAAAACCTGCATCTAATCATGAAGAAGCAATCCAACGAATCCAAATGGAGGGACAATCTGTAAAAATAACTGATTGGACTGAAAAAAAAATCAAAAAAAAAAAGACAGATCGGAAACTGCCCTAGATTAAGGACTAAAGAAGTATATGCAATTAGTAATCTTTTATAGGATTCTGGGTTTAAAAAAACAAAGCTAAAAAGGATACTATTCAGATAATTACAGAAATGTGATAACGGGTCTTACAAAGGATCAGAGAATATCTTCATTCTCAGGAGATGTGATCCATATCAACAATGTGTTGAACGATTATGATGTCTGCAAATGGCTCCAAGACAGAGCAATAAAGAAGTAAAAGATTATACGTCATTGAGTCTAGATGAAGAATGTGTAAGTTGCTCCTTATCCTCATCTTACAAATTCTCTGTAGATTAGAAAGGTGGTGAAAAGAAAACAGCACAAGCTCTCTGCCCCCAGAAATGACAAACGGCTCTCTACCTACTCACTGCGAGGGGCAGAGCTGCGAAAAGGAGCTTAGTTTGGGGTTAAAGGCATAAAGCCAAACTTCCTGGGCTCATATTTCAGCTTTTTAACATATTAACTGTGTGGCCTTGCCCAAGTTACTTAACTTCCTTGAACTTCCGTTTCCTCACTATAAATGGAATAAAAATAGCACCAACCGCACAAAGTTTTTGTGGGGACTAAATATTTAGATCCAGGCTGGCAAATAGTAAGCATTCGAATAAATGTAAGCCGTTTGTATTTCACCTCGGTGGTTACCTAAGTCAAAACTGAATATCCTCAAAAGACACCAGTGAGAGAACACATCTTCTAAAACGTACCAATTGTGGAACTTACCCATAATCAAAATTACCGTCTAAGAATATTTTTATTATTTCTTACTCCCTGGTATTCTCAGAAATTCATTTTAGTGTTTTGTGGTTTTAAATAATGAATAATCTTAATACTACTTACCTCGTAGGATTATTGTTATAATTGGAAGTTCAAAAATGCTCACAAAGATTATTTGGAGTAATCAAAAAAAAAAAAAGTTAAATTTCTGTTGTTATTATTGTTATCTGCAGTACAAAGACTGAAATTCATCTAGCAGTGGGTATAAATATTCAGAAATATTTTTACTTAAAATACTTCAAATTTTAATATTTAAATTCTAAGTGAACCCTTAAATATCCAGAATGAAGACTGTATCCAATTGTTCATTTGCTGAGATCTGTACAGCTAAGGTATAGTATATTTTAACTCTTGGTTATGCTTTTTAAAGTATTTCCTTTAAGACTTGTCTTTCTGTCAATACCCAAATGGGGAACTAAAATAAAACCCAGTGACAAGCAAATGTATACAGCTAACAAAATATATTTCATCCCCTCCCCAATGTGACTCGGGACCTGGAGGGTTACACTCTCATACTAAAGGGGAACCGGAAGTATGTTCTTGGCTCCAAAGAACTGCAAGAAAAATTAATTCTCTAAAAAGTGGCACTAAAAAAAAAAGAAGGAAAAAAAAATGATGCTAAGAACTTGGATCCACAATTCAGTTCCACTGTGGGTCTGCACCTGAAATCACATAACATGTGTAGTGTAAAAATCTCAAGCCAAGAATTCAATGTAGTGTAATGCCTTACTGATAATATACCCCAGGTTTCTGGAAGAGGCAAATAAAAATACGCTCTGCAAAAATTCAACTTCTGACCAAGCTTATAAGAATTCCCACAAACAAAATTCAAAGAAAAAAGAGCTCACAGTCAAAAATAACAAAGTCCATAAGGAAAAAGTCATCAAGAATGAAAATCAGTGGAGCAATATGGTTTCTAAAATAGTCCTATAATAAATTCAGATTGTGTAGTTGTCCCTGCTGGCTCTGCAATGTGTCGACTTGGCTAGGCTGAACAGCTTTTCCCAGAATTCCTTTTCTTGAATCTCTCTCCTGAATGGTAGGCTAAAAGGGAGGTCCCTACGATTGTGAAGGCAGGAGGGATGTAGCGGCCACTCTCGTGCACACTGACTCACCTTGCTGTGAAGCATACACCGGCCTACAGTACTCCACCTTCCCCTCCAGCTTTCAGCTTTTCTGACTCCAGGGCAAAGCACGTGTATATAGTTCTGTGACAAAGGACCCCAGTTTCTGTAGCACGCCCTTGCCACCAGCGACTGAAGCAAGAAGAATGGACATGTGTTTCAGTTCACCCCCATGGGATCCCAGTCTGCTCAGAATCTTCTGTTTCTGCCTGTCGCCTTAAAGCTCAAATTCAGAAACAAAGACAGCAGCCTCACAGAGACTGCTTAACAAGCTCCCCGAATGACATAAGCCAATTCCCTGTGACAAATCTGCATGTGTGTTTGTGTGGTTGTGCATATATTTCCGAGCAAGGGATTTATGTTTGCTGTTTGAATCTTGACTCACATATTATCAGACACAAATTATAAAAGGACCGTGTTTAATATGTGTAAAGAAATGTGAAGGTGTTCCACTTATCCTTAGGATATAAAAAAAAAGCTGCTAGAGAAGGTTGCCCCCATTCTAACAGCAAGAAAAAAACTGCATGATCGATATAATTCTGACTTTTCTTGAACTCATCAGTGAGGTGATATCACAAGACGATCAAGTAAACTGAGTTCCAAAGAGAAGCAGGACTTTGCCTTTGAGAGGGCATAAGAAGAGGTGACTGCCATAAAGGCGGATAAGAAATTAGCTAAGAGACTTAACACATTGTTAAAGGCTGAATACAGGTTAGAGTATCAGTTTAGAATAACTGGGAGCCCCCAACGCAAAGGGAACCTGTACTCACCTGCAAGTTGTTTTCAACAGGCTTCTGCTAGGAAGACTAAGCACAGGGCAGAAGACTCAGTCTCTGTTGATGAAACAGGGCTGCAATGGTAATTGACTGATGCTGGAGAAAAAGGCAAGAAACACTACCTGCTTCTCTTGACCCTCCTTTCATATGAAGCAAAAGCTTTGCTCCCCTTGGATATAGGTAGCAGTATTCAAGTGGATATTTGCGTAAAGATCCACTGCTTGAAGAAATGGTAGAATAAAAGCCCTCTGTTCCTGGGGAACGTAGATTCCTAGAATAATAAAAATTAGAGGTCTTCTGCCACTGGAGGAGGGTGAGACCATAGCAATGCCATGCAGAGTTTGGCTACCATGGGGAAACATGGGCAGAAATGCTGAGAAAGTTCGCTCTCCAGGTTCTAGGGTCATGGGCTGGCCTAAGACTGTGCTGGACCAGGATAAGTCACGACCACTTTTGTCCCCAGCGCCGTCACCAGCAGTCTACAATGGCAATAGTCAGCATAGTCTATCACTGAAAAGAAGAGAAAAAGGAAACAGATAAGAAATTACAGCAGACTTCTCATCAAGAACTACACAAAACCAGAGAACATCCGTAAGATACTAAAACACCTGTCAACCTAGAATTATGTTTTCAAGATAAATATGTTTCAAAAATGAAAAAAAAAAATGGACACGCCTTTCAGAAAAATCAAAGCTGAGATAATTCATTGCCAGCAGACCTAAACTATAAGAAATGTTAGAGAACATTCTTCAGAAAGAAGATATATGATACTAGGTGATAATTTTTTGAACCTACACAAATCAATCAAAAGCATGAAAAAACGTTTCAAAGGTAAATATAAAGAGATATTTAATCTTATTCGTAAGGTCTTTTTTTTAAAAAAAATCGACTACAATGTTTTGTGGGTTTTATACAACAAACGTAGAAGTAAAACGTGTGACCAAAATAGTACAAAAAGAGGGAGGAAAGAATTTGAAGTGTAAGATCTTTATGCTATATAGGAAGTAAGATAATATTAATTGAAGGTAGACTGTAATAAGTTAAAGATGAATGTTATAAATCCTAGGGCAACCACTAAAAAAAATTTTTAATGCAACTAATAAAGCAAATAGTGGTAACAAAATGAAATCAGAATTATGTGACTCAATCTAGAAGCAGGTGGTGAAAAAGGAGGAAAAGGAACAAAGAACAGATGGAAAAGCAACCAGCAAGATGTTAGATTTTACTTTAATCACCTCAATAATTACATTAATTTAAAAAACCGAATAACACACAAAGAAGTCAGAGACTGACAGATTGAATAAGCAGCAAGATCCAACTGTAGGCTCTCTATTTCCTTCAAATAAAAAGAAATGTAAGACAACATATTAAAATGTTTTCATGGAAAAAGAAACTCTTTTAAAGGAACAATCATATTTGAAAATGAATCAAATAGAACTTCTACAAATTAAAAAGGTAATATGTTTAAAAAACAAAATGGATAGATTTTAACATAATCAAAAAGAGAAAAACATTCAAGTTTGGTGAACCCCTGAAAAGGATCAAAGGGGACAGATCTGAGCCACAGAAAAAGTTACACCAATATTTATTGAGTGACTCCTGTACGTCAGGCAAGTTAACATGTATATCTTATCTTCACAATGACCTGTCAGATAGGCAATTTCCTTATTTTACAGAAAAGAAAGCTGGGACTCTGAAAAGGAATAGCTCACAAGGTTACACGGCTGGTAAATGTTGATACCTAGATTTAGGATTAAGTGTTTTGACTGAAAAACACATGTCTTTTGCAGTTTGCTGTGCCCTCTCTCCTTGGACCATAGCCTGTGACTGACAAAATTCAGAGAGAATTTACTTTTCTTCCCTAACTTTGTGCGCCACATAGCTTATGGATGCTTGCAGCTTTCCTTCATCCTTTAATTCAAGGCCAACTTTCTTTAGAGGAGGCTCGTCGTTTTATTTAATATGTTGAAAAAAGAAGTGAGTCCCTATGGTGTACCAGCACAAACTTTCTAAAATGATTTACAAGGAGTTTTAAATATTTGAGATCTTTTTGATATATTTTTTTCTTTTCTATTTTTTTTTCTATAAAACCTTTCCATCTTGAAAAATGTTAGTAAAATCCAGGTGCCTGAATCAGTATCATGTAACATCCCTACAAGGTTTGGTGGAATGAAGGAATGAATGGAGTCCTTCACTGAAGAATCGTGGAGTTGGGGATAGCGTGGGCCATCTCAAAGTGAGCAATACCAAAGGAGTGTCCTCAATCTGAATCACTGGAATCCTGAAACTAGATGCAAAGTTTTACATTTTTGTGCAGTTTTCGGGGGGGGGGGAGGGGGCGAGAATCTAATAGCTTTTATAGGATTCCTAAAGGATTCTCTAATCCCGTAGCAGAAAGAAACTTCTACTCAATACCAGTTCTCGATGTGTGGTCTGTGAACCTGCAGCAGCGGCCTGGGGCAGCAGCACCTGTGATCTTGTTGTTAAATCTGCAAGTACTTAAACCTCGCCTGGACCTTCTGAATGGGGGGGGGGGAGGGGAGGGTCCTGTGCTGTGTGTTTTAATGAGCCCTCCTGGTAATTCTGATGCACCCTAAGGACTGAGAACAGGGCTCTACACTTCCCCGTGGATTTGCCTCAGAGAGCCAGTAGTTCTCATCTAGCGGAAAAGGCCTCCCCTCATCTCCTCAGGGAATCCCCTTTTTCTCGGTCATGTTCAAGCTCATCTCTAATTCTACTGAATGCAGGAAGCTCGCCAAGCCTGGAGGAACTAAATTCGGTTTCTCCCATCATCTGGAGAAAGCCACTTCCCCCAACTCCCACCCTATCCCAGCACAGGATGTTCACATTGTTTCTTAAAAGAAAAACAAATAAGTACAGAAAACCGGAATCAAAACTTCAAACCAACCATAAAAAAGCATTTGGTGTGTATGTGGATGATATATGAATAAACATGTGATATGTTTACTTGACTGTTTTAGAGCTTAAATTTCTGGACTAAAGGAACTATAATCTATATACACCATTAGGCTACGGAAGAGCAAATACATTTTTAAACTTTGGATAATAGTATAAATATCCCCAAATCATGACTCTGCTTGATTATCTGCTATAGAATCACAGGGTTAGATTTACTTGGTGTTAATGTAATTACTTGCGTTTGAAATCGTTCATCCGAGGTTATGTCCCCATGGTGCTCTGGCTACTGCATGGAAGATATGAAAGCTCTGAGCCCTATTCCCATGGTGCCTCCCCTGTGGCATTCTGTGCTTCTGGCTTAACTTTCCCTGGGAAGAAAAACTGAAAACTTTCCTGGTACTGAGCCATGCTCTCATCTGGGATAAAGATTAAGAACGAGGGAGCTTTTGTTCAGATTATAAAATCCAGATGCTGCCACATTAATAGCCCTACACATCCCAAGGGTGTGTACTTCAAACATCTGGTTTTCAAACCCTCCTCTCTAGAGAAGGTGCTGGTAACTGTCAGGTGTCACAGAGTGGCTCACTACGTTCATGAACACTCACTCCAAGACTGCGACTCGCTAGAACAGGGGGAAATCCCTAGACCATCCTGTGGTTTATCAGCTTTCATGTAGGCAATGTTCCCCAGACTGGAGGCTTCCATACTCCAGGGAATCATGAGAACTGTTAAAGAGGTCACCACGTCGGCTTGGAGCCAAACGACAGAAACCACTATCAATGAGAGGCATTTCAGCCTGAGAGTCAGTATTGATTTATAGGAAACTACCCGTTATTATAAATGAAAGAGCTCTTTGACCATTTTCCTTTCAAAATCGGAGGAAGTGTAAATGGTTCAAAGCTAATGTGCAGAAAGAAAGCAACAACAACAAAAGTGAGCAATAACAGATTAAAGAAAATAGTCAAAGAAGAGAATGTGGAAAGAAAGAGTAAACCAGTGCCACAGAACCAACTCAGTTTCTGAGTCCATGTTTTTCATTACAGGAATAATTTTAGGCACAGCCTGCAAGGTAGAAATGGTTACGAAGGAGTTTACCAATTAAGATCTATTGGATCAATATTACTGATTTTTCCTTTTGCCTTAAGCTTCAATATGGCTTGGCCAACACTGTTATCGATCCCGTCTTTATTTAAAATTTTGCAACTTTGTTCATTACGGAATTTAATTTTTTAAAAAAATGTCATTAAGATATCATTTGTCTTGATTACTGAGGTTTTGGGCACCCCTTAAATTTTGCACCCGCTCTTAATGGTCATTGCTGCATTATTGACAGTGACCAAGACATGGAAACAACCAAAGTGTCCTTCAGTAGATGTGATACACACACACACACAAACACACACACACACACACATTACACACATTTTATATATATATATTACTCAGCCATAAGAAAAGATGAAATACTGCCATTTGCAAAATCGTGGATCGATCTTGAGATTATTGTGCTAAGCAAAATAAGGCAGACAGAAGAAGTTGAGAACCGTATGATTTCACTCATATGTAGGATATAAAACTGAAAGCAATGAGACAAGACAAAAGCCCAGCGACACAGACAGTTCAGCGGTTACCAGAGGGAAAGTGAGGGGAGGTAGGAAAGGACAAAGGGTGTTACAAACACACGGTGACGGAAGGAGATCTGACCTTGGGTGGTGAGCACTCAGGGCACTGTACAGAGGATGTATTATAGAATTGTACACTTGAAACCTATATAATTTTATTCGCCTATGCCGCCCCAATAAATTTAATTAAAATGTTAAATTAATCAATTAAATTAATTTTCAAAATTAATAAGGCAAGTGTCTCACTTGCCTCACCCTCGTCCTGGCCCCAGAAATCATACTATTCTTCAAAATTTGATTTGGTACCGTCCGGTTAAAATGTGGACAAACAGAGGTATTTCTTTCACATGAAAAGTCTAAGTGTCTGAGTTCCACTGAACATAGATTTTGAGGCTGCTAGTTCTCCTGGGAAGCTATTTTCACAAATTATGGGGCTGAAGAAAAAAATGCTTGTACCTTTAGGAACTGATTATGAGAACTTATTCTGAACAAAGTTTCTTCAAAGTGCTCATTTGCATGATCTGCCAAGGGCAGACAAGCAATATTCTCATGTGTATACCTTATTCTGTCACGGACATAAGGCCCTAAAGTGAAATCAAGTCTGATGAGAAGGGCAGACCAGGAGCACAGTGACTTCCAGGCTTAAACTGCAATTTGAACCTGACAAGCTTCTTCCTAAAGCAATATAAAGAAGTTTCAGGAAAAATACGCTTTCATTGTTAAGCTGCCCGTTCCTGTGGGAAAGGATATACAGATTGCGGTTTATACGTATTACGTCTAGATTTGGAGACGCCGGCAGGAAACTACAGGAAAGCATTTGGATGAAGAAAATCCTTGGGAAAGAAAACTAAAGTGACCACCTTGAGAAAATTTGGTTTATGTTATCTTTTAAAGAAACGTACACTGGTGTGTTCTGTTGCAAGCGCGGGTGACTAAAATTTGGTACACTTTGTTAACCATGCATTTTCTATCATCTTAGTACCATCTGTTAAAGGGAGAGCAGACACAGTCGTGGGCATCTTACTTAAGGCATCTTTTTTTAATACTTATGCTAACCACGAATGGGAGACTTTCTTACCCTCATTTTCCATTCAAGGAAACTGAAACTTAGAGAAGTGATTTGCCCCCAACCAAATCGAGCAGGACACTAGCCATGGCGGGGTTAGATATTTAACCTGTGTCTATCTAATTCCAAAATCACGATGCTTTTCCCCGAAAACCAGAATACTGACCACATGCCACATCTGCTCTGGCCACCTCTTGATCTGCAAATTAAGTACAGTTTTTCCATCTTTAAATGGTTGGGGAAAATCCAAAGAAAGCTATTTTGTGACACATGAAAATTACATGAAATTTGAATTTCAGTGTTCACAAATAAAGTTTTATTGGAACCCAGGCACTATTTTGTCCTTAGTATCTATTCTGCATTCACACTACAAAAGCAGAATTGAGTAGTTGCTACAGAAACCGCATTCACTCTCGGGCACTTGATGATATGGTTTGCCGACCTCTGCTCTCTACTATCTTACCTTCCAATTTGGTAGCAGCAATATTTTTTAATGTCATTAAAAAAAAAAAATCCGAGCATTAGCAGACTTTCCTTCCTCACTGTAGACATAATACTCCCAAACCACATCTCTCTGCTCTTCTCGTGCAAGAGTTAACTCTCTTTGCTTGCACCTCCAGCCTGCAAGGGAAGTCTCATTTCTTCCTTAATGTTCTACCAATCAGATCAAAATTACTTTTTTCTTTACTTAAATCACAATCTACATGGAAGAGATAAATAAATCAAGCACATAGATGTGACTGCAGGTTTCTTGATAAATTATAAATTTCTGCCTAACCCATGACTGATTATAGAGATCATATGGAGCCAAGAGAGATCATACTTAAGTCACAGCAAAAGAATGTTTTTTTCAAGCTATGTAATTCTATGAATAAAGAATAACACAAAGTATAGCAAGGTAAACACCACTATGCCACAATGCAAACAAAATGAAGAAGCTATTGCAAAATTCTGTTTAAATGTCTAGTTTATAATGTCTACTTCCAATGGATTTCTGCTGCCTGTATTTCCTCTGACAGTCACTCTGCTGACCTGGCATCCCAGACAACATTGTGCAAAATGTTCTGGGAATCCAACAGGCAGTCCTCAGCACCCGAGGTCTAGCCCCGAAGCGTGATTCATAATGCTAATGTCATCACCCTGAGCCAACTGCCTTCCCATAATCCCCTTCAAACAATGTAAGGGAAAAAACTGGAGAAATGTCTATCCCAGGGACCTCAAAGGGAAGACTGAGAGCAACAACAACCGTGGGTAACCTGTTTCTCCAGTTCTTGCTTCCAACTCTCAGAGCAACTTCTCTGGATCTTTCTTCAGTGCCCTCCAGCTCACAATATTGTTTGTGACTCTTGCCATCCATTAAAAGAATACATGGAATGAATATGAAATATTATTATATTTCAGGCCTGTGGAGTGCTCTTCCCTGGATAATGAGGTAGAGGTTTCTATGCCAGAATTAATTTTTTTACGTACAAATTCTATTTCTTCGCCTGATCTTCAGTGTTTTAATTTTTTCCCCTTAGTTTAAATCATCTTTTCATAGGGAAAATATGCCTGGGAACCTAAGCTCACAACCAATTTTCCATGAAAATAAACTCCTCTTCTCCACTCCCCTGGCCTCCTGTTTTCCGACACGTTTGATATTTTCTAGAGTCTGCCAAAGTCAAAATACTTCCAAAAATGCCTCGTGCACCAATCTGCTTTTCAGACCAGCTCGATATGATGCAGTTGAATTTTGACAGGCACACAGAAAGCGAAGGACTTGAGTCAGAAGCAGGCTCAGTTTAAACTGTCTTGTCTGTGGGGTTGTTTTCTTTTTTCCTAGACGGTTCCAGAAAAAATAAATACAATTCTTGTGTCTCCTTTGGAAGTTGTTTTTTCCTCTTCTTTGTCAATCTCTGTGTGACTCCCAAGGGGTCACTGGAGAGAAGTTTCCAGGAGCAAAAGGAAGAGAAATGCCCGTGAAAGGTTCAGTTTGTTCTTACTAACTTCTCGCTTGCGGCATCGTGGTTAAAGGCTCACCTGATTCCTTGACCTCAGGAAAATGAGTATCCTCTAGTCCAGAACCCAGACCGTGCCTGAAAAATTTTCATTAAGAATCTTGATAACTATCGCAGAAATGACTTAGAGAACTAGGTGGTGCAGGGCCAAATCTTTAAAATTTAAAGTCCTTTAGGAAGGAAAACAATCTTTTTGAAAAAGACAAACACTAAAAGAGAAAAGATAACCCTTTAAAATATGGGAAGGAGCTGAGTCAGACCCTGTTAGCAAGCTTCGCCGAGGCCTGGGGACTTGTAGTAACATGATTTAAAAAAAAAAAAAAAAAAAAAAGAAAAAAATAAAAAGGGACAGCAATTTTTACCCAAGGATCTGAAACTTTCTTAATAAAGTAAACATCTCCTGTCATTCACTGGTGGCATAGGTTCCAGAAATCATCATTGTTTCCCTAAATCAGGGTTTCACAGCACCTTGACATTATTAACACTTTGAGTTAGATATATTCTCTGCTGTGGGGGCCCGTCGCCTGGCAATGTAAGATATTTTAGCAGCGTCCCTGACCTCTACCCACTGGTAGTATACCTTATCTTCTCCTTGGTTGTGACAACCGAAAATGTCTCCAGATATCGCCATCAGATTGTGTCTTTGAGGGGGCAAAATGTCCCTTGGTTGCAAATCACTGTTTTAAATGACTAATAGGCACAGGGCAGTCAATAAACTTACACAATGATGTTCAGCCAAAAAGCACTCGCTAAACCAGAAGAAGGAAATGGTGGCTCCTGAGTCCCCAGCATGTGACGCTTATTGCCTTTGCTCCCTACCTCAACAGAAGCTCATCCAAGTCCCTAAGGTGCTCCCCTGGTTCCCTAATTTATTCCTCGGGTTGGTTATTTCTGAAGATACACCCACCAAGACTTAGCTGTCGGTATAAATTTTTGCTCGCGCTGTACCGAATGTTTGGCTGTGTGGAGTCTGTCTGATTCGTGTATTCTCCTGGGAGTCACTAAGTGGATTCTAACTCCGCTCTCAAAGCGGTAAGTCCATATAGCATGAAAGGACCCGAGGCAACCCTGTAATTTGCACATGCAGAATCATTTGTAGCTTGAAGACTTCACTAGGAGCGGAGCTGTTTCTGGCAGGCGCGGGGATGAGAATGAGGAGGCCAGAGGATGATTTGCCTGAGCAGATGAAGCTTTTAGATTTGTTACGTAGTAAGTCCCTCAATTACATTATTATTTTTTTTTTCTTCAGAGCATTGCTTGGAAATGACTGCAACATATACTTCTGTTAATGAATTATTTAAACAGAGGATTTCGTTTGCATACAAATGCTTCGACGTGTCGCTGCTTGTCTCCTTCTACGTTATAAAATGCCTGTCCCCTCCCTCTTCTTTGTCCGTGTCTGCGTGTGAACTTGTTGATCTTTCCAAGTCAGCAAAGTCAGGTCCGGATGAAGGTGAGCGGCGACTCACCTCGAGCATTTTGGGAGGAGAGACAGGTGTAAAAATTATGTTTGAGACCTCACTCGGGGAGACACAAAAGAGAAGTGGGAGGGCATGACGATGTAACTGTTACAGAACCTGGGCATCAACCTGCACCGCTGGGCTCTGCACTTACTCAATGGGCAAACGTTCCATGCCCACTGGCTCCAAGGCCCTGTGCTGATACTATGCAAAATACGGGAACACTCAGAGTCAGGATCCGCTCGGATTTTTTTTTTTTTTTTTTTGCCTAGGCTAACAAAAAAGCTGTTGCATATGCATAAGTAATTATGCTGTGAGGCAAAAGGCAATCAGTACTCTAAAGAGGAGCAGGCAACGTGAATGTGTCTGACATTCACAAGTTTGGGTCCCATGATACCACAAAGAATTAAATTTTCATCGTGAGAAGGCGGCCGGTAAGAAGGAAAAGGAGCGCTAGGTTTAGGGTTAAAAAGTCTGGGCTGAATCACAGTGCTTTCATTCTCATGCCTATCTCTGAGCCTGTTACTCAGCCTCTCCGAGCCTCCATTCCTTTGCCTACAAAAAGTGCCTTAAAGGGTAATGGTGAAGATTATTAACTTTTGGTAAACTTTCAGACAAATGTTACAATTTTTAATGTTAGGATGTAATCATAGTATCTACTTTGTTTATTGCTTACCTTGTGTTGTAAATCCCTTAATATATTACCTTTAACCTGCACAATAATCCTGTGAAATAGGCATCGTCAATCACCCTTCTTTTATAGAATTCGAAGGCCAGAAAGGTTAAGTGATTTATCTTAAGCTGGCATTCAACAGGCTCTGTTGAGACTACTCAACTTAGGCCTGCGGAACTCAAGAACACGCATAATTTCCACATCACCATGCTGTGATTTCACTACAAACTCTATTTTGCATAAATGAACAGAAAGTACGAATATGGGGACTGATAAAACAACCATTGAGAAAAATACTGATTTATCATGTTTCAAGGAAAAAAAAAAAAAAAGAACAAATACAAGTTACTCCCATCAGGATTCTTAAGACAGCGAGACAAAGTAACTTAGAATTTGAGATAAAAACCAGGTGTGAAGATATTTGCAAAGGCCCTGATGCTCTCCTTTCTTTGTTTCAACACTTGAGCAGAATGAGGACCAGGCTAGAGCTGTATTCCAGAGAATGGAGAAGAGAAAGAATTGGCTCTCCTCAAGAATGAAGACATTTTCTCATTGACAGATTGCATCATGGCGTATCAGAGAGAACCTATTTTTATGCTTACAGATTGAAAATGTTCTTCTGGGAGAGAATAGGAAGACATAGAAGCGTGAAAAGTATCCAAGGCCAAGAGGAATTTAGAGAGACTCCTTTATAAAGTCGTCTGTCGTGGGCGGGCTGCATGTGTAATCTCATTTCATCCTTAGGACAGTAAAGTGAGCTCCGGGCGATACACCATTTTGCTGATGAGCTCACTGAGGAGCAATGGCCCTTGCACTTTCCGCAAGCTGTCCTGGAGTAGTGATTGTGTTGCTTTATGAGAACTGGCCACCTTCGACATGGAAGGGGTCCCCTCTGGCCCCACCTAGGCTGGTCTTGTTCCCTGAGCCTGCTCTGCACTGCTCTGCTCGCCCTCCATCAGGCACACATAGGCAACGCCAGCTAGAATATAAAGCAGCACTGATGGTATTTGCAATCGCTGATGACATTTGAACTGACCAGCATTTGACAGCCAACTCTCAATTATCTATAAAAGGCTTACACATCTCTTTGGAAAACTCCGGCCTCAAAGGCATATTCTCACAATACGAGGGAATAAGTCCCAGGATGTAAGGGAATTTTTATCTCAGCCTAAACAAAGAATTAGGAGGATAAATCTGTAGGTCAAAAGGAATCGTACGAGGCCTCCAAAGCCAAAGAGAAAATCATTCTCTTTGGATCACCTATTGCTCTCCTCCATTAGGGCAGATGATTGGGGTTATGTGAACTCTCTAACCTTACATCGCTACTGAAAACTAGGTATTAGTCTATTTTTACAGATGATGAAAATAAGTCTCAGAGGTTAAGCAACTTGCCCCAGGCCAGACAGATGGGCGGAGCCAGCACTGAGGCTTTCTAACCTCACTTACCTTTGGTAAGGCACTCCCCTCCCAAAAAAAAACAAACAGCAGAGTGAAATGAGCAGAAACACTCCTTCTCTTTAAAAACATGATTAAAAACCGTTAAACCTTTTGGCTCAATTATCCAGCCTTATACTTGGTCAGCTACATACTGAGAATGTTACATTTCAGCCTGGCCTTTTCCTTACATCCAGTAACCTTCAGGCCCCTGCCAATGTGTATGCTCATTAACTGCAGAGCAATATTAATACTAGCCCCAAAACATGGCATTATAAAAATAAAACCAAAGTGGGAAAAGAACATCGAGATATGTGATTCATTCCAAGTCAAACACAGAAAAGATGTTTCAAATTCAAAAGAGCTTAGATTTATCAGTTTTTAACACCAAAATGATAAAAATTACCATTAAGCATTGATGACATTCACTCTAGTTAAGAAAGTAGAAATTACTATCCCTCTATCAACTTAACAAAACTAAAATAAGCACATTGCTCAACACCGCTGGACTGCTAAGCTCTAGTACCTGGATTTAAATCTGGAACCTTCTTGCTTCAAGCCTACATTCTTCCTGTTGTACTAACACCTATAGCAAAGAGCTGTAACACAACCCTTCATATGGTGACCTCCCAACTTCTCATAAATATTAGGTAGTGTTAAGTCACAAGACCAAGAAATCTGAATGGGTCCAGAGCCCAGAAACTTTCACCATGGGACTGACTTAGGGCTCCAAATGTTCACACTTGCAGTCAGCTGACCGGAAGAGCTAATTAATTCCGAGAGCAAGCTAGGTTGGATAGTGTCATAACCAATTAACTGGGGGAAAAATGTCCTGAGAGACACTGTTAAAAGAGCTCTCAGTATACAAGTGGCAACATGAGGGTGTCGGACACCTGGGAGAAGTAGAGAATGGCCTCACCGCAAAGATCAATCCAGCTGTCGGGCCTAGGCGAAAAGTCCAGATGCTCTCCTCATCTGATGCATGGAGAACGGCTTATAAAAGATCTTTCAACAAAGCAGTAGTTAAGCCAGTAATAGGACTCCTAGTACCCAGCTGCTAATATAGAAGATACATTTGGAAGACAGGGCTACTGTCTACACTGTGTCTTCAAGAAGCATATTGAGTCAACATCCTGGTTCCTCAGCCAGAAACTGTTGCTGCAAGTACCCAAAAGACATATACAGAGAATCCGATGCCCACGGACTTTATTACCTGCTGAGGTTCTGAATTTTAATCTCTCTTCTCTGTCGAGCTGGGTAGGCAGGCACAGCCCCTCCAGCTTAATTACGCCTTAGCCTAGAAGGAGGCTGAACTTTCCCAGGCCAGTGGTTCTCCAACTTTAACTTGTGCTAGCAAAACCGTGAGGGCTTGTTAAAACATGGATTGATTACTGGGCTCCACCCACAGAGGTTCTGATTCAGTAGATCTGGGGTGGGGCCAGAAAATTAGCATTCCAAGTTCTCTGGAGATGCTGATGAGGGTGGTCTGGAGATGGAGTTTTGGTTTGGGGATCACCATTACAGACGTACACGCAGGCTTTGTCCTGAGCAGGAGGAGACAAGGCATATTCAAGGAAAGAGCCTCTCCACGCCAGGGCAAAGACAGCTGGCTAATGTCTCCTTTTCACCAGAGCCCTGCTCAGCTCCTTCCAGGACTTCCATCCAAAGGGCCCTTGCAATTGATAGGCTACCTCACTCCCACCTCTCTTTGAACCGGCGACATGAGAAGAAAAAAAAAAAAAATGAAAAGAACAATCTGAAGAGCAAAGTAAGTTCCTCTCCTCTCCCAAAGGAGTCGGGGGAAATGTTAACTTTGATCCTCTTCCAGAAACTCCACTCCTTATTTCAACAACCCAGTTATTGATCTTCTTTTTTTGGGGGGGAGGGGGCTTGATTAAGCTTAGATGTGGCCCTAACATAGCTTACAGTCTCAGACTATCTCAGACTAATTACATTTTGCAAAGACATTTACCATACAATAAAGGAATTGACACATCTACTAACAATATTCTTCCAGAAATTCTATTTGACCATCCCAGACAAAAACATGCCCTAAAATGAATCAACACATCAACACATGCTAGCTCCCCAATTATTTTTTCTCTTTAGACCTTATGCTTTCCGAAAGTGCTTTTAACTACGCAAATGAGAGGCTGGAATTCATTCTATAACCTATTAGATGGTTGCTGGAAAAACTATTGATTTTTTTTTCACCTCAAATGACATTCAATTAAGGAACATGTACAAACAAATCATTACTGCTTCTGGTTGAATGGTATTTTATAAAGTTTTAGGGGTTAGGACATATAAAATATTTTCAGCCTGGAAGATGTGTTACAGGCTGGAATGTTTGTGGGAAATATCCTCTACATGAAGAATTCCTGCCCCCAAATGCCTGGATTAATTAACACAAACAGCTCTGAGGGGAAAGGAACAGCATCTCACGTCCGGCAGGACCCTGGCAGGGTTGGCTGGGAACTCCAGGGCGAGCCAGGCGCAGTGAAGACAGCCCTCTCCCATCAGGGCGGGTCCACCTACAGGGGCACGCCTTGGGCTTGGGACAGCTCTAAAAAGGCTCTATTCTAGTTGGCAATGAATCCAAGTCCATTTCTTCTTCTGCTCCCGAGTCCCCTAAGAGAATGAGTCAGCTTTGGGGCCCTAGAGGTGTGGGCTGCAGCTGAGGAGACCCAGAGGACTCTATTGAGAATAACCCCAATGCCCTGCCTGCTCCTCACCGGGACGCTGCCCTTCCAGAATTCCAAAAAGGAATGAAGTGTTCCAGGAAAGAAGTGTCGTATTTACTGAAATTATCCTGCTGAGCTTTTAAAACACAACTTTATTTAGTTTTCATACTAACCGCGAAAGACAGGAATTATTGTCACTTCTGCTATATGTGGGGGAAAAAGTAGGTGCTTGGTTGGGGGAAGGGGCAGCAATATTAACTAACAGGCCCGGCCGCACATAGCACATTACTAACAGAACCAGGATGAGGACCAGAGCCTGGTTCACTCCAAAGTGACCACTTATCTACCAGATCCTTCTCATTAACTACAGGACGGGGAAAGATTCATAACAGCTCTACAATATTTATTTTAAGCCATCGAGACACTGAGTAGGGAATAAGTAGCTTGCAGATTTTTGTCAATATCAAGGAGTGACTTCCACCACCATGTTCTTGAGCACTTATTTCAGAGTTGGTGATGTTGAGTTTACAACCTTCTCATCTCCAAACCACCCAGGATCTGCACTGTCCTCTCTATCAGGCTCTCCTCTGGCTCCTAAAGTTTCCTAGAACGCTGATCGGGTCTCCCATTCAATGCCATAAAGACCATCTAATTGTGCTGGTATCTACTCTGCACAAAAAGAAACCCATCAATAGTAAGGCGGCAAACATTCCTTACTTTAAAATTAACCTTTTTTCTTACCATCAACCTGTTATCAATACTTCCAATGATTCCATATACTTGGGCTCAGCTTGTGAAATGCGAGTTAAACGTCATCACTATCTGAATGACGCATGGGTTCACCTCTCTAGAGATATCTGTAATTTAAAGCTTTCGGTGAATACCTTGAAGCGCCTCAGACGCATCTGGGAATTTTTCCCTGGTAGTGGAGAAAGGATAATAGATCTCTTCCCCGTCCATTTCTCTAACCTGACTTTCTCTGGCAAATTCGCAAGTCCAAAGGAAGAAGTTAAGTGTAGTAAGTAGTTAAGTAGCGGGTCTTGAAGTCAGAAAAGACTGGGTTCAAATCGTGGCGCCGCAGTTCACGGTTTTATGATTTTGAGTGTATTACTTTGGCTTTCTTGGCTGTCATAATGGAGATAACCTCGAACTTGCCAGGTGCCATGCAGCTAATACACATCTGAGCACAGTACGGGTTCACGATGGCAGTGTTATCAGTATGGAGGGAGGAGTCAGGTCGACTTGGTAATGTGCGTGAATGATGCTCCCTGGAATCCCTCAGTATGATGCATCCAGGGACGTTTTACCCTGGAGCTCTGGGGAAACATAAGTGACAAGGAGGACCTTTAAAAGGCACATGAAGCAGAAGTTAGACAGCCAGCGGGCAATTCTCAGCAGTGGCAATTGCATTTTCAACCTTGCCTAAGTATAAATTTGGTTCCGGGCAATTCTGGAGCTAGAGAGGATGTAATGTCTTATTATTATTATTATTATTTTTCTGTAAGTTCATGTCAAGAAATGCTAACTGGAATTCTGAGTGTATAATAGGATATTAAGCATGGGCAAGAGGGATGTTATGCAAATTATATGTAATTAGATATAGTAATTAGACATAATCATTACCATCAAGGAGCTTCTCGTATAAAGAGCAGGCATTCTTAATCCTGAACAAGCCTCTGAGGGCCCGCAGACCTCCTGAAATTGTAGTTACCATTGTGTGTATGTTTGTGGACAATTTCTGGCCTGAAGGCCCAGAGCTTTACATCCTCAAAAGAATTCAAAAAAGGGAATGGGGGACAGGGGGTTTAAGAAGCACAGATGAGACGAAAGAATCCTTTAATTGTAGTGATTTCTCTATGGAATGCCACAAAATAGACTATTCACAGTCATCTAATTCTGGGTTTCTCACACTGGTTTAGATAAAGAACAAACTTACTTCTTGGCCTGCCGAATTTAAAAGCAGTCTTGAGTCTTTCATTCCTCTGTAAGCATGTGATTTTTCAATACATTTGGATTTCTCAGAAATCGTTCACAAAACCTGTGCCAAGATCTATGGCCCCTTGCTATTACATTTGGGCTGCCGTGAACCGCACAATCATTTACAACCAGCCCACTGAGTTGAGCCCTCCTCCTTGTATGACTAACAGGAAGAGAAGTTTGGCAGCAACACAGCCTTAATGAATGAAAAATGCAAACCTTGCAAATCCCTCTGCATTTAAATCCCCCTGGTCCTGATGCAAACACATTTCCAAAAAGCCTACATTTCCAAGATGCAATTTACTGCCCTTAGAGGTTTGTTGTAGGCCACCCAACGCACATTGGCCTTATTATAAGATTTTATCAGCCAAGCACATATAGTGAATTTTTATGACAAAATGGGAAAATTCGTTGAAATGAGAAGCTTCGGTGAGAACGATAAGTCACATATCATCATGGTGTATTTCAGGCTCATTTCCACACAGGGTCAGGGGTGAGGGACTTGATCTCTGAGTCCGCCCTGCTTTGCTGCATTCCACCACAGCGTCTCGAAGAAGGAAGGAGACTCCTAGCTAGTTATGCCTCTGGAAGGGTTTTCTCATAAAAAAAAAAAAAAAAAAAGAAAGAAGAAGAAAAAAAAATGTGTGCTGAGGGAGAAGCTACCACTGAATTCTCACAGGTCGTAGCCAGTCATTTCTTTTCGTTGGTGGGCTTGAATTCAGTGAGGTGAAGACCCTAGGGATGTGCTGGAGGCAAAAAGGCTGAGGCTTTGTTAGCACGTGGAGTACAGGCTTTCCGGCACTGTGGGGGCATTCTTCACCCTAGGAGAGATTTGATTACCCCAGGCAAAATACAAATCGTAGTCCAGGTCCAGGACCCATTGTTCAAAATCCCTGAGGCCAAATGTGTGCCATTTGGAATCGTTCAGATTTGTAAAGGTTAACATGGAACACATACTCGACTACCTAGAGAGGGTGGGGCAGCACTCCATAGTAAAACGGATTTTGACTTTTTGTCTTCTTCCAACGTTAGAGTGCCAATCGTGTCACCCTCATGGCCCCAAAATGGGTACAACAACTACAAGAATATTGTTCTCATCCAATGACCATCGAGAACATGGGTTTCTCCTCATGTCTCTCCTTTTTAACACGGAGAAAAGTTCTTTTCTTAGAAGCCCCACAGAGACTTTCCCCAGATGTCATTGTTTATAACTGGCCCCGCCACGTAATCTAATGTGAGTTCCAAACGAAAATTCATTCCCTGCTCTTGGGTGAGATACAGCCTCCCTGAGCACAGTGCTTCCACGGCTGAACACAAATGTCAGGGTTCTCATTCAAGGAATGAAGAAAGAATAGTATTGGGTAAGGAGACTAATGGCACAACCACCTACATATTATCAGAGTCAAGGTAGGGTCCTAATTCCTGTGGACGGAACAGCAGAAATGGCCTAAATGGCATCTCATTAAAATACCAATCATCTGGGACCATAATCTAGTTGCCTCCTCTAAGAAGCCCCTGTGGACACTAACTGAAGCTTATCATTCAGGTACACAGACTAAATTTTATCGGGATAACCAGGGGTCGTTAGTGCCCTATCTTAGCATTTGATATTAAGGCATGGATGGTACTTTACTGCCAGCAATGTAAGGAAAAGGGATGAAGGCAGAGGAGGCAACAGTGAGAGAGTGGAAGATGAAATAATAAAGACAGAAGTTATAGACTACACCAGTGGTCAGCAGACTCAGGTCTTGCCCCAAATCCAGCCCGTTGTCTATCTCACGAATAAAAATTTACTGGAACACAGCCATGCCCACAGGCTTACGCATTGTCTCTGGTGGCTTGTGAGCCACCACAGCGGAGTTGAGAATTGCAGCAGAGACCCCCCGGACCTGCAAAGCCGAAACCTTTGCTACGTAGCCCCGCACAGATGAGTTTGCTGACTCCTCAGCTGGACAAAAGCAAGGGGTTAAGAGGACACATGTAAGATGACATTCTATTCTCAGCTCGAGGGAGGCTCCCAGAGGAATTCGCAGGGATCCCGAAAGATGAGTTAGCACGGCATGAGGGGATGTAGGGTAAGAGCCCTAACTTCTAGGCTCCAGGCCATGCGCACGTGGGAACTGGCACAGCCACAGCCTGGAGGAAGGAGGAAACAGTCTGGGCAAGGCCAGATCCCAGAGCTCCCGCAGGACGGAAGGATCAAACGAACGACTTGGATGGGAATGCAGCATGAAAGCTTAAAGAGACACACGACTCTTCCCAATGGGCTTATGAACCTGGGGGGTGGGGGGTGGGGGTGGGGAAGAATGCGTGTGCGAGCGTGTGTGTGCGTGTGCGCGTGTGTGTGTGTGTGTGTGACTGTAAATTCAAAAATTTGAAGGCAACGACCCCATAATTGGAGTGAGAGCCCCACAGACGAGCAAACTACAAATTAGGAAATTCGGTGGTCGGCACGGATTGGCAGCACGGAGCCAGAGCCTGGATAGTCTATTTGCAATAACACTGCAGGGGAGCCCCATAGGAACCCTGCACTGGTTCGAGGGAACCCGGGGCTATTAGCATGATTCCTGCCTCAAGTCAGAATTGCTCTGCCAAGCGACCAGCTCTGAGCCACAGGGGAGAGATCAGTAGCTCCTCTGTGAGTCACTGGGGACGAGAGAGGCAGGGACACTGAGGGCTGGGAAGACCTAACTACTTCCATTGGGGACAATTACTGGAAACTGCTGATCTAGAATCACCAGCCTCTACTTCAGATAGCACTAAAAACAATTACTTCCCAACTCTTGTTTTTTTCAAGATTCCCTTCTATTTGTTTCAGTACAAATGCATCAGCCACCTCCCCCTGTCCCGCTCTGTACTTTCATGTCATTGTAAAATGATGCAAGATTACATTTTAGGTTAATGGTTCCTGGTAGCAGCCGGAAAGGCACCTTAACATCGCATTAAAAATACTGGAGAACGGCATTGTGAGATGGGCTTCCTGCAGACAGTGCGCAAGCCCCGCGGTGAGGATCCGCCCGGCTCCATTAGAGCGGGGATGCCCTTCCCGAGGCTGTGTCCTTGGCTCTTCCTGTTCTTCTGCAGTCCAGATCTCATGGGAAAGCCTCCCTAATACTTGAAGAGTTAGGTGAACTTGGTTTGAACTCCCAGAGTTACAGCTTATACGAGTCCAGAGCCTCCTAACATTTTCCCAAGAATGCCTGGCCTTTTAACCCCCTGGTTCCTTCTCTTTGCTCCTGCATCTGTTTCTGTAATCTGGGGTTCATCTCCCTATGGGTTGAATTATGTCTCCCAAGAAAGATATGTCGAAGTCCTAAGCCCCAGAACCTCAGAAGGTGATCTTATTTGGACGTAGGGCCTTTGCAGAGGTAATCGAGTTAAGATGAAGCCATAAAGATGGGCTCTAATTTAATATGACCGATGTCCCAAAAAGGGGAGATTTGGACACAGAGAAAGAGATACACAGGGAAAGAGGAATCGAGGAGACATAAGGAGAAGACAGCCATCTACAAGACAAAGAACCCTCGAGGCCACCAGAGGCTCGGGGAGATCCTCCCCTAGTGTCACCTTAGTCCCAGACTTCTGGACTCCATCGGTGTGAGACAACACATTCCTGTTGTGCTAAGCCATCCCGTATGTGGGACTCTGTTTCAGCAGCTCCAGGAAACAAATACACAGGTCTTGCAGGCCTGGGCTCAGAGCCATGCCCCTACCCATGGGCACCACCAAAGTGGCTCGTGTGCGAAGCCTCTTCTGAGCTTCCCCCGAGGGCTCTGCAGGGCCGTGATGGTGACAGCAAGACATCTGCACTGCCGCCCCTGCCTCTCCTCAGCCTGTCTGTCACACTGCGCCTTCACGGACGCCTCGCACTACGGGAAGCCTCTTGGGAAGTGGCGGCTGGGCCCCTGACCAGGCCAGCCTGCTGTCTTGAAAGCTCCTGGAGTTCTAGAAACGAAAACTCCTCCATTTCGTTTTACCACCATCACGTTTAATGCTGAGGTTCGGGCGGCTGCTGAGACGTGTACTGATAGGCCTTTGTCCACTCTTGCCACAGGGCAGAAAGAAGGTCTAGGTGTTACAGTTGCAGGGTGGAAAGACAGGAAAAGCTGGGGACTTCTCTTCGACTCAGGACCTCTGACACATAGCGCATCGGCATGACCGCGACAGAGGCGGGAACTGGCCCTCGACTTTCCGTACAATACCCAGGGGGCTTCGTCACAAAACCAAACGGCTAATCCAAGGGGCCTACTTAATTTACAAGATGAAATATAATTGCCGAACATACTTAAATACTCAGGCCCTCTCTTTAAAAAACGTGTTTTTTTTGTTTTTTGGGGGGTTTTTTTGTTTTTGTTTTTGTTTTTGTTTTTTTGCTTTTCTTCTCTAAATTAAAGTGCGTTGAGATGGGTGAACCATGTTATGATCTGGATTACTGAGAGATATCAAATCAGGATCATTGCAGCTAGCATACCCTGATGTGGAGGTCAAAAGCGTGAGCTCTAGAGGCAGACAGAACTGGGTCTGAATCACAGCTCTGCCATTAACTGGCTCTATAACCTTGGACGAGTTCCATAGCCTTGGTTTCTTCATCTGTAAAATGAAAATACTAATGCTTAACTCATGGGATTAGAAGAACTACATGAGTCGATCTGTATGAAGTGCTTAACAGAGGCCTTCCTCATTCTTCCGTAAATCATCCATACTCATACAGAAACATCAGCTCTCTGGGCCAAGAGCTTGGGGTGGGGAGTGGGGCGGGAAGGGGCTGACAGCTTCCAGCCGTTGCTAGGAACTATGGTTGCTGATCACAGAGACGTGAAATAACAGGGAAAGAAAAGATTCTCTCTTCCTCTCTCTCCCATTCTCCCTTCCTCTTTTTCTCTCTCACCCTTTCTCTCCCTCTCCGTCTCTCTTTCTCCCTTTCTCTCTCCTTCCCCCTCTCTGTCTCTCTCTGCAGCAAGGGGCAGGTATTGTGACTCACGGTCACGAGAGACCCAGGATCCTGACTCCTCTTTGCTCCAGCCTCCTTATCATGTTGCTTCCTCCCTCAAGGTCACTTTAGAAGCTGGGGCTCCAGCCGTCGCATCTGCATCACAGACAGCCGTTTGTCTCCTTCGAGGAATCTTCCTAAAGTCTCCATGAAAAACTTCTGTTTACATTTCCTTAGCCAGAACATAATCATAGGGCCACATCTAGCTGCAAAGTATGCAGGAGAAGGTAGTTTATTCATCTGGGCTCTTTGCTTTCCCAGACAAAATTACAGTAGTTAGTCCTCTCTTGTCTGAGGGGGAATATATCCCAAGACCCACAGTGGACACCTAAAACCATGGATAATACCAAATCCTATATAAACCATGTTTTTTTCCTATATATACATATCTGCAATAAAGTTTATTTTATAAATTAGGCACAGTAGGAGATTAACAATAATAACCAATAATAAAATGGGACAATTATGATAATATACTATAATGGAAATTATGTGAATGTGGCCTTTCTCTCTCAAAATACCTTTTGCACCGTACTCACCTTTCCACGTAAAAGAAGCACTTTACGGCTTCTCTTTGGCGTGTCCAAGTCGCCGGCATCACTGCTCTTGCGCTTTGGGACCATTTTTAGATAAAAGAAGGGTGAGCTGAACGCAGCACTGACATACTTCGACAGTGCACGCAGGCCACTAAACGATGGATGGTCAGGAGCATCCATGGCATGAAGACACTGGATGAAGGGGCGAGTCACGTCCTGGGCATGATGGGGCAGACCCTGCAGGATTGCATCACGTTACTCAGAAGGGCACACAATTTAAAACTTGTAAATTGTTTATTTCTGGAATTTTCCACGTAGTATTTTGGACCATGGTGACTGCAGGTAACTGAAACCCCGGGGAAAGGTTAGGGGGTCGCTACAGTGGAGTTCTCTTACTAAGAAAGAAGAGGCAGATGGATTTTGACAGGCAGCTACGTTCTCTGGAACAAGAGTCCTTGTACTTTTCCAATTAAAACTTCACACAAGCTTGGCGCTGTAAAGAACTTGGGGTTCTGAGGTCCAGTGAGAAAGAAGGATCACTCCAAGAGGCAAAAAAAAAGAGTGTTGAATCCAGGAGAGCGGCCAGGATCTCTTTGGTCTAAGAACACAGGTCATCCCTGGAGACAGGACAGGAAGAGCACAGGGACGAAAGGAAGCCTCTGGCCTCTGATGTGACAGGGTTCTCGTCAGTTTAGAGAATGAAACTTGAACAAGTCTCGGTATCGCTGCCCATTAAGAGTAGGTGCTTTTTCAAAGCCTATAAGCTGATATTGTAAAAGAAACGCTGGACAAGGAAGCCCGGGTCTGAGAACCGGCTCTCTGTTCGTTCCCTCAGTGTGGGGCTTTGAACAAGTCACCCCTGGGGGAGGTAGGGAAAGGAAGTGACACTTACTGAGTGCCTGTTTCAAAGACGTTTATAGGCTTTACATCATTCTGTCCTAAAAATAGTGGGGTAGATATTCTTAACTCAGTAGAAATGAATAAAGTGGGGATCGGAGAAGTTAGATACCTTAACCTAGGGAGACTCAGCTAGGAAATGGCAGAGTCAATTCTAAAGCCAAGGTCTTTCTCACTCTTCAGCCTCGGCATTTACCCACTGCCTTGGGCCAGCTTCTGTCTCCTCCAGCTGGTCTCTGGGTGAAGCAAAAAGGAGCCTGATGCATTGGAGAGTGAATGAACCAGGAAGAACCAGAAAGATCAACTAACTTGGCGAAGACCCAGGCATGCTGTCTCTACCATCTCGCTCAGAATCCTCTCTTCTATTTTCAGGGACCATTTTTATGGTCATCTGCCTTTAGAAAACATTGCACATTGTATCTACTTCCTTAATATTCTTAGTGCATCAAATCCTGTAGCAAATAACTTTCAGTTTAATCTAGCATGGTTTAAAACAGTCCCTGTTTTAGTAAATAGCATTATTATCTTCCATCCGATTATCCATATAAGAAACTATCAGATACACCTTTATGTCCATCATGTTGCGGGACATAAAAAACCCGTGCAGACGCCTTAGGCATGAAGGACATCTTGGTGGCAATCTGTGCAAAAACAACTAGAACAGCAGATGCCCCTGGACAAATGATTTAAGGATCAGGTGAACGCTTTCCCAACGTATTGGCGTTATTTACACCCTCTAGAACTTAGACACCTGGAGAGGAACCCTACTAACTCTGAGCTCCTTGAGGCAGGGATGTCATCAAATTTCCCTTCCGTATGTCCTTACACAATGGTGTCTTTTACGAGAAAGGTAAATGAGTAACTGAATAAATTGCGTTCGCTAGAAAGAAATCCCAGTTCTCAAACTGGAGTCTCCAAAAGAATTATATTCCTCTAAGCCATCCCAGTCAGTAATGCCCTGAATTCTACATTACTGCACATGGAATATGAGGACTCGGCGGAGTGGGGGGGCGGGGGGCGGGGAACAAACACTTTATCCCACTATGGCAAAAAAAAAAAAAAGCTACGCTAACACTAAGAAGTCCCACGTTGGCTCTACGAACAGAAGCTGGTGAACGCATTTCTGGGGGCCATGTCTCACCTCATCACAATTGGGCCTTCATTATGTTGTCAAACATAAAACAAAAGTCACCCAGACATTCTGTCACCAAAAAGATTTATTCCGGAGCAGGAAAGAACTGGCAATCGGTGCGTTGCAGACAGACGAGCTACGAGCCTGAAATGACCCAAAGATGAGGGAAGCACTTTATAGAGGGGAAGAGGATGCCGAGGGAAGGGTCTAAAACAGGTACAGGGCCAAGTGGTAAACTGAGCTCTTTTCGTTGGGCTCTGGTGATGACATAGAGAGAGAGAGAGCTCCTCCCACAGGGCCTAGCTCCCCACACCAACCCTTGCCTTTTCCGTCCAGGTGAAGGTCTCTGCTATAAATTTTAACTGGACAGTGGGCCATGAAGCTCTCTGCAGGGATAGCCATCTCAAGCAGCCTCAGAGAGCCTACTTCTCTCACAATCAGCAGAGGATGTAGACCAAATGTCTTCACTGAATGTTCTCTATTTTTATATGCTTTCAGTAATGTATGAATTTCCATCGATTTACTGAAAATTTGTATGTAGGTATCTAAGTGCAGAGATAAAAGGGGGAAAAGAAGGAGCTTTTTTAAAATGCATAAGTACTTAAGTTTAACTGACCTTAGAAGAAATTTTTTTAAATCCTGAGAAAGTCTGAACAGATTTAATAGTTTTATAACAAGACAGCACGTATTTGTGCAATAATTGCATGAAAAATCTTTTGAAATAGTAGAACAATAAAACCTTGACTCGAAAGCAATGCCGTTTTTAGAAGTTACAAGTGGTGTACACATTTTAAACATGTTAACTTCCTTTTCATTGACCCCAAATAGCTCACAATTGTAATAAGATAATAACTATGGTTTTTGTTTTATGCTTTGCTCATTGTGAGCTTCGACTTTATGTCATCCAGGAATTCAAAGACGTAACTATTTCCAGATAAATACGTCAATGTTTTTCAATCCAGAAGCTATCTCTGGACTTAACATCTCATAAAAAGAAAGAAAAGAGAAGCTATAGCATAACATGTGACTAAACCATTAGCTAAAACTTGCGCACAATAACTTTTACAATGAACACAGACGTTGGGTTCAGGAAACCATCCTTTTTAAATCAGAAGTTTGGAGGTGAGGCGCGTTGAAAGTCTGAGATGAAAGAGCTGGCCCTCATAAACTTCCCAGCTGCAGGAAAACGTCGTCAGGGTCTCCTTGGGTTCTCATTCTTCGTTAGATTCAGCATCTCCTTTTCTCTCATGCTTCTCAACCTCAGCTCTTTGTAGATTTATGGGTCTAGTAACATCCAGGTCTTTAGCGGCTTTGCCTTCGATGGTATCCTGATTCGTGTTTTTATCAAACGACTTGAAGGAAGGTCAAGGTGACAGAACAGCTGCTCCCAGTGACCATGTCTGGGAGGCCCATGAGGCAACGAAGGCCAGTCATCACACAGCAAGAGCAGTTCCGGGCTGGGCCCTCTATCAGCATAATTGCCTTCCCCATCCTTCCCTCCTGAGCTATTGAAATGTATATCTACAATTGTCTCCAACACCCATTATTCTGTTCGGTTTCTCACTCAGCTTGGCCCTGGCTACAGATATCTGATACCTCCCCAAACCCATCTCAGTGCCTCTCATAGGAATACCTGTGGCCAGCTCAGCTGTCTGATCACAGTTCAGCCTTCGAGATGTTTCTGGTACCCAATTGAGACTCCAGTCACTGACTGAGTACGCCCCCAACTCGGTTTCAGGGTTTCAGACAAGCCTAATCACACAAGGGTGCAAGAGAGCAAAGTTTTCACATCTGTGGATGCCACAAAGCTAGGAGAGACAGCTAATGTGATGGAGGCTTTTGAAAGCTCTTGAGAGGTTGGAAGGCTGATTCAAATGCAACAGAACGAGATTTCACAGCCCTGAATTTGGGTTCCAAACACTATCTCATAAATACAGGTGATGGAAAAAATGGTTTTACTATTTTATGTGACGAGACAGGGGTGTTTTTGTTGATCATAAGTTCCGTGTGATGGGACTTAGCTGCTCTGAAAGCTAATCCTCTTGTGGCTGCATTAATAGGATCGTGTCCAAATCACACAAGACAATTATCTCTGTAGACTCACCTTCGACGGGTCAGGAGACAGCTGACTACTCAATTGTGACGTACATTAAAAACCATAGACAACTCAGGGGAAACAGACCAGGATGAAGAGGTCTGGGCACTTCATTGCATAGGGAACTGTTTGGACAACAGTGTAGCCAGAGCCGTGGCTCTACATCAATTAAAACTCCTTCCATGCAACAGAAAACCCGGCTGGTTTAGGCAAAGAGGGAGCCACGAATCCGAATGATATAGACAGAGCAGCCATTCAGATGAGGTGCATAGGTATTGCTAAACTAGTTGTTTATCTCTGGCATCTGCTCTGATTCATTGGTTCCCATAGAGTGCCGGCTTTAAATATTTTGAGTATCACCCTTGGAAACAGGAGTGCTTCAGAAGCCAAGGGTAGGAACACAGCCTAGCATTAGGAAGGGCTAGAGCCAGGAAAGGGATGTCACTGGGAAAGCTGGCAGCACTGGCTCTTTGCACCTCCCTTCTATTAATTATTCTTTCTTGGTGTGAGACGCCTTTCTCCATTCCCTAGTCCACTTGCCAGAATCTGGTTTTCTCTTGGTCCCAGCTCCAAGTCCCCATTAGAAGGAACTCTGCTTGGTGTCACGTGGGTCAAGGGCCTACCCCTGTTCCCATCAACTGTGACCACGTGGATGAAATATGTTAGACAAATATGGCTACTAGGAACCCACCCCTGTGAGCTGAGATGGGGGCGATTAATGAATCATTCTGTGGAAGACAAATACGCAACCAGTTTTGTATCAGTTTCTTAACTTTCTTTGATGTCACGGGCCCCTTTGGCAAGTTGGAGCAACTGAATGTTTTCCTCTACACAAAATACCACACCATTTGGTTTATGTTTTCAGGAGGTTCCTAGAACCTTGGGATGTATCCCTGGATCCCAAAGTAAGAAAACTTGGCCTAGAAAATAAAATATTTAAGGGAGCATATGAATATCTGCCTTCGGATAGCTAAAGAATTGTTGAAGAAGGAAATTAAAATATGTATGTGCATGTATAGTGAAAAGATTAGAATTCTGTATAAAACTGAAAAGTGGTTCTGTTTGGAGGTAGTACAACAGGCAATTCTTAGTATTTTTGTGTGTGCTTCCCAGTTATCCTACCAGGAACATATATGGTGAGTTTTATAATCAATTAAAGCTTTTTTTTTTTTTTTAACCAAAGTGATTATATGTTCAAATGCTTCAGACTGAGTTCAGAATAGTAGATGAAATTGACAATAATACAGATTTTTTTTTTTGACTCAATGATAGTGGTTGCCTTAGAGAGAATCGCAATGTTCCGGAATCTATTTTTCTCTTCTATAATCTATTCTTAAAACAGAAGTCACTTGTTTTAAAACGTAAGTCATAGTACGTTTCTCTGCTCAGAACCTTGAAATGGCTCCCTAGCTCACTGAGAGTAATAGCTCCGTGTGACCTGGGCCTCCTTACGCCTGTCACCTCATCTCCTACAACTGTCCCTCCACTCAGTCTGATTCCCCTGTTCCTTAAATTCCATCAACTCCTTAAGTCTGCAAATGGGTGTTCACAGTGAGACCCTCCCAGTTTTTAACTTCATCCCCCCGACCCCATCACCACTGTTTCTCTCCACATCCCTTACCTTACCCACTTTCTTTTCTCACAGTCTCATCGCCTTCTAACTAATGTACTATGAACATTACTTATACTTTTTTTTTTCATCCGTTTCTCCTTATTTGAATGTAAGCTCCCTGAAAGCGGAGGGTTTTGTTTTTAATTTTTTTTTTTTGTCTGGTTTGCTTAATCCCAAGCACCTAAAACAGGACCTGGCTAACAGGGGACTCGTAATAGATTTGTGGGAAGAGGGGAAGAAGAAAAGGAAGGAGGGAGGGAAAAGACTTGAAGTGGTCAAGCAAAGATGGAATGGCTTTCACATGGAACGGATTACCGAAACTGGGGAGAAGTTTGGCTTCAATGAATGACTTCAAGGTTTCACTGCACATCTAAGATTCTGCATGATAGAACTCTTCCCTTCTGCCACCATAAGCCGAGTTTTTTACATGTTTACATTTATTACTTGTGAGGAGCAGAAACCACCCCGATCACATTAAATAAAAAGGGAAGTTTTAATTGAACACATGAGGTCGCCTGGATTCTAAGGGCAAGAACTCCAGGCTGAAACCAGGACTGTCTCTCTGCTTTTCTGGAACTTCATGAGCATTTGTCTTTCCCTCAGCAGTCATCTCATTTCTCCTTACTGGGGAGCTGCAAGACCTCCCAGCTCCAGGGCCCATCATTAACCAATTAAGAGTCTGTCTCCAATCCAAATTTATCAAGAGTGAATCTGATTGGCTTGACGCAGCTTGTTTTCCCATATGTCAAATGGTACCGTCAGCTGTTACCAGACAAAACAGCTTTAAAGGAGTGCAACCATGACCAAAGAATCCACATCGGTGGGCTTGGGAAGGGAAGCAGTGCTCAGAGAAGAAGCACATGAGCTGAACAGGCAAATTGGCTAGCACATCAAGGCACCACCTCACTGGAATCTAACTGCATTAACATTCCGAACAATCTAATTTCATTTCCCCAGCAATTTCCTGTCTGGAAGAGGTTGCTGATTTCTTTGAAGCTAAAATAGGCACATCCCTCACTTATAAAAATAATAAACAGCTTTCTGAGAAATTTCTGAGAAAATTTTTTTACCACCTGGAAAAGCACAGTGAGAGGATTCATCTCCCAGAATAAAAGTGGCAGAGACTTTATTCTGAACAGAGCTGTAACACGTCACAAAATTCTGCACCATGACGATATACATACATGTTTTTATACTAAATAAGCTTTTTTAAAAATGGAAGTATAACATAAATACAGAAATATGCACAAATTATAAGTGTTCAGCAGGATGAGTTTCCCAAAGTAAATACACACGCGTACCCAGCACCCAGGTCAAGAAATCAACACAACCACCCGACTAGAAGCAATCTCTCTTCCTCCAACCAAACACATGCCAAAGGTAACCATTCTCCTGACTTCCATAGATTAGCTTTGCCTAGGTTTAAATCTTTTGACGCTATTTTTTTTCTAATGGGTAAACTATCTTATTTATTCTTTTTAAAGCAACTTTATTGAGATATACAATAAAGTATACATATTTAAAGTGTACAAATTTGATACATTTTGGCACGTGTACACACCGGGAAACTATTACCACAGTGAAGGCAGTGAACGCATCCATTCCTCCCAACCCAGCTCAGCTCAGCATTGATCCACCTTGGCATTGTAGATTGGTTTTCTAATTTCTAAAATTTTATATAAATGGAATCATTTTGCCTGCCTTCTTTCACTCAGCATAATTATTTTAAGATGTATCCCCATCATTACATATATCATTCCTAGTTTCATTCCTTTTTATTTCTGAATAATATCCCATTGTATGGATATACCACACTTTGTTTATCCATTAACTTATTGATGGGCATTTGAGTTGTTTCCAGTTTGGAGCTATTTAAAATAAAGCAGATAAGAACATCTGCGTGCAAGTCTTTGAGTGGACATATGCTTTCATTTATCTTGGGTGGATATTTAGGAGTGGAATGTCTGGGTCATGTGTGACGTGTATGTTTAACATTATAAGAAACTGCCAAAATATCTTCCATTTTATACTCTCACAAGTAGTTTCTAACATTTGATGCAATCAATCTTTTTCATTTTAGGCAATCTAATAGATGTATAATGGTATCTCATTGTGTTTTTAATTTGCATTTCCCCAATGATTAATGATTTTGCACACAGCTTTTGATGTACTTATTCATTATCTATCTGTATGTCTTTTGGGGGTCTTTGTGCAATTCTTCTGCCCATGTTTTAATGAGGTTGTTTATTTTCTTATTGTTGAGTTCTGATGGCTCTTTACATTATCTGGATACAAGTCCTTTACCAAATATTTAATTTGCAAATGTTTTCTCCCAGTTTGTGGCTAGTCTTTTCATTCCTCAACAGTGTCTTTCAAAGAGTAGAGATTCTTAATTTTGATGAAGTCCAATTTGTCTTTTTTTCTTTCATGGATCATACTTTAGGTGCCATATTTAAGAGATCTTTACCTAAGTCAAAGTCACACAGATTTTCTCCTATGTTTTCTTCCAGAAGTTTAATTTCTACCAGGTTTTACATTTAGGCCTATGATCTATTGTGAGCACATTTGTGCATGGGCTGCAGGGTTTGCATCAGGTTGTTTTTGTTTTTTGCGTTTCGATATTCAATGGCGTCTGCATCAATTATTGAAAGGACTATCCTTTCTTCTTTGAATTGCCTGTGCGCCTTTGTCAAAAATCAATTGACCATATATGTGTGCGTCTATTTCTGGAGTCTCCATTCTGTTCCATTAATCCATTTGTCTATCTTGATGCTAATGCTACACTATCTTTATCATTGTAGTTTTCTATAAGTCTTGAAGTCAGATAGTATACACTCTAACTTTGTTCTTTTTTAGTCATTTTAGCTATTCTAGGTCTTTTGCATGCATTTCCATATGATTTTAGAATTAGCTTATCTGTTTTTCAGAAAAAAAGCTTGCTAGACTCTTGACTGAGATTGTGTTCAATTTATAGATCGGTCGGGGAAAACTGACAACTTAATAATATTGTCTTGTGATTCATAAACTCAGCGTATATTACTTTGATCTTTAATTTCTCTGAGAAATGTTGACTCTGTTTACAGTTGCAACAAATGTGAATAATTTTTGGCCATTATATCTTCAAATATTTTTCTGTCTCCCCTTCTTTGGAGATGCCAGTTACATAAGTATTAGGCCACATATTTATTGATGCTCTGTTCATTTTTTTTTCAATCTTTTGTTCTCTGTTTCATACTGCTGTTTTCATATTCACTAATCTTTTCTTCTGCAATGTCTAATGTGCTGTTAATTGTATGCAGTATATTTTTCATGTTAGTCACTATATTTTTCATTTCTTGAAGTTTAATTTAGGTGTTTGTAATACCTTCCATGTCTCTGCTTACTATGTCAAATCACTCCTCTAGCTTCTTGAATATGGGGTATAGGCATAACAACTATTCGGTTTTTGTCAACAAATTTTAACATCTGTGTCATCCCTTGGTTAGCTTCAATTGATTTTTCTCATTTTGGGTCATTCTTACTTGCTTTTTAACATTTTCTGATTGGATGTCAAATATTGCAGATTTTATTTTGTTGGGCGTTGGACGTTTTTCTTTTCCTATAACTTTGAGCTCTTATTTGGGAGATAGTTAAATTACTTGGAAACAACTCGATCCTATGGGATCCTGCTGTCACACTTTCTAAGCCAGGACCACAGCAGCATGTGGTCAAGGCTAATTTTGCCCCACTATGGAGGCAAAATCCTTCAGAGTACTTTACAGCCTTGTGAATTATGATGTTTTTTACTCTGGCTGGGGGAATGGGAACTATTTCTACCCTGTGTGATTCCCTGGAGATTTTCCCCTGTAATCCTTTCCAGATGTAATTTCCCTAGTGTCAAATAGTTTCTTCATCTGCATTTCCCGATCAGTATTCAGCCTAAAATCTTGGGGACCACTTGAGTGGGGATCTCCAAAGCTCTGATCTGAGAGCTGGGGAAGAGATCATGATTCCTATTTCGTTAATTTTGTGGAGCCAAACGACATATAACGAAGGCAGTTGAATGTACAGGTTGGTTGTGCAGAAGAGAGAACTGAGCTGGGGATGGAAATTTGTGAAGTCTCTCTGTATAGATAAACACACAGACTACCATACAAGAGAAAGTACAGAATGAGAAGAGAGGCAGCTAGGCTTCAGAAGGCCAAGGGCCAGTAAAAGAAGAGCCTGCAAAGAAACTAAGATGGAGCAAAGAAATAGGAAGGTTCAAAACTGTGGTATCTCAGAGACCAAGGGTACTGAGAGTTTTAGGAAGGAGTGATCAAGAAATAAAAAGGCTGAAATTCTTGTCTGTTTTAGTGATGGGGTCATATTGACCTTGGCAAGGATAAGAAGAGAAATAGGATTGGTAGCCAGAACGAAGCAGATTGAGGAGTGAAGGAGACGAAGAACTAGAATTAGAAACTATAGCAACACTTAATAGAAGTCTGACTGTGAAAGAAGAGAGAAAACATGGTAGCTAAAAGGAATATAAGATATAGAGTGTTTTTTCACATTGTTTTAACAGAAGAAGTGTATGTTTAAAATGATACTTTAACAAAGGAAATGTATGTTTAAAATGTGATGTATAATTCAACCAGTATAAGAGAACTGTAATCTATTGCCTATAATCTTTTTGTCAAATACAATGGAACCAACTCCATTTAACTTATTCAGTAGTTTATGCAAAAGAATAGTGCTGAAATGAGGGCAGATGAAATAATGTGCAACTAACTGCATGTTATCAGCAACTTCACATAAGATTCTCCCTCACGATGGCTACTTTAAAAGCCATCATAGCAATGGTTCATTTCCATTTTTAAAAATGAGGTATGTGTATATGTATGCGTGTGCATGTGTGAATGTATACTCAATCAGATCATGGCAGTGTAAAGCAAAATTTGGCAAACTACGATCCTTGGCCAAATCTGGCTCACCACTTGTTTTTGTAAATAAAGTTTTCTGGAATGCCTACACACATACACAATGATGGAGTGAATTACATTGAGAATAAAGTATTTAGATATAGAGAGATCATTTATAGGGTGAGGTTCTTGAGAAGATGCAATGGGATGGAATGCAAAGCATGGGGAGGGACTGGCCTTTCGTGGGAGGAAAGCAGTGTCTTCTATTTGCCGTAGCGAGGAGGGAGAGTAGGAGGAGTGAAAATAGTATGTAAGTTGCATGTTTGATGCTTGATGGTGAGACATCAAAAGAGTTTCCATTTGAGCACCTTGATTTTCTGGTGAAGCCATACAAAAGATATTCAGTTGAAGAGAAAGGCAGAAGGTTTGAAAATTTGAGAAACTTGAGGAAGGTTTAAGAGTCATTGTAAGAATTATTCACAATAGCCCAAAAGTAGAACAAATCCAAATGTCTATCAACTGATAACTGAATAAACAATATGTGGTACATTCATACAATGAAATATCATTTAACAGTAGAAAGAAATTAAGTACTGATACATGCTACAACATAAATAAACCTTTACTATCAGTGCTAATTGAAAGACACCAGTCACAAAAGGTCACAAATTGTATAATTCCATTTATATGAAATGTCCCAAAGAGGCAAATCTATAGAAACAGAAAGATTAATAGTTGTCAGGGGCTGAGGGGCAAAGGGAATGGGGAGTGACTGCAAATGGGAATGGGGTTTCTATTTGGGGCAATGAAATATTCTAAAATTAAATAATGGTGAGGTTGAAGCATTTTGTGAATATACTAAAAACCACCGAATTGTACACTTGAAAACGTGAATTTTATGATATGTGAATTATATCTCAATAAAGCTGTTTTTTAAACAGAAAAGTTATTTCAGAGAGCAGACTAAGGAAATAGGATTGCCAAGTAGCAGAGACATCCATGAAGCTAATGAAACTTTAGCTTGGGGACAGCCACCGCACAGGGCTCCATGAGAGCAGGAAGCTGCTGGAAGAGGTAGAGTGTCCTATTTGGGAGGGGAAGGCAGGGTGCACTCAGAAAGCACATCCACACATCCATGAAAGGATTCTGGTAAATCATCATAGAAATCTCAAAAGAAAGGACTGTATCTCTAAGGCTCCAGTAATTTGTCATTTATTTTCTCATTCTAAATACATATCATCCCAATTTTATATGTGTAACCGTATATTCTTTTCCTTTAAAAGGACTCCCAAACTATGTAAGTCTCAGGTCTCAGAAAACCAAATTCTGCCCTTGCAGATGGCTGAGGATCTATTAACCTTCAGCGTCCCAATTTAACTATATATCTTCCAACCTGATCTTTCAAGTTCTTCCTAGGTAATCTTTCTTTCAATCATTATCGAACATGAATTTTGAGTGGTATCACTCCACCTGTTGTGTAACTTGCTCCAACATCACTTGGCTCGTTGGGTGTAGAAGAAAGCAGAGTTTGAGTCATTCAGAGTTGGGGTGTTTTGAGTTGGGAGCATGTTAAAAAATGTGGACCGCAAAACTTAAACTGGATCAGGGGCAAGTAAAGGAAAGAAAGGTTTGATGGATCATGAGAAAGCAGAGGTACCAAGAAGCTACAAAAGCCATTGAGAAGATTACATAGGAAGAAGCTGAAAGATCAAGTTGGAAGATACACAGTTAAAGTGGGATGCTGAAGGTTAATGATAAAGCCCACTGACGCAATTAAAGTGATCTGAAGGTCACAGGAGATAACACGGTCATTTGCTCTAAGGAAAAGCTATACTGAGACGACCTGCAAGGATCTGCACAATCTCCCCCCTGCCTGCCTCTTCTGTCCGGAATACTCTTCTCCACTATGTGGCCAAGCCCATTTCTATTCATCCAGAGGATGTCAGGTTGAAGTCTTTTCCTAAGAAAAGTCTTTCCCAACCTGCCCACTCTCCTTCCAGAGGGTAGATCCTGTTATACACCCAAATAAGACTATTCCCACCCACCCACCCCGCCACACACACAAATCTATTAACTCTATCATAGAAGTTACAGAGTTAATTATCTTGAAATGTTTTTTCCAGGAAGAGTGCGGGTACGGGTCTGGCTTTCCTCCCTATTGTATCTGTCGTCCTCAGGGACTTGTACATATTAGGGTGTTCCATAAATATTTGTTGTATGAATCAAATTTAAGATTCTGATGGGTAATAGCCTTTTCCAGCACACCTTTTAATGTATAAAGATACAAAATGTGATTTAACAGATCACCAAAAAATGGTGTGTAATGTAACAAATTTCCTTTCTAACATATATACATGGAAATGTTTTTATTGTCAACCTCTCCTCAACCCTTCTTTTATCTCTACAAATACTAATCTAAAACAATGCAGCAACAAGGGAAAAATATTTAAAGTTTTCTGATATAGAAATAACTGAATCTCATATCTAAAACATATATATTTTTTTAATTATTGGAACTTTCAAAAGCTAAATAGTCCTAGATATATTACTTTTTTTTTTTTTTCATTAAAAAGGACTTTATAACAGGAGTGGAGGGAGTGGTAAATTTTCTAAAGCCAAGAGTGAACTACGCAAGGGCGAACTAGTCTTACCAAAGTCAATTATAAATACTTTTGACTTGGTGTATAGACATTGCCTATGGCAGACATGGAAAACAAGTTAGATAATTCATTTTCATTTGGACAACTTGTGGAAAAATTTGTGTTCACATACTTAAAAAGAATTGCTTTGGCTTATTAGCTGCCATAAAAACTACTCATTTGTGCTCTAAAAAACCTTTATGACAAACCCCCTTGCTTGTTCTTTCTCTCCCAGTTTTCCTTATGGTTATGCCTTTTATTCTTCCACAAAACAAAGTCTGATTCTCCTCTGTACATCTTTCAGATATCTGGCTAAATGCCTCCTCAAGGAAGACTTCCCCCTTATCCTATCTAACCCAGTCCCACCCCATTATTCAACCTTACTGTGTTTATTTCCCTCGGGGCACAGCACGTATCACAATCTGTACTATGCAGACCTTTTATTTGTTTACTATCCTATGCGACCATGGGAATGTCACCTCCAGGAGTGTAGGGACCTTTGTATGTCACCACCCCCAGTGCCTAATTTTCTACTACAATTGTACAATATTTTCAAACTCAGAGGAACTCCTGAATATGAAAGTGTTAGTAAGAAAATGCCTAAGGTTATTGTTTCCAGAAATCTTCACTTATCTCCTGATATTTTTATTATTTATGTTTGGGGCTTTGTTTTGCAGCAGGAAGTTGGAAGAGCTATTTCTACTACGGGATCATGTTAAACTCCAAACCAAGTATCATAATTGTAAAACACACACAAGTAAGCAAATAGAACTAGGACATCCAGTAAGTTTCCCTTTTCTAGTCCAACATCCCAAGAGTAGACTTTAAACAAATATAAAGTCAAGTGGAAGAAATTGGCAACAAATGGAGGCAGTGTGAGGCTTTAAAATGTCCTAGAGATGGACTCAGTTGAATCCTTTGGCTCCACTAAGCGCTCCCACAACTTAGGCAGGGCTGCTCCGGGGACCATCCTACCCTCGCCCGGATGGACACCCCTCCAGGCTGGTGGTACCTCTGGTGCGCCCCCCCCCGCCGTCCCCGCTCCTCTTGGGTCTGCCCCGCAGGAATCCAAGGGGTCGCGGCCTCCCCTGGGCGCCGCGGGCTCCCTCCAGGCTGTTTTGTTTTGCAGGCTGTCATGTGGAGCAAACTCCCCAAATTCCGACCTGACGCCGGGTGAGCCAAGATGGCAAACCCGACTGAACATATGAACGTGTCTCACTCCTCCCCGAGCCCAAGCCCCGGCGCCGATGCCCTCGCGACGCCTCGGTCGCCTTCCCGGCAAGCAGCCGGCTGGGGGCTCCGGCCGCCACCGCCGCCGGGCGGCGGAGGACCCCGCTCCAGCTCCTGAACTACAGATCCCAGGGTGCCTCTCGGACTCCCGCTCCCTCCCTCTCCCTCTCCCTCCTAGTCCATCCCCTGCTCCCCGGCCCTTGTTGTTTTGGCTGGAAGCGCTCGGGCGGAGTTTCAGAGAAAGTCTGGGTAGAAACCGGAGCTGGCCCGATCGTGGGAAGGGGAGGAGGAAAGGGAGGAAGAGGGAGCCGGAGAGGGAGGGATCGGGGCCGAGGGCCCCGCGGCTCAGGATCTGCCGCGAGCCCGGTGGGGGAGGCGGTGCAGGAGGAGCGCGGGGGGACGGGACAGTGGGCTCCATCCCCGGAGCGGAGCAGCAGAGCGGCGGGGCGCCTCGATCCTCCGCCGCTCCCCGCCCTCTTCGGCGGCCGCGAGCGCAAGCCCACCGCCCCAGCGCCCGCCGCCCCGCGCTCGGCCGCTGACCCGGGACCTGCCCTGCGCCCGCGGGACCCTCGCGGCGTCCCCTTTCCTCCCCGCTCCCGGGCGTGCGGGGAAGTGACCCGCCCTCCCCCGACGAGGGGGAAGGAGAGGATCGTCCCGGGCGCACCGAAACCGAGAGGAGCGAGCGAGCGGGAGTGGGCTCCGCGCGGGGCATTGTGTGTGTGTGAGTGTGTGTGTGTGTGTGCGCGCGTGCGTGTGCGCGTGCGCGCGCGCCCGTGCAGCGTAGTGTCTGCTTCGGAAAGCGCTCTGGGGAGGTCCTGTCCCTAGGGGGCGGAGCGCAGGGGACCGGGGCTTGGGCTCCGTGCCGGGACAGAGTCCCGCGGAGCCCGATCGCTGCAGAGTTGGCCGGCGGGACGGGGCGCCTGGCGGCGAGGCGGACGCCCTGAAAGGAGGCCGGGGCGCCCTCAGTCCGGCAACAGCCCCCGATCCGAGGGGTCTCCGCGGCGCAAGCCCCTTCTGTTCGCGCCCGCGGACCTGCGAGAGAGTCTAGGACGCGGAGAGCCGGCGCGCCTCGGAGTCCGCTCGGCCCGTCGGCCCGCGGTGCGCGGCTGGAGAGCCAGGTCCCCGGCGCTGCGCTCCCCGCAGGCGTCGGCTGAGTCGGGAGCGCGCCCGCCCGTCCGTCCGTCCGCTGCCCGGGCCGGAGCCCGAGAGGCGCGCACCATGAGCGGCGGCGAAGTGGTCTGCTCGGGATGGCTCCGAAAGTCCCCTCCGGAGAAAAAGTTGAAGCGTTATGTAAGTAGAGTTTCGGCGGGTGCTCCGCGGGCCTGGGCGCCCGCACCTCTCCCCGGCGGCTCGCGGGGCTGCTTAGCCCCCATCTTCTCCCCCTCGGCCCCTTTGGGACGGAGCCGGTGCACTCACGCGCTGGCCTCCACTTCGCTGGGCAGCCTCCTTCCTCCGGTTTCCAGATGCCTACTTTGCGGGCCTTCTCGGCCGGGAGGAGGGCCCGGCATTTCCAGCTAAACGCCCGCTGCACGTTTTTATTATTCTTTTGAGCAGGAGTAGGAAGAGCATTCTCCTTCCTTTGTATCTGCCTCTGTTCGTGGGACTGCAGTGTACTCAGTTTCTCGCACTAGGAAAACCGCGGAGGTGGCACTCACCAGTCCTCTCTTGGGTCCGCACACCCGCTCCCTTTCCTCTGGATGGGATGCGGGAAGCGAGTTGTGAACCTAGATAATTGGTATCGGACACAAGCATCTCAAATCCGAGAAAAGAAAAGGAATTAGTGATTACGCGCCCTACCGTTCGCTTAGCAGGGTTCACATTTTCGCGGTTTTGAATCCAGCAACGTTGGAGTTTGGCCCGAGAGCTTTGGCAGTTTGCTGCGAGAGGAGGGCGCTGTCAAGCCCCGCTAGAGGGGACAGCTGAGGCCAGCAAGGATTTCTGTGGTCTTTTCTCAGGCCACCAGAGTTGCTTAAATGGTAATTTGTGTAATTGGTACAAGATGCCCATTTGTGTCAAACCGTTTTAGGTGTTAGGAAAAATATTCCTTGAAAGAACCAGCCTTACTTGGTAGACGTCTGAGTCCTCCTTAGGGGTCTGGGATCTTATCCTGTTCTCTCCGATTGGCTCGTTTGTTGGTGCCCTCCTGCTAAGGAAGAAAAAGTGACGCTTTTGGCCTGACAAATGGAGCAAATATTTTTCTAATAAAATAGATGCTCCCTTAAATATAAATTTACTACCAGGGGCCAACCCCTCTAATGAGACCTGTTTCTTGTTGAAGGATAGCTACATCCACTATTATATTAACCTGAATTTAATAGTGGATGTAGATGTCTGCTTGCACAGATTGACATGCAGTACTTAGCTTTACCAATAACCGACCGGTGAGTTTCTGGTTTACTCTCTGCCAAAATTTGTTAGAGTAATTCTCATTTAAGGACTTGATGCCACACATCCTAAGAAAGTTTGCCAGAGATTTTGAATCCTTCCACATCCTGTTACTCCACCTATCACAGTTTGCCTCAATATCCTGGTAGAGATGGTAGATGCTAACTTTATTCCAAAGATTTTGACTAGAGAGTGGTTTTTTTCAGCTCTTAGTTTTAAAGAGAAGTTTGTATGTGTGTGAGAAGAGAGAGAGGGGAGATAAAGAGAGGTGTCTGTTTTGATGAGGCACAGTTTGGGAAAGACGTAGACCTAAGTGATGGGTTTTGGGGGAACTAAAGAACAAATTTACTGAAGTAGGGAGTGAGAATAGAGGTTTAGTGAATTCTTTCATGTGGTCGTCTATGGCTCTCTCAAAAGATGCTGCACATTGGCGTAGGCACCATAAGGTTAGGACGTACTGTAGGAAAAAGCTCCTGTCTTTGACTTGTAATTTGGTGTAATATGAACCAGGAAGAAAATCAGCCAAAAAGATGATCTTAGCAAGGACAAAAAAATGGAAAGTCTACATTTTAAAAATATTTATTATTTCATTTGGGCATTCCAAAGTTTTATGAGGTAGGCATTATCTCTGTCTTACTGATAAGAAAACAGTCTGCATAACCAGAATGTGCCAGAGGCAGAATTTGAACCCAGATCTGCCTGACTGCCTGGGCTATAAAAAGGTTGATGAGTCTCATTTAGTTCATTGGAACTGGAGCTCAGTCTCAATCATTTTTAAAGGTCCTCTCAGATGATAACTTTCCAGGAGTCTATGACTATTAATTGAGAATGTGAGCAAGAGGTGGGCCGTGGATCAGACGAGCACTGTTAAGGAAACATAAGACCCTTCAAGTGGCTTTCTGAGTCTTTGGGAAGAGGAGACAAGTATACTGGGTAAAGTGACCTGACCGTGCAAAGTGGTTTTTGATCGTGTGCGCAAGCTGAGTGCTACGGGGTTTTTTTAAGTAGATGTTTTGAGGAACAAGCTCAATGTAGTCTGAATCCATGAGAATACTGGAGAGAGACAGTGGTTTCCATAAATCGTATTTTCAGCAGAGAGAAGCATCCGCGTAACACCTAGAGGAATGCTGGGTTTTTCTTGCCTAGAAGACTGTTTGGTTTTCTCTGCATACTAGTGGAGTACATAGAGATGGCCCAGGAAGACTGCGATGGCTATTAGAAATGAGGGGTACAGGCAGGTGACTGGGGTGTTTCAAGTTAAAATGAAACTGGTCTTCTAGTTTAGCTGTCTAGTTTAGCTTCTAGTTTAGTTGCCCAGATTTTAAAATTCCAAGATGATTGATCTTTTGGCGTTGGTACCCAGTTTAGATTGCTTTTGCTAAAACAGCTTTGACCCTCAAAGATATAGGTATGTATGTATGCATTTCTATGCTCGTGTTTCTTTTTTTGTAAAATCTTGATTTTTCTGGATAGAAGGAAACATTATTGGCCACCCAACATGCAAAATGTTCCTCGATGATGGTTTTCAATGAATGGATTTGCTATGAAAGATACTTGGATGCACGGTACTCTAATAAGTGTTCAGTGAGACCTCAGGGAGTTTGAGCATTGATTCTTTGGGGAGACATTTGGTCCATGGGACTTCGACAGTTGTCTCGCCGTTCGCGGTATTTATAGGATAGTCCAAACACTGATCGAGATGGTCCTTAAGGGCTTTTCAGTGACAAAAAAATTGTTTTAGTTTTATCTTTAAAGTCATCTCAAGTTATGGTCCCAACGCATCCCATTTACAACTCCATTTTCTGTTTACTGTTTGAAAGTCAACTCAAGAAGCATTGTTTTTGCACACTGGTGTGTTCATCAGATATGGAAGCTTTTCTTGAATTTTCTAAATGGAATGAAAGTGACATATGAGAAGTGAGGGAAAGACTGGAGTGGTTAGTGGATTCCCTAGCCTTTTGGCCTCTTCTTAACCTTTCCTGTATTTATTTGCAAAAGGGTAAGAAGCTCGTATACATTTCGTCCTGTGTGAATTTTTTAAAGTCTACTTAAAGTGAAGGTGAAAATGTTCATGCTTTCTTCTAGTTTTGCTGCCGCTGTGTTGCTGTTTTTGTCCTGTGCCATTTATTAAACAGCTGCTTTTTTCCTTTTAAGGACCCGAGTGGAGTCATACACAGATCACCACCACTAGGGATACAGAAAACAAGTAAACTCTTGGTAGTGTGCACCCAACAATCACGCTCAGATTTTTCAAGGGTTATTTAAAGACAAATCAACCATTTGAAATAATGGTGGACTTTTCATCGAGACTTGAAATTTTAGCTGGGATAAAATGTAAGTCTGAAAACAAAGGATTGATTCAAGCCAGCTGGCTCTCGCCCTATCCCTGCAGGAGGAGCCTCCCTGTAGCCTGCCTCAAGCCTAGAAACCAAGTTTGGGCTCCTCCATGGCCCAGCTGTCAGCATTGGGCAGGTGTGCAATCTCAGCAGGAGAACCTGCTTCTGAGGCCAGACCAAGGTGGCCTGTTAGCTGCCAGGGAGCCTGGGAGCCAGATCTCAGTCGGTTCTCGGGTGTGTAATCTGTGCCCAGCTTGGGACCTGTCAGCCGAGAGGGTGATTCTTTTCTGGACTTCTGAAAATGGGCCCTGGTTCTGGAACTGGGCCTAGAAACAGAAATAGCCTCTTTCTCTGGGTGGGCACCTGATATCGAGAGGGGCACGGGAAATCAGAATAGCAGGGCCTCCTTAGTTCAAGGACAGCCTGAGATCTGTGCTAAGCATTGAGTCTCTGCTCAACAGTGTCACTGCAACAGAAATGACTGTGATGTCTGGAAGCTCTTCCTGCCCATTTTGGCAATTACCAGAAGCAATCAATGCATTCTGAAGCTTTTGCTTACTGTGACTGAAGTAGCATAATTATTCTGTTGAAGAACATTTTTTTCTCTCTCTCAATCCTCATGTTAGTAAACATTCCATTCAAAGTCCTAAAGTTTTCTACCTACTCCGTGTGGCAAGGCACGTTGTTTCTATGAACAAAGATCATCAACTGCCATTTACATTAAGCCTTTATGATAGTTAATGATAGCTAATACTTTTGTTGTGCTAGGCTTAATGGTTAGTACAAAATTCTTCAGATAAAACTTACCGAACTCCTAAATCTTTACGTTGTCTTTTGGGATTCAAAATTCCCATGAGGAAGGTGCGTGTCAGTTTGGGGGACAGTTTTAGGGTTCTGCTGTTTTAAACATTTGTTTTCAAATGTTTTAAAAAGATCATCTTTGAACAAAATGTAATGTGGCAAGAATTATACTTGCAGAATCTGGTTGACAGCTGAAACGGTTATTTCAGTGTGTTTGTCATTATAAGTCTGCTTTAAGGATATAAAAGAAAGAAAATGACAAAGCACTTTTCAAGACTAAATAAAATTCCATATTTTGGAGTCAACATAAAAAATGTAAATAAGGTCTTGATAATGTGCGGATTGAGGAATCTTAAGGGGCAATGGATTCAAAACGGTGAGTGCCAACTTTCCTAATCTTCTTGCAGGGACTAACCCAGGAGAAGGGACATCATGGCAGGTAGACTACAACTTTATTTTTTAACGGTTTTGGGTAAATTGTGTTACCATGTTAGGACTCTGGACTGAGTGTCGGGACCCAGGATTTGACTTGACTTTGCCACAGCCCACGTGATCTTTTGACCAGTCTGATCCTCCTTTTCCTGGTCTGTAGAATGGGACAGGGGGGCAGTAGGTCCACATTCTAGACTCTTGCGGTTTTACATTCCTCTTAGATATTTCTCTGGGAGGGAGAGGAAGATGGGGAGCTTCTCAGTAGGCCTCCTTTTGGGGAAATAAGTCTTAATTTATTGTTCATCTTAGATAGTTTAGTGACTATATTAGGAACGATCAAGCAGAGTTCTTTGGGGACCTTCAGGTGTTTAACTTGATGGAACGCAAGCGTGCTGAGCACAGGGCTGCCGAGTTTCTGTGCTGGGTGCTGTGTCTTCAGCACCCAGAGCAGTGCCCGGCTCGACTGGAAGCTCAGCAAATCTCTGTTGACTGAATAAATAAGCGAACAGGTATTTCTGGAGCTTTTGCAATGTGCCACGCGTTCAGCACAATGGAGGGAAAGGCCGGCTCCCTGCCCTTAAGGAGTTTCCAGTCTGTTTGTGAGAACAAGCTGTTGAAATTGTCTTACAAGACGTGTGTTAGGGCCCTCCATGATCAATTGCCAAAGGAATGATACAGACAATAATCACAGAAGAGTTCAGACTGAAAGGGGAGGGGAAGGGGCTGCCAGAGCAGGCTTCAGAAACGAATTTCAGGCCCAGTTCTTAGAACAGCTGAGGTACTGCTGGCAGAAATAGCAAAATCACAAGGGAAGCCTGATTTTCGAGGAAGCACGAAGACCGTGTTGAGTTTAGATAGGCTAGTGAAAAGAACCGCTTCGAAACACCGCAGTGTCATACATGGAGTTTGGATGTAGCTGTAACTGTACTTCTGGCTCCAGAAGTTTCTATTTCTGCCATGACCTACTGCTCCTGATGGGATCCTGACCTCAAGTGAATTTTGTGTATCAGACTAGAAACAAATAAAGCAACTTGTTTGGTCACCTGCACTTATTAAAATTCCAAGAGACATGTGTTATTTAAGATTTCTTTATGTCTGTTTCGAGCTAAGTAATTCATTCTGGCAAGCATTCCGTTTACAGCAGAGAGGGAGCATGTTCTGGGGGAGGGAGAATAAAAGAGTCTTTGATTCATTTGCCTCTGAGCTCCAGCAGGAGGGCCAGTGCGGCCTTGGGCTAGCCTCTCACTTTGGACTTTGGAAGCCATCTTAGCCCAGCTGTGTGAGAGCCAGCTAGTGTTGGAGGAAGAGAATGCCATTGGATCACCTGACTGTCGATGGAGGGGTTTCTCCCATTTCACATTCCTCACTAATTTCCACAAGTTAGAGCTTCATCTGAATTTGCCATTTGAACTTGGTTGGAGGTCACAACATTTCTGTGACTCCTTTTATCTCGGTCTGTCGACAAAATAAAGGAAACTTGACAAAATAAAGGAAACTCGCCCTGTTTTCTTCCCTCTTCTGCTACAAGCACAAATAAAATTAGCATTCTTTTCTTCTTCAGATTACTCCTAGGGAAAAGTGGCTCCTGGTAACATGGAATTTACACGTCCATTAAATAAGTAGCCTCTTCAGTTGCCAACTGGTTGGCTGGGGGAGGCTTAATGAATTGTAGATGGAATTCAGCCCCGTGTAATTACTGGGAAAAGTCATTTTAGGAACTGGAAGTTTGGGGCCATTACAGGCTTGTTATGTGTGAGCAACTTTGAATAATACAAGAATGCCTTTCCTGGAAAAAAACCGAATCTTTTATATTTTAAGCAATTCTTTTATTCATAGAAGCAAAATTCTCCCTAGCCTAAGAGAAAAAAAAAATCTCATCACTGAATGCATATGAAGTAGAAGCTAACAGCTTCTGACCCTGTCACAAGCCTGCTTTATAAAAAAACAGTAAAGCGTGTGCACTGAAATGCATGTTAGGTCGTTATCTCTGTTACATTAGCTCTTGAAGCATTCTGATTACGACTTGTAGTTGCCAAGCCCCATCCTGCAGTATTATCTGGAACAAAAATTTTCCATGTGGTTGTTTTTAGCAGAGCTACTATATGCAAACTGCACATGAAGATCTAAGTTGCAAAAAAAGAGCTTCTAGAAGGGAAAATGTGAGTTATCTTAATTTTTTTTTTACCATTTAATTGTTCTTTCCTTTGTGTGTGTTCAGACATTTTTATCATATTTTTAAACTGAGTTTTTATATACTGGAAAGAATGCCAATTTACCGCGAGTTTTTCTTATGGTGGCGTGTTTTTTTTTTTTCTCCCGGCTTTTTACTTGAATTCATACTTGGCCTAGGTAATTCCCTATGTATTCAAAAAAACAATGTGCTAAAAGAAAAAAAACACAGCTACATTGTTCCATGAATTAAAAACAATATACTGAGAGTCCAAAGATTTCTTTTAAATGTAAAAAATCCTAGGTCTTTTTTTTTTTTTAAAGGAAGAAAAATACTAAACTTTGCTTTAACTATCCTGTTCATTGTTTTTCTTTTCCCTTTTTTATTTGTCTTCCTTTTTTTTGACCATTGTGGTTTAAATTTTTTTTTGAAAACAGTTTTACATGTTCTTCTTTAAGAACATCACACATGGAAAAAGAAAACATCAAAATTCCATTTTCCCTTTCAAGAGAAACATCTCCGGTCTAAAGGGGGGGGGGAAACTGTCAATTAACACCAAGGCTTTGTAACTTACTTTCACGTTGCCGGGTTCACTGAATATTTGTCATTATTGCCTAGAGATAACTTAGCTATGACACATGAACTAAGCAGGTGAAGGTCATTTTAGTTCGGAGGCCTTCGTGAAATGAAAATGCAGGATGGCAGCCCCGGGAGGAGCCTGAGAACTGAAATCAGGTTTTGCTGTCATCTTCATTATTCATGTTATACACCGGGTAGCCGGTCGCTGTGACATTGTATTTGCTACCTTTTGGAAGTGGGAGAAAGGTAAAAGGACTCGGTCCATGGGTCGCTACCCTCCTGCTCTTCCCGCTTTGTCTCCACTTCCTCCTCTGTAATATAATCCTGGCCCCAACGTCACAGAGTACGTGTGTCAGAATCTTTACACACATGCTTTTTTACCTTTTCTCTAAAAACAGGGCTCCCCCTTTTTAGCTCCCTGTAACTTGGTAGTGGAGGCTAGGGATCATAATGTTCCACCCAGCGCGGAGCCTTGTTTTTCTCTTCTGAAATGCACTTTTTAGTTACTATGTATTGGGAAATGTGGTTGGGCCACTTTCTGAGGAGCAGAACTCCTCCCTGAGATGACTACCTGATGAAAGAATTAAGTACCTGGTGTGCTTTCCCAGCTCCAGTCCATCACACATTCCCATCAGACCTGGGCCAGAGTCTCAGGAGCCAAGATGAAAGTGTTTCTGGTGGGAGAGATGACCGCTTGTCTAGCAGGAGAGAGACGCTTTCATCTTTGACTCAGGGAAGAGAAACACATGATAATAGGCCACCTCCAGTGTTTTGAATTCCAATGGTGTTACATAGAGCTTGATGAGGAATGATTACCTCATTTCAGTTAGGGAGGTATGATTTGAACCCCCTTTCCTCTGGTAAAGTTATAATGGACCCCACAGTTGTATGGGAGTATTGGACTTTACAGATTCTCCCTGATCTCAGGTTTAAATATCTGAAGTGTTGAGGAAAGGTAAAAGAAATACTGAATGAGTAAGAATGCAAAATATTTGGGAAGGTAATTTGTTCCTGATGATGCCGTTACATACAATCAAAGCTTTCTGAGTAATCTTCACTGGGTATATAGGTCATTTATCTCTAAAGAAAGGGGCACAGAGTTAAACTGGTGCCCCTATCTCTTCATTTAAGTAAATAGTCAAAACAGGAACAGCAAGCCTAATATATTTTTATATTTAATATATTTTCTAGATGATTTTTATAATGACCCACGGTATACACAGTATATACAGTGTTTACAAAGAAAATTATGGCTTCATTTATCTTTCTTTGGTGTTTGTTATAGGATATTAATTCCCAGAAGACAAAGATGGCATTTGTTCTCTGTATCTAAAATGTACACTGTGGCACCTTGCATAATCTCTTGAACGGCACGACCAAATACTTGTCGAATTTTAAACCAAAAATGATAAGCCATCGAGTCCAATGTTTCTTAATCTTTTCGAACCCATTTCTCCCTTAGGCCCTGTTTGCATGTCCTTTGACTTTTAATCCAGTTTTTCTTTCTGTGGCTTGCATTACCAAAACAATAGCCATCTTGAATATCTTTTCCAGTTATGCATATCACCTCTTCTAGCCAGAGAGTCCAGTCTCCTTGCTTTACAGGGAGTGAGAGTTAGTTAGACTCTGGGAGACGGGTTTGTACGAGGTCACACAGGTTCAGCAGCGTTCCGGCAGGGCCACCCCTCATCTCTCAGGCCAGATCCTCCTCACTGAGCGAGTGAACGCCCTCTGTGACAGGGCCCTGCGAGGAATCCCGAAGAGGGCCAAGAAGGCCCCGTCTCCACCCTTCGGTAGTTCCTATGCTACTGGGGACATGGGAGCACCCAGGGCTGCAAACCATATTATGATCAGTACTGTTTAAGACAAGACTCTGGAAGAATTCAGCAGAGGGAGGCGAATTCAGGGACTCTGAAGGCTGAAGAAGGTGGTGAGGACCTGAAAAGATAGATTCACTTTTCAAAGGCGGGGCTGGAGAGAGATGCTCTCTCTTCCTCCCAGCCAGACTCTTGAGTGGGTTTGGCGCACGTGGCTGTCCCCTGTCCCTCACCTGCCACTCACTTCGTCATGGAACACAGCCCGTGTCCTTTTCCACAGCCCTTATCTAACAGCTTCCGCGGAGGTCCGTGGTGACCTCCTGATTGCCAAAGCTAGCAGAACTAGATTTGAACTTCTCAGTTCTTCTTCTTCATGGGACTCCTGACTCCATCGATAGAGATGGCCAGCCCCTCTTTTCAAAATATGTTCTTTCCTGTGCCTTCCTGATACCAGGCTCCGGCTCCCTAAGTTTTGGGCTTCCTGCGCGTGCTCGTGCTAGTGACGGATGGTCCCTTTTCCCATCTCGCTCTGTTCGTGGTTTCAGCCGTTGGGAGTTCATGAACTCCTTTGAACACCTGATAAAAGCTCTGGGCACTCAGTGTCTGCAGAATGCGTACAAATGAGCATACACACGTTACTATAACCTCGCACGTTTTCTAGCCTTTAAAGCCCTTCTGTAGATCTTAAATGCCCCTGAAATGTATGCTGATGAAGACTCTGTCTAAACCCATTTCTCACTCCACATCTAAAGATACAACTGCTGAAGTCCCTAAGCAGTTCAGCCTCAGCCCGCCCAGAACAGGCCTTACCGCCCTCTCCCTAATCCTGGTCCTCTGACCGTCCCCTCTCAGTCAGTGGCACCACCATCCCCTGTCCTGTGGCTTAAACCAGAAGGTTTTCTTTGTTGTCCCTCCCTCATTCTCCACACTCAGTGACCACGTCCTGTCAGTTTTACCTCCCAAATATCTCCTGACTTCTCGACCTCTCTGTTGCCTGAGTTACCTTTGCCTTTCTTCTGGATTTCTGCAGTAGCCAGTTGGTCCTCCCTGCTTCCATTCTCGGCCCCTCCAGACTGTCCTTATCCAGGCAGCCAGCATGGCCTTTCTGACACACAAATCTGATAATACCATCCCCCAGTTGGAAGCTGTTCTGCAGCGTTCCTTTGCTCTTAGGAATGCCCCAGCCTCTTCTCTCGCCTTGCCAGGCTCTTCGTGATGGGGCGCCTGCCCGCGCCTCTAGTGGTGTTTGTTGCTGCCTTCCCGCCCGTGCTCTCCGCTCACGCTGGTCCCAGACTTTCCTGTCTCACATTGGCCTTGTGATCTCTCCCTCGCGGCCTGGGCCCCCCTGCTCATCCCTCCTCTTCTTGTTCCTCCCTTTTCTGTCTGCTCCCTGGGAGCCTCCCTGAACTCCCACCACCACTGTCACTCACACACACACACACACCAACACACACACACACACTCACGAGAGACGCACAGGGGGCTGGGAGCACACGTTTTGTCCTCATCTGATCCTCTGCCATTCCCATAGCCCAGCCCCTCACCCCTGCTTATGCTTGTTTTCATTGCTGTTTCTCCTTTAGATTTGAGGGCCACGTTGTGATTTTTGTGAACCGTAGGTAGTTTTGCTTTCATGGGCCTCCCTCCCTCTGCAAAAAAAAAAAAAAAAAAAAAAAAGAATAAAAATTATATTTTGCAACTGCATCGGTAGAAAGATGAATCTAAGCTGGTTTTATTACTATATGTTCGTGATTATTAGGCAGATGCTCCTCGACTTAGGATGAGGTTATGTGCCGATAAACCCTTAAGTGGAAAACATCGTTGTTGAAAATGCGTGTCATACACCTACCCCACCGAACATCGTAGCTCAGTCCTAGCTTACAGGAGACGTACTCAGAGCACAGTAGCCGAAAATGCTGGACACCGTGCACCACAGAGTCTCGGGCGTTTGCCCTGCTGGTTGCTGGCGGACTGGGGGCCGCGCTCACTGCTGCTGTCCAGCATCACGAGAGTATTTTACCCCGTATCGCTAGCCCTGGAACCGATCAAAGCTCAAAATTTCTACTGCATGTGGATAGCGTTTGCACCGTCATAAGTAGAAAAATCGTAAGTCGGACCGTTGTAAATTGGGGACTGTCTGTATTCATTTTTTTATTCTGATTTGAAAAGGAATTAATATTAGAACACTTTTCCTGGGCTCCTCAAAGTCTCACGGGCCCTAGCACTGTGCCTCTTACGCCTGACGGGTCCGTCGCTGTCTCAAATGGCCACAAATGCTTTGGCGATAAAGTCGACAGCACCCTTCGGCTGATTGACTGTGACCAGGAAAGGTGAGGAGCCCACTCGGTGACTTTGTTATGTGGCCCTTTTCATACTGCCTTGGATAGCTTACTACAACAATGTTCAGATTTTGTATTTCATCCCTGGTATTGGAAAACTTTATGGAAAAATAGGATGATATACTTAAAAGGCACATATGTGTGTATTATATAAGAGCAAAAAGCATGAGATTTTTATGATGTTAAAAATAGTTCTGTGACCTCTTTTACTAATATGGACATTCCTTCATGATATTTCTGCGTAGAGCTGTGGTTTTTAGTGAGAGTGGGAAGATAATTTGTTCCCTACAGGGGACATTTGACAATGTGGAGACAGTTTTGGTTGTCGTAACTAGGGGTGCTACTCACTATTACTGGATAGGGGTCAAGGATACTACAGACAGCCCCGCCATAAAAAATTTTCAGGCCAAAATATCTATAGAACTGAAGGTGAAAAACTCTGATATATGAGGGATCCTTTGTAAAGCTTGGTTCTTACCACCTGCATTATTTATTTAGTTTGTTTTCCTATGTTTCCATTGAAAACCATAAATCCGGTACAGGATTATGGTGTAGCACTGGAACCAAACATTAATTTTTTTCTGACTTCAGTAAGGTTTGAGCAAACCGGTCATCGAGATGGCTGAGCTTTTCAACCTCGGGCGTTGTGTAAGCCTTTCACAGGGTTCATGGGATGGACACAATCTCTCGAATGGCCTGCTGTCACTTAACGTCGTTACTCAGGGACTCAGTTTGCCCTCGCCGGTTCTCACCAGAGTACAGGCGGTTGTCTTCTGGGTGGGGAGGGGGGGATGCTGAGTCATTTTTTTCATGCTTTTTATTACCTCTTGGCTTGGATCTCACCATTCATTGTTCGCAAGCCGCCCGGCTTGTTTACTTTTTATAAATTACATGTAATCAGCCCTCTTGCAGGTCTGGCTACTGTAATTGGCAGTAGCCACAGAGCAGGGCTGACGAGTCTGCGTTTATGCTGATGTCTTGCATTCGGCTCACGTTCCACTCGCCACGCTCTCTTGCCTCTTCTAAAGGGAAGGAACCACCGCCGTGCTCCCTCTTCTCACGTGCTCCATCTTGGTGGAGTCCCTGTATCCTCTGGTTTGGGAAGAATCAAGCTTTGGGGGCAGTGGTCCTCCATTGTCAGTTTAAACTTCGGAATAACAATCGCCCGGGTAACTTCTAAAATAAAGAGTTTCTTTCCAGTTCTCTCGATGCCCTTTTTGAAAATTAAAGTCTCGATGACATGCAATGTTATATGAGTTTCAGGTGTGCAACGTAGTTATTCAACATTCATATACCACGATACATCTAGTAACCCTCTGTCACTGTACGAAGTTATCACAGCACTGTTGACTGCATGCCCTATGCTGTGCATAAAATGAAGATTCTTGATCCCTACCCCATTTCTGATATGTGTAGTAAATCTAGGTAGAGGTCCAGAACACTTTCTAACCCAAACCACTGCTGATTATGATGTAGGTAGTCCCTAAACTTGGAGAAATCCTGAGTTGCGTGTGGAGGGGAAAAAAGGAGAAGGAGGAAAATCCACTGGAAGTCAGTACATACAGAGTGTGGGCTGGGAAGGCAAGAACCAAAACTCAGAAAATAGTTTAGCCTCTCTTCTGGGAGATAAGGGAAATATGCTATGATGCTTAAAAAGATAGGTGCTCAGTGTTTTCTAGCCGTGATTTAGATCAAACTGTCCCCTAAAGACATGTTTAGAGGATGGCAAAAGTGAAAGGGAAATTTTAGAAAGGTTAGACTATGAGAAAGTACCAACCATTGCCAGAAGCTCAAAAAGACGTTATTAAATCAAGGAAGATATTATGGTAGGTATCGATTTTTTTTAAAAAAAAGCTTCTGAATCAAGTTTATGAATGACTTAAAGATGCAGAGGGAACATGAAAGGATGGACGCTGAGGGTGATTAGCTCTCACCAGAAGTTCTGGTTATTCTGGTTATCGGATCTGAAATACAGTCCAGGTGTCTTGGACTAGTTCTAATTCAAACATTCTTCCATTGTCTTCGTGATACATGCCTGGTTTGCCCTAGTTTTGGGTTAGTTGAGATATTTTTGATTTGTAAAAGAGCACCCAAGTAGTTGTACTTGACTAAAGAAGTTTTCTCTCTCTCTCTCTCTCTCTCTCTCTCTCGCTCTCTGTTTAATTTACGTATTCTATTCCATTTCTTTTAACCGAAACTTTTATTTTAAAATCTATTTTAGAGAAAGATCAAGAGAGAGATAGGCAACACAGACTCTATGTTAGAAAATCGCCTAAGAAGTGGACCCGTTGGGAAGGAATGGTTGTTTAATCCTAGCAGAGGACTAAAGGAAAGGATCTTGCTTCCAACTACCTACGGAACTGACTCTGTTTCTGGAAAGATATAATTTCTTGACATATGATTTCCTTAGGGGAGCTTTAGGATTCCATTCGATTACCATGCAGAAAGCTCGCGACGCCCCATCCCCCAAAGGAATTTGGGGAGTCACTTATAAAAATGGTTATCGTCAGCTTTGGTTAAATCGTTCTTTTCCCTGCTCTAGCCGTCTCTTCGTCCAGGTGTTCGCTTTGACATTTACTCTTCCCCAGCCATTTCTGTGTCAGTGTTCGCTTCTGCCGGCTAGGAACCCAGACTGTGCTGTAAGAACTTTTTCACCACCACTAGCTCGCTAATCTTCCCTGGCTCCCTGTCTTTTTGCCGTCCTTCATGTTCTCCCCCTTCTCCTCCTTTTATTTATTCGTGAACACTTCGGCCTCTTAGAGGCTATGCCCGTCTGCCCGCAAGACATTGTGGAATCTTTCTATCTGCTCTGTGTCGAGTATCATTATTGTGATTATATGAAGTCCTTACCACACCCTCTCATTGCACTGACAGTCCAAGTTCGTTCGGTTAGTAGATCACTTCGCTCCCAAAGTGAATGATAGAAGGGCTGTTGCTGGACGGTGGAGACCCAGACCAGCTTCTGCCATTTACCTGGGGACCAGGAAGGACTAGATACCTGGGACTTCTGCCCTGCACAGAGAGTGACGGCTGGGCTCACAACGTGCTCTCTTCATTTCAGGTGACCTTATTCCTTTGCTTTCTTACGTGTTTTAAATCATATACTTGGTAAGCCTTTTCTTATGACTCTCTTAATATTCCTAATGATTTTTTTCAGATTTTTTTCCCCCATAGTTTATTCTAACCCACGTGGTGTTTAACATGGTGACAGATGTTTCCAGTGAATATTTAGATTGGCTGAAAACAAGCATAGGTGTTCTCAAGGAGAACCATAGTATTAAGTAGTCACTCAAGTGCAGCTTATACATTTTCAGTGGGTGTATTTTAACTTGACCTATTCTGGTTTTGGTCGAACACATAGGAAAAAAGCTGTAAAATATTAGGTAAGCAGATTTATTGTCCTTTGCTAAGTTACTAAAGGGAAATGTTTCTTTAATAATTCTATAAAATGTATTATTAAAGTTAATGTACATATTTAACCTTATAATTTTATATTTACTTATATTTGGGTAGGAAATATACATAGATTGACCTAAAATTCATAGTCTGTATGAATTTAAGGTAGGCTTTTTAATACTCAGGATATTTAAATGTTTAATATCTCCTTGCTTATTTCCATGACCCTTAAAGAATTAAAAGATACTCTTTTATGGTAGGTTTTATGCATACTAAATTTTTTAGCAATGTGGTTTTGATTCCCAAGCAGGAGAAATAGTTGCATGTAGAGAAACCCATGTCCTTACTAACTAAAGGGAATTGGAATATGGATATTGAAATAATTTCAACCTTCCAAATGAGGTTCTAGGCTTGAAAACATTCGTGTCTGTTTTCAGATAGAATTGGTTGTTTCTAAACCATGTATTTCCAAAGCAGAATAAATTTTTATAACTTTGAGGCTTTTGTTGGAACACTTAAGAAAACGACTCGGTTTTTCTTATAATAATTAATGGAGAAAAACTTTGATTACGTTTTCTATTCTGAAGGAGAAAAATGGGGCCCTGTGGAATTGAGGCCTAGGAAAGACCCTGCGTCCAGGGCCAGCTGGTGGATAGGAACCCAAGCGCCCTGACGCCCGGCCCAGTGGCATTTCCAGTCCACCACGTCCCCCTCCTCCTTCAGTGCGTTGGTGTTGATTTCTAAAATTCAAACACTTTGACATTGCAAGGCCATTTTAGCTGCTTCTCAGAGTGATGACAACATGGTAAGTGTACCCCCAATCCTTCTGTTCTTCAAATTCTAAATTGTGGAGGAAAACCCAAAACATAAAAGTTACCAGCACCTTTGGAGAAGGCATGCACCTCACCTGTATCTGCTCCTTCCCTGTCGTAGGAAGTTAATTATGTGGGATTTGCTCACCTGATCCCCACAGAAGATCCTATTTTAGTGCCCATTTGGAAATCCCACAACCCTTTCTGCCCCTGAGGAAAAATTCTTTCCTGATCTTAGATTCAGTGCTCATTTTCATCTTGAGTAAATGAGAATGAGTCAGCCTGGGTAAGTATGTAAACCCTTTTATACCTTCCTTTCAACCTCCCTTTAATTTTGATTTCCTTCATAAGGGCTGGCGATCTGGGGACTAATTTAGGAACTGGGAGATGTTGAGATTTTTTTGGAACCAGCACTTTCTGTTCCACTGAAAACGAAGCTCGCATGGCCTAAGTTTTAAAATTCAGACTATGTGTGGAATGTCTGTGTGGATGAAGAAAGAAGTTAATGCTTTTTTGGGAGGTAGGGAGAAAGAGGAAGGAAAATGTTAAGATAGTCTGATTTTTGTGGGGGAAATACTGAGATTTTAGAATCAAACCGAAGATGAGAGACTCGTTGCTTTGTGATTTCTTTATGTACACAACAGGAATGCCTGAGACTGGCTAAAGCGATATTGTTGATGAGGTGTATTAACTGATTAAATAAGTGAGTTCCACTTTTAAGCCCACCTACCATTATCTATACAATGTGTAACCACTATTTCCATTTCTTCACTTGTAGACTGAAAAATGTTTCACTGAGGAATCTTTTTTTAAAAAAGTATACCAGTAAAGTATCTTGGACTCTTTACGGTACTTTGAATATGGTCACTTAAAAAAATGTAAATCACCAATGCTTGTTTTTACATCGATAGAAGAATATATGTGAGCAGAGGGACTCGAACATCAAAACGATTCATTTTTAAAGACAGCAGACATTTGAGCAAAGCCGTGCTCCTTAAATGCGTCTTTTGAACTGGCATTCTTGGAGCCGACAGACAGTAATGTCACTTCGCAAGTGTGTGGCACACCTGTTTTAACCTGCACAGGTTCCCTTCACTCAAAGAAAGGGAGGGTGGGGTTTTGTACATGATGGGAGCCCCGTTTAGCCTCATTAACATATTTGAATAACTGTATTTGAATATTTGCCAACTAAGCTAGGATGTTTGTAGGCCTGCCAGTGAGCAATGGAGACTTCTCAGACAGGTGTAGAGATTTGAGCCTGTGAAATGTTTACTTTTTCTTCTTGGAGGAGAAACATAGAAGATCCTATTTAGGACATTTTCCTTACCCTCCCAACAGAACAACTTTTTTTTTTTTTTTAATTCTGCATAAAATTTGGATTTTCTCTTTTTACTGCCTTTTTGTATTTTTTAGAAGATGTACCATAGGACTTGTCTTAAAAATAGCTTTTGGTCGTCTCCCTTGGGTGAGTGTGAGTTCTTATTCAGCCTGTTTTTTGTCTTTGTAGAATTAGTCCTGAAACTCTGTCTGTGAGCCTAGCTGAGGAACCTCTTCTGCAAGCTTATTGTGTGAACTCAAATGGCTGGAACAGGACAGACAGGATAAACTAGGGTGCCCGTAGAGTCACCTCCTACCTAGTAGATGCTCAGATCATGAGGATGCCAGCTTGGCTCAACCCTGTAGGATATAGAAATGGTCTGTACAAGGTTTTAGTTTTGTGGCCTGTATCTTTGACTTTGCATTGACACCTGTCTGGCTGAAACCACAACTTTGGGCTCTAAAACTAGTCAAGGGAGTAGCCACTTAAAAACAGGGGTTCTCAGGTATTTTGATGTATTGGCTTTTAAGGGTGAGAAGTCGCAGTAGTGCATATGCTTGGTTCTCTTAGTTCTCATTTGCGGGCGGGTCAGGGGCATGTCAGAATCACAGGGTGTTTTTCAAAAACCATTCACCTTGGGGTTTTTTTTTTTTTTTTTTTTTCTGTTTACCTGTTGCAGTGAAGGGTGGGTAGGGATGGCAATGTAATGAGGTGTCACTGAATCTAGAAGCTGTTGAAGCCATGGGTGTTTGCCACCATTTCATGGTTTCCATAGTCCAGGCCAGTTTACAATTCTGTCTCGAGCTTACTCTGTGGAATGGAAAGATACAGCCTGATGATACCAACTTTCACTCCTCCCATCAACGATTTTGAAATGGTTGTTATATGTGCATTTAATAGGATTACCAAAAGAGGATTAGTTTTTTTTTGTTTTTGTTTTTTTCTAATTGGAGCTTTGTTTTTTTTATGTCTCTTTAAGGGTGATTCTTAAGACTGACTTTTTAAAATCATAAATATGGAGTGTCAAAAACAGGAAAGAACAAATTTGATCACAGCTATTAAAAAAACAAATCAAAAAATGAGAACTAGGAAAGAATTCTGATACATAAAACCAAGCTCTAAACTTCTAACAGGTGTTGCAATGAGCATATATATTTATTTTATATGCCAGTCACATGTGTATATAAGCATATATATATATATATATCTTTTAAATCTCTACACTGAAGTTACTAAATTTTAGCCAGAAGTTCAAATCAGTTGAACTTCACTGATTAACTTGTAATTCTGTCAGTGCTGTGTGTGAAATACACAATCACCATCTACTCTTTAACTAATTATATAACTACAACTGATTCTTCATAACTTTTTTCCTGGTTGATTCATAAAAGCCTGTTCACAAGAAAAAATTTATAGCTCATTGCAATCATGTAATTCATGAAGCACTGTAGAGTTAATGAATACCTTTGATTACCATTTTAGTATTTTCTGTTTTTATTATAAAATGTTAAATATTATATTTGTGGAGTTTCTCTATTGTATCAGTCTATTTTATTATAGGAATACTTTTGGAATGTTTACCAGTTTCACTATTTAGTACCTGTTTGACATATCTGAGGGTGGTAGATATAAAATCTGTTTCTTGAACAAGTACATGCATGAAACGAAAACAATTTATTCAAATCATACAACAACACTGGTGAAACTTGAATTCTGGCACCAGGCCCACATTTAAGCTGATATAGTATGTGTGTGTGTGAGGGAAGAAGATACTAATTACTGATAATCGTTTTATAATGAGTAAATATTTTTAGGTCCAACTATGAGTTATTCACTAGGCATACTTGATTAAAAAAAAAAAGAAAAACGAAATGAAATGTGAATTCCGACTTTTATGTTCTTTAATTCATTTTAGTGACTTACTAGTTGGTATTCGTGGACATCTTGTAAGAACTTTTAAAATGGATTTTGGAATTCTCCATATTTTACTTATAAAGTGCTAGGAGAAGAAAATGAATGAAGAGGCCGCCTTCAGGTATAGTGAGGCTTAACTCATTCAGCCATTGTTCTAGCTCGACTCCTGTCAGCTTGCTCCCTGGCTCCCTGGCTTATTTACATATTATACAATCCGGACTGGCTCGTCTTGTTTGGTAGGTTTGTGATAAACTGCAGAGCTAAGTAAATGTGTGATAACATTTTAAATGGCATTCGAAGTTAAACAGTACTTGAGGAGTATGTAGCAGAGGGCCCCAGCTGTCAGGTGCCCGGCTTAGCCTCCTTTGGGGCCATTTCCGTTTTCTCTGAGTAACAGGAAATGAATGTGAAACTATAGTAATGCCAGGCCAGAGGACCCCTCCTTCATCCGGATGATATTTAGCATGCCGGGTCTGATACTGAAAGTTGACGTTAACTGGCCGTTAATGAGTTTTGTACATAAGCAGAAACCAACAAACCTAACCATTGGAACCATTTTCATCTGCCTGTGCCCAATACGAACACAGTGAAGGACAAAGGTAGCTAGATGAATCCTGTTCCTCTCCTACCTCAGTGTATAACGAGAGAATGTTTCCACGTGCTTTGTGGTAAGAATTTCTGTTAGCTGCACAAAACTGGGTCCAGCTGACATATGATTCTTAACTCATCCCAGTTATAGGGTTGGGTTTTCTAAAGCCTTTTCAGCCCTAATCCTTTTAACTTTATGAAGGGTGTGCTAAACCCTCTGTAGGGCTGTGTGTCCCCTTTCGTGTTGAGGATGACCTTCTCATATGCACCTTTCATTAGGCCCCCAGCTGGAAACTGGGATCTGCTGGTGGCTGTAGAAGTCTTTCCTGGAATGCCTCTCCCCGCCATACAGAGCCTCTCTGGGATTTGCAGGGGTCCCAGTGCCAAAGGGTGTTTGTTAAACCTAGAGTAACGATGACCTCCTACTGCCAGGTTATGGGCTGCACTGTCTCACTATTAACCTGTTCCAATCTCAGGGCTTCTCTGAGAAAAAAAGGCTGTGGACTGTAAACCTAGAAAAGCTCAGGTTAACAGCAACCTACCTTTTCCCCAGGAACCAACTCTTAATTCAAAATATCCTGAAAGAGGTTCTCATTTCCTTAGGTCAGGCAGGTTGCAGCCTGCTTGATTTTTTAAGATGTATTATGTATATATATGTATATATGTATTCATTTTTTAGTATCTTGGGTTGATAATGATTTTAGAGTAGAAGAGGAAATAGCTTTTTTATGAATATTGCTTAAAACTATATGGCCTTGTGCAAATGATCTAACTTCATATGAATCCTGACTTATAGACAGAAGCTTCATTTGTGCAAGTAGATTCACCACTCTGCCTTAGTCTGAAATAATGAGGGAGAGAATAACTCCATATATAGCACAGAAATCTTGAAAAAAATAATTCAGAGTTGGGGAAATTTTCAAACTGTTCACATTCTTCTGATTCTGATTTATTTTTAAACGTATGTTTTGCTGTTTTGTTTGCTTTCCTTGAGTTCAAAAATACTATTTTCTATTCTAACTTTTTAGTTTTGAACTGAACGTTAAAAACCTACTTTCATGGAATTACCATCTTTTCAGTGGTTAACTTTTGGAGTTTACGTTCAGAAGATTGTGAAATCTTTAGAGGACAAAATGGAAAATGAAATTAAGTTTAAGACAAGGAATTCTACTTGGATATTGCAAAAATAGCAAAAAAAATTTTTTTTAATGAGTAACTGGCAACACAAACTCTTTTTCCTGTAAGTTCCTTTTTCCCAAACCCTTGCCATCATACTAAAAAAGTTTGCTTGTGAGTTGATTTTTCTCAGAATCCTGCTGCTTACTGTTAGAATTTTTTCATGTGCCAAAGTTCTGTTTTTTGTGTGATTTCTGCAGCAGTTTGGGTCTTACTGAAAATATTTTTTTAAGTACAGTGGTGAAAGTTAATGATAATGAGCCAAAGGTAAATTTAATAAAACGTAACATTTAGTTCTAGTGACTAGGCAAAATTAAATATATTATTCAAGGTGAATGAAGTTAGATTATTGTAAGAGAAATACCAATTCTAACTAAAGTGTGATTGCTTATTTCCAGTTTTAAAAATTACCTTTTTCAATTCCTACCTGGTCTTTTCTTCAGAGATGCATATATTATCAGGCTAACATAAGGTGATGCTACTGACAAAAGCCAGTTTAACAAATAGCATCACAGTTTTTGGGGAGTAATTAAGCGGGGAGATAAACATTCAAGTTTTTTAAAAGGAGTGATTGGACTTCTTGAGCAATAGGATACCTTGGACCATGCAAGAAAGTGACTGAGTGCTTTTTAGGGGATAGCCAGTGTTCAGCATCTCTCAGTCTGATGGGAAAAGATAAATCATTTTAAATACTACTCTTAAAACAGCATGGCGAGGCATTCATCCTATCATTCTCATTCAGAAAAGATTTCAGAAATGCTCAGTGACATCTTGTTGGGCAGCTCACCCTGGCCTCCTGGGAGGATCTATCTCACTGCATTTGTTTACTCTGTAAGTCTTACAGTGGCCTTTGATCAAAAGTCATAAAATGTTACCTGGCTTAGTCTATCAGTTCAGGATTCTCAGTTGTAAGCAACAGAAACCTCTGGCGGATTTCATCAGAGCCAGAGTTCACTGAGGACATTAGGTAGCTCGCAGTCTCCCTGAGGAAGCAGGACCTGGCTTGGAGCTAGGAGCAATGCCACTGACCTGGGCCGAGGAACATGTCATTCTTGGGTCCTGGACCAGGACTGTGGGCTCTGCGTCCCACACTGCTAGCACCAGGGACACTAGACACGGAACACTGCCACTGCTGCCTTTGGAAATGCATTCACTGCCAGCCCCGCCCCGGGTTTCTGTATGGTTCTTGTTTCTTGTAGCTGCTTGAGATTCAAAATCTGGTTTGAATTTGTGCGTTGGAGCCAGTGCTTGCACTCTACTTACTGCGGGGTGGCTAAGCAAACAAATTTCCTGGAATTTGCAGCTTTTGTAGTATTAGGGTTAATGATTTTCCACACATAAGAAGGGGAGTTCAGATGCTGGGCAACTGAAGAGAATCATGAGTCTCCTATCCCTGGCATATTGGAGGACGAGGTGGATTTTAAGGATTAAAAATAAGGAGGACCACAGCTGCCCTCCTGCAATACTTAAAAACGTCTGCTAATAATAGATATGAGGGGAAAAATGTCATAACACACCCATAATTTCTCAACATTCTCATAACAGCAGCCTCCACCACATACGAGCAAGCACTGTTCATTGAGCAACTGTTACGTGCAGGGCGGTGGGTTTTTTTCTTTTTCGTTTTCTGCTTTTTTTTTGGTTTCCTTTCTAATCTCTCATCCGCACAACAGCCTTGAAAAGTTGACATCATTGCCCCCAGTTTTATAGATCAAGAAACTGATGCCGAGATTAACTCCCGGCAAGATGGCATTGCTGACTCATACCCGCTGTGTTTCAAGACCTCTGTTTGCTCCGTTGCTCCCGGTTTCCTCACGGAAATTTCGTGGAAGAGCACAGGCGACCTCCCTGACTTAAACCAGAAAACACTGTGGTGCTTGTGCATCCTTTCCCTTAGTAATCCACGACCTTTATCATGAGGGGGGACACCCTTCTAGGCTCAGGAGGGTGACTGGGGCTAGAGCCTCGAGTGCAGGAATCAAACAGAAATGTCCTCTGGGTGCTCTGGGCATCCATGTGTCCTCCAGGAAGAGTTTGTGGAGTAAGGGAAGAGATGGTGAGACCTTTAACACTAGTTTTGGGGGTGGAGCAGAAACACAGGGACCAGCAAAAGACAGAGTGATTTTGACTTCATGGGAGGAGATCCAGGGTAGGGACCTGTTAGGGAGGCCAAAGATCATGGTGTAAGATGGAGAGTGTGGTTGGGAGTCAGGTGATTTGGAAAGCAAAATAAAATGAGGTAGAAAAAATGGCCATTGGAGTGGACTGGCCAAGCAGGATGTTATGGTGGCCTTTTATAATTAGAAATAACATTCTCTGATATGCTTCTCTGTAAATCTGCCGTGAAGGGCAGTGATTGAAGCACCAACCTGTATTTTAAGTTTACGTACTAAATGGATACATAAAACTTTGCATTTAAATGTTTAATTCTTTTTTTTTTAATGATGCTTCAGTTTGGGTGGTATTTGGGGCCACAGCCAGATAGTGAAACCTTCTAGATCGACTAGGGTGTTTCCTGCCTCCCACTCTAGTCACGTTTATTGATTTAGATGCCATCGTCCCCTAAGAATGACTTAGATTGATTCCCACTCTGTTATTTTATGGCTGTCCACATGGAAGCTAAGCTGCCACTTTCCTTCCTCCTCACATGGCCTCGTGAAATCTTCTAACTAACGCTATTTGTCTTCTTACAAATCAGAGAGCCTAATGTCACCTTAAGCATCCTTGTCGTTAAACTTCAGAAAGGATGAGTGAAATTTAGCTATTTACAGTTTAAGTCCTCCCTCTTTAGAGTACACAGACATACGAGTAAAAGTTAAAATATTCCTGAATGGATTATAGAAAATGATGGGGGAAATTGGAGATATTGAAATAGATTTTAATGTCTCTGCAAGGTTTTATGTCCAGAGCAGTCCGTCTCGGATGGGCCCTGAGCAGATCGACCTTCTGATACAGGTGCGGCCTTGTCTCGTCCATTCTTGATCACAGCATCATTTCTCCTCTCTTCTAGGGTGACGGGATTCCCCTTCTTTCAGTCCTTTCTTGTCACTGCTGCAGCCCCAGTGTGTGCTCGTGCACTTCGCTCGGCCCATGTCCGTGCCAGTCACCTCTGTGTGCGGCACTGGTGGGTCCTGGGACCTGGAAGAGGGATGGAAGGAGGGGAGATGGAGATAAAAGCTCTCCCTGTGTCTGCTTTTTAGTTTCTTGTTTCTGTTGTTCATCTCCTGTCACCCCGATGATGAAATGAATGCAGAGAGAGGAAGAAGAGGGGAAGATCATACCTCCTATTCCTAATACTCTTTTCCTTTTCCGCTCATCAGGCCTCTCCTCCCTCCCACTCACCCTCGCCCCTGTTCTCCTTTCTAAACATTCAATGTCTGTCTTCCCTATGAGACTCTAAGCTCTAGAAGCAGCAAAATCGTGTTGCTTTTGGTCTCTGCTGGGGTCAGTATCTAGCGCAGGGCTCAATGCACAGAAGACCTCAACATATGCTTGTTCAGCGAGTAAATGAGAAACGGAAGGTGAGTCGGGGGAGTGAGCTGTTGTTTCTCTCTGTCGTTTTTGCCGGCTTTACCCTGGTCTGATTTCTTACTCATTCATCCTTTCCTCCTTCCCCTCGCGCCCACCCCTGCCCCCCCAGCCCAGTCTCTGAACTTGAAGGAGCCTGCCTCCCCGGCAGCAGCAAATAGTTGATCACCAGGATGGGGAGAACAGCGGAGGGAATGCAGCTAGTATTAATATGATGGCTAGGTGGAGGGCCAGGGGAGGGAGGGAGCAATTGGGGGGATCGTTTTTATGAACTATATAGATGTCTCACCAACGTACTGTATATTTGAAACTCATTTAAATAAATAAATTTTAAGAAAAGAAGACGTTTCCCACAATGGGATGCTGGACACATTGTCCCATGGTACAGTTTTCTGCGTGGTGGTTAGTCTGTTGGAACTAAGTATTAAGGAAGTTTTTGTGGGCTAGCCAGAGCAGTGAACCATTATGGACAACACTGTTTCTTTGGGAAAGTGCATTCTGAGTCCAAGTGAATCCACTTACAAACAGAATTTTGGATTACAGCCTTTCTGTTAGTTGGGGATTGCCATTGCATGATCACTCGTTTAGGCTTTTATCCATTACTAATATATAAATGAACAATAAGCCATTTATTTGTAGAAGGAGCAGAGCCAAAAGTCTTTCCTTCTCAGATTATAAACTATTGCATTAAATGAAGGACATTCATCCAGCAAACATGGTAGTTTATTTCAAATGTATTTATAGAGTACCTGGCACATGCTGAGCTTTGTATGAGGATTCACACCTCAACAAAATAGGGACTCTATCTTGGCAAGATCACAGCAGGTTTCTAGTTAAATAGGAACTGAATTCATACAGCAAACAAGGTCACTTCCAGCTCTGAAATTCAATAATTACATAGTTCTGAATTGCTCTATTTATTCACCCATTATTCCTTGTCATATGTGAATGTTCTTTTATAAGATGTATTTTAGATAATAACGGAGGAAGTATGTTCACATGGGTAACAATAGCAACAACCCCACTTTTACAACTTCCAAGTAATCTGAATTTGGTCTCTGCCTTTATTGTTAAAATGCAAAATCCAGGAACAAACCATTCTTATTCTAGCTTTTAATTATAAAAAGAATGAAGCCAGATGCATCATGAAATTGACAGAAAAATAGAATGGTAGGAACTTTACTTTGAAAGTGTAAGTATTCTGCAAGGTAATACATATAGGTGTTAGATTAGCAAATATTTTTTTTTTTTCCTGAGTTCTTTCCTGTAATTTTCCAACTTTTTACAGCAAGTACGTGTTACTGTCCCTCTGCCACGCCACACACCGACACACATGCACGTATACAATGTTTCCTCAGATAAGTAAAAACATGTCAGTGAGGTATGCTTCTTTCTCCAAATCATTTCCCCGTGTGTCCTAATAAATACTTGATGAACAGAGAGAGAGTCTAGTTTCTGGGAGTGGAAATCCCAGAATTGGAATGTGGGAAATCTGCATATTTGTATAAGAAAATTCTGCAGACACTTAGGAAATATCCTTAGAACTCCCTGAAATAAAAAGTAAGCCTTTTTTGAACTTTCTGACTTGTGACTTGGGTTGCGGGGAAATAGGTTTATTCTGTCCTGAAACTTGGAAAAGTTACCTGGTAGTTAATTTCAAATCTGTTTTGAATGTAAATTTGTTTGTTGGTGGATCTCATATTTTTTCATTAAAGTCTACAATTCAACCATTTCTGGCACATGAATTAATGACCGTTTCCTCCTAGGACTTGGAAAGAAACAGGTACTTTATCTAGCTTCTAAGATTCCATTTTGTGATCGGGGAAACAAGATAATCCTTGAATTAGTACTTAAATATGAATCTGTAAATACATTTTAGAGTGTTATCTTTTTTCTTTACAATGCACTGCATATTTTAATGCCTCTTTGGTTTCTTATTCATCATTCTAGCCGTTTCTTTTAATGTAAAAATCAATCTTTAGTGGGAATCTGCTCCCCATAATTATGGGAAATTGAAAACCCACATTTGAGGAGTAGTTCAGCTGTAGTGAAAGAACAATTCATAAATTATTCAGTAATTTGCTTCTGTGATACTGGAAGTATTCTTTGCTGTTCTGTTTAATACAGAATAACTCACAAAGGCACACATCACAGCATTTCTGACAAAAAGCTCATGATCTAGGGTTGGCAAGAATCTTGAATTATTAAAACTAACTGGACTCATTTTAACTTGGTTTAATCAATACTTATTATTGTTTCGTCATTATAGAAATTGAAGGTAGAGGCACTTCCACAAGTTTATTGGAAGATTGTCTTTTAACTAAAGTTTCCATTTTAGGAGAAAATCACATTATTGCAAAGTAATGAATCAAATTTAAAATGAGGGAACTGCTTTTTTGATACCTGGCATGCCATAGATATACAATAAATGCTAATTTTTGTATGACAAAGAATGTAAATATTTAGATTTAGAAGCTAAGGCTGCCTCAATTTCACAGTTCTGCACATTTTCCTTCTGTTTGTGCCTTAAGTATGTGCACGTGGTGCAGAATCGGTCAGTTTTTATTGTTTTATGTGCAGTCATATTACCTTTTCCGCTTTCATTTGCATTTACTCTTAAAATGAACATTTAAACTATATTTTTGCTTGTAATGAGCCAAATCTTACTTATACTTGAGTTTTTCCCTAAGTTGATTGAGTATGGTAAAACACAAACTCAGAAATTTATGGTAAACACGACCCAGAAAAGGACGCTGTTAGCTTTCTACAGTCTTTAACTCTTTCTTAGAAGAAGACAAAATGAATTAAATACTAATATTTGGCTTTTGTATAATTCAGAATAAATGAATTACCAACACAAAAACAAAAGCTGACATCTGAAAATGTGTGATTATTTTTAATATGGACTTAGAAAACATATACAGTGGAGTGCAGCAAGTTTCAAAAAAAAAATGCCACTTACAAATTGAACTTGGTGCTATATAAAGGAGACTAACTAATCTCTTAACTAGTCATTTTACTTTGTGTTCAGATATTGAACTTTATATAACTTGTGCCTATTTCTCATTTATTTTTATACCTGAAGTGAACCTGATTTGGGGTGTTAAGAAGATAGCAGATTAATTTCTTCCAGGAAAGCTCTAAGGCAGTCTTGTTAAAAAGCTTTTCAAGCTGCTGTTATGTCCTGTGTTCTGTACATATGTGTTATTCTCTATGCATTGTTAACGCATGTGTCTAAGTGAAGAATATGTATAGGACACTGGTATACGTATTCAAATTCTATGTAAACATAAATATTAACATGTATTCATTTTATTTTTTGTAATAACTGTTTTTGAGATACCAATCACATACTATGAAGTTCACCCTTTCTGTACACTTGAACGGTTTTGAGTATATTTAGAGAGCCATACATTCATCACCACTCTCTAATTTCAGAATATGTTTATCACGTCAAAAGAGGAACCCCACATGCATTAGGGGTCACTCCCCATTTTTCCCCAGCACACCCTCCACTAGGCTTACGCCATCACTAATCTACTTTCTGTCTATACGGATTTGCCTCCGGATATTTCATATAATGGAATGTATAACATGCGGCCTTTTGGGCCTGACTTCTTCCCTCGAGCGTCACGTTTCTGAAGTCCACCCATGTTGTGGCATTTATCAAAGCTTCAGTCCTCGTTATTGCCAAATACTCCTACTTTGTACGGAGATGTCACAATCTGTCTTTACCCGAAATGGATTAAACTTATTTTTGAATGGAAAATGTTCGGATCTTCGAGGCCCTCTGTCATTTTCCCAAGCTTCTTTCTCTTACCCCCGTTTGTCCACGCCCCATAGCTTTCATGGCTGGGCCTTCACTATTTCCTTGTCTGTGAACTGTCTCAAATGCAACTTGCTTTCTGAATTTTTCCCCTTGCTCCCTTGAGTAATTAAGTCAGGTCTCTCTCTTCGAATTCTCAGTTTGTCTTTACCACAGCTTCAGCATGTGCTTTGGTTATTTATGCTCTTGTCTCTCCTATCAGATTTGAATACGCAGACTAGGACATTTCGGCTGCTATCGGAATTAGCCTTGCAAATAGCCAAAACTGAATCGTTTTTAAAGTTATGAGTGAGATCATTGGCAGTCAGCTGGATGGCATACGACGAAGACTGTCATTGTTATCTGGTTGAGATGCCCAAAAAGTGAAGAATTAAGAACGATAACTACATTTAAAAAAAAAACCACGAAAACAAACAAACAAAAAACCTGTCTTCTCATTATTAGTACAGTGATCTAGTGTCTGGCACGGAGTTGCAACTCAATAAATGTTGAACTGGACCCAGTGTCCGGTAGCAGGATTGTGGGAATTTTCAATGTTTCTAGAAAGGAAATTCTATAAATTTATTTATAAATACACTTAGCAGCCCCTGGTTTAAAGAGAAAGAGAGCAAGAAAGTAAGAGCACGAGCTGGTCACACGAGGACAGTGTTTGGAGCGTGTAGGAGAGCCCCAGACCCGTTGCTTTTTACTTTTACATGGGATGTGGCATATTTGGGTATCTCAGTAAATGTGTGCTTTTTTTTTTCCCTTCCAGAGGAATAAGTTCCAGTTATCACTGAAGCCTTGATAAAACAGACTGTAATGAGTTCTGTAAGCATAAGGGCTCGAGAGCACACCTCATTTTGTTGAAGTCATATTTGGACCAGCTCTAAGTCAGAGGTGGGATTTCAGATTCAGATGGAGGGGCGGGTCTTTAAGTTCTGATGACGGGCCGTTCGCAATGCTCTCCTCTTGGGTGTAGGGTGTACTCTGATTCTGGGCTCGTGTTTTCAGCCACATCTGCAGGGCTTTGAGAAAGAAGAAGGATGTTATTGGGAAGTCCTATTTTTTGAAGAAAAAAGAGTGAACAGGGGTTTTGCTAGAAGGGCAAAGAATTTCTGACATTCTCATGTTAATTACTTTAAGTGGTCAAAGATCAGAGAAAGGGCCGGACAGGACAGGACAGCAGCCCAGTGTTGGAAGAGCTAAGCACCAGGCTCTTGGGGTTCTCTTAGGTTCTGTTTTTCTCACAACAGTTGCCCTCAAACAGGACTGTGCTCTTTTTGGAGTAGATGATGCTACCCTCTCATTTTGTGATTGTCTAAAACTTAGATGCTTAAACAGTTTGAAAACCTGTTGCAATAGGAATTATAAAAGTTTGATGGCTTTCATTTTTATCCTCTCTATTCTCACCTAAGTTATTACAGATATACCAAATTTCTATGTGTATGTATATATACAATTAAAAATATTTTAATTATACTACATAAATAGTTCTTGGCGTAGTTTCTTTGGAAGTTTTTCTTCATATTTTATGCAGTTCTCAAGATTTTGTTCCTCTTTATGTAATAATTTATAAAGTTGTCTTTATTTTCCTTTGTCTAAATTCATCTGGTTTTATGTGTACTTTTCACACCTAATTTTTTGTTTGCTTAATGCTTGCCATGCCACTAGGCCATATAAAGAAATACCAACCCTTACCACACATTTTTATTCATTGTCTGTCACTCTGCTGGCGATGAGAAAAGGCAGTATTTTCCCACTTGATACATTCTTTATAAGGTAAAAATCAATGCGGGGTGAAAGATATGCTATTATTGCTCTAGTAATTTCCACAAAGGAGCAGCCTCAGTAATAAAAGGTGAAATAGAGAAGTTCGGTGGCGTTTGCTCTTTCACAAACTCATCTGGAGAAAGGAACGTATTATAGACGCGATTTCCTGATAACTGCCGTTGGTGTCCAAAATCTGATATTGTTGCACGATAATCTGACATTGCTTCCTGTTTCTGAAGGAATGGCTGGATGCGAAGCCAAGTTGCTTGCTAAACTGGGAAACTGCTCTTAACGGAGAGCACAGGAAGTCAAGCCGCCGAAGCCGTTGTGCTGAGACGCAAGACTCACTGTGCACTGGACGGCCGCGTGTCTGCCCTCGGCGCGGCTGGCTCTGAAAACTGGCTTTAAATAAGTGAAAGGCCTGGGGTTATCACAGTCGCACGAAAACCAACGAGGAAGCATTAGGCAGTGGGCTGAATATAAAGGAGACGCGTCCGACAGAACCGTGCAGCAGGTGCAACAGACTCTCCCAGACCCAGCGCTCCCTCCGCGTGCGCTTCCGGACACGCTGCGCAGAAGCCGGTGACTTCCCGCTTAGGGGGCGCCTTGGTCAGGGGCCTGGTGGGAAGCGAGTGGCAACCCTCAAGTTGGATAATTTAGGGAAGATTTCATTAAAAAGACTACTTACCAAAATATAAGAGTGTAGTGAGCATAAGAGGGCAGGTAAGAAGCGGGCAATGGCCAGTACGTCCACCTGGAGAGGAAGGAGGAGGGGATGCTAGGAAATGCCAGGAGAGACGGCTGAGCAGAGGTCTCCAGTCAAGGGACGTGGCCACCTACTGAGAACACATAGGGGTGCAACCGGGGACTCAGTGCCCTGACCTCAGGCTCATCTCCGATATCCTCATGGCCAGCCCGATCAAAAGCCAAAGAACGAGAGTTTGATGCAGCCCTTAACAGTTCAGCCTCCCCAAGCTCAGAGCAGGATAGACCTAAGTGGGCGCTGGACCTGGAGGGATAGATGGAAACTCTCCGGTACAGGTGGCTGTTGTAAAAGCGATTGGATTGGGACATCTCCATCCTCCCTTTTGATGTTACGGTACTTGGTTCCATGAAGAATCATCGAGTCTCAGAAATAGTTGCGGTCACCCAGTTCAAGCGCCCAGAAAACGCAGACTTCTTATGTATCCAACATCCAATTTAGTATTTTCAGTTACAGAGAGTAAAATCGTACTCCGAGAGCGGTTGGCTCGGTTGTCGATCAGCTCTACTTATTAGGAAGGTTTCTCTTGTGTTGAAATCGCGTTCCGGTACCTCGTGTGGCTGCCCCTTCTTCCTTTTGTTGCCACACAGAACAAGGCGACTGTCCTGCCCTTTCTCTTTTATCTCCATTATAGCCTTTTTGTTGTGGTTTAATGGTCCTTTATTTACTTAACACATATTTATGGAATGTCTGCTCTGGACCAGGATGCGTTCTAGATGCTGGATATTCAGCAGTGAACAAGGCCAAACTCCTGCATTCGTGAAGCTTCTCTTCTAGTGGGTAGAGACAGACATTGAGAAAACAAATATATAATGTGATGCCAGGGCCGATAACTGCTGAGACTATCGCTGTTAACCATCTTCAAAAGAGAAAGCTGTGGTTTAAGTTGAGCCAAATTTGTTGAGTGAGTCATCTGTAACGCAGTTGTCGAAAAGCCTGATGCTGTGTAGACCGAATGCCCAGCGCTGGAGAGGTCGTGCTCCTTCTGCTCTGCTTTTCCCGCTGGACCTGGAGCGTTGGCATGTACGTGCTAGAGGGACATTGACAAACGGGACTTTGTTCAGGGGATGTCGCCATTGTAGCCTTTTGAACAGTTGAAGAAAGCCATCATTTCCCTATACAGAGGGTTCTTTAGGCCGGACCTTACCGGTTTGGTCACGTTTCTCCTGCGTGATTTCTGTAGGCTTAATCGTCCGGGTCTTTCTTAGATGACTAATTTCCTCTTTAAAATGCTGCTCCTAGAATTTAACTCAGTTCTCTAGATGTGGTTTCAACGTGGGTGATGCCTAGCAGACTGTTTCTTCTCTTGATCTGGTTCCTTAATTTTAGTAATGCAGCTGAGGATTGAATTTATTTTTTTATTTTTTAAACAGCTGTGTTATTTCTGACTCTTAGAGTTCTGTTAAGCCAGGTGCCCAGCATTTCTGTTTGTACAGTTTATGTTTATGCTCAAATGGACCAGATATCTATTAAAATGTCATCTCGTTGCTTGTTTACATCTCCATGTTTACATGAAGATTCTTTTCGATGCTGTTTTGCATCTAACTTTGTGTCATCTATAATAATGAGCGTATTTCAAACTTGATGTGATTACCATAATTCATTGTTTAATTCCAATAGAATCGGGACGCCAGACCTTTCCTTCAGGTTACAGCCACTCAGTAATTAATACTCTTATGGGGTGGCTTTTCAAAAACCTGGGAACACCGTAACCATGCCACCTGTCTCACTTGTCTTCATGTATCCAGATGTTTTGGAGAAATGAAGATCTATTCTGTTCGTAGCATTTCTCTATGGTACCAGGCTTATCAAAAAGAACATGTTAGGATAATTGCCGTGACGTAGGAAGCGCAATAAGCTGTTGTTGCCCCCTCTAACTCCCGTGTCTTCCATGCATGGGTTTGAAAACCCCACACAGAACTCCGTTGGAATTGACACAAGCTTACCTGTCTCTGGTTTACCCTTTTGGTGGACCCTTTTCTTCTTTTCTGGAACCTTTACCTTCACGTGTAGAGAGCGTACCAGTAGTCCCTCTTGGTTCTTGCACATGAGATGACGCTAAAATTTAAAGATAGCCTTCGTTCCCTCTTTTGAGGATGGGCCCAGGTTCCGGTTTTATGTCTCTTTGCTGATCAAATCTGGACTACTGAGGCAAACTAGGAATCGAATAACCTGGTCTTCTGACTTTGGTGAAGGTTGTATCATCTTCTTGTTTTTCATGAGCTTAACAGGAAGTGGGGGAAGGGCTGTGTTGCCGCAGTGGCTGCTCCTGCTGGCCCTACCCGAGGTCCCCATGGGCTCTCCGTGGGCTCTCCAGCCTCCAACGCTCCCGCAGGCAGGGAACTCCTGCCCTTGGCCTCCGTTTGTGCCCAGAGGATTAGTACAAAGTACTAGTTTTGGATTCGCTTTTTCATTTGAGTGCTGCCTGGAAAACTACAGTGTTTTCTTTAGAGACCTCCTTATCTATGGGTTAGAAAAAAGATGGTATTGACCTCGTCCTTCCTCGGAATTTTTTTTTTTTTTTCCCCAAAGAGCTTGGTATTCTGTTTTCTAGGACTCTCTAGATAGATTGACCAGAGCATCTTGGCTCCGCTCGAATGCCCACAAAGCCATACACCTCGCCGGTGGTATAACTTGAAAAGAGAGCATTACTGAAGCTCTCTGCCTCTTGTCTCGTTCAGGTGTGTCCATGGGGCAGAATGACTTTTACCTGAGGGTTTGCATGGGCTGCAGGTTTCAGAAAGGTGCTTGTGTCGCTTGGAGGACCCGTGCATGAGCTGCACTGAAAGACAGAGCCATTTAACAGCTTCCCTTGCTTTTCGCGTGCTGTGGAGAAAAGACCGCGTCCCATCTGGTGCGCACTGCTGTGGGAACTCATTCGGCATCATAAACAGTACGTGCATTTCCAGATTTGGCGTTGGCTTGGGATGGTTCTGTGTTGATTTTTATACCGAGTATCAAATTTCTCTCCCTGTGACTATAGCTGATTTTGACTTGACTGAAAAAAGCAGAAATCTGCTTACGTCTCGTTCCTGTAGCTGTTCCGCGGTTCACGTGGGCACCGTTTCTCACCTGGCATCGTTTCAGAAGTGCTGCCGTAGCTCATGGCTTTGGCGAACATTTGTCCTGGCTTATACCGGCGTTCTGGTGTAACTCTTGACAGTGTCTTGATTCAGAAGAGAAATTGGATGCATCCCAGAATTATCCTAGAAAGCAAATGGTACCCACTGTGCAATCATTGCTCTGACCCTGGGCCCCCGTTACTCACCTTCCCCTACAAAAAAGGATCCAGAATGACTTGCAGGACCAGAAAACCCAATAACCCATGGAATACTGTTAGTCTTGGAGGGATGTTTGATTACCTGCTTAAGAAGGATGGAGATGACATTCATGGCTGAGGAGCAACTCTCACCACTTCGGTAGATCAAAAACCTTTTCCTCATGTAACCGAACTTTTCTAGCAGAATCCATCTATGTAGAAATTGCCGTGAAGGCTTTTTAGTACTACCTACTGATTCAGTGACGTCCGATACCTAATGGGCCTTTTCAAGATCTTGCGGCTTTGCCAGCTGCATTGCATCCGGCTCTGTCCACGAACTGACCATTTTGTTGATTTTGCTTTCTCCTTCACTAGATGCTAGAAGGCAAGGACCATCCACGGCTGATTCGTCTTGTGTCCCAGCATTGACCATTCAGGAGGTGGGGATGAGGGAGAGAGAGAGGGGAAGAGAGGGAGCTGTGAATAAGCCCTGTTGGTTTCTGCTTCCCTCCCTGGCGTTGAAGCCTGTGAGCTGCCTGTCTAGGAAAATGAAAGGTCGTACGTATTTTAGGAAGTGGGCCCCGCAGTTTCCCGAATATGACAAATCATTCAGTTTTCCAAGCTGGTTACTCGACAGCAGGACTTCTCACCCCCAGCATTGACAGTGCCGGTCTGGACCAGCCTTTTGTAGTTCATCGCAGGGCGTTCGTGAGCAACATCTTTGGTTCCTACCCATGGATGCCACAGCCCATTCTACCCCCAGCTGTGACAGCCCGAAATGTCTTCAGACATTGCCACATGTTTGGGGGGCAAAATCGTATCCCCCCTTCCTGGGAACCGCTGTTCTACAGGAGTTCATGTCTGGGGTAAGTGCAGACCAGAGAAAAATCGGAAGGGAAGTGAGAAATCATCAAGCCTGTGTCTCTCCTGGTGCTTCTCACCCCTCCCCCTCCAACACACACCACCATTTGTACCTGAAGAAACCCTGACCCAGGGGAGTTAGTGAATATAAAAAAAAGACAAGCCAAGTATTTGAAGTGACGTTGGTTGGGAGTATAGGTTTCTTTAAGTTTGTTTACAGATTCTGATGTGTGTCTACTTTCAAGCAACTCAAAATAAGAAAACAGGTTTATGGAAATAGATAAGGAGGGGCTAAGGAGTTCTCTCACAGGAAGACTAAAGGCTAGCACCATTAAAAAAAGAATTTAACGTGTATTGACCAATTTTCAGATTAAAAAGAAGAGAGCAAACTCACTAGCATGTAGCCGGATTTCCGGCAGAGCCTTGTCTAGATGTATAGGCTTCATATTAATGGGCCGTTTTAAAACTTATATCTAAAAAGAAACAGAAGAGTACTTAACATTAAAAAAAAAATTGCCTTTTGCAAAACATGACGTGCTTTTTATACCTAAGTAATCGAGAGAATGGCCTACCTGATGAGATATCTCTGCTGTAGGGTTATGTCTTGTAAGGAAATGTTGTATGTTACTGAGAATTCTCACAGAAAGGTAAGAACACCAAATTAAATATTAGCTGCTTGTGGTTATTTTAAAACTCATCTCAATAACTAAGAGAAGTTGGTTCTCACACTTTGTACCTTTTGATTACAAACAGTTTTAAACAGGTTTATGTTGTATTTCATCAAAAATTATAGAGGATCGGCAGACTGAGACGCTTGGAGATTGAAATTAGGCAATTCAGAGCTTCTCATGCATGTCAGCTGCCTTTTGTTTTGATCTCTGTCATTCTTAGTCTGTCTTTTTCAAGCTTCTGCTGGAAGGACTGTCCCGAGTGAGGACACAAGAGAAAATGGCAGGATCCGAAGCCACCGGGTCCACACACTACCTGCTATTTGAGACAGGGTAAAATCCGCCGGGCAGATTTTTGTCAGAACTTTTCGTTGAGAGTATCATATTGAAATTCAGTCTGATCGTTCTTTTCTGTTGTGTTTGTTTGGTTTGGTTTAAGCATAATACAGTCACGTCTGAACTGACACGGCAGGACTGTTCCTGAAAAATTGTGGCTAAATCCAATTTTTGATAAATCAAAAAGCACCAGGCGAACTTCATTGGCTTTATCCTAATGTTTCGGTCCCCTGTGTCCTTTATAGCCACAGCGATCAGAGCCACACTCTGACTTAGCTCTTTATACCAGCTGGAATTTTTTTTTTTTTTGTCTTCTTAAACCTGACATTTTGATCCTTAATGAAAAAGAATTGTACCCATGTATGTTGATGATTTGTTGGAAATTCATAACTAAAAACCTGCCATTCTGCTGTTGCATTTGAAATCCCTTGGCCAGGAGACACTTCTCTGAGCTTTTGGAGGACCTCAAAAAGTTGATGATTCTAGGAGACATCCTTTCTGCACTTTCTGAATCATTACAATATTGTGCTGATTTATCTAAAAAGTGGATTCTGACTTGAATAACTGTGGAGTGCTGGCAGACGTGAGCATGTCATATGTCTTGGCACAGTTTGGGGGCAGAAGGGGACTTTCCCACTTCTTTATGTAATCCACAATCACAATACGTGGGAGTTTTATGAAATTTATTGTTACACTGAAATGCTTAGCTTTTCATACTGTCCTTGCAGCTCCGTGAAAACAGGCTCTTTGTGTGTCTGTATATATTTAAATGACTATATTTGAGAAAGAAAAGTGAAATCCAAGAAATTCCTTAAGGTCGCAGTGGTGATTATTTTTAGGCCATGTTTATGTGTTCCAAAAGCTCTCTTAAGTCAGTTGATTGGAACTTGGAACAGAGCTTTCCATAGAAACAATAGTGTATAGCATATGCGGCAGTGAAGTTTCTAGCTAGCCCTCAAAGCTTATTTAACCCATTATATGCCAACATGCTTTGCAGTACAGGGAACAGTGATGTGTAACTTATCAAAACACGAATGATATTCAGCCCGTAATTGGTTTCAGCGCGAGGTAATAAATAAATTTGAAAAAATTTAAAGAATGATTAAAGTATACTCTTTGTCTTCAAAGGTGGCTTTGGAGGGAAAGTAAGTAGTGTTAGAGACTGGGTGGTGGGTTGGAAGAGCCCCAGATGGACCCGAAGATGGGCACCTCAGCAGTTAAAGGTCTTGGATGACTGCATCAACCTCTCGGGCCTCAGTGTCCTCAGATGTCATGAAGTCGTTGTGAGCATCAGAGCAGAAAGTGCCCATGAATTTGTCATCTACAAATTTCTATGCAAATGAACAATATAAGTTCTGGTTCTCTCCTTGATAATGAAAATCCTATGACCTGGCCTTTCTTTTCCTCGATACACATGTATTAGTAACAAAACTCTTTATGCTTAACAACAATTAATAAGGTCCCGCTCAGCTGGCAGATACAATAAATGCATGTTTTTGTGACTTAGTAGGAAGACAGTAATGTTTGCTTTTTTAATGTTATTGAGACGGTTGGAATTTCCAAAGTGATCTCTCTTTCTCTAGCTCATGCTCTCATTTTTCTGGTCTCCAGATCTCTCCTGTTCTTTCCTTGTCTGAGTATTTCTTTCTTCAGCACCTTCTCAAGGTTTAGGTTACACGCTCCCACTGGCCTCCCAGTGGCCCTGGCCTCTCTCTGACCTGTGCCTCTGGCCTCAGACCAGCTCCACACTGGGCAGATTATGCAGCTCTGACTAGGGGCTCCCTTCTTCTCAAGGTCTCACCGGACTCCACACAGAGGCAGCTTGCCTGGGGTGGGGGGACCACAGCCTTGCAACAGTATGTTTGATGTGACAGGCCTAGCTTTGGGCTGTGGTCCAGGAGTGAAAAATCCCCCAAACGCAAGGAGATTTTCTGGTAGACGCAGTGTTAGGAAAGGAAACGAGGACTCAGTGGCCATCACAGGGAAAACCTTTCCCATCCCTGCCTCGTTCATATAAGGACTAAACAGAATAATAACATTTACCGTTGGGAGAGGCCTTAGAGATCCGGAAGTGCAGCATATTCATTTTGGAGCGGAGTGGGGAATCTTCACCTGGGCAGGTTAACCGATTTGCAAGTGCCTCATGCCTTCCAGTCCTGAGTCCTTAAGATACTACATCTGGGTGTCTCCACCCCCTCTTTCTCTGTGTGCGACTGGCACCGATTTTGCACGGCTGTGTGTCGCAATCCTAGGATCTGCCTAATAAACTGCAAAGACCAGAGATGAAGTAGGCGGTAGCCTGCTACGCCACCTCTGACTTCTCCCTCCCACCACAGGGAGACCTAGTAATATTATTTAAGCAAGACAATTTGTAGGAGCTGTGGGAACAAGCGATGTGACACAGTTCCTGCTCTTTTAGAACTTACAGTGCTGTGTTTTCACACATTGTTAGAGGGAGCTAATTCCGAACCACGAAGCACCCACTCAGCTGGGTATCAGTGCACTGGGTTCTAGTTTTGTTCTTCTGCCTTTAGTTCTTGGGCCTTCGTTTTCTTACTCATAAAATGAGGACATTGGATTCCGAAGCCCTGCCTCTGTATATTTTGTGAGTCACAGTCTCATGATACTTTTTAATTGTAATCATCAGGCTTTTGATCCCTATTATTCTTTTTATCTCAAGAAAATTCTTCACCGAGATGTAGACGCTGTTTCATGTATGTGTTGATGTGATAGGCAGCTTAGCGATTTATTGAACCACAGGCTAGAAAGAAGAGTCTGGAATATGTAATGGCCCGTTTCTTCCATTTTAAGGCAGAACTAGATCCCAAAACTATGTAAGATAACTTGGATTATTCTGTACCACATTAGGTTAATAAAATAGAATATACCTGCTTTAGGGATATTCGAAGACTCAGAAAGTAAATTAGAGGATGATTATTATAAAAGAACTTTTGACTTTAAAAGGAATTTGATCACAGAATTCTTTTTCTCCCCCCAACAAATATCTATCTATTTATTTATTTATTTTTCACTTATAGTTGACACACAGCATTCTTTTCAGTACTGAGTTCTTTTAGTGCATTTAAAATGCAATGTGATTTGCAGAAGCTCAGTTTATATGCATCAGAAATATCCAATTGGTTATATTTATAACTCCTAGTTCTCCCCAGCAGAGCTGAATCCGTGCCCGCCAAATATGGTTTCTATTACCTAATTGGGAACTTTCTATGGTTTGAGAGTTTTGTTGTTGTGTTGTAGTTGTTGTTTTGTTTTTGTTTTCTGGGGGGGGGGTTGTGTTTTTTTTTTTTCACTGACCTTTCTTCCCTCGCTCCCCACGTTCCTTCCAATCGGTCAGACAGCATTTGTTTATAAAACTATTAGCTCAAATATGGGAGGTCACCTCTGGCTGTTGGGTGAGTCACCCTTTCAGGGGATGAGCCTGTGACCGGGAAGATAGGGTGCTTTCGGTAAGGGCGGGAACACGGACCCCGTGCAAACAGATGTGAATCCAGATGCCGCTACTACCTCTGTCACGAGTGTTCAGCAAGGTACTTAACCCCTCAGAATCTGTTTTGTATCTGTAAAATAACAACAACAACAACAACAACAATAATACTGCTGGTATCACATGGTGGATGAGACCTTCATCTTTTCTGAGGGGCTGACACAAAGCCGGCACTCAGTGAAAGGTAGCTCTCCCTGCCTCTCCCCTCCAATCCAGGAACAGCCAGGAAACAGCAACAAAAGTGTAGCCCCGGGAGTAGCAGTGACTAAGGCCTCCCTAATGGTTGGGCAGACAGGGCTATGTGCATTAGCAGGATTTGCCGTGGGGTAGCCTGGTGTCATGGGAAAGCCGTTGGCCTGAAGAACGAGAGAGCCTGGGTTCAACTCTGCCAGCTCCATGATCTTGGAAAAGCCATTTGTCCGTTCAGTGCCTCAGTTTCCTAGTCTGTAAACTGAGGCTAATTAATAGCACTTACCTCACCGGGTTGCTGTCAGGTGCTCAGAACAGTCCCTGTTACATAAGTCCCTGTGTTTAGTACAGTCTGTTGCAATGAAAACCTTGTTTTTCTTTCTTTCTTTTTTTTTTTTTTTTTTTTGTTAGAGTTTAATGCGTGCTTTAAAAAGTATGGCATGGAAGGATTGTAGGCTTTATAAAGAGGAGGCTGTTGCCTCGGAACTGCGCTCGGCCAGTTCCTTTAGCAGAAGATAGGCTTTGCTCTGAGAAGTCTGCGCCAGCCTTTCATCTCTTCCTCCCCCACTGCATGTCCACTCCGGACAGCTTTCGTTATTAATGTGGAGCAGTTGAAGTCACCGACTTGGGTGCGGGCCAGGCCCCGTTTCTGTGGGCATGTATTGCTGTCCTAGACTGGTCATGAGCAGGGTGATGGAAGTCAGAGGTACGGGGAAGCTGTCCTTTAGGCAGCCTGCGTGAAAGGTGTGTTTGCTGTCTTCTTCACGTTGATGCCCATAGGTCAGAATCTTATTTCGTTATCTTAGCAATGTCTTTTTTTTGTTTTCTCTCTCTCTTACCTTATAATCACGATCTCTTTGGGCTGTCGTTTTGCTTGCTCTCTGGCTAGACCGACTAATGCCGTTGTTACGTGTCTTTCTCCATTGTTTCATTGTTGAAAACCTTCTCAGTTAAATATTTATTTAATGCAGGTAAATTTTCTTCATAAAGTTGTAGATTTCTGTAGGATTCACACACACACACACACACACACACACACACACACACACACACTACCTTAGGGGATTATTCAATGTATATTGTCTTTTCTTCTTCTCTGTAAATAAAATAGCCCGGTGGAGAAAATATTGAGTGAAATAGCAAGTGAAAGTGGTTTCCCTTAGGAATAGTGTAATTGGAGAACACACTTTTATTTTTCTGCTCAGCTTTTGTATTTGAGGCTTAGGAAACTAGTTTTTGTAGCTTTGGAAAAACAATGGAATTTTATCAGACATTTTCCTGAAACCCCCTACCTTTGCCTTTTCCTGAAATATTTCTTTCAAAGTCCTGTTTTCCTCTGTTAAGAGATTCTGTCATGTAAAAAGTAAAAGAGCTTGAGTAGTTGAGGCCTTTATGATGATGTGTTGGCTTTAAAAAAGAAGAAACTGTCTGAGAAATAATGTGTGACCATTAATGTGTAACTCTGAGCAGTGATTTCTTAGCTCGAGCCATTATGATTTTTTTTTCAATCTCTGCAAATAAATACGTGGCCTTGGACCCTGTTGTGCCTTGTAACTGGGGGTGGGACTTATTTGCTCCCGTTGTAGACTTTATTCTGACTCCTGTTCCCTAATTATGGCGTTTTCTGTTGTTTTAGTAACTCCTGTTGTGAAATAGAAACTGATCGCTGGTTGATTTTAGCTGCTGCTAAATTGTGACATGCGTGTATCTCTTTTGAACTTAACAGTTCTTTTCTCTGCTCTTTCTCTCAGTTTGAAAGCAGTAATTGCGAATTAGAAGTCCTGAAAGTCTTCTTTATACTGATATCATAATGAGATGTCACAGATGTTCGAGTGCTCCACACACTCCCTGCTCCATCGTTAATATCAATTTAGTAAAGCTAAAGCGTGGGCAATAGCTGCGCGTGGTAATGAGTCTGGACCCTCTCCCCGCGGCTCCCTTCCTCCACATGTCGCGGTACCTCTGACCCCTCAGCACACAGACTCGGTGTGCCGTTTCGCGTGTGACGGTCTGAGATCGTCTGGACGGTCTGGACGTACAAAAGCGCACACTGTTCCCCGAGCCGCGTCCTGTGCCCTCTTGCACGATGAAAGGAGAAAGCTGTGCCTTTCGTGCCATGGTGTTCTACAGTCAAGTTCTTTCAAAAATACATACTTTTTAGGAGGTGTTATAGAAGGTTTGGAAGATACTGAGAAAACAATCATTTGTAATTTTACCACTCAGAGGAAAACTGCTGTTAAAATGTTGAGGTATTTACTTACAGACTAATTTCTCATGTCTATTTCTATAGATACGTAGTCATGCTTTTGTAAGAATGTCTATAAACCTTCTAAACCTGCTTTTTTTGTTGTTTATTGGGGTAACGTCGGTTAATACAATTATATAATTTTCAGGTGTACATTATAATTTAACAGCTACATATCTATTGTGTGATTACCACCCGGGTCCAGTTTCCTTCAGCTACCATATATTTGATCCCCTTTACCCACTTCGCCCTCCCTCAACCCCCTCTATTTGACCCTTTTCCTGTCTACCTCTTCCCTCCTCCCCCACCCCCTACCCTCTGGTGAAACCTGCTTTTTTTTTTTTTATAACATAATAATATGTGAGAACAGTTTCCATATCCCAAAGCGTTCTTTGAAAAATATGATTTTAAATGGCCACATAGTTTAGCATCCATTATTGTTTGGCTCTGGAAATACTTAGAGATGTTCCAAATTAAAAAGCCCATTTGGGGGGCGAGGTCTTCCTTCCTAATTTTAATTGGTTTTAAAAAGTAATTGAAACATGTTAATTTTGTTCTGTATCCAAGATAGACTTATTTATTCTTTGCTACACTTCTGTAATAAAACATTTTTTGAAATATTCTATAATCTTTGGTATAGAAACAACTAATTGTAATAATTTTTAATTAGCCATTCATAGCTAATTAAACAAGTGACATTTTCAAAAGTCAATTTATGCCATTTAAAAAAAAATCAAACTAGTTTTGAAGTAGCTCTTAAGTTTCAGTTTGAAGTAGGTTAAAATTTTCTCAACTGAATTTTAGGTTCATCCACCATGATCAGTTGGTACCATTTGCTGTCCTATAATTTCAGGGTAAACTTGACCTTCCTTGAGCCTCCAGGCTGTACAGAACAGAAAAAGGCCAAGCAGGTCTGGGAAACGGAGCCAGATGGTTCCCATGATGGGCGCCAAAACCCCAGCAGAGATGGATGCTACACCGGACTGGCAGCCGAGGGTCAACAGCAAATGTCAGTGGCCGGGTTCACCCTTTCCTGGAGAGAAGAGAAGCTCTTCCCCTCCGCTGGAGTATTTTGAAACTGTTTTGTAGGCTCCGTTCAGCCCAGGGTAGCAGGTGTCCAGGCAGTTAACTTCTAATGGGCAGTGGAGGAGGAGGTGGTGGGCAAAGCTGGGGCCTAGTTGGCAGTCGCTGTGGCTGTCTCATGGAATCCACATTCTGGCTTTCTCAAAGCCTTTCAGAGGAATCTGGGTAAGTCATTTAACCTTGTGTCATTCGGTTTACTTGGCTTTTAGAGGGCAGTAGTAATTAAACCAAATGGAGCCGTCAATCAGTGGATCTTAGTGGTGCTTTTCAGTTTGAAAATTGAAACCTGGAGTCACAGAGACATCTTTAATTGTTCATCTCGAATCGACTGTTGTGGCTTGTCCTTGACCTGAGGGAGCCGATTTGGGGAAAAGAACGTGCTTTGGAAGTCTTCGGTCCCTGAGTTTATGTATCTTTGCAGCCACTGAGGAGTAGTATGATTTGGGGTATTATAATCTCTCTGAACCTCATCTGTAAAAAATGATCATAATAATAATTGCTTTCAAGATAAGTGAGATCTTGTATTTTCCTAAGCACACGGCACAGAAATAAGCTTTCACTAGATATTAGTTCCCGTGATGTTGATAGATTCGTACCGAATCACCTGACCACTCTGGTTTGTGATTGATCATTGATCATTCGATAGCCCTGCAACAACCTTTTCCCCTTCTGAATACAGCCTCGTGTACCAAGATAAATTTGAAAACGCAAAACTTTATAAAAAGATGCCTCAGAATATATTAACCTAAGTTAAAAGGTTTGGGGCTTTTATTTTTTCTTTTTCTGTCTCACAGTGGTCCACATGGTCCATACTGGCCCAGGATTAGGATGGGACCTCACTAGACAAATTTCCTCCATCTGGTTTCTCTGCCATCCCAAGGATGTTGCCCCATTATTGCAGTCGAAGATGATTCACCACAATCCCTTTTCCGCCAAGAGGAGGGGGATGATCTAGAATTTGTACAGGTCATTTTCACCGACATCTTCCTCAAACAGAATCACATGACCACGGCTAGCTGTATGGGAGACTGGAACATGTCATTGTTAGTAAGCCAGACACCCTGCAGAAGCTTCTGTTACTATAGAACAGGAGTCAGCAAACAATGACCTAAGTGTCAATCAGCCAAGCTACCTGTCATTGTAAATAAAACCGTATTTGAACACATTCGTTGGTGACTTGTCTTGTGGCTGCTTTTCACATTACAGTGAAGCGAGTGTCGAGAGGTGAGAGAGACCACATTGCCTTCAAAGCCTAAAGTAGTTACTCTCTGGCCTTTTGCAGACAGCAATGTGCTGACCTCTACTATAGAAAATGGCGAAATAAGTATTTTAAGGGAGCCAGTGGTAGTCTCTGCCACAGTAAGGACCTGGTAAGCAAGTGAGTCACTGCCTTGGAAATGCACAGTTAGGAATTTGTTCTTATGCAGACTAATGACCCATGGGAGAGTGAGTCGGTATGCAAGTGACTGTCGAAGAAGCGATGTCGAAGGAAAGATTTAAGGCGCTGGGCACGAAATAGCCTGGTGAAGGTGGAGGGGGAGCGTACGAAGGTTGCCACTGGAGTGAGCTTCCGCCTAAAAGGGAGCATCATATCACCAGGTGTTTCCCGCTGCCTGCAGCCCCCTGCTCTGTCTTGCTGTGACCTCACCGGCACACCTGCGGTCAGAGGCTCTGTGCCCGCTGCCTTCTCACCTGTCTCCCTGCGCAGAGCCTCGGTCTCCTCCAGACCCTGCGGGGTAACCCCCTGTGCAGTGTGGCCGTTCTGTGCCTCCCACTGACGGACTTCCAGTGGGTCCCCGTTACTTACTCAGGAAGGGCCCAACTCCTTGGTTGTCCACTCCAGGTCTTCCCCCTCTCGGCCCTCACCGTAATTCCCTATCCTGTTTTCCTTCACGGTCTGACACACGCTCTGGGCTCCTGCCTCACGGAAACACCTCCTGTCTACTTGGCACTTTGCCATCGCCATGTATGGCTCCTGTTGTCTCCTTAGCCTCACTCCGTCGAAAGGCTTTGGGGACCTAGGACGACAGCTGGCACAGGGCGGGCACGGGCACAGCTGGGCACGAGGGGCTGCTGCCTTCCTTTTGGTCCACCCGTGTTTGTATTTTCCAGCTGGGCCCCGTCTCCCAGCCTAAGGGTCCAGCTCTCCCTCCTGAGTGCTTCCAGGGCTTTGTTGAGGTCGTGTGTGCCACTCACTACTTTCCGTGATGCTAAGAGTGATTCCGTGGATACTTCTCGTCTTGTGGGGACTGTAATAAGGTCACAGAGGCTGGGCTGAGATCTGACTGAGCCCTGCAGTCTTCACGTTCGTCTAGTAAGCCTTGGTCAGTGTTGCGGTGTCTGCCAACAATGCCATCCACAAAATAGCGCCCCTCGCTAAACATGTAAGTCACTACCTGGAGGAATTTAGGCGCTCATGAAGATAAGAGTTCTAATAGTGTTTTATTAAAGGCCTGAAGCAGTATTTGAATGTAGTCATATTTGGAAGTTTTCAGCCGTTCCTTGCAAAGCCAAGGCTGAGCCAGAAATCTGACCGAACTTTTGTGAGGCATAAGGAGAGGCACGTGGGCAGAAGCCCCGAGTGCAGGCAGTGGGCCACCTGCAGAAAAGCCACGTAGTCCACTCCCAGAGCAGGAGCAGAGCGTTTTCTAGATGCTGCTCCTGGAGACACGCCTGACTGCCTAGGAGATCCGTCTAAAATCATTCACAGTATACTCACAGAGGTGGTATTTTCACAGCTTCGTCTTTCCATAGTTGGCAAGCAAATGTAAGACGAGCTTTTATTTTCCTAGAAATGATTTACCCTATGGAGTAAGTGTCTTTTTCTTTCTCTGTCTTTGTAACCAAGCATGGAATGAGGAGCCTAAATAGTGAAATGCTTGCTTATGCTGGCAAAGAATTCGTGTTGTTCACTCATCTCCTCTTAATTAAGATCTGGTGAAGTTGGCGATGACGTTGGGAAGCAGACAGCTACGCATGAATTTTAAATGTATATTCAGAGCTTATGAAAGGATTGAAAGGAGAGAGGCTACGTGCTAGACACGGTGGTGATTCGGCAGCTGATGCTGGAAATGTAGATGCAAACAGTGCCGGTAGCCCCTCCCTGATGGACGGCTGTCTGACGGGGAAGGACAGGAAGGGAAAGGCTTTCCTTTCTTGCAGTCTGTGCATTCTGCAATTATTAAAGAATAAGACCATTTATTCCGGAATTTTTACTCAAGCTTAAGTTAGGATACAAAGCATTACCGTTAGGTGAAAGTCACTGCTTTATCCTCATCTCCTAGGTCTACGCGTGCGTGCTGTTCTCTGTTCAGTGTCTGGCACGGCGCTCAATAAACAGTAAGTTTTCAGTACATGTTTGTTGAATGAATAAGTAAATGGACCCTGGACTTCATTATAAGAGCTTTCCGGAAAAGTGAATGGATTCTTCAGCAAAACGATTTTTTTTTAAGGGGTAAGATGTAAAGACAGAAGAAGGCCATCTTTTTGATCGCCACCCTCCCTTCACCCTGCCAAACCCTCCAGTGTAAATGCACATCCTGGCAAGCCTCCTGGTTTGAGTTTTAAAAGTTTGGGAGGAGTAAAGGTGCGTGGCTCATCCTACTGAAAGGAAAGCCCAAGGTTGTGTAAGTGTTTCCTGAGCCCTTTCATAAACACGACATGAAACGCAGCCAAGATGAATTCGTTTTGAATTAATCCTGCGTCTTACAGCGCTCAGTGGAGGGGCAGACCTCGGCTTTGTGTGTCACGTAATGGAATTTTGGAAAGGGAGTAAAAATTTTAACCAGAAGGCTGTTTTAACTTGGGTGCTGCTGTCTGATTCCTTCTAAGTTTGGGGGTTTTATGCAAAGTTTAGATCTTCAACAAACAGTAGATTAAGGTTATTTAGGAACAAGACAAATATAATGTATATCCCTTAATTCTGAACTCATAACATTTCTGCTGTAGATATATGAGAGGTAACACAGAAGAGCAATCTCTGTTGGGGTGAGGTCGCCCAACTGCAAGGTGATTCGTGGGTTTCCTTTGAAAAAACACTGTAGTTTGAACTTTGCATCATCCAGATATGCTGTTGATCATTGAACTGTCCTTGGAAAAATCAGTCAACCCTCCAAATCTATGTTTCTTCATGTGAAAAATGGGGATCATAGCAGTACTTTCTTCAGAGGCGCATTAATGAGATAATTCAATGTAAAGCACTCGGAACAGTGCTCCATACCGCACCAATTACGAGAAAGCCCGTGCTGCCGGAGCAAAGAAACCCCAAAATACAGTGCAGTGAAGGTGATATAGCTTTATGAATTGCTCGTAAAACAAGGTAAACATTCCAGTCTTGCAAGGCAGTCAAGTTCCTTGCAGAAATTCAGGGAGCCAGGTTCCTTCTAGCTTGTCATTTCACCCTCCCTACATGGCAGAGCCATCTACATGCAAAGCAAGGTCATGGGCACATCTTTGTCCCACCTTCGGGGGAGGAAAAGAGTACAGAGAGACATCACGCCCAGTGTCTTTAGACCTAAACCCAGAAATAATGGTCCCCATCCCTGCCACTCGCTGTCCACGGGTGGGGGGGGGGGAAGGCGGGGAGAATTAAGTCACTTGGCCACATGCGGAGGCTGGGAAGTGTGACTTCTACTTGGATGGCCCCATACCGGGTCCACGGTGTGTCCGCTGTGGAAGAACAGAACAGCAGACTTCGGTGGGCAGCTTAGGGGTCTGCAGCACAGCGCTTAATGAATGTACTTATTAAAAGATAATATCTATTTATTACATGATCTATTTGTTAAGAGAGAAAATTTCAAGTAAGGGTTTAAATATCTCTATTCCAGGGGACCAGGAATTAAAGAGCGGCATCAGCACTATTCCTGTCTTCTGTGGGAGGGTGGTTGGGGGGGCGGCGGGGCAGGTGGGATCCTAAGTATTGAGCTGCAAATCCAGGTAGCCTTGAGAGAGAACAGAAAGGTGGCGGAAAAGCTGTAGAAGGGGTGGGAATGTGCTCAAAGAAGTGAGTGCTGCTTAGCTATGCTCTTCCTTCCTCTTAGCCGGCCACTAACAAGAAAGGCCTGCTCCGTAAATGAAACTTCACCCCTTACCTGACCCAGCAGGGGCAAAGTACACGGGCTCCTAAAGAAGTTTTCCTAGGAGCAACAGAGTTGTCTCCAAACACAGAAGAGAAGGCCCAGCAGAGGGGGAGTTGCACAGGGAAAACATTCATTCTGACGGTTCTCTTTGAAAGGTAACCTTTGTACTGTGTAAAAGAGAGAATTATCTGAGTGTTCATTAAGATTATTTCTGACTTGCCGCTGCCGCCAAAGGGAAAAAAAAACACGGAAGGCTAAAGACACGAGTTTCTGCATTTAGAAGTACTTCAGGTAAAAATTAACTCTTAAGTAAGCAGTTTTTCTCAACAGAAGAAATGTGCAGATGCTTAAGGGCACCCAAGTTGGGGTAAAGCGCTAGGGTTACAGGAAATAGCTTTAACTGCTTATAAAAACGACCTTCTCCAGTTGTTTTCTTTTTGCGTGTTTAGTGATTGCTAAGAAACAATAAGAAGGAATGAAATAACGTCCCGAGTTGCTCCATCGTGTTTTTAAGATCTGCAATTGCAGGCTTGGCGAGCAACGCACACTGGACTCCTTCGTGTGTAAGCCGTGCTCGTGTGTTTGATAACGGGGTGATCCTAAAGAGCAGGCCTCTGTTTTTGTTTTTATAAGTAACCCATTTCCTAACTGCTTAAAATAGCTGGAGGTATTTTAAACAGATGGTCCAAAGTTGATAGGAAAGAAAGTAGAAGTGAGTCTCGATTTCCACTTTGCCCCACCAAAATGGCAAAAATAATGAAGGGTATATACTCTGCACCCAATTTTGTCTAAATGTTTACCTCTAAGGAGTAAGTTGTCTTAGAGTTGGGATGTATAGGTTGAGCTGTTTGACTTGATAGAGTCAGAAGCCAAAATAAAAGTGCTTCACTACCTACCTCGTGATTGGGCTTAACAAAATGATTGCAGCGTTGCTGAAATAGAGCTTTTGCTTTTTAAAGAAAATTAAGTTGTGGTAAAATATATGGAGCCTACAAAAGCTTATTGCAGAACTTCAGCTGGTAGGTGGTGATGACGTGTTAATATTTTATGTGAGTGGAGACTTCCAGGGACCAGGAGGGATTGATGAAGTTCATATTCTTATGATTTTCAAATTCCACAGGGGTCTTGAGCTAGTAGTGAATTAACTATTCTTCTTGTTTCTGACATTGAAGATAATATTTTGATAATGCAACAAATGAATTTGAATTCAGAAGGGACGTTGAAAAATAAAGCATTTCTTTAATAACATGCAGATACTGTTCTTACATATCAGTGAGCAGATTACAATAGTATTTCTGTCTAACAGATAAAATAATGAATATCCCAAATTTTCAACTTGTGAAATACTAGCTTGTTGAAGCTCACTTAAATCTTCGTTTTTTATTAATTTCCAGTCGTGATAATTGCACCTGGTTCCTGCCTATACGTTATATGTCCGTATGTGTTCACAAACCACCTACAATTCTTTAGTTCAATGTTTGTATTTTCTTTTCGTTCACTACAACCCATGACTGATAGCCCTTTGAGATTCATGAGCTGTGGCTTCTGCGCCCACCTAGAATCTTTTGCTTTTATTTCTGTATCAGTTTGTCTAAGCGAAAAATAGTGGATAGGCTCATGTTACATAATAAAAATCGTAGCCTCGTGGTCCGCAAACTACAGCCTGTAGGCCTGATTGCGTCTAAGAAGCTTGTTTACATTTTTAAACAAATGTTAAAAAAGAAGAAGAAAAACTACGAAGCAGAGACCATGTGTAGCCCGCAAAGGCCTAAAATATTTCCTGTTTGGTTCTTTACAAAAACGTTGGCCACCCCTGTCATTGACAGTTTAATGTTAAGTGGTGAAGGGAACTGGCTTCTGTGGCTGGACTGCATTAGTTCAAATCCTGTCTTTACTACTTCCAGTATGATGACCTTGGTCAAGTCACTTAATCCCTCCGTGACCCATTTTCTCACCTATAAATCGGAATAATTACAGTGCCTACCTGTAGGGCTGTGATGAGAACAGTGTTAATGTACAAAGTGCTTAGAACAGTGCATGGTACTTAGTGAGTACTCAGTAAGTGTCGGTGGTGATGATGATGATGATGATGATTGATATTATTGTGGTTGAAAGTTTTTAGAGAACTAGTTCTCGCTTCCACGGGTTAATGTCCAAATTATCCAAGACCATTTTCTGTTTTCTGAATCAAGAATGAAGGCCCATTTTCTTTTTAATAGCAGCTGCTTTGCTGAAAAAAGAAAAGTCAAGACAGACCCACACTCAAATGTAGAAAAATGCTTGAAAACATAGAAAGAAATGCTTTTTAAGTTAAGAAAAGACATTAAATGTGACACTAGGAGGGAAAAAAAGCAAACCCAAATTCTTTGGTGCACTTTTAGGAACGCGTAAGAAGAAACAAAGGGGGAATGAGGAATGTAGAAGAGAGGATATGGTTAGAGAGAGAAAGAAGAGGAACCAGGATAAGAGAAGTAGGCAGCAGAACAGGAGAAAGATTTAGCTCAAAAGGGAGGCTGGAGGATTCTCCAGCATGTCCAGCGTTAGCATGTCTCCTTTTGTTTGATTATAGTCCATTGCAGAAATAAATTTCCAGCATCAAGTGGTTATGTTTATTAAACACATTATACGTAAGGCATGTTTCCTTGGAAAACCTGTCGCGTAGTGTATATACAAAAATCATTGTATTTTGTATATTTATTTTTTAGGCCAAGTTATTTTATTACCTTTAGTCACTTGCCTTAATCATTGTTATCATCATAAAACATTTGTTGGATTCCTAAATACCTTTCTTCATCTTCTTTAATACCCCTTTCTTTGCTCCACCTGCTCTTTTACATAGGGGAGGAATAAACTTAGTTGTTTTACAAAATACAGAACATGTTTTTAAAAAGAAAAAAAGAGAAAAAAAGTTGATGAAGTGTAATTCATTCTTCCTTTTTCCTTCTTTTTTCACCATCTCGTTTATTCTGTTTATGGATATTGGACTAGAGAGACGAGTGTGCCAAGATTGGCATTTGATGATATCCAGGGACTAAAGTAATGGCCTCACACAGTGATTACCTGTTGAAGCTGCGCATTGATTACCCATCTCATCTTATGAGCTGATGGAGACCGTTCAAGAGGACGAGGTTGCAGACCTTGCTTGCTTTCGGGCATGCCGCTCCCAGGATCTGATCCTAAGGGCTTGATCACTGTCACAGCCCAGTGGGACTGTGTTGAGAATAATGGTGGCTTCGCGTACTAAAATACATTTCATGAGAGTGTTATAACAATTTCCCACATCCTTTGGGTTGTACAATACTAAAATCAGTCTTGCTTCTTTACTAATTTTAGTTTTCCTCCACTAGAATGTAAGTTAGCTGAGGTTGGCGAATTTTTGTATCTTGAACGATTATTCCTCCAGCAGCTAGAACAGTGACACATGTAGTTGCCCAATAAATATTTACAGAGGAGTGAAAGAATAAATTAAATTTAGCCACTCGTTATTTCCACTGAAATGTCCTCCCCAGTTACATAGGTTATCAGTTGATGTCATTTTAGATGTCCTTATGCTCAGAAGAATATTTTAAATTTTGAATGAATTCTGTTTAATAAATATACAGTTGAGTACTTAAAAGGGAAATTGAACATGAAATCTGTTTTCATGAATTAACATCATTGTAACAAATGGTGAACAATAAGATTGTTAGATGTACATGACTCAGGCGGATAAGGCCTTTAATTGCATCTCTCAACTCTGCAAAAATGTTTGAGAAGGCTTTTAAAATCTTGTTCCCTTTATTCTAAGAGAATAGCATATTAAATACTAACTTTTTAAAACAACATCCTTTCAAACAGACGTGAATTATAAGATATTATTAACCACTATGCTATGCTGCATCCTTTAAAACTGCGTCTTCCCTGCACTGGTTCTCAGGATGTGGATGCAACGCAACAAGGAGTGAGCCAAGACAGAGGCAGGCACAGCCCGTAGGGGGTAGCAGACCGACCGTGGGAAAGCAGTGCGGGACATGAATGAATGAAAGCCCGAGACAGGCCTGTTGGTACCCATTCCTGGGGAAGGGGAAGGGCGGGGCAGGCGAGCATCCCAGCAGAGTACACCTAGTAAAGGGGAGGGGATGCATGAACTAGGAATTATTACTGGGAGGCTTGGGAAGAGCTGGAGATTTGGTCAAGGTCATTGGCGAGGTGAAAATCAGAATCCGAGGTGAAAATCAGAATCCGTTAGGCTTTGACCCTAGCGAGGCGCGCGTGGGGCAGTGATAGGGGAGCAAATGTAATCCCGGCCTCTACTTGGGACTGTAGAGGGCAACATATTGATGGTCACAATGGTGTAAATGCCCTTTATTGATATTGATTTTAAGCTCTTCTATCCCACCTTTAGAGAGTCAAACAAACAAACAAGCCAGAGAAAATAGAGGTGGTATGAGAACAGAAAGTAAATGTTATCCAACTTGACAGTGTAAAAGTACATGCACAGCAGATGAAAATTAGGCTGTGGAAGGACATGAGGAATGATGGAGGGATAGGATGAAACCTTTCCTGATCTGAAAAGTTACACTCTGCAACCGATGGACTAAAACAGCAGTTTAAGGAGGCAGCTTGAAGTCCCTCTGGGTGGGGACTGGAACTGGTGGCTTCATTACACTGGGGAAAAAGAGAGAAGAGACAGGGAAAGTGAGCCGACTGTTAAGGCAGGATGTCAGTAGTTAACATCTAGAGGTGACAGACAGGTTGTGTAAGCATAGCATTTGGAAATACAGGTGTCGCTTTTAGTGTCCCGGTAAGAAATGCAGACTTTAATTGAGGGACTGCGGGTACTGTGGGCCGGCTTTAGATTAGGACCCTTATATCCTTAGGGCTGGGGGGACAGAGGAGGAAATGATAAATGCTAAGACAAGACTAGTGAGCCCTGGGACAATGGCTGAGGAACCACCGGGCCCGGTGGCCAGGAAATCAGCAACCACTGCAGGGAACCAGCAGTTAAAGCCAGAAGAGAGGAAATACCTTCACCTCTCCACACACGCAGAGAAATACAGAGAATGGATAGGGATGAGGTGAAAGGGTGAGGGGTAGGGGTAACCAAGAATAACCGGTAGGGGTAACCACCCAAATGAGCCCAAACCAGGACATGCATCTCTTCAGAGTAGAACAGGATGCCTAGGGCGGGTTGTGTTGCCTAGAAACTCTTCTGTACAATTTGATGTTTTAACCTCCTGCCGTTGTGAATTTAATAGAGCTTTTTAATATAGATACTTTTAATTCAGCACTGTTATTTCCTCTAACATGCTAGGAGCATGGTGGACAGGAGTGATTCAAGCAGAGAGGGTCTCTGTCCTGAGAACGTGTATAGTCTACATGGAGAGATAAGATGCTAAGTAAATCAGCAAAAAAAAAGAAAGAAAAGAAAAAGAAAAGGAAAAGGAAAAAAAAGGCAGCACACAAAAAGTTAGTGTTGCTTGTATAACCTTAAGTCTTTAGTAATGATATGACACTGGTTTTGAGAATACTTTTATTTGGGAGTAGCAATAATTGTCTTGAATAGCCTATTTTGTTGTATTTAACTACAAATACACTACGTGCTCCAAATCAGATATACAATGGAACAGCTGCGTCTTCATTGTTTTGTTCCTTTGTTACTCAATTTAATGAATAATTTGAATAGATTCCAAACCTTTAAATTAGATGTATAAGCATGCTTTAAGAATTATATCATGATGTTACTGTATTTAAAACTTAGTGATATCATCATCTAAATATAGTAAAGTTGAAGAAAGTCAATTATTTGAGCTGCTTTGACCTCTATAAATAATTTGGCAGTACAACAGACAAGAGATAAAAATTCAAGGATTCATAACTAAGTATATAGAGGGAGAAATTCTCCCTACTTTCCTTCTTTGTGACACGAACCTTGATGATTGGAATAAATCTTTTGAGGTCCTTGCTTAGAATTGGCCTTTCCTTGCTTTTCAAATAGAGATCTGAGCAGTGTCAGAAAAATTGGGAAAAGCATTGCAATCATAGCAGTTTTATTCTGTCTTCTGTGATACTTCCTGTGGCTGACAGTTTTGTCCAAAGGGAAAAGAAAAATGAACAGAGGAAGACGAATGTCAACTGTCTCCTCATCCCTCCTGCCTTTCATAGCATTCACAACCCTCTGAGGACAGAAAATGTGAAGGCCTGTGTTCCTGTATCCTGAGCATGTGCTTATTAAAATAAACTTTTGAACATTTCATCCCCCTTGATTTAGGGTATTCTGTTCCCTCCATGACAAAGCTGGTGAGGGCTTTTTAAGCTTACATTGCACACATCTAAGGTGTAGCCATAAATCACTGGAAGCCAACTGCTTTTAGAACCTGTGAGAATTGTCCTACACTGCTACAGAGGGTGTTAAAATTAGTAATTAAGTAAACTGTTTATCTCAGTCTCTTTATCTCAACATTTTTTTGTATGGATTCTCTCATTTGATTTTTAAACAGTTTGGGAGATAGAATTCCTGCCGATACAGGAGGAGTTTTATATGTTCAAGTACTTAAATATGGAAGAAAATCTAGAATCACTTCTCTAGAAGTCGTTTTGCTTATAATAATCATGATTTACTATGCATTCCAATTGTACTAGAAGTTAAGAAATGAAGCCACTGGATCACCGAAGGCCAGAAACTGTGTCTAATACTTGTGTTCCCACTTACGGGATCATTTTCTGATGTTTTGTTCCGTGAGTGTAGTTTGTATAACCTTGGCCGCCTGTCTTACAAATGTGTGTCACCAGTCACAAGGGGAGGGGGAGTCACGTGATTGGTTGTTTACGTAAGTCAGTAGCAGTGCCTGTCATCTTTGTATTTAAAGAACTGTACATGTCAGTGCAAAACTCTAGGATAACATGGGCAGCCAGTTTAGAGGAGTCGGCGTTGCTGGTGATGAGATCATAGACAAAACCCACACCCCTTCTAGACAGGAAGATCCCTGTGGAGATAAGCGTTCTTTCTGAGAGGAGTCACCCAGCCACGCCTGCCTCTCTGAACCACCATCTCCGTCTCCATCTCCGTTCTACTTTACCTGACTTGGGAGTACTGTGGAAATGAATCCATAGATTCCCGGAATCTTCTTTATGGAAATGACTTTGTTTTTGCTATTCATGCCTAAGAAGCCTGAAAATCAAAAATAAAGTGGCCAGACCGTGTCAACGTAGAAACTGGCAGCCAGTAAATTATCTGTCTTCTTAAATATTGAGAAAGCCATATACTACCTAGATGCAATCTAGAGATGCAGACTTTTCCTTAAAAGGCAATGACAAAAGTCCAAAGGTGCACAAAGAGATGGTGAACCTACCTAAGATGACAAAAATTTTGTCTTTAGGACAAAAGCATTTAATAGGAAATCATAAGTTAACTTTTTTATTCTTGAATGACTGATTTGTAGAATCCAAAATAAGCTCTTTGTGTTTTGTTACCCTCTGTTCTGTTCTTTTTGTTTTTCCTGATATTTGTAGAGCCTTTTTTTTATGTTTTCTCTACTCATAAGAACTCCACTAGGGGGCAGACAAAAGAATGAAGAAGAAAGGAAATCCATATCAGTGCATTGCATTAACTCTAACATTGCGCTCTGTGTTTTCTGTCCCTTCTGCATATCTTTGGGGGAGATTTTTTTTATTTAGTTGTATTTTATATAATAGCATCTAAAATGGATTTTAGTATGCTTATTTCTACATCTTAAGCATAAACACATTTATACAGATTTAATAGTAATTCTTCAGTTAATTCATTGTCATATTTCTTTAGCTTTTCTGACATGTTTCCACATTTAAACCACTTAATAATGAACACTTCATAATTGTTTACAGATGACTATACTGCTGATCCTTGTAAGGTTAACCTTATAGTGTGCCTCCACACTCTCATTCATTCATTCATTCACTGATTCGGTCACCACTTGCTGAGTCCCTACTTTTTGTAAGGCATTGTATGTGTTAAGTTTTGAGAACAGAGTAGTGAAAAGAAAGAACCTAGACATTTGCCCTGTTAGCCATTCGGGGGGAAGGACTAGGCTGACGGGAACCAGAAGGGATCGTTGATGGTTACAGTGCTGGATTGTTTTTATTTCTGAATATTCTTTTCAAATTGCTCATAAAGATCAGAATGCCATGTGGGGTTGGTGTGGGGGCTTCCATTGGAAGTGAGAGAGCTAGCCCCTCCTCTTACTCTGTGCCATATCTGGGAGACTAGCTAAAGATGTAGTGGTGGGGCTTTAAAAAATTTTTCTTAGTTTTCAATTACAGTTGACATTCATATTATATTAGTTTCAGGTGTACAGCATAGTGGTTAGACGCCTATATACCTTATGAAGTGAACCCCCTTTAAGTCTAGTACCCCACCGACACCGTACATAGTTATTACAATATTATCGACTATATTCTCTAAGCTGTGCTTACATCTCCATGACTGTTTTTAACTACCGATTTGTATTTCTGAATCCCGTCCACCTTTTTTGCCAATCCCATAATGCCCCTCCCACCTGTACCCATCAGTTTCTTTCTCTGTATCTATGAGTTTGTTTCTGTTCTGTTTGTTTCTTAGATTCCACATATAAGCGGAATCACATGGTATTTGTCTTTCTCTGACGTATTTCACTCAGCATAATACTCTCTGGGTCCATCCCTGTTGTTGCAAATGGTAAAATTTCATCCCTTTCTTTATAGCTGAGTAATATTCCATTGTGTATATGTACCACAGCTTCTTTATCCAGTTGTCTGTCGCGGACACTGGGTCCTGTTTTCTTACCCATTCAGCTTCTCTGTGTCTTTTATATAAGCATGTAGTCCACTTACATTTAATGTAATTATTGCCATTTTATTATTCATATTCTCCTCTTTTTCTCTTTCTCCTACTCCTCCCCCCCCCCCACTCCTCCTTCCTTCTTTCCCCTTCTTCCTCCTCCTTGTCCCTTTAACATTTCTTGTAATACTGGTTCGGTGGTGATGAACTCCTTTAGTTTTTTTTCTTGTCTGGGAAACTCTTTGTCTCTCCTTCGATTCTACACGACAGCCTTGCTGGGCAGAGCAGTCTTGGTTGCAGTCTTTGATTTCCATCACTTTGAATATTATGTGCCAGTCCCTTCTGTCCTTCAAAGTTTCTGATGAGAAATCAGCCGAGTTCCTTCGAGGGTAATGAGCTGCTTTTAAGAAGCGCTGTCTTTAACCTTTGTCATTTTGATTGTGATATGTCTTAGTGTGGGCCTCTGTGGGTTCATCTTGTTTGTGACTCTCTGTGCTTCCTTCACTTATATATCTATTTCCTTTGCCAGGTTAGGGAAGATTTCTTTTTTCTTTTTTCTTTTTCTTTTTTTTTCAAATAATTTTTCAATCCCTTGTTCTCTCTCTTCTCCTTCTGGTTATGACGTGAATGTTGGTACGTTCGATATTGTCCCAGAAGTCCTTTAAACTATCCTCATTTTTTGATTCTTTTTTTTTTTTTTTTTTTTTTTTGCTCTTCCGATTGGGTGTTTTCCACTACCTTGTCTTCCAAATTGCTGATTTTATCCTCTGCTTCATCTCGTCTACTATTAAGTTCCTCTAAGGTTCTCTTCATTTCAGTTATTGTGTTCTTCATTTCTGACTGATTCTTTTTTACGTTTTCTGTCTGCATTTTTATATTTCCTATCTCTATTGACGTTCGCACTGATGTCATCTATTCATCCTCTAAGTTCATTGAGCATCCTTATAGCCAGTAGTTTGAACTCTGCATATGGTAGATTGGTTGTCTCCATTTTTAGTTCTTTTTCTGGAGTTTTGTTCTTTCCTTTCATTTGAGACATGTTTCTTGGTCTCCTCATTTTGGCTGCCTCTCTCTTTGTCCCTCTCTTTGTTTCTATGTATTCACTAGATGTGCTATGTCTCCCAGTTTTTTGTAGGGTGGCCTTGTGTAGTAGGCATCCTGTGGGGCCCAGTGGCACAGTCTTCCTGGTCACCTGAGCCGGGTGCTCCAAGGGTGTCCCGTGCGGGTTATGTGCCTTCCTGACGTAGGTGAGCCTTGATTGCTGTTGGCACATCAGTGGGTAGAATTGACCCTCGGGCTGACTAGCTATGAGAACTGGTTGTGACTGCAGCAGACGAGCTGTGGGCTGATCCCACAGAGTGGGATTCACTATAGTGGGGCTTTGGTGCCTGCCGAGTCTGCCCCTGGGTGTGCTGCTTGTGGACCTAATTGGGTGGTGCTCTGGTGGGGTCTGCAGGTGGTCACCAGGTGTGTTGGTTCTGGGCCCTCTTGGGAGGGGTTCCAGTGCGGGCCAGGGTAGCTGCTGCCTGTGCCCAGCCCTGGGCCACTGAGTAGGAGCTACAAAGTGATCTGTGCTTGGTCGCTGCCTGTGCTGGGCTCGGAGGTGCCTGGAAGTGGCTATACTGGGAACCGAGGCCAGCTGCCACCAGTGCCGTGTTGGGGCCGCTTAGCAAGAGGTACAGGGAACACTGAGGTCAGCCGCTGCTTGTTTGGGGTTTGTGGACCTTGCTGAGCTTTCTGGGAAGACCGTAGCATGGGTCAAGGCCAGCCACTTGTTGTAAGTCACAGTCACTGAAAGAGGTTAGGGCCTGTGTGCGAGCTGGATGCGGTAGGTTCTCAGGGAGTCACCAGGATGGGGCAAATTTGACAGAGACTTGGATTTGGTGCCCATCCATGCCTGTGGGCTTCATGGGGAAGAGCTCAACAAAGGAACAAAATGGCAGGGAAAGCTGCCGCTCGAGTCCTCGCCCCGAAGTCAGACAGCTCAGTTCCTCCCCATATGTCCCTAGTGTGTTTGGAGCCGCTGCCCCAATGCTGGAGCTTGGAGCGAGTGCGTCCTTCAGCAAATCATCAAGGAAGTCTATGTATGGGCACTTTCAGAGGAGCACCTGGGACTCCGGCAGCTCTCCATCTCACCTGGACAGAATCCCCACTGGTTTTCACAACCAGAAGTTGTGGGGAGTCCAGTGTGGGGCTGGGACCTCTCAATCCTCATTGGGGTCCTCTGCAGCTGAGCTTTCCTTCCCAATTCTTAACCGCCCCATGTGGGTGTGGGACCGCCCATTTGTGTCTCTGCCCCTCCTACCAGCCTCCACGTGGCTTCTTTTTCATATCCTTAGTTATAGGAGTTTGGTTCAACTAGTCCTCAGCTCATTCTCAAAGGTGGTCGTTCGATAATTTAGTTGTAATTTTGATGTGGTTGTGGGAGGAGGCGAGCACAGCATTTACCTACCCCTCCATCTTGACCAGAAGTCTCTCAAGACACAATTTTTATTGTTTCTTGGTTTTTGCTCTACCACGAATTAGATCTAGTTACCCAAAAGCCTTTACCTCAGTCAACCTAAGATTTTATCATCTTAATCTTTAAATGAGAATCTCATTGTTTTGCTTTTATGGTCAATTATTCAACAAAATACAGAGGGGTGCTTTTTTTTTTTTAAATTTCTTTTGTAAAGCATAGTCAAATTTTAACTAGAGATATTTTGTTTCTCCTGAACTTGCCCTCTATTTTTGGAACAAACTATTCTTTGTTCACAAGATAATCTATGAATAGATTGAATAGATTGGCTGATCTTTTATTTTTAAGGTGTAGATACTTAAATGCCCAAGAAGTAGAGATATTTATTCTAAGAATGTCTTTATGTTCCAATGCCTGATGTAAATTGAAATAACAAGAATTTTTTCTGGAATAAATCTTCGCCTTTTAGATTCAGTAAGCCATTCTGTATAGCATAAGATAACAATTATTGGTAAACGAGTGATCGCATTTCTATCGAGAGGGTTATACATATATATAAGTACCCCTTATCCTTGGGAGATACATTGCAAGATCCCCAGTGGATTCCTGAACTATGTATATAGTAGCAACCTCATACAGACTATTTTTTCCCTTATACATATATACCTTTTCATTTAAAGGAAGCACTCATGGCTTCTCTTTGACATCTGTGAATTGCCATCATTACTGCTCTTGCATTTAGGAGACGTCATTAAGTAAAATAAAGGTTATTTGAGCACAAGCACTGCGATACCATGACAGTCCACCTGATAACGAAGACGGCTACTAAGTGACTGACGGGTGGGCGTGCGTACAGCGTGGAGGCTACAGACAAAGGGATGATTCCTGTCCCTGGCAGGACAGAGTGAGACGGTGTGCGATTTCATCGCACGACCCAGAAAGGTGTGCAGTTTAAACCTTGTGAGTCGTTGACCCCCGGAATTTGCCATTTAATACGTTTCAGATTGTGGTTGACAGCAGGTAGCTAAAATCATGGCAAGGGAAACCATGGATAAGGGAGGAACTCTAACGATATTTGTTTTAGTTCTTATTTGCTTCGACTATCAACTGTGTGCTGTAGCAAGTTGGGCCAGGCGTAACAGGACGTTCTTTGAGTTAATCAAATATTTTAATTTCTGGCATGTATCTGAGATGCTGTGCTCAAGTAAGGAAGCACATGGTAAATAAATGTTGTGCGTTTTCACAACCCTCAAACGTATTTTCTTAATTGGATTTCAGGAAGCATCAAAGTGAGGGCTGCACCTTTCTTTGTATAATTCGAGCTGGTAAGCAAGTCCTGGAAAAAGTCACAAAATGAATGAGAATTGTTATCTTCAAATGCATATACACTTTTTGGGGATGTGGCGACTTTACTATATATGTATACATTCCACTCGACTTCCTGTCTGGGTTGATTTTTTGCAACAGCATCTACAGATTTAGGCGTGAGGAAGGGGAAAGGTGCTGCTGTGCTGGGGAGTGTGTGTGTGGAACAGAAAACAGAGGCAGGATATCCCTTTTCAGAATTTCAAGACGGTCCCGTCCTACCACAAAGACTTGGGGTTTGCGGTTTTTCTGGAAGTCCTTTTATTAAATGAGGGAAGAGGTGCCATCTTTTCCTTTTCTACTCACCTTCCCCATTCCAAATCCACCCGTTCTTCACTCTAGTTAAACGGTACCAATTATCTATCTAAAGTAAAATACCGAAATGTGAATTTCTGCGGTGAAGTGTGGGACGTCTTGAGGATGTCTCTGAAAACCCAGAGCCGGTCCCTGTGCTCTGAACTCAAGGTTTATATTTAGAAGACAGTGTGGATCCTGTATTTTTAAATGCTGTAAACATGTTTGTGTGGTTATTTTTAGCTTCTGCAGACTTTAGTGAACTTCCAAGTTGGCAAGTCAGGCACAGTCAGTTGTTGTCTGTTACCTCAGATGCCAGCACTTTGTGAATGACTCTGATTGTCTCACAGGGTTTCTAACATGTTTAAAGCAGATACGTGTGTAAGTTATCTTGCGTCAACTGCATGTGGTATATCTGTATTATTATATGTGCTGCACATACTTCCTTTTTAGCTTTTATGAACTGTATAACTTGGATAACAGTTTGTTTGGAGTTCGGAGTGAGTCGAGTCCTGCCGAGTGGTGCTGATACTCCTCTGGCAGAAACAGCTAGTCGTTTTTCTTCCTCCCAACCCTTCTCTTCTCATCCTCTAGCATTAAATCACGCACACACAAACCCTTACAGTCGCTGTTATTTTCAGTCCATTGTATCTACTTCCTGTTGGTCAAAGGTTATGAGGCTTGGGTAGTGTAGGGGGAGATGGAAAGTCGTTGGGAAAAAGAAGACTTGCCTCGTTTTAGGGCTGACACGCCATAGAAGGGCAAGAAAACACTGGATGTGTTGAAAACAAAAAAAGAGGTAAATGGTCAACAGCTTTTCTGTATGATGAGATTATCATCTGTATGTTCCGTGAATGAAATGCATTCCCCCCGTCCCCCAAAGAATCATGTTTCACAAAAGCGTGACAGCCCCCTCTGTCCTGGAGGCGAAGGGGAGGTCAGCAGAGGCAGCAGCCCTGGGGCAGAGTCTCCTACCTCCCATCAAAGGCCATGATTTCACGTTCTGTGGAGCGGTTCTTTGTCTTGTATTTGACTTCGTATTCCGTTCTCCTTTTTCCACGAGGTTCTGCTTCCTCGCATCTTGAACTTGATGTGTTTTATACTCAATGGCTCCAGAATGCCCAACTTATCTCTTTGGAAGTGTGACTTTCTAAGGAAACCGTTCATTGCCACCTGTGTTTTGTTCCGGGAGCTATAGACTGAGTTTTATGTTTGGAAGAAAACTATACGCAGCATTATTTTGACCGATTGCATATAAATGTCATAATGGAAATTTGGAATTTGTTTTTATAACACTTCAGTGCTTTTCCTTTTGTTCTTCAGGGGTCAGTGTTGTTTTTGAAGACTGGTCCAAATCTCAGTGTATCAGTGTTTTACTTTATTGTAAATTATGGATGTTCAATAAGTGAAAGGAGAAAATGAGAATGTCTTTGTATGTTTGTGGGAAACTCGAAACACTAGCTCTACCCCAGAATTATTTTTGGATTGGGTAGCTGAACAGAGAGAGAGTTCAGAAATTCATTGGTTTTATGGAAGATAAATTTTTATTTAAAAATAAATAGCACTAATAACAATCTGGAAATTATTTTTTTAATCTATATTTAAACAAGCATGTTCTTTTCAAAAAAAAAAAAAACAGTAATTACAACAGCATAGGTGATATGGATTTGTGGGACAAAGTTTGTGGAACACAGTAAATAAGGAAATAGGTTCACGTAATTGTTAGTGTCTCAGGCACAACAGCTTATAGTAGCACTACACAATTTAAACATTAATTTTATTTGGTATTTCCTTATCATTTAGAGCCACAGTTCTCTAATAATTGGTATTGCTTCTTTCTTAAGTATCAGAATCTTTAGAGAGAGAATATATAACTATGTGTATATAAATATATTAATATAAATAATGTTTTATAACTAAAATATGTAGACATTCTTATAATGCTGTAGACACTATCTGAGTTGTGAGTTCCTAATATTAGCGTATTGGCATGGTTTCATATTGACTTGTTCCTTGATTAAGTTTCACTTTGTGTTGACTGAGCCTCGTAGGGGTGGAGATTTGATAGAATTTACGGCTGAACTCTTACAGCGATAAGAAGGCCCCCTGTTGGTTTGGCATGTCACCATTTCTGTGACGACTAAGTTAGTGAAGAACAGAGATAGAATCATCAGCGTCGCCAGGAGACTTTCATTTATTTGTTCATTCATTCAGGTGACACACGTGCCTTTTAAGTCCTTGCAGTCTCTACACTAGGCTAAGCACTTAGAGAGAAATAAGACAGGGTCTTGGGGAGGAAAGCAGCCGTACGAAGGACTGAGTGCCATGCAGGAGGAGAGTCGTCTGATAAAGGTTTGCACAAAGCGGTGTGGACACCTGGTGGAGCAGTCAGCTCTACCTGCTCAGGTGACAGGGAAGCCAGAAAATATAGGAAGGAAGATGTGTCTGGTATTCCTCCTCACCAGTTCCCATCTACTCTAAATGGAAAAGATTCGTTCTTTGCCAAGATCTCAGTATTTTGGAAATTTTGCACACCACTGGGGAAAAAATCTTTAGAATGCCATTCAAAAGTGTCATTTTAGTGAATGTGTAAGACTCCTTTATGGCGATGTATCACAACGTATTTACTCAATTCCCTGTTGTCACTGATCATCCGATTTGCTGGGGACTGAGCTGTTTCCCAGGAGGTGGAACTTTCATTGCCGAAACCGTGACCGTTCTGGGAAAACGGGCATAATTGGTCACCCTACCTGCTATTGAATGTTCAGATTGTGTCAAATATTTACCAGTATACACAAGACTGAGTTGAGTATTTTGGCACCTACATGTTTACCTACATTTTGCATTTCCTTAGGTGAGCTTCCTAGAAATAGAATGAATGGTTCAAGGACTCTGGGCACGTTTGGGGCTCATGACAGTGCTCACAGCCCTTTACTGCACTTGTGCTCAATGCATCTGGATTGGTAGGCGTCTGCCTGGACATTTATGCCACTTCTGCCCCCACAGGTGCTTGGGGAGGTGGGTAGATATGCAGAAGACAGAGCCAGGTACTCATTATCCCGTATCACTAGCCGCAGCTCCCGTTCTAAGCTTCTAACTGGCCAGATTGCATACAACTCCAACTACCTTCTGTGTAGGCCAGAGGCGGGCCAAAGCCGATTCCAAGAGATAGTGTGGACTCCCCAACCCCAGATTCCTGTGACCACACCCTGCTGTGGACTTACTGACTCTTATGGCACATGGTAGTAAGGAAAGGGTGACTTTAGACAAAACCCAAGCGGGGAGTCTTTCTTCCCAGTACAGGTTCGGCTTTGCCTCGCCCCAGTCACACGGGGCATTGTAAACCGGGCTCCTGCCGCCTTTCCGCCTCCTCCTGGTCAGGGCAAAGCAGCCTGACACCCCAGTTAGAGTGTGTCCCCACAGCCCTGACCATTGAGAATTTTGATGAGCTATGACCTAGTGTAAAAATACAAGTGAAAATATACAGCCTGCCCCATGGTGCCGTACTGAGAGTTAATGCCGGCAGGCGACCTGTTTTCCTGTGGAACTTTCGTAACTCAGTTTCCCTGGTTGGGGTCCAAGGACCTCACACCAAGCTGTTCTTCACGGTAAGAAGCATCCAAGCGCAGTCCTGTTTCTGATGTGAGCCCCTGAACCTGCTGGATGATATTCATGTGCCTTTTTCTAAGAAAAGTTTTCATCGCTTTTATCAGAGTCTCAAAAGCAGTTCGTGACCCAGAAAAGGTGTAAGAACTAGGTACTTCGTGTGTATTAAATACGAGGGAGTGTTTGTCATTGCTTTTCTGTTTGTTTTCTGTAGGGTTTATTCCGGGCTTTTGAGGTGGACATCAGGTTAGCAGTGATCTTAACAAGTAAATTATATGCACTGTTAAGTCATCATTTCAAATTCCCTGAATTTTCTCTCCCAGCTGCTGTAGCATTTTTAAGTTAATTTTTTTTTTTTTTATTATTGTTAGTTTTGCTATTATGAAACTGTTTGAGGTCCAGCTGATTTGTTTTTGTCCCGGCCCTGGATGTAAACTCCTATTTAAAAGGTTTGTGGAGCAGTTGTTAGCCTACATCTGGGCTTTGTTCTGCATTATTTTTGGTGTAGTCTTTTGTTTATATTACTAAGCTAAAGTTAGCACAGATCACACCAGGCTAGAAAATGGTGACAATAGTTTGAAAACAGGAAATTTTAGGCTTGTGTGTGTTTGGAACAGATGATCATAATGATAGAGCTGGTGGAGTGGAGACTTCCACCAAACCTGTTTTTTCCTTATTTTGCTCAATGAGAAAAGATGGTGCTTCCTGGAAAACAACTCAAGTATTTTAAAGCAAAGAATTTTCTTTTTTTCCCCCTGTTTCGTGGTAATTGGTTTATCTTTATAGTATTTACCTTGGTGGTAGTATTATGGAAACTTAATATTTTTAATGGGCAATTCCCACAGTGCTTTTTTAGATACGTAAATATCTGAGTATTTACCATTTACCCACATGGTTTGTAAAGAAAATTAAAATAGAATGAATATTGTAACCACCGACTTTATGGGAAGAAGAGGAGAAATTTGTTCTTCTATTTTAAGTGCTCCCAACTTTCTTTTTTTTTTTAACCCCCAAAATTCCAGTCTCTAAAACAAAGTAGTTATACTCGCTTTGTCTAAACTATTTCCTGACTAAGGCTCCTTCCAGATGTATCCTGGAATTCTATATTTAAAAGAAAGCTGAAATTCATTTTTTAGTTGCAGAGTCAAAAGAAGAGTGTGCATTTCCATACATTAACTTTGTTTTATGTACGTCATTTTAGAAAATTAAAAGACTTTTTTAGAGCATTTTTAGGCATAAGCTTTTTAAACACCTAGTATTTTTTTTTAATTATAAGAGCAATAAATGGAAGCTTCTTGAAAAATCAGAATATAAAAAAGCATATAAAATAAAAATATAAAACTTGCCTGATCCTCCCATTCCTATTCCTGGAATTACCACATTAAATATTTCTGGTATTATCTCCGTCTAGACTTGTTTCTCAAAGCGTGGTGTGTATGTGTGTTGTGTGTGTACAAAAACAAATCATTTCAGACAAGTGGAAAATCATATATCATAGGTACAGTTTTGCTTTTTTTCAGTTAACAATTATCTTGTTAGCATTTTTCATATACATGGATCAATCTTGATTTTTAAAAGTTGGCATCAATTTATTATTGTATAGATGTCCCATTGTTTAAATTTAACCTTACCCTGCTGACGAAATTTAGATTAAAACCTACCTTATTAAAAACAGCATTTAAAAAAAATTTAAATCATTTCTTCAATTAAAATAATTACTTAATTAGTTTAAAAAATAAAAATAAAATGAAATAAGATTTAAGTTTAAAAAAAATAAAAATAAAAAGGACAAAGCTGGATGCCCAGACTATAATACAGTGGATCAGATAAGGCCCTGGGCATCATTTTTTTAAAAAAAGTTCTCCAGATATTTGTTACGGCCAGTTAGAGTTGAGAATCACTGGACCACCCAGACCTCTTCTCTTTTACCCCCCATATATTGGCTATTTCTTCAATAATTGGTTCTAACATAAAGGTACAGAGAAGGGATTAGGGGGTCTTGGCAGGTGTTACCCCAGGCATGTTTTCCATCAGTGATACCATAGAGACTCAGAAAACAAGTGTTTTTCTTTATAACTGAGCCCATTGGCCATTTAGGCAAATTGGGCATATTTTGTGAATTTGTTAATATTGTTGCAGGTGATGGTTTGGAGCTAATCCAGACTGAATTTTTTTCTTCCCACTATGGAAGATCTATATAGGTAGAATGAGACTCCATCTATACCTTCTTGCCAATATATACATACACACCCATACTCTGTAAGGGTGTGGGATAAACCTATCCTAAGATCTTCCTTCAGAGTGACAAGTCTATCTTCAGTTTAATGTACATAATTTGCTTAACTACAGAAAGTATTTCGAAGAACAATTTCTTTAAAATGAAGTTTTAAATACCCCTTATATCCGTAGAGGTTTATTATTATTTTTATTCTTCATTTATGGTTTATACACTTCTGCCTTGCTCGATAATTCTTATCAGCCAATTTACAAATGGGCTGGGCAGATTGCAGTCATGCCATTATCCCCACAAAGCATAGGTAGTGCGAGAACTTCCATATTTTTATCCTTGCCTCTTCGATTGGCATGTTCAGCAGACATTGACTGAGCACCTCCTTGGGACTAGGCAACGAGAAAAGAAAGATGAAGGTGAAAAGACTTGGGTCCAGGCCTCAAGAGACGGACTTGGAAGGATGTCAAACACCATAACGCGGAATGAGTCGGAAACGGAGGGAGAACTCGAGGGGCCTGCTCAGGGATGCTTCCCAGAAGTGGTCTGAGCTGAATCCAGGAGGTGAATTATGTGCCCAGGGGCAGCGTGTGTCAAGGCCCGTGGGAGGACAGAAGCGGCGTGTCAGGGGAACTGCCAGCATTTCGCATGTGGTTGGAAGGCAGAGGCCAGAAGCAAAGCTCAAGAGCTAGAGGCCTAGACGGACCCGTGTGCCCTGCCAGAGGGTTGGGCTTCGTCCTGCAGGCACAAGGCTGAACATAGGGAATGGGTAGATTGCGTGGAGGTACTCCAAGCATCATGAATATTTACTTTGGTAGTCCGATCTAAATATATTTCTACTGGGACCGAGGACTGTTCATGCTGTTCTGTTTTGACGCTAATGTAGCCAAAGTTAATCTGGAAACCCTGAAATGAGACACTGGTGTCAGAGTATGGTGCTTTTAAGCCACTTGAAAACGCAGACCTGCTGATGCAGTCTTATTACTACATCACTTTTCCAACTTCAAATCGCGGCGACTAATGCCTGTAAGGAATGACAACGACGCACACCTTGGCGCAGTTTTCCAAAGCAAACCAGCTCGTCAGATAATTTTTCACGTGAATTTTGTTGAAAATTGCTTCGAGTGCCTGGTGTTGAAGGTCTCCAGAAAGTGTCTCTTTTGTCTTTTACTGCTCTGCAGGATTGGCCGAGGCGTGTGCAGCTTTCTCCGGGGCTACCAAGGCAGCGAGAATTAAAAATAGGGCAAACTTTAAGAATCCCAGATATTTTCCGATAACAAAGACCGGTTTATGCGGGCCCATTCTGTGCTCTGACAAAACACAGAGGCGCTTTTGTGCTGCGATTAGCAAGGATGCTGATGTCAGTGCTCTTGTCGAGCATCAAGCTTTATTCTGTGGCTAAATTGTGCTTTGTGCCATAATCCAGAGGACCTTTGTCTCTGCCTTATTAAAGTGTGTAGTTTATGTAATTGCTTTTGTTTTCCAGTTTATTCTGTGCCAGATTCAATGAGAGTGACTCATTTTATGACTGAGACAAACGTTCGCATTTGGACCATGTTAATAAATAAATAAGGGGCAGGTGCTGCTGGCTAAATTCTGTGTTTTAATGCTGTAATTTCCTGCCGTAAAGGGTTTATCTCTCGTATTATGTCTACTCAGGCCTCTGTAATCACTAGCCGAATCTATCTAGTGCACCTTACTTCATCGCTCCTCATTTCTTGGCGATTTATTTTGGTTTCCAAGGGCCTTTTAAATTTTAACAATGTCATTTCAACAAGGAAGCAATAAAAGGGATGGGGAAGCCATGGTTAACCAGAGACAAAGAATGACACATGAGCTATAGCAAAAGGGTACGTTTTGTTCTTTTCTCTTTGTGTCTTTTTCCCCCCCGAGGTGTTTGGGGCATGTTCACCTTATTATGTATCTGTTCGGTATTGGAGTTCTTTTCCTCAAGTGGAAGAGGTTTTGAAAACACATCTTTCTGTTCAGCGTGGCCCATGTAGCTAATCTGATATTCGCAAAAACCGTACAACTCGATAGTCACAGGGGAATTCTGTTTATTGCACAGATATTTCTAGGTACCAGGTCCTGTGCCGAGCATTGACTGTGCAGTGGCAAATAAAGCAGACACGGTCACTGTCTTCTTGGACTTGACAGTCTGCTTAGGGAGTTAGAGACTGAATAAGTACACACAAAGAAAACTTGAATTGCAGAATTACAGAAGTCACTACCTAGGTAAGTAAAGGTAGTCTCCAGAACTATGCCCTGCTTTACATCGGGGGTGGATGGGTTGAGGGTAGTTGGGAAAGGGAAGGCCTGAAGGTCAGAGTCAGGCCTGTGCAAAGTCCTCGAGGCAGGAAACAGTTTGGCATCTTATAAACCGTATGATTAGAAAGGAGAAGTGACCGCTGACAAAACGATTATAAATGGTCTGTGCAAGCACAGCGGTCTGGCACTATTTAGTACGGTGGCAAATGACCGTCTCTACAGTCCAACGCTCTGAGAGCTCCAGTGCCTGCGGTACCCAGGCTGATCCTAGGGAATGGGTGAATTACAGTCAATGAATTATGTAGGAAGACATTTGAGAAAGATTTCCATGTGAAACATTAAAGTTCGAAAAAGTCATTTCTGTATTGAAAGACAGAAGCTTCGCTATCTGGAGCAATCACTTACTAAAAAATATGATTCCTTGATGGCCCTGGGTAAATGACATACTACTATATTTATTTGTGTGTGTGTGTGTTCACTTCTCTATTACTTTTTCAAGCTTACTGCTTGGTAAGGCGGTATCCAGAAAGGCGTGATTGTCCTAAGAGAAGATATTTATTTGTTTTGAAGTAAATAGATATATATTTATAATCCAGAAATTAGTGCTAAATTCATGTGACTTTAACACGTGGACTTCAATGCTATCTAAAGCACTTTAGCACTACACACTGCCTTCTCTTCTGAACCCATCATTTACTTTTCCCTTTGAGCTGCAGTCACCCTTGAAGTTAATTTAAAGTCTTGGTGATATTAAAGGACTACGTAATATTTTTAGGCCTTTGTGATTTTCCTACTAATAGTCTTCTTAAAGGATTGCATAAGTTTTTCCATGAAGAAATGCCTGTCCATTTAGCAGTAGTTCTGCAGATATTTTGCCAGGGCTGCTATATTCGCAAATGTTTTTGTGGATGGTATTTTTTTTTTTTATAATTAGGACACTCCTTGAGAGTCGGAATTATGAATTACCTACTTGTATTTATTCCCACATGTACCTAGCATGGTGTCCACAGTATAATCAATAACTTACTGATTGATTTACTTAATGTGGCCAACTTTCCTTGAATGGACACAATTTAAAGAATCTCTTTTAATGTTAAACCTGAAGTTTCACCCAAGTTGATTCAGTTGTTATTGGTTGCCCAAGTTCTTAGGAACCAGACGAGCTGGTTTATGGACGGACCACTCTTGTCCCTTAGTTTTCATTGTCTCTGTCTCTGCCTCAGAGCATTGCCATAGCGTCCTCGACCCTCCATCAGTGAACTGCAAGTCAAGTTGATTCATGTCGGAATTTATTATAAAACTTAGTGAAGATGGAGGCTGAGACCAAACATCTGCTGGAGAAGTATATGTGGATTTGAGTTAAGCCTCTTTTCCCTCCGCTCTCATGTATTTTTCAGGATAAAATGAAGCAGTTTTTAGTCGATGCCTTTTGTGTAATAGAGGCCAAATTTTGTAAAACAAAAACTACAGAGAGACCCTATCATGTCATACTAGTAGTGCTTCTGGTAATTATAATTTACCAGATTTTTCAAAGGACTGATGTGTATTTTAATGAAGAAAGTCGAAATAATGTTCTGGGGAAATCAGCCTTTGTTATAGTATCAACATGATGAGCATTCTTTGTCCAATTAGACTGTATGTCGAGCACTAAATTTATTTACTACTATGACTAAAATTCATAACGCCGTAAGCATAAGGCTGTCATTACCTTGTACCACTAGAAGAGACATACTTCGTCCGCTTATACTTTTCCAGCAATAAAGGATCGAGGTGTGTGTGACTGATTCTCCACCCCGATCTCCAAAATCCTGAGAGCGTATGATTTCATTCGGGTTCATAAATTGTCATGTGTCTCAGTCCCTCCGCTTTCTGGTGTGTTACTTCACATGTTCAGTTTGGAGGAGAGAAGGCCTCTTAGTAGATGACTGAGACTTCTTAAATAGGTGTCTTTGTGATCTAGCTGACTGCCCTCTGAGGAAGGCCTTCAGAGAGGACTAAGGCTTAATTTTTTTTTTTTTTTCCTGGGCAGAGTTGTTACGTTTAAGGCTGTTGAAACCGACTGTTTTCGCCATTTGGTTCTGCTTTTGTTATTCGATTAACATAGATGTTAGGGAGGGTAATAGTAAGAGAATTTTAGGCTTCTTTAGGCATAGAATTAAACTCAAAATTCCCAAATGTGAAGGGAGTAGATGGTGAGTATAGGCCCAGATTGCCAATATATGTTAGTTGGGAAGAGAAGGAGAAAGAAAGGCTAAAAGAATGTTGTACTTGAGAATACAGCTCTTATCCATGTAGTCTGAACAGCGGTCTGGCAAAAAGTAAGACACGTCCTATTTCTTTGATGACTTTTCAGGTGAGAAAACAAGAAAGCTTCTACACACATTTTTACCCTCTAGACTCCTTGCCCCTACAGAGAGAGAGAGAGAGAGAGAGAGAGAGAGAGAGAGAGAGAGAGAGAGAGAGAGAGACCTATTGCTTAAAATATGAAGGAGTCTTTGAAGAAGTACCTTTATGTATATTCTTTTATGCGTATTCTTTATGGCATAATTTTAAGACATGAACAAATATTGCTTTAAAAAAATTGTGGTAAGATATATATAACATAAAATCTACCAGTGAATCATTTTTAAGTGTACAGGAGAGCGGCATTGAGTACATTCACATTGTTAGGTAACCATTACTACTAACATCTCTCTCCAGAACTTTTTCATCTTTACAAACTGACACTGTACTCGTTAAACATTAACTTCCCATCTCCCTTTCTGCCCAACCCCTGGCTTTCTGCCTTTATGAATTTGATTACTATAGGTACCTCATATAAGCAGAATCCTACAGTTTTTGACCCTTGCCACCGGCTTCTTTCACTTAGCATAATGTCTCAAGGTTCATCCATGTTGTAGCATGCGTCAGAATTCTTCCCTTTTATGGCTGAATAATATTCCATTGTATCTATATGCTTCATTTTGTTTGTCTTTCATTCATCATTGGACACTCGGATGTCCATTGCTTCTACCTTTGGACTGTTGTGAGTAATGCTGCTGTGAATATGGGTGTACAAATACCAGTTTGAGACTTTGCTTTCAGCTCTTTGGGATGTATACACACAACTGGAATTTTTTGAGGATCTGCCATACCATTTTCCACAACAGTTTCACCATTTTATAGTTCTACCAGCAATGGAGAGGTTCTAATCTCTCCACATCCTGACCAACACTTGTTATTTCCTGCTTTTTCAATAACAGCCATTCTAATGCATATGAAGTGGTATCTCATTGTGGTTTCGATCTGCATTTCTCTAATGATAATGATGTCAAACATCTGTTTGTGTGTTTGTTGGACAATTGTATCTCTTCTTTGGAGAGTCTTTTCAAGGCTCTTTGCTCATTTTTTAATTGGGCGGTTTATTTTTGTTGTTATTGAGTTGTAGGAGTTACTGATGTATTCTGGATATTAATCTCTTATCAGATTGGTGATTTGCAAATATGTGCTCTCATTCTGTGAGTTGCCGTTTTACTCTGTTGCTTGTGTCTTTCAATGTATGAGAGTTGTAAATTTGCCATAATTCAGCTTATCTATTTTTCCTTTTTTTCTTGTGTTCTTGTGTCACATCCAAGAAATCATTGCCAAACCTAACGTCATGAAGCTTTTCTTTATGTTTTCTTCTAAGAGTTTTATAATTTGAGCTCTTGCATTTAGCTAAGTCTTTGATCCATTTGCATTAATTTTTATATGAAGTCAGGTGAGAGTCCATCCTCGTTATATTGTATACCGATATGTGGTTTTCCTAGCCTCATTTGTTGAAACCACTGCTTTTTTATAGTTAGTAAAAACTGACTTGTTTTGTTGACTTGATATTTCATCAACAAGTGCAATATATTCTGATATCTTATTAGATCTAATAGAAAATAATATGTGTAGGTACACATATTTATTAAGTTATTATTAAGTTCATTGGGGCATCAGTAAACTTTGCTGGAGTGGTAGATAATTCTGCAGAAACAAAGAAAACATTGCAGGACTTTCTCTAGATAATGCATTTGTCAGATTGGTTCGATAAATGAGCCTCTTCTTGAAAATTTTCTAAATTAATACCAGGTGGATATTTCTGCTTTGTTTCTAGGCATGGAAGAGGAGATGGTTCGTGTTACGCAGTGGCCGTTTAACCGGAGATCCGGATGTCTTGGAATATTACAAAAATGATCATGCCAAGAAGCCTATCCGTATTATTGATTTAAATTTATGTCAGCAAGTTGATGCTGGATTGACATTTAACAAAAAAGAGTTTGAAAACAGCTACATTTTTGATATCAACACCATTGATCGAATTTTCTACCTGGTAGCAGAAAGTGAGGAAGAGATGAATAAGTGGGTTCGCTGTATTTGTGACATCTGTGGGTTTAATCCTACAGAAGAAGGTAAGTTCAAGTTTTGTTATTCAGCCTTTCTCCTTTATTACTACGTTTTAGAACTGTTATGCAATTCTTTATTTCAGTTACGCAATACAATATTTTGGGTTTTTTATAATAGTAACATTTGGAAAAAGCAACTAAACCCTTTAATCAGTTTGGGGAGAAACTATTTATAGGTTTTAGAAAGAAAAAGTAAACCATTGTGTAGCAGTGTCTAAATGTCCTGAAGGAGATGTTGCAACAAAACATACTATTTAAAAGAATTTTTTGAGTTCCTATATAAATATTCAGTTGAACCTTATAACACAGCTGATATTTGACTGTTTTTGACCACCTCTTAAAAACAACATTTTCACGTGGCTCAGCGTAATTCTTTAGGTGTTATTTTTAAACCTATCTTGGATTATGAAGTTACGAAATAGCCAAGGTAATTATCAATATCTCCAAAAATGCGTATGAGAATCAGCCACAAAACATGATGAAAAGGTAACAAACAAATACGTTTACTTAAACAAAGGTCCTGAACAGAGCATTGGAGGAAGAGTGGTCTCGGGTTTGGATAAGAGTTGGTGAAGAAAATTCCTCAGAAGACAAATGGGCGATTGTGGACTTTGAAGTAGTATTTCTGCATAAATAAAGGGAGGGGTGCAGAACCCCCCAGCCTTAAGGATTAGGGAGAGGAAGGACTAAGAGGTGGCACAGAATTCTGCGTGCCTAGAGCAGAGGGCCATGAGTGATAAAAGCAAGGGGAGAATTGCTTGAGGATCTGAGATTTGGGGTGCCCCTCTTGGGAAGAGCTGAGTGATTACAGGTCTCAAGAAGAATTTTACAAGTGCAATTCCTCTCCAGGTGCCTTCATATAGCTAACCTGACAGCGTATCTCCTGTCTACTTCTCTATGTTTCTTTTTTTTTTTTTTTTTTTTTTGGTAAGTAAACACTAAGAACTATGTAGGGGACTTCAATACAAATTTAGGTTTGCAGAGCCAAGGATCAGGAATAAGGTCTTTGACCTTATTATCGTCATGGTTATACTCGTGTTTGCAGGCGTACATTTCCAAATATCTATATTTAGGAGCGCTCGAGATTCAGTGCGGTGTGGAAAAACTGTATTAACAATCAACATCAAGTTTTGGACTGAAGCAAAACAGTAATCATCTCTAATTAGCTCAGGTCAGCATGCTGCTTCCGCTCTGGCCAGTACACAGCCCAGGAGAATGGCCTTCCAGGCCTGGGATTGGCCCAGTGGGCTGGGGAGGGGAAACCCCTTGGTGAGGAACCCAGAATGTCCAAGGGAGCCACACTGAGAGGGAAGGAGGCGTCCAGTTTAGACAGGAGGCAGCTCATAAACTACAGCTCTTTCACAGAGCTCCAGCGATGAAAAGCCTCAAGAAATGGTTTCATGTAGAGAATTAAGGCTTCAGTTGTTTCTGTGAGGTTACCAAATATGCTCGCATTCTGGGGTATTATTTCTAACTCCAGTTAAACTCCTTTCCTTTTCTGTTCGCATGTATCGTATATATTTGAGTGCAGTGGGGGATTTTAAAGGTAAAGTCTCAACTGAGATAGCTTCCTGTGTCGTGGTTATTTAATAACCACTCGGTATTACTAATTATTGGATTTAGACATTACGTTAGTTTTGTTATGTGACGGATTTTCAGTTAAAATAATGTAAGTCGTCGTCTAATCTTTTTGTTGATATTGTTCTTTTGCCTGCTACCTTTTCAGGTAGAATTTGTTTGGGGACATAAAGGCAGACTTCTGTCCCTGTTGGTTGCTTGTATAGAGTCAGCTCATGTAAAAGACTGAGTAGGTGTCCTTCTGTCTGCCTTTGTTTTCTTTATGATCCTCCTGAATATATTTAAAAGAGAAATGAGATGCTCTCTTTTAGAGGAGGTATGTCCTTCAGTCAAGGAATGCGAGGGTCTAATTTTTGGAAGTCCATTAGCAGGCGAGGAGAGTTGAGACCCCCCCAAGAACTTCTCATGTTCCAGTGTCCCGGATAACTTTGCAAGTTTTACGGCGTGGAGTCTGGTCCATTCGTCCATGATTCCACCGTCTGGGAGCTTGATGAACACCCAGTCCACTGCTTTAGGAAGTTGATTCAGTAATTTATGAAATTTCTTGAATTTGCCAGCACTCTGCGTAGGCTTTGGGCGTTTACTCAACCCATGTATGTTAGGCAACACTAGTTAGGGGATCAAACAATGAACATTACATCCGTGGAACAGAGCATCTAATAGGAGAAGATTCATATCCAAAATAATTCATTACAGTTGTTGATGAGTATAACATATATGTGACACATACATATATATAAAATTATACTTTAATGTATATTTAATTTATGTAATATATATTTATTGAAATATGATACTATGAGAGCATGTAAATAGTTTTGCCTTCGTAGAACTTGTAATCAGTCTAGTAGGAGACAGGCAAATATCTAGGAATTATATACTGGTTGCAAAGTGCTCTGATAGAAAATAAATAAGCCTTAGATGGCAGCTGATTTATTCTTAAGAGGGTCAGGAAAAGCGTAGGTAGTTTTAAATGGCACTGTAACTATAACTGATAATGAGAACATTATTTTTGTACTTAGTAGAACATTTTCTTTGATATTAGTAGTCAGAACTCATCACAGTGTCTCTTTTCACTTTATAAACTTACTAGTATGGGGGCGGGGGTTTCTGAAACTTGAAAGCTAGTGACCTTTTCAGTGGCAAAACTCCCCAATTCTTAAAAACAGATAGAAGTTTATTTGCTTGCGTGAAACTCTCAATTTGCGAGCTTTATGCCTTCACAATATCCATAAAAGGGGAGGTTGAAGAAAATTAATATTTTGATTAATCAAACTTAACTTATGTAATCTGAGTTAGTTATCAAGAACAGCTCTGTTAATCAAAAGTCATTTTGATCCGTTCATTAAAACACGCCCTAAGGACTGAAATTTGTCAGGCTTTCTAAATTTAGTTCATGAGCTATATCTAAATGTGACTATATTTATTTTTTAAATTCTGCAGTTCTGCAATTTTCCACAAGTTCGTCCCGGCCACCTCCCAAGTAGCCACAGTTAGAAATGTCCTACTATACTATGTCGAAAACTTGAGTTTCTTGGAATAAATTTTTAAAAGATGAGCAATCCTTCATTGTGTAGTATCAAAGAACCACAAAAATATTTTATTTCACTCTATAATTTTGGTTTTTGATGCATAGTAGCAAAACTACAGAACTTTAAAGTCAACCACTCTATTTCTTTATTCATTCGTAGTTGAGTTTACTGCATGCCTTTTTTAAAAAAATCCACACATTTAAAGATTTGTTATCAAATGCTAAACCTCTGGAACTGCTATTATCCTTTGTGATCACATTTATACAGTTTAGTATAACAAGGAAAATATCAAAATGTCTTTGTTCTCTCAGTCACTTTACTGCCTGCTTTATATTCTCTTGCTCCCCAATAGATCTTACTGCCAATCACTAAATAAGTGTTTTGTTTTTACCTAGATCTGTCTGTCCCCTGAGCCCTGTGCCTTTCCATTTCAGAGAGCTGAATATGCTCCCGTTCTTGGCTTAAAACTAATAACATGAAATGATATTTCATTAGACGAGTATCAGACTAGACGTGGGAAGAAATAGATTGTGCTTGTATATTACGATCTGAGAAAATAACTATCCTCAATCCCTATGAGAATAACTAATTTTCTCCTGAAAACAAAAGGAAAGGGGAAAAATCTGACCTGTGTTTTGATTCCAGGAACCTCTCAGAATATCCTTACCATGTTATTTCCGCTGCTCCAGGTGACCGCTGCTATTATTGAATGCTCAGAATGCTGGCAGGCTGCATCTGTTTTCAGACTTTAGCTCATTGAATGCTGTGTGGTTCCTGCGAATGCTTTTATTTAGTGGACTTGAGGGTCAAAACTAATTTCTTTTGTTTTTCTTGGAGATGTGCAGATTTATTTTTGTTCCTACACCAACTTGGAAGCTGTTAAATCTGCCAACCAAGTGCCCAGAAGCACTGCCGAAGGGTTGGATACAGCTAACGAACTTGGTGCAAAGGCTCCAAGTTCAAGATTGGAAAAGTTGCCTCTTATCGGTTCAGTTGCTTTTCTCAAAATGCCCAGATATTAATGACTTTAGAAAAAAGTAGTGTGATTCTCTGTTTGATTTTCTTCCCTTTAGAAAGTATCGCTAACATGTAAGCATATGCATATGCTCCTTTTCCTACAAAGCAGTACTTCTTAGTTAGGGAATGTTGAAATTTCTTTTTATTTACTTTTTTTTTTAATTCAGGTATAACTTACTACTGTGAAAGGCACAGATCTTAAGTGTACAACTAAATATAGTTTTATATATCCTTCCATTATACATCGAAATAGAAATCCGGTAACTATCACTCATATCAAAAAACAGAACATTTTCAGTACCCCAGAAGGTTTTCTCATGCTTCTTCCCAATAAAAACGCTGAAGAAAAAAAAAAAAATGCCCAAATATAACCATTATTTTGCTTCTAACACCATAGATTAATTTTGCCTCTACTTGAACTTCATATAAATAAAACCCTGAGTCTGGCTTCTTTTTTCTAATATTCGGTCTGTGGGATTCATCCATGCAGCACGGAGCAGACATCCTTCATCCTATGGAGCATTACGATGTGTTTGAATGTTGAGGGACGTTTGTATTGTTTTCACTTTTCAGTTAATACACGTAAAGCTGTTGTGAACATTCTTATATGTGTCCTCTGAGGGACACGATCACTTATTTCTTTGGGGAATATACCCATGAGCAGAATTGCCACACCATAGTGTATCTATTCAGCTGCAGTAGATTTAGTAGCTTTAGTTTTCCAAAGTTATTGTACGATTTTACTCTGCATTAGCAACATTTGGTGTTGTCGGTCATTAATTTAGCCATTCTAGGAAGTATGGAATGGCATCTCATTGTGGTTTTAATCTGCACTTTTCCTGAGGACCAGTTCGACCAGAGTGTGTTTAGTTTTATTATACATTTTTAAACTGCTGCCCCTAAATCTTGATTCACTGAGTCTCCTAAGCACCTAGATTTCTAAAATGCCCCGCACGTGATTCTGAGGCCATGACACCTCAGGACATGAATTAAGGCAATGGTCAGCTCTTCTTAAGGGTTTATTTTCAAAGTCTCTAAGAAAGTTTTCACAAACTCTTAAGGCAATAGTCATGACAAAAATTTTCTACTTGAAACACATTAAATAGCTTGGCTGTGATTAAATGTCTTCATTATTTGATTAAATAAAGAAACTGCAGGTTCCTCACTGAAAATTGCAACTATTGCTGTTTCTTGTTTGTATCCGTTTATAAAATGTTATTTTATTTAAAAAAAAGATGTGTTCAGAAGTGAGAAGATGGTTATTGTATCATCAATGACACCACTTGGTCTTTATGGACTGTTAAGCACTAAGTTAATTAGTAGACATAGATCTATTCAAAATACTTCTCTTTACAGAAAAAAAAAAAGTTAATACAACAGAACAGGTAAATTAGTAATCAATAACAACGGAATAACTTATTTACCTTTAATTTTGAATGTAATGGTAACACTTGCATATTAGAAACCAAAAAATGTCCTGTCCACGAATGTAGCCCATTCTCAGAGAAAAGCATCTCATCTGGTCTCCTGACAAGGACACAACGTCGAAGACGGGAGTTTTATTACCGCAGGCTCGGACAGAGGATGTTAGGAGGATACAGAATCAGCGACCTGTCACACCGGCTTTGGGATATTCCACCTTACCATTAAGAAAGAGGAGACCTGCTTCCCAGGACTTAAGCTCTTCTGCTGTTTGGTTAGGGGGGAAAAATATTATTTTGAAGGTTTAGAGGTATTATCTGGGCACCCCAGCTGCTGTGAGGGATGTTAACACCAGGACATTATGGTTCCAAATAGGATAAAACTGTGTATTAAAGCTAGGGATCACATGAGTCAATTTGTTATTTGTGGCTCTCCTCACATAATAATCTACTTCTCTCCGCAGAAAGCTGGTTAAAGCTTTCCTTAGCAATATTTAATAGTTTTTTAAGTAAAACTCAATTAGTAGTTTGCTCCAGCAGCTTTATTAGCCCTTTAATAGATGCTAATTTACTCTTCATGCCTTCTGAATGAAAAGTTAGGAAATAATTTTACATACATAAGCAAACCCTAAAGTGGTTTTTTTTCCTCAGAAACTTGTTTTGTTTTAGTGTTTTTTGGGGTTTTTTTTGTTTGTTTTTTTTACATCTATAGCACCTGGTCTTCCTAAGTGGTCTCCCAGTCCCAATCCTGCTTAGCTTCCAAGATCAGACGAGATCAGGCACTTTTAGGGTGGCATGACCATAGACTGTTCTCAGAAACTTGATACCAGCATTACTTAGAAAGAGCAGTAAGTTAGAAACCCAAGGGAGGCAGAAAACAGCAAACGTGGTCTCCTCAGCTACCTGTGGTGTAGAATAGGGGCAAATTGCATGTTTATGGCAAGATGAAGAAAAGTATCCTTTTTCAGATGACTAGCTAACTTTGATCAGAAATTTTCTGTTAGAGAATATTTAGACACACTGCAACGCTTGCATTAAAATATGCAGAGCTGTGTATCTAGTCAAATTAACATGAGTAAAATAATCCCAAAGGCTGAAACTTTGAAAATAGTGCATTATCTGAGCCAAAGTGGTAGAACAGTGGCCTTTCCCTTTGAAAGACCTTTGTACATCGTGTTGTTTGGAATGGTTGGGCTTGCTTTTCACAGATGTTCCAAAGTCTTTTCTTTCATGAACTTGCCAGTGAACATAATGGAAGATTCTCTCCATTACCAGTTCTTGCCAAGTTGACCCCTGAACAATGTGGAGGGTTAGGGGCGTCGAAAAACTTTTGACTCTTCCAAACTCAGTTGTCCCTCGGTATCTGCTGGGGGTTAGTTCTAGGACCTCGTGTAAAAGTTCCTCGTTAAAATGGTGTAGAACAATGTGTAAATCAGCCCTCCGCACCCAGATGGAAAATACTGTTTTTGATCCACTGTGGGTTAAATGTGTGGATGCAAAACCCAGGGATACGGAGGGCCAATACATATTTATTGAAAAAAATCCACATGTAGGTGGACCTCCACAGTTCTAACCCCATGCTGTTCCAGGAGCAACTATATACAGTAAGTCTTCCCATACTGTGAACACGGTGTATATTTTAAAGGAAGGCTTTGAATTCCAGTCTTTTTTTCATTTTTTTTTTTTTTTTTTTAGAAAACTGAGAGAATTTTGTAGCTATAAAGAGGGTAAAAACATTCATCATTCATGGCTGGGAGAAATGGAAGATTAAAAATGAGACAGTCCCATTGTGTTAAGAAAACAAGGTCAGATAAATGTGATTGCCTGGCTGGGTGATTTTTTTTTCTCCACTTAAGACGAATCACTCAGTTTGCTTAGTGTATAGCCATCGCATTTAGAGAAAAAAAAAATATGAAAGGAAAGTTTATCTATAAAGACATCCACCTGGAAAAGTTATTCTGGGAGTTACAGTGGAAAAATAGAATTCATACTGGTTTATATAGTGAAGTATTTCCAGTATTTAGTTTCATTTTGTTTTGGTCAGAACTAAAACTCGAACTGGAGAAGTATATAAAAATACTTGTGAGTACAGCCTAGGACACAGTAACTGCATTTTAATCCTCTGCTCTTTTCTCCTCAATGTATGGATTTTTCTTAAGCTCTTCTTTAAAGGTAAATAGTTTTCATGGTTTCCCTTAAGTTTAGCACATCACAAGGATTTACTCTGAGTCACTGATTAATCTATGGTGTTTTAAATCCCCTTAAATCAGTCTCTGTATATTTGCAACTGAATCAAAATAATAAAACATTTCATAGTGTTTGTTATATAACTATTTAAAATCAATATCTAGTAGACATGATATTTATGAGTTCCCACTGAAATGATGGCATTATGTTGTACAAATGTGCCAAAATTCATTTTTTTATTCTTACTATTTTCTCTTCTCACCTTTCACAAATAAGAAAAGAGCTAATTAACTCCTGCCATAAAGTGTTAGATTTAATGAGCTTGTATGAAGATTTCACATCGCACGCAACATAACAAAGATAAAATGTGGGAAATTAGCTCAGTTTCTATACACTCAGGCAAAATTCTCCAACTGAAAGAAGTTTTAAAAGTTAATTAGCATTTATTAGGGCTCACAAATTTCTTTTTGTGAGCAAATTTCAAACTGCATATACAAGTGAATGGGTCTTACAGATTTGGGAGTGTGTCCATTGCTATAATCTCTCAACCTAACATAGAGAAAGTGCTAAGTGACTTTCTACTGGGTGAATGAAACACTTTGAGCATCTTCCGCATGTAAGACGGTGAAGCTTAGGAGTTTGGTCCTTTTCCTTTGTTCTGGGGACCCGCAATTAAAGATGAACTGTCACGTGTAGCCATATTTTGTGTTGTTCAAGCTTTACAATTGGGACACGAGTGTCTGTATCTAGGAAGAAATTATAAAATGAGCTATGGAAACTTTGCTGCAGTAACATAGGAATACTAAAGTTGAATTCATAAAGACATGATCAAAAGCATGTAGACGTATTCTATAGCATCTAGAGGAGACAGAGCTGACATGTAGCTACTCCCTGGTGAATTAACAGGTCAGATGACCTGCATGATTTTACTTGGTAGAGCATATTAATATAATGAAGAGAATACGAATTATTACATTAACAGTATTAATATGGTCTAATATAAGCAGACAGTAAATGAACTTGTTTATTCTTCTATGAGAATTTACCTTTGACTGGATTTAGAGCCATGTTTTCCTAACCAGACTAACAGATACTTTTTCTTCTGGACCCTTAAATTTTTACTTGGTTGTGTCAGTGACTACACTGGGATTTTACTCTTGGGTTTTCAACTCATTTCAAATTCTTTTGTTCTACACACTTTAGTTATTTTCCAGTGCCTTCTCAGAACATCATTAAGTACTTAATAAATTACTTCTTTATTTGCGACCCCTTTTGCATGAGAATACTGCAGAAACCCCAAAAAGGGCAAATGAGACTGTAAGCTGAGAAAAGAAGGGATGCCTTAAAAAAACATGAATCCCAGAAGAAGAACTATTTCTCCATCGTAGCTGAGAAGTAGAAAGAAAAGAACAAACAGCAGAATAAAGGTGGGGTCAAGAGCTGACCCTCGTAGTTTCGTAGTTGGTACCATAGGCCTTAAGGTGCCATGGGATTCTGTGGGTCCCGTTGGAAGGCTGGCTTGGCGGAGAGGCAGTAAATCATCCCAGAAAAAAAAAAATCTGCCTTGTGCTAAGGTTATAGAGCATCTTCCTTCCCAGGAACCTCAAAACTAGAGACTGCAAAAGGCAAGGTTAACTACGGCTTTTTCCAATCTCCTCAACAAGAACCCAGTATTTCCTGCATAAATGTTGCCATTGAGGTCACACTTGTCTTAACTGACAAGGTCATGGTTTCTCCTGTTGTCATGCGTTTAAACAATTCATCTCCAAACTTTCAAGTAGCTTTAAGAAAATAGTTCTTAAAATAGGACAGGGAGTGATAGTTACACTTTGGCATTGCAGATCCCGTGAAGCCCTTCGGCAACCCCACACCAACACCAGCGGATTTACCTGTCGCCATAAATACGGGCCATCATCCACCCAGGCGGATTCATCATCTGTGGCTCCACCGCCTCCATATCAGCTGATCAACCTTCCACCACATCTGGAAACTCTTGGCATCCAGGAGGATCCTCAAGACTACCTCTTGCTAATCAACTGTCAAAGCAAGAAGCCTGAACCCACCAGGTAAACACACAGATGCCCGTGTGTGTGCGTGTCTGTACATACATGCGTGTGTGTACACTTAGGAATCATACCTTTAAACTTTTTTTAACCTCGATTGGCAAGCTTAAAAGACACCATCTCTTTAGGCTTATGATAAGGTTGATATTTCTCCACTAACGATTTCCGATATTCGGGAGATTTTATTGAAGAAACACATTCTCGAGCATCTTTTGGGCAAAGAACACTTGTACTAAAAGGCTCTTTGGGAAACCTGTCACCTGTTTCTTAGCCTTTGTTGCAGACTCACAGTATTACTTGCTTAACAGATTTCACTGATTTGTAAATGGTGATCTTGCTCCATTTCTTATGTGATTATAAACCAGCCAAGGGTCATCTTTTGTTTCTGAAGAAGGAGAGGAATACCTACTACTAGAAGATTTTGAAAGCAAAACGATTCCATTGCAGTGAGTGTGTTGTGGTTGCTTTGGATCTGTGTGAGAAATTAATCGTACAGGTAAAATCCCAATATAGTACATTCTGTGGAATACAAATTGGGCTTTAGTGAAATTTGATGAAATCAAATATATTGCTAAAAGCTGTGGAACTTTGGAATGTTCATGTCTACCAATGAAGCAGAGTTTTTACCTCAAGCCTTGACTTTATAAATTTGTAAGTAGAAAGGAGTGTATGGATTTTAGTGCTAGACCAGAGGTAACAGAAAGCCTTTCGCAAATCCCTGGCTTCCTGTCATCTCCATCTCTGCTCCAAGATGCCTCTCTTCTCAGGTATAAGATATTTTAATGTGATATTTAGTAATTGGAAGTCTTGGGGTGACAGTGAGAGTTGGAGCCAGAAAATAGTGATCAGGAAGCCTGTCTCTGCCATTAACAGCTGTGGCAACTAATGATAACTGGGTATATTTATTATCTTAATTTGCAGTATAACTGGGGGGAAAATTGCATAGTAGATAGGAAAGATTTTTTAGCAAGGTTATTAGATATTAAGCATTTTTATAACAAAAAATTTTATCTAAAAAATAACTTAATATGCTGGGAACATACAAAGCACCTTTTTCAAAAGATTGTACATAGGATTTGTTAAGATCCACATATTCATTTCTGTGAACCATTCCCAGAGATAATGGAAACAGCTCACAAGTATTGAAAGATGGATTTCTCTATATTTGTTGTAATGGGATTTTACCTGTAAGAGCAAAAAACAAAATTGTATAAATCAACACTAGTTAATAATACCAAATTCTAACTTGATTTTGCTTGTTTGCTGTGAGTATTTAAAAATTACACACTCGCAACATTGTTACCTATACCACTAACTAAGATTTTATTTATGGAGGTTCACAATTATTTTTTCAGTATCAACTTTTTAAAAGCCAGCAGCAAAGTGACAGTTTTGGTACATTTTCTTTTCATATAGTGTCTTACATTGATCTCACTGGTATCACAACCTTCCTGTTGTAGAGGAAATTATGCTCGGATATATTTTATATCTATTTTCTTGTAAAAATGGCAGTTAAATAACAAATATTTATGATGCATCCACTATTTTGCTAGGTGCTATGAAGTATCAACTAATTACATAAGGTACAGTCCTCTCAGATACAGTCACCTTCAGGGTTTACAAGTAAAGCCTATGAAGAAGCCACAACATGTAACATGAAGTGTTTGTGGACGGAGGCAAGATGAGAATTGCCTTGCAAACTCTTGTTTGTCCTGCAGCCTCAGCTCAGACATTTGCTCCTCTGAGAAACATTCCCCCGAACTGCCAGTCCGGATTAAATGCCTCTCTGGTTTTCACAGATCCTGGTTCTGCCTCCATCTCTGTTTTTTTTGACACAGAATTGGAAATAGATTGACATTTTTATTCATTCTCCTCTAAACTATAAGCTCGTCAGGGGTGGGAAGTTTATTATTCCTCATTGTGCTTTCGAGCAGCTTGTAATTCATAACGTTTAAGTTAAATGACATGGACATTTTAGAATATATGTAGCTATGTAGGAAATTTCTACACTGGGAGGAGTAAGATTTGAACTACACCTGTTCGGTGAAAGAAAAGGAAACTGTCGTAGTAATTTTCATAAAAATAGCTTGAGGGAAAGGAGAGGTGAAAAAAAGAGTGATGAGTAAAAGATAATGCAGAGAGCCTGCTTGGAGTAAAGGTTTGATTTGGGAAATTGCAGGACTTAAGTTAGGACATTAAGTTAGGAGCCAGGTTATTAGTAGCCTCAATGCCAAGGAGAACAGTCTGTGGGCTTTTCATAGTTTCCACAACCTGGAGGGACCCTCAACAGGTATTTCTCTGAGTAGGTAAGTGATATGAAAACCACGTTTTGAAAATATTGAAAATGTACCCAAAGCATAAAATATATTCTAATGAGATGCCTCAAGGTTAATTATTGTTTGGAGTTAACTAATTCTGTGGATCATGTTATGATTCTCTTTATAAGGATTGGCTAAATGCTTGCTAAAAGAAATTAGTAGAAAGGTTGATATACAAAAATTTTTCAAGTCGCCACCCCTTGTAGAGCACGTTGAATTTATTCAGTACCGGGTGATCATTAGACTTTTAGTTTTACAGAACAACAGGTTTGCCACAGGTGGGCTAAAGAGCAGTGAGTCACCTTGAGACACTGTGCTGGCATGAGGTTTTTGCATGCTCTTCGAAGAAATGCCTCTGGGTGTCTATGCCTTAATCATTTCCCTTTCTCTGAGTTTCGTACCTTTCTAATTCCAGTACTTTAGGGATTGTGGTTTTTATGTGTGGATCTAAATGGCAGAGTAGGGGTGTGGGCAAGTCCAGGACAGGAATTAGGGAGAATGCTTTTGGTGGTTTTGTGGTGGCGGTTTTGTTATCCGGTGTATAATCATAAAAGCGAGGAACATTTGTGCTTTAAATTTTATGGGTCACACACACACACACACACACACACAATCTAATGGGAAAAGCCATGGATTTTGATTGCTAAGCTATAGATATATTTCCTTAAATGTAGTCTTATGTCTTCACTATGTTTTATTTTCTGTCATTAACAATTTTTCTTTAGAGCACACGCCGATTCTGCAAAAGCCACCTCTTCTGAAACAGACTGCAATGATAACGTCCCTTCTCATAAAAACCCCGCTTCCTCCCAGAGCAAACACGCAATGAACGGCTTCTTCCAGCAGCAGATGATGTATGACTCTCTGCCGACCCGCGCTGCGTCTGTTTCTGTAGACTCCAGCCTTTATAACCTGCCCAGGAGTTATTCCCAGGATGTTTTACCAAAGGCGTCTCCATCGGGTACCGAAGCAGATGGAGAACTCTACGTTTTCAATACCCCGGCTGGGACATCGAGTGTAGTAGAGACTCAGATGAGGCATGTATCTATTAGTTACGACATTCCTCCAACACCTAGTAATACTTATCAGATTCCACGGACATTTCCCGAAGGAACCTTGGGACAGACGTCAAAGCTAGACACTATTCCAGATATCCCGCCACCGCGGCCTCCGAAACCGCACCCGGCGCACGACCGATCTCCTGTGGAAACGTGCGGCATCACCCGCACGGCCTCGGACACCGACGGCAGTTACTGCACCCCCTCTGCGGGGGTGCCGCCCTCACGCAGTAATACCATTTCCACTGTGGATTTAAACAAACTGCGGAAAGGTCAGCTCTCGTTGGCTTCTGCTCTAATAGAGGTTCATGCGAGAAAATCTGCTTTTCTGAATACTTGTTCTTTTAAGCGTGGGATGAGGGTGAAGGACAGTCCTTTGTTTCTCCAGCCCTGCAGTTAACCGCTCCTGGAGCAAAGATATCATATCATACTCAGAAGATTCCTGGGGGGTGTTTGGGGGGTGCCTGTGGCGGGTGCCCGCTTGCGTGTTCTGCCGGGAGGGAGAAAGAATCGGATGGAGTTTGTCCTCCCTGGAGGAGTGTGGCCCTCGCAATACCTTCCTGCCTCTGGAAGCGAGCAGTCCTCTCTCCCCCTCTGTCTGCATCCGGGGCGGGTAGACCCTCTCATGGGGCAGAGGAGCAGGAAGTGGGCCAGCCACAAAGCCTCTCCGAGTCATACCTTTCCTGTATTTGTGTGCCATTATGGCCCCTTCTGTGTCACATCTATTCGGCTCCATTTCCTTCCTTCCCAGATAAGCAACTTACATGTTTGTGTCTGACAGGTGATAATCAGTTCCAGTCGAGCACTCGTTTTGTTTATTCAGGGTTACTTGTTTTGAAAGCTCCGAATCTTCTCCCTACCACCACCCCCCCCCCATATTTCTAGATCCTTCACTTATCCCTGCATTGTCTCCTAGAGATTGACAAAAGGTACATACCTTGAAAGGAGAAAAATTGAGTCTGGGTTATACTCAGACTCTTAAAGTTCTGAAAATAGAAAACCAAAGTGTAAAAGGTACATGACCTAAAAACAACGTGCTATTGTTTCTCTGTTTTGAAGTAGAGGTATTCAGCTGACTTAAAGAAAATTTAGTGTGTCGTCGATAGTCCTTATAACAGTACTTATTTAGCCATTCAATACCAATTTATAACTCCCTTCTTGAAGTATTCGTATCATCTGGTTATAAGTTAGTGGGATACAAGTTAGGTCCAAGATGGTACAAAAGACGAGAAAATAGAAGTGTATCTTTTCTCCATTTCTCCATTTCTAGATGACCCATCTCATCCTAGGCCTCAACATTCATTCACTGTCATAATCAAGTACTGGTAGTGATTTGCATATGAGTGAGAGTCTCTAGTTGTTTAATGTGCCAATTCAGGATGCTATTGTGTGAGCAGCCTTTTTAAAATCTGTGTGTGCATGCTTGCCTGTTAGTGTGTGTTGGGAGGGAGGGCAGGGGAGAGGGGAGGCCATTCCAGATTACTCCATGAACTGGCGAAGACGGGAAGAAATGCTGACAGTTTTTTTTTTTTATTTTAGATGCTAGTTCTCAAGACTGCTATGATATTCCACGAACATTTCCAAGTGCTAGGTGTAGTTCACTTGAAGGCTTCCATAACCACTTTGTAAGTATAATTGACCTCGACATGACTGAATGTATTTCATTGTCAAAATCTTCACTCTTAGTTCCCTAGACTAAATGTGATCATGAAATAAAACCCCCTTCAGATTCATATGAGTAGGTGTGACATAATTATGTTTCCCTGTTGGACAGCTGTTGCTTATTAAAAGAAATGTGTGTGTGTTTTAGAAAATCAAAAACGTGTTGACAGTCGGAAGTGTATCGAGTGAAGAACTGGATGAAAATTACGTCCCGATGAATCCCAACTCTCCGCCGCGACAACATTCCAGCAGTTTTACAGAACCAATTCAGGAAGCCAATTACGTGCCCATGACCCCCGGGACCTTCGATTTCTCTTCATTTGGAATGCAGGTTCCTCCTCCTGCTCATATGGGCTTCAGGTCCAGCCCGAAGACCCCTCCCAGAAGGCCAGTTCCTGTCGCAGACTGTGAACCGCCCCCGGTGGATAGGAACCTCAAGCCGGACAGAAAAGGTAAGGAGAGCATGGCACAGGAAAAGGGTAAGGGTCGCCAGTTTTCATCTACATTTTAACTGTCATTAAATCCAAAACGGAATTGGGACTGGAAATTCTGAAGTATTTCATATCACCTTAGTTGTTAACTTGTTTAAGTGGCATGGCCATTTATAGATTAATTATTATATCATATGTTGATGTTCAGGTGAGATTTTTAAGTCTCCTATCTCTAGAGCAGAGGTTACAAACTAAAATACAAGGATTGGCAGGCAGCAGGAGAGAATTGGCAAAAACCAGAATGCCGTGTCCCGAGTCTAAACGGAGTGATTGACGGCTCCTTGACCACAGTCCTTTGCTGACTTGTGAAAATAATACGGACCTGTGTATCAAGAGAAGCCAGAAATTTCGGATCTTGTGTGTATTATCTTTTGATTTTTAAGTTCTATAAGCTAATTTAACTAATTAAAAAACAAACAAACAAACAAAACCCTGCAGACCAAAGCAAACACTTCCATAAACTATTTAGGGTCTCCGGCTCAGTTCTGTAACCTCTTCTCTGGAGCACATAATACCAAGGCAGACTTGAGATCATTAATGCACCTGACATAACTCTTTAGGAACAGTGATGTTGCTTGTATAATCTTTCCATTCTGTCCCTATGACGACTTCTTAAAAATGTTTCTTCCTTTGCTGAGTTATAAGTAAATGCTTCTAGTCGGTTCTTTCGGCCTGGCCTTCATCAGTAACGTTCAATTCTAAGGTAGCATGGTTGGTTAAGAACAGTGTGTAAAAGAAAATTTTCAGCCAAATGGGTGATATATACCCAAGTTATAAACATTTGGGTTTGAGTGATTAAAACGCAAACAGCTAGGTGTGTTGCAACATTCTTAGTGTGATTTAATCTTGACAACCAAATAAGTTAGTATATCAGCTGTGCAATGAGTGGCATGATTTCTAGGGTATTCAGCACATTTGAAAAATCTCATGTGCTGTATATAGCTTTTGTGTGTGTGTATATATAGCTTTTTAAGAGCATGTAATGTCTCTATAAATTTCTCATTAGATCATTAATATTAATTCTAATTAAGTTCCAGCTATGGGGAACAGACAGATTCACTCAGAGTATCTTAAGAAAATTAGTTTTGTTTCGTTTTGCTTTTAAGTAAGTAAGGGCACCTCTCTGCTGAAAGAAGAAAGCGATTGGGAACTGAAATGCTCATAGGGGACTGTCGCTTTGTCCTGCTCTCTGCACGTGGGGAGCCTGTGCATCTGCTTTGTTCTCTCTCACAGTCTCTTGTTTCCTTCCGCTCTGCGTGCTCACCTGTACCTGGCTCCTGCCTTCCCAGAGCCCTGGCGGACAATGCCCCTCCGTGGCCTCGCTCGTGGCTCCTTTTTACATGCCCTTCCTTGCCTGTTAATTGCCTCGTTCACTCTTTACTGCCTCAGATTGCTCAGAGAGAATTCGATTTGTCTCATTCATCTTTTCACACCCGCCCGCACAATGGTTTGTCGGCCAGCCCCTAGATTAGCTGCTGTTGGGTCAAGTGCCCGCTTTTGGTCTCACAGCTGGAAAGATGACATCCACGGCCACCCAGACAGCCCCCACAGCAGGGCCGTAATCAGGACGATTTATCTTAGAAAGGGTTTGCGCATCACTGGCTTTTTACTTGGGAACTTTTCCTCTGTTAACTCTTTGTCCCCATTTGTCTTTAAAGCTATTTAGACATTATTAGTCATTTTCTTTTACATACAATATGTGAAGTGTTTAGACAGGTGTAGATTTGTAATTGAGTTCACAGATTGCTGAAGGATTAAGAATGAAGAATAAGGGTACAGGCTCTGAGTCTACATGCCTTGCTTCCCTGCTGGCTGCTTCTTCCCTTTAGGCTTTTTGGAAATCCCTAGTATGTTTCACAGTTAATGATTCTATGTGGTAAGCGTAAGACAGGATCAGAAAAGACCCTTATTGATATGTTAAAAAAGTTTAAAGATCGTAATGATATGCTTTTAGTGTCATCTAGGACTGACAGCTCATGTACCCATATTATAATATGTAAATATCATAATAATATGGCATGTATACAAATGTCATTCATATCACATGTATGTATAATTATACCTCCCTTTGTGTATAGTGAAAGTTCTATACATTCTAGTACCTAAGAGATTGTCTAACTGCCCTGAAGTAACTTAACAGTAGTACAGAACAAAGTAGGAAGAGAGACAGTCCTGAGTTCATTGGCCAGATTATTTATTTGGTATCTCTTTTGGATACAAAGTGAACTGAGAAAGAATAAAATGCCCGCATAGTTTTTGGCAAAAATCACAGAGAATGGGTTTAGCAGAACAGTAAAGAGGTTACTAAAATCGTAGCAATAAGAAAAAAACGTTTTTACTTTTTTTTTAGTACTATTCTACTTTTCCAGTAAATATGATGTAAGAGAGGAGGCATGAGAAATAATATTACAGGGAAAATTTTGACAACCCACTTTACAAAGTTATAACTATTGAAGAAAAACACATTTTAAAACCCAAAGTCAATCTTGAATCAGAGTTAAACTTAACACTGTAAAAAACAAACGTAAAACAAACGTCTTATTTGGTCATGAAAGTCTTCGCATTATACATAGCATCAGATGAGTCTTTAAATTCCTTATTTCATGACGTCATATACATGACGCAGTCTGATACTCTGGAATCCCTTATTAACTAAACCTCATATAAGCAAACGTGATTCTATCAAGTATGGCTTGATTTGTTTCAGAGCCCAGGATAACTAGTTCAGCATCCCAGAGCGCCAGGTTCTGGAGTGTATTCCTTGGAAGGGTCTGCAGTAAATGACTGACATTCTAGTCTTGTTTACCCCCAATTATAGATGTCAGCTGCTGTAGTTAGTAGTACAGATGAGTTTTTTGGAATACTTCCGAGTAATTGAAGCTGCAGAAATACGTAGATATTTTTAAACACTTATGTTTACTGTATTTTCATGGATCCTTTGTCCATCACCCGACTTGTGGTGGCTGTATTTTCACCCATCCTGTTTCTGTAATGTTAGTAATGTTTGTTTTGAACCAAGTTGTGTGTATAGGACTAGAGGAGAAAAACATACACATGTTGTATTAAATATTAGGAAAACAGATGAGTCATTGGAAATTCAGCACAAATCGTGTTTTGATTGCTTTCATTGAAACGTCTCTATTTTAATGGAGAAGCAATTTTGTAAAGTTTGGGAAATTTCTGCAAGATGTATGTCTTGGCTTCTCTTAAAGTCCGTCATTACATAAATCTACCGTATTTAATCACGAACTTATCTAGATCCATCCCCCTTCTCCCTCCTAGTCTTCTTCTAACATGATAGAGCAGCTGTTTGAGCCTTGAATGCTGTCTTTATATTTTGTTTTGTTTGGCTTTGTCCATTCATGGCCTTCTGCAGTACTTCTGACCTCTACTTAGTATTGATTTTTAAAATGCAGTGCAAGGTTGCTGCTGGTGTTTTTGGATATTAGTTTCGTTAAAGTGTCTTCAACTCTGGGTCTTCACTTTGGTGTAGGAAGCATGCGGAAGATCAGTCATAAAGGAACTTCCCTCGGTGGGTCTTTTTTGGGGACGGTGTTATCAATTGCTCTAAACATTTTTAGAGAGATCTTCTAAAGAAGTTTTTGAATGTGCTTTCTTAAAATGATTTTTTTTTACTATAATAAATATTTGGAAGATGGATGATTGATACCAGTAAATATAAGTAGATTTTAATAAATAAGCATTAAAGTTTGAATCTCAGGTCAGATTTTTGGTTTGTTGTAACAGTTAAAAGGAAGTGCATTTTTATAGCCTTTGTATGTGAGTTTTCTTTTCCTAAATATTCTTTTATCTTCCAATAATAATTAGAATTATTATATTCTTCTGAATACAATGAGACCTTTAAAACAAGTGTGAAAGTTTTTCAGTATGCTACCTTCATGAGTTTTTAGAATTAGCAGAGGATAATAATGTTGTGAATTATTTTTCTTCTTTCTTGAATTTTGAGATGCCTATGGAAATGGTAACATAATATAGCTGGAAGTGGTATCAAATGGTAGTAAAACTTCAGAAGAATAAATAATTTAGGCTAAGTTACACCTATAATAATATGGAAAGTAAATTTTCCATTGAGTTGAATGTGTAGGCAGTACCTATTAAATAATAATTCATAGCATATTGACTTTTCAAAAAAGAACTGCATCTGCCTGTTTGAAACAGCCTCATATGCCTGCCTTGACCATCTTTGGGATGACTGACTTTTGAAACAACAATCAGTTGCTCTTTTTTTTCCTCGTAAAGGACAAAAAAAAAAAAATTAAGACATCGATCAGATTAAACACCACCCGCTTTAAGAGAACTACAGTTCATCACAGATTTAAGTGCTTACCAATTACAGGATATATCCTCTGGTAGGTCTTGTGTCTCCAAACACAAGCAAGAAAAGGTGGCTACACTGTCTAGTGAAAGAGGTAGAAAAGTAAACACATTATCATAATTAGCACAGGATGGGCTGGGGTTGAGGTAAGCTCTTGGCATCATTAGCTAAGCTCCCCTGAGGAAAGTCTGAGTCGGGTGAGTGGCATTTAAATGGTGGTAGAGGAGGGGGTGGATGGCAGAGGATCTTCTAGTCAGAATAAACAGCATACTCAGATCCTTTAAAAAGAGAGGATGTGGGGTGGGCTCAGAAGTCGTAGGTGGGAGGGAGGGAGAAACGCATGGAGGAGCGAATGCCAAATGCTTTACAGGTGCCTGATCCTGAGGGGATTATGATCCACGCTAATGAGTTTGAGCTTTATTTTAAGTACACCCTTAAAAGGTTTCCATGCAGGCAGGTACTATTATCAGGTTGGCCCCTAGAAAGCTCATTCTAAGATTTAAGGATGTGATAGAAAACAATTGTATTTTTAAATGTAAAATGTTTAAAAAAAAAAAAAGTCACACTTTTTTGAGCACCTTCCTCCGAGAGCCCTTTGCCCAGTTTTCCAAATCTAGGGTCCTTAGAGCCTCGGTTTTAGAAACTATCAAATAGAAAAGGCATTATAAGAGTCCTTTTCTTGGCTCTCAGTTGCTCCCTCAACTCGGTGATGTTTGGAACTTTCGAGAGCACTTGGAAGTATAGGTGGAAGTCATTTAGTGACACAGTGTGAGCTCGCCACTTCCAGAAAAACCAAGTACGTGAAGAGCATGTTACTGAAGGGAGGAGGGAAGGACGTCAGACTTGAGGATTTTTTATTTTCTTGGGTGAATGAAAACGAACTATTAGCATGTCATGAATATACAGTAAAACTGATAGAGGGAGATGAGAAAGAAAGTGGAATCTAGAATGACTCCTAAGAGATCTGCCGTGGGAACTAGTGTAGACAGCAGAGCAGGTTTGTGGTGAGCCGAGGAGGAGAGATTCCGTTTTGAACATGTAGTGTGAACGTCTGTAAAACATCCTTGTGGGTGGTTTTGTAGATATGTAGATTAGGTTCTCAGGGGAAATATCTGAACCAGAGATTAAGATTTATCAAACTGCACGCCAAATTAAGGAGGAGATCACATGATCCAGATTGACAGTCCTGGATGTGATAGTTTTAACCCTGAAGGGTTAAAGCACAGTAGGAATTTCACCAATAGTCAGTGTTCTTTGCTAAATGAAAAAAAAAAAAAAAAAGTTGCTTCCCTTATTGAAACCCAGTCTAACTAAAGCCAAGTTGTAACTAACTGCCTTGGATTTAAAAGTTGAGGTGCAAATGAGTTCCTTTGTTTCCTCTCAGAATTTGAGAATCAGCGTATCTCCAGGTTGGTTCATTTTTGCCATGACTTTAGTATTATTTCTTACTCTTTTCACATTTTTCTTTAACAATCAGAAAAACATTCTAGTATTTGCCTACAGGCAGGAGAGAAGACAGCTAAGACAAACATACTTACACCTTAGACTTCTTTTTTTCCCTTTTTCTCCTCACAAGTAATACTCAGCTGCCATTTGAGTATGACTTTGATTTTTGTCTAGAACATGAATGTTGAATTCAGTATGGAAGGATATCAAGAAATAAAGCTAACAAAATGCCTCAGGGACTCAGTACAATTCAGCTCAATGTTTCCACATGGTGACTTCTATTCTAAAATCAACCTTAAGCGTTGGATGGAATAGGAAACACTGGTAAATTTTATAAATTCACTTGACTGTCTCACTAATACAATATTTTTCTATTAAGAAAAAACCAAGGCGTACCTCGCGAGTACTTGAGAGATGGCCTTGGTTTGGAGGAGAGATGAGTTCAGTGTCAAGTGATGGAAGGATAATTGGAGGTGACCTAACAGACAACTGAAGTCTGGAAGTAGATCGTAACTCGGTAGATGTAGCAGTCACTTGACTCGAGTATTTAACCACAGATATAGATAAGGTGCCAAGGGCAAAAAGCTGAGATACGGAGTTGGCACTGGTAGATGACCATCGTGAAAAACTGGTGGCAGCTGAGAACTAACGGAAGCGGGGTCTTTTAGACACGGAAGAGGACGGGAGACACACTGAGCAGCGCCAGCAAGCCAACGTCGATCTAAGAGCAGTTTGTGGTTCTTAAACATCACGTCACATCACTCACGTGTCCACCATCTGTGGTGTTCACGTAGGTGTCAGATCTCGAACTGAACTGAGGAGTTCCGAACTGAACTCCCTGCTGATTGCATACGATTCTCCATTTTCCACTGGTCACGAGATCCCCAGCGAAGTGGGATAGCACAGGAGGTGGCACCTGCCGGGGGCGGGGGAGGCCAGCGGACGCCTTAATTTAGTCTCTGATTAATGCCGTTACCTGAGCGCAGTCACTTAACCTCTTTTGTTCTCCAGGGGTGTCTCATCCATAAAACGAAGAAGATGGATTTGGGCGGGGGAGGGTGGGGAGGCCTTTCAGCTCTAAAATAAATGTACTTTTCTGCAGTAAAGCTTGCTCGCTACCTCTTAACTTTTTTTTTTGAAGGGAAGTACACTATTTGAGGGAGTTTAAAAGCTGACAAGCTCCTTTGTTTTAGAAAAGTGTCCTGACAGCCTGGGCTCTGGATAGGTCAATATTAGGGGGAGGATCCCGTCCGAAAATTTTAGCACTCACATTTTAAAGTAGGGCTGCCTCATTTCTGAATTAACTCAATGTATTGAGCGCCTATGTAGAAAATGGGTTAATTAGAGAATTTTTCATATTTTATAACCTAGGCAATCCCGTTTTAAGAAACTTAGATTTCGGTAGGTAAGATGCTGGATATCAGCAAATTCTTATTTTGCCATCTAATCAGTGTCAACTCGGCTTTGTAAATGCCAAGAAAAAAGAAAATTTGGTGCCATTGAGATTAGAGTAACTTCAATTACTTATTCAAATGATGTTACTGCTCTGGCATCAGGCTTCCTATGGGAACGAGTATAAAGCCCACTGCCGGGTGTCCACCTGCTACTTTTCATGAGGTTTTTCCGCAGTATTTGTCTGTGCCAGAGGTTAAATTAAGAGAAAGTGATGGCAAATGAATTTATGCTTTCAGATACTTCAAACAAGATAACCAGAAGTTCCAGAATCTAGACATCTAATCTGTGCAAATAATGTCACCAGACAGCCACTGGGTCTCCAGAGGAAACAAACGTTGGTCCTGGTTTTGATCCTGGATTAGCGAGCACTTTAGCATCTACCTCCTCCTCTAGAAGTGTTCTGCTCATGAGTTGAAGGAATAGGCAGGTTCAGGTTTTAAAAATACCTCCACTGGGTTAAGAAAGTAATATCAAGAAAGGAGGTGGGTCTTGGTACCTTCTTATGAGACATCAGACTTCAAAGAAAAGATGTACTTGCAGTCTGAGGAATTTTTTTTATTATTATTATTTGATCCAGTTTTCTATGGCATGTTGGAAGAACTAACATAGCATGTGTTTTTCCTCTGTCCTCCAAATCAAGAACTAACCAGGCGGATGATCCCACTAAAACCCTACCGTCTTTCATAACACTTTGCTCCTTACATCGTGGCATGCAGCTTCCTCCTTTCCAGTGTACTAAGCATGTATGATACGTAGCAAGATTGAAATAGTCTCCGCGAACAAACTTTTGTTGATGCTTTTGAGATGTAACATTTCTGCTCAAGGCTCTGTTGCTTTTTTTTACAGAATCCACTTCTCCAATTAAAAAATAACATTAAGAGAGTCTTCTTTTTACCAATTAGGTCAAAGTCCTAAAATTTTAAGACCCAAACCCCATGGTTTAGAGCGAACTGATTCACAAACCATAGGTGACTTTGCTACAAGAAGAAAGGGTATGTACTTTAGCACCGCATGCTGGATGGGGTTTGGGGAAATTTATTTTGTGATGTTTTGGGTTTTTTTTCCTTAAAAAGTACAGAAGAGCCTCAAATAGTCTTGCTGTTGTAAATAAAGTTTCCCAGCACGTTATTTCTCAAGTGAATGCTTCCCGTAATACACAGAGAGTCTATTCGTTATGCCATTAACAGCAGCATGTTCAATGTTTGATACATGATATTCAGTCGTGTCCTTCTGCATTATTCTTTTAACCCTATAGACATCAGTGTATTGTTTTCGTTAAGCTTGTGAGCTGCTTGTGAATTTCAGTCGTCTCCTGTATTTATATATAGGTGTATGTATTATGTTCTGGGAGAATTCAGAGTAATTTCCATGGATTAATTATTTTCCGCCATGACTTAGAGTTTGACAGCTAGACTCTAAACATAAAGGAATACTTTCAGTCAGCACAATATTCTGTACATGTCCATTTAATGTATATAGATGAGCAAAATTATTCTAATTGAACTTAAATCAGTCTTGTCTTTAGAAAATCGCTTGGAGTTTTTATATTTGAGTTGACAAACATACTTAATTGTAAGCCCTAGTGAATTACCATAGTCCTTTAAAATGACCAACTATTTTATAGTTTGGTGGCAATTACAGCATCGTTGATTAAAAGTACACATGTATGGACAAAGACTAGAAGAAGGAAACTGGAAAAATGAAAAAGAATTTTTAGAGTGGCCGAATGAAATGTAACTAAAACATTTACCTAGTATGTTGAAATAGTCTCCTAAAATATAATTAATATTAACAAATAATATTCTTTGCTCATTTCATTTATTTCTGAAAATGTTTCATTCTTGATGTCACAGCCCTGTGGTGTGTACTTTCATAGTAATTATCTGCAGCAATAATGAAGTAGATAAGCAGAGACCACTTATAAAGCTAATAAGAACGTTAGAATTTATTTTAACTTAATTTGGTAAAGGATATGGTGATTAAATTAAGATAAAAATTTGAGGTAATTGTTTAATTATGGCCTTGTCTCAGAGCTTAGTTTGAGTCTAAAGATATCATTATTGCTTTATTTGTTTCCAGACTGAGCATGAATTAATTTAGATTTAGTCACTAATTATTTTTTTTGGTTTTTGGTTGTAGCAAAATTTTGTGCTTAATACTTTCTATACATTATTTTCTATGTATAGTTGTAAAACTGATGCTTCAATAATAAAAAATCAGAATGTTTTTATATAGAAGATTAAATCTCCATATTTGAAGATAAAATTAGTTTAAAAAAAGGAAATAATGAAAAGTATAAATCAAGTAACTGTAAAGGAATTGGGGTCACATTACTTTCTTATTCATTTAGTTTATATTCATAAAATATTTAGTTTATACCCATAAAAGGTTAAATTATAAAGCAACATGTAATAGAGCTTTAGGCTTTGAGTCAGTAATCATGAAACATTATCTAATTCAGCTTTTGCCACTAATGATTTAGCTTTGTGTTTTTTTAGGTCTAATTATTTAGACCTTGGGCAAATCACATAACATCCATGATGTTCGTTTTATCTGTGAAACTCGCTGGTCTTAAGTATGCTCTGGCTATAACATAGAAATGGAGATAGAGAGAGAGGATCTTGTTTGCTTTCCAAATTTCTATGTACTAAAATCTCTTTTTCTCACTTTTATTTCAGCCAAGCCAGCACCTTTAGAAATAAAACCTTTGCCAGAATGGGAAGAATTACAAGCCCCAGTTAGATCTCCCATCACCAGGAGTTTTGCTCGAGAGTAAGTCTTTGTTTCAAATATGTTGCTTGATTATTCGTTATAATGGAAAATATTTAGAACAGTCATTCCCAAAGGATGGTGTGGGGAGCCCTCCCTTTTGGGGGTTCTTGAAGTCAAAACTTTTCTCATTAAGATATGAATGCCATTTGCTTTTTCTTCTCTCATAAGTGTGTATACATAGTATTTGATGATATTTTGTATTTGTATACTCCTGTGTTTAAAATTTTTTTCTACTATTTGTAATATGGTAAATATCAATAGATATAACCCATATAAACAAAAGGGTCCTGGGGCTTCTCAATAATTTTTAATAGTGTAAAGGGTTCATGAGGCTAGAAATTTCTAAGAACTACTGATCTAGAAAACATGATAGTTTCTCGTGGGGATTATTTACTCAAGATGTATGTAAATGTATGTAGAAAAATTAACATGAAGTTACAAACCTGTGTTGAATTATGTGTTCATGTTTCATGTGTAGATATAGCTAGCTTTTTTTCAATAGGAATTCTTAAATCTTTAGTTTTATATCTGTGACTTTCTACTTATCCCCCAAATCACTAGCAATACTTTTTTTCTGTCCTATGCACGTAATTTGATACCCAAAATATACTTTTTCAGTACAGCTATAAATATTGGTCGTGCATTTGAATGTGTACAATTGTATTATAATGATGTGTACTATAAATGATTGTAAACGTCAATGAGTGTTTCTGAAAGAATGTAAACTGTCATTCCTTTTTATTTTGGAAGAGATTTCAGAATTTTTGCCAGGCTCCATGTTTGCCATGATCATTTCTGTACTTAGCTCCTCCAGGTTCCCCTTGTCACCCCGGCCAGACTCAGTGCACAGCACGACGTCCAGCAGTGACTCGCATGACAGTGAAGAGAATTACGTCCCCATGAACCCAAACCTGTCGAGTGAAGACGCGGTATGTAAAGTCTTTATCTTCGCTCTTTCTTCCAGTCTGTCAATCTTACCCTTACATCGTTCTTTATCTACTTGAGGAAAAAGAATAAAAGACACCTTTTCTGAATACTTTTTTTAAAAATGGTATCATAACGTCTGAAACCAATGAAGGGTCAAAGTTTCATATCAATATCTATAAAAAGATATACATTAGTTAAAAATCATCAAAGTTTTCCAGTTATATTTCTTTTAAGATGTACTTGGGTTTTGAAACTATCCAAGAAAAGACCTTATACTGAATGCTTCCTCTTTATTTATACAAAGACCCGAGGCCAGGCATTCATGAAGTGAACCCTTAATGTGACTCCTGAAATTCGAGTGACAGTACATCATTACTATGGGCTCATATTCTTACATAACAAAAACACAAATATGTTCAATAATTTTACATATTTTAATAGAATATTAGAAAAACGAAGCACTACTTTTTTTTGTTGTTTTTGTTGTTTGTTTTCTTTTTCATTTACTTCACAGAAGACCCATAATAACTCCTAGAATCTTAAGCTTTTTCTAAACTGTTTTGAGAAAGGACTGGCTAGAACAGTGAGACAGGCTGTTCCCAATTGAGATTACATCAAGAGCAAATAGACTTCCTTGTAGGGACATAAATTTTAACAATACTTAAAGAAGAAAAAATTAATTACCAGTTCTAGTAACAATTCAAAAACAGTTTAACTAGCAATTCTGAGAAATTCTCTTCAGGACCAAGTTATTGAGATTTAATGTGAACCCCATGAACTCGGGGGTTCCTTTCATAGCCTTGCAATACTGGGAACACTTCTAGGCGTTTCCAATGAGGGGAATTCCAGCTATGCGTTCTTTTATTGATCACAATCAAACAAAAAAAATTTTTCATACACGCACCTGCTTGATTTTTCATGTGAGAACAAAATACAGAGTCATTCAGAGAAAAAACATTCAGTCTCTTCCAAAAAAAAGGCAGCAGGGGAATGGCTACTTGTACTAATTGAACACCAAAACTTGCATCCTTTTTTCATGCCCTACGTGTTATTGTCAATATTTTTTTAATGTTTTATTAGTAGTCGTTGATCAATGGGGTAAAGAGTCTGCGCCTACGTAGGCCCATCGCATTTAGTCGTGCAGGTCATTTCCTGCATAAACGTTCTGCATACGTAGGTAGTGTGTACAGCGGTGTGCACACACACTGCGTGCGTGAGAACTCGCAGTCCAGGCCAGGCTCTGCCCAGCAAGCCGGGAACCCTGGCACAGGGCTGTGTCGCCAGAGGAAAGAGCACTTTTTTTCTAATTCACGAAAACGGGCCTCTCAGCAGCCCTGCTTACCAATGAGGGAATAAACACCATTTTTCTAGTAATTGTCTTTTCCCTGAGTCACAGCTTACTCTACTTAACCTGAGCAAAAAATTGCTGTCCACTCTCTTCCATTTTTCTTTATAATTTTTTAGAGGGTATTTCTTCTATTATACAATTCTTATTAGGACAGAAGGGGTGAGGCCAATAGAAGACAGAGGAAAGTAAGTGGTAAAAATTCCAGATTGTCGAAACAAAATATACTTGCCAAAAGAGTCATTATTCATACCTTTAGTTAGCATACTTGTTCTAAACTAATTTCAGTGCAAAAAGGTCTTTAGATAAAATATGGAACTTTTTCAAAATTTAATTTTAAAGCAAGAAGAGTAAGGATCCCACAGTTTAAAAATGTAATTGAGTACAGATGTCATTTTCATAACGTTCAAGTTGAGCTATCATATATCATACCTAACTGTAACTTGGTGTCCCAGTCTCTGTTTGAATAAAATTTGACTTTTGAAACTAGTTTTGCTTGCTCTAAATTAATTTTAATCAACACTTTAAACATTACTTATTTTTCCCCAATCCTAAAAGGGTATTTAGTTTTCTGAGCAGACATTTCTTTAAGTTATATCCCCTTGAAATAAATATTTAGGCTTTAGTCGATGACAAGGGAGATTCGCACTATGTCTCATGAATGTTTGGCAGCTGATTTTGTTGTATTTTTACTTTCAGAATCTTTTTGGCAGCAACAGTCTTGATGGAGGAAACAGCCCGATGATCAAGCCCAAAGGAGACAAACAAGTGGAATACCTAGATCTAGATTTAGATTCTGGGAAGTCCACACCACCACGTAAGGTAAGTGAAACCTCATCCCCTGAAAACAATTAGCTCACATTTTAACCATGAAGAATTGTATCTCCTGTGGGGGAATTTTATTAGTATGTTTAATTTGAATTTAATAAAGTCTGTTACCTAATGCTGTTTCATAAGTCTCAAGTAACAAAGTTATTAAGACTAATAAATTATTTTTTTTTCCTTTCTAATGTTTTGGAAGTTATACACTTTCTGTTCTTTTAGTGGTTACCATTGAAATGCTTACTTAGCTTTTAAAGTTAATCATCCTCTTCACTGTCTTTCCAATGTTAGCTCAAATTACTCCCCTTCTGTCTTTTGAGCTATTTTTGTCCAAAATCTTCATTTTTTCATATAGTTAAACAAATTAGACATTAGTAGAATTAGCATTCTTATTTTACAATGTTTATTTACATATTCTTCTATGTTTGCCAACTTCTCTTTTTGTTATTCCTTCCTATTTCTCAGACCTTCCTTCTCTAAGCCTTTTTTCCCTTCTAAAGTACATCCTTTAAAAGTTCCTTCAGTGGAGGTATGTTAGTGGTAAATTCTTGCAGGTTGCTTAACTGGAATGCCTATTTTGCCTTCATTCTTGAAAAAGAGTTTGAGTTTGCAATTCTTGATTGCAAATAAGTTTCTCTCATTCTCTCAACACTTCATGACACTATCTGCTATCATCTGGCTTTCATTATTCCTGTTGAAAAGTTTGCTGTCAACCTCATTGTGATTCCTTTACGGGTAATCTGTCTTTTCTGTCTGGTCGATAGTATCTTTTCTGTATCTGGTATTCTGAGGCTCACTACAATGTGTCTAGACTTCTAGGCATAGATTTCTTTTTATTTACCTGCTGAGTAGAAGTTGTACTGTTTTTATTTCTGGATTCGGATTTTTCTATCAGTTCTGGGAAAGTCCATCATTATTTTTCTAAATAGTGCTTTTCCACTATTCTTTTTATTCTCTTCTTTGAAGTTTCTGATTAGACATTAGTTAGAACTTCTCATTCTATTTTTTTAATTTAATTTTATTTCTAAAATGAAGTTCTGCTTGTTTTTTTTTTTAAAGTGTGCTTCGCTGATTTGAATCACTTCTTATTCCTTTCTTATTTTACCTTCGACTCGGTTTTATTTTTTAATTTTGTTAAACATTTTTAGACATATATATTTTATACAGTCCACGCAATACTTTCAACATCTGAACTCTTCAGAGGTCTGAATCTGTGCTTAGTGGTTTAGCTAACTCGCACTCTTGACGCCTTGTTTCCTTGTGTTTTATACATTGTCATTACGAATTCACTTTGTCTGTGGGAATCCTACAGACAAAAATTTTCTTCAGAAAGGGTTTGCCTTCTGCTAGGAAGCAGGCAGTGCCGCCACCCTAGACCACCTTCCTGCCCTTTGAGGGTCCCTCGCTTAATAGGAGAGTCCCGGGTCTGGCTCACTTTGCCCTGTAGCAGCTCCCTGCCCCTCCCAACCCCTCTCACCTTGGGTATCTCCCTTACGTGCGAGTGAGCCCAGCACGTGCTGCTGATTCTATTTGCTTTAAGTTAGCTAGTATCTAGTCGTATTTCAGGAGTAAGCGGGCCTGTCAGCCTATGTAATTTGGCATTCTTGAAATACTGCTTTTCAAAAAACATTTCTTAGCTCTGAAAGTAAGTAAGCTACGTGTTCTCAGGACTTGACAAAGTTAAGCCTCAGCTAAAGGCTAAAGGGAGAAGCACGTTGAGTGTGTCTTAACATGAACCAAGTATCTGCTATTCCTGCTTCAGAAGACTTTCATCTGTGGTAGGAGCATTAGTTTGAATTCTTACATATAATAATTTTAAATTTAAGGAAAAACAGTGTCCAGTTAGGAGAGAGACAATATTGTTAAATGGAGGTTATGTTATTTTTTTCATGACCCAATGGAATTTCAAGAGTTATGCATAGTACATGTGTGTCTGTGTTTTAAGACCGAATTTTTTATTTGCTTTTTTTTTTTTTTTTTTTTTTTTTTTTTTTAGCAAAAGAGCAGTGGCTCAGGAAGCAGTGTGGCAGATGAGAGAGTGGATTATGTCGTGGTTGACCAACAGAAGACCCTAGCTCTGAAGAGCACCCGGGAGGCCTGGACAGATGGGAGACAGTCCACAGAATCCGAAACACCAACCAAGAGTGTGAAATGAAACTATTCCTCCGCTGGTGTCTGAATAGGAGAGAACTGAATTACAAAGATAAATGCTGTTTGACCGAAGATGACTTGACACTTCTCCTCTAGGTAGACCCTCGACTGAGTAGAGTTGAAGTCAAAGGGCCTTTCAGAAATAATCAAGCAGTCGAGGCTGTCAATGGTGCTTTGTGGTATCTGAATGATTCATTAAATGTAAATAATGTGGGGAAGTAGTGTTTAACTCTCAGAAAAAAAAAAATTTTGTTTCATAGTTAACACACTTCTAGTATTACTGTATTTATGCACTTTTTCATTCAAAACGTTGGTTGGGGCATTCCCAGATGTGTACCTTACCATAATTCCTTTAGGAGTACCCATTTTCCTCACACTACTCTATATATACAATACTAAGTTAACTAAGCTACTTTTAGGTTTGGAAATTGCTCTTTAAACCGCAGCCTAACATTAAGATGAGAAGTAGGTTCACAATTTACCTGTCTTCCTGAAACTTCAGGTTGTAATCATTAAACTACAGAGTACAATTGGACTCATTCGTTGCCTTCAAGAATGCTAAGGATAATATATGTACTGGTATTAAGACATAGTTCTCTGGTTCGTGTACAGTTAGTTCTCAGTGTTGGAATTTTGTTATATTTTGTTCATTACAGTGTTCTCAGTTCATTGAGTAAAGATTCTTCAGGGTAGGATCTTGCACCTTGGAAAGGCAGAATAATTACACAATCAAGCCTGTAAATCACTGATGGCATGAGGTGATGATGTGCTCTCACACGTGTTAACATATATTATTAAACTTGACATTATTTGCAAAACGTAGTTTATTTAACTAATCAGGTACGTACCCAGCACCGATGTGCTAATACACTGATCAGGTTTAGACAGTGAACTTTACTTGTGTTCATGTTAGTCTAATATTTGGTTTCCGATTTGGAATTAATGAAACAGTTAACATTCACTGTTAGTTATAGCAACATACTGTGATTTTTAATTAGACAGTCATTCAGATTTATTACTCTAAGAAGGAAATTCTATCTCTGACACCATAGTGCCCTTTCTGTGATTTTTTTAACTTCACTTAATATTCTCCTTGGCCTTATATTTAAATCCCTATGCAATTAATATTTTATATCTGCATTTTTTTAAAAAAAAAGATAGATGTTATATAAGTGATTCACATATGTAGCACCTGTTGCTTTTCCTGTAAAAGAATTAAGATTTTGTACTGTGATTTATATTCACTGCCCCAATTCAAGAAATATTGGAGCCTTGCTATAATGTGAAATCCTATCATCATGGATCTCTGCCAACCAGATTTCTGAAACCAGATTTCTGAAATCACCTATAACATGGTCCTGTGACATGGATATTGAGACCACAAATTTTAGTGAGGCTACAATTTATTTATCTGTCTTTGCTTTGCTACATATTTTAGAAAGCAGATATAGTCATGTGTGTGTTTGTTTGTTTAACTAAATGACATACAGTCTCTCCTGTGACATGGGGATATCAAGACCACAAATTTTAGTGAGGCTACAATTATATTTTTCTGTCTTGGCTTTGCTACATAATTTAGAAAGCAGGTATGATTGTTTGTTTGTTTGTGTAACTAATGTAACTAAGTGACATACAATCCCTGATGTGTTGATTTGAGACTTATTAATAGTTGTGGAGGGGCACAGAGATAGGAGTGCCCACAGCTGTGGCATGACTCCCTCCATTCAGACCTCTGTTGCCTCAGTACACATATGTGCCCTGATTTCTGGCCTCTTGGCCATAATACTGTGCCTAATCAGTGTAATGGGTTTATTTCCCCAATCTGCAAACGAAAACCATTCATAACAACATGAATTGTAGAATAGTAACACTTGATGCTTTTAAATGTTTGCTTCTTTTTAAACAAAAACTAAAACCCAGAAGTGAATTTTGAGGTGGATTTTTAAATAAAAAAGATTGTTTGAGTTTCGCGTGCGCAAGCTGTTTTATAATGAAAACACAAAATAAAATCTAAAGTCACTGAAATGGCCTGAACAGTCAAAACGCCCAGCACTGTTGATGTGTGAGAATACGAAATTGTGTTACATGGAGGATGAACGTATTTTGAGATTTAGAACAAACACAATGAATATATTATTAATTCAAAAAATAGAAATCTTGTTTAAAGCTGCCTATCAGAAGAGTCTAAAACAGTCTCGAAACTTCTAGTGTCATTTCCCCTCACCAGTTTTGAATGTCTGCAGCACTCTAATGTGTAGAAATATTCCCATTATGCAAGATAATTTTAGGATTGAAATGTATTAAGCAGCTTGTTTCAGAAAACGAAATCATATTACACATCATGTTAAATTTAAAGACAGTTTCTTATAGACCAGTATTTTCCAAGATTTTTTAGAACTAAAAACTTGTCTAAATAAAATTTTGTGTGACCCCAATACATAAAGACTGCAAAGTTAATTTTATCAGTATGAATGTATTTTGAGTTCATATTTACGTTACTTACGTCCATCACTTAAGAATAAAATTTCCGAATAATACAGTTATGAAATTGGGGTTATTGATAGTTTGAAAAACTTCAGCAGCCAATTCAGTTTTATACCTCATTTTATTTGCATACTATTAAGAAAATTTTGATTCACACAGAGTAAATAAATAAAAACAACAGGTTTTAAACACACATCTCAGGAGCTTCTTTAATTAAAAATAGCTGAAGTTGTAGTCCAAGGTTCATATAAATATACATTACCTGGTAGTAGAAGTTAATACATAAGCAGTTTCCACTATGGTAAAATTGGCATATGAAACAGATTAGAATGTGCATTTTTACTAAGTTTTTTAAATAAGTACTTATTAAAACAAAATTTAGGTCAAACCCTCTTACTACCCCTAATCACCTCCACAAAGTTGAATTTTGTCCAGCCCTGAGGTGAAAACCACTGGTTAACCACGTGACAGTTATGTTATAAATCAGAAGCCTTTTGCTCCTACCTATTTGATGTCTTCTTTTTATTCCTTATTTGAAAAGCTGTAAAATTTTATGAAGGTTTGAATACCAAAGCACAGTTCTGTTGTCAAAAAAAAAAAAATTCGCACTTGAATAATATAAGCTATTTAACCCACAGAGGGTATCAGTAAGCTATAAAGGATGGTTTTTATGTATACTCTAGTTTATACGTTTTCATCTTTATTTCTACAGTACCATATAAGCTACTACAAGCATTTTAGAGAGGTCCATAAAGGTACTATGAGTGTGTGTGTGCATACATAGCACTATATCTAATCATAGACTAAATTTAGTTTGATATAGAATGCTATACTTACACATTCAGATCGTAAGTCACAATTTCTCCTGGACTCTTTCTATTTAATGAATGGGGGTCACAATCTTCATGAATGCATTTGAACTGGAAAGTGAACACCAGTGTTTTTCTGCCAGGGGGAGGTCGTCTGCTTTCCCCTTTAGTGAAATCTGTATTTTTTTTTATTTCGTTAAAATGTTAAAATCCTCCCACACACTCTTAGTGCCTCTTTATTTGGCCCGTTAAAAATACTGGTATTAGTATTTTGAATAAATACAAAGTCTTTGGAATTTTAGAACAATAGATGCTGCCATCACCACCTCCACACACCCCCTGACCCCCAAACCTCATGTTCCTATCATTGGGTCATTCTGATAGGTCTTTTCCTCCATTTTCAGATAAGCAATTAGGTCCATGACAGAGATTATATATATATATGATCAAATCAAGTGGATACGCAGAGAAAGAGACATATCCCCGGATAAGAATTATTGTCAATACATCTGATACGTGTTACTCTGTATATAATTTAAAATAGTGAAAACTATGAGATGAAAAGCCATGGTGTAAATGAATATTGTAGACATCATGGTCTTGATAAGATGCAAAATCAATTGTCAGGTGGTGCGAATAATTGATTTTAGTCTAACTAAACATGTTTGTGTATTACTACAGCTTGAAATAATTTAGTCTGTCTTCTCTTACATAGACATCTTTTAGGTTCAGTATAATGTCTATTATGAGTTTCAACAATTTAGCTTCCGCTTCCTTTACAGAAAAACACACGGCTTTGTGTGAGCTCTTGTATCCCAAATCAATTGTTGATAATTATCCCCAATTTCAACAGCAAAATCTCGTGTGTAATTTATTTCTCCCCTCTCTCACGTCTTCTTTTGTAAAGATCTAATTGTAGATATTTTCTGCTGCCAAATAAAACTTTTCAAACAATTTGGTTTCAAGACCTTAGTCAATTTGGATACTGAGGTTATGAACCAGTAAGGACATATAAATTTATAGTTTTGACCCTTCTGAGAGTCTTTACATCAAAAATCCAATTCTGTCATTAACTATCCTTTCCGGTCCTGCTTCTATAGGTCGCTCATTTTCTGCAACAAGGACGTCACTAAATTATGCTAATAGACAGTAGTCACTCTCTAAATACGAAAAGCTTCTAAGACTGTTCCATGTGCTGTTCCCTTGTTTTTCCTCCCGTTTAGCCAGGGCTACCAGCCTTTCGCTGAGTAAAAAGATCAACAAATAAGGAAACACATGCAACCTTTACCATTAGAAAATATGTTTTTATAGATAAACCATGATGGAAAATAAGTGGCTGGGCTTTTTCATTTCTATGAGAGTTTTTTCAAACACCTTCAGTACTTCATAAAACCCCAAGAATTACTCTTAAGTCACTCCTTCAACCTACCCAGCCCAGAGTGTTATAGCTCTGACTCATTAAATCAAATCTGGGAAGTTTAGGGAGAGCGAGGTTATCTTCTCTGGGATCATTCTCTCCTCATCTGTCTTCCTGTCATCTTGTACATGGTGAAATTCCTGGATATTTACATATAACGTATTTGGAAGAACCTTCTTTCTCCAATAAACACCTTTTGAATTATAGTTTTGTTTGGAGTTTTATGGAGAATAACTTGGCAGTTTTGTGAATGTTATTGTGTGTTTAAAAGCTGAGTCAGTGAGGGGAGGCATTTTATTAACTTGTGATGGGTAACACTCCTCCTTTAGAATCCCCATCTTAAGGTTACAAAAAAAGTTTTCTTAATAAAATAAATGAACACCTGTAGAAAATGGAGTTTCTAAGATGTATTTCTATACTTCATTAGACATGATTTTATTACTATTACTAAGGGTTACGTTGGTGATTAACTCTCAGTATCACATGTCTCTGATTTTGTGATAAATGATGCTCAGAACATTTTGAATACTCAACCTCTAAGATGCATAGTGGTACAGAAAAGAAATCAAATCCCTCAAAAATAACCCACTTTCTCAAATATGGTATTTCGATGGTTGATGTGTCAACTTAGCGAGGCCGTAGTGCCTGGATGACAGTGCCCGTGTGCTAGTTCTGACACTGGTCTGGATGTTGCTGTGGAGATTTTTGTAGATGCAGTTAACATTTACACTTCATCGACTTTGAGTAAAGCAGATCATCCTCCACAATGTAGATAGGCCTCATCCAATCATGGTTGAAAGCCTTAAGAGCAAAAACTGAGGTTTCTCACAGAAGAATGAATTCTGCTTTCAGGCTGTATCATGTAGAACTCTGCCTACAAACTACAAACTCACCAGCCTCCACAATTGTATGAGCCAATTCCTTAAAATAAATCTCTCGGATGGATGGATGGATGGATGGATGGATGGGTGGGTGGATGGAAGGATGGATGGATTAATCCCATTGGTCTGTTTCTTTGAAGAAACCTGATGGATACAGGTATTAATTCATTAATCTGAGTGCCTCTTACACATATACCAAGCAATATTTTTAAGGTTTAATTTGAAATATATTGGCAGTCTCTATGCCAAAATTTTTTCTCTTCTAAAATTAAAATGTTGATGACTTTCTGAAGCCATGTACTAACAATGAAACATGTTTCCACTTCTAGTGGCCGTAACTTTTTGTCTTCTGGGAGCATTAAACTGGCATCTCTGATGAGGGGTACAGCATGCTAAGAGGAACAGAAAGATTATAGGGTTCTTGCTAGGTGGGGCATAATATCCTACAGAGAACAGAATTTCATTTGCTCCACTTGGGTTGTATTATTTAATTGTTTGTTTTAAATGTTCCTTTTGCATGTAAAACACATATCCTTATATACCTCTGAAAGTTTTCACCAACTGTAAAAACAATGAGTCTGGAAGTTGCTTATTCCAATCAGTGGACAAGCAATAATTCTAGAATACAGACTAGGAAGAAAGTACTGTTTTCTCAGGTTTTTATTTGAGTGGATGATGGCCTATTAAAAATTAACTGATTTCACTGGAGTAGATTCTACATGTGTGGCATTACTCTACGTTCTTTGAGAAACAGAAGAAACTTACATTATCTTTATCCTCACAAATTAATATGTGTGAAATAAACAAATGATATGGGACAGTAGATAATTGCTTCCAAGGTACCAATGACAAGCTACCAAAGGAAAACCTGTCAAAGTATCTTAGTCAAGGAAGGCTTCATAAAGATGAAGACTGAGCTGGATTTTGGAGGACTGGCCAAAGGGAAAAAGGAAAGAATAATATTAACTATTTATCAGTTTGCTATTAGTTTAATTGCTTTATGAAAAGAGGAGTGTAAAAAGGGGAAGAAAAGAGGCAGACTATGGAGATCTGGGTATTGGGTGGAAGATTATAAATATTGTCTAGCTATGCCGTATAACAATGTAACAGTTAAAAAAAAAAAAGAGTCATCTATTTTCACAGTTTCCGTGGTCAGATATTCAGAAGTGTCTTGGCAGGGCAGCTCTGGCTCAGAACCCCAACGAAATGACAGTCGAGTCAACAGAGACTGCTCATCTTGGGATCAAAGGGTCTGTTTCCACTGCAGTTCGCTCGCATGGCCATAGACTGGCAGGAAGCCTATGTGCCTCTCACGTGGGTTTCTTCACAGAGCTGCTCGAATATCCTCATGGCGTGGTAGCTGGCTTCCCCCAAAGCTAGCGATCCCAGAGGCCCGGTAGAGGCAAATGCCTCTTAGGACCTCGCTTAGAAGCCACGCACTGTCCTCTCTGCTGTGCTCTAATCGATGGGCCACATAGTCCATTCCTGATTCGTCGTGGAAGGAGGCACACAAGGACACGAATAACCAGGAAGGATCGCTGGGAGGCAGAGTTGAGTGTTGAGAGATGAGGTGGTGTGTTCTGCACCCTCGTGGTGCTATGAGCACAGGATCCTGGATTCAGCCATTGGGGGGGGGGGGTGATTTCCTGAACCCGGATTCCTGACCGTTCCCTTGTCTGGCAGTTCCATGGTAGGGTCCTGAAAATCATTTCTAAAGGCCCTTCAATCAGAGATTGTAAAACACTTTCCTATATTAAATGTCGTTTTGTTTAAAATGACTAGAGTGGCTTAAATCTGTTCAAAATTAACACGGGCCACCCCTCTTGCGTTCTGGAATTTTTTTTTTTTCTTTTCTCATATTGTAAAACTGTAATGAAAAAAAAAATGGGGGTCAAGAGGAAAAATGCCCACAAGACTGTGTCACTTCCTTGTCTTTGATCGAACGTGCCTTTCGCATCAACTACTGTCATGTTTTCCCAGGCATTAAAGTTCCTAATTGTCATCCTTAAAGGCTGCGTAATATCATTTTAAATATTTAAAAATACTCGGTGATGCTATGTAATGATACAAGCGTGGGGGTTCTAGAACCCTATCATATCCTACCACTGGCAGCAGTGGTACAACTTTTTTAAACAGCACTCGATCGATACAATCTTTAAGTCTTGAAACTGTACTTACCTTGAACCCAGCAATTGCATTTCAAGGAATAGGCCCTGCAGCATTAATCAAAATTGTGCACAAAAATTGATCTCCAAGGAGCTAGAAGCGTATCTAGCAATGGAGGGTTAGTTAGATTGTACATGCATGGGTATGTAGCCGTTTATAATACGGAACAAAAATTTTCAAGCAGGAGAGACTTCTAAAACAAAAGGGAGACCAAGTATTTGGGAGATCCAGTCTCCATCTTGCATTAGTTAGGGTATCTTCACTTATTCTGCTTCTACATTAGAAGATAACTGTAAGATTTTATTTGAAAAATGTTTCATTATATAAAAACAGTTCTAAGTGTTGCAGTAAAAAAATATGTGATGTCATGAATCATTTTTCAAGATCTGCTGTGTAAAAACGAAAGCTATATAACTAAATGTAGTATAACCCTATGTTTGCATGTAACAGAATTAACACAGCAGGATATCACCATAGATATTATAGAGATTAAAATTAGGAAAAAGATATGGACAACCTTAGGCCAATAAATTTGAAAATTGTATAAAATGAACAAATTGTTAGAAAAGAAAACAAACTGAAAAAATAAAAGGAAATTTGAATCATCCTATATCAACTAAAATGAATTTCACAAACATCTTTTCACAAAGAAAACTTTGGGCTCAGATAAAATTAATGAATTCTACCAAACATTTAAGAAATAATGCCAATCTTATACAAGTTTAGGAGTGCAAGGTAATATGCCAAATCAATAAAATAAAGGGAAAAAAATTACATGGTCATCTCAACTGATGCTGAAAATTGGTGGCAAATGTCAACATCTGTGCATAATGGAAAAGGCAAAGCTGAGCAAGATGAAGTAAAAAGGGAAGTTTGTTACAAAGAAGATCTATTTTAAACGTCTATCAACAAACCTCACTTAATGGTGAAATACTGACAACTTTCTCTTTGAGATCTAAAATAAAACTATTATGTCTGCTATTACCAACTACTTCTATTCATTATTGTACTGAGAGATGCAGCCGGTGAAAAGTTAATTGTATTTTTATGTACCCACAACAAAAAAAATCAAATATGAAATGTTTTTAAAAGATGGAAATTGTGACAGCATCAATAATATCAAATACTCAGTAATACATTTAAGATAGAATGTGCAGAACCTCTTTTGTAAAACATTGTTAAGAGTAAATAAAACCAAAATGAAGGGAGGAATATGCAGTGTGCATGCATTGAATAAGTCAGTACTGTAAAGAAATCAGGCTTTTCCCCAAATTTCATTAACTTCAATGCAATCATTTAAAATCAGGATATTTTTGTTTTTTAATAAACCGTAGAAACTGATTCTTAAATATTTATAGAAGCGTGAAGGACCAGGCATAGGCGAATACTCTTGAAAAAAAGATATCAAAGATGTACCATCCAAAATTTGTGATTTGTTATAAAGGCATAGCAGTTAACGCAGCGTGATTTTGGTACAAGACACTAAAAATACATCAGTGAAACTCGAGAAAGAGAACAGAAACAGAGCGACACACCTATGGACACTTGATTTATGACAAGAAAGCCCTACAGAGCAGTGGAAAAATATTTTTTTTAATAAATTGTGGACAAACTGGAAATCCATATAAATAAAAGAACATTGACTTCTGGCTCACTTCATAAATGAATATCAATCCCAGTAACCTGTGATTGACAAAGTTAATAATAGGATAACTTTATCATGATTTGGAATGAGACAATTTCTTAAAGAAGACAAAAGAATCAGTCAAAAAATATTGATAGATTCGATAACATTAAGATTAAGGACATCTGTTCATAAACAGACATCATTAAGAGAGTCAAAGGCCAAACACACACTGTGGGTTATTCTTACAACCCATGTAACTGACAAAGGATTTATAACCTAAATATATTTAGAGCCGGAAGACAGAAATGAACAGCATTTTCACAAAAGCACATTAAAAGGCTCAAACATAAAATGGTTGAATGAATCTTCCTAGTAATGAGGAAATGCAAATTAAAACCACAATGTCATCTTACTGCGCATCCACCAGAATGCTTAAAATTTAAAAGACTCCCAGTACCAAGTACTGACAAGGATGTATAGTAACAGTTGTTCTCATACAATGCTGGTGGGAGTTCAAACTGATACAACTACTTTGAAAGTGTCTTTTTTTACGAAGTTGCACACATGCATACTCTATGGCCCAATAGTTTTTTCCCAAGTACAAGCCAACTGATATGTATGCTCATGTTTACGAAAACACATACACAAGAATATTCATGGTAGCATTATTTATGAAAACCAAACATGCAGAATAACCCAAATGCCTGTTAACAATAGAAGATAATGTTATATTCTTACAATCAAGTATGTAAATGAAAAAACTATAGCTATTCACCTGAACACAGATGCTCTCACAATGTTGACTAAAAGAAGCTAGACACAAAGAATGCTTAATGTATGGTTTTATTCATAAAGTTCAAAAACAAAGAAACTAAACCATGGCATTGAATGCTTGCTTACATGGTAAATCATAAAAAAATCAATTTTTATAAAAGCAAGAGTAGCGATCACGTTGGATGGGGAGGGAGGAGTAAATAGTTATGGAGGGGTACATGAGGGATTTCTGGGGTACAGGTAATGGTCTATTAATTCACCTTAAAAAGTTGTGTTATAAACATTATATAAAGGTGTGTTTCTTTTGTAAGGTTATATAAAGGTGTGCTTCATTGTGCTGCATATTTTCGTCTTGTGCACTTTTATATGTTTTGTTTCATATAAAAATGTGAAAAATAAACTATTGTCAAAAATTTTTAACCCGAATCTAACTTCCAGAGGACAGTAGAATAATTTAAATGATACTACTGAAAGCAATTGACAAAATACAGAACATTCCATACAAGGCAACTTGCCCAGTCTCTATAAAAAGTCAGTCATTAAAAAATAAAAAAGAAGGAATGTTCTAGAACAGAAGAGAATAAAGAGACATAACCACAATACTATGTGTAAGCCTTGGAGGAGCTACATAAGACATTTTAGGCACAAATAGAAATTTTTAAATGAACATAAAAATAATAAATTACATTAAAGAATTACTCTTAATTTTCTCAGGTATAAAAACAGTATTATGGCAATACAGTTGAATATCTTTCACCAGATACATGCATGCTGAAATATTTAGAGTTAGAGCATCTGAAAAAAAAAATAAAAAATCTGAAATAAATCATCCCAACACACATATATAGAAACAGGTTTTAGAAAATAAAGCAAAATATTAATAACTGTTGTCAAGGTGGTGAGTACTATTGTAATATTCATTCAACCTTTCTATTGAAGAGTATGATAGTAGAAAATTAAAAATAAACAATTAAATGACCTTTCCTATACCTAGAAGAGAAGGGGAAAAAGGAAGGAAGCAAGAAGAGAAGGAGGGAGGGAGAAGGGACAGAGAACAGAATGGTAAGAATAAGTAATACATTATAAAATCATGAGTTCATGAAAATATTTTTTAAACCAAATGAATTAGCAGTCATTTAAAAAACATTTAAAGTCATCTCTTTGTATTTTGCATATATTCTCCACAGCTTTTTAATGAAATTCATATGTTAGTCAAATAACACAAAACAATTTTCCTTACAAGGTATTTTTTCTATATAACATTTCGAATAAACAACAAAATCGCATAGCTCAAAATATAAAAAACATATAACATATACAATAAAAAGTATCCCTCTCACCCATGTTCATGTTGTTTGTCCTTCCAGATATTGAGCACTCAATAAGCAAATTTTTATATATCAATTTATATATATATATTGATGGGACTTGTAAATTCATTTATTTTTGAGAGTACTTTTTTTTTTCTTGAGGTTACATTTGCATATTTCCAGCAGCTATGAACGTTTGTTATTTGGTGACAGCGCCCTCTTGTGTATAAAACTGAACCTGCAAGGCAAGTCCTCACAAAAAGTGAAAGAAATGTATATGAGTTTTCTTTCATGGGAATACAATTGCAAAAGTTCCTTGAAGTCATGTGGTCTGTCGCCACACCTTTAATTACTTGGATGTGACCCCCTCCCCCAATATTAGCTCTTTTCTTTAAGTCCTCAAAGAAGGTGTCCCCACACTTGTCTCATTGATCTCGTACATACTTGGTGCTTTTTAGTCTCCAAAGAATTCTTACATTCGTATTTTGTTTGACCAGAACAGGAGTTATTGTCCTCCTTTTCTATTTATATACAATTCACATGCCATACAATTTCCCCACTTAAAGTGTACAACTCAGTGATTTTTAATGTCTTCACAGTTGAGCAACTATCATCACAACATATTTTAGAATATTTTCATCACCCCAAGAAGAAACCCTGTACTCTTAGCAGCCATTACTGATAATCCCAACCCTATCCCAGCCCTAGGCAACAACTCATCTACTTTTGTCTCTATAGCTTTACCTTTTCTAGACATTAAATACAAAGGGAATCATACAATATGTTATGGTCTTTTGTAACATTCTTCTCTCACTTAGCTTAATAGGTACAAGGTTCATCCATGCTGTAACTTTTATCAGTACTTCATTTCTTTTTATAACAGAATAATATTCCTTTTTGAAGGGATGTGCCACATTTTAATGGTCAGTTGATGGACAGTTGGATCATTTCTACCCTTTGGCTTTTATGAATAATGCTGTTATAAACGTTCAATCATTTTCTTACCACAGTTGTAAAGACAAAAGCCTTCTGAGCTGAAATGATAAAGATTTAGAATAGGAGGAAGGAATTGCTCTCAGGACTGCACGTTGCCCAACACCAACACCACTCCAGCCACAGTAGCAGCCACTGGCACCTGAGGGCTCCTCACATCCCCGTCACCCCAAACTTCACCGAAACCCTGTCATCTATCATCTTTACTTCTCCAAACTAAAATGATCATCCCATTAGCTCACAGTCGCCCCACCCCCGCCTTTCCCTTTCCAAGACTTTCCTCTGACTCTGAAAAACTTCGTCTCAACTTTATGCCCAATTTGCCTTGATGAATGTGGCCTCCCCTGAGGGTACCATCTCCCCAACTCTTTCAAGTGGACTATTTCCTGTCACACCCCAGGCCCTTCCTCTGCTTCAGACAAGTTCTTCCTCATCATCCCCCAAACCCTAGCCATCTGGGAGCATCAGATACCACCCTTCTTGTCACTATATTCTAGTGACTCCTGGTCACTCCTTCTCATTCAGTGGTCGCTTCCTCTTGCTCCCCCATGGCTCCCCATCTTCTTCCCCTCTCTCTTCTCCACTGGGGAGTTTTAAGTTATGAATTTAATTTCGTAAGTAGTCGTAGCGCTATTCAAATGATCTATCTTATTATTATCTGAGTTATGGTAGCATGTATTTTTCAAGGAAATGGTCTATTTCATTTAAGTTGTCAAATTGTTGTTTTTAGTATTCCCTCATCCTTTCAATGTTTTCAGGGTCTGTTCTGATAGGTCCTGTTTCATTGCTAATACTGGTTATTTGTGTCTTCTTTCTTTGTTATTTTTCTCAGAAGTTTGTTCGTTTTGTCATTTCAAATAGCAGTTCTCGCTTTCATTTTATTTTTTGTTTTTCTGTTTTCATTTTTGTTGATCTCTGCTCTTAATTCCTTCTTTTGCTTATTGTGGGTTTATTTTGTTCTTTTCCTGCGTTTCTAAGATGGAAGCTTGGATTGGAGACTCTTCCCCTACCCCCACCTTTTAATTATAAGCATTCAGTGATATAATTTCCCTCTCAGTACCGCGTTAGCTATGTTCCATATATTTTGATATATTGTATTTTCATTGAATTCGGTGTACTCTTTGTCTTGAGATCTCTCCTTTGACCCATTCATTATTTAGAAGTGTGTCCTTGGTTGGGAGACATCTTTGCAACTTTCGGTTAGTAATTTCTAGCTCAATTCCACTGTGGTTGAAGGACCCACACACCGTGTGATTTTGATTGTTTTAAATTTGTTGAGGTTTGTTTCATGGTCTATCTTGGTATATTTTTGGTGGATTCTTAAAAGAATATGTATCCTTCTATTGTTTTGTAAAGTGTTCTGTAAATGCCAATTAGAATCTGTTGGTTGTTGGTAGTGTTGAGTTCTTCTATATCCTTGCTGGTTTTCTACCTAGTTACTCTATCAATTACTGAGAAATGTTGTAGTTTTCACCTAGATTTGTGGATTTTTTTTCTCATTTCAGTCTGTAAGTTTTTGCTTCACACAGTTTGCAACTCTGTTGTTTGGTGCCTACATATTTTGAATTATGTTTTCTTGCCGAATTAACATTCTGTTCCTCTTTGTCATTTTCTTTGCTCTGAAGTACACTTTATCTGATAATGATATAGCCACTCCTGCTTTCCTCTGAATAACATTTGAGGTATACCTTTTCCATCTTCTTAATTTCAATCATTTTGAATGAAGTTACCCCCAAATTTCTTAACCATAGCTTTGGTGACAGTTAATTCTTTTGAAAGTATTTCAGGGATGGTTGCAGTTAAAATTTAACTTTGGATCATAACATTCAGGTTCCTAGGAGTATTTAACCTAGAACCAATTTAATCAAGAAAACACTTTTCATAAGCAAGAAGAAATGCGCAGAGAACTTAAATGTTTAAGTTGTAAAACATAAAGAAAAGGCAACTTAAGTTGAGTAAATAAATACACTCGACAGATACAAACTTACCCACTTATATGAGTTGGTGACCAATTATGAGAGGAATTTTTAAGCCCTACTTATTAAGAGCATTTATTTTTCTTTAATTGAAATCCCCTTACATGAAAAAAATCTATGAAGGATAATTCTGAAAAAAGATACATAGAAGTTGTGATCATTGATATCTAGTGTTGGAAATTCCCAATCTTAGAAAAAACTCAGTATTGTTTTATTGTTTCAATGTAATAACCAGCTTGATTTTCCTAGGCTTTCCCAAAATAAACTAAGCATGCCATGAAGAGGAGCCCAGCATTCCTACCTTGTCTTTGATTAACTTAACTCCTTTCTGTTACCATCCAATGACAAAATGCTGAGATAGTCCTGGCTCTTTGGTATCTTTTGTCCTCTGGCAATATCTCCTTTCCCCCAGTATTTGGTACGACACACTAAAGGAAATTTTAGATATTAACAATATGTATTTGTATATTTGAGATTGAACACTTACATGGTTTTACATCGTAGCATTCTGCTTCTGGGAACGTGCTTAACGCATTAATCCCTTCTAGCGTTTTCTTGACACTATTCCCCTTCCTCTTACCCATGTTAAAAAACCATGAGGTTCCTTTTCCTCCAACTAGACTCTGACCTTTATTTAGGCTTATGATTCCTCAGGACAAGAATTTCTAACACTTGAACACAGAGCTCACCATGTCAGGCACCGAATTAAACACCCTATATGCACTATCTCATATAATTCTTATGACATTATGGTTTAAGGATATTATTCCACTCTAAGGCTGGGATAACACACAGCTACGCCTTGTTTCACTGCATTTCACTTGATTGTGCTCTACGGATACTGCATTTTTAACAAATTGAGGGTTTGTGGCAACCCCGTGTCGAGCAAGTCTATTGGCGCTATTTTTCTAACAGTATTTGCTCGCTTCTTGTCTCTGTGTCACATTTTGGTAATTCTCACAATATTTCAAACTTTTCATTATCATATTTGTTATGGTAAATATTCCATAAACTTAGTTCGTAAAGCAGCGGCAGGATTTGAGAGGATTGACTACAATTCTGGAAGTTTAACTGTGCGTAAAATGCTATCAAATAGCATTACATGCGACAGAGAACAGTCCTTAGAGAAAGGAAGACTCAAGCACCATTGACACGGAGGTAAGACCCTCCACCAGCAAAAAGATTGTCACTCAGATGATGGTTGGTATTAGTTTAGCAATAAAAATTTTTAATTCAGGTATGTACATTATTTTTAGACATAATGCGATTTATTGCACACTTTATAATATAAATATAACTTTAATATACATAGGGAAACCCAAAAAGTCATGTGATTCACTTCATTGTAGTCATCTGGAACTGAACCCATGCTACCTCCAAGGTATGCCTGTAATAATAAAAAGGCGAGAAAACTGATTTCAAATAGTTCCATAATTTATCTGCATTCGCACAGCTACTCAGTTCTGGAGCCTGCTCTGTAAACTAGGCTTGCCCACTCCCCAGCCTACTCTCTCACTGTATTAATCCTATATTATGATATCAATTCCAGAACTAGCTGTTGGTTCTAGCTTATTAGTCTTTGAAGAAAAGCAGGTTTTGTGATTTGGCCACCATGTAAGTACTACGTCTGCCTAGCTCGACTAATTCCCTATAGCTCAGTTTCCAGTCTCTTCCGTAGCCCCTCTCTTCACTTCTCTCTGCTCTAGGCCATGCTCCAAATCTGATTCCCAGGCCTTGATATTAGTTTAGTGAATTCAAACCTGTCTCCTCTTTCTCTTTTCTTCTAGTATCTTTCCTCAATAATTTTCCCTATTGAGAGTCTTCTACAGCTTTTATAAGAGAAACTCACAGTAAAAATGCTCATGTTAAAAGACAATTGCCATTTTGGAGGCAATTTTATTTATTGCTTTTCTTGCTATTTATTGCTTTCTTTATATACTAGTCATACTTAAGAACCTTCTACTTATATACTTAAGTATAATTTTAAGGATTCCGAACTAGGACTCAAGATATCTACATATCATTGTAAAACAGTCAAGAAACATTCTGAACACAAAATAAATGCTATATTCTTTCTACTTAACAACGTGCATATTAAATATTTATTCAACAAGTATTTATTGAATGTCTATATATCAGACACCACCTAGACACTACTTTTTTACCCCTCTGCACAATCCTTTTTTGGGTTAAAGTACATTTTTTAATATTAAAAATGAAACTCTCAATAACATGCAAATTTGTTTAAAAATATATGTAGACAAGCAAAAAAGAATTAGGAAATATACACTGGTAACAATCACTTTCAATATTTTTTAATATTCTCCCAAACTTATATCCATATTTTTGAATTATTAAAATTCTTTTCAGTTAACATTACATAATGAACATCGTTCTACATTAATAGTTTTTCATTTGTGGGTGTCAATAATTTTAAAACTATACTTTCCATGTTGGACTCAGCCTGTTCCTAGATTTCTATAATTATAATGTGAAGATTATGATGACCATCACTGTAGGTATTTATCTTCATATTCTTTATCTCAAAAATAGCATTTCTAATGGGATGGAAGACAGCCCATGAATTTAAAATTATCTCAATTAAAAATTTATCATTTGATTAAAAATTTTGTAGGCTGTGTATTTCAAAGAGATCCCTTTTGTTTGAAATTCTACATAATCAACTGGTTAACTCAAACCTTAACTCTTGAAAAGTGCGCCTCCTGTTTAACAGTGATCGAATATGAACATGAGAATACAAAGATCAATAAAAACCTGTGCAGGGCTGATAATTTACTGTAGTATGCAGATCTGTAACCACATTAAATACAATATTCTTCAATTCTGTAGTAGATGGATGCTCAAAGCAAAGTCTGTGTTGAAGAAAGCCTAAGACTATGCAAATAATTGGTGCTGATTATGTTAACACTTTAAGGAGAATGTGCATTTTAACATTTGATGATTAAGGAAAAGATACAACCTATGTGGCCTCTCTTCCTTATACATCACTCATTTTTCTCACTTTACATGGTAGCGTGCACACAACTTTTAGCATATAAATTCAGAGGAAGTATCTTCTAATTGTACCGTATTTAGAAATTATTGCTATAGTTAACATTTGAATTTTTTTTTAAATCACACTGATGGGCACTTCTACTTTGACAACAAAAAACTGAGACGTCACGCGAACACCATAACGTCGTCAACGCTGTGGCGTCACGCCTGTTCAGAAGCGCTAGAAGGGTTAAGGCCAACACTGTCCTCCAAATTTCAGTAGGCGGCGCAAAACCTAGGCAAGTTCTCAGCGAACGACGCCCACCCCGGCCAGGCCAAGAAGACACCGCGGCTGAAGACAGAGCCGTTACGAACGCGTATGAGACAGAGCTCGCGTCGTGCCACGGGACCGAGGCCCAAACTTAAGGGTCTAAGCGCTCCACCGAGGACCCCCGCACTCCTCGCCTTAGGGCCCGCGGGGTACTCCGAGGGGGCGTGGCAAGGCTAAGGCGAGGAGATGCGCATGCGCGCTCGGAACCTTGTCAATTAGCCAACTATCAATCTCGCGAGGGTTGAAAGTCGGTGGCGTAGGTAGTTGTCCTGGAGGCTGGCGCGGTAGAGGCTGTCGACCAGAGGTAAACGAGGCGGCGAAGCTATTTCCTCGCGTCGGTCTTCCTTTCGGTTTCTTTTCCCTTTCCCCTGACCCTCCGCCCTCCGGTAAATCAGCCCGCCTTTCCTGACCTCAGTGACCCGGGTGGCCCCGCCCACTCGTCGACGTGATTCCCGCCGTGAGGTAAGCACCGGTCGAACCCGAGCCCCGCGGAAGAGGAGGACGTCGAGAGGGGGAGGTTGCTGGGCCCGGTCCAGGCTCGTCGCAGATCCGCTGCGCAGGGGATATTAGGGGGGCCCAGTTGTTCATCCATCGGCTCATTGCGACGTAGCCACCCAGGCCTAGGCCTCATCCCTGCCGCGCCTGGCCTCCGGCAGCTGCGGGTGACGCAGACGGAACATGTCGTCCGCGGCCGAGCCTCCGCCACCCCCGCCTCCCGAGAGCGCGCCTTCCAAGCCCGCAGCGTCGGCCGCCAGCAGCGGGAGCAACAACAACAAAGGCGGCCCCGAGGGCATCGCGGCCCCGGCGGCCCCCTCTGCGGCCGGCGCCGGTGCCCGCGGACTCCGAGATGGAGGTAAGGGTGGCGTTTGGCACGGAGAGGGGGCGCAGTGGGCAGAAGGAGCTGCTTCCCCCGCCTGCATTTCGGCGATCGGACGCGGAGCCACTTCATCTCTCTACCCCCCAGTCGGCCGCAGGCCGCTTGGACCTGAAAGGATGTTCTCATCCTTGTGTCCTGTGCTTTAACCTGCCCGGGCTGACCATGGGTTTCTGGCACTTAACATTTTTTTAGCGAATCTTGCCAGATCCTTGAGCGCTCTTAATACACAGATGTTCTTGATTACTGAGGCCGAGAGAAATCTACCCGATTTTTTTCCCTAGATTCCCATAATTCCTCTTCTATCTCTGAATCAAGGTTGTAGTTTCCAGGAAACTTAAGGGAAAGGCGTGGGAGATGCCCCCTAGGAGTGAGAGAGAGACGGCTGGGTGGAGAAAGCATTTGAAGCAGCGCGTCCTACGACTGAGTCCCCCTCCTCCTCGTCCCGGTCCTTGCGGGGGCGGTGTCTGGTCTGTGCAGAAAACAATGGCGAGAGCTGGATGGCCGAGTGCGCAGTGGGGATAAACGGGGCGCAGCTGCTCCAGTGAAGGGAGAGGAGGCCCCTCCCAGGCACGGTTCCATAGGGAAGGAAGCAGCAGCTGTCTCGGACCCCCATATAATATGAGGGAGGGGGATGGATGGGCTGGTGAATGAATTAGTAAGTCAGGGGTGGTTGGTGGGCTTTCAGTCCAGCGCAGTTCCTCTTTTGGGGCCTTGGCCTTTTTCTGAAAATTGGTACCGCTCGCCGCCGAGTCTGCCTTTGGTGCTGGGGTTGGTCAGGGGGTGGTGGTGACAGTACTCGGGAGGTAGAGAGATTGGGGAGCTTGCCAGGCGGGTCTCTCGGGCATGCTCTAAGGTTTTGCGATGTCTGGGAACGAAGCGATTGCTTGCTGCTTCCAAATTGTATTCCTGGCCTTAGATCTGTTTTGAGATATTTTATAGTCGCAGCCCAACGATTTCTGGGATTTTTTCATTCTTGGATAGACAGATCCAAGATACTGCTTTAAAAAATGAACCTTTTTGCGGACATAACACAGTAAGGAAATGGTAGCGCAGTTCACCAGTGAAGCATTTGGCGCAGTAGTTGTGTTTGGTCACCAAAGGTCTAATCTAGGGTGAAGTAACACTATGTTGTTATAATGTTTTTTAAAAAAACCGTAAGTGGCGAGGTAGGTTTTAGTGGAATAGGGCATTGATAATTCTGTAGTTTTCAGTAATTTGAGATTTGTTTCGAATTCCTACCTATTGTTACATGTTTTTTTCCTTAAGGTTTTAAATGGTTCTTTTGGATTACCAGAGCACTTTAACTTGGATTCCTGCTCCATGGTTTAAGGGAGTTTGAAAATCTGTTACACCGAAATTGTGTCTAAATGCGCAGCAAAGTGATGTTCGCAGTTTTCATTAGCTTCTCAAAAGGGTCTGTCATTCAAATTTAGGAGTAACAGCCAATGTCTTGTTAGAGACCCTATTTAAATATCAGAAAGCAGAGTAAAGCCTAACTAAATATTTTGGCCTTCAGTTGCTATTTTTAAATTTTACTCTACGTATGAATACTGATGTGATAACAAGTACCATATGAAATCAGTGATATTTTTATTTGCCGGGTGAGGAAATTGAGTTTTCTAGCTCCAAAACTGACCCTTTTCCAGCATATCTTGCCCTGTCATAGTCTTCCAAAAAAGATGGTTAACAAATTTATTGAAGACTTAGTTATTTTTACATTTTCAGTATAGGACTGTCAGTAACTTCATTAGTCCCTTGTCACTGACTAGTTTTAGTTTTTCTTTTCACATAGTGTGATTTTTCTTTTTTGTCTTAAAATGTACCTTTAGTCTTTTTAATTTTTCTTAATTGAAATCAGAAATCATTGAGGTTTACTGGTAAAAACTAGGTTTGAGCATACGTGCATAATAGTATCTGACAGTTTGTTTCACAGTTGGAAAAAAAATATTAATGCTGTTTGCTTTTTTGAAAGTAGAATTTAAGGTAGCTTTATCCAAAAATCAGGAAATACATGAAACCTTGCATTCATGATTTTTTCTGACAGAGCTCACCTTCCCTGAAATATAAGCCATCTTTCCCTCTTTCCCTACATATTCAGTTAAGTTTTCCTTTTTGCTTAGTACTAATAGGTCAGGGAGCAGTCTTATTTTCTTTGTTGTTGTTAATGATCTTTTTGGCAATGTGGATGGAGTCTGGCTTCATCTTCATCTCTCATTATTGATCAGTCTGATAGGTACAGCATATGCCAATAGACTACTGATAGATAAGCACACTGTATGCGCCAATAATCCTATGAACTCAAATCCTTGAGTTTTGTTTTTTGTTTTTTTTTTTAACTGTGAAAGAAACAATGACTGATTTTGGAAAGCACACTTCATTTTTTTTTTTTAAGGTGTATTTGACTTTCATGGTATTCTACTACCATTTGGTGAAGTAGGCTAGGTAGGTAGGTGACTTTTGTCAGTTTTACTTGTGGAGGCCAGAGATTTGCGATGATTTTAAGGTTACACAGTTGATTAAAGATCTTATCAGTGAAGCTAGACTTGAATTTAGTTCATTCGGCCTCTTAATTCTAGTACTATACCAGCTCCTCCCCCTAGCTTTTTAATCACTGATAGCTTTATTATAGTATGTATTACCACACAGATTTGTGTATCATTCATGACAATTATATTTTTACCAACTGTTCTTATGTTGTTTTTTTTAAAGGGACGATTGGAACTTTGTGGTGTAGAAGTTATTTGTTTTTGCTTGCATGTGTGTGTTTTGTGGTATTTTTAAGGTCCAGGTACATAAATTTGCAAGAATGGCACATTTTTACTAATTTAGGAAAGATTGTGTTCAACTTAGGCTACTTGAAAATTTTTTTGTAATATTCCAGAAGGTGGAAATCAGGGTGACTAATAATAATACTTTCCAGGTAATGTTTGTGTAGTGGCACAGTAAATACTGCAGTTTCATGATTAAAAGGGAACATTTTATTCACATTTTATACTATTTGATTTCATAGTTTTCATTGGTTAGAAAAAGAAACAAATCGACTGAAAGTAATTATGTTTTAGGATGATAATCTTTAGGTAATCTTTGTCACCATACAGTAGCCATACAGTTCACATATTTGGGTTAAATAGGGTCTATAATTTTGGTATTTCATTTCATCAAGGTTTCCTATGAGGTTAGATGATAGCCATTTAAGTATCTAGGAAGTTTGGGATGAGAATATATTAGAGTGTGTTTTGGGCAGAAATCAGTCAAATTATGGTGTGTTGACTATTTCTGAAGAACAATCCATGATGTTTCCCTTTTACCAGGAAGTATTTGATGATGCATCTCCTGGAAAGCAAAAAGAAATCCAAGAACCAGATCCTACCTATGAAGAAAAAATGGTATGTTCTGGATATATGAATAGAGTCTATAATGATAACTTTTTGTTAGATGATTGAATGTACCAAACTTCTATGTTTGATTTTTATAATTGAGGCACAGATATCCAGTAGAAATATGTGTAACATGGGATATTATACCTTTTATATATTATTTGGCTATGATAAGCAAATACGGAAGTATTGAATTCACGTAATTCACAGTGTTATATAATGTTATGGATTATGTTACATCTCCTTTGTTTTAAGATCTAGTATTAGATGAATTAAAGACTAGAGAAGTAGTTACTCACAATGTGCTTATTCTGTATCTGTCTAACATGCATACTACTGGTTACAAAGAGAGAAACATGCTCCTTGCCCATAGCATTCTTGCACTATGCATGGGATTGTTACAAAAGAGAACATGATGTTATACTTGAATTCTTAAAGATCCAAGTCACATTTCATATCTTCAAGGACACTTTTTTGTACCATAACTTGTACTTAAAAAAAGCTTTAAATTTAAATTCAGATTCAGTAATAATAACAGCTAACAGTAAGTGCTTACTGTGTACCAGGCCCTGTTGTAAGTGCTTTATATGGATTAAACTCATTTCGAAATTTTAAAAAGTTGAAATGTGTGTTAAATAACAGCACCACCACACAGCACGATATGGCATACTCCTTAAAGGGTGGAATGCTATCTCAATCTTTCTGTCTTCAGCTCTCAGACCATTATTTGACACATAGTAGATAACAAACATGTTTTTTGAAACTTACTTTCTCCTTGTCCTTTGACATTCTCTTCAAGATTATTAAATATTTTAGAGTTTCATAATAGCTTCAGAGTACTAAAAACTCCCATGATACTAATTTTATGTACACTTATATAGTGTGCATAATACATATAACTATGTAAAATGCAAATGATTTATTGTATATGATTTCTAGTACATTTTATATGTATGTAACTGTCCCATCTCTTATCTGCTGTCAGACTTATTTAAAGAAAAACAAATTTGCTTTTTCATTCATTCCTTTAACCCTTCACAATTTTGGTTCTGCTGTAAACACTGCTAGCGAGTCTAATCACCAATTCTGTGATTTTAGTTTCATTCTCCTTGATCTCACTTGAGTTTGACTTTGTTGATCACTCTTGAAAAATTTTTACTCGCCTTGAAAAACTCCTTTTTTCTTGATGAAATCTTACTTACTTGACTATTCCTTTGCCCTTCGTTATTTTCTGCATATTCTGAGACATTTTGATCCTTATTGGTTTATATCTACTGTCTTCAAAACTGAATACTTCTGAATATTTATCTGTAACCCAGATGCTTCCAACTATTGTAGTTTCATTTGCTTGTTGGACATTTAAGTCCCTTTGTACCTCTATTTAGTAATATCCCAAACGGAATTCATCATCTCCCACATATCTACTTAGTGTCATCTCAATGAATGAAAGTTCCTCTTGAGATATACAAGCTGTCTACAGTACCTCATAATTTTTAGTAGTCTTGCAAGTTTAATCTCATAAATATTTCTCTTTTCCCCATCATCCTACTTTAGTATTCTTCTATTGCAGGAATTATTTTGTTGATTTCTTTTATTTGCCTCCTTTCTTCTGATCTGGACTCTTCCAGAAATCTCCATATTTTTGCACTGTAATATTTCTGACATAAATCTGATTATATATTGGAGGTTTGCAGAGTTTTGTTTTGTTTTTTTCCCAACAGTGCTTTTCATCTTCCTGGTGGCCTTATTGCAAATCTTTTCTCATTTTTTTCAAGTTTTCCAATCTCTTGGTTTTATTTCTTTTTTCAATATCATGATCTTCACTTAACAGTTTTCTTCTAAGCAAGCTCCCCTATCATCTGTTAGTTCCTTTATAGGTAAATCGTGATACCTATCCACTTTTCATTCTTCAGCCCAGGATGCTGAGTACTATTTGAGAAAATGAAATAATTGTGCTGATTGTCCTTGAATAAATTTGTGAGTTTTTACTCTCTTTAAATATTTATTACTCAACAATCCCTCTTAGCCATTTTAAAACTTTACTACTCTGATTTGAACTTTCTCCTCCATTTCTGCCAGCACCCTCCTTTTCATCATCCTCCACAAAGAATTGCAGGCCTGTCTTCACTTTATTTCCTCTCTCTTTCCAAGCATGCATGGCCTGTGCTGTCCTGTGTCATTTCCTCCTGCCCCAGAGAAAGCAGCTTGTCCAAGGCTGTTGATTTTTTTAATTCATTTCTTTCAGGTTCCTGATCTTATTCTGTTTCTGCTTTTTAGAATCTTTTTTCTCCCTTCACCTGTTTTCTTTAATACCTCGAGACATTCTTATTTTAATCATCTCGTTCTCTCAAGCAACAAGATCTTTGCCTGTTTTTCCCCTTAACCTTTGCCACAATACTACTCTGAAAGTTTATTCTGTAAATGTTGTGAATTCCTTTGTTCTTTGCAACTACTTTGTAACCCCACCGATACTTGAAAGGATGAGTTGTGGGAGAGAATTTTTAAATCATTCACTCTTGTGTAGAACATCTGCTGAAATTTATACTTAATTTCTTAAGACAGTAGTTCTCAAACATGACCATATAGAAGATACTATAAGGATCCTTGAATATTTTTGATCTGGGTCATCAGTCACACTTTGAAAAAATATTACCTTAAGACATCTAGAGCCATTAAAGGTTTTTGAGCATTAGAGAGGTGTGCTAATAAGATCTGAGAAGAGGGACCCCTCTCCTTTTTCTGTAGAAACATCACTTCTGTTAGGATTTTCTGATTATCTTGGTTGAAATTTCAGTGCCATTCTCACTTCCCATCTTCCCTTCCTTTGCTTTATTTTACCTTTGAGCATTGATCGCCTTCTGACATCTTACATAATTTACCTATTATGTTTATTTTTAATATTGGACTATAATGAAAACTTCATGAAGAGACAGTGCCTTTTCTGATAAACACAAAAGTATTTGTTGAATTTAACAGCTATTTAAGAAGATAATGTTGTGAAAGGAGTGAAGAATACTTACTGAATGATTTGAACAATGTAGAATAGCTGTTATCTTAAAACGTCTAGGCTCAGACCTATCTGAATTTATTTCCAGAGTATATTTATCTTGATCCCAAACAATTCCAATAACTGAGTAGTCTTTTTTCAGCCCCAACTTCTAGTAGCATGTTCTTGACGTTTCTTCTCATATATGAATTAAGAAATGTAACCTACACGTATATACACACATACATACACATGTATGCATCTTAGCTTAATACATTAAAACAGTTTATAATATGCAAAAACAGGCAACTGTAACTGATATATAGCTCATTACTGGGGAGAACCATGCTAACAGCCTGTTAATGGTGTACGTTGGGCTGCATCCATGACTCACTTTTGACCTAATGAAATAATGTCACCATGTGCCTTCCAATAGCAAATCGATCTTCAGTTTTTATATTGGTGCAATTTTTTAAAATTGTGTGTTTTAAAAAATATATATAGCTTTTTATAGCAGTGTGATGTTTGGATACCTCTGGTATTTGTTTTGTTAGATAAAAAGTAATTTTAAAGCTGACGTTTTAAGCATTTATAGGCAGAGATGTTGAATAACTGGTTTCTCTGTTTGTTGAGCTTTTGTCTTATTTCTTCTTTTTTTAAACCAAACTACTAGTGTGTCTGTAAAAAGTCTGCTTTGTAAAGGCTTTAGATTTCCTTGTATATTTTTGTGAAAAAACTTGATTTCAGGGATCTTAAGTTTTAGTTCAAATTCTTAAATTCTCTTGGTGTGATTATAAGGCTAAACATTGAAGGTGATGAATGTTAGATATGAAAGGAAGAAATATTGTTAAGAACTCCATTGGGTTAATGAATAAGTCATAAACTTTATAGATGTTTTTCGAGTCTGATGCCTTTTTAAAATTTGATACAACCTACAATGACCAATGCATTTCCCCCCATTTCTCAACTTGCTTGTATTGTACGTGTCGTGTGTGTGTGTGTGTGTTCTCAACTCTATTATAAAGTGTAATTTATACACAACAATTTTAAGTTTGTAATTTAATGAGTTTTGGCCCATGCATGCAGTTATTTAACCACCACTACCACCACAGTTATGACATAGGACAGTTCCATCTTCCCCAAAAGTTTGCTCCTGCCCTTTGCCACTTCAGATCTGCTTTCTATTACTAGTTTGAATTTCATATAAGTAGGATCATACAGTATGTAGTCTTTTTGTGATTGGCCTCTTTTACGTAGGATAATGCTTCTGAAACATCTAATTGTTAACCTGTATTGGTAGTTTGTTCCTTTTTATTCCTGTGTTCGGTTGTATGGAGGCATAGTAAAACTTTGATTGCTGAAGTTATATCAACATTCTGATAAAATGGGTCTTAAAATTTTTTGCAGCAAACTGATCGAGCAAATAGATTTGAGTATTTATTGAAGCAGACAGAGCTGTTTGCACATTTCATCCAGCCAGCTGCTCAGAAGACTCCAACCTCACCTTTGAAGATGAAACCAGGGCGCCCACGAATAAAAAAGGATGAGAAACAGAACTTGCTATCAGTTGGCGAGTGAGTAATAGTTTATACTTCATCGTTGAACCAAATTTATTTTTCATAATCTTTATTAGAATCATAAAATTGCTTCATTAAAAAAAAGTTGTTTCAGTTGGTTTGGGCAGGATGTAGCCATATAGGTATAAGTAAATAAAAATATGCTTAATGCTCTATTTTCTATAGCATTTTATAGTTTGTGGACTGCAACAACTATATGAGTAGGGAATTCAGATGTCGGGCCATTCTTTTGAGAGGAAGCAAATGCAGAGGTTGAGTGGCCTTGTTAACATTACACAGAAGTAATTAGAATAATCCAAGCTGAATTTAGCCCCTGCTTGGGGTCTGCTCCAGTCTCCCAAAGTACATACCTGCATTGAGGGTGTTACATTTATCTTAGGTCTGGGCTGCTTAGTGGAATGTGGTGCTGATTTATGACACAGCAGTTCAAATTTTTGTTAACTACTTAGTTGTCTTTATGTAAATTGAAGTATTAAGTTGTATGTCACCTTTAAGTGGTTGTTCAAAATGTGTGAAATAACTCTTAACTGTTGAATTCATAAATTCTTTTTTAGAATTTTTGTGCTAGTCGGGAAACTAAGTTGTTTAATTAGTAATAATAGATTTAGGGCCATCTCATGACAAGTGAAATGTGACCAGTAATGAAAATACTCAGGGTTGTCTAAAAAAAATTACAGACTATTATCAACGATGTTAAATTTACTACAAATATGATCTGTTTCAAAGAGCTTATCAAAAGCATAAGCATAATGCCAATTTTATTTGGGTGTTCCACTCATTCCGTATATCTTTTTCCTTATCCATTGTATGTAACCAAGGTACTGTTGCTTCAATACTTAAGAAACTTCTTAAGAGTTGTGCATTTCAGATGTATTTAAATTGTTTCAGTCTTAAGAAGTTTGCAGCTTTTTAAATGGCATAAGGCTCCTCTGGAAATGTAAACTATGATAGGGGGTATTTTAATGAGTAGTCAGTATAGGATGTCATGAAAAATACTTCTGTTGAGATCCTATAAGATGAAAAGGTATTCTGTAGTAAATATAAATTGTTCAACTTGATCTCCTTATTAGTGTTACTGTAGAAAAGAAGTCTTGGAATGGATTTCTTCTTTACCCTTGCTGGAAATGAAGCTATAAATTAAATTTAAAGGTCTCAAGAGTGGTATAATCTGCTAATTTATTATTAAATTTTCTAATTTAAATGAGAACATTTGTTGAAAGTATAAAGGCATAAAATTGGATGCCTCAGAATTGGGGGGTTACATAGTTTTACAAACCTGAGCCCTGTAGAGATTAAGAAATCTGGCAGTATTAGGACTTCAGAAAATTAGTGTTTAAGGAGATGTATCTGACTCTCTTGGGATATAGAGTCTGGGCTTTTGTATTTAAAAAACTTTGAGTAATTCTGATGACTCTCTGGTTAAGAGTCATTGCTTAAGTTCCTAAGTGTCTGTTCTGCATATTCTGCAGCTTGTGGTGAAAATTGTTTTAAAAAAGTGATTTCTGGAACTTTTTTTTTCCCCAGCAAAAATACTTAGAAAGTTAACTTTGAAATACAAATTATGAGATTTTTCTGGTATGTATTTCCTTGAAAAGATCATATTTAAAGTTATCAGGTTCTGGTTAACTTAAGGTACTATTCTAAATATGTTTTAGAAAGCCATGTAAAACATTTCAGGTTTAAATATACTAATAATATCTACTCTTCACTTTTTTAGTTTTAATTTAGATTCCTGTTAAAAATTACTATTGTGAGGTTCTACTTAGTCAACTTGATTATTACTTCAAAACAGTAGCAGATGGTTAAAGTTAAAGCTAAAACTCATCATTTGATTTTATTTTAAACTTGACAGCTACCGACACCGTAGAACAGAGCAAGAGGAAGATGAAGAACTGTTAACAGAAAGCTCCAAAGCAACCAACGTTTGCACTCGATTTGAAGACTCTCCTTCATGTATGTTATATAGACTTCCTTGACTTTTGGAAAAATCCCCTTTTGGACATCCTTTGGTTAATGTTTTAGATTTATCTTGGCTATAACTTACAAAGGAAATTTTTAGTAATCCTTTAAAATTTATTGATTATAAAATAAACTGCAGATTTTTTAATGGAAATTATAGTATATTAGTGATAGTGGTGCTATATTTCAAAGGGATATAAAATGCCATTGTGTTTATTGTCTGAATTTATAGGTAAAACTAGTAATAGTTTTTTTCCTTATATTTGCCCCAGATAAGAAAACCAATGTGTAAAAAAAGGTACTCTGTGAAAACTTTTGCTTATTTGTCTCTTGATTTTATATTGATATGCTTTAAATTTTGTTCTGAAATGTATTTGTTACTGATGTTTTTCCAAAAGAAAATATAGGTAACCAGGTTTAAGTTTTACCTATATATAATCTTGATTGCTTGATGATGACACAGAAATTTCCATTTGTCTTTACTGAAGCCTACTATTTTTTTGCCCTGACTTTTTTCCTCTTTCTTACTTGGTAACTAGTTTGTGTGATCATAAACTAGTTAGTTTATGATCTCTCAGTGGTTATGAGAAAAAAAAAATTATAAAGGTCAATACAGGACATGCTATTTGGATTTGTTATTTAATTACCTCTTGTGACTTACAAAATTCCCATTCTTAGACCTAGTAAAGTCAGAGTAAACGTATAGGCCCAGGTTAGCCTCTGAGTATCAGATGAAAGGTACTGCCTGTTTCTCATCTTTATAATGTGCATGTGTTGTTTTCTTCTGTTCGTAGATGTAAAATGGGGTAAACTAAGAGATTACCAGGTCCGAGGATTGAATTGGCTCATTTCCTTGTATGAGAATGGCATCAATGGTATCCTTGCAGATGAAATGGTATGTGTTTGGTAGTTGTTTAAAAGGTCACATTTTGTCATTTAAAATATTTTATACCATTAAATTTGTGAAAGTTTAGACAATGTAGCATACACTTTTGTTGATTACAATCTAGAACTGTTAACAAACTAATTGTCCAGCTGGCATAAGGAGCTGTGCTTTAGTTTCATAAGCAAGATCTGTATTTCAGTTGTAAGGAATAATCTGTAAAACTAATATGTTTAAAAAATATATTTGTAGAAACATTCTTTTAGTTGACTGTATAATTTGGTTATTCTCATTTCTATAAAAAACAAGAGGTCATTGACTTTATCATAATATTTTTTCTAGGTGGCAGTTTGTACAGTTGTCTCATAAAATGTTTTAATCTCTTGTTTTATACTTAATTAGTTACATAGTAAATGTTTAAAAATGTTTCTATATAGCTCTAGTGTTAAAAGACTTAATTGCTTGGAGAAAGTATGGAATGGAGTCAAAAGAAATGGGTTTCAATTCTAGCTCTGCTGGGTGACCTTGGAAAAGTCATTTAAAGTTCTGGGGCTTACAGGGGTTGGTAAGATTGTACCTCCTTTATAAATTTAGAAGATTAAATGACATAGTACGCATAAACTTGATACATATCAAGTTCTTGCTATTTGTTACCTGTTAGAAACACAGCTTTTCTTCTAAGTATTCCTATATATGACAGGAAATACGAATATGGAAGTCTGCTTTATATTTATTTTTCATTGCTTTGTGGTTATTCTGAAATCTTTCAGGGCCTGGGAAAGACTCTTCAAACAATTTCTCTTCTTGGGTACATGAAACACTATAGAAACATTCCCGGTCCTCATATGGTTTTGGTTCCTAAGTCTACATTACACAACTGGATGAGTGAATTCAAGAGATGGGTACCAACACTTAGATCTGTTTGTTTGATAGGAGATAAAGAACAAAGAGTAAGTTTCTAATATTTTTGGTATTAAAAGAATTCGAATTTAGGTTTGGTGGTGTGGACATAGCTAAAGGAGGAATAAAAGAACAGCAATCCAATAATAAACTTGGTCTTTACAAAAATTAATTTACAAATGTAATATCATCTTGGTGGTTACCAATCATACTAGAGAAGAGGAGTTGTAGACTATAGAGAGCTATTATGAATGTAGTTGTTTCTCTGCTTTTGGGAGTGGCTGTATAAAGTCAGAAGCTGTGTTCTCAATCTACAAGCATTTTCTTGTTTTTGAAAGAAGTCACATGCGCGAGGTGGTTGGTAATTTAAGGAGCCAGATTTTTAGATTGATGTATGTAATGATAATAGTCACAAAACAGTTTTTAACCCATTTCCCATTTTGAAAAAAATACAGCTCAGTACCAGAGTTAATTTAATTTTACATAAACACATTCCTTAGGCTGAAGCAAATCTGGGTTTCAGTGTGAAAATAAAATATAAAAACTGTTCTTGGAGTTATTCCTAAACTTATTTCTAATCCTAATCTAACAAATGTACATAAATTGGATTCATCAAATGAATTTTTGGCTAACAGCTGTTAGAGAACGATGTTAATATCAAGTGTAGGAATGCTACATTTTCTGATATTTGACATTTTCATTGATCAAGAATTACCATATTTTATAAATGGAAATACCACTACTAAAAACAGAATGCTAAAAATAGAATGATGTAATTTATTTACAAAGACTTGATATGCTAGAGTGATAAGAAAATAATAAAAGGGAGTTTCATGGCACAATTTGGGGGTAGGGTTAGGACTATAATCTGTGAGTTATCTCGAGGTAAACACTGCAACCACAAGCAGTATTCTGCCAGCAAGTATTCTTGAGGCAAATTGGAAATGGGTTCCAGATGAATTCAGTCATAGTAATTTGGTAAGTTGTATGAAAGCTATTGAAATAAAATGTTCATCAATCGACACATCCTTTTAGAAGAAGAAATGGAAAAGATGATAAGAATATAGAGCTCAGATTTAAAAATTTACTCAAACTGTATTGAAATATGTGCTTAATTTTTTGTTTTCCCTATATTCAGTGCTCAGTTACGATTCTAGATTTTTTTCTTTATTGATAGCTTTGAGTATATATTAAGTTACCAAGTTGCTTTTTATGTTTTATAGCCCAATTGTTTAACCATACGTTTGTTTCATTTTCCTCACCTGAAAAATGAGAATAATAATAGCAATGTCTTAATGCATCCATAAACATAAAAGGCATGAAAATGCTTACTTGCAAACTATCCTTCAGTTCTCTTACATTATGTCAGAAACTGGCCTTTCCTTTGCCCAAACCTGTCTCTTGAGAATTTCAGGACCTAGTGGAATGGAAGAAGAAAAACATTCTAAGAGTTAGTTTGTTGAATTTTACACTGATTAATTTTTTTCAATTTTTTTTTTTTTTACTAAATGGCTCTGACACTTAAATGAAGTTACTTTAGTGATAGGAAAGCTGGTTCTAGATGCTTGCTGTAATATTGCTAACCTCAGCCCTTTTTACTATTTCCACCTATTATGTATCAGATACAGATTTAATATATAGTTTGTTTTGCATAATATATTTTTTCTCTTGCTACACAGGCTGCTTTTGTCAGAGATGTTTTATTACCCGGAGAATGGGATGTATGTGTAACATCTTATGAAATGCTTATTAAAGAGAAGTCGGTTTTCAAAAAATTTAATTGGAGATACTTAGTTATCGATGAAGCTCACAGGATCAAAAATGAAAAATCTAAGGTAATTTGATATTTAAATGTGAACATTATTTGTACCTTTATTTAGAATTTTGTAAACATTCAGAATATACTAATGATGAATTTGGTTCTTTCAGTTGTCAGAAATAGTGAGAGAATTCAAGACTACAAATCGACTATTACTAACTGGAACACCTCTTCAAAACAATTTGCATGAGCTCTGGTCACTTCTTAATTTTTTATTGCCAGATGTCTTTAATTCAGCTGATGTAAGTATTTCTAATTGTTCTCTGGTTGGACTAATAATAATAATGTGTTTGTTTAATGCTATACATTTTTGTAATGGAATTGGATTGTCCTGCTTTTCAGCACTGCTTAAGATAATTATAATTTTTCATGCTTTTGCATAGTTAGGCTGGTGTAACCTAAGTTTTTATGCATCGAGAGTTTTTACTTTTTAAATTTAATCTCATTTTTAAATCATTGTGTCCTATCTTTGGAATGTCATAGATTTGCATTCCTGTTTGATAATCATGTTGGCCTGACTTTGTTTCAGTGGCTCTAGGTAGACTGCTGATATTCCTAGGTGCTGATCAGGGTTTTTCCCATGTGAATTTGTGTACCTCACATAACCTGTGTTTTAGGCCCCAAAGATGGCCTCTCCCTGCGATGGTCTTCAAATTTGACCAAATCTATCTAGCCATTTGTTATGGTCCAACAAACATAGAACCTAATCTTCATCTCTGTAGATTATTTGCAGTGATAGAAATGCGTAATTAACTATTTGAACTGTTGGTCATACCTTGGAACTAAAAATGTATGTCACAGTCTCTGCTATCAGAGAAGGAGGAAGCGGGGGAAGGAGAGGGGTAGAGAGAAAAACTTGGTGTGTCTTTGAAGAGCTCTACTTTACTACATTTATTCAACCAAGTTCTTAGGTGTTAATTTGGGTTTAGTATGTTAAGGATCATATAATCAGTCTCAGAAAGCTTTAGTTTTGCATTTATATATTTTGATATTTTGTTTTTAGAGATAACTTCTTACTCTATTTACACTTTGTTTAGTACAGTTAAAGCTTTGATTCAGTTAACATAATGAATTCTAAGATTACGTTTACTAACAAAGCAAATATGTATATAATAAATGTGCTCAAGAGGCAAGGAAAACCATTCTTGTTAGAATCCAATCCAAATACTAATTAAATACTGGTAATTTCAATTTCACTTTTAGTAATTTTAGTGGAAATGGGCATAGCTTTGGAAACCCTTATATTTGAGTAGTCTGAGTGGTCTTAGATAAACTATAAAGTGATTTTAATTGCTTTTTTTTATTTCTATAAAACTTGTTTTCTGCTGTTTTCACTGAAAATTGTCATCTTGACATTTTTGAGAAAATGTTAATATTCTCAAGCTAGTTATAAAATTAACTGCTAACATGACATGTAAAAAAGATTAAATGATTTTTGTTTTTCACAACTCATTTTAAAAAATTATAGAGAATTCTAGCATAATAGAGTGTTTGTAGTTAATATCTCTGATCTTAATATATTTTTTGTTTGTTAATGTAGGACTTTGATTCTTGGTTTGATACAAACAATTGCCTTGGGGATCAAAAGCTAGTTGAGAGGCTTCATATGGTAAGTATTTTGGAATAGGGTTAAAGCATATTTCTAATGGAAATAATGATAGAGATTTTTTTTAAATTTGCGGATTACTTTTTGTTAACAAAAACTGCTAGTGGCTTTTAGAATCAGATCTGTTTGAATCCAGCCACTTAACTGTTTGATCTTATAATGCGGTGGGGGGAGTGATGTATGGCAGTTTTAACTTTAACCTAGGGTGCAATCTTTTTTTTTTTTTTTAATTAAGTTTATTGGAGTAACATCGGTTAATACAATTATATAATTTTCAGGTGTACATTATAATTTGACATCTATGTATTCTCTTGTGTAATTACCACCCAAAGTCCGGTTTCCTTCAGCTACCATTTATTTGATCCCCTTTACCCACTTCACCCTTCCCCTACCCTGCAATCTTGATTTAAAGAGGGGGGATAGTAATCCCTCAGGGTTAAAAAGAAATACAGTGGAGGAAGGAAGAGTTTCATAGGATTAACACAGACAGGTTTTCAAAGCTTATTCATTTATTTCCATGGCAGAATCTAACAGGTTCCATTCTGAAAGGCTAACCTCCGTCTGTTCTTAAATCCAGTGACTGTAAGCAACTGCTTATAGTGCATTATGAGCAGAGTTGCTAAGTTTTTGCTGTGACTGTAGCTTTTTCTTTTCTTCCTATGAAGATTCACAAGTAAAGGTTGGTGGATAGAGAAATTTGTCTAACAGACCCCCAGCTTAAGAACTCCTGGCCAGCAGGATAAAGCCAGACCTTGTAAGCAAGGCATATAATGCCTTTTATGACCTAACTCAGCATTTCTCAACTTCTGTTGACATTTCAGTCTGGATAGTTCTTTGGGGGTTTTCCCCGTTTAACAGCATCCTGACACTTCTGCCACTGGACGCCTGCCCCCATTTGTGATGCTCAGAGATGTCCATAGGCATTGCAGGTGTCCCTGGCAGGGCACATCCCCCGTCCCCTGCTTGATCTAACCGTTCCAACATTTTTCCAATCATGTCACTTATGACAAGCTTTAATTTGTACAGTTGCTGACTCCACTGTCAATTTTCTGTGAACAATATGCAGATTCCACTCTCTCTGTCTTTGCATATCTTTTCTGCTACATCTCTGTATCACCTTTTCTGCCCTCTTTATTAATGCCTAACCTCTAAGACTTACTGGTGAAGTCACTCTCTCCACTGAATACCAAGACAGACAGTTGAGGGACTCCTGTATACTCCATCTTCAGTAATCTTAGAACTAACATTATAGGCCTTCGTGTATGGAAATGATTAATTTACAGGTGTTTTCCCTGCTGCATTGTGAACACAAAGGCTAGAAATATGTCTTATATTTGTCTTTTAAATTAAAGCGTAGTTAACATACAATGTTACTAGTTTCAGGTATACAACTTATGTTCATCTTTGTGTCTCTAGCACAGTGCTTGGCTTATAGTGGATATTTGAATGGGGGAATAATTAAGTATAAGAATGTTCAGATATTTCTTTCTACATAAATTAATTATATACTTTAAAATTCTTGTGTGGTAGAATTTAATACCTTTTCGAAGGTGATAATCTCCTAGGCGCCTTTGTTTCAAATTAGATGCCATTCAGGCATGTAGCACTCAATTTAGGTTTACTTATTTGAAGGATTGTGGTATACATGTACACTTTGCTTTACTAACGTGATAGGAATGTGTAGGTAAAACAAACTGAAAGACTCACACAACCAAATCGACCAGTTTTAGCATCTCTGTTTATTTTGTTCAGAGAGTAGTATAGAGATGCTTATCAAATCCAGAAGAGATCTGGTAGCGATATTTTACTATCTTTGTCTTTACTCTGAAATGCCTGTGATACTTGCTGTGGTCTTGCAATCAAAGGCTATTCAGAATCAGCATGGGTATATACTTAGGAACGAGATAATTCTTGATGTATCAGTTATCTCTTGATACAAAACAGCCCCCGCAACCCCCCCCCCAAAAAAAACCTTAATAGCATATGTTTTAATAATTCTACATTTATGGGTAGGCTGAGTGGAGCGTTTTGTTGGTTTTACCTGGATTCATTCAGCTGCATTTACCTTGACAATTCTGGAAGATACTGGCAGAGCTGAAGGACTTTACTCACATGTCTGGCAGTTGGTGGTGGCTGTTGACAAGCTATACCAACTTCTTTACATGGTATTAAAGAAGTGTTGCTGATTAGTTTTCTCATTGGTTTTTAATTTGTTTTGTAATAATAGTGTATTTATAAGCCAGTATAAATAGAACAGAGGAAGATACAAATAAAAATAAGGTATCTGTACTTTTACATTTTACAGTTTATTTTATGAAAATGGATTGCTACATACACCATGAAAATGTCTACAAATGTAACATTGAATAAAATGAACTAGATATCAGTCTTTATATATAAAGTTAAAAAATAACAGGCAAAACTAAAAAGTAAGGTATTGCTTACCCTCTGGGATTAAAAGGGGGATAGTTATTGTGAAGTGTGCAAGAAGGATTTCTAGGGTATTGTGCTTATCGAGATAATGGTTATATGGGTATGCTTACCTGATTAAAATTTATTGAACTGTATACTCCTTTTTATATACTTTTAAAAAGGTTGGTAAACTTAAAATATTTTTTAACCATAAAGACATCTTCATGTGAACCTTGCCATTTCTTAAGTAATGTTAGAAAATCTACATGCAAGTAACTAGTTTTAAAACTGAAAGGCAGTAAATGTTGAAAACATCTTGAAGATGTACTGTTATTTTTAGTCTTTTATGTCAGTATAGCAAGTTATATTCATGTATATTGAATAAATAATAATCTTGTATTACTTTGAGAAACTCACTAATAAATTATTTTATATTTGGAAGGGAGAAGTCCTAAAAATCACTTGATATTCAAGCAGATAAGTTTCTTTTCCGTGCATTTAATAGACAGTTTTGAGATCCTAAAATTAAATACTTAAGTTGCAGAAAAGGTCATCTCTTTTTTCCTTCTCTTTTAAGGTTTTGCGTCCATTCTTACTTCGTCGAATTAAGGCTGATGTTGAAAAGAGTTTGCCTCCAAAAAAGGAAGTGAAAATCTATGTGGGTCTCAGCAAAATGCAAAGGGAGTGGTATGTGATATCACTACTGATTCTTAACTAACTTTCGTTTGTGTTTTGTTTTCCTAATTTGTGTCCTCCAGGAATTCCTGTTTGCTGGATTGAACTCAACCTGAAAATTTTCTGGTCATATAACATAGGGCTTACTAATCAAATTTAATACAAAGTCTTGAAATTATTAGCTGTTTGAATCAGGATGGGAATTTTATGAATCCAGAAATTAAACTTGGGATTTAAATAAACAGGGATATGATATAAAGCCCTCTGCTTGAGGGTTTGGTTTGTTTTGTTTTGTTTTTAAGGACGCTTTGGTTGCATAGATGTGGCACATGATTAATTCGATAGGCCATAAATTCTAGATCATGGATTGCAGCTAGTCTGATGAAGTTGGAGACTATATATACAGATAGAAAAATTCATTGTTTCTACCCTATAAAGCCACATTTATATTTTATTTTAGGCGGGATAAAATGTCCTTTTGGGAAATTATGGTGATGATACAAGGTAGCTATTTTTAAATACCTATATAGGACAAAATAACTTTGAAAGCTATTTGATTTTCTTCTTTTTTTGTTTTTTTCTCCTCTCAGTTTTATCAGTATAGGAAATCCAAAAACTAGAGACCTGTGACTTAGGGTCTATTTTCGTTTGTTTGTTTTGGCAGTAGAAATCTCAGCATAAACCAACAATGTGAAGTAGCTGCAGAAAAAGATACTGGAATCTTACTTAGCACATTATTAATTTAAATGTCGTGTTTAAAATCTTACTTAGCACATTATTAATTTAAATGTCGTTAAAAGGAAATAAATAGCCATCCTGTTCTTTATTGGTTATGCCACATCTCAAGTAGATCCAATTCTGTACTTAATATCGATAAAGTATTTACAAGGGACTGGAGTTGTTGGGAAGTGTACTGAAAGAATGTAATGTCAGGAAAGGGGTGTGTTTCAGGGAAAGAGAAACCACCATAGAAGGTAGAGCATCCTAAATGTCCTCAAAACTTTTGAAAGGCCTTTATAGGGTAGAAAAGAGGCTAGGCTTATATCTTGTATGGTTCTAAAATTCAGAACTAAGACAGGAGTCAGTGTTAAGAGAAGACAGATAGATCTTTTTTAGTTAAAAATACTGATGAACTTTATATCAGAATTGTGATGGAAAGGTCTGCCTTGAAAAGTATTTTGCATCCCATAATTGGAGTTGTTAAGCATAGTTTGCTTAGCTTATTTAAATTACTTTGTTCAGAGGATTCAAGGTTCTAAAACTTTGTTATTTAGACAAATTGCTCTTTCCTGCAGGGCAATGTCTAAATTCTTAGTGTGTTTTCAAGGCTTTTTATAATTTAGCCTGTGGCTATAGCTTCATTGTTCATATACCCCCCACTCCCCTTTGAATTTTTACTTATGTTTAAGTCATATTGTGTTCATTTTATTGTCATCATCATGCCTTACCTCTCATGATTCTTCCTCCTCAGATTATTGTTCTTACCCAAATGCTATACTAGCTACATTGAATAGTAACTAAGTAGTGACACTTTTCTGTTGGGATACTATATTTAAAATTATGTTTAAAACTTAGGATTTAAGTTGTGCTTAATTACTTTAAAATGTGGTATCATACTGTTGTGTTTTAATTCATGCCAAGGAGACGAATTTATACTATTTTGGGCTTCAAGGCTTAAAGCATAAATGTGAACATTAGAACACTGTGGGCCATAAAGAAAAACAGAAAAAAGAAAGGTTATGTATATAGTAAATTCCTAACCACACTTCAGGAGTTAAGGGGTGGTTTCTTACAGGTATTTTGGGGTTGAGATGGGGAAAGGGATTGAGCATGTAAAGTGACTGACTGGATAGGAAACACTTGAGCTCTCTTATTTTTCTTCTCAATAGGTATACTCGGATATTAATGAAGGATATAGATATACTAAACTCTGCAGGGAAGATGGACAAAATGAGGTTGTTGAACATCCTGATGCAGTTGAGGAAGTGCTGTAATCATCCATATCTCTTTGATGGAGCTGAACCTGGTCCACCTTATACAACAGATATGCATCTAGTTACCAATAGTGGCAAAATGGTGGTGTTAGACAAGCTACTTCCTAAATTAAAGGAACAAGGTATCTGGGTTACTGGTATCAAATTGAAAAGTTATGAAACTTTTTAAAAATTGCAATGTTAAAGTAAACAGCACTTCACTTTGAAAAGACAACTCCAGCCTTTCCTAAAGGTGAAATGTGAGGTATTTCTAACTTCTACCCATTATCTAAGCTTCACCTACCCCTCGCCCCAACCTCCAATTTTAGGCCTTAAAACTTTTAGAAAGTGATCAATAGTTGAGGCAACCCTGCTCCCAGGATTTGGGAGGAGAGTTCTCGTTTTTTATATGCTTTCCCAGAAATACCAACTTGTTATAAAGTGCCAGGAATGCTCTTCACACCCATACACAGGCCTCAGATCCTTTGGTACACAGTGCTGTTGTGTTTGTGGTATTATTTTTAATTATTTTATTAAATATGTGCCTAGATCCAAAGCAGTTTTACTTACAACATGCTGACTTTTTATATGAAATGAGTCTGTCTGATATGTGTATAGGTGTAATTAAATTACATGAGTGTTGAACAAACTTAACATGAAGCCAGATCAAAACTTGTTTTTATAGTGTACCTGCTTGCCGCCTCCAAGGCTATTTTGAAGCAAATCCCAGACATCAAGGCATTTCATACATAAATTATTCTGTTAATGTGTAGTATATATTCAGATTTCAATTTCTCCATTTGCGTTTCTCATTATATGTTGATAGGAATGACAGTTGTACCAGTAGATGAATCTCCTATCAAAAATGTTATAAAAATTGTTAGTGAATTGTTTTTTTTAATGCCTTTTTATAGAAATATATTTTCTAAAATACTTTCCTTGAAAGTTAAGTAAAGGAATTGAATTGATAGGAGTGGCAAGAACTTGGTAGGCATGCTCATATAATAATGAAAGCTGTAGTAAACTCTGTAGACAAAATCGAGACTGTCGAATATCCTTATGCATATGGGGCTACAGGAGGTGGGACAAAAGCAAATTAACAGCCTAGCTTCTAAGACAAGATAATTTTATAATCATTATTTTAAAAATAATCCCTTTGTCATCATAAATTCTACTGAAGGCATTGTGCAGCTGGCTGAGAAACAGCTCTTGAATGATTTGAATCATGGCAGATGAGTGAAGGATGATCAGTGAAGATGTGAGGCACACACTTAAGTCCTTCACTCAGGACTGGGTCTTCAGAAAGCCCATTAGACTAGGGTATTGGGTGTGTGTTGGGGTTTGTGCGGCAGGTCCCTGCACGTGGAAGAGTTGCAATGGTAAGTTATTTTTAAACATCTGCAATAAAAAGATGATGATTTTCTCAGCCTTGGGGATGGCAAGACCTGCCAAATCAGACTCAAATACTCTTTTCTATTTAACTTAGTGTGGCATAGAAATATTCCCTGTTCTGTTTGTACCATCATGGGAAAAATGGAACAACTGATTAGATAATAATTTATACTTTTTTCTCTTATCCAATTAGGTAACTTGGAATTAAGGAGCAATTGATTAGTGTTAGTTTCAGTTAGCCTTAAAATTTTTAAGGATTTTTTTTTTTTTTTTTACTTTTGAACCTTTGAATAACCTGCTATTATATTTACCAACAGGTTCACGAGTACTAATCTTCAGTCAGATGACAAGAGTATTGGACATTTTGGAAGATTATTGCATGTGGAGAAATTATGAGTACTGTAGATTGGATGGGCAGACACCCCATGATGAGAGACAAGTGAGTAAAACTCCCAGGGAGGGGAGATGAAAAAATATATCGATAAAATAATTATCTGACATTTGTTTTATTTTATATGTCTGTAGGATTCCATCAATGCATATAACGAACCAAATAGCACGAAGTTTGTTTTCATGTTAAGCACACGTGCTGGTGGTCTTGGCATCAATCTTGCTACTGCTGATGTAGTTTTTTGTATGATTCAGATTGGAATCCCCAAGTAGATCTCCAGGCAATGGTAAGAGATAAATATATTTTGTGCTTATAGATTTTTTAAATTAGAGCAAGCAAGGAAAGAGTCTACAAATGTCAGTGAGTTAACCCAATAGGATTTTATTTTTCTCTGACCTAGTAGTTCAGGGTCAGAGAAAAATTTGCAGGTGGTCTTCCATCTAAATCAGTATAGATGCTCTTTGACTTACAGTGGGGTTACGTCCTCGGGATGTAACCTTATCATAAGTTTAAAATATCCTAAGCCGAAAATCCATTTAACCAACCCAGTATTATAGTTTAATGTAGCCCATTTCTACAAGTGAATGTCGCTTTGCACCATCATAAAGCTGAAAAACCCTAAGTCAAACCATCATAAGTCTGGGACAATCTGTAGTTGCATCTTACAGCTTTGCCATATCTTAGGACCTTGGAGTCCTCTATCTTCTGCATTCTGGGGACATCAGGAGGCTTAGAGAGACCTGAGGATTACCTCGGAAGTTATTTTATGGGTCAGAGCTGAAAGTGCCCCCCATTCATTACCCAAAACTAATCACATAGCATACGAAATGGTGACTGACAGTAGGGTTGTGCCCTAAGGGGAAAAGGAAATGGTTTGTTTAGATGCTTACCTGCCTGCCACATTAGATACTTGGAAATTTATGCCTGTGAGTGGGAAGTACCTTGACCAGATCAGAAAGATTTATTTTTTAAAGAAAATGTATGATTTGTAGATAAATATAAAAACTTAAAAATTCTTAAGTTTGATAATGCTAATGACGACCCATGGTGTTAGTGGCCATAAAACCAATTACTACAATTTTGATGTTGGCCACTTTTCATCCTATACGTTTTGTAAGGGTGGCTGGGGAAAGTTAGTCAATTAGAAATAGGGATGTTTTGCAGGAATGTGATTTGCAAACTTGTTAAACAGAAAATAGAATTCAAATTAATTGGACTACTTGGATGTAATTAATTGGCAACACTTAAAAGACTGGGCTGTTCCGTTGTTTGTGAAGTTCATTTATTTGTGTCACTTTCCTAATAACAATGAAAATTTAAATTTGATTTAGGTAGAAAAACATTTTGAATTTGAACCTAAGAAAAAAAGGTTTTTAAAAACTATCAAACTTAAAAACTAATTTTTTCTTGTCTGGAGATACTACATACATTTTACATAATCTAATAAAATTAATTTGATAGTTTTCATAGATTCAGCAGCCATGATGTGTTCTATACCTCCTAAAAGATTTCTTTGTGAGATAACTAATTTGATTGAAACTGAGAATTTAAGAAATATTAACATACTACAATCTAATGTTTAAAAACAGATGATACAGTTGTTTTGTTACATAGTTTTAAAAGTTTTATACTTGAGAATACATTTTGTTTCTTGTTATACACATTCAGATGTTATTTATGAAAATTTTAACTTTATTCTAAATATCATGGTAATTCTCCTAGGACCGAGCACATAGAATTGGACAAACCAAGACAGTCAGAGTGTTCCGCTTTATAACTGATAACACTGTAGAAGAAAGAATAGTGGAACGCGCTGAGATGAAACTCAGACTGGATTCAATAGTCATCCAACAAGGTGAGCCTTCGAGCCTTAAAAATTTACCAGTTTAGACTGATGCATGGTTTTTTCCTGGATTTTAAGGAGAAGCTTTATGTCTTTTGAATCAAGCTTACAGCCAGCAATATTTGTGTTCTAGAGAGACAATAACCTTTCGGTTAGTTTACAAGGATGGATTGGGGCTTAAGCTTGCCATTGAACAGTGACTGCCAGTTAGCAATTCTTTTACACTGTCTGAGCCTGATTTTTTTATTTATTAAATGGGAATAAAGGTAACTGCAATTTAGGATTTTTAAGAATTAAAAAGGATAATGTGCATAAAATAAGCTAGCATTCAGCATGATGCATATTAAATAGAACTTTTATGATTTACGTGTACTAAGCACTCTGTTGATTACTGAGGGATACTGAAGAAATATAAATGAAACTCAAGGAGACTGATTATATTTTTTATCTGGTCTGCAGCTGTTTATTGAGCACCCAGCAGTTGCAAGACGTTGGTAGTGCTGAGAATTCAGTGGTGAATGAAACTGATGTGTTCTTACTTTCAATGAGTTTATAATTTAGGGAACAGGAGACATAGAATAAATATTGAAGTAATTAGGATTGGAGAATGGAAATGGGGTTTTATTTTGGATTAATTGAAGGGAACTTCAAGTTCTCACTTCAAATCAGATTTTAAGGAAGACATTTATGTTTCCATGAAGTTTACAGTATATTTGGTGATGGATGTGATATGTAAAATGCCAAAATGGAAAAAAAAATCCTAATAACTTCAAGCCCACATTAGTTTCTTTTCTTCTCATATTGCATCATGAACATCAACTTTTTATCTATAAAGTTAGGAGATATACTGTTAATATTGTTCACTGATTATTTCCCATACATTTCTTGGTTTTGCCAGCCATCTCTAATCTCCATGTAAGTAAGGGAATGTCCACTTCTGTGGTGTCCTGTAATGCCAGCCATAGTGTTAAGCACATGTCTGAATACTTGAGGGCAGTAAATAATTGCTTGTTAGTTGTTTTTGTTAATAGCTTAACATTGAGTGCTTGCTTTGTCCCAAGCAGTGTGCTACATACTCTATACTCATTATCTCTTTTATTATTCATGCCAGCTTGATGTTGGAATCAGAGATAGAAGCAAGTCATTTGTCAACTGTTAATACAGCTAGAAAGTAACTTGGGATCAAGAACTATATAAACTATTAGGGTGAAGTATTTAAGCAGGAAAGTTTCTGGGGACGTACAGTGAGATGTCTCATGGGTTATGTACTGACTAGTTGGTTTTCCCCCCTCACATTCATTCATTCATGCATTTAGAAAACAACTGCCATGTGTTCGTGTTCTCAGTTCTCATCTATGAAACACATTTTTTAAAGATTGAAAAAAATTAGTTTTTCAACTTTTTAATGGGGCAAATTTTGTTCTAGTAGCTTTGTTAATCCTATTTATAGATACATTATTCAAACAGCAAACCTTGGATGCATATCTCTGTGTTACAGTCTTGTGGAATGAGGGACATAATTAAAAATATGAGAACACACAGAAGCACTCTGTGTCTGAAAAGCTCCCTCCCTGTTCAACAAAGAAGTAATCGCCATAAACCTAAGGACATTTTGATAGCAGTGAGATAGCTTTCAGTCCAAAGAAAAATGTTCTGTTGATACGTAGTTCCCCCTTATCTACAGTTTTGCATTCCGTGGTTACAGTTACTACTTTCAACCTCAGTCCGAAAATATTAAATGGAAAATTCCAGAAATAGACAATTCATAACTTTTCAGTGCATGCTGTTCATGATACAGATGATTACATCTCATAGCATCTCTCACTTTGTTCCACCTGTGATGTGATTCATGTCTTTGTTTGGTGTATCCACGCTATAAATACTACCTTCCCGTTAGTCACTTAGCTGTCTTCGTTATCAGAGAGAGACCGCATTCACGTAACTGATTGTTCTCTTTTATTATTTAGCTGTTGTAGCTAGTCTTTTATCGCGCTTTATTTATAAATTAAACTTTATCATAGGTATGTTTGTATAGGAAAAATATGACCTATGTAGGGTTCAGTAATGGAGTCTTGGAATGTATCCTCTAGTGTAAGGAAGAGGCTACTGTGTATCTTTAAAAGTCACAGAAATTTTGTTGAGCATTCTATTAGGGATTCAAAACCATGACACAAGTAGCTATTAAAGTTCTAGAAAACAACATGAGTCTTTATCGATTCATTACAAGTTGGTTGAAATACAAAAATGGAAGCTTTATATAAGTATATATGAATGGTTCTTGAGGGTGACAACAATTCTGCAGTATTTTGTTTTAATGACTCTGTTTTTGAAAACACATATTATAGAGTTGGCAAAATTCCTGCCAGTCGAAGATCTTAATTACTTTATGGATGTTGATTTTCTTGTGTGTGATCAAAATAAGCTTTCAACAGTTTCAGTTCCTAAGATTAGGAAGTTTTCAGAAATCGATATTTTATATTTCAGTCCTTACATAAAATTTGGCATTATGAAGGTTTTTTTGTACTTTACCTTTCTAATAAAAAAGGCTGATTTGAGAGTATTAGTATTAGTATTTCTGCTTACCAGAAACTTCTTTTGTTAATGCTCTCACCTGTTGATACTGTAAAAAAAAAAACTAATTTTGATTTTCACATAACCCAAACTACTGTTATTTGCCCCATATGTATTGTCTTGAGACAGTGTACAACAGACTTTATACATAATACATAACAAGGTTTAGAAATATTTGAAAGCTTGTCAACTAAAAGTTTGGCTTTAAATTTTATGTAAAAATGAAAATTATCCGATGTGAATAAGCAACTGATTAATGTTTGAGGCATAATGACACAGTGTTAAATCTAACATTTAAAATTTCAAGTTTCCTATAAAATAAAGTTTATTCAGTTAACATTATATAACAATCTTTTTTCAGGAAGACTTGTGGATCAGAATCTGAACAAAATTGGCAAAGATGAAATGCTTCAAATGATTAGACATGGGGCAACACATGTGTTTGCTTCAAAAGAAAGTGAGATTACTGATGAGGATATTGATGGTATTTTGGAAAGAGGTGCAAAGAAGGTGAGATGTAAATCATATGATACTTTTTAATATATAAAATATTTTAAACCAAAACCAAGGAAATATTTGTTATGTGTGTTATAGATAATCCTATTTCCACGAAAAGAAGCTTTCGTGTCCTGTAAAGCGAACTCATTTTGGCTCTAGTTCTCATGCTTTTTAAATTCTGAATCTAATAGGTATTTTTTTTGTTCCCCAGACAGCAGAGATGAATGAAAAACTCTCCAAGATGGGTGAAAGCTCACTTAGAAACTTCACAATGGACACAGAGTCGAGCGTTTATAACTTTGAGGGAGAAGATTATAGAGAAAAACAAAAGGTAATTTAGAAAGACATTTTGGTTACTTAAAGGCTTCTTTTTATTTGAAACTTAGAATTTTAAATGTTAGGTGTAATGCCTTGTAAGTTTGTCTCAACAGCCATTTCTCTCTATTCACATCTAAATTATTTTCATTTTTATGTTAAATTTAATGTGAAATTTTCCGTTTGTAAGCTCCAAAATGTTTTAAAGGTTTATGTAATGAAGCTTACTGTATACTTTTCAGTATAACATTATAAAAAATATCAGTGAAATATTATGTGGGAGGCAAATATAGTAATTACAGATATTGAAAATAAAAATTATTGGAAAAAATTGTCACAATCTTACTCGAATTTTTTTAACCGCACACATTTGGTAATAATTAAAGAGAAAAAATTTGACTTTGTAAGTAATACCATGGATTATATAGAGAAATTAGAAAATACCTCCAGGGTAGAAGAAAAAATAATTCTACTTAGTGTTTGCCTCATTAACATTTAGACATGTACATACTTTGACTATTTTCTAGGCTAAATATATATCTACATTTTTCTCTTAATTTGGGTTGTAGCATATATTCTAGAGCATTTTTTTTTCACCCAACAGAATTATTAATTTGATCAAGAAAAATTTACTGAATGCCTATACTATTCACTAGACACTGTCCTGTGTGTTAATTACAGTACTTAAATAGCATAGCCCCTGTCCTCACAGAGCTTATAGCCCAGGATTTTGTATCATTTTCCCATTTACAGTCTTAATGATGTACACAGTGTGAGTTGCATCCATGTAAGATTGCAGCTGTGTGTTGTAACAGTTGGTGACTTGAACTGTTTCCCACATGCTAGATTGCATTCACAGAGTGGATCGAACCACCTAAACGAGAAAGAAAAGCCAACTATGCCGTTGATGCCTATTTCAGGGAAGCTCTTCGTGTCAGTGAACCTAAAGCACCCAAGGTGAGTTGACAGCACAAAAATTTCAGGAGATCCTGAAAATGTAAGTTCTTTTTCTTATGTTATTACAGTAAAAACAGTAAAAACTGAGAATTACATGTGTGATATCTAGTGGACCTCATTGAGTTTTTAATTAAGTTTTCTGAAAGTTAATTTTGAATCTATGCATTTAAAATTTTGATTGTTTCAGTTTTATTGAAAGACACATTCAGTTGCTTGGAGAATTAATTGGCCGTCATGGTTTATGAAATAAAGCTGATTAGACATAAGTTTAAAGCAAAATAGTTTCTTTTTTATGGACAGTACTGTTTTTTATTTTTCTTAGGCGCCTCGACCTCCAAAACAACCCAATGTTCAGGATTTCCAGTTCTTTCCTCCGCGTTTATTTGAATTATTGGAGAAAGAAATTCTATATTACAGAAAAACTATTGGGTACAAGGTACTAGAAATAACTCTTTATAACTAATCTGGTTTGTTTTTAACTTAATAAATAAATGCAAGATATTGGTTTGTTTTCTGTCCTGTTGGATTAAAATTTGCAATATGTCATCTGGTTGGTTAAAAATTTACCATGTATTTTCTAAAATTTACAGTGACATAGCAAAATATTTTTTTAGGTACCTCGAAATCCTGACCTGCCAAATGCAGCACAGGCACAAAAAGAAGAACAGCTTAAAATCGATGAAGCGGAACCCCTCAATGATGAAGAGTTAGAAGAAAAAGAGAAGCTTCTAACACAGGTATAGTGTCGCCTTCCATCAGCACAAAATTTAGTAATTTGTTTTGTAAGGCACTGTGTCAGGTCGTGTTGGGGTATACAAAGAAGTAGAGGTTTTTGCTTTCAAAATGATATATTGTAGATGATAAAACATGGGCATGTGGGTAAATGCTACGTCTGGATTGTCATTCGTTGTTAAGGTAGTTGAGGAGACTAGATTTGCACCACCAGCCTTGGTAGAGTGGGTATCCTGTTGATCGCCTTTTAGTGTTTCCATCTTTCCTTTCCTTTGAATCGTCCACATTTCTACTGTCTCATAATTCTCAGTTAGACATCTCTGCTTGGTACTTTTTTGTTTAACATATTCTTTAGGATTCAATAAAGGCTTTTCAGAGTCTGGTCTTAACCTATAATTAAAGCTTCATCTTTTCCTTCCATTTCCCCACTCTTTAACCAATGTTCATTCTTCCTATCAAACTCCTCCTAATCTTTCAGAGGTCAGCGAAAATGTCACCTTTTCTTGAAGCATGCCTTATTCTCTTCCACTTACATTTAATTGGGTAAATAAACAGTATATGATGTAAATGTATATATTTATGTACATGAAAAGTTACCATTTTAAATGAATGTAATTAATAAACGAGAAACAATCAAAAATTATTTTTTGTAATAGAAGCATTGGTAAAGTATAACAGTATCTTTTCTAAGTTGATTATTCTGTGTTTAAATATTGTTTCTGTTGATTTGAAGGGATTTACCAATTGGAATAAGAGAGATTTTAACCAATTTATCAAAGCTAATGAGAAATGGGGTCGTGATGATATTGAAAATATAGCAAGAGAAGTAGAAGGGAAAACTCCAGAAGAAGTCATTGAATACTCAGGTAATTCTTTTCTTATTTTAATAGATAGGTATAAGAATGTACTCAGGCTTTTGGAGAGCTGCCAGAAAGTTCATATTTTCTTATTCTGATTTGACGTTTTGATAAGCTAACTTTTGCTACAGTTTAGTGCCTTGTTTTGTCCTGTTTCTTAAAACCTGAATTAAATGGCATAATTGCTTAATTTTTTTACACTAAGTAGCTATAGCCAAGAAAATAAAAGTAGCTTATTGAATAATTGCGCTTTCATTTTTATTAGTCTCTCTCCATGACATTGCAAGTATTACATGCCAGTTTCCTGGGGTCAGTTGGATTGTCAAGTGAATATGTGTAGTTGTATTGTGATGAGTCTGCTTAGAATCACAGAATAGCATAAATTGAAGAGTTGGAAGATAAATCACCTTGTTCTTCTTTTTTTTTTTAATACAGTTAAGGAAACAAATTATAAGTGACCTATTTACTTTCTAGTATTAGATGTGGGAGATCTGGAAACATATCTTAATTCTCACCAAATAAAATATGACAGGTTTTTTTATATTTCTCTCCTTACTCCACCCATCCCACTGTTCAACTTTTTACTCTCTTACAGCTGTGTTCTGGGAAAGATGCAATGAGCTCCAGGACATAGAGAAGATTATGGCTCAGATTGAAAGGGAGAGAAGCAAGAATTCAAAGAAGAATTAGTATCAAAAAAGCACTTGATACGAAGGTACTTTGCATATTAATAAATATGGTAGTTAATAAGTAACAGTTAAAATAACTTGAACAGAATGATGGTTTTTAAATGAAAGTTTTCTTCAAAGAAATTCAAATATTATAGGTATTCTTATCAAAATTTATCTCAGAATTTCAGTTGATATAACTGGTTCAGAGACACTAAGACAGCTCTTTTCTACATAGTATTAGAAAGTCTGGGTCTTCATTTCTCTAGAATAAAAAAGACCAAAACCTTCTTCCAGGACATAGGTGATATAATGTAGTTGAGGGGTTACGGGTAGAAAATTCTGATTTGAAATAAAAATAGCTAAATCTACTAAAGTTGAATTTGAAATACAGATTATATTTTATGTGATAAAATATCTGACTTTTAGATCGGACGATACAAAGCACCTTTTCATCAGTTGAGGATATCATATGGTACTAACAAAGGAAAAAACTATACTGAGGAAGAGGACCGTTTTCTGATCTGTATGCTTCACAAACTTGGATTCGACAAAGAAAATGTTTATGATGAATTGCGACAGTGTATTCGCAACTCTCCTCAATTCAGATTTGACTGGTTTCTTAAGTCCAGAACTGCAATGGTGAGTGTTGGGGCCTCTGTGTGTAATGTAGCAGATGGTTCAGAGTAAGTATATTCTTTAATGTTCTTAACTAAGGTAACTTTTATTACTAAGAGAAGATGTGGTTCCATTATATCTTTGAAGAAAATTTTTGCTATGATATCGTTAGTATTGTATGTTAAATCAATTCCTTAGAAAACAGTTCACATCCACACGTAAAAACCTAATATCGTAAGTAACTTAACTTTACTGCAGCCATCCTTTAATATCACATAACCTTTAACATCACTGTGTCTGTAGTAGGACTAGTTTAATCATTAATCATGTTGTCAGGAGGAAATGTCACGGTCAGTTTCAACTTCTGAATGTGATGATTACTATTTAAAACTAGGTGATTTATCAGACTTTGGTTTTGTAACTAACATCTGCCCGTAATAATGCTGAGTTTGGGTTATTTGTAGATAGCATAATGTAGTAAAACACTCTTTTTGTACTGATTTAAATGCTGGGTTTTGCTTTTTTATTCCCAATATTTGGCTGTTTCTGTTGGAAATTGTTCCTAATAACCTAAAATTAGAGATCAGAAAAGTTTAGCTTTGGCAAATTGGTTTTTTTCTTACGTATCTTACCTGAACTTTTAATCTCATTTTGTGTTCTGCAGAGTGATGATAATGTCTTAAAAGTTCTGTAGTCTCAAGTTTGGGATACCCTGGGTTAACACAGTTTAATCATCTTTATAACAGGGTTTCCTTCAGTGTATTTAAAGGATATCGTCACTCTTCAGAATGCAGGACAGTGTGGTCTTTTTTATGTTTGGCCACTGAAAGATCTTTTTTTTTTCCAGTAAACGCCCAGCGGGGCTATTGTTCTGAAACTTTAGGAAATTCGGACCACAAATACTCTATAAATATGTAGTTAGAGGAAAGATAGACTGACTTGCTGAAACCTCTACCTAGTGTCTCTTTAAGCAGGAACAACGTATATCAATAAGAATGAGTTTGCACTTAGTGAAATAAAGATGCAGAATGTCACACTGATTTACCAGTACAATACCATGGTCTAAAACTGTGTGTTACTTCCTAACATGGTTCCAGTTAAGGCACACATAAAAAACGATAGCATGGTTGGGGTAGCCCTTTGTGATAAACAATTGAAGCGGAATCCTGCCTAAGAGCCAGGAGGTTTCCTACTTCAGCACATCTGTAACACATTCTGGTGTGTGTGTGTCTCAGTGTACCTGTTAAGGGAAATACGGTATACCACCTTCTCTCTATATAGACTAGTCATATATTTCTAAACCTCGTATAGTGTATTCTGTAAAGTAGTATTTTTAATTATTTTGTTGTGATTGTATCACTTATTACAAGAAAACAAAAAGAAGTTTTCTCAGTAAGGAAGGGGAGCTGGTAGTCAGCCACATTTTCCTCAGGGTTATCTACTGCACTGTGCTAAATCTAATCTGGAGGTTTAGATTACTAGAGAGAGTTGAGGTGGAACTCATCATAGACTGCCATGGCTGATTTTCAGAATTAGGAAAGGTGACCTGGTATGTTGTGTAATCATAATTCTGCTGATAATGCTTTAAGGGAAAGATTATGTACCCTCTTATTAATGTTAGTTCTAGTTGATTGTGACCCTCATATGCAAGCTAGTACTTTTCTTAAATTTGGATATAAATGACAGTTTTCAGGCATAGCCACCAACTAGCAATGTTGCAAATATTATGAGATGTTGATTTTCACTGTTTTAATTCTTAAGTGAAGGACAGATTATGAAGAAAACACAATGGTGTATGGCTTTAAGTAATGAAATAAAGATATTTAGTCCAAATACATGTTTTATCTTCAGAGCATGGATTGTATATGAAAATCAGTTCCTTTTGCTTTTTAAAATTTTATCTGTTGGGGGAGTGTGAGTGATTTTGTAGTGCCCTGTTAAAACATACCTTTGTTTGAAAATTGTAATCGCGAAAACTTAGAGATGGAAATACCAGTTTACCCTGTAAATTTGTTGACATCTCAGGAGCTCCAGAGGAGGTGTAACACTTTAATAACCTTGATTGAAAGAGAAAACATGGAACTAGAAGAAAAGGAGAAGGCGGAGAAAAAGAAAAGAGGACCAAAGCCTTCAGTAAGTGTTCACAAATACGTAAATATTTTCTTAAGAATTTGACCATGACTTGGCCATCATTGAGATGTTAGGTTTTTGTTTTGCTTTTTAATATAATGTAGCTTTTGGCCACTTAAAGTATAAATTAAACTTGATTGCATTGTATGGGGAAAAATCACATTTATGATGATAGTCCATAATGTGAGGATTTGTGAAAATCTGGGGAAGTGTGTCTTGTGAGTGCCAAGGGCCTACGTTTGACCTTATGGAAATACAGATTATAATTTTAGAATGTTTAAAGTATTAGGAAAACAATGGCTTTAAACTTTATGATTAAATTCTGGCTTTGATTTATTACATTTATTTATTAAATGTAAAAGCAAAAGTTTTAAGATAAAAAAGCCATCTTCTTTAATTTGTAAAATCATGAATAAATGAATGTTTCTGGATAATATCTGGTGTTTTTGTAACCCACAAAGTACTTCTTATTACTACTTCTTTTGGTTAATGGCATGTTACACATTTATTACATATACTGATTTACTTCTGCTAATCATGATTGATTTTATTATTAGGATTAAAATTTTTCATAGTGTTAGTAATATGAATTGATAAAATTATTCTGGATAAGAAAATGTAATACCTGTAATATGTAGCAGATAGCACTAAAATGCTGTCCTGTGTCTGTCAGTGTACTTGATGTTGACGTTAGTTTTCTGATGAAAAGTAATCCTTCCTTCTGTTTGTTTATAGACACAGAAACGTAAAATGGATGGAGCACCTGATGGTCGAGGAAGAAAAAAGAAGCTGAAACTATGAATAAACATTTGTTTCATAATCACTAACTTTAAACCAGTAGTTCTTTAATTTACGGGTCTTCATAAGATGTACTGTACAATGCTCAATTGTTGTCATTCAAAGACATCAGGTTCATCTGTTTACTGAGCTAGAAACATAGTATGTAGTTTCACTTTTTTAAATGCGACAGCTGTGCTGAAATTTTTTTATCATTAACACTTGAAATAATAAAATAGGCTTCATTTATTAATAAATGTTTCATTTGATTTATTTTTCTATTGTAGTTTCATATGTGAAGATTGTGGTTATTGTTTATTAGCTATAATTTCTACATTCGTAAGGCTTAAAAACAAGCAAATAAGAAAAAAAATCGCAAATGACATTTGTCCCTTCAGTTTTCACTTAGTTGTGTGATTGTTTTAATTCACTTTGCCTTCGCAGAAATTTGGGTATCATCTTCGTAGTACTATTGAGTCTCACCTGGAAAGATTATGTAAATTGCATTCTCCTTGCTTTATATGGGTAGAATGGGGGGGTGGGGGAAGGCAAGATAAATTATCATTAAGTTCTATGCATATTTCTGTTACACTGTTTCTATATAGTTGGTTCTGAGGTGAATATGCCCTATTCTGTTGGAAGAATGGCCTTTTAGTTGTATAGCCAAAGACATTTAGTACTTTCTGGTTCCTTAAGCTGTTATTGTACCATTTTGTAAGAGGAATATTATTTTTTTTAATTGTTTAGTAAAAATCTTGACAAATTACCTTCTGAAGCAGCCACAATTTAGAAAGATAATGTCAAAACTAAGGTGATTTTTTGTTTTGTCGTTTGTTAAAAAGATCCAACCAAAATAAGGTGTGCATTTGTCATACTGTTCACGAGAAATTGGTAACACAATGTATCCCCTTCCAGTTTACCGTTTTTGAGTTTTAGAGTAATTGAAAATTTTATTTTATTATATTTTAAAATAATTTTTAAATGTGAGCAGCAAGACTATTATTATTCCAGTTTTTATTTTCTGTGAACAGACTTGATAAACTGGAGACCTGGAGCAGGATTACCCAGACCGCAGTGGCAGGATCTTCGCTGTACCAGAGGCCTTTATGTGCTACACATAATTTGTATAAAGTTTTATATGTGCAAATTGGGTACAGAAACAGTTCTCCATTTTTCTAAGGGAATGCAATAAATGTAGCATCGTGAATAAATATAACTTTTATAATCCTTAAGTGGTCTTTTTTTTTCCATTTCTTTAATTTTTTTTTTTTTTCATTTGATTTTTATTCACTTTTTTCCTTGGGATGTTTTTTCCCCCCTTAGACTTCTTTCCCTAAAATTTCTATCAGTTGTGTACATCTGCTCACACATAATTGAGATTTTTATTTAATGCTGATTTCTATAGTAAAGCTACTCATTTTTCCAAAATGTGGAATTGTTGCTATCAATGTCAAAACAGAGTTGATGACAAATTGTAAAGTAATTTGGATTTATTTTGTACGCCCCCAAATTGATTTCTTCACTACCTTGGATTCTTAAAATAACAGTCATGGGTCTAATGTATGCAAATTTTCAGGAACTTTTTTTTTTTCCATGAAAGGAGCTATTGTTCAGAGTGGTGACCTTGTTTTGGAAGAAATAATTAGAAAAATATAAGGCTGGAGAAAACATAAGAGAGGTCACCAAAAAAGTAATGTTTTCAAGAGGAAGAAAAGCAGCCTAATGCTGTGTGGGAGGTGGGGGAGTTGAAAGAGGTAAGAGTGGAAATGCTAAATGAATCAAGTATAGTGCCAGCCCTTGCGATTGTGAAGACTCAAATGTAAAAGAAACAAAGGGAAACACTTTGAAAAAGCATGAAAGAAACATCAAATTTCGCATTGCAGTTCAGCCATGCCTGAGACCTAGCATTTCACAAATCAGCCCTCAGCCGCTGCATATTTATTGAGAATGAAGTAAAGCCAAGTTCTTATTTATTACTGATAACTCTAGGAAAAATGGCTCAAACCAACTGTCGTAAAAAATAATTACGTTGGAGACGATAGACTAAAAATTGGAACTGAATTTCCATTCGGTTTTCTCAATTTCTAGCTGAGGAAGAGGGAGCCTGCCTTAATCATGGGATGGTGCCTGAATCCAACCCAGAAGAGGCTGAGCATTCACACACGTGAGCGGATTACTGTGTTATCCAGAATGTTTCATATAATAAACAAGGCTTTGAATGTTCTTAGGAAGATTATATTCTGTTGAGAAGAGGTCAAGGTAAAACATAAAATGTAATCATTACTTTCAACTTCCACATTAAATATTTACATAAAAACCTTGGAGAGAAAAAAAATGGAGATTTTTCCAATAGCAAACATTTATAATTTAGGACACTTCACGTTCATATAGTAGACTTGAAGTGTGCCAGGTTTTATAGCAGAGCTTACGTTATGTGTTAATGATTGTATTAATTAGGAAACCTGCAGAAAACAATTCTAATTTAGGAAAGTTGCATTTATAAGGACCTCTAAATGTTGATCTTAGGGGATGCTTGGTATCCTGTTAAGTGTGATGGATGATAGCAAAAAGTAATAAACTGGTTAATATTTTCATATTTAACAATACCGTTTACCCTACCAATTTGGTGGTAGGTTTCAAATATTTTTCTCAAATAGAATTTATGCTTTATGATATTTATGTAATTTTAAAATGTTATTATATGTATTTTTTTAACAGACTTACACGTCCTTTGAGAGGTAGATAGGTTCATGTGTAGCAACACTTTTAAAAGCCCCATTTCTGAGAAGCCCTGCAGCCCTTAACACAACACCTTCCTCTTCAGTGTTTCTGTGGGAGCGTTAATTCAGCGGACAGTCTCAAGATGAAAAAGGAAGAAAAAGTTGGATCAGGTGCAGAATACTACACTTGCTTTCAGACGTAGAGCACAGTTGTCCTGATTCCTATGGCCATTTTTAGGAAGGAACAGCTCTTAAAAATGGTGTAACCTATTTTCAGCATCTGTTTATTCGAAACGCTAGTGCATAGGCCACACATTCCTTTTTGTGCAGCCGAGGTTGAGAATCTGCTCGCGGTTAGGCAGTCGCTGACCTGGCGAAATCACCACAGAAGCTCCCCGTGCCCTCAGCATGTGCACCTCTCCAGTCTTTCCTGAAACCACTTCCTTTTCTGCTTTTGTCTCAGGCATCAGTCAGCACTGCAAGTTTCACCTGCGTCTGATGTATTTCAAAAACATATCACAGTAATCTTCTGGGCCTTTAGCTATGATGCCCTAAAACCTTCCCTGGGAGCTTGTTACAAATGCAGGATCTAAGGCCTTATGCCAGACTTGCTGAATTAGAATCAGCATTTAATAAGGTCCCCAAAGGTGATTCATATGAACACAAAAACGTGAAAAGCACTGTTTTATACACATTTTATCAGAGCAAAATAAAATGAAATCTTAATAGCTCTTTAGCAGGTATCTTCAGTTTTATGTAACTTCAGGATAACATGAATTTTTTTTCTTTCTTAATTTATGAGGATGACCAATAGTATTTCAAAGAAAATGTTTTTGCCTTGAATTTTGGATGTGCAGATAGTTCACCAAGGATTTCTCTAGTGAGTTTTAATATATCTAAGTCCTCATTTAAGTCTTCGATAGGTTCTGAGACATAATGAAACCAATTTACTGTGGGCTAATTGGTAAAAACAAAAGTTCCTTTGGCATCCCATCAGTGTTAAAACAAGGACCTGCTATAGTATCATTTAAGTCACTACATCCCAAGGGTTCCTCCAGTATGTGATCTGAGGACCAGCAGCAGCAACAGCACCTGGGAACTTGTTAAAAACAAATTCTGAGATCATACTACAGTCTATGGGATCAGAACCTCTGGGTGGGGCTCTGTAACTTATGTCCTAAGCACTCAGGTGATTCTTCGGACGTACTGAAGTTTGAGATGCACCCTGTCAGTACATATCCATGTGCCTATTGGTTGTTTCCTTTTCAATAGAGTAAGTGTTACAGAACTTTTGACCATGACTTGCTTTTTCTTACTCTCACATTTTAAACTTGGCAGAAAAAGCCCTTCAAACTTCAGCAGATAGTTTAGACGTCTGCATAACTATATAGGGGAGTTACTGTTTAGTTGCTGTTAACGTTGCTTACAGATGGATCATTTTTCTCATCTGAGATGCAGACGTTAAGTCCGTAGAAAGGAAGACAGTGATACGATGCAGCTCAGGAATAAGACACCAAATGCACTTCCCAAAATGCACATGGTGCTTATTGCTTTGAGGATCCATACCTATAACTTCTACGAGCCTTGCTACCCGGGAACAAGTCTGGAGTGAAGGTGGCTTTTTTAGAATGTTTCAGGGTGATATGTTGAATACTAGTGCCTCTATTTTTACCACCACCTGTGTCCTGAGATAAAGCCAGGAACTCAGAATTGGCTGTTCTGCGTTTTGAGGTTTGGCCACTGGCAAAGGAAGGTCTGTGGGCTGGTGATAGTCCAGCCTCCTTTTTCCAAACACTCTGTTTGCATTCTCTCTTGATATGAATTGTATAGATACAGCACTCTCTTTCAGTTGCCATCTTAGAAATAAAATCTGCTTTGAGGTAGTTTACAAAACATGAGTAGTGGTATGGAGCGGGGAGTTGAGGGTATCGTTAAAATGTGCGTTGGCGTGTACCCGAAAGAACACAGCAGGGAACAGGCTGTCACTATCAGATCCTGGCTGCTTCACCACAGGAGGAGCTTCCTTGTGGTCTGGGGCTCATTGAGCATCAGTATCCACATTGTCAGATGTTCTAACTTGAGTCTCTGGCTGTGCTCTATCCTAGAAGATGACATGAGACGTTTGGCATTAACTTTTAAATCCTAGCCTTACTATTAAAAAGCGAATGGTCCATCAGTTTCTCCTTAGCTAAAGCATAAACTTCTGATTTTAAGATCACCATTAAATAGATTCCATGAAACTGGCCTCAACATATCTCATCAACCAGACACGTAGCCCACGGGGAGCAGTGATATTTCCTGTTTGTTATTCCCTCTTACTCGCTCAGTAGTTGTAGTATACTACTGGCTGTACACCAGACTGTTAGCAAAAGAACACGCATCACATATCAGGATGTATGTAAAGTAGGAAGGGCAAATGAGCCAAGTGGCCATATATTCCTAATGTTCTGGGTTACGTCTGAGAACATATCCATCTGCTCCTGTACCTAGGGACACCTTCGTAATGTTGCAAGTGAGTCACCTCAAGTTTGAACCAGGACCACTATTACATGAGCATACATCAGTGAACCTGAAAGAAAATATATAAGTCTGATGTCATGTTGACCATAAAGGAAAAGTCAGATCAGATGAGATCTCTGTGCTGAAGTGTGCACATGCTTTTGGCATCTATGCTTTCTCTTTTTAGATGCAAAGCTAGTGATTGCAGATGTTTCAGAAGAATGAAAAAGCATAAAGCCATAATAAAGGTGACATCTTCCAATTTTGTCAAAAGCAGCCAATTTATTACATGCCTAATATAGGTTTTTCCTAGAATTTGCTAATAAAATTGTGAAATACTATACAAGTTATTGGAATAGATGATGGCAGCACTCTCAAGGTTTTATTTTTTAGTAAATAGGTTACTCATCCTGAAGAAATGAGAGACTTTCAAAGTCTAATACCCAAGTGATATTCTGGTGTATAATTCATACTGACTTGTTTTCTTTTACTACAGAAGGTCACATGACCAATGGTTGCACACTCGTAGATGATGCTTCTACTGTATTTTAAATCAGAAATAGTACTGGGCTTCATCTCTCATAACAATTCTAGAATTAGTACTAACCACTTGGGGTGCAGACTTAGAAAACTTGGAGATCTGGGGGATTCAGCAGAAACACAAGTCAGTCATTCGTCCATAGCAGTGAGAGGAATCTGATGGGCAAGAACCATGAAGACAACTGCTCAGGATGTAGAAGCATCTATTGTTCTCTATGCACTTGGCCTTGCACTTTGAAAAGTTCTTCCAGAAAACAGAAATATGACCAGAATTCCAACTGATTTTATCGCTCTGCACTTCCTAGAGTCAAAGTCGTGGCATGGGACTGTTTGACATGATTTTTTTTTTTTCTGGTGTTTTGTCTTTGTCTCCTCAAGACTGTGGGACTGTTGAGTCTGACAATTGTGACAAGAACCCCTGTTCACACGGGGCTGGAGGAGAAGGTAGGCGTGGAGACTGAAGCATTCTGAGTTTGTTATTTAGTGCCTCCCTAGAGCCCTCCCCGCCTGCACTTTGGGGGTGCCTTATCTATTTTCTTTAAGAGATGTTTTTGCTACATTAACAATTTTGTCAGTATAATGATTATATTGAGTGAGCACGACTCATAGGATAAAACGAAGAATACGTTTAGATAGGCCCCCTGTATCCTTGACAATTTATTCGATGGAATTGGTTCTTCTATTTATTGTTCCTCTGTCAAAAGCTGGTGGACCCCATTACTATTCTGGTCAGTGTTCGGTAATACAAATGACACAGGCCTGTGCATGATATTGGGTAGAATCTTGTGTTGATTTTTGCCAAATGACATTTGGCTCTTAGGAGTTTCTTGTGAGAAATTTGCTGTATTTGGTAAGATAAATGCTTAGAATAAACCAGAAGGCTTTTACTCAGTTATTCAATTAATAGCACTAAAAGACCCCTTTCACCATGTCATTTCTTGCCTCTCTCTAGTCTCCCTTCACAATGTCTCTCGAGTTTAGACCTTTTGCTCATACTTACACAAGCAGACACCCAAGGCCTGAAAGATAAAATTTTCTAATCAGCCTCACTCCCATCCCCTCCAGTCCCAATTTTAAGAAATTCGGTACAGACTACATATGGGGGTCATGATGGCTTCATTAGTAAGATGTCTTTATTGTAATCTTATGCTGATTTAATAATAAAAATATGAAAAGAGTGAAGGGCATTTCTTCCCATACACATTACATTTAAATATGAAAAGTCCATAGAGAGAAGTACAAATGAATTAACTGCAAAAGTTCAAGGAGGTTAAAGCAATTCTTTAATTATTCCCTGAATTCTCTTGCTCTGATCAAGATGGCACAATCTTTTACTATCTTTCCTTTGTAAATTGTTAGAGATAAGGTTAGCCTCCTGTTCTCTTTTGATTCAACAATTTATTTTTATTGAAAAAAAGTACATTAAAAATTGCCTTGGTGCTTGGGTCATTCATTTTCTTAAATTAATCCAACAATACTATTAAAACTACTTTAAAAATATAGACGTCAAAAGAAATGTGTTTTTATTCTTTATATAGTCAATTCAGTATAAGAACACTCTCTGAATACACAAGTAGGTTAAGATTTAGATGTTTTAATTTATTAAAAAATAAATTTAAGTTGCCAGGCCCAATATGTACATAATATTACTCATTTAATTATCACACAAGGGAAAGAAGATGAATTTGTATTAATGTGGAAACAGAATATCACAAGAAGTTACTTCTTTGTCTTTATACTGCTTTTTCAATTTGAATATAAATGAATGAAAGCTATATAGTCACGAAGCCTTATTCTCATACCTAGAAATTTCTTTTAGATTATATAAACCAATTTCCGAAGCTTCATTAATAAAAGAAACCAGAACTGGGTGGATTAAAGAATTTAACTGAGAGCACTAAAAAAGAATTCAATGGCAACTATTAAAACATTCACCTGCATGTCAAGTTTGCACATCTCGATATGTTGCACTTACAGAGTTATTAAGTTTCTTTTGCAAGGGAAAGTCATTGATTGTTTTTCTTTCTCAGGATACTCTGACCATTTACCTAAGTAACTCTTCCAGTGGAACACAAAGCATCAGTCAGTAGCCTGAAGGAGTTAATACTCTGCTGTCAGACAAAATATTTTAAATGAGCCATTTATACATATGTAACATCTCACTTTTTTTAAAGGGAAAAATTTTTCTATTGATTTATGCATTCAGGGATGAATATAATATATCTATGAATTGTATATATCTATGTATATGTACATATGTGTATGTATGTATATATGTGTATATGCAAGGTGTTTCTAAGTACAAACCTTATTAGTGTGACAAATATCACCATCATTAATCTAATACCATATCTTGCTTGTTCAGCAATGAAGGAAATGACAGGATTTCAGAGTCTCCTAAAGTAATTCAAAACAATGGAAATAGACTCAGAAGTTTAGTATGAGAAGAGAACTTAAATTTCATCTATCACATGAAAAGCCTTTCATTTAATAGCATAATCATTAAAATATAATAGCATAGAATAAATCAGTCTTAAAGAACTGCAGATGATGCCTGCTGAAGTTTTGGATCAGAATTCCAAATCAATTCTACAAATTATCCTAACACAGAAAAGCAAGCATGAAAGGAAATATTTGTTCTGTATTTTGATATATTAATGAGTAGACATTTTCCGTCATTGAGTCACTGGACCCATCATGATGAAATTTTCATCCTGAAGTTGTACAATTTAGGAAGGTGTACAATCGATTTGTGTGTCCAATTTACATGTTCATTTTTCACTTGACTGAAGTCTTGTGTCTCTCAGTTCTTCCAAAATTTGGCTTGATGAGCAGATTCTCATTGCTTAAATTTCTGTAGAAGGATTATAGAGGAAAAAATAGAGTAATAGTATGAGACATAGTTATATTTAAACACAACAGGAAACTAGTGAATAGAATACATTTCAGAATTTTACATTCTTGACAGAGATGTCCTTGCGTATAATTGTTAGGAAATGAATTTTCGTTCAGACTCTCAGAGTTGTGTATAGAGATATAGAATTTCATAGCAAATCTGCTCTAAAAGCTTCTAGTAAGAAACAAACATAATTGCCTAGTTCCTACTTTCTACACAGTTGAAACTGACAAACAACTTGTGTAGGGGCAGAATGTAGTGGTGAGTGAGTTGAATTATATATGTGTGTGTATTTTGAAGTTAAGGCAAGCTCTCCAGTCTGTAATCTCTCTCGGGAATAACTTTTTTTTTTTTTTCTTAGACATAAACTAGAAGTCTGTACAGAAACTCATTATTGAATTCCTCTCTGGTTCTAGTATGTGGAAGTGGCAGGAGACTGGACTGGTCTCCTCCATCAAATCCAAGGTTCCATCTTTCTTGGTTGGAAGGTTGGATTGAAGTTGTTGTGGGAGGCGTGTGAAAGGGATGGGAAGAGTCTTCGCTCTTGTGGAAGCTGAGCTTTTCCCAGTTTTCTTTCTTTCGGATTATCTAAGAACTGTGCATCCCAAGCATTATCCCATGAGAAGTGGATTGGGGAGTCACATATGGCCACTACCATGGGCAGCTGACTCAGATTCACTCACCCAAAATAAATCATGTGCAAGTTCAAGAAGGTTAAAGCAGTTCATGTGTTATACTCTAACATCTCCAGTTCTCGGTGAGATGGCATCATCACTTTAATCTCTCATTACCTTTGGTTTGTAAAATTACTTTAGGGCAGTATTTCATAAGTATAGAACTGAAACCATTTTTAAATAATCTTATGTGTTTTCTAATGTTTTTTGGTCAGGCGGGATCAGATTTTAAAACCCATTTCACTAACTAATTAAGTCACCTTTAATAACTTCATTTGGTCAAATGTGATGAAAAAAAAAAGGCCTAAAGTTTGGTTCATCTGACTTTCCACTGCCTTGACATATATTTGAGTTGCGGGGAGAGAACCCAAGCGTTAAGCTTGCTGATGTGGAGATGCACATGACCCCTTGGGCACACCACGTTCTCTTTTTCCATGCCTTTGGTCAGGCTGCCCAACTGCCTTGCCCTGAGATTATCCATTTCTCCTGAAACTCTGCCTCAGGCGATTCCGTCTCCAGGGGCCTTTACTACCTGCTTCCAGTCTCTTGGAGAGGCTGTCTCCTCTGCTGCTTTAAAACACATCACTGCAATGACCCCGTTCTGTTTCCCCACTAGATGCTCGACTTCTAGAGGACAGAGACTCATATTGATGTATTTAATGTGAGTGTAGTGCCCAGCTGACAATAAGCATTTGATAAATGTTTATTGCACTTAAAGCTTACAAGGATATTTTAATGCACTTTGGTGGATTAAATCGTTCCGAACTTATAGGCTGGTCCACAGAGAGGCTCAAGGTTGTATTTTTTTTAAATGCAGAGGAAATGCTAAACACTAATTTTGTCACCAGAATATATAAAAGCTAAAAGAATATATAGAAATTTAAGTAACAAACAATTAGGTTTTGGGTGATAATGGCTTAATTTTAAAAAGAGCATCAAACTTTTTTTGAAACCATGTAGAATGTAAATAAAATATTTTATAGATATTTGTTCCAGCTGAAAGTCCTATAACAAGGTAACCTTAGTCAATGAAGTGAATCTGGTACATGATTCAAAACATTTTTGTTTTAAGTACCTGCAGATAGGATTTTACTAAGCCTGTTAGCTGAGAGTTGTGTGTATGCCATTTACTCTCCAAAGCATCAAGTTCCTAGGCCTAAGTGATTATGTAAGAATCACCCTTATGCTTTAAGGACCCACGAGATAATGTGATGAAGCAAGTCCTGCAGATAGGTTATGGAGCTTTGGTAGATCTTTAAAATGTTCTATTTTTTAGGATCCCAAGTTCTAGAAAACCTGGCAAGTCATTCAAAGACAGGGGTTTGGTCCCAGGTTAAAACTGGAATCTGGAAATTGACAGGATCCGTTCTGTCATGATTCATGATAATTATGAGAGAACCTTCCATTAACGTTGTAGAAGGCAAAATCGACCCGTTTTGCTGGAGCATCAAAGCCTGTCCCACAGAGGCTCGTTCGTGGTGGACATCTCCCAAAATAGACATCTCTTGGGTTTATGCTTCAGGCAAAGTTTAACTAGCACTAGATACTCAATTAGTGAGATTGTATGAGGCCATAATGAATGAAATAAATGAAAATGACTCGGTGTTTTAACAGGTATTTGAGGTAGCAACCGCTACTCAGCTCTTAACCTCTCTCAGAGGCCCCAGCATCGTTCAAGATTACAGGGTTGGTTATTTTGGTTTTTGTTTTTTGTTTTTGCCATAAGGGAGGACACAGATCTGGAAGTTTTTTAATGTAAAAATCTGCCACTTTTTAAGGCTGAACTCTTTTTAAAACATTGCCTGGGTCAATACTGTTTCCAATGAACGAAATATACAGGCAGCCCTTCACATGCCGTCCATCTACTTAGCATCTGGAAACGGAAATGAAAACAAGGGGCCAAGTGACCAGCCAGTTCGGAGGAAGTCATTTGGAAATGGAGCCTGCACTGTAGACACTAGTTAACAGGCCCGAGAACTCACTAGGACCAGGAACTGTTTTAGAAGTATATTCGGAGCTCATTTAATCCTCATGAAACTCTAGGAGACTGACACCACCATTATGTCCAGATTAAAGTCTCTCCATTTTAGCTGTCATTATCTCCACATGAGTACCTTGCCCAAGGTCACAAGTGTGGGATTATATAGATTCCAATCCAGGTGTGGTCCAGATCTGGGACTATTAAATTCTACCTCTTGCAGGGTCTCCTTTAAACAACTTTGCAGTTTGGAAAATAAGTACACAAAAGAACTTAGTTTTTGCTTTACTTACAGTCATTGGTCTTTTTTTTTTTTTAAGGATACTTTATGCCTGAGAGAATTTCATTATGCTATAGACATTTAAAAAAAATCTTACAGAGATAGCATTGATAAAATAGAATATAAATGAATCTTAATTGAGCACAGCCCTCCCAGCTCAGAACGAAGAAACTCATTGATTTATTTCCCTTCCCAAAAGACAAAAAGCAATAAGGATATTGACACCAACCTGGATTTTCAGTTTCTACAGAACTTAAAGGAGCACCTTCATCATCTGGGAATGGAGGTTGTTCCTCATGCACACTTTTCTATAAATAAAACCCAGAAAAATATTAATAAATTTTATAAACTTAAGACATTATATAGAAAAAATGCAGACTGAAAAATTTTTTTGGCTAAAGTTGGTTCTCATCAGTCAAAATTCACTTTGTGGGGTTCTTTTTTGGGAGAAGTCATTGTTTCATAGATAATTACAAACTTGATATAAACTTGTATTTGTCATTTCCATAGATGAATTATTACCCCAAACATTGACTCTGTCATATTTCCCTACTATCATAAAAAGCTAATATGGAAATGTTTTTCAAAAAGAAGTAATATCTCTTAGTCATATGGGCCATGACCAAATTTTTTTACATCCAATCCATATAGAGGATTTTCTCTGAATTTTTTCAACTAAGTATTTCATCGACTTTTTAAGACTTTAGATCAAATCGAGAAAGAAGATATCTCAGTTGGTCATATATGTCCAAACAAAAGGAGATAATTTTTTTCAATATTTATACTACAGACAAGAGAAATAATCTTCCATGCAAGTCCTTACAGAATTACTCAAATTAGAGCAAATGCTTTCCATTACTTTACTTTTATTAAGAAAGTATTATTTAGAGAAGATCCGTTTATATAGAGTAATAATAATTGATTGTAGGTTTAGATGATTATATAAGTCACCTAATGGAGATAGTAAAAAAAAAAGAAGAAAGAAAGAAAAGGAATTTAATGTAGATTTACCATCAATCTGGTTATAGCCCCACCGTTTTAATGTCGTTACTCCTCTAAACAGGCCTTTTGAAAACAATATGTAGTGACATGGAGATCACAGAGAGAGATCAAAGAGAGGAATAAGAATCAACTGTACTGCTCTTTTGAGATTGGACTCTCCATGGTCTCGGATTATAGTTCCAATTACAGCATTATAAATACATGCACAAATGTTATGTCTGAAACACGTTCAATGGAAGATTATAGTCAAGTTATGTGCTTTGGGGAAGCTCCGTCCTATGGACTTAAAATTTGCTTTAGTGATGAAAAAAATCACTCATGCTGGAAAATTCATGGGCGAAGTTAGAAATATTTGTTTTGGGAAATACGAGAATGAAATAAAGCAAATGCTTTAAATATATGTAAATATATCATGTTATTTTAAATATTTTTCATACTCAAATAAACTAAATGTTATTACAAACATGACTATTTCATCTATAGACATCGAAAGATATTAAGTGAGATGAAAGTTTCGGAGTCTCTTTCATTGGGGAATGGGGATAGATTCATATTTGGGGATTCCTTTATAGGGTAAATGCAAAAAGAAAATTTCTGCTTGAGTAACTCAGTGACATCTCTGTTCAGTTGGAAAAGGTGAAGTTTTATGCAATTTTATTTCTCCAAGTTTAATTGAACCCAGAGGAATAAACCCTCCTGGTGATATTCACACCAGTATTTATAGTAAAATTAAAAACTAAATCCTCACCTGACGCAGGCGGCCAATGCTATAAGCAATAAGGAGTATAATTCCAATGATACCAGTCATCACACCAAAAATAATGACTATAATTGCTTTGGGAGAAAAAGAAAGCAGAAAATTACAAAAGTGTGAAATAAACTACCACATGTCAATTGAAAAACAAAACAGGTAAAATCAGAATAATGTCACTTTGCCTTTTTTATAGAAAGAAATTAATCTACTTTTATTATGTTAATAATACACTTGCCTATATTTTAGCTTTTTTAAAAATGAGGTTTTCACAGTAACTATGTGACAAACCGAAACTCTGAGTAGTAAAAGTTTTGGTTCAAGGGCACACAACTGGCGGAACCAAGACCCAAGAATTCCATCTCCCAGTTCAGTGTTCTTTACAGAGCTCACAGCCTTAATGTTGGATAACAGCTAGGTTACCCCAATATGGGGAAAACCATAGAGTCCTTCGTAGTTTCAAAGTGATGAGAGAAAATATTGTCTTGATGTAGAAAAGGGTATTGGGCAGATCATAGAATCAGAAGTCTGGAAGGAAACTGGCCTAAGCAGTTTACAAATGAGAAGTCTAATGAGTTTAGGTTACTTACCGTAGGTGAGACAACTAGTTAGAAGTAATTATAACCATAATTCGGTCTACATTCTAAGCTGCTCTTCCTTCACAGTATCCTTACGCATATAAACCATTTTTCAATCTTTTCATGTTGAGAATAAAACAAAATTTAAAGTTAGAGGTGTATGCTATCTGTGTATTTGTAGTGCTTCCAAATGAATAGAATTGAAGGCGAGACACACAGGTAAAACGACTTACTTATTTGGCTAATTCATATTTAAAATTCTCATTATTGATAAAAACTAAAACTAACTTTGTCTCCCCTTGGTATTGCCCAGCCTTCCTGTCCACGTAGCTTTAATTCGTGAGCTAGTGATTCAGTTCTACCATCCATTGTTTTTTTTTTGTGTGATGTAGTATGGACACAGGCCCAGTGTGCAGGAAAGCTTAGAAATGCAGAAATGGGCACATGTGCGAACTCAAGTCAGGCCTACGGCAGCTCCTACCGCGAGGTCCCCAGTTATAAAGGGGTGGGAAGAGAACCCCCAAGTGGTAGCATGCGGCCAAAAATGAATAAGGATTGAGATGTGAAAGGTCTATATTTACTTTTGAAGTGATACCGAATTATTAGATGCTTTTAAGTTCCTTGCATTCTTTACAGGAGGGATAAGAGAAGTTTAATTGCTTTCAGAGCTCTTAACAGACTTTTCTTAAGTCACCATGATCGGTTAGAAAGCTAAAAAAAATCTAACTTAAAAAAAATGATCATCAAGTTATGTACTGCTATTTCCAAAATGTTCGAGAAAATAAGAAATGCCTATTTCAACTAAAAAGAGCATATTTTTTGCCTTTACAATTTGTGTGACTGGAGTTACTAACATACTCTTTTGTTTTTAAAATTGACACTTCTTCTTAGGCATAATTTATAATAAAATGATTGCCATTCCACGCCAAATATTAACATACCCTCTTCTGAGAAAATGTGGACAAGCTGCTGCCTTTTTGTTCCTAAAAAGACAAAATTTCAAAATAAGTCAGAATACATAGGTCATGTCTAAAAGATACTATTTTGAATTCGATTACACATTCGATTACACAGTGGATTCCTTTTTCTTAATTGTATTTAGGGGGCCATTGCTCAAGTTTTAACAGTTAGCTAGTAAAACTGATGACATAATGCATCAGAATCAACACTCGTTATTAACACCGAATTAACACTAGATATTCTGATATCTACTTTCAACTACTCAACAAGTTTTCATGGTCAGAAAATAGCAATCCGTCTCATTAACTGAAGGGAAGAGTATGAGAAAATATTAGAAGAAACCCTTATTGATTTCTACAAGAAGCAGTACATTTTTTTTTTATGCCTGCAGCACCTGGTCTTCCTAGGGGTCTCCCCTCCAAGTACTAACCAGGCCTGACCCTGCTTAGCTTCCAAGATCAGACAAGATCAGGCACGTTCAGGGCAGCATGGCTGTAGACAGTACATTTTTTTTTTTAATGTAGAAATGGTAAACAGAAAGGAGCCAACACCCAAAATCAACTTCAGGCCAACCCCAAAGAGGCTGTGATGCTATCAATTTTCCAGACTTATGCTACTGACACCACTAATATTGTCAACAGTCCCCTAAATTCTGAAGTTTCTGCTATAGCAACCTTAATGCTCTGCCAGGCCGACCTCCCCCACTGGTCTGCATTTCACATTTGTTTTTTTCTGTCTCAAATGCCATTTTATGCCCTGAAACCCTCTTACTGCTACAGCCACACAATTTTCTTGAATTTAATGATTACAAATCATATATTGTACGATCCTGTGTCACATAGTCATTTCCGTAGCCATTACTTATAAAGGTTGGTTTGGGCTTGTCTTCCTCTTCGTTGTGGCCGTTGGCAGCTGTGGTTGGTGTATGAGCTCAGGAATAGGACAGAGGGAGTTTTAGCCTCTTCCTAGTTGGGCGGCTTTGGACAAGGTGCTTAATTTCTCTGCATTTTATATTTTCTTGGGCAAATGAAAATGATAATTTCTATCTCTTTGGGTTCCTATGAGAATCAAATCAGATAATGCATGAAAACTCTTAGCATGAAGCCCTACCATGCCAGCCATTATTTATTTGTAGGATTTATGGCATATAGAAGTGTGTGTGTGTGTGTGTGTGTGTGTGTGTGTGTGTGTGTAGTTGGCCCTTAAATACTTTCTGGATTGACACCATCATGTTGGCTTCGCCTTGAAATCACTTTGAAAATTAAATTGTTTAATTGGACCCAGAAGCCTAATCATTAGTTCCAAGCCCTTAGCCCTATTTCCCTCCCTTGGTCTCTTTTAAAATGTGTTGTTTCCATGTATCTCATTGTATTTTCTCAACGTTTCTATTAGCTAAGGATCCTGTAGCCACTCTAAGTCTTCTTCGAGGCTTTATTCTAAATTCTGGTATCCAGCTAAAACCCCACCTACAAGAGAACCTCTTTCTTTTTACTTCCACCTGCTCTTATAACGTCATCCTCTCCCTAGAGAAGTAACCAAGGAGTGACGGCTGCCTGACCACCCTTATCTCCGCTCTCCGCTAGGTTTATATTCTCATTTATTAGGCACTTGTGATGTGTCAGGCTCCCAGCCAAGCAATTCTACACACATCTTCTTAGCTCATCTTTAGAGAAACACTGTGGGATAAGCACTGTGGGCCCCATTTGGGGAGATTCGCTCAGGCTCAGCCCCTGGGACAGCCGAGCCCCACTTGGATTCTCCTCGCCACTGCCCTTTTGGCTCCCAGGATCTGGCCCATGATTTCACGGCCACATTCATCCTTTCTGTACTTTTCTAAACTGCTTCAATTTCTTTAATCTATCGTATAATTTCTGTGAGATATTCCAGAGGTGAGAATTCTTCTGAACAGGGACTGTGTCTCCTTCGGTCCTGTTTCTCAGTCTTTGTCATAGTTTCATCAAAGGACAGGTCCTATTACACAGAGTTGCATCATACCAATAACTCCAGAACAATGATTTTAATACATGTACAAACCTGTTCCCCGATCTGTGGGGGCTTGGCTTCTAGTAGATGACTCTTCTTCCAGTTCACTTTCAGGAGTACTAATGGCTGCTAATTTGACGTGTGAGATCACCTCAACTGTATAAAACAGAAGGTGAGACAGGATCAAGGAAGAGGTGACTGAGTAGGCCACAGAGTATATCACAAAAGACAAACATCCCACATCCTCCCCAGCGGCCGCTCCAGAGGCTGCCTCTGCCCGGCATTTTACATAACTTGGGGGCATTGTCTTGGGGACGTGTTCCGTGCCTCCCTCCCTCCATCTCCCAGATACAATCCAACTTTCTTGGTAAAAATTAAAACTAACAAAGACACTCATAAATTCAGATTTTTTTCTACCCGATAGAAGGCGAACTGATTCTAACTTTCCTCGCTCATACTTCTTTTCTTTCCTTATACATCCTCAGACACTTCGGCTACTTTCAGATTTCAAGGTAAGGAAACGAGAACTCCACAGTAGGTACCCCCGGTGACCACCAAGACCGTTGTAACGCTGCACTTGATAGAGCAGCCTTCACGTCTATCTGGCTCTCAGGATCCTCAGGCCCTAATCAGCTAATAGACATCTGTGGACATACTTAGTTATGCAAAGTTGCAAATTTTCTGTGAATAAGAGGATTTAATTTAAACAGAGCTTTTTACAGTAGACTCTTCAAGTTGGATCAATTAGGTAGAAAGCAACCAAGTAACTTTGCAACCATTAAACACAGGTTAGTCTAAGGACTAGATTATAAGAGGGTCTTGCCTGCTTCTTCTCTTTCTTTTCTTCCTTCCTTCCTTCCTTCCTTCCTTCCTTCCTTCCTTCCTTCCTTCCTTCCTTCCTTCCTTCCTTTTTCCTTTTTCCTTTTCTCTTGTACTCCAGGCCCTTAGATTTCTGTAGCTGAATCGCTTTTAATAAGTCTTTGCAGTGTTTTCAAATTAAAGGTCAATTTAAATATTGCCCTATTTAATTCAGAATGTACTTTTACATTTTACATTACAGGGTCACGTCTAATCCAACTTCTTTACTTTATATAAATATTAAACGATTAACCCAGATTAACACAGCTGGTAAGGACAGACCTCATTCTGCTGACTCCAATATTATTCCCCCCTCCCAGCTCTCTGCCTGGTTGAGATCTCATCAGCAAGATTTCTTTGCTGTTGTATCTTATTAACTGGTGAACATTGGGATGCACCGAACACAAAAAAGACAATTAAATTTCTTGCGATTCCCAGACATCTCAAGCTCTAGAATTTTAATAATAATTAAGCAGTCTTTGTTTGATAATCGTTTCACACCAATTTATTGTACTGCTTGTGTTTCTTAGCCCTCAGTGTCCTCTTGCTAGAGAAGCTAAGAGAATTATTTGCTGCTCTAGAAATATCAACATGAGGGTCATTTTCATACTCCCTTCCCCTCCTCTAACGAGAGCACATGCAGACTTTACCTGAAAAACGCAGCCTCTTTCTGCAAGAGTGGCATGTTAACCTTGAGGTATTATGAAAATACAGCATCTGGCTACACAGCAACAGATGGGCTTCGGGTCAACAGAGCCCTAATGTTACTGGGCTCTGAAAAGCTCACTTAGAAGCCCTTGCAATGGAGCACGGGCTGAATCTTGAAGGGGGGGTGGGTAGAGTTTTAGGTGGAAATGTGGAAGGGAAAGAATGAAGGCAGAGAAAAAGCATGGGCTAAAATTCAGAGGAAAGAGAGGGCGTTCACGTGGAGACGAGGGGTCAACTAGCGGGCAAAGGTTAGCGAACCGCTCTGACAAGGGTTTAAAGATCAAGTGGCAAATTAGCGTAAAATAAAATAGAAGGATGGGTTTAGCCAGGCCTCACACTCCTAATTAAAACATTTGTTTTCAGTCTCCAGACACCGAAATGACATTTGCTGCAGTGCTTTGTACAAAGTACATATTTGCGACCTGAACTGAATCCCATAATTTTAGGTTTTAGAAGGGTAGCATGAATGAATGAATCAATATTCTAATATTAAATATTCAAAGTCAGAAGTATTCCAAATTTGTTTGGTTTTGTTCCCTCCTGACCTGCATTTGATGAAAGTCTTATCTTACAAAGGCAAACCCTTACAAGGCTACACCCTGCACGCAAAATGCTTTACATAGTTCCCAAGTCAGAAATATTCCAAATTTACATGGTTTACTGTCTCACAGTTTACACTTGCATAACACCTGAATTGTTCCAGAACGGTCACCTCTTTTGTCTCTTATTCTCACTGCCCTGACCTCACAGTTGCTCAGGAGAACTTTCCGGCCTGAGATGTCTGTGTGTTGGGGAGGGAGCATAGAGGGCCCCTGCCACTGTTCCCATTGAACCAAGAAAGTGGGGAGAGCTGTGGGCCCAGAACACAGTAGATTCAGCTGGGAATGGCGGTCCAGCCTCCTAACATTCTCTTCCATGCTCTATCCGCAAAACCACGTGGCTTTCCTCAACAGTCACCACTTCTCACATGGAACGCTGTGAGAAAGAATAAGGGTAAAATGCAACGGTGGACAGATACCCTTCGGGTTCGCTCTATGCTGAAACTTCCAGTAGCCGAGCTCCTGTCACGAAATGATAAAGTCAGTTCATGCAGCTGCTGGCTCGGTTTCGGTTCCTTCCTGACCTACAGTTGATAGAAGTCTTATCTTCCAAAAACAAACTCTTACCAGAGTACAGCCTGCATACAAAATGCCTTAAATAGTTTCCAGGTCAGAAAACTAAATATTCCAAGTGTTAGAGTGTTTCACCATTGCAACGACCATGAACACAGATCGATACATTTCTATGTGGAAGTTCTGCCCAGCTTATTTGTGGTAAAACTGGAGCAAAAACTTACATCGCTGATTTTTAATCCGTGCGTTTTCTGCTAAACCTTGTCGTTTTATATGGAATGAACATACAAACGGGGATCTCGCCTGTTCTGAATGATATTTGGAGAAGTCTATTGCCATGAAGCAATATTTTAAAGGAATTATTCAGCTTTGCTCTTGAACCAAAGGCTTGACAAATTCAGTCTATATCAAGGTGTAATAATATAACCAGATGTCCATCTGTCTATTGTCATTCATTTTTTTTTTTTCGTTTAAGGGTAAGCCAAAGTAGCCAATTAAAATTTAGAACAACTGAAATTTCTAAAGGGTTAAGTACTCGGCATGATAACATTTGAGCCTAGTAGTGCTGTGAATGTTTTGTTTGAACTCTCCAGTCAATAGCTCTTAAAGAAAGGCACGGCCTGTTAACGAGTGCAGCTAGTGAGCCAGGTGTGCAACACGAGACCCTTTTGTCACCTTTATCTAGAACCAGAACAGCTTCAGAAAACGATTTGCTATGAGCCTGGTTGGCTTGAGAAATAACAACATTTACAATTTGCCACATTCGATGTTGGTATTTCTTGCGCTTTGGACTGAGAAAACTTCTTTTTCTAACCCCGTGGGTTTCACTGTAGGCACTTTCAAGAGTCGCCTCCTTGGTGTGTGAAACACGGTGGAACAGCTCTGGTGGAAAATGGGGTTACAGGCCTGAAGCCTCACACTCCAAGTCCACAGCCTACTGAGGGCAGCTTTAAGGAACTCCACAGGAAACTTAGCTTGAAAATCCTCAGTCTACAAATGAGTATTTGAATGCAGATTAGGATCCCTTAGTGCAAGAGTTGGTAAACTTTTTCTGTAAAGGGATAAAGAATAAATATTTCTGGCTTTGTGGGCCACATGGTCGGTCCTGTTACAACTTCTTGACTCTGTCTACGAGGAAAAGCAGCCACAGGCAATAGGTAAACCAAAGCATAAATGGATGAGTATAACTGTGTTTCAAGAATTATTTATGGATATTAAAGTTTAAATCTCATGTAATATTTACATGTCACAAAATATTCTTCTTTTGATTTTTTAAAAAAGCACTTAAAACTGTAAAAACCCATTCTTAACTTGCAAGCTGTACACAACAGGCAGTGGCCTGGGCTTGGCCCACAGGCTATGGGTTCCTCGCCCCTGCGTCAGTGCAATTAGAATCTCTGGTTGTGGAACTCAGTCATCGTACTTTTTAGAGCCCCTCAGATGATTCCACAATGCAGTCAAGAGGATCAATTCCTGCATTAGGGCATGAAATCAGCTCACTGGGTCGTCGCTGACATGAAGGATTTAAATTGTAGGAAATAGAAGCGAGTACATCACACCGCACCACACATGGTAAAGACAGTTTTTCTCTTGTGAAATTGTATTTCTTACGTAGACGAGTGTGTGTCGTGTCTTTGCACGATGAGTTGCAGTGTCATTCACTATGTCTTAAGGAGACTTGACTCTGTCTTGAGGTTGATACACCTGGTTATACCCTATCTGAATACCTCGTCTCCAGAGAGCTGGGGGAATCAAGAGTCCATGGTGTATCTAAGATCCGTTCAAGGCACCTATGAGCTGTTGGCTAGTTGGCTCCAGCCTAGAAAAATCTTATTCAGCTTGTATTGGGTCCATGAAAGCAGTTAAAGTTTCTATGTGTGTTAAGCCATTAAAATCGTTTCGGAGTTCTGAGAGTATGTTTTTAAAAACATAAATTTACCCAAAGATAATTACAAGTGTCCTATACACTTTTGAAAATATAAGAGGATAAGGATAAATAAACTATATAACATTGTTTTAGAAGTTCCTCACGAATGCAATGTGATAAGTGAAGGAGTGGCTCTAAATATTTATTGCAAGCGAAGAAACAAAATGATCATTTTTATAGGGACTATAATTGCCTAATTTGGAAACTGAAAGAAAGACCAACTATTGTATTAAAATAAAGGTTAATGATATCACTTATAAAATAATTATACATAAAACAATAGATTTTTCTGAGGCCATCAATAAACAGTTTTAAAACATAATGAAACACGTTTTAATTAAGATAACGAGATATGTAAATTCCCTCTTAAAAAATAAAATACATAAATTTTATCTGACATTTACTGCAGTAATTTTTTTCAGGATTTGTTTCAAACTCTTTGGAAGACACAACTCAATGAAAAAAATATGAGCTATTCCCTATTCAAAGATTTACTACGATAAAATGTTTTATTTTCTGTGAGCTAATCTTATTCATTTAATTCTATTCTAACCAAGTAACGCTGGGAATATTTTGACGTATGCTGGATAACTTTTCCAAAGGATTCTACAACTCATCTGAAGAGATAAGATTTCTAGCTTCCAGCCAGGGCAGACTGGCTTTTTGCAAACCAAGCTTCCTTCAGAGCAAGTAGAAAAGCAGAGCAGATCGGAAGCATCTAGTAGGGCTTCAGAGGCTGGGACAGGGGTGCTTGAGGTGAGGAGGGGAATGTGGAGAGGTGAGCGTGACGTCGGCCACTTGTCTATTTTGTACGTGGGGCCTGAGAGACAGACTGTCAAGCTTATCAGAGATTTGGTGGTCTCACAGAACTAGGGGAACAACAAATGGGGTTCAGGGCCCTTTGAGGAGGAGGAGCTACAGCAAACAGCAAACAGCAAGTTGTTGGCAGGGTCCTCCAAAAGACTACTCCTAAGCAATGGCCAGCCTTTAAAAAGACCAAATCCATTGGGGTCTATTCCGATGGGGCTTTTTCTGTAGACCTACATCGCTGGAAATGCCTCATAGATTAAATACGTGCCTTCCTTCACTCACAGAACTATGTGTTAAATCTGTGAGAAGGAACTACATGACAGCTGCCCAAACTATGAAAGATGTAATAGTTAATGTTTTTAAATTTTAGGTGTTGATATAGACCAGGGATTTTGTACTATTCTAGGGTGTGATCGCTTAGGAGTGAATATGATTTGAACTTAATCATGTTTAGAGGGTGTCTGAAATTGAGAACTAGCCAGATCCACCTACTCGGACACTAATCATGGCCCTCAAGTAAACGGAAGGGGTTGGGCACCAGCGACCACAGGTGGGGACTTTTTGAAGTATATCCATATTCAAGTGGAGATCAAAGAAATCTAACTAAAAGAATTGTGGACTGATGTGACAACTGGATTAAGCAAAATTTATTTTCAAGAGATGAAGACTCAGGAAGAACTAAGACAATGGAAGGAATCACGACATGGGGACTTCCTTAAATGCAAATTTATTTTAAATAATTGTGCCTATGTTACACATAATAAAGCATTTGTACTTTTTGTGGGAAAAAAAAAAGAGAGAGAGAGACTGAATCCTAGTTGCCACCTGGCTCAGTTGCTGAGTGGATTAACATGAGGTTTCCTTCTCGTGACCCCCCTCCAGATGCCAGGACCAGACCAGGGGCTGGCTTGCCTCACTTCACGCATGTCACCCTAATCCTAATTCTGATGGATTCCAGCTATATTTAAATTTTTAATATTTTATTCACCGTCGGTTTTTTTGAAACTAATTTAGAATTTTTAAAGTATTGCATTACAGTATCTATTTCCATGACTAAGGTTTGTGCTGCCCCTTAAATTTTGGGCCTGAGGCGAGTTCCTCACTTGCTTCACCCTAATTCCTGCCTTGAATCCTCCACTTGAGATGAGTGAATTCTATTGCATGCGAATTACATCTCAGTAAAGCTGTTAAAAAAAAATAGCATAGAGAAATGGTTGACTTTCACTGGTGATCAAGGAAATAAAAATTAAAACATAAATATACTATATCTTTCACTTGTCCTGCTGGCAAAATAAAAAGACTCTTGGCACACAATTTGGCAAAAGGGTGCCGAAGCAGATACTCTCAAAATTTATGATGGGGAAGCATATTTGGCAATATTCATCAAAACCTTTAAAATGTGCATACTCTGATAGGGAAAGATGAGTCTACAAGGATGTCCATCATGGCACTGTTAAAAAAGAGAATAAAGTAAGAACAACCTGAATATTCAAAAGCATGGCACGGGCTAATAAACCATGGTTTACGCATCCTATGTAATATTGTGAAGCCACTAACATGTTTTATGAGTGTGTTTGCTCACACGGAAAAAAAGATGTTTTTTGAGTGAGGAAAAGGCAGGATTCAGAATACTATAGAGCAATTTTTAAATATCTATTTATAAACATCAAGAAAAAAATATCTGGAAGATTTGCTCCAAAATGTCAAAACATCTGATTTCTGGAGAGCAGAGTAGGAAATGAATTGTTTTCCTCTCTTGGGGAAGGAAGTAAAACGCGTTGCTTAAGGATGAGCAACAGTCAAATCCCCTTGCTTTGCACCCAACTTCGCTGCTTGCTGACCCCAGGCAAGTTTTTAGGACTTTTTGAACTTCTGGGTTTTTTTGTCTGTACAATGGACATTATACCTACTCCATATTGTTCTTGTCAGGATAAAATGAAATAATCTGTGCAAAGGACTTGGCATAGTGCCCGGTACATGGAACGTATTCGGTAAGAACTATTAATAGCATCAAATTCTCATTTTTCTTCAATAAATATGTGGAAACTTAAGAGATATGCCATGACCCTATTAAACAAATACGATATAAGTCCAGCCTTCTTTTCTCTTTACACGTGGTTTTTGCAAAGTAGAGAACTCATTTTCTCTCACTGGATAAGTTTTTTTGCATCATTGGATTCCCAGTAGCTAAGGTCATACATAGGTGGTTCAAAGGTGACGTGGAAGACCTGTCATTGCTACCTGTTTGGTAACGGTTGAGGACTATTAACAAGATCACAGGAAGATAAGAATACACAGGCTTAATGTTACCTATTAGGAGCTCCCCTGTTCAAACTGGATTGGAAGAAATACAGTTCAGCAGAAAACCTTTAATTTGACTTCTTCCCCCCATGTACTACCAGGAATCTAAGTTTCTCTTCCCTGAGTCAGCAAGTTTGTTTCTCTTGCTCTGCCTGATTAAGTGATCAAATATAAGAACACCTGTGTAGGCTTATACACACCTCGGAGAGAACGCCAGACCTTTTGCTTTGGGTCTTCAGAGCAAATTGCTGCATTGGAGAATGGTTTAAAACCTCAAAGGACACTGGGCTCTTGACGTCCTGAGGCTCGGACCTCTCGGGCACTGTGCGGTGGGGCTCGGCACGATGTTGGGGGACTAACTCCAATGTCTTATGAGTTGGGGCTTACGATTTGGGGAGGCATTTACTTTTCTGAGACAGGGATGGGCGAGAACACTGCCTGACTTCCATGACATGATAGAAATCTCTCAGTGAATGAAGTGTCCTGAGTTTCTACACGGGACCACTTTCCTGATCCTCTTAGCTACTGAAGCGTGGTCATTGGAAACCTGGGTATCCTAACAGAAATGAGCTATATAAAAAACAGAAAATGGGATGATTATGAATGATGGGTTATTTCATATGCTCACAGTCAATTATTGCTCTTTCTCTACCAGATCCCTGAAATATGTTTCCACATATGTTGTAACCCATTTTGTTTGAGTAGTAATAAGCCATGATGAAATGAATGTCATCTTGGTTTTCCTCTCTTCGCATTTGTCAGCATTGCTTAATGATAACGACCTCTTAGAAAACAGATTGTGTTTGTTCAATTTACTAGCAAAAAAATTTTCAACTTTTTCTGATTACAAGTTATGATTCTCTGTGTGGAAAATTTAGAAAATATTAAAAAGCAGAAAAAAAAGTTCCCTGCAACCCATACCCAGAGATAACCCTGAGGTTTTTTTCCCCAGTATTTTAGCTTTAGTTTTAATTTAGTTCATTTATCATAAAACCCAAACAAATAGGTACTTATTAAATATATGGATCTGATAATAATGGCTGGAAATCTATTACTCATTTGCTTTGGTTAATAACGTACCCCATCCTTCAGTGTGTTGGCTCGCCTTCTCTGGAAGAACTGTGATAGTTTCCGAGGTTTGGGCAGCTGTTAGAAATACAGTCTATAAAAACAAGATGGGGGAAATTGCTTAAAATGTGCTTCCTAAATAGGTTCATAGATGTTTTCAATAATCCTCCAGAAACCAAAGTAAAAATAATTTTATCGCAAGTATGTTCAATTCAGTTTCGCGATCTAGAGTTAGTGTGCTAATTTTGAGATACCACCCGTTCTTTTCTGTCCCTTAGGATGCCTTCAAGGTAATTCACAGTGGAGTGTCCAGTGCTTTCCAAAAACCCAATTTCACACTGAGCTCAAGAGATTTATAGGTTTGAGAATTAGTTTCTAGCTCATCTTAGGCTGACCTTTGAGGGCCCATTGAAGTTTAGAGATGAAAGGGATTTTAGATCTCATCTATTCTGTGTTTTATTTAATAGGCACAGGAAGCCGAGGCCCACGGGGGTGCTAATTGGTTTTGCACTGTTAAATAGTTGGCGACCAAGTTCTGGTTATTTGTCATCTCTGTAACTATTATTTCTTGGGTGCCTACTATGTGCCTAGCAATGTGTGGGATGTAGAAATGAAGACCCAAGTTTTCCTTTTAAGAAATGTATATAGTCTTGCAGTCCCTGAAACCCAGCTCAGAACTCTTTCTGTAACTTAAATGGACAGAAAGGCTCCCTTTTTGGGTCACTGAAGAAAAAGTAGATGCCTAGTTTCTTTGTGTCATTCTAAGTGTGTGCATTTCAAGCTAGTGAGCCTGCAGGTGTATATAGTAAGATGCACTACTTACATCTTCGTAGGTAGTGTAATGCTCTACCTACATGGATTTCTCATTTTGCCTAATCAAATGAAAACAATATTCTTTTGTTCCTCTTCCTCCCTCTCTCCCTTCCTTCCTTCCTCGCTGATTCCACCAATATCCTACTACACGTCAGAGACTGTGCTAGATCCTGGGGAGATGTTGATGAATAAAATAGACACAATAATACCTGTCCATTTGAATATTTCAATTAAATAAATATATTACGACCTAGAATGCAACTTTCGCATGATTTTTAAAATTAAAATCAGGAAACTTTGGAGGGGCTTGGTTTTTGACATAATTTCTCATGATGTGTCATTTAAGGCCTTAATCCACTACTTGCTTGAGCCGGTGTAGACGTGAAGAGTTTATTTCCTTTCCAGGAATTCTTTCCAAATTTTGCGCAGCTCGAAGACACACAAAGATTTTCCAGCTCTTGTCCCTTCCCCGCGCCCCACCCCCCAAATAATGTGTCTATTTTGATTGAGCAATCACAGTCTGCCCCCTGAGGCAACACAAAGAATACCTCTTCTCTCTTCTGTGTAAAATTCTACAAATATTTGAATAGAGTTAAACATTACACCACCTACTCTGTTCTTTATGTTTTCTTCAAGCTAAATGTTTTCATAGTTTGCTACTTGAAAAAAGTTAGAGAGGCTTTGTTAGTCTTCTGTTTTCTTGTAATTTTTCCTGCCTTTTCAGAGCTCACCATCGCATACACAAGTTTGTTCCCTAGTCTATAATTGTCATTAGAGTTAAATACTTATTTAGTACTTTACCACGTGCGAGGCACCGGAGTGAGTACATTACACTAATTGCTTTGTTTCGTCCTCTTTACCACGAGGCAGGGACCAAGACTGTCCACATTTTGTAGATGAGGACATTGAGGCAGAGAGGTAAGTCGCTTGATTTTGTTGCTCCCAGCCTGTCACAGGTGGAACCAGAGTTGAACCCAGTTTCCTTCGTCTCTCATGCTGGCGCAGTATTTCATGCCCTAATGCCCTAATGTATCTTGGCAAACACTGGGATCACTTCCCTGTCTCCTACAGAGCACCCAGGAGATCCCTGGCACTTGACTCTGACTTGAGCTAAAGCAAATATCTGATGGGCTAGATACGTTTCAAATGACTGTCTCTTCTTATTTGTGTGCTGAGCACTAGAATTTCTAACATATAAACACTGCATTTGGAGAAGACAGTTACCATAGCATCCTCAGAAAGAGAGCAAAAATAATGGTAATTTAATACAACTTGAGAATATTTCTACGTTATTATTATTTTTTATTTACGAATTGAATTAGATTTAGATTTCTAAACCACATAACGCCTCAGCCGACAGAGTTATTTTCCCTTTTTCCTGTCGCACACCTCAGTCATGGACCCACAGAGAGACAGACACATCCTCTATGGTTTCAGAGTCGTGCTTGTGGCTTGTGCCTTTCCGACAGCAAAGGAAGAAATTATAATTTTCTGGACATCCTTTTACAAACCAAGGATGGCATATCCACCATCGCCCTCATTTATGACCTTTAATTTGGAAGTTAACTTCGTTTAAACACAAGCAAAGCAACAAATTCATTCATACAGAAATCGTTCTCATAATATTTGATAAAATCCTTTTAATTCTAGCAATACTGGAAAACTGTGACCCAGCTACGATCACCAGCTCTCTGGGGCCATTTCTTTTCTACCTTGGCAGCTGAGTCCCAATAAAATCCATCTAGCAGACTGGGATCTGATTGACTGCTCATTTATTTATTCATTTAAGTAAGGTAGAACTGAAGAAGTGGGGGCAGTTTAGATTTTAATCTACCATCTCATGTCCAATACAAACAGCATCAAGCTTAAAAAAAAAAAGTTCCACTTACCTAACAATAGTAATCCAATTATTACTTTTTCGTACATCCTGAAGTCATGAGCTGGCTCGCAAGTCAGTGCAAGAAGGCCACCAGGGAGGGCTGTAAGTGGCAGTCCGAGGCCCCAGCCTGCCCGCTATCTGTCAGGCCCACCTTCCTGAGGCCTTCGCAGTTGATAGGCCTGGGTGGCATTTTGAATTATGCAAAGTTGTTCAGCGCCTGTGAATAAAGATATGTGGACATCTGCTGAACTGGGATCGTGAAAGCGTTAGGTAAAATCTTCATTTCAAGGAACTGGCGGCTGTGCGTTAAATGTACTTGGCATGAATTAAGTGGGCGCTGCAAGGTGGCAGCCTGGGGAGTGGACATACAAGAGCTCGACTGTGAGCACCTGAGGTCAGGAGCTGAGCCAGGCTGCTGCGGCTGCCCTGGGGTTAAACACCTCTCAGGTTTAATGTGAAGACCCTGGGCGCCCGGATGCGAGTGACTTCTTACGTGCGGAAGAAATGTCACTGAGAACTTTAATGACTATTTGAGTCCTCTGAGGTTTGAGACAACTCTCAAACTCAGGACGCGTCATACGGCAATGGAGGAACACGCGAGACCCAAGAGAACTCTAGTTCAGAATACAGAGTTTAAACCGAGAGCCCCCCACGTGGCTTCAGAAGGGTGAGTCGTTTCTTTCTAGGATGTGCCTCCCCGAGCAAGCATGAGTTAATGCCAAGACAATACATACGCACTCAAAACCGAAAACAAACGAAAAGCCTTGTCGTGCAGTGGGATGACATGAGGGCTATGGCAGTCTGAGGAAGACCTGTTTTAAGGGGAAACAAAACAGAGAACGACATGAGTTAGATGTGAAACGGCTCAAAAGAAGGAGACTGGGTTCTCCAACGAAATTGTCTCACCTCGTAGAGGAGTTGTTTGTTCGTGAAAGAAAAATCCATTTGCTAAATCAGTAACTTGTGAAATATATTTAATTTTGTCCTCACAAATATGGTTTAAAACAAGTGTAGGAGGGGATGTGTGCGACATCAGGAAACTGGGCCACAGAGAAAAAAATGTCATTTAGTGGGGAAAAGATCGATATAAATGTAGCTAATATCCTCAAGGGGCGGGGGAGGAGGGGTGGTTGGTGCCAGAGATGATGGGAAGGGCAGAGATGGGCAGCTGAGGTGTAGACTTGGGAGAGATTAAAAATAAAGGACATAGAGTGGGGACTCTGGGGACGATGCAAGAATCTTTAAGCCCCAGAATCCCAGAGGCAATTCATTCAAAAACAATTACAGCAAAATTTACAAATAGTTACATTTAACCAGTATTTCGTAAACCAATACCTTATACCTTGCTGAGATCCAGTATTGCCGGGCGTGGATATCAGGTTAGGTTGCAGAAATTATTCTCAACAGGTAATCAAAGGAAGGAGATTTTGTGGATATTAATATAATTAGTAAAGAACGATTCCACATGATTTTGTATTGATAAGGGGAGAGTGATTCACATGAGCCTTAAAAATGCAATTTCCTTTTGAAAACAGGTAAATAAATTAGTCACTGGGCTCCCAATGAAGTATTAGGCAGCTATTAAAATCATGTCTTCGAGAATAGTCACTGATATGGAGACTCAGGGTAAAAAAAGGTAAATGTAAAACAGCAAGATCCAAAACTGCTTATACAAAATAAAACCCTATTTGATTATTTTTTTTTTCTTTTGAGCTGTGTTATATCTGCCTGAAACACACTTATTCTCTTCTTACATGGCCTACTTCCTTCTGCTTAGGGTCTCATTTATATAGCACTTCCTCCAGGAAGCCTTCCTTGACTTTTCTTCGTCAGGGGCCCCTGCTCTGTACTCATAGGACTTGTCACACTGCATTGCAATCAGAGGACATCTTTGTGTCTCCATGGACTATAATGTCTAAGAGGGCCTATTGCCTGTGGCTGTCTTATTTAACACTAAGTGCTTGGGGCACAGTTGACAATACGTATTTGTTGAGTCAATAAATGACAAATGAATTTTGTGATGCAGAGGAAAGCAACTTCTCTTAGGCAGTCGTGGGAAGGGGAGCAGAGGCTGATCTTGATATATATCCAATACCATATCTTAGCTTCAGGATACCTCAACATGGAGGTCCTTTGCTAAGGCAGGAAGGAGGAAATGAAAATCAGCCTAAAATCCAGATTTCATCCCTTCTTCTGCCTGGACTGACTGGCCTCCGAGAACACTTTTCTTCATGTGACCTCCTGCTTTCCTAGAGAATCGCTTCATTAATCATTCTTGGAATTCCAGTAGCACTTACACACACTAGTTCGTTTGTTGTCCTGCATGATCCTTCTCCTTGTATTTGTAGGTCTGTTCTATTTTCAGCATCTTGCAGAATACCCTACAGAGGCCGGCTGAGTGGCTGGCAGTCAGTAAATTGTCATCAGTGCTGGCAATCAGATGACACAGGTAGCCACCTGTGAACATGAGGCCACAGGAAAAGAATGAGTGCTTCACTCTTGGTCACCTGGAAGGACTAGTCAAGTCTTTATAATGTGGGGAGCAGGCACTGACCTTTGGTCAAGCATGAGTTCAGAGCCTCCTTCAGGCAGATTTGCTGATACTACCTGGCCTGATCACTGGTGTTGTTACCTGCCGTTGAGTCGGCTCTGATTCCAGGTGAGACTCTGATGAGTGATGGCCACAATGTCCCCTCTCCACAGCCCTGCCCAGCACCTATAGACTCAAGCCTATGGCTTCTTTCATGGCATCAATCCAACTCATATTTCATGTTTCTTTTTTCCTCCTGCCTTCTGTTTATCGCAGCATTATTGTTTTTTTTTCTAAAGAACCCTGCCTTCTCATGACGTGCCCAAAGGACAGTTTCAGTTTTGTCATTTCTGCCTCCAGCAATGTTTCAGGCACAGTTTACTCAAAACCTGGAAGGGTAGATATTGGAGTTCAGATCTGGCATTAAACACAGGGTGGGTGGAAGCAGAACTCTATAGTGACCTCTAGTGGCAAATCTGCATAATGGATGAAAAACCGTGAAAACGGAAAATGCAACCGAAAAAAACTACACCACATGACAAATGTCCCTTTCAGGCATTTCCCCAACCTTCTTTATATCCTTACTGAAACACGTGTTCAGGATCACCATAATTTTGCCCTGAGTGTTTTAAAAACATATTGATTTAGTTGCCAACATTAAGAGAAAGTACATATAAATTAAAAACCTGGTTCCTCTTAAACAACAAGAAGACCTGCCAAGAGTGAGCTTGCATTCGCACTTAGATCACTGGAGCTGAAGACTGGCTGTCCCTCGGGACAGGTGGCCTGTCTTGGGTAAGCCGATTCCTCCACCTGATGTTTGTAGCCGTCAGCTCAGACTATGCTGCACTTTAATGAAACCTCAAATTCTCAGTGTCTTACACCAACACTGGTTGACTTCCTGCTCAAACAACCACATGAGGCACTGGCTTTTAACGCTTCTGCTCAGACGTGGTATATGTCATTTTTGCTCACATTCTGTTGGCCAAAGCAAATCACAGGTCACACTGACACCAGTGAGGCAAGGAAGTATATACTCCCTCCAAAGAGAAGTTGTACAAGTCATGTGGACGTAGCGAGAATATGTGAAACACTACAGGAAGGGCAGTGAATAATTGAGGACAGTGCAAGAGGCCATATTCATTTATACTTTCTGCCTAGTTCCTTTCTGCATTCGGTTTGCAAAACAAATCTATGAAGAAATAGGTAAAGGACAAATATACAGCAATTTCCTACATTTATTTTGTGTTGAGATGTCACACAGATTTTAAGTGTGCAATTTGAGAAATCAGTTACATACATGCACACATGCACATACATACACATGCATGTGTGTGTGTGTGTGTGTGTGTGTGTGTGTGTGTGTGTGTGTTTAAACCCCACTCGGATGAAGATATAGAACATTTTTAACTCTCCCAGTAATTTCTCTCTTGTCCCTGCCCAGTAAATACCTATTCTGCATCGAGGTAACCACTAGTCTGATTTCAAACATTGTTGGTTAGTTTGGTCTGTTCTTGAACTTCACAGAAATTGAATGACACATTATACATTCTTTTGTGTCTGGATTTTTCCCCCTTGACATAGAGTCTAAGAGACTCAGTCAGGTTTGTTTTGCATGGATAAGTAGATTTTTCTTTCATATTACTGTGGTTATCCAACTGACTCAGCAACCTTTATTGAAGACTGTCTTTTCCCAACTAATTGTTCCTTCATTGAAGGTAATGGATTTTTGTTTTTGTTTTTGTTTTGTCCTCTGGCTGCTTAAAGATTTCCTCTTTGTCTTAGATTTTCAGGAGTTTGATTATAATACATCTGCATGTGTGTATTTTCTTTGGGATCTGAGCTTCTTAAATTTCTGCATTGATATGTTTAGCAATTCTGGAATATCTTACCATTATTTTAAAAAATATTTTCAAATATTTCTCTCTCCCTCTCCCTCTGGGGTTTCAATTATGTAGACATTAGACTCTTTAATTATTATCAGATATATGGGTCTTTTCCCGTTTCTTTTTTTCCCTCTTTTGCTTCTTTTTGTATACTGTCTAATGATCTGCAATAATCCTGTCACTAAACAGCTGTGTCTAGTCTGCTGTTAAACTTATATCGTGAGTTCTTTGATTCTGACATTGCATTTTTCATTCAGAATGCGCCTTTAATTCATTTCATAGGTTCCAATTCACGGTTGAAGTTCTCCTTATTTTCATTTGATCTATGTACCTTTTATTTGATTTCTCGAACATACTAATCAGTCATTGCAATGCCCTTGTCTGCTGATTCCAATATCTAGGAATCTGTAGTTTAACTTTTATTTGTTTATATTATGGTAAAATAGGCACAACATCAAATTTACCATTTTAATAATTTTTCAGTGCAGTCATATTGTACAAGCATCAGCTTTCATTTTTGAGAATATTGAAGATTTGCCACATTTCCCTGCCTCTTAGCATGCCTAATAATTTTTTTTTTTAGGACCTTAACCTTAACCTTTTAGCTATCCATCGGTGCAGATTTAGTGTCTTGGGTTTTTGCAGGCCCGTTCTCTCCGAAGGGTTTTGCCACGCTAGAACGCAGCGAGTGTGGCGGTGGGAGTGAACAGACTTCGAGGCTGTGGCTTCTTCAGTTCCTCATCCATTACGCCGGCCCTGATTAACCACTCAACACGCTGACAGTTGTTTTCCCTTCAAAAGTGTCCTTCTGCTTACTGCCCCTTAATGTCCCCATGGAATAAACCAACAAACAGGCAAATTTCCCCAGGGAAACAGAAGAGTCACCCTCTAGTGATTATGTCCCTATTACCTCTTATGTTTTCCTGTGATTATGATGCTAATTAACAGGATTTTCCTAGTGATTTTCCCTTTTCTCCAGAATGCCAAATTTGTATCATGTTTTAAATGTCAATGAGCTGAAGGTCATTTTTAGTGACAATCTTCTAATTTCTTAAAGACTGAAAAACTGCCCCAAAGAAACTGGTGGTTATTTTATACAATTCTGGGATCATAGATGGTGGTAGCCCTTCTATTTTCTCTTCTTGGCTGCACTCTTGGGCTTAGAGGGTAGAATCTGGGTGGCTTGCTGTAGTAACGAATACAGCTGAGCTTCTGTGGGCCCTGAGAGACGCTAAATCGAAAATAATACCTTTATTTTTAGGTATTTTTAGGTTGTAATACCACAGGATGACTATTACAGTTATTCTGTTGGCCCTGTTACTCTTGCTTCTGACAAATCCATGATATGAATGCAAAATTATTGAATACTAACCAAGTGTTAGGAATTGTACTAATTACTTCTTGTGGGTAATGTATTAATCCTCATCGTGATGCTACAAAGTGAGCACTATTCGCCCAGCATGGGGTAGAGCCAGGATTAGAATCCAAGCGGTCTGTCACCAAGGCCCAGGTTTCTATTCTGTGAACTATACTTCCTCTTGGTGTAGTAAACCATATAATGAAAAATCAATAAGTACAGTCTGGAAAAGCAGAGACAGGTCAAATACTAAAATTAAGATATTATTCTTACTTGCATGCAGGTGTAGGTAAAGAGGCTTTAAATCAGGACTTCTCTGTCCCCTGAGACAGGTGTATACTCTTCAGAGGCAGGAACTTGACTCATGCGTGAGATACAGATTAAGACTGTGGTCAGTGAGGTCGTAAACTGCGTTAGGATTTGGAGTTTCATCCCGTGGACTGTTAGTGAGCCACTGGAGGCCGCAAGGGAGTGTGTGCCATATGGTGCCACACAGGATGGAGCTACTCTGCTGACGAGGAGAACAGTAAGAAGGCCATAGCAGAAATGGAGGTAAGAGTCAAGTCAGATGTTTGAATAAGGTAGCTGTTGCGGAGTTAGTTGAACTGCCTCAATAACCATTTAGGACTTAATATTGAATGATCCGGTGTTTAATTGAATAAGGGAGGTGAGAGAGGCAGGCTAAATGTTGCTTCCAAGCTTTCCAGCTTACATGGCTGGGTATAGTATCGTCTTATTTATGGAGATAGCAAATTCTGGAGGCAAACTGGGTTTATGAGGGAGGATCACGAGTATCACTTGGATATGTTAAATTTTAGATTTGTCTGGAAGACCCTAATGGAAAAGTCAAGTAGGAAGATGGATGATGGATTTGGCACTCCGAAGAGGAATCTAGTCCGGAAATAGAGATGTGGCAGTCACCAGCCCTTATATGGAGAGAATGGAAATAGTGATGGACAGGAGAGAAGGGCCAGTTTGTAGTGTAGTCTTTAGGCTGGATGGTCTAGCCCCAAAGTGTCTCTAAGTCTAGCCTTGGGAATGAGAGCCATGACAGTGACCTAGAACATGTCATTTCAACTATGTTCTAGGTTCCTGTGGCATGGCGCTGAAGCCTTACAAAAGGATGATTTTAGCCCCAAATTCACTCTTTTTCTTGGAGTACCTCCCTCCCCTTCAGAGGTGGGCCAACAGTAGACATATATTTTGTTATGTGACCACTAATTTTGACCACGGCTCGTTAGCTGATACATAGATACCTGATACAACTTGAGCGCATCCGATTCCCCTCTGGGGAACATTTTATTGGAAATACAGATAACCGAAAGTTGGAAGTTAAGCTTTATTAATGATGGAGTTCTCGGGTAATATCAGTACAAATTTCCTGAGTTCTACCAAACCCCGGGTTCTCACCCTTTCTGAGGCGTGGAGTTTGTGAGATAGCCCAGCGCCCTTCCATTAAATTCTCTTGTTCTGTGAAGCTGTTTTGAAGTGGGTTTGGGGTATTTGTACCCAAAAGAGTCTTAATTAGGACAGGACTTGATGTGTCTAATTAGGGGATCATTAACAGAATGAAGGCCGAGGCTGAGCTGAACTGGCCAGGGACCAAGGTAGGCAGCTTTACAGGTCTCCATGACAGGAGTAAGGAGTGTGGTGACTGCACTCTACAAAGTCACTGCAGATCGTTTAAAGGCCCCTCTCTGCATGGCTAATCACGTGGGGACATTTAGCACAACCTAATATGCCCCTTAGTCCTGCTGCGACACCCCTATAAGTGAGATGTGAGCCTGCACTATCTCTTCCAGACAAACCCTGCTGGTTTTTTAACTATCTGTCTAGCAGAGAAGGGATTCAATTACCCTTTAGCCTTAAAAATATGCCAAAAGATACTGCCGGCCTTCTGTGGCTTGGAATGAACTCATGTTGCACAAATCTGTTTCTCATTTACGTGGTTCAGCCAAATCGCCAGGGTTGTTTTTATTCCCTCATAGAATGTGACAGTACAGAAGGCCGACAACCTTTTTATTTGGGCATTCTACTCGGATCCTGAACATAGGGGGGAAGAAGAAGAAATTACTGGAAAGTTTTGATGTCTGTTTTTATAGGACAGAAGCTCTCAGAATAAGAAATGATGGAAGAGGTATTTTCAAATACTCGGTTAATTTCTATGTTACTAGACTCACTTTCTGTCAACTGGTATGATTTCATAAATAGGTCATGCGGTGGTGTTTCTAATTGTGACTGATAGTAGATATGGTTTAAAAGGCTATACAAGAAAATACTATGTCCTAAGAAAGAAAAACCAGGTTTCTGTAAGGTAATACTTCAATAGCTATTTAGGGATTAATCTGTTTTAATTTTATAGATTATCATGATTCTTCAAAATGCCACAGCTAGTAACAAATTAGAACTTAGAAATTACCTAAAAGTTATTCCTTAAAAACACACAACTGTCAAGAAGATACCTAATTGACATCATTACTTATCTGGGGAGAACATTAAAGTGCAAAGTAAATGTCTCACTTTGATAACATGTACCATTCAGTAAAGAAAAAATAAGTTTGGTTCTATATAGAGCTTTTCCCTCGGGTGAGCAGGGTTGAAGAGATACCTCTGACATTTTGAGTGGAGGAACTTGAGCACAGAATGAGGGTTGAGTTGGTGTTCCTAACCAGGCCCTGGAAGACTCCTCTTTAATACTTTTTCCTGGGTCCCCCCAGCTACTCTGCTTGCTCCCTTGCTTGTTTGTTTATTTACTACTCATTAAAAAAATTATATTTTTGGCTTCCATTAGCCAGCATTGATTTATTTTGGTGACAACCATACTGTATCGTAACTAATAAGTAGAAGGCACACATAATCAGAAAGAAGTAGCCCGAAATTCAGTCTGAATCAATGCCACACCTGAGGTCCAGGATGCCAGGTTCAGCCTGGATCTTCTAATCCAAGCATTTGTATCTTTGTGCTGGGAGAACATTAAGGAACCAGCACCCCTGTCTCTCTGGAGGCACTGCTTCTGCCTTTGTTATTTGATCTTGGGGAAAGACCTGAGTGGTTTTTGGGAAGCAAGTAGTGCCTTGAGACTGTGGCTTGAGAGCAGGGGCAAGCGGCTGGCCCTCGTAGCACGTGCTTCAACTTTACGAATTGATGCTCCTACGGCACAGACTTGGCATGCGTACATTGTTCTGAGGCAGCGTCTCCCAATCTTTTTAGCTCATGCCACCCATCCCTTCCACCCGTTCTCAGTTTTAATCGACCCAGAATACAATTGGTTTCTGCTTTCTGTATTTGGTATTAAGAAACAAAGCATGTAAGAATATGTTTTTTAAAAATGATACAGTTCCACGATAGTCTAATATATCCCCCTGGGAGGGAGGCGGGTGCGGAGCAGTTGCTGAATACAGGACATCTCTTTGACAGTGTAAACTCAGAGAGCGGCACAGCCAAGAAATGTAACGTATACATTCAGAAAGCGTTTCAGAATGTGCTCCCGTTACTTTGATAATTGTGAAAACAGATGTCCAGAAGCTCTCTTCTCCCCGCTAACCCTTATATTGCAAACTTCGCCTGGGCATTATTTATCTTACAAACAGAAGAAAAAGAGAACTGTGTATTTTCTTTGCGAATGCAAAAACCATAAAAGAAAATTGAGTCTTCAGCAAACACTCCCAAGTAGCACCTTCAGCTGATAGCTAGTGAATGGATACTTTATGAGGTTCGTGGTTGTCGCTAATGTGGGAACCGTATTTCTGTGTGTGTTTACAAAATAGTTCCTTGGACCCTGATGACTCGCTACAAATTTATTTTTTTCAAGCGGCATAGCCTTGGATTAATGAACAAGGGCTATGATACAGTTCACATACAGCGTTTGTGGTTCTTCTTGGTTCCCTCTTCGGCCACGGGCCCTTCAAGGAACACTTGCCCGTAGCGCTTGCCCGTAGCTGCGCACACAGACCGCACAGCTGCCGGCTCGCCACATGCGTCCTGTGGACCACACTATGCAGGTGTCTACGTGACCATTTCTCTCCTGGAATTATTCTGAAATTGGATGCTACTCATCAAAAGCCATTCCGTTTTGTTCATTTGTGAACCAGAAATTTTATGTCTACGACTTTATCTTAACACCATGATGCTAGAAGAATTTAAAGGCTTAGCTCCAAAGATAAACGGAAAAAATATTTCAACCACTTAAATAATCAATAATGGGGAAATGTTTAATAAACAATAATGAAATAGTAAGTGGCCAGTAAAAATAATGGGGTAGAAAGCAGGAAAAGATGTTCACAATATATTGTTAAAAAATACAAGTTGCAAAATGGGTGTCCTGTGTGATCCTTTTTTAAAAAGCATTTTATTTTATTTTATTATTAGTTTCAAGTACATAGTACATTGGTTAGACATTTATACAGTTTATGAAACGATCCCCCCAATTATCACTCCCCCTGGCTCTCCGCTTAGCCATTACAACTGTGGACTGCATTCCCTACGCCGTGCTCCCCATCCCCGTGACCATCTGTGAACTACTCTGTGTGATCCTTTTGTGGATGATTACCTACTTTTGTGACTTGTTGGGAACCTGTGCATACATGCATGAAGCAAGACCAAAAATAATCTACTTTCAAATAATATACTTTGCATATGAAACATTCTACCATAAGAATACCTTGCTGTTTACTCATAAAAAAATCAGTCACTGTATTTTATTCAAAGACTGGGTAGAAAACTTATCAAAGCAAATATGTAATTTCTGCCTTTGGAAGATTCCTTTCTAGAAAAAAAAAAAAAAAACAACCCCCAAAAACAAGAAAAACCCCGATAAGTTTGCTCTCAAGTTTGGTCACTAGAGGTCACCAAAGTCATAAAGATTGTTAGTAATGTTTTTCTGTCTTTTTCATTTTGAGTCGCAGAGGGATGTTTCTGGCCCTCCCCTGTTATGCAGTTTTGAAGCATTTACTGGAAGACCTCTTGCTGCTTAGTCTTAAAAGGAGCAAACTGTTTGGACTAGTTTTTTTTTAACATTAAATATTTCCTGAAACAGACAGCCGTCTATCTATGGGACTATTCAAAACAGATGGGCGTTTCTGGGGAAGGTGATTTATTTTCTCCTCTGATACCAAAGGGCTTATTGGCCGATACCTGCTGAATGTGAGTTCTGAGTAATGTTGTTGAGACAGAACCACAGAACACCCAGCAGCAGCACACACCGTTTCAAATGAAACAGCATGGACCATTTCAAGGAAAAAACGTTGTGCCTTTACTGGTAACATGTGTGGCGTATGAGGGCTTCAACGAAGCAGAACAGTCAAGAACACCCATCGCATCTTTTGAATAGCAGACCACACTACCTTTTCGCATGTTGATAATTCTGCATTTTTAAAAATTCGGCAAAACCCCAAATGCCCTAGATCCTAAAATTATAAAGAAGCAGGGAAGATTCAAATGCTAGATTGGAATCTTGCAAACATTCGAAGAAACTGTCTCACTTCAAAGAGTTCGTCGAGAGGAAGAAAGATATAATAACTCGTTTCAATGTTCTGAGCATGCTCACCTTGCAAGGAGCTGTGATTCATATTTAAAAATGAGGTTTCTATAGTTAAACAAAATGCAACGTATGGAAAGTGTGTGTTTGTCAGGCGTTAAATACGATGGACGAAGGCGCAAGGCAAAAAGACCCACAGTTTCAGAGTTTCAATTACCAATAGACGTACGAGTTACCTGGTATGTGAGTCTCTGTTTGAATCTGCCCTTCTGAGAAACTAAGCAAATTGTTCTTTTCCTTAAGAATTCCCAGTGCTCCCATACCTGACAAATTCAAGGTCAAGGCTTTGGTACAAGCCATAAACTAAGAGACTTCAAGCCAATATCAATGTGACACATTTTGCATTCAGGTTGCCCTTATGTGGTGGACTTTATTAGACTTTGATCTTGGTTAACTCTGAAGGGTCCAAGATTCCCGCTTTCCATGAGTCCTTTTTTTTTTTTTTTTTTTTTTTTAAGTTAAATCAGACAGGCAGGCAAAGGAAATCTAAACCTTAAAGGAAGTGAAAACAACTAGACACAGTCAGTTATATATTTTCACTACTTTGTTTAAAGTAGCACATTGCTGTACTTAAAACACTTCACATCACTGTGTTATTTATTAAGTTGTAAATAAAAGCCACATTTTTTGCTGTATCTTAGGAGAGATACATTGGAGAACATGCTGTTGGGATTGTGTGGTTTGTGTGAAAGTTTCAGTTAAATGCAAAACTACGGGTGGTTGTTAATGATGTTCTAAAAACTATTACCACAAAATAGCTGTTAATTTAAAGGAAATATTTGTCCAGGAATTCTAATATTGGCGATCTTATATGTGAAAGTTGGCTCTTTTATGAAATTTTACAGACTATGTATTGCAAAGTCTACTAGAAACTTGGGTTTACATTTGTATTTACAAAGTGATTCAGACCCTTATCTCAAACGCTCATTAATTTTCTTTCCCTTTTATTATGCTTTAGATTTATGGCTCTATTATTATCATAAAGGCAATTTCATTTAATAGTAAAGTACATATACACAACTACACACATATAAATGCATATGTGCATTTGTATATGAAATTAGCATTTGGCACAAAAATAGAACCCATTACGTTTTGTTTGTAAAATTTGTCTTAGAGAGTATTAAGAAAGAAAATTTTCTTTTTTGAGAAATTTTAACATTCAGCCCACCCAGGTACCATTTATCTTTTTCTGTGATACCTCACTCGTCTAGTCATCCTTCTTTGTCAAAATCTGCCAAGTGGAACTTCCTTCTATTAAAGAAAACAGCACATTTATGCTATGCCAGGTCATTAGCAGAATGTCCCAGGGCAGTTCATGTTATTATTTCAGTCCTCTTCCACAAAGGAGAAAAAAGTCTGAGTCACCTTTCAGGCCATCTAGAAGGGCTAAATTTTCTTTTGGGTAAGACTAATTCTGTCCAAGTACAAATCTGATATGGTTATTGGAACAGTGATGCACATAAGAACTTTGCACAGTTGAGTTACCCAGGGGCTTGAGACATGTTTTGGAGTGGAATAAAAACTTCACGTACCTGGAGACGAGAGGTCTCATTCCTGCACAGGTGCTTTTCTTTCCCATGAACATCTGGAGGAAAGCCAGAAAGGAATGTATTCACTTGTCTATAATTGAGAAGTTTAGGGAAGAAACTTACGAGAATGTAGAGCTATAACAGTGATGTAGATAAATATGGGTAAGCCTCTCTACCAATTCTCCTAGAGGAAAATTGTTACTGTAGAATGAGATGTATGGTAGATGCGCCCATGGCTTGGACTGTGTTCTTTGGGACGGCACCGGTGACCACTGGACTGGACTGGGGTGTCAGAAGCAGTACTGGGCCGTGGATTTCAATACTCTCCGCTCGAATCCTAACGCGGTGTCATACTGGACAAGAGAGTTAATCTCTTTGAACCTTCATTTCCTTATCTGTAAAACGAAGATAATACATGCCTCAAAGGACTGTTGCAGAGATTAAGGGAGAGTCTGAATGTAACGCTGATGTCGTGTCTAGCTCGTAATAAATGTTTCATACACGTTTGTTTCCTTCCCCAGAAAATCGTTATTGGATCAAATGACCCGATATTTGTGAAAGTGTTTTGTGAAATACAAAGTGCTAATCAAATATCAGGCATTATTACGATGATTTTTAATCTGTATTTGACACACACTTAGTTCTTTTGGGGAACTTTGGGCAATAAAACAGATGATTTTGACCCGAAGATGGGAATTTTACCAGAAAATCCAAAGCCACATTCAAGAGAGTATCCATTTCCTCCCAAGAAAATCATATAATAATGAACAAAGAACTAGCTTTGTTATTTGGAATGACTACCAACTTTCTTTTTCGGAACACCAAACTGCTTCAAAAATAGGTAAGAAAATATTTAGGGGGAGGGCGAGAGAAAGAAAGGAAAGAAGGAAAACAGGGCCAGTGTTAATTCTCTACCATGAGGATGATTGATACAGGATGTGATCTTCATTACTTAAAGAAATGGAAAATCATTTTCAAATGTAGTATATTTTGAAAGACACGTTTTTTGACACCTACAATTAGGTAAACATCACTAATACGTCTGGAAAAGGTTGATTGTTTGAGGTCAAAGCTACACTTCCGAGGAGCTGGAGGCTATTCCTGAAGTTCCCGTGTGTGTAGGAAAAGTTTGAACCTCGTGGTGTAAGCCGTAAGTCCACTGAGGCAAAAGCCAATGCCACTCGAGGGTTCAGTGCTACAGGAGAATTAGTATTGTGTGTCTCTGAGGGACCACTAAAAATAGAAACTGAATGTGTAAGTCATGAGAGCACAGAATATATACAGGCTGCTTCTGTGAACAGGAAGTGATTGGAATTCGTTGAATCCAAGTTGGTAGTCTGTGGGGATGTTTCTTCGTAAATCAGGATCCTGAAGTGCAGTGACTTGTTCAAAGTCTTAAAAGACGTCTTAGAAGAATTGCGATCATGAGTCAATCTGATATGGAATTACTAGGCACCGAGCCACAAGAGAAGAAACAGAGTCAAGATTTAGAGAACTCGCTTTGGAGTTAACCCCCTGTCACTGCTCCTGACTCTGTGACTTTGGTCAACTTGCTCAAACTATGAGCTTCAATTTCTTCATCTAGAAGACGAGATAACAATAAATACTTTGCAACATTGGTGTAAGGATTAAATGAGAAGACGCATGTAAAGCTTTTAACCCTGTACACAATAATTAATTAGATGTGACTTTGAATGATATTATTAATACAATACTCACAAAAAAAATACTCTATCATAAGGATAGGGGCCTCCAACCAAGGGCCCTTTGTGAAATATGTTAGGAATGCAGGGTCCGTCCTGAAGAATGTTCTGTGCTAATTTTAACTGAGAGTGAAAAATGACTGCTTAGATAACAAGAACTAAATAAAATGAGAATCTTATTTTAATATGTTTTTTGAATGTCTCTTCATATAATTGTTACATTACTAAGTAGAAACAGCCTCAACCTAGAGGATACATCTGTTTAACTGTGGAAATTGCCTTTTTGCTCATAGAACTTAAAACATACTATTTGTTTTTAGCTCTGGAGAAGGCATCATTTAAAAATATGTTTTATTTTATTATATACTAGTCAGCTAGAGGAGCGACACTAAAAATGCTGCATTCCAGTAAATATCTGTAAAATTCATTTAAACTTATATTGATCTACATTAAGTTCTTTTGGGTAATTTTAGCCAATAAAATAGATGACCCAAAATTGCTCTGGGAATCCTACAAAATAATCTACAAAAAAAAAAAAAAAAAAAAGACAAATTTAAGACAACATCCATTTTTTTTTAACCCCAAGAAGGATTTTATAACAATTAACAAAGAATTACTTTTATTATTTAGAACAACTACCATCTTTTTTCCTCTGAGCACTGAAATGCTCCCACGTAGGCAATTGGTGAAAGACATGGAAAAAAGTGACACATCATCTTCATTGAGTTACCTTTCCTCACTGTCTATACTTTACCCTGGTGCTGCCTAGTCCTATAACCTATGCCAATTTTACTGTGACGTCTACCTGGAGGGGTGGAGTGGGGCTGGGGGTTCCTAAAGGAAGGAAAACAAAACCCCAGCTAGAATAAATGCTCTGAGAGAGGTGGAAGAAGGAATGATTCTCCCTCGGGGCAGATGTCTCGCTGCTGCCAAGATTTGCGTCTCTAATTCCCAAATCCTTGGGGATGATTCATTGACATGGCCATGTAAGCCTATGCCAGTTAAGTGGTTAATTGATCCAGTTTTTTTTTTAATATAAAAATAGTTTAGTCTTTTGTGCATCAAATATTAGTAGTGTACTGTTGAGTAATGCAGTCATAAAAGTAGAAGGTAATAGTGATTCTAGCTGAATAAAATCAAGCTATCTTTACTTCTTTCAAGAATAACAAATCCATGACGGGAAAGTAGAGCCACGGAAAAGAAAAGATTAAAAATAAAGATAGAGAGAGCAAGCCAAACGAGGTTTTTCAGTAAGGTAGTATCAATGGGGCTGAAAAGGAGAGGGGGTGTAAAGATGAGGGGTAGACTGTATCTAAGGGGCGAGGTAGAGAGATAGTCTAAGATGATTCTCAGCTTTCTGAGTTGCTAGACTATGTGGATGGTGGAGCTATACCCTGAGATGAGAAAAAACAGAAAGAGAACAAGTATGGAGGAAAAGATAATGTGCTTGCGTTGGATGGCTGAAGTATCAGATATCTGCATTTCCAGCGGTTCTGGCTCAAGGTGCCTCATGAGAGTTTGGTCAGGTTGTTGGCCAAGTCTACAGTCTTCTCAAGGCCTCACTGGAGCTGGAGAAGTCATTTCTAAGCTCAGGCGTGTGGTCATTGGCAGACTGGCTGTTGGTTGGAGGCTTCAGTTCCTCATTGTGTGGGCCCTGTCATAAGGCTGCTAACAGCACGGCAGTTTGCTCCCTGCAGACAGAGGGACGACAGAGCGAGAACCAGCCCAGCATGAAAGCTATGGTCGTCTATGGCCTCATCCCAGACATGACATTCCGGCACTTCGGTCACATGCTATTGTCCACACAGACAAATCCTGGTGCAAGGTGGGAGGGGATTGCACACAGGTGTGAGTGCCGGCAGGTGGGACACCTTGGAGACTGGCTTCCCCAGGGGCGCAGTGCTGAAGACAAAATATTAACTGCGCAAAATCAAGAATCTAGAGGGACCTTAATGATTCAAAAATATGCAGAGAAATACAAAGTGGAGGCATGAAAATATTAACTTTATCTCTGTTCCAGGACTGCAGTTTATTTTATTTTCTTCTTTATAGTCTTCCATATTTAAAAAATTTTTATAATCGGCATGTATTTTATTCATCATGTACTTCATAAATGTTCAAAGAGCTCAGAAAATACATTGAGCTTTTAATATTAATTATTTTTACATTAACTGGAAGATGTTCCAATAAAATTCATGTTGTTTACTGAAAAAAATACTGAAGTACTCTAATTTAGTACAATTAGTTAAGCTCAAGATCAAGAGATTATACTTTGGTTTCTTACTAAATAGCTCTGATATATTTCCTACAGTAAGTATTTGATAGAATTCAAATGCAATATCTAGGATTTTATGGTGACGACCACTAAGATGTTTTTGCTTTTAGTCTGCCCCTTTATCAAAAGTACTATGTGCCTGGGCTAGAGCATCATTAAGGGAAAACTTCTAATACCAAGCTGCATTGATTTTTAGAAGATTCGTATTAAATACTTAATAAGTGCAAGGCACAGTGCTTTCTTAGTCGACTGTACTACAGTCCAAGATTCATGAGGAATTCGAAGATGTTTTTGGAAAGAAAAGTTGGTGCAGATGTTTATTTTCTACTTGCACCATGAAATCCAGGCCCTGCTTCAACACACCAGAGGCTGCTATTTGGAGACGGGAAAAGCAATGCAGAAGTTTTACGAAGTTTCGATAGCTTACTACATGGAGTGGGGCTTCTTTGTGGACTGACTTAGTTCTGAGGAACGTCTGCAGATACCCTGACAAAGGGTTTTCCTGCTGTGTGGATGGGTCCTGGCATTTCCTTCTGCAGGATACCCGCTCTGCTTGTCTTCCCGCATGAGAGAGTGCAGATGTTCCTGAGAACTTCTTTGCGTGGATTTACTCGAAGCGAGACGCGGAGAGAAGAGGCGACGCTCAAAGGGGGATCTCAGGGCTGGAGGCAGGGAGGCAGCTGGGAAGGGCTTTCCAGCCTGCGGCGACATGAACCGTTCTCTAGAAATGTGAATGAGATCACTGGACTTGGCCATCTCCGCCCCGCCCCAAGCCCCATCCCCAGCTCCATCCCCGCACCCCATCCCAAATCCGATTGTCAGGTCATAATGATAATGTGGTAGGTGCCCTGCACAAACTATTTTACTGCTATTTCTGTTATTACCTTAAAAAAAAGAAAAAGCATGTTAATTCTCTGATACTCATATCTTGCCTTTTAGTGGAATGATTACTCACCTTTGCGAAGATTAAGGAGGTCCATTGAGAAAGAAATCATTAATTTGGTGGATTCCCTGCGATGAGTTGTTAAGAGCTCTTTATGAGACAAGGATGTTCTCCTTGTTTCCTTATCAGGTTGTAGAAACAGGCAGAAAAGGTTATATTCCAGCTCTGCTGCTTTTTTGTCATATCCCTCATTTCAAGGATTAATCTTCACTTCCTCCTCGGCTTCAAATAGCAACTAGTGTATGAATGAACGATTACACTAATCTAGACAGGAAAGCTGGTACCCTGTCATTTCCCAGAATTAAACCAAATTTGTTTAACGGTGCTCTTTCACTAAGTAAATAATTAAAACAGAGGAAAGGAAGGAAGAAAGAAGGAAGGAAGGAAGGAAGAAGGAAGGAAGGAAGGAAGGAGGAAGGAAGGAAGGAAGGAAGGGAGGAAGGAGGGAAGGAAGGAAAGAAAACTGGTTAGAGAAGAAATGAACTGGCAGTCAATGTTTGATTTTGTCAGCTATCAAACTCACCTTTTATGATTATTTGATAATATAAAAGCTATATCCCAACAGCTTTCCCAAGCGATATGAACTGAACAGACAAAGCTATTTTTAAAATTTCTTATTCATATAAAATACATATGTTGAAATGTATGTTTATCTTAAATGTACATCTTACATTTTTCACAAACTAAACAGACTTGTGGAACTAACGCCTAGATCAAAAACGAACATAACAAACACCCTAGAAACCCTCCACGTTCCTTTCCAGTCCTAAGATGAGCCACTGTCTTGACTTGCAACAGCAGAACTTCATGTTGTCCCTTTATGCAATTTATACAAATAGAGTCACACTGTAGGTACCATTTTGTGTTGGACTTCTTTTACTGAATATTTTTGCAAGATTTACCCTTTTGCTGCATATACTTGTAGACCATTCATTCTCACTGCTGTATAAAATTCCACTGAGTAAATACTCCACAATTTATTTATATATTCTACTACTGATAGACAGACATCTGGATAGTATCCAGTTTGGTTTGGGGCTATTACAGATAGTGCTGCTATGAACATTCCGGTTAAGTCTTTGGTAAATTCAAGGATTTTGTTGTTGTTGTTAAAAATATATACATATATATCGAAAGAAGAATTTGTTGATACTGCTGATGAGTTTTAGGAGTGCTTATATCTAATTCACACGACTACCTGCAGTGTATAAAGATGTGAGTTGCTTCATGTCTTAGCCAATATTTGGAAATTTTTATCTTTATTGTTTTAGTCTGGTGGGTATTTAGCAGTATTACATTGTAGTTTAATTTGCATTTTAAAATAAATTTGAGAATATTTACATATGTTTATTGGCCATTTGGATATCTTCTTTTAGGAAGTACTTGTTCAGGTGTTTTAACCCACTTCTCTTGAACTGACTGTATTTTTCTTATTGATTTGTAGGAGTTTTTATACACCCTAGCTAATAGTCCTTTGTGACATATACATGTTTAAATATCTTTATCCACTTAGAGAGTTGCTTTTTTACTCTCTTAATGTTGTCTTCTGATAAACACAAGTTTTACATTTTAATTAGGGAAACTAAAAAGCAAGAACAATACTATACTAAGATTTAAAAAGCAGCGATGTGATTCCAGAAATAGGAGTTGGGATTCCCAGCACTGTTGGGCTGTGTATCAAACTTCCAGACGTCACTTAACGTCTTTTTGCCACTTACTCTTTCCAATAATCATGTTGGAAAGGCAACGGTTGCCCCTAGGAGTCATAGGAAGAATGGGGATATTTTTGAAATTGTACTGTCTTCAAAGGATTCCCATCGAAGATTTAAACAGTGTGAAAATCTTAGCAAAGGTGGTTGAAACAGAGAGGGTACTCTGTGGTTTTCACTGTCACGTTGATACTAGCCACAGACTCCTTCAAGAAACCGTTAGTCTTCCGAAAATAATAACTCAGAAAATGAATTTCGGTTTTCTATAGCACAGTGAGGATGGCAGTGAAAGGTACTATTTCAAGTTCAAAATTTACCTGTAAGAGTCTTTAGGCTGTCAGTTGTAAGATTTTCTAATCAATGATATTTTTAGTTAAAGAAAATCAGGACATGAGATAGTATTAAAGTATTATTTTAATGCCTAGAATTGGTTTGTGTCCATCATAAGATTCACGTAGGAAAAAAACAAACAAAACAGATTACAGCCCTCTGTGCAATAACATGAATGAATGGGCATATTCCCTGGAAAATGGAATTTACTATGTGAAATCTCGTAAATAAGGCATATTTTAAAAAGTCTTGGCTCTAAAGTGATTTGGTGAAATGGTTATTTTCCTCATAAAACAAAATAAATTCTTGTCATATTATTAAACATTTTACAATCTCAAAATGCTGTTTTATAGTGGACCAGCTAGAAGTTAGGATTAAAGCTGGCCGTACTATATGGTCTGGTCAGAGTTTAAGCAGAGGGCACCGTTTCTCGAAGTTGTTCCTTTAGTCTGGATGCCAAAGAGCATTCAGCCCTTTCGCCTTCAGCAGACCTCAGGTTCATTGTCTGTTGCTGCCTGTACTATTCCCAGGAGAAAAAGCCCGTTACCCTAAATGCTATTTGTGGCCTTTTTATGTTTCCGTCACAGTTAATTAGAGAAAATTTTGTTGAATGGGAAGCCCTAGCCAAAACGAATAAACACAGGCGAAGTGTCATAGAAAATACCTCGCGCATCACACAGGAGTAGAAATCAGAGACTGAGTGACTTGCTCTTTCAGACGTCGAAGAAGCACCAGTAGGCTTCTGCACTTCGGCCAATCGTCAGCTCCTCACAGGTAGATGCGGTTTTGTCCGCCTTGATGGCTGGCCTTGTTCCTAGGGTTGCTGTGTTTATGGCACGTGCACGGTTTATACCTGGGAACCGAGTGCAGGTCAAGTTTAACTTCTGAAAATGTTCGGTATGAGTTTAACAGATCGTGTCTCATCATTTTCTCACTCCTTGGAACTTGGAAAGTAGATCTTTTAGTAGTAAACTCTTCTCTCTAGATATGTTTGTTTGTTGTTTCCAATGTGATGAAAAGAAAGAAAAACAAACTCAAAACATTGAAAGTTTTAAAGTACCAAATCTCTCTTCTAGGTATATGTAAAGAGATAACTTAAGGGCAGCCTACCATAATTTTTTTATGGATTAAATTTTCTCTAAATGTGGTCTTGCTTCATTTTGAAATATACATATTTTTAAAAGCATACATTGTAAGCAACTGGAAAATTGGTTTAAAGCACACGTGATATAAGATTTCACAAATGTTTAGGATCATGGTGTTATTTTCATGACTATGAGATTTTATAAACATATAGCAACCATTTATGGTTCAGTACGCTTCTGCACAACTGAGGTTGCTTATTAAACACACAGGCATTTTCTATCCATTACTGTAGATAGCTGTGTTTTGTTGCATTTTAAATGAACACTTTACACATAGATATGTGCAAAAGGTAAAAGTTTTCTGGTTATATATTTTTTCTGGTTATGTATTTATTGTAAGTGCATATACGACTAGCAGTGTTTAATCCCAACTAACCTTCAGATAGCCCTGTGAAGGTCAACTGTATCACATGAAAAACTGATTCTTTTTTCTGGGCTCTACGTAGAATATTTGCTGCTTGAACTACTGAATTAATAGACTTTTCATTACTATTTATCCCAGAGCAATATGAATTCTGTTTACTTATCCTTACCATTCAGTAGAATTAAATCTATAGAGGAAAATCTCTTTTTCTTATTAGACTGTTAAAAGAATCTCATATTCTGTGATATCTGTTTCTAATTTGTCTTTGGGGAAAGGAATGCCAAATAGTTGCCTTGCTTCTCCCTTCCGACATTTAGAACCTCACCAAACTGCAGTCAAACCAGGATGCACACCCCAGCATGTGATTTTCCCCCCCTCAGGATCATAGTCAATAAATTTGATTAGTTTGTAAAGCATTCCAAGCCACCAGCCCACAAAGCAGGTTGAGCCAATACCTTCACTCGCTCCCTGTTCTTTCTAGACCACCAGGGCTCTAGTTTGTATTTTTAAACCTGGGTTAAATTGTGGCATGACCACAAACCATTGTATGCTATTAACGGTGGGGTTCCAATGAATGACTGACAAACAAAATCTTAGCACACGAAGTCTAGTTCTCTCAATGGTAAACACATGTTATTAATGAAACGTTTCTAACGGGCACAGGCAGTTTGAAGTCTGTCTTGACTGACAAGACTGCATTTTGCTATCTGGGCTAAACAAACAAAATAAAACGGTTTAAAATAGTATGCTAGAAGAAGACGTTCTGGCGAATCACAAAGGTATAATTTGTCGCTCTGCATTCTGAGCTGAACTTCCGTTTCTCCAAACCTGGACCATAGTGTAATATTCCTCCAGGGTTCAAAGACAGCTTTTAGTTTCTGCATCTTTCTTAAGGCCTGAGTGGCATTTAATTCAACTCTTGGTCCAGCCTCAAGGAGAGTTACCTCAATGCACGGAGGACTCAACACTTCATGGGTAACTGAGGAGGATGCAGGTGAATGTTTTATGAGCAGTTCTAAGGCTCAGAATCTGGATCCTCAGAGAGAGTTGCTGCTGCGAGGTAGGATGCTAAATAAAGGTTGGATGAGATTCATCCTCAGCTTCTTTTAAGCTCATGAGGTAGTGAATGGAGGCTTTGTGCATGTGTATTTGATGTTTTTCTTTATCAGTAACACTGGCTAGTTCGTATGTAGGCATCCAAATAGACAGTTAGTCTTTTGTGTAATTTTTCCAAACTCCTGTTTAACGTAAAGGGATAGCAAACCCCAAACCAAATAAAACAACACTGCCGTTGCATTTTAGATGTCTTTGAAACATTCCAATGTTTTGGACCACCAAACTCGAACCCACGATGGTCGCATTTCGTTTTGATCAAATGGGGCAGTGCTGCCTCAAGCTGGTTTGCATTTTTTCTCTTCAAATTTACCCCGACTCTGTTAGAGTAACCAGAGCATTACAGAAGAACAATGTATTTAATCTGTTCTGGAGAGTTCTTTTGAAAAGGAACTGAGTGGTGAGGAGACAAGGGATGGACTCTCATTTCAGAATGATACTAGTATCATCAAAACAGTTCCCAGTGACAGATGTTTCTAGGCGTGATTGATCACTGTCTCTGACATCAAGACAGCCAAGCAAAGGCAAAACTTTTTACAAATCACATATCCATGCTGTGAATTATTATTCTGCCTGAATTAATTGGGTTACTTTTTCCCTCACTGAATTGCCAAGTTAATGCCACAGGTATAGCCGAAAATGAAGTTGAGAGAGCAATCCCTAAAACCATTTAGGGGAAATATTGAAGAGAGAGAGAGAGAGAAAAAGGCCTAGGCTGTGCACTAAGCGACGAGTGTATCAGTGATTAAGTCTCGCCCGTCCCACTCACACTTGGTGCCACTCTCTGTTTCTCCTCTGCTCCCTTTCGCATTGCTTCATTCCAGCCCAGACTGAGAATCGTCTCCATCTTCTGCCTTCCACTTGCCCAGTCGGCTTGGCCGTGGTTTGTGTGGTCCTTCTACTTGACGCAGTGGTCTTACTGTTTAGTTTCCTCTGAAGGGTGGCACAGCCAGGAGCATGGGGGTCCTGGCACGTTGCCTTGGTGCCCAAGATCTTCCTTCTGTTCTTCGATGGCCCTTTGGGACCCTGACTTCCGAGGCAGATTCCCATCACCCCTCGCTTCGACCTTTCTCCTCGCCATCCCTTTCTCGGAAGCCCCTGCTAGTGACTTCAAAATCTTAAAAAAAAAAAAAAAAAAACTGTCAGGCCAAGGTGATAAGGATTAATTCAAATCCTTTTATGTGTACTTTGAAATAGAATTTTGGAATGTCACACCGTAAAATAAATTGATGTATCATAATTGGGGAGCAAAGGAAGGCCACCCATTATCCCCTCATTTCGTACCCCATGGCTGAGTGGCCGCCCTAATTTTCTGTTAAATGCTACCTAGGACCCATTAATCTTGTCTACCTGAATGCTTGGTGTTCAGAGATTATATCTTACAGTCTGTTTACTCACATTCTCATTTCTCAAGTAAAATAAAAAAAAAAAAGAGACATTCCTTGAAGTTTGGTTAAAGAAGCTTGACCTATGTTTATTTGATTTGACTAGTAGGTAGAGAAAAGTAAAGGATAACTCTAAAATATATATTATGATGGAGAATTAAAGAATTCCAGACTTTTACAGCTGGCGGGGAACTGAAGGCATTAAAGCCAGATAAATTGAAATGATTAATAGCAGAACGAAGACTAGAACCCAGGTCTTTGATTTTTCAATTCGGTGTGATTGTACGAAATCTTACAGTTGTGGGTTAACTCAGAACACAGCTCCTCCGCATACTCAGGACACTGATGGCTGCCCAGCCAGCAGCCAAGGAAGGCAGTGTGCAAAGGGCCTCCTGAAGCGCCTGCTGCCTTGCACGTTATCTGCTCCTGCAACCAAGAAGCACGTCTTGCTCCCATCGGCAGCTCCCCCGGTGAGATAACCCCTCCTCTGCTTGTGTGTGTGTCAAACGTTGCTTGCTCTTGGCCAGGTGAGGTTTTTGCAGCTACAGCCGAAAGTCAGAGCTTTCCTGCATCGTGAGTAATAAACAGCATGCCTCGCTCCTCTGGTCCTGCTGGTGTTTTTTTCGGAATATCCCCAGAATATCCCAGGTGCAGGTTCCTGGCCCGGAGCTTCTGCATTACAGCACCGAAAACTCATACTGCATAAAATTTTCTAATTATATTAGTTGTTACATAGTTCACATAAAAGTTTAGGTTTGTTTGCTAATTGGTAACTTATACGGATGGTACACATATGTGTGTGTGTACACGTACATAAAGACTTGGGGAATCAGAGACTTAACTTTAAATATACTTTCCATTTTTTTCTTTTAAATTTGATATTCTTACAAATTTCAGGATAAGAAAAAGCTATTGCGTTATATCAGCATTAGGAAGCGAGCCACAGTGAAACATCGACCTCCGTTTCTTGAGTTGGTTTTTAAGTTGGTTAAGTGCCTATCAAAATCAGTTCTTCAGGAAGATGAGCCCGGATGAGACAAATGTTCCTTCGTGCATAATCCTCAGATCTTATCCTAAATTAGGTGCTGTAGCATCCCTGAATCTTTCATTCATTTATCCCACAGATAGTTACAACGTATTTATATTAAACCAGGTATCAGTGCTAGGCACTGAGAAAGATACAGAGTGGCATTAAACGTTTTTGCCGTGGCACTGCCCATTAACCCTCCAATTGTTGTGTTCTCCTTTTTTTTCTTTTTCAGGGCACACAGCTAGACTGCATTCTCCAGTTTTCTTCTCCGTGTTCAGGTCAATAAAATGAAAATGGCAGTGTTATGTTCCCCCTTCAGAACTCCCCATGAACATATCCCACATACGATTCTTTCCTTTCTCTCTTTCACCATCTACCACATAAATAAAGATGACTCAAAAAACCTAGAAGAGAGAGAGGAGTCCTAAGGAGACAGGAGACTTAATGGCTGCCTAGAATTAGTCTTTCCTTCACCATCAATCCACATCAAACTGTGACTTACACAAGACATAAATTCATTGTGTTAAGCCACTGAGATGCTCTAACTGCTTCTTAAAACAGTTAGTTAACTGTTATCAGTTTTGCTGCGTAACAAACAACCCTAGAACTTAGCGGCTTGGGACAAAAACCATTCCGTGTGTTGGCAATTTGGGCAGAGCACAGCTGGGAAGGCTCATCTCTCCTCAAGGCCCTGGTTAGCCTCAATCATTCGTATATGGTTGGCTTGCAAGTCAGGTGGAAGCTGACCCGTGCAAAATGGCCTCTCTTGCAAATCCGGCGGCCGGTGCTGGCTGTTCGCTGAGCCATGTTTCCAGCATGCTATCCTGGACCGCTTCAAGAGGAAAGGAGGCAAGCTCCACTTCGTAAGCATTTTTTAAAGCCTCATACATATTCCTTATATATATGTACTGTATTCACCAGTATTCTATTGCCCCAAATTGCATAGCCAAGCTTAGAACCCACGTGGGAGAAGCACATGAGGGCATGGGTATGGAGAGGCGTGACTCACTGGGAGCTAGTATTTTAACGATCCCCACGCAACGCTTGATGAACGCATTGCTTTTTAAGGAGCTCAGAATTCTCAGAGAGGCATATAAATAAATAATTTCAGCACTCTGTGGGGAGTGTGAGAACTGAAGCATGAAAGCAATGCGTTAGGGGCACTAAAAAGGGAATGCCTACTTCTGCCCGCCCTGGACGTAATGACAACACGTTCACGATTGAGGTAATTTTTGGTACTGGGTCTTGAGAGATAAGTACAATTTTATCAGGAGCACAAGGAGCACATAATACAGCTGTGGGACAGGAGGAAGGACATCCTAGAGAGGGGAAAGCACAGCACAGGAAAAAGCATGGAAGTCAGAAAGGATATGGTTGTGTGGGAATGGAAAGAGTTGAGTGGTCCTGGGGTTTTGAGCCGAGAGTGTTATGAGATGGGCTGCCCGTGGAAGCAGGGAAAGGTGGTGCTGAAAGTTTCTGCCAAGGAGTTCGGAATTTAAGTTGCCACTCTTGGCTCGCTGAATATACTTTATGGGGGTGCTCATAGCATCGGTGATCAAACCACAATTAGGGACACCGGCCTACACACGACTATTACATAATATTGATTGTGTATCCTGTGCTGTGCTCTAAATCCCTGTGGCTGTTTTGTAGCTACTAATTTGGACTTCTTCATCCCTTCACCGTTTTCGCCCATCCTCCCAACCCCCCCCCTCTTGCAATCACCAGTTTGTTCTCTGTATCTGTGAGTCTGTTTTTGTTTAGTTTGTTTATTTCTTTTGTTCCTTAGATTCTGCATATAAATGAAATCACGTGGTATTTACCTTTCTCTATCTAACTTATTTCATTCAGAGTAATACCCTCTAGGTCCATCCATGTCATTGTAAATGGTAGGATTTTATTTTTTTAATAGCTAATAATTCCTTATATATATGTACTGTTGCTTCTTTATCCAATTGTGTATTAATGGGAATTTAGGTTGTTTGGTATCTTGGCTGTGGTTAATAGCGCAGCCGTGAACTTGGGAGCACATAGATCTTTATGAATTAGTGTTTTGGTGTTTGGATAAATACTCAGAAGTGCAATTGCTGGGTCAAAAGGTAGTTCTATTTTTAATTCGTGAGGAACCTCTAGACTGTTTTCCAGAGTGTCTGTAACAAGTTTCAATCCCACCAACAGTGTAGGAAGTTTCCCTTTTCCACATCTTAACCCATGCTTGTTGTTTTTGATTTATTGACAATAGCCAATCTGACAGGTGTGAGGTGATAACTCATTGTGGTTTTAATTTGCGTTTCTCTGATGATTAGTGACTCAATGACTGTGGGCTGGAATGATCTGAAGGCTTATTCATTTACATGTCTGAAGCCAGGCTGGAAGAGATGAAGCCCAGGGCTACTCACTAGAGCACCTGCTGTGGCCTCTCTATGTGGCTGGGCTTTCTCAGAGCAAGGTGGTCTCAGGACAGTCAGAATTATTACATAGCAGTTCCTGGTACCAAGAGCTTGTGTTTTAGAAATATGGTGGAAGCTGCATTACCTTTTATGGCCCAGCCTTCGAATCAATCATACAAGCACTTCTGTTGCACAGATTCAAGACAAGGGGATATAGACCCCACCTTTCAAAGAGAGGAGTGTAAAAATAAAATTATAGAGCTATGTTTTCAAACCACCCAACTTTCTCTTATGACTTATCTGTCATGTTTGTTTTCTCTTTCAATTTGAGGATTTTGCTTGTCAGTAGTCTGAGGCCCAGGGTGGGGTAGGAAAAAGGGATGAGGGATATTTGCTCTGACTCATGATGTCTTCTCCAAAATATTTTATCCACACCATGAGTCCCTTCATTTGCTGAGAGCCTGAATATTTTGAAACTCAAAAGTCATAAAGAGGCACAAAGAACACTCTGACTTTTGTTGTCACATTTTTTCCCTGAAGTAAAAAATTCTACAGATAAACCTAACTACCTGAAGGGGTGGAAGACCCAAGTAATAATGTGTGTTTGGGGTGGGGGGAAGCAGCTAGTATTATTAAATGGCATTTTATTTTATGTAGTTAACATGTAAATGTTATTCCACTAAACACACAACAGAACAAAAAATAAAATAAAAATATCATTCTTCTCTGATAATTTTGCTAAATAATATCATTATTCTTATTTCAAATGGGCTCTTTCTATGGGATTCTCTCTTTATTATTTAAAAAAATTTTCTACAATTAAAAAGTTTTCCACTCTCCCTCCCACCCAATTTAATGGACCAATATTCTGGAAATATTTCAGCAATTTTAGGGTATAAGACCTCTACCCTTGAAGGTATATCAGAGTCTATAGTGTAATCCCTCCTCCTTATCTTATACCGTATATGACCGAGCAGTTCAGCCTTTTATGTTCTTCACTACACAGGTCAGAGATAAAAGCCTATAGGAGCAAAGTTGAATTACCCAAGGGAAAAAAAATCCTCTAAATTCCAATCAAAGCTCACTGACAGGCTAAGAACATTATATAGAGTTAGTCCTCTTAGGACCTTTCACGTCAGATACAAAAGCTTCCCAAGGAATATTATGTTACTGTTGATCAACACGGATATTGTTAGTCATTGTGCAGGTATTTAATTCTTGATTTCTGAGCTATCTGTTGGCCTATGATGCAGTTGCTTTGTTTTTCATGCATCTTTTGTGCTTTATGTCCATGTCTATTTCTGAATCAGTCACAGCAATTGGAGCATTTAAATATAATAATCCCATTCTTGAAACTGAGGTGGCAGAGGTGAGGCAACGTATTAGCTTCCTGGAAGACACTTTGGCTGCGTGACATGGCGGTGAATACCTCAAGACAGTTAGGCTTCTGTCATGGGGGAAGAAGTGGGGAGTAGAGGCAATCAATCATATTCACTGCAGGGAAAAAATGAAAAACTTGAAGCGTGGTGCCAAAGGACCAGTATCATGGCGAGAGCCTATGAGCCCATATGGCCAGGCATTGGTTCAAGGACTGAAAGACTAAGCGTGTTGTGAGTGCTGCTGATGAGAGTCTACCCAACCTCAAGGTAAGGGACAAGGCAGCCAGTGTAGACAGCAGAGTGGCCAAGGGGCTGCCTGTCAGCGTGCAGAAATTACCAAGAGGAGGAATAATCTTCCTAACGGACTGTCAACGTAGACAACAAGACTCTTGGAAAATAATGCCTACTAGATACAATATCAGCAAAGAAGAAAAAAGTATGCTTGGTTTTAAAGATACGAAAGATAGATTCACAATTCTATTTAGTGGGAATACATCGATAGCTACACACTGAAATTTATCAACTCGGACTTACAAGAAGGTTTACATACAAATGGACAAATGGTCTTTGGAAATTTAATGTGGACTTTTGTATATTCGGAATCAAATGGATCTCTGAAATCCCAGGACCTTTTGGCCAGCGAGAAGCACAAGTGTTGAGAGGCTAACATTTGGGAGTCACTTTTCTTTTGAGCTCAAACAGGAGTTTGAATAAAATCTAGGCTGAGTCAGATTCTAAACGAGGATGAAATTCAAGTTTCGAAGCTTCCTTTCAAGCCTGAAGCAGCTTATTTATATATTTTTCACATTTGCCTCAGAAAGAAACATTGATTTATGCCTTCATAAGATGCTGAGTTGAATACTCAGCAAAAGCACACTTAAATTGCTTCAAAACTTTTCCTCCAACCAGGGCTGGCAGCTCAGTGAACAGAGCACTGGCCCGCCAGACAGGAATCCTAAGAACTGCCCCCTGCCCGGGCATTAAGGAACTTTTGACCTTGGACAAGTCACTTCACTTCTCTAGGTCAGAAATAGACTAACTTAAGTGACAGGATGCCTAAGGCACTAGAACATGTTAATTGCTATTTTCATCTGACTTTAGGGTTGAAGAATCTGAGTACAGTTAAGCCACTTGTCCCCAGTCAAATATTGAGTCAGTAGGCTAGGAATGGCCTGCGTGCCCCTTGAGTCCTAGGCTGGGACTCTCTCTTTCTCCTCTACTGCTTTCCAGAATGTAGCGGTAAATCTGGCTGTGTCAGTGCCACCCACAGATAAGCACCTTTGACTCTGAAGCTCCCACTACGTCTTTCTAGCATTCAGGTAGGCTTACCCCACGAACCCCACCTGCCTCGGCATCTCTGAAGCACAGCCTACAAGCAAGCACTAGACACAAGGAATAATCCCCTGCAATGAACAAATATCTTCTCCAACCCTGAACATGCTCAGAGGAGCATAACTGGGATTAGTGGATTAAATGCATTAGTCTAAATGATCTTACTAATTTTGCATTATATAATAAGTGCAAGCCTCAGAGTGATGAGAATGGTACTTGGAAAAGTCAGCTATAGTTTTCCAAAGGCAAGTTTGGAGAAAAGAGAGGCGATTGCGACATAAAAAGCATTTAATCCTTTGGCCATTGGAATGCTTCTCATGCAGCATGAGAGAGAACGAGGCAAGTTTGATGTACTCAGGTCAGTGAGGATAAAGGAGGAGGAAACTGGCTCACAGACCAGGGCCATTTCCCCTAGGGCAGTTTGTGAAGATGGTTCACTTTACTGGGCCTTGTGAATGCCTATCTCCTATCCTGAAAAACTTTCGGTTATAATAAAGCAATCACACCGTGTATGAAAAGCCTTCATTTTGCATTGTTCATGCAGAATACATTTTATATCCACTGTACGGCCGAGATATAATTTTGGTCTCAAATGGCCGTCACACAGGATTACGACAGCCCTCTCTTCCATTCGCTGAGTGAACTCTCAGCCTGTTGGGTTCTTGTGGAGACAACATCTGGATGCACTGGCCTGTTGCTTCCACAACTGGAGATCCGAGAAGAGAGGCTCGGTGTGTCAGACCCTGCCTGCTTCTGACCTCTCTCTCTCTCTCTCTCCTTTGCACACATCCAAGGGCCGACCCACTCCTCTGGCAGGCTCAGTGTTGGCTCCTCAGGAGTTAGGTCTTAAAACCCAACAGCTCAGAACTGTGCCTAGATTCACATTGGCCTGGCCTTGCCCTTGCCTCTCCCAGCTGAAGATGAGCTTTGACCTTGAATCTGAAACATGAAATCTCTTTTGCTGTTGCTTACCTAGGACCCCGGCACCTTCTGCCTTGCTGCCAGTCCCAGCCCCCAGTAGCTGAGGGTGTGAGCAGAGCACTTGGGGAAGGTTAGGTTCTGGTCTTTGCTTTGTGTTTATTAGTGGAATGTCTTCAGGCAGAATTGTTTGTACGGCACCTTGGCTGCTCACCTATAAAAGGAGATGGTAATAAAGCGTATCTTCGAAGGTTGGTATGAGAGAGTCTATCAACCCTACTTGATAAGTTTAAAGCCATTAAATAATTTAATATAATAAAAAAAAAAAAAAAAAAAAAAAAAAAAAAATTCAATAAAATATGCACAGAAGCATAGCAATTCTATTGCACTCTATTTCATTTATGTATGAGTTTTTCTCCCAAAACTGATTGTAGATTTTAAGCCAGGGGCTGTGTTTGAAAGGGTTTTCAAATCTCCTTCAGAACTGAGCCAAATGTAGGGTCTCTGGTGGGAGTGAATAGAGTTTTTGATTGACTGGAAACCAGGGCAAGGTATAATATGTAATTACTGAGCTCAGATTGAAGTGCTGTGCATGCGTGCTGATGCTGAAAAACGCAGACAGGTCAGTCTGCAGACAGCGGTCCGTGAAGAAGCAGCGGCGGCACTACATCACGCCCTGATCCAGGGCACACCCACCACGAATGACGAACTGGGCCTGCAGCCGCCCCTCAGGGCCCCAATGCTCCATGCGGCAGGCAGCCTGCATTAAAATCAAGATAAAGCACCCAGAAAATACCTCTCAGTCTACACACACAGTGTTCTTCAAAAACGGTTTAAGTAAAACACTTTTGCTCATCACCCTTGATTCCTAATTATTAACTGGATGATCTCGCATCTGTAAAACCCCCATTAGCATAACTTTGCTCTGTCAGATGCTCATTAGGGGTATTAAAAGGGGTAGTGAGCGCAACACATATCAACCATCACCGGCAAAAAACGACACTTTGAGTGTTTATGTATATGGAAAGTTTTTCATTTAAGCACAATGTGGTTAATAAACACAGATTTATGAAATCCTTTTTTTCATCAATGAACAATGGCAGGCTCGAAATACAGGGATTATATTTTCGAGTGTTGAAATTCAAAAGGCAGGAAAACATCCTAGGAACAGATTCTCAACCATAATCACATTTTTATGGTTTGGAGATTTACCCTAACATTTTTCCTCAATTATATTTAGGCATCTAAGCATGTGCTTTCTTCTAGTCTTTTAACAAAAATAATGTTCGCGTATACATAGGTTGCCTTGGGACATAGCCAGTGAAAGAAAAGGTATAACTATCAAGTGTAATCTAAGCATTGTTATTAGTAATTTTGGGCACTTGAATATGTTGTTAGCCTCAGAGATAATGAGCGCTAGGATGTGTTTTTGGGGTTGGAATTTTGCTCATGGAATTTAAGGGACACCACTATACATTCTTTTAGTTTATTTGTAAATTCCATAGGAAAAAAATATTTTGCTTGGTTTATGTTTTCTTGCATGGATACAGCAATAGAGCATCTTCAGCTATCCTTAGCTTTACTGTTAATTACGAAAGGTGAAAACTGGATTTTCCCCATGGTTTTCTTTCCTTCAATTATTTGTTCTGATATTTCCCAGGTATTTTCATTTGACCCTTCCCTCTTTTATGGTAATTTTATATTGCATTTGTTGCAAGGAATATTAAGCAGTCTCTAAACATTAGGTAAAAGACTTAACTTTGAAATACTTTAAAAAAAAATCTTTCTGTTTCAAAAAAATTATTGCTCTGATAAACGAAGGCATAGCAGGGATTAATTACATCATGTCACTTTTATACTATCGGAACTGGTTGTGTGGAAGAAGAGTTTTAATGAATAAGCATGGTTCTTTCAAGCTGATGTGTTTCGTGGACTTGAGAAGTACTGTATTGGATGTAGGCATGTTCAGGTAACGTGCATCGGCATGAAGGAAGCACAGCCCACACCACACAGCGTGCTGGTTACCTGCTAGGAGATGAAACGCGTACTCTCGAGGAAGCTCTAAGATCACCCTGTGTGTGTTCCCACGTGTGCAATCATGTGTATCCAAAGCACACTTTCTTTAGAGGCCATGGAGAGTGTTGTTCTCCATGCTGTCTTATCTCACCAGGCTGCCAGACTTCTCCTTTTTCATTCCTACCTTAGATTGGTGTATGGCATCCATTCGTCAACATTTCTTAATTGGGAAGGCAGTCTATTCAAAAGCTGCATGTACTGGGGATTTCTTCTCTTTCCTTCCCTTATCTGAGCAATTCAGTGCACCAATGCTAGGTATTGTGGATCTGTATTTTCACCAAGCTTGGTAGGTTCAGAGTGGTGCAGGCAGGTAATGGTTAAAGCATAACTAAATAAAGCAAAAAGAAACAAAACAACGAAAAGTAGCTACATATCTAAGGCATGTCTTTTAATCTAGCCATTGCATAAAACTGGCGTTTTCATCTTTGACCGACTCCTCTTTCAAATATTCAGAATGTAGGCAACTCTTCAGAACTGAGGCAGGAAAAAAAAGGGTTTCATTTACCAGGCATCTTCACATCTCAACAATTATGTGAGCAATGATCATTGAAATTTTCTAGTTATCCCACTGATTTACTTAGACTAGAAATTTCCTCAAATTAGGAAGTGTTGACAATAAATGTCAGACTGGTGTGGCCTTAGTCTTCGGTAAGAATGTGGAGGTGTTTCCTTTTGCATTCCTCCAGAATTTATTAGGTGACTTTTTAGTAGCTGTAAAATAGTTACAGTTTATAACGCCATATGATTATTTTGTCAGAAATAAGTCCTTTAAAAAAAAATCTCCAATTCTCTACAATATAAAATTTCTCAGAGAATTTCTAGAATTTAAACTATTTGTATATTACCAACATGTGTCTGCAATTAAATTCTCATACATGATGGGGTTTACTCAGACTCGGGGCAGCTGATTTCTGATGATCTTGATAAAAGCAAAGTAAACCAACTAGAGTCAGAACATGTAGACTTGAACTTGGACCCATCACTTGACTTTTCTGGCTGTGTTAACCTTACCTGGACCTTGAGAAAAATAGTCTCGCTTACTTCATAAGATCGATGTGAAGGTCAGATGATGTGACAATTTGATGAAAGACAAAGTGTCTTCAACTTTCTACATTTGACTAGGCCTCTGAATACCATTCAACATAGTTGACCTTTCATTTTCTCTTGGCATGAGTGACACTCATTTTTGGGGTTTTCTTTTACCACTTTGGCTTCTCCTTTAACATCTACTGAGCTGGCTCCCCTCGTCCTTCGTCCCAGAGCATTGATGACTGGGTTTCCCAGAAAGAGATAAAGGCTTGCAGGCAGACCGTTTCTTTGGGCAATGATTCTAAGACGCAAGCTTGAGAGACAGGAGAGTGCAATAACTTTGGGAAATTAGTCTGAGATCCTGCGGGAGCTTTTGAGGAGCCTTATGAAATGCATCTCAGAACTGTCTGCTGGGGGTTGAAAAGGAGAAGCATAGCTCCGTCATCTCGCGATCTCCTGTTGATGATCCCATGGGCCATAAGTGCTCTTGACTTCTATTTGCTCTTACATGAGTGCAGAGTGGTTCCTGAGAGTGTCCCAGGCTGCACAGTGTGGGCTGATCAAAGGACTTCACTTTGCACCTGTGCAATGGCCATAGAAGAGAGCACAGCACCAGTCGCTGTAACAGTGGCTGAAATAAGAGTGAGGTCAAATGAACTAAAGGGTACAAAAGAGCTGCAAATATACAGACATCTAGATGCTGAGGTTCCTAGATCTCCTCTCTTAATACATTATACTCTTCCTAGGTGATGACGTCTATTCTTATGTTTGAAATTATATCTATAAGCTTATTATGCATATCATTAGCTCAGATCACATTTCTGATTTCCATATTCATCTATTCTGCTCTCCACATGACATCGACTCTAAAATATTTCAAGGAATTCACAGTTCTATATGAGTAAAATTAACTCTCGATCTTTCCTCACCAATCTATTCCTTCCACAGTCTTTAGCAGCTTAGTAAATAGTACCTCCAACTGCTTAAGCAAATGCGTTACTTATATTTTGCCATGTAACAAATTACTACAAAATTTAGTGGTTTAAAAGAACGATTTGTTCTTTCACAGTTTCTGTGGGTAAGGAGTTCAGAGGCAGCTTAGTTGGGTGACTCTGTCCTGGGATCTCGTATGAAGTTGCAGTCAAATGACTGTTGGCTGGGGCTACAGTCATTTGAAACCTTGATCAGGCCTAGAAGACTCTCTTCTAAGCTGTGCCCTCTCATAGGGTTTTTAGCAGGAAGCCTTATTTCCTCCATGGCTCTTAGCAGGAAGCTTCGGTTTCCTGCCATTTTTATAGAGCTACTTACCAGAGCAAGTGATCCAAGAGGGAGGGAGGAGACCAGAAGCTACAGTCTTTTGATCTTGCCTTGGGAATCACATGCTGTCACCACTGTCTCATTCTATTGATCAGACAGACCAACTACAGTGTGGAAGGGAGTTACATAAGGGTGTGAATACCAGGAGAAAGCAAAGATTGAGAGCTATTGTGGAGGCTCCCTCCCAATACAAGAGACTCGAGAGTCATCTTTATCTTTCTTCTTCTCTGATTAATTATCTCATCAAGTCCTGTTGATCTACCTTCAAAATATATCTCAAATCTGTTCATTTCTTCTATCTTCACTGCCATGTCACCAGTCAAGTCCACCAGGATCTCTTGCTTGGACCATAGTCTTCTAATATATTGTCTCATGCTTCCTTCTAATCTATTCTTCAGAGCAGACTTTTTGAAAACATACCACGATCATGCCACATTTCTTTTAGAATAAAATTCACACTTCTTACCAAGACCTGCAGGACCCTCCTGTTTTTGACCCCTACCCATTTCTTAGACCTCATCTGTCAGTGTCCCTCCTAATTCTTGATGATACAGATCCCTATGTGCCCCCACTACACAGCCCTCACCAGCCACTGTCAGTCACATGCACTCTCTTTCTTGGACTAATAATCTTCAATTATCAGAATAAATTTGAAAGAACCATTTCTTAGCTTTCCAATGATGTCCCATCCTCTTATTCTCTAGCCCCAACCCCCGTTTGGGACACTGACTGATGTTTATCATTGGAAACGTTGCCGTGTGTTTGTTTGATAGCTGCTTCAGTGGGCAAGAACCATGTCCACTGTGCTCACACATGTCTATAACCCTGACACTGGTAATACTTAGCATAGCATGGTTATTAATTAAACAATTGTTGAGTATCTGAATGCTATACCAAAGAAATGCTTTCTGTTTATAGTTTCTGTCAAAATTTCCCACAAGTTACGAGTGATTGTTTATCAAAGAATAGTGAAGAATTCTGCAAAAGGAAATAAAGTATGGGTCACCGTCCTCATTGCTGTAAACTTCATGGAACAAGATACAAGCAACCAGAAAGATAACAAACACAAACAGAGAGAAACAAACAGAGAGCTGTTTCAAATGAGGCTGTAGAGCTCGTGAAGTATGTTTTCATAAGTGAAAATACCAGCATAGGCGTGTAATGTACTCAAGGAGTTCCAGTCGAACTAAAAAATAAATGGCTTTACATATAATGTTTTGCTTTTTAGAAGATTAATTTACTGACAGTGACAAAATATGAGGATAAAGCCAACATCTTTGAAAAGTTAATTGTTCATTTGCTGTACCCTGAGCATGATTAATCAAATGCAATCTTTTTATAAAAATAATATATATTTTTTTCATTCTTAATGGTATCGAGCTGAAGCTTAATATACACAGAAAAGCTGATGTGCTCACACGTGATCTTCACATAGTAGGCCCTCCTTCAGATGACAGCATTTCAAACCTTTACCAAGTTATAGCTTTTTTTCCCCATCTTCTATCATCATTATTTGTCTATCACCCAAAACACTTGTGTTCAGCATTATATAACTCTTACTCCTTTTTGGGGAAAATCATCAAGTTTTTTTATTTTTTTAAAAATTTTGATTGTTGTATATCTGATTTTCATTGTGTAACAACCAACGGCATTCAAATATTATCTCTTTTCTGCTCGTTTCTCCCCTCCTTTCTCTCTTAGCCACCCACACACATCCACCTGAGCAGGGCAATAAATTCAATTATCATTTTCAAATCCATCCGTGTACAAATTATTTCTTCTATAAACATTGAACAAACCTAGCTGATGAAAGGAGGAAATGAACTCCTTCAAACCTGTGAAGGGCCAATTATAACCACTTCATGTATATACAAAATCGAAAGAGATTTCTCATTCAATTTCTGAGGCGAGAACTGAAGCCTCTTTGAGAATATGAACTTTCAGTGTTGCCGCTGTGACTTCTCTTAGCTTAAAGAAGCAAACCTAAAAAATTACCTTTCCCTGGTCAGTTGAGACCTCACTTTTTGGAATGAACATATAATTTCTTAGAAGGTGATGAAAGAAACAGTAAAAAGAAAATGAATTTCAGCACTTGGTCATATAAAACATCCCTGGGAGCTCTCACTACATCTGCAAAGTTGATCTGGCCTAATGAGCAAGTAAATGTTTCCTTAAGTAAGGGAAATATATTTTTTAAAAACCCTATACACCATGTAAATTGAGTTACAAATACCTCAGAGCAACAGGTTGGTGTTCCAAAACAAATTTATTTCATGCATTTCAGAATTATTGATAGAACGAGACCTTAAAAAACTATGAAAGGGGACTTGTTGATAGAATACACATGTTACTATGGTGATATTTTTGGATCATACTGTTCGCCAGGAAATGGTGTAATTCTGGCTAATTTCAGATCAAATTAAATGCTGTTGTGACAAAACAGAAATGTCTCTAGGTCACATCAGTGTGATTTGCACTGGGAAATTAGATTAGTCTTCACTGGAAACATCAGCTACAAGGCATGACCACACAGCTTCATAAATCTTTCTGATTTAGAAATGGAAAATGTGCTCTTGTAATGTAATCATTATTAATAAGTGTTCTAAATTCTCAGGGTACTAGTTTGTAAGTAGAAAACAACTCAGAGCTTCACCCTTCTGACTACTGCTCCCCTAAGTCGCTATCAGAGTTCCAGCGAATAGCTGAGGAGGCGTGCAGCCCGCACGGAGAGCACGCATAGGTGGATTCTGGATTCCTGGAACAAGTGTGCACACGGAGGCAAGATTTTAGTACACGTCTCAGCAACTCTATTTCATAGGCTACTTTACATTAGTTCGGTAAGACTTTCCTTAATGTAATGCCCTTGTGGGGATTTGCAGAGAGCATTTGGGAGGTGGGTTTATTGTTTCTGTACTATGGATTGATGAAAGCAGCTGGTCCCATTCTTTTCTATGCGACATGGGGTGTCTGTGGGTACCTAGGAGCCATTTAAACGCACACTTTCCTGGTGGCAATAGATGTTCAAAATGTTCAGGCGTTAGAAAGAGGTAGAATAAATGTTCGTTTGAATGGGCTTCTAGGTTGTCCATTGTATTTCTCAAGTACAGACTAAACCAGCATTTCCTAACTCTCTGCAGATGGAACGCATGAACGATGACGATATTTGTGCAGCACATTGAGCTATGTGGATGGCACTGTTTGAGGCTGGAGGTGACCTACCAAAGACTCCAGGTCCAACCTACTGCTCAGAGGACTAGGGTGATCAATGTCCCAGAACATCCATAAGCTGTGACACCCAAGGGTACCATGGCTGAAGAATGGGACACTCTGGCTAACTAATCTCTCTCTCTATCTTTTCCACAGATGCCTGTAGCTATTTCCTCTGAGTTCAATCTCAATTACCTATACTAATTTAAATTACACAGTCTAGAACTGCATCCAGTGTCAGGGAAGTAATGTGGTAAATATGTTTAGACATTTATCTTTTAGTTCCTACGAGCTATGGCTCTGAGTTCAACATTTTAGTGCCATGTTTGCTTGGTTTTGAACCAACCAAATAACAACAGAGGGACATCCTTTAATGCAATTCGCTGTCAACTATAATCCCAGACTCTTTGATTAGGTCACACCCCTATAACAACTTTGCAAGGGCCATTAAGCATTAGATACATTCTTAAGAGTCTAAATTTTGGAAATATTAAATTCTCATTAGAGATAAGGTAAACCATCAATTAGATATTTGACCCCCAAATTATAATACCTTCATTCTGAGTAGAATGAACCCTATTAGTAACCGTAATTCTCTCTTTATTCAGGAGTTTGGTAGGTCTCATATCTCTGAGGGTGAAGGGTATTCTGATCAACTTTTTCTATACTGTGTGCACACCACCACACTTCCTCTCATACACACACACACACACACACACACACACACACACACCCCTACCTTGGGTATGTATTCAATTTCTGCACATCTGTGTATACATATATGTATATACACATACTTACATGTAAATGTCCTTAATGGAAAAAATACTCTAAATAGAATTTGTAGAAACAAGGACTCTATAGGTTTGGCAAAGATTAGGGGTTAAAAGTTGTACTTTATTTTAAATATTTTCTTTCCTTTAGCATTTGTCTGCATAGATTCAAATGAGATTTAGTACTTGACTTTATTGAGAACAGTCAATTCCGTGGCTTTCATCTCTTGAATAATGTTGAAACCAGTCTGTAAAAATAGCTGTATACCAAAGTGAAAAAGCAGACCCTGTTTCCCAAAGTTTTATAGACAGCTTCATTTCTGTTTTCCCCAAAGTACTTTTATCTATGACCGCCTAGACCAAGTAGTCAAAACTTCCAATGTCACAGGACTAAGAAATTACAATTGGGGAATGGTAAAGCTGGAAAAAAAAAAAAAAGTCCGGGAGATTAACTTGTTTAACCTCATAATTTTAAAAAGGAGGGAACTAACATAGAAGATGAAATGATTTCCCCCCTTAGCTAAGCAGTGGCAGAAGTGGGACGGGGCTTAGATATTTCGTTTTTCAGCATAATGCTTTTGTGGGTGTACTGGCTGTTTCTTAGAGGAGAATAGAATTAAATGAAATGAAGACTCAGGAAAATGTTCTTGTATCTTTCATTTATGTATATTTTTCTAAATATTCTTATTAGAAAGAAAGATACTAGCAATATTTGTATGTTTGTTTATCTGAGTACATAAATGGCATTTTGAAGAATATATTTATTGCAAAAATATATCAAAGAAGCTAAGTATCAAGAGTTTGTTAGTTTGACCTGAAGATAAGGCTTGTCTCCAGAGGGGATGAGGCTGGGTTTGGTAAGTGGAAATAGCAAACTCAGATGATTTCACATGGACCAAATTCCTTTCTGCTTTTTGTAATTTTTTTTTTAAACTTCCTTGAGGAAATGTATTGAACCCTCTCTCTATTCCTTCCCTGTTCCCTCATTCTCCCTTTAAATCACCTAGTCATCCTTCGTACAAATCAAAGTTGAGTTCAGTTCACACTGGACTCTTTCCCCTATTGCAATACTTATTACTGATTAAAATCTATCTTCACCACTTAAAAAATAAAGTTTGTTAGTTTGGTTTGTGTATGAGGACCAGGCATAGAATTTGTTTCTTGGAAATGCTGTGGCAGTTCTAGCTTTTCTGGAATTCTCCTGTAATTTAAGCTCTGGTCTGAGCTCTTTTTGAAATTCTCCCCTTTCTTTGTATTCCTGGTTAGTTAATCCTTAGATTTACTCTCACCTTTTTGCTACACTCATTTCTCATCCCATCTCCTGAAGGGGAGGCTGCTGCTGGCTCGACCCATTCATTCAGTGTCTGCAAACTCACACAGGCCCGCCAGGGTGGGAGAAACGACCCTGCACTGGGAGTTGGGGGTTGACTTCTGGAGCTGGCTCTGTCTCTTCTTCAGTTTGTATCCTTAAGTAAAAAGTTAGAAGACACTGCTAGGTAATTTCCATCCCTTTGCTCTAAAATTTCTTGGATTTTATGATTAGAGTTTTGCCAGGACACAAGGAACCGCGTGCCCACGATTCAATTTTCGTCTGGAATTGCCAGGCTGCTTCTCCTCTTCCTGCTGCATCTCAGGCCTCAGCAGCAGCCTTTTGTGGGCCTGGCGCCGTCTCATCCACCGTTTGCTACGAGCAGCGGGAACTTGGCGGGAGGCCTTCGATGGACTAAATTGCCACAGTTACTCTGTATCTGTTTCTCCCTGCTTTGGCCACCCCAGGAGACAGATGTTGCTACAGCGTGATTTTGCTCTGTGCTCCGGGATTCCAAACTGAACCATGCCTGTGAAAAGGAGCGATGGCCATTTGCCCCTGCGGTCAGCCCCATCCAGAGGGCATCTTTCCATCACTTCCCCTGTGACCTCTCTGCACCTCTGCCCGCAGTTTCTCCGTCAAATACAATGGTGATCACTTATGTCATGTTGAAGATGGTTTTTTGCTGTATTCTTTGGGGTGAAACTGTTTGGCCAGTTTGAACTCTGCCCTTTTCTCCTTCACCCTTGGTCCTCAACATACATCTGTGTATGCTTGCTCTTACACATTCACGTGTGGCCTCATTTCTTCAAGAAAGATGATCGTTTGTTTTTCTTTTAAATGTTCGTAATCACATACACTAGAATAGATATCTGTTATACGATTTTAAAAGAGTATAAAATGAATTATCAGTCCATAAAATGGGTATAATAATGAGTTAAGGTGCCTCCATAAGTTGTTACAAGATGACAAATTTCATACTTAAGGCAAATAATTATCAGATTTAAAAATACTCTTAAAAACAGTTTTAAGCTTAATATTTCATTCGAATGCCCTCCATATCTTACCCAAAGACTTTAATATTTCTCTCTCTCTCTCTCTTTTTTTTTTTAAAGAATGGGAAATGCGGGGAAATGGGTTGCTAAAAACAAGACAAGTTACTGAAAATGGTCATGTAGTTTTAGACTGTAACCACTCTATCCTCCTGTGTTTTAATACACAACCCTTTTCCACATTCCAGAATGTCTGTGGTTGTGTTCAGGTTCATAAGGACCTAGGACATTTTTTGCAGCAACGTGAAACCTACAACCTATGTTTTTGAGGAGATATGGCTCCACAAATTTACCTTCATAGAGGGGCCCACCCAAGTGGGCAGAGAGTTGTAAATGTACGTCAGCAGCATAGTTAAAAAAAAAAAAAATCTAGATTTCTATAAAGAAATCTAGAATCCTTTGGCCAGCTTCCCGTAATGTATGTGAATCTCAAATAGTTTTCTGACTTTGCTTCTGAACCCTGGCAGGAAGTTCTGGTTTTCTAATAGTGAGGTACTGAGTATTTGGCTATCATCTCTTCCCAAATCTGGGATCTTTCTCTAGCAGATGTTTTCAGTTGTGTTAATGGTGTTGAGTTGTGTGTGGGGTATGATGATGTAGAAACCCAGAGAATAGTTTGATACCAGGCCAAACATTGTTGCTTACTGTGGGCCAAATTTGAACTCATGCTTCCAAAGTTTCAAAAGCTAGCACATTTAGCTTCTCCTGGAAAATACAGACTCCAGAACAATAAATCATTCTCAAAGAGAAAATGTCGTTATTTTTACATCAAATTATTACTACATGAGCCCACTCCCTTTTAAAAGTGGAAAGACGCATAATATGTCAACTCCCCAAAACTCAGAAAGTTAAGTTCCTTCTGCAGATTGAAGAAAATAGATCCTAATGAAGCAATGTCCTGAAAATACTGTCAATGTAAAATCAGCAGTTGAGAGACCTGGTAACGCATCCAGTATCTACAGGGAAGATGAAAAAAAAAAAAAAAGGAGCCAAATGGTATCATATTTCTTCTGGGGTTTTCCTCTCTCCTGGTGGGGATGAGAGCTTGAGGTTTTATCATAAAGGGATAAAATGGCAAGAAATCATTTACTGGCTTGTAGTCGTGGAGAAAAGTCATTCACATCTGTTTCTGGTATTCTGTTGAAGACTCTCTCCAGTTGATAATTTGGATTGGAAGCACATTGGTTTGTTTTCATAGGTCCTTTTCTTCCAAGCTCAGATAAAACAAACCTATCCTGTGGGTCCAATGGTTTGCATTCTAAATTCTTGGTTTACATGGCACAAAATCTCTCTATTATATTGCTAACACATTATCCATCTTGAAGAGAACAAACTAGCTAAGTTTTAGCAGGATTTATGTTACATAAGCTCCCATGACTGACTACATAGTGTGTGTGTGTGTGTGTTGTGTGTGTGTGTGATTAGCATTCTTATGGATTTCTAGTGTAATTCTGTCTGTTAATATTATATTTGCTTTAAATGATGACTTGCACCTATAATAATTATTGTGACTTCCTGCTCGAAAGACTACCCCAACAGTTATCTAGCAAGATAAAAATAAGGATACAATCAAGTGATTAAAGGTAATAATAAAGTCTCTTGTGATAAGGTAGATGTCCGTTTCCTGGTGTGATTTCTGCCAGTTGAGGAATATGAAGTATTTTTTTTTCTTTTTTAATCAATCAGTAATGGATGAAGAGAATACCATACATAGACAAGTTTTTAAACTCAAGTTTTTAAGGTCAGGAAAAGGCAAATTCCCTCTCTTCATAGACTATCAAATACATTAAAAGGGACAAGTGCAAAATGAAATAGAGAAAAAAAAAGATGTCAATGAATAAACACGAAAACATGCATAAACATGCTAAATATGTTTGTTTATTAAGTTTGGTGATAAGCTGAAATTACTGGAACCAAGTAAAAGTGAACTAGAGAGATAACAGGAAGTGGGTATTTTTCAAAGCATGTTAGGAAAATAGACGTCTGTATTACAGAAAGAAAGGGCAATGTCTTAGATGAAAGATGTTTTAATAAGCATCTAATCAGGAAAGTTATTTGAACTTGCTTTTACTTATGCTGGAATTCTGCTGTTGTTTCCGCTCAGTAAAGGGTAGAATAAAAATATTTTCCACAATTATTACAAAATTAAGTGAAACACTGCAATATGGCTTTGGTTCCTTCAATTAGATTTTTAAAAAGAGAGTCAAATGGGGTAAATGGCTATTCTTTTGAAGTAACAGAACTTTTAAAAAAAATCTGTACAAAAATAATTTTTAGGAGTTATAATAAGAGATTGAAAATGTGAAGCTTTAGAAAAAAAATCTTGTCTTTTTTTCCCAAGCCACAGCAATATAAACAAGTAGCAGATATCTTATATGGATTAACGACACATAAACACAGATAGTAAAAGAGAAATGAATACCAGAACACATTTTTTTTTCCTGATTATGAAACTTGTGACATTCATAGATCTATTGACACGTATTGTTTGGGATTATTGGCTTTTTCTAGCTGAAAAGAAATGTTAAGCTGCCTGAGCCAGGAGCAACCTGGTTTGTTGATGCCGTTGAAATTGTTTACCATCCTGTCAGGAGTATCTACTCAGCCTGAGCTTGCCCTGGAACCTCTGTCTTTCCTATATTGCACGTTCTTTTTTCTTTTTCAAGAATCATCCTTCTTGTGAAAATAATGTTTCTTTTAGATCTCATAAACTTTAGACTCTACAAACTAAACAGACATTAAATCAGTGAATAAAAGAAAGGAAAAGAAAATTATTTTCACATAGTCTTATGGCAACAGTCTACCTCTGGACAGAACTAACCAACTCTATTTTTTGTAAAAAAAAAAAAATTAAAAAAATTAATAAAGAACTAACCAAGAAAAGCCTAAATAACAAAAGAGTTGTGCCATGGTTTAATATACAACATTGCTGGGTTGAAATAAAAGCAATTAGTGCTTTAAACAAATTTTATAATATTTCTGCCTCTTCTCACTTCCCCAGCCCATGTGAATTATTTTTTTAATATGCTCAAAAGTTTGATTAATGAGTCTGGAACCTTTAATTAACTGATTTTTTTTTTTTTAAATCACTTGTCATTTCAGAGAAAGAGACAAGTCAAAGACAAAAAGCTGATGTCAAGAATTTATTAGATAAAAAGGACATATTCAAAATATGCCCTGGACTTAATAAAATCATAGAACATGCGGCTGAAAGTAATCACAGAAGCAGAAAAGCCCACTTATACTGAACAGGCTTTCTAATTGGACAAAATCTCAATTTTACCACTCACTTGCTATGTGGCCACCGTTTAGTTGTTTAACCTTACTACTTTTGAGTAAAAACTAAATGCAAACATAATCAGAAATTTGTAAATAAAATCAAAACATTAAAGATTTCTTGGAAATAGAAAAGACTTTGGGCAGCAAATAGATACTCTTCAGCCTCTGTTATATAATCATCTCTGTATTGTCTTGATCCTCACACAGTAGGATCTGAGGAGGAGAGGAATTAAGCAGAGATAAGATGTCCACTGTCCCCAGGGCTGAGACCCAAGAGTTACAGCCAGGTGGGTCCCTGCTCCCTTAACTTTGATCTCCAACCTCTCTTCAGAGGAGGGAATCCACGGGGAAAGTGGGAAAGTCTTGTTATGTGTACTTTGTCTTCCAAAAATAATGTTACAATTTAGAAACCTGATAAAACATATGCTAAAAAATGTTAAAATAAAACTGTCCCTGGATTCGACATTTCTGTTACCAGAAGCAGCACTGTAATAATTACTAATAGAATAATTTCAAAAGGTCGAAAAGGCAGTTAAGGTAATGCTTTATGTTCTGACAGGTCATATTCTTACACGTTAGTTCTTCTGCTCTAAGTTATTTTAATGGTGAAATTCTTAAATTCATAAAAATTTTTATTAAAATTACATTTTTATATTTCAAAAAGTATAAAATATAGAAATTGGAGGACATTTTTAAAAGGAGACTTAAGGAAGTCTGAGGAAGATATCACGTGTGCTTTTTTATTCTTTACTTTTTCTTGTGAGTGGTATTCATAAAATACAGTAATTGGTATTTCCATTATTTGTTCAATTATAGTGATAGAATGAAATCTATCAGTTTTAAAAAATTATTTTAGCACTTTTGAAATTTGTTTCGAAATGCTGCATTTAAGTAAATTTGTAGTGGAACAGGCCTATTTGCTCCAGCATTAGGTTACCTGCAGTTATGAAGTCACTGGTACACTGAGAAAAATAAAGACTTTGAGGTCATGTACATTTGAGTTTGAGACTCAGCTGCTTCACTCACTAGTTATGTCTGCTAGGGTGAGTTAACTTTTTGAACATCAGTATTTCTATCTTTAAAAGTGGGAGTAAATAGAATCTTAGGAAGTTGTGATAAAGAGTTAATTTATGTACAGTGCCTGGCATTTGACGTATGCAGAGTTTTCTTTTTTAATTGTCTAAAAACATCATCCATTCATGAATTTTTTTTTATGGAGTACATAAGAGACAATCAATAAATATATCAAAGTTATAAGATATAAGGATAAAATTTTAAACTAGAACAAATATCTCTGAACTAATATTCTCCAACCCATAGATTTAAAACATATAAAGATAGAAAGTAAAAGAAATTCTTCCAAAGTGATTTTGAAAAGCTTTCTCTAGTACACTGCTTTTCTAAGAGAACCAAACACAATAGATAAGTCAAATGCTTATAAATATAGCATATTCATAATAATGGGAAATTTTGAATCTGGCTTAAGAAACTCCTGCACATTTCAGAGAGATACACTTTCCCTCCCTGTGTGAGTTCAATTGTTTCATATTTTTATTACTTTTTTCCTGTCAAGACCAAGGGTACATTTTAACCATTAAAAAAAAAAAAGTATAAAACATCAAATAAAAAATGTAGTAAAACTACCCTGAGTATTGTTAAAGTTTATAACCTGAGTCACTCAGAGAAGTGAAGATGGGTTTTATAATGTCAAAAAAGTGGTATTACCAATCCAAAATATTTGGGAAATGTTCCAGATTATGAAATATTCATGTATTATAACAATATACTCAGGACAGGAAACATAATTTTTGAAAATGCCTGTACATAAAGATACATATAAACTGAATTATTACTGTTCTTCTTGCTGACAGATACATTTATTGGGTTCACGTAAGTAATGTGACCTTCTTCACAGGGAAGAAGCTTTCTTTGTAACTTTGTATATAAATGATTCTTCCAATGGGCAGCTCACTGGAGGCAGCATCTGTCATAGAGATGGTATGCTCTTTTAGGGGCATGCAATATCGTAATTTTTCATCCCTAATTAGGGTAGAGAGAATGTCCTAGGCAACACCCCTTTTCATAGTTCTTTTAAAAGCTCTGACTCATAAGTAAATTGGCCTGTTGTAGAAAAATCCCCACCCTTCTCATTATTAGGATTATTATTGCCATCATCATCATCATCATCATCATCATCATCATCATCATCTCTTAATAATGAGGAAAGGAAGAAAAAGAAAGGAGGAAGAGGGAAGGAGGGCAAAAGAGATGGCCAAGCCTATCCACTCACTTTCAAAGGCTACCTTGAGAAGAAAAATCTCGAAATTTGTGCTTCGTGAGAGTTGCTTGAGAGCAATATTTTAAATGCAGATTTCTCGGTTCTATCCCAAATATTCAAATTCAGCATGTTTGAAGCAGGGCCTAGGAATCTGCATTTAAAATATCAGCTTCCAGGCCTGGAGACAGCCCCTTGAGAAATGCTACTCTGTGTCTTTTAGGAAACTGAAAGAGTTGCATCTCCATTCGGCTCCTGGAGGCAGCCACAGTCACTGCCTGGGGTTCTGGCTCTGCTGAGGGCCACTGCCCTCACAGTCAGAGACCGCCTGGCCATCCCGTGCTTTCTCTGCACGGTATCGTGCAAGGGAGCGTGTGAGCTGCCCGTGCACTTCCTTCCTGCCCGCTCTGTGTCTTTACTCCTTTGCCGCACAACGCTCCTGGAGGAGCGAGTCTCAGACTTCACCGAAGGGCTGAGGTTTGCTAAGGGAAACTAATACACAGGATGTAAAAATGGTGCTGTGTCATTTATAAGATGCCCAATAGCTCTTTTCCAAGAGTCAAGGAATGCCAAGGATTGTTAATGAATCACCAGAGGTTAGGAAGAGGCAGGAAAAGGTTCTTCTCTGCAGATGTTAGGGTAAGCCTAGCCTACACAGCCCCACAGACACATTAATTATGAATTTCTGGCCTCCAGAACCGTAAGACAATAAATTTCTGTTTAAACATTCTTAGAATGCTTGTATTTTCCTTTATTTTCTATGCTTGTCTTCAAACCCCTTTGGTTTTCTCTTTTTATACTCTGTTCTTATTTAGACAATGCTGTTTAAATAATTTATTTGATTACCACTACTTCTTTATTTTTCTTCATCAACTTGGTATTCTAGATGGTAAATTTGTTATCCAGGTATCTCCATGACGCTATTCATTTGTCTATTATGTTTCTAAATTACAAGTTCGACAGTCTAATTTTTGTCACAGTGAAAAGTACGTGTTTGTTCTTGACTCCTGAACTTTGTGACTGAAATTCCCTGATGGATAGTCAGGTTCCTCTACTTAACTAGCCTGTCTGGGGGGAGTGGTAAAAGCAACAGTTCTTGGCTATGGACAGCTGGACTGATGAGAGAGATGCTGATTACTGAAGCACCTGCACAGGTGTGCTTCAGTGCAGAACTGCAACTGTTCCTTCCTAGTGTCCCCAGCCACCAGACTCGCTGTGCAACTAACTGCTTTACGTACTTCTACCACCTGGAGGCAGGCATTCTTGTAGAGCTTCCTAGTCTACAGGTGTGTTAGTGCTTTTCAGGGCAAGTCGACTTGGCTGATATCACTGTGGTTCTCCAGCACACGGCTTATCAGTTGTTCCTCAGCCTCCCTTGCTAGCTTGTTCCGCCATGGTCAGGATATGTCTCCCTTCAGGTTGCTATTCTGTGGTCGAGACTTGGCCTGTGGTTTCCTCTGTGTTTCTGGTTCTCTAAAACTTATCTTTATTTTTAAAAATATGACTATGTAGTCGCTTGAGAAATCTTTTCTATCATTTCTAGAGTTTGCATTGTGTCTTCTCCATCATCTTAAAACCAAAAGATCACTTCTGAACTCTCTAAATTTGGAAAAATATCATCGCCTAAGTCAGAGACTCAGAGGTCATTCGAAAAAGAGAACCATTAAAGATCTTTGTATTTTGTGGGCAAAAATTTAGCAAGCAATAATTTTGTTCTGCTAGCACTTCTAGGGTACAAATGTAAATTGATCGAAGTACACTATAACTTAGAGGAACTCAGGATATTATAATAAATGTTTGGCACTAAAACTGCTTTATAATTATTTATGTATAAATAAGTATTATATAATACTATGTTAATGAACATGAATGAATCATTTATTTTCAAGGGATAATGCACAGAGACTCTGTAAAATAAAAATTCTAAATTTAAAGATTCTGATATTAATGATGGTGAAAATTTTAGCCCTTATTTTCATAAAGAATAAATTGGACAAAAATTCAAGTTTTGTATTTGAAAGGTTTAATTACAAATGTTTCTAACAGTTCTTACTTCATCTAAGTTGATTGATGCCCAATCTACCTTCAGTTTAATTTTTCTCATGTTTCTATTGTAGCTTTCTTTGATTGAACGTGCTATAATTCGACCCTTTAATTCTTTCCTTTCTGAGAGTTCATCTTGCTATTTTAGTAGTAGCTTTATTTAACTTTCTTTTTACGTAGCTTTTATTATATTGCATCTATCCATCATGTTCAGTCAGTACTGTTTGGAACCATACAACCTAACAGTAACGGTGATGATAATTCTAACAATTTTATCTATTGAGTGTTTGATATTTAATAACTACTGCACTAACCACTTCTCATGTACACTCTGATTGAATTCTCACAAAGGTTCTTCATCAATTACAGAAAAGGAAACTAAGACTAAGAAGTTTGAAACGACGAGGGGAATGTTATAGAGACAATAATAGCAGAAAAGGATTTCGACCTGAATCATTTTGGCTTCAGAGCCTTGCACATAGCAGATGTGTAGTAATTATTTTATTTCTTCTTCTTTCTTCTTATTTTCCTTTATCATCTAAGTTCCATTTTAATACCCCAAGTCTCTTGTCATGTTAATATAATTTTTAATTGTGTGTTTTCTTCCTGGACTAATTTCATTGCAAAAAAATATATACGTTACAAATTTCAAATGAAACACTTTTGGTAACAATCATGCTAACAAAACTACAGGTTATATGCTAGGTTATCTTTCTAATTCTTCAAGGGATAAGACTTAACTCTCTAGGCTTCTATGAAAAAGCTAATGGGCGAAGCTTCTTGGTTAAAAGAATATTCATATTGCTTCCAATGGCTTTCATTTACACTCTCTCTTCTCTTACAAGCAGACTGCAGACTGATCAGAGAGGTTAACTAACCTGCCCAGGAGCAGGGGGGTAGTGAGTGGTCCACCCCAGAGCGGACTCTGGTCTACTTTCCCTCCAGTTTCGTTTCTTCCCAGTGCAGTCGCCACTGTACCCAGTGGGCTTGCTCCCAGAGCTTATGTTGGGCACATTGATTTGTTTTCTCTGAATCTCCCCTAGAGCCCAGAGATCAAAACCCATTTTGAAATGAGAAACCTCTTTGTCGTTATTCATATCCATCCTCTTGCGTTGAAAAGACACGATTAGTCTATGTTCTGTGCTATTAAGTAGTTCCAAACAGCGCAGCAAAATACGGGGTCACCAAGAGTGTTCAATTATGTGCTCCTTATTATTATTTTCTACTTAAAGGGTATGTTTGGTGTTATCAATGTTCTCAGTTCATCACAGATTCTCAGAGATCTTATGTTACACTCTACATTCCCCTCCAGAGAAGGAAGACATTTCTTAGGGGAAATCAGAGGGCAGGGGGCACTTTCCATAATCTCTGGAAATAATACTTTATCAAACAGTGCTGGACTAAGGTGAAATCACATTTTGCTTACAGTTAAATTTCTGGTTCAGTGCTTTTTGACAAACTATTTCATAATGGAAAACAAATGTGTTTTAAATGTGAAACAAAGGGGAAGTTACAAACTATTCCCTTAATTAAAGAATGGTTATCAAACATATGGTATTTTTCCTTGTAAATAAATCTAGAAGATACCTTACTGAGTTGTGTTATTTGGCCTTGCATATCTTGGGTGAATTTGTGTGTGACAGATAATGAAAAAATATATATATTATTAGAGCGAGACACTGACTATTTTTTTACATAGTGATAATCATGATCTCTTCTCATTAACATTCCTACAAACTTCAAACATACAGTGAGATTTTTTTTGTTCCACTTCATCAGAATTTTCCTACACATGGAATAGTCTTTGAAGTTAATTGGAGCACTCCATGTTGAAGCAAGATGAAGGTAAGAAGGGAAAGTGAGCCCTGGAGTCCACTACAGAACTTGTTAGAACCTCCATTGCGGACCGGACACATTCTAATCACCATACAGAGACACCTGCACGCAGGTGAGGCCCGAGGGACAATATATTACAGAGACAGCAGAGCCACTCGACTGCCGTAGACAAGTACGATGATCTAAATATACAAAGTAGATTTTTTTTGTTTCTCTTATGATTCTAATATCACTGAATATTTTACCTGGAAATAGAAAGAAATCAGAGGAATCTTATTTACATTAAACCTCCCAAATTAATGATACCTATTAGAACACTGGTTTGAAGCTATAAATTATCGATCATCTCATCTATGCGTTTCTAAACTAAATGTTCACTAAACTAAATATTATCATATGTTCCTTCGAAGACATGCTATAGCCCTTGATGAAAGATTACCTTTCTAATTCTTTTCTTGATCAATAGTTTGTTACATGGACTGTTGCTGCCAAGTTACAAAATCAGGTTTCTTTCGGTTTAGATAATTCATTCATTAATTCTTCAACAATAATTTATTGAGCATATAATATGTTCTGAGCACTGTATTAGTCACTGAGGATTCAATGGTGAACAAAAGAGAAACAAAGCTTATATTCTATTGCTTTAAATAAAGGTTAGTTAGTGGCTATATTCTTTATTAGAAGTTTCTAGTAATATTTTCTAACCTTTGAATTAAGGTCCAATTTTATTATTATCATTAATTCACAGTACTTGTTATCACAAAGACTCTTTCTTACATTATCTCATTTAGTTTTTCAACAATTTTCTTCACTTTTTGCTGCTTGTGAGAGGGAAGGTTAAGTTTCTTGCTCAGGGTCAAATAGTGAGTGAGTGCAGTGTTCAAACCCAGGCCTGCCTCACTCTGAAGGTTAAAAGCAACAAGCTGTAAAGGCCTTTAAAATGAGAAGTGTAATTTGTGAGACTTTCAAAACACATGATATATGGAATCCGTCTGCATCTGGGTACAACCAAGTGCAGGCGACAAAAAACCTCCCAGAACCCCACTCTCCTCTTGACACCAGGGACCAACACCAGGCAGAGTGTGAAGAGCCGTGCAGCACCAAGGTCGACAATTTTCTTCTCTTAGGCATTTAAGGAAACGTTGGCTGCCCTGGGGTCCATTTCTTTTTTGAGTAGTTTGCTGATGAGAGTCACACGGAGTAAATACCTCACAGGACACACGCAAGTGGATGCCTCAGACAGGTGTGTTCCTGCCTGGGTTGCCTTCTGCTCCGCTCCGCCTGCCTCCCCAGTGGCTGGGTCTGCCCATCTCCTCCTCCACACTCTGCACGATCTCAACGCCGGCTGCAACGGGTCTTCATGTGTTGTTGAAATGTTAAGAGAGCTAACACTTATAAATGAGATTGAAGAAAACAACCCTCTGCCCCCATTTCTGGATATAAAGTTAGATTAAGCCATTGTCAAAGTTATGAAATCATTAAGAGTTGCTAAGGAGCATCTACATTCAAAACGATTTCATGAGAACTTGTTCTGAAGACAAGTCTGAGATGTAAAGATTTTCTGAGAACTGGCCCGTGTAATATTTATACTCTGTGTGTATTAGGGCAATATATGGACTAGAAAAATATTCCTTTTAAACTACTATGCCGGAACTTTTTCCTCTGCTGTTAACAATTTTCACCTTTAGATAGCATGCAATTATAAAATAATGGCATACTAAGTAGAAAATTTACTTTAAATGAATGTGCATGATAAGGTTCATTTGAGCATCTACCTATCAAAGACATAAATCTTCTCTTTGTCCAATGAACCCAAAACAAACTGCTATGTCATGATATCAGGTTAAAAGTTTGATGCAATGATCACTTTATTTTCTGGAGGAAAAAACAGAATTATCTCTTTCTTGGCTATTGCGATATGCTGTTAGGTGAACTATTCACAACCACTCTGACACCCCTCCACTCTGTACTGAAACCTCAATCAAAGTGATCTTTTCAACACAAAAATTTCTCAGGAACTGGGAACATTCTCCAAGACTCAGTCAAATCCTGCTCTTAGTGAAACAGGATAAGTAATTCTAACAGCAGAAATCTCAATTGAAATTTTATATATGAGTCTACGGCCATGCCACCCTAAATGAGCCCAATCCCGTCTGATCTCAGAAGTTAAGCAGGGTCAGGCCTGGTTAGTACTTGGATGGGAGACCACCTAGGAAGACCAGGTGCCATAGGTGTAAAAAATAAGGGATTGTAAGCTGACAAGGTCCTTGCAATCTGTGAGGTCAACTAAGGATTGGGAAGGATCTTACAGCTAGAAAGTGGCCACTCCTGCTTCCTGAGGTCTGAATAATGAGGCCACACTGACCCTATGCACATTATCAGATCAACAGGTGTCTATGAGTTTTAACAATATGGGGAAAATAACAATGTTGATTTAAACATTAAAACATTAAGATTCAAAACTGGTCTAGATCATTCAGGAGGTATGATCTAGTACTAGAATTACAACTAACCTGGTAAGCTAAGGTTTGCTTCTATTATCTTTCAACTATCATAATCTCCCAAGGTGTTCATCAACCTCCTTCATCTGCTAGTCAGGGAAACATACATCCATGTGTTGCTGAAACAGTCCCAGTTTATGCCTATTGCCCAAAAAAGCATTGCCCTCTGGCCTTACTCTCTATCACTATGCTATTTCATATTCTGCTTAACTTAAAGTTCCACCCCTCACTGAGGTGACAGAAGTATAATTTAAATGGAGCTTCTCAGATGGGCAGATTTTCTTTCTGTCTTTTTTTTTTTTTTTTTTTTTTGAAATCCACAGTAAGTTGGCCTTTCTAATTGTACTGGGTGGTAGTGGTGCCTTAACCTACTTTAACATGGAAGCTACTTTGGACTGGTCTCCTTTCAGCAATTATGTCTTTTCTGCACTTAACACTACAACTCCATGAGCCGGTCTTCCCATGTAGAGGAAAGGGGCTACAATCCTCTCTTTAACAGGCCACCTCCTTGGTGTTCCTTCCTTTTTAGGCTCCCATAATTTTCTAAACGTCCTAAGCAAATATTGGGTTGATGCTGGGTAAAGCCACTGGTTCAGAGTGGAGTGTTACCAAATTCTAGAAGAAGTCAGATGAGTATGTCTCCTTTGTGCCTCTTTCCCACCAAGGCTGTATTGTACCCCTTCATCCAGGGTATGTATGGTTCAGTTTTAAATGACATAAATGAACAGGCTTCTATCATAATTTCTTGTGACATAGCAACTCAGTCAACCCATAAATCTTCTATTATTTCACTCAGTGCCTTCCAGAAATATATAAGTAAGACAGTTAATTTGTTAGACTATCAGAAATATTCAGACTAAAAATGTCCTTATTATGTTAAAGAGAAAATTAGGTCTAGTGATAGTTTTCAAAAGAGTATAATATATTGTGTGGAATAAAGCTGTAATAAGTTTATACTTGAAAAACATTAATTTAAAAAACATAACTAAAATTCTCTGTCGTTTCAAAGAACATGTTCTTTTCCTTACTAGAAATTTTGCAGTTATCATGATAAATAACAACAATCCAAAAAAAATTCTTTTAATCATAAATTTGTTAGTGTTTTCTCTTCTTTTCCCTAGGACAAATTTCAGGATTTTAAAAATTAAAAATTAAACACTTTTTAACTCACATCACTTCCCAAAATGGATTTTCAAATCTCTCCTATATATATTTTTATCCATCTATGCTTTCAATAAAAAAGAAGCAAGGCAAAATGCTACCTCTACATCACTGGGTTGGTTCAGGAACAAGAAGAAAGATGAGAGAGACATGAAGAAAAGAGAAAAGTAGTTGGTACAGAATAAAAAAGGTAGCCTAACTTTGGAACTCTCTCCTACTGCTAAAAATGCAAGTGTGCCCTTTACTGTGGTAAGTCAAAATCAACTAAGGACTTACAGTATAGCCTAAAGTCGGTTTTCCAAAATCACCTAGGAACTTTAGAAATGCAAATTTTTAGGCCCTTTCCTGGACTCACTGAATCAGAAACTCTGGGGTGGGACTTAGCTACCTGTGCTATAATAAAGCAATCCAGGTGATTCTGAGGCATCTAAAGTTTGCGAACTGTTGTTCCAGAGCAAAGATTCCAAGCTAGGTACTGTGGACAGGCGAGGAGACCATAAAAATAGCTCTTATTCTCAAGGAACTCACAACACTAACTGGGTGGAAACGCCATTCACAAACCCAGCAAGTTATACGCTACCTCCCACAGGTCCACAGACAGAGAGATCCTATCTGGGAAAAGTGAGATTTGACATGGGTTTTTGTGGCTGAGACTACTCGCTATTCACAGAAACCTTGTTTCCTTTCTTCTTTGGCTCAAAGCAAGCCCATATTCCCAGCTTTCTTGACTGTTACATGTGGGTAAAAGACTAATTTTCTCAATGGAATATGAGAAGTTATATGTGCTGTTTCTGAGGCTTCCCCCACATTTCCCCCCGCCGAAATGGGTGTTTTCTCTCTGTGAGCTCCTTCTTTATCTTTCCTCAGGCTTAAAGCAAGCGGAAATGCCAAGGTTCTAGAAATGGAGGATTCCCAAGGTGGATGAAATCCAGTTTCCTGATTTATTACATCAAAGAAACATCTTTAGACTATTAAGTGCATCGGAATGAAGGTTCTCTGAAGTTTTAGAAATGGTATATTTTGAACTGATGTAATATAGAAGCTTAGTTTGCTCGAACTAATAGGTAGAATTATACTACAGAACTAGAAGTGAAGAAAGGATGCTATTTCACTGAGAGAAAATATTAGTAAAATTATGGAGGAATGATGCAGGGCGGCAGCAACCGGGAGCGGCTGCACATCAGCACGTGCCTGTGCTCAGAGGACAGACTGGTTTAGAGAACGGGGCAGGGAGAATCGAGCAGATCCTGGAATGCTTTGGTTACATGTCACAGAGAATGGAAACCAAATTTAAAACATTTTTTTTTTTTAACAAAAGACAGTTTATTATCTCATGAAACAAGAAGCTCTGGGCACAGTCACTAAGTCTTTGTATAATGGAGTCTCATCTCTTTCCTCCCCACGTGTTGACTTCATCCTCAGGCTTGAGACAAGAGAGTTAAAGCAGTTCTGGGCCGGGTACCCAGCGCTAACAGCATCCAGGGAGGAAGAGGTCATTTTCCCCATGACTACTTTTTTGAAGTGAGGGGCTTTTCCCAGAATCATGTTCCCACATGGACAGATTTCTCATGTCCCATAGGATGCCCCTCTCAGGTACCCTTTCTAAACAAGTGATTGGCAAGAGGAAGCGGGGGTCACTGTATACGGCGTAGGTCCCTGGGCCCCCATCCTGGTTGTATTTTAGGTCCCCAGAGAGCTTTGAAAAAATACTGATGTCCAATGACAGAAGGTTTGATCAATGGGTCCGGCTTAGGCTTTGGGTTTTTAAGTTCCCCAAGGTATTTTAATCTACCGACAGAACTGAGATGGAACTTAGATGGACAACGAGAGATGAAATAGATGTGGGGGAGTACCTGACAAAGAATACTCTGCCTCATTCTGATTTTAATATCTACTTTACTTTCTAGGCCATGAAAAATTTCTAAGCAGAGACAAGGGCTGTGCCATTAAAAAGCGACTCTCTGACCTCTGGGCTCCTTTGTCTAGCAGAGAGCCTGCAGAATCCTCAGCAGGTGTGCCATCAGCACATGTTGGGCGTATGAATGGATAGAGGATGCTGAAGACAAGGACACCAGTGTGAAGGTCCAGACTTTGCATCCACAAGAGCATGTGAGACGTGAAACAAGTGAAAGATCCATCAAATATTCTGTTTTTAATCTTTATTATGAGCAAACTTAAGACTATTTTGAAAATCTGGATACATAATCCGATTTCCTCTTTTTAGATACTTATTTTATGAACCTAAAACACAGATTCAGAAACTTAAAAAAAAAAAATCTAGTTCTGTCCTCAGGGCCTAATGCTCCTCTGAGATCCTTTGATTACACTATGGAATGAAGCAAATTTTCATAATTGTCTAAGACAGTGCTTTGCAGTTGGGGGTGATTTTGCCCCCTAGGGAACATTTGGCAATGTCTAGAGATATTTTAGTTGATCTCAGCTGAGAGATTGCTACTAGCAACTAATGGGAAGAGGCCAGGGATGCTGCTAAACATGCTACAGAGCTTGAGACTCATGAAAAGAATAATCTGGCCCAAAATGTGAAGAGTGCCAAGGCTGACAAACCCTGCTCTAAGATATTAATTAAGCATATTTTTGTAATCACCTTACAATGAATGCTTCAGTTACTCTGAAATCTCTCAGGACTCTAATGAGTCTTAAAGACAGGATGGTTAATAACAGCAAAGACTCAGAGACTAAATCTTGACTGTTTGGAGTTGATCTAATTCTTATGTAAACCTTCAAATAAGCTGTTCCAAGCTTTGAAGACCCAAGACAGTGGACCTAGAAGGCTCGCCTCACTGGCTGGCAGCCCCATGGATGGTGTTGTGCACGGACGGTGCCAGCCAAATGATTTTACCCTAATCAAGATTTGTATGAACATGACATTTTGTTTATTCTGCTGCCTTTTTGTTCTTCTGATTCATAAACAGCAACAGCCGAGCTGAACAATTAGTCCCTCTTGTTGCAGACACAGATGTGCAAACGCATGGAGGTTTGCAATGAGGCCAGCGATGCCCAAACAATTCATAGTGTGCTTCATCCGGCACTCTACAATTTCAGACGACGAAAGTGTGCACAGCACTGTCAGCCTCCATATTCATATTCGAATAGTTTAAAGAGTGTCCCCATGGTATTCTGCATAGGCAGGCACACACTTTCAATACTTGCACTAAGCTAAGATCAGCACACTTTCTGCAAAGGGGCAGATAATGATCTTTTCAGCTTTGTGGACCATACAGACTGCTTCGCAACTACCCAGCTTCGGTTTTAGCAGGAAAGTGGTCATGGATAATAGGTAAATGAACACATGTGATTGAACTTCAATGAAACTTTACTTATGGACTTTGAAATTTAAATTTCATGTAGTTTTCATGTGTCATAAAATATTATTATTATTTTTTTGATTCTTTTCAATTGATTCAAAAATAGAAAAACTATTCTCAGCTCATGGGCCACAAATGATTGGCAATGGGTTGGATTTGGCCCATGGACCATAGTTTACTGACCCTTGATCTAAGGGACATGGCTGTTTATATAAGAAAAACATGAAATATGGCACTAAGCAGAAGGAAGATGATTACAAGAGAACAGGGGTTCTACTTCAAATTTTCATCTTTAGCCTGAAAACATTTTAAATAAATTATAATTAAATTAGAAAAAGCTATTATAGTAAATCTGCTATAATGTTCTTTCATTAAATAGAAAACATTTCAAGAAAGTTTGAATTCTTTAACAGTATTCAGTTTTTTAAATGGGAATAATGATGACTGGCTTCAAAATAATCTTAGAAAAATTCAATCAGGCACATTCTGTACATACTTTAAATTTTTTCCCTCATATTTTCTTCATGCATCGTGTTTTCAAGGATTTGGCTCATGGTACATCTTGTAATTAACCAGAAGTAGCAAATTTATTCCTGAATCCATTCTACTTAAGTATTGGTGTTACTCATTGGCAAGAATAAGAGGAAATTCAGGGAAGGTGTTTAGTTTCCCTAAATCAGGTACGTACATCCTAAAAGAAATGAGTTACACATCGTGGGCTATTCTCTTCTCTTAAAAAAATAAATCCTGAATATGTATCTAAAAGGCAAACCCTTGGATGATACTCTTTTGATCTGAATGGACCTCAAAAGGAAACTCATTGGAATAAAAGTGGTTAATTCTTCCCTTCATAGATAACCATTTAACGAGTGTCCCTCCTTCCTCTCCTCCTCACTGGAATCCTGAAAGTATTGGAAGCCAATACTTTCTGATTCCAAGGCTTTTGATACTCACCACACCACTTGCAATTGTATCAGTTCCTTCCATGTTTCATTCTGCTGCTCCTTCTGCCTGAAACGCCCTTCTCTCTTGCTCCAGTAACTCAAATATAATCCCTAAGAAATATCTTGGGCACCCCACCCTCACATGCCTTCCCTGCAGGAATATCTATCATATGCTTATATTATTTCATGCGCTTACCGATTCTTGTATTCTGGCTCCCTACATGTGCTATAAGGTCGGTGGGGGCAGACGTTTTTAACATCTTCAGCACCGAGCTTAATGCTTAGTGTTGATGTAGCGTAGATGTTAAATATTTAGGGTGTTCTTAATAACTAATAGGTCAATCAAAAGTTTGGTCTTATTGCTTTCTCGTGTCATTTCAGATGTCTACAGGGAAGTGGGTGTCTCCACTGAAGGTGGTCACCCCCTGTGACTTGGGGGCAGAGCCCTCCTGAGGACCCAAGGCCCCCTGCCCTGCTGGAGTCCAAGAAACATGCAGAGCCTCTTTTTTCTTAGCCCAGAGCAGTCCAGAACGTCTGTACTGAAGGAGCTCAGACATGGGAATTTGGTAGGAAAATGGGAATAGGATGGAGATCTAGAGAATGTGTCTTGAAGTGACCCTTGCAGAGCAGAAATACTGTTTTTATTGTGTGTTTATCTGGAGTGGCTTCTAGGGGTTTTTCAGAGATAATCGGGGGTGGGCTAAAGCTCCTGCAGCCAACTTCATATCACCCATGGCTCTTGCCTCTCAATCCCTCTCCTTCTGCCAGCATAACCTTCTGGGCTGCCAAACATAAAAATTTGTCTTCCATGGCAAGTGAAATCTCAGAAGAAGGTGAAAACATAAGAGCTAGCTAATCTGGATTTTCACCTGTGGTGCACCAGGAAGTCTGACAAATTAGCAATCAGAAAGTAACTTCTTTACTTCCTCCTAACCAAAATCTATACACCTACATCTCTACTTTTGGTGGTTTTTTAAAATTTCTCCAAAATTTTTGGAGGTTCCTCTTTTTGAGAGGTGAATTTGAATTCTTTACTCCTTGACTGTGGACTGGTTTAGCCTCAGTTCACAAGCATTTCCTTCTTTAAGCCTCTTAATTTATAACCCCTCTCTCCAATACCTCCATTCCCTCCCCTTTCAAAAAGTTCAATGCCTTGGTAAAAGTCTCTAGAGCATGGTAGCTTCATGGGAATTAGCTGGATAAGGGCTAGTGTTTACCTGTATTCCACTTTAAAGCTACGTATGGGAGAAGAATAATAGTAGAAGTGAATTGGTCCCAGTACATGAGCAAAAATAAATAAGGAACTGCCATTTCTGCTTCCATGTACCCAACAATGAGAGTGTGGGCATCCCGGATTCTTACTGAGCCCTATTTAAGAATCAAAACTTTTAAATGTGAGCATAACTTATCATTTCAGTCAACAACATGTTGAATTAAAAAAATATACCTTTTATTTGAAAGATTCTGGCTCTTCCCAATAGACTTCATAATTTCTCTTAATTGGGCTGAGGACCAACAGGTCCTTTCTTCCTCTCTCTGGTGACTAGTGGCATCGACCAAGAATGACACTGACTATTAATGTCTTCTTTCTTTGTTTACCAAGGCATGATGATGGTTCTGATTGAATTCTTTTGATACATTCTGGTAAATTTGGGGAGATGAAAAAATTGTGGGGGTAAGGGGAATGGGTGCTGTCCTATCTTGCCAGAACACCGGTGAGAAAGGTCAAAAGGTAGTTTGTCTAGAGTTTATCTCTTCCCAATGTTGGCTATTGGTCTCTTAGCCTGAGGGATCATGTTTATTTTGCAACTTTCTGTAAGAGAAGCCTTAAGAGAAGTAAAAGCTGATGACCAGCATCATGTTTGCACCAAATGTCAAATGGACAAATGAGTTAGTTACTTTGTATTTTCTTCTTTACCCCAGTCACAGGCCTTATCTCATCTCAACTTATTAGACAAAACGTGTTCTCTCTTTCCTCGAATCTCTGCTTAGTGTCTAATGCAACATTAATTTAATCTTCATCAACCTAACCTATGAATGTGGTCCTACCCTAGACCACAGGGAAAGGAAACAGAAGTATAGTAACCCTGTTCAGGAGAAATCAGAGGGGCTCAATTTTTAAAACAAGCATACCACTGTTGCCTCAGACTCAGGAGAAACATAATTGTTCCTCAATTATGATCAATCTCACTTTGCAAATAGGGTCAGATGAGAATGAGTCTATAATTAGGAATAGGCCAAAAGGAATCAAAGTGAGCAATTCACCTTTCTAATTGGAATATGATGCAGAGATAAGGCTGGTCATATGTCCTTAAAGACTGAGAGAAGAAGGTTATGACAGATCCAACAGGCATACTTTAAAGAAAGAAAGAAAGAAAGTTGTTCAGCATTTCCAAACAAGAAGAGAATGTTTATTAATCTTGGTAAGAGTAGAGAGCTGGAGCTCAGAGATACTTATTTCAACCTTTCATGTGAAACTAGGTAGAGTATATGGGAAAAGTTTTTGTCTTATGGTACCGTTTCGGTGGACCAGTCCTGGGTCTGACTGCTTGAAATACGACAGGGAACTGTTGCTGCACGACCGGCAGCCAAGGCCTACAGTGTCACGTAGCTACAGTCTCCTAGAGCAGTCAGAGAAAGCAAGGAATGAGCACCCAAGACTTAGGCTTTGGTAAAAGTGGGCAGATGTTAAAATAAATGTTGATTTTAGGGGTTAAAGGGAAACTCAGGAGCTTACTATACAAAACCAGGAAGAGTTCTTGAAGCTTTTAACCTTCTTTTCAGAGTCTAGAAGTCACACATACGAGGCTTTAAGTTTACTCTAAACTCTTCAGTCTGTGATGGACAATAATGTGGTTTCTGTTTCTGCTTGCTAGATTGCCTGTCTGTGTTTATTTGTGGGTTGCAGCTAACTGATCACACACCATATCTGTTCCATTGCGGTAGACCAGCACTATTTGCTTTGTTATTTTCCTGGAGGTTGTTTGTAAAGTGTTTCCAGACGTCAAACAAATGGGTTATTCCAAGCACTCTTGTTTTCTAAGCATTTAGTGCACCTCCTTTAGTGACTTGGGTTGAAACTCTGATCTGTTGATTTAGGTGGCTAAAGTATTCAGATGGAAGATGGATGGATGAAGAGAGAGAGAAAGATATTTAGATGAACTTATTTTTAAAATAATTTGTTTATGGAAGTCTCGAGAATTAATTCTGGGGTCGTATATTAGAGTGGTGGAGGGAATAGGATAATGAGTACAGAACATGAAAGGGAGAGAGAGAGAGAGAGAGAGAGACAGAGACGAAGAAACAGAGTGAAAGTCAGTTCAAGTGGGTGACTATAACCTCTGGCAAGAGATCAGACAAACAAGTTCAACCCAAAGTCAATTTAACTTTATTGGACCACACTGTCTCAGGCAATTAGAAAAATATTTGTAAAACATCAGATGAGAAAAAGGAGCGTGGAGCCCAATAATATAAAACATGTTTATAAGAGAGAAATCATGAAGTGGGAAGAATAAACACAATTATTCTATCAGCACCTCCTGTTCTTCTAAAGATTACTTCACTCACATGTCGAGAACTCTGAACAAACAGCCAAAATAGTTTCTTTCTAAAATACTCCTACCCCCAAAGTAGTTAGTTTGAAGATTAAAAAAAAAAATCCCAAATTTTTAATTTTTAATTTTCAGAAATTAGAAAAAATTACATACCAGATTCTATGGGATTATTGATTATCTTTAGGCCAACTGATAACATCAAGCCAAAAGGAAAATAACGATTGTCTTTATAGTGCCTATTTGCTCTGGCTTTTCACTTAGGTGAAAAATGCATTGACAACACACACGAGTGATAGTTTCAAAGTTGAGACTCTACTTATACACTTATATGGAGAAGAGAATGCACTTCAACTCTTTATCCAATGGGCTTTCAAGGTTCTTCATAGCTCATGTCAACTTAATTCGCCTCAGTGTGGCATTGGACAGTTTAGCTTGTTTTAACAAGTCTTACAAATTGCAGTAACTCATGAAGTATCTCATGAAGCTAGAAAATACGATGTGCTATAATTTTTGCCATCTTCTATCACACACAACACACAACAACACGCAACACATACAATTCATGGTCTGCTCCTAATTCATGTCCAGAAAATGGTGGTTCTGCCTACTTTCCTCCTCCAAATTTCTCTTTTCCACCAGTTCCTATTCTCTTTACAGTTCTATCCTTGTTATTATGTATCCTTTCTCCTTATCAAATCCCTCCTAATCACCAAATTCTGTACCTGCCATTGAAAAAAATGGTCGGACAGTTTTCTGCTCAGATCACAAAAAGAACATATTGTCTATGTGAAAACGAAGTGAGGTTAATGGCAGTCTTTCACTTCTGCCACGGATATTCTTCCCATGAATGCATCAACCCTCAAATGAGTTCTGTGTCTCTGAAAAAGCAGTATGCATCAAAATCTGTGCTAGGGTCTCTTTATTTTAGAAAATAGCTATTGAGAAATACATGTGAAAAATTTTTTCATATATTTCATATATTTTTCATATATTTTTCACAATATATAAAAAATGTTTATATTAGGTAATAAGATCAAATAAATATTAGGTAATATTCAGATTTCAGATTTCCAAGACTTCTAATACCATATACTGTTGAAATTTTCTAATCTGGGACTTCATTTGTAATCATCATTATTCTTTGAACTCTAATGAGCCTCATAACTTTTTAAAAATATTTTTAAAGGTGAGAGAAACAGTTACTATATGTTTACCATGATTATGTACAATTTGTAGAAAAGTTTAGATTATCACAAGAAATGGTTATATGCCTATAGTGAGAAAATACTGGAGAAATAGAAATATCAACTAGATGATAACTTGACACCAATGTGTGTGTGTGTATCCATGAGTGGATTTGTGTGTGTGAGTGTGTTTCCTTCTGTGTCATTCTACTTTAAGTAGTTTTAGAATTTCATGCATTCACTAGTCCCCTTTCTTCCCTACCTCAGTCAAAACAGTGGAAGAGGGAAGTTTCCATGGGCATCTGGTCACTTCTTAAGTACTATTATTGAATCAGTGTTCTTGGAAGAGACTGATGTGGTAAAACATTTCTGTTCATTTCCCTCTGAAGAATGTCACATTGGGTAATGTTCTGTGGGTGGTCATGTAATGAGACACTGGTGTCTGTCTATGACACATATTGTATATGAAAGGAGGCGTAGATAAAGGTAACTTGAATTCCATCCCTCTCTGTGTTTATATGATGCTTATCGCCATGCTATCCACACACCCAGACTAGAAGCTTTACAACAAGTAAATTTTCTACCTCCATTCATTTGAAACCAGTGGACAATGAGTCTGGGCAAGCTCTCTAAGGGTTAATATGCACATATGCTTCTGGGTAGTCAGAGATGAAAATGGACGGACCCAAGTGGCAACAATTTCCCCATTTCCAATAATGTAAGCAACTGCTTTAGTGAAATACCACTGGAAATGAATCTTCTGTATTATAAACATATTCTAAGTGCATTTGCAGGCATCTAGCTATTTAAATTGTTTTTACCTAAACCAGTGACTTTTGTAAAAATATAGCTATCCACGGTCCTAGTTTATTTGGAAGAGTAATAGCATGGAAAATTTTAAAGGAAAACATTTAGCTATTTTTCCTGTAGGAGAGAGCAAGTATTCCAGTGATTCTGTGTTTGTATGTGTTGTGTATATGTGTATGTATAGTAATTATAATACATGTATAATATATTATAAATTACTTTTAACTTAAAAGCATTGAAAGTACATATTCCTTTTTTGCATGTAAATGTAACTTCTAATAAAACTGTCCCAAAGATACTTCCTTTTTTCCATCCCATTATAGAATTGACACAATAGAGAATGTTGTTGACTAAGACCAAACATCACTGAGTCCAATTGGACCTTTTACAAAGTCAAATTATAACAATAATGAGACTTGTAGAACATCTGTATTTTCTTTTGGAGAGTCTTTCACTTCCTTCCTCTTTTTAGCCTCTAACTTCCTTTGTTTTCTTTTAGTCTTGAACTGTAACCGGGACATTCTGGAACACAGATTTATTCATCTTGACCTCAGCTGTGATTAATCCACCCGAGACAAAGATCAACTTCTGGCCAACACTGGTTCCCTCTCCCTTACATCAATAATGCAAATTCACCTACTTTTCTGTAGTATATGCTCTAGGAATGACTGAAAAAGAAAACTCAGACAGCGAAGAGACAAGATTCATCTATGATTCATTTAAGAAACATGTATTAGGTACCATTGATGTATTAGGCACTGAGTATGCGGTATTTTAAATTAATGGCTATTAATTTTACTGCACTTGAAATTCTGAAATTCAAATGAGGCTTAAGAGGATGATGAATGGCTTACAGTCCACATTTGTAAGTCCTGTTCTTGTTTCGCCACCATATGGTACGAGAAGCAAGATTATAATTTTCTTTGGGTGGGAGGAGGCGTTAGTGCAGATTAATCAAGCACACTGGCAGCTAAGATGAATGACACCTTAGTTAATACTAAAACCTCATTGGAACCATTAGTTTTGACCTCTTTATCAAAACTTTTACCCAGGCTGCTAACAATTAATAAAATTGATGAATCTGAGTTTCAGCCTTTTGCCTTTTTTTTTTTTTTTACTGGTCATTTGTCAATCAGTAGTATTTATTGAGAATTCACTATATACAGAGCATTGTGCAGACTTGAAGCCTCCAAACCTTGTTAGGGGGAAAGTATTTGAAGGAGTATTAATAGGCTTCTTGAGACCAAGTTGTCACATTTGCAAATAAATTAGTTCAATAATAAGAAAAGGGTTTCTCTTTACAAGAGGCCTTCTCAGAGTCTCTAATCTTCTAACACATTGTTAATAGCCAAAGAAGGATTTAGTATTCAGCATTTCCCTTTGTTATCCTCTAATTTTCAAGCACCAATTAATATTTTCTGGAAATTGTGTTCTGCAAATCTCAGTAAATAGGAGCTGTGGTCACTGGTTTCAGAAAAGAGAGTTAATGTCTCTTTTGTAAAGGTTATTCTATAACCATAAATGTTTAAAGTAAAGAAGGTCAGAGTTGCTTAACCAGTGGTTCACAAACCAAAGTGACTATTAAGTTTTCACTGACAGCCATTAAAATACACAAATTCTCAAAGTCTGGCCCTCCATCAGATTTATTCATTTAGAATTTGGATAGAAAAAAACCCAAACCCTCAAGATCCTATGTTAATTCAGATGATGAGGCAGGTGTGGAAAACACTGTCCAGTCCAAATCAGTCAATGCTCAAAGAAGGTTTCGAAGGATCTCTAAGCCTCATTGCCAAGGCACCACTGTTTGATAGCAGACGGCTACTTCCCTGGCTTCTCCCCTGGACCCTGGACCCACAAGCTAGCAATCATAACACCAATAGTGATGCAGACTGTTCTGAAGAAACAAGCTATGAGGTTAAAAAACAAACAAATTAAAAAAAGAACAATAAATAGAATAATTGGAGAGACTAAACCATCCCAGCATTTCTAAAACCGTGGTATACACACTATTTGATACCAAATCATTTGAGTCTGGTGATATACTCCAGGACAGGGCACATACAGTCTGCCTCGCTTTTATTTACGGCCTGCAGAGAGACTCAAGTCTCTGAAGTTCATCCGAAGTAGAGGGAGTGGGAGCGGGGGGACTTCTGAGACAGTTGTTCTCAACCTTGGCTACACATTAGAATTAATCAGGGGCTTTTAAAATATGAAAGGCCACGCTCACCGCAAAATCATTCATCTCTGGCTGTGGTCTCTAGGCGCAAGTATTTTTTAAATCACTCAGATGATTCTAAAATGCAGCCGAGGTTGGCACCTGCCGCTCTAACACGATGAACAGAATGAGTCATGGGCTAAGGATGTCCTTGTCTTCATTTTCCTGTATGGGAAGGCCAACGTACTGCATTCTTTTGTTTGTTTTCATTTTTGTTTTTAATTAAATTTACTTGGGTAATGTCGGTTAATAAAGTTATATCGGTTTCAAGTGTACCATTCAATAATACATCATCCGTATATTGCACTGTGTGCTCACCACCTGAAGTTGGATCTCCTTCCGTCACCATGTATTTGACCCCTCTACCCTTTTCTACCTCTCCTCTCTCCGCTTTCCCACTGTACTGCTTTTTTTGATGTAGGGTAAAAATATAGATTCTATTTTTTAAAAAAAATGTAGATTCTTTATGAAATCATTTAGTTAAGGTAAAAGCAAAAAGTGAGTTGGTTTTTTAAAACCTATATGAAGTGACTAATCGAGCAGGTGTTAATCTGATATGGCAAAAACCGCGGAGACTGCGGATGAATGGGGTTCAGCCAATTCTGAGCCAGTGAGCAGTGAGAGGACAGAGAAGCAAACGTGCCGCGGGCAGCTGAGTCCCCTCAACGGTGACCCGGTGACCCGGGAGACAAAGATCCCGCTGCTCGCAGTTCCCACGGCTCCTTTCCTTCCTTTGTTCAGCTTTTCCTTGGTTCCCACCCAAAAGCATCCAAATGATTGCTGTCTCCCAGCACCTGTGAATGGGTCTCTCTATTTCTTGAAAGCAAAAGGAACTTCTTTCATAAGAAAACTATGTGGATATGGGCCCTATAGTTAATAAATATGTTTATCGTCCTTTAAGTATGAGTCTTCACTTCAGAGCTGCAATATGTAAGCATGAAAACACGTGCAAATGTGTATTTTTAAAGTTTACGAAGGGTCCCTGGCTGGCCCCTCACTGTCTCAGGTTACTCTGGCCATGGCTGGCCACACTAGATCCAGCTTGGCCTCCAGAAAAGCACTTGTGCACATGGTCCACACTGGGAGGTCACTCTCCTGGGTTAAAAAAAAAAACTAGACAAAATATTCCACACAAGCACGAATCATATATGCACACACGCGTGCATGCACACACACAAGAAAACAAATATAATAAGCATAACCAAACTGCAGCAGTCCAATTGATTAGAACAATAAATAGATAAGAAACTTATCTGTACACCTGAAGCTTACTGGATTTCATTAACCAATGCCACATTAAAAACAAAACAAAACAAAACAAAACAAAACAAAACAAAACAAAAAAAAAACCCCTAAATGTGAAATTAAGACAAATTCATACATGAAAGCTGAGAGAATTGTTACTTGCACACTGCTCTACCATAAACAAGAAAGTTAATCAGGTTGAAGGTAAATTATAAAAAGGACCTAGAGAAAAACTAGAATCTAAAAGGAATTAAGATCACCAAAGATGGAAAATGAGTGGCGAATAGTAAAGGACTATTTAATTTTTTTTTTGTTAGGTAATGTAAAAACAAATTATTGCTTAAAACAGAAAATGCCATCATAATTGGTGTTATATTGTTGTAGAGCTAAAATAGTAGCCAATTGGCTACATTAGTAGCCAATGCTTGGAGGATGATGCCTGTAATTATACTATTGTAAGTTTCACATATTTTAAAACCGTGAATCTGAAGTGATACGATAACTTTAGGTACATTGGGATAAATAGCAGATGCAGTTCGTAATTCCTGGAGCAACCACTAAAATCTAATAAAAATTAATCTGCTAAAAAAATTGATAATTAGTTGCTTCATCTACTGGAAAGACTTCATGGAGCAGGTAAGAAATGATAGTATTTGTAATAGGGTAAAACAAGTTTGGTGAAAGACAAGAGACAGGATTTCAGGTAGGGGCACAGACTTGGGGTAATAAATATATGTGCGAATGGGAGATGCTTTGTTTGATTGAAGGAAGACGGGGAGCAAATGGCAGCCACATAAGCAGGTCAATGACCTGCCATAAAAACTGTGACACCAGCTTTAAATATGGTTCAATTGTTAAGTGGGGAAAGTATAACCATGCTAAAATGTTACTCGAAAGCTAACATGTGTTCAGAACTATGTTTAAGGCATAGCACTTTCTAGCATTTGACTCTATACCTCCCAGCACATCTGTGAAGCAGGAAAGAACATGAGCCCCAATATGCTAGGGAAGAAATGGAAGCCAACAGATGCAAGTATTTTGCTCAAGGCTGGTAAGTGTTAAGGCTTGGATTTAGATACAGCCCTTAATCCTTAGGTTACCCTGTGAGTGTTATAGTTTTTAATAGTCAAAATAGATGGGAGGCCAGTTTCACAGGGAAAGAGAAATCAATGGTCTTATTAATCCACTTCCTGGATCCTGAAATTTCTGTTTTACAAGAGTTAATTTTTTCTCATTAAAGTTGATACAATAGAGATATGTTAGAACAGAAAATTGGGAATGAAGCTAAAGGTTGTGAAAACCACATTATAAGAATTTAGAGTTTGAGGTGTTGCAGTGATGAGAAATTTGTGTTTTTTGAAACCTGCATTAAAACTGGAAATGTTTATTGTTTAGTTAAAATTAATGGTTTGAATTGATAAATTGACTAAAACATAGCACGAGGTGCTGTTGTAAGCACATTCCTGAAAAACTTCCAAAGACCATGTTTTCTCTGAAAATATATAACTAAATACTTAAATTATACAAGAAAAAAGTGTCTAATGCATGCCAACCATTTTCCAAATCAATCTATTTTTCCAAATGCTTCACATCCATGCCTCAAGGGAACTAAATATGCTCAGTGAAACTTTCTATTTTCCTAAAGGGCTTAGAGGGAATCTTACTTGCTAGATCTTACAGCAGAAGGAACATAGATTTAGTGGAAAAAACATCCATCATGAGAGGAAGTATGGTTAGGGTAAGAACTCTTCAAGGATGGGGGGTGATAATCACAAGGGAAGAAATACAGGGAAGAGTGTTTTAGCTTCAGCATCTATGATTATTGTTTTCACTTCTACCTCTGTTGGTCTATTCTGATTCTCACTGATGTTGTCTAAGGCTTTAAGTTTGCAGAGTGGAAAAAAATTTTAAGTTTCTATAAGCATTTTTCAAATCATGTATATAGTTCTGCTAATTTGCGTTTATGTCAATAAAAACAAAGATTCAGACTCTTCCTTGTCTTTTTGAGTGAAGTGTACGTTTTGCAGATATTTTTATTTTGTATCAATACATTAAAAAAGAAAGAAAAGAGGGAGAACTAATGTTCTCTGAGTCTGTTCATGAATTCGAATGAGTCCAATGACCACATTAGCCTGAATTTATCTCTAAATTTATCTTCTAAAAAGCCAGGTGCCTTTGGAAACCTCTAGATTAATATGTCACATACAATCACAATTATATAATCACGCAATGTAAAAACGATTACTTAAGTAACATTACTGCTTAACCCTGATAGTTACCTATACATGAATATGGGCAAATAGGCAATTTCACTACAGAAGACAGCTTCGTTAGAAATTGTTTTTATGATGAAATGGTTGCAGTTCCAAAAACAAAAACAAAAACAGAACAAAAACCCACCCGAACTAAAAAGGCACAGCTTTGATTGCTTGGCTTGTGAATAAACTTTCCAGAATGCTTTTCAAATTGGGCACAGAATAATGTCGCAAGCCAAACAATCAAAGACAACGTGGTGAAGAAAACGTGTGTTTTAGGTTGATGCTCTAATTGATAGTAAGGTTAGAGGACTAGGTGTGTGTACAAGTGCAATCATGCTCGCCCCAGCTAACAATAGGGCTATGTTAGCCAAATAAGGTCAGTTAGAGTCTCTGCCTCCTAGAGTCTGGACGTAGAACAAGAACAGAGAGGACGGGACAGATGCCCAGAGCTCTCCTGTGAGAAGAGAACGTCTCCTTTACCCGAATCCTAACGAGCATCTTCCTCCCAAAATATTTAAGTGCTCTGGGCTCTTCTAGAGGGTGTGTGATTCATTTGGTTAATTTGGTTGAATAAAGTAGCCATTTTTCAAAAAAGAAAAAATCATGACCTCACCGATCTAGTGAAAAATAAATCAAATGATTTGATTAAACTGACCTTCACTTAGTCAGAGAGGACCCAAATTGTGGGCGGAGGGGGTAGAGCCAGAGGGTAACTGAGGTGACATCATGCACAGTCTTTCCTGATACTCTCTCAGCGGCTTAACTTTATGGACGTGGTCTAGTATAATTTATGATGGAAGTCAGACCAAAGGATAATACATCAATTAAGGCAGAAAATAAAACATTGATGGAGATTAGGTGTTAAAGAAGGACTCATTCAGTAGAAAGATTTAAAAAAAATTTTTTCTGCTTTATTTTGCTTTTCATAAATAACTTTTTTCTAAAAATCTGTCTCAAAATTTAATGCAATGTGCTCTTTTGCTTTGCTCCTAAACTGTTAAAGAGATGGACTGTTCTACCTGTAACTGTCAATAGAGATCAATACACAGTATCAGAGAGAAAATTATTTATCTAATAAAGACTTTTTTTCTTACAGGGATCTTTGCCCTCTGATCTATTACTGCACTCCAAGTTTCTTAGACGTTCTAAGAAAGCGCACAGTAATCTATATTTATTTCAATGAGGACGTTTCTGTGTAATAAATGATAGAAAAATAAAGGTAAGCTAAGTATATTAAATAGCAGATAAATCAAGTTATATTCAAATAAAGATAATTTATAAAATTGACATTCATCCCCAAACTAGCCTTCGAATTGCAAAAAAGACAAATGCAAACGTCACGCAGAGTAGATTAGGAACCACGGAGTGTCAGTTCTTTCCAGCTGTTTAGGTATGTGGCAATGAAATGACCCACGGACAAGAAAAATATACACGCTGGTTCTACGATCTGCACTAAATAATCCAGAGCAGGGCGACCACATGGGTTCCAACACTTGTGCGCTCACACAGGGATTCCACGGAAAGGGGGTCGGGAAGGCACCGGCAGATAGACTGATCTTTTGGGGAAAAGAAAAGAAATGAACGAGGTTTGAAATTCTCTAGATACAGCACATAAACTCCATCCCCCCTCCTCCCCCCCCCGAGGAAAAGCCAAATAAAGTCATCTCTGTCTTGTTAGGAAAAGCCTAGAAAAACATAACCACTAAAAATAAGGGTACATTCTAGAAAGACCATGAATACCAACATAAAGCTTATCTGAGATGTTAGGATTTAAGGAATATTTAGTTTTCCCTTTAATATTGGAATATTAATGCCCTTAAATTTATTTTAAAGAAAAACTGACACCTGGTTAAGAGGTTCTCGTGTGTAGGCAATTTTGTCACGTTGCTAGGTAGCCATAAAACTGGTAGATCTAATGTGGACTTTCCCCGGTGCCATAAATCATTGTTTTCCAGAGTTTTGAATTACAATGACAACCTTTTTGGCCAGGTCTGATCTTGTAAATTGACATTCAGTAATGATGGTGGCCAGATTTAAGCTTAGCTTAGAAGGGAAATCTGTGTGTAATAGAAATTCAGAACAAAATCAAATTAGATTCGCAAAATGCATTACACATGAAAAATCAGGACTGGGTTGTTACAGTGCTTTATAGCTTTTAGAGGATGCCACGATGCCACATTGGTTAACTTATTATTCATTCATTCATTCATTCATTCATTCTTATTATGTTTATGCCTACAGCACCTGTCTTTCTACGTGGTCTCTTATCCAAGTACTAACCAGGCCCGACTCTGCTTAGCTTCTGAGATCAGACATTGATTGTTCAGAGTGGCATGGCCGTAGACCATGGTTAACTTTTCTGATGCTCACCTTGGGAGAAGGTGATTACTATCCCTCCCTTGCAAATGGATTAACAGTGTCAAAGATGCTAAGAGGCTTTCCTCCATTCTCTCAGATCACTTCTCGGAGTCCAGTGGCCTGTGGCAGACTGTTTGGGACATGGACATGCAGCATGGATCCTCTGAGTCACCAAGTCAGGCCTCTGACTGACATTAGTCATTTGGAGGCCACTGTGGATTACAGGCCTGTCACTTGACCTGTAGCGTGAGGATTATGGAAGCAATCTGAATGTAGATTGGGGCGTTGCTTAGAACTTAGCCAGAGATGTATAGACACTATGAGGCCAGGGGAATCAGTCTGCGACACACAGTATGAAATAGAGTAAGACTATAAGCAGGTCAGAATGAAACACAAATCTGAAAACTATGCCTTATCCAGTCCAATTTGCTTTTTGCTAAGCTGATGGTTCAGTTGCACATATTTAAGTTTTTCAAAATAATTTTATGATTATCTTTTAATAATTTAGAGGACTGTCCAATTCCCCTGAAATAAGATTTCCCTAAGGAAATGCTTGATGAGTGCATCATCTTATAATTATTTAAGGCATGGACTATGCTTTGCCTAATAAATTCAAAGCACAATTTACTGAATAACCATGAAACTGTCTCACCTCACAAAGGTTAAGGGGATGGTTCTGGAGTCAAATTGCCTTGTATTTGAATCTCAGCATTACTTGCTAATTGAGTGGTTTTTGGTAAATTACTCAATCTCTTTTTCTTACATCCCTCTTCTGAAAAATAAGAATTATAAAAAGGATGCCTACTTCACAGAGGTTTTGTGAAGAATCGAAAATAATCCAGATATGCATTTAATGAATGCATTATAATATGAGCTCTTATTTATGAGGTGTTTTAGAATCGCAAGCAGAATTATCTATGTGACAGATCCTAACCATACCCTAAGCACTGTTCTCACATGAGTCCCAGTAAATACTACTAAGTGATTTGCCTGTTCTGGACATTTAATGTCAATGTAATCACATGATAAGGGCCTTTTGTGCCTGGCTTCTTTCATTTTGAACAACGTTTTCAAGGTCATCCATGTAGTCGTAGATATCAATATTTCATTCCTTTTTATGGCTGAATATTATTCCATTGTATGAATAAACTACATTTTGTTTAATCATTCATCAGTTGATGGACATTTGGACTGTTTGCATTCTTTGGCTATTATGAATAATGCAGCTATGAATATTCACATGTAAGTTTTTGTGTAACTATGTATTTTTAATTCTATTGTGTACATACCTATGTGTAGGATTGCTGAATCATATGGTAACTGTGTTTTTAACTTTTTAGGAAATGCCACGCTATTTTCCAAAGTGGTTGCACTATTTTAAATTCCTACGAATAGTGTGTAAGTATTCCAATTTCTCCATATCCTCACTAACACTAGTAATTGACCTTTTAAAAAAATATATAACTATCCTAGTGAGTGTGAAGTAGTATCTCATTATGGGTTTGATTTGATTTCTGTAATGACTAATAATATTGTCATGTGCTTAGTGGCCATTCGTATATCTTCTTTAGAGAAATGTCTATTTGAATACTTTGCCCATTAAAAAATTGAATTATTCATCTCTTATTATTGAATTGTAAGGATTCTTTATATAATTCTATATGCTAGCTTCTTATCAGATATGTTATTTGGAAATATTTTCTCTCATTCTATTATTTGTCTTAATTTTCTTGATAGTGTCCTTTGAAGCACAAACATTTTAAATTTTGACAAAGTCTAATTTATCTATTTTTCTTAGGGGTCATATCTAATCTAAGGTCACAAAGATTTAAACATGTTTTATTCTGGAAGTTGTATGGTTTTAATGATTACATTTCAGTATTTGATCCATTTGGAGTTAATTTTTACATATTGTGTGAAGCAGGAGTCCAGCTTCATTCTTTTGCGTGTGGATACTTTGTTGTCTTATCATCATTTCTTAAAAAGACCATTCTTTCTCCAATTGCCTTGTCTCAAATTAATTGACTATAAACGTATAGATTTATTTCTAAATCTAATAGATTTTTGAGTTAATTTCTGTGAACGGTGAGGGATAATAGTCTAAGTTCATCTTTCTGCATGTGATTATCCAAATGTCCTAGTGCCATTTCTTAAAAAGAGGACTGTTTCTTCTGTCTCAAAATTGTTTTTTTCACCTTCAAAAATCAACTGATCGTGAATATAAGGGTTTTTTTCTGAACCCTCAATTCAGACATAAGAATATGTCTATTCTTATGAGTCAGTTATTTTAAAATTGTGTCGGTAGGCACACATGGTGAGGGAGCATGTTCTGCTTACATAGGTAATTCCATTTCACTTTTTTCCTCTGAAAAAATAAAATAAAATAAGGCAGAAGTTAAACTAAAAAAATGTAAAGTGAGGCACAGGTTAAGCTAAATGACAGACTACTGGATGAAGAGCCCCAGAATTTATAAGAACTAATTTGAATTTTAATTAGCAGGGTCTAAAATAACGGGGATGCCCAGCTGATAGCTTCCCATTTTTGCTAAATGAAGAAAGAAGACCGATAAAGAACACTGCAAAAAATAAAAAGTGCAGGGGTAGAAGTTAGGGTAGGGACTGTATCAGTACTGATAGTAGATTGTGTCACAAGCTACATCCCTGAAACAGATTTTCCTGCCACAAAATCCATCTTTATTATTCCCTTGGCAGTGGGCTAAATTAAAGAGCAGGGGAAAGGAAGGAATTGTTGACAGAATTGTACATGCAGTCAATGGTAGCCAGTGTCCTGGGAGGGACTCACGGAACATTACCATTCTTGATGCAATGCACATGTTGTACTCAGGAAGGAATGCAGAGAAAACTCCTGACAGTCAAAATAGGATTTGCATATGCTGGCTCGGTTGATGGACAGTAGGGCCTCCTATGCCTGCCTCCGGCATTTAGCTATGCTTGTGGTCAGCCTTCAGGAATTCAACCTATGGGATGTGGAGGCTTAAAAAAAATCCAGCTAACGGGAATGCAGCAGGAGCAATGCCCAAACGCTCCTCTCAAACAGATCTGTTCTGACTTAGAAAACATCGGTATAGAAAAGATGAGGACTAGTCTTCATTTGTTCCAGGCCTGCCTAAATTTCTAGTCATCTTATTTAATAGTGTGATACAGAGGATAAACATACTAGAAATGTTACAGTTGAAACTAGAAACATGTGAATTTAGTAACAAAAACCAAGGAGTAAACAAGACAAGAGGTTCATTCTATAGAACAAGATGATACCACTTGGTCCATATAGAGCAGAACAGGTCTCAAGAGTCATGTGACTATTTAAAAAACTATACCCAGCTACTTTAAAAAGTTAAGACTAAATAAAGGAAACTAAACTAAACTAAACTAAACACTAATTAGAAGTAGAGAGTAGAATGGTTAAGAGAATAGATGCTAGAGCAAGTCTTCCTGAGTAAAATTTTCATACCTGCCACTTACTATTGTGAACTGGAGCAAGGAATTTCGCCTCTCCCAGCCTCTGTACAAGGGGTAAACACCATAACTATCTAAAGAGTTGTAGCAAAGATTAATTGGGTCACTATGTGGAAAGCACTTATGAATAACAAACTTACAAAGTGATAATATTATAATGTCTTTTTTTGGTCATACATTCTTTTCAATTCCAACTAAAACAGTAAGGGGTCATTTAAAGCTTAAAAATACCAGTTCAGTTCATCCCATTTTTGAATAATTTGGTGTATAATGTAGTATCAATATTATTTGATGATAGGTAACATCAAATCTAATTTTATGTTTAATGGAATATTAAATGTGTTCATTGTATTCTTGATTCTTAGTGAATCAAACACTTCTGAAAAGAAAAATAAAAAGCAGATAAAATCTTTCAAAATGAAAAAGAAATCTATAATTATGGTGGTAATAAATACATATTTATTTTGAATTTTTTTGCATAAATAACTATGTTTTTATAAAATAGTTTTGACTCAGAAAAATGAGAGTCAAGTTTACATTATTTTCATAATAGATGTGAGACTGAAAATTAAGTACAAGCAATATATTTGAAAATTTAATGGCATATTAATGATCCTCTTTGTGAAGTGACAATCCTCTCTGTAATATGAATTGCCTTACCAATTTAATTTGTATATATATTTAAGTGTTTAAAGTAAAGTACACAAAATATTTGTATATAAATGGAGTTTAACATGTAGTTTCTAGATGCATTGACATCTCTAGGCGATTAGAAGAATCAATGTCCCTTTTCTTTGTGGTCATTAAAGGCTTAGACATGCCAGACTCTGACCAAGGTTAAGGTTAAGGTATGAGATGGGCCTGCTTAATGGTGGCGTATGGCATTTTCTCTCTTTTTACGTAGATTAGAGACAGGTTGCCAATAGCTCCCTCGTGAGATGATCCACGACATTTAAGTGAGGGTCCGATGGCAACTGACGTCTTCACAACTTTCTGCTACAGTCTTAACGTTATATGGAATTTAGTCTTCCTGTTTTGCATTCACTTTTTATCTCTCATTTCTCATCCCATCTGAATCTGTAGACCTTTGTTTAATGATGCTTCCTAAGGTAATTTTAGCTTCCCTGCTTTTCTTCTACGTTCCTTACACCATCCCCCCATTCCCCCATAAAATCAATTTCTGTTCACCACCCTCCTCCACCTGGCCGCTATAGTTTCTGCAGCCAACCCTTCAGAGTTTTATGGTTTGTTTGCACCTACGGTATGTAATGCTACACTGTTCATTGTGGTTGCCAAGCAATGGCATGTCATTAACCTCCAAGGGAATTCCTAAGTTCCCAAACACACTCATTCAAGAAGGTCACCCTCAAGACATCTGTCTTCCTTTCTGACCTGCTGCAGATGAGCAGCAGCTGTTGGGCCGCACTTAGGTCGTAACATATCCACTGTCTGCGCCACTATCACATCCCAAGCAATCCATGCACCCTACGGGTGATGCTATTGTTCTGAGATGCTAACCCCTCCAGCGTGGTCTATTTGTGGGCAGAATATTGCCCCTTGATGAGTACTGATTACTCTTCCCAGAAACGCTGTCATCTAGAGAGACTATGTGCCACCAATAACGAAACACTTTATACTCTGTGCGGTCCTGGGGGTCACCCTTGCTACAGTAGCCACAACAGTTCACGGCTGTCCTTCCGATAGCTCTCCACTGCCAGGCCCAAGGAGACGAATCTCAAAACTCTCTTTTGACACAAGTGCCTATCTCAAGTTGTATTCTCATCAATCAGTGTCTAGGCAAAGAAATGTATCAGTTTATTAATTCTCCCTACATACCTTGCCTCATGCCTACTTTTGCTTAGAATCTGCTTATCTGTGTAGCATCTTCTCCCTCAATTCCTCCCCACTTGCCTCAGTCCAGTCATCCTTCAAAATCAAGCTCACATCTCACCATCCCCCGTGGAGCCTGCCCCAGACTCATCCAGCTCTGTGAGATTTAGCCCCCTATCAATTTCCTTTAGTAATTTCTTTTCTTACCACTGATTTGACCACTATCACATTTTTTTTCTAGAATTCCAATATGTTAGAGGTGGAAAGGACCTTAGGTAACAATGTATCTGTTTCTTCTTTTGTACAAGTGATAACCTGAGGCTCAGGAAATTGAGTGACTTTTGCAAGGGCCCAACCTCCTGTCCTCTGGATCTGAGGGGATCCTAGCCTTCCATGGCTAGGGTTTTGACATTGAAAATTAAGGCGCTGACCTGCAGTTTGGAAATACAGAGAAAAGAAAGCCTAAGTCTGAGTCCTGGTTGTAGGAAGGTTCAGGAAGACCAAAAGTTTCAATTCCAAGGAAATATGCCAAGACCAACAGTCAGCCACCACATAAAGGGTTAACCAAAGGAAGTAATCACATTTGAGTAACTAGATTTAAGAGCTGAGGCAGGAAATATCTACTGTAACCATGGTATCCAAGAGCATTAGAAACCTTTTAAGAATAATTAGAAAATGAGGCCTTAGGGAAGAAGCTACTAAAAAATGCATACACAAGAGTGACATAGTGGCAGTGTGTGTGTGTGTGTGTGTGTGTGTGTGTGTGTGTGTGTGTGTGTGTACCTCATATAGGACTTTTTCTTTTCCTGTACTTGACTGTGACTTTCTTGAGGGCCATGACTATCGTTGACATAATTGCATCTGGAGCACCTAGCTGTGCGGCATTCACGGTAGGCACATACTACAAGTTGGTTGTCTCTGATGCTGAGGTCCCTCTGGTCCTTAGGAAACGTCTCACGTAGCTGTGCAAGTCTTTAAGTGACGTGATGAGGGCCTCAATGAGTTGCGAACTCCTCTAGGACTTCCTCTCTGCCCGAATGTTCTAGCCGATGCCACATTCCCACCCTGTGTTGTTCTTTGAATGCCACACTCCAGCTGGCAGTGATGGTAGAAGAGGAGGAAAAGTATTCGTTTGTGCCAGTTTACAGGCAAAAGCTTCTGGCTACAAGGTGGCATCCTACTGCTCCCTAAGGTTCCAGGACAGTCAGGCCGAGGGACATCTGAACATCAAGCTCTTTCAGTGGCCTTTGGAAACTCCTTCTGGTGTGGGAATTTGACATGCTCTGCTCTGCAGACTCCCTGGAACAGGCTCATGTTGGTTTTAACCTGACTCGTGCAGACAATTTAGCTGTAGTTTGAAAATCGTAAGGGCCATTTGCAATAACCATGCCAGAGCCATTGGGAGAGAATGATGCTGTACCTTTCAGAGCAGGCCTGCCTGAAGTCATCATCACCAGCTTCCTCACCCTGGGCACCCCTCAGCCTTTCCTTTGTCGCTTGAAATCTGCACCCGTTGGTCCTACTGAGCCCACACTCCTGACTCGGTCTTAGTCTTCTCTCCTGCCAAATCTAGCATCCTCCCAGGTGAAAATCCAGTGACAAAAATCCTTTGAATTAAGTGGGAAACATAAGCTGTCTGCTGCTCAGGAAGGAACAGCAAGACCAGACCTGTCCTGAGACTAAGTGAAGGGAAAAGTGAAATTTTAGCACTCACACCTCTTTTAGAAAATATGCACAAGGAGACATTCCTGTTCTGAAATACCAAGGGGGTGGAAATGGATCATTAGGGAAATCTGATAGGCATGAGAAAGCACTTACAAGGCCCCCTGACCCCTGATGTTCTGGTCTCCCTCAGACCCCAGGAAGTGGTGACTACAGCCAATTGTCACTTATCCACAGTGATTTGGGCCAGGGGAACACGGCTAATGGAGGTCTTTTGTAAATTCTCAAGTCTTGTTTTAGTCATTAGTTTCAAAATTCTTCCCCTCCAAAGCTTTTACCAGAACCGCTAAGTGGCCAGCTTGGGTCTCAATCCTCAGCTCACCCTCTGTCCAGGGATAACTAAACTGGGATAAAGGTCCCAGCTCAGGTCCCAGGAGAGCAAAATTAATGAAAAGAAACACTGAGAGATCCCTCGGAGTCAAGAGAGTCCTAGCTTCCTGGGAAACGCTATGACAACTGCGAGCAAGGGGAGCTGTCTGTCCCTGCCTGAAGCATCTCAACCGCCTCACGGCAGGATTTAAATCCAGCCTTCATGCGTTGTGGGAGCTCCAACGATTTACTTCTGGGCAGACGTACCCCTCTCTACTCCTGAATCACAGTTAAATTCCCTCTTTGAATATAGAACTAGTGTTGATGGTAGAAGAGGAGGAAGAGGGTTCATTTTTTTAAGTTAAAGAGCCAGGAGGAAAAGCTGGGCATATGAAATGGTGTCTGAGCTGAGACCCCTGGGGAAATAGCATCCTGTGGCGTATCACTGGCTTTGGCGTTTGCAGAGGCTGGTGGGGAGCAAAACCCTCTAGGCTCCTCTGTGAGCTGTTGGCATCAGTGCACCAAAATGCTCCAAACCAATCAATGAATCCTTCGCATTTGTATTCATAGAGCCCTCAGCTATTACCATAAGTGAGGTCCTCAGATGTCACGGTCCTACCCTCTCCCAACCCTCTTAATTGTAGATACTTTTCACAGACAAAAATATGCTTAGTTTTAATGGCGGAAAAGATTTTTGCTTCTCTCACAGTTGCCTCTTCCTCAGTTTGCAGAAGAGCTGACTTGGTGGGGGACCCAATGATGTCATATAGTCATGGCATCACTTTTCAACTGGTGAAAGAAATAAACCTCCCTCCACCTGCAAAAATAAAATTGATAGCGTTCCCCATACATTTTTATATCATGTCTTAGGAAAAAGAATCCGCCACCCAACTCTTGACTGGCAATCACTTTATTCTGTGGTTGAAAAATGATGCTATGACTAAAGGCTATTGTTCTCCTGCCCAGGAGAGACTAAGATTTAAGGGGAACGCGGACCGATGGGAAAACATCAAAGAAATGAACTTCTCGGGTACTTTTCTCCAAAAGCAATGCTGCACATAATATTTAAAATTTCTTTCGATCTTGATCAATTTTAAAAGTTGAAAAGAACGGCCCCAAATAGGAAATCTCTCCAAAATGTTTAGGTCCCTAATCTTTTCCATGTTATGTAAGTACATGAAGACAGGAATGACATCTTTTCCTTACAATATATGCTGCCCACTATGTCAGCTACGAATTGGTAATTATTTTCATAACATTTCATTTTTATTGACGTTAAATATTCCTTGTGGTTACAATGAATGTAGCTAAAGTAGTAATAGTTCTCATTTCCTTAAGTTGAGTTCCACTTCATTATGTTAGGAGAGAAGGAAATGGAAAGACCACCTTTCTTATGATCTACATTCTTTTCTAGTTGTTAAGTTAAGCAGGGGCAGGTGGCATCCCAAAGCAAGTAATATCATAACTAGGTGCAGATGGGTTATCTCACTCTAGAGAATTAGCTAGATGTGTCGACTTAATTTGGACACTTCTTTAATTTTAAGAAAAAGAGTGGAATGAAATCTCAAAGCACTGATAAATGGACACTTTTCATCGTTCACATGCAGACAAGAGAGGGTAAAAGAACTTCGAAATTCTACACCACCAGGATTCTCAAGCACGAAAACTGGGTTAGAAAGAATAAACAATGCATATTTTAGGCAGCCTGTGGCCACTCTAGTTTAAAGCTCACAACCAAATCACCAGGATTTTACCAAGTTCACACCAAATTGTCAGGTTAATTTCTTTTAAAAATACATAAAAGCTTTTTACTTAGACATTTTTGACCTTCGATTCAATGTAGAATAAGTTAAAATCTGTAATTTATGGCAAATCAAATTCAGATCGAAACCAGTCATAGGTCTTTCCACAGAATAATTTTGGGAAAATAAATCAGTATTTCTGTGTGTGTGTGTGTGTGTGTGTGTGTGTGTGTGTGTGTATTGTTTATTTCTTTGCCCAAATTTGCTCCTAAATGACTCTGCTTGTCCTTAAATAAATTCCTTTTATAGTGTACGTGCCACCATCTTCCTGGCTAGCCAAAAACCTTCGAATATCCCTAATTTTCCTTTACAACCTTAGTATGAGTGAGAATCAATTCAAGAGTCATGGGAATTAGAAAAAAATCATGTCATCGTCAGAGGAAAATAACAGATAACAAACATATGTCCTCAGACACAGCCAGCTGGTTTTTTCACAGTGCCAACAAAAATCTAATTGAATAGCTACGTGGAATCACGGGAGAAGGCAGCCGTTTTATTTAAATTACTCACACTCTTTTAGGTTGTGAGAAGAGTTAGAAAAGGTCCAAATCTGGTCAATGAAGACACGAAGCAAAGCTCTCAGAGTGGGATTAATGTTTGAAAATGTACAGATTGAGTCAAGCATGGTAGAGCCCTCACGACCCTCCTTCCCACACGTGACAGCCTGTCCCTGAGGGGTCTGCGCAGTCTCTGTGGCTTCCCCTCCCCCTCTACCCCCCGCCCCACCTCCCATGGCTCCCCTGACTCCAAGCTTCCACAGGCTACTCTTTTCCACATTCCTTGTCACTCTTAAAACTCTTATGCCCTAGGTCTTTTTCTCTCAGGGTCTCAGAGAATGAAGGTTGTACCTCTCATACTGCAGCCTTGATACCTTCTGGAGGCTGCAGATTTGGTCAGAAGGCACGAGAGCATAGAGCATAGAGCGTGCCTTGGGACTTTGATTTTTCTAGGCTTTTGAGCGCGGTCCGTCCTCTCCCATCATGAAGATCCTTTTTTTAAAGAAAAATTTAATAATATTAATAGATTCGGTTTGGTTATAATAAAGTCTCGCAGATGTGAGAGTTATTTGTTGTACTCCCAAAGGGACTTTCTCAACCTATGCCCTGATCCACTTGGAGATTTCCTCATTTAACTTTCAAAAGGAAATCTATTTATTTTTCTTGGGGAAGGTCTCAGGGCAATTCCCCTCCCACTTGCCACTTCTCTAAGAACTAACAATTAGAGAATGTTGAGAGTGAAATTAAAATATGGGCTATGGCAAGTAAACTATGTAAGGTTAATATGTATTTGGTACTGAGATGAAAATATCAACCACGGGTTGGACAAGATAACCTTAAGATCTTTTACAATCTGACTATCTATGATTCTAAGGTATTCTTTTTTCACAAGTGTAAATTCTTGTTTAATAACTTCAGATGTCATGGATAATAAAATCACACTAGATAAAGCCTAGGACAATTAATTTAATATCTAGCACGATCTTCTCATTTTGCATACTTAAAGTTCTGCAGCTCGTCATTCAGCTGAGATATATTTCTGCTGTTTTACACATTCCATCCTGTCTCTAAATATGTTTAGAGAAGCATTTGAGAAGTTAAACATTTGACATCTATTTTTTAAATGGTTACCACTAAATTTTTGGCATACATGCTTGACATAAGTTCATTACAGCTGCATCCACTACCTCCTTCTTGAGATCCATCTTTCTCGTTCTGGAATTTATTTCTTAGGGTTTGTTTGTTTGTTTGTTTGTTGTTCTTAATGAGGGTCTGTCTTGAGTAATAAATATTCTTAATGTTTATCTAAAACTGTCGATTGATAATTTCTTTGGGCTTAATACCTAAACTGAAAATTATTTTTCCTCAGAACTTAGAAGATATGATTACATCGTCATCTTTGCTGTGAAGTCTGCTATCAATCAAAAGGACATTTCTTTTTAAGGTAATTTACCTTTTCTCTTTGATTTATTTTCCAATTCTAGATCAGCCCTTCTGGAATTCTTCATAAACATATTGGATTGTATCATTCTATGCTTTATGTTTATTAGCCTCTCTTTCATATTGTTCATCTTGTTTCTCTGTGCATTTATTCTATGTAATTTTGTAAACCTACCTTCTTGTTCACTAATTCTCTCTTTGGCTATGTCTAATTTGCTTCTTTACTCAATTAGTAAATTTTTAATTTTAATGACCATATACCTTAAATTATTTAAATTGCTTTGTTTGGATCTAGTTCGAATTTGCCCTTTTGTTTTACATACAGACTTATTCTTTTATTGTGGGTTCTATTTCTTTTTACCTTGATTCATTAAAATGTATTTATTTTATAATCGTTTTCAGATTATTCTATTACCTCTAGTTCTTGGGGAACTAACTTTCCTGTCTATTGAATATGCTAATTATACCTCAGTAGATAATGTCTTCCTGCAGTTTATATATTTTTATGGTGAGCTCTTGTGTGCCCCCCTTCCTCTTCGTAAATCTGTGAGAGTTCCACACCTTGAGTGTGTAAATGTCATCAAAATTGGTTTCATGTTTTCTTTTATCTGGGGCCTGGTGGTTTCATATTTCGTATTCATTTCTTTTATATTTATTCTGTTATTTATTTTTAAATACATTAATTTCTTATCCTGGGACTCCACCAAATTAGAGCACTATATCTCAAATCCCTTTGCTGAATGCTCCCAATGGTGGCTTGTAAGTACCTTATTTTCTTGCCCACAGTCCCAGATGGGTGACTTTATTGCTGAATTCCTAGGAAGTGGAAAGCTTTTCCATTTCCCTTTTCATGATCTGAACAGCTTTTGGTTTTGTGCAAGGGGCTTCATTGCAGCTCCCTACCTTTCTTGGACTCTAAACCCCATCTATTGTTCCCTGGAGCTTGTTAAAAAAAACACAAACAACCCGTATCCAATGTCTAGGGCCCATATCTGTGGCCGAAACCTTCATTTGGATTTATTTTTTCTGGCATTGGGAGAATTTTGAAAATTTCAAGTTTATTTTACTTTCATGTTTTTTAAAAGTTTATTTTACTTTTTTAAAAAATAGAATTAAGCTATAAAGTGGTCATTTGTTGTCAAACATCTTTAAAAAGGATTTTCTGCAGGTCCAGTCCATACTTTCTCTTGTCCTATTTTAATTGTCATTCTAAGATAATTCACTGATGTTTAATTTCTCAGAATCTAAAATAATGAAGGGTCTTGAATTACCAACTGGCTGAATCATCCCTTAAATTCTTTGAACCTATTCATTCTTAATACCGACAACATGACATCTCAGAAAATAGCACATTCTGTACTTCACTGTAGTTAGTTTCTCCATGGAGAATCAAAAACTTCATAAAGTCGTGTCGAGTCAAAATTTGAAGGGTGAATAAATGTTTCTCACAAGCAGAAAAGGTGCATTCTTGGAATAGGGAGGAGAATGCGTAAGGCCTGCACATTAGAGAACAGAGCAGGAGCAGAGAGCTGTGAGTAGTTTTGTAGACAAAGGCGTAAGAGAAGTTTGAGGACGAGGAGAGTTGGAAGCATTGAGAATCGAAGCCAGAGAGGGGAGTAAAAATCAAATTATGGTGGTTCTTTATTCCAGATTATGAAATTTGAACTTGTTTTCTATGGTAGAGCTTTAAGCTTATCAGATTTGTGGTTTAGAAAGATTTGTTTTAAAGAGCATTGTGGGAACTAATCAGAAAGGGAATCAAGCTGAAAGCAGAAAACTAATTAGGAATTTATTCCAGATTAGGAGAAACCAAAATAAGCAAAGAATAATAGGAATGAAAAAGAAATAGACAAATACAACAGATATTAATGAGCAAGATACGGTCAGACAGTCCTGTTTGATGCCAGCCACCATGACTTACAACAGAGAAACAGGTTTGGAGACGTGATAATGAGTACATTCAGATGCATAGACCGAGACATAGACAGCTGAATCTTATCATCTTGGAGTCAGAAAAGTGTGGCCCACTGTCATCAGAGGCCAGATACACCGTCCTCGCTTGTCTTCGATGAGCTCCATCTAGCTCCGCAGCACCCAGATCCAAACGAGCATGTTCCCTTTTAATCCGTTTTCCCAGAACAGGTCATGTTTGATCCTCCTCTTCTTGTCTCTGAAAGGTCTCTCTCTACTCCTCTGGCTCTCTCTTAGCCACTTAGTGTCCCTCCAAGGGATATGGTCCCTCCTGCCCATCTTGCTAGGGGGAAGGAGATTCTGTGAGTCTGCCTCCAGGCATTTTGCCTGACAGCTCATCCAACCAATATCACTCCACTGCTCGGATGCCACAGTGCGTGCCGGGTTTCTCTATAAGGTTTGCAACCAACATGAGCAGCCAGTCAATGGTTCTCTGTGGTCTGAGATACCCTTGAAATTGTTTAAGTTTTTTACTGTTCCTCCCCACTGCTGGCACGTGCCTGAGAAGATGGGCACTGGGTCCTACTCAGGGATTTGTCCCCATTTGAGGTGACCAACTGCATCCCCTCCTACCTCTCTTCCAGGTAGTTGACCTGATCTCTTTTTTTTGCTCAAGAACTGGCTCTTAGAGCATCCCACATTATTTACATAGACATAGATTAAAATTGGGCTCTCATATTTTAAAAAATGCTTTGGGAACCCTCTATGAAATAGCTTCACTTTTGCAAGCAAATGCCCTGGGTTTCAAGGTTATTGTGGCTAACATGAGCTTAAAACCAATAAAAATTTAAATGACCTTATTGTTTACTGTGTCTACCCTTGTCCTAAATAGTGAAAGCTAGTGGGTCCATAGGGGAGAGGAACAAGCATGCTGGAAGGACAAACCTTTGTTATTACTTCAAAATGTCCTGCCAAAAATGTTGGAATTTTAGGACTGAGCAAAATTCTTATAAATTATTCATCAAGTTTACCCTTTTGCCATAGAGATGTCCAGCATAGAGTGAGACCCAGACAGACCGAAGAACTTTCATTTATGACTATGCAGGTTCTGACCAGCAAAGGTAGAACTATAATAAACTTTATTTACCTCCATCGAGTACAGGACTCTTCCCGCTGATCTGTACTGTTTCCTTCAAGATATATTTCAGTTTTTATGAATTTCCCTTAAAATGTGGCATCAAAAATTAGCTGTGGCACTTCAAGTGCTTTCAGGATCTGGTAGAATTCTGGTAGGCTGCTGACCCCTGGACACCACACCTCTCTACCTGCAGACTAAGACTCCCTCCTTTCCCCATCTGACAGAGTCTCATCGGGGTGTGGCTCTGTCATAAGCACATGTATTTGTGCTGGCGATGTTGTCAAGCCAGGTCTCCTCTTTTCTGTGGCATGTGTTTAATTTGCGAAATGGCGTTCAAACTCCAGGACATCAGAGTGTCATGGAAGAAAGCTGCTTTAATATATCACATTGCTGAGGGAGAGGAAAATGATTTATACAGTAAAAATGAAACCCTTTCCAATTAGTGTATAATCTAAACCTGAACTGCTTAATAAAAACATTTTCCTCACAGCGTTGAACTGAGTTTCTTTCCAAAGGTTTTCAGTTTCAAGCAGAACTTTTCAGATACAGATACTCTCCGAAATATATTCTTCCCAGCTCTAGGACCCCAGTTTTTCAACCATATGAGACCTTCACATCTTGGCAAAACAGAGTGAACCGTATCAGAATTTTTAGGGGAAACAGTTCTAAAACCGTTTTATAATAAAGCCAATGCTATACACATATGTGAGCAAGGTTCGATGATCTTTTAAAGCATGAAATTGTTTCTGTATGACATGATTGTTCCAATTGGTTTGGTCACCTAATACGTTTTAAGAGGGATTATGATCTCTGAGTGTTTTCAACTCCTTCTTCCTCTGCTTGTGGTCCATAATGCAATAAACAAGTCATCTTAAGAAATGAAGGTCCTAGGGAATAAATGAAGCTTTTATTATCTAAATAGGAGAGTTGTCTTGCTTATTCCAGATTAATCATGTACTTTTGTTTTTCTGCTCTGTATATTAATCAAAACTTTCTTAAACAAGAAGATCTTAACATATATCGAATACGCACAAGGCAGACCCTTTCATTTTCATAAACTTTTAGTCTATAAGAGAAAAAAAATCTGTTAAAGACATTATTACCATTTTAGGGGCTGGGCATAGTTATTTAAAAACATATGGAAATACAAATGAGAAATCATAGACAATTTAATGCAAATGTAAAATAATTTATATAATTATTTCCTGCAATGCTTCATTTTTTGAAATGCGGTGTATTTATAATGGTGCTTTTGCTCTAAAAAACAACAATACGTTGTATATAAACCAGAGAACATGCATAGCAGTTCTGTTTAGAAAATAGCAAAGTACCATGTAAAAGGCCTCTGTTTAGTGAGCCCACCCACCAACTAGGGGGAAAGCTAAAATGAAAAAGGAGAACAGAATACATGAGTTGTTACCACTGTGTCAAACCTAGGATTTCTATTTTCTAAACAGAGTTTACCAAGCGGGGTCTTAGGGTAATTATTCAATACATTTATTCAGTCAGGTACCTAATTTGAAACTCAATCCAACATAACATTCCTTGTTTTATGTTTTGTTTTGTTTTGTTTTGTTTCGTTTCGTTTTTTGTTTTGACAGTGTGTTCTTCCTGCCCCTTATGTAATGGGGTGAACTAGATAAATAGTTAACAATAATCACCCTTTGCTTTGCACTCTATTCTCTAACTTCTATATTTTTGTTTTTGTTTGTTTGGTTGGTTGTTTGTTTCAACCTTCTGTGGGAGAGAGGAAACTTTGGCTCCAAATATAACTAGATCTAGCTCGCACAAGTTATTTGTGGTAGAGTCTGGATGATAATCCAGGTTTTCTGATTCTCAGGTCCTTGCTTTTCCTATTAAATCACATCAGTCACATAATTTTTAAAAAATTGTTTGTTATCCCTGACATGAAATTGTATGTATTAAAGTTATCATGAAAAGTTGATCCATTGCCTTGTAGAAATTGGGGTGCTGATAAGACCATCAAACCTGATCTCAAGTTCCCTAGTTGCCTATCTCCCTGCCAGATACCATGTGGGTGTCCTCAAACCGAATGTATGTGAAACTAAACTCATTGACTCCCTCTTGGCAGCCTGTTTCCTGGGTGTCCCTGCAGAGAGCTCAAGAGCAAGGTACAGAGCAGCCCATGGTGCAAGAGATGAATCAGCGGACCAGCCTGGCTGGTGGAGCTCAATGAGTTACTTAGTCCCCGCTGGCCGCCAGCACGCACAGCTTCCCACCTGCTCTACCTCGCATGTGTGGCAATACACTCAGGTGGCCTTCAGTCTCAGTCCTTAGGTGCTTCTTTCTTCTCCCCTTAGTTCCTAACTGGAAGTGACCCTCCTGGATCAGTTCTCTCCCACCCACCCCATTTACATCCCAAATCTCACTATGCCTGACAAAGCCAGCCATTTTTATCCTTGTGGCCAAAGCCAATAAAACTTTTGCCCTAGATTCTTATTCTTTTCTGAATGAAGCTCCTACGCACTCTTCTGCATTGCTAATGTTAACCACCACTGATTGCATAATTTAGTGTTATACCTTCTTATGCTAAATAACGTACATCTGCTTTTATATGTCCTTGTGAACTCCAGACTCATTTATCCCACTTCTTCCTCAACATGCCACCTGAAAGGTGTATCAGCCAGAGAAACAGAACCAGTAGGAGATGTGCATTCAGAGATATATTGCAAAGAATTGGTTTATACAATTGTGGGGGCTGGCTAGGATAACCTCCCTTATTAAAGGCAATCGGTTATGGACTTTACTCACATCTACAAAATAATATTTTAATGTTTGATTGAATAACTGGGGTCTATGGCCCAGCCACGTTGATACATCAAACGACCATCACAAACATCTCCAGGTGAACATGGCCTTGCTGCACACCTGTTCTCTCTCCTCAGCACTCTCCACAGAATGGCCTGCTTGTACTGGCAACTCCATCCTTTCAGTTGTTCAGGCCAAAAATGTGAAATTAAGCTTTCTCCCTCTCAAAGTCTATTGGGGAGGTTAAATATTGGCACCCTGATATGTTTATGCCTTAATCCCCAGGACTTTTTATGGCCATAGGGACTTTGCAGGTGTGACTAAATTAAGGATATTGAGATGGGAAGACCATCCTGGATTACCTGGGTCACCAATGTGATCTCGACAGTAATTTTTTGTGTGTAAAAATATTTTAATGTAATTTAAAATATAGTCCAATTCTTAATTAAAATCACTTTCCCAAACTGTGCAATTCGTTCTTTTTAGAATCTTTTCTTTCCAATTACAATTGACATGCAATATTATATAGTTTCAGGTGTACAGCACAGTGGTTGGACATTTCTATATAACTTACAAAGTGATATCCCCAATAAGTCTAATACCGCCTGGCACTATACATAGTTATTACAATATTACTGACTCTATTCCCTATGCTGTACTTTAAATGCCCGTGACAAGAGCCTTTATAAGAGAGACACAGGAGGAGGCAGAGTCAGAGGGAACAGGAGGCAGGGTTTGGTGTGATACACTTTGAAGACAGAAGAAGGGGCCATAAGCCAAGGATATGGGTAGCTCTCAGAAGCTGAAAAAGTCAAGGAACAGATGCTCCCTCATCCTCCAGACGGAATCAGCTGTGCTGACACCTTGACTTTAGCCAGGTGAAACTGATTTCAGACCTCTGATCCCCAGAATCCTAACAGAGTGAGTTTACTTTGGTTCAAGCCAACGTAAGTTTGTGGGGCTCTGTTATAGCAACAAGAGAAACTAACACACCCCTTTCCAGTTTGTGGTGACATCTCGTCGTTGACTTTACCTTCAATATGTCCAGAACACAGCCACTTCTCACCACCTGCCCTGCTACCACCTGGTTCTAGCAGCCTCCTCTCTGTCCCAGATGATTTCAATAGTCTGCTAACTGTTCTCGTCCACTGTTCTCCATCGTCCTGACCCTGTCCCCTAGTCAGCCACTATGGTGGTTTCATAAGAATTAGAACAAGGTGCTCTTCCTTCAGGCAAACTGCCAAGATACATAAGGTAGCGAGGAGAGTCGAGACTGGAAGTCCTCACACCAAATGTGCCCCAACAGCTGTAGCCAGCAGCCCTGCCTACAGTCCTGTCCAACAGCGGTCTGAGTAACTCCATTACAAGGCAAGTCAGACCATGTCACTGCTCTGCTCAAAACTCTTACAAGGCTCTCCATCTTACTAAGTCTTTACAAGGGGGACTGCTCTATTTTATCAGGTGAGTTACTCTCAGATCTCACCTATGATTCTCCCTCTATTCTGTTCCAGCAAAACCAGCCTTCTGCTATTCCTCAAATGCCGCAGACACATTCTCACCTGAGGGGGTTTGTCCTTGCTGTTCTCTTAGGTTGCAAAGAGTTGCTACAAACATCTAAATGGCTGGCTCTCTCCCCTCCTTCGAGTATGTGGTCAAATATCTCTTTCTTCGTGATACCTACCCTGACTGTCCTGTTCAAATTTGGAACTTACTCTTCTATCCTTACACTTTCTAACCTTTTTATCTTGGTTTATTTTTCTCTCCGGGGTTTATCACCTTCTAACATTCTGTATATAATTACTTACTGTATTAATTATAAGTTCTAAGAGGGCTGAGGTTTTTGTCTGAGTTGTTTACTCTTGTATCCTTAAATAATACCCTTTATCTGGCAAGTACACAATAAATATTTGAATGAAAGAATAAGAATCCTTTCTATTTCAGATAGGGCTCTCCCAGAAGTAGACCCTAAGCCAACAATTTAGGTACAAGTCGTTTATTTGGAAGGTGATCCCATAAGCACTGCTAAGGCTATGGGGAAGTAAGACAGAGAAGAGAGCAGCCGATGAAGGTTTGTTTTCAAATCTTTCAGATGCACTGCAGGTAACTGGAGCTTCCGCCCACTCGGGGGACTTGGGCATCCGTGAAGAACATTTACTTCTATAGGGAGGGGACACTTTTCCTCTTCCTTTTGTATTTTGTAGCTGGGCCTGAGAATTAAACTGACAAAAGACAGATTCAACAGGAAAAAAGCATACAAATTTTATTTGAGGTTAATATTTTTACATAACATGAGACCCTTCATAGAATCAAAAATACAGACCCAAAGAAGTGGATAGGCTTGGGAGCTTATATACAATTTTAACAAAGAATAATAAATTGTAGAGATGTGACTAGACAAAGGTAAAAGGGCTTGGACTAGGGTAAGTAAACTGTGGGAAAGTGTCTAGGAAAAATATATGGGGGAGTAATGGGAGATGAAGATCATTTTGTAGGTTTGTTTGCACAGATTCATCTTGGCATCAACTTCCCATCTCTAGTGATAAGAATATTCTCTTCCTGGTGCAGGGAGGGAAACTTTCTTACAAAAAATGTATGTCCTGCTTTTAGGCAGAGAGGGAAGTTCAGAGACCTGCATCTGGTCTTTTTCAGGTACCTTCAGGTCAAAATGACCAATATGTCAAAGTGGCATATTTTTGGGGTGGACTGTTTACTTCAGAGTTACCAAACCCAAGAGGTGAGGGGGCTGAGGTCATTATGCACCAAGTTCCAGAGTGGCATTAATTTCCTGACACTTCCCTTTCTGCCGTAGGCACAGAGCAGAACAGACTCCACTCCCAAAGTCCAGTCAAAGACATAATTGCAGCAACAAAAGTTAAGCCTTTTCTCATGGGAACAGTAAGGCCTTGAAGGCATGTGAATGGGGCTTCGATAGCATCTGCTATGCTTCTCCATAAGAGTGAGACGATGAACCTCTCCCACCCAAATAAGTTAAGTTGCGAATATAGCAACTTGATGATCTTTTTATAACACTGTCTTCGATTTGTGTTATAGGATCCTTCTTATCTGTCATCCCTGGTTAAGGCGTGGAGATGGGGGAGGCTGGCAGGAAAGGTCATGGCCCCTGGTGGGTGTTGTGTGGAGCTCAGGCAGGGAAGGTCTTTCTCTATAGGAACTGAAGGAGAAGTCTGGGTGAGGATCTAGTAGAAAACATGGAGTTATATTTACTGGAAACATGCTGAGTTGGTGTTCTGGTGGTTGACGGCCAGCATCCTGACGGGTCGGTGCCCCTGCGAGACATGTTCTTTAATATTTTGAATATTAACCTTTAGAAAGGGCTTCCTCATTAAGCCAGCTCTGGAATCTCAAGATTGCCAACCCCAATGAGGAAGCCCCGGAGCGACACAGGGATCTGGAAAACAATAAGAGGCATCAAAGAGGAGGGAGTGATGGGTTGCGGAAATGAGTGGGTGGGTGGTCTGGGTAAATGCCCAAGTTAAAATTGTTTTTTTGGATGTTTTCATGTCTTTCCGCAGCCTGATGTGTTAATACATCAAGTAGTTTCAGGGGCCTGGGAAAGGGTACATAAGTAAGATATTTCATAGACAAGATTGCCTTATCATGAAGTTTTTTGGTAGTCCACGCCACTAGAGGGTCAAGTTCATCCAGAATCTATAAACACACAACTTCTCTAGTGACTGTCATGATGCAGATCCATCCACAGCAGGTCAGCAAAGAGCTGCAGATGCCTCAGCGGTCATACTGTCCTTGTGTCTGACCCACCAAAGAGCATCTCTTTGCCTTGTAAAGAGAGGGTCAGAGTACCCCCACCCTAAATGCTACCGGAATGTCTTTAGGCCTGGTGCCGTTTTTTTTTTTTTCCTCTCAGTCTTCATTTTTTCTTAGATGCCTGGCGGAAAGCATGGACTAATTTGGATGACCGGTAATGATGACAGTTAATTCTGTGGCAACAGAATATAGAGCAAAGAAATGAAAAAGAGTAATGGAAAACAGATCTTGTGAATCCCGCAAAGAGACCGCTCCTGGAAGGGTGGGAGTCAGGGTGAGGAAGCCCAAGGCGGAAACAATGACGTCCAGGATAAGCGGCTGTCACAAGGCATTCCCTCTTGCGCCGGATAAGTTAAAACAGCTTCCAATGGTATAACACATCGCTTTGAATTCCATCAAAGTAGGGAAACCAGTGTCTCAGGCAGAGCGTTCCAAAGGTAGCCTGACCAGTGTAGCTTCACAACCATGACCCTGTCTAAAACTGAAAGATGCCTTTAGCAGCTGGTCTCACGAAAGGGTTTCAACGCTTTGAGGTTATGGTACAGAAATGTTAAAAAGCTAAAAAACCTACATATATATTCTCTTTAGAATAAAAGGAAATGACTACAAGCCTGGTAATAAATGTGGCAGCTTACTAGAAAGGCAGGTTTAAGGACTAAGGAAACTCATGTTGGAGTCTAAATTGAAAACAGGTGCCAGGCCCGTTCTATGCGGTCCTAGAATGTCAGGACCGGAGCAGACCCAAGGGTCACGCATCCAGTTCCCATATTCGATGTGTCAGGAAACCCAGGTCACAGAAATAAAGTGACTTGCTCAGAGCCACACACAGTGTCAGATTTGTCTTCCAATTCAACCTTTTTAGTCTTCTTTTCAGATATTGGAATGCCTCTGGCACAAAATTAATAAAAGAAACCTCTGCTTTTTTATAAGATCTATTATAAATTTGAATTCTAAATAATCACACATATCTGACCATTTTCTCTACTACTGGCTCCTCTTAAACCTTATGTTTGACCATTTAGTCGTCTGTTATACTTTCCCGGTATCTTATGAGGTTCAAATCTTCACTTTTTTTTTTCATTCGTTTAACTCTTTTCTTCTCTCCCTACAGCCTAAGCACCAGTACAAGCCCTCAATATTAAATGTACCTTTCTCTATCAGTGGTCTTTTACCTATATTTTTTGCTTCCTTCTCTTTATTACCATCCTTAAACATTGAGTAAATCATCAGGTCATTGTTTTCAAAAACCTTTAATATTTTTTCATACCCAGAAGTCTAATATCTTCAACGAACAATCTCCATGATCTAATCATACCCTCCCTTATCCAATTAAGAGCTGTCATTAATAACCAATAGACACCTCCAGCATTTTCTACCTCCTTACTGTTTCAGAAATAAACTATACAGACACCTGCCACACAGAAATGGATACACCCTACTATGTGCTAGACACTGTGCTAACACATTATTATTATTATTATTATTATTATTATTATTATTATTTCATTCAATCCTCACAACTCCTGAGGTAGACATCACTATTATCTCCACTTTACAAATGAAGAAATTTGTGCCCATAGAGTAACAATGTCTGTTTATTATAATAGGGTTTTTTTTTAATGCCTTCTAGTCACATCTAACTTCAAACCACCAAATGCCAAACTGAATTATTTTTCTCACCCACCATACTACTACATAGTCTTCAACTCCACAAATGTAATTTTACATTAAAAACAAATAAAATGTTATTTTTTTTTTCTGGGAAATTCTCATTATTGTCTTCCCTATAAAGTCCATGGACTTAAACTCATACGCACTGTAGAAAATCCACTTTCACTAGATCAGGAATGTTTAGTAGATGTTTAACTTTGAAATGTAATGAGCAATGTAGAATATAAAAATTATTTCTCTAACATTAAAATGTCATTAAAAGTCCAGCTTAAACCAATACTACTAAAATTATTTTTCCAAGTCATTGTATTACGAACATGTCTGTTACCTATTAATCCTATCAAAATGAATGAGCCATCAGGTACAGAGCACTCTAACCTGGCACCCCTCCCCACCCACCACGTGCAATCACTCACATGCTGTCTCATAAATGGGCCCCTGTAAGAGTGGGTGAAGCTTTGAGTGAGAAAAGAGATTGCACATTTAAAATCAAATTGGAAATCAGATTGTCATCTCTCTGATTTTGGCTACTTTTTCTCTGCTTTCTACCTTTCCCGAGTGTGAAGCCAGTGTAGGAAGAGCCTATCGGTGACTCTCACATGTAGACTGTGTTTCTGAATGGCGAACAGGAACGCCACACAGAGGAGGACTCCAAATGGAAAAGAGTTGTCAGCAAATTGCCTCAGCTTGTTCCTAACTTAGATTTTGTGCTGAGAAGCGAGGAGCTCAAACATGGTTTTCCCCAGTGTGTTGTGCTAGGAGATAACATTTGTCATCCTTAGTAAGAGTGAACAAATAAATGAGTGAACACCGATAATGAAGTGTGCTTTTGCCTGGAGTATCTTTATGCATAAATCAAGAAATTCTACATAGAGATAGATAAAAACTCAAAGATTTGGTAATTGGGGTCCTGGCCCTCTCTTTCAATCTTTCACGATAGACAGAGACAACACTAGAGAAATTATACTGTTAGACATGACTGATGAGGGAAGATGCTTTAAATACTTTTTTTCCTGAGCATTGAAAGGAAGTGATGATGTTGTTATGATTTTCCCTGATGCTGAGAGGCTGAGGTTGCACATTCAAGTTGCTCTAATATTATTCCTTCGATTAACTTCCTTTTAGATTATTCTTCGGAAATTAATTAAACCTACATACGCGCATAACGAATTCTAAACATTTTATAACTGGTGCCTCTGTCCTCCTCGAACTCTTATTTAGAGTCTCTTAACAAGGACATGTCCTTTCTCTTGCCTTTTTCACAGCTTAACCGACTCCATTCAGAACTAAAGAAAGGAACAACGTGGTTTTGTACTTCATAACAGCAACTGCTCTATTTACAGCTTTCTACAGACTCTGAGGAGAAACAGCCATCTCCAGCCCCCATCTCTTCTTGTTGCTGTTTTCAGAAGGTTCATCTTTACGTGTCTGTCGTCCCACTACAAGGAAGAGAATGAAGAGCTTCGGTCCCAGTTTAAAAGAAAAAAAAAAAGTGTCCTTATTTCCAGTGAAAGAAGTAAGTAGGAACTAAGTCGTGGTAAAATAATGTATTCAGGCACATTGCCCGGCCCCTTTCTCCATGCTTTTCATAAAAGGAACCAAGTCAAGGAAAAAAAAGAAAGTTCTGGTCCGAGATCCTCTGAGTTCTGGGTCACAAAGAGTCACAAAGGTAGTGATTTAATGCCGGTTTTCCACCCACGTGGACCACAGCCCCACAACTGTCACTGTGTCAGTGCCGAGCTAATTCATAGCCTTGAAAGGGCCAACTTAATTTTTGTAATTTGATGTCCCTTGAATGAGTTATTTAACTTCTTCGTTTGTCACTCACAGCCAGTCATGAAATGGGCTCATCCCTCACTGGGTGTGTGCCACAGGAAACTGAGGCCCTTCGTGAGACCGCCCTCCAGGAAGGCCCTTCCTTTCCTACAGACTCGGGGAAAAAGCTGAATGACATTGTAGTCCACCATCGAGTGTAAATGTTCTGTTTCATTGGTTAGTGAGTTAAGTCTCCAGCTGTACAAAGCTCTCATACCTGTGCTTGGCGGCTCTTAATCATATGAAGCATTGATTCTGAATCGTAGTTCTTAACTCCCTAAACATAGGAAATTAATGTGTTGTCATTTTACAAATGAAATTTGGTATAATAGAAACTTTCAGTCTGAGGGGTTCATAAGAATAGATGTAATAAAATGGTAAGAAAAATGTTGCGACTCATTACTTTGAGCCATTTGCTTTAAAAGATGCCTCTTGTTTAAAATTGAGCTTCCAATGTGTATTTAAGTGGGGACGGAGTGCTATAATGTGAGAAGTCTACATAAATTTTATTAAAGAATAAGAAACTGCATACATGCAATTCATCCATATAATTTATTCAAAAAATACGTATTGACTTAGTCACATGTAACTTTAAATGTCCCATTTTTAGAACTTCTGAAGTTTAGATTCCTTTTGTAGAGTTTTCAAAGATATGCCACTGTAGAACACAATTGTCATCAATAACACTTGCCCTTAAGAAACCGCTGGTGTCACAACTTGAGTGTGAACCTTCCCCAACAGAGATAAGGCAAGCCGGTGGGGAAGGATGTGTTACATTGGCGCAGAGCACTGAGGATGGAGTCAGATAGACTTGGCTTCGAGTCCTGTTCTGCCACTTAACTAATGTTGAAGGACCCTGGGCACGGTGACTTGTTGAAGCTTAGATGTTTTTCATCTATAAAAAGATTAACTTAGTATCCATCTTTTAGGTTGTTATAGGATAAGAGTGTTTAGCAGAGTGGCTAACACACAGGAAGCACTCAATAAATCTTTGCTCATTTTATTAGTAAGAATATGCTTCTCAATCTCCCAAACAGTGATTAGACTAGGAGGAAAAGGTTCTTAAGAAAAAAATAGAAAGGAGCTGAACATCTCCTTTGAGAAACTCCCACAGCATATTGATGGTTTTAAAATAAATACTGTAGCTTGTTCGTGTGGTTTCACACAATATGTCATGATTAAAAAAAATTAAAAAGGGAGGAAAAAGGGGAAGAATGAAATCTTCATCCATGACTAGCAAAATTTCTCTTGGGAGAACTTAACAAGATGGTAAAGAAAAGACACAGAGTGAAGAGGTGCAAAAGTCTGAAAGTCACACCTGAGAGAGACCTGTCTCATGTAACAGTGACAAATATCAGTTAATGGAAAGAGAAGGAGTCCAAAGAAATAATAAACTTTTCCAATAATGACCGATGACAATATTACATCAGAAAGTTTATAAGACAACAAATGAAGACATAACTGTAAACCACTCCGCATCTACACAATTCATAATAACTTATGGAAGTTATTTCAAAACTGTGAGTACTATTTTAGTGGCTTGGTTTTAAGGTTAGGTGAAAGACTTGAACTTCATATAATAGTGGGGGCAAAGCATTAGCTATGCAAGAATGCTAATACACTCTTCAAAGAATTGAGAACTATCATGCATATAATTTTACCACTCCAAATTTCTGTCACCAGTCATTATATTCTAAATTTAATGCTTACATAATGAGTAAATCGATGTTCTGATTACTGAAAACAAAATGTTACAGAACTCAAATACATAGATAAAAACTACCTGGTCCAGAACAATCACATTCAGTGTATTTTCCTCAACAAACTAATGGTAAGAAAGCATTTAAATTGGTCACATACTCACTAATTTGGTAAATGTATGAGATTAACTAAAGTTTTCAATTTACATTCTAGTCATTGCATAAATCGGTTATATTCCACTCATGCAATTGAAAAATACAACCAGGTCAGAATAAGAGAAGGGTGCCAGACAGGTCCAGTGTGATGGACAAGTCGGGTAGTAAGCCGGAGCGAAGAAGTAGGTTGTAACAAAGGAAACTACTAAGTTCTAATGTCAGCTATTACATTACTTTTTCTGGCTTTGCCCCTCAAACACTAGACTTTCTGATATGTGAGTCCAAGAGGTCAGGTTAATAATTTCTCAGGTTCCTTCCAGCTCTGCCGTCAGTCTCTGGGATGCCAGCTGTCCTTTCTGATGCCCTTTTTTTTTTTTTTTTTTTTTTTTTTTTTTTTTTTTTTTTTTTTTTGCTACTTCTTTCATCGTTATCTTCATGTCTTTGTGAACACGGGGATAGAGATAAGGATTGGGAAAGGGACGTGAAGTGTTATTAAAAATAAATATGTATAAAGCGTGGGGACAAGCTGTATTACAAAGTAAGCGCCACTTCGTGGAATATTCACCCACTCAGAACTTATTTATCCTGTTATCGTATACTCAGCTCCTTGATATCCAGAAGTGTGATGAATAGTTGCCAATACAATTGCTTAAAATTATAATAAGATACCTGCAGAATATATCTGATGGTTTTAATGGTAGATATAACTCAGGTGACCAAAATTCTCTGCTTTGTACATTTAAAACATTGCACAGGCTTCATACATTCTCCTAAATCGTATTCTTGTTGGAAGTTCCGTACTTCTTGTGCTGAGCCTCATACCACAAATTAAGTAAGTACCCTTCTACTTTCACTCAAGGTTTTCATCACCCTTACAGCTGTTGTCTCGGTTGGAGTAGCTACTAAAATAATTTTACAAATTATGAATTTGTAAAGGTGGATGTATTGGCGTCATGGCTTCAATCATAAAGCAATGGACATTCTGGCTCGATTTATCTTACGTTTCTACTTGCTGACTGAGAACCACTGAGTCCTTAAGCTTTTCTGTGTTTTCTCAACATCCTTTTACCTTACAAACTCTTGGTTTTCTCTTCTGGGCCTTCCCCCCCCCCCCGCCCCACATAAATTCATGGAAGTTAATCTACATGTGGAGTAGAAAACAGTAAAGTTTTAAATCTATATTTGTGTTACATATATTGACATGGTCCATGACACCTGCTCCCTTGCAAACTTAGTGGCCTATGGCTGACACAAGACTCACAGGTATGCAATTCATTCATCATAGTTTTTTTTACATTTTTTTGACTTTTCACCAAACTCCAAGCACTGTGCTAAGCATTTTATCTAGCATTTCTTTAAACTCGATCCTTATAACAACCTAATGAGGTAGGCATTACTGTTACCCCATTTTACAGAGGAGGAGATGCAGGCTTAGGAAGTTTCAGTAACTAGTTCAAGGTCACTCTTTCCTGTATGGGAGCAAAGACCTGATTTCAGCTCTAACTCTTAAATACACCCTTTAGCAAAATTAGAGATTGCTGCAGATCATGAACCTTGGGAATCGTTTTCAAATCATTGATATTGCAAAACTACGTTTACAAGTGCCTAAACGTGAAGTTCACTCTTCATGTTGGAAATACCGTTATGGTAGTGGTAAGTCTGTAGCTGGGCCTGAAAGCCATACTACATGAAGAAGTACTCTGTATACTATAAACCCAAAGAATGTTAGTGTCCATAAGTAAATGCAAAAACAATTTGTTCCCTTGCTGAATTATACACTATACTATGACTGGACTTCTCTGTAAATCAAAAATATTTAAAATGGCTTTTCGAACTTTCCTCGTAGTTTCTAACTGAGTTTAGACTCTTCAGCCTCTACATATCTGCCCTATTGTTAATACTTTTCATTTGTATTGTGGCTTTGAATAAAGATCTGCCATGTCATGCTATCTGTGACATTGGCAAAGAATAAAAACACAACTATTAGTACTGTAATTTTAAAGCAAGTTTCTAATTTTGGTGCCAGGTGGCACAGTTCATTTTGCTTAGAAAAAAAAAGGTTTTGTGTGTGTGTGTGTGTGTGTGTGTGTGTGTGTGTAAAAAGAATAAAATTTTTAAAAAGATATTAGGTTATAATTTCTTAAGGTACCAAAAAAAAAAGCAGTTTTATTTTAATACTTTCATCCTCTATCCTTTAGTGCTGGACTTAAATAGTGAGGTGGGGTAAAGTATATTCCATTCTTAACCTCTGTAGCATTTAAGTCCAATTAACAGGTGGATAAGAAATTTCTTTTTCTTTATAGAGTTATATGTCTGGAATTTATTTAGTGGTTTGGGGGAGACTAGAAAACAGGATTGCAAATAGGGTGGGGAAATAAGCCAGAAAAACCGAGATAATTTCCAGTCGAATTATGACCTCAAGTGGATTCCAGAGAATGGAATTTCCATAATTCGCAATCCTATTATTGGTTATTTCTGGAGCCTTTGGGGCCGAGGGCAATATCCTCTGCTGAATCCCCAGCTTATTTCCTGCCCTGTTAGTCATTACTCTCCTATCCCCATTTCACTAATTAATTGTGTTTTATATGCTAACAACTTCCTAAAAGGAATGGAGGTGGCTTGTTACAAATGCCAGAGAAATGAAATCATTAACTTAAGGAGAACAAGAAAGAAAAGAGCCGCGTTCCTAAAAGAGGAAGTAGTTGCACCATGATGCTAGCCTGAGCAGAATCACGACGACGGAGCAGACCTGGAAGTGTTCACATTCCCAGCCATCGCCGAAAACACGTTCTCCCCAGGCAGTGGGGATAAGTAAGAGTAAAAGAAATCACACAAGCTCTGGAAGAGCAATTGCTAAGAGAGAGTAGGACTGGACCATATGGAGGCGAGAGGAAGCTGTGACAATCCATATAGTTGTCACTCAGGCAAAGGAGGAAACGAAAGGATTTGAGTAAGAGAGAAATCCACACAACTGCACGTGTGCATTCCCTACGAATACGCCCTCCCTGAAGAGGTTTCTGGATGTAATATTAATTCCAGACTGGGGCAGGAAATAACCAAATGTCACCCGAGTGATCTGGCAGTTAACGTAACCTCCTAGCAGATGATTTACTTTCAAGAAGACAATTTACTCCCAGATTCTGTCCGAAAAAATTCACTTCGAAAAATGGGAAAGGGAGTAAAAAATATATATGCAGAGCGGCTTCACTGCCTAGGCCCTAGAGTCAGGGCCAATTACAGATAAAGGAGCAGGAACTGAACGCTTTCTGTCGGTTTGGTACTGCCGCCAGGTATTGGTGGAGAACAGGACCACAGAGGCTCCCGGTGCTGCGCTGGCCTGCGTGGGGCTGCTTCCCCTTGACTTTGGTGGGTCCCGCCCCTTCCAAGCACATCTGGCAGGCACCGCCTGGCACTGGGCTCCCTGGAGCAGCCCACTGGGCCTGTCTGCAGCCTCCACCGAGGGACAAGGCGGCTTTTTGAACCGTCCGCTCTCTGGGCTCCTGAGCTCTCACGCTGCGTCTGCAACATCATTCTCTGCTTCGTGGAAGATGTGCAGACAGGATGACATGTCCCAACACAGATCTGGTGTCCCAGACCTGCTCTGATGGCATGTTATTTCCGCACAATGAGAACACATGGGCCTTTGTGCAATGTGCATCTGGAAAACTTCCCAGATCATGCATCTGCCCTCTGATTTACACCTTGCAGAATAAGCCTGACCCGCAGGAAAGCGAGGACTCTGTAAGCGGTGGGTGGGCTGGGCTCCCTCCCCCAACCCCTGCCTCCTTCTTATTCTCAGAAACAATCGTGGGTGTTCCCACCTCCCCAAAACACCCTCCCCTGAAAAAGAAGGGGGAAAAGCTGCTTCCTGGCTGAATAAAGCTGAAACACCTGTGTTCCAGAAACACACGGATGTAGACAGGCGGGCTCTGCTGCAGGTCCATCTGCCCAGCGGACTGGTGGTTTGGGGTGGTGACCAGTTTGGGAGGGAAACCCGCACCGTAGGAAAAGCTTCCTTCGGTCCTCATTATTCTCATTTCCTTGCAACTCTTCTCACATTTCTATGCCTCTCGCCTAGCACGTTTTTGCTTTTAGAAGGCCTGAAAGGCAGAGCTATTGCAGGTGATATCTTCCCTCCATCATTACTCATCCTGCCTTTTTGATCTGAGCTGGAGAGACAAATGGAAAGAAAAACAATACAGTACCCAGCGCTAACTGAACTTTTGCCATAAGGAGTCTGTCCTTTATGTTATGGGTGCGACTCTCGCTCGCGGGAAATGTGTGCTGAGCTTTCTTCATGCTGAAAATGTTTACTGCACATTAATATGCTTGGTATTGTGTTCAGTAGTGGAGGTATGACCCCTGGCTGAATGGTCTCCAGAGCTCGCGCATGAAGGAATACACTAAAAACCTCCACCGTGTACTGCAAACAACGTCACCTTTAAAATATTTAATAGTATCGCCATTTTTATTCTGTCGCTCTTATCTACAACCTAATCTCTTTTTCTTTCAAGGAGGGCAACGTCCTTAGAAAACATAGAACGATCCTAAACTGCTTAGTACAGTATCTAACGGGGTGCAGACAACTAGCAAGAGTTCTGCGAGATTAAAGAGATGTTAAGAGCTGGCATCTCCAATTAGCAGGCCTTTAAACTCTCAGTATCATGCAAATAAACGTCTATCGGGGACAAAAAAAAAATGGGCTGGGGGTGTGGGGAGGGGTAGCCTCCATCAGTTATCAATCAGGGCTTAAAACAAATCAGTCTTTGGACGGTAATAGTTTGCTGTTTTATTTTTTAAGTATTTTGTGTTTTGAACTAAGATTAGATTACAGAAGAGACACAGAGATAGCAGAGAGGTCCAGTAGACCTTACACACAGCATCTCTTAATATGAAGCATCTTACATAACCGTGGTACCTTTATCCAAACTAAGAATTGATGTTGGTAGAATACTATTTAACTATAGGATAGATTTTATTCAGATTTCACCAGTTTTTCCTCTTTCTGTTCTAGGATCTAATCCAGGCTGCCCCCATTGCCTGTCAGTTTTGTTTAGTTTTAAACGAGGCATTTATCTGCCCTCAGTAGGTGTTCTATTGTTATGACTTCACCATTTAGGAGGAGAAGTTCTGCCTCTGGGGTCTGTAAAATGCAGAAAAGGAGATAAGAAACAAGACAAAGTGAACAGAAGGAGAAAGCTTCTGCGATTTTCTGTTTCTCAATCTACCTGCAGCGAGAGCAGAATGACTTAGGAAAGCGCTTTTCTGACCCTGCCTATCTGCTCAACTCCGGGAAAATGCAAGGTCAAGTACTTTCTTTTGATAACCTCGTTAAATCTCTAGGGCCTCATGTGGCCCTGGGCTCCCCTTTACGTGTCATGGATGGGGCAAATGAAGCCCGGCCTTGCGGGTGACTTGCCTGGAATCACACAGCATCTTGTCACACGTGGTTAGACTGAGGTTTAATTCAGGGGAATCGGTCTCGGCCTGGCAGTCCCACTTGCTCGCCTAATCCTTTTTACAAGAAATGGCCTTGCTTTGCAGGGGTACGAGGAAAATGCTTTTATGAGGAAAAGTTTGGAGCAGAAAGTGAAAATGGATTCCCTTAATACATTCGGGCAGGGGGAGGAAGGGGTCCGTATTTCTGGAGTAATGAACTCCGGCTGGCACAGAGCTCAGCCTAGTAATTTTCAGTTGGTTGAAGCTGCAATCGCCAAGCAGCTAAGTCATGTGGGACTTTCACATGTGCCAGCGACTCGGCGGGGCCCAGGTGTGCTGTGGACCTTTAAGTACAAAATCCTACGGAGGCACATTCTGAAAAGGCTCCTCCTGCCTTTGGGGCCCAGGGACGTGAGCTACAGCATCAGAGGGACTCACTTCGCAGTTTGTCTCGTCCAGGGAGTCAGGGCGGCGGACGTGCGGGGGCGTCAACAGCAGGTAGTCCACTGGCTGTAACGACCATCCATCTTAATCAAAATTACTAACAGGTCTCCTGGTCTCCCCCTCCTCCTTGCTCCAGCCATTCCGTTCCCTCACCGTGAAGGAATCAACGTGAAGCAAAATGTGTTCATTCCTTTCCACCAGCAAGGCTGCTGTCGGGGAGGGGGACCCCTCACTGGATCAAAGGGGCCTCTCTGGCAGGACAGTGTGTGGCAAAGGAACTTTACTCCACGGTCAGTCAGTCTCTCTCTCTCTCTCTCTCTCTCTCTCTCTCTCTCTCTCTCGCTTTTTCTCTTCTTTCTTTCAACATTAGGCATTCTTTTTATAGTTTCAAATTAACATTAAAGAACAATAACATAGTGATTCACGGCTGTGATAAACAAAAAAGCAGGGGCACCTCCACAATAAAACTCTATAAATGCACAAACTGGCACGTTTTAAATGACTCTTTAGTAACAGAGAGGAGGAAAAAAAAAAAAAAGCATATGAGGTAAATCCTTCACCGGGGAACTCACCAGGGAGACTGGTAAAAATAAATTGCACAGCTCTGATTTTTCTAGCAGCTTCCATGCTATTCTTTGAAACTGAGTGCGAACCCCTTGGCCTAATCCCAAGAGCCGATCTATAGTAAATAGTGCACACTTAATGCCTAAGTTCCTTTTTAGCACCATTCAGACAGTGACTTCAGCCGCAGAGCTTAGTCATAGCAGACATTTTTGTGGTGAAAGCATTAAACCCACATGCAGCTCTCGTTCTGTGGCCACTGGGGGTCATGCTCCCTTCCCATTAGCTGAATAAATCATAAAGTCGGCTCAGACCACCCAAGGAGCAGGACCAGAGAGCCACAGCCGCTTATTTCTTTTCAGAATCTACAGGGAGAAAAAAAAAAAAAAAGAGCAGGAAAAGAAAAACAAGAAGGAACATTGCACAACACACGGGCTGTAGGAAATCATTTGATTTTTTTTTTTAAAAATGCGATCTCTTTAGGAGTAACCTGGAGACTTGTTTATTTGTTTATTTATTTTGTTAAAACCAGGAAGCCCGATTTAAGAAGAAAAGCAGTAGAAAAACAAAGCCACAGCATGCCTTTTGTCATATGCTGGAGTTTGCTGATTTAAAAGAAATTTTTTTTTTTTCCTCTCCGTGGATTTTAAATTAAGGAAGGCCACCCTGTGTGGCCCGGCTCTTCAGGTGGTTCCGATAAGACATAATGCAGACACAGCCTAGGGGGCTGCCCATCCGGGGCCGGAGGACACGGCCAGGCCAATCGGGATTTAACAAGGAAGCAAACGTGTTGTCTAAATGTTCCCTGTGTCAAACGATTCACTCTGCTGAGTGGAAGATGGTCAGGGAGGAAGGTCTGCAAAGTCACGTTCCCATCAATCAGTAAATAAGATAAGAAACAGGAATTTTAAACACAACTATTAGCCAGCAACTGCAATCACATCAACAAACTGCAGCTCATTAGGTTAAGCAGGCTTTTCGTGGGAAGAGGAGGGATTGGGGTTTTCGACGTGCATTTTTTTAAAGTGCACTGAACTTTAAACAACTCTGCCCAAGCCTGACAGGCAACTGAAATCGAGACCATTTTTTTTCCCCCTCAAAACTATCACCCCTACCCCAAGGAAAGTTTGGCAAGTGGCAAGTATATGCAAGGTGAAGTTTAATGCTTTCCAGAAGATTCCTGGGCAGGTAGTGTTTAGGGTCCTGAAGGGATCTGAAGCTAATGAGATCAGTCACCTGTGTCTCCATGAAGAACCTCCCTGGTGCCTGACAAACTTCCATTTGTGATCTTGAGACTAGTCTGTAACTTTTCATTTGTTATTTAAGAGAATGATGTTCTTAAAGTAATAGGCTATAATCTTTGCTGAAAGTCGGGATAACACAGGAAATTACTCCATGACTGTCCACGCAAAACTCTGCCTGAAGTCTCTCCAAAACCCTCATGGCAGGGGCCCTCTCACTGCTCACGAAGGGACAGCCTGTTGGTCCGTGCTGGGACACCGTACATGGCGATTTCATGACTCATGCCCACCAGAGACGAGGGCAAGGCCGCTTACACCGTTCATGACTTAACATGTGAGCCGTAGTGTCACAGTGAAGCAATTCCAACGGTCAGCAGTCCGCCCACGTCCTAGAAATCACAGCAAGAAGGCAAGTGAATCCACCTCTCGACAACCTACAGCCCGTTCCAAATTTGGTCCATAAAAATCTTCGTTTGCTAGATTACATACCGCTTTAACTACACAATCAAAAGCTCCTTCCACGGTGAACCGAAAAGAATGGCAACAAAAATATTTGCTCACAAACTTTCACTGATCCTTGTGGAATGACTTTCATTTCTCTTCTTTTTTCATTTTATTTTATTTTTTTTCACGCATTCTGGAACAGATGCTCTGAAGCCTCCTCCCTGAGGCAGAGTGCTTGGAAGAAGGGTCAACTGTTACACAGCATCTAGCTGCTTGTCTGTGACCCACCCAGCTCCTCTTGGAAACGGGGCCATGTCCCTGTAATGACAATGGGCACCACAGAGTGGCCTGTGTGTGCACCTGTGGGGTCTCTGCATTGCAGAAGAAGGTAAACAATTTCAAGGTCAATAGTCCAGAAGAATAGCAACTAGTGAAAACCAATGCCAAGTGAGAATAAGTTCAAACTGCTTTCATTTATTAAGAAACGTTAGGCACTTGGGAGCTTAGCTCTCATGCAGTATAATTTGCAATCGTCTCGCATTTAGTTAACCTCTGCGGGAACTGATTTTCTTCTGTGTCGGTAAACTGCGTGTGTGCGTTCTGAGCGTCTGGTGTGTCGACTATATCATTTGGATGTGCACGGATTGGAAATTTTTGCTCCTATAGGCTGTGTGAGATACAAAACTGAGAAGCTGCAACTTTGAGTCACGACAACGAAGACAGTGGCACTCCACGACTTCATAAACAAGGCCGTTTCAAAAACAGGCTACCCCACCTCTAGGCTGGCAGGGACCATGATTCTCGAGACAGGGTTTGGGAGCCACTGCTTCTCTGTCCGTTCTTCTCCTGGGTTCTACTCTCTTCAGCACCCTCTGCCCAGGCTGTCGCCATCCATTTTTCCTTTGCCTCGTCCCCTCTCTACATCGGAATTCTGTCCTGAGAAAAGCGGCTACTGTGATGCTAGTTACAGACCGTGTGAAAAATCCAACTCTACAAAAGCGGCATGCGTTTCTCCCATAGACTAAAGCCTAAAATTAAAGAGCAATAATATTTTCACTAACCGGAACTACCACGGCTCCCACCTAGCACTTACCAGGCTGAGCCAAATGAAATCCCCACCTTCAACTGTTTTTGGTCCACATCTGCTTTATCCGTATATGGACAGCATGCTAGATGCCTGATAACCATCAGAGGTAGAAGGCATAGCGTTTTTAAAAATAATCAATAAAGCTTTAAAGTTTAAAAAAACACCAGCTATGTAATCTTGGGCAACACTCTTGAACTTTTAGAGACTTGATTGTCTTATATCTATCCCTTGGGCATAATAACGGACTTCAACAAGTATTAGCTATTATTATAAAGCAATAGAAGCAGAAATCTGGCTAAGACACAGACCCTACTTTTGTGAACCTCATAGTTTATGAGGACGTATGATATCGTGTGTGCCAGGCCTGTTGCTAGCTTCCGTGGTGACATTGAATTATTTAGCAAATGGTATGTTCTCCGAATGGATTAACTTAGCCCCAGAGCAGGGACCTTTTGTGTCGCACACAGCCTGCCACAGTCATTTGTGGTAGTCCCAGTGGAGGCTAAGGTAAAAGTAGAAACAGCGTGCTCCGGCAGCTCGGTAGATGGGCACCTAGCCCAACGAGAAGGTTCCCTTTACGTAAAACTAGACATTTTTGCTACACTCCAGATTCAAAACGAAGCAAGTAAATGACATTAAAGGCAGAGCGCTGAACTTAGGAAAATCCTTGACTTGCGTGCTGTGAGTGGCGAACATGTCTTTCTTCCCCTTTCCTTTTTCCTTCCTATCACTAGAGACCTCTTGCTTCTTGCTATCTCCCCATCTTCTAACCAAGTTTCTGATTCTCCCTGGACTCTATTTTAGCCCTGCATACTCAATTTTTGAACACGGGACCTTTGGACACAAGTAGCCAAGTCCTATGGGCAGCAGCCAGCGCCCTTCCATCATCTTACTGTGTCCACATTCTTCTCATGGGCTCCTCATCCCAGCCTCCACCTGTAAAAAACACCAGGGCCCCCCGAGTCTAGGCATGCATCTAAAGTGTCTAAGGTTATCATTACTATCTAAGCATCGATTGCTATCTAAACAAGATACCTTCCCTGATGGACCTGGAGAACATTTTACCCTCTTTGTTTCCTGTTTTATTAGTACATATAAAACCTCAAAAAAAAATATGGAATTGGAAGACACTGTCACCTGTGTTCTCTTTCCGAAAGGCCTGAGGAAGAAGGGAAAGAGAAAAGTGATATCTATGAACAGGGAAGCAGACTAAACACATGGTCCCCTCAAAAAGCATATGGTCTCTTAGGCAAGACCGACATACAAAGTGATTGGTCCACAACAGTGTGATGTGGGATACAAAGGAATATTTACACCACATAGAAAGAAAATAGAGGGTGGTAGGCAAGCTAAAGGTTCAGAAGAATGAAGGACTAAATGAAGGACCAAGATGTGAGAAAATGGTCAAAAGAAAAAGCGGAGAAATAGATGCTCAGTAGGGATCCTCAAACCATGAACGGAGGGAGATAAGGAGGTAACTGTGGGAGCAAAACTATGGACTGTACTTGATCGGGGGAGGGTGTGACATTGAGTAGTTCTTGCTCAATGTCTCTTTTCGCGTTGGAAACAAAGCAATCTGTCGGTTGGAGGGTTCAGGAGGGAGAATAGAAGATTACAAAGAATGGAAACAGTTCGCCAATCCACTGAGAGTACGAGAGAGTTGCCCACAGAGATGGTAGAGGCGGAAGAGATGGATACACGGCACAAAAATTCCAAATGAGTTGGGAAGACAAGAGACTGTCGTATTACTCATCATCGTGGTTGTGGAATTGGTCTCCATAGCACTGAGCTACCAAGGAAGAGGAATAGAAGAAGCCAATTTTCATTTGATCCATATTTGGGGCTCAAAGACGTCATAGGTACTGATGAGAGTACATTGTATGATTGACTAGGAGGTTTGGGTTGGACAAAATGCTCCTTAGTGCTGTGAGGATAAAGCTCAAAATCCTTCAACGGTGATCCGATAACCCCCATGATTTGGCCCCTGCTATAGCTCTATCGGCCTTCATTGTCTGGCACAGCGTCTATGTCCCTGGCTCACCGGGACGTGTTAAGCTCCTCGGCGCACCTTGAAAGTGCAAGTATGTCACATCTCGGAATTTTTGAGCATGCTGATCCTTCTACGGCAACGCTCTTCACACTCTGCCTGGCTGGCTTCGCCTCGTTCTTCAGTTTCTTCTTAAGCAAAACTGTCTCAGAGACAGGCTTCTCAGAGAAACATTCCTAGGTTCCCCTCCTCGGTGAGCATCCCCTGCACCTGCACTCCATTCCCTAGAGCTCATCAGGCTTGAAAGTTCTCTGTGCCTTCCTTCCTCCACATACTGCAAGTTCACTGAGCATGTTTCTCATATTTACGACCACATCCTGCGTCTTCCACGGTGCTCCGCTCACAGCAGAGGCTCAGTGGACCTTTGTTGAGAGAACGCTGACTAGTGGAGTTGATAATCTTAAAAGGCGCCCTCAAGGCTACAAGGCAGGAAATCAGAGAGAGAGCATGGACAGGTGGGGGTACCCTGGAGATTAGATTTTGGAGTTGGAGAGGTTTTTCACAGTAACATTGTTCCGGGTGAGCCCCGAGGAGCGGATTGCTCAAGATGAGTTTGGTCTTTGAAGCTGGGATTGTGCAGAAACTGGAAGGCTGTTGTGTTACATGCTTTTTTTGTGGTCATTGTTCAAGTGCACTCAGGATATTGGTGCAACTGTGGTTGGAAAACAGCATAAGACTCTGGCAAATAAAATCTTTAGTTAATAATGGAGGATGACAGAAAAATCAGTAGAGAACACACCCAAGGAGAAGCAGGTAGTAAAGCTATATGGCTTGCAATTCAAGAGAGGAGGGCGATGAGTGACCATCGTCAAGATTTCGAGCTTATCAGAGCAAGGCCGGCCTGACTGTGGGTATTAGCATCGTGTCACTGTGATGATTCTACATATTCAATGAAAGCATAGTGCATATTATTCAGAAAGAGTTTTAAAAACAAGACATTAAACTAAAGTAGCATTTTCTGTTTAACATATGGTTAATCAAATAATTAAATAAAGAAAAAACCGTTTTCAAAGTGTGGTCACTTATTTTTTTCTCCTTAGCACTTAATACTATTCATCTGTGTGTGTGTGTGTGTGTGTGTGTGTGTATTTATATAAAAATATATAAAATATATATTTTACATATTAGCATTTATTTCCAGTAGCTGTAACCTCAACAAAAGGGACATTTTGATCTCTTTTGTTCCCTGCTATGTCCTTGGTCCCCAGGCAGGGCCTGATGCCTAGGGGACACTCAATAAACATCCCTTAAGTCAATGAATTTCTTTAAAGAAGGCTTTGTTTTCTTTAGTTAGTTGTCCAACTAGTTCAACTAGACTCGGTGAATAAGATGTATCTCAATTTTTATATCACCTCTAAAGTTATTTTAGAGCTATTACTGTGTCTATGAAAGATCTAGGATTGTTTTGTTATTAGTAAAATATATATATAATGAAACTTTCTGAGAAGTGATGATCAGATCCCAAGCTTTATAATATCTGCATATGATACACAGACACATCTCTGTAATATATCTTGGTTATAAATTATGAGCATAATGAGCAGCTTCTACCCTTCTCATCACCACACAGATTTAATATGCCCATGTGGACTTAAAAACTAACTGTTCATGAATCACGGCACTGAGGTGTTGATTTCTTCAATGGCACTTCCAGTAATTTCTTTAGAATTCAAGCCTAGCTTTTATTTTTTGAAAAATCACAGGTTATGTTGCTAAATACTGTTTCTTATTTTCATGGTTTTTTTTTAGAGAAAAAATTATTTATTTACAGACTAAGTAATACTTGTATCGAAACCAATTACTGACATAAACAGTGCTCTAAAGTCTAATTTCTTTTTTGTAACAATTACAATACTGCCTAGGAGATTCTACGTTTGTAGTATCACCTTGAAACACAGGCCACTCTTCTCTGCTTTCAACATGGAGCACGGTGAGGCAGTCCCCAGAAGGCAAGGAAGCTCCTGTCACTGTCCTAATTGTTTTTCTTCGACAGGGCAGCCACATCCAAGAGAGGACAATGCCATTGCAAGGAGACCTTCTGTACAAAAGGCTCCCTGATCTGAGACCATTATGGGAAAACTGGACATCCCTGGTCTCCAACGGTGCCCCCAGGGTTACCAGATTTAGTAAATAAAAAGGCAGGATGGCCAGCCTCTAAATTAGAATTCCAGGTAAACAATGAATAATTTGTTGTGTAAGTACCTCCCAGATACTGCTTGGGACATACCCATGCTAAAAAATTGTTTTTTTTAAATCTGAAATTTAAATTTAATTGGGTGTCTTTTATTTAACCTGGCAGTCGTGAGTGTGTCCTAGTTTTTCTGTTACATCTCAGCGCACTGAGGCTTCTCCGAGATGTGGCCACGCGCCAAGTGGGAGCCTGGGGTGGCTCTCTCGGCCTGCGCCGTGAGGGCTGAGAGGGCCAGACTGCATCCTGGAAGAGAGCGTGGGCAGGAGAGTGTAGTCATTCTCACCGCGGGGCGTTTGCTTTTGATGCGGTCAATTAAATGAAGGTAAAAATGAGGCTTTGACAGTGCAAATAGAAAAAGGCTTTCACAGATGTGATAGGTGAGGACGCAGAGCACCATTACGGCGTCGGCGAGCCGATGCCACGGCAGCCGGCGGCCCCGCCCCCTGCCCGCTCGCGGCTGGTGCCTATGTATTAAGGGACGTGGGACGAGATTGGACAGACTCCGCTTGTAAGCATATCTCTGACAGTTTACTTTTAATAACATTGTTTGTCTTGTGGAAATGAATAGAAAAAAGAAGTCATCAGTGGCAGTTTCAATACTCTTAAATGCCACCAGATAGCTAAGCTATGCCAGACGCTTCGCTTGGAAGTTTCATTGTAAACCTGGGGGAAGAAACCAAAAATAGGAGAAAATTGAATGATCAAACAGTTGATGAATAAGGGAGGCCGAACTCTTTTGCACAGTGATTCCTGTAAAATACGAGGTCTGATGTTTTCTTTGCAGATTCATAGCAAAATCTGAGTACAGAAAATCCAGGTAGATATTCCTGATTATTCTGTCTTTTATATCAAATTGTTTTATTCGGTAACGTTGAGAATGGAACGTATAGGCCCTATCCCCAGCCTTGCCACTAACTATATCCGCAGACAAGGCATTTAATGTCTCAGGGCTCCCCCGTCTTTATTTTTAAAATGCAAATAATGACACCCATCCTGCCTTCCTCCTGGAGCACGAAGAGTGACATTGTGATAACAGAGTCAAATGCTTTGCAAAGCACCATGAGAAGCACCCACATCCACCCTTGCTAGTGCCTGGTGACTCATGGCACAGCGACGTAATGAACTACCGAAGGGGAGCCTGAGTCCATTCCTATAGCAGGTTCAAGCGCGGGAGCAGTATGCAAGATTGGCAAAAATGCCACGCTGGAAAAAGCTTTGTTTTTCAGAGGGAGGCTTGCTAGAACGTGTCTTGGGCGTTTTCTCAAGCACAAAAGAAGACTAAGGCATGGTCCCTGTCCACGTGAAGATTACAGTCCATTTGGAGGAGAAAAAAAAAAAGACATACTCACTACGAAATAAAAAACGCAGGATAGTTTACAGTTTAGTGACCAACGGATGGTGACGACGGTACATTTCCAGTGGCAGTCACAGCAGACCATACGCAATGTATGGACGTTATTTTATAGATTTAGTCTTCAAGATGGTGAGAGAGAGGCTTGAAGAATTGAAGGGAAGAAGGAAGGGCATTCTAGTCAAGCGCGTAAGTTAGAGAAGTCCTTGGGTGGCCTATTGAAGACAATAAGGAGACTAGTTTGGCTGGCTCAAAAATGCCTGCTAAGAGTGATGCAGATAAGATTTAGCACATAAAATAAAAAACAATCATGCATAAAAGATAAGGCCGAATAGGTAGATCGAGTCAAAATTGTGACAGCAGGGCTGGAACACCAGCATTGGGAGTTTGGATTCTTTAAAGTGACATATCTATTCAAAAATACAACTGAACCGTGTATGTATGCACGGATGCATACTTAATATATATTTTCTATTGTGAACAGTTGACATCTACTCAGAATATGACTTAAAAGACTGCTACTTCAAGAGAAGCCCCCAAAGGCTGACCAGTGTTCTGAAATTGTAGCCATTATCAGCAAAAGCTAGAACAGCTAGCGGCTCTTTCGCTTAATTTTCCAAGGTTCACGGCTTTTGTAGGCATAATCTTCCTGATGCTGCGTTCCCTGTTATTGGGTTGAAATTCTGTTGCAGAATATCTTAGTTGCTTCCTCTTCTAAGCTGTTTTAGTGTGGTTTACTACACAGACAATGACCCCTGTGGTCGCTGCTGCCATCCCTTCTCCACAGATATCTCACCCAGGGATAATCTCCATTTCAACACTGTTCGATTGTCTGCATTACAGACTTTTGTTAATTCACTCCTGCTCGTTAATGTTAACTAATGGCATAAGTGATTTTGATGAATTACTAAAGAGTCTGAATCAATTCCTGTAGCAGGTCCAAGTCTTGGAGCAACAGAAAAGATTGGCACAATACTGCTTGGGAAAAAGGTTTGGTTTTTGAGAGTGATGCTTGATAAAATGGTGTCTCATTCTGTCCACCAGTCTCCAGAAAGACATCCTGGCCTTATGGGTTTAATTTTATGCATCTTGGTCAATCAGCACACTGTTAGATACAGTGCTGCCAAGGAAAGAAAATTCAGCGATGATTTTTTAGCCACGTTGCCAATGAAAATCTTACATTGACTAAATCTGACTTCCTTTGTTGAGTCTTTGAAAATGGCTGTGGTATATGGATTTAATAAAAACTGACCTATTACACAATTCTCTGTTTCAGTCCATCAGTAATGAGGAATGGTCTGGCTGTGATGATGTCAATGGCGACACAAGTGAACAACCTTCATTAAGTAGCTTGGAGAGCTTCGTGAACACAAGTTGGGAGGCCAAGCTTTTTAAAAAGTTGCCCGTGAGAACAAAAGCTTCGCGAGCATTGAAACCAGTCCTGGCATTCTCTGCCCTTCTGTGTCGACCAAGTTTACGTCTATCTTCCATGAAGGTCAAATCCGTCGTGCGATTTTAGAAGTTGTGCTTCAGGCTTCAGGTGAGAATGCCACCCACAGGAATCAAGAAGGTGCCATCAGAAATCCTGTGCCATTGTCTCATTCTCAGATTATACATCTCAGTAAATCTTCCCCAAATGGCTTAATAGTTGTAAAGCTTTGAAAGTGGAGCACACAGGACATGCTGCAGAACCATTCGTTACTCTGTCATTATTATCACTTATCGTACAATGTCTCAGCACATATAAATGTCTTAGGGTTCAGAGTCTGCCTGAAAGACTCATTTTTTAAAATACGTTTAAAACTTGGTAGAGGGACATTTCTTGAAACCTGGGAAAGTTTTTATCTGCAAAATTAACATGTATAATTAGAAAATGGAAGTTTTAATAGAAAAAAAAAATTTTCTTCTTTGTCCAAAATGAGAATGCCTCCATCTTCATCACTGGTTATGACTATACCTGGCTCTTTGATACTAAACCTAGGCGGGAAGTTTGACTGAAGTTTTCACCTCTCTACTCTTTATGTTCTACATTTGCTTAACTTCATGTCACTTTACTGGTCTTCAGGATATATATTTTACCTTAATAGTGAGAAACTAAGACTCTGAAATTCGTTTTTTCCTATTACCAATAAACATTTTTTTCTTTCACTTAGCATTACTTGATGAAACCATCTGAAGTTCTTAATAGAGGCTGACACTGCTCTATTGGAGATTAGGTAGCTAACATCCATTCTATCTTTTTTAAAGCAATGTAACCAGATACCTATTTTGATTTTCCAGCCTGCCTCACGGATAGGGGAAGTCAATGGCATATGAGAGGATATTGATGAGCAGAGCTTCCAGAAAAGTTCTTCAATAGTTCCAGAAGCCTTTACTCTTCCTCTCTTGCCTAGGATATGGATGTGATGGCTGAAGCTACAGGGACCATCTTACAAACATGAGGTAGCCTGGAGAATGGGCACTAAGGAAGATATAATAGAAACAATAGAAATAACCTGGAATGCTGATGATATTGTGGAGTCTCTGAACAATTCCTGGGCTGCCCACCCATGGACTTAATTTTACGTGAGAGAGAAATAGACTTGTCTTATTTTGGGCACCTATACCGTACATCTCAATTCTTAAGGACCTATGGTAATTTCTAATTGACACTATGTCCAGTCTATTTGCCTATGGGGATGTTTCTGAGTGATCTTTTCCCCTTAAAGGCTTTTGTTCCTGCCTGAGGATAGAAGCACCTTAAAAGGCAGGAACTGGATTTATGCCATTGTTCTCTTTCTTTGGTACTTAAAGAGCATCATATACAACTACAAGGATGTTATTAAGTTATCTTTGTTGCTGCGAAAAAACCATTGGAGATCTTAAAGATGGAAATTTCTTGTTCAGAGACTGATTTTATATATCTATATAAATCTATATAGATATATAGATATCTGTGTATGTGTGTGTATAATTCTCAAGTCTGTCTGAATTTGTCTTCTCACCTGTGTGTGTGTGTGTGTGTGTGTGTGTGTTTAAACATTGCTTTGTAACTAGAAAAGTAGCCTAGGAAATAATATAAAAGGAAAACTGAATAGAAAAGAGAATACCAAGTTGTTAAATGTATTTTAAGGATTCATTTATTTTGAATGGTTAAACGCATACATTCCCTTTGAACCTAAAGCTAAATCAAATGATGAAGAGGACTAGTCTATTCCCATGTGCTTTGAACACCAACTTTATTCAATTCTTATATCTAACAACAGTAATCAGAGGGATAAATGTGTAAAGATTTTTGCGGAATGGGCTACTCTGTGGAAGACACTTGTCTGATTGGACAGTTCAATCTCTTTATTTTACAGTTGGTTTGAGAATGGTTTCACCAGTGAAACAGAATCTTATCTCACCTACTGGGAAGACTGTAAATACCAATTCAATAGGACAATTTTAAGAATGGGTTTTAATATGTTAAGATGTTAACTGCCTTCGAATTTCTTTCAAGTTCCAGTAAACAACTTTGCCTAATAATGTGTCAGTTCTCTTTAATTTTGAGTAGACCTAGAAATAAATACCTTTTCCTCCCAGAACATATTTTTCTTCACAGGTTCCTCAATGAAGAAAGAAAACCAGGACTAAGGCAGAGGACGTTAAAATGCCACTTTTTTATTGATAAGGTTTAGGTTGGAGAATAGCTTTATAAATACTGAACCCCAGAATTCAGCTATCAAGACAGCGTGGCCCAGCACAACTCTCCAACCAGAGGCCACGCCACATCGTGCCTGGTCCTGTCCCACACGGTGGCCTGGTCGTGCATACTTAGAACGGGGCAGAGGCTGTGCTTTCCGTAAGCATTTGGCTCCTAAGTAGATGGGGGGGGGGGGAAGGGATCATTTTCTGCAAGTCCAGTCCTTTCCCCAAATCCATCAATCTGATCAGTCTGTCTGTCTTCACTGATGGGCAGGGTGCGGGGGCTGGTGAGCAAGAGGGTAGGACAGTAGGGAGAATGTCCCCTCGTGGCAGCCAGAGGAGTGGGAATAAACGGCCCCTCCACCCTCACCCCACACGACACCCTCCCTTTTTCACATGGCTGGCCAAAGTGTTTTCCATGTAAAGTTCCTAGTGATTTCAGGTTTCATATTCATTGATGGGATAACAGCGCTTGGTCACCAGTCTTCAAAGCTTCTCAGCAAATAATAACTGAAGATTAGCCTGAAACATTTCCTGAAAAGGTGTGAGTCATTTCCAAAGGAACAAGGAATGGATTCATCGAGAGGCTTGTCTGAATCAACAGTGAGGAAATTCAAGCACTCTGAGGCATCGACCACAACGGGGAGACAAACTGATGTCACTGGTGTGTCCACTGCTGGAGAAGAGGCCAAGGTCAGTCTGCTAAATCAGAGGGTGTCCCCTTCAGCGCTGCCCTAGAAGGAGCAGGCAAGGAGGGGCGTGGGTGGGAGGTAGACACCAAGCTGACTCATTGCTTCAGGGATATTTCAATACTGGATTAAAGTTTAATTGCTACTTAGTTGTCCAAATTCAACACAAAACATGGCTGTTGTATTACTCAAGTTATTAGGTAAGTGTATCCACACTCATATTTAAACATATTATTATAGGTGCATTGACTTTGCAGTTCTTATGTCATTAACTTCGAGAAGCAAGCAGCTAATGCGTTTCTATTCTTGTTTTCCCTTTTTTTTTTTTTTTTTAAAGAAAACTACCAAGCTATACCTTTCTATCTACATAAGATCTTAACTTTATAGCCTTTTGGATGAAATCCACCTAACTCTGTGCTTTCCACGATTCCGTCCACTCGGTCACAGAGATTTCTCGGTAATATATGGCTTTTTGATCTTATCTGAATTGCTGCTCCTCTATTACAACTCTCCATTTAAAATCGCTTTTCTGAGAGTGATGTACATTTTGGGCATTTGAGTATATTTGGAGAACTAGTAGTTGTGGTAACAAGACTAAGTTTACATGTCTGTCCACATCAGCACCATGTACTCAAGATGGATTTCAGCTGCCAAAAAGGTTGCTCCACAGCGCTCGCACAAACCTGTCTTTATGCCCCTGTTTATTATGCTCCATGTAGGAGATGTCTTAGGCACCGAAACAGCACAGCCATATATCAACAGCTCTCTGGTGGTTCCGAATGTTCTAAACAAGGGCTAGGGTGTGCTGAACCTCCCACGTAAACTTTATACAACAGCTTCAGCAGAACTGTAATTATTTACAAAACGATGGCATGAGAAATCTCTGGATTTATATCTTACGTTAAAGTAACTTAGATGGTGTCCACATAATTCTTGAATTCGTGGTAGGTTTGCAATTTATTTTGTTTTATTTTCGTTGCACTTGATACAGCTCTAAGGCTATTTTCATTGAAATTTCAGAAAGGAAACAATTAAGATGGAACAGGTTTCTGAAATGTACGTGACGAGGAAGCCTGGTGTGTGCACGGTGCCGTAGCAACTTGAACTTACTCTTGCATGAGCACGAAGAACTGTGCGCTGGGCATAAAATGTTAAATCCGTTCTTTTGTGGTTTTGTTTTTTGCTTTTATAATGAACACAAAATAGTTCAGAAAGAAATATATAGCATTTCAGAGAAATGTCTATAGACAGTGCGCCAAATAAATCAGGTGGAAGGTAGAACTTCATGTCCCTCCGCTTTTTTTCAGTGTGTTTCATGTCCCAAGTAGTGAATCTAAGCACAAAGCTCCCTTTGAGGTCAAGGGGACTCCCTGTTTGCACTGGCATCACAGGGTAGAGAAAAAAAAGAGATGAAGTCCCTGAGAACATGGAAAAACCGGTTTCAGCGAAGCTTAGAGGGCCAAAGTGATACGATGACATAAAACGGTTATAAATTATAGTTCGAGACATACCAATTTATAAACTAGATTGCTAAGAAATTCATAAAATTGTTTTGTTACTTATTCAATACTCATACCCCACTTAAAATTCTCTCTCCAAACTGAGACTTACTTAGCAGCACTGAGAATTTGAATGAGGGAGAAAAAAAACCCAACAAACCTACCTCTATTAGGACTTATTTACAAAATTAACGTAAGTCAATTATTTTTCTCTCTTCCTGAAAAGTTAAAATTTCTGCCCCCCCCAAACAAACAGAAAAATAAAAGGCTATGTAATCACCAGAATCCTTTGCTCACATACCAAAAGTACTTCACGTATGTGCTACGGCGATATTTCAGTGGGCGGTTAGCCATAGGAACATGAATAACCTGCTATGAAATGCTATCTTATTACTCTCGACACCTTTCCAGGCTTTAGCTAAACAGTGCTCCTAACTCCTGTAGGAAAGAAAGAGATGATTATCATATCATCTTCTCACGACAGGAGGATTGAAAGAAGAGCAGTTAGTTAGGCAAGAGAAAGCATTAGGATTAGAAATAATATTAGACTCCAGTGGAAGGCCTTATTCTGCAATCAGGACCAGATTATGAACAGACTAGTAACTTAGGAAGCAGGAGGGAGTATGGATATTGCCATTATTCTCCCCACATCATTCACTAGGAATAACGTAGGTCAGCCCTGCCAGGGAACACCCATTTTCTCAGATCGTGGAGAAGTCACTATTTAGAGTGTACCATAGCCCCATGTCGAAGATTTCACCTATATCGAAGAGAGTTTTTACAAAAGTGAAAATTTCTCGAACCTCCCCATGTGGCCAAGAAAAAATTTAATCAATCCACCCTGAAAAACCACAGAACTTAATTTAGCTTTTAAAAAGAAATCAGTTAATAAATAATTTATCTAGAAATGGCCCGTTCTCCTGGAGTAATACAATTTGAAACCAAAACTAGAACCGGAAATTAGGGGACAGAAATGTATAGCGTTGGGAAACTTCGGCAGGTTTGTTTTGCCAAAAATAGATGCATTTTTGAGAAATTTGGAATTCACAGTATAGTTCTTGGCTTCATTTCTAAAAAAAAAATATAAATTGGGAATGATAATAGTGGAGCCTAATTGAAAAAAAAAGCTAGGAAAAAAGGCAGTAAAATAGGTGTTTATATTCTTTAGACCAATTATTCTTAGAATCTTTGAAATGGTCGCATTTTATCATTTTGTATTTGATTTTACGTAAACCCTCGTGCCTTGTAAAATTTTACTCAGTGTAAATTTATTTGGAGATTAGACTGATATATCATGGTAAGTATATGTTCATGTCTGTTTTTGAAGAGGAGGTGCTGTTTTAAAAGGTAATTTCATAGCATGGCTTAAAGTTATTAAAGATCCTCCCAAATCTAGTCTAAACAGGTGTCAGAAAACCAGGTTGGTCTTCATTACCTTGCATAAATTTTGTTTTATTGCTTTTTAAAAATTAAGCTCATAAATCATGGAAAATGAGAATAGCTTTGTTTTATAGTCATAAAAATAACATAAAGAAAACAGGACAATTAGAACTAAATTCTTAAAAAGAAGTAAACCAGTAGCACATCTGTTAAAAGCAACAGTTGCCTTTCAGGTACAAGATACGCACTGAGCTGCACTAAAGATTTCAAAATCTCTTGAACTAACAAAAACCTCAGTGGAAAACAATCTCAAATGTTTTTTTAAAGCTCGACTTCAGTAAGCAAGGGAAGCTCTCATTTGTCCAAAGAGCTGTCAGTTATCCAGTTTAAGGGGGTGAAGAAAATTACAATAAAAAAAAAAATTTGAGATAGTCTTTTACAGAGCCTTAACCCTCTTTCTTACCCTTTCTGCTCTCCATCGAGCCTCTCTATCCCTCCCTTCAACTCCTTCTAGCATTTTGGGGGCCACGGTTCACTGCCTCAGGGATAGCAGAGGGAAAGGCCGCTTATTTCCTGGCTTTGATTTTTCAAAACTGATTTATTAGCCTCTTCTTGGGCATGGCGAATATCAGGCAGGAGATGGTCCTTCAGAGCTAAGGTTGTTGATGTTTCTCTGAAATTTTCCTTGAGCCAGAGAGAGAGAATGCTAGAGAAGGAATTAGGTGGGTATCAAAACCTGCTTCCTGCCCGACCGCCTGTCATGAAGCACAGTGAGAGCAAGATGAAAGGCGAGGGGGACAGACATGCGGGACCTCGCAGCAGAGGACGGCCACGGGCCCCTTCGCTGGGCTGAGTCGTCTCCCATCCCCTGGACAGGAGCAAGAACCCTCCATCGCCCAGTCAGCATCAGGTGGGAGGGAGGTCCTGCCCCTCAGCGGCAGCAGCGTGACTAAAGACTGTCCTCTTGCAAGGCCTCGAGGCTTTCCTTGGGCTATTTGGCCTTCTCTTGAGGACACTTTCAAGATACTCAGAAGCCCACCCAAAGGCCCAGGTCTCCCTGGGCACCTCGTGGTATTGTAATAAACCAGGGAGGCCCTGTCTGGCCTTCCACGGTGCTAGAAAGACATCATCCCTTCCATGGTGGCGGAGGCACGCCAGCTGCAATCTTTTTTTTTGAGGATTTAAAGGCATCAAATACACCTCAGCAAAGGTAGGGAGCTACCTGGGTTTCTCGCTTGCTTCCTCTGTTCAACTTTTTTTCCAGAAATTGACGAAATTCCAAAGTAGACTGATGAAAATCACATCTCTTAGAACTTTCCCGAAAGATGAGACACAGTTGAGTGTACTGGTTTCACAGGACATCGCTGCCAACTATTTGCCATAGAAATGGATGAAGACTGTCCAAACTCCGAAACAAGATTTGCTAAATGTTGTTCAAATACGAGTCATCCAGAAGTCACTGAACGTTTAAATCCAAATCCAGAACAGGACAGAACAAATCTACAAGGGGGAGGCAGCAGATTTAAAACTCCGCCAGCCCAGGTTCCCCTGTCTTCAGGTGATCTGAGCAGACCCTAAGCTTAGGGCTCACCCTTCATGGTCATCGTCATCATGGGCTGTTTCAACCTCACGTTAGGGAAGGAGCCCGTCCTGCAGGCTCCTCTGCGTGGTCAGTAACTGTAAGTCCACGTGGTTAATCAGACCCAGTTGTTCAATTTGGCTACGCTCTACCCATAAATATGTGTATTTTTCTCCTCTGTGTTATTCTGATTAATTAAAAAAAATTTTTTTTTGATTTGAAATGAGCATGCCAGAGATAGTTTTTCTTGTGTTTGTTTATTGCTTTATTTTAAATAAGGTTTCCTTCTCGACCCCGTGGCCACGGAGATTACTTTGCCAGGATCACTCCGGCCCCAACCCCACTATCACCCTGTGCCCCTGTCGTCTGTTTAAAACTGGTGATTTTCTGTTGTAAACATTCTGTGATATGGTGGACAATGTAGTATCAAACAGTATACAGAGTTTAAAGGTTAAAAAATTGTTTTTTAATTTGACCTCAAGTGACTGTAACTTTCCACTGGAGAGCTTAGCGTACTACAATCAGTGTGTCCACAGTGCTGTTAACCAGCCCTAGTGATGCAAACATTTCTTTGCAAGCATTTACGGAGATATTGTAAATTACTTAACTCCAGCAGCGTACTTGCTCTCCCTTAATCTTGATCTGCTCCCTGAGGGGCTATTTATTACAGATATATACAACTTGTCATTAGAAGTGAAGTTAATGTAATATGACACAAGTAGCACACATTGTTTAAACGTGTTCCAGAAAGTTAGCAAATTTAGTTCAGAGAATACTTACATGCTCTTCTGCCTGAAAAGCAGCAAGAAAGGAGAGAGGCTCGGGCCAGGAAGGTGGGGTGGGGGGAAATATTAAACATTGCTCACTGTAGGTGGCCAATTAATACCCTGTATCCAAGCTGAAACAAATCCTTCCACTACATACGCAAAGCGTATAATCTCTTATCTGCTTAGGCATTATCAAATATTTTAGCAAATCCTAGTAACTTCAAACACAGGTTTCCTGGAATGCAGTGCTAAAACATGCAAAGTCAAGAATCAAGTTTTTTAAGAACATAATCTGTTTTAGAAGGTTTCAAGAGAACTACTTTGCAATGCCATTATAATCTCATCCCATGAGGAAAGATGTCTGATTTGGCAAAACTACATTACACACGTGTTAAACCGAAATGCACAACTTGGCCTTCCCCAAATTAGAGTCATAAACAGGAAAATGATGCGAATTCTTTGGAAGCTGAAAGAGCGTACAGCTCTTGGTTCAATTTTCCACATTTGGTCCCCAGCTAATATTAATTTGAGAGGGAACCCTAATAGATGGCCGTATGACATTAGCAGTCCAACCCAGCAGGGACAACCTTGTGGTTTGTATCTCATCGTCAAGTTAAAAGTAATACAATTCATTTACACCACAAACACGAAAAAAACAAAAACAAAACAAAACACCAACACAGCCAATAATGAAGTTCTGACCAAATTTCAGTTTCACTCATGTATGCATTTACTTTAAAATGGATCTGTTTCTCCCCCAACTACACTGTCCTTTTCTCTCTGGATAACTGGGGTATGTTTTTAAGTGTCTTTTCATCTTTTCTGTCTTTGTCTGGGGTTCTGCTCGTGCACTCAGGGTGGTTTAGATGAAAGATCAGAAAGTAGGTAAAGGAAGCGAAATTTCCCTTCCACAGGGAGGCAAACACAGCGGGCAGGCAAAGAGAGAAGCAAAGAAGTAGTCTGGGAGAGACAGACAGAACTGCATGCAGAAAACTGATCTTTCTGTGTATTTTAAAGAAAAAAGTTGAGTGATAGACTTGATTTGCAACTGTAACATTTTACGCCTTTTATATAAGCCAGAATCTAGAGAGCCAAAAGACTGTTCCTGGCTAAAAGCTGGGGCGGGGGATAAAAAGGAGAAAAAGGACATCTTAATTTTTTTAAGAGAATGATTTCTTTATTAAAAAGTTTTGCATAGTTTAAGGAATCTAGTGCCTGTGAGTGAAGCAAAATAACACTTTCTTGTAATTTTATATAGTAAGCAAAGATTTAGAATATTTACGGACCACCCTGAGTGAGCGCGTCACTGGATTCTAAGAGCATGCTCATACCAGAACATTCATCTTTGGGAAAAAAAAAAAAAAGTGTCCAATGGCCCTCAGGCCATATATGGCTGTAGGGGAAGGTATGCTTTTGACCTCCCAGTGCCTGCAGAATTAAAGCACAAAATCGTTACATCCTACTGAAGGATTTTCTTTCTTTCATTTGTTATAATGACAAACTTTACATCAGATCCAGCCAGCAGCTATACTAAAACACTAAAGTTCCCCACATTCTAATTTTTGACAGAAAGAGATCTTAAAGATATTTGTATTGTTTTGAGTGACTGTCTGCTGGGGCGAGAGGCTATGATTCAGCACAAAAAGAAGTTTCTTCAATCATTTGTCCACGAGCAGACTGTATTGCTTTGGTATTTGGGTGCTGCTAGCTTGTTCTATGTTCATGGGCTGACATAGAAAGGAGTCTGTGTATTATATTTTAGACTGTATTACAGCCAGACTGGTGTAAGTTCCTTTTTCTGATTTATGGGTAGGTCTTGAAACAGTCAGAATTTCGCCTTATTAAAATTGATATAGGAATGTTCCAAGCTTTCAGTCAAGAAGAATTCTTTTCATTTTTATTCTATATACTGTAATTGTAATGGATTACAGTATTCCTCAATGCATATTCTCAGCATACACTTTCACAGAAGTTCCCTGTCATTCTGCGTTAGTTAACAGATGCTACAATGTCTGATCTTAGAGATTTCATGGCCCCTGTGTATTTTTCCCATTACTCAGGCAGCTAGATTTCCCCCCATTGGTCATTTCCTCCACGGGAAGAAAGGCACTTTGGCATAAGCATTAACTCTTTCTTGGTTCTAGGTGCTGTAGCGTGAGGCAGCAGGAAACAAGCAGAGAGCATCACATCTGTCTGGGGAGGCAGGCTCATTCCTACTTACGTACGAATTTAATGGTTATTCAGCTATGTAGATAGCTTTTTCTGAAATGCTAAGAACAGTCTTTTTAAAAATTATTCACAGTAATTGCTTCTCTACCAAGCAACTGTTTTCAGCAAATGAGGCCAGCAACTTATGCAGCATTATTTTGATCGGCATTGACGTCTAACTAACATAGCACTGTATGATTGATTATACCTGCAAGTCATAATCTACCTGGGGCATAGGCTTCTAAATACTTTATTTTTGAATAACAGTTCAATTTGTTTTTAATTGAATTAAATGCCCTTGTTTTTCTTCCTTCATGGATTCCTGAAGTATGTCATATATCTTTAGTCTAACAACATTACTAATCCAGAAAACATAGTTTTGTGCAAAAGTCTCTTATGATTAAGTTCTGTAATGATTATATTACATTAAGTGTGATTTATTTTAACAGAGTGCCTGGGAGTTTGAGATTTGGTGGTAATTTATAATTTATAGGTATTTACTACAATAAATAGGTATTTATTTTAAGGATAGGCAAATAGGACTTGCCACCTCAAATTCAGGAGACTGGCGTTTCCTAACCAAGATAGCTATAATGGTTCCTTGGCCATGGTCAAAAAAGTGGGTGCTATTTTATTTGTACATTTAACCATGGTTTGATTAAATATTTACATATTTAACCATATGGTTTGATTAAAAGATCAAGACTGTACTGTTTAATTTGTACACATTAATTTATTCCTTGAATAAAATAGCGTTAGGTGCTCTTGCGCTGGAATTACAGAGGTTCATAAGGATCACGTCTTGCCCCAAACAGGTCTGGAGTTCTGGTGGGCATCTTGCTGAAAACACGGCTCAAACACTTACAGGTTCTGTCTTCACCCGGGGTGTCCTTGAGTAAAATGATCTCGAGTCACATTCTCCTCTGTTGAATACCCAGAAGACCACAGGAGAGCCTTCAGGTGTGGGATTGCCAGCTCATCTTCAGAAGTGACTCACTATCACCTTCTCTCACCTGGTTCTTCAGGGCAGAGGGGATGGCAGCAAAAGACAAATGTCAGGTGGAAACTGTACTGAACTCGGTCCTTCCCCTTCCTGGCTCTCATCTGGGAGCTCACACCTTTTAGGGATTTATATCCAGAAGCACACATGAGACTTGCAGACACATAATATATTCTGAGGGTTTGAAAAGACATTCTTTCCATTTCAGCTAGTGGTACGTAAAGCTGCGATTTTCTATGGCAAAGCTTTTGATTGCAGAAGAATTTGTTTCCCGAAATTATTTACAAGGAGCCGGGCAGAGCAAACAAAACAATAATCCTGAGAATATTCAAATTCTGAAATTTTCAAAAACTCTTTGAATTGCATGATTCAGGTTAAAGATTCTAACTTCAAAAAACTCATGGAGCAAGTTATGGCTTATTCAAAATCAGGAGCGTTCGAATAGCGTTCCTGAGAGCCTAATTCAGAGGTAGGTCTGGCATGGTGGTGGGAGAGGCCAGGAGAGCAAAGCTCCGTCCCTTTGACCACATAACAGTACTTTGGGCTGTTGCAAATATACATTGAAGGTCACCATAAGACAGCATTTGACAAAGGATTCTCCTACTCAAAGAAAGAAAGAAATACTAAAAAAAAAAAAAAGAAAGAAAAGAAAAGAAAAAAGAAATGTATTCTAGATTAACATGCTACCAGAGGAATTACAAATTCCAGAAAAGTTGTTTTCAGCAAAAAAATTTTCTCCCAAATAAAAAATTAAGAAGACTATCAGAATATTCTTGAAATCTAAATAAACTTTCAGTGTTCATTATGGGACTATGAACCAGTTATTACGCCACAGATAAAATTGAGAAATAAGCACTGTAGCAAGGATTTTATTCAAAAACAACTAAGGAGAGAAGTGTGTTAAAATAAATATAATTATTCTTCGGGTTGTGAATGTAATACACTTTTATCGCAGAAAATTTGGATCCATAGAGTATTTTTAAAATGATATCAAATTATCTGTAATCCCATTATTTGTTTTTCTGGATGTGTGGATATAGGAATATAATCGATACTGTAATCAATATACTCTTGTGGCCTGTGTATTCAATTTCACATTGTCTTGCGCAGTTACTCATGCTTTTTTTTTTTTTTTTTTTTAGTCTTTACTTAAAGAGGAAGTAAAAAAGACAGAATGAAGAAATCGTCATTAGTCTAAAATTTTAAGAAGCATGAAACAGGGACATCACCTCTTTATAAATTCTTTCATTTTTCCATTTGGACAATCCCAAGTAGCAGGCAATATTTGCCTCAAAGCTGATATTTTTCATGGAGGTCCTAGGCCTCTGGAAATTCAGTCTATTTTAGGGATATCACCCCCGTTGGTCTACCCTTCACGTTCCTAATTTCTTTTTCCATGATCTCATAAAGCAAATAGTTACAAAATAAATAAAAGACAATTTCTACTGTGAGAAGAAAAGCCAAATAATAAGTTAGAAAATAATTGTCTTAATGAACTGCTAAGCCCAAATTAGACTTCCTGATATAAACTAAAATAAAATGCCCGCAGCTTGTGATAAATTAATGACTATTGCACATATTAAGCAAAAGATTGTCTAGTTGGTTTGCAAGCTAAAAAAAGAGAAAGTTTCCTAACCAGAGGATAGAGGAAATGGCGGGGGGCGGGAGGGAGGGTGGGGAGGATAGATTCACATAATGCTAAGTGTGAAAGTCTGGGTAGGATTTTCTCCAAATATATTTTAGATTAAGTACCATAGAATTGCTAGATCTATTTAAAGTTCACAGCTACTGCAAGTGTTTAAACACGTTGGGATAAGAAACAATCTGTCCATTGCACTACAGAGCAAGTTTAAGGAATTAAAATAGCCCAGTGGTAAGCATAATCAAGTAGGTTAAAATATTTCTTCTCTAGCTTCTTTGAAGTAATGCTCATTCTCTCTCTCCCCTACCCTCTCTGTAGCTTTTCCCCTGACTAGAATATTCTTGACCTTGACCCCCTGAAAACACATTGGCATGGTTAACTCTCATCATATTAGTTTAGTTTTATATTTCATGCCCTCTCTAACGCCTCCCAATGCCGGGTTGCCTGCCCTCCCATTTACTCAGAAAGCAGCCTACAAATCCACACTCTCGTAACAGTGTAAAAATTGCCTTTTATGTGTCTCTCCCCCACAGGACCGTCAATATTTGGAGAACATCATTATCCCCATCATCCAATAAAGTTCTAGTCATTGAGTACGTGCTCAACAATATTTATTAAATAAGTGAATTAAAAAAAACCCCGATTAAATAAATAATTTAATTAACTGGAATAAATGCACAGGAAAGGAAACTTTACCTACCTGGGATGTTGCCATTATAGTGACAGCACAGCACTTCTGCCAATTGTTTTTGTACAGTAACCTAGGACATTAAGCTGCACACGGCCAGGTGAATTTCGCTTGGTTAGCTGCAACCATTAAAACATCACCTGCTGTCCAACATACCTTTGAGCCTCTGTGTGTTATTTGAGAGAACTAAGGCCTTTGGCCCAGAGCATTTCTTTTGGATAAATGATCATTAAGGGCTAATGACCCAATGCCTTGCTTTAAACCAAAAACTATTTCTAATCGGTCATTAGTCTTCTCCTGCTTGGTCTAGAACTCCACGATTATTGCTTAATTTAAGTACAAACTGCTTTGCAGGCAGAATGTTGCCTATCTCTGTCCTTTAAACATAATGAGCACAGATTTCAATGAATTTAATCGGTTGTTTACATATGAGCTGGTTCCTGGCAATAACAGAAAATTGTTTCTTTCGTTTTTATAAAAATGTAAGCAACAGAGTCTAAGAGGTCAGATCAGATCGGTTACTTCCTCCATGATCGACATCATTATACTCAATTGAATATTTTTAAAGTTACAAATTGGATAAAATTTTATTTCAGTGTTCTACTACGTTACTCTTTATTCACCTTTCTCACTCTGCACAAATTTGATTTGTTTCTTGAAATTTATAGTAGCAGCTGTCTAATGGCAGTGTGACCCACGTTATTTTTAGACCATTCAAGACCATGTGATTTAGAAATACTTTGGATTTCTTAAATTAGTAACAGAAAATGTATCATGGATTTTTCCAAAGTTTTGCTTTACAAATATTGACGGCAGCACAAAACTTTGTTATACTTCTTCAGTCTACTTGATAATTTCCTGATTAGTCCATTCCATGCTTAGAGGCACCAAAGAAAAATTATGAAGTCTGCCAGGGTCAAATAGACCATGTATTTCTTTAAAATACCTATTTTTTTCAATAGCTTGTGCTTTTCTTCTGATAAAATAAATGATTTAGACTAACAAGCCACTCATTGATCTTTGACCTTTTCAGCCACATCAAAAGCATCTTAAAAGCCAATTAGTGGAAATGCAGAGAAAAGGTCATTTTATTACAGCACTCAATATTGGAACCATAATATTTTACATAGATTCAAATTATCCCATGGCTTTTACTAGAAAAATGGAAGGATAAATACTTCAATCCGAAAGCAGGTAGATATTTTGCATGCACAAATAATTTTACTCTTCCTCGTGCTGGATGCGGTAATTTTCTTAACACAGCCAACATACACAGTATCTAGTAAACAGTCCCTTGATTGTCTCTTTTGATGTCCAACAGGGATAATGCTGATAAAGGATGTCTATTGATAATTCCAAGCCTCATTTTAGCCACCGGCTTTACCTGTTTCTCAAAACAGCCAGTGTTTAATCTCGTATGTATTACTTTCTCTGAAATAGAGAAAGTAACTGTTAGTCTGGTATTTCAGAGAAAGTAATACATATGAGATTAAACACTGGTTTTTATCCTCTTTCCCCCTTTTCTTGTCTGATAGTGTTGATTTTAGTGAGGATAACACAGAGAAAAGAGAGAAAACTAAGGACCTGATTGGCCGCAGAACTGAATAGAAGCCCTAAGAAAAAAGCAGTAATTTTATTAAAATAATTATTCAATATATTTGTAATTAAATTTCTAAACATTAGGTGTTTTAAGAAGCATTCATTCATTCATTTTTTTGATTTGACTTGATTACAATTTACAAGGTCTTGGGCCAGATATACTTTGGAAGATACAATAATAGAAAAGACATAGTTACTGTTCTAAGAAAATTATAGTCTACCAGGGGATGTTACAATCTGATAAATCCTTCAATATTTTGTGCTGTGGTGTGATGTCTTTCTGCCAGTTTAATAAGAAATGGCAGAAATCATTCAGATTTTGGTAGCTAGTTCTGATTTTTCTTCAAGCAAGACTTTATCTTTATATATGTGGTGGAAAAGTAAACAGGTATACAAAAAAAACTTTAGACCAAAAACCTAAATATATCCTAAAAGGAAGCATAACACCATAATGCTATAATCTAAAAAATATGTGTAACTGGTGGATAAAGTCTCCAAGGTCACTTGTAACATGTAAGTATCAGGTATTGAAAAACTGTATTAGACTTTGATTTTCTGAGAAGGAATTTCCAGTCTTTTCCTGAATGCTTTTCCTTTAAAGTACAAGCAGACCACATTCATCAAAACCAGATGCTAATGTCTCTCTGCTCAGTTTCAGTTATCAATATCAAGTCTGAAAGATCCAAAACATTTTCATAAAACATTGGCTATGCCTGTGATCAGGTCATACTCACCAGGGTTGACACAAGCCAAGGTCCATGATGGCTTTGAAATGAAAAAAAATCAAGGTCATTTAGACCATGTTTTTCTCTGCAAATTTTTTAAGAAAAACATTATTTGTGTAAGAAATTTCACCTACATATGCAGCGTGCGCATGTGCACGCACTCACACGCGCACGCGCACACACACACACCACACACACAGACACTTTTGTTACAGTCTGTTAAATATTAGACCAGGAGAGAAGCCAAGCTTCCTTATTTGGTTCCTTTGAAATTGCTGACACTACATGGATCAGCACCTCAGATTCTTGGATGACTCCGTTGGCCTCAGTGTGTCTGTGTGATGCAGACATCCAGTCAGCAACCAAGAGCATTGGTGTTGTGTGCCCACAGGCTCAAGCGGATGGAACAAACCCTAAGTTACAGGCCCACTGCTAGTACCAGTGAGTTGGTAGAAATGAGACCTTATTATACACTGATAGCCTTAAGAAAATAATGAAGTCCTTGAGTTCCTTTGATATTTCCCACGGGTGTCCAAAATTCTAAACAGGTACCATTTTCTCCAGCTGTATTTGAACGCTATGTGAAAATCTTTTCTTTCCTCTTCGAAAAGAATACAAATGGTGATGCTATCTCGTACAAAATTTTGTGATTTTTTAATGCACTTGCATACTTGTTTTAGTTTACTAAAATAAAAATTATCACAGCTACAGTAAATCAAAGAGACAAGTAATTAAATTTTAAAAACTTAGTTTCATGAATCCACATATTAGCATAAAATTTATCAAAAATGCCAACTAGATGTTAATATTCTGGTATAAAATATGACAGCAAGTAAGATAATTAAATGTTTCATCTACAAAAAATTTGAGCATCTATATTAAACGTGACTTAAACATTATTTAGTTAAGTGCTATGTTAGGCATGAAATGTGCAATGGTAAATGAAACATTTTTAAGAGCTTAAGTACATAAAATTACAGCACAGAGAGCTCACCAACCTACTCTAAATAAACACATAAATAAACACATAAACAAACAAGTAAATAAAATAGTCACATGTGCAATGAAAGAAACAAAGATGATACGACAATTAATTGTTCACGTCAACTCGACTGGGCCATGCAATACCTAGATATTTGGTCAAACATTATTCTGGGTGTTTCTGTGAGGGTGTGTCTGGATGAGATTAATATTTGACTTGGTACACTTAATGCATAAAGCAGATTACTCTACCTAATGTAGGTGGGCCTCATCCAATCAGTTGAAGGCCTGAATAAAACAAAAAGGCTAAGTAAAAGAAAACTCCTGCTGGACTCTCTTTAAGCTGAGACATCAGTTTTTTCCTGCCTTTTTACTCAAACTGAAACACTGGCTTTTCCTGGCTCTCAAGCCTGCTGACATTTGCACTGAAACCACACCATCAGCTCTCCTGGGTCTCCAGCTGGCCAGCTGCAGATCTTGGGACTTGTCAGCCTCCACAATTACACGAGCCAGCTCCTTAGAATAGATATCTCTCCTCTCTATCTATTTATCTATTTATGCACATTTATAAAAATAAATATGTATATAAATACACATATCTTATTGGTTCTGCTTTTCTGGAGAATGCTGAATAATATACATAGAATCACTTAGGAAGTTTCACTTAATCTGATATATGGAAGATAATTAAAAATTAACAAAATAAAGTGCAAAACACTTGCAAAATCATTGAATTAAAAATAGCCCTAAGTGGCTGAGATTTATTGCACAACACTATATTATAAATGTTGTTTTATAGTTTAAGGGAATTATGAAAGACTTTAAAGCCAGAGCTGTCCTTTATGTTTATATTTTACATTTTAAGATATATTTTATCCTTAAAATAAATTTGTACTTTAAAAAAGGCCCTGAAACTCGTAATTGAAAGACACATCAAACATGATGGGTGGGTCAAAAGTAAGATAAGACAGAAAGAAGAGTGGCAGGGGAACTGGAGAGGAGTGAACAAAACCTAGACAGGTTTGGAAATCAGCAGAACTAGGTTGTGGCTGAGGAAGATGAGGGAGAAGGAGGTAATGTGAAGCATGATTCTTCCATTGATGACTTAAGCAGGTGGGTTGAAACAATTGGATGCAGAGCAGATTTGTAGAGGAAGACCAGGAGCAAAATTTGGGGCGTATTTCTTTTCGAAATGTAGCACTCTGAATGGTGATTTCCAAAAGAATTGCATATCAGGATCTGAAGCTCAAGAGAGAGGTCTTAATTGGGGCTATGTCTTCGGGAGCTGTAGGCTTACAGATGGTATCAAAGACGTAGCAATGGTGGAGGTCAGCTAGGAAGCAACCGCAGAATCAGAAGAAAAGAGCACGTAGAATGGGGTCCCGAGTAAAAACGTCATGTCTGGGAAGAGGATGAGCCCACAGAAAAGACTGAGAAGTGGGCAGTAAGCAAAACAGGAAAAGGGAATGCAGTTAGCATTACTATGATGGCTAAGTGGAGGGCTGGAAGGGAGGGGGCAACTGGGGGGGGTCGTTTTATGAACTACATAGATGTCTAAGCAATGGTCTGTATACTTGAAACTAATTAAAATAAATAAATAAATTTATTTTTTTAAAAAAGGACTTCTTTAGGTAAAAGAAAAATGTTAACAGATGGATGCTTATGTCTATGCCAAGGAATGAAAAGAGCCAGAAGCAGTAAATGTGTGATTAAATATAGAATACTCTTCCCTTTTTCCTCGATTTCTTTAAAATATAATTGACAGAGAAAGGAACTACAAAACCAGCTAGAAAACAGTGAACAAAATGTAAATGGACTAAATTCTCCAATCAGAAAACATAAGGTGTCCGAAAGGATAAAAACACAAGACCTGTCTAAGGGCTGCCTGTGAGAGACACACATTACGTACAAGGCACACGCAGATTGAAAATGAAAGGATGAGAAAAGACATTCCACGCGAATGTAAACCAAAAGAACGCTGTGAGAGCTGTACTTATGTCAGACAAAATAGACTTTAAAACAAAGATTGCAATAAGAGACAAAGAAGGTGCTACATAATGATAGAGGCCAATTTAATAACAGAACATAACATGCACTGGGTGAACTGCACTTTTGTTAGTAAAACACTGACATTTATAAATTACATTGTTTTAAGGACCTGCCTATTAGAAACTCACTCTTCCTCACTTACCTTTTATATATTGTTTTACGCAGAACAGAAAGGGGTGAGGTTACAGCCCATACATGATTACAGTTGTGCCCATGAAATGTCACACATGTGAAATGCATCTGTCATTTACCTCGACACACATTAAAAATCAAGCATGGCTATGAGAAAGGAGGATGCGTGTGTGAATAAACTGCAGTGGACAGGGTGACATTGCACAGTAGCATCTAGGTGAGAAGGCAAAGGCTTCCTATCGAAGATGATTCTTAATGTGAGAGTCAGATGGGTATTTGCTATTTGGACAAGATAACAAGAAAAAAAAAGGGGGGTATTATAGGTATAGGGAGCAATATTACCAAAGGCATAAATTGAAGGGAACAGTGCTTGGCATAGATATTAATCTGGGACGGGGCACACAGCAGTGAGAAGGAGAGGTATGAGCAATGAAAAGATGAGATCAGAGAGATTGAGGCTGGATCACTGAGAACAGGCATGCGATGCCATATCGAATCTGAACTTATTTCTGTAAACGATAGGGCAGTTATAGAGCATTCTGAGCAGGAGAATAGTGAGCATTAGATTTATATTTTAGAAAGACTGCTCTGGAAGTATTTTGGAGAGTAAATGGAGGCGCGGAAACAAGTGAGACCCAATGTTTGAAAATTCGTTTTGATAATATTGCAAGGGAAGGCAAGGGCGGAAGGTTATGCCAGTGGTAAGGGACTATCTGTCGGACCATTAGGACTTGGTGCTGTTGGAATGTGGATGGTGATAGAAGAATGGGCCAGGATAACTCAGCTGTTGGGCCTAGGGGATTCACTGGGTGAAGAATGGTCTCATTAAGCACAAGAACAAAAAACACAAGTTTCCAGTGATTTCAGGAGACCAATGATGCTAGCAGACAGTAATACTTGCTTATCGGTGAAACGGAATGTGGAAGAGGTGGTTTCCTGGGATGTCCAAGGAGAGTGTTTCACAGATATATTGCTTCCCCAGGCCTGCCCACTGGCTGAGCATGTGTCTCATATACACATAGATGCATTAATACTTGGCAACCCAGCTCAGATAACGGGCTAGTGATCTTCCTTCTCTTGCAGATGAAAAAAATATTGACATTGTGAACCATAATTTGGTGGATAGTCTACCCATAATACTCAGTAATCTCCAACTATGGTCTCAGGCAAGTCTCCGGACCTCACTTTTCTACGAGAATGCCAAACTCAATGTTTCCTACATTCTCTGGCTCCTTTAACAACAAAATCTATACTGTGTTGGACAATGAAGAGTCTTCATTGTTGAATAAGCCCTAGGAGAGTGAGTGGGTATGCCTATTTGAATAGAGTAGACATTCCATTTCTTCAAAAATATTATAGAGGTCTTTGACAGTTGGAGATTTCTCCTATATGGAAATCACATCCATTCTCCGAGCATTTTAATACTAAAATATCTTTTGGTTTTAGGAAAGACTACCTCCAGAGTGCCAAATATACAATTTACCAATATGGTAATTTGAAACCAGAAATCAAATCATCAAGGGTACCTATTTACTATTCATTTTTTAGTAAAATAAAAATAAAACATTTTTCCCTCTCCTATATTTAATTTTGGGCCCACCAAAGGGTTCAAAAACAACCTACCTTTCCTTATGAAAAGGACCAGGCAAAACCCCAAGGACAGTTCTAAATGTTTAGCAATGTTGTTCTTGACTTTTTAAAGGTTATCTTCACTGAAGCATTGTGGGGTTAAAGGAAAGTAGTGTTAACTGTGATTTTTTTTTATTGTCAATGCTCAAGGGAATGACTTTGGCATAGCTACCTCTACGACTGTTAGATATCATTTCCTTTCCCCTGTTCATAGAGTTGTATATACAAGAAAACCAGGACCTCGTTTATGGTTTTGCTTCTTCTCCCCACGGGACTTGCCAGTGTTCTCAATTTAAGTCTAAGTCATAAGTGCAATGGATTGACTTTGGCTTAACTATAAAGTCACGTATTCATGAATCTGCAAGAAAAATGTTGCATTGATTCTGATAGCCCACAAGCTATTCAGTTTCAGTTGATAGCTCTACTTTATTCAAATACATTACACACTTGAAATTCTTATTATGCTTGTTTGTGAAGGGCAATTGAATTTGTGGCAACGTTAAACATATGGGAAATCTGTATCTCTCTGAATTCGCCCTTTTTGTGTTATTACTCTTATTTGGTGTTCTTTTCATGCGGATGCGTTAGGTCTGCTATAGGTATAAACTCCCAAACATTGAATTTAGTGATGGATTTGTAAGTAACAAAATTCCAACTCCCTTTCATTCTCAACTGATGGCCTTTCTAGAAGGGACCATATTTCTGTAGGGGTTTGGCCTTCCAAATATGTTGGCAGTTCTTGGCCTCCACTCAGATTCTGGCTGGTATGGAATTTGTTTTTCTTTGAAGGCCACTCTAAGACCTGAGTAGAATGATTTGTATCTGGGTCTGTTTTGCTTTTCAGGTGGTATCATACCCCTTGCAGAGACTTTGCCAGGAATAACCTCTGTTGGAAGGAAAGGGAAAGGGAGGGAGGGAGGGAGGGGAGAAACAGAACATATCAGACTGACTTTATATTTCAGAGTTTTGAGAGAGAAAGCAGACTTACTGTGGAATTCACTTCAATAAATATTTCATTGCCTAGATAATCATACTCGAGTGTTTTGGTACAAGATGGGAAAGATATAGCTTGATCGTTCTTCATAGATGGCTATGAGTGCAATATTAGCCCGCAGTGTGATTTCGATGCATTTTTTAAAAAAGACCATATTTAGGCTGCCCTGATGGAAATAACATGCTGAATCATAATAGAGTGGATGCTGCTGCTTTAAGGGTCTGCATTTAATCCTGCTATCACAATCTACAGAGGATGATGACAAATGAGAACATATCTAAAAACAGCCACCGAGAGCCCTACTACACAAGGTATGATATTTGAGGAAAAGTGAAAGTCAAAATATATATCTCAGCCCCAGATGGATTAGATTGCATTTCTGCAGGTGTGTTTGACTGATAACCTTGGTGAGAATCACTTGAGGTGCTTTGTAAAATACAGATTTCTTGATTCCACCTGTGAATTAGAAAATCTGAATCTCGGGTGCCAGTTGAGGGAGGGATATGTTTCTTAAAGAAGCTTCCAGATGACATTCACGAACACGAACATTTGAAAACTACTGGAACAGAGAAGCTGAGGACAGTCTTCCAGGGACCAATGGGCTGCCAGACGGTGGACAGTACAGGTAAGGCATATGACATTGTCTCAAAAATGGAACCAAAAACACAGGGAGGCAGACTTCAGTACAACTAACCCCTTGAAATAATATGCACCTCTTCAGAAGAAACAGTTTTATGTTCCTCTGTAAGCCCCCATTTCTTAAGAAAGTGCATTTACTTCATGGTCCTAAGTAAATCTTTATTAAACATATGAATGACTAATTACCTAATTGGGATGACCAGACACTCTGGTTTGGTAGGGCAGTTCTTGGTTTATGCCTGTTAAAAACAGTGTTCATTTCAGTTCAGCATTTGTCCTGGATTTCTCTTTCTCTCTGTCTCTGTCTGTCTGTCTGTCTGTCTCTCTTTTTAAAGTGAAATATAATTATTACTAGTTTCATTAAAATATGACGGGATGGGTCTAGCCTACTTCTGCTTTGTATTGCCAGTTCCTGTCATGGTCTCATTCACTACTTGGTAGTTCTCACTTCTAACATGTGGTTAAATCTGAAAGATGACCATCAGTGACACTCTCTTTTGCCTGTTTTTTTTTTTTTCCCCCAGCTGTAACATAATTAACAGTTTATAGAATAGCATGCAGAAAGCTTGGTAATAAAATAAGTACCTTGGGACTCACACAGCTGAAGGCAGCACTCCATGCAGCCTCAGCTGGCGAAGAGACAGGCGGTGAATGTCACTATCTATGCGGGCTGTTTGGTGTACTGGCCCGCCACGCCATCACCTGTGTTTGGCCTGCAAGGTGCACGAAGTGGCCACCAGTTAGCAAGGCCAGAGAAAAGTGTGGACATGATGTTAGGTGTGCATAAGTATGTACAGGAAACAAAGGTTGAGCTGTTCTGCTAAAGAATATGGAGCAAATAGTGAGAACACTCTTGTTAGAGTGTTTTTTGTCAGAAGTTAGTATGGGGTTAATCTTCAACTATTCAGTTATTTACCATTTGTTAATTCTATTTTGTTTTTGCAATAAACCCTTTCAGTAGCGATACGCTAAAAAAAAAATGAAACTGTATGTTCAATGAAATTTAAGTTCTGAATTTCTATGTCACAAATTTTTTGATAGGTGTCATCCACATAGGGGTCATAGTCACATCCCTGGTCATAGGAAAACCAGAAGATACAAACCGCCCAAAATGTATTAATGTTTAATTAGGTTGAACTATATGAAATTGCTATTTTTGTCTATCAAAAGAGTTTTAGTAATATCATATAATTCAACCTTAAGCTTTCTTAAGTTACTGGTTATTTTCAGATGATAATTTATGAAAGGGGCAAAAGGTGCATTTATATATCATTATTTGAAGCCTAGTGTTTTAGTGTTTTATTTAGTCAAATGATTGCTTTTATAAATGAATTTCACTCATTTTTCATTCTAAGGATTTTTTTAATGCATTACCAAAAGTTAGTGTTGACTTCATTAGCAGTAGAAGAACTTGCAGACATTTAAATTGTATTAATGTTATATCAGCAAATATCAGATGCTTCAACTGGAAAATCAGTTAAGTGAATTATAACTTGAAGTATCCAATCCACAAATAGCAAAATGCAAAGGTAATATTAATACAAATTTTGGAGGAATGTATTATTATAATAAATAATATTCTTTCCTAATTAAGAAAACCTGTGAAACAGAAATATATTTGGAATTGGTTATGCCATTCAAATAATTCATAAGTTCATCCAAATAAGCTGGATATTCTATAATACAAGGAGAATTTTTATTGCTAACCTTTACAAATGCTATTATACACATGTAGAGTAATAATACTACAAAAATGTTGTGATGATGCCTATTTAAATATTAAAATAAATATTAAAAAATTTATTTAACATGGGAACACACACTTTTCCTCTTTGCAGCCCATCATCATTCCACTAGGAATGCCAAGCCTCTAAACAAATACTTTGTAAATTACCTAAATATCCTTAATAGCAGGGGACTTTTTATAAATAACTCCTCTAAATTTTGGTTACAGCTTTTTTGAACAATTAAACACTTTAATCAAAATATTTGGCAAATCAAAGTTTTAGAAAAGCTTGTGAAGCTTTAAGAAAATGGAAGTAATTGAAAACAAAGCTTGTAAACTAGAAGATACTAAAATTTATCCTTACAGAAGCAAGGAGTGAAAATTAAACCAAAAAGCTCAAATTCTGTACAAGATTACATCTCGAAATATCTTACATTGTAGGAAGAATCATTTGATCAAGCTCCTCCCTTTATTGGATATATTTCTATTCTAAATGAGGAGAACAAAATGAAACAGAGAAGGCTTATAATTCTATAGTATCTAATTTTGGTGAAACATAAAAGTATTATCATCAGAACATTTTATATATATATATATTTATATACATATATATGTGTGTATATATATATACATATATATATATATCAAAGTAAAACACCCCAAATAGAGGCAAAAACAGAACACCTGTGAAAATATTTACACATTTTAATGCAAGAAAAAAAAATTAGAATCGAGAATTTCTTTAAGCATAATTTGCTCTGAGCTTACCGGGTGCTCGGCATGTGTATGTGGACATCGCTCAATTATAAAAATTATGATATATAGAAAAGGGCCAGTTGATGATGTCAAAATGTCAAATGCATTCATCATAAAGTATAACTTTGAAGGAGATCAAAGATAATTTTATTAAAAAATTTTTAAAATATTAAAATCATATTGAAAATAACACATTTCTCAGAAAAATGCCAGTGACACATTTTCAGGGATAGATAGAGTTAAAAAAGAAGCTGACTAATATAGGAATACACACAAGAGGAATTATTAGACTATGTGATTTATAAAAAATATAATCAACAAAATGACATTTAAAATGGGGCTTTAATTTACATGCTGTCTTGTTTTGTTTCTAAGAAAAACTATTTTTCCAAATAGTTTCTCAATATAACTATTTTGGGGGCCCACCAATTTACTGAGGTCAATGTGAGCAAGATCCAAGAGAGCTTGTTTTTGTACAATGACCCTTATGCCAGGAAACGGGCAGGGGCCTAAGCGCAGTAACACGGTCAAGGCATATATATGCTGGTGGGCACGGAGAAGGGCGGGAGGGGAGAAGCGCTCGTGGTGCGGGTCACCGCAGGCACCAGCGGGTGCTCTGCGGACAGGCAGAATCGCCGGAGTCAGCATGTCACACAGGCAGTGGCACCACGAAGTGAAGGGGAGACTTTCGTGGTGGTTGTTAGGAAGACCGCGGACCAGACTGCAGCAGCATCTCACTGGCAGCATAAGTGCTCTGGGCGAGAATCACTGAGCCGCGACGGCCTCTTTCAACTCCGTGATGCTGCATAGTTTTTACCATGTGAGAGTTCAGAGCGTAGCATGTGGGGCCAGACTTTGAATCCAGGCGTGGCTGCACACCTTACAACCTGGGTGACCCTGAGCGCTCTTCTGAACATGGCCAAGCCTGTGGGTTCATTTGTAAAGCGGAGATAATATTTCTTACTTCATTCTACTTGGGAAAGATGAAATAAAAGAACGTATATTCAGCGCTTACTGTCCGATAACAGTGAGTAGGCACTCATTAAATTGTAGCCACTATTACTAACGCTAATATTTTTGTTATGAACATTATTATTACCATTATATTTGTGACTAGTAGCCTTCTGGTTTTTCTCCTCTTCCCTTCGGATCTTCAATACTATGATTATTGCTTCATTCATTCGTAAGATATATTGCAAGATCTCTGGGTGGGGAAATCAGGCTTTTTGTCTCTTTGAAGGCTGTCTTTACACATAGTGATGTAACTGCATGTCTACTGCCTGAAGCTCTACTGTCATATGACTGAATTCGGCGAAGAGCTGTTTTATGTTCTGTGGGACACGTCATCATCTGAACATAACAGTCTTCCTTTCAGAGATGACAGATGCACAGAGGTGTGTGTTTCCTCTCTGTGTGCAAGTTGGACTTTCTGATGGATTAGAAAGACAAGTCAGTCTTGCCCCAAAATTGTCTCTGACAACGGCAGTGTGGTGGCGATGGCAGTGCATGGTTTTCGGTGCGTGGGACTTAGCTGTGGGCTTAGTTCCCCCTCATCCGTCTTCCCTACTCTGGGCCGCTTACGGATCTCTGAGAAGTCAGGCCCTTTTGTGCCCCCGCAGAGAACTTTTAATAAGTTGCTCCCTTTGCTGTGAACGACCAGCCCCCACGGCCTGCAGGGCACCACTCATCTCCCAGGTCAGCTGTGTGCGACCTCCTCTGTCAGGCCCTGCTGCTATTCTGGCCTCGACGTAAGGTGGACCAGACTCCTTGTCAGCCCCACTATAGCCTCTATAAACTTCTGTAATTACATAAGAAATATATTTTTTTGCTCTTTACTGATACATGTCTATGTCTTTCTGCTAATCATAAGAAACTATTTCTTACTGATCTTGTGTCTCTATGACACAACACAATGCCTAGCATATAAATGGAAATCTAATAAAAACTTGCTGAATGGGTAAGTGAATGAATGAATGCACAGAACTGACCATTATAATAGTACAGATAGTAGGATTAATCATTCCACCCTGAAACTTTTCCACCTTGTCAGCAGAGTCTCCAGGAGTGACTTTTTCTAATGCTTTTTATTTCACAATCTTGATTCTCTTATCCTAGCTGAACTCTCAAAAGAACTATCCCTCACCTATAACTACTAACTGAACTCTGAACATTCACCTAAATGTCTCAAAAACTAAATGCCACCTCCCCTAGTTACTTTTGACAATTGCTGTGGGACTTTCTCACTCCCCTACGAACCATATAGATTTGTCATCACTTTCGACTTTCCTGAAAGCGTCAACTTTCTCTCGCCATCACTTCCAAACCTGATGATAATTCTAATTCTCTTTTCCTTCCCCCAACCATCAGGAACATAACCCTCCCACCTGTCTTGACCCCATCTCCTCCAGGTTACTGATAACCCTGGCCTCACACTCACGCCTCCTCTTATCCTTTTCATTAATCTATTTTTCCTCTCAGGATCTTTCTCAGCTTTGCTCAAGTACGTCGACTTTTACTTTTTACGAAAAGTCATGACTGAATTCCATCTGGCCTTTCATACCACCCTACACAGGCTCTTTTGTTATTAATCTCTTCTGTCCTGCTCCCTGGGTTCTTTTCAGGCCGCAGTGAGAAATTCACAGGTCTCCCTTATCTTCACAAAGTTATCGCTGAGTTCCACACACTTATCTGACTGCCACTCAAGATTCTCCTGCTGCTGCTCATCATATCTTCACCCATGGGGCAGTTTCTTAATCCCTTGCAATCTGAGACTTCACTGAAGTACTCCCAAGAAATGTAACAAGTCGGTTTTGGAGATAAATCTCTTTAGACGTTGATGATCGGTTCTGCCCATTGTTCTTTCTTCATAATTAGACAGTTGATCCTGACCACTTCTCCCTACTGCTATTTGTTCACTTTCTGTCTCTAATCAGCCATTAATTAAACACCATCTTCCTGATTCCATTATATTCAAATAACTTTCATAACTGCTTTTATAAGCATTGGGAAATAGTCAATCTGATCTAAAAAGTTTAAATGCCTGGCGCATAATAGTTCTTTATCAGTTCTCCACATTTGCCATTTCTCTCTGTTCACAGCGCCGTGAGCTCTTTCATTTCACAGGGCTAATCCATGACTACGATCGAACCAAGGACCAGGCTTCCCACCTCCAGGCACAGTGTTCCTCCCTTTCACTTCCCTTCTCAAACTCCAAAGAGACTTCCAGGTTTAATATTATCTAGAAGGCAGAGATTACTAACCATAGAGTAAGAATGACAACTGTGCCCTAACTTAAAATGAACTAATAGGTGCAAGGACCGAATAAATTTGAAAGATAGAAAAGAAAAGAATTATTTACATGCAAAACTATATTTACTTTACAAAGGGGAAAACCACTGAAAGTACTTCTAACATGTGTAAGTACCTTGTGACCTAAAATATCTTATGTAAATTGTATCATTATATACATATATTATATAAGTACCCTATTGCTTGATATAACATTTAATCTTCAAAGTTTAATTTACACAGGTACATTCCTCACGGACAGTTGGCATGCTGATATGGTAAAATACAGAAGTTCCTCCTTTTAAATGCAGTGAGCAAAGATCTGCTATCAATTTTTATCAATTTATCAGTCATAATTGTCTTTGTGTTTACACAAATTCTCAATACGACCAATAGTTTAAATACCACTTCATGCCATCACCACTAGAGTCAATGTACAAGTACTGATGTAGCCTAGACTCCTGGGAAAAAATGCATACAGATTCAAACAAACTTAGAAAATCCAAACAGAGTCTTTTATTCATGACCCCTAATGACCCACAATCAAGGCTAAGCATCTTGGCTAAACAATTATCTTTGGGATAGAAATGTAAACAGAAAGAAAATTTGCTGTTTGCCCTTATCCTGTGTGGCTAGTCCTCTCTGGCATTAACACATACAAATACATTCTATTGATATTTAAAAATTCCTGTTATAATTTTAAAAGTTATCACTTTCTAGATAGAAAACAAATAAGTATAATTATTTATCAACGTACCCAAATAAATTGCCTTTCCCTTAAACAAAATCTGGTATGAAATTATATAGGAAATAGCAGACTTTGTTCCATATAAAATGCCTCCCAAATTGTATTTATTAATTGGCTCCTTCCACTTTTGTTTCTAAATCAGTTTGCCTCTCAAACATCATCATACGAATGGCTTTGCAAAACTTGGGCATACTCATCTGCATGCCAGTTCTTTGAATTATGTCCCTAGAGCTGTTGACTGTTAGAAATTCTGGTGCTGATTAAAAGTTCTAGAAATAAAGTTTAATATGAGTGAAGATATATATGACCTTGTCTAGAAGAAGGGATTTCATCAAGAAATCCTTTGCACTGGGCCCTAAGGAACTGAGATGAGTACAAACCCTCAAGAAATGGGTCTGAGCCCTTTTTAAACCCCAATTTGCTGGATCAAAGTCAGTGAAGACACGATGTGTTAAAAGTCAGAACTTTTTCATCTCATACACTTTTGCTTTGAATGGACATTATTTTTGGACCAATTGTCTACTAATCTTATCAATAAGGAACTCATCATGAATAAGGAACCATTTCAGGAAACTCCTTTCAGAGTTAAATGTTTTAGCCACAGAAATCCCACAGAGACAGAACTAAAATAATTTTTTTTTCATTTTATTTTTCTACAATCGTAAACCTGTGCAAATATAGAGATAAACAGCTTTGCCAGGAGCAAATATTCCTTCCAGCTGTTGGTATTAAAAGAATATCCACTTGTCCTTGTCCGCCTCATGACTCCTGTTGCTTACTTTCTAAAGAAATGGCTATTTTTAAAAAGTGTAAATGTCCTTAATGGCACTCATAATAAATGGAGAGAAAAGCACAATAAAAAAAGGAAATAGTAAATGACTTTATTAAACTCTCTAGCCCTTTACTTGGCCATCTGTCTTCAATTTCAGGCATACTGTTTTTGAGTGGAGTCCCATTGTAATCAAATATAATAGGATAGGCAAGTTAATGAACTACGACACAGCCCATCATAAATGTGATGTATCACCAAGGCAAAGCCACCCAAGATGCAAGGCAGCTACTGTTTTTCTGTGAAGCTACTAGTTTTAAGTCGTGCTCTGGGGAAACAGTAACCTCATTTATCTCTGTGTTTGTTGTGAAGTCTCAGACTGCTGCCCTATCCTTTTGATCCCTTCCTGACTTTGACCTCCAAAGAAAAATGAAAGAGGTGGAGAAGCCACAGAGAGATGTAGGCAAAGAAGAAAGAGGCAAGATTTGGATTCATCTGAATGAAAAATATATGTTTATCATTTTCATCACCTGTCAGGAATCTACAATAAATTACGAAATCAGTTTTGCCAACATGGAAACAGTTGTTGGCCAATTCAGTTATTGACCAACTGTCTCTTTATGTGTTCCTCTCCTGAAACAAAACCCTGTCCTCAGAAAACACCTATTTGGTTTGTATTCTTTAAATATATTTAAAACATGTGTGTACAACGCTATTCTGTGAAGCACTGAATTTAATTTCTTGCTTATGAAAATATTTTAAAAGTTATTAAAAATGAAATACACAGTGTTAGAAACGAGGAGACTCAAGAGATCGCATTGGAAAAGTCTGAGTGTCCCTTCATCCATTTTTATTTTGTGTGTAATGGATTGAGTGATTTTTATTTAACAGAATAGTTGATTATAAAGCTCGTTAATGTAAGAGATTAAGGATTTCTTCTTGAGCTCATTTCCTTCCCTAACCACTTTACCTTTTCTATCTATTATTCTACTTTAACTATTCAAGTGAAAAATTGTCCTTCCTACTTGTTTGAGCTGACTGGAGGATAGGAAATTGATTCTTCATTTGCAAGTGCTAAAAAGCAGCATGATCTATTTCATGATTCAAGTCTCCATTTTTCTATTAGGTTCTTACTTCCCGGCGTCACATCTTATGCAGAGTATAGTAAACAGAATTGTGAGATTCCCACCTGGTGTATACACACTATATACTCCCCTCCTCTTGGGTCTGAACAAGACTTGGGGTATGATAGATTTCACTCCCATAAATAGGCTACCTTATATAGCAAAGGTAAGGAGATTTTACAGATGTAATTAAGATCTCAAATCAGGTGACTTTCAATAAACAAAAGGGCAAGCCTTACCTAATCAAGTGAGCCCTAAAAAGGGACTGGATTCTTCTAAAAGAAGAATTTTAAAGTGTAAGATTTTCTCCTGAGGGTTCTGAAGGAGCAAACTGCCATGTGATGGTGAAGGCCATGCACAGAGAATGGTGGATGACCTCTAGGAGCTCAGAGTGACCCCTGTCTGACAGCCAAGAAAATGGGCACCTGAGTCCCACAGACGTAAAGAAATAAAGTCTTCCCAAACCTCAATGAGCTTGGAAGAGGATGCTGAGCTTCAGATGAAACCTCAGCCCAGGGTGATACCTTGATTTCACCCTGGTGAGACTGAGCTGAGGACCTCGGTAACTTGTGCCTGGACTCCTGATATAACTGTGAGATAATAAATTTATATTGTTTTAAGTAATTAGATTTATGGTAATTTATTACATAGCAATGGAATACTAATACATACAGCATTTGACTCCATTTAGAGGCATTATAAAATGTTTGATGATTAACTTCCCACCAATCCTGAGCCTTACATTCATTTCCCTGAACTGTCGCTATGTAGTACTACTCGTGATTCATAACTGCAAAGACCAGCTCACTTGATCTTTGGAATGTTCAAGCTGAAACCTGGATATGCCCTCTCCTTCTGTTTTATAGATACGAAATCTGAGGTTCAGGATAATTGACTAGTTTGAGGTTACACTACTAATAAGTAGAAAAACACTGAAATCCATTCCAGAGTCCTTTCACAATGGTAAAGAAACTAGATTAAGATTTACTTTTGATTTAATTGTAATGGAATTAATCCCTCCCACTTCCGAGCCTGGTTAACACTGCTGTATGTCTGTATTTCCTGTAACACCCAATACAATCATTTATAAGTATACTGGAACCTTGTTTCCTATAGTATATCAGCAGAGTATCTTGTAACCGATAAGTCTTTACCAGATATTTTGAGAATTAATAAATGACTTTAATGAGGCTGAATTTGCTGTGTAGATAGGAGAAATAATTAGAAATATTATTAATATTTCTACAAATTTTAAGGGGGTGGCAGAATGGGGGCCGGTAATTAAGAAAGCAGAAGGTTTTAAAATCAAATAACTAAGGAAATTTTAAAAATTAAATTTCTAAGAAAATATTTGCTATATATATTGATGAAATACTTAAAGCACTAAGATATACTCATACCAAATACCAAATAAAATCATCATTAATGAAATAGAAGACAGCATTAATAAAATAGAATTAACTGCAGGGCTGTGATTTCATCGAAAACTTAGGTGATATAATCATCTCTTTCTTTTCATCTTATACTTCATGCCCACTGTAAAGACAGCTATCTCAAAAATTAGATCAATGTGCAAAAATATCTTCACCAATCTCAGGCAACCCTACATCTGTCCCAAGGGAACTGCAACAGTACTCTAGACTGGAAAGAACTAGAACCTCAGACTAACCGCTGAAATACTCAGCTCTTGCTTTAATAAGCGATGTTATTGACTGAACTCTACATAGTTTTCTAAAGGCTCTCACTGTGTCACTGTGACAATAATCAGGAAATGAGTTTCCTGGAAGGAAATGACGAGTCTTCCAACCTCAGGGTCTAGAATAATGTAACTATGAAATGGGGGTAAATTATGTGTTTTGCTCCCATTATTCTCCAGTTTCAAAAGCTCAGAACGGAGTTCGCTGTTGAGCTTAACAGTTCATGTGAGATTCAGGCATGTCATGGGGTAGCAGTAGCAAGAACAGAAGAGCGAATGCAACATGGCTGCACGAATCAGACAAATTCAAGGGAGAAACGTTTCTTAGTCGGAATGTTAAAGGCCTTATGTATTTCCTTAGTCTGAGCTGCTATCGAATACACGATATAAAGCATGTACAATTCTTGAAGCACAGTGTTCTTTTGCTCTACAAAAATTTTTACATGAGGAGAAAAAAACGTTAACATTTGCTCTTGATTTTTTTTTTTAACTTCAGAAAAATTTGACCTACAAGAACACTATCGAAGTGTGAGTACAGTAACTGAAGGGATGAAAAAAAGAAAAGGACCAAATGTCGTCCAAAAGAGCTCTCCTGGAATGGTATTCACTCCAGTTTTGGACCTCAGTGTAAGTGAGCCCACAAACTGAGGTCTCAAACTAGAGTAAACAGGTTATCTGGTCCCCAGGTGTAGGTCACTAAGGAGTAGCAATCCAGGAAAAGAATACTCAATAATGGCTTATACGTCAAAGAAGACACAAGTACCCTCTTTGTTAGTTTTGTTTGTAGAAGCAATTAATAAGAATAATAAGTTGTTAGCTAACTCTACAGTGGCAATCATATTGCAATATAAAAACGTATCAAAGCAATACATTGGACACCTTAAACTGAGGCAATGTTTTATGTCAATTATATTTCAATTTTGAAAAGAACATATTAGTGGCCTGACAGAGTTAATACTAGTTTCAAAAACATTTAAATTATCACTATCCTATCATTAACCCATGGCAAAGATCTGGCTAGTCTATCAAAAACTTCAAAATATGGTTATCAGATAAACTACAGGATGTCCAAAGTTAAATTTCAGATAAATAACAAATATTTTTAATTATACCCTAAATATTACAAGGACATACTTATATTAAAAATTATTCATCACTCATCTGAAATTCATTTAAGTGGTCATCCCGAATTTTTGTTTTTCAAATCTGACAACTGTACAAATGACAGTGGGATGAAACCTCTCCAAACTGTCCAGAGTTAACATTTTACTCTTTAAGTCATTAGCTTGAATATTAGCTGAAGAGGAAAGACCAGCAGAGAAAATCGTCATTTTCTAATGAGTTTCTCCATTGTTCTATGTATATCACCTGAGGAGAAATTAAATTCCAGTATTAACTATCCTCACCAGTGCAGCCAAACTAATAGAGATATATGATAGATATCTCTAATACTTAACTTTTAGCCACATTTAATCAAACCATTTTAAAGTAGACATTGAGGATGCATTTATAAAGTACTGAGTATAAGCTAACGTTGTTATGTGCTATGTAAATAAAAGAGCAATATACAGTCTCCTGGGTTAAGGTGCTGATATCCATGTTAAGGAAATAATAAAGATACATGTGACACAATTAGAAAATGATGAAAACTTATTTGGCATTCAAGTGTGTGCTCTGCAGACTCATTCATATAGTCAAGTATCAGCGATAGCCATGGTCAGACCCTGTTCCAGCATTGATGAAGGAACCTTCGACAAGCCCAAGTCCCTTTTCTTATAGATCTTCCATTCTAGTTGAGGGTAGATAATAAACAAATGAATTCATACTGACATGTCTGGCAGTCACAGGGAAATAGGAAGTGAAATTAGGTTGGGCTCAAGAAAGAGTACCTCTAAGAAGGTGATATTTCAGCTGTACAACAAGAAGGAAACAGCCTAGAAGAAGAAGGAAGAAAAGCAAGCAGCATTCTGGCAGAGGGTCGAGTGAGAGCAAAGACCCCGAAGTAGAAGTGGCCAAGGCAGGAACAAGCTTGCTGTGACCAAAGAACAGAGAGAAGAGTCCAGTGGCTGAATCAGAAAGGGGAGAATTTGGTTCTAAGTGCCATGGAGAGACATTCAGAGGTTTTAAGCAAGAGAGAGACAGGATCCAAAATATGTTTAAAAAGAAATCATCTCGGCTACTGTGAAGACACAGACCTGTCTGTACTCAATGCACAGATACGAGTGAATGCAGAAGCAGTGATACAGACCCTCATCGGAGAAGCAGTGGTGGTTTGTCTCGAGGTGGAATGCAGACAGAGATAGAGGTTAAGTTTAAGATAATTTTGGAAGCCAAGTCGCTATAACTTGCTGATGGAAAGGTAGGAATCAAGGGTACTTTCCAGGGTTTTGGCTTAAGCACCTGGATGGATGACAGCACCATTCACTGGGAAAAGAAATCAGGTAATCAAAGGTTCTAATATGAGACTTAGCAAGTTTGGGATGCCTTTTGGGCAGCCAAGTGGATATGTTAAACAGGAGAGAGAGAAGTTAAATGCGAGCTGGCGTAAGTCCAGAAAGAACTCATGGGAGAAAGAGGACATGCTCTTGAAAAGTGGGTTGAATTCAAATGAATATGGGAGGAATCTTTCTGCATTTCCACGAGAGGAAATAAAATTAGAAAAGACATGAAAGAGAGAATGCGCATAGAATGTGGTCGGAGGTGGAAGAATGGGGAATTTATGTTGGCAAAAAGTGAGAGGGAAAATCAGAACTGTAAGGGAGGTCTGATTTATAGGGGTCTTCAGTAGAGTTTAAATTCTTCCTCTAAACAAACATGGAGCCATTGCCAATTTTCGAGTTAAGAGCCTAGGTAGATTTCAATTGTCTTGTTCTCTGTCATATCCCCAGTTCTTAACACAGAGTCTGGTGCATAGCAATTGGTCAGCTTAATAAGTAATGAATGAAAAAGATGAATGCGTGGTTGTACAGCTTAGTGGTTTTGCACAATGAGAGAACAATGGATGAGAAAACCAATGAAAGGGCTCCCTGAAACATCTAGATTTTCAGATGAGGGACTAAAACCTTTGTATCATATAGTGATAAAAGAGAAGGAAATAAAGGTGTCTTATTATATTGCCTAACATGGTAAGATGACAAAGGCAGATAGGAAATACGAGTTTAGTCCATCTAGAAGGTACTAAAAATTTTAAAAATTTTAAAACTTACGGAGATTTCTCCTAAAACACAGAATTAGACAGAGAATTTAGTTGGTTCATGAGATTAAGGAAAATTTAGGTAAGATTTTTTTTTAATGTTCTAAGAATCAAGAAGCCACATTTCTTCTCTGAGCTCTTCGTGCATCATAGTGTTCAATTCTTAAGTAGTTTTATAACTGAACATTTATGTAATTTTTTTCAGCATGTCTGTAATGTTTCTGTTGGAACTTAAAATCGATTGGATTATGTTTAGAACGCAATGTTGATTTCCAGTGGAACGATGAATCGAGACCTCGGTTTTCCCTGGAGCCTCTCTTGTTCTAGGGAATCTCCACGTTCTGCAGAAGTTTGTAATTGTTGCACATTTGTATTTATATGTGCAGATACACACTTGATGGTTTTGCGATGGTGGAGATGGCTGGGTTGCATTGCTTACGGAAGAAGCAAAGCTGAATCACTGCTCAGCACACAAACAGAAGACGAATAAGCTCCAATAAAGTCAGTAAGCTCTTTTGGCCCTCACTTGCTATTGGCCTCGATGCTCTCAGATTATACGCTCCTTTTATTGGATTATTACTTTAATGGGACTTTTTAAAGGGCATTTTAATGGCCTCCTTGTTTCAGCAGATATACATTGAAAAGCACTTGGAATACCTCCCAGTTGCAACATTTTTGATCTTCACATTTCTTAGAATTCTGACAACCTACCAGGTAACAGTTAGTATGATATTATGCTGACACATTCCAGAACTGGCAGTTGTTAGATTTGCCAGTGCAGTTTGTTATCCAAATCCCATGGGCCTGAGATTTATTGCCTTTCCCTTTTACCCACTTCTCCGTAGACCCTTCCTCTGCCCCCGCTTTTTTTTTTAACTCTTTGACTGACGACACTGTAGATGTGTTTTTAGGTACATCATGACTATCCAGTCAAGGTGTGACCTAGTACAAAGCAAGAATTAGCCACAGAAGTTCTTACATTACGAATTTGCATTATTCTGTATAATGTGAAGAATCAGAGATAGCTTATTTAGGGCAAAAATATTTGTTCTCTTCACCCAGTCATGCCATTCTAAGAAGTCACAGATGGGTCATAGGCAATATCTATAAATTCCCTGAAAAGCTAAGTCCTGCAGAGTGACTCTGCTGTGGCCACTATAGATTTCTTTTTTCCTGAATGAAAACGTCAAGTATGGGAAAGAACAGGAAGGGAAGAAATCAGAAAATAATCATAAAAACGCTTCAAAACTTGTGCCTCTTTAGCAGGTAAAGATAACAAAGTCCAGACAAGTATAAAACTCTCCTGGAACAGAATTGATTTCAGTCCAGCCTGTATGTCTCATTCAGCCTCATGCAGACTGATGCAGACTGAACAGGCCTCGGGGAAGCTTCTGTTCCCATGGGCGTGTACAGAGATTGTTGACTTTGCAACTCAGATGATACCCTCACTTTGGAAAAGTATGCTCTGCTGACTTTTCCCGAGAACTGCATCCTTTTTCTCTGGTTGGTTTAACAACTTTGTTTTTAGTGTTCTGCAGATTTCCTGCAACGTGTCTAGGAAGGTTTCCCACTCCCCCACCCCGCCTCCCTGCTAACATGGCTAGGATTTATTGTATCTCCTTAATCTGAGATTTTGTATATTTAACCAAATCTCAGAAGTTTTTATCTTTTCCCTTCTTTGTTCCCACCTTCCCCTTTGCAATTTTTTTCTGTTCTGACTTTGTGGTATATCTATTGGATGTATGTTGAAATTCAGTTTCTCAGATCCATAATCTTATTTTTTGTTTCTTCATCTCTCTGTACTGATTTCTCAGGGATTTCTTTACATCTTTCAGTTTATGAATTTTTCTTCAGTTATGTTTCATATGTCTTGAATCCCCAAATGTAGTATTTTTCTAACAATTCTTTTGTTTTCTTATCTCTAGACCTTCTTTTTGTTTATTTACCACAGGTTCCTTTTCTTTTTTAATAGTGCCTTGTTCTCTTCTCTTTTTTTTGTTTCCTGCTCATATGACTTTATTTTAAACATACTTATTTTAGCAAACAGTATTGGCTAACCGTAATTATTAAAGCCTTTGAGGATCTAATCCTACAGTTTGATGTGTTCTTTAATTCTTCAATTACATTTAATAACTTTGGGTTGTGAATTGATCTTCAGTGGAGCTCTCCCCAGCAAAATCTTTTGTGGCTTGGGTTAAGGGCACGTCTTTCCAGAATTATTTTGCCTTTGCTTCTGCTAAACACCCCAAGGACATATCCAGCTTGGAACTAATTTTAATGTTAATTCTTTTGTTTTAGGGGCACATATTATGCAAGTAATGTTATTTGAACATCAAACCCAAGTGTGATGTAAGCACAGGGGAATAAATTCTCAAGCGACTCTTTTTCCCTAGCAATAACACAGTTAGAAACAAACAAGTTTCTTTTGTTATATCCTACTGCCAATGAAAGGAGTTTTATAGCTCAGTTTTTCACTGAGGGTTTGGACTTTGAACATCCAGGGCTTGAGGTAAATGAACTTATATTACCAAGCCCTTTAATCCTTGGGATAGCTATGTGATTACTTCCCTCTTTGTTTCTGAGAGATGAATTTGATTAAATCATATTATTCTTGAAAACCTGGTAGATATTCTTTTTAAATATAATTGCTTACTATATGACTAAACACACATACACAACACTTTACATGTGAACTATTCACTGATGGTCACCATTCGCTGAGCCTTTAAGCTGACAGGACGGTGCCACTTTATGTGCATTATGTCAATAATGACATTCTAAGTAGTACTTTTATTATTGCCATTTTATAGCTAAGAAAACAGAGAATTGGAGGATTCGAAAAGTCTTTCAGTGGCAGAACTGGCATGGAAATCCAAAGTTATTCTGCATCAGAGGTAGAGCTTAATCATCATGCCACACACCTTCCAGGAGTGTGAGCCTCTCTATGCGAAAGTCTCCATATCTGCCTGCCTTTTGCCTGTTTTAAAAACTTTTAGTTTAACAAAATATTTGTAGTTTTTATAAATTGTTAGAGATTATATACATGTATTTGTATTTTGTCAACCAAATGCCACTTCCGTACCTAAGTCAAGTGGAAAATTTATCATGGAAAATATGTAATTTAGTTTGCTTTTGCAAAATGGATTTTGAAGGAAGTAAAAATATAATAACCTTTTATTTCTTCTTCATGCTGGGGAATTACATATCTAAACAAATTTTGCCAATTAGTGGATTAACGTTCTACATACTAAATTTTTAATAATTTCAGTAGAAATCTTGCTTCCTTCTTTTATATTACTATTATAAATGTTTTAAAGCATTGTAGTCAGGAATCCAGACTCTCTTTTACTATCCTATGTTCCAAATTTGTGGCTTTTTGATGTTTTTAAAATAAGACAGTCTTAATGGAACCACTCTGGTTCTATAAACACTGCTTTGTATCTTTGAACCAAAATAAAGAGTCATCAGGATCTCTCTCTCTCTTTTTTTTTTTCTCCTAGAAGATTCCTCTGTTTGGCTAAACTTATGGTAATATAGATTTACATATCCAACAAGCATATTTGCCAACTATATATCCAAATGCCCTGTTTCATTATTAGTCTTCAAAAAAATCATTTTGAGCTATTTTCAATAGTTTAGTTCACCATCATAAAACTTATTTTATGGACAAAACAGAATCTTCCTATATTTTCAGAGTTCTTAGTGTCAACATCAAATATTTTGTATGTGATACAATGATACCCTCTGGACATTTGCAATTAAATAAATATTGTGGGATGTTTCACCTAAAAAGCATTTCATGACCAAGAACATTTGGGAAATAGTGCCTATTTTACTCCCTTCTTACACATTCACAAGTAGAAACATATGAAAAACAGAGAAATGAAGAAATAGTGCAGTAAAGAAATCCCTATGATATTGCTTAACCCAAGTTACAATGTTTTTAAAATTTTCCAAATTTGCATGTTTTTAAAGATTTTGCTTAACAATTATTAGCAAACCACCAAAATGGCTTCCTTGCCCGATGTTTTCTAAGAATGATATTTCCTTTTGGCTGTTCCCCATCCTTTTTTCATCACTTTTGCCTGAAAGGCTGACCGATCCCCCAGATAAGCAGGGCTTTGCTATGTGGGCGTGCTTCTGGTCGGCACAGGACAGAAGTGGGTAGAGACAGCAGGGCTGCTGAATTGTGTCATGTCAGACCCACCAGAGTGGTTTCCATTCCTTCATGTTGCAGGAGCTAACAGGAGTGACTTCAGTCAAGGAATCAGAGAAGCTGGGCCGTGTGGCCTGAGTATTCTGAGACGAGGCAGAGTCTCCTGGCTAGTCGGCAGCCCTGCTGAAAGTGGGTCATTTCACCACCAAGGAATGGCTCTGGGTGGCACTTCAGAGACACTGCGGTGAGGGAACAGACCCCTCATTCATCACGGGGGAGATAGTGTTTTTCCTCTCCTGCGATAGATTCACATGGGCCCAGCAGCCTTTATGGTTAGGCGTGACTTCCTGAGGGATTTTCTCTGGATTCACAGAAGGTTCCCTGAATCCCAGGGAAAGCCTGACTCACCCACAGTCCTGTCAGGGTGGGGCTAGCATGACTTGGATGCAACTTCTACTTGGCTGAACTTACGTGACGGTAATTTTCAGCCCCAAATCGGTTGCCTCTGGGAGAAATGGAAGAACATGACATGGAAAAGGCCCCACAGGGGTGCTGACAAGAGCAGTGAAACCTCCTCTCACAGGCTTCTCACTGATGCCTAAGGTGACATGTTACGGAGCTTGGAAAATATATTTTTTTTCTCTACAACTTCCTTTTTTCCTATAGCAGCGTCTCTCACAAGTTCACGTCCCCAGATATCCTAATAATTGATGCCTATTCTAATAACTGAGAGAGTACGTTAGACAATTGGATTCAAGCCTGCAGCTGACTGACCAACTTGGCAACTTGGTCTCAGCTCCAGTACCCAAACGCTAAAGCTTCCTTTTGATACCATATCTTGTGTTCTTTATCACTTAATTTACAAGACCAGTCTTGTTCTATGTCATGCCATCCCTGGAAGAGGTACTTAAATTCTCACACACTGTCACTCATGTGCCAACACAAACACGTATCTGATTTCTATAAACAAGAAGGGTGATGGAGCTGTCTGGTCGATAATTACCTCCAAGGAAGTGAAGGGTTTGTTTGCCATTACTTCAAGCAAACGGTAGCCAGACGCCAGATAAAGAGACCACAACAGGTTGACCCTGAGGTTGGCTAGGAAAGTAAGTCAGCAAGTCACAGAAAGAAAGCAAGGAGCTACATGGAAGGGACAATTTTCCAAGATGTTTGAACCCCAAGTCTGACTCTCACTAGTTGAGTGACTTCCGGCGATTTACCTGCTCTTTAGTTTCCTGTGGAACAGGGGTGGCAATGGTGCTTGCTTCCCAGGAATGTGATGATGAGTAAGTGAGACAATGTGTATATGCGTATGTGTACATACATGTGTCTATACACATTGCATCTGGCCTATAATCATGACCAGGAAATGTTAAGAATTATGTGGCAACAACAACGGCCTTCAAGAGGTCACCGAAACCTTGAAGATTCAGTGCCCATAAGCAGCCTTCTGGGAAAAAGCGTTCATAACTTTCATCAAGAGTTATCCAAACACTTAAAAACTCCTGGAATGATGGAGAACATTAAGAGTATCACTGAAGTAAAAGACAGTTGTTTCAGCCAGATTACCTTTCCAAAGTTATAAAGATAACTATTTTCAAATTGTTATTCTTGACTAAAACATATGCCTTGGTTTTCTTTACTTATTTATTACCCTCCTCCCTTCAAAACTCAGCTCAGGTATCCCCTTGCCGAATACCTGACTAGACTATTCAGGTGACACTCGCATCGTTCCCTCTTGACAAGTTGGTCCTACTTCTCTAACTTCATCCCGGCTGCTGCAAAACAAGGATCCAGTCTTACAACTTTTTTCAATGCCTCTCATAATCCTTTACACATGTTTGTTTGTTTAAAGATCACCATATGGAGGATGTAACCCACCCTCTCAGCATTTACTTCACACAGGTATTATAGTTTGCAAACATTTATGACTTGGTGTACCAAAACTTCACTGACCAATGTATTTTCATCAGGAGACCACAGTCTAAGTTTAAAGGCTCAGCCACCCTTACATTCTGCTTGAGAACACAGTCCGAACCACACTTCATTAGCTTTCACCTCACAGTCCTAACGTGAGGTGCATCACCATTGTTGAGATGCACTCTTAGAGAAGTTTCCCAGCACTGCTTGTGATAAACAGAATAGGAAAGGGAAGATTCTTGAAGATCAAATGGAAAACAGTCTACCTAGCAAGTAAATTATCTTTTGTGGTGATAGGATTGGGAGAGAAAGGGGATATGTTTGTGCAAAGCAACCACAAAGTGCCATTGGAGCTATTGATGGATAAGCTGTGTCTGAAACTTCTGCTTTTTAAAGAAACCGTATCAGCAGCACCAAGCAGCTCATTTGCTGCAGATTTGTCTTCAAACTGTCATTTGCAAAATGCTGATAAGCACAACTTAACTGAGAGAGAAACTATATACATTTTTCATTTAAACACAGAGCGAATGGGAAACCACAGGCCATATACAACTGTAAGAGCAGGAGACAAATATGCTTAGGAGAAGGCAAACAAAGATGCTGGCTGTGCCGAACAAAATCCCAGGCTGGGCACCAAGTCAAAGTACAAATGGACCATGTGAGTGGAGGTGAATCCCTGCTAGAAACTCGGGTTTGCTGTTTTTCTCCTGTAAGGAGCACGTCTGCTTCAATGTCATGAGACAGTCTAAAGTGAAATTTTACAGAGTACTGAATAATAGCTTCCTTCTGGCCAATGTATTTTTACGAAGCCCCAAAGTAGAGTTGGAAAAATAATTAACTGATGTGGATCATATTGTGTCTTTAATAAAGCAAACAGTGATGCCACATTCTGAATACACAGTTAAGTAAGAAGGCTGGCATCGACTTTTGGGATGATTAAGGAACATGGACCCCAAAATCATCATTTATAACATCGTGGAACACTGCAGAGTCCCAATTCTAAAATCATGTTCCATGGAATATTAGTCCTTAGCAGACGATATGCCACATTAATGGTTCTGGAGTCAAATCCTCACTGCCTTGCTAATAAAGACACTCCTCTATACAGATATACATGAGATTCAAGCTCAATGAAGACATTTTATAACAAGTTTTAGTAAATCTTCCGGGCTATGTTCTAAAATTGGTCATAGTTCTGTGTCCTTCTATTCCCAGAGTGTGTTTAAAAAAAACAAAAACACTTCCTCTACAAAAATTATATAAATACACATACATATGTACACACATACATAATACATAAATAATGTACATGGCCAACTTTAATTTGAGAAGTTCTACACTACCTCCCTTATTTTCAAGAATCACAATGAACATTAATTCATGAAAGACTTAAAAGCCTACAGCAGAAAAACCCTATTTAACCCAGCGTTGCTAAAGATTGTCTCATCATGAAAGTCTTTCCTTTTTTTAATATGTAATATTTATTAACAACTTATGGAACACAGAATTTACTTTTGAATATACTTATATATAAAAATATTTAATAACAAATTAAGTGAAAAAGTACAAAAGAAAAATGTCATGAAGTATGTACACGGTGCTTCATTTTTTGTCAGATAATTACATGTTTGTTTCCCTATTTAGCCATAGCACATTTTTGTTAAAAAGACTATGTTATTGATAACATGTTTTAAAGCATAATATTGCTTTATTCGGCATGGGGGAAAGGTATATGGAGTATAACCAACCCACTTACTAAAGTTTCCAAGCATTTTTTTTTTTTCAGGCAAGGCAACCCTTGGTTGTCAGTTTACAATCCCTTAGTTTGTGTTTATTTTTCACACCTTCAGCACCTGGTCTTCCTAGGTGGTCTCCCATCGTAGTATTAACCAGGCCCAAGCCTGCTTAGCTTCTGAGATCAGCCAGGATTGGGATTGTTCAGAGCCATGGACAGTTTCTGAGCATTTTAATCTCCGTTGAGGTCATAACGGGAGTCAAACACCTTCGGTACATGAAGGTCCTGTCCCGCTATGTTGACTATTGAATGTTGAATATTTAATGTCATGGGAAGTGCCCCAGGCTCCTATTTCTACTCCTAATGGGCACACCTGAGAAATATCTATCGAACTGCGCTTTGAATCGCTTGCGTAATCGGTATAGGATATAACAAGAAGGCCAAATGTAAAAATAAAGTATTCCCATGCTTTTTTCTCCAAACACCAACTTGAGGCACCTGACCAAATACTATTAATTTTCATCAGAACGTCTCTTTCCTGATTGAATGAAAAAAAACGCACTGGGTTTTTCCCTTCCTTTGGCAAATGGGCAAAGGAGAATTGAGTAGCAAGCACTCACACCCCAGCCAAGAGCGGATGGACAAGCGGGAGACAGGAAAGTGCATGGTCTCCACTCCCCCGGAGCCTTTCACTTGAAGGGAACCAGAATTTACCGGAAGTTTGCTGTAGCAGAGCAGTGTTCTCTACAGAAAACGTACTCTATGGAAATGTTGCTACAGCAGAGAAGACGCTGTGGGGATTGACCAAGAAGGCACTGGGTATCGCTTCCATCTCGAAGGAGCTTGCAATCAATTGCTTAGAGCAAGATAAGGTAAGGGTAGGATGCATACATTTCCACTCTACGGGGCTCCCAGTTCCGTGCAGCCAGTGTGGCAGGAAGGATTAGAGAGCTGGAGAATTATGTAGCACACAGACTGATCTGGAAAGACTGCAGCTAGATCGACCAAGAAGTGTGTGTGCATGCCTGAGGGAAGCACTCACGAGGCTTGTCGCAGGAGTGTACGACCAGGCTCATGCCCGCAGGGAGCAGGCTGTCTTCCTGGCTGACTAGAGGAAATATTAAAAAATAAATAAATAAATAAATAAATAACAAACAGTATAGAATTTGGTACTAAATGAGGGGCTAGAGCTTGGCATAGAGCCTGGAAAGTGGGTACTTAATATGTGTTTATTGAATTTAATTAGATCTCCAAGCCATGAGAGGGCTAGACATGAGGCCTCTGCAGAGTTATGCAGGAAATGAGGATCTCTATTAAATCATAAGAGGCAGGAACAATGGCATAGGTGGTGCAATGGACCTTTGAGACAAGTTGGGGAGAGGAAATTAGAAAGGGTTTTAAACACAATAATCGACAGTTTAAATTTGGTAAGAAAGGTAGATTAGAATCACTTTTATACTCTGAGAAGGCAAGTGACAGTCACAATAACTCCCGAGGACCACAGGGTCTGGCAACACCGACTGAAGAGGGATGAGGCTTGCAGCAGGCAAACCAGAAATAGCTCTGGTTGTCTGGCCAGGTCTTGGATGCCTTACCCTATTGCTTGAATATGAATGTTCTGTTCAGCTGTCTCGGTTGCCAATGGCAAAGGCCATCTTTCACACACATCAGAGATGAGTAGAAGAGATCACTGCTTAATATGTAATTCACACTTCTCCTCTCATCACAGGCAGAGCCACCAATATTCCCAAACCACAAAACAGAGCTCACTTATATCGCTGTTTACGTAGGCTGAAAACACCTGCATTGTGTGCCATTTGTGCAATGTCAGGCATGACTGGGTGTGTTTGTGTCTTCACACATCTGTCCTCCCTGCTTGTTTGGGGAAGTAGATCCTGAAGAGTGTGACCCTATACATTTCGGCCAGTGGCAGCACAAAGTCAAAAGTCTCTGTCCACGGCGTCCTGCTGCAAACCGTTGTGTAGAGTGGCACTCTGAAGTGCTTTCTCACCCAGCTTTCGTATGAGTTGAATTACCAGTATCCTCTAGTGCTAAAAGCTCAAAGAAAAATATGCAGGTTGAAGAGGTAGAGAAAGAAAAAATTGCTTCTATTTTATAGTATATTTTTCTTAATTAGATTCAGAAGCCACCAATCTTCCCTTTCAATCTGAAATTTTTGAAAAAGAAGAATCCAAGACTTCTACCTCTACAATGACTTCCATGCATTAAGTTTCCCCTGCATTTAACTTCATAAAGGCATTTTTTTGTTGTTGTTCCAGAGCTAATTATTCCAGATAAGAAATCTACTATTACAACCCTTTGAAATCAAACCTACAGAACACATTGGACAGTGTCTCTTGCCTAAAGAGTGGTACTTCAGTATCAGGACTTGTTTTTGCTCCCAAAGACAGATACCACCAATGTTAGACTACATTTGCAATGGAAATCATCGCTTGGGCACTGAATCCAGCCACAGAGCTTTTTGGCAAAAAGGCTGTAACCTCTTCTCTCTCCTCACCAGTGAGAATCCCACCACAGTTTTCCATCCGTTGGTGACCTCCATGCCGGATTACCTCAATGCCCTTTGCTCAGGGCTATGGTTAAAGACCTCCCAGAAGCTCCAGCTGTTGGTACAGAATGCATCAGTCTTCTAGTTGTTAACGGTCATAGGCTGATGTGACCGGAGTGTCTCTGAATCCCCAGGGCCCTTCTGGCTTAGGCTGGTGGTCCTAAGCTCTTTCATCAGCTGAGAACTGCGTGTTTCAAGAAGTATATTGGGCCCACTGATATTTTGCAACTTGTGAATCTCCATGTAAATTCACCACTTCTAGGCAAGGAGGTAGATTGGATATGCGTAAAAGGAAGAAAACACCCTTGAGAATGAATAGATGCAAAAGGAAGTTTTGGTGAGTTCTCTCGACTTGGCACAACAAGTTAGGCAAGAAGGTAGCAGTAAAGAAAATATAATTCTTTTTGAAAGGATGCCATGGAATGCAAATGATTGCCAGCAGGAAGCTGGAGATTTCTAGAGCAAGATGGTCTCCCTATCCATGCCCTACCAACACAACAACTAATTAAGACTTTGAAGAGAATGAATATGAAACAACAATTTTCAGCAGAGAATCATATAACTTGATTCTGCTTCCTCTGGTCTTCAGTGAAATCTAAGGTTATCAGCTAGTATCCCAGGTCCGTTGACTATGGAAATATGATTTTTAAAACAGCAAGGCAAAAAGTCATTATTCTTAAATGCTTTACTTCCAAAAGTTTGCTTTTGTAAAACACTCGCTTGGAAATCAGAAATCTAAGGACTAGCTAGAATGACCTATGTTAGCATGAAACCATCCACTATCTAAAGAGAAAAATGATTCATAATAAAGCATTTTATGTAAATGAACACTCCTAGGTTGAGAAAATTAAATGACCAGAAAAATGGAATTCGCTAGAGTTATATAACTATTTTTCAGAATGACTGTTCTCTGCTACAAGGTATATTAAAGTAATCTTATAGAAATTACTGCCGTCCATATTTTAGACACTCCCAGGAGTGTTAGAAAAGAGGAGCTTATGACAAATTAGCATATTCAATGAAAATAATGATATTAGGAAATACACGTTAAAATATTTTGACACAGATACTACGCATATGGTACAGGGGTATAGACATATGCATCTCTCTAGAAAGGGCTGAGGTTTCAGTCCTGATTCATCATTTGCCCCCTTCACAGCACCAGCTACATTTATTCCGGTCCCCACACTGGCTCAGCCAGTTACCAGCAACAGGGCCATGTATCTGCCTGTGCATTTACTATAAGTGTGATTCTGCTGATGGCATTACCATTCCCAAAACTCTGCCCCATGGAGCTGCACATTGCCTTACATTATATCGGGGTCAATTTCCCTTGATATCCTCTTCTTGCATTTAAAGACCCTTTAGACTCAGCATGCTAAGAACATTCCCTTGGTTCAAGGTTCTTCTAGTCCCAAAGGGTCACTCACCATCCTTCAGAAGGTGCAAGGACCATGCTCCTAAAATTTCAGGTTGCCTGAGATTTCTAAAAGTCAGTCCAGAACTAACATCAGTCTGTGTCGAAGTATTTGACCAGGCCCCAGCAAAAATAGGAGGGAAACAAAGAATAAGGTGGTGATTCACTTTTTCCCTAGAGTTAAATGTATACTTTATAAAAGTTATCTGTACCCTAACTTTAGGTACTTCTTACCTTTCTATTTTCTGGTGTTCTTTCTTCTGAAAAATGATGGTGATCAGTTAATTGCAAGTCTCCTTTTACATCCTTACTTTGCTAAATATAAAGATGAAAATCATGTCATTCCTTTCACGTCTTCCCTGTCTACTTTCCTCTTTCTCCTTTCTCACTTGCATTTGTTTGTTTGTCTGTTCATTCTTAGTTATTTCACTGTTTTGTGATGCGCAAAGTTGTGGAAAACATAATGTCATGGATTCTCACTAGCTACTGGGCTATGCTGTTTGACTGTGGACATTGTCTACCTTGTGCTGACCACACGGTTCCATTTAAATCTCCTCAAACTATTGAAATCTATCCCTGCGCATGCTTAGCATAGGAGGAGAAGGTGCGTATTTTACATGGAGGGTCTCTGATAAGACAATCCAGAAAGAAGAGAAAGAAAAAGAGAGAAGGGAGGACATAGGGAAGGAAGGGAAGGGAAGTTTGAAAAGGAGCAAGGCAAAGACAGTGGGCAGTGTGTGGAAGGGGCTGGAGTGGGGTTAGGGGAGATCTAGTTATGGTGGAAGTCGAGGAAGAATATAAAGGAGGGGACAAACTGGTTATTCAGAGTCTTCAAATCTACTCAGAAAATTTTAAAGCTGATGCAGAAAGAAACAGACCACAAGAACTAACAGAGGAAAAACAACGCTGGTGCAGCTGATAATTAAAAGTCCATTGTTCCCCATCCTTTCTCCAATTTTCTGTTTTTTAATGAAGATTAGATACTTCTCACAAATATCCCCAGGATGTGTTTACTGACTAAGGTCACTTTCTTCCACAAACATTTGTTGGAATTTAGACCACACTGGGCAGTAAACCAACAAATTCCCCATCTTCTTAAAATAAAAAGGGTACCATGTCTCTAGATAAATGTGGTGAAGATAACGATTTTTCTCAAATAAAAATTTTGATCTAATGCATTTCTAACCAAAATTTTAGTGAGATTTTTTAGTGATCCATAAATGAATAAAAATAACTAGATTAATTGGAACCGAAGACTTATGAGGAGATGAATGCAGTTCTCATTGTTAAAATACTTAAATAGGTGTAGGAATGAAAAGTATCTGCATAAGACTATACAATACAATAAACAGTACAAGAAAGAAAAGTCAAAGACAAATCCTGTTATATGTGGAAATGTTATATTATGAAGGTCACATTACAAGCCAATGGAGCAAAAAGGAATGACAAGATTTGGATGTAATTTGTTGATCAAAGAATTAACAATAAAATTAGAGCTTTATCACAAACCTGTCACTAAAATTCTTTTCATTTGTATTAAAGAGTTAACTGTATATATGAAACAAATAACAAGAAAATATAGGTTAGTATTGATCTGATCTCTGGATGAGTACAGTCTTTCATGGAGTAAAAATCAATGGAAGAAATAGGGAAGAAATAAAGTATGGATAAATTCAAATACATAAAAATTTTAATTTTAAACAACTGTTTGTCAAGGCTTCTAAATTAAAAAGAAAAAAAGAAGGAAATCTAAGAAAATCGTTAAACTAAAAGTGGATACTAATAATGATGAAAATAGAAAGCAAACAGAAGTAATGTTTGCAGCAAACATTTATGTTCCAATTACGAAGCGGGCACTGATTTGATAGACTTGATAAATCCAAAAGATGTAATCTGACGTTGCATCCCCCCTCCCCACCCCCGTCTCAAATCATATGCTGAAATCCTAACTGTCAAAGATGATGGTATCTGTAGGTAAGGCACCTGGGAGCTGCTTAAGTCATGAGAGTGTGGCCCTCATGAATGGGATTATGGGATTAGTGCCCTTAAAGAAGAGACTCCAGAGACGTCCCTAACCCCTTCTACCATGCGGGCACTCAGTGAGAAGGCCCTAGCTGTGACTCACGAAAGGGGCCCTCACCAGAGAACAGAACCAAGTTAGTGCCTTGATCTTGGATTTCTTAGCCTCCAGGACTATGAGAAATCCAGGGCTGCTGTTAAACCAGCCAGCCAATCAGTGATATTTTGTTTTAGCAGCCTGAATGGACTGACTAGGACTCACACGTAATCATAATTGCACACTCTGAGAGAAGCATTAGATTTCTATCTTTTATATCAATTTAAAAAATAAGACTGTACTAAAATGAATGCAATAATATTAAAACTTCCATATTTTAACGATGAATTGTGTTTAGCAAAGATTTAAAAGCAGCTCAATTCGATATGGTACATTCTGTCCCAAATGTTTGGTACAACTTCCAATTCCTTCACTGATCTCGTAGGAAAGTGCTACTTTGTCTCACCCTATTCTAATTTTAAGTTCAATTGGCTTCTTGAGTTGCCTAATTCAGGAACTCCAGAGCTTTTTCTTACATCAAATCCTCTTTTCTTTTACTTTAATTAGTAATGCTAACTTTCTTGTTTTAAAAAAAAAGTTTCTACGTATGCTTTCTCACCTAATTAGGTAAGAGATTGCTTGTGTCCAACTCTTTCCCAGAAGCACACAGAAATCTCCAAGGACATCCGGGGGGGTGTCCTCGTGTCAGCAGTAATCCGCACCACGTCATGTCAGCTGCTTTTTCCAGTCTCAGGGTCTCTCTCAATTTGTCTGTCTTCCTTCATTTTCCTGCTTCAATCCGGTGATGCTTTATTTCCTGAATTTTAAGGAACACAATACTTTTCACATCTAATAGTTCTAAAATCAGAGTTTTGATTGAATTTGCCCAAATTCCCTTACTACCTTTTACTCATCTGGATTGGAATGCATTAGTCCTTTTAATAGAGAGAATAGATTATATTTAATATAAAAGTTGTAAAATATAAAACATCATTGAATAAAAAATTACCAAAGGATGAATCTCTCCCCTACAGAAAAAATAAAAAATAAAAACAATATTTAAAAAAACAATCTTAGTAAGATGCTGTTAAATTACTTGTATGATTTCGACTTTAGATAATCCTTCTAAATTTTTGAAAGATGTAAAGTACAAAATTTTTCACTGGCATCCTAGTAAAAGCAGTTGTGGAAGATCTGGAGAAATATCAAACTGCTTAGAAGTTTGGAGGAACATTCTTTTGCAAGGAGACACCTGCTTGGTTGAAATAACTGGGCTGCTGTTCAGCTGGATGTGCTTATGGAGCAAAAAGGACCATGTTCCTTTTGATTGTTTATGCTGCACCTGTTATTAAAAGCTTTGCATATCACCCAGTTGTATGTTGGTGGATATTTAACGACTGGATTTCTGGGAAACATGAGGGAATGGAAGAGAAAGTATTGATGTGTAGCATTTGCTAATTTTCCTGGTTTCCCACCATAGCCGATTTCAAGTTTTAACATAATGAATGTCACAGAGTGCAGAGTTGGGAAGAGATGTACACAGACTGGCTCAGTAGACTCCAGCACACAACTGAATTGAATTCCTGGAAAGGAGACTTGAAATGCTACTGCATGGCCAAAGAGAGTCTCAGACTGGTACTCAGACTTCTTGAAGGAGAAGCATTATGGTGGGGGAGCAAGGGCAGGAATTTGGGTGGGAAAGGATAACTGCCTGAACTAGAAGTTAAACAGATTTTATTGAGGAAAAAAATTGTCTAATTTTGGCTTATTAGGTTATTTACTGTGTATATGTAGGGAGGGGAGGCTATGTAAACACCCGTATCTATGACATCCGTGAAATCTTTGGTAAATTCTACTCTGCTCACTAATGCTTTCGATGAATTTTGTGAAGTGGGGGTGCGGATGGGGGAGTGTGAATTCCAAAAAAGTGCTGAGTCATGCTCCAGGATGGCTTCTGGACTGAAACTGAGGCTGACTGTGGGGGTAGCGAACTGGCATGTTAAAAGTGATGTAAGAGGGCAAAAAACAGACGTCAGAGTGGATAGACGTTTTCCGAAAAAGAAGAGAGTGTTTTTTGTTTGCCTTGTGTTTTTCTTGAGAGGAAGTTTTAATTTATATGGCTATCCACAGTGGATGATAGAGGAAAGGCAGAAGAAGGGATAGTGTAAAATATGTGAGTTTTCGTTGGATTTGGGGACTATATGGCCAAGCCAACATTATAACCAAGTTCTGTCTTTTTTTTTGATGCAAAAATAGATCGAATTTTAATACAGTCTGATGTAGCCTTCTTAACCACAATTGGCCCCTCAATTTTAAGTATTAAGAATCTCTTCTAGGTAGAACTTAATAAATTATTTACATTTTCTGAATTCTTTTCCCAGAGTTTCACCTGAGAAAGTGTCACAGTTGAGTTAAGTCGACTCGTCTTGTGAGACAAGACGCACACACCATTTTACATAAATTGGGAAAACGGGGACCAAAGAAATTAAAGGGGTTTGTCCACAGGCATCTCCTTTGTTCACAGACCTGAAACCAGAACCACATCTTCAGACCGCTGATTCTGTGCCCTTTTTTTTTTTCCAGATAATATTTATCTGGCTACACAGCAAGCTCTTGGACGCACAGAGGCCAGCAGAAACAGAGAAAAGGTATTTGGTTATACTTTGGTTATGTTTTGCCGATGACTTGAGAGACGATGTCTGTAGTGGTCATCTCCTGAACAGTGTGGAGAAATGGGGAGGCCTGGCTGGGGCCATTCTCTGTGTGGTCCCAAGGCCTTTATGCAGGAAGTAGGCCCTTCCGGCCACAGTTCTCCCAGCAATCTTTTTTTTCCCCTTATAGTAAAACCCTGTTTATAAATATAGATTCACCCGTACGCAAACATATACATCCCTCAAATGTCCAGAGCAGTTCTGTATCCACAGAGATAAATACAGAAGGAAGAAGCATGACAGAGACAGATGGGTATAGAAGTATTTTTAATTTTTTTAAGAAAACATTTGCCTGCTTTGGGGAGAAACAGTCAGTACTAAAAGAAAGGAAACCTGTACTTAGGCTAAACTTCCTCAGGATTAATTATTACTGTATTTGGAATCCCAATGACTTGACCCATCATTAGTGGATAAGTGTAGGTCAGGGAATAAATATCCACTCTGTCCACAATAAGACAGGTATCCGCACCAAGTTCAAAGGCCCTCGGACTTTACCACACACGCATTAGGCCATCTTTAGGGCTGTGATGATGACGAAGGGTAGATGTATTCTGAAAGCCCGGAGAGGCTGTCAGCGCAACCTCGGGCTAATTAGCAGAAACCACAGGTATAACCAGCTGCTGGGCCATTCACGTAACCAACCCTTGAGCCAGATGCCACTTTTGGAAAAACATACCTCAGCGCTCCTCATTGAAATTCCGTCTCTGGGCTTATAAAGAGTGTACTGTGTGAGCAACGCAGGCATGGCTTGGGGCAACTCGGGCCATTCTCTGAGACACAGTGAGCGGCTCTGCTCCGCTCGCCAAGTGGCTGCTCATTGTCAACAGCCTGCTCAGCGTGCCCGGGAACGCGGCACAGGCCCGGCCGGCGGCGTCCGTCGGCATGCCTGCGAGCCCGGCCTCCCTGTGTGCTGACTTGTGGGGGATCCAACAGGTATAAACCCTCATATGAAGGAAAGGGACGAAGCAGTGTTTCATCAATAAAATTTCATCTACACCTTGCATGCGTATCACTTAAATGACAAAAGCACAGGGACACCTCACGTCTTCTTTAGAACACATGTCTTTTTTTTTTTCCTTTCGGTTAATAAACAGAGCGCAGACCTCAAACACTTGTGCACTGAATAAGTGTTATTTGAAGATGGTGGCGTTTGTTGAATTGAATTCATGCACTTGGCTTACAAAGGGTTCTCTTTACTCCCTCCTCTTTAATGTGACTTCAAATCGACTAGCGTTGCTTCCCATGAAGCAAACATTTCATGATTTAAATGGATTTTAAAACAACTTGGTGCCATACCCCACACATGTTGGCACACGGCATTTTTTTAAATATGTGTAAGGTCATAACTCAATCTTAGTACACTGTCTTTTGTTGTGAGCATTTTCTAAAGAAATATCTGCTTTGGAGAGCAACGTTTGGCAACAAAAGTAAACAGATCAGATCACAAAAAAAGCCGTTAGTTAAAATAACCTTTTAAAATTCAGGACAAAAAAAAAAATGTGTACAGCACATATATAAATTGGTATAATATGTTTCTAGGGATGGGGAAAGGAATTTATTTTTTTTAAAAAAGCAAACCAAGACAAAAAGAATAGAAAGGCTAAAAATATAATTTCATGGTTTCTAAAAGATTGGCCCACATACTTTCAATTTGCCAGGAACACTACCTATCTTCTAATCCCTTTATGTCCACATCGAGTTTGTCAGCCCATATCCATCCATATTCCTCTAGATGATTATATTCCTCACTCTCTAGATGACTTCCAGACTCTTGCTTTTCTACATAATGATTTCCTGTTTGACAAATTGTATAAAGTCCACGCTAAAGCAATACACAGAACTAGCTTTGGAAGCACTACCATGCCCTGCTTCTCTGAGGAGAAAACATTGTTGAGGTCCTTAGAATAAATCTGAGCTCGTCACGCAGCCTTTGCTCCTCCCACCTCCCTCACCCCCTCTCACCCCTCACTTGTGATAGCCACATATCTTCTTGCTGGAACAGGGGGCTGAGTGTGGACTCGAGTCCTATCCAACACCAACTGAACATTCTAAAGGGGGAGTAGTAAAGTAGAAACACGAAGAAAAGTAAAGAAATGTCACAAAGGAGGCAAGAAAAAGAATGGGGAAATTTCTGTACAAGTGTCAGGTAGTTTCCAAAGTCAGTCACTTCACCTTCGGAATGTTTTAGATAGTTCTAACTGAATCTATACATGGAAACTCATGTTCTACAGACATCAAACTGTTTATTTCCGAATGGGTCAGAAAAAAATACATTTACATCTTTGTAATATAAGCAGATTCTAGAAGCAGGTAAATGTTAGCAATGAAAAAAAATTATTGTTTCAAACAGTACAGCTGACTTCTGGTCTGGACAAGATAGTTGAGAGCCATTTTTTTCCCTATTTCTCCTTGCTAAGCACAACTATACACCTTGGAAATGGCATAAGAGACAACCAAAAAGGGACTCTGAAAGGTGGTGGGAAGAAGATGAGCTTGTTTAGGACCATAGGACCGGAGGAGTAGCACACAGTAAAGGGGAACCTGACATCCCTGTGACCGAGAAGAAGGCCATCCAGGCCATCTGACCTAGCGACAGAAGGTGACCCCAGTGGTCTCACTGCTCCCCTGGCTTGAATGAGCTTCCAGCACATCAGACGAGCCCCCCACAACCAGCAGGGGGATTGACTGGGAGCCTCACCAATGATAAGCAGCCAAGAGAGAGCTTCTCCGCTCCCGCAAGGCCTGAGATTCTTTTTTTCCCACCTAGAGACACCATGGCAAGAGGGAAAATCAGTAAGAGGGACCCAGCTGTATAGGAAGCAGCCCAGTCAAGAAGCTTCTTTGTCCCTCTGGGTCTAAGCCTCTCCTCACCCATCCTGAGACACCAAGGCAGGCCAGAAGCACTAGCAAGAGGACCTTATCACACCCTCACCCACTGAGAGACGTATGGGGGCCCGGCGTGGAGAAATCCCTTCTTTGCCTTCAGGCAGCACCAGCAGGGGGCATTGGAAGTGCCAAGGGTACCAGATGAACCAATCGGACCAAAATAACATTGTAAAGACTCTGAAAATTAAATTTCCAGAGGAATAAAAGACACAAGTAGTGCAAGACCCACAGGGTGCTTGCTAGCTAAAATAGAAGATTTAAAGGGACCCAGAGTCTCCTAACATAGTAGACAAAAATGTCCAGGCGAGAGTAGAAATTGTATCATACCAAGACCCAAGCAAGAAAATCACAGCTTGAATGATAAGGTCAATCAACTACCACCAACATTGAGATATGTCACATGTTGAATTATTTGACGAGGATTTTTAAGCAGCAATAAAACGAACGCTTTGACAAGCACTTACAAATTCTCTTGAAGCCAAGAAAAAAAGAAAAATCTCAGCAAAGAAAGAGAAGTTACGAATAAGAATCAACTGGGAATTTTAAGTGGAAAAATACAATAATAAAAATAAAATCTCCCTGTATTGACTGCATAGTAGAATGGAGGTAACAGAAGAAAGAATCAGTAAACTTGAGGTGAAAACAATAGAATTTACTCAATATGACCGACAGAGAGAAAATAGACCAAAAAAAAAAAAAAAGTACAGAGCCTTCGGGACATTTAGGACAATAACAGAAGGATGGGACTGAAAGAGTATTTAAGAAATAATTACTGAGAACTCCCCCAATTTACCAAAAGACAGAAACCTACAGACCCAAGAAGGTGAGCAAACTCCAAACAGGATACACCCAAAGGAATCCATAGCAAGATTTCCTAATTAAACTTTTGAAAACTAAAGATGATTTTTTTAAAAGTGGAAAATGTCCAGAGAGAAACGCCATCACCTTCCACCATCAACAAACCTTAACTCAAAATGAATTAAGACTTGAATGTAAGACACGAACCATAAAACTTCTAAGAGAAAACACAGGCAGTAAGCTCTCTGACAGAGGGCTTGGTGATGATTTTTTTTTTTTAAATCTGATACCTTAAAGCAAAAGCAAAGATAAACAAGCGAGACCACGTAAAACTAAAAAACCTGTGCACGGCAAAGGGAACCACCGACAAAATGGAAAGGCAACCTACTGAGGGGGAGAAATAGCTGCAAATTATAAAGCTGATGAGGGACTAAGACCAAAGCCATATAAGGAACTACTACAACTCAGGTGCAAAAAGAAACAATTTGGTTAAAAAAAAATGGACAAAAGATCTGAATAGACACTTTTCCAAAGAAGACATTCGGGTGGCCAATAGGTATGTGAAAAGATGCTCACTATCTTTCATCGCCAGGGGAATGCAAATGAAAACAACATGATCTCACCTTACACCTATTAGAATAGTTATTAGCAAAAGACTCGCAATAATAAGTGTTGGCGATGATGTAGAAAACAGAGAACCCTGTGCAGTGTCGGTGGGAATGAAAATTGGTGCAGATACTCTGGAGAACAGAATGGAGGCTCCTCAAAAACTGAAAACAGAACTACCAAATGATCCACAACTTCACTTCTGGATATTTATCCAAAGAAAACAAAAATGCTAACTTGAGCAGATATATGCATCTCAATGTTCGCTGCAGCATTATTTACCAATAGCCAAAATATAAAACAATCTCTGTGTTCACTGATGCAAAAAGTGGACAATAAGAATTTCAGAAAGAAAGAACAGAGAAAATCTGGAAGGGGAAAACATCAAAGAAATAATTTAAGGAAATTTCCAAGAATTGAAAAACATCAGATTCCTAATTCAAACATACCTTTGCGCACTCAGGAAATGGAGAAAAACAAACTTACATCAAAGTGCTTTTAGAACACCGGGGATAAAGTAAACGTTTTAAAAGCTTCTGGGTTGGGGGTTGGGGCAAGGCAGATAGAACAGGTAACTACCAGGAATCAAGAAGACTCAACATTATTCAAAGGAACACGGAAAGCAAGAAGTCAAAGGAGCAAAGTTTCAAAAGCATGAGAGAGGTTATCCTACATGTCAAAAACTGTTGGTTTTAATGGGAAGGCACAGGAAAGAAATTTTCAGACATGTGGTATTTCAGACTTCTTTCCATGCACCTTTTCTCAGGAAGCTACTGGGCGAAGAAGCTACATGTGGAGCAACTGTCTCTGCCCCACAGTTAGGGGGTGACTAGAAAGAAGGTAAGAAATACAAGGTATAGGGTCAAACTCAAGAAAAGGTACAGGTGAATGCCGAGAAGGACATGAAGGAAATTGCCATATGAGAACGGTTCAACCTACTCTGATCAGAGCAGATCGAAAGAGGAAGCCGACAGGATTGTAATGTTCGAACATAGTGAGAAGAGGTTCAGAAAACTGGGAAGAATTCAAGGGTGAATTAATAAGTATATAAAAGAACTAAGCAAAGGAAAAACCATGACATTTATCAACTCTGGGACAAAAAGTTTTTCAAGGAAAAGAAAAAGGAGAAGGAGGGCAGGATTCTGTGTTTCATTATGAAATGATGAACAATAGGATTATTTAAACCATGTGCGTGTATAAATAAAAATTAAAATTAAAATTCATTTATAAAGCCTGAAATCCGACTGATAAAACAATCATTCGAACCAGGTGTGTGTGCTCCCTGGGTTCCCCCAGAATGAAGCTGATGAACTATCCGCCCCTTAGTGCAACCGGGCTATGGCATCCCCTCTCTCCTCATGCGTGAGACTGAGCTACATTTATGTCATGGTGTCGCAATTTCCTAGTGCTTGCTGTGTGCCAAGTGCATTGTTAACTCAGCGAGGCCTCGCACCGATGCTCTGAGGTAGGAGTTATCTTACCTCCAGTTTATGGACGAGGAAGCCGAGGAAGAGAAAGCCCCTACGATGACACAGCCTGTAAGTGGACGTGCTGATGTTCAGCCTCACGCGGGATGGCTTCAGAGTCTGCTTCTCAGAAGAAAGGCTTCAGGAGCACGTGTGTGAGTGATCCCCCAAATGAAGATCGCTCCCACACCGGGAAGACACGGACAGTGAGCGGGGCGGGGTATGGAAATAGCTGCATTGTCTTCAATAAACCCCCGTGAGAAACGAATCGCATATTAATACGCGCTGGAGAAAATCTTGTTTTTCTTAATTATTTTTTAGTGAAACAACACACAGACAGAAAGGCAGTAATCCAACCAGAAACCTGCTTGTCCCTCAGGTAATGCAGGTCCTTTAGAGACATTGACTTGCAGGTAATGGCTGCCTTTCCGCTGTCTCCAGATGGCAAAAGACCTTAGTTTCTGCCAAGGTGCTTGGGACGGACCCACCAAAATGCAAGAGAGTAGACTTTCTTCTGACTCTAGTAGAAAGATAGCATTTCAGACTCAATTCGATTTAGAACAACGAAGAAATGTGTCCTTTCTTCTACAACCGTAACAAGGTTACCTAAAAGAGAACTGGAGAACACTATCCACATTTTGTATCTCATGAAATGAAGCATAGTAACTGAGAAGAAGCCAACACCACACTTGTTTGTCTTCCTCATTTCGATGTACTAGTTGTATACATAAGATTTGTGAACACGAATACCAAAGATCTAAAATGATTATGTCAAAGTTGAAGATAAAAAAAAGCCTCATAAACAGGAATAATACTATATCTATGATTAGCATGAACAATGAAATGGCCCAGAGAGTGAACCTATACACTGATGCTAAAATTATAAATCCCAGTAATAAATATTAGCTGTAGACATTTTCCCCTCCGGTTGAGATAACCCAGAGAAAAGCATCTTTCTGTGTCTGGACTTCCACAAATGAGGCTTTGGCAGAACCGTTAACAGTGTTTGTCGTTCAAGACTCCTAACCCTAAGTGGGTCAAACTAAATAACATTCAAGACGTTGTCAGATAGTTCTGCAGACATTTGTCGTGGGAGCTGAGACAGGATGCTGGATCAGGAGAAATACGTTCTCTTTATCGAGGCCATAGCGTTTCTGATACTGACTAAATTTTAAAAAGCCCTTAGAACATTGAACATGGAGAAATTTGCTTCCTAAAATCAAGGTAGATTTGTTTTTGTAAATTTCCTCCACCGAGGCACATTTAAAGGAAGTGTTTTTGTGAATGGAGGGTGTTTGGCAAAACATATTAAGGATAAAAAAACAGTGTAAACTTTCACTTTGAGATTTTGAGTTGTATGATTCTATAATTGCTGACTTACCAGTGCTTGTGGGATTAGATCTATTTAACTCATCAAGGCTGAGGGCCAGGCTCATCGACCGATTTCTGAGAGACACTTTACAAGTTATTGCCCAATCAGTGGAGTGGACGGTGTCTGACAGTTGAATAGCACAAAAAAACAACAACACTATATACGAAGTGAAAAACAGATTCGCAATATTTCATGCTATAAATAGTTTAAAATTCTCAATGCGATAAGAGTTCTTATGAACCAAAAAGACAAACAACCCAACAGAAACAGGGACTAGGGACAAGAATAGGGAATCACAAAAAAAGAAGAGTAAATTGCCAATAAATATGTAAAAAAAAAAAAAAAAGCGACCCTACTATATGGAAGTAAGGAGGTATTTTTACTTCTTATCCCCTTTATGTGAGCAAGTTTTGCAGGGGTGGGGAGAACGTGGTAGAGGGATGTTAATATTTACAAGATAATACTAAGTTTCACTGCCTCTTGATTACCTTGCCAGAAAGTCGTTTGACAATTCATAGCAAAAGCCAGAAGAACTTTGCACTCATTTCAAGCAATTCTGCATCACACAGTGTGCTAAGCACTGGGTTGAAAAAAACTTAAAAAGGCCCAGCCCAGGCCCAGAGCAGTCGGGTGCAGAAGCATAAATGCTGTTACGAACGCAGCTAAGCTAATTCAGACTGATTTCCCCCCCCCTTTTTTTCTTTTTTCTTCTTTTTCCTTTTTTTTTTTTTTTTTTGGATGGGTTAGAGCATGCTGATTGGAGTGGTGAAGGGCAGGGAAGGATTTTACAAAGCTAATCACGAAAAGCTGCCAAGGTCCTCTACGGGGAGAACGTAACTTAAATTACTCACCAACTCCCAGTGGAACTGAGGTAACCAAATCAAATTGCTTTTAGGGTGCTGGGAGGCCAGATCGAAAGTAACCCCAAAGGATCTTATAAACATGGGGTCAGGGCCCAAGCCTCAGACTGACTAGAAGGCACATTTTTCGGACTCTCCTGGTAAGGGTGCTATTTGCAAAACCGAAGTAAATAATGACTTCGCTCTCCCAGCCCCCACATTCCAGTCCCTGTTCACACCCTCTTTAGTTTGTGATTTACAGGGCGTGCTTTTAAAATGCAGATTTCCCCCAAGCCGTTATTGTGAGCATTTAAGTCATTAGAATGGCGGCCTCAGTTTAATTACAGAAATTGACTGCACATCCCAGAGTCAGTCTGCACAGGACTCAGCTGCAGAGTCTCACCTTTAAGCTTTTCTTCATTTAACATTGGTTCACAGAAACCGTATTTTTAAGACTAATGTACCACCAGTCCGTTAGATTTATTATCTATTTTAAGAACTCTTTTTCCTTCCTGGCTTCTTTTTGTATTTGGAGTTGATTTGAATGTTGCTGACCGTAATTGTGAGGGGTGTGTGTTTGTGTGTGAGATATTTTAAATCCAAGAATTATATAGGGAATGTGAGTGAACACAATTCTTTTTTTTTCTTAGCACACAGCTCTGACAGATGCTAAGAAAGATTTTTGCTAAACAAAAGAAAAATACAATAATAATTGTATGTAGATTGGCTCTTGTAATTGGCAGGTGGCGGGTTTTCAGCAGAGATAAAAGACTGGACAGTTTAGACTCACTCTTTTCCATGGGTCTAACTGAAAAGTTGGTTCACTGTCAGAATCCCCGTGGTGGGGGAGCATCAATCCAAGGTATTCTTTTAACTTTCAAAACAGAGTTACCGTTGGTCTTTGCCTGGATGGAAAGTACCACAATATATTAAAACAAACTTCAGTTTTTAGACTGTTCCAGTGTCTTCCCCTGTCCGCCCACCAAGGAATCACTTCACTGTGGCCTTGTCTGGAATATTCCATGAGGAACACTGACAACGTGTCAGATCGGTCATGGTATGAACAATTTTCATGGATGGAAATACAAAGGCCAGTGTTAAATGAGAGCCTTTGTAGAGCCTTTGAACAGTAATAAATTCTGATGAAAAGTCTCCCACCCCTGAGGACCATCTTAATCTTTTTCAGACACACACTGGACAGCCCACGGGAGAAGCAGCCGTCCTCCGCCAGACAGAAGGGATGAACAAAATCGGTGGCTTTTCATTCAAGCTGAGAGACAAAATTCACCCAAATGTCACAAAACAGTCTTTGGACATAAACCAAATGAAAAATTCTTTTCGTCGTTGGCCCAATGGCAGGCCACCTATGATAACCAAGTTTGCTATTTGTGTTGTATTGTGTGTGTGTGTGTCTGTGTGTGTGTGTATGTGGGTGTGTGGGTGTGTGTGTGTAAGGGTGAGCTAGAACAATAAACTGCTGGATATTGTGATTTATTTATATTATAGCCCAAAGCAAATGACTGCTGGTGTGTGATAGAATATTATATGACTTCTTTGAAGCAGAGGAGAAAAAATGGGGAAAGGAATACGTCCTAATAAGTACTGGTGGCATTAAAATAAAGAGCAAGTAAGTTGTCACCGCAAGGGTTTGCAGCCCCCGAAAGCCTGAACCCTGCTTGGAATGTGATAAGGTGTCCAGGCCTGTTGGGAAATACTTCTTTGGTTGGAGCTCTGAGCTGACAAGCCATATAAAGAAGTGTTGCAGATTAGAAGCTTATTTCTTGTCAACATATCAGGGGTGGTCCTTTCACAGTCTAACAATCTGAAGGACACTGAGTCTTGACAGAAGAAGAAGGAGAAAAGTCTGGCTTCTAAATAGGAGGAGAAAATGAGCTGAAATAACCTAATCTGGATTTTAACTCGCATTTACCACAGCCTCCTAAAGTTAATGGGCAGGGGACTTGGAATGAGGCAAGGAAGTTAATAAAAGGAGCTAGAGTTTTGAAGTTTTAAAGAGTTTTGAATGTTTTCTTCGCTACCTGCTAACTGTATGATCCTGGATTATAATGCAAAACTCTCAGCATTGTTTTAAGTATTATACGAGGTAACGTACCTCTCAGTGTTGCTGTACGGATGAAATGGGTTATCAAGGAGGCAGGTCAGCGCAGAGCCTGGACAAGTCACTCAGTGACTTTCTCAGTCTTAATCACAGAGTAAGAATCTTGACGTTCATTACGAAGATGACCTTATTCACTCTTACTTTGGACTCCTGTTTTCAAAGCTGACCTTTTAGAGTAGCAGCACTATTCCATCAAATATATAACATAAAGATTAGCTATGTGATTGGATCATCCAAGCACGAACTAGTTCCTTCTGCACCCATTGCCTTAAAATAAGAGCACTGCACACTCAGTGGACTCTACGTGGACTCTACAACTTTTTATTGTCCCTATGACACAGAGCAATTTAAACTTACTAGGCATCACTCTTCTATGACTTCTGGCTTAAGTATCGACAGCTGCATGGTATATATAAAGGTTTCTACGTTTATTCTACCTTATTGTCTCACATGGGAGGGGTTCTTGTAGCTTTTTTTTTTTTTTTAAATCCAATTGACAAGTACTTCTCTGGGATAGTCATGATGGCTCTAAATTTCTACTTATACTATACCCCAGAATCAGTGCACGCTGGTCAAAGCATGACATATAAGTAATATAAAGAGGAACAAACACCAAGCACACCATTTACAACTACAATACATGCCTACAGTCTGAGGAATCATTCCTTAATAATAAGAATATGCGTGCAGACATAACTTCTTTCTAATCAAGAACGAGCAGTGAACATCCCTCTAAATTCACATTATAACATTGATACAAGTACGTTGTAGTGGTTGTGTTCAGGCTAAGGAGCTCTCTCTCTTCTCCAGAAGTGATCAGTAGAGATCCAATAAAAGAAAGCAAAGAATTTATAACACTGCAATTGGACACTTTATAGTCCAATCCCTACATTTTCCAGAAGAAACTGTGGCTCTCTGGAAGGTATGCGACCCACACAGTTAGGAGTGTCTGAGCCAGGACACAAACCCGGTCTCTTCTCAAAGCTCTGGGCTCTTTCTGAATGGTCATTTCAGAACTTCTCAAATGAACTCTCCTGCTATAACTACTCGCTGGAAATAACCTATATATTTCCCGAAGTTCTGAAAATGTCATACGCTACAGAGCTTTCTGACACGGTTTTCACAGAGATATTTAGTGACACTGGGGGAAAAAAATGCTCTTTGCAAAAGTGAAGCCAGCAGATGGTTACTGTGCAATAGCCATCCCAATTTTCAATCCCAGGAGGTATAAATAAGTACAGAGAAATATCCACTCTTTTGAATGATCACCCAGCCCTCTTGAGGTTTCCATCATCACCAGCCATAAATATCACTTAGCTTTTCCACTCATTTGTGGTCTGGTCACATACCCCACCAGGAATGAGGAATTTCTCATTTCTAAAGCTGGCTCGGCCACCCACTTACTGTGTGGCCTTGGACAAGTCATTTAGCGACTTTCTCAATCTTAATCATAGAGTAAGAGTTACATTATGAAGATGACCTTATTCGCACTTCCGAAAGATCCCTGTTTTGATAGCTTATCTTTAAAAAGAAGTGGAACAATCATATCACGTATGAGATAGTTTTTCTGTCCAAGCACAGCAAGGTTGGAATGAAGAAAAAATGAGGGACAAACTCTTCAGCACACTGCGGCTGAAAAAGCAGGTTAGTAATGAGCACTCTTACCAATTATGTTAATAAGAGCGAGGCTTTAATGAGGATTAAGTGTCCATAGAAATTTACCACTTCTCCATTAAAACAGCTCTGGCTTGAAGCTTTTTGAGGAAGTTGCAGAGACATAGCCTTTGTTTTGTTCTTAGGCAAGTTGGCAACGGTTTACTATGATTCCATAATTCCTTGATTATCCTGATGCATTTTACTCATCACATTGTATTAGTTATTTATTCATGTGTCTGTGTCCCTCAGTAGACTTTAGCTCTTATTCATCTTTCTATCCCCACTGCCTGGCATGCAACAGGTATTAAATACACTGCTTCTTGGGCTACACTGTAATGGGACAGTCGGTTGCATAGGGGAGAAACCACTCAATCCTATTCTCATAGCCTTGGAGAAATGAAATAATGTTACTCCAGGAAAGTTTTATATCCTCGACTTATAAAAAGATACCAAAAAGGACTTGAATTTTTACAAACACTATTTCAGCATCTTCCAGACTTCTTTATTTTAGGTCCTTGAGACAGTGGTCTAATTATGGCTGTATTCTATTGATTCTGGCTGATATACACACACAGACACACTCACATACATACTCGCACATATACTTATACACACATACATACATACCCACACACATATACACACTCACTGTTCACATACAGATGCACGCACATTCACATACTCTCTCCCTCTCTCTCTCTCTCTTTCTCTCTCAATCTCTTCATACACACACACTCGACCCAGAAGACATGCAGTAAAATAGTGAGAATTCTGATAGGGCTACAGGTGTGTGGTAATCATGGACAGGCTAATGATCTACGCTCCCCAATAAGAACTATAGGTTTTAGTCCAGGAAACATGCTTCCTACAAAACAGTGAGTGACAAGTTACCACACCTATACGAGGAGGTGAACTGGCACACAGAAGATCCTGATGGTGGGAGACTGACTCTATCTGTAGATTAGGCCCTCGTGCCTCCTGGGAGCTATGCCGTTTCTCCTGTGCGTTATCTTCTGGGTGTGTTGGAGCTGCTTGTGATGGAAACTTGGGCATAGATAACCTAAGAACCCTGAAGAATACCAATATACATTCACAACTGTTTATCATAAATATTTATCTTTGGTTGATAGGTAGGTCCAAGACAGTGCAGCAAATTTACTTTTCTGGGGGTGGGGGGGGGAAATCCAAGCTTAGTGAAAACAAAAATTTAGGAAATAAATGTAAGAGGCATACTGTTTCTTTTTGACTAATATTATATTATTTTGACAATTTTAGTATATCTTTTGTTGTAGCCTCATGTAACACTAATTTGTTACTAATATTCTGCCCTCATTTCTTTCCTCTATCAAAACACGAAGGAAAATTCTACCCTAAGTCAGTTACTCTTAAGGTAAATAGACATGAATCTGTGACACTGGGGTGCAGGGAAAAGCAGCCAGTATGAAGTAGAAGGGGGACTGTGGGCCCTGGAGCCTACCTCCTGGGTCACCACGCAGAACGCCCAGTTATTAGCCATATGACCTTGGTAAGTTACTAAACCTCCCTGGGCCTAATTTCTGCATTTGCCAGTGGAAAGACCCCTTAGACAAAGACAGAGCTGGCCCACAACTCACTCTAAAAGAGGAAACAAATTGGAGGACCCTAGTCTGTCATCACTCATGGGACAGCAACTAATCCTCACCACTATTGCCAGCAAGATTGAGTGACAATTGCATCACGATCCCCCATCCACCACCACTGAAGCCTGAGTAAGCTACTTGAGACTGCCTGTCTCCACCCCAGCTCTTCCTGTGGAGGGGGCGGCATTTCATGAAAGAGAGAATAGAGACTTTAGGATGGAGAAAACGAAGAAGGCGGTAGGGGTAGGGAGAGGACCAGAATTCAAAGCTGGGTGAGAACATTATCCACAGGATCTTCTCCCAATGTGGGTCTCGGTCTTTAGGAATTTGTTCTCTATGAAACCGAAGAGAAAGTTCAAATGAATTACGACTTTAATTTCTTCTGTCCTTCACAGTAACTCCTTTAGGAAATTGCTCTGACAATTTAGGATAAAATACAGCTGCATGTACCTACACGGTTTGCTATATGAGTCTTTGGGGGACTGAATGGATAGAATCGCAGGAAGTTTGGTTCCTCCCCACGCTATGTGGGCACCAGCCAAGGGGAGCCCTCAGCCTGCTCAGCGCAGGGCACGATAATGGGCCAGGATGATGCATTGGAACCTCTGCCTAGCGAAGGGTGGGAGGAGAAGCTGAAGGCCGAGGGGAGCACTCTGAAGTGGATGAGCAAGAGAAAGAGTAAGACCAAAGCTTCTTATTTACCCTACATTGTGAAGTAATGTGGACCAAAGAAATAAGGCAAACGGGCCATCGACCACACGGTGTGGGGAAGAGAGGGGCGTGGAGCGTAAACAAAAGCAAAGACAATACCGCACAGAGCGACCATGCAAAGAGAGGTGACAGCCAGAAACCACAAAGCAGTCTACGTGTGTAAACATTACCTGAGCCCAGCGCATGATCTCCCAGCTGTGTGAATCAGCCAGTACCTATGGAGGGGCAGAGGTGGTGAACCTGGAACGCTGGGGAACTGTCACCATGTCATCTGCAGACTTCAGTACATTAAGTAGACATAACTCTGATTCCCAAATGTCATTTATTTCTTTTTTTGCAGGAAGGCTACTGCTCTTATTTTTTTATGTAATTAACTGTGTAATTTATTTCCATTCTACTGACTAACATTTCTGAGCTCAATATTTCTCTGAAGACTATTTGATTTGCAAATATAATAACAAAGAAAATCAAGAGTGTGAAATTTGTAAATAGTAGAATTTATAATAATTTTCCTTCCTTAAACGAAATTCTCCATGATCTCAAACAAGAAAAAAAATCCTTAGCCCGCTCAGACCCTCCCCAGGCTGACACTGAGTTACGAACAGTTTGCAACCAGATCATACAAAGAAATAATAATAATCACAATCGTTTGTCCTGTAAAAATTTCAGCTGATAGTGGAAGACCTGAAAGGAGTTTTCCTCACTTAAAGGACTGCAATTTTAAAGTTCATTTCACAATATCTCGAGTTCATTATAATTTATTAGTAATCATTTTTGCCATCCCACTAAGGATGGTTCCTGGGACTTCTTCCTCAATCACTACTGCAGTCTAGTGGTTACAAAGTTTCATCAGCTTGGGCGCAATCTATAAGAATGCCTTCCAGACTTTTTCTCTCCTGCTCTTCCCGCCTGCCAAATCACGAGCCAACTGCTTTCCAGTTGCCACGTCATTCCCTAAAGCCCCATGGCATGGCATATTTCAGATCCGTAGTCACAATTTAGTAAACAGGACCCAGGTCCTTGTGAAGACTGATTTCACTCTCCATTTGCCTCGCGTACTACTAGATAAGCAGTTAGGTCAAATCAGTACTAACAGTGGGTCGCCAGTGTTATTAGATTTTGTGTCTTAAGCTTCTAATTCTTTTAAATATAACAGAGAGGCTACAGTTAAGTGGAGAGGTAATATTTGAGATCTAAAGTTACTTTTGTATATAAGATGTATTCATTAATTTTTTGAGCACATTTTATTAAAATATGTTAATTACTTTAACAACTAGATTAAGATCAGAAATATTTGTAGTCTCACCCACTACTGCTTTTTTCATTCATTTCCTTCCCAATTAAAAAAAAAATCAAAACGAAATTGAAAAAAAATATTAGCTAAGTGATTCGTTATTATTAGAAAGTAGCTGAAAGCTTAATATGAAATTGAGAGTGGAGCTGTGAATAAGACATGCTTCAGTCAGTAATGGAGAACTTGAATTCTCTGTTACACTATTAGCAATGAAAGGAAACTGTGTGTGTGTGTGTGTGTGTGCGTGCGTGCGCGCGTGTGTGTGTGTTGAGAAGAGTGAATCTGAGATTTCCAAAGCTAAGGTCTACCCCAGATTTCCCAGACTTCCCCAAACTAGAAAAGCCAGTGGGTCACCCAGTCATCAGAGCCAATGTCCCTAGACCTCAAAGTAGCACCTGCCTTTGTCTTCGGCATGCCCTGCCTGCACTGTTGTCCTCTGCTCAGTCTGAAGCAAACCAAACAACGTGTGGTGCCTTCTTCCGCTGTTTTCCCTTTCCAAGTTCCTGGAACTGGGTCTAGGCGATCACACAGATTTCATTCAATTATTTCAACATGCTAGACCTTAGTATGTTGGTTGTTATTTCCCCTGGTTGCATCTTCTGTCTAGAGCAGAAGTCTACAGAGTAAAGCTCTCAGGCCCAGTATCCCTAGTCTTCTTCTATGCAGGTCATAAGCTAAGAATTTCTTTTTTTAGCTACTTTTAAGGGGTTAGAGGAAGAAGAAGGAAGGGAAGGCAACCTTGGCTGCAGTGGTGGAGATTATATGTGGCTCGCAATGCCTAAAATACCTTAGAGGAAAATTCTGCAGACCCCCAGTGTGGAGAGGTGGTTGGCCTCACTCACAGAATGTGATTTCTTTTTAGATCATTTAGGATGAGGACACACAGAAAGCACAGGAAGAAAACTACGGCCAAATCTGACCCTGATACAAGGGAACTCTGGACTGAAGCCTTTTCTAAGTAGTTTCCCTGGTGTGGTAACACAGTTGGTTGCCTCCCAGAGGATAAACTCTCTCAATTCTCATCAAAACCCAGGCAGCCACGTGCTTAGGGGAGGCTGGGCCCTCCTCATTCGCAGGGAGGTACGTTTGGATAAATCCAGTCCAGGTAATTCCATCCAACTTGCCCGTGATTGGTTTGGGACTTGGCACGAATTACAAATCTGGTCAATAAAACATAAGGGTAAGTCAGCAATGGAGTGCATCAAATGTTTCCTTTTTTTTTTTTTTTTTTTTTTTAAAGGGAAGCCAAAGAAAAAGCATGTCTTCTTCTCCTGCACCTTTGGACATTGCTGTGTAAAGCCATAATGCCCAGATCGCTGTGGCCATCCTTAATTCATGGCTCATCTTTAATCCACCAACTCTCAAGCCACCTACCTGGGAACTTGGTAGGTGAGGTAATGCAATTTTTCTACTGTCAAACCCACTTTTAGTTGTTTCTTTCCCCACCCCATCCGCTTCTATCCAGAAGTATCTTGAAACACCATGTATAGGCGACAGCTTGTAGGAAAAACTTCTTCACTACCTCATTCATTGCATAATAGAGGATTAAAAAACGAAATGAAATGCTGATCTTGTCTGAATGGGAAGGAGCAGTCTATTAACTAATCTATCCCTTCAGACACACCACGTTTGAATCTGGGGTCAATAAACCTCTGGGTGCAGCTTTTAGGACTCATTCTTGCTTTAGAAGAACCGTCATCAAGAAAGCAGACTGGATCTTCCTAACCAGTAGTAAGGAAATGGTTTCAGTGGTGTTCAGAAGGGAAATTAGATTTTGACATAGTTTATCAAAGCTCCTAAATATTTTACTCAGCGGTATATGTATCCTTTCACCACAGATGTTTTCGAATAATAAAACGAGCAGATCACAATAAATGCCAAATTACTGAGGGAGACTAATTTTAAGAGTCAGACGTGAGAGTCCCACAAGGACACAGCAAAGCCGAAAGCCCACGGAGCTCCCTTCCTCCCCCACCTCCGTGCCCCTCACCCTTCCCCACCCATGTTGACATACACCACACCTCCCCCCGCATCCAGCATGCTGTTGGCCATGTGTGTTACCACACTTGGGAGAAGTTACAATAGTTTATTCTAAATGTCTTGGCTTTTACAGCCTAAATTGAGGCCTTTAGTGGCACTTGGAAATTATTTTTGTGGTTTACTTTTATAGATAACACATTTCCCACCCCTACCCCTTTTTGCTGGCTCCTTCAGAAATTTGGTTGAGGGAAACCACACAGAATCCTGAAATCTGTAGGCCAGGTGCCCACATCACAGCAACTAGGATCACCATACTGGTGGCTTTTGGCAAGACATCAAAGTCTGCTCTTTCTCCTATTATCATTCCTAACAGGAAATTTGACTCCAGTGAATATATATAATATTTTCAGTAGCTTTAACTCATAACCCATTAATTACTTTTGGTTTTATTTATTGTGCTTCTGGTATTTCTCTTAAATTTAAAACTCTCCAAGAGTCTTTTAATATTATACTATTATTTATGGGAAATTGTAGCAGGGATATTGCTAGTAATAAAAAGGAAGAAATTGATGAAGAATTTTCCTCTCTCTTCTCTTCCCAGATCATCAAATTCACCAACATCATTTACATCACATGCTGTTGCCTTGATTTCCGCCCAGGATATTTTTCTGCCTCTACTTAGCACACCAACACGCAAGCCACTTCATTCGTTGGCTCATTTGTTCATTATTCCACAGATATGAATTCCTAAGGTCCTACGAGCCAGACATTTACAAAGGCCCTGGGGGTTCAGTGCTGAACGAGACAAACCCAGTCCCTGGCATCATGGAGCTTACAGTCTCATCAAGGGGACAGATCCAAAGCAGGAAAATAAAATTACAGCGTTGTGATCATTGTCATAAGGAAAACAAATGAGAAGCTGAGAGGAAAATAGGCTATTTCCCCCTTTGGAAAAGTTGTTTGGGGGAGGCATCCTTGAGAAGCTGACTTGCAACGGGATGAGAAGGAGCCAGCCACAGGAACACTGTAGTTAAGACTGTCCCTAAAAGTACTGACTCTATCCACTGGTTCTGCGAAAGTTCCTAGTGATGTGCACAGTCCATCAGAGCAGACTCCGTCTCACTCTCCAGCAGCTATCAGCTGGACGCATCTGCGTTATCTTTATGGTCCCCCTATGACAACTGACCAGAACCACAGGGGAGGAAGCTTTGCCTCTTGGAACTCTGGGACAAGAAAATTGGCCTCAGACCTAAAATTCTGTGCAGCGGCTTCTCTACTGGCACAGAATATCCAAGAAACGCCAAGGAGCAAAGGATCCTTCTTGCCACTCAGGAATGTGGAAGCAGAAATCTTCCAGAGCAACACACATGCGAGCGTGCCCATCTGTCCCGGCCTCCCCATGTCCCTCTTTCTTTCGTATCCTCATCTCCATCTCCTCAGACTGTAAAAGGTCAGACTCTTTTCCTTAAGAGGCGTTTTCCTACGTAAAACATCAATGCACTCCGAACTGCCTAATCTCGCCGTATTCTATCACCCGCATCTAGTTATACGTTTCACCCTCGTGCCATATAAATACAAAAATTTTTCTTAATCCTCTGTAGTGGGTTGGCTGGACATGTCCTAACTCACAAAACCTATCAATGTGACATTATTTGAGAAGGCGTCTTTGCGGGTATAATGAAGGATCTCGAGATGAATCGCACGGGATTGGGCTGGACCCTAAACCCCACGCCCAGTCCTCAGAGAAGAGAAAGTAGCACAGACGACACACAGGGAAGAAGCCATATGACGACGGAGGTGGAGACTGGGGTTAATGCTGCCACAAGCCAACGAATGCCAGGAGCCCTGGGAAGCTGGAAGAGGCAGGGGAGGGTTCTCCCCTGGAGCCGTCAGAGGGCCCGTGTCCCTGCCAAAACCTTGATTCATGTTTCTGGCCTCCAGAACTGTGAGAGAAGACGTTTCTGTTATTCTAAGCCACCAAGCGTGTGGTAACTTGTTGCGGCGGCCGAAGGAAACGACCAGATCATCTGAAAACTCGAATTTCGTAAGGTTAATAAATTACAGTTTGCCTTTATTTTAGTTTATTTTACATTTTTTCAAGAGAAGAAAAAAAAGAAGTAATTGACAAGAGGTGAAAGAGCTTCACGAGAGCATGGGGCATGTGCGCGATGGTGTTGCGGGCCAGCTCCACCATGGTTCTATCAAAGACCGTGTCCTCAGAGCAGAAGGAGGTCTCTGACCTGGCAGCCGCCAGCTCCATGCTGTGGACGGCCCCAATAGAATGCAGAAGGACAGCTGAACCGGGAATCAGACGCTGAGGTGACTGCTGTCCCTAACTGTAGGCCTAGGTCTTTTGCGTGTTCTATCATGCCTCTAGGTACGGCATGGCCGGAGGGGTCTTGAAATGGTGAATGTGAAATAGCAAAAAAAAAAAAAAAGAAAAGAAAAGAAAACAGCTGTGAAAATGAGATGCAGGTAATAATGTTCCATCAAAAGAAGAGAAGAAGAGAAAGAGGATTTGTACGAATCCCCGTCCCATGGACATCATTGCACCCAAATAAGGAACAGAGACCCTCACTCCGGACAGGGCCGGGGAACTTTACATAGCCCGCAGTTTCCAATGTTGCTCTGATGAGTTTCCACCACTGCTCCTTCTTCCTCACTGAAAATTAAGGTGCAAAGTACAAGTCACACTTGGCTACCTCTTGGGGGATTTCCTGTTCAGAGATCTGACAGCCTCATCACATGTGCCAAACTCAGGATTCAGCACTATTCCTGGCCAGCAGCCCCATGAGCTGGTATTTGCTGGGAGTCCCGGAAAGACATCTGAATATGCTGGTACCAGTCAGTCCTACCTTCTGGGCCAAGCCTGTGGATGTTTCAGAAGGAACTCAGAGTGGCGGAAGTGGCCAGCTGAGGAAGGACTCAGAGCCCCCTGCCCGAGTGAAGCCACCAGAGCAAATTCATGGGCAGCCTCACAGCTCAGCCAGTCAGCCCACTGAGACGTCAGCCTTGACCGAGACAGCCCGGTTCTATCGTGAACACAGAGCTCACCCACAGACTTGGAGGAAGGTGCTGCAGTTCTTCTGTTCCTTCCACACCCAGGAAAGAGAGAAAAGGAGTTAGAAAGGTTACACTAGACAAAGAAGATGTGAGCTGGGATGAACCCGGATTTTGAAATGAACGCTTTAACACTAGCCTGCAGTGGTTAGGGAGGGGTTGACTCCTCTTTGTCTTTTTACCTCCCGGCAAAATTAAATTATATTTTAAATGAAAATATCTTCTTTGCGTTCATGACTTACATGATCTGTCACGCTAACTGCATAATTTAATTATGCCAACTACGGTCAGGGGGAAAGACTACCAAACTGACCTAGGGCTGGGCTCCAGCCCGGACGTGGCCACTTAAATGGGCTGATTCAGAGATAAATTGACCGTAAGTCCTGTTTTCTTATTTGTAAAAGGTGGGGGCACAGTTAGAGAGGACACGGAGCCACTTTTTCAAAGCATATTTGGAGAAAACTCAAAATATCAATAGAAAGATGATTACTTAACTATATTAATGAGTTATTGAGTTTTAATAAGTTTCAAATCTACCTCAAGCTAATAACACACACTCTTCTAGAAATTAATCCTATGAGAGCTTATCCAGACCACCGGGCTCTCATACACACTAAAAGTGTCCTTTACTGCAGAAAAGTTTTGCATGGTGATGACTTAAGGCGAGACTTCCTTAATTTTAAAAGTATAAAGATACACTGGAAATAAGTAAAAATGACTCAGCAAAACAAATAAATATATATGAAACACGAAGGATGCAAATCTAAAAGACTCCAAAAAAAAAAAAAAAGATTCTTAGTAGGCCAATATACAAAATTTAGGCTATAAAAAAATAGGAAAGAATAAAATCAAAATAACATTGTATGTTGGCAATTCTCAGCAAAAGCTAACATAAAAATCAAGGGATAAATCCAACATATGAACATTGGGTTTTGTGGCTTTTCATTATATACAGAAGTCATGACGGCTTTTGCTCTTAATCTTTGATCATTTTAGCTCTATTTTAATTTTCACGTTTTGCACGTTTGTCAACATCGCCCATACGGAGATATCCTCAAAGTGCAAAGTACCCACATTTGCAGTCCCGAGATCATGAAAGAAGTCCTCAGGGCCCTTAGCCGCAGACCAAGCCAAGGAGGCCCCTTCTCGCCAAGGGCCCTTGGGTTCTCTGAGACCCTGCTGTCCAAAAACACCAACAGAGGACGAGGGGCGGGGCGGACTAGATTAACCTGTGCAGGCAAATCTGCCACTCTGCGGCTTCTTCTAAAGCAACTCTCCCGCTTATGCAGAAAATTTCAGGGGTCCGGGGTGGGAGTGGGGGTGGCGATGGCATAGCCGCTCCCTCCCTGTCACCTGCTTCCCCCTTCTGTGGTCATTTTCACAAGTCAGCAGGGGGTAGAGGCAGGAGGCAAATCCAGCACATCATCGTCAAAATAACCAAGTGTCCTGTGCCAAAAGGAAATGTGGGCTAAGAACGGTAATGAGAGGGGAAGCAAAGAGCCACTGGTTCCAAGGAGCGAGATGTGTCAGCGAGAGAGAGCAGCAGCCCTGCTGGCCCTGGGACAGGCCAGAGCCTTAATCTGTAAACCACTGCGAAGCCCCATACGTCAAAAAATGTGGCCACCCCAGGAATAAAGGCAAAAGGCAACAAAAGAACCTCCTGCTCGAACCTCCTGTGGATAAGCCATGTGAAAACGCAAAAATAAAAAAGCTCCCGTGTCCAAGAGAGGGGACGGGTGGCTTGCCAGAACCTAATTACATCTAATCGCGATGGCAAAAAAGGGTGAGCATGTGCCCCATAATCCCGACGAGAAACACACACACGCACACACACGGGCGCACACACACACCGCTCTCGAGACTGTACGTTCGTTCTCTCATCTCCCTTTATAAGCCTACACTAAAATTTCTGGCACGGGCCTGAAAGTCATTAGTAATTTAGCTGAAACGTAAAATTTTACTGCGGCGCGTTGGTAGCTATTATGAGGTATAAATCTGTGTGGCTCTGGCAGGTTGAATTCCCTCCTACTCTCCTTCATCATGCTACAAAAAAGTTTAACTGTGCTGGGGGTACAGGGCTCACATTTTGGAATTAAATTAGAGACAGGAGAATACTAAAATACCCTTTCTTTTCTTGATCCATGCTAACCATTTTTGAACGGCTTTCTTGGGCCACGTCCCACTAGAGAAAATGTGACCTTCTTCAGAATCTTTGGATTCAGATTTTTTTTGCCTTGCAAAAACCGTAGCGTAGAAAATCATCAGAGCCAACAAACTCTGTGCTGGTTTTGCCCAAATTTAGATATCTCCCCGGGCCCATCATTTTTAGAAGTCAGTGGAGAACACAAGTATCTTACTCATAAATTCCAATAGTTTCCCTATAAAATTAAACAAAAAGAAAGACCCTATTTACTGCTGTTTGTTTTGAGGAGAATTTTTTTGTTTTCATGTAGTTTGTTTCACGATTTTCTTCAAAATCCTTCCTGAAACCTTTAAGTCTTGGGTGTAAGTATATTTTCATAGCCAAAGAATTATGTTTTGGAGCATAGTACCACACACGTTTAAGATTTAGACCTTTATGATTGGAATGACTTAGTTAAAAGCATGAGGCACTTGGAACTGTCACCTAAGTTCTGTGCCCTTGGCCAGGGATCGCAAATAGAGGGGTCCAGTCCACCACTTGCCATTCTGTGCCCACAGCAGATATCATTCATGGGTCACAGAAGTAGTACAAGCTTCAGGCAAACCTCGATCCAGTAGCCCCTTCCGATTGAATCAAAACACTAACCACGCCTTTTCTCGACACAAGCCTGCAGGTAACCATGACCAATTTATCAAAGTCAGCACTGGGACAACCACCCTTGTTTGCCTTCTCAGGCCTAAACTGTAAGTACCATATGAGCGGGAACCACATTTTGCGTCTCTGGCACCTAGCTCAGTATCCGGCACACAGTTGGCCTCAGAAAACATTTTTTGAATGCAGCCCAACTGTCTGAACTTGCCATTAATTCTAAGAACTTCCTACACTAAATAACTTCTTTTCCTTATTTTATTTTCCTAGAAAATTGGTTTTGTGTCAATTACCGGTTACCTTATTATTGTTAGCAAAAGATATTAAACATTAAACTACATGTTACCAACACGGTTAGACCTTTATTTAGGAATAATACTATTCAGTATAATTTAAAGCAAAATAAGTAGGCATGTTCTCTATTCCCTAGCTGCTTAGAGTCTGAAATGGAGAGCCCAAAATACAGATAAATACAGTTATGGGGTTCCTTCTGGCTGTGGTCCTTTTTTGAGGGAAGGTCCTATTAATTTTGTCTGGTTGGTTCCATGGTATCATGGACATTTCCTTGTCTGTTTAAGGGAGTATCACACTTTTATACAGTGTTAAGAACGTTACTGAAGATGTTGGGCAGTCCTTTACACCTTTACTTATTACTTGACAGTAATAAGCATCAGAAAACTTCACTAAATGTATTTAACCTATCAGGGAGGATTCACTGACCCAGGTAATTAAAAATACCAGAGAGAAGTTAGGCTACAGGTAAACTTTGATCAAGCTATTCAATTGTGTATCCAAGATCTTTTTTCTTTCTGTCTAACCTCATGGTCCCAAAATGGCTGCAATTGCACGCGGAGTAACACACTTCCTCATTCATTTCTTCAACAACAGCATCAGTGTTCCAACATTTCCAGAAAAACAAATGAGATTTGATCTGTTTGGATGACTTAAATGAGATATCTTAAAATATATTATTTTTTTTAAAAAAATCCATGCTAGATATCTAAAAATATAAAACAAACCTTAACTACTTATTATAACTTGTGCATAGAACACACTGATTACATTAGCCATGTCATGTGCTCCACCATAGACCCAGAGGTAGAATCATTTTTCTCAGAATCACATAGATCCCCAAACAAAAATAAGTACCATTGCAAAAGAGTGAAGAGAATGATGGAAAAATGTCAGCCTACAAAAGTCTACCATAACATCTCTTTCTGATGACCTGAGGCAGAAACTCCTGTGTGACCCATGAACCAAGCATAGTTGATAATCTGCTGGTCACCTACTATGTTTTATCTTACACATTTTGTAAATTGTATGTAACCCAGATATCTTCTGATCCAATAGCCTATAGAAAATAATAGGGTTTTGGAGAGAACACACAATTCTGACTGCCTCTATAGCCTCTACCTTTACTCCTTCAGGAATTCATTATCCTGGAATGTTCTCCTACCACCAAACATTTCTGAGAAGTCCCACTCATGTCTCAGGTGTATCGAAGAAAGAAGCATGCGGTCTCTGGATGCTTAGTCTCCAACCAGGGCTTTTCTGAAATCTCTCTCCGTCCACAGGGCATGTACCAGGCCCACAGGAAATCTGCCGTCTTTGCCAGGATCCCACTAGCCCTTCATCATTCTACGGGTCCTGTTGGAAAATTCTGCCCTGCCTGAGATGGTGTCTTACCATGCATCCCAATTATAACGTGGTGCTGTGCCGCTGTGAGGCCTCGTGAGGCCTCTCCTGTTACGCCCTCCCAGATTCAACTATTCTGATTCCCGGCCACAACGAGGGCGAGTTGATGCTAGATGTGGTGAGGCCCGGTTGACCGTCCTCATGACACCCTCTTCTCACTCAGGTGCCCTTCAAAATCCTCCTCCCTCTGCCCGCTTCCTTTTTATTTTTTTTTAAAATCCAATCCATGGGGGACTCCTGAGAAAAAAATAAGGTGTATGTCTCACTTTTAACTCACTTGAGCCGTATGGATAATTGGCAAGATTCCTTTACATTGATTCTAGAAAGCTTAGATTAAACGTATGGTACCCTGCCTCAAGCGCATGAGCGTGCATTTTAAGCTTCATTCCCAAGTGCATGTTCTCTTCATCCTGCTTCCCTCTCTCCATATCCAGCGGTTCCCATTTCCGTCTTCCTGATTATTTCTTACCCTGTAGTTAGTTGCATCCCACTGGCGGCTCCACCGTGGTGCATTCCCTACGTGTGACTCCAGTTTGCAAGGTCCTGTCAGGTCTATGACTGCTTTGGAGACTATACCAGTGGGGCGGGCAAGCTCAGCCTCCTGCCTCCCGCCCCCTGACCCGCCATTGCACATTCTCCTTGGAAGCTGCACCAGAATGCCCCGGAAACTGAACAATTCCTCCATGTGCCAAAAGAGGTCACATACCTACCCCAGGGAGAACTTTTCAATGAGGCCCATTGTCACCATGAAGATGATGGCCCCTCACTCTTGGAGACGTCTCCTTCCTTCTCTTAACTGGAATGAGGGTCTCACTATGAACCCCAAATAGATAACCAATCTCTCAGCCCAGCGGTGGCATTGTTCCACAACCACCATCCACCCCTAACTGGCATCTCATAACTAATTTTAACCAGGTCATCTGACTGCCTCAGTGTTCTTCCATGTGGCACTGGGGAACACAGCAAAAAAATTAAGTAAAACTGTTAGAAGTTGCACAAATAACAAATATCTGGTTAAATAAATAAGCTTTCTACTTACAAATAATGAGAGCAAAGTATTCAAAGTCATTGACGTTTCCTGCCAGGAGAATTGCCACCACGCTCTCAAAGAGAAAAGACCTCAGAGGCTCTCCCACCAGGGGAGAAAGTGTGTAAGGAATCGAGGTACAAAATGAATCTGGAGAAAGCTCAAGTTTCCAGAAGAAGGAAGAGGCAGAAGGTTCATTCTCACTCATGGTGAGTAGTGCGAGAGAAGCAGGTGACCATCAGCAAAGAATATTTGGAACCTTGGGAAACTTTTTGGCAGGGTGCAGGGATGGAGGGTGATATCAAGTTAAATTCCCTAACAATTCTGGACAAAAAAAAAAAAAAAAAAAAGAAAGAAAGGAAGAAAAAAAAAGACCTGTTAAAATTATTCTGAGATGTCATAAAGTCATTCTTTTTAGGGGAACGTCAGCATTATGAAGTTTCTACATAAAATGCTTGTTTCACAGAGACTAAAATGACAGATGTGCAGTCCTTAAGATTCAATGCCTTCCTTGGAGTTTCCACTATTGACCTTTAAAGCACTCTCTTAAAACAGTTGATAATTTTTTTTTTTTGAGTAAAGAGAATAGGGAGGAAAAATACAGAAGTATCGATTACATTTTTCGAGAAAGGGCATTAAGTCTTTTTGAAGTTAGGGAATCAGCCTAAAAAACAACATTACAGTTCTTTTAAGTGGAAAAGAAGAAACATAGAGTGAAAATAAAAATCAAGATGAAATAACATGTCTTGGAAAACAAAGGCCTTCGATGATGAGTTAATTGTGTATTGCAGAGAAATAAATCAAATCGTAAACCATCAGAGAGGACAACCAAAAAAGGACATAATAAAAGTAAAAAGAATTGTTTCCAACATTAGTGGTCTAATAAAGCCATTTAGATGCTCCTTGATAAATAAAATCTCTCTCTCTGTCAACTGAGATGAACCTGACTTACTTCACTGTCTCACTAGCCTCTCCCTGTTATCTTGTATTTGTTGTCTTTCAAGCCTGGACAGCTGAATGCTCAACCTGATTCCGAAAAACTGGCACGCTTGCTTTGTGGCGTGCACGGTGACAACTGAACGGAGGGACGGCAAGAGACTGAGGACCTACTGCAAGCTGAAACCTAGCATAAACAGAACGAGGCATTCGTGAATACTTTAAAGAGGAATTTATGGCCCATTTCCTCATTTCCCCTAGGATTTTGCTTGTGAAAATAAATTTGATATTTTCAGCATTCAAAAAATATATTTTTCAAAAAAGGAAAACAGGCCACATTTTCACATGTCTAATCTACCATTCCAGCAAGACACCCAAAGTGTAATAGCGTCAGTGGGACCCTCCACTGGGCCCTGGCCCTGATGGCACACCAGTCTGCAAAGCCACCCACACCTGAATATACTCTGACTGCTGCCCTGGACAGGCCGGGCCTGCTCACCGGTGTCACATTATTTATTTTGGGACATCTCATCGCTTGAGAAGTGAGAAATGTAAAGGCAGTTTACATTTGGCCGATAGTCTTTCCCTCATTGTTATGAGTTTGTTTCTTCACAACACGTTTTCCTCCCAGAGAATAGGAATGGTGATGTTAAGCAACATTAATCACAGTGTCATGAAATATATTCTATTCACTTCATAGCTTTCTGCTCTAGAAATGTTGCAGACTTTGAAACTCTGTATAAGTCATGTACTTAGGATTCCTAATATGCCTTAAAAGGGCACTCAACCCCCACAGCTGCTGAGGACAGGAAGTAAAGAAAATGAGTCTTTTTCTTGCTAATCCTTCTAAGATGAATTGAGGGAGCCAGCAGAGCCATATTGGAATTTCGCTGGGAAATACGGATTAGCATCTCTAACGTTTGTTAGAATAGTGTTGCTGCGTTATTTTAGATGGGATCCAAATACTATGCACCGCAAAACTTCTCCAAGAAGCTATGCAATGCTAGTTGACCATCCACTTCTCATATGTGTATTCCTAAAGCCACTAGAGAAGGAATCTGAGAACTGGACCTCCATTGGCCAGTAAAAGGTGTTTCATCTCAGCCTTTCCATCTTGAAAAGCGGACTCTTTATTTTATGGGACTCATTTAATACAACAGCAAAAAGGTTAAACTAGAAAATGTGAAATCACTCAAAGGTGGCAGAAATTCCGTGTTGGAGAAGATACTTGTCAAAGTTACAAAGTTTCTTGAGGGCAATAAGCAAACTCCTTGAGGACAGAGATGACTGTCTATTCAACATTGTATCTCCCGCATTTAACACAGTATGTGGCACAAAGTGATCTTCAAGACATGTTGAATGAACAAACGAATGCATTCACGGCACTTTTCCCAAAGGGTCCATTCTTTAAAACATTTTTTTTTTTTTGTCTATTAGAAACTAAGTATGCATCATGAGTATTTCATTGTTAATCCACATCTTGGTAAAGTTTTCTTTCATACCTGCCATTTATTCATTTATTAATTAGATCAATGGAAACTGAAAATATTCTTCCCCAAAATGGTCAAAATTAAGTGCTATAAAATACTTCCCCATATTAAAACATACCATATATAGTATATATTGATTTAAAGAAATGTGGTTGGGAAAATATAGTTACTTGCTTTGACTATTCATCCTAGAAGTTTTAGTACCTGTAAAGTCAGTGGAAACATAGAATAAATAACATTGGCCTTTATAGTTACTAATCTTTGTCTCTATATACCGGGTCTCCATTCATTTGCTGCATTTTGTTGAGTATTTTTGGAACCCACCAATTATCAACAAACTGCTATAATTCATCTATTCTCGTTAAGAGCACCTGCAACTTTTCTACTGAAGGACGGGAACTATTAGAAAACTGTCCAACCCTTGAAGTGGATTTTTAAAAATTTACTTTAGGTTCAATTGATAGCGCTTTGGGGATCACAACTCTCATTGACAACCCTGGGATTGCAATTTGGATTTGCGTAACATAACAGTGTTGTAACACGCTTGGGCTGCATTCAAAACCCGAAAGATCCCCATGTCCTACCTCAGATCTCTAAACAGCCCTCTTGTTTTATTCCATCACCACTGACCCTTTGGATGTTGAAAAGATTTCCTTTCAGTGTTCTCCCTTCCCCCTTTCACCTTGCATTTTTTTTCTGTAGAATCTTGAGGGGTGCAGGAAAAGTTTGGGTGTTATTAATGGAGCTTATGAACAAAGAGAGAGCCCACAGAAGATTCCAATCCCCTCCTAAAAATGTCTTTTCTCCAGTTTTTTTTCTCTTTTTCTGGAAGTACTTAGATATTGCATCAGCTTCTCATTTTGCTTGTGTTGACAGCCTGCAAGTGCAATATGATCATTCCAGCTGGAAGTCTCTGGTACTTTCCTGGATTATCTTGTGACTGTAAAAATGGGTGGTCTTCTCTCTGGATCAGGAACTCAGGGTGGTTAATTCACCACCCCGAGCCATTCGGTGCAGCCACACCAATTGCTTCACAAGCTTTCCAAGAAATCTAACAAACCAAACAGAGCTCGTTCCCATTCCCAATTAGTTCTTACTCTCCCTTCATCAGCAATATTTCAGAAGACTGAATATTTTCCACTATGAAATAGGTATTTTGGAAAGTCCTACACAAGCTTGTTTGCACAGGATTGACATTTACACAATCATGAACAACGCTTTATATGGTACTTAGGATTACTTTAGAGGACCTTTATCCAAGTGCTGACCTGGCTTAACCCTACTTAACTTTTAAAAAATGAAGGGATTATTGGAGCAGGTATATGGCCATGGGCCACTGATGGATCAGACGGTCCCTTGGTTGGGTTCTCTCAGGGCCTTTGAAGTGTGGATTGAGTACAATCTTCCTTAATGTTCAGTCTTTTGGATCTTGTTTTGTTACAGTAGCTGCCAGGCTGGGGTTAGAAAAGTGGAGAAAGAATGCGTTGTGCTTATTTTGCTTATAAATCGTATACTTTTGCGAAGAGGAGAGGAGTTTCTTTCCTAATCCTCTACAACGATGCAAAGTATCTGGAGTCTTATTTTCTAATTTTTAAAACCCAGAAGGGTAGAGAAATAGGCCCTCTCATATTTTGCTTGCTAATGGGAATTGTGTGTGTGTGTGTGTGTGTATATTCTCTGACCTGACAATTCTAATTCTAAAAATTAATCTTAAGAGAATAACCAGGATGAAAAAATTTAATCACTAGCATAGTCACTGCAGCATTATTATGGTATAGAAAATTGGAGAACACATGAGGGTAAAACTAAATATATTTGTAACTAATAGAACGAAAAAGTAGGCAGGTATGAAACTATATATACTGTAAAAGTGTCTGTAATATTGACTTAGACAGATTCACTTGATATGTAGGAGAATGAAAAAAAAAGTCCCATTTTATACTGCATCATATCATTTTTGTAAAAGAAAAAAAAAGGTAAAAACTTGCCTACATGTATGCATTTGTGCAATCAAAGCAGCAGGACGGTCCCTAAAATATGGACGGTTTTCTATTTTATGTTATTTTTTTAATTAGTTATTGTGTGACAGTATTATAAGTGATTATTTATTTTCTTCCTTTTTTCCCTTATTTGCATTCCTTAATGTTATTTTTGTTTTGTTTTGTTTTGTTTTGTTTTTTACTACAACTACATACATTTGTCCAGCAATAAAAAATGTTTAAAGTTTGGTTTTTGGAGGGACAAGGGAGTTGTTTTGTTTTGTTTCTCAAGTAAATGGGGAGATAGGTCATAGAAGGAATTTGGGCCTGGCTTCCGACCTGACTGTGCACATAGTCTCACTCAGTGCAAATCAGAGAACCTTTTTACTTTTCTGGGTCTCAGTTTCTCCCATTTTAAATGAGGACACCACTGTTACCCTGTATGTCACATAGGATTATTATGTGCACCAGGTAAGATTATATAAGCAAAAGTCTTGACAAAGTTTAGCATCTTAGGTGAATAGGAACCAGCAGACAATTCAAACGGCAACTCACAGGCTAATTCAACTATCGGGGCACTGATCTAATCAGACCCATTCTTTACCTACCTCAGCCTCTCTCCTGTACTAACAAGGAATTCTGCCCCCTAGTTTCAGAATGCAGCTTACTTTTTCCGTTCACGAATTCAGTACTAACAGACGTGCAAGAAACCAAAAGGCTGGCCTTGTGTTTTCCGACATTCATTTCCAATAACCCAGTTAGCCTGCTGCTAATGCCACACCTGCAGAGTCTATTGCCTCAGACAATCCCGCTGCCCTTTGAAGCCCTTACTTGTCGACATTAAATATGCGCCAGTATACAGAGAGGGCTCTGTTTTCATTTCTCCACAAGAATGTCACAATAGCCACATAAAGGAGAAGTCTTACTTCACAAATGCACGATACTCTGCGTTGACACTCTAGAAAATTCTTCCCAGCTCCCCCCAGCCTCCACTTGGGAGAGTTCCTTTGATTTTTCCCCTGCTTATCTAGCTCATTTTCCAGACTGATAAAAAACGAAAGTCTAGTACAGAGTTTACATCTGAAGAGTTAGTTGTCCGAGCTGTGGGGGCCTAGACTTAGTTTTTGAGTCACATTTCTTGGCTTTCAAGCCTGCAGAAAAGAACTTGGACTTACATAAGGGACACAAGTTTCCTCAGGTCATTGGAGAAGAGGATACCGTTCTCCGATTGCCCAAAAACACTCTTTCGTGCCCATTGGAAAATGACAAGCTAAATTACCAAGGGCCATCTACCCTGTCGGAACCTTCCAGGCTTCCTACCCCTGAGGCAAGAATAAGGAGAAGGTCTCATAATCCCTCCTTACATTGGATATTTTCAAAAGTATTAAAAGTACCTTTATAAAATACTTAGCTTCCAGTTTTTACCCTATGGGGACAGTCACTTTCATAAAACGAGCTCTTTTCCATGTCAAAAGTCAGGCATTTACCGGGTGAGGTAAGAAGCCATGATCTTGCTGGTAAGAGGACTAAAACCGGGTTTAGGACAATCAGTAAAGCTCCTCAGTCCTCCGCTGAGCATTATGCAGAGAGTTCCCCTGACATCAGTTCTGATAGCCAGAGAGCTCACTCTTCCTGGCTGCGCATCCAGGTGCCACATTGCATAACATTTTAAGTCATCTCGGCCAGGTGAATACGGCCAAAAGAACAGCTCCAGCCCAGAAGAGACAAAGGGACAGTGTTGGAGAAAGGAAAGTAGTGGTATTCTTGCTTCGTTTTAAAATGAATAGAGTTGGTTATAGTTTCTAAGCGCACTTGGAATTCCAGCTGCCAGAGAATGGGTTTGAACACTGAAAGCCCTCTTTAATCCGTGGACCCCGGACAGGTAGAGGCGCTCTCCAGCAAGCGGGGCACAGGTAGTGGCACTGTGAAGCCAGCAAAGAGCGCCTGCCAGGCAGCTTCCACACTGTCCTCAGGGAACTGCCTCCATGCAAGGGGCAGGCTTTGATCTCTGCGGAGCCGGCTGCGGGGGGAGGGGGCGGGCAGCCGGTGCGGTGGGTGTCCACGGGGTCACTTTACAGAGACCATCAAAGCCGCTTTCAGATGGCAACGACGAACAACCTGGCCTCTATTTGAACAGCTAGCAGCTCTTCAAACTGTCTAATTCTCAGATTCTATTAAACAGAGAGAGAGAGAGAGAGAGAGAGAGAGAGAGAGAGAGCGAGCTGAGGAATAGAGAGGGTGTTTGAACACCAGACAGAAGTGAAGAGAGAATAAGCAAAGCGGACTGGGGTGCTTCTGCCACTGGCCGACGTCACCCACACAGCAGTTTTCCAACCTTTAAAATAGACCATTTGTAAGTGTTACACCATTGGAGTGCATAATTTGAGCGAATCATGGTCGGCAATGATGCATGTTCCACTTTTTAAAAAATCACCAAAATATCAAACAAAGGTTTGTAAGAAGATAGGGAGAAAGAATACTCCCAGGAGAAGAATTTAGGTAAATAATACAAGTAAATGGTTTTTAAAATAAAATTTAAGTTCAGTGGAATGGAGCTTTAAGAAAAGATAATTTAGTAAATAGTCTGCCATAATCTTTATGATCTTGTTCTTCAAACTTAAGAAATCAGCGATGTATTCTTAAAATATAATTTTTCATGAGAAACATGAAAAAAAAATGGAAAATAACTGAAACTATTTCTCGATATCCCTTCCAACCCCACCGGACCTAAATTTCTTTCTACACAAAAATCATAATATTTTTCATTAAGACATGGAAATTATTAAGACTCATGAGATGGGAAATACTAAAAAAAAAAAAGACATTCTATAATGAAGCAAGAATTATCTTTGGATAACATGATAAATTCTCCTGTGGGCTGAGAAGTCTTTAATATTTTGTCTAAAGACTAAATGTCACTTAAGTGTCATTAGCCAGCAGTTAGTCTTTAAGCAGAAGACAAAATGCATCAGCAAACAATGCGAAGGAATGAAATGAACTACGCCGGCCCCTCACATAAGAAGAAATATAAATAATCAATAAACATGAAAAGATGATCACTAATAGCCAGGGAAACACAAATTAAAACAACAAAAGAGTGATAGCATCTAGTGTCGGTGAGGACATAAGAAATGGGCACTGTCATTTATTATTGATGAGACTATAAACTGAAATAACCTTTTGGAGAAGAAAAAGATTGTCATGGCTACAAAGTCTTTAAAATGCACAAATCCTATAGAATAGATAAGTAACGAAACTCAGTGTTTTGCTGAATTACAGAAACTCAGTCTCAACCAATTCAGGGTACTTCTCTTTCCCCTTAAGTATTTCTAAGTCTTGACGTCACATCAAGATGTTGGGGAAGAAGGTGAGAGGTACATGATCCTCGATGTCAGTCCACATGTGCCTCCTCCAGGAAGTCATTGGCTCACCCAGTCCTCAGTTGTTATCCCCGACAGGTGACCGATGAAATGCTCCTTGTTCCTGGTGGCATGGTCTCTTGATGTCCATCACCCTTCTCTGCTTCTTTTATGCCATTCTCAAGAGCCTTGGAATAATTCTGCCACTCTCTTGCTAAGCTGGAGCCTCGGAATAGTAGCAAAGCTATTTGTGGGCCGATTTGCCTCAATGCAACACACAGCATCTCTTCTCTGGGACCCCCTGCCTTCAGTCCCTGGGGCCAACTCCCTCACCGAGGTTATAAACTGGGAAACCTAGGCTGCAGCTGAGACCTTCCAATCCGTCTGCTGTCCTCACTTCCCCTTCATCCTCCCTCCCTCTCCACTGTGCCAGAGAAACTGTCTCTAACCTAAAACAGAAGTTCTGTAGTCTTTTATGATGTGTCTCCCAAACATTTTGTCTTTGCCAGTTTTCTTCATTTCCCTAAGGATTCGGCCTTTTGGAAACCAAAGCCCTGAAGACATTCTGTCCTTTATGATTTCAGAATCGCAACATCCCACTTTCGTGACAATAAACATGAAAGACCCTAGCTGTTTGAATATGGCAAGCACAGGAGAGAGAAAAAAACATGGGCAATACATCTAACATATCTAATTTACAACCTAGCAATCCAATAGACTCTTATAGCAATCCAATACTATCATATAAAATGTAATCATAAAAATATGTAAAGAGAGACAAGATGACTATTGTAGCATTATTCGTAAGTGAAGAAATAGAGGAAGTTTAAATGTCCACCAAAAAGAGAGATGGTTAAAAAAATCACAGTAAGCTGATACAATGAAATTCTACATTAACATTGAAAAGATGTGTACGGATCATTTAAAAACAGTAAACTGTTCTTAAAAAGTTGAAAAAAATAAATGTATTGTAGTCTGTGTTAATTTAGCTCTAAATGTGACCTTATTCATTCTCAAAGCATATATAATTTCTTGGAGAATCAGGAGCTAAGATATAAAAATGAAGATCTATTCATTGAAGTTTATGGTTCCATCACAAAAATTAATCATTTAAGACCCAATAATGACTATAAGAATCATTTTATAAAACCCTGCCTGGAAAGTAGATTCCTGCTGTGAAATATAAGGATACCAAAATTTAAACATAATTGAAGAAATTTAAACACTTTATCACTCTCTGCCAGGGTCTATGAGGCAAATAAATGCAGGAGATTTTATTTCAAACAAAAGATGACAGTTGGCAACAAAGTATAGACACAATCCTAGCTAATATATGTGTTGATTGTTCTTTGTTTTAATCCCCAATACACATCCTCCATTATCTGTGAGATTAACCACTTTGTCTTGAGTCAAATCTAGGAATAGTTTCTTCTGCCATTGATACCACTTCAATATCTTAAAGGGATCTGATAAGTCTGAAATCCAGGCCCAAATTGAACATGTGTGGTCCTGCAAGAGGTGATACAATTATGAGCTCAGTGTATATGTGTGACATGCCATTACGGTATGGCTGCTTAATTAACAATACTGATACTGTAGTTCTTGAATGGGCTCTAATGTCTTTATAGATGATGCCCAAAGAAGAATAAACCATAAGAGAGTATTTTCGCTTCATATATAAAGATAGTGACTCACATCATTAAATAGGAAAATAGCCACACTTTCAAAAATATCTTCACGTGAAATTTATCCTCATAAGCATTGACCAGTGTAAAAAGTTGGGAATACCTCAACAGTCAGAGACGCTTTTTCAAATATTTCTAATGATCATTCATTTAATCAACATTTGTTGAATGAATGCTATGTGCCAGGAACAGTTAATATTTATTTAGCACTTACTACATCCTACACAGTGTTATAATTTCATAAATTAACTCATTAATTATCATAATAACACTACGAGTCAGATATATTGTCTTTCAAATATTACAGAAATAGGCACTGAGTCACAGAAACAAAGGAACTCACCCAAATCTCACACAGACTGTCACTGAAGAAGCTGAGATTGAAATCCAGGTGATCTGGCTTTAGAGCCTTGCTCTCCACTCTATAACCTAGCTACAAAACAAAGGATTCTTTCTTTTCTATCTACATGAGATGATAGATGTTAATGAAGCCTATTGTGGTAATTATTTCACAATGGACGTGAATCAAACCATCACACTGTACACCTTAAACTTACACAGTGATATATGTCAATTATGTCTCAATAGAACTGAAAAACAAAATAACAGATATTTTTTCCAAAAAATAAAAATAAATAAAAGACACATTTTAGTGGGGAAAACAATAAAAGTTAAAATGCAATGTAATGGTTTGGGAACATAAATGTAGGACTAAACAAAGAAAAGGCGTAAGTACCAGGGTTGAGTTTATAAGTATTATGGGAATCTGTATGGGGTGGGGGAGTTGGGCAACTTTTACTCTACTTTTTGTTGAACTCTATATTAACATATATATGACTAAATAAAATACTATCTTAATCCGTCCAAATTAGAAGTGCATACACTAATAAATTCTAATCTCCCAAGTGTGCAAGACTGGGTGTTTTGAAACTTACCTTATTTCAGGAGACTAAGATACCATTTAGTGCCTTACTTCCTTAAAAACTTTCTATGATCCTGACAGAAAATATTAGAGCATTTTATTTGATGGAATAAAGCTCTACACTGAGCGAGATCTTTACCTTTGACCCCTAACACATATAGTCCTGAAAGGTCAGCCAATTGACCTTTAAAACTTGCCCTTCCCTGTTCAGAAATCCTGCCAATAAATGGAATTTCCATTTTCACTTTCTTCTGACTACTCTAGACACAAATACTCATTTTGCAGAGATGTTGGCGTGTCATTGGCAAAATTCACTTGTTGTGCTATTTCTATTTATTATCCTTAAACCAGACCTCATCCCAAAATAGTCCTGCATAAGATGCCACATGTGTCCTCTAGCACTTCAGGAATTAAGAGCATATGGTCAATAAAAATGGAATCCTCATGACTTCAGACTAAGTTGCCCGGGAAAGACATCCATCCAATATGGTCACTTCTTTCTCCGTGTCAGCTTTTGTTCTGAACGTGAGTAGGCATATCAAGATAAACCTCAGCCGTGCAACTCAGAACCCTTAAAAGTTCAGTACATTAACCTTGTCTCAGTCACCTCAGGCTGCGGTATTATAACGAAATACCACAGATTGGGTGGCTTATAAATAACAGAAACGTATTTCTCGTGGTTCTGAAGGCTGCAGAGCCCAGGATCAAGCGTCAGCAGATGTGGCGTCTGTTGAGTCCCTGCTTCCTGGCTCATCGATGGCTGTCTTCTCGCTGGGTCCTCACATGGAATAAAGGGCAAAGGAAGGGGGTTCTCTGGAGTCTCCTTTATAAAGGCACTGATTCTATTCATGAGGGCTCCACGCTCCTAACCTGGTCCCATTGTAAAGGCCCTACTTCCTAATACCATCATCTTGAGGGTTAGGATCTCAACATATCAATTGCGATGTGTGTGTGGGTGGGTTGGGGGATGCAAACATTCAGTCCATAGCAAACCAAGGCCGCAAAATCTGAATAATGCGACTCTCCAAAAAGGTCAACTGTCACAGATGCAGGCGAAAGTATTAACGTTTCTATTTAATTTATTCTTATTATCATTATTATTATTATTATTATCATTTATAATGGGAATACAGAGATGACTGACATAGGCCCTGCCCATATTATCCCAAACCAAAGTTTGGAGAAAGTCAATAGGCCTACCTCATGTTCAGTACTTTGTAGCGTATATTTTTAAAATAGCTCCTTAATTCAAAAGTAAAATTTTTGTCAAATAAAGACATCAATAGTATCGTCTCCCCAAGACTGAGGGCCAGAGTGCTTCCCTCAGAATCCCCACAGGACTTTCCATATTGCTAGATTAAACATATTTAGCTAATACATGGGTTTCAGCCAAGGTAGGCTAAAAAGAAGAATCTATTAAATATAACATCAAATCAGTCACTTTTAAGGTGATAGCATAACCATCTGCCAGACAATGACACTTTAAGGGAACACCATCTGCTGGGGAAAAAAATAAAAAAAAATCCAAAGGTCATCTCATTTCGACTGAAAGGCTGAATTGTAAAAATTATGGTTGGCAAAGCGATATCTCTTCAATCAAAATAAAACATAAAATGATCCTTACTAGGCCAACAGCAGCTGTCCAATTAAAATAAACAAAATTCCTCAGTCGATGTCTTTTTCTGGACCCATGTTTTCTTCACCTTTTATTTTTTCCTCAAAAAATTAAATGGAAAGACCCATGGATAGGGGTGAAGAAAGAAAGACGTTTGGGGCGGGTTCTTATGTGTGTGTTGGATTATCTGAAATACACAGATAAAACTGGGTGGAAGCCTTAAAATAGAGCAGAGCGTCAATTTCAAAATAAATAATGATAATGGTATTTTCAAGATCAGCTCTTTAGTCATGTTCTGTGCCAAAGCACTTAAATACCCTTTGCTACTCATAACATAATGTGGGTGGTAAGAAAAAAAAGCCATCTCTACTTCACCGTGTTATGCCTAAATGCTCGATTCGTGTCAGGGCTGCAAAGATACGATTCATTTATATAACCCCAATATCCTGACACCGAAACGCAAAGCACACGAAGCAAAACATTCTCGTATTTTGAAAAGAAGAAAATGAACATAAACTCCACTTTATGCAATTGCACAAAGCTATTTTAGATAAATAATAAAATCATTTTAATTAGCAAATTATTCTAGTAAACCATTTTTATCAGACACTTCACTTTTTTTTTTTTTAAGTTCAAAGTTTGAGCCCACACATACTTTTTTCCCCATGGGATTTAATATTTGCCATGCTGATAGTTTTGTAGAATCTGAGATGATCTGGGCTTGGCAGTCCTTAATTTAGTTTAGATGATGATGTTCACTGTCATAGTTAAATGACTACTTCAGGTACATTTATTTTTTAGGCCATATACTTCATCTATGGGGCTGTACCCTATTTTAAAGATATCTTTTCATTTGAAGTTAATTTTGGGACCCTTTAAATCCATTTGGCTAAAAGTGTCAATGACAAACTTTTTATCTAATCTCGTTAATAAAAAAGTTTCTTATATTTTTCTTGAAGAACCCTATATAATAATAAATGAAATTGTTTCTAATAATTCTTTTCTAAATGCACAATAAACAAAACTCTTTTTAAAAAACAAACAAACTCTAAAACGACACAGAGTCTAACTCTTCAGACAAATGGCACATTCGAAGTTGGGTCAGGAACATTTTTTCGAATCAACTTATATTTTAATTACACCTGTGAGTAACAAGAAACGATTCTAGTCTTGGCTTCCAACTCAGTTGCATTTTTAATTTTAGAGTTACATTAAAAATTTGAGTAGACTTATTAAAAGCTGAACCTTATCAACAAGTTGTGAAAGACTCCTTAAAAAAAACATAAGGTTTTGCCCAGAAAATATTCTTTCTTACTTCTTTTTTGAAGGAAGCTTTGTGAATTTAAGAAGCAGGTGTGTGTGTGTGTGTGTGTGTGTGTGTGTGTGTGTGTGTGTACTTGACAGAGAGGTGAAGAGAACACTCATGAGTATCTAAAACATGTACTTAAATTTTGCCAATTACAGAGGCATTCCTTACACTTGACATTCAGGCAAAACCTGTGTCTACATATTCAGGTGAGGTCAGCCGACTATTTATGGAATACAGGGCAGAACTGCTGGAAACCACTTCCCTCAGGGAGATAGTGCTACGGGTGCACCATACCCAAGAGAAATAAGATAGGGATATATGTGATTAGCATCATATAGAGGTCAGAACTATAATTTCTTTAAATCGCCAACTTATAGGAAGTGGAAAGAAGGAAGGTAGTTTTAATTCTACAAGTTACTACCATGAGTAAAGAGGTCTTGTTTTTCATAAATATTTATTTTATTCTGAAATTAATTCCTTTTTTGTTTTGTTTCTGATAGAGTGAATCTTGCCAGTGACTCTAAGCCAAGCCAGAAGCAGCTGAGTAGCACAGCACATACGATGGAAGTGTTGGAGTTCATCGCTGTGCGAAGGGTTGGTTCAGTTACCACCTGTCTTGATGATTAAAATAGAAAGATGTGAAGCCTTCTAGTGGAAGCTCCAAGCAGCAGGATGATTTTACTTCTGTCTCTCCCATCCATTAACCTGGTATGTATGTGGAGGAGACGTGGCTCTGTCTGGCTAGAGAACGCTAAATGCTCTATATTAATGAAACCAGAGGATTATAATCTGAAGATCAAGAGCTGGGCAAAGAAGATGGCACGGTGTAGTGGAAAAGGCAGTCATGCTCAGGGTTGCCGTTCACCAGTTAATGGATGTTTAGACTTGGGCAAGTCAATTTGTTGCTTAGCAACAACTTTCCTCTTCCTTAATATAGAGATGATGAGATCTTTGTAGGGAGTGAGTGGGATAGTAGCACTTAGTAGGCATTCAATTAATATTTATCTCCCCGTCACTTGTTAAACAAAGCTTATTAAGAAATCTAAAAATGATCACCTCCTTTTATCAAAAAATTAAAAATGGATACTTTTTAATCTAGCAATTGCACTTCCGGGTATTTATCCAAAGAAAACCAAAACAATAATTGGTTCAAGGCAGCTCTATTCACAATAGCCAAGATATGGAAGCAACCTAAATGCCCATCAATGGATAGTTGGATAAAGAAGTTATGGTTCATATGTACAATGGAATATTACTCAGTCATTAAGAAAGTGAAATCCTACCATTTGCAATGACATAGATGGACCTAGAGGTTATTATGCTGAGTAAAATAAGTCAAAAGAAGAAAGATAAATACCATATGATTTCACTTATATGCAGAATCTAAGGAACAAAAAGAACAAACTAACCAAAAGCAAACTCACAAATATAGAGGACAATCTTATGACAACCAGAGGAGAGGGAGGTTGGGGGCAGGGAGGAAGGGAAGAAGGGTTAAAGAAGTACAAATTAGTAGTTGATAAGATTGTCATGGGGATGGGAGCATGGCTTAGGGACTGCAGTCAGCATTAATGTGATGGCTAAGTGGAGAGCCAGAGGAGAGAAAGAGTAATTATGGGGGATCATTTTATAAACTATATATGTCTAACCAATGTACTATATACTTGAAACTAATAATAAAATAAGATTTTTAAAAAATGATCACCTGCTAGCATGAGACCACTTTGCCCAAGAATCTTCCTAGTTCCTTCCCATAGCACATTTCCCACTTCCATGAACTAATTAATGTTCTAACGCCATAAGAATTTAGTTTATTCTGTTTAAAGTTTAGTGGCTCCACATGGGTATTGTTGGTTATCCCCAAGTTTGTTCCATGATGGCAGGAACTATGCCCCTCCCGTACAAACTTATATCCCAGCTCCCATCTCAGAGCTTGGCATGTATAGGCTTTTTAAGGGAAAATATGAATGAATAAAAAAAATGAAATAAATAACTTACACCCGCACCCAACATGGTGAAAAACCAACAGTAAGGCCTTCAAAAATCCATTCATCCTTATTCCTTACTCTTTATATCTCAAAAGGAAAAGACTGAGGCAAGCTTAAGCCACCGTAAAGAGAGGAAAACTCATCTCTCCCACAGTTCTAGAACGTACCATTCTTTAGTACCCAACTATTATTCCCCAACTGGCCATTAACTGTGCAGCCATGAGTGCTCCACTTCTCAGATGTGGTGGAAAGAGCACTTGAGTTAGAAATTCAAAGACCCAGATCTTAGTTATATCTAATAGCTACATCACATTCTCTCTGTCAGTCTCAGTTTTTCTCATTTGTGAAACGGAGGTAAACTTCAGTGCATTAAATATACACCTTACCAGTTCACTGTGAGAGAGGAAGAAATAAGATATTTGAAAGAGCTGAAACGCTGTAAATCTCTATACAAAGGTAATAAACTGTTACAACTAACGCAGTCTTAGAAGGAGGGCAAGGGCAGCTGCTCCCGGGGCACGCAGAAGCATGCCTCGCCTGGGTCACAGTCCCAGCAGGGCTATTCGAAACGAGACATGAGTTCAGTGGGGGAGAAGCAGCTGTGTGTCTGTATCCTGGGGGGATGGGAATAAGAGGTACCACCATTTATTGAGCACTTAATATATGTTACAATCAGCCAACATAAACATACTCTCCAACAACTAATCCAGGTCATTTGCTGACTCCCATCTCTGTTCCCTGTCTATAACATCTCTTCCGTGAAACCTCAGGCCCAGATCAACCACAGAGGCTGGAACTGAGAAAAATAACCTAAATCGTCCAGCTTAGTGTATTCCAGGTGGAAATAAAAAAAAAAAAAAAAACATTTCTAACTTCCTGAGGATTCTTGATGTTTTAAAAAATATTTTACCTTTTTTTTTGCCCCCAATCTTGTTTACATCGTTGTATATTTTCTATGAAGAAAGGGTGTGCTAAGGGAAATATTAAGCCTAACACCTGTCTCAAGAGATAATCAATTCTAAACCTGCAGCATGAAATTAGTAGTCTTGTTTTACTGACTTCCTTCTTCAATAGCATAATTCGCTGGTGCACACTGACTCACAAGAGCCAATTTTGTCCATATCCTCTCAATTCTGCTTTCATTAGCATTGGTCATTTAAAATCAGCCTTGGTGGGGCTCAAATAAAAACTCTTATAAAAATTCAAAAAAACAAAATCAAATCAAATCAGCCTTGGAGGGAGTATTTATACCATAGAAATGGGTGGAGTAACAACAAATCAGGGCGTTTTCTCCCCGCTGAGAGTCAGTAGTTAAACCTTTACCGGCACACCACTGTTTTATGATTCTCCTCATAGTAAGTTGCTTAATTTCTCTGTCTGCAATTCCATCTGCCATTTCCAAGTCTCCTTTTCCACACTAAAATGACTTGAAGATTTCTATTTCATAAATTGATTGAGTTCAAAAGCTTGGTCTAAAAACGAAGTGATTCATTTTTTGCTTTCCATAAATCTTTGGTCTTTCTTTTTACTTCTGTCTTATTTTTCATTTTTTTTTCTCCAAGCATCATAATTACCTATCTTCCCCCATTCTATACGTTATTCTCCATTCGGGTTTTCCTATTCCTTGCGCCTCTCCCCCTAAAACTAACACGACAAAACTGAGTGCCCAGATAGAAACATATTTCAAGTCCTTTTGGTTTTCATGCTCATAGAGAGTGCTTATAAAATAGTTGAAGAATTACAAGTGAATGAAAGATGTGCTTCTGTCTGTTTTAGATTTTATATGCATCCACATTTTGTCATCTTTCTCACCTAGGAAAATTTCTTGAAGGAAGAGACTATAGTATAATACAATGCAGCTGATTGCCTATAACACAGCAATAAACCTGATTAACCAATCATATCCAAGCCCTCCTCATTAATGATGATAACCCTATTTGCAAAACAGATGTCAGTTATAGTCCCCTCATCGTAAGTGTGATCAGGCATTTCCACTAACTGGCAAATTAGATTTAGCTTCACAACTCCGTAGCTATAACTTGGACAAGTTATTCAGGCTTCATAAGCCTCAGTTTTCTGTAAATGGAGAGAATAATAAGAGTAATATCTGTTTTGCAGAACTATTGTGAAGTTTAGTGATAATATTAATAGAGCACCTGATACAGTGCTATAGATTCTTTTATTATTGTTCATCTGGAAAATGTTGTTACATTGACACATTTTCTTCTAGGTTACTGAAGAACACAAACACTCTTTTAATAAATGTCTCTGTCTATCACTACAATATACATTAAAATAAAAAATTGACTTTATTACACTATTATATATGTATATTTAAAAACATTTAAAAATAGTGATAAGAGAAAAGGGAAGACAAAACCTATTCTTCAAAGGTATTCTACTAATATAGTGTTATATATACCTCTAGGATTTTTAAAAGTGTATATAGTTATGAAATCACAGCAAACTATATATATATATAGTATACGTATGCTATATATATAGTTTATAAAATGTATATATACTATTTTGTGATCTACTTTTTCCATTTAACATATCATGAACCTCTGTTATGTCAATTATAGATATAATTATACATATAATAGATATCATTATACATCCAAATTTTAACATCTATAATGCATTCTGATTTATGGCTGTCACAGCATCCTTCAGAGACAAAGGCCAAACACGGCTGTGATAACCTACTGCAGCTTTCAAGCAAATGTCAGCAATGGCTTTCTCAGGTGCCTGACAAAGGAAGGAGTTGGCCAGACCAGTGTTACCCCATTAGAAAAGTCAAGTAGAAAGTCATGAGTGATGGATACTTATCAGATCTCAATAAAGCAGAGAAGAAGATGAACCAACAGGCTATAGCTAGTTGACGCCACAGAATAGAAATTTCCTATAAGACTTCTAGAGAAGAGGACCAAAGGGGAGACTTCATTCCACCTCCCCTCCCTTATCTTCCCATAATGGGGAAGAAATTGTTTAATAGCTCTGCCCTAAGACTAAGTGCATTGGTCAGTTTCAACAGACTTACAACTTAAAGGCTATTATTATTGGCCAATTTGCCACCTTCTTTTTTCTTCTTCTGGGTTCCTGAAAAAAATGAGGAAACTCACAGGTGACTCAATGTTTAGTGTTAGTTCAGGGGGACTAAATTACATAAGTAGCAAGAAAAATAATTTATCCCTATACACCAAGTTCTTTAAACCATATTTCCTTACAGATCGTTTCAAGGCACAAAAGAACCATTTGAGTGGTCAGTGTAGTTGAGACAAAAGAGGTGAAAATTCTTCATAACTTAAAAAATTAACATTAGATGACCAAATGTTTCAAAATTCCTGTGTTTGAGCTTGTGTATGTTTGAATGGATCTGGTCTTTCATGCAATCAATTGCTGCTAGCAGCAAAATATGGTTATAAAAAGGGATTATTTAAAAAAAAAAATCAGCACATCAAAAGATAGAAAGCTATTATTACTCAGAAAAGCAAAGGAAATGGGGCAATTGGCTTATTTTGTAGTTGTTTTTCCACATTCTTTTGGATGCAAGCACAAAATTGCCAATGATGTCTCTTAACAAAATTGAGTTGAGGCAGTTAGTCGGAAAACCAGCCATAATGTTACTCTTTCTGAAATTCCCCCAAGTCTCTCATTGGCACCATCTTGGACAACTGCCTTGACGCCCACCCCTCTCCACCCCCATCTCTTTGCTCACTCCTTCCCCTCTGCTGCTTGGCTCAAGAGCATCCACACAATAAAGCAGAAAAAAAATACTTGTTACTCTGAGCATGATTCACTTCCACAGAGAGTCCCGTTTTGAATGGCTCGGCCGCCTCCTGTGTGGTCATCCCTCCCGGCTCTGGGATCCACAGCAGCACAACTGCTTTAGCCCAAAGGGGTGTCTATTCTTTCTTAAGAGTTACCATTTCCTCCCATCAAGAGCGGTTAATAAAAATTTTAAAAAATTAAAAAAAAAAACAAAAAACAAAAAAACCTCTGATCGGTTGTATTTGTTGTGCTTCAATGTGCGAGCTGCCATTTAAAAGGTTTAAAATTAGGTTGGTTGCTGCAGCTGCCTTTCCTGAAGCCAGTTAATCACAGGATTCTTTGCCACACTGAGGCCAGAACAGGCATGGTACATGCAACAAGTAAGAAAACCACTGATTAGAGGCCAAGCAGCTAATGTGCTTACACAACACGAATTGTTTAAAAACACTCTGGACATTATTTTATTTGTTTTCAGCAGTCCTTTATTTAAGAATTGTTTCTCTAGGACCCAGCGCTGGGCCTGGCACATTGGTTAATGAGTGAATGGGTGTCTGGCTTTTCTCTTGAAAGGCTGACCAAAGAAGAACAGGGTTTTGCTTGGGCGAATCGAAACTGGAGTTTGAGTTGGAGCCCTTCTTTACCCATCACTGAACTTGAAATTGTGAGGACCCTCTTTTCTTCCTGGTTGGGTTACTGTGACCTATGGATGGTCACGTTAAAATTCAGAAGAAGGTCAATTCACATTTTAAACATCAATGAAGTCTCTCAAAATCATATTTCAATGAAGAACTTGCAGGTTCTATTTGCCTTGAAACGCAATCAGATTTAAAATCAAATACAAAGATGGTGCCACCATCTCTCAACTTTCTGGCATTGCTCTGGCACCGCATTAGCAAGAAATTCCTTTTGCTTCGGGATCTTAAAATGTACATAAAATGTTTACTGTCTTGCAAAGACTGAGTATCCGGAACTCACGAGTTCTGACTTGCTTCTCTATTCTGACTTTCTGTGTATCTTCAGGCGTGTCTCTAAACCTCTTATCGTCTCTGTTTGCTTGTCTATTGAAGGAAGATAATTCAGCTGACTTATTTCATAGGAGTGTTGTATTGAATGGCTACTTAGTGATTATAAAGTACATTGAAAGTACAGTGTACTAGATAAATGTTTATAAATGATAATGACATGTTACAGAGTACAAAAGCTATAGTATGTGACTTTCATGTAGAAGGAATTAAAGGGCCATGAGATTTTCACAGCATATTTAATGTTAAAGATGATCGAAAGCAAACCCTAGCTACTTCCTTAACGTTCTTATTGTTCTACCTTACTGACAACCAAAGGAGTAAGAAGGCTAATACAACACTAAGTAATTTGAAAGAATTATCCTAGATAGTTAATTCCTATCTAAAGCTGCCTGCAACTTCTATATGCTATTAAAAACTGCTCTAAAACGTAGCAACAAGGCCAACTGAGAGTACAAATAATGTTAGTCACTGATCTCCTGGTTTTTGTTTGTTTGTTTTTAATGATTAGAAGTGGGGAAGATTTACTAAAGATATTAGGCCAATCAAGAACCTTCTATGACTATAGCAAACTAGAACTGAAAGATAATTAGCTTAGGTAGTACGCCAAGAATACTTTAAGGTTGTGTGAATACTGATAGTGAGTTCTGGTCCTTTGAATTCTAGGTTTTACTCTCTCCTAAGTCAAATGCTTAACCCCACTCTGTTCTCTAAAACTGTGTCTAGTGCTGCAGTAGTTTCAATGTTTCTAAAGCATGTTTATTCCTGAAAAATGAACAGAGCCGCACACCAGATCCTTGCATTCAGCGATCTTGCTGAAGACTGCCAGACAGAAAACATTGCCGTCATCACTCTGACGCATGAGCCATCATTTCATGCGGGGACCATGTCATGGCAGATACAATCTTAACTCTGGCGCAATGCAAAGAGAAGAAGAAAAAAGAATATTTAAGGAAGTGAGACACTTCCAAACTGCAAAGGTCAAGCGAGAGTATAAAATTATTCTGACTCATAAGAACACAAGATGTAAGCAGAGTTAGATGGTCTTATAGGCCTAAAGAGAAAAATGTGACCACACTCGGAGTGAAAATTTGGACCAACAAACTGGAAATTTGAAGACCATCAGCCAATTATAACAATAACAGAAATTTAATATATCAATAAATGTTATTATGCTCCATAATTTACATGCATTGCATTCTCACGACAACCTTTTGAGAAATTTATTCACTTAAACACATTTATTTAGTCTTCTGGTTCCAAATAGGAAATAGTAGGTGATAAGGTGATTTTCTGCAACAATAACTTTAAAAAAACAGTTACATTGAAAACAAACAAACAGACAAACAAAAACCCTCTATTTTAAAAGACCTTGGGAAGTTGTGGCATCAAGGAGAATTAAATAATCTGAAGAGAAGGCCCTTCTGAGATGAGCAGTCTGTCACTGACTGTTTTCTGTGAAGATCTGCCAATTCTAGGCATGGGTTGATGGCTGGGCTTGGCCTGCACAGAGAGACTTCCCTAGGAGAAAGAGAAATCAGCAAAGCTTTTAGCGGTCACATGGGGCTGGCGGGATAATTGGAAACTTCAGACATCCTGACACACGGTTAGTTTTTCCCAATGCATTTGCTGAATTCTGGGACTAAGAAGCTTTTATAAAGTAAACAAATCTCCGGCGGTATCATGGTATCTAAAAGACAAAGTCTCTCTTGAGGTTGGGACCTGCCTCAAACACACAGCTGGACTCCCCCTCAATATATTGACCAAAGTTGGAGCAGTGGGAAGCAAGAAGCCAAAGACCAAAGTCCCAAATGTCTGAAGCTCTGACTTTAATGGCTAAGGTCATAGAGACCTGCCAGACTTTCAATAAAGAAACTTGGAAGAACATGCCTGAGAAACAAAGATGAACTGATTCAAACTGAGTCATGTATACGCTGCAACCAAGTCCCAACTCTGCATAATACAGATTGGAAAGAGATAATCAGCCCTGGACACTATCTCCCTAACATGGAAAGCTCATTGGTAGAAAATATCATCTATAGCTTCTAAAGATTCGTACACATCATGTTTTTCATACAATTGAAAATGACTAGATTTGCAGAGAGCGTGGTAAATGTGGCTGAGAATCAAGGAAATAAAACGTAATCATATGAGATCTTTAAATGATTCAAATATTGAGGTTAGCTCAATCAACACAGGGCTTTGAAATAACCAGTTCTAATATGTCAAAGAAATTAAAGAGAAAGAAGGGCAAAATTGATTTAAAAAAAAAGACAAAATTTCAACAGAAAATTGGGATTTATTACAAAGAAACTAGCTGTGAGCAGTGTGCTAAGTAAGTACATTACCTAATAAAGTAAACTTCCTTAGAAATAAAGGTGATGAAATTGAGTGATTGTGGACAAAGAAATTGAGAAATCTCTATGCCAGTTTTTTTTATGGCAGTTAATACAAGTAAGTGATAATACTATAACAATAACAACAGAAATAGGCTATATGTAGAGGATTCTTTTACTTATTTGATAAATCAGAATGTGATCCGGTCAATACAGAGATTTCACTTAGTTTATACCTGAGAAAGAGTAATAGTAAGTTGGAATGACAATTATATTGAAGAGTATGTGTAGTTTGTTGCATGCAAAATTAATCTTAATTATTGAATAAAGTATAGTTTTATTCCATCTTATGAATTTGTCCATTTGAGATCATTTTATTTCAATAAAGTACAAATTTTAAAAACCCTTTTGGAACCATGATAGATTTCCAGTTTCTAAGTTAACTCAAAATTTTCATGTTTCATCAATTCTAAGTGTTTACACATGTTGTGTCCTTTGATTTTCACTAACGTTCCGTGAAGCATTTTATCTCTATTTTTTGCAGAATTGAAACTAGACACCGCTAGAAAGTGATGAATGATTCAAATACTAAAAGAACATTTAGCAGCCTACAATAAAATTAGCAACTTAACGAAGAGAAGAAAGAGACTTCATAGAGACCAAGGACATCAACTCCTTTCCACTGGAGTTAAACATCGAAGATAAAAAGCAAGAAAACGCAGCACAGACGATCACCTTCATCTCGACCCAATGCTGTGCAGCTCCCTGCCAAAATAAAGAAACCCACCCCATCCAACGCTGCAAATCTTTCAGTTCCAACCTCTGGTTGCAAAGGAAACAGCACCAATTTGCAACATTCCAGCTCTCTGAGCTGGTTTTTGGAGTCTTCTATGTCTGCTGTATGAAGAGAAGGAATTGATGCCGTGGTTCCTTGTTCCTTTCAATAAAACTGCCTCTGGAATTAATAAAGGATCTCGAGGACTGGATCGATGGTGAGAATTTAGAAGGAGGAAGTCGTCAACCCAGAAGCTGTAATAAGTAATCACAGATTTGCTGTTGTTTTATATTGATGGGATACCTACTATGTATTTGCACTCAGGAAACACAAGAAGAATGTTTTCACCAGACATGTACACTTTTCTCTCTTTTGATCAAGAAATCATTTTCTTTGGAGGATTTGGCAAAGGCCAATAATCTGTCAGTGATACTGTAATGAGTGGTTTCGAGCCATGTTTTAAGGCTAGGCTTCTTAAAGAAAGTGACACTTGAAAAAAAAATTAAGCAAAGGATGGCAGATCGCTTGACGGATATAGAATATGATAGATTTATCTTAGGCCTTCAAAAAAGCACAGGGCTCATAAAAGCAGACAGAAACAAGAAGGCCATTTTGGACGACTGTACTATATAAATTAGAGACAGAGATCAAGGAAATTATACAAATATTTGAAAGCTTAGAAGGCCACCTAAATATTCAAAGGTAGAAACTCCTTCAATAAAACATGTTAAAGTCATGCTTTTTGTGGATAATTTAATGGTACCAGAAATTATTAATGATACACTATTACTTGAAAGAGAAAGCAGGCTATAAATTTCATCTTAAAGATAAGAGCAACTTTGTTACACCTACCCACACAAGCACACGCACCACACACATTTATACACTGTGTCAGGACTCTTTATATTGCAAATATAAAAATGAAATTAAAGCAATTTGTCCTGAGCAGGATAGGCAATGTCTGATATTACCACTGAACAATTCAGAGATAGGATTGGCCTCAGGTGAGTCCGGACACCACCAGCACCCAGTTATTCACACTAGGTTTCTCCTCTACATTTCCATGACACCACTTCCAATCTCAGGGAGCTTCCACCCTACAGGTCTTCCTGGGGCTACATGTACCCTCATTCAAATTACGTGGAAAAGAAGTCTGAACAAAAACCAGGTTGAGGTTCTGGTTTGTTTGACTTGTTTCCTGAACCTATTCCTATATCCAAGCAGGTGTGACACCTTTTATCCCTCCTCAACAGCCCCACAACTAGAAGTGAGGGAGATCTCACCCATATTGTTTTAAATGGCAGGATCTCTCCTCCTCCTCTCCTCCTCCTCCTCCTCCTCCTCTCCTCCTCCTCCTCCTCCCTCCTCCTCCTCCTCCTCCTCCTCCTCCTCCTCCTCCTCCTCCTCCTCCTCCTCCTCCTCCTCCTCCTCCTCCTCCTCCTCCTCCTCCTCCTCCTCCTCCTCCTCCTCCTCCTCCTCCTCCTCCTCCTCCTCCTCCTCCTCCTCCTCCTCCTCCTCCTCCTCCTCCTCCTCCTCCTCCTCCTCTTCTTCTTCTTCTTCTTCTTCTTAAGACTGAATGATATTCCATTGTATAGATATACCACCATCTCCTTGCCCATTCAGTGGTGGATGAGTACTTAGGTCACTTCCGTACCTTGGCTATTGTGAATAATGCTGTAATGAACGTGGGAGAGCAGATGTCTCTTCCAGATACTGATTTTATTTCCTTTGGATATATGATTCTGATACCAACTCCAGTGTGTAGGTTTTTTTTCTCCCTACGAAGCAATTCTCTGATACCAGCTGAGTATCTTATAATTCAACTCAATTCTGACGCTCCTATTCAGAGATAGCATCAGATCCCACAGGTTGAGGGCTCAGTCCCACAAAACTGTCCCCTACTTCAGAAGCCAGTTGTAAGTCGAGATGGCTACCGTGATTCTGTCTGTAGATTGGAGGGTCCTATGACCAATTCCTTGAGTTTAACTAATTTGCCAGAGTGCCTCACAGAACTCAGTAAATCAGTTTTCTCACTAGATTACTGGTTTATTACAGAAGATATTAAAAGACAGAAATCAACAACTAGATAAAGAGATACATGGAGTAAAATCCCAAGCAAAGGAGCTTGTCTCCAGGGAGTTCCGAGTAAGTAGATATGTTCTGGTTCACCAACCTGGAAGCTCTCTAAGTCGTATCCTTTTGGTTTTTTATGAAGGATTCATTACATGGGCATGATTGATTAAATCATTGGCCATTGGCGACTGATTCAACCTCCAGCCCCTCTCCCTTCCCAGGAGGTTTGCAAGGTAAGCCTGAAAGATCTAACCCTCTAAACACACGGTTGGCTCCACTGGCAACCAGCCCCCATCTTTCGTGCTCTCCGGTGTCACCTCATCATCAACTGAGCAGAAGACACATTTACAGCTATCATCACAGAAAATCCCAAGGGTTTGGAGCTCTGTATCAGGAACTGAAATGAAGACCATGGATATTTCTATTATAAATCGCAATATCACAGGTTATATACCTAGAAGTGAGATTGTTGGATCGTATGGTAGTTCTGGTTTAATTTTGGGAAGAACCTCCATACTGTTTTCCATAAGGACTGTACCAGTTTACATTCCCACCAAGTGTATAAGGGTTCCCTTTTCTCCAACGCCTCACCAACACACCTTTTGCCGTTTTGACAATTGCCATTCTAACAGATGTGAGGTGATACCTCATCGTGGTTTTTACTTGTATTTCCCTAATAATTAGTGATGTTGTGCACTTTTCATGTTGGCCATTTGTATGTTTTCTTGGGAAAATGTCTATTCAGGTCCTCTGCCCATTTTTTATTTAAGTAATTTGGATTTTTTTTTTCTGCTGAGTTGTATGAGTTCCTTATATATTTTGGATATTAACCCCTTGTCGTATATATGGTTCACAAAGGTTTTCTCCCATTCCGCAGGTTTGCTTTTCATTTTGTTGATTGTTCCCTTTGCTTTGCAGAAGATTTTAGTTTGCTATCGTCCCCCTTGTCTGTTTCTGCTTTGTTTGCTTATGCTTTTGGTGTCATATTCAAAAATCATTGTCAAAATCAACGTCAAGGAGCTTTGCGCCTATGTTTTCTTCTAGGAGTTTCACAGTTTCAGGACTTAACCTTTTAGTCTTTTACCCATTTTGAGTTGATTTTTGTGTGTGGTATAGTGAAAGTATCCAATTTTGTTATTTTGCAATGGCTATCCGTTTTTCTCAGTACCATTTACTAAAGAGACTACCCTCCTTCCATGCTTGATATCTTTGTTGAAGATTAGTTTAGCCTTGTTTATTCTATTTCTATGCAAAATGCCATTGGAATTTTGCATTGAATCTGTAGATCGCTGTGGTTAGTATGGACATTTTAACAACATTGATTCCTCCAATTTATGAACATGAATACCTTTCTATTTATTTATGTTTTATCAATTTCTTTCACCAATGTTTTATAGTTTTTAATGGATAGATCTTTTACTTCCTTGGTTAAATTTATTTTCTAAGTATTTTATTCTTTCTGAGGTTATTTAAATGGAATTGCTTTTTTATTTTCTTTTTGAATAGTTCACTGTTGGTGTATGGAAACACAGCTGATATTTGCATGATGATTTTGTATCCTGCAACTTTACTGAATCGCTTATTAGTTCTAACAGTTTTTTTGTTATTGTTTTTTGTTTTGTGGAGTCTTTAAGATTTTCTACATATAGGATCATGTCATCTGCAAACAGGTAATTTTACCTCTTCCTTCTGATTTGGAAGATTTTTATTTATTTTTCTTGTCTATTTGTTCTGACTGGGACTTCCAGTACTATGATGAATAGAAGTGATGAGAATAGGAACCCTTGTCTTACACCAGATCTTAGAGGAAAAGCTTTTGGTTTTTACCCATTGATTATGATGTTAGCTGAAGATATTCCAGTTTTAACAGTGATTACCTCTGGCATTGGATTATAGATAATCTTAAGTGGCTTCACAGTATTGCTTATTTTTAAAAAAATATTTCAATAAGTATGTATAATCTGAGAAAGAAATTACAAAGCTTCATGAGGGCAAAGATGTGCATTCCCAACTATATAATTAAAGCCAGGTTATTTATGGGTTGCTAGTTTTATATAGTTATATGTAATTATATATAGTTCTATGTTGTTTTTTGTATATAGTTTTATAACTTTATATAGCTTTATAGTTTTATGTAGACAGATTACACATATAGTTTATTTATTTATTCATAAATTAATGTTCATTTAAAAGTTTGAGACCGAGTACTAAATCACTCTAAAAAATGTTTTAAGCCATGGGAGAGTTAGTGAAAAGAGAGTAACCTCATCAAGCAATAATTAAGAAGTGTTTTTGCAATATTTTGTACTGGTTAAAATTAGTGGGTCTTATCGATAGTAATTAATTTTCTAATACCAAATGTTGAGCTAGCCATAGCTATGTACTTCAAAACCTTATTTCTTAAAAAAAAAAAAAAAAAAAATCACTCAGAAAATGCCATGTGACTGACCTGTGCCTGGGCTCTCCTGAGCCATTTCTCCTCTCGATCCACCTGTCCCTACGTCAGTCTTAGCTCATTGTTGCTGATCTCTCCACAAAAGACACACACACACACACACACACACACACACACACACACACACGCCCCAGTAAAGAAGTTTTATGGACAAACTTGTGGACAGAAATAGAATAGGGGTACATCATATAGCACAACTTTATAAAGAGCTCATTAACCCTTCTTCACACATTCCCAAATGTTCCTTCCCTTGGCAGCTGTCTTATATCTCCTAGCTCACTCGCCCAAGAAGTCTACCTCTTTTTTATCCATTTTTCTTCTCCTCTTCTTCCCTTCCCTTCAATAGCCACATTGCCTCCAGCGCCTATACCCTAAGTTACTTCCTCTAGGTCAAGAGTCAAATGCAAATGCCCACAGGAGCCAGAACACCAATATAAAGGAAGAATAAAAGTCCGGGCATAAAGAACTAGTGGAGACTATGACAAACTAGACGACAAACGCCCCATACAGCATTTGCTACTCTCTGGGAAAGAGGACCCAGTACTCCTGAGTTCCCAATTGTCGCAAGAGCCTGGAAACAAGACCCCTTTCACCTTTGGCAACTAATTTACATTTTTTAAAAAACCATGTGGGTCAAACAAAATGTGATTGCTAGCCAGGTGAAAGCCACGGACTACCAGTTCGTGGCCTGCTCTCTAGGTCTCTCCTGAAAGAAGCTGAAAGCAGCTGGAGGCTGGAGCCGGCGCAGTTGGGCAGCCTCACCGACGACGACGACGGAAACAGGACGGAAGGGAGGCGCCTCTCTGTTCCTCCCCCCTTCCCGTCTCCTGCTGGACCTCCGACTTGACGAGTCCAGCAGAGACCCAGCTGGCGCAGGAGACGTCCAACACCCATGTCACGAGCAGGGTGTGGAGGATGGATTTAGCGCTAAGGGACAAAAGGTGAATATGTGGCACCGACTCAACCACAGTAAGAAATAAAGTTCACAGCAGGACTCAGTGCACATCGCTTTGTGCGTGTCCGACTGCAGCGCGTCTCAGGAGCCAATGCGATGCGCTGTTTTTCCTTTTCTATTCTATTCTATACTCTTCTCTGTTTTTAATATAATAAATTACATTTTTTACTTTATTTAATTTTTTTACACCCCTCCCCCAAACCTCCGCCACCGCCCCGCCACACACACACCCAAATGGTTTTATAACTCCTTCATGTCCTAGAAGAATCTCAAATCTAAAAATGGAGTGGATGATTCCTGGGCGTCCATGGGGCCAAGTGTAAGTGACTGAGATGAGGGACTGCGATCGAATTCAAACAAAAGTCTACGAGCAATCTGGAAAACGTGGGGAAAGTACGGAAAGATTCGTTTTTCAGATTTCAGAGCAGCCCTTGCAAGGAAACAGAGAATGTCATTGTGGTGGACTTAGCAAGTTTATTTCACATTTTAATTTCGACCCTGCCTTCTCCGTCAACATTACAGATGTAAGTTTGGAAGCAACATATGACATAGGTGTTTACATGGTGGGTGGCACTGAAATACTTAATGCCGTTTTTAGAGTCAACATTTATCAACATGGTGGCACAGGGAAATTAGGTTTGTTTTCTTTACTGAATAAATGTTAGGAAAATTACAGTGCTGTCCACCGGATGGTATAAAAGTCACTAATAACAGATTCCTCTTTGGCTTTCTGGGGTAATTAATCGAAAAGAGTAGTATTTTAATGACTCAAAAAACACAATGGCATTGCACTATTCATTTTTGATCATTGGTTATTACGTACACATCAAGTGGTTTGGAACAGTGCCTGGCAAATGGTAGCCCACAATAATCATCAGCTATTGCTATCACTTTTATCATCATTCCCAGAATTTGGGGAAACTCGTGGAGAGGTAAAAGCTGGATGGAAAGGAAGAGATTATAGAAGAGGCATGAATTTGAGAGATGCTTCGAAATTCTGAGACGTGTACAACACTATAGTACTCGAAGTCCCATGAAACGACAGATTAAATCACTGAATTAAATCACCTCTGATTTTACAGTTTTAAAAACTCCCAGGTTTCATAAATAAAACTACCGTGAAAGACGACTGTCTATGTAAGCGAATGGCTCACGTGAGAAACAGGCGATGCCAGGCACTGAGGAGGGTATGGAGCAAACAGACCTCAGGTCCGCAGATGGTGTCGTGTAAACTGCAAAAAAACCATTTTGGAAGTGGGTTGGCAGTAATTGTGAGAACTGAGCATATGCGTTCCTTATGATCCGGAAATTCACTCCTAAGTCTATACCCACGGCAATGAATGCATTTGTTCACCGAAGACACACGGGAATGTTCCTAGAGACAATATTTATAACAGCCCGAACAGGAAACAACCCAAATTTCATCACAGAAGAATGGGTAAATAAATCGTGGTATATTCACAAAACAGCATGCTATATGTCAAGAGAATGAATAAACTACTGTTATACAACATGGATGAATCTCACAAACATAATATTGAGAAAATTAGCCAGGTAATAGAGTTCTACTTAACCACTGTGTGTAAACATGCAATGTGCGTGTCTGTATACATTTGTAGGTATTAAGCTTCAGAAATAGAAAGACACGTGTGTGTGAAAATTCAAAAAAATATTAAATGCAAATAGGAGTCTTGAGCATTTTAACTATATTAACGGAAACAGGACCTTTAAAAGAATAACCTCTCCAGGCACTGCTAAAAGTCCCTCCTTTGTGCCACCAATTAAAGCTGTGCCATGGCACTTAATACATTGCATTGAAATCACTTGTTTATATGTCTGTCCCCCTACTCAGCCATAATTTGCTTAAGGTCAGGGACTGTGTCTTATTTATCATTATATCTCCAGTGCTCAAAACAAATCCTGGCACATAGTAGGCTCCTTGAATGAATGAGAAGTAAAACTAATGGGAAATGAGATACATTTTTATCTTATGTTTTATAGAAACATGCTTTGATGCCAAGTTTGCTGAAACATCAGTTTTGTCAAGTGGGCCACCCCGTTATTTACGCCAACTGCCTCCTGAGTTCTTCCCCCAGATTTCACCCAAACCATTCATCCCGTTTCCTTGGTTTTGGGAATATTATTAACTAAGCTCTTCTGCCCAAAGGAAGCAGAAGACATCATGAGCTGTACTTGTTGGGTTTTCCTAATAAATTCTGTGATTGAAAGATGAAAAAAAAAGCTTTTGTAAATAGCCTAGTTGACTAATTTATCAGAGAAACATTATAAACTAACATACGCATTGGCGATGTACTTATGTGACCTGCTAAAGTTTGTGGAGACAAAGTACAGACAGAGGAAGCTTTCTTCCTTTGCTACACCTGAAATCGTCTTCTGGGATTCATGGTTTATTGCTTTCATAAGATATCAAGAAAAAGAAAGGAATCATCTGAGACACAGGATGCTATTGATCTGGGCATCTGTGCTTCCCACCCTAGGGAACAAGTTCTTATTTTTCCATGAGTTGAATCTGTTTAATTCCCTTGTTCTCCTTTTGCTTCTAAAAGTGTACTTACATACAACAACAAAGAAATAACCACACCTCAGCTTTTATCACGTTTAACCTAAGCTCTTTGCATTTGAGACAGAATAGAAAGCAGAATTCGAAATGGCCATTTCTTGAGGTTCAGAAACTAGTTTCATATTTGCTGTCTCAACAGCTGCCAAAAAGGACAAATTAATAAAACATTATGTACAGTATTGTAAAAGGGGGGGGCAGGGATTTACGTCATCCATTAATCAGTGACCTAACCAGAAAAACATTAGTGAATGATTAAAGAAAGATGACCCGAAAAAGAGTGCGGGGGATTCAGACAGGCTTTGGTCAAAGCCCCCAAATCTAATGTAATTTCAAGCTGGCCTCAAAATTCAATTTGTGTGGAACCTCTAAGTCATCTATTCCGCAACGACATACAGCATAATTGCATTTGAACAGTTTCCAGCACAGCCCTGAGAAAATGTCATGTTCCGGGCCCTCGGTGCCCGCGAGGAAGGCGGCCCAGATGACCACACAGGAGGACGGGCTGAGTAACGCCGTCTGCCGATCCCACCTGCTGACCGTGGCCCTCCACAGGAAACACATGTTTCTGCTTAATTCCTGCCAACTTTTGGCTGTCAGGTAGGGCATCTGCCGTGGGCAGCTCCCGAGGGCTGCCACCTGGTGCTGTCAGTCGGCCTCAGACCAGCGAGGAAAAGGGGAGGCATTCATCTCTGTGCTTATTTTTCTGTGCTTAGGGTATTTCTTGGGACTTAGAGTTTTCACTTGGCAAGTGAACTGGCCTCTTTAGTTAGGAGGGAAAAAAGGAATTTTGCTTGCTTTCCTTTAACTCAGAGTTCCCTTCTTTGGAAAAGCTGTTTGGTAATACCTGGGTCACCCTCATTAAATCCGTGCAGCTTCTTCGCAGTGCCACAAACTTACTTGAAAATGTACTTAAAAAGTATATCCTAACCATCAGAATTTGGGACATAGTCATTAAGTCTTATTATTTTTTAATGTGCGGTCATAAACAATTACAAATAGGCAACTACAAAGTTATCATTTTATCCCATTAAAAAGAAAGACAAAAATAAAACAGAAGTAAACATCCCAGGAGAGAGATGGAGTGTTCCTTAGAAAAGACCATTTTTGGCTCCTGTCTCAATAGTTTATATCATGCAAGGGAATAAAAGATTCTCAGTGAATGTCAACAGTAGATAATATTTCAACCTCAAACAGGCTGCTTCTTTTGATCCAAAATCAACTTATATTATTTAAACTCATAACTTGCATTTTGCAACTGTAAATGTGGTACAACTTTCCATTAAACCAATCAGATACATTGAAGTTGACTAAAGAGGAAGCATGACTTGCTTTTACCAGACTACTTTAAGTAATAGGACAATTGTGGACAGGAATTAGCACCCAGGTAAGAAGAAAGCCATGGCCCTAGTGACAGATATTTTCATAGTGGCTTCTTGCTTGGTTTATCCTACTGATGAATGACTAAAGTAATAATGATGATAAAATGTAGAAAGATCTTGGGTTAAGGATAGTATTGATAGTAAAGAAAAAAGTTAGATATAATCAAATGCTGGATTTGCTCAATACACTTTAGTTATATGTCTAAGCGCCTATAGGTGTTTTTAGTGTTTTTTTTTAAAGCATACACCCAAACACTTATTTACATTACCACAAGAAAATTAACTTTGTTATCTCTCTAGCTCTGAATCACATCTATTCCATTGAAGCCATTCTTTTCATTACATGATTTTTTCTTTTTTTGATAATAGAATTTTTGAAGAACAGCTATCACATTATGGCAGAATAGACTGTTCTGAATTTCAAAAACATATTTACTATGGCAATTGGTGTTCAGAAAGTCAAGTGGAAATTGCCACAAGTTTATTTCTGTCTTAATGGCGTTTTTAACATTGGAAAGAATCACAGTGGAGACAGAACCAGAGAATCCTACACCAGCATATTCATGTACGTTTTCTAGTAAGTATAAGCACTCCACCGCTTTTGTTTACAGGGGCACATTTCATCCTACCTGTGTATTTTTAGGAAGTTCAATAAAATATTTGCTCAGAAAGTATTCCGGACATGTGAAGGTACAAGGTGCCAAGTCATACAAAAACTGGATGTAAGAGAGGAATAGGAAGTTGAATGGGTGAAAAGTGGTTGGGCAGAGAAGCACAAAAGGGATTTAAAACAAAACAAAAAAAAAGCAGAATGATCCTTAACTTAAGAATCAGAGGAATCAGCCCATAACGTTACAAGCAGAAACTGTTGTCATCACTTTTTGTTCCTACCCATGGTGCCTTGATTATCTTAAACCCCTCGCAAACTGCCTGTGCCCACTCACACTGAAGGGGCGCCTGAACAAAGAAGGAAGAGGATTTCAGCCTGATGGGAGGTTTTGGAAACATCTCTGTGCATGTTCTGCTCTCCCATCTGTGCGCTTAGCCGCGTGCAACAACTACATCCTACTGCGAGTTCTCTCTCAGGTGTCTCCCTCATGGGTACCAAGGGAGAGAGAGTGGCAGGTCACAAGGGGATGCAGGCTCCCCGCAACCTAAGGCTCTCTAACTCAGCGACTCTGCGCATGCCCAGGGAATACTCATTTGTTAAACCGAAGCAACTTTCCTGAGCAGCGAGAGCATCTGCTAGGCTTCCAGAGAAGGAAGCATGATTTTGGATGCCCCTTGATACACTCTCCGGGTTTTCAGGCTGCGTTTCTGGACATGCCCTTGGACACCCAGAAGAGTTTCCCGAATTTTTTTTTTTTTTTTAAAGCTATGACTACCGAGAGTTCCTAAGTGTTCAGGCGTCTTCTATATTCATGTTCTCAGAAACGGTATTCCACATGACTTGCCTCTCATTCAGCTGGCTCTGAAGTGGAATCTCCCAAGCCCCTGCATGCACTGCGAGAAATTCCTAGGTTTTGTTTCCTGAATGTTTCATGGAAAGCAAAACAGTGTTTGTGTTGCGGTGGTGGTGTGTGTGTGTGTTTTTTTAACAGATCTTTCGAAATGTCTTGGACTTGCTTTGAGAGTTTAATCGGATTAGTTTTCTGTAGTGTTGCTTCCCACCCATCTGTTCTTCTCTCGTCCAAACCCCAAATCCTTCGGCCTCTAGCCCGTTCCGTGCCCTGGTGTGATAACCCTGCATTTGGAGGGTGGAGTGGGAGGAGAGGCCTCATACCTTTGTTTTTCTGGTTCTCCCAGCACGCTGGTGGCCTACTTGGGTGTCCCACAAGCTCTCTGTGGAAAATAGTGCGTCCCATTTAGCAACAACTCCACCTAGCATGAGCTCCTGGGCTATACTTAAACGCGGGTGAAAGCAAGTTGCAATGATTGAGGCCTGCACTATGCCATGCGAGAAGAACCATTTTCTCTCCATGGTGGTGGGCCACAAAGTAATTTCGGCTTCTACTTTGGCAACCCATGGGGTAGAGTGAAGTCATGTTATTTTCCAGTGTGACAAAAATGCAATTGGTGTTCAAGGGTATATTTTCAGGGGAAATTTTCAACAAAGTTGAAAAGGTTTTTTTTGTTGTTGGGTTTTTTTTTTTTTTTAACCTAATAAGAAAAAAAAAAAAAAAATCCAAAAAAATTTGTTTCTATTTCCTAAGGCTTCTTACTGTAGTGTTGGATTTTCTTTTTATGTGTAATATTCCATGTAGCTCAGAGTATCCATATCTTCATAGCTGCACAAAAGGATCACACTCTTTCCCATTTCTTCTTCAAAATAGCCACGGTCTGTTGTGTTTTGTAATATTTATAGAAAAATATGGATCCGCTTCATAGCCCAGCTTTTGAAGAATCTCAACTATTTGGAGTGTTCCCCTAACCATTAAGAGCATGCTGAGGGAGGCGGTGAGACTACGTCAGTGTTCGCATCTAGAGGATCATGAGTCAAGTCTACTTTCTTTTTCAATAGTCAGTATGAGAAGCGCTCAGGCGATTTTTTCCTAAGTATGGAGTCGCTAAAATATAACACTCACACCCACCTATTAAAGTACTGTGATGTGAAAAACTATCTCTGGGGTCTGGATTCTCTTCTCACATTCCAAAATGCCTTCTGCCTCCATTCTAAGCATATTAATCGTCTTTCCCTTATGCCCCATGGCACTCACTATCATTCAATTACATTTCTTATAACATTTTATTGTATAGATCATTATACTGACTTGTCACATGTTTGTCTTCTATTAAAAAATATGAAGCCTTAAGTTCTGCAATTACGTCTTAATCATTGAAGAACTTCCAGGGTCAAGGACACCTAGAACTTACATGATTGACGAATGTTTGTTGAAAGAAAGAATGAATGAATAAGAAGTCAGAACTCACATAAAGGTTCAAATTTTGTATTTTAAAATGCAAATTGAATATATATGCTTTAAATGACACCATAAGAATAAATGAAGTCACTTTTGTGACAGAATTCTGAAAAGAGAAAGATAATTTCTTGGTTTTATATGCATACTCTCTAAACTCCCTTTTTGGAGAGTAAACAATACACATGCCTTTAACAGATGGGGAATGAGGTGTCATGGTAATGGGGGGAAGACAGTGAGTCAGGACAAAGCTAGAGTCTGTGCTCAGAGTAAGAAAGAAACTTCTCTCTAGGGTCTTCCTTCTTTGTTTTAGAACTTCTGCTCTGGGCTTCAGTTTTCCCTGCTACTATTAAAAACCTTGATTTTTTATTTTTATTTTTTTGGAAAGAGCTAATAGCTTGAACATACCAAGTTTGCGTTAAGTATACCAAATTTGAATTCCACTAGTTGAAAACAATTTTTACCTTCACCCCTTTTCATACAGTCAGAGGAATAAGCACAGAAATGAAAAAACAATTGGTAGGATTCACAGATATCATAGTGAAAATCTAAGAACACAAAGATGCCTCTAGCATGAAAGTTATGGACGTCATCTGAGAGCAAATTTCTTTTAAACAAAACTAAGGTAATAATAAAAATTGGTGTGGAATATATATCTCATGTAGACGATACATTATATTGATGAATATATGTAGAATATTCAGTTAGGCATCCAAAAACTAGAAGTGTATGAACTGCAAAAAGCACTCTGTTATCCCAAAGAGAGATTTTATAAATAAAAGATTTTGTATATAAGCCTATTTATCTGCAGCCTAGTAAAGAGTTGAGAACTGTCTAGAGAATGTGATTTAAGTAGGCAAACAATTCAGATAATGTAAATTGCCGTTTGAGGCCTAAAAAATACAAAAAACATGTTTAGTCTAAAAAAACACAGAGACCTAAAATGGCATGCAAATTCTGAGAAAAGTTTTTCTGGGACTGGACAATATGGAACCACTAAAATATAAATTAAAATCAAAGAGGCTTTGCAGTTTAAATTGGTGTGTCATGGAAGCTGTTCCAAACACTTTGTCCCAAGCTTTCATTTGATTCCCACAGAAACATGCAAAATCAAAACACGGGCCAATTATCTATTGCTAGAGTTAAAAACGGAATTTCACAAATGAAGCTAACCTGGAAAAAAAAAAATCCAGAGCCTATTCATGCTTTACCTCTTGAAACAGAGCAACCCCATTTACCTAGAAGAAGGGGAGACCTTTGTGCTGACAACCAGGTAAGTGACCCAGAGCCCTTGCTAATAAGAAATCGGGGCCATTTCCCTTCTCAGGGGAAGATGGTGTTTTCTGAGACCTGCAGAGTACTACATCCCCAATCATATTTTTCATATCCATTCTGAGGTAGTATATTCCTGAAAATTTCTTTTTTAAAAAGCAATAACTTAAAGAGGTACTGGTGACTGCACACGGCTTCCTGGGTGGGAAGAGTTGGAAAAAGCCAATTACAATATCTGCTCAGAAGTATGGTTTCATGGGCGCCATTGGTTTAGCGTGGGAAAGAACAGGACCTGGCACTTTTCACTTGCTCTGCTGCCCTTCGAGGCTCATGTTGCCTAAGACAAAATTCATGAAAGAAGATGCACATAGAGACGTGAGCTAATAAAATGTTGAAATAGAAGTTCACAGGGAAACAACCTAAATATCTAAGTAGAAAATGCAGGTTAGCTACAAGGGGGCTGACATTGGGTTGGCTTTCTATGAAACAGGAAAGGTCAGAAGTCAATAGAACCTCGGCTGCACAGTTTTGCAGGAAAAAGTTGGTGACTGAGCTAAAAGTTTGGCACTGCAGCTAAGATATGTTCCATGTGAGAGGCAGCGGAATGATAGTCCATGATATGTAAGGTCTAAAACCAAACACACAGCAGTCACATATCCTTCTAGGAAAAATTATAAGACATAGAGGGCAAGATTTATTTCAGATATAAAATCCTCACCGTTGAAAAGTATTCTATAAAACATGGTGGTAGAACACCCTGAAATCTATTAAACATAGTTGTCTAATAATATAAATTAGTTGAAAAATGGAATGTAAATTTCCTAAGCAAATGTCAAAGATCAAACACATAAGCTAATGTTAAAAATAGCTTATATTAATTGTTAATATTGCTAGGCAGTCTTACTCTGCAAACTCATTTAACCTCAAAAAGAAAACTTACAAGATGACTGACATTATTATCCGTATTTTCTAGATGAGAAGGTTGAGACACAGGGAGCAAATTGCCTTAGGTTATATAACTAGAAACTGGATACAGCAGCCTGAATTTTTTTTAATTAAGAAATTGGGAGAAGTAGATAGTAAGATCCCTTGGATATTATATATACATAGCTGAAAAGAATGTGGCTAAAATCTCACCTTCCCTTTTTCCTCCACATCATTATTTTCCCATTCTCACTATTTCCCTCACTGGCCTTAATTTTCATCCAGTACTCAGCTGAACATCAAGCAAACAAACAAACACACCCCCCCCCCAAAACAGAAATTGTTTTTAATTATTCCCTTTCCTGCAAAACTCATATTTAACCTGACAGAAATCTCAGCAGCTTTACATTCAAAATGTCTCTTCTTCATCGATTTGCTCACTTCTACTGTCACATCCTTAGCAAATAACCATCATTCTTCCCACCTCTGGCTGCTTCTATAACTTTCAATCGATCTCCCTGACTTTTGCCCTAAACCCTTTAGTCAACTCTTCACCCGGCAACCATGAAACATGGAGCCGTCCCCTTAACATCCTCCCATTGCTCCTGGGACGGAACGCTGATGGCTTCTTGTGTCCCCGGATGCCCTGCATGTTCTGGCCTCTGCTTCCTGCTTCCTCCTTATCCTGAATTTAGCATGCCCCTCTCATGTTTTGACACCTTATATTTTCAAAAAATATACTTCATAGAATATTGGAATAATATAGCAAACACACTATGCTCCAGCCCACTGCGGGATGGACCTGAAGAAATGTTGGGCCTAACTGAATAAAATGTTATAGGATAATTAAAATATTATTAAAATAAGGGCAAAATTTATCAACTGTCATCAAAACCCCATATAGAGATAAGGTCATAATTGTAAATACTTTTATTTAAAAAAATAAAGACTAAAACTCCATTTTAAAGGTTGCACACAAAATATTAGGAAAAATATAAGTGGTAAATACTAGATTTATAAATTATACTGTTTACCAATTCAAATTATTTTAAAAAACTACAAAAAATGTAATCAAGAAAAATTAAATTGAATAGCAAATTTAATGACAGAAGAATTCTTTAATCCTTTAATTTTTAAATTTTTTGATTGTAGAAAACACTATATTCATAAAAATTTAAGTATTATATTTAGTGCTGATTCCACAGCATCTAGAACCATACCTGGTACAGGGAGGTGCTCAATACTATTTAGGAAATACATGAACTTTATAGAAAAATATTACTTGTCTCAAGACATAAAGAGCTTCAAACGAGCAAGAACCCTGGGGGGGGATATTTTATATATCAAAGCATTATCTTGAATTTCAAATCCTCTCATTCCATAAAATTGAGCACTTATATGCCAGGAACTACTCTAGACACTGAAAATACCCACCCACTAACCACCCCCAATGTCTTCATAAAGTCTCTTTTCCTATTATCAATAAAAACATAAAAAATAAACCATAATGAAACAGGTGGTGATAGGTGCTATGAAGGAAACTACAGCAGTGTGAGGGGAATAAGAAGGGTCCATGGATGCTCATCCCTCAGGCATGGTCCCTTTGGTGCTATGGAGCAGCAGGCCTGAAAAACCATAAGCAAAGCATGGAGAATGAGCTAAGCCGGTTCCAAAGAAGACAGAAGGTGGACGAGCCCTGAGAAGCGTGTGCCTGTGCCCGGAGCTGAGTGAGCCAGGCACGAGTGGCCAGACCCAGGTCGTGTGGGCCTCAGGGGCACTGTCCTCTGAATAGGAACGGAGGCTGCTCTGGTCTCCGTTCGAATGTGATCTAACCTGCGTTGTGGCTGTGGTGTCGAGCGGAGACTCTGGGGTGCAAGTGAAATCTGGAAGAACAACTTCAGTGTCGGTCATTGCTCAGATCCCAGCAAGAGATGATGGTGGCTGAAACCAGAGCAGGTACGGGGAAAGTGTCAAAAGTGGTAGAGCTCTGGGTATATTAATGGCCAAATTCTGGATTCGTACTGAAAATGGAGCTCACAGGATTTGCTGATGGATGGGGAGAACTTATACTTTAAGATAGTAAAACACCTCTATAAACTGCAATAACAAAAGAAAGTGCAATACTTGTTCAGTGCAGGAATCAGTAACTAGACCATATGAGAGATAGCCCATTAACAGATGCTAGAACATGTTTGTTTTTTTTTTTGAGTACATGATTTGTAAAGGTTGACTTTACAAATCAAATATGTGGAGAAGAAAGAATTATCTACTAATTGGTGCTAAGATAATTCATTACCTATTTTTAAGTCATTCTTACCATCACACATGCCAAAGGAATGGTAGATGGAATGATAAATTTAATGTGATCAATTGTTAAAGGCAACCATTAATACCTAGAAGAAACTTTTGATGAATTTTTATCTGAGCTCAGTACTCATAAAATTTCTAAGTTTAACAGCAATGAAGGAAATCACAAAGAGGAAAAAGTACTAGAGAGTTAGCTAGATAAAACAGAAGTTTCTATAGGTCAAAAATGAATAAACAATTAAAATCAAATGAATTTTTGGCATAATATGACAAGTCAATATGCAGAAATATACTTAAAAACAAACAAAGAAAAAACAAATCCTAACCATATGGTAGGGAACTGGCTTAAAGACCAAAAACGGAGTCATGCTAACACAATACTTCTTCCTGAAATCAACTCTGATGCTAATCATGATTTATATTTTCTTAAAATCTTCAGCATTGAAAGTGCCACTCGATGTTTCAGATAGAAGGAAGACTTGGAACATAAAACTGAAATGGTTAGCTAAATGATGATATCACAGAACATTTAGTAGTCAGGTGACCTATAGTTTAGACATATAGGAAGAATTACTTTGGGAAGAAATATCCAAATAATACGTATAAGTAAATGACTCTACATCATCAATTATAACTAAGAGTTCTAAAAGTTACAATATGCTGCTCCCCAAATATAAGATCCCAATATATTGCTGTGGATAAATGAGGCAATAAAATACCAGATAATCAAATGTGAAATGCCATCAAAATGACAGTGGACAGTATTATGAATAATATATGTAATACTAATGGTCACTGACTCTCTAGGAGAAGAAGGAAAATAGAACGATCTCAGGAATGAGAGGACTGTGAAAATAAACTTTAGAAAGCAGGACACTTTCACACAGGTGCAAAATTAAAACCGTACTAATAAATATACTATATGTTTACTGTGAGCTGGGCATTATGTTAAATTCTTCAACATCCCATTCAGCCCTCCCAACAAGCCTAGGAAGGAGGAGTTCTGATCCTCATGTTACATGTGAGGGACAGGGCCTCTGAGCGTGAGATCACACAGCCGATAAAAGCTGAGGGGACCCCAAGGTGAGCCTGCCTGACTCCAAAGTACATTCTCTTAGTCGTTAGCATCTTTAGGCTGTGGACTGGTCTACTACGTATTAGACCTCGGGGACACTCCTTGAAATTTCAAAAGGAAAACACAAGGTCAAGGAACCTGATCTGGGCAGCACCAGTGGAATTCCCTCCCCCAGAGGCAGAGCAGGACCGAGCACAACAAGATTCCGAAAAGGAGTCTTCCGTCCACTGCTTCATCTCTCCAGCAAGTGCTGATTGAGGCCTTGCTATGCACCAAGCACTGGGCTAGGCACTGAATGCTAAATTGGAATCGATTGCTAAGGGCAGAAAGGAATGCTTAGGATGGGCATTCTCGGCTTTTTTAGATCGAACTCCTGAGGGATAAGCCTGCTTTAAAAAGAGAGGTCTTTTCTTGCCCTCAAATAGTGAGCGTGATAAACCACAAATCTGACACATGTCCTTCTGTCTGAATTTAACCCATGAACGTTTTGAGAGGTGAAACATGTGGACCATGGGTATGGTTTTCTGAACACTTGAAGAAAATAGCACAAGGTCATAATTTTGGAATGGGAAGATGCTTTCTACTTGTTAAATGCAAAATCTGTTGAGATTCCCTGTACATTTACTCCTATATTCCCAATGACTAACCAAATACGTTTAGAGCTGGTTTACTTCCTACTACGATTTGGGTTATATTGGCAATGCTGCCTAATCTTTATCTTCAGGTTTCTCCATCCTCTCTCCATGATGTCAACTCTCAGGGTATTATATATGCCCTCTATAAAACCTGGGAAGAGAGTATGAGTTTTCCTTTAAAACACGTGAAAGAGAGGACTTATGTAGGGTGGGTGTGCTCTTAAAAATGTTATATTGTATATGAACAAGTGAAAACATCAAGATATTTCCATAATTAAATATTCTCTTCTAAATTATGGAGAGTTAATTTATTTCATCAATTGAATTCGATCCTAGCTGACAAAATTTTCTAACTGGAAATGTGATGTTTGTGTAACTAGCTTACTTGGAAAATAATGGCTTTATGTTAACCAGCCTCCAAAAGTCTAAGTGTAGGACACCGGACTCCTCGAAGGACGGCTCCAGCCCAAGTCATTATGAAGGTGAGGCTGGAGCCCAAGAAGGAGGAAACAGGCTGCATTGCACATGAGCATGACCTAGTGGCTGGTTCCCTGAGTGGCATTTACGGCAGAAAAGAAAAGACTACTCGTCTGTTTTCCAAGTGTCAGGGTAAGTGATGTGTATGCAGCTGTGTTCACGGAGAGGTGAAGAACAGGAAAGAATAGCAACCTAGAGAGAAGGCATAGGTAAGAGCAGGACATTTGCAATCCCTTAATGTTAAGCAGTTGCGTCTCCTCACTGCCTTCAGGAACCTGGACCCATCACAAGCACTTCTTTGCTTAAGTAAACAGAATGCTCTTACTGATTCTTCACAAGGAACCAAATATGATAAACTTTGCCTCATACTGGCTCCCAAGTCATTGTGGGGAGTTTATTTAGACTATGAGACACTTAACAGAGCTTACGGCCAGCATGACTTGCCATACGCACTTCATCAGGGGATCGCTGGCCAGTGTGCACTTATATTGCTAAATAATGTAATATAAGTGGGATGCGTCGATCCTAGAGAAAATGCAAAAATGCTATGTAATGTTTCCTAGCCAAATATGTAATATATATGCCTAAACACCTCTACAGTCCCCTTAAATGTGGCTTTGCATGCCTGTCAACATTTTGATTCAGGTCGACTACAAGACAAATTATCTGAAGCCCTTTTTATAAACTTCCAATGATAAGAGTTTCATCTTAAACACATGACTATTGCTAAAAGAGTCAATATTTTGTTCCTATCAGATTTTATAGAACTAGACATTTCCTGCCAGGAATTATGAACTTACTACAATATTCCTATAATATGTCTCAGTAATTTGGAGGAAAAATAAGGCCAGAGATGCTAAAGTGACAGTCCTGCTAAAATAAAATAAAAATTAAAAATCCAAGTCTTGATTGCCTCATTTGAAAATTATGTTGCATAAATTTGTGTGTTATTTTCATGAGGTTCATCTATATAAATTTAAATTTTTTTATTTTTAAATTTAATTTTTTAATTTTAATTTTTAAATTACTTTTGAATTTAAATACTTTGGGATATATTGCCTACATATTTAAATTCTGTTGAGTAGTAAACCTATGAATGCTAAGAGATTTTTTAAAATTATCACATCTCTGATTAGGAGTGAAAGTAGCAGCACTGAAAGTAAGATGTAGAGTATGATTTAACAACGAAAGGTTTGGACAGGAGTATAGAGACCTGGGTTCTATTGTCCACTTCGTCACAAATATGTTGCATGATCCAGGCCCTCAGTTTCCTGTTTTCAAACCACTGATGGAGGGGAGATTCATAATTTTCTGTATGAGGTAGAATGGTTCATGTTGCAAGAACAAAAAAACCCAGCTCAATTAGCTTAAAGGATAAGGATTTTTTAATGTGTGCAATGTGAGAGATGAGCTTTCGGGTTGGACTCAGGCTCCATCTTAGCGATGTAATTCTCTCCATCTCTCCAGCCTGGTATTAGCTTCATTCTTGGCCTGTCCACCCTCACCATCACCAGATAGATGCCAACATCTGAGAACACACATTCAGAGACAATATGTCTGCCTCGTATTTAGAGCAAAGTTTTGCATTGTTCTCTGATTAGACTAATGGGGACTGATACCCTAGAAGTGCCTCAGGTGTGTGGGAGAAGTGTGCCTGCCTCCTAAAAATCTGGCGTTTTTTAGAGAAAGGAGCAGAGAAAATGGATGTTATATAGATAACCAATAAATAACCAGTACACATTCATGTTTTGTTTTGTTTTGTTTTTACCAATTTTGACCTTCTACTATTTTAAGTTCCTTGAGCCTCACTAAATGTGTGCATTTATCCAACTAGTGTTTATTTAAAATCTAAATCATGGCTCCTAGCTCCCTCCCAGAGAGATAACAGCTTGATTAGAGAGAGAGATAAGAGAAATAATTATTTCAATAGCCAAAGGAAAGGTTGTATGAAAATACATAAATCAGAAACAAATGAACGTGGGGAGGTATAGTGTAGAACATGGGGGTAGAGGCATAAGGCAGTGATCTGAGAAGCCTAGAGAAAAAGATTAGCCAAAGAACAGGGTGAATGGGGAAAGGGGGCAGAAGGTGACACACGAAAGACTGTAGGAGTCAAACTGTGAAGAGCCTTTGTGGACCAGTGCGGAGAGCTTCCACTCTGTATAAATATATTCAGATCTTTCAGGGGAAGTGGAACACTCATTGCCATCTTCAGAAAACTGAAAGCATCATTTAGGTACCATAACATCAGTGACCAACTCAGAACTTTGCTGCCTGCTTCCTTCGCTATGCAGAGCTTTTTAATTTGATGTGGTCCCACTTGTCTGTCTTAGTTTTGTTGCCTATGCTTTTGGCATCATATCCAAAAAAAAAAAATCATTGCAAGACCAGTATCAAGGAGCTTTTTCTCTATGTTTTCTTTAGAGTTTATGGTTTCAGGTCTTACCTTTAAGTCTTTTAATCCATTTTTAGTTGATTTCTGTGTAAGGTGTAAGATAAGGGTCCAATTTATGAAGAAACTATCCTATTTCATATTCTTGTCACAGATCAGTTTATCATATATGTGTGGGTTTATTTCTGGGCTCTCTATTCTGTTCTATTGGTCTATGTGCCTATTTTTATGTCAGCACCATACCGTTTTGGTTACTGTAGCTTTGTAATATATTTTAAAATCAGGGAGCATGATGCTTTCAACTTTGTTATTCTTGCTCAAAATTGCTTTGATTATCTGGGATCTTCTGTGGTTCATTATGAATTTTAGAATTGTTTTTGCTGTTTCTATAAAAAAAAATACCATTAGGATTTTGATAGAGATTACACTGAATATGTAGGTCACTTTGGAGAAAATATTTACAAATAATATATCTGATAAAGGGTTAATATTTAAAATATATAAGGAACTCCTACAATTGATTAGCAAAAAGCAAGTAAACTGATTAAAAGGGCAAAGGAACCGAACAGAGGGCATACAAATGGTCAACAGACGTATGAAAAGGTACTCAGTATCACTAACTATCAGGAAAACACAAATCAAAACCACAATACGATATCAACTCACATTTGTCAGGATGACTATTATGAAAAAGAAAAAATAGGTAATATTGGCAAGGGTGTGGAGACAAGGGAAATCTTATACTCTGCTGCTAAGACTACGAAATGATGCCATCGCTATGGAAAACAGCATGGCAGTTCCTCAGAAAACTAAAAATAGAACTACTCCATGACCCATTAATCCCACCCTTAGTATATATCCAAAGGAAACTGAAAGCAGTACCTCAAAGTATCTCCGACAACAGCATAAATGAACCTAGAGTATATTATACTTATAAATCACAATATCCCAACAATTTAACACAGCGATATTGACTAGAAATTCAAAATTACACATTAGAGAAATGTAATAGAAGCGGTAATAGTCTTAACATTCAATGTAAATCAAAGAAACAAGAGTTTCTCACTTGGGACATCAGATCTCACTTCAGATGTCAGAACTATGTCATGACTCTTAAAATGAGCGAACTTACAGGTTATCAAGGGAAATATAAGCAGTGTAGACCCACAAGCACAGGACTGATTAGACTGAAAATATGAGATCTCTAATTCCTTCCTAATAATAGAATGAAACTATCAATCCATTGATCTATGCTACCTTCTGGGAGAATAAAAGGGAAGTGATTTATTATTTTGGGGAAAAGGTACTTTGGTGACTTACCCTTTTCTTTAGATATAAATCATTTTTAGTTTTCTGAATACTGCCTCTAAATTAAGATTCTAGAGCAGGTGGAGAAACTGGAAGTTACCAAGGACCCTCAAATTTGGGCCAAAAGCCAGGCAGAGATGGGTGTAAACCAAATAACTACTCAGTTTCTTTATGCCCAGGTGAGCTGAGGCTCTGGGAATTTGGGAATCTCTGAAGGATGTAACTTGGGGCTGGAGAAGGTTCCAGAAATTCATTCTGCTTTGCAGCCACTGCAGAGAGAAGCATTCCTAACAATACAGGACCTACTCAAGCAAGGTGAACATTTTCAGAATTGCATGAAACTAAATTTTCATCAGTGTCCTGTGGGACTCTCTGAATGACTCCTGTATTTTCTCCTCTGCATTTCAAAACACCTGGAGTAGATGTTCTTTTGGAAGAAGAGAAGGCCAAGGTCAAAACAAAGCCAGAAAAGCAGCTGTGCATCCCTGGAACCCCCAAGGATCCAGTGTTTTTCCGGAGATTCCTGAGTGTCACAAAGCTGGGCAACTCAGACCCTGTGGTCCAGCCTCTGACCCTCAGACCCTGGGGGAGGCTCCCTGATTAATTCAGGAGCAAAGGCCCTTTCTGTATTGCTAGATGGCATATTCATGCCTCAGGCTGATATACAACAAAAAGCATTAAGTTATGGCTCCATTCCAAGAAAGAGGCCTTCCTCATTGCCTAATTCCAAGTGAGAAACGCACAAATCTATTTCCACATGGGAGGCAGTGTACAATCCTGGAATGACTTCGATGGTCCCATAACCGAGGGCCAACTGAGATTTTTTGCTTCATTCATTTTCTGGAAAACTATTTAGCCATGTACATCAGCTGGAGTTTGAAAGCCAAACAAGTAGTAAAGAAAAAGGAAAGAATTTTAAAGGAGAATGAAACAACCACAACAGGACAAATAATCCTGAATCGCAAATTAGAACGCTCCACTGGCAGAGACACAAAGGTAATATTTTCACTAGAATGAATAGTCCTAGAAAAATTTGTTCTCCAATATCAGACACAACTGGGCCTTTCCTTCCATGTGAGACATGAATGTCTCCTTTTTCCACTTCATCTTTTTCAGTTATCCAAACAAAATTTTAGCAGCAGAAAAAATATGAATTTAGTCCATTTAGGTCCAGTATTTCCTCGTTAATGGATTAACTCCCTGGCAGCAGTCAAACAAGGCAGTCTGACTCCAGAATAGTTCTTTCTCTTTTATCACCTTTAGAGTTCCAATGTCGCTGAATAACTAATTATACTCTACTTAATTTGGTACCAGTGCAAGAAGCAGACACCTCAGGAGCACGTGAATCTCATCCTACAGAACCCTTGGGAGGCTTTGTACAGCCCAGAGATGGTCTGCTAGTTCAAATGTCCTTTCTTTCACGTGTGCGTCAGAACACTCTAACTTCAACCGCTCTGCTAAGAGGCTGTTGTTTTAGTTCAAAGTGTGCACAAAGGAGAGGATCACCATGTACGGACCCATATTTGCTTAACTGTCTTCATTTCCCCCCGCGCCCTGCTATTCGAGTGCTCTGTGTTCCTTTTTCTTTAGCTTTGTCATGACGGTAAGTGAAGAAAAATTGTGTCGTTCCTGGGAATAGCATGTGCCGAAGAGCCTAGTATTTATTTGGCCTAGCGTTTCTCACAACTACGAGTTTAACGATGCCCTTACTTTCTTCGATACTAAGTGGCGAAGCACAGAGTATGGCCCAGGTGGTTAGTTAGCTCAGGGAAGTTCTTTGTCCCTGAGTTGATGCTCCATGTTCCAGAAGCCAGAGTGCCCATTTCTCCTCTCTTCTGTGATGATTTTGAAAATAAATGCCACTCTGGGTGGTGGGATTTAAAGTAAATTTAAATACAAAATCGACACCAACAAAAGAGAGAGACAGAGGGAAAGAGAGAGAAGAGGAGGAGACGAGGAAGAGGAAGAAGAATGGAAAAGAAGGGATGGGAAGAGAAAAGAGAAAAAGTGTCCCTGTAGAAAGACCTGGAAACGCAGTTAGGGCAGCCACTGCAGTAGCTCACTGCTCTTGGCTGTGGGCAGTGGCTGGGTACCCAGTGTTGTCAATCATTCACTCCCAAAGCTGTCATACGACTTGAGGTTGCAACACAGAATAGCATCAAAGCTTGAAGTGGGGTAAGGGAAGGGAAAATAACAGCAGTTCCTCGAATGTTACTACATCTCTGCATTTGGAAAGGTTTCCAAGTGCCCTCCATTACCCTTGTCTTTCCTCTACCTGACCTTCATTTTTCCCTTCTTTTGTCTGCAATGACGGCCTCTTTAGGATCTACTATGTAGCATATCGAATGGTAGGGATACAGTCTAACTGGTGGGGGTGTTGGAAGGGAAGAAAGACGTTCAGTCTGTTTGTTCACACCTCCCGCATCAGCCCACCAGCTACTCTGTCCATCCTTCCCACCAAACTGCCCAGCCACCTTAGCTTGCAGCTGGTGACTTCCTCGACACTAATTCCAATGGCAGCCCCATAATTTCAAAATCGAGATTCCCAGCATCGCTCTGCCCTTTTGCCCATTTCAGAAATGATTTTCAGCCTTTCTAGAGATCCTAATGCCGTGCCTCGTTAACCCACCTCCTCACTGCCATTGCTGCTTGGATCCGTTCGATGAGCTGGACTCAGAGCAAAGCCGTTTACCCTCTGGGGGCTTAATAACAGCATCGCTTACAGGCCTGTCAAAACCATGCCTTTGTATACTTGACCCCAGGAGCTTTGAACTTCTTTTCAGTGTTATTATACAATAAAGCTCTCTTTATAAGATTGCTTTTCAATTGAGTACTTGAAATAGAGAGGGTAAGGCAAGTCATATTTACCTTCAGTTTCATACCCATTCATCTTGAGAGGGAGCATGTGTCTCTTTTGGAGCACTGAGCATTACAGAGCAGAGCCAGGAAGTACAAAATGGTGTTCTTTGCTGCCCACCCATAAACTATGCCCCGCGTCCAGAGCCAAGCACGGCCGCCGAAGTGCTTCTCTCCACGGCAGCTAAGCCTGTGGTCTCCCCTCCAGGCCTCCCCAGGGAACAGAGCCTAGAACTATAGTCGATCCACCTCTGAACATAAGTGTTTTACTGTCTTTCTGAGGCCAACACCCCCGTCCTGAAGTTCTCTTGGATTTCTTCCCTCTACAAGCCCCGCTGAGCCGCCTCTTCAGTCCACACGGCGGCCGCCTCCGCCTGGCCCTCTGGGCAGTAACTAGGTCAGTTGTGACAAAAAGGTTTCAGTTGTCGCTAATGCCTCTTGCTGCAGGTGGCAGGCAGGTTCCTGTGTGTGGTTCACATCAGGCTCTGCTTATTATCCCAGTGTACCTTACCTGGGTTTTTTCCTTCTTTTTTTTTTCTTTTTCTCTGGCCCCTGGCCCATTTCTGCAAAAGTAAGGGTGTCGTTTCTTCAACAAACAAAGGATTTCCTCTGCACTTCATAGGTTTGGTAAAACTCCACCACTTTAATATTTCTCTTCCTACTCAAGGTTTTTTTTTCCAAAAAGCACTGTGCCATAAGGGCTATTGGACAGCATGAAATGTTAGGCTTTTTTTTTTTTTTTCTTTTTTTGAGTACAAGCCCTTAGAAAACCTCAGGCCCATAAGCTCCGTCACCTGCTTGGGTTCTTACCAGGCTGTGGACTCAGGTATTCAGAGACTGGGTAGCTAAGTCCTTTTATTTATGCTCCCATTAGGAAAGGAATAGACATGGAATCAAAAATTATAGCATTAGATTGTTTTCCGGTCAGTTAAGTCTCTTCTTTATAGGAAGGATGTTTCAGAAATAGATTGAAAGATCAGCTTTTTAAAAGTTTTGAAATAATCTTTAAGTACAGTAACCATTCACGAGTGCTTACTTTAGGCTATATAGGCTTATATAGATTGCCTTATTTAATTGATTCAATAATCTTATGGGTCTTATTACAATTTCCATGTTACAGATGTATAAATAGGTTCAGAGTAAGTAACCTGCCTACAGTCTCAAACAAGAAAATATCAAAGCCGAAGTATGAGTGCAGATTTTATTGAAGCCAAAACCTGTGCCACTAGCTGCCCTATCAAAAAGCCTCCTTACTGCAAACATATGATTTGAGTTATCCAAGCTCTCGTAATGATCATGTAGAAATTAAGACATCGTAGCTGCCAGCATTTTTTTTTTTTTTGCTAGCTTCTCTAGCTATATTTTAAAAAAATCTGGACTACTGATCCCCAGGATACATTGAACATGATTTTGCCTCTCCTTAACTATGTAAGGCCTACGTGCTAAATTCAGGTCATCTCAGGCCTCCCGTGGCCTGTCATGTATCAGTGTCACGACCTCTCCCCATTACACCAGACTGACAGCCTGACAGTTGCAAAACTCTCTCAAACACATCACTGAAATATTTCAAACATGTTAACTGCCTGACATGCTGAATGTTAAACTTGGTATTACTCTCAGGTGTTTCTCCTAAGTTGTTTTAGCATTTGCTCAAATTCCTCATTAATTCAGTCCTACTTCTTATGACACAATTTGCATAAAACCGCACAACTGAGACTACTCTGTCACGCCAGAAAACCCACTTCCTGGTTTCCAGACAAAAACCATCCAAACGAATCTGAATTTACCCTGATATTTAAAAGACGTTTAGAGGTTTCCTATTCCTATTAGTATCATTATTCATCTTAACGATAGGCATTGGTACAATTCTTTCAATGTATGTCACATGGATAATCTTACTTAATCCTCACAACATCCCTATGAGGTAGATGTTATTACCTCATTCTACAGGTAGAAAAACTGAGGCCCGGAGAGACTAGATAAACTTCCGAGAGCTCATAGCCAGGGGGTGATAGACATGACAATCAAGCCCAGTTCATCTTCTCCAAAACCAATGTAGCTACTGCTACACCATGCTCCTGATGCTGAATTCAGATACTCTTTTTGAGGTCTTCATAAGAATAAAACCTGTAGTACAAGTCAAAATGCGTCCTCTCTTTTTTCCCTGAGGGAAGGGCTCCCAGGGTAAACAAAGAGACAAAGAAAAACTCTAAAGCCCTACCAAACATCTTAGAAAGCATTACAAAGGCAGCCACTATCAATTTGAAGGGGGTTTTTTTCTCTTTATTCTCTTTCCCTCTTTTTTTTTTTTTTGGAGAGCAGATTTCTGCTCACAAGGGGTAGGTTTCGAACCCCATGCAGTTCTTCAAGATGGATTCTGAAAGGCTGAAAGGCAGAAGTAAAGGCCAGTGATATCTGACAAAGGAGAAGAAGAAATCTAAGGGTCTGGTTAAGATTTTTAAACTTTTTTACCAGTGTTCATTTCTACTTCCTGTTACCGACCACCTCCAGGAGTGACCGTCGAGTGCCCCATTCCTTTCACTGTATCTGAGCATAGTCGCCCTGTGTCTTCCTCTACGCACGTGCATGGTGCTGCTGACACGCAACAGGCTGGGCCTCTGCGGCCGCTTCTTCTAAAGCAGTGATACCTGACTACGTTCGTCTCTTGTCCCATCCAGCCACCCCCTCTGCCGCAAAGGCATCTGGGATCATTGGTAAGACGGCTGATGGAGGCAGAAGCACAGTCTGTCAGTGGCAAAGATCAAACCCAATTAGGACACCCGTTGTGAGACCAAAACTCACGATGCGGAAATCGTCAGGTCAGGGTTCCAGTCAACTACGACACGTGGGAGGTGTGATTTCACGGGGGTCATCACCAAAGCTCTTCCACTGGCGATCAAGAGTGTTCGCCCTTCTTCTAAAAGGAAGCATGGCAGCCAGACTCTCAAACTTAACGCGATTTAAAAACCCGTCATTCGTTCTCTAGTCTCATCCCTTGCTACTCCCCGCTCTTAGAGTCTGTGCATCAGCCACGCAGAACTTCTTTCCCTTCCCTAAACATACCACTCGCCTTTGTACGTACCGTTCTTCTTCCTCCTCCCCATCTTAGTTTTGCTTAGGTAAACTATTCAAGTTTCGATTAGACATCAATCCTCCCAACAAGCTTTTTCTGACATCACCTCTCCCCACCCCTAGTCAAACCTACTCCAGAAGGGAGCACATAATACTAGGTACTTTTTACATACAATAGCATTGACTCCCTCACTTAATGAATGTTTATTAAGCACCGAGTTACTGCTCTGGGTTCTGGATGGAGTGAACAAGAGGGACAAGATCCCTGCTATCGTTCTAGTGGAGAAACAAGACACATCAATCATAAAATCAGAGGCTGAAAGAGACTTTGAGAGGCAATTTGAGTCCAAGCTTCCCCATTTTCAGACACAGACATATTTAAACAAGCTCTACAAGAGGTGAATCTACCACCTATATTATTTTAAGCCCTAAAGGCAGAGATTCCATGACCTTTCACAATAACTCAAGTTATTGACAGTGGTGGCTGATTTACTTCTCATCCCAATGAAGACCATGACACAGTCTTTGATTAGATCTAATAACTTTAAAAGTGTAAAAAGTTATCAGAGGTTTATATTAAAGAATTAATGCTGAATGGCACTAAAGTCAAAATCTGTAAATATTTTGTGTTCCTGAATGTAAATGTCAAGATAATTAGTATTTGAACTGAAAGCTAAATAAGGAGGTGGCTGAAATAGAAGAGAGCGTAGAGTATATTGGCTTTTAGCTTCAGAAAAACAGTTCTGTGAATTTTCTATCCTCTTGACCTACAACTATATCAGCAAAAGGACAATTGTTCAATTTATCACAAATTAGATCATCAGTGCATCTGAAAAACATTTATCACAAATGAGGTCATCAGTGCATCTGAAAAACAGTAGTGCCCACAGGTTTGCTCAGCAGTATCCACTGGCATTGCAAATAGGTTCCATTAAGCAAAGGACCTAGATTTCATCTCTCGTTCTCACCTAAACTCTTAACCTTAGGTTCTCTTCTAGCAGAGAGCCCCTGGTTATAGTATATTTGAGTTTCCCTCTAGTGAGCTGATTAAAAAAAAAAAAAAACTCTTACACAAGAAAATTTAAAAGGGAATCTACACACCCATATACCAGGATCACTGTCCTTTAAATAAATCACTGAATTGTATTCAAACTATAAAAATTAATACATGAAAATCCAACAGATAACAAATGGTCTATTTGAACAAGTGTTATTGAGCAAATCATCATGGCATATGCAAGGTACCAGAGTATACCTGAGGAGGATGCCAAGGGGATTAAGATACAGTGACTGCCTTCAGCTGAGCACCTCTCTAGTGAGACAAAGATACCCCACAATGGACATTGGGAGAGAGAACAAGCTTACATCTGCCAGAGAAACTGCAGAGTTTCACCAAGAAAGCGGCATCAAAACTTAGCCTTGAAGGGTAGTGAATATTTTAGTATCTTTTTAAAGAAAAATAAATCTTCATTTATTTAAATCGTAAGTCAGATTTTCTGCTTTTCATGAGAAAATGCATTCCTAACTGATGTAGTGGAAAATGCCAACAACCAAAGATATCTTTTTCTTTTAATTATTGCAACATAATTGACATATAACATTATATCAGTTTCAGATGTACAACATAATGATTCAATATTTGTATGTATTGTGAAATGACCATCATCATAAGCCTAGTTAACATCTGTTACCATACAAAGACATAAAAAAAATTTTTGCGTATCTTTTTGATTGTAAGAATAAGGCTACAACTTAGGCTGGCTTCAATACGAAAAAAATTTTGTTTCAATGACAAGCTCAGAAGTAAAGAGGGCTCTAGGCTCAGCATGAATAACTTCATGATATCAGTCAGGTTCTCTCCATCTCCTCCTTCATCCTTCACCCTCCATCTTTATCTTCATCTTTGTTGGGTGATAATAGTTCAAGTATCACATCCAGCTACAGCCACAACAAAGGAAAGTGAGCAGCAGTCTCCCTCATTGGTCAGACAAAGCCTTTATCAGCAGATCTCCTTTACATCTGATTGGCTGGGGTAGGCCACATAAAGTTTCCTAAGCCAATCTCTGCAAAGGACAGGGAATTCCCAAGACTGAAGTAGACTGCCCATCCTTTGCCGTGTGCAGTTAAACAAGCAAAAATGAAGGGCTGGCATGCTCAGTGGGGAGGACATCACGAACAACAGCGGGAGTCAGAAAATACTGGGCATGAAAATAAGACCGTATAGACATGAATAAGATGCAGAAGATATAGCAAGAGAAGGAAAAATGATAATGAAAAGTATCATTTATTAGGCAGTTATGTGCCAGGCATTATGCCTAGAAAGTTATATATGTCATCAAATTTAATTCTCACAATGACTGTTTTGTGGGGGATATTATTACCCCATTTTATAGATGACAAAACTGAGGCTGACAGACGTTTAAGAGATTGTCCAAGTCCTTATAGCCAGTAAGTGATAGAATCAGAATTTAACTGCAGATTTATTTGATTCCAAAATTCATATATCATGGTACACAGGAATCTAATTCAGCTAAAGAATAAGGTATATGTAATAAAGGGCAATAAGGAAATAATTAGAGCTGTATTGTGGAAGAATTTAATACCAAAATAAGGAATTTGGGTTTTATTCTGTGGGTAAAAGGAGATGCTGAAAAATTCCTGAGCGGGGGGGGGGGGGGAGTAAAGATTAGAACTGTTTTTTAGAAGGAATGTCTTATCCGTGATTTGTAGAATGGATTATAATAGGCAATCAGACAACTGAGTGACCTAAGAAGCTATGGCAATTCATCTGGCAAATCATGATAAGGACTGGAATCAAGTTAATGGCAGTGCAACTAGGGAGAAAAAAAAAAAAGCAGAATCTTGGAATTTGGCAACTAATTGTGGGATATGAGGGATTAAGGAGAGGGTGAGGTGGAAGATGACTCAGAGCTCAGAAGTCTTGGAAACTGGTCGAATGGTGGCATTATTCACATTAGAAGAGACATCAAGAGGAGTTGGCTAGCTGGTGGGAAGAAGGGCAAGGCTTACTTTAACTTCTTAAATCTGTCCTTGACCAGAACCTTGATATTTAGCACAGATTGAGACAACAAAACGGTAAAGATCAGTGCTACAGACTGCAAGAGGAGAAATACACCAATCAGTTGTGTTTTTCCACCTTTCCAAATCTGTGTTTGATTTTCTTTCCTCGATCCCTTCATTGTTTGGCAATTGCTCTATTAGTGGATGAAATAAAACTTGCAGAGATGGTGAAAGCACTTCATGGCTTCTCTTTGGCATATCTGAATTGCCAGCATCACTACTCTTGCACTTTGGGGCCATGATTAAGTAAAATAAGAGTGACTTGAACACAAGCACTGCACGGATAACACGATAGTCAATCCGATAACCAAGGGTACTACTAAGTGACTAATGGGTGGGGAGTGTGAGTACGTCATAGATAACATTGGGCAAAGGGACGAGTCACATTTCAGGCAGGAGGAAGAGGAACACATGAGATTTCATCATGCTACTCACACAGCATAGGATTTAAAACGTATGAGTTAAGTATTTTGGAATTAACCATTAAATATTTTCAGACCATAATTGATCACAGAGAACTGAAACTGCAGAAAATGAAACCATGGATAAGTGCAGATGACTGTAGTTAATATCTAAAATATGTCAGGAAGTCTTGCAAATCAACAAACAATAATAAAAAAAAAAAGACAGGAACCCACAAAACAATGGTCAAAAGAAAAGTCACAGTAGAGATATCTCAAAAGGCAATCATATGAAGAAACAGAATAGAATAAAAAATTACAGAACTTCAAATCAACATAGAAATTAGCAATGAGATATTACTTTACGCCTATCAGCAAAAACTGCAAAGCAGATTATTACCCGGTGACTTTGGAGACATGGGGATACGGAACCTTTGGACTGCTGGTGGGAGGGTGGACAGTGAGCACAGTGTCAGCGCTCAGTCAAATTTAGTACAAAGTCCCTCCGCCCCAGCTGCCTCACCCTTGGGTGTGAGTCTTCCACACCTAACCTTTACACCTAACCCCAAGTGGAATAACACAGTAATATTCATTTCAGTGTCATTCGTGATGTTGTCTGTCAGGGTTGGAGACAACCTAGGTGTCCATCTGTGAGGGAATAGATAAGTAAATGTGAAAGATACGCATTTTAAAATATCATATGGAGGTTAAAAAAATGAAAGGATTAGAAGAACACGCAGCAACCTGAATGGGTCTTAAAAATAATGTTGAGGGGGAAAAACATAATTAAAAGAATGATTTCTATACAAAGAAAATACCATTGATGTCAATTTAAAATAGACACACTTGCGGTATATTCATACAATAGAATTTTACTCAGTAATAAAAACAAATGAACTACAGATGCATACAACGTTTTGAATGGATCTCAAGGGAATTATGTTGAATGAAAAAAGTCAATCTTAAAAGTTACATATAATATAAATTTATTGATGTCACATTCTCTAAAATTAGAGAGAGGGAAAAGAGTTTGTAGTTATCAGGGCTTGGGGATTGCCAGGGGAGATTGTAGAGGTGCTATAAAGTGGTAGCGAGAGGGAGCCTTGTGGTGATGGTGATGGAATAATTCAGTATCTGGAATGTAGAAGTGGTTATATGAAGCTGATAATTATCTTAGAGATATATGATAAATGTACACACATACACACAAAACACAGTTTCCAAACAACACGTACAAATAAAATAATATACGACAAATGTATTAGAATGGTTGCCTGTGCTAGGAAGACAATAAGAGGGAATGAGGTAGATGATAGACTATAAGAATGGATAGATGATAGATAATTGATAGATGGAAAGGTAGATAGATGATGATAGATAGACAGATAGACAGAAATACAGACAGAACATAAAGGAGCTTTGCACAGGTCAATGTTTATACTAGACCATATAATGAGACATAAAATAACTTAACTCTGCACCTCTGGAAAAAAACAAAAGTCAGGACAGAAAAATTTTAGCGCACAATGATCCTAACTTTGAAATAAAAATCTGTTTGTTTAGCAAAGGGACAAGAAAGAAAAGTGTTAAGTATAGCGATGGTTGAATGATGAAATATGTTATTTTTATTTGCTTTTTCAGTTTTCCCAATGTTTTACAAGTTTACATACTATTATCATGAGAAACAAACATTATTAAAGACATTACGAATTATAAAGATTATTACAGATTATGAATACATACATACAAGTTCTATTCAAAGTAACAAGGAAACGTATGCCTTCCAACCTCTTCTCTTTCACATTCTTCCTCTGATCTCACACATCCTTATAATTTTAAAGTTCTCTAAATGCAAAATTAGCATCCTTGAACTCAGCAGCTCACCTATACTCCCTCTTTCTGTCTGTTGTATGTCTCTGACTAGATGTCCTTCCAGAATCTCCAACCCAACACAAAAAAAATCTCGGCAAATTTTTCTGATTTCTGTATTTTTGTAAACGGCACCAACAACGTTCTAGACTGTGTAAGATGTCAGATATGATAACATTAACCTTTCATTGGCCAACGTACAAAATGCACATGAGAAATGCTGACTTTTTAGGCACATCTGCGACTCCTTGAGAGATCTGAATTAAGAGACCATGGTATATTTGGAGAACTTCACATCTCTGATTTGACTAGAAAACATATCGCCTGTAGGGATGGACGAGGAGTACAAAAGACAGTCTGGAGCCAGGATCTAAGGGGTTTTATAAGTCATACAAGAACTATGAACTTCATAGTTTATGATGAAGAGCTACTGAAGAAATTTATGCAGAGAAATGTGATTTTAGAAAGACAAGCCTCTTTTCCTGCCCCCCCCCCAAGCTGCTGCTAGAACTGATCTCCCACAGACCTGCCCCTCCACAGCCCCCATATCTCACCTTCACGCATGATGCTTCCAACAAGGAGACCTATGAACATAACCAGGCAACGCTCCCCGCTCACCCTCTGCACGAAGCCACCAGCTTTTGCTACCGCTGCCGGCCCAGGTTTTACGGAAGTGGGATGAGGTGCCTAGCAGCGGGGGCACCGCGGCGAATCAGTGGGAAAGTAAGAGGCCACCTCCATGTGGGCCACACGCCTGTGCCCTTCACTGACGTGGGCTGGCATGCTTACATCGTGAGCAAGGACGCAGCGCCTGCACGGCCATCAGCCACATCCACAGCCTGCCGCCCAGGCCCTTGTCCCCCGCACGCCAAAGAGAGACCTGTTTGACTGGCTCTGTGCTTTAGAGAAACCAGGCTGGGAGAATGGCTTCAGCCTCACAGGTGCTGCATTTCTCCATGACACGGAAGTTACTTTCTACCCAGGAGAGGAGAGGGTTCAAATCACTCAAACTGCTGAGGGACTTGACCCAGAGACCTCGCTGAGCGGTAAGCCCACCATTCGAGGCCAGGCGCCTTCCATCCCAGCGAGCGTCACAGCCCACAACGCTCCCTCCAAGGAGCTGTGCCAGTACTCAGACCCTGCTGTGACCTCCATACGCTCCGGAGACTACTCTCTCGCATTTGGTGCCATCAATCACACATTCCCCTACCGCATCCGGCACAACATCACTTACCGGGAGTGCAGGCGCGTCCCCAGACCCCACGGAGGGCAGGCACAAGGCCGCACCCGGCAGCCGACCGCGGTCCGTGTCTCGGCCTTGTACAGGATGAAGAAAGAGCGCTTGGATTCGCTGTGACCGATCAAATGGGCCCTGTCGAAGGGGACTCAGCCCTCGCCCCGGTGACTCCTTGCTATGACAGGAAGCACATATGTGACACGACAGCTCGGTGCCATCCGGGGACAGGAGTGGACCCTGCAAGTGCTTACCTGGGTACCATGGCGTTGGACGGAGTAGTGTGGATGTAAAGAGACGTGCAACTGGCTTCCATCACTGTGGCCCCGACTCTGCGTGCTTCACCTCGCCCGGAAGCTGCAGGTGTGAATGCGCCGCTGTAACAAGTTTGCTGACGACCAGCGCGCCTGCGTCTTGATTGCCCCGCCTCCCAAGCCCTGTGAGGGTGGCAGCCATACCTGTGCTCCTGCTGGCCAGGCCCGGCGCCTTCACCACCGAGGCGTCGCGCTCAGCCGTGCCTGCCTGGTTATGCTGGCCACGGCACCGGTGAACCGCGTTGACGAGCGCTCCGATGGCATCCCTCGGCTGCACCCTTGGCTCCTTCCCCTGACGCTGCCAACCTGGCTCTCATGGGACAGACTTCAGTGCTCCCCCCACCCGACCCCACCTCAGGACTGAAACCGTGTGAACACGAGCAGCGCGACGGCCAGGCTCAGCACGCCTGTCCTGGCATCTGGCGACGAGCAGGGCCAATTCCTGCCACTGCAGTGTCACGGCATCACGCCTTCCGCTGTGTGTGGACCCGCGCTGGTCACGAAGTCCCTGGTACCGGGACTCCACCCGGTTCCACTCCACCTCACTGCGGACCACCAGAGCCCACCCAGAGGCCCCAGACCGTCTGTGAGCAATGGAAGGGAATCTGCAGGAGCAGTACAGTGCACGCCCAGGGACGACCGGTGTCTGCCCCCGTGCGATGACTGGAGCCACTTCACTCCCCTGCGGTGCAAGGGAAGAGTGACTTCTGCTGAGAAGAGGTGCAGGGCAGCCGCTCCCAGCCAGGCGCCACCGCCGTGTGTGTACCCACGGTCGCTCCACCCCAGTCCAGCCCCGCCCAGGCCTGATGGGACCCCTCCATCCATGGGCACCTTCCAGCTCTATACCCAGGGCCAGCAAATTGGCCACTTGCCCCTCAATGGTGCCAGGCTTCAGAGGGACGTGGCCAAGACCCTGCCGTCACCGCAGGGCTCCACGGTCGTGGGGATTGACTACGACTGCGGAGAGGATGCTGTATTGGGCAGACTGGAGTCGAGAAGATCCCAAGATTGAAACGTCATCTTTAGATGGAGGAAACAGAAGCGTTGTGATGAATAAAGACATTGGACTACCTAAGGGTTTCATCTTTGCCTCCTTCTCCCAGGTACTCTGCTGGGCAGATGCAGGAACAAAAATCCGGAGCGTATACTGCCTGAAGGAACTGGATGGCATGTCATTCAAAACAATCTCAACTCGCCCTGGGGCGCCGTCAGCTGTGGGGAGGAGGGAGGAGGCTGTATCAGTAAGTAGAGACAGCGGCCAGTTTACTGACTAGTACCTTCCAGGGCAGCGAGCCCATCTCCGCAGGATCACTGCAGTCTACCCTTACTGCCCAACGGGAAGAAAGTAAATATGGCATCATAAAGGGCGTGGAGTTTGCCATCAAAACCTAGACCCTAAAGAACATTTACTGCAAACAAAGGCGAAGAAAGCAAAAAAGGATTTGGCCGTTAGAAGTTTCTGGACATGTAAGATGAACATTAAAGACTGTATTTTGTAAAAATTTATACCTCAATTTTTACTACTGTACTTTTTCAATCATAAGTTATTGCCAAGTTTAGAAAAAGGTAATAGAATTTTAATTGTTGCTTATTAAAGCAACTTTTTTAAATAAAAATTTATATCATATTTGAAAGGTCAAATTCATTAAGCTAAGAACCAGGAATGGTAAGACCTTAAATCTGATTTCTGTTATGGGTTCTTTTTGGACAAGAAATTAAAGTACAGGTGACCAGTATAAAAAATACAATCCTAAAGATCATAAACCTTAACATAATTAGAAACTATGCAGAACCGATGGGAAAGAACAAATTTACTTATAGTTTCCAAACAGAAGTTCTAAGATTATTTTTAACTTCTGTGTCAGTGCATTGCTATTTATATTAAACAGTGCTAGAATGTTTCAATTTATATATTCTGATCCTGTAAGTCCCCCTATAGAGTTATTCACAGGAATTACAACATTTATAAATACCAAAGATATATCAGTTCCTAAAATGTCTAGATTACTTCAATAAAATATTTTGTTTTTCTAAAAAAAAAAAAAAAAGGAAGGAAGAAGAAGGAAAAGAAAGGAAAAAGGAGAAGGAGGGAGGAAAGGAGGAAGGAAGGAAGGAAGGAAGGAAGGAAAAGGAAGGAAGGAAGGGAATTTGCCTCAAATTCAGGCATTGAAGGGGACTGGCACTATTTCCTCTAGCTTGTAAAGGAAGTTTCAGGGAAAAAGCAACAGTGACTATATCAGTCACTGAGTATATTATAAGAGTAAGGTATGGTCACTCCCCTTCATTAATAGAAATGGAGACAAAAAAGAACAAAATATTGCAAAACAAGGTGTAAGAAGCATGGTTGTGATCAGAAAAGCGACAACACGAATGAGGAATCGTCAAGTCGTGCTAACACTTTTATGTAACAAAGCCATTCTCCTTAGGAAGCAGCAAAGCAGCAGTTGGTATTTTGTAAATAAAATCTTAAAAATTCCGAGCAAGCAAAATTAAACGTAATTAAATAAAATGGCTTCTCTAGAATAGGACTTTGTGACTACAAGTAAATTTTCTCTTTGCATGTTAAAGAACTCTGTGGAAAAGAAAATAATTAAGACTTAGCCTTACTAAAGAACATGAGAATTAGTATTCTTCTTAAACTGATAGAAGATTTTTTGTTCATTTAATAAGGAAGTTTAATAATACATCTTTTGAATGAGTTAAGTGTAAATTAACCAGAAATACACGGTCATAATCTCGTTTATAAAATCATTTAGTTTGCTCATGGTGTTGCTAATTTAAACAAGATGACCTACCCTGTACATGACAGTCTTGTGTTAACTAGGAGATTCTTGACTAATAGCATCAGAATTTCCAAAGGATATTCCAGAAGACACACACATAGTAGCGACATTATCATAACAGGCCCCACAGCCATCACTCACCAAGACCATCCTGGTACCTCTACTCTTTCATTCAGAAAATAGCCACTGGAAGGAAAAAAATAAAAAAATGACGTGGCTAAGGGAGTAGTTGGAATAAACTGCGAAAATCGGAACATCTATGTTTCTCAGACTCACCACTCTTCCTGTGTAGTTTCAGTGACTGTTTTAATTTATTATATTATTTTTGCCTTTATGTTGTCTCGAGTGAGAACCATTTCCCTCTTTCCCTTTGAGTCATGCAGAATGGCTACTAATGGGGATGATGACAACACCGGATTGAGTCATACGGTCAAGAGAGAAAGAAAAGCTGCTACGGCTGATTATTATTTCTCCAGATGCCACAGCAGAGTGAGTTAAAGGAGCGGTGGTTAGAAATTGTAAGTGCAGGTCCTCTCCGAGCAGCAATGGCAAAGTTAAACAGAGAAGATCGATGGACAGCGACATGCCACGTGTTTACCGTGCGCATTACCTCGTGGGGGGATACAGAACAATCTTCCTGTCATCGAGAAATTGGCAAACCAGTTCCAAAGATGAGCCAAAAACACAGAACATTTTAAAAAAAAATTTGGTGAGGTTCGCCAATGAGTCGTAAAAAGAGAAATTATTTAAGGAACGCTAGAGGTTTAAATTAGTATAATATATCAGAGTCTACAAAATTTTTACCGGCATAGCCTTATTTAATCTTGACAATCAGAGAAACTGGTGTTATTTATCTCTCTTTTATGGATCAGGGTCCAATGGCTCAACAAATCAAAATGTCACTTTCGCACAGTCACAGTAATGAGGTAGCCACTCTGACATGTGTGCTCTTACAAGGTCATCTGGTTATATTATGCTATGTTTACACAGAACTGAGATTCTGAAGATTAGCTGAGGCCATGAGTAGGCGCGATCTCTCTTGATGGGTGTAAGTATTGCCACAGTCAAATAACTGGAAAAGAAGCAGGTTCCCCAACAAGAACCCAGAATCCTGGCTTTTGACCCAGAGGAGAAGAAACTTTTATTTGGGGGAGCCCTGCCATCTTGATTCTATTCTTCAAGGAGGATAGAGACTCCGGATAATTCGTATAAATCATGCCTACCATAAAGTGGCTGGCCAGGAGCTCAGATGGGACAGAACCAACCAGACCCAGAGGGCAAACAACATTCTATAAGCCTTACCATCGCTATTCATGGTAATGTTCTCTAGGTTGGTTGGTTGATTTTCTCTTTTAACCTTCTCCCAACCCTAACTTTCAACGTCTCATCTAAATATGCTTTTCGTCTCTCAGTGGAATTACAGAGAACACAGAGGAGTCACGCATCCACCTCTGTATTCCTGAGACATTTTTGATGGTAAAGGTGGTGATATCTTAGGTAGCTGGCTCTACCTGGTGTTCTTGAAGCAAAAATCTCTCAAGTAGTGACCATGGGTGGTTGAGATAATTTTGTTATTAGGGAAGGCAGTAATTTCCTGACTGTCAGATAGACTAGCAAATGACAAAGTGGGAGTCACAATCTTCAGTCCTCTGCCTTTTAACGGGATTATTCTTTTTTACTACCACACTCTCCCGAACACAGATGAGGAACGACATGTAACAGAACTTCAGTACTTTTCATGAGGTGGGGACATGACTAATGAGTTAACATTCCTCAGGAATAAGTTCACACTCATCAAGAGAATTCTTGACCCATTGAATAAATCTACTTGAATGTAGTCAGAGAAGTAAGAAAATAATTAGAATGTCCTGACCCCACAGACACCCAACAAGGTGAGTTTCAAGATGGCAATAGTCAAAAGTATTAAATGCTGAATTTACTCATCCTTCTTTTTTCAAAGTGTTCATCTCTTTTGTGTCTCTCAATCTTATGTCCTCCACCAAAAGGAGACCTTGGAGTTAAATACTCCCCACCACCCAATCATCACATCCAACGGCCACTTGGTATATAGTGTGATTATAGAGACATTCTACAATTCATCCATATGCATCAAGTCTTTTCACAGCCACAGCTATACGCCATTCCGAGTTGTTAACTAAGACATGTTAATGCAGTCCCCTGTGTCTTAAGTCTTTTCAAGAAGTTTTGCAACTGCTATGCTCGAAATGACTAATCTCTCAAGAAGTTTGGGTTTGCCTCCATCAGTATTTCACTGAGAACTAAATTTTAAATTTGTCAGTGTTGTAACTGCTGAGCTGTTCTTTAGCAAATGTGACAGGAACAGATATATTGCACAGTTTGAAACCAATGACTAATATAAAATTATGGAGTATTTATGCAAGACGTCACTTCACATTAGCAGAAATATTTGAGGTTGAACCTACCTTAAATACACTTATAAAAACCGTAATAATTTACTCAAAGACATTTGTTTTCCACAAATGATCTACAAGTAACTCTGCTTTGCTTCTCCAGATAAAGATGACCTAAAAAATAAGAATAAATTTTAAAAACTGTTTTAAAAGGGCATTACATTACTGGTTATAAACTGGTTATGAAGGCAATTCCAAGAAAATAATTTTAAATTCTGAGTGCTAAGGAAGTACCAGGAAAATGTCTAGTTTTCCAGGGTAACTATTTTCAAAGGTACAATACCAACTTGCTTTCATAGGTTTTGAAGTGTCTGTTTAAAAACTGACCTTTCTATTTAAAAATTATACATACCCATCATTCAGATGAAATATACTCAAAATTTTCAACAATAATAGGTACCAACTCTATTGGCTTCAAAGAAATACAATTTTTAAAAATACACCAAAATGTTATCAGTTTTTGTCTTGGGATGGGGATTATTGTGATTTTTGTGGTTTTCTGTATTTTCCACATATTCTACATTGATAATATATTTCTTTCATAATTACAAAAAGTTTTTTAAATTATCTGTAAAGTAAGCTTATTCACAATGTACTCTGGGGATGTTAAGTTGTACCATGATTCTTTCTGAGAAAACCCAAAGTTTCCTTTCAAGAGGAAAAAATAAGGTTTATATAAGAATTATATAACCAGACTTTGGTTGGCACTCTATTGAAAGAATTTTCTTGGAGTGACTTTTATGATCCAAAATATTAATTCAGCACACTTCAATTTTCTCTGTTCTGGGTGGTGCATTAATTTCCTCTCATTGACTTCCAGGGAGTTCTGTGCGTGAACAAGCTATCCGAGGACTGGAGCTGTAACCTGGCCTGGCAGGCATCCAGAATCTTCTGTCATGGCTTTCTTCATGGTTTGCATAGCACAGAATCCTTTTTGGCCAGGAAAGCATCTGTTTATTAAATTTTCCTTGAAATGCCTCCGGGTTTAACTTAAGGAAGACTTCTTTAGAGAAAAAGTATGCAGGGGGTTTTCATAACACAAAACATTTGAGAAAATGGAAAGGTTTTACACATCCATTTGCTTCTCTCATTCAGAGAAATGTTACTTGTTCAGTTTGGGACATAGACAAGCCTCTTTTTTATTCTTTTTAGGGTTCTTTTTTAATGGGTATCCATTAAAGAATATCCTACATGTTTTTAATAATAATAATAATAATAATAATAATAATAATAAAAAACAGCTTTTTATCGTCTTAGGGACTTTGCTCTTCATTCCTATTGATACTGGCTCTGCTGGTTCAAGTAACAATATAAAACCTGATTTAGCAGTAAATATTGACGAATAAAAGTTAAAAGTTGGATTCTTCTGATTTTTATCATTTCTCCCCCAGCTCCATAGTAACTATTACTAGGGAGTCAATAAGCTCTACTTCTCTAAATATGTGATTTGATATTTTGCCCTCTAACATATATTGTTTTATCAGCATGACACTGGGCTAGATATAAAAATCTGATTTTGCCAATGGAAATTAATTTAGTAAGGAAGGAAAAGTAAAATAAAAATGTTTCCCATGTGGCTTATGATTAGATAATTGGCTGCTAAGCTTTACTTGATATTTTTTTTAAGGGCACCTCATCTCCATTTTATTTTCTTTATGTTAGTGGGCATCGACCTCCATCTAAATAGCAAGAATGAAGCAGTATTAGTTAAGAAAGTATAAGCAACCTAGGGTATCTTTCACACCTTTGTGTGAATTTCTTCCCTGCACATAAAAGGGACCTGTGACTTATTTCTAACCAACAGAATACATCAAAGGCACAGGATATGTATAATTACACATACATGATTACATTATACAAGACTGTAATGGTCATCTTGAGAGGACATCTTCTCTCTCTAGCTGGCCATGAAGAAGTGACTGCCGTGTTGTGAGCATGCTCATGTTGCGCACCACGTGATAAGCAGCTGAAGAGGGCTTCTGGTTAGCAGTCAACAAGAAACCCAAGCTTTCAGTCCAACAGCCTGTAAGAAACTGAAGCTGCCAACAACCACATGAGCTTGAAAGCAGGTCCTTCCCCAGGCTTGCCTTAGCTGGGACTGGAGCCCTGGCTAACACTTTCACAGCATCAAGAGCCCCTGAAGCTGATCCTGTACTCCCAACTCATAGAAACTATGAGATATAATATATGTGTTTTATTTGAAGCTGCTAAGTTTGGGATGATATTCTTTAAAAGCATATATTAAAATAGAAGAGGAGGTAGACAAAGAGATGTCAAAACTTAGGTGACAGTAAAGCACAGGGTGCTATTTTAGGAGAAGGGAAAGAAGGTGCAGTGAGGGAGGGGTCAGTGGAGATGTGGACAATATAGAGGAAACAGGATGAATTGTCTGTTCCACAATGACCAAGAAGTTATATATGCAATAAACTTCAGACTTTAAAGACAATGATAAAAGCAGATACAGAGAACTCTTCGCAGAGCGTATACAGAAAGATGTGATCTCAGACTGATAATGAGAGAATGAACACAATGCTGGACATCTGTGTTTAGGGTAAAACAGGCATCAAAGTCCAGCTCTTTTGAAAGCACCACAGTGAACTGATTGAGCATGGTCTTTGGACACGTCTGTGTTTGTACCGTGGCTCTGTGATTTACTAGCCCTGTGGCCATGGGAAATTTGCGTCAGTTCACTGGGGTTTTGTTTTTTATATGTAAAATGTATTTATTTCATTGTAGGTTTGCTATAAATGATTAAATGAGATGATAGATGCAAAATAAGGGCTTAAATAGAGCTCTTTCTACTGGCTTTTCACACAAGAAACTTCAGAAATAATTGATCAAGTGGATTCAAAGACTAGAAGGAAACATCACACAGGTGGTTGAAGAAAGAAAGAGCTTAGAAGAACCTATATGAAGAAAATAGACACTGGTTTATGCAAATAGAATAGCACAAAGGGAATTGAGAAAGGCATTATGTCCCAGAAGAGATGAAGAAAGAGAAAAACGCTAGCTTTAAAAGAAATGAGATAAGGCTGGATTACAAACTTATAGAATGCAACATTGAATTTCAGAAGTATGATCTCATTTCTCCCCTGAGGAGATACTAAATCGATATCCTTACCTCACAAGATCAACATATTTTTAAGTTTTTTTTTTTTTTTTTTTCCTGTGAGTGAAGACTTTATTTTAGTACTATTTCCATGTGCAGTGCTGCCTTTGGGTTGGTCTCACATGCAAAGCCTCTCACTTTTTCAGGATGAATATAAAACTATTCTTCCTCAGGTGCATATTAATCATGTTAAGCCATTCTTTAAAAGCAATAAACAATGCACATATGGTGATTAGGAGAGAATTATTTTTCATAGGAAAATAAAGTCGGGCTCCATATGTTTTGGATTCATGCTCCCAAAAATAAACCCACAATTCTCCATTCCTTTACCAAAAAGGGAAAAATAATCATCTGTTTAAAAGGATATGGAATCCTGACATTTCAGTTAATTTACACTTATAACTATCCAGATATAATTCAAAAACTAGTTAATACTTCAGAATATATATTTCAGTATTTTAAACAGAAAAATCACATTTTATGTAAACAAACCAAACACCAAAAGGTCGAATCTTGACAAACCTATGGTTTTATAAAATACAAATAGATTTTAAAGTTAGAAAGCTTTCTCTTATGTCCAATATTTATTCTAAACTTATGCATGTAAAAATATCTGTAATGTCTACAAAATGCCCAGGTGTTTACAATTGTTAATAAATGAAAATGTTTGCAGAACTTCAGGCCTTCAGGCAGGACATAAAATTTAGACATATTTCCAACAAAGAACTGAAGAACTTCTTTATAAGTAAGCTATTCGTTTTGAAAAGAAATGGATACATGCAATTCATGAATTTTAGAATAAGGCAGAATCTGTGGTCTCAAACCACACCACACAAATAATTTTTAAATTATATCACATTCTATCAAATCAGATATATTGTTGCCTTAGATGCAATGGTTTCTTTGGTCCTAAAATTTAATGACTAAATTTTTGTTTTAGTTTGTCAGAACATTCTTTCACAAATATATCTCTCCCCTTCCAGACCAAAAAACCACAAGACTATTGCAAATCCACATTTTTAACTACATGATAAAGGTTTTTATAACATAACATTTTTTTTCAGGACAATTACTTATAAGACAAATAATGATTTAAACATTTATTTGAAAACATTTAAATGAGCATATATTTAGGTTTGATCTAACTCGTTTCATATTGTATTTATCTTTTATATTTTAAGGAAATGTTTGCCAGATCATAAAATTGCCAACATTATACACAGTTTAGTGTCTTTGGGGATTACTTCTATATCTTGATTAAGGTAGCCTGTTTTGAATAAATAAGTCTTAGCACTTTTACATTACACTTGAATTAAACACATCTAGGAAGAGAGCATGCTTTCATTCAATCATTAACAAACATTCATTTGCATATGTTGTGTTGGTGGCTTAGTTGCCAAACATTTAGTTAAATGATAAATAGGTACTCATTGGGGAATTAAACTTTCCTACAGGGTGGTCTTGATATGAGTCAAAGCCAGAAAATTAATGCTTAGTTTCCAAAACACCTAATGCACACAAAGTAATTAATTCTATAGCTGTGTGGGCCTTCAACTCTGTTAATTTATAATGTCTTCCATATTTTATTAATTGTTTACATAGTTAAGGTATTGTACTTTCTCACATCATTTACGCAGGGTTGAGATAAAAATGAGTTAATTTACTTGATTAACCATTAATTACTGAGTCATCTCAGTTGTGATCGTTCTGTTTATGAGGTAATTTCATGATGCAGACTGTTTTCCATTATTTTATAATTAAGTATCATTTCTGCACACCCTCTGGTCCCATTAGCTCACTTACCCTTCCAATTCCATTGAAGGAAAATGTATTAGAAAATTATGCCATTGCTGCTGATTCAGGTATGATAAGATTTGACATGTACCAAGAAAAATCTCTAGCATATACTATTAAAATTGCAGTTTAAGTCACTCCCATTAAATATGGCTATTTTTTTTTTCAAAAATTAAGTTTGAAAATGAGAAAACTCAATTCAACCCAATTCAGTCCCTCTCGCTGACAACTCTAGCCAATGAGCAAAGAGCAAGTGAGTTGGGGATGTTCAGTAGCTCTGCATCAGAGTCTTGGAGGCTCAAAGACACATATGAGATATGGCGCTGGCCACACAAAAGGGACTCAGTGATAGTGGCCCAGTGCAGTCCCTGAAACTGTGGCCAGGGGCCAGGGGCAGTGAATGTTGCAGATAGACTCCATCTGATTCAGACATGACTCCATCTTTCCGTCATGATTCAGACGTGCTTAAAGACCAGTTGTAGATACTGAGTAAAGGCCAACTATCTGTAAGGAAACTGGTGTAAATGCCATCGATAATCAGTGCTGCTGTTCTTAGGGAATTTATATCTAGCAATAAAATTTTATTCAGTTGAACTGAATAAGTAAATAAAATATGTTTAGTATGAGGAATAAGACATAATTAATACATAGTCTTTAAAAGTTTTATAGTGAATCATATATAACATAAGAATAATAAATTATGAATAAATTAAATGTAAATAAAATTAAAATAAATTAATTGTAGAATCACAATTCTATTTCATATGTGTTAATGAATTAAACTGTAGTTATTTACATCTACATAGTAACTTTAAGAGAAAATATCATGAGAAGGAATCTTGAAAAGGCAACACATCCTAAAATGGTAACTGTATGAGGTGATAGATTTACGATTGTGGTTATCATTTCACAGCATACATTAAATGCTCACTTAACACCACTGATATATTCTTGGAAACTATGACTTTAAGTGAAACAATTTTTCCATAGGCTAATTTGATAAAATAGTTAAGTTCCTACAGCATATTTCTGGTCACAAAAACTTCACCAAACTTCCAAATAAAGACCCAAAATCCTTCTAATATTAAGTATCGAAATAAATGTGAGCTATCCACACGTTCAAGAGAGATTAATAAAAACCAGTAAGATCGGTATTTGCCATTCCTTTTAGTGCCAGTTCAAGATTACAAAGTGAACATATGAATTATCCCCTCTCAGCCCTACGAGCCCATTAAAATAAAAACATACCAATTTAAAAGGGGAGCAGTAAACACAGGGCAATGAGAACAGGTGGGAGTTTACGAATGGATGAACTATTTCAAGACGGTCCTAGAAGGTGAGAAGTGAATGGAGGAGTAAAACAAGCTAGAAGACGCAACCCCCAGTAGATACGAAGAGGCTGTGGCTGAGGAAGGGGCCGTTCTGCCTTTCAGAATTTGGGAGGGGTTGTAGACTCAAGGATGCCAAGTGTGATGGGCAGCAGAGCACAGCACAGAGCTGAGAACAGAAGCGGTTATTGGAAGTCGGCGGCTGATTTCCCCATTCTTATATTCAGAACACACAGCAGCCAGGTGTTACCCTCCAGGCAAAAAAAAAAAAAAAAAAAGTAGAAGAAGGGTTTGTTTGTGTGTTTTCTAAATAAATTTAACACACTGTCTCGTATAAACAAAAGAAGTAACTGTTGCAGTTGGAGCATGAGGAAAAGAACATTCTGAGAGTCAGTGCCCCCCCTCCCCCACCCCACCCGCAGCCCCAGGCAATGGCAGAGCAGGAAAGGAGACCTGGGCTTGGCTCTAGAGACAAAAGGTGGTGGACAGAGCCAAAAGGGCTTGATGTAAAGAGAAATGAAGCCAGGTTCACTACTCATAATGAAGGGCAAATATGAAAAATGGCCGAAATAAACTCTGCCAACTACTTCATGAGGGTACAGATTATATGAAGCTATAGGTCTAAGGAGACATAAAGACGCAAACATAGGCTGACAATAAGAAACCATAATCAATCCCCCACTGACTTGGAGACTGAGCCTGTTATATCCTAAATGTTTAAAGAAATTGAGTTGATTATCAAAACACCTCACATGCACACACAAAAGATATTGTAAGACTTCTGCTTCTGGCCAAGATGGAGTAACAGGGACCAGATTTACCATGCCATTTGAAACAACTCAGCGGTTAATAGTATATCATCACAATGAGTACTAAAAAACTGGACAAGGTTTTCAGGCATTGCACCTAATTAAGTGAGCAGAGGACACTGATCCCCGAGAGAGGGAAAACAAATAAGACGAACCTTATCATGGTTCCAGCTTACTGCCCACACGGACATTTCAGGCTGCGGTACAGGAAGGGGGAACCCAAACAGAACCAGGCAGTAGTAACCTTGAGTTGAAGAGAGATGGGTGGGATCTAGATTGACCAAGAACCGAAGTTCAAAAAGCAGAGTCCCGTAGAGAAGAAGGCTGCACAGAGAAAGAGCGGTGGAGACCCGCAGAGGACAGCCCTGCGTTTTCAGCTGAGTATTTGGGAGTGTACGACTGAGAAGAAATTACTGGAGGAGAAGAAAAGAACCACTTGAAAGGAGCAGATATTCAGAGCTCAGACAGGTGCAAGGATACTTCCTGTTCCAAACAGCCAGAGGGAAAAACCTCGTAATTCAAGGAAAATTAGGTAGAGCACCTGTGGCATTGCTTCAGTAGTGGAGAAAATTAGCCTTAGATTAGAGGTGATTCTGGTTTCACCTAATGGGGTTCAACAGCAGGCTTGAAAAGATCAAACTGTTACCAAGAAATTTAACTGCACTCCAGAGCAAAACTCAAAAATATTCACAGGAAAATAATTTTAAGCATCTAACGAGGTAAAAATCTCAATGTCTGGATTTTAATAATACATTATCAGGCATACAAAGAAGTAGAATAATATAAACCATAATAAGGAGAAAAATCAATGAATGAGCATAGTTCCAGAACTGGCATAGGTGAAAAAATTGTCAGACAAGGGCATTAAAACAGTTATTTTAACTATATTCCTCCATATGTTCAAGAATACAGAGGGAAGATTGAGCAGGTAAAGTACAGACTTGAAAGATTTTAAAAAGACCCAAATGAACTTTTTGACATAGAAAAGAAATGCAATGCTTAAAATAAAAACAAAAAACAAAAAGCAAAAAACTAGGTTTGTCTAAACATCAGATTCGATGATGTAGATTTAAAGATTAGTGAACTTAAAGATATAGAAACTATCTAAAATAAATACAGAGAGAATAAAGAGTTCAAAAAAATGAAGAGATTTTCAGTGAGCTGTGGAACACTTTCAAATGGACTCATATACATATAATTAGGTCCCTAAAGGAGGAGAAAAAAATCGAAGTCATAATGCTGAAAATTTTCCAAATTGGATGAAATCTGCAAACCTACAAATTCAAGAAGCTCAACGAAGCCCAGCACAAGAGACAAGAAACTACAACGAGGTATATTAGAATTAAAGGGCTTAAACCCACTGATAAAGGGAAATGTGACAAGTGACCAAGGGGGAAAAGGCACATTATTTACAAAGGAACAAAATAAAAATGTGAGAAAGTTCTCACTGGAAAACTGTAATTAAGAAGACAGTGGAACAGTAGCTTTAAAGTCCTGGGGCAGGGAGGAGAGTCTCTGTCAACCTAAAATTCTATACCCAGCAAAAACACCTCTCAAAAATAAAAGCAACATAAAATTTTTTTCAGAAATACCAAAGCTGAAAATGAAGTCACCATTATTACAGGCCTTACTACAAGAATGGTAACACATGTTCTGGGCCGAAGGAAAATTCTACACTAAGGAATGAAGAACACCAGAAATGGCAAGCATGTATGTAAATATTAGCAACTTTTGTTTTTTCTTTTACTCTCTCTAAAACAAAAATATCTGTCTAAAGAAAAAATAACAATACACACTGAAATTTATAACATATGGGGAGCATATGTACAAGGCTGACAGAAAGAAATGAAAGTATACCGTTAAAGTTTTTATATTACACATGAAGTGTATAATATTAACTGAAGATACACTATGATAAGATAAAATATTTCAAACTTTAAAGTAGGCACATACAAAAAAGAAAAAGTGATAGCTATTAAGCTAATAACAGAGAAAAAGTGGAATAACTAAAAATATTCCAAAAGAAAAAAGAATTAAAAGGGAATAAACAATAAATGGAATAAAACAAATAAAAAGATGATGAATTTTAAACTCAATTGGATCAATAATCACATCAAAGGTAAAAGGTCTAAACACCTCAATTAAAAGTTATAAACTGTCACAATGGCAAAAATACGCAACACTCAACTATATGCTGTCTCCTATAGATTCCCGTTAAATATAAAGACAGAAATAAATTAAAGGATGAAAAAATATGTTAACACTAATTAAAAGAAAGAGTGATTATATTAATAACAAAGTAGATTTTACAGCAAAGATTATTAGTAAGGACAAGGAAGGACGTTCCATAAAGACCAAAGGAGCAATTCATCAGTGAGACGTAACAATCCTAAATGCTTATGCACCCAATTGACAGGGCATGAAAATATTTTAGACAAAGACTATAGAGCTGCAAAAAGAAACAGAAAAATCATATGAGAGTTAGAGATGTCAATATTCCTCTCTCTCAATAATTAATAGAATGAGTAGACAATCAATAGAAAGACAAGAGACTGAACAATACCATCTACCAAATCAACCTAACCATTTATAGAACATTCCACCCCGAAACAGCAAACCGTACGTTCTTTTCTATTGTACACAGAATCTTTACCAAGATAGACCATTTTCTTGCCCATAAAAAAGTCTCAAAAAATGTAAAAAAGAAAAAAATTCATACACATTATAGTCTCTGACTGCAATGGAATTAAATTAGAATCAATAACAGGTCTCGAAAAAGTCCCCTAAGTGTTTAGACACTAAATAAAACACTTTAAAAAACTTCTGAGAAAGAAAAACTCAAAGGGTAAATTAGAAAAGATCTGGAACTGAATAAAACTGAAAACACAACATTTTAAAAGTTGTCAGATGTGGCAGAAGCAGCACTAAAGAGAAAATGTAGAGTATTACATGCCTTCATTAGAAAAAGAGAGTGGTCCCAATGTTCCCAGGCTCCATCACAAAAAACCAGTAAAATCAGAGCAAATGAAACCCAGAGTAGGCAGAAGAGAATGAACAATAAAGGTCAGAGGGGAAATCAATTAAATAAAAAACAAAAACAATAGAGAAAAATCAGTGAAACCAAAAGCTGGTTCTGTAAGAAAATCAATAAAAGTGATCAAACTTCCAGCCACAGTGAGCAGAAAATGAGACAAAAGACACAAATTACCAATATCCTTACTATAGAGTCTATAGAATAAAAGGATAACAAAGCAATATTATAAAGCACTTCTGTCAACAGATGAAAGGAACAATTTCCTTGAAAAATGTAGGCTACTATAAAGTTTGCTAGGCTGCTAAAGGTTCATAGTGGCTTGTTCTCCAGAGAACTGTTCTTGGCAGAGTAGAGCTGGCTACTTGGGGGTTTGTGGCCTCCTAGGGGGCCACCCACAAAGGATAACCCACTGGTACATGGGTTAGAAAACCAGTCCACCTCACCCCACTCTCATCTCAAGTCAGGACCAATTCTGTGCTGCAGTTATTCTAGTGGTCCTATGGGGTCAGGCTAAAGCTAGGCTTCCAGCTTACATCCCTAGCTTCCTCCTTACCCAGATTTCTCCCCTGCCTTATCCTGCTTCCTAGAGTACTCTTTCAATAAATCACTTGCCCAAGGTTCCATGCTTTGGGCTCTGCTTATTGACAACCTGACCTAGAACGGGGCGGAAACGGGAAGCTGGAAGAAGGTAAAACCACAACAGAAGGGACTTGCTTCTTTCTCTCACCTTGCCATTCCTGTCTGCACCTCCCTGGAAGGGGCCCCTTATCTTGTGTTATGGTCAAATCGTGTACCCCCTGCCCCCCAAAGATGGTGAAGTTCTAACTTTTAGTATTGGTGAATGTGACCTTATTTGAAAATGAGGTCTTCGCAGATGATCAGGTTGAGATGACTCTTAATCCACTATGACTGGTATCTTTATAACAAAGAGAGATGTGGACACAGAGACAGACCTGCACAGAGGGGATATGATGCGGAGACCCAGAGAGACACCATCTACTCACCAAGGAAAGGAACCCCTGAGGCTACCAGGACTAGGAGAGAGGCCGGAGCAGATTCCCCCTCAAATCTCTCAGAGGGAACCAACCTTGCCTACATCTTGGCTTCAGACTTCTGGCCTCCAGAGCTGTGAGAGAATACATTTCTGTTGCTTTAAGCCACCTAGTTGGTGGTACTTTTTATGGCCCGGGAAACGAATACACCCTGTGAGTGGCAGTTGGTTCCAGGCTACAGTGTCCTCCCAGCATGCCCAGAAGCAACTCATTTCACCATCTTGGGGGCCCCGCTGGGCAGCAGCCCCCAATCGGTAGTTATACTGGGCTCTCCCATCAGCGTCCAGGGCCTGTTAGCCCTGACTCCCCTTGTGCCCCACCCCTTATATTTGCCCCAATTCCTTATATTTAATTTGCTCTATGGAGCAGTTTCTTTATCTCTGACAAGACCCCCGAGTGAGCACCATTTCATTCTGAATAAAAGCCAAAGTCCACAATGCAGCCTACAAGATTCTACGCTATCCTGCATGGCCTGTAAGATTCTATGCTATCCAGATCCCTGGCTCCTTCTCTGCCTCATTCTTGTCATTTCCTCTGCCACCTACTCTGCCCTAGCCACATGGTGTCTTTGCTAATCCTTAAACACACCAAGCATGCTTGCCTCCTGGCCTTTGACTTGTTGCCTGTGCTTGCAGACATCTGCATGCACGTGGCTTGCTGCTTCAAGTTTGGCTCAAATTTCTAAGCCCTAGTCTCCACTCATACCTCTGTAGACACCTTTCCTGACACTGTACAGTCAGAAGCTGCATGACAGCGTTTCAGTTCGGTGACAGACTGCATGTACAATGGTGGTCCTATAAGATTATAATGAGGCTTAAAAATTCCCATCGCCTAGTGACGTCATAGCTGTCTTAACGTGTCATAAGGTCAGTGGGAGCAAATGCATTACTTGCGTGCTCATGGCGATGCTGGTGTAAACAAACCCACTGCACTGCCAGTCATATAAAAGTATAGCACATAGAATCATGTACAGTCCATAATACTTGATAATGAAAATAAACAAGTATGTTATTGGTTTATGTATTTACTATAATATACTTTTTATAGTTACTTTAGAGCATACTCTATGTATAAAAAAATTTTGCTTAAAGCTGTATGCTGTTACGCCTGCAGCAGACTCACACATCTCGTGTTTATCACGTCTCTTGAGTGCATTGTTCTCTCTTGCGCTTGCTTTAATCTTGTGTATTTATTCTGTGGCTTTATTGACTGCCCTTCCTCTGCAGAATGACACTTTATAGCAATGTCTCCTGAAGATTCCTTAGTGATAATGCACTTTAAGTGGCATCTTCCCTTTGCTTAAGAATTTAAAATTTTTATAATGCAAATACTTCCTCCATTTCCAACCTTTAAAACGTATTAAGTCAAGCAAGATCTGCCATTCAGCAGTATTTATTGACAGGTTGTCACTATACGATGAGACTTTCCAAAGAAGGAAATGTAATGCCTGTCCTTTTGGAGCTTACCATCTCATGGATATTCAGCTTCCATGTGTGAAAAAAAAAAATCTCAAGTTATCAACAGTGCACAAATGAAAACAGAAAATATACATGCTGGTTAGATGAGAGGCAACGGCTGAAGGGCTGGCTGTTCAAACCAGAATAATTCCTACAAATTGAGTGGAAAGCTAAAGAATTTAAAGATGATGAAGATATGAAAGAAGAAAGGATACTTGCAAAAGGACAAATACATGAGAATAACTTTGTTAGTTACCTAGTGGCCTGTCACCTTTCCTTTCTTAGTTAGACGCTCTATTCTGTGTTTTCCCTTCAATCTATCATATTCTATTCTGAAATCAAATGCTTCTGTACTTTGACTAGTAGGATGGAGTCACTTTATAAATGCCTTCAGACTCATCCTCAGGTCTCGGTGGAAATTTCCTTTTCACAGAGAGGCGTTTTCCAGTCACTAAATCTGAAATACGTGTACCTTCTTATGCTCCATCTTGGCATTTCTTTCATAGCCCTTCGTATCATAATTTACAATTGTAAGTTTGTGACCTTATCATCTGTATTCCTTACTAGATCAACTACCTAGAGGCAGGCGTTTGCATTGTTTTTTTATTACTGCATACACATATTTAATATGTACTTATTGAAATAGAATGAGAGTCCATATTTCTGTGAAGGCCAGAAATCCATATATAAAACTGATTTCAATACCCCAAATAATTTTATTTTAGACATTTACCAAATGTGCTAACTTCCAATTCATAATGTGCGTCGACATCACTAGATGTACATACATATTTACATATGTACATACATGATTCACATATCTGGTAACATTTGGAACTTCGTCTATTAAATTTCAATTGTGTCAAACATTTCATCTTTTACAATAAACCTAAATTGTTCATGAGAACCTTTAATCTACCTGTCATAAGGGATGTAATCCTGCATAAGGATGGCGTATGGGGGTGGGAAGGTCCGAGTTGCCCCTAGCTCACACGAGGTGCCTTGGGTCAAATGAGAAACAGGAGCCACATTGTCTGGGTAGACACGGCCATGCATCAAGAGACTTCTTTGTGAGTGGAGCGCAGGCAGGATATCGGCTCCCTTTCACCACCTCGGCCAGGTGCCCTTGCTCAGGGCACAACTGCATGTAGGCGGCAGTCCTGAAGGGGCTGCTCAGTGCTGGTGGGAGCAGAAGACAGTGATCTGGCCACCTTTGTGCACCTCCATTCCTTGCTTCTAAAAGATCGATTTAATTTGTCTGGCTGAGTTTGGTTGGGTAGAGGTACCTTCTTTACACCACTTCTGACCATTTAGCTGAAGAGGGTGATCTCCCTGATGAAAGACCATTTTTCATGTTCAAGGGTGCAGATGGCTGGGCAGCCTCCGAGGGGGATTTCAAAGTTTAATCTTAGGAAATAACCCAATGTCGATTCCTGATTCCTAGAAAATTATGCTGTCAATCTGGCTGGAGATGACCTTTGCAATTTCCCTCTGCGAAAAACAAATCAGAAGTTAGTTCACATGTATAACACTGCTCAGTGACTATTTGGAAATTCTATCAGTGGCACTGAGAATAAGCTCACCTCTCTCATCAGTGACACTATTTATTGACTGTCATAACTAACAACAGATGGAATCAATTCTAGCTCCCATGTATCAATAAAGAACAAGTTTGTCTCATTTCCGTAATCCTTTATAAACTCTCTATATCTTGAAACCTAGGGTCATAGGTTATAACAGCTGCATAATTTTTTTAAAACCAAAATTAATTTACCTTTAAGTATCCTTAGTCTTAAAGTACAAGCATAAGAAAGGCCTGTTTTAAAACTACTAAGATGGATTCATCACCTGGAGCCAGAGCTCAAACCATGAAATATGATTTTTAAAGGTTTTTATTTTGGATAAAGAACATAAAACTGATATTTGGGAATAAAGCCTTGGATAGAGAAAATCAACCTAATTTTGGTCCCTGGGTCCTGTTTGTTAAACCACCTAATTAGATGAGATCGTGCATATCATTTAATCTTGATGAGGTTCATCTCCAGATCTGTTTATTAAATGAGTGTTTAGAGTCTTAAAGCCCTTATAACTTTATGATTTATTTTATATTAAAATCCTCAAAGCAGGAAGAATGTCAGATAAAATGTCTGAGGATCAGAAGACGTATTTGCCATCACATGTATACAGAAGTCATGTGTATACACCAACCCCTGGGAGAAATGTTAAGTTTGTTATAGGGCCCCTACACTGAACTCAGGACTGGATCAAATATTCCAGCACATTCTTTTTGGTTATTCTAACCGGTCCCCCTTTCTAGGAAAAAACCTAGCTTCACTAGTAAAGTAAATCCGGGCCCAGGAAGTGAAACGGTGCAACAAGCCTTATCCAGCCTCTCGCCCTTAACAGTACAATCAGCTAGCTATCCATCTCCAACGTCACCCACTTCCACGGTAGCTTGGCGAAATTCTATGTCCCAGAAGTCAAGCAAACCCATATATGGCAAACATTCCTTCATTGCCAAAACGGGAAAACTGCCTTATCTCCTCTTCAAAATCCATCCACCAAAACCCATCAGCTCCCATGTTAAATACTCAAGTGGTCGGAAAGCACATTTTGCATGCAGCCCCTTGGAGAGTCGTCCTGATGCCAATTTGCAGGGATTCAGGAAACGTCAAAGCAGCTCTCGTGATAAAACACAGATCATTTCAGAAACACTTTTCTTTAGGCAGACTTTGTCTAACTGGGGAAGAGTTTCATTTATTTAGGTTCACAAGACACAGCGCATCCCGCTTCTGGACGTCCGCAAACCTGCGAGGAGTTCTCCCTGCAGAACGAATGCCTCTGTATTTAGACCTCCGGGGAAATCTCCCCAGGATTTGTTGGGTTTTTTTTTTTTTTTTTTTTCATTTAAAATGAACGGTGATTCCTCGGCCAGCTGCTTCTCCTCTCGTCCACCTGGGGCCGGGAAACCTGCGATCCCGGGGAGGCGCCAGCGGGCCGGGCTGAGTTCCAGGGCACAGGTGGGGCCCTGGAAGGGGGCGTCCGAGGCCAGCCCGCCCAGGCTGGGTAAGCCCTCCCGCAGGCAAACGCGGCCGCGACACCCCAGCCCACGCGCACGCGCTCGCGCCGTTTCAGAAGCGCGCAGGACCTTAGGCAAGGATGGAGACCTCTTCTCGAGACAGTCTTCAAACCATCTCACCCTACTCAGCGGCTCGCAGCACCGGCGTTGTACCCCCGCCTCTAAATCAGACCCCAAGGAAGAGCTCTACCGATTCGAACTTCACATTGAAAGTCACCGGGGCGCAGGGGGAGTCCGTGCGGGCCCGGAGCGGGCGAGGGTCGACGAGCTGCCTCCTGCCTGCGCCAGCCCACTCGGTTCATCCTCCTCCAGGGCGAGGGGCGGGCCGGGGCCGGGGGGGGAGGCCCTGGAAGGGGCCCCTCCCTTCTCACCTCCCGCGGCCCCCTCTTACTCACTTTCTCTCGGAGCCTCAGCTCGGCAGCCTATGGCCCACCGTCGCGTAGAGGGGGCGCGGGCAGGAGAAAGGAGCCAGCGGGGACTCTCGGGGTCGCGCCCTCGTCCAGGCCGGCCGGCCTGAGAACCGGGACCGTGGACGCCCCCACCGGGGCGCCCGGGCAAGGCGGGCGCGCTGGGTTCCGCGCCCTGGAGGTGGGCTCCGGGGGCTCCGCCGGGCCCCCCATCTCCGCGCGCCGCCGCGGCCCGCAGCCCCTCCCTGCGCATCCCGGGGGCCCTGGGGACGCGCTCGCGCCGGGGCCGTCCCTCCCCTCCCCTCCCCTCCCCCCAGCCCGGGCGGGGGCGCGCGAGAAGCGGTGACGTCAAGGGGCGCGCGGTGGCAGCACCTCCCCGCGCGCTAGTTAAAAAGAAGAAGAAAAGAGGGAACGAAACATGAGAGGCTGTGTGAGAAGCTGCAGCCGCGGGCAGAGGAGACCTCAGCATCATCTAGAGCCCAGCGCCGGCCCTGCCTTCGCCTGCCCCGTCGCCGCCGGCTCTGTTCCTGCTACTGTCTCACCTAAACAGCTCCCGTCACACGGACAAGTGAACCTCTGTGGCCGTCTTCTCCTCCTCTTCCTCCTCCTCTCCCAACTCCTTCTCCTCCTCCCGCTTCCCAGCCGCAGCGAAAAGCCCCTAACCCAACTGACACTGGTCCAACTACGAACGGTGTCATCCGCACACCTTCGTCTCGCTTCTCGCGCTCCCCTAAGGCACTGGACCCCTCTCCGCGACTTTTCTTTTCCGCAAAGTTGCATCGCTCTACATATCCTCTCCCCCGCCACCTTCCTGCCTCTCGAGTGTCCCGCCGCCCCGCAGCCTCCTCCTGGAGCTGCGCCCTAGTGCCCCTGCTGGGCAGTGGCGTTCCCCCTCGTCCGCGCGCGCCCAGCCCCGGCCGCTCCGGGCAGACGATGCTGAAGATGCTCTCATTTAAGCTGCTGCTGCTGGCCATGGCTCTGGGCTTCTTTGAAGGAGATGCTAAGTTTGGGGAAAGAAGCGAAGGGAGTGGAGCGAGGAGGAGAAGGTGCCTGAATGGGAATCCTCCGAAGCGCCTGAAAAGGAGAGACAGGCGGATGATGTCCCAGCTGGAGCTGCTGAGTGGGGAGGAGATGCTGTGCGGTGGCTTCTACCCGCGCCTGTCTTGCTGCCTGCGGAGTGACAGCCCCGGGCTGGGGCGCCTGGATTCCAAGGTAGGCACGCGCCCTCCTCACCCGTGCGAGATTGGCATACTGGCTGGGTGGGGTTCCCGGTGGCTCCGGCAGCGTCGGTGGCTGTAAGAAGGGCGAAACTTGTTCGGGCAGTTCGTTTTGATAACTTTTCTAAAGCGCTCGCGTGATTCCGTTGTGTGTTCCTCCGGGGTGCACAGATACCTCTCCCGCCCCCAAGAGTCCGCGGTCGGGATGCTGTGCAAAACTGCCTGTCTCAGAAAAGAGAAGCTTCTGTGGTACCCGCATTCGGGGCTGGGTAAATATTTTAAAAGAATCGCGATCAACAGTGCGTTTGGATCGAATCGGGCATTGGCTGTGGTGGAACTGTAAATTAAGGTGGCTGTGGTTTCCGGTTTATTTTTCTAGGGTAAAAAGATTTGTGCAGCTTTCTCCACGTGCTCGGTTAGGGAGAGGGCTGAATCGTAAAGGATGTTGAAGCATGGTTGGTTTATGATCCCCGGCCCCGTCAGAGGGGGTTGTCTAACGTTACAATCGTGAAACAGCGAAAAGGGAACTCCTGGTACTCCAGCTGGGAACCTAAAAAACTGGCGAAAGACTTTGCTGGGGCGTATTTATCACATAAAACGGAGATGGTTCTCCGTCTCCGTTTGTGATGTTTTGTAATATTATCAATTCAGGCTTTCAATGGTATTGATTTAGTTGTCTTGGAAGATCTCTAGAAACTTGTTTTGGGAGTAAGGACATTTACATTTGCCTTGTGTTAGTAAGTTTAAACAAATATGGAAACAGTGTTGGTCGAGTGGAAAGACATGCTTATTTTTCAGTTTGCGACATCTTTCTTGCCACGGGATGCAGTAATGTGTGCTGTCTACTGTACTCCAAAAAAAAAAAAAAAGCCTGGGGGATCACGTCATTAACAATCCCTGCACGTGAAATAGACAATCAGGTGTCTTTGCTCCCCCCTTTTCCCCATTTTAGGTTTAATTAAGAATTCCTCTGTTACAACACTGCAGTTGTCAAGGTCTGAGAGACTCTTGGAAAACTTGTGCTTCAGTCTTGCTGGCCCAAGCATTAAAAAAAAAAAAAAAATACCCTGGCTGAATCTAATTTTTATGCTCAGTTCACGGTAGATTTCACTCTATTCTCATGTAAACAGCTCCTACGAATCAACATATGTGTCTGGGTGGTATCTCTCACTTTGTTTTGTAACAAAAAGCCATATTGCATCATTTAATTTGCTCAAGTCATGCAAATAGGAAAAAATCAATAGGACAAAAAGGGGTCGACTTATCCTCCTCCCCACTAAACTGCTGCCCACACACAGAGTCCTGTTGCTTATGGCAAAAGAATAACAACAACACCATTGTGTTTGTTAGTTGGTTCACTAATGGGTGAAACTAGAGAACATCATTCTCTTTCAGTCCCCAGCTCTGTCCAAATGTTCATGCCTTTTGAGGGAGCATTTGTCCGACTCCCTCTATTCCCAGATGAGTGAGAACTGTCTTGCTGCACGTTTTCAGCTGCAACTCTCTCTTTATTCTTACCATATGCAGCAGTAGTCTGAGATTCGGGGAACAGATAGCATTTTCTTCAAAAACGATGTCATTAAGCTCCTGTGTTGTAATTGAATTAAATTACAGAATTTCTACATTCACATCATCTGTGGGGTTTTACCAGGAGGCCAAAAGAACCAGGAAATTCAGAGGAAGGTTTAGACATATTTGTCATTAAGTGTCCCTGCGTGCAGTGCACCCATGACCTGCAGACCCCTGCAATACCAAAGTCTTCCAGGGACATGAGGAATGAAAACTTTGTTCACAACTAAATATAGTGAAGAGTGGGCAAGGGGCAGGGGTGTGGCTGAGGAGAGTTATAACCCTTAAGAGAAGTTATATAAAAAATTTTTAAAGAGATCATTCTTTAGGAAGCAATCTGCCACGTTAGCCATCCACATTCCTTTCCGTTTTACGTGATTCCAATCTCCAACAAACCTCCACTCATTTGGGAAATGTTTCTGAATTAAATATGGTGCACTAGACTTTGCTGGTTTCATTACAAATGGTTTATAAACCAACAATACTCAGATTGTCCCAATCAGAGATTGATATAGCTATGCCTATGCATTTTTGACCTATGTTAGCTCTCAGGTTTTAATAGTTTTTAAAACATGTTATTTTATAATAAACTTCAGTGTTTCCCTTCTTCCTCTAAGCTTTCCTGGTTTATAATATATGTTAGGGTCTTATTTCATAATGCGTGTACAGGAGAAATGATGGCTATTTGAAAGGGCCCTTTTTTGTTTATGAAAAAAAAAATTTTTTTCCCCAGAAAGATTTCTGCAACTTTTCAAGAAACTACAGGAGTAGCCTTTTCCTGGGAGAAACTCCATAGACAAATGGGATGGTAGCGAACTAGGTGGACTACTGAGCATGCTCAGCTGTGCAGTTAAATCCAGTTTCCAGACTAACACGGTTTTCTTTAATGTAATGAGCTAGCAGTGAGTTCAGTTCTTTAGCTATGGTGTTACGCTTTTATATTTTAACCTTTTTGTCTATTTTAATAGTTTTGTGTATTGTAACGGGGTGGCTAACTACCATTATAAATAAAATTTAGGAAGTTATATAGTCTTCACAATATTTTTGCAGCCCCTAAATACAACATGCTAAAAAGATCTCATTCCCATTAGCCAAATTGAATCCGAAATCAATTGAAATGCCCCCATTTCTAAAACTTAACTTGTAGCTGCAGAGGCATAGAAGCTCTCTCTACCTTGGGGGTTTCACAGCCAAAGCTGTCAAGGCATGGGTGAAAAGTAATTGTTTTCAAGTGTGCCCTTTTACAATCATTTGTTTGCTCTGGCTCTTTCAGGGACAAAGGCTATTGTTGAACACATCCAACTAAACAAATAACTCATCCTGGGGTCCCTTTAACAGCTGCCTTAGTACAATGATCTATTTACATATTAGCCTAAAATTGAAACTGAACTCTTTAATGACATAATCCAGCACTATAGTCCAGAGACGCAAGTGTTCTACCCAACAGCTGAAGAACCTTGTAGGCATATGATTTTTAGAAATAACTTTCCGTGTACTGAGTGATCTTAAGGCGACATCTTCATATACTGTCATGTGTTTTCTCCTTTTGTCCGCTCATGGAGCCCATGGGGGTGCCTTTTAGTCCTCTTTGTTTAGTTACTTGATAAATAAAGAGAAATACAGAAGGTCTCTGTCACCCACTTTACTATTTGTTGATAAGCTATAGTTGTCGGCCACACTTCTCTGTGTGTTCCAGGATTTATCTAACCTTTCTTTTATGGATTCTACTTTCATGTAGCCAGAGATTAAAGGATGACCTGCCAGATGTTATAAATTAGTCAGCAACAGCCACAATCATTACTGGCATGCTGTAATAACGTTTCGAAGTTTGACATGATTTCCAAAGTACATTTAGTTGAAACCACTATAATTTGATGGTTTCGTATATGGCTTTTAAAAATCGAAACAGGAAAACAGCCTAAATTTCTTCTTAAGATTGATGACATTGTCAGACATAAAGTTAAGGACCTGTACAGGCCCAGACACATAGACTAAAAAGAAGAAAAAATACCCTACACACACCAGTACGCATCTGTCTAAAACAGTGTTGCAGCTTGGACTGAGTCAGTTTAATTGACTTCAGTAAGACTATTGGTTCATTGAAACCAAAGCCAGAATGATGGCTCTATCTATGCTCAAATAGGTATTTACACTGCAGACCTCACACGGAGCAAACTGTTACCGTCCTGCTGGGCCGGGACAGCATGGAACTTTACAAAGAATAACATTATACTTGATTTCAGATAATTTATTAAATCCTATTTCCGAAACTTCTGATGCGAGATCTTGTGGCCAGGACACATTCCAAAAATTGTAAAAGACAAAATTCTTTAGGCACTAAAATCAGGCTTCTTCCTGGACAGCAGCTGGGAGAGTATATGGGGATCATTTTGTTTCAGCTATAAAAAATGGAAGCATGCATATTCTCCATAAAACCAAAGGTAATTACATTCCAGTTTTTCAGCCAGCAAAAAGAGGTGGTTTCGGCATCCAGCAGTTTTGTTCTAACAGGACTGCTGTCTGATAAACAAACAGAACAAAGTCGAACAGTATTAATATTGAATGGATCTGGTGAGGTCTGCCAGAGTATGGACAATAAAAGACATTTAAAACATTCTTGGAATGCAAATTCTAAGTGTCTGGTGTATGTTTCCTTTTAGAAATCTTTAACCATTTAAGCAATTGTCATTTAAATAAATTGATACAAATTAAAATGTAAATATAAATGTGATTAATAATGTCTTTTCTGATTATCATACCTACAACATATTGTATTTTTTTTCCCTGAAATCGGGTAACTACTATTGAAATTTAATTACCGCGGCCTAAAATTTTATCATGTTTGCACTCAAGGATTTTTTTAGCTGCTTTGCTCTTTCAGATCTAAATTTTGTGATCACCTAGAATATCTTTATGCTATAAAAACAGAAGCTTTATGATTTACTCAAATTAGAACTTCAACTTGTGAATGAAATATTTGCTTTAAACAATACTCGAGTTAAAAATGTTAATTTCAGCTCATAGTTCTAAATAATTAAGTTAATATAGTTACATAAACTGGGAAAAGGTATAAAATTGAATCCCAATGGTGTTTATTTTTAATATGTAAAATCCATTGTTGATTTAGACAGGATTACATTTCATGTCTCAAATATTGTGCAGATATTGTTCCTCTATATTTATTAGAGGGATTCCTGAAGGCAGTTTTTTAAAGTTAGTACTAGACACTGAGACCTATTTTATCTACAAATTTCTAACCTCAATGAATCAATGACTCCAAAGTTGGTCTTGTTGAAATAAAAGACCTAATACTGTATGAATAAGGATAAAAGTATGCCCTTTTTTCCATTAAAATTTACTAAATACTATACAAAAGCACTTTTATGAGATTCTTGTGTTTATTCATACATATAACATACCTGAGGAGCTAGTTAGGAAGTTTTTCCTGGCTAAGATATAATGAATAATAAAAATTGGTCTTAAACCTGCTTGATTCTGCTTCAGGTGTTATTTTTATAAGACATGAAAGGGAGATATTTTCCCTCACTTTCTATAACTTTCCCTATGCAATCTCTAGATTGAAAATTTTAATTGAAATTAGAAAAATGTAATTCAATTAACATCTTTCAGAATATCATATTAGGAATTTCAGGAGTGAAATTGAAATTTGTACCTATTACCTTTTTACTATTATACAAATAAGCCATGTTTTAAAAAATTCTGCTTTACATGTAGTTGGATAAAGGTATTTAGAATTTTAAAGTATCAGTCAGCATACACTTTGAGGCAGAGTAAAGTGATAAAAGGGTTAAAAGGCCTAAATATAAGTGTCATTTAAGTTTTCACACATGAAAGACAAATAACCAAACTTGGATTTGCAAGAGTAAGAAGCGCTTTCCTGCATCCATTCCCTTAGTTCTCCCATCTCAACCCAAGAGACCACTGGGACCCTTAGAAAGGCATTCTCTACCATGACATGGTAATCCTTCTAAGACAACTGCTTTGGCTGAGTTATACTTTTCTACTTACATAATTAAAAAAAAAAAAAAAGCCAGGGAGGGGGCGGGGGTTGGGGACTCAACCTAACTTCGCATAGCTCAAAAGAAGTTTGTTTCTGATTTATGGCTTTCAGATATTTTCTGTTACCAACAACACGGATGTGGGAAGTTACTGGAGGAAATCAAATGTGCGCTTTGCTCTCCACATTCTCAGAGCCTGTTCCACTCACCTGAGAGAGAAGCCTTGGAAAGAGACCTCGTACTTCCCCTGCTCTGCAAAGACTATTGCAAAGAATTCTTTTATACTTGCCGAGGCCATATTCCAGGTAAAAAAAAATGCATAAATTAAATAAACTACTGCAGAATTTCCATATAAGATACTTGTTCTTAAATGCTTGCCTACAAGAGTATAAAATTTATCTCAAAATACCTATTTTTTCTCAAATAACATCTATCTCAAAATACCTCTTTCTAATTACATATTTTTACCTCATAATTAAGCTTTTCAAATCTGCAACCTTTTATCAATGCTAAAAGGGATGACTGTCATTTCAGTCTACAAGTAGTACGTTGGTTTTGTTGAAATGTTTTACATTTCTTGTTAAACCAATAATATAGTTGGTGGCCTTTACACAAGTCGGATTATCAATCTGAATTTCTTGTTGGTGTCTTTTTAACCCATCAAAGTCAATATCAAACAGGCCCCTCTCCTACACAGCTGACACCGTAAGTGGAGACTGTCCACTGATGTTTAAGGTAGTTCCTTAAATAAAATACGATTCGGAATCCAAAAGAATAACACCTTACAAAGCATTTGCGCACATAATAAGTAATTCGCTCCTCAAAACACCCTGGGAGGGAGGGAGAAAAGGCGGAGTCATCTCCATTTGACAGATGAGGAAAACTGAGCCTCAGCAGATGTTAAATGCCTTAACCAAAGTTGTATGGTGATAAAGCCATAGGATAGACATTGAGATTCTTATGCTCAGAGTCTCCCACAAATACCTGGTCACTATCATCATATTTTGGACCCGAACAAACATACAGACCTGGGACGTTGATTAATTTTGCCATTGAAAGTTGGGAAACTTTGGTTGTTGTTGGTTTAGTGGAAAGAATCAACATAGAGATAGAAAGGAATTTGACGAGACAGATTCTGTTTAGTTAGACAAAGTCACACACAAACAAATCTACTGAAGCTAACAGTTTGTAACAATAATGGCACTGAAGGAAAAGACAAGTTTTAAAACTCTAGAATGCACTTGGAGAATTTTTTCAAACTGCTATGCACTTTTCACTTCTTTCTCTGACCCAGAAAAGTGTAGTTTTTTTGTTTTTTTTTTTTTTTTTTTTTTTTTTTGTAGATTTCTCTTAATAACCTAAGAAAACATTTTGACTGGGTTTGCTTGCTCCCTTTGGTGTACCATTACGGGTATCTAAACCCATTCAATGTGAAAATATTATTATTGTCTTTATAAACTACAGCCATGTTTCTAAGGCTCTTCTTTTAACCAGCTGTTTCGTCTTCTTCATCACATTCCCCAAAGCAAAGTAGAATAGGTCACGGTTGCCTGGATGGCCTGTCGAGAAGCGATAACAGATTAGGTCCCATAAAGGTTTGCTGCAGATTTCAGGTCTTGAAGGTTTTCCTTTAACACTGCACGTTGCAAGGGGTAGCAACACTTAACAGTTTCATCTACCTCTATCCACTTGAGATAAAGACCACCATGCTGGATTTAGGGACCCATCTGTGGGAGTCTTCCTATATCTGAAGTTATTTTAGCTTCCCAAACAACAATAACAACAACAACAACAACAGCAATCTCCACCGTAAGAGAGAGCACAGCAAACAGCTCAGGAGGCAGAACAGCAAGCGAGCACCTCACTCCCCAGACCCACATATGTGGTGACGAACGACACATTTATTTTTCTACAAAGTTTGTATATATGTAAAACTGCTGAAGTGCATCAAGATGTCAAGTGCTTTTGGTGGCCACCCAGGCTGCCTTGAAAGATAACCAGATGAAAGCCCCACTCGAGTGGCGGATGGAGCAGCAAGGGTGCTTTCCAGGGACGACAGGCCACAGCAGGCCTCGTCGGAGGGGGCTTCCTCTGCTGTCAAACGCTAACAGTCATCCTAAATCCTTGTCCCAAAAGTAAGTTTTAATAACACACCTTTCACGTTACTTATGTCGACCAGTGTGTTTTAGCCAGACGGAGAGCCTCGGCACATAGGTCACCATTTCCTAAAGTGTGACAACCAGAATGGTCACCCTCCCCTGAGCCCGTGCCCTTAGAATTCTGGAACCCTCATTTTTCAGAAATTGCTTGAAAAAGCAAATTTGTAATATTTTTCACCTTCTTAAGTCTGTTTAGTGACATGGTTTACTTTTCTCTGAAGTTCGAACTTATTTCAAAAAACAAAACAAACAAAAAACCCTAGCTACATTGTGATCCTTTTTTTAAAAGAAACTAGTCAACATATTTTGATTATCCTCATTAACAGCTTCATCTTTCTGCAAATCAAAAACATGAAGAGGAGGGTACCCTAAGGGAAGTATTTTGCTGAAAGAAGGCAAATGCTGAGAGGGGTTGAGAGAGAGAGAGAGAAAGTAATTGCAGATCTCTCCCTTTGCTTCACCTTCACGGTTTTAAGAAAGCGTCGGTCACCTTAGAATACAAGTACCCCTGGAAAGGTAGCTACTTTCTAGAAATTTTAATACAGAAATATTCATGGTCTGCTTATTTTCCCCCGAAATGAGAAAAGAAGTTAAAAATAACTATAGTGAGGGTACACCAGGGTTTTATTAATCATAATATTCTCCAGTTATGAATTTACTTTGGGAGGTAAATTCTTAAAACTTCTAAAGATGCCAAAGTTAAAAAACGCACATGCACTGGGACTCCTTCCTCGACACCACAGGTCTTCCCTTCTTCCTGAACCACGGTGAAGAGAATCGATGCTTTGCTAGTCACTAGATGATATCATAATACACTCCGTGGAAAGCATATAAAAGGACATCGATTAGCCTTGTCTCTTCCTTTATCTCGTTATCATAATGATTTTTATTACTTTCAGAGAGTCATTTCTAGATAAGTATCGTGAAATGTCTGTGCACAATGAGTTCAATTGCTTTGATCCCATTGCTAATGAGGCCAAGGTCAAGGATTTGATTCTACTGAGTTTCGCTCATCCACAGCCACTCCCGGCCCCACTCAGATATCTAACACATGTGGCTTATTAGTCCTCAAGATAGCAAACCAAGAGGGATGGATGGATATGTCAAATCCACTGCCTCTACCAGAAGATGCTCTCAAATTCAGGCCTGACAGTGGTTTTCTTTTTGTTTGTTTTTGTTTTTGTTTTTTAATTTTCCTTACCATAAGGAACAGCACACATAATGAAGAAAAATAACTTTTCTCTGGCATCCCTGCTGAGAGGAAAGCTGGAGCTTAGAGTCATCCACAGAGAATATTTATTTACATGTCAGTGTTTTATAGGGTGCTTTGTGCTATAGTGAGGCTGGGTTCATGATCCAGGCGAATAGTTCCAAATCCAAGATAGTTGATAAATTATCAGGAGTTAAAAAAAATATACACGGCTTCTGGAATAATCAGCGAACTTCCATCATTAGAAGACTTGGTCACAGTACGATGATGCAGGGCAAGATAAACATTCACTTTCAGTAAGATGCTCTTCAGTGTAGTCTTCCCAACAGAAGGGTACCAGTACCATTTGTAAATTACACCTTCCCTGGCAGCAGCAAAGTTACCCCGATGTACCGAAAGCAGATCACTTTTAGCTCTTCAGAGAAAAATATATCTTATCATTCACTTTCCACAAAATCAGATCACTTAAGATAAAGTATTAATACAAGCATTAGATGTTTCGATTCAGCTATCATGATTGTAAGAAAAATGCCCATATTTTTTTGTAAAAGTCTTTCGAGTTGGCTCCCTCCTTCACACTTTGATGATTCAGTTTGTCCACATTCTGTAAGCTTGGGGTAACTCATCATTAATGTTTTGTTTTGTTTGTTTTGTATTTGGTAAAAGAGCATAGCACCTCTGGAGCTACAGTTTATGAATCTACACTCATTAATTGTCAGATGTTCCTTTTGAAAATGATTTCTCATTTCCTCATGTTTGTCCACAGCTGCTAATGCCTTATAAAGTGGAATCAGCCACTAGTATTGTTCATTAATTTCCTCTTAAGATGGTATTGGTTTGCAGGCAGTAATACTAGAATACAGATTTTTTTAAAAAGCAATCAAATCAAACTTGTTCTGTATTGCACTTGAAATTTTCTATAACCCTAACCCACAGGCAAATACCACATTAACACCAAATTTCTCCTTCACAAGTTATAATATTCCATGATTGGCATGGAGATCTTCCTGTTTGATTGAGGCATAAAGGCATCACACACACACACACACACACACACACACACATCTATATATCTATATCTACTTATAGATATAAATATATACAGATATAGATATCTACATCTAGTTATAGATATAGATATATCTTCAAAAAAAAAAAAAAAAGATCTAGCCCAGAACTGTTCAAAAAGTTGAATTTAGCAACTCAGTTTTTTTCCTCTTCTTTTAACCTCAAACAGACTTGTTTAACACCACTAAACTGCTTTCATCTGTATGCTTAGCCATTAAAGAATGGAGAAGAAAAACTATCTTTTGCAAATAGTGAGTTGTTGAAGATGAGTAAATGCTGCTGCAGGCTTCATTCCTCTTCCTGACTTCTAATCCCTGAATTTTTTCAAAGAAAGATAACCTCCTTCCAGCTGCCTGGACTGTCCCTCCCATGAAGCACCCTTCCCAGCTGCCATGACTCCTTTTTCTGACCCCTCCCATCCCCCCACACCCCCACACACATACGCACACTTCCAAAGACATCTGCTCTTACTTGTCTGGTTCCCCAAGACAAGATGTTTCCCAATAGCCTGGTTAGATATTGGCCTTGAAGAGTCTGTCTCAGAAATTTAGGGGGATACATTTCACCCAAAAGTTAGGCAAAATCTATATCAAGTTTTAACCATTTTGGACTCTCAAATTCCAAGATTCATTTGAGATTGGAAACCTATGTCAAGCTTTTAGTGTCTTTCATGTTCCATTAATAAGCTTTACTTGGTTGTCCCCAAATTCTTGTCCTTAGAAATCCTTGCAAACCTGAATATGTTACACAGCTTCTGGACTTAACTAAGTTACCAAGTGCTTTTATCGCAGAATTAATGGGGGTATGATAATCTAATTTGTTAGGTAAAAATCAAGACGTTAAATATAATTAAAGGTACGAGACCAGAACCCGGAATTGAGGACTTAATATAAAGTAAATTCTGGTAGCACTGAACTATTTTATAAGCAGAAATCATCAGAATATGGAAATTAATCATTAATATGCCTCCCCTAAAAACTAAAAATCTTATTAACTCAAATCGTAAAAGTAATACCAAAATTCTGTTTTGTCATGAGTCCTCTTCTTTCTTATTGTTTTTATTTGATAAGAATTGTTAATATGCAAAAAAAAGAAAAGATATCTTTCATTTCCCTTTAAGTAAGTTTATTTTGCATTTTTGATTTGGCTCCTTACAATTTTTTTTCAGTGAAGGGGGTGGCAGAATGTCAGCTATTCTGCTTAAGAAGAATTGAAAAAGATTAATTTTTAAAGTATTATTTTTGTCTGACAACATAATCATTTTGTGGGGTGCAGGGCAAAGGCACCTGCATACTTGAAAATGGCAGCTCTGTGATTAGCATTAATTCATTGCTTGATCATTGCACAGCCAATCAGCCATTTATTATAGCATATAATAACTTTGTGATAGTCCTTAGATTTATTATTTAATCATATGTTAGTGACAATACAATAAGAATTATAAAATGGCCCAAACTAGTACCTGATGGTCTCCCTCTTTCTTGATTCTAGCATGTTCTTCTTAGGAAGTTATTAGTACTATAGCGGGGAAAGTGCAGAATAGTGAGCAGATAAGCTCACGAGTGCGACATACGATACCTGGAGAAGTGTCAAAATAAGTCAGTGCTGTAACAAGATTATTGCTGGCTTTGTATAATGTGTATTTCCCTTTTAAAATACCCAATATAACGGCAATCCCTTTACTGGGTATTTACTCCAAAGACTTGAAAACTCATATCCAAAAAGATTTTTGCACACTGATGTTCATAGCAGCATTATTCACAGCGGCCAGGACATGGAAGCAACCGAAGTGTCCTACGATAGATGATTGGCTAAAGATGCTGTGGTACATATATATATACAATGGAGTATTACTCAGCCATAAGAAGAGATGAAATCCTGCCATTTGCGACAACATGGATGGGCCTCGAGATAATCATGCTAAGTGAAATAAGCCAGACAGAGAAAGCTGAAAATCACGTGATATCACTTATATGTGGAATGTGAACCTAAAAGCAACAAATGAGCAGGACAAACAAACAGAGACTCATGGACGTGGACTATAGGCTAGTGGTTACTAGTGGGGTGGGGGGGTGGGGGAAGGTAGACGGAGTAAAGGGGGTCAAATATAGGGTTTGGGGGAAGGTAAAGTAGGTTAAGGGGATCAAATATATGGTAGCTGAAGGAAACTGGACTTTGGGTGTGAACACACAATAGAATATGCAGATGTCAAATGATAATGTACACCTGAAAATTATATACTTGTTTTAACCAATGTTACCCCATAAACTGAATTTAAAAATAAATAAAGTAAAAAAAATAAAATACCCAATACAATTTATTTTATTTTTACTGCAATTCTTACATTTTGGTTAAAATAATGGAAATCCCAAGCCCCCCAACTTTTTATTCCTTTTATTTTTGTCTATAGCTTTCCTAGAATATTCATATAGTTTCTAAATTCTTTTCCTATATTTTATCTTTAAAATAGGATGCTTTTACTATGACGTGAAATATTTCTAATGAATCTTTTTCTATTTTTTAAAGGTTTCCTTCAAACTACTGCTGATGAGTTTTGCTTTTACTATGCAAGAAAAGATGGTGGGTTGTGCTTTCCAGATTTTCCAAGAAAACAAATCAGAGGACCAGCATCTAACTACCTGGACCAGATGGAAGAATATGACAAAGTGGAAGAGATCAGCAGGTTCATAAAAATAATGGTCTTTAATCTTAAAAAACAAAAAAACAAACAAAAATAAAACCCCGACGAATCTTACGGTTTCGAAAGTGAATCGTGTATTTGTTCACATCCATAGCTATATCTTCCATATGCTTTTTTCTTTTTAGTAGTTTGCTTCTCTAAAATCATATTAGCTTAAATGCTATTAATGTTTAGACTACTAATTTTCTATTATGAGCTTGGCTTCTTTATGATTCATGTGAATTTTATATTTTTAACTTGAATTTTATGATTGTTGGTAGGTTATGGCTCTGTGGAAATATTCAGCACAATTATTATTAGCAAATCAGAATTTTATTAATAGATGGAACTTTCTGAGCTCCCTTTTCTAAGGTTTAATCATGAGTAAAGCTAGTTTTCATTATAGTCACTGCAAGATGAGATAATGAGCTTATGAAATTTTAAAATACATACACGTGTTGATTTTCTTTTACTTTCTGATAGGAGGCTAGGTTTTGTTTGTTGGTTGGTTGGTTGGTTGGTTGGTTTTTCCATTGCAAAGAATTTAAAAGAATCATATTGTGCTGTTGGCTTAGCAGCCCTTCATGATTATAGAAACCATTGATTCCTAGAGAAGTACATTTCGAAAAGGATGCTAAGCGCATCCCCTACCTCCTGTACCTCAGGAAAAGCTGACTGATTTTCTTCCATTTGTTTAGAAAGCACAAGCACAACTGCTTCTGTGTTCAGGAGGTTGTGAGTGGGCTGCGCCAGCCCGTCAGCGCCCTGCACAGTGGGGATGGCTCGCACCGGCTCTTCATTCTGGAAAAAGAAGGTTACGTGAAGATACTCACCCCGAAGGAGAAATTTTCAAGGAGCCTTATTTGGACATTCACAAACTTGTTCAAAGTGGAATAAAGGTTGGCTTTTTAAATTTTATTTATCTTTGCTCTGGCCATGTGAATTTTATACTAGTGTTACCCTCACTGAAGGACTTTCTTTATAATAAATGTATGTTTAAGGAGAAAATAAGGAGACAACATAAGGGACCGATAACTATGGCGACTGAATCGGGACAGTAATATTAGATCTTTGATGTTATTTGGTGACTATTAAGCAGTGAAATCAGATTGGTATTTTGACATGCTTTCCCGATGTAATTTACACGTTGAAAATAATTCTTGATTTTATAAAGTATTTGTTTAAATGTTGTTTAACAGGCATAATACTTAGAATTGTATATCAGCATTTGCTAGTAGAAACCAAGGGGTCTTTTGGTTATTTCGGCATTGCAAATCATTCTTTACCATGTCTGTTTTTGAGTCTGTGTCATAAAAGATGCTACTTATACTGCGACTGCATTGTACAATGTTTTTACAGGTAAGTCAAATATTTTTATCTATAGTAAGCCATCATCATTATAAGCATGAGTGCATCTACTGCCTTCTTTCCCACTTTTCTAATCAAATTCTCATGTTAAGTAATCTAGTAGGTATGTAAATAAAATTATATTTATGTCACCAGGGAGCAACAGTACCAATAATAGCAGTACTAAGCTGTAAAGCAAATCGTGGCATTCTGAAATTAAGATACATTGAACAGCTCATGACTTTTAGAATGAAAATACCTAACTATGGTTTGGGAAGAACTGGATATTTTTCTCATTTCTTAGCTAGAGAAAACATTGAAGGACGATTTATACTTTTCTACTCATATAGAAATAAACTCCTCCTTGCTTTCACTGAGCTCTACTCAAAGGTAAGAACATTAAAACCGGAAGAAACAAGTTGGGAAAAATAGAAATACATTCCTGATATCTATGTATTCAGTGTCTACCATGCAAAGTAATTAAAATGCCATGTTATTGGGACCACCCAACAAACTCAAGCTCATGCTGTGACTGTCACCAAGACATACTGCATGAGAGAAGTGCCTTGTGGTACTATGGTCCTTTGAGAGCATTTGGAAAACCTGTTTAACTCAGCAGTTTCCACTTTTTCCCAGTAAATTTTTTCATTAGGATTTGCAACAAATGATCAAAAGTCTCTTAACATGAAGCATTAAGTGTTTTGCACATCAGAGTTCAGTACATACATTATTCTGAAATGTGTTCTGACTGCCAGTGGTACCTAATGAGCAAAGAATGAAGAGGCAGCGACAAGGACATGACTCACTGGTGGTGCATTTTTGTTACTATGAAAGTTAAACGTGCTCTCTATAGAAGGAAAGACTGGGAAAAGCACTTTAAAAATCATCACCTATAATCTCATTGATTAAAGAATATCACTACTACCATTTTGATATATGTTCTTCCATTTTTTTTTATTAACATTAAATGAAGTTTTTCTGACTACCGAGGTAATACAGGTCCATATTAATGTGGAAACACACAAGAAGAACATGTTTTCTTGTAGCTTTTTCCCTAAAAAGCTTTAAAATAAAATTGAAATCAATCCACAGAAACATCTTTTTATAGCTTCCTTTTTTTTCACCTAATACTATGTCATGAGTATGTTACCAGATTTGGAAATTTTACTCAAAAACTTCGCTTTTATCTTTTTGGGGTGTTTCATTTCCTTTTTAATGAGACATTTAGGATGACTCCGGTCTTTCCTTTTCATTGTTAAAATAATGTTACTTACCGTTCTTGTATATATTATTTAACCTGATCACAGACAACTTTCTTAAAATTCATTCATAGAGCATTACTGAGCCGAAGGGCATACACCATGATACACATTGTCAATTCGCTCTAACATATAATAGGTTTTCAACTCTTTGAAAGATAAATGTGTAGTTTTCAAATAATATTTTAGCAAAAACATCAGTATTAAAAAGATTTGTATGATAAAGGAATGGGCTCAGAATACTTGAAACTTTTGTTGTGAGAAACAGGAAAGCTCATGTCTTATGTCTGCTTTAGCTGCCTAAAGCATGTCTTCCTTTTAAATAGAGTTCCTTCAGGGTCCCTCTTTCTTATTGTATGACTGTTCGCCGGGACATTGAATGAAAGTGTATCTTCTCTGGCACTGAGACATTGCATGATGGCCACAGGAAAGCGGTACCAGCTGGTCGTGGCAGTGCCATGGGTCGGCCGTGCCCCCGTTCTGTGGGAATTCTGCAGAAGTCCCTTTGTCTACTTCTCTTAGGAGAGCTCCAGGGCTTCCGGGGCTTAAAAAAACTTCAAAACCCATCATGTTATCCATGTAGAATAAGTTACATCATATGACATATTTTAAAGTGCCAGATTTCGAATTCCCATAGTATTTGGCACTTGTGATGTCAGTAAGATTCAAATCTATCATGTGGATGGTAGATTTGAGTGGACAGTGGATAGTGAGTAACGAGACCATCCTTATCACTTCAAGGAGCCTTTCTCTCAGGCCCCATGGACGCCTGTCACAAATCATGGATTGGAAGAGTTAGGAGAGGCTACTGTTGGTATGATGGAGTGGATGCCAGCCTGTTCATGAGCTGATCATACCATTTTTTTTTGTGGTATGCCCCTGAGAGACTTCTGAAGTGAAAGCATTTTCACAGCTATTCACAGTAATTTTTCTGTATATATATACATATATATGTATATAAATATATAGTTAACTTGATAACTACATATATATAGAGTTAGTGTGTTCAGGGGAATATTCCATATTTGTCAACAATCACTTTGCAAAGTAATGCAAATAGGAATTTTCATAAATTATTGTACATGTCACTTCTTTACTATTCTTTCAGTTTTAAATCTCAAGAGAAAGAATAAAGCTATCTTAACAGACCACAGTATTGATTGCAATGGTCAGATCACAGAATTAATAATATATGCTAAACCCAACCTTCATATGGTTGAAATGAAAACAAGACAAACCACAGTGGGATCCCCCATGATATTAATTAATGAGCAGCATGAATCTATTAAATGGAATTTAAATTCCTCCGTAAAAAGGAATTCCTGTTATAGGAGTTTCTAAAAGCTTGTGCTGTCTGTAAGGGAATCTGGAATTCCTTTTATGCTAATTGTCAATTAAGAATTGACAGTGATTTCTGTCCCTTGATAAAGGACTGATCTTTTTGTGGCAAAGAGCTGGACTTGGTTGATCTCCTTAAACCTCTACCAGCCATGATTCTTATAGCCACCAGCTCTCTCGTAAATGGGTCTGGACTGAAGCTGAGAGTGATGTCTTGCTTTTAAACATCCACATTGTAGGAGACTTCAGTACCCTGTGAGCTGAAGCTGTATGTGGAAATGTAAAACACAAGCTAAAGAATTGACTTCTTTTTGCTATAGGAAATAAATTGTGGAGTTGGATTAATGGAATAAATTCTATGCCGTGTGAACTGAAACTGCCATTTCACTTAGGAAGAGAGATTCCATTTGCAACAGCTCACATCCTAGAAGATGAGCTTTGTGAAACTGTCAAGTAAAGAGTCAGTTAGAAATATGTTTAAAACGTGTAGTGATTTGATTCATCTTTGGTGACAGTGCACTGTACAAGCTAACCACTAATACCGACACTGTGAAGAATACCTCAAGTGTCCAACTAGTGAGCAAACTAAAATCTTTGTGTGTGGCGGGGGTGGGGGGGATGGAGCGTATGTGTTCTTTGTTATTGTTTTATCCCAACGGGGGAAATAGCAAGTTACTATTGATTCGAAATCTTTAAATCGAACATATGTCTGAATTCTGAATCAGAACTTCTGGCGAATACTCGAAGCAGCTTTACCGTTCTGAAATCCTTGGGAATGATAGACTAGCGAGTCTCCAGTTAAATGGCCTGGCAGCTTCAGAAATTCCCACTGCCCACATTAAATCAGAAGAGCTGGGGTTGGAACCCAGACATCAGTTCCTGTTTAAAGAGTTTCCAGGTGATTTCGACCTGCAGCCAATCTGAAAAGCACAGGTCTAAACCGAGCCAAACCCCTGACTCAGTTATATACAGAACGAGACACATTTGCTCTGCCAGTCTGTGCCCAAGTCCTATTACCGAAATGGCCACTGGGATCAAATGGTTGAACACCAGTTGTCATCTGTCCTGTCTGTACCTTTAGGCATTTGTTTGGCCTCTGCCTATTACTTGTCCACTTTGAGTGAGGAGATGAGTTAGCTCTGGCAGCATGCAAGATGCCCGATATAAGCTTTTGAAAAATAGTATTTAAAAATCTCAACAATTAATTCTGATGGGACAGTTGCTTTACCCACTAAATTTTTTCCTGTTTTTGTTCCTTTCTGAAGGCCAGTCTTCAGCTAGTTGGCAACACTGTTATCATTCCTGTTCCTTAATATATAGTTTGCTATTAGACCTGGAAAAAATGACAAAGACGTCAGAAGTTTCTCTCGTGTAATTTCACCAAACTTCCCGATTACCAAGATCTGAGAGTCGGCCTTAGCTGTGTGTGTGCAGCAGTAAAGACGAGGCGGCACCTGTCAGCTGCAGGGTGGCCCCTCAAGGAGACCAACGAGCACTGATCTCTGCCCCTGAGTTCTCATGAGCAGGCAGAGGACGGGGAAGCTCACAGCCACGGCAGCCCTTTCGGCTTGCAGCGTGCAGCAGACAAAGCCGAAAGACTTGTCTATCACTTGGAACAAGTGTGACTGGACTCCTGTCCCTCTCTATCTACTTGGATCCTCATTTCAAAAGATGCTTTTTGAAGCGGTCCTTTTACCGGGGGGGAGGAGAGGACGTAAGGCTGAAAGCTGCTGATTGTCCGGGTGACTGAGCCCTTGAGGTGAGGCCCTCGAGAGACAGCAGCCAGGGCGCCCGGGAGCCACGGGAGCATGTGGGGAGGACGTAGGGTGTGCCGGGGCAAGCCCGCCGGGGCAGCCCCTGACTCACGTGCTTGTAAATCACACACACAATCATGAGCATCGAAAGTTTGGTAAAGTCCAGGGCTCATCAGCCCGTTGGGGGCTGATGTCCTGCTTTTCTGAAGTTGGTTAGAGACCTAACCTTTGTCTTTAACTTGCAATGTTATGGGCAGCCCAAGAGATGTGAAAGTGTGTTTCTGTTAAAGTGAACGAATTGGCATACGTGAGAAGCAATTTACTTTTGAAAACTAGTATTGAAAAGATAGCACTCACACACGAGCGTGTGGCACCAGGGATCAAGTGCTTCCTCGGGAAGACTTAAGTAAAATTTCGACTGCAGTTATGATTTTTTTTTTATCAAGGTAGTTTAATGCTATGGTATTAAACACAACTACCTTTATGTTATTGAGTATTGCTGACACTTCACATCAAAATGCCCTGGACTCTGTGAAAAACATGTTCAGTATTAAATCCGTTTTCATTTTAAATCTGTGAATGTCCACAGAGAAAAGCAAAAAGTCCCTTAGTGATGTGAAATAATCTCAGTGTCATTTTCTGTTCAGCGACGTTAGTTTTCATTTCTAGTGTTCTTATTGAACTGCGATTCAATCGGTAAGACTTTCTTTATAGATATGAATGTGTATATATATATGGTCAATGCCAGTGGAAGCCAATTTAAGCTATAAATCATTTCCATCATGCCTCATGTTTTTTACTAATGTGGGGACACAGTGTCCCTCCAGCTTAGCAGAGAGAGGCCTGCCTTTTCCTCCATTGTAGGTCCCATAAGTCACTGCTGAGGTGAGGAAAGTTTTTACATTAATGTCTTTATATTTCTCTAAGACTTGAAGGGCAGAGGAAATAGAGCCTATAAATGTGACAAGCCCTATGGTAATCATTTAAAACAAGTGAAAAACCAAGAAATCTGGACCCTAATAAGGTCTCTGCTGAACGTGGCAGCCACCATCTCATTGTACCTGAGTAGAAAGAGAAAACCTTTGGGTGATACTAGTTGCCTTTGCTTTCCAGCAATGGTTTTATCTAACGAAAAGGAAACAGCAGGCTCACACGACTATCTCTAAATAGTAGGTAGTATGGCATTCTCATTTAGAGACATGCAATAGCTTTTCTTTCTCAATGCCACAATCTCCAGGCAAGCCCTGCTCCGGTCTGCTTTCTTCCTAATTATAACCACATTTTTTTAAGCACTGACTTTGCTAAGTCATTACATAGATTACTTTTGTAATCCTTACAGTAACCCTGTGGGGCAGGAATTAATATTCCCATTTCACAGATGAAGAGACTGAGGCCCCAGAGTTAACGAAACTGCCCAGGATAACAGCTAGACATCACCAGGGCCGATTTCCAAGGCAGCTAGCTGCCTGATGCCCTGTTCTCAGCCACGGTGCTCTGCTGCTCTAAGCCTCTGATCAGCTTTGGTGCACGGGAGGAAAAGCTGAGTGAGGTGCACATTCAAGAAACGGGGATGGCGACCCTTGGTGTCAGCACACTCAGTGCCGCTGGTCCTGACAGCGCCGATGCTGAGAGTTTAGCTCTAGAGTCAGTACACAGATTTGGGTTCCGGAAACTCGGGTTCTGCACCGTACGCTGGTTGTTTGGCCCTAGGCGTGTTATTTTAACCCCTCTAGGCTTAGTTTCTTCACCTGTAGAATAGAGAGAATAAACGGTTGCGCCTAACACTTTACATTCAGACCGCACGTAGCTGTTATCATCATCCGTCTTACTAACATGAAAAGGAGAGGAAGGAAAAGAAACCGTGCCAGCCCCAGAGTGACTCACGAGCTCGGTGGCCACTGCGAACTATGCTCCCTGGTATCAATGGGCCCCTGGTATCAATACGGGATTGAATGATAACTTACGGAAATCCTGTGACAGTGTTAGCATTTGCACCAATATCACATGGCCACCCCATGGAATCAAAAGTTGTAGCGATGCATGTGTATGGGGTTTCCTTCAGACAGGTAAACCTAGAATATACTTGTGTTTAAATGTATAACCGCAGAAAGACAACACCTTCATTTTTACAGCCTCACCTTTTAACACAGGTGTAGGCCTTGCTACCCACCTCCTTATGCAAAGGCCCCCAGTTCCGGAGTCTGTCAGGGCACAGTGACTCAGGACAGAGGAGTGCAGCAGCGACCCTTCACCAGAATTCCCTTGCTTTCCTAGTCGTTTTTCTCAACCCGGATAGGATAGTCACGTGTGTCTTTTTGTGTGTTTATTTTGGAATGCGGTTTGTGTCCATCTGCCCGAGAGTTAATAAATTGTAGTCTTTGCAAAGGAAATATACTGGCACTGAAAACTAAGAAGGCACATGTTTTTGCCACTCGCCACTGCTGTCCAAAGCACAGATCTGGACTCTCGGGACCTGGGAGGGGAGTAATTAGGCAACGTTGCTGTAAAATTAACATGTAATGTCATGATGCAGAGAGTGTATTACTCAACAATAAAATTTTTTTTGTTGTTTTAAAGCAGATCAGTAAAGTGTTCCAGGGAGTCAGGGAAGGGAGAACTTTGAAGGAAGTTTTCAGCCGTAGCAACAACAAACGTCACTTAATTTATCTGTGAATGTGCTGGAGAGAGCAGGTGTGAGGATATAAAAAAGGAAAGACCCGGCTACTTCTCTCTCAGAACCCAGGCCACAACGGATACTTTCCCTATCACATCACTCAGTATTTTATAGAAGACTCCCTGAATCTGTAAGCATGTTTTCATCTTTGGCTTGCGGCTCCCTTTCTATGACCAATTTTGGGAGTTTGTTTATGTAGCATTTTGCTTTTACAAGGCTTCTTTCATTTTTACATTTATATAATAAATATATACAGAGATCTATTTATACAGTCTATAATATTTATATCCAATAAATGTTATGAGTTACTACGATATATTTTAATATATTCGTTGGTAGTATTCGTCGATTTACATTTAAATAAGTTATTTTAAATTCTGTAAAGTCTACGATTATGTTGAACTATCATAATATTAAGGTGGCCAAAACTGGAGACATGTCTAAAGTGTTTTTAAAAACTAGATCGCTGCCTAGAAATTAAAATCAACTTTGGATTTTTCAGTCAGAATATGCTTTGAAAAACAAGGTACTATTTATCAAAAGCATTCTATAATGTGTCATAATGAGAAAAGCCTTAGAAAATTTTTTCTAAATCATGTAATTTTCTCTCCTAGCATGACTTTGTGACACCAAGTGACAATGCATATGGTCACAGTGGCTCTCAGAATTTACCACCAAAAGGGAGATAAAAATTTGAATCCTTTAGGTATTGAATTTCCGTTTTACTTTATCTGAGCATGCCATATACAATTTAATTTTAAGTTCATCCATTTATTCAGTTTAAAATATCGTGTAATTCCACAAGCTTAAACTCCAAATCACAGAAAATCTGTTAAAAATCATCCTTTAAGATAAAATATATACTCATCACTCCATCATACATCTATGAGGTAGGACAGGAACAGAAAAAGAGAACATCAATGAATTTGATCTAAATCAATTCTATCATTGCTAGCAGTTGACATGATTTAATCTGATTATAGAACTGAGCCCAATAAACTGAAGTTATACAGAAATAAAACATTATGACAAAGGATCTTAAGGTTTGTGCATTGCCACAAAATTCTTGAGAAAAGAACATTCTTTTCAAATATTCAAATATCAAATATTCTAGCTTTCTCTTTAAGAGTAGCTAAATTCTTTTACCTTTTTGTTTTAAGTCTAATAAGCTATTTCTAAACCACCCTCTTATCCTAAAGCACCTTTGATCCAAATGGATCGCAAACTTAAATAAAATGACATCTGTCCTCAGGCTATTTCTAGATAGGGAAAACACATCTGTTCTATGAACCCTTAGCCAACAGTTTGAAACTGTTCAGAAGAATTCCTTTAAAAAAGAAAAGAAAAAATTGTGTACACAGTGTGAATGGAAGATATTGAGGTTAGAAAAAATTTGGAAAACATACTCTTAAGGGGATAAAAAGATAACCGAATTTAATTCCTATTAAATTTAGAGCCTTTCTATGAAAGATTTGGTGACGAGACTCCCACAATGCAAACATCTTCGTGGATGGATGTGAACACACCTGTTCAGGAAAAGTGAAACAAAACCTGAACTGACTTCCCTCCACACACAGGTCACCAAACATCTGTCATAAGTTATCAATTACTAGCCTAGACTGGACTCAGGCCTGTGACCTGAGGTTGAAAAAGCCACATAGCTCATTCTCTCCCTTACCCGGTCTGTGGCTTTTCCTTATCCACCATTAAAATTTCTGTTTAAAACTCCAGGGGTTTGGAAGGTCAGACTGACCCCATCACATTCATAATGTGTAACACTCCCACACCCCCGTGTCTGTAGACATCACCCTGGGGCTGATCTGAGTCAGGATTTTGTGACTTGCAGTAATGTGGCTAGCTCCAAAAAAGACTTACCCAATAGTTGGCATAGTTCCTTAATTGCCTGAGTTTCTTAATTGCAACCTAAAAGGACAATGTCTCCTTGTCCAAGGGAAAATGTGTGTGTGTGTGTGTCGTGGCCTATTTAAGATTTTTTTGGCTTTGATTTAAATGTCCTGAAAATGTTACATACAGTAAAACTTCTTGCATAATAACAAACAAAAGCAAGAAAAAACTTCTGGCCGTGACTAACTCGGTGAACTTCTCTTTTGTAAATAATTTATTATCAGAGGTACTGCTGAGTAAAACTTTTTGGTAACAACATCAGTTGTCAGTACTTTGATCCTAGGGTCACATTCCTGGAGTATCGCACCATAGTTGGACGTGTGTGAGAACTAACCACTGCGTGGCCGTGGCACTCCTCCACGCCGAGACCAGGGCACCAGTTTGGCCAGTCTTTGGATGACTTGGAGCACTCCCTTAACTTTCTGGAGTCTCTGTCCTCATCTTTAAAGTCTGAGAATTAGGCTAAACGATACCTTAGATCCCTTCTAGTTCTAGAAGTTTGTGAACTAAGAAAGCGGTACGAGGGTCCATCTGTTTCCAGGAGAACTATGGTAAATAGGAGTGGTCAGTGTGGCTCAGGCCTGGAGCTCCGTGCTTGCCCCTGCTCTGAGCGTGGGCTTGCTTTGCTTTCTTCTGATGTTTCCCCTTTGGTACTGACCCAGAAACCCAGTCAGTATCACCCGATGTGGAGCCCCCTGGGCATCCTGCCTCACCGACCAATAAGCGCACCCTCCATTCGTGCAGCAGTTAAACTTTTAAAAAGCTGCATGAACTCAGGATAAGCGAGACCGTGTTTTGGTGAACGGCAGAAGATGTCTTTAAGGCATAGGGATAACAGGGTGGTACGTTTTCAAACCCAGGTTTGAAGGTGAAGGTAGCCATGCCCTTGAAGTGGGCCGTGCTTGGTGTGTTGGGAGGAAAAGCAGTATGGGGCTGAGTGACGGAAGGGGTCAGCAGTCAGGGGAGATGGTGCTCAGAGCTGGTGGGTGCGGAGGTGTGCGTCAGACAATGGAGGGTCTACTCAGGTCTTCGGCTTTTACTCTGAGTGAAATGGGGAGGAAATGGAGGAATCTGAACAGAAAAGTGATGCGATCAGAGTTAAACTTTTAAGCAAGTGAACAGCAGCCGTGTTGAAAGCAGACTAGATGGGACAGGCGTGGAAGCAGATGCAGGATGGAACGCTGGCCCCTCGCGCCCGCTCTGCTGTGAGTGTGCTCCGTGCCCGGAGGCCAGTCACTGACCCCTCGAGTCTCGACTTTGCATCCGCAAGATGAGAGGATCTGTAATAGCTGAGGTTCCTTTCAATTCCAATTTTTAGTGCGTCAGTCCTTGGAGGAATATTTAAAAACTTACCCCATTAAACGTATGCATTTTTACACATGGTGTTTACCGAGTTTATACCTTCTTTCCCATAGTTTTAAAGTGCAAAATTTGAAACTCAGTGCATTAGCAACATGGGACATTTCATGGGTGCTGGCAAGAGGTTGTAAATTATAGGAAAATATCAACTATGGCAATATAGAGAAGAGGGCTCACTCTGTGACAGTTGTAAATGATTATTCATGAAAAAGGTAACCACAACTAAAGACCATTTGTACACACACACTCCCCTCCTTGGGGAAATGCACATTGAGATAAAGGAGGTTAGATGATTATATTTTTTTAAAGGATAATTATACTTGGATTTAGCATACAAAAGGCCAGGATCCAGGTATCTTGAATTCAGAGGATGACAATAGTGGAAGGCAAAACTACAGACCTATAATAAGGAGGGTATGCAAATGTTGTTGGAGGGAATTTCTGACTCTTTAAATTACAAAATAATGACCTTACTTGGAAAGTCCCCCTAATTCACTCTCAAAAGTAGAATATTCCCAGATAATATCCTCAGTGAGTTTCTCTGTTGTTGGCAATTGGACCTCATTCAGCTAATCAATCTTTCAGGCTGTACATTAAGCTGGGGGTGGGGAGGGGGCGACCTGGCTCCTCCTCTACGTGCATGTGAATGTACCAAAGTTAATTTGGTTGTGGACAGAGTAAACTCGACATGAAAAACTGAAAAAGCAAGAAGGCAAAGCTCGATCATTTGACTTGCACACGTAAGGATTTCAGGCTCTGTGTTTCCTTGAGAGAAATCCCACGGTGCCAATTAACCTAACTTATTCCAAAACAATTCTCTGTTTGGAAAGAATAATTTTCATTGTGGGTGTTCCTGGAAATTGTACGCCTCCTCCCCCCGCCCGTTATTCCCGAGATGTGTGCTGTGCAAGTCAAAGTACCGGCTTCGTTTCCGTGGACTGTGTTGAGTCGAGCTGTATCCCACACACAGTGTCAGGTAATCTGTTCTAATTTTGTCCAGTGCACACATATTTTAACCTTTAGTAATTTTTTAAATGTGGAAAAATCATTTCTACCTAATATTAAGCCAAATATTTCATGTCAAAATTATCAAAAACACTAAAAGCAGGAGATTTGTTTTAATCAGGAAATAGCTTTTCTTGCAAAAATTTAAAAATAAGTTGACTTTTTTGGCTTGGTTTAAATGGCATCTTCATTTTTCTTTGAAATACTGTGAATGCGTTTTCGCTCCAGTGTGAGACAAAACTAGAAAATATTGAAAAAGGATTTAACTAACTCAGTAATAAGTACATTCTCCATTTTATGAGGCTGTTTTGACTATTTGGATTTCTGGAGTAATTTATTTTTTAACCTAATAAATCAATTAACCAATATTCTAAGATTTAATTTGGTAAATAGAATGTATGTGCTTTTCATCCAGTCACGCATCTTTTTTTTTTTTTTTTAAGTCTGAAACCACCACACACAAAGAATTTAATTCTGACAGACATTTGTTCTCAGCGTAAATACTTTAGGGCCAATAGTCGTCCCCACTTAATCATGCTTCTTAAAAGTGAATTCCAGAAGACTTGACTCTCCAAATGACCCCTGGTAAGGTGAGTTGTCAGTAAATTACTTTTATGATGTGCCCTAGGGTAGCAGGTCTGCTAGAAACCTGGTAGGAAGCTGGCCCCTTCTTGCCTGTAGGGGGATGACCTTTAACTTTATCTAACCTTTGCATTTCTAATCCTAAATTTCTGGGAGGCATTCAGTCACATGGGTGGATATGTAGTAGAAGAGAGAACTCTCCGTGCCCATACCATAGTGCTCACCACACATTTGTTGTCAAAAGTTCAAGACGAAGCATGCCAGTAAGCTTTTTATTTCTATGATTTAATTTTATATACCAAACATTTAATGAGTTGAAATGCAAATGAGTTCAAAACCGATTCCCAGTTAAATTATGACTGCCTTGGGTGCCATTTGAAAAACACTGTAGAAAATTAATCCCTGCAATTTTGTTAATTTGAATTTATTGTGGCACTTGAAAATTTATAAGAGCCATTAAAGATAAATGATGGCATTGCATCAGAATAAATTTATATTTCACTAAAGTATTTAGTTATTGAAAACAAGTCTTGTCAATTCTTTTATTGTCCTATTATGAGAAAGCTTTTATGGTGCTATTTGGGCTTAATAATGTTCATCAAAATTATCAAACAGGAATTTTGATTCAGTCTTGGAAAAAAAAAAGAACCCTTATTTGGCTACATTAGACTGAAAATTTTGTGAAAGAATGTTTTTTACAGGATATAAAACACGAAGTGCTCATTAATTTCCCCGTAGTGGTTAGAGCACAGTTTAGGTAGACCCAGACATCTATGTTCTAGTTCCTTCTTTTCCCATTAGTTTTGGATGACATTTAATGGGACCAGTATTTTCATTCTTCCCTAAAGAAAGTATTTCATTGCTTAGCTTTATTGTCTGTAAGTGTATTATACCATTGAAAAATATGTATACATATTCATATTTACATATATACACATACAATAGAACACTGGGTGGCTGAATGAAATATTGCTAAAGATAAACTTTTCAAAAAAAAAACCACACCTCATTTTAATCAGACAATGTTTAGGTATATAAGTGCATAGACTAAATGTAGAATACTTCCATAATCTCTTTGATTTATATTTCATAGTGTAGCATAAGCAAAGCTAAGAAGTCATAGCTTTGCATTAGATATCGACCCTTTGAGATCAACAGTAAGCAGTCGTAGAAGCAATTAATGTAACTTCAGTAATGTTTTAGTGGGGAAGGAAAGAGATCAGCAAATTCTTTCCTGTAAACCAAAGGATCTGGCTCAAGAGCATATATAAACAAGATGTAAGTTTTAAATATAGCTTAAATGCCACCCAGGAGGGAAGTTCAATGGTAAAGGAGTTGTCAACAGACCGAAAGCATTCTTTAAATGAAGAAGTTATTAAATTGGTGACAGTAGTGTGAGGTTTACACACACATGTGCTTCCAAAACATCCAGCCCAGAATGTCCTCTCCCCCGAACCCAGCCCAGGTGTCTGTCTCTGGATCCGGGATAGGTCAGAAAAGGATAACAGAATGTGGTCCTAACTTGATGATAATCCTAGGAAGATTTTACTTGTAAAAATGGCCAACTCGCAATTTTGAAACAAATTTGAAAACGATAGTTAGAATAAAATGGATGACACATGAAGACACTGATATTCACACTAGCCTAGGCTGTTGGCTTATTTTAATCTTGCCAAAAGCAATTGTCATCATATTTGCTCCTGCTGAGATATGAGTTGGTGTTTTTCGTTTGTTTGCTTCGTTTTTGTTTTGTCAAAAATTCTGCCTGGAAGTATATTGATTGTTTCACCCATTCCAGCCTGTCCCACGTCATCATTATACGGAGCCTTGCTATTCAGTTACCATTAAACAGGGACCAGGAGACACATTTAGAGTAGGTGTTGGGTACCGAACAGGGCCCATCTCTGAAGTCACCTCTGGAATCATTTTGGAACCCAACCCAAAACACAGGACCTAGAGTGTGGAAGGCAGTTGCCCACAGGAAAACCAAAGTGCTCTGAGTAGAAGCAACAGGGATGTGAGAAGCTCAAATCTAATGAGGGAGAGAAAATAGAACAGGTGACCTGGTACATGCTATAATCAAAGGATAAGCAAAGTCTGGGAGGTCCCAAAAGACAGAGCAGGTAACTCCATCTATCTGAGGATGGTGGCACCTCACCACCTCACCTAGAGAATGGCTCTTAAAGGGTATGGACAGAAAAGAAGGAAGAGCCTTTTGTGCAGGAAACATCATAAAGGGATGGAGAGCAAGCTAGACGTGTGACCTGAGGCAAGAGACAGTACAGGAAGGGTCTTACCTACTCAGCTAGGGGTTCTGAGTTCCCATCTATGGGACAGTGAGAGCCGTTATGGACAGCCCACGGGGAATGTGCTAGGCTCCCATGGAGCCAGCTGGTTTCTCCAGGCTGTGGTGACTGCCCTTCTTCTCCTTGGAGGGGATTTGGGAGCTTCTCCTTGTCTAGAAGGCAAGGTAGCTTAAGAACTGAATCTAGAAGGACTTGAAAAAATGAATGCAAAGGGAGAAATCCTAAGAAAAACAGAAACTCCATTCAAATGGACTTGATCACAGAACAAAACACGAGTCCTGGCTTTGCTTTCCCCTGCACTGGCTTCAGTTTCCCCTGCGTTGGCTTCGCTGTTGGGCAGCCTTTCTTCCTGTGGCACAGACTGCTGCAGCTCCGGGCTCACATCCGACCAGCTTAGCAAATCCAGAGGAACAGGAGCTGCTTTGCTCTAAGAGTTCCAACAGAAGTCTCAACCGATGCCGCTCATGGCTTTCAGAACATGCACTACCATGGTTAGTCTGGGTCATCTGCCCTTTTCCAGAGCCAGGGACAGTGATCAGCATAGTTCAAAGCACTGAACCTCAAGTGGGGAAGGGGTGATACCCCAAAGGAAAGTCAGAGTGTTGTAACTAGAGGAATGGGAGTGGATGCTGGGCGGTCTAAATACAGACAGACATTCACTACTCATTGGACAAATAAGACTACTCTGGATCAGAGTCCAGGCTCTCAGTATTCAATCCTGCCTTCCTTCCTCCCCATGCTTCTTATGACTGGACTTTCCTCCGTGACATATTTCAGGGACATTCCAGGGTTGGTAAAGCAACCCAACTAAAGCTTTCTGTCGGTACAATTTCCTGGTTAGGTGTGCTTTCTTAATGTTCGCATACTAGTTCTTGCTTTTGTTTACTTTCATTCTTAAGACATGTAGACCAAGGTACCTAGATTTGATGTACCAGTAAAATATGCATCAGAAAGCATTGCTGAATCAACCAAAAGCAAGGAGGTCAAAAAGGCTGACTTAATAACTTCTGACTTGCAGAAAATGACTCATCTCCAAAAATGGTAGCTGAGGCCCTGTAAGAAACACACCTACACGATCCAGTCCTCTCTTTAATTTAAAAGGCTTTTGTAAAATTTCTATTGTAGTTCTATCTATTAATCATATTTATTAGTGAAGTAGAGTTTGCATCCAAAAGCAGGAGTCTGCCTCCAAAATGCTTAGAGAATATGAAGCATTTAATGATAAGGTTTTATATTTTTTAACATAATTTTGGAAATTTTGCACCCTATGCCTCTAAATTGCAAATTTCTTTCCAATGATGTTGAGCTGCATTATGTGCAATTTAATTAACTTTGGTAAACAGTATGAAATGTTTTAAGTTGTCTTTAATCATAATAGTGTGATTCATGTGCTGTAGACTACTTAAAGAATAATACTGTCATTTTTTTATACTTCAAATATTCATTCACAGAGTCTGTTAGTATGCTTTTGCTAGGTCTTTAATATGCATATTAGAATCTGTTCTTGTTTAGTCCCTTAAATGAAAGAAAAAGTCTGAAAAGCACAAATCTGCCCAAGTATGTATGTACTTTTTTTCTCTAACAGAAAAATCTTTAGTCATTTGTTTTCTCATTGAAAGCCTATGTCACATTTAAACATGTTCTTCGAATTAATGCTAACTATATGCAGTAAGCATTCAAAAATAAAAAATTAATTTCTTTTTAATGAAAATAACTACTTTATGTCTTATATGTCTGACTTAAATAGGAATAGTATTACATACGTACATGACAAACTATCCTCTTTGTCCTCTCTGCCTAAAAACATGCCTATGTACTTACTGACTACCCCTCACTAAAAAAATTTCCTTGTTTTCCTTAGCATACATTATACTGTTGTCTGTCATATCCATTCCTTCTAAAAGCATTGTCACATTTGTTCACATAGAGGGCTGGAATGACTTGACCCTCTGTTTTATTTCACTGCACTGGCCCCTTGTCATACTGATCATTCTGCTAGTTGATTATGTCATACGATAGGAAGGCATTTTCCAGTGAAACTGGCTTTTCACTCATGGAAGGTCCAGGTGGGGATCCAGCCAGAGGATTGTTAACCAGAAGATGGTGATAAAGTTACTTTCTGTTTGATCAAAAACGACAGAGCTGTGGAATTTTTCTCAGAGGAATAATCTGCTTTCCAAGGTCTCCGTTGGAACTTACTGTTTTCTCTGTGCTTTGTAGATCTGCAGATCTGGGGAGATAGCTATAGATGTGTCATTCATTCATCGATGGATTTGTTCATCAGTGTTTGTTGGAATTTATCTAACTGAGCCAGAGGACTGGGTTAAGTCCAGAAATCTGGTCTTTGAATGTTGATGGATTATGATAGACTAACTGTAAACATTCAGATAGGGATTTGTAGTAGTGGAGAGAGAGATGGAGGGAATGAGGATTTTTGGATTAGTATCTCAGGGTTACTTTCTAGGCAGGTTCAAATACCTCCCCATTTACTTCTTCACTGATTTGGCAGGATTCTGTCTCACTGTTCCCAATATTGACCTGCAAAATGCTAAAATGCATAAAATATCCATTTATCCATAACAGGGAATGGATACATCTTATTAACTGAATATTTTTATCAATTTAATGGTGAAAAATACCAGTTTTCAAAGATGTACAGGCAAGTTTCATGAAAAACATGAAAACAGTACTAAACATCGTTTATACTTAGATGCAAAGTTTGAAATATTGTAGTGTTCGAGTCATCATTAGAAATATATCAGGGTCACCATACCTCACCATCCTTTACATGAAACCCTTGAGACTAGATAACTTGCAGAATTCAAGGATTTTCAGATTTATACTAAGTCGATGTGGTTCATTATGCATTACCTGACAACCCTGGCGGGGGTGCTTGGGTAGCACCTCAATATGTATATTAATATATCTGCAGAAAAACACCTGAATATTCAAACTGAGTGGAATAGATAAAGACTATAAAACGGCTTCACAACAGTTCAGGTCTGGTTTTGTTGGTAAATAAATTTGCACTAAACTTATACAAGCTTTTTGGGTTTCAAAGTTGCCTAGAAGAACTTGTGGCCCGCTTAGCTCATAGCACTGTGCTTTAGCATCTCATTTGTCTGGCAGTGAGTTCGACATCAACTTGTAGGGACAGAGATGGGAAAGGAAAAATAAACAAAAATGCCTATAGCGCATCAAAGAAAATGCTGTCACTAAGTACCTTAGTTATAAAGTCACAAAACTTTTAGAAGTCAGAGGGACCTCTGGCATCAAGCTACAGTTAAGGAAACTAAAGCTTGCAGAGGCAAAATAACTTGTTTTGAGATTAGTTAGCCACACAAAGCCATGCTGACACTGAGTTATACGTAAAATGAATCTTCATTATTTAACAAGTTTGATGTTTGCTATTAGTTTCCCCAGAATGTTCATGTTTCTGAGTGACAGTTAACAGTTGGATTAGAACTATGGACGATCTAGAGGAGACTCTAAAGACTGATTTACTGAGAAGCAGACACTGATGGCAGGGTAAGAAGCAGCAGGTTTGTGTGGCAGAAGAAACCTCATACCATAACATACCCTGAAGGCTAGACAGCACGACTAATGGATTCATGTCAGAGGGCAAGACCTGTGGTTGTTCAGGTGCTCTTAATCAAAGGGATGCAGTGTTTTTCCATGAACACAAAGTGAAGGTCTGCATGGCACTACTTGTTGCCAACCTATTCGCCCTGGGTTAGATTTATTTCTTTTAAAACATCCCCAAATAGCAAAATAAAAAAAAAAAAAAGAAGAAGAAGAAGAAGAAGAAGAAGAATTGCATCCACTTCTCAATGGTATTTCAAGTTAATGAGATTTGTTCAGGGAAGAGAGACGTGAAAAAGCAGCGTTAGTGCTGATTGTTGGTGCTTAGAATTGTTTGCAGGGGAAAAAAAAATGTATGAAACAAAATACACATGAGTCCTTTTTTAAAAGGAGGCCAGTAAGACATTAAGACAAAGTTAAAATTGTATTTACAAAAGCAAAGATGTGTGAAATGTATTTGTTAAAGGCTGACAGTCCAATTTTTACAGCTTGATCTCTGTTAAAAATGCAAACGTCCCTCAGGAAGCTGATTCTTCATCAGTCTCTTTAGTTTAGTGAGTGCAAATTTCAGCTCTTATCTCAAATGTAGATTTTGATGGGGAGACAGCTTGAGAATGTTTGAGTTCAGAGAGGGAGAAATGATAGCTTTAAGCACAGAAAGGCCAAACCTGAGAGAGTCTGGGCACTGAAAACCAACCTCTGGTTTTGTAATCTAGCCCACATTGAAATAGTAACTTCCAGAATCAAGCTCCATTGTCAGATCATAGGAATTTATGTTTTTGGCTAAGAATTTTGAAACCTTGTTAATTTGCTTAGACTATTGATATGCACTCTGATGCACCTCGTTTTCTTTTTAAAATAAAGAAACTCATATCAGTTTGAATCGATCAAACATATTCTCAAACTTAATCCTCACTTCGGATAAATGAGCAGAGCAAATGCTCTTTACTTTATTCTTCATTTTTATGGATGAAATAAAGAATGAGTATGGTATATTATGATGATTTCTGAATATAAAATTTGACGTGGTTAAAAACTAAAGCTAATTACTTTTTTTTTTTTTTTAGTAATGTAAAAGAATTAACAAAAGATCAGTGTGGTTACAATGGTTGGTTCTTGGCAATTAAATTTAAGATTATAGTTAAACAATTAAATTTTAAGCTTGTAATAAATTACACCAACTGCTTCCACATATGTGGATGTTATACTTGTGGGACAGAGTAAAGTATACTTAAGAGATACTATGTAGCAATGACATAGCTTAAGGGTTGGCAAACTACAGACAGAATCTGGCCCACTGCCTGTTTTTACAGATAAAGTTTTATTGGAACACAGTCACACCATTTGCTTAAATGTTATCTATGGCTACTTTGGAGTAGCCAACAGTGGAATTCATTAGTTGCAATAGAAACTGTGTAGTCTACAAAGCCTTAAATATTTACCATCTGGCCCTTTACGAAAAAGCTGGCTGACCTCAGATTTATTTGGCCAATTAGTTAATATACTCTTCTCTGAGAAATTATGTTGCTTTAAATCTCTGAAGACCCTAGACTATCATTTATACAATGATATTTTAACAAAGTAGAGATAGCTTGAAAAGTTAGCATAGTTCTCAAAATTGTACATTTTAGTTCTATTGAAAAGGATCCTAGTTTTGCTATGGTTTACATTTCCTAAGGCTTTGAATTTTTTAGAGTTATTTTCGAGAGTTGCATATGTGGGACTAGTGAAAAGAATGGTAAAGGCACTTGCAATTACATTCTGCAACTTTCTACTCTAAGTGACTTATGTCGAAGTTCCATCAGTCGTTGGCACAGCTGGGCTTTTTCACGTATCTCGAATCCCAGCCCCGTTGCTTTCACTCTCTGGATACACTGCTGCTCTCTGCCATTATCAGTGCACAACTGTCTGTACAACTGCATCCTTCTGCACCATGCGAAATAGCCTGATGACACTCTTTATGCAGTCCATCCTGTGGCACTAACTGCCATTGGCTCCGCTGTGGGCCACATGTTTCTGGAGGACAGGGACCACACTGATGGCATCTTCCTATATACATGGCAGCCTTCTGCACCACTTACTATATAAAAGTGGTATTTTTCATCTAAAGTGTACTTTTAGGATTTTCTTCCTTTGCCTATGCTCAATAGTTGAAATATGTATTAAAGGAAGGATGCCCATTTAATTTATTATCCAGGTTGGATGATTTTGAGAGTAAAAGGAAGGTCCCTTAATCATTTTACTAGAACGCAGGCCAGAACTGTGTCCGGGCAAACTAAGACATAAGGTCAGCCTAAGTTTTATAAATTTTAAAATCACAAAATGCCTTTCACTATACTGTATCTGATCAGCAACTATTTGTCATAAAGCAGACATAAAAATGACCATGATAATGGCAACAAAATGACTAAAAAATGTTTTAACATTGAACGAATCAGTTAATTTGAACTTAATATTTTGTGCCCATACAAGAAACCTGATGGCCAAGCCTCCGTCTTTTGCTCTCCTACTTCTGAAGTAACTTTTCCTCCTTTTGGTCATCAGGAAAAGCAGGTGGCTGGCACTATAGATCATTGCCAAGAAAAGAAGGGGGAGAAAAAAAAAAAAGCAGGCGTAAGAAGGAGGCTGATCTAAGGTTATGTCAGAATAGGAAGCAATATCTTAAACAAGCCATCTTGTTTCATTTTTCTGCCTTTCGAATCACTGTTTTGTTTTTTTTTAAGCATAATTGAGCATGCATTAATCTTTCAATAAGCTTCACTTATACAGTAAAACTCGAGCACATGCTGAATTATGCAGTTCACTATATGAAGCCAGGACTTTCCAGTCCGCCCGAAGTTTCCAGTAAAGTTCTGTTTGACCTTTGTGTAAAAGACCACCTTTACTAGGTGACTTATTTTTGCTTCCCTCTTGGGTGGTCGAATGAGGCAGAGTTCCCTGTTGAACAACATACGACCTTCTTTTCGCCAACTGAGCATTACACTGGGATGTGGCTTGGAGGAAGAGTTTCTCAATATTGTAAACAGTGGCTTTCTTGGAACAGCTTGTTGCTTAAGCATAAAGAGAGGTTACTCTTGGTTTAGCCTTAAGTAGCATATGAATTGGTTAAGGAAGTAAGTGTGGCTGACCCACCAAATTACAGTGGCCATAATGTAATTAAGTTCTGTATCCTCTCTGGAGGCTCTAAAAAGTATTATTATGACACCAAACTTAAAGAAAAGGAATTTTTTAAGAGCCAAGAAATTAGTGAGAAACAGTCTTTGGGGAAATGTTGCAGAGTTAAAAAAAAAAATCAGTAGAAACAGCATAGAATGTTGTTCAAGAGAAAAAAAAAAAGCTGGTTAGAATAAAATAGTTTGTTTTCTGTGATCCTGAGTACGTTGTCATTATCTTCCAAAAGAGTAGAGTGTCTAGGGATTAAAGATACTATTAGAGTTAGGAAGGGGAAAGAAATGGAGGATTAAAGATGCGTTAGAAATATTGAAAAAGGGAAAATAAGAAATGTTCCTAAATGGAATTATTGGAGAGACATTTGCTGTCTGCTTGTCCAAGTTAAATTTTACTTAAAAATAAAGTTTCTAATAACAACTTAGAGTATTAAGTTATACATTTTGTAAAGACCATTAAAAGTTATTCAAGGTACAAATGACTCTAAGTAAAAAGAATAGGACAAAGGAACGTCGAGTGATTTCCCGGCTCATCATAAGGCCACAGCATTCTCAGCAAAGCAGCTTGTGTAGTCGTCAGAGTTTCCCAGTGAGACTTTAAACTGGTCTCACCAGTTACGAAGAGTTTCTCAAAATGTGTGTGAAAGCATAAACACTAAAAAGAAAGATGCTTAGCCTGTATTTCTTTCCAAATCATTGCTGTTCAAGGCATTGCTCTGTATCTCAGGCTCCATGACTGATTGACTGAAAATAAATGATCAAGGTTTATTTTATGATCAAGGATAACGGTAATATATTGGTAACATACTACAGCGTTGTCACTCTGTGTAATGTTATATTCAGCCAGTCCTCATATTATTCATTGGTTGTTACCTGAATAACCAGGCAATCTACTTAGGTCTGTCTACGCATCAGTCATCCATGCAGTAATGCCTTCGACATTCTAATAATATTCCCTTCATTGTGATAAATATTGTTTTCATATTAGTAGAGCGCTTTGGGATAGAGAAGAAAGACTGTCCCTCAATTTGAAATATGACCCCACAGTGGCGCTGGTCAAACAAATTGAGCTACCGAGTATAGTATCTAGCAGAACCAACGCCCACACAGCCAGTCTCCTGCGAACCTTTGGTTTACAGTATACAGTGTAAGCTGTGAGCTGGAATAGAACCCAGGGCTGCATTCCTGCTTAATTCCTCTCAACTTCACGGAGGGTATTTCAGTCTCCTTCAAGTGGGAACTAAGAAGGTTTACTAGATATGCTCAAGAATCAGTGAGGCTTCCCTGGGGAAGGGGAAGCCAGCACCTTCCAATTTTTGCGTCCTTTGTGGAGTTGCTCTGGATTAAGCTGGTGCCTCCGTGTCTTCCTCACGCCATCGATTGCCTCATCCTCCCACCACAAAGCCCTGGAAGTCATTTGCTTTAGTGAGTGCTTTAGGTGGTCAGGGGCCTAATCACTTTTGGAATCTTTTGGCTATTGGCCTATAGGCCGTTTCAACATTATCGAAGCTAAGTTTGATACCTTACGCTGCTGTCTTCTGTGAACATTACGTAATGAACAAATACAAAGTTAGACTCAGATCATACCCCTGCCCTGGTCAGCCTGTTCCCTTGAAACAGCTTGTTGAAGCAGAAAAAGAAGCTAGGCATGATGTGGCCTTGAGCAACAGGAAGTGTAAAGGAAGTTAAATGTGGCTCGCTAGAATCGCCCCATTTGATGCCGGTTGACAGAGTGTCCTTCTATAGAATTAATTAGAGATTGTTTTTGAAGTCTTAGATAGCCAACAGGTGAAAACACATTATTCATCCAAGTCTTGGGGAAACGGCTCACCTGTGGTGAGATAAGCTTTTCCCTGTACCGGATCAGTGAGATGTTCTTTATTTTTTTTGTTTCCCCCTGCTAAAATAAATTTGGAGTCTAAATATTAGAGCTTACGGGAAAAGGTTATGCCCCTCTGATGTATTTGACGAAACCTGAGACTCTTTTGTTCTTTTGTTTTCCTGAGTCCATTTCATACTCCAAAAAACACAGGCCATGGGGAGCATGTTAGATGTCAAAGAAACTATAAACTAGTAGACATTAATTAGCTCTGCCACATGAAACAGTTTCAGAATGGGATAAATGAGGAAATGCATCATCTAGGAAGTTATATGTGAGAATGAAGGGATTGAGAATCATTCTCATTACACACAACTCAATTCTCCCATGTCTCCTATTCTGCGTAAGTCGTAATTACTTATAAATTGGATGTGGATAAGGGCCATACACGTTTTATGGGTTTAAAGTGGGAGGACCAAAACTACAAATATAAATGTCATTGGGGCATTCATTTCTCCAACAAGTTTGGTGTGTCATCAATGTCATTTAGAGCCCATGCCATACCAGTAAGCAAATATCATTTGGGAGCTGGTTTTAGATACTGAAACCATTTCAGTGACAGATCAATACCTTCCAAAGAGTTTGGCTTGCAAAAATGAAAATTTTTTTTTCATAAATTGCTGGGTTAGGTCATACAATTATCTCAGTCCATAGTATTTAAGCTATACCTGCACACATGTGATTTACATAGTTTGACTTCAGAGGGCTTTTATTAATGTATTTTATTTCACCCAGGAGGTGTTCTTTATAATAAACAGGAAGCCTCACTAAATATAACCCGAAGTTTAAGCAATGGAAAGGGACATAGATGATGTCGTGCATTATAAATATTTTTTGTACTTGCTAGTTTATTTCTAAGGAAATTATGAAAATGACATCATAATGATGACTGACTTTTATTAGTTTTTTTTGCTCTAAAGCTCTAGACAAATAATTATGAAGAAAAACAGATTGTCTAGTATTATCCCTTAATATGTGACCTGATGTTTTCTATTGACATTAATCCTAAGAAGTAAGCCTAAGACTATTGTGTTAGCATCAGTTTTCTTTTACACATTTATCATGAAAAGTAACATAGTAGTAAAGCACAAAATTTCTTAACGCTCATAATGGGAAATAATTACCTTTTATTTTTGTCTGAACTACTGATTAGGTTAGTCTACAACAATTTTAGACTAATATTTTATAGACCATCACTTGTTGCTCTCCGAGGAAGGCTGTTCATAACTGTTTAATGTATATTTTAGCAATAAGCTCCTTTGTCCTACTAATACCAAGTGGTAGGCATTAACATTCTATTTTTACTGAAGTTTTATTCTAGTATCTTTACTAAACTAACCTTTTTAAATGACTTGGCAAAATTGAGCCTGAGAAGAGTGTGTGGGGTATAGATATACATAATACATGAGATGGAGCTTTAAGTCTTAGAGTCTCTTATTTATATCCTCAACAAATATTCGAGTGCCTGGTAGGTGTCAGCCATTGGGCTACATGCTGGGATAGAGTCAAAGAATAATAAGGACTTGACCTCCATGCAAGATTTCTTCTCTCTGGGGTAGGCAGAGCAGTAGGGACAGTCAATGCAAACATGAGGAGACACTGGTGTGGTGTCGTAGCAATCTGTAGAAAGCGTTAGGAAGGAAAGGGAGAGGCGAGCTGAACTCAAGTCAGAGACGACTGACTAAGTTCTTCCAGAGCAGCTACGTGGGGACCCAAACAGAGGGCATAACCACGTGTAAAGGGAGCCTAGGGAGCGTGGAGCGTGACTGTGGCGGGAACGACAGGAACGTGAGATACAATGGCAGCAGTTGAGGCTGGAAAAAGAGGTTAGGGCCATCTTGCGATGGGTCTTGTGTTCCCTGTTAAATCATTTGGACTTACTTTTTAGCTGGTGAGAGTCAGAATGTTTTGTTATCGTTGTGAGGAGGCAAGGTAAAATGATCAGATGTGTTTTTTATAAACCTGGGTGGAGGGAGTGGGAGTCATGCTCTTCTTGCCATCAGACCCAGCCAATAGAAACAGAAGCCCTTGGAGCCAGAGAAAACATGAGCTGTCCTTTATGTTGTCCGTGGTTTTCTTACCTCCATTTCGATTTATTTCTTGATCCACAGAAAACTTAGCTTTATCTGTGTTTTTCACCAGCTCGACAGCGGTGGATGCCAAAGTCACTCCAGCATTATTCATAAGGGCAGTTCTGTCTCAGGCCCTTTCTTGCTCCTGTCCCGAATGGTGTGTGGTATTATACAAAATGACATTTCACTGTGTATTCGAGGGTTCTCCAAAAAATTGTACATCTATCTGTGATAGTCTACTGCTTATCACACAATGGGAGGATTGCCAATTTTCCAATTTAAAAAAAAAACAAACCTTTAAAATCATTTTTACAATAATGATATATAAGTTCCCGGATATACATGGATGTTTAGTATTTACATCGACATGGCCTTATATTTTGGTTATAAGTATAAAAAAAATCCTTAAAAAGTTTTTATATCATGCATATTAATCTTGATGGGTAATTTTACATTTCCTGATTCCCTGATTCCTGCTATCCAAGCTTATAGGTGTAACATAAAAGGCAATATATTTTACATCTGGAAATATTTAAGAAAGAGTAGAACGAGGCGGTTTGTTGCTATGGCTGATATTTGGGTTCTTAATTAGGCCAGATGAAATGCTGCTTCTAGAATTTTGCTTTGTTAACTATATGATGATTCTTGAAATATCTATGTAGTTTTTGCTAATGTGTTTATGTTTATATTTTTTTATATTCACACATAATACATAAATACAAGCTTAACTATCTTTGTCTATTTACATAATTAAAGAACTCTATGTAAATTTAGATGTCATATGTAAAAAGGCCTTTTAAACTTTGTTCCTTTAATTGAAGATATTCAAATATGCAATGAAACAGGTTGCTTTACTGCAACTGTCACACACAAGCGCCATCAGCAATGCCCCTTCCAAGACCCTCACTACTAAAGTCACTTTGTCACACATGCCATGAGGAAAAAAATTGAACATTTCATCTCACTATAGTTTTCTACTTGATACCATCAAAATAGAAAGAAAAAGGTTTTCCTATCAAAACGAAACAATCGTGAGTGCTTAGGAGGAATAATTGAATGATCATTTGTTTCAGACCTCCCCTTATTCATTTCAAGGGTGGCATCCTGGTTCGAGGTTATAGGTTCAATAGAATAATCAGCGAGTGAATAAAAGATTACTCATCCTTTGATGTCATCTCCATATTTCCATTCTTCCTCACATTTAAGGATCACGCTCCTACTGCCCACTTCTGTACCCAAACTACAAGCCCATCCCTCTGCCCTGCTCCATGAAGGAGAAGGAGCTAATCAGTGAGCAGCTCATATGTGCCACCTGAGTGCTAGTTAATTTAAATTTTTTCTTTTGCCTATTTTTCATTAAAAAGAACCTTAGCAAGTAAAAGTTAGAATTCATTTACAATAGAAAAAAAAAATGAAGTCAAAGGTGCTTTAATACTTCTGCAAAATCAAACGGCTTGTAAGTCCCAAAACAAGGATTCGAACCCAGCTCCGGTGTTACGGAACCCACATTTGTTCCGCTCCATGAATACCTGCCCTCAGACACCGAAAACTCTCCCCAGTCAGGGAGCAAGAACGGGAGAGTGTACGTACTTCCCACTCTTCCCTGACATGCCTCTTTTCCCAAAGAATCACACTCAATCAAGTGTCTCTCTGGGAGATGCCACCCTTTCTTCCCTTGGAATTTTCTTCCTCTCACACTCTGGCCCCTTGAAGTCTCAGCTTGAATGTACATCTTCAGAGAGGCCTTCCCTGACCCCTGGTCTAAATTAGATTCCCCCCAATACTCTTTCTCATAACATCCTATTCTTTTCTTTTATAGTCCTCTCCAAAATGTAATCGTGTATTTATTTGTAGGCTTACTCATTTCCAGTCTTTTCCCCCAGCTGGAATACAGCAGCCTGGCCATGGCATACAGTAAGAACGGCTGACTTCTGCTGAGCACCAGCCGTGTGCCAGGGCCCATTCTACACCCTGTCCATGAACTGCTTCACAGCGACCTGAGATAAGAAATGTCCCCCATCTTCGCAGGGATAGCACTGAGATATGAGAGGCTGAGCAACTGTCCTATGCCAAAACGCTAACAAGCGGAGGAGCCAAGTTGCAGACCTCGGCCATCTAAACCCCCGAGTCCGCACTGCGAACACGAACGAATAGGAATTTGATGCACCGATAGGAGTGTGAAGCACCTGGCTTCCCATATTTGCCCCCTGAGGATTGAGCGGAGTGCTGGAATCTGAGCTCGAGAACTGCCTGGTGAGCGAGGATAGATAGTAATGCGGAGAATGGGCACCGGCAGTCAGCAAAGTGGAACCTTCGTCAACACTGCATTCGCCCTAGGATTTAGAACCGGGAACAAACTGGTGTCCGCATGGTGATTCTGCGAGTTAAATAGGAAGCATGAATGTGCCATCAGTTCTGTCCAGGTTGCTACATGTGTTAAATTATTAACGTATTAGAAAACGAATCTGTCTTTCAGTGTTTGGCTCTTCGCCCAGGTAACTAAAATTATGAGCTCATGTAATTTGAATATCAGAAATTCCCCCCAATTCTTTCGGTCCCAAATTATTTTATTCCTAGATATTAAGGTAAATTTTCTCTTCTATCAAGAATTACAGGGAACACAGCTTGCTTTGCATTGAAAATATCTACGGGTGAAACTTCCATGGACAGCCAGACACTGTCCTTCAAATAAATCTTCATTCATTTAAGACAAGGTTGTTTTTTTCAACCTTGAGAAATCCCAGCCCTCTTATTAGTCTTTCTTCATAAATCCTACTCTGATTTTGTGATTCCTTTCCTATCTTTAATATAGACATCAGATTTTTCAGATATTTATAATATATAGTTTCCACACTTATTTCATCATACTTTCCTGATTATAGAGACCATGGAACTGCAAAACTTATATTTTAAATTTTACATAATTTAATATTAAAGGTCAGTTTTAGAAGTATACATTAATGGCTTTTATTCAGAATTAGTATAAACATGTAATACATCAAACCTTAAAAAGTGTTGCTTAATTCGAATATTGAGGCATAGCAAATGTTTATTTTCTTAAATGTGGACTTGTAACTAATGTTATTTTGGAATAAGAATGATTTTTTCATGTAAAAATAAATGTTTAGATTAATCTTTTTTTTAGCCTTTTCGTGTTGCTAGAATTCTGCATTTGATCATTTTGTAAAATAGTGGTTAATGAAAATATCAAAGATTCAAAGAATTTCTGCTGTTTTGGCAAATTGCAAGTTTAATCGACATATAAATCATGTAAATACAAACTCTACTCAGAAAGTAATTTTAAAAGTACCATAATTTTTATTTGACCTTGAAGTTCCAGAATCTATTGCATAACTTCTCAAGAGAAGTCACATAGAGGAAACCTCATATTTCCTTAAATTTATTAGTGCTCCTTGGTGGTCTAAACTGTTATTTTTTTTTCAAGGTTTCTTTTCAAAGCAATAATCTTAATTGTTTAATGTGTGCTCTCATATAAGTCAATTTGAGTTCTTCTTCAGAGGAACAATAGGAAATATATATAACAAAGAGCAGTGAAACATGACTAGGAAACTCAAGTATACTAGTGTTATATTTCTGTATAATGATGTGAAGATAATGCTTTTAGCTGCATGACCATCATATTAGCCACACATCATAAAAAACAAACTTCATAAAAGCAAGAGGTCAAATTCATTAAAAACAATTTGTCCCCTTTGCTATACTAAAGCATTTATCTTTAATATTATAATCTTTCTTTCATTGGAAGGACCCTGAATCTCCTATTTTCTGACAGGAAAAAAAAAAACAACAGTATTTTCAAACTATAATTGCAAAGATCAGATGAAACTATCAAGGAAACATGCTTTATATTTTTAGGTTTAATGTTTAAAACAAAAGGTCAGACTTTATACTTCAGAGATTTTAGCTTTCAAGATGGTAAATGAAATCATAAATTCATTTTATTTCATTAGTTTTAATATAAAATTTAATATTCTTAATAATTCCATTAAAATTTTTACTTTTATTCTTATAAAAGTTTATAGTCTTTACATACACAAGGCTTTTATTAATAAACTATAAAATGTTATATTTCTTTATTATAGATCAGGTCATTCTAAGAAACATATTTCCAAGCTGTAAGATAATAGGACACCTTTTTTTTATACCCATCAAGTAAAATAAACTTAGGGGGTGTGAAGAAATTAGTGCATTTTTAAATTGTCTTCCTTGTTCTAAAGTAATTATTTGCTGTTCTAACAAGGTTTGTCCCATATTTGTCAATTTAATAATTTTTAAAAAAATCTGTACTTTAAGAATGATTCTAAGAAGGAAATCCTTAAGAGAGTAAGAAAAGGAAAAGCTGAAACTCCCCTAACATAAATAAATATTTCTTCTGTAGCATCATGTAATCTTTGGGGACATGTATCTTTTTAATGAATGTGCATATTCTCACACACTTCCTGAACAATCTTATATTCTTCTTTCATTTCTAATAGGACATCCAAATTTGATCTAAACTCAGTATATATTAACTGAGTTTATATGCTTATATATAGTTATATAAATGTGTGTTATATTATTCAGTATTGCTTTGAGATAATTTTCACAACTGTTTGATAATATCAAGAATGCATATTTTTCTGTCATAAATCTTGGAAGTGCATTTTTACATAGAGGTTTTTGGTGTTGGGGAGAAAATATTGTGATTTGCCATCGTTATTATCAGAGAACACACAAATGTTGGGGTTGATTATGTTTAACTTCACAGTATACAAACACTGTGTGTGTGTGTGTGTGTGTGTGTGTTTTAAACTGATGAAGAAAAATAATATTCCTTCAGTGGCCAAGTATGTTTGTTTCAACTCTGGAATAAAAACTCAGATTACCTTAGGTCTTGCAAATCATTCACTAATAAGCTACTGGCAACATGGACCATCTAAAGCTCCCAAAGAGATATAGACAGATCTTTAGCACAACTATGTGGTGATCTCAGTGCTAAGTAGAAGTATCAATGTGTCTTTCCATGCTTGCAATTTTCTGGAGTCCAAAAGATCTTTGTTTGGATGGTAGAAGCCAGATATGTTTCTCCTGTATCGTTTAAATGCATTCCTCATTCGACTAAACTGTCAGGCGGCTACACATTCCCTGCCTCCAAATCACATTTCCTTCCAAAACCTTATTGTATGTATGGATCGATCGAATTTAAGGATGGTGCTTACCTCTCTGTCTGTTGTAATAGCCATATCATCGGTTCAAATACCACATTGGAATTTACAGAGACATTACATTTATCGCCTTCTTTAATTTTCCGAGCGACCTTCTAAGAGGGAGGAACGATATCTACCGAGGAGTTTTCATCTGCCTCTTTCATTAAATAACCAAGTAAACTCCTTAGAAGGATCGTTGAATGTTCTGCTTTTCTTTTTTAGTGGTATGCTAGTTTTCTAAGTATATGTCATCTAGAAATCCAGCAAGAAATACTCTTTCCCCTGTGTTTAGTGAATGATTTATTCATTGTTTTAAACTCCTATTTAATCCACAGAAAGATTTGGGTGCTTCATGTGGAAAGGAACTGGCACGACAAAATTTTAAAACAAGATTCAGAAAAGGAAAGAGCACAGTAATAACGGAGGGAAAGAATGTAAGAGGTTTGGAGGAGAATAGAAATATTCTACGTGGAGGTCATGAGCGTGTGGGGGAGCTCGTTGTGCTTGTCTCTCCACAGGCCACAGTCAGTGTGGCACTAAGTCGCCCATTTGACATTGGCCATGGTGAGAGTATTTACACCATGGAAAGGCAGACGAATCGGGACATTTTTCCTCCCGGATACTTTGTCAGCAAGCACATTGCCCTAAAACCTAAATTAAACTTTGCGTTAAAATCACTGAGATCTAAGCCTCACTATATCTCATAAAAATTAAAGTAATGGGATCATATAAGTTAAAAGGACATGAAGTTAAAACAGCTGAAATGTAAGCTTCACGTTAGCCCCGCGCAGAAGTTTGTAAACCTAAGTACAACTGCTGAGGCACCACCTAAGATCACGAACAGTGGCCACTGATGAGGGGATACAATCGAGGGGATACAACCTGTGCTTTGCTTGTTTCTTTCTTCACTTAGGAAATATTCGATGGGGTGAAGTAACAGCAATTGATGTTATTTGTCCTCCAATCACAATCTCTGCTTTGCCATGTCTGGTTGTGTATTTTGAGTGAGTTAATCAAATCCTCTATCTGAAAATTATAATATAAAATAGCATTAAACTCTAGAGTTGTTATAACGTTTAAGAAGAAAGTGCTTGCAAATTATTTAGTATCCTCTCTGGCACATAGTAAGAGCTCAATACATGTTACCTTTTATGATAAGGCTTCCACTATAGATGAGCTCTTTATAAGACATCAGATGAGGTCCCTGCCTTCAAGAAGCTTGCAGTCTAGTGGAGAAATGATCTAGTTCTTAATTTATATATCTGATATTTTGCTGTAATATTTTAACCCTTTTACAATTCAGTCTAGAAATGTAAAGCCTTTTAAACTTCAAGGTCCAAGAAGTACTAAACTTGTAGGTTGTAATAGAAGCATGTAGTGTAGTTACAAACTTTTTTTTAATTGCCTTTTTTATTCATTTTTAATTCTCATGCATATTCTTGTAGTTTTTATTCAACTTTTATCTCATGTTCCTAAACACACAAACATAAGAGCTTTGCTTTCTATAAGTGTTATCAACTTTTCTAGAAATCTCCTATTAAAAGGATTTTGTTTCTGAGAAGAGTTTACACTTTTTATAGGCTTATTATTTTGTTACTTTATTATTTCAAATAGATGTTTCACAGTTTAATTTTATTGAAGCATCTTGTAGGGAAGGTGTTTTAGAGAACTGAACTTTGGAATATCACAGTTATTAACACTTGACACATATAGAGATGAGTAGTCTCTAGTATTTAAGCTAAAGCTATTCCCTGATAGCATCTTGGATTCCTTGGGCAGCATATAGTCAGGGTTCTAATAGCAGCTAACCGCCGCTTAGATGAAGTAAAAGATACAAGTCAATCCATTATCTAATATGCCGTACTGTATCAAATATCACAGTTCAGATAGGTAAAAAGCTTAGGGAAAAATAGAAATATGAACGTTAATTCCACTTGACAAATACAAAGTTTATGTAAAATAAATCATGTATATATGTACATAAACTAGTGTAACCATAATCATTTTTAAGTGTATAATTGAGTGTGTATATACACTTTTCCTATACACATGAGACGTCAAAAGAACATTAGGATTTGGAATAAGCAGGAGCTGGGAAGCTGAATATTCTAGAAAATAACCACTCGTAGTATCTTCCTTCTGTGTAGGTCATAGCTTAAACCCAGTGCGACCAGTTTATTTTATTTGTTTGGAAAGAGTGGGGCAAGAGAATCGTTGAAGAAAACTAGGGTGACTTTCAGGTACCTCGTCTTCATCTAGAAGCTTTTCATTCTCCCAGCTGCTCTCCTCTAGTCTGTCTTTCCATTTCATTTGCTACTTCCCGGAGATACACACAGATCTGACAGGGACTGATTGCTACATACCAGAAATTATATACTCTGAGACGCTTCTTAAAAACTCTGAATTGCTGGGTATCTTCCAGCAGCTCTTAAATGCCTTTGAAGAAGGACACTTTGGGGGGGCGGGGGCGGTGGTGGGGTGAGGTGGGGTCGGGGGAGTGCAGTGGAGGTGAGTGTGGGGTCTGCTAGCATTTAAAAGTCGTTTATACTTTCCTAGAGAACTGGAACAGTGGGTACACACGATTAAGCAGACGTGAGGTCTCGAAGACACGACTGAGCCTCAGCGTTCCATTCTCAGGAAACCAGAGACTAACTTGAGTTATGTGAAAGACTTAACTGAAAGAAAAGCCAAATCTGGAAAAACGGAGGAAATGTTAAGGAAAAAGGGAGAATTAGTACTGTAAGTGAGAGGTCCTGAGTATATTGCGGCTGGTTTTATCCTCCAAGATTGAATAATAAAATGACATAAGATATTTTATACAAATATTAAGTTCCCAGGGAAGATCTGTATGAACAGAAGACTTAGATTATTCCAAGTTTTCTTTAAATTTAACTTCTTCGAGACAGTTGATCATGAGCTCCTTCTCTCTGGAAAAGAGGATGGGCCAAAAAACCCCTCAGGGTTTTGTTTTGTTTTGGTGTTTTCTGACACCAAATATGAAGATTATTTTCACTCACCAACCAGTTCTCCAATACCAATTGGGTCTCCAACAATTCAATTAAGTTCTAACGTTAACTACCCAGAGTTAGCCCAGACCTCCCCCCGTTCCCAACCCAGATTAAGGGCTCAGCCCCACAACTGCTTTTGGACACGAGCCACAAATGGGGTACCTGAGCTCCCCATTTCTGCTCAGCTGACTGCAAATTCAGGAGTTTCCAGAAGACCCCCTGGGCTCAATAATTTACTTGAACAACTCCCAGAACTCAGGAAAGTGTTTCACTTACTATTACTGGCTTATTTTGAAGACTACAACTTAGAAATAGCCAAATGGAAGCAAGGCATAAGGGCCTGGGTGAGGGGGGACACACGAGTGACCATGCCCTCTTCAGGTGTGCCACTCTCCTGGCACTGCATGTGGTGACCAGCCCAGAAGCTCTCTGAACCCCCTCATTTAGGGTTTTCATGGAAGGCTCCGTTACTTAGGTACAGTTGATTAAATCAGTGGCCATTGGTGATTGAACTCAGCCTGTAGTTCCTATTGCTCCCAGCAGGTTGGTGGGAGAGGGTGGGGCAGTAATGCTGAAAGTCCTAATCCTCTAGTCACATTTTTTGGTTCCTCTGTCTGCCAGCCCCCATCTCAGAACCCTCTAGGGACCCACCAAGGGTCGCCTCATTAGCATAAACTCCAGTAAGGCTGACAGGGGTTCATTAAGGATAACAAAAGACACTCAGATCACTCAGGAAATCCCAATGGCATTAGGAGCTCTGTGCCAGGAACTGGGGACAAACACCAAATATATTTTTCATTCTATCACCGAATCCTGCAGCAATGCGCATAAGCTAATTGGGAATCCTCGGGGAACCGACTCCTCTTCCCAGGCCAAATCAGACTTTGGAACTAGCGAAAAGCAATGCTGCTCACCTTTCCCAGGAGATGTGAAGAAATGAATACTCTGTAGTGTTTCAAAACTAATGAACAAAGCAAAATAATACAGTTCTGGTGAGCTTAAAATCCTCCAGTTAGTAGAACTTCTAACTGACATTTAACTTTTTCTTCTTTGCAACACGGAAGCCTTGCTCCTGACCGAGTTCGTATACGAAAGCGTCACACGCCCACAAGTTATCCGGTGGTCTTTTCTTCTGCCTCCTGGATTCTGAAAGGTGCTTTCACCTCACTCGAAGTGAAAGCTTACAGTGACAGGCCAGAGCCTCCCCTGGGGATCTCCTTGAAAACCAGTCAGCTCTTTCAGGGTGCTCACTTTAGGACATGGCCAAGATGGCTCGAGTCCTAAACGGACCCTTTTTAAACAACAGATTAATACATCCATGTAGCAGGCAGAATAATGTCCCCTCTCTGATAGATGTCCTCATCCTAATCTCCAGAACCTGTGCCTATGTGAGACTACCTTACATGGCAAAGGGAAATTAAGGTTGCAGTGGGATTAAGATTGCTCGACACTGCATGGAGAGATTTTCGTGGATTACTTGGGTGGGTTCCATGTCATCACAGATTCTGAAAAGTAGAAGAGAGAGCAGAGGGAAGATATACGATATGCTATATGATAAGGACTCGATCTACTGTCGTTAGCTTTGAAGAGGAAGAAAAGAAGACACAAACCAATGAATGAAATGACTTCTATGAGCTGGGAAAGGATAGGAAATGGATTACTAATCCCCAAGAGCCTTCAGAAGAAAACACAGCCCTGCTGACACATTTATTTTAGCCCAATGAGAGCCCGGGGGACTCTAACCTACAGATTTTAAGATAATAGATTGGCATGGTTTCAAGCCACTAAGTTTGTGGTGAATTTTTACAGCAACAATAGAAAACTAATACAATCTGGTATTGTGTTTGAACTCACAATTCTAAAACAAACCTATTTCTCATTTCTGAACAGCAAAAGGTTCCGGGCTGAGGGAAGCAAAAGTTCCCAAGAGGAGGGGCCCATGTTGGTCTCCAAGTCCTGTGTCCCTCTCCTGATGGGTACCAGCAAAATGTAAACATGTGAATGACAATTAATAGAGGAAATGTGATGATCTGCCTTATAATTAAAGTATAAATTTTATAGAGAACTAAAAATGCCACCACCCTGTTCTTGTGTTAATTCTTCAAAGCCCCTTCGTTAGTAAGCAAAGGACAATCCTACTCGAGGTCTTCATACCTGTATGCTGGGTCGTCTACATAAAGTAAATTAGAAGATGGTCTTACTATTTGTAGAAACTGCCTAATTCTTCACATAATTTAGCTTTCCTAAAGCCAAGCTTTTTTTCTTTTCCTTAACAAATTTCAAGTGGAGAAACCTCAGGTGCTAACATACTAATTAGCCTTTGTGTCAAACTTACCCGGAGTGTTTATTTACTTTAATATTTGTTCTTTGGGCCATGCACTTTTCTAATGGTATAGCATTGTTTAACCTCCCCAGGAATCAGCATCATAAAGAAGTGCAATGGGAAGGAAGTAACTGAGAGCTGTACTTTGTTACCTGCATCGGGATATAAACTGCTTGAGGACAGGGATTGGTTTTTATTGCTTGTCTTAGCCCTAGAACCAAGCTTAATGCCTAACACATAGTCTTTCAATAAATTGAATGTTCTGTACAAATTTTTTTTTGGACAAAGTGGTGACAAGGAGTATCTTGCATTTCGCACTGCATTACTTGAATGTTTCATTGCTTTCTTAATGCCATAGGCTGTTTTATAGATGGCTGAACTTGAAGCCAGTCACTTGCCAAAAGGTCACTAAGAAAAACTTCATAAAAATGAGAAACGGTGCTTCCAGTTCAGTGTTGCCCAGTCACTTCCTAAAATATACAAGTCAGCATTCCCTGAAAGAGAGTTAAGTTAATTTCAAGAGGCCAGAAATCAGGAAAATTAACTTTAACCATCTTGAAAGAATGAAGGGAATGTATTTTTTAAAATAGTTTCACAATGAAAGACCATGCCCTCCAATTTCTCTTTAAAAAGAAAAAAATGCTTTTTGTTATAATCATTTTGTGATTACCTCTCTTTTTCAATTACTAGATAAATCATCTTCTTCTAAGAGTAGGAATATTCTTTGTCAATTTGGTAGAACTTTGATCTGTTCACCAGGGAAGACTATATATATACCCTCAAATTCTAAGGCTAGATCCAACCTTGTACTTACATTAAAAGTCATCAATACTCTGTTTTCTGGTTTTGCCTCTTTTCTGTTGTCCCTATGAAATGTTTCCAGAGAGCTGATGATAATTGAATGCAGTTTACTTATTCGGAGCCCCTAAGGGCATGTGTGTGTGGTGGGGGGGGGGTGGATGTTTTACTCTGAAACGTGGGTCACTCTCAAGATTAGAAAGTGTATACGGACATTATTTTCAAATCATCCCACTACCTGATTTTGAGGAGTCATTTGTGCTCGGTGTCAGGCTGTCTAGAAGTGGATGTAGTTTGGGGAGGGCTGAGCGAGTGGGAAGGGAGGGTCTCATGGTAGCCAATGATACTCGTGAAAGGTTTCAATCGGTGAGCTTGAGAAAAAAAAAAAAAAAGCATTATCCAGACAGAAAAAAACCCTAATCCATTGCAAATTACTTGCCACTCGTTTGGTTCTGCAGTGATTTCATTCCCAGAAGCATAACGTGCACTCAGAGAATTCAGTGTTAATGACGATGAACAAAGCATAATGTGCATATTCGGCCAAATTGCTGCTTTTCACATGGGTGAGGATAAACGTTTTGGACACTGGTTAACAGGTTTCAAAAGTATAACGTTAGACGTTAAACTGTCTTTTCGAAAGGCATGGATGGCTTCCTTTTGCCATTTGCCATTCTATTAATGTGTTTTTCTCTCCCTTTTTCGGCAGCTTGCCTGAACAATCCCTAGAGGTTCATTCTCTCCAGATGCTCACTAGAAACAGTTCATAATTTGACATTTCTGCAAGCAGGGCATGATTTTAATTCCGTCAAACTACACGTAACGAGGAGAAGGGACGGGAAGGAGTAAGAAGGGAGTCAGTCAGATGGGCACGAGGGCTGTCTGTGAGCCGGGCGAGCGGGTCTTCTGGCCAGGCCCGCCTCCAGCAGCAGCCCTTGGGCTCGGGCCACGGCAGCATCCGGTGCTGAAGACCACAGCTGCCTTGCCACGGGCAGCCCGGAGGCCTCAAATGTCTGGTGTTGTGGCCTCGGACCCTGGTCCAAAGTTAAACCTTCGAAACATACTTCTCCTTGTAGGTCTTGAAAAAATGATCCGAACTTCAAAGATAGGTTTACATGTGAGAGGTGGATCATGATTTATCAGTAACAAGCTTTAAACAGACGACACAGCGCTAAAGGCTTATTTAAGTAAAACGTGAGCCTGTCGATAATGGCCTCTCTTGCCAGCAGTGCTATGCCCTCCTTCCCTGGCTGCAGACATTTAGGAGTCAGGTTATTCTCTATAATTTAAAAAGCCAATTCCAAGAGACACTCTAGGATGTCCACATATTGCATTAAATTTTTTTCATTCATATAGTTAGAAAAGCATTTCTCTGAAAGAACAGTAATTAGTCGTGTTTCTAAACCAACCAGAACACTCATTTGCACCTGGATATTGACTTTAAAAAATATGAAATCACATGTGATGAGTAATCAAATGTAAAAGAATAGAAAGAATGGAATAGGTGTACACATGTATGTACATGTGACAGACATGTATATTTGGAGAAAAATGCTAAGACCATTAGTGAATTTGGGTAAATACAGAACTTATTTATACTACTCTATGATTTCTCTGTAACGTTGAAATTATCTTTTAAAACTTAAATAGTATACTGCATATAAAAATATGAAATCATATGTAATGATAAACAAATGTAAATCCTATAACCTGGAAATTTCACATTACTGACATTTTTTAAATTGCTTTTTTGATTTATTTTCTTGTCAGTCAGATGGCTGTTTCTACTTCCACATTTTGGTACTTGAATAAATGTCAATGATGTCCCCAGATTCATTCATGCCCTAAGTGAGTCTCTAAAGTGAATGACTATCTTCTATCACATGCGGATTTGTGTAAATCTCTTTTTCCATCAGTCTTCCTACAATTCATAGATTCCACATTTCTAATTCCTGAAAAGCGACCAATACAGTTTTAAACCATGTTGCTATCCAACTCAAATTTAATGTCAGATGATTTGGTTAAAAACTACCAAAGAACTAGTTCCAACAAAAGCTTCCGATAATGGAACATTTGTGAAGGGTGCATGCAGTCAGTACTTACTCTGCACCAAGAGCTTTGAAAGGAGATCTACGCAGAAAAGGAAGTAATCACAAACTAAACCCCACCCCCAGACCTCCTTATAAGTCAGTCAAGGAGGTTAAACTATGCAGTGGCTTTTCTACAATCAAATCTTAGTTACACATCCCAGCTTTCAATGTCTCACAAGAAAGGAAGAGAGATTTTCTTAGTGAAGATGTAAGAAGAAACACAGCAACATCTGAAGGCTTATTCAATATTAAAATCATAATGAGATAATCTGAAAAAGAGAGGCTCATTTATAAACCATAGTCATCAGAGCCTTACCTTTCAATGAGATTGTTCTTTTGACTAAAATTAATTTCAGTATATTGTAACATGCTAATGAAGAGTTTCACTTTTTTTTTTTTACATTTGAATAATGATTTGGGAGTTCTGGGCTATTTGCTTCCACTTTCTTATTTATAGACTCTTAAAAGCTTGAATGTTTCGTTTCCACTCTGAAGGGGCATGTATCTGAAAGCAGTTTTTCTCTAATCCAGGAAATCCATCAGAAAGTGTTGCTTAAAAGTGAGCTTTGCATGCCTAGAACTTTAAATTCTCAAATCCACGCAGAACACAGGCGACAAACGGTTTGATGCTTCTGCTCGTAGCCACTTGCTCTTCTGGTAATACAAGCACAAGAGTATCTCCATTACTGACAATTGGAGTATTAGAGATTTGTCCCCCTCCTCTTCTAAGGAGTGACTGATCGCTCTCTGCCGTAGGAAGTGTGTTGTCTAATGACATAGCACGTAGAAGGTGATGCACTGGTGGCTGTTGCGACATCCGATTTCTCTCCCTTTTTTTCGCCGTTGGGATAATGTATCGGACTCCAGAGAAAGCGCTTCCTGGTTTGCTAGAATATGAACTCAAGTCTCTGATCATGATAATTTTAAATACCTTGATTTCGTTGTAGAAATTCCTAGACTAATGGTGGGATAAAACCAATGTTAGGGCCATATTGAGTTTCAGCGCAATTAGCAGAAAATAAAAGATAAAATGCCTTTCTATTGAAGAACATGATGCTGTTTTACTTGTTACAGCATTTGGCATGCCTACCGTACACAGTCCTTGACATCCACATAATAACAAAGGAAAGTTGTTTGGGACTTGTCTTTTATTTCCTCGTGTACACTTTCCTCTCTAGGATTTCTTTCACCCCCCATCCCAGCCCTGGCTTTTAGCTCTCCTCCCATTTCCCCATCCATCCTTCTGTAAAGAAAAACTCTATACAGTGAAGGGATCCATGGAAAAATCCCTTCGTTCTATGTAGATGGGCCGAGGCTGCTTATGACCTAGCTATGAGGAGCAGACCACCATGATTGTGACAACTGATGTAGCTGCCTCCAGGGTAAAACAAAGGTTTACATATTACACAAGCAATTTAACTGTTTTCTAAACATATTGCCAAGACAGTGGGAGTTGGCAGCCCACACCAGTGTTTTAGGGTTCGGAGACTTGCATTAGGAGTGATTGCTGATTACAAACCTTTTTATTTGTCTTCTCCGGACTACAGGCAACCTAGTAACCCAGCAGAGAATTCTCCGCAGCACTTAAACTTGTCTTCCTAGCCGCCCAAGATTACGTACACAAATCACTTGACAGAAGTGGTCTAAGAGTCTTGTGCATAGATAACCGCACAAGACAATTGGTTTGTTCTAAGGCTTACAGAGTTCCACAAAGTGAAATGTTTTATAATCCTTTTTTGGGCAGTAGGCAAGGAGGAAAAAGAAAAGAGTTTGGGCAAAGATTATCCAGAAGAAAGAAAGAGACTCTTTTGGGCTTCCAGTTGAAGCACAATAAAGAACATAATTAACTTCGCAACTCTTTGTGTTTTTCATTTGACTGCAGGGAGGAGATGAAAGAGGACTGCTAAGCCTTGCATTCCATCCCAATTACAGGACAAATGGAAAGCTGTATGTGTCTTATACCACCAACCAAGAGCGGTGGGCTATCGGGCCTCATGACCACATTCTTAGAGTTGTGGAATACACAGTATCCAGGTATCACCAAATGCGTGGAAGCATAGCTGTTTTTAAAGCTTATTTTCTCTATATCTCTTCCTAATTTTCTGTCTGGAAATCACAAATAAATAGCCCTAAAGTGGCAATAATGAAACCATCATCTCCATCTTGTTTAAAAGCCCGTGTGTCTTTAAGAGGACCTGGTGAAAGTGATAGCATTGAGACTTGCCCTCAATTATCTTGCAACGTAAATGCTCCTTCTGAAGCTTAGAAAATAATATAATTCTTCGGTAGTTTTTAATTAGCCCTGTATCAAGCATGCGTTTCCTTATTTGCAGACTAGCTTTTCCCCCTCTTTGTGTGTTACTGTCTGGTGGATTCGCCTCACATCTTTAACAATTGTGGTTTTGTTTCCGCCCCACAATGTAGAAAAAATCCCCATCAAGTTGATCTGAGAACGGCCAGAGTGTTTCTCGAAGTCGCAGAACTCCACAGAAAGCATCTGGGAGGACAGCTACTCTTCGGCCCTGATGGCTTCCTCTACATCATCCTAGGTGATGGCATGATCACACTGGATGACATGGAAGAAATGGATGGGTTAAGGTAACATAAAAAAAAAAGATTCCTCTGTAAAATGTTTGCAGAGCCAGGAAAAAGGGTGGATCCAGTGAGTGAAGAACAGTCTCTCTATTTCATCACACGGTTAAATATTAACTTTGGTCATCAATGTCTGAGTTTATAAAATGAAGAGGAATTCAACAGTATGATCCTGTAACATTTTTGGAGGTCGCCAAGCTGAGATGTCCTGAAACAAGTTGGCGCCGTGCAGTGTGTGCTGCACGCAGCCCTGAAACGCAGGGGCCTCTCGTCCGCCGTCCACGCTGCCTTCAGCACTGCACGGTGGGCTAACTAACAGGTTCCAGCGGAGCTTCTCGGGGGATGGGAAATACCTGGGCTGGCAAAAAAAATTAACAGGACAGATGCAAAAAGCAGTGGCGTTACTGATGCCACAGCCTTCAGCCACCATCGAGCTATATGCCTCGGTGCAGCCCCTCGTCTGAAACCAAACTCCCCCCCGTTTGATTTCCCACCATAGGGAATCTGGAACCTGAATGAGTGTGTCTCAAACAGTGGGATGATCCATAGAGCAGCCTCCCTGCACTTAGCGTAGGTGCACCGTGTAACAAAAACAGAACGCGCTTATGTCATCCTCCAATTCCTCAGTGACTTCACGGGCTCGGTGCTCCGGCTGGACGTGGACACAGACATGTGCAACGTGCCTTATTCCATCCCAAGGAGCAACCCGCACTTCAACAGCACCAACCAGCCCCCCGAAGTGTTTGCGCACGGCCTCCACGATCCAGGCAGGTGAGAGCACCAGGCCCTCCTCGCGCCTGCTTTCAAGCCGGGCTGGGATTCAGGGACTGGGGAAAGAAAGCGGGGTCCAGGCACAGGGCAGCCAAGCGCAGAGTGCAAGGCCGTGCCTCCCATCTCACGGCTCGCTGTCCGAGCCAGCGTGTAGTACTGTCGTCTGGGAATACATGAAGCGGATTTAGAAAGCAGATTAGATGCAGAAAAGGACACGTTCATGGAGAAAAATTGCCTCCAAGTTTTGGAGGGCTATTACTACATAAACACTGTTGGACTAGTATGATGATTCAGACGTCAATCTAAATAATCAGAGAGAGAATAAACCTTTTAATGTCTCTCCTTAAACCCCTCTAAATATACTTTCCTTACAGATTAGATGGGGTTGGTATAGCTACCCTGCCAGGGGTCTGTAATGATTAAATACATATCTATAAAGCAAAGCATGAAATCGAGTGTCTGACACCCCTGGTCAATTTTAAACAAATTATAATTCTTGGCATCATAGCTTCACTTAATATATGTGATACAATATCAATTTGTAAGAGATTGACTAAATGTTGACATCCTTTTCCTTAAAAAGAAAATTACAAATACTAAGGAATTCATATTGACTACTTACTATAAAAAACAAACCTTAAAGACAGGAACAGTACGAAGTACGTAGCGTGAGAAATTTGGGGTACGTTCAAAACAGCTGTGAAATGTTATATAATACAGCAATTCTGTGACGAAAGCTTCATCCAGCCTGTGGTCTGCCAGTCAGACTAAGGGATAGATCTCTGGCCACATTCATTCATTCACTAGCTAAGGTATTATTGCTATTTAATGTTTATTGAGTGTTCACTGTGTGCAAGGTGAGTATTTTTCGAACTTTTTATTTTTACAGTCCCTCACGCCCTTCATGTCCCCTCCATCAAAGCCCAACCCTACAGTTCATTTCCTTTTTGGCATCTCAGCAGATCTTAAAATCCGTGCGACAGGGAATACTTAAGGTGGGCTCGGGATATGGAGGAAACCGGCACATTCCAATCCTAGAGTTCACAACTCGCAGATACCACCACACAGCGGCACTGTGAAGTCACGCGGCCTGAGTCACCACAATCCCACTGGCGCTTTCCTGCGACCTTCCTGGGGGACCTGGCCCCTCAGCGTGAACACACAGGGACAGGGCGGGAGGGCTTTACGGACCGTGGGTGGAGCAGGAGCCTGAGCTCTGGGTCCCACCTCCCCGGGCAGAGGGCTGAAGGAACCGTCCGCTTTCCTCCGAGGCTATCTTAAGCGGAGGAAGAGTGAATAAATCAGAAAGGAAACCGAAATCATTATTGGCCGAAAGTAAAGCTATCTTTGATTAAGCACCTTGGCGCAGAGTGCTGAGCTAGGTACCTTATACGCATGATCTCATTTCCGCCTCTCAGGTACCTGGAGTTAGGCCTCTCCCTCCCACCTTTTTTTCTTTCTTTCTTTCTTTTTTTTTTTTACTTTAAGGGTTGTAGAGCAGTCTTAAGCTCACAACAAAATCAAGCAGGAGGTACAGAGCTCTCGCATACAGGCCCTGCCCCCAGCGTGTAACAGCCGCCCGCACGCTCCATGACCCCCACCGGTGGCCCATCGTGTCCCTGACGCACCCGCACTGGCGCGTCATCGGCCCCCAGAGTCCGTCGCTCCCATGAGCGCACTCTGGGTGCTGTGCCTTCTGTGGGTTTGGACGAATGTATAATAATAACATCTATCTACTTCGGTAGTATCCCACAGAGAAATTTTCACTGTCTGGCCTCGTTTTGACATAAGAAACGAAAGGTTAGAAGGGTCAAGTGGTTCTCCGTGGACCCGCATGGCATTCGGCCAGGGCTATAGCCCCCGCAACTCAACCTTTGGGAGACCTGGCCTTTGCTTCCAGATTTGCTCTTTCTTCTTAGAAACAGGTGAAATCTCTCTCTCTCTTTTTTTTTTTTTTTTTTTTTTTTGGTCATAGTTTCTTCATCTCACAACGACAGGCAATCCGGAAAAATGTTCTCACCCCACACGGGTTTCATTCCACCTTCAGTGGCAGCATGTCTGTGTCACACTTCCTGCCGGGCATTGTGTTCCGTGAATCATTAAGAGGACAATAAAGGCACTGTTGCCACAAAACGACTAACCCGTCCTCGGCGTCCGGCTTACAGTTGCGCTATTGTGAGCGGGATCACTTGGAGGCAACAGTTTTTGCTATGTTGTTGTTTAAATAATTGCCGTATATGACTCTCATGTCCCTTAAGACCCAGAACCTACTCTCAGATTGTGTCCTTTTTGAAATTTATTTAATCGCCCCAAGGGTTTTGTTTGGTTTTGAAATCGTTCATGTATTTTGTGGCGTAAAACCTAGATTCTTAACAGGGCGATCCGGCAATGTCTAGAAACATTTCTGGTTTTCAGAAGTTGGGAGGAAGAGCTCACGCTGCTCACCTCTAGCAGGTCAACACCAGGAATGCAAATATCCTACAGTCCTCGGGACAGTACCCCCACTCAGAGATGTGTCTGGCCCAAAGTGTCAATCATGCCGAGTTTGAGATAACTAAAAATACTACAACGCTGTATTATATTCTCAATTATATTATTCAACGTGCCGCTTCCCCCAACTCAAACGCCTCATGCCCAGGCCCTCACTGACTTAGATATTCAACAAAGAGCGAGCCCCTTTCATAGTCCCAGGTTTGAACCAGGCAGCAGAAGAAACACAGAGAGAGAGGAGCGGGAAGCGGCTCCTGTCCTCATGAAGTTTACAATGAGTGACTTGAAATCACAGAAAAATTCTGGCCCCAGAACACGAAGACGAAGTCAACGTAACGGACCTCAATGGCTGTGGGACCAGCTTTATTTTACTCCCTTAATGGAGCACACACTTTCCTACGTGAGCGTAGCCTGAGCTTTAGAATGAACTGACTCCATGTGAGACACACTAAACTGATAACTAATTGTGTGCTGCAGATGTGGGTTGATGCTGCCGCTGATTCTTATGCTGACACTTTACCAGCTTGCTATGCCCGTGATATCGCTTAACAACAGACTAACAAGTGTTTTCAGTCAGAGTGCACATTTAGAATGGAGGGAGATGCCCAGAAAAATTAAGAAATATTCTCCAGAGAGCATTAAGCTTCCGCCGGGTAAACAAACACATCGGGATGTTTCCTTCGGTCTTTTCTGGAGGGTTCAAACTAAACAGCCCATCGGACCCTTGTCAGCCCACAAAGGGTTCCCATGTTGGGAGTCTCCAGTCTGAACTGGGAAGACCACTTCCAAGAACTCATGGGTCCCCCTTCTGTTATGCAGGTGTGCTGTGGATCGACATCCCACTGATGTAAACATCAATTTAACGATACTTTGTTCAGACTCCAATGGAAAGAACAGATCATCAGCCAGAATCCTACAGATAATAAAGGGGAAAGATTATGGTGAGTAGAGAGCATAATTTGCTGACTTTGCTTTAGTTTGGGTTTTCTTTTATTTTAGTATATTAATTAAAGAGAAAAAGGATTTCTGCAAAAGGAGCATTGGGAGAGCATAACAATACTGGCCTACCAATGGTGAGGAAGTAAATTGCTCACCTTTTAAAGGTCCAGTGACTCTTAAGCCCTCGGAGATTCTTGGGGTGCTCTGTAGGTCCAAAAAATTTAATGGACCTTCAAAAGTTAGCAGTTTATATTTTGCTCATCTGAAAATCAACATGAGTAACTTCTACTTATTTAATATGTAATGGATAACATACATACAGGGGGCAAAAAAGGCAAGTGTTAAAGATAAGAAATTTCTCAATACACAACATGCTGGTCTTAGCAATTAGGAAAATGATAAGTGTTTCAAATAAGAATGTAATGTTTAATGTGTTTGTTTTAGAGAAAACAAAGTAATAGCCTTATAAAAACATGTTATTTACTCAAGCCATGGAAATGAGACGTTTAGACATTGTTTTTAATAACATGGTTACTAGAGTATTTTCGAGATACATATAAAATATCAGCTGGATAATAATAAAGTCAAAGATACTTAACGTTTTCAATGTTTTAATATTTATTCCTCTTGGAGGAAGCAATATATCAAATGTTATTATGATTCAGGGAATATAGTAGATTAAGATTATTAAATTGATTGCTTCTTCTATTTACTCATTCAATACGGGTATTTATTTAGTGCCAGAAATGGAGCAGCTGTGTTAGTTCATGCGGTATTTAGTTATTTTACTTTATTTTTTTTTCCAGGTATTCATGTATGTGAGTGTGTGCATCTTATAAAAGCCAAACCAAAGAATAATGTGGTTTGGAAAAAAAAATCTAATGAGTCACTAGCATGATGGAATTGCAGCTATATTTGTAGATTAAACTAAATTCTACAAGCACATTAATTGGGGTTCAGCTGAAGCTGGTTTTAATATCGGCAGCCCTACAGTTATGTATTAAAAACACAGCCACACAATCTTTTCATAATGTATATGTATATCAAATTACCATGATGTACACTTTAAATATCTTACAGTTTTCTCAAGTATACCTCAATAGAAGTGATAATACAAAACAAAACAAATAACCACATCCACAGTGCTTATTGCATGTCAGCGCCGAGAGTAAGCCCTTCAGGAACTTCACTTATTTCATTCACAGCACAACCCTATGTGATAGGCACTACTATTGGCCACATTGTCCAGAGGAAGAAACTGAGACATGGAGAGGTTAATTAACACACAACATGAAGTGTCAGGGCCTGGATTTGAACCCAGGCAGCCTGACTCCAGAGTTCATGACCTCAGTCATTCTATAATGCTGCCTCTCAGGGTACTGGTTATTTAAAACCTGTGTTTTCTACTTTTATAACACCATATTCACCATAATCACACGCAGAAGGAGGAAGACTTTAAAATTCCTGTCTTTCCACAAAACCTTTGCCTAAAATACTGCCTGCTGATGGTGACTTATTTGACATTAAGTACATAATGTACTTAACAAGTAATAAGTAGGTTTCAGATTAATTTGTAAGGGGCTTTAGATCTTTCCCATTGCAATTAGCATATGCATATTCAAGTGTATAATCATATGCGTGGAACGATTGTGATACATGTCTATATACATGTGAATCAAAAGGAGTGGCTGCAATAGATTGTTAACACACAACTCTGTAAACAACACTATTAAAATATGTTAGACGAAGATATTACTTCACTAAGTGACATTGTTTTAAATGTACGAATGTGGTGTTAAAGACATTTTATGTACTAAACTATTATTTTCATCAAGTGTGAACTTTTAAGCATTTTATATAACTTGACAGTGGTCAGGCTCAATTTACTCATAAATATATACAGAAGCATTTATTTATTTAAAATTCAATATTAAAAAAATGTAGTATTTAAAAAATATTTTGGTTCTAAAGTAAATAACCATGAATTTGCAAAATATCCAGATTCTAATTTCATTGAAAATTAACATTTCAGAGCATCCCCATTTCATTAAGCTGCACATGGAAGCCCTTTAAATGTATACAAATTAAATGAAAGGAGTAATTATTTTCACTAAATCTCTGTAGCAAGGATCTGTCTTGTGCATCATGGAACATACCTCAGAGTTCATGTAAATTACTGTAATAATTGTTGCTTGCCTACATTACCTTTACTTTATAAAAACATGTTTCGTTTGATCTAATGCTATGTTTCTTTCTTTACAGAAAGTGAGCCATCACTTTTAGAATTCAAACCATTCAGTAATGGTCCAGTCGTTGGCGGATTTGTTTACCGAGGCTGCCAGTCCGAAAGGCTGTATGGAAGCTACGTGTTTGGGGACCGTAATGGGTAGGTTTTCTGATACAACGATTTGATATTTCGAATGATATATCCATTGATTAGTGGGCAAACGGCCACAATATATTCAAATGATTGTCTCTTTGCGGGGGGCCGGGGGTCAGGTCTGGGACACACATAAATCTTATTTACTTTTGGTTCCACTATATACAGTGGTTTATTTAAAGAACTTCCTAAGAGATGCTTTTTGAACAGACTTGATCGAGTTCCTAAAATAATTCTTTTAAGTACAGAGAAGTCTTCAGAAGGATTATTCGTATTATTTAGGCTTTTCCCTTCATCCTTGACATAAATTTCCTATGATAATGAGTAATTTGGAAACTATCGTTTTACATGAGTTTATAAATATTTTAGAAATTATCGAAGGCTCAGAATTTTTGCTTTTGTGATACTTTCAGGACATTTGTCCCTATTGGTAGGAATACTACCAAATTAAATTTTAACCTAAAGTCATACCATGGATATTTTTAATAAGCTCTGTGATGAAGCCAAAATTAAGAAACTTGTTTCCCGAGTTGCTGGCATTCAGGCACATGGCAGAGCTGACAGGCTTGGTCGCTACAAGGAACTAGAACAGTATACTGACCCCGTGATCTTCCCCCTGTCCCTCTCTCTGATTAATAGCACAGCATGGAGTCTAGTCCTGGAGAGGAAGTATCATTCTCTGGATGAAGGGGAGGGCTTTTCTCATGCTCAGGTACTCTTAGTGCCCCCCACCAAACAAAATCTTATCTTTAAGTACTTTTTCCCCACATGGCAATTCCACAGTATTCACACACATTATGGGGTTATGAGATTTTTCCCTTTAGAAGCCAGGTCTGTGGCACGACAATTACTTGTTGAGTTTTATTTTAAATATCTGATTGTGTTTTTTTAAGCAAAGGCACGTCTTCATTGTAGGTTTATGGTATGTTTGTATCGTAGGAATTTCTTAACTCTCCAGCAAAGTCCGGTGACCAAGCAGTGGCAGGAAAAACCACTCTGTCTCGCCAGCAGCGGTGCCTGTAGAGGCTACTTTTCAGGTCACATATTGGGATTCGGCGAAGACGAATTAGGTACAGTACAAACTATTTCTATGAAGTTCCATTCCCACTCCTTTGCCCCAGAGGCCTCGCTCTGCCCTGAAGAACGAATATAACGACCTCCTCCTCCGTGTGTTGGAAATATAACCTGTGGCTGTAGAGATTTGAGATGGTCCAGTTATGCATTCTCTTCTAATCGCCTTTCTCTGGCGGTTTTTACGCCTTATTGCACTGTGGAAATACAAAAGTAAAACCAAAGGAGGAAAACGGGAGGCAGCAACCAAAGTGAATTTTTGAGTCCTGAAGAGAGGGAAAATTGTAAATGTCTGCAGATATTTTTGATGCATCTGAGGCATTTGTTTATATTCTCGATCTGAAAACCTTTCCACTTATCCACGTCTCTTGGAATAAATGAATAATGTGTTGCAATCTGAATTTCACCTTATCCTCTATTTCCTAATTTTTTAAATTTTTGCCCAACAGGGTGTGAAATTTGTACAAGATAATTTGAGATTTTAGATCTGCTTTTCAACAGAATGGAAATTATTTCTATTGATGGTTTATGGGGTAACATAACAATTTATTCCTTGGTATATTATCGAGATGTACATCTTAACAAGCAACAAGAAATTGAAACTGGAATGTGATCAGAGTGGAAATACTACTAAATTTAAATTTCAGAGATAAATGTCACTTTCGTAATGGCTCCCTTTAAAGAATAATATGCAAACAATTACTACGATACTCCTTCAGGTCCAGAAATGAATTTCTCAGTATTAAGAAAGAAGAGCTGTGCTTCCCATCTAAGTCAGAGTAGTTTATCTAAAAGTGCATATTTGGTTTTCTTATATCAAATGGAGAATTCATCAGAAATAGTTCCATGTGATTTACTGAGGTTTACAGGGAACTCAGACAAAATCCCCGAAGCTCATAACACGTATTTCACAGCCACAGGAATATGATGATTCAAAGAAGAGAAATCCAATCTGCCCGTTTCTTGTTCCAGCATCGAATAAGGCATTTTCCAATGAGCTTTCCCTCGATAGTCTCCTACCCCACTCTTAGGAACCAGAAAGATCCCTTTTCTCACTTAAATCTTCTATAATACAATTTAAAGTTCATTGGCAAACTCTGACTTTAAAATACAAATTAGGATTCAATTGTTTGTGGCAGAGTTAGAGATGAATCTGTAGATAGTACGACTGAATCACTTAGATCTGACTGTAAATGATTCGCCATCCATCATCCTGTTAGCATCACTACCGTGGGTTAAAATACCCAAATGTCTATCTGCACAGTACTGTACCAGAACCGACAAATGAAACATACACAATCCTTACTGTCTAAAAGCTAGCATTGTGTATACTTCATAATTATAAATAAATAGATTTTCGCTGAATGTGAAATTGGATTTAATTAAGAGCTGTTTAAAAAATGAGTAAGTGTTTGCATTTTTTGAAACAAAAAAAAATATTGAGTCTGTTTTTCTATGGGCTTTCTTTTTTTAACTATAAAATCAGGCTGGATTTATTGAAAGGATCAAATGAAATAAACTATATAAAGTACTGGATGAAATAAATTAATTTTTTCACTTAGATTCTTTTGCTTTGTAACTTCATTTTTATTTTTTTCTTGTTTTGTCCTTGTTTTTAGTGTAAACCCATAACATCCTTTTCAGAACTAAGAAAACAGTAGGGGTTGCTTAATATAATAATGGAGTAGAATAGAGAGATATAGACTAAATCAAGACTATTTTATGAATGAGAACCAAATATAAATTTTAAAGCCTTATAAACATATAATTATAAGTTCAGCTTCTAATTCCCTATTCATATGATCTACTCTAAAACTGAATTATATGGAAGTGGTGGTAATAAACAAGAGTGCTTTTCTCTTAAATAAGTTCTCCATCTTTTGTATTTCATCATCAAAAAAAGCCTAGCACCAAGAATTAGAGAGGTAGAATTGGTATTGAGTATCGGGGTCTCTCTCTCTCTCTCTCTCTCTCTCTCTCTCTCTCTCTCTCTCTCTCTCTCCCCCTCTCTCTTCTCTGTTTTTCTCTCTCTCAATATTTATTTTAATATATTTTGTTTTTAAAAGCTAAAAATTGAAAAGAAGTACCTCAATTCTGTCTGGGCCCAAATTATCAATTCACAATAACAACATGGTAATCAAACTTTTCCATCTTGGGCCAAAAAATCAAAGTCAAACTTGCCATTCAACACATTCTACAAATATTTACTGAGCATCTATTCTATGCAAAGCTCTGTTTTGGATGTTGAGGACGCAACAGGAAATAAACAGACAAAAATCTAAACTGTTGTCACGAAATTTATATTCTAAAGGAAGACAATAAAAACAAAATTTTAAAAAATACATATATAGCGTATGTCAATTGGTAATATATGCTGAGGAGAAAAGTCTAGTTGTGAAGAGGGATAGAAATTGCTAGGGGTTGGGACAAGTGCAATTTCAAATGGCATAGGCAAAAAATATGATACATAAGCACAGACTCGAAGGAGGGAAAAAAGCGAATCTAGCGGCGATAATGCTGAAAGGCAGGAGCCTGAGAAAGTACCTAGGACAAGGGCTGAGAGAGGGACCGAGTGAAGAGCCTGGCAGGAGGAGCCTGGGACAGCGGGGCCTGCGGCCTGTCCTAGGAACTTGCCGCCTGTGCTCACAGCCAAGAGGCCAGTGAGGCTACGAAGGAGTGAACACGAGGGCAAAGCGTTGCCAAGAGGTCAGCGCATACGGCGGGACAACACGGCTCGTTGTCAGGGCTTAACCTACCTTTGCTTTGGGAGAGGTTAGAAGCCATTGGAGGGTATTGAAACAAAAGAGTGTGGTCCAACTGATATGATGTAACTCCCTTTAAAAGAATCACTGTGGCGGGTATGTTGAGAGGAAATAGAAGGACAAGGATAGAAGCAGGGAGATCAGTGAGGAGGCTATTGCCCTGATCCAGGTGAGAGATCACTATCTGCTTGCACTGGAGTATAGTGGGAGATGGAGAGAAGTGAGCAAAATCTAGATGCACATAGACATGTGAAACTCTGTCATAATCTCTAGGCAAGTGATCTTCCTGGTAATAGATGTGTGTATACACACACACACACACACACAGACATATATGCATGCACATATGTACACATATACATACATACATACAAATACATATACTGCATATATAAAATATCTGCTAAGCAATAAGAGGAAGTAAGGCCTTGTAATGCTGTGAATTAACTTATTGTACTTCTCTCTTCATAGGTGAAGTTTATATTCTATCGAGTAGTAAAAGTATGACGCAGACTCACAATGGAAAACTCTACAAAATTGTAGACCCAAAAGGTGAGTTTTTTTTTTTTACATTCCCTTCAGTCAAGAAATATTCTTCTCCATGTTTTTGTAGTGCATTCAAATTAGTGATAGGCAAATTGCAGTTAGTAACCAAGAAAGAGGAATGTTTCAGCCCTGTCCATGAGTGCTGTCCTGGGAGGAACGGTCTGGGAGGACTAGACCGGACTATGCTGAACTTTAGAAGCCTTATTTCGATCGCACATTCATGTCATCCTTGCTGTGGCCAGGGTCCTCAGGGAAATGCCAGACTAGGACCCGCGTGTGTGAGGCAGTGGCTTCGGCTCTCATCGCGGAAACGATCAACCCCCCTTTTCTTTCGAGAACACGAGAAACGCTGGCAGCCATTGCAGCTGCTTAAGAGATTCTGTTAGGTCGTCAGGATAAATTGTTTTGGCAGTTCAACATCTGAGTCTCTCACGGAAGCCTCTGTGACTGAACAAATGAAAACTGAAGAAGTGCTTTGTTATTGACCTGGGCAAAAGGAAGATGTGAATGTTTTAATCCTTGAAAGAGTATATTCATCCCTCCCCTGCTTCTCCACCCACCCATCATGACTTCAACACACACACAACATTCAAATTACCCTGAATCGTAATTAGTCAGTTGTTAATTTTATGGATTAAATGGGGACTATCAGAAACTGCTAAAATGATAGACTGTTGAATAGATATTAATCATAAGTTCAGAAACATCTGTTACAGAACCTAAGTAATCTCCGGCTACTATTGTTAAACACCAAGAGTGGTCAGACGCTACCCATGCTGGGAATGTCACATTCTTTCTGTACTAACGTACCTTCATCAGCCCATTTGCAAATTTAAATTTCTGAATTTCAGGCCTTTTTCAGAAGAGTGAATTCTTGTAATCCGGAAAGTTTGCTAAAAGCAATAATTTAGTTCCATTTTAAAATATTACTTGCAACTTGTAAACTGTGTACGTTTTCTGAAAAAGTCACTGACTACCAAAATGGAGATTCTTATTCTTTTACTATCTTTCCTGAGAAACAGAAAAGGTGACGTTGTTATTGCGAAATAAAAAGGAGAAGAATCAATGCTAAATGGTCTCTCGGCAGCATCACACATACTCATCTATCACACGAAGAGAGCATTCCTTCCCTGCGTAACAGTGCACACATTTTCTTTCACAAAAGGGAAGTACCCATCTATAAACTATAGGGGTTCTTTTCCTCCCTGAGTGTGAAATCAATGTTCTCTTTGTGAAAAGCAAAGTAATGAATGAAAAAAATATATATCAGATGCTTCAGTGATTGGCTAGCATCAATTCATAAAATAGCAGCATTCTAAAGATTCGTAAGGAGGGCAAAGGACATCACTCTGATCTAATGCCATGCGTTTCAAAATAGTCATTGCTATTCCGTTATGTTTGTCAAAGCTGATACGCTTTTGCAAGCTTCCTGGTATATTATAATTAATTCTCCCTCCTCCTCACAGAAACCCTTCTCTCATCTGGATTGTTTAGTCTGTTGGTGGCGCATTGAGGTGAATTTTACACCTTCAACCCATTATTAGCGTCTAATTACCAGGGTTGCCATAAGGGACCTTGGCTTTGTGATCTTAGGGCCTCCTCTAGTAGGGTGGTCTCAGAGTGACATACCTGAAAGGCCTGACTTCTCATTATGGTGCCTGTTTCTGGTGAGCTGCGTCATGTGTGGGGCCAGGGTTAAGATGTGTGTTTGATTTTCAGAAGGTGGTGGGGAGTGACAGAGTCCAAAGTGATTGTCCTCGTACCCAGTCTGGGGCATAAATTCCAAAATTAAACTGACTATAAGAAAACAAATGTTTTCATAAACATGTGTTGGGAGCCTCATGCTGTTTGGATTTGGATGCCAATGTTTATTATTACAGTTTTTCTCCCTAGATGAGCTGAATTTCTATATAAGTAGAAGCTTTCGTGTATGTGAGCGGGATTATTTTGGAAACACAGGCTAATTGCTGGCCTCGCAGTGTTCAGGGCGTCTGTTTTAAAGCAGAACTGTTTTTCTAAAACTTTTGAGGGAGAAATTAAAGAAAGAGCCTCATCAACTGAAAAAAAAAAACAATATACAGATATTTCTTGTTATATCAAAAATCTAACTCAAATTAAAATCCTAGGTTAATGGTATTTTTGTAGAGGAGCCTCAGATTTGTTAGAATGATGTTTTCAGAATAACTTTCCAACATCAAATGGACTCCTGGCCCTGGAAGAGAATCACAACACTTATAAATCTCTTATATTCTATATTAGATGTCATAAAAAGTTACTTTCTACCTCACCATAGGACTTATGGTTTTTCTGTTTTTCCGTACACACACACACACATTTAAGAAAGACGAGGGAGTTTAGAAATCGTATACAATGTTCTTAAGTCCTTTTGGCAAAAGAAGGCGAGGTGCCAACTTGACCACCTCAGTCAGAAAAGACAGTTTGGTCTGAGGCTATATGTTATGTAATCATGTACGTAAGTTTAAAATCATCTACAGTGGCATCCCTCTCAGAAAAGGATGGCGAGATATCTGTTATAAAAATCAAAGACCATATTTTAAAAAATTAAATAAGAATACAGCCAGGTTACTCTAAGCCTTAACTAGAACTTGAGTTATTTTTTTTATAAAAGCATCAAAGGGATGAATGTTGCCTCCATGTGAGGATGCTGCACACACCTCAGGAATGCGTTCAGAGGTGGAGCATCACATCTCACGGTAGAATGGCATTAGGATCAGACAGTACCAGTCATCGAGCTTGCTGGGCCAGCTCCCTGGGTCCCCAAAAGTCGCTAGTGCTGGGTTCTGCATGGCCTCTCTGGGGAGCGCCTTTGGCCAGCAGGTTCAGAAAAACAGATTCCGATACAACAAGCACTAAGCTGGGCAGTTATTTTAGAGTCACTTAGCAGTGCCACCTGAGACTGGTCAAGACTAGGAGCAAGTTCATCCTGGTAGGACAGGGAGGTGGTCCGTCTTGCCTCCGAATCTTCCTCGGCGTGGGAACCTGCATTCGCCTCTTGGAGCACAGTGCACACTTTGTTCCGGTTTAAAGTGCCGATGACCATTCTGCCCTGCTTCCTAGTGCAGAGTGCTACAAAGATAATGAAATAGTATATTTAAAACATATTACATTCTTTAGTATCGTTGGTGTTTGTTCTGTAGTCAAGAATTATTTTCAGGTGCTCTCTCTAATTTTAAGGTTTCTCAGTTCCACAAGTGGGGTAAAGGTGTCCTTGGAGCGTTAACGAGCTCTTTATACCTAGTTTTTGAATGTGTAAGACATGTCTTGGTTTCTTGTTCTTTATCAAATCTTTCCACAATCGAACATGCTCTGGGGGATGGAAACTAAAGAATTCTAATAGAATTATTAACTTATTCTAATAGAATTATTAACTTGATTGCGATAGAACACAAATTTTTTCACACTTTGACAAAGATTCTTTCATTTTTGTTTCAGAGGAACTTAAACTAAATATCTTTTTTAAATTTTGAAACATTTCTGGGTTATTTCTCCAGAATTTGTAAAACAAAGTTATCCTTAATCATGTTGCTTTAACTACTACGCGCCTGGTCTTACTGTATTTTAACATACTGCTTATCTGTTACCCAACCAAGTCTTATGGACTATTCCCTTAAGAGGTCTATAAATTAACAATGTAAATTCCAGGCTCGAGAAGTCATTTTACAGAAATGCCATATGTACCCCAAACTCCTGTGTGACCAATATCAAAAACTGCTCTTTCTGCCTCCTCCCTACTCCTCCCTTGACGGCCCCACTTCCTGCCCTTTGTTTATGTATTTATTTTCTTAATATCTTCATCTTACTCCTTATTATACTGGATGCTGAAGAGTGCTTTAAAAAAAAAATCACTTGGTAAGAGGAAATGAGTTCTATTTATCCTTTGCATATGTCTTCGGGGAGCCGGCAGGCGGTTCTGCTATCCTAAAGAAAGTCATGCATCACACAGAGGCTTTAGCCCGATAAGCTCGCCTCGTCCCAATTCATCAGCCGCGGTTTCGTGCAAGCGGCCCCCTAGGTTGATAAATCCCCACCGTGCCTGTTGACCCAGCTGCCAAGTCCTCTTGCTACAGGCGGTGTTTTCATGGCCACCCTGACAGTAATGCAAACTGTTTAGCAGCTCCATTGACCTTTCAGCTATTAACAGGGACACAGGCTCCACTAGGGACCAGTTTTCAAACATGACAGAATTTCTTAACACTAGAGGTCATGAACAAGTATATGCCCTATAAAAATCCATTCGGCATAGCAGATTTGAAGACTCAAAGACAAGGAAGCATGTTCCACATTTTTGCTATTATTATTTTTTATTATATCCAATAACTAGAAATGGGTATGTACTTATCTGCCAGCTTTTATTTTACTCTTAACATACTATATTTTATGTTGTGGTACACGATCACTTTTTAACGAAAAAAAATCATTCAGTTCTGAGCTGCCAGGCAGCACCTGAAGTTTTAAAGTTTTAAAGCTATGTTACAAAAGAATGAGATGAGATCAAAGTCAAAACTTCAAATGAATGGATGAGCATGCATACATAATATATGGTAATGGCCTAAGCATAACTGGAATTTTAGTCATACTTTACCGAGATTTGCATATGTTTACGTGTGTAGACACACATAAACATACTTGAGTAGTCTATTTCAAAATAAATAAGAAATATGATATAAAAATTTATGAAAAAAATTTAATCCAAGTGGCCATGTTATAAAATGCTTATATAAGTCTTATATGTATATCTATTTCCTGGAGATGTTACATGACCGCAGCCTTCAAAGGAATTTTCTGCTTTATAGTAATTATAGTCTCTCTTAAGCACTCAAATTTGGATGTTGGAATATCACTTCCTACATTAATTGTACGGATAGATTGCCATGAAAATTGATGGAACTGCCGCTTATAAATGGCATTTGTTAAAAAAGACATAAATGAAGTCTATGAATAGTGAAGAATATGTTTTTGAAAATGAGACTCATTTGTTAAGCGTCAAAAACTCTTCGAAGCCCTTCTGTTTAATCCCCATGTCTCCCCACCCTCTCCTCCCCAGACAGGGGTAGAAGTCTGACAGTATTAGACCTTCTGAATATCTAATACTTTTATTGCGAGGCAGTGTATCATCAGGTAATGCAGTGCTTGAGATAAAGGCAGATTTAATCTTTCATAAAATAGCCACATACATTTGTAAAAAGGTGTTTTCTAGAGGAATGTGTCCTTCTTAATGAAAAAAACCTGCATCTTAGCATTATTTTTAAAAACTAATTCATTTTAATCACATTAAAAAAAATCTGTTCTTTAAATGACTTGTTTTTGTTGACATTGACAAATGAATAAAAAAGTATAACATCAAAATTTGGCAATTTGTCACCCCAATAGTCTTCAAAGAAAATTTAAACTGACATTTCTGTATTCCTTTAAAGGACAGAAACTTGTTTCAAATCTTTAATTCTCCTTTAAAGCACTTGGTGATATTTAAAAATTTCCCCTTAAAAATAAAGTTAAAATACTATTAAGTCTACAGCTTTATAGGTGGGAAAAATATCTTTTAGATGATTTTAAAAAGAAAAATACTTTGTCTTTTAAATTACATTGTAATGAAAGTGTTATTTAAAATGCCTATTTTCCCAGACATTACTTATTTAGTGTCTAACATTTTTATCAATTATGGTTTATAAGTTTAAAAAATTGATTTTGGACATAAAATCCTGAACAAAATGTATTTCTTTCTTTACATTGGGAACAATGGCATTGTCTTTTTATTGTATCTTAATCTTTCAGTTTTTATTTATCATATCAAAGTAAATACAATTATACTCTCATGATTAAATAAGGAGATTCACTCAGCCTACAAGTATCTTTTGCATGTTTCCTGTGTTCAAGATATTATATTCTGTGCTAAAGAGGGAAAATATAAATGAGAACTTAGTCCCATCCTCTAAGACCTAATTTTTACCTAAATTGGGAGATTGTATACATTATCAAAAATGTAAATAACATTACCTGTGAGAACACTTTTGGACAAGAAAGTTGTGCCAGACATTATACAAGTTGCCATTAATGGTCCAGAAGGCTCTGTGTACTGAGGTGGGTAAAATACTGTGATTTGGTCTCGTCTATTCTGCTATAGTGTGATTTTTTTTTTTAACACCAATTAATTCACATATAAAAGAGGATGACGACTACATAACGTGGAAATTAGGGAGCTTTTCAAGCAAGTATAGCACAAACTATAAGAAAAGGAACAAGCCTTAGCAGGAACCTTCTCAGTTGAGTGTTAAAATGAAAATAAGTGCCGATGCTTGGATTCCCTCCCCCAAGAGGCATTCCTGCATCCTCGCATGGCTCCCTGCAGGTAGCGCTTCCCCAGCCTTCAAAGCTTCCTTTCCATCACCATCTTTGTGTTTCTAATCTTCCCTGAGGCAGCAGCCTCCAGCTACGGCCTCTTGCTGCTCACTGGATCACCCAAACTCTCTTCCAAGGTGCCAGGTTTTGTTTGCGCTAGTGCTGTAGTTATACAAGTCACATCGATCCTCAGGGATCTGCCTCGACACTATTTTCCCCATAAGTTCTATTACTTTGAATATGTGACTTTATAGAGCACAGATTTGGGGGGACATGTACACTGAATTAAAGTGGAAAGGCCTATATTTCTATATTCACTACTAATAATTATAGTAGACCAGTCTCTGGATTTAGGATAATTGCAAACATAATACAACAAATATATAAGGCAATCTAATAAAATTGGACTTTGTCTTTTTTAAAAGCAGATGACGTTATCATGTAGTTTCAATCATTTCTCCTAAGTTTTCCCTTTAAGGATATAGATAATTTCATTTCCTAACTTTCCCATGGAAATACATACATTGCGTTAACCTGATAAAGGTTGAACAAAGGAGATCCACACATCCTTTTAGAAACCTGTGTGGTGTGATAGTGGCGTTTGGATAGATTAACAGGGCCTGAAATATGGGTCCCTTTCTCCCTTTTTCCTAAGGTAAGGGGACCAGTTGAGAGGAAAGAACTCTGAGCAAGGAAAGAGTTCCAGGCCATGGTGACTAGCTGGTGTGAAAGCCATTTAAACTCTTTGAACCCGTTCTGATCCTTTAATTTGGGAACAACAAGACTGGCCCTGTCTCATGAGGATAAAGTTGAATATGAAATTACTGAGAACTGTTAAGTGCCTCCATTACTTGCATTTCTTATGGCTGTATCTTTAACCATAGAACAAAATTTAGTGGATATCTGAGAAAATTCTAGTAATCTTTTTTAGCACTAAACAGCTAAATCCATGGCTCATTTCACCAAATCACCACACCTCTGTCCCCTTTGAGTTTAGTGCCTCCTCGGGCCCAAATTGCCCAGGTATTAAAGCCAGTCAATGCTTTTTCTAAGTGAGCATATGCTCAGCATTTAAATCAAAGACCTCAAAATGAAGACAACATCGGTCACAGAGAAAACAAGGCCCAGGTCCATGTTTTGGCACATTTTAGAACAGAGAAATGCAGTAGTTCAAGACACTGGCTGGAAATAAGACATAGCATTGGTCTCACCAGCCTAAATTAGAATTCTGGATATGTACAGTGCAAATAAAAAAAAAATTAGCACATAATGTACATAAATTCAGAGTTATTCATGAATTTAAGTAATCTTTCTTCTTACTCCAAAATCAGGGTTATTCACTCAGGGGATATATAGAAAGATTTTTCAGCAGATTACATGTAATATAATGTGAAGGAGGCATTCCTTACAAATGAAATGAATGCAGTGGCTCATAAAACATTCATTTTCTTGGTATACCTCAAATCATACTTAAAAAATACTGTTCGTAAATGTGTATTGCCATCTATTCTGCCATGAAGTCCCAATGAGACCAATATTGCATGGTTACACAGAAAAGATTTCATTTTCTCTGTTCTCCTACCTGGAATGTGATTGTGTTATGAATGTATAAGATTCCTGATAGCCAAATTGGATTTGTATAATTTATTACCATTTTACTAGCTACTATTAAAGGGCTACATGTATTCATAAGACATGTGGAATCCAAAATTCTCTTCCTCATGGGTAAACTGACACCAAAAACATGAGCAAGAAGAATTTAGTGAATGCCTAAACTAAAGAAAATTATCCAGACTAAAAAAATTCTAGATTTTTGTTTAGATCCCATCTAAGTGTATAGATGTAGTAATTATGTATACATACGATGGTTTATTTGAAGGTGACAAGTAATAACAAAGTTCAAATTTACTTGTTTTATTTCCTTTTTTCCTCATTCCATGTAAAGGAAGCCTATTCTTTTCAATGGAAGAAATGGCATCAGAACAAAGTGTGAGCAGAGGGGGATGGTTTGGCTCATCAAAAATCTTTATCGGACTTTACAAAATATATTACTAGAAAAATGAATTTTAATACATTAAGTTAACTCCCAGGTGGAGAAAACAATCATATCTCTTTATGAAATGTTTACTTCTTAGCCTGTTATTTATTTACTATTAGAGTGTAAAAATGCTTCTTTTACAATAAATTTAACCATGCCTTAGAAGAATTTTGTAAAACTTGAGTTAATTTAAGCAATATAAATATAGTGTTTTTAGTTTTATGCTTATGAAATAAAAGTATAGCAATTAGATTTTAGTGATATCCCTCCCCTAATTAGTCCATATGTTCTTAATATCTGCACTCAATAGCATAGAAAAGAAACACTTTTAAAATTACATATTCTCCTTAATTTCATTCATTCATTCATTCATTCAGTAGGTTTTTATTAAGCATCTTCCATGTGCTATTACAGTCTTCTAGGTCCTGGAGAGACACCAGAGAAGAAAGGGAAATATTTGTCTTCATGGAGTTTATATTCCAGAAAAAGTATTTGACAAAGTTTCTACTATATGCATTCGATTCAATTTAACAAAAACGTATTGAATACCTATATAGTATTTTCTTCGTTCCTATGAATATAAGTAGTTAAAGGAGATAAAATACTCCAGTGGCATAAATGTCATCTTTCTGTAACATCCTTCGATTCTAAACTAATTGTCCCCTCGTCTATATTCCTATGTTACTTTACTTGCACCTAAATAATGGCAAAGATCACACTGAATGATTCTTTCGTTTTTGCACATCTGTCTTTTCCATGGTGTCTCCATGAGGATCAGGACCCTGTTTTGTTTATGTCTTATTCCCATGAAGAGCACAGTACTTGCCTGAGTAAATGACTGGACTTGAAGAGGACTGGATACGTAGCTTTTGCCCTCAGAAAGCTTTAGTTTCAATTGGGAAGTAAAAAGGAGATAGGATAACCCAGTCCTTAAGAGAAGTGAAGTCCTATAAGAGATGGCTATGTTTATATAATATTAATGGTCAAGGATCTCCAATAGAATAAAAGTTTGAAAGAGAGGGAGAGAATTTATTGGACATGCTAAGTGAGGAATGTCAGTTGTTAACCTCATAAAAGAAAAAAAAAAGATGATTTTCCCAGGTATTTAAATAAAAACTGAAGGGAATCATAATGTTTATATATGACAGCCACATAGTCTCACATAAGCTAAGGTACACCAGCCAAAATATGAACTAATTCCATTCACCAATAGGTAAGCATTTACTAAATCTTAGGCCAAAACACCCCCAAAACACAACAACTTAGAATTCTCCCCAACAATCTGAGTTTCCACATATTTGAGAGTCTGGTGCAAAACAGTCAAAGCACCTAACTGGGGGTCAGCAGGAAAGCAAGGATCAGATGTCCCCCCTGAGGACCTGCACTTCATTGGACCCTCACTGTCACGTCCTCACCCCTTCCTCCGGTGCGCGTGGGTCAACACCCTACGCTTCGCCTCAAACAGGCAACGTCATCTGGTGGTGGCTGTTTAACTGGAGCCACCTACACTCTTTTTTTTTTTTTTTTACTGTTGCTATTTATGTATTTATTTTTTCAAATATTATTGGGGCTACATTGATCGGTAAGATCAAATAGGTTTCAAGTGTACAATGCAACAGTATGTCGTATCTGTATTGCATTGTGTGTTCACCACCCAAAGTTGGATTTCTTTCCATCATTGAATATTTGACCCGTTTCACAGCTATCAACTCCCCCTCCCCCTTTCCCTCTGGTAACCACTAAGCCACAGTATGTGTCCATGAGTCTCTGTTTGTCACATTTGTTTGTCATGTTTGTTTGTTTTTATCACCTACATTCCCGATGTAAATGGTGTCTTCGCCTCTTTAGATTTATCGGCTCAGGCATCAACCGAACCAAATTGTCGAGTAGGATGCGAGCTACGTGCCTGCAGATTTTCTGTCACATATCACATGTAATATATTTTGACATATTCTACTTCTGGGTCTCTTTTCTTGAGCGAGTGAGAAAGAGGGCAAACAAGTGACTAACAAGTAGAATTGGATAAACAGAATTTCAGTTACCAGTAAAACTGGAACACTTGTTTATTGAATGCCATTCAGTAAATGATCTTAGCCGATGACTCAGAAGAACTTCATGGCCACTGAAAAAAATGGCTCTTCTGGTGGTCAAAAAGGGCACCATTATCTCCCAAACTAAGTAAGATTTTGATCTTATGGAGAAAGAGAACAGACTTGCGCTATTGAACAACAATGAGAAGAAGGCAAAGAAAATACCCTCACTTTCCTTGGCATTTACCATTTTCTCCACCTCCTCCCACCCTGCATTTACTCCCAGAAAGTCTTCTTTGGGAAACATGTGGAAAGTATTTGTTAATATTTTCTGAGTCAAAATATGCTCAGGCCATGGACTGTCTTAGGGGACCTTTCACATTTCTAGATTTAAATAAGAAGTGCAATAGATTTAAGGGGCTTTTCTGAATTGTCATGTCAGTTGAAAAACATAGTACTTTCAACGTAGAGTAGGATTTTTACTGGAAAGAAGCACTAAAGAAGTCGCCATGTATTTTTAACATAGTTTTGAGTCATTGTAGAAACAGCCTGAGGTTAGGCCCCCAAATTATTATCGCTTTTCAATAGTGCCAAAGGGACATAAAAAGACAACTGAGTCTAAAGGGCCTAATTATTTGCTTCTCTCAGAAAACTATATCATTTACCTCTCCTGGTGGTTTTGACCTATAATTATCACCTTCTTTGTTATGGTACTAAGGGGTCCTACTGCCTTGGCCATCCTAATGATGGCGATTTGACCCGTGATGACAGGTTTGTTTACATTCCTGAACCGAAAAGAGCTTTCTCACCACACTGTGGCACAGGTAACAGTGACTGATGAGAGGAGTAACTGCACATTTTTTCACAAAGCTTAGGTAGTGAGGAGTTGGTTGTGACCGTGATCACAGCCCAGCCCAGCTTGAAAGACAGTCTCTTATTTCAAAAACAGTTAAGAACCATAAAAATCTTCCAAAGGCATCTTAGTCCCTGTCTAAATGGTGGCAATTGTAGAGCAATTTTTTTAAAAAGTCTATGACTTTTCACTTGGCAGATTCTGTTGTGTTTGCTACCAATAACATTCTTTTTCTTCATAGCAGGACAAAATCAAAAAAATTTAAATGTCCTCGTATATAGTCACCTTCATCTATATGATTCTTTGCACAGAGTTGAAATTTTTAGTCAATGGTACACACACACACACACACACACACACACACACACACAGTGTGATATCCTTTCAATAAGAATCAGGCTTAAAAAAGCATCTCAAAAGAAAAGCAAAATTGAAATGAAAATAGATCCCCTTCTTTTTAGGCTACAAGAGCTTCTTTCGATGAATGCCTTCAGCCCTGTGGTGTTGCCAATATGCCAATAACAAGTGAAACCCATCTCAGATACTATTCTTAAAAATGTTTCTAGATCTGGGGGGAAAAATTTTAAAAATATCTATACATCTTTATTTTTAAAATTGTGATTGCCAGAAATTCTTCGCTACCAAATGTAAAATATCAGTATAACATAATTACATGTTTATTTGATGAGTTTTGATCACGTTAAAGTTTCTTACGATGTTAAAGTTTCTTACAATGTTTGCTATTTTCTCGTTGGTTCAAAACTGGCCAGTTCGTTTCCTCACCAGGGTCTACTTTTTATTCGTAGAAAGTTGTCGATCTTTCTGAGTCACTTACAAAAACGTCTGCTTAGAAAGCAGGAGACATGCTTTGTAAGCGACATAATCGCTAGATTTCACTCCAATATTGATATCCAACCAAAGACACTTTCAACTGTGGTCTTCGATGCAGACCCCTCGTGCCTGAGGACTGCAGAGCGGCCGTGCAGCCTGCCCAGACACTGGCTTCGAGTGCTCCCGGCTCTGCCGGAATGGCTACTGTACCCCCACGGGAACGTGCTGCTGCAGCCCGGGATGGGAAGGAGACTTCTGCAGAATCGGTGAGTATTTCTGTTCCTCTGCGAAAGACTGGGCGTGGCACAGTCCTTAGCAGCTCAGGGACTTTACACCAGTTATTTCCTCTGGAATTATCTAGGGTTCAATCTAGCCAGTTACGGGGATATTAATGATCGGTCTGCTCCTGAACCTGTAAATGTCATCTTTCCCATTTTCCTAATGTAGACAGTTCACATGTGTAAGTTAGTCATAAACAGAAGAGACTTTGAAATAATCGCGTCCTTTCAAAAAGGAAAAAAAACTGAAAACAGATCAGCTAGATCATCTCTACGGGCTCTGAGATTGAGATTTCACGACAGCCAAGGACTTCGTGTTTGCGGAGACCCCTCCAAGTGCCAGCATTTTCCAGACACCCATAAATGCCCTCCCTAACTTTACTGCTTGCTCTCTGGCTACAGTGCACTAAAAACAGGGTTCTTCAGTGGGTGTTATTAAATAAAAGGGGAAACGCAGTTATCTAGAGGCTACATGAGAGTTTAAAATCCTTTTTGCCATGGCTTCATGAACTATCAGCTAGGTGTGCCACGTTCAGAGAAAGAACAAAGGAGGTTGATCGCAGGCTTACTCTGTCCTTTAGAGAGTTCCCCGATTACATGCAATGACGTTTAAATTCTACTTGGTGGGAAGTAAGAAAATCAGGTAAATGTAGACACAGAGAGTCTAAGATGTCTATATTGAAAATGCATTTTCAGGAGAAATTTCCTTTCCTCTCTTTTCATTGTATCTACATGAGATGATGGGTGTTAACCGAACATCCTGCGATAATCATTTCGCAATCTATGAAAATCAAAGCATCACGCTGTACACTTTAAACTTACACAGTGATGCATGTCAGTTCTTTCTTAATGGAACTGGAAAAATGGTTGCCATCAGGATAAAAAAATATACACGTTCAGCAACCAGCAAATACATATTATTCACAAAATAGTCTCATCTCTGCTATTTCAAAATTTAAGTAGCTCATGCCAATGAATATTAAAATTCCCAAGTTAAATTTTAATATTCTTAATTCATAAGTGCTATGTTTTTCTTCATCCTAAACATGTATTTGCTTCCAAAAACAATTATAATCAGAACTTGTCTACTTTATATATTGTATGACAAAAGGTAGCCAACATTTAGCGTCACACGTGCAGCATACATTTTAAGTTTAAATTGCTTCAGCACTAATAATATTACATGATTGACTTATAGTATGCATACACATCTAGGAAACAGTTATAATTACAACTCAACAGAAAATAAGTAATTGCATTATTTAAAACGAATGCTTACATTTTATTGACCCAGTCTGTCTCCCTTTTCCTTAGTTGGCCAATGAGGATCAATGTTCAAACGCACTAATACTCTAATTCCTGATAATATCTCTTCCCTCTGCTTCCTTTGATGCCTGACAATACGTATTTTCCCTCCGTCTTTTATACAGTGTCCATTCTGTTTTATTCCTTTCTTTGCATTTTGCCTAACTTCTCAAACTACCAGATAACGAATACTTATGGAGTTCCTTCTGGTCACAGTATGTTTAAATGGAGGGTCAACAAATTATTTTGAATACGGATACCATTATATACACACCATAATAGGTATTAATACTAATATGTGATATAAATGAAAATAGACATTCTTTGAGTTAGCACGAGTTAACTTTATTTCAATGAAGTACTTTAATATTTCCACTACATCAATCTAATTTGAATAGGTAAGATAAACCAGAACCATTTTATAAAAGTGATTTATTTATGATATTTTTGACCCAAGTAAGAACCTGATTCCTTACTCACATAATTTATTCATCTCACACAAATTTAAAAAAAGAAAATAGTGTATTTTCTTCTAGTTCTTCTTTTCCATGTGTCAAGCACAGATCCCTGGATTTTGATTAATTCATTTGCAGAGGTTAAAATGACCTTGTCCCCTGAACGGATAAGGAAACGATTGGGAGAATTGGATTCTGCGTACAGGGGCTGCACCTCAGATTTATCCTGTCAGTAAAAGACGATTAAGCGATGTTCCCAGTTTTCTCTCTCTGTGTCTCTTTAGCAGTAAACCTTTACGTTCCCACCTATATTATGGTGGTAATAATCTTTTTACAAAGAGATTCTGTGCTGTGGAGCAACCCTAAAAAGGACTGCTAAGGACATCCTTCACTGGCCGACTGCACTGACCCAGGACGGGGATCCACAGTGCACAGAGGTGACGCTTAATGCCGCCCACTCCCGAACCCCGGGAGCGAGGAGGAGGCATCCTAGAAGGCTAAGTGGTGGACACTCCATCTAACTAAAATCAAAAGCTGCCCACCCCTTTATGTTGCATTAAAGATTCTCGGGCCACCGGGCCCCTGTCCTGGGCCAGGCGGGTCCCACAGCGCCGTCCCATTCCCGAGGGCGGGAACCAGAGGCCCCCAGTGGAGCCCGACTCGGAAGAATTGAAACCCTCAAAGAGTAGGCTCTGCAAGGGATTGATTGAAAGTGTTCCCCGTGTCGGTGCTTCTCTGGAAAGGTCTCCCGTTCCCCGCTGAGTCCTGGCCCCCAAGACACTGTGGGTCTGCGAGCCTTCTTCCCTTCTTGTCTTCGTCATCCTTTGGACCACTTTGTGACCGGCTTCCTCCTGTTTTCCCTCCCTTCCCTTACTCATCAAATATTTGTCAGTCTCATACTTGCTACTGTTTCTGACACACACAACGAGAGTGTGATTTTATTGCTTTTTTTTTTCCTCCCAGCAAAATGTGAGCCAGCATGTCGTCATGGAGGCGTCTGTGTTAGACCCAACAAATGCCTCTGCAAAAAAGGCTATCTTGGTCCTCAGTGTGAACAAGTGGACAGAAACATCCGCAGAGTGACCAGGGCAGGTATTCTTGATCAGATCATTGACATGACATCTTATTTGCTGGATCTAACAAGTTACATTGTATAGTTTCTGGGACTGAATATTCCTTTCCAATGGGCATTTATTTTTTATCCTGTCATTAAAAAGAAAGACTGTTATCCTGCTACACACTCCTGTGATTTCATTTTTTTTATTAATTTAATAACAATTTCCAGAAATGTGCAGATTCTGTGTGTGTATGTTGGCATGTTTGTTCACATACACACATACACACACACTCACAACCCTTGTACACGTGGTTGCAGAACAGATGGGTTTATAAAAAGATATATTTCCTTGTGTGGAGTAATTTACACAGAAATTCCATTGTAAATTGATAACAGAATTTTTATATCACCAGAAGAGATTATTTGACTTCCCAGGAATTTTCTGTCTGTAATAACTAAAGTCAACTTTAATGGAGTTTTGAAACATTGCTGTGCAATCTGATGGATCTAATAAAAAAAAAAGGCAATATTTTTATATTAAAGGACTATAATGTGAGAATGTTTCAGAACTCCCTGATGAATTTATAAATGGGCAACTTGATATAAAATTGTAATCTTCACTTTTATCAATGTATCCAATTACAGAATGTTATGCACTTACTTTTTATTGGCAGAGAAATCTGGTTACTCTAGCTTAATATCAAGATTGTTCTCAAGCGTTTTATAATTAAATCATAACAGCATATTCTCAAACCAATCTTCCTGAAAGGTCTGCTTTTATTGTATATTTTATTTAACAATAGGCACTGGGTTTGTGTTACATATTTATATTTTTTATTTTATTTTTATAATATAGACATCACCTAGATGAAACACCTTTACCCTGTCCTGTAAAATACTAAAGTTACATTTTTCACCAACTTAATTGGAAAGAAGGGAAGTGAGAGAGCAGTCTTTAATGTGCTGTGGAGCTAATCTAGCAATGTACCCTTGTGCCACCATGTAATCATTAACGACGGACAAAAAAGCAAGAAAACAGCCAATCCTTATAAAATTCCGGCAGTAAACATTCGTAAAGTGCTTTTCACCATAGCAAGACTGTCAGAGTATATGTGATTAGAATGTTGCAGATTGCACACTCAATCGAACCTCCCTGGAGAAGAGCTCACTCGTTTTTAACAGATCCTGGCTATGTAAGCTGTCACTTGTGCAAATTTTTAATATAATAATTCTTGCCAAATACAACTTTCCATGTATATGTTCCTTCAGAGTTCAATGAAAATCCTCCTTGGTTAATGTGTATGAATAAATTTCTGTAAATGTTCTGTTCAGGCTTTGGAAGAAATGCTATGTTCTAACTTACAACTGCAAAAAGTCTCGTAGACATTTTTTTAATGGTTTTCAAGGCCAGCTCTCCATGATTGGATTATAAGAAAACTATAAGGCCTCCTTGCACTACTGAAAAAGCATCTATCTACCTGTGACACACGCATGCTCACTATAGGTTGTCTTCCTGTAAACATCTGTTCCTCTGGAATCTAAATTGAAGAGTAGTATAGATTATGCAGCACGGGCTGGCTTTCCAAACGGGCTCCTTATTTTTGGAATACAAACCTCACCTAAAAAAGCATAAAATCTCGTAACTAGTATTTCTCTATTGTTTTAAAGCAGGAGATTGGCAATTAAAGCACAGTCAGCATTTCAACAGAAACCACAATGCAGAAAGGTTGGTTAAGCACACTGCTCTTGTCTTCCATATATGATTACTTAAGTTTCAAGTGACCTCATGCCAAATGGAAATGGGTTGAGAAATCTTGGTTCAGTGCTTGGTGAACAATAGCCTGCATTAAAAAGTGCATGCATAATTTTGCACAATTTAGATTCAATGGACAGTCTATTCAAAGAAGTCTCAGGATTAAATGAGCATGGAGACCAAATTGCCCTCTTACCCCAGAAAAGGGGTGGTCCCTTCTGGTCACACTAAACTTCATTGGCCCAACAGTGTGACAAATCTTGCAGTGAACCCTGCAGCAGCCTGCATCTGTAGGTTAATAGCAGCCTTTTGTCTCCCCTGCTTTCTCTCCATAGCCCTTTTACTGAATTCCATCACAGAAAGTTTTACAATTAAAAAAAAAAAAAAAAAAAAAGTCCTGACAACCATTTTCGTAAATGGACCTTACCATCTAATCGTCCCTTATTCAACGTGGGTGACATTAACAAAATGTGAACTTCTTGTGAGGGAGCCAGCTGTCTGAGTCTGTCAAATTGTGCAGTTTTATTACACGTTCTCCCGTTCATAGTTTCACGGAAAACAATGATACTGCTATATTCAGCAAAATGTAAAAAAAATCCAGTGTTTCTTCTTACAGCCTTAATCTTTCCATCTCTTCTAAAATAATCTTTCCAAAATAAAAGGTGTTATATTGCCATTAGTTCTCCCATTTAAAAATTCCTATATTAAATTGACTACACCCAGATTTTTTTTTTTTTTTTACACAGTCCTTTCCCAAGTAAGAGTTTCAAATGACTTAGAAAAACATATGTATGCCAGGTGTCATTGCTTTTTCTGTTGTGAGTCATTAGAATGAATGACCAAAATCTTCTAAAAAGAAGATAGCAAGATCCATGGATATTAACACCCAAGCAAAGAAAGCAGTTATCGGAGTCATTTCTGTCCCTGACAGAGACATAAATAGCAATGGCTAATTGATGGCTACATATCTTAAATTCGGTGGTCATTTCAAAAAAAAAAAATTTTTTTTTGAACTTTTCTCACAAGTAGATTTTTAAAATACATGACTGGAGAATTGTCTTACACGATTCATGATGACAGGCAGGTAGGAATTGATGAAAAAGTCCAAGATAGGACAAAGTTATTGCCTCATCACACAAATGGCAATATCTACATCTACTCGCTTCCTAAAGCACACAGTCAGAATGGAAGAAAAACGTCCTTGGTATGAACGCAGGCATGTGAGATAAAGATACAAGAATAAGATAGAAACGTGTATATTGCTATCCCTTTGCCCATTCAAGAGCTGAATATGTGGATGTCAGTTTAGTGTGAAATGCCGTTATGGTAGTTGTAAAGAGTTGGGAAAAAACTTTCTACCACTGCTCTGCCAAGCTGTTGTCTTAGTTAATAACGCCTTGTTTTCTGTATAAGGTAAGGAGAAGAAAACTGAATTAGCACATCATGAGAGGGGAAAGAAGGGACGTTTTAAGAAACCCGAGTGATGATAAAAAATGCTTTTCATCCACACCTTTCTCCTTGGAATTTTGTTTCAGTGTGGCTATTGTAAAAGATGTATTTTAGCTTATCACAAAGAATACTCAGATTTTCTCCGATTAATGGACTATCTCATCAGGAAAGAGCAAGGAAACCTGCACATACCATACAGACACACAACCTAAATCGAAAACCATTCTTTTTCATTTACATACTTCGGAGCAGGCACGTCTATATTTATTTCTTTGAAAACGATTATATAATACTGTACCAACAATTTTTAATATATTTCTTTTAAATATGATTTTTCTCTCTGAACCATAAACTATACAACAAAGCTTAATAGTATGAGACGTGAGGTTCAATGCTACATCTAGGATCTTTTAAAGCACATATTAATTTAAACGTATTAGTCTAACTTTCTTCACTTTGAAACATAAAAGAGAAGCCGAGTTCAAATTTTTAAGAGGAAAAGGAAGGCTTACCATAGGCAGTTATAGTCCAGTCTCATCAATAAGGTTTCTGAGCATCTCTATAGAATGTAATCTATGGTATTTCTCTCTCTCTCTCTCTCTCTCCTCTCTCTCTCTCTCTCTCTCTCTCGCCCTCTCTCTCTCTCTCCCTCTCGCCCTCTCTCTCTCCCTCTCTCTCTCTCTCCTCCCTCTCTCTCTCTCTCTCTCCCTCTCTCTCTCTCCTCTCTCTCTCCCTCTCTCTCTCTCTCCTCTCTCTCTCTCTCCTCCTCCCCTCCCCTCCTCCCTCTCTCTTCCTCTCTTCTCCTAGTCCCCCCATCATATATCCTTCTTCCTTTTAACTTCTCTTTTCTCCTCTATTTTTGCTGTTTGTTTTTTGTTTGTTTGTTTGTTTGTTTGTTTTTTTATCTCAGTACACACATAATGAAGATGTACTGGGGTGTTTTGATTTTGATGATTATGATCTTTTTCTTTTCCTGAAAAATAACCTTTCCTGGGGTCACATGTGCTCAGACTCTATATCATGGAGAACAATAGACAAATATGAGCATACCAGACTGATCTATTACAGTCATTGAAAGAAGTAACCACAAGCATAAATGACTACCGGCCCAGATGCTCCTGTTCAGCCTATGTCCATCACAGATACAGGAAAGCCATGAGAATATCCCCACAGAGAGCTTCAGCTAGCAGTAGGAAAAGTTAGTACCTATTTCCTATTCAAGCAACAACCATCCCTATGGAGTCTATTTTAAAGAAGCTGATTCCAAAACTATGAGGGAAAAATAAGAAGTAGCTCCTCAATGGAGACTTCAGAATCTTTTTTTCTGACCAAAGTTCCATGCCCAGATAATGTACATATTTCTATACTACCCCCAGGAAGTTAGTGGGTCTATTATTGTGAATGCTGGCAATACCTTCACATCACATAAAGCTCCTCTTTAGAAAATTGGAAAGAAATATATGTTTGCTGTCTTACCTTTTTCACTCCATGAATAAGCCATACCTCGAAAACTTCATATGATGTCATGAAGGTAGGAAACCTAAGAACAGAAACATTTTGATATTAAAATATTAAAAACACGACCATGAAACCTGTCAAACACTAATCCTGGCCAGCTTCTTTCTCTTAAATATCTCTTCATAAGTTTTGGAAATTGCCTGGAAATAAACACTTAGGAGAGTAAGAGACAGTGAGGGAGTGTCATGGTGCCATTTTCTTTTCAACCATAGCAATAGTTGCCCTAACGGATACGAAGGGATGTATTCATTTATCAGATTGGTACTTTTCTTAAATTCTTCATTAAATATGAACCCAAGACACATCTATCATTTACTTTGCTTTCTTTTATATCGTTCATATATAAACTGGTTGGAAAAATAAAAAATAAATATGAGATCCCTTGTATCAACACATAAAACTAGGCCTAAAACCTGTTATTACTTTTTTTTAGCCTGTCTACACAGTGGCTTACTCCCACCTCCTCCTCCCCCCCCAAAAAAAATTATCGACATGTACATTACAAAGTCAGATATCAGGTTTCAGTCAGGATTTTTTTTTCTACAAATATAGACGATGTATTACTAAAAATCAAAATCCATGTGTACATATATATAAGCAAATTAACACAAATGTTTGATGAGTTATCTCAACAAACTATAACCTTTTCAGTTAAAAAAGAATTTTTAGAAAGAACAGAACATTAGCATTGACGGGAAATTCATAATGGCTCAATATAAAATAAGCTTTGTCTTCACAGTTTGAAACTAATTCTTATACATTTCTTTTTGAACTAAAAAATAGCTAGCCAACAGTTTCCATTCACAGCAATATGTAATCAAGGTCAATATAGTCTATGCACAAAATATATGTGGATATTCATTTACCTAACCTTCTTAAAATCTGAGACATGGCTTTCCTGAAATAAAGTAAGATTGTATGTATAGTAGAGCCTAACACTTAATACATTAATACATTCTATTCATACTACTATTATTAAGAAATCTAACAGACAACCTTATCAGATATTTCCCATATCTCATATTTACAGGACATTTTTAGACATGCACTTCAAGAACTATGTACTAACAAGAAAAATGATACTAAAGTAGTTTGGAATATTTGGAGCTTGAGTCCCTAGGATATGTGAAAGAAGACTATTTATTTAAAAGACACCTATCTAATTGAAATGGAAAAGTTGCCAAATTATTATCATTAATAAGCATAAGAGAAATCTGCAAAGAAACCTTCCCTGTCTTTCCCATCTTTATCTGTGATTAGTTTTGTCCAGTTTTAAAGAATGGTTAACTGCATTCTTCTAACACATTTTGGTTTTCCTAGTTGTTTATTTTCCTTTAGGTTGTTGACATTTAGGGAAATTTGTCTATAACCTCACTCACAGAAGGTTCCAGAACCAATCCCTGCTTGAATTTCTGTTAATAAGAGGCAGAAGGCTGTGTGAACAAGTATAAAGACAAGTACACGTTCGAGGGAGCGGAGTCAATATACTTAATAGTTGAGATTTCCATAAATGTTCTGATGAAAAGTAATACGCAAAGTCATTGGCTCAGATAATCCCAGTTTGAATGAATCTGATTTAGTTAACCAAGTTATTATCATGTGCATTTCTCTTTGATCAGTCTTCTATTAGTCATCCATCCATCCATTCATTCATTCATTCAACAAATATTTATCAAAGTGCCTAGTATGATTATGTGCTATAGAAAAGGCAAGGACATTTACAGTGGGGGATCGTGAGCCCGATGGGTATGATGAACATGTATGAAGCACAAGACACTAATCACATCCAACCAGCTCCAAGCCAGCTCACCATTAGAATACAACAATAATAGTACAGATGGCGTAAAGTACATCTGTGTGTATCTGTATGTGTACACACACCTATGTATATATATTTATCTATCTGTACAAACACTACATATGTATACACACTCTCTATGTAATATATAATATATGTATAATGCATATAAATTCTAACAAGTGTATTTGTGTTATCTTTAAAATAGAACAATTGTATCTTGAAGTGGTAAATGCAAAGAACTGGTTTTTATTGTTGATCTGTGGATTTAATGATTTTTTAGGTGAAAAGGATGTTTAAGTGTACAATTTCTTTTCTTAATTTAATATATTTATGTAAATGCATGCCTGAAATTTGGTTAGATTGACTGTGTTTTGTGTCCTTTAACATGATCAAATGTATTAAACTTTATCTTATGACCTGATATACATGTGCTATTTTAAAATTCTTTTTTATTTTAGTATTTTAAAAAAGTTTTTCCTAAACATTCATACTCATATGAACCGTAAGTTTTAGATATTTTATACCCAGACTACTTCTTCAAAATAGTCTTGCCTTTTGTCTTTTGTCATGTTCTAATTTTAAAATTTTATTCCCCAAAATATATGCCAATGGTAATGGTCAGTTGCATTGTATAAATATATCAGCCATAGCATGTTATATTGACTTCAATTTACTCTAAGTTGTAAACGACTTAAATCTTAACCTTTCAAGTAAGTAAGAAGTAATAAGTGAAGAATGTCAAAGAGCAGTTGGGAATACTGAGCTCCCAAACCGATGGGCAGAAGCACGTAGAAAGGGAGAAGCACGAAAAAAGGTGGTTGCAGATACCCCCAAACTCTGTTGACCTTGCCATTTGGCTTCCGGTTAACCCTCTCAAGAGCATTTATATAAGGTGAGAGATGCTATTTTGAACATGAATATTAAATCTGCCAATATTCTTTAGAAGAGCAAAATGCTTTCCTCTAGGTCTCCTTTCTTCTTCCTGAAGAAACACATCCCTTTGACTCACTGAGGAGGAAAGCTGTTCCACTACACAAGACGTTTATTTCTAAGAGAATAAAATGTGTTACAAGCTTATTCACAGACAGAGGTCCTTAGCTCAGGTTACTCTCCAGAGTTTTTAAGTTAGGCAAAGTGACAACGGAAAAAGTGTCCTTCAGCTCATTCCACAGAGGACCAGGAAGCACAGAGTCCTCTCTCCCTCAGGCACCTCCCTCCCAGTTCTTAGAATCTGTCCCAGTGATGTAGTCCTTAGTCACCCTCTTTCTTTCCTGTGCAAGTCTGGTCTCTCCAACCAGATTACCAATCCCCCGAGGGCATATCTCCTACTTTCAGAATCCCTGACAGACCGAGAGCAGTAAAGAAAATGATAGTAATAATATGTGCGTAACAGTTTAGGGATGGAAGTGGTTTCTTGCTGTTGCCAATCTGGGTTTGTTCACTGTCCCTTGATTGGCTTCTCAGCTCTGCTGTTGCCAGTGTGACTAACTCCCTGCATTAAATTCCCTTTGTCGTAAACACTTGAAGTGATTTCTGTTTTCTTTTTTTTGACTAATTGAGATTATATACATACATGTGTGTATATATACATATATGTACATATATATACATACACACATATGTGTGTATGTGTGTGTGTGTGTTTAAGACAGAGATGAGAAGAGATATAACATGGTAGAATTACAAAGGGACATGATGAGATTGTCCTCAAGAGAGCACATTAGGAAATCAGTGCCTTGAATCCAAGTGTGATCACAGCAGCACGTAGTAAGAGGGATCCTACCTCCAAACCTGATATGTGACCCTTAAATGATTTAGGCAGCTACCAGCTGAAAAGGCCATTATTCCCACAGCTGTCACTAAGGATTTACATAGCTCACATTTGCACTATTAAAACTATCAGCTTCAAGTTTGTCCAGGAGGCTGACAGCTAATGTGAAAGATAGTACTATAAGCTTACTTCCTTACACTCACTTTTTAAAAAGCATTTTTAAGACAAATATATCATTTCCAATGGAAGTACAACTTAAAATAGCAGCCATGCTTAGTCTCTGATCAGAAAAATATATATATACAGTCTTTTCTATTTGGAGTTCCAAGGCGGTCTCTCTGAAGATGAAATCCTACCATCATTCAAAGAAATGAAAAGATAAAAGGAAGAAAAACAACTTGGATGAAAATTTCCTCTGCATTTTCATAACTTGATGTGTCTGATTTCTAGATCATATTTTCTATGATTAAAACAAATAAACAGAATGTAAAAGGGGAGCGGAGGGGTCAGGAGAGGGAGGGGCGCGCCTGGGACGCTCCTGACCACAAAGCTCATTCTGGGACTATGCCTGCGTCGGAAACAACTTGAGCTCCTTCTTGCAGTTTAATAAGATGTTGTCAGATCGCTATGACATATTTACAGCCTTATCATTAAAACTACTTGATGCAAAATCTGTGCACTTCAAGTAAAGCAATTTAGATTATCGTAGACACTGTTGTGCTCTATAGCTACCAAAAGTCACGCACGCCAGGTGTGCTGGCAGGAACCCTGGGCCAGGGCTGTGAGATGTGGGTCCTGGCCGTGTGTCTCCCCGAGTAATTAACTGGGTGGTTGGGTATTGCTTCAATACCCTGGGCCTCAGTGTCCTTATGGAGAAAATGAGACTGAAGTGCCTTCCAGCTGTAACAGGGATTGTTATCAGATATCACTAATCCCAGGATCCATGTGGATTGCAGATACGAAATTGCAAATCTCAGATGGGAGTCCATTAACTACTCCTTTTCATTAACTTGTGGTGGCTAAATAATTAGAAAAGACACTCTTACTCATTCTTCTGCTTCTGCCATCCCAGTATGGTTCCTTCTTGAACCTTTCAATGTCTTCTACGGCTCTCACTAAATTTCTAAAACACTATCTGATCTATCATCATTTTTCTTTGTGCTGAAGAAATATACCGTTACAAGGATGTCATCACTCCCTCCAGGGTCCTTAATGTCCAGTTTTGCAACTGTCAGGAACATATCTATCTCTTCCAAGAACTGTGTCCCCACACCACCTGACAGACAGATACCGTGTTCTGGGAAGGTACAGGGCATAAACGCCTGGAAGACATCATCTAAAAGGCAGACGATTCACGATACCGGAGAAAGCTTACGCATGTGTCTGCTGGGGCTGCCCTGACAGCACCGACTGCGTGGTTTAAAGCAGAAATCCCCAACCCCCGGGCCGCAGACTGGTACTGGTCATTGCCTGTAAGGAACTGGGCTGCATAGCAGGAGGCGAGTGGCCAAACTTAACCTGTATTTGCAGCTGCTCCCCAGCGCTAGCATCACCGCCTCAGCTCCGCCTCAGATCATCAGGCATCAGATTCTCAGAGGAGCACAGGCCCCTGGTGCAGAAAAGGTTAAAACGACTGGTTTAAACAACAGAAATTCATTGTCTCACAGCTCTGGAGGCTAGAAGTCTGAAATCAAGGTGCCAGCAGAATTAGTTTCTTCTAAAGGCTGTGAGGAAGGATGTGTCGCAGCCTCTCTGTGGTTTGTAAATGGCCTCTCTCTTCTATACATGTCTCTGTGTATAAGGACGCCGGTCATACTGGACTTGGGCCCACCCTCACGACCTCATTTTAACTTCATTTCTTCTGCGAAGATCTTATCTCTGAATAAGGAGACATTCTGAGGTCCTGGGGTTTAGGACTCCAACATATGAATTAGAGGGGGAAACACCATTCAAGCCATAATGCCACATCCCAGAAATGGCATCGGACTTACTGAGGTCTCACTTTATTAGCTAAAGCAGTGTTCCTGAAACTTCGGTGTGCCTCCAGTCACCCGGAGACTTTGCTGAAATGCAGATTTGGGTTTAGTAGGTCTGGGGCGGGGCTCAGAGTGCAAATCTCTAATAAACTCCCAGGCGATGTTAATGCTGCTGTTACCTGGGCCACACTTTGAAGAACAAGGGTCTAAAGCTTATGGTTTATAGAGCTGCAGTTTATAGGCTTTTTTTTAACTTCAAGGACAGAATAGTAATACTGGAATAGACTTGATAGAAAATGGCTTTCTGCCTCAGAAAAGGAAACGATGATATGTCCCCTATCTGAATTCCAGGCTCGTGCTTAGCTGAGTAGGATGCACACAACATAGAGTGACTGGTTGTGCAAGGCAGTCAGTCATCACCACGACGCCAAGGCTACTTGCTGCTGTTACTACAGCTGCTGCTTTTATTTTTAGCAACAGCATCATAATCACCAAACAAGTACAATACTTTCATGTATGCTGGAATTCTTCTATCTGTTCAAAATAAACTGGGTTGCTAAAAAGATATGTACCATAAAATAAAATACATGCTTGTTTTAAGCAGTGTAAATTCTGCCAAGATAGTATATAGTAATAACAGAAAACCTTGAGGGACTTCTGTCAAAAGAAAAAATGTAAAAAGGAAAATTTCACTATGAAGAAATACATTTAAATGAAGATATAGACCTTGAAAAAAAGATAATGAACTTCTATGTTGTAGTGACTTTTCAGAAATAAAGTATTATACCTTTCTCTTCACACCAAGATAGAATGATGTTAAAGTTGTAAACACGTCTAGAATTATATCAGAATGCCTTGAAAGCAACTTTCAGTGCTATTCACTGAAGAATAATACTATCTATTTCACACGTTTATGTACTTTTGTAGAGCAGGAATGCCCAGTAGCCCATGATGGTTGCGTACTATACCTACGCTGTCTAATAGGGCTGACACTAGCCACATATGGCTATTAAGCACTTGAAATGTGGCTGGTAGAACTGAGGAACTGAATGTTTAATTTTATTTCATTTCAATTAAATTTAAATTTAAAAATTGCCTATATAAAAATAGTTTTTTCTTCTTATATTGGCTACCTCAAAAATACGAGCTAAAAGTAATTCAGGCAGTTCAGTGAAAAGTTTTGGCGATGTGTGTGTTTGATAATCCCTTATATATAATTCACACTGAAACGTTCCACATTCGCTTTAACTTTGTTTTGTTTTGATCCAGTAGCTTATTCCAAATAGTATACTACACATACTCTTTGCTTTAATTTTTTTTTTTTACATTAGCCTTTGACCAAAACCAAAACCAAAACTTTTTTAACTCTAGGTATATATAGAGTGAAAATCCAGCCTGCATGTGTAGAAACCACGTACTATGATAACATGTACACACACGTCTGAGTGTAAACAAGTGAGCAAGCAGCACTGTACATACAGAACTGTTGCTGGATAGAAGTGATGGGGGCTAACACTCATCATGTGCCAAACTCTCCTTTGTATTAGGGAAGGTACAGACAGAGGAATCAGGGGCATGAGAGTACCACTATGCGCCTTAATCTCTAGTTCTATAGAACTGTCCTGGAAGAGAAGAATTTTGGAGCAATAGAAAACAATATTTAGAAAGAAAAAATGAAGTCCATTAGGCAGTCTGACAACTTCACCACATGCAACCTGAAGGAACCATGAAGCATAGCAATAAGGTACAGCCAAGGGAATGTCACAGATCCAAGGAAAAGATCTCTCCCTAAATGGAGGTGAACACAAAAGGCATAAGACAGTAGTGATTCAGCTCAACCAAATGGAAATAAGCGGGAGTAATAATAATAATATCTAACACATAGAGAGTTGTGTGCCAGGCACCTCTTCTAAGTACCGTCAAGATCTGTGAAGGGTCTAAGATTTTACTCTAATTAGAAGATGACGAGTTAGCCTGTCATGACCAAGGATGTTGGAAGAAGACACAAGACTCCTGGGTCAGAGACAAAGGACAGTTAACTAATCCCAGTAATAGCCATAACCAGTAACTAGTTCTCTGAGCCCTAGTGCCCATAGGCTAACACAGAAAGTGCCACATGATACTTGTACATGTAGTGGGTTGAGTTATAGAAGAGGAACTTTGAGCTCAGGGATACCAAATCTTTTATAATGAACAGTAGGCAAACCTACCTGATACTCGCATTAGAGGGAAAAGCTACCTCTATCTTCCAAGGCTGTTTGTTCTATAAGCATCCTTGAAAAATAGTTCAGAACAAAGGCATTCAGTGTTTCTGCTTACGCGACGTGCAGAAACACAAAAGACCCATGGCAAACTGTCACCCGATGAGCATTTTACAAATACTAACTCATTTAGCCTTCTCGACAACCATGTGGGCTAGGTACTTCTGCACCATTTTACAGAGGAGGAAACGGAGGGACACCGAGTTCCTGCAGTTATTAAGGGGTAGAGTGAAGATTTGAACCCACCCGTCTGGCTCTGGAGCAGCACAGTCCAACAGAAATATTATGTGAGCCACGTGTATCATTTTCAATTTTCTAGTAGCCACATTAAAAAGCTAAAAGGAAACAGGTGGAAGTAATTTTAATAATATATTTTATATGACTCCGGGTACCCAGAATATGATCATTTTAACATGTAATCAACATATAAATTATTAATGAAATATTTTATATTCTTTTTTTTTTATACGAAGTCTTTGAAAACAAGTATGTATTCTATACTTATAGCATATCTTAACTCGGAAAGGAAGTTTTCATCAAAATACTTAACAGCTGAAAGAGTAGATTCACATGCCCGAGTTGTTTCAAACATATTTAAAAGCGTCCCAATCACTGACTCGAGTATCAGTGTTAAAGGTACACTGATGGAAATCAAGCCAATTGAATATTTGGTGCTTTAGTCACAGCAGCCACATTACAAGTGCCCAATAGTCCTACCTGGCTAGTGGCTCCTGTATGGGACAGAACAACATTGGCACCAGCGCGCAGAACCTCTGTGCTCTCCTGCCTCACAAAGAAAGCGCATTGAAAGTGTGCAGAATTTGACCTTCGTCCTTCATTCTTCTGTTTTAATCATTTAACAGAGCCACAGTTGTGCACCTCGCTGTGCCTGCCCTGGAGGGCTGCTGAGGGAAGTTCAGAGAGGGCAGAGCACTGCGGAGGATCGGAGCCCAAGCTCACAGTCACAGACCCGGTTCCACCCGGGCTCCGGCGCTTCTTGTCTCTTCTCCGCGGTGTGACCATAAACGTTACCTCCTGACCTCCTCGAGTCCAGTTTCTTCATCTTTAAAGTAGGGCACTAATAGCACCTTCGGGGATTAAATGAGGCCATTCATGCAAAGGGCCTGGCACAGTGCGTGGCACATAGCTCATGCTACAGAAATGTCAGTCATTATCTGATAACAGGTAAATCTAACACGAGAGACACCCCTCCCCACTCCCTCCAAAGAAAGTTTAATGGTACATCATTTTAAGATGCCCATTTGCTTCCTAGGAGGAAGGAAGTCTTGCTTGCTTAGCTGTGCAGCCCAATGTCACCCTCTAGTGCTAAAAACCATGAACAGCAGGCATCACCAACGGAAGTTCCAGAACACCAAGCCTCTGCAAAAATGTGTTCACTTCTTCCTCCCAGACGCTGGACCTGACCCAGATCCGCAGTCCCCAGCCCTGTTCACTGGCACTCTGTCTTTCAGGCCTGTGCTTCTCAAACTTTAATGTCCTTTCTTAGCAGTTCCCTGGGGATCTTACAAAAAGCAGTTTATGATTCACTAAGTAGAAAGTGGAGCCTGAGAATCTGCATTTCTAATCGGCTCCCAGCTAATTTCCATGTTGCTGCCTCACAGACCCCTCTTTGAGTAGTAAAACTTTTTTAAACTATACTTATCATGCTAAGTCTTTCAAAACTAACCTTCAATTGCTGGAATGAGGAATCGAAGCATTAAGCTAAATGTTGTCTTCCTCCTGTGGACACGTGCGGTAGGAAAGGCCGGCTGTAAATGGACACTTGAAGCTGAAATACATCTGAATTTTAAGGATAGCTGTGACGAGAGTAACAGGATTCTTACACACAGAGAGTCTCAGCAGGAGAATATGAGGGTAGGTAGGTCGACATGGCAATTCTTATATTCTCTTGACCTCAGAATGTCATTTAAGATCATGTGCTATTCTAACTAGATATCTGTGAATTAATGATAACTACATAAATTAATCTGCATTCACAGTTCAAGGCCCAAGATAATTTGGACTAAATAACGGCATGGAGGTAAGACCACTGGACCGTCGGTGGACACTGAGTCCAAATTTCAGCAGTCACTGATCAGTGGTCTGTCCCATGTTATATTCAAGAGACATTGAAAGTTTATCATTGGAAATAAATCATCATCTATGCTTATTTCATATTTGATGAACCAGAGATAAGAATAACTGCCACATTTTTGCCAACAGCAGAGAGAACACAGTGATAGTGCTTTGAAAATGATGTTCCATAGATATGAATACAATTCATTAGAAGTCTGATGGAGTAAATGCCCAGTATCTCTTTGGTATAATAGACAATGTTGGTTGTTTCGGATAAGGAGAAACAGAGAGGGGGACTTGGTGTTTATTTAAATTTGTCTATCCATTAAAAAAAAACTAATTAAGATTATGATAGGTTAATTACTCCACATGTCCAGGTATTTGTGTTGCCTCCCACAACGTGACTCCCAGATTAATGATAACATTTATTCTCATCTTGTTTTCAAACATTCGTTTCTGATGAGGAGTTTCATACACTACAATGCAGTCATACTTTGTTGGTAAGTTTGCTCATTATCTGATGGGACTCACTTCGTTACCAACTTCGGTAAAAACAAAGTTCACAAGGTTTTTCGAAGGCATGCAGAATGTCAAACACAGCAGTCACATGGAGGGTCTATCGCATTTATCTCACAGAGTACTGTGATATCACCCTGAACCTGAACTCACATTTTTTAACCTATTTTCAAACCCACTCCTACCATGGCTATATGTGAAGACTGACCTCTAAACTTCTTTATTTCTTTGTAACAAATGATTTGTTTCTGTTGGCTCTAAAGGCTTGTTTTAAAGTATTTCACTTCCACTTGTTTTGACTCATGACCTCAGATTAATGTGCTTACCCTAATTAATTCCCTCTATAATATTCAATTTCAAAAAAACACATTCATATCAATGTACTATACTTACCGCAAATGTAAAGGGAGCAAATTAAGTTTGACTACCAGAGTTTGAGAAAAAAAAAGATAAAATAAACGCAGTCCTACATTTCCGTAATGAGAGAAAATCAAAGAAGAAAGGTAGGAGGGAGGGAGGAAGGGAGGCATAAGGACAAGGGAGGAAGGCAAGAGGAAAGGAAGGAAAGTAAAAAGAAAGAGAAAGAGAGAAAGAAAAAAAGAAGAGAAGAGGGAAGGAAAGGGAGCAGGGAGAAGAAAAAATTTGGAGGTTTCTGTGGGACATACTTTGTCTCTCTTCATTTATACAATAAAACCTGACATGCGAACCAGAAAACACTAATTTCATCACAGGATGGTGTTAAGAACACTTATAACAATCCTCCCACCCACTGATAAATAATTAGTTAAGACTGGCCCAGTAGACAAAGATGTGTACAAGGCAGGTTCTTCATTCTCAAAATGCTGAGAATGTGGGAGAAGAAACAACATCTAGACATTAAAGATAACACCATTCATGTCGAAAGGTACTTATCTGGCAAAGCAAAATTTTTTGGTTAAGTCCAATCCACTTTGGTTATTTACTTACGGCATGTCCGGGGCCTGGGCTGAGAGAGAAGGATGAGATCCTGTATCACAATTAAGATCCCAGGTGAGATTTTCACTCGGTCCATTAAATAAATGCAGCATCGTTTGTCATCCTGAGCATTGTTAAGATGGCTGCTATTCCCAGATCCCATACCCAAGCCTACCGGATGCCTGGGCCAGCCAAACATCTTCTCACCACCACCATTCGTGTCACGAGCTCCTGATCTAAACTGTTTCGGTTGACCTGTCTATTCAATGCCAGGTCAAGATTTCTGCTCTTCTTTGCCTTACTATATTTATGAGCTGCTACACTAGAGGTAGGAGCTGCTGTGAAAAAATACATACCCAGGTTCAGAAGAAGTGATTTGCAGGCAGGTAGCCTGGACCAACGATAGTATGGTATTGCCATACTGCTCCAAACATAATGTATTCAGTTAATGCTCTATAACGGTAAATACCTAAGGAAAATACATTGCCACAGAAGCAAAACAGGGATGTGGAGCTTTTAAGATTAGAACTTCATATTGCCAGTCTTATTTTATTATCCGATCTATTTCTCTCCTCATTATAAAAGAAAAACAGCAGTGCTAACATTTATAAGAAATCTTCATCTGAAAACCGTCTTGTGAAGATACATCATTTCTCTTTTCTGGGAGACAATCCAGTGCATTTCATGTACGCCATCCCTGAAAAGCGCTCCTGAGATCCCCACCTCTGAAACCCACTTGGAAAACTTTGGACCTATTCACGCTCCGTTCCACTTGTCCCCAAATACCTTTCCAAGCAATTTAACAAAAAATTTGAAGTATCTGTTGTAGAGAATCGAGCTAATTAAGGAAAAAAATTAAAGTGGGCCAAAAAATGCTCAGCAACGAGTTCCTTCCTGAGATATGAAAATGATGTGAAAAGCTCATCGGTGGCCTAATGTCTCACTATCTGGCTAGGTAAAATGTGACCCAATCATCATTCAATTAGGTCTCTGTAGTGAGAATTCCCTTGACATCCCCACTGTCCTGCCCTAGACAGGGCAGAAGAAGATTAGCGGAAGGAAGATACTTGATAGCAAAGCTTGCATCTTTAAGAAGCGGGTCTGGGTCATGGGCTCCTGGGACAAGAAGGCCAAGGAACACAGGCAGAGCCTCGGGATATCTGTGTCTTTCCAAGGAGAACTAGACAGCTTTGGAGAAATGTCAACGTAAAAGAAAGAGGGAGTAGGGGAGACTTCTTCCCACTGCTACGTGGTTACTGCTGCACCTGTGAGAAAGCACGTGGGCCAAAATGGGAAGACCATCTCACAAAGATGTGTTTTACTTTCATAAAAGAATCGAGTCAAAGCACCAACTTCTCCTGGCATCCGGGCACTCATTCAACATTCATTTAAATGACAATGGCACACCCACTGGGGGAATGGTACAGAAGTAACCAGGGCACGGACGGAGAGGCTCCAGCCCTCAGACAACATACGTTCTAGGAGGGAGATGTAATAGAGAAGTTAACACTAACGCTCTAACTAACTGTAATAAATGCATCATGGCAGTTTATATTTTCCAAGGTTACGTGCAACAAGATCTCCTATGCCACAGGCTTTCCTGGAGTCATCCGCATTAAGATGCGGCATCTTATTCCCTACCCTTGAATTGGGACCATTAAAAAAGAACAAGTGATGCTGAGTGACTTTCAATGTCACTGCCATAAAAGGTAATGCAACTTCCACGTAGCTCACAGAACATGTGGCTTTGGGAGCCCTCAGCTACCCTGTAAACTGTAACTGGACGACCCTGAGGCCGCTATGCTGAGAAGGAGCTAAAACTAGCCTACCTGGAGAGACTGCGGGGCCACGTGAATAACAATGATGTCCAGCCAGGCCACCTGCTCCAGGCCATGCTGTTCCAGCCCCAGCACCTCCTGACTGCAACTGCATGACAGACTCCCAGCAGAAGCACCCGGCCAGGCCTTTCCTCGACTTCTGTCCCCAAGAAACTTAGCAATATAATAAAATGAGTGCTTTTGCTTTAAACCGCTAAGTTTTAGAGCGATTTGTTGCAGTACGAGAGAGAAGCTGGGAGTGAGGACGACTTTAAACAGGGAGGCCATAGAAATCCCATCTGAGGAGGAGGATGCGAAGAGTTTGGAAAGGAGCACCCCGAACTGAAGCAAAAACCAAGACCCGGAGAGGAGGAAGGGACTGGCCACGATCATGGAAGCCAGACGTGCTGGGGCATGGGAACCAAAAAGAAGAAAGGGTTGGACACGCAGGCAGGGCCATTGTTTGGATTTCATTTTAGGTGAATGGGAAAGCTTGTACGAGTCGGAGCCACTGACTGCGGTCCATACTCATCTTTCCCGCTGCCATGGTTCCAGGGCTCTCTCGCTAGGCAAAAGCCAGTTTCTGCTCTCCCTGCTGTGGCCTGGGTCTCCTCCAGCTCAGAGACTGGTACCCTCTTCTCTACAGTTTGGTTCTGAACTCTCTCAACCTAGTTTTTTGTTTTGTTTTGTTTTTGTTTTGTTTTGTTTTGTTTTTTTATCTTCACACTTATTTCTCCTACAAAGAGCTTCTTTTTTTCTATTTCCCCACAGACCCTCACATTGAGTCTACACTTGTTGAAGGAATGACTTGCTAGAACAATGCTAAACCACGAAAGACACACCAAATGTTTGTTTAGTAGCCAAATCTGCACAAGTAGCAAACTGTAATCTCCAAACCCTGTCCTTAACTGGACACAGGATGGGGTCTTCTGGGCAAGGCCCTTGGTGCCCAGGGCCTTCAATAAATCTGCCCTGATTTCTAAAGTTTGTGGAATCTGTTTTTTAAATAGCATTTGCATTTCTAAAGATAGTCCCAGGCATTTCGACTCTGTGAGCAAAGAAGGGAGGTGGTGGGGGTGGGGGTGGATGAGTTGGGGCAGGGTGGACCGGGTGGTCGACTGGTTCTTATCATAACTGTTTAGTTTCATTTACATTTTCTCTGGGTTGCTCAGGTCCAGGGCAGTGTTACTTGATGTGGAACACCTGCCTTCACACAGGGAGAGCTGTGGCTGGCCCTGCCAAGAGCAGCGTTGACGTCTCTGCTCTGTAGACTTGAACAACGAGGCTAAAAGGTAGAAACCACGAGCTCCTGTCTGGTTCATGGATTGTGGCTCAAATGGAGTCACCCATTCATAATTATACAAGTAGCAGAGTCTCTCTTTGTGCCTTTAGTTCCTGTGGGTAAAAGTAAGCTTGTCCATGGACTTGAGCCATTTAATTTTGTCCATTGGCCATTTTTATAGGTCTTGATCTATTCTTTGATGAGACATGAGTGAGAGTTGAGTAAAACCTAGACTATATTGTGCTAAGCTGATTCCCAGGGTCATATGCTGGGTCATATTCAATCAGGGCTGTATTCAAATGGAAACTGATGTGGCTCAGAGAGCTTTAGTCCTGAGAATCCACAAGTCACAGGTTACTGGATAAAAAAACAAACACACAGGGACCTTGAGAGTGGCACTTCTCAAACTTTCATGTCCATACTAGTTACCTGGGCATCTTACTAAATGTACATTCAGATACCGATAGGTCTGGATGGGGCCAGAGATTCTGCATTTCGATCTAACACGCTTCCTTGAGCTGTCAGTGCCCTGGCCTAGGACCGTGCTCAGGGCGGTAAAAGTCTTGTCTAGACTCTGGATTTTCCAGCCCACGCCCCTAGCAGTTCCCAAAGCATGCTCTCTGGGCTGGCAGCCGCAACATCACCTGGACACCTGTTAAAAATAAAATTCCCAGGCCCTGCCCCAGACCTACTGCCTCAAAAATTTCAGCAGTGAGGCTCAGCACTCAGTATTTCAATGCGCCCCGAAGGATTCTAACACACGGGAAGTTGGAGAACCAAGGCACTGTCAAGACTCACTCAGGTGAACCAAAGAATTGTAGCTACTGTATCCAACTGTGATCTCAGGATCAACTCTAAAATCAATAGCTTCCATGTATTTAACACAAAGCTAGAGTTTAAAGTTTAAACAGACTTCAGAATGCTTCATCCTCATCACCACGATGCAGCTTCCGCCTAAAAATCCCCGGCATTTTTTCTCATTTTAAAAGATTCATCCCTTCAGCTCTCATTTAAAGATCTTCTGGTTCAATAATATGATCTCTGGGCGAGTCCCAAATCCTGAAAGCCAGGCTCTGCACGCCCAGGTATGGAGGCCAGGCCACGAGCACGGGAGTCCAGGAGTCTCGGCACACCCTCGAACATTTCCAGTGGCCTGAAGGGAGGCAGAGAGACAGCTCAGACCTATCTCAGACCGAAAAATGGTGGTCTCAGAGTCATTCCTTCCGCTCCCATCGAGTAAGCCAAGCGGATGACCTCCTGACGTGACCGGCAGGACCAACGGTCAGATGAGAACCACCACCTTCTCAGCAGAGCCTGGAAAGGCATCTCTGGCCTCGGACCTTGAGGCAAAATTTCCAGGACTGCCAGGACCCTATTAACTGTCTATCACCTCCGAAAGTGCAAAAGGGCAGGTTATCCCAGGTCACCAGAGAAGGCGGGACCTGGAGCCTGTCCAGGCCACATAACACCACCCGTGACGCCTGTGATTCCGGCCTAGGGGCTTTGTACCTCCTCTGGTTTCAACTTTCACAACGGGACCACTTTGCAATTTCAGTTTTAAGAGTAATCTTGGGGAAATACATAAACCCCTGACTAATACCTTCTCCACTGTAACTATGCTTGCACAAGACCGTGCAGCCACTGAATAGCGCTGACTAATGCTATGTTAGACCCTTAGAGCCCTTTCCATCCGAAGACCTCAAAGCACTCTGCCCATAGGACCTCACTAATCCTTGAAAGAACTCTAGAAATACATGGGAAATATTATCTCCATTTCTCAGATGGAAAAAGAAGAGAGTGTCCGTGAATGCTCAGGTATCGTACTGTGCTCATGATGAGGCTCACAGCTAAGAGCAGGTGGAGAGATCTGGGGCGCTGAAGGGCACAGGAAAAAGGGAGCAAGAAGAACGGCGATCCAGAGAGGAAACGACTTGGGTTGTAGTGTAAGTAACACTAACCATAGAACCAAGAGAATTACTAAGAAACAGAAAGAGGGCTGGCTTTTGGAACTGTTGTTATTGTTTTGTTTCAGAATACATATTTTTATATCTTCATGTTTTGCTTTTGTCTTTAGTCGGGTCAAGTGTAGGTTTGGGGGACCGGGTTAGAGGGAGGTCATTGCTTTATCTCTCCACATTGCTCAAGTTCACCCTGTGAAGTTCTGCCCAAAGGTCAGTGGCTAAGCTTACACTTAAGATTCTAATCCTTAGTTTCCTGGCTGTTCCCTTGACGCCAACTTCTTTTTCCCAATACTGCTTTTGTAATCCACATTTTATTTAGGCAACAATTGCAAAAATTCCCCCAAGGGGTCATTGAGGATATTATCGAAAGTACCTCACATTTCCTGAACTGATAAGTTAATATTTAAAGCATTTTAGAACGGTGCGATTGCCTTTTTCTTTCTTTTCTTTCTTTCTTCCTTTCTTCCTTTCTTTCCTCTTTCTTTCTTTTTCTCTTTCTTCTTTCCTATTTTAAAATGTCAAAGACTTCCTGACATGCTTTGGCCGTGGAAATGGAACATATTTTCTCATTAGGTTAATTAATGGCTCTGCTTGGGTGGCATAATTCGGTGTAAGTTTCCTTTTAGAATTCTGTCATAACTAAAAAGGATCTTATTTTTGTTATGTTTTGTGGTGTCTTTAAATTTTTATGACTTCTACTTTGTTTAGTCTGTGTGTAATCCTTCTTTTGAAACCTAATGTCCTAGAAAATTTACAGTTTTCTCTCAAAACTGGCACTTTTTACATTTTACGGTGATTCCTGTTTCTTTGGTTCTCACTAGAACTTCATTTAAGTCCTTAAGGTGTAATTCGCAGCTCAGGGAATTTATGATTACATCGTCAAAGTAAACTCCCCAAGCGCAATATATTGAACCTGACAAGACGTTGTTCATTAATCTTTGAAATATAGCCAGGTGTGATGTAGCGAAGTGAGCCTTCCAGCTGAGAATAGCTGAAGAACGCCAAACTGCCCCCCGCTGGGGAGGATTCCTTCCTGCTCACGGCCAAGGCCGCCAGGGTGGGGACTGAGAGAGCCAGAGCCCGTCCTTTGCCAACCGCTCGTGGTGTTCCCGGTCTCTGCTGGTGTTCTGACAGCTCTGCAGCTTCTCACCTTTTTCTGCATTTGTGCATTCCACAAATATTTATTGAGAGCCTGCTTTGGGTCCGGCACCAGGTGGACTTGGAAAGACAGCAGTGACCAAAACAGAAACAATCCCGTGCTTCACGGGGGCTTATAGTCTTAGGGTCTAACAATGAACAAGACTCCTCTACGCAATACCACGAAACCCCTGTGAAACAAGCTACCGTTATCTGTCAGTGGACTGCCTGCAGCTTGACGGTCCCCTGACAGAGATCTGCAAATGACACTGTCCGGGAGGAGCAGCCAAAGCCATCTTGGGGTCAATTAGTGCCCGGTCAGAAAAGCAGAGTCTAGCTGATCGCTGTGCAACACGACGTCCAGGACACTGTGGAAAACCCAGATAAAAGGCAGAACCTCCGAAAGGCTTTTGTGGGTCTCTCCCCAGACCCCTCTGTTTGCCTCTAGGAAACATAGCGGACTAAATGCATTGTGGTACCCTGAAACCACAAGAAGAAGGACATGGTAGGGAAAACTGGCGAAATCTGTACGAAGGCTGGGGATTACCAGCAACACACCCATCCCGAGTTTTCAGCTTTGTCCAGTGTGCCACGGCAGCATAGATAGATATTAACACTAGGAGAACAGGACGATGATATTCAGGAACTCTCTGGACTATCGTGGCAACTTTATTCTAAAATTACTCCGAAATAAAAAGTTTATTTTAAAAATGTTAGCTTATGAAACAGAACCCTTAAAATGAATTATAAAAGCTACTGAAAAAAAAGCACAGAGTAGGCATGGGGGAAAGATATAGCTCCTAATGACATTATTTTTTCTTGAAACTAAGGAAAAGTGTATCTAGAAACCCAAAACCCAGAAACGAATATTCTACTAAAAAAATATTCTTGCTGGATTTCTCCCTCTTTCTGTCATCTCACTTTAAGTTTGCTCTCCTTGGTTTTAAGATCTCCTTTTAAGGTCTGTGTAAAAGGAACAAGGTATAGAAGAATCACATGTCCCAAGTAAAAGAAGCAAGAGTCCAACCTTTTTATTTTTTTAACTGAATTCACAACACTCGTTCTTTCGATCCCAGCCACCTTCCCTAATTCACACACACACACACACACACACACACACACACACACACACACACGCAAGCGCACACACGCACCCCAGCTAATCGCCGAGGCACGGGTTGGCTGTCCTTTCCTGTCTGCACACACACTCTTCATTGTCCTGCATGCGCCCAGCCCTGTAGAAGCATCTCTTTAAGTAACGTAACAAGCATTCATGTGTGCGGATTGAAGCTATTCCTGGCGTAGAATTACATTCAAAAAGACTTGGCTTACGGCTTCCAATAAGTGACTCTTGTTTTTGTTAGACTTGTTACACAATATGTGCCATACACGCTCCCATTTAAATCTTGTCAGGGAGAATTTTCTGTCTCAACTAGAAGTGGTGGTGCTGAAAGCAATATATATTTTTTTGGCTAGCTGCACACTTGAAAAGATAATGGTTTTGTAAACCGAGTGTAAACTTCCGAACAGACTGCTGCAGGAATAAGGGACGTCCTTGGAGCACAGAGTCGGTCCTCGGAGCGCAGGGTCAGCCTTTCACCGCTCACAGGTGCCTCCTTTAAGACGAGTATTTCTCTCCGATTCGGGGAAATGGATCACAGAATTTGACTATTAGTGTCGGGAGAATTCTTGGAGACCATCTCATATAATTTTATCTTATTAAAGATGAGAAACACAGGACTGGGCGAGGAGTATGACTTATTCGAGATTTTAATGACTGAGATGAACCAAGACCAGATACCCAGAGGCCAGGCCCACTGCCACCTCCCTGTGCCATCATCCTGGGGCCCTAGCTCTGGGGTTTTTTACTATGAAGACTCAAAAAGTTAACTTTGTGTTCCATATCTTCTTTATCTAAATGACATGTGTGCAAACAAGTCATTTATAAACTGGGACATGCCACACATGTCATTTGTAATCGATGATGCTGTCGTCCATTATTATCTACATAGGGCTACGAGAAAGACACGGTGCGTGCAAATTCGACAAATTCTGCACTGGAAAGACAGTTTTCACACGCCGACAATCGTCTTCTGCTCTATCCCTTCTCATTCCTTTGTGTTCCCATGGAGGCCCCTGTTCTCTTTAAGAATCTGCTTCTCAAAATTCCTTTCCTTCTTTTGGACTTTCATTCTCTCTCTTTTAATATATATATATAAGCCGACAAGGAGACTCACTGAAGAACAGAGTCCAGGTTTCTAGAAAGGCTCTGCAAATAGGAAGTACAACCACATCACACCGTTCATCTGCCAAAAGTAATAAACCTGGGCTGCCTCAGCGCCCTCTTGACTTCGTCAGCAACTGAAACTCCTCATTTCTCCCTTTCCTTGTAAAGGAAAAGGGAAAAAAAAAAATGCCAGGCAAAGAATGCCAGACAAATCAAAACATGGGAAAAAGAACACCTTCAAGCTCAGGGCAAAATTCTCTTTCGCAATCCTTGCTGCAGATGGCCCATCCAGTACGCTTGGCATGCTACGCTTTCCTGGGAACGTGATGCAGAGCACAGGTTAGAGAGAAGAATTTGGCCAGAGACTGGTTGTTAGTTTTCAATTCATCGTTACAAAGCCTGAGGAATCTCACTATGATTTAGTTCATACAATTATCAAAGCAAATCCATATAAAACATCATCCCTTAAACAGCTGTAAGAAATATGCCTTCTGATTTCCCACAAATTATATTAACCAACTGCCTCTCAAATCTGTGAGTCTGTACTTATCACTAACTGGTAGAATCAAACACAAACTCGAGGTTCAACATTCCAACACTTGCCCCCAAACAGAAACCACTGTGGGAATTCCAGCCTGGAAAGGCCACTCTTGATTTTTTTTTTTCCAACTTGCATCTACCTGACTCTTCTCTTTCAAATCAGTAGGAAATCATTTGAACACCACCGAAAAAGCCCACCTTCTCAAACAAGACCATCAACTGAGAGAATAACCAGCCAAACAAATACCTAGAATGAAACACTCTTACTAAAATATGGGATGACTTTGGATTAAAAACCAAATTTTAATTCCTGCTGGGTATGAACTCACTGTGTGGCAACTCCAGGTTTTCAAATTCCTTCTAAGTCTCCAACATTCTGTTTTAACAATATGGATAGCTTCTTTCACTCTAATATTCCTATTTTATTATCCCAGAAATTAGATTTCTATTAAACAGGGAGGCGTACATCAATATCTCCAAAAAATGGCTGTCACATGGATGGTGAAAGGCACTTGCTTCTATCTAGATATGGGGATTAATGGAGAAAACAATTTCTATGATCAGAAAAAATTTAAAAAGTCTTCCCAAATAGTACCCCACTCATGTTTCTATTTATTTCCCATCCACCAAACTTTATCTTTGCTGCTTTCTGGACCGATGTTTCTTGCAAAAGAAGAGTAAAAATAGCATAAAACAAAGACATCCAGGGAAACTTTTCCATGATGATGAAAAATCAACAGAGAAGATAATATGTTAGAGACATTGTTTCAGGGTTAATCTCTGTTTCAAAACAGGTTCCACCGCGAACTGCTGAAAGAAGGAGCTAGTGTGTGCTGAGCCCACACTCCACAGTAGAATGAATGCTCCAAGTTTAACATTCATTGGCTCATCTAATCACAGCTCTTAAAGAGAGAGATTAATATCCCCATCTTATGGAGGTAGAAGACTAAGGCAAAAAGAAGTATAATCAGTTGTCTAAGGTCACTAATGTGTAATAAATGCTGGAAGAGAAATCAAACCAAACGTGTCTCATTCCTAAGCCTTTCCTCTACAACACGTGAGCTTGTTTATACAGAGCTTTGCTTCTTAGAAAAGATTAGCTTATTAATGATATCTAAGTTAAGTTTCCTGTCTCAAGATAAACCACATACAGAGGTGTGTAATCATAACGCTATTTAAACTGTCAGGCCCAAACTACTGAATTTGGTGAGTACTGACAAATTCAAAACAAGGGAGAAAAGAATATTCTTATTTTGCGAGTATGAAAACCAGTGTGTATGATCCCCCTGGTGGAAGATCCAACCAATGTTTCAAAAGTCACTGCTAGTCCTTTTCAAATATTTCCCTACCTCACTCTGACTTCAACCCGGAGCGTTTCCAGAGCCAGAGGAAGTGGGAAGAAGCAGTGTGGCTGGCAGGGCAGCGAGTCCGAGGCGCGCCTTGCACAGCGGATGGACCACCAAAGCGAAAAACCAAAGAGTGGCCCCTTGATAGCTTTGTTTTCAGTCATGGGAGCCTTTTGGATCTTCGCTGGCTGGGATCAAACTCCCCAGACCTCTCCCCGTTCCATCCCCCCTCCACAGACTCACACTAGTTGTTTACTTCTCTGCATCCTAGAATATATGACAAGACCAGGGGCTGGTGGGGGAGTGGCAGGAGGAGCTTCCAGGTGTCCTGCTCCGAGGGATTAGAAGAGCTCAGGTTTCACTTCGCCTCCATCCCCCCCCCCCACTGACTCGTTCATGCTACACCCATCACTCACCCTGACAGGCACACCTTACACTTTGGCTGTCTTCATGGGAGGTGTTTATAAATAAGGGCACCTGTCTGTGAAAGCCACGCATTCACAAGAGCGGCGAAGGGACAATAGATTGCATGTCAGGGGAGTTGCTGTGCCTGAACTTCCCCAACAGCTGTATCTGCATGATAGAGACTTCCGTGAGGTTTTGTGTTGCAGGAGAAAGAGAGAAACTCGTTCCTCGTCCCTCGTCTCTGGAAACACGTCGGCAAACCGTCACATTCTACAGCAAGTGAACCAAAGGCAAACATTTATAGCGCTTGGAACTCTACCCCTTCTCCATTCAGGACGGTTAAAACATGCTGGGTGAATGAAACAGTTTGGCTGAAACTAGATTCTCCTTCAAACACAAAAGGAGGTTGTAATTTCAAGCGTTTCCCCCCCCCCCCTTGGATTTCATCATGAATATTAAGTATTGGTACCCAAGTGCCAGAGTAACAAATTAAAGACCACCCATCAACTTAATTCCAAAGGCTTATTTCATGTAACTCAAGCTTCAGTTATCCAAGAGTGAGTGATGCTATTCACAACGGCCCATAACGAACGCCAAAAGGTTTTTATGGCAATTTGACCTTTTCATTTTTCACCGGTTTGTTTTCAGATAGCCGGGAAAATAGTTTCCGTTCATATTTGACAACATGATTTCTAAAGCATCCTGACTAATTTCTCAATTAGCCAGGATTACCCCATATGCCTCTCAAATTAAATCATGGGCCCCAAGGGCCAATATTCAGTGATAAAATTTAAGCAAAACTTAATTGGAACTCAATAATCCGCAGGATTCTAATATATAGAAGCAATTCACTTTCTCTTACATTTGTAGTATCTGCACATCCTAATACCACTTCTTTTATTTGTTTTTAAGTGTTTTCATTCTATTCAGGCCCAAACACTTTAACGTTTTTTTCACTGGCACAAACGTTCCATCATCCTACCTTGCCATTTTAGATGAAAATAAAAGATTCTATCTCTGTGATTTCATAGTCCAGAACTCACTTTTTTCCTCCTGAAAACAAGAAAACAGATGTTTCAAAGATCTGTGATTCAAATCATTTGTGCAATTGAGACATGATGACAAAATCAAAAACACATTCTTAATGCATGTTTGCCTGGAAAAATAAACTGCATTACAGGGAGGAATGCAGAACAAGGTCATTGTAAAAACCCAGAGGCATAATCCAGTTAAACTCCTTGACCTACAACAAATGTTGACAATTCTACGTTCTCTGTTAGAACAAGAGAACTTTCTGGGATATATTTGCAACATTGCTTAAAAGTCCTGCCACCTAGTGGAAGAAATAAATAAACTAGACCTCGGGTAACCTGACGGAGAGACATTGAGAAAAATAATAGCTCCCTTAGCAACAAGATTTCCATTCACAAATCACATTGGGTTAACTTTAGACATGATTTTCTAAAAGTGCCAAGATTCATCAAAATGGGTCATTTCACTCTCACCTGTTCAAATGCATCACATTTAAGACAGGAAAGACTTCAACGCAAGCCCTCAGAACTACAGGTAGAATCTGCAAATAGTTTATGGTAATCATTCCCTTCATCTGCTTTGGTTGACAGTTTTCAAAATGGATTCAACAGAGTAAAGAAATAAACCAAATCCATCCCAGCTTTTCCCAGTGGTGGGCACTCAGGTAGGCATTTAACCCTCCGAAAGCTCAGCAAGAGGACTCCTTTTGGAGATTTCTTTCCTTGGCCAAGGGGAAATATCCTGCCTGAACAGGAAGGTAGATCGTTAGTGGCTGGACCTCACAGAGAGCCACTAAGTTTCTGAGAAACCTTCCTGATGAGTGGGCTGCAAAGGGAGACTCCAGAAAGGCTTTGAGCAAAGCACCATTCTTGAGTAAGATCTACAGTGCATGCCTGGCCCAAGTGTTATCAATAAGTGTGTTACAACAGCGGTCAGTTTCCCATTGACTTGAAGGAGAGAACTTGCCACCCTGCCCACGTGGCTGAGGAAACATGAGAACCTGTGATGGACATGATCAGAAATAGCGTGAGATTACTGTACACTGCAAATGAACACGTTTCTGTGATGCAAGGCCACTCGACACACTTCTTTATGCCAAAGCCTGTATTAGATTCTTCCCTGTCTATGATTAAATGCAAAGGTTATTAGGCAAATGCCTACTAGTTCTAAAAGTCCAGGGCTATTCAGAGGGAAACATTTGTGTCTGGTAAGAAAATTATGATTTCAGACGTCCTTAGTTATATTTTCAACTCCATCTCCTGTCTCTGAGATAAATGAACTACTAGCAAACACTGAGGGTAAATGGTCTACCAGTCAACACTTGTGAAGTTTAAATCAATATGTATAAAACACTTTGAAAGGAGCTATGAAAGACAATCCTACCACTTAATATTCAAGAATTGTGTTCTGTGCCTTTATTCAGACTTTCCATTACTTGTTCAGTTTTTCAAATAAACACCATTGTTTACAGACCCAGATTTGATTTCACAAAGAATTTATTTCATAATTTAAGACAAATTGCTACATTCAGGGTTTTTTCACTCGTACAGAAAATATTTTTTGTTGTTTTAAAAACAAGAGTACTTCTAAAACTGGTTCAAAATAAAAGAACTACAGTATTTCCAAAGAATGTGAAATGTTTCTTCCAGCAAGAAGTAATTACTGTTTTATCATTTACCAGTCATTTCTAATGATTTTCACAGCCACTCATATGGTTACATGATTGTCTTTCTGCAAGAAGTAAATGAGAAACCAATAAATGAACCTGAGGCCTCTCTCCTTGGTTTGTAGATGGCCATCTTCTCCTCATCTATTTTACGGTCTTCCTTCTGTGTGTATCTGTGTCCTAATTGTGCGTCTTATAAGACACCAGTCATATTGCGTTAGGGCCACACTAACAGTCTCATTTTAACTCAACTACTTCTTTAAAGTTCTATCTCCAAATATAGTCACATTTCGAGGTACTGGGGGGTTAGGACTTCAGGACATGAATTTGAGGGTAGGGGGGATTCAACCCATAACGTGGTGTCTGTGTATTATGTCATTTTTCTCCTTAGAGGCGAAATGCCTTACGGATAGAAGATTGCCCTGCCATCCTCCTCTTCACAGATTAGTAAAATCTGAACTAAAAAATATAGTAAGTCTTCACTTAATGTTCTGGATAGGTTGTGTGACTTTAAGCGAAACAACGTGTTATGAAACCAATTTTACCAGAGGCTAATTGATATAAACAAGAGTTAAGTTCCTGGTCTCCCATCAACCTTATAACAAAACAACGTTGAGTGAAATATTATTCGAGGACCTGCTGTAGCATCTTTTCTTGAAACCTCGAGTTCCTCTCCCAAAAGAACTGAAGGAACAAGATAATGAAAACAAAGAATGAAAATACTCTAACTGGAAGACATCTGTGAGCTTCCTGAGTCACATGATCAGGTTCTTGACAAACAGTCCTAATGGTGGAAGCTATTCTGTCCTAGTTTTGAGTCTCCCCAAGAAACTAGCAGAGGCTCTGGCAGTCTTCACTAAGACTGATATGACAGATTCACTTCGTATCTTAAGATTGCATTACCATTCATTCCTCCATGACTTAAGTAGGATGCTGAGGGCCAGTGAATAATGCTAGACTCTCTTCATCCTGTAGATGAATAGAGAGATGATGATTGGCTCTGCATGACCGGACAGTGCGATGATAGCGTGATTTACGACCAGAGGTGCCGATGTGGCTATTATTTGGTGTTATGTTATAAACAAACTGAGCAGTACACTTATGCCACATCACAAGCCAGTGTCATCCAAGCAGCTTGGTGATATTGTGATCCAGGACTCAAGAAAATATTTCATTGAGGAGATGGGTGGAATGTGAAGACGTGAATATAGTGATCAAAGGGACAATAAAATGTGCTTGTTTCTGCCTAACAAATGAACTGTCAGTTACAGAAACCATCCCCATTCAACTCTGTACCTTTTTGTACTTTGCCGAAGCAATGCTATCTTTCTTTACCACTGGAATTTCTGGCTCTTCTGGGCTTCCTTCCTGCACATATTTTATGGCCCAGAAAGCATGCTGAAATACAGATAGAACTTTCTTGGTCAGCCAAATTTGTTTGCTTCCTAGTGCATGTCATCAGGCCACAGGGTCTCTCTCTCTCTCTTTTTTTTAATAGAACTTTTTTTTAATAGAACTTTCTCTAGGCTCCTGATCTTTCCAGATCTGTGGCAATCTGGGTCCTGTTTTCTCCTCCCCAGATGCACTTTCAGTGGTTGCCTTTTTTTAATCAGTTTCCAGATGTGTTGCTTATTTGTTTTATTTCCAGCACATTTTATCCTTTCCTGAACTTCTGCATAATTGCCCTCCATGCCACCGTCCCTTCCCTCTTCCACTGCGTGCAGATGAATTCCAGAAGCCTGCCGCGATCATTCCAAATCTAGTTGGCTCTTCCACGCCCCATCTGAGTGTGCCCCAGCCCCGAAAGGGAAAGGGATGATCGGCAGGAGAAGCCCCTTCTCAATGAGCTCCCAGCTGATAGCCAGATGCTGTTGAGGTCCAGGCCCACTATTGTGTAAAAAAATCTCTGTAGAGAAGAAGAATGTTCACTGGGGCCCTGAAGCACAAACCGCAGTTTGTTTTAGAACTTTTTAAAAAAATAATCTCTTTGTGCAAATATCAAACTAGTAAGCCAGAAGTATTTTTTAAATTATCATAGAACGATATAAAAATTGTAACGAGGTCTTCCCTTCTGTAATAATTCTTGCATTTGGCACTATTTGGAAATGAGATCTCCCACATAAATTTATTTTTTAGACAATTGACACATGTCTTTAAGCCCCAAATCACTGCAAATCTTAACTATTTTTGCATGAATCTTTCTAGAATTCCTAACATTTTAGAGTGTGCTGATCATAATCTACTGTTTTTCTACCGATTCAAGGTCAAGGTTATGAATATCGGCAGCCATGCCCTAAGGTTTATGAGATGTTAGTTTACTTTCCCTTAGACCAGGGTTTCTCAATTCAGCATTGTTGACATTGGGGCTGACATTTGCTGTGAGTGTACGGCCTGTGCATTTGTAGGGTGTTTAGCAGCATCCCTGACCTCTAACAACGAAGTACCAGTAGCATCAACCCCTCAGTGGTAACAACCAACACTATCTTAAGGACAAGAATGTGTACCATCATCACATATTCTCAACATTGATCTGAAGGCACTAGTCTGGGTAATAGAAAAGGAAAGAAAAGATATAAGGATTGAAAAGAAGAAAAAACTCTGTCTTTATTTGCAGAAGACATGACTATACATATATATCTATACATCTATACATATAAAATCCAAAATAATCGTCAAACTATTAGAATTCATAAGTGAATTTAGAGTCTCACTAAAACAAAATCGATATATAAAATTAACTGATTTTCTATGATCTAACAACTGGAAAATAAAATTTTTAAAAAACTACATATAATTTTATAAAAAATCAGATTAGAAATGAATCTAACAAAAGCTGTGTGGTAGCTACACTGAAAAGTACAAAATATTTTTAAAAATTATAGAAGATGTAAAATAAAGAGAGATACAACATGTTAATTAAAGTAACTCAAAGTTATTAAGATTTCAATTCTCTCCAAATTTATCTATAGAGTCAACAAAATTCAAAACCAAATCCCAGCAGGGATATTTTTTTGGGAAATTGACAAATGAATCTAAAATTTATATGGAAATTGAAAGGACTTGGAAAGACAATCTCGAAATAGTTAATTTGAAAGAATAGTACTATTGGATTGCATGATCTATCATAAAGTTACAATAATTAAGATAGTATGGTGTTGAACCAATGGAACAGAAAAATATATATATTTTAAACCCATACATATACAATCAAATGATTTACAAAAAAAAAAAAAAGGCCATTGAAATTCTGTAAGGAAAAGATAATAATTTTAGTAAATGATACTAGAGCAATTAGATATTTATATATAAAAAAGTGAACCTTTATGCCTACTTTATGCCATATGCAAAAATTAATTTGAGTCATAACTATGAAGGTAAAAGCATAAAAAACTTTAAAAAAATATAGAATATCTTCATGAACGTGGAGCAGACAAAAATTTCTTAAGCAAGATGCAAAAGGCACTAACCATAAAAAAAAAAAGAATTGCTAAATCGGGTTAAATAATCTTAAGGATTTGTGTTCATTGAAGGGTACCAGTAAGAAGATGAAAAGACCGGTCACAGGGTGGAAAAAGATATCTACAACACAAAAACCCAATGAAGGATTTATATACAGAATATATTTTTAAATAACAACTTAAAATTGGACAAAAGAAATGACCAAATGTCTTATAAAAGAATATATACAAATGGCCAATGTATAGATGAAAAGGGGCCCTAATTTTTTACTCATCATGGAAAGGAAATTTAAACCACAAAGAGACACCATCATACATCAAGCAAAATTAAAAAGCACTGAAAAATCAAGGATTAATAAGAATATAAAGCACTGGATTGCTGGTCAATTTGGTACAACCCTTTGCAAAACTGTTTGGCAATATTGCCTAAAGCCAAATATCTATGCTGCCCCCATGACTCAGTAATTACAATTCAAGGTATATACTTCAAATAAATAAATATACATGTTATTAAAAAGACATGAACAAGAATGCTCATAGCAACTTTATTTATAATAGGCAAAAACTCAAAAGGACCAAAATACCAAACAAGATTGTGAATAAGTAACTTATAGTGTAGTCAGACAGTGGAATACTACACAGCAATACAAGGAAAAAAATAACTGCAGTGAAGTGTTGTAAACATTTAATAACTGGCTTTCCATAGAGGAAAAAAGTCCTGATTAGTAGTGTTTTCTAAGTTTTGTGGTGTAAATACTCCCAACATGGCCACTTTCAAGTTATCAATGTGAAGTCATAGAATGCAGAATTGACAAGGGATGCACACAATCACAAGCTGATGTGGGCAAGCTTTAGCACACCGCTGCATTATTGATACACACAACAATACTGATGAATCTCTGGGACCCTACGTCGAGTGAAGTAAGCCAGCAACAAAAGAGTATATAAGACTGCATAATATTTACCTATTAACTAAAAGAGCAAGCAAATTATTTGATGATGATAGAAGTCAGAAAGGATATGGTATTGACAGGGAAGAAGCTCAAAACACATTTATGGAATGATAGAAATGCTCCGTATATAACTGGTGATTATTAGATACAGTTTCCTGTGTATATGTTATACATCAATGCAAAAATTTAAAACAGAATACTGCTGGGTAAACATGGCAAACTGAGCACGCACACCTTTTTTGGTTCATTTTAAAACCTAATTAAAGGAACAGCTTTTTAAGGCAAAATTCATGAGAATGGGGAAAATAGAAGAGACTACATAATATTTGAAGCTAGAAACCCACTGGACAAGAGAGAAATAACTGCCCTTGGAAGACTAAGAATGAAAAAATAAGACAGAGACTTAGATAAAATTTTTACAAAACATATAACTAAGAAGGGGCATGAATCAGAATAAATAAGGAACTCTCAAAACTCAATAATTGGATAACAAATACAACAAAAAAGGGGAATATATTTGAACAGACACTTCGCCAAAGAAGATATGCAGGTGGCAAATAAGCAAATTGAAAGGTGCTCAACAGTATTAGTCATTAGGAAAATGCAAATTAAAACTATAATCATATACCACTACACATTATAGGGCTAAAATATAAAAATTACCAATTTTGGCAAAGATGTGGAAAAAAGGATCTCATAAACTGCTGTATGGACTTTAAAATGGTACAACCACTTCGAAAACAGTTTGGCAATTTTATTAAATAGTGAAACACACACCTATCATATGATCAAGCTATATCCCACACTCCCTCTACTTGCTCAGGGGAAATGAAGGCATGTGTCCATACAAAAACTTGCACAAGAATGTTCATAGCAACTTTATTTTTAATAACCAAAAATGAGAAACAAGCCCCAAATGTCCATCAATAGGCGAGTATTTAACTCTGGGGCATCCATACAAAGAAATACTCTCCAGCAATAAACAGGAGTGAAGTATGGACACACACTACAACATGGATGAACTTCAAAATATTCTGAGAGAAAGAAGCTAAACCAAAAAGAAAAAATGACCATATACTATATTATTCCATTTATATAAATTTCTAGAAAATTAAAACGAATTTAAAATGACAGAAAGCAGATCAGCAGTTGGTGGATAGGTAGGGGCTGTAGGGAGGGATTCTAATGTGGCACAAAGAAATTTTGGGATTTGGAAATAATGGATGTGTTCATCATTTAAACTGGTGATGGTTTCATGAGTGTAGACATACACCGACATGTATCAAATCAACCACTTTAAATATGTGTGATTTGTTGTATGCAATTATACATGAACCAAGTTGTTATATAAATGCAAGGTCATGAAAGATCAGGAAAGACTTAAGAACTGCCACTGTTTGGAGGGGAAGAAGGAGACATGACAGTGTGAGACAAATCCAATGTGAGATCTGGGAAACAACACAAAAAAGGACATTAGTGGGAAAACTGGTGAAATTCAAATAAAGTGTGTGTTTTAATTAACGCTGTTGTGCCAGTGTTAATGTCTTAGTTTAATAATAATCGCTGGGGCTGTGTAAGATGTGGACATTAGGGGAGCTGGGTGAAAGGGTAGGGAACTCTATTTTTAAAACATTTTCATAAGCCTAAATTATTTCAAAACCAAAAATATTTTTTAAAAGTCTGTATATGGGATAATTCCCAACAGGACAAAGTTAAAAAACTACAGAATTTAAAAATGTGCCTGAGGAATTGTAGCAGACAGCAAAAAAAATAATAAACACTTTTTAATGAAAAAATTCTGAACGAGAACACATAGAGATATACCAACATTTGTTTAGTAGCCTTTCAAAAGGAGAGAGAAGAGATTATAGGACTAGCAAAAACTAAAGTTATAAAGGCAAAAAAGTGTCTTAAAACTTAAGAATATCATGAGTTCTCAAATAGAAAAAGCCAACAGACTGCCAAGCAGAAACAAGTGTTTTAAATTCTATACTTTGAGCCCTGACCCTGAAATTTCAGACCATCAAGGATAAATAGAAAATCCTAAAAGCTACCAGAAAGATCCCACCTAGAATGCAAGAGGATCAGATTTATATCCGACATCTCAAAAGTAACATAGATTGCTGTTTTTTTAAGTGGAGCGATATCGCTAAATATCTTAAGGGAAAATTCTACATCCGGACAAACTATCATTCAACAGTAAGGAAAAAAGAAAAAGGTGATCAGACACATAAAGATCCGAACGTGTATCAGCTGTAATGCTGCACGGCCACAGCCACGTGGATAGTCTTCCCTGGAGATGCTCAGTACACAGCCTGTGCAGTGTTCGTGATAACCCTGATCTGCAGATCCTTGTTGAAAGAATCCTAAGTTCCGGGGTAACTGTTAGAAGAATGGGACGTTTTTGGAACCAATAGAATAAAATTATGAAACAAAGGGAAAGTTAATTGCTCCAAAAGAAGGGAAGAGGAAAATAAATTTTAAATGTGCTTGATAGAAAACAAAAATATCATGGAATGGCTATGAAAATCACCTCCCACTGTAAATAACTAGAAAACTGGCCTAAATAGATGAAACAACTCTTTTCAGACATCGGACGACAGGCAGCACTGGCCTGCGATCCCTGCGAAGAGGGAAGCGAACGAGATGAGCCCTGAGATTTTCTTGGCTTTTGGCCAGGTGGCAGTTTCTAGGCGGCTCAGGGAAGGGGATTGATTATACATGGTCCAATATCCTCGCAGAGTTGAGAAGGCAGAGCTTACAGGCCAGGGAGGTCAAGGCGACTCGAATCTATGGAGCAGAGCGCCAGAGATGAGAAAATTCTAAAGAGACAGCTCTAAAGATCTGCAAAGGATTCCTCTGGTGTGCTTGGCAGCTTACCGATCTTCACATCCACAGAATAAAACAACTGGGGCCTGGGAGGAGAAAAGCAGGAGGCAGAAGCATTCTCAGAATGGGACGGGAATGCCTGTAGCCCAGCAGTCAGAGTGCAGGAACTTCATAATGGGCAGAGCACTCAGTAGAGACCAAAAAGTCAGACATTACACTGGACTAAACTAGCACCAGAGTAAGAAAAGCTCTAAACTCACCCAGCAAAGCTTGAAAGACTCAAAAGGATCGAATTGGTCTGCATGACTTAACTGCTTGCCAGAACAAAGTACAACACTCTCGGAAGGAATACAACAAAATCAGGAGCTCAGCAATGTCAAATTCAGTGTGTGGAATCCAATAAGAAAATAATGAGCAAAAAAAAGAAAAAGAATAATCAGGCATGCAAAGAAGCATAAGGATGTCACATACAACCAAGAGAAAAATCCATAGATAGAAACAGGACAAGAAATGATGAATCTGAAGCAGACATTGAGCAGGCCAAAAGCAGGTTGGTTACTGCAAGGTCACCCTCTTTTAGGGGATGGTGGGGTCCAGATGTCCTAACTAGTTAGTGCTGACGAGGCAATTCCTGATCGACTGGTGTAAGATTCCATTTCTGGGAAAGTTGAAACTATAAGTTAGGTTTTGGTTTAGTGACACGGGGCCTAGCATAAGTGACTCCATTTTGACTCTGACCTTTTTTTTTTTTTTTTTTTTTAAAGATCTGTGACAAGTAGGGATATTACAATAGGGGTATAAACAAATGCAAAGGGAGTCCACATCTCCTTCCGATATCAGTATGACATCACAAATAAGCAGATATTTGATATGTACTATGAAAGAGCAGAATTTCAAATAACCAAGGTTAAGTAAAAGCGCAGAATTATGAAAATTATTTTTTGAAATGGCAAAGATTGCTATGGCTGCACAGCGTGCAAAGCAGAGTGAGTCTCTTCCGGAGACCTGAGACCTGTAAACAATGAGAATCCACAGCAGTTTCTATTGTTCTCTATTTTTTCCTTTCCTCAGAGAGAAGGATGAGAGGAACCCAGTCTATGTGCAGTACTATAGGTCAGGAAATGTGCAGGAGAAGAACATGTGTACATTGGGGTGGGAGTAGGTACTGGAGGTCTAGAATGGGTAATTTATTCAAAGTAAAAAGCAGACAAAAAAAAAAGACACAAGGAAAGCAGAGAGAGAAACTAGTAAAGCTGGAAAAAGATGAGAGAAAATCACAGGAGGCCCCGTTTAACCCTAATTTCTGTGGTTTTTCTGATGAAGATGTGGTGTTAATGGTTTCAGAGTTAATCAGACAGCCATGTGTCTTAAATCTCAGATATAAACCAGAAGAAAACAGACATCCCACTTAAGTGGTATTTTAGTGGTACAAAGGCTGAAAGGAAAAAAAAAAAGAAAAAGAAAAAGATTTGCATAGTAATGACTCTATCATTGCTTTAAAGCTGCTTGGTATTTTCAGAGCCCCTGACAACCACCAAATCAGGAATTCAAACCACACCCTGGGAAGGCTGGGCTTCCTTTTGTTCAAAAAGAAAAACTGAGGATCTCGGAGGTCACTTCCCTAGGCAGTGAAAATCTAAAGTCCTGACTCCCCTCTAACCACTGGAATATTTGCCGTGTGGACCCACACCCACCTAGGACACAGCCAAAACCCCAAGAAAGTACCATGACTAAGCCCCGTGTCTTTCTCTGGGTACTAGTTCCACAGAGAGCTTCTTATGTCTCTTCCCTGACATTTCACAAAATAGAGAAAAAGGAGAGAAAAAAAAATATATGCCTGAGAAGAGGCCAAGTGTGAAAAGAATTTGATTTGGCATCCTCTTCAAAAGGCTCCACTTACTTCCTCAACCCATGTAAGGTTTGCTGTTGAACCAACATCATAAAAAGAATACGGCGCCAGCTTCGATAAGACTACAACATAAGCAAACACATGAATTAGATGGGAAAATAATAATAATTAAACTCCTACTATGTGGCATACTAAGGCATGATATTAAGAATGTTGCATGTAAACCTCATAAGATCCTGATAATGACTATAGAAGGGTACATGTGTTACCCCCACTTTGCAGATGAGGAAGCTGAGGCATAAAGAGGTTAAATAACGTCCCCCATGTCAACAGGCTAAGAAAGAGGCAAAGCCGAGATTCAGTTTCTGTAGCCTGATTTCAAGGCCTATACGCTTAAGCACTCCGTATACTGCCTCTAAAAAGCAATTAGAAATAGCATCCCTTTACAGTAAACTTTTCCAAAGAACAGAAAAAGAATACTTTCCAACTCATTTTCTGTGGCCAGAATAAACTTTACTCAAAACCTGACAAGGATATTACGAAAAAAGAAACTTCGAGGCCAGTCTCTCTTGGGAAGATAAAAGCAAAGTATAGTATACAAAATATTAGCAAATTGATTTCAGAGAATTCTTATAAATAAATAGAAGGCAACCTGATAGAAAAACGAGATTTCACAAAAGATATCCAAATGGAAAAGTGTTCGATGCCATCTGTCATCAGTGAAACAAAAATTAAAGCCATAGTACATCCAGCAGAATTACTAAGATTAAAAAGACTGGCAATATCAGGAGTTGGTGAGGATGTAAAATAAGGGGAACTTGTGTACACCACTGATGGGAGCTTAAACTGATATGGTCACTTTGGAGGAGACTCTAAAGCGTCTGCCAAAAGCGAATGCACACATTGTGGCCCAGAGATTCTATTCCTGGGTTTATGTCGCCTCCACAGAGATTCATATACACACACCAAAAGGCACAACAACAATGTCATAGCACCTGTATTCATAAGGGCAAAAAACTGGAAACAACCTAAATACCTACTAACAGTGGAATAAATAGAATCTGTTTTATTTAAATGGGAGAGTACTTCACAGCAGTGGAAATGAAATCCTGCCGTACACAAGAATTTGAATGAATCTCATAAATTACAATGTCGACCAAAAGAAGTCAGACACAAAACTGGATAAGCATTGGTTCCACTTCATAAGCAAGTCTATGGTGATATGAGTCAGATCAGTATTTATCTCTGGGAAGAGGTTATAGAGACTGGTAAGAGGTAAAGGAGGGTACCAGGAATGCTTTACTTCTTAATCTGAGCAGGGGTTACATCGGAGAGTTCGGTGAACGTTTCAAGTAGAGTTTGAGAAGCAGCATCTTGGTGAGAGAAATGGGGTGACCCACATTCACAGTATACCATACGTGAAAATGGTTCAATCAGATGAGAGGGTCATTAAGCCAATTCGACTTCAAAATAAACTAAACATTGATGGATTCATTTATTGGATACCTAAACTATGCTTGGAACAATGCTAAGTCCTGAGAGTAAAAAGATGAAAAGACAAAACTTCTTACCAGCAAATCGTTCACAATCTAGCTGAAAGAGAGGTATAAAAATAATCTATTTCAAAATGAGGTGGGCCACATGGAATCCTGCACGGCTTAGAGAGCGCAGGGAAGCCCGGAAGGATTTTCAGAGCAGGCGACACTAAACTTGTAAGGGTCTTGCAGGTGAAAGGGCTTGATGGGGGGTGACAGAGGAGGGGGTCAGGAGATGTTCATGGCTCACAGCTGACAGCATGTGCAGAAAAGAACTCAGAGAGACAGTATTGTGAAGTACAGAAATACTGAGTGGTTAGGTACGGCTAGAGCTTAAAATGCAAGATAAAGAATAGTGGGAGGTAAGGCTGGGCAAGTCGGTCTTTTATTCCGTATCGGATTTTTCTCCTGTGGGACATGGGAGTTACTGACGAATTTTTATTTAATTCACTGTGAAGAATAGATAAGTGGAAGGCAAGACTAGAGACTGGAAGATTAGGTAGAAGGCTTTTACAGAAAATTAAATGTATGTCAGGCTTTGCCACAGTAATAAACAATCCAAAATTTTAGTGGCTTGCAGCAAGTATTCATTTGCTCCTGCACCTTAGTGTCTTACAACAACAAACATTTATTTTTTACCCATGGGTCTATGGGTCATCTGTGGTTGGTTTTAACTCAGCTGAGCTCAGCCAGGCTCCAGGCTCTACGTGGATTCACATGTGTTCCATGCATCTTTTATTTTAGGACCCAGAACGAAGGAGCAATGGCTTTGGAGACCATGCTCTTCCATTAGTGGATGGTGGGGTGCAGCAGAGGCAGGAAGAAACATGCCAAGTCTCCTGAAGCCCCTGTTGACTGCAAACACACTATCCCTTCTGCCCACATTACACCTGCCAAAGTTACATGGCCAAGCTCAATGTCTATAGGACACAGTAGGATTCTCCACCCAAAAGCTGAGGAAGGCGAGAGTAAAGATTTGCTGAACATATTGACTCAACTTGTCACACCAGGCAAAAGATTAGAAACAGACTAGGAACAGTCAAGAGGGGATCAGGAGAGCGGAGACCACAGCCAGGATCTGGTGTCCCAGCCGGCTGGGCTGGGAGGAGACAGCCTGCCGTGTGAACAAACTACACCAGAAGCTTTAATGCAGGGACGTGCCTGATTACATTTGGGTAGTTAGTCTAAATCAATTCACTGGTTGGCAAACATTAGGCCTAGATGAGAAATTCCAAGAACAAACCTTTCAAAGGGAGCTAATGAAAGAGAAGAATCGAAAGGAATAAAGGGAGCAGGGTCACTAACAATCTTGAGTTTATCTCAGTTCTTAGCAATGAACATCCTGGGCACTCTCAAAAGGCAGCCCCAGAACAGAGAGACAATGATAAAATTGATGGAAGAGGAAAGGAGAGGAGAATTTGGGATGACTCCAAAATTACTTCTGGTAAGAAACTGGGTAGATACTGGTGTCATCCAATGATTCTGGGACACGGAACGAGAGTCTCAGAGAGCAGATGGTAAGTTCAGTTGGGTTTTCAGATCTGATTTGTCTAGAGGGACATGCCTAGAAGGTCGAGTATCAGGCCACAGATCCCCTCTTTTTTGTCTTTCATGTCGGTTTCACATCCAAAAACTGCCCTCGCTCTTCTCTTACCTAGCCAAAGTCTTAAATTTTCATGATCACTTATATTTTCATGGTGTTTTTTCTTTTCTGAGTTCCTTGCATTTAGAATAGGCATGCCTCCTTGAATACTGATCAGTTGTGTTTTTTCATATATATATACACACATGTTAATCTTGTGCACTAAATGAAACTATAAATTCCACAGGGACAAGACCCTATGTGTCTTTAGTATCTCCTACAGAACTTTGCATGGTGCTAGGCAAAAACCTAAATGTAAAAACTAAAAATGCATTGGATGATTAACCACTTCAGTGAAGAATAATAATCAATGAGTATTATCCTAAGTAATGAAGTGGTATCACTGTAAAGGTCATTTAAAAAGATTGTATTTCTATTTATTTGGAGAGTAAATTCTATAAATTTTCTTTAAAATAGCACATTTCTTACCTAGTTTTAACATTTAAGGTCATTCTTATTTTTTAAGCACTTATCTCCTGGTGTGTATCGCCATGACTGTATCTTTATTCAGTAAACAGTTGTTAAACTTTTAACCTAGACATCTTGAGTGGCAGATGATAGTCAGCTTAGTTCGAAAATTAGGACCTTAACTATCAAGAGAATCAAGAGTTCACAGTGCAGATGCTCAATCATTTTGTGCTTTCTTTCCAAGAAGACACCAATCAAAAGAAACAGTACTTGGTGCAAATAGAAAAACACCAAGAAATGCTAATTATTGTCTAAGGACATGATTATGATTCTTTAAAGACTTCACATCAAGTGCCACTGTCCGTTGTATGAGAAGAGAAGTGGAGAATAAATGACGAGCTCACTTACATCACTTTTTGTTTTGGAGACAAAAACACAAGACAAGTCTTGAAGTTCGAGACCAGAACTCTAAGAATAACTAAGTATAAACTCCTAACTAACTTCTGGATCCCAGTAGAGCGGGAAGGAAAGATACAGTCGGGGCAGCTAAAATGAGAGGAAATGTTTTAAAATCTCTGAGTTTCCTTTTTAAAGGTAGGCTCTGAAAAACTTCATTTTGCTAGGTATTCACGAGAACCTGGAAACTGCTCTTAGCATTTTAACATAAATTAAAAAGCATTTAAGCAGCCCTCTGTTCAGCTCTTGCCAACTGCACATTTATTTTTCTGGTCAAGGAGGCTCTGCTGTTCAAAATGAAGGGGAAATGAAGGCATTAGAGCTTGGGCATATCAGTAAAAAAAAGAAGGGAATGTGGATGTTGGATTAAGTCCTCTCATAGTTGCAACTCCATTTATCTGGGCAAGGAATTTGCCCCTCCCCCCCCCAAAGAGGTAGTCTTGAAAACATTCTCTGAAAACTTAGGTCTCTGTGTAGAATCTGGAGTTGCTGCAGGTGTTCCTTAAAAGCCCATTAGCCACTCCAGAGAACTATGAAAACCAAACAGCTCCAGACCTATTGCGAGCTCGGTAAGCAAGGTGGTCAGTTGGAAGAGCTGACTTGGGAGGGACTGCACCTGTATTGACAGATGGGTGACCTCAGGGGTCTGGATGCTCAGTTCCATTTCGGATGAGCAACATCAAGAGTGGGGGGATGAGAAATGGGGACATGAAGGATAAAACATTACTTACTAACTCTAAACATCTGTAGCCTGCCTATTGGTGAGCTGGGTTTGGCAAAAAGTAAAACAAAATCGCACCGAACTGCTTTCCTCAGTGACAGCTATATTTGTTGATTTTTCCATTGGCACCCAGCTTTTGGAGTCTCCATTTTCCTAATTCGGAAACAACAGAGGGCAGTCATCGCTCATGTCTGAATACAACACTTGCCATCCGCGTTTTCATATAGAGAGATCATCCTCTGTGAGCCTGCAAAACATCAGTCTCACTCAGGCGGAGAGTGGAGAAATTTATATACCCACAGTCTGGTGGCTTCAGTCACCACAGACTGTACCTCTCCCTTTCCTTCTTGGCTCCCTCCATTTCCCAAAGCACAACGAGCAGCTGAATAGAATATGGCATAAGAGGTTTCTTCTCCACCCACTTCCCCCTATTAACAGACCATGGCAGGGGGAAAAAACCCGTGAATGTCAAGTCAACAGCTAACTCAATTAAAGATAGCCCATCTGGAGTCAAAACCAATCAAGACTCTTCCATCAGAAGGAGGAATGGGAGCTGGGAAGGGATGTCACCAGTTACTTGCCATGAAACTTGAGAATAACACACACCAGGAATTTGCATATACTGCAAGAACTGAGAAGACAGTACATCCTATCATAGCGAACATAGCCAAGAGCTTCTTTTTCACTGTGCTTAAGCTAGGACTGGCTGGGAATAAAGTACATTTGTGAATATTTATTAACTCTTTTTATGGTTCAAGTACTTCCTATGGCAAAAACTTATTCATTAAAAAAGAGCTCTAAGGACTAAGTTCCATTATTTCTCCCCATACTTATCCTATTGAATCTTGTCCCAGTAGGTCGTGAGAGAATTCAAGCCACTAATTGCAGTGCCATGTAAAGTATTATAAACTTTGTCTTCTTTGAAGGTATAGAACTGAGATATTGTCCAATCTGAGCAGTCTACAAGCTTCTTGAAGGGTACATATTCATCTTGACATTAAGCATAATATCTACAAGAGTGTTTGTGGATATATTTCAATTGGTACCCATGAATATTGAGTATACACATTGTCCAAATACTTTATTAGTATTACATGAGATATAAAGGTGACTAAGCGCTACTCCCTATTCCCAAGGTCTTGGTACCATGGAAGATGATTAGAGATTTACAAATACTACAATAATGCCACATGAAATAAGAGGACTATCGTGACAGAAGTAGGAAACATGAAGGAATTTTAAAGGCAGGAGAAAGCGTCTTTCTGGAGGGCTGCATAAAGCCTAACTAGAGGAAATGGTGTTTGGGACGGCGCTGACAGAATTACAGAATTCCAACAAGCGGCGATGAAAAGAGGAAACAGTTTAGTACGATGAGTACAGAAAAGGGCTGGTCACAGGTTCACCAGTTGTCTGTTTGGCTGGGAGAAAGGATATGTGAAAAGAAAACTGAGTGTAAGGCTGGGAAGGTAAATTTAGTCTAGCAATGTTTTCTCAACATGAAGGTTATGAAGGAATGAAACATGTTCAACTGGTAGTTGATATCTACTCACAGCCCTTTCTGTTATGTACCCTGCCCTCACACGTCAAGATCTGGAAAGCTAAATATTACATTTGCAAGACTCCTCTGCACCTAAGAATTTATATATGATGGCGGCACTGGCAATGAGATGTACTCTCACTGAATTTGGAAAGCAGAAAGGAGAGAGAAGCCCATTCCGTGCAGCAGGGCCAGCCAACAAGATCGAAAACTTCAAGGAAGCTTTTTCCTAGTTTTTTTGAAGTCATGTCAGGATAGCTCCCCCAAAGCGAAAGGGAAGTCACTGTTCCTTGAAATCCCTACCACTATGATAGCCTCTTTCAATATGGGGGTTGAGGTGCCACATTTGAATATGAAGCTCCTGTCCACTTACCAAGAGCATCCATCATCTATTGCCTCAATAATACGGCGAAACAAACCTCCCCAAAATACAAGTCTATTGTTATTTCTTATGAGTCAACTGGGGACTGGCTCTTCTAGAATAGTCTCAACTGGGAAAACTCAGCTCTCCTCCACATGTCTCTCTCTTCCAGCAGCCTAGTGCAGGATTCAGGAAGAGTAGAAACACATGGATACCTTTTTCAGCCTAGTCTTGATGAAAGCAAGTCTCACAGCCAATTCCAGAGTCTGAATAGGTAGAAACCACAAAGTTACAAGTTAAGGTAAATAGACACATATAGGCCATTAATTGGGGCCATTAATGCAAACTTCTACCAAACTGAGCACACTTTAAAGCTGCCAATTTTGAGTAAGGTCCAGAGTAAGAGAAGGTTTGTGGCTGGTCCAGGCTGCAGTTGAAGCAGTTCTGGCTTTATGTCATTTAGATCTGACAATGTTTAAAATATCTGCTACAGATGCTGATATAATATGAGTCCTCCGGCAAGCCTCGACAGGAAAATCTTAAGAGTTTTTGGAGTAAGCTATACCCTCTTTGGTAAACAAGTATTTCGAGGAATAGTTTCTGGCTTGTTACTGGGTCCTGGTGGTGACTAAGCGTCTGCTCATGGACTAGTAAGTGACCATGAGACCTGACCTGCCAATCAAAAATGGTGTTACTTGATATCAAAATCATAAACTCGTACAATTGGAAAGGCTGTATGCGAGACTGAGCACAAGTAGATCCTGAAATTATACAAGCAGGCGTCTCAGATACCCACAGCACCCACTCCTGCTCTACTACAAGCTCTCCTCAAATTAATGTCCATGACTTCATGAGGCGTTCCCTATAATCAACTGACTGTAGAAGGAAAAAATGTCAGGCCGGTTGACAGTTTTGCAAGATATGCTGGCACTGGCCCGAGTTGAGCTGCTGTTTGTGAAAGCCCCCATTAGAAGTGGCCTAGTAGAAGGACAATCAGAAAGAGAAAGAAATACACAAGGGGCAAAACTTTCAGGTGTGTATCTAGTCCTCCACTCTGCCCGAAAGAGGAATAGAGAGAGGTGTGGATCTATAGCAGTTCAGAGGCAACAGGCAATGGTTTGGCCAGGTGGTCATGGACAAAAATAAAATGAAATTAGGGAACTGGTTATGAGAACATCTGGAGAAAATGCCTGTGGATGGACTCTTCGAAACGGCAGAGAGTGAGAAAATATTCGTTGTCCAATGAGTGCTCACCAAATGTAACTCACTGAGGTGAATCCTACCTCGCCAGGAGGACGAAAACTGTTCTGTGGGTTTCAGCCAGCCTCTTTCCCTGGCTACGCTGGGGCTTGCTCAGCAGGTAGAGGAGCACCCCGGCCTAGATGGCAGAGGCAGAAGTGATGCACGGCTCGGCAACGTGGCCTTCTTCTCCGTGGGGAAGATGCAGAAAATGCTACCGCCGAGTGCCCACTTCCCTTGAGGAAACATCAGAAAGCTTAAGGAAAAACATCTCTCAGAGAGATTCGAAAATAGGCATCCATAAAATAAAACAGGTATGGTATAAATAATGTAAAATTATTTTAGAAATAATTGGAAATTTAAGATATATGGATTGATTTACAGGTGGTCTGGATAGGAGAATGAACATAGATGAATATCAGATATTTGAACTGGAAGATTGAGATGAAAGATGATCCTAAAATATAGTACTGCAGCACACAAAATAAATGAATATAAAAAGGAGACCTGGAAGACAGATGTAGGAGTTCTAATATATGTCTAACAGGAATTTCAGAAAAAAAAAAAAAAAACAGAGTGAAAGTAATTATTTAAAAATAAAAGGAGAAATTTAGCCAAAGTAATAAATGCATAGTTTTAAAAGTTTCAGAATTAATGAAGGAAAAAATACCTAAAACATATCTTGGTGAAATTTCAGAACTCCAAGCATAAAGAACAAATCCTAAAAATGTCCACAGTAAACTAAGGAGTTGCTCACAAAGAAATGAGAATCACACTGGTATTTGTTTTCTCATCACCCACACTGGATGCTGGAAGGCAATGGAAAGAAATCGAGAAGAAAAAAATATGCATAGTAAATATAGGGAACAATAAATCCAAACATATAATCAATCATAATATTAAAAGACCGCTGAGCCCAGATTGCAGAAACAGGGCAGGTACCAGTTATATGATGATTATATAGATGTTCCTACAAGAAAATGATGCAGAAAGATTTACCTTAAAGAACTAGAAAGATATACTAGAAAAATAATGCTAAAGCATTAATATTAATATCAGACAAAAACAAAAAAGATAAATAGAATTCAAAAGAATATTAATATTGATATTGGCATAAATTACACTGATATACATACAGAATCTACCAATGATACAAATACAAAGCAAAATTTGCATTTTAGGGGTAGTGGTGGGGGAAGATCCAGAAAGTAAACTAAGTATCAGTTCAAGAAATTGGGGATGAGCTTGGGGAATAATCAAATAAGCTAAAAAATAAATTACTTATTTATTATAATTAATAAATTAATAAAATAAAAACAAAAATAACTAGTCGATTAATCAAAGGGAAAAGCTAGTTCTTTGATAAGTGTTCTTTAAAAAGAGCAACTAAACAGACCGTCAAATGTGATCATTACAAAAGGAAGACTTAAATAATCAACATTAGGATTAAGAAAAAACTATAAAAAAATTAATTATAAAGAAATGCAGTACAAAATTATACCAAACAGATCGGAAATTTAATTGAAATAGATTATTTTGTAGGAAAAACTGAATTACCAAAATTGACTCAAAAAGGAACTGAAGTTCTGAAAAGACCACTAGCCAAAAAAGAAATTTAAGAGGAAATAAAAACCTCAAAAGGGTACAATGCCCCCCAAATCTTGAGCACATTGCATTAAGCCTGCAAAGAACAGATAATTCCTGTATTATTTACACGTTAAAGACTATAGCAAAAGATGGAAAGTTTCAGTTCATTCTATGAGTATAGTATAACGCCGAATCATAACCAGATAAAAATAGAGGGAAAAAACCCACAAACAAAACCAGAAACCCCAAGACAAATAGAGGCAAAAATCTCAAATAAAATATTAGAAAATTTAACCTGGCACTGCATTAAGAGAATCGCATTATGAACAAGAAGTCTTTTTATAGAAATGCTAGCATAGTTTTACATTAGTCTTTTGGTATAATTCACTACACTAAGAGCCTTAAAGAAAAAATTATATCATTGTTTCAGCACATAATAAAACAAAATTCGGGACCTGGTTTAGGAAAAGGCATTTTCTAAAATTAGCAATTATTCACGATAAGAAAAGCGTTTCTTAAGCAACTGGATATGAAGAGGAATTTTTCTACTCAAATGGCTAACCTTGTAATCCGCTCTTTGTTCTGCTTCTGTAGACACGCTTGCCACCTAGGCTGAAGGGCAGGGTGACCTCGAGATCAACTGAAGACTCACCCTTCCCCCCTCTGCTTGTTCCGTCCAGAGAACAGATGTATCCCCTTTGCTCGTTCTCTGTAACTGCCTGTAGCCCATAGCAACTCCCACGCTCTGTAACCTCCTGAGGACGAATTAACCAATCGGCTCATGCCAGCTGTAACTGTGTGGATAAACTCTGTAAAAGCAAGGTTACCCCTGAGCTCAGGGCCCAGATCTTCAGAGCACTAGCTCTTTGGGGACCACTGGTGTAAAAAACCTGAGTTCTCCAACTCTTCAAGTGGTGCTTGATTTCTCGCTGGTCTGATTTTTGCAACAGATAGAAGACACAGCCAGAAACCTACGTGATGCGTTTGGTGAGTCACACAGAGCATTGCCATTAGCATGAAGGGTTGTGGCACTCTTGTCACTCTTGAGTAGGAACAATTCCACCACAGCAAGGCTGCAAATTAGGAAACAGAAACACATATGCTCCAGGAAAGAGGTGACCTAACACAGGAGAGAGGCAAACGAGAGTCCCTGAGCTAGGAAAGGAAATCCAGGCTGACAGACACGCAGCAGGTCTAGAGAGTACGGAGTAGGAGGCTGAACGGCCGGCTGCAGGGAAATAGTTCAAGGGAAGAAACAAAAGAACTGATAGAACAGTGTTAAAAGGTACGGAGAAGAGATGTAGACTTCAGGCAGAATTTTCATGTGAATTAGTGATAGGTACCTAAAACATCAAGCAAAGAAAAAAATGAGTTAACTCGGAGGGACAGTTATGAAAAAAAAAATTATAGCACACTATATGACTCAGTTACAAACAATCTTTATAGTCATAATCATGTAAACTCTGAATATCGATTTAACCAAAATTGTGATATAACCTGTTTGGGGGAATGGGGTGAGAGGAGAGGTTGTACATATAAGAGAGTTAATTCCTTATCTTCCATAATAGAAAGTCAGTAGTAATATCTAAAATTGAAAAACAAACAAAAAGTAGTAATAAGCATGGCCTTGGCCCAATGATTCCTCCTGGGCAAATTATTTTAAGAAAAACAACAGGGCAGTTATGCAAAGATTTACCTAAAAGATATTCACAGCATTATTTTTTTTAAATACTGGAACACTCACTATTCATGTTCACTAATAAGGGAATGAGAGAGTAGATTACGTGCCTCCATACAGAGGAATACCTTCGGGCTTTTAAAATGATAGTATGAAGTAGCGTTTTCAAATCACGCTTTTGAGAGTCTGAATTAGTTTCACAGGGCTGCCATAGCCAGTACCAAAAACTGGGTGGCTTAGAAGCACAGAAATTGATTGTCTCGGAGTTCTGTAGCCTAGAAATCTTAGACCCAGGCGTCGACAGGGGCAGTTCCTCTGCGGGTTGGGAGGGAGAATCTCTCCTATGCCTCTCTCCTAGCTTCTTGTGTTTGCAGCATCCTTTGGTGTTCCTTGGTTCGTGGATGTAGCACCCTGACTCTGCTTCATCTTCACATGGTGTTCTCTCCCTGTATGTCCAGATTTTCCTTTTTGACAAGGACACCAGTCATATGGAATTGGAGCCCATTCTAATGACCTCCTCTTATCTTGATCATCTGCAAAGTCGACTTCTAAATACGGTCACAGTCACAGGTCCTGAGGGTTAGGACTTCACCATCTTTTGGGAGATATAATTCTGGACTTTTCTTGCCCATTTTAACTAGAAAATTTCCATATATATATATATAAATTAGCATTCTGAGATTTCATATAAAGATAAGATCCGTGACTTTAAAATATTTAAAAGCTACCAAAATAAAACTATATTATTTCTGTCCCCAATATATAGCTAATTAAGGAATGCAGTTTTGCAAGCCTGTGAATATGTTCCCAGTTCTGTAAAAATATAAAAATCCCTATCTATATTTATATCTACAGTACTTATTTTTATATTGATATCATTTTTGATATAATGGACCCCGAAAATATTTATAGTGCTATCAGGGCTACGATTTTACAGGTGTCCTTTATATTTGTCTTCATACTTTATTATATCATCTAATTTCTTTACAATGATATGTCTTTGTAATAAAAAAATACTAAATATATTTTAAAGAGAGAAAGTAGTCACTTAAGACATTCAGTAAATACATGTTGGTGAATTGGTTGATGTAGTTTATCCATCTGGCTTGGCTTATTAGAATTTCAAACTGAGATCATTTGGATGACTATTCAGTTCTCTTCAAAACATTAATCCTTGCCATTTGAAACCTCATTGATAAAATTGAATCTGCAAACCCAAGTGCCTCTTAATAGATGAATAGATAAACAAAATATGATCTTTATATACCATGGAATAGTATTCAAATTTTAAAAGGAAGGAATTCAGGCACACACACTACAACATAAATGAGACTTGAAGACATTAAAAGCTAAGTGAAATAAGTCAGTCATAAAAAGACAAATACTGTGTGATTCCACTTATATGAGGCACTTAGTCAGATTCATAGAGACAGAAAGCAGAATGGTGGTTGCTATGGAGAGGCGAGAATGAAGAGTTATTGATTAATGGGTAGAGTTTCAGTTTTGCAAGATGGAAGAAGTTCTGAAGATGGATGGTGGCGATGGTTGTACAACCATGTGAATGTACTTAAATGCCACTGAACTGTACACTTAAAAATGGTTGATATGGTAAATTCTATGTTATGTATATTTTACCACTATTTTAAACATAAACAATAAACAATCTGAACATAAAAGAAATTGGATCTTCGAATACTTCAAGGTAATGTGTAGCAATCTGACATTCATTTTTCACTTCATAAGCTCATTTATTTGTTATTTTTAAATAAATGAATCATAATCATTATTTTCATCATTACCATCATTATCAGTCAGTATCTAGGAAACCAGCTGTATACTGTGCTCTGAAGATGGTTTTTTCATTTCATTATACAAGCAGCATGAATACTTTTCAGTGAAAACACTGAGAAGAGCATCCAGAAAGTCCTTATTTGGAATACTCAGATGGACTTACCTAAATTCGACATTCCCCCCACTGTCCCAGGGCAACCTCTCCCTAGCCCACCCCCTCCACCACCCTGCCACAAGAAGATGGAGCGAGATAATCAGAAAAACCACCCAGGAGAAGAAAAAGGGAGAATCAGTTACAAATTCAACAAGCTACGGTACGAGAACACCCAAATTTGTTCCAGTTCTCTGGTTTCACCTTAGAGGCAAAGAACTGTAGGTGCCTGTGAGGAGCTCTTCAAAGCCTAAATTCACAGCCTCCCCACGCGGGAGGTTACCAGCATCTGAAAAAAACATCCACTACCAGAAAAGCTCTGCTTTCTGTTCATTCTTTGCAGTCCCTTCAGGAAACTCTTGATAATGTGAAATGTTATTACAGCAAATGCTGGCCCAGGCAAGTTTACTCTAGAGTATGACTATCACTGACTGTTCACAAAATAGAATCATTTTTAAAGCCTGTGAGGAGAGCCAAGTGCAAACCACAAATCAGAAAACCACCAAGGCGGGCTGGCCTGGCTGCCAGAGTTTAATGTGATCTAATGGGAGGACAACAAGATGTGAGAATTTGATTTTACGATGCTCCATGAAACATTTGGCAATACAAAGGGGTTGAGCCCAACTTCCCCGTCCTTAAGCAAACACTTGAAGTAATGTTTTACTTTCTCATCCGTTTTAATCCTGTCAACCAGGGCGTAGAGATCCAGCCTGCCCTACTCATTTTAAAAGTGCCGTGTGCTTTTGGGATGGTTATAGATTTGCTCAATATCGATTCATATAAGATGAAGAAGGGCAGGGGAAAAGGGCCAGGAAAATAGGATGAAACTATTCAGTGGCAGTTTATCAACTGGATTGTAGTTCTCTTCTGCATTTGTGATTTATTCCATGGGCGGGAGGGCAGGGGACACGGCTAACTGCAGCAACATTCTTTCACAGGCAAAACCTAAGCCCAGGGAGAGAACGTCAGATCTGGGCTGGATCAGGTTGCCCCATCCAACAGCAAATGGAATTGAAACTCCAATGTAGCTCCATTGCCCATCGCTGGCCAAAAGAATGAGAAAGAAAAAAAAAAGACAGACAGACAGAGAGAAAGAAGAAGAGAAAAAAAGAAAGAGAAGAAAGAAGAAAAGAAAGAAAGAAAGAAAGAAAGAAAGAAAGAAAGAAAGAAAGAAAAAAAGAAAGAAAAAAAAAAGGGAAAAATGGTAACAACATTGAAACTCTTCCCATGTGGCAAATTAATAACTGACAGCCCCATGGAATAAAGACTGTCAGTCAGGAAAGCCCATATAAGGGCTCACGAACAAGGGAAAAGAGTAAAAGTTATGTCTCATGCTGCTTTTATTTCTATTGCCAGGACGAGACAATGAGAGTCAGGTCTCTTCTCTTCTTATGGAATAATGCATCCCTAACAATGCCAAACTCTTCCTTCCATTGTCATTTTATGGTACTTACAAAGTTGACACAACGAAGAAATATGAAACCCACAGTTCGGTTTCTTAAAACAATAGTTTGCTAAGTGAAGGGCAACATCCCAGGATGCAGAAATATTAGAACTTCTATTCTGTTTACTTTTTATCAATACAATAAAAAAGAAACGAAGCCTGGCTAATAGTTAAAATAAGAACAACACCAAGTATCCTCACTTGGTGCAGATATGGGGGCTCCCAAAGCCCCCAGGGATTGCAGAAAGGCTGAGAATTCAATCCTGAGGGTGTGACAGGTGCTTTGTCTGTTCAGGTAGACCACGCTGCAGTAATCAATAGACCAAGCAGGTAATGTCTCAGCACAATTGAAGATTCTTTCTTGCTCAGGCAACAGTTTTGGTGATCAGATCAACAGGATAGCTCAAGTCATTCAGGCAATCAGAATAAGGAAGCGCCGCCCCCTTCTGCTCATGGTCAGCACGGCCATCTACATCTCTTCCAGCCGGAAATAAAGCAGGACATGGAGAACCACTCCTAGGAGTTTTTTCACGGGCCCAGCCTAGAAGAGGCAGGCAACACTTCAGCTCGCCTTCCATTGCTGGCTGGGCCGCACTCAAGGCCACGCCCAACCACCAGGGAGCCAGGACATGTCACCTGGTTATTGGCCCAAGAAGAGGAAAATATTTCAGCTTGTGATACTTGCTATATCCTTTACAATAGTTAAATACACAGCAATGTGTGTGGAGTACGGTGGACGGGGCCGGCAGTCTCCACGCAGTGGTGTGAGGCCTACACCTTTCCCCTTCCACAGATCAGCTGCTTTAATGAAACTTAATCTCATAAAATGACCGGGTGGCTTACAAATACTCCTACCAAGATGTCATAAATTGAAGATAACACTAATAATCAGCCCAAGCCAATAACAAGAGGTCAGAACTAAAGCCTCTTAAATGTTACTCCTTCCTCAGCCGTACGTGAGATTTAAAAAAAAAAGCAAATTAAAAATTTTCAAAAAAAACATGTATTTGAGATGTATTTATATCTACTCATAATAATGAATCTCTCACTTCTCTATACATGTACACATATATTTTAAATAAACTTAAATTTTTAGAAGATTCTCTTTATTTTGTGGTCACTTAAATATTTTGCTAACTGTGATATGTCTACATTAGCAAATTAGCAAAATATTTAAGCGACCATAAAATAGAAGTTTGTATATTTTATATGTAGTTTAAAGTCACATATACCCAATCTATTATTTTGAAAATTTTTATTAACCTTGTCAATAGATGTGTAGAAGCCTCTTTTGGGAAGCCACATATCATTGGGTTCTCCTCATTTTCCATTTCCCCTGTATTAAAATAGCACAATAAAACAATTTGGCAACAGATAAATGTATATTCCTTTGTCAATATAGGCAAAAATGGCTAAAGTTTTAAGAAATAAGAATTAAAGTTTGTTATGTCATGTTGGAGTTTGATTTATAGATGAATGACTATACAGGTGTTTCTATATGTCACAGCTATGGTATATTCTTCAATAGTTAGATAGACAATGATTTGTGTATGTGTGTGCACAAGTGCATAGGCACCACTATAGATATATACATACACAAACATATGTACACACACACACTACAGTACATGTATTCTCCGTAGTCATTCAGCAAATATTTACTGAGTATCTACTCTTACCCTCATGGAGTTTTTATTATAGTGTCAATAGTAAATTTAACAAAAACAGTATTTTAAGAGAAACTTGCATAAGTGTACCCACTGACAGAGCAGCTACTTTGCCTGGAATGTTTGCTTGGGATGTTTTAAAAGGTGTCTGGGGTAAGTTTAGTGAAGTAGCACAAGTGAGATGTATTTGCTCCATCATTTATAGGCAAGCTACAAAACGCCACGAAACGCCACAAAATGCCGTTGACATGGCTGATGTTATAAAAACTAGACCTTTCAAATATAGAGTCAACCATCTCACACCATTAGGTTGACTACTACCAAAAAGCAACATCACAAGTGTGGCCAAGGATATGGAAATTAGAACCCCTGTGAACTGTTAGTGGGGATACATAATGGTGCAGTCACTAAGGAAAACAGCATGGCCCTTCCTCCCCAAATTAAACACAGAAGTACTATATGATCCAGAAATTTCACTTCTGAATATATAGCCAAAACAATTAAAAGTAGTGTCTTAAAGAGCTATTTGTACACCCGTGTTCGCACCCATGTTCACAGCAGTATCGTTCATAAAAGCAATAAGGTGGAAGCAACCCGTGTCCATACTTGGTGATTCCATTTATATCGGTACCTAGAGTAGTCAAATTTAAAGAAACTGAAGGTAGAATGGGGTTGTCGGGGGCTGAGGACAGGGAAAATGCGAAGCTGCTATTTAATTATCGTAGAGTTTTAATTTTGCAAGATAGAACGAGTTCTGGAGACTGGTTGCACAACAATACGAATGTACTTAACACTACTGAACTGTGCACTTAAAAATAGATAATATGGTAAATTCTGCATTATGTGCATTTTACAATTAATTTTTTAATACAGAAGATTCTTTACAATATTTTATAGTAAGATATGACCAACAATGAAAATATTTTCTACCACTCAGAAGTTTGCTGATTTTTTAAAGAACAGAGAACACGCACACACACATATACATATAAATACTCACACACAACCTACTTCCAAGGTAGAAATGATATTTTTATAACTAAAACAAAACTGCTCTTTGAAAGAAACTCAAGCTATGATGGGAACATTTTGAAACATATTTGAAAGTATTTCCATCACTGTGTGTGCTGTTGCAAATAATTATAGAAATGTAGGCTTACGTAAATTTTCTAAATGAACAATTACATTTAAAAATCAAATACTTAAGCTACGTAATGATTTGTCAAATTATTTTAATGGCATAAAATTCAATTGGTAAAAGATAACAATACAGAAATTTCCAATTAGTTTATAAGAACAATTGGTTGAAATTAGGGAAGATTAAAATTTTTACTCAGAAAAAGTTGAAAAGCACATGATATCACTTATATGTGGGATATAAACCTAAAAGCAACAAATGAACAGGACAAACAGAGACTCATGGACGTGGACAATAGACTAATGGTTACCAGAGGGTAGGGAGTGGTGAGAAGGGGTAGGTAGATGGGGTAAAGGGAGCCAAATATGTGGTGAAAGAAAGAAACCTAACTATGGGAGGTGAACACAGTGTAAACATATATATATGCCTTACTGTTAAAGTGTACAGCCGAAACTTGTTGGATTTTGTTGACCAATGTACCATAAAAATAAATTAATTTTAAAAAACCCTTTCTGTTATAAAATGAATAATTCCGAGGATCTAATATCATCACAGTGACTACAGTTGAAATATGGTATTGTATAAAGTTTGGTAAGAGAGAATTAAGTGTTTTAAAAAAAAAAAAAAAAAATCGGGTAAATGTGAGGTAATGAATGCGTTAACTCAATTGCGAGAATCCTTTCACAATATATACATATATCAACTTAGCACGTTGAACACTTTACATACAGTATTGCAATTTTGTCAGTTATGCCTCAATAAAACTGAAAAAGTCAAAAAAAATTTTTTTACTCAGAATTCAACAAAAATCTTTGCATAATTGAAAGATAGGAGGAAAATAATACCATGATTTAGTAAGCTTAGTCAATGATGAGTTCTTTTCATTTGTATCTCCAAATATTTATGAAGCATCTTTTTAAAAAATTGAGCCAAATTTTAGATTCGCTGCATTACAAAGTTTTAAACCATTATTTAGAAAAAATAGTAAGCATATTAAATCACACAACTCTCACTAATGAGAGTAAAAAGAGTTTCAATACCATAAATAAAACAAAATAAAATACTTTTCATCTTATTTAAACCTATGTTAAGTTCTAGTTTACAGATGTTTTATAAAGTATATATCAAGTATCTATACGTAATATATAGGTATAACTCAAATTAATTTTGTTCATACATAATTTTTTTAGTAATATGGATATGAAATTTAGAGAACACTGTTCTTAGAATTCTTGGAAACCAGTTAGGAAGAAATCTATTAACCTTCATTTAAAAAGCAAATCACCTAAACCTGTGATAAGGAAGACCAAGATTGGACACGAGTGAATAGCTATTGTTTTAAGCAACTAAGTTTTGGGGTGGCTGTTAAGCAGTATTGTCATGGTAATGGATACCAATGTAACTAACTACCCTGCAAAATAAAAAGACAGAAACAATTTGGTCTTTTCTGCCCATCATCTTCTTGGACAAAGATTTTTAATTTGGGGCCTGCTGATAGCCTGTAAAGAGATCTTAATTTCTCTGAAATTATATGTGAGATTTGGCATGACACTCAAGTGTTTCTTCTCTGGGGGAAGTGGGGTTCATAGTTTCCATCAGATCCACAAAGGAGTTGGCCCCTCCCAAAAGGTTAATACAGGACCAGTCAAACATGCATTTTTTAAAAAATATAATAATATGCATCCGATCTAATAATGGAAGCATGTGCCAGGCAGTACGGCGATAGAGGAGACTTAAAACCTCCTGAGAAATGCTGAGGATTTCCCCAAATACTCTTCCCCATGTAAAAGGTGCCCGCAGGCAGAAAGAGCCCTTCAGGCAGTGGGAAGGAAGGTACAAATGTTAAAAGTCTGGTTTATTCAAGGAAGAGCAAATTGGCTGAGCAGCTGCAGAGTAAGATCCATTGTTAAGGCTCAGGTATGACAGACAAAACTGAAGAAGACTGAAGTCAAGGTGTTAAGGGCTTGTATTCCAAGCTGGGGAATTGGAATTTGAAAACTTAAGGATTCTCTGCTAAAGATTTTTGAGCAAGGGAAAAACGTAATAAGAACTGCATTTTAGAAGAAGCCCTGGTGGCGGAAAAGAATGATTTGCTGGGAGAAAAGACGAATACATGTCGGCGATCACACAGGCAGGAATGACGGAGGCCTGAATTCAGGCCCTAAGATGTAGAGGAGAGAGGTTAGAAGGTAAGATCGCCAGGACCTAATGACTTATTACGTACAGAGAGGAGGAAACAATCTGGGACGATTTCTTAATTGCACAAATGGAGCCGGTGATACAATTCACTGAGGAGAGAACGCTAAATGGGTGTCTCACAGACCAGCCCACCAGATTAACCCTGCTGGAACCAGCACCTCCTCAGAGCAGGAAGAATGACAGCGGAGAGACTGAGAGACCCGCCCCCAAGCTGCCCAGGTGGGATGGGTTAGCACCAGTGGCTGTCTAGAGATCCAGTTTGTAAGTTACAGGCAGACAGCCCACGGGGATGGATGAGGTCAACCAGAACACAGGGAAAGAAGCAGAGCTCGCTCACGACAGCCTGCTTTTGGCCAAGCCAGCAAATGAGTGTTGTTCGCCCTACACAATGTTTTTCGAAACACTGCTATTGGACAATACTTCAAAAAAAAAAAAAAATTGGGAGATTTCGTTCCAAAAAATCAATTTCCAGCTTCTCTTGAAAAATTAGAAGAGTTTGCAACCGTGGGCTCCTGTGTCCACTTGGCATAAGTAGAGGAAGCTGAGAAGCCAAGGCTACCTTTACAATGACCCTGAGTCCTTCAGCGGGCCACTGCCCTCGTGGGTTTCACTGACTTCATTTATCTGTCTGCTCCGTGCAGGTATCTGAATTGGCGACCCTCTGGGTAGAATCAGAGAAGAGGTCTAAGGAACGGAATAATTTGCCTCCTGCCACAGCTGCTCATGAGGCAGTAGTTTTGCTTTCCCACTAAAAGTAAGCTCTTTGCGACCGACCTTAGGCTTTATTCACCTTTTCATTCCCACAGTGCTCTGCCCTGGCTCTGTACATGATAGGTATCTCCTAAGCATTTTCTGAAGGTTTTTTTTTTTTTTTTTTGGTGGGGCGGGGAGGTTGGCTTAAGACAAATCCGTGATTGTATCTAACTGCACTTTTTAAAATCTGAATTCGATGGTAATTTATCCAATGGCATATTCATAGTTCATTCCCCCACTCACTGTCATTGCCTTAACCATCTGTTCTGATCAGAGCAATAAAATTGTAACAGCCTATTACATGTCTAATTCACTTAAAATCAGAGGCCCTTCTGGAATCTTTTTTACCTCCTGCTACGAGTAGCAAGAATTTACACATCCAGACTTAAGTAATACAGAGAGTTATGTGCCATGCAAAAATATAATAAAACCTAACGAAGTATGAACGAAATTTCATTTTCAGTTGATTGACCTTTTCTTTAATTTCCCCTACCATCCTTCACTTAGAAAGATAATAGAGAAGGACCAAGATTATGTTTTGATGACTGAAGCAGTAAAGGACGGAGAGAAGAGAGAAACTTCCGTTCTTAAAAAGAAGGAAAATGCTATCTCATGGTTAGAATCCGTTGTATTAGAATCTGACAAAGTTTCACAGGCTTTGGCATAAGTTCTTGCTGTATTTTGGAAATCAAACAGAATTGTTTGATCAAGATCATAAGAATGCATATCCTCAATTATGTATTTTAATTTTCTCACCTTTTTTCCTGCTAACTTTAAGCAAGACATGAGCTCATATTAAACATAAGATATAGTTAGTCTGATATGAAAGATCAATAATAAAACTTACAGTCAAAATTTCCTCTCACTTTCAAGTTCCCCCAAAGGTAATTAAAAATAAATTTTATTTAATCACATTCATTCATTAGTCACATAAAGACTTGGCTGTTGACCCTTCACCTTTCTCCAAGGTTTAAGAAAGTCAATAAACTGATAAAATAAAATGAAATCTGTCAGGATTTTTTTAAAAAACTTCTTAATGACAAAGAATAATGTACACTTGAGATTCAAGTCAATTCCCTAAACATTTCATCAAAAAAAAAAAAATCAGGAATGTTAGCTGCAGCAAACAAATCCCAAACAATCCCTTTTTAAAAGTGCGAGAGAGAGAGAGAGAGAGAGAGAGAGAGAGAGAGAGAGAGAGAGAGAGAGAGAGGAATTTTAACATGCTTCCCTGTTCACCTTGGCTAAATCAGAATTTTAGAGAAAGTAACCTAGCAGAACTTCAGAAATGTGAAGTTCAAGTTCAACTAATGAAGGGACAAAGACTTTAATTTTAGCTGAATGGCCCTCCCATTTCTGTGTCAGCTTCGCACTCTATTAGATCCTTGGGAACAAAAGGCTCAGACCCTCCCACTGGGAACCTTTAGTTGGAGCCCTGGGCACTATTGTTGATTTTATCCTAAAGGGCTTGGGAACACATTTTATAAACATGAAAATAGAGAGCAAATAAGTGTGAGAAACATTTAGTGAATGAAGGTCAATGGAAATAGCTCACATGCTGTCAAAGCCCCACTGGATTTCTTTTAAAATGATGTAGGTAGATGCATTTCTGGTTGGTGTGTTTAGTCAGAAAGAGGTTTGAAAATGATATTCATTTGTTTCTTTCCTTACATGGGAAAATGATCACAATTTCTCAGGGAAGAATCTCCTGCTGGGTTACCAACCGCTGGGCTCATCCTCTCATAGAACCAAATGCCTTATTTTCAGCCTGAGACTCAAGGATGCTTTCTTTGGACAAATCAACATTGGCTTCATGTGCAAAAATTCTCCTTCCTAGGGTTACCCAATGTGACTGAAACATGGCATTCCGTGGGACCTGCAGACCACTTCTCTTCTGACTGACTGACTGTGGCTCATCGAAGTATGGAATCAGAACTGGAAAGCCAGGGACCCATCTGCCAAATGAATGCTATTTTGGGATATCGTCAATGTTGTTGTTACCCTTTTCGATATAAATGAAATAATAAATCACATGATAACATCACGATGAATTCTGCACATGCTAAAATATAAAAGAAAGGATGCTATTTCTTGACCTAATATAGGGGAAACACATTTTGTACTGGAACAGACAACTTGAAAATGTATTTTATTCACAAATGGCATCTCAATGGAACACTTGCTTATGTAACTGTGAAAGAGAAATTCCATCCACTGATAGAGGACTGCCAGAAATGGATATTAAAAAAGCCAAAAGCCTTCTCAGTTTAAGTTAAAGAATAAAATTAGTCTCCGACAAATCCTACCCCTAAATCAAAAGATGAAAACCATCCAGCTTTTAGTATGCAGACCTTTCCAACTAACCATATGAATAATTCAGCCTAAGAAAGCCACTATTATCCAGCATGGAATCTCTAATATGTGGGAGAAAGTTTTCTCAAGATCTCAAAGGAGTTCCAAGATTGCATTTTTTTCCATGACAAATGGTGGTTATGACTAACGAAAAGTCTACCACAAACTATGAAGCCGACTGTAGCCTAGAATTCAGTCAGTGAGCATTTGGTAATTATGAGCCAGCTGGAAAAGACACACCCAATATCAGTCTCTGTCTGTTCCCCCATCTACTCAGTACACATAGACTGAGGGCCTAACATATGCTGGGTGCTGGGGTGTGAGCCAGACAGACGTGGTACTCTCCTCCTGGAGAGAGAAAAGAGTCTGACTCTAACACTGGACTTGCCAAGCTACAAATGGCAATGACATCTCAGATTGATGACACTGCTGGTCAGAATGAGAGAAGTCTTCATTCTAATTCTGTCAGGTCTAAACTATGAATGAGATTGCAAAGAAAAAATATAATTAACTGACTTTTATTAGTTAAAAAAAAAATGGACAAGAGTTTGCTCTAGACCAAATGTTTGTGTCCCCTCCAAATTCATGTGTTGAAATCCTATGGCCCAATGGGATGATATTGGATGGGTGGGGTCTTCGGAGGTAATTAGGATTAGATGAAGTCATGAGGGTGGAAACTTCAGAATGGTATTAGTGCCCTTAAAAGAGTCACAAGAGAGCTTTCTTCCCCTCTCTGCTCTCCTCTGCATGAGGAGAAATCAGCCATCTGCAACCTTGAAGAAGGCTCTCCCAAGAACCCATCCTTTCTAGAACTTGATCTTGGATATCTAGCCTCCAGACCCAGGAGAAATAAATGTCTGTTGTTTATAAGCCACTCAGTCCGTGAGAGCTTTGTTACAGCAGCCTGAACTGAGACAGAGTTGGTGCGAACTGGATTTCTTTTGTTTTGTTTTTGTTGCTGTTGCTGTTTTCCTTCTGTCTGCTCTCCTTGTAGATAAAATTATAAATGGACTGGAGTAGGTTAGTATTACCAACCACAGAACACTAACTCTCATCAGAACCTTTGGCATCAAGCTGATCTACACAGACATCATCATCATCATCATCATCATCATCATCATCATCATCATCATCATCTAGAGCCCCGCGATGCCTTCCCTATGAAACCTATTTATTACATCCATAAAACATATATCACCAAACGGCACCAGGGACTAGGTCAAAGAACATATCTCAATATATATCATAGCTACAGATACTGACTAGCTAATGAATTAGATATTTGAGAAACTGCACCCAAGCTGGCAAATGCAGCTAGACTGGAGCTGTATGAAAGTATAATAAAAGTCTAATAAAACATTTGAGCAAACTCACACATCTGTGGACAGATGGGAGACATTATGAAATACAGGTCATTGCTACAGCAACCTCTAACCCCCCTGGCTACTGCTGCTGGGCCAAGGTTGAGTGGAAAGGGCCTCTGTGAGTTTTCCTTCTCTGTCAGCATTCGGAGAAATCATTTGTAATCTCTCTAAAACTAACTATTAGAATAGACAGCCTTTGACCCACACCCATGAAAACAATGTACAAAATACTCCAAATCTTTGACCCAGGACCGAGGGTCTCAGTGCTTATATTTGTTTGTTTTTTGAAAACATAATATTTCCATGAATACACTTTGCTACTTGCTAGAAGTTTTTCCTCCTTGACAAATGCACTAGAAGGTAATGTTTGAGGTGGGCTCCTCATTGTAGCCTTGAATAATAATTTCGGAAGTCCTCAATCAGTTATATGAACCACAAAACAGAATGAGAGATAGGTTTGGAATTTTTAAAAGGCTATATTCACTAGATTATGTGAATAATATGAAATTAATACTCAAATTCCTGTTTTAAAGAGAACTTAATATATTTATGGGTGCAGATGTGTATAAATTTTACTGAATAACCAGGGGCGAATTAGAATTTCCTCTTTCCACCTAGTGACTAATTTTCAACTTGATATTTGAGAATGACTTTCTTTCCTGGATGGAAGAAATCTACGGCATTAAACATGTAAGGTGTATACATCTGGAAGTGGGAATTAGAGGAAAGAAGTGAATCTATTTATGCAACATCTGAGTGAAAAGTCACCAAGGACAAGGAGAGTGTCAGAGATGGAACATGTACACACCTGAATACAGCCCTATCACTTTTTTGGCCATGTGGTCTAGGATACATTCTTTAACCTTTATTATTCAAGCTTCTCATCTGTAAAATGAAGATAATAATAGTACCAAACTCCTAAAATTGTTGTGAGGTTTAAACAAATTATTGTAGATAAAGCATTTAGAATAGTGCTTAGCTCATAGTAAGTACTCAATAAATGATAATAATGATGATTGTATTTCAGACCAAGGTAAAAAAACAACTCAACTAAATAAATCGTTGTTCCACTATCAGGATCCTGAGTCTAAGCAGGAATGCCAGTGAATCAATGACCTCAAACTATTTAGTAAATGTGCCACAAGTCAGTTCTTAGAAATTTTCATTAGAATCTAGATCATTTATCACACGCTTATGATTACCTCTCTTAGCCTCTTTAGGCCAATCAATGCCAAAGAACTGCTAAAATGAGGACTATCACTGAAAAAAAGTGCATATCTCATTTCCAGTATGATATCCTAAGAATAAGGGTTGCAAAGTAGAGCTTGACTTGATAGTTAGACCTATGAGTTTGAAAGATGATGTTTCCCAGATCAAGATACACAGGATTTCACAGAAGAAATTAGAACTTTGTATTGTGGCTCATAGAATATTATATTATAAAACCTTTCTTATATATACAAATTTGTAGAGAATATTATGAGAAATGCTGGTATACTCATCTTTTTAAAAATTAGGCATTCTGCACATACTCAGGGCTATCATGTTGAGCAATTACAGAAGGCACTGTGAATGACTCCCCCACAGGGTAATATGCCATATTCGATGTGAAGGGTGTCCCCCTGGGATTGAGCTATGTAGCAGCAAGTCTGCACATGATCAAGTTCAGTAACCACCTCCTTGGATCACTCAGGAGCCACCAAGCCCGTATCTGCTGCTGCTGTTGATAACAAGCTTCCCCAAAGGGACCTGTCGATGTTAATAAGTATAACTGTGCCCAGGGAAAGGGGAACAACCCAGATTTTATTTTAAGAACTATCGAATGCTGGCTCTGGGGTCCTCTATTGGTACTGTGGTCAACTATTAAGAAGGGAGACTTATTGGGGTCTAATGATAAATGTTGTATTCTTGAGCATATCTGTGCTTATTTCCCTATTCCTGTAGAGACTTTAAAAAATTATCATTAGAATAAACCTCACTATAACTTTCTGACCAGTGGAGTGATGACTGTTATTTCTTGTAGGAAGCCAAGAGGAAGCTTCTGGAACTCTCGCTCCTTTCCACAATAGCAAAGCAAAGGTAATACCACATCTCTAGGAGGAAATCAGAGATTAGCACTACCATCAAAGTTAAAAAGCTACAAGGATGATGGCTCTTATCACATCCCCATTTAACTCTCTTGTTTGGGTTGCACAGAAGACACTCTTGGAGAATGATAGTGTATTATCACACGCTGGCTTAGTCAGCTCCAGCTACTATAACAAAATACCATAGACCGGGCTGCTTAACAACAGACATTCACTTCTCACAGTTCTGGAGGTTGGGAATTCCAAGACAAGGTGACTGCGGATTCCATGTCTGGTGAAAGCCTTCTTCCTGGTTTATAGACTTCTGCCTTCCTACTGTATCCTTACAGGGGAGTGGGGGTAGGGAGGGTGTGGAAAGACCTCCAGTCTCTTCCTCTTCTTATAAGGGCACTAATCCCATCATGGGTTTCCACCCTCATGACCTCATCTAAACCTAATTACCTCTCAAATGTCCACTTCTTAATACCATCACATTGGGGCTAGAATTACAACACATAAATTTTGAGGAACACAAACAGTCAGTCTATAATGCAAGCTTAATTGGTGAATGACTCTGATAAACACCTGATTAACAGCTACTGATCTAGCAACTCTCCATCCCTATCCCCATAAGCAGAAAACAAGGGAAGCCCTTCAACCGCATGGGCAGAAAGGCATGCACCTTCACCATCTTGCCTCAAGGCTAATTACCTGTTCAGCTCCAGTCAGTTATCATCTTACCTTCCCCAGAACCTCAAGCTGATGATTACACTGATGTCATCAGCTTGATAGAACCCGATGAACCAAGAGTAGCAGTTGCCTAAATTTTCATGACAAAGATGTACACGAGAAGGCAGAAGATAAACCTCAAAAAATTCAAGGGCCTGGCATTCTAGTCCACAGATCACTGGATAACAAGATAGAATTGTAATTGAAATAAAGAAGGAATGAATAGCTCCCAGAATTATACACAACAGTTGATAGGCCTTTAGTTTGTTTTCCTCCATTAGGGTGGAGATGCACGAGTTATTTGTACAAATGGTAGAGCAAATAAGTTTAGCTTTTGTCTTGTTGTTGTTGTTGTTATTTGGAAATCTAAGTCAGGGAAAAGGGGCACGTAGTGGTGTTGAGTAACCACCGAGGTGCGATGCGGTGTACTGCCGACTGAGATTCACATGCACAGAGGCTAGAAAGCTAAGAACCATTCCCCCTTCTGCTCTACAGCTAGGTTCTGGAAGCAATTTAGATTCTGCCAATCAGATGAGCTTAGCAGGACTTGGGAGGCAGAAGCCGGGCAGAGCCCGCATTTCTGCTGCTTCCGCGCTGTCCGCTGACAAGCCATGGTCGTGGAGCGCGTGCTGGCCACACCCTGGCGGCTAGTTGTGAGCCTCTAGGTGTCCAGACCCAGAGCAGAGTATCTGTTCGTTGGTGTCGACCGTGGAGGCATGGCCCTGATCTGGATCCAGCAGCAACAGCGGCAGCTCTCCGATCATGGCGGTTTCCTGACTGTGACAGTACCTGCCGTGACGACGTACTGGCTCCGGCAGCAGCAGGACGGTTCTGGAAGCAGCAGCTCCCTGATCGTCGAGGGGCCGCGGCTCCTTTGCTGGCTCAGTTCTGCGACTCGGGGAGGGTCATTCCTGAGCGCACGACCTCTCTATAATTCTCACGCATCCAATAACTTTTCTTAAATGCCTCCCTGCCTGCCGGCTAGAATGGATCGTGTTCCTCGAAAGTGAATGAACCTTGACGGAAACCGAGCAAACGCGTGAACGTTTCTCCAGGCCGTATACCCAGGCGTGCAATTGTCAAGTCATGGCGTACGTAGATTTTTAAGTTTACTAGATATTACCAAAACGTTCTCTGAACTGTTGTGCCAATTTACATACTCACTAGAAAGTTCCACCAAAATGTGTTACTATGACACTTTTAATTTTTGTTAAATTGAGTACAAAAAAGGATCTTGTCCTAATTTGTCCTGATTACTGAATTTTCATCTGTTGATTAGTTATTCAGTTTGTTTGTTTGTTTGTTTGTTTGTTTTTAGTAAATTGCCTGGTAATATGATCTGTCCATTTTTTCTGTTGAATTGGCTATTTCTTTATTGATTTATATGAGTTCTTCGTATATTATGGATACTGAATCTTTGCAATTACAAACATCTTCTATTTCATGGTATGCCTTTGCATTGTACTAATGTTATTTTTGCTATACAAAAAATTTTCACATTAATGAGGTTAAATTTATCAAGCTTTTCCATGCTTTTTGTTTCTTATCTAAGAAACCTTTTCTTACATGTCATGAAGATATTTTCCTATGTCTTCTCTTAAAAGCCTTGAGCTTTTTCATTTTTACTGTCATAAATATGGAATTAATTTTGAGATAGCAATTTATGTTTTGCATATAGATAACCAGTTATTTCAGAGCTGTTTGTTAAGTAGTTCATCCTTACCCCACTAATTTTCATGCTCCCTCTCTCTTAGCCAGGATTCTATAAATATGCTAAGGTCTTTTTCTGAGTCCTTTAGTCTATTCGACTGCTTATTTTTCCATATTGTCTTAATTTTTATAAGCCTTGATATCTGGTAGAATAAGTCTTATAACATTGTTCTTAAAAACCGCTTTGGCTGTTCTGGGCAGGCAAGAAGCTACAGTTGTGAACTACAAGAAATGAGGCCAGATGATACAGATCAATTATGGGGTACTGTGTGGCTAAGGCTCTTAAACAAATAAAATACTGCATTTTGACTATATCAACATCTTTTGCCTTGACTAAATTTATTTATTTTAAGTTTTCGACCTTTAGCTTTAATAACCTCCTGTTCATCCTGGCTAACAAGTGATAATTATACATAATTCATCACGTGGATCAGTGAATACTGAAACCCTTTTGGAAACTCATGTTTTAGTGACGTACTATTCAGCTCAAAGAAGAAACTGTATCACAAATCGCTGTTTTGGTCTGTTCAACTCTGAGTCTATCCATTTCCTTCAGGACGAACAAGCAGTTATGATTAGCCCTCCACCTCCATGGACTCGACCAAATTCAGATCGAAATACGTGGAAAAAAAAAAAAAAGTTGTTGTGACATGTACTATGCAGTGAGGCCTAGGATGGATGCATCCATGCTGACCACGTCCAGGCTAAACATTACAGTGTGACAACTGCTTACATTGTTTATACGCTAATACTTCATCTTGCTATAAGGGACTTGAGCATCCGTGATTTTAGTATCCTCGGGGGACTAGCTCCAGGATACCAAAGAATGACTGTCCACATAGGTCTGTCTGCATATCCAGTTCGTCTTTCATTTGTTTATCTCCAAGTAAGTGATTTTAAGAGTAGGTCGGTTGTTTTTTTTTAAATTTGAATTTAAGAGCAATCCCCCTTAATACAAAGTACTCCGTGGAACTGGCTTATCTCATTCTCATTATGTCCATATGAAGTGGTGTGTAATTAGAAATACGATCTGGTCTTCATCCCTCATTCCTGTCACAGAGCTCCTAACACCTCCGTACTTTCCTGAGTGATAATGGTTACAAGAGCATCTTTGGTTATAACGTCTTTTGTTATTGGTTTTTGGAATTTTCTAAGTGATAGAAGTGCTTTTACTCTTCATAGAAAGTCCTTTGATCACACCTGATGTCTGCTACAGAGCTTCAGGATGGGGCCGCTCACCAAACAACCACGTGACCAGAGGGTTGGTACTTTCAGCCCAGTCGCCGGATCTTTGGGAAGGGGCCGGGGCTGGGAGCAGGGACTGGAGATGAAGCTCTATAAAAATTCTTGAAACAAGAGATTGGTGAGTTTCCATCCAGGCCGGTAACCTCAGCTCCGCAGGGACTGCATGCAGCTCCTGCACTCGGGAGCCTTCCAGAACCTGCCCTGTGCTCCTCTTCATCTGGCTGTTCCTCTGTTTTCTTTATAATAAACCAGCAACGTACGTAGGTGTTTACTGGAGTTTTTTGAGCCATTGTGGCACAGTCGCAAACCCGAGGAGGGGCTTGTGGAACCCCTGATGTGTAGCCAAGTTAGACAGAAGTTCTGGGTAAACTGGGGACCCATCACTTGAGACTGGCATCTGGGTCTGGCAGTCTTGAGGGACGGAGCCCTTACTTAACATGTGGGGCCTGCACTGACTCTGGGCAGTTAGTGTCACAACCGAGTTACATTGTAGAACATCTAGTCCATGTCCACCAGAGGACTGAAATTCAATATTGTGGGAGGAAAAAAAATCCACACACCTGGTGTCAGAAGTGGTCTGTGGGAGAGTGTGGAGAAACTATGATTTCCCAGAAGTGGCTAATATTATATCATGCCCATGATACAGAAGAGGAAAGCGAGGCTCAGGGATCTTGAGTAACTGGGCCAGGCCCTCCCTGTTAATAAATGGCAGAAGTGGGGCTTGAACCCAGGCAGTGTGACCTCATCACTCCCCCCTGTAACCACTGCAACGCCACAGCCTCTCACAAAACTTAACGATCACGATCACGGAGATTTATAGTTACACCATAGACGAGTTTGGAGAAGGACAAAGAGCTCTGATAATACGTAACGAGAAGACATGCCTAAGCTGGAGGGAGTAGGCAGATGTTGGGACAGGTTGCACTGAAGAAGAAATATTCTCACTGAAATCTGAAATATGAGTAGGGCTTGATCCATGACAGTTTTTCTTTTGTTTTTTGAAAAGGGATGGGGATAGGATAGTAGGACGAACTTTCTAGGAAAAGGGTAAATGCGAGAGAATAGTGGCATCTTTGAAGACGCCAGTGCCGCTGGAATTCAGACAGAGGCAGAGTGTGATGTGAGCTGAAACCGGAGTGGCAGGGTAGGGGTGGGGGGGTCTTTTTGGCCAAGGTCAGATTGGGCATGGGTGCCCTGGCAAGGAATTTGGACTTGATCCTTCACTCCACAGCAGTTTATGTCACAGAAGTGACATAAACAATTGGCTGTTTTTAAAAGGCCGTGTTGAATATATTAAAGAGCACATTGCTAGAATTTCGATAGTAAAAGAAAATTTTAAGTAAACATTTCCATAAATAATTACCTTTATTGAAATTTTTCTGTGAGGCTGCAAACTTATCATCAAAATTTAAATGGAGCAGGGACCAGAATATAGAGAACTAGAGTGTGGCCTTCGGAGAATCCACGCCAGACTTTGACCCCAGCTGTCCACATCGCTCAGTGCCTGAGTAAGCTATGTTATTGCTGTGGGTCTCAATTTCCCCAGCAGCGAAATGGGAGTAATATTTACATGTAGGCTTTTGTTAATGTAATCTAACTATCAGCAGGAGCCTTCTAAGACTTAGAAATCTGGTCGAATTTGGCCCCACTCTCCCACCTGTGACAATTAAAAGCCTTTCCCACAACTCCTGTCACCACCAGAGGTTCATGTCCACAATTATCTCTACGTCTATATTCCTGCACCCACCAGGCCATCAATCTGGAGGGAAGTCTCACTGAGTTTCCTGACCCGGATGTTGCATAAATCTCACAAATGAACTTGAGATGGGATGGAAGGGTCCCCACGAGACCACACGCAGTCTCCCACCCACGCCCACAGTCACTGGTCCCACCTCCTGTCTGCCTGTTTTCCTCGTCCTCTTTTCTCCCTGGTCCAAGACAATGACCAACCTCCCGCGTTTGGCAAGGTAGTTCTGCCCCCACCTGCGCCCCCTCGCCACCTCACCTCCTCAGTCACTGCAGGCTTTTTCTAGCATAACAGCTCCCAGCTGTAAGAGGAATCCTGGTGAATTACATTTTCTTCATATCATTACATGAAGAGTTCAAAATCACTAAGTATGCTATCATTAATATTATTATTCATTGGTGCAGTATTTTCTTTCTCAGTATATAGAAAAGCAGGCCTTTAACCCTTTATTTAGTTTTTCCTTAAAACAGAACCATCCTTCAATCAGAGTCTTTCATCCAGACCAGAGGAAGACTGCATTCGTTCTTTGTGGCGTCAACAACAAGCCCGCGTTGATAACAGCTTGTAAGACAAAGGTTTGTTTTTTCACTGACAGGTCACGTGGATGCCAGGCCCCCTGCAGCTGTGGCTTTGGCAGCGGGAGGCCAGGGCAGTGCTTCGTGTTTCTTCACTCTCTGGAACCCAGGCTAAGGAAGCAGTCCCTGTGGGTGCAGGCTATTCTCAGGGCAGAGGAAAAAGACGGCCAGAGTTAAATACATCGTGGCTCTCAAACCTTCTGCTCAAATGTGATATATTTCATGCCCACTCACGTCGTACTGGCCGAGAAATCCCATTGCTGAGCTTGATGTCCATGAGACAGAGAAGTGGAGAGACTAAATGTGCAAGTGGATAATGGCCAGATCCATGCAATAAAACTCTGACCCACAACCTTGGCAGCACGGAGCCCAGAAAGCCAAACCACAGCCTCTGTAGCAGTCGGCCCCAAATGGTCAGAACTTGACCAATGACGGATGGCCTGATTTTTTAATTTTTTTTTTTTTGCCCCTGCTTCAAACGCAGAATCCACTAGAGAAAGCTAAATTGCTCTCAAACCAATCGAACAACATTTCCCACTTCCAGTTAGCCCGCCTCCAGATTCCCCAAGCCAAGGACCTCCAGTCGTACCTGAAGCCTTCCCTCTCTTTCACTGTGAAATAGCTCTCCCACTCCCTGCTGCCTTTGACTCTCTGCCAAGTGCAAGTGATGGAGGCTGACTGCCTTGCTATATAGCAAACTCTGAATAAACAGCCTCTGTTTGTTCTCATTTGGGTGGTCTCCTTATTCCACAATATACACCCCTCCTGTGGTGGCAGGACGGGGTGGGGAGGGTTACTGCAAATCACACGGCAATGGGTGAGGATGAATAATCTTCTTTGAGGGAATGGGAGAATAAATAGAGGGGGGACAATGACACAATCTGCCACAGTTCACTCTGGATCACGAAGAGTAGCCTTTCTCCTCCCCACATGCGGAATTCCATTCAATGGTGAGTGCGCACTTGAGAGTCTCTATTTCCCACGTGGACACATCTACTCCTTCAGAGACAGAGGGACTACACCACCAGTTATATGTGTAAGATATAACAGTAGCTCAGGAATAAGGAAACAGCTACAAACACTACCCACAAAGAGAAAGGTGGCAGATGACTCCTATGCAGCAGTCACGTATCGATAGCAATTCTAAAATCCCCTGTGCACATGTAAATGCCTCCTCCTCTGTGGGAAAAACAGTTCTATTCCCCGGAAGTAATGCTCCTGTCCAGTTTTCTCCATGGCTCCTGGCTCTTCCCTCGAAGAGCCCTTCCTTTTTCGTTATCCTCCTGGATCGCATCGAAAGCAGTCACTGGCCAATATGCCCTCCTTTGTGGCATAGCACTGTTAACAAATGATTCTGACATTTATTAAAATGCTAAGGAAGACTCAATTCAGACTATTTGCAATAGGTGTCAAGACCACAGGGGAGAGAAATCGGGCTCAACTCTGAAGACAGCGAGGATAGTAAATGAGCAGAATGAGGGGCCAGTAGATGGAAAATCATAAGAGAAAGATACGGAGTGATAACAGGATTCCTGCTGGAGCAAGCCAGAAGGAGCAGATCTCGGAGAATGCTGGGTGGCATTGGAAGGGGAGGATTATAGATCCCGCCTTTCAGGGACATAAACCTATTCCTCCCTCTGCAGTTGGTTAACTTTCACCAGCAAGTCAACTCCTGGAATAGCAAACAGATATGAGACCCCTCTATCCTTCAGTAACAAAAGTTCTCAAAGTATAAGAGTAATATGCTTACAGATCAGGAGCGAAATGCCCAATTGTCCTTAATGTTAGTGTTTTCCTATTTGGGGAGCAGAGACTCAATTTACTTCTTGAACACGGCAGCTTATGTGTGCTTTTTGCCAAAGACAGAAAAAAAAAAGTGTCTCCTCTCTGGGTAGACAAATTAGAAAAGGCACCATTAAAAAGAAAAAGGAAAAAGAATGTCCCTCCTTTTCATTTGGCGAATTAGTAAAATACGGGAGAGCAGAGAGCTTCACTGAAGAAAGTACCTTTGAGGGATGAAAAACGAGGAGCCCCTCACTCCCTTTCAGCTCGCCAAGTGCAACGTGGCTTTGACTGTAGTTGCCACTCATCCCTCAGACCACGTGCCTTTGTTCTGTGCACAAAGACACAATTATGAGTGACAGCCCTGCATTTGACATTAAGCATGGGATGCAAAGATCTCACGTAAAACTTGTCCAAATGAATATTTTCCCCCAATAAATTTCATTCTCAGCTTCTGCAGACCGGCGTTGAGTGGCTTAATTAAACTCCACACTGACGTGAGCCAGTCACTTGTGCCCGTTCTCTATTGAGAAAGGAGCTTTAGGTAACTTAGTGGTTTGAGCACAATAAGACCTTTCTCTTCCGTGGAGGTAATATGTCATGTTTAGTGCCCTCTGAAGGAGTTATTTATACACTTCCTTAATGCAGAAACAAGCTGGTGAGCTGAGGTTTTTAGGGTTTCTTCTCTCTCTCTCTCTCTCTCTCTCTCTCTCTCTCTCTCTCTCTCTCCCCGCTCTCTCTCTCTCTCTCTTTCATTATCGTTTCGCATTTTATTCTCCTTTTGGGTTCAATCCTGCACATTCAGATCTTTACCTTGTCTTGCCGTTCGCCAGTAACAGTATACTTGAAAATGTTTGCAGGATTTTCTCCAGACACTTGCTGTCAAGTACCACATGTAGGAGCCTTGTAAACGGCCTCTCATTAGAGAGATTTGCCATATGCTATTATAAAGAAGTCATTCTTCAACTCCTTTGCTTCACACAGCATCATACTCAGCAGTGCAAACGTACAGATTATTTAATGTTTCACAACAGTCGCAAATGGAGTTTTAACAACAACCAAAAAAATGATCAACGAAATAAGACTATTTACTCATGGGAGAGGCAGTGTCAAAGCATTGCAGAGGCCTCAACTGTAATGTGAGTTCTGATTTTTCGTGTTTGTACAGTATCCGCTCTGGCGATGTGTGTGTTCGACGTGCAAAGAGAGTGGCTGGCGACTTGTTTTTCTTAAAATATACCTACTCACAGCAGAAGCAGTCATGAATAACCTAGGACCACTCATCAGAAGCCACCCAAAGCACATAAAATGGAAAATAAAAGTAAGCCAGTCAATGTTTTAAAAAAAAAACTTGCTCGGTTCTAAGATTTATCAGTGTAATTTGAAATTTGACTTTTTAAATAATACTTTTTTGAAAAGGTTTGTTAGAATTAAAGAAATGCATCGACTCGCCAAGCAGAGGGAAATTAATGTGGTTGGTTATTTCAATGTAACCAAGTTGAGTTTATATGGCTTTCGTTAGATGGTCATACTATCATCCCTGCATTGTGACCATGCTGAGGACTCTATAAGCAACTAATCCAGAAATGGGTGCTCTCCAGTCTCGTCCTTCTCAACATTATTTGGTGTAAAGATAAAAAAGAAGGACGTTTTCAGTTACAGGAAAAAGAGATCTCAAATCAAACTAGCTAGAAGACTAAAAAATAGAAATTATTTCACATAAGTAAAGATCCGGGAATAGGGAGGTCTGTAGGATACGTGAAGTCAGTGCTACCCACGTGACCAGTGCTCTCCTCTCAGCTCTTGCTGGCTTTACTCTCAGGCTGCTTACACGGTGACTTCGGCACTTCTAGAACACGTGTCCTAATAAAATACAGATGATGAATTTTTTCTCTTCTGTGGATCTCTCTTAGGAGCAAGAAAATTTGTCCTAGAGGCTCCCCCAGAAGCTTCCACATCTCATTCCTAAACCACCACGGGCAAAAAGAATTAGGTAATGCCCTTAAAGGAACCACAGCCACTGTTGGAGCACAGGCTCCATGGTGCTGACGGGTGGGCGGGGGGCACTTTCGCTAAATTCAGTTTCTGATAGAAAAGAAGAAAGAGAAAATGAATGCTACATGAGGAACCAAGACGACACTCTCTGCTAGCTAAATCTGCAAGTAGTTTAATAAATCTTGGTAAAAGTGTCTCCACAACTACGACTGAAATCTTAACTATAAAACCAAGTTCTTCCGTCTCAAGAGATTATCCAGTTTTTTTTAATGAGGTTTAATATTTACAAGGAAAAGAAAAGAGAAGAAAAGAGAAGGAAAAAAAAGAAAAGAAAGAAAGAAAAAGAGAAAAAAGAAAGAAAAGAAAGAAAAGAAAAGAAAAGAAGAAAAGAAAAAAAGAAAAAAAAGAAAAAAGAAAAAGAAATCCTATACATCTTAGGGATGTACTTACCAAGCCCATTCAGCCTCAAAACCAAGAAATGTTTTACTCGCTATCTTTAGAGTAGATATTTTGGCCCTTTCTATTACCAGATAATCACCACAGAGAAAGCTAAGTGGATTGATGGTCAAAATAAAGCCTTACTAAGAGGCTTTAAAAAACATGGATGTTCTCAAAAGATAAGGAAAACATTTCCAGCTTACTGTCACCTATGATTTTTTTCTGATGTTACAGCAACAGATCCTCATATTTTGGGATCCCTGTAATTATTCTAGTTTTTTAAAACAGTGTAACACCTTGCTGCTTACAATGTATCCTTGGACCAGCTGCATCGGCATCACCTGGGGGCTTGTCTGAAATGCAAAATCTCAGGTCCACCCCAAACCGACAGAATCTGCAAGATTCCCAGGAGATTTATACCCACATTAATGTCTGAGAAGCACTTCTGTAAGGTATATTTTGTCACTCCCTTGGCCCCTAGTGTTTGCAGGATACACATAAATAATATGAAATCTAGTGACTACAGTGTACCAGAACTCACATCGCTTTAGCCCAGAACTTGGGAACCAAGTAATTAATATCATGGATTCAGGAAGCAAAATTCTTGCTCATCTCTTATCTGTTTCATTAATCCAAATATCAAGTATTGACTTTAACGTGAAGGATGCCAGAAAAACATCTGATCCCTTCTTCTAATCACGTTAAAACCGTCTGAACATTTGGACATGGGTCCAATGGTACACAGTGGCTTGGAGCCATTAAGATAAACGCTGGCACTATTTTCACCAAATATGGATTCAGGGCAAAATGGAGGCCAACACATGCTGGTGGCCACTAAACACCCCTATGTTAAACGTTTTAAGCGATAATAAGGCTAAAGTTACAGGCTGCAGTTTGTCCCTATGGTTTGATCATTTGGACAAGCACAGTATGTTCAGGCTTATCTACCCCACACTTAGCACTCTCCCCTTCCTGGCATTTCTCTCATTTCCTCGAAAAGCCTTTTCTGGAGAAACTTCAGATCAGAAGCCAAAGTAAATTCAGTTCAATTTGCCCTGCTCCCCACGGAGCGCCCGGTGACTGAAGGCTTTCATTCCTGTCTCTCCCACATCAAGTCTGGCCACACATTAGTCACCATCAGTATTTCCCTGGGTTTCACGATGAGAAGCAGCGGATTTGCAGGGCTGGTCCAGGCTAAGTTAGCAGACTTCGCTTCAGTTTCGTGAGCATTTGTTTTCTTTTGCTTGGTTTGTTGTTGCTGTTTTTGTCTTAGTGCACGCTACTGATGAAAAATGTAACCAAAGATGTATAGAGGTATGGTCAAATCTGCAGATGTAAGGCCTAGAAATCTATCGTCCCCAACACCTCAGCCCCCACCCCTTTGCCTATTCTTTGTCAACTCTTCCTCCCACACCTGTGGCTTTTATAATATTTCATTTTTCTCCTACACTCAGGTCTATTCCTACTACCTTTTCTCTGAACAGCTGACTTTGTCTCCTGCTTCATAGAGACATCTGAGGCTTCCGGGTGGGAACGCCTTGGCTTCTGACCCACAACTCCAATTTCTACACATCCCTATCTTAACTTCCTTTCCCCCGTCTCTTCAAAGAGATGGGTTAGGTCAGTGTAACAAGAGTCCAGGTGCAAGTCGAGGTAAAGGAATGAGTCCAGTTCCAGAGCCATTCCTTTACCTCAACGCTTGATCCCTTCTGTAGGGGGATGGGGCCCCTAAAAAGATATGTCCACCTCCTATTCCCTGGAACTGTGAATGTGTCCTTATTTGGAAAAAGAGTATTCAAAGATGTAATTAATTGACGGATATGGAGATGAGATCCTCCTGGATTATCTGTGTAGGGCCTAAATTCAATAACAAATGTCCTTGTAAGAGAAAGGCAGAAGGAGACTGGAAACAGACAGAAGAGGAGAAGAAAAACACATAGATGACAAGACAATGGGAAGATGGTGGCAGAGACTGGATTAATGAAGCCACAAGTCAAGGACTGCTAAGGAAAGCAGGCAACCACCTGCATCTAGAAGAGGCAAGGTAGGGCTCTCTCCCACCCCCCAGGCTCTAGAGAGAGGAGGCCCTGCCAAACTCCTTGATTTCAGACTTCTGGCTTCAAGAATATAAAAGAATACATTTCTTTCTTCTGTCTGTCTATTTTTTTTTTGACTCTGTACCCCTTTCTCTTTTTCTTTCCTAGGTAATCCCTTCAAAAACGCCCCCTCTGTTAGCTCCCTCTCATATTTCATACTGCTACAATCAAACGTCACTACCTACCACTCTACCGAAATGCTCTTGCAAAGGTCACCTGTGTCCTCGAAATTGCTAAAGCCAGCGCACTCTTTCATCTTATTTGATCTCGTTGTATTCGATACTACTGCTTCCTCCCTTCTTAGACTGTATCCTTTCCTTGAATTCTAAGGCGTGACTCTCTCCTAATTCCTTTCTCCCTTCGGACCATTCCTGGCCTTGTAAATGTTGCTGATTCCTAAGGTTCTTTTTACTCACAGCCTTCTTTTCGTGCATATGTTCTCTGGATAACCTCATCCTCTCCTATGGCTCTAACTACCACCCACACGAAGGACAAATCTAATCAATTGCTTACACCATCCTTTCCCTGGCGTCATAAGTACATATAGCCAACTGCTTACTGGCTCTATGTTGAGGGGAATCTCTCTTAACACCCTACTGACACCCCAAATTGAATACTCCCATATTAAACTCATTGATTCCACCATTGGAAATTGGTGAAAATGAGAGTTATTGTCGGGAGGCAATTCTTTATGGCATTTTTAGCTGTGCATCTCAGATCGTCGTTTCAGGGATTGCTTCCTACAGCAAACAACTCTGTAGGAAGATAGAGGTGGTGTCTCTCTCTGGGTGGGAGGACGACTATGTTTCCTGACCAGGGAAACAAAGATAATTTCTCCCCGCGTGGGCAAAGGTTGAACGGCTCTGATAGCGGCCTCTTTAAAAGACTGGGGGGCTCCTGTGCACAGAGTCCCTCGGTCCTGACAGACCACTGTGGGCTCGGCATTCACTGGGTCGGCTTCCCTGGGCCTGTAAGACTCGGGGAATGAGAGGAAGTGATGCAAGCTCGAAGCTCGTCTGCCTGCTGTGCCAGGAGGAAGCAACTGTCTGAGTGTGTCTGACTCATTGTTTCCCCATCCACTGTATTTACAGGAGAGTGGCCAATAAGCCCAGCAGTGGCAGCAGTTGCTGTCACTTAGAGACTGCTTGGCCACACGACAGATATATACCTAGACAGGGAAGGCGAGAGGAAACGGCCAAGATGTTGCATAAAAAGTCTGGCATTGCATTCGTAGAGGCTGGAACTAAAAATGTGTGGGCAGAGTAAAAGGCTAAGGGCCTCAACCGGAGGCTGCTCAAGCGCAGAGGTAGCAGACTCTAGAGAGGTCTGGGTACATCCGTCACGGAGGAAGTCACGAGTTCTCTACCGTAACAGGCACAGCAGAAATCTTTCTGCAGTGTGTGAACCACAGAGGCCAGACTCACGTCCCCCAAGTCAAAAACTTGGAATTATTTTAAACTCTTCTCTTCCTTTTATCTTCTCTCCTAACCTCCCATACCAAATTTATGACCAAATCCTGCTAGTTCTATCTCAATAACATCTCTCATTTCTGTTCCTTCATCTTCACCTGACTTTCAGGGCTTCAGTTCAAGCTGTTATCACTTCGCACCTGGATTCTTGTTATAGTGACCTAATCCATCTCTCTTTGCCTCTCAGGTCTCGCTTTCTTCAATTTATTATTCACTCTGCTGCTACACTGGTCACATTAGTCCCCTGTCTGAAACTCTCTGGGGTTCCTGACTGCCTTCCAGGTAAACTCCATGCTGACATACGGCATAGGCAGCCCAACACGATCTGGCTTCTACCTACACCTCTAAATTTATCTCTTCCCGCTCCTCAGCACCCCCGATACCAGTTATACTGAAACATCTCCAAAAACCCAAGCCCTTGCACAGCTCCATGACTTTCTCATGCTGCTTCCTCTGTCCAAAATGTCCCGTCTCCCTCTCCTGGTGAACATGTCACTCAGCTTCGAATGTGACCTCCTCCATGAGGTTTTCTTGGCAAACCTTCCCCCCTGCATTGGGGCCCTAACTGTATTCTTTACACAATTCCATCACAGCATTGCTAGACTTTATTATATTTATGAGTTTCAATATTTATCTCCCCCAACTAGATAAACAGATAATTGAAGAATCTGTCTTTTTTTTTCTCCCTAGCTCCTTGCAGAGTGCTGAAAACAGAGTAAGCACTCAAACAAAACAAAAACCAGCACAAAAACAAAACAAAACCAAAAACACAAAATAGAAAAGCCCCCCTGCTTACTAAATATGTTATGAATGAGTGGATAAAGAACGGGAGTCCTGTTTGCTCCCAGAGACCCACACTGGGTTTGCTGGGATGAATCGGATTGAGTCTGGCACCTCTTCCTATTGCACCAATTTTACGTAATGGTAAGTAATTGAAAACATGGTAATGGTAAGTAATTTACGTGATGGACAGTAATTTAAATTAAAATAAGCAATGACTTATGAGAAAGAGTATAAGCATTGTATTACTATTAAAGATAAAATGTTCAAAGACAGTTCGAATGTGATTTGGACCCCTTTGAGCTAAGACCTAGACTTCCCCAAGGCAGATGAATTTAACGCTCGCGTTCTCTGGCACTGAGGGTACTTTACCATAAAAGTTTCAAAAGTAATGCTAGAGTATTGTATATTTATTGTAAGTAATGAAATGGAACTTGCGATGTAGATATTACTAGCTAGGAGGCAGGGAGTCTGCATAAGAGGTGTGTATCACCTAAGCCAACAAGAGAGGAAGTTCTGGATCTACAGTCCATGAAATTCTTTGGGGGGCGGGGGGAGGGGAGAGAGAGAGAGAGAGAGAGAGAGAGAGAGACATTTACCATAGAATTCTTTTAAATATCACATTCTACGGCATTTAAAATACAGCTCATATTGTAAACATATGATCCCACTGACTTTTCATAAATGTGAACGTTTCTTTATTCCTGGATTTCAGATCAGATTTAGAGTCAGGGGCAATTCCGAGACCTCAGTTGTACTGGGAACTGGAGCTTCGCCTATACTCTTGCTTCTAAGCTTCAGACAACTGTCCTACAAACTAGGGAAGAAGTCGAGGCCTAAAGCTTCTGTAAATCCTGAGTTGAAATAGAGATTAGGTAAATTTTAAAAATAGTTGATCCTATTTCTACAGCACAAAATAATTTTAAGAAAAAATTATCACGGTTCATCTGCTACAAAGACTTTTTCAACATCTTTTTGCTAAAGGAAGAAATTGTCAAAATAGAGTTAGCTACATTAAACCAACTATAGATTCTCTTCCTGCCACTTTAGAATCCAGTTGGAGATAAATTTATGTGTGGGTGTACACATGTATATATTTTATATGTGTATGTCAGTAATTATATATATATCTCTAGCAAATAATTGCTGCTTTGTGACAGTTCTTGAACCACTAGTAAATAACTAAGTGGCTACGAAAGTGAGAGGAAAAAGCAATCCAAAAACACAGGGTGGAGGCCACTAAAAAATTGTAAGCTGCTCAAAAGAGTATCTTGGGTCGAGGCAAGAGGAAAATCTGAGAACATTTTCTTAAAAAGAAAAAAATAAAAGGAAACAGCAGGAAACTTCAGAGCTCAACTTGTGCCTAATCTCTTTGCGTGGGATTTTTTTTTTTCATTCCAAGGCGTAGCTCCCAGGATGAGGACAACAGCAGTCTCTAAATCATGCTCATCTTCAGAGGATGATATGTAATAAACACAGCTTTCCTTCAGGAGACATGCAGGTCAGGGCAAAACACAGTGTGCATCTCCCATGCTGCAAATCCAAAACGTTTACGCAGATAGTATCTAGTAAAAAACAAATACTGATGGCCACCTTGCTGGGGGAAAAAGCATGCAGATGTAACAAGAGGACATGTGACTTAGGGAGTGTGGAAGGCGTAAAGGCGACTCTCATAACTGCTTGAAAATTGTATAGACTGTATGTGTGGTTCATTTCCTTCATTACAGGGTGGCAGGCACCGCCTCCTTTGCCCGCTGTCGTTACCCCACTGAGGAAATTCAGGGCCTCGTCCTCACAGCACCCACACGTGAGCCCACCAAACTGTCAAGTGCCTACGAAAGTCAAGTCAGGAATGATTCTTGCGGCAAATATGGCGTATGAAGGACAGATGTCTATCCCTCTGCCATTCTACATGTTTGGGTGGCAGAATCTATCATAACGAGGCAGCTACATATAGAGTTGGCGATGTCGTCTTTGAGAGAGTATTTAAATATCTAGAATATCAACCTTTCGTAGATTGTCTTGCCTCCTTTTTATCCTTTTGTAGGCATTTCAAAGTAATTGCGGAACCAACAAGAAGGGAGACTGCATTATCGCTATTATGCCCTATCTTAGAGGGAAAACAAAGAACTGATAGAAACCTCCATTCCCAGCCACTACGTGTTTACAGCAGCCATTCTGCAGGTTTCTGGAAATCCGCTCCATGTGGTATGTGTTTGAAGCTGTAAGGTGCAAGTGCTGGAGAAAACCCAGCTTCTTTCTCAGTGAAATGACCTGTTGTTCTGTGGAAAGAAAGGAGGTGTTTCTCTGAGACCACCATTACACCTGCTATGCTTTACTGAAATCCAAACCGCCCCCACCACCCCACCCCCACCTCTCACACCTGGGAGCTGGCTAGCAAAAACACGGTCGGGTCAGGTGTGGGGGAAGGGTTAAAATATAACCATCTTCGTTCCTGGGTAAATAACGCAAATGTCTATGGTTTTCTGTGTATAAGTGAATTTGGGTCTAACTATATGGTGGAAGTATCCAGACACTTGTGCTTTAATTCACACACACACACACACACACACACACAATTTAAAGATATTTGGCAAGGCATTTTTTTTTAACATTAGTGAAATGCAGCCTAACAGTGTTCTTACTGTAGTCCTGCCTGAAAGTGATCGCTTCTCTGTACTTTTCCTATGACAAATTTATTTTCCCTATATGCTTTTGTTGGCTTGCAGCTCTGGCATGACTTGACTGACAATGAGCCAGAAGATCTGAGTTTGGGGAAAATGTACAGCTCTCAGGACTTGGCACATGTTAGATAAGTGCAGAGCAAATGCTATTCATTCAAGCAGAGCCCTGCGTGTTGGCCTCATCAGCTCACCAAAGAACACCGCAGACATCAGATGAAAACGGCATGCCACACAACCTTGGGATAGAGATCCAGTGTGTGTGTGTGTGTGTGTGTGTGTGTGTGTGTGTGTGTGTGTGTGTACTTTTCAATGTTAAAACAATGAAACAATCGCTAAAACTTCCATTTGTTTTGTTGGCTAAGCAATGGGTCATGTTACAGGTTTTATTTAGTTTGCATAATTGTCCTATAAGAGTTGGGAAAGGTTCTCTCTGATGATTTACTTTTTCTCTATGAAGTGGGAGGGGAGGCTATCGGTTCAGAACTGCAAGGGTTGAAACAGATTACCTTAAACCATGGATTATGAAGGTATTTTAACAACAAATTCTTCAAAGAACATACCTGTAATACGCAGTGGCAATTTAATCAGGGTATTAGCATTTGAAGTTAATCTTTTAATCTAATACTCTAGTATTTAGTCATAAGCAATGCACAAAAGACTTAGGCACCACATAACAGGTGATATCAACGTATGTTAGCACATACTACCCAGAAAAGAGACCCCAAAATTTCCAGTTCGATTAGCAAAAGTGTGCATGGGTACACATGCATACACACATGAAATTCTGTGTGTGTGTGTGTGTGTGTTTACTCTCACTCTAACAAAAGTTTCTTTACCACTTGAGTAGTTTATTTAAGAGATGAATGGGTCTGACATGTGGCATGTGATTAAACCTTCACTACACTAACAAGGCAATGATTTATAAAATTTTTCTGGACCACCATCGCCTGAGAATAGCTAAATGCTAAAAGTTCTTCTCAGAAAAACATACATACACATCGAATATTACACAAAATTTCAGAGAGTTCATAGACCTCAATACTACATTAGTTCGGTATTACTGACTGCATAACAAATCAACCCAAACATCAACAGCTTAAATCGACACTATTTATCTGAAAATTCTTTGGGTCAACAACTTAGGCTGAACCCAGCGGAGCAGTTCTTCTGGTCTCATCTGGGTTCTCCCTCACTTCTTGGATGAGCCATAAGACAATTATGGGTGTTGCTTATGCTCCTGGAACCTAGGGCACCTTGGCTCCTTTTCATGGGGACTATCATCCTCAGGCAAATCGGCTGGCCTTATTCTCATGATAGAGAAGAGACAGGTACCCAAGAGAAAGCTGAAAAGCTCAAAACTTCTTAAGGCCTAATCTCATAATTGGTGCTACAGGCTCATTCTTTTGACAAAAGCAATTAACCAGGTCAGCCCAGATTCAAGGGGCTGAGAAGCAGACTCTATCTCTTAATGTAAGATGTTATAATCATATTGCAAAGGATATTATTACAGGGAGGAATAAAGAACTGGGACCAATATTTCAATCAATTTACTATACCTATCATGAACATAGGTTAGCAATTTTCTGCAATGAAAATGTAGTAATAGGGGTTAAAAGAAAAAGCAGACGTTTGTTTTTACTGTGATATACAAGTGCAGAAATCAGCAACTGTTTGACATTCAAGAAAGTGTTCTCACATCAAGTCCAGAGCCAACAGGACAGTGTGGCAAGCAAGAAATCTTCAATGGGATTTAAACAGTAGTTATATAGTGGCTGCTTCCTTTTGTCACTAGGTATTACAATTTAAAATATTGGTATAAAAAAACATAGTGTGGTATTGAAAGCAAAAGGAAATATGAGAATAAATTAATGTCAACTTGAAAGTAGGGTCATTATGCGAAGCAACATTTTTTTGTTTATATTCCATTACAAAAATTGTGTCTCCATTAAGAAATGTTCACTCAAAAATAGTGTGGCAATTTTCAGCTATTCCCATTACAAGTAGAAATTTGGGAGGAAAAAAAACAAAGAGTCATGAGCTGTGGACACTACTATATTTATATAAGTAAGTCACAGGTGGTCTTCTAGTTTATTTAGCATCTCCTCCTCAAGTTAGTTCTAATTAAAGTCAAGAAGTTTGCCTCTACACTGAATCATTCTAATTTCCCCTATCATGCCATCTCCGATTCCATTGCTTTCACCTGGAGTATCTTTCCCACTTTTCCCCAGAACAATTCTTACTCCACCTCTAATCCCGAACAGGCATCATTCTATCTGAGACGCATGGCCTGGCACACCCCTCCTGCATAGTTCTGTAACGCTGTGCTCCCTTTCATCACTTCATTTAGCACGTTGTAGTAGAAATAACTGTTCACCTGTCATCCTCTACCCACTCCCCAAATCAGTCTTCCTGCTACTTGAAGGCCAGGTCCCTATAGTTTTCGTCATTGGAATCTCAATGTCTGACGCATACTAAGTGAATCAATAATTGTTAGTTGGATTAGTTGAATAGTTAGGTAAACGGACGATAAATAAATGAAGAATGAGAGGGAGAAATGGAAGAAGTCTGGGAGAAAAGATACTTAACCCATGCCCAACCATAAAGGTTTTCTGTGTCTAAAGAGCAATGCCACCTCTCACCATGCATGATTTATAAAAAGGGTATGTATTGACAGACATTGACCAAATCTTTCACAAAACAGCACAGACCATACAGTGCTCTCCTGTGTAATTCAGGAATGACTTGCTCAATCATCAGCAAGCAACCAAAGTAACTGTAAAGAAGAAATTTGAAAAATTCAATTGATTGCTTTTACCAATAAGAAAGTAGAGACGTAATCTCTCCTGATTTTGAGAAGGCATTTTGATTGTTTCATAAAAACAAAGTTCAGACATTTAGAAAAGTAGGTTTTGGGCCACATGTATATTAAAGAAGTGAAGTGACTGATATGGGGGTTAAATTGAAAGCATTTTTCAATGATACAAATATCAATTTGGAGAAACCTTCCAAGCTGTGTTTCAGAGGAATAACCCTACATTTCTTATCTTAATTAGTGTTCAGAAGAAAAGAAATTGAAAAATCTGCAGTTGTTGATGCTCTATTAAACATGAATTTTGAATGACTTTGATGACATGAATAAATTTCCTATTAATGAGATAGAAAATATAGAGACAAAAATACATATATATTTAGAAAAACCAAAATAAATAATTCATAATACACTGAATGAAGTAACAATTGAATAGGTAAACCTTAAGTACAAAAACAAAACAAACAAACAACACCTGGGAGATCAGGAGCAAGACTAGATTTGACCTTAGCAAGAAATAAGTTAGCAACATAATGCCCTAAACCAGTTTTTCTCAACCAGGACGATTTAGCCACCCAGGGCACATTTGACAATGTCTGGAGATGTTTTTGACAGTCATGACTGGGAAGGTGCTATTGGCACTCAGTGGATAGAAGTCAGGGTGACTACTATCCATTCTACGCACAACAGAAGCTCCCCACGACAAATAATTAATTATCTTGTCTAACTTTTCAATAGTGCTGAAATTAAGAAACAAACAAACGAACACATATCCGATATAGGAATATATTAAAATGAATGATGATAGGCATTTAAAGTTTCCTCTCAACAATATTATGTACCAAATCTTTATTAGAATATTTTGTCCTGTTTAGTGTGTTTCCCTTTAGAAAGTAGAGGCTGTGAATGATTGAAAATAGACTCTGTTATGATTACCCATGTCTTGCTCCTCTGTTTATGCAAGGAACATTATGCTATTACACTGTCCTCCACCTGTTTAGAAGATCTGGAAATAATTCATGCCTGTTTTGAAGATGAGTTCTGCATTTTGGGTTAGCATCAAGAAAATCTAAGATTTTGGTAAAAAATGCTCACGAACACACTGTCTGATAAACAGGCTAAAAAAGAAAATGAATTAAGTTAAGTTGAATGTTCTGGAGAACTGAGAAGCCAGTCCCCAATTATGTGTTAAAAGAAAATCTCTAAAAGTTAAAACACATAAAAAAAAAAATCAAATATACTGAAAATACAAATACCACAAAACTCTAAATGAATGAGCCAAAGGCCTTACATTACCAACGTCGAACTATCCCAAAGACTCAACATGTTTTAATAATATGCATTTTATAGTTAGAAATGTGGTAAAAATGAAGAATGAGAGATTCCAAAGCAAAATAAACAAATCTTCAAGTCACTTTAGAGTAGACAACGGTTAGAAAAGGGATAAGGCGCTGGAAATGAAGTTAGAAGTGATCATTTTTAAAAGTGGGAAATGACAAGCAAGTTTTTGTGGTGAGAAGAGTTTATTTTCGTGAAGCCACATTGAACAAAATGACACAGTGGAATCGTTTTGTGTGGTCCTGTCCGTATTTCCACTGGATAGGCACCATGCTGATTCCACCATAGGTTTTGCAGCCAAATACGACAAAAAAATGTGACTTTAAGCAAAAATACATGTAAAATACTGTTTATTATTTAAGTTTCAAAACAAGTTTGACATTCAGAATAAGAACTACATACTAGTTAAGCATTAGAAAACACACCCTAAGTATGTAGAGCCACAGCTTCAGTTTAAGCATTTTCTAAATGTTCTTCAGTGAGAAAGTTGAATTTATAACATTATGATATTTATTAGCCTGCCCAATAGCACAAATGCAAATTCTACTTTGATGATATACCGTTCAATAACGAGAAGGGCACAATTTGTACTATCGCAATGTGATGTGATTTGGAAGTGGAGAAAAGTGTGAGAAGTCTTCAGACGAGTCTTTTTTCCCCTAGCCAGGAGTTTCAACCTCTTTGCCAACAAAATCTTTTCCCAGAAATACCAGCACAGAATTAAGGATCTTCCTTAGAGTGTCCTCCGCAGGCAGTGGGGAGACGCAAGACCGATTGTGCCAGCTCTTTACTAATTAGGAATTAACCACAGTCAGCATTTTCTAAATCAATGCCTTCTCAATTCTGTTAAAATGATCTCTTTATATACGGGAATCGCCAGTTTTCTCTATCTCTCCCAATCTCTATCTCCCAACTCCTCTCTGGAACTCCTCATTAAGCAAATGTTAGATCTCCTCATTTTAATTTTTAAATTAAAATTAAAGTAATTTTAAATTAAAATTCATAGTTTTTAACCTCTGTTTCTTACTTTTTTTCTTTTCTTACTTTTTTTCATTTTCCTCTTCTGTTCTGCATTTTTGTTATCTCCTCAAATTAATTTTTTCAGTTCACTAATTCTTTCTTTAGTCGTTTCTAACATACGGTTTACCATATCCGTTGTGTTTTATATTTCCAATGACTGTATTTTTCATTTCTAGAAGTTCTCTTCAGTTAGTTTTGGACTCTATCTACCTTTTCTTTATTGACAGCATCTTTTAAATTTTGAAGAGACACAAATGTTCAATCCATAACATTCTGCCCCTGGCCCTCCAAATTCATATCCTTCTCAGATGCAAAATATATTCATTCCATTTCAACAGCTCCAAAATCTTAACTCATTCCCGCTTCAACTTCCAAGTCTAAAGACAAAAGTCTGATCTAAAATATCATCTAAATCATATACGGATGAGATTCAAGGTTCAATACATAATGAGGCAAAATTCGCCTCTATTTGTGAACGTACGGAAACCAAATTTTCCGCTTCCAAAATAAAAAGATGGGACAGGCATAGAATAGACGTTCTCATTCCAAAAGGGAAAAATTGGAAGAAAAAAAGGGGCGATGGGCCCCAAGTAAATCCCAAACATGGCAAGGCAAATCCCATTAGACCTGAAGGCCCAGATATCAACGAGTTTCGCTCACTGCTCTGCCTCCGGGACCGCTGTGATGGCAGCCCCACCTTGCAGAGCCACTGGGGCAACGGTATCGTCACGGCTCTGCCGGGCAGGGGTCTTGTTCTCACGGCTCTGGCGGGAAGAGGCTGTCTGGCCTGTCGGAAACTGAGAGAGTGGCCCCGATGATCTCTATATTTTGATTAGAGAGTTTAATCCATGCACATTTCAATTAATTGCTGATCGAAAGATATTTCTGTCATTTTACTATTTGCCTTTCTATATGCCTTAGAGATTTCCTGGCTCTTATTTCCTGCGCTATGGTTTCTTTTGTCTTTAGTTGATCTTTTTTTTTTTTTTTGAGTGAGACATTTTAATTCTCTTTGAATTTCTTTCTATGTATATTCTATAGCTATTTTCTTTGTGTTTATTATGGGGATTATATTTAACATCCTAACACTCTAATTTGAATTTATACCAGCTTAACTCAAAAACAGCAAACTCTGCTCACTTATAGCTCCATCCCAACCTTCTTCAGTTACTGATGCCATGAAATTCTATCTCTGTACACTATGTGCCCCAAAACGAAAACTAATAACTGTTTTATAAAATGCATTATGCTCTTGAAATTATGTAGAAAACAACAGATGGAGTTACAAACAAGTTATAATAATACTAACTTTTAGACCAATAATTTTTAAAATATATTGGTCTCAATTATGATATGATCTCACTTATATGTGGAATCTAAAAAAACAAAACAAAACAGAAACAGACTCATAGATACAGAGAACAAACTGATGGTTGCCAGATGGGAGGGGGTTTGGGGGGATGGAAGAAGAAAGTGAAGGGCTTAAGAAGTACAAAATTGGTAGTTATGAAGTACTCAAGGGGATGTGAAGAGAATGTAGTCACTAATACTGTAATAACTATGTTTAGTGCCAAGTGGATATTAGACTAATTAGGGGGATCACTTTGTAAATTATATGAATGTCTGTTTAATATTTATATAAACAGCATGCTGTGTACTTGAAACTGATATAAACTAATATTGAATGTCACAGTAATTGAAAATAAAAAATGGTAATAAAAAAATGAAAATTAAAATGGATTAGTTTCTTAAGTCACATGGAAGACAAAAAGTGAAGTTATATATAGACTGTTGTTAAAGTAGTACTAACTTTAGTAACTGCCCATATGTATACTGTTACTGAAGTTTTAATTTCTTCATATGGATTCAAATTATTGTCTGGTGTTCTTTGGTTTCAACCTGTGGGACTCCCTTTAGGATTTCTTTCAGAGCAGATCTAGTGGTAATAAACTCCCTTGGATTTTGTTTATCTGGAATATCTTAAGTTATTCTTCACTTTTGAAGGGTGGTGTTGCTGGATAATGGATTTTTGATGGACAAATTCTTTATTTTAGTGCTTTAAATATATCAGCCCGCTGCGTCTGGCCTCCAAACTTCTGATGACAAATCTGCTAAAAATTTTATTGAGGATCCCTTGTTATGACCAATTGCTTTCCTTTCTTCTTGCTTTCAAGATTCTTTCTTTGCCTTTGACTTTTAACAGCTGGATTATAATGTGTCTTGGTGTGGTTCTCTTTCAATTCTTTCTACTTGGAGTTCATTGGGCTTCTTGGATATGTATCTTCATGTCTCTTGTCAAATTTGGGAGGTTTTGAGCCATTATTTCTTCAAATAATCTCTCCTTCCTTTACCTCTCTCTTTTCCTTCTGGGACTCCCACAGGTGAAAGCTGGTCCACTTGGTAGTGTCTTACATGTCCCTGAGGCTCTGTCCACTGTTCTCCAATCTTTTTTTTTCTTTTTTCAGTTTTCCAGACTTGATCATTTCAATTGTCCTATTTTCAAGTTCACTGAATCTTTTTTCCTGCCTGTTCAAATCGCCTTTGAATTCCTCCAGGGAATTTTTCACATCAGTTATTGTACTTTTCAGCTCTAGTTTTTTTTTTTCCTTCTTTTGGGGCTATCTCCTCATTGATATTTCCATTTTGTTCAAACATGGTTTTCCTGACTTTCTCCACATCTTACTTTAGTTCTGAGCATCTTTATGACCATTGTTTTAAAGTCTCTGCCTAGTAGTTCTGCTTTCTAGTCTTTCTTGAGATAGTTTCCATTTGTTTATTTCTTTCCTTTGAATGGGCGGTAATTCCCTGTTTTTTAATATATGTCTTTAAGATTTCTTTGTTGAAAAATTGAATATTTGAATCTAATAATGTGATATCTCTTGAAATCAGATTCTTTTCCTTCCTCAAGGATTCACTGGGTTTTTAAAATTTGTTTTGTTTTGTTTTGTTTCAACTGTTATAGGCTCTTTTCTTGCTGAGGCTTTGCCTGAGGTAAAAATGTAAGGTCTTCACAAGTCTTTCCTGAGCCTGAGCCTTCTGTGAGCATGTGCAATGACTTTCTAATTCCCCCCAGATATGAGCTGTTTAATGTCTGGCTTCCAAAAGAGGAAAAAGAGAAAAATGACGGAGCATGTAAAAATGGAGGTGCCAGCTCATTAAATTCCCTGAAGGTCACTTGAGCCAGTGGGGGAGAGGCTTACAACAATGAAGAGGAATGGTGCAACAATGGCTTGCCACCTCTGTATCTGTATTTCCGTGATCAGAAGCAACAGTCAGAGCACAAATCTTCAATATTTAGAGGACAGGGTCCTGAACGCCCACCCTGGCTCTTACAAGCTTTTCCAGGATCCTCTGCACAGCTGCCTGCCTTGGGCTGAAGAGTAGGAGATGGGGAATCTGTACTGTGCTAACAATCGAAGTTGATTGAAATTAACTTCAATTTATTGGCCAACCCTTCCCCTGGAAGCTGCAAGCTGTCAGTAGACTCCAGAGTTCCAAAATAGTTACATCAGACAGATTATGCCAGTGTGGCTTTTTTCCTAGGTGAGAAGACAGATATCCGATGCTTCCTTTTCCACCATCTTCCCAGAACTGTCTGTCCCCAGTTCCATATTTTTAAGAAATACAGAGCCTAAAAATATCAATGGCGCTATGAACTGAGGTGTTTTTTCTTTTAAAGTAAAAAAAAGGAAAAAAAAAGTTAACATAGCCACCTGTTTCTACTTGGAAGAGATTCTAGAGTGCAAATGCATTTATAGGGAATACTGCTTCATGACATCGTCAAGAAACCACGGCCTGACCTCACACCATTCCCATAACATACAAATATTATTCCTAACGATGCCAAGATTTCGTGACTCAAGATGTGGGAGAGAAACAAGATCTTTAAGGGAAACACGCGTACGCACGAAATCTGGACTTCAAGAAAGCTGAAGTTCATGGTATATCTTGGAATACACATGAAATGTAACTTAATTATTCACTCCTTCCTCTTCCCCCTGCCCTTTCTTCCTTCAACAAATATTTATTGTGTGCCGTTACATCCCCACGCTTTTCTAGACATTAAGTACCTACGACAGTAAACAAAAAGACAAAAGTCCCTTTCTCAAAGAGCTTATGTTCAGACCGAGAAAAATAGCAGATACAACAAATAAATCGTACCAATGAATTATGTTCAAAGGTGATAAGTGCTATGGAAAAAATATAAAGCAGGGAAAGGAAATGAGGAGTGTCGACGTTAGGAAAATAACTTCTATTTCTTCCATCGTGTTTAGGGAAGCCCTTGCTGTAGTAAATAATCTAATGTGCTTGAATTATAGTTAATTCAGTCGGTTGTCAAACCTTCCTTTCAATCGGTTAATATGCAATACCCAAATTAGCCTAACTTTCTCCACCTGGAGATTTTTTTGATCTTTTTTCCTTATTAAATGAAAATGTACCAGGATTCTGTGCTTGTTGCTTAGTGGGTCAGGCAGTTTGATGTACAAAAACCTGAATAAATACCCCTCACCCCCACCCTAGAGGTGTATGCAATTATTAGAGTGATTCTTTAAAGGACTTGTTAAAATGCCAAAATAGTGCCACAGAAAACACGTCAAATGAAGATTTAAGTTTTCTTTATGAAAAAAAAAAAGTGTTTAACGAGGGTTTATGGGGTTTTATAAAAACACCTTAACACCTTACAGACCTAAGGGGAAAAAGCTCTATTTAAGTATCATGCACCAATAGCAGACCACCCAATGCTGATGACTAGAAGCCTCAAATAGACCCATCCTTGGGAGCCTATGTGGAGACCCTAATTTTATGGTCATTTTAATTGTATTTGGGTTATTACCTCATGCTCCAGCAAACACCTACAGTATTTAATAAAAATGAGTGCAGAACACTGTTCTAGTTAAAGTATGTATTAACCAAAATCATAAACTAAGTATGCTTCACCATAAATTAACTGGGTGTTTAGTGTTTCTTTGCCTTTAAGTTATGTTTATTTTTCTTATAACATGGTATGCTTCACTATGAACCAAATCAATGTTAATTGACTTAGCATTTAGACACACTCTTCTATCTCTAGCTCATACATCCACACATACACACCTGCCCTGCATATTATAAAGTGATACGTACAGTTAATCAACCCTCCGGATAGTCAAAGAATGATTATAATAAAAGATACTGGGGCTGAAAAGCAAACACATCTTGAAAAGAAAAGGAAATAAAAACCTTCATTTTGTATTTGTCTAGCTCTAGCTGCAGGGCTACTTACTACTTATGTCAAAGTCAATTCAGATACAAAAAAGTTGTGGTCTTCCTCTGCAGAACAAAAAAAGAAGTATCTTGAAAAGAAAAACTAAACTCCTTCATTCTAGTTTTGCCTAGAGTCTAGAAAATGGGTTCTTAGTATTTTGCTTCAGTACTCTGAAGAAAAACCCTAACAGCTAAGGACAGCAGACAGAATTCAGTATCAATGCTCTTTACCAACGCCACTGTCTGCCTAGATGTTCCAGCAGAATTCCCATAATTACCAAATTTGGAGCATCTTCTATTTCCTTACCTAGTCATTCCATAACCCATTGCATCCACATCTCCACAATCCTCCCCCTGCAACCTTACTCCGAAGGAGTTCTCATTTAAGTCCCTCCAAATCTCCTAATTCTAAAATTGCTGGTCTCTTTTTAGTCTGCAATCGATTTGACTTTTCTGTAACTTCTACGTCGTAGAGAACTTCTTCCCCTGTGAGACGCTCTCCTACTTGGCCATACCATCGCTACCCTGGTCCCCATCCTACAGTCTGAAGAGTCCCCTCTCCACAAAATACTTAATCTCAAAGGGGAAATAGCAACTAAGTGCAGAAATCTTGCAGATACCTTCTTAGCCAATGATCAAAATTAATATCACCTGTAATGAGACAAATCAACATCATGCCCCTTCTGGTATGTTGCACTGAAAAGGATATTACGTCACTTCAGTGGTATTCATGCCAAAAGTCCGAAATTCAGTATGCATGTTTCAACATGGGAAATACCAGACAGACCCAAACCAAGAGGTGTTCTACAAAAATAACTGGCCAGAACTCCTGAAAAGCATCAAGGTCACGAGCAACAAAGGAAACTCTAAGAACTATCCTGGATTAGTGGAAACTACAGAGACATGTCAATTAAATGCCACGCAGAAACTTGTATTCCATCCTGGACCAAAAAAGGACTTTAGTAGGACGAATGGCAAAAAGAAAATAAAGTTTGTAGATTAGTTAATAATATCGTTTCAGTGTTGATTTTCTGGCTTTGGTTTTTGTACTATGGTTATAGCATGTTACTATTGGGGGAAGCTAAGTAAAGGGCGGATAGAAATTCCACAATTTTTGTAAATTTTTTTGAAAGTCTGAAATTATTTCATAATAAAAAGTTATAATTAACAGGTGAGATATTGTGATACAAGAAGAAATACATATTTTGGTCTTTGTCCCTGTTTCCTGGCTTCCAGTTCCTAAAACCCTTGGAATTGGCAGAAGTGATGTGTCTTTTTGTTTGCTGGAGAGATGACTGGTGGCTGGAGGCTCTTGAACAGCCTCAGGATGTGGGATGGTTGCCAGGGGAACCGATAAGATGATTAGAGGGTTGGAACATTCAGCCTCACTCCCCAGGCCTCTGGGGAGGGGAGAAGGGCTGAAGGTTAACCACAAATGGCCAATGATTTACTCAATCATGCCTATGAATGGATTTATAACAATCACTTCATGGTTGTATAAATGTCTAACTTTTTTAAACTTAAGAAATAAAGAAATGAAAAAAAAAAAATCCTGCCTGTATAAGAAAGCCTATTTTAGGTGAGGATGTGGAGAAAAGGGAACTCTCACACACTGTTGGTGGGATTGCAGATGGGTGCAGCCACTATGGAAAACAGTCTGGAGGTTTCTCAAAAAATTAAAAATGGATCTACCTTTTGACCCAGCAATTGCACTTCTGGGTATTTACCCAAAGTAAACCAAAACAAAAATTTGTAAAGATCTGTGCACCCTATGTTCACGGCAGCACAATTTACAACAGCCAAGATACAGAAGCCACCTAAATGCCCATCAACAGACGATTGGATAAAGAGGTTATGGTTCATACACATAATGGAATGTTACTCAGCCATTAAAAAATGAAATCCTACTATTTGCAATGACCTGGATGGACCTAGAGGTTATTATGCTGAGTGAGATAAGTCAGATAGAGGAAGATAAATACCACGTGATTTCACTTATATGTGGAATCTAAAGAACAAAAAGAACCAACCAAAAACAGATTCGCAAATATAGAGGACAATCTGGTGACAGCCAGAGGGGCAGGGGGTTGGGGGCTGGGGGAAAGGGGTGAAGGGTTGAAGAGGTACAAATTAGTGGTAGAGAGATGGTCACAGGGATGGGGAGCACGGCACAAGGGATGCAGTCAGCATTAACATATTGGCTGGGTGGAGGGCCAGGGAAGAGGAAGGGCAATTAGGGGGATCGTTTTAGAAACTATATAAATGTCTAACCGATGTACTGTACACTTGAAACTAATAATAAAATAATTTTTTAAAAAAATCCTAACGAGGCAGCTCAGAGAACTGCCCGCGGCGCCCCGGCTGAGACGCGGGAAGGGCGGCATGTCCAGAGCGGGCACGGAAGCCCCACGCCGACTTTCCCCGGGCCTGTCCCACAGACCCTCCATCTGGCTGTTTCTGAGTCATAACTTTTTGATAAAAAGCAGTAGTCTAGGAAGTAAGCGCTTTCCTGAGTTCTATGAGCCGTTCTAGCAAATTCTCAAACGTGAGGAGGGGGTCACGGGGACCTCTGACCTCCAGCCATGCAGTCAGAAGCACAGGGACCCACCTGGCCTGCGGTCAGCATCTGAAGTGGGAGGCAGGCTTCCAGCCAGCGCCCTTAACCTGTGGGCTCTGCACTAACTCCAGGTAACATCCTAATTGAACTACAGAATACCCAGCTGGTGTCAAGAGAGTTACACAGTTGCTTGGTGTGGGAAACCCACCGATTTGGTGACAGAAGTGTTGGCGTGAGCAGTTGTTCCTTTTATAGGTTAATGGCTCTGCTAACCATATCGTTCTTTATGTCAACACAATGCTATTTACTTCTAATAGAGTTGGCTATCTCAGAGAATAGTGGTAGAAAAGTATTTTTTTCACATAATTATTAAGTAGATCACTGACAATGGAGATCTCTGAGTTACCAGTGGTACCTCACGATACCACCTCAGACTTGTATACGAAATGCCCTGAAATAATAGTGAACATTCCATGAGATGGGAGGATACAGGTGGAGTCGAAGAAAACTTTACACGGCATTGTGAAGGCAGAGAGACTGGACAGGAGGAGGGGAGTGGCAAGGTAACAGGCCATGAGCTGAGGGAGAGTGGGCGAGGATTTGAACTCTCGCTGGCAGTAAGGAGAGAAGGGAGATATCAATGAAATTCACATTTTAAAGCTCAGGATTTGACATTCAAAAAACAAGGAAGGAGACACAGATGCGCGTTATCGTGGAAAACCTTCGCATCTTGACAGAAATAAAGAAATCAGGAGGGACATATGATAAACCAATTTCGGCCATGTCGAACTGACTCGTAAGTAATGACAGACCATTTGGAGGTATGAGATAGAACTCGGAAACGAGATGCAAGCTGGAAGTACATTTGGGTATCACCAGCAAAACGTGACTTGCGGAAATCATTAGAATGTATGCGCTCTCTCGCATTTAAAACTCGGACCACAAAGACATTGTGACTGAGCATCACACTGATGGGAGGGCCCCAGAGAAAAGATCAGCCAAATCCCATTTCTAAGGTCCTCAAGGCTTAATCCTTAAAGTTTCGTTTTCAGCTCTCCATGACACACCAGTCTTTTCAATAGACGCCATTACTCCTGTTTCTGTTTTAAGGTACTTGGAGTTGGTCTCCATTGCTGTGAACAGAAGACTCAACTGATACCCTGTTTTAACCCATCTGACTGCTGTTACAAACTTTCGGAGACTGGGTGGCTTATAAACAACAGAAATATATCCCTCATCGACCTGGAGGCTGGGAAGTCTAAGATAAAGGTGCCAGCAGATTTGGTGTGTGGTGGGACCCCCCTTCCTGGTTCACAGATGGAGGGCTCAGCCCTTGTGACCTAATCATCTCCCAAAAGACCCTCCTTCAAACACCATTGCATTGGGGAGTAGGTTTTAAAACATGAATTTGGGAGAGAACGCAAACAGCGGAACGACCACAAATATTTAACGACCATTCCCTCAAGGCTACTCAAACCTTCGTGTGGAAATGAATCACCGAGGCATCTTGTTAACTGCAGATTCTGATTCATTAGGCCCGGGAGGAACCTGGGATTCTGTATAACCAGCCCCAATAACGCCATTACTGCCAGGCTGAAGCCACGCTGGAAGTAGCAACGGTGCCACATCACTCTGCCCTCAAGGAACTCCTCGTCCAGTGAGGCGCACAAGCCACACGCACGTGAGGGAAGTAATCCAGGGCGTCACTATGCAGCAGAAAGTATCCTGAGTGACTACAGCCTCGGCTCTGTCAAATCCACTGTGTTTAAACTTGCAAGTCACTGAATTAAGAGGGACCTGGGTATCTGCATCTGTAGAATGAAGGTGATAGGGTGACTATCACATCCCTCTCAACTCTGAAATTCTATCCGTTAAGTATGGTTAAAATTAATTACACAAATGGGTGATACCGACTTCCACAAGTAAGAAGTTATTTCTAATAAAAATATATATTTAATGCTTTCAAAATGTGCATAGATTATCGAGTGGAAAACAATTTAATAAATAAATAAATAAAAACAGTTTATTAAACATACAATATCGTATTAATTAAAAATATATAGAGAGAGGGAGAAAGACAGACAGACAAACAGATACCTGGAAGTCTTTGAATTCACGGTTAATTCTAACTTTTCCTCTTTATCCTTTTCTTTATTCTCTAGCAACAGGTCTATTTTTACAAGAAACCCCAAATCCATAAAAGATAGTGTCCATCCTTGTCAATTCCTGACTGTCTCAACCACACCCAGCCGCTCCCCACCTGAGCCCTGTGGCGGAGATGGCTCAGTCTGTCAATATGTTAGCAGCTTCCTCCTCACGAGTGGGCGGGATCTGGCAGTGGTTTGTCAGGGGTTCCTGGAGGTGAACTGAGACCCCTGGGAGCTGAGCTACCATTTGATCCGACTGGCCTCCTGCCCAGCTTCTGGTTTTCACCCGAGTTCCCTGTTGGATAGAAACCCAGTCCTGAACGCCAGCCAAAAAACTGTGGCCCTCACTCCACTTCATTCATGCCAGCCCAGGAGACAGACCCCAATATGGCACTGCCACCACTACCGTCCCCAACTTCCCAGCTATGATGATTGTGCCCTTAGCCCAGAGAGACCTTCCAGGACTGCAGCTCAGATAACAGCTTGGATAATGCACTACCCTGCAAAACCTGAGACATTCTCTCACAGGCCTGAGATGTCAGCCTGCCAAAGCCCTTTACAAATAACTGCTTTATTTCACAAGTGGACTAGAGACACAGCAACACATTTTGCAGGTTAATTCACTGAACTGGCAAAACAGCAGCTGTAGCTTAAGAGGTGAAATGCATGTGCTGTTGAATCATCTACTTTAATATGTATTGATTCTTATATTATGGATGAATTATAATCATATAATATTTTTGGAATTTGGTTTCCTTATCTGTAAAGTGATGGGGCAACCCTCAAGTCTTTTCAATTAAAATTCTAGATAAATTTCTTTACCAAGTAATTATATTCACTTTTTGACCCTGTTCTGCTTCTCCCATTGTGTTCATAGTGCTAAATATGACAATGATCTTACACTGTTTTATGGGTAGTTGTGCACAAGAGTTTTTCTCCTGTGAGTTCCTTGAAGACAAGGATTTTGTTTCATGTGTAGCTGAGTATCTTGCATGGTGAATAACTAACTCATAGTAGGCCTCAGCACGCACGGACTGAACTGTAAACATTAAGAACTAAGTCACAATACAATACTAAAAATACTCCACACAAGCAAGATTTGCCATATAAGTTTCCTTTATGGTTCTTAACAGTTCTTTGCATCCTAAAAATAAGTCATTTTTAGATAAAATGAGTCATGTTGAACATCAGGGGCATCTTGAGTTCTTTTGGCAATTTGATAGCAGAAAAAAAATGGGTGGGGAGCAATTATTTTATGAATTAATATAGTCCGCCTTCTTCAAAAAGATCCTAGGGCAGTTCCCTACCTGCGAAGAGGCAAGAACTGGCCAGATTCACCTCGCTGATGCTCAGAAGCCCTGAAGCCACCTCTCCAGAGACGGAATAGCTCAAAAGAATTTGGATGATAAGGACAAAGTCACCAGGGAAATACCAGAACATCCAGGTGATAATAAAAGTATTGGGCCACTGGTGGAACTTGAACTAGGCTGGACTAATTTTCCTCCTGACAAATTTGCCTCAGAGTTCCCTTAGGTTGCTTTCAGACTATTTTGTAAAATATCTAAGTATTAGATTCTCTTGTAACCCCTAGTGAGGAAATAGTGCTTTGAGAGCCTAGCAGAAGAGAGAGTTGTTAAAAGATAATTTCCAGAAAAAGGGGAAAAATCATGGCTCTCATACAACGATAAAAACAAACATGTGTTAAAGAATTTTCAATCATATGATAAGAGGGCATCAGGCAGCTATTATAACCAGTCCAAAGGAAAAGTCAATACCACATAAATTTATAAGGAGTAAAGGAATTGAGATAAATTACAAATAGGACCAAAACTAGTTTATTCACATGGGAGAAAAAGTATATTAAAAATCACTACTAGATCAGACATAATGTACATGTCACTTACCTACAACTGACAGAGAGGTGCAAAATAGCTCAAAAACTATGACGTGGGCTACATACAGTCCGATCACCTGGAGGGTATGCTATAGATGAGGTGCAGTTTTCTGTGAAAAACAATTTTTTTCTACCGTGTACTTGACCCTCAGCCCTAACAGATCGCTTTAAGCTGATAAATACTTCAGCCAAGCTTTGACAGGCAAGTTGCTGTCATTTCATACTTGAAATCTCTTCTGGTGTCGGGATGCCAATACTCCATAGTGCTCATTACAGAAGAGCCAAGGTTTTGATGTCAGGGGTCCATGTGTGACAAAGCCAACCTTGTGTTCTTAAAATTCCTAAGAATCTGACATTCTCTACCTCCTCTGTGCAGAAATGAAACGTAGGGGTTTTCCTTATAAACAAGGCCAAACGATTTTCTCAGAAAGGAACAACGATTCTACTCAAATACTTGAGCCAATATTCATTTTCGGCCCCAGGGTTCTATGCCATGAAATAGGAAAGATAATTTGGGCCGGACAAGTTCCAAAGGCTGGAGTTATCGGCTACGAGGCTTCCTCCTGGCCATAATCCCTCCAGGAGCCACATCTCCTTGCTGTGCCCCCAGCCTTTGCACAGCCTTGAAACTCCTCTCAGAGGAGTCTCTGCTCCTTGACAGCAATTGCTCAGCTGGTAGAAGCAGAGGGATAGAGCCCTGAGCGTGAGACCTGGTGGGACAGGCTAGGTAGAGCCCTTCTCTCGAAGTCATTCTCCCCTGAGGCCCGGCTCAGTGACGTCACCCCTGGGCCGTCCTCCTCACGCACCACCCCGGTGGTCTCCCCTTGTTATCCTATCTCAAACCAGGCTCTCGGGAGCCTTTGTTCACTTATCTTAACTTGTTCTGTGGGTGTTTCAGCCCCTTAGCTTGCTCAGCTCCCTCCTACCCAAGGCCACTCCCTCTTCTGCGGAATGTTTCTCTTATCTATTTTCCTGTCAAGGCAGCTGGCAGCTTTATTGAGAATCTAAAGACTCGTGTAATCATGAGCAAGCAGGCTGTGAGGAGGGATTAGGATCCTCTTTGCTAAGCAGGGAGGAGGGGTGGTTCTTATGCGGCCAGGCGTTCTAAAACCTACCAATTGGCTGCCTTGGCCATAAAAACAGTCAGCCTGGCCTTCAGTGAATGTCTAAATTTTTTGTTTTTTAAGTAGAATTGTATCTCCACGGACCCACCCGGGGAAGTTAGCTGCAAAATATACATTCCAATAGCTGAATGAGTTGACCTGTTGTATGGGGTTACTTAGTATTGTTCATGTAAATACTGGAGAATGTCTGTCAAATACAATGGTTTTCGTTGTAGCACAGTTGATGTTAAACTGTTCTGACAGTAGTAGGCAACAGGTTCAGCAGCTTCTAAAGGAAAATCCTGGGTTGTGTTAATAAAACCATGTCGCCAGCATCGAGAACAGCACACACTCTACTAGTAGCTATGCCTTCAGTGTCCGCCCATGTATTTAACAGCTGTGTTGTTATATGAGTGAGCTATGATGCCAAACTAGGACACCACCCTGCGTGAGACATTTAGAATGGGCACTTATCCTCCCCACAAGAAACTCAGAATTATAGAACTTAATTCATAGGTTCGTTCAAAGACATTCATTGAGTGCCTCTTGTCCTAGGAACTGGAGATACGGAGATGAATAAGAAGACATGGTCTCTTGTCCTGGAAGAACTAAAGGTACAGTGAAGACAGTGCAAATGGGTGTTACAACGTTTGCGCAAGCTGACTTGCGACTGTCAGTCACTGTTGTGCTCCTCATGTCCGGGTTTCCTGAAAATATATTAACTTGAATAGAGATAAATTCAGTGGTATTATGACACATGGTCTCATGGGAGCACTAAAGTGATCTGATCAGAAAATAAAATCACCATAAAAATCACATTATTGTGTTTTTACTTCTGATTTTTTTTTTAATAATAAAAGTAACACATGCTTACTATAAAAAAATCACCCACAATCACATCATTTTACTTTTTTTTGGGGGGGGGAGATTTGCATAGTTGAATATTTATGAAAAGGAACAAACATCGATTCACCAGTCTCTATTGAGGCTAATAATACCTACTCCACCATCTCGAGTCTGCCCTCCCATTATTTTGAACTACTTTTTTTCTTATCAAAGAGAATAATAATGATCAGTAGTGGATTGCACCTGAAACCTGCTCATTCTTCATGTTAGTTATAGCCTTGGAACTAATTGGGGGGAAAAAGGGTCTACCTAAGAGCAGTGAGTTGTTTTGTTTTATTTAAGCTTTTAGTGAGAATAAGAGTTACTAAATCTCGATTGAATAGATGACTTGAGCCTCTAGAATACAGAGAGATCATCATGTGATTCTAAAGCCCAGTACACAACTTCCACGCTCCTAAAAATTAGTGCCACCATGGTTCCTTTCGAAGAGGTCTTCCGCAGACAACACTTTTCCTACATTTATATCCATTATGGGCGCTGTCAATTTAACTTGAAGTCTTCCACTGGAATCGATCGTAACCACTTCTTCCCCCCACACCCCAAAAGACAAATGAGTTTCAAAATTATCTGAACTTAGTAAGTCAATGTATCATTCCAGGTAAGCCTTCTGAAGAGTTGTTTTACCAAAATTGTAGGACTTATTTGGCTTCTCAGAAGTCTTTCTTAGATGAAATATTAAAGATCAATATGAAAAACGCAGGTTTTTAATTTTTTACATTTTAGAAAGGGCTTCTCCTCAGGACTAGCACTGCAAAATTCAACACCGGATTTTCCTCTACCTTATCTCTATCTCTGATTTTGGCCAAGTCATCCCTTTGTATCTAAGTTTTTTCACCCAAAACTCATATCAATTGCTAGAAGGTGATGAAAACCAAATCATGACCAAGGATTAGAGAAGATAAATAAATTTATTTTTAAGAAAAGAATTTAAAACATATCTCTTTAAGATAGCAAAGGCAACATGAATGACTGGCTGTCACTTCATGTCTTTGATCTATAATTTCTTCACCTCTAAAATGAAGAGCTGAGTTAAATAATTTCTTGGGTCCAACATGGTATTAAAATTCTATTTCCATGTTATTCTATTATCATATAATGTTATTCTATCTGCAGACAAGTAGGAAATAAAATATCAGACAACAAACATAAATAGTACATCCATAGTAAATATCTATAAAATGCTTCCAATTTAGCCTCTTCAATAAGAAAGTGAAACCTCAAAGAGGCTTAGCTAGCAGTGAAAAGGTACTCTGAACCCTACAGTCAGACACAGGTTCAAGGTCAAGAAATTAATGCAGTCAGAACCCCAATAAGTAGACATGGTAGCAAAGAGAGTCATTTAGAGGATATCGGAAAAGAATTTGCCATTTTCTCCATTCTGGTTTTATTTTAACCAATAATAATTTTTTAAAAAGTACTTCCAAAGCAAATTTAAATTGTATTTAATAATAAAGTCTCAAAGTAGACATAGATTAGGCATTGCTCCAGGCCCTTCACACGCTTCTTGGGTGGCTGAAGGCCCTCAGCTTCCAGTGCATTCGAGGTGTGTATTAATGGCTTAGTACAATGGAGTATCTTAATGGCATATTTACTGAAGCCCTTAATCTACTCCTTCGGGGTGAAGAGATCAAGTGCATCCCTGTTGAAGCAGGGAGGCTCGCTACAGACAGAATGGCCGCTGCCGGCAGGGGTTCCCGGCCTCACCCTGTGGCTTATTGATAACCTCAGCTCCTCAGAGTTATACTTTGTCACCAGGCATTTTGAATGAGAATCTCCGACCTTTCATCAATACCTGTCAATCCACGCCCGGCGAAGAAAGCAATACAGTGTCGAGCAAAAGATTTAATTTAACGAGCTGGCCATAAACCTGTCATGGGTTGTTTTTTCTTAGCTTCCCTTCTTTCACCACTTCCCAAGCCAAGTCCAACCGAATACACAGGGTTCAATCTTCATCGAGAGACATCCCTGCAGACCTTCCCACCACCCGTCTGCGTAAGCTCCTGGAGAACGGGCCGCCATCAGGGCCTCAGTTTTGGTGACTGTTGAACAAACAGATTAAACTGAATGGTTTTAGAACTGGCATTCCATAATGCCATCTCATTTTTCCCCCCTTTGGGTAACTAGGAGTGTGAAGAACCCTGAATGCAGCCAAATTTCCAATTTTTGTCTCAAAAATATTTGATTTTTTCTTTTTCTTTTTTTTTTTTTTCCAAAATAAAATCTCTATGGTACAAAAAGTCTGAAGGTACCTATTTCAGCTTTACTCCTTCAGGGTGGTATTTAAAGAATGAATCCAGGAATGGCTGCTATTTAAAGAAGCAGTCACTAAAAAAGAGAATGAAACTTAGAATTTAGGACGAGATTGTTTTTAATGAAATAATATCACATGCAAGTGCGTCATCTTTTAACCTATCTGTGGAGGTCTGAATGCCATGCCAGTACCCCTGTGTTGTAAACGGCTTCACAAAAGAAGGGGCCCCTATAAATCAACTGCTTTTATTGTAGTTAAGGGGTTAGGGGAAAAAAAAGAAAAAAAAAAAAAGCCTAGTTCTGAAAAGGACCTGGGAATTGAAAATCACTCCTATGTACTATCTAGAGGAAAATGTATCAGAATAAAACTATATTCAGCTTCACCGTTGGACACAATTGCTAATCATATAATTATTAGCCATGTTATTACCAGCATTTCCAGTGCAAGCAACGGCAAGAAGATTAAAATGTTCTTAAACGTCGGCCTACGAAGCTGAAATGAAAATAAAGTGTAAAGGCCAGAGATATTCATTCTGCCTTTCTCTATGAACAATGACGTGCAGAATAACACATTCAATCAATCATTTCTGGGGTAGGCAAAAGAGGGGTAACGTAGAGGAAATCGGTTTTATAACAAGGTTCTAAGGGGGAGAAGGAGTGAGCTGAAAGGATGGATTCTTTAACCAAGTCGAGGGACCATTTTTAATCTGAAAAGGACAGAATACTTTAGCTAAGTCATACAGAAGCAATTGAATACCTTCTCCGTGAAGTGGCCTACACTTAGGCTGCAGGAGGATTAAACGAGTTATTTCTAAGTTCCTTCAAGTCCCTTTTTTCAATGATTCCTGGAACTTTCAAAGACTTATCCAAATGAAACACATGCCCAGTTTGAAGGCAAATCTGCCACAGAAAAAGCCTCCTTTCACACCCGGTTCTATCTCGCCTCAGTCGGTTTATTCAAGATCCTGGCCTTTCAGGTTTCTGAGCTCAAATTTTCATTTCAACTACTCTACCTCCTAGAAATACCTAATGGACTATTAAAGAATTGGCAAAGAGTAAAAGAAATATTTCATAACTGGTATTTTTATTTTGGTTAGAAAAATTCACAGGTTATTTTAATTCACTGCTATAGTTCTTCGCCCATTTTAGAAGAGCAGTTAGGGCTGGAATTTTTTTATTTATCTTTTCTCTAGACTACTGCAAATCATTAAAAATGCACCCCCAGTTGGGCCCACAGCTGATTACTGTTCTTTGCGAAATCCATCTGTAAAGATTCAGTATAAAATACATTTTACTTCCCATTTTGCTTGCAATCCTAGGTTACTTGGTGCCTCTGCTTCGGCTAATCTTGAACCTGATTTTCATAAACACAATGGGGTTAGAGCTCACAACTGTTGAGCATCACAGTTGCATAATGCTCTTGTAGGGTGACGCGAAGATATATAGAGCACCAAAGTTCTAAAAATAAGTGACTTGAGTGTGTATAGCTGACTCATTCCAATTAACGAAGAAGGTATTCAAATATTAAAATTCTGAATTAAGACTCTCCTTTTGTATTACGTTGAAAAGCTCTCTGAAGCTGCCGTTTACTATATGTTTACCATCCAGCAGCAGTAAGTTAAACGTTTGTTTAGTATGAGGGCTCCACCAGGCCATTCACACTGGATGCTGCACTTCAGAGACCCAGAACACACGCAGGGAGAGGAAGCGAAGTCAGCGGACAGAGGTCCACTGAGAATTTATCAGCTATTCACTGTCCCTCTGATTAACAGTTCTAATGATTCTATATAGTTCTAATGATTCTATAAAGTTTCAAAAAGTTAAATATTAGACATGAAAACACAATATTAGATATAAAATCAGTATTAAAATGAAGCCCTTTCATTGGCATTCGGTCAAAAAACTAGTTAAAACGAGGAAGGAATGCTACATTTGGAGTAAGAAGACCTAGGTCACTTACTACCTGTGGTTTCAGCTTCAGCTGCCTTGTGCGGCCAAGGCCATGGGCCTGAGTGTTCTTTGTAAACAATAAAGAACTTTGCGAAGTGTTTGAATAATTCAGTTTTCTGTGACATGTACAGAAAATGGAATTCATTTTTACAAAATTTTTACTAAAATGTTTCAAAGGAATGCAAAAGATTCCGAATAAAATTTTTTACTGCTTGTATCAGACCAAGGAAGAAAGTAGTGAGGTAGCAGTGACCCAAGAAATCAGGCAACAGAGAGCTCAAAATCGGGTATCAGAGAGAGCACTGAAAATACAGGAATCTAAGAAAGTGTGAAGGAAAGAGATGCACAATTTTCCACAAGACCTAATTTCAATTTAATTACTTATTTTTTAACTACAAAGCAGCAAAATATTCGTGCAAGCAGAGCTATTTATTGGCCACCCCAGGGCACTTGTCCTTAGATTGGCCTCTTCTTGCATCTTTACAATGTCTTTGGACACCTGTAAAATTCTGAGGGCCAAAGAAAACATCTGCTCACACCCCTACTTATGCCTCTGGGTCCTGTGAGCCAATGTTATTATTATCAATAATTATTATATCATCACAGTAGGATTTAGGTTAGACCACATATAGATGGCCGTGGTAAATTGGATAAAGTATTATTTTAATTTAGATTATACTAATTTATTTATGATTTATTGCTAATCCAATGAAAGGCCTCTAAATGTCTAAGTTCCCCAGGCCCAGAATTACTTAAACAAGGCCAAAAGAATTACACACAATCTTCAGTATGAAGTAGAAGTGTTGTTTAGTATGAAGCAGAAGTCTTGTTCAGCATGAACAACAGTGTGAGAGGAAGTTTGGAGATGTGTGACTTCCTCTAAGAAAGATTGGGGGTAAAGATCCCTTGCTCTTTATAAGACCCAGTTTAAATTATGTTACACTGATTTATTTTCAAAGTCACAAAATAGTCATGCAAGCATCTCCCCTAAGAAGTCACAGAGAGAAATATAGGTGAATGTTTTTCTCTGTACTGAATCAATCTTTCTTCCTCTCCATCTCTGTCCTTCCTTTCCTCCTCCATTCTTCCTTCTGTCTTTCCTTTTTTTTTTTTTTCTTTCTGAAAAGCAACGAGCTTAATATTAAAGATGTAGGAAACAATATAGCCTGGTCAACTTTTCATATTTATCGTTGTGTTCCCATGCTGCCTCGCCCCCAACCCTCCTAACAGTAATGATGTGGGCGGTGCAAGTTTTATTTGATTAGGTCAAAGTTGAGAATCCCCAGACAATTTTGACCCTTTTAATAGTCTTTGGTATGACAGAACACATAAAACCGAGAGGCCACTACCTATCTTATCCATGCATACCATCAACATCAATAGGTATTCCACAACAGCCTTGGGCAGTTTATTCTGACAAGTATTCTGCCCTCCAACCACTCCTGGATCTGATGACCTGGCCACTTTTGACTGCTCATTCATTCTTTGTATTTTCCTCTTATCTACTGTTTGTAAATAGAAATTGGCTAAATCTTACATTCATACATCTACATGAATCCTTCTGATGCTCAAGTAATACTGAATATATTTCTTTTAGTAACCAATAACATGATCGTGATATAGGAGATGAGAGAAATAGATAAGTTACTCGGAACTTTATTAGAAGTAAATATTCAACTTAGTCATTTCGTATACTGTGAATAGTCAAATATAAATCAAAATGTTTCTTTCATTCTAAAAAGGTGTGAATAGCGATAATTAATGGTAAAGGGAACAAAAAAGGTCGGTAATAATAATTACAGGAACATTAGAAGGATTAAATATGGTAACACAGAGAGGATGCTTCATCATAATGTCTGGCACAAAGAAAGAACTCAGTAAACGTCAAGTATCTTTAATGTTTTGTGAGAGGCAGGTCTGCAATGCATCATGTAGGTATACCAGGCCTAAGTAAACATTTGAAAGAACCTGGCTCCCTCTACCTGCCAACCCTTCTTTCTTCTTTCAAATTTTAGTGTTAAAAGATGTCAGGAAAAAAGATCACTAAACAGCAATGCTTGTAGTTAACATGAAGGAAATAAAAGTAACAGGGAATTTGACTCCAAAAACACCTAAAATGACCTTTTGAGCACAGAAGATGATTCAGATTTAACTGGTGCTATTCTGGATAATAATGCTAGAACTGCTCCCCAAGTTGGAAATCACATGATCACTGGAAAAGTTGGAGTCTGTGCTCAGCGAAGCATGAGGAAACAGAGTCTAAAACGGAATAACTAAATCTTAACAGTAGTTGAAATAACAACTTACTCCTTTATCTCTTTAGGATGGAAAATTATCCTTTTACTTGACAACCATACATGACAATTAACAAATGTCATGTGTATCTTCTGTTATATGAAACTAAAGATATAGCACAATTTCATTATGGTTATAATTCCTTTTACAATAATTTTTACTATGGAATATTTCAGATACTTCTTTAAATGCAGAGAATATAATAAACCTCTGGGTATATGCTACTTAGCTTACAAAATAAAACATTACAAATGTAATTGAATCACCCCATGACCTCATTTCCCAATTCCTCTTTTCCCTGGACCCCAAGGTAATCACCACACTGAATTTGGTGTTATTTATTCACATAGGATGCATTATCAAGGTTACTTTGTCAGGCCAAGATAAAAGGACCAGTCTTCTATGAATCTTTAGTTAATTATTCCCTTTGTGCTGCTGAGCAGAATTTACGATGTGGCAAGGTCTAATGATATCAGAATTACGCACTCTTTTTTTCTATTAAATCGAAAGAGGGAAAATATGCCATTTTAAGGCCACTCCAACTATGAAATGTAATGTCCTTAAAAAACAAAACAACAACCCAGGGATACTTAGAAAAATGGGGAGAAAAACTGTATAAATGTGGAAAGAATTCAAGATTTGAGTTTCGGCAACATGACAAACTATACATAAAACCCTCCTGCTAGATGGACTGGAAATGCTGGGGAAAATTACAGAAACCTTTTTTTAAGAATGCACAGCTAAATGCATATAAAAGAAAAATATCCAGGTGCAAGGAATAATGAAGCAACTCAAAACTGGAATGGCAAATGAGTAGGCTCCCCTGTATTTGCCTCAATGGTGGGTGGTGAGCACTGGTTGCAATCTAAGAGTCTGGTTTTAAAGGAAACGCAAAGGGTGAGAGATGAGATCCCCACAGAAGGGCTGAACTCTCAGTTGAAGGGGAGGAAAAATCTGCCCAGCAGCAAAACAAGACAGTAGACAATAGGGAAACTGGTTTATCTGGTGTCCGAGTGCTGAAAATAAATCTCTTGAGAATTCATAATATGGCTTGCATAACACAGAGGATTGAATTTATGTCACATGTGGTCTAGGAAGCCAGTCAAGAAATTAAAAAGTATTAAATCCTAAGCCAGGGAGGGGTCCTGTTGGAGAGCACACAGAAGTAAACCCAAGACTCTCCTGGAAAGACGTTCCTAACCCAGGTTGCACAGAAATTTTATAGATAAAGCCCTGCTGAAGGTAAGCTCACAATAAGATTTAAAACAGAAGAGAAAATGATCTATAGTAGGTAGACTCAGCAGCCAAAAAACGGCAGACGAAAACACCCAAGAAATTAACACAATAGAATTGTCTGCTAGAAGCCACTAAAAATTTATGACTGACAGAATTATCACATATTTAAATGCATTAGTCTAAAATTCCTTAAAATTCTGATAATGCAGTGTAAATTCTGTGTTCCTTTACATACATAAAAATGAAAAAATGGGTAATCAACTGTTAAGGGAAAGATTAGTAAGTGCATTTGGAGAGGAAATGAGGGCAAAACAAGAAATAGACAACATTGCATTATTGGCCACTGAATTACTTTGATGCCACATAGCAGATAAAGTTGTGAATGCACTTAAGAGTTGGCTATTATAGGGAAACACGGCCTCCTCTTGGAAATGTGCATATTGAGGCTCTTTCCTCAAAAGTATCTGTGAAAACAATGATGTACAGCAAGCAACTATGCATACAGAATCTGCAGGATGTGGGTCTGTACATCAAAGTTAACAAAGGGAGAGGTGATGGTGAAGAAAAATTTTATACTCATCTTTAAATCTTTCCTACATGTAACTATTTGTAATGCTTTATAAAAAATGATCAATATATTCACTATTGACTCCTTATTTATTTTATTCTGAGGCCCCCATATAATAGACAGTGTGGTTTCATTATCTGTTGATTATGTTTAACCCGAACGTAAACTTTCTGCCCAGCCAAATGGAGGCAAACAATGAATTCTATTTTATATTTCCTGTCATTTCTTGCCATGTGCACGGGCATATTCTTAACTGGTCCTTATTGCATCACATGTGTTTTCATTTAGTCATCAAATATTTTCCTGTAAGCTTACCATGTGTCAAGCACTGTGTTCTAGCAGCTACATTATGAGGATAGTTTCAAAACCTATCTTATTGCCTCCAGTGCTTCTTACAGATTTAACCCTCTTAAAACACATATCGCTGACCTATTCAAAACCCTTCAATGGCCCCCTGAATAATACAGGCCAAACATTTTACCTTGATATTAAAATACCCTAAAAAACTAGCCTGAAAGGATCTCTCTAAAGTTTTCTCTCACCTCTCCCCTAGGTGTTTATTTGCATTGGCTTGGGAGGCAGTATCTTCCAAATAAGCCATATAGATTCCTCCCTACCAGAGAGTCATACTGAGTAAAAACAAAACCCAATTATATTCGAGTTACAAAAAACTTATAAGAATTATAAGGATATGAAATCGTAATACGTAAAAGAATACAGAGACATAACATTCGAATACCAATCAAAAGAAAACTAGCATAGCTTTATTAAATCAGACAAAGTAGATTTTATGGCCAAAAAAACATTACTAGAGACAAAGAAGTGCATTTCATAATGAATGGTTTGATTCATTAGAAAGATACAAGTCTAATGTGTATGTATGTATTTAATAATATAGCTGCAAAATATACATAAAGAGAAAATTGACAGAATTATAAAGAAAAGTAGAAAAATCAACAATCATATGCAAAGTTTTCATACAACCTTCTTATTAACTGACAGAACGGGCAGATAAAAAAAACGAGTAGAATATAAGATATTAAAAGATCCAATTACTAAATCTGGACTAATATATAGAGAACACTGTACCCCAAAACTACAAAATAAATGATTTTTATGAAATATTAATAAGAACTGAGCATATGTTGGGTTAGTAAAGCAAGTTTCAACAAATTTCAAAAACTGTTCTTTGACCACAGAGGAATTATGCTAGAAATCAGTAATAAAGTACTTTGAAAATCCCTGTATATTTCAAAGGAAAATTAAGAAATGTCCTAAATAACCCATAGGTCATAGAGAAACATTCTAATAGAAATTAGAAAATATTCTAACTCAATGATAATGGATAATTACATATCAAAACATAAGATCAACTAGAGCTGTTCTAGGAGGGAAATTTATAGCTTTAAGTGCATATTTTAACAAAGAAGGATTCAGAAAACCATTAATCTAAGTATTCTTCTCAAAAACTTAGAAAAATAAGGAAAATTAAGTTCAAAGAAATGGAAATAATAAGAATAAAAATTAACAAAACAGAAAAATATATGCAATAGAAAGAATAAAGCCAAAAGTTGGTTCTTAGAAAAGACTAACAGAATTGGTAAGTTTCTGCTGAAATTAATGAAGAAAAGAGAGATAATACAAATAACCAATATCAGGAATGATGAGGGATCTAACATTACAGATCTTACAGACATTATAAAGATCACAAAAGGATAATATGAATAATTTTATATCAAGAAATTTTAAAATGCAGAAGAAATGGATAAACCCCCAGAAAACTACAAATTGCCAAAACTTACAAAAGAGGAATTACAAAAATCTGACTAGTTCCCCATCTGCTTAGAATTAGGAATCAAACTCATAATTATGACTTCACAGTGAATCTTAGAACTAAGGAATTATTCTCTCACACAAATTCTTCCAGAAAATAGAAAAATGAAAACAAAAATATTTCCCATTCATTTTATGAAGCCAAAGAAATGCCACTGCCAAAACAGGACAAGGGGAGCACAAAGAAGTAACATCACAGGCAAAACCCGTAAGATGCGCGTAGATGAAAAATTCCTCCTTTTCAGCAAACCAAATCTCAAAAAAAAGAATAATGCCCATAACCAAGTTAAGTTTGTTCCAGGAACATGGTTGATCGAACATCTAAAAATCAACCAAAATAATTCAACATAATAAAATAAAGAAAAAACAATAATACGGTTATTTCAATCAACATAGGAAAAGGATTTTATACGCTCAATATTAATTCACAATTTAAAAACACATGAAAAATTCTGGTAAACTAGAAACAGAAAGGACTAGCATTAATTCCATTAAGGGTTTCTTCATCCTTGACTTCTGTATAATACATTACTGTAGGGTATAGCAAATGCACTGAGGAAAGAAAGTAAACAAAAGGTATAAGGAAAGAAAAAGAAGAAATAAAATAGCCATCATATAGAGATGTAAAAAATCCAAAAGAATCTTCAGAAAAATTATTCTAATTAAGAAGTTAGAAAGTTTCTGGATATAAAGTCTAGATATAAAAATCAATTTTATTTCAATTAACCAAAACAAACTTTCAAAAGTATTATTTATAATTGCATCAAAAAATATCAAATTCTTAGAAATACATCTACAAAAGATGTCTCCCTAGGAAACTATAAAACATTACTGAACGATATTAAAGTCTCAAATACATACAGTCTTCTGCAAATTAGAAGACTCAATAACTGTGTCAGTTCTCAAACTGATCTCAAGATTCAAAACAATCCCAATAACAAATCTATCTGGTGTGTGTGTGTGTGTGTGTGTGTGTGTGTGTGTGTGTAACCTGATCATCTGAATTTAAAATGTATATAGTAATGAAAAAGGCCCAAACTAGTTGAGACACTGTTAACAAAGAACAAGCTGGGAGAACCTGTTCTACCTGATGTCAATCGTATTACCAATCGACAGTGATAAGATGGTGGTCCTCACACAAGAACACACAGATTGAATAGAACAGAGAGCTCAAAACCACTCTGCACACACATGCTTACTTGATTCGAAATACAGGTGGCGTTGCAGAGCACTGAAAAAAGATAATCTTCAACAAAAGGCATGAGGTCAATGGCGATCCATAGAAGAAAAAAAATGTCACTGAACTCCTAGCATGTGGATCTGCACAGCAAAGCAAATACGCTTTTACAAGATAATATAAGAGAATATTATCATCATGTCCAGGATGAAGATTTCTTAGCACACACACACACAACCACTAAACATCACATAATGGAATAAGACAGTTAAAACACTTATAAGTATCAAAAGGGTTATATCCAGAATATATAAAGCACTTTTATAAATCAGTAAGAAAAATAAAAATTTTTTAAATTTATAATACTTCGCAGCTATCCTAATTGCCAACATGTGAAAAGTGGCTTGATCTCATTAGTTATTAGGGAAAGGAAAATTAAAACTACAATAAAGTAACACTACACTCATCAAAATGGCTAAAACTAAAAAGATCAATACTAAAATAAAAATTGGTGAGGGTTTGGACCAATAGTGACTCATATCTGCTGTTGAAAAGTGATTTGGCATTATCTACAAAAAATGAGCATACATGCACCCTTTGAATGAGGTATTTGAAATGCACATGCAATGTGAGTCAAAAAATAGGTACTAGAATTTCATAATAGCATTATTTGTAATAGCCTCAGACTGAAAACTCCAATAACACTAGAACAGAAAAATTATATAGTCCTGCAATAGAATACTATGTGTGTGTGTGTATAACAGTAAAAACGAACAAACTATAGCTACATGCAGTAACATGGATATATACTACAAAAGTCATACTGAGTAAAAGAAAAACAACACAAAGGAATATATATTGTACGTTTGTATATACACACTTACATAACATATACGCTAAACATAGGTGAAACTTAGCTACGCTGTTTCACTTGGGATAGAGGCTAGTGTTGGAGAGGAGAAAGGAAACAGTGGTTGAGATGACACATGAAGAGGGCTTCCAGGCTGCCAGCGTTCTAGACTGTGGCATGTACGTGGGTATCCACTTTGACCTAATTCATTGAGCTGGTGCTTTGGTTCACTTCACGGTATATATACTATGTTACGCACGCACAAAGAAGGCTGAAAGACTGGCCACAGATTATAGTAGACAGGACTCCGGTGCTCATATAATTCTTATACTACTGACTTACTTCCTTTTAGCTTGCAAATAGAGAAATTTTTCACATACAGAACATTTCCATTAAAATAGTATTTTCTCTTATCATAGTCACTAGCTACAGAGCATCTGCAAAATGGTTACTAGTTATTAAAACAAGAAACTATTCTTACACTATGTTGTTTCTTCAACACTAGCACATTTCATGCTTTGGTTGACAAATCCTTTAAAAGAATTTTAGTACAAATAATATATTTCGAAAACTTCTTCAGTTTTAAAAGGCGGCTTTCTTATTTTGAATCCAAAAGTAACTAGATGTAAGAGAAGCACAAACTGGACCCAACAGCATAAAGTTGCATTCCTGCTAACGATGATTTTGTTTAAACACACAGCATGCCATATTCCAAAAACTCCAATATTTTTGTAATGGCCACTTGAGAGCCTTATTCGGAGCTGTGTGTGATTTCTGATGGTCTTGCTTACAAGTGGATTTTTCTAAGAATTCTATTTATTATCTAAATCTGGAATGGAAGGAGGAAATCTGGAACAACGGGTCCAAATTGGGCCAACATTTCTGTGATGCCACAAGCCTCATCCTCTGAGGAATGCCCTTTGGAAAACCACAGATTTCTACGCAACTTTTTACCCCGGGCAACCTTCTGATAGCCTTCTACATGGTTCAATCTTAATTATACATGACAAGTATTCACTAAAGATTTTGATTAAAATAAAATTGTTTCAAAAAATGTAGTTTTTATCCCATAGTTCCTTCACAACTCATAATGGTGGTGGGTGTTAGGCTACCCACATGCCTTTTTAATCCTCCCAAGTTTTAATATAGCTTTAAATAGAATAATTATATAAGTGTATGGGAATAAAACTAGACAACTGATAATTTCAAGAAAATTTTTTTTTTCTAAAAGCTCCAGTGACTTAAAAAAAATGAAAGAAAACTGAATAGGTTCCTTACATCTCTCCTATTAGTTACTGAATGCTACCTTAAAAAAAATAAGCACTATTTTAAAATAAACAGTAAAATTCCTTTGTTTTGTCTTTGGTAAACACCTGAGTATGTTATAACAATAGCTACATGGGTCATTATCATTCTCCTTTTACCGAGGCTACGAGGCTACCCTCAATTTCGTTTCCATATCCATTGAACATGCGATTCTTATAAATTTAACCGTTGAAAACAAACAGCTGGCCGAACTCTCTGCTCAGTTTTTTGGATACTTTGCTTCTTGGTAAGTGATCAGTATTTTGATACTGCTGTAGTAATAACAGGAAATGATCTGTTAAAATCTGGATGTCCAGCTATAGATGAATGCCAGGGTAAAGAGGAGAGCTAGTCTTAGAATAAAGTCTATAAAAACAGCTTGGGGAGTTATTTCCAAGACCACAGGGGGAGAATCGTAATTTGCTCTCAACATCAGAAAAGCAAATGCCTAGTGGAAGAACATCTTATGGTGATCATTGGACTGCATCAGTGGAAAGCTGCCGGCCACAAACACAGTAATTAAAATGACTTCAATTGGTAAATGGTAGAGCTTCAATTATACATGATGTGATATACCATTTCCTGAAATAAAAATTCACTCAGAAAAAGTTTCATAAACATGTAGAACTCTCCTAAATTGGTCCACATGTAATTTTGCTTATATTTGCAAAATATCAAGTTGGATCTATTCACCAGAAAGGCAAGAGAAGACAAACAATGGTGGTAAGACTACCATAAAATAAAGGAAAGGTAGTTTCAGATAAAAATGAAAAGTAGACGGTTATTAGGACTAAAAAAATAATTTTAACTTTTCATATAAAATTGCCATTGATTACAGACATTTTCTTAGATTGATAGTAGGGGTTTTCTAATTGATGAGCCTCCAGATTTGTCCTGTTAACATAAGAAACCATTATCACAGATAATTAATAAACGAATCCCCAAGGATTTCTTCTTCTTCATGTTCCTCTAAGCCTTTCTGGACACCACTGAACAAAAACAAACCAGCGAAACAGCAGACCATAAAACACAGAGAGCTTCCTCACAGAAGGCTGGCAGACAACCTTGCACAGGAAAAATTTCTAAATATCACACTCTAGATCTAGAGTCACAGCAGAAGTGGGAAATGCCAGAACAATGTGAGCGAAAGAAGATAATGCTGACATAGACAGTCCACAAAGCAAAAGTGTCCACATATAATCACAACTATCATTTTAAAAAGGTAATTAATAAACTATTGAGAATGCAATAAAAATATTACATAAGACATCTTATTAAGAATTTTAGCATAATTTTCTAAAACACTAGAAATATATCAAATATTTGTATCTGATTCATAAAATTTTACTCATAAAAATTTATAGTCAGTGTATTAATTCGTATTAAATTAGTAAGTCATAATGGCTAAATGAACAGAAGGCATGGTGTCTCAAATTATTTTTCAAGATCTGTATGTGTTTTACTAGTTGAGACCTTTCAAACAAGAGTAAATTTGCAAAACACCACTTGATTCCAAACACACAAATCATCTGTTTCAAATTAATTGTTATTACTCATATAAAAACAATGACAATCTGGATTCAAGAAGGATGGAAAAGTGAATAACTAGCTGATGTTACAAATAGTCTTTCTTTCCAAAATTCCACCTCCTCCAACTCTCTTCTCCACACTCCCATTCGTTAATATGAGATCTTACCACTCTAACTTCTAATTTGGTTGTTCAGAAAACTATTATTTTCCTTAAGAGACAGGAAGTAACTGCAAAGCAAGGTTCACAATGATTTACCATGGTTTCCCTATTACATCTAACTTAACACCCAGTATCCATTAGATTTTTCAGAGCTGTGTATTTATTAGTGTTCAATGAACTGCTGTGTTTTAAAATTCCAGTTTTATAGTTTGTGGTATTTCCTCAGGTAATAAACTGATTTTAAGTCTTATACTTAGATTACATGTGAAATTTAAAAATTTAAATCTTATAACTGCAGTTCATCAGATAACTCAAAAATGTATACTCATTATAAATAAATGACTAAATTTGTTGTCATTTTATTAACTGTTAAAATGGCTTTTCAATCTTAGTTTTTGATTCTCAGATCCTATACAGTGGGAAATAAGTTTATCCATGTTGTTGCATGTGTTAATTGTTGAGCAAATACTACTATATGAATATACCACAATTTGTTTATATTCTGTTGATCGACATTTGGGTTATTTTCAGTTTTGAGATATTACAAATAAAGCTATGAACACTCACGTACAAGTCTTTGTATAAACATTCTGCTTTCTTTTCTCTTGGGTAAATACCTAGGAATGGAATGGCTGAGTCACATAATTAAGTGCCTGTTATAACTTTTTAAGAAATTACCAAACTGTTTTCCAAAGTGGTTATACATTAATTACATCCTCATCAGCAGGGTGAGGTCCAGTTCCTCCATATGTTCACTAACCTTTTGCAATTGTCTTTTTAATTGTGGCCTTTTCAGTGGCTGTGAAATGGTATATCATTATGATTCTACTTTGCTTTTCACTAATGTCCAAAATTCAGCATCTTTTCATATGCTGATTTATAAATCACATGTATTCCTTGGAAGTGACTGTTCAAATCTTTTGCTCATTTTTAATTGGATTGTCTTCTTCCTATTGAGTTGTAAGAGTTCTTTATTCTAGATATAAATTCTGTGTGGGATATATAATCTATACTTTTAAAAGATGAATGCAACTGTTTCAGATAATTATGCTTTGTTACTATAACACAGGGTCTATCTGTACTTTAAATAAGCCTTATAATAAGGGGAGGCATTATTTCCATAATCCTCAGATACCAAGTTTTTCCAGGTAGTCAGCCAGCTGGCATATGAAAAATAGAAAAAGAAAGCGGAAGTAGAAAACATACTGATTTTCTCAACATTCTTCTTAATCCCTCCTAATTTTAGGAGTCTCTTAGCAAACTATTAGTAGTCGCAGATGACAGACTGGTGTAAATGATAATTAGTCCTCCTTTTGTCTTTTAAGCAATTTTTAAAAACCAGCTGGCAAGTAGTGACATTATTACTAATAAAACCTTCTGTATTTTTAATTAGATCTCTCTGCCTCAGACCAAGACCTTGTTGTTTACATGAATGTTTTCCTTATCACACTAAATAAAACAAAACATCTAATACAGTGCCTAGCGTATATACTGCTATTCTAATTTCCTAGGTTCTCTCCTTTGTTCTTAACTCCTATCCATGTGTTTTCCTTTAGTCCTCTCTCCTACCCTTTCCAGCACCCCACACCTAGACTGGGGTTAATTTGCTGATCCCAAAAGAGTTTTGGTTACAGACTATTTGGTGACCCTACAGATCACCTACCATGCTTCTTCAAAGATAACAAAATGCACATGACAATACACTCTTTGTGAAACTCATAGAAAGGACAGCAGAGATTCTTAGTGAAAAAGTAAATCCTTTTTTTTAATAGTTTCCAGTTAAATGAGTACACTCTGCCAGAATAAAACAAACACAAAATAATTTTTTAAACTTTACTATTTAAGACTTCAGTCTACCCAGTAATGCAAGAACCACCAAGCAATTTTTCCCAAACAAGAGCCAATCTGGGTAAGTTCTGTAGCTAAATAATCATCCTTCCAAAAGTAATAGATATAGAAAAAACAAGTATACAAAATAAAATCTACTCATTTTAAACCATGGAAAGAAACATATTGAAGCGCCTTTAGTATCTTTGTATATATAAAGAATAATTTCATACATTTAAAAATTTTTCATTATCCCTCAGGAATGCTTCAGTCAGATACAAATTTGAAACACTCTTCTAGAGCAGCACTAGAATTTGAATAAACAGCGGATCATACTGATAATCTGTCATGATAACAGTATATAGACAACTCTAGGGTTCAAAGTCTTCATGGAAGTAATTGTAACAGAATTAACTATATTCTCCAAATCAGAGTGATTCTCATCAGACACCTAATGCTAAGCTTATTTTGACAGTTTTAATTTTAAAAGGCTCAATAACAAAAGAATAAGCTTCCTCTGGATAGAAGAAATAATAATTTTGGCCTAATAAAGATAATACCTACTGATAAAACATAGGTTTGCTCCCAAACAAGCAATAAATCATTACCCTAATACATGGTCCCTATATGAATTAATTATTTGGAGTAAAAATTGTAGATATCTTATAATTTTTTAGTTCAACTGGTTTTCTTTTAGTATAAGGAAAAATTTAATGATTGGCTTCAAATCCATTTTTAGTAATACAAAGTCGTAAGCTTTATTATGTTAAAGAAAATAAAGATAGTATGACCCAATTTTATTAAATCTACAAGATACTTTTCAATGAATACAAAAATTGTAAATTAGCTGATGCTTTTTAAATAAAGATACCAGATACATTTACTGACAAGAGAAAACAAAGATGTGTTTAATGACTTTTGTTGTTTTCAAGTCACCTTATTGAACGATACATCATAAAATCAATAGTTGTACATCTAGGAAATTTACCAATGGAGCTCTCTTCCACTGGTGTATATATTTTAATTTGTCTCATGTGGGTGTCTCTTCCATTTTGGTGATTGGCTAGAACAGCAATCTGTATCATGAATGTGCGAGTTGGCTTCTTATGATTATCAGTTAAGGGAACGTGAATCCAGCCACTTGGTTCCACCAATTCAAGTTGCTGCCAGGAAAAGAAAAGTCGGATTAGGTTTTCACCCAATGATTATATTATCACCCAATGAATATCTTATAATGAATGAATTCTAAAGCTGGCTCATCGATATGGTGTTGGACAGGTACTAGCCTTATCAGGGTGATTACTTCATCAGTACTATAAATGTCTAATCACTATGTTGTACACCTGAAACTAATGGTGTATGTCAACTGTAACGGAAACAATTTTTTTTTAATTTTAAATAGAAAAAAAACATTCATTTAAAATTAACCTCTAGCTCACTGAAAGAATGACAATATGATAATAACCATCACCAGTTGTCGGGCACTTTTACCATGGCCTGTTTTTACAGTTGCTAAGCACTTTACATGTACTGTCTTAGTAGGTAAAACGAAAATAGATGTACGTAGTCTTAGTGTTTATAGAAACTTGTACAACACACAAGTTTAGAATTAGACATGTATGAATGTATACACCCAACTGAAGACCATGCTGATACCAGTAAAAAAAAACCTACCATAATGCTTCTCATATATTTTATTTCATGCCTAATATATCCAAACTATATAACAATCAGATTCTATACAAATTACAATTATATTAACAAAAGAAAATCATTCATTAAATAAGCATCAAATAAAGCTTTATTCTTGGAAAGTGATTTACCTAGTCTGGATGACGATCTAAAGCTAAAATCTAGATTTTTAATGTTTTTCAATAAGAAATGCTAGAAATTTTTTTCAATTTTTAATTTTATTTTAATCAAGAGTCCAAACTGTCCTTCTTTAACAAGAAAAGGAAAATCATAAGTCAAAAGGTAAACCAAGTTTCTAAATATTTTCCTAAGGTTATGGTTTTTTAAAAATAAATATTGAGTTTTAAATTAATTATTGAACACATATGAACTATATGCATCACAGAAAATATAGGTTTATCTTATCGACACAGTAGATGGCAATGAATGAGTGTCAAAAATCTGAATCAGGATTTCATGAGTTACATGAGGAAAACAAATTAAACAAAGTCCACTGTATCTTCTTTTCCTTCCCCTCTTCCTTTACTTCCTTCACATTTCTCCTTCTTTTCTTTCTTTCAATTTATCTTTTTTTTTTTTTTTTAGGTGAGGCAATCCTTGGTTGACCTCACAGACTGCAAGGACCTTGTCAGCTTACAATCCTTTATTTTTTATTTTTTACGCCCACAGCACCTGGTCTTCCTAGGTGACCTCCCGTCCAAGTACTAACCAGGCCCGACCCTGCTTAGCTTCCGAGATCGGACGAGATCAGGCTTGTTTAGGGTGGCATGGCTGTCGATAATCTTTTTCATTTTTTCCCTTCTTTCCCTTTCTTTCTTACCTTCCTTCCTTTTTTATTTTTCTTTTCATTTTTTTTTTTTTTACAGAGAAAGAGGGTGGGTAGAGATGAGGCAAGAGAACCATAATCTTTAAAAAGGTAGTTGTGCTTAAGACTGAATGATTTTTTCCTTTAACTACAAAATATAGAATAATTGAATCTCCACTCCTCATGGTATTTTTGGTCAGTGCTATTTTATAAACTTCCATTAGCACTAACTTAAAATGAGTGCAATAGAGACTAGATATATCTGGTTTCTATCACTAACTTTTATTCAGGCCACAAATAGTACTGAGTATTTAAAATGTTCAAAGCATTGCTCTAAGTATAGTTAAGCATACAAAACGTGAATAAAGCCTTGTTAAATCTTAAAAAATAGAAGAGAGACAAACATCCTCTCTGGCTTCATTCAATTTCTTCACGTATAAAGTAAAGGGACTGGATAAATTATCCACTGTTCCTTACAGCTCTGACATTCAATGATTCTAAATAAAGGAAATAAAGTAGGAAGATGTCCACATCCTTCCCCCAAACCTGTGAATATGTTGACTTACACGGCAAAAGAGACTTTGCAGGTGTGATTAAGTTAAAGATCTTGGGACGGAAAGATTGTCCTGGATTACTAGATGGGCCCAATGTAATCAGAGAGGAGATGGGATGACAGAAGCAAAGGCTGGAGTGATGCGATCACAAGCCAAGGAGTGGCAGCCCCTAGCACCGAGAAGAGGCAAGAAAGTTCTCCTCTAGAATCTCCAAATTCTAGAACCCACCCACCTGACATCTTGATTTTAATCCTTTAGACCCATTTTGGACTTCTCATTTCCAGAACTGTAAAATAATAAATGTGTGCTGTTTAAGCCACTAAGTTTGTGGTACTTTGTTACTGCAGAAATAGAAAACTATCATAATGGATATACATAGGAATTCTGAGGAGGGAAAAAGCACTTCTGGTTGAAATAACCTATTCTCCAGGTAAATGTACAGTAATGAATCTCAATGAACAAAAAGCGAAACTAAGATTGTAAATTCAACTCCTTACTAATAGAACGTTTTTGACAAATTTAACCATATTTCTGACAGCGCAATGTTATTTTTAGAGCACTTACATTTTAAATTCTTCAGTGTACCAAAAGCTGTATTAAGATTTTATAGCACATATAATTTCTGGCATGACATATACAGAATTGTAAAGGTAGTAAATTATTCAATAAATAATTAACTATTTCTCCAGAACACATCATAAAGTTTATTGATCTCAATCACTAAAAATATATTACAAAGTATGTACAGCTCTTAATATCTCTCAAATGGCTTCACCTTCGACTATATTGCCTGGAAGTCATAAACACCAACTCCTGTGTCTATTTCAGTTCTATTGGGCGCAGTTTGAAATTCTCAGTCATCTCTAAAATGTTATTATTCTGATACTACCAATATTTTAACTTATTTCATAGACTTAAAAAACCTCAAGTATGTGTGTGTATGTGTGTGTGTGTGTGTGTGTGTGTGTGTGTGTGTGTGTGTGTGTGTGTGTGTGTGTATGTATTTAACTTTTGGAAATTTTTGATTAAAAGGTTAATATATTTAAGCCAAAAATTATTTATTTTTTATATTTTAAACAGAAAATTAATGAAAGGCAAAATTTTGCCCAAATTCCTTTCTTTTTACTCCCATTTCGGGTTTGAACCTCGATAAATGAAAATTTCATTACCTTCAAAATAAATTATTTTTCTGTATTCCTCCTTGTTCTTTCTTTCCAACATCTCCCCTGTTGAGTCCTTTTTCCATATATGCACTAACTCGAAAAGTTTTCTTTATTTTTTCACCTGCTAGTTATCTTTATCCCATTCCAATCTGCATTTTGTCCCACCAATGAAACCAATCTTGTTAAAGTCACCAGTGACCCTCACCTTGCCAAATCAATTCCCTCTCAGAACAGCTGTTTGACACAGTTTATTACTGTATTCTGGATTTTATCTAATGATGTGCCTGACCAAGATCTTTTTATATTTTAAATTTTAATGCTTTCACAGCTTTGTATAATGTTGTAGTTTTATACTATATATATAAATGACATGGTTGACTAGAGAGAATGTTGTAAACAGAAAATAACTAGTACTCGGTAAAGACAGATAAAATTAAAGATTAATAAAGTTAAGACTTATTAATTCTAAGCTATATAGAATACTTGAAATTATGTGCTTAAAAATACATCTGAGTGAGCTTAGAAGAGGGTCCTTCCTCAGTGATGAGCCTGCGACGAGCCTGCAGCCTGATGGCCCTTGTGACATCTGAGCAGAGGATGCAGCCTAAGCTACGCCTAGCGCCCTGGCTCACAGAAACGGGAGATAATGATTATGTGTTGTTCAAGTCACTAAGTTTGTGTAATTCGTTGCACAGCAATAGAAAAGTAATATACAAGGGTGGCAGATAAATAATGAATATTAAAAAGTTGTATAAAACTGGTGAAAATTCCGCGTTAAAAAATGTCTAGGGTTTTACAAGTGTTTGATACAATTCCTGGTGTTAAATTGAACTAAGAAGTTCTCTGACATTCCGTTTCATCTCATCATTTGACTATAATTGTGCTTAGTCCATTTAATTACTTATAAAATACATGTTGTAGGGGCAACCTACATGGAAGGTGCTCTACCCAGCAGCTGAAGAAGCCACGTAATGGACCACGGCAGCAGCACTGCTGCCAGCCCAGAGCCCACCAAGTCGCTTTGGAATAGGAGCCAATATTCCTTTAACTCCTCGGTGTTTCTTCCTTGGTATCAGCTACTATGGTGCAAAGCCTATGACGATGAAAACCGTACATAGATACAACCCATTAGAGCTTCTCTGAATGTATCTCCTAGCCTGGCTCCAAGATCTGCTTCCTGTGAGCAACCTCTAAGCCACTCACTATTTCTACTCTAGCTGTGATTTACTTAAGGGTAGGGGTACCCCTCCAAGGATATAAGTGAAGTACTAACTCCATCATAAACAAAGCATACATTTAAAAAAGCAAAAGTCATTCATCAATAAAAATCATGTCAAATATTAAATATAAAGTCATTTACATGTCCTCTCCTGTTGCTAATCCTATGTCCCTGGAAAATAAAATGAGAAGATACAACTACCTGATATTTGCTTCCAGAAAGCTGTCTTCCTCCCCCTGCTCTCACTACCTCCTTCTCCTTCATCACCCATAGTTGTGACTTGATGAGACACTACAGGATCTGCTGACACATGAAGCAGCAGATTCTGAAACTTTAACCATCTTTTCACATAAGAAAGAATAGAACCAGTTAACAGCAACGATGACCTACTTGTAGAGAAAGAAAGTCTAATATAATCCAAGAGAAACTTTGTGAATTCCAAATGTGTTAAAAGTAAGGATACTACAAAAGCAGCTTATTAACAAGAAAGAGATCTGACTCAGAGCTCAGTAGACAGCAAGCTCTTTGGCCCTACTGAAGAAGGCAACCGCCTAAGATGACGACTTTGAGGTCGAAGTCAGTCACCCCGCTACAAACAGTACACATTCATTTTGGACTAGTAAGTCAGAAAGTTTCTATACAGAAAAATTCACTCCAGAAAGAGTTCCTGAAGGTTAAGATTATGTAGCTTAACTGGTTTTAAAGCTACCTGTTTTTTAAAAAAGAGAACAACAACAAAGTAAGAACTAGATAAAATGTTCTACTAATCTAATGAACAATTCTGAGTAAATGAACAAATCGAAGTCAATGTCAGTTTAAAAAACTAATTTCATCAAAAGCCCAAAATGGTACAGAAATGTTAAGAAGAAATTGCAGAAAATGTCTGGACAATGAAAAGTGACTTTCCCAGTTAATCAGACTTAACTATTATTAAAAAGAAAACGGTAAATATAAATACATGTACACATACATATTAAAATTATGCATTGGTTTTGTTGTGAAAGGAAAGCTAAAAGTTTATGCAAGTGAAGGAATACTCAATAAATGACAGCAATAGATAAAAGCATGTAGTCCAATAGAGAGAACATCAGGTTGTTATCAAAAGACCAAGATCTGAATAGCAATTCTAGTCTTGAGATTAAGCAAATTACTTCTCCTTGCTAAACCTTTACTTTGCCACCTGTTAGGTGAATCATATGAAATTACTGTTTTTGTCCATCAAAAATAAAATTAGGGTAATTATATTCCTGCATAATTTTTAGACTTTCCTCTTAGGAATGTTGTAAGGTAATAAGGTAATGTTTCATTACTGCAAAACCCATGGGATCTTTTTCAGTTGGAACCTCTTAGGTATTTAGAACATTTTCAGGTACTCCTTCCTGTATCATTCCTTTCTCTCTGGAGACTCTTCTGTCTGTTCTGTAAGTTCTGGGTTCCTCATAGTCCTGTTCTAAAACTAGTCTCACACTACAGAGTTTAACTACACAACTGTCCAACACAACTGAATCCAGAACCATGACTTCAGGTACCTGTCTCCTTCTCCTGGGCTCGGATCTGCATCACTGTCTGAATGTCAAGTGGATCTATGCTGATGATTTAAAATTTTATACCCCCTTTTTAAGAGGCAACTTCTGAAGGTACCAACAAGAGAACAGCACAGATCTGGAGCTAATGCTAGTCCCTGCTTACCTCTTCGGCTTTATCTAGAATGGTCCTCCCCCTACATTTCAGCCATATAATCTGCAATAATGCAAAAATAATTTTATACTGTGAAAGAAACTAACTCTAAAAATATTCCAAACATCTAGAGATGGCAAAGAGATATTAATTTTATTTCATTTAAAGTGGGTCAGCTATTGTGCATATGCAAATATTTTTTAATTAACAGAAATTAATTGCTTGGAAGATAAGAAAACAAGAGCGATAGAAAAGAAGAAAACCAATGGCTCAAAGCAGCTAGCAAATGTGAAGTCAGAAAGAACGAACAGAGAAAGAGGGAAGAAAATATGAAAGAACATAATAGCACCACCCAAAACTGAAACGCAAGTGTCTCCTCATTGATACAATCTGCTGTGCATCCAACACAATGAAGGAAACACATCTCTCTCTCTCTCTCTCTCTCTCTCTCTCTCTCTCTCTCTCTCTCACACACACACACACACACACACACACACGCACACAGTATAGCATCATGAAATTTCTGATCAAGGATAAAGAGATTATAAAAGCTTCTCCAGAGAAAAACAGGTCACACACAAAGCATCAAATATAAAAGTGGCATTGTATTCCTCAACATTTACACTGAAAACTGTAAGGCAATGGAGAATGTACTTAAAATTGTGAGATTAAAGTTTTCAGTCATGCAAGGTTCCGCCAATTTTCCTGCCCATGTGGAGTATGCATTCCACCAAAAAAGGGAGTAAATCAAGAAAGATGAAGACCTGTGATCCAGGAAACAAGGGATCTACCAAAAAAGAGGTGGAGAAAATTCCCAGGATGATGCTGAAAGGCTGTCTTAAGAAGACAGTTGTCAGTCTGGGTCCTCCAAGAAACAGACACCAAACATGAATAGACATAGCAGAAATTTATTAGGGGAAAAGTCTGTGAGACAAATGGGGAGGGAGCCAGAGGAGGCTCGAAGAGCTGTCAGTGATGCAGGGCCAGGCCCAGGGGAAGGAGGCAGGGGAGGAAGCAAGGTTGGGTGGGTCCCTGTCAGACTGTATACAGCGGGGTTCCAGGGGGAAGTTCTGCATGCTGTTAAGTCTTGAAGGATAGTTGCCTCTCTGAAGACGCCAGAGTCCCCCGGAAGGACCCTGCTTTAGTACCCCTGCTGTGCCCACCCACTGGCTGGGGGAAGACCGGAAAGTATGGCCTTGGCACTAGCATGGTGATGGATTTCAGAGAGCAGCAGCTGGGCCATCAGTCAGTTACCCCCTGGGTCAGAGATCTGAGAGAAACATTCTCATGGCCACCTCTAGTGGCTTTGTAATGTGTCACCTTGGCTAGCCTAAACTACATTTCCCAGAATTCCCTTCCTTGCATGTTTCTAGTTAGTGGAACACAAGAGATATTTTCATGCAAGATTTGGAGGGCAGAAATGAAACGGCAGCCACTTTGGTTTTTACACTCATACATCACATGTGTTGTCACTATTTGCTGGTTCACCTCACTGTCATGGGGCAAGAGCCAGGCCTGTGGACTTCAAGCTCCAGCATCAGACGTGAAAACAGCTTTGCAGAGTTATTTAACTAACTCCTCCTTGTGTAAGATAAGATCCTTGTAACAAATCCCTTATTACACACTGCCACCCCCCCATATATATATATATGCTGTACACACACACACACACACACACACACGCACACGCACACGCACACGCACACACCCACGCACACACCCTGGTGCTCTGCTTCTCTGACTGAACTTCCACTGACACACGGACACAGGAGGTGAGTGGGAGGGACAGGAGGGATGTTTCCAAGAAAAAAAAATGTGGAACCAAGAGAGTGTATGTGACTGTTTCAAAGAGGTATTTTATAGATCTGGCAAACAATTTTGGGATATATTGATAACTGTTAACATTTTTAAAATTAAGGGAAACAAGGAGGAAACTATTAATTCTAGAAAAATAAAATTATGCCTAAAAAGGAAATTTAAACATAGGACATGACATGAATCAGCTATAAACAATACTTATATAGTTATAATAATGAAAATGTGTATAACGATTTCAGCAAAGACCACAAAAAAACTACTAGAAAGATGAAGAGAAAAAAGTACCTGAGAGAAGAAATGGGATTATAGAGCTAAATCCTAATGCTTTATAGACAGAATATCATTAGATCATGTCATTAAATATAGATATGTACACATATATTATCTAGAATTGTACATATCTATTACAGATATCTATATACATGTTATTTAGAAATATGAAAGCAAATACTCCATGCCCCCCCCCAAAAAGACTAAAATAACTAAGAAGATTGCTCCCCAAAAGTGGGATGGGGTGCATGTGGGATAAGGAGAAAAGTGCTATTATAAATGCTATTACAGCCCTTTTAGACTTTTAACCTATATACATGTTTTACTGTAATAAAAATATGCTTAAAATTAAAAATACTAAACTTAAAGAGGTAGTAAAAACATTAAAAAGCTAATGCTGGTCCCTGCTTACCTCTTCAGCCTTATCTTGAATGGTCCTTAAAAATATCACAAAAAGTTAAGCTAGTGGTTACCTCTTCAGAGTAGTGAAAGGACTGTAATAGGGTATTACTCCCAGCGTCTGGGTTGCTAATAAAGTTCCGTTTCTTACATTAAAAAAGTTATACATATAAACTGTATGTGTGTGTTTTATAAACTTTGGAGAGGAAGAAGCACTAAGGACACAAAAGAAAAAAATTGCAGAAATTCTAACACACAGTTGCAGAATTTCTCACGCTGTAAAAGAGGTTTAGCTTTTTCCAAGTCCTTGATAATCCAGGTAAATTATGATTTGCTGTTAAATGAGCCCTAAAATAAATGAATGTATATTTCATTTACATTTTACATTAATTTCCATTATCTCAGAACAAAAATGAAACAGAATTTGTATGTACAATAGCTATGAGAAAACCTTATGCAAATATATACAAATTTAGACTTTTCACATGCAGGAGTAATTTTTAAAATATAGCAGATTAAAAAGGTCACTGTCATTCTATCACCATAAAGCTAAATAGTAAATGAATACTCAAAACAAGGAAAGGTGAAAGATAGTGTTTAGGTATACACATCAGTAACATATGTAAGGAAACAGGCTGTTTAATGGCCTACCACTATATTATAAAGCACTGAAAAATAGATGAGGGAATCAGGAATTTAAGATCCCAAAGAATCACTATAAAATGCTTTTTTATATAAATCACTAAGTAAATAACTGCTTATTTTAAAAATCCAGTTGAAGCAAAGGAGACCCAATCACCTTTTTAAAAAATGTTCAATATAGCGATGAAGGCTTTAAGAAAATATTTTCACAATCAAGCTACCTTCAAAAGGACTGTTAAAAAACTAAGGCAAGACCTACAAAAAGCAGGTGACAAACTCAACAGACACATCTGATTAGGAGACATCTAAAGATTTTTACTGCAAGGATATCATAATTCTATGAAAGGTAATAAATAAAAAGCAGAATTCTAACTGCAATATAATCCTAAAAACATTTTAAGGAGATGTGGAGCTCTGGAGGGGGTTGGAAAAGAAGGTAATGGGAATTATTCAGGAGTAGATGAAAGAGACGTCCATTAATTAAGGCTGCCTCTATTCAAGTTTTCTGGCTTTATGATTTTTCCTTTTCTACGAGATAATAACAGTTGACAAAAACTAACATGTTGAGAACACTTAGTCTTTGTCAGGCATTGTTTTAAGAGTTTTTACATGTACTGACTTTCATCCAGCTTTGCAACACAGAAGTACACTACTTTCATATTCATCTTATACACAAGAAATCTGAGGCACAGAGAAGTTACCTTTCCAAGGTTCACAGTCAAGTGGCAGAGCAGAAACTCAAACTCCAGTAGATGACTCCAAAGCCCATGCTCATGGATCTTTATCAACTCAAAAATGTATATACAATAGTTATGTGTACCAAAAACTCCCCAATTTTTATGAGATTACACAGAAAAACACACTAGTGGGTACTTCTACAGCCTATCAAAACATTACCAGTTTTCAAGGCTTTGCTCTGTTCAGTTACCATTTATTGAGCTGCTACTGTATGCCAAGCACTTAACCCACATTTGTTTTAATCATCCCAACACCACATCTCTAACTTATAGTTGAAAGGTTACATCATTTGCTGTGGGTCCCCTAGCTGGCGAAGGATGGAGCCAGGATTTGAAAGTAATATCCTACCAAAACTCTGAATATCAAAGTATAACGTATTCTTAAAGTATGTCTGTCTGAAACAACAATAACAAAAAAGACAAGACTATATTCTGAGTACAAGCGAATATAATATGGCAATTCAAAGGGTTATAATCCTATATATGCTTCAAAGAGTTATGGAACTCTGAAGGGGGTTGGGAAGAAATGAAGAAAGGAACTGTATGAAAGCCTCACAATAGTCATTGTTTCTTATTAGTTATGGTACCTGGAACTAAAGTATATTAAGGAGAACACAGGAAGTTCTTGTTAAAGGTCTAGGCAGAGGTGAAAACCCAATATACACCTCCAGTTTTATTAAAAATTAAATGCAAACATCTCTATCTCTAATATTCTCAGTAACAGGTTTTCAAAGCATCTGAATACACACACATACACACATTTTGCTTGGAAGATCTGTGATTTTCATTGGTCCCATACTTCATATATATAAATTTTGTTTATAAAAGTACAAAAAGTACAAAAAAACCCACCTCATAATTTACTTTTAAAAGTGTTTATCCAAATCTAAAACATCTGTCTAAAATAGTGAAGGTGGAGTTATACAAAATTAGTATTTTGCAGTAAGATAATGAATTTTACTTAACATGAATTTTTAAAGCACCAAACTAACTCTATTACTTATTACTCAGACATTATGAAGTTTGACTTCATCTTGATGTGAATTACTATCATTTTGAGAAAAATGTTAACTTGTTTCCTAAAACTGCAACCAGTGACAACTGAGCAGAAAAGCAAAGACATTCTTGTTCTATTCACAAGCACCAACAAACAGCCCAGTGGGGAAGTGGCAATGTGCCAGGCTGCCCTGTGAGCAATTAGGCTTCGTGGCAATCAGAAGACTCAGCGTCTTAGGCCCTTATAAAATTAATATGTTAAGGACTTGATGCTTATACTTCCTTTCCAGGAGGTATATGTGAGACATATCTTGCTTAGATGATAACCCCATCCATCTATAGGAGTGAAAGAAAGGTTAAGACTAATAAAGAGCAAATTGAGACCATGTGAGAGGTCAGCAAGTATCATTGCCCACTGGACCAATTGACTAAATGTAAAAACTGGTCCCACATAGACTGTAATCTCATTCTAATATTCAGAAGAAATAATAATTAAACGGTTGATATAATTACTACGAAATGTAAAAATGCATTTTAATTGATCAAGAAACTCAGAATAAAATGCAGAAGCAAAGAAACCTGAAATCATCTCTCAATGAAAAACAATTCAAATGGGTAAAAATCTAGTTTCAGCAAAGCCATGTATATTTACTCTTTTATTAACTTTTATGTGGAAAATTTCTAAGAAAAAAAACAAATGATGTTGAATGATTCAAATAAACCTTAAGAGACTGTGGGCATCAACTTTCATTTCACCAAATTTAAACCTGAAGTTCCCTACTATCTGGTAAATGCTTTCACTTTTTGATGTTTTATGAGTCTGAGTGAAAGATTCAGACTGCCAACACACTGGACCACATTTTGCAAGTTTGCTGTCTAATACGACACCCAGCAGCATATAAGAATAAAAATGAAATGAGTAAGATTAAAAACTTAAAAATTACTTAAGGATCATAAATATACTTTCTCATACATTTGATTAATTACATACGGTCAACTGAAAAATTTACTAAATTTATTGTCTAGAAGCCACCATATTTAATTATCTGAATTTCAACTGAAATATAGGACAAATTTATGACATTTTTATATTCATCTAGCCAAGAAACACTTCACTTTATAAATAAAATAGATTTTAAAGGGCAAAAGTCAATATTTAAATCAATCCTTCTTCATATATATCTCCAACAAAAGCTCATTATTTCTTACCTTCAATACTTTATATTTCATTTAAAGTTTTTCATTATAGTGCATAAACATATAAGCCTTTTCTCTGCTTCTTGATGTGCCAGTGACAATCGTGTAATATACATCTATGACAACTACTCCTATAAACAGAAATCCTCACAAATTTCAAATATAAGGACCAACAAATGTTTCACCACACTGAGAAAACACAGAGTCTTTCTTCCAAAAGGAACTTTCAGTAAAAAAATGATGTGTGAACAGCAGACACTGATGTTCACACAAGCACACTGCAGACAACCCAGCAGGCGGTTTTCTGTTTTTTTTGGATTATGTTCTGGAGGTGCTGGCACAATGGAACGTCAATACCATAATTACGTATTTCTCTGTGTATCTTTAAAATAACAGGTAAAGAAAAAAAATCAACTACAAAAATAACAAAACTAAATGTTTTTAATTCTTCTTTTCAAAGGATGTAATTTATAACCATTACACAAATAGAGAAGAAGCACAAAAGGGGGGGAAAAAAGAAATAAAGTAATGTTCCAAAGCTTCAGTTTACAAGGACCTCACACTAAGTTTTTTTTTCTCTGCAACTCTTACTAGAAACAGTATTATTTGCTAAAAATGCACTAGCTGCCAAGAGCCATGGTCCATCTAAAGCAAAATGCCTGAGATGGAAATAGAGTGTTAATACAGAAAAAAGGGCAAGATTCAGTACACAGATTTCTGTAAAACCTATTTAAAGAAAAAGATGAAGTTTTAATTTGGATATCTTTTTGACTGAAAAATAACTGCAATAGATAAAATACTAAAATACATAGCACTGTGTTAAAACAATAAGATGTAATCAAACTTCAAACTTTCTAATTAAACCTTTTTTGTTAAGTTATTGGGAATTCAACACTAGTCTTGGTTCACATGATAGAACAATGGGAAAATTTTCCGAATGGTTGAACACGAACCCTGACAAGTGTGGAGAGCCAACTACAATACATTATATGGTAGCATAACCTGCCACCCACGTTGCTGAGAGAACAGCTTTCAAACACATGCAGTGAGCTGTAAAACCACAAAATCCCTTATTACACATTGTCTTTCTTACTCTAGGTGAAATATACCGTCAATTCTTTCCGTTATAAATCATTTTTTATTACTATTTTTGAAGTCCACTCAACAACTGTCTTTTTCTTACAATGTAGAGATGCCTTTAATTTTAAAAAGAAAATGCAACAGGAATGTTATCACCCTCCTACAGCATTACAGGGCAGGCTGATATCTCCTGCACAATTTCTCATAGCTTTCTTTGGGGACCCATATCCCCCAAATGAGTTTTAAACAAAAGTGGGTTTTTTTCTCCCCCTTTAAAGACCAAGCCCTGATATTGGTTCACTAAGTTTCTTAAAGCATTTGAAAACATTTGCTTTAAGATTGATATATTGCTCTGGGGAGTCTTTAATAAAATACATGGTTTTCAACATCACCAAAAAAGGAGGAGGAGAGAAATTATCAAAAGTTATCATGGAGTGCTGTTCTTTCAGTGTCTCTTCCTAACATCCTCCCTTCCCCCCACTCTGGCACAAATCCAAACTTCAACCAACCAACAAAAAGCCATTTTAGATTCAATGATATAATGGTGCTCTAGACAGTATTTGTCTTATCGGTAAATAAAATAAGACTGCAGGATAACAAACATGCTTCATCCTCATTACAGCACTGTACTTGGTCAAAGTTGTACACTTACCTTTCAGAGAAGAGCTCAATGCAATAATGACTATGGAAGCTAGAGAAAAGGGCCTGAGATACAGAACGAGAGTGAAAATACTACAAACAACACACTTTACAGAGATTCGAAGACACTACTTTTTGGATATTCGAGATGGTTAAAATCATTTCTAAAGCTGCATGTTTCTAACATTTGGCCTGATTAATTTCCCTCCTATCCCTTACATTTCCCTCCAACCTCCGCCCACAGCCCGCTAACTGATCCCAGCATTCCAAGACAGTTACAGGACATAACAGCTTCTTCTGGGGTTTTCATTTGCAATGTTGTTGGCAAAGAGAATTTTATTTGTAAGTCTTTCTATTATACTGACAAGGTCAATTAGTCCTATGAACTATTAGTCCTGCTTGATAGCTTGGTGAATTATTCAAGTGAAACCATTCATAACCCATAACTGAACGCAGCCAATTAACCTCAGAAACATGACAATACTGGTATCTAATGGGATTTCAGGTTTATCTTAACATACCACAGTAATGTAATTTCCTCCAATTTGGTGGTATATTATTTGATAGAAACTCTGTATTTTTCTCAAATTTATTAATTTGTAGGTTATGGTACCATCAAATTATATAGAGTAATTTCTATTTTATGGAAGTTCATAAGAATGTTGAAACTTTTAAAGACAATAATCAGCTATTATGCTTACATCTGTCTATGTGGCTTACAAAACTAAAGAATATGAGACCCCTTAACATGCAACATTCAGTGATCTTTTCAAGATTTCTCCCAAGGTGCAGAAAGCACTACTACTCCCCCAAAGCTACTGTGGAATGAATCTGTATTCTACTTCCAATATTCAAAAAATCTTTAAGTTGTCGAATATCATTTATTTTTTAAAAACACAACAGAATTTGTATTAACTGAGTGTTCATTACGTGACAGGCCATATGAATAAGCACTTGGCAAACTTCACCTTACTTAGTTGTCTCACAGATCCATTGAAACGAGCACTCTTTTCCCTATTCTATGCAGGAGCAGTCTCAGGTGGTAAAGGGGCTAAATGTGTCCCCAAGTTTCACATGGCTAATAAGCGACAAAACTGAGATTTGAAACCAGATTTCTCTAGTTTGCTGAATTGTGGTCTTTCAACTCACTTGACCTAAAAAAAATACAGCTAATCTCTAGTTATCTCCCAGTATCATTTTGTAGTAACTGGACCATAGAATATTGCCAAGCTTCTAAACCATTCTATAAAAGAATGATATCCAATCATTACTGAGCAATAACTAGGAGATGAATGAATGAATAAGAGAGTTTCGATAGCCATATATTATATCAACACTGAAGTTTTATTAACAGTAAGACAATACTCGAGTTTTTTTCTTATCACTTCAGCCCAAATGCACTCTAACATATATATGAATGTATATGTGATCTTCCGCACAGACCTGTACCCATACGTTACCTGCTCACATGCACACAAGTTCATCCAAACTGCCCCGCTCAATACTTCCGGTTTCTAAGCCAAAAATGGTCTATTATGTCAGGCCACAAAGAAGTGAAAAGCTGTCTTAATGCCACAAGTATCAACCAAAGTGCCCTAAGAACAAATGCCTATTTAATCCAATGCCAATGGAAATTTCATTAAAATAAGAAACAAAAAACTAGAAATTCCACATGGGATGTATGTATGCTCAGTCCAACTGTGAACAACTTGAAATTGAAATGCCAAATATCACTATCAATTTAAAAAAAAAAACACTTTATGATTAGATCTGGCAGTAGGAATTGAATCCAAGACGACCTATCTAACATCTATCACTAGAACATGCCTTAATAAAGATAAGTCATGTGTATCAGCATGTTTTGATCTTGTGTGGTCATGTATGAGTAAAGAAAACAAGCAGCCATTAACGAAACTAAAGGAAGAAGTATGGAATGATTTATAGTGACTGAGAAACCTATGTATTTGGTATACTGCAGATGTTTTCACACATCTTATCTCGATCTTCACAACCACCCAAACAAGATAGGTATTATGATTCTCATTTTTTAAAGTAAATAAACAGGGCTAAGAAAGAAATGAGAAATTTGCCCTGTATCAAAAATAAAAACTTCACAGTACCAAGATTCCAACTCTCATCTGACAGACTCCAAAAACCACAATTAAAGCAGCATGTGGCAAAGACAATCTAGAAACATGTTCCTTCCTCTGGCTTAGGTCTCATCCTTCTGTCCCACTTTGAATACAATATTTAAAACCCAGACTGCAGATTATGAAACAGACTGAGTTTTTGCCCCACAAGCCAAGGTTCGAGAACTCCACGTTCAATGGTGAGTACAATATACTCTAGGGAAATAGCAGCAAGTTTCAAATGACTATGACTTTGGGTTAAATGGAGTTCAGTGAGTCATGACAATTCCATGCTACTGATAATCCGAATCTTAGTCAATAGAAAATTTTCAAAGTTGAAGTCTACATTTGCCTTAGACAATTAATTGTCTCTCAACACTGGGCATATCTTCATATAAAATAACTATTTTAAAGCCAAGAACACCTCTGAATGCCTTTCACCAATTTTCTCAGAGAAACGATAAAATTTTGAAATGGATAAAGCTAACGTTTAACAATTAGATTTTAGAAACTAGCTGAAAATAAATTTGACTTTTCATCCTTTTATTACCTTAAATGTGAAGCAGCTACCTAAATACTAATGTAGAAGAGTGAATGCAGGCAGTGATTTCTTTTCACTCCTCAGTTTGTTCTTATTCCCTAAAGTGCCTACCTTATCATACTTAACCTCAGCTTATCACCTCTGGGCCTGATAAGAGGCAAATCATGAGTCTCCTAGATTCTCCCAAGGAAAATTACAGTCTCTTTAGTCATTATCTTCTCTAAGATCTCATGCTTATATCTGAAAGTGGAGCTGCTAGGGCAGAATTCGTTTAAGAACCAAACTTTCTTGGACCCTTTTCTTCCATAAAGCTAGAAGAGGTGCCCCTCCACTATATTTAAAATAAACACAAAGCCACTGAAGAAAAAGAAACTGCACAAATATAAACTGAGCAACTATGTGCCAGGTACGCAGGCATTTGAGTAATCAAGACAGATACTGTCCCAGAGATAATAGAAGATATCAAAGATATGCAGCAGCTGAGAAGAAATATGCCATAAAATTACTAAATAAATGGCAGAAGAATATGATTAGTGCACAGAAATATATATATACAATCGTCATTAAGTAGGTCACAAATTTGGCTCCATGGTTCTTGGCAGTCGAAGCAATATGGGTATCATTATTAGTTCTGACACAGTCCAGAGATTCTACTTACAAAGAGAGCTATTAAGTCCATTTAATCACATGTGCACATTATTAACTACATAAGCAACTGCTAATACCATCTACTGGTAACTAACAGGGTTGACATACTTCTCCCCTCACCCACAGCTTCCTCATAGGAGGTAGGTTTTCCTATTTATCAAAGATCTTAAATGGAAAGTTCTTGGGGTGTGTGTAGGGGGGGCGTGTGTGTGTGTGTGTGTGTGTGTGTGTGTGTGTGTGTGTGTTATGAAAACCAAACTGCTTTTCCTGAATTCAGATCTGAAGGAAATTTTTAATCTGGCTCTGTATAAAAAAGGAGACTTGTGATACAGACTACATCCTCAACAATATTTCTAATAGAATTATAATAACAAATCTCATAATTCTTTATGCATTTCATGTAGACCCATGAATGACCACTAAAGTCTATAAAAGCAATTTAATAAAATAATACAGCCAAAGTATAATATTTATAACAGCTAAAGAACATGCATGTCTTTTAAGCAGTTCCCAGTTTTCAAAAACATAGGAAATTCAACTCTTGGAAGAATAGTCTGAAGATCTAAGAATAAGCTTTTAAGACTATTGGCATCACAGTCATTTGTTACACAAGTTTTGCCGTAATTCATAAAATATAAAAAAATAAAGCTTTCAGATTAACTTTTGAGGTTTTGAAAATTATAGTTAAAATGAGTGCAATACTTGGACAATTAAAACATATACAGTATTTTTTAAAAGGGCTATTCATTTTTATTGTGAATCTCAAAGAAACTGGAATTAGAGGAATAAGTGAAAGGCTAAAGGTATTGTGTATGGTTATTATAAAAAGAGACTCTATATACAAACAACATATATTGATTGGCCAGATTCACTACAATTAAAGTAAAATGAGAGAAAAGCAAAAACAGGACCTTGAAGGATGATATACTCTGTCTAAAAATTTTATTTACTCTAAGGACACTATCTACCATTAAATAACCACAGAGCACCTTTTCCTTGACTTCAGAGCTTACTGAATCTAAATAGCTAGGTTAATTTATATAAAATTAAATTCATTATGTTAAAAAATATAACATTATTTTAACTGAGATTTTTAAAAAATAATTAGAGTACAACAACACTATTTATTCTAAACATTCATAGAGTTAGAATTTATATATTTGCAAATTTGCTTTTTAAATTATAAAGTAGATATACTAATATACTAAAATAGTTTTTAGTAGTTATTGGCTATAAGTTTCTATTATAATCATTTACTTATTTCTATTATAAAATTAGAGATGTTTTCCTACAGAAAAAGAAAATTGTGGTACTCATTATTATGAAAACAGAAGTTGCCAGCGTGTTATAATTAGTATTTTATATGAGCTCAATGTGCCAGTCATGCCCTACCTAAGAAACTTTTTTCCCTGAATAATGGGGAGGGAGAATGATGGAGAGAGTATATTACATACAGGTTTCCCCCACTATCCAAAAGTAGAGTATTCCTATGAAAGTCTTCCATTAGCCAAAATGGCACTGTAAAGCAAAGAAGCAATTACCATTAATTTATACGGAAAAATTTTTGAGCATTTCTAGGCCCAAAATATAACCTACCAACTCATACCAAATAAGACATAAAACCTAAAATAACACTACCATATAGTACTATCAGGAATGATGGGATAAATACATCTAATGCTTTATATACTGTTGATCCACTCAAGCACCAGACTTTCCATTTTACTGGTTATTGAGTAAAATGAGTAATGGATAATGGCAGACTAAAAGAGACCACAGTGCTACTAGCAGAATAATAACTTAAGCGGCTTCAAGATTCCTTCTCTCTGAGTGGTAATAGTGCAAATGGTGGATGCAGGCAAGATCAATGCACAATGTCTTTATTTCATTCACCACTAGCAAAATCCTGATTTCCATCTAGTTTTACGCTAAGTGTAACACCCAAAGAGGTCTCTTTAGGCTTTTCTGATACTTTAGGACACATCTTGCTAACGGATGCACAGAACAAATCGCCATGACGCGCAGATGCTCACAGACACAGTTCAGAGCGGAAGCGGCTTGATGCTGGGAGGCCGTGTGGCTTCCAGGGAAGGAGCTTGGCGGGGCCCTCAGGCTGCTCAGGGCGCTCGCTGGCCCTATCGTGGCTCACTATAAAATGAACATGGAACCCTATTTTTGCTTTTTGCTCTTTTTCCCAAAGGTGAAAACCCTCTTTGGATTTCTTTTGGTTAATGAAAATAGGTACTAGTGTAGGTCTTTCATAAAAATGAAGCAGAGTAACACTTTCAAAAAGCAGGGGGTATCTGTATTTTGTTTTTTAAAAAAATAGTTTGTTTTTAGAGCAATTTTTGATTCACAGCAGAACTGAGTGGAAGGTACAGATTTCCCACACACCTCCTGTCCTCCAGAAGCAGAGCTTCCCCATTACCAACATGTCCCACCCGAGTGGTACATTTGTGACAACTTAGGAACCTACATTGACACATCATCATCCGAAGTTCAGGGTTTACATTGGGATTCAGTCTTGATGTTGTACACTTTGCGGGCTTGGACAAATATAGTAATGGCATGCATGTACCACTATCGCATCATACAGAGTATTTTCAATGCCCTAAAAATCCTCTGTGCTCTGCCTGTTCCTCCCTCCCACCACCACCCTCAGGCTCCCGCAGCCGCTGATCCAAACCATCTCCATAGCTTTGCCTTCTCCAGAATGTCACATAGTTGGAATTGTATGGTATGTAGCCTTTGCAGATCGGCTTCTTTCACTTAGTAATATTAATTTAAGGTTCTTCCATGTCTTTGTATGGCTTGACAGCTCATTTCTTTTTGACAGTGAATAATGACCAATGCCTGCATGTACAAATGTTTATGCCCAAAACATTAACATTACAAGTATCAATTTTCAATAGAATATATTTAAAAAGTGAACAATTTTTTGAGCACATTTCAAAAAGTTATAGTCAATCATGTCGTCGCTCACTAGCTCATTTCCTCAGCCTACACACTTCAATTTTTCTTAAAAATGTAAAGAAATGTTTTGGCAACTTGTAGTTGAATATGATTTTTAAGGGGACAAAAAGTGGAAGGAATACGTACTGCATGTTGATTCCCAGCTCTACTTCTGACTTGCTGTGTGACACTGGAGTGTACCTCACATAGCCAACCTGCGTCTCATGTGGAAAATAATGGGCTTGTACGATTAGGAGTTGCTAACCGGTGGCCCTTTGGCCATATCCAGCCTGTGGATATACCATATTTGCCCAGCATGTTTTAAAAATTGGGAAACTTCGCATTCAAATATAGATATCTGATTTCTGATAAAAGTATAATTAGCAACACTGTACCTACATTCCCATGTGGTAACAAAGGCTGAAACTGAATAGCTGCTGTTCCCTTTGGATAAGGCATCAACTCTCAGCGGTACAGCACTTGCCTGACTGCCTAGCATCTAATTTTTTTTGGTGAACTAGATTACCCCTAAAGTTTCTTTAAGCTCCAACCTTCTGACATTTAAGTGAGCCATATAGCAAAAGCTTCATTTAAATTCTCTGAGTCTCAGTTTTATTTGAATATAGGGATAGTAATAACATCTGACCACAACTTGAGCTTTGGAGACAAAATGAAATAGTGAGTGCTAACTGCTTCACATAGTGATGTGCATGTAAAAGTACTTAATAAATAGCAGAGGTAACAATACACACAAATAAGGGTGAACATGATAATTCAAAAACAATCCTTCGGTGATCAGTCCAATCTAAATCACAGTTGAAATGCTGATACTTTTTTTTCTGAATGCAATACTTGGTCCCACTGAAATAATCACCCATTTGCCTCTAATTTTGGGAGGTTATTAATTCTTCATTTACCACATGTCAAATAAGAGGCTGATAAGAAAATGAAGGCCCTGCATGGACTTACCTCAATTAAGACACACTTTAAAATTCTGATAAAATTTTTCAGTAGACAGTTTTCAGTAAGATTTACTGCTACTATTATTCTAATTAGAGGCATGTTCATTGCCAAAAATAAAAATTCATTCAAGAGTTTCTACAGGAAGAAGGGGCTTCCTGGTTGTCTTTATCCTTGTGTCCACTCTACCTCTTCCCATATCTTATAATTTATATCCTTCTAACTTTAAAACTTTTGGGGTACCAGTCACTTGTTTAATTCTTTTTCTCTCTCCTGGTTGTCTTTATCCTTGTGTCCACTCTACCTCTTCCCATATCTTATAATTTATATCCTTCTAACTTTAAAACTTCAGTTTGCACATGGCCATCCACCTTACCCACCCTCTCCACATCACTGTCACATCGAGTCTTGCTGCTAACTTGCCTGCTGTTTTTAAGAGTCACATCTCTGACAGAAGCAAAAAAGTAAAAATAGAACTACAGTAGGATCTTACAATCCCTACTTCTGGGTATATACCAAAAAAAAAAAAAAACAAAAAAACCTGAAATCATGGTTTCAAAGATATTTTGCACACCCATGTTCATGGCAGCATTATTCGAAACAGTCAAGAGATAGAAGTGACCCAAGTGTCCATCAACAGATGGATAAACATAATGTGATATATACATACGATAGAATATCATTTAGCCTCAAAAAGGAAAGAAATTCTGTCACGTGCTATAACCTAAATGCCCCTGAGGAAATTGTGCTAAGTGAAATACACCAGTCACAAAAATACTTTATGAGTCCACTTATATGAGGGATCTAAGGTTGTCAAATTAATAGAAACAGAAAGTAGAATGGTAGCTTCCAGAGGTAGAAGAAGCGTAAAAATGAGAAAGAGTTGTTTAATTGATACAGATTTTCAGTTTTACAAGATGAAAAAGTTTTGCAGATCTGTTATACAATAATGTGAATAAACTGACACTACTGACCTCTACACGTCAAAATGTTGATGGTAAATTTTATGTGTTTTTTATCACAATTTCTTTTTAATTATCTGAAAGAATCAGATTTGCCCAGATATCTTTTTGAAGCAAACTAAACAAGCATGTGTCAGTAGCAAGCCTCTGGACTGACTGGTATATTTGGCAAATTTTTCTTAAATGCCTATTGTTTTTGACAGCACGCTAGGATCTCAGGGAAGTGCTCACAACTGCCCTGTTCAGCTGCCCATAGCAGACTTCCCTTAATATAAGAGGGTGATAATCTGTATCTCTAAAGACTTATTGTTTTCATTTTTGTAAGTACATATTTCTACTGCATTATATTCTGCCATAGAGTTAAATAATGTTTTTTTGTTTGTTTTGTTTTTTGCTTTATTTGTCCTCAGCTGTTACTACTGTCACACTGCCTAAAAGAAGCAGTGCTGTTCTCCCATAACTGCTACAGAAGAGCACTTGAAAAAGCGCCCTCATCAACTTCAAAGTTTACTTTAAGTATGCATCAGCAGTACAAGACTTTCCAGTTCAGAGCATTATGAAACAAAACAAGAATCTCCTTCACAATCTTCTCACTTGGAAAAAATACTATGGTAGGAAAAGCTGGAATTCCTGCCATTAAGACAAATAATTTCGTTAGTCTCAAATCTATAAATTTAGAAGATAGTACTCCATGGAGTGATTAAACTGCTTGCAAGAACTGCCTTTGTTCAGAATTGCATTAAATAAATTGCCTTTTAAAACGTATGTAACACAGGCTTATGAAGAAAACTTTTCAGTACCTAACTGGATACTCGTAACTATTTTCAGCTTCCGTGACATCATATTCTCTTGATTTTCTGTCTCTTGCATTTCCTCTCAGCTTTTTTTTTTTTTTTTTAACTAGATAACCTTTCTCTACCCAGTCCTTGCATTTTAGCATTTGCACAGTTCTGGCCCTCGCATTCTTCTTTTCTACTTTACACACACACCTGAATTAATCAAACTCACACCTAAGCTTCTACTTACACACTGATGATCCCCAAATCTACACCTCTAAACTAGCCTTTCCTCAGGTTCAGATTCATATATTGAAAAGCCCTCCATCTGAAAAGATGCCAAAAATCAGTGATGAAAATTCATCTCGTTAGTTTAACCGTTCTCTCCATCCCCGTCCCCAACGGTCCTTAGCTCTGTACTCCACTTCTGATTAATGGTAACATTTTTTCCAGCTGCCAAACCTGAGGAGAATTCTAGATTTCCCCTTCTATCTACTTGAACCCCCTACCCATGCTCCCAGGTAGCAATCAGTCACAAGTTCTTTTGATTACTACAAATACATCCCCTTCTTTTGAACCCAACTTAGTTAAACCCATAGCCTCAGTTGAATTCTCATAATTTTCACTTGGATATTATCTAGCTGGTCTTCACATTGCTCCAGCCTCAGCATTCCCAAGATTAAACTTTATCAGTGTTTCCTCATTTAAAGAGTAAACTCCCTAGAAGTGTGACAGTAAGCACAATCTCACTTTTGTCTTTATATTTTCACTTTAACGATTACATTTTTATTCCTGGCAAGAAGGTAAACTCCTTATTACCATCACAATAAATGTGTTGAATGACTAAATCCTTCCCCAGCCTTTCTTGATACTCCTTGCCACGTACTCAGTTTTCGGGCATACTTAAATACTTGCAGTTCTGCCCTTATGTCAGATCTCACGTTTCACACCTTTACACGTACACTGTGTCCCTTTTTAGAATGGGACACATTTACTCTCCATCTGAGTAGGCTTTATATTGATCCTCGAGATTCAGTTAAACCATCACCTCTTTTAGACAAACTTTTTAAACTACTGCTCTAACATTCCATGTGTTCCCATACTCCCCTGGGTGTATTTACTATTATAATTGTTGAGATTTATTTACCTCTCTCTTCCGTCAGACTAGGAAGTGCTTAAGGACAGAAAGAATGACTATCTTTGCTGTATCCCCAGTACTCAACATAGTGCCTGGCACTTAGCAGGCCCTAATTATATATTTACCAATAAAGCATGAATCTGTCTTGTGTGGGAATGCCAGACTACATCTCTTTAAAAATCTAAAGTCAACAACAACAAAAAAAATCTATACTCTAGTTTATGGTTAAAAAAAAAAAAGATACTAGAATATTTCTCTGTTAAAAATACATATGCTATTCTATTGTGCAAAATATTTTAGCTTCAAAAGGAAATATAGCCCAAATGTAGTTACCTCAATTTCATTTTGGAAATAAGTAATGCATATAATTATAATTTTTTAAATTGTATATGAGAGAGATAAAGGAGAATGACATTTCTGGCCTAAAAATTATAAGTATCACACCAAAACATTCTAAAGTCATTTCAAAGATGTTCTAAAGTTACGATAAAAATCAATTTTAAAAATGTTTTCTTTTAGTTAAATTCAATAATAAAAACCATCTTTCCAAAGGCTCAATAAATTAAATACTGTATCTTAGCAAACCAATTTATGTTTGTGGATACTACCTAAATTATTACACTCTATATAAAGTTCTTTAAAGTAGGCCCCTCAAAGGAAAGTAAATCAGTGATTTTAAGATCAATGCATAGAGCCAGAGCCTCTGTCTGCATCGTCTTGTTCTACCACACATATTAATGAAACTCAAATTATAATAGTAAGTATTATTTTAACAGAAGAGCTGACTTATTAACCACTTTCATCGGAGTACCATATGTAGACTCCCATAGCCACACAACATGGAGAGCCAAAAGGCTCGCCTACATGCAATAGAGGGAAAGTATCATTATAGCTCTCAACATTGAAGACTTGTTTCAAGTCATCTCCTAAAAAAAGAAAAAAAAAAAAAGACTTGGTTGGTAAAAGCTTTATTATCTGAAGATAAAAACAAGGCTTAAAATTCACTAAAGTGCTCAATCTTGTGCTCCATCAGTATTTTATTCTTCTGTAGCCACAAATTTTAGAGGCAACATGCTAACAATGAACCAATGGACAACTTCCAAATATGCTGCAAATATCTGCTTAGTTTTAAGTCAACAAGTTGTTTTTCACAGAACTATATAGAAATTATTTTGAGAACTGTGACTGTATGTCTAATAAACCAAATTAGTTTTATATTTAAGTACAAATTTCTACGATAGTTTTTAAAAACAGAAACAGTCAGCCCTCTGTATCTGCAGGTTCCACATCTGCATATTCAACCAACTACAGGTTAAAATATTTGGAAAAAAGTTATATGTACTATGCAGTTAAGCCTCTGATGGTTGCTCTGTTCTGAATATGTACAGCTTTTCTGTCTTGTCATTATTCCCTAAGTAATACAGTGCAGCAAGTATTTATACAGCATTTACATTATAGTAGCATTATACTAATCTAGAGATGATGTGAAGCACACAGAAGGATGAGAATTGGTTATATGTAACTGCTATGCCCTTTTTATAAGGGAATTGAGTATCTGAGGACTTTGGGGAGGGTGCTCTGAGGGATGACTGTAACTGGTCAGCAAACTGAAAAGGACTTTAATTTTTCTTGGATTTTAGCTGGAGATGTTTCTATAGTGTTAAAATGATCCCATCTAAGATATAGTACTTATTTGGTTCCTTGCTCTCAGTAACAAAAATTTACTTCACATATATTTTCTCTTCTGAGAACAAAGGAAAAGAACATTAAACTAAAATATAATGCTAAAATACAAAGGATTTAAAAATTTTTTAAAGCAACTATATCTTTATTTGAAAACTTCCCTTGAATGACATCTTGAACACTTGAACATGGCTTCTTGCATAAAAGTAACACAAGTGAAATTAAGTATTCTGAAAAGATAATAACATAAAGTCTCATGTTAAATGAGTGTTAAATCTCACTTTTATTTAGAAATAGTCTCTTGTATAGAAACAATAAATTATAAATATCTTATAAAATGTTCTTCGGTTTTGGGTTTCCAATTTGTGTAGAATGGATAATTTTGAAAAAGAAAAAGTAGAATGAGCCACATGAATAAATTCAACTTTGGTGTCAAAAATATTCTATTTGGCCAAACCCAGTGCTAGTATCTTTCAGCCATCAAGCCAAAAGTATAAACTTCACTTCCATTTTAAGTCATTTCTCATATATAGAAATTAAAATATGCATTCTAGAACAGTAAAGAGTCTGATCTCTTTGTAGAGATTTTACTACAAAGAACGAAGATCTAGATATATATTCACACTTCATAACTGAAATGAAGGAAGAATATGATAGAAAAGAATAATTTTGGAATAAATAGGATAGTCATTAGCTTTTCTCACCCTGAACTAAATTGTTAAAAAATTACTCAAATCAAGTAAATTACAAAAAAAAGAAAATAGGTTTTTAGAGTATTTCAAGTAAACAAATCCATAATTTCTAGTAAAAAGGAAAACCCATTAAACACTTCAATACACACTACACCCTCCAGTGGCAAGCATCCATGGAAAAACATAAAAGATTTAGTTAAATTTTCCACTCAGTTAAATCAGTCCTATAACTAATGAAATGATGGCTCTAAAACCTCATAAAAGTTCACACTATTTTAACCACTATCTGAGTTAGAAGAAGCAAAGGTTTTTTAAAAAATAATTTTGATCTCATAGAGGGGTAATATAAGAAACAAAATCATGATCTGCTTATTTTTCCTTAAAAAACAAAGTGCTATCAGATTCTTATTTAACTTATAAAGGAAAAAGAGTAAGAATACATCACATATAAAGATGTATAAATAAAAGATGAAACATCTTTTATATCATGCGCTGCAAAAGCAGCACTAATATTTTAAAGCAAAATCCAAAAATTATGGTTCCTTAGTGAGAACTGTGGCAGAAAAGCAGTATGTTCATTAAGTTTTTCAGGAAAACAACTTACATTATCACCTGGTAATATTTAGTATTACTAGTCTCATGAGGTTATGTGGTCACTACACAGAAATATAAATACACTTAGAATAAAATTAAGAGGCTACCTAAAAGAGCCCTTATTCTATGTGGCTAATGTTTTAGCACTTAAATGATAAAATAGAAGCAAAGACTAGATTAAAAAATATTCCACAACGGTCTAAATATCATTTAAATTTTTTCTAATTTACAACAGACTAAAAGACATTTATAAATATAGAAATCATGTAGGAAGATAAAATTTTCCAAAACACATCAAAAAATTTTTGAATACACACACACACACACTCACTCAGACTCTAAGAAAAACTAGTACAACTTAAGACTACTTGAGGTATTGAACTTATTAACTAGGATATGAGACTAACAATTAAAGGACAACAGTGACATCTAGTGAACATTTCAAATACATACCACACATATTTTGGATCGAAACATTTTTTTAGTGTTTCACATATTTCAACCTGACTGAGCAGTTATATGACGAATCTTAAGCTTTAAACCAAAACAAGATGATTCTGTTCTCAAATGGCTTCTCAATATGAGTGACCCAATCATGTGATAAATAGAAAATGTAGAGACAGGGTCTGAATAGAAACACTAAGTCAGGCCACAAATAAACTGGAAGCCTTTCAAAAATGACAGGTCTTCTCAGATCTCTCTGAACCAAGCAATTTTCAAAGATTTTAATGATTATTTGAGCTTATGATTTTGACAGAGAAAAATGCCAAAGGCCTGAACTTCACATGTATACAATTCAAAATTATTGAAAATATCTCTCAAAAGTAAATATTTTGAACTTATAAAATTCAGATCGCAAAAGCACTGTCCTAATAGCTTCAAAAAGTTATACAAAGGATAAATAAACTGTGGCATATTCAAACAATGGACTACATCTCAGGAATAAAAAATGAAATAATAATCCATGTGACAACATGGATTAATCTCAAAAAACAGGTTGAGTCAAAGAAGCCTTAAACAAAAGTTACACCCTGTCTGATTCTACTTATACGACATTCCAGAACAGGCAAAACTGATGTATAGAATGAACACATTTACAGATACATACACAAAATCAAGAAAGTAGTTACCTCTGAGAGTAGGATGAAGATGGAGATTGACTAGGAAAGGATATGACGAAATTTTCTGGGATAATGAAAATGTTCTGTATCTTAACAGGAATTGGGGTTACACAGGTATATGCATTTGTCAAAAAGCACCAAGCAACAGACTTAAGATCTGTGCAAAATTTATATAAATTTTACCTTAAAAAATGAACCTTAAGCAAATAATAATAATTCCAGTTATATATCATGCTGAAGTATTTGGGGTTGATATGTACAGATATCTGCAACTTACTTTGAAACACATATAAAAATCGAATGGATTGACAGATTATAATAAAGCAAATACAGCAAAACATTAACAAATTGTAGAATCTAGAAGGTAAGTATAATGGGATTCACTATACAATACTTCACCTTTTCTGTATGTCTGAAAATTTCCATATTAAATATAGGAGAAAATAAAGACAATTAGAATTCAAAAGAAAAAATACTATAAAAAAATTAAAAATGTTTTCTTAAATACCAACAACTTTCATTACACATTTACGTTTTAATCTCTCTATTCTAATATTAAATGTGACTATCTTCTAAATAGCCTGAGTTACAGGATAACATCTATATTTAAACTTGAAAGACATACCCGAATTTCTTGAAGGTTGTGGAAATTATTTCCTACTCTGACTGAGATCTTGCTTGGAGTATAGCTTTCATCAGATTTGTAGTCTGCATAAATACATAATGTCTTCACAGTAGTTTTTCTTCTAAAAGCAATAAAGTAAAAACAACACGACCTTTATCTTGTGGTGAGATTATATCTAAAATATCTTCTGATTTTAAAACTCATAGTTTGCTAAAATGAGTATTTAAATCAACCATTTCCATGTCTTTTACTTTTAATGATGAAAACGAAGAACATGTAAAAATACAGATAACACATTTTACTTATATAGACATCTCTTATCTAGACATGGTCACAAACCAGATGTGAGCAAAGAAGGAACAATTAAGCCGAATTAGGCACCTTAGAGTGCAAACAAGCACTAAGAATTTCCTCTTCATTTGTATTTTAGACAAGAAATTATTCTAACAAGCTTGGTTTTTTCTATTAATTACTTAAGTTCCTATGTTAATACTTTAGACAAGAAATTATTCTAACAAGCTTGGTTTTTCTATTAATTACTTAAGTTCCTATATTAATTATGTTAATAAGTGAAAAAGTAAGCCCAGTAAATAAAAAAAGCAATTTTTTTAAAAACAAAGTATAATTTCTTCCTTAATGCAAGAAATAAAACGCAGCTATTTTTAAAATATACATATTTAAAAAAATAAACAAAGACTATATAACAGAAAATTAATCTCAGAAAAATGCAAGTGATTAAAACATGAAAATATGTTCAATATCTAATAATCAAATAGAATTTAAAATACATAGACATTAGCTTTGTTATATTGCAAAATATTTAAATGAATAATACTCAAACTGATTAGAAAGGGGTACTTTCATAGCCAGTTCATCAGTATACAACCCTTGACCCACAACTTCTAAGAATGCATTAAAAGTCAATACTACTACTACTACTAGTAGTTAAAAACAAATGCAGAAAAATTTTTATTGTCCTGAGGTTCAATTATTGAAAAGTTACAAACAACTAAATATATATCTGAACAGAAAATTAGTCAAATAAATTATATCCATTCAATAAAACTATACAACTATTTAAAATAATCACACAGATATATAGAGTAGGAAAAAAGCAGATTACAACAGAGTATATACAGAAGGATCACATTTTGGGGTAAACAAAATATGTTAAAGGCCTATAAACCTGTGTGTGTGTGTGTGTGTGTGTGTGTGTGTGTGTGTGTGTGTGTGTGTGTGTGTGTGGGGAGGAGAGAGGGGGAGGGAGGGGAAGAAAGAGAGAGAGAGAAAGATTAGACAGACTCATACAAAAACAGTAAAAATTACTATTTTGGTAGGTAGAACTATAGGAGATATTTATTTTTCTTCATGATTTCCATATGTTCTGTTTAATTTTTTTACAATAAGCATGGGTTTTTTTGGTCATTAGAAAAAAATAGACAATTTTAAACATCAACCAGAAAAACATTAAGAAGTCTATTTAAATGTGCTTTAACAGTTCAGTTCTGGTATAAACTGGCACCAACTTAATGACAATGAGTTCCTTGAACAGAAGTAGCCTGTGTCAAAAGTCAACCTATAAAAACAGCAGGGGATCTGTAGCTCTCAGTGAGGGAACCAAACTTCTACAGCCCAAGCCATTAATCAAAAGGAATGGGGAAAGTTAAGGACTTTCCCTCAAATAATAAAGACAGATGAAGATGTAAAACGCTAAATACTCAGAAACTGCTGACAGGATAAATACCACTACCAGGTTTCCAAAAGAGGCCAGAGGTATCAAACTGACATCTTTCTGTTTCTGCTGGGCCAGGAAGGAGACATGAGAGGAAGCAGAGGAAGAAGGGGAAATTTTGAAGGGCATGCCAAAGATTTTTTCCCTGATGAGCCATAAGCAGGCACTGAAAGGTCATTCTTATTAGAGAGAGATCAAAGATCATGAAGAGGACTTTTTTTTTTTTTTTAACAAAAGCAGATCTAAAGGTCAAGTTCTTTGCTCAGAATAATTTTATCTATGAGTTATGAAATTCAGGATAACTTAGTCCCTGGAAACTACAAGATAATCAGGGTGAAGTTAGAAAGACAAAGAATAACGACATTACCATTAAAAAAAGAAAAAAGAAAACAGCAATAGCAGCAAATAGCAAGTGAATACTTTGTGTCTGGCCCAAGAGCAATGTTTCACATGTCTTATCTCATTTACTCCTCAACCTTGTGACACAGGAGCTATTATCACCTTCATTTTATTGATAAAAAATATATATAACACTCAGGTTTATAACTGGCTTAAGGTCAAAAGGCTAGAAGGTGGGCACCGTTAGAGTGTGAAAGTGTGTCTGTCTGCATCACATGATCTTAACCACTATTACCTTTCTACTAATTCATTGTACTTAGCTTACTCAACAGTCATCGACATCAGTTTACAGTAATTTGTAGGTGTTTGCAGTTCTTTAAATTTTATCTACACAATGAGATTTTATCCTAAGGTCCCTGTATCCCAAGAAATCACATGTATAATTTATGCTATACACACAGCTTCATTAAATTGGCAAAGAAAACTGTGACCTCACCAAAGGTTTAAAACTATTACTCTAAAACGTGCCCATAAAGCCTTTTAAAATTATTTATAAATTTTATCTCATGGTAAAATAGCACTGCATAGAAAATTGCGCTCTTTGTCAAACATGGGAAGATTAAATAGTGTCATCTACTGAAATTGCATAAATCATTACAATAATCACCATAAACTGAATTCTTACTGTATGCCAGACATCCTGCTAAACTCTTAAGACAAGGTATTGTAGGAAGGAGAAGAGAAAGGCTAATACTTTCCCATTTCTGATGGCATAAGTACCACTCCCAGCCTCTTTCTATACCTTCGCCCTCTGTTCTTCCTGCTGAGAAAGAGTTGCTGACAGGAAGCAAACATTTGCTTTGCTCCTTCTTGCCACAAATTTAAAAGGGGCAGGCTCTACTTGGTCCAGCGCTTTCGTAACTGGATGGAGGGGTAAGTTGGTTTAATTCTAGGGTTAGAAATTAAGAAACACGCTTGACTGTAGATATAAGCCCTCTTCTCAAATATTGGTTTTGTCAGTTTTATAGAGTTATATTTTGGTCTCCACTTGCTGACTCTCGAATAAACTGTCAATTGATTTGGAATCCATGAAATTGAGACAGCTACTGCCAGCCAACCTAACAGCTTTTCTCTTCTTTCTTCATAACATCCAGCAAGACTACATTCCCCAGCTTCCTTTCCAGCCGGTATGACCATGTGACTAAGTTATGACCAGTAAGATTTAAACCAAATAACTCTGTGTTATAAAAAAGTTTCTTTAAAAGGAAGACATGCCCTTTTGCCTTTCCCACCTACTCCTTCCTACTGCCTGGGACACAAGAGATGAGTGAAATTCCAGTAGGCATCTTGGATCATGACCTTGTGGATAGAACCCATGAGCTAAGAACAGTGGGCTGGAGAGCAAAGTGATCTGGGTCCGCAGCATACTGTGGGGCTGCGTACCACCGTTCCTGCACCGCCAGGCTCCTCTGTATGAAGAGGTAGATGAAATAAATTTCCATCTTGTAAAAAACGCTGCTGTTAGTTCTGTTACTAGAGTTCTTATTACCATTTAATATAACATTATTATGCCCACATTACAGATGAGAAAACCGAGGCTCAGTCGGGCTAAGCAACTAGTCCTCATTTACACACCTCGTAAATCACAGACCAGAAATTGAGTCCAGGTCTGTATGATCTATAAGAGCAACTACAAACTCATGAGAAAGAAGACTTAAAATTTAAAAAAAAAAAAAAAAGTTATAAAATTCTGTTTATCATTTCCTGTTAACATGCTAGATATCTTATTAACAAAGATTGAGACATAAAATAACAAAGAATCCCATATTTTCCTAAAATAAAAAGCAAACAAATGAGATATATATACATATATATGTATGTATAAAGATTACATATGAGTCTATGGCCTCGCCCGCTGAACGTGTCCAATCGTGTCTAACCTTGGAAGAAGCAGGGTCGGGCCTGGTTAGTACTTGGTTGGGACCACCTAGGAAGACCAGGTGTTGCAGACATTAAAAAAAAAAAACATATGTACACTACACACATATATATAGATATAAATGATTGCATTCTTCTTTGTTCCTAGTACAGGTAGAAAATGCCCTCTTGGGTAAAAGTTTGTTTCTAAACAATGTTAACAGAATGCAAAAGTGAAAGTTTACACTGAAGATTAAGACAACAAAGACCATGTTTTAATAGCACATATAAGCCCTTAATGCAAAAACTGTGGTAGATATGGTAAAAAAGAAAACCAAAAAAACAGCAAAAAGTCAGGATGTCTCCCATTCAGGAGTAACTGTTACAGGACTTGCCCTTCCACCATGAACTAGAGTAAACAGACAACATATATGAAAACTGTCTGCAGACACTGAACGGCAGACAGGACGGATCCTGAGAGACGGAACCAAAGGTGAGCCCATGAAAACTCTAACGGAATCTTGCAGCCCCAGAGTTGAGGAAGGAGCTATACCGAAAACAAAATCAGAAACCTGCGAGGAGTCTTGAGTCTTTGAATGAACCCAACCTGCACGTGCATAGGATGACACGATGAAGACACGCAAAATCAGCAACTGCTGGGGAAGAACGTACTGGAAGCAGTGAGCCAGAACATTCCAGAGGTCACACAGGGCGGGATCATTAGAGCTGTCAACAACCAAAGCGGAGATTCCAAGTATCTCTTCAATATCTAGACATTTCATTTGAGATCCCAAGAGATCAAGCCTTAGAGAACAGAGAGGCAACCTTCTCTAGAGAAGTGGCTTAAAAGAGTGGTCTGAGAATCTGGGGAGACTCAAGACCTTGCAGGGGCTCACACGTCACACTATTTTCATAATAAACTAAGATGTTATTTGCCTTTTCAGAACCATTCTCTTATGATGAATATACAGTGGAATTTTCCAAATGCTATCTGACATGGATGTTGTAAAAAGATTTAACAAAGAAGCATTTATGAGACTCCAGCTGTTCTTAAGCAAACACAATACACATACACAAAAAATGACTTCTATTTTTTGTTTGTTTTGGAAGGATAGTGATTTTTTCATTAAAAAATGTTATTTATGTTAAATTAATAGGTTATTATTTAATCTTAGATGAATAAATACTTTAAAATTCTCAGCTATATATCTAATATGGTAAAGATTGATACAAAAAATAACAAAAGATCTTTGAGATCTCATTAAAGTTTATAGGTGATATAAAACAGAAATTGGAGAACTGGTACCCAGAACAGGGATCGCAAACCAAATCACAGGCAATGTGGCTCGCCAATTATTTTTATAAAGTTTTATTGGAACAAGCAACCCCATTCACTTACATACTCTCACAGCTGCTTTTGCACTGCAATGGCAAAGTGAAGTAGTTGTAAGCCTAAAATATAATTTACAAAGCCCAAAATATTTAATCTTATCCTATTACAAAAAGTTTGCTGACCCCATGCTAAAGGGAACTCTAGACCCACTGTAAAGAGGCTTAAAGCAAGGATCAAAAGATCAGATTGATTCTTGACTAATTTAACTGCCTGCCAGAATAAAATGTAATCTCTTAAAAAGCCAAAAAAATGGTTCAACAAGGTAAATTTACTATATCCAGCACCTAGTCAAAAATTACTACAAAGAATCAGAAAATATGACCAATGAGAAAAAAAATCAGTCAATAAAGACAGATATAGAAAAGAAAGAGGATGGAATTAAAAGACAAGGACCGAAAGAGTGATATAAATACCTACTACATCTTCCTAAAAGTGTATAAAAACCGCTTCGAGATTTAGTGGCTTTAAAAAAGGACATTCTTCTGTTCATGAATCTGGAATTTAGCCAGGGCTCAGGGAACGGAAGGCTCCACACAGCGTAGGTGTGGCAACTCGCCTTAAGGTCTGAAGGATCTACCTCCAAGAGGGCTCACTAACATGGCTGGCAAGTTGGTGCTGGCTGTCAGCTGAGAGCTTAGCTGAGGCGTTGGGTTTGCTCCATTTTTTATGGGCTTCTCCATTTCATGTGAGTGTTCTCACAGCATGGTACATAGGCGTCGAGGGAGAGACTGACTTAATAGAGAGAGAACAAGGTAGAAGTTGTATTGTCTTTTATGACCTAGCCTTAGGAATAACAATTATAACATCCACTCTATTAAGCAAAAAATCCACAAGGCCCAGCCAGATTCAAGAAGGAAAACATAGATGCCATCTCTTGATTAGAGAGTAGCAAGGTTGTAGAGAGCATGCGCAATTGCAACAGGAAATAATGTCATGAGCACACTGTAAAATAGAGCCTACCATTAATATGTTCAGAAAATTAAAAGGAAACTTTAAAATGAGGAGATAAAAGATAAAAATGTTTTCTGGATATAAAAAAGAAATCTGAAATAAGAAATTCATTGGGTGGGATTAATGGCAATTTAAACATTGTAGAAGACAGTGGACATAATGATATAACTATAGAAACTTTCCAAAATTAAGCATAGAAAACAAAAAACTCTCATCCTCATTAAAATGAATAGATATCAATAGTCTATGAAACAGTATAAAGCAGAATAATATGTAAATAATATGTAAATAATATCATACCTATGATAAAGTTTAATTATAAATTAGGTACAACACTAATAATAATAAGAATGATTATAACCAATCAATGAGATATCACACAAAGGAACAAGCAACATAAAAAAATTAGACTTCATAAATATTAAAAATCTTTTATAAAAAGGCAACCCAGAATGGGAGAAGCTATTTGGAATCATATCTGATAAAGAATTAATATCCAGAATATAGAAAGAACTTCTAAAACTCAACAACAAGAAAACAAAAACCCAATTCAAAAATGGGCAAAGGACTTGAATAGCCATTTCTCTAAAGGAGATATCAAATGGCCAATAAGCACATGAAGAGTCTCAACATCACAATCATTAGAGAAATACAAACCAAAACCATGAGATACCATTCCACTCCAGTTAGGTTGGCTATTATCAAAAACAACAACAAAACAGAAAACCAGTGTCGCAGGATGTCGAACTCTTGTATATTGCTTGGTGAATGTAAAATGTGGTGCAGCTTCTATGGAAAACAGTAGGACAGTACCTCAAAAAATTAAACATACAATTACCATTTGATCCAGCAATTCCACTTCTGGGAATATACACAAAGAATGGAAAGCCAGGACCCAAACACATATTTGTACATCCATGTTCATAGCAGCATTATTCACAATAACCATAGGGTAGAAACAAATCAATGAATTATTCAGACTAAAAATGAATGAAATTCTGATACATGCTACATGGATGACCCTGAAAATTATGCTAAATTAAGCCAGACACAAAAGGATAAATGTATGATACGTATGCAACAAAGTTAGAACAGTTAAATACATGGAGACAGGAAAGTAGAACAGTTATGAAAAGGCGCTAGGGAAGGGAGGGCAACAGGAGTTATTGTTTAATGGATACAGAGTTTCAGTTTGGGATGATTAAAAGTTCTGGAGGTATTATCAAAGGCCTAAGATTTGGAAGGAGTAAATGATGATGAATGCACCCTCATCAAGAGAACTGCATGGGTCATCCAGAGCACTAAGTGACTGTGGAAGTGGAATCTCTCAGCCACAAAAGCGTCCATAAGATACAGTTAGCTTTAAACACATATTTAAGCACAGAGAACACCAAGACTAGATCACAAGGCAGAACTACAATTTACCCTAGACTATACAATAAATAATTAATTTTCCTTCTCCACTTCCATACCAGAAGGCCTAGAGAGTTCGGAAATTAGTTAAGAATATAGGAGAAGACCAAAGCAAGGTAGGGAGAAAAGCAGGCCACACTTTTTTCTTTCATTCACACAGACTCAAGCTTAGGAAGAGGAAGAAATCTTACAAGAAAGTAAAGCAAGTCTGAGGCTTTCATTATTAGCTAGGACTGATCGTTTTCATTTCTAATCTATCTTTTGCTATTTGAAATGAACAGAGAACTGTATTTATTACCCCAAAATGTCATACCTGCTGCTCTCCAGTTCTCATTAGGGCAAGGAAATAATCTGTCCCTGATTTAAAGGAGGAATGAGGTCTAAATTAAATGCTACTTTGTAATTGTGCACTACAAGCCCATCTTGACACATTAGCAATACATACTAATCATTCCTAATATCTACAGGCTCAACTAGCTGAGAAACTGCTACAAGAATTAAGAGTTGTTCATTTTTTCTACAAAGGAGAGAATGCCTAAGGAGTTAAATGTTTTGTTTCATCTTAACAAAATATAAAGTCTGAACTGAACTTCTTTCAAGCTTACTTGTAATACAATTTCTTTTCAACACAGAAAGTCCTTTCTTTAGTACACAAGGTATGTATGAAAATATGTGGAAAATCAAATAGAAGAAAGTTGAACACTGGGCTTACAAAATGAAGGTATAAAAGTTAGTTCCTAAGAGTTAAAAAGTTTATCTAATCCTATACCATGTTTTAGTCATAATCTCTGACAACAAATTTCCTTTAATTCTGGGGTTTTTTATCCATTCATAATGTACCATGTAGGTGAATGGTAAAGACCAATAAATACCTGGTTGAGGTTAATGATTTCTAACATAGTCACAATTGTCTTAAGTTATTAAGCTTAGTACCTATTATTTTTTAATGGCATCAGCACTTTTTTTCCATTTGCTCTACTTTTTAAAAATAGGGAGAAATGCAGTAAACTATTCAATGATTGCACAGTTGTGTTTTGTTTTTAACAAAGATGTCTAAGTGCTGAAACTGCAGTGTTATCGTGCAACGGGTCCTAGTGTTCATCTGTTAACGAATATTTTTTAAAAACCTAAAACCTTATGAAATTATAAAGTATAAAAGTATGGACAGTCTTCAATTTGGAGAGGAGGAGAAATTAATTTGTATGATTTAGTTTAAGCAATTTACAGCCATACATGTGTTGCTATTTATGTGTATTCATGATACCACTCAATTTATAAACTACTTTTTGTTCAAAGTGTTTTAAATGATAATGGCATTTATGGCTATCAAGTTCTCATATTCAACTAGATTCTGGGAAATATCTGTCTTTTTAAAAATTTTTTATTTATCTCCACTGTTAAACTATCAACCCTTCTCTTCAAAACAAAGCTAACCAGAAGAATTTCAACTGTTCTTAACATTCTCCTATTCTTCACTATTTCAATAGGTTATTTTTATTATCATTTGTTCAATACATTGACCTTCTGTATAAAACCGTATTTGCTGGGGAAAAAAACCCTGCTATTCTAATATAATACAATTAAATTAGGACATGCATCACACACCTTTGAAGCAATGGCCTTGTTATCAAAGAGAAGCAATTTACCCTGCACTATACAATATAATGATTAAAGCAGCGGCTCTCAAGTTGGAGTACTTGTGTTGAAATTGTAATTTTGCCACTCACTTGCTATGTGATCTTGGGCAAATTACTTACTTTACCTAAGTCTCTGCTTCTGAGACCACAAAGAATTAAAAATAACAGTAAAGGTTAAATGAAATGAATGGGTAAGGCATTTAGCAAAGTACCTGGTATTTTAAGTCTTTAAAAAAAATATTACCCGCTGTTTTTATTTCTGGTGTATATATATTTCATACCCTAGGACAGGGGTTGGCATGCTCCTGCCCACTGATTGAACCTCACGCACTACCTACTCTTGTAAGATAAAGTTTAATTGGAACAGCTAAATTCAGTCATTATGCGTTGCCTACAGCTGCTTTTGTGCTATCATGGGATACATGAGTAGTTGTAACAGACACCAGACACCTTACAAGGCTTAAAATATTTACTACCCGGCTTTTTCTTAAGAGATTTGCTGATCTGCTAGGAAGATAATAACTAAAACACAATGCTGTAGGTCATTAAAATAGATGACATAAATGGAATAAGATAACCAAGTTAACTGGTTTCTATCTATGTCAATAAATTCACAGCAATTGATAAACAAAATAGCTGTTTTCCTCACCCCCCCAAAAAAATTTGAAAACTGAAAATGTCCTTAAGAGGTTCTAAGTTAAAACATTTTTTTTCCCAAATGGAAGTACAAATTTGAGAAGTTACATGAATAGTCTACAGCTAGACCTGGTTTATAGGTTTATAAACTCAGTCTACCCCTGATGAGGAACTTACTATCACTCCAGGTGAACTTAATGCAGTGCATCAAGTCATTGTGCTGGGTCATAAGCAAAGCATATTTTTCTGAAATAAATCATGTTAAAAGTTTATTTGAGAAATATCTACATTAAAGGAACTGTGTGTGTAAGGTACCATAAAGAATTTATAAAGAATAAGACAAAGTAAACTAAGAACAATCTGGTGAGCAGAATAATAATCTCTCAGACTGATCAAAAGCAGAGTTAAGTGCATTTCACTATAATTTCTATATTTTTTAAACTTTATGTATGTAAAATGGATTTCTTTGTCCACTTATAATATACAAATTGAAAAATTCAAAAATGTATTACCTGAATTGGATGTTCACTAAATGAGGTTGGGAGCCATCTGATTGCCAGTAAGTTTCTAGATTGTCATCTCGTAACTGATCTACTCCAAATCCTAAAAAGACAAGTGATGATAAATTCTTATGAAAGAAAGGGCTATATATTCAAAACATAAAATTATCATGTATATTTGTCCAGAAAGTTCGACAAACAGAATGGTCAGTAGTATGAGATTTAAATTATCCAGAATTCTTCTATCTTCTTAACTAGACCTCAACCATTAGAAGAAATAGCACTTGCAAATGAAAACATTTTCATTAGGACGAGTTTTCTTGGTTGTTAGCCCTAATTTTTAAAGAACATTTTCTAAATATACTATGTGTATATTTATATTCACTTCACAAATGTGAACAAACACTGATTGTTTTACACTGCTACTTAAAAATTTCCAGTGGTTCATACAAGCTAGACAATAAAGTAGGAACTGTTTAATGAAGTCCTATATAATTAAGCTTCTCCCTAACTCATAGCTTCATCTAGGCACTTCGTTCTGTTCTAGACTTACTGACCACCTATAATTCTTTGAATGAGCCATCTTTTGTCTAAGCTGTATACCTTTGTGCATACTGTTCCTCTTGCCGTTATATCCTTACTCAGTGAAATCCTATCCTTGCTCCATCACGCAGGATAAGCGTCATCTTCATGAAGACGTCCCTGATCCTTTCAGGCAGAGTCAACCACTTTCTCTTCTGGGCTGCTACTGCACTGAGCCCGTACTTTGTGGCAAAGCAGCATGACGTAGTAGGTCCTGGCTGCTTGCATCTCAGCATTCTCACTTATTATGGGATCTTTGCCAAATTGCTTAATATTTCTGTACTATAGTTATCTTTATTTAGAAAATGATAAAAATACATTATATTACATACTTCATGTGACTTTTGGAGATTTTATTGACATATTTATTTTATATATGTAAATGACAAGGCATGTCATTTAGTAAGCACTCAACAGAAGTTACACATTATTAAATTGTACAATAATGACTAGTTTAAAGCCATAAGTCCTCCAGTAGATTGAGAACTCCTTGATGGCAAGGTGGTGTCTTTTTATCTTTAAATCTCTAACAGTATTCTAGAGCAACTGTTTGCTAACTTGAATTAAAAAATACCTGACCACAGAGAAGCAAAGTAAAGTTTAAACAATTAACTTTCTCATGCTGTTTCTTATTAATAAAGAGTAGTCAGTCATTCTTAATGTGTAAAATGATAATCATATCAATGATATATCACTGATGGACTCAAAGCTCAAAATCACAGGGAGTAAAATGTATGTGTATGATCCTACACTGAAAAATTTCAAGACTTTCATATGCGACACATTTTTAAGTGGTCCCACCACTCTTTTGATAGTGTCAACTGTTCTAGTCTGTATCTGGAAGACATCAGAGAGTGTGGCATCTTCAGGGAACCAATGACTTCTATGTGTTGCCCTCTGCAAATGCCATAGCATAAAAGAATGTGAACTGGCACTGATACATACATTACTGACACAGTATAGGACCAGTCGAATTAGGTCAAGCAATGGAAGATATTCAATTTGGGCAAAATCTCAGAAGTATTTGATGCTGTAAAGAATATGAGAAACTTCTGAAGCAGTCTAGGATACAGGATCACCCCTATTCAAAAAACAAGAAAGGCTATATAAATCACAAACTCATAATTTTTCTTGAAAACATGAAAAGCTTGAACCACACAGCAACTAAACAGCCTCAAATTCAAAAGGTGCAGGTCTAGCCTAGGGTCAGGAGAAAAAGGACGTAGTATCTTTCCAAACTGTGGGAGAGCATAGGAGGAAAGAACATTGACCAGATAACATTGACCTAAGAAATCTGGTTGGACTTTAACAAATTACTAAAGGCCAAGTGTGGGCTAACATAAAGTATAGCAGCCTTGGAAGTCTCAGACACAAGGTGAACTCATGTTTCTTTCAGATTCTTTTCCAAGGGCCCTCACTGTACAGACCAGAAAGATCTAGGGAAGAGCTGGAGAGCGGAAAGCCTACTTCAGCAGTACATGCACAGAGAGGAAGACTGACTACCACTGCAGGAAGAGCAAAGAGCCCACCCTCCTTCCGAAAGAACTTAAGCTGCTGGGAGAGGAGCATCAAACGGGTTGACTCCAGGACACAGATACAACACACCCATCCTCGCCGAGAGAAGAGTAATAGAAAAAGACGTCTACCCCTGGGGGACAAGCAGGACACAGTCCGTCCTATGGACGTGGGGCAGAAAACTCTCTCCCACAAAAGAAGCCACAGATACAAGACAGAGTTTGGTTATCATAGGAGGGCCCAAAATGCTAAGAAAGCCCTACCCTGGAGACCGAGCACAAAAGGTTTGTCTAAGACAAACTGGACCAGAAAAACAGAGAACAAGCCCTGCTTCTCACTCCACACTGAGTAACAAGGCACAGTATTCTAGTGCTGAAAGCAGGGCAAGAGCATGGAGAGAGACACCATCTGAAGCACATGGGTACAGGTGAACGGAGTCAAGGAAGAACACTAAGAAAACTTGTCTGGAACAACAGATCCCACCATAAGCACTGGGCATCTTTAGAGGAATATGAAAAGCCTGTGAGGTACTTGCCTACATATGAGAGTTGATATTCAGTAAAAAATTATGACAAACAAGAAAGGAAACAAATATTATCAATAGAAATACACTCAGATATTACCCAGATGTTGGAATTATTGGACAGGGATTTTAAGTAACTATAATTAATACGTTAAAGAATGCAGGGGAAAAGGTAGATGAAATGCAGGAACAGATAGGGAATTTCAACAGAGATGAAAACTCCTTTAACAGTCAAATGGAAAAGCTATTTTTTAAAAAACAACCATACCAGAGATGAAAGATTCTTTAAACAGAATACAGAATCATCGGTAGACTCAATAAAGCCAAAGAAAGAAGCAGTAGACTTGAAGGTAGGCCAATAAAAAAATATCCAAAGAAAAAAAGAGTGGAAAAAAAATGGAAAACCTAAAACCTATGAGACAATGCCAAATCGTCTAGTATATGTATAACTGAATTCCCAGAAAGACAATAGAGAATAGGGCAAAAGAAATACTTGAAAAAATAATGGCCATGAATTTTCATAAAATAATACAAGACATCAAACCAGAAGATCCAAGAATCTCAGTGAATCTCATGGAGGATTATACATACACACACATATACATGTTAACACATCATATTGATATTGCTGAAAATCAAAGATAAAATCTTAAAGGTAGCCGGGCCGGGAGGGGAACATTAATTAAAGCAGACTTCTTTTCAGAAACTATGTAAGCCAAAGATAATGGAATAACATCTTTAAAGCAGAAAAATCTGCTGAAGTAGAATCCCACACAGGGAAAGATATAATCATAAAAGCAAAATGAAAACTTTTCCAACCTAACATTGCTAGCAGACCTGCAATACAAAAAATGTGAAAGAGTTCTTTAGGCATAAGGACTACAATACCAGACAGAAACTTGAATCTATTCAAAGAAATGGAAAGTTCCAAAAATTGAAAAAATTAAGGTAAACATAAAAGGTTTATTTTTATTCAGTCCAAAATATAATTGGCCCTTTTAAACAAAAATACCAACAATATATTCTGGAACTTACAATATGAAAGTAAAAGGTATGACAAAAATGGCAGAAAGGATAGGAGGAAGAGCTGGAAATACACTGTTGAAGGATTCAAGCACCATATCCATAGTGTATAATACTGCTGGAAGGTAAACTGTGATAAAAGGCAACCACCTAGGGCAACCACTCAGAAATTTCAAAGAATGTATAACTAATAAGTCAGTAGTGGAGATAAAACAGAATCATAAAAAATACTGAATTCATCCAAAAACAGGAGAAAAAGAAGGAACAAACATTAACAAGAAAGGAAAATAAATTCCGATAGTAGTTTTAAATCTAATTACATCAATAAAACATTAAGTGTAGATGGTCTAAACACTCCCAATTAAAAGATAAAGAATGTCAGGTTAGATAAATAAAGCAAGACCCAATCATATGCTGCCTACAAGAAATCCAGTTGAAATATGAAGATATAGAGTTTAAAACTAAACGGAAGAACATCCAGTTTCCAGTCTGACATGTAAAGAGCTTGGAAGATGTCACTCTCATCCCTACAACACACTGCACTAACTAAAACCAGTAATTCTTAGGTACAACAAAGTATTGAGGTCACAGGGAAAACTATCACCCATAAAACTGAAGAGAGAGGTGAACACAGAGAATCATAGCTTACCAAGAGCAGAAACCATCTCTGGAGTCAGCAACTGGTAGGAAAACTTAAGAGAGGAATTGGCTAATTGACGAATTGCCAGAGACTGAGTGTGGACTAGCTTGAGAGAGAAAAACTCCCGGAAGCCCAGTCTTAGGAAGGCTCTGAATTTTCATAAATTTTACCTCTAGGAGCCCACCAGGTTTTCTTCAGGGTAAAGATCAGAGAAAACTCTCCAGTGCTCCCTGCAGAGGGAGGGTGAAAGTAATGATTATAAAATACACCCAGAGCATTCTGTTCTCCTCAAAAAAAGCCTGACTTCAAGGAAAACTATTTTAGTAACTAACATGGGTTTTATCACAGCCTTACTGACATGAGGAGGAAAAGATATCCAATTCCAGCCTCCTCCAGCTTCACTAAGAGGGAAGAAAGGTGAGAAGCACTTGTAAAGGTAACAGCCATGAACACAGGCCCACAAAAGACTGAGATCTAGCCACAGGACTACAGAACACTTTTGTTCCTCCTAGAATTTAACCACCGTATCAACAGGGCTCCTGTACAACAAGAAGTTATTAAAAAAACTGCAAGTTCAGACACCATTTAAAGAGTCTCTAAGGAAACTCTAAAATAACAGGGGAAACAAAAACCAGGACACTACAGGAATTTTAGCCACTGAATCTTAGCCTTTATCCAGTAGTCAGAAAATCAGTATGGATGTAACTGAACTGAATGGCACCATCGATCAACTGGATCAAATTATACTTATAGATTACTTCATCCAATGACACCAGAATACACAAGCTTCTCAAGAATATACAATTCTCAAGCTCATGCGTGACGTTCACCAAGATGAAGCACATTCTGGGTTACAAAATTGACAAAATTTTTTTAAAGAACAGAAATTATACAAAATATGCTCTCAGACCAGAGTACAATTAAACTAGAAATCAATAACAGAAAAAAAACTGAAAAAAAATCTCCCAATATTTAAAGATTAAAAAATATGAATAAAAGATATCAAGAGAAAATTTTAAAATATTTGAAAACTGAATGAAAAAACAAATTATAATCAAATTGTAGAAATGCAGCAAAAGCAGTGCTTAGTAAGAATTAAGAGCATGGAATATATATATATATATTAAGAGAGAAGAGAGAGAGAGAGAGAAAGAGAGAGATCTCTAAAGTAATCATTGAACTTTCAACCTTTGAAAATTATATAAAGAAGGCAAATTAAATCCAAAATAAGCAGAAAAAATAAAATCAGAGCAAACTCAATGTAACCGAAAACTGGAAATTAATAGAGAAAATCATTAAAACCACAAGCTGGTTCTCTGAAAAAGTCAATAAAAATCAATAAACCAACTCAAGGAAAAAGAGAGAAAACACAAATTACTAATATCAGAAACAAAAGAGGGACCATCACTAATAATCCCATGGGTAATAAAAAATAAAGAGGTATTATAAACAACTTTATGTGCACAAATGTGACAACCTAAATAAAACAGACCAATACCGTGAAAGACACCATCTACCAAACTCACACCACAAGAAATAATCTGAATCTATTACAAAAATTAATTAAAAAATTAATAACATTCCAAAGGAAATCATCAAATCTAGACAGTTTCACTTGCGATTTCTATCAAACATTTAAAGAAGAAATTATACCAATACTCTACAATCTACTGCAGAAAAAGAAGCAGAGAGAATAATTCTCATTCTATGAGAGCTGCATTATCCAAATACCAAAACCAGATAAAGACTCACAAGAAAGAGAAATTAAAGAACAATCTCTCTCATGAACACAAATATAAATATCCTCAAGAAAATATTATTTTTTAAAAAATTTTATGCCACAATCAACAGATTTATTCCATGTATGTGAAGCTGGTGCAACATTCTAAATCAAATAATGTAATCCATCACACCAACAGGCTAAAGGAGAAAAGCCATGTGATCATAGCAACAGATGTAGAGAAAGCATTTGAGAAATTTCTTTGGATGATGGAAATGTACTGTATTTGATTCTAATGGTACTTATATGACTATCTGTGTTTGTTTAAAATTCATAGAACTATATGCCTAAAAGGGGTGAATTTTACTGTAAGTAAATTAGACAGACCTCAATAAATTACTGATGAGAGAAAGGAATTGTAAAGGGAAACAAAAAAAGAGGCTTGGTTGGGAAGATGGCTATAGGAGTCAACATGTAAATAGTACAAGATCCTGAAGGAAAAGCAACTACTAAACCAATAACATTATCAAGTTCCTAAAGCTAAAAATCTTTTTCTGAGCTTGCATCTACAGGTGGAAAATGCCTGTCAAATTAGACAGATGAGAAAAGATACACATGTATCCTGGCATATCCTGGCCAAAGTCTCGAACCCTGAAAACAAATAGGAAAAGGGTAAATGCTTCCAGAAAGAAAGAATGAGTTATTTAGAAAAAAGACAGATGGGCATAGGCCTTATTTGCAATATGATAAAAGACAGCATCCAAAATTTTTGAGAAAAAGACTGACATTCTAGAATTCTATCCTAACCAAGAGTAAAATAAAGTTATTTGGGGATATCACTCAAAAACGTATCACCCACTTATCCCATCTAAATAGCCAGCAAAAAATGCTAACCAAATAACTGAATAATAGAGATGGGAGGATAAACAGACTTTATGACATACGCAGTTAAATTGAACTGGATATTAACAAAACAATTAGGAAGAGATATATAACAAATGACAACCGATTAAATTTAGTTTGAGAATTAAAGAATATAAACAAAAACAATATCAAAGTCATTCCAGAGGACCAGGAAACTGTAAGCAGTGATTGCAAACAGATTTTTCATTTTGTTTTACCTGGTTTGCAAGATGAAAGTGACCAAACGGCTTGTGACCCAATTTCCCGTACTGTTCCAGTCCTTTCCAACTGCTTAGGGTCAGCACCAGGAGGTGTCTTGTTTGGTGTGGTCATTTTAAAAATATTCTATGTAGAAAAAAAGAATATCCATATTATACCAGGACCTGCACATTTTTTAAAAAGGTAATAAAATTTTAATTACAAAATGATCACAAATATATCCCTGATATTAATCATTGTCCTCAAACATAACTCAATCGTTGTAATTTAAAAATCTTATGAATTCAGTTATTTCTAAAATATGACTTACAAGACGAGCAAAGAAGCAGAGTATAGTAGGCAAAAGGGCACAGGATCAGGATTTTTTTCTTCAGTTTCTCCTTTAACTAGCCTAGGCTTTGTGCAGGTCTGGGCTTTATTTCTCTTCCTGTCAAAGAGGTCAACTTGATCTGTAATTCTATAATGATGCACAGTTCTATACTCCTATGAGTAAAAATTCTTAATTCAAATGAAGTTTCCCCCCGCCCCCAGAAAACTCAGATTGAAATACTCTTCTTCCAGGAATATATAACACTAGTCTCCATTTTAAATAATCCATTAAGTGATGTAGAGAAAAATCACATCCCCCCCAGTTGTCCAAAGGTCCCTTTATATATGTTCTTACCACAAAAGATAATAAAGTATGGCTTCAAGAACTAAAAGTGAGTAACTGGCCTATTCGAAATCAAAAGTTTACTTCATCTTTCACAAATTTTGCTAACCTTGGCAAGTCGATGCAAACTTGGGGAAAAAAATACTTCTTGGATAGTGAATAATCTGTAAAACTGCTCTGTAATGCAAAGTTATAGCTACTGAACGTCGTTATACATGCTATTATTATTATAAACCTGGACCAATAGTTCTGTATATCATCTTCTTGACACCTATTAGATTTCACTTGTTCCCTAACCTCACACAAGCACTTGATACTCACTGTAAATTTCATAAAGGCCTAAAACTTAAATGCTCAACTAGCAATTACTGAATGAATACAAGGAAGAATCAATTCAATCAAGTATTTGCCACGCCCAAGGTAAGATCTAGGATGAGACAATTAAATCTCTCGCCATCATTACAAGCTGATTGTCTTGACACTGACAAACGTCCAAAAAAAAAAAAAAAAAAGTCCATCTCTCTACTGGAGCAGAATTCAACTGCCGGACTTGGTACTGGACGCCACCAGGTGGATAAAACATAGAGCTCGAACGGATCTGCGTACACTAGACCAACTCACCACGTCCGAGAAAACCCCACGCACTTACAGTGACCCGGCTTGCTGCAGCTCAGGGTGTCAGGACTCCCTGCAGCTCCGCGCCACTCCCACTTAGCTTTTCAGGATAACCTGGTTTCCCCAACCACGGTGAATTGGCGTCGCACCACAATGACGTAAGTACTCGCCGTCGCTCGGCGCGCTCTGTTGCGCGTGCGCACTACGTCCCTATGGCATGCGCGAGGCGGCGACTGGGTACCGCCATTTTGGCCGGAGGCCGTAGGAACACGTTGTGCAGCTGAGAAGTGACGGCAAGAACTGACTTGGCCTCCGTGCTCCCCTCCGCAAGGGGATCACTGTCTCCAGGTAAGTGAATAGCGCAGAGGGCTTTGGCCGTTCGTTGCAGTTTGCCACGATTTAAAGATCGTAGGGACGTTCTCCGAGAATCTTTGGTTAGGCCTCAGGTGACGGCAGCAGCGCGTGGCAGCGGCTCGGGTGGGATGGGACAGCTGGAGCTGCCGGAACGCGGGTGCCGGCGAGGGCTTGGAGGCACGTTGCGCTTCCGCTCCAGCTGACCTGGTTCCCCGCTGCTGTTGCACGCCACCCCCGCCAGAGGCTACGAGAATGGACCTAGATGCCATCTCAACGGTCCAACCTTCACCGCTTCCACTCTCCCTTTACCCCGCTTCTACCTTAGAGCCAAACCTTCGAGAGAGGATGGCACTTTCAGAATTTACAGCATCCTACTACACCCTCCCTTCCCTGGTACAGTAAAATGGATAGATTTGCACATAGGCGTATTTGATTATGGGAAGTCGTGGCCTTTTCCACGGTTTGATGACTATGGAACGAGTCATGGCATCTTGCCGCCATGAAGTTGAATACTCCTTGCCCACTCTCAGTCTTTTCAGAAATGACGGCCAAACGTCGCTCTACTTCTGTCTCAGAGCAACGTGTACTCTACTGTAACTCGTGTTATCCCTCGTAATCTCCCAATTGAACGTCTATTTAGCTTTTATGGCGCGCATTTATAGCATTTGACACTTTTTCTCTTGGTGACTTTTCCCTTTCCCCTTTATTATATCTTAAAACTCCCTGAGATATTGAGTGTTATCTTTATTCACAATGCCTTTATTTTCCTTTTAGTGATTCAACACTGTAGGCACGACGGTCAAAGCTGATTTCCATAAGCTAAGCCTCTATTTTTCTCGGGTTTGTGTGTGTGGTGTGTGTGTGTGTGTGTGTGTGTGTGTGGTTAAATCAATAAGATTGAGAACTTTCAAAACAATGTTTTTTTTTCTTTTACCCTCTCTTCCACAGGACTGCTAACTAGGCATTTATGATAGTGGCATTTGTGTTGCAGGCCTCAGTACATTTGTCCCATGTACTGACAATATTCGTTCTATACCAACTGCCTGGCAATGATGCTTTGTTAGTGTTAACCAAGGGCTCTTACCTGTATTTGAACTAAAAGGTTTTTTTTTTTCTTTTAGTTAAAAATCTTGTTCTCCATATGAAAAATTTTTTTTAGGGATAACATTTAATATAATGCTAGGGCAGAGGGAGAAAACAATATTAATTTAGTGTCCCTTCCAAATGTCTTCGGTTTAAGACTTTGAAGTCAGAGTTGTGCACCACTCCCAACTTAGGTGTTTTATAAGACTAATAACCTACAATAATCATAGGTTAGAGTATTTCTCATGATGGTAAGCACCATTCGTTAACAACTGTCTTTTCAATGCTTTCACACAATGTAGTAATTTTGGTCTTAAACTGCACATGCTTTTCTTTTATACTTCACTTTCTTTTTTCCTCCCAATTCCTTGACAGTGAGGATCATGATTTGAGTACATCTTTTGAACACAGTTTTTCAGATCTCAAACATCTTCAAGTTCCTCTTTGTTCCCCGGAATCTGTTACTGTGCTTTTCCCCTCTAAGCTTTACTGTGTTGTGTCTTTCTCATTGAAAAAGAAACAGGAACCCTTCTTCCCCAATTCTTAAAACTAATATAGAAATTTAGTTAATGGTGTTTCCACAGTTAATTAACAGTTCTACAAAGAGTCTTTTTCTTAAATGCATTAAATCACTGTTTGTGTCGGCTTATTCACCATCTCTGGTATATTTTTATTTTTCTATAAAAATTGTTTCTTATAGTCACTTGTTTTTTTTAAATGGTTTGAAATATTATGTAAAACATTTTAGTAGTTTGGCATAAATAAGATCTAATTAAAGCAATTTTATGATAAAGGTTGTATTTCCAAGAGGAGAATTTATATACTTTTTAACCAGATAATTTATATGGTGTCCAGGTTTATTTTAATAGCTAATTAAAGAATCTTCAGTTTTTAGGGAGTTGTCACTTCCAGAATGATGGCTTTTTGTGCAGCATTTCAAAAACTCATTTTAATTTTTTCTTCTAATCTTTATGAGACCCAGATATTTTTAAAGGGGGTAGAGTAAACCTATTAGTTAATGTAACTTTGTTTATTACAAATCTTTGGCCTTTTAGGTGATTTTTTTTTCTTTTTTCTTCTCTATATATATATATACTTTGTGGATAACTGTCACAGTGAAATATTGGTAACTTGCAAAATTTCTAAAGTTACCAAAAGCTGTAGAAAAATTTTTTAAATTTCTCATTCATTTACATGTGTTGGCTCCTACTATGTGCTGGGCACTGGTCCAGCCACTGTGATGAACACATGGACAAAAATCCCTGTCCTCATGATGGAGTACATTCATTCTCCTTGTGGAGAGAAAATATTGTCTTTGTAGAGAGAGAGAATATATAAATATATATACACACACACACGTACACATAACACATATGTATACAAATACACACAATAAATATGTACATATATGTATACATATATATGAAATATATACTTTTATAGTAGAAAGTTAAGAAGAATAAAAGTAGAGAAGAGGGACAGAAAGGCATCTGGGTGTATTTTTTGGTAGTATAACTAGAGAAGGCTTGAAGGGGTGAGCCATGCAGCTCACCCTGGGGAATAGCATTATAGGCAGAGGGAACAGAAAATGCCAATGCCATGAAGCACGAACATGTCTGGCATGTGTTAAAAACAGCAAGGAACCAATGTGGCTGGAGTAAAAATGAACAGCTAGAGTAGTTGGAGATGACTTCAGAAAATTAGACTGATCAGTGCCTTATTGGTTATTTTAAGGACTTTGGCTTTTTTCAGAGTGAGTAGGGAGGCCATTGCAAGATTTTAAGTAGAGAGTGACATGAATTGGCTTATACTTTTAAGAAAATCATCCTGGCTCCTATTTTGAGAATGAACTATCAAGGGTTGGCGTAGAAGGAGTTAAGAGCAGAAGCAGAGATCTGTTGGGAAGCAGTTAAGAGTAATGGCCTGACAGATTGTTTTGATGGAATGATAGGCCCTAAAACTTGGAATGGATTCTGAGAAAATACATAGAAATTTGAAACACTGATTATAGACAACTCTTTCAAGTAGCCTTGCTATAAAAGGCAGGAGAAATAAAGCAATGAGGGGAAATGGGGTCGGATAATAGAGTGAATGCTGATGGAAATAAGGCAGTGGAAAGAGTAATTGATGATGTGAAAGACAGGAGGAAGAATTGTTGGAACATTCTCCTTAACATGTCTTTTAGCGTGCAAATGGATTAAGCTGAAAACCTAGGAGTGGTGGTTGGAGAATGGAATATTTGAAATGGGGGTTATGGGAGGATTGTAATTATTGGTAATGGTAAGGTAAAAAGGTTGACCAAAGGAATGAGTGGCTGAGATAGGGTGAAATACAAGATCATTGGAGGTTAGTGAACTGAGAGGACTATTAATGGAAGAAACATCTATGAATATATAGAAATCACCAAGAATTATGACTAGAGTAGTAAAAAAGAGTGAAAGTTAGCCAGAGTCTGAAATCCCAAAGAATGGGAGGGAGTGATCTGATGGTCAGTAAATGACAAAAGCAGTCGGGTGCTTTGAGAGGCAAAAGTCAACTTTTTTAGGAGGAGAGAGAGAATAACAGTCTGGGGGCAGCAAGATCTTGTCGCTTTCCAAGCCTAATGATATTGAGTTTCGTGAGAAATACTTGAGAGGTCTACAAAGGGAAGCAGTCTGTCAGGGAAAAAAAGGATTGAGGATCACAGTCATTGATAGAAAATGCCAGCACAATGTCTTTGTTAACCGCTAGTCTTTTGGCTTTAGGTTCTTTCATTAAATTTTGGGGAGGGGGGGAAACAGGAGTATAAAGGTCTTTTTGGAATTATTCAGTCACCATTCTTAGAAAGTTAATGTCTTGTCTCTAAGCCCAATATTGTAAAAGATTTTAAGTTCAGTTTGACCTTAGCTGTGTAATTGATGGCACTGTAAACACAGTCTGTCCATACATACAGTTACCTGGTCTCCTTTTCATGTCAATGCTGTTAGCATAAAATTCATCTTGCCCATGTTGCAAATTCCTAGTGAATCGAAATAGTTTTTACTTTTCTAGTTGATCAACATGATGGTCAGAACCTTAGCAATTATTTGCCATTTTCATCAGCAGTGTTGTTACAGTTGGATAAGACATGAAGTAAAGCTCAGCTTGAGAGAAGGAGTAAACGTCTTTATCATGTGCAGTAGTTTTCATGTCAGGTCTTTCTGTTCTGTTTTACTCATACTCTGGCATCAGTATTAATTACTAAGGCCTTACATCATTTTTTTTCACCTGCCAAGTGTTTTCCCCTATACCCCTTGCTGTTTTTCAGTTTTCTTGGCTGCTAACTATTTTTCTTTATGCCTGAAAGCTTTAGCTTTGGTTTGCCTCGTTTATTTATTTATTTGCCTTTGAGATTGGAGCAAATGTATAAATTCAAGAAAAGTTGAAATCGTTGATGTGAACTATTGTCTATTATAAAAACTGATACAACATGTCATTACATTTGTTCAGGTCTTTGTTTTTCAGTGGTATTTTGAAAGTTTCCTCACATGTATAATATCCTCTTGATTCTTGTATCTTCTTTTTTTGTGACTTGAAAATAGTGTTTTTATGCATTTTTTGATTAATGGTATATATGTGAATCTTTGTTTTCCCAGCCTTACTAAATTATTATTACTTTTACTAGTTTTGTTAATAGTTCCAGACAATTATATCTGAATATGGTGATAATGTATTTAACTTTTATGCCTGTGACTTATTTCTCTTAACTGATTACGTCGACTATGCCATAATTATGTTAATTTTTCTTTAATAGAAGAGCTGGATATTCTTGCTTTCTTAGAATTATGGCGGATAAATTAACGAGAATTTCTATTGTCAACCATGACAAATGTAAACCTAAGAAATGTCGGCAGGAGTGCAAAAAGAGTTGCCCTGTGGTTCGAATGGGTAAGCTGATCTGTGCATTTAGGGATAAGAGCTTTAAAAGAAAGAAAGGAGCTTCGTAATTCTCTAGGCTTTAGCCAGTAGTTTATTTGAAATGTAAAAACAAGACCCGATTTTGTTCTCAATTTTCTTTTATTATGACTAAATGATTGTTTCTTTATAGAATAATGTATTAATATCAATATTTTTTAAAGCTTATTGAATATAAAATCAGACCAGAGTTCAAGTTACTGAGATAATTACTATTCTACAAAATCCTGTAATTACTTTAACTCATGGAGAAAGGAAGGCCAGTATGTTTGTGTTTGATAATATTCTCACTTTAAAATGCAGGAATAAAGAGCTTAATAAGAATGACTGTGAGATTTTGCTACATATTCAAGATTAAATAAATTAACAGCAATTCAGAATTGATTAGTTTTTGGTAGTCTTTAAGGGCTATGTTAAAAGTAATTGTTACTTTAATTGTACTAGTGAGGTACTAGCTTACTGTATCTTGAAAGAAATTTTAGATGTCATCTATTATAGTCTGCCATGCAGTTCAGAAACTCCATTGTTAATATCCTTGATAACCAAATTTATTTTGTGTAAACATTAGATGACTACATACCTCTCAGAGCTTCACTGATCTAGCTAACAAATTTCATTCTTTTCTCTGATATACATTACCATTTCCAAGACATATTTTATGACTTACATATTCAGGTCAGTCAGCTTAAAAATAAACTCGTTTAGGCTCTACCACAATTTTACTAGCATATTTTCTTCCCCGGTAATAAAATAAACATTTAGAGTCATCTCTTTGTTGCGTGACAGGAGTATTCAGGTAATAAATTCAGAAATCTTTCCCCACAACGCACTGATTTAAGATACTGTATTTTCTGTGTGGCCTTTGTTTTTGAAAATCTGCTTCTGTATGGAAGTTTGGAATCAAACTGCCTAAATAAACAATGTTTAGAAAATTAGAATGTCAGAAAAAAAGAGCTTAATTCTGTCTTTTCCTTTGCCAGGAAAATTATGCATTGAAGTTACACCCCAGAGCAAAATAGCATGGATTTCTGAAACTCTTTGTATTGGTTGTGGTATTTGTATTAAGGTAAGTGATATTTATTTCTCTAATCAAATATGTAACCTGAAAATGAAATTAAAATTATGAATACATTATAACTGTTTTTAAAGAGGTGAAATATAAAGCAATGAGTAAAGAATGTAAATTTAAGAAAATTCTTCTTATGTAAATAATCTAATATTATTGCTTTTTAAATTAAACCACCCAATTTTAAAGTTATCCTTTCCATACTCAATTTTGTAAAGCCATTTCCAACCAAAATTATTTCTCATTTTCACCCTTTTATGAGAAGGACATTCTCTGGCATATCTTCACCAGAAATTTTTGGCAATATGAATACGAAAAAATATGAGTCATGTGACAGACATTTTTTCAAATCTGAAATGCACACAGCCAAAATTTTTCAATTTAACCTAATTTTTAGGTGCTGCTTCTGCTGTATTACATTCTTCTGTCATTTGGTTTATTTCAATAGGATAGTTTTTCAATTAGTTTTTGTTGCATTGAATAGTTTGATTAGGGTTTTTGACTTAAGAATGATGAATTTCCAACTTTAGTTCATAAGATATTTAGGAGCCAATGGATGAAGTTCTTAATTTAGATTTTTTTGTTCTTGTATATGTTAAAAAGACTTACCAGGTATGTATGCCACCCTGTACTCATTAGAATAAGGCTTATGTGTATTTTAATTGGTTTCTGGAATCCTCAGCTAAGTATCCAGAAAAATTTTGGTGGTACCTGAAGTATTTTTCCTTGTTTTGAAAAAATAAGGAAGAAACACTTTCTTCAGCAAATACTTACTTCTCTTATTATATGCCTGCAGATGCCCTCGGTGCTGGAAATCTGATTTTGAACAATGTATTTTATTCACTCTATGAAGAAAGAACACTTTTCTTTCTTACTGCTATAGAAAAATTAGATTCCAAATTTAGGAAATGCAATTCAGTGGCTGAAAGATACTAATGTGATGAGTCTGTTTGGAAGTGGGGTAGTATATACCCCTGAACACTAAGATACTTATAATGCACCTCATATAATGAACAGTGTGGATATTTTTTCCATGTAGTTTTAGAGAATTTTAAATTACTTCCAGCCTGTTAGCATTTTATGTATATTGATGGAATAAAGAGAATTCTGTAATGGATTAATTCTATTGGCAAAAAAAAAAAAAAATTCATATAAAGAATCAATAGTTTTAGTTAGAGGATGGTAATTATTTTTTTAGAAAACGAGGGTTTTTTTTACCTGTGTTCCTGTGACTTATAAAATGTGAATTCAATGAAATCTCTGTGTATATTTTATATACAGAGACTTTTTATTTGGTCTCTGAGCTCATTAAACAGTTCTGCTAAACAAATATCTGTTCTGCGATTATACTCTTTGTAGGTACTTTTTTTAAGTATTCTGTACTGAGAAATTTTTCTAGCCACATTACCACTCTTAAATAACCTTCCGTTCATGTCATTCTTATTCTTGTCTGTCATTTATCTAATTGATAGTCAGCTGTTACTTGAATAAATTTTTCCATGAATAAGCTTTTTTAATGAGAATTTACTCACTTGGAATATGAAGTATCTTATTTTCATATGATATGGTTAAAAATCACAGCAGAAAGACATTAATCCTTGCTCTATGCAGATGTTATGCTTGCTGTTGGTGAATATGGCAAAAAAGGTACAATCCGTGAGCTTAAAGAACTTTACAAGGTAGAAAAGGATGTGTACAAAGAGGGAAGCTTCTATTGTGGGCTGAATATGCAGTCATATAGTACTCAATAATCATGTTTTATCTTGCATCTTAGCCTTATCTAATAATGTAAAAAACAAACACGAAACCTCAAGTTCTGTAAAATTTTCAAAAAATAAAACACATTAAATGACTAGGATTATGGCAGTCACTAAAGAGAACACAAAGTTAATATTTCTACCTTCAAGGAACTTATTTTTAAGTAAATAAATAAACAATATTTTATATCTTTGTGCAACTCCCACATTTGGAAGATTGGTTATACAAAGTTTTTAATCTATCCATTTAGTCATGTGTGTACTTCTAGTACAACAGACTCTTTTCTAATAACAGAAATGTCCTTTGCGCTTATCAATTGTCAATTTACCAAGCAACTTGGAAGAACACACTCATATTGTGCCAATGCCTTCAAACTTCACAGGTTTTTTCAAGTCCTCTTTACTTCAGTAGAGTAAAATAAATACATTTTGGAATTTTCAGAGAAATGCAAAATTGAAAAAGGTTGTATTATACATTCACTAAAGAGAAAAAATATTGTAATATGAAGAATCATGTAGTATATGTCAGTGGTTTATTCTTCTAAATTAGAGTTACCTGGGGGTCTTTTTAAAACTGGTAATGCCCAGGTTTCAGCCAGTTGAATTACATCATATCTCTGGATGAAGAGTCTGGACCTCAGTAAGTTGAAAAGCTCCCAGATGATTCTAATACACAACTGGGGTTTAGAGTCATTTTTGTTAATAATACGCTTGTTCCCAAAATAACTTTTAAGGAAATTTGTCTTTGATTTAATTTATCTGTTAATCTCATGATCTACGGAGAATATTACTCTGAACGTGGACATGCATTGTTAAATCACAGGAATACTTTGAGATTTTTAATCTGCTGAACCCTAATATGTTGAACCTGGGAGTGTAGACTGAACTAATAAAAAGGTATTTCTCAACCTGCCAGCTTTAAGGGGCCTACTACATCAGGGAGAATGAAGTGGAATATTTCTGGTTGATGTGGCACTTCTCTCCTTGTAAGTAAATGGCAGGCAAAAAAAAAAAGTGTGAGGTTGTACCTGCTATGTAATTTTTTACCAAAGCATTTTTGTTTTAAACTGAGCCTTAAATGTAAAGAATTGTTACTTTAGAATAGACTGAATGAAAATCGAATATATAAAACTTGGAGTAATTATTGTCATAGATGCATTTCTAACAATTAACAGTTTAATTTAATCTTGGCTGGATTTTTTTTTTCTAATAACCAATAATATCTGGCATATATTTCTTAGCTTTATGGATGTGTGTGGCATGCAAGTGTATTAAAATACATCATTCTGATATTATGTAGCTTTTTCTACCTAAGTCTGAGTTTTATTATTTTTTATATACTTAATGACAGGTTGCCTATCCCTCGTCCAGGTGAAGTTTTGGGATTAGTTGGAACTAATGGTATTGGAAAGTCAACTGCTTTAAAAATTTTAGCAGGAAAACAAAAGCCAAACCTTGGAAAGTATGATGTATGTATTACTACCTTATAAAGATGAGTATATAGGTCGGTTTTATGAGGCTAAAGGATAGTGTGTATGATTTTTTTTTCCCCAAGATTATTCATGGAATTAATGCTGAGAAACTATATACAGATGAAACTCCTTTTTTAAAAAAAATCTGTTGGTGCTGCTTAACTGATTATTCTGAGCTTCTTTAAACTGTTGTGAGTTGATATGTCTTGATTTGAAATATTATCCACCTCAATCTTAAGATTGTTAGAAGCCAGAAGTATTCTATTTTGATATATGTTCTATTTTGTATAATGGTCACCCTCTTGCAGTTGTATCGTTAAATTCAGATCATTATACATGTATTTCTAGGATCCACCTGATTGGCAAGAAATTTTGACTTACTTCCGCGGATCTGAATTGCAAAATTACTTTACCAAGATTCTAGAAGATGACCTAAAAGCTATTATCAAACCTCAATATGTAGACCAGATTCCCAAGGCTGCAAAGGTCAGTTACTTTTTAGGAGGGACTTATATTTTATAGGTATTGATAAAAGATATATAAAATTCAACTTGTTTTACTTCATAACTAATATTGAAAGAAATAGTAATAACTGTTTTTGGTATATTATGACAGGGGACAGTGGGTTCTATTTTGGATAGAAAGGATGAAACAAGACGCAAGCAATTGTCTGTCAACAGCTGGGTAAGTGTTTTTTTGTGTATGTGTTTTAGTAGGCCTTGAATTTAACTCGTATAGATATCTTTATATGGATTGCTGAAATAAATGGGGAACTCTCTAGTACTTATCTTATTTACTTTTTGTTAACATTATCTTCAAATGAAATATGCAGACTCAGAATGACATGCAGTATCTATTTTGCTGAGAAGAGGTGAAATAAAAGTATAACATTAAACACAATGTTTCTATGTTCTTTGTAGATTTAACTCATCTAAAAGAACGAAATGTGGAAGATCTTTCAGGAGGAGAATTGCAGAGATTTGCTTGTGCTGTTGTTTGCATACAGAAAGCTGATATGTAGGTTAATTTATACCTTTTATATATCTCAGTCCTTATTTTAGAGTTGTTATTGTAATGCTGCTAATAAAGCAGTGATTTTTGAGAGAAATTAATAGAAGTAGTATATGATTTTAATTTTGAGGTTGAAGCAGTTGTACATCTATTGCCCATTCTATTATTTCTGCAGGGGGGAAAACTCACTTATTTAGATAAGTACTTTACAGTTTATGGGTTCCAGACCTTTTCAATGTAAAGTAAATTGTTTCTTATTTACTCTCTATTCATAAAAGGAATAATTTTTAAGACAAATTATCCAACAAAGCTAGCAAGTTTTTTTAAGTATCTCAAGTAGAACTTGAGGTCTTTTAAGTTACTCTAAATCAGGATGGCGTGTGTCATGTGAGAGCGAGAGGAGACGTGAAAAGGGCAGGTTTCCTTCCTCCCTTCTCTTGCCTCTCTTCTCCCAGATGCTCGCTGCTCCCATCTTCTTCCACGTTTGTCCTCTGGCCTCTGAAACAACTAGCTCTTCTCCACAAAGTATTCTATAGTTCCGTGCGCTGCCCTCTTTTCCAAAATCTGTTTGCTCTAATGCAAGTGACTTTAGCTAATCAAGAGTAAAGCTCTCGGAATTACTTTAGAGTATGTCAGAATATTTTTCATGAGAAGTTAACAGTTTATAAGTTAGCCTAATCTAGGAGTCTGTCCCCACACTTGATATGCAGTCCTGCTTTACATAATTTCTCTACTTCTGAACGGAATATAGAAGTTTTACCATTATGAGGTGGACTCCTCTTTAGGATACAAGGGGATTTTTGTTGTTGCTAAATTGGAAATTATATTACAGTGCTTTAAAATAAAATGCAAGATAGACTATGTCATATTTGTCTTTCAAATTATTCTATTTGCTTTTCTTTTTCATAGTTTCATGTTTGATGAACCTTCTAGTTACCTAGATGTCAAGCAGCGTTTAAAGGCTGCTATTACTATACGATCTCTAATAAATCCAGATAGGTAAGTACAGTTTTGGCACATGTCTCTATTATTTTGTTTGGCAAGTTTTTCAGATTTCTAAAGATTAAACACTGAGACCATCAGTGTCATTGCATGTACATGTTTTCTATTTGGGTTATTTGAGCTACCATTTGAACTTACGTTCCTCTGTCTAGAACAGAGGTTCTTAATACAAGATTCATTTATTACCATGCTTGTTTGCAGGGCACTAGGAGTGCTTTGAAATGATAAGCAAATTCTGGCATATATGAATGGATTTCTGGGAAGCAGATCTTTAGCTTTTACCGGATCCTCAAATAAATGTGTCATTCAAACACAGAAATAGTAGAGCATTATGTGGGTCACTAGAATAATTCTAGGTGTTCAGGGTCTTACCGAGCACAAGAGTTCTTAACTTCTGTTAAGTATTCACAACACCCTGTATTAAAGAGGTGATTTTGTAGTTTGCAGAGTTTTAAATCTGTTATCTCATTTGAGCCTCATAGTAATCTTCTGAGTTAGACTATTCAGGTGGTATTTTCATTTGCAAATGCAGAAGTTTAAGGCCAGAAAAGCTAGTCACTTATTCTAGGTTACAAATTTACTACTGACAAAGCCATGACAAGAACCCTGGGGTATTTTTCTGTACATTTTCTATGCCTCTCCTTAGTGACTGATTTAATACACAGCTAATCTTACAAGAAAGCAAGAGAAATCCCAAAGGATCAGAAATTAAAAAGATAATTATAAACTAAAGAGAAGAGACAAGGACATGGCTTTCTAGAGGGATGTCTCTGGTCTCTCTGATAGATCTTGGGCTTTAACAACCTCTTGTGGGGATGAAGCAAGCCCTTGTATTGGATTATGACACACAAAATGCCAGGAGTCTCAAAGGACTGCTTTCTCAGCAAAAGGGCAAGCACATGAAGATTTCGAGGAAGCATGTATCTGCCACTGAGCTCACAGGGACTTGAGGGATGGCTCCCCTTCAAATCTGTTCATGGACCAGCAGCTCACATGGACATGGAATTGAAATTTATATAATCAGAAGAATAAGAACCTTCCACCCTAAGAAAGTAACATAAAAAGAGGGTCCTAGGATCTTTAGTCTTTGGTACCTTAGCGGAAGCAAATATAAAACCACTCAACCCCAGTCACACAGGATTCCTACAGGTTAAGATTCATGAGCTCAAATCTAGGGTTATAGATGATAGGAGGAAACCATCCACAAACAAGTCAGTAGGCACAACAGACAGCAGGATTAGATCTGCAGGAAATTTCAGGAGCTGTATTAAAGAGACTGTAAATAATATTTAAAATAATTAAAAGCATAAACGAAGGATTCAAAAACCCTAAAAATATCACAGTACAAAAAATAGGTAAATGTTCAAAAACCTCCAATCTAGAAATACAGTCTTGACAGAGAAACAGCTTAGGGACAGCTGAAAAGAGCATTAGAAACCTGAACAGTTGATCTGAGCAGGTTACCAGAATACAGCAGAGAGAGATTGATATTGAAATCCATAAGGGACGTTCAGAGATGAAGAATGGAATGAGGAGACCATTTATTTATATTTTAACAGATGTCTGAAAAATAAAGCCAAGAAAAGACCAAGGCTGAGAATTTTTCAGAATTGAGAAATTTGACTTCTTAGTTTCAAGAAGCAAACGATCCACATACTTTGAAGTGAAACTTAGACTATCAGTTATAAAGAAATAATCTTTGTTGAGTCGAGTAGTAGCCATAATTTTCACTTCATACATAGGCCTCGACATTATGATAGGTTCTTCGGGGAATGTAAGGGTATGAAATGTAGCCCCAGTGTTCAAAGACTTCACTGTCTGGTAAAGAAAAGATTCCACAAGCAGTCAGTAGTTCTAAACCCCAGCTCCTTTTTATAAGATAGTGTTATACCCCTTTATACTGAAATGAAAGCCATATACCTTCACAGTTAATTTTTTTATTACTAGTAGGAGAACAAAAAGAGTGATTTACCCAGGTAGCATATATGTCGGTTAGTACATATTCAGGCAAATCACTACAGTTCTATATTGTGAAAGGGTAGAAACCTAATTATAATAAGGATAATGTGTCAAAACAGATTAGTCTGACAAGTGAAGGAAATGATTGAGTTAGACTTTGCACAAATATGTTAGGTCTTAAAGTTAAAATAATCTGTAGTGATAGATTGATAAAAAGTTAAGGGATGTATATGTGCATCCTGACTATTTAAATCTCTTATAATTATTTCTGCTTTGTGAGTTTCTTTAAAAATATTTTTTTTTATAGCAAAGCATTTATTTCATATATCCATAAACTGTTTTATGTTAACTGGTTTTTTTAGTTTAGGAAAACAATGTGGAATATGAAAATTGATAATCTTATGTAATGGCTTTTGTTTAATATGGTCTTTACAACTTAATTTTTTAAAATATATCTATTTTCTTGAAATTTACACGAGTAAAAAAGTTATGTAGCAATAATAATTATAGTTTTAATTTTATATATGTTATGTTTCATTTAAAAATTTGTATTCACTTTCAGATATATCATTGTGGTGGAACATGATCTAAGTGTGTTAGACTATCTCTCTGACTTCATCTGCTGTTTATATGGCGTACCAAGTGCTTACGGTGTTGTAACTATGCCTTTTAGTGTAAGAGAAGGTAACTCAAAAAACTTTACAGTGCTCTTCTCTTTTATTTTAATGCTTAGAAGATGTATTGTTGGTATTAAGTAGTTCTATTTCACTCTGTTATTTATCTAAAATTTTGTTCTTATGGAATTTAATCACGCGACAAAATGTATTTATAAGGTTATTTATATATATATCAGTTATACAAAACCTATTTCTTTTTAGAGAATTTTCTGTTGGGAAAGGTAGAAATGCTCATCAGTTTTATTATTTATTGGCTATATCAAAGTTTTATTTTTTGGCTTCTTAAGGCATCATTGTAGTGTTTATCATCTTCAACTTTATCTTTGACAGGCCAGCACCAGTAGTGAAACACTTAAAATTTATTTAATGCTCATCTCATTTTCATGTTTCAAATTTATGTGTATCCTAAGTTCATAGAACTAAGAATGAAAGTCTTAATAAGGTAATTTAGTAACTGTATTCAGATAAGAGAGTTTAGTAAACATATAGTTTAGTATGTGACTGAAGTCTAATAAAATATGTAGTAAGTATATTTTTATGTATTCCTTCTACTTTCAGGAAAACGGGACTCTCTGGCCTCTCTTTTCTGTGTCTCTTCCCTCCCTAAGCAAGTTAGACAAAAGTAGAAACTAGCCTACCACTTAAGTGGCTCCTGACACAAATACCAGTGCACTCACTGTCTATCCAGTATGCCTTTTTCCTCTTAATTTCTTTCCCTTTTCCTTTCACTGCTTTCTTGCTTTTATTTTACTTAATATTTCTCTTTAGCTATGCTTTAAGCTGACAATCTAAAGTACCTAAGAGGACAGTCCATTTCTTGAAAAAGTACCATATTCCATAAGGGGTAGTTTTTGAGATACCTAAGAAACTTTTGGGAAGAAATTTATATTGCATCATATACTTGACTAATAGGCTATCGCTTTTTAAATTTATAATAAGTACATATTTAAGATTTGGGGAAGGAATTGCTATTACTTATTATCTTCTTGTACATTGAATAAATAGATACATATTTTAAGGAAAAATTTGTGAGAGTGCACAGTTCTGTTTCCAGTAGTCTTAAGAGGTATCAAATAAACTTATTAATGTTTTATTTGCCTTAGCAAGTATTTATTCATTTATATTCCATATAGTAGTAACAGTTGTAGAATCTTGTTAATGGTGTGGGTATCTGGCAGTGTTCATAATTCTGTTTATAAATGCCAGTCTGAAGGCTATGCCATTGGCAGAATGGTTCCCGATGAGGGTTTTAATGTATACCTCTTCTGTTAAAACAATTCAGATAACAAACCACTTAATCATTCTGCTTTCCTTTAACATATTGAAAGTAAGACAGTATATGTAAAAGCTCTCTCTGAACTGTAAAGGTGGTTAAGAGCTTGACTCATTTTTAAATTAACGACAAACATTGCAGTAGGAATGTAAAGGTTAACTTAATGCTTTTTGCTAAAGATCACTTATTTCTCTGGGCCTTCATTTCCTTACCTGATAAATTATGCACTTGGACTAAATGGTTCTTTCAAGTTTGTTTTTATTTAATCTTTGGTCTTAATTTTTAACCTCACATACATAGTTCTCAAATAGTTTAAGATTTAAAAAATGCTGCTCTTGGCAAAATAAATATATCCATTTGTCCCGTCAGCAAATATTTATTGAACCACCTGTGTTCTAAACTGAGGATACAGGACCGTGATGTGGCTCTCAGTTTCAGATGGAATGAATAACGTTCTTAGACTTTCTTTCAAGACTTCCAGGACTTCTTTACATATAGGAAACACTGAAAAATATCTTTTCACTGCTTCCTGAATAATGCAGTTTTTCATTTCTGTGTGTCTGCCATTATGGAACTTTAGTATGGAGAGAATCTTGAGAATAATATGTTAATTTACTTTCATTTATTAAACTGTTTAGGTAATGGTGTTTATCTTTGTATAGTGAAGCAAAAAAAATAAAACGAAGCTCATTATAAATTTTTTAGAACCTGCAAAAATAATTGGAGAGAAAATGCAGTAAATTGTAACTTTTAGTGCATGATTGGTTACTGCTTATTTGAAATCAAATATGCATAATTTAAATTATTTATTTAAAAAATGATTCCCCAAACTATTTCATGTTATTTTGTCAATCTATGAAAATATCCTATTTTTACTACTTGTCATTTTTAGAGAAAAATTAAAATATTTAGTTTATAAACACAGCAGAAGTGGCATCATGCTTTCGCATAAAACCCCATGGAAAAAATCTTACATAAAAGTCACATCATAATGAAAGGATGTGCTTCATATCTGTATATACATGGGCACATATATGCATGAATTACGTAAACTTGCATTAGATACAGTGAAACACCATGTTGTCCCTGCATGTTATAAATCCACAAAAATTTAAAATCTATGCTTAGATTGCTCCCAAGAGAACCTGGGGCTTGGGCTTTTATGTAGTAATTTTTTTCTCTGAAAAAAATATAGTCTTTAATTATTTTTACTAATCTGTTGTCAATGACTTTTCAACAGGCATAAACATTTTTTTGGATGGCTACGTTCCAACAGAAAATTTGAGATTCAGAGATGCATCACTTGTTTTTAAAGTGGCTGAGACAGCAAATGAAGAGGAGGTTAAAAAGATGTGTATGTATAAATACCCCGGAATGAAGAAAAAGATGGGAGAGTTTGAGCTAGCAATTGTAGCTGGAGAGTTTACAGATTCTGAAATTATGGTATGTTGGGAGAAAATGGTAAGTTTTCCTTATTTTGTGATATTTGAAAGTCTCTTCTGTTTACCTAGTAACTTAGTTTTAACTACTCCATGGAAAACTTGGTCTTAGTTGTAGGTCTGGGACCTGATTGAATCGTACATTTCTCAGTATAATTCACATTTTGTAACATTGTATGATTTAACCTCAGTGTCATTCAATCAAGTTCATATTTCTTATTTTGTTTCATAACCTTCAGTAAAAATATGATTTTTTTAAAGCTGTTTTTTCTTTGTATAAATTGAAAGGGCATTTATTCATCTTGGAAACTGACTGGGAAAGATAAATTGGTGATTCAGAAGTAATCTAGTTTAAATGCACTCTTTTATTTGGAGTTTTCATTATTTTAAATTCAAAGTAGTCTTTCTTTGTAAATAATTATATTACCAGCCTTGTTTAATATTAGATTGTCATCATAAACATAATTATGAGATGAATTTGAGTACCAAATATTTGGCATTGCTTTCATGATTCTAAAATAGATTGAAGTGTATATACTTATGACTTAGAAAACTGTAGAAGAAACATTTTTATGCGGACTGCTGCAATGTATCAGTATTTAGTTCATGGAAGAATTTTGAACTGGGTTGCAATTAACTTCAATATTTCATGGAAATGGACTTCATGATGGTATCACTCATAAGAGGGTACTATAATATCTTAATAAATTGTGTGTATTGATATTTTAACTAAATATGTCTTTTAAAAAATAACCCGTCTTAACACATTACAGGCCTACCATTTATTTAAATGGTCATTATAAGCTTTAACTAGTTTATATTCCTCCTAATTAGTTTAGAATGATACTTGAGAAGGCGAATCATGAAAGTTTAAGTATTTTTTTGGTATAACCTTCAGAATTCAGTAGTGTCAGTGTGGCTATCTTAAAACTAATTTCTCCATTAAAGTCTAGTAGTACATTTGAAGTAGATTTACTTCAGACGTGAAGCATCGTTCAGGACTGATTGCTGTACGTTATGTTGCCAGGGACTGGTAAAACGACGTTTATCAGAATGCTCGCTGGAAGACTGAAACCCGATGAAGGAGGTACTGTTGTGATACTGAGTCTTTTTATTCCACATTGAAAAGTGCCCAGATCTTTAAAGTTTACTGTGTCTTATTTATTTGCATTATTTTTCAGGAGAAGTACCTGTTCTAAATGTCAGTTATAAGCCACAGAAAATCAGTCCCAAATCAACCGTGAGTTCTGTTCTGTTATTTGATTATTAAAGTTTGTGTCCATATATGCACACATACATACGTATCTATAACTTTAATTTTTCACTATATCAAAATTCTTCTCTAAATTAGTTTCTGTATAGTTTTATCAAAAGTGGCTAAAGAATGTATTAAGACTACAGTCTTTGATTCATTTCCACTACTAGGAAAATGCTTTTAAAATGTGATTGGCATCTTCTTCCAAAATAAACCTTTAAAAATCTAATGTGTTTTGTGCTGCAAATGGCACTATCAGAAGAGTAAAAAGACCAGTCATAGGATAGGAGAAAATATTTGCAAATCACGTATCTAATAAGGTACTTGTATCCAAAATATATAAAGCGCTCTCGCAGCTCAGATTAAAAATGGACAAAAGATTGGAATAGGCACATTTTTCTATAAGCAGGAAGACATTCTCAGCATGATTAGTCATCATTAGGGAAATGCAGATTTAAACCATAAGGAGATAACCACTTCACACCCACTGGGATGACTTAAAAAGACAGTAACAAGTATTGATAAGATGTAGAGAGATAAGGAACTTCATACATTGCTGTTAAGAATGTAAAATGATAGAGCCGCTTTGAAAAATCTCCAACATTTAAACATACTTACATGTGAACAGGCATTTCCACTCCTAGATATATACTGAAGGGACATAAAGACTATCTCAACACACAAACTTGCGTACAAATATATTATTTATAATAGCCAAAATGTGGGAAATGACCCAAATGTCCATCAGCTGATGAATGGATGTTTATATCTATAAAATCTAATGTTTTTCAGCCATAAAAAGAAATAAAATACTGATATATGTTACAATATGGATGAACCTGGAAAACATCGAGACTAATTTCCTTGGGTTTGTGCGGGCATAATGAACTTCTCAACTACAGTGTCTACACTCAGTACCACTCACTCTGTCAGGCCTATTTGAAATGGCTTAGCTTACAGTAAAAATTTTGTCATTGATACTTTCTGAAAGCTTACCTTTTTAAGTTCTCAGATTCAGCCCTCCTGAAAAAAACAAGCAATAAACATCTTCAGATTCACCTCTATCATGCATTTTGTGTTATCTTACTGATTATGTAAGGTTACTTGGTACCTAAATTCTAAATTGACTTTTAGAATTATTCCTATTCAAACGATTTCTTCCCTGAAACATTCATTTACTACTTTCATATTTTAAAATTATTGTTTTATTTGTTGGACATGATGGATTTTTAATTTAAAAATCTTAAAACTTGATAGATGATGGATAAACATAAAAATACCTGTTGGTGGCAAAGTGATGTGCTTTTGCTCTGAACAATTTGTAATGAGAGTAGTTCTGTACTGAAATAAAATGTCAATACTTTTTCCATTAAAAACAGGGAAGTGTTCGACAGTTACTACATGAAAAGATAAGAGATGCTTATACACATCCACAATTTGTGACTGATGTAATGAAGCCTCTACAAATTGAAAACATCATCGATCAAGAGGTACTCTAATTTTTTTATTTTATTATTTTAAACTGGATGTCTCTACATGGTTTGCCAAACTTCTTCTCCAAATAGGTGCAGACATTATCTGGTGGTGAGCTGCAGCGGGTGGCTTTAGCTCTTTGTTTGGGCAAACCTGCTGATGTCTATTTAATTGATGAACCATCTGCGTATTTGGATTCTGAGCAAAGATTGATGGCAGCTCGAGTTGTCAAACGGTAATGTCCTGCTCGTAAGAGTATTACTTTTAGATTATGTGTACAGATATGCAACGTGCTTAATATAGCATTTGAATATTTGATGATATAAAATTATAAAAGATTTCTTTCAAAATTTTGTTTTAGTTTCATACTCCATGCTAAGAAGACAGCCTTCGTTGTGGAACATGATTTCATCATGGCCACCTATCTGGCAGATCGGGTCATTGTCTTTGATGGTGTTCCATCTAAGAACACGGTTGCAAACAGGTAAGACTGCTTTCCAAAATATGCAGTACTAAGTTTTAACAATTAGAAAATTATTATTTAAATTTTTCCAATAAGCTTATAAACATTACTCATACCATTTTAATTTTTAAGAAAGAAAGAGCCAGAAACTTTAGTAATGACTGACTCCCAGAATATTCATATCAAATACTGGATGAGACAAGGTAGATTAGTAGTTTTCAGACAAATATATTATAATTAAGAAAAATATTAAAAAGTAATAATTTCTTATATTTCTGGTACTAAACTCATATGTTAATGATTGGAATTACTGGTATTCAACCATTTTTAACCTATAAAAACATCAATTTCATGTGATTGCAGCATAATGTTTTCTGGTATTAGAGATTAAGGAATAGAGTTGCTATTTGAATAATTCACCCAAGAAATAGAAGTACTTTACTGAGCTTCTTTCCAGAATTCCTTTTTTTTTTCCACTTTAACTTTGTATATTATTTATTGAAAATTGTGTATTCCTTTGAGAGTTAGGGAAATTTCTTACATGATATAAAGTTTATTTATTCAAATAATGGCGCTCCCCCTCTGTATTTACAAAGTGCTTAAAATGTTTCACATGTATAATGTGATTTGGCATGTCTGAAGAACTTTGGATGATGATGAATAAAGCATAGGAATTTTAAAAGGAGTTCTTATTACTGAAAACCATGGTGTTGTTCAGATTCCCTCCAGTGCTGAATTTCTAACTTATTATCTTTTCTATTCAACTCTCTTCTCCCCTAAAAATGTCAGATTTGAAATTCTATACTCTCCTAATTAATGGTCTTTTGTTTTGCTAAAGTAGTTCTTTTTCTAAATGTTTCTTTTTCCATATCAGAAATAGGTTAAACTGTATTTGTTTTTACATATTATAGCCAAACTATATGGTCTAAGCAGACATTTCTGAACATAGAGTTTATAATATGATGTGATTATTCTGTAATCCAGAAGACTAATGATTGGGGAATTAGAGGGAACAGTGATTCTTGATATTTTCTATCCCAAAAAAGTAGTTAAATTTAGAGGGTAAAATTTAATCACAACTGTACTTATTTTTCCTCTAGTCCCCAAACGCTTTTGGCTGGCATGAATAAATTTTTGTCTCAGCTTGAAATTACATTCAGAAGAGATCCAAACAACTATAGGCCAAGAATAAACAAACTCAATTCAATTAAGGTATGTAGAAAAACTATCTTAAATCATGGATAACATTTCAGTGTAAATAATTGAAAGGCTTGTTTCTCAATGGAGAGCTGTTACGTTATTAATTCTGAGACTCGTGTTTTTTGCATTTTACTATCTAATGGCATACTTGTCTTATAGGCAGCAATTATGACTTAGCTACCATTGCTGACTTGTACCCACTGTTGTACAACCTGCGTTGTTTAATTGCCATTTAAAATGCCTTCAGATTATACTAATTTACTATTAAAACAAGTTTTTATGAATATCTTAATTTCTCACGTATTGTTTTATGGATGCACAAGAGCAACATGATTAAAATGTGTATTTTAAGAGTCTAAACAAGCTCCTTCAAGTGAGCATAAAATTCTAAACAATGGAAAAACATTTTGTCAGTTTAATTGATAGTGCTTTTCTTTGTGATACATAAAATAATTGTGCACTCTACACTTGATGTAGTCTGTGAAATATGGTTTGTTTTTAGAAGGCAGCAATCTCTTGGTCGCTCAAAAAAAAGAAAAAGTGAATAAACTTTAGAAAAACTATTTGTGTTTTTAGTATCCCCCACAGTGCCTACTTAAAATGCTGCTTACATTTCATGGTCCTCTAGCCATGGAAGCTTTACAATGTTACACATGCCTGTAGCAGTTACTAGACTGTTTTCATATTTGTATTCCTCTAGCTTTGCTACTAAACCATGAGCTCTTGGAAGGCAAAGACTAGGCCATCGTATACATCATGTATTCTTAAGCACCTAACATGATTTCTGTATGCCATTAGCTTTCACTATATATTTCGTTTATAAATGATTTGTTATTCTCTGGCCAGGATAATGAAATGACAAATTCTGACTTAAAAGTGAAAAGTTTTTTTTTTTTTTTCAGTTTATAAAGCATATTAAGCAGAAAAGAGGAACTAAATTCTAGAACACATATTATGCACAGCATAATTTTCCTAAAAATTTTTTCTGGAGCATTATGAATACTTCATATTGTCATTTTCTTTTGTAGAAACTCACGTTCAGTCTCCAGATACACCTGTTTATCATTTCTCTGTGCCCAGTCATCCTAGACAGTCGTACTTTAATCTTAGTAAGGGAACAGCTAGGCAAGTACGGGGATGGATCATTACTGGCCAGTTGGCAAATGGTACTGAGAAAAATTTGTACATATTTTATTTAATGGGCAGTTCTCAAACTGACAGTATGGACTTTTTGGACTAGGAGCTTAAAGTTAAAATAAAATGGAATTTAATAGTTTTCCTGGAAACAGTATTTTATATAGCAAAATTTTATATATGTTAGGCAGTTTATATAAAGGGGCTTTGCCTGAGGTGAACCAAGGGAATTATTCTGGTAATAGGGCTGGGTAGCAGAGGGTACATCTTGCCTGTAAGTAGTGAACGTAGGAATGTCTAGAAGCAGACAGTGCATCTAGAGGAGGCTGTACACTATGAACATCGCTAAGTAATACTGTGAGTGAAAGACTGCCCCTACATGCAGGAAAATGGTGTTGACCTTTGTGCTTCTCTATTTTTTAGGATGTAGAACAGAAGAAGAGTGGAAACTACTTTTTCTTGGATGACTAGACTGAATCTGAGAATACTGATGAACCATTTATTAAAAGAAGCATTTGAGATTTGTCATATAAAACTTTAATCAGGTTTTATGCCCCACATACTCCAGAGCCTGAAGTATAATTTATTTAATGTAACATCAGAAGCCAGTTGTGTTGTAAATTGTAGCCTGAACACAGAAAATGCCACTTTTCTGTTCTTGATAAGGCCCTTTTTGTGCATAACATTCTAAAATTGAGACATTTTAAGCTATACTAATTACTTCCAAAGTTCATGGTGAATGGGAAATTTTTCAATAGGTGTATTATATTCATGTACCAAATGCAGACCAGTGTTGCCCCCTTTTAAAAATCTTGGAGAAGGTTTCTGTACTTACATGGTTTGCCAAGTATGCCAGTATAATGAAACTGCCCTTATTTTAAAAGCCGGTCGAAGACTCCACTGATGAAATTTGATAAATAAACATCAGGATTATATGTTACCTGTTTTCAGTCTTTGCAATATATTATCAGTGTGTTTAGACCTTCAGAGGAAGATTATCTACTACAAAACAACACTGTTTTGTTTACAATGTTTTTGGTGCTTTTGAATATTATCAAAAATCATTTTAATATCCCTCCCACCCCCACCAAGGGAAAAAACCTAACTTTATTCTGAATTACTCAGTTTTAGCATTTCAAAAGATTCTGTATTCTGTAATTCTCAACGTCCTGTCATTCTTTAAACATACATTTATATAATCACTGATTAAGATTTAGAGAAAAGCATTTTCCCTTAAAAGTAGACTCAAAATCTTTAGAGTTGGTGCCTAAGCACCTGTGTATTTTTAAATTCCACGATTTCTGATGGGCCAGGACTATAAGCCACTTATCTGAAGGCAACATTACTGCAAACAAGTTTCCAGGTAGCAATACAAACGGTACCAAATATATTCAGTTCTGTTTGGATATAGAGGACATTATCTAAATCTATTTGACTTTTTTGTGTGTTTTGGATAGTGTGTAGCAAGAGTTCTAAAAACTTACCCGTCTCTTGAGTTCCTCAGTTTGAACAGTGGGATACCTGTAGTATGAAACCACTTTCAGTCATACTTCTGACTGATGAATTAACTGGAACTAACATGCTCCAAGTGAGCAGAAAAGTTTACTTAATAAATTAATGGGACAAGCAAAATAGGAAACATTAAAAATTATTGAACAGACGTTTAGAGCTCCTAAAACAATAGAAGCTTTGATTAATATGCAAACAATGGATAAAAAGTATGGTTTCACTGGGCTCCATTAGGCCTTTAAAATCCATAAATGTTTGTTGTGAAAGATTCAAATACACAGAAATATATGAAATAAAAGGTTATAATCTCCCTTCACATTACTCTCCCAAAGGTTACCAGTGTTTGCATTTAGTATATAGCCTTTCGTGCTTTTCTTTCTGTGCACTTACCTAAGTGTGAATATGTAAAAGGTTTGTTTTGTACATAAATGGAATTATACTGAAATTAGTGCCTATTTTTAAGGATAGGTTAAATTTGTGAATGATTATTTCAAATATATTGAATAAAATAAGCCAAACACTATTTTTATTTACTGATTTTCTATTCTGTCCTAAAGAAAATACTTGTGATATATTAAGAGCACAGTTCTACTTATTGCTGATGACAGGATGTGTATTAATTGTAATTTTTATATACATAAATTTTTAAAGTATGGATTTAGATGTTTCTTAAAATTTTATATAGCAATAGAAAAGGTCTTACAGTTGCTAACATAAGGAAAAAGTTTTTTTATAAAATCAGTATTACCAATTCATATACACATCAATGCAGATGTTATTAAAAGAATGAGATTGCTCAGTTTGTCCTGATTGTGAAAAATCAAGCACAAAGGCATGATGTAGCAGTTCATACATACACCCCCACTTATGTGAAAATACACAAAATGATACTCAAGAAACAATGCTTTTGGGAATAGCCTGGCTAAAAAATAGGAAAGAGGAGACATATATATACACACTCACACACACACCCATTCTTCTTCAAATTTTATACTTTGTATGTATCAACTGTATAGAAATCGTATTTTTTTAGCATCTTAAAGTCTAGTCCCACGTCTCTTGCTTGTAATTCAGTGTTTAGTTTGGTGTCCAGCATGTAGTTTGCCTACTGTATTGAAGGAATGAGTTGCCACAGAAAATAGGATAACTACTGTGATTTCATTTTAACTAAATTTAGATATGTGGATGTCAGGCCCTTAATCCTGATGTATTATGAACGTTCAGACAAGAAATAGTTCTGGGTTGGAGAGTCAGAAAAGGCTACGTGGAGGTAGCTCTCAGGATAAGTAGTACCTATAATAATGAATGATAATGCATGTAAATGTCACATCAGAGGCAGAAACCAGCATGGACATTGAAGAGATCAGTGTAGGAAAGGATGAATACAGGCAGATTATAGTGGACTTCCTGTGCCTTCAAGATTCAAGTTAGTAGTTTTTACATGCTTAAAGTAGGGATTGAAAAGACAACCAGTTAGAGAAGCAGCTAGAATCAAGAGAGCAGTTTAGCATTTTAGTATATTCTCTTTTAATCTTCTGAAACATTTAGAGCCTGTCCATTTAACTCTTGTTTTACTGTGTGTCTGCTATACCTCTGTGCCCTTGGTTTCCTTGTATCGTTTCGTTTGTCAGCTGATGTTCAGTGTGGCTTTACCTGAAATTCTAAGGTTTGGTGGACCAAACACTCTTTCCTTCCTTGCCAAATTTCTAGGACAGGCAGTGTGCCCAGCCCAAAATGGTGGGCCATAACTAGGCGAAGACAACCATGGCAATAGTCTTCCGTATTTTCCTAGTCTTCTGCAGCTAGATGTGGCCATGTTGACTCCGTTCTGGCCTCTAAATGAAAGTAGGTCACTTAGGGAGTTTCTGGAAGCCCTCTTGGTTTCCTAATAAAAGGAGTTACGCATCTGGTAGTGCTTCTTATGAACGTGTTGTGCCCGTGAGGTGACGAGAAATGCCAGGAAAGCCACAAGGATGCTTGGCCTGACATCAAACGCAACTGCCAGCAGGCTGCTTGTTTCCAGATTTCTTATGAGGGAAAAAAAAAAAAAAACCCTTACTTGAGCTACTCAAGTCAAATGGTTTTATGTTAAAAGTAAACTTGTCTCTCCAGTGGTTTTCCATTTGCTTCCACCAGGTGACCCAAGTGTCTTACCGGCTTGGAAACACTTTTTATATTAGTATGTAGATTCCTGGACCTCACCTAAACAAATGTGATAGCATTCTCAATGGTTTATTTTCCCCTTCAAGAATCTGGAACCCAGGCCAGGAGAGGCTGTTAGCTACTATCGTGTTACTGGGGTGCTCCTGACTGTACATGTGTCCCAGCTCCCAACCTCGCACGCAGCCGTCTTCCACATTTAAGACAGCTGAGCTCAGGAGGCTAGGAGCCCTGTCCGCCCATCCATCCTTCCCTTCTCATGGAGCACAGCCTTATTGTCACTTCGTGTCTGTGCCTCTGGATTCTGGTCTCCGTTTTTGGCCCCAGACTTGTAAACATATCTTATAAAATTATAAAGGTTATGTTTATAACTTTATTTCACTTAATAAAGTAACTTAAAGAACGTGTACAAGTTACACAGTAATGGGTATATCCCTAGGTAGGCACATAGCATCACTTGTTTTCTACTGCACCTAAAGATGGTTAGTCAAAAAAACAATTTTTTGTAGAAATCAGTAACTTGCCAGTTATTAGAATATTTAAAGGCATAGGCCTTAAGAACCACTGTTCATCTTCTGTATTTACATCTTTAATCTTTTTTTTTTTGTAAATGTGAAAAAATTTAATCACATTAAAAGGAACAGTATGTATTTTTAAATGGTTGGCTTTAAGGCTCGTTTCTCTGATCACAGATCAAAAATATTCTAACATGATGTTTTTTTCTCCAATGTCTGTAGCTTCACTAATTCTGACGAGTGAATAATTCCATTTTAGAAGAGTTGTTTATAAATTCCATTAGTGATTCTTAAGTCATGTCTACTTACTTCTTTTGTACTTTATCTCAATACTGTATTCCCTAGACATGGACCTTAAAGTCAAAGTGAAAATATAACAAGTATGCAAAGTGTAAAGCAAGCTCTCTTCTAATACAAAAAACTTTCAGAGAAACTGCATAGGACCCCTTCTTGTGAACCACTGGTCACTTGGCCCTACCTTTTTGTCGCATCCACTTCAAACAAGTGACCGATTCTGCAAGGGCTCCAATCAACTGCAACACCCCACTTGCTCTTCTCCCTCCTCTGGCTTCTTTATTGACTAACTGCAGAAAGGCACTGGCACTCATGTAGTTCAGAGACGTTTCCTTCCCCCCTTTCCTTTTCTCCCTCAAATCCCCCTAAGGTTCTGAGATAGTTCACTCACCACCTCACATGGTCCCATACGACTGGCCTCTATGACTAACCTTATCTTGTACCCAGCTTGGTGCCCCTGCACCTAGATCACCTTTCTAGCGAACACTTGTGCTGGATGAAGCCTTTGTTTCAGGCTTCGCATTCTGGGGAAGCCATTCTTAGACTAAGTCCATATTAGTAAGTAGGTTAATCAAGTACTGACTAGCAATATTCTTAAGTGATTTGATTTGATGAAGAAATACAGCCTTAAGAAACTTAGGTTTACTTTTATTTTCAAATAAAACTTTGCTTTACCTTTCTTTAGAAGACAAATACTGAATTCTCACTTTAAAAAAAGCAGAAGGGCCATTTATAAGTTATTCTACATTCTCATTTAATGACTGTTAAAATAATAGTAGAGTTCTTTAAAACCACTCAGCTAGATTAAAATCCAAATTTTACCACTTAATAGTTGCATGACCTTAATCAAATTAACTACTTGGCCTGTCTCAGTTTTATTATATATATAAAATAGGGGAAAGAGTACCTATCCCATCGTTTACAAATCCCATGTGGTTTTTAGTTGCACTAGAATTACCCTCTGACTGGATAAAAAACTACTTTTAGAAGGTTACTAAATTCCTCTTAAGATTTATATGCTATATTATACTTGGTTAACCCTGGAACCAAAGAATCACAAGCAGAATCAAGAGACAAGATTTAATATATGCACACAGTTTTATATATAATGCAGCATCACACCATGTAGGGCATTTACTCTTATTTTATACATTCAAATGTTTGAAACACTTCTTAAGGCTACAAAACAGAACATAGAAAAATAAACAGGAATATATTCAACACTTACAAAAAGTGATATGATAAAGAATATAAAGTACTATTTTCCTTTCAACACTTCAAAAGATATGTATATATACTTTTTTTTTACAAGTAACATCACAAGTGATCACATCTTCACATGCTTTTAAGTATTATCTGTACTCAGTGTAAGGCTATTACCATTTTTCATACTTAAATTTTTTTTCTAGCTCTGTAACAATGCAATTTTTAATCCATTCAAGTAAATTCAACCCCAAAGTTGCTGTTTCCCAGCATTAAGACATGCACCCACCCCTTTTCTACAATTTTTCTAAAACTTATTATTTCAGGGGAGAAAAAACCAATTAGTAGGGAAATCTCAATTAGTGGGAGAGTAAATGGCTGACACTAGTAGCAAAACCTTAGTTCTCTGAAAGTGACATACTGGATTATTAAGGTTTTAAATAAAAACAATAGTATTTAAACATTAAGTTGGAAGCAAAATATAGTAAACAGAAAAAGTGTAGCCAAATATGCACGCTCTTCGGCTACACAAAAATGGACCTTGCTTAGTACCCATAAGTGAAAGACTAAGGTTCCCACATCTAAAACCGAAGGTAAAGTAAATGAGGCATAAATAAATATTGCCAGTTTCTAGGATGGCTGAATGTTTTCTAAACCAAAAATGGTTAGAAAGGAAATTTATTGCACCAAGTCAATCAGAAGCAAGTTTGCAGTTCACAGGCATTTTCATTCAACCTTGAGTCACAAAGGAAACACAATGCAGGAATATACAGTTTGCATCAAATAAGCTATATCAGGACTGTGGTTTGGAAAAACCTACTGCCAGGTCAAGGCAGGGTCTCAGTTTAGGTCAGCCATGAAAATGAACATGGGTTACCAGGAAACAGGACGAGGACTACACAGATGCTAGCATCCTGCTGCCGACAAGTATATGGAACGAGAGTTAAAGATTTATCTGAGAGGACATGAACTTGAAAAAAAGAAATATACACAATACTAAAAGGGACAAAAATCAAGTTTAGCAAAAGCAACAAACAGGTGAGCTTTGGTCATTCTAAATACTTGTTCTTCAAAATGTATATGATAATAAATTCCAACTCAAAATACAAATGATTCTCACTTTCCCTTATATAGAAACATAATATCTCATGTCAATATACCATATGACTCAGTTAAAATGAACAAAAACTTGCTTGGCCCTAGTTGGACCGCAGTGTAAGGCAAAATCCCTTCAACTAATACATTTAAAACAAACCTAAAGAAAATTTTTTAAAAACTGACCTTCATGCAAAGACTGATAATTTTAAAACTAATTATCAAAAATTAGAGTTCTTTTACTCCAGAGGTCACCAACTAAAGTACCATCTGTAAAGTTCTCTTTCAGTACTGTTTCCATCATGTCCTGGAGGTAAAATATGGGAAACAGGAAGCAAATCAGTATTTCCTTCAGGAACTCTACAGAGTATTCTGTTACTCAACTGAGGTAAGACAGAGTGACAATGAAGAAATGAACAGTATTCTTTCCTATCCAATTTTTAGACATTTCTAGAAGAAACAGAAGATCAAATCCCAGTCAAGAAAATGAAAGACACTGAAAAGAACAATTTCTTGTAGACTCCTGAGATTAAACTTATATTGAACTTTTAAATCTGGTCGTTATATCTAAACGTGATTTCCATAAAAATTATCAGGTAAGCTAATCCTACATACAAAAAGCATGAGCTGAAAGTGAAGGACCTTCTAATCTCATTCCATAACAACGGTCAATGTCAAGAAAAGAAAAACAGCTTAAGCAGTACCTTCCCCAAATTAATCGTGCTTAGAAGGTGACAACAGAAATTCCTTTCAAGAGCTTCTCAAGAATTTTTTTCTTTTCCACACGACCATTTGTTTTTAAAATTTTTACCTAGCACCATCATAAAATATTATCTTTCAAAGAAAGTGCTCTCTAAAATCCTATGTTACAAAACATCTAAATGCTAATCACTATTCGAATCAGCAGTTACACAGACATAGGTAATTAAAACAACACAGAGGTAAATAACAATTATTACAGTACTCTGGAGATTCACTGAGCCTAGCTGGCATCCAAACATTTCTGTAGGTTATCAGAGAACCCAGAAAACTCATCTGCTTCAGTTTGTCAAATTCAAGTGAATTATATTTGCTTTTAAATTAATTTGCTTCAAAAAAAATTCTAATTCTGGCTAGGTATATTACATATGACATGCAAAGAGAAATTACTACTTTATTTGCATAGCACTCAAACTTCCTGATCAAAAGAACATAAAAAGGGGTAGATTTTCATATTAATATATACAAATAAGATATACAAACTACGGTCATTTATATAGTGTAACACAGATGAATGAATACTGTGTTAATTCAGAGTCAAATCTCCAAATGAGAATGGAGTGCAACATGCAAAGGAAACTTCTAGTGAATACTGCAAAGACCAGAAGGAAGCGGACCAGAAACATGTTACCCAAAGGATAAGAAGCTAAAAACTACAAAGCAAAACCATTTTCTAGCAGCATCCTCTAGAAAAGAACTAGAAGTCACAATCATCCTTTTTTTGTACAATAATTCCAGCTGTGACAAGTTGAACATGCAAATGTAAAGTGATACACATAATCAATGGTGCAAAGAGAAAAACAAAACAAAGTAACTCCATAGAAACCTGTCAAGCTAAAAACGTTTTAACATTTCTTCTCACAAAATATTTAAATCTGTCAGTGCATTAGTGTTAAAGTGGCATTAAAAGACTTCTGCAGTTTTAACAGATGCAGATTATTTTCAAAATGCATAGCATCTACGTTTCTTTCGAGTAGGCACCATGATATTGACACCAGTGCTAAGAATTCTTGGTGGAAACAGCCATTTCATTAATTCCGCAATAATTCTTAAACATCTGTTCTTATATGCAATCTTAAGTTCAACAAATACTCACCAAAATTCAAAAATATACCCTATTAATATTAAAAGAACTATATACAACATTTCTAAGACACAGATTAATAGGCTGCCTTATGTGTAATATTAAAGAGAAGACATTATTCAAGTTTGACAGATATTGAGATGAAAGGCCTTTGGGTTGGAAGCATTTCAAAAAAAACAGTGTTTTAGGCTAAGAATTGTTTGAGCCCAGTTTATGACTAAGGCATTGCATAATAAAATATACATTTCTATTTGGTGCAATGTTATGTTTTGGAATCTAGTGTGTCAAATGGTATATTTTGTCACTTTAGTAAACACTATAAAGCACAAATTTCCAATATTTGAAATTAAACTTACATAAGGAAAAAAATCAAACACTAAATCTATGTTTTATATTAAGCTGTTTATAAAAAATACTTTAACAAACTTATTTTCTACTTTTTATGGGAGCAGTCACCCGATAAATACAACAGATTTTAAACAAAAAATGGCAACGCCAGAATTCACCTGCCCCCTTGAACACATATCCAAAATCTCTTGTCCAGGGTGGGAGTGAGGGTAACGGGGGTGGGGAGGAGAGAGTTCCAATTTGGGTTTTTATTTCAATGTATTTTTTAAAGCCTTCAGAAACATTCTACCTAAAGGGTTTTCGCTCTAACATGCTGCAGCAACAACCATCAAGTATGTTGTCCTCGATGGCCATCTCCCATCCCTGATCTCCTTCTATCCCCCCTAAATGGCCGTCCTCTGGCATTTCGATGGTACTGACAACCTTCATCTCGGCTTCTGCTTGGCTGCCCTTTCCAGGACTCCTCACCTCTTGCGTGTTGATATGCTCCCCTACCAGAATAGCTCCAATCGCTTTTGTACTTCCTGCCTCCATACATCTGATTATAGAACTGCTTGGATCTACCACTTCTCAGAATATTAGACACTTCGTTTTCATCTTCTGAACTCTCTTCTTTCGGTCTTTGCAGTCTGCTATCCACAGAGTTGGCTCCACTGACCACATCTGCAGCAGTCTTAGGATCTTTCACTTTTTCTGGTTTTTCTTTCAGACTTGGAATGGTCCTTTTAGGCTCAAGGTCGACAGGTGCAGTTTCTCTCTCTCTGTTTAGAGTCTGATTGGGAAGATGAGCCTTTCCCTCTGCTACCAGAGGGATGGAAGCCACTGGCAGGTCTGCCTTAGGCATCTGGGATGACTGCTCTGCCCAGCCTTCATGCTTACTCACACTTGCTTCAGGGAGAGAGCACGCGTCTTCTTCATGCCTGGCCTCCGGAAACCCAGCTGGTGCTGAAACTGAACTTTCTTTGGACAGCTCCAGATTTTCCAGGGATAGATCCAATTCTCTTTTCTCATCAGAGGGCACGACAACATTCTGCCTCATTACTGGATTTTCTACAAAACCCTGAAAAGGGTACCCATACCAAACATGAGGAAAGAAAGGAGGTGCAATGGGAACTGGGCCTAAGAATGGATTAGGTCCAAAGGACGGTTGTGGGAACATATTCTTGCCGCTTAGTGACTCTTCATATTCAGCATGAAGAAGCTGCCCAGAGTTTTCAGATTCAAGATCAGCCTGGTAAGACAACTGTCCACTTTCAGACACCTGAGATGGAGGGATAACCAAAGGTGAAGAAAATGTTGGTGGTCCAATCTCTGCTTGTGGCATCTGACCATTAACACTCGCCTCAGTCTGCATAGGAAAGTGTGCATCAGTACAGGTACAATCACTCTCGTTCTGAGCAGAAGGAGCTTCTTGGAACCAAGGATTTTGAGGATACACAGGAACAGAAACCTTTGGGTATATCCTGCAGGCTGCCAGGTAGGCCTGGTGTAGAGGGTACAGGTAAGAATGTGGGGCCCACATAGGACAACTATATGCCTAAAAGAGACAAAAAAAAAATAATAATAAGAACAATAAGATAATCAAAAAAGGCAAAAAAAAAAAGTTTAGAGAGGGCTCGAGGTAAGTTTCTTATGCTTGCAAACACCATCTAACCACATATAACTACAGTCCAAGTACGAGGTTACTGTGAGAGTCAACATAAAAGTACAAAATTAAGTCACTGCTCTAAAACTCCATTATTTCACCTATCCTGAGACCAACCCAAATTCCTGTGCAGAGGTTGACAGGTGACAATGTAATGAACTCACCCACAGATCATCATGACCATTAATTCCATTCTCTGGATACAACTGCACAGAACCAATGTTGGTGGTACAGAAATCGAAAACAGGCCACCAGCAAGCACCTGAGCCTCCAGCTTCAAATAACTCAGTCACTGGCTGTTTGGCTCAACTAACAGTCATGTTCTGGCTCTACCACTAACTAGCTCACTGTGAGACCTCGTGGCAACTACATTAACTGGTCTAGACCCGCTCTGCCAGAAAAATGCTGATACAGAAGTAAATGTCCCCCAACATTAGGACTCTTCAGTTCTAGGGTCTCCAGAGCACTCCTCAAGGATTACGATTAGGCTCTGAGTCACAGAAGTATAATAATGAAAATACAGTACTCCAAATGCTGCCCCTGCAAAGCATCAGCTAAACACCAAAACACACACACAAAAAACTTACCTGCTGATCGGCTCATTTAGGAACATTAACTAGATAAATATAAAATTAGGAAATAGAATGCGGTAGATGGCAAAATCAGCCAAGTCTCCTTTTATGAAATGATCAAGAGGCTACAGCAGGGCACTTCATTTCCTATTTTAATAGGCTAGGACCTGCAGAAACCACCCCAAGACAGGAGACAACAGGGCACTGACAAGGACATAGAGTTCTCCAGCCCCTTTCTAAGACAAGCTATTTCTTGGCTGACCGCTTTCCACAGAATGCCTCTGCTCCACAAGCGAACACGCCATCTTCCAAGGCGTGCCTTCACAAGTTATTTCCTCTGATCCTTTCAACACAGGCAGGGGAAGAATGTCATCCCCACTCCACGAATGAGGAAAAGGCTTAGACATACTAAATGACGTGCCAGGGCCATGCAGCTCAAAGGTGACTGAGCGGAATTTCAAACCCAGATGGGTCACTGAATCCCTCCACGAGGGCATTTCCACTGGCCGCCCCAGGACAGGACTGTTTCCTGAATATACTACCAGGGTTAAATCATTGCCATTTAAAAAGAAAATTAAGCAAAAATAAGAGCCTCAACCACCACCAAAAAGAAACAAACTACACAGTACTGAAAATGCCAGTTCTTGAGATTTAGTAAACCTTTTGTTATGACTGACAACACAGTTAAGAATAAAACAAGGATAACTGTTAACTTAAAAATAACTTCAAAATGACAAAACGTAAATACCTTTACACCAAGATTAAAGAAGAATCGAAGAATGTTCTTATCTGAAAATAAAAAACATAATAATCACTTGCTAAAATTATATATTCAGAAAACTTAATTTTTTTATTTTTTCTCCCTCTTTAATTCTCCCCCAGACCTATGGATGTCACCGTTTCCTCTTAAGAACTGGATCTCTGAAGGTGGGGCATCCCCTCCCCCATGCTTATGGTGTGTAACCGGGGCCTGGCGCACCTGGGGTATGGTCCGTGGTTCCACCTGAGGTGCGAACCCAGGACCTTCTGCGTGTGAAGCAGACATGCTAACCACTACACTATGGAGCCACCCCTAAAAAGCTTTTTTTCAGTATCTTCAAATAATACAGAGTTCTAAAGATAATTCTGCCTACTGGAATTGTTTTCTCCAGCCTATGATATAAAACATAGATAAAAACTAATATAACCAAACCCAGGCTCTCTTACTTTAGGTTAATTCTAGGTTCAATATGCTTTGTCTATGCTAACATCTAAGTCCCAAAATGGTTTAAATTGAGATCTTTATCTGATTTAAATAAAATTTGTGTGAAGGAAACTCAACTGTTCATTGTATTTCTTTTTCAACTTCTGTAGGGTTTACAAAATGACATAAAAATCTGGGAGGCTAAGGGTAAAATCAACATAAGCCTAACTTAACAACATAAGATTAACAGGGTCTATCAGCCAAGGTATTCATTTGACATTAGCCAGTTTCTCGAACAGTAAACCACTGACTAATAAAATCATCCCCAAAAATCCAGGTGAAGAGTATACAATCATATTGCATTACTTTCAGTTTTTCTACAAATACGAAATTTTCTAACTAAACTTTCTTTATGGGGGAGGGGCAAATACCTTTAAAATTCTTTTAAAAAAATATATATCGTTGCATATTGCACTATGATAATAGCTACTGTGTACTATATTCATTCTCTGTTATTTTTTCATGGATGAAGTAACAGAAGTGATGATGAAACTGAGTAAATGTTTAGTTATCTGATTTTAACATTATTAAGAATTCAAAACATTTTTAGGCCATTTGACACAGGAGGAGGGGCAGTCACCAAACATACCCAAAAAACACATAATCCAATCAAACACAAACAGAAGAGAGTGAATGATTAATAGTCAAACCTCTGTGTCCTTCCCAAGGAAGTCCTCTGGCTTACTCAGCAACATGACCTCTGACTTCTATTTCTCAGTTAGGTAGAACGCATCAGTACTTGATAAATAAAATCAAGTTGGACTTGGAGAAAAATCTCACCTTTAGGCAGGTCCTCCCCAGTGTGACACAGTGAATAAGGTGGTGCAATGGCTCGATCTCCCTTTTCATTGTAAGGAAACCCAGGATAGAGTGGGTCTTGGTAAAGGCTCAGTGTCTGAGGCAAAGGCATCAAGGGCTGGTTAACTGCCTGTATTGACACAGGAACTGGAGAGGGTGTTAAATGAGCTTGGGACACAGCAGAATCAGGTCCAGTGGTCAGAGTCTGTGTCACTGACAAAACAGGGATTTGCGCAGGGACACCTACAAAAGAGAAGAAATCACAAACTATAAAAAGGTGAAGATAATTCTCCTGTACAAATGTTAAGTTTATATTAAGCTAAAAAGTAAAGAATGCTATACAACGGACATAACTGGTGAAAAGGTATGTACTTTTATGTCAACCAAACCTTCTTGGACACCGGAGGAAATGAGCCCAGGAAACAAGCTTTGTGTCAACACCTCCTAATAGCAGCTCTTACGAACATGTAGACACAGAGCATGGCAAAGGGTTCAACAGGGGTCATTAAGAGCTGGCCCATGGGGAATGCAAACTATGGTGCCAGTGCTGAACAATCAGAGCAACCAGCAGAAATAACCAATTCAAAAGTCTTGTTCCTGGGATGTTGAGGCCATATCTCAAATAAATACCAAATGAACAGGGCCCTCCCACACTAGAAGCAGAGCAAAGCGGAGGATCACACAAAGCTCTGTGAGGCTCGACACAACTAATCCTACTCTGAGGTCAAGCTCTCGAGAATTTCGTCTCTGATTCAGAAATCTTTTGTTGGATGGTTCACTGGGTTTTTTAAATTCTTATCTAACCTGTTGGTCCAAAAGTTGTAGGTTCACTTGGCCAGACTGGCACAGTGGCTGGTAAAGAAGGCACCGCAGGAGTTAGATGTACCTCTGGAGAAACTAGAAGGGGAGCTGGATTTGACAAAGACACGTGTTCTGCTGGCTTCTTCAAGGAGAGGGGGTAGAAAAAGACAAGAGTTCATTTTGCTTAACACTAGGTTTTAACCACCAAATGTACCTTGAGCTGTCTACCTTTTATACAAATACAATTTCTACATAAATGGTCTTTTTGGTCTTAGGGGGGAAAAAAAAGGCTTAAAATTCTGCACAAATCTGATCCTAATCAGAGATTGCCTACCAAAAGTTACATAAATGCCAAAGTTAGAAGTAAACTCTAAAGCAATTTGAACACAATGCTTTTAAGGTAAGGAAGGAAAATCACTGAAATCACCTTGAAATTCATGAGTTTCTTAGAATAGCTTCTTAGAAAAGACATGCCATTGAAACTATATATGCTAACTGCCATGAAGGATGTTAACTGAAAGGTAAGAACTTTCTCTACTCCTGTATTAGATCGAAGAAATCCAAATGTCTGCTAGAAGTCAGGTTCTTCACCGTTAAATTTTTAAATCGGTGGTACTGCTTTTTAAATGTGTATTTTTCTAATCGCTTCATTATAGTCTAATCATTACATTCCCTCCCATCTATGAAATAATTAAGGATGCACATGACTCTTTTAACATTTGAATAGAACAAATTCACAATTTCTCTTCAAAAATGCAATTTCCAAGCCAACCCACCACAGAGGTAACTAACACAAGGTACCAAGTAAGTCTTATTCAAAATCAATTCAGAAGAATGACTTTTGTCCCCCAAAATGGTGATTATATAAACATTCCAAAATACTGAGAATATTCTAGACTAACAATTATAAAAAATCGTAACTGCACCAAAAATATGATGCTAAAATTTATTCACCCATTTCCTATACAGATGTTTTGTTTTTATGATCACATACAGAGCTGAGAAACCTAGAGAATGGAGCATTCGGCGTCAGAGGCAAGAGTATACTTACTTGTTCTATAGGAGGTGGACACTCTACTTTCTTTGACTTCGATGGTGATGAAACTTTTGCACATTTATCATCACTAATTTTCTTTGGAAGCAAAAACAAATAAACAAAAAAAACGTAATTTTTAATTCAAAGACCCACATTTTACGACCGTTGTGGTTGCCTTTATTTTTATTTTTTTAGGCGAAGCAATCCTTGATTGACCTCACAGATTGCAAAGACTTTGTCAGTTTACGATCCCTTATTTTTCATTTTTCACGCCTACAGCACCTGGTCTTCCAAGGTGGCCTCCCATCCAAGTACTAACCAGGCTCAACCCTGCCTAGCTTCCGAGATCAGACAGGATCAGGCTTGCTCAGGGTGGCATTGCTGTAGACGCTGTTTTTTAAAGGTCACACTTCCTGTACCTGACCGAACTCTCATGACTGTTTTTTTTTTTTTTAATTACATCTGGTCTTCAAAACATACATAACTTTGCCTATACATCTTTATCATGAAACTACTGGACATTTTTATTGGGGGCATGGTTTCAAACAGCAGTCTTCTTTTAAAAATCTCATCTACTACAGAGTAATGGAAAGTAACAGCTACTTTCCACCAATTAAGATTGGTCATCGTAATGTACCCTTGAAGAAATGGTTATAATTTGTGAGTGAATTTTACTCAAGCATTATTGTTTTTTTCTCTACTTTTCCACCTCCCTAAGTTATAAATGATAAAATCAACATCTTCAATTTCCTCCTGCTATATTATCAGTGTTAAGGAAAAAGATGTAATTAGCATTTAAAACGATTACCTCCAATGTGCTTGGCTCAGGATTTTTATCCAAGTGAGTATGTCCATGGATAGAGTCTATAAAAGAGCAATAAAAAACACAGCATCAGCCACTAGTGAGGTTTGAAGACAGAAAAACAAAAATGAAGAGAAAGCAAAATATACTATTTGAATTTGTTAATCAGTGAAAAATAGTTTTCAGAGTAATATTTAACATGAACTTTAGTTTTATTCAATTTCTCTGCTAGTGAAATATGTGACATTAAACTGCTTAATGATTTTAGAAGGGTTCTCTTTGCAATATTTAACTTTAAACTAGAGACAGATCTCTAGCACCTGCTTTCAAATGATGAAATAACATACCTTTATCTTTTCGTTCTTCAGTATCCATCCTCCGCCTGCTTCCTTTTCTATCACTTATATGTGATGATTTTCTCTGGACACATGGGTTGCTACTCTGAGAAGGTGACTGACTGACTGACGAGCTCTTCAAATGAACAAAACCCAATACTTTGTATTAAAGATTTACCCACAAATACATGAACTGAAGTCTTGTAATTAATCTTACTCTTCACATGTCAGACTAAATCTCTCAAAATTCATACCCTATTATTTAATACTTCCAAAACTTCAAAAAAACAGGACCTATAGTTCATATTTAATTATACACTCTACAGTTACAGGCTTATTAATAAGTCAAAGTATTAGGCAATCAGACCTTTGGTCTAAATTATTAGTAAGACTTCATATCCCCATTTCAGGAAGCAACCCTGACCAAACCTTCACCTTAAAACTTACATTCTCTGTATAAAGTATAGTACCCTTCATACCAACCTCCACAAGCCGCCACTGTAGAGCTATAGTCCCTTGTGAAGGAAACATACCCAAATGCAAATTAGCAGATATTGCCATTAGGATTATCATCACTGAAATGCTATTATCAGCAAATCACGTAAGCTCTGCATGAGATGCAACCTTCCAATTGATGCAACAAAGAGATTGGGATAAGTCAGGTTTCCAAGCTAAATTATCACTGCGAGTCCTTTCCTCTACAACTCTGTAAGTAAACGCTGCACAGCTAAGAAGAGGATCTCAGCCCTCCGTGACAGGTGCTTTCTACAAGACAAACCTGAGTCTCTATGAAGTCCAACACAGGATTCAAATTGACTAGTCTAATGATGAGTATGAAGATTCCATTTTAACAATAAAAAAATTTCATAATCTATTCCTACATTACAGTAGTGGTATTCTTACCATTAACTAACTGAAAAAAGACAAAAAGCGATGAGTACAAGCTCAAATGATTTGCAGTTTATCTAAATGTTATGGAAAAATAACTTGTCACATAAAGATAAAATATACTTAGATACAGACCATGCCTAAATCACATAAGGATTTGGGCACTTTTCCCAATAATTCCAAAGCTCTAACCCCTGTGCTAGACTGAACTATTATTCCATGTCATCTGTTTTCAATTCATGCCACTAAAGCAGCAGTCCCCAACCTGTTTGGCACCAGGGGACTGGCACTCCTATAAGAACCTAATGCCTGATGATCCAAGGTGGAGCTGAGGCAGTGACGCTAGAGCTGGAGAGCAGCTGAAAATACAGATGAGCTCACTTGCCCGCCGCTCACCACCTGCTGTGCGACCTAACAGGCCACGGACCAGCTCTAAAGGGTTCCATAGAGGCCAGTGGACAGAAGGCTAAGTGTGCAGGGCATAATGTTTTATACTAGTGTACGGTGTAGTCAGCATCCTGTAACGTTTCTTTTTTTTTAATCCACGGTTGAAAAAAGTGTCCAACCACCATTATGGATCACAGATCATTTGATACCATTTACCAATATTTTAAAAACCATAGGCACAGGGCTCCCAATGCCGTGAACTGAATTACCCTTCACCTATGAACCCACCTCACAAAGTATTTACTTCACTCAACATGAGGACAGTTATCCCTTGTGATTCCCCTAAAAGAATTAAGAAACTTAAAGGCACAGAACATTTCTTTCATCAAAGCATCCATTGCAGACACACAGAGCTAAGGCAAAGAAAACAGATTACATGTACTCCTACCTCCAAGAGCAAACACTCTGAACAATAGCTCTTATTATATAGATTATTAGGTCCTGGTATATTCAATAAGGAACACTGAAAAGATATTCCTGATTTTACAGATGTATCTTCTAACTGAATCATGAGCCTCTAACTACGTTATTACTTTGGCTACCAAAATAAACATGATCTGGTTCAAAAAATGCTAAACCACAAGTGAGCTAACTAATTCACTTGCCTCCACTCTGCCACCAATATAGTAATATATTTAGAAATCATGTACCACAAGAAAAATGTGAAGGACAACTACATGATTACGTACCCTTCAGTTTTAAAATTAATTCACCTACCATTAGAAACTACAGCTGACCCTTGAACAATGTGTGGATTAAGCGTGCCAACCCCTGCCACAGTTGAATATCTGCGTAAACTTAACTACAGTAGCTCTCAGTCTCTAGGTATCTGCGGGACTCAAACGGATACCAAAATCCATGGATGCTCAAGTCTCTTATATAAAATGGCACAGAACAGTACATATGGTTGGCCCTCCACACCATGGGTTCCGTTTGGTTGAATCCACAGAAACAAAATCCAAGGATGCAGAGGGCTAACTATTTATTGAAAATGATCTGTGTTTAAGTTCAAACCCATGTCGTTCAAGGGTTAACTGTATGTTAAGGATAGACTTCTAAATAACAAGTCTTAAGATCTCTTTTTATACATACAGAAAGAGCTGGGAAAGCTTGTTCATCTCTGTTTTGAATCTCATAAAGTAAACGAGATTCTTCTATAGCTTGCTTCTCTCTGCGTTCTTCCGGGGAGAGGCCAAAATAGTTAGATTCTCGACTCATGTGATCAAAATCCTCAGCTCTCTCACGATCAGGTTTTCTGTCAAATAAAACATTCTTGTCACAAAAATAAGACAAATGTATTGAGTACCTAAAACAAAATAACTCGTTTAGCAAAACAAATATTTGACTAAATTTTGCTACACTATAACATTATAGAACTTTTGGCAACTTGATCACTAAATGTTTAGAAAATGGAAGCTCCTGTAACATCACCCAACATTACAGAGTCAAGAAGACAAGTCTACGGCGGGGGGAAGGGGCATTTAACAAGCACTGTATTTCTCTACTCTCTTAAATACTTTCTTAAAAATTCACTTTTAAATAAAAAGAAACCTGTCACCCCAATAAATTTAATAAAGAATAATAAATAAGAGAAAATAAAAATGACCTCTAACAATAAAATAAATAAGCCAAGAAAAGAGAATTACTAGTTCGGGTCTCAAAAGCATTCTAATTTTCTGTTCCAAGTACAGGATAACATTCAAAGGAGACACCAGGACGACCCTGCTTTGTGATGTCACCACCTTGGGAGATGGAAACCTAAAAAAGCCAGAACGCTCCAGGCTAAATATCAGGCACACAAGTGAGATTGCTATCATCGTCCTAATAAAATTTTGGTCAATGGATGGCAAACAATTCATGACTAGAGCTTAGTAGCCAATGACATAACCGTAATATTTTATATAGCTTGCACCCAGTACAGGCAACGTGTATACTATTTCTGTCTAACAGTTCTACAACAAAGGAAAATGAAAATCAAAAACCTACAGGAAAAATACATTGTCACTATACAAAATGATACAATCTTCCTAAACACTGGGAAGGACGCAATGATACCATCTGATTTTTTTTACCTCCAAAATAGAGAATAGCCATTTCATGTCGTCAGTCCCACTTAAAATCACACCCTAATTCTAACAGAGCAGATGTCAATCCCAAGAGTACTAGGAAAAAAAGGCAGGGGAGGAGCAAATATGGACCCTCATAATCTGAGACCGGTCCTTCTCAAACCTCAGTAAATATTAGGAGCTTCTGTAAAGTTAAAAGAATGTTACTCCATGTCCTACTGCCCAGAACCATCCATTATTCTCACCCGCCAGAGAGAGAGGATTGAATCCTTCCTCTTTGCACCTAGCTGATTAGAGATAATCAACAATTGAAACCACACATGGAAATCCTGCTCAGTTTTTTATTACATTTTATTTTCTCTAAGGGAAGACATGATATCAATGAGGAAGAAAGGCAAGTGAAAGGTCATTAAGGTCTCATGCCCAACATTATAGTCTTTTTACTCAATATATAATTAGAATTCAAAACTGATGTGATAAATACTAGAAAGCCAAAATAAACTCTAATAGTCCACTTAAATCAAGTGGACTGTTGGTTATAAAATTGTAAACTTTGACTAAACTTTTTTTAGAATCTCAGTTTAAATAGCCAATCAGCAGCAGTCTCTAATGTTTTTATATACTAGTAAAATCCACTCTCAAACCTACAGCAGGAAGGCATACTAACTGCAAATACAACTAGGTTCCTATGTAATCAGTCACAATGCCAAAATTCTCTAGAGCTTCATGTCTATGTATTACTGCTTTCTGTCATCAAATGTTTTTACATACTGAGTAATATGTAGCTAACACATAAAAAAAGAGAAGAACCCTAATGAGACAAAGACATTTCACATTGGTCTAATCATTCTACCAATTCCTAGGAGATTAGAAATAACAGTAGAAACACACTGAATATAAATTCAGTTTGTGGTAAACAAAAGTATATTTAAATAAGCCACTTAGTAGTCTATGTGTATTTTCTTTTTTTAATCTTTAAGACACTAAAGGATATCCTTGTGTTCAAGAGGGAAAAAATGCTTCTTTTCTATTAAAAAATGAGAATTTAATTTTTTTTTTAAATCTCATTTCTGCCTGACCTTCCTATATTTACTTCATATTTTTAGGTTCCCAAAGTTAACATCTGAAGTCCGAACATTTAGGAACTTTGCCTACATTGGTTGGATAAGATGCCACCAGATGCTGGTAGAATCTGGTCAATGTCCAAACAACAGAATTTAGCCACAACTAGTTGATTAATGGCACAAATTCTGTCGGGAGAGGTCATCTACCATGACCCCAAATGCCCCTAAACACCAAAAACTGTACACAACAGCAGAAGTAGAAGACAGGCATGGAACAGAGTTCCCTCTACAGCCTTTCAGAAAGAGCATGGCCCTACTGACAACCTGATTTCAGACTTATAGCCTCCAGAACTGAGAATGAACTTGTTCTTTCAGGACACCTAGTTTGTGGTACCTTGCTGCAACAGCCCCAGGGAACTAATGTATATTGGTAACGAGTCAGCCTAAGGATCTACAACTGTTTTGAAGACATTAAATAAGTTGTCTTTAATGACAAAATGTTAAGTACATTCCCAAAAAAGTGGAATGCCCAAACTCCAGAAATAAAGGAACTAAAGACCAGAGCTTAGCAAGCACATAAGCTGATGCTACAGCTGTTCAGACAGCTGAGAAGAGAAAGCCTGGATGGGGACAGCACTGGTCACAGTATGGTGGTCCCTAAGAGGTTACAACACCTACAGGAAATATGGCCAAATTTGCATGAAAAGGACAACTTCCACTTACAACACATCCTCTGAAATAAAGCTCCTCCCAAGGCTACAAACTACACAGAATAGCAGATTAGGGAAAAAATAAAATCCACAGAACAGGAAATTATGACCCTGAAGTTCATCTGTCTGGTTATTTAGTCAGAATGCTGATATTCATGATTACATAAATGTAAAACTGTAGCCCCATTTAAGACACATTATTACAAACAATCCAAACTTCTCGAAACAAAATAAAAGCAATCATTTCAGTTGACTTAAATTCCTATATAAAGAAAAACATCCTTATCCTCCAAGGAATTAGGAATGCAATCTGAAATCCAGTATTTAACATATTACAAGCTACCAGAAAACTATTAAGTGCAGAAATAGATTTGGCTAGGATAAGACCTCCCAAAACATTTGAAAAAAAATTATTCAAAAATAAAGATGTTCTACCCTACAAAGTTACTTTGATTTGTATGAAGAGAATTGTAAAGGAACTAAAATCCTCACATAGTATTTTATCAATGACATTTTTAATATTATGCTGTAGACAAGTAAATAAAAAGTTGTAACTACTTAAAAGCATGTAATGTGGCAAATAAAAGAAATGCTCCTCACTTAACTTCTACTGTCTCTTGCATTGAGGAAGGTTACCTTATAATCTGTGAGGGTGTCCTGCTAAGGTTTTTGTGCTCGCTGGAGGCTTTCTGAGACTGTGACCCTGCAGAATGACTAGAGGATGCATGCTGTCTTACTCCTGAAGAGTGCTGGAGTCGAGGAGGTAGTGCTGATGGAGCTTTTACTGGCTTGCTTGAAGTCTTTGGCCCTCTGTAATCCACATCTGTGACAAGAAGCCAAAAATACCACATAATTTTCTTCTTGTAAACAACACCATGTTCTATCACCCATCCCCCAAAGAAAGAATAACTTGATGTGCTCCTACCAGAATGAAAATTTTGTCCAGACGGGGAAGGTTTTTTCATCTTCTTCCCTGACACTGTGTTCCAGCTTTCTGAGGGTGGTGGTTTGAGGTTCTTAGGTGAGTGCCTTTGAAAGGAAGGAAAAGACCTGTAATTATTTAAAGGACTCCTACTAAGGATATCTACTTAAGTATTCTGCAAAAATATTTAATTTGCAACTTAGATATGAATTTCAGCTTTTTGTCCTTATGTTATAAACAAATTAAAGACAAACTATTAAGCAACCTATGTGTAATTCTAATCAAGATGACATAAATTGAAAGCATATTTTCTAACCTAAAAAAAAAAAAAAAAAGACTAAAAGGCCTTAATCACAACTGAAGCAAAAGATTAGATAGAGAAGGAAAGATTACTATTCTGTTAGATGTGGTGATGGTGCTGTAGTTAAGGTGGGGAAGGGAGGAGTCCTTACTGTGTTAGACACACATATTAAGCACCTATAGGTCTATGAAAAACAGTGTGATGTCCGGGTTTTTTTTCCAATTCCATTTCCATTTCTTTTTTTAAAAAAAGGGTTAGGGAAACAGATTAGAAAAGACTGCCAAATGCTGCTAATTGCTCAAACAAGCTGATGGGAATATTAGGGTTCACCGTACTGTCCCCCTTACATTTGTGTATGATTGCCATTTCCCACAGTGAAGTTTAGGTGTGACTTACTACCTTATTTCTACAAGGCAGCAGCAACTGAAACAAAAGGTGCTCTAAAGTAACACTATATGACAGTAAGTCAACCATAAAATTTTACTCCATCTGACATTTACTAAAAATTAACTACATGCAATGCAATACTGAATATTAGAAATGAATATAATCCCTGTCTTCCAAAGCTCCCAGTTTATAGTTATAATAGAGTCATTTTCCAAATCGCCTTTGTTAAGAATGGCACATTTAAGCAATAAATAAGTATTTTTTTTTTAAAATGTCATCGTTCAGAACACTGAATTTGAACTCAAACTATTTCTTCAAAAGATCTTATGCCTTTAACTTAATTTGCAAATACATGGCCATTTAGAAATTCTAGTGATTACATTAGGCTAAAAGAAAAAGACACAGTTAATGCCTTGGTTAAATAGCAGTACATACTTCTTTCCAAGTTCTTCGCCCAAAACTGGTCCATTCTCAGAGTGAACCCCTTGAAAATCGGCATTAGAAAATTTTCCATTGTGATTCAACCTAACCTGTTAAACAATTCCAGAAAGATCAGTCACCTGCCACCTTGCATGAATAATCAGTTTTTAAATTCTATTTTGTTTTCAATTAGAGAAAATGAAACATTTTTAAAATACAAAGTTCAAAACAGTATACAATAATATGTCTCTCTGACCTCCCAAGCTTGTATCTACCTAAAATACTTAGTTTACCCTTCCAAAATTGTTCTAAATAGTTTTTCTAAAAACTTCAAGAAACAGGAGCACAATCTATTTATTAATGCTCTGAACGAGAGACAGCTTGGCCTAGTTCTGACCTCAGGGCTGTGGCAGCAGGCACACCAGGATTCCAAGACTGGCTTTTCTAATTACCAGCGATATGACCTTGGGCAAGTTACTTCTTCTGCTTCAGTGTCTTCATATGCAAAATGGGGCTAATAAGGGTACCAAAGTCATAGGACTCATGGAGATGGAATGAGGTACACAAGCTATACATACAAGATAGGAGATCAACTATTATTATAATTGCTATGATCTTTTCACTTTTCCAATATTTAAAATTTATAACTGTGACCTTCCTTATCCCTAAAAATAGATCCATTATCTGTTCTCTACAGACAATTGATATTTATTTCCCAAATTGTGAAAGAAGAGCAAGTGAAAGAAAGCAAGCCCTTCGCTTTCTTTCTATAGCCAAACGGTATACATTAAACAGGGCAACAGCCCATCACTGCACTAGGAGCCCATCACATGCGACACTGCTTTGAGTAAAACGCCTACTTTTATTAGATCAAAGTGCTCAGCTGAAGTTTCATTCCTCATTGATCACAATAGGACACTCTGCCTGCGTCTCTTCAACAGTTTAACAATAAAAAATATTTTTCTGAAGTTAATTTATATCAAAAGTTTAAATATCTCACATGCTTTCTTGAAGAAACAAAGGTCACCCTTGAGTCTTAGATGTTTCCATAGTAGAATTTCAATTAAATTTTAACCAAGTGAAATCGTCAAGTAGTAGAAATATAACAAAATATTCTAATAAGGAAAAAATTAAATCAAGTATTTGCTTTACCATCTACTCTGTCAACAGCATCTACTTTACCAAAAGCAACTACAATCTCAAAGGAAACACACTTGATTTAAAACTGATTTAAACTAACAAGTAACACAACTTCAGTGATGCAGCATAAGATAAGCAATTTTCTCTTCTAAGGGGGCAGAGAGGAAAGAGGAGCCCTAAACCCTGATTTTACTCTTCTCTTTGTCTTCTTCCAAGTTTTCCAAAGCACCACAGTAAAAGATTCCCCAATTCTGCTCTGTAATTAGAGCACATTTCTGACGATCTCATACAGAGGGACATAAATGAATCATATCCTCTTCTTTCCTTTCAAATTCCCCAGAATCAGAACACTATTAAATGTTCTTTATAGGTGCCCAGATAAAATTCTGGTCAATCAGGTGCTTTTCACAAACCACTTTTCACAAACCACTTTATCACAAAGGAAATGAGTGTTCTCCACATGTCAAGAATGTTTGTCAATGGCTATTTTAAACTAGCTTAAAATAACAACACTTTTTGATGGAAACCATTTTTGATGAAAATTATCTTCCAAATAGCAATATTTTTGTGTATGTGGGTTGTTTCTGTTTTGGAAATAGTAGCATTTTTTTTTTCATAAACAAAGAACAGAAAATAAGACCTTGGAAATTATGTTATCCAGAGTTTCTCTAGACTTGGCATTGTTGACACTTCGGACCAGATAATTCTTTGTATGTTGGGGGGTTGGGGGGGGGGGCCTCTGCAGTGTAGGGTGTTTGGCCTCTACCCACTAGATGTCAGCAACACCTCCTCAGTTATGATAATAAAAAAATGCCTGCAGCCATCACTAAATGGGGAGGAAGAGGGAATCACTCTAAGTTAAGAAACACTGATATATATATAATCCAACTTTCCACTTTAATAAGCAGCTACTTAAGTCCAGAGCAGTAGACTATTCAAAGTAAATGGTAAAACTCCTCTTACTGTTCACTCTCCTGTCTTAATCCAAGAGAAAAACATTATGTATCTAACAATCTTCCAGGATGACTTTTAAAAACAAAATAAATTGTACAATAATGTCAAGCTTGAACCACTTTCAGTAAATTATTTGTCAACTGTAATGAAACTATCTAAAGATCTAAAATGTTACTATTTTTTCTTTGAAGCAAATATCAAAGATTGAATTGTTTTTTAAAGACCATGTGATGGGATGCCCTGGTTTTTAGACAGACACAACTTTGGTAATGGATTCAAATGGGTCAAAATGTTAAATATTTATAACTATTACAATGTCTATGATATAATATATTCTAAAATCCCAAATTAACCCATTCAAACTTGATCTGTTTTCTCAGTTCCTTTTAGAACAAGATTTCAAGTAAAATCTTTTCTTCTATGTAATCACTTACTTGACATTTATCTCCAACTTCATACTGTAAGCCAGCAGCAATAGAATAATCACGCTTCTGTTGAGCTGTGAACAATATCAGTATAATATCAGGTTGATTTAGTTACTTTCAATGCCACAAGCAAACTTAAGGAAAATGCAGATGTTTTAAACTCACCTTGTTTGGACTTCAGCCAAATTTCATATTCCACATTTCTATAGACTGCTGGGTTGAGTGACTTAAGAACCTTTCTAGACAAAGAAAGGCCTGGGCAGTTTCCATTGTTTTTCAGATGCTAAACAAACAAAGTCAGGAAGTCCAATCAACACAGAAATGCTTGTAAAACATTCTTGTTTGAGATATGTATAAGAATAAAGTCAAAATAAGAAAATGTCAAAAATTAGGAAGTCGCTGAAAAATTTCTTACTAGTAGACACTACTGACTCTTGAAAATGTACAATAGAAAAAAATTAGGACTATAATTTCATAAACTCTTATACTAAAGAACTAGTTAAAACCATTAGAAAAAAAATACCTGATCACTTGTCGAGGCTTTAAATCCATTTACATCATTAGCAGTGGTAGTTTTCCTCCTTTGAAGGAAGAAATATATCCATAATTGAGTACAAAATGTGTTTGCATGCAATTAACTTATTCTAACCTCATATTAAAATCTGAGAAGTCATAGTCCAAATGTCAAAACTATATTCCAATGAGCTTATACAAGTTTTAGTAAAGTGTGCATACGTGTACGCATATATAAAATATAAGTCAAAGACTTTTATCAGTAATCCTCACTGGCTCAATAATCGAGAAAACAGAAACAAATTAAAATTTGAGTGGACAGAATAGTCAAGTTTACAAAACACTTGAGGTAAAAAAAAATTCCTTTCACTACATGAGCCTTCATTAAACAAAATATTCCACTACAATAAAATGTACAATCTCATGAGTAGATACAGACTAAATAATTAATCAAAACGTTAAATGCTGATAACTGCCACGGGGTGGAGATGACAGTGTTGAAACACAGGCTCAAATAATTAAAAAATGGAAGGAGGAAAGGAACTGTTGAGATGTCTTTTTGAATGAAGAATTAAAGGTAGAGAGACAGCAAAGCATATGGCTAATTCGGAATTCCAGGCAGAGACAGCAAGTGCAAAGACCCTGAAATGGCCAAGAGGCTGGCAAGGTTGGAACAGAATGATGGCAAGTCGAGTAGAGTGTGAGGTGAAAGACTCCCTTATACTCTTCTGTCCTACAATTCCTCCTTAATATATCAATCTCTAGTCTTCAGGACAATCCCCAAGTCTATGCCTTTAAACATAGCATTTTTGAAGAAACTGCCAAATATCTAGATAGTCTAAAAAGCATCCATAATTTCCATTACTTTGGCACTGACCAATATGCATACAAAAAGAGCATAATGGCACAAGAGTACATGACATCCTTGGTCGTTCTCCTAATTAATACACTATGCCTATCTTTCCATGAATATGTTAACATTGTTCCCAATCACTCTGTCCTCCCCAAGCCAGACATAACACAACTGAAATCTTAATAACGCAAAAAAAAAAAAAAAAGTTAACTAGAAAGGCTTCCATGGTCCAAGGGCTACAATACGATATAAAAAGAAAAACAGCATCACAATGAGCATACCTTCCCTGGTTAACTCCCCTATGCTCAATGACATATATGTCTTAATCAGACAGGTGCCTGGAGAAAACCAAGGAGCAGAATTTCTATCTGTACAAAGTTAATCAGTCTATTCTAGCATATTTACAAGGGCTGAGCTATATTCTAATCTGATTCATTTCTTTCTTACAAAGAAATGATAGTCAAATTTTCAATCAGGATCAGAAAACTTTATTGCAACAAATGCCTGGAATTATAGATAAAAAATAAGATATATTCAAGTATTTAATCAAGAATTTGATAGCCTAATGCTTAATTTAATTGCTTTCTCTAGTTTCACAGTATGTAACACTACCAAGCAGAATAGTTTCCTACTTGAGATGCAAGAGAAATAATATATTTTTAGCTTCACTGGGAATGAGTAGGGTTAGTTCTCATAAAATATAAACTTCTTACTATTGTTGATAAAAATTTACATTGGACACCATATTTAAGAACTAGGCTATGCACTTTACATGCTATCTTATTCTTCCACATTCTCCCCTTTAAGCAAATACTAATATATCCTCATTTTAGAGCTGCAGAATTGGGGCTTCCTAGTGAATTTAAGTAACTTGCCTCAAATCTAGTTGGCCAGAAGCCTGGGTTGAAAACAAGGTTTGGATGTCCACAGCCAAAGTTCTTAACTACAACCCTATAAATCCTTAGTGGGGAAAAAAATAAGCCTCAGAGACTCAAAAGTTACTTATTCACAACCTAAACAGAGGCACCATCCAGAGCTGTGCACAAACTTATACCCCAACTTAGGATCTTTATCTAAAAAGAAAAAGAGGAGGCATTATCTAAGAAAGAAAATAAAAGAAAGTCAAGAAAATCAAAATGGTCATTTTTTTTATCACTGGATATGTAAACAATTGACAAGTTAACCTTAAAAATTTTTAATACACACACGTATCAATAGGACCAAATCTACTCCAAATGTATGCATCTATATTACATAGAAATAGAATCTTATCAACCAAAAACATCAACTTTCAAAAGAAAGAGTCCCATAATAGATATTAGGTAAAATTTGTGGTATGGAAAAACAAACTACTACAGATCACTATATTTTTTAAATATCCTAATACCACAATGTGTCAGACAACTCCATGAAGACACATTTACTGAACTGCTTCTCTGTATGGCACTACGAAGATATTTTCGAATTTAAATTAATTCTTACTTGCAACTGTCATCCTCTGAATCTGATATTTCACTGTTGTTTTCATCAGTTACTTCGGAGGTGTCTAGTCCCATCAAGATTTTACTAACATCAGTTTTAAATACCTTCTCATACAACAATTCATAAAGAAGAGCTGCAATTAACAAGAGAAACATTATGCAACATTAACTAATTTTATGTTCTAACATAAAATTCACAGAGTGTCTATTGCTCAAGCTTCGAAAACCTAACTAGATAGATACATGCAACATCTACAGTCAATAATACAGTTTAATCAGAAAGTTGCTTCGATGAAGAACAACCAGAATGTGTCTGTGCAATTAATTAGTTTGAAATCATTACATGATACTGCCATTTTAAAAACTAGCAACACAAAAAGGTATCACAACCGTGAAACCAGTATGATGCCAATAAAAGCTAAACATGCATACTGAGCAATTACTACATTCTAAGCAGTGTGTTAAACCTTTACACATCTTGATATTTAAATCCAGCACGGTAGTATATTTTAATTGTACAGATGAGGAAACTGAGAATTACAGATACCATACAACCTGTCCAACGTTAATAGACTTGGATGGAAAACATCAAGAAACATTATGATTGTTCTAGAAAGAGAGTAACTGTTCATCAGAGACTAAAAGAAACTGTAAAATATATTCTCAGCAACCACTAAAGAAGCATAGCAACCTTTTTGCTTAAAAAAACAAAAAACATGGAAATATGTATTACCAACTATTCAAAAACATCTACATATGGAGATTAAGACTCTCATTTGGTTTTACTACAGTTATCTTTATGATAACGAGGCACTAAGAATTCATCAACCATGAATGGGTGCCCACCCCGAGTCCCCGAAGAGACCTCTTCCACACAGACCATCTTTCTTCTACCCCTGATATCGTCCAAACCACAGGCATTCAGAGTACAGGAAAAGTAGGCTCCATGAGCTATCCTTTCCAAAGCTGAAATATCCAGATTTTGACTAACTGGGAAAAGAGGACACAGCCCAGGATACAGACAGCTAGACTTTCGTATCTCAAAAGAGATCCATCGACTAAAAAAATCTGCATTAAACATTATCTTTACTGGTCACCATCTGCTTAAAAACAGGGGAAAATGCTATTACATGCCCAGGACTACTGCTTTGTATGAGTGATATGCAATTTGTCAGAACAGATGATAAAAGAGATAAAGGGAGGAACTACCAGGGTAGTAATTCTCAATTAGGAAGGGAGGCAGCATTTTATCCTCCCAGAATATGTGACAAAATCTGGTGACATTTTTGGTTGTCACAATGGGAGAGAGATCTACTGGCATCTACTGTGTAGATGACAGGGATACTAAGAAACATGTTACAATGCACGGAACTGCCCACAGGATACTAAGAAACATGCTACAATGCACAGAACTGCCCCACAACGAAGAATTATCTGCCCCAAAATGTCAATGGTGCCCAAGTTAAGAAGCCCTGCTCTAGAGCCAAATCTAATCAAATGTTTGATTTGCTTGCTCATTTAAATTTTCAAGCTATCCACTACCAGCTTTAAAAACACATACAAATCCTTATTATTGAACTTAATTACAGCAGGAAAGAATTACTTTGTATTTACAAGTCAAACTGTAGCTACTAGCTTTTTTCCCATTATATAATATTAATATTTTTCCTAACCTAAAGTTCTTGGAAATGTCTTTTTAAACAACAAAACAGTATATATGCCTGGACTTGTTTAAATTAAGACTGGATATTTTAGAGAGATTAATTTCCTATATAAACGCAAGGGCAATACTTACACTGACACATAGCAGAGCTCTCTTTATACTTTATGGGATAGACAATATCATAATGATTTCCATTTGAAAAACACAGTAATACCTGAAAGGGAAAAATAAAAAGTTTTCAACCCTTCATATATCATATCTACACAGTAACTTATGATCTACAATATCTCAGAATTACTAATAAATAATTTCTAAACAGAAAGTGAATATTTGGGAAGCAACCTAAAGCTCCAATGTAGTCAGTGATGGTATATCCATATACTGAAATGTTACACAGCCATTAAGTCAGAAAGTTCTCAATGACTTAGGGAAATGCTTATAAGATCAAAGAAAATATATATGATATATGAAAACAACACGATTTCAACTGTTTAAAGAACAAGAGTTAAGAGATTATAAGAAAATATTCTAAAATCTTATTAATGCCTTCCTTTAAGGGGCAAAATTAAAATTAAATTTCTTCTGCTCCTTTTTGGTTTTAAGTACAGTGAACCCTTGAACAATGTGGGGGGTTAGGGGCACTGACCACCCCCCACCTAAGCAGTCAAAAATCCGCATACAACTTTTGACTCTCCTAAAACTTAATCACAGTCGCCCCTCCCCCCTTAGTATTCACAGGGGATTGGTTCCAGGACAGACAACCCTGGCCCTGCAATACCAAAATCTGACAGACTCAAGCTGTTCACAAAAAACGGTATACAATAATGGATACAGTTGGCTCCCGCACCTGCCAATTCCCAACCTCAGATGAAAACACTGTTTTTGATCTGCAGTTGGTTGAATCCCCAAATAAGACACCCTGGGACACAGAAGATGGACTATATATTCAATAAAATCAACGTATAAGTAGACCCATGCAGTTCAAGCCCATGTTGTTCGACAGTCAACTGTACTTTCTAAATAGTCAATTACTTATGCAAAGAGAAATGTGCACTTTTCTTCGGATTATGCTTAGATTTTGTTTAGATTTTGTCATATTCCAAAAACTGTACTGGGAAAGGCCAGATCCAGAGCCACACATCCTGGAAAGCCCTAAGTTCTAATACAGGTTATATTTCACTCAATTCCCCTCCTCCTTACCACCATTAGCATGGTGACAAGACACTTCAACTTGGCCTGAATGATTCCAAAACAGTTAATTAAAACAAAGTTCTCTTTTCTTCCTAGACTTAATATAATTTTTCAATTCTTTTTGTTTTGTGAATAAATAATAACACCTTAGCCAGCAACTTATCTTTATAACGGAAAATATATCATGATTACCAAAGTATTTCTGGGTGCAATGGTAGAACCTATTTTCAAAAGTTATTTTACTATTTAATGTGTATACTGATGCAAAACAGTAATAGTCTAGTTAATCACATATGATTTTTCTCCATCTAGTAAAATGTTAGGTTTCAACACAGTAATCTGTAGGGAAAAACAAATACAAAATAATATGGCTCAATAATTAACGAGAACTTTAAAAACTAATTAGCTAAACTTCATGTAGAAATACTTCCAAAAATCTCTTTAAAATTATAGGTTGGGAGGTCAAAGTGGCAACTGAGTGGTTCTTTCACTTAAATCCTTTAGAAACACTTGAAATTCTTACCTTTTCAGGAAAATTATTTTCAGTTACTTGTGAAGGAGAAACATTTGGTTCCTGATAAATTACAAAATCTTTCCTGAAAATAACATTTAGAAATTACTTCTGATGCCATATATTTCACAAATGAGACTTAGTCGTTCATTCATTCATCATTCATTCAAGAGCTTAGGATGTGGCGAGCAATGGTCTAGGCACTAACGATACAGCAGTAAACAAAAGACAACAATGGAATAATATAAAAGTATCTTTTTTAAGGAATAAAATTTCAAATATAACTTGCATATGTATGACTTCAGGTATAATTCTAAAAGGAGACCTCAAAATCACAGAGATTGTGAAGAGGAAATTTATAAGGAAAAGAAAAAATAAAGCATTCATCACTTGTTCCTCTATTAGGCCCCAGTAGTAAAGCTGATCATGTGGCCTCTGTTGTAGTCGCTCTCCAATGCTACCAGCCCTGAGAAACAGGAAATCATTTCTCTATAAGGTTGGTAAATGATATCGTTTTTAGGCCTGGAAAAACTTCCGTACTCCTTTCCAAAAATATTTTGAGAATTAAAATTTCTAAACATTAACATATCTAAATGTCAAAATCTAATTGAAAAAATAAAAATTAAAAAACTTTAGAAAAGATGCCTCACAACTAAAGCATAAAATTGCTATTTTAACAATTTTAGTATGATGGAATATACTAATTTCCCACTAACTTTATTTTTGTTTAATTGTTATTACAGTGTTTACCTGTACATAAGAGAAAGGGCACTTATTTCCACCTGTCCAACCCATTCCTGTATTAAAAGGAAAAAAAAGATGGCACGTTAAGTGTCTCATACTTTTTACAATATACCTCTAAGCAATATCTTAATGTGACTCTTTACACAACATACCTAGTGAGCTAGAAAAGCTCATTAATGTCTTTGGTATTATAAGTATTATAAAAGTATTTCTATAAAATAGGCTATAATATATAATAAAAAGCAGCCTAAGTCTCTGTTGCAAAAATCGTTAGTATTGGTGTGCTAAGACCACGGCGTGGTATCTCCAAGCTGAGAATCTGCTGAAAGCAAGGGCTCTGTTCTAGCACCCAGGACAGATCCTGGCACATGGTACATGCCCAGAAAATGAGATATAAAATAGAAGCAGAACTCAGAAATACGAAAGGATAAAAGAGGTCAGGTCTCTTATCTTCAGGGTGATTGAAGGCAATCATTTTGAAAAGAGGTAGAAATGCTACAGTCTTAAAGGAGTCACTCTATAAGTCTTTATACCTTTTAGAAGGAAATGGACAGTAATTATAAAAATTTTAAAGTATGTCCGTGTATTCTGACACAGCAATTCAACTTCTATAAATCTTATCTTAAAGAAATATTTCATGTCCATTAACAAATAAACAAGGATGTTCATTCTAGATATTTGTAATAGTTAAAAAAAAGTCTTTCAAGCCCCAAGATTACACAGTAGGTAAGAAATGAAATAACATGTTTCATCCACACTACCTATGGAACACCATGCAATCATTAAGAATGAGGTATACTCATATAAACTGACTTGGAAAAATTACTGAGACTAGAACTAAAAGTCCTAGTAAAATAATTATATTGTGTAACATCAACAAAAAAGCATGTTTAATATGTTTATATTCCAAAAGAGGACAGGAGGGATACATCTTAAATTGACAATGGAGACAGGGAATTGAAGATAAGAGAAAATAAAGGATTCTTTATACTCCATTCTGTATTAAATCTTTTACCATGACAATGTAGTCTATACTACTTATGAAAACAGTGACCATCAGTCACTAAAAATAATGAGCTACAGTAAATGAACGCTGCCACTTTTTCCTTGGAAGAAATTTGAAATAGGAAGATTTTAGACAATGTGTTTATCTCAGACAAGGATAATCTTCCCCTCAGACTTTTCATTTTAATCGTTCTTTGAAGTTGGCTCTTGTGTTCGAAATGAAATGGGTGCCATATATTAAAATAGATTTCTTAAAATAGGCCTCTGCCTAACAATCACAGCTTCTCCTAAACTACTACAAACAACACTGATGTAGACAAAACCCCACTGAAACCATTCTGCTTCTGCTTAGATCAAAAACGCGAGCTACATCTACTTTGTGTAAAATGTGATACATCACTTTAAAAAATGGAAAATTATTCTACTGGTTTCAACAAAATACCTCTCAAATGAAGTACATTTTATAAGTATTTAATCTTCAGAATAAATTCTGCTCTAGTCTGGTTAAATAAACAATGACTATCATAATTATCTTCTTGTCTTCCCTAACCAGAAGCAATTTTAAATTATAAAAAAATCTATGTTCTACCACTGTCTTCTACCTTAAAGCTATAATTTTATTTACTCGGCACTTTCTATAATGATTTGATACGTGTCTTTATTGTAAAAGTTGGAGTAATATTTCTGCAAAAATCTGTTTTAACCAATGAGCTGTATCAAAAAAGCATAATTTAAATATTCTTAGTCATCAAAAGCAAATTTCTGTTCCTCAAAAGACCCCATTAAGAAAATGAAAAGACAAGATACAAACTGGAAGAAAATATTTACAAGAAATATATCCATTCAATTCAGAACTTATATTCCAATATAAAGAACTCCGATGATTCAATAAAACCAACGACATAATAAAGAATTGGCAGAGCCTATGAACAGATATTTTACCAATGACGAAAAATGAATGGCAAATAAGCACATGAAAGCAGCTCACACACTGTCAGAGAAATGCAAATAAAAATCACAATGAGATAGCACTGCGCAACCACTAAAACTTAGGCTACAATTTCAAAGGCTGACAATACTGAGTGTTGAAGGTGTAGAGCAATTGGAATTCTTATATATGCTAACAAGAAAGCGAAATGGCACAGCCACTCTGGAAAACAGTTTGGTAGTTTCCTATTAAGTCAAATAAATATACATTTACTGTTTGACCCGGCAATTCAATGCCTAGGTATTAATCCAAGAGGAAACACCTCCACACAAAGACTTACAAGCAAATGTTCTTAGCAGATTTAATCATAACAGCTCCAAACTGGAAAGAACCCAAATATATATCAACTAGCAAACAAATAAGTTGTAGTACACCCCTAAACGAATGACCACTCAGCAATAAAAAAAGAACTATTAATACACATAATACAGATGAAATCGCAAAAATGTTTCCTTTACGCAGGGTGAAAGAAACAAGATACACAAGACTACAAACTATATTATTCCATTTAAGACTCAAAAAGGTATAACTTAGAAATTAGGTCAGTGGATGCTAAGGGGGTAGGAGAAGGGAATTAAGTGCAAAAGGGCAGAAGGAACCTTTTGGAGTGACGGAAATATCCTATATGATGTTTGTGCTGATGGTTACACATGTTTACTTTTGTCAAATCTCACCAAATACATTTAAAACTGGTGAATTTTATTATGTCAATTTTACCTCAGTAGAGCTGACAAAAATATATTTTGGCAAAAATCTGAGACATTTTCAAAATGCTCCATTACTTTTTTAAGTAAAAGGATAAAGATGCTTTCTTTGAGAACTGAACGAAGCAATAGCGTTTATCCATCAACTCTATTTCTCTTATTTCATATAACCCATATATCGGAGAGAAAAGAAACAAATGAAAACAAATATTTGTTACTAATAACAAAGAACAAATAACTGTTCAGAAGGTTCCTAAAATATCTGCTGAAGAAGTCTGATCAGTCCTGATCAGTCGGGAAGCTGGGATGGGTGGGGGTCATAAGAATTAAAATCTGGCCATCCAGCACCCTGGAAAGGAGCACCTACCTATGTGCTCAAAACTACAGCAATTTTCCCTCCTTCCTCTCCCACAGACTCCCAAATCAGTCTAAGTTCAGTTCACACTGCCTCATTTCCTCCCTCTGTCCCCTTCTCTCTACTCCTATTACATCTTCTTTCTCAGACCCTCACAGCCCAACAGTCAGAACTGCTGCATGATTACTATAAAATAATATTGTGGGTTTACTGATTAAAAAATAAATTCTTTTGTCACTTCCTTTATTTTCTATCATCAGTGCCACATGATTTGCTTACTAACTCTTATTTAAGTTATTGTTTCCTTAAATCAAGTGAAAGAATCTTGATGCCTGTTCACATGCCCTTTCTCCACAGTCTCTGGCATTCAAGGAGAAAACAGACACTAAAATATGAGTTAATTTTGTGTGATTTGTATCTCTACAAGTCTGACTGTAATAAAATATACCCAAAGGGCATATCAATTTTTAAAAATCACCAGTAATATTATTATCTGGAGATAAAAACTCTCTAACGTTCTGGTCTTTATCTTTCCTATCTATTAGGTACAAAAAATGGATTTAACATTGATTCAATACACAGAAACTGGTCAATTAGGCACCCTGAATTGAAAGGTAATAATGGGAACTTCAAAAGCAATAAAATTACAATCCTTGCCTTCAAAAATGCTTATAAACTAAGAGGAAAAACAAACTTCAGGAAAATGAATTTGTGATGATGGTATATAGGCAAAACTCAGTGTCGAAATCATAGAAACAAAAATGTAGTCAGGAGTGGATTAGGGAAAAAAAGTGTTCAGAGTGTGTGTCTCCCAAACTGGAGTAATACTATATTTATTCCCTTTTTTACACTTAATACATGTGCGTATTTTTCCATATACTAAACAATTGCCTCTGGTCTCATCCATCTTCAAACCACCTTTCACAAAATTCTTTCATCCATCTATCCCTCCAGTCAACAAAAATTCCAGCTACTATTCTCTAGTTCACAATACTTTCTACCTCAAAAAATTTGAAAAGCTTCTCAATGCCAGGTTCCCAGGCCCCAGGCACTGAGACTTTGATTCAGGTCAGGAATAGAGGCCAGGGAATCTGCAGACGGTGTGTAGCTCACACTTTGAGAAATGCTAGCCTAAAACCTAAGTGCCAACTGCTGAGCATAGCACTGAAGGCTCTCCCATGATCTAGTCCACAGCCTGCCCTCTGATTCATTTCTACATCCTACCTTCCCATGTTCCACGCTCCACACAAACAAACTCGACTACTTTCTGAATCTGCCTTGCTCACAATTTTCACTACCTGGAAATGCCGTTCACTCCAAGCATTTCTTATTCGGAATCTATTCAGACTTCAAATGCCAACTCTCTCCAACTCTTGCTTTGCCTACCCCACAAAATAAAACTGATAGCATCATATTTATACTTCTTATGACACACATACTTTCTCACTTGTATTAGATATTCTTCCCAGTGTAAGGAAACTCCTGAGAACAGTATCCAAATTCTCTGCAACCCCAGGGTGACTAGACTCTTGGCCCACAACAAGCACTCAAATTAGTGTTAGGGAATCAAATGGAGATGCCAGTTGTTGGTCAAACACCTTGATCTTGTGCTATTATTCCCTTTCTTCCTTGCTGCCTGCCTCTCCTTAGCTTCTTCCTTGGCTGTCATTTTAAACTTAACAGTGATTACCCCTGGAATGAAGAAACATTCCACATGGAATTCTACATGGCGTTCCATAATTTTGGATTTTTATAGAGAGAATATTAGTTTTGGAAGCAGAAAAATTCTTTCAATTTTAACATGACTGAGAAAGTGGCAGCGGAACCTGGTGGGAAAGTGCTGTCCTTTTCACTCTCAATAGTCTCTTCCTTATTCTCAAGCTCATCATGGAAACGGAACCTCCATAAAAGAACCTGTCTTCCCAGTTACCTAGGGAAGCAAACAAATCTTGCCCTGTCCACGAAGCCCCATACACATACCAACGGAGCATCCTGAAATGCATTACTAGTGTTATTTTAGCTCTTTTATGCTATATCACATGCCATTATAACGAAGAAAGATACCATGACCCTATCTTTAGGCAACATCTAGTGCACAGTACACATTACACAACTCCAACTGTCTTCCAATTAAATGCTATGTAAAATGTGCCCATAAGAAATTTGTATAAGAAAACAGGATAACTCACTGTAACCCTCCATACACTATAACATTAATCTTATATGTAAAATAGACATATTAGAAGATTACTGCATACCTGTGGATTTTCCAAACGTTTTAAATATTCTTCAAATGACCCTTCCACAAACTAAAAGAAGGAAAAAACCATCTATTAGGAATACATCAAAACGACAGTTAACCTCCCCGCTGTGAATTACTGGGTTCTTACACAAACCTTGGATACATTAGTAATAATAAAAATATATACATACATATATGTAATTTACTATGAAATACATACAAATCATTAAGTAAAGGTCATCAACATACAAAAGAATTAGAGGAGGAAACATTTCAGAAAAGGTTTCCTGGACAGAATCTGAATGGGCACAGGGACAATGTGGCATGTAGAGGCAATGAGAGCACTGTTTTGGAAAGACAGGAGCAACCGGGCCAGCAGGAACAGGGCAACTTTGTGGGGAGAGCGAAGTGAGAAAGAAACTCAAGTGGACACCTGTTTATAGAGGGCCTTGAGCCCAGGCAAGACTTTCAGATGAGGGAGATGGCAATTCAAGGTCACTGCAGGTTATATTTTGAACAGAGAAATGACAAGATAAAAGCAGCATTTTAAGATCAATTTGATAATGGCCAATGCATAGCAGAGAATTAAACAAAGACAGATATGTTAGCTAAGAAATATTAGTTTACTAATATAAGTCACTGTTTCTTGAATCACTTATACTAAAAACAGATAAGAATACTAAAGATTTTGAAGAATCAAGACTTTTCTATTACAGCTTGCTTCATTCTTACCTTAACATAAAAAAAAATTGCACTTATTCAAGCTATGTGATAACATTTTGTTTTTTTAATAGCGACTGCACAAATTTAATTGAAAAAGCTCTAAGAGACATTTATCTAAAACAACAAATTGAATTTTATTTAAATTACAATCTCAATTTAGCAAATATAATACACTTAAAAACATTAAAGTACACTCCCCCATCTATAAAAATCTTTTAAAAGCCCTTGGATTTTTTATGATGAGATTCTTTTACAGATAATATACTGTCAACTTTCCAAAAATATCTTAAGTTTCAACACACATTTATAAATAAAATAGCTACATATTTTAAATATCCCATCAATCAGATGCTACTGTTCTATATTAGGTAATTATTTATAGACTTAAGGAAAAAAATTCAGAACCATTTAAGGTTGGAAGAGACCCAAGCAGTGTTCTGACACAAGCCTGCATCCAACATGATTCTTTCATACCAGAAAGCATCCATGTAGGCCCTGACTGAACATGGTACACCCCTCATCCCGTGACAATTCTAGCCAACAGAAAATGAAGGTGCTTCATTTTAAGGAAAGTGAAATTTAATCCCTTGAAACTTTCAATGTCTCATCATACTTCCTAAGACTGTAAGAACTAAATAAATATATGCAAAGCATTTAAAACAATACCTAGCACATAGATGCCCAACCAATAGTAGCAATTTCCAATACTGTCAGTTTTACCTCTGTGGCCAATAATAAACTCACTCACTTGTAATTTCTTTAGATACTTAAAGACCACACTACACTTATCCTCCTCTTCTCCATTATACCCTAATACTATTAACCTAGCCTCCATGCTACTAGGTTGTTTTTTTTTTTGTAAGAAAAGTTTTCCTATCCCCTGATCAGGCAGTTAAGTCTTCTTCCTGGGATATATTACTGTCCATCTTAGATCATGGCACCCAGAAAAATGTCAACGGTAATAATGTTTTGCTTGAATATAGGAACACCAACCCATGAGCACATCCAAAATAAGAACTATTTACCTACTAAATCTTAGAATTGAGTTATTTGCAAAGTGTCAATTTTCTTTTGGCAGTCAACAGGGGAAAATACCATTGAAAGTTGTCAGGCGACATAATTCTAAGTTGTAAAACCAATACCTACCTAGTAAATCCTGTAAGTCTTTCAATGTAAAATAAAAATATGTCATCTTATTTTACAGCCTCCTACAGACTACTGAGAAAATTACTGAAAGATGTTATACAACATTCTATTAACTATTATTCATTATTTACATAATTGGTGTTCTGATATCTGACTCACAATAAACCTGGAAAATTAAAAATCTAAAAATGCCTTCTGATAAAAGCTCCATATTAGCCATGCTCAGCATAGCTTCTATATTCCCAGTTTGAAATTTTTTAAACTAGAAGTATAACCACAACACCCAATTCCCAGACCATGCCAGACACAGCTCACTCTTTATGCACAAGAATTTTACCCAAACTAACCTTTTCTCCACCACATCTCAGTCTTATCTGTCATAGATGCATTCTACATGTCTGAATAAATACCACAAAATGTCCTAAAAAATATCACAATTGAATACACTTGGATTTAAATTCAATAAAGCAGTTCTTTTTTAAAAGGGTGATTTTCATAATCTGCATTAAGATCCAGCCTGTGAAACTCCTCTAGACCACTTCTAAAGACTGAACTGTAAATGCAAGTTAAGATACCTTACATATTTAAAATTACAAATTACCGCTTCAAATTTCTCTCTGTTCTCTCGAAGATAGTGAATACAGGCATTCTGACTTCAACATGGCGAGACTGAGAGTGCAATACCTAAGAGGAAAAAGCAACACACTATTAAGCATTTTGATAAAAGAAGATTTAAGCTGTAAAATTAACTTAAAACCAATAAACACATCGGTCTCATCTCCCTCCACTTCCCATTCTACAATTTCTGGATCTTTATTCATTCCCACCTCTGACTCTAACACAAAGATGCCATGACACATACAAAGCAGTGCTTTAGCCAGATGTCATTCTATAAAGAGTGCATTACCACTTCTCCTTTAGGTCACTGAATCACCTCCTTTGAGGAAATCTCTGTAAACTTAAGACATTTCTCTTGGCAAGTCCTCACTTTAACTCTGCTCTTCACAAAGCAGAACAGAATTCTTGTTACTGGGTATTTAGCTTCAACCTATACATTTTTGAACTACTTGCCTTATATACAAGTCTGAGTCCACTGTGGTTTCAGAAAAACTAAGGTATTCATTTTTTAAATCTTAGTTGTTGGCTTACGTGACTCTTGAAAGAACATCCAAGTGAGGAGCACACAGGGTACAAATATGCTGGTGTGTGTTGTCACTCCAATAGCCTTGAAACTTGCTCTTATGCCCCAAATCTTAAAGCACCTCCTGAAATAAGCCACACTACAAATATAAACCAAATCCTCTCACATTGTAGCTGCTTCTATTCTTCAGTTAACTAATTCAACGAAAGGATAACTTATTGGCATTTTGTCTCTTACTAAATTTCCAAGTTTTCATTTGAAACAAACTAATATCAAATGCTAGGAGCCTCCAATACTTTAACTTCCATATTTAAAAGTTTAAAATTATTTTCCTATTACTAGGTAAAAGAACATGTCATTTACATAACACATCTCAAACTGTTATAAAGCCTCCTGAAAATTTATAATATAAAGTAGCTTTAGAGTTACAGTTTGATATATTGTTAAGAGCCTGATATTCGAAATATATAGGAACTCATACCTCAACAAACAAAAGCAATAATAAAAATGGGCAGAGGGCATGGAAAGACATTTTCTAAAGGATACAGATGCAGCAGACATTATGAAAAGTTGTTCAACATGGCTTATCATTAGGTAGATGGAAATCAAAATATAATGAGGTCTTACTTTCACAACTGTCAGAATGACCAGCATCAAAAAGACAGAGAATAACGGTGGGATGGATGTGGAGAAAGGGACTCTCATGCATGCTGGCGGACTACAAATTGGTGCGCGTACTACAGAAACAGTATGGCATTCCTAAAACAAAAGTGGAACATATCTTACCAGTAATTACATTCTGGGTATTTACTGAGGAAAACAATACACTAATTTCAAAAATATATGCCCTTATGTTCACTGCAGATTTTATATTTAAATAGCCAATTATTAAGCAACCTGGAGTCCACTGATAAAAGAATAAAAATGTGGTGTGTATACCACACCCAATGGAGTATTAAGCAGTAAAAGAGTAAAATCTTGCTACTGCACACATGGAATGTACTAGAGTATTATGCTACGAGATATAAGTCAGAGAAAAACAAATACTGTATGGTTTCACTTATATGTGGAATTCAAAACAAACAATGAAACAAAAACAGGCTCAAGAAACAGAGACAAAGGGACGCTGCCAGAGGGAGGGGGGTGATGGGATGAGTAAAAAGGTGAAGGGGAATATAGTCAACAATATTGTGTAAGTTTACACAGTGATAGGTGATTGCTAGCATTCGTGGGTGACACATTGCATGGTATAAAAATGTCAAAACATTTAATTGGACACCCAATAACTTAACTATATTGTATACCAACTACTCTTAAACAAAAAAGAATTACAGCTCCAGTTGTGTGATTCTCCCTTATGTTCAGTGTGAGCAGAGAATTCAAGAAAAGGGAGGCTCCAGCTATACATTTACAGGTCTCTTAAATAAATAACAGTCAGGCTATTTACACCCAAAGAACAGAGGCACAACTGTCTGGACAGCTGTTATGTCCCTTTACCTTGAGATACACTGAAGATGCTTAGTTCTAGTGAGGTTAACAATGAATTTGTTCTAGTAAATTAGCTGGTTTTCAGTTACTCTGTGCCCGTATATTGTGTCTGGGACTATTAGAAGCATCCTTTATACTGTAAGCTTCCACCACTAGGAGTCCATATATAAAAACCACCACCATACAATTCACCAATTCAACAATCACAGTTACAACATTATTTACAGAAGCTATGTTAAACGCTACTTTGAATTAAGTTTTTGGTTTGAATAAACCATACTGTCATGATAGGGCTTTCCTGCAGGTAGCAAGTAAAACTAGTATTAATGTGATTTACTAGAAACAGGTAGCAGACATAAGTGATTAAAGCTATTTTCACCAAAAACAATGATAGGCATATTCTTGTTTTTCTCCTTTTAATAAAAATTCTATAGCACATGAAATCGTATCTGTCACTCAAAACAAACTCTCAGAACTTCCATAAAGTTGCTGGGTGCTGGTGCTTACAAGCCAAGCAAGGCAAGAAAAGCAAGTTACGTGACAACTGTTTAAAAAGTTATTGTGCAAGTTTAAGACACTCGGGAAGAATTCAAATGTATGACAATTTTATTATCTTGGCATTCATACACATGAAATAAGCTAGAAATAGGCTTCCAATCTTTACTTGGGACAAGATAGTGATAAACGGGGAAAGGCTGAGATACACTTCTTTAGCAAGTCCTCAAAGAGTGCTCTATTTTTTAGCTCCAGGCACAAAGCTGATTCAGGTCAGACCTCCCTGCAGGCCAAGGACAGAAGTGTAAAAAGGGAAGGGACGTATCTAAATCAGGTAATTTGGAGGGTAAAGCTACTCCTCTAATTCAAGTCTTCCCCACTCCCCTCCAAAGACTGCATTTGGATTAAGTACGCAGACTACTTAGAAATGATCAATTATTTTGACAGAACTGGAGAAAGTGTTGGCAAAAAATTAATCTCTGTAATATTTTAAAGGGCAGTCTGGGATTGGTGTGTTACTTCCCTCTTCCCCCACCCTGTCACACACACCCAACTTCTTTGCCTTTGGCTATGAAGGCTACACACGCTTAGTCCCTGTCTAATGAAGAACTGAGCTTACCCAAAATTCATAGTATTAAGCTTTCTAAGTTCAGTATACTAAAAATCAATCACATAAAGGGGATATTCTATGTCTAACTTAATACATTTTATTGTATGTTATTGCAATGGGATTTAGGTGATGTTAGCAATGAGTTCTCAGTATAAACTAGCTCTTACCCCTTTAGACTTAAAAATAGAATCTCGCTACAATAATAGAGGCTTACTGAATAATCGAGTTTCACCAACTATCTATAGCATGAATACTGATATCAGATGCACCTTTCTGCTTCAATATAAACTAGGATCTGGATAATCCAACTCAAAATAAGTGCCATACTCCTTATTTCTATTCATTTCTACCTCCTTTCATCAAACACTTCCTAGAGCTAACAGTATAAATAGAGGTTGAATTACTTCCACCTCTTCCCTCTGCTGCTGGAGGTACTGAAAAGTTGGGGGGGGGGGTGTGCGCAGCGGACAGGAGTCTGAGGCAGAGAAGCAGGAAGATGGAGATCTGTAAAATTCACAAATGGGACAGACTGTTTACCTACTAATAGTAAAGACTGGGTGGGTAGGTGTGAACATATCCCATGGCAACATTGGAACATTCTAAATTTCTAAAATTAGAGATATCTAATGAACTGAAAAAGACAGTTTGATATGGGGAGGTTTTAGAAGAATGTATGAATGACAATGCATGCAATTGTATGCAAGGTTTGTACCAGTTAAATCAATTTCTTGTTTTAAAAAAATAAAATTCATGGTACTGATGTGAAAATGAGGGCCTTTGGAAAATAAATGGCTGGTCTTTTGACGTTGAAAAAATGAGAACAGACTTCTCTACAAACGTTAAGTAAAACATTTACTCACGAATAAAAATTTTAAAGCTATTTAGCATAAAAAAAAAAAAAGGTGAGAAACCCAGAAACAGAAAAACACGGAGGGCAAGAGAGGCGTGGATTTAAGCCAAAGGAAAGCAAAACTTGAAAGGTACGGTAATACACAGGGCAGTAATGTGCAACTTTACCCAACAATTTCAGCATCTATTTTCAATATGAGCGGTTCTAGGGACGGCATACCTACCAACTGCACGCTGTTATATAATACGGAAAGCTCTTACGAAGAAAAGAATCAAAAACACGTTCCTAGTCGACTGTGTTAGAAAGTGATTCTGACCACTAACAGGGGAAAATTCGTTGAAGGCCTAAAGAAACCCCGGTTATTATCTCCACTAAAAACCAACACCAAGACGGCCCTTTTCTAAAAAGTAAAAATTATTTTTGGTTACCTTCACTGCCTTGCAGAGCATTATAAAATGTGGGATCTACTCAGAGACAATTCTTTTAAAAGTCTATATATTTTAAAGACTGCATTTCCCCAACTGTACATTTTCTCCCTCTTGATTCAAGCGGACATCGGCGGGCTTGACCACTCCGCATTCCAAAGTCCGGGAGCAGGACAATGTCCTACGAGGGAAGCCTAACAAACACCTCCCTCGCACACTCGGTTTGGCTGGTGTGATGCTGTGCTTAGCAAACGAAGCGAAGGTGGATGCGGAACAGAACGGAACAATCGCCTCTCGCCAGGTCCCGGCCATCAATCAAACGTACAGACGCTCTCGGCAGGCCTCACAGGTGGTCCTCAACTCATTCCCTCCCCACCGGAGGAACGACACCCAGTTCATGTACGGGCTTTTTAAGTTTCGATTTACAGCTTCCAGACCCCGGGACAGCGTCCATTCCGGCGTTACAATGGGCGGCTGTGACGACAGCTGGGCCACGCGCAGCGCCGGACGTGGCGGGGACAGCCGCCCGCCGCCGCTTTCCCCCCGGCCCCGCCGCCTCGCCCCCCGCCCATTACCTGCTCCGCCACCGCCCGGAAGAGGCACGACCCGTCCTTGGCCACCAGTTTCCGATACAAGCCCAGTTTCCGCAGATAGGCGTCCATGGGCGTCGCGTCCTCGCGCGGTCCGAGAAGCCCTGGTCCCCGCCGTGGGAGCCGACGGCCGCCTCCATGTTGCGGGTCCCTTGCAGGCCAGGCGCGGCGGGCTAGCCCCACATGGCCGCGCCGCGGCTCCTCGGCGCCCCGGCCTAGAACGAGGCGGCGGCGGCGGCTCCGGCTCCGCGGACGGCAGGCGGTGACGGCGGCCCGAGGCAGCGGTCCGCACTCTCCGCACGCATAGGGGAGCCCTGCCTAATGCATGGCCGTGCGCACGCGGCCGCCTCCCGCAGGACCACGCGCCCGGCCGACCCGGGGGGGGGGGATAAAACCCGGGAGGGAGAAGTCACTTTCCGGCGGCCTCGCTGCCTGGCTCAGGACCCGGAGCGGGGGTCGCCTTCCCAAGTTTCCTGGTCCCGACTGGGTGAGGCGAGAAAACCTCCGCCCTCCACGCACGGGGCCGGCTCAGGTGAAGCGAGGCCTGCGTCCCCCGCGTTCCCTGCACTGAGAGCCGAGGAAGCCAAAAAAGAAAGACGCGGCCTATCGTCTCCCACCTCACAGGAGGGCGCCTGAGGGGCGGGGAACGAGTAGGGGCGCCGGCGGAGGGCAGCACCCTCGCAGCCCAGAATTTGTTTTCGCTTTCGCCCGACAGCGGAGAGGATGCCGGGAACTGTAGTTTGGGCAGCGCAGGAAGTCAGCTTGCGACGGGCGGGGATGCTCGGCCAGCCTACCGTGGGGAGGCGCCCGGGAGCCACGCGGACTACAAGTCCTACAGGCGGGCGCCGCCGGGCCGGCTGCGCGCTTTCCGGGCACCGCGTCCGCGAGCAGGCCGAGGGTCTCCGCCCTGCCGACGCGCGGCACCTGCATGCGCCGCGCCTCCCGCCGGGTGGCTCACTGCGCCGCGGGGCCCCGGGAAGTGCGCGCGCGCCCGCGTGCGTGGAGTTGCCAGGGACACCGCGGCGGCTGGGTCGGCCCTTTGTGTATTCCCAAACAGAGGGCGCACCTGTCTGCTCCCCTCCCCCCCGGCCCTGTCTCCTGGCGTTTCCATGGAGGTGGCCTTAACGGCTTAAGCAGAAAATAGAGCTAATTGGCTAAGGTTGCTGGAACTGCACGGTACTGAACGACACAGTGTCCATAAGTCAACCGTGAGCTGCTGATTCCTATTAGAAATTCGAAGTACAGCTCGCGTTCTATGGCAAGATGATGACTTTGCCACAGACATTTTTGTTCACCCTGCCACTGTAGCTGCGCACCCCAGCACAGAGATGTCACTGATCAGAAATGTTAGAATTTTTTTTCTTAAAAGATTCACCTTGTGATTGCTTGATAACATACTGGACTTTCCAAGGTTTCCAGCAGTGCTTGAGGCTTTAAGCTCAACTTCCAACCTCTGAAGTTGAACGACGAGTTATATTTAGAATCCAGAATTTCTCCAACGTGTTTTTGTGACACCAGAATTTTAGTTTGCTAAAGTACAACAGCTGCTGGTGTTCTAATTACTTAAATATATGATTAATCATAAAATGTACTCCAGGCCATGGCGGAGGCATGTGGGGGAGAAAGGAAAAAATGGGCGGTTACTGCGGGGTTTAGACGTGTAGTCAAGTAAACTGGAAGCGGGCAAGGCAGGCCGGATGGTGAGCCCAAGGCAAATTACTGAAAACTCTAGAAATTAGTTTTTAGTACTTTTGGTGCAAGCAATTAATGACTTGTGTATTTTCTTTCCGTGGAGTTTCTCAGTTCGACTTCCTAAAGATTCTAGCTCCGATATTTGCGCTGTTTTTAGAGAATACAAAAGTTATTGTGACCTAAATGAATTTGCTTGTCCCAATATTAAATTTTGTACATGTTATAGAGAAATAGCAGCATGGAGTCACTTTTAGAAAAATCTAGTTTCAAGTCAAACCTGTTGCTTTCCTTTAAAAATATTGACATTGAATATCCTTATCATTACACTCAAAAAGAATTACTGAGATTTGCTGATACTTTTAACATGGCTTGCCTTTTTTTTTTTAAACATGTCTTCACCTTTAAATCCACAGAGGAATTCAAAGTAAAGTAATATCTAAACTGTAGAGCTTTGAATTCCTAAAATGAGTAGATATTATAGTATGTATTTTATAACAGACTTTATAATATGCCAAAAGAAAACCATGGCTTTCCTAACATTTAATATTCCTTTAATCAAAATTTCTGAAGCTGATCACATATTCAGTGTGTATTTATGGAAAGCACACTGTATAGCTCATGCTAAGATTGCATTGCTGAATATCTTGAGGATTATTAGAAACATATTTCCAGGGACTTCACATTTGAAAATTTCTCAACCTTTGTTTTGTAATACAAACATTCATGATTACATTGCTTTAATTTTTTAAAAAGTCAAATAAAAAGTTTTGCCCACTTTTATATGCACAATAATTTCATTTGGGATAGCTAATAGTGTTTCAAGCATATTTTCTATCCATGTTAATGTTATTTAAATGTTTTTCCATGTATTTTTAATAAAGTAATATCACTATCTTCTCAAGCTCCAAAATTCCTTTAAAATACTTTGAAAAGAAAAAGAAACCAAATGTGTTAATTCTATAATGTCTATTTTCCATTACAAAAATTTAATTCATTGACAATAGAATAATAAGAATACACACAGACATTTCAATAAATATTCCAGTATAGAACCTGACACAGTGCACTTTCAATGTTTTTAAAACAAGTTGTTAAATACTAAGAAAGCAGAGGCCTTATCAAAATTGATCAAAATTACAAAATGTTATCTTGTAAAATGTGGTTTGTTATCAGAGGTATTAGAATAACACATTTCCTGTCTTTTCAATGCTTGGTGTCTTGGCAAAATTACTCATTGCTGAATGAAAGCAGAACAGCCTCACTCCAAACCGGCTGCTTCTGGTTCCAAAATTAGAAGTAAACACCTGTTGTATCTGCCCCAGGGCCTGGTTAAGGAAATCCTTTAGGTATTTTGAGACCTAATCCAAGACAGACCCTCTGTATGCCAAATCCCCAAATATAGCTCACTGTTCCAGCAACCTTAAAGGATCCTTCCTATGACTTTAAATTGGACCAAAACTTACAGAAACTCACTTACAAAGAATCTTTACTTGTTAACACTAACTTCTGAACTTTTCAAGAAACCAGATCTGCAATGAAAATTTTCACTCTGAGGAAATCATTTCTGACCAGCAAAAGTGAAGAACTATATAAACAGACATTATTATCAAATAAAACCTGAAAAATTCACCGTAACTGAGACCCTAATGAAATTAATCAAATTCATTATATGCAAATGTGTCTTTTTTCTTCTCGTACATAATCAATACCTCAATTCTGTTTGCTTTGGCAAACTTTGAAACTAATAATAATAATAGATGGAATTTTTGTTTTAAAAAATGATAGATTTTTCTGGAGTTTTTTTCCCCCCAATAAAAGGTTCGGTATTGTAGCCAACCTCTAAGATGGCCCCCAGTGATCCCTGCCTGTTAGTATTCACTCTCTTGTGTAATCTCCCAGGCCTGTACCAACATTGGTCTAGGTGATCAATAGAATGAACACAGTAGAGCAAAAGTGATGGTATGTCATTTTTGAGATTAGGTGATAAAAGACACGTTTGGCATTTTGGTTGCTCTCTTACACTCTCTCACGGGTGACTCACTCGGATGGATGGATGCTGGCTGCTATGGGTGGACTTAGAGAGGTCCTCTTGGTGGAGTGCTGGAGCCTCCTGCCAACAGCCATGTGAGAGCTTTGAAGTGAATCCTCCAACCCAGTCAAGCTTTCAGATAACTGCAGCCCTACAGGAAATCTTGACGGCAACCTGAAACCTGGAGCCAGAACCATCAAACTAAACTCAGATTCTTAATTATGAGAATCTGGGGTTCTTGACCTCAGAAACTGTGTGAGATAATAAATGTTCTTTGTATTAAGCACCTAAATTTTTGAATAATTGCTTACACAGCAGTCAATAAGTAATACAGATATAACACTCCATTGTTTTTCTTTACTAGGTTATATATTTACTAGAATATATTTCAGTAATTCGTGAAAATAATCACTAATATCTTTAGTGGTCTTATTAGTTCTCTAGTAACTAGCCAGTGAGTGGAATTTTTTTTCCTTTAGAAAAAGAGAGTAACCTAAGAATGTCTGAACTTTATTACTACATAGCATTTGGGTTTGTTTTCTATGAAAATTCAAGCAATTGAATCCTACAACCCCAAACTGACCCTAATTTAGCTACTCTGTTGATACTCAGACTGGGACTTTGCAAATTACATTTCCCAGACTTCTTTGACATCTGGTTAAGTTCTGCCAATAGGAGACACTAGAGTGAAATTAGAAGGTGGGAGGAAGAGAGGAGAGACATCTACCCTGATTCTTTTCTGTTCCTGACTATGCAGGCCCAGCTCTCACCTCGCTTCACCTCCCCCTCAGAGGTATCCAGGCAGCATGTACTTCTCAGTGTTGATCCCCAGCTCCAAAGGGGCCTTTCCTCCAAGGAGGTGACTAGTAAGCCCAGTATCTTCCCTTTTGTTTCCCCAGACCTGGCTATACCTGTTGCTTCTGCTGTTGGCCCTGGGCTACCCTAGGACTCCACTCTTGTTTTCTCAGCCCTACAATTCTTGAATAACCAATGCTCTACCTAAAATCTCCCTGGTAAAATAGGTGGTGTTTTTCTCTCATTTTCTTGCCTTTTTTTTTTTTTTTGTGGGGGTGGGTGGGTATTTTATTTTTTGTGTGTGACTGCACTCTGGCTAACACAACACTACACTCTGCTAGCTGTCACACTATCTACTCAGAGGGCGGTCTGCTTCACCTGCCCATTTAATCTGCATATGGTGGGATGCGGCAATGTTTGGAATGTGGTCCCATCAGCTCGATTTGCCTTTGATGCTACTCTATTTTGCAGTGAAAAGAAGCCCTGGAAACGGTCTTGAAATAAAACCAGTGACCGATTAAAGCTAGTTTTATTTTTCTACGAAAAATATAAAACAGATACATGCAAGTAGGCCTTGTAGCTGGTCTTTTCTTAACATCCCCCGTCCAAATTGCCTTCTCTTGTTTTGCTTGCAATGTAAAAAGAGACCATTTTTAATTTTATATCAAATTAAGTGTATACTTGATTGAGGAAAGATACACAAAGCAGTATTTTCCTAAGAATTACCACATCTTTGGTTGTGGGGTTATTAGGTTTTCCGTCATAAATCAAAATAACTTTTAATTTTAAAGGTTTTTTGGTTCGTTAACCCAACTAATTCCCTTTTTTCCTATGCTACTTTGAGCAATTATCCATAAGAATGTACTTCCTGGAGTTTTTATTGTTAGTTTTTTTTAAAAAGGACTATTATTGATGTAAATAAAGTCATTGTAATTCATTTGCTATAGTTCACATTTCAACTCTACATGTGTTTCTGAAGAAGAGTTTGAAAAGATTGGTGGGGAGCTGTGTTGACTACTTGCAATCAGAAAACATTTCAGTGGCTGCATTTATGATGTCAAAACAAAAGAAAAGCAAATTCATACTAAGAAAATTTTTAAATTGAACAATCCCCAGGCACATGAAGCAGTGTGTATACTGCCATTTGCCTATGAGAACTTTTATTTCTTTCCTATTTAAAACATGGAGTGGGCAGAATGTTTTAATCCAGAGTTTTTACTGTTGTAACCTAGGAACAATAATTTGAGGTTTCTAAATAGGTAAATGTCACCATGGAGACCAAAAAAAAAAAAATCTGAGATATACTTCTGCCTGGAGCTTATCACTAAAAAAAGGACGTGGGCTCAAAGCACCTGCAGATCAACTCGTGCACTGTTAGCCAGCTGAAACTTTGGTCTATTACTAGCCCTGAAAATGGATTTTTAAGTGTCCAAATATATTGTCGATACATAAAATGATGTGATCTCTATGGGGAACAATGCGCAAGTAATCCTCAAAATTACAATTATACATACTTTTTGAACCAGCAGGTCTTCTGGGAAATTATCCTGTAAATATACAGAATTTATCCTACTGATATGTATGACGCATACACACACACACATATGTATACACATACACGTACACACATACTAAATAATGCATGGATGAGGTTATTTGTTGTAACATTATTTGTAAGAGTGAAAGCCTACAAACAACCTAAATTTCTATTAACAAGGCACTGGTTAAAATAAAGTATAGAATACTATGCAGTCATATTGATATAGAACGATAGACAAGATATAATGTAAAGCAAAAATACTGAGTTCAGTAACAGGTGAATTATCTAGCATGCTATTATTTATCTAGGGATCATATTTATGCTTACTTGTTCATATGTGCATAACATATCTTGCATGAATTCACCAAAAAGTGCTAACATTGGTTGTTCACATCTGATTAACTGGAGTATGGGAATGAAAGGGAATTTTTTTATTGTATTTTTTAGTTGTTTTTGATTTGTTAATTAAGTAAATGTACTATTAAAGATTGTAAAAAAAAATAAAATAAAAATATATACAGGTGAACAAACTTTCAGTGACCCACAAAAGTTTCACTGGTTCTACTCACATTTAGGAATGTCTTTATCATCTTTGCTTTCATCTTGTATAAAAAGATTTTCTAACATGGAAAAACTCTGTTCTGAAATACATATTAAAATAGTAATAGCTAATAGAAGATATACTACGTTCCTGGCAGTATACTCAGCTCTTCACATATATTTTCTCTATTAATTATCACAGCTCCATGAGACTGTTACTATTCTTCTCTTTATTTACAGAAGAAGACATTGATGTAACTAACACAGCCAGGATCCACACCCAAATCTTACTGACTCAAAACTTGTTTCATCATTCTGCCATCCTGTTGATTTATTTTTCTTCCAGTATACTTAAATTCTTCAAAGACCTTTGGCTGCACATCAGCTCACTAAAATCAGATAAGTGAAAAAAATGTATAGGCATTATTTGGCAACTGGTTATCTCATTTGATCAGTAAAAAAACATTGTTTCAGAACAGAGGCCAAATATGTTGGCTGCATTCTTGCATGCCAATGTAGTGTAATCTTGAAACCATCTGTTCAAAATCATAAATCATTAAATATAATTTATGACTGAATAAGAACCTTCAACAAGAGTAGAATTAACCATTAAAACAAAACAAAACAACAAAAAAAAATAACCCAGTCTTCCTTGGTGGCTTGGTATCAAGGGCCAGATGTGAAACGTCAGTTAGTTTTGGATTTTGTGCAAATTTAAAACTTCTCAGGCTCACTTGAGTCTTGTGTAGTTCAAGTTTCACTTAGCCTTGGCAGTATTCAACCTTGGTCTTCAAAGGATAAAGATATTTGAAAAGCATCACAGGCCTTCAAATGTTTTATTCCAAACAATGCTGATTACTTATATATAAACAAATCAGTAACATCTGGATTGTTTGCAACTTCACATGCAATTTTAAGGAGAAAAAAACGCCTGGAAGAATATATTTAGGACTTGGTCAAATATAAAAATTTGGAAAATAGACTTCTTTGGGGTAGATTTGTGGCATTTCATCCATCAAAAGATTATCTATATCCATTGTGTAAAATCAAGAAACTAAAATTTAAAAGGTCATCTCTGCCACATTACAAGAATAATATTCAACAATTTCATGTAAATAATAACACCATCTTACATTAAAGGGCTTTATTATTTACAAAAGGACAAAGTGTTTTTTTTTACTATTCATAAATCAATGACTATGACTTAAAAGAAGTGATTGCGATAAAATTTCAAGTATTTAGATGATTTAATATTTTTAACTTTTTAACTTTTTAACTCCTATCTACTTCCAAAAGAGGTTGAGTTCGTTTATAATGAAATATACATCTATTTCTGTCTGAGTCCAGGAAGGAAAACAGAAACTACTCAAAATCTTTTACAAGAGGGGATGATAATTCAGAGAATTAAATGGTCACAAGCCAGTGATTAGAATAGCTGAGAAACGAAGCATACGACGTTGCGGCGACTCAGAGATTAGCAACACCGGATGCTACCAACACCTCGAAGCAAGAGGACGGCTGCAGGACGTGCACTTACCAAAGTCCAGAAAAAAGGCTGCAGTGGGGGCCACTCAGCTTCCCACTGACCTGAGACAGAATGGGCTTCCTGATAGGAACCCAAACCAAAAATGTGGCACAACCTGTCCTGCAGGTGCTAACGAGGCAGAGTTAGGAATAAGTCACCTTCTGCCTTCCTCCTGTCCTCTAATCTTCTGCCAGTGCTGAAACTACCTTGAAGCCAGGGGAAGAAGGAACTGGGAGATATAGTTACCCTCTTCATAGTAGAGCAGAGAATGGATTTGAGAGTCCAGGTTCTTTTTGCTATTCAGCATTCTTATCTTTAGACGAACAGAAGTGCAACTTCAAAATTCTGCCTTACACGAAGCAACTATCCATCATGCAGACAAAGATAACTAACATCTCCTCAGTATACACATGCAGATTAGATAGATAGATAGATAGATAGATAGATAGATAGATAGATAGATAGATAGATAGATATTGCTTGTATATGTTTTTTACAAAAGACTTAGCTGCTACAACTCATTTCTATAACTATTACAAGGTTAAGGGTTATACTGATTACTTCCTTCACATCCCATTTCATAATCCTCTTGTTCTCATCCAACACCTTCGTGTTGGGGTTTCTTTACAGGATTGGGTGACTACAACCTTTATTCTGAAGAACCTGAGCCATAATAGTCCAGGCTTTGTTGTGTTGCTTTATATTAAGACAGAGCTGTCTCCTCCTGAATCAGACCTTGCAATTCACCCCCTGGGGCATGCTGGCATCTGACTCTAGTTTGGGTCTGGAAGCAATGACAGATGAAGGATAAGAAAGATTGGTAACCCAGCCAGACAGGATGGCTCCTCCTTTCTCCAGCAAACATGGCTAACCTGTCATTGGAAGAGGCTTGAGAGCAAGGTCCTAGGTCATCGTTAGCCTTTTCTTCACCTGTGAACTGTGGCCACACATGCTGGCCTTGTTTTATATTTCAGACTGCATAGCGCGTGACTGACTCTCAGGCTGTTCTCACAAATGGCCTCCTCTGTCTGCTTTGAGTACACGTTATCTGTACTCTGGGGCTCACACTAGGTCATTCCACTGTCTCTCCCAGGTGGTTAATTATTTTTAATCTATGTAAAATATCCTAGAGTTTCAATTCTTTGTATAAGAATGTTTAGTTGTTATTCTACTAAGTTCTAGCTTCTGATATTACAGATTTGAAATTAGATGGCAGTTTGTCTTTCTTCTTTTGTAACCAAAAAAAATTTTTTTCTGACTGGAAGTTTTATTTAGTCACAATCCTTGGAGTTTCAGGTTTACTAGAATATGCCTAGAAATGTATCTTTTCTGATTAAAACCATCTGGAATTGGGCGAGCCCTTTCACTCTGCACGTCTTTCTTCAGATCAAGGAAATTTTCTTCTGCTATGTTTGATTATTGCCTTTTTCCCCATTATTTATTTTATTCCCCCGTGGAACACCTATCATTCATACGCTGGGTCTTCTGGACCTATCTTTCCACCTCTTCTTGTTTTTCTAACGATTTCCATCTCTTTGCATTTTTGGTCTATGGTTTAAGATCTCTTTCCCTTGGTCATCCAGCGCATAATTGGAGTCTCGAATTTAAACATCTTCTCTTTGTATGAATATGCTGAATTCCTAGTCCATTCGCACAGTTCAGGAAACTCCTTCAGCATTTTCATTTTACTTCTAATTCTCTTCCAGCAGTTCTCTTTTAATAAGGATTTGTTCTGAGGATTCTGTTTATTTATCCTCTCCCTGGCTGCTGGATATCGATATACTGACCTTCATCCCGGGGTGTACCTATCTTTGAGGACCATCCACATTGATAGTTCTAGCACTGATAGGATGCGAGCATTGATATTCTCTAGTGCCTGCCCTTAGACTCTCATCAGGCTCCGAAAGGAGAATGACCTGCAGTAACTCCTTCCCAACCAGCTATGTTTATTATTGGCCCTACGTCTTCACTCCTCCTTGCATCCATGCTCTTGTAACTTTGCAGTACCTTCCCATGCTGGATGGGACTTTCTGCCTCAGGATTTTATACTGGTCTGAGCCATGCGACTTGATTTGACCAATAGGATGTTTTCAAGCAAAAGCTTGAAAAAGTATATGCCTGTGTCCACTTGCTGTCTGGTTCCTTTGCCTTTACCGTGGGAAAGTCTCTAGGCTAACTTGTGGAAGGATGGGACATGTGGAGCAGAAATGTGTCATCCAGTTCATCCTCCAAATTACTTTCTATCTTATTGCAGGGTGTTCATAAAGTCTGAAAACATGGGTTAATATATATACAATGCTATCAAGGACATCTTCAACCTGTGAAAAATAAAATAACACAAATAGGTATTTATGTCTCCAGACTTCACAGGCAAAGGAGGTCCTATATATGGTCCTACTCCGTCCACCTCTCCGATCTCTTATCTTAATTCTTGCTCATTCTGCTCCAGGCAGACTGGCCTCCTTAGCATTCTTCTTCCAACACAGGCACTCTCTTACCTCAGGACCTTTGCCTATGTTTGGATACCCTTACCATTTACCCAGCTATCCAAATGCATGGCTTACTCCCTCAATTCCCTCACACCTCCTCAAGGTCACCTTCCTTCATCACCCTATGCTCTTTCCTCCAAAACTCTCTATTCTTTTTTTCTTTTTCTTTTTCTCCACAGCACTAATCATATTCAAACTCAGCCTGTATTTTACTTATGGCTTGTTTTCTCATTTCCTCACTAGATTGTAAATTTTATGAGGGTAGAGATTTTTGTCTATTTTGTTCACTACTGTATCCCCAATACCTAGACAGTACTTAATAAAAACTTATTGAATTGAAGAAAGCAATCAATATTTTAAAACATTGTCTTTGGCATAGAATCAAATGCTTATTTTTATTGTAACAGAAGAAGCATCCTATTTATCTAAAAGTTGTATCATGCCATTTAAGTTTAAGCTAAGCATTTAAGTTTAAGCAAAGAGAGATGGTGGTTTCAGACACAACTTAATTTATTAAGGCCCTATTACAATTTCACTCACAGTGGATTCTCATAGTGGTAGCTATGATGTGAATTTTGAATGTCTAAATAATTTTTTTTCTGTGAAACAAAGGACTGATTATATCTCAACAAAAGCCTTAAAAATTTTTAAACATCTTCAACAAATTTCTCATCAGGTTAGAACAGAATATAGTTTAGCTATTATTGTAATGTTACATGAGTTATTCTAAAGTTTTGCTTAAATAAAATAACCTTAATGTATTTCAAATAAAAAATTAATTCAACTCTTTCATCAAATCACAAATTGTTTATATGCATACATTTTCTTAATTAACAGTGAGACATGCTTATAATAGAATATTTTAAAGTGTACAAACAGAAATAAATCAAACAAGAATCCTCTTTTTTTCCATTTAATTCTGCATGCCTTTAAATATTCTTTATTATAACTACAACACACCAATCTACATGGTCCTCTATCTATTCTCCTGTTATAAGATTTGTATGCTTTCTTCTATTTTTCTCAATTATAAATAAGGCTTTAATGATCATCTTTGCACATAATACTTTGAGCCTATCTCTATTATTGTATTTTGGATAGAGTTCTGGATGTAGAACTGATAAATCAAAGGATATAACAGTTTAATAATTTCTTGCTGCATATTATCATATTATTTTCCAGGAATATCGCATCATTTTGTTCATCAGCTGTGTATTAATACATCTGATCTTTCTCACATCAGCTTTGAATGTTTTTCAGCACTGAAGTTTTTAATTGTGGTAACATATACCTAACATAAAATTTACCATTTAACCATTTTTCAGTGTACAGTTTTATGGCATTAAATATATTCACATTGTTGTGCAATCATCACCACCATTTATTTCCAAAACTTTTTTACGTTCTCAAACTGAAACATTATACCCATTAAACACTAACTCCCTCTCTGCAGGTTGAAACATGGCTCAGAATTTCCTTCCTTTGTAAAGCTGAATAACATTCCATATTTTGTTTATCATTCATTCATCTGTCCATGGACATTTGTGTTGCTTCCACCTTTTTAGCTAGCCAGAATTAAATTTTAAAATTAAATTTTCCCTGTGTAGTTTATATTTATTCGATTTATTATAATTCTGAACACACGTAGTAAACACACACACGTTTTTTCCCACTTGATTCGTTTTTTGTATTTTAACTTTGCTTATCCTGAATTTTTGGATGAAAGCTTTATTGACTTTAATAGGTATTATATGGAATTGGAGGGAGCAGTTGCCACCCTGAAATATGCCTCTTCGAAATATCTATCATTTTAACTTGAGTTTGTTATTTTCGAAAGGAAAGACTCAGGAAAATTCTTTGACCTTCCCCCTCACTGCCTAAAAGAATTTAAGATGGAGGACCTGCTCCAGGAAGGGAGATATCATCAAAGATAACTAACTGTAGTTTACTGTGAGCTAGGGGTGATAGACAGGGAGGAACCGAGCAAGGCTCATTTTATCAAAGTCCTCTCTGTGTCCCATTGTTTCAAGTTAGCTAGTCAACTCAACAAACATTTGCTTACTGAACATTAACTCTGTTCATCTCTCTGTGAATTGCTTTACTTACCCTTGAAGTCCCAGACTCCTCCTCCCCCTTCTTTAGGCCAAAATGACAGGTATGCCTCATTTTGCCTTCCTGTCTTTGCAATTTTCATGCTTATGTGAAATCTACATGCAATTTTCTCGTTAATCTGCTGTTTGTCATTTAAATATTATTAGACCAAACAAAAGAACTTAAGAGGGTAGAAGGAAAATTATTTTTCCTTCCCAACAGAATTCATACAGGAATATATTAAGCTAAGAATATCTCATTTATGTTTGTATTTTAAGTGGAAAGTTGAAGCCATATATTTATTCTGCAATTTGCCGTAACAGCCTTTAGATGGCATTAGATCCTTGAGATTGTGTTGTAGAGATTTTTTTGGACATCGCATGTGCATGTGTATGTTTTGACAGCTTGATGGATTTAAAATCTGATCCAAATGTTATTTGAGAATTAGAATGCAGGATGAATCAATATAGAAGCTGGACATCCTGAGACCTATTTCAGTATGCAGGCTCTATGCTAAGTTCTGCCCTCCTGCTTTATTCTACAGCAAATATTTTCCAGGTCTTTGCTTTGGATTAGCTTTAAAACGAAAAATGTTTTAAGTGTTGTGAACTTCAAAGTGAGGTCTTTAGCAAAATAGGCTATCCTCTCTCCCACATATGGTTAAAATTTGGGTCGTATCTAAGAAATTCTTTCTTTCATTTTTCTGAATCAACGCTTTAGATATCAGAATTTATTTGCATCATGAGTGCTTAAATCAAATATCTAGCTATGAAGAATGTGGGGAATTGCCATTTCTATAATTCAATATTTGGATTTTGGTGTGGATCAATGATATCTGGATTTTTATTTTTTGCTACTGCATTTAGAGTTCATTTTGTTGAAAAAATATACATATGGATATATTATTTTAATTCTCAAGCTGCCTGGGCCCCTTTTAAATATGCTTTACTCTTAGGAAAAGGAAACCTGACTCTAGCACATTTCACTTTGTTGTCATAGGTTTGACTGGGGCTTGGGAGATCAAGGGTTTTGTCTGGGGCCTCAGCGCTGGTGATTTTGTGGCTAGCCTCTTCTACGCTTTGCTGGAATCAGCTGGCTCCAAGATCTTTGCTCCGTCTACCCACTAGACCACATTGTCTTCCAAATGAAACCAAAGTACTGCTGAAAGCCAGAAGGAAGGAAACTCGAGGACTCATTGATTGTTGGGGTGAAGACTTAAGGCAAGGGGGTTGGGGGAGATGGTAAGAATCGCCTTTTCAATAAGCAACTGACTTGGACCATGTTTACCTTTGAAACCATTAGCTTTTTCTTCAGTAAATATCGGTGAAAACACTCTCCTGTTGTAAAGATCAATGACATATATCATAATATGTGAAAGTACTCTGAATCCTTGCAAAGAAAAAGCATGTCTCCATCATAACTAGGGAGGACAGCTAACAAATTTGAAAAAATCTGTGAGGTACCAAGTGCCTCACATTTGTTATCTCAAATAATATTGACAGTAACTCACAATAACTTCTCAATATGTATGATGATCTCCATTTTATGGGTACAGAACTGGTAGTTCAAAGAGATTTTTAAAAAACTTACTCGAGTTTGTACAATTAGTAAACGACAGAACCGAGATCATGGTCCATTCCCACTGAACTTATGGTGGAAATAGGAACAATTTATTTAAGTTTGAAACATATTTGGTTGCTTAGGCCAAATTGACATCTTTAGAATCTTTGTAAAATTCCCACACCTTTTCTCTCCTTAACAGTCCCAGATTACAATAAATGAATTTTAAATGTGTAGAGGCCCCACATAGCATCACTTGTGCTAAAAGCCCACGATACCAAACTTAGATTTAATACGTGACTTAACTGGAGCTTTAACCTCTTGCAGAAATGTAATCTCAACTGACCAGTCTGGAATTTTCTGGTCAAACTCCAGTAAGATAATTTGTCACGTGGACCCTCTGCACAACCCGCCCCACCCCCAAGAAAGAAGAGGTAAATCTGCATGATGAAAACCCTAGCCATAAACCCTTCCCCCAAAGAAGTCCTGGTCTAAATATAATCCTTTCTTCCTTCTGTCAATAGCTCCCTTGCCCTGTCCTTCTTCCTATAAAAACCTGCTTTTTACAACCCCCCTCAGAACGCCCTTCCAGTAAGTCACCTGGTGGGGTTGCTGCCTGATTCATGAATTGCTTGATAAAGCCAATTAGATAATCAGATTTACTCATTTGGATTTTGTTTAACAGTATCTCAGAATTCGCTTTTTGTAGTTATATCTTAACCATAATTGGCAGCATTTTATAATTTTTCCATCTAATTTGTAATTAGCCTACACAGGGCTTTGAGGAACATGGGGCTGATCAAGGGAAAAGGTGACTAAGAGAAGCAGTAACACGGAAGTTTATTGGATGGCCTTTGAACGAGGCTGTGGAGGGAGGAAGTCGCTCACAGCAGAAGACCATCCAGAGGCTTATGACAGGGGCCATCACTCAGAGAGAAAGGAAGGCAAGGAACTCCCAGGAGAGAGAAGAACAGAGAGGGAGCTTATGTCAGGTCTCTGCTGAGCTCTCCTGCGTCATTAGCTTGGGAACTTATCACTCCAAGGCCCTGTTTATCAATAGGTAAACCTGCTGGGTGAGGTTTTGGGGGTATGCAAAGCAGGCAGATGCAAAGTGGCTGAAATGTTTATTGTTCAGGCTACTTTAAAAACAATTGGATGTGTACAAATGTAAGTTTGGCACCAGCTGGCTTTTGAGATTGTGGGTCTCAGCCTGCAGTGAAGAAATGAACAACCTGGGGGCTAATACACAGAGGCTGCTTTTGACCGACTTATCTATAGAAAGGTCTATCTCAAGGCATCAGAAGTACTTAATTTTTCTGAGAACAGAGAATAGCATAGCTTCTTTTGGTCGTAGAAAAGTAACTGAATTCAATGATATTACCCTCCATGGTTTTATTTACCTATACTTGTATATAGAACAAACATTATTTATGGTAAAGGGATATAAGTATCTCTGCCTTCAAATACAATTTTATTTCAAAGAGCCTTATTATAATTTCTTATTATTAATTTCTTATTATCATATATTTTGGTATGACTTTGTAATACATTCAAATATTTCTGCCTCCAGTTAGAACCACCTAAGGATTCAGGTTTAATTACTTCTTATCCATACGTGCATGAACTATATAAACATCGATGAAAAGTCCAATGAAATCCTAACTCTCCTTTCACCTTGTAGATGTTTCTGTATTTGTCTTTAGTTTGTGAGAGTAATTCTTATTTTGATGTGAGATGTTATTAGCTTCATTGCAACTCAAAATATTTATAACTGGTGTGTAAACAGACCACAGGCCCTCTCCAGTCTGGCCTCCTGGCCCTGACATTGGCGAGAGCTCCAGCCAGCCTTTGCTCAGGGTCATTCAGGCACCAGCCTCTGCCCCCAAACTCCAGCAGATACATGACAAGCTTTCCTAAGAATTCTTAGTTACTTTATACTGCACTGAGGTCTTGTTGCAGGCCTGGGTCTATTCAAGTGCAGTGCTCTCTCCTCTCGAGACTTCCATGAAGAAAATCTCTTCTCAAATGAATCTCTACTCTTGGTGGATGGTGGTTGTTGGATCAAACTGGCTATCTCCAAGGTGATGTGTTTGGTTTCTCTCTTTGAATGTGTGGGCCCTTTCCCCACTGGCCTCGATTGTAAGGCCTCATCTGCCACTCCAAGATTACCTGAAACATCCTATTTATCTTCCTATTACCTACATAGCAGATTATATACTTGTATAGAAGAGTCTGCTTAGGAAGAACAAGAGGAAGGAAATGAACATTTGTTGAGCATCTACCATATGATAGATATGTTACATGAATTATCACATTTACTCTTTATGAAAACCCTAATAGGTAGGTATCACTCCATCCCTTTTTATCAATGAGTAAACTAAAGCTAGGAGACTTTACCTGTGATCAAAGCAATGATTCAAACTCAGATCTGTTTGACTTTGAGATATGGGCAGCAAAATTATTAGTATTTAAAAGAAGATATATCAACAAGTGTTTTCCAAATAATTTAAGATAAAAATAGAATTAAACTAATTAGAAACTGAGAAATATCTGAGAAGGGTAACAAAACTTATAGAATAACTGACTTTTCCATTTATAATATTGATTTTTACCAATATTAAGTCGGTGGTTATTTTGGAGAAACTTTATAGATTGCACAAGTGAAATACACACACAAAAAAGGTGATTTGATAGCACATTATTTGTTGTGTTTTTTATTATATTAATGGGATTTTGTTTAGTACAACTGACGTTAATTGTGCCCTGCATCTTCTTTACATAAAAAAATCATACCCATATGTTCACTGAGATAAGTTGCATAAATCACATAAACTAAGTTGTATATCTTGTTTTGCCTCCATCCGAAGCTGCTTTATTCAGATTATAATATACATATGATAAACTGCATACTTTAAGGTATACGCTTTGATAAGTTTTGAACGATCTCGATACCTGTAAACGTATCACCGTAATGAGGAGAGTGAACATATCCATCGCCCTCAAAAGTTTGCTTGTGCTCCGTGCCCTTTACTTGCACACAAACAATCGCTGACTTGCTTCCGTCATCAGAGAGTAGTTTACATTTTCTACAGTTGTAAGAAAATGGAAACTTTTAGTCAATATTCTTTTTGTGCAGCTTCTTCCACTCAGCATTTTAGTCCTTCATGTTGTTGCACGTATCAAGAATGTATTCCTTTTTATTGTTGAGCAGTATCTCATTGTATGGCTATAGTACAATTTGTTTATCCACTTGTCTGTTGATGGACATTTGGATTATTTCCAGTTTTGAGTTGTTTTTGAAAAAGCCTATGAACATCTGTGTACAAGTCTTTGTATAAACATATGGTTTCATTTCTGTTGGGTAAGGAGTCCAGAATGGAATGACTGGATCATATGGAAAGTGTATGTTTAACTTTCGAAGAAACCTTCAAATTGTTTTCCAAAGTGACTATACCATTTCATTTTACATTCCACCTGCAATGCCTGAAAGTTCCAGTCTTAGAATCCTGGCCCACACATGATACGGTCAGTCTTTTTATTTTAATCATTTTAATCAGTGCTTGGAGGCACTCATTGTGGCTTTACTTTCCATTTCCTTAATGACCAATGCTGTGAGAATCTTTTCATATGCTTATTTGCTATCGAAATCTTTTGCTCATGAAAAAGTTACCTTTCTTTCTTTTTTTTTAATAAAAAAGAATAAAATAATATTGGTTAGAATATGCAAAGAAAAAGATCTGGAAAACCATTCTCCAAACCAATAAAGTGGATATCTGTAGATATTAGAATTAAAGGGAAATTTAGCTTTACAAATGAAGCATTTCTGCAATGTTTGAATTTTTTTTCTTTTTTTTTGCAATGAACGACTATTACTTTCTTACCAGAAAAGAGACTTGCTGTTCTTTTGAAAAAAAAAAAAATACATTCAAGACAATCTTTATAGATTTGATGATTTGGTGACAAGGATTCAGAGAACCATTTGGAATAATGGGGTTGATGATACATACATCCCTCGCTACCTCCTCTCAGGCAGCAGCATAAGGACGCTTCCTGACACCAGAGCATCAGGGACCTCTGGTGGAAGGAGGGTCGTGTTAGAACAGTGTTTTGACGGTCTTGGTTTTGCTGAGCAAACATTTGGATGCAGGGGAGGGGAGGTGGCAGGGCCAGGAGTCCAGAAAAACAGGTGAGTTCTGGAGAGAGATGAGAGGATGAGAAGGCAGTCCCTGGGGAGGAGCTTTGGAACGAGATGCCCAAAGAGGGGAATTTCGGGGAAATTGTTCCGTGAAAGGGTGATATCAGCATCTTCTTCAGCTGCCCAGGGAAACATCTTTAAAGTCACCATCATTTATTAATGCTTTGGGATCTCCGTGTTGGTAGAGAAAGAGCAGGGGCGGGTTTAGGAGGCCGCCTGGCATTCTAGTTACAAAAGGTATTGGATTGAGAAGAGAAAGTGGTGAAAGAGAGATATGCAGAGCGAGTACACTCACCATACATGCATAGCCTCTCCCTTAATCAACACCACTCACTGGAATGGCATAGATATATTCCTATATATAAATATATATGTATTTTTTTTTATTTTTTACCAAAGACGAACCTACATTGACTCCTAATCAACCAAAGTCCATAGTTTACTTTAGGGTTCCCGCTTGGTATTGTACATTCTATGAATTTGAATAAATGTGTAATGAAATATATCTATCGTTACGCAGAGTATTTTTACTGCCTTTAAAAATCCTCTCTGTTCTGCTTATTTATCTCCTTCTCCCCCTACCCCGGGCAAGCACTGAATTTTTATTGTCTCCATAATTTTACCTGTTCAAGAATGTCATATAGTTGGATCATACAGTATGTAGGTTTTTCAGATACGCTTCTTTCACTTACTAATATGTATATAAGGTCCTCTGTGTCTTCTCGTGGTTTAATAGCTCATTTCTTTTTAGCCCGGAATCTATGTCATTGTCTGGATGTACCACTGTTTATTTATCCATTCAGTTACTGAAGGCCCTCTTGGTTGCTTCCAAGTTTTGGCAATTATGAGTAAAGCTCCTTTGGGGTAAGTACCAAGGAGCATGATTGCTGGATCCTATGGTAATCTTATGTTTAGTTTTGTAAGCAACCACCAAAATGACTATATCATTTTGAATTCCCACCGGCAACGTGTGAATTTCTTTTCCTCCACATTCTCATCAGCATTTGGTATTCAGTGTTCTGAATTGTAGGCATTCTAACTGGTATGTAGTAGCATTTCATTTTTATTTTAATTTGCATTTTCCTAATGACATATGTATGGTGTAGAGCATCTTTTCATGTGCTCATTTGTCACCCGTATATCCTCTTTGATGATGTGTCTATGAACATCTTTTGGCTCATTTGTTAATCCAGTCGTTTTCTTAGTGTTGAGTTTTAAGAGTTGTTTGTATATTTTGAATAACATTCCTTTATCAGGTGTTTTTTGCACATTTTTTTTCCTCTTTTGTGGTCCGTCTTCTCATTTTCTTGACATTTGCCCTTTTTGTAAAAGCAGGAAGTTTTTAATTTTCATGAAAGCCATGCATCTTATTTGTTTCATGGGATCAGGTCTTTTGGTTGCTGTAGCTCATTTTTTTTTTTCCTTTTACCCCCTTAAAAAAATTCTCTTGACTAAGTAAAAGTGAATAGAGAGGCAGGTCTGTATCCATCAGGGTCCTCATAAAAAAAAAACAGTCAAAAGGTCACCGAATACATGATAATGAAGAGACTATTTACTGAGATGTGGGCAAGGTTAAGCAAATAAAAAATGACGGCCTAGCAGGAAACAGGTGCCAGCCCTAGGCCTAAAGGGACAATGGGAAGAGTCAGCATCCGGAAGCTGAAAGAGAGAGGCTGCTGAACCAGAAGCCAGGCATCAACCAGAAGCCAGGAAGCAGGGGAGTTGTGACCTATTCTACAGAGGTCAGTTGCCAGAGGGGTTGAGAAGAGCTGGTGGGACAGAGAGGGAATCTGGAAGGACATGAGGAAAATATCCTCACACAGACTTTCAGCAAAATCCTCCTTTCCCATTCATTTGGCCCCTTGAACTACCTACTTCTCAGCTACAAACTCATTAAAGAGCTTCAACCTAGAGACTGGAGATTCCTAATTCTTTTTAGGTCACAGATGCCACAAAGTACATAAAAACACCCGCACAAATTTACATACAATGTGGTTTTTTCCCTTATATACAGAGAATCTTTTATTAATCTAGTAATTGGATCTTTCTTGCTTATATTCGTGCAAAAACTAGCCGCCAATACCTGAACATTTAAAAAATAAATCCAGATGGTATATTTAAAAAAAAAATTCAATAAGAAATTTCAAAGAAACATTTTTTTTTTAACTTTGATAAGAACTTTATCTTTTGGGATGGTCTCTGGCATGGTCATATTTGGCATACACTTGTCATATTTGACATTCTGCGAGTATCAACTCTAACTCCGATGGCAGTAAGTTATGAACTTCCTCGTGACAAGGGTAGGTGTTTCAGATGAAATCTAAAGTCGCATGGCTTGCTGTTCCACGTTAGGATTGGCTTGAATCAGAAAAATCCTAGACTTCTCAAACATGCTGTGAGTTGGATGGCATTTGTATCATTTCTTTGTCCTCCAGTCACTGAGGTCATCTCGCTCCAGATCTGCTCCAGTGATACACTGTATGGCATTTCGAGAAGAAGGATCTTGCAGAGGTCTGCAGTGTTTCCCAGTTCTAGAGGTTTCTTCCTGCAGAGAAGTTGCTACTCTGGATTTTAACTGGCAGAAAACTCCCCCCCGCCTCCCATCCCGGTCTATAAAGTTTCCATAGCCACCAACCTCCAGCCTTCAATACCAGAGAGGTAGCTTTATCCAGAGCAAGCAGTTTTCCAGCAACTCCCCTAATAGTCAGTACATAGGGGACTTTGAGTTGGGAGCGTGGGCTCCAAGTTTAGACTGCCCAAAGCTCTGCTCTATCCCTTGGTAACCATGGGAACTTAAGCGAGTAGCTTGCCTTGATTTCCTCATCAGTAGATAGTAATAGTGCCTATTTGATAAGATTGTTGTGATAATTAGCGTAATTAAGATAAAGTTTTATAATACAGGCAGCCACATTTATTATTCGAAAGGGCACATATATCTGGAAGACTGTGAAAAAATTGTTTCCTGCCATTTATTCTTTTGTTCATTTACTCATGTATTTCTGAGTGTTTATTGGGATCACTATGTGCCTAGCACTGTGCTATGTGCAGAGATACAATGATCAACTAAAATAGAATTAGTCTGTGGCCTCATTGAGCCCATAATCTAGTGGGGAACACAGATATTCATCAAATAACCACAACTGCAAATTTAAAATTACTACGGAGGAAAATTACATGGTTCTGTGAGAACCAATATGAAAAGATACGACCCTAAAGAAGTGTTTAATCTGAGATCTTAAGGCTCAGTACCAGTTCTCTATCCCGAATTCAATTGAGGTTTATTAGATTTATCTTTCACACCACCAGCAGGTTTCTGTTTAGCAGAGAACTTCATTCTGCTCTCCTAACAGAACTTCTTGAGAAGACAGAAATTCAAGTCTCTGACTCTGAATAGATTGATAACTTTGGGGCTAGGAAACAAAATTTTTATCCACGATTTGTCTTTGACATGAATGCAAGACTATCCGGGAAGGGATAACAGTGCTGTGGAGTTTCTACTGGTTTGATTTTAAAGGAAGGATGATCAGATACTCTCAATCCTAGTTTTCCAACATTCTTAATGTCCGCTTAATCTTGAAAATTTTCAAACTGTGGCTCAAGCCAGAAAGGGAGGTAGAAGAGTGAGGGCTGGGAACAGAGTTGGGATCAGGGCTGAAGACGAAAGGAGAGAAACACAGGACAGCGAGGGAAGAAGAGCGTACACGAAATGGGGCTGAAGCCAGAGGAAGACGGAACACTTTGTCTGATGGAATAGACTGAAGATGAATGAGAAGTTGAAACAGAAAAGTGGAACAATGACAAAGTACCTTAAGGATCTTCATCCACGTAAGGTTTTGAACTGCAACCTTGTATTTATTTCCCCTAAGCCTGGCCCTGTATGAAGAGAGCCCTTCACTTCGTCATCCCAGCAGGGGTCGCCCTAGTTCCTTCCCGGAGAGCTTTGTAGAGCAAATACCCATGACGCGTTAAAGGATCCACTGGCTCATCTTGATACAGTTCCAGCTTCCTGGTAAGGTTAGAAATACTAAAGCATCAACAGTCACATTGCGTCTCCTCCATCCTTATCTAATACTGGCTAGCGTTTAAAGTGCTCTTTGAAGACAACAATTTTATTTTAAAATTGTGTATGTTTATTTATGCTATAATTCTTACAGGAAAGACAAACCCAGAATCATGCCTTATACATTGTAGATCAAAGTTTCTATGCTTAGATAGGAAGCATACCATAAAGTGAAGATACTGCACTTTTTTTCTTTTGTCATGAGCTCATAATTCTTAATACATTAGAGATTTATGTCTGTACGTATTTGAGGCACTTAGCATCTAAATAATATAATCCTAAATAAAGTTGAATTAGGATATATTTTAATTGTTTTTTAATCAAACATTCTCCTTAAAATTATTTTTTGTAGTTATTTATGCCATTTTTAATGCATCGAGTTTATTATTTTTATGAGTTTTTAAATATTATATCATCCTAAATAAAAAAAGAAACAGAAGAAATTAGTTATATAATAGCTAGTTATGAAAACATAATAAGTGTTAACAAAGTGATTATTAGAGTTAAGCTTAGAGAGCAACTTGATTTAAACAGATATCACACCAACAATGCTACCTTCTCATTTCTGCATCATTAAATGAGATCATTCCCATAAGTACCCAACACACTATTATTTTATCTTAAAACAAACAAAAACTTTCGAGTCTGCTTCTCCAGCTATTGCCCCAATTCTCTGCTTATACATTGTCTTCCTTTCCTCTCATTCTTCCTTATATCCATTCAGGTTGGGCTTTTTCCCTCCATACCTCTGACCTCACTTTTGTCCAGGTCTCCAGTGACCTCCATGTCGCTAAATCCAATAGTCAGTTCTCAGTTCTCATATTATTTGACTGATGAGCAACATTTGACAATTAATTACTGCTTCTTCAAACATTTTCTTCACTTGCTTCCTGGACACCCCACTGGCCTGGTTCTCCTGCTACCTTGTTCATCCTTCATCATCAATCTCTTGCCTTAGATCCTCTTTTTCTTCCTATGAGTTAGAGATCCAGGGGCTCTGGTGTGGTTTTCTTTTGTTCTATATCTCCGCTTATTTCCTAGATGATCTCTTCCATGCCCAAGGCTTTAAATACCATCTCCTCTCTGATCAATTGTGTCTCTACTGCTGATAACAGCGATCCAATAACGGTAGCTTAAACACCTAAGAGTTCATTCTCTTACACACTAGGAGTCAGAAGGAGTCAGTTCACAGCTGATATGCCAGATCCACAAAGTCATAGAGACTTGGGCTATTTCTGATTTTCTGCTTTATCATTCTAGCATGTGGCTTACATTCTCAGCCACCTTATGATCTGAGATGGTTGATTTAGCTCTAGACATCATCTACACGTTCCAGAAAGAAGGAAAACAGAAAGGGGCCTCTCCCAGCAGATCAGCGTTTTTCAAAGAAGCTTTGGAAGCACCCCCAATTCCCACCCCACACACATGTACCCTTTATCACATTAGTGCAATGGCTAGACTCAGTTATGTTTATATCTCACTTCAAGCAAGGCTAGTAGTTGTGGCCTTAATTTCAGGCAGCAGGATGCTCAGCTAAGATTGAAGTTCTGTACAAAGGAGACAGAGGAGAAAAAAATATTAGATAAGCACCTAGTAATCTTTGCCATAACATCATATATTGAAGAGTCTCATATTAATATCTTCAGCCCTGAACTCTTCTTCTCTGAACCTCAAGACTATTTACCCATCATCTCTGCTTGGATGCCTACTTGGCAATTCAAACTTAACATGAGCAAAGCGGTCCGTTTGTAATGCAGTCTGAGGCATGATGCGTCATTGGAGTGAGTCGTGGTAAGAATGAGAAATGAGAAAGTAGAGATGGTAGATATAAAGAACTCTTTCAAGGAATTTTTGGTATAAAGAGGAGCAAGAAAACCGAAAGGAGCTAGAGGAGACTGTGAAGTCTAAACAGAGTTCTGGGGTTTTTAAAAGTAAAACGGGCGCTATTTCAGGAAGAGGGGAATAATTGCAGGAGTGAAGTCCTCAAGAAGATGTGAGAGGATAAACTGCAATGCACAAACTAGGAGACTGGCTTTTGATAGAAACAAGAGAGAGGACAGAGTCTATGGGTGCGACTTTTAGGCCCGATGGCTCACCGAGTTCAAGTTTCGAATAACTCACCCTGCTCCAAACATCTGACAAGAATAGATCGAACCAAAGGGAGAAAACGATAAAGATAAATCCAAGTTCAAAAAAATCAGACAAACATCTTTTAGATGGAAATGGAACAAAAATGTCAAATCGTGTGAGCTAAAGCCATAAAGTTTATGGGAAATCCAGAAAGCAGAGAGTACTGGCCAGGATTTCGCTCCTGATGAGTAGAGGACAGTAAAACTGCTCCATGAGAAATTAGATACAACCTTACAGTTTGAAAACTCTTCCCTTCTCAGGGGTGCGACTGACGAGCCATGAAAATTCCAGATTTTTTTTTTTTTACTTGGAGACATGGCTAGGGTGATGGGGTACCTAGATACAATCTTACAATCAAAAATTGAGCCAAGCTGCCTAATTGCTCTGTGGCTGGATTTGAGGACTCCAAAATATCACCTTAGGGCAGAAATTCCAAGCTGCTATTCTAAGACTTGGCTTTTGATGGAGGGTCTGCTGACAGTGAGAGGTGAGCTCATGGTTGAAGGCATGGGGAGGGATAGAAAGAAAAATGTTAAAAGCTTCCAAATGCTTCAATATGAGCCTGCAAACCCAACTTTCAAAACATGAGGTTGGGTTTAAGGCTTAGAAAGAAAAGCCAACAGAATCAACAATTAGAATGTAAACTGACTATAGATGAAATCAGTTTCATCTCCGGAGTAATTTGGTAAGAGTTTAAATATAAATATGATCGAGATGATCAAAGAGATAAAGGCATAACTTCTAATAAAAAGAACAAGAAATTATGGAATAAAAATAAGCAAAAATGAAACAAAAGGGTGATCAAAAGTTTGTCAGTGAAAAATAGTCATTGGAGCACAAATGATGAGAAGGTTTGAATTCTAATATGGTCGAAGGCGAAAATTAGTGATTTGCATGATCATAAAAAATAGCTCAGAACACTACATAGAGAGCAAAGAGGGATGCTATGTGGGTATGGACACAGGCAGGTTAGTGTTTGGTGTTGGAAGATCTGGCAGGGAGGGTCTCTGTGTATCGATTATATTTTCTCAGTAAAATTAGAGGTGAGATCATTAGCTGACGTGAAGGAGGAGGTGTCGAATGTTTGAGGTGAAAGGATAAGGTGTGATCATCCTTTCAGGGAGTGGGGGAAGTAAAGTGACCACTGACCTTCAAAACTTTTTTTTGGTATATTTTAGAAAATTTTCATCAAAATGAATTGACAGTTTATAATCTAGTCTTTTAATTGAGTTATCAGGAAAAGTCTGCTCTTAAAGCTTGTTTCTTGATGACGACAGTTATTAGAGGTATGAGAAAGTTGCTTTTCTCTTTTTCATTTAGAAAATAATAATATGTGACTTAGGAATCTAGTTATATCCTAACTACATGAAACATAGGAATCTATGTATGTTCATTCTATCAGACAACACGTATTTATTGTCTAAGTAGTTAATCCTCCTCAATGGTGTAACTTCAAGGAAATGTCATGGCATGTCAATTCTTCACCTGGATTCCATTCTAAGTTTTACTAAGTTTTATTTACTAAGTTTTACTCCATTGTGAATAGAGTGAGTTAAACTTTTTGATTCTCAGTTTCCTCTTCCGTAAAATAAAGATGATGATAACACTTCCATCCCTCATCAGGTTCTTGTGAGCATTAAATCACATAAAGTATTTAAAGTCTTTAGATTAGTGCCTCTTAAGAGCTCACTAAATGGTAGCTGTTGTTATTATCTACTAATTAAAATTCCAAGGAACATATTATACTGTCCTAGACAATGATATTAAAGCTAAATATTTTAGAGTGACCATTGTACATTTTGTTATCTATCCAACACACATAACATCGTCCTGCTACATGCTGTGTGGATAGCCCTAAATAATATTTGCCACTACTATTGTTAAACATAGTGCTTTGGGTTTGATAGTACTTCACACAACTCTCAAAATGCTGGCATAAGCATTGTCTAGACCGATCTTACTGCACATGGAAAAATCGATATATGACAAACGTTCTCCTTGCAGTTCAATAGATAAAGAGGCAGAGATGTGGACAAAAGCTAAATGACTTGACCAAAGACACCAGACTGCAATATAGGTATTTGTTACTTAGGGCAGTTAATAAATATCACAGAGAGTCAAAGCAGTCATTCTTGGAATCATTGGTTAGCTTACTAATTGTGCTAGTCATGTCTTTGTTTTTACGCAGAAATCATTTTATTTTACTTGTCAGTGATTACTATATCTGAGGATATCCGCAAACCACAAAGTAACTTCATTCATTCACATGCTACATCAGGCATAATTTTTCTTATACATTTACAGTGGGAGTCATTTGATTTTTTCCTCGAACACAGACATTTTTATTTAAGAGTTTAAAATTCATATTTCTAACAAAGATGTAACTATTGCTCTTGCTTCATATCTTTTTAGCTATTATCTTCCTCTTTCTCTTTCCTCCTTCCATTTTACATTGAAGATATGTGAAATCTGCGACTTTTGGTATTTTTGCCATATGGTGCCATGTGAAAATAAATTATGAGTATGTGTTCGCTTCAGTACTTTTACCATTTACTAAAGATGGGAAGTTGCTGACACCTTCGCTGAAGCTATACTAAGCACTTGCTTAGAGTTTGGCGTTGCTATGGTTTGACCTTGGTCAGTTTTTCTCCCTACTCTTTTGTTTAAGAAGGAAGGTCTTTTTCTGCTGGGGAAGATGGATGGGGCTTTGATATACTGATGGGAAAATATGCCAAGCTTCTGACCTGCAGGAGACTAGAAAAAGGGGTGACTAGTTCTCCCTAAATAAGGACATGAGGTGTCTCTTCTGAAATAGGCAATAGAGACGGGAAGAAAATTGTGGGGACAGCAGCTGCCATGTGATGCGGAACTGAAGAAACACACTGTGGTGTGTTGTGCGGGGGGTAAACGCTCTTAGATGCTCCTTGAGGAGACCTGTGAAGATCTACATTTTTCTCCAAGGCTTTCGGAGTCAAACTTGTAAATTTTTCGGATGTGCCGCTGTGGGTCCTAAAATCAGAGCATTGCTGTATTTGGATTATACAATTATATACACAAAAGTCTTTTAATTGAGCTATATCTAATTAAACACCCATTTCATATGGCCCTGTTCTAGATGCTTATATAAGAAAAAATATTTGTGTTTCGATGATAACGCAAAAAAGCTGAGAACTGCACAATAAGAGAATCCTTTTCCAGACCTGCCTCATTAAAGTATGAAAAGTATGAACTCCTTTTTTTTTTTTTTTTGGATTTATCTACGCATGCACTAAAATTTTGTTAGTAGTCTTTAAAACTAGATGGAAAGGCTCTTCCTAGATGAATGAACTTATTTGGAAAAATAACCAGTATTGGTATTGGTATATGTTACAGACTTTGAGCTTTAGCTTATAAATTTATTCAGAAAGGCTCTTAATTTTTCTGGAAACGATAGCAGCAACTGTTCTAGCAATTTTCCTGAATTATCTATGTGGTTGGCTTCACTGCCCTCTTTGCTAGGAAAATTTGGCCCATGGTTCTCCAAGTTAAGCAGAATCAGTGAAATTTAGTATAAAGCTGTCATTTTTTCCAGTTAACCAATATTACTGTCCAGTGGGCGACGCTCTGCTGATTGGCTCCCGCACAGATTTATGACTTCCAGCCCCAGCTGGGTCTTCGGCGCTGTCAGGCAATCATTCCTGTGGCAGAGACCATGCGTGAGCTCTCCAAAACAATTCCCAGTCCCCTTCTCCCTTATCTTCATCAACAACTTGAGCTGGAAAACAAAAATTCTCTACTTCCCAGCCTCCTTTGTGGCTAAGAGGTGGCACAGAGCATAGTTCTGGCTAAGGAAGCAAAAGGTTCCCTTTTGTAGACAGGCAAGCAATAGCTCTCCATAAACACATTTCCTTTTGGAACCTTCATTCGCCGCTTTTCCTTTTTCCTGTCTTGAACTTGGATGGAAACCTGGAAGTACCACAGATGCCTTTTGACCATGAGGTGACAATTATGAGAAAGGACTCCTAGTTCCAAAGGCCATCCTTGAGCTACTATACCAATGCTTGTTGGCCTACTCACTGTTGCTGCATTGAGTGAAATAGATAAACCCCTGTCCATGTAATTTACCTTAGGCTTCTGTCGTTTGATTACACTTCGGACTGAAATACTCCTTAGCCCCAAATGGTTCCGCCCTTTCCTAACAGTGGCAGGTCTGCAATTCTACTTGAGTGGAAACTTCTTGGTGGTCCCTTCAACCATCCCACAAAGCGCTACGTGATTTGTGGAAAGATTCGATTCCTTTATCTAGGTGTGAAGCACTTGCCCCGGCTAAGCCAGTAGATGCATTCCGTATTCTAGCCATAACATTTAGTTTACAATTGCGTATACAACCCCAAATAATCCAATCAGAATGAGTCTCAAGACTTTTACTGGGAGTTCTGAAACATGGGCCCTCTCTTTCTCTAGACGATGTGGTATGCAGATGCAGCACCGGCAACTGCTGTGGCCTTTTTGCTACCATGTGGCAAGGCAGCTGGAGTACAGAGCTGGCCCACTGAGGACAGATCTCGGACCCTCACAGGGAGCCAGCCTCTTGATGTGGCTGCACCCGAAGCCTGTCCAGTAAATCCCTCTGTATTGTGCAATCATTTCAAAGCTGAAGTCTTACTGCTATACTCTTCTAGTGTGGCGTCTGACTCTTAGAAGAAAACCTCACCTGCAGGATCTTCCGTTTGCTCCTCCAGATCTACTTTACCCCTTGGCTCCCTGTTCTGTGCCTCATGAGGCTGAACTGTTTTGACTATGATAATAAGTAGCCTCGCCTCAGACTTCCAGGTGGGTTTGGCCAACAAGAAGTACCAGCAGGCGATCAGAGTGACAAAGGGAATGGGGTAAGACCAAGGTATTCATTTCTCTGAACCCCCTCCTTGCGGGGTCAGGGCAGCCTGGCCGTGTCCCTTGGCCAAAGTCCAGAGCTCCTGTCGGGTGGTCTCTCTGCACAGACTTTCTCTTTCTCTTCTAAGAACCGCACCCCCCTGTCCTGCATGTGATAATGGTCCCTCACTGGTACAAACTAGGAAACTGCACTGTCTTATGGTTTCCCTTCCCTCTGAGCATCCTTTTGCAAAAATAGCCCCTTTATTAAAATATTATCCCATTAGCCAACTTGACCATGTCGTCTGTTTCCTGCTGAGGCCCTGACTAGCACACCTCACCAAGGAAGAGGAGGTCACAGCTCTGCATCTCTCTAGCCATCACTCAGAGTGCCCATGCTTACTTTGCTCGAGACCGCAGCTCTGTATTTCTGAGATTGCTAGGGGGTGTGGAACAAGTCTGTGCTTCTTTTCCTTCTCATTAGAATGAGAATAATGATGCTTTTCCTTTATGTCCTGCCAGGAATGTTATAAAATTTAAATCATATAATGAATCTGAAAGCACTTAGAAAAGACAGGTACTAGACATACACGAAGCATTGTTATTATTGTTGCCATTATAAAACTAAATGTTAACCCAGGTTTTCACTGTAGCCCAGTGAAAGATGTTTAAATGTTTAAATGTGTTCTCTCTCTCTCTCTCTCTCTCTCTCTCTTCCCCCCCTCCCTCCCTCCTTCTCTGAGTTTTCATGTTACTATCTAAACACATGTGTGTATTTTGGTGACAACTGTAAATACCTCTAATTACTGGGCATGCACTCCAATCAACCATCATTTTGGTACAAATCATACTTGCTCTTCACATCCTTTCCTCCACGGGTGGTTATGCGGCAGAAAGAGCGTGAGCTTGGAGCCATCCAGATTTAGCTTAACCTCCAGATTTAGCTTCGAGTTGTGTTGTGTTGCTTACCAGTTCTTGGGTACCAGGGAAATCACTTAGCCTCTCTGAGTCTTAGGTTTTTCTTGTCAGTGAAATGGTGATAATTGCAAAGACTGAGTGGAATAATGTCTCTGAAGGGGCCACACTGATGCTCCTTCTTCTTCTTACCTGGCTACAGGAAGAGACGTCCCGCAAAGGGGCAGCACACACTTCCTGGACCCGAGCGAGCAGGTCATGGCTTAGTTTCTACATAAGGGACAGAAAGTGAGAATGCCAGAAGATGTCCTCTGAGACGATTGTGGCGGAAGGACTGGGAAACGACAGCATGCTCAGGTCAGGGAGGGGACACTCTCTTTGATTGAAACTTACTGGAAACTACACACTGTGGGTGGGACTAACCGGCCACAGAAACACTTCCCAGAAGTAATCCATGTGATGTGAGGACATTTTACTGATGAGATTAAGATGCTAAGATGCCATCATGAGGCAGCCAACCTAAAGTGTAATTAATGTCTAACCAGCTATAAACTTGGAAATCGTAACATTGCATGAATGTCAATTGAATTGATGCTATTGGCACAAAGGAAATAGTATTTATAGAGCATCTACACTGGGTCTGGCAGCTTATATACATTATTACACTGGAGCCTCATATTAACCCACACGATGGATATTAAAATCTTTATTAGGCTGGTGGGGATATTAACATTCCTATGGCTCATAGCATATAAGTAGTTTTGGATCAACTCCTCAAACTCACAGGAAGATAGAACATATAATATGTACTGTGGGTATGAATCCAAGGCTACAAATTTAGGTGCACAAGTAATATGTCAACTTTTATTCTTATCTAACTCAGCTAAATATATTTTGAGTCGCCATTCCATCAGGATGGCAGAGACTTAATCTCTGCCCATTTGGATTGCTGCCTCCTCCCTTACATGGGGTTATATCTGAGTTCTCACTTTATAAGGTTTAAATAAGTTTATGTGGATATATGAATTATATGGTTCCAAAGCATTGGTGGTGGTTGTGCAGGAAATCTGGTCTTCACCGAGGGGTCGGGGGAAATCTGTTCCTCTCGAATTGGTTCGTGCAGGTTGCCACAGAGACATCTTTTGTTCTCATCTGTGCAACCCTTCAAATCTCACCAGTCCCTCTTAACTATTTCTTTGTCTCCCTTGGATGCATGAGACCCATTCTGTTGTCGCCCACCAGAATTGCTTGAAGGTTAGACATTGATCTGCCTGCACAGATCACAGAAACTTTCCTTCTCTGAAATCACGCTACCTCCCAAGGATTCTACCTAGTCGTTCGGGCATAGGCTTCTCTTGCTCGCAGATTCTGTAATCACGTCTGGGGGTTTTGGTTCTGGCTCATGTTCCTGCGCTTAGCCTGCAAAGCAGGGCAGAGACTCCCTTTCTCTGGGTCACACGGGTGTCCTGTTCGTGTCACTTCCCCTTATTTCTTTTCTTTTACCAGATGTGGAGAATTCTTTTCTAGTTGGTAGACAGGGAAGGCCTTCCTTTACTGCTCTCACACACTGCTATGATCCTCTTTTTTTTTTTTTTTTTTTTTTAATTCTAAGGAGCTAACTTTGAAACACAAAGTTAGAAAAGCCTCTATTTTTCCCCGTTTTATTCTACTGCGGATCTTTCCTGAGCCAATGAATCTGAATGATTTAGCTGCTTTAATTGAGAGAAGGAAGTGCTAGGAAACAAATGAGAACACTATTGTATTGTATTGTCTGCATACAAATGACTTTCCTTTTTATTTGTTTAAATACAGTAGAAAACAGAACTGCAAGGTGGGCTGGAATTACCCCTCACTCCATCTTTCCTCTGCCCAGTGGGACAGATTTTTTTTTTGTGGACAAGACACATGGGAAACCAAATGATCCTTAGAAACTTGCTATCAAAGCAAGTAGAGAGAAGTGGAGGATGCTGCCTTACGATGATGGTCTGAAATGCCTTCTACGCTCCTCGGGAAAGACCAGAGACCAAGATTGAGCCCCGACCTTGGTAGCTGGTTTCTGAATGGGGATATATTCTTGACTTCCGGCTCTCACTTTCCTTGGTTCCATAAGGCCCATCGCTCTTTCAGTTTTTCCATCATTCTTTTCTAGGATCTCATATTAGCCAGAAAGATCTCTCCAGGCAGGGCACAGTGGAGCCGTTTAAGTCTTAATTTTCTGAAAGTCATATATCTGCTCCAGGGCTGCTTCTGACAGACTGTATCCAAGGTAGCTCAGCTGAGCTTGAGTGTCCCCTAGATTCCTGAGCTTTGCCTTTCTGGGCATTCTTGCTTTGTTTCAAAATGAAAACACACACACATAGTTAGAACACACACACACACACACACACACACACAGCAAAACAGATCTTCTCTTCACCTTGACCTTCCTCTTCAGCCCAGTACTTCTAATCCCATTTCTCAGAGGCAATCATTCTTACCAGTTTCTTACGAGTCTTTCTAGAGATATCACACACACACACACACACACACACACACACACACACACACACACACATCACGGTCCACGAATTGTAATATACTCTGTCCATTGCTCTCCCCTAGCCCTTTTCACTTCACAACATATCTCTCCACTATATTTTGAGAGCCTCACTCCCAGTCCTTGTGTGCAAACCATTTCATCATTATCACACACCTAATTGTTGCTTCTAACCTCTTTAGTCCTCTATTCAGCATCACATCCATCTTCACCAGAAGTTACCTTGTTCCCTACCTGAAGTCATCATTGTCTGAGGACAAACCACTATAGAATTATTAGACATAAACTGTTAAACCACTTGAAAAAGCTACCAGCAAACTTAACGGTGACTCTTTGTAAAGTAGTTTCTTATAATAAGCTGAGAATGAGACACTAAAATCTTTTGAAAAGATAAAAATCTATGTTTGTGCCATGGTTTTATTCTGTACCTATAATCTATGACCATACATAACACATTAAAATAATGTCTTTTAATGTGTATGACTACAAATTAGAATGGCCCAAGTTCTAGAAATGGGTACTTAAGTGACTATCCTTCATATTTAAACTGTTTCTAACAGTATGATTTTTTTTGTAAACATATCTCAGGATGGAAGCTTTTTATTTTTTAAGAGATATTTCTTAAGCAGAAACGGAGCTATGCCTTATGGCACAGAAAGAAGGAGATCTACTAGTCTGAAAAGAACCTTCTAGTTCCTGATTTCTCATGCTAGAGACCCTGTGGCAGGAGAGTGATCCTCCAGAGAGGGTTGTCCGGAATGTCTGGACATGCTGCTCAACCTTTGTGAACTTTGCTTTTAACATCCACAATGATGGAAATAACGATATCCATCTCTCAGGAATTTTGTGAGTATTAAATGAGATTATGTGCACTTAATATTTGGTAATTATTCATTCAACAAATATTTCTTCAGAGCATATTATGTGTCAGAAATTTAGTTTAGGAGAAAGCCAAACTTGAAGTATAAACAAGAATTAGTGAATGAAGGCAGAAAGAAGGACCCTGGGAGCAGGGGAGAGAGAATTTTTCCAAACAGAGAGAGCAGCATGTGCAAAATCACAGGGTAAGAGTGAGCGTGCTGTGTTCCAGGAGTGAAAAGGGGACTGGGATGATTGGCCCAAGAAATGTAAGATAAGGCATGGCCAGGGATGAAGCTCAAGATCACATAGGGATTTCTATAGGGCAAGCTAAAGTATTTACATTTATATTAAAAGCAAGGGCTCACTGTTATTATACCTATTCTTTGAATGGAGAAAATGACCCAATGAAGATTATTTCCTAGTCCCAAACAGCTGGTGAGTGACAGAGTACCAAAAAGTTTTAAGTATAAGTGACATGGTCAGAATTTGCTTTAGAAATATCGTTAAGGCAGCAGAATGGAGTATACGTGAGTGGGAGAGAGGCAGAGGTGGGTAGCAAGGCTGAGAGGCAAGGAGCCTGTTAAAGTAACATATGAGAAAATGAGATGAGAAACTTAGGAATTAGGGGACAGGGAAGAATCAGAAGTGTTCCTTCCTCCCGTGGAGTTTGGCAATCCTGGATCTTTCGCCAATCCTGGATCTTTCGCCAGTGACACAGGCTTTAGGGACGTAGCCTGTGGACTGACAGATTCAAAGCTAGGGCAGGGGTGAAAATGACAAGGTGAGGAGAAGGGAAGACAAAGCCATAGATAGCCTATGACAGGTCGAGAAGGAGGTAGCAAAGAAGGACACGACAAAGTCAAACCCCAAACCATTAACAATCATCCTCACTGGCCGGGGGGATGGGTAAGCTATTTTCAGGGATGTCTGTGCACTTCATAAACATAAAATCATGAAAAGGAAAAGCTGCTCTTCAGCCCATAGCAAAGGTGAAGGAGAGGCTGTTTGGTTCAGCCCTGAATCCGTGACTGGGACGGTCGTTTTATTGTGTGTATTTGATCTTGGCCAGTTCCCATGATTTCATTGCTCTCAACTTTCTTATCTTCCCAATAGGCTACCACCGCTAAGCCTACTGAGTGCCTTCGTGTGTCAGATATCTTACGTGCATTTTCTCATTCATTCTTGCAACAACCCTGTGAGGAAGATATGAGCTTCATTTTATAGGTAAACAGACTATAAAATGTTTAGAGAGATTAGGTGGTTTTAATATTTAGAGTTACACCAGAAGAAGTTCTAGTATTATATCAGGGTTGAAGAAGACATTCTTAAGCAACAGTAAAGTCCACAAAGCTTTTAGAAAAATAGTTACAGATGATGCTCTATAAAATGTTTAATTCCTGAATGTTAAAAGATGCTTAAGGACAGTTAGAAGGCAAGTGACAGGCTAAAAGAGAATAAAAGAAAATATATGTCTCATATGTATCAAGCAACACAACAATATACAAAATATACAAAGAACACTCATATGTCAATAAGAAAAATTATGTATGACCCAAGAGAGAAAAACAGACAAAAAATATAAATAAGCAATTCATAGAAATAGAGCTATAAATAGAAAAAAAAACATGAAAAGATGTTCAACATCCTGAATATTCATGGGAAAAATCTTATTTTTAATATTAAAAGAGTAGAAATTTGTTTTAAATTTAGAAAATCGCACTTTTTATTTCTAAGAACTATAATTGATTCTTTCTCATGGTATCCTATTCTGTTTTAATGAGTGTAATATTTCTTAATTTCTCTTACAATAACAACCGCATGCTTTAAAAATGGTCTCCGTTTCCTGTATTAACTATTTTGTCAGAAGTTAACTCATAAAATGACATAATATAACAAAATGAAACAATCGGGTTTTATCCCAGTGCTTGGCAATGTTTAATTATCTAGTTATATTTGTAGAAAAGGTCTGTATTGGCTGATGTGTGTTCGAAGGCGTTTGATCTGGCAGTGAAGACGGATTCGTATTATAGGAGGCAGCTAGGATGACAGGAGAAGGAGAGAGCAAGAGGGATCGAGTGAGGCCAAATGGGCTCCTCTATTTTTTTTTTTTTTTTTTTGAGTGTGGTCGGGGACCTCCTGTGTGTGTAGGGGCTCTGTGTCCTTCAAATCGTTGTTACTCCTAAGGACGGCTGCCTATCTTCTCTAGCTAGTCCCAGTGCTCACACTGGGGCCTTCCTCTTCAGAAGCCTAATTTTATTTGGCCAGTTTAACATGTATATGGTGTAGTCCAGGGTGGAGGCTCAATCAGTGGCTCTGAGAGCTGGGAGCTGAAGCAGGGGTTCCCCAGACCTTCAATTACTAGGGAGATGCCTCTTCAGCTCAGTTTTCTCCTGGCCCCAGTTACTTCTGATTGGAGCTTATTCCCATTCTCTAGCGGGAAAATTTGTTTAGAAGTCTCTTCTTTTACTGAAATGGGGTTTCTGGTTCCTTGCCTCCATTCGTTTTCTCCTACCTGGATTAACTTTTCTAGAAATTCCATACTCTTCTGCTCTGTTGGTATCCTTCCAATTATGGATTCATCTCTATCGCTATATTTCTTTAATGATCTCAGTAGGACTTTTGGGGTGGAAGAGAGGTAAACGGTTAGTCAGCCATCTCACACTGAAAGTCCAAGTATAGTAAGTCCTCACTTCATGTCCTGGAGAGGTTCTCAGAAACTCGCACTTTAATTGAAATGACAGATAACGAAGCCCATTTCACCACAGGCTAATTGATATAAACAGGAGTTAAGTTCCCATGCCATATTTCTGGTCATGAACATATCCCAAAGCTCCAAAAAAAAAAAGACCCCAAACACTTCTGATATTAAACACTAACTGTGAGCTATACATACATTTAAGAAAGATGAAGAAAAACAAGTAAGATAATAATTTTCTAAACTACTTATTCAGTTCGGGGTCACTGTGGCTGGAGCCTGTCCACACAGCTCAGGGTGGGACCCCACCCCGGACAGGATGCCCAGTCTTGGGGCCACTCGCGCCCACACGCACACAGACTGGGATGATGTAGACAGACCAGGTCACCTCACATGCACATCGCTGGGACCTGGGAGGAAAACAGAGCCCCTGAGCAAACCCTCACAGATGGGAGACTAACACGCATGCTCCCCACAGACGGTGGCCCTTCTGGAAACAGATTTGTTTCTTTCTCACAAACATTATAAGGAAAGGACATTGAACAAAGTGATGTCATTCGAAGAGAACCTGCTGTAATGATTTGGGTCCATTTGAGGTAAGTACCTTGAAGTGTATGTATAGTAAATGGTGTGAAGAAATACACCAGAGAAACCTAACCTAGTCTTGATACAGGACCTCACTCGTAAAATTCTTAATCTTTTAGAAGGAAATAATAAGTGACTCTCTTGCAGCGTTCTTAATCTTTTTAGTAAACCTAGTTAAGTTTCCCTCCTTTCTTTGGGCAAAAGGCCCTCTCCCTCAAATCCTGATAATTGCCCTGAAATTATCCACCCCAAATTAAGCAAGCCAGCAGGCATTTTTTAAAACTCATACAAAGAAACAAGTAAGCAGAGAATTAGGTACCAGTTCAGCCAGTCACTCGCACCTGTGCAATGAAGACTCCAAGGAACTTCGACTCACCTGAGCCTCATATACCATCATTATAATATGATTCATATGCCCAGAAGTTCATTAATATCATTATAACAGACCGAATTCTGGGAACGAACATGCGCAGAAAGCAAATGATGAATCACTGAGTCCTGTCAATCTTAGTTGTCAATCAAGGAAGCCCACTCCTCTAAGAAAAGTAACCACCCACAGCAAATGGGGATAAAAAACCCAACGGCTTTGTTACCAGACCTTTTGAGCCACGCTTCTCCTGCTCGGGCCCGCTTCCACGTCTGGAAGTGTCCTTTGCTTTCCCATAAAGCCTTTCTTTTCTACTGTATTTCGGTGCCTTGCTCAGTTCTTTGTTTGAGACATTAAGAACCTGGACAATATGCTAAGAGAGGACCCCCCTGCTATCCGGTAACAGTCTGGCAGGGGGTGGGGGAGGCTCAGGGAAGGCCTTTCTCGTAAATGCGTTTTAAAGGTAGACTAAGTTTGAATTTGGTTTTATTCAGAAGCAGAGAAATAGGCTAGATGGTCTTTAGAGATTTCCTTCATATTAACGATTCACTGGTTTGCTAAGTTTATATTCATAGGTGAGGATTTTTTTTAAAAAATGAAGTAAAAATAAAAGAAAAGAAATTTCTTTTCAAAATCTGAAGACTTAAAAATCTGGAGACTTAAAAATTTGCAATTGTGACATGCTGAGCTCAGCATTTCGGCCAGCACTTCTGACATCACTGCATTGGACTTGCTCAACTTAAATGAGCTTCTCATAGTCAGAGATTTTACTGGAGACTGAAAACCTTGTCCAGGGCTTACCTTCTGGTGGAGAAGGGATGCTCACTTTTTGCCTCAGCAATAATTATCTCCTTTATCTAACTCTCTAATTTTGGGGGGGCAGAAAAGTCATTACAGAAACTATTAACAAAAAACTAAATTGATCTTTCCTATGGAATTTAGAGTAACACGAATTTATATTGTCTTTATTATAATGGTAGTTATTTTACTACCATGATCATACGTTAACCCTCAGCTTTAGGGTGAGAATTATTATTACTCTTTAATCCTGTTAGTAGGATAAACTAGTGGCTGAATCTTAGTGGGGCCAAAGAAGGGATGCTTCTTGTCACAACTGTTAAATTTGAGTTTTTGAAACTTGTGTTTAGTAGATTTTCTCTAGCATCCAGAAATTTGAATGAATGATCTGAGTCCCCAGATTAAGACTGATAAAATAGTCATTTAATGCTACCTCACTAGCCTCATGAACAATCCTCAAGTATGAGCATAAAGTGTCAGAAAGTCTGCTTGAAATGCTTTGGAATCATGGATTTGGGTTCTCCTATAGATCAAGTTCTATCTCCTGTGTACATACAATGTTCACCAAAATACAAAATTACAGCGACTTGTCAAATGATTAACCATGAATTGGCTGCTATTTAGCTATTGCCAACACTTCAGTTAAAAAGTTTGTTATTTGAGAGAAACAGTTGAAGCGATGCATCAGCTTCTCTTCTCTATGCTCCGTCCCTGAGGAACACTATGCTGCCAGGAAGCAATATACATGGACTAGGTCATGTTAACTCCCCACAGATATGATAACTTACTCTCTCAACTTTTGTAAAAGTTTGCTATATGAATAACATTTTGGGTCCTTTGCAAAACCTTAAAATTAAGACACAATCAGTTTGTATCCTTGTTCTTTTGGTATTAAGTGAAAGATATTTCTCTCTCTAATTTGGTTTGGGGGGGCATCTATAAGTTTATTATTACCTCGTTTACATTCTCAAAACTTATGGTCTTGGTCTTTTCTTTTTGCCTTTATATGAGGCCTAGAGAGATTGGTTACTATGACAACCTTAAAGTGGACTCCAGGAATATCACCAATAGCATGACTTTGTGACCAAATCCGGCCACCAGAACTTCATGGTTTTCCACTCTGAAGTCTAAGTGACCATCATTGGGTAAGGAAGCTTTGCGTTTCTTACTGTTTTTGATCAGCTGGATCCTGACACACTTCCTGATGGCAGAATTTGGCCGTTTGGCTTCAACCCTGACTTTTTCCAGCAAAATTCCCTTTCCATGCAAAGTGCCTCCAAAGGCGTCGACCTTCATGGGCTTTCTTGTATTGTTTAAAGTGCCACTTTTAGTCTTGGTAGCTGTGGAGCTTTCCAGAAGTACAAAGACATTGCCCATCCTGCTGGTGCTGCAGGCCCAAGAGAAAGATCTAATATACTCTTTTTTAAAATCTGGTAAAACACACATGACAAAATTTACCACCTTAACTACTGTTCAGTGTAAAGTTCAGTAGTATTAAGTACATTCACATTCATTTACAACCAATCTCCAGAATCTTTCATCTTATAAAACTGGAACTCCAAACCCACTGTGATGGTTGATTTTTATATGCCAACTTGGCCAGGCCAAAGTGTCGAGATATTTGGTCAAATATTATTCTGGATATTTCTGTAGGGTGTTTTTAGACAAGATTTAATTGAAATTGGTAGATTTTGAGTAAAGCAGATGGTCTTCTGTGATGCATGTGGGCATCATTTAATCAGTTGATGGCTTAAATAGAATAAAAGATTGACCTCTTCCAAGTAAGAGGGAACTATGTCAGCAGACAGCCTTCAGACTTCAGCGGCAACAAAGCCTCTTTCCTTGGTCTCCAGCCAGATGGCCTACCCTGCAGATTTGGAACTTGCCACCCTCCATAATAGCACGAGTCAGTTCCTTCAAATAAATCTCTCTCCATGTATCTAAATATCTTACTGGTTCTGTTTCTCTGGAGAACACTGATTGATAAACCCATTAAATAACAACAAATCTCCCCTTGCCCATCTCTCAGGCCCTGGTAACCACCATTCTATTTTCTGTTTCCATGAATTTGACTACTCTAGATACTTTATATAAGTAAAATCATACACTATTTCTCTGTTTGTGACTGGCTTATTTCACTTAGCATAATATCCTCAAGATGCATTTATGTTTTATAGGATGCGTCCAAATTTTCTCCCTTTTTAAGGCTGAATAACTGTCCATTGTGTATATGTACCACATTTTGTTTAGCTATTCATCTGTCAGTGGACACTGGTTGCTTTTACCTTTTGGTTATTGCGAATAATGCTGTTATGAACATGGGTATACAAATATCTTTTCATGACCCTGCTTTCAATTCTTTTGGATATATCTATTCAGAAGTAGATCTGCTGGATCATATGGTAATTCTATTTTTAATTTTTTGGGCAATCATATTGTTTTCCATAGTGAGGCACCAATTTACATTTCCCCCATTAGGGTATATATAAGAGTTCCAATTGCTCTACCTTTTTATCAATTGCTTGTTGTTTCTAGGAATAACAATCTTGCAGGAACTCAAAATAATCTACGGGGGTCATTTTGGTTATGGAATAATACTTTCCATGTGTGTGTAGAGGGGATGCTGATACAGACTAGAGCCAGTTGAGACCCGATACGTACATAATTTAGGGTGAATCTACATATCGAAACAATGATTTAGAAGTGAAAATTTCTGTCAGGAAGTTACTTTGCCCTGCAGTGCTAAATGACTGGAGTGGAAGGTTTTATTGTTTAGAATCTGTGTACAAGCGATCATTCAAGTTTTTTGTTGTTTTGTTGTTGTTTTTGCATAAAATGCATAGTATAATTGTCACCAAGTCGTTTTGAGAGGTAAGCATTTTAGAATTCTGAGGGAGCCGGAACAGTAATGCAGACGGTGCAGACGGGCAAACTCCAGGCCCGACCAGGCCTGCAGATTTACTTCATTTGGCCTGCACATTTGCTGGCCCATGTAGTGTTTGAAAATTTTTTGAATCAGTTGACGACGTTTTTAATGGAGAGATTTCATGCAAAAATCTTGATTTCTAGCTTTTTGGGGAAAAACCAGCTGACCTGGCAAGACTAGGCCTACGTTCTCACATGGGAACAGTTGGCTGGAGCTGAGTAGCAGCTGCCTTTCCGCCTGAGCTTGTGTTATCCAGTTCTCCACGGTCCCACCCACCCTGAGACTGGAGAGCTTGTGCACACCAAGGCGGCAGACTTTTTGGTTCCGCCAGGAACCACTCACCACTTCCCGTAATGTCTAGCGTTACGTCTAGCGGGATGGAAGGCCCATGGTGGGCAGGCAGTGTTTGCTTGATTGTTTGCTAATTCCGATTCTTCATGTGCTAAAATCACTCAGGATCTTTTGCTTTCTTTCTTGGTAGAAAAGGAGACAGTAAGACTATGGCCTTAAATAAATGATAAAAGGAAAAGGATTTAAACAATGCATTGATAGAGGACCTTTAAAAAATAATAATGCAAATGGAAGTTTTTTACACTGCAATTTGGCCTTGAGGAAAACTGAAGAAAACATCGCCCAAGAAATGTTCCAAGCTAAGCCGTCTGTTTAATACAAGAAAGAAACAAGGAGCAAAAGGTTACTCAGTCTTACAGTGGCAGAATTCTTGAGTTAACATAGATAGAAATAGATATAGAAAATGAGGACCATATGGTTGGCTAGATCAGAGCCACTCTGTGTGTGTTTATTTGCAAGGCCACCCACCGAGAAAAATAGTCAAGTTATTGTCTCAGCACATTAATGGCTCCCTTTTAATTACTGAGGCACTTGGAGAAGTTCTTTTTCACTTTCAGGTGATAGCAAGTAAAAAATGTGTTAAAGAAAAATGCAAACAACTTCTCTCTCTCTCTCTCTCTCTCTCTCTCTCTCTCTCTCTCTCGATGATTGTGTGACTAAAAGAAACATGAACGTCTTCTGGAAAATGTGCCTTAATCTCCAACCCAAAACATGGTTTCAAGAAAGCAGTTATTTAAACCTCTGCGTGCAGCATATTTGCTATTATCCCACTGGCCAAAGCGGATCAAATGGCCACGCCCAGAGTCAGCCTGGAAAGGGAAGATCCAGGCCCTAGAATTAGTGAAGTGTGCTTATTCTTTCTACTAAAAATAATGCTTATTTTAAAAATGCCAGGAATATAGAAAATTACCAAGAAACAAGAGAGAAATCACCCAAATTCCACAACCTAATAAAAGCCAACCTTAAAATGTGGTGCACATGACTCCAGAAACTTCTCTGCCCACGTACCTCTCCATTTAGAAGTGATTCTGATCCACTTGGAAGAGTCTCCAGAGATGGTAGAGTACAGAGCCTGGCCTGACCCTGAATCATCCTCCACTCTCCCAGAACATTTTCGATCATTTTAATTCTTTGAATTGTGTGTCTGTTGGCAGGTGTGCCTTGACTCTCCAGAGTTGGAGAATCTAAGAGAAGTTGAAGAGAGGGGGAAGAGGTAATCTACATTCATGGAAAAAGTCAGCAAGAAAGGAAGAGAAGAGAGAAGAAGAGAACAACAACAAAAGCCACCCAGGATGAGGAGGAGAGAGCAAAGCGTGATGCACTGATAGAGATTTGGTGATGAAAGTAGAACTGACTTATCTCTCAGACCCGATGCTGACGGCTCATAATACTTTTAGGGGCTCACGAAAAGTGTTGTAATTTCTTAAACATCAGAAGGAAAATAAATGAACTCTTAGGTCAAGGAAAATGTTTCAATTTATAATATTCGTATATTTAGTATAATGACACAGTCATAAAATTTAATTTTTAATATCTTTTTATGGAGAAGGGCCTCTGAAGGCAAACCTACCTAGGACCCATAAATGCCACAGTGTGGCTCTGGATCCAGTGGCATGTCCCCACCTATTCAAATTTATTAAATATGTGTGTGCATGCATTCTAGAATTTGTTGGCATCTCTGATGCTATTGTTCCAGGCTATGAAACCTGGAAGGAAGGAGGGACGGAGAAAGTGGAGTGATTGCCCCAGAAGTCCTGATTTCAGTTTGGTGCTCTTTGCAGAAAACATGCCATTAGAGACAGTGAATAGGGGGTAGAGACAAATATGGGAAAGAACACAATAGAAATTAAAAATGTAGAAGTCTTTAGAATTGGCTAGCTATTTCCTTAGGCACCAAACTTTCTTCCTGAGATGACACTTAGGTGCTGAAGAAAAGACTTAGGCAGCTCAAAAGAGCAGAAGGGAAAGTAAAAAGACAGTGTTGGCTGCCCAGATAAAGACGGCTTCATTGGCAACCTGCAGAATGAAAAAAAAAATATTTGCAAATCGTATATCTGTCAAGGGGTTAATATCCAAAATATATTAAGAATTCATACAATTCAATGGCTAGAAAAAACAAACAATTCAATTAAAAAGGGCAGAGGATCTGAACAGAACATTTTCTCAAAGATGACATGCCAACAGATACATGAAAAGATGGTCCCCATTACTAATAATCTGGGAAATGCAAATCAAAAGCACAATGAGATATCACCAGTTAGGATGGCTATCAGAAAGACGAGGGATGACGAGTCTTGATGAGGATGTGGAGAAAGAACCCTTGTGCACTGTTGGTGAGAATGGAAATTGGTGCAGCCACTATAGAAAGCAGTATGGAGGTTCCTGAAAGAATTAAAAATAGAATTACCAGATGATCCAGTAATTCTACTTCTGGGTATTTATCCTAATAAAGCAAAAAACACACTTGGAAAGATATATGTATCCCCATATTTATAACAGCATTATTTAAAATAGCCAAGATATGGAAGCAACATAAGTATCTATCAGTGGATGATGGATAAAGAAGTATTCCATGCACAATGGAATACTATTCAGCCATAAAAAGAAAAAAGCCTGCTGCCTGTGAAAACATGGGTCAATCTTAAGGACATTATGCTCAGTGAAATAAGTCAGAGAGAGAAAGGCAAATATCATCTGATCCCCCTTATGTATGGAATCTTTTAAAAAGGCAAAACCAAGCTTATAGATACAGAGAACAAGTTAGTGGTTACCAGAGGGAGTGTTTGGGGGTACAAAATCGATGAAAAGATTAAAATGTACAAACTCCCGGTTATGAAATAAGTGATGGAGATGTAATGTACAGCATGGTGACTATGGTTAATAACCTGTATTATCTCTCTGAAAATTGCTAAGATAATAGATCTTAAAATTTCTCATCATAAGAAAAAAAAATCCTGTAACTATGTGCAGTGACAGATATTAACTAGACTTATTATGGTCATCTGTTTGCCATATACACAAATATTGAGTCGTTTCATTGTGCACCTAAAACTCATATAATGTGTGTCAATTATACCTCTATAAATCAATAAATAAGAAATTTTAGAAAAGACAAAAAAGAGACAGTTTCATTGAGTGTGTTATTACCAGATGTTTCACTTTCCTTTGTAATCATGTTCTAAAAAGAAAAGAAGACACTAGAAAAGCAAGGTCATTTTAGGCCCTTGGTGGAAAGTTGAAGCCTTTTAAAGAAATTTAGTAAAATTGCTTGCTGCTGAGTAGTTCCTGTATTTAAAGGAAAGCTGCAATAAAATTCAGTAAATTTAATGTTCTTAATTGATAAATGTGTTTTCTAAAAAATAATTTCTCACATAAAGATGACCTTTGTTTTTTATAAAACATATATACACATGTATATGTGTGAGGTACGTATATGTGTGTATATATAGAAATATATTGCCTCTTTTTGCTGTATTATCTGTAAATTTTACCCTGAGCTTGAACTTACGGTTTGATAGGTAGCACCAAATGAGTCATTCAAGCAAAAAAAGACATGATCTCATGAGCATTATTTTAAAAGTTCACTTCATTATTCAGAAGTCTTTATGTTTCTGGAAACAACAGACTCTGCCCCTCAAACAGCCAGCTGAGGAAGATGAGATAACCCCACAAAGGCGTGAGGAGAGGATAGTACCTCTGGGAGTCAAGTGCTGATAATCCCATCTCAGAATGTCCTGATGCGTGAGTCGAAGACAGAGGCCACCCCGAATGCCAGCTCTCCAAATGTAAAAGTCTCAGATTATATATTTAAAATTAATTTAGCCTAGACTTGCTCCCCACGATTCACTTGAGGTAGATCTAAGACAGCAAGAACGCGAGTGAGTTTACAGCTAACACAGCGAGCGGCATGTCTTCCTTGTTAGCTGCAGGGGAGAAGAACGTACAGGAAAAGGTGATGTAATGATTGTCTCACTTTCGTGATTCTCTCCCAAATGAATAAGCTTCCACACCAAGGATGAGCTCACTCACTATTCATGGAATAACATCTGGTGAGTGAGGGCCCCCGCTGAACATGCTGTTGGTTTGGCACAATATTTAACCAGCAGAAACCCCATCGTTGTTGTATGTATCACATATGCAGTCTAGTTATACCGTGAAAAAATTGCTTGCAAGGGTAAGGAAATACTCCTAAAAGCGTTTTAACATACAAAATTTTTCCTTGTGAAGCAAGGCATTAACCTGTTCTAAAAGAGATCCTAGGCTATTATTAGAGTGGAATATCTTACACATGTGACAGATGCCTTGTCCTCTTTGGCCGAGGCTCGGATTCTTGCCATAGCTATCTAAGTTTAAATTTCAAATCACGGATAGGAATCTCTCTCCTTCAATTTCCCTTCTCATTCTTAATTTCCAGGCAGGCCTGCCACGCCGACAATGGTGAATTTTGCAGTGTAATCTATCTAATAGATTTACTGTAAATGATGAATCACCCTTGTATTTAAATCTAATGAGGAATGCTATAAGTCAATTTGGTTTTTAAAAATGCAGCAGAGCTAAGGTCATCGTTAAATGTGCTAATACAGAGACATGCAGACGTTCAGAACACACGGCAGTCGGTCCTAATGGGCGCGAAGTGAGAAAGCTCTGAAATCTGGTGTGTGCCAAATAAAGTCTTTAGGGGGATTGCTCACTTAAAATCATGACATTTGGAAAAGAATTTTATTCCATCAGGACTCAGGAAACTTCCTCAAGTTTACGCATCTCTCATTGTTTCCTCGTGAAATATAACGCTTCATTGGAAAGACGCTAACAAGCTATTATTATTTTTATTTAAAAAGACTGATTAGGAAAATAATGCCTACTTACTGAAGAAAGGGGAAATTCAGAGAAGCACAAAGAAAACACAATTTATTCTGATTCCAACCACTCAGACCTTTTGCTGTGTTAGTCATAAATTTAAGTATATGTAAGCATTTTCTCATCTTATTAACTCTTCTACAGTTTAATTCTAAATGGCAATATAATACTACATCATATGTCTGTACCATAATTTATCAAATCAGTTTCCTACTGGATACTTAGCAGACTACTAATTTTTGCTAGTATAAACAAAACTGTGGTAAAGATCTGTATAGCCAAATCTTTGTCCACATAGGTGATTATTTCCTTGGGACATATTTGCAAAAATAAAATTCAGTCAAAGTGAATATATGTTTTTAAGGGTCTCGATGTTGTTTGAGGATGCCTTTATGAGGGAATGGGACACTTGTTTCCTTCTCTGCAAAAGATATCCCCAAGATTAGAGATGCTGTCCCAGGCCCTCTGCCTCAGTCTACCTCTGGTCCCTCACGTATAAAATCAGAGCACTGGAACAATGTGAAGACAAGGATGCTTATCTTGCTAAATGACTTTCATATGTTACCCTCCTTAGTCTGTACAGTAATCCTGGGAGACAGAGTAAGTGACTTGGTGAAATCCAGCCAAAACTTGAACCGGATTTGCTGTCTCAGAAAGTCCATGCACTAAAACACTAAACTACCCATTTTCGTCCAGGGTTATCACTCATGCACTCATTTATTCGTTCATTCCATATACTGTGTAAGAGTCACTGTTTAGGCACAGGAGACATAGTGGTGAACTGAAAAAAACTCCTGAACCTCAGAGATTTTTCTAGTGACAGGCAATAAGTTGCTATATACAGTCGTGCTGCTTAATGACAGGGATGTGATGCGAGAAATGTGTTGTTAGGCGACGCCATTGTTGCGGGAATATCAGAGAGGCGCGTCCGCACACCTAGACGGTACAGCCCACCGAACACCTAGGCCATCAGATATAGTCTATTGCTCCTAGGCTACAAGCCTGTACAGCATGGTAAAACTGTACGAAACAACACAAGATTAAATCAAGAACAAGGGAAATGATGCAATCAAGAGATGCAGTAGATACGAGCTGCTGCCGGCCTAACGCGGCAGACAGTCTCACGGCAAACTTTTTTTTATAAGTAGAAAGAGGGCACTATATGCTACCAATAAAACTACACTATAGCACATAAACCAGTAACATAGTCATTTATTGTCATTGTCAGGTATTATCTACATGATGTATGTGCTCTACTTTTACACCGCGGGCAGCGTGGTGGGCTTGTTTACATCCGCGTCAGCACAAACACGTGAGTAATGTGTTCTGCTACGACACTGTGACTTTACTGTGGCTAGCACGTCCCTGGACGATAGTTGTTCAGCTCCATTATAACCTTATGGGACCACCACCGAGTATGAGGTTTGTCGTTGACGGAAACGTCATTGTGCAGTACATGAATGCAACATCAGGTAGCAAGTTCTGTGAAGAAAGATAAAGCACAGAAGAGGGGAATAGGATGTGGAGGACCCGTCAGAGGTGGGCAGAGTGAGTGATGCTGTCATAGGGAGACATGGAGGACAAACTCTCCAGTTCCAGGAGCCGCAGTGCAAAGGCTCCCAGACCGGAACCACTCTGTGTGTTTGGGGAACCGCACAGGGGTCGTCGGGTCTGGATGAGCACAGTGAGACATGGGAGGGTCAGTTTCTACTGGAGTCTGTGAGTGGGTCAACCAACTCTGGGGGTGGGAGGAGCTGGAGGTCAGAGATACAGTCCAGGTCGCCAGCGCCGGTGGAATTCACACCACCTCTGCAGCTCTGAGAGGAGAGGTGGCTGCACATCGACCTGATTCTCCTATTCTTGAATTGGCTGTAGGTAGCTGGGAACTTAGGCCACGCCTTAAAACCCCAGCCTTCCATGCCCAGGAATAGCCCACGCCAGCTATTTCTGGACTCAAGGCAAGAATTCAGATCCACGGCTTAACTGGCCAAACGTATTGGTTACCCACCCTCTCCAGAGCAGGTGTGGCTCCTGCTCCCGAAACCACTGCTCATATCAAAACAGAAAATAAACAATGTCTTTGGCTGGAATGACCTTGCAGAATTGGGAAAACAGCCATTTTAAAGTTCAAAATGATGTGCTTATTAATCACTTTAGAGGACAAATACATCTATCCAGAGACCAGCTGTTTCCTGATGTCATTTGAACTCTTTAATCCCACCTGCTTTGCTGCAGGAAGGAATCTAACATCCTTTCCATTCTTGTGAATGTGTCTTTTTTTACATTTAATTTTGGGTTAAATTAATTCATTATACAGTATCGAAAATCTAGATGTACTAACAGACCAATTTCCAAGGGTCTAGTTACAATATCATTGCCTGGTGGGACTTAACCTGCACCAAACAAACTGGGTAACACAATGCTCTTTATACGTAAGAGATGTGAAGCCGAGAGCTTTTGGTATTCTAGGGTAAGAGCTCATGAAATTGAGTGCCAGAAAAACTAGAAAGCTTTAGAATCTTTCAGTTTCAACATTTAAATCATGCTATGTACACTAAGGGGGGAAACCTTGACAGCTGGGACCAGGATCTGTTTTAGGGAAATATTCCATCAACTGTTTGGGCGGAAGGTGCATCCTGAGGACAGGGGTAGCTGGAGACAAAGAACCGTCAGAGTTGAACTGCTCTACAATAAACGCCTGAAGCTGGGGAAAACTGAGCAGACCGGGGCGTGTGGGAGAGTATCTAGTGGAGCGATGCCGTGATATATCTTAAAACCTTTTTAGGGTGTTGAATATGCAGTGTTCAGTTTTATGAACTTTTTATCTCTGTGATGTCAATCCCACTTTCACCGTCCCAAATCTTTAGTAAATTCTGTTATGGACATAAATGCCTTGTGTGAATGCCAGGCTTGGGTGAGCATGTGTCCTGAGGACGCAGAGGGCCTGAGTTTCATGTTTGGGTGAATGTGGTGCAGAATAGGACAGTGTGTGCCACATGGCAAGATAAACTGTCACGTAAACTGATCAGCAGAAGCAGCATTCAGAGCCAGAAATACCAATGAGAGTAAAAGTCTGCTGGGAATTCCCAGAAATGTGGGGACGGACACTGGACTTTCACTGCAGAAATATGGAATGGGAGTTTGAACCATCATGAGGCAAAGGGGCTCATTCTACATCTGGGTTACATGTTAATAACCCATGTTACTTCCGAAGTGTATGGTCATAGTGAAGGTATAAATTGTAGACACTGAGATTTCTCACCCCTTAGTAACAACTAGGCCGTAGGCTAAATGCCTAGAAGTTGCCCAGCTGTGTCTGGTCTAGATATTTGTAAAGACTCACTAGATTCTACATTTCCTAGTTTTTTTTTTTTCTGTGGCCCTGAAGTAGTTCTTCATAGGACTGGATCAGAGGCTTTATGAAGTGGCACACAAATCTCATGGAGGTTATATGCTATTGTGATATTCCCAAAGAAAATGCTCATAGCAAAGCATCAGAAAATATCAAGCTAGAGAGATATTTGTTGAGTGTGGTTCCTTGAGACTCCTCGGTTCTTCATATAGGAGATAGGTCTGAGTTAGGGGCAATTGCACTTTGCATCACCGTGGTTAGTTCTTAGTTCAGGGAAAGCCCCAGTGAGAGACTCACAAAACTTCTCATCAGTCATGCACCTCTAAAACTTTTCCATACTTTCTATAAAGTTGGAAGAAGAGAAAAAGCCTTTAGTAAGCTTTGTCGCCTGGATAAAACGGATTCCAGGTGCAATTCTTGGTATGCCACATCACCATTTTTCTTCACTGACCATAAGTTACTCAATAATTACTAGCCATCATGTGTATAAATGTATTGTGCGTATGTTCTGAAGACAAGCCTGTGGCAAATGCAATTGGTTCAATATTTAAAAGAGGCTGGAGCCAGCAGGACTGGCCAGAGAGCTCTGTTTAACAACTGATTGTTGAGGATATATAGGATCTGTGATGTCGTATTAATGTGCTAGAAAATCCCTTTCTGAAGGTTCACATTTGGCTATGTGTAGAATAACACCGTAAGCTGGAGAAGGGCTTTTTGATTACATACGTAGGATTTGCTTATGTTTATCAGAAGGGTAACTTTTCCTATCTTCATTCCCACCCTTAGAAAAGGTGATTTTTATCTGGACACAGGCACATTTTGTTTGCAAAAAGAGAAACTCAGTTCGATTCAGTTTAAGTAAAACTTGAGCTAAACTAAAAGAATGCTGGAATGACTCGGAGAATTGAAAGATGGTTCTTAGGCACTATAGCAATTTTGAAGACCTCAATAACTGGAATCAAGCACTCAAACACTAAATAGCATAGTCTTCTGAATCTCATTCCTGCTTTTCAGTGCATATAGGTTTTATTCTGTTTTACTGTGGAGGAGAAGTTCTGTCTTTATGGTGGAAAACAGGATTTTAGTCAGTCCTGGGCTTTCACAGGTCTACAGAGGAAAAGGGGTTTCTCTTATGCCACGTTAGGTTATAAAATCTTGGAGCAGGACTCTGACTGGCCAGGCGCGAAGGATATTTCCAAGTCTTGAATGAATTGTTATGGCTGAGAATATAAAGTCTCATGATGGGCTCACGTGTCCTTTCCTGAGATTCAGGGCGTAGATTCTCTTACCTAAGAAAGAGTCGTGGGTCGTTGTGCCCTGGGCAAGCCATTCCAGTTTGCGGTCTCTTGCCATTCTCCCACTGCCTCCCTTCACACAGGTCATCAGGAAGGAAAGGCCTGCCAAGTGAATTCAACTTGGCCCAAAGAACGAAAGAACTTTGAAAGCTGCTTCTTCGTTTTATGTAACAAATGCCGGCCATCGAGGTAGATGGTTCTGTTGCTTGGCAAGGTAGGCTTTATTTCTGAAGCACAGGTAGACCTCTGGAAATTGCCTGAAAGTAGGAAAAAGAAATTAAACTTCTTGCTACAGACTTTTAAAATGCTGTGTGTTGGGGGAGGGGGGCGGGCAAGGGGCTGGGGAACTTCACATTTAGAAAGTTTACCTTCTTTAATATAGATTTAGAGTGTACTACCTTGAAAAGTATTGCCCCTACTAGAAAAGATATGTGGAATGTGCCTAGTGCAACAGCTACCCACCAGAAAAGCCTCAAGAAGGATGAAGAGCATAGGTTCACATCGAAATGGCATGGAAACTTCAAAGGAGAGCTCGGATTTACCGTGCAAGGCTCACCTTGGCTGTCCTCTGAGACTCCCCATTAAAATGATGCCCTGTGGAGCTACTGTGCCCTTGAGCTATCCAGGTGGAGGCCCAGGGTCAAGGGTGGGGTTTATTCAGCATAATAAAGACTTGCATTTGGAGGATGAAGGAACTAAGCCATTCTTAAGAGGGGAAAGCAGAAGCTAGACTTCAAGTAAGGAGCAAAGTCAGAAACTAGGATCTTTGCACAAAAGGACACCTGTAAAGGACTTACAATTTTCCCCTTTGGGCTGTGAGAATTGCCACATTTGTCATCCAATTTTATTTTCTCTTCTAAATCATAAATCTCCCTAGTTTCAACCAACCCTTTCATTAAGTCTATTAGATATGCACAATTTCCTTATTGGTATGGTGGGAAATTAAAGGGAAGAGCAACAAAAGGAAGTGTGATGTTATATCCTTCCATGGAGACCATCATCACAGCATGGGAAAAGGAATTCCAGATTGTCCAGGTGGGGAGCAGGATGGAGAATCCGAGGAGAGCCGAGCGCAAGGGACAGGAACAAGTGAGTCACAGAAGCAGCTGCAAAGAGGATCACTCAGGAGCAAATGTGAGGCAAACGTTTTTTCTGAAACATCCTCCTTTTTCTGAAACATTCTAGCGGAAGGTGATCCTCAGGTTGAGAAGTGGGAATGGTGCCAGGGGGAGGTAAACATTGACTTTTTTCTCTGTTGTTAGACTCTTTCCTCCTCTTTTTTCCTCCCTTCTCTTTCTCAATATTTATTAAATTAATGTCTCCTCCCAAGATGGCTCACAGGTACTTTGCTTAAATGAGTATTATAGAGCTGATTTTATTCTACTGTGAATTTGTATTAATCACATGTTTGTTATCCCCACTGGATTGCAAACACAGTGACTATTACCTGCTCACGGAGGCGGGAGATTGCCTGAGACAGTGATTTGCATACAGTGGGTGCTTAATAAACGTTTTCAAATTGATTTGAAAATGGTTTACTTAGTTAATTTGCTTTTCTACATAAGTTGATTAAGTTCCAGTCTAATCCTGTCTGTACCCTTATGTTGCCATATTACCTAAAATATTTTAATAACTTATCATTTTGAAACAACACTATATTGAATTAGTTTCTTGTGAAGCTTCTCAAGGAAGCAAAAATCACAAATCTTTCAGGTGTCATAAAATCAAAGACTCCATTATTCTTCCACAAATGGAAACAACAATGGAGCATTTCCTCTTTCGGAAAATTCCTGATGCTTTTAGGATGATTTCCACTTCCGATTAAGAAGTTAGGCTGTTTTAGGAAGAGTAACTAACTGTTGGGTGAAGGAGTGTCAGGTTTTTATTGGTCCAACCAGAGGAGTTAGCTATTGAGAAATTAATACTTTAAACATTGTATGCTTGACAAACAACCTGCAACTTCAACCTTCTCTTTATGAGTTTTATTTTCCCCAGCTTTATTGAGATATAATTAACATGTCACATTGTGTAAGTTTAAGGTGCAGAATGTGATAATTTGATATACGTATGTATTGTGAAATGTTTACCACAATAAAGTTAGTTAACACATCCATCACCTCACATAGTTACAGTGTGTGTATGTGTTGAGAATTTTTAAGATTTACTGTCTCAACAATTTTCAAATATACAACATGGTATTACTAATAATAGTAACCCCAGATCTTATTCATTTTATAACCAGAAGTTTGTACCCTTTAACCACCTTCACCTTCCTGACAGTATCACCCCCTCCCCAGTCTGCTCTATTTCTGTGAGTTCTGTTTTTCAGATTCCACGTATGAGTAAGATCGTACGGTATTAGCCTTTTTCTGTATGACTTATTTAACTTAGCATACTGCCCTTCAGGTTCATCCATGTTGTTGCAAATGACAAAATTTCATTCTTTTTTATGGCTGATGAGTATTCTATTGTGTATATACACCACATTTCTTTTATCCATTCATCTGTTGATGAACACAGTCATTCTCATGTTTTGGCTATTGTAAATAATGCCATGAATGTGGGGTGCAGATATCCATCTCTTCAAGAGTGTGATTTCTTTGCTTTCAGATATATACCCAAAGTGGAATTGCTGAATCACGTGGCAGTTCTATTTTTAATTTTTTAAGGAACCTCCATACTGTTTTCCATAGTGGCTGGACCAATTTACCTTCTCACCAGTGGTGTACAAGGATTCCCTTTTCTCCACATCCTTACCAGCACTTGTCATCATTTGTCTTTTTTCGTAATAGCCGTCTCACAGGTGTGGTATGATATCTCACTGTGGTTTTAATTTGTGTTTTTCCGGGGGTTAATGACGTTGAACACCATTTCATGTACCTGCTGGTTATTTGAATATCTACTATGGAAAATGTCTATTAAGGTCCTTGGCCCGTTTTTAAATTGGATTATTTAGTTTTTTCATTTGTTTGTTTTGTTTTGTTTTGCTATTGAGTTGCATGCATTCTTTATGTATTTTTTGGATATTAGCCTTATATCCGATACGCAGTTTACAAATATTTTTCCCGTTCTGCGGGTTATCTTTTCATTTTGTTGTTTCTTTTGCACGCAGTAGCTTCCGTAGTTTGATATAGTCCCACTTATTTATTTCGTCTTCGTTACTTGTACTTACGGTGTCACATTTTAAAAAAAGTCATTGCCAAAAGCAATGTCAAGGAGCTTTTTCTTTACGTTTTCTTCTAGGAGTTTTGTGGTTTCAAATCTTACTTGTCAGTCTTCAGTCCGTTGAGGGTTAACTTTTGCGAGAAGCGTCAGACAGGTGTACTGTTTCAGGTAGCGCCCGGTGAATCCGCATGACTGCGTGTCCAAGGCAGCCTCCTCGGCGGTCATCGTCCGACACGTGTTCCTTGCATTGCACCTCGTGTATTTCAGCATCGTGGTGCTCTGAGACTTTATCACCGTCAAATCTTCATTTCTCATCGATAACTAGTTTCGAAAGTAAATCTGCTTTTCATATTTTAAAAAACCCAGCAAATTATTCTACTAGGAATTTGATTGGAATCAGAATTCAGTTACTTTATTAAATGTGAATATGAAATCCAAAGACAAATTTTTAGCATCGATACTATGGAATTAAGTATTTTTCTCATGTTCTTCTCGTTTCGAATGTATAAGGACACCTCCTCAAATTCACGCACACACCAGTTAACTAAACCATAAATCGTAGTGTCATCCTCGGGCGCCTGCTAAATCTGATAACTCTTCAAGAGCTATCAATTTTACTTCCAAGCGTGTCTCTCCACCCTTTCTCTCCACTCCTCCCTCCCTTGAAGCACCACAGCAGACTCTTGCTGGTTTCTCACTGTCTGGTTCTAGTCCATTCTCTATACTGTTGCCAGAAAGATATTTCTTTAAACACAAACCTGATGATGTGACTGCCTGACTCACGATTGGTGTAGTGGCTCCTGGTACCTTCGGAATGTAGACTCCATTTCATTTACTTTTTTAACAGATTCCACCTCATCCCCTACCATAGCAAACTCTGCACAGGCCTTCAGACATGTTGCGTGCTCTCTTACGTATGGGTCTTTGCATATACTGTTCCCTCTCGCCCAGCTTACTCCTAGTGTACCCTCAGGTCTAACTTTTGACACCAGTTTAATTGAAAACTTCACCTTTATTGCCCAAAGGAGGAGTTAATTGCCCTGCCATGTGCTTCCCTAATACTGTGCTTAAACTTATCTCAGCATTTACATTGATGTCTTGCAATTAACTGTTGATTTGTCCATCTCGGTCAGTAAACTGTAGGCTCCTTGAAAGTAGGGATTGTTTCTTATTTGTTTAATCTTCAGTGCCTGGCATTAGTCTGGCAGAAGATAGGCACTTAATAAATGTACCTTGGAGAAAAAAATGGAAGGATGAAAAGTCCTGACTTATCAGCTTTGCCCTCATCTTTCTTGAGAAGTGATAGGAATATCTATTTACTCTGATGTCAGCCTTTATTGAGCCCGCTGAGCAGTAAAGTGAACAATTCACAGCTCTCTGACTAACAGAGATGATGGAAGTAATTGCTCGTCCCCACTGCAGGAGCCCATAAATAAGATGAATGAATCATGGTTATGTTCCTGGTATGGATGCCACGAAAATGGTCTCAGGACTCCTGGCAACTCTCTCGAAATTAAGACAAATTTTAGTGTTGGCTGCTTGAAGTGTTTTCTGGCACATTTATTTCCAAGCAGCACATCTGGCAGACAGATAGTATCATAAAATTGAACCTGATTGTGTTGGACAAGCAAACTGCGCTTCTGGTAACTTAGGCACAAAAGCTGCATTTATTCTCTCTCTCATTCACTGAGGTATGTCGTGGTGACTAACAAAGACATATCTGAGATGGGTGTGAGTCTAGGGCAGGGTTAGGGCCTAAATTTGGCTGCTGAATGCATGTCCATTGACCTTTTCAGTATCTGGCAAACTCTATTTTGAAAACAGGTTTGATTTTTAAAGTATGACTAGAAAAAGTCTTAGCTGAGCACAGGTTCCCACCCAGTGCCCCACTCCCAAATAAGAGAACAATGGTCTCTGTCTTTAAAGAATTACAAACTATCCTTTGATAGTTAGGCTCCACATGAAAGGTAATTTTTTAATTGCTAGAGCCTTCACTTTGAAGTTGTCTCAGTTAGGAATTGAGTTCTGTTGTGGATGTAAAAATCTATAAATAATTAGAGGCTTTGATAAACTGGGGCTTTATTTTTCTCGCGTAATAAGTTCAGAGGTAGAAAATTTGGAGTTGGTAAAGCAGCTCCAGATTGCCGTCATAACTATTGTTGGTTGAAATGTGTCCCCACAATAGATGCTGCAGTCCTAACCCCCAGTACCTGTGAATGTGACTTTATTTGGAAATAGGGTCTTTGCAGGTGTCATCAACCTGAGAGGCGATCATTAGGATCTGCCCTGATCTAATAGGACTGGTGTCCTGATAAGAAGAGGGAAATTTGGATAGAGCACAGAAGGCAAGGGAGGACCCTCCCCTTGGCTTTCGAAGGAGGCATGTCCTCCTGGAACCTTGATATCAGACTCCTACCCTCCCGAACAGTGAGAGAATACGTTTCTGTTGTTCTGAGCCGTTCGGTCTGTGGTTCTTTGTTACGGCAGCCTTACGACTAATTACTTTTCCGCTCAGCTGTGCTCATTGTCTCGCATTCACATCGTGGTTGCTGCACCTCCAGTATCGTGTCCCAGTTCCAGGCTGGAAGAAGAGAAAAGGCAAGAAGAGAAAAGGCAAGGAATGACAGGTAACTGCGAGGGGAGTCTACCCTCTTTGAAAGAGCTTTACTGGAAGCCTCACTCAGCAACTCGTGCTCCCAGATTTTAGCTGAACACAATGTTGATGTACATTAAATCAGAGGTCTCTTAGTAAGGAAGAAGGGAAATGGATATCGAGTGGACATTAATAGTGTTTAAAACAGTAATCCCTTGGCTAAGAGGTTCATAAATAATTTTAGGATAGGGTAAAACTAAGCTATCCTAAATTAATAGAATCTCATGTGCTTCTCTCTCTAAAAAAAATTGGGAATAATAGAATCTAAAAGCTAAAAGTACACGTAAGGCTGTCCAGTCGACGCCTCTCATTTTATCCATGAAGAGTGTCAGAGATGTGAGCGGCATAGCCGGAGTTTAAGGTAGTAGCAGGGCCCTGATTGTCACATGTGAACGTTTGCCATTATGTTTGCTTCAATAACTAACACGGTGTGCAGTTCATCTGTAGAAGGTAAGATTCTGACAACTTTTTACCGAGCTAAATGTGGATAGTCCACGAGACACACAAAACACTGACCCAAACAGTAAACGTGGCAACTTTACTTTTTATGTTTTATTTCCAAGCTTGAAACAGAAAAAGAAAGTTTTAGTCCTTAAAGCATAGGAACAGCAACTTAGATGATGACTAATATTTGGGTAAGACAGAACAAAACAAACAAATAAAAAACCACAATAGCTTTCTGTGAATTAGTCTATTCAACTGTGTTTACTCTATGATTAGATTCCTAGACAAAGACATTTAAAATGTAAAAGTTCAGTTGATTTTAGAACTTCCCCAAAGGGTGAGGAAAGTAATTCACTCACACCTTTCCAAAAAAGCTATTTGGAAAAAGTGTTAAAATTCGGAAGACCTTTGGATTAATGTATGTCCTTGAAATTGATCCATGAGTGTCAGGAGTTCAGAAGACTGTGATTCATGTGTAAAAAGTGCACTTCAGAGTTAATGGAGCTACCCTGAATGCCATGAAGTTTTATATTAAAAAAAATACATTTATCATTCAGGTAAGGTGTTATATTCATTGTATTAATAAATATTACTCACATAATATACACAGGGGTCATATAATGAAATCTAACCCGCTCATCAAGAGTACCAGGATGTAAACCCATCATTTAGGTTAGGAAAATAGGCCTCCATTCTAAAAAAGACATTAATAGTAGTTGATAGTTCCTTGCAATACGAGCATTGTTTTTGAACTGTCCAGTGAAACCTGCCTGGAAAAATTTGTTTCAGAATGATATGTGCTCTAATGCTCAGGGGTACTATTCTCTGAGTCATTCTAATTCTGGCTTACATTCTGCTGAATTAAGCATTGCCTCAGAATGAGGAGTCATGAGACAACCTGAGGCCAGCAGGAGATCAGAAAAGGGAGACTTAAGGACAAAATCAGCAGCAGCTCGTCCTGAGACATAACTTCCAGACAAGCTGCTCCTTGTCCAGTGGTTTAAATTTTTTTATTGCCCTTATCAATAGACAGTACATTTCAATGGTTTGATATTTGAAAAATGCAAAAGAGGAGGAAGAGAAGAATCGCCCTTATTCCTGCTCCCAGCCACCCCTTTCTTAAGACAGACAATGTTATCAATTTTTAGTGTATTGTAATAGTGTATTATGTATTTGTGTATTTATTTACTCTTTGTTATATAAAATTTCTAATGTACATAAAATAAATAGAACAGTAAAATAGATAAGACTCATTCTTCATTTCTCCACTGGATTATGATACAGCAAACCCTAGACAACATATTTTATCTATAAATGTTTTATTATGTATCTATCAAAAATAAGAACTCATTTTTAAAAAGCAAACTATAACACCAATATCAAATGCCACCAAATTAATAATAATTTACTTATATTATAAAATGACAAACCATCAAACGAGTCAATGTTTACAGTTCTGTCATAATTTTTTTAAATTTCACCTTCCCTGTTTTTTGCTTATCTGTTTGTTTTGTTTTGTTTTTTGCTTAGTAACTTATATTTTTAAGAACTTTGCTTTTTCATTCTGTGGAGTTACTTATATTTTAGATTTAGCCGATTGCATCTTCCTATAGAATTTTAAAAATTTCAAATTTCGAACCATTGATTACCTGGCTTTTTCACTTCTGGATTTAACTAGTCAATATTTTTCATCTTGTCTAAGTAAAAAAAAAAAACAACATTAATTGGTACTAATGGAAAATGAAGAGAATTTGCTGTTTGATACAAGCCAAAATTGTGGAGTTTATCATCTCTTCTTTCTTTCTTTCCTTCCTTGCGTCCTTGCTTTCTTCCTTCCTTTGGTACCTCACAGAAATCTATCCCAAATCCCACTGGCCTTCCTTTTAAGATATAGCCAGGCTTCGAATGCTTCTCCCCACCTCACTCCTACCACGCTGGCCCCAGTCTCCCTCCCGGACTATAGCAATAGCTTCCTAGTGTTTCTCCCCGCGTTTCTCTTTGTTCCTTTTACCTTTAGAACCGGAGTGATCCTAATTAAACCCCAGCCAGATCACATCACTCACTCCTCTGCTGAGAACCTCCCACTGGCTTCTTCCTTTACGTAGAGAAAAGCCGAAATCCTTACGACGGCCTCCGAGTCCCTTTCTGATCTGCCCATCTGCCCCTTAAATCTCTTTGACCTCATCTACCAATCACTCTCAACCGCTCTCATTCTCCAGTCGCCTTGTGTTTTCCTTGAACACATCAGGCGTACTACTACCCCGCTAGCTATTTCCTTTATCTACAGTACCCCTTCACCAGCTAGCCACGTGGCTTGCTCCCTCATGGCCTTCAGCTCCCTAATCATCACCTTTTAGATGAGGCCTTACTGACTTACTACCCTGTTTAAAATTTCAGCCCCAACTCCAGACTCTGCACTCCCCATCCTTCTTGCCCTGTCTTGTTTTTCTTCATAGCATTTGGCATCTACTATGTGACTTATGTATTTTGTTTTATTTTCCTGTCTTTTTCCATTAGAGTGTGATCTCCGTGAGAGATTTTTGTCTATTTTGTTTACTGCTTTATCTTCAATGCCCAGAACAGCGCCCAATAAACATTTTTCAGATGGGGAGATTTCAGACATTCATGAAATCTTCCTTCTTTCTTTTGCATAAGACATTTTTTTCCAAATTATGCTTGCCGGGAACATGTACAGAACAGAGCTTATAGTACTAGAAAGCTGGCTAACCCTTGTAATCAGTCTGCCTGTACTTATTCTTATATAGAAGTAAAGTTGCTTTATTGCTTTATTTATGGGGTAAGGTGGATGGTTGCTTTGGAAATATGACCACTAAGCACTTTTAATAGGTTATATCATGTCCCCCCAAATTCAGATGTTGACGTTCTCGCCTGCAGGGGCTCAGACTGTGACCTTATTTGTAAACAAGGTTGTTGAAAAGGTAATTCGTTAAGACAAGGTCATCCTGGAATAGGTGGGTCCCTAATCCTGTATGACTAGGGTCCTTATAGAGGAGAGAAATCTGGACACAGACGCCCATACAAGGAGGCTGTCACGTGAAGATGAAGACAGATATCTGCTAGCCAGGGAATGCCGGAGGTTGCCAAAGAGGCCTGGAAAAGTCTCCCGCAGAAGGAACCAACAAGGCCGACAGGCTGCTCTCAGGCTTCTAGCCTTCATGGCTGTGAGACAATACCTTCTGTTTGAAGCCACACGTTTGCGGCACTTCGTAACGACCGCCCTAGGAAATGGCATCTTTTTTTGTTACAAGTCGTGCACATAATTGCTGCAGATTAAGCAGGCCACCAGAACGTGTTGAATGGGCACTGGGAACGCGATGCCCCGAGTCTGCTTCGAGGAGGGGAGGATGGGAAATAAAATCATTCGGGTCTAATTCCCACCAGGGCGGCAACCATGTCATTTAATAGTCAGTTCCTAGGACCGAGCCTGCTTCTCAGCACACATTTGTTGAGCCTAGCTAAATATCAGGCAGAGCAGTAGCTCTGTGCCAAGCGAGTGACCTTAGGTGAGAGAGCTTCGGTGGGCTGGTGCTCCCTGATGCATTCGTGAAACGTAACCAACCGTCCTGATTTCACATGGCCAGCAGTCCCAGGACCGAAGAATCCCACGGTTCTGCACTGTTACTTGATTTCACTTTATTTAGGCATATAGTATGTGATCTTTAAGATCTATTTCTAGGACTATTAGTAGGTACAAATTTATGATATCCTTAATCAGGTGGTTCAACATTCCTTCAAACTCAGATTTGTTATTCTGTTGTTAAATTACTATGTTACATTTCTAAAAACTCCCCTTAAAGGCTGATGTGAATACAAACTATTCTTTCTTCAGAAGGGTGTTTGAAGTCACAGTAGGTATTCCTAACAGATTGCCTTTCTTGGTTGGTTATTTTACATCAGAGGAGAAAATAATGCTATTGTTGTGGATTAAAATATCATGTTTTAAATGTTGTAGCTATTAAGTATCGAGGACATGGAAAACCAAAATAGTAATGGCAAAGATATAGGATAAAAGTAATGGGATCCAATATGATATTTTTGAAATATGCTTATTTATGTGAGTTCAGAATGGATGTAATTGCTTGGACAACTTGGGCAAAAAAAATTTTTCTATCTGAAATATTTTAAAGAAGAAATCATAATTCTTTAATGCTTGAGATTTTAAGATGTCTCTTTCATCTATCTATGGTTGATTTAAAAGGGCCACAATTCCTTGATTTGCTACCCCTTGAGAGGTACGGTCTGGTTCCTTTCCCCTTGACCCTGGCTGACCAGAGCTGCTAAACCAGGAGACTGGAAGCTTTGGTCTGGTCCTCTGGGTTATCACTGAAGAAGTCTTGATAGCCCTGTGGCTACCATACTATAAAGAGACCCAAGGCAGCCATGCAGAGAGGATGTGGGGGGGGGTGGTGAAGAGAGAGACAGAGAGAGAGGAATAGAGGTAGATATTGAGATTGAGGGAGAGAAAGGGAGGGCCAGGTCCCTCTTCCCGCCTCTTCTAGCCCTCTGTCTCTTTGTGTCATCCTAGCTGAGGCCCCAGACAATGTAGAGCAGAGACAAGCTGTCTCCGCTCTGTCCTGTCTAAATCCCTTACCCACAGAAAAGTAAGACATAATAATCATAAATTGTTGTTTTAAGCCACTAACGCTTGGAGTAATTTGTTATGTTTCAGTAGGTACACCATTTTTCACGTACGGATAGTTTCAGGTTATGTCATATAACTTCCTAGGTGTTCTATTTATGGTATCCGATGATCTCTCCAGTCTTCAACATTAGAATTTCTTCTTTGATTATATTTGTGCCCAGTATATGCTGATTAATTTCTTTTTACTCAGCAATCAACTGTTTGTGCCCCTTACTTGAAGCAAAAGATGCCAAAGCACTGTTTTGTGCACTTTTTTTTTTTCTTTTTGGCATGGCATGTAAAATTAGGCTCACTAAATTTTTGTTTTTAAATTTGTGTCTTTGCTCATGGAGATTTTCTTTAATTGATTTAGGAAAAGGCGGACTTCTCGTTAGCACCAACAGAATGTCAAAAACATTGCTGTTAGCTTTCAAGTACAATATAATATGTGTTTATAAATACAATTAGTAAGTGGACTTGCTACCCTCTTTGGGTGCCTACCAGAAACTTTATAATGTTTGGCACATTTAAATTTTCAGTAAACACTGTTTATTACTACCCTTCCCTTTTTTTTTTCTTTTTGCTGCTATGAAATATTTCTGCTTTTGGAAAACCTAACTCCAGTTACAACTACATTCTGTTTCACACCTATATTTTAACCATTGACGATGTGAACTTAAAAAAGCAACTGTTTTCATTGCTGGCAGTTAAAGAGAAATTAGAAGTAGAGCGTATTGCTGGTAAGGGATATACAAGGTTCCTCTAGCAATTAACATTTAAAGGGCTTATATTAGAAGCTTCCACTGAAGGCAATTCATTTTCCTTTAAAAGAGATGTATTTGGCACATGAAATCAAATTCAGTTTTAAAATTCACTTTCTACCCCCAGAATTAGGTCAGACATATGGTAACAGTTGTTTAATGTGCCAACAAACTAGAGTGTTTGTTTGTATCAAGTTTAACAAATTACAAACATCCACAGGAACGTGAAAAAAATTCTCTTTAGATGAAGTCAATTGCGCTTTGTATGCTTCAGCGTCTCTTTTATTAAATGAGTCTCATGCTTTGACAAAACAAAGGGCTGAGGAAATTCTGCACAAGGAAAATTGCTGTATTTTAACTTGAATATAAATCGAGTGGTAGAATACCCAATTATTCCATGTCTCTTTAATGGTGTAATGAAGCGCTTTCTTATATGTGTACTTCACGTCTCAAATGAAGTTTGTAGCCTTGATCTTCAACTGCATTTTATTTTCAATCACAACACCACTACAGGCTTCAGTACAACTTATAAAAATAACACCCAAAAGGAAGTTTAAGTTGGGTATATTGGCTAAGCTCAGAGGCTGGTAAAGGGTCTTAGCTTCCGTGGGGCTGTGCACAGTGTGTGACTCAAGCAATACTACAAGTCACTCCAAGATGCATACTCAATGTGACTGTTAGACTTTTAGTAGGAATAAAAAGGGTTTAGTGGGAATTTACAGCAGTTCTTTGAGCTTCCTCAAATTTTGACTCTGCTTTATAAGATAAACTACAGCGAGCCCCCAGGGGAGAGACTGTTGTGGAGAACGTGTCAGGCTTTTAGTATAAAGGTCAGCTTTGCACTCACTTCGTTACCGACATGCTCAAAGAAAATTTATTGAGGCCTTCTTCCCAATTCCGAGATAAAACAATTGGCCTGAGTTCGTTCCTTTTAAATACCTCGTTGACCTGGAAAGAGACAATTCTCATCTATCTAGAGGTGCTATCGGAATTGCTGTCATTCTGTGGAGCACATTCGGATGGTGCTATTTATATTCGTTCTCTGGAGCAGAGCATTATCTATAGCTGCAGAGCCATCTACAAAGTGACACAGGAAATTCGATTCACGGTGGGGCAGATGATCTAAATTACTTTTTGTTTCTCATCCTAAAGGCCCCCTCATAAAATCGACAAGCTTTGGCCAAGTTCTCCAAAGAGTCTTTTAACCACCACATGCGTTAGTTCCTGCCTCTGTGCCTTGACTGATGGCTTGGCGGCAGCTATGTGGGTGGCTTCGGAGTTGCGTTCAGGGCTTTCATGTGGTTTTGGGGGCCGATGAGCTGTTTCAACTGCCTCATCCTTACGGGTAGCATCTCAAATTTGACTGGCTCTGTTGCACACATCTCTAGTCATCCACGAGAAAGATTTCGTGAAAATTCCTGTGATATAAACACAAACTTGTCTTCTTTTCCCAGCATGGAAAATTAAGACTTGGAAGAATTAGATCGCATCTCATTTTAATGACTAGGAAGCCAACAAAAGCATCACCATCCTTGTTGCAGTCAAGTCCCTAAAAGTTCTATGAATTAGAAGATAAAATTTAAAAGGAAGAAAAAAAACTCGTTTGTATCTGCCCTGTTACTTGACCATGACTAAGCACATAGTTCATCATAGAAAGCAGTAGACAATCTGCCCTGTTTGCCAAATATTTATTGAGCACCTATTATGTTCCAGGCGCTATACTAGGTAATCTGGTTACAAAAATAGCTAAAATATGTGTCGCAGGTTAGATTCTCTGGAGAGCAGAAATCAAGTGGAAATTGAGAGGAAAAGTTCTTTTGCAGGAGAGTGACCCCAGCGAAGGAAAAGTAGAAGAGGCAGGACTGAGCAAAGAAGAGCATCAGAACATGACGAAGACCTGACAGTGTCTCAGCCGCCCAACAGGAGGCTCTGGAGCATGCCGCCGTTGGAAGAGGCCAGCAGTCTGAGCACAGGGCTCGGCCCCCACCCCTCCGGTACTGGTGGGGCCAGTCCCCAAAGAGCCAGACCTCTTTTACCACAGCCTTGCTCAGTCAGGAACCAGGATCTTCTCTGAGGAGAGCATGAATACAGCTCCAATGCCGAGGTGGATCCTGAATCAGCCGACAGCCGGAGTCTGTCGGATAACCGCTTTTGTCCTTCTGGCCGGCATAGCTTAGTATCTGCCACGGTCCACCGCTTATGCCACACAGATCTACTTCTCCGTGATATTTGGAAAAAGCTCCTCGTGGGCTCTGGTGGCCCTCACTTGCTGAGGGGAAACCTGGGAGAGGTCGATTCATGTGACCAAGCTGAGCCCCCATTTCCTTTGCAGTTGCCTCTCAAGGTCACTCTCGAGTGAGGGTGTAACACGGCTGCCGAACAACGTTTGGCTCGCACGTGCCGAACCAATTCATCTGTAAGCTAAGCTTAGGCATTTTTCTCCTCTCTCACTGCATCCTACAAGATTCCCTCTCTCTTCCCTGATACGACCAGAGGTATAGGTAAGGGGCGGGATGCTGGTGAAACTGTAATGACTGCCATGGGGGTCTGGGCGGCCTGCTCATGCAACTTGCTGTGCCTTCTGGTCCTGCTGATGCTCAAGCTTGGAGATATATTTCTATTTTGTGATGGATCAGTGACAAGCCCTCGTGACCTTACTATTTGGAAGGTTCCTCTAGGTTCTAGCTCATGCTGTACAGTGGGAGATGCATTATGACTTTGGTGTTCCATGCTCAACCGTGCCAGCTCTCTGCTGTGGCTCAGTAACACTCTTAGAGGCATTTTGCAGAAGGTGAGCATGTTTCTCCACTGGACTGAGGAACCCTGGAGTCTGCACTGCCCTTCTCCCACTTGGGCTTCTCTGCAAACTCTCCCCTGCATCCCTTTTTCATCATTGATTTCTCCATCCTCATGCTGCCTGCCAGATCAGAGGGCCCAAGTGGCAGAGCACTGCCTTCGAGGTCTGCCGTCGAGCCCTGTCTTGCTCTTGATCCCACTCAAATATAACAGCGTTCTGTGCTACCTAGTACTAGGCTGAAGCATTGCTAGGTGTGGAAGATGATGTTCTGGAACCTGAAGAAGGCTAGTAAGTGGCATGCTTCCTTCCTTGCTGTAAGAGGTATTAGATGCAGCAATTTAGTGTGGAGGGAGTAAGTGGGTATTGAAAGCAGGCTGCCCTGGCCCAGAGAAAGGGCGCCTTTCGCAAACAAAGACATTATAAGCCTATCAAGCCCTGTGCTCTTGGGCCGTTTTCACACAAAAGTAGAGCCTTTTTTGGCTTTGGCTCTGTTATGTCCTGCTTTATTTTTGCTTACTTAAAAACACGAATCTTGCCCCCGTATTACTAAAAGCTGAGGAGCATTTTGAAGAAGGAACTTGCTACACGTGGGCACAGCTGAATATGAGAAATACTGAGAGCGTGAAGACTCAACGCTGCTGATGTTGAAACCACCCCTAGAGTACCAGGGGTCAGCATCCTGCCCCCCGGGCACCACGGCATAATCGGCAATAGGATTCCTGTGGAGTCATTGTTATGAGTTCTAGTCATATCCTGGAGGAGTCACAGTGCAGATGGATAAAAATAAAGGTCTGGACCATTTTTGAGAAATGTGTGTTGGAGGAATAGATTGAAGAATCATCAGCAAAGGGTGGATGATGAAAAATGTGAATGGATAAGCTCACGAAGACAATTTATTGTATTTTTTTTAAAAAAGTTCATAGCTCATTCTCTTTTGATGCGACCAATTAAAAAGAAAAGAAAAACCTCAGCATTCTCTGCATAATGATTAAAAATATTTTTTTGTTCATAACCTATATTCTTAGAGCAGCAGTTTAAAATGTCTTAACTGGATAGGTTTAAATGCTATCAATTACTGTTACCTCATGGTGACTTCAGTGACCCGACCCACAGGCCTAATTAATGAAAGTCTTACAACTAGATGAAGTGGATACTTTAATGAGACTTCTTTCACAATAGAGTTTTTAACGGAGCGACTAAAGAAACTGGGAAAAGGTTACGGGTACTCACATTTTCTATGGCCAAGAATGAATCTGAGCTCAAAATTTTCCAGGTGTCTGGGATGCCCATAAGGTGCAGTGTCGACACCACATGCCAAGGAACGAGAAAGTGGAGGGGGGAAATGTCCAAGTTTTTAAAAAAAATCTTTTCTTGAGGACTTGCATAGAACTCTGGGATTAGACTTTCTTGTGAATCAGTAATGAAATGCACATTAGACTCAGATCTACTATAAAGGATTTCTTTACTTCATTTGCAATATTTTAAGAGCTAATTGGCCACATCTGCCTAAGTCAACAGAACTTATTTGAAAAACGGAGAAGCAAAACCATGTGTCTGAAAAATTGCACACGAGGCCTTGATAGATTAACTAAATCAAACCCAGATGGACACACGAATCTGCATGTATTTATATCTGCAGGTATTTTTATAAAATATATATGTATATTCTGTTCAATAAATAAAGAGGTTAAATGAATTTGAGGAACCAAGATGAGAATGATTTCTTCGTAAAAATTCTAGGGAGAATCCTTCAAAGTGATGTAATCATTCAATTCAAAGGGATTTTGATAGTGGATAAGTAAGATTGAACGAATAATGGAGTTCACTCATTTACATCTTGGTCGCTGTATTGTAATTCGGCAATGATAAGACCCGTTATTGCAGATAATTGTGATCTATTCAGTAAAAATATTTGAATGCTAAGTCTGCTGATTCTATACATGTAAGATGAAGCAAGTTGTCCGGATTGAAACGAAGCTATCCATTAAAGCGTCTGGGAAATTACAAAATTGATATTCTTCCTCTAAAAGAGGGATGGTATGTTACTATTTCTGTATTATTATCTTTTCTTTTTCAACTAAAATGTGTTCTCCTGTAATTTAAAAATTCCAATGAAGGAAAAAAGATCAAATAATTTGTAATTACTCTAGCAGTTGCATTTTGAAGGAATATATCAAGAGTTTTCCTATGATGGTTAATCATAGAAGTTGGAATGATTTGTTGATTATCCCAAATTCAAAATGTACTCCACAGTAAAGTTTCTTTCAGTTACAAGGAACATGCTAAGCATAGTCTTTTGATAAACCTTTTGGATGATTATTAGAAAATCTATTAAATTCTTAAAATTGAGTAAGCAGAAAGCGTTCTGAACTGTGACATTTTCTTGGCTTTCTTTTACAACTCCATGAGAAATCAGATTAGTTTCCACTTTGGCTAAATACTTTACCATTTGTGGTTGGAAGATGCCAAGCATCGTTTTAGTTATTTTCATTTAGGGATTAAAACATAAATTGACCCTCTGTGAATACACATATTATACACAGTATGGTCTTATTTCAGTCTTTCAAGTTGGCATGATAAAGGGGGACAAGAAGATGATCAAGACCCTAGGCATTGGTATTCAGTGCAGATGAGATATCCTACCCATCCACTCCTCCACTTAGCTGTGTTGACCCTGTGCATTGTGCATATCATATTGAGTAGCAATCATATGCTTATACGTCTGTTTCCCTTATCAGGGTATAAGCTCAGGATAAGAACTAGGTAGTGGCAGATACAGAGATGCATGGCTCAGATCCTCCATTAAAAAAGGATTCTCTGCAGTTAACTCCTTCAGGATCTAGATCAACATTTAAGTCAAGGTCATCCTTTTCTTGGGGAAGCTTCCAGCTAATGACTGAGCAAAGCAGGGTGGCTGAGCTCATGCTTTCCACTGGCACTGCTATGGGAAGCCTAGGCTTCACACAGGGAGGTGGTGAAAGAGCCCTGACATTTGCAGGACCCCTCTCACAGTTCCACTCCAGAGCTCCCTTTGCGCTGGAAGAGATTTGTCACATCTGCATTGTGGTCTGACGCTTATCCTGCCTAAACTTGTTTCCATTCCCTTTCTTTTACAACTGTTCCTTCCCATAAACTTTTGCACTTTCCGGTCAAGCGCATATCTGTTTTCTGGAGAATCTAACCTGTGACCATTGGTGTCAGAAGTGGTCCAAGAAAACAGGCAGTAATGTGTGTGTAGGAGCCGGTTCAGTCACTCCCTGGCTGATAATGAAGAACCAATTCCTGGTGGCAGTCTCTGGGACAAAGTGGCAGGCCAACTGATACAACTCTCATAGGTAGTGAGCCAGGATGTGTCGGCAGAGGAAAATGCAATGTCAGTGAGATGATTCAGGCATTTGAAATGTATGTGTGTAGGGGAAGAGATGAGAAATACAGCGCTGGTGGAATGGTGTTCTCTGTTTTTTGTTTTCTAAATTGCATTAAAACTACAGACTGACAATGAAAAGCAGAGGGGAATCAACAAATTGAAAACTAAGTGTAAAAGCCAGAGAGTCTCTTTGGTAGCTTTCGAAGAAGCTCTCATCTCATGCAAGGGGCTCCAGGAAAAAGCTGAATACCAAGCTCAGAATGTGATATTCTGATTGGAAAAACTTCAAAGATGGTTGGAAGCTGGACCAAGGTAGCCATGACTCTGGCTGGGCAAACTGGAGCCCACACGAGATGGGGACATCGGTAGATTTTGACTCTCCACACTATCCCGAACCTTATGCGTGTGCAGAAGTGGCTTTCTCGCCTTCCTATGAGCCAGCACACGCGTGTTGACTGAGTGTTGAATGGCTGCTGAAGGGGCAGCCGAAGCGTCGGCTCACAGGCAAGTAATTCTCTGGCCCTGCTTCTCCTCGCTCAGACATTATTATATTTACATCCCTTTCTTTGGCCGAAATAATAACTCTTTGTTTTACATGTTATAACTGTCAATATTGTTTTTATAGAGCCAGAATAATATAGTACGATCATATATTTTCTTTCACAATCTATTGCTTTTTCTGGAGTTACTACCTAGCTATTTTTATACACATACACACACGCACACATTATGGCAAATATATACTGTAATGCTTACCCTTGCCTTTACCCAGAGACTCACAACCATTTACTTGAGTAACAGTAGACTGGGGTTTTAAAAGGAATAGCCAGACATCGTGAGGTCTTTGGACACAGGTCCAAATTGACATCGGTATCCAGAGACACAAAGCACCGTCGTGGCCCCCTGAGGAGACACATGGGAGGAGGCAGGTATTAAGTTTAAATGAAGTTGCGGCCAAAGTCTGGCTCACAGCGAGAGTCCACAGACCTACCGGGCGGTCATTTCTCCGGTTCCCAAGTATATAATTAGGATTGACATACTTGGCAGTTAGAGTAACCCCCACATTGGCCTCGTTTTCCTTTCAGCAGGCCAGCGTACCAAGAGCTAGTGGTCTATCTACGTAATAACCCCACTACTCCATTTTCGACATTGATTCCCCTACTTTTCACTCTTCCTCTTTTTATCCTCTGTGATACCAAGTGCCTCCAAGTCCTTTTTCAGCTCTCAGGCTTGGGCTGTTTTGAATCAGATATTCCTTCGTAGGCACTGTAGACTGCAGCTAAGTCAGTCACGCTCTGATTTAATTTGTGCTTTCCAAAAATCCGTTTAGCTGTCTCATCAGCAAGATCACCTGTTGCGATCTGTTTTATTTGTATTTGTTCTGTAACTTTAAAATTTTACTTATATCATTTTAGCAGAGTCTTAGGAGAGAAAATAAACTTTACCATAACTAGTATATGGCTATTTTTTTTATTAGAGCAATTACCTCTGTTAGCTTCATCAATTTAAATTTGTATTCTCATGCATCATTCTATTATATTGTTCTTGAAATCCACACCACTTAAAAGGTGAAATATTTGTAATTAGGAAATAATTTTTAAATTAAGAAATGGTATAATACTATTGTATGTGTTCTGTATGCACATTTAATTTTAATTTAATTTTTAATTAAAATTTTTTAATTTTAATTTAATTTTTAATTAAAATTTTTTTTTTTTTTTTTTGAAATTTACAAAAAATAAAGTTGGAGAGTAGGATTTAGCTGGAATATAAAGGTCTTCACATTTGATTTGCACCTTGAAAAATGAGTAATAAACAAGAGCTGATGCTTATTGAGAGCTTATGATGTGCCAGATACTGTGCTAAGCCTCGCATCTACTATGAAAGAGGAAGTCACATTAGCTCCATCTTATAGATGAGGAGACAGAGGTTCAGAAAGGTGATGTAACTTGCCCGATACTACACACTAATGAATGTTGAGGGTAGATTTGAAAGCAAATGGTTTGTCTCTGAAGCCAGTGATCTTAATTATCATGCTGCTGCCTTCTAGGGAGAAATACCTATTCCAGGGTTTGAGAAGCTCACTGTATTACCCATAGTCACTTACCACGTGTGTCACTGGGTGAGAATTATTTGTACAGTGTTCTCTCTCTTCTCCTAGTCCTGTGAGCTCCTCGAGGAAATATACACATGTCTCAATCTTTTAAAAATCACTTCATTGTGATACCCACCATAAAATGAATTAGAAAAATGTGTAATAAATTTATATTGGCTATCGATTTCAAACATTAGGAAGAAGAGCTATTTGAAGCAAAGTATGGTTTGTGGGGATGGAAAATAGGGACTTTTTCACTTTTTTAGTACTTATGGGAAAAGGAGCAAAAGAATTTTACTCTGAACTTGTGGAGAAATTTATTCTTAACCTATGGTATTCTTAACTGGTAACCTTAAAAAAAAATCATCAAAGTCTGGCTTGAGTTCAAGGAGTCTTGCTATAACTAGCCATGAACTATGACCAAAAAGGACAGCTCTATATTTAAGAACTGTGGTGGTGGATGGGGTGGGTAAGGAGAGGAAATGGAGGGAAGTGAAGTTTACTGTTCTGTAAATTACAGCTTGTGGCGGGATCACGATGCCTCGCCAATCGCAGCAAGAGGGCGAGTCAGCCAAAGGCCTGTTACTCATACTTTTGTAATTAAGGTTGCATTTTTGGTGTAATAAAAAAGGCTTACACTTTGGCTCATTTCCTTATTAACAGTTCGGCCAACAAGCAATTTATTTCAAAGGGTAAGTGCCAAGAGAGCCTCCATCACGGGAGGATAGTGACCCAACTTTAAAGTTGGGGGAAAATAAACAAAAAATTCAACTTAAGACCAAAAGCTTTAGAGGCAGTGAAGCCAGGACTGAACACTGAGATACGTGACGTTTTACTTTTACTTTCGCCATTCAGAATTATTTCTTTACCTCTGAATAGCAAAGTTTAAGGGAAACATCAAAAAATCCTCTCTGAGAGGGTCGAATATTTGGTGACGGAAGGAAATTTGACTCTGGTGGTGAGCACATATTGCAATATACATATGACGTATTATTGAATTGTACACTTGAAACCTATTTGATTTTATTAACCAATGTCATCCCAATAATTTTAATAATAAAAAAAAGAAATCCTCTCTGATACTTTAAATACTGAGCCCACAACAAACAATAAGATTGCTCCCTCCACAAGCTCTAAAAAGAAGAGTTAGTTATCTCTTAGGCAATGTGGAATATATAGATTTTTCTAAGATGTATGTTCCTGACTTGTAAAAGAAGAGCTGATCTTCATTTGGTTCTTGACTAAAGGAAGCTTAGTAGACTAATATAAATATATCAGTATCTTCATCAAGGATCTTGGCTTAATGGACACACACACACACACACACACACACACACACACACACACACACCTTTCATTGGGGATCCTGGCTAATTGATTGGTCAGTCTCTTAGCACTCTCGTAGCCTCAGGTGAGTGGCATTAGGCCTGTAGAAACTCCTCTGTGGATTCTTTGAAAGTAGGGCCTCTGTATTGCAACGGATCTAAGTTAACTTCTCAATTACTAGGTTCTTTCTGGAAGATAACAGTAGCTATTGAGAAGTTGAGGTAGATGAGGGTTCCTTACTCTTCAACCTTGCTTCTAGGTCATAATGCAAGCAAGTCTCAAACCAAATTCTGCCACATATACAGACATTTATTAGCCATGCATTGATTAGTAAGCAGCAAAACTGTACAATTCTGTACATTTAATAAAGTCTCAGATTTCTGTCATCTTAGGTGCCCTGAAAACTACCACGTCTGGTTAGAGGCTGACATAGTGCTACAGAGTCAGGAGTTGTTCAATCCTATGTTGTTCGTTGGGCTACCAAAAGTCCTCATAACTGACAGCTAGACCCAGACTAGTTTGAGATCGAGCTTTGAGCTTTTCCTCTAAGAGTAAAGGCTAAGTCTTTGTTTGCTTCTTATACCCTATTTATACAAGAGTGGAGAGAGTCTCTAAAATATTTATAAACAATCCATGCATCGTGAATACTTTTAATTTCACCAGTGATGCTTGATATCTAACATTCGTTCAACAGGCATGACTCCATTCGACACTGTTAAACACCAGAGGTTTGTTTCTGGCATTTGGGATGCTGATCAGTAAGGCCTAGGCTGTTGACCTTGAGATACAGAAAACGGAATGAACTTTAGTTGTCCCCTCCGGAATGTGGGATGATTATCTTTGAGCTGATACATTATTAAGATGCTTTAGCTTAATATAAGACTATTTTTACGTTTACTACAGACTATTTTAATACTTTTGCTCACCAAGCACAGCACCTGACCTAGAGGAAATGCTTAAAGTTTGCTGAATTGAATAGGATAATTTGAAGAGTTTATAAATTGGGATATGGTTATATCAATTGGTTACTAATTCATAAGCAGTTAGGGTGTTAAGATTTAATTCTTGCAATTTATGGTATTTATGTATTTATTATTTTTTGGTTTTCTTAGAGCCCTCTGGAGAAAACCCTTGGTTGGCTTCAGGCCCCTATGTGAGTGGGATACAGTTTTGTCATGGTTCCATTGGGGAGGCCATGCATTAGTATATTTTGTGTTTTGTGGACAACTACCTTGACTTGGTGGTTTAAATTGTATATTAGTGAGAATTGTTCATATATTTGTAGGTAACATGTTTAACTGTTTAGAAAAGAGTGAGTTGTTGTTGTTGTTGTTGTTGTTGTTGTTGTGTTGTTGTTGTTTTGATTGAGGCAGTCTCTACACACCCCTGAGAAATAGGTCAGACCACGCCTCCCTCACTGTCTTCCTCTAAGGTGCTTTGGGAATCCAGGGGCGGGAGCTGTTAAGCTAATGATGGTGCAACTTCATCATGGACTACTGCGCATGTCCTTTTCTGAACAATGCTGTGTGAAAGAGCCAAGGAAGAGGCATCCAAAGCTCCCGCCACAGCCTTAAGCTGGTCCCTGGGAGCCGGTTCTCATTTACGGGTCTCAAGGTCCCGCATGTAGTTCAGAGGAATGGAAGAGGATTAAAGTCATTGAGATATTCTTTTTAAAACTGCCTTCTTCATTTGAAATTCCCGAAAAACAACTCACAAAGTACTAAGGTATTTGCAGTCATCTCTGATTTCCAAACTCACTTCAGGCTGAAAACCTCACTCAGAGGGTGGACGGGCTCTTCGTGATAAGCATCAATTCCATTGCCTCCTCCTCACCCTGGATTGAATATTTATTTTTCTTCCCACACTCTTATCCCTGGAGAAAAATTTGTGACTGCACCTGTCCTGATACATATCAGGTGTTCCCAGCTAATGAATGTTTGGTTTACTAGCTTGGAAAGTACCCATGCTTTTTGCCCCTCACTGAGGAGAAAACATGCACTTTTACACTTGAGCTTTGATTTCTCGCAGTCTGTGGCTTACTGGCATAACACATGCGCTTGCTCAACGTCTTTATTTTGCCAAACACCCACAATCTCGATGATATTTTCAACCCTTTGTATCATATCCTGATGTCTATTTATATTGACATCCAGACATTTTAGTTTTACCACTGGCACAGAAATGACATTTTTTTGTGCCTAATTGTTACCGTGGTAATGTAATGCAATCTTTCTCCAGACACAACCTCCATTGCCAGTCACAGCTCAAAAATTTGCTTTATGAAGATTTTTTTTTTTTTATAATTGTCTTTGGCTTCTAAGAAACCATCCATTTAATATTAAGTGATTTCAAGAGCTTTTGAAGAGCAGGGGCCACCCATTACTCTTTAAATGTTCATACCGGCCATAAGATGTGGGTTATTATTCATGGAACTGACACACTTGATATATATTCTTGGCCCTGTTATTATTGGTCTATCGTGGTATCGTATATATTACTGTACCATGTGGAATATAATAAGCTCCACAATGATTTTAAGAAATCTATGCCTCTGGTCTTAAGTGGGAGTTTAGGATATCGGGTGAGTGGGGAGACAAGCACACAGGCCTATGATAGAGTAAGACTCCATGATAACACACCCCAGGATAATGCGAATTTGCCTATAACACAGTTAACTCCTCTCCTCTGTCCGGTGTTTATGTTCAAATGCAAATGTGTTAATATTCTTATGTTCTGGGGAGTAGGCTGAGACTTTGGAGGAAGGCATAACGTTTGATGAGGAGACTGCAGGCAGTCAGCCTGGGAGCAGGAAACCAGTGCACAGGTCTGCAGTATCCCATCGGGTCAGTCTTTCGAGTTGGGTTAACAGACTAGCTTTCCATCGGGTAGGAGATTCCTGGAGTCACTCTCACTGTCCTGAAAGTCCCAGCCAACAAGCGACTGAGAATCATCTCCACTGGTATTTGGCTAGTGAGTGGGGGGGGGGGGATGGGGGCAGGAAGAACTCCCACCAAGTAGCTCCAAAATGTGGCATGGGTTTGTATTTGGATAACACTGAGGATTCTCAGGGTAACTCATGGCGGGCAGGTTACGTAATTTTATTCACCTCCTAATAATGCGACGGCCCATGTTATAATCTGTAGTACACCTTTTTAGACTCCACTCATATTATGGTGGGATTCTACCATCACTCCCTACTTTCTTTCAAATGTGATTGATATTTTCTTAGCGTTATGGAACTTAAGTGTACCATGACATTGGTTCTTCAGCTCACATGTTTTTTTTTTTCCCTATTCCTGAAATATATTCAATCGCATATGGTTAAGATCATGGTTTTCAGGCAGCTTTGTAAAGCAGAAGCAAAAACTACAGTTCAGATTTTGCTAGTGAGATATATATCAACATCGTGTGTGTGCGCGTGTATGTGTTCATATTTTTAAACACGCTATCATTTTTTACTGATTGAAGGCCAAGATGTAGGTGCATTTAGCTTTGTACTTAATATACAGACTTGAGAAGATAACACACAAGATGCAAGTGTGAAGTAAACCAACAAAACGGCAGGGCATCTGCGATGGGTACCCAGACAGAGGCTGGCAGCTGTTTCATGGTGTAATGAGTGAAGGTCAGAAAATGCAGTGAGGCGGATCATTGTTGCTAGGAGAAGAAACGCTTAAGTGGTCTCCTCCTTTATGAAAGTATGGTGTGAATAGACTCCATTGTCCTGGTGGGCATATCACTTTGAAAAGGTTTTTCTTGTTCTGGGAAGAGTCACTTAAGTGACATTACTGAGTCACGTAAGTGTGGGGTGAGCTGGCTGTTATTCTTGGAGAGGAGCATAACCAGAACTTTGATGTTTTAAGTGTCTTTAAAAAGTCGTGGAGGCCATCACTGCAGAAAAAGTGGGGAACATCCTTGGCCAAGCACTCCTGTGGTCAGGTTGTTCTGAGAAGTGACTCTAACATGAACTGAAAGAGTTTGATCACTACGAGATCTTTGGAATGAGGAGATTCAGGGAGATTCATTCTGTTACAGGACAAGATGCTGGGGGGATGGCCTTTCCCCATAAGAACTGCTGTGGAAGGCCTTGACTTTAGACCAGTAAAAGCATCACGTGAAGAGGACAGTGCCTTCTCCAGCAAACTCCAGCACTGCCCTGGAAATGGCTTCCAGGGTGTGGGCATCTTTTCATCTTCTTGGTGTTAAGTCAGAGGACTCAGAACAAGTGTTCTAAGACACCTCTCAGCACAGATCTCTCGGTCTTCAGTGGGATCTTCTTCTCTGGAGCCAGAACTTATGAAGCCTCAGCTCTATGAAGCAACAGAGAAATAAAAGGGCTCTAACCAGGCAGCTCCCAGCTAGTTTGGTTGAAACCCCTTTACTGTGAGTAACACTGACCCACCAGGTCAAGGCTTCCAGGCCCCTCAGCTACTATAAGGACCAAGTACTTCCCCCAGCTCTGCCTTCTGGCTGACTCTCCAAGATGAGCTTTCATCCAGCAGTCAAGGCCCCGTGCCACAGAACTTGGTGTTATTTCAACTCGACCCTCCCCCTCCAGTCACCCCTGTGCACTGTGGGAAATTTGAATGCTTCGTGAAGAGGTTTATTAGAAAAGAAAGATGGGTTTCTGGCCTCACAATTACTCTCAGAAAGCTCAGAGTTTACACTCAGAGACAAGAGTGTAGGACAAGAATAGACTACGACAAGTTTGTGGTCCTCTGTACTGGGCTGAGGGTCACCCCAATCCATATACAAAACATGCAGAAAAAGCTAATGGTGTTATGCTATTAAATAGGAAGAGTAAGAGACTAAGATATGCTGAGACACACACACACACACACACACAGCACGCACACACACACACACGTACAGTAGTATATGCATATATGTGTATATATACTACTTCTAATTACACAAACCTTAGGAAAGTAAGCAGTAAATACCCAAATGAAATTAAGATTGGAATAAAGAAAATGCCAAAGAATAATTTCTTTAGGAAGCAGACCCAGAGCAGAGTAAAGTAGCTAGAACTTCAAGCTCATGCAAGAAATTTATGTCAATGGCAGAAAGATACTTTCTTGCTGGCCAGGCCTTCAGCATTTCCCTGAGTCATCCTTGGCTTTGTCACTGGAAGAGGTCAGTTTAAGTTAAGGTAATGGAAAGTCTCTGACCTTCTTTTAACATTTAGAGAATCAACCTCTAGTTAGAAGATGGTGATTCCTTTCACTATGATTCATTACCGAAAAGCTTCTGGTTTCCTGGAATTCTTTTAAAAAAATTCCAATTCTTTCAGAATAACTATTAAAGACTACAATTTTGGATAGTACATTTTTCTTTCAGAAGATAGAATTAATCCTCTTAGTATTAAAATGAAGCCATTTTATCTTTTAGCTTTGACCCAAATATTAGATACCCGGGTTATTTCAGAATTGCATAAAATGTAATAATAATTTTATTTTATATATTATTTTAATTTTCACAAAGTTTTACATATTGTTGTCATAGCTGCTATTTAGTCGATAACTACTTATTAAACACCAAGTGCTCGTCAGGATTCCAGGATCTGTTAGTGATCGTCACTGAACAAGGTGTTTTAAAAATGTGTCTAATTCTCACAATATAGAAAAATGGGGATTATTCTTATTTTATAGCGGGGGAAAATCTGAATATCAGAGAGCTTAAGTAACTTGCTTAAAGCAGACAGCTAATCAAAGGCCAGGCACTTTCCATTTATCTAATTGTATAGCACTTTATCCTAGGTCAGAACAAATCTTGAAAACTTCTTTTCCTTCTTTTCTGTTCGTCAGTCAAAAATTTTCATTGTTACCTGTATTGTTCTCACTGCCGGCAGCAGCTTTTCTGCTGGCCAATATCTAATTTCCTTCTATTGATACCGTACTGATACATAAGTACTTCACCATTTTTCTAACTCTAGGAAAGTTTCAGGGAAAGCAAACTCGACCTTCGGTGAGAGACCATGAAACAGAGAACTGGGAAGGGGTGATCAAGGGAGTTTGGGAAACTAGGGGGTTTTGGAATCAGAGCTTCCTAGGAAAATATTTACTACTCTCTTCAAAAAAAATAAAATTTACTATGAGAACGTCAGCTAGTTCTATCACCAAGTGCCATTCCAGGAGATATTTTAAAGTCAAGTATAAATAATTGAAACATGCCACTTGAGGTTATCCATAGATCTACTTCATTTGGTGCAATGATCAAGACTTGACTATCACTAAGTGAGTGTGCACAGCTCCTGGTAACTCGTTGGTATGGTGGAGAGATACGTAAGATGGTATTTTTGTCTTATGCTGTTTGCAAGGATTGGAAACCTAGGACTCAGAAATATATCTACAAATGGGCTGAATTTTTTGTGGAGGCAGGAAAAATAATTGGTTGGCCATGGGGGCCATAACTGTAGACTGTGTCACGACGTGAGGGGTATCAGAATATACCATCCCAAAATAGGCCACGGTTGGCATAAGGGTTATTTTGAGCTGAAGTCCTCTGATCCTTTCTTGGCATGTGTTCTTCTGGGTCCAGATGATCAGGGTATAGAGACAAGTGTTTCTCTCAGCTCTTCCTGAAAGAAAACTCCCTTCCCATCATAATCTCTAACATTTGCTCTTGATGTTTCCACTGTAGCTTAATGTGGTAGGAGAATTTGGGCATTGTCGTAGTGTCTTTTGTTTAATTTAAATTCTTACTGCTTGGCCTTTCAAATGACCTGAAATTCTTACCCCCCCCCCAAATTGATAGTAGTGTCTTAGAAGAAATGACTAAAGTGACCATAAAGGTGATTGGGAAAAGTAATTACTGACAGACATCTTGCCAGATGAGTCAGCTTGGCAGGCTACGGTGTTTAGATTTCTCTGAAGATAATAACCTTTCTTTTTGTATGTACACGTATGTGTGCGTAAAAACCCTCCCAGCTCTTTCCTCTTCAGCCCAAAGCACACACATCTAGATGTTGTCAAGTTCTTGAAACCTGTTCAGTTCAACAGAATTTCCTGAAACTAAGATGTGTTCGATTCTGTCACTCATCCTGACCAGAAATTCATGGCTGGTGTCCTATGCTCTCTAAATACCATGTTTCGCACTTCCATGTGTCTGCTCCTGTGGTTTCCCTCTGCTAAGAATACTTTCTCTGTCCCATGCACCTGCCGAATGTCTATCCCTGTTTTGAAGTGATCTGCAGTCAGGAAACAGCCTTCCTCTCCTTCCCCAGGGGTTGGTCATATAGCTACATAGTCTATACATTAGGCTGGCAAGTGTGGCTCAGTGCATTGCCACCGCCGTATTGTACACTTAGGAAAGGCCATTGTGGAAACTACACAGCACAGAGGCAAAACAACACGCAATTCCTCCCCGCTCCAGAGCTGTGGTCTTACTTGGCCAAACTTATTTGCCCTGCTCAAAGGAAGAAGAGGGGAGTACTCTTATAATTCCCCATCAGCATAGTTCAAGCCACATAAGAAGTATTCAATAAAAATACATATTTAGTGCCACAAGATCATTGTCAATAATAACTTAGCTACTTTTGGGTTTTGGTATTTAACCTTAAGCCTCTCCTGCCTGAGACACTGGTTAGAAGCGGAGGGCCAGTTCCATTTGGCTGTAAAGATGGTTAAGTAATAATATGACCCTTGTTAAGACATGCATTCCTAAGTGAAAAAAAAATTAATGCATATTCTGTACAGTAGTCACCCTCTTATCTGTAGTTTTTATACCCTGGGTTGACTGCCCTCCAAAGATATTTTTAAAAAATTCCAGAAAGAAACAATTCATAAGTTTTAAAGTGCATACCATCTGAGTAGCGTGATGAAATCACACACGGTCCTGCTACGTCCTGCCCAGGACATGACTCATCCTTTTGTCCAGCATATCCGTGCTGTGAGCGCCACCCCCGCCCGCCATTAGTGGCTTAGTAGCATCTCAGTTATCCGATGACTGGCCTGGTATTGCAGTGTTTGTGTTCAAGCAACCCTTACTTTACTTAATGCCATAGTCACAAAGCTTTTTCTTCATATATTGTTATAATCGTTCTATGTTATTATTAGTTATTATTGTTAATTTCTTCCTGTGCCTAATTTATGAATTAAACTTTATCATAGGTATGTATGTGTAGGAAGAAACATAGTATATGTAGGGTTTTGTACTATTTGAGGTTTCAGACCCCCACTGGAGATCTTGGACTACATCCCCCATGGATAAGGGGGCAGGTTTGTGACATACAAATATTAACTTTTTATTGTGGTAAAAAACACAGAATGTAAAAGTTACCATCTTAACCATTTCTAAGCCCACAGTTCAGTGGTATTAACTATATGCACGTTGTTGTACAACCAACGTCCAGACTTTTTCATCTTACAAATCGGAAACTCTGCACCTACTAAACAATTCCCTGTTTCTCCCGGCCCCTGGCAATCACCATTCTGCTCTGTTCCTGTGAATTTAACCACTCTAGATACCTCACACGGTAGAATCACACAGCATTTGTCTTTTTGTTGCTTCCTCATTTCGCATAGCACAATGTCCTGAAGGTTCATCCATGTTGTAGCATGTGTCAGAATTTCTTCCTTTTTCAGGCTGAATAATATTCCATTGTATGTGTATACCCCTTGTCTATCTATTCATCTGTCAACAAACACTTGGGTTGCTTTACCTCTTAGCTATTGTGAATAGTGCTGCTATGAACTTAGGTGTGCAAATATTGCTTTAAGATTCTGTTTTCAACTGTTTTGGATATATATAATAAAAATGTAAAGTGCATTTTATAGGAACATGGAGCACACTTTTATTATTTTAAAAGTATAAAAATTTACTTATGGAGCTTTGCCTTATAATTTATTTCTGGTCACAACCTGGATCAGGAAGTCATATATATAATATATATATGAAGAGAGACACAGAGAGAGAGAAAGAGAGAGAGAGAGAGGAGAGAGAGAGAGAGAAAGTTAGAGAGTGTATATCTACATATATATATCCCCAATATATATATTCAGAAGTAAAATTGCTGGATCATATGACAATTCTATTTTAATTTTTTGAGGAACCACTATACTGTTTTCCATGGTGGCTGCATTGTTTTACACTCCCAGCAATGCTGCATAAGAGTTCCTGTTTCCCTCTATCTTCACAGACACTGATATTTTCTTTTCCTTTTTTTTTTTTTTCAATAGTAACCATCCTATTGGGTGTAAGGTGACATACCATTATGGATTTGATTTGCATTTCCCTAATGATTAATGATGTTGAACATCTTTTCATATTCTTGTTGGGTATTTGCATTTCATCTTTGGAGAAATGTCTATCCAAGCTTTTTGCTTATTTTTAAATTGGATTACTTGTTTTTGTGTCGTTGAGTTTCAGAAGTTCTGGATATTAACCCCTTATCAGATATGATTTGCAAATATTTTCTCCTATTCTGTAGGTCTCCTTTTTACTCACTGATTGTGTCAAATATCAAACTTGAATTTAATTATACTAAAGTAATCTCAAGGTCTAGGATTTTAAATTTCCTGAATATTATGGAAACAGATTCATTCCTTATACAAACAAGTCTGTTTTTGAATTTCCTAAAACTGTGGAACAATGACGTTAGGAGATCTGTTGCCAGGGTTTGGATATCTTCAATATATGTAAAACAGTACATTTTTCTCCAGGAAAGCATGGTTTTGCCTGATAAGAGAGAAGTGGTATGCAAAAGATGTCAGATAAACAAGCAGGTGCAGATCCTGGCAGGTGGGCACCTAAAATAATCAAGGGAATATAGAAACAACCATATAAATATTATTGTATAAAAATCAGAATTCCAGTCTGGAAACCTAAGACAAGAAGAGGGGACCCTAATTAACTTGCACCAAATCATGAAACAGCAACGTCAACCGATTTAAGATATAAATTTGCTTAAGTAATTCATGTTTATAGATCATAATAAAGTAAATCAAGGATGTTTAGAGTGTAGTCCCATTAAGACTGATGGAAGAACATTAGGTTTCTGGATGACTGCTCTGTGGCTCTAAAGGAATTAAGGAAAGCAAAATATCATAGAAAAAAGAAACCACAAAAATTATTTTACATTTTTAAAATCTTAGCTCTTAAAACAAAGCTTTATTTAACATTTAAAACCTAAGACCATCGGGAACTGGACTCGTCCTGGATGCTTGACTGCCAGGCCCAGCACGTGTCCACTGGCAAAGAATTCTGCTCAGAATATGCTGTGCTTCCAGTTGGAGAGTTAGTCTGGAGCCTCAGGTGACCCTGGCTGTACAACAGGAAGATGGAAAGCTCAGACTATTCTAACCCTGTTTGCCACCACCTAAGTCAATGGCGCATGCCAGAGCAAATAGAGACATCAGATATTGATTTTGGAAACTGATCCCAGAAAACCGACTGGGCCAAAGGGAGCTTAGCATTCTGGATATGAATGAGGAAGGCAGCAACCTGTCAGAGGACTGACTGTCCCAGCCAGCCAGCTCCAGTCAGGGAGACCTGAGAAGCGAGACTTCCGAATTAGCTGAACCAGTCACAGCACGTCTGTTGGACAGGGAACTGAATTATTAATGAACAGACTCCAAGGCTCGAGCAAAAAACGACTTAGATTTCTATTAATCTTTATGCTAATAAGCCAACTGAAGCAAATAAAATGGAGTATCTTCTATGGCCTGTGCCGCATGGGAGAATTGAGGAAGCACAGGCCAACTAACTTCCCACTGTGAAGCGTTTCTAGAAACACATACAAAAATAGATCTTTGTATGGTGGACCGTACTTTCCTGTAGGAATGAGACTGAGATTTGGGATTGACTGCCTGATCCAGACTAGGACCAGAAATAAATTATAAGGCAAAGCTCCATATGTAAATTTTTATACTTCTAAAATAATAAAACCGTGCTCCATATTCCTATAAAATGCACTTTACGTATTTGTTATATAGAGCCCATGCTCTATAAATTATCTATAAAGTACATAAAAATACAACTCTGTCATTTCAAAGTTTGTTTATTTTAAAATGAACAAACGTAAATAACCATTGGCTGTGTTTATTGAGCACTTACTAAGTGTCACCTCATGCTACTAGCTTTTCCTACATTATGTTATTTTATCTTCTCAACAAATCTGAGGAGGTAGCGGCTGAAAATAGCAACATCACTTGTCCAAATACAATTATTTTAACAAGTGACTGAACTGAGGTTTAAACTCAAGGCATCCCATTCTAGAGCCGAGGTTCTAAGGGAAAGGCAATATGCTCAGAGGATGGCAGAGAAAAAAACTGGAGAAAACCTAGGTTTTGATGATATTGCCAGATCACCACCTTCACCAGACTGGAGAATATTCCCCAGCTCTGCACTTCTCGTCACGTGAGATAATTCAGTTCTTTATTGTTTAAGCCATTTCAAGCTGTGTTTTCTGTTATTTTCGGCCAAACGCTATGCTATCTGATACCCTCTCTAAGACTTAATTCCTGCTCCAAAATTGTGGAGTTAGTACTTTGCTTGGCGTGGTTTCAGGCCAGGACCACAAAGCACTTAGTAATTCAGAATCTACAATGAGTAACGCAGACTCGCAAAAGACTTTTCAGGTATAAGAGGAAAAAAAAAAAATGCTATTCCCCATTCAGTGAGGATGACACCTCCCCACACCATTGTCGTAATTATGTTCCACTATTTTCCAATCGTCCTTGGTAACGCAGAATTTGGTAACAGGAAGAAAGGAAAGGAAAGATAAAAGCTTGACCTACTTGTATTCCTCTGCTCGCCCTGAACCTATCATCGAAACTCTCCTCTCCTCTAACTAGCAAAGTCTAACTTCCTTTTCAAGGGTTTTCAAGTCACATCTTGTTCAAGAAACTTGAGAGCCCTGCAGTTCGTTTCACTTGGATCTGCGATTTCTCCACATTTGCTAACCACCTGGAGCCATCTCTCGGGTTATATATTCCGTCCTGTTTTATCTCTTGTTTATTTCTTGCCTTCTCTAGTACAGTCTAAACTTCCCTGAGATCAGAAACTTTGTTTCATTCTTTAGAGATTCTTCTGGTGCCTACCTGCATGTGGTGGATATATGCAGTTATTCATATATAACCGGGTCTTGATATACTGATTTAAAAGATCAGTGAAAATGGCGGGGGGGGGGGGTAGAAAAAAGAAAGAGAAAAACCTAGGAATGCGTGTAATCTTGACTTGGCATATCTTAGAATTTACAAAGTCATGGCCTGCGTGCCGCGTGATTTGGATGGCTTAAGATTCCTAACACAAGCATCTGATTTTCTTCATCATTTCTGCACCTGGGTATCAGACAGGAAGGATGGGGGAAGCGGAACTGATTCATGGAGGTAGGTTTGCCAGGCTTTCAGGCTGAGCCCACGTCTTCCAGCTTTCTGCAGCCCTGTATGTTCTTCGACATGGCCCGCTTCACGCGAATGTATTTTTAGCCTGGCCCCTCTAAGCGCTTGTACTTCTAACTACTGCTCCTCAGGGTACAAAGTAACAGTTAAAGCAGTTGGTACCATCATAATTTTTGTCGAGAGTTTTTAAGCAGGTTCCAACGGTGAATTACCATAAAAGAACACAAGGTAATTTCCAGGGACAGTAGCCTCTGCTGGCACTTCCTCTCGCCCTACAGAAACACCATTTATCCCATGGGCCCCTGCCAAATGCTGTACTGTTCCCTAGGCTGATGTAAATTTACCTTCAGGGTTGTAGCCAGAACTATAAAGTCCATGTTCGCAGTCATTTTTTTTTTTTTTCCAGAAAGCCTAGAAGGGGGAACGTCTCAATAAAAACATGTTTAGTGCATCAGGGAGCTTCTTTTTAAAATGTTTCTTTTGTGACCCAGGTTTTCAGCTTAAACCATCAAATACACAGGATGCAGGAAGATGCTTGTAATTCAATAAGATATCTTAGGATTATTTCCTTATATTCAAAAAAAAAAAATGGATGGAAAATTATTTAACTAAAACACAGAGCACAGTTCTTTCTGGACAACTGCTGATAGTGATGCATGTAAAAGCCACAATCTCTAAGCGACAAGATTTTCTTCTTTGTTCTCTTTGTCCCCTATCTTGATCCTCTTTTGTTTTGCTCACTTTGTGCTTTTTTCCAACTCAATAGACAAATTTTTTCTCTGCCTCCTCCTTCTGCTCTTCATTTTCTCAGCAGCATTACTCCCAGTCACAACCCCAACAACGAAACGATGTCTGAACAAGCAACATGCCCCTTGCTTCAGTTTTCTACCTCAGTCAGGCACTTGATCTCCCTTCGGAAACCATGATTGTAAGTTTCCGAGGTTTCTTCAGAACATGGGGTCAGGACGACTTGCTTTCCTTACCTTTTTTCACGGACACTCAAATTCTCCCAAATGACTGGTGCTTGTTTATGGAATTATTTGGTGGCTGGGGATGTCCTTTAGCTCACAGCGAAGAACAGACTGAACATTTTTGCCTCCCCTGCCCCCATCTTTGGTTTAATTGATGTACAAACAGAAACAGAAGACTGAATGGGCCCGATGAAGGGTTAGGGGCCTTTTCCTGCATTCGCCTCTCCGATTCTCTGGATGAAAGCAATCTCGTCACTATTCGTGTCTACACTGCCTGATCAGGACTGTGGTGGGCCCTCCTCCCAGACTAAAACTACCTTTCTTTTGAGTGGCGTAAATGTAAACCCATAGATAACTGAATCTTAAATCTGAATCCAATCACAGACATATTTTCAAAAGTAGCAATTGCCACTTTCTTACCCTTAGCAGTGATTCTCGGGTGTTTGGCACAACCCAAATTCCTGTGCCCCACCTGACAAAATTGAGACAGCTAGGAAAGCGCTTCTCAGCAATCGGCCTGGAGTTCAAGGTCTGCCAGGCACATTCTCACGGCCACCACATACCGCCTCCTACGAGAAGAATTCCCAGCGAGGAATTTCCTGCGCTACGGATCTCATGGAAACCAGCACGGAAGTTCCAGGAATGGATCCTAGCTGACCCCAATCGGGCCAACCACTAGTCTCCCCCAAGGTAAAAAGAAGTATGGCCGAACCACTCCCTTTATTTTGTAGAAACCTAAGGACAGCCAGGCTTATTTGTTCACTTTGACCACTGGCCTGCACCGACCCCATCAGGGATCACATCTGTTTTAACGTCGTCCATCTTCTGAGCTCTGGCTCCATTTGTGCACACAGGGCACTCAATTTATCCTCTTGAATATACCTACAAACACACCTACATAAGTACATACAATATGCACATATGTATATAAAACCACCCGAATTATGAAACCATCCTTTTTCCTGGCAGCCCTGGGACCACCGTGCAATTCAGGTATCATTTCGGCCTTTGACTCTTGACCTCTCTGTGGTGTTGCCTGGTGGCTGCTGTCAGACCTTGGGACATTACTCCTGTTCCACTCTCTCCTCCTGCACACTCTGCAGACGAGAGAAGGGTGGAGTTGAGGCCAGGGAGGGGAAACGAAGGAACAGATGGAAAATTTGGACATCTCCTATTTGTGCCGGACAGGAATGGAGCAACAGAAGAAGCTCGATAGAAGAACATACAGTTAGACACTCGGATGCCAGAGACAAACTGCCCCAACTCCCAGCTCAGCCACGGGGCAGCTCGTACGCTGACGAGTTATCCGCTTAAAGGAGTTGAGGCAGATGGCTGGCCGGAACGGTAAGCAAGGCTTTCGAGCCTTTAACTTGAACGGTTTTGTATTGAGTTTTATTGTTTCAAAGAGGAGTTGTCTTACCAAAGTGTAATGTTTTTGAAAAACACGCGTTCGTTTAAAGACAGTAAAATTTTCATCATTATCTGGAAAGCAGCACTTAATTTTACTACTTGCACAGCCCCCAAACTATTCTCTTTTTCATGGTATATATTCATTCGCTCTCTTTTGAAAAGAGGAAGGAGCCGTATTTTAAAGAGCAGATTTGATAACATTTAATGCTTTTCAAAGTAGTGTTAAAATTGCCAAATACTGCATTAAAAAAAAAAAATCCCATCCTCCTCCCACCTCTCACGTTCACTGGGATCGTGTGCATGTGAATGGAAGTGATGGAAGTGTGTGTGTTGGGGGGGGGGGTGATGGGCGGGAAGGGCAGGGTGGTAGCGAGGAAGAGTTGAAGGGCCAGGAGCTCTGAGGCTATAAATGCACAAGCTGGAGGTCAAAGCCAACGCTGAGAGAGCCACGGCATTCCAGGCTGAGGGGCAGGTCTCAGAACGCTTGGGGTTTCTGTTTAGACATGCGTCTTTCCTCCTCTCCCTCCGTCCCCCTCGATCTTAGCCAGCAATGAGATCCTTCAAATCATTTATGGTTAGGAAAGCTCAAGAAATTCCATTAGGTCCTGGTTTGGGCCAGATTAGAAATAACAGAAATGAAGAAAAAGAAGAGTCTTCAAGAATATAGAGCTCTATCTAGACTGATCACATAAAATCAAGAAATGTGGATAATAACACAGCTCTTACACAGAGATTTTTCATCTTCAAAGGACTTGGTAAACACGAACTAATTAAGTTTCATTGCAGTGCTGTGAAGACCTGCAAAGATCATCATCGTCATTTCATGGCTGGAGGAACTGAGCGGGAGGTGAAGGCACCATTGCACTCACTCAGTCAGCGAGGAGCTTTGGAAGTGGCCAGCACAGGCTCTGCTGGGTCTGGTTGATCTGGCCTTCCCACCAGCTTGTTGCTCTGTCACCTGTACATTACTGCGAGGTTTAGTATTCTTACTCATTCACAAAGTAATAGCACTGGCAGGCTCTGAAGTTTATGTGCTCACCATACGGGAGAGGCCGAACTTTGCAGCAGACGAGGGGAAAGGTTTGGGAACGAGACGGGCCTGGGTTAGAATCTCAGCTCTTGCATCTGCTCTGAGACCCTGGCTAAGATTCGGTTTCCTCATCAGTTACCTGGGAACCAACTCAACTTCCCTTCCTTCGTAGCCAATAAAACTAGGCACTTTCCTTCCATATTTCAGCAGCTCCCCAGAGGTTTCCAGGTCCCCACCTTCTCTATTCTCCTTCTTTGCTCACTCCAGAATTTATTAATTGGAAGAGAGAGAGCAGAGGCTAGAAATTGGTTCCCGGACTGGGCTGTGCACCAGAATTAGTTAGGGAGTTTGTTAAACACGCCAAGGTCTACTCCCCATCCCTGGAGATTTTGACTCAGTAGGGCCCTAGAATTGTTGTTTATTTTTCAATACCCAGGTAATTCTGATGCAACCCAGAAGATCAGACCAGCAACCATGTCTCTCTTAGCACCCTTGACTTCAGGGCCAAGGACCCATCAGGACGGTTTCCAGCGTTGTGCTGCCCCCTGTCTTCTCACCCCTACCTCTGCTGGCTCCTTCACACAGTGCTCATGACATCACTATCTCGCTGCTATGTGAGGTCTGGTTTTCTTCTTAAATGTAATGGCCACATCTCAGTGAGTGGTCATCACTGAAGACAGTTCTTTCTGCCACAGCATTCAGTATTCAGCCATACAGATTAAACAGGCATTTGTGTGCTGGCCTGGGAATCTAACACCACTCATAACATCTCTATGGCATGTGAATTCTGTTTCAAACGTCTGATTTACCAATGATCTTTTGGAAGATAAGTCTATTCACCACGGCAGGAATTCTCGAGAATACAAAAGCGGGTTCATTGCAACTTTGAGGTTGCCGTTCGTGATTTTGGCACCTTTTTATTTTCTTAAAATTGATTTGTTTGGCTAGTCTTGAGCCATTTGTGTTTCTTTACTGATAACAATTTGTGCATCAATCTCAGCTGAGTTCAGTAACCCGAGTTACGAGTCCACCCTTTGCCAGCTACTTAGGAGGATAAACAGGAAGCAATCTTCCCTGATGGAATTCTTCATCTCCCAGCCCCAATTCCACTCACAACCACCAGTGAAAATTTTTTTCCCCTTTCAATCTCTCCCTCTCAGTCACAAGGACCCTCACGGCTCCCCATCACTTTTTAACTGTCATGCTTGCTGCTTTTGTGGTAGATTGGATTTGAAGCGCTCTAAACCAGGGGTCAACCTTTCCAAATCGATGCTCCTCACTTCCAATTACTATCCTCTTCTAGAACATTAGAAGGTGGAAGGAAGCAGAGTGGTAGAGAACAGGGCGTTACTTTTGCAGAAGGAGGAGGCTCTTCTGTGCTATGTAAAGAAGTGTATGCCCTTGAAAAGCAACGTTGACTTCTTTATTTGTTCATATTATTTTTTTGTCATTTTTTCATTTGGCAAATAATTTTTGAGCACTTGTTACATCCTGGGCACCATGACTAGCACCAAGGAAACAAGGGTAAATGAGACAGTCTCTGAACTCAGGGTGCTCCGGCCTAGAGGAGAAAAACTACATACTAAAATATTGTAAGTACGATGAAAAAAAGTATCTACGCACTGAGAACGAAGAGGAGGGAAAAATAGGGAAAGACAATGAAGAATGCTGTGTGAAATAAACCAATTATAAAAGGACATATTGCATGATTCCACTAATATGAGACACAAAAATAGTCAAATTTACAGAGACAGAAAGCAGGATGGTGTTTGCTAGAGGCTAGGGGGAGAGTGGGTGGGAGTCAGTGTTTACTAGGTTACAGAGTTTCAGTTTGGGAAGATGAAGAAGTTCTGGTGATGGTTGCAGAACATTGTGAATGTCTTAATAGCATTGAACTCGTCACTTGAAAATGGTGTAAATTGTCAATTTTATGTTTTGTATATTTTAATGTAATAAAAAACTCTCTCTCCCAAAAAAGAAAGAAAAAATTAAAAGTTTGCAGTATCTTTGGAGCCCAAGGATCTAAATTGGGTTTCAACTCAGTTTCCATGAGTTATATGACCTTAGGAAAGATACATTCTTTCTCCTCAGTTTCCACTCCTATTATATAAAGAAGTGGGATTATTGCTGTTGGAATTTGCTCTTTCTGAAAGGCTGGAATGCAGTAGGGATAAGAAGTCCTGGAAAAAAGACAGGTCACCATAACTTACATTACCACTCAACTTTAATCATCATTTTCATCATCCTGCTACCAAAATTGTCATTGGAGATATGAGTAGTGATAATATACTAGACACCGACCAATTGATACTACCAACTAGAAAAATCAACAATCAACAACAACAAAATAGATCACTCTTTTATCAAAATGTCAGCAGCCCTTGAGATTTATTTCTGTTTGCAGAATGTGTAGTATGTGCATGTGGAGCTTGGGAGCCAAACATGGCATTTGACTTTCATCCTCATGGCCCTAGTAAGTATTCTGTGCTGTATCAGGTGCAACCAAACAATGCTACACGTGGACATAACTAAAGAGTTAAAGAGTTAAAAGAATAGAATTTCTCCTTCTTTTAGGATCTCTGATGCAGACACCTCACCTAGGAAAAATTCGATGAAAAATATTTCAAAAGCTGCTTACATGGGTAATTGGACAGATATGGGGTAAGTCCAGTTTAGAAATTTATTTTCTCACTGTAGTCAACTAAACGAGTAGCATCTGCAATTCTATTAATCCTTCCCCAGTCTTGCTTCAACTTCCACTTTGCCTCACTAATGTTGTAAATTCACTTTGAATCTGTTTTAATTTTTTTTAATTGAAATTGAGTTGGTGCTCACATAGAACATTCACCAACATAGACCACGTATTTTGTACTATATGAAAATAAAAAACACAATTTATCAAAATTTGGTAGATGCAGTAAAAGCAATAATTAGAGGAAATTTATAGCATCGAATGCATCTCCTAGAAAAAAAAAGAAAGATCTAAAATCAATAATCTAAGCTCCCATCTTAAGGAACTAGAAAAAGAACAACTTAAGCCTACAGCAAGCAGAAGAAATACAATAAAAATTAAAGCGAGAATCAGTGAAATTAATAGAGAAATCAAATGGTTCTTTGAAAAGATCAATAAAATTGATAAACATCCAGCAAGGCTAACTAGAAAAAAGACACAAATTAATAATATTAGAAATGAAAGGGTGGTCATCATAAGGTGATTCCATGGACATTAAAGTGATAATTAAGAAATATTGTACTAATTTTTTGAAAGATATCAACTATCAAAATCAACACAAGGAGAAATAGGAATCTGAATAGCCTACATATTAGTTCTTCAGAAACTAATTAATATTGCTCTGTCCCCACAGGATGGGTACCCATAGGCATATTTGTTTGCTATTTTTCCTTAAACAAAGCCAAAAATCGAAAGAAAGGTTGGAGCTTCTAAAGTCTTTTGAGCTTGGTTGATTGTCCATGAATTGAAATTGTAGCCCTAGGTTCTAGACCAGGACCTGAAAAAATTAAGGCAAATAAAAAAGAATTTAGACAGCAGTCGAGAAAATATGTTAACAAAGATTAGCACTCTTGAGATACTGTATTTTACTGCCTTTAGCAATATCCGGGTCAAACTGTCAGTGAACATAACTGCTTTGTACCTTTAACATGGATTGGTGGGAATTCTATAGGCTAGTGAATTATTCATAGAAGTTTGGGTTATTTTAATGTATCAGCAAACTTTATTTTGAATCAATAGAATATTAATTAATTAATACTTCACAATTCTACTTAATGTTTTGTCAAAGACCTTTCCAAAGCTTTAAAAATAAATGTTCTGGGTGTTGAGCATTTTACATGCAGTTCTCACTGATAGCTTCACATGCATAAAAGCAAGGAAGCAAAAAGATTGGCCAGGGTCACAGAGAACGTGGGCACTGAAACTGAAGTCCTTGATCCACATTTGGGTGTCACATTACTAAACAGGAAGAGATAAAGATGGATACTCTATCCAGGCTGAGCTGGAAGGTGCCATTCCAATGATCTGGAAAGAAATCGAGTTTGCTAAAATGAAAGTAACTTAAGAGGGGAGAAACAAAATAGAAGAAACTCAATTTCCATCATGCAGAGATGAGAACACTTGGAATGTGTTTGAATGAGACCGTTTGAATGGGTTCTTTTAATATAGTTCAGGAAACACAAATCTCAATAAGACCATTAAAACTATTAAAAGATAGATCTCTATTTGAGCAGTAGTAGGAAAAGATACATCAAAATTCTTATTCAAAAACCGAAGATTTATCTTTCTTTGTCAGACAGATTGGGTTCAGATTCCAATTCTGCCACTGACTTGCTGTGTGACCGTGGGCAGATCCTAAGCTCCCTAAAACTTAGTCGCTAAGAGGACCAAATGCAGGGAAAGCATTTATCATTTGCTTGACACATAGCATGCATTCAATAAATGGTAGCTGCTGCTGCTATTGCTACTACTATTATTATTCCCTTCACGTCACCATGTCACCACTTGCTTATTGTCATTTTCATCCTTTGCATTTCATTCAACTACATTATAATCTAGACAGAAAATTCTGGAGTCCCCAAACTGGCACAATTAATTCTCAGATCAAAAGATTCAATTGCCTCAAAACCTGGAGTCCATGTTTTTAATTATGTTTCTTACAAAGAAATGGTTTCACTGGAAATGACCTTATCTCTTACTTTTCTAAAATATTGATGCTCATCTGAACATCTGGTGTGAACCCTATCCCGTAGGATGGATTATTTTTTTAAATCTCTACAATTATCTTTTTATCCTTTTATCCTCAAGAAAAAAAGGTATTCTTCTTTTTCTGAAGTTACCTTTTCCCAAGATTCCAGTGTCCTTGAAAAAATTACTCCCACACTTTCCCTATTCTTCCTTCTATTTACCTTAAAACTATCTCAAGTTGTCTTCAAAAAAAATTTTTTTTAAAGCGATATATACAAATACCAAAGTAGAAAAGGAGAGGAAAAAAGTCACCCCAAATCCTACTAATAAGAAACACTATCATTAACAAATGTGATCATTATTTCAGACATCTATTTATATTACACGTGGAAATAAAGAAGAATAAATACATATAATTTTTAGAAAATCAAACTACTTTTAAATTTAAAATATTTAAATTTATATTTACTTAAAATCCATAGAAATACAAAAATGAAACTGAAGGAATTGAGGAACTTTAGATATTTTCTAACCAACATAAATGCTATTTCCTAAGAAAAATCTTTAGAGTTTTGAAGGGAAAAAAAAGACAAGTTCAAGACTTTTGATTCTAGCCCATATGGAATAACCAGGACTTCATTTATCTTCCTGCCTTAAAGAAGTTAAAGAACTGAATGAAATCTTGAAACACAGTTTTTAGGGTTGGACAACTAGTAGTGCAGAAGTATGATTTCTGAGACAAGGTAAACAAATAAGAAAAATTCTATGATTTTCCCATCTCACTTCCTAGAGAGTCTCCAGGTCTCAGAACAAAGAGTGTGCACCCCAACAGACCCCAGCAGCTTCTCTGAGATGAGAAATCAGGTTTTTTAGTTTAGGGAGGCCAAAGTGCATAGAATTCATGAGACAGAGTCACAGGCAAGTAACATCTTCAGAGAGAAAGAGCTCTGGAGATCTTCATAGTGTTTCCCTAGAATCTGCAACTAACTACTGATCAGTTTATATTTTGGGGAAACTATCCTGTCAGAGAAAAAACTACCAGAAAGGAGCAGGTGGAACAATTCTTGGAAATCACAGATTGGAGAATAATGCATCTTCCCACTAGCCAGAGTGGAAAGACCCCTCGACACTTGAATCTGCATATTCATGTATTCTACTTTGGGAAATTTTTTCTAGATTATACTGTGTACATTTGTGTTTGCTGGTAGGATTCTCTACTTCAGGAAGTATCTTTATGGTAGATCATCTTTGTCTGTCTTCCATATCTATTACCTTTCTTATAATTTTAAGATTTTTAAAAATTTTGCCTCCGCATTCACATTATATAATTATAAGTATTTTCTGTATTTTAGCTAGATCATGCTATTCCTTAAACTTTATTAATTCTGAAATGGAGTTATTGTTTCTTAAGTTTTTTTTCTTAGCTCTTCAACAACCACTTTCAATTTTTCTTATGTTTATCATTAGGATCTTAAATTCTTTTTCCATTATATTCACGTTCTTATAAAGTTCTACATCATGAAATATTTCTGGAGAATTACTTTCTGGTTCATAGGTTCTGTTTTCATACAGGTTGATTATTCATCTCTTTTGTGAGTTATACATTCCTTTCTTCCTGTAGAATAGTCGCAGAGTTGTGGTGCTGCTTTTTATTTTGTTTTGTTTTGATATTTTGTTTCTACATAAGTTGGGAAGCTTTCCCCAGACCTATTTATTCTGGTAGCACGTTCTCCTTCATTCCCTTTGTATTTAATTTGGGAAATATTTCTCTTCCCTTTTGCTTCCACCAAACACACTTCAAAAAACTCAAGAGGAGATGGAAGGCCTACATTTTTACTTTTTGTTGTTCTTTCTTCTTTCTTGATGTTCCAACAGTGCTTTCCCTTCCTTCCTTCCTTCCTTCCTTCCTTCCTTCCTTCCTTCCTTCCTTCCTTCCTTCCTCCTTCCTCTCTCTCCTCTCTCTCCTCCTCTCTCTCTCTCTCTCTCTCTCTCTCTCTCCTCTCTCCCTCTCTCTCTTCTCTCTCTCTTCTCTTGAAAAGAACTTCCTTTAGCCATTTTTTTTTTAGAATGGATCTACTGATAAAAATTTTTCTTTTTTCTTCTTCTAAGGATGTCTTGATTTTCCCTTTATTCTTGAAGTATATTTGTTGAATAAAGAATTCTGAATTGATCTTTTTCTTTCAGTACTTAAAAAATGGTATTTCACTTCTTTCTGGCTTTCATGATTTCTGTTGAGAAATGCTTTCATTCAAAATTATTGTTCTACTATAATAAAAGGTATGTGTGGGTGTGTTGTGGTTGTGTCTATAAGTAATTATTCTTTCTTGTCTTTAGTTTGCAGAAACTTGATTGTTGTAATGTGTTTAAAAGTTAATATTTATCATGTCTTTACAGTGCCTGGTCTACATGACTGGTCAACATAACTTTTCATGGATTCATTCAGGTATTAGCCCTCAGGCCACTGTGCAGTTGCAATCTCAATGAAAGTGAGAGGAAGGGAGGGAGAGAAGGAAGGAAGGGAAGAGATTCAGTACTAAGTCAGATTTTAGACTGTAATGAAATTTTGGCAAGCCTGATGGGGCACCCCCCAGTCAACATTGTCCGCTAGAGGAGCCTCACTTCAGGAAGCAGGAACGGGCCTGCGTCAGTATCCCTGCCATACTTTATTATTGACTGGGAGCAGCTCATGGTAAAGTGTGGCTTCCTCATAAGTCCTGGACTTGAGAGCAGGACAGCTGGGGCCTTCGTCAGCTGTATTTCCTGCAGCAGGACATCTGAAAGGTGCGTTTTCATGGCTGCCACGGATGGAATTACACATTTATCTCTACTTCCTCTCAAAACCTTACTGAAAGGATGGTAAATTCTAAAAAATGCCACAAAAACAATGAGAATGTGAGGAAAAAATGATTTATGTCGACAACATTTTGAAATTGGAAAACCAGATGACAATCGACCTGGCAGACCAGAGAAAGCTGAAACGTGGGCTAGTATGTGTATAAAGCTCACAAGAAACAAAATAATTGCTCTCATGGAAACTTGGATATTGAAAGCAAAGGTAGCTTTGAAGACAGAGGTGCAGGGTGGATCGAAAACAGGAAAAATGATTACAAATGTTTAAAAAGATCAGTTAAATCCTTTTATTCCTTTCTTATCCCAAGTAGCCATGAGAAGCCTCAGCAGAAGCCTCCCTTGCTGGGGAACCTGAAATAGACAGATTGACTCTCTACCTGGGGACGTAGGGAACACCTTGAGGGTAGGGGTGACACATGTCTATTTACTGAGAGGTGAACACACCCTCCAACTTTCTCTTCTTAGGTCTCAGAATTCTAGCAACTATGCTTAACTCTTGCCCAATCACAATTCAATTGGAGAATTTCTTTCTGACGAAAATGACTAATTACAAGAGAAAAGACCCCTAAAGAAGAAACTAAGTCTCTCTTAAATGATCCGCAGAGAAGCTTGCCAATTTCCAATCTCATCGATGTATATCAAGTTCCAATCCACCACCTCATTCTGAAATATGAACCGAGAGCAAAGGTCATCACACATTTGAAGAACGTCTCTAACACAAAAGACAGAGAAGAAAACAAACTAAAACAACTGTACAAATAAAAAAACGAGAGGAGCAGAAGAAAATTAATAAATTTAAGAGAATTAATAACTCAGAAATAAGAGAATATGTTATGTCCACAAAACAAGAACACACACACATATTTATACACGGAACACTCAGAGGACAAAAAAGGACTTCTTTAAATTAACCATAGGTAGCAGAAAGTAACATTTCCAAAAGAATAAACAGAGAACTGTTGAGAAAAATTTTCTCGAAAAAATAAAAATAAACAAAACATGGGAAATAAAATTAATTGATTGTTAACAGTTCACATTCAAATATTTAGATTTCCAATAAATGATAAAAGAGAAAATGAAAGGTAGGAAATTATTAATTGACTAATAAATTTTTTTCTCATTATTAAAGCACATAGTTTTCCAGATTGAAAGGGGCCAGTGAGTGCCAGCACACTAAACAGAAAAATCACTTCCCCTGAGGTAGATTGTTACAAATTTCCAGAAAACAGAGATAAAGAAGAGTTTCTAAAAGTGTCCAGAGAGAACGTACAAATGCTTAAGGATCAGACTAGCAAGACTTTACAACTTTAGCACTAGAAGACAATGAAACAATTTCTTAAATTATTTCCCGTTTAGAATTCTACACCCAGCCAAATGATAAATCATGAGGCTGAAACAAAGATCATTTGAGAATGTAAAGTTTCAAAATTTTTCCTCCTAAGAATACCTTCCCAGAAGACTAACAGCAGGTATGACCGACAAAATGAGATATAAGTAAGGATGAAGAAATCATGCAGGTTACAAAGGTTCCAGACAGGTAAAGAATTTCCAAGATGGATGGTGAAGGGAAGCCCTAGGCTGAAATCTGACCAGAGCCAGGATACACACAGTCCAGGCTAGAGTAGGAAGACAAGAGAATATAGGAGAGAAATATTTTCAAGAACAATATGAACTGTATAGAATACTTGATATGTTTGAATATATTTTAATGAAGTTTTCAGTTCCAGTAAAGGTTTGGGACTGCTACATGGACAATTATACAAAAAGGAGGCAAATTTTAACTCCTGAAAACCAAATGGAAGAAAAAACAAAACCAAAAAATTTGCTGAAGAAAGGACATGTAATCACTGTATATTATATAGCTAAGCTGAGAAATAGTTACATAGTCATAATATGATCACTGAATATTGATTTCAATCCTAATGGCGAGGAAGAGGAAGGAGGGAAGTGTGCATTGTAAGTACATGTGTACATATGGATAATGTAGGTTGGGGTTAGGTTGTAAAAGAGCTAAATGCTCCATTGCAGGAAATCAATGCATAATATCCATATCTGGAAAATTATGGAATAACATCACTTATTAATACAAAGATACATACAAACAAATCTGAAAAGGTTGAAAGTTGCAGTCTCAAAGTAATAGGAATTGGAATTGGATGAGCTGTTAAAAATTAAAATTTAAAAAGAATAATTTAAGTATTAGTCAGAATGTACAAGTCTCATAAGAAGAAACCAATGGATGACTTCAAGCCTCTGCTTATCAACATTTAGCACTAGAAGGAAGTAAAGCAGTGCTGACCAGATATGTAAGAAAGAAACTGTGATCTAAAATTTTATTCCCAGTTAAACTGTTCTTTAAGTATAAAGACAAAAGACCTTTTTTAAAAAAAATAAATCTATTGGGGGACAGTTAATAAAATTATATGTTTCAAGTGTACAATTCTATAATACATCATCTGTATATTAAATCATGTGTTTACCACCCAAAGTCAAGTCTCTTTCTGTCACCATATATTTGATCCCCTTTATCCAATTCAACTTCCCCTCACCTCCTTCCCCTCTGGTAACTATAATACTGTTGTCTGAATCAATGCGAGTTTTGATAGTTTATTTTGTTTGTTCATTTGTTTTATTTCTCACTTATTAATGAAATCACATGTCATGAAATCAAAAGGTTTGTGTCCTTTTCCCAGACAAATATTTTCGAACATATAAAAACTCAAGGAATAAAAATCCTATGACCCTCTTGAGGAAGTCAAACTTCAGCCAATCAAATGGTAAGTGAAAAACTACAGTAGTCAACAGATTGACAGAAAACATTCTAGCCATTTAACTGGTAAAACTAAAGAAAATTATGAGGATAATGGTCCAGAACAGACTATCAATGTTATCAACCATGACAAAATATAAATGAAATAACCAAAAAAGTTGGAGAAAGGGAGAGATACGATGAAAGATAAATACGGAGATGTCCTCATCTTTTATGATCATGGGTAAAAAGATAAATTAAATAATTCAGGCATAACTTTACTTCAAGGTGTAACAATAAACACCAAGAAGAAAAAATAACAGAATCAACGAAAATTAGGTGGTTGAGGGGTAGTTGCAATGGCTCTCCTTTGACCAACCTTCAATCTGAGGACTGACTTATTGACTCTGAGGCCTCTTTCTGACTAGTTTCTGATCTTGGACTCTGCCTGTGGCCCATTTAGTCCAGTTTCGGCAAGAATCCTGCTGGATCAGTTTTGGAGAAATCTTTCACTCTTGATATCTGATCAAATTCCTCATCCCCCATGCTTGGTATCTTATCATGCTGGCCTACCATCAGCAAGAATCCTGTTGAGTTGGTCTAGCAAGAATCCCCCTAGCCTTAATCTTTCCTCTTAGCAATTTTCCATTCACTGACCTTTTGCCCTGTTCCTCAGTTATCAATTCCCACTTTTTCTTGTATTCAGAGTTGAGCTCCATCTCTCTTCCCTACTATAAAATCCATTGTAGTCACCCCTCTGAATAGGGTAAGGCTTACTTTCTTTAACAAATGTTATAAATAATTTTTTTCTTTAACAGTAGGAGGTAAGAAAGGAGAGAGGAAATATGCTAATTTGCCATTACTCAGAGTGGCTTCAGGACGGTTTTCTACAACTCATTCAATAGATTGGTCTTAGAGCAAATTGACTTTTGGTGAATTGGTTCAGTGAATTAGTTTTGGGAAAAATTACTTGTAGTGAAGTGGCCTGCTTCTGCTCAAGTAGGAGGCAGTAAATAGTACCTGAAGAAATAGAAAATTAAATGTTTATATATATATATAAATGTTTTATATAAAATTATAATACATGAAAACAATTGCTAAAACAAACATGTAAACCTTCCAAATAATTGGAAGCATTACACACACAAGGAAAGGAAATAAGGGGAAAAATTTTAAAGCCACGAAACAGCACACAAAATGGCAAAGTCAACCCAAATATATCTGTCATAGCAAGAAGTACAAATGGGCTAAAATCATCCATTAAAAAAAATCTGATTGGTTTAAAAAAAAAAACCTTAACCACACTCTGGATACAAGACAGTATGAAGGAGAGTTTATTAACAGTTGTGGGGCCAAGCTGTCTAGATTTAAATCTGTTACTTCATTTCTTGGTGCTTCAGTTTCCTCCTAATAAAATGGGGATATTAACTAAAGTTAACTCACAGAATCCTTAAGAAGATTTAGCAAGTTAATATATGGAAAGCACTGAGAATGATGTCGGAGGCACCGTGAAAGCTCCATAAATATTGGCTACTATTACAACATGAGACACATCTAAAACCAAATGATTCAGAAAGGTTTAAAATAACAAGATGGTCAAAGTCATACTCATCAAATGCCAACACAAGGAAAGCGGTGGTTTGGAACTTGGTAACAGAAAAGATTAAAGTAGAGGAGGAGCATTAAACAAGACAAATAAGGGCACATTATAAGGATAAGTGCAACATTAATATTCATAAAGTAAAAAATACAGGAACCACAAGGAGAATTGGAAGGAATCACAGGGGCAGGAACACCAGGTTGAGATAGTCTCACTGAAGAATCCTACCCACTTTTAAAAATAGACAATTCCAATGTCATTGAAGCTGCCCTGGAGCAACGAAAAAAGGTTTGCAACCAAAATAAGCTCAGGGGGAATCAGATTACAGTGCTCTAGAAGAAAAATGAGAAAATATATAATAAAAAAATATCTCAAAATAGGGAAGACAAAATCCAGAAGCCCCTAAACAAGATTGATAAATTCGATTTTATGAATCTATTTTTAAATTTCTACATAGCAAAAGTCAATAAAGCATGTCAGAAGATAAACAATTTACTGGAGAAAATATTTCTAATACTTGTAGATAAAGAAACCATTTCCTTAATAAGTAAATCTCTCTTACCAGTCAAAAAGAAAATGAATTCCCTTCTCTGCAGTTACATTTTAAAAAAACCGACAGTGGTATGAAGGACACGAAGAGTCACAGGAAAGGAAATACAAATGATTAACATATGAAATGATGCCTAGCAATAACTACGTTTGATCCACAGCTTCTATATGTAAACATGACATTTATAAGAATATACATATTCTATCACTATTTAAAAACCATTTAGAAATAACATAAAGGTCAATCAACAGGGCGTATAATAGGCAGAATTATGCTCCTCCCCAAGACAACCACATTCTAACCCTCAGAATCTTTGAATATGTTACATGGCAAGGGGAAATTAAAGTTGCATGGAATTAAGGTTGTTAATCAGCTCACCTTGAGACGAAGAGAGTGTCCTGGATCATCCTGGTGGGCCCAATGTAATCACGAGGGTCCCTAAAGTGGAAGAAGTCTGCAGGAGAGTGTCAGGTGACGTTAGCATGAGATAGGCTCTATCAACCACAGCTGACTTCGCTGATGGAAGGTGACTTGAGCCACAGAGGCGGGCAACTCCTGGAAGGTAGAAGAGGTTAAAAAAGAAACTGATTTCCCCTTCAAACCTCTAGAAAGAACAAAGCCCTTATTACTCCTTGATTTTTATCCTTGTGAGACCTATGTCAGACTTCTGAGCTCCATACTGTTTTGAATCTGTGTTTTTCAGCCACTAAATTTGGGGCAACTTGTCACAGCAGCAACGGGACGCTAACACTGGAGCTAAATGTTATGGTGATTCATGCAGCCTTTACAGAAGAAGGAGAAAACTCTGTCATGAACAATCTCTGGGATATACAGTAAGTGAAAAAAAAGCAAAAAATGGAACAGCATATGATATCGTCACCTATTTTGAGGATGTTTTAAAATAAAGATATACAGGGAACTAGGAAGACTAGTTACTTCCGGGCAGAGAGATGAGGCATCTGGGACAAAGGGCAGGCAGGAAAGCATTTTTCACTACATTTCGTTTCATGACTTTTAAATAAATAATATTTTATTTAAAAATAAAAAAATAAAAATAAATGAAAATAAATAAATGTGATTTTACCAAGGAAGCTGTTCTTGACTCCTCAGAAAGGGTCTGACTTTTGGATAATACATCTGAAAACTTTCTGTACTTCTTCATATTATAACCTTCACCTAATTAATACTTTGTAACCAGATAATACTACAACAAATAACTGTTGGTCCCAGAGTATTTATTTAATATTTGTCTATACCAGTAGACTGTAAGTTCCATCAGATGGTGATGGTTTACATTTTAATAATACCTAATACAGTGTCTAACACTTAATAGGACTTTAAAAATATTTATGGAATGAATGGATAAATTAATTAGTGAATGCAGCCAAGTAAAGAGTAAGAAAGGTTCATAATCCAATCAATTATCATTTCCAAAAATAGATAGCCAATCCTAAAATGCGAAATAAAAAAAGAGCATAAAATAAAGACTGTTACTCAAAGGTCCATAAATGTCTAGCTGTAAATACCTATCATTCTCACATTGAACTCTATTAAATCACAGTTAATCTCACTCTCTAGGTTCTTTATCCAGGGAAAAAGTTTCAACTGTATTTCAACTTATGGTGTTAAGATCGCTGGACCGTGTTCACAGATCGAAGCCGTTTAACAGAGTTTGCTTTTTCACAGCTGTCTGCAGTTTCAGCTGTCAATTGAGAGGCCTTTCATTTCACAGGCTTTCCCTGTTTGCTCTCTCACCTCACTATGTCTGTCTTGCAGCTTGTACTTCTCACGAGAACTCTCAAGCTTCTTTACTTTCATGACCAGAACATAGAAGCCAAGTGATGGAGAGAGAAGGATCGGTTCCTGCAGGCCTGGTGACCCCCGGATGGCCTGTAATCAGGAAAACAGTGCTACATAAGCCGTTGTTCAGAGAGAATGCTGTTTGTTCACCAACATCAGTTTTTTCCCGGGAACATCCAGCTAGGCTTTATTTCCCAGGCACCTTGCTGTTGGGTGGAGCCATATAACTTGAGTTCTGGCCAATTGACCCGTCCTGAGTGTAGTGTCTGGTTGCAGAACCCAACCCTGCTAACCTCCAAGCCCCTGGAGGATGGTGAAGTCACTAGATTGGGAGCAGCGTGGGTTCCTGAGATGCCACGTAGAAGAAAGCTACCTGAAGATCTAGCCAACCACGATGCCTGTGTAGAACTATTTCTGGTCAAAAAGTAATTTTTTTTATCATGTTAAACCACTGAAATGTTAGTGCTTTTGTTACAAGTAGGGTGCTGCCATAACAGAAACCTGAACTATGTGTGTGAGGTGGAGAATGGAGAGAAAACTGATGGTAGTCTCTGGAATGATAGATACTATGCCGTAAAGTGGCAAGACACTTTGAAACATTGTCACCTGCAGTATCTTAAAAGAAGCCCATGTATTTACTGACCCAGAGCTCTAGGGGAAGTGGTTGGAATAATTTGAGTGCTTGTCTGTGTTGGCTGCTATGAGCTGTCTTTGGTAATGTTTCATCGGAAAGAAATGAGTTCAGGAAAGTATTGGGTGATTTGCAAGCTGAAATGAAAGGGAATAAAGAGTCAAGAAATCCAGGTATTGAAGGGTTAGGATAGAGATATCACTTACGATTCCAAATAGTAAGACACAAGTCTTTGAGTATTAAAGCCGTCTTCAGTTCAACAGAAGACTCAGCCCTGGGACAAAACTCACATTAGGATGTGGCCTTCCGATGTATCTTTTTAGATGGACATGGAGTAGATGTCATTACACTGAGGAATAATGGCTCATGGTGAGGAGACTAAGAAATAGAATTAATTTGAGAATTCATGTGTAGGCAAGAATTTTGAGTGTCTTTTTGTGGTACAAGGAACTGGCTGGAAGCTTATTATTTTTTTTTTAGTAATTTTATCGTCAAAGATACCATGACCCTCTTTAAAATATCTTTGAAATGTAAAACAACTCTTGAGGCCAAAAGTCAGTCCCACAAGAAGCCATCTGCAAAGCCGCGAAGGCCCTAAGGAGAACATGGTTCCCAGTGCACACTTCAGGTGTGGCCGAAGGAGATGCACAAGATGGGACATCCCTGAGGATAGACACAGAGGCCAGGGAGAACAATGGACAATGGTCAGGGCCCCATCAGAAAAGGTAACGAGCTTTCAGAAGGTCTGCACAGTGGGGTTCTATAAATGCATGGACCAGCGCCTGCCGGGTCTTCTTATCCTTTCCAAATAGGATTTTATTGTGGATGCTTCATCCCTGTCCCATCACTGTTCATTAGGGAGGGGAGTGCAAGAGGGACAGACAATCTGTCTTTTACAGACCTGAGGAATTACATTTGGACCTGATGGAGAGGGCTTGCGTTCCCAGGGGAGCCTGGACTTTGAGCCAGATGCAAGAACTGGTTGGGATTTTGAATTGTTCTGTTGGGGAAGGGTTGAGTGTATTCTGTGGTTGGGAAGAAGTTAACAGATCCTTGGTGAGTAGAAGGTCAGGCTGAGGCAAAGATGTGCTCTGAACTCACCAAACCTAGGTTTTTTTGTTGTTGTTTTGTTGTTTTACCTCCCAGATACATAGCTAGATTGTATTTCCCCGGACCCCATCACCCTGACGTTGCTGGGACCATGTAACTGACCAGGAGATGTAGGCAAAAATGGCCGCTAATGGATCTGGTTCATAATAATCTCCTATTTGATCATCCACACTCCCTTCCTTTGTTGGTGAGAAGCAAAGATCCAAGCAAAGTCTCTGATATTCTGTGGCAGGGGCCTAAAGGAGAGAGTGTGGCAAGACGCAGCTGACGATCTAGCTAAGGGACATGTGCAGAAATAGTAACTTAACTTGCCTATCGAGACTTATGGTCTACAGTTGCTTTCATGTGACGGAGTTGAGTAGCCACGACAGACACCGTATGGCCTAGAATACTTACCAGCTGGTCCACCACAGACAAAACTTTGCTGATCCCTGCTCTAGGGAATGACAGACCACTGGAACAAGGGAGCCTGGCTCCTTCGTCACAACCACCACTTGGTGGAGAGCCAGCAGACCAGGAACGCCATGCTGAACTGTTGCGTAAGCTACAGAAGATTTTGTTGTAGTCAGACACGAGACTTGAGAGTAATAACATTTTCACTCATTCTACATACAATTATAAAGGCATGTTTTTATCTGCACTGGTTAGCTAAAATCTTCTCACTCACTGCACTACATTGCAACATGGCTTCTACCACGCGTTAATTATACATCCTGGCATCCATCCATCCATTTATCCTCAAGCACTTATTGAGGGTTTATTATGGGTCAGGCACTTTGCTGAGGATATGATGATGAATCAAAACAAACCTGAACTCTGCCCGAACAGAGCTTAAGGTCTGATGCAGAAGACAGTGGGGTACAGGGGTTAGCTGCGATCCCCTTTAGACTTCACAGAAGCTCTCCCGGTGCACAGCTCATGCGGGACCTGCTTTGCTCATTCGCCTGCCGGGCTCCTATAGCGCTTACGGTTTTCAATCCCCATGTCAGAGTAGGTGAAAAGCAGTGCGGCTGGAGCACAATGACTACAGGAGAGAGCGTGGCAAGGTGTAGCTGAACACCTAGTGAAGGGACAAATGCTGAAATGATAACTTGCCAACCAAGACCTCTAGATGTCTTTTTAATTGAGCCTCCTAAGCCTTGTCTTATAAGCCTTCACAGGTATCTGGGCTCTGCTTACTGATCTGCATCTGTGACTCTTACTTTTCTATACCACTGAAGCCAAAGCCCAAAGGTGTGGCTGTGATTTTTTTTTCTTCCAAACCTCCAGATCTCCTACATGTTTCCTATTTTTCCCCTCTTCTCCCCAGCTCCACTACCAGCCACCATCATCTCTCACTCGACCTCCCAGAAACCTCTCTCCCCTGCTCCCACTTTTTTTCTGCACATCTCAGTATTTGTATGGTTTCTCTTTGCTCTTAGGATAAAGTCAGCACTTCCTTACATGGTCTTCAGAGCCCTGGAGGGCTTAGTTAGTTCTCTTATAGAAGTGGTACACACCAGATATTCTCATAACCTTTACATCATTTAATACATTATGAAAATTCTTAGCACCAATGAGATGCAATCAGATACATACCATAAGTGGTATTGTAGAGATATGATACCACTTTCACGGCCATACAGTCCTCCATTGTATAAAAACCACAATTTAACAATCCTCTCGAACATTTAAAGTGTTTCCATTTGTTGTTCTGGTTAATTTTCTGTCAGCTTGATTGAGCTGTGGGGTATCCAGATTAACGTTATTTCTGGTGTGTTGTGAGAGTGTTTCCAGTTGAGATTAATCTTTGGATCGATAAGTCAGTAAAGTAGATGGCCCTCCCCAGCGTGGGTGGGTGTCATTCAATCTGGTGAAGACCCGAAGATACAAAAAGCGGAGGGAGAGGAATTTGTTCCTTTTTCTATTGCCCGTCCGCTTGAGCTGGAGCGCCTCATCTCATCCTCTTCCCTCAGACTGGAATTTGCACCATCAGCTCCTCTGCTTCCCAGGCCTTTGGACTGAGTTCCCGGCCAACGTTCCTGGGCTGCCGACTTACAGAGGACAGATCGTGCAACTCCTTGGCCTCCAGAATCATACGAGCCAAAGTCACATATTAAAAAAACACGAGGGCTTAAATATATAATATTATTATTATTTACATAGCCTGTTGCCCTATTGTTCTGTTTTTCTGGAGAAACCCTGACTGATAGAGTCATTATTGCTCTTGCTATTGATGCTGCTTTATTTCAGACAAATAAAGATCTAGTACATATGTTTCTTCCTACCTGATCGGATTGCCTCTTTTAGATGAATTACTAGTCCTAGAATTCCGTAGTCAAGCAAAAGAATGATTTTAAGGTTTTGCTTCATATTCCTACTTAATGGATCCACAACATTATAGAAAACGAAACCCTTCTTAAGTGGAGATTAAAAGACATCTATACTTCTGGCCAGCGTTTCTCAAACCATTGGTCCAAACTGTTTGGTTTTCTCCAAAATTGGGTTCTTAGGATTGGCACTGTGCTGGCGGCGGGGGGGGGGGGGAAGCTGAGGATTCACTGGAAAAAGTCCTCCCCCTCCTGTCACTCTGCAGCTGCCTGAGCAGGAGCAGCCCCTCCGTAAGGAGCCCTGTTTCTCACTGAAGCTGCCGTGTCCCACCGTGTTTCCCGCTCTGCTTTGATTTGTCAGCTATTTCCTTGAATGCTATGAAGTCAACCAGGGCTACCCTGTGCAGCACGGACACTAAGTGAAATCACCAAAGCTTAGACCCTACAGCCGAAGAAATCCAAGAACCATTTGCCCAATTCTCTGGCTTCGGCAATAAGATATCCATTAGGGAGTTTTAGATCTAGACGCTTTTGGCAAAAGTGTGTTAAAGTTAAACAGTAAAACACGACAGGAAAACAAATCCATAAAATTTAAAGCGTTTGCCTGTAAAAATAGCTCTTACAGTAGAAACCACATCTCACAAGACTCTCTCCCTGTCATTCCAGTTTTTAATTTGCCTCCAGCACCTCATCTTTTCCCATAAAGTGAATAAAATTGCATCCATTCGCTTAGCACAGTGTGTCCTGTCTATCACCAGGGTGTAAATTTTTAAAATTTATTTCCTCTACTAGAATGTTAAAAGCAAGGCCATTGCAATACATAGTCTACCATTTTAAAACAACTACTTTGCATTTGCATTTTGGTCTTTTGGGAGTAATTCCAAAAACTGCTTTAATCAAGTATCCTTACATTACCAGGTTGCTTTCCCCTTAATATCGTTTTATAAAATTTCATATGATTAATATATATAGATATATTTAATGACTGTAGAATACATTATTTGCCCAACCATACCATAATTTACCCAACCTTTCCATTATATTTAAATAACAGGATGATAAAGATTTTCATTGCATGAACATTCTCCATATTTGGTATTCAAAAGAGAGATTCTAGAAATTTAAATGTGCGTTCAGTGCACCGAAAGTTAAATGTTCATGAGGATCACTGGTTTCACCCAAAGTGAAATTTTTCCAAATGATTTCATTTTAGGACATTACAGGTCAAAGTGGACGGGCCTGAGAAATTGTCACAATAGAGAAGTGGATACATCTGATTGATATTTTTTTTTAATAGGTGTAATCACAGATTTTTCTTAATTTGCTGTGGCTTAGTTCTCCTCACTTCCAGTTGGTGGGAGTAGATTTGGCAGGCCCACTACGATTCCTTCTCAATCTTTTTTTCTTTTTCAGATTATCGTGGACAACATAACACATGCCTGAGCTTGCGAGTGATTAATTAAGGCTCTCTTAAAAGAGCACGGTAAGAGTGAGTGGCTTTGAACTTGATCAGAGGAAGATTTCAAATCCCGTTTCTGCCACTTCTAGCTGTGGTTTTGTTAAACAATGAATTGTGTGGACACAATAAAAGCCGCATTCTGGATAAATTCCAAGTCAGTCCAAGTCCTTTGTATTGTTTTTTTTTTTATGTGAACTTACATAAATTTATAGAAAGCATGCCAAACGTATCTCACATGAATCTAAAAGCTTGATATGATACATAGGAGATTCTATATGGTGAGAAACCGCGCTTGCTAGGATGATTTTGAGAATCGGCTTTTTTTTCTTTAATTGCAGCGCTTGCAACACTGAAACTTTAAATGCAAATCATTCACGACCCATCTGTGAGGAAGTCAGGAGGAAGTGCAGGGACACCAACTCGGTTTTTGATAAGAGATGACCTCAGCTGGACGAAAATGCTGACCTGTGCATTCTTCTTCTAATATTTCTTGCTAGCACTTCCAGCACCTAACAGTGTAGCAAACAAAGCGACAGCTTTTGATTCAACTCACTGCAATAAGTGTCTTTAAGGCATCGTAGCGAGCAGGCATCGGAAACCACAAATGACGATTATTTCTGGATTCTAGGTTGTACTAATGACCAGTGAAATAGATCTGAGGGTTAGTTCACATGCTGTAAGTAAGATTTTTCAAAGGAAGGACTTTATAGACCTTATCTGACCGTCAACCAGGAAACCTCAGTTTTGTTAAAAAAAAAAAAAAGTTGATCTAGGAACAAAAAGGAGAGAGAGTCGGAGAGGTATAAAGCAGAAAGTGTGTACACTCGAGGGTTCCAAACAGTGAAGTCCAGCCTAACGGTGTCCTGGAGGACGGCTCGCCCCATCCTCCCTCACGTGGTTCTGCAGATGAAGGACACAGCGAAGTGGCTTTAGAAGCTGAGGTTGAGCATGGGAAAGGCCCTTAAGTCGGGGTCAGATGGCATCTCTGGAGGTCTGCCGGGAATACAAGGAGTCCGTCTGCCCTTCCGCCTGAGAACGCTTGGTTGCTCCACTAGAGCAGAGAGCGCGCTTCATCTTGCATCCCTGCTTCTTCCTCTGAGCAGGAACATGAGGCCCGTGAGCAGATCATGCTACCCCACTTCCCACTCTTTCCGCCTCCCTTCTGTGAAGACAGGAAGAGAGAAGTTTGTAAGATGGTGTATTGGTCAGGGTTCTCCAGAGAAACAGAACCAGTAGCAGATTTTATGCACACACACACACACACACACACACACACGTATGTATATGTGTGTCTGCGTATAATCTATATCTATCTATATATATATATATGTAGGAGAGAGAGCATAAATTCTATTAGATATATATTCCACATGTTTCATGTATACACATAATGGCATATCATATATAATATAAAGAAATACTATATACATGTAATTATCTGTGTGTCTGTGGAGAGAGTCTTACGCAAGGCATTATTTTAGTGATTGTGAATGGGCTGGCAAGTCTGAAGTTGTAGAGAAGGCCAGCAGAAGTCTGTCAGGAGCTGACACTGCTTTCCTAAGGCAGAATTTCTACTTCTCAGAGAAACCTCAGTTTTTCTCTTACGGACTTTCAATTTATTGATAAGGCTCATCCAGATTATCAAATATCTTCTTAAAATCAACTGGTTTAACCAACACTACAACACACTCACAACAACAACCAGATTTGTTATTATTAAATAACCGAGCCTTGCTAACTGACACATAAAAAACGACCACCATGGGAAAATCTTAGGAACACACACACACACACACCACACACACACACACACACACACACACACATTTAATTGCGCTCGGGCTAACTCTTTTTATTTTTTTATCCATTATCTTATATAAAGGACATAAAGCTAATAGATTAATTCACACCAAAATGTAATTAACTGATGCCTCCTCCTGAATCACCAGAGAAGTTACAAATGGAAAGAGTTAAGCTTATTTAATCAAACCAATATTCGATTATTGGAGAATTTCAAGGGAGTGACTAACTGAAGGAATTCATCTGTGTCACCACTGGTTTTTCCTACATTATAGGAATCTGGAATTTTTCAAAAAATCTTGATTCGTCCGTAAAATTGAACACATTCACTGAGTTCCTTACACCAAATCAGTTTCATCGGGGTATCCTTAGTGGACTTTTTCCCAGACTTCAGTAGGCCAGAGAATACCCTTGAAAGATGTTAAATTATTGATTTCAGGCCCTATTTGGGGTCAGCAAATTTGGCATGTCCAAGAATCTTCATTTAAAAAAAAAATCCATTCTAGCTGACTCCTCCTTTGAGAAACACTGTTCTAGGGCAAGAGAGAGATACTCCCTAGATAATCATCTGAAGGAAAGCTATTTCCAGTCTCAGCTCTGCTGAACCTCCCTAAGGAACTGTGGTGGGGTCAAAAAACAACTACCATTCCCCTTCGGGTATGTCAGGGACTCTGGGAAATACATAAGATGGGTAGGCTGCAAGTCGAGAGATGATAGGTAAAAACCAGACAGTCTAATATTTCTTACGACAGCAATGTTCTCTGTTTCAGCCCAGATGGTAGCCTACACAATGGATGCCTCTTGCTTCATTCCCTTCTAGGCAATGTTCGTGGCAAAATCAAACTGAAGAACAGCTGTGGCCAATATATGATTTACCCACCGGCGCTGCCTTTACATGGGCCAGAGGTTGTTAAGCCTTCCTGATAGGAGGTGGGGACGCGTGTCCCTCATTTCTACATCCTGTCCCTGCACGACCATTCATTCCAACCACCCTGCAGCTTGCTTTGTGAAAATTGTTTATTCAAAGAACCGACTGGGTAGACACTCGATTTCTTTGTCTGGGGATGGGAGGCCCAGAACCCTTTCACGAGTATGAACTGCGTCTTACCTATTCCTCTATCCCCAGGGCCCAGCACAGTGTCAGGCATAGCATATGAGCTCAAAAAATACCAGTATCTTCCTACTTAGATGAGGAAGACAGTGAAGGAGCATTTACTTTCTACTAAGGTACCATCTAGGAAGACCTCTGATGCAAATAGCACATGTCGACAGGAAGCAGTTATTACATCATCCTTCATGGGATAAATCAGTAGAAAGAAATTGGCCGCTTTTGAGCTCTTCCTAGAGATACAAGAATTTGGGTTTCGTTTTTCTTGATTAATCCTAATATGCTGAAAAGCTGTGTTTTACTGAAACTTTAAAATGTGATGAGACTTGCTGTAGGGAAAAAAATGCATTATTTTTAATTATATTCATGAAGAATGTGACCACAGACTTATAAATTTCCATTTGTTTTAAATGATGCCAGTACTTCATACTTAAGTCACGAATGTGGAATTTTCAGACAGAGGGCTCTAAGAAAAAAAAGACATATATTTTACCAACATTTCCCCAGGCTGGCATCTGAGGGAAGAGAATCAATTCTGCAGTTATAAGGAATGGGACACTTTTATATTCAATGAAAGAATTGCCCGAGCAAGTTCTGTAATTCCCAACATGTCCATTTGTAGCTGGGAGGAAGAACCTGATAGAATATTTGAGTTCTTTGATGAAAAGGTGACAGGCCACATTTAGAGTGTTTCCTCAGTAACAAAAGGACTCCCAGGACACGCAGCTGCTCAAGACAGCATATGTTTAGGGAACAGCGAGAACCTTACTATCCTTGATAATAAAAAAAGTTTCTTCCTTTCTCAGATGCCAAGAACCAGTCAAATGTTTTGGGCCGATTCCAACTTCTTTGGGTCAGACCTCTCTCTCCCCTTGTGGATGTTCTTTTAGCAGCAATGAGGGGTGGAGGGGTGGGGGGAAGCCCTAAAACAAAACAACAACAACAAAAAACATGTGGCCTAGGAGATGCACCCTCCAGGAAGAAGAGGGAGTGAGCATACCAACAGTTCCTGGGGTAGGTGTGGAGGCAGCTGTTGAGCCTCAAATACATAAATAAAGGCAAATTTAAAGATCCAGAGCACAGATAGCAATGTATCATGTTTCCCTAACTGTTGTATTCGATATCTCAGATCTTATTCAACATATTTTGTTGCTTTTCTTAGAATAATTGTAAAATTGTCTTGAACTTCACAGGATTCTTTTAGAACACGTCCCAGTTTCTGTCTTTCAGATTAATGGAGGAAATACTTTTATTCGTCTTCCAATCTTCAAGCATAAAACTTGGGTCTACGAGATCTCCAGGAGTGAGTTTTGTGCCTCGAGCACCGAAACAAAGTTAAGCGAAGTTTCCTTTACTAAATGGTATATAATTATTATATATATATATATATATGTGTGTGTGTGTGTGTGTGTGTGTGTGTGTGTGTGTGTGTGTATATATATATATATATATATATATGTGTATATATATATATATGATGCAATGATGGGAAAATATCTTAATAAGGAAGTCTATTTAAAACACTGAGGAGAATGATGAATTTTCACAAATAGTGTGATGTCTTCCAGAAATGTCGACAGGAAAGAGTATTGTATTGAAAAAAAAATGGGAGCTTCTATAATGGAAGGAGATTCAAACCAACCCCTCAGGGATGTCACAGGTGTGAAAGTCCATGCTTAGCCATGTTGTCAAGGGCCTCAGGAAACCTGGTGGAAGCAAGATCAAACTGTACAGAGAGGGGACTGGTGGCCACACCTGATGTGATCATCTAAGGGACACTGAAGGACCATCTCACCACAAGCTGTCAAAATACCTGGAGTTCCACCTTCAGAGTCAGAGTATGGCCTCCAGAAAGGCCAATTAATGTGCAAGTATTTTGCCTGGGAGATGTGTTGCATTAACATATGAATTCCACACCTGGCAGGAATAAGATGAGCAAATTGTACTGTACCCTGGAGAATAGCTCAATGTTAAAGGGAATTTTGAAGATGAGTAGGGGACCCTGCTTGGGTTGGGGGAGGCAGGAGACTGGCAAGTCAAGGGACAGGTGTGAAGACTCTGAACCAGGGTGGATAGAAGTCAGACACAAATAAGGGGAAGGTGTCAGGATTCTGGTACAGTACTCTCTAGATCATTTGATGGTAAATTCTACCAAGTGAGGGTAGAAAGTTTTAGATGCTGGAAACTGGGATGACATCTCACCACTTGGTTGGATGAGGGTGAAACAAAAAGTCTACCTTAGGAACAGAGATGGTGTTCTTTATGAAAAGGTCAGCTCTGTGGGGATGGGTGGGGGTGTACAGGGCAGGTACACATGTCGATTCTCTCTGCTTGCAAGTTCAAGAACAGTGTATCTCAGATGGTGAAATGTGAGCCACTTTGGAACGAGAGGAATATTTTTATTCTAATAATTACATGTTTAATATCTATTAGAAAAATGTATGTAGCATATCAAACCTAGGACTTCATGAATATTACGACAGGAAAAAGACACAATTAATTTAAAGGAAACATTAAGCAGATAAAAAAAATCAGGAAGGTACATGAATGAAGTGTGTAAAATACTATTTCAGAAATATTTGAAAGTAAATGTACCACTGGTCTACATAAGAATTATGGTATATTATGAGCAAACTAATATCTTAAATGCAAATGACTGGGGGCAGGGACATGGAGTTTGATCTTCAAATGATACCATTCTGATTTTCATACATGTTTTGGGGAAGCAATGAGTAGGCAGCACTTCAGAGACAATACCACGGTGGGTGGTCTTTGAGTCAGGGTCCAATTCAGACTTACCAATTACTAGGAGTATAACCTTGGATAAGACACTGCTCTCTCTCGTCTCAGTTTGCTCATCTGTGAAATGAAATGATATGTCCTTCGAGGATTGTTATAAGGGCTAAATGAAGGTGGATGATAATGTAAGTGATGTGCATACCTGAAAAATAGTAAGACTCAAAAAGTCAAACATGTTGTTTTGATATTCTTTTTATCCCTTTCTTGCTTGGGCTTTTCTTTTTTTTTTTTTTTAAGTACCTTTAATTGACCTTTAGCACATCTTTACAGGTATGACACTTATTACTGCATACATTGGTTTTAACTATTATCATGTTAGTGTAAAAGATCAAGAAAAATTAGAGGTTACTTCCAAAGGAACTCCTGGTTCTCCTCCCCACCTCCAGTTCCCACCCCCTTTGGGTAATTTAACCATGACTGTTTTCTGTTTTTTTATACATTTTGAACTGTTCTGGTTCTGTTGGTAGAGGATCTCACATAATCCACCTCCTTCTACTGCCAGAATTCCAGCAGGGTTTCATGATGATCCTTTACCCATTTGATACTTTCATAACAGCGAATCAACCTTGTAACTATGTGACACATTCTTTAATTTGTGGGTCATCTGCCCCTTTTGGAAAGATATTTGAAATGGAGTCCTCTGTTTCTTTATCTAGATAAAGTGTGCTTATTGCTGGGGCCACCTAAGACCAGGAGAGGGTCAAAAGGAGACATTCCTGAAACAATTCTTTCTAGTGCCAAACTGACCAGCCTTGGCTTTCTAGATGTGAATCATAACAGTCACGGTTTAACATATTAGGTTAGCCTAACAGTAGCCTGAATTACCAGACAACTAAGCTAAGACCATGCTATGCTATTTTTAATTTTTTTATTTTATTGTTAGTTTCAAGTATACAGTACATGGGTCAGATATTTACATAGTTTATAAACGATCCCCCTAATTGCCCTTTCTCTCCTCTGGCTTTCCACCTAGCCATTACATTAATGCTACATTCTATGCTATTTTGAAGCAAGCTTTTTAAACCTCCTCGGTGTCTTTATGAGTTCCATAACAGAGATGTGCATCACTGTTACATGCTGAGCACTATCACCATCATGGCTGATGAGCAGAATGCTGTCTTTCTTGACAGCATGGACTCTGGTCTGCATCTTACTTCTACTGCTCACTGGGTGACCTCTAGCCAATTACCCTGTTTCTCAGTCTCCCCATACATGGGGAGGTCATGGGAATGACCTCCCATGCCATCGGACACCAATTGGGTACAAATGTTGAGACAGATGACTACACACATACCAAAAGGGTACGAAAGGTTTATTAAGATGAGGTTTTGGGGGAGAGAATGGCAACCCTCCCAAACTGGTCCAAAAAAATATTTTGAGAAAGCAAGTTAGGGAGATTGGTGAGGGTTTTCTACCGTGGTTGGTAGGTGGCGCAGGCTGAGAGCGGGACCCTTTGTGGTCTGAAACTTCCCCTGGTGCCGAAGGAGGGAGCGCTGGCTTTCTTACCGTCTCCCTCAGATGTGGGGCAAAGGGAAGGCTAAGGCTTAAAGGCTGACACGAGTACAAGATCAAAAAACGTAGAGCCTTCGTTACAGTTGGTGACGGAGCAAGCGGTCAACGATGCCCATTATGTATTTGCCTTTCACTAGTCCCTAAAGTTCTCTGAAGCACGGTACTCTAAGAGTTTGGACCTGGGAATGAGACAAACCACATAGACGTAGCACATAGATGTGTTCTATATAGTAAAAAGTTCTTTCGCTTAAACCTTACCTGGCTACACTACTAGAGTTTTGGGCCCCCGGATGCCGTTTATTGCCATAGAGAGCATCACCCTAAATGTGTTCATGTTAAATCAGTGTGCTTATACGAACACTCATTAGCAATGGAAAAAGCTGAGGAGCACCTGGGGCCACCAGAAGGCTTGTCCTCTAGAGACTTCAGAGGGAGCACAGCCCGGCCGCCACCTGGAGCTTAGGCTTCTGGCCTCCGGAACTATGAGAGGGTAAATTTCGTTGTTTTAAGCTCCTGGTTTGTGGTAGTTTTTATGGCAGCCCTAAGAAATGAATATGCTACTATGATCCTCATTTTGCAGATAGTGAAATCGGGTGCCAGAGAGATTAAGTCACTTTTAAGGTTCCACAGCCATCAATCAGACTTGATTTTTCTTGATCTAACCTGTCATGATTAATTATTACACTATATCCCACCCGGTCTATGCCGTGTATTATGGGCATTACAGAAGAAACACTGGTCTCCTTTCTCGTGGTTCATAGAATCTTTAAAACACAATTCCTAAAAATACAGGCATTGGGTGTATAGCACAAAAACATAACAATGACCTCTTAATAATTACCCAAAGCCGTATTACTCAATGTCCCTTGATATTCTCTTTTCAATTGGGCTATTTGTTTCTTTCATTTTTGATCTTCTTTAGCATCTCTAACATGCTCTGTCAGAGACGACATGTAGTTTGTTACTTGTACAAAGAGTTGAGTAGACGAGAAGGAAGGGTGTCCAGGACAAAATGTACTTAACTTTTGTCAAGCAAAAAGGGAATAATTCATCATAAGCAATTATTGAGGGGAGGATGTTGAAATCTCTGACTATAATTGTGCAGTTATTACTTCTTTCAGTTCTATCAGATTTTGTTTTGTGTGCTTTAAAACTGTTACTGGTACATAGATAGTTAGGATTTTTAAGTCTTGTTGTATTGATTATCTTTCTGAAATAACTCTTTTGATCCCTGGTGATTTCTTTTGTTCTGAAATCTACTTTGTCTGATATTAATCAGAGCTACTCAGCTTTTATAAATTCATTTTAGCATGGTATATATTTTTCTATCTTTGTACTTTAACTTACATGTCTTTATATTTAAAGTAGGTCTCTTGAAGACAGCATGTAGTCTTGCTTTTTATCCCATCTGATAATCTTTGCCTTTTATATCATGTGTTTAGCATAGTTACAATCAAAGTAATGATCAATATGGTTGGTTTTAAATCTACTGTCCTCTTAGTTTGGGCTATTATAGCAATACTGTCGACTGGGTGGCTTATAAACTACAACAACTTACTTGTCACACTTCTGGAGGCCAGAAGTCCAGCTAAGAGTGTCTGGTGAGCATCCACCTGCTGTCTTTCTGCTGTGTCCTTACATGGTGGAAGAAAGCAAGGAAGGTCTCTGAGGCCTCCTTTATAAGGGCACTAAGCACATTTTCAGGGGCTCCACCCTCATGGTCTACCTTCCGAAGGCCCCACCTCTGGCAACCACCACATTGAGGACTGGGTTTCAACATATACATGTTGGGGAAACACAAGCTTTTAGTCTAGAATAACTTCTTCCTATTTTTTTTTCTCCATCTGTCCTTTGTTACCTTTTCCCTCTTTTCCTGCCTTCTTTTGGATTGTTTTTTATGATTTCATTTTGTTTCTATTATTGGGTTTTCCCCCCTCGGTGTGTGTGTGTGTGTGTGTGTGTGTGTGTGTGTGTGTGTGTGTGTGAGATTCCTTTTGGGTTTACAGTGTGCATCTTTCACTTATTACAGTTTACCTGCCAATAACATATCATTTTATTATGTAGTATAAGAACCTTATAGCAACATATGTCTATTCCACACCTCAACTTTAGTGCTATCGCCATCATGCATTTCACTTTATATATGTTAAAAACCCCATAATACATTATTACTTTTACCAAAGGGAAAAAAATCTAATGTATTTATACACATGTTTACGATACCTAGTGCTCTTTATTCATTTGTAAGATCCATGTTTTCACATTTTTTCCTTCTGCCTAAAGGACTTCCTTTTTCATTATTTGTATTGACCATTTGCTGGTAATAAATTCCCTCAGATTTTATATATATGAAAAGCCTTTTGAAAAATACTTTTGGTGAGCTTATATATTTTTTTTCTTTGACTACTTTAAGGATGTCAACCTACTGTGTTCTAATTTGCATTTTTTGACAAGAAAACTATTGTTATTCTTATTTTTGCTGTAGACTAAATTATGTTTCCCCCAACATTCATATGTTAAAGCCAAAGGTGACTGTTATTTGGAGATAGGACTTTTAGGAGGTGATTAAGGATAAATGAAATCATAAAAGTGAGGTCCAAATCCCATAGGACTGGTGGCCTTGTAAGAAGAGGAAGAGATCTCTTTACCTCCTCCGTCCCCCCCACACACGCCCACCCTCCCTGCCACCATCATTCTCTTTTTCCATGTACAGGTACAGAGAAAAGGCCATGTGAGCAAACAGCCAGGAAGCTGCCATCAGCAAGCCAGGAAGAGATCCCTCCATCATTTACCCATTCTGGCACATGATCTTGAACTTCCAGCCCCTAGAACTGAGAGAAAATAAATTTCCACAGTTTAAGCCATCCAATCTATGGCATTTTTTAAATGGAAGCTAGAGCTGACTAATATATCCTTATTCTTCTATATGTAACATTTGTTTTCTCTTTATGCCTGGTTTCCAGCAATTTGATTATGTTATACCTTAATAATATGGTTTCCTTCATGTTTGATGCTTGAGGTTTGTTGAGCTTCTTGGATCTGTGAGTTTATAGTTTCCATCAAATTTAGAAAATTGTGGCCATTATTTTTTCAAATAACTTTTCTGTTCTCTCTTCGTCCTACTTTTTCTGGGACGCCTATATAAATACGATAGACGGCTTGACCTTATTCTATAGCTTGCTGATGCCCTGTTGACTTTTTTCACAGCCTTTTTTCCCCCTGTTTTATTTCAATAGTTTCTATTGTTAGGTCTTCAAGGCCACTATTTTTTTTCTTCTGCACTACCTAATGTCCTGTTAATTTCATCCTGTGTGTGTGTGTGTGTGTGTGTGTGTGTGTGTGTGTGTGTTTTGCCTCAGGTACAGTATATTTTATCTCTAAAGTTACATTTAAGTCTTTTTTATATTTTCCACTTCTCATCATGTTTATGCTCTTTCTCTACCTTTTTGAATATATGTAGTATTGCTATAGATGGTTTAATGTCCTATTCTACTAACTCTATCATTCGTGTAATTACATTTTGTAATTATATTTCATCTAGTTTTATATTTGTTTAAGGTGGGGAATCAAATCTGATCCTCGGTATTCTATTGTGTTTAGAAACTGAGGTCTTTAATATAGTTGAGTTGACTGTTGAGAGTTATTTGTTTCATGTCTTCGGGGTATGGGCAATAATTAACCACCTAGGAAAATATTAAAACTTATCATTGAGTTTGTTTTAACTTGGTGAAAACTGATATTGGACATAATTGAGCAAAAGCAATGGTTATGTGATTAGAAAACAGAAATTAATTATGTCTTGAGGGTTCTAAATTTCTGTCTTAAATACTGTAAAACATTTTTATATCATCATTTTTCTTCTCATTTTAGGTACCACCAGTCACTCAAGTCCCATAAGGTTGATGGCATTTCCTACACTTGAACTCTTGCATGCCTCAGAAATATGTCTCTACTACTGGAAGAAGTTTTAATGTTAGCTGCTAGTGTTCACATTTTCGTTTGCAAATGCCTAATATAATTTCCCTATTGAAATCCCACAGATAGAGTTTCTTGACTCTGGTTAGTATCTAGCAAATGCTTAACACCTCTAGGCATATCCCCAAACTGATAAATGAAAAAGGAGCTGTAAAACCCTTCCCCTTTTGCACAGAGCTCTATTACTTGGTTATCCAAGATGAAAATAGTTGTTTATTGTTTGCTATACGGTAACTTCTTTGGAGAAAGGACTGTATCTGTGCATATTTGTATCCACAGAGACCATACTGGGAACACAGTAAGTGCTATGAATATTTGTAGAAATAAGTGAATAGACTGATGTGACGGATGTTTATGCTCAAAGATGACAAGAAGTACCTTGGTTAACTTGCCAGTATCTCAGAGTATACACATCTGTTAATGCCTACATTTTCAGCCGAACATCCATAAAATTGAAAGGCAATAAAAATGACAAAGTACAACTTGATATGTCAAAGATTATAGCTAAAACGTGTTGGTTAGGGCCCATCTGTATTGGCCTGTTAAAGTCTAGATTCAAAATCTAGCATTGGACTCAATTCCCAGACCTGAATTCTTATCTTTAAAGAGAGAACTTGATTCTAGTACCGTGTATTTTCATGGTAGCATACAAATTTAACCCATTTTCATTGAGATTATATTTCATCATTAAGAGCCTTTTTTATACAGTTTGTGATTCCGTACTTCACAATGACATTTTACAGAGGAAGAGGTAGTACGCATTTTGGCACAGAGTTAAAATGTTTGCTGAACTTTGCTTGTCAGCAGCTGGTTGTTGCTGTGTACTTTGTGTCCTTTTAATCAAGCCCAAATTTGAAAGAAAATAACAGATGTTCAGTTAATTATTTTTCCGTGTGTGTGTGTGTGTGTGTGTGTGTGTGTGTGTGGTGTCGCTGTCTTCCAAAGACATCAAGCATAGGCATCACTTATTGATGGTCATCATCTCTGGTTCCAGACTAATAAACTGGCAAAAATGAAATGAACCCTACACAGGACATATGGAAACTAGCTTATAACAAAGAATTTCACTAGAGCATTCATCAGGAACTCCATCATACTTTATACTGGGTTCTTTGGGAATAAGCAATGAAGCTATGTAGCCATGTGATTCTTAAATGATTAACATTAACGGGCTGGATGAGTTGGAAATTGGGCGATTGGTCTTTCACTTTTGGAAGCTTGACTCTACTAGGTATTCTAGGTCACAAGTGTGAAGGAACAGAATGATTTTTGCATTCGATTTATTCCAAATTGTAATGTGTACGTCTCAGTTTTATAAAGGAAACTTCAGAATTGATACAGTTGTATATTTTGCTTTAAGGTATATAGCTTCTTTCTTCTGGCAGGAGAAACACCTTTATAAATGTTGACGTTATCTATGCAAGTCTTCCAATTACATCCTTTTTGACAACATGCACTTGGTTAATGCCAGGATAACATTTTCCCCCTTATTTCAAATGCCGAGTAAAGAAAAGCCTTTGCTATCAAAACTTTTAATTACTTTCCCATGGCTCCAGTGAAAATTGAGTTTAAAACCAGAAAAGCCGTTTAAACTAGTAATCTATCAAACACCACCACGGTGCTGCCGTCAACGAGAAATGTGACGTTATCACTTAACTTTTTAACATGGGAGAAATACAGATCAGGGGGAATTACCATTTGTCCAGAGTTATTCAGCAGCTCCAGCTGGGACTAAAACCAGGCATTTTGACACTCAGCCTCTTTCTTGTGCAATAGCGAGAAATTTGTGAATTGCTCTTATAATTAACTTGTTTTTATAAACCCAGGTCTAAAATTAAATTAGTTAGAATAGCTATGTAACAAGTATTTCTTCGTTTTCAATGTTAGAGATGCGTTCGTGAAAAATCTATAATATTCAAATAAGCACAGATAGTACCTATCTAATAGACCTTTAAATTATTTCAAGTTAGTTTTTAAAGACAACTAATCAGATAATAATAATACACTCAACTATAATATTTATATAGGCAAAGCTACTTGAGAAGAAGCTTAATGATTTGCCACCCTTCAATCATAGCTTGAAACAGAGCGGGGTCAAGGCTAAATGAGCCAAGACTGTGATTTATTGAATTTTGTCTTTTTCAAGAAAGCGTCAGATCTTAATAAAATTAGCGTTTGCCACTTTAAAGTGGGCACCATGAAGGACTCCACACTTGTTTCAATTGATTCCATTGGTACATGATAAATTTTTGGCATTCCTCCTTTGAAGTTGTCTTTGAAAACTACAAAGAAAAAGCAGAGTCAGTATTACTATCTCACTTCTACCCCAAATATAATTATCCAGATTAGCTATTCACATTCATGTATTTAATGTGTTTGCCTATTTTTCTTAGTTATACCCAACTTAAAATTTGGCCACCATTGAGTACATTACAAAGAATAAATTACAGGTCCTGAAGAAATTTCTATTAAAAAAATTGAGCGCAGACAGCATAACTAACTGTCTTCTATAGAGAACCCCCACATATGCTTTGAATATTAACGTTACAGTATATTTTAAAGTTATATTTTGAATACCAGTCAATTAGCAAATATTTATTAACCATGCTTAGAAAAAAAATATGGTATAGCGAAAAGATGTTGGCCTCTTGAGTCACATTAATCTACTTTGCCACCAATTCTATTATCTTGATAAATTATTTAACTTTAGAGTTTCAGTTTCTTAATTTGTAATGTGGGGTTGATCATGCCCACTTTGCAAGGTTGTCATGAAGATTAATGAAGATGAATTACACCAAAGCATCTAGAACTCAAAATGTATTATAGGACAGTTGCTTTAAGAAGGCCTCTTATTTTAGGCTCAAAACAACCCTTCCTAGGTAAGAACTATTATCTCCATTTTACGTATAATGAAATCGGGTGTCAGAGTGATTAAGTAACTTGTTCAAATTTCCGTAGCCAGTAATCAAACAAATCAATTGTGTTTAATCACTACTCTATACCCCACCTGATTTGTGCTAGGTTTGTGGGCATCACAGAAAAGTAAAAGACAGCGGTTTTCCTAATGATGCTTAGAATCTTTAACATCATTCCAGAAACATCGAAACTGGGTTTGTGGCACAAAAACAGACTGATAACCTCTCAATTACCCAAAGCTATATTATCCAGTTGTTCTTTGATTTTCTCTTTCTACATGAACTATTTTTTCTTTTGTTTTTGATGATCTTTAGCATCCCTACATGCTATAGTAGAGATGAAATTTAGTTTTGTTTCTTGCACAAAAATTTTGGTGGAAGAAAAGGAAAATTGCCCAGGATGAAATGTTCTCAGCTTATTAAGTGAAAAGAGATTAAGTCATCATAATCATATTAGCACAGGTAATACATATAACTCCATATTCAAGCAATCCCTCCCGAGCTCCTTGCTACAGGACAGGTGAATAAAACTGACATAGAGCAAATGTCTCTTGCTATGTCAGTGAATAACTCTAACTTCTAAAATGTATACAAAATAGGCAGTTTTTATTGCCTTGTATTTTTTTTTTAAAAAAACAGCTTTCTTGAAATATAATTGACATACAATGAACTGCATCTATTTTAAATGTAAAGTTTGATCATTTTTGACATATGGAAACACCTGTGGAGGCATTAACACAGTCAAGATTAACGAACATATCCATCATCATCGAAAGTTTCTTCCTACTTCTTTTCTAGTGCCTCCCTCCGCCCCTCCCTGCACGCCTCCTCCCCCCAAAACACGCTGATCTGCTTTCTGTCACTATCAATCAGTTTGCATCTTTTGGAATTTTATACATATTGATTATGTATACTGTATATATTCTTTTGCGGGGGAGAGGAACGAATGTATATTCATGTTGTTGTGTGTGTCAATAATTTATTCCTTGTTGTTGTGGAGTAGTGCTCCATTGTGTGACTCTGCCATACTTTGTTTATCCATTCCCCTTTTGGTGTACATTATGGTCTTTTCAATTTTGGGCTATTACAAGTGAAGCTTCTGTGAACATTTTTGTGCAAGTGGACGGAATGTTTTCGTTTCAGAATGTCGACTCATTTCAGAATAGACATATGCTTTCATTTCTCTTGGGCAAATACTTAGGAGTGGAAGCGTCCTTCCCAAGCATTTTTAATTTGGAGCTAGAAAGGAACGGCTCTTATCTCTAGCGTCCCACAGCTGGAAGGACGTGAACATGTGGCTGCATGGAAATATCCTGGCTGATATCCACAGAAAGCCCATCTCTGACATCCGCAGAAAGCCCGAATTATTAAAAATCAAGCACTTGGTCAGCCCAGACTGGATTCTGTGCCCGGCCATTTACCAAGGGTAAGGAGGGCTCTGTTACATATAGCATTATCTTGCTGTAAAATGTATCATTTATAAAAATTGTGCAAATTTTAGACCACTATAAAAAAAGAGAATGTAAGTAATTCACCATTCAGCGAGAGCCAGTATTAACCTTATGGAACATTTTTTTCTTTTTTATGAATAATTTCTCTCGGAAATGAGAGACGGGGTCAGTAGGGTCAGCAAATTATTTCAGTTTCCATTTGTGAGCACTCAATTTCATTCTTTCTGAGGAAGTTTAGATGGAATTGGAAGTGATTTGGACCATATAATTTGCCTATAAACACAATATGTCTATGTGTTAGCTAAGCTCTAGGAAATAAGGAAAGACAGGAAGGATTCTATCTCTTTGCCTGTAAATACTGTCTCTTTAAGGAATCCAGAAACTATTTTGTTCCCATTGCCAGGCTTGACTCACCTGAGTTAAGAAACACCTGTTTACCTTCAGGGTAGTCTCTTTTAAACACTTGTATAATTTAAAATTTGCCTTTAGGGATTTCAAAATTCTATGTCAAAAGTTAAGTTAAAGTGGAGAGTCTCTGTAAATCAGCTCTAGTGGTTCTCAAATGGCATAGACCTATGATATGGGTTTTAAAACAAACCCCCTATCTAATCTGGATGAGCCATTTGCCAATGTTTATTGAATACCTCTTTGGGTATAACGCCATACACGTTGTTTTGGAGACCATATAGGAAGTGGACACATGATTCACTCTCAAAAAGCCAATTGCCCATCCAGTTAGAGGAGGCAGGTAAGATGGATTTATCAGTTTTATTTACTGAGCATACTCTTGGAGGCAGACACCAGGATGTGAAAGCCACAAACCCCAGTCTGACAAACATTCAGTTCAACAAACTTATGTTTTATTGCCTATCACCATGTCATTCACTGCACCTATCACTGAGGGTTAAAATATGGATGGCACAATGCCTCCCCCCACCCCGCCCCCACACACAGACACAGAGAGCTGCTACCAGAACATAAAGTGCCTTTTAACAGAAGAGATAGAGATTCCATCCAAATGCTTCTTGGCCAGGTTTAAAAAATATGTCCCTTTTTGACTGACCAATTAGAAAGGGGTCGCTCTTCTATAGCACTGGACTGAGCACAGGGGATACTACTTGCACCCCAGTAACATAACCTATGTGAGGAACTTGCAGTTTATTCCCACTAATCACCCCCTTGTATTTTCTAATAATAAGCACTTCCAATTCTTTAAGCCACATAAATAGGGGATCTCATCGACGTGGGTGAAACTCGGCTGTCTCAAGTTGTTGCTATGACTTCTCGTGAACCTCTTAGATTTCCTTTAGACTCCCCAGTCCTGGTGCTATGCTTATTATTTCAAGAAATATAGGTATCTCTGTTGTTTCCCACATACTGTTAAATATAATGGCAGAAGATCTGAAGTGCTTGTCATGAGAAGCCCTGGGCAGCTGGAGCAGCTTTTGCCAATTGGAGCATTTCAGCAATGACTTATGGGCTAAGACAAGAGGGTCAGAGTATCTTTGAGCAAATATACAATTCTCCAGTGACCTCTCCGGCAATACATCAGAGGTTCTGCAGCATAGCTCCAGGCAGCAAACTGAGGCCAGACAGAATTGATGGGGGAGCCTCTGCTGTGCTCAGCTTTTAAAAATACCTGCACAACCGTAAATGACAACTGGCTTCTGCTTAAGTGCATCTGATGACTCCAAACTGGGCTTGATTGATATTCAGGCTGGGCTGTCCTCGAGGTGCTTTGGGAAGATCACTATTATTTGCAAAACTTTCTTTTGAGACAGAGTTTTCTCAAGGATGTAACCAGGGTGTTCTAGTTGACTCCAAATAAATGGAAGCTTAATGCTAAGAACCTTCGGCCTTTTTACAAGGCTTCTTATATATTACCTAGGACTTGTTAGGCCTACTGATTTTACTAGGGTTGTATCTCGAAAATAAACTTTGTTTTGAAATATTATCATCCTCGATTAGAAAATAATGGGATTTCTAGGCCTCCTTCAGAACGGGTGTCCAATAGCTATTTTGAAAGCCTGAGATTTGCCCCCTTTTCACCGGCAGACAACGAAGATACATTCTGACACATCTTTCCTTATGCAATTCATCACTGTGTGAATATCGTAGAGTCTACTTAAACTAACTGAATGGTATAGTTTACTATATACCTACGCTGTATGGGAGCTTCTAGGCTACCAATCTGTACAGCATGTAACTCTACTTCATACCGTAGGTAATTGTAACACAATGGTATTTGTGTATCTAAATATATCTAAACAGAAAGGATACAGTAAGAATATGGTATACAAGATTTTAAAATGGTACATCTCTGTAGGACATTTACCACGAATAAAGCTTTCAGGACTGGAAGTTATTCTATTGAGTCAGTGAGTGAACGGTGAGTGAATGTGAAGGCCTAGGAGGTTACATAACTGTAGACTTAGGAACCCTGTACACTTAGCCTACGCCAAATTTATCAAGCGCCACAAGATTAAATTAAGTACAACAGGAAATAATGCAATCACGAGTCACAGTAAACATGAGACGCGTGAAGCTACTGTCAGTGTAACGGAGTGCACTGTTTAACAGCAAAAGTTTTTTTAAGTAGAAAGAGGACACTCTAACATAACGATAAAAGTACAGTATAGTAAATACATAAACCTGTAGCACGGTCTTTTATTAGCATTACCAAGTCCTATGCACTGTACGTAATTTATGTGCTATACTTTTATATGACTGGCAGCTGCACCAGAGTCACAACCACCATGTAAATAACACGTTGTGCTACCACATTAGGATGGCTATGATGTCGCTAGGTGATAGGAATGGTTCCGCTCTATTACAACCTGATGGGGCCAGCATCCTAAAGGCAGTCCATCGTTGACCAAAATGCTATTATGCAGCTCATGATTATACTTGTTTACTCTGCTCAGACGTTCACTAAATAAATAATAACTAGCCAAATAAGAATGGTAATTTAGTCTCCTAAAAGAGAATTAGGTTGTTTGTTGCTGCAGTGTTTGTCGTAGGGGGGAGTTGGGGGTAATCCGAGGGTCCATTGCTGGGGAATGAATACACACCAAGAAATATGGTGAGAACAACAACTTACACGTACACAGAGTGGCACGGATGGACCTAAAACACACAGTGCTTCATGGAAGAAGTAGCAGAGAATCTACAGCACAATAACATTGACATGAATTTAAAAAACATGTACATACAAGACAACAATACTTATAACGCAAAGATACATACAAGCAAACAGGTAACACACCACAAACATTGAAATGGCTGCCTGTGAGGACAGAAAGGAAAGGAATGGCGTATGAGAATGAAAGGGGGTAACTAGCATGAGAGTGGGATGTGCATGTACCAGAGATCAGATGCTAAGGATCATCAGGAGCAGCCTCATGAGATTTCTGCTTTCCTCCATGAAGAGTTTCAGAAGATACTAGGTTTCCAGGGCCGGATTTAACAGCAGTTTGTATTTAACTGAGAGAAACAGTGAGGTGTGTGTACAAAAAATTGGAAGTGGCACATGGCAACATAAAATGTTCATTATGGCAGGAACCTTGATCCCCAATCTGGACTGCTTGCCAGCAAATCAGAGAAAAACAAATCTCATCTTTTTTGTTAAACGAAATCCCTGTACCCTGGCAAACCGTAGGGCACTCCCGATAAACAAAATCGTTTACCAAAATACTTATTTCGGAGATGAGCTGTGAAAAAGGTGGTTATATTGGGGGGATAAAGAATAGTTTGGTGTAATTGGAGTCTAAGATCTGATTGAGGTGCAGTGAGAGAATGGCATATCGATGGTTCTCAGTGACCCCAGGTCTGGGGCCCTGGGACCCTTTCAAAGAATCTGTGAGGTCAAAGCCATTTCCCAGCCATACTAAGACATTTTTTGCCTGTTCACACTCCTTCTAAGTACACAGTGGAATTTTTCAGAGGCTGCACGACCTGCGATATCACAAGAGATCGAATGCAGAGGCAGGTAGGAGAGCACAGCTGTCTTCTACGAAGTTAGATATTCGATTTACGAGAATGTGAAATAATGCCACTCGCCTCGCTCATGTTTTTCTTTTAGAACATAGTTATTTTTTCATAGAATGTGTTATTTATGATAATATATAATAAGTTTGTTATTGTTATTTTAAAATATATCAGTAAATGTTTTAACATTTTAGCCAGTCGAATATAGTAAATAGTGATAGATACACCCATATAAATGAAAGCTGTTTGGGGCCAATGATTTTTACAGTGTAAAAAGGAAACACAAAGGTTTGCGAATCGCTGTCTGTCACGGAGGGTTTCCAAAACGATGTCGAAGAATCATTTGTCTTTCACTCACAGGCTGCGTCTCGTCACTGAAGAGTTTTGAGCAGGGAAGTGCAAGATTAAGGTCAGGCTATCGGGAAGACTTATCCGGCAGTTTGTGGGTAGCCAGGTAAGGGGGGTGGGATTGTATGAAGATAAAACAATCAGAAGGCTGTGAGATGGTGGGACCAGATGGGACAAGCAGGCAAAAAGATAACACAGTAGAACTGATGGGAGAGACAACTGATGAGACTCAAGGGGCATTGGAGAAGAAAATGACCAGCATGTTTCCTAGCTGGCCAAGACAATGCTGATACTATTAACAAAAATAAAGTCAGGAAGAGGACAGGCTTTTAGGTGGTGTGACTTTAAGCTTTGACATGTTAACCTGGAGGCAAACTTGTGCCTCTGACCAGCGGGAGAGTTGGAGGTGTGGACCTGGAGCTTGAGAGACCTTAGTTCTTCTGGGCATGTGGAGCTGAGGGGTGTGTGAGATTGTGGGAGGTGAAAACATTCCCCAGGGAGATGCATACTGGAGAGATACTGATTGGGAACAAAAGGCCCAGAGGGGCAGCAGTTGAGGAGGGGAGGCTCCAATCCTAAAATAAGGGAGAATTGGGATTTTTCAGTGCTTCTAAAAGAAAGAGAGAAAAGAAGCACAGATAGCAGGAAGCTGAGAGAATTTCTGAGATTAAGAGATGTCTCAGAAACCTTCAAATGTAATTTCATTGGGGTAATGACTGCGAGTCAGGTCACAAGAGGCTGAGCAATGACTGTGGGTTGAGAAGGTCCAAAAAGAATTCTGGCAGCAAGAAAACAGAGGGAGAGAAGGTGGTAGGCTGCCCAGAGAACGGATAAACTTTCTGAGGATGAAAGTATTCAGAAAAAGAACAGACATCCTGGATAAACTCACTGTTAGGAGTCAGAAAAGGAAGACTGAAAAAGAGGAAAAGGATTGGTTCGTGTCTGGAAAAGAGGAGTGGCTAGAACGTGGGAAAAAAGTATGGGTAACTGTCAAAGACAGCAGAGGTCAGTGAACACCTGGGCTGGGTGAGATAGGTCACAGTGTGTGCCAGGATTCCATTTCTGCCGAAAACAAAAACAAAACACAAAAGACTCACATGTGTGAAGCCTTCTGGAGGTTTTACAATAGTAAACTTTTTTTTAGAGCAATTTCCTCTGAAAAGTAGAACTTAGAAAGATTTTATTTTTGTATCTGCTTCTATGTACTTGGAAAGTTTTCAATTTTTTAATCACGAGCCTGCATTGTTTTATAATTAAAAATATTCATCGGTTTTAACAATCCGTGTCAAGGCCACAATTTTAAACAATCTATCCCTGAGGACTAGGAAGGAAAGAAGGTATTTCTCACTACCTACTCAATATATTTATACTTTAGAATGTCTTAATGTGCATAAACTTCTTTTACAATTAAAAAAAAATTAAGACTTTCAAAATATTGTCACAAAGAGGAAATGCAGCTTGTGTTGCATTCTGTGTGTTCAAAGTTTAGTACTGGACGTGAGGATACGAAGCCCTTGCCCTTAGAATAGCTTCTAAGTTCTGACCCAGTGCACAGACTAGAAACGTCATGGGACAAATTATAAGTCCATTGGAATGGATAAGAAAAAATGTAATTGAAACTTTTGAGAACAGTGTCAGTGGGCTACCGCAGACACCCGGGTTTAGAAGTTAAGGAAAGACTAGGTGCTGATGAAAAGGAGATGCTAAGTGTAAACCACTCATCAGAAATCATTGTTGGGACACAAAGCTTTTTTACCGAGAAGCGATTAGGAGTGAGTGCTCTGGAGTCGTAATGCCCGGGTATGAATCCTGGCTCCACCACTTCCACGCTGTGTAGTTGTGGGCAAATTACTTAACCGTAAATGGGATTAACTAGAGTATTTGCCACATAAAGTTTCCTGAGAATGATGAACACTTAGCAGGGTGCCTGACAGATGGTCTGTCAGTACTCAATAAATATTCGTTCTTATTATTACTCATCAAGTTACATTTACATCTATTATATTGTAAAACATAAATGAGGTAACCTCGGATTACTATTTACTATTTACAGCCTACTGCCAATTACTGTTCACAGCTACTCCCAATTACTATTCACAGCTACTCCCAATTATGTATGCTAATGGTTAAACAACATAACGTGAATCAGTTCGTTACCAATTAATGGTCGTTGAGAGCACAAGGCCTGCAGATGTGCCGGAAGATGAATGAGATATTTTCTTTTCCTTGCATGTTAATTGGCAAACAAAATATAAAAGGCTACGGAACAATGCAGGTCAGCGTAGGCCGCGTTCTGAATGTGTGACCTGGACCAAAGTGTTTCTGGAATTCGTAAAGGGAGGGACATCACTGAGGACAGAACCAATTAGGAAAGATGTTGCCGAAATAAGATTTGAATGAACTTGAAGAATTGGTAGAACTTAAACAGGTCAGGAGAAGAACGGAAATCCTAGGGAGGAAAAAGGGCCTTCTACAGACCAAAAAAAAAAGTGTGCGGTGTCCTGGATTATTCCCAGGAACAGCCAGAGAACATTAGTAGGACAACTAGTGTTTAGTTAACAGTGAGATGTTGATGTTGTTTTATTTTGACAAAGGAACCAGGATACTAAAAGAGGTGAACATCAGAAGAAACGAGGGGCGTACTTAGGAGCTCTCTGCACCTCCTCTGCGGATTTTCTGCAAATCTAAAATAATCCCCAAACAACGTTTACTTCAAAAAAATGCACAATGTGAGTTCATGAAACGGCAGGAAACAGCTATAACCAAGGCCCAGAATTTGGTTAGGAGAACAGTGGCGAGTTAAGATGCACAGGTGGGTAAGGCCTGGGTTCCAGGCCACTTCGAATGCCTGGCTAAAGATTTTGCTCGTGGTTCTGCCGTCCATGTAGTTAGCGTCACTGAAAGCAGGAGGAAGATGAGGTGTTCGAAGAAGAAAGGAGCACAGCCAGTCTTAAAAAATAGCTGCCCTGTCTCCAGAGTCTTGAATGTCATTGTCAACATCGGTTTGGATTTGTCCGACACCACACTCTCTAAAAAGCAACACAAATAACGCACTAACCGTGCCCTCAGTTATTAAAATGCTAAGGATCCACACAACTACCAGACCTTCAGGGGAGGCACAAAGGGTCTAATGAACTCCCCCGTGAGCATTCAGGCCCTGGGTAACGATCATTTGGCCTCGCTCAAAAGCCAGGCTTCCAGAAGCAGACCTTTCTTTTGGAAAGTTAGCCTTGGAATGGTGTGTCACTTCAGGAACAGTCCCTTCGAGGGTATTGCTTCATTGCAGAGACTCATTTAAAACACCCTCCAAGTTACGAAAATTCGAACGGGCCATCCTTGACTGTGAAAGTTTGTGTAGATGTAGGTGCAGGTGTGCAAAACGAGCGTTACTGTCTGTTGCTTAGCAACATCTGCCTTCTTCTTTACGTGCAACAGGGACATCGCCTGCTGGGATGTGCCCAGGTGGTCTATGCAGGGAGGATGCCACAGGTCCCAAACCAGGCTTCCTGGGGAAGACCTGCTCCAGAGTGACAGCAGGCTGGGGCTGGGTTCTTCTGTGGCTGTGGCCCACCTGGCACTGTTCTAACTGAGCATTAGGGCAAATGGCTGAGCATGGGAGTGTAATCTCAAAGAGATGTGGCCTCAGAGCTCAGGGAGGAGGCTGCTGGGCTGATGGGAAGAAGGAGCTGAATCAATATAGTATCATAGCAACCAAGAACACATTTCCTGACATCCAAATGTGCAGGACCCACCTGTAACCTCACGTGGCAGGGACCCAAGCCACAGCATTAGTGGAATGGTCATACTTCCTGGCTTTCTCTTTCTGGGTTTTTGAAGCAGGAATCATGTCATTTAAAGTGAGTTCCTAGTGTTCCTGCCCAAGTACGGGGTTTAGGGGAGGCCTTGGGAAGTAAGTGGACTTCCTGTCACTGAGGGCAGGTGGATGATCAAGTAATAAATCGAATAAGTAAAAGTGAGATGATTGTGTTTGTGCTCTGACTTAGCAAAGTAGATCATTCCAGATTGACCACTGACATGGATTTCTACAAATTGAGTCATTTCCCTTGTGCTATTTCTTGAAATTTGTTAAATGTATTCCCACAACACCCGCACTTAGTCCAATGTGTCTGGAAATATCAGAAGCATAGCATGCAGCCTGTCTATGAGAAAGATGGACCCGTTTTTATATGTAATATAACGAGAGCTTTGAGAACAGGAAATCTGCATGCGTCAGTCTCGTTCTTTAGGCTTCTCATTCCTTTCACACTAGCTTGCCACCTGTTTGATGTCATCTCACAGGACATTTACAGGTGCTACTAGGTTGGTCATTCCATGAAAGCAAGAGTTCTACATCGCTTCTTGACATATAAGAAGGCCTGGCAGATGCTCAGTAAATATTTATTGAGTAAACAAATCAATCTCGTGAGCTAACGGACTTGAAGATATCCAAACACTGCACTGTAGGAGTGAAGATTGATGAGGGTTTATTTCTGTCCATTGAAAACACAACTAGGGAAGGAGAAGCTTCCTGGGAGAGACTTGGAGAGAGGAAGGAACACATTAATATAAATACACTGGGGAGAAAGCTTGAGCGATGCAGGGCTTCACTAGGTCCTTTTAAGCTACATTGAGCCAAGGAACATATACTTACTGATGAGGGTCCCTACCTGGAGGAAATAGAGAGCTTCACAGAAAGGGAGGTAAATCTCAGTTTTCTGGGCCTCATGCCAGGTATTCCAGCACAGTAAAGATGACAGACAAAGGAGACAACACCGTAAGACCTACTTCAGGTTGTGCAATTTCTTCTCTTTGTGGGTTAGTCGGCACTGTGTGATGTGTATCCAGGAAGTACAGCAAGTCCTCAAATAACATTATCTTGTTATAACACTGTGGAGGGAAGAAATGTGATTCCCGTCTGTGTGGAGTTCACATTCTCTCCACGTCTGCAGGCTTTCTCCAGGAACTCTGGTTTCCTCCCGCATCCCAAAGGTGTTGGGTGCATGGGTGTTTCTCGACGGTCCCAGTCTGTGTGCATGTGGGAGTGGTGGGAAGCGTCACTGCATTGGAAGGGCATCCTGTCCAGGGTGGGATCCCACCTTGCGCCCTGAACTGCGGCCACCCAGACTTCGAACTGGAATAAGTGGGTTGGAAAAGAATTACTTTCCTTGTTTTTATTCATCTTTCTTAAATGTATATATAGCTCACATTTGTTTCCGTGTTTAATATTAGATGACTTTGGGGTCTTTATTTAGAACTTTGGTGATGTTTTTGTGACTAGAAATGTGCTGTGGGAACTTAACCCTTGTTTATAACAATTAGCCTATGATACCACTGGCTTCGTTATACATTCTTTTGCTCAAAGTTGCAGTTTCTGAGAACCTGTCTATGACGTTAAGTGAGAATTTACTGTAACAGAAAATGTGGGGAAAGAGTTTTCTGCCATTCTCTCTATAATTTTAGGAGCCACACTGTCAGGGAGGCTTGAGGTCCAAGTCGTATTATGATGTCTAGACTATGTGAGAAGAAACGGGAAGATGGAAAGACATAACTTATCCAAGGATTCTTGTGGCTGAACACGTAGTAATAGTTTGATTTCCCCGGTGACTGAAAGGGTCAGAGTAGCTTCTCCTTACTGAGAAAGAAGGACATTTTATCTTTGATTTTTTTAAAAGGACCATTTACATGAGTGAAAACTAATTTTTCAAAAGAATAAACTGGTAGTAAGATTGGTTTACATAATAAACATTATTTCAAAACTTAAGCAGTGTAAAGTCAACTAAATTACATGTATTTAGCTCGCTTTTACTTTTCCGTTTTGATTCTGCGTATTACTCTAGTAATAAATGTTTCACTATAAGCGATACACTGATCATCAACAATGAGAGACATAGAGCCCAAGCATTGAGTCTTCTCGCTGAATTTAAGTCAACACTTGGGAAATTAATTCATTTACAGGCATGTATCGAGCATTTATTATGCTGGCAGATCCTGTGCGAAGTCTTTTGAACACAGTGCTGAATAATACCCAGGCACTTGTCCCGTAGCAGCTCATGATCTAGCGAGACGATGCACTAGATAATTCATAAAAGTAATTCATAAAAATAGGCCACACTGAGCTCTGACTGAGTGCAGCCAGCACTGTGCATAATTCTCACAATCTTATGGTGTACGGCCTATTAATCCATTGTATAGATGAAAAAGTGAAGATCTTGAGTTTCTTGGCCAAATTCACGGCTCCAGAGCCCGTTGAAACATTCCTCTGCTTATGTGTATACAGAGATGATGGACATGCAAATGCTGGACGTGTGCATAGGACTATAAAAACACAGAAGCAGGGCTTTTGACTGGGGATGGGAGTGGGGAGGTAGCAACGAGGGAAATCTTCCTGAAGGAAGTCAGGCCAGAAGGAAGCCCTAAAAGAGGAGTGGGCAGTGAGTTGATGGTTGAAATGAGGCAGGCCGGAGCCGGATTGTGCAGAGCCTGCGTATCGTCCCATGGAACTTTGGCTTTTTCCTGTGTTCAGGGAGATTCCACTGGAAAATTCTAAGCTGGGGGAAACAACATGGCCAGACTTGTGTTTCAGGTCGATCGCTTTGAAGGTTCTTTTAGAGCAGTGGACGCAAAACTTTAGCGTGTGTGTCGGCATCACCCGAGGACTTTTAAGGCAGATTTCTGAGCCCCACTTCGTGAGTTTCTCATGTTGAGGGCTTGGTGTAAGGCCTGAGAATTTGCATTCTAGCAAGTTCCAGCTGATACTGCTGTAGCTCCAGGCACCACATTTTGTGAACTAATGTTGCAGAGAATGTTTTTAAAGGGGGCAAGGCCAGAGACCTCTTAGGAGGCTATGTCAGTAATTTAAGGAAGAAAAAATCTGAAACTAGGCTATAAGCTCTATGAGAGCAGGGATTTTGTCTATTTCATTTAATTCCATATTTCCAGCACCTAGATGAGTGTCTGTCACATCGTAAGTGCTCAATAAACGGTCACTGAATGACTACATGAACAATAGATCCAAGAAACAGGAGACAAGATTGACATGACCTGATGATGTGGGAGGTAAGAGAGAGAAAACAAGACTGATTTCTAGGTTTCCGCCTTGGATGACTGCTAGCAATGTCACTAACAGCAGCCCACGCTACAGGATGAAGGGTAGTTTGGGGTAAAGATGATGATCTATTGCAAATATGTGGAAGGATGTGTGAGAGTGCTAAAGCTCGGAAAATGAGAGCTTCGGGCCAGAGACACCAGTTTGAAACTGACCGGCAAATAGGTAGGTGAAGGAGCTATGAACTTGCCCAATAACGTCGCTCATGGGGAGCAGGTAGAGCGAGCAAAGCCGTGAGGTAAGAACAAAACATCAGATTTTATGGAACAGGCAAAGAAGGACCTCATGAAAGAGGGACGAAGGAAATGGTCAGAGAGGCAGGAGAGAACTGGGGGAGCACGCCATCGTGGGGGCCGCGGTTTTTATTTATCTGTGTTACTTTTTAGTATGTACAATTTCAAACACAAAAAGAGTCCAAAAATAGAGCACAGTGATTTCCTGTAGAGCCATCGACAATAGCCAGCTCGTGGCCAATCTTATTTCACTCATCTCTCCACCCTCCTCCTGCCAACCGAATCATATTATTTTCGAAGCAAATAGTAAACATTCTGTACGTGGCTCATTAGCAAATATCCATCTCGAAAAAAAAAAAAACCTCTTTTGAAAAATGTCATGACATTACCTCAGTAAAGAAAATTAACAATTTCATAATATCATTGAATTTTCAGTCAATATCCAGATTTTCCCAATTGTCTCAATTTTGGGGCGGGGGGGATGGTTTACAGTTTTAGGGGACTGAAGCAGGAGCCAAATAAGGTCCGAATGGTGCAATTAGCTACTATGTCTCTTAGATCTCTTTTGACTCACAGGTTGCCACCGGCCCCTTACTTGTTTCTTGGCGACTTATTTATTGAAGAACCTGAGGCCTGTAGCATTGCCTACATTCCGAATCTTGCCGAATGTGTCCTCACTGTGTCATTTAATGTGTTCTTCTAGCCACCGTACTTCCTTCCTGTATGTTGGTAATTTAGATCAGAGGCGAGGCTTGACCAATATCGCGCCATTTGGGGCAAGAATGACTTCACAGGAGATATTATGCTTCTCTCTCTTTTTTGCGATATAACAGTCATCGATGATCTTTATCTGGATCCCTTATTTCATCTGAAATTACAATATTCTGGTTCTATTATCCTTTTTCGTTTATTCTTTTCGTTTATTAATTGGAATACTTTTATAAAAAGGAAGTTTCCCATATCAACTGTTTGGTTATCCTGAGGTCTACAAGAAACACAGAATAAATGCTTCATCCTTTCTTTTATTTACCATTTTCAATATAAGTTGGTTCCCTAGCATTCAGTGTGATCAAATGAGAAATGTTTTCAAAGTATTATTATAAAATCATTTACTTAAATATTTTCATGTGTTTTCAATCTATTGCAACCAATAATGTTATCAATGTACAAAATGTCCCATCCTTGGCCTACAGGAGCTTTTTAAAGTTGTCTCCTGCATTTTCTGAAGTAACTCCAGTAGCATTTGCTAGCTTTCTTGCTTTCTGGTATAATGAGATGATACATAGCCATTTTATACATTTGCTGTTCTGGATTTAGATTCAGATGTTTCTCTAAAAAGTTCTGGTTTCTTTTAATGAGGAATGATATTTAGAGATATAATCTCACTGCTATTGAACTGGTAATTGTTTCTAGGAATTCTCCCTCAAAAGAACCAGAGAATACATATTTTTGATAAAACTCATCATGAGTTCATACTAATATTCCTAATTCAAAATTAAATGAAAGCATTTTAGGTAAATTAATATTTGTATTTTTACTTACTTTTTAGATATATTTTATGATAATTTCAGAATAAAAAAGCCAAATATTATTACTACTGCTAATAATACTGGAAATAGTTTAAGATACTTTCCATTTCATTTGTTTGTTTGTTTGTTTGTTTGTTTGAATTTATTGGGGCAACACTGGTTAATAAGATTACATATAGGTTTCAAGTGTACACTTCACTGACACATCATCTGTATACTGCATCGTGTGTTCACCAGTCGTCACCATGTTTTTGACCCCCTTTACCCTTATCTACCTCCCTCCATTCCCCTTTTCCCTCTGGTGACCACCATACTGTTGTCTATATCTATGAGTTTCTGTTTGTTTGTCTTGTTCACTTGTTGCGTTCAGTTTTATATCCACATATGAGTGAAATTAAGATTTTTCTTTAGTTCTTTTTATCCTTAAAAACTTATTGTTTTAAGTCATTGAAATAATTCCTCTCTGTGTGTTTCTGTCACACTCCTGCCTTACAGTTAGTTTCACTCATTTTTATCGATTCTTTTAAAAATTACTTTTGCTTTATAATTAGGTTAAACAGGTCCATGGTTCCGAAGTCAAATCCACAAACATGATGTCTGCAGAGAAATCCAGCTCCAATCCTGTTTTCTCCACCTTATTCTCTCTCATCTCTCTATGTACCTTCTTTTCAAAGTTTTGGTTTCTCCTTCCATTGCTGTTTTGTTATGAGCAAATACACATAGATACATATTTCTATCATCCACTTTCCTAAAATAGATGATAACATACTACACATTCTTTTCTCCATCTTCTTTTTTTTAACTTAACAAGATATCCTGGAGATTACTCCATGTAGCATCTGGAAAATAGCCCTTATTCCTTATTACACTTCCAAAGTACTCCATTATGTTAATTCGACTCTAGTCGCTAGGAATGGGTATTTGGGTCATTGCCAGGCTTTTACAAAGCTAATGTTTTTGAGAATGAAAATGACTAGTAGTGTCTAATGAATCTGAGTCATCCAAGAGAAGACAGAAAAGTGTTCGTCGGATTTGGAGATATGAAGGGCAATGAGATATTAATGAGGGCTAAGTTATATAAACACGACCTATCCAGCTGTATGCAGTGACCCTAGCTTAGCAAGAATAGTTTCAGCGTCGTGACGTAAACTAAAATCGGATTACAGTGGGTTACAGGGTGAATGCAACATGCAAAAATGGGGGCAGCAGGAAGTATGAACTACTCTTTCAGGAAATGTGGACAAGAAGACACACAGCTGTCACCAGAGAAATATCTAGGGACAAGAGAGGTTTTATTTTTGTGTCTCTGCTTTATGTGTTTATGAATGCGTAGATGTGTTTTTAGGATGGAAGATAATAGAGTACGTTTATCGTTTGGGGAAAGGAGCCAGAAAAACAAAGAGTTAAACCAAGAGAAAAAGAAAATGTTGCAGGAGAGGAATTCTGTAATCTTCATTTTTGAAGAGAAAACTCTTGAGGCTGTTGAAAACATATTTGAAAAATATACACTTGCGATGAGCATCTTTAAAAAAATGCCTTCCCTGAAATGTACAGGAACTCAAGTCACTATGAAAAGGCAAATGTCACTGGCCTGGTTCTTGTCCTCTTGGAGCTTATCATAAATGAAGCATTTATCATTTATCCTGACTACAGCATTCTATCCTCTTGGCTCTGTCACTGTCCCTAACCCCTAGTCCTAGCCTCCATTTCTTTTGTGACCACTGCAGGAGCCTTCTAACTGGCCTTCTGTGGTTCCCACTTTTCTACAGAGGAGCAGGACAACGTAGAATCCTGTCTCTCCCCTGCTTCAAAGTCTGTGGGAGGGTCTAGAACAATGACGTGTGACTTCTTCAGCCTCCTTCTCATTGTCCACATCTCAGCCAAAGTTCTTCCTTCAGAGGGGCTTTCTCTGGTTACCCTATCTAAAACAGAACTCTGATCTATCACAGTGCCCTGTTTTACTGTCCTCATAGCTTACATGATCACATCTGAACATGTGTTCCTTTGTTCATTATCTATATCCAACACTTAAAACATCCAAAGGTGAAAGTGCCTTATTCACTGTAGTGACCCCAGTGCCTTAAGCTGTGCCCAGTATACAGCAGGCACTCAAATACATTTGCTGACTGAACTAATATCGCTCTTTGACTTTTGCCAGGACCTTCTACAGTAATCTCCCCATCTTTTTACCTATTAGTTTCTCTCCTTTGGTTTTACACAAAGCATTTCCATTTAACAGTTATGGCTTTTAGGGTCAATACAACTGCAGAAACTTTGAAATGGACAAAATTTGAGTTTGAGCTCCTTAAAAAAAAATGCAGACTTTAGGGAGTTTTATTTAGGCAAAGTGGAGTATCCCTGGGTTAACTGGAAAAAACCTTATCACCTTGTCTCAAGTGGAAAAGTGCAACATTAGCCCTTCCTTTGAAAGATGAGCTAACTCAAGTTACATGCTGATGCAGAGCGGAAGGATCCTTCGGGAGACCAGAAGGGCATTCTCTGAGGCAGTGACCCTTGTGATCCACAGTTGTTCAAGTAAATTGCAGCCTGTGGCTGTCCTACTGTCTTAGTGCCTGAGACTTTCTAATTTGGTGGTAAAATATTGGCAAGCCAATTTGGCCACAGATCTCTGGCTAAATATTCCAATCCATAAAGATCATATTTCAAATTCCTTCTGTCTGACTTCTGGGTTTGGTTTTTATTCGTCTCCATACTCAGGGGAGAAAGCAGGTGTTATTTATTGACCATCCTCCAAGAAACCTGACTAGACAGCGCTCAGATGTAGTTCATTCAATGGGAGCCTCAAGCCTTATAGATTGATCGCTATTGATCGTTGTTTTTATTTTCAAATAAGATTCTTCATCACAACTGCTACAATTGAATAACATCAGCTAAAGTGTATCATACAAAGCAAAGATTCTTAAGAGGGAAATTTTGGACAGAAGGATTTGCTATCTTTATTTATACAATGGACTTTAAAGGTGACCACACACACACACACACACACACACACACACACACACAAAGAATTCCTGTCATAAAATATATAACCCAAAGAAAAAAAAAGTTAAACATAAAATCTCAAAGTCTTTTTGTCAGTCTTGTTATTTATCATAAGAAAAGAAAAAGAAAAAAAAATCTAAGGAACATTTTCCAACTCGTATTTATTTATATGTCACTTTGCTTCCAGTGCTCATTCCTAAGTGCCCTAAATTCTATTTTGTAGGCAAAACTTCTTAGATGGGGTCACATTCACAAGCCCCGGAGATTCACTTCTCAATTTTTGTCTTAGCTCCTGAGATTCTTCTTCTTACCGCCTCCTCTCAAACCAGGAGGAAGGTTCTTGTCCCTATCGGTGCCCGTTGCGTTCAAAAGAAAAACAGAAAAAAGAACGACTTCGGGAGTCTCCTCCTTAATAGTGAAAAACTATTGATTCCTCCTTATAACCAGGAGGAAAAAAATGTTCCACTTTACTCATTTTCCAGGAATAAATTTCGGAAGAAGAAATTATTTGAAGGGCTTTTACAGATCTCAGTAAAGTTATACCTTTACTTAGTTAAAGTTATACCTTTACTTAGAAAAGCTGGTCTGTTTTAGCAACAACTTAATATGACAATCATCTCAAATGCAAATGGAGAGGCTGTTTCTGCATATCTGAATCTTACTAGAACAGAATATATTTTATATAAACCTTTTCCAAGTTCCTGAACAGAAACTTGCAACAGTTTCATGACATCCCTAACTTAATACCGAAGAACAACTTGTGCATTCTCTGGGGGAAATACTAAAACCTCATATAAATGAATATGCCTAACATCCTTGTGGAATAAAGGGGGGATTATTAATATACCAGGTACCTCAAAAGATTACCTGCCTAAGTGCTCATAAGTCTCAAGTATTATAGTCAGAGATACATGACAAACATAATAAGGAAAATGAAAAGCCTTCTGTGGCAGGGACTACTAGTTACCTATCCAGCATTCAACGGTGTGTTGGTGAATGTTTAACAACTGGCTATCAAAAAAAAAAAAAAAGGCCTTAATTTGTGGTGTTTGCCAATTTTTGTGGTGGAAATGCTCCCACTGTGACCAAGTCCAGGCTACCAATGTGTTTAACAACCACCTTAGAAAACCTAAAACGTTAACTATTGACTCTCTCATAAGCCCGAGTGAGCCATTTGGAGTACATCCCTGTGTTCATCCTCCCTTCCTCGTCATCAGCAGAAATTCCATTTTGTTGAAAACGAAAACGAAAAACACGACATTTTCCAGCCATCCTTGCAAGTAGGGGAGACCACAAGTCAGTGTTTACTGATGGGAAGTAGGCAGATGTTATGGGAGAGACGATGGCCCACCAGAGACAGGGTGGTGTTCATGTGTTCTTTAAGAGGGCTTCAGACGCAGTTCGCCCCTTCTGTCCTCATTCTCTTTGTTTCCCCTGCATGGAGTGCGGACGTGGTGATTGGAGCGACAGCAGCCATTGTATCACCAACGAGGGAGAGGCCAAGGAGATCACAGAGACCTTGGCCTTGACGTCTTTGAGTTGCTTCACCATTCCTGGAGTTCCTATTTCCGCTCTTCTTTTTTCGGGAGATAAAATAAATTCCTATTTTGCTTCAGCTAGTATCATTTAGGTTTTGTGTTAAATGCAGTCAAAGCCAGCTTTCAACTGGGGCAAACTTGCCAATGGATGCAGGTCTTCTGACAAGAAATCGTTATCAGGAGCAAAATTAAGAATATTTTTTTCTGGAAGTTACATAGTCATTAAAATGTTTAAAAAGTGTACGATCCATTGAATATTTTTTTCGGTGTGAATCTACTTAAAATACTTGACTTTGGAAACAGAAATTGTATCGTCAGCATATTCAGTGAAAAGAACATTGGCCACCTTTATTGAACACATGTAATATACCGGACACCATGTTAAGCACTTTAGTGGGATTAGCGTGACCTTGGGCAAGTCACGTAACATTTTGGTGTTTAGTGTTCTCATCTATAAAGTGGAGCTAATGGAATAGCTATATTACAGGGTTGTTTTGAAGGACAAGGTAGCACTCAGAAGAATGCTTGACGAATAATAAACACTAAAGAAGAGTTAGCTATTATTACCATTATAATTATTCACCACAAAACCTATTCCATCGGTGCTGATATTACCAGAGGATGAGGATAATTGCATCTACCTCATGGGGGAGATTCCTAGACTAGAAAGAGATGATGCCTCTCAAGTGTTTAGCATTGTACAGGTAAATGCTCCGTAAACTCTAGCTATTACGAGCTTGGGACGTATTATTATGAACTTGACACCATAACAGCACTTGAATGAGGCTCTTTTAATGAGATTTGTGCCCGAAGATTATGTCAGTGAAGAGAAAAAAACTAGGTTTTTGTGAGAGGGAAGGCTAGTCTTTATCCATCCATCTCTATAAGGTAATTATGGGGTTTTGTAATATATAATTAGTGGGTCAGGTGATGAGCGATTTGTGACATGCCGTAGATATGAACACAACGTATAGGACACAGCAAGGGGAAGGTGACAGAGAAGGCCTTGGGAATGAGGCTTTAGTATAGAGAAGAGGTAACTGTATTAGGAGACCCGGAATTGGACCTGATTCTGCCACTTACTGATTTTTTGATCCTGGGCAAATTACTTAACTTGTCTAGACTTATTTTCCCTCATTTGTTAAAAGAGAATGTTGAGCTCAACAAACGCACCTATCTCAGCTTTAAACTTGTTTTTTGTTTGTTTGTTTGTCTGTCTGTTTAATAACAGGAGATGGTGTTGAGTCTTAAAGAATAGGTAGAATTTGGAAAATTGGAGATGCCAGGATTGTATACTATATATGAACAAAGGATATAATATTTCAATGCGATGGAGAAATAGTGTTGCAAATTCGCCAGTGTTTGTGTGTGAGTATGAAGGAGACCGGGAGAAAATGTGGGCCATACTTTGAGGGACCTTGGGCACCAGGATCTTGTCCTCTACCTACCTCAGCCATCTACTTCCTCTGGTCACACCAGTACTAGCTCTTGGCGTTATCCCAAACTCGCACAGCTCGTGATTTTAATTTCACGCATCCAGTTCTCAGCTGTCCCCCAGCATTTGGGAACGGTTGCCAACTCTGGCAATTCTGGAACCTCACTGGGACCTTCAAGCCATTAATACCATCACTTTTCCATCATCCCAACTCTTTTGTGTCCTCGCCTCCCTCCTTCTCACAGTACCCCCACAGTCACTCCCTTGCTTACATCCTCTGCTCTCTGGCATGCTCCCTCCATCACACCCACTTGCAAACCCCCAGCCCTGGTTAAACCCAGCTCTGCCTCCTATGGCTGAGGAGGCTGGAGAAAAATCCACAGCCAGGCTGACTGGTCTTGCTTTAAATTCATGTCCACTAACCTCAAATAGGCACTGAAAAGCGCTGCCTGGTAATCTTACTACATTTCCAAAGTTCATTTGCTCCCACACTCTCCCAGAAGATAACCGTTTCATATTTGTTGCTCTCTCTTCTAACCTCCAACATCTCTTCCACCCTCAGCATTCTGAGGAAGTAGGGTCTGTGGCTATTTCTCCAAGATAAAAGAAGCAGAGAGAAGAGACTGTCCCTGTATTTCCACCTCTGGAGCCACCAGCCCTTGTGTACCTCGGCCCACACAATTTGCCTCCCCTCCTGGGTCTTTGCCCTTGTTCTTCCCTCTGCTTGGGAGGTTGGAAAACCTCCTCCCAGATCCTGAGGCATGCTCCCGCTTTTCCTTCAGGATCTCTTGTCAGTGAGGTTTTCTCTGCCCCCAGAGAAATACCAACCTATTCCATTCCCAGTCCCTCTTATCCTGCCGCTTCGACCCCATGCACGACCACCTCGCATGTTTGTGTACACTCAAGGGCAGTTTCATGACAAGGATACTGAGAAATACATCCTTAGGCGAGTTCGTCATCGTACAAACATCGCAGAAGCATGCACACACACCTAGAAGGCATAGCTACTACGCACCCAGGCTATATGGTCTAGCTTATTGCCCCTAGGCTACGTACCGCATGTTATTGAACAAAACAACACAAGATTAAATCAAGCACAAGAGAAAACGCAATCAAGAGACTCGGTAAGCGTGAGATGTATGAGGCTGCTGCTGGTTTAAAACGGCATACAGCAAACTTCATATTTTTTATAAGTAGAAAGAGTAAACTAAAATAATGATTAAAAGTAACAGTCATTTATTATCGTTATCAAGAAGTACGTGCTGCACATATTGTCTACAACTGGCAACGTGGCACGTTTGTTTACACCAGTGTCACCACAAACACGTGAGTAATGCCATGGCACTATGATGTCACTAGATAATAGAAATTTTTCAGCTCTATTTTCATCTTATAGGACCTCCACTGTATAGACAACCAGTAAATACAGTCATGTACTGCATAAGGACACTTCTCATTATCTTCTTTGATGATGGCAGGGATTTTCATCTGTTTTGTTTGCCACCATACCCCCTGTGACTTGACCAGTGCTTGATTCTTTCATTCAACAAGTGTTTAATTAGCTCCTATCAGGTGCCAGACACTGGAAGTACAGCAAAAACAGAACAGACCCAAATCCTGTTCATTTGGCTCAGTGAGTAGTTAGGTAGTGATAAGTGAAACGTCCATGCCAAGCAGGAAAAGAGAATATAAAATAGGGGTGTGTGTGTGTGTGTGTGTGTGTGTGTGTGTGTGTGTGTGCTGTGTGTGTGTGTGCGCGCGTGCGCATGCGTGTGTGTGTTAAATTTTAGATAGAGTGGCCAGGGTAGACCTCATTGCAAAAATGACATTTGAGTGAAAACTGAGGGAGGTCAGGGAGGGGACCCTGTGGACATCTGTGGGAAGGGCTTTCTAGGGAGGGAACAGCTAGTGCAAAGGTCCTGAGGTAGCAGTGTGCCCACATTGTCCCAGGACTTGTGAAGGCCAGGGTGACCTAAGGAAGTGAGCAAGGTAGAGAACGGGCGACCAGGGCAGAGAGGTAAAGGAGAGTGGGAGGAAACATCATGTAGGGTCCTGTACAGATGGCGAGGATTTTTACTTTGAGTGAAGTGGGGAGCCAAGGGAGGATTTCATTATTTCGATACAATGACATTAATATACAACCCACATGCAAGTTTTCACAATAGTTCCAATGATGTCTTTCTTTAAAAGTCCAATTTTCTATTACTATTTAAAGAAATAAGTTGTGCAAGTGGCAAAATAAAATTTCATAGCATATGTACAATGAATGACTATCATTTGGGGCTACTAGGATTGCACCAAGAACACTCATCTATTGGTTAAAAAATTTACGTTTCATAATGTCATTTTATAGCTCTCCCTGCCCCCAGGATCCAGTCAAGGATCATATACTGCATTTAGTTGTCATGATTTAAAAAAAAGAAAATAGCTTTATTCAACTAAAATTCATAGACTGTATAATTCACCCATTTAACATGTACGATTCGATGGTTTTTAGAATATCCACAGAATTGTTCAACCATCACCACAAACTGATTTTAGAACATTTTCATTATTCTCCCCAAAGAAACCCTATAACCTTTAGCTATTGCCATGTAACCTCTCTCAACCCCCAAGCATAGGCAACCACCATTCTACTTTCTGTCTCTATAGATTTACCTATTCTGGATATTTTGTATACAGTAAGCAGAAGCCTACAAATTGCGGTCTTTCGGGCCCGGCTTCTTTCACTTAGCATCATGTGTTTGAGGTAGCATTCCTTTTTATGACTGAATAATGTTCCATGGTATGGAGATAGCATATTCTATTTAACGAAGGAGGATTTTGAACAGATGAGCGACCTGATCTGAGTGGCATTTAACGAGGTTCTCTCCAGCTGTTGTTCCAAGGAGCAGAAAATGACGAAGTGTGTCAAATGCTGCTTTTAGGATAAATATCAGGCCCAAGAATTGGCCAGTAAGTGCTCAAATGATTTAACAAAGAAATTAGCAGAAATATATTCTGATCTATAATTTATGAACGGGCATTTAGTTTTCTGGACTTTGTTGCATTTTCTTTGGATAATTAAACATGGAATGCAGAAATAATAAAACAGTTAATAAGAATTTTAAATGGAATGTGGACATGTAAACATAAGTGAACTGGAGGGTACCATTAATTTACAGAGGTCTTTGATATTTTATTTTGGTGGTAATGATACTGGTGGTTCATGTGAAATTTATTCCTCAGAATAATTATCCATCTGTAAACATAACTCCATATTATGGTAATTATCCAAGATTTCATGGGAGCTTCCAGAGAGCTAGCCTAGAGAAAATTAATTTTTACAAAAAGGTATTTTCAATGTCTATGCAGATCGGATAGATGAGAGCTATTCTTTTTTTTATTGGGGGGGGGGTCATCTAAAAGATTGTAGAAATTGGACTAAAATTTAGAGTGCTATTGTGGCATCTGTCACTATTTGGAGCAACAAAGTACCTCCGTAGAATCATTAGATCCCGAATTGGCACGAAACACAAGCATCGATTCCCATGCCATAGTTACCAGGCTAAATCCAATTCTGGGGACGTGCAAGGTTCAGGGGCTGGCAAATCACTGGGGATTAAGTGAGGGGCACTGAAAGCTAATAAAAAGGCGAGTCTGGAACGATAAATGTCAAACAGGCACTCCACGTTCAGAGGACGTTCCCGGTGGGCGCGGTGGACGCCTGGATGGACCTTTCAGAAAATAAACACTGAGCACAGAACTTCGCTCGCAGATAATGCCCCGAGTGCCCTCACCGGGACGCGAGCGGGCAGCGGGGAGGAGGGTCAGAAGGCGCCCACTTGCTTTCCTCTCCGCCGAGTCCATGGGGCCGGGGGCCGCGCGCCGCGCCGCGCCCGCGCCGGCCGGGCGGGGAATTTGGAGAGGATCCCTGGCGCGCGCGGCGGCGCGCGGGCGCGCGTGCGAGCGAGCGAGCCGGCGGGCGGGCGGGCGAGTGCGCCGGGTCTTGGCAGCCGAGGAGTGGAGGCTGGGCGGCTCCGACTCCCTGACGCCAGCACGACCAGATCAATCCAGGCTCCGGGAGCGAGCGAGCGAGCGAGCGGGCGGGCGGGAGGAGGAAGGAGAGGCCGAGTGGCTCAGCCCGGGCCGAGGCGCGGGGAGGGACCCTGCGAGCGCAGCGCCCGGCCCGCCGGACCGGGGCCGCGGGACCCCGCTCGCCCGGCCACTCGTGCGCCCGCGCGGACGGGCGCGCCGCCAACCCGGTAAAACGAAACAGACCCGAACCCAACTTTCCCTTCTGCCGCGTCCCCGCCGTCCCCTGGGCGCCCTGGACCCGCCGGGGCAGGCGCGGGGCGCGACGGAGAGGGGGCTCTTCCCGCGTGGGGCGGGCCGGGGACCCCCCCCCCCCATGATGGCGCCTCCCGGCAGCTGTGCGGAGCGGACCTGCCACCTTCTCGTCCCCTGGCCCCCGCCAGCCGGGCAGGGCTCGGCCGGGACGCCCCTCGCGTCTTTGTGGGGTCTGCGGTGGGGAAGCCTGGCCCCCCGCCCCTGGCCGCCGCGGAAGCTCCCCGGCCACCCCCACCCCCTTCCTCTCCCTCTCCTCCTCCGCACGCTCCCCGTGTCTCTTCCCCCTTCTGCAGCCCGGCCCAGGCCCGTCCGCGCGGCCCATTGTGTCCCGCCGGCCCGGGCCACCCTTGCGGGCGCTGGAAGGCGGCCGCCGGCGCTGCCCTTTCTGCGCGGGGCGCCTGGGGGAGCCGGTCTCGCACGAGGGGGGCCCCCGGGTGCCCCGCGCCCCTCCTGCGCCCCCGCGCGCCTCTCGGGGGTCGAGGTAAAGGAAAGTTCGCACCGACATTCCCAATTCCCTCTAATTTATTCAAAGGTTTGGCGGCGGCGCGTCATTCTTTTTTTTTTTTTTTTTGATCCCTCTTCCGCCTACACCCCCCTGCGTCTCTAAGTGTCGTCTCATTCCTTTCCCTTGACCGGATCTGATTGCCTCACTGCATGTGTATTTGTGAGTTCGCTGTTGAACAACTGTTCATTTACTCCGCTCCCTGGCTTTGTGCGGGGTTCTCGGGGTTGTTTCTGTAGAAGGTGGGGGTGGGTGTGAGAGAGAGAGAGAGAGACGTGGGCTTGTTTTTCTAGTTGCTTAATATATACGAAGGCTTAAAGGGAGAGCATTTCCTTGATTACTTAGGCGGGGAGGAGGGACAGATGCCTGCCGGATCTCACAACCACAGTAGCTGCGGCTTTTGTTTATTTCGAGGCTCAAAACGATTTTTACATTCGCTGCGAGATAACCAGGAAGGCGCTTCCCTTCTGAACATGAGGCGCGTCGCCGAACCGTCGCCTGGGAAAGCATCGTTTTCGTGAGTGCCGTGACAGCCGGCCTTTCTCTTCCTCCTCATGTCCTCTCCTTTCCAGTGTATCTGAAGTTGCAAGTGGGTGGAATCATACAGGAGTTGCATGATTTCTGTCTTGTCTTTCCTGTGCCTGACACTCTTAGCAGCTAAATCACAGAATGCCTTTATTTCAGAAGGTTTCTCGCGCTGCCTGTCGTGGGTAACATGTCTACGTTCAGTAACAATGAAAAAACTGTTCTCTGCCCATGTTGATTTTTCACCTTGTTGATAATTACCACTTTCGTTTTATTGGAGGTAGGCGAGCTGGATTGGAACCACCGATAGGGTGGGGAGCCGTGTTGACGGCCCCAGCATTTTCAATGAATGTGTTTTGTATCAGTGTTATTCTGATGTAGGTACCAGGCCTAAATAGGCAATACCGATTTAAGTGTGTGTTCTTCTCTCTCCCTCCCTCTTTCCCGTTTGCAGTTATTTGATATTTCTGTGCAGGTGGTTTACATTTTTGTAATATTGCAATTTTTAGGAAACTGTAACCAGGGTCATGCAGAGATGATTTTCTAGAGGAGGGTGATGCCAGACTCTGTGGGATCCAGGCTGGATCCAGTTTCTTCCGAGGGTAGGGATTTGTCCTTGCTTCAGTTTCGACCCCTCCAACCATAGGTGTGTAACTAAATCTATTTTTCCTTTTCACAGTATCCTTTGATTGTATACCCTTGAAGAGCTGATGACCTTTGCATTTTGTAGAAATGACAGTTTTTAGGAAATTAACATTTTTAACCTCTGCACCTGTTAGAGTTTAGTAATTCTTTTCTAAGTTCATCATCGCATTAGGAGTAGGAGTCAGTCTTATTTTCCCAAATATATTTATTAGTTGAAAACTAAATTTCAGATCTTAATTCTGATTTCTAGTAATTCCAGGTTAAAGATAAAACTTAATAGCTTAGTTAGATTGAAAAAGAATAAACTTGCGTATAATTAGACGGGTATATTTAAGCGGCAGTCGCCTACATAATCAAGGCCAAGTTGTGTGTATAAAAGATCTCATTTGTGTAGTCTTACAAGGCTAATGGAGGCATCATTGAGGCTTTATAAATAATGTAAGTCGTGTATAATGTAGAGTCTCCAGGGACAGCAGAGAAAGCATCATTACCAGCCTTTTCAACCTGCTTGAGATCTTAAATTGATTTACAGCACTGAACTGGTGCAAAATGATACATCAGGATGACATGGGGTCAGCCTGTAAAAGTCTATGATGTCAGCCTATTAGTTCAGTCATCATAATTAAACCATATTACAGGGGCAGCTAAGCAGGAGTCTGGCGTTATACTTCAGATATGGGTGGTACATGGATTTCGTACATAGTGGAAAGGCTGAACTGGGCAGGAATGCTGGTGTTCCTGAAAGAGAGGAAGGCTTACAGGCACTCCGAATTTCTGAAAAAAATTGAAGAGCAATGCAGAGATGTTCCGTCTGCATTGTTGAAGTGGCTTTCCATTTGGTAGTAGAGAGAAAGATGCTTTTGGAGTGCTGGTAAGGACCTTTGGAGCTCTGATCCCTGTCCTGGGTCATGCTTTAATTTAACTTGGCCATAGGGACCTTCTAAAATATCAGGGCTACATACTTCTTATCTCTGATCCTTTTATTAGCACTGAGTTGCCCTGTATTGATGTATCAGCTGACATGTTATTTAACTAGTCATAGTTACCAGGGCTCCACTGAAAACAAAGATATTTGAATTGAGCATATGAACCATTCAGGAAAAGAACGTTTTTTTGCTTAGATTTCTGGCAATCCTTATTCAATTCATGGGTCCTCTAAGGCTGTGCCACCTAATATGGTAGCCATAGCCACCTGGGGGCATTTAAGTTGAAATTAATTAAATTAAATCAAAATAAAAATTCATCTTCTCGGTAGCACCAGCTACATTTCAAGTGCTAAGTAGCCACGTGTGGCTAGTGGCTGCCTTACTGGCGTGTCTGTGTAGGACATTTCCATCATGGCAGAGGGTTCTATCGGACAGTGCTGCTCTGAGGCCTTTATTCTCCTTTTCCTCCCTTTTTACTCATCTTTCAGCTACTGCTCTGCTCGTTCCCTCTGCTGATGAGTTTGTGGGGTCTGAGAGGAAGCGCTATATCAATTAATTTTGATACTTACTAGTTGTTCTTGTTAAACAGTTTGGATGTGACAGTTGAAGCCCCTGGATAAAATGAGGTTGACTTTTCTGTGGATTCTTTTGTCATTGGCATAATGGATTCTACGATGATTTGGAGCTTTCGGTAGGAGAAATAATTGTAGCTCTTCTGTTTTTCCTGAGTTTTTGCTGTTTCCTTTTTTTAATACTCCTGTTTCATTTAAGCCTCAAAACCTTCCTAAGTACTGTTGTAACATGTCACATTTTACATGTAAAGAAACTGAGTTCAGAATGATTCACTGTCTCTTGCCTCAGGCTGTGTAACGGTGATTATGATATGAACGAGGGCTGACTCTAGAGCCTCACTCCTAACTGTATTTTTTTTTTTTATGTTTTTTGTTTTTGCCTAGAATACCCAAATAATCCTTGTTCTGTGGGACTTTATTATTCCAGTATAGACATGACTTTGCTTTTATTTTTTAGGCTTTTAGACAAATTTTGTGCTATCGTGCTTTTCTTGGTTATCTCCTTTTCAGTGGAAGAAAGGAAACATGTTAATACATATCTAAGCAGAATATAAGTGGAAGAATAAATCTGACATAAAAGTAATGCATTTCAAAGCCTATTTGGTTTTATCGTTGCTTTTCTGGGTAATACCACTCTCCCCTTTTGTTTTTCTAGTATGATCATAATTTAATGGTACCGAGGAAGAAAGTTCTAGTAGTTCAGTTTGTATCATCAAAATTAGTTTTCCCTTAGCTGGTAAACTCTGCACCTTGAGATAAGAATAGTTCATTGCAAATTCCTTGGTATTTTTTTTTTCTTACATTTAATGTCTACTTTTGTTTAGTGTTATAGTTCAGTCATTCTTAACATTTTTTTTTTTTTTGGAAGGGGTCAGGGCTGTTAAGGAATCTGATGAAACTGTGGCTTCTATACCTTCTCATTCCCATCCTCCAATCCCAAAATGCAATATGCCCTTGGGTAAGCGTGTGTGTACACTTAAGCACACAAATTGTGTGATATTTCAGGTGAAGTCCATCCATGGGGCTCCCTTGCTAAGTACGTTCCATAAACATTAGGATTTGTAATTTCCTTTACAGAGATAGAGATATTTAGTGTTAAAAGCTCTTTTGAAGATTTTTTAATCCAGTTGATTCGTATCAAGTTGAGCAGCCTGAGGCCCAGAGAAGATTCCCTAACATCACCCATCTAGTGATGGGCAGAGGGAAAGCCAGAGCCGGGGTCACTCTGCACGCTGTTAAGTTCTCATTTGTTTGTTGTTTCCTGTCACACTTAATGGCATTTGGATGCTTTGGTCTGAGCCTATCCAGTATATGGTAATTTGGGGAGGGGAGAAAGAATTTCTTGGTATGTTATTGATTTTTTTGTATCTAACATTTATTGTTTGAGCTGAGTAGGAATCAAATCTGATAACCTCGGAGAGAGTTTTTTTTTTTTTTTTTACAGATTAAAATTGATTTTTTTTTTCATTTTTCCAGAGATGGAAAAGTCCTATGTCTGATTTAATCAATGGGACCTTACTAGAAAATGAGTGATCCAAGGTTGCTGAAAGTTCAAATTAAATCAGGCAATTCTGCTATATGAATCACCTATCTTGACTCTCAAAAACAAATCACATTCCTAACCAAAAGCTAAAGTTTGTAGTATTTAGGGAAGGAGGTGGGAGATACTAGCGAGAGAATTGCAAAGATCCGAGGAGAAAAAAAGGATAATTTAAATTTAAAAAGGTAGAGAAGTTTTGATATTAAGTCCTAAAATAATGAAGGCTGATGAAGTGTCTCTGTACTCGTAATTCAATATGCGGTTTTTCTTTTCTAACTTACTATCACCAGTTTATTATGAGGGATACAACTCAAGAACAACCAGATGGAAGAAATACATAGGGCAAGTTCTGGGAGGCGGTGCAGAGCGCCTGCACACTCTCCAGGTACCCAGTGTTGGAGCACCTGATGTTCAACAGCCTGGAAGCTCTGGTTTTTACTTTTTGATGCCAAGGTTAGCAAGGCGTGCTTTGATAACAAACGGAAACATCTCCATTTTGCCCCAACCGAACTCTCTTGACTATTGATATGATATATAATAATAACATAATATATGATAATAATCTGTCTTTACCTGGTAGTGCAACTCTTCAGTCTGATCTGCTGCTCTGTCATTCGATCTTTGCACAAAATCTCCTAAAGTATTTTTTACTCAGAGTAACATCCTAAAAAAAACAACAAAAAAAAAAAAAAAAACAAAAAACTAAGCTAGGTAGCATGAATGTATGTACTTAAAATTTAAATCAAAATCTTCATTTCGGTGTGCGTTATTAAGATGGTGCCAGTTTCAGAGATGTACAACTAGTCCTATAGGTAAAAACATAATGTTTGCAGGTACTGCTTGCCCGCTGACAGACAGGAGCAGGGAGCAGGTTCTATGGAACAATCATTTGCATAAGTAAGGGAAGCTATATTTCAGTCGGGAAAAGCCAAAACTTTCATAAACTGTTCAACTCCAGTGACTACATCAGATTTTTAGGAGGGACTGGAAACTGCAGTATTTGAGCGGTTTCACATCTTTGTAATATTTGTTATAAACTAAAATCAGAACTTTAGGGAAGACTCCCTCTAAGGTTCATGGGAGTCCTTACCTAGTGATCCTGTGGTGTGGTGGGTGGGTTTGGTTTCTTAACTAATTTTCTTGACAAGTCTGAATTTAAAGGAACATATATGCACCCAGTTTATGCATCTGTATGTTTTTGAGCTCAGACTGTACATACACTTAACTGTGTCACATTCGGGGAGAAGAGGAAAGAGGAGTCTAGCTTTTCATTCGAAAATAGATTTATATACATGATTTTCAATGCTTTATTTATTCAGTTGCTCCTGAAGTTTAAGGCAGCTGGACTATAGATGTGTTTTCCTACAATCTCAGTTAGGGCAGAGTTATTCAAACTATTCATTCATTTTCCTTTCATTGTCTGTCTTTTGTGGTTTCTTTGTGGTATGCTTATGCAAAGTGGAAGTATTTCAGACTTTTATAGCTTTTTATTTTTTTTAGCTTTGAGCACCACAAGGAAAAAAGGAAACTAATTATCTTAAGTATTATAATTAGGCACTAAATTAAGTCATTATTTAGTTAGCTGAATGCAAGGTCTTTTGTTTGTTTAGTATGAAAGAAAATGTGTCATTTGAATGGAAGAGGGATTTAAAATGTCCTCTTATTTGATGATTTCGTGCAGTAATGTAATAAGTATATGCTTGTTTATTCAGTAAATATTTATTAGTTCTGAGGGGCTCAGTCATTGGTGAGAAGCCACAGAAATAAAAAATTAAATGCAACGTGGCAAGCCAGAGCTGTCTCAAGGTCAGAGTGGGAGCAAGTTGTGATAGACAACTCACGTGAGGACCACTGTGGTGCGAGGGGACTTGCTGGTTTGCACAGGTGGCAGGGAGAGCTGTTCTGGGCACAGTCGTGGCGCGGAAGGCCCGGGAGGCCCGCGTGAGCGCCGAGGACCTCTAGAGCAGCTCGGTCCAGCGGAGCTCTCCCAGCCGTGGCAGTGTTCTGGGTTCGCTCTGTCCCGCCCCGCAGCCTCTCACTGCAGGTGGCTAGCGCATCTGAGGACAACTGCATTCTAAACACTAATGTATGTTTAAGTAGCCACCTGTGGCCGTCCTACGGGGCAGCACCGGTCGGGTGAGGCTGGGGAGTAGCTCTCCCTGACCACAGAGGATGTTCCTGATGGGGCCCAGGATGGGGAGCGGGGAGAGAGATTCCGAAAGGTTAAGTCGGGCTGAGAATTTGTGGACCTGAGAGAGCCAGCGTAAGGCAGCGTTGGGAGGTCACCGGAGGTGTTTGCATATGCAGTTTGGGTTGGAAGGGGTAGAGCCTATGTGCCAAGAGATTAATAGGGAAGCTTTCGACTTATCTATCTGATGAGATGGGTTTTGTGATAAAAAAAATAAATAAACCCAAAACCCTTGGTGGTTATTTGGCTATAGAGGAATGGGACAGAGAGATGGCAGAGATTATTCTTAAGTTTCTAACCTGAGTGGCTGGAAAATTAATAAAGCTTTTACATAAGAATATGAAGAAGAAGAGTAATGTAGAAGTAGAAGAAGAAAGAGTGTATGAATGATAAATTAGAATTGACAGCTTGAATTTAAGGTGGAGTATCTAAGTATTCTTTAGGAAATTAGAGAGATATATAACGAAACTGCGGCTTAGAGATGGGCTTAGAGCTTTACATATAGATTTCCAGTGGTGATCGACTTTGGAAATGATGGTTGGACTTCTGAGAGTGGTTGAGTATCCTGAGAGGATCATGAACAGAGGAACAAAGAGCCAGTGGGTTGAATCTTCTATTGAAGCCCACAGGAGGAATTAGAAGGGAGAGGCATGTTTGAAGTAGACAAAAGAAGGATCTGGAAGAAAGACGTAGAGTCAGAGGAGCAGATAAACCAGGACGCCATGGGAAGAGAGTCCAGAAACAGGTTCAGAGGGGAGATGTGTGGGTCAGGGCGAAGGAGAAAAGGCTAGGGCCATCAAATGAATGCAGTCGCGCTGCGGGGACCGGGCATATTAAGAAGTGAGAAATAGGTTCTCCGAATACCCTCTAGGGACTCATGTTTCAAAGTTGATGAGACCCCTTGATGTTCGAAGATCGAGGGAAAGAAGTGAGTGAATAGAAAGCAGACATGGTGGCGTGAGTGATCTGGGGCACAGGTGACAACATGTTAGCCATGGCAAGGAAGGAGAGGTGTCTGAGGACGGGCAGAACGGGCTTCGGGTTAGAAAGGGAAGCAGGTGGCAGAGCTCGCGCCAGCTTGTGCTGATTGTCGCAGTGGCGTCGGGGTCAGGCCCTTCCCTGGGATGGTGAGGTGGGGGAGTCAGCGGATGGCATGGGACGATTAACAATAATGGCGAGGTTTTGGAAGAACCATTGTGGGTGGTGTGCCAGCAAATCTGTGGAGAATTCAAAGCGTGAACATTAGGAGGAAACCTGGGTTAAGCTTGAAGTGGCTGCAGAGACGACTAGTCGTGGTCTCTTTCTAGTAGAACTTGGGGGCCTGGTCGAAAGATTGGAGAGAGATGTTGGCAGAGAGGAGTCCGGTCTAGGGATAGCAATTTGGTTAAGGACTGAGACTCTAGAATCAGGATTCTTGGGTTTAAGTCCAAGCCCCAACACTTAACTTGCTTTTTATATCTTTGGGGAAGCCACGTACCACTGACTCCTGCACCTCATTTGTCCTCGTCTGAAAAAGCGAGGTAATAGTACCAGCCTCAGGATGGATTGTAAAATGAAATGAGTTACACTCCCGTATTTCATCTAATCTAAGATGCTGACAAGTGTAAGGCAGTATTTCATGTACTATTGAAAACACTGTCAGTGAGATGGGACATACCATTGATTATAAGGTTCCTGGTTTCAGAGGTGTTAAAATGGGAGGGGAAGGTACATCGTACAGTCAGTAAAATACAGAGTACACAAAGGGTGTAACATGGACTTGGTACGTAATAAGCCCTCGAAAATGTTACTTATACATTTATAAAAATGAATGTGATTTTCGAGTCTGGAGTTGAGAGTGGTGTCACATCCAGTCGAGATCAGGCACTCACAGGTTGTAAGGGGTCCCATGGACCGAATAAATTGGGAAGAGTTGAGCAAAGGGAATGCTGGTAATGAGACTGTGAAATACCAGGCTTTGGAATCTGTAGATGGAACATGTCCCTGGCAATTCTGGATGTAGGTTTTTAGAACAGTGTAGTAGTTGAACTAATAGAAGAATGCCTTTTAATGATTTGAGAAAGTTATTTAAATCGCCCAGAGCTTTAAAAAGTAAGTATTCTGGCATGGATTCTTGTCATAGTGTCAGAAGGAAAGGGGGAAATTGGTTTGTGCCTTTTAAAGAGATGGAAAGGTATTCGTAGCCAGCTGTAGGGCCCTTCTAAACGTGGCTCCAAACTCAGAAACCATAAAGGAAAAATTTATACATACGACAGTATTTATGTGGCCAGCATGTGAAATGACCAAGCACACACTCACAATCTTTCAGGTCACAAATTTGCAAGCACTGACCGTCTTTTGTGCAGAACTTTTTAAATCAATGGGAAACACCACCCTGATAGAAAAATTGGTCAAGAATATGAACAGGTAATTCACAAACAAATGAAATGCAAATGACTAATAAACATAAAATGTTTGCCGTGTCCCCGGATCAGACTCTTCACGAGAATGGTGACAGCTCTCTTTTCTGATATTGTTATTTCTCTTCGTGGACTAGGAAGTGTAAGTCGGGGAAAACTGGGCTTTTGGAAACCAAAGTTCCCTGCCTTCTAAGAGAAGCCGAAGTTCCACATTGGTACATGATTCACATAAGCTGGCGTTTTAAGAGACAGGCCTTCTCCATCCCATTTCCCTGATGACTGCCCTACTTCCCTCCAGGACATGATTTTGGGATAGAAGTCTCCTCATTAGAAAGTGAGGTGTTCCCAGCCCTTCAGGGACTGGCTATCAGTTCCACGCTGTTTCCTAGTCAACTGGCACAACTGATGAATGGTAAAGACACAAGTACTCATTAGAGCACAGCAAAATGGGCCTCTTTCTCTCCTTCCTGAGTTGACGTGTTAGGGTTAATTTATAGTGACATTTTCTTATTCACATGAGACAGTGATGGTCTTGGGATATGGTTTTGATAATTGAGATGGATTCGTTTATAAGATATTAAAGTAAAAAGTCCTCTCATGTAGTAAAACATCTTATAAAGTGAAAAAAATATGTAAGAGTCAGGCATCAGCATTTAATTTCCCAGGTTTTTCTCTTAGGGGTAATGGTTAATGGGTATAAAGAAAGCGTTTCACGTCCTGCCAGGAAGGGACTGTCTGCTGGGTACTGGGGGATCCTTCCCCCAGTGAAGTGAAGTACACTCGGTCTCACCTCAGCAGTGAGTGAGTCCTTACCCAGCCACTCGGCAGAATTGAATTCGTCAGCATCTTCTGCCTCACCATGTTCTTTTTTTTTTTTTTTATCTGGCGGGGGTGGGGAACAGCTTTGAAGTCTCACCTGCAGGCTCAGCACATGGCCTTTAACCATCCCCTCCCCTTCCTGAGTCCTTTCTGAATGACTGTGACTGGGGAGTAGGGACCCTGGATGCGGAGGTCCGACCTGTCCCTCGGGCTCTTTCAGCCGAGTTGGAGAGTTGGAGAGGGAGTGAACGTAAGGAAAATGGGTCCTGATTTCATCCAAGAGAGTAGCTTTTCATGCAGGGGAATAATAATGACGCGGGGACCGTTACGTTAGAAACTCTACAGTTAGCCCTGTTCAAGCTCAGGGCGGCTGGTCGTATATAGCTGGCCACCTCTTCTGTTACGGCTTCCTGTTTTGCCTTTGCCTGTTGCTGGCTTTGCAGGCTGGAGTAATTAATAACAACCTCTTTCTTTTCCCTCTGTTTATGCTTGTGTGCTCAGGACTTCTGTTTAGTTTGTTCAAGCTTGAGGGCATGTTTGATTGGTTTTTAATGTTTTTCTGTTAACTGTGAACAAAAATAACTTATCATTTAAGTGATTGGCATCCAAGCTGTATTTACAGCGTATATTGCATTTAAACATCGAAGAGGGTTTTCTGGTCTTATCAAATTGCACAGGCCGATGAGATATTGCTCTGTATTCCAGGGAAGTCCCTTTAAAAAAGGCGTATTCCCCACTGTAGGGTTCCGCCTTTTGTTAAGCTGATATTAATTCAGCAAGTATTTCATGCATTCCTACTGTGCATCCAGCACTGGGCTCTGTTGTGGGTGGGATAGAGAAGCACGTAAGCCAGTTTCTGCCCTGAAGAAGCAATCTTCTAGTAAGGGGAGACGACGATGATGGAAGCGTTAAATAACAAACCATTGTTATTAAGGTTATACCATCTTACCTTGACGCTGTGTCTCCTATAATTGAGGTAGTCTTTCAAAATCAAAGGATTGGGAAAGAAATCTAATGCAGTTGTCAGAGCTTTAGTTTCCTGCCCTTTTCTACCGTAGTTGAGTTTTTCAGCGAGTTTTCGAGTGTCCGTGTTTATATTGATGCTTATGTCCCTGGCGTCTCTCTTCTGCAGCTTCCTAAAGTTGAGATGAGGGGTCCTACGTATAGGACTTGCACTGAGGATCTTATGGCTGAGGCACAATGCACACCTGCTGGTCTCATCCGTCTTCTATTTTAATAGCTTTTGCTACCGTTATTCTCGAGACTGAAGGCCTTGAGGGAATGCGGACAGTGTCCTTGTGATCTTTGCGTCAGCCCGATGGTTCTCACCTTGCCTGCACGTCAGAATCACATGAACAGCAGTCACAGCAGGGACGCCTGCCCCACTCCAGATCCTATTCAAGGGTCACGGTGGAAAGCTTTTCAAAACGTGCCCCATAGGTAAGGCCGATGCGCAGCGGTATTAAGAACCGTTGGCCAGACACACAGTCGGTACTTGATGAGTGAGTTTCCTTCATTTTGGCGTTTTTGAAAACAGGTCTGGAAGCGTGGCCCGGGGTGTGTGAGCTGCTTGTGCGCAGGCACTGTCTTTCATACCCAGCAGCGCTGGGGGCTAGGTGGCCCCTGCTGTTAGGGCTCCAGACGTGCCGGTTCATTCTGAGAGTTAACCGTTTTTGTTTCCCTGTTTTTTCTTTGAGGAGAAAAACGATAGGAGAACAGGTATGGGTGTTTGACATCTTTCCTTTTTCCCTCTTGAAGAAATCAGCAATTTCTCGTGTCCCCGAGTTTCAGAGTGGAGCGAAATAAAACTGTTGAGGCCCAAGGCACTTAGACTGCAAGGAGAGAAGGGGCAGAAGAGTGTGGTTGAGTAGAGTAGTGGTCCATCTGGCGACGTCTGGAGAAATTTCTGGTGGTCGCAGCTGGGGGCAGGCGGGGGTGTTTCTACACCAGCAAATAGTGTGTGGCTACATATCCTGTGAGGCTACGATTGAAAAAGCCTAGAGTAGAGGAGGAAAAAAGGGCAGGTGGGACAGGGTACGACGAAGTCGTAGTGTCACTCACTGACTCGTCTCTGCCACACGACTACACTGTCTGCTTCATCACCCCTCACCCAGACCCTCTGCGGTTGAGAGTGCTCCTTCTTGCCATTATCTGTAGATAGCATTGCGACCGTATGAGCCGTTAAAATGAATATTTGAATGTTTTACTGATAATAAAATATGGTGCTTGAAAGAGTTCATAGTTAAACTTTCTCCATCTCAGTATTTGCTTGAATGGAGAATGGAATAGGAAAGTATTAGCTCAAGAAAAACAGAGAGCCGATAATTTGGTTCTGTTTGTGTTTCAGTAAAGGACCCTAAGAATAATCAGCGGGAATATAAAGAAAATGAATTTCTTAAAAGGGCTTAATTTCCGTGTTTCACAGACTCATCATAAGTATATTAAGAGTTGACCACACACATGGGCTGTTGGTGTAAATAATGGTGTCAGTTTTCTTATGCCTTGTTGAGGTATAGATTATGATTTCTTAGCCTATTCTAGGCTCTTTAGATTAAAATTAACTTCATTTTGTCACTGCTGCCCTGATCAGACTCTTGTTTTTCCATGTTCTAGGGACATACATAGGAAGATATCAAGAAAGGAAGCAACAATGAAAAAAATAAATTGGAGAGGGAAGGAATTAGAGGGATTAAGATAAAACTATAAGCAAATCCTTGCTTGTCAGTGCCTCTGCTTTATGCATGCGACAAAGGAGCAGGTTATTTAGGAGGAGCTGGATAGTGGAGGGTTGCCTTGGTGAGCTCCTTCACCTTTCTGCACCTCGGTTTCCTAATCTCTAAAATAGTCTTTACCTTCTAGGATTCTTTTAAAGATTGAGTGAGTTACTAGGTGTAAAGTGCTGGAACAGTGCTTGGTGCTTCGTGGTGGTGGTAGGGTGGGAGATGGTGATGATACGAGAATGACTGATTCTGGCTACTTGAGCTGTGTTGGAAATTGACGGTGACCAAGGATGCACTGTTGTGGGGTGACCGAGGATGCACTGTTGTGGGGTGTCTCCCAGAGAGCTGCCTGCATGACGGCGCCCCTCTCCCTTGTCCGGAGCGGATGCTGATGGTGGTGATTTCTTGAGTCCTCAAACTGGGATATTTCAGATGTTCTATAAAGGCTTTTTTGTCTATAGTATGGATTTCAAGAAGAAGAGAGGAGTGATTTAGTGATAAAATCATGTTTGTAAGTTTTTATATATATAATTAAAATCATTATGGTTAACTGGCATCTACTTATTGATTTTTCAAAGACGTATTTAGTTCTGAACAAGCCTTTCTTTAGAATTTACTGTGTTCTCAGGGTATTTAATAGTTTTATTGTTGTACGCCAAATACGACCAGCAATTAAAAGCTTTCTCTGACGAAGCAGGATAGGTTTTCAAAGCAATGGCTGATTCCTGTTAAGGCCGCTTTGGGTTAACCAGCCCATGGTTGGTGCCCATTGGTGCCACGGACCGCTGGCTGCACTCGTCTGGGCTTCCATTGCACAGGAGGTTTCACAAAGCCCGGGTTGCCCAGGAGATGTAGTTGTGGCAGAGAAAGTGGCACACGTTGTGGGCCACTCTCCTGCACGTACACGCCTCCTAAACAGCTTGAGCGTGTCACGTGACCCTCATCACAGTCAACCTTATAGTGTGGTGCTCCCACCCTGCCCCACACGCTTTGACTGTCAGCGTGGTGGTGCCGGGAACCAGATCATACTCGGGTCCGCTGCACCTTTGCGTGGTGAGCACTGAATGGCTCAGTGAAGTAGTGAATCAGTGGAGATTAAAGTCTTCTTAGTAGCGGAACATATAAAGGAGGAGAACTTGGGTTCTTCAGCCTTCTAGGGGCACGCTTAGTTTTCCATTCTGACTGGTAAATAAGTCACCGTGGGGGAGGTGAATGGATAGGACCGGGGTGAGCACGGGACCCGAGGCGGCAAAGGTCTGGGTTTATGGTGCGGGCCTCGCCTCACTCTGTAGGTGACACTTGTATCCACAGCATGATTTCTCGAGCACAGTGAGAGGCGTTGCACTTGCTGCCTGGGGCTCCTAGCCGGAGAAGCCCCTGCAGCTCCGGAGGAGGGCCACTGTGCCATCTTCAGCCTTTCCTCGTTGGTGGCCGAGTGGACCTAGTAAGTCTCGTCCAGTCTTTGGCAGATTGAAAACCAGATGCCATTGATTGTCCTGTGGAGGAGAGTGAGATGTGGCTGCTCTCCATGTTTGTTTCAGCAGTTACGTAAACTTTGGTTTTTAGGAGCTATTTTATTCTTCTAAATACCAGATTCGTGCGCTGGCAATGGCACAGGACCAAATTAGATTATTCTTGAGACACCCGAGTGTGGCACAGAACATTTTGGGGGTCAGATTCATGCACTGAAAACTTCGAAGGATATTTGCATTGTCAGGGGGAAGGGGACCAGGGGACATGAATGGGAAGGCAGCTGACTTTTTGTTGTATTATGGCATTTAGTAAAATCGAATTTTACGGTCATGTGCCTGAATTGCTTAATGAAAAGGTGCATTCTCACTCTTATCATAGTTACCCAGAATTAGGCCATTTATTCCAACCCCGACTACAGGAATAAATTGCTCTGAAAATTCCAGTTCAGTGATATTCCATTCTGTGCAGAATCACTTTCAATTATTTTTTTCCTTTATAAAAAGATAAATCTTGCCACTTTTTGGCCATAATACTGTCTTTTGGAGCCATGTGGAATAAATCTCTCACCAACTTTCAGTTTTTATTTATTTTTATTATTGGCATTTTGAGATGGAAAACAGTCATCGATTATAAGAAAAGATGGCTCTCTTGCTCTCCACTCATCCCGGCTTACTCCTAAAAGGCACCCACTTGTTCAATTTTGCTTACTTCATTCCAGGCCTTTAAAGACGCACACATATTGTACACGTACAGGTTTTGTTGCTATTTTTGTTTTTAAAATGGGATCGCACTATATATATATATATATATATATATATATATATATATATATATATATATATATATATGGTACTGTAACTTTTTAAAAGTGAATGATTATGGTCTGGTTTTTCTTTCCATGTTGGCAGCGAAAGTCTGTCTCCCACTCCGCCCCCCCACCCGCCCCTTTTAACGGTCATTTTCGGATGCACTGTGATCGTTTAATCATACCATTGCTTTCGGACATCTGAGTTGTCTGGAACGTGAGTAATCTTGAGCATAGATCAAGCCCATCGGAGGATGCGGCTTCCCTTCCAGCTCCCTCTGGTCCTGGCTGTTTTGCTAACCTCGTGTTGTGGGGCCTGGGGGTGGGAGTCCCCTTCCTTGCCACCCCCCGGCCATCCTCCGGCCATCCTCCATAAAAGCACTCAGCTCTGAACATGAGGTCAGCTTATACCACTCCCGTCCCTTCCTTGTGAGTCACTCACTGCCTCACTCCCCATCATTCCCCTCCTTCCTACAGGATTGCAGCTTCTAGTCGTGCTTCCTCCATACTGCTCCTGTGATCCTTCTCGGACCGCTTCGCCAGTGACCTTCGGTCCCACTCAGATCTGCAGTCTCGCAGTCCCATGCTGGGGGATTTTACACTTCTAAAACTTAATCAGATTTCTCCAACTTTATTTATTTACCTAAGCAGGACAGTGTATTTGTTTATGGCTCTGCCTTCAGAATATATCCAGAATCTGACCTTTCCTTCCATGCCAATCCAGACCTTCATGATCTGGAACCATAACAATGATCAGAGCTTCCTGACTGGTCTTTTACTTCCTACTTCCATCTTTTCTGTCTGTTTTCAGCCTGTAAACCATAGTAATCCTGTTAAACCGCCAGTCAGACCACGGCTTACATCTCCGTTCCCATCTCCCAGTGGTTCCCTCCTCAAGGGGAAGCTAAGAAGTCCCTATGGGTTTCTGTGTGTCTGATCCCCTCATCTCTGACCTGCCCCCTCCCATTACTCTCTCCTCACGCACTCCATTCCCGCCCTGTGGGACTCCTTGCTGTTGGGACATTGCAGCCGCGGTCTTGCCACAGGGCCTTTGCACTTGCTCCTCCCGCTGCTTGAAGTGTGCGTCCCCGGGCATCCACGTGGCTCGGTCCCTCTCCTGTTCTGACTTCTGGGTGAACTATCACCTCTCAGCGAGGCCTTTTATAACCTCTAGAATGTAGGCCTCGTGACAGCATGGACTTTCTAAAAAATGCTGGCTTTGTGGTCCAACGCCATGTCCCCAGCGCTTAGAATGGTGTCTGGCACCATTTAAGCGTTTGTTGAAGGAATTGAATTTTCTTTTCATCTTTTTTTTTTTTTTTTTTAACTAGGACAGAAACTTTGTTTTTTGGTATATATAAAATATTCCCATAAGCTTTTGTTGTGGAAGTGCTCTGTTAATAAAATACATTACATTTTCAGCCTGTTGTAATTTTCAAATCAGTTTCACATATTCATATTTAAGCCTCATGACAACCCAGCGGGGTAGGCGGTGGATTCCTGATGTTGTGGAAAAGCAAACTGAGGCTCAGAGAAGTGCTTGGTTCAGAGAGCAGCTGCTAAGTGGAAAGCTGCCCTTCCAGCTCATCGCTTATCCCAAGTGAGAGGCTCTTGTTTTCTCACTTAGAAACGTTCCTAAAATGACAGAAAAGTTGTAGGGGTTTTGTTTGAAAGTCTGGAGAATGTGCCCCGACTTCTTAATCTGAATTTAGTCTGTCTTTTGTTTCCATTTTGAAGGTACATAAAATAAATGATTAACTTTAAAATTCCTGACAATGACAGATCAACAAGTTTTATTTCTCTCACCTGTGGAGGAAGTGGCCTCCACCCAGTTTTACTGAATTAGGAGGGAAGTGATTTTTTCAAGTGATAAAAAGAAATAAAATTCCATGTTCTTCCCAGAGGAGGAGATCAACAATTGGGAGAATGGCGTGAGACCATATGTTGGTTTGTAAAAGGATATAACTTGTAAAGATGTTTCCTTTGATGCCTGTGATGAATATGGATGTGTTTCCCTTCTAGAGGGTTCTGATTAAATTATTCAATTAAGATCTGAGCCGAAGGATCTAAATATAGGGAGAGAGTTCAGGCGGTCCTGCTCACGAATGTCAGCTCACCCCTGCAGATGTGCTTGCTTGTTGTCATCAACAGCACCTGCGGGATCAATGGAGCAAGAGAAATATGTTCCAAAAAATGAAATATATACAGCGGGATTTTTTTTTTTTAAATAAAAGGGGTAGTTTTTTCCTCTTCCAGCTTATTCCACTTCATCTATGAATTTGGCGTTTGAATTGCTTTTTGTTTTGTAACCCGATTAATGGACTTTAGTCTCCGTTCTGATTTAAAATGTAGATCTACCACTTGCTAGAATATGGCCTTGAGAAAGATACTTAACCTCTGGTCTTCAGGTTTATTAGTAAAATTGAGATAATGATATATACCTTGAAGGCTTCCTGTAAGAAGTCAATACAATGTTTGTAAAAACAACCAGTATAGTGCTTGAGTAAGTTAATAGCTCAGTTAAAATAATTTCATTCATTTGTTAATGATGAATCATTCATAACTGGCCACTTATGGAAATTTATCATATTTAGCATTCCTTGCAGTCTGTAAAATTGCTATTCTACAATAACAGTGATTCAAAGAGAATAGTTTTTTTCTAAGAAACAATGACTGTAGACTTTTTCCCTCTTGTGGTCAATAAAATTAAATTTTAAAATGCCTCTGGTCTTCCGTCTTCTGTGTAGAGTGAGCTCTTTACGGGTCAAATAACTAGTTTTTGAGTTGAGATGAGATGATCTTTATCAGGATGAGGTGATTAGGACCTGGGTGTCTTGAAAAGCTACCATGTCCTGACAGTTTTCCTTTACAAGCATGAATTTGAGAACGGGGGTTCGGTGGGATTAAGGGGTGTTGTACAGCCTTTAGAGGAAGTAGCAAGATGTAGAAAGAAGCCAGGTTTGTTGAAGTTAGGACAGTCAGAAAACTTTTAAGTGCCTTCAGTCTGCTTAACTAAACAAATAGTCATCTAATGAAACAAAACAGAACTGACACTTGCTGTTCCATAGGGAATCTCTGTGACCAAGAAAAATTGACTGGTTGCCCTACAAGCAGCCCACATTTGTCAGAATGGGAGGACTCGTGTATGCAGAGCAGAACCCAAAAGAGTTCTTGTCTAAAAGAATTTTCTGACACATCGAAGATACTTGAATAGCAAGCTTGGCACATCTAAATCTATAAACTATAGTTCTCTCCTTAGAGACTCATGTAATTGTGACATCCACAAATTCCTTGCTTCATTTTCATCAGGGAGACACTATTGAAATCTTTTGGCTGAAATGTCACAGCTTGCAGTGAACTTACAAGTGGTGGGCTGGAATTCAAAGTCTATGTGTTATTCCTTTTCTTTTTGATTCCTAAGATTCCCACTCACTTAACACTCTGTTGAGAGACCACATTGCAGCTCTTGTCACTTAAGTCACACCTGGGTGGCTGGGGGACTGGCTGATAGTGCCTGCGTTTTAAAGGCAGTAATACCTGCATGACTGCATTACTAAAAATAGGGTTTTAAGATTTCTCTGTCCCACTGTCAGCCCCCAGTTTCTCCAGATCTGGAAAATTAACTTCTGAGAACAAATTTTGTGAGAATATGGCAAACTAGCTGTTTCGTGTCTCTAATCGCTCATGTAGAAAGTTGGGGGAAGTTTAGAAGCAACCAAAACACAGCTCAGTGAGGTGGGATCTGACTTCTGGGTGTCGGAGACGCAGGATTCTGCTGCTGCTGTGATTTCAGACGGGCGGGCGGAAGTCTCCTGTGCTCTCCAGTGGATCTGCGTATTGCTTTGTTGCAGAGGAATTTTGTTGAAACACGTTTTCTTTTTCTGAGGACTCAGTCAAAATAGAGTTCCTTTGAGCCCAACTCCCAAGCAAAGAAGTAGGTAGTTTGGAAAGTTTGTTCACATCTATAAAGGAGAAGTTGAAAGAGGTTTTGTCCATCCTCACTTTCTTCTTCTTCTAGGATTTCCCCCCCTCATTTTGGTTAGTGGTTAATTTTATTTAGCTGCATTGGACCCATTTGAAATTTAGAAATGTTGCAAGGCCAGTGATAACTGCTCTTTTAAAACGGGGAAAAGAAATGCCCTCTACCTGTTGCCTCCTGTAATACAGAGATCTCCAAACCAAGGTAGTCTCTAAGTGGAGTAACTGGGGACTTTGGGGTATTTTCTGAGACTGAAATAGCTAGAGAAAACCCATCTCTTGTTTTAATATCCTGTCTTCACTACAGCTGCCCCCTCTTCCCTGGGGGATGGTTCCAAGACCCCCAGTGGGTGCCTGAAACCGTGGATAGCTCCTGACCCTATGTATACTACGTTTTCTCTTAGATGTGCATACCTATGGTCAAGTTTATAAGTTGGGCACAGTAGGAGATTAATAACTAACAAAGAATAAAATAGAACAGTTATAAAATATATTGTAGTGAAAGTTATGTGAATGTGGTCTCTCTCAAAATGTCTTATTTCCTATACTCACTTGGTCACTTAAAGGGGTCGCTTTACAGCTTCTCTTGGCATATCCAAGTTGCCAGAATCACTACCCTTGCACTGTGGGGCCATTATTAAGTAAAATAAGGATTATTTAAACACAAGCACTCTGATGCCTCGATGGTAGATCTGATAACTAAGGTGGCTACTAAGTGACCAATGGGTGGGGAGGTGCCAGACAGAGTGGTGATTTACATCCCAGGTAAGGCAGAGCGGGATGGTGTGAAAGTGGTCATGCTGCTCAGAACAGCACGCCATTGACAAGTTCTGAGTTATTTCTGGAATTTTTTTTCCTCCTTAAGTTTTTGGGCCGCCGTTGTCCGCAGGTAACTGAAGCCGAGGGTAAGGGGGGGACTGCCTTGCTGGAAAGGTGAGTGCCCGTGCCCCTTCCGCTTCGGCCATCCAGCTAAGCCGGTATGCGGACTGCCTGTTGCTCTGCGTTTAACTAATAGGTATTTGGGGTTTACTAAAAGTTTGGAAGTTCCCGATTCTTCAGGACTTTTGATTAATTTCATAGTTTAATTTACTTAGGTCTAATGGATGTGGTTGTGATCCACCCCCTCCCCCCCATTTTGTGAATTCTCCGTCTTACTCTTACCAATGAAGCTCATTGCAATTCTCAGCTCAATGTTGGATTGCTCTTTATGTTTTAAAATATTTATTGGCATTGAATCTCTGGAATATTTTTCTTTGCAGCTTTCATCGTTTTAAGCATTTTTGGCTCTAATCTGTAGTGTGTAGTCGTCTCTGATGCTGTGGTTTCTCTAAGTGTCAGGAGTTTTTAGGGTATCTTTATTTCATCCTCCTTGAGAATCATCATCTGTTTTGATGGTTCTGCCTTTGGTCGTGTCAATCTTAAAAATTAAACAACAAAGGTTATCAAGTAGCAAATTAGTTTATTTGGGGCTAGCAGAGGAATCGCAATTCAGGACAAACACACTATTCCAGAGAAGGAAGAAGAGCATGCTTTTATAGAGGAAGGGAGGAAATTGGAAAGGGTGGTTTTACACAAAAGTTCATTGGAGGAAGGCTAGACTTTGGGACCGTGGCAGCCTCTCACTGGCCGAGTTGTTGCTGGGCCAGGAGAAAATCTTCCTTTCTCCTGCTGGGGTGTGTAAAATAAGCCGTGATGAGTGGCACGCATGTGAGAGCCCTCCTTTCATGGCTTCCCGGCTCCATTTGGAATAAGGTTTTCCATGATTCATTTTCACAGTAGAGGAGTATACAGTTGACTTGGGTACCTCAAGGAAATCAAGTAGGCTAAAAAAAAAAAAAGTCTATTTTGGAGCAATGAAAAGTTAGAGATCAATCTCATGGTGTGTTCATTTTTTGACCCTTTTTCGTTATTTTAATTTAGTTAAACATCTCAGAGGAGGCAAGAGTTATCATCAGACCTTGAATCTTAAGTTGTATGTTAGAGTAGATGGCACATACCTTTCCGTAATGCTAATCAGTATTGCCACCAATCACTTTATACAACACATCTCTGAGGTCTTCTATCTCCATACATTCTATATGGTGATGTGTTTTAGGTAATAGCTACTGAACTACAAAAATCATACAATTTGCTCATGACTTCTCTGAAGCCCCACTCTAGCTCTTTGGAAGCTCAAGTCTTACTTTTTCTATTTATTCACAGGATCATCTGTTTAGGAAGAAAGCTAGTGGTGTAAGTCAGGAAATACACAGTTTATTAACTTACTTGGAAATACCTGTTTCTCCAGAAAAGGATCAAACATTTTCATAGATAATTTTTATAAAGTTTTCTTTTTTTTCCTTAAATAACTTATCCAGCTGTTAAACAGTTTCAAAGTGAAGTTAACCAATACCCTGTGATTTTAGTTCCCTGACGCTTTTGATCTTTCTGCTTTGATGTTTTATCATTAGAGTTAAGATAGAGCAACGAACCAAGGAACAAGAAGTGGATTAAAAAATGAGTTGCCTGCTTCACCAAAAACAGACCATTTATCTTCTGCCCGTTCCTTTTTTAAGGTTTTAGGAGTCTGACTATCCCCAGTCAGTTTTGGGAGCCCCTATTTTATATTTTGTTGAATAATTTAATTACTCTCTCAGTATTAACTGGGATTGTTTATTTTGTCCAGCTCACCGAATTCCATGCCAGTGCCAGAGCTATGGAGAGCGCAGGGTCATCACCTGGTCCTGGAGCTACGGGGTCATCACCTGGTCCTCTCCCCTCGCGCTTTCATTAAAGCACCAGGCCACCCTCCCCCTGCCTTTTTAAAATGTTTCTTCAACTACAAATTAGAATAATTTTCTTTAAAACTTCCTATGGAAAACTGGGATCTGAAAGCTACTGAATGGCAGAGAGCGTATCCTGTTGATATTCACGCAGTTGGATAATCACATGTTTCTTAACTAGATGAAGCCAAGATGAAGAAAATGCCCATTGTACAGTTGGCTAATTAGTATGTGTGTGTGTGTGTGTGTATGTATGTATGTGTATATATATATATATATATATATATAATCACGCACACACACACACACACACTTTTTGTTTTTTTCCCTTCTAACATTAAGAAATATCACATAAGTTGCAAAGTTAACTATCCAAGTCAAAGGGAGTATTGTCAGAGTATTTTGCCCATTTGGCATCTGGCAGTGCTAATAGAAATTTTTCCCAGAGTGAGACCTCGTAGGGAAGGGTTCTGAACTCGAGACCCTGTTCTGAGCTGCATTTTTATTATTTCTGAAATCGGATTACATTGTAAGTACAGTACTACATATAAGTACAGTTTGTGGCTTGAGCTCATAAAATTGAAATTTTTTTTTTGTAATTAGCAAATTACATATAGAGGCTTTTTTAAAAAATTGAAAGATAGTTTATCATTAAAGAGTGTTTGAAAGGTTTAGAAAAATAGGAAAGAGATTACTAACCTTTTACACGTCACTGTTAATATTTTGATATATTTACATAGCTGTTTATGCTACATATACTGTTTAATGTTCTGTTTAAGCTTTTTATCAAGTTATTACATAGAACATAATTTTTGAAGTGAATTGTACTAAGTGTACATAACTATTATGTTCTGAAATATCCAATTATTGGATATTTCTTTTTTCCTTAATATAAATAATAATATGATGAAAATCTGTATGAATTGTTTTTACCTTTTCTGGTTCAGGATATTTCCTTAGAGTTAGGTTTTCTTTTAAAGTTTCTGAGAGGTTCTTTACTAGACGAAATGCTTTTATTGTCATGTCAGTGTGAAATGTTTGTATTTGGAGAAGAGGGAAGGAAATCTGTTTGCTGACTCATGTTTTTATTTTGCACTTTAAACTGATAAGGCCACTTAACTTCTGACATAAACTAAAGCAGGAAGTACAAAAAGAGGCAGAGAAAAAATAAGCTGTCTTGCCAAGGCCACAGTATCATGGACTCATCTGAATTCCTAATGGGAGGTAGATGACTTGTTTGACTTATTTATTTCAAAAAATGTTTAACTCAGTAAGGCAAAAATTAGTGATCAGCCTGCATTTTGTTTCATCTATGCACATTTATATGTAAAGATTTTTGTGATCTTGTCACTTTAATTTTTGTGAGTGGCATCAAGGCATTCACCCCCTAACTGGTCCCTACAGTGTTCAGAGACAGTTGGGGTTTTTTTTTGTTTGTTTTTGTTGTCATTGTTGTCCATATGGAGAAGACTTCCTGTATTGACAATATATCTTAGCTGTCTTCCTAAAATGTAGATCTAATGACAGCGATGCTCTGATTTAAAACCTTCCCCCTGTCCCTTTGTCTCCAGGATGAGACATATCCCAGGCCCTTCACAGTCTTGCCCCTGCCCTTCATATTAGCTGTATGCCTCCAGCCACCTTGAACCTTAGCATTTCTATTTATGTGTCTGTTAGAACTAGCAATTTAGAAAAATGGTTTTAAAAAATTCAAGGCTCTAGAGCCAAACAACATGCGTCCAAACCCTTGCTCTGCCATACAGCTGTATATGTAAACTTTGGACAAGTTATTTAACTTCTCTGTATTTCACTTTCCTTACCTGTAAATTGAAGGCTATGATAGTGTTTTCTTTGGAATGTTTGTCATAAAGATGAAACAAGTTAATAGGTGTAAAGTGTCTGGAACAATGTTTCTCGTGGAATGATTACTCAAAATGTTAGCTCTGTTAGTCTGCAAAATTCTACTCATCCTTTAAGACCTGTCGGTATTTCCTCATTGGGAACACTTCCCCAAATCCCTGGAGTTAATTTTTCTCTCTTTTTCTGCTTTTACATGTTATCGTTCATACCTGTCTTAGAGCTTCTGTCACACAGTGTCACAGTTACTCCATGGCGGGCAAGCACAGGACATGGGCCTCTTTTCTGCCTGTGCCGCCGGGGACCTTGTGCAGTCAGACCCCTGGCCGAGGCTCTGCCGGTGGCCTCAGACGCCTCAGCATAGTCCTGTAGCGTTGGCAGAGGATGTCGCCCCTGTCCTCTGCGCATAGCGCAGGGCCGGCCACCTAGCAGACACTCAGTCCAGTTTCATTGAATGAATGTCAGTTTGAATAGTTAAAAAAAAAAATAAGTCTGAAATGGCGATACTTTATCTCCCCATCTCCAATACACTTACCTTCAATTACAAACCCATCAGCAGTAGAGTTTGAAATGGCCTCAACTAATTTTGATAAAAACACACACCCTCTATTTGAAAATCATTAGCTAAAATAGAAAAAAAAAGCTGTTTTGGGGATAGAAGACAAGGACATGTAGAATAAGAAGAACTATTCCCTTCATAAAAGGCGACTAGAGGACTAGGTGGCAATTGTCTCTTGTTCTTTGTGAAACTAACCTTTAGTAAAGTGATCACTTCAGGAGGTCCACTCCGACCAAGTGCGACTTTTGATAATAGCATAGTTTTGTTTTCTGTTTCCTTTTCCGGTAAATGAAAATAACACCAGCTTCAAAAGAACTGGTAAGTTTGGATAAAACGCTTTCCTTTAAAAAATGAAACAGCTGACTCCCTGCAGCCTATTGAATATTTAATGACATTTATTCATATCTTTTTGAATAAAGTTGAAGCCCCACACTTGGCCTTCTCACTTCTTCAGGGAGCTGAATCGCTCGTTAAACTTTGATTGAGAGTCTGCTGTGTGCCAGGTACAGTGCTGGGCTCCAAAGGTAGGAAGACACGAAGACGGAATTCCTTTTCATTTTCCCACAGTGAGGAGGACAGGTGTGTGTTTACCACAGAGCAGCCGTAGGTGCGCCGTGCGCTGGGGCAGCTGCTCAGAGTATCTTTTCAGTTTCCGGGGACCAGCAATGACTTTCCCCTCTTATTCCTGTTATTGGTCATTTGTGCCTTCTGTTGTATTGATTTAATTTTCCTAGAGGTATATCCAATTGTATAGTATTTTCAAAGAACCATAGGTTCTATAGGTGTTCTCAATTTTTTTTTTTTTAATTTTCTGCTCTCATTTCTGTCTTCTTTGGGTTTAATTTACTATTCCTTTTTTTTCTTATGGTGGATACACAGAACATTAGTTTTTAGGGTTTTTTTTTCTTTTCTATTATATGTATTTAAGACAGTACATTTCCTCCTCTAAGTATGGCTTCAGTCACATCTTACAAATTTTGATGTATCATATTTTTATAATCTAAGTTGAAAATATTTTCTAATTTCCACTGTAGTTTCTTCTTTGACCTTTGGATTATTTAAAGGATAATTAATTTTAGTAACGATGTTTTTGGTATTGGTTTCTTAGTTATACTATGATCAAAGGACAAATATGGTTTTGATACGTGTAGAGATTTGCTTTATGCCTCATTATGTGGTCAATTTGGATATATTCCATGTGTATTTGGAAGCATTATACATGCTACACTTGTTTGATGCAGTGGTCTAATTCGTGAATTGGATTAAGTTTTTAAACATGTTAATCTTCTCTATATATTGATTTTTGTTTACTTATTCTTATCAGTAACTATGTTAATCTCCCACAGGTTGTGGCTTTGTCTCTTTCATTTTAATTCAATCATTTTTGCTTTATGTATTGTGAGACTTATTACAAAGCATCGACAGCTTTTTCTCCATTTTTCTTCTTCATCACCCTGTTACATGCATGAAAATTTGATATATGCATGGTGTGCATTGTAATATATTCATGGTGGATCAACTCTTTGAACATTATAAATTGTCCCTTTTTTTTTTTTTATCTCTGGTGACACTTCTTATTTTAAAGTCTTTTTTCTGGTTAGATAGCTTTACCAAGTTTTTTGGTTAATATGCATAGTTATCTTTTCATATCCTTTTCCTTCCAACTTTTCTCTGTCCTTATATTTAATGTGTGTCTCTGCTAAGTACATATAGTTAAGTGGTACTCCTCATCCCACCCCTGTCTCTTACCTGCATATTTAACCTGTTTATGTTTAAGTAATTGCTGATTATTTCGAGGATTAGATACAAATCTTATTTTTCATTTGTCCCATCCATTATTTGCTTCTTTTCTCCCCTTTCTTCTTTGTATTAATCATATTTTTAAAAAAATAATAATAATTCTATATTTTTAACTCCTCTGTTACCTTTGTGTAGTTTTTAAATTTCGTGTTTGCTTTATTATGACATAACTTAATGCTTTACCACAGCCTGGGTAATACAGGGACCTTAGAAAACTAACCTCGTGTACCCTTTCCACTTTTTGGTCACGCGTTTAAATTCAAATTTTAAACGCCACGAGAGATTCCTGTTATTTTGTGAAGTCAGTATTCGGTTAGACCTACCCTGACTTACCCTTTGGGGACTCTTCATTCTTTCCTGCAGTTGCTTGCTTCTTTCTAGGCTCTTTTTCATTCTGCCTGGTGACTTTCTGCTGGAAGCCAGTTCTCTCAGATTTCGTTTGTTGGAAAGCACCTTTATGTCACAATTATTTTTTTTGCATGATTGTCCCACTGAGTATAGAGTTATAAGTTACCCACTATACATTTGGCACGCTGGAATGTTACTTCATCGTCTTCTTGTTTCCATCGTTTCTGTTGAAATGTCAGCCGTCAGCCCTTTGCACATTTGAGAGAAATGTGTCTGTAAAGAATTTTCTCATAGGTTTTTGGCAATTTTACTGTGCTGTGACACCTCAAAACTTGTAGATTTTTTTGTATTTGTCTTTCTTGGGATTTGTAGGGCTTCATGAGCTGTGGCTAGATGTCTGTTGTCAGTTTTAGAAAAGCCTTGGTCCGTCTGCAAATAGTGCCTCTGTCAGTTATTTCTCCTCCCCTCACCTTGATCCAGATGATTCTAGGCTGTGTCTCACTGTAAAAACCAGTCACTTCATGTTTTCCCTCACACTAGGCCATATCTGTTTAGGGTCTGTCTGAGCTGAGAGCCTCGTTAGTGTCTTTACCAGGGCCAGCTCCCCCGCAGTCCCTCATCTCCAGCCTTTTGACTCCTCAACACCTTGAGGCTACTAAAGTCTCCGCGTAGGCCTTCAGCTTCTTTCGGCGTGGCTCCTGGGCCTCTTGCTACTTCTAGCATGGGCTTTGGCAAATGTGTGCGAATGTTCCGTTCGCTTCATTGCTTTTTCCTTCTCTGCCGCAGCTTGGCCGCTCCAGTCCTCAGTGCCTCGGTTCCTCTTTGATCCCGTTAAAAAGCTGGGCTCCCCCCGCCACAGTTTGTTTTTATTTCGTTCAGCTTTATGTTATTTTGGGAGGAGCTTTTGGATACATGCTACTGTTTCTTAGCCTAAGTTTGTGTAAGGTTAGCCCCTTTAATCTTCTCACCGTTTGTGTGTTCATCTGGTGGAGAATGACTAGAAGGTTAAATGAAACGATTTGACTGAAGAATTCAGTACAGTATGTTCATGTGGGAAATAAATTCCTGCCTGACTCGTTCTGTAGCCATAGGCACAGGCTTGCTCCCTGAATAAATACCCTAAACTGTTGTCACATTTATACAGTAAAAATATGACCGCCTTTCCTTTTAGCATAAGAAATACTTGAGAAACAAACTAAAAACAGATGTTAAGACTATTGTATTCTCATTTTTTCCTGTTGCTTTCGGTGTTTGTTGTTGGTTTGTGTTTTGAAATAGTATTTTATGCCCATAAATGAATCTAAATAGAGGCCATAATATCTGTTGAGAACTTGGACTTTTTGGACTAAGGTGTCTATTGTCTCTATCGCAGTACTCAGCTTTAACATACGACTTTTAAAACTGTCTCGGTGTACTCATCTGTGCAATGGCAATAATTTTATTAGTCGAAAGGATTAAAGGATGACATGCTGTGTATTAGTCAGCTGTAACAAAATACAGCAGGTCCTCGAACAATGTCATTTTTGCAATGTTTCGTCATAATGTTGCTGAGAGGCCATAGGAACAAACTCTGATATCAGTTGGCCCATGGTAAAATTGGTTTCTTATACGTTGTTTGCTTAAAGTCACAGAACCTGTCCATGTTAGTGAGGACCTGCTGTACCGTAAACAACAGAAGTTTGTCACAGTTCTGGAGTTAGGACGTCCCAGATCAAGTTGCCAGCCGGCCAGTTCGGTTTCTGCTTTCTCTCCCGGGCTCGCGGATGGCCGGCTTCTCGCTGTGCTGGCCCCTGGCCTTTCTTCAGTGCATGGGAGAGAGAAAGCGAGAGATCTGTCCGTCCCTCTCTTACAAAGCCACCAGTCCTATGAGATTGTGGCCCCACCCTCACGACCTCATTTACCTTTATTTCCTTAGAGGCTCCATCTCCTATAGTGAATTGGGGTTAGGTCCCAGCAAGAGTTTAGGGGGACATAATGCAGTCCATAGCATACTGTGATACCTAAGAGCACTGAACATTCCACCTGTCCCATGTAATTCTTTAGTAAATGTGGTTTTTGTGGTAGAGAGCATTTAAAACATTTTTTTCTCTCTCTCTTGTCTTTCCTAGGTGCTGATCTATTACCTTTGAAACACTAGGAATGGTAATTTCTGCTTTTCAGGACTCAAAACTAAGACGCTAAAGAGAATTCTGAAAAAAGGGAACTCTCTTCCGTGTCGTCTTGCGTTTCGGAGACTCCTTCATTTCACCCGCTACAAGGAGAGTTCACTAGTGCCATCACTAGAATGTGACAAGTTTGTTCCTTCACAATCCAGCGTAAAAGACTCCTTGGAAACAGCGATGAAAAAGAAAAGGGCAGAAAAAAGCTGTCGACGTTTTGGTGAAAAAACATGAGAAAAAGAAAGGGGCCATGGAGGAACTGGAGAAGGCCTTGAGCTGCCCCGGGCAGCCCAGCAACTGTGTCACCATCCCCCGCTCCCTGGACGGCCGGCTTCAGGTTTCCCACCGGAAGGGACTGCCTCACGTCATTTACTGCCGTGTGTGGCGCTGGCCCGATCTTCAGAGCCACCACGAACTCAAACCCCTGGAATGCTGCGAGTTCCCGTTTGGGTCCAAGCAGAAGGAGGTGTGCATCAATCCCTACCACTACAAGCGCGTGGAAAGCCCCGGTGAGTGAGCGAGCGCGTTTCCTTGACGCATGTGGCACACTCGGGGCGTTTAACATTGGCAACGTGATGCCTGTTCTGTGCTCCACGTTGTAGTTCTTCAGTATTGAGGGGAAGGACGTTTTGTCGGCCCCCGAACATTTCATGGCATTCTCACGACCCAGTCCTCCCTTTTCACGTCCGTTTCTTAGCGCAGGGGGGTGAAATTACCGTAGCGGCACTAATTACCTGGAACTTTTAAAGAAAACTGTTTTCTTTTTCTAAGTTTATTTTTTATGTTTTCCCGTGGTTCTGTGCATTCCTCTAGGACATATTTAGCTATGATTACAGACAAGGCAAGAAGATTAAGAAAGTGAAGAAGTGTGCCGTTGCCATCCGCATGCTTGAGGGAAATACATCTGAAGGCAGTTGCCAGTGATTCGTACCCCTTTGTCCTTAAGAATATTACCTGACCCTCTTTGGTGGGATTTTGCTACGACATATTCACTATGGGGAATATGAAGGAATAATGTTCCGCTGTGGAATTATTTGATACTATTTATAAGATATTCCTAGTTTTTACATGTATGAACATTGAGGGGTGGGTGCAGCAAAGGATATACTATACTGCCTTAAAATGTGTATGGTTTTGCTCTCAAATTAGAATCCGTGTTCTAGACATTTGCATCCGTTGGAAAGCGATAGCAGTCTCATGCACCTAGATATCGCATTGTCACATTGGAGCCAGCTTTGTTGCTGGATTACCTATAATAGCCAGTGGTTCCCAAAGGTTCCCAGGTGAGGCTGTACGGTGGAATCACATGGCTTCCCTCCCAGAATTTCTGATTCTGGCCTGGCCTGGTAATCCATATTTCTAACAGTACTTCAGGTGGTGCTGATGTAGTCAGTGGACTGGTGTTTGTTAGATCATGTAATAACATGGTTCTTAAATAAAAGGCATTCTGTTTGTTTTTTATTTAAGACATAAAAAAAGTTTAAAGACTAGGGAATAATATAATAAATGTCTTTGTATCCACCACCCAATTGAAGAAATAAAAGATTACAAATAAAACAAATTCCAGTTTATGCCTGGCTGATCCCTCCAGTAACTGCTACTCTGAATTTAGTGGTTACAGTTTGATGTTTATCATTCCCAGGAGTGCTTTTATGCTGTTAGTGTATACCTTATGAATCTATGACAGTATCTAATATAACTTTGTAAATTTAAAAGAATCGTGTGGTGATACTGGAGGATCCTTCCACAACTTGTTATATTCATACAACACTATGTGTTTGCAATTTCTGTATTATATATTTTAGGATTACCTTTTCGTATTCTGTGACAAATTCTCCAGACATTTTAGTGAATTTCCTCCAGAGGAGGATTGACAAAGTGATACTCTAGAGTATAATATTTTAATAAATTTATTTAGATCTTTTTCTTTAAGTTTACTACATAAAGTTCTTATGCATCTTTTCTTAGATAAATGTTTGGGTTTTTCTTGTATCCTTTTAAAAGTTGCAATTTGTTACAGGTGCTCTTGCTCAGACTACGCTTGCTTTTTTCCAACAACCTTGCTCAAATCCCCTTATTCTAATATTGACATTTTTACTGCTTGTTGTATCTGCTGTGATGTTAATTTGAAAAAAAAATTTATCTCAAAGATACATGATCTTCTTTTAGCCAGAAATTAAGATGGAGCAAATAGTTGGGAGAGGAAAAAGGAGTGTGTGAGTAATACAGTCATGTGCTGCATAATGACATTTCCTTCAACGATGGGCCGCGTATACCCAGCGATCCCATAAGACTTAATGGAGCTGAACAATTCCTGTCACCTAGAGAACTGTACTGTCATAACATCGCAGTGCAACTCATTACTCACGAGTCTGTGTGATGCTGTTGTAAACAAGCTTACTCTGCTGCCAGCTGCATAAAAGCGTAGCACACACAGTCGTGTATAGTATATAATATCTGATAATAAAAGACTATGTTTCTGGTTTACGTATTTACTATATTGTAGCGTGTATTGTCATTTTAAGACTTTTCTCTTTCCACTTTGCCATGTTAAGCCAGCAGCAGCCTCATACAAGTCTCTTAATTGCATCATTTTCTAATTTCATGTTGTTTTGGTCATCGTGGCCTCTCAATGTACAAAATCCACTGCTAATGTTGCCGGGAAGAGACCGCATCGAGTGATTGACCTGAAAACGGAATTAAAAGTGACGCAGGATAATGAAAATCGGTGATGGTTATTGCTCTCTGTCCGATCAGGCACGTCCTGGTCCACCGTAGCTATGATCTTGAAGAACAAGAACAAAGTGACAGAAGCTGTTAAAGGACATGCTTCATTCAAGGCAACAAGACTAACAAAAAGTCAAGAAGGGCCTGTATCAGACGTGGGAACCTTTCAGTGACCTGAATTGGAGGCCAGACACTGAAACGTATCCTTCTCAGCACCATGGTGATCGTGGCCAAAGCAAAAAGTTTGTTTGCGATGTTGAGAGAAAGGCTGGACCCGACTGTGTTGTTGGGTTTCTGGAAGTGCTGGTGCGAAGGCAGCTGAAGATGTTTTAGAAATGCTGGATAAGCTGATAGTGGAGGAAGTTTACTGCCAGAGCAAATATTCAGTGTGGATGAAATCCCCCACTCTGAAAAGGGATGCCTGAAAGGACTTTCGGCCATAAGGAGGCCCAGTCAGTGCCAGCTTCAAGGCTTGTAAGGACAGGTAGCAGTTATACTTGGGAGCAGGATTGCAGGCTACAAATGGAAATCCTTTGTGATCTGGCACAGTGGGAGCCCCAGGGCCTTCCGGCATATCACTAAGCACACATTACCATTGCAGTACAGTAGCAATAAGAAGTCATGGATGACCCAGCTCCTCTCCCAAGGGGCCCTCCAATTGCTATGTCAGCACAATGGAGAAGTACCATTTGGAGAATAACGTAGCTTTCAAGGTTTTGCTTATTATTGATAATGCTCCCTGCTCCCGGACATCCTCCTATTCTTTGATCTTCATCCCCATATCAAAGTGGTGTTTTTAACTTCAAACACTACCTCTTCGTTTCAGTGGGCCAAGGAGTTATAAGAGCTTGTAAAGCCTGTTACCTGAGCAAGATCTTTGTCCAGGCTGTTGCTGCAGCCAAGGGAGACGCTGATGCAGTTCTGGAGAAACTTGCTTGGGCTTGGGGTGATGTCGTCACTGAGAAGCCTGTGAATGGCATCTAGAAGAAGACACTCAGGAGGATCGTCCATGACTTCAGAGGATTTGCTAAGGATGAGGAGGTTGCAGAAATCAGCAAAGCTTTGGTTGAGTTGGCAAACAACTTGAGCTTGGGTGTGGCTGCGGGTGACATTGAGGAGCTCCTAGAGGCGGTTCCTGAGGAACCGACTTAATGGGAAGTTGATAGAACCGGAACAGGAACACGTAAGCTGAGGAATAAGCAAGAGAAAAGGAAACTGCAAGCGATGAAAAGAAGAACCCCCAAGAAAATTCACAGTTGAGAAGTTAGTAGACGCTTTTGCAGACCTCAACAAGTACTTAAAAAGCTTCAAAACATGGATCCCAACACCAAAAGGTTTTCATTAATAGAGAGAGCAATGTTCATGGTGCATTCATGATTTGCTTGCAAGAAAAATCTATGATGAAGAAAAGAAAGAAACCAAGCAAACCGTGATGGACATATCTCTGAAAAGAGTGACACTTCCTCAAGAAGAGGCTCAGGCAGGTCCTTCAGGAGGTGTTCCAGAAGAAGGCATTGTCATCACGGGGGACGACAGCTCCATGCGTCTTGGCGCCCCAGAAGACCTTCCCGTGGGACAAGGTGTGACGGTGGAAGACAATGGCATTGGTGATCCTGACCCCGTGGCCTAGGCTCATGTGTGTTTGTGTCTTAGTTCTTAACAGCAAAGCTTGAAAGCTTATAGAATAAAGACGTAAAATATTTTTGTACAGCTGTGCAATGTGTTTGTGTTTTAAGCTAAACGTTACAAGAGTTGAAACGTTAAAAAAATTAAAGTTTATAAAGTAAAATAGTTACAGTAAGCCAGTTGAATTTATCATTAAAGGAATTATTTTGTAAATTTAGCGTAGCCTAAGTGGAGTGTTTATAAGTCCACAGTAGTGCACAGTATGTCCTGGGCCTTCACGTTACTCGCCGCTCACTCCCTGACTCACTCACAGAAGCTTCCAGTCCCGCGAGCTCCATTCATGGTAAGTGCTCATACAGGTGTACCTTTTTTGTCTTTTGTACTGTGGTTTTACTGTACCTTTTCTATGTTTAGATGCACAATCCTTACCACTGTGTTACAGTTGCCTACACTGTTCTTCACGGTTACGTGCTGTGCAGGCTCATAGCCTAGGAGCAGTTGGCTGCGCCGACAGCCTGGGCGTGCGGTAGGCCACGCCATCTAGGCTTGCGTAAGGGCCGCTGGGGTGTTCGCACGACGACAGTGCCGCGATGCAGTTCCCAGAAGGTACCCCCGTCGTTAAGGGAGGCATGACTGTATGTGCAAACAGGATTATTTAGGTACGTGATGTTAAGAATTTCTTTTTCTGCAAATGCGTGGACAGTGAAAGGAAGAAAGTTCATGCGGCTTCTGAAGACTGTGACCCATTGATGATGTACCGGTCACTATCTACTTGGACTTTTAGTAGCCTTTAGAATCAAGGCTACTTATGTGGTTGGTTAATGTGGGTTTTCTTTTTCTTTACCAAAGGAAATGCTGACAGTGGTCAAGTCATCTAACTGTGGTGTTGAGAAGCCCATTCAGTTGCTATCTGCTGCTCTTAAAATGCCTTCATGGAGACTTCCTGTCATTTGGCTTTTTTTTTTTTTCTTCATGTTTTTTCACATGGTTCTGGAAAATTATCTTCTGTACTTTGAACTTCATCAGCTTGAAAGGCCATATTAAACTTGAGCTTGAAATTCTGAGGTTTCAGTTTTGATCTTGCAGGTAACAGCCTGGAGTCAGCTTCCAGGTGCTTTCATTTTCAGCATAATAGCTCCCAGTTGTTAAAAAATAAAATATACCTAAAATCCTCTTCCTTTTGACTGAATGCAAGTTTTTCAGGGGCTGCCATAGTCACCATGGAATTTGCTACTTGGTAAATTTTACCTTAAAAAGAAAGTCTTAAAATGATGGAAAATGGAGAGCAAATTGGTGGTTGCCAGGGGCCGAGGAGGGGTTGGGGGCAGGAGGGCAGTGGTGTGACTAGCAGGGGCGACGTGAGGGATCCTCAGGTGGATGGCGATGCCCCACCCCTTGGCTGTTCTCAGCGCCAGTATTCTGATCGTCGTGTTCTATAGCTTTGCACAGTGTTACCATTAGAAAAAACGAGGTAGGAGGCAGGCAGGATATCTCTGTTTCTTACAGCCGCATGTGCAGATATAATTATCCTAATTTAAAAAATAGTGATTTGGGGGGAAAGCATCTAGTTCAGCTCACAATTCCAACGGTCTCACTGGTGCTTTTCCTCGAGACAACCTTTGTACTTTAATATGCAGCAAAGGAACTCTGTGTGTACTTCCTTTTTTTTAATAGTATATATTTACTTATTTAGAGTTTGTTTTTTTTCCATCACAATGTAAGATCTTTGGGGGGGATCTTTGTGTGTGTGTGTGTAAAAGACTAGAAATTGTGTTTTGTGTGTTTTAAATTAAAAATTATGGGGTGACAGTGATCAACACAATCCAGTAGGTTTCAAGTGTACAGTTCAGCAGCGTGTCATCTACTTCTTGCATTGTGTGTTCACCACCCATGTCTGTGTGCACGTCTCTTTTGGTCACACAGATTATGAAGGCATGTGCTCCAGGACTGAGATGTAGTAAAATTAATATTAAAAAAAAAAACAAATCAAAATCTTTTTAAAAATGTGTTTATATTGTGAATGTTTTTACTTGAACCAAGGGTGACAGAAATTTCTATCTAATCCACATTTTTTTAAGCCTTATCTTAATATATCCATTTGGAGAATGGGGGTAGGGAAGGGGCACTGCCTTTTCTTTTAAGGTTATGTCGAGTGGTGATATCGAGGAGTCTGATAACTGAAGCAGTAATCAGGATATCAGGACATGCTCATTACAAGTGCTTCAAAGATTTGGGATTAATTAGCAACAATTTTAACTATAGAAACTAAAACATTATGACTTCTGTACTAGTCAGGGTTCTCCAGAGAAACAGAACCAATAGCACGCGTGCGCGCACACACACACACACACACAAGGAGATTATTGTAGGAATCGGCTCACAGGAGTATAGAGGATGAAATGTCTCGTGATCTCCTGTCTTCAAGCTGGAGGCCCAGGAGAGCCAGGAGCACTGATGGCCAAGGGCAGGAGAGGATGGATGTCCCCACTCAGGCTCAAAAAGCAAATTTGCCCTTCCCGTGCTGTTTTTGTCCCATGCAGGTGCTCAGAGATTGGATGAGGGCCACCTCTTTACTCAGTCCACCGATTCAAATGCTAAACTCCTCCAGAGACACACTCCCACATAGTCAGAAGTAAAATCTTACGAGCGATCTGGGCATCCCTCAGCCCAGTCAAGTTGACACATGTAGTTAACCATCACCCCTATGTTCATCTACATCTAAATTCCTCTTCAAACTTTCATGGCGCCTACACAACTCCTCAGGAACCGAGTCTGCCCAGGAAAGACTGGCGTGTAATGACAGCAGAGTGTGCTAACTAGAATAATAGAAGTATGGACAGGGGATGCAGCTAACTCTTATAAGCTGGAGAGTGGCCACAAAAAAGCTCGCTCTAACACACGTGGACATTGTGTTCCATCCCGTGTGGTGGTACAGACATCCTGCTGTGTATGGTGGGTCTGTGTTTCTAGTCCTCATCTGGATGGTTCTCTAGTACTTTTGGAGTGGGAGAGAGATGTGCATAACAATGAGATGAAAGAAGGTTGCTCTAAAAGCTACGGAGGCACAGAGCCAGGCATTGTGTGCCTGCAGAGAGGGTGGTGGGGAAGAAGGCTGAGGCAGTTTGCAGGGGCCGCTTCTGCAAAGGAGGGGCCTCGGGGCCAGGAGCAGCCCCCACCTTCGCAGTCACTCTTCCCCAGTCCACTCAGGGCTCCGTTCTCCAGCCACGTGGAAGTTCTATTTTGAAAAAAATATTCGGTCACTCTTTCTGCTTCTATCCAAATTCAACATGCAGCCAAGTGGACATGGAGATGGTAAACTTTTCTTAAAGATACTGTCATTGACGTTTGACTTGTATTTAATAATTTCATCATTGTCATCTACAATTTTACTAGAACAGATGAAGTACTATAATCATGAGTAGGATTTTATACCCTGATATCTCAGTGAATTCCGTATTCTTAAATCCAAAGCAAAAGGTAGAGTTTATTCTGATTTTTTTTTCCGAGCAACTGTCCTAATGCATTATTTGGGGGCATTGGTTTTGTGTTATTTATTGACGAATACATGGAAAGTTTTTTAGCTGTTACTGTGTGTTATTTTTACATAAATTACATATATTGAAGCAGACAAACAATTATGTGATTTGTTTCTGGGTGGAACTTTTCTGTTACCAAATCTACTCTAATTTAAAAGTTTAAGTCTGTGTGCTACAGGTTACACAAAGTATCTTTCTCACACTTTTGCTTTTCTGACCATTATCCTCCATTTCATTCTCTTTCCATCTCTGTAACATTAGGTGGGCAAGGGAAGATCTTTTCTGATGTATTTAGGGTCAGCGCTCTTCCGCCCAGCACTGCTACTTCATAGGGTCAGAGGAACACTAGCCAGCTAGTGCGAGAAACAAAACACAGAAAGGCATGGCTGATGAAAAGGAACAGTTTTGAAAACCAGAGAAAAACGTTTGTTGCAGCAAATGAAAAGGTAGTGTATACGCTGACTGCAGTTGTGCGATAATAAAGGAAAAAGCTGGCGAATACTCCAAGACTAGCTGTGGCTGAAATAATAGAGAGCCCTGCGAGTCCGGCTTTTTGGCTTATTTTGCCCACATGCGGATCATCCTCAGACAGAGATTTTTTTTTTTTCTTGTAGGTTTAGGAGTGTTTTATGTGGTTGGGGTGGAGGAGTCACAGGTGACTTTCCTCATGGTGGTGCGCCAGGTACTCTGGATGGACACTTGACAGAGAGAGAGAGAAGTGGAAGGCAAGGCTGGACGTAATGCTCTCAGGCTGATTATCTTTGTTTTCCTTTCAGCCTCTGTGGTACTAGACATCAGAAGGCCTGAAGGAAGGACCGGAGATTTCTTCTCCCCCAAATGTATTTCCCACTCCTTGTCTTTTTCCACTTCACAATGCAAACGTTCTCTCGAAAGACTCAGCATCATGCCTGATAATCGTGAATTAGCCAAACCATCAGACCTCTGCCCTGATACTTGGGAAAACAAGATTTGTTCGGGGAAGGGAGGGAAGCAAAGAGAGAATATTTCAAGAGCAGAGCTTGGGGACTTTGGGCAGCTGTGGGAGCCTGTTGCGGGGTTGGGGGCTGTGAGCGCTGTGTTAACAGTCTCAGAAGGCCTGAAGAATGGGAGAGCTAAAAATCCCAAACTTTGTTAATTTGCCAGCTTGGCTGGGATCAGTGTAGTTCTTGGATACAGGTTTGGGGGCTAGTTTGAAAAGCTGCAGACTTCTGTTTCCCCGGCGTTTCGTCTGGTCTGGTCCACCGTGTCAACAGCACTTCTTCCCCGTGTGTGGGAGATGGGAGATAAACACTTGCCGCCTACCCCGGTCCACTTTTATCAGTGCCCTCAGCAGGATTTCTCCATTCCTGTGACCTTTAGCACTGCAGCTTGCGGTACGATAAGTGCAGGTCTGCTCTTCATAAAGCTGCTAGGAGTGACACGGGTTATGTAACTAGAAGGGACTGACTTCCTGATAAAAGGTCTAGAGTCTGGAAACATGGACTATGTGTAAATAAAAAGATGTAGGTCAACAAAGGGCTGTTTGGCAAATTTTCGCCCCATTCTTCGAGTCGTCATTTTTATGCTCTGGCATCTTAGCAGACCTTACCATGGCAGATCAGGCTTCCGTCCTCCTTCCTGCATGGCTACATCAGTTCTAAACCGGCTCTCCAAGGGATGCTGCTGTTCCTCGCCCTTTCACACGAAAGAAGCTGTTTCTTATCTAAGTAGTGATCCGGCTTATGTAGTCACATCGCTGTCATCTGACCTCACCTGTCTGCTTACCTATCTGGGGTCTTCAGTCACAAAAAGGCAAGAGGAGAGCCTGTGATTTTTTAGAAGTGATGTTTGGGCAGCTTCTTATAAACTAAAAGTAAACATATATGACAACAGAGTGGAATCGCCCTGTACTTTTTTTCCTTTATGTTTCCCTGTAACTTCCCTAAATTACTTATCTCTAGCTAGCGCTCTAGTTTTTAAGTAAAATCAAGTTAGGAACAGTTGTGGGTGAACGCTTTCGAAAAATGTAATCTGCAGCTTTTAAATAAGAACAACAGCTAATTTTAAAACCAGTTGTTCAAAAAAAAAAAAAAGGAAACAGGGGAGCGCATGCCCTGAGGACACAGGGTCAGTGTTAAGGGGCTGCCCCTGGCCAAGTCAGACAGTTTGAGCAACAAATAACTAAGGACAGAAATGAATTATAAACCATTGGGGGATAAAAACAGGAATCCATGCTGATGATAAAGAAGTGGGGGGAGGGAGGAGCTCTTACAGTAGGGTGCTAGTTGCTGATTCATAAATATGGAGTTATTTAGGCAATTGAGGACAAATAAGATCATTTAAAGGAGATGCTTATCTCTCTTTAGTTGTAAGGTTAAAATATGGTCAGGGAGAATCTTGGATCAGAAGGTCTGGACTAAAATTTTGGCCCTTGATGTCTTTGACCTTGGGCCAATTGCTTGTCCTCTTGAGCTTTTTCTTCGCTAACCTGTGACATGAGGATCAGTGAACATATCTACTGTCCAGGTTGTGACAAGGATCAAATTAAATAGTGCATGTGGACAGACTTTATGCATTCTTGAAACATAGTGTGGCCGAAACAGTAAAATAAGGAATATGACTTTTGTGCACTTCTTCAGAATAAAAACAAAACTTGTAATGTTAAGTAAGTTTTCACTAATCGCATCTTCAGAAAACTAAGGCTAGTGCTTACGACGATAATAGTAACAATGACAATTGAAACAGCAGTGCCTACTACGTGCCAGGCCCTGTGCTGTCACCGTCCGTGTGTTCTCATTGAATCGGGGCCACACCTGTAAGAGGCGGGCACCGACAAGGCCGCAGAGATGCAGCTGAGTAAGTTGTCACGCAACTTGTAACTGGAGAGCCAGAATTCAGGTTGACATCTGACTCCAAAATCCATGCTCCTACCCACCACGCTGTGCTTGCTCCCCAAAACATCAGTTTTCCCCCTTTAATCCACTTTTTCTCTTTCACAAAGGGGAAGGGTGTCCAGACTTTTTAGCAGTAGAGCATGTGATGTGAAATGCATGATTTTCGGGTTGATAATGGTAAACTGACAGAGTCCACACCTGCGCTTCAAGTGTTTATGGAGGCTTTATGTATTTGCCATTGGTCAGTCTTCATCATTGATAGCTAGTGTCGGTTTCATGAAATATATTTAACGGAATCAAATTTGAATGCAGAGTGAGAGCTAATAACATTCAGCTGAAATTACAAATTCAGCCTCAGCTGCCAGGTGTGACACCTGGGGACGGTCATTTACATATCACTAGTGTCTAACAGATGTTTAGGAACACTGGCTGACTGCGTTATGTATCATGGTAACTGTCTCTCACTGAGTGCTTACCATAGCCCAGAAACTTGTTAAAAGTAACTTGTGCAACATTGAGAGAGACCCCATAGCACAGTGGTTAAGAATCTAGGTTCTGGAGCCAGACTGTCTGGGTTCAAATCCTGTCTTCGGTGGTCGCGTATTCACCGGCAAGTCACTTACCCTCAGCTTGTGCTTTTATAAAGTGGAGGTGGCATAGTGCCTAGGTCAGAGGTATCCTAATATTCAATGTGTGAATATTTGGTATGGCACTTGGCGTGTACAAGAACAGTATAAATGTTAAATAAAAAGAAAATCTGAGCGAAGTACTGTTATTTTCATTTTACTGGTTAGAAGTGAGGCTTAAAGCATAAATTGCCCATCAGTTGACTAGTAAATAATTGAGCAGGGCTTTCCATTTTCGGAAGTCTAAAACTAAAACCCACCTCTAACTTGTTACACCTCACGGATGCCTTATGAAGGAGTGTTTCCCCCTGGTGTGCTTAGCTTACATCCCGAAGTTTTTCTACTCTAACAAACTATGACGTCTCTAATAACAGCATCTTTCTTCTATAATAATTAAGCAAATAAATATTTGGCAAAGGAAAGGAAACTGGGGTAAGGACAGGAAGAGAAGACACAGGGAAGGAGCTAGCATTTGAAAGGCCGCTATGGGCCAGCGTGCTCGGTCCTCACGGGGCTGTTGGGGGACTTGTTTAATCATTCCTACACAGAAACAGGCGCGAACTTAGGCTGTCCAAATTCATACAGGCGGGACTCTGCACGGCCTTGAGCCATACAAACCTAGTGCTTTTCCGTGATACCATGTCGCCTGACCCCAAATCGGACACGTCATGAATCTTCTTGTCAACTTAGTATGAGACCATGCTGGTCTTTTCTGTATCATTCTAATTTTAACGTACATGCAATCCTGAGAATCGGAACTCACACCATATAATGTTTTAGAGGGGAAAGGAATGACCGCTAGAAATTTGACTGAAGGTTACAGAATTGAAGTTCAAGTTCCACAACTCTTTAGGGATACATAGAGCAAGATGCCTAGTGCTGTGCTACCAATGACTACAGGAACCCCTCATCTTTCTCTGCCCAGGTTGTATGTGGGGGGTTCTGCGTTGTCAGTCTGGGATGAGGGACAAGAGTCTGCCTTTTTAAACAAGTGTCTTGCTGATGTACATACAGGAAGTCTGAGGATGATACTTTGAGAAGGGTTGGTCTATATTCATCAGCTTGTAATAAACAGGAATAATCATGTAATTCACAAACATAGCATTAATTGAAAAGAACAGTTATTAAGGAGCTCCTATATGCCAGACGCTGGATGATACAGAAGAAAACCCACTTCTACTCTCAAGGGCTTATGGATGAGGTAGTCAAATTAGCAATAAAATGTTATAGGTGCTATGATGCTCGCCGCTTTAGGCCACGGGGCAAAGAGAAAAGAGGAATTCATCTCTACTGGGAGTGGGTAGAAAGACCAAGAAAGGCGCCACGTCGGAGATAACATTAGAGCTGGACTTAGAAATACGGCCAAGTGAGCAGAGGTGCAGACGCATGAAACGGGCAGACGGAAACTGCGACAGGCGTGGGGGGCCTGGGTGACGAGTTGGGGGAGAGGACAGTCCCCCCCCTAAGGTGGACGGACGCAGGAGTCTGGTCCCCCCCCTAAGGTGGATGGACGCAGGAGTCTGGGCTAGGTCATGCAGCCATAGAGATGTACTGTGGCCGCACAATGTCCCATCTAAGAGCTATTTCCAGGAAATCATCTGTGGTATGCAGGAAGGGAATCTGGCCTGAAACAAGCCAGGAAGTGGAGTTCTCAGAAGTTGAGTTCGGTTCGGGCTCCCTTTAAGTAAATGTGTGATGGCTTTAAAACTGCAGGGTACTGTTCCTGATTACAGTTCATTTCTTTGCTGATATCCAAATTGTGTTTACGTACTTGTCTTCTATTAACACATTTGTGCTCGAGAGTAATTGATACATTCCCAGAAAAGAATACTGCCTTTAGGCAAATCTCTCTTAACTTTTAAACAGATGTTCTCCCAAAAAACTGAACAAAGAAATGGCAAGAGAATCTTCAAAACAACTTCCACAATCAGTCTCTCTCCAGTTTTGTAGTACTGAGTAATGTAGTCTGCTGGGTATGACCTTGACTCAAACCCTGGCCCTCAGTGTAGCAGCTGTGTAACCTTGGCCGTGTTACTGAGCTGGGCTGAGTCTGCTTCCTCATCTGTTGTGAGGATTCAGCACTGTCGTAAACTCCATATGGGCAGGGACAGTCTCTGTCCCGTTGACTTCTGTATGTGCGGTGCCCTGCAGAGGGCCTTGCCCGTCGTCAGTAGTCATGAGTGTGTATGGAGTGCTCAGTGGTCATTATCTAATATTATTTCATACCCTCCCTGCCATCACCGCTACTAAATACACAAAAAGATGAAGTGCCACCACTCAGGATTTGGGAAGATAGACAATGGATAGATGGATGGATGGATGGATGGAATGATGGATGGATGGATTTCTTCTTCTTTTAGTTTAACTTCAAAGATTCTGAGAATCTTTTCTTCAGTGTAAAGTTTCTCTGACGTATCCTGAGTTAGGAATTTTATTTCATAAATGCATATACTTTTAAGTGGTCTTAAACTCTCCATCACTCAAAATGTTCCTGTTTAGAAGTCACTGACACACTGTGTCGAGGGCCATCTGTCTGGTATAGATATTATTCTGGGCACAGCTGCTTTGGCAGCTTGGCCGCCCCTCCCCACTTCAGCCCATTTCCACATGAGAACTGCTGCATCTGGACAGTGCTCGGACCATTCTTGTTAGCCCCAGGCCACCTGCCCACTCTTAGGTGATCTCAGCGACGTGTCCTGGGACCCAGCCGAGATGCAGGCTGGCACTGAACTTTGTACGCTGTGAAGCTCCAGATGTACATAAAGCAGCGTTATCATCAGTCAGGAGACTTGCACAACTGAGAGCAGGAAGGCCCCTTGGAGTTCAAGGTCACTGCTCTTCTGTGTGAGGGAACTGAGATCCTGAGAAGTGATCTGCTCCAAGTCAAAGTAGTTATTATCATAGCCAGGGCTGGAACTCGGGTCTTGACTTCTTCCCTAAGTACCTTTTCTGAGTCTTCAGAACTGAAGAGCGTGTTCGTACTGCTGGGTAGCAGCTGGCTGTTTCCCACAGCGTCCGTGTTGACAGACAGGCAAGGGCCTGGCGCCATCGCTGTCAGAACTCGTGTGTTTAATAAAAAGGCTTGTCCACGAACCTCTGGTGTGTCACAATCTGGAGGGGGACTTGTCAGCCTTGGCCTGGTTACCGGATGACTTTACCGCTGAAAACATGATGATAGAATTCAAACAGTACTTCCCAATCTTGAAGCAGCTCCCCATTCCAGAGGGCGTACAGGCAGGCTTTCCAGAGCCCCGCCCCTCTTTCCAGTTTTAGCTTTTTCTTTCCCTTTCCTTGGGCCTTGGCAGTGGAAAAGCCGAGTCCAATAGCAGAATCACAAGTGTCTCCTGAAACTCGCTTCCTGAAATGAAAATGTCTCCTGAAACCTTCTTAGTTCAGTTTCTCTGTCAACGAGGACAGGAATATACATATACATATATATATATATATAAAAGGCAACTTACATATATATATTCACCTTATTCACGGTCTCTCAGGAGAGTCAGGCTCCCATATTTCTGCTTCCACAAGCCAGAAACATGGAAGGAGAAGGTGAAGTCATTTCTTGCCCTCTCTTCCTGTTTCTCACCTGAGCTGGGCCTGGAACTTGCAAATCCTAATGTTAATTCTTCTTCTTCTTTTTTTTTTTTTTTGTAGATTTTACAGTCTTGTTGCGTGTGTTCTGTGCTGTACAGTGCCCTCGCCCATGTTTGTCAACATAGGCATAATGGAAATACTAATTCTTTCAGCTGGGTAATCACTCTCTCACCCAAGAAGTAAGAGTCACACATACGTGTGTTTTAATATGGATATTTAGTCCGGATGTTTATTCTTTCCTCGTCCACTGAATTATTCCTTGCCTCAACGTTGCTGAAGAGAAGGGAGCAAGAGCCAGGCGGGGAGGGGGGCAGCTTTGGAGAGAGCGGCGGCTCTGTCCTACAGGGACCCATGCGGGCAAGAGGTGCCCGGCCTTGTCATTTTAGAGCAACTTCCACGTGTAAGCATGACCCTGCCTCACTAGCTTCCGTGAGTCTCTTCTCTTCCACACTGATGCTTCTTTCTAGGGCCAGCAGCTATTCCAGACCCTAGACCCATCTCTTTCCTCTCCTGAATTTAATTAGTTATTGTTTCTAGTTTGGATGACCATGTAATTTATTGTCCAAACCAGGACACTTGAGAGTGACATGGGTCACCTATTAATAAGTCCATCAGACAAACAGGTACAAATTGGGACTGTCCCAAGACATATAACACCCTACCTACAAGTTGTCAGACGACACAAATCAGATGTATTAACGATTCATTTATTATACATCATCAGAGGTTAAATTCTTCTCATAACTGAACTTTAATTAGACTAGAGTTTTCTCCTTTAAATTGAGTGCTTCAGCTTTAATTTATCCAGAGACATTCTGGAGTTTATTTTATTCATCCGTCTCTTAAGCAAGCTTTGTGGAATGTGATTTCACATTCCTGGAGACTTCAAGTCTGAGGCAGTAGAGAACATCACATTAAGCGTGCCCATTGCTTCCCAACTCTCGATACTTTCTGCGTGACTTTAAGTCACCCCTAAGCACTCTTACTTTCAAGGTGGTTTAATGTGCTGCTCAGCATGGTTCCAGGCTTCGAGAAAATGTTTGTGGTGGTAGCAGTGTTAGTGCGAATTTTGCGGGGCGTGGTGATCACCCGAAGTCAACTTGAGTGTTTCCTTGCTTCTGCATAAAGGCACCTAGATCTAGAGTCTCGTCTTATATCTTATCTGCCTCCCTCCTTGCTGTTACCAGCCACTTTCTCCTGTAGTTTTCTGAGAAATTCATAGCGTTACAGTTATGCACTGAGTAGATAAGAAGTCCACACATCTAAAGTAGGGTTCAGCCACCCACCCCACCCTCTGCGTGCCGAACTGAGTCCTCAAAGCCATAGGTAACGTGGTGTATCTTTCTGGAGTATCGATTTCGCTTGATTGTAAGCTACTGAAAATACCATCTTTTTTTATTATGAGGAGTGAATAGGGCAGAACATAAAATATGTGTGAGTTTGGTAAGATAAAGCAAAATTTCGACGTCACCGTGCAGTTCCGCGGAGCTGCTGGCACCCCCCGCCCCCCGTGCATTTATTCTCCTCTGTCACTGACGTTTACGTCGATGGAGAGCTTGAGAAAAGCTGGGGCAGCGTCTCAGAAAGATTGTGAATCTCGCTGTTCTGCTCATCAGCTTTCGCAGCCCACACGAAGCGCCGTGCGGCTTGAGTGTTCCCGCCGCGTCCACACGCGGCCCCCTGCAGCCCCTCGCCTTCGGTTTGGTTTTCGTTCGCTTTCCACTGCGAGAGCCGCCGTGCCTGTGCCGATGACCTGGAATTCCGTTCCCGGGCGGGGATTCCAGGAGATGTGCGTGTTAGAGCCCCCAGAACAGAGACACTGGGCAAAGCTGTTCTAGTTGGGAAGGTGCCGTGGAGCGCTCAGGGTGGTGGTTCCCGAACCTCGAAGATGGGACCAGAAAAGGAATGGAGAAGAGAAAACTCCAGCCATTTTTTAAAAAATTGGTAAAGGATGCTTGTGAGTTGCCTTTTTACACTTAATGTTTTTACAGCTTTACTGAAGAAGAATTGCCACAGAATAAACCGCACACACCTGAAATGCGCCACATGACTAGTGTCGAGGGGCACCTCTGAGAGCGTCACCACAGGCCAGGTGGCGAGCACATCTGTCACCTGCTCGAGTTTACTCCCCCACCTGTGCCGTCTCTCCCTCCAGCCCTCAGCCTCACCCCCAGGCAACTACCGATCCGCTTTCTGTCACCCACATTTGTTTGCGTATTCTAGATTTTATAGGCATGAAATCATGCAGTGTGCACTCTTCTGTCTGCCTTCTTTCGCACGATTCTGAACTTCGTGTTGTGTGAGTCTTTCATCTCTTTTGATTGTTGAGTCGTATTCCATTGAAGGGCTATACCGCATTTATTCGTTCATCCGTTTGTTGATGGACAATTGGTTTGTTTCCAGTTCTTTGCTACCACAAATTAAACGTACACCTCTATGTAGATCTATGTTTCATTTCACTGGGTAAATATCTATAAATAGAATGGCTGGGTCATATGGTAGGTTCATGTTTAATTTCATAAGAAACTGCCCAAATGTCCACGTGGTTGTACCATTTTACATTCCAGCCAGCCATGTCTGAGAATTCCTCATGCCGGCACTTGGTATGGTCAGTACTTTAATTTAAAAAAATGATTGTAAAATATGCATAACATCACATTTATCATTTTAACTATTTGTAAGTATACAATTCCATTGCATTAAATATTCAGCAATTGTGTAACTGTTATCTCTATCCATGTCCAAAACCTTCTCATCATCCTCTACAAAACCCTGTACTCATTAACAGTAACTCTTTTTCCTTCCCTTCAGCCCCTGGTAACCACTATTCTACCTTTAATCTCTAGGAGTTTTCCCATTCTAAGTCCATACAGAAATGCACAATAGCAAAAAAGTATTTTTAAGAAATTTAAGGAAATCAAGGGCAAGCCAAATTCTTTTTCAAGTATCAAGACTACAAAAAAAAAATGTTTTAAAGGTACAAGAACTTGAGGAATACTTCTGCCTGGATTGTAACAGTATTACAAGTAGATACTTCCTTACACACACACACACACACTCTCTCTCTCTCACACACAATCACTCACTCACTCCTGAAGTCAAGGAAGTTAGCTGTCTCTACTACTTTTTAACATTGTATTAGCCGATGCAATTAGGTAAGAGAAAACAATTATAAGGAAAGTTAAAACTGTACCTATTTGTTGGTGACATGATCATTTACCTGGAGATTTCTGTAAAGAATCAATGATAAAACAATCTGACAACAAAAAGAGTTCAGTCAGGTAGTCGGTATGAAAGTAACAGAAATATCAGAAACCTTTACGTATATATAAATCATTACCAGTTAGAAAATAAAATGGGAGAGAAAATCCTATTTAAAATAGCAACAGAAAGATAAAATACTTATGAACAAATTTAATAAGAAACATTTAAACCTATATGCAGTGTGATAGATTAAATTGTGTCTCCCTAAATTTATATGTTGAAGTCCTAATTCTAATTACTTGAGATATGACTTATATTTGGTGATGGGGCCATTAAAAAGTTAAAATAAGGCAGTTGAAGTACACCCTCATCCAATCTGGGTGTCCTTATAAGAAGAGATGATTAGGACATATAGAGAGATGTAGGAGAAAAAGCTATGTGAAGAAACAGAAAGTGGTCATCTGCAAGAAGAGAGGCCCCAGGAGAAACCAACCTGCTAACACTTGATTCTGGAATTCCAGCCGCATGAACCTTGAGCAAATAAATTTCTATAATTTAAGCACCCATTCTGTGGTATTTTTTTGTGGGCCAGGCAAACCAGCACAGACAGTAACTATGGAACACTCCTGAAATGTGCAAAATATGGATCTTGGCTAGGACATTTCATCATCGTCAAGATATTAATCTTGCTGAGTTAATGCATAAATATAATGTGATCCCTCTTTTTTTGCTGGAGGTAGATAAGGTGATAACTAAAGTTCATATGGGAAAATACACATATAAGCAAAATACTGAAAAGGAAGAACTGTGAGCGCTGGCTAATCTATCAGATATTCAAACTTACCATAAAGCCTCTATCATTAAAACAGAGCGGTACTGGGGCATAGACTAGACTGGACTGGAATGACTAACAATAGACCTGAATATGTATGGAACGTTATGAGAAAGGTGTCATGTGTTGCTGGTGGCAATACAGAATGGTGCAGCCCTAGTAAGGGGTACTGGACAATACCAAAACGATATCTGTATTCACCCTTGACCCAGTATTTCCACTTCTAGGAATTTGCTGTGTGGAGGTACCCGGAGGTACACAATAGAACAGTACTGCAGTGTGTTGGCCCTGGGTTACTCATCGTGGTATCGCATGTAATGGTAAAGTATTGTGAACTGCCTACATGCCCAGACGTGAGAGATTGGTCGAATAAACGAGGGTGCTATGAGCTGTAAAAACAAATAGGGAGACCTCTGTGAACTAGAATAAATACTGAGAGATAGTGACAAAAGCAAAATGCTAAAGGGAGAAACTTTTGAACAAAGACGCTCGACACGGGAGTACATATGATTCCATTGATGTGACGATTTGTGCATTTTCTTATTGATGTGTGATACCTCAATACATTTTTTAAGTTTATTAAAAGATGCCTGGACCTATATCAGAAGTGGCAAAATATCTTAGTATCTTAATATTTCTCACTTAATCAGAAGTGAGAAAAAAGGTTATTTTTTTTTTTTTGTCAAGTTCATCTATAGGGTGCCGATTTATATCTGGTGGCTCCCTTTCCAGGGTGTCTGCAAAAGCTGGATGGATGGTCTCTCTTGTACTGCTCACAGAGGACAGCACTGGGCCTTCCTGCCAGACCACTACACACCTCACAGCAGTTAGGGCAGGAACTCTGCAGAGCACCAGCTCGGGAAGCAGAAGTACATGGCTTCTGCTGCAGTGGGAAGAGATGAAAGAGAGAGAGGGAGAGAATGAGAGTGTGGGAGGAGAGAGAGGGAGAGGGTATTGGGGAGTGCGGTAAAGAGGCCCTCTGGAGATGCTGTCTGGTGCTGCATTTGGGGGAAGGAGTTGAGAGGCCAATATGTGCCCCCTTTTAAAGGTACTAATCAGAATCGAGGCTACGGCTAGATGACCAAAAAAGGCAAGTTGGAAAGTGGTAACTCACGCTGCAGCAGCTAAAAGGAAAAGAGAATGTTGGATTGCATAAGTAACTTAAAGGCATTGAGCGATTTTATAGCAGGGGCTTACTCAGGAATAGAGATTTCCATTGGCATGGGGGGGGAGCGCCTTTATGACTATCAGGAATATTTTGTTCAACAAAACAAAGTAGTTTACATTTCAGATGGCTATTGAAAGGTAGGGGGAGGAACTATTCTTTTGATGACTCGGTTTCCGCAGATTCAATCACCGGGCAAAAAGAAAATAACATTGATTTATAATGCTAATAAGATTTGTTTCTAAGGGGTCAAATAGTAGGGAAATCAGCAAATCTTATTACTACAGAATTAAGGAAATTTTAAGACAGTGTATGAGAAATTTTAATACCTTCAAAAACTTACCTTTACCTAAACAATTTCCATCTCATGAATAAGTGATAATCCAAGTGTTTAGGAGCACTCTTTCTCTGTAGCAATGTTAGAAGTGATGGATAGATCTCTGGAAACCCCACAAAAGTCTACTTAATTCCTAATGCCACTAAATATCGTTTCTTTGGGAAAGTCCGTCCTGAATCCTCACTCCCAGCAACAACAGATTTACATCTCTTCCTCCCTCCTCCCATGCAGTTTACCAAATGGGTTGTTTTTCTCTTTCTAGCCAAGGCCACAGGAACAGCGGGCATCCGAAGGGCCTTTACTCCTGGGCGAGCCATCTGTGGCCGGCAGGAAGCTGCAGCCCTAGCCCTGGTTGGGGCTCTGTTCGCCAGCCCTTCCCTTGGCGTTTGGTAGTGGCTTTGCCTCTGGAGGCTTCTGACCATGTTATTAACTCCTTAGGTTCCTATCACACCAAGCTTTGGGGAATGACTTGAGTTGTTTTCTTTCCTTCTCTACTGGTCCACACATTTTTGACCTTTATACTTAAATATTCCGATAGCAGAACGTGGATGGTATGACCTGTGGGCAAATGCAGTAAGAGCCTTAGAGAAACGATGTGCGTGAGGCCTAGTCAAGCGCCGTAGAACAGCTTTTCAGCCACACGTACTTCGGTGGTCCCCTACGGTGATAACGGAGCTAAAACCTTCCTAGCTCCCAGTGATGTCATAGGCTTCCTAGCGTCTCGGCTCGAGGAATCACCGTCTGCGATGATGCCGGTGTAAAGGAACCCGCCGCGCTGCGGGTCCGGTGAAAGTCCAGCGAGCACAGGTACAGTGGTGGACTCCGCGATGCCCACAGGCGCGAAACTGCCCAGCGGTGCCTTTCTCAGACCACGTCGCCGTCGCCAAGCCATCTGTGCCTGTGGCTGACTGCTAGGGCACAACATAAATCTGTCCCACGAAACATCATAGTTTGTCCTACTCTTCATTGGCTCTTGATTTTACTGCTCACTGTACTTACCCTTCTAACTTCTTTACTATGCTTCCTTTTGGTCGAAAGTGAGTTAATGTGCCAATTTAAAACATTTGCAGTGCATAATTTATATTCAACAAACATTATTAACTCAGATGTAAAATCTTACCAGTCAGGGATGTAAAGTGGAATTGTCGGTGGCGATATGTGTTTTTAATTGTGCTTTGGCTTTTAGTAAATGAAAAAATTAAGAACAGGGGAACCTTAACATTTTAACCTAAAAGAATGTATTTTGCAGACTTTCCTGGAGCAGTTTGTCAATGCCACAGGTCTTGGGCATCAGTGATTCTAAAGAGACTGTTTTCTTACTGCATTTGTCCCTGAATGAGAAACGGCTTTTCATTTGAAAGGTGCTTTCGAGTTGGCAGCCGGACAGGGCTCAGATAATTTGCTGTTTCTTGTGTTTCAGCTCTATTGTGACATCATTGTAGATTTTCACTATTTTCATTTTTGTCTTCTTCTTTTTTTTTTCTTCCTCTTTTCCAGTTCTTCCTCCAGTGCTGGTTCCAAGACACAGTGAATATAACCCTCAGCACAGCCTCTTAGCTCAGTTCCGTAACTTAGGACAAAACGAGCCTCACATGCCACTTAACGCCACTTTCCCAGATTCGTTCCAGCAACCCAACAGCCATCCGTTTCCTCATTCTCCAAACAGCAGCTACCCGAACTCTCCAGGAAGCAGCAGCAGCACCTACCCTCACTCCCCCACCAGTTCGGACCCTGGAAGCCCTTTTCAGATGCCAGGTGGGTGGCGTGTCGAGCGACGTTCCGCAGTCGATCACGGTGTGTTCACAGTGTCAGGGGGCGGTCGGTGCACCTGGAATGGAGACCCGGCCAGAGCTTCTCCGCTGGGCTACAGGGTGCCGTGCTCTGGAACTCGGGACTCACGTCGGGGAGAAAGGAGGGAGACCTTGTAGACAAGCAATAAGCACATGTCCTGTTTTATTCCTCGGGCACAGATGCTTAAGTCAGTTTCTTTTTTACTTTTGAAAGGTTGTGAAACAGCCGCATCCTTCTGGGAGTGGCATCATTGTTACAGCCTTTGCCCTTGACAAAAGAGGAAGAAAAACAGTGTGTGGCACACATTTACACATACATGTGCTTTAGGAGAAACACAGCCTACGTCTCAGCATCCTTTCATACATGGGGAAAAAAACCCCCACTGTAAGTGCAACCTCAGAAAAGATATTTCCTGAGGATCACAGCCCCCTCCTTAATTAAATTCAGTTAAGTGGTGATGTAATCCCAAGAAACATATACTTTAACAACAAAGGAATTGCAACAGAAGTGCTGGAAACCATCTGCTTGTTTAACTTAGCAAAGACAAAAAACAATTATCCTCCTTTTTTAGACTTAACCGATGGTGTAATGTTTATCAAAATAAATGATTAATTAGGACACTGTATTTTTCAAGTTAATAGGTTAATAAGCATCTAAGAGAATAAAAATGATTAGTGCCAAATCTTCTTGCCAATAGACCTCAAGTAAGATACTCTAAACAGAAGTATACTTCACATCTATTAAGATTTGCAGAAGGGAAAATGAGTGTTTATTAGGCCACTTGAAATGTTTTTAAGTAAATTTGAATTCAACAACAGTGCTTGTTATATCCTCAAAAATTGAAAAGTGGTCCACACTTGATATTGCTATCTTTTATTTGAAAACTATTTATTTTGCATTGTTTTGTTTGTTTTTCAGTCCGAAAGTGTTTAAGAGGAGAGTGGGAGATGAATTAGTTTAAAAATCAAACTAATATCATCTGGTGATTTCCTATGCACCCCACCCCTCCTAGATCCACTGTGTTTGGTGAACAGGTAGTGGGGGGAGTAGATAGCTTCAGAAGGCTTTTAATCAGTGGCAAACCCAGGGTAAGCCAAGAGTGGAAAAACTGAAGATTATTGCTGGAATTTACACCTTCCCCCTGGCTGTCAGGGACTAAGACGCAGGCCAAGTAGAGGAAATATGGAGAAGAGAAAGTTGCTGGGGTGCGAGGAGGTACCTGTGGGAATAGTGGATGCCACCAATAGTTTTCTGGCCCCCCTCGGTGGTGCTGATGCCATAGGTTGCCCGTGAAATTTTCAGCAGCTTGTCTGCAGAAATGTGTTGAATTTGGTCTCCGAGGAGGCTCGTTGTCTTCACTCTTGGCTGGAAGTAAAGCCGAGTCAGTGTTCCAGCTGCAGGGAAGAAGGTGAATTCAAAGAAGCTAGAGAAAGGGTGTCAGCAGCATTCGGATAAGGTCCCACAGCTCGCTTTGTGCTCTGAGCACTTGCTTATTAGCTTCTGGACAGTGGAAAACTCGGGGTTGTGATTCAGCTGGAGAGTCAGCCTTGGGAATCTCTGAAAAGCACAGGAGCGCTACTACCTGTTGGCCTTCGAGAGTTGTCCTGAGTGGTCTGCAGTGGTCCCCAACCTTTTTGACACCAGGGACCAAGGCTCCTTCGAGCACCTAACGCCTGAGGATGTGAGGTAGAGCCGAGGCAGTGATGCTAGCACTGGGGAGCGGCTGCTAATACAGGTGAAGCTTCACTCGCTTGCCCGTTGCTCACCTTGTGCTGTACGGCTCAGTTCCTAATAACAGGCCAGGGACCAGAACCTGTCCGTGGCCCGGGGGTTGGAGTCCCTGGTCTAGAGGACGTAAGCAAGTTATTCGTGCTTCTCTAAGGTAAAACTTTGTTTCCTGCTATGTCGTATATGCTACATGGGCTCCTGATAGCTACTGAGGAACGTTTTTTCCATCACAGAGTGTTTTGTGGGAAACCCATACCCTTTATTTTATTGAAGAAAATAGAAGACTTGTGTTAATGTTCTTTGTTTCAAAAATCCTATTGCCTCTTCTTTGCCAGCTGGCTATGAGCTTCATGTTAGTAGAAGGTAGCTGTGATAAACTGATGTGTATCCTATTCTGCTACTAGTGATTTTCAAACCAGTGGTTATTTAAGTAGACAAGGAGAAGGTAGATTGCTTGAGTTCTTGGGAAATTAGGTCAGTAGGTTGGCGTAATGAAACCCAGTGGGTAAATTCCTACGAGCCCATCAGTTTAATGCAGGAGACCCTTAGAAGAAGTCCTACGTGGCTTTGAGATTTCCATCACCAGTGAAACTACAAAATGCGGAGGTCTCTCTCAAGGTGGACTGTGTGAAAGCAAGTCCAAGTGCTCTTCTGATTGTTTTAAAACGGCCTGATCCCGGGGAGGCAAACCGCTTCTGGAACTGGCAGTTAGTGCTTTTCCTCTCGCTGAATCTTCACCAAAATTCTAGAGCATCACGAGATGGTAGTAAGTCTCGGAAGGTGTATGTCAAGGCCAGTGTCCGTAGCATCCGACCTCCTGATTGGGCAGTTGAAGTGGCAACTTAATCTCTTAAGAATTTCAGCACAGAAGAGAGTATATGTTTTAAGCGTGTGTCCGTTAAGGATTAAAAAAAAAAAAAGTCATTTTTTTTTTTTAAACTTGTAGCTGACACGCCCCCACCTGCTTACCTGCCTCCTGAAGACCCCATGGCCCAGGATGGCTCTCAGCCCATGGACACAAATATGATGGCGCCTTCACTGCCCCCGGAAGTCAGCAGAGGAGGTAAAACAAATTCGGCATATTCCTTGTTTAGAGTCTAAAGTTCATCTGTCCAAATGTTACTTTCGCTCACAAATTTGTATTCGGCGTTAAAGACATAGCTATTTGAGAAAGAGCCCAATAAGAGAAGCTCTGTAGAAAGAGTTCCTTGGATTACAAATCAGTCTTATATGAAGCACAAACACGCTGATTTAACTGCTAAAGGCCAAGGTGTAATTGTGCAGCATCTGTTTAGAGCTCCAAGACTCGATAATTTTGAATTGATAATAAAAGAATAGCTTTCCATGAAGGACAAAGGGGTATTGAGAAACAATGAGCATAACACAGCGCTGAAGTAGTTTCCACGGGGGATTTCCAAAATTAGAGTTCATATAACGAGGCTTTCCAAAAGGCCCTTTTGTAGCTGGGATAGATATTCATAAGCCCCATCTGTTTTCTAGCTCCTGTTTACCTGTGGCTGCCACAGGAACAAACTCGTAGCATTTGTTTTTTCTTACTATATGTTTTGGTTTCTAACCTTTTACAAAAAGGGACCGAGGCGCATGTTGTCCCTCTTCTCCCCTGGAAGAACTTTAAGCGGAACCAGACATTTCCCTCCCTCCCTGGGGGAGGGTGCGCCTGGCTCTGTGTACTCCCTGGCTGCCTCCCTGGGAGGGAGCGAGGATGCCATCATCCCCCACGGCCCCGCGGCATGTGAGTAGACTTGAGGGGGCAGGGAACTCAGGTAGAGAACTGTTGGGCGAAGAAGTCACGACCACGCCGTTAAATAAAACTGCTCCCAAAGAACCTTTCGTGGAGGGAAGTGCTTCACTGGCGCCCTCAGCACGTGGCGTGGGTCATTGAATTTGTGTACATGTTATGCAAATTGGAGTAAACATGCAATTCGATTACTAGTATGTCTTATTTCATTCTCACCAACTTTTTTATTGAAAGCAGAGATACTTTAGACTTTGTCAGAGTTGCTTGCGTTTTTTAAGTTCTTAATAGTTGACGATGAACCGAAAGAACCTTTCTTTAGATGTGCAGTGTACACCTTTGCCTCTGTAACAGATTTATGAGTTTGTATCTTTTTTACTGGCCCTGCATTTTATGGTCCCTGATCATCTCTGGAACATCCTCTCAAACATATCGTGATGAGCCAACAAAGACTCGGGTTGGGGAAAACAACCGCTGTCTCACACATCTGTGGGGTTTTTATTTGGGAACAGGACAGGAGGAAGGAGCGGCCACAGCACTTCTATGCAAATATGAGCATGTGGCCCCTGTAGCTGTTGTTGTTCAGTCTCAAATATCTGATTTCAGGAAATAGACCTTTAAAGTGATTTAAAGGTTTTCATTTAAGTAGGTTTAATTTTTTTTCCCCCATTAGAATAAGTTTACAGTTAATGTTTTCATGAGGAAGGAATGTGAGCCTTTTTTGTTGTTTTTCTTTTCCCCCTTTGGGGGTTTTCTGAGGGCAAAGCTCATCAAACCACAGCCTATAGGCCAATTCAGCCTGCCGCCTGTTTTTATAAATAAAGCTTTATTGGAATATAGCTGTGTTCATTCATTACATATTACCCGTGGCTGCTTTTGCACTATTAGGACACAGTTGAATAGTTGCAATAGAGACCATATGGCCCCCAGAACCTTTCTGGCCTTTTATAAAAAATTGTCAACCACCTACCTGGATGAATACTATTTTGAATAACCCTGATAACTGATAAAAGCCCTCTTATTAATGATGTTCTAGACTTTTTTAGGATTTGGCACTTGCAAATAACTAAAATTTTGCTCTTTGGAACAGCACATTGGTAAGGGATAGTTGCTTAGCAAACAAAGAAGAGAGCGTCTGTTTGTATTTGGCCCTCCTGCTTCAGTGTATAAAGCAGCCAATGTTTGTGTGGTTTTTTTAATGATCATTTTTCTTGTTTACCAAATTTTAAAGTAAAGTGCATTTAATATTCGTGGAGGATGCAGAAGTACTTTTCCCTTAACAGTTATAGTTTCTGTCTCCAATGGAGATTTTCTTTTCTTTTCCTTTTTTTAAAAAACTGTACTTCATAAACCTGAGATCATTGCATATTGGCATGCTGGGTAGATATGTTTGTATTCCTGGAATCTTTAACGCAGTGGTATAAGAGGTTTTTCTACAGAAGGAACTTATCTTTAGAACCTTTTAGTTGCAAATGTTTAGAAGCATGTTCTGTTTGGAGATTTGTTAGTCTTAAGAGATTTGACTTAACAAGCTGCATCCTGTCAGCAAAGTTGGGTAATTTCCATTGTTGGCCCATTCTGGGAATGGAGAGACAAAACACACCTGCTCTGCATGACTTAAAGCAAATATAAGGAAGTTAGCATGAAATCTGGATGAGAGAGATATGATTCATTCGGCAAGAATAGCCAGCTGGCAAGATTTCTTCCTGAGTTTGAGGACTGGAGCAGAGCTGTAGCTGTGATCGTTATTGGCAACTGAATGTGAAGTAAAGTAACTTGTTATCAATAATTAGAAACTGATTTCCATTGCTTGGAAAGAGCACGGGCATACTGAGGCTTTGTTGAAAGCAATCCCCTTTCCTGCCAGCGTCTTTGGCATGTGTCCTGTCCTCTGTTGTCCTCCTCCCCCTTCTTTTTTTTTTTTTTTTCTTTTTTTTTTTAATTTCACTTTCCACTTGTTGCGTTTCTTTAAATGATGAGCCAGGGGCTGTAATGGGGGGTGGTTTCCAGCTGGGCCTGTTGCAGGATGAGTAGCCTATTGTGAGCGTTCAGCAAACGCTGTGGATCTGCTTGCCCAGCTGGCATCTTGGTTATCTGACAGTAACTGGAGAGAATGATTTTCCATCGAAAGGAGAATGTCACCCTTTAGACATCATAACCTATATGCTGGTGAGAGCAGTTGCTTTTCCATGATCCTGAGCCAGTTTTCCAACACGGTTTCAAGTTTTGGGGAGCCCGGGGCGCACGCCGTGGTTGGCTGTACGCGTTTCTTTCTTACAGATGTCCAGGCGGTGGCTTACGAGGAACCGAAGCACTGGTGCTCCATTGTCTACTACGAGCTCAACAACCGTGTGGGCGAAGCGTTCCACGCCTCCTCCACGAGCGTGTTGGTGGACGGTTTCACCGATCCTTCCAACAACAAGAACCGTTTCTGTCTTGGGCTGCTATCCAACGTTAATCGGAATTCCACTATTGAAAACACGAGGCGGCATATCGGGAAAGGTGAGTCTCGCTGTGGCCTCTTTGCCTTCTGTCTCGTGTCCGCGTTCCCCCCTCCCCAGAGCTGCTCGGTCTTTCCTGTAGCGAAGCCGGGTAGCAAATGCCAGAGAATATGTAATTGCTACAGTTTGTAAATATTTTCCCAGTTCGTATTAGCAGGAAGTTCACCTCCCAGTCAGCGATTTTTGTGATCTGGCATCTCCTAATAATTGGTAGTAATTAGCTGAAAGAGTGATTTGTTATTTGTGCGCACTGGTCTAGCTTATGTTTTGCTGCAGAACAGAATCACTGTTAAAAATTTGCTTCCAGCCTAAAACGAAAAGCAAATTGAAACAAGTAAACCTAATGTATTTTAAATGGATAACATAACTCACTAGATTGAACGAATCCAAAAGAACTTGGCTATATATCCTCTGTCTGCGATGGGTAGAGTAGAGTGATTGTAAACAAACCCTGAACTGCTTTTAGTAGACTCGATTATTTAGTAGCAGCATGAATGAAACAGTTCTGAAACTTTTAGATTGTATTTTAAGAGTAAGCAAATGACTAACTCAATGTGTGGTGGTATTGCGAGCCTGAGTTTTCACTGTGAAATAAGAGACTTAGAAGTATGGAGGAGGGCAAAAAAGAAACCCTGTGGAGGTATCGGTGTGAAATCATGCTTTTAATAACATGCCATGTTTGCGCATACGCACATTTATGATCTCATGTGTCTGCGTATGCAGATGTAGCTATACATGCAAGTGGTTTCTGATCCGCCTGCTAAAAGGGCCAGGGGCAGAAATAAGCAATAAACACAGGTAGTGCTCAGATCCCCTCTCTGACACCATCTCCCACTGAGGTGGGCAGGGCCCTGGAGAAAGGGCTGACTCCAGGGCTGGGGGACAGGCTCAGGATGAGGCTGGACATGTTGTTCCCTCAGAAAAAGTGCTTATGAAAGTGAGGGGGGCGTAGGAGCCAACATGGAGGGGCTGGCACTGGCCAACTCCAGGAAGATTTGAGCACCAAAATAATTAAGTACAGTAATGAATTTTAAACAGCTCGAAAAACAATAGTAATTCCTAAGTCCATACCAATGATAAATAAATGAATGAATGAATGGGGAAGGCTGATGGGTAAGTGTTGAGTGAATGCCAAAGCTGTAAAGCCATCAGTTCATCGCCATCAGGCAGGAATCATTAATGGGCGCCTGGTCATAAGGTGTTTCCTCACAGACTGCATATTAGTTTCAAGGGAGAATAAAAATCGTAATTATACAGTGGAGAAATTGGCATCATCTTGACTGGGAGATCACATCATCCTCACCAGTGAGAGACAGATGGTAGCATAGACCTCCAGGTGTGATACCTAAGAAGGGAATAGCATCCATCACCTGTGCAGAACCCCAGCCGAGAATGCAAATCTAACTCTGATTATCAGGAAACTTCACAGAAATCCCCAAAAAGGAATGTCCTAGTCAAAAGAGTGAGAAAGGACTGTATCATCCCATATTATCAATGTCAAAAGACAAAGGCGTGAGAATGTTCCAAATTACAACCTGTGTTATAACCTGACCCTGGACATGATCCTGTAACAGGCAGGGACAAGATTACTATAAGCACATTGTCGTGGTCGACAGGTAAAATGAGAATATGAGTGCTGGATTAAAGTGTTATGTACTTCATGGACCAGCATTCCTGATGTGCTGTGGCTATGTAATAGACTTTCCTTTATTTAGGAAATACACACTTAAGTATTTGAAGGTAAAGGGCTATGATAAAATAGTTCAGGAAGATATGTTATACATAGATGTAAAACGATCCTGTGTTAGAATCTGTGTGTGTGTGTGTGTGTGTGCATGTATGTATGTGTGTATGAGGGTGTGTGTGGAAAGAATATAGGGTAGTGGGGTGCCAAATGATGAAGCGTAGGGAGTAAATTGTCACAAGCTATGAATCTGGATGATGGTTGTATCGGGTATCCTTTGTTCCATTTTTCTTTGTTGTTTCTTCTATTTCTATAAGTTTGAAATTATTAGAGTAAAAGTATTTAAAAATGACCTGTGAAATTTAGACTAGTGGACCAAATTAAAAGGTTGATAGATTGCTTAAAAGACATTTGAGATAAAGTTTAACATTTAATCCCGAACCAAAAAAAAAAAAAAAAAAAAGTCTTAAAACAGGAATTGATAGATAGTTCCTTAATATGTTTAAGGAAAAAAAACCTAAACTATACATTTAACTATGAAATGTTAGAAGTTAGGTTCATAACGTAAATATCTCCCTATGATCTGTAAACCCCTGAAATTATAGATAAACACAATTTTACATACATTCAGGACAGAGGGACTTTTTTTCATTAAATTCTAAAGTCGACCGTTGTCCCAAAGTAGTAAAAAACCATTGTATTCTGGAATTATTAAAAATTCAGAAGAAGATAAGAATTCTGGGAATGCTGTGATTTAAAATTCTTCCAGATCCTTTGAGTAGTATACTCAAATGTAGAATTACAGATCATTGACATAAGACAAAATGACTATTATTCGCAGATGATATGATTAATTCATTCATTGCTAATATTCTTGGGATAGATTCTTCAAGTGTATTCATAGGTCAAAAGGCTCTTGATATATTTTTGCCAAATTACTTTTCCAGGAAGCTTTCATTGATTTTCCACTTTTACCAGAAGTTTCTGAGTGCCTTTTCTTTCTCATTATTAGTCATGGTGTTGATTCAAATGATATGATTCGATTTATCTGTTTATCTGGAAACCACTAAAGAATCTGTTTTTAGAAATTATATGTCACTTTCCTCTAATCTGGCAGTAACCAATTGGAAGCTATACTGGAGGGGAAAATTACACTCCCAGCAGCAACAGAAAAATAATTGGGGGGAAATAGTCTGAATCAGCAATATATTGTGTAAAGAAATATTTATATAAAGAAAACCAAATTTTTCTGAAAGAGAAAGAAAATTCAATAAATAAATAGGCTCCTTAAAGAGAAAATCTAACATCGTGAGAACATTTTGAAGACATTTATTCTTCTGATTTAATTTATAATTTAAAAACAATCCATGTCAGAATCACAATGTGATGTTTTTTGAAAGTTGGAAAATGTGTTCTGAAAATTATAAACAAGTGAAAATAGCTAAATTTTTTAATGGAAGAGTAAAAAATATATTCTTGATGTTAGGGTTAATAGAACATCATGAAACTACAATTAAATCTGTGTAGACAAAACAGAATAAATTAAACTCAGACTATACTGTATTTAAATTTTTAATGTATGCTAAGTGGTGCATAACAAATCAGTACACTATTCTCCTAATGGTCCTGCAATCACAAAGTTAACTTTTGGATGAGCTGAGGGGAGAAACCCTGACCTCATTCCATATAAGCAAATAAATTATGAGTTGATTTTTTTTTTTTTCAAAAAGGCACACTGTTAGGAAGCTAGAAGAAAATACATTTGATCAGAGAGATAGAAATTTTCTAAGTATAAAAAGCAAGAGAAAAGAGCACAAGAGAGATTTGACTAAAGATTTCAGACTTTTGTAGGTTAAAAAAAAATACAACGAACAAAATTAAAAGACTCATGGGAAACAAATAAGAAATAAATTATTTTTATCTGATATGTGCAGTTCATAAAATTTAAAAAATACTAGAACCCCAATGGAACAAGTAGGTAAGAAATATGAACAGTAAATTCGTAAGAGAAACATAGATGACTAATAAACATATGAAATCATATCCAGCCTCACATGCAAATTAAAACAGTATTGTTTTTCAGCTCCACAGTAGGGAGATTTTGTTTTGTTTCAGTATCAGACGCGATACTGGCACAGGTGATCTGAGAGAGTCACATACTACTGGTGAGGGTGTAAGTTGATACAAGTATTCTGGAAAGTCATTTGGCAAAGTGAGTCAAGAGCTTTCGATCCAATGATTTAACTTCCAGGAATCTCTCCTAAGGGTATTATCAAAAATGATCCAGAGACATTCATCATGGCATTGTTATAACATCAGAAAATTAGTGTCAACACAATGGTCCATAGTGGGAGTATCTTTAAATGGTTACATCCCTACAATCATGTAGATATTTTAAATGTTTGCAAAAAAAGTTTCATGATACTCAAAACCAAAGAGTATATCAAACTATTAACAATTCTTCCTTTTAGGTCACTAAAGGAGTGATGAAAATATTTTCTGTTTCTTTATATTTCATTTTACTCTCTAAAGTTTCTAAAATGAAAATTTCTCATTTTTATAATTGAGAAAAGTAAAAACCAAAACCACACAACACACACTCTTAAATTGTTTCCTCTACATCGGACAGAAAAATGGGCTTCTGCTTCAGAAGCTATTTAAATGTCACAAAATCTTAGCTTATGTGTACATATAAACACAACGCGTGATATGTTGTGTGAGACTGTTACATTATAGTGTTAGCCTCGACTAAGCCAGAGTTACCTGCAAGGTAGATCATTTAAAGGCGCATGGGATGTGGCTCTCTTTGGTGGGTGGCCTGTAATAAAGTAATCCCCCTTAATGATGTGGGGCATTGTCAGAATGTTCCCCCCCCCCTCCTTTTTTAAAGTCTGGGTAAGATCAGTTTCCTACACTCCTGGCACACTAGATCTCACAGGAAAAAGCTTGGAGCAGATGGCAGTTCAGTGAGATCAGATTCTACACAGTATGAGTTATTTTTCTAGGTTTTTTGTTTTTGTTTTTTCCTGTCCTTACATCTTACAGCTCTCAGCAATACTTCCTCCACCTATGGTGTGCTAGTTCTTTGGCTGAGTTCGATCCTCCCTTCTCCTCCCCTAAAAATTTTCAAGTATCTTTTAGCTGCAAAGTAAATGCAAGAGAGTTCTGTGATAAAGATGCAGGATCCCATCATGAAGTCCACCTTTACTGTGCTGTATCTTTAACGTGAGAATAAGCGTTCAACCCATGGCCAAATAGACATGAACTGCTTATCCAAATGAAATCTGCGCTGTATCACGAATGCCTAAGAGACTTGGTTCTGTTATTTCCTAGAAACCTACACGTGCATGGCGACGTCGTATTAACTAACACAGTTAGCTCAGCTTTTCTCAGTTGTGCAAGACTTGGGGGACACGTATCTAACTGGCTGAAGTTTAAGTCCGCGTAAGCTCATATACTGAAGCCGCACAGACGCTTCTCAGCGGTAAGAAAACGACGACGACTAATTCTGCGCTCTGTCTTCCCGTAGGAGTCCACCTGTATTACGTGGGAGGGGAAGTCTATGCCGAATGCCTGAGCGACAGCAGCATCTTTGTGCAGAGTCGGAACTGCAACTATCATCACGGGTTTCACCCCACTACCGTCTGCAAGATCCCGAGTGGCTGCAGCCTGAAAATCTTTAATAACCAAGAATTTGCTCAGTTGCTGGCACAGTCCGTGAACCACGGCTTTGAGACCGTCTATGAGCTCACGAAAATGTGTACCATCCGCATGAGCTTCGTAAAGGTAGCCAAGCGCTGAGCCCCTCTGGTTGGGGGTTAACATGCTTGCGAGGTGCTTTCTCCCAAGGCTAAATCTGTATTCTCTTGACGTGTGTCCGTAGACGCCCACTTACGATCTGGGCATTGTTCAATGTAAACAAGGACGTCAGCTGTTAGGAGAATACCACAGGTCCTCAGATGATGTTTCCGTCAACGCCATTTCGTTCTGACAGGGATGAGATACCATAGGAACTGAACCCTTGTTTACATCCATTAGCCTCTGGTAAAATTGGTTTTGTTACATGTTTCACTTAAAGTCACAGAACATTAAATGACAACTTATTGTAGCATCAGAATGTAGAGGTGTTTATGTTATAAATGTCAGTAACAGCAGACTTTAATAACTTTTCCGTATTCCAATAGCGCTATTTTAGCTATTGTATCAGCACAATATGTTATGTTATATACTTAACATATATAATTTAAATGCATAGTTGTCTTATGAGATCAATTCAATAAATACACCCCCCTTTTTTCCTTTTCATTCTGTTTTTAGGACTTTCACGATGGTAATACCGCTTGCTTTTGTTTCAACAACAAGCAAGTGATTTTTTTTGAAAATAGAAGTTCATCATGCTGGGATTTATTTTTGATTGGTCAGTTTTTTTTAGTGGTTCCAGTAAACCTCATGATTTTCTTCTAAGTGATTTTTTTTTTTTCTTTCCAAAAGTTAATAAGGCCTTTGCCCGGAGATAAGTAGATGCCTTAGCTCTGAGATTGTATTGTACGGTTTGCGGATGGAGAAGGTTAAAGTTACTGCTGGTGTAATTGATCTCTTTTCTGCCTCCTCTTCTGCCTCCAAGGTATAAAAAAATTTACCATTGAAATGTAAAAAAACTTAAATATCTATTGAATTTCATGAGTCAGTAACTTATTCTAGTGACTGACTGACTTGTCTCTGAATTCTCAAAGACAGATTTTCATCCTCTGTTACCTTGAGAAACAAAATTAATTATATATTTGGGTGAGGCAGCCACCTTTTATGTTTTCTCTTCAGAAGCTCCCTAACTTGTTCAACCAGTTTTGTAATGTATTTATTACAGAGGGCAGTTTTGGAACCTGGCTTTATTAATCATCCTTCACATCAAAGCTGTCTTTCCCTGAATGTCTTTATTTCTCTACTTCTTTGAATCATATTAGCAGATTTTCACTGTGTTCTCTTAGTGTTTGTTTTCTAGAAACATAATTCTGCAGTTCTTTATTGATGAGTCTGGTTCCCTGTTTAGTATTAAAGGAGAGGTTTTTTGTTTGGGGTTTTTTTTTTTTTTTCCTTTGAAGAGGTTTACTTATATGCCTTGTACCTATGAGACTACCGAGACCTTTCTCATTTATTATTAACATTTATGTTTAATTTTTGACTTAGCATTTTGGCTAAAATGAATTTTAAATAGAGGTCAGTGACTAGCCAGCAGTGTTTTTGTCTGCTGTTTTTATTGGTATGGAGAAAGAAAGGGTACCTCTTGAGAATAAGAGAGCCAGCTTCTAGCTCTGTCTGCCATTTTAACTCTGGTTAAGGCACGGGGATCCTTTTCTGATCCTCATTCTCCTCATCTTTAAAAGGGATGGATGGAGTCGAGAACAGTGGCAATCCTTACTAAAGTCCTTTGATGAGTCTGTCATTATTGAAGGACCGCTGTAGAAGAATTTATGACTCTGATGCTCAGTTGGCTTCCTCCTCAAACTTATTTCATGTTGATTACCCAATCAGTTTTCATTATTTTACTTTTACACAGTTTAAATTATTCTTACACAAGTAGAAACAATTTTTACACTCATAAAAAGTATTAATAACAGAAGGTACATGTTAAAAATGTGTTGTTTTATTCATTCAGCAAATACTTTTAGTGTACTATTCCAGAGAATTAATACATAGATGAAAAAGCACCGAAAGCCTCTAGCTTCAAGAACTGATAGCCTAGTAAGTGTTTAATTACAATGTGATATGTACCAGAATGGAGTTATATAAGGTACAGTGGACATAGCTGGGAATCTGGATTTGAAGAGTAAGGATAAACAACTCTTATTTTACAACTCTTGCAGACATGATAAAAGGCAGCTGCTTATCACACCTCAGCAACAGAACATTTGCACACCGTACATCATTGTTCTTTATTGTCATAAGGACCAGATACTTGCCCTCTTAACATCTTAGAGAAATGGTATAGAACATTTTACTAATATCAGTAACCAATCTTATACTATTTTTCAGATGATCGTTTTTGGACTTTAGCATAAAACATGTATTATAAATTATTTGCATATAATTATTTGCATTATAAATTATTTGCATAATCCCCATATCTGAAAAATCCAAGTCAGTTTAGCTGAACAAGTATTTCCATAAAGCTTCTTTCTGCTTTGTGCCCATCACTGTGCTAGATGTTTGAAATCAAAGATCCGATCTCTGCCCTCAAAGACATAGAACCCAGTCTTCTCTGATATTCCTCATGAAGCAAGGGTTTATCAGAACTTCGTATTCCATTGTCCACCACACCGAGTTCTTGATCTTCGCAGCAGCAAAATTACTTTTCTTTTTTGTGTAGCGACTTTCGTCTTTGCAACTTGAGTGTCCTAGTTAAGTAATCCTGAAGATGTCTGGCGAGCTACCTTTCTGTACAAATGAATAATGAAATCTGTTGATTCAAGGCAGTGATTAGGTGTCAGTAGCTTTGGGGATTCTTGTATCCTCCTGCCAGTTTTGCGTAGAGATTAAAAGCCAAGATGTCTGTGTTGAATGAGAGGACCTTCGATGTCAGCTTGTCTAATAGCTTTTTCCTTATTTTCTTAGTGACAGAATGAGCATTTGACAATATCTATTACAACACTGTCAGTAGCATAACGGGCAATGAAAATGAAAGTTTAAAACTATCTTTATTAAAACACCCTTTTAATGTATTTTAAAAGCTTTCATTCCTCAAAACCTGTACTTCCTATTCCGAAATTCCACAGACAAACTTCAGGGAGCTGTGAACACAGCCATTCCCCGAAATCGCCTCCCAAATTGTGTGTGTGTGTTTGTGCAAATACGAAAGTATTTGTTTTGTGGAAAGCACCCATATCTTTAAGGGTTTGATTATGTGAACTCTTTTTACTTAATAAGTTTAACTACTGAATTAAGCAAGTGAAATGACCTGGTAATATGTTGTTTCTAGGGCTGGGGAGCAGAATACCACCGCCAAGACGTTACCAGCACCCCCTGCTGGATTGAGATCCACCTGCACGGCCCCCTCCAGTGGCTGGATAAAGTTCTTACTCAGATGGGTTCACCTCATAATCCTATTTCATCTGTGTCTTAAACGGCCTCAGGCTTCTGCCTCTTGAAAACTATTGAGCCTTGCATGTACTTGAAGGATGGATGAGTCAGACACAGTTGAGAACTGACAAAGGAGCCTTGATAATACTTGACCTCTGTGACCAACTGTTGGATTCAGAAATTTAAAAACCTTGGTAACATACTGTTGATATCAAGAACCTGTTTAGTTTACATTATAACATTCTGTTGTAAAATCACCTAAACTGCATACTTTTAGCAGGATTTTGTGTATAGCTAAAGGAGAGATGGCCAAGCCAGGGACAAATTATCTATTAGAAAAAACTGTCCTAAGAGATTATTTTGTGTTTGGCACTTTGTCATCGTTTGGCAGAAGTTTAGCATTAATCGTCTTTCTGAAGTGTGTTTTGATCAGGTTCAGAGCCCATGTTGAGTCTTCTTTTCATGGGTTTTCATAATATTTTAAAACTATTTGTTTCGTAATGGTTTCGTTTGTTTTTTAAGTAAGGGTAATCTTGATGATATGCATAGTAATCTTTCTAAAACTATACGCTAACCATTCTGCTGTCAGAACAATGTTAGGCATATGCTCTTTGCTAAATATATATGTACAGAATATTTGAAAGTTAAGAATTGATCAGACTAGTGGATTTAGGATTATTCGAGGGGTGGGGGTGGGGAAATGACAACTGCAGATGTAGAATATACTGTAAAAATCCAGTTTGTTGCTTTAAAGAAACAAGCTGATGTCTGAATTTTGCTGTGTTTCATTTTTTTAGAGATTTTATCTTACTTTTTTTTTTTTTTTTGGTCATCTTCTATCTCATTTGCTCCAAAAAGCAGTTCTGCAACTGGTTAATTCATATAACTGAGAACAAATGAATAATTCCTGCTCTTCTGAAGTTGACTGCCTGTATGTTTCAATATCAACTGTATGGAGTGCTTTAAAAAGCAATTTTTATGGAGTTTACAGTACCAAAATAGGCTTTAATTTTCAGGTGAATTGTTTGCCAAACCTAGTAACTGTTAAATATTTGGAGGATTTAAAGAACATCCCTGTTTAAATCCATTTCAAACTTTTTTAATTTTTTGTACTATGTTTGGTTTTATTTTTCTTCTGCTAGTCTTTTATATTCACTTATGCGCTCATACAATGAGTACTTTTATTCCAAAACTAGTGGGTTTTCTCTACTGGAAATTTTAAAATAAACCTGTCATTATTGCTTACTTTGATTAAAAATTTGTTGTTTCCTTTCTTCATAACATTAGATTTTATGACCCATAAGATTCACTACTCTGGAGAGATTTTTCTCAAATATTCTTTGCCAAATGTAACAAACTAAATTACTAACACAGAGACAGGGAGGCTGAATCATGAAGACAGCAGAGTCACTTCAAATGAGAAAAGACAAGACATGTTGTGGAACTTTAAAAATTAAGAAGGGACGAACCAGCAGCAAATATTGTTGAATACTGTTCAGTCGACCAAAGAACCCCCAATTTCTAAACTTCAGATGAGATGCAAGTGACTGTGAAAGGAGGTAATATTGGGGGTCGGAGATGAATAATTAAAGGAGAATTAGAACTGCAACAAGACAAAATGATTACAGGCCCTGGAGTAGTGTCGTTTTGTTCGTTCTAACGTTCATGACGTGCCGTGGGAACTTAACTCTCGTTTATGTCAACTAGCCTATGGGAAATTTGGTTTCATTATACAATGTTTCGCTTCCAGTTGCAGAACCTATCAATGACATTGAATGTGGACTTACTGTCCTTCTACAACCTACCCGGCCTGGGACGATGCCATATTCTGTCTCCCATCCCCACCTCCAACCACCCCCTCCCCAACTCCCACCCTCCACGGTGGCCCATGAAGGATGCAGATTTGAAGAGACTTTGAGTCTTCCATGACCAAAGAGATGCCACTCTTTCTCCATTCCGTTTTTATACTTCTTTCCCAGCGTTATTTACCAGCATTTATTCACCAAATTATGACCAGGCAGAAATGTTTCTGCGTCCAGCTAGCTCCAAAAACATGGAGAAAAATGGAGAAAGCCCTGGGTAGAAGACCTGCATTATAACACAAATGATGTGTGTCTCTGCTGGGTCACTTAGCTTCTGTGGGCCTCTGTCTCCTCGTCCATAAAATGGAGAGATGTTGCATCTCCGCAGAGTTGAGGTGAGGCTCTATTAGAAGGAAACTGTGAAAAACCTTGGAAACATAGCTGCCATGTAGGTATAAAGTCGCTGTTTTCTTGAACCCTCCCTCATGCTCTGTTTTATTTTATTTTATTTTTTTAGTTTTCAGGCGAGGCAGCCCTCCTTGGTTGACCTCACAGATTGCAAGGACTTGTCAGCTTACAATCCCTTATTTTTTTATTATTTTTATTTTTTACCCCTACAGCACCTGGTCTTCCTAGGTAGTCTCCCATCTAAGTACTAACCAGGCCCGACCTGCTTAGCTTCCAAATCAGACAGGATGGGCCTGTTCGGGGTGGTGTGGCCGTAGATGCTCATGCTCTGTTTTCCCACTTACCTGCTGAATCATTCTGGTGCAGGTGTTCTGGATCGGTGATGGTGAGTGGTGAGATATAATAAAAGAAGATTAATAAATTGAAACTATTGGGCTTTAATGATGAGGTAAAACTGGAAATTGTCTTTAAAAAAAAAAAAGAGTCCAGGTCAGGATTCCTCACCCTTTTCTAGCAAACAGGTACATTTTGCTTTCCCTGAGTCACCGTGTCTGCCCAATGGGATGGTTATGTAAGTTGGTAATTGGGTGTGGGAGCTCTGGGTAGCTTGGAGATCTAGCAGACGAAACCCCAGGACTGGGGATCCTCGGAACTCCGCAGCTTGATGTGTAAACTGGCCCTTCAGGCTCAAGTGCAATTGTATTTTTTGTGTAAAATCTTAGTGAAAATGATTGGTGTCAGCCGTATGAGGCTATTATGTCTCCTGGAAGTTTTCAATTAAAGGACTGGGAAGTTTTCAATTAAAGGACCGAAGCAACTATTTATTTGATTATTAAAACAAAGTAAGCCACTTCAAACAAAACAACGTGATGTGAACTATTTCGTAGTAGATGTATTTTATGCCGTTAAGAAATGGCCGACAGGGATGAGTACACGTGAAAGTCCCTGGAGCTCCTACTGCCTCACTTCATCAGTAGCGTTTGACCTCCAGCGAGTTCCTTAGCTTTGTGCACCTGTTTTGCATCTGCAAAATAGAGGCAAGAAGCCTGTCTCATGAGAGAACCCCCTGTAGATCATCCCTATAATAATTTTCTTTTAACCAAAACCACACTTGTTCACTAAAGATTTTTAAAGTCCACGAAAAACAAAAAGAAGAAATTAAAAGTCACTCATACTAATGCTTGATCATTAAATTAGTTTATCCTTGAACTTCGATGATTATGACAAAACGTGGCGTAGAGGCATTCAGCCTGCTGTAGGAAATGCCGGTCTGAAGGTGAGTCTGATGAGCTCCATTTGTTAAGCAGTTTTTGGCACCGATCCCGCGACAACCACTGAGCTGGTGAGAGAAAAGCGAACAGATCCTAGGACCCGACCTGGAGCCTGCCATCGAGTGAGAAAGGCAGAGGCGTGAATAGACGGTGACGTAGTGCTGGCGAAGGTACAGAAGGGACATACGCTGTACCAGAAGAGGAAGAGAAGACTTCTCAGGAGATGGGCCCTGGAACTGGGTGTTAGTGTGCCGACCAGGAGTCGTGCAGGCGAGGGGTTGGGGGGCAGGGGGAAGGCGTACCAGGCAGAAGGGGCCGAATGTGGGAGACTCGGCAACAGTGATGCCAAGCAGCTGCAGTGAGGGCAACCAGCATAGTAAATGGAAGGATGGAGAGGTAGGAAGGGGCCGGGGCCGTCAGTCACAGAGATCGCGTATATTATATAAGGAATGAGATTCCCCCTTCCCCCGCCCTTTGATTTTAGCTCCTAGAGATCTCGACCTAGAAACGGGTGAGATCACTGGGGTGAACCAGTCCAGGGCCAGGAGAAAACACAACAGTGAAGCATACACAGAAGGAGCAGAAAGGAGCTAAGAAAGTAGGAAAGAAAATCATGGAAGCCGAGAGGAACGTTTCGACAAGGAGGACTTGATTCACAAAGTGAACAGTACAGGAATGAGAAGGATGAGAACTTAGAAAAGGGTCGCACCTGGTCAGCAGGAAGTCTTTAGTGACCTTAGACGTTTTTTTAGGGGCGGAGCATAAAGCCAAACTGTGAGGATTAGAGAGTCTAAACTGGAAAAGTGAAAGCAAAGCATTCGATTCTAGAAAAGTGTATTGGTGAGGAGGAGGCAGAGAGGGAAATGTGAACACGGTGGCCAGAGAGAGGAGTAGCTGAGAAGGAAGGCCGTGTTAGAACAAAGGACGACAACGGGCCCGTAAGGTGATGGCCGCCTTCGTGGCGAGGTCCTGCACTGAAAGGGGACTGAGGCTGGGCTGAAGAGCATGGAAAGGTCAAAGCAGTGGCTGTGCAAAGAGGCGTCAACTAGCAATAAGCTCAGGCACTGTGCAGCATCCATGGCAGCCGGTTGGGGCACATGGCCCTGAAGTGGATCCAATCTCGTGATGACATAAAGGCTCTGGAATCTGGGACAGAATTAGAGAAAAGGAGTGTGGCAGAACTGCTAGAGCTGAAGATCGACAATGCAGTCCTGGGGAAATTCCAGGGAAATGACCAGCTCTGGAATGGTGGCCAAGGTGGTCCAGCCGAAGAAGCGAACGAGAGACAAGAAGCCAAACAGGAGAAGCAGGGAAGCCGAGATAGGAGCAAAGAGCCCACTCTGTAAATGGCCCAGCCTTCTGGTTACTTCGCTCAGAGGAATATGAGAATGGAGCATCTCACAACTCTCAAAGGCATTCAATCCTGAACCAAGACCCTTCGTAAAGAGTGCTGATACGGCGTCGAGTTGCGAAGGTCGCTGGAGGAGAGAGAAATCGAAGAACCAAGCAGACTGAGGGGGGTTAAGTGTTTTTGCTCATCATTGCATCACCCGAAAGTGTTTAATCCATAGTAGGCACTCCGTGAATGAATGAGTGAATGAATGGTATGGTCCCGTGGACCTCAAGTCATTTAGGGCGAGGTAGGAGACACAGAAAGGTTACAGTGCAATTAGGGCAAGGGAGGAGCAGAGGCCCAGTGGCGAAGCCACAAAAATTACACCACCGAGAAGCAGAAGAACTTGACTCTGAAAGGGAAGACGCGTGGAAAGGAGTCAAAATCCAGAACATTCATCAACTCGCCCTGGAGCCAGGATAGGAGCACTTTGAAAGGCGAAGGGCTTCCTTCTCCCAGCACTTGGCAGAGGCTGGTAGCATACCAGAGCTCAGGATGTTTTCACACTCATCTCATGTCATCTGTGTCTTTTAAAGATTCTCTACGCCAGGGGTGTGGGAAGGAGTCCTAAGGGCTTCTAGCTTGGTGCATAGCGTTTGTGATACAGTTAAACGAAGTAGGAACCAAAGAGAAAGGAAACCAGGCATGAGGAGAGGAGAATGAGGTTGGCGAGGCACACAGGACAGGATTCCTGGGCTCCCGAGAGTCTTCTTTCTCGTATTTGAGGGGATGGACAGGTTGCTTCCCTGGGTGTTACCATGTCAACGCGAATGTCCACACTGGCAGTTGCAAAAACAGTCACGGGGATGTAAAGTACAGCACAGGGACTAGAGTCCGTAATATTATAATAACCGTGTATGGTGCCAGGTGGGTACTGGACGTCGGGGGAATCGCTTCGTAAGTTCTATAAATGTCTAACCGCCGTGCCATACTCCTGAAACTAATAGAATATTCAATGTCAACTCTAATTGAAAAATAAAATTAATAATATTAGGGAAAAAAGTAATCATGCCTGTACCAAGTACATACCCAGCAAGCAGGATGAATGGAAGGCAGTGACACAGTCCCAGAGAATAGCAGGACAGGCATATGGTCATCCCAGCTGCTTTAGGTTGTGAGGGCGGACGCCTCTTCCCAAAGCATGCCAGGTTTCTGGCAGCAGGTGACAGAATGGCAAATTGCCAAAGAGCTGCTTGCGCTCTGCCAGCCCTAGGGACATTTGGGTATTTTCTGGGCCGATACAATACCAGCCGAGTCATGTAAATAGTAGGTATTTCTTAAAAGAATATGTTTCATGTATTGCCTGCATTGGGTCTATGGCATTTTCTTACCCTAGCAGGACTTATTAAAAAACATAATTTGCCAAGCGCTTCGCAAATTCTTGTACCAGAATTGACATTTCATTACTCTGAGGGTGCCCCCAATGGGGAAGATGGACTGTTGGCCACAATGTTCATTGGTTTCTTTGTTCCAAATACATTTTTTTGTTCAGGGATTTTGTGCTGGGATTGTCCAAACTGTAGGCAGTTTACTGAAACGTCTATTTTTATTGGGTCTGGTGACTCTGCAACAGGCACAGTTTTGTAATTCATAGGTGGTTAAGGCAGTTGCCCCAAGACGGCCACCGTGGGGACCCTCAGGCCTGCAGTTTCCAAGCGCTGGAACCGAAAGCCTCTTGGCCAGGTCTGGACTCTCAGCGCGAACGACCGAGAGGCCAAAACCGGTTCCGGTCGAAATGCAGCGTGATCATTAAAAGGCAGGGTCTCGTCATGTTTGAAAGCTTGGGCGTGGCTTCTCTAGGCAATACTTTGTGAAAAGCTGGCAAATTTGTAAATTCCCCCCCTTGATCAAAAAAACCAACTCACACAGCTCTTTTTCTCTCTAAATATAGAGTAAGTTTTAAAAAGAAAAAAAAATGAAAAAAGTTAAAATTGAGCTGCTGTTACTCTTTTAGAACCAGACATGCTGTAAGGAAATTTTCCTCTTTCTCTTGGTCTCGGACAGATGGAGACTAAGAGTAGAGTCCCCTCGCCACATTTTCATCCCAGGGAGATGCGATAGGTAAGAACCTTGGCACCTGGTATGTAGGCTCGTTTTTTTAATGCCAGCTCCATCACTTTTAGCTGTGTCACCTCAGGCAAGTGAATGATGTCTAAGCTTCGGCCTCATTATCTGTAAAATGGAAAAATAATAGCCACATCCTCATAGGTGGTCCGATGGTGCGGTGCAGAGAGACAGGCGCACAGTGACACTGACCAAGAGGGCTTCGTAAATACAGGCCTAGTGAGCTCTCCATCAATGGAGGTGGGAGGGTTCTCTGTATCTTCGGGATGTGGAAGATGATTTAGAACCTAGCAAGATTGTTTTAAGACCCCACAACAATGATAAAATGATAAGAATTACGATAAATACAAACGCAGTGACGTCTGTAGTATGTAGTATAGTTAACATTAACAAAACATAAATCTCGTCCATTTTCCCCTGCTTGCAACAAGAGTCCCATCTGTGGCTTCTTGACTGGAGAATCTCAATGTGACTATATTTTATCCTATTTACTAATTGTGCTTTTCAGGGTGCTTATAGATCATTTGATTTTCATTTGCATTACTGCCGAGGCCGCCCCTAATTTATAGATTAGCTGTTTGTTGGGACATCTCTTAACCTTGTGATTGCCAGTATTAAAATAATTTGTTTATTTCCGGTCCCATCCTGGATCACTCTGCTTTGGATGTTTTGGCCACACCTGATCTCAGCCCCGAACTCCCACACCGGACTCAGAGTGCTGCCAACGCCAAGGTCACTTCAGTCTTCAGTTCTTACTCTCACGCACATTCATCTGCTGCTGGAAGGACAGCCCACTGGAAATTCATGCCCAGTGGATGCCTTCACCCCAGTGTTTGCTATTGTCTTTCCGTGAAACCCCACATTCCAATTCTTGTTTACCCCTTGGTAGGCAAGGATTTATTGTGGTAGTGTCATGTTCTTTCCTCCGGTCAGGACATTGAACGCTCTATTCTGCCTCTGGACGTTTGTGATTCCTGACTGGGTGACCTGGCAGCCACTCCGCCCTGGGTGTCTGCCTAAACACACAGCAGATGCTGCTGTTACCAGTCATCATATATTAATAACTCATTTGTACCTAGCAAAATCCATTAACTCACATCCCTACCAGTTTTCCTAAATCCACTCCTGCACTTGCCTAAATATATTTAGAAATTTCAATTCACATAGGTCCTTTTGAGGGGAAGGAGACCAGAAAAGCCAATTTAACCTTTACAGGATATGTGATCCTACTTAAGTATTAGGCATTACGTGTAACACCACCAAGAAATGTCTCTGAAGCTAATCCCCCTGTGACAGTAAAACGCTTTATAATTTGAACCATCGAGACACCAACCCCAATGGGTTGTGACATTGATCTAGCTTTAAATGGGTGAAGAATTTTTACATGTATCTCAGGCTCTAGCTTCTGTCTTTCAGGAGATTGGGAGCAGGATGACGTAAGGGAGAGAGACAGGCTTTGCGTCAGCGACCTGCATGCACACCCCAGCCCCTGAACTCCCTCGCTAGTGATCCCTGTGAAGCCCTCCAGATCCTGCGAGGCCAGGTTTTCTTTCGGTAAAACGGGAGACATATTCTTCAGGTATGTTTTGCAGATTAGAAACTATTATGCAAAGTGTTACTTGTCACACCTGTCACCTGAGTTGGTGTCCAGTCAACAGTAGTTGCCTTTGTTATGTTTGGTTAAGCCGATGGGGTGATTTATTTTTTAGTTTATATATCTCTAGTTGAAAATTCACCATAACTGCCCTCAAATTCGAAAACATTAAAGTTGTATGGTATGAAAGTTATATCTCAATAAAGCTGTAAAAAAGGAGAGGTTTTTAAAATTTAGAAAATGGAAACTATCGAATTCCCTTAGAAAATATAAGTGACTTTTAAACTGAAAGATCTCGGTGCCTATTCTGTAGGTGACCAATAAATAGTGATTAATAGACTTCATCTGTAGCTTTTCATGAGAACACTATACAGCCTGCCCTAATTCAAACATTAATTACTACTTTTGTAGCATGAGATTGTTATGATAATCATACTCTATGCATTGAGAAAAAATTTGAAATTCATGAAGAAGTACATCCTCATGCTTTGATAAATGAGTATAATTAGTTCCAAAATTTTTGTTCATAAGCCAAAACTGGTGTCATCAATCATTAAATATTCCCATTAAAATGAAAGTAAAGAGTGCAGCATTTCTCTGCATGGAATAATTACTAGAGCACCTACCTCATTCAATGGCTTTGGGGGTCCTCAAGGCTCTGTTCTGCTGCCTCTCTGCTCAGGCACCCACTCTCCCAAGGTCACCTCCTCGTTCCCCAATCTATGGAATGACAGAATTAATAAGGTGCAGCCAGGTAACGCATCCTGGAACATATACAACTGTAAAGTTTTACCTTATGAAATAAAATGTTTAGACCTTTGGACCAACATGGTGGCCTCAGTGGCACCCCTATTCGCCATTTCAGAGATGCGAATTAGTGCTAACTGAAAGTAACATTTACAGTATTTGACAAGCTCTTCTTTTTTTCCAGTTAGGTGTGGTATTTCTTAGTTAAATATATTCGTGGACATGCGCTGAGGAGGGGTCTAAAGCTCATAGAAATGATACTTTGCTCAAACAGGGGTTAAAAATAAAATCATCGTGAACGTGAGGTCAGACGACTCCCAGCAAACGCTGATTATTGAAAAGCAAAATATCCTCATCAAAACTGGCGTACAAGCATAGGATAGGGCTTAGGCGAGTAAAACTTTTAGCAAGAGAGACTACAAAGAGAGATGGGTGTGCATGTTAACTAACCTGCCTCCGGCCTTCTTCACTTCCAATTCATCCTCTGTATCCTATTTCTAAAGCACCGACACTCTCTCTCTAACCCGATGAACACCCGCAGTAAGCCCTCATCACCATGTGCGACCTCCAATAATGAGCTCAACGAAGTGCCACCTCCTTGCAGAGCCTGTGGAGGTCCTTCACAGTCCGGCTGCCCCCGTCTCCTAGCATGTCCCCTACACAGGCCTGACTCTCCGTCACACGGAAAAAACTTGTCACCCTTACCCACGGCAACCACTTGCCTCCATAGCCTCCGTCTCAGAGGTCCTTTCCTTGTGCCTAGAAAATTCTAACTCATCATCAAAACTCTTCGAGGCCTCACCTTTTCCACGGGGCCTCCTGCTGTCTGTCTCAGGCCGTATCGCGTGTCCCCTCTATTATGCTCCCACAGTGCTACCAGGACGGGCCCATTTTAAGCCAAACATTTCTACTCTAGTTTTCTCATCATATTCCTCCACTCCGCTAGCTGCTACTTGATTACAGAATGGTAGCTCACTTATCTGAGGATCTCCAGGGCTACCTGCTGGCGTGGAATATGATAGGCACTCAGTCAACGCTTGTCTGAATGAAAGAATGGATTCGCCTGAAGCGTCACAGTTCTCCTTGCTGGCGCAAACTGGTAGCTCAGGAAGTGCTGTTTTAAATGTAATTTTCATCCTTTTAGAGTTGAGGACGACTCACTTCTCCACAGGGGAGGCTCGCTCTGAACCGGAATGTGAGGTCTGAACTAACTTCCCTTGGGATTCCTAGGTTCCACCTCTTCAGAACATCGTTCAGGAAAAACGCAGGAGGTGTGTGAAGGCGGGTGAATATTTACTTACGTTAAATTCAACAAGATTTGCCAGGGGTGTTTGTGACCATAACACCCCTTCCAGGGGTGGAGGACATGGCGCACAGCCTGGTTCACGGCGAGGCCGAGGCAGCCCAGCGGGTGGTTACAGAGGAGAGAGCTTGGGGGACCAACAGGATCACGTAGCCCATCGACCCTCAGGTGGTCCATATATGGGTTTTTGGGGTGGGGGGATGAGCCCCTGAAATTGCACATCAAGTGTTTTGTGTATGTACTGGGGCGTGTGCTTCCTGAGGGGTGGCTAGGCCCATAGCTTTTATTAAATTCTTAAAACTAAGCATCTGAGACCAGTAAAAGGTTAAGACGTAGCCTAGAATCAACCTCTCTCCTTTTACGAAGAAAACCGAGGCCTGAGCAGTTGGGTGACTTGTCCAAGGCCTCACAGCACCTCAGCGTCACGGCTGGATCTAGCACCCGGCCTCCAGGGACCTTCCCACTGCTTGTCCATGTCACCATCCCATCGGGGAAGCCTGTGGCTTTGGGTAGTTTCCTCAGAAAGCTTCTTAAACTGATGGCACTATGCCATAGGTCCTAAATTAAATATAATATCAAAGGGTCCCCCCTTTAAAACTGTGGGTGAGTAACATGCTTATTGCATTTGACCTGTTTCGCACCAGATTGTATAACTGTGCTACAATTAAGTGCCATTTAATACTTTCATTTTTTTCTCCCACATACTCTGGAGACACTTTTAAATTTCATTTAAATCGGCACTACAGGTCAGAATGCAAATTTTATAATAAAATTACTGAGCTGTGTTGGAGCTCTTAAAATTGAAGTTTCATAGGTTGTTAGTTTCTAAGATTGTGATGATTTGCTTTATTTATTCATGAGCCAAGTTACTGAACTCTTTCAAAGGGACTATGTATTTGTTACTTTTTTTCTTTGTAGGAAATGACAGAAGTTTCCTGGGAAATTCTTGTTTCCACTCCATTTTTACGCTTTTAGAAAGAGAGGCATCTGGGCTCTTGGGTTTGGAATAGTCGAAAAGAGGTTCTGTGTTGTTTCGCATGGCGTGTGCCCCTCATTAGCTACCACGGCCTTGATGCAATTGCTGACAAACTGACAAGAACGGTCTGTCATCGAGGATCCACTTTCTTGGCTTTTAAAACAATACCGAAGGAGAACAGGAGGTTCTTTCTTGGTTGCACAACTGCCTGGTGATTTTACTTAAAGCTGGGGGTTACTGCGGAAAAAGTCTCACTCGGAGGGCTCCAAGAGGGGACGGGAGGGAGAAAATGCCCCCAAATGCAGAATCGTCCAAAGAGATTCTTCAGAGACCGCTAGCTTGGGGGCAGAGACCTGACCTCTAGGAATTCCTGAAAATGACTGCATGGGACAGGAAGAAAGGCTCGAAGGAAAACGATCGAAACATGTAAACATGGAGAAATAAAGCAGTGCCATTACGCGCATCGGAGGGGCCAGTGCACGGACACTGCGTGTGCACGGCAGAGCCCTGAGGGGCAGAGGGCCCCCCGCCCCCTGAGTGGGGCATGAAGGTCCAGGCCAGGCGCAAAGCAGCACACGGCAGGGCAGAAACAAGAGGAGGCTTCAGAGCTGACAGCAGAGAGGGACAGGAAAAGACTGAGAGAAGCCAGCTCTGTGCCGTCTGCCCTCGCTCCTGTCCCCTCTCAGCTCCCCCCTGGCGTCCCGCCCTGCACCCCTGCACCCCACCTGCCAAAAAACCCCGGGTACCCGCTTCCTGCCCCGCGGCCCCCAGGCTCCTCTTGGACGCGTATTCCTCCCGCTTCTAATCATTCATTCATGTGTGCAAGCGTTTATTCGGCGAACATTTATTGAGACTGGCTTCTGGCAAGAGTCAAGATTTCATCTAGCCTGGGAACAGGGCTGCCCGGACGTTGCGCTGAGGAAGTTAAAACCTGGGACAGTTCCCAGGAGAACCTTGATCCCCTGCGGGGCGTGGTTACAGTCGAACAGGATTGGGGTCATTGGCCAAATGGACCCTTCTCCCCAGGTTCCTTCACACAGTAGTGAAGTCACTGCTTCATCCGAGCTGACCGCAGGGGTGAGTGGACAAAAGGCAGATGGCCCGAGAAGCAGAGCACTGGGAGCGAAGTCCTCTGCTAGTGATTCAGGGCGAGATGCTGCTTGTGACCTCACGCTTGCCTTGTTCTCTTCCCCAGTCTCCGGGCTGGCCAGGTGCACTACCATGCTGAATGTTGACCCCCAAACACCAGTCCGGGGGGGGGGCTTCATTGAGAGCATAGGCAGTGGAAGACTGGGTGGCAATCCTGGATTTCTGTCATAAACAATGATTCCTACAGTGCTCTTTTTTTGTCTGATTTCCCCCTTTTACATGTCTCAGACAGCCCTTTGTTTCTGCTTGAGATTGTCGTTTACAAATACAATTGTTAAAATTGTTTATAAAGGTAGCATACATAGATTACCTAACAATCAGAGTATAGAAGGACTTATCATGGCAGAGCAGCGCTCCTGGAATCTGCTCTCCACTTTGTTAATTTTATTGCCCGGATGCCATCGTTGCTACGTCTGTTGTTATTTTTTGTTTGCTTGTTTGTTTGGTTTTGTTTGTTTTTTTTTAGTTGCCATCTCCACAGCTCTAACACGCTTCTACTTCTATTTCTGGATTTATCTAGACCTCGTTTATTGATTTCCTCCTGTGATGGAGGATGTAGCTAACTGATGTGGCTCCCACATCTCCTTCCCTCTTCCTCCCCGTGATTCTTGTTTCAGTCACTTTGCCCTCGACTTCTCCTCTCCACCCTGTAACCTGAACCTCTACTTGTACAATGTCAACGTTGAAGGCGTTTACACGGTGTTCCTTGAACAGTCCAGTCTTCGGTGATTTGCCCGCAGGTTGATTCTAAATGTTCCAAACCGGCTAGCTCAGGAGGTAGAGCATGAGACTCTTAAATGTTCCAAACCAATACACGGCATTTACGTGATGTACCTATGTAAATAGTATTTATCTAGACCAAGAAATGAGCTCGGATCACCCATCCCCCATGGTTCCAGTATCACGACCATGCCCTCAGTGGCAGGTGATTTCAGGGTCAAGTTCAAATGGATTCTCCTTTGGTGTGTTCTACCATGTATCAAAATACTTTGAGTTTGCTTTTTATTTGGCCATAATTTTCTGATAATGGGATTTTTTTTTTTGGCAGTTTCTGATTTCTTTTGCCTGCAAAGGATGAGTTTTTGATATGACTAGGCTAGAATCCTATTACTAAACTCTAATCGAGTGTTGCTATGAAGAGATTTTGAAGCTGTAATTAAAGTCCCCAATCAGCTGAGTCTAAGGAAGGCAGATGAAAGTGAGTGGGCTGAAGTTTCCCCCAGAGGACAAGAAGAAAATGCACCTTGTGGATGACAGCTTCAGCCTGTGCTCATAGATTCAGGCCTGCCACACTCTTCTCTTCCCGATGACCTCGTCTGCAGATTTCAGACCTGCCCTAGAATCATGTGAGCCAATTTCTTGTTGCTTGCCTGCCTATTATCGATCATCATTTATCAATCTTCTGTCATCTCTACTGATTCTGCTTTTCTCTTTGAACCCTTCTCTTCCTTATCACATCTCCAGGAGCCCTCCCTCCTGGAGCTGTTTGCCTCCGCTGCATCACTAAGTCGCTCTCAGGCCTGCACGGCCCCTTTCCCAGGATTGCCTTCATTGCTCTCCCAGGCTGAGCTTACGTTTCCCAGATTCCGTGTCATCCTCTTTGTTGGTTTGCTTCCTCATTTTGTTGGAGTGCAGCTAAGAGTTACTTCTTTAAAAAACAATAAATCAATGTAAGTTTTGAGAAAACGTTTTGCATGTTGCCCTCCTCCTTGATAGATGGTTCGGGTACAGAATGCAGGTTGAATATAATGTCCCTCAAGAATGTCAAAGGCACTGACAGAGTCGTTCTCTGTTATATGGGATTGCTGGTGAGAACCCGATGCAGACCTGATTATCAGTCTTTTTAAGATGACCTATTGGTTCCTTCTGTAGAAAGCTTTTGGGATCCTTCTTTTCCATGTCGAGAAGAACCATTTTGGACTTCTGCCCTCCAGAACTGTAAGATAATAAATAAATTTGTGTTGTTTTAAGCTATTAAATTTGTGGTAAATTGTTATAGCAGCAATAGGAAACCAATACAGATTTTTGTGCGTGTGTGAGATTTACTCACCTTTATTATCCAACCCTTCGGTTGAATGCTTTATTTCAGCTGTCATGTTTTAATTTCCAAGACTATTATTGTTCCTTGATTGCTTCTTTTCCATATAACCCTATCCTTATTTTATGGTATACTATCTTTCGGATAGTATATTTGTGTGTATAGTTCTTTATTGATAACAAAAGCCCTCTTTGGAGAAACACAAGATCTGTTTCTAAGTCCATAGAAATATACTTAGAAAGGCCGAAGTGAGAAATTAAAAGGAGAAACTCATGTGTGATCAATAAACCAAAATAAAGTTTAGAATTAGGCTAGCTCTGTGTATTGAAGTGTGTGATCTTTAATCCTTTGCTTACCAGTTTGTGCTTCGTCTTGTACTTGATTAGAAATGCTTATGTTTAGGAACAGTAATATCTCTAAGTGAATCAATTGCCTACATATTTTTAAAATAAAAAAAATGTACACTTTTATCTTTTAATTTAGTTTAATTATAAAGTATCCTTGACTGTGTTCATATTTTTACTCCTACTTTGAAATAAACCCTTTAGCCTTCAGGAGCTTTGCGTCGGTGACCCACTTGGTCCTCAAATTTAAGGGAGCTTGTCATTTGACCAGAGAGGCCGTCCCTCTCGCCATGGACAGAGTGGGGACTCAGGTGTGGTTTAGCTAAACTCACAGCAAGTGTTGCTCCACTATAATTTCTTGGGGTGATACTGAGGCAGAGAGGGGCTGTGAATGACAGATGGGGGGGAGCTTTGCCGGGGTCATCGAAAAAGGCTAAAGGAGAAATGTCTCCCTTTCGCCAACACATTCCTCCCTTCCTGAGGAACAGGGGTTCTGCCGGGCTGCACTCCTCTATCCCTTTTGATCTCCAAGGGCCTTTGAAATAGGAACATAATTACAGATAAGGTTTTGGGAGGCACGTGGAAATACTTAGGTAGCATCCTCTGGGGAAAAGGGATGGTGTTCTCTCCAGATTTCAATTCAAAAGCCAAATTCCTTTCCTGGAAGGAGTTTTATGCTTTCCTCGTTTTCTATATGAAACTTTGTGTTTCAGTTGCTAACTACCATTTATAGTCCAGAGGACACAATGAGACAGCAATCAATGCATAAATGAATACACAGAAAGGCTAACAGGTGTCTCTAGAAATTATAGCCATTTTTCAGGATTCATCTAAGAACTATATGACAAACAAATATATTAGCCACACGCATACCCTTAATCAGCTGTGGCTCTATCTAGAGTCCAAATGCAGCTGGGAGGGATTAGGACAGGCTTACCAAATCTTTCTTTAAAATTGCAGTAAAGTGCAACGTGGTAGAGATAAAATGAAGGCGCTGATGTGTTTCCTGAACCAATGAAGTCCATGCCAATAGTTTAGAGCTGCTTTTTAGTATTATACATATTTATAAATATAACATTTTTTAGCCATTAAATGGATGAATATTTATTGGCATGGGAAGAAGCTGGTGGTAGAGGTTAACTTACAAATCAAATTCTAAAAAATCCAAAAATGTCTAAAAATTCAGCTTTCTTATTATAAATATACACACATTTTATAGTAAATAAATGTGTGTATATTTATAATAAGAAAGCTGAATTAATATCTAGAAGTTGTAACAGTGATTACCCTTAGACAGTAAGATCATGGGTATTTTATTTTACTCTTTTGGAGGATCTGTGTTTTTCAATTTTTCTTCAATAAGATTGGATTGCTTTTCTAATAAGAAAAAAAAACGGTAAATGTTATTTTAAATATACTATATAACAAAAGGTGTTAAGATAATTTGACAGCAACTGAGCCACTGATAACCTACCGTGATCACATAAAACATGGGTGACAAGCAAAGAAATAACAATATAAACGATTCCTTTAGTTCCAACACCAATTCCAATGTGTGGGGTGTTTCCCCACCACCGAGCAATTCTGACACCAGTTGGGTGTCCGATAATTTAACTCAATTCTGACACTACCTACCTACTAGAGATTGCATCGGACCCCACAGGTTAAAGGCTCAGTCCCTCAAGACTATCCTCCACCCTGACACACATGCTTCAGACACATCTCAAATCCAGGTGGTTACCTGTGTTTCTGACAGACCAGCTATGGATTGGAGGCTCCAACAACAGCCCCTGAGATTCAACTAATTTGCTAGAGAGGCTCACAGCACTCAAGAGAAACATTTTACTTACTAGATTACTGGTTTATTACGAAAGGCATAACTCAGGAACACCCAGATGGAAGAGACGCACAGGGTAAGGCATGGGGACGAAGCTTCCATGCCCTCTCCAGGCATACCAGTCTCCCCAGACCTCCACATGTTCACCACCCAGAAGCTCCCTGAACTCTCTCCTTTGCGATTTTTATGGGGTTCCATGACATAGGCAGGATTGAATCATGGGCCCTTGGAGGTTGATTCAACCCCCAGCCCCTCTCTCCTCATTGGACATCCTGGGGGTGGGACTGAAGGTTCCATCCCTCCAGTCACACAGCTGGTTCCCCTAGCAACCAGTCCCCAGCCTTAGGTACTTTCCCAAAGTACCTAAATTGAATGTGTCGTTAATGGAGTTTATTATGCATATCGAGACACCTTTATTCCTCTTATGACTTAAGAAATTCCTAGAGTTTTAGGAGCTCTGTGCCAGAAATGGGGGAAGAAGACCAAATATATATTTCTTCTTATAAATCTTCTTATAAATCACAATGTCACAATCCCTTAAATTTTGCTCTAGAACACACATCCCACAGAATGCTCTGTGAAAAATAAAAGATCAAGTTTAAGACCTATCACAATGTCAGCAACATTTTGAAAAGGCTAACCTTTCTGTCAATTCAATATGCACCCTGGAAAGTTCTTCAGTGGACCAACCTGTGGCAACGGTTACTTCACCACAGATAAACCTTTTTTCACAGAACACGTAACGTTTCCTGACCCACTTTAGGAAAAACTGTCTTCCAGTAAAGTCTGAGAAGACACTCTTTGTTTTAATTCCCAGAGGCCTCTTATTTTGATTATTTTGCCAAGAGAAGAAATTTCACAATCAAACACTTTGAGTTTAATATGCCTAATGAGTTGAAGTGCAAAATAAATAACAAAACTATCAAACAGCAGCAAGTTTGCTTCGACCACCTGACGCCAGGCAGAATTCTCATCAGTGGGAACGAAACCAAACGATAAATTTCTCTTTGGCCTTTATCTCCACAGGTGAGAGGAGAGTGGATTCTCCCATAGCAAACCACAAGGAGCTCCAGTGTTCACCTCCCGGCCTCAGTTCTTCAAGGCCTTTTCCATGGGATCCCACTTCCTCTATTCTGTAGAAATGATGCTTTGAAAGTCCCTGGGGGAGAATTTCCAGAGATGGCTTCCAGCCCGCTCAGACCATGGTTGGATGTTTGGCACACACACGAAACAATAATTCAGAGAACCTTTAAACACATTTCTATGAAATATAATTTTTTTACTATGGCAAAATATACGTGATGCTTTATTTATCATTTCAAACATTTTTAAGTGTTCAATTAAGTGTTCATTCACGTTGTTCTGCAACCGCCATCCCTGTCCATTTCGAGCTCCTTTCGATCACTCGAAACAGAAGCTCTGTGCCCGTCAAACACCAGCCCCCACAACCCCATCCCCTCCACCCTCGTCTCCCTGGCATAGTCTGTTCCACTTTCTCTTTATCAATTCGATTATTCTAGGAAATTCATATCAGTGGAATCATGCAATATTTGTCCTTTTATGTCAGGCTTATTTCACTTAGCATGATGCTTTTCAGGTCCATCTAAAACAAAACAGTTTTCATTAATGTGTCATGTCAGCGAAAGAGATAATACTGTTTGTAATCTTTCACCAAGCTTTCCGCGATCCTCGAAGAGATGCTTGAGGCGCGGTTTAGAGCACACAGTCAGTTTCTTCTCTTACTTGATTTTTACTGAAACAGAAAGTCCTGATCATCATTATTGGCCATTGGGCCTAGCTAAGTTGTTCAGAAGTCTTGTCTGATAGTTCTATATATATGGTTCAAAAATATACCCAACTATGGGAGGTGAACACACAGTGTAAAAATAGATATGCCTTACTGTCAAAGTGTGCAGCTGAAACTTATTGGATTTCGTTAACCAATGTCACCGTAAAATATATACGCGTGCGTGTGTGTGTGTGTGTGTGTGTGTGTGTATCCAGAAAGCATGTTCTGGGGTCTCTCTCAGCGATGGATGTCAGGCACCAGAATAAAAAAAAAAAAATCGCACTATTACCTGGAATGTTCTCCGGTATGATTGTGGTAAATGGGGTCACTCCACTTTGATTTTATTTGGCTCCAGAAAAAGTGTTTCTCTGGTTTGGAACTTATTTCTTTTATTTGTCTTATTTTGGGGTCTATGACATATAAGTACACCCCTAATTTCTTGGATTTCTCCAATGAATTTAAAAATCGAGAGTTAAAATCAAATGTGTTGATTAAGATATTTATACCATAGTCAGGCCTTAGGAAATCCTGAGAGCTGCAATATTTAAAATGATAAAATGTACACTCTAGCATGACAAGCTGTGGCTAAGAAAAAATAGAATATATCATTGAACATGCTACTTGAAAAAACGACTTTTAAAGATTTGGCATTATTAGTGACAGGAAGAAATGCTTTTACTTCACCCTTATTTCACAAGCTTGTTTAAACACTTTCGCCTCAATAAACAGTTTACTTCTCTGCGGAATAGGAGGCTTGTGCTTACCACCACCGTCTTCACAAAGCACGCCTAAAAGATAAACACTCGTGGACCAGTTTGACCGTATTAACGGCTTCCGCCAACTATGTGTTCTGGGGCTGAAACCATCGGTAAAGGGACAACCATTTTATCCAAAGAAATAAACACTTCATCATTGACGGCAGCTCTGGTGCTGTCAGTGTCTGTCCAGCCTACATCACGGCTCACGAAATAGTTGCAAACTGCATGAAAAATCTCCTGTAGCATGGGGGTGGAGCAATGATCTAACCAATAAGTCACTGAGCACTTCCCTTTCATACATCTCTGCACATTTCTGCCAAGCGTTGATTGATACTCCGCACATCTGTGATTCTTTGCAAATGCAAGCCAAAAATCCGCTAGCATGCACTCATGAGGGACATGGCCCTTCTGTGCTGTATGCCATTAATATTATATGAAATACAACAGTCCACTTTGATTATGAAATTCCTAGTAGCTGATGTTTCTTCCTGAGCATGGTAATGATTCATTAGCCTCATAGCTGGATTTATAAACTTTTTAGCAGTAGTGTGCTTCTGTGTGTGTGTGTGTGTGTGCCCGCACATGTGCACAACTTTGAATACTGTTTCTTTGGTTTTGGTCTCTTCTCCACCTTTAAATGACAGAATTTATCAATTTCATATTAGGAAGTATTATTTTGTGCTTGTTCAGGAAGAACTCAATTGGTTTATCAGAAAGGTCACGGCACTTTGAAAGCAATGCAAAAGCTCCTGTGGCTTCTTGCCATGCTCTAACAACGTTTTGTAACAGACAATGCAATAGAATCTGGAGGCAAATTGATTGCTACTCTGATAAAATCCAATTTTCACATGTGCATCAAGATTCACTCATTCTAGCACACACGGCTTCACTTTCGATATCTGCACTGGACTCCTGTTCACAGTGTCCATTTACACTGTTGTTCTGTTATATTTACACGGCCATTTTCATCACTACATTTACACTTTACTTAACTACCTTTAAGCAACTTGATTTATTCCCATGAATTGGCCATCACAGCACACAATAAAAAAACATAAAACTAACAGATGTAAATAGCACCTAAATATATACATATTTAGCAATTATATATATATTCAGCAATTCAGCAATTATATATATATACAATAATTCAGCAATTATATATATATATATATATATATATATATATATATAATTCAAGGCAAAGTTCACCATTGACTGAATGTTAGCAGAGATAAACAATTTTTAGGGACATTGAGATGATTAACTCTGCAACTAGATTTATGTAAAATATAACCAAGTAATCTTAAATTTAAATTTACACAATGAACACGAACTAATGTGTTTCTGTGCTCTTTCCCTCTGTAGACCGCCCGGGGACACCAGTGATCTGGGCTCTGCTGTGGGCAACAGTGTCTCCTGGGATGTGCTGTCAGGGTGCTGCTTGGGTTGGCTGCCTGCCCTCCCAAATACCTCATCCCCCAACGAGCCTGATACTCAAAGTCCCCAAGTCATTAGTCATTCCTCCTATGACTTCAAGGTAAATCTCACTCATAAAATTCAAGGTGAATTTTATTAAATATCATGAAGTCTACAGCATAAAGGTAGGCTGCAGATATTGGCATATAGAAAACAAACGCAGTCCAAGCCTTCCGGAGCTTATGATTCAGACCTTAAATAAATAAACAGAAATAAATTGCAAACTACCAGTTGTGGTAAGTGCTGAAGGAAAAGAAAGAGGAGAGAGAATAATAAAGCGGCGTGTGGAGGCGGAGAGATCTAATTTAAATTAAAGAGGTCAAAGGCAAGTGCTGTGTAAGCCATTCACTTTGAGATCCTCAAATGGGAATAATCCATGGACATTTAGCATATACGCTTTTTTCTAATAATAACATTTGGGTAGTGTAGGAATAACTACAGACAGCATCCATTTGTTCCTTCATTCAGTTATTACTATTATTATCATTATCAGTGTTACTGTGTTAAAGGCACTGTTCCAGGAAGCACAGCTGTGAATGAGACACAAGATTTCTGTTCTCATGCAGCTTTTCTTCAGAGTTGAGATGCTCCTCCCAATATGATAAGAAAAAAAATATATATAAAACTCAGCAGGAAACTATTTAAAAAGCTTAAGAAGCATAATTTCATCAATAATGCAAGATCACCATGGGAACAAGAAACACATCATTGCCAACAATACTTGACTGTAATCTGATTGAATGTAAATCATACGTAAAAAAAAAAAAAAAAAAAGCATAGATCAGTCACAACTGGTGATCAGCATTGTTGAAAATAAAAGCCTAAAATGAAGCTGATATGTCAGGTATTAGAGACTGATGACACTAATTATCATTTTACTTTCTTCTGATTGAAATTTGGCTCTAAATGGAAATTTGCCTATAGAGAGAATTATTAACAAGCGTATGTTATATTTTATAATCAATAAATTGATATTCTGGTCACACACATTAGTCTCCAGGAGTGTGCTTATCATGAGTGTTTACCTGAGAGAGTATAAATTAAGCCTGCGAGGCCGAAGGCTGGCTGTGGATACAGCACCCCTGGCTAGGTAGCGTACCCCGTACCCTTGAAACTATGGCAGGGGAATTTCTCTTTCCAATCAGCAATTTGCATTAATAATCATGAGTTTCGGAGAGGCACCTCATCAACCATCCCTGGGGAGGAAATAATGATTTAGGATGTAAGGCAGAAAAAGAGTTATTTCCAGGTTTCTAACAAACCTTTTTTAAAAAACTTGGCTTAGTCCCAAGAACTGTTAAAATAGACTAGAAAACATAGAAGCAATTGAACCAACAATTTTGGATCCTTTTGAAGTGTAGTTGTCTTCTCGATAGGAAGATGGGCTAACACGGCCAATGGAGTTCTTTTAATTAAATAAACAGACATTTCTCATTTATTCTAACAAGCTGAAATAGTGCATATAAGATCAAAAAGAAGCAACATTCAGCAGGCTTGTCTCCCTTCCTTATGAAATTGAAAAGCAAAATAAACACTCGAATTTTATATAAATGGGACTAAGGATATTTATCACAGACGGTGAATATTAGCTATCTGAGCCCAAAGCTACTCTTTCTAAGCTCAGCAGAAACACATGAAGAATTTGATAAATATTGACTTATGCTTCAAGACAACTGCTCATACTTTCAATATTTGGGGTTTTTTTTTTTCTAAAATTTCTTTCCTTAGACCTTGACATGAAACTTCATCACGAAATATCATTTAAAAAATATATTGCATTGCTTTTCATCTCAGGATAGGAAAGAGCTTTTGCTTGCTTTTATACCATCATCTTTAGCAATTTCTCTCTTGAATGAGAGAGAGAAAAGCTTGAACATTTCCGAAGAAATATAGTAAAAAACGAGATACCTCTAAAGTGATGTGGTCATGTCAGGTATATCACACATGTTACTGTCAAGTTATGGTAATGTGTTTAGAGACATCAGATTAGATTACGGTAATTATTTTGGAAATTTGATTTTTCATTGTATGGAGCTCTGTGTAAACTTAAAGAATATTTAAACACCTGAAAATATTGATTGTTTTTTTTCCTAAACTTTGATAACATTAGGATAACATGTTTGGGACAGGAGTGGACAGTGGAGAGGGTGGGGCCGAGTGGATTTAAAAATATTGATGCCCAATTCCTATCTCTGAGATTCTAGCTTCCTGATTGATTAGAATCTGCCATCAAAGTTAACCCCTGACCTAAAAAACTAATCGTGGTAATGTAACCATCAGAATTCTAGGAATTCAAAATGCATTTAGTTTTCGGTTAAGTTGGAAGACAAAACAGAGGAGGCTTAGTTAATTTTGAATTTCTAGATAAATAACAAATACTTTTTTAGTATTTGGGACATAATATGTCTCAAGTATTGCATGGGAAACCTGTGTTTTTTTTTTTTGCTAACTCCGGCAACACTGATATAGGTTTGTTTTGTTCCTTCGTTGTTTAAAAATCCTACGGAACAAAATTGTTTACCTAGTCTTGAAGCTGCTTAGAAACAGACTTCTCTGGTTAAAACAAAACAAAACAAATAGGGCAAAGGTGTTAGGTGTCCTCCTGACCTGGGGTCCTACATCGTCTGCTCTTGACACATTCCGCGTTTTCCTCCGGTTCTGTCTTGCGTCGTGCCCAGGGTTTACAGGAAAGGGGCAGCGAGGAACAAGGTGACCGCGTCTTGTGTGGACCAGAAGCAGCGTATGCCTCCGCTATCCTTCATCAATGTTAAATTTTCCGTTCGTAAAAGGAAACCTGTGCTCTTGAAACCGGGAGATGGAGACTGTCTGTGTCCTTCCCACCGCTAAATAAATCATGATGGATGTAGATCTAGGATTCACGGATTGCTGGGAGGTTTGACGGCCGAGGAGGAAAACTCTCAGACTTGGGGTCTCTCCCGTATTCTACCAGGGCGCCTCGAAAGGGCCAGCAGTGACAATCCCAGCTTCGTATGCCGTAGCTGTTGCTTCCCACCCAATTAACCAGATTTTCTGTTTAGTAAATCACATCACCTTCCTTCATTAATTTGTGATGCCAACTTTGTATCATCCACAAGTTTTTTGTTAGTATTGTGAATCAGGCATTTTTAAATTGTGATTTATAACTGGTTCGTATATAAAAAAAAAGTTATTAATCTTTATCCATTTATTTTATGTTGGCCTCCTCGGTGAACTGTCTATTGAAGAAACTTGCCATACATACAAACTGTCACCCCTTCTTTGGCTGGGTCTTGTTTAGGCTCTAAAATCTGGTCACAGTGAGTAGAAGTTTTATGACACCAGGAATTGGAGGCCAAGCCACAGATTCTCATCTCCTCCTTCCTCATCAAATACCACTAACGCGTTCAAATATTCCCCTCCTCTTCAGATCTCTCAGAAAACTGTCTGTTTTCTAGTTTCCTAGTCTCTGAAGATATTTTAGGCATTTTTTTAAAATAGTAATTTTATTATCTGTCACTGAGAAATCCGGTATCTAAATTCAGTGCAGGTTTGCTTCTGCTGGTTCTTGTTCTTGGTGACTTGTTTCCCTGTGGCATTCGGTTGCTTTTGACTGTGAACTGCTTGTTGTTGGTTGTTGTTGTTGTTGTTGTTGTTGAGGATTCCTAGAGGCCTAAAGGGAAGACATCTTTGCCTTTGCCTGGTGCGCAGAAGCACTATCAGTTCAGAAATACCTTAAACATTGCTTAAATTTCTTGGACTGCCTCAGTGACATAAAGATGGTGTCCTGGCCCATTCGTATGGTTACAGCTTCTCAGGGATGGCGCCATTTCCCATTCCTGCTCTGCTTGGAGCCAAGGCACCTGTCCGTGGGACAGGCTCACTCCTGGCTCATCCTTATCCTGAGAGAATATCCCTTTTGTCTTGGCTTTACGGGGCCAAGGGTCTCCTTTTAGATCTTCTCCGTGGGTAAACCCTGGGCTTTGATTTCTATTGTCCATGCTCTACAGGGCCACTAAAGCCAAATTTGCTGGTTTAGCAAATGCTCTTAGGGCAAAAGCAGTTTAATCGCTCTGCTGACATCTCTGGGGCTCTTTTCTGTTCAGATTTTGGCCTGGCAATTCCTTAATATCTCAGTAGATTTTTGTTGCTTTTAAGAACTTGTTTTTAGGTGCTATCTAAATTTTAAGTTGTTCTTCCCTTCTGCTGGGAGGGGTTTGTAATGTAGCCTGCCCTTCTGGAAATGGAGGTCTTCTTTTCTAATTTAAAAATTATTCAGCCGTGTTTTTGTCCCCTCCTCCTTCCTGATGTATTCGTGTGTGCATGTGTGTTCTAATTAAAAATTCCCAGGGTGTTTGTGTGTATCTCCAAAGACACAACTATAACTCTAATAGTTTTTATTCCATAATTATTTAACTTCTGATTTTATCTTTTTTTCCTTTCTCATGATTTTAAAAATTTTCTAACTTACGAAGGCTAAGGCTTAGTTCGTTGACTTTTAGGCTTTTTTTTTTTTTTTTTTTTTTTTAGTAATGGAAATATTTAAATAATGAATTCGTTTTTGAGTTCATCTTTGGATGCTTCCCGATCGTTTTATTTCACATCTTCCTTTTCTAAAGGCTCTATACTTGTAGTTTTGATTTTCTTTTTGTTCTAAGACTTATTTGTAATAATTTCCCTATTAAATCTCCAAATGATTGCTTTTTTTCTCTTGTTTGATCATTTAGTATTAATTTTAATTGCTATTTTCTTATTTTTAGAAAATGTGACCTGTTGAGTTTCATCTTTAAAGAATTTACTACATTTTTGGAGGCCTATAATTATCAATTTTAATGTATTTATAGATTCTTGTGAAAAAGAATCATACATCAGATGTAACGTTTAAGATATACATAAACATAGATATTAATTTTTAAAAATTCTAGTCTTATGAGTTTTTCCCATACTTGATTCTTTAGGTCATTAATTCAAATAACATAGGTATACAATAAAGTCTTTCCTAGGAGTAAACATATCTAAGCCTATTTTTTTCTAATATGAAGATATTTTTATTTATATTACTTAGAATAACTTTTTTTAGCTAACTAATGATACTTGAAAGATCAAAATCTGTGTTAGTCTGTAGCAAGAAATTTTCTCTGTCAAATTTCATTCCCAGGTCTTCTTTCAACACTGAACAACATATCAACTGCGGTCTTTCTGTGCCTTGTCCTCTCTAGTAAGCAACATGACAAGTGCTTTTCTTTATGCTTTGGACTGTCATGTGTCCATTTTTCCTAGTAACTATATATTTAGAAAAATAGGCAAGATATATCTCTAAAAGCATTTTAACTTTGCAAGTCCTCCTTTACTCTAATCTTTATAGAAACATTGATTTTCATAGGAGTCAAATGGCTCCTCATAAATGAAATTAAACGCATCTGCAGTAGAAGCAGGGGAAAAAAAGGTGCATTAACTCCATTCAGTTCAAGGCAGCCAGTTTTGCTTGTTTTCTTCTATTTTTTTCTAGTTTGCAAATTTGAGATCAATTTTATATTTTCCACTATTATATCATAGGTATTTTCAGTTATTAAAAACGATTCTTCAGAACCATGTTTAAATGCCTTGATAACGCCATTATTTCCTTCATATTTCTTTAATACAGAATATAACTTCTAACATTTTTGTATTATTAATAATTCTTCAATAAATTAAGTAATACAGTGCACCTTGAACTTCCAGGTACATCAGGCGCACCTGGAGGGCTCCATGCTCAGAGTTTCTGATTCAGTTCATCTGGGGGAAAAGATTTGCATTTCTAACAACTTCAGGGGATGCTGATGGTCCAGGGCCCACATTTTGAGAGTCACTGGAATCACTGTAATCAACAGAATGTGTAAGTATTTGCTTCCATTAATTTTTTTGGGGGGGAAAGCTTCTTTCAATAGTAAGTTGCATCTTTGATATTGCAGAGAAAAGAAAAAGTAGAGCTTATTCTGGTTAGAAAAGGAAGTAGAGATGGCTATTAAAAGTTTTCCTAAAATTTTTTAGTCATTGGCTTTTGCTAACCTAGTTGGACTTACTGTGGAATCTTACTGGAACACTTATCCACTTGACCCTGAAACTACATCACTATATAGCTGGTCTCTAACTTTTTTTTTGTAACTCACCTGCTTTCATTTGATTCATTTCCTTTGGTGTTTTCCTTCCTGTGGGCTGTCTCTCACATCTGTCCCACATACTTCTTTATGAATACAAAGGCTCATCTTTTATCTTTTTATTTTTAACTTTTATGAGTCAATTATTCTTCTCCCTTTTATAGTTGTGATCTTTTCATTCCTTATGTTTTAAAAAGACCCTCTTGTATGTAATTTTTTATGGCTGCCTTTAAAAAATATTCTTCTTTTTAACACTTTTAATTACATTCTGTTGACATTTCTATTTAGGCCCGAGCCTAATGTCAAATACTAGAAGCACATGGCTTCTCACCTCATTGGCACCATCGTGTGTGATATTGTGTATTACATTGGAAAATCTGCTGCTTATAGAAAGACAGGGTGCCATTATATCACATTTTATTACTCTAGAGAATCACACTGAAATTGGAGAAGTCAAAATAAGTTAGAGGATGTAAAATAATGCTGTTACTCTAGTAAATGCACACCAAAATGGAGTTAGTAAACGCCAGTGATTAAATATGTGGACATTGGGGTTCAATTACATGAGCTCAAACCCTGACGCTGCCATTTATATGACCTTGGACACATTGGTTAATCTCCTTGAGCCCAGTTTCCTCATAAATATGGGGATACCAGTAGCATCTACCTCACAGGAATTTTGAGTAGAATGATTAATATTATGATAATAGCACAATGGTCATCAAATAGTTCAATAATATCAGATACAATTCGCTATTAACAAGCCATCATTTTGGGTTTTCCCTTATGTTCAAACTCAGAGTAGAAGGAGTATCAGAAAAGAAGACTTCCTTGGGATTTTAGAAAGTTATACCAAATTGGTAAATTATTTTCAGAATAATCAGAAGTAGCATGAAATGAAAAATTACAAAGGGTAGACATTGAAAACACTGAAAATGTGTTTTGGTTTTTATTTTTTTAAGCAAAAAGGAAGAAAACTTCTGGAAAGAAAGGTTCTCTAAACTTTACTTACAAAGTGAAATTTGAAATTTCTTTGGGTAAATTGACCATAATTGACAGTCAAAATAATTATGGGGAAGAGTAACTTAAAATCCTATCCAATGGTTGAAGAACCTTCATATTAAAAATGATTTATAGTCCCAAATCCTTTTAAAGGTCTATTAAAGAGCAAAGAATACTTTTATAAATCCTTGAAAGAGCTACATATAAGACAAATCTGGATGTTAGCAATTTTTCTATTAGAAAATAAATTTTAATTATTTTATTAGTAAATAGGATGGAAAGAGATTTAAGATCAGTGAGAATAAGCACATGTGGTATTCCCTCCCTTCCCCCCATAAAACCACATATCATCATGAAATAGAATGGGTAATCTTGCCAGGACTAGAATCTTACATTTAGTTTCCAAACTGTAGTTTCCCCAGACGGTTAGCATCATTCAATGAATTTTTGTTATGCCATTATGCAAATGTAGTCTGTGCTCATTATCTCTCTACTTATTAAATTCATCAAAAACTGTCCAGGAACAGATTTTCTGTTTTGTCAACTACACCCACAATCTTGTTTCCAGATTTTTCATCAGTATTTTCAGACCGTGATGGAAAAAAAAAAAAAAAACCAAGAGATGAGAATGATTTCATGAATTTTAAATATGCTGTAACTGTTTCAGTGCAATATTGAAGTACATGACGGCCATCTGCAGTTGCTCCCAGCACACCCCAGTCTCCGGCAGTGCCAGGTTAGTGCAGTTGGTTAGCACGTGGCTCTCACATGTCCATAAACAGTTCCTATGCCATGCAGCTGGCTGTGCAGAGAAGGAAAACGTCCTCGGTGTCAACCTAAACTTCTCAGGCCAGTGGTCCAAACAATCTATGCCTTTGATTACTGAGATTTGTAAATTTTCCAGAAATCTGTTATTGACTTCTAATTTCACTGTGGTCAGAGAACATGTTGTGTTTGATTTGAATCCTTATAGACTTGATTTATAGTCCCAAATATGGTCTTTCTGGGTACCTGTTCTGTGTGCATGAACATGGTATCTTTCTCCATTTATTTAGATCTTTCATTTCAGCAAAGTTTTGCAGTTTCCGAGTACAGCTTTTGCTGTCTTTTATTAAATTTATTCCTAAGTATTTATAATACTATAAATGGTATACTTTAAAATTTCATTTTCTAATTGCTGCTTGCTAATACATAAAACATTTTTGTATACTGACCGTTTATCTTATGAGCTAATTTCAATGATAAATTCTAGATTTAAGATTTTCTACACGAACAATTAATCTAAAGACAATCTAGATTAATCTATTAATCTAAAGGCAATTAATGCTTTTTAAAAAGACTTTCTATACAGACCCTTGTGAAGTTTTACTCTTCCTTTCCGATCTTTACTCCTATTTTAATTATTTGTATTGCACTATCTGGAACCTGACATAAAATTCAATAGAAGTGGTAAGAGCAAACATTCTTACCTTCTTTGCAATCCTAAGATTGAATATTCACCACTAAGTAGCTATTGGTCTTTTGTAGATGTCTGTTAAAAAATGTAGTTCTCTTTTATTTCTAAATTTGTGACTTTTTTATCATAAATTGGCAATAAATGTGTCAAATGCTTTCTGAATTTAGCGACATAATTTTTTCTCTTTGTTAACGTGTTAAGTTACATTGTTTATTAAACGCTAGGTAAACCTTGGAATCTGGGTAAAATCCCAACTGGCCTTTGTATTTCATCTTTTTTCTATACTGCTGTTCAATTTGCTAGTACTTTGCATAGGATTTTTGCATCTGTATTCATGAGTGACATTGGTCTGTGATTTCTTCTTTGTCTTTGTCAGACCTATTAGGGCTATGCCATCATTATGAATTAGTTACATACATAGTCTATTTTCTCAGAGTTTATGTTGATAGGATTCACCAGTGAGGTCATCTGGGCCCGGATTTTTCTTTGTGAAGTGGTTAATTATGAATTCAAACAGATGTACAACTCCTCAGATTTTCTATTTCTTCTTCAGTCAGTTTTAGTAAATTTTCTTTTTCAAGGAATTTGTTTATTTCTAAGTTATCAAAATGTATTGACCTAAATCTGTAATATTCTCCTTTTACGGTTTTGGTGTTTGGCAGCATCCTGGTCTCTACCCGCTGGATGCTGAAAGCAGTCTCCCCAGTTGTGACAACAACAAATGTCTCCAGGCATTGCCAAATGTGCCTTAGGGACAAAACACCTCTGGTTGAGAATACTGTCTTATGTCGGTAGGATCTTTGATGATCTTTCATTCCAGATATCGGTGATTTGTCTCTATTTTTCAATTAGTTAAATTTTCTAGAATATACAAAAGGCTATGCCCCAGATGCGGCCTGTGGATTATTTTGCTGACTTTAAAACTTAGATCATTGATTAACTCTTCTTTCCTAATAATGAAAAAGCTATAAATTCTCTAATATCTGTATCCCATCAATTTTGAAATGTTGTGTCACTAATGGTATCAGCCAGTTAATGGCTACCTACAGTATTATTTATCTACGGAGATAACATATGAGCATTATTGCGTGTTATCAAACACAACTGTTTACAAATGGACTTTTGGTTCTGTGAGAGAAAATGAATATTAATATAATACGCATTAGTCACATAAATTAAATATATCTCCCAGCTGATTGATAAATTGATATAAATTCCAAGGAAGCAATATTCTTTGCTCTTCTAGCTAAGGAAGTCATAATCCGTAACCTCCAGAACATCTACCAGGACAAGAAAATGACAACTTTATGCACCTTGTATTGACTTGCTGCCACCTGCTGGGGGGCAGGAATGGGTTTCTAGTGTCCTTAAAGGGCAAGAATGGTGTGACCTTAGAGGCTGTAAAACTGCCTGTCACATTAAACAAAACATAACATAGGTAGGTACCTTTGGGCCTGAAAGAAATCAGTATTAACTGTGTTAATCGACTGTTTATGTTATCGGTAAGGCTTCCAGTCAACAGGGAGTTATTAGCAGTTAGGTTTTTGGGGAGTCAAAAACTACATTTGGATTTCTCCCTGTGTGGGGACAAGAGGTTGGCATCGTTCAAGGGTCAATTGTATTATTCACTTAGAACCACAATGAACACAGTGCCATACTTTCTCTCTACATACACACTTTTTTCTTTTTCGGCTTGGCCTATCTGAAAGTTTGCAGGTATCATGGCCTTATCTCTGAATACTTAAGCATACACCTAAGAACCACGATATCATTAAATACCTGAGAAATTAAGTCACCAAAACATTTATGCTTCCCTGTTCAAATTTCCCCAATTATCCACAAAATGTCCTGCATAACTTTTTTAAAATCCATAATCCTATCCAGTTCACACTTGTCTTTAACGCAGATCAGTCCTTCTGTGAAAAGTCTAAAAAAAAAAAAAGTCACATTTTGAATTTATCTGAGTGTTTCCTCACAGATTCAGGCTCAACGTTTTTGACAAGAATGCTACATAGGTGTACTTCCAGTAACCTCACGGCAACAGGTTTGTGTTTTCCCCAAAATTGATGCTAGAAATTTTTTCATGAAGCATCTATTAACATTTTGCAAAGGACTTATGTTCCACAGGAAGTTTAGGGAACACCTGTCCGTGAAAAAAAAAGTGAAATGCACTGAAATGTTTAAGTTTGTAGAATTAAAGTAGATAAGGATTAAAAATCATTTTTAAATTAAGAATCTTCCTCATTTCCTTAGGTAAGGCAAACTGAGCTTTCACAAAATTTAACACTCTCCCCGCCCCTCCTCCCCCCAAATCTCCGAAACAAATCCAAAGCATGAGCAACCCCCAGCTTAAAAAAATTAGCTTTTCCCAAGCTCTGTCCTTACTGTATTCAGGAGCTGGGGTTGAAACCAGGTCTGACTGCTCCCACGTTCTTGCCAATAGACCCTCCGGTTCATTTGAATTTTTTTTTTTTTTTTTTTTGCAATTGACTATTCTTGCGTCTACAATTACTCTGGGGTAAAAATGGTGGTCTTTTAGTCCAAATAATAATGAAGACGCTAAAAAGGAAATTTTTATTGTTCTATATTTAATAAGGATCAATCCGTATCGAGTAGTCGAGGAAGGCCTAACCCCTTACCAATGTACGCAACTATGTAAATCATATGTGGGGGCTGGGGTCTTGGCTCCAGATACTAATTACAGTATCACCCCCATTTATGACTTTCCCTATTCCCCATAACTCGATCCTTGCTATTGCCTACTGATGCTGTCATTACATTACCGCAAACATTTTGGAAATTTAAGGTTTTCCTAAAAACCCTAGAACTTAGGCAAAACTCAGGTTTTACTACTGATCACGTAATCTAACAGGCTTAAAAAAACTAGTTACCATTCTGCCCCGCAGTGAGGTAGCAAACAGTAGGAATGTTCGTTTTCACCTCCAATTCAGGGGAGCAGCTTTACCTCCGGGGGATTTTCCGAAGGAAGTAGGCGCCGGTCCATGCTTTTGGGTTCAATTCAAGAAATACTAATCTTATACGAATGGGTAGCTTTTAAACGAAAAAACTGCGAAACCTCCAGCTACTAAAAACCACGCTATGATTTAAAAACTTGAGATATATTTCGGCAGAACATCAAGCATTTACTTCCACAGGTCAGAAATTGCTTTGCGGCGTCTGGGTCTTCTTTATTTAACCATGTGGTCAAACGTCCCCACGTCTCGGCCTCTAGCTCATACTTTAAGCTTCCTGGGATCGGAAGGAGGTCTGTGTATGCGGGGGCCGCAGGCTGCGGGGCCCGGGGCTGGACGCTGGCTCCGTCTCCCGGGCCCCGCAAAGCGCCAAGGCCGGGAGAGGATGAACGTCACCCTCGAGCTTGGCAGGCGAAAGATCCAATCTGGACCTGAAGGAAAGCAAAGGCTACTCGAAAGGCCATAAACCGCCCGGCCCACTCCACTTCCCAGCTTTCCGGCGCCCAGCCGCGGCCCGCTGGCCGCTACGACCACGCGCCTCTGGCCAGAAGCCGGAGTCCCGCGGCCACGTCCGCGGGGACCTTGGCCACGCCCCACGCCGCCGCTCGGCCCCCGGCCGCTCCTCCGGCCCTGCGCGCCCGGCGGCAGGCACTGCGCCTGCGCACCGTGAAGACCGCGGAGCGGAGCGAGCCTTTCCGGCGGAAGGGGCGGGGCGGCGCAGCGCTTCCGTGGCCTGGAGTGGGTGAGTGTGGGAGGAGGTTGCGTGCGGTGTCAGTAGTCGGCTCTGGGCTCCGGCCTCGGGCCGCTGGGGGTCACCCGTCGACGGGGGCGCCCTCTGGAGGATTTGGGGTGGGGGAAGGAAAAGAATATTACTAAACTGTATGGTGTTGGGAGTGCGGGATGTACGGACAGGCAGGAGTCAGCAAAATGGGTTCGAAGGGACGGTTCGTTGGTTTCTTCTTAAGGAAATGATCTGTGAACACTGTTGTTCAATTTTCATCATTTTGAACAGGTTTGTGAATTTACTGTTGTGCCACAGTAAAGAGGCTCGCTCGTTGCCACTGCCAAACCCTGCGAATGATTAACCATAGCATGGATAGTCCAGTGTAGCTACTGCCAAAGAATGAAATTAAAACTCATCTTTTATGGAATAAAGTCCAGGTTATAAAACCAGGGTTTAAACAATATCTAAGTCTGTAAGATACTGTGTCCAGGCATGGGTAGGTCTCTTCCAGCAAACATACTGTATTCAAATAATTTGTATTTCTCACTAGGAAATGAAAGACAACCTAAGCCAATAGTATTATTACTTTAAGAGTTATGCCCTAATACATATACTTTAGAAAACAAAATAAGAAACAGACTACTATAAATTTCCCAAGTTTGTAGAAAACTAAAAGTTTCCCAAAGACCTGTGCAGATTATAAATTATTTCAAAGTTGTCTAGGATGTCCAGAACATTCTTTTATATAGTGAGCACATCACATCGTTTTGGGTTCAATAAAATGAGAACTAAAAAAAAAAAAAAAAAAAGCCAGGAACAGATCAGTTCTTTTAAGGGTTATATTCTATTAGGAGAGACAAAATAAACGTAAAAATTTACAAAACTATAAGAAAAGAAATGGAAATTACGGTTTGAGATAATTTTGAAAGATGTCTAAAGAAAATTTGACATAGACAGTGCTGGTGAGTGCTTGAAACTTTTGCCTCTCAGCTGATTGTTGCCATGTGGAAATGTGGGTCCCTCATACACAGATCTGATTTTCTCAGACATTTGTTGGAGAAACTTATTGGCAATCATTTCACTCACACACCCTCTGTGGGCCAGGAACAAGCAGTTTGTAACTTCTGCAGATTATCCACTTGAGTATTCAGAAATAATTGGAATTGAAAGGAAAAATTCTTGGAAACTGATGGTTAGGTAAGGATTTAAGAAAACAGTGGGGTTTGAGAGGAGTGTCTTAGAAGGAGTAGGATATAACAGATGAGTAAATCTGAGTTGAGAAAGTAAGCAGAAATAATGAGTCACATCTCTTTAGAAGAGGCGTGGGAAGGTGATTGCAGTAAATTGAAAATCAGTTTGGGAAACCCTATATGCCAGGCTGGCTTTTATTCTAGGTCAGTGGTTCTTGAACATACATTGGAATCATCTGGAAGCCTCATGAAAAAAGATGCTGGCCCTTACCTCCACAGTCTCTGATTCAGAAGCTCTGGGGTGGGCCCTGAGTATTTCCCTAAGTGCTGGTCTGGAGACCACACTTAGAGAACCACTGCCCTGGGGTGTGGAGAACTGTTGGAGGAATTTGACGTGGATAGTAAGGAGATCTGTCACATTCACAGTTCGATATGAGCTTTGCTGAGAAATCCAAGATGGAGGCTGGGAGGGGGAGGGGAAGGGGGAGAAAAAGAAGGTCCCCTATTCCAGTTCATTAGCACTGCTTGATGCTGGGCCCTCTTCCAGGCTCTCTCATGCACATCATTTCATACTCACTATGACACTTGTGTTGGTCTTCATATTTTCACATGGAGAGAAGTAGATTTCCCAGGTCCCATAGCTAGTCTCAGGACTCTGAAAGACTAGTGCAGATTTGAACTAGGGTGGTAGCAGTGGAAATGAATAAAACATTTAATGGGATAGAATCGAGAAAATAGAGACTTCCCAAGTAGATTGAGACCTAAAAGTAGAAATTTGGGAAATCTGAGTCTTAACTGGAAAAAGTGAAGGTAAAGTGATCAGAGAACTTTAAGTTCCCTGCATGAATTCGGTATGTTTTCTGTATTACTCTTATATAACAATGACCTGTTTAAAAGTTGCTTATTTAAAAAATTCTGCTTTACCAGAATTTCCTGAAATGACTTGAAAAGGAGAAAGAGCATTCTATGGATGGGTGGGAGATGCTAAACAGATTAATGGCATCTGACAGTTTATCTTCAAGTCAAGTGATTAGCATCGGGAAATGGAAACACGCGGTATAACTATTGACTGAGGACTTTGCTATGCAGCGGACACTGACCTAACGTATTGATTTTGGAAATGCTGTAAGCTTTTTCTTGCCAGAATAGTTATTGAAATTAAAAATATTCTTTGGATCAATTTCAAGACAAATATCTCAAGTCAGATTGGCTGCTGCTGAGCCAATTTTTAATGAAGGAAAACATCCATATGTTGAAATCAGACTTTAAAAAGAAAATCTTTAAAATAAATATGTATTTACTGTAAAAGTAGAAAAATATGTTTTCAAACATTGATTAACTGAGTAATCAGCATAATGGAATTATTGACCCATACAAAATTATAGCATACATTCATTCATTTTGTGAACAATAAACTGTGCTTTGCTTACAAAGATAACTCATAGTCTAGACTGACATCTTAAAAAATCATAAAACTGATCATTACTATAATAGATGTGACATGATGATAAGAAATGGGAGTGACAACTGAAGGGGTGTGGAAAGGAGGCTGGGGAACTGTTTATAGGCGAAGAGACACTTGCGTTGATACTCGAAGGTTGAAGAGGAATTTGTGAGATGATTAAGGGAGAGGGCATTCCAATCAGAACATCACGGGACAGTGGCCGGGAAGTATATAAGAGTGGTATTTTCTGGGACTAGTTACAGCAGTGAGGTCAAAGTGGAGGAAGGAAATGAATAAAGTTGGAGAGCACTCAGAAAGAGTGCGAAATATTTATGTAACGACTGACTTGGCTGGATTGGGAACTTCAGGATTTTAGGCGCCATGTTGGACCCATATGCCAATGTATTCCAAGGCCGAGGCAGGGACTAGCATAGAGCAGGTTCTCAATAAATAATTACTGAGTGAGTGAATGGCTGGATCACAGAAAAGCATTTTTTACAGATAAGGCTGGAGGAACTTTCAAAATATTGTAAGCAGAGGAGTAATATATTCAGGTTTACATTTTATAAAGATAAGTGCTAGTATGGCAGATGATTAATTGATGGTCATAGAAATGGCTGTCATAGATTGGGGTTTTTCATTAAGATTGTGCCCATTGGTAGGTTGCAATCTAAATAAAATAGAATAGAAAAAAAATACAATATTAGACTATGATATGTAACAGGGGTAGTAACCCCTGGAAAACTTGTTTCAGTTCTGTGCCTATGTGGACTGATGCATGCCTCCCTATGGGCTGCAGTCAGAGCTTGGAAGCCATTGTAGGGGAGACGTGGGAACGAGGCTGGAGAGGAGGGAATGGATGTAAAAATAATTTGGAGGAAAACAACTGTGAATCTTAAAATGCTGCTGCCCACGAAAACCTTGCAGGGTAGGGGATGCGCTGAACAACTCATTTCAGTATTTTTGCCCACTCAGTGTTTTCCATTGTATACGAATGCATCGACATTCTGGTTTATTAGGAATGGCAGTGCTTTGGGATGTCTCGCTAAATATTGTAAATGCTGCGAAGTTTCTCTTGTATTTTGGTTGTGCTCATCTTAACATCATAGACTGAAACTATCCTCTCAGGAGTCGTAAAAATTCATTGAAACAGTTTGATTTGCGGGCACGTTCTTTGATTTCTTCCCATAAGAACGCAGGAAAGGATGCTTAGTTACAAGAGTAGGTGGGAGGTCCTCCTCTCTCCATGATTTTGCTGCTCCAGTAGACTTAGTCTGTTGTGTCCGTGACAGATAAGGGTAGAAAGTTGCTCATACAAAGCCGAGTTATATTGCCTTTTAAAAAATTTATAGACTCCTTTAAAATCTGGTTGATTGGCTAAATTAATTGCTTTAGATATGTTATGCACTTACTTATCACATGTTAATTCACCGTGGTGGAAGAAAACATTAAAAATTTTGAGAAACTTGATCTGTTCTGTCACCTAATACATAATTGGGGTCTCCTACTGATAAGATTTGCACATAAAATGTAAACTAATTTTTCATTTTGGCCTAAGCAAAAACAAAAACAAAAACAAAACGAAGATTGCCCGCCATCATCGTTCCGCATTTGAAATGAAGGGCTGTTTGGTGTTCCATTGATGTGTCATGACACCACTCTTCTTACACAGTAATCTAGAGTGATACCATATACATCTGGGTTTATGAAATCCAGAGCTTTCCCCAAGTTCTGCCATGTTGCAACACCTTTGTCATCAGTGTGATCTTCCTGAGCCTCACCCATAAAATAGAATCTCATCTGCGTTATGAGACTTAAGTTGAGCAAATGACATGCACCGTATCTCTCACGTAATAAACATTCACTAAAGGGTAACAGCTGCTGCTCTCTCATTCAGATGGTCACAGGGTTTGAGGACACCAAGAAAATCAGCCTCCAGGGAGAGAGTTGAAGGTGTAAAAACCTAGAATTAATGTACATCTGGATAGCTTTTTGGTTTTGGCATAAGAAGTAAAATGGTGTCATGTTTTCCTGCCTTTTTTTTTTTTTAAAGACCTTTTAAGATTTGTATTGGTATAAAAGGCAGAGAACTTCACAATCCCAAATTGATACACTCTGCAGTATAAACCATAATTTGTCAGATAGTTGACATGGATATTCTGAGAGAGAGTGCGATTAAATTGTAAGAAATCACAATTTTAAATGTTAGAACTATCTATGTACTATTTATTAGATGATTTTTATTCCTCTCATTTAAAGAATGTTATTTGCTTGCATTATTATAAGTGGACATATTTTCATCTAGTAAAGCTCTTGTTAGTTGGTTTTGATTCCATACAAGCTTTCTTTTCTGTATTTGATTATTTGAAGGTCAAAGGTACCTTGAATCAAAAGAGAGAACTTAGAAGGTAGAATATTTCTAGTAAAGAGTCAGATCACACAGGTCGATTATTATTCAAACTTTGTAGTATATTAGATCAACATGAAGTATCCACTCATGAATCTTAAACAAGAATTATTAAAAGTTACTGTGTGCCAGAGCACTATGCTAGATTCTGAGGAACTCAAGAATATGTCTTCTCTAGGAAGATTATCAGGTGGGATGAGGAATAAGCAATGGTAGGGAGAGGTCTATAAAAAGATAAATTAGCTGTGAATAAAAAGGCTGTGGAGCATCAAAGATAGAACATTTGACTGCCCAGGAAAGGTGGGAGAAGATGTGGCTTGGAAGAAGTAATATTGGAACTAAGTAGGACTTTGTCCAGCGAAAAGTGGAAGATATGCATTCTGGACACCTAATTTTTATTATAGCATATAAATGATTTTTTAAAAACCTACCATGCTTAAAAATGATTATTAGCCCACGTACACACATTATTTCAGAGTGCTGTCGAACATCACATCTTAATACGATTCTGATAGAATCTCTGTGCATAGAAGTGTAGCCAAAACATGATTATCCTTTTTCCACCTTGCACATAATTCTTTTACTAGGTTTCTGAGTGTATATTGCTAGTTTTATGCATAATTAGAGAATAAGATAGACGTGTACATTGAATGTAATGTTGATGGTCACAAAACCTGGTAAAATAAGGACTCATCAAGTTTGAGTCTCACTAAGAAATCTAAATACAGAAGGAAGCAGCTATAGGTGATGGCAAAGATAAAAACTAAATCATGCGTAGTTACTTGCTATTTCTCATCAAAATTATAAAAATTCTAAACTTTATCTTACAGAGGGTTTTTAACCATAGCAACCTGTATTTTGTTTGTTTTAAACGTCATTTTGTGTGTTTGTGTAGAGTGGTAGTGGATGTTTTAAAATTGTTTTTTAGAAACATTTTACACATTTTTACATATCCTTTTAAAAGAAGACTAATTTGTACAAAATAGAAGTCATAACTTTCCCTTCCCACCCAAAACAGAAAAATAATGAACAGTTTTCATTCTAGTAAAAAAAAAAATCCTAAAATATTTCCTTTTCCTAATAGAAGGTTATTTTGCTAAAATTAATTTTGTGCTGATTGGCCTTGGAATGCAATTTAAAGAGGTACTTTGGAGCAATAAAGTAATTTATTTCATTATGCTATAAGGTACCAAAAAGTTCAAATAGTCATAAACCCAAACTTGGTAGGCTATCTGTATATCATTGTAAATTTTAGTTTGTCCCTGGAAGCTAGGTGTATGACCTAATTTTTACTAAAGTTTTATAAGTTGGTGTAATAAAGGCGAATGTTTGTTGAGCTGCTACTCTGCCAGGCACTGTTCCAAGCCTTTTACGTGAACAGACTCATTCCGTTTCTCACGGCCATCCTGTCCTCTTCCCTGTTCTCTCAGCTCAAGAGGAGGCTGAGGCACAGGGTGGCTTAGTAACCTGCCCAAAGCTGCTACAGCTTAAGCGGCAGAGACTCCGAGTGGCCTTGGCTCATAACCTCTGTGCTTTCCTGACTCCCAGCAGACTGAGTTAGCTTTCATTGTCTAACACAGTGTGAAGTGGAGATATCAGTAAATCTAAGCAAAGGATCCTCATCTCATTCCACAGTGGTTCAAACTTTAGTGCGTTTACCTGCAGAAATACTGACAGAAGAAAATAAGCATGACATAAAATTTCCACCCTAATGGGGTTTTGTGTGTTCGTATTTGTTTTCTGTGTCGAAGAAACTTTGTGCATCGCTCTTCACAGTAGAGCAATAGTTCCATGATTTGGGTTACTATGAATATTTGATTGGGGGGGGGTCTTAGTAAGAAACTTTCACCCATTTGTACTAACAAGAACCTGATGCTGTGTGTTTTAGAAAATAGAGAAAACACTAAAGCTTGTCGTTTTGCTACTTCAATATCTTAGTTGTATAGTCAACTGGCAAAAATATGTTTTTCTTTCTTTTAGGGAGTCGTAAATCACACTGAGCCAAAAGACATCAACTACAGACAAAATGAATATTCCTGTGCTGCTACCACATCCTTACCATCATTTCCTAAAAGGCCTTTTGAGAACACCTTTCCGAAGTTGCCACTTCATCTGTCACTCAAGTACTCATCTCAGATCAGGAAGCCCTTGTGCTCGGTCATTTGATTCTCTTAGACTCCATTGTACAAAGTGGATGCTGCTGTCAGATGGTGTAAAGAGAAAATTATGTGTACAGACAACCTTAAAGGAATATACCGAAGGACTTTCTGATAAAGAACAAAGATTTGTGGATAAACTTTATATTGGTTTAATCCAAGGGCAAAGGGCCTGCTTAGCAGAGGCCATCACTCTCATAGAATCAACTCACAGTAGGAAAAAAGAGTTAGCCCAGGTGCTTCTGCAGAAAGTCTTGGTCTACCACAGAGAGCAAGAACAGTTAAATAAAGGGCAGCCGCGAGCATTTCGAGTGGGTCAGTCTTTTTTTCCTTTTTTTAAAATTTTGGTCCAGTAGTTTTTTTTCTAAATTCTCTTAAGTCTAAATAGTTTACATTCTAATGGGGATTTTTTTTTTCTTTTCAGAATTTTGAGACTAATTTTAAATGCCTTTTGTTTGCAAATGTTAGTCTTGCTGTGTTGGGGTGGGGGCGGGGAATGCCATAACCATTTGAACCGAGGCTCTGTATTTTAAGAGAATAACAGAAAGATTTTTCTTTTGGCAAAGAAGATTTTCTGGCCCCTGGGATAGCATAGGAATATGAAGAACTGTTCACCAGGTTACTCCTTTTCTCTCTGTAGTCCTACTTACTAGTCTACAGTGACTTCCCTCTATTTCAACTATAATTATCCTTCACACATTTCTGACATCCGTTTCCTGGGTGTTTCATCAGTCTCGTTTCCTTCAGGTACTGTTTGCTGAGTTTCTGGGAGTAGTTTGGCTCTGAGCACAGCCATCTCAATACCAAAATGTATTTTAGAGGAAAGACCTTATCCATTTTCTGTCTAAAATTATTAGATGCTTACTTAATTTCTTGAACAATTGTCTGTAACTGCAAATTAGCTTGGTATATTTTTGAGTTTTTGCATTTTAGAATAATTTAGATATGTTTGGCCACAAGGAATCAAGTCAGTTTTGGATGGCATGAGAGCTTTTCATGACAGCAAATTAGGTGATTCCAACCAACCCTTTCACTAAAAACAACTTGAAATAGTGGGCAAAGTACAGAAATTTTGTGAGGAATGAGTAGATACACTTAAAAATTGACCAGCTTTACATTAGACTTTTATCTCTCAATTTATTGGCCATATGGGGACTAAAACTGCTTAGTTTTTAGGGTAATGGGCATAAATACTTAAAGGTGATTTCAAAAAGAGTTTACCAGCTGTTACTTTTCATACACCTTTTTCTGCCCTTACTGAGAGAACCCTCATTTTGAAAGTACTGTATTGGTGTTAATAATCTTTATGTCTTGTAGACAGATAAAATAGCAAACTCCCAAAGAGAAATTTTAGTTGTGACAGAACGTTTGCCTTTTAGGCTTTAGAGGTTCTTTGAAGAGAAAATGCCCCAGAAAATCTGGAATTAACCAACAACACACACTACTAGTAACTCACAATTTTGCAATGTTATTCTGGTTCTTCCATCTTATGAGTCCCAGTAAACCCTTGTCTTTACTGTAGTTCTTTTATCGCCATTATAAGTAAGAGCAACATGTTTATTAAACATTCATAAAGATGATTAAGACAGAGACCTGCCCTGAAAATTGTGGTAAGGAACCAAGCATACTATATGTCATATATACTTTTGACTATAGTTACAAATAAATGCTTATGTTCTATATACTTTATTGAATATACGCTTATATATCTCTTTATGCCATGAACCATTCTAAACATATTGCTAATGTTAACTCATCTAATGCTTAAAACAGCGTGAAGAGATAGGTGCTGTTTTGCAGAGAACACTCAGGTACTGAATGGTTAAATAACTTTCCTAAGATTACACAGCTTTTCAGAGGCAGACCTAGAAATAGAACTGTCCAACAGGCTCCAGGGTGTGTGTTCTTCCCTGCCGTGCTCAACTAACTCTCCAAAAAGGGGAATTTCTTGCCTTTCTTAACACTTTTCTTTTTTTTCAGGATTCAGTTTATATATTTTTAGTTATGGGCAAGATGAAAAAAATCTTTTATAAATAGTAAATTATTTTCTGAATCACTAGCCGTTTCTAGAGTAATGAGTTGTTTTTTCAATGAGAGGTTAAAGTGCATGGAATTGGGTAGATGGAATGATTACTGCTCATGATGAGAGGCAGGCAGATGTTTGGAAATCCAGCACGTTAACAACTTAGTGAGGTCTGCCCCGGAACGTCTGTGTTAGAGTAGAAAGGCAAATCCCATTTTGTAATTTTTCAAAGTGAATTTGGTGAACATACTAAACTCAGAATTCTTTCTTTCCTATATCCCTATTATTCAGGAATACATAAATAAATGGATTTTCATTTATTCCTTTAGGAAATGTTAAAATACATCACTGATGCTTTTAATAAATTAGGAGAAAGAGAAGGTAGTCTAATATTTTAATAAAACATCGTAGTGCTGATTTCATTTAGTTCAGTAAATCAGAAGATCTCTTTTCACTGTAGGATTGTCTGGGCCCCCTGGTGCTGGAAAATCAACCTTTATAGAATATTTTGGAAAAATGCTTACTGAGAGAGGGCACAAATTGTCCGTGCTAACCGTGGACCCTTCTTCTTGTACTACCGGTGGTGAGTATTGCTGATTCTTTTTAAATTGTAGAGTTGGGGCTCGCAGAGCTCTCTGTTATAACTTAGTGGGAATTTGCATAGTCAGGTGACTTCTAACATCGAGCTGAGTTTGGTCACACTGAAGGAAGGCTGTTCTAGGGGCTGAGGGGGAGGCTGAGGGAGCAAGTTTGGGGCATTGGTATCTACAGACGAGGTTAGCCCAGGTGTAGCCTGGGAACTTAGAGAACTTGGAGGTCACTGCCAGAAGTTGAAAATAATTAAAAGCAAATTTCAGCCCTTCGTCGATCATACCTGAGGTCAGGCCACTCTCCCCTCCCGTAGTTTTTCCTGGCCGCATCAGCCCTGGCACAATTCAAAAAACGGGTCCTTACTCATTCATTATTTTCCTCTTATTGTTGTAACATCTCTTAAGCCTTAAAAACAAAACAAAACTCTTACTGCTCTTTCTAGCTTGTTCCCTGTTTATATTGCATGTTCCGTTAGACAGCTCTGAGACGGCCCATGTGTTAAAGTTGCATAGCTTTGTGGTTCCTGACCTTTCTCAAACCAAAAATGAGGGTCCCTTTCCGGGTAAAAATATATGTAGACTTCGAAAGAAAAAATATACAAGGATAGATAGGTCACTGTAAGTGTAGATTTCTACTTTATTGCAAGAGTACGTACATACATTAAAGTTTGAGAAGCATTAATTATTGGCCCATAGTCCTCTTGTGCTTTGCAGTCAAAGACCCCCTGCCGTGGTTTTGAGAACTCCCTAAGGGTCTGCACTCAACAGTTCAACAGTTTTGGATTCACTGGCAAAGACAATTATATAGGAGAGTAATTTCATAATGTTTAGTTCAGTGTGTTAGGATATACAGGTTAACAATTTAAAGTATAACTTTGGCACATTGTTGACTTAACACAGAGATGATTTCATGCAGAAAATTGCTTTAGAAAAAGTTTTATATGCAGTAAATAACATAGTTAGACGTGGTAGGTCTGCGCTTTAGAATTAGAACCTATGGGAGTCCTAAATGGGAATCATCATAAGGGAAAAGATCATATCTTCAAGGAATTTCTCAATGCTTAGTATATCACCTTTATGTAGAAAAGTTAGCTCTTAGGCAGAGTGAAATTCAAAATCAGGTTAGAACAGCACGGTACTTTCAAATATATGGCTAATATATGGTTAATATGTGGTTAAAGGAAAGAAGTTAATTTCAATAGTTCCAGGGCTTTCAGCCTTCTAGAATTTGCAAGTATTGGTGTTTGCCTAAATGCTGCAGTAAAGTGTGAAATATCACCAGTTCTGTTCCACAGATATTAAATTAATTGCCTATTGTGAACAGACGTTCATTGTACACAATATGTGAGACATGGTCCTGTAAGCAAGGCACTTAGTTAAAGCAGGGCTTCTCAGTCTTGGTGCCAGTGACTTTCTTTGTGGGCAGCTGTCCTGCACGTTGAAGGATGCTTAGCAGTATCCTTGGCCCGGACCCACTAGATGCCACTTGGCACCCTATCCCCGAGTTGTGACAAGTAAAAATATCTCTAGACGCTGCCAGATTTCCTCTGGGGACAAAATCATTCCCAGTTGAGAACCATAAACAATGTTAAGATAACAGTAAAGAAACTGCCCTGGCTGCAGTGGAAGACTGACTGGGGACCAGAAGAAGCGGAAACTAGATAGACAAAGTAGGGCTGCATTCCGAGAGCCTGCGATGATGCTAGGCCACAGCATCTAGATTCGGACCTCTCGTCAGTGGGAAGCCATTATAGGGTTTAAAGTCTTGAAATGTTAAAAAGATTAATTTGTCATCATTGTATACAGCGTGTGGGAGAAAAGCTCAATATGAAATACAATGTGAGATTTTTGGGAAAAGTGTCATAAAGCCCTTCCCCGGGAATGGGCTGATTGAGAATTGGCTCTTATAAGCATTTCAGAATTACAAAATGCAATTGTGTTTTAGGATCACTGTTGGGCGATAAAACCCGAATGACTGAGTTATCAAGAGATATGAATGCGTACATCAGGCCGTCTCCTACTAGAGGTGCCTTAGGAGGTGTGACAAGGACCACAAATGAAACCATTCTGTTGTGTGAAGGAGCAGGTTATGACATTGTTCTTATTGAAACTGTAGGTGAGTGTGATTTTCTACCTCATAACCAAAAACTATTCTAGTGAACTACATAAAGATGAGTGACAACTAGTTTCATTTTGTTCATTCAGCATATATTTACTAAAGGTGGAATTAAATATAAGATAGCACAGATTCTATAGGAGATACGGGTGTATAGGCTATAATCCTACCCTGAAAGAAAAGAAAGCAGGTGTCCAGACCACGTGTCTGAGGGGGTGTGATAAGGGCCGGAGGGGACAGCCAGCACCAGGACGGCCCACGGAGCGGCACGGGCACAGCGCCCGCTGTTGAAGCGCATCTCGCGTGGCGGCCGCGTTTGCTAAGACGTTAACATAGCTGCTTTCTCTGAACCACAGGGCCACGTGCTCTGTCAGCGTATGTCCCTAGCACACAATTACACGTGATGCCAAGACTGAAATGGAAACCCCAGGAAATTCGCATTTTTGTGACAGTCTGTATGTTACTGTATGATAAATGTTTGTGACACAGCCCAACTCACGTTTGGGGCATCGGAAGATTCCAGGAGCAGGTGCCGGTCGAACTCAGTTTTGAAGGAAGACGTGGGGTTACATAAGGTGTGGGCGAAAGGGCACGTGCAGACGTGGGAGCGAGAGGACGTGGCCCAGTGAGAGCGGCCGTTTTCTCGGGACGCTTAGAGCAGAGGGCGTGAAGGCGGAGTGGAGAGGGACGGGGCTGCGGACTGGAAGCTCCTCCAGCTGAGGGTGGACGGAGGACAGTCACCCGCGGGTAACAGGGGAATCAAGGGAGAAGGGGACCATGAAAAACCAAGGGTGTCACTGAGAACTTGCCTTTGCCCGCTTGTCTCATAGACTCAAAATAACCGTGGCTCAAATGAGACGGAGGTTCGTATTTTTGTATGTAAAAGCCTGGAGGCAGCCCGAGCGGGCACGGTTCCACCAGGCCCTCGGTGGCCCAGGCTTCTGTCTCTGCTCTGCCTTGTGGCACGTAGTTCCTTTCCTCGGGGTTGATTATGGGTCAGAGGCGGCAGGTGAAGCTCCGCCACACCCGTGTCCCAGGATGGGGAGGAAGGATGGGAGGAAGGAGGGGGGAAGGGGCAGGCAGGAGAGGTACTTCCAGGCTGGCTTAGCCCTGTTTCAAGAAAAAGCTTTCCTGGGAACCCCACGTAATTTCACTCGTTATTAATGTTCTCTGGGGAAACGGGGTCTGGCGTGGTCTTTTACCTGGTACCTTGATGCTCCTAATAATATTGGGTAAGGATAGGGCAGAGTAAATATTGAACAGGCACCTAGAAGTCTGCCACACCGAGGAAGGAGAGAGTTTTGAGAGGCGCCTGAGTGGCGTGGGGGATGTAGACATCATATTTGAGTGGGTTGAGATTAATATGAAGTCGTCACATGGAGACTATATATTGCTTCTTTTGTAGAAACTCAGCTATAAAGAGAAAGTGGGAAATCTGGTGATAATCGAAGGTGGTTGTGAGTTTTAGTCTAATTTTTTTTTCTTGTTTTGTTTGGTTTTCGGGTGAGGAAGACGAGTGCAGTTCATGAGGGACAAGAGCCTGTAGGCAAAGGCCAGGTTAGAGAAACAAGTGGGGGGCGGGGGGCGGGGGGCGGCCAGAGGAAGAGGTGGTCTCCAGCCAGTGGTTCTGACACCGGGACGGGAGAGGGCGGTGAGGCAGTTTGTAGTCATACCTGCCGCTTTGCGGAGGAGAAGCAGAGGCGGTGTCTGCCTTTATTTCACTGTGTGTGGGTCCATGTGGCCGCGGCGTTGGGGAGACTACGGGACAGTGAGTGCCTGCAGCAGCTGCTGTGAGACGTGGGGAGGCCGACTGAGGGCACTTAGGGGGCGTTGCTTTGACCGGGCGTGAGGAACGTGCAGCGGACGCTGGAGCCTATGACTCTAGTGGCGCCTTAGATCCGCACACGCATACGGAGGCTGGAGCACAGATAGTCGGGTCGATCTGTGGATGGGGCTTTGCAGGGCTGATGTAGAAGGGTGAGAAGGCAAGAAAGCCGAAGGCATTGACTGGCACGGTCTGAGATCAGAAGCCCCGTGCTCAAGCTGCTCTCCGATGGGAGGGGAGCCGAGAAGGAGTTGGAAGGGTCGGGAGAGAATGGAGGCCTCCAGGCTCTCCACTCAGAGACCAAGACTAAGGGGAGGAAGGGCGGGGGAGAGGCAGGGCGCTTAACAGGTTTGCTTATAAGGTAAGACAGCGGTGTCTAATAAATGCTTCAGAGGCGGGGTGTTTGCCGCGGGATCCGATTTGAGCGCGTGATTGAGCGAGCAGAAGTGAGGGTCAGCGTAGCTGAGAAAGTCAGATTGCCGTGGCCACGTTCGCATGCAGTTGCGGTTTGACATTCCAGGTGTGGGTCAGTCGGAGTTCGCTGTTGCCGATATGGTCGACATGTTTGTCTTGCTGCTGCCACCCGCAGGAGGAGACGAATTGCAGGTAACTGTTCTGACTCCCTTCGCCCCTCCAAACACAAAGCAAACCCCTCCGACAGCGCGAGTTCCCAGTGCTGTGTTTCTGTACGTTAATTTCATATTCGCGTGGGGACAGAGACACCATTCACACTAGCTAAAATACTTGAGTCAGGCAGATTCTCTGTATTTTTTCCCAACTTACAGCAGTAGAATTTTATGACCTTGAGCTAATCGTACAACTGAGATTTTCCCGCCCATGACTTGGGAGAGACGGCTCCAGCCAAAAGACACCGCTGTCGCAGGGGTGTTTGTAGTGTTACTGGCTCACAAGTCCCTCATAAGATGTCACGTTGGTTTTGACTGCAACCGCTGTCGCAGTTTATATTTTGTAAAATAAGTTCTTACGTTCCTCCTGCTGTGCAGTTCCGGCATCGACAGCCTGGAGCTGACAGCCTTCCCAGGTCGGGGAGAGGGTCGCTGTCCTGCACAGGACCGCCCTCCAGACGCCAGCAGCCGCTCGGGGTTCCTAGGCTCCCCACGGCTCGGACCAGCGGGCTACAGAAGTGATTCCCACTCCCCCCCGGGCTTGATAGTTCCCTGGAATGACTCACAGAACTCTGGCAAGCTCTGTAGTACAGTTACAGTTTTATTATTGATGATACAAGTCAGGACCAGTTAATTGAAGAGAGAGACATAGAAAGAGTTCTGGAAGGGTCTTGAACTTGAAGTTTCTCTGTCTTGGGGACACATTTCCCTCCTGGCACGTTGACGTATATCACTAACCGGGGTGTTCACCTGCGCTTCAGTGTTCAGAGTTCTTGGCGGGGTTTAAATGTAGGCATGATTGGCTGAATCTTTGGCCACATGATTGAACTCAGGCCCCAGCCTCCACCCTTCCCCAGAAGTCAGACCCATCTCACACGGCTCAAGAGCCCAACCTTCCAGATCACTTGGCCGGTCTTTCTGGTGTGGTTGTTCCCCTTTCTGAGTGGTCTCACTGCGTAAACTCAGGTGTGGTCTCAGGCACCTGTGGTGAATCACAGAGACGCTCCTATCACTCTGCAAATTCCAAGGACTTAGAGATGATGCCCCAGGAACCCTAGACAAAGATCATACAATACCTCCCTTTCAGTTGTACAATTCTAAAAAGAATGGTGACAGCCCGCTCTGGATGCTGCAGTTCAGAAACATTAACTATTAGAATTTAATCATTGAAAGTTGTTTTTTAAAATATTTGAAAAGAAAATTTAGGTGAAAAAAAAATCTGCATTTTTCCAAATCAGCTTTGGCCTTAGGATTTCTAGTGTTTTTTATGAAATGTAATTTAAATCAAGAGATTGAGGCAATTTAGCCATCAGGTTAAAACCTGATGCAGGTTTTAAGGAAAACCTCAAATGTAGGTTGAAAAACAAAGACTTTGTTACTTGAAGTGCAGATGTTAGTGGTGGGTGTGTTTTCTGTTTAAGCACCTTAATGATGGTTGGTTTTGCATCCTTTAGTGTTAGTTCATGAGAAGCGGAATCCATCAGGAGACGGTGCGAAGCGTCTCCTGCCACTCAGTCATGTTTGTGCTGCGGTGCTATATTTGCTCTAATTCTGAATGTCTTTCAGCATATTAGTCTCTAAATTTAGAAGAGGTGTTACAGATGACTTCTTTAATCCCAAGAGATTTCTGTTGAGTAATTATGATTCCTGGTACCCAGAACTTGGGAGGATGCAGAGAAAACATTAGTTAATGAAGTGTATGACTTTCAAAATTTTAGCATTGACCCTGTCTCATTTTGTGCCGTAATTAAATGAAATGTTTCTGGTAAATCTCTTTCTTCTCTTTTTCCCTTTAGGGTATCAAACGGGGTATAATTGAGATGGCCGATCTGGTAGCTATAACCAAATCTGATGGAGACTTGATTGTGCCAGCTCGGAGAATACAAGCAGAGTATGTCAGTGCACTGAAATTACTCCGCAGGCGTTCAAAAGTCTGGAGGCCCAAGGTGAGTGTGCATTCCATTCTGCATTTTTCACCCTGAAGGACTGTGTGCGTTGGAAGAGAGGGTGGAAGCCCTACGCTAGACATAGAATCAATCTTTGCTTGTATGTGAGATTACAATTTAAAAATTATGACAAAGCCAGAGTATGTAGTCATGATTTTAAATTTAATCCTTCAGCCTCTAGATGTCAAAAACTAGATGCGAGGTGATAGATTAGATTGCTTAATGCTTGACTTGAGCCATTTGCAAGTGATAAGAAATCCATTCTGAAAGGAACCGTCCTTAAGATCATGGAGCAGTTAATGATTTGATCATCTCTATTAGAGATTGAGTAAGACGATGCTCTCGATGTGATAACTTCCCATTATGCTTGTTGGGTGCTGCTTTCAATAAGGAAAAGAAGAAAAAGAAAAATCCTATAATAGGCGATGTAGTAATACCGATGTTGGCAGCTTTACCTGCAAGAGGACACTGTTATTAGAGAGCGCGCCGTGATCACCGTAACGAGGGCAGGGATGACGGCGCACCTTCGCTCCCAGCCTCCTCAGTCCTGGCGCTGGGTCTGGCGCCATCTCATACGTGCAGGTGGCGGACGGTCAGCTTTTAGCACTCGCCGAATCAGACAACTGTGACAGAAGGAGTGGGGCTATTTGCTCAACTTAGTTTCATTTTCTGGCACTCAGGCCTCAGAGAAACCTGCCTAGCATTGCCCTTCTCATCCCTGTGACCCCTCACAGTTCCTCCATGCGGCCTCTGAAGACCATGTGGATAAGCCTAAATCTAAATAAATCTCTGGGCTGAAAACCTTGACCTTGAATTAGCAATTTATTTCTGCTATGCACTTAGGAATCTTAGTAAGTTATCTCAGTGTATTCACTTTGACACAGCAATAAAAAATCTCAATTTTACCAGTTGGCTGTTTCCTTAGACTGTAAGAATTAATTGGCAAATGCCAGAGTCCACGGGAAAATGTGTTCTGTCGTTTGAAGTAAAATGGTTCTGGTTTTTCCATTTTCAATAGGTAGTTCGTATTTCTTCCAGAAGTGGAGAGGGGATCACTGAAATGTGGGATAAAATGAAGGAATTTCGGGACTTAATGCTTGCCAGTGGGGAGCTGACTGCCAGACGACAGAAGCAGCAGAAAGTCTGGATGTGGAATCTCATTCAGGAAAGCGTGCTAGAACATTTCAGGACCCATCCCACAGTCCGGGGACAGATTCCCCTCCTGGAAGGAAAGGTTCTCAGCGGGGCCCTGTCCCCGGGACTGGCAGCAGACTTGTTGTTGAAAGCTTTTAAAGCAGAAACTAATGACATTTATCCTATACAATAATTTTACATAATTTTTCCTGAACTGTTTTAATATTAAAAGTCATCTGTGTGCTTATATTTTCAGTAATTCTTTTGTGGTGCTCTCGGCCTCGTTTGTGAATCGTGCTTGAGAACTCTGAGAATGTTAGATATGAATGGCAAAGGCCAGGCGGTCAGGCAGTATTTATAAGGTACCTGTTGTATGTTACTGACTTTTGTTTCTTTCTATTCTTATACCCTGGCACGGTGGCCTGTGGGATAGTTCATCAGTCAGGAGCAGAGAAAGCTGAAAACAGTGAAATATTGTGTACCTTAAAATGCTTTCTTTGGTTTTATAGTCTCTGGGAGTTTTGAGAACAAATGTAAGCAGGAGCTGCTACAATTTTGAAGTCTTCCTTGAGGCTAAAATAATGCACGGTGGGTTTCTAAGAGCTGAAAATCATGATTGACACTTAGTGTCCCAGACTATTCCAGGAATTTCTGAAATGTTCATGTACATGTATAACAAAACAGTTGGAATGTACAGTGATAACTTTAAAATCCACTTGTGGAGGCTGGTGGACCCCACCCATGATAGGTGGGAGATCCCAGAGGGGACTGGGGGAATCAGCTGCAAGTAATGCGGGTCCACTAATCCCCAAGAGTGGGAGCAAACCCCCAAAGGGCCCAGGTGAGGTCGAACGCTTCTGGGTGATTTAGTGTGACCGTCATCAGAGGTTTTGCTTCTCTTCCTCCGTCGCCATTTGCCTTCATGTTAACATCTTTAAAATCCACTTGATTCTAGATAGCAAGGAGCAGGTCTTGTCCTCTGGAGGAAGCATGGCACAGTGCTGGAGAGCATGGGTTCTGGATTCTGGCAGTGTGAGCTTTAACTTTAAGCCCAGATCCATCGCTTACTAGCTGTGTAAGTTTGGCCAAGTAACCTACTTCTCTAAGCTTCAGTTTTCTCCCTGGTCAAAAGGGATTGACATATAACTTTATAGGGTGGGTGAGGATTAAATGAGATAACTCAGGAAATTTTTGCATCGGGATGATACGTAGGAAATACTCAAAGGCTGCTTCCTATTATGTGAAAGTTATGGATACTTGAGGCTGTACAAAGCTTGTGTAGAGTCCAGTTTTTTCCTATGGTCTTATTACTGCCACCGTGCTCTTATGATATTTTACGACTACCTTTAAACCACCTGCTCTAATTAATTTTTTGGATATATTTTATACTATTTGATGGTAGTTATAATTGTGTACATTTGAATAAACTTATTTCTAACCATGACATTTCTCCATTGCACAAAATGCCTTCCCAGAAATTTCAGACATCCTCTATTCTAAACACTTTAGGGTATTCTACACAGTATGTCAGCTTTCATTGTTATTTACATGTCTATCTGTAATGAAATTCTCGATATTGTTTTAGCAAACATTCCTTTACATTTTTAAAAATGAGATTTATGTTATTGTCATATCCGTGTAGATATGAGAGTTAGGTAAAATTTTGAAAGGTTATCCAGTCAATTCACCTTATTTCGAAAAGGACTAGCTTTAAACTGCCCCAGTAGATGAAAAACTGTTTTTTAGAAACTTCCAAAGAAGGAATTTTACCATCTCCTCAAAAAGGGAGTAGCAAGCCTGTCGTTTGTGGTGCAGTGTAAGTGGTGTGGAACAGACGTACACCGCACTATAAAGAAGGTACAGAAACGGCATTTGTTTGCCCGAAATTCAGGTGTGCATTTCTTCTCAGTTCGAACTACTTTTAAATGTTATAAATATAGTCATAAAAGTGCATTAGAAACCCCCCCCCTCCTCCGTAGGTGGTTGTGGTAACCATTGGCCACGACATAGAGGCCAATTTCTAAGATGTTGTTCATTTTTATTTCTGTTATTTGCTATACTGGAAACTATATAATATAGTAAAACCTGTGTGGCCTTAAAAAAAAATCCATGCTGCCTTTCATGAAGCTCAAAGAATGCCATCGTCCCCCCAATCTGCATTCCACCACGCTCGACCCCTGACCTGGGTTTCGACTTCAATACACATAGTCGCACTTCAGCTATGTCCCTAGTAAGCCATGTCATTTGGGGCAAGTTACTTCTCCTCTACACACCAGTTTCCTTATCTGGAACATTAGGATAAGAATGCTTTAGAAGGTCATTAGAATAATTAAATGAGAAATGTAGGCAGCATGCTTAGCTTTCGATGATTAGATGTTAGAAATATTACGCACAGAGACTTGTGACCACTTTTGTTCTCTCCTACAGACTGGCAACATTTAATTTTAGTTTGGATAAACTATTTAACGTCCCTGTGTCTCAGTTTCCTCATTATTAAACGAGGCTGACAATAATGTCCACCTAGAATTGTCGAAAGGACGGTTTTAGTTAAGGGACATACAGTACCGAGACACAGTAAGTGCTAAGTAAATATTTAACAATCATTGCTGCTTCTTAGGGTTGTGAGGATTAAATGAGTTTGTCTCCCTTTATCTGAGAAGGATAATTCTTTTCTGGAAAAAAAAAAAAGCCTCATAAGTTGACTTAGCCTTTGTGAAAAGCATAATCACCATTAATTTCTGTAGGTAGGTAAAAATGTGCTGTGTTCCATACTGAGCTCCAGAATTGACTGCAATGACGTGTACAGTTACAGCTGCAGTTAACATTCGCTATCACAATACAACCTAGCAAGGAATTTTCCCTTCGTGATCTCTCTGTCACGTGGCTGTTGACCTCTTTCCCTAAGCTCTTACAGCGATTACCCAGCAATACACTGAAAACAACAGGTAACGAGCAACATATATATATATATCTCCAGTCTTTATGTAATTTAACCTTTAATGGAGAAGTCAATGAAAACGATTCTAATGTTGCAGTCACCCAGTAGATTGCCGACATAGATGTAATGACGCTGCTGCTAAAAACTAGTCAGCTACAACGACTTCGAGAAGAAAGGCAGCTCCTCTATCTGCGGATTTATGCAGATGGTGGAGAATCCACATGGGGCTTCATATGCACGAATGCTTCCTAAGTCAAGTTTTCTAAATGCCTCAGTTGACTTATCATCTAGGGGGCATATCTGGGGACTCCACTGTAACTCTTGTAGAATATTATAATGGTGGCTGGTACCCTACTCTCTCAATGTTAGCACTGTTATTCAGGTAAGACTAAGAAAATGACAAGTAGAAATTTTTCATAAAAAAAAACAATGAACAGATTTTACCCTATTTGTTTTTCTTTGCTTCCACGATAGTGTTCCAGTTAGTTGGTTACTAAATTTATGAACTTTTTTTTAACCCACTTGACATAAATCTTGGTGATCATTCCTGCCCTATGAGGTTTGTGTAAATTCACTTTTTTTTTGTCATTAGTGATATGTTTGATAATAAACAGACTGGCACAAAGGCCGTTAGAAAATATTGAATGTTTTTTTTTTTTCAGGAAAAAAAACCTGTGCTACGTAAAATGTAAATGATCTCTCAGCTTCACGTACATACTATTGCTAATTCTTTTTTTGGTACACTGGATGTTAAAAATACTATTTTCCAAGTTGCTCAAAGCACTTGATGACCTTCATTGCATACTTTCTATAAGATAGGTCAGTGACAGATATTGTCTTCATGTATAGATACCTGTGGTATTGACTGGATAAGGGGTTTGTACATGATCCAGATGGTAAGGTACTCAGTGTTTTATCTTTAGGGCCTTTCTTCTGTAACCTGCTATCTTAGATTTTGCTCTTTTGGAGAATGGTGCCTCCAGGTATTTTTTTCCAGTAGACTTTTCTGCTTATGTTTGAAATATTTGAAGATAATATTTTAGACGTTAGAAACCAAAACAAAACTTAATATCAGCTTGTATATTAGCCAGGACTGTTGTCTAGAAATAACAGAAACCCTCCAGCCTGGGCAAAGAGAAATTTATTGGTTCACCTCATCATTCAGGGAGAAAGGGGTGCAGGAAGATTTGGGGACACAGATGGTGCTAGCATTCACCATGTCTCATCTCTTCCTGTGTATTGACTTCATTCTCCCAGCTTCCTCCACACAGCTGGGGACGTGGCAGCCAGCAGCTCTGAGGTCCAGGCGAGGGACTTCCCCTGCCTCCTCAGATCTAATTCCCAGAACCTCGAGAAGCACTCAGATTGACCTGCCTGAAAGGTCAAAGATCTCTCCATGGCCAGTGGTGTGGAGTGATATGATTGACTGGAAATACTTGGAGTTGAGGGAAGACCAGTTCTCTAAAATAAATGGGTCATTAGTCACAGAGTAAAGTAGGGTGCCAGACAGAATAAATAAATGTCTACTGCAGATGCTTTACTCTGTTTTGGACTAAGGTGAGATATAAATGAGTATTACTGATATGCTATATTAAAAGATGTGAGCTTCATGAAAAATAATTATTAACCTGATTATTGATAATATACCACCAAAATGCAGTTTTATATAGTCATGAAGGGCCTTCCTAGCCACAATTTTGTCTCATTACTTTGCAGCTCTAGTTCCCACTTTAAGATGTCATAGTTTTTCGTGTCCCAGTTTCCAGTTCCTGGTGGAAACATGACATGGCCTGTTCATCTTTCGGAGGCAGTGGAGTCACCGAGGGAAATCTATGGATGGGCTGCCTGGAATCACTTGCCCACCTCAGTCTGTGGTCAGGGGCTGGATAAAGCATAAATATAGTTTCTTCTTCAGCCATAACAGTTTGTAAGGCACTGTTTCTTCCAGTTTGTGGAGGAGGCAGGCAGTGAAATATACACTTTATACAAGTTTAGGACAAATTATTAGGTGGGCAGGTGGGTTTCCCAGGGGTGAAGTGATTTGCTTAAGCAGCTTCAAACCTCCCTCTCCTAACTCTGCTCAGTAATCTGTTACATGCATTAGAAACAAGCTGTCAAGAAAAGTGTTTTGCCTGTTGACCATATTTTAAATTATTTCTGCTCTTCCTTAGAAGGTTATCCGTCAGTTTAATTCCAGAAATGGCATTATTTACTAGAGATCTGCTACCTTTCTTTGGGATAAGAATTTGAGAAATTGTACCACCTCTTGATAAAACCAGTGATGTTGCTGGTTCCAGAAGCTTTCTTCCTACTAGCTTGTCACTTGGAATAATAGAAGATACACAGACCATTTTACTGAGTGAATCCCAGAACATTTAATTGCCTATGTAGTATCCACCATACATCATCGTCACGGTTATGATCTGAATTAGGTTCACTTAAAAGGGCACGCGGAAGTCCCAATCCCCAGTGTCTCAGAACGTGATCTGATTTGGGACTAAGTTTGTTGCAGATGTGATTAGCTAAGAGGAGGTCGTGTTAGACTTGGATGGGCCCTAATCCAATATGACCGATGTCCATATATGAAGACAATCATGTGAGGACAGAGAGGACAGGGAGGACACTGTGTGATACGCAGGCAGGGAGTGGAGGGATGCAGCTAGCTGCAAGCCAACGCAACAAGGATTGCTGGAAAACCACTAAAATCTAGAAAGAGGCGAGGAAGGATCCTCCCACAGGTTTCAGAGGGAGCACGTCCCTGCTGACGCCTTGATTTCAGACTTCTGGCCTCCAGGACTGCAAAACAATAAATGTCTGTTGTTTTAAGTCACCCAGTGTGTGATGCTTTATTAGAGTAGTATAGCAGCCCTAGGAAAATAATATAGTTGTCAACCCCCTGAGCCTAACTCGGAGAGGGAAATTCTACAAGGATTTTTATTACACTCCTTCCCACCCCAAATGAGAATATATCCTTCGACTTCTCAATTCTGCCTTCGCGCAGTACCCTGAAAACCCATAAACCAAAAGGAACACGCGATTCCTCGTGTTTCTCTTGACAAGGCGCTGTCTGCTGCATGGCTTGGGCTTCTCCCAAAGGACCAAAATTTTAGAAGTCTGGGAGGCTGAGTTCCTGTAAGAGGGATTCAGGAAATTACAGAGACATTCTGAAGCAATTAGCCACGAGCAACAGAAAAGCCATTATGAAATGTCTGACCCACTCCAGGCTTTTCTGCCTGGAGGGGACACTGTGTGATACCCACGAGAGTGTGCGGGACGGATAGAGAATATCAAAAGTGTTCTGCCTTTATAAAACTCACTCTGATTTATTGGACTTTTCGTAATGTGCATGACGCTTCTCTAGTATTAAGCCCTTTCGTATGGTATTGGCGATATGAATTTTTAGCTTAAAATAATTTGCTGAGAAGTCGTAGCAAGGATTTGTATCTAAAACAGAAGTTACCTCATTGTACATGGTATACCTACTTTCCAATGTGTAGAAAGCATACCCAGTTAGATTTATATTCTGTTTGTGCTGCCTTTTTTACACAGTTCCCTATTTAAATACTCTTGATTAGTGCACACATCACACCTGGGTTAGTAGGAAAAACGCCATAGGTATAGTTTATATCATTGTATTTGTAGGGAGCAGACCAATATAGCATAAAGTAATAAATGGCATTGTCCAGGGACCCAGAGTAGACGCACAATAAATATTTATGGAGTGAATGGATGAATGAACAATCCATGACAAAGAAAGGCAAATCAAAGGGAAGGAATATTTCAAATTAATCCAGTTCTCCACTTACCCTAAAATTGCATTTGTCAGGATACCCACATTTCTGTAGGACAATATACTATGTGTCTCTCTAAGCTTAGAGCACAACTCAGTATAATCCCAGAAACACAGGAACAGGCATATAAATACTTGTACACATTTTAAATCTGCTGCCGTACAGATTTATCTAAAGGAGGTGGGGCTGAATATTAGCGTTGATTGTTCTAGGGTCGTGTGTTCCCAGGTCTTGGGCACATTCCTCCTGTGCACCCCTAACCGCGTGCACAAGATTCAGTGGCAAAATGGAACAGAGCTTGGATTTGTACTTGACAGAGCTAACAACATGGGAAGTAAACTTTCCTGTTGCCCAGAAAGAAAGCCAGCGAAGGATCTGTCAATTAAATCCTAAGAGGATTTGTCTTCTGGTCTTTGTTCACCAACATACATGCATTAACTGATCATTTTAGCCATGACCTTCCAGGTAGAATTCAAATGTTGAAAGCTCTGAGGAGTTCATCTATCTATTATGGGTCTTCAAGTATTTAGAAACTGTAATCCACGATGATTAATTTCCTTTTCAACAAAGAATTTTTTAGAACCCCCGTTTGGAAATATGCATGAGTAAATCTTCTAGAATTTCTCTTCTCAGCTTAGAAATTTTTTAGGTTGTGAGGGTTTCGTATGTTAGTATTTACAATAAGACGAATTCTTTGGTCTTTCTCTGCAGGGCACATTTATTAGGTCGACAATTCAAACGTCTTTGATTATGAAATTCAGTAACATACAGGTTGTTGGGGCTGCTTTCGGACTGGACTGATGAGGAGGGGAGTAGTCAGCAAGCCTGGGACAGGAAAGAAGGGGGCATTGGCAGAGGTGGGTGGGGAAAGTAGATACGGAGAGTAAAGCAAGTTAAAGGTGTAGTTTTCAGTAGTCCGTCCCCAGAGCCCAGGCTCAGCCACCCCGCCTGAGTTCCACCTCCAGTTCTACCGTCAGTGTCACGTTGGGCAAACTTTCTGTGGATCGGTTTCCACATCTGTCAAGCAGGCTAATCACAGCTTTAAATAAATGTATGTGTAGGGCTTAAAAAGTGTCTGGAACATATAAGTATTTGCTTCTATTGTCACCAATTTATTATAATAATAATTATTATCATCATCATCATTATCATTTACATGAGACTCTCCCAAGACTTAAGTCACTTAAGCAAGACTAAAACTTTGAAGTATCTTTTAGGATATTCTTCTCAATGGCTTTTGATTATCCTAATAATGTTTTCTGTGTAAGACTAAGAGTGTTGTACAAGCGGAATTGTACTGTGATGGCTCATTTTGTAGTGCAGGGAAGATGGGCCCACTCAGCTTGTGAGTTGCTTCCCCGTCACTCTTGGGTGAACCGAAGAAATCACCTACTACCATATGCTGTTATCCCAAGAGGTACCTCTGTGAAATCCAGAAAGCCTTGCCCATTATTATGGCTCATTTTTAGTTTCAGTTGTTATGAGTCTTTGCTGTTTTGTGCACGTGTGTGTCTGATACAATTTGTGGATTATCTCCTTATGGGTACCTACGAATTCACAGGGTTTCCTTTGAAAATGGCAACCATTAACTTTTTTCACTTTGGGGTCTACTATATCCCTCATCTTTTCCTGTTTCTATTTCCCTGTTCCCCACCCAACACGCATACACACACACGAAAAAGCTGTATGCCATTTTCTCTCCCTACCCCTAATTATTGGGCCCAGAACAAGAGGAAAAGTTAAGAAGCAGCGTATTTACTCTTAGCTCTTGTCCTAGAGTTGTTTTCATTTGCTTGCTGTTTGTTTTGTTCTTTAAAGTATAGACTCCAGAGAAGTGGAAGAGAAAAATAATTGTGAACCTAAAAGAGATTCTTTGCAAGATTTGGGAGATTGGTTATATGTGAAAGCATTCCTTTTTTTTTTTTTTAGTTTTTGTAAGGTAACACCTTGGACCTGATTATATTACATAAATTCATTTTTTAAAGTTTAAAAAATAAACAAAAAGGAATGTAAAATATAACAATTGCATGTAATCCTTCTCTTCAGCTAAAATAAGTATTAACATCTTGATATATAGCCCAGTAGGCCTTTTCTTATACATATACACACACATACTTTTTGTTCAACAAATTTGGAATCAAAGCGTATACACGATTTGAAATCAATTTCAGTTTTCTAACAGTAAATGTAATGAAAAAGAAATTTCGAGAAGAAAGAAAAAAGGTCCTCCCTCTTAGACTTCTTGCTAATTTTATCAATTTCCTTTTCCTGTTCTTTGCACTTTTCCCTCCCTTTGTTTCTATCTAGTCCCGTTGCAACTGGTTCCTAGTTTCCTGTGTCCTTTAAACCACGTACCACACAGTTTTTGATGAGTAAGTTACTAAAAATTTCCAACGTGAGCATGAAGAAGTTATTCCAAGATCAAGGACTAAGAGTTAATATATTATTAACTGACAGACTCACAAAGTTATTAACTATAACACGTTATGTGTGTTCAATCAGCTGATGGCCACACTTACCCAAATATTAGAATTTGGCTCCTTCAGCAGACAACTGATTCTTGCTGGGATGGAAGCTTCAGCTTCATATGGAATCTTTTTTCTCAATGGAATTCTGCTTTTTTTTTTTTTTTTTTTTTTGACTTTCGTATTGCTTGGTTTCTTCCTGGGTTTCATCTTGGAATGACATCAGTAAGTTTCTTCCTGAATACAACCTGACATATCTAGTCTATGGTGACAGCAATCTAAATAGTGGTGACCTTGCGTGTCTATGTGTGTTGTACGTGCTGTTTGGAGTGAAGGGAACAAGAGTGATACATCTGGGTAGTGGTCACATGGATGGATGTACACATCCGTAAAGTATATTTGTGTACTTTACTGTTTGATGCGCATCTCAATTAAAAAAAAATCCTTTTGAACCACCCTCTTGCGAGTCTGTCAGGGATTTAGGCTGGAGATCTAGTCAATATCTAGTAACTGCAGAGACTATAGATCGTCCTTTGTCTTAGCTCTGGAAATCCTTGGTTTTCAGTCTCGGACTGTTCCATAGAACAGCAATACCCAGACATGCTCCCCACCCCACAGAAGGAGTTTGTGGTCAAATACATTTTGGGAATGCTGAACTATCTAGGCCCCTTTGAAAGATTCACAGTGCATATTGAAATATTAAAGGCTCTAAGTCCTACAGCAAAGAAACATGTTTATCTGAACTTGTCTGAAATTTACTTAACCCTGAGACTCTCTTAATTAACATCTATTAATACCTCATTAAGCCTGGTCAAAGCCTGCCTCCCCCCACCGCCCATTAGGTGATATGTACCTTCTGGTTTTATTGTGTATGAGGTCACTCAGGAAGGAAGCTTCTATTTTTGCTAAATTGCACTCACAATCCAGAGTTCATTGTCAAGGTACTTTGGTTAGGGTTTTTTCTTCACATTTAACATTCCAGATGGAACCACATAACTTGCCATTATCCACTTACAAAGGGAAGTTTTTAGAGCAGACTCAACATGGAAGCCACATCGGACGTACGAGCACTGAATACCAGTGTCCAAGGGAAGTAATGAAGCATCTGATAAAATGAGAACAAAAAATAAGGGTGAGGTCCTTTAGAATTCTAGGATTTTATAGATTAAATACTTAGAAGAAATTCAATTAGTCTGTTGTACTTATTCTCTTAATTTGAAGTTCAGCTTATTTTTAACAGACTAGTCCAACATCTGACAGACTGATGAACTAAACTGTAATTCCATCTAAACCCAACATTAGACATTTTCCCTTAAATTGTTAAATTTTATTACTCTTGGATCTTGAGGTTATAATTGTTAAAATGATATCCTAATTGATTGGGGGAGAAGAACTAAGAATATAAAGGACAGGAATGTGGTAATAAAGCAACGTATCATGATTTATTTTTCAGAGCTTATTTTATTACAGATTATAGACTCCTACACAATCTAAGGAGAAAATTTTAAATGTTTTCTACAAATAGTCTTTCACAATCTTTTCTATTTTTCTGTCTCAAAGTAATATATATTGCTAGCAGAGATTTCTTTAAAACCACCGTTTTTGCTAGAATGGCTAAAGGTTTAAGCATATAAGTAGTTGCTACCTGACACTGGGTGAGTTATAATGAGTTGGGCAGTCAGTTTTTACTCCCCTCCTTCGTTCTTTATACCCATCTTCTTATCACTTCTAGATTTCTCCAAGGAGCCTTCAACTCCATGAGAAAAAGCAGCCAAATCTGAAAACATCTGCCTAATCATTCTAGGCCAAGGTGCTTATGTTTCAGATTTCAAAATTTTAAGGAAAGGAATGCCAAAATGCTAACAATTATTTGCAAATTATTTTTTTTCTCAAGGAAACATACCCAATACCTGTCAGCCTCATAGTACTAGACTGTTTAAATTCAGCTTCTGGAGCAGTATTCCCAGTATTCAGAGATTGATTATATCAGAATCATGGAACGATATAAATAGATATATGCTGATTTCTGGGCTTTTCCTCAGACCCATAGTCTGTGAAGGTAGGGCTCGGGTCCTCTGCATATTTAACCTGCCCCATAGGTGTTGATCGGATCACGAATGGGGATTCCTTTTTTAATGCTGACGATGGAGCCACCCATAGAGTTGCTGATGACGGCGGCGAGGCAGACATCTGTATTTATAAGGAATTCCACGGGGTATGTGAATGAGTGCAAGGGTTGAGAACGACTTCGAAGAGTCGATTAAAGAAAGGAGGAAGCTTGAAAGATCTATTTCTGTTTGCCACTGGACTGATTGTTTGTAAATGTGGAGAAGGATAGGCAAACATATTAACCAGACTTAGAGTAATTATTAACGAAGGATGGAGGAAATTATGTGACTAGGTTGAATGCTGTGACTTCGCAGCCTAAAAAAGATTCACGGTGACATTTCAATGACCTTAATTCTTAACCCTGGCTGCTCTTTGGAATCCTCCAAGAGAGAGCTTTTAAAAAAATACCAACATCCGGGCCCTCCTCCAGAACAATTAAATCGGACTCTGTGGGTGCGGGCAGGGAGTGGTGAGGCCCGAGCTGCTGCTTATTTTAACAGCTCCGGGGCCAGCGATCCTGTGCAGCCAGCTGAAGAGCCATTGATTGCTCTGTGACATATGAGAAACTGTTTGAGTCACCTGCTGTTGTTGACATGAGAAGCAGTTCATGTTTGCCTCCAGACCCTTGGAGGCCAGTCTTGAGAAGAAATGAATGCTGGGCATTGTCTTATTATCTTTTTTCCCACCTCTTAAACCAGTCATTAGGATTCACTATTTTATTTACAAAAGCAGTTGCCACCTGCTTTTGTGACATCATTTGTAGCAGTGTATTGCTCAGAACAAACGCCAGAAAAATATATAACTTATGAATTTGCTAGTTAAAATTAGGGGGGGGGGAATGGGGGTCGTATTTATGGAACTCTGTGATCTGTTGCTTGGCAACTTTGAGAGTTGAGCGTCTACATTCCGTGAACTGTCAGAGTTACAAAGTTAGGTGAGCCCAGCCAATTACTTCTTGCTGCTTAAAGGAAATTATTTCTGCATTATGCAAAGGGCTTGAAAAGTGGTCATTTCAGAGCAGGCCATCCACAGCTATGTCACACTTCTTCTACTTGACTCCGGAAATTCTTCTGCCCTTTAGCCCTCTTACTTCTGAAGAGTTTGATCTGATCAGACACAAGGCTGGAGCATCTTGGCAGAAGGAAGCGAGATGGTCAGATTCTTCTGTAACAACATATGCAGGCAGTTACCGGAAAAAACAACTGGATGAGTCCATGAGCAGCCGATTTAAAGCAGGAGAGCTTTGGCCTGAGTGTCACCAGTAAGATTTCTTTGTACTTTGCACCTGGATCTGTCACTATAAATAGACAAGAATGTTATTAGAAGAAAGAGGGCATTGTAAACCCTGAGAGACTTCCTAGGCTTTAATTCTGCATAGTTTCCTGTGCAAATGTCAGTGAGAAGAAGAGCTAAATGTCAGTTATCAGCCGAAATTACGATTGGCTTCTCTATTTAGTGCTCGTAAAATTTTGTGTTAATTATAACATACTCTGGAAAAGATAAAAATGTGCTGAGCATTTGATTAAAACTATAGATTTTTTTGTGCTGTTGTTCTCTGCTCAGCAAAGAGGTGCTCCTGAGTGTTTCACTTCGCTTCGTGTCTAGTTTTTCCCACTTTTTTGGTGAAAAATCCCTTAGAGCAGGAAGAAAGTCAGCTAAATCCTTTACTCCCTCATTTGCATTGTCTTTCGATGAGTGTCTGCTGTAAGCCAAGCCCTGTGATAGGTCCACAGGAAAATAATAATAATAATAATAATTTCGGTTTAATGTGGTAATGGAAACCATAGAAACAAGTAATCAGCACCAGGCGGGGAGATGCTGTCAGCATCTGTGGCAGGGAAACGGGCCTTGGACGGAAGATCTCAGCGAAGCAGGTTTCCTGCGCTGGTTTAGAAGTGGGGGAGAGGACAGGAGAGCCTCGTGGAGGAGAGAGGGCGCCTGAGGAAAGAAGCATTTAATCTTGAAAATGATCAGAGGACCCCAGAAAGCATAAGTAGAGATGTGAAAAATGAGGACTCGTTATGAAAAATGTCCCTCCGTATATGAATGGTCAAATATCTTGTCCAAATTCTGTAAATCTATTTGAAAAACAATTGGATTATTGACTCCAACTTGAGATGTGGGGAATAACTCAAATTAGACCCTAACAAATATGAGGTATATTGCCTTCCGGAGTTTCCAAATGACCAAATCAATGCTTAAAGCTAAAACATCTCAAGTACTTTCCGACTGGATGCCTTGTCTGGTTTGTTCCAAACTACAGTCTCTGGGTTTTTAATAACTCTCAAGTATGTTGACACTAGAAATAATTTTGAGAGTTCCTTTGCTAATTCTGTGAATATTAAGGCACCTGTTGGCCCGGAGAGGGACATCTTCATCACTGCTGGGGACCTGTCTGAAAACATTTTGAGAGCTGGTATCCAAATGTATCTACTTCTCAGAGCGGGGAGAGAACATTAATAACTAGGAAAAATGCAGAAAGGCAACATCTGGTGAATATGTACATAACTTTGAACTTGTTTTCTATTGAAAGTGTATGATCATTACGTGAATCATTTCAACCAAGGCAAACAACAGAAGGGCACAAGCTGCGAGGTTGTTTGTTTTTTGGAACCTCAGAAATGTAAATCTATCCTTTGCACAACTATTGTTTATTCTGTTGTAGGCTAAGCAGCAGCAAGGGTTACAAATGAAGATGAAGGGCAGATTTAGCTCATTTTGAAAGTACTGGTTATATTTTAAATATGCTTTTGTTTTTCATCTTCTTCTTGGTTGATTTTAGCCCCAAGGACAAATGTCTTAAGTTCCGAGCAAAAGCTGTTTGGTTAAAAATTTTGTAAGAGTATAAAGAGACTTTTTACATTGTTATCAAATTAAAACGATTTATGGGGATTATTGAGAAAATATGAAATGAACAATCATTTAAAATGTGTCAAGTCAGGAAAATGTTAAAGTATACAAAGCATAATACTTTTTACTCGCTTTATTTATTCACCACACACATCGAATTCCCATATTGTGCAAGAGGGAGGAATGTTGGCATAAGTCTTGATCATTTGGTTCTGAATCAGTTTTAACAGCAAATATGTAAAGTTCATAAACACACAAAAGGACCCTGCATTGGGAGAATGGAGGTTAGTGTGGTACAGAACTTAAGCCATTATGGAATGTTGGTATCAATTCCGGTCATCCGCTAAGGTTAAAATAAGGGAAGAGTTGCATTTTGAAATTCGTAAGGCAAAGGTCTGGCACAATTATAGATTTTTAAGGCCTGATGCTTTGTTTATTCATTAAATTATTCATTCATTAATCAAATATTTATTAAGACCCTACTCTGAGGAAGGTCTAGGCTAGATGCTGAGGCTACTACAGTGATCTGGACATGTATGGTCCTATCTTCCTGGATCTTACAGTCTGGTGAGGGGACAGTCACCATGGATGCTTTGAAAGAAACAAGTAGAGAACTTTCTTCAAAATGAAGAGAGGTGGCAGTTTCTTAGAAAACTAAACATAGCATTACTGTAAGATCTGGTAGTCACGCCCCTAGGAAATTCCCTAGTTGATTTGTAAGTGTATACAAATCTACACAAACCTACATGTGAATGTTTATAGTAGCTTTGCATAATTGCCCAAAACTGGAAGGAACAAAGATGCCCTTCAATAGGTGAAGAGATAAACCAACTGTGGTACATCTGTAAAATAGGAGATCATTCAGTGATAAAAAGAAACGAGGTATCAAACCACAAAAAGACATGGATGAATCATAGCTCCATATTCCTAAGTGAAAGAAGCCATTCTGAAAATATCACATACTATAGGATTTCAATTATAGGACGTACCAGAAAAGCAAAACTAAGAGAATAAACAGATCAGTGATTGTCAGGGGATGTGTGAGGATCAAGTAGGGGAAGCACAGAGTTTTTTGTTTTTTTTTTTCATGTCAGTGACTCTATTCTGTATGCTACCGTAAGGGTGAATATAAGACATTAGGTTTTTGTTAAAAACCCATAGAACTTTATAGAACAAAGGATAAACCTTAATATATATACAAATACATATTATTTATGTATTAATATATTAATATTTATATATAAATAAATGCATTATTTATTAATATTATATATAAATATATATTTAAAACAATTCTTTAGATCAGGAGATCCGAGGATGGAATCCAAACTATGTCAAAAGATTTGTATTATAAATGTATGAAACAACCTCACTGAAGGAGATGTGTGGGAATAAGATGCTCATTGAAGAGACTTTGGAAATGAGTGGAATTTGTAAGACTACAAGGCTAGAGGAACTGTATTCTGGTTGGTAAAGTTTTTCCTGTGGAAGAGACAGGTGACAATTCCAGACCACTATAAACTATCAAGTCGATGGATGGCGATGATGGGAGCCAGGTTTCTTGCTGTTGGAGTGGGAGGTTAAACATAAACAAGGGGAAGAGGCCAAAATAATCCATGTGGCAATGGATAAGAATTGGATACATCGGTATGAACTCATATTAGCCTGCTATAGACATAGGTGTTTATACAGAAAAATGTAGAGGCTTGTGTATATACAAAGGTTCATATACACATTTATATTATTCTTTGGAAGAAAGTCGGTATGTGCAGCCCATGTCAGTATGGACCATCAGCTGAGAGGGCCTAGAAGCAATACCTTGTAACAACAACCACGCCTACTACCCAGATTTTGTTTTCTAATACCATTCTCCAATAAAGGAACCAGTGTTTCCTGGAGAAATGGCAATTCTGCGATGGGGCAGGAGATATTTAAGATGAGTCGGGAGCATCTTATAGTGCTAGAAAGTATGGAAGGGTCGAAAAAAACCAAAACAACAACCCAGCCAACCGAAAGAGTTTTTGATTGCCAGGGCTGGAAAAATGTGAGCAACAAATAAAGGAGTAGTGGATATAGACTAAAGTAGAAAATAAATATGAGTCCATACTGTCAAAAATGAAATACTTAACTAAATACGTCAATAGGTAGAAAGGACCCATGGTCCATGCAGAACAATTCCAAATAATTTATGTAGTAAATTGATACTCAAGGGGGGGAACATGACTCACCGCTCTCTAAATGTGGGCCGTGTGTGTGACTTTCTTCCAATGAGTATAGAACGGGAGAAAAAAAGTGACTTTACAGTGGGAAAACCTAACACTACTTCGAGTCAGCTGACAAGGGTTCCTGTCAACATGGATAAGCCACAGTGACAGGCTTTACCCTGTGGTGAGAGAATGAAGATGGTCCTTGACCTCTGGGATCTTCCTTCCCAAAGTACATTACCCTCGTGTAATCAGAGAAAAAAAATTAACAACCCCCAATTCAGGGACATTCTACAAAATTCCTGATCAGTAATCCTCAGCATTATCAAAACAAGGAAAGTCTGAGAAACTGTCACTGCTGTGAGGAGCCTAAGGAGACATGACGACTCATATAGAATAAACCTCCAGAAAGGACAAACTTAAAAAGACTTCTAGTGTTGAGTGCTGGTGAGGATGTAGAACAAGGGGACGTCTCATGTACAGCTGGTGGGAAGGTCCATGGATTTCACTCTAGAAAAACAGTTTGGTCTCACCTTCTAAAGTTGATGCCGTGGATACCCTCCCTAAAGCTTAGCAATTCTAAGTATCTACCCAGCTGAAAGGCATTTTCACACATGCACCAAGAGACAAGGGCAAATAAGTTCACAGCAGCGTTTTTCATAAAGCCAAAAAACTGAAAACAAGCCAAGTACGAATAAGTACTATTCGTTTACAGCAGAATGGATAGGTAGTGGTATACTTTCATACAACGTCAGTGACTATGAACAAACTCGGGTCATACCCAGTAATGTCACAAACATAATGCTGAGCACTTTGAGCCAGATACACGTGTATACTTCCATTTATATAAAATTAAATTAACAACAACAACAACAACAACAAAAAAACAGCCCAAACCAAACTGTCACATTTGGGTATGTCTGCTTAGGTGATACAAAATATGAAGAGAAAGCAAAGAGTGATTCCTGTGGAGTCAGGAAACAGCTTTACTGACCACCTGTATGCGAACACCTGCCTTAAAGCTGTCAAAAAATAATTACTGGGTTGGGCTCAGAAATCTGCATTTCCAAAGTAATGCCCTCAGCAGATTCAGTTGCTGTCATGAGTTAGGAGGAGAAGGACGCAGGGTGGGCCACCAGCCTTGTCTCAGGGGTTTGTTGGCTGAACACTCGTACAAGAGCATTGTAGGGCCCTTGAGGCTGACAGCAACAGCCTTCTCCCCCTACTTCACATACAGTTTAAGGTCCCTGTGGCTTGGAGACGCTGCTTCCCCAGTCAGAGGCCCTAAAACAATGGCCACCATGTGTTGCACTCAAGAGATTAATGACTCTCTTCATTCTATAGAAAATAACCTGCATTTCCCAGTGAGCCCTGGTTTCTCTACAAAGAGTGGCACATCTGGATTCAAAGAAACCGAGATACAGAGGAGAAACACAGCATCTGCAGGTCCCCAAGTTACTCCACTGCTACTAAGTCTTATGGAGAAACAAATATAATTACTGTCTTATTTCCTATTCCATTAAGAGCACTTATTTTGAAAACAGCTCCCCAGAGAAAGACTCATAAATCCTGTTAAAACAATTATGAACTTAATGTTCGAGCTTTTCATGTACAAAAGTTGAACAATTTTCCCCTTCTATGACATCAGGGAACAAACAAATCACTAAAGACAATGAGAAAGTCCAACTCGGGTTGACTTCACGGGAGTGTGGAAAGAGGGGGAGAGAGGAAGCAAAAGTTTAAGAAATCAGATGCAAAGAGGCGAGGGCATCCCTCTAAATTCGTAGACTGTGACTTATCAACCTACAAACTTATGAATTGTTTCTTCTCTTGCGTTCTTCAGGATGTCATGGCCAGACTCCTCTACCTGCAGTCCTGCTCTCCGCAGGGCTGGTCCCCAAGACGCTCCAGATGATAAAGGTGAGTGCCGCACCACTGGTTCTGAGCAGAGCCCTCCTGCCAAGGTCGCTGTGTTTATAATTTTGAGGTTTTTGATTGTAGTCCACATGGGTTCCATTTGTCTACCAGAGGTGATGTGTCTTTAGCAAGAAGACAAGCATATTTCCCTCTGGATCTATCCCTGGTAAAAAATGATAGTTATTCCAAGGCAAAAGTTTTCCTCTTCCAATTAATCCCAGACTCTAACTTCTGCCAGAGCTTGGAGCTCTAGATAATGTAATCTGAGCTTTACTGGATGCATCAAAGAACTAAGAAGAGAAAGCAAAGCTATACACCACCAACTGGTAAACTATATTTGCTAATGCATAACCACCTCCCCACTGTTTCAGTTAAATTAGGAATAATACAAGTTGCTATAGTAGATAAACCTCCAAACTCCAGTTGCTTAACACAATATATATTTTTTTCTTCATATAAAGGATAACTGCTCTCTTCATTGCAGGCAGAGACCTTCCACGTGGTCATTAAAGGGCACAGACTTCCTTCATCTTGGGGTTCCACCATCCCTTTGGGTCCCAGAGTCCTTTGTCTTTACCCGGCAGGTGTTGGGGCAGGTAGAGGGTAGAGAAGGCGCCCCTGCTTTTTGATCATGTCAGCTGGGAAATGACGCACAAGTCTGTGCTCACGTTCCAATGGGAGAAGTAGTCCCGAGGCTCCACCTGGATGCCAGGGGGTTCCGAGGTGGATCCCTCCGCTGGCAGCCACTTCCTCGTAACAGCTACACACACCGGAGGGGGACAGCTGGCCATCCTGTCGCACACTCTGATTAGGAGGAGGAAACACACTCATAGGCTTTTCTCATATAATATCCATCTCTCAGGGTTGAATCTTTGAAGATTTAATAAGAATGATGAGATCTCAAATTAGGATATTTTTTAGCATATTGTGAAATTTTCTGGTAATATCTTCGGCTGTAATATTTAAAGGTTTAATATGTATGCATGTGTTGAGAGTGGGGTGGGCGAAAAGAGCGAACCTGCAGCCCCATGGGGTTTTCTTAAAGAATGGAGACAAAGGTGTTTCACAGCTGCCTCTGATGATCGCTCTTCTGCTGGCTTTCCTAATAAAATTTGACTTTACGAGAATAGTACGTTTGAGATGGGTTTTACGCATTCCTCCACGGTTTGTTGAGGCAAGAGAACAAGACAGCTAATCATGTGTGCAAAGACTTTCTTTCTCCCCTTTGCAGTGATGAACGTAAAATTGAAACACACTACATAGCTGGGAGACAAATCTGTGCGAGGGGACAGGAAATTAAACAGCCTGATCACATCATTCATAGTAAGCTAAAGTGACAGTGCATCTGATCTGAGTAGCACAAAGTACAATCCTATTATATTTATGTGCTATTTGTGTTCTTCAGAATTCTGATTAACCCTGCTAATCACCTGTGGCCTGTGAGCGCTGACTGCCTAGCAGTCCGTGGTTGATGGGTGGGGATATTTCAAGGGTGGTCCCATAAGAAGCAGAAATGATAATGCGCCACTGTATGATAGGTCTGATTTGATTTTCCTATCGCCTCTCCTGTTTTTATGGTAAAGTATTGGCGGGAGGAAAGGTGTAAGTGTGTATATTCATAATGATGACTTCTTAATAGATTTTTCCTGTGTGTCATTTTAATTTAACTGATAACTACTCTCTTCATTGAGAGGTGACAGTACATCGAGGCGGAATTATGTACTTTGGCCAAATGATAAGTTATCTTCTGCTTCTCTTCAATTTCCATGTTTAATGTTTGGATTATCCATTTTAATTGTGCTGGAAGCCCCTAATAAAGGGAGTTAAAACAAGCTAAAGATGAAATCGTCAGTACAAGCCAACTGTATGCATTTGCTCACCTCTGATGGACACTGGTCTGCAGATTGTCTCTTTGTAGAAATGTATCCATTCATATAGATATGCAAATATAGATATAGATATGCAAATCAGATGGGCTGGGCTTACTTTAAGTGTGATTCACTGTCATCATAAGAGACAAGTTCTCAAATTCTTCCTCACAACTGCCTTTCAAGGAGTTCACTCTTACTCGTGCTGCCTACAGTGGTTTTTCTTTTGCATTGCTATTCATTTTCATTCCAAGTCTCTGATTTGGTGGTGGCTTTTCCCTACTGTGGCCCCATCGTATGCTCGCTTCTCATATCCCGAGAAGAATGAAGCGATAGCTAATCAAAATCAAAATCAAATGCCGTAAAGCTTCAGCACGAGAAACAGAAATCGTTCAACGATCCCATTTTCTCTCCATTTACACTCTGCGAAAACAATCCTAGCAGGTTTGTTCAATTAAAAAGCTTCTCTTGAAAAAAAAAAGAAAGAAAGAAAAGAAAAGAAAAGAAAAGAAAAGAAAAGAAAAAAAAGCGTCTCTCTTGCAGAAGCAGTTTATGAAGAGCCAGGAGGGATGCAGACTGCGTCACAACCAGGGCGGCACTCACTGGCTAGCCCCGGCCCTCCTCTCGTTCTTAGCGCTGTACCTGTGCCCCACACCTGCATCCCTCTAAGATGAGCCCAAGTTACCCTTGCAAACGGTAGACTGGCCTCCTTTGCTCGTGCTTTTTCAGGAGGTGTTATAGGTACCCGGGAGGAGGCTTTATGTAGTATGACCACGTCAAAGCCCAGATGTGGCAGTATGTGTAAGATCTCCTTGGGGTCGTCCCTCACCACAGATAATCTACTTCAAGGGTCTGCGTCAGCAACCTGGAACCGTTTTTATGTGATGTTATGCCTTTTTCAAGAGTGACAGTGTCTAGAAGAGTATTGACAAGAACCAAGTAATCTTCTAAGCAGCATGAATATGGTTTGTGTGTTACTTTGAGTGTTTGTGTCCATTTTTAACATCTTGTTTTTCTGGTACTCTTTTATTCCCACTTTCATTTCTCTGTGAAGCCTTCTCCAAACCTTGAAAGACTTCTAAAAGCAATAAGAGCTCACCAGACTTCCCCATAAGTCATGTCTTCACACAGGGAGATCTTCAAACTTAAACAAGATGATGTCATTTCTCTCTTTCCTGCCCCACTTGCAATAAAACCCTAATTCCTTACCAAGGCCTTTTATTGCAAGTGTGAATATGACCCTGCTTATCTTCCCAGTCTCATTTTGTGCCTTCCCTTTCTTCCCTCATCTGTTCCAGTTACAATGCTTTCTTTTAATAACTTGAGAATAGTAACCATTCCCTGCCTCAGGACCTTTGCACATGCGTTCTCTTTGCTGGAATGCCATTATCCTAGCTCTGCTGAGCTTTAAACTTCAGTCTGGATTTAAAGGTCACCTCTAAAGAGAGATCTTCTCTGGCCACCATGTTGAAAGTAAATTCTTCAAACTCTTTCCCCCTTAATTTCTACTTAATGCCTAGTTTGCTTTCTATCTATTATTGTATGTGTTTATTTGTTTATTCATTCTTTCTTTTTCTAGAACATAAGCTTCACGAGGGCAGGAACTCGTCTGTCTTGTCTCTGTTTCTCCAGCACCTGGAACAGAGCTCAGCACAGACCAGATGCCCTGTAATTGTGTGTTGAACCAACATGGACCTACCATTGTTGACTTTTTCTTCTTCGCAACATTCCTCCTTATAACGGCAGTTTCTTAGTTATACTTTGTCTCCCAAAGGGGAATTTATATTGTGCTTTTTAAAATTAGAACGCGGTTTTCGTAGAAGCAACCTTTCAAAAACTTGTGTTTCCAATGGCGTCTTTAGAATCCTATTTTATGAGCAGCAGCACATAAAACTGTAATGCTTTACAAATTGAGTGGAAGATAGCGTATGGCCCTGCTGCATATGTACAGGACTTTAGTTATATACTCTCTCTATCCCTCACCCAGGTTTCGTAATGGGCCGAAGGAGATACAGTCAGGTGACCCCCCCACCCCAATCTGAAACATACATATGCGGTTGTAGAAACGAGTGATGGCAAACAGGACTTAGGGTGAGAGGGAGGAAGGAAATCGAGCAGGAGACTACCTGGCACCTGTGGGGCCCAAGCAGGAAAGCACCTTACTTTTCTTAGTAATGTGGGTGCCTTGTGGCTTCCGGGCTTCATTAATCTTCCTTCCATCATGTCACAAGGATGTGCCTCCTTGTGCTGTTTTGGGATCATTTCCAAAGCTTATCGCTGCTGGAGGCTGGGAAGCTCAATGGCCCGGGCATGCTTGAATAGGGGGGGGCTTTCCCCACAGGTTTTCTGATCTGTCTGAGAAGGGGGCAACAGGCCAAACCTGGGGTGGAATAACAAAGGGGTCAATGGCAGCCCAACCGGGCAACCTGCCCCCAGCTTTCCTGGGAGAGACTCACAGCTCCCTGTCAAGCTTCTTTCACAGCCAGGCCAGCTTCTCCCAGACAGAGGCATCGGGGACCTCCCCCTCTCCCAGGCGTCCTCTGTGCTCTGTCCGGAAGTCCAGGAGTGGGGCCCAGGGAAGGGTTCTCCCCTTCCCCTCAGCGGCCATGAGGAACCCTGAAATGAAGGCCTCGCCGCACTGCAAACGGGGAAGCCCAGACCTCAGCGATCACTTCCTGCGGGTGATCCTGAGCTTGTCAGCTGAGTCGTTTCCACCCCGAGGTCCCACACGTCCCACCCCCATCAAGTGCCCTGGGGCTGCTCTCACCCTTTCTCTGCCCTCTCCCCGACTCCCGGTGCCTGACAGGGGCTGAGTTTCCACCTCCTCCTGGTCCGGGCCCTTCCAGCGGGTTCTGGTGAGGGGAGGAGAGGACGCCTCGGGCTCTGGCGTGCACGTCTTCATTGTCTTTCCCCAGGGCCCCGCTGCTTTGCCTTCCACTGTTCACCAAGGAAAACTGCGCCCACGGATGGCTGAGGACCAGGAGGGCCAGCTGCCCTCTTCCCCTCCCCCCTCCCCTCACCGTGCAGCTTGACAGCCACAGCTGCCCAGGGTGTGCAGCGGAGGGGACAAGGTGACTTAGAACAAGCCTCGCTAGCCACAGGGTTCCCACATTCACTCCCGGTGTGGCCTGTCACAGCAGAGGGACCTGCGCATGCTGGCTTTACTTTGTTTTCTAGCTAATTTGCATACCTAGCTGTGAGGAGAGCACACATTTCTTTTAAACTACTGAAGAAAAAAGCTGACACTAGCTGCCAGTAAATCTAGACAGCCCGATAAGCAGTTTGCCTGAGACCCAGGTCATCACCACACTGAAAATGACAGATATGCTGGCAGTTGCCAGCACACCCCCGAGAACTCCAGGATGGGCCCCCAGACCCAGGAACACCAACATCCCCCTCAGATGTTGGGAATTTTGTTTCACTCTCTCTATTTTAAGTCGGGAAACAGGCTAATAAATGGTTAAGTGTGTTTGCCAGAAAATATTCAAGTCTAAGGCAACAGTTTCCAAATTCCCCGCAGAGACTGGACACAGGGGAACGTCGGCAGCCAAGCCTGTTATTAAGAAGGTCACAAGATGCCATCTGTTACCGTGTGCTCTTTACTGTTCAAGCATAACATCGAGCAGGAGGTGGCTGCAGTTGCTTCTGCCCGTGAGCTTAAAAGGTAGCACGTCGGTGCGCACTACAGTGGCCTTAGTGGGCTGTGCGAACAAACCACGTGTTTGCCTGCGGGATGGGCCGGGGTCACGCGGGGCGATGATGAGAAGAGGAAGCATCGATTTGAGGTCTTTCCTTGGTTATGGCTCAAATGTGCTTCGTGATACTGCTGGCTGATTTTCCTAATCGTTTTCTGCCTTGTTTCAGCCCACTGTAAAATATAATAGCTTTCCTTCTTTACCTGTCGTTGTGAAATTAAGGCAGGGAAATGAATGCTTTGTCTTTTATTCCGAACTTAAATACTTTTTTTTAATCCATAGACAAGTTGAAGGAATAGTGCAATCAATATTCACCAACTCTCAATTAGATTCATCAATCTGAACATTTTGCCATATTTGTTAACATGCAACTTTATCTCAGTCTCTCTCTATCGATACTTGCATATACTTCTTTGCCAAACTATTGAGAGTAAATTATAGACATCACAACAGTATGTCCTCAAATACTTCAGCCTGTGCCTCCTAAGAGTAAGAATGTTCTTTTACACAACCATAATACTATTATCACACTTAAGAAACTCAATCGTGATAGAATAAATTTTTTAAACCTAATAGACAGATCATCAAATGCCTTATCCTTAAAAATCTGTCGAGAAAAGATTTTCTCTGTCATCCATCCCCGTGGTTAGCAGCTCGTTCTTTAAGATCCCTCATGTTTTTTGAAGCAGTTTGAAAAGTCTGATGAAAGCTCTGAGCCCTGTCTTCAGAAAGATACCGCAAAGACACCTTTACAAGCCAACAGTGCACATGTCTAAACTCCCTCCAAGTGTCCATGGACTGTAGGTTAAGTGCTGTTCATCTTTGATCAAAATTCTCCTCTTTCGTGTACATACAATTTAGGACCACAGTACTCAGAAAGGTTAAGAACGGTTTGTCTTCACTTTCCAACATTATGTTTTGTGTGCATGCGGCTTCATTTCCAGAAATTCAAAGTGTCAAGCAACTCGGAGAGGGGTAGGTAAGAAATCATATGATTCCCAATCTATGAAAAGGGTACTGAATCACAAACACAGCTAAGACTTGTACTGTGACATACACCCAGTAGGTGGATTAAATGATTAGAGGACGAATACTAGACAGATATCCCAAACTGCGGTTTCCCTGATTTTGAAAGGGCTGATGCTCACTAACCCACACTTGCTTTCCCGACAATCTACATTAAAAAAAACCTGATAACTTGATTAGTTATTAGGGAAATGCAGATTAAAATCTGTAGCATTCTGTCAGGGTTGGCACAACAGTTAAGGGCCTAGTACATAAAGATGGACTTTGTTCATAGTTAGTATCGTTGTTATTTTCATCAACAAAATCACCTGATTTGGTTGCGGTTCTAGGACGAGGATGTGGAAGCTGGCAGGTGGATGCACACAAGCAAACTAGGGTAACATTAAATGTCCTTAATCGAAAGGCCAGCTGAAACTGCCAAGGTCAAGTGCACTGTAGGCTCTGTTTTGTCAACTGTGAACGCACAAGGAAAAGAATCATTAGCTGACCGTACTTCAACATATGTGAGCTTGTTGGTGTTCCTCTCCATAAACAGACTAAAGAAACTGAGAGACATTTCTAGCTCAGAAAAATGATCGAGTTTGGCCAAACGATGGACAGAAATGTGTAACTCCCTCATGTAGTGGTCTAGCAAAAATTCCAATGCCTCTTTACTCTCTATAATCCACCAAATGCCTCAAAAAGTTTTACTTTCTGTAAAACTTTAATATTATAGTATCATATTTACTAATTAATGATTATCTTATTTCTCCAAAAAAAAACTACTTAGAGCCTTAGACAGTCCTATGGGACTTATTAGAGTTTTGAAAGGCTGAGGATTCATAGCCAATGAAGTAATCAGAGCTAATTGTGCAAGATAAGCTTCTTACCTGCCTGCTTTTACTATAGGTGTGAAAAGTGGGTCTTTCTTGAATTTAGCTAAATCATTGTTAAACTCTTTATTTGACTTTAGCTTAAGATATCTTGTTTTAAAAAGTATCAGCATAAAATAGCATAAATAACAAAGAGTATTTTCCAAAGGCTACTTCTTATTTCTCTCCTTTCACTCATCCCTAATGACCAGACCCCATCATATTATGCAAACAAGACCCTCTTTTTCTTTATTGATTAATTTTTATTTTTTCATCAAATTAATTTTTTTATTTTTAAAATCAAAATACACCCGATAACATGATTAGTTATTAGGGAAATGCAGATTAAAATCACCATGAGATATGACTTCACATCCATAAGATAGCTATAATCACAAAGACAGACAGTGATAAACGTTGGTGAAGATATAGAGAAATTGGAACCTTCATTCACTGGTGGGAATGTAATATGGTACAGTCACTTTGGAAAATACGTTGACAGTTTCCTAAAAGTGAAACATATTTACCATAGGATCCGACAATTCCATACTTAGGTATTTATCCAAGAGAAATGAAAACATATGTCTACACAAAGATTTATGCATGAATGTTCACTGCAGCGTTATCCATGAGAGCCATATTGGAAATAACCCTTATGTCTGTTGGCTGGTAAGTGGGTAACAAAATATGGTATATTTATACAATGGGATACCACTCATCAATAGAAAGGAAAAAATACTAAAACAGCTGCCAGATGGACAAACTACAAAAACATTATGATAAGTAAAAGAAGCCAGACATAAAAGATCACATAATGTACAATTCCATTTATTTGGCGTCACCACTCTGTCCTAACAGGCAGAAAGCTGAACAGACCGAAAAAGCAACAGTTTCTTGGATCCTTAAGAGAGGGATGGACAGAGGGCCAATCACTGCCCCCCAAACTGGAGAGGCAGACATTCAAATATGGGGCATTACAGCACACCAAGCAGCGACCCAGCAGTGGGAACCACCATAGCAACCAGTGCCAGGGGTGCAGTATCTCAGCTGCAACTGACAAACTGCAGGAGGCACAAAGCAGAGAAGCCTAGGAACTAACAACGCCCCAGGCATAGGGGCGTCCCTACGGTATTACAAGATTTACCTTCAGGAGCTCGACCAGGAGCCCATAGTAGACACTGGGGGGAAATCCCCTTTGTGTTTCTGGCAGAGGGAGAGGAAAAGAAAAGATGTTGAAATACTCCGAACACTGTTCTTCTTAATAAGGAGAAACCAGTTAACCAGAAATTAGTCCGCTGGGGCTTTATAACCTAACCAACCCAGGAGAAGGGGAATTACCCACCTCCAGCCCACCCCGGCCACTCCGTTCTACCTAAGCAAGGGAGGAACAACCTCAGAAAAACTGGTGAAGTTCACAGTCCAGAGACCTAATCACAGGCCTACTTCAGAAAAACCTCCAAGAAAGCTAAAGGGCATATGAAACTAACTTATTCTGATAACTCCATTTTCATTACAGGCTCGTATCATTTCAATGTCTCCTTAGCTGGTATCAGTACTGTTTTCTTTTTAAAACAGAATGGAAATGTGTACCATAAAAAAGTTTTACCCAACCCCCACCAAAAGCCCCAGGGTGTTTACTAGGAATTCATTTAGTCAGTGTCATCTTAACCTGACTCTTTCGTGTTGGTCAGATTCTAAAGGGAAATAAGTGATATGTGTACAATTTATTGGTATAGCGTAATTGGAAGTGTTAAGAAATTTTACTCTAACACTGGGTTTCCCTTTTTGTTTGCACACAGGTCTATTCCCTCATATAACCAGTTCCTTTCAAAAATCACTTGATGTCAAGCACAGAGTGGTAAGTCCAACCTTTCTGGGCAATCATTTCCAGGCAGAGAGCCTAAATGACCGCATGCCACTGCTCCCAGGGGAGACGTAGCGTCAGGCTCCCATGAGCCTCTGGCCACCACATTTTCATCAACTGATCAATACATAAATTTGTTTTATGTGTGTTTCTGTTTAAAGACACCTTATTTAATATATATCGTCGATTCATTAACATTGAACTTATAGTCGACAGCACTGTAACTCATGCCTACGCAAAGATGAACACATGTGTCTTGTCCATGAACCACCTCAGTCTTCTCGTGCTGAGGAACACTAGGCAGCACGCCAGCACGGCACGTGGGGGCCGTTTGAAACAATGAGATCGCTAACCAAAGGCATAAAACTGCAGAAAAGGGGACACTTGTTCACCGCAGGAGAGTTGCGAGAAGCAGCGGCAAAGAGCCTCTTTCTTGTTCAACCTCGACTGCGAACGTGCATGTCCGGTGACTCACACGTTCACCACTCTGTGCACGTCCGTGAATGACCTCAACAGTGTGCGGTTGACTCTGGGTCACAAATACATTTTAGCGAGTAGGCAAATTCACAAATACGGAATCCACGAATAATGAGGATTGATGGTTTCATTTCCTTTGCACATTTTTCTATTGGCATGTAGCTTTCTTATGATTTGCATAAGCTATTTGCCTGTTAGGATAGTGCTCTTTTGCCTATCCTATTTCATCAACATTTCCCCCAATTTGTCTTTCCATTTTACTGTTAGTATCTGTTATCACTGCTGAAGGAATCTTGTGAAGTTTCTGTGGTTGGGAAGGTGGTCGGTACTTATCTTCCTCTCTCTTTTTCACAGGCCCACCAAATTCTGTCTGGTGATTTTTCTCCAGCACCTCCAAATTATGAAAAATCACGTAAGTCCTATCTAAGCTACCACGTTATACCCATGTTCTGCATTTACCTTAATTAAGGTCTTCATTCGATAGTTTCATCCCTTCCAGTGTCTGAGGCCATTTATGGCCTTTGGCATTTCCGTCTCCTTCCTCCTTCACGCTCCTTGTCACTTCATTGTGCCTCTCCCAGCAGTAAGGAGGGTAGGACGCAGAAATAAAAGCAGGGGGGAACCCCGCAGGAGACCTCTGCCAGGGGCAGCTCTGAAAAGGGAGCAAACATGAGAAGGTCGTGGTGGTGGCAGAGCTTGGGGGCCGGACGGGGCGAGTAGTGTGTATGTGAGGGATTGGAGCTGTTGATTCAAAAATGGTTTGGGACTATCCGTTAATTTCATTTGTTCATTCTAGTGTAGACTCTGTTTATCACGAGCGCTTACACAGTGGCTGTCTGTCTCTTCATGTTAGATGTGAGATTAAAAAGCCAGCCTTTGAGAGACTGATGAGCCGTAACCGACGAAGGACAGATTACCTGAGGCGTGTAAGAATCTTTTTACTTGTCACCCAGCAGTGGATCCCTGGGGTAGCGGCAGTAAGTGTGCGTGGTGTGGCAGTGAGGGTGTCCGCACGTGTGTTTAGTAGGTCAGTGTGGAAGTAATCCCTAATTTACAATCAAGTGACAAATAGGAAAGTAGACTGTTCTGATGAGAGCAGGCCTTGTTGAAGCATTGTGAACATTTCTCGCCCGGAGCTTTCCCGGTGTTTTGGAAACAAGTCTTGAAAGGGGGTTGGAATTTCTCTGTACCGTCCACATTTTCATGAGTGGTATCTGTGATTTGCTGGATTCGGCCTCTTGCAGAAAAGGCATTTTGTTTTCAGTCAGACTGTCCCCCGTTCTGGGGACCCACCCCGGGTGCCCAGTGTCCTGGCCCCACTTTGCTCATGTGCCTGTTCTGTCACTCAACTACTGTCCCCGTGGCCCCTGACATGGCCCCCGCAGAGCAGGGGCTCTGTCTTGCCTGACCAGACTTTCTCAAAACCCAGTAATTTTTAACAAGATGTTAAAATGGGATCATTTATGTCCTAAAATTCTGGCAGAGACCCCTAGAGAATGAGTCGAAGGTATAAAACCTGCTTTCTGCACACACACCGTACCGACTTCCTCTCATTAATACAAATGCTACAACTAGTTTTGCTATCCTACTGCTTTTGTTTATTAATACTTCTCTAAATTGACCTAAAACAACAACTGAGACTTACCTTATGTAATTATATTTGCAATACCGTGGGTTGGGTATGTTAGTTATATGAATTAGGAAAAAAAAATCTGACCGTTAAACTAAAAATGTTATTCGAGTACCACCTAACATGATCACAAGAACCACCAGTTATATATAGATATCACTCCAGAAAATGCTAGTCTATGAGCACCAGCTAGCTAATCTGATAAATTTAGCTAATTGGGACAGGGTTGGACGGCCCGCCTCCGTTCCCAGGTCTATTTAATGGTGGCCATCCAGAAAGAGTGCATTTTTTTCTTGATTTTTCTGCTGCGGGACCTGGTAACTTTCCTATGGGGCATGTCAAGCATGGGAAGGCAGTGCGGTGGCAGGCTGTGTGGGGAGTTATTCGGGGGCATTTGAAGCTGGGGAGATTCCACTGAAAATGAGAGTCTGCGGGGCCGCCAGGGTCCCCCCTTCACTGGAGCGTCGGTGCGCGCTTCTAGGGAGGGTAGACAGTTTCCTGAAAGTGTATTTACTGCAGGCTGGACTCCTGGGAGTCGCCCGGGAGAATCATTTACTGTTGTTAGATAAATAAATCCCTCTCGCGGCACGGAGCTGTACGGGCGCCAAGTGACCCCACTGCCAGTGTCCGCAGCTGTTCCGGGGAACAGTTGCCTTTCTCTCTGAGGTGCTTCCCCGACCCCCTCCCCTAAAGTGAATTCTCTATGTCACAGTAGCCTCTTTAAAGTCAACAGCTCCCAACAAATGAGTGACCATGACATCGTGCTCTTGTTTTGATGGTGCGACCACAGACTAAAAGTATACGCACAGCACCACAGCACCCCACACCACATGGCACTTTTCTTTTTCTTTTTTTTTGAAATATGGGGCCTAGAGTTCTGACCAAACAGTAAATTGTGACTTTTTATTAGATAAGGCAAAGTTTTAATTTGGTTTTTATAGATGCTATATTTCGGTGGAAGAGAACAAGCACTGAGATGTAAAACATCCCAATTCTTGCACGGGCGTCAAGCGGGGACTGAATGACATTTACAGCCATCGTTCACAGTATTTTCACTTTAAAGTGCCCCGTGTGGTGTCTAATGCCTTTGATAATCAACTGCTAAGTATTTATATTTCTGGGCCCTATTTTCAAGAAATTCATGATGTTAAGCTGAAAGCAGAGAACGTTATCACACCCAGCGATGTCGGGACTAAAGGAATGGTTGGGAAGATGGACAAGACTCTTGTGGCTAAGGGTGGTCAGGGGGCAGCAGAGAAGCAGTGGGTGACTAGGTAGTGGCTCCAGGACTCCTTGCCTTTTCTTTTCTCTCCTGCTGATTGATCTGGCCCTCCTGACAGGGACAGGGTAGATGAACTAGGAAGATAAAAGCAGGCGGAAGAAAATGTCTGGCCATTTCATTCCCAGTTTTGTGCAAAAAAAAAAAAAAGAAAGAAAAGAAAAGTAACCTTTGTGGTGGGGCGAGTCCTGACAACCAGGCCATTTTTCTCCAGCTTCCGGAACGCTATAATTCTGCAAGCAAGGCTGCTCATCTGAAGACTCAGATGCTGATCAATACTACGTTTATAGTCTGGGAGGACCGTTAGAGTTATTTAGCTGAGTTGGAAAACGAAGCCACAAAGCTGGAGGCCTGGAGTTCGCTTAATTAACAACTTTGAGGTATGAGAGGGCCGGGATCTGTGGACTTTGGCAGGCTGGCTTTCTTGGACGCTTCCCTGGGCTTCAAACGCCTTCATCCTTCAATTTTTGTCCTCTTTGATTGGAAGAGGGGACAGAAGTTATCGTTATGATCATTTATTAAATTTTCCTTTACAATAAATACTTGGAACCACATGTCTGATCAAGAATCACAGAAATGGTGGTGTGTCCCCGACAGCTGTGGGCTCGAGAGTCCAAGAGTCAGTCCCTTGCATCTGGGAGTCCGGCTGGGCGGGCTGCAGCGCAAGGGCGTGAGAAAGCCTTCTTTGTATTCAGAGCAATGGTCCCGCGCATCGCTGGCCAGGTTGTCCTCCGCCGAGGCGCCGCTGGGAAGCAAACTGGCCCTGGCCATCTGGCGGGCGGGGGGGCGGGGGAAAGGGGGTGGTGACACGAGTCACGGCTGGAGCGGGAGCTTGGGGACAGCAAAGTCACGGCCTTTCACGCCTCATCTCTCTTGGGAGGGGCCCTGAGTCCCCTCCAGGCCCCGCCCAAGACCCTCCCCTTCCACGGCCCGCCCCGGCCCTGGTCTTCCTCTCGCCCCTTCCCTCCTCGCGTTCGCCTCCCCGCTTCCCAGCAGGTCCTTCTCCTCCCTCCAAGATCCTCCCCTTCTCGCGTGCACAACCCGCCTCCTCTCCCTGCTCCTCCCTCTGCGTCCCTCCTTCCCCGACCTTCCCCCTCCCACGATCCGCTCCCCCCACCTTCCGCCCCCGCCCGTGCGCGGCGCGCTGGACCGAGGCTCTAGCGCCCCGACCCTGTGCGCGGGCAGGACCCCCGCCGCGGTCCGGGGCTGCCAGGGCCCCAGCAGCTGCTCGTCCTGGGACAAGAGGCAGGACCACGTGCGGTCATGAAGTAGCCGCCTCTAGCCCCTTCCTTCTTCCTTCCCACCCCTATCCACCCACCCGCCGGCCCTGGCCCCATTTACTCTCGTTTACCAAGACTGACCTTTTCATGATTTCTGTTGACTTGAAAAGGTAATTAAAAGTAACATCATCACCCTGCCCCAGCACAGGGAGTGGGGTGGTGGAAAACCCTGCTAGTGGTTACTTTTGTTCTTTAGCCCAGGTTAGGCTAAATACATCCGCAGCAAGCCATCTGGTCTCATTCCCGAGATCCCTCCGTATGGTTTCCATTAAGCTCGCCAAACCGTGCATTGAAAATGCAACCCTGGACCCACTCCGGGCTTCAGCCCCGGCCAGTCTCAGCTAGAGACGCTCAGGCCTCTTTTAAAGTTCTGAGTCTAGTACCCAGTGGTCCTGGCCTTGCGCTGTAATGAACATGCTTTACTGCAAGAAGTTTCTCCATGTTAATGATTATTATTCATTCGTGCAAAATGTTTTTGAAAGCTGTATGTAAGGCGTAACTTACTAGAATTCTGTTTCAGTTCTTAAAAATCTATGTTAACAGCTCCGCAGATGATTTTGCAAAATAACCCGACCACAGAAATTCAATTTGACCAGTACATTTGTGTGCTTGGGTCTGTACCTCTCCACTTGCTGTCCCTCATTCTTTTAACCCCTCACCCCCACCCTAAAGGCAAAAAACAAATGTGAGTTCGTGGGAAAATATTCCCTCACACTTGGGTTGGGGTTTGTGGTTCAAGGTTCTTAGAATCATAGAGTGCTATAACTGGAAGTTTCTCAGAATTCATCAAAAATAAGTCTGTCCATTAATTGAGGAGACTCAGAAAGTTTGGGGCTTGGGGGCGGTCACATGGCTTATGAGTGAAGTACTAACTCTTTCAGAGCTGTGGTCTAGACATCAAATGTTCCGTCATGTACAGCAACAAGGAAGGGCTTTGATCACACTCAGTTCTGTCGTAACACATCCCCTCTCTCCAGCCCTTTGCTCTGCAGGTCCCTCTCTGTCTTACTCTCGGCCCTGCCTATTTGGGGATTTATAGCCTTTCTTCCTTCTCCTCATTTAGTCTTCATTCCTTTCTTCCTCTTTTTCTTTCCTTTCTATCCCCAACCCCACCCAAGCCCCGACCATGAGATTTTATTTGGCTTTTTAAAATGAAACCAGGTGCGGCATAAAACAAGAACAGAGTAATAACAAGGAAAGACTATCCAACGCCTAAGGAATGTGCTGAGTTTTATGACTCAAGCTGTCCTGGCAAGGAGCTCTGACTTACATGGAGAGGTGGGTGGCACGGAGCACGGACCATACATGGCAGCCTGGCCTTCCCAGATAGGTCGGTCAAGGCAGCCTGTGACTCACTTCACAAAACCAAAGACTCTGTTCCTTGTGGAACAAGACTTCCTGGAGGCTAGAGCCAAAGGATCATCAATGTTTCCCCACGGGCCAGTTCGGCCAGACATAGCAGGGGCCACTGTGAGGTTTGGAGGGGAAGGGATCCTGGGCAGAAGGCCATCATCCCCAGGAACAGAAACAGGCTCCACGGGCCAGGGTTTTTGGTGCATTTAAGAGATGAATAGCGTGTGAGCTGCAAAATGACAGGAAAATTAGCATATATTGTTGTGGAGACAATGGCTCAAGCTCCAGGTGGCAGGATCACCCCAGAGGTGTTTGCTCTTTGCAGCCCAGGGCAGTGCAGAGTGCGGGATAAGCCGGTCCCAGTTAGGAGGGTCTTCTGGGGTGCCATGGCCCGCACAATCAGGAGGAGCAGCTAAGAACAGGAGTGGCGGACTTTACATGAACACCCTGCTAGAGAGACACCCAAGTGCACATCTTCCCATGCTGAGAATCCTTTTCAAATGGGCACAGTAATGGGGTGAGGTGTACGTTTTTTGCCATTACTGAGAGACAGGCGAGAGAGCTGGGAGCTCTAAGGAGAATGTCTCTCTCCGCAGAGGTGGTAGGAGGGGCCTGCACTTTGATGACAAGGATCTGTTCGTGGGCCCTTCATTACACAGGCTTGAGCTGAGACTGGTTTCGACCCCCCCACCCCCACGCCCCAGAAGGCTGCCACTTTCTGAATGAGAATGAACCTCGACTAGCATAAACTGAGATCTCCCTGCAGCAGTCTCACAGAAGGGGGCTTTGTTTTGCCTTTTCTTCTTTTTTTTCTTGTCCTCTCACTAGAATACGCATGGAAAAGCTACGGGGACTAATCCATAATTTCAGGAAGAGCTCTGCTTAACTTTTTCATTAAAGTCTACTTACCTGGAAAAATCAAGTCCTTTAGGACCATGACTTCATAAATATTTATAGCGTGAACAGGCGTCACTCTGGTTCTGCAGGAGAATGGGCTCATTCAGCTTTATTTATGATGTGACACTCGGATGAGTGACATCCGTCATCTGGGTCGGCCCTACGCTCTGTTTCACTGAAGGATGTTTATGGAGTGATGATGCCTGCAAATAGTTGCTATATTTAGTTCCTCTCCTTCCCTAACCCCCCTCTTAGCCTTTTTAACTCCCCAGACCAGCAAAAAGCCAAGCTTATGGTCTAGGGAAGATTTGAACCCTAACGACAAGGCACAGGATCTTGAGCAAGTAAGCGCTGTAGGAGCAGTTGACGAGTTGAGAGGCAATTAGAGTGGGAACAAGGACTTATTATTAGCATTTATACACTAAGGTGGTTTCGTTGGGCCCGTGGCTAGCAGGTGAGGGCTCTCGGCTGGGCATGAGTGGTTTTGACAGGTGATGGGTGCAGGCCTGAGTGAAGAATGCAGATGGATATTTATGAAGCTTCCTTCTAAGGGAGCTTTCTGTGCACAGGATCTCAGATCTGTCCCTGTGCATCCTGGGGTGCTGGGAGCAGAGCCCGCTGGGAGCTCTGTGACCTCAGCTGGGTCCAGGTTTCTGGCGTAACCCAAGGCTGTCCACTCTCAGCCACACCTGGCCCCTGGCTGGGGGACAGCAGCTGCCCATCAGCTGTGGAGGAGGGAGGTGCTTCTAGCTTTACAGCTGCGCATGCCCTGCCTAGGCATTCCAGGCGGGACCTGGGCCCGCGTCAGGGCTCCGTGCTCACCCCTGATCAGCTTGGCCTCCTATTGTTTATCCTGAGAAAGGCCAGGTCTTGGCACCGGGGTCTGCAGTGTTGCCAGCATGTTATTTTTAGAGACGAGAAAATGTTTGCTTTTTGGCAGCTGCTCTTTTTTCTTTTTTTTGGCACACACCGGGATGGCGTAAAAAAGTTCAAGTGAGAGATTCCAAGCCTCGAATTCACGGCGTATGACAGAGGCCACACGGCCACGAACCTCTCAATAGAAGTCTCTGCGGGGCCTAGGAGCTGGCATTCGCGGGCCTCTCGCTGCTGCCCGCCTGGCAGCAAGGCCTCTGGTCCACAGCCCTCGCAGCCTGGACATCTCACGGGTCCCTCTTCAGCGAGTCAGCCGGTCTGACATCTCATAGTTCTTCCCTCCATTCATCTCCTTCTCCGTCACTTCACGGCCTAGTCCAACTCCGTAAGCAGAGAAAGAAAAACAGCCTGCTAAAGCGGAAGTTTACCACCCTTCCTCGGACCCACTGTCACTGTCATTGCCTGATGCATGACAGCCACCCGCCCCGTGGCTGGGAGTGCACTGCTACACTCAGGGAGTGCATTTCCAAGTTTTATGGGACTATTATTCGTCCCCAACGTGGCCCCTCTTAAACAGATTTTTGCAGGCCCTGTGATTTGAGCTGCCGACAATGTATCTGAAAGCATTTTGTATATGGCAATGACATATTATACAAAGGGAAAATGGAAACAAAAGTAAAAAATTAAATTGTTTTCTACCTTCCTGCTCAATCTCTTTAAAAATTACATTTTAATTACAAATATAACACATGAGATCATTCTCCTTTGACTATCATCCCTTTTAGGACTGTCTTTTTTGAGCGTTTTATAAATGCAGTCTCTACGTGTGAGTTTATTTTAAAATTTTATCCTCCTTGGCACTGATAGGCTCTTTCAATTTGAGGACTCAGGTCTTTCTTTAGTTCCAGGATGTAGAGAGGCGAGGAAAAAAGCCAACAAGGTTAAATAGATCTGTATAATAAAGTGCTGAAGGGGAGAGAAAGGGACGTGTGGTCTGAGTGTTAGGAAGAATTTTAAGGGGTTCCAGAGAGAGGGGGAGAAGATGAGGTTTGGAGGAGTTCATGGCCAATGAGGTGAGGAAGATGCCCTAAGGAGATTTTGAAGATCTTTGGATATACATCAAGAATGTGTTCCTCTTTGGTGTTTTATGGAGAGGCTAAGACTTAAATTGCTGTTAATTACTTTTTTTTTTTTCCTGTTGGGTGGTTTTTTTTCTGTGATTTGATGTTTAGACTGAAACACAAGACTGCCTGAGCTTAATATGAGTTACAGAAACAATTATTATTATTTTAATTATTCAGCAAATATCTTCCACTATGTCTCTCTCTCTCCTCTCTTACCTTCCCCTACCCTGTCCAGGCCTCAGTTTCTGATTTTATATAGCAAGGAACTATAATTACATGCTCTAAAGTCCTGCCATTTCTTTATACCTCTCAGTTGCTCCCTCTTACTCATCTTTTATCTACTTACCTAATTCTTTCTTATAGTTAACAGCATATAAGAAGCATAGACAAATAGTTTGTTCACTCATTTCTTTTATCTGTCACCACACGAGCTGTCACAAATAGATTTGGACAGAGAAGACAGCACAGCGACCGAGCTTACGGCAGGTCAGGACTCTCAGCTTCAGGTCCGGTGTTTGAAGTTGTGCCCGCACTCTAGACCGAGGACTCAATCCATAGATTCTCTTGGACCCATTGGAGTTGACCTGTGGCACAGAGGAGAGAGATTTGGGGGAGCTCAACCCGCAATAGCATCTCAGAGCAAATGAAGGCAGATGATGCAAACGACGTGAAGTTATTCATCTTGAAACATCATTGAATCCGTTTTTATTTTATAAAGTATGAAAAATACTTATTAAACTTTTAAAAGTGTGAGGAATATAGGCGTAACCATCGAGGATCCAAATTTTCCTTGATTTGGATTGTGTAAGAAAGCGCTAGTCTTCCTCTCCTCATACACGCATTAGAGTGTTTGACATGAAAAAGAGTAAACATATACAGCCTGTATAATCTGGATTATTCTCCTAACTAAATGGTAATTAAGGCTTGAGTCACTGCAGCCCCAACAGTCCTGACGAACACTGAGCTCCTGGTTGATAGATGCTGTTATTCTCACTAGAGTTCGAGACATGCCTGAGCAAGTAGGAACGCGGTATATCATAGGAATATGGTTTCGATGTGCGATGTGGCCCTTTTCAGATGACTCCGTACATAGCGATTGAACCTCGGTAGGCGGATGTCTGATGGTCTTGAATAAGGCGAAGATGGGGATGAACTCTTGAGTACTGACAGCCTACCGAGGTCAAGCTCTCCTGGGCTCCCCTCATCCAGAATCAGGAATTCGTTCCTTAGATGCTGTACGTCCACTTATTGGAGGCAATGTGTAACATACAGGAGATTTGGGATAGGCTCAAACGCAGAACTGGCATTCAGGCCACCATAGCATCTCAGCGCAAATGGAGGCAGCAGATGCAAACAGAATGAAGTCCAGGAGTCCTCTGAAAATGTAGGGCAGCCAGGTGAAGAGGTTCACTGGGATCCTCAAAGGATTCAGGCACCTTTTCAAGCTGTGCCAGCATTTCCTCTTTTCTAGGATGCAAGATTTTGTGTGACTGGTGCTCTGTTCATCTCCAGAGATATATATACTCATTTACTTTATAATTTCATGATGCTGTATTTTCAATTTTTGGTCAATCAGTAATTGATTGTGGCTCCTAAGTCTTTAGATTTCTTACACCCTCCTTCATCTTCCCCGCAGCTTTTATGTGAAACAATCAGTCCTCCATGCGTTTATCTGTAAATACCCTTCTGGAACTTGGTGTCCAAGGAAAAGGTTCATTTTTAAAGACAGGGATTCAGAAATCATAACCACCTCTTGTTTTGAAATTTTAGAATTTTATATAACAGCACTGGTAAAAGCAGGCCCACCTCTAGAGAAACATGTGACCAGTATCTAGCAAATGTCATTACTGCAAAGTACTCCCCTCAAAACCCCTTGAATTTTCACTTCCTCTGGATTTGCTGCCCGGCATGATGGCACATACACTTTGTTTCTCAAAGTATGGTCTGCGAGGCTCTGCCAGATGGTCTCCTTCAGAATAAATGCTCTCAATAGGCTAATGTTTATATTTGTGTTTCTGGCATACATTAAGAACTTTCTCATGCTATTTAACAAAAAAGCAGATTATTTCATTTCTAGCTCATAGGACCCAGTAGCTTTCTTGCCTTTATGTCTGATGAGGGTTTTTTGTTTTTGTTTTGTTTTTGTTTTTCCCCTTTCGGTGAGGTGACAGCAAGCATGGGCAGGACAGCTGAGCTGCAGCTCTCCTTCCCAGCCGAGGCGGTGTGCCCCCCTAGAAAGGCTTGACAGCCAGTGCCAGCACCAAGGTCAGGTGTGCAGTGCATCAGAAAGGGCCGGTCAGGGGAGCCCGAGACCAGTACCCAACATAAACAGCCTCTTTTAAGCTTCCAAATTTACCCCTCGGCCTAATATTCTGGAATTTGGTGACTGAGTCTCTGCCCTCTGCCCATATCCACCATGCTCTTTTAGAAGCTCATCATATTCCTTTCTAAGCTGTCATCTTTGCACACTGGAATCCTTAATATATAATTCAGGACGGTGGTGACTTTCTATCCCTTGACCGCTTTTTTTTTTTTTTTTTTTTTTTTTGTAAATCTCTAGACTCATATATGGGAGAAGTGCTACTGAATTTTATCCAGTGCAGCCCATTTCTTGTGGATAGCTTTGGCTAGAGAAATGGGTCCAGGCAGACAGCAATCACAGGGATGGTGTGATGGCAGACTGAGGTACTTCCGAGGATGAGTTATACCAAAAGGGATGTGGAAAACTGCTTGGAGTGTGGCTGGGGATTGTAATAGCAGCAGCTCGTGCTTCTCCTCTAGGAAGGAATGTGAAGTACAATGGGAAAAGATTAGATTTCCCCGTGAGGAAAGGGGAGGTTTGGCATCTTTTGGCAAGTGCTAGGTCAGCATGATTTTCTGTCTTCGCGCTATCAAACTTAATATAAGTGTAGACTTTTCTCCTAGTCACCAGCTCCTTACCATCAATTCATTCTTTAACCAACAGATATTTGGTTTCCACTCCCAACCTGTCACTGAAACTGGATCTTTGAAGATCACCAAGGACCATCAAATTGGTATAGGCTCTGAGATTCAACCTCACCCCACTCATCCTTCTGTATATAGTTCCTCATGAAAGCCAATTCCTTGGCCTCTCCTAACAATGTCGTCCTTGTCTATGGCTTTTCTGACTGTTTCTTCGTAGTCTCCTATGTCACCTCCTCCTCCTTCTCCATTAAAATTGGCGTCTCCCAGGGTCCTGCCCTGGGTGCCTTTGTCGCTGTCATTGTTGCTGTCACCACCATGGAGTTATTGCCCTATCCCCTGGCTCCAAGTGTCACCTTCGTGTCTATAGGTCTGATCACGAACTTGCTTCTGAGCTCAGGAATGAATTGTTCACAGTCCCTTCTACACAAGCATGCCCTGCTCAGACAGGAAGCTATTGCGAGACACCTGGCGAGGATGCTAAAGACTTGGAGCAGGATGTTAAGAGTGCAAAGACAAGATAGATTTGTAAAGCACGTGGCAGATGAAATAAACAGGGCTCTGGCGGATTCGCTGCCCTAAGAAAGGGACAGGGAGAAAGGAGATGAGACAGAAGGGGCAAAGTTGAGCCTATGTTTTGTAGCCTGGGTCACTTGAAGGATGGGTCTGCCTTTACTGAGCTAAGGCATGCCTGGTGAAGGGGCAGATCTGAGGAAGAAGATGATGGCTGCAGTTTAGACATTTTGAACATACCACATTTCTGCCTTTTTTTGTCTTTTGAGTCTTCCTTTAGTAGCGCTGCTAGAATTAGCTTCCTAAAACACAGGTCGGATCATGCCATGCTCCTCCTCAAAATTTTTCTTAGCTCTTATTAACTACAAAGAAGTTTAGACGTTCAGTCGCCTCACAAGGGATTCGAAGCCCTTCGCAAGCTGGCTTTGTTTGGTTTTATTATAATCCTCTAGCACAACAGAACCCACCATGCAGTTTCTCACCTTCTTGCCTTTTCTCAAGCTGTTCTCTCAATCTGGAGTGCCTGCCCTGCTTTTTCTGCTTGTGAAGATCCTACTTCACCTTCAGATTGCAGTTTGCATGCTACACCCCCACATAGCCTCCCCTTACCCATTGGAATTGGTAGCTCTTTATTCAATATTTCCAAAGCAATTTATGTGTCTCTTTTCCTGGTATTGTAATGCATTTATTTAAACACATGTTCTGTTGGTGGTTAAACACCTTAAAGCAAGGAAATGAGTCTTACTTATCTCCATGTCTTGCGAGCCACTAGCACGTGACTTTCCACATATTTGTCACTCATTAAATAATGAATGGGAAGCAGACAGTGAGGACTTGGTTAAGGTTAGAGTGGAAGGAGAGTCTGTGGGGGAGAAGTGATTGGTAGGATAGGCTTGAACTTGTTTTAGAATATGGCCAACTGGGATGGAAACTTTGGATTGTGAAGAATAAGTGGAGAATAATAATGAGGGAGGCACTGGATTGCGTGTCATGTGAGGGGCTCATTTTGAAAGACAGGATTCTACGACACAAAATCAGGCATGCATACAATGTAGCCTCTTTCACAGGCGGGCAAGCCAAGTGGTAAAGTTCTTCATCAGCAGGAAATGTAATTATTCTGCCCATTTAAAAAGATATGTGGCCTCTTTGTGTGACCACAAGTCCTGCGCATTTAGCTGTTGCTGCTGGTATGTCTGTCGTCTGACTCCATGAAGAGATGGGACCCTGACTGATAGTATGGTGATGACCCGTAGCTCTGCCTATTTATTTAATTTTGGAAAATATGGACAAGGGGATACTCTGATGAATGAGATTTCTTTGCCCCTTAATTCTTTGCATATGTTACTCTTTCATCAACCTGTATTTATTTTCAGCAACACAAAAGAAAAATGAAAAATATTATCTTTTAATATCGTGATTCCCAGAATAATAAAATTCATGGCCTTCCTTCTCGATGCCCTCACACGAATACATATTTATTATGCTTATATCTATATTATCTATGTACTCTGCATTTACATATATACATATATATGTATGTATGTGTATATATACGTATGTATGTATATGTTTGATGTATCTATGTAACCATCCATCAGTCCATGCTTAGCCCAATCTTCCATGAGTAAAAGGACTGTTAGTTGTGGGCTAGAGATGGAAAGAAACAGATAACCTATATCCTGAATAGTTCAGTTTCTCAATCATCTGTTTTCCATAAGTTCAGATACCACTGTAACCCCAGGTTCCCGAGGAACATATATATATATATACATACAAAGAAAATGCCAGGCAAATGTAGCCTTTTCACTCCTAGCTGAGGTCTGGCTGCTAACCCCTTTGTTGGACCCTCATTCGTGGTAAGTTAGGACCTGTGAGAGCCACTGGCATGCCTTTCGCTTGGGTTTGAGGCCGGCCTCAGAGACTGGAGCATGGCCCCTCTCCTCTGGCCTCATTCGGGCTCTCGTGTGGCTTTTGCAAGTTAAGGGGGCTCCCTGTGGTGGGAGGCAGCCCATGTCCTTGTCAAGTGGCTTCCTCTCAATGGAGTCCTCAAAGAGCCCAATCCCACTAGAGGAAGCAAACCCCAAGGGAGGGAGGACTCTAAAGAGACTCTGCCATGTAGATGAGAGAGCCTTTACCTGCTTCTCATGTGTCACCTCTCCCATTCTTTAGCATCATGACCCTACACTGTCCTTGGCTCTGCCTGACTCCTACTGGGGGAAAGGAGAAGAGCTCTGAGCTAACCCGATAGGTGGAATGTGCAGCCAGCGTTGGTTTACAGGCTAAAGCAAACCAACGCTGCTTTAAATCATGGGCAAACCTGGAAGTGCATGAGAATTAGCATCCTCTGGGGCCACGCTAGCGCCTTCTTTCTCTTACCCCTTGGGCTGTGGATTCCGAGGTCCATTTACATGGCTCCTCATGAGGATGCCCAGAGGGATTACATCCCAAGTCACAGCAATGACTAGTTTGCAAGTTCACCCTGGCATTGAGTTTCCCTTTTTACCTGCTTCGCTCTTTCTGGCTTCCCACTTTTATTTCTGGAATTGGTTTCCAAAATAAATCTCGGTTCTGCTTTCTAGGGCAACCCAGAAAATAGACAGATGATAGATAGGGAGATAGATAGACCGAGACTACAAATGCTGAACAAACTCATTGCATGGAGAATGTTCTGACAGAGATTCTGTTTGAAGCAGGACATAAGGGGACAGGGGCTTAGTGGCCCTTTGTAATACACACTGAGAAGTCTGTGGACCGCTCATTAGGAATTGCCGTTAAAATAAAACTAGAGAACACTGAAACCAAGAAATGGCCTCTCTCATCTAGAAATCTTAAAGACTGGAAAGACACCATTCTGGGATGGCTTGGGAGGAACCCTACAGGCCAGGGGACAGCTAGGCAAATTTCCCTGGCCCTGGCCCAGTGTATACTCGCTTGGTTTTACTTGTCTGATGGTGGGGACAGATCAGCTATTCCTGTGCGTCTCTGCAAACATGTGGAACCTTTCGATGCAATGGAATTGGCTGGGAGCTTTTATGTGCTTTGAGTTCTTGGGCTGAGTCCTTTTAAACAAGGTGCGGAATAAGAATATTTAGTGTCTTCTTTCATTACATTAAAACTAAAGTGTCTTTCATTATCTGTTAAAAGAAACTGTTTGCTCTTCTACAGAAAACATTTGAAATGTGGTCAGGGGTCACAACTGCAGGAGCCTGGAAGAAGTCAGAAACAGGTGGTGGGACAAGGAGGGGGTGGAGCTGGAGAGATCAAGATGAGCAGGGAAAAACTTTTCCATTCCCATCTGACTACTCCCTAACTCATCTCACCAGATTAAGTACCCACCGTCTGGTAAAATATGTTTAAGCCACCCTCAAGATGTCTGCAGACAATCCAAGGGTGATGATTTAGTGTTTAATCAGAAGAGAAAATTTTTAGATCTCTCAAACTCTGAAGTGGGCAGAAAAATATTTTTAGCTTTTTTTTTTTTTTCTCTCTCTCTCTCCGTTAAGGATGTTGTGTCTTGAAAATGTCGAGATGTCATTTTTGCTCTAACTGCCTTGCAAGGATTCTGCTTTCTGACCATTTTGCTTCAAAAGGTGGACTTTCACCCGTTTCGAAAGCGTCATAGAATCAGAGCACAGCATGTCCTCGAATAGGGTTTCGTTATCACGTTGATGCGATGCTGTAGGCCAGCTCAGTTCAGTTAGCCTATGATGAGACGGTTTTGTCCTACGTCACTTTAAGTTGTAGAACCTATTGACGACGTTAAGTGAGGACTTAACTGTATGTTGTACGTTACCCGTTAGGTGGGAAAAGTTCTTATAGAGATCTTCTAGTTTCAACCTCTATTTTTTTTAAGATGCTGCCAAGCCAGGTTTCAGACCCAGGCGATTTCACTCCGTGGTCATGTCCGTCATGGCTGGAAAACATCGTCTGTGTTCCAGATATTCTCACTCAGTCGGGTAGAAAAGCCACCTGTAGGACTGACGTAGGGGAACATAATTTTGAAGTGTGAAATGGAGGTAGATTCTCTGCTCCGCATCTAGAATTCCATCGACAGTTGGTATTAACTAACATTTACCTTAGCTCTGTCAAAAAGGAGTCCCAAGAGGGTATAGCGGTGCATTTCCTTTCTCCTGTGCAGCTCCTGCTGGTGCGAGGATTTGCATTTCCCTGTCTCACAGATCAGCTCTCAGGAAAGAATTATGAAGGGAAGTCTGCTGACCCTGAGACCCTCCAGACCCCGGTCAGAGATAGAACGGCCCCTGGTCCCCAGAGTCACTGCACTTTATTTACCCCAAGGCCTGCTTTCTGGGCACTTGCTTTCTTAGTTAATTGCAGTTTTTTTTGTAAAGAGAAACCTCATTTTGGGTGGGACCGTTCTGTTTTGAGAGAGTGATAAAAGTAAGAATGTTGGCGGGGGCCCCTTGAATATTTGTGGTTGATGACTCCTTAGCAAGGAGTCCCAGGCACCTCGGTTATCCTGTGACTTTGTGCACAGGTTCTACGGCGCTGCTGGGAAGGATTCTTCGTTTCCCCTTCATCGTCTTCTGGGAGCCTGGGCGACGTCGCTGGGCTGCCATCCCCTTCCTTCCTTCCCTTCCCCTTTGGGCACCCTGAGCTCCTCTCAGTCCTTCCGCTTCCCCATGGGTTAAAAGCGCTGTGGAGACTTGATTTCTGTTTTGGCAACTTGATTTCTGTTTTGGCAACTGGTGAGATGTGCCTTCCTCTTCAAATCATTTCCCAATCTCTAACCGCCACCCCCCCCCACCCCAACACACACACACCCACCTTCGGCAGCCGAGTTCTGATACGATGCTTCCGACTGTGGGTGAAAAGATGTGTGTGCTCATCGCGCGCCCTGATATTCCCCCTTGCTCCCCTGTGGCCAGTGCCGCAGCCCTGTTACATGGTCAAGGAGTTTAGGGGCCCCCAGATGGAGCCGATCAGCTGCAGGCACGTTATAGAAAAACACAGCCTTGAGTCTCAGCTTAAAATATATTTAGCACGACAGGGATATACGTTTATGTGTGACCTTGGATTAAATTCAAGCAGGGGCTTGGAGGTGCCCAGGTTCACATGCAGGGGAAGATGGGAGAGCCTGTGGTCCGTTCTGTCATGGGCGGCTCTGACCCCAGGCACTCCACAAAGTGGCTGGAAGCCCATTAACAGGGGGGAAAAATTACCAAACTGATGAGCATTTTCTTCATATTTCTGGCTTTTCTCAACCACAGGGGAAATGTGATGTAGGTGTGTGGAATCTCAAGGAAGAGAAAAATGTATACAAAATGAGAAGCCACTCCTGCCTGTAGGCTAGCAAAAAGCAAAGAAATCTGATTTACTTGAGTATTTTCACTAAATATCAGCCACCATAAAACAAACTTGGTATTTGAATCAAATGAGAGAACTTGATTCAATCACCTAAAAAATAGCTAGCTATTGGATGAAAAAAATGAAGGGAAAATAGTATCTGATTAGTGACTGGTTGTTTTCAAAGTGGCCTTTTTTACATTATCTCATTTTTATAAAAAGTAAATTTGATTTTTGCAAATGTTAGAGTGAAACAGTTCATAATTTTTTACAATGAGCAAAAGATGTATTTATAAGCATGCAAGTTGTGAACCTCTTTGGCTGCTTTATATATTTTTAATCTACCATCACAGATTTATGGGGAAGGTCTTGAATGGGTAGAACTTTGAAAAGTGTTATTTTAGCTTAGTGCACTTTTTCATTCTGTCTCTCTCTCTTCCTCCCTCCTTCCCTCCCTCCGTCTCTTTCTCTGGTACCTTCCTTTAAATGGTGAACTATTACTTGCATTTGGATAGACTATTATTTACCTTGCAAAACATCATTTTCCCCCTCACTAAAATCTCATCAATGCCCAACTTCATTAAGATAAATGGAATTATTCATCCGCTCTGACTCCCGCCCCTTTGGCTATGGGGTCAATACAATGATGTTTAAGCAGGAGAGGGTAAGGCTGGTGGATGCTTTTAAATGTCGCTAAGTCACTCAGGAAGGAGCCTGCAGCTGTACTGAACGATGGAGATGCTCTCAACTGTAGTGGCTACTGGTGACTTGATGAGAACGGTCCCATTACGACCATGGCTGTTCAAAACTTGCATTTTGCAACAGTTGTAACTAGCAGCGGGCATTTCCTAAACTTACTTGAAATACCTGAAAAGTGAAAAATCAGAACAAAGCAAACAAACCGAACCCTGAGGCTAACAAGCGGTCAAGGATGGCAACCAAGAAAGAAAAAGAAACAAGAGTATAGCCAACCTTTTTTTTTTTTAATTAGAGTATATTATACTTCCAAACTGGATACACTAGAAATCGGCAATGCAACATAAGATGCAAAGGAATATACCAGTTACTGTCAAAATGACCCTGTACAGCCTTGTAATGCAAAAAGCTTTATACAATACAAATTTTCAGTAATGTACACAAACCTTGACAGTATGATCATCTGAACATAATATGAGGGGTTAAAAAAAAAAGGAAAGAAGAAAGAAAGTGCTGAGAACACTAACTGCATTACTCTATGGAAAAATAAGCTAGCTTTCATTGAAGAATGCAGAGTGAAAACAGAATCGAAGTTAGTTGGCAGGTGAATGTCTCCAAGATGTTAGTGTTTTACACGGAAAGGATATCTGTGGAATACATCCTTCCCTGAGGATCAAACTGCAAACCAAATTCAAGGGTACGTATTATCTCGGTGGAGTCTGAAAAATGCTGTAGATTTTTCTCTTTATTAATAACAATAATAATAATATAAAAAGTCAAACAAACTCCAAACACACCTTTTCTCACTCAGAAAACTTTTATAATTTACCAGAAAGATCGATGACTCTTTCCAAAGTGCTAAAAAAGGTTGCCCAATTACATTAAGCATAACTAAGTCATTCAGATACAAGGTCAGTGGCAAGCAGTGAATGCATGGCATTTGAGCAGTAAACGTCTCCTTCCAACACCCTCGATCTGGAAAGCTTCAGCCTAAGACCTCATATTGCACAAGTAGCTGTGAAATCTGTGATCCCGTCAGGGGCTGCCCTTCAGGTTTTAAACCTGCTGGTGCTTACGTGCGACTCGCCTTCTCTGCCAGCCTCCGGGGGATCGCCGTGGCCCCCTTCACTGAACTCGTGAGTTTGAAAGCACGTTATTAGCAAGTGGCACATTCTCCATTATATGGGAATAAAGACACGACTTTAAAAAAAAAAAAAAAAACCAACCCACCCGTTAGCCCAGCGTTCTTGGAGTGTATTTATTGTCCAGAACCATCCGTAGTGTCTTTGACTGAGACATTGATATGATGAGGTCGAATGACATTTCAAACACGGCCAGAAGCAAATGTCTGCTGGAGAATGACCGAGGGCGTGGGAGCGTCTCAGACCTGGCCGGCGCAGCCTCCCTGCCCCCGCCCCAGGACTTCTCCTTAGTGTGTAAACAGGTTTGCCAGGGCTGGATGACCGGCGAAGGGAGGTACCACACGCTTGCTCTCCGTCTGGGGAGGAAGGGCGGGTGTGTGCGGTGGGGGAACTGTGGTGCGGGCAGACAGTACAGTCTTACGGCTTCCTGTGGAACTGTACCAACTTCAAGGGGGCCTTAGTGAAGCAAACTGACTAGAGGAAGAAAATTAGGGATGCTTTTATTTTTCCCCTGGAGAAACAGGTGAAAAAACACACACGAAAAAATCCCCACTCTAGGATAACGCATGATGGCAAACAGCAACGCAGTAAGAAAGCATTCTTGCTGTACACCAGTTCTTCATAGATAAATAATATATAAACTTTTATATCCCAAACTTCCCATTATTATACAAAGCATAATTCTTCCTGCTCGTTCAGCCTGTTTCGTACTGGAAATTCTGTTGTCTTAAACATACGAGTAATTCACGTCGTCAGCCAAAGATTCTTTTCCTTTTCCTTTTTTTTTTTTGTTTTTAACTCGCCCATTACTTTCAAAGATCAGCAAAGGGTTACGCAACCAACCACATCTGCTTCTCGCTGCCATAAAGTGCTGCGCATAAGTTGCCATTTTAATGACCACAAAATAAGAGCTTTAAATAAGCACAAAGTTCGCCTCCTAGCAGGTTACAGCTACCAGGCGTTAACGAAAGGGGACACAGGATGATTAATAAGGTGGAGAACGCCGTGAGAGCCAGCCAGCCTGCGAACATGACGGACACTCCTCAGGGGGACCTACCGGACCGAGGGACTACACAGCACCTTGGTGGTGGTTGGTGATAATGTCAACGAGGGTGTGACAGAATTCTTCAAACATACAGTCTACTCATTCCGTATAAAAGGTAACATTTTCTTCCTTTTACTTTTTGTTTTGTTTTTTTTTTTTTTTTGCAGATGAGAAACAAAAACTAGTGCAAGACCAAAGCACTGTGCAAAACTGCCGTTTCTTTTTTTTAGTCTGAGCATTTATTATGCCCAGAATTTATCCAAACCCCTTTTAATCTCCTTGGCTGGATTTATCAACCATAGAATTTTTCACTCATACTATCTTTTTTTTTTTTCCTGCAAACAAATGGTAACCACTGAATTAATACATCATATGTATATATGTAGGTACGTACATACACATATACATACATATATATATATTATAAATCTGCCCTCAGAAAAATGATGCACTGTGTGTGTACCACGGGTTATAGACGTATGGACACACACACACACACACAACACACACTTAGGCTTTGTGATGTTGGCTTCAGTGCTGTGAGACATTTCTTCCAGCGGGGCCCCTTGCTCCCTCGCATCTCCATCACCAGAGGACATTCGAACGCAAGGCCTCCAGCACTCAGTCAGAAATCTCAGGCAGCACTGAGATGTCTACCAACCCTCCGTCGACGAAGCACCAGGCCCTACCACTCTGTAGCCATGAAGGAGAGAGGGGAAGGGAACGAAGGAGCGTGGGGAGAGACCGCAGCGGATGAACCACCCAGGAGGGAAAAGAACGTTCATCGCAGTTAGAGAAGCCAGAACAAAGAATGTGCAATAGCAAGGTTATGGCACGCGACACAGGGCTTTCTCGTCCCGAATCCACAAACGCCCGCACACCCCACTCACCCGACAGAACAAAATGCACCGGTATGTAAGCTTACAAGTGCTGATTGCTATTAAGGGCACTCTCTTTAGGGCTGAACAAGACAAAATTCCTTCCCGATAAAAGTGAGGCGAAGGGCTGAGAGTGGGAGTGGGTGGCGGGGGAGGCATGCCTCTCAAGGTAGATGTATGCAGTAGGTCACCTCTCTGAAGACTGGATAAAGCAGCTTTCAGGTCAATGCAACAGGTATACACACAGAGCCAATTCTCTAGTCCTCACTAAAGATATACAGTACACGTGGTTCAGACCCCGGGGGTCTGTGGGGTTTGCAGCAACGTACACCTGCTGGGGTTGTGTTTAAGTGTCGTGGGTTTCGTCTCTGTCTCCCCGGTTTTGGTACGGGACGCGGCTGCCCTCAGACAGTCTCTGCTGTTTCTCTCAGTCCGAGATAGGCGAGGAAGGAGTGTTTGGGGGAGGGGATGCTGGGAGGCGCAGTCTGAGGCCGGGGCGGGTGGAATGTGAGATCCAAGTGGTTCTTGGGGTACAACATTGTCAAGGGAATGAGGTGGGCAAAATCCGAGTTCCGGTACTTGTCAAAGCGCAAAGGGGAGCCGTTGAAGGCCAAAGCCTTGAGTGCCAGGTTGGGCTCGGAGCTGCTGCCGTGGCAGCGGACAAGGCCACGGTCTGCAGAGCCTGGGAGGCGGACATGACTGACAGGGGGGACAAGAGATTCCGGGAGCTCCCGACGACGCGCAGCGGGGCCCCGGGGCCGGCCGGTTCCTTGGGGCCTGGGCACAGGCCCTTCCTGTCCTCCTCGGGACAGCCCCCACTCTGGTGCTTCTTGACGTGGCGGCTGAAGACGAAGGGGTGGGTGGTCTTGAACAGGCACTCTCCGCAGCTGAAGGTCTGGCGCGGCGCGTGCTTCAGCTTCTTGTGCAGGTTGAGATTGTCCTTGCGCTTGCAGCTGTAGCTGCACTGGTCACAGTGGAAGGGCCGCTCCCCGGTGTGGACGCGGACGTGCTCGATGAGCTTGTTGGCGGTCTTGGACAGGTAGCCGCACTGGTCGCACTTGTAGTGGTTGCCGAGGCGATGCTCCCGGGTGTGCGTCTCCAGCTCCAGCTGGTTGGCCTTCACCGTCTGGCAGATCCGGCACTTGTACTCCATCTTGTAGTGGGTCTTGAGGTGGCACTCCATGGCAGCGGGGCGGTTGGTGGAATAAATGCAGAACGGGCACCTGCCGGGGGAAGCGGGGAAAGGCAGGGTGAGCCAGGCGGGTGCTGCCGCGGCCCTGCGTCCACCCGCCTCACCGGCCTTCCCTTACGCCACCCTGCACACTCGGAGGCCTGGCCTGCCCCTGCCCAGCCCAGCCCAGCCCTGCCCTGCTGCCTCTCGGGGCCTAAGATGACCCTCTTCGGCTCTCTCTGCTGACAGAGCCGCCCCCACCATGGGGGAGCTGTGATGAGGTGCGCTCAGTCTACCCTGGCTCTCCTGGCTGGAGCCAGGAGCACCAACCCTCAGGCAGGGGAGCAGAGAAAGTGCAAGGAATTAGCTGTGGCTCCCCTCCGCCCTCCCCGCCCGGCCCCTCCTCTCGGCCCTCCCCACGCCCAGCCCAACCCCAACAGGACATAGCAGAGGTCTAAACCTCACAACCTCCCCTCTGGATGGGAGCAACACAAAGAATCGACGTTTCATGCACCACACCAAGCACACGCAGAAAGGCTAAGAGTTGTAAAGAACAGCTTACAGGGGGAGAGCTACCTCCAGCAAACAGAAAGTCGTAGGGTCAGAGTCGTGCTTATGAAAGGTGGTTAGGATGAGAGGCCTGTGTGTGTCTCGGTGTGTTCGTGTGAGTGTGTGTGGGTTCGTAGCTCTGCACTCACAGCACCTAGCTCTCACGACACTGGTTCTCCATCAGGGCAGCGAGGGGGGGACCGGCACGGGGGCGCGGGAGAGGGATGCCCACCCGCCAGCCCGTCCACTGGTGGGGGGTAAGGAGGGAGGGTGACAACTGCTATCTGGAGCTTGAAGACATTGTTCGCACGTTATTACGTCATGGAAATCGTGATAATCCAACTGGATCATAAATTCTCAGCGGGCAGGACCATAGCTTACATTTCTTCTGCATTCTGTCCAGTGCTTGGTACGTACTCAGCACATGGCAGGCACTGTGTCCTTACTGGACTGGTCCCTACACATGATTTAGGCAGCTTTTGGTCCCAGCTCCGTCGCCTTGCCGGGCTCTAGCTGGATAGGCCCTGGGCCAAAGCCGGGGCCTCTCGTGGCTTGGTTTCTCCGTCCTATGCAGTGAGGCTACGCTCCCCGCAAGCCCCCCGGCTGTCCAGCGGGGCTAGGAGGAGCAGTGGGGGCATGTTTACAAACTGCGCTGAGCTGCTCTTTGAGAAGCGGCCGGGCTCGAGTCAGTGGCTGATATGCTAGCTGTAGCGTGTCTGCTCTCTTGACACACAGAATGCAAATGCAGAAGTGGCTGCCTCAGCTCTCGCCGGGCACCTGCAGGAGGGCAGGGCCCAGGAGTGAATTGTCCTCTGAGGGTTTGGAGAGGTGTTCAGCAGAGCCCAACACAACCAAGTGCACCGTGCACTGCTCCTCAGCGCCAAGCTCGCCGTTAGCCTTGGAACCTCAGCTCACAGAAGAGTGCACACGAGAGAAATAAAAGCCCATTCCCAGGTCAGGTGCACACACAACCCCTACGCCAAGCTGGGCCTTACCTAGAGGAGTCTGAAACTCACCACTGTCCTGAGCTACGGCAAAAGAAAAATAATAGTATAATCTTATTCGATCTGCATTATGAACAGGATATAGAGCACAAGCAGTTCCATCACAGAAAAGCAATTTAGACATCGGCAGTCTGTTTCACTTTAAGGACATTTCTGTGACCCACAGCTCAATCTTTCTTCCGCTGCTCAGGGAAAGTGCTAAGGGTGTTTGTTGCATGTTCCCAGTTATTTATCGGAAGGACACTCTCCCAGGCAAATTAATTCTCTGATACGGCAAAGGGAAAAACAAAACAAAACAAAAACAAAGACTCACTGTATAGCCAGAAGGCATTATCAATTTTTTCAAAGTATTCTTCTACTTGGTCATCCTAGAACATAAACTATTACACAGGGGACCGTTAGCACGCACGGGAAGTGTCTGTACCGCGAAATCAGCGTTCACTGTGCATTCTCCCCAGGGGCTCGGAGGCATGGGACTTGGCACGTCCCCCAGGAAAGGCCAACTGGCAGAGCCACGACGGGCCAGGCCGCGGAGGTAATGGTTGTGACTGGGCTACTGGGAAGGGCAATGAGTGCTAGTCCAGCCACAGAGATACATGGCTTTTTTTTTTTTTTTTTTTTAATAAGAGGACACAAATATTTAGAAAGGGACAGTGGGAAAAAAACCCAAATCAAATTCCCAAATAAGCTCTTGCTTGGCATGTCCCATTTACTGGTTGTCTTGAATTATAACCACCCCTCCCCCACCCTCGAGGCCTCCCTTCCCCTCCCGCCCAGGTGCCCCCAAGACTGACACAGAACGGAATTCAACGGTAGGTGCAGCTCTCCGACTCCTCTGTTTGCGGGAGCTTTTGAGGAGGGTCTCCCTGACCGGGCAGGAGCTGAGGGGGGTTTGGGGACCACTGCCCCCAACACTTGACTCCCAGGGCCCCTCGGGGTCTTCCATCCCACGCCCCCTCAGGAGAGTCATGCGCCCTCCGGCAAGTTGTGAGTTTCGAAGATCAAAACGTTTTAAAAAAAATTCCCCCCACCACCCCTTGTATGAAGTAAAATGTAATTTTTCATTCTTTTAATTACATGATCATCTCAGCTAAATGTGAATAATTATGCCTTGAAAACTGTGTGCCTTTCTGTGCCCAACGCCATACGCGTCTTTCTTTTTCCTGGACCATGATGCCTGGGGAACAGGGACCCTGATTCCAGAATTGCTGGGAAGATGACATTCTGGTCGTGCTAGGGCATAAACTTCCTGAGGGGAGAAATTAGGTTTTATTCCTTCTTTGTCTTTGAGCACCTATTACCAAGCCAGACACACTGTGTTTGAGAATAACTGACGGGTCTTACTTCAGACCAGAGGGCTTCTGGCAAATATTGGTTAATGATGATGCTGACAGTCAAGGTCTTGGTGGAGGGTTGGGGGTGGGGAGAATCTGTGAATAACGTGACTGAAAAGGTCGGCTTTCCTGCAGGGAGATCCCCATGCTGCTTCTTGGGAAGGCATAAGGCACGTTTGCAGGAACACAAGGGGCACGGGGGCTTTGCCTGGGGCGTGCTGCCTCCTGCCTGTCCAAACCGCAAGGTTCCGGCACGTGGGGGGGGGTGTGGAGGGGGTGGTTTTAATGCTTGTTTTAAAAATCGGTGGCAAATCACCTGAAAAAAAAAATCGAGACGGTGAAGGGCTGTGACAGTGTCATGGTCTACACTTGGGGACACTGACCGAGGCCATTAAAACCACGTCTGAACAAAACTCGGGAGCAAGGGTGCTTTCCCCTCGCACACGGAGATGCTCATGCCTTCCCGCCTGCTCAGAATCCCGGGCTATCTGTGCAATGGCTTTTCCTGCTGATGTCTGCTGCTGCCCCGAGGGACGGGGCTAATTCACATCCAGCTAACGGTAGCAGAGGTGCCTGCCTAACGCCCCTCCTGCCAAGCTCTCCCTCTTCACGACCCCAAAACCTTCAGGGGAGAGGATGGGGTCGGGGTGGGGAAAGGGCGTTTAATAACAACACAGTAAAAGGTTCTGTACTTGCTTTCCTTACTTGAGCCCACCGGTGGGGACAGTGTGGCATTTCTTATGCTCCAGCAGCTGTTCGGGGGTCTTCATGAACTTGTGGCACACGTCACACTCAAACATCCGGGTGATGAGGTGTATCTGCAGGTGGCGCTCAAACATGTTCTTCGTCTTGCAGACAAAGTTGCAAAAAACGCATTCGAACCCTGGAAGGACCGAAGCTGGGTGTACAGGTGCATGGGGCAGAGGGCCAGGAGGGCAGGGGTGGGGCCGGGGTCCCCCTTCTTCCCCTCTCCCCGCAGCTAGCCCCTTCCAGGCACTGTCCCCAGCATCTGTGCGCTACAAGGAGTCAGACAGACAGCTCTGCAGACCCTGTCACATTCCCCGCCCTCTCACCCTCTCCTGGATGCAAAGATGCAAATCAAGCCGAACGGCATATCCTCAGGTCAACATCTGTTCGCCAACATCGCTCTGGACGTGGGCCTATTCTCCAGACTGGGTCATCCCCCCAGAGTGGCGACGGCTTAGGCCAACCCTGCTCCTCCCTTACCTTTCTCTGGCTTTTCCTCACTGTTCAGTGAGGACTGGCCCCCAGGCACGACAGAGATGACCAGTAGGTTGTTCCCGCCCTTGGTTTTCTGGGAGCTGTCTGAATCGTCTTTGCTGTTAGCCGAATCGCTAAGAGCCGAGAGGGAGGATGAGGAGGGGCTGTTTGATTCACTAGGGGTCTTCCTGTCGTCCCCTGGAAAAGAAAAAAAACCCGGGTCTGTGATAACAAGTGAGGACAATCTTCCTGGCGAGACGGTTTTGCAGAGAGCAAAATCGGTGCTGGGTCATCTGTGGCGACGAGGAGGTGAGCGTGTTTGCACCCGGAACTCGTGAACGGGACGTTTCCATGGATGGCAAGTCAGTGATTCGAGGTCCAAGTTCTTCCCAGTCCTTATGGTTTCTCCGATTCCTTAAAGTGGGTGCTTGGGGCCGGGTTGGTGCTGGGGAGTGGGGAGGTTCTCAGCTCGGTTCAGGCATACTTGGGGTAGAAAGGGATAGAAGCAAGGAAGTGGAACAGAAAAGAGAGAAAAAGGAATGTCTGCAAAGTCAGCGGGAACAGGAGGGAGGCTGGCCGTCCCCTCCACAAGCCACTCCAGAAACGCTGAATTCAATTGGCCTTCGACGTGGGTTTCCCAGCTCACCTGCTGCCCACGCGCTAATGTGGTTACGGTCAGGAGACCGACTGGAAAAGTGGCACTTTCCCCCTCCGCGGAACAGCTCTCTGCAGACCTCCGAGTCGGAGCTGCTCGACTGACTGACAAAAACACGCTGTCATTGCTGTGAGCACCATGGAGCCACGCGGCCGGGAAAGCACAGAGAGACCCTTCTCAGCGTGCACATCGTCAGCACGACTGTCAGGGAGTGTCCCCTCCCGAGCCCTCCAGGTGATGCGGCGATGCGAGGGGCCGGCCCCACGCCCAGGGCTGCCGTCGGGCAGCCTCAGCTTGTGATCCGTCTGTGAGCCCTGCCGACGCAGGCTTCTCACACAGGGAGTCCAGGCCGGGGCCATTTGTAACCATCGCTTGCGAGAGGAATTGCACGGCAAGTCAAAACGTTAACATCATCAGACGGAAGCGGTTCGCCAATGGCCGGGCCAGGAACGAAGGGCGAGCACCGGCAAAGTCTCGGCCGTGGCCTGGACGGCGACTGGGCTGCATCAGGAGACTCTGGTTTCCTTCGCCCGTGAACGGGCCTGCCGTGCGTCGCTACGGAGGGAGTCAGGGCTGCGGCTTCGTGGCGAGGAGCGAGCAGAGCCTGCAGCAGGGGTGCGCGGCGCCCTGGCCCAGCGACGCGGACTTTCGATCTGTGCCAAGGGTTGTCCCGGGCCGCCCCGAACCGCACGGATCCAGAGAGAAGACGCCACGACGAGAGCTGCTTGGCCTGAGCGCCCGGACTCACACGCTAGTTGCCGTCCTCGGAGAGGACCTCGTCTCGCTCAGCTCCTCGGCCTACAGACAACGGCACTGCAGCTGGAGGGTTGTGAGGCTTCGAGGGGGGACCCGGCATGCGAAGGCGGCAGCCTGGGGCGTCGGGAGAGCTGAACGGCAGCTGCCGCCTATGATGACGATGATGGACAAGCAAACAGCTTGGCACCTCTCAACTGTCTCAGACCTGAGTCCTTCAGATCCGCAAGGCCCCAAGCAAATGTGGCTCCGGGGAAACTTGGGCTCTGCTCTCCTGGGGAAGTCCTTCCTTCTGAGGAAGGGGACGTTTGTGTCGCAGGGTGATGCGGACGCCTCCGCCAGGTGGGCGAGCACTCTGGGGAAGGCAGAGGGTGGAGGGGGAAGGGTGAGACGGTCACCTGTGTGCTTGGTGCCAATGTGAGCCTTTATCTCTGCTTCCTCCATGGTGACGAAGTCGCAGGCGGTACAGCAGATCGAAAACATCCACTGCTCCTTGTCCACGTGGAGTGACATGTGGCTGACAAACTGGACATTGAGCTCGGTCTCGAACCACACACGTGACAGCTGTACGAGAGGATGAAAGCAACGAGCGGGGAGAGAGAGGAGTAACACTCCAAAGGCAAGCCACCCGTTCAAACCCACCACACTCCGAAAACGGGACTTTTGCGCACACTACGCTGCCCGCCGAAAGGTTTTGCATTAGAAAATTCTTCTGCTTTCTGGGATGCCTCTGAAGGGCTTGCCGTGCCAAACGGATTAAGTGCCAGCATAATGTAGCAATCCCATACATGCTATAATGATGCTAACTACTCATAGAGCTAATTAAAAATTACAGATTCCAGATGCCGCACGTCTCCTAACGGATTCCTGTGGGCCAAGAGACGCAGGGCAGCCTTGCCAGGATATCAGCGGGGCGGGGACGCTGACGAACCCGGAGCGCCCCACGGACCCGGGGAGCCTCCCCCTGGCTGTGCAAACCTCCCGTGTGGCCACAAAAGCGCACACAGCTCGTCGGACGGCACTCTTGCCTGTGACGACTCCTGACCGAAGCCACCCGCCCAAGGAGACATTTTGTGCCAAGGCATGTTTCCCACCAGTCTGTACGGCCCTCCCCCTCGGGCAAGATTTTGTAGAGAGCCTGAAACGTGGGGTTTTATGGCAACCCACAACACTGATTCACGGTTGAATATGGGAGAAACCAATACATTTCCCGGTCCTAGAGAACAACACAGCTCAAGGAAAATGTTATGCTTTCAAGGCTACTTTGTCAGGGTTCTCAGATACATTGGTCCTAGTCTTTCTCTCCTTAGGACAATTCCCAGGAAGCAGCAAGGTGCTTCGTTACAAAGGTGGGGAGCTTGCGAGCTGCACAGACCTAAAAGCTAATAATCCCCTGAGGCCTCCTACTCCCTGGAGTGCCACCTCCAAGACCATTTTCCCTTCCCTAATTCTGCGGGGGCCACCCAAGCCAAGAGAAGAGCAAAGCAAATACTAAAGGGAAGGTCATCGCGATGACCGAGAAGAGGCTCCTCGTCACATGTGCCCTCGCGGGTGGGCAAGGGAGTGTCGGGAAGGCTGGGCTAGCGCGTCCCATCCGCAGCTCACCTGTAATAATAAGGGTGCTTCTTCCCGTCACTGCCTTCAGAGGTGACGGCGCTGACAATGTCCTCGGCGTCCGTACTCACCAGCTTCACCGAATGGACGGTCAGGTGCTGGTTCAGGTTCGCACGGCACTTAGCAGCATAGGGGCACAAGTGGCATTTGTATTTTCTTTCCTCTGGGGGAGAAGGGACAGGGAAGAACCCCAAGCGCTCTCAAAACGGAAATCCCAATGCAAGAGCCTACTCAACCGTATCCGGAAAGGAGGGTTCGAATCTCATTTCAGGCGGGGACAAAAGGAACACCTTGGGATTGTGATATCTAAACAGTCTTTACCCAGCAGGTCACTCCTGTATTCATACTTTCCAAGATAAAAGAAAGTCTCAGGGCAATGGGCCATCTGCTTTTTCCTGGACACCTGCAAGCCCCTTTCTGCTAAGGTGAGCTAATAGCATATTGTGGGGTGTGTGTGTGTGTGTGTGTGTGTGTGGTGTGTGTGTGTGTGTGTACACGTCCTCCCATGTCAGGCATGGGTGGTTCTGAGCTGGGGACGGGGGAGTGAAACAGCGTTTATAGGACTTGTGTGTAAGAGAAGTCCCATCATTTTCCCTACGCTCCAGGTCTGGGTCAGCCAATAAAAAAACTAATGAAATTAAAGGAAAAAAAAAATGACTCATGTGAAATCATTTAATTGGAAATTTTCTTTTCACATACATAAAATAAAAAATTTCAATTAATTTCTTAATGGAAACACTTTCATAAAACTGACAGTGTTTCAAGACTGTTTCCAGCGTTGTATTCTGAATTCACTTGGTTAATCAAGCAAATTAAAGTAAATGGAGCAGGCTTTGCTTTCATTGTACAGAAAAAGGGGACAAACGGTAGCAGGAGACAAGAATAACTTCATTTTCTATCCTTGGTTCTTACTTTGTATATACTGAGCTTACCTTAAAACAAAAAACAAAACAAAACAAAACAAAACAAAAAAACACTGTCTTATCTACTGCACAGGGAAAAAGTTTTCTGCAACAAAATGTAAGGCATTATAGGTGGTCCCCAACATCTGAGGTGCTGGTGGCCTAGGGCTGAGGGTAAAAGAGAGTCTTTGAGTCCTTTCTTTAGAATTTTTGCATTTATATTAGTAAGCAAGGTTGTTGAGTTTTGGTATTAAAGAGACTTGCTGAACTTCCTATCTATCATTTGGAAGGGTTTAATAACACTGTCATTTCTTACTCTGAAGGTTAGAAAGAACCCATCGGGACCTTATGCTTTTACCAACAGTATTCCTTTACCATCTTTCCAAAATTCTCTTTGGTAACTGATTTACTTGTTTTACTCTAACCCCTCTTAGGTCAGTTTTGGAACTTTTGCTTAAATTATTTATGCCATCTAAGTTTTCAGCCTTTTCCTTTTTTTCTTTTTGCCACAGAGTTGCCCTTATTCTCCAGGAATCCTTTAATAGCATCTGTGTTAATGATTAGGCTTCTTTTTTTTTCATTCCTAATTTTGAATATTTTGCTTTCTTTTCCTTAATTGAGCTTAAAGAAATGTAACTATTGTATGATCTTCTTCTTCTTGCTAGATTTTATTGTTCTTTCACTGTTGCTTTAAGAAGAGTGCTAAGTTCTTTTATTTTTGTTTTCTTCTCTTTTAATTAAAACACTTATGTCTATGAATTTTCCCCTGACTAGAGCTGTAGGTTTCCAGGTCTTGGCATGAAATACTCTCATTTTCATTCCTAGATGTCTAAAATTTTTATTTTGATGTCCTTCCTTTTCTTTGGCCTGATTAGGTAGGATGTTTTATTGATTCTTGGTTATTTAAAATTTCATTAAAGTATTCTCAGAGAATATGGCCTATGAAACTTCCACTTTTTTGAACATGTTAAAGTTTTCGTGTTCAAAAGTATATGACTAAGTATATGACTAAATTTTGTCTTTAGTGGTCTAATATTTAAGATTAAAAGGATTAAATGCATATATGAGAAATTTAATCTTGTCATAGTCATACTGTCTTGCCTTCTTTTTGATTACATGTGATATGCAAAACCTATTTATTTTGTTTATCAATTTGTTTTGTGTTTCCTATAAATAAGACATATCTCAACTTTCAAAAAGTCTGATCTTCGGTGTAAAAATTGAGATACTTCATTTTATTATTTCCATCTTGCTTTATGTTTACAACTGATTTTACCCTATTTCTTTTTGTTTTCACTTATGTTTGCTCAATTGATTAAGCTAATATTTATTCTTCCTTTACTCTTTAACTTGGTTGCCTTTCTTTTCCCAACACACAGAATCAACCATATTTCTCTATTACATGTAAATAAAGGCAGCAACTTTTCCTCCACCAAGGTGCTCTGTCCCCCTTACTGCTCCCATCTACAATAAGATGAATCCGATTAGATGGTGTAGCCATCCCTGTGCCTTCAAAATGAGAGCAATAAATCCTTAGAGTTGGGGAGTTTTACCTGGACATGCCTAAGTGTGTATATTTTCTGATCAATCCTTCCTGAACGCTATGAGTCGAAGAAGAAGAAGAAAGAAGAAAGAAGAAGAAGAAAGAAGAAGAAAGAAGAAAGGAGGAGGAGGAGGAGGAGGAGGAGAAGGAGAAGGAGGAGAAGAAGAAGGAGGAGAAGGAGAAGAAGGAGAAGAAGAGAGAGGAGGAGAGAAGAAGGAGAAGAAGAAGGAGGAGAAGGAGAAGAAGGAGAAGAAGAAGGAGGAGAAGGAGAAGAAGGAGAAGAAGGAGGAGGAGAAGGAGAAGGAGAAGGAGAAGGAGGAGAAGGAGAAGAAGAAGAAGAAGAAAAAACCCTTTCCAGGGCCTTATTTGAACATGCCGGTAAAATGGCTTGGAAAGGTCAGGATAAAAGCATTCCCACCACTTCCTGTTATAATTCTCTTAGACAAACTCAGCTTCTTGATAGCAGAGAAACTGGTGATCCCATGTGGAGAAGGCACAGCAGTGAGGCCCTGACTCACCTGTGTGCAGCGAGAGATGTCGGGACAACGTCTGCTGTCGGCCAAATACTTTCCCACACACATCACAGGGAAAAAGCTGGTCATTGAATTTCCAGGATGGCAATCCATTTCCTGCCTCTAGAACTAGCTTTTCTGTTTCTGGACCAAAAGAACAAAACATCATGAAGAATAAACAAGGCAACATGAACAAATTTCAGTTTAGCCAACATTCAGGATTTAAGCAGAGGCTTCCTTCTGAAGAATGTGGCTGGTAACTGCAAATAAATCCCAGTAACCTCTGGTCTTCATGCTCATTTCCTGTCTCCGAGAAGGCTATTCTTGAAAGTTGTGGTGGTGAATGGATTCCAATTTTAGTCAAGTCTCCAGTGTTTTCTCTCTTTCATCAGCAAAGGTCAGCCGACCCAACCCTCTCAGTAGGTTGGGAGCTTGGTTTAGCACCGTGCCCACTCTACAGTCAGTACTCTGTTGAGGGCATGAATGGTTGTGTCGCGTGCTAAATTCCAGAAATGTAGACTCTTGCCACAAGATAGTAAATCAAGAAGGCTGAGTCTCAGATGCCGATGTGACGACGAATGGTTCGGTCCCTTGATAGGAAACACACTTCCACTGACCTTTATGACGAAAAGGTTCGGCCTGTGTTCTCGGTTGTGCAAAATCCCTAATGAGGAACTTATGTTACAAAGAGTCAGGGACGGTAACTGCGTGCTGCTTGCTGTGGTCTGAATGTTCATGTGTCTCTCCTCCCTCACCTAGGTTGAAACCCTCGTCCCCAAGGTGGTGGTCTTAGGAGGTGGGGCTTCTTGGAGGTGCTTAGGTCGTGAGAGTGTGGCCCTCATCAATGGGATTAGTGCTCTTATAAAAGAACCCCCACAGAGCTTCCTCTCTCCTTCCACCAAGAGAAGGTCCAACGATGAGTCTGCCATCCAGAGAGGGCCCTCGTGTGCCCATGCTGGCACCCTGACCTTGGACTTCCAGTCTCCAGAACGTGACAAACACATTTCTGTTGTTTATAAGCCACCCAGTCTGTAGCATTTCGTGACTGCAGTACGAACGGCCTAAGGCGCTGCTCCACACAAAACTGCCGAATGCAACAGGGCACATCTTGAATTTCCCCAAAGGTCTCATATTTGGGAGAACAGGGAGTGACCCAAGTTATCTGTACATAATTCTCAGCCACGAATGAAACATACGTGGAGCTTAATACGTTCTCTGTCATCTCAAAACATTTTTGTTATATTTTCTCCTCATCATCCATAGGATTACCTTTAATTTTCTCATCTGTATTTCATCTTACTGAACTTTAACGGATTATACAACCATTCCTCCTATAATAATATAGGAAGATAGGTGACAGAGAGGGTACCAAAAAGAGGGAGGGGGGTGCTTCCGCAAGGACACTTGCCTGGGCTACTAAAAGGCCTTTATGCCTTACTATGAAGAACGAGACAAATAATTGGCTGAGTTAATATCATCCTTTACCTCAGTAAATTACTGTGAATCTTCTCGAAGCACAGTACTGCTTTACAGAACCAGATACCACGTGGCAACAACTACGTGGTAGAAAGACTTCTCCTAAGATCTGTGCAGACGAAGATGCTCAGCCCACTGGTCGTCAGAGACAGCATCGGAACAGAGAACTTTATTTCACACGATTTAGTTAAAACTGCTCCCCAAATATAGGCCTGTACTTGGACGCGCCCATTGGATCGATTTTCATTTGAATGTGGGTTTGCCAGAGAGTGTCATCTAAGGAAACAAATCCAAACCCATGTTTGGGAACGGTGGCGAAATCGCAGCAATGTTTGCTGGGAGGCACCTGCCAGCAATGCCAATAACGATAAAGCGCGTTTATTGATTTACCTGTGTTTGTCAAAAACACTGCTTTTTAGGCCTCAGGCAGAAGAGCTAGTCTTCTTATTAAAGGAGGAATGTGTGACTAAAAATTTCTAGAAGAGCAGGGGCAGAACTGTGGAGGAAAGGAAGGTGGAAAGGGAGGTCCTGGCCATTGACCTGCTCAGGACAAGAACCACTCTCAGGTGACTGTCCCTGACTGAGTCCAAGCAGTGGGCATTTCAGCCATGCAGTGACGAGAGGGTATTTTAGAAGTTCCTTTTTTTTAAGTGTGTAATCAAAATAGTGCTTCAAAGGAGGAGGATCGTAATCATTACAAGAAGAGGTCAAGAGGGTCCAGGGTCTTCCAATACATTTCCAACAAGAAGGAATTAATTGGGTCACATACCAAACAAGGAGATGCAATTAAAAATAAAGAAGTCTCTTAATACGTCTTTCAAGTATTAGCCATGCACTTGAGAAGCTGGCGCATTGTAAAAAGTGCAATCCCTCCACTGGCCTTAAAAAAACCATCAAAAGCTACGAAGACTACGTTTCAGCAAACAGAAGGAACACCCTCTGCGGTGACAGGGCAGGCCAGAGCCACCACAATGGTGTCCATTACTGGGCAGCCACATCCTGGTGACCGGACCCCGAGCTTTCTCCAGGGACTGGCTCCTTGCTGGCTGCATTTACCACGGCCACCTGCTTTCATTTTGCAGGCAACAAGGCTAACTCAACCACAGGCCGGCTGGAGCTCTGTCCCGGAAGGCAAACTTGATATCACAGCTGGGTCAGGCCGCAGGGAGCAAGCGCAGTGGGAAGAGTATTAGTACTTGGACAAAACAAGTACTGAAAAGTCCTGCTCCTCTTCTCATGGATCTGAAATGCAGCTCAGCAGATGCCACATTCTTCCGCATCTTCTGTGAATGGTCCCACCCAAACGCCACGTGGGAAACCTCAGAATCGTGTTTTGATTCCTCCCCACCTCTCTCTTTCAACACAGCCGATCAGCTGCCCAAAGCTGTCCATCTGGTTCTAGAGTGAGCTCTGAACGGGACGCGTACCCCACAAGGACAAGCTTTCAGATGTCTATGGTCGCCTCTTTGAAGCGGGACTGGCCCACGTTATCACCGGGAGCTCCCAGCTGTGACTGCAGATCCTCCCAGAGGCATTCCAGAATAGGGAGGCACGTTTTGTCCACAGTTCTTAACGATCAAAAGTTACCAAAAATACTTTAAAATATTGAAAATATGAACCTACTGATGAAGAAATACTGATAAAAGCTGATACTTAGGCGTGTGCTAATCTCCATGCATTAGCCACGTGACGGTCACCCGACATCAAGGTCACCACTGCAGGAATGTAGGGCGTGTCCTGTGGGGCGCACACTGTAAAGTTGGATTCGTAGACACAGGCGCCATGTTCCGTCCCCATCGAAGTGAACCAGATTAATCAGCCTGGCTACTGCTGTGGTCACACGCTACAGGTTTAACATAAGGGTATCTCATTTTGATTTTCTGTGTGCGGGCGACGACGTAGAAGCGAAAATTAAAATATTTTTAGGTAAAGTTCTTTGATTTTCGACCTTTGGAAACCAAGAAGAAGAATAAAAGGAACCCACTGCCTTAATTGAGTCATCGTTTCTCACCAGGCTTTTTGCAAAAGTCTCCCAAACAGCCTCTCTGCTACCAGCCTCTCTCCATTCCAATAGTCCCTCACAGGTTCCAGAATGATCTTTCTGAGGCACAAATCTGATCACGTCTTGCTTGTCTTGTATTCCAATGGCTCCCCAAGGCCAAACTCCTTCACATGGCTTCTGAGGTCCTGCACAATCTGGCTGCGACCACCCCTGACCACCAGCTCCCGCTCCATCTCCCACCACCCAAGGCCCAGCGGAGTGAGCTACTCACCCCTTTGGGGATCACACTAGTCTCTTTTAAGCCATCGATCTTTTTGAATCAACTCTGCCTCCACCAGAGGCCACTCCCCATCCCAGGACTTCTTTGGCACAGCCAAGTCAGGTTCGTTTTCAAGCCCTATCTCAGATTTCCTCACTTTGGTAAAGCCTTCCCAATTCCCAGGGCAGAATGAGTCATTTCCCCTTCTGTGTCCCAAAACGCTTTTATGAATACTTCTATTGCACCATTTACCTATTACATTACTTGTTTACATATCACGTATATATATTTTAATATAAAGCTCCCAGCAACGTCCAACATGCAGCAGTGTTCGATAAATATATTCCTGGCCTCCCTCCCCAATTAGAATGAGAGTCACTGGGGGAAGGGGTTCTGCATTATTTATTTGTGCATCCTCAGCATTAGCATGGTACCTGATACTGAGCAGGTGCACAGTATATAGTTGTTGAATGAATAAATGAATGAAAGGATCCAAGTGAGGCAGGGAATAAACATTACTCTTATTTTATAGTAGGAAATACTGAGGCCTGGAAATAGCATTAGTTACGGTTTATAGCCAATTAAGAGTGAAAAATCAAGCTATTTGCCTTTTGAATAGGTGTTTTAACTCAACGCAAGAACTGTGATTTAATGATTAGTGGAAATGTTTACAGTCATGAGTTTTACCCCCAAAGGTTCTATATCCATACTTCTTCTTAATAACAAGCCACAGGATTATTCTCAACACAAACTGTCTGGCAGACACTTTATCAACTAACCCAACAATCATTCTCTACTCCCCTCGTTCCGCTCATTCCCCCATAGTGGCAAGATTTCCTTCTTTTTTATGGCTCAATAATATTCCTCTGTGTGTGTGTGTGTGGTGTGTGTGTACATGTATAACAATTTCTTTACCAATTCATCTACCAATGGACACTAAGGTTGCTTCCTTATCTTGGCTATTGTAAACGATGCTGTAATAAGCATGGGGGTGCACATGTCTTTTTGAGTTAGTGTTTTTGTTTTCTTTGGAATAAATACCCAGATGTGTCACTGCTGGGTCATATGGCAGTTCTATTTTTAATTTTTTAAGGAAACTCCATACTGTTTTCTACAGTGGCTGCACCAATTTCTGCACCAGCCTATGGTGCATAAGGTTTTCCCATTTCTCAACAGCCTTACCTTTCTTGTCTTTTTGATAACAACCATTCTAACAGATGCAAGGTGATATCTCATTGAGGTTTTGATTTGCATTTCTCTCATGATCAGTGATGTTAAGCACCTTTTCATATGTTTGTTGGCCATTTTATGTCTTCTTTGGAAAAATATCTATTCAGGTCTTCTGCCCATTTTTAAATCAATTGTTTGATTTTTTTTTTTTTTGCTATTGAAGTTGTATATATAAGTTGTATAAGTTCTTTACATATTTTGGAAATTAGCTCTTTTCCAGATAAATGATTTGCAAATATTTTCTCTCATTAGATAGACTGGCTTTTCATTTTGTTGATGGTTTCCTTTGCTGTGCATTCTTCATTTTTTTTATATAGCACAATACTCTTCAAAGCCAATATATTCTTTTATTCAGAGTCTCAGAGGACTTTTTTCTTCTACAAGCATTTTATTTCTCTTCATACTCTTATACTCTGACACCTGGGATATTATAAGTTGCATCTACAAATTCCTGGCTACTTGGTACTATCTGAACTTCTCTCTATTTTTCCACCTATGGTCTTCGCCCTGAATATTGTTTGGGGATTTTCCTCTTTCTTAAACAGGGTTTTCATTTTGTTTTAAAAGAAGTAAATGTGTGCACAGGAGCAAGCACTTTTATCCCTATGGTACAGTTGGAGAAACAGGAACAGAATGTCAGGAGAGTCACCCATTTAAGCAAGTCCCAATACAAGCCTCTTAGTTATTCTTGTTTATAGTGAACCGAGGCCCCTCATTCATAATGATGAGGCTTAATAACTAAGAGACACTATTCCAAGCTCTGCTTCTTATGACCTAGTGATCCAAAGGGACAAGTCTCACCTCATGCACAGGTCCTGGGATGATGAAATCCTTCATGCACTTCTTCAAAAATTTCAATTAAAAGAAAAAACCATCTGGTAGAATTTGGGAGGCTGCTTGACACAACATTGATCACGTAGAAGCTCAGATATCTTGGGATCCAACTTTTTCATTTCCATAAGGATGAAACCAAGGCATAAAAGTCCAGGACCTCTCCCACCCCAGAGCACCTCACAAGTTGCACAGGGTTGCGTAACAGAATCAGGGTCTCCACAGTGACTAAGTCACCATCTTGCCCCAAAGAACCTGAAGGTTCTTTGTACAATGGTTCCTTCTTACATATAAAGAAACTGAAGCCTGAAGAACTTAAGCAGTTGCCTCAGGTAACTGGGCCAGTGACTCTGGGAGAACAGAGACCGGACCCACGGTCTCACTGAAGCTCTTCCAAGCCATACAGAATCAGCGACAAAGGTAACAACAAACAAAGAAGGGCTTTTTTTCTCCTCCTATTCTTTGGCCCTGAGTTTAATGCTCTTGGTTGTAAGTGGAAATGTGCAGATTTAGCAATGATTCATAGACACTAGGATCTCTTTCCATCTTTCTTCTTGAAGGTGTCAGCTTAGAATATTTGCAGCCACAGAACTGTAATATGGCAAAAAGTAGAATATAGAAAGAACAGGAGGAAGATCAAATGGGAGACTCCTAAAAGCCAATCCCCTCTGAGGTAAACTAGTTATTACTGAAGAATATTCCCTTAGGAATATTCGACAACAACAAAAACCCCTCAAAACCAAACCAAACAAGACAAAAGGGGCAAAGGAAAAAACTCGAATTTGTTTCTTTTCAATTTTAACATCATTTGGCCCCCTGAGTGGTGTATCTTTTGGCTGTGTTGCTGCATTTTGCTTTGTGAGAAGATCCTGTATTTCCTGCCAAAGCAATCCTCTCAAAGAACCATCTCTCAACCTGACTTTGCAAGAGAAATGCAGAGAGAGAAGGCTTTATTTGGTTAAAGCCGTAAGCAAAAGATGGGCCAAAATATGACCTCAGCGCATAAATAACTGTCCAGATTGACTCAATCCACATCGGGCGGCTCATTGAGGAAGAGGCTTTGGGGCCGCTTGGATTGTCCATTATGACAGATGGTATTTTGATCACTTCTTTCTTTCATCATCAAGCCTAGAGAGTTTTAAGGCATATCACAACTGAAATTCTGAACTCCTTTGGATTTAGTCAGCGCCCTGGGTTGGTTGAAACCTCTCAGGATTTTTTCTGGTTAGACCCTGTCCCTGACTGGCTCTGTGCTTCAGTTTCATGGGCTCTGCAGGGCCTCTGCTTAAGACAAGCCGCCACCTTCTGAGTGCTGCTTGTGAATTAAGGAGTCAGCTGTGGTGAGGGACTCTTCGGGGTTACGATCTTTTCTCTAGTGCTTGCAGTTCTTCTACATGCTTAAAATTATTATTATTTTTTTTCTTTTTAAGAGTCACTTCAACTTCGGGTAACTTGGCGGGTCCTAACAGATCTATTAGGTAGCTTATGACCACACCTCTGCAGGTCTTGGTGTAACCAAATCTCCTTTAAGGAGCATTTCAAACACCCCAAAGTGTGGGATTTTCTGCTGGCCAAGACGTCAATTCAATGAATAGCTGAGATAGCAGAAATTCAGCAATAGCTTTGTCAATATGTGCTCAACCTGAAACACTGGGTGGACATTCTTAGGCACAGAAGAGTTCACAGCCTTGATCTTCTCTGGGCGCAAGTCAACCTGTAATGTTTAACAAGTGTAGCAAAGCTCATGCACAGGTCCTAGGAAGATGAATCCATCAAGTAACTCTCCAAAAATTTCCAGGAAATAAACCCATCTGGAGGAGGGAGCTCTATCAAACTATACCTGACAGAATAAATCAAGTAGAGGACTCAGATTCCTTGGTATCCAACTCCTCGTTGTCATGGGGATGAAACCAAGGCATAAAAGTCCAGGACCTGTCTCACCCCGGGCGCCCCACAGCCTACGCAGGGCGGAGTAATAGAATCAGGGTTCCCATCCTGTAAGTCTCCATCCTGCCCCAACCTCAGTTCAGGGAGAAACCTTAAAGATCATCTCGTTCAATGTTCTCTTCTTACATATAAGGAAACTGAGGCCCCCAAAACTTAAATAACTGCCCCACTGTTTCATTCAAGCTCCCCTCAGCCATAAGAAATCAACGCCAAAGTCTACAACCAAGAAAGACCTGTGGAAGTGGTTCCTAGTAAACATTCTGGGATCAACCCAGAAAAATTGTGTGACATTTTTTGCTTAGTGCTGGGCAATATGAGCAGCCTCAATGAATCCTTACTGATCGATGTGTAATGTGTTAAACTGGTAAAAACCATAAAAGTTTTCTGCATCTTGTTTTTTACACAGGTCATTTAAAATCAATAGAAGAAAATCTTGATTCCTCTAGAAAACGGCTAAGGACTTGGTACCCTGAACTCCAATGAGGCTGATCACATGCAAATTGAGAACGTCAGGGATCCCATCCAAGCATCCAAACATATGGCATCATTGCCAGAAACTAGGCAAATTGATATTGGTCACCTCTATATACCTTACCTGAACCTGAAAAAGAATCCATTGGGATTTTGAATGTTGCATGTACATTTTCCCTTTACGTGTGTTTCCAAGAGCAGTGGATCCTTAATAAATGCTTACTGAATAAATAAGACAGGCACATCACCCATGTGATTGCTAAACTAAACGGCAACCTAATTTTACATTGCAACATGAAAGTAAACTGACAATATCGATTCTGGAGTCACATCTAAAGGGCTTGGTTATTATCTTGCCTGTTACACAGGCCAGTGACCACCTCGTTTCTTACTGCTGATGGTAGGACTTCAAGTCTTAGCAAATGCCCTCATGTTGAAGAGATTTATAAGTCTTTGCCAGAAACCATCAGGCTGAGGAGCTGTGTCCTTCTTGTGGCTTCATGGCAGACACTACTGATGGCTCATGCGATATCCAACAGAGCTACAATCGTTTTCTTTAGTGTGGCAATGTGCCCAGTGGAGAAAATGCAAGTGTCTTCCCAAGCTTCCACTGCTCTTAGGTGATAGCCATGAAAGACAGTGCTGGCCAGCGAGGCAGAGTGGGAGTCCCTGGGGACTCTCCAACACCTGCCCACTCTCCTTGAAAAAGATACAGTCTTAAAAAACGGCCTTTAACCCCGGGCTCGTCTTCCTCAGATACCTGGAGGCAGAGCAGCCCTCTTCCGGCCGTGAAGATGAAGGCCATGGGAGAAGGGTGGGAGACCAGAACATTAGCGGGAGGCTGGGCCCTCACACTGCTGCACCAGCCCTGCGTGGCCTACTTGTGAACGCCTTCCTTATTTTGTGAAAGCGATAGATTCCCAGTTGTTTAAGTCGCCGTGGTTAAACCGAATTCCAACAGAGGAAGTTAAGTGCACAATTAGTTCCACCCCATTTTGGCAGTTTGTCACCATTATGCAAAACCATAGCTTATGTTTGAGGATTTACCATTGTGCCAGGCGCCGCGCTATGCGTCTGACACATATTTTATTTAACCTTAAGCAGCACTATGTGTTAGATACTAAAGCATTCCTATTTTACAAAAAAAAAAAAAAAAAAAAAAAAAAAAAAAAAGTGGGGGTATCATCAGGCTCAGGAAGGTTGAAAAGTAAAGTCAAGGTTCCCTAACTGGTAAGTGAAAGCCCATCCCAAACTCAAGTTAATCTGACTCCAAAGCCCTTAACTGTTCAGTACATTATATTATTATACTACAAGGCCAGAAAAGAAAATCTAAGGGTTCTGATTTATTTCACCAGAGAAAATCTGTCTGCTACAATCTTGCTTTGTTCTACTTTAAAATTTCCTGTATTCACAGACCATGAAGAGCAGCATCTATGACCACATAAATTTAAAGGGGGCTCTATTGGAGCAACCTAAACACTTGTCCTGGGACTTAAGCGAAGAGAGAATGGTGAGGAGCCTCCACCTCCCTTCTCTCGCCTGATTCCTCTCAGCTTCTTTCTAGATCTTTCCTGCTGGCTGGTTGCTGCCTATCAAAAATGTGAGCGCCAATTGTGTAAGTTTTAATTACAAAACTCTTTTCAGGTCGGCTCACTTGCCCCAGAATAAGACCCTAGAGTCACTGTTCTTTCAGGAACTGCATGACTATTACATGATGGCAAATCTTTAAATTCAAGAGTTTCTTCTACAAATTATTATAAAGTATGGGCACATATGAGAACATTTGAGGGAAATCATTACCTTTATTTGGGCAGAATTACCTGTCTTCTCTTTTTTGTTGAACTAGGCGCTCTGTATATATTTACAGAATAAATGAGGGAATGAATAAACTAAAAGAAAATAGAAAGCTCCATTGTTAAAGAATTTAATCTTTCTCAAATACTCTAAGATAGAAAAATTTAGACTTTCTAAAATACCAAAATTTTAATGCCCATTTATTCCTGTAATTATATGATGTGCTGTGCATCACACCTATAGAGTATTTTAAAAAATATTTAATGTGTTTCTTTTAAAATTCAAGCCACAGTCATTTCCAAATATTATTCAAGTAAGCCCCTGGGGCTCCTGCAGTTCTTTTCATGAAGACTGGAATCCACTTGTATTCTCAATTATTCTAGTTCTCTTTTCTTAGGGACAAGCCTTGATCATATCATCCATTCCTTCAAAGATTTCTAAATTTCCTTAAAGCCCTTATCAGCTTCCAGACACTGCAATATTCTTGTGTGACTACATCCAGTTTCAAATTTTCAGTCGTCTTCTCTCTCTGCTCCTAATCTATTGAATTCTGCATTAACAGAAAACTTAACTCTTCTATTTTGCCTTTCTCTTGACCTTGGGTTTTAGCACATTATAAAATTTACGTTAGTTGATGGCAGATTTAACATTTGAGGCAATACCGATCACGAATATTTTTTCTCCTTGACCCAGAAATACAATCTATTTGATTAAGTAGAGTTATATGTTTTTATGTGAAGGAGACTTCTGTCTGTTAGTTTATTTAGTTATTTTCCTCAGATACAAGATTGGGAAATAGCTTGTTATTAGAGGAGGGAAGGGATTGTTAGGATTTTCCTATGCAAGGATGTCAGAATGATTGGCAGCATTGGTAATTTCTTACCAATAACAAGTAACACAGTTGGCACACATATTTTTAAATAAATAAAGTAGGCTACCTCCACAATAATATCACCGTTAATAATTCAAATATCCACGTACTTTTCCTAATGGGAGAGAAAGCTGTGGATTTAAATGTAGCTGAAAGAGGAATTATATGTGACTAGCTAAGATTCACTTAGCACTCCTGTTGTTCCAGACCCTGTGTGAAGGCCAAGTCCTTTATTTATATTGTTTCAGTTAATCCTCACAACAACACGCTAAGGTCGATCTCATTATTTACCCTTATTTTAAAACTGAGAGAAATCAAAGTTCAAGGTGGTTAAGGAATCAGCCCGTCCTCACATAGCTGGTAAGTGGAAGAGCCAAGATCTGAACCCAGGATACCCGAGCTGGAAGAGCACACATTCCATGGCTTCCCTTACACTGCCCGTCACTCTAGGTGTGTCCCTGGGGGCGTCATGCCTCTTCGTGAAGGACCTTTAATCTCTGTGTCAAAGTAGGAAAAGGCCAATAGCTGCTGGTTTTGAGATTTTTTATAAGCTTATGCCCTTCATTTGGACCCAGCCATGTGTTTTCCTCTTTTCTGGGTGGCAAGTGCCACTGCATTTTATGGCCTCAGATAAAAATACAACCTTATCGGCTGCCTTGAACAACAAATGTCCTTGTCGAAGAACAGAATGGAGTTAGCGGTGTGGAAGGTTTAAAGTCAATGTAATCCTATTCCAAACACATATCTTATTAAGAAGGGGTCTGAAGACCTGAACTTGTATATAACAGTTAGGGCATTACTATTATCAATATAACTAAAAAAAAACAAAAACAAAACTAAACTCAACCACTTCTACGTAACCATCTATGGATTGAAAGAGAAGTGGATTTTCAGCTCATGACCAGAAATGGAAAAATCCAACAGCCTAAAATATAGTACGCAGCAGCTAATACTCAGCGATGCGGCCCCAAAGTAGTTGAGCAAAAGAAGGAGAAAAAGCAAGAAAACAGCCAACTTCCTTCCATTTCAACTTTCAAATTGAAAAAAAAAAAAAAATCAGATAAATTTAATTAAAAAATAGCAATGCAATATTTTGGTTCCAAATTAAACTGGAGATCAATCAAATACGAAACCTGTAAATATGGAGGCGCTATTTAATCCCTAGTGGAAATGCAGCCTATTCCAGTGATGTAGTCTGTATTACTATAGGTTGTGTGTATGTATTTTTCTTGTACATTCTGATCTGGTTATCTTCGAAAATATCTCTTCCTCTCTCTCCTTACATAGATCTTAAATATAATAGACGATGAATAAATATTTGTTGATTTGATTAAAATTTCACTAATTGTAGGCAAAGGAGAGAAAACATGCACCGATGTGTGATATATGTAAATTAAGCAAAGCGCATGCAAATAAACAAGGCTGAGAGGTCTTGGCCTGTCCCTCTTGTGCCACTTCCTCCCCCAAAAGAGAAAGTCACTACCTCTAAGCTTTGGTGGTGGAGAGGTAGCATTCTTTGGAGACTTCACCTAGCAGCATCTTTACCTCACCTTCTGTGAACTAGGGATACGGCGCATTATTGCTTCTAATTTATAGGGAACCTGAGATGTGGGTCAGCTAAGTGCTTCCCTAAAGGCACAGCAAAAACCCCAGACTGGGAGTGAACCAGTCTTAGCTCAGCAAGCACCCCCTTCACTTCATCTGCCCATCTCCCCACATGCTGAAGTTCGGGCTCTTAACCACACTACATACCAGAGGCTTCGCATAACTAATCTGTCTTCTAACAATGCGCAGTATTATAGAACACGTATTATAGAACATGTACTCTAGTGGAGAACAGATGTCACCATGAGAATCTCATTTTCTGCTATTTCCCAAATCTGGCATGTGGAAATTTGTAGCCTTAATGTTGCATGAACAAAGATTCTTACATTTAATATTAATATGGGAACTCACAAATGCTCCTCAAGTTGGAATGCTGCCACATTCTGATTTCACAGCGTATGGCTGGCTGCTTTTCCAGCATATGAATTTGCCTCAAGGTCCTGCTGGTGTCTTCTGAGCTGAAATGTGGTCACATTCGAATCTTACAGGAGACACGGTCAGTTGAAACTCCAAGATACATCTACATTTCTCATTTAAAAAGCAGACACATACCCCATACTGACCGACTGACCGGTAAGACCAATGGAAAAGCTCTTTATACCTATCAAGACCCCATTCTCAGAGCTATTTCTACAGTTTGGGAAACCAGTAACTTCCACAGCAGGAGAGAGCACTGAATAACACCAGATACCAAATACTGCTCTGGCAGGTAGCCGTGGGCAGAAAGTGAGATTCCAAAAGGCAGGGTGTTCGAATGGACTGGCACCCCATTTCTTCTTCCATAGTGAAAGTTGAACCAAAATGGTGACCTATGATACCTAGACAAGGTCTATTAGCCACACCCGCCTGCCAAGTGATGTCAGAAACACCCTGAGCCGCTCATGTGAAGTGGCCGCTTCTGTGTCTTCTCCTCGCTGCATGATTTATAGATAATACTACCACATTACTTAGGCACCACGAACATCACAAGTATGTCCTTTTAACCCAATCGTTTTTGTCATAAGTGACAGAATATGACAGAGTGCCCTATGTCACCATTTGATTAGGTTTATGAATGTGGAGCAAAGGAGACGTTTAGGAGAAGCCGAAGCAGTTGTCATTTTCCTGAAATTCTTCGCTATACCTGCTCAGCTAGAGCAGGGCGTCTTACACCACGGGCTCCTCAATGGAGGCGTCTAATTCCCTTTCAATTCAATGTGGAGCCAGTCAGCTAATAAATCACATGAAAATATGTAAAAGAGAATTGGTGTTGATTCTGGGCCACCGTATGTTTGGCCCAAGCAGTGAAATGATCACGTCTCTGTACAGACATACAATGGCTTACTGCACGTAGTAATGAGCTCTAATGTGGCTCTACTGAGCCATGCTTTGGGCCTCTGTGACTACTCGGTCAAAAGGATCCTAAAGTCCTCTATGGCATTTTCCGTTGGAACGTATGTAACCATTTGATTCCGCAGGGTAGGAACCAAACTTCCCATCTGCAACCACGGAGGGAAGAGACTCTTACTTCATGTCCTCATTTCGATCATCAGTTTGAAAGAAGGCTCGCAACTCTGTCAGGCGGAGGGCTGCTTAAGAATAAATGTTCCCAAAAAAATACTGATATACGCAGATATTTTTTCACTTGTCCGCGCATATGCTATCTCTGGAAGGACGCCCATGAAACTGGTAATACTGGTTGAGTGGGGGGAAGGGGGAGCAGGGTAAGGGTGGCAGGAGCGGGGAACAGTGAACTGGTGATAGGGAGAAGGGCGAGAGGCACACCTTACTGTATCACTTGAAATCAAATTTCTAAGCAACTCTGAAAACTTGGTATCATCTCTCCGCTTACCCTCTTAACACCTGTGCAGGAAATACGACACCAGCACCAATAAAAACATTTACTGAGAGCTAACGACACGCCGGGCACTCTGCAAAATACCTGACGCAAACTGCAACGTTGGCTCCTCCTACCTACCTGTGCGGTAGGTGCCGTCTCCTTTTCAGAGATACTGAACCAAACCACACACATTGACCAGAGGTGCACTTCCTGGGAGCGTCCTGCCAGGGGTCGTACGAAGCCAGAGACAAGGTCAAAGGCACTGTTACGTTTTATAAAGAATTTTAGTCTCTTAGGGCCATGGGCCCTGAGTCACACAGTTCTGGGACTACATTTGCAAAAATTATTAATCAGTGGAATGCTAGTATAATATCCTAAAACAAAAAGCAGAGCTCTTGAAGAGTCTCCCACTAACAGATCTGGCTCAAGTCAGAATGTGAGTTTCTCTGCATTGGATAAAAGAAACGCTATAGAACACAGTGTAGATCCTGCTCTTAAAGGTAAACTCTTTGCCTTTAGGCAAAATTATTTTAGAAAGCTTCACACTGACCTTTACAGACACTCTCTCAACTGCTCTTATATAATAATAGCCAGAGGATTATCATCCTATCGAGTTACAACCGTTCACCTGGTCATTCACGAGTCTCAGGCTTCATCCAAGTTGGCCAAGGAGAGGTTTGTGAAGTCCTTGAACTTTAAGAGATTATTCATAACCCCTCACCCCACCCCACAACAAATGCTGTCTTACAGGAAAAGGACTGTCTCCGTTTTCTTTGGGGTTTGTTCATCAAATGTAAGGCTACCAGTTCCCATTCTCATAGAGTGTGTTTCCTGTATCATTTACTTTAAAAAGAAAGAGTGGAATCCTTTTTCTGTTTGGATGAACTAACACTCTAAAGCCTGTTTCTTCAAGTCTTGAAGAATTTTTAAGCATTATACTGTAATATGCTGAGTTTTAAGAGAACGAATCTTCTGTGGTAGAAATGGAAATGATTTTTTTCTGGAAATTCTCATTTTATTGTTAAATCCACACACCCTCTGAGTACTTAAAATTTTAGCCAGCCTGGTAGATATTGTGACACAGGCCGGTCTACATAATTTTCATTTCCATATGATTATATGAAATTGTTTTCTTTATCATTTTCTGTTGACAAAATAAGTATTATAATGGATCAACATCATTCTCCCTCACTGAATTAAGATTAAGCAGACGTAGAATCATCCTATTAAATTTTATGTTGTGAGGACCAATGAGAATTTGAGAAGAAAATCAAGGGCAAGGTTGTATGCTGGAGTATGGCGCCCCACTAACTTCATATTCACATCAAGTATTTATAGCCTTGTAGAAAATCTCCTTTCATACCACAATATACATGATTTGCATTTCTATCACTAAATTTATAGAGAGGTAAATATTGACCTATTTTCAAAATGACATCAGTAAAAGTATGAAATTACCTAACAATTGTGTGTTTTAGTGGCCAAGATTTCTCTAACACACACACGCACAACAAACGTACGCACACGACACACATACAGGGCATGCACACATGTTTGCAGTTGTAAAGATGTTCACCCTTATTTTTAGTTATTTGCTTATTCGAACTGATGAGGCAGAATGTCAGGAAAGATGTTACAAGATGTTGAAATCTGAAATATCAGAGAAAGTTAGGACGACTGTTGCCATGTGTAGGTCTTTTGACTTGCAATGTTTTCGCTGAGTTTAGATTCCTTACTGAGGCATATGAAAGAAGTACCTCAACTTTAACAACCTTTGCTGGGTCAAACCAGAAATCTCTGACATCGGCTGAGAAACCAACAAATGTGGCAAAGCATCTGGAGGGGTCTACACTGAATTTCTGGCGTGTTCACCAATGTAGCTCTGATATAAAATACTGGCAACCCACAGGTTCCACAGGTTGACTCAAGTTCACATTAACCCAATTTATCATTTATCTTCATTGCAAATTAAATTCCATGTTTTAAAAAAAAAATCAATGTTCTGACACTTTATTGGTGGTGAGGGTAGGGCTATCACTGAAAATTAGATCAAAAAAGACAAATATTTATTGAGATTTTAAACCCCAAATGACATTAACAGATATTTATGCATAATAACTTAACCTCGAATCAGTGGACATCAAATTAGCTAGTCAGACGCAAGGCTCCCCACGATAACAACAATGTTGAAAACTTCTAGTAGTGCTAACTATGTGGGATGCTGTTCTGAGTGTTTTACATGTGTTACCTCACTCATCCTCCCCACTACCTTGGAAGTTGGGTTCTACAAGCATCAACAATTTACAAAGGACGAATCCAGGCATGGAGAGTAGAAATAAACCTGCTAAAAACCAACTCAGCTGGCAAGTGGCAAAGCTAAGATTCGACCCCTGGTCGTTCACATACTGGAGCTGGTACTGCCTCTCCTGTGATTTAGGATTAATGTAACAGAGTGAAATAACAGGCCATTGTAGACACCGTCACAGCGTGTGACCTCTAGTCTGACCAAAGACCATCTGGAATTATTAAGAGTCTTTGGGTTCTTTAACCTCGAATTAACCTAAGACAAGATATCTTAGGCAGAGACATCCATGCTGTTCTTCTACTTTTAATAAATAAAGGAATCCCTGAGGTTGAGCAGGGCCCATGGCTGCCCAAGAGTAGACCTTGCCAGTCTCCCTAACAGTGAGGTGTGGCCACGTGACTAAGTTCTGGACAACAAATGAGCAGAAGTGACGTGCGCAACCTCTAAATTATGCCCTTAAAAGGAGGGCCATGACCTCAACTTCCTTCTTGACTTTCTGCTGTTTAGGATGTGGATGTGATAGTGGGAGCTGGAGCAGCCATAATGGGCCATAATGAAATGGAAGCCGTATGCCAAGGGTGGCAGAACAATAAGACAGAAGGAGCTTGAGCACCCTAGGGTCACCACATCGGCCCCAGACTGTCAACACTCTGGCTGCTACTATATAAGAGAGAAATAAATGCTCCCTGCTTTAAGCCACAGTTATTTTGGCCTCTTTACAGCCATCCAGCCATAGAAACTTTATCCTAACTAATACATACAACTTTTTTTTTTATCATTTAAAGTATATTCAGTTAGTTTATAAGGGGTAGGACTCCTCGCTCTATAATGTATATTTTGCATTTCCTGAGATTTTAATAATTCATAGTAGGATTCTATCTCATTTGATGCTTGTTTTTCAGACCACCGTTATACTGATATAGTGTCACACTGGCCCAGTTGTTTATTATGAAACAAGTCCCAGTGTTAATAGAGCTATTAAATAATCAAACTGTTGCCTAGAAACTTGAGAAGTTTTCCCAGAAGTAGATGTTTATACACAGTTGAAGCAATGCAATTTCATCTGCATATCCGGTCCATGGCATTTAGTTTTCAATACGTCCTTTACCTATAGCAGGGACACCTAAGGTAGGCTTCTCATCCTCAGCACTACTGACATTGTGGACCAGATCCATCTTTATTGCAGAGTCTGTCCTGTGCATTGCAGGGTGTTTAATAGCATCCCCGGCTTCTACCTACTAGATGCCAGTAGGGCCTGTCCCCTAGTCACGACAATTCAAAATATTGCCAGATGGCTAAATGTCCCTTGAGGGGGCAAAATTACCCCCAGTTGAGAACCATATATCTGTATTCTAGGTTGCACATTTTGAGAAGCAGAGACTATACTATTTAAATTCCAGCAGGATACAGACAGGTGGGTCCTTAACACACTTTTGATGACAGTGGTGCCCTGGTGATTACCAGGGGCAACGAGCATGAGCTGATTCTTATTTTTTAAATTAAGAAGTTCACAGAGGTTTCAATAAGAAAATTCACAGAGCAGTAAGAAAGTCATAGGCATAATTCCAAGCCTATCTAACTATTAGCCCAACATCTTCTATCCAAAGTTCAGATGGAAATAATTGCCTATGTGAAGTAAAAAAAATAAATTCTCCATGTATGAATAGGATTCTTTTATAGAAACTGTAATGACAGAAGAAAATTTGACCCTTTCAGAATCAAGAGCATTGTCCTATTAAACTTCCAGTTCTTACAGCTTTTTATGTTGCTAGCACCATATCTTCAGATATTTGGATATTATATAAGTGAGAATTGTTCTCAGGTAATTTCCAATATGTAAGCTTTTTTAGCCCAATCAATCAAGTTCTTCTACCTCGATTATCCCCCGTAATACTTAGCATTGGATCTAGTTTTGTGAATTTTCTAAATCTCTCTCCTATCAGAAAGAGTGGGGAAGACATGTAATGGGAAAAGATACATCAGGCCTATCACCTGTCCTGCGATGGGACTCTGGGGGTGCGGGGGGAAAAAGCTGTCACCTGGCTTATTTCTCTTTCAGGTTCCTACACTCAATGGGAAGGTCCCCAGCACCTTTGGTGTAATGACTGTCAGGGTGTGGGAAGCCAATCAATTTGATGCTCATTTTCATCAAGATAGCAGAAGTAATGCCCAAGGGTACAATGGAAATACATGCTGTTTTAATTGGGAGAATTCTCTCTTTGCTGATTTCTGGAGTGGGTGGAATCCAAGACACATCTTCTTTTCCCCTTTAATATATATGCTTTTAAAAGCTTAGCTGATTGCCGCAATCCATCATTTCCAGCAACCAAAAACCTCCATTATTTCAACTTGTACATTTTCCCATTTACTGGGGGAGGGGAGTGTGGAGGAAGCAGAAGAGGTGCTCTGCTATTCATAGGAAGAGACTATTTTTAAAAATAGAAATTAAAGGCAATATATTAGATAGAGAAGGTCACTTCTCCCTTATCTGACACACTGAATAAGAATGAAGGCTACACACTGTCAACAGTTACCTATAAGGTGCCTAGTTTCAGATACTTAGACTCCAGAGTTCAATTAATGGCTAAATGCAAAACTTTAAAATTTCTCCTTTTCCTCCCACTTAATTTCACTTTACAATTACTTTAAGATTTTGAAAAGCAATTCAGAGATATTTGTTCTTCAATGAGATTCATTCAAATGTAAAAGATCATTACTTTCTCCTTCCCACTAAGATACAAAGCTGGATATAACCTGGCCACACTGGTAAAGGGTTTGGTTCCTGTTGTTTTGTTTGTTTTTAATACTGTGAAGCACAGGTTTCAAAGGCCTGGTTTGGGAGTGACCCGATCACTTAATAGGGATGGGAGTCTGGATCCACAGAATGTTTGGCACAAATCAAAGCAGCTAGCATCAAATGGTAGTTCTTGGATTTCCCAGAAGGGACTCAGAGGACTGAGATATCCTTAACAGTTAGTGAGCCCAGTGATGTTCAAATTTTTGGTACATCATGAAGTTAACTTAGTGAGTCTCAACCAGTGTTAAAGAAAAAAGGTGAAATAATATAGGATAGATTAGAAAATATCAGACATGGTACATGTGTGAAGATTGTTTCATTTAACCTCTATCTATCTATCATCTATCTACCTATCTATCTACCTACCTACCTACCTATTATCTGTCTGTCTGTCTGTCTGCCTGCCTATCTATCATCTAACAATATATCTATCATCTGTCTATCTATGTATCTATCTATTTATGTATCTATGTATGTATCTATGTATCTATCTATCTACCTATCTATCATCTATATATTTTACATTGTCATTTAGCATACACATATACATACACATAAACACACATGAAATTTAGGTTTTAGTCAAAAAAATTTGAAAGCCATTATAGCACATCATTCCACCTACTTTGTTATGATAAAATATTTTAAGAGTCCAAGTCTACTTTAGAACAAATACATAAAACAACAACAAATATTCCTACTGCAGCTTTAAAATTCCTTCTTTTAGAAATCTCTTTCATCGTACCAAACTCAGCAATCTGAAAAGAAAAAAAAATGAGCCCAAGCTGGTTACCACCTTTAAAGAGGGTAAGAAAATCATTTCTTTGCCAGCAAACAGTGTATCCGCATTACTCCTAGTTCTTCAATTGCACAAATAAAGGCAGTCATGTTGGGATCCAGCTGTTTGCAGAAGGATTTAGAAAGTGTCATGGATAGAGTCTGAGAGGAGTTAATATTATCATCTTGAGAATGTCAACCACACAATCTGACCTGTGAGACGTCTTCTCTGCCTTCATTCTGAGCAGAGAGAAGTTTTTCCAATTGATCAAAGGATTCCTTATGAATCAGTATATATGACTCCTCAAGACTCTAAGAAACTAATAGAGTCAGCAATATCATTTAGCTTGAGCCAGTAATGATTTCCCAAAGGTCTAACTGCAGGTTTATGCCAGTTCCCCAATAAAATGGAAATAACAGAAATGCATTCAGTGTGCTAAGCATTAGGAACATCCTGGTTGGGTTATTTATGCATTAAAAAAAAAAATCCAGTTTCTCAAAATGGATGCAATTTTCCTTAAATTCATTTCTGTTGTAACTTGTTCTAATACATGGTGTGCTACCTTGAAGAGAAGCCACCACTGCTAGGGAACAATTAGTCAACTAAGAATCTTTTTTAAACTATAAAATCTCTTAAGTGGAAATTTCTATTCGAAATATCAAAGCCCGTTTAGAGATTTTGACCAGTTTGTTCTCACATGCCAAAAGAAATGAACACACACACACACATACACACTCTTAGTAAAAATAGACGTAAATGGACCACTTGTAAAGGTTTCTCTTCTCTCCACCCTCACCCCTTACCCCAGTGAATTTTGAAGCTTGCATCATCCTGGGAGAAACTGTAATTTGGACTCATTCTCTAGCTCTATATTAAGTAGTCAACCTCACAGCTTGCCAGCAAGAAGTGGACTGCTTATTTTATCACTGAAACATATTATTTCACTCTTATCTCAGCAAACTGCCTCCGAACAGCTTGGCTAAGAATGGTATGGTAACCGGTCTAGACTAGACAATCAACTACTCTCTTCTGGTGGCTAAAAACCACCTACAACAAAAATTCAGCTGAGCGATGTATTTATATAATGCAAGCCTTAAACATTCTATGAAGAATTTATATTTCCTCAGATATTGCGAATAACAAAAGTGATTTCAACATCTGAGGCTTATTGGAGATCGACGGGAAGTGATATCTGAAGCTGAATGGTGGTTTTGAACCTGAGTTTTCCAGCAGTGGTGATCATTTTACTTAGTAACTAGGTTTTTAATGGTTTAGTACTTGGTAGTGTTTTTATATATGGGAGGCAAAGAAATCCCTTATTAAGTTCTACTACCGTGAATGGGGCAAAGGCAAATGTCCCATTCCAAAACAGAGATATTACGAACCAGCAAATGTGAACTCTTTTCATGATCAATAATTCGAGGATGCAACAGATATTTAGGAATTCTGCTGTCATAACAGATGGCTTACACGATATCATTTGGTAGGACATTTGTAAAATGACATCATTTGCGGTTCGAGGACTGTCAACCACCTCTTCGAGGGCCGTGCTGGCAAAACACATGTATACGACAGCCTCTCGGGATGCCTCACAGGCATCTGTAGGGTGATCTGCAGTTTTATTGGTGAATTCATAGTTCCCTGTTAATAATGCTGGAAGGACTCCGTGTGTGAAGCTAAGTCAGCTTTTTATGAAGGTATTCTCTTCAACAATGAATCTTAAGTGATGGATTTGTCTTGTCGTTTTTTGAAATTCTGATTTCCCGCTCTGTAATTTTCTGAGTCTTTTTTGTTATTGCTATGAGTTCTGTAGACTTTTTTTCCCATAAGTATTCAGTTAAATAGCTAGATAGTAATTTTTAACTGAGGAGGAAAATAGCCAAAATTTTAACTAAACATAATAAAGTAAAAATATAATCCCTCTTTTATAATGCAATAGTAAGAAAAATTAAATAAGCATTGGGCAACACTCACCATCAATAATTAATTATTAAAGGAATATGCACCAATTCCATCCCCTATAAAAATAATACCCAGCAAATTAGATTAACTTTCTCTGCCTCTTATCTTTACGCAGGGCCACTCTGTCTCCATTAAGCCTTTCAGGGAACTTTATTAGGGCTTTAAAGATTAAACAAGAAAGAGTCAGATTAACTTTTTAAAAGGGAAGTGAGATCATGTCACTTCCTTACTCAAAACATTCCAATGGTTTCTGGCATTCTTGCAATACAAGCCCAAGTCCTTGTTATTCAACTAGGAGCCCCTATAAGCTATTCTCCCTGTCTTAGCTCCAGCCTAATTTCCTTTCCTGCCATCGTTTTCCCAAGCTGAGCTCATCCTCACCACGACCTAGTACATCTACCCCATACCTCATGACATGACTTTTACCAGGTGTCTGCTGGAATTGTACCTTCTTAGGGAGAACTTTCTCTGACTGCCCTATTTTAGATGGCCGCTCCCTAACCTCTCTCTTTACCTTGCTTAGTTTTTTCAAGATCTTATTATGTGTGTGTGTATAATTAATTTGCATATAAATATGTATTATATATTTTTATGATGATGCGATGTTATATATGTATTATATGCACCCTGTGTAATTATTTATCATCTGCCTCTCTCCCTCATGTGTGAACCCCATAAGGACGAGGACTGTTCCCCAGCACCTGGAAAGTACCAGGCGCGTAATAGCTGCTCAATAAGTGTTTACTGAATGAACAAATGAACTTTGTTTTCAGCCCAGTGGAACATACACCTGAAAAGAGCTTTTCACACTGCTCATCAAATACTTAATGACATCCAGATACTTGCATATTTAATTTTCGTTCCAAACGTCTCGGTATCCTGTGTCACTGATGGAGAAGGCTGAAAACAGTCTAAAGGGAAAGCCAATGACCCTGTCTGTAGCCACTGAAGTCATTTTTCTAATTGACCCCTTCTGTTCGGAACCTAAACAGATGCAACAGAAATGTGAACGACTGCTCATCACACTTCTTGATATTACTATGGAAAATGCCCTCCATCGGCAGCTATTATTTTATTAACTATACCTAAGTAATGACACTTACAAGACCAACAGTGCAACGCAACAGTACAGCGCTCGGTTCCATTAAACACTGGTTTCGACGACCACGTTCGATAAGAGGGTGTCAGTTCCTTCCCCAGAGCTGGTGCCCTCAGATAAACTTAATTCATTAATCTCTCTTGTAAGGTTAAAAATAAGAAACCATCCTCAAACTTGAATCATTTCTCAAGTGAACTTACCAAGTACCCAAACTGAAATACGTATTTAAACGACTGTGGTCATGTTTGGGTTTCGTACGAGGACTTCGCAGCTCTTTGGTAATAGCTTACAAGATGTGGAGCTTAAATTTTTTGAAACGACTCTGCCGATATTTGTTCACTGTTAACACTGGCTGTTGAGCCTTGGACAAAGGCCCATCTTGTGTGACCATGATAATTATTAGAATGTAACTCAAAGCATCACAAATCTTTTTCTTTTTTAATTTTTAAAAAAGTGTTCTATGCTCATTATAGAAAACTAGAAGAAAGTAGAAAAGCGGGGGAAAAAAAACCCAAAACCACAACCACAGTTCCCATCATCATCTAAAGACTATGCCTGGAGCTTGGTGAGCTTTCATGTTATTCCCTTTCCATGTCCAAATTCTTTTAAAAAAATAATTACTATGAAAGGCTTGTAATCCAAGGCAAATCTTAGTATGACACCAGTGATGATATTTTTAAAATACCACATTTTCGAGTGATAAAAGTAACAGTTGGAAGATAGACCGGAATGCTTTAAAAATTAACATTTTTCATAAAAATGAGGAACAATTTCGCCAAAAAATAGTGTCAAAAATAACTTTCACATACCGAAAGCATGCCTACATGTTAAAAGCATTTGCAAGAGTACACATTCTTTTTTCCTGAGTATAATTTTCCTCTGCTTTTCTTTTGGCAAGTACCTACATAGTACATACAAAATTAGTGAGCAAAAAAAAAAAAATAATTTGTATCAGTCATCTTACATTTAAGAGAAAATAGTGACCTAAAACCCATATAAACCAAGTAATTCCTCCCCATACTCTAGCAAGACTGACAACCAGAGTTTGGACCTGATCTTTTTTTGTAACTCATTCTACTTCTGGGCTGTCAGACTTTCTAATTATTCTGTTTTCTATAATATAGCTGATTTCCCCCCATAACCTCACTACTGCCTTTCTTGGGACCCACCCGTTCATGAGTTTTTCAGTTGAATGTCCCTGAACCTAATTCCATTCAAGTTTAAGAGAAGCAACTGATCTGAGTGACTCATTCCTGGGTACTTATAGCAGAGAAACTAGATTCTGCAGACGGATGAGTCATTTTGACTGGAAAGCCCTGGATGGGGAAAAGGAACCAAGGATGCATGTAACAGAGGACGGGGAAGTTGTCAAGGCAGGAGGTGCCAACAAACAAAACACTGACATAGTATCCTTTGGTCTGAAGTATTTTGCTATCTTAAGATGGATTCTCCTTTCCTAACAGCTCTTGCCAGTTTTTTCCTAACACTTTCATCTTTTTCAGCTGAAAATATCCCTGATACAGCTTTTCGTTGCTTTTAGGTCTAGCATTTTTTCAGGGGTCACATTTAAATGTGGTTGAGCTCTTTGTCCAAAGCTCTAGGCGCATCCTCAAGATAGAAACTTTATAAGCGATTTGGTGTCAAGCATTCAGTCCCAGAATGTACAAGACAGTTTTTCCGGAAATGAAAGGAGCTTATCGATGTTTTCTGATTATAAAAATAATATGTGCTTATTTTAAAAATGGAAGTCTATAAAATAGCGTTACAAATCAACCGAAATCTTAATTAAACTGAGACAGCAGTTGACATTTTTACACCCATCGCTCCTAATTTTTTTCCTGTATGCCCATATTTGCAAACCATGGGGCCATACCGTTCATGCAGACCTGTAACCTGCTTTATATTCTCATGAGCTAACTGTATGAAAAACTCATTTCCGTCTGGCCACTAGCTGGGAGATGAAGGAAGGACGCTCACTGAAGGAAGATGATAAGAATCATTGCTTTATCTATGTTTTTAGAAGGTCACTTAATTTAGAGATTATTCATTAAGGCTCCAAGGCACAAGATGTATAAATGACAGATTATCAAAAAAAAAAAAAAAAAAAAAAAAAAAAGGTGACTTGAACACATAGGTATCTCACTTTTTTTTAACTTTTAAAAATTATACAAATACTATAAATTAATGGGTAACAAAATAATGCAAAGCGTATACACTGAAAAATGAAAGAACACCTCTCCCTAGCCCTCTCCTGCCACCCCAGCCCTTTTCGCTCCTCAGTGGTAATCGCTGTTAACAGTCTATATGTTGAGAAATTGTCTTTGTACACGCAAGCACCTTACAGGCACAGAAAACACACCAGCTCTTTCTATCTTAAACATAAACGGCGTCATGTCACACATGTTCTCTGCAGCTAGGTTTTTTTGTTTGTTTGTTTATGCTTCCTAAATCTAAGATATAACCTTGGACATCTTTTCAAATAAATTCCAACAGATTTCCTTCATACGTTTTTAACAACTGTGGAATTTCACATCAAATGTCCCATGGTTCATTTCACCAGTTCCCTCCCTGTGGACATCTAGTCTGTTTTTAGGACTTTATGCTACAAAGCGCATCCCTGTCTATACACCTTAGTGTTACTTCCTTGGGGCTATTTGTAGATTCAATTCCTAGAATGGGACATCAAGGTCGAAGTTCATAAAACAACACGCAGCACTGTATTTCTCTGTAATGTGGAGAACTCATTTCTTATTTACATGTTTAACAGAGTACTTAATGAAAATCTTACCTCGTGTAAGCCCCGTAATGGCTCGTGATAGAAAAGGGGAAGGAAGAGACTGAGATGAGACAGAATGCAGAGGCACCTGAGTGTCCATAAAGGTAACTGAAGGAGGAAATGGCCGTGTTGATGGGACTTCCCAACGCCAGGCGGCCCACCTCTGTTGTTCCTTGCAGAGATGAGGAGAAAGGTAAAAGACTAGAGAGGTGGGTAGCCTGACAACTGGAGAAAGTTGTTTCTCTCTTCATGCACAAGAAAAAATTAGGGAAGCGTCAGAAGGTTTCTGAGACATGGTTCCTGTGCAAGAGGAAACAGCCGTGTTCAATTGTGAAGTAATTTGAAAGAAAAAAAAAAATTCCATTTTATCGGCTGCCCAAATTTCAGAAAGCTGCAGGCCTGACTTCAAATCTGTCTCACACAATGTTTCCCCTTAGTATTTATGAGACACTCCTTATGTGAATTTTTGCCTTGTTTGGATTAAAATATGTTATCCTTCAATTAAATAATTTACTTACTTTAGAAGAGAAGTTCATTAGATAAAGTGGTCGGCTCGTGGATGGGAAAAAATACTATTTGAAATGATTCTAAGGCTTTCCCCCCCCTTTTTCTGGCATTTTATGTTATTATTCTTTTGATTTTAATGTTTTAAAATTACAGTTGACATTCGATAGCTTCGGGTGTACAACATAGTGGTTAGACATTTGTATAACTAACAAAGTGATCCCCTGATATGTCTGGTACCCACCGAGCATCATACATAGTTATTACGATATTACTGACTATAGTCCTTATGCTGTATTTTACCTCCCATAGAGAATTTTATGCCTAGAAAGTTTATTATTACGTGAGAAAACCAGGAGATTTTCTCTGTGGTAGACCAGAGCGTTGGGAAACGGAGTCTCCTGTAATCAATGACTTACTGCATACACATCCCAGCTCTTTCACCCCTGAGGAGGAAACGCTGAGATGTGTCCTCCATTGCTTCCCAGAGTTCCCCAGAGATATCAATCTCCAGTTGTCCACAGCAGGTGACCTGCTTGATAATATACCCTTTCCTAGATGCCTTCCTTTCCCTGGCTCACTTCCCCATCCTTCTCCCATTATTCCCTGATCTCACCTCCTAAAAACCACTTGCACTCAAATCTCTGTCAGCTCCAGGGGAACCCAAACAAATAGTGTCCAGTCTATGGTCTATGTTGTTATGCGTGAGATGATGGTGCTGTCCACCAAGATAGAAAAAAAAAAAAAAAACCAAGATAGGGAGGAAGGTTTAATTAACTAATTTTGGAAGGAAGGAATGAGGACAGTGGGAGGTGGCGGAAATGACAAATTAAATTTGGGACCCATGAGATTTAAGGCGCTCCAGAGACCTCTCTGTGCGGCATGTCTCAGCGGAACGCCGGTGAATGGTGCGGTGGACCTTATAGCGTTAAGCGAACGCAAAGGCCGCCCACACTTTAGCGCTTCTCGCCGCCATGTACCTGTTCTGGATGATAAACGGAGAACAGCAACGATAAGTCCTTCGCTACAGGAAACACAAGGAGAACAGCCAAAATGTGAGGACCCTGACGGTCAGTCTAATAACTACATCAAGAAAGGGCGATGTGCAGGTGTCTTTCTTACCATGAGAGGCACCCGTTTGGCCTACACATGGGCATACAGAATGGATTCGTTTGCGTGAAAACAGATGATCTAGTTTGCAACGGAATGGCTTTTATTTTGTTTTATTTTTGCCTACTGTGGCTACTGCCCTGAAAAAGAATAAACTCAAAGAAGAAATTGCGTGAAATGAGACTATGCAGGGGAATGGAAGGCCATAGTGCGTATACAGAAAAGGCCTTAGAGATTGAAGTAGCTAGTCTCAAACAGAAACCAAGGTCACTACATCGCCATCTGCAGACAAGCACTCTCCGTTGCCCATTCCGCGGACTCGTGATTGGCCTTTTACAGCCCTGTTCTTCCTCAAGGCATCTCAACGGGCTTTGCAAAAGCAACAGCCCAACCACGGGCGCTGCTGAGGCCTTCTAAATGGCGGGTGGAAACTTGCACGGGAGCACGTACTGATTTGCTCTGCCCCCGGAAAGACACCAGGCCAAGGTCAGAGGGGCCACAGCCTCAAGGGGTAACCTGTACCCGAGAAACAAAGTCCTCGAAGCGGGTTTTGGAAAGGGCTTTCGGATGTTACCCTTTCTCCCAAAGTACAAAGATGAAAGTGTTGACAGGGACCACGTGGCTCAACCCCTGTGCCATCTGGGTGGAGATAAAGATGCTTGGCTAACCCACCGCAGGTTCCCCCCCACCCCCGTTTTCGTGGCTTTCTACAGATAGCCCAGGCGATGCCTCTTAACTGGATATAAATCTCTCCTTTGGAAAGGTGATCACCCTTAAAACAAGTATGCCCGCCCTTCAGTGCATGAACCCCGCAACTGTTGGTCTGCAGAGACCTGATCAGTTATATATTTGGAAGGACTAAATTGGACACAAAGCTGACACTACTTAACACAAGGCCTTTCTCTGCAAAAAGCCCTTCCTGGTGTCACTTGTTCCCCTTTAGAATTCACCTACACTAAGACCAAAGAAGGCTCGCGAGGGATGGAGGGGATGAGTGGTGAGCACATCATTTTTAGCCTCGAGATCATGTGGATCAGGAAAATCCGTAACAATGAAAACTTCTTTCCAGAAATGCCATAAGCAGGGCAGCATCGCTTCTCAGTTTGCAATGTAGCAGGAATCAGATCCCTCAACCTACATGTCATTTAGTTCAGAGCAACAAGTTCACGCTACCAATAGAAATGCTTTCACAAACAGAAAGCTGCATCATTGAAACACTGCTGTCATCACCATCGTCACTGTCATGGTGTCTGAAATGAATGTGCTCTGGTAGGGATGGCCTGGGTGTGACCGTTTGGCATCTAGACCCACCTATTTGTGAATAAGCCAATTAGCCCGAACAGATGCGGAAATACTGTTGTAAGTACACAGCTTGATGAGTTCTGGCAAAATGACACAGGCATATACTCAAAAGCCAGATAGAGAAATGGGAATCCCGGCTTGCTAGAGGCCTTTCTTGTGGCCCCCTCTTAGTCACTACGCCCCCCAGCACTGTGTCTTTCGAGAACTGCTTACATTGGCTTGTCCCTTCCCCATGTCTTAGCGCTGCCCCTAGACCAGACTTCAATTTCTTCCTGTGCCAGTGTATGGTTTTGGCCGGGGGGGAGCGGGATGGGGGGAAGAGCCTGGGCTGAGGTTACAGTAGCGTTCCAGAAGGCCCAGTTTCTGGAAAAGAGGGGATGTGGAAAAAAGTGGTGATCTTTTTCTTCTCTTCTACCAGAAACCACGGATAGGACCAAAAACCCATGATTCTCCTGCTTCCCAGTCAAGAGCTTTTTCTTCATGCACTGCCGACCAGATCGACATAGCAACTTTAGCCTCTATCGTGTTTTATTTAACCAGGAGATTTTTACAGTTCTCACAAAACTATTTCTATGGCCCGAATGATCCATTAAAGGATTACTAAAAAAGGAACATTAACTGTTTAACTTTCTTAACTGAAAGAAACATTCCAAGTGGACTATGATTACCAGGTATAAAAGTCTTAAAGGAAGAAAGAAAAAAACAGAAATGATAAAAAAAAAAAGAGGACAAAATTAGAAATAAATAAAACAATATAATAAGTTTACTTTCTATCTTATAAATTCTTTGAGATCTCTTATTTAAAGGACCTCTTTTTATTTCTAACTAAAAGAAGGTACCCCGTCCTGTTCCCAGTTACTATGTATGGATGAGAAAGTTAGACAGTGAAGAAGATGGAGAGGAAAAAATGAAATCATAGGAAATATGGTGTTGGAGGAGAACTCTACGGCTACCTTGAACTGCCAGAAAGACAGACAAATGGGTCCAGAGCAAATTAAGCCTGAAACATCCCTAGAGGCAAAAGGGACAAAATCGAATGTGTCTTATTTCCGGCGCATCACGAGAAGGCAGGGAGGGTTCTTCGGGAAAGACAATAATGCTGGGACAAACAGAAGGCCACGGGAAAAGAGGGAGACCAAACGTGAGGCGGGCTGCCTCCTAAGAGAAGCCTTAGGCTTGCGTCTGCAGGAGCTGAGCAAGGCCATGAGGACAAGGTACTGTGGACATCACTCATTCGCAGGGTCACCAGGAGCTGGGGCTGACTCAACGGCGTGCAACACACACACAAAGGCGGGCAACCCCATCAGTCATACCTCAAATGCCAGTGGTGGGTATGTGTGGGCAGACGCTGGGGAGATGTGCTGCTTTCGCTCACAGCTGGTGACACATCATCTGACTTAGTGGGCAGCATGACAGGGAAAAGAGAGACGAGGGACAGTGCGGTTCTGGGTTGGAATTCCCAGGCTGCCACTCACCAGCTGCATGACGTTGAACAAGTTATTAAATCTTTCTGCAAAAGGTGCAAACTTCTGGTTAAAAGTCCTGGGGGTGTAATGTACAGCATGGTTGACTAGAGCTGACAATACTGTATTTTATATTTGAAAGTTGCGAAGAGAGAAGATCTTAAAAGTTCTCATCACAAGAAAAAAAATTATAACTATGTTGAGTAGTGAATGTTAACTAAACTTATTGTGGTAATCTTTCTGCCACACATGTATCGAGGCATTATTTATTACACCTTAAACTAATACAATGTTATACATCAATTGTATCTCAATAAAACCAGGAAAAAAGTTATTAAATCTCTCTGAACCTCTTTAGTTATCTGTAAATTGAGCATCATTCCTATGTCTCCACACGGTATTAGCCAAAAGGCTGAGAAGCTATTAATTCCTATGTCTCAATGAGTTGCTTTCAGAATTAAATGAGATGGCATAGGTCCTGTGCCTAAAAATTTAGAAGGCCCTCCTTCTCTGTACAGAATGAATCTGTTTAATCAAAAAGGAGCTTAAGTTACAAAATGATACACACCAGCAACACCAATGTTCTACTGTTTATCTGCAACTTAGTCTGAATTGTAAAAGGAAATGCTGTTTGAAAAAGGATTGAAGAACACATTTTGCTGTAATCCAGACATTGTATGTCTCTTTTGAGGTACGAGTTGGGAAATCTTAACATCAAGATGTGACATGCACATCTTATAAGCCAACTGTCTGAACGAGGCCGTTCCTATTTGGCCAGTAGCACAGCGGGGGGTTAGCTGTGGGTGGCACTCTAATGCAAGGCATCATTTATTTAGATTTCAGAAAAGTATATGACGTGCTACTACTTTTATTAGATTAATGGGCAGCAAGCACAGAGAGAGGATAATGGATCAAGAACTGGCCTGGGGACAAGGAAGACCATTCTGGACCAGCGTTTTAATTTAACATCAGATCCCGACTGGCACATCGGGTCCTGAAAGGAACTAAATTTTCCCCATGTTCTTTGCTTCTCATTTGCATATTATACACAACAACACAAAGAGTTGTTGTTTGTTTGTTGTTTTAAAGAAGTTAGCAAATAATGGGGACAAGGATCTACAACTATAATTCCTGGTACGTTTCCATCGTCTCACTCCAAGCGCCATCTGAAAACACGCAGAAGCGTCTGTGACTCCAAACACTCTGCAAGAATGGCACCGAGACCCACATTTTTCTTCACACCCGCTCTGGTTGTGTTTTTGTTTTTTTGGGCTTAATACAGACCAAACAGACTGTGACTTCAGCAATCCCGAGGCGGAACTGCAGCTCCGCAGTGTTTCAACGCCGTGCCGGGGTGTGTGCTCTCCTCTTCACAGCCTTCGCTACGAGAGGCGACGGGAAACAAGCGGCTACAGGGACCGTGGTCGTGGGTCTGCTCGTCGCACGACAGGGCCCTTCGCGCCCGAACGACACCTGCCTTTGCGACTTTCCTCTTTGAACGTAAGTCTTGCGCCAAGTGAGACAACTATAGGTTCGACGAAGTAGGTGACATCACACGTGGCCTGTAATTCTATTGCCCCCACAACAGGAAAGTTCTTTTCTCTCTTTCGTAAAATCCCCGCCAGTACCAGCATCGCCCAGGGTGTAGTCAGTCATCTATCTATTCACAGCTTGAAGCGTATTTGGGTCCCCACGTCCTCCAGCAGAAGGTGAAAGCAGCTTTTAACTCATTTTATTTCGGACTCCTGGTTTTACCTCTGTCTCGGACACGCACAGCAAGTGAAACGGTTAAGGTCTCGGTTCTTGCGTATTCATTCTTTGGTTGTCAGGAAAGTCAGTCTAGAAATAGTGGCAACAACAGAGCCCAGGATACCGCGAAGCTCTGTGTTGATTCTGTTTCTCTGGGATGGTGGCAGCTGTGTGTCTCAGATGCCATCTGCCAAAGGCAAATGCCCAGTTAACTGTGCTATTCTCGATTTCTTCACAGCCCATGGTCCTGCCCACGTCTCCCAGCTTAGCGAGCCCCACACTGCTTCATCGTCCACGGCCCGAAACACGCTCCCAGCACACTGTCCTTAGATGAGACTCTGTGAGGTGCGCCTCCCTGCCCCGCTGCCTTACTCCAAAGGTATTTGGAAGAGAATTCCAGCCCATTGATAGAAGGGAGGTAAATATATACCGATATGGACTTTTGAATCAACGCTATGAGTTTTCAGCATATGCAAGGGATTGCTTAGATTGGAACTAAGCACAGGAAACCTCATCAGCTACAGTCTCTACCGACTGGGAATCTGACAAAATTCTCCACAACATTTATCTTTGCCTTATCTGTGGACAGAAGTTTGTGAAGTAAATAAAGATTAGAAATAATATTTTAATGGCGACGTTTGAATGACCCAAGAGGAGATGTCTAAGGACTCTGAGGCCTTTCCTTACACGCTAATCACAAATTCATTTCTGCCTGGTCACTAAGCCAGCCGTCTCCTGCCCACTTTCCCCATTTCTGCAAAGCCACTATCATTCCCTAAGTCCAACTGCTTATGGCGAACTAACCAGCCTCCTGGACCGGTCGACTAGGCCTCTGTCTGCCTCTCCCATCCCCTCTTCTCGTCCTCTCTAACCCGGACCGCATCACTAATGCCGCCGCAGGACCAGAGCAGCCCGCCACCCGCGCCCGCACCCCACCTTCTCCAATGATTCCGCCATCTGCTGCCCACTCGGCCCTCCAAAATCGCCCACAGGAGTCCACGACTCTTACACCGCAGAGCCTCAGCATCCTCAACGGCAGCCTCAACTCCCTTTCTCCCAGCGCGGCCTTTAAGCGAAGCACTAGAGTACACGTGGGCCTGATGCGGTTGGCGATTTGTACTTTTTCTGATTTCGAAATGCTAATGCGGTCCGCAACACGTCTGTCATGCCACACTCCGACGGGCCTTCGTCATTAAGGACGCTGCTATTTCTGCAACGAAATGTAAACAGCCTCCCATTGGCTCGCGCCACCCAGTAACTGATTCAAAATACTGCGGTCAGCAGAGCTTTCTGGATTTCGGAATTGTGGGTAAGGGACTGGGGAGCTGTGGCTGGGACGTAAGGGCCATTCATCGCTGCCCACACTTGAAGGAAGTATTCACTTGTCAAGTCTCCAAACGTCAATCTTGTGTTAATTCAGAGTGGTCTTCTCCACAATTAGTCCAAATCATGGATGCTTTCTTTACAAAATATGCCTTCCGGTTATGAGAAATTTGTGATCGCGGGTTGTCCTCATTTTTAATGTTCTAATTTTAACTCTAGCTCTAAAGTATTTTCACCTTGCTTATTCGTAAAAAAGTTCATTTTTCATGGTCTATTTTAGCAAAAGGTAAAGTCAGTCATTTTGCGCATCCTCTGTCTAAAGAAAGGCGGAAGTACAGAGATCGGTGCTGCCTCAGAAGAGTGGATTTACATTTTAAAAATCTCAGTTCTGCTGACTTCCCCCCAAAATACGAGTTAACTTTTTAAACCGTGAGTTTATCTGATTTGTAGTATGTCTCCCAAGCAAAGCACAGAAACCCTCTCCACACTGTTAACAGGCTGATAACACTCTTGGAGATCGAGTGTAGCTTGACCAATAAACCCTTCTTAAAATATAGCCAAGCCAAACAGTAAGCCAGCAATGCAGGGTTTGTATATATACATCATGGGATGCTGGCTGTATGGGTCACGGCACTCAGACTTGCAATTCCTAGGCAGTTATTTTGACATTAGAAAGTCACAATCCATCAACTTAACAGCAGGGTGATAATTTGGGGACCAGGGAGATGGCTATTCACAATGACACTGTGGGAAGGAAACAGTAGTTCAAATAGCCCATTCGAGAATGAAGACTTCAACTGAGCAGAATTTCTTTCTACCTCTAGAACCCGCTATTACACGATATGCAAAGCCAAAAAGCACACAGGTACCTGGGCTGTTTGGACATGAGAAGAAATGGATCTGCCATCACAAAACTGAAGGATGACAGAGTTGCCCCTTCCCAACTGTTTGTTACAAATCCCTTCCACTGACTCGTGATACCCAAGCCAACATTTCGGAAGATGCTATGTGGCTCCTTCTGAATTGCACAACACTCATCTCCAGCAGGCTGTGACATTAGGCTCCTCGGGAGTGTGGAGGATACTTGGGACTTTATTCTCGCAGGAGTTGCCAGACAACAACCCTGCAGTAAGCTCCATCCTGCACACGAAGGAGGGACAAATGAATGGATATGGAGGCCGCCGAGAGCTTCTGAAATGATCTCAGCAGCTGGGAACGAAGGTAACCCCAGCGAGACATTTTCTAGCTGCTGGGTCAGTCTTGGGGGTCCGGGAAGTGGGGGCTGAGCTGGGAGTATGGGCTACAGTGCAATGGTTCTCAAATGTCCTCATTTCATAACAACTCTGAGACACACACTCGAGCCCTGAGGGATGACCAGGCTGTTGATAAAAAAAAAACAAAAAACAAAAAACAAAACAAAACAAAACAAAACAAAACAAAACAAAACAGCAAGCACATCTTTCTTTTGACTCTGAACAGGAGAAACGAAAAAGGAAGAATGGATAAGAAATTGTGCGCTGATGCCGAGATGGCAAAAAGGAGCATTAGATAAATATACGCAGATATTCTAAGAGAGTAAAATCTGGATGACAAGATTGTCTTAAGGAGCTGTATCGCTTCCATGGAAACCTAAGTGGTTTTGTGGCAGCCCACACCCCACTGGGGTCCTGACCTGCGCCAGTGATGATCAGTGTTCTGGCCACTGCTCTCCCCACTACCTTCCTGGCTGCGTGCCCGAAATACTGAAAATGCGAAAAGCAAATTATTTTCAGGTTATACTTCGCTATTTCAAAGAAAGAGAAATTCATTACGCGAATGAAATATCAGTAGGTAAACAACGATAAACTCCTAAAGCAAAGATGAATTTTCTTACTGTCTGCATTTTCTTTTAATAAACTTTCATGGCTGTTTAAATTGAGTTTCTCCCTCTCTTTCAAAAACCTAGCTTCACATGAATAACATCAACACATACGCTGAAAGTATCTGAAAATTCACACATTTCAGAAAAGTAATTTTAGCGATCAATAGTAGAAGCAAAGCCAACAATGATTCCGTACCTGGAGCTGATATTCTTCCGTGAAGCACAGATTCACTGGGCAGCAGGTCTTTTGAATTGGAGGTGAATGGTGATTGTCTAAATGTATCTTCTGAAAAGAAAGGGCTGGGGGTAGGGAAGGAGGAGTGAAGTTTAGTAAATTAAAGTTACTTAAGATACCCAGAGCATCTGGCCATACATACACAAAAACCACAAAATGCTAGATAAGGTAATTTTTTAAAATGTTTAGAGAGTAGAAGAAGATTGTGCTTAAAATGGAGAAAAAGAAAATATATTACATCAGACAAGTGCCATCTGCACATTCTGCCTATTGGTTTTATACTTAAGGTGAATATATGAAATACCATCTTTGAAAGGCGGTTAAACCCACAGTCAGGACAGCTGAGCAGTAAATTTTACTCCTGCACTTATGTTCTGTGAGTATGCTGAGCTCAAATGAGGACCAACCATCTGGGGCAGAATCAGAAAGGCCTGGTTCGAGGTTCTTCCCCGAGTGGTGATAGATTTGCCCTTGCTCACCCACCCACTTTTTGTCACCTGATCCCTGGGGGACCAATGGTGGTACACCTCAGAGGGGCAGATGGCTGGAGTCAGGGGCTTCTGCACTGAAGGAGACACCTCACCAGTCCCCACAGGAACCGAGGCTTCCTCCTAGAATTGTCTTGGTTCGGAAGGAGCGAAAGGCAGCTAGCTAATGGGACTGCCAGAGAGGACAGTGTGGTTGGGGTGCGGGGGAGGACCTTCATTTTCTAGGAGACTGTGGCTCTGACTTGAGTGATTCTAAGCTCCCCTAGTAACTTAGCTAAAACTAGAATACAAGCCATCCAGACCACAGCCTCAGTGAACACAAAGGCTTTGGATGCCTTTAATCAGTCCGAAGGTTTTAACCCAATCATAGCATCCATCTTCCATGCCTTACAGTAAACGATAGACAAGTGTTGTGATCACACGTGAGAACAGTGAGGTACCCAGCAGCGTCCAACCTGAAGAATGGAAAGCCCTAGTACAACAGGGCTGGTAGATGGTTCCGAGGGGGGCAGTACGGAAGCCCAGTGATAGGCAAAGCAGGAGGCCGCCCCCACCCTGAGGCTGGAGGGACAGCAGGAGGTCAATGGAGTCCAGCCACAGAGTGCAGGAGGAGAAGGAGAAAGGCCACAGCTCTTAAGCCCCGCCCCCATCTCTCATCAGGGCCTCTGATTGGCTGAACCTTCCCAGAAGCCAGAGAAACAGAACCTGCGGGCATCCGGCCCCCTGTAAAACTGTAGATCATAGAATTACACTCATATGTGGGATATAAAATTGAAAGCAACAAACGAACAAGACAAACAAACAAACAAGAACTCATAGACCCAGACAGAGTTTAATGGTTACCAGAGGGGAAAGGGGGGGGGTAAGTAGAGAAGGGTAAGGGGGAAAATTTATGGTGTCGAAGGAGACTGACCTCGGTGCTGAACACACAATGCAATATACAGATGACATATTATAGAAAAATACGCTTGAAACCTACGTACTTGTATGAACCACCATTACCCTAATAAACTTAAAGAAAACAAAGAAAAAAACGCAGATCAGGGGAAGGAAAAGACCTGAGGGCATACAAACCTAGGACTCTGGGACTGGTGTGGCTTTTCCAAACACACCGACAAGACTATGCTTACTACCAGGCAATATTATAGAGGAAATATTCAGATAAAATTGAAGACATATAATACTTTAAGAAGCAAAACATACATTAATGAACAAGATAGTTTTACATGACCATTAGACTTGTTTAATGCAACTTTGTGTGGCATGCTTTTTAGTTATATCTTAAACATAAAATGATTTAAATAGGCTTAAAAAATGAGCTGGCTCTATGTAGGGGAGCAGGTGATGAGGAGTGGGGACATGTCATTGTATTCCAAACGCCTCATCACACCTGCAAGTGGTAACAAAATGCTCAAACGCATAAGGCAGTGAAGCACAGTGTCCAGGAGCCTGGACCGGAGAGAGGCAGCTCTAGGTTCAAATTCAAACTCCACTTATGGCTGTGTGACCTTGTATAAGTCATTTAACTTCTCCGAGCCCTCACTTCTTGTCTATAAAACAACAGAACAGCATCCGAACCTCCTTGAAGAACTGTGAGGACTGAATAAGACAGTCCATGGAACGCGGTTTTCATGGTGCCTGGCAAACAGTAAGTGCTCAATAAACGTGAGCTATTTTTTTTTATTATATCTCTGTCTAGCCCAAGAGAGAGCATAAATGAATCAACCTTTCCTCGCAAGTGTAGTTTCCTTGTAGAAGATGAAGAAAAGGCTGCTCTGATTCTGAAGGGTTAGTCGACCACTGGGGTGATTAAGTTAATTTCGGAACCAAAGAACTTTTAAGGAAGTAGAGACCTTGGAGGATTTTGGTCAAACCCAGAGTGTAAGATTTCTCAATTCTCACCTCCTTCACTCTGAAGCTTCTATACAAGGTGACGGTGATGTCCTCTTGTCGAGTGGACAGTTCACAGGAAACACACAGACCGGACCCCGGCACAGGGCAAAGGGCAGGCAATGGGCCTGTGTGTCACGGTGACTGGTTAAACCAATCACCTTGAACTCTGAGAGTTCAGTGGAGCCCAGGGAACTGTTTGGTTCTGAAATGTGGACACTTCCCTTTGGGACATCCAGGAGTCCCAAGAGGAGCCCCGTAAAGGCCCTCTAGAAAAATCACTCCCCTCGCCACAGAGAAAGCGTGAACTGCCCTCCTTCCCTCAGTTTTGTAGTAACTATTTATTGAGTGCCTACATGTGCCAGGCCAGGGAACAGCATGGTCAGCAGAACTGTCTACGGTCGTAAATGTTGGGAACATAGAGGCCGTGTGGGTGAGTGAAAGGGAACTGCCATGGTGACCAGTGCCGTGGGACCGTGGGGCCTGGCCTGGCCTGGCCTGGAAGGGCTTTCCTGCAGTAGCCACAGCTGAGCTGAGACCAGAAGGAGTAGGGCTGTGAGGTTCCAGGGCGTCAGGGAGAGTGTCCCTGCACTGCGAGAGGACACAGCCAGTCCGTGGAGCTGGAAGAAGGCCCATCGTCAGGGAGGTGAAGGTGGTGTGGCAGGCGGGCCTGCTGAGTGTAGGGGTCATGGCTTTGCCCTAGCAGGAGTGGGACGCTCCGCCGTGTCTTCAGTAAGGGGAAGGTGGAACAGGATTTCAGTTCTAGGAAGCTAGCTCAGGGGGTGAGGTGGGGGCTTGCAGAAGACAAGGCAGGTGGCCAGAGTGGCAGTCCATACTGGACGTGGTGACGCTGGCGGCCAACGCTGCAGACCAGCAGTGACATACGCAGACTGAAAACTAGCTGCAAAGGTCAGGCAGGTGAAGATCGCAGGTACATTTAAACTAACCCTAAGGTTTCCAGGTGAACCGGGCCCAGGCCTCCACGCTACATGCTGGCAATAGCCTCCTTGGTTTTGCTAAGTAACGGAAATGAGCTCGCTCTGCATCTTCACATGGACCCTTCGCAGCAAGGAGTTCCGCCGATGTGAGGAGGGAAGGAAGCCCTATTCTCCCCAGCCTCTCGGAAGAAACCGAGTCAAAAGGGAGACAATCGCTGAGGGGAACAACATTACAAATAATTTTCTACCCTGGATGCCAGCTTTATCCAGTATAGAAAAGAAAAAAAAAGAAAAAAAGGATTTCTTCCAAGGGAGCAGAGAATTCGAGGGCGTCACATTGAATACTAAAGGACAGTGTGATATTACAGGGCAAAGGATCAGTGGAGAAATGTTTACAAGTCAAGGCAGCACGAGCCCGGCGGAAAGTCTTATCTATGAGGAGACGGTAGGAGGTTAACAGAGCTCCGGCCTCAAACGTGGTGCTGCGATGCTCCAAACTCACATCTGTCCCGGCCGGGAGGCGGGGGTGACGCAGAGGGTCACGTGGAGTTTGGAAGTAGGAAGCTCTGGCTCTGAATTCCAGATCGGCCACTTCAGAGTTAAGCGACCTTTGCCGAACCCACACACGATCTGGCCTGGAAGAGGGGTTTAAAGGTATCACCTTCACAGGGGCGTCGTAAGGGTTAAATAAGAGATCTCACGTTCAAGTTCTTAGGGCACAGCACGCGTTCGGCAGAAAACAGTAACTAACACGTATATTGCTTACCAAGTGCCTGGCACTGTTTTAAGGTGCTTTGTGTGTATTAACTGCACTTCATCCTTTCAGGGACCCCACGGTGTAGCTACCGTTAGTATTATTCGTATTTTGCAGATGGAGAGACTCAGACACGGCAGGTTCCGTAGTTTCCCATGCTCGTGCGCTGGGCCGGGATCTGAATCCAGGCCGGCTCGCTTACGTGCTAAGCTCTGTTGCCTTTGCGTGGCCGCTTAACATCTAGGCAACTCACGCACAACGCAGAATCACAAATCCTTCTTGGAATGGACAGAACAAAGGAGACAGAGGAAGGAGGGACGTAGGAGGGTGGAAGTGGCCATTCCAGTGTGCAGGACCCTAGGCCGTCGAAGGAAGACTTTTTCAACTGAGAAACAGAGCAAGCAAAAATGATTCGAATCTCTTACTTCTCTCTAGAATTTAAGATAGGCCCCACTTTCTTACTGCTTCTCCAACACAGCGGAGAGGGCCATTTGCAATCCTAGCCATTCTCCGCGGTCTGTGCCCGCCGCTTCTGAGGGCAAGCCCAAATGAAGAGGGAAGGGTGACGAGGGCATTAGATGGGGTAAACCTGCATCTCAGCACAGGTACGAAGCTCCTGGCGTGATGGCTGCACTGCCACCTGTATGATCGTTAAGGCTGCCTAGAGTGACACCCGCGTTTCAGGAGGAGGAGGAGGAGAGGCAAGCAGACTGGCCCCCTCCGGCAGGCGTTTGCCCCACAGGGTCAGGTCTCCAGCAACACCGGTCATCTAACTCTCGGCCCAGGCTCTGAGGACGGAAGACCCCACGCTTGCAACTCTGCACCCGCGAGCAGTGTAATGTTCGCTGTTGGGACGATACTCCTCAAGCTCCTTTTCTCCTTCCGCCGGGCCTCACAGTGTCTGCAGACTGCAGGAGGGCACCGGCTGGCTTTTGGTGGATGTGCAGCTTTGTGGTGGACAAAACCGGACCCTTGTTGGGGCGGCAGTGACTGCAGGAGTGGGAGAGGGCGGGACAGAGGGATGACCTGGGAGGTGCCCGACATGGGATGAACCGGGCCTGCATCTTCCTGGGGAGGAAGACAATACACGCAAGACATCAACTCCGAGGCATCTGTCCCATCTTCCAGCTGGTAACTTAGTTACCAGCTCTTCCGGGAAAGGAGCCAGGTTGTGACTGTCGCCAGACTCTACCTTCCTAACTCTCCAGCTACTTGAACTTCGGTCATTTTACTGCGACAAAGCCTCTCTATCAGAAAGTGAGGCAAGGAAGTAGAAAGAAGCGAAAGTGTTTAAAAAATTATTTCGGACTAATATTTTTGGTTAAAAAGTTGGCAGAGGAACAGGTTGAAGCTGATAGCTTCTACGGGAGGGGCTTGTTGCTTTATGAACAAAATCCCCATCAACCATAACATATTCCCTGTGGCTGCCTGGAAGCCTTAGCTGATTGGTATAAATATTCAATAAATATTCAGAAGTCGCATCTGGAAAGCTGCTGGTGAAGACTTAGGACTGCCCGACACCCCATTACTTTTCATGCTTTCCGTTACGTAGAAAAGACAACATTTTTCCTATTCGAGTTTCTTTTCCGGATAAAAACGGGTATCGAACGTGTATTTTTATTTTTTCTGGTAGAACAAGCTAAGGGTTAAAACATGATGAGGCACTGCTGTCGCCGTGACTGGGCAATTCCAGGCCTGAGACGGCCGGCAGGGTCAACGGCGCGAAGCCACGCGAGACAAGATTTACAATAAATAATAAAACAGTCCATCAAAGATGATGGCTCTACACACTGACACATTCTGCTGAGTGCCAACGGGAAGCTCTGCTGCGTGCAGAACAGAAGGCCCATCTACTGAAAACTCACACACCCCCCCATCTACTGAAAACTCACACCCCCCACGTGCCGCCACTGGCACCACGTTAGGAGGATTCCCGGTTCCATGGCAATAACAAAACAAAAAGGAAAAGAAGCTGGTTACGGTATGCAGGAGAAAGTTAAGGAAAAGAAAACTTTGTTAGTAATGGTATAATTTTCAAGGAGCCACAGAGATCTCTCTCTCTCTCTTTTTTTTTTTTCGCTTCTAAAAGACCATAATAATAATTCCTGGGACTGAACGTGGGGATGGCAAATATAAAAGGAAGACGAAAGCAACAACAACAAAAAAGTGTGTGCTCGCTCATGAGTTTTTAACTCAGACCACGTAAGGATCCACGTTATTTAGGATGGAACGAAACTCTATTAAATGTTCGTTTCGGCAAATCATCCTGAAGTGATATTCTGACTTCAATTCAAACATAGACAAATTTTTCTCTAATGAATTGAAAAAAGATGGAATATTTAAAAAAAAAAAAAAAGTCCTTGAGTATCCAGTCAGTGATGTATCATTCAACATAACAGGGCTTCTGGATTTTCCCAAGAACCGGGTAAATATGTCCAAAAGAGTTGGAACTAATTTTAATTTTGTCTTGTTTTCTTTTAAGGAAATTCGAAAATAAGTTATCTGACTTAGGTATTTGTGAGAAACTAGATGCTGCGAAAGGAGGCCCAGAAGCTCCATTCCAGGCTGGAAAAGTTCTATGGGAACCGACATTTCTCTGTCAGCGACCTGCTTGCCAAAGGACCCCAGGCTCTGGCCACCTCAGCAGGTGGCCGTTAATCCTTCCTGTTAACGGGGCCTCCCTCAAGCCCTTACGTAGCCCCAGCTACTACTTCAGATCACTGAAATCCTAGTTTTCCGTATTGATATATCATGTTATTTTTAAAGAACTGAAATTCCATATATTTATCTAAAACCACTGCACTGATATTTTAAAACTCTGACTTATGAATCACTTAGACCTTGAGACATATCCAAGAGTGACACACTGCATGACATTTTAAAGTGAACAGGAAGCCCTAGTTGAAAAAAACAATCTTCCATGCCTCCCAAAGCCTCAAGAAGAGACAGGCAACTCATCCCTGAGTTATCTCAAGAATAAATCTTACTTTAGTTCAACGACTTTCTGAATATGTGGAATACAACTGGCAGATTAAAATGAATGCAGGTAACTTCCATTTGGAATCTCAAGGTATATATAATGAAACTAAAGGAAATGACCACAAACCGGAAATGTCTTCTTTGAACAAAACATAAGCCTTGCTAACAGTAACAGAACACGGTCCTCGCCAAAAAAACAAACAAACAAAAAAAAAAAGAGGTTTTTTTTAAAGCCTTTCCAACATATCAAATAAAAAAGATAGGATTATTTGAAGATAAGGAATAGGGGGAATATGTGGCTTAGTTATAACTACCTTCTCAACATTTCTTTAAGTCCTTTAGGGTCAGAAGCAACTTTCTGAGAAGCTGGAATAGCCTGCATGTAAATATGCTCACAATTCAACAACAAAAACACTACCACACTTATACATACTCCATTTTCTAAAAAAGGCCAAAGAACATTGATTTCCTTTTCAACCTAACTTTCGTGATCAATGCAATTTTCTTTATTTTGGGGGTAGTGTTTGTTCTTTTCTGAAATATTACTGTCCTTGTCTAATTTATTTGCTAATAATTTATAATAGAAATGGACGCTTAATATTTTTCGATATATTCACATATCTGTATGTTCTGTGACATATTTATAAATGACGATATTTGAAATATGTTAAAAGCTTAGTCCCGCAGATTTTTGTAAAAGAATTTTGAGCACTTAAAAAAGCCCTGGTATGGTCATTTTGCCCTGGCATAGCAATCACTAAATGTCACCGTGGACTGCACGTGGCCCTCCGAGCTTCTACCTCGGGCCCTCACTTTCATTTTAGATGAGATATGGCACAGCTGCATTTCTTTCGAAGTGGGCCCAGCTACGAACATTTTAGGTATACAAGTCAATGGCCGTTTTCCTTATTAGCATTCTTGTAGTCAGTAAAAAAGATACTCTATAAAAATAATTAAAAAAAAAAGTTTAATGGTGCTCATGAACACTTTCTCTTTTTAATGCCACAGCAACGAGGAGCCCTATTCATAAACGATTTTATATACTTATTTTAATGAAGCACCCTGGCTAGCAAGTTTCAGGAGACATGGGGTGGGGGGCTGGTGGAGGAGAGTGCTCAGGATTAAAAATGACTTGAGGGGTCTCTGCCCTGAAGACAACCCTGACCATCCGAAGCAGTCAATTCCCTACGTAAGCTTAACAGGGATACACAGAGAAGACTTCCTGTGACCTCCGTGGGCCAGGCCTGGAACCCCAGTTCCCGATCATGTTGGGCGCACACGTTTTCAAAGAAAGAAAGATGGCAGTGAATGGCTACACACGGGCAAGCTGCAGCCGGGCATTTATCTACACATGGAGGCTGGCACTTGCAGATTCAGTGGGCTTCGAAATGGGGCTGTGGCAGATGGAGAACCAAGGTCACTCCATCATCCTACTACCCCTACAGGCACCAGGTTTTTTTTCTTTAAGTTTGAAGCGACAAGAAAGCTAAGATGAGTTTCCTTCACCTACTAGGCCATTGACATGGCTTGTGAACTTGGCTGAGGCCGCGCAAATAGAACCTTCTAGCAATAAAAAAAAATTCAATGTGTTGTTAATTTTGCAAGGCGTATAATAGTATTGTAGAAAATATCCTTATTTTTTAGAGATATATATTTAAAGAATCGGGAAGTGAACGTTACGATGCCTGGGGTATGATTTAAAATATAAGAAGAAAAAGGACCGGTGAAGTAAACATGGCAAATGTTTGCTCAATGTGGGTGATGGGGATATGGTGATTTATCACATTATTCCTTCTACTTTTTAAAATTTTTACATAACAAAAAAAAATCGACAGCAACAATCAAAGAGTTCAACCCAGACAAACTACCAAATGGAATAATAAATGATAGTAAAAGAAAATCTACAAAAGAACAAATACAAACTACTCCCCATGAACAAATATCACTTGCTATCATCAGGAATCAATAAATGAACAGGTTTTAACTATAAGATATAATTTTCAACCTCTTAGTTGGTAAAAATAAAAATTTTCAATGACAAAGCACAGAGATTTTTGAAATATTCTCTCTCATTAGCTTACAGAATTGTATATTCAACCCTTTCGAAAGTCAATTAGACAATTCATAGCAAAAGCAACTAAATGCTTTTTTTTTTTTTTTTTTGGTGTCAATTTATCACAGTATCATTTATAGTAGCAACAACTTGGGAAAATAAAACCAAGCAAAATCCTTCATATCCAGTAACGGGAGACTGAATGAATATATTATGACATATGCGAACACTGAGTACTGTGCAAACATTAAAAGAAGGGAGTTAAAGAATTAAAATATTGAGTTATGTCTACTGACATGGAAAGAAGTTCTTAAAATACTGCTAGGTGAAAACAGAAGGTTACAAAACTATATATATATAGCAAGATCTGATATTTACAGGAACGTGTACACACATATAAATAGAAAAACACTGATCCAGGACATATACCGACTTAGCAGTGGTTGCCTATGGATGGTTGGACTGATTACAAATGATTATTTTTTCTTCTTTATGTTCTCCAATCTTCTCTGGAAATAAATGTTATTTTTAAAACTTAAAAAAAAGATTGAGTTTTATAGTTTAGGGTCCTTTATTTTTAAGGTGACTCTCAGTCTTTTAAAGAGAAAGCAGGTGTAAGAGACACAGGTGGGGGCAACTATGTCTAAATTATGACCCCATCGCTATCGGCCAAGTTCAGTGGCAGAAGGCAGAAAGCTGTAGAAGGGAGAGGCTGTTTTCAAATATCGTAGAAGAGCAACAGAGCATCTGAGGAAGAAACATCTATTGGTAATGTTTTTTATTTTCTCCTCTGAAAAACACAAATGCCTTCTATTTAGGGTTGTCTTAGAGGCAGGCCAAACCGTACAACCTAACACCAAGTTTTCAAGGAACAATCCCTGTTGCTGCGGCTGGAGCCCTCATCCACTCGGAGCCAGGGGACTTCTCAGGGCAAGGAGCACAATGCCAGGCCTTGTCGAGGGCCGCAGTGGCTGGGAGGCTGGACCCGGAGAGCCGGAGCCAACCGCAGGCCACGGAAGTGAACCTGCACGTCCGGATCCGTGAAATGTCAGCCTGTGGAGGGACCTGGATCTCCCGCGGGAATCTGACTTTCTGCGTAAACAAGGGCAGCGGGGCTCTCGGCTCTCTGCTGAGGTGAGCAGAGAGCAGATGAACTCTGTCTTCTCTTTGTCCTGTGTAAACTGTAGGTAACGCCAGCGAAATGCAGATGCCCCTTGGCCTGCTGCAACGTCCAAGTGAGCTTTTCACTCCTCAGCAGAGGCCGACCCTCGACTATTTGATGTGACAACCATGGAGACACTCTTGAGACCAATGCCCAGATAAGAAGAACAAGAATGAAGCCAGCTTTTGGTCACGTCACCTCTGCATAACCTGTCAAAGGTGACTGACTCGAAAGAATATAGGTTTTGGGTGTCTACTTACAGAGATCTGCAAATTGACACTTCGATCCTGGTTGTTCTGAGTTATACAAACCAGATGGGACACTTTTGCAAGCCAGGAGACATAAAGGTGGGAGAACCCACGGAAAAGTGAAGAAAAGAAAGGCACAGCCCTCAGATCTTGAAAAGGGATTTAAACTTGCCTCTTCATAGTAACACAGTACTAAACAGTTCTGGAAGCATATTGTTTCAGCTGTAACAGCGCAATACAGATGTCACAGAGGGGAGAAAAAACGGCAGAGGGTGATACAGAGTAGTCTCAACTATGTGTGTACTTAAAACATGATCCATTGTTTTCCAAGATTAGTTTAATTGCTTTGAAAAATGGAAACTCAAAGGTGAGCGTAAAGCATGTATTAGCCATGAAAAGGCTCTCAAATCAGCATTCGTGTCGGGGCACCCGCAGTGGGGCAGGCTGTGCACTGTGCAAAGGTACCACGTCGGGGGTGGGGTGGGGTGGGTACTTAACACCAGAGACATCAAAGATTTGCTTGTTTGTTATGACAGTATTCCAGTAGATGGCAGTGTCCTGAAGGAAGGGCATTTTAAAATCCGCAACAGCCCACCAACAGCCTTGACTTCACCAAAAAAAAAGCACTGAACATCCTAACAGAAGGGACTCCATGAAATCAGTAGTAATTTCCATTTTTTTTTAGAAACAGAATTCTCAGTGCATTTAATCTCAAAGTCATAAAACATAAAGGGTAAAAAGATGATATGGAGAGCTACTCGAAAATCACCAATTTTATTTGCTCTGTTTCCTGTTTATTTTCTTAATTGCTTCTGTCTACTCCAGAGTTCTTTGTGTGTAATCTTTTACTTTTTAAGATAATGGAGCATTGTTCTCTTATGCCTTTCGAAAAGCGAAAAGGGAAAATTGCACAAATTGAGGCAGCACATCATAATTTTATAAATCTGTGCAATTTCCATTACCAAATCATAAATATTTAAGGACATACATCCAAACCATCACACAGGAAAATTCTATATTGAACGCTTTCAAGTACATATGTCTTTGAGTAAACACTGTAAGTGCCATTATCTAAATCATAGAAAAATAGCCTGCATTTCAAATTCTGAAAATTGGGCAAATTAAATGTTGGTCGGCACAGCATGATATGAATCTACCTTTCTCTGATTTTCCCACTCTGCTTTTTGTCTAGTAATGGAGAAAAGGACAATTCAGGTAAATACTTCCTTGCTTTTGGAATAAAGCAAGCCAGTGTGAGTTTTTCTTATAGGCCTGCAATCTTATATCCCCACAGACACTGAATTATTAATGGGGAAAAGAGAACAAATAACCAAGAGAAGGTTCTTGGTAGTCCTTGTTTGAAGTTCATGGTGTTACACAACATTGAACATGTCCAATTCACCTGCCAGGAGCTATCTGATTCTTACACTAGGGTTCCATTTTCCTGTTTCGATCTTATCCAGCATCTGGCTGGGTGATGGTCCATGTCTGAAGATGGAGATCTTCTTTTTTATTCCATTAAACTTTGGGATCTGGTTATGATATCATGCTTTATCTATTTTCACCTACATATGATCATATCAGCTGGTTATCTGTTCCCTGTAGAACCAAGGCTTGTGCTGGGAAAGGAAATAGAAAAATCAGGATTTTATTCGTCTCTTAAGCATTTGGTCCTTCTGTTCTCATGGGTCTGGCTGGACCATCTCCTCATCTCACTTGTCAGGCAGGACGGCAGTAAGAGCACGCAACACACACACTATCTCAAAGGAGACGCACAGCCTTCTTTATGCTTAGATTGAATGTTCTGCACTCCAAGGTTAAACAGGCTAAAGAATGGCTGCTTTAGCATTTAGAGTGAAGTCCCAGCTAAAGGGCTGATTCGGTGCGGGTGTCCGAGGAGGGCCAGAACAAGGGCGGAAGGAAGGGGTGAGGTCAAGGCATTGGTGAGCAGGTCCACACGATCCAATCATTCCAGCTGCTAAGTAGATTGATTTTTCTGCCTGGCTACATGGTGCACTTTGGTGGTTGTTTTTCTCCTTTCCTTTTGGGAAGGTGATCCTGATTTAAACATCTCAGTCTAAGTTCTTAGGATGAAAAAAAAAAATAAGCATCCTCAAACCAGTTCTTAAAATGTCTGGGATTTGCTTCAAAATAAGCTGGAGAGAGGGAGGAGAAACAAAAGGAGGGGACAGATGAAACAATATGCGTCGTGACCTGATAACTGTTCAAACTTGGTGATGGTCACATTATCTACTTTTGAAATTGTCCATCGTAAGAGTTGAAAAAAATAAGGTAGAGAACTAATGATCCAGAAACTTGCTAGTTATTAGTTTCCACCTTTCGCCTCACCTAAACCTTTTTAAATATTGCTAACAAGGAATGCTGTCCCCAGCATAATTTTCTCTCCACTTTATGACAGAGGCATTAACAAACAGCAGAATGGGCAACAGACAGCCGTGCCCAGGGAGGGTTTGATGGGGTGGGGGGTGGACGATCGTCACCTGTGTGGGACGGAGAGTTAACCGCACACACCTACCGACGGGCTCCACGTTCTCTTGGTGCCCGGGCAGGGAAGTCAGCACCCCTCTGTCCCACTGATAAGCCTATGTCGAAATGCCAGGCTACCAAGTATTTCACCCTGCGTTACTACACTTGTCCTTAGTTCTTGTGGTTGGAATGAGAGTCAAGATCAATAATGATAAACAACTGTGGGCGAAGTTGCGGTCTATAAAGGACAGGGAGAGAACCAGCTTCTTTCTTCAGTGCTGCACCGCTCTCCTCTCCCCTCGTGCCCCTGGAGGTCAGACCCCACAAGCAGGGGTGTCACTGAGTGGAGGCGCCCACGCACCCATCGGCACTCGGAAGAGCTTGATCGGAATGCTTCGCTGAGGCCAGGATCTCAGGGCCGCCTTCACAATTAAACTATCTTAAATGTACCTAGCGACTCCCAAACATAGAAGATTCCAATCATGAGCCATTGTTCTGGACAGTCAGCTGCTTCTAGGAAATCAAACGTGAGAAATCTGATAGCTAACCAAACATCCCACTAAGTACTCACGAATCTGGAGATATAGAAACTGCAGACGATGAAAAATTGTTTGAAAAACATCACACATATGCCTGAAAACATAACCTAGGAGCTGACCTTGTACCTACAAATTAAGAGTTCCTTCTAAACCAGGACCCACAGAGACGAGAGGGAGTTGGCATTTTTTCCTGTCTTTGCTATCAGTTAACTCAGGTGAAAGAGGATTTCTTGGCACAAAGCAGCTTGGTTCTATTACCCCTGAAGTAATGAGGTGAGAAGGTAAAAAAGAGATCCATTTGAGAAGCAGCTAATCGAGCAAGTTGCCTACTCAAAGGAAAATAAAAACACACCGAGGGTTTCGAAGGAGAACAATAAACCACGGATTCTGTAATACTGATTTTTGGACACTATCTCATGGGGTATGGCGGGAGGAGGGGTGGCGGTGGGGGGGTACAAGAAGCACCTCTCCTTTGCTTTCGGCAAAAGATCTGATTTCTTCTTATTCATAATCTCCCGGAAAGAGGAGAATTTATGGATTGCTTCATTTTTGCGAAATGGCTAAAAAAAAAAAAAAAAAAAAAATTCTCTTCTATCCTATAATTATGTTCCAGCTCCAGCCAAAGCAATTCAGGCTATAGGAGCATTTCACTTGTTTGAAGCTAGTTCAAACCTCTCACCTCTTCCCAGAGAACACCTGAAAAGCAAAAAGTAACCTGGGCTCGCCCTGCACACCTTCCGTTACATGAATGTTATGTCATCGTAAAGAGCCAGCAGAAAACCTCCATGGGAGATGCTGTCTGGGGTCCCGCCCAGATCCCCTTACTACACTAGTGAAAACCGCCCTCGCCGTGCGGGCTCCCTCCTCACCTGGAAGGCTGCACAGGCCCTGCTGAAGTCAGTGAACAGTAAGGGGCTACAAGAGATGCTCCCCCTGCGCCTCGAGGCAGGAGTGACGCTGTGGTGCAGTTCACGCTGCAGCGTCTCTGTGGGACAGAGCTGCAGCCAGAGCCCAGCTGGCACGTTGCTCAGCGACTCCTCCTTCCTTCTCCCGCCCCATCACTTGCCTGCAGGTCCCCCTGACGACACTCCTCAGTGAGGCCCTTGCCCAAGGACCCCCATTCTGGGCTCTGCCGCTAGAGAACCGACCTGTGCACTGCGAGAGGCCTGTGGAAGCACACTAAAGTGAACGCTCATTATTTTTAGTCTGCCGCCTTTCCACATCGACCCGTCTGGCCAACGCCACGTGTCTGACTCACAGACCCAAGAGCACACGTTAAGCAGCCTTAAGATTACATGTATGGGGGAGCTGGAGACTACAGTAGCCTCCGTCTCCTCGTTGGCACACCCCTTAGGAGAGAAAATAGCCTTTCCACCTGCCAGGCCCGTTTCCCAACACAACGCACAGACCAGATCGTGAGAGTCGTTTTCCATCTGTGTGCTTATCCATGGAGACCAGGCTACGACCACGCTCCTGTTCTATGAGAGGGGGTTCCTTTCCCTAACGCTACAGAAACACCGTGTGAGGCAAGCTGGCCCTGTTTTAACTGCTGTTTGATATGCAATCGTCTTCGATGCCAAGTCACGGCATTAAAAAGAAAACGCAACTCTGGTTTCAGGTCAGACTGAGCGCTGTCCACGGGCCTGACGATGATGCTCTGAGGTCAGTTCACACCACTTCCAAGGGAAAAACGTCATTTATCCTTTGTTGCAAGAATGAAAAGCACAAAACCGACCGACGCTCCCTCAGGGAGAATCTAAGTACTGCTCGGCAAAGAATGTCCTCCAACCGGCCGACCGAAAGCTTCGAAGGGGGCGGCGGCACCTCCCCAGCAGCTCCGAGCTCCGTCACCTGCAGGGGTGGGGTCTGCGCTCAGGGGCGCCTGCCTCCCGCAGCGCGGCCTCAGGATGACCAGCAGCACTGGCTGGTTCCCCGGCTTTCACCTGGAGGACTCGTGGGCGCCCTGGCTGACCTCAGACTGCCTCTGGCCCATAGAAAGCTTCTTTACCCACAGTTGTTAGCGAAGTGTCGGTTTTCCTGCAATTTTTAAGGCATTATATTTTTCGGTTTTTATATCTTGCCCTCCTAGCAATTCTGTGAGATAAAAAGCTGGGATATCCTTGGCGATGAACGATCAGCTCACAGCTGCGAAGCTACTTAGGCACACAGCTGCAAGAAGCACCCTGGTCTCCCAACGGCGTGAGGCCATCCGGAGACACAGACCCGGTTCCCAGTCACAGCTGTGTCACCCACATAAGCTCTCAAGTCCAGAAACTTCTGCAAAGACGATGCTGTCTACTCCAGAAAAATCATCGTAAGGCATAACAAACAAGAACATAGAGACAACTCCCCGGCCAAGTGACACCTCTTAGATGTTTAATAAATATTAACGGTCCTTCCCCTCGGTGTGCTCACACTCTGGATTGTTACCAGCAGCCAAAGCTCTCATACAAAACGGTGTGCTCCTTCGGACCCAGTGGGAGAAAATGATTTGGGGAACAATGTTCAACCTGTGATATGGGCCTCACAAGACAAAGGGTTATCTGAGGGGACCCCGCGTACGCGCCTACCTGGTGGTCGTCCGGATGGTGTTTTCTTTTGTGTGATTGTGCTCTTTGCTCACTTTTTCTGTAAGGAGAAAGAACAAAACACATACCTCTTAGGTCTTTCACACGCGACTTGTATCCTTAAAGCTTAAGTGCAAACACCCTCAACATTCTCCTCCTCTCGTGTTTTCCTTTGGGTTTCTTTTTTAAACAGCCAAACTCTCCCTGTCTCATTGGCACAGACCATCAAAACGCATGTAGGCAGCCTCCGCCAAAACAGTTTCCCAGCGAAAGGGAAACAGCTACTAACAAATTTCAAGTGTATAATCAGGCCTGAGTAAGTACACGCACACACGTGCATGCACGCGCACGCAACACCCCACACACACACAGGTATGTGCAGGAAGGTAGTCATTTCTACTGGAGCATCCCCCAGCTGAAAACGTCTGCTTTCCTCTGATTCAGCACGAAAACTGCAGTTGTTGCAACTGTTCCGCTTCTGACTTTGATGACAACCTTTAAGCATTCTGTGTTGTCAGGCCCCTTTGTGAGAGAGGGTATAAAAACAGCCATAAGACCTCTGGGTGCCACAGTCATCGAGCGCTCATTCTGATAAATGTCACAAGGGACAAAAAAATATATACATCATTAGACAAGAAGAGGTAAACCTTCCCTTACTCTGTCTTGAGGTCTGTATCTACCAGCTGTCAGAAATTATTTAATTAGCTTTCAAGAACACAGAAGTTGAACTCTGGCCTCCCCAGTGCAGTTCAAAGGTGAGGATTCTGCCCCGCCACAGCTCAATGGCTTCTTTTAGGTATCCAGGGACAACCTGGCCAACTCGATCAGGGTTTCCGGTTTCAACAGCAGGGCAAGGGAAAACCTCCTAAGCTGACGGATTTTTGGAAAAATTTCAACAAAGCCTTACAACATCTGTCCCAAACTCTGAAACACGAGTCTGAGGCTGCTCCGTGCCAGTTTGCGTGGACAATTCCTTTCTGTGCCCGCACCAGTGACAATGAGGGTGAATGTAGATTCCCAGGCAGTATCCTTTCAGAAAGCAGGGAATCGGGGCCAAATGACTGGCCTGGGGTCACCCAGGCAGTTGTGACAGTGCCAGGGCGAGAACTTTCAGACACAGAGTTTTCAGCTGATAGTAGACTACGATAATGCAATGAGACAGAGACTCTCTGAAAAGAACCACACCGGCCTCACTTTTGAAAAATTTAATGGCTGAATCATCTGCAAAGTTATGTTGTTTTTAGATATGTTTTCAGCCTGTAAAAATCCAAAACAAATCATCTTGCAAGGTTTGGAGCTTGCAAAGATCTCTGTGTCCTATTAAGTTTATGGAATTAACTAGTTCTACGACGGCATAGCTCAGCACAAAAGCAGTCCTTGTTTGAGAGCCCAGAGGCCACCGTTTTCGGCACCAACTGATGGTTTCACAGCTCTGGGATGAGCCACTGGACCAAGGGGAAGGCGAACTATCATGAGGCCACACACACAGATTCTAGCTCCTTTTCTCTTTCCTGATATTTTTCTTAGGGGGGGAAACAGGCGAATACTTTAATAAAGAGGCATTGAAGATGTGTTTTAAATTTGTAATCTATAACAAAAGAGTTTATCCGACATGAGTCACAAACTCTACCGATGTATGAACTTCAACATGTAGAGCAACGCTTCACTATGGACAAGGTATGGTATTTCTATAGAAATCTGAATCTTATATTTTTACATATCATAGGTCTCAATCATGCTCAGACAATCTGTTAAGGACAAACAGTATGCAGCTTGAAAGAGTTAACAACAAAGGGACAAATTTAGGTACTAGGACCCTCAACTATTCTATCAAGACCTTTAGCTGAAAAAAAAAAAAAAGACACTTGGCTGAGCTGATAATCACTCAACTTTTAGATTCTGAGGATTCGAAGCAGACACAGTTGGCTTACAGATAATGTTCTACTAGCCTAGAGCTGAAAAGAGTCCTCATACGTCATCTTTTGCCTTTTCTTTTCCTTGATTTTTTTTTTTTTTTTTTTGGCAAGATAACAGTAAAATCTCATTAGTTCGGACCATGCCAATTTGGAACTCATGGAAATTCAGTCACTGTTGGAGTAAACTGAAGTTTATCTTTTGCACATTAGAAAAAAAAAAAAAAGGCCGTTAATCAGATCGACTGCCTAAACAAAATTAGAGGTGAGATGTTTAGCCCAGTCAACAAGGATCATTTGCACAGAACTGAATAGAGTTCTCATTTCAAACGATTCTTAACTATTTATTAAAGAAAGTTTGGCAGGAATTCTACTTGGCAACATTGTAGTAACTGTGAGTTTGAGTGGCAGTATGCACGTTAAAGTAACAAAATTGATTTCTGTCTAAAAAATCCTATAATGTGGGTGTTTCTACTTTGTTAGAATGGCTTTCTTTTCATTACTCCCAATTATTGACATCCCCCCCCCCCCCCGCAAAACAAAACACCTGACAGTTGAAACAGAAGCTCGGAAGCCATCTTCACAGAGATATCCTGACTGAAGAGGTTCCTCTCCGGGGGCACTCTGCCTTCTGGCATCTTCTGTAGGGGTTCGGTTTTCTCTCGCCCGATTAAAGTGCTGTAGCCAACGCCGCGGCTGGGTGACATGGAGACGTGCGAGTCCTGGATGTCAACCTCCATGGGTTCCTCCTTAATCTTCACCAGCTGAGTGTCCTTGTAGCTCTCCGCTGCAAGCAGGTGAGCGGAGACAGACAAAAACACCAGAGTTTCTTAATCCCGAACCAAACTCGTTTCTAATCGCAGAGAGGAAGGGCCGTGAGGATAGAGTCAGGGAGCTGTCGAGATGAGAACACCCTGGCACCCTGGAACGCAGGGGGGAAAACTACTAATTTAACCCATCTGGTTTCCTGGAAAGGTAGGAAACGGAAGCCCAGGACATTAATAAAGCTGTCCGAGAATCAAGTCTAACAACGTGTGGTTGAGGGGAATATCTATTTATCAAAGTGAACACTTTCTTTGGAAGGGTCGCAATATTCAAAATAGTTTGAATTCTCTTTTTAGAATCAAGAAGCAAATTGAGAAGTGTTTAAGCGACTTGCCAAGGGCACACAGGGCAGCAGGGCCCGAGGCTCTGGATGGAGAACTCAGGGTTCAGGGCCGGGGTCTCCCAGCCCCTCCCACACGCCCTTCTCTGCCATGCTGCTGCTAGAACTTACAGAGAAGATGGTAAATAGCTGTCCTTGTTTTATAATGTAATTTTGGTGAATCGAATCAGAGCAAGCATATTAATATAATGATTTTCTCCCTCTATTTCTGAAGCTCTGATCTTTTATTTTTCTTTCTCTGCTAGGGCACCAAAATTAATAAAGCATAAATAGGGTTGATTCAACCGAAACATTTACACCTTGTTGGGAGCTAGTAATCCTCAATACCACCTAGGAAGTTAATTGCAGCCTAAGGATTAATACTTAGAAAACAGCAATCTTACAGTTTATAATAACAGTTAAATTTACTGGCTGTTCTTGCTTTAAAGGTGGCTATTAGATGTTTGTTTTAGTCTGAAACATGCATTCACTTTGCAAGGCTGTAGTGTCTTTATGTCCATGTGTCCCTTAGAGCAATGACAGAACATCTTTGAAATAAGGTGGGACAATTAGCCCAGCCATTAATTTGGGTCACTTTAAAATAAGGCCACACTTTCAAATCAATGAGCATTTATTAGTAGCTATTATGTACTCAGCATTCTGGAAAACAAAAACAAAAAGGATTTGGTAGAGACAGATAGATATAGTTGATAGATAGATGATAGACAGAAGATGATAGATGATAGATAGATAGATAGGTAGATATAGATAGATAGATAGATGGATAGATGATGATGGATAGATATAGATGACAGGTAAACAGATAGAATAAGGGTTGAATGGTGCCCCCCCCCAAAGATATACCCATATTCTAATCACAGGAACCTGTGAATGTAACCTTATTTGGAAAAAAGTATTTGCAGATGTAATTAAGTTAAGGATCTCAAGATGAGATCATCCTGGATTATCCAGTAGGCCCTAAATCCAATGACAAGTGTCCTCATAATAGAAGAGGACAAGACATAGACACTGTGGAAAAGGCCACATGAAGACAGACACAGAGCTATAGACTGGATGTTTGTCCCCCTCCCCTCCCAAATTAGTATTTCGAAACCTAATCCCCAGTGTGACCATATTTGGAGGTGTGGCCTTTGGAAGGTGATTCGGACGTGACTGTGGAGCCCTCATGAGTGGGATTGGTGCCCTTACAAAGAAGACCCCAGAGAGCCCCCTTGCCACTTCCTCCATGTGAAGACACCGTGAAAAAGATGACTGTGAACCAGGAAGAGAGTCCTCACCAGACACTGAATATTAGGACTCGCTGATCTTGGGCTCCCTAGCCTCCAGAACGGTGAGGAACACATTTCTGTTGTTTATAAGCTGCTGGTCGATGGTGTTCTGTTATAACAGCCCAAACACACACACACACACACACACACACACACACACACACACACACACACACACACAGAGAGAGAGAGAGACAGAGAGACAGAGACAGAGAGACAGAGAGACAGAGACAGAGAGACAGACAGAGAGACAGAGACAGAGAGACAGACAGAGAGACAGAGACAGAGACAGACTGGAGTTATCAATCACAAGCCAAGGATTGCCTGAGCCACCAGAAACGGGAAAGATTCTCCCCTAGAGCCTTCAGATTTCAGCCTTCTGTCCCCAAAGCCGTGAGGGAATACATTTCTGTTGTTTTAAGCTACCACATTTGTGGTAACTTATGATGGATGGAAGGATGGATGTACAGATAGAACAATAAGAAAAAAACGCAAAGCAGGTTGTTCAGAGAAAACTATGCTTTCCTTGCTAAGTATGAGACAGGTGAAAGTCAAGTACACGTACAATTATTGATTTGCAATAAAGAAGATAGAGGAGCATTTTTAATTAAATGATTAAAATTAATGTGGCGCCATCGATAAGCTCTTCTGTAAGAAGTGTGCTAATTGTTCTTTTTTCTTCTTGACATGTTACACATGCTTCTCAGGGAGAACGACTTGTTTTTGTCAGCAACTAAACTGCAGGCAACTGTTATATTTAATTTAGATCCCTTCCCCTTCTCCTAGGTCTGCCAAGCTGTTTTTCCCTCGGAATGTCTGTGAAGCTCATAAAAAAACCCAAGTTCACTGATTCAATTATGCTAAAAAAAAAGAAAAATACAGAGCTTCGTAAGTTACATGCTAGCTCCTTTGCCTTTCCTTGCAGTCCACCTGACCCCTCCCTGAGTGCTGACTGCGCCCCTTGTCCCCTTAGGGATTTGTTGACCTGACAGCTGTCCTGACTTCCAGCTGGATCACCCATAGGTGCAATCACAACGCTCGTTTCCCTCTTTGTGTTCCCTCAGAGTCCTTTTATTTGGAAAATACACAGTGGGGTCAGTGTCACAGGGACATAATGATGTCTTTGAACCCTGCAAGTCCTTCCCAAGCCTAAAGACAAACACAAAGGAATACCAGAAAGAGGTTCATTTAGTTTAAAAAAAAAATCCCCAAAACATACACAGAGCAAAGCTAGAAAGAAGTCCTGTTATTTGCCCCCATCCCACACACCCCTACAGACCCATCTTTCCCCAGCTTTGCCCCTGCATTGAAAAACCACCTGGCTATGTGTACCACTGAATTTAATGAAATCCATTTTTAAAAGCTGCTTGGGATAATTTCAAGTATGATTCCCATGAAGTGCTTTCTGCCCTTTATTATGACAACTCTTGACCTTTCAAAAATGCACAAAACTCGAACCACTGATAACATCCTTTAGCATTCTGAATCTGCCTTGTAGACTCCAGACTCGTGGAGAAGAGTTTTCAAAATGACATCTCAATAGGCAAGTGAGACATAATACAATAAATATTTGTATAGTCCTTGCTCTTCCAGGCATTATTGCCAAGTGTTTTCTTGCCTTCTTTTTAAAGCAGGGTTTCTCAGCCTGAGCAGTGTTGACATCTGGGGCCAGATAGTTCTGTGACTTTTAGGCCTTGGGATTTGAAAGCTGCTATTAACAGGAGTAAGAAAACAGAAAAGTTGGGTTGGGGAGAAATACAGAAGAGAAGTTTCAGCTCTGTTTTAGCTAAGTATATGGTTCCTGCAGGAAGTGGAGGTCATGATGGCTTACGGGCAGTAAGAGAAGAATCACCAGCGACACACAGATTGGGAGTCATCTGAATCAGGGGACTGGGTGAGATCAGCAAGGGAAGGCGATAGACCATGGGGGAAGGGGTGGAACCGTTACCGCGTACTCCTGGAGAGGAGAAGGAAGAAGAGAAGCGAGGGGAAGAGGCGGAGAAGGGGTCCGGCATGCTGAGTGCAGTGGGGACCCAGAGAAAAAGGGAGAGAGGCATCCCTGGCCCCGCCACGAGCCTCCCACCTCCACCACTGCATTCCTGCCCTCGGGATCCCGCGCCCCGCACAGCGATCCCTTCCCTCAGTTTCTGTCCCACATCAGTCCCCAGCCTCACGCCCCGCTGCATCGCCTTTCGGCCCTCCTCTCCTCCCCGTGCCCCCCACCCCTGCCCCTGCAGTACTCTGTTCCAGCTGCCTGCACGTGCCTCGTGGCTTCTCACGTCACGCCCTTCCTAACGACCCCAATAACACCCGATTCAGATTTCAGGACTATTCAGATGCCCCCCTCTTGTGAGCGGCACCCTTGCTCTCTCCCCAGCATGGCACGCTCTCTGCTTGGTCATACGTCTGGATGACACGGACCTTGCAAAATGCTGACGTGCACCGCACTTAGCCTTTCACAGGTTCGTTTTCTCTCTGGACGGAACTCTCGAGGGAGAGCTAATTTTCTATTCATCTTCATGCCCAAGACTTTGCACAGGGCCTGGCACATTCGACATGCTTAATGCATGTTAGTCACCGGAGCACGGCACGGAGTTAGGCGTGTAATGCCAGGCTCCCTTTCCTGACCCCTCAGTCTGTCGTAGACACTCAGACGTGCTATGAACTTAAAAAAACGAAATACGAAAGGCCGAAACACTGGCAATGGCACTGGAATAAACGATAATAAGTGACCGCTCTCTCTCTAGACTGCTCACTGTCACAACCCTGAGCTAGTAGTATTTTAGAATAACAAGAAGCTTCAAAGAACCTCTAGACGCAATGCCGCGTGTGGACACAATTCACTTTCTAGACGGATAATCCTGTCAACCAGATACATTAAACATCTTTCATCTCCAACGTGCCATCCTCCAAGATACAGAGTTCCTGGTTGGGCATGAAAACACCGTCCAGGTATGAAACTTGGTTCCTACAGGTGCCGGGTTTGTTCCTTAAATACTCGGGGACAACAGTGCACGTCAATGGGAAGTGAAGTGAAGTGAAACAAACGACCAGCAACAAGAAATGAGATTACCTGCTGACATCCTAGCAGGGCCTGGCCTCTGCTGGCATCGGATGAGGGCGAGCCGCCTTCTCCCTCTGCCTTCTCTTACCTGACTCGGCCCTTGCCAAGATCAAAATGGAAGGAAGAGCTGGGCTGGGCTTCCTGGTGGCCCAGGCGGAGACCAAGCCCCAGATCTGCGTGAGCAGAGGTAAGGATGGAGGTGGAAATGGAAAGGTCATTCCACCTCTGACCTTGTGCGTTGGACTCTGTCTTCTCAGAGGGACGCAGGGTGGGAGTGGACCACCCTTGGGCGGCAGCCGGCTCCCGGCCCCACATGGGGAGCTCGGTCCCCAGAGAAACGGAGAAGATGCAGCTCCATTCTCGCTAGGAGGATGCTGGACGCTGCCCTTCCTTCCCTTGTTTTCACCCCGCTCTGCCTCTCTCTCTCTAGGAGCCATCACACAGAGCAGAAGCACATGCAAACTGGGACCAGGGTTATGTTCTTTAGAGGACTGGACTGTACGCTTCTCCATGGGACGTTATCTATGAAATTTAACTCTTCTTTATGGTTTGGCCCTCGGTTCGGTTGCACAATGCTCAGAGTCCAGGGGTTCTCGGTCCTGTTCCGGGGACTGAAATCCGAGGCTGTGGCTTTCCCATGGGTGTTGCTGCACCCCAGAGAGCAGCCACACAGGCTGCTTTCCCCACGGGACCTCCTGGTCACCTGCTCCTGGGGAAACAGAGAGGAAACTCTCTTCACGAAAGTAAACGGTGGTGCGGCAGATTTTTCTCGCGTTCTCTTAGTATACAAGAACGTTCGAGAATAGAATTTTCCAGCCCCCTCTTCTTGGAACAATAGAATGGGAGGCTGATTGTCTGGAACGGATAAAACGCATGGTCTCTGGATTGCAGCATAAAAGGCACAGCTGAGAGTGGGGGGTGCTAAGTCGTGTGAGGTGGGAAATTGAACTTTTCCCCCCCAGCTCAATTAAAAAGAAATAGTATTTTCCAATAGAAACGCCTTACAGTTAGCTCCAGCACACACACACACACACACACACACACGCACACACACACACCCTCTCAGAATTGCACAGAACTGAGCAAACCATGAGACCAAACCAATGTCTAAAAGGGAGATAAGCAAAGGTCCGCACAAAATTAAATAATGCATTAAAAACCTAATCGGTTAATTCAATTGCATCGTCTTTCCAGATGGCAAAACCAGTCTACAATAATCTAAACGTCAGGAGGGTTTCCTTTAAAATGATGGGGCTAGGTTTTCTGTATGTCTCTTTCCTCTTTACACACACGCACACACGTGCGCGTGTGCACACACACATCACATTTTTGATTCCCCGAATAACTTCATAACTATTTGATCAGAATTGACCTTTTAAAGTGCGTCACTAAAACCATAAATTAACCAATGTTTCCCCTCTATATCAGTATACTGCCTGGGGACTTGGAAAGGAGAATTAACATATGTCTGAAGAATTGGCTAGGTACACTAGAATTCACAATTAGACAGAAGTAAGCAGGGGGTCAACCTAGAATCAAGTTTTTAAAAACACACAGTGAGCAGCCCCAGGTGTTCAATTTTACTAATTGTTCTGAATCTTCCAGGAACAGGTATGCCCTAAAAAATGGAACTGAAACTTGAAAGGCAATAAAGAATTACTGAGACCTGGAAGTTCTTTCGGGAGTCCAAGGAACATGTCATTTGCCATCAGAGCGAAGTCCTTGATGCTTTATTCTCCTGTCAATTTTTAAATCAGTCTTTGCAACCCCTATACCAGCAAGCAATGTAATAAATAGGTCCTTGTCCACGAGAGCTGGGCATTTGCTCATGTTTTCAGACTGGCCACAACGTTGGGCCCAAGGTTACAACACAAGTTTGGGACTTAATTCAGGGTGAGATGCTGCCTCGCATCGGGAGGCTCATATGACATCAAGGAAGGTCCCTCAGAGTGTTCACGTGGAAGATGATCACAAGTCCGGATATGCCTGTCACATTCCACTTCTGTCCGGTCACTTTATTTTTCCATTTCACTTTTGTTCATATGACAATCAAGAATATTGGGGGCTCTGAGAGATCAGCTTCTCCAACCAGCAATGATGTGGAGTGGCTCAGTCATTATCCGTTGAACTCTGAGTGTCCCAGTGTTAATGTGAAACCTCGCCCAATCATCTTGTTTTCTCTTCATTTGATGATTTCACTAGAAGTTAGCTTAAAAAGGTGCATTTAAATTGTATGTCTGCCATTTGGTAACATTCCAAATGATCTCATTTTTAAAAAATTAACCTATTTTTCATGTGATGTTCAGAATATACTTTTCTTGTCTCACATTAAAAAAGAAAGAAAAAAAAAAAGGAATAGGGTCAATTAAAGTATTTGATCTAACTTTAAAGCTATTTAACATCATTATCATTTGCCATTCAATAAATCCAAGCCCTGTCCACTTCATCTGTTGTGATTAATAGACCTTTCTATATCCTTCCATGAACCTGAACGCTAGGGGAGGGTGAATGTGCACACGTAGGTTTTAAACTGAATTCCTTAACGATTCAGTAGAATTCCTGCCGACATAAAAAATTTACCAAAAAGCAAGGTCCATCTCTGTCAAGCAGTGGGTTGACCACTGCTTTATGCACGAAGGCGGAGAAGGCTAGAGAGAGTCCTTAAAGCCTGAAGAGGGGAAGGAACGAGAAAAGAGCGCTATTTCAATTACTAAGAGTTATACTAAACGTTTAAGTGTTTTATACTAACAGATGGTAAAGGGGCTTTACTATATGCAGACAAGTTTAAAATGCTTCTCTTAGGTGGTGCTAAATATTACTGAATCATGTCACAAGAGACCCTCTCTCTGTCTGGAAGCCATGACAACTTTTTCCCCATTGGTCAGTGTTTCCAGCAGGCTGGGAAGGGCCGGTAGGCATGGTGCAGAGAGCAGAGCATCACACAACAAGAGAAACCAGAACCCGGCACTAAGCAGAGTGAGAGATAGGGTGGGAAGGGAATGGAGGCTCCACACGGCGGAGGCTGAGGGCACTGTCTTGTCCACCTCTGTGTCCTAGTGCTCACGATGGGGCTTCAAAAATAACAGGAACTCAATATATATTTTTTAAATGAATGAATAAAGGCGGGGGGGGGGGTGCGGATGGAGACCAGGGGGAAGACCACAGAAAATAAATGGAAAGATAGAATGAGAAGTAGAGAAAAGTTAAAGTATAGGATTCATTTAGACCCCAAGAAATCTTTACATAATTTGCCGAAAATCAAAGCCCCTAATAGCCAGTGATAAATGAGCCTGAGCCTTTGATAGAGGCCGTCCCTGATACCAAGCCTGTGGGAGTCCTTTGACTAAGGATGGGGCCATGTAATGGTGGAAAATGATGATCCTCCTAGGCTCTTAATTTTACCCCATGGTTCTTGGAGACACAAAATACACGAATATCCTTACAATGTATTTTGGCTGTGCTTCAATTTCCTTGTCCAATTTTTTTTTTTTTTTTTTTTTTTACATCAACGCGACTTACAAGTAAGAGTAAGTGACTCACTTTAATTTCCCTTCCTCTCTCCGTTCCTGTGTCCTCTCTGGAGTAGGTGGTAAAGAACAAGAGAACAGAGGACAAGGTCACCCCTCAACTGAGAACCAGGCCGAAGGACCTGCACGCTCACTGTCACACGCAAGGTGAATGCTTTAGCTCTGTACGTCTCCAAGAAAGCGGACACGGTCAGAGAGGAAGAGTTCCTAATGGGGACGTTTTAGGAGAAAATATTTTCAGCAGTGTGTGGATGGGCTAAACAGGGTGCAAAAGGTTTTAGCACAAGTACTGAGAGGGGTAACCATCGGTCGTGACCAAATGATTCTCCTCGTTCCCCAGTTTTCTTCATTCCTTACAGCTCTTTTTCAAAAGCGCAGAAGGAAAATAAGTATTAACTACATTCCCCCATCTGTTAACGAAATAAGCATTCGTGACTTCTAAGAGAAGGTTCTTAACCAATATTCAAACACGCAGAGCGAGGCATGATGATTCCTCTCTCAGAATAAGTCCCCGGACTCAGTGCAATTTCTCCCTTCGTTCTCACTGATCCTTCGGCTCTGCTGCGGGCCTCTGTCCCTCTTGACCCTGGGGGCTGTTATGTGTATATTTGGCAACATGAGCATGGACCGCAGGAAGCCTCCGGTAAGGCGGTCCCCGGGAATGTCCCGACTCCAAGATCGTAAGATGTCTGTCAGGGACAACGGGGAACTGTGTGCACATGTTTGTGTGTTGATGGGGTCATGATGGCAGGACTAAGAAGTGAGGAAACGAGTTTGTGAATAGGAACCCTCACCAGCCGATTTTAGAACTAAGATAAAACACGGTGGATCACATGTATTTCTATCACCTCCCCCACGTTTCCAGCTGTGGAGATCAATGATACAAGCACACAGCCAGCCGTGGGGAGCCAGGGAAAGGGCCTGGATCCAGCTGCTACCCCATAGTTAGAAAATAAGAAGTAAATCAACTCCCAGCACAAACTCAAGGTGGCTTAAATGTGGGGAAAATATATGTGGGTGGAGTAAACAGAAGAATCATTAGGAAGACAGACCACGAACCCTTCACAAAGAATGCCACAGATCCCCGCGCTCGCGAGATAAAGAGAAAATACCACTTCTCAAACCTTCGTCGTCCTATAAGAATAACAGAAGCCATAAGGAAGAAACAGTTCTCTTCATGAGAGTGCTCCGTTCTTGGGCTGATACGGACGCTCCTCTCCCACCCCTAGCCCAGCGGAAATGGCCTCAAGCTGGGCACACTGTCCAGCACCCACAGGCGCTGGGTGGGACGTGGCATGGCCAACAGGCCCTCTGGCAGTGGGGAGGTGACTTCCTTCTCCAGAGATTGCTCTGTGACAACAGCCTGCACCCAGAGGGCACAGAATCCATGGGGTTTAATTATACGCCCAAACGTTCCCCTTCTTTGATGTGAATACGTTAAAGGTGAAAGGCCAATATGGTGATGAGAAGAAAAACCATCGTGGAATGAGAACGTTTCGTCTCTCTTGAGAAAAATGATGGCTGTGCTCTCCCTCACAAGCCCATCACTGTGGTAGTATTATAGCCAGAACGTCTGGGGGGAGGAACCATAAAAAGCTAGAATGGTGTAGACGATTGAATGTGTGGGTAAGGTGCACAGCCTCTGTCTGGCGGGGAAATTTATCCTCGGAGTGAAAAATGGAACAGAATGTGTGACTGATCACTCAAATATTTGCATCCACACTGAAAGTGGATCCCTCAGAAAATTAAGCTTCCTAGAGACGTCACCATCAAATAGTCTTTACGGATGGCTCCTCCGTTCGTGCCATGATTCGTGTGGGGGAGAATCTCTAGTCACTTACACCAGAAAACAGAAAATGGCACAGGAATATAGGAGGAGGGCACACTGCCCCCACCTGCAAACACATTGCCTAAGGGCCGTTCTTAATACTCTTGCTCAGCATTGTAAAGGAGGGTCTGGAAGCCCCTCGGCTTCACCCCGCACCCCCCACCCCACCATCCTAACCCTCAACCTGACAGCCTCGCCAAACCCCTCCCACCCCAGGTCCAGCCAAACAGAAAAAAAATCTCGAACGAAGGTGGAGCACGCGAAATTCCTTGCCGAGCTCTCGCCGGGGCTCTGGGAACACAAGCCAACGCGCATCTTCGTGGCGACAGTAACACGTGCAGCTCTGCGACAGGGGGAGGAGACTAACACGCCCTTTGCGTCCGGCCATTCGGAGGCCCCCGCCTCAGTGTGGGAGGTGGAGGAAGTCGGGTCAAGGAAGCCAAAGAGGGGCAGAGGGGTGAGGGCTCTGGGGGCAAAACGGGGCGCAGGGGCGCCGGCCCCGCGGTGGGAGCTGGGAGGGCTCCTGCGTGAAGTGGGGAAAACAGCAGCTGCCATTCAGGTGTGTGGGCTCGAGGATTCGGAAGCTGCGTGTAATAAACAGGGGTAACGCCAGTTACGACGGGAGAGGCTGTTAGGGGCTGGTCCCCTCTTCTTGCTGGGAGAAGGGTGGCCCTTCTGGAGCCACATGCAGCTATCTCAGACTCCACTCTGCCTGAACAGGCAGGTAAATAACACCGCTGCCTGTCCTCTGAGCTTAACGAGATCCAGACCTTCAAGAATTCTCTGGGTATATAAACATGTCACATTTTCATCTTATTAAGGTGATCTATTCCCTGTTTGTATAAGACACAGTTTTCACACTCCAAATATCTTCGATTCTCACTGAGTTTTCAAGTGCTAAAAAAAGAGTCTAATGCTTTACTTCGATTTAACTTCCCCATATATTCTGAGAGTTGCTTAGGATATATATGGCAATGAGGAAAGTCATCTGGCCAATCAGTTGTAAGGCTATTGCTGGTCATATTCATCATAAGTCATTTTAAATTACTGACATACAAATATTCTTTGCCATCAGCTGAAGTACAGAATGCTATAGTAAATACAGAAATCAGAGGGGTCAATGCCACTGTGACAGTATTTATTCAATAAATTAGGTTTTATAATATGATGATTCCACTCTCAGAACGAGTCCCCCAAATCACTGCAATTTCATATCCGAAATTAAATACTGTGCTAATATAAGTAAAGAGAGGTTTTCATTTTAATATTAAACAAGTCTGCATTTTACATAATTTTTTGAATAATGGAAAATACGATAATTCCACAATTATCACAAACAACAAAAGAAAAGAGATAAATTGGACTACATCAAAATTAAAACCTTTTGTGCTACAAATAATACCATCAAGCAAATGAAAAGATAATCAGCAGAATGGGAGGAAATGTTTGAAAATCATATATCTGAGAAGGGACTTATATCTGGAACATATAAGGAACTTCTATGACTTAAGAATAGAAAGACAAATAACTCAATTAGAAAAGCACTTGAATAGACACATTTCCAAAGAAGATATACAAATGGTCAATAAGCACATGAAAACATGCACATCATTAGTCATCAGAGAAATGCAAATCAGAACCATTCTGAAATACTAGTTCACACCTAGTATGATGACTGTAATAAAAAAGACAGACAGCAATGAGTTTTGGCAAGAATAAGAAAAAATTAGAACTCTTACACATTGTTGGTAGGGAAGTAAAATGGTACATCTGCTTTGGGAAACAGCTTAGCAGTTCCTCAAAATGTGGGGGATCCATTATATACCATGCATCCAATTAATATATTGTTGTTATATCCCTTCTACTAATAGCCAATGGAATATTATTCAGCCATAAAAAGGAATAAAGTACTGATACATGCAACAAATACAGATGAATCTTGAAAACACTGTATTAAGTAAAACGAGCTAGTTACAAAATAGCTCATATTGTATGATTTCATTCCCATGAAACGTACAAGCAGGACAGATTCCTGAAACAGATAGTACATAGTTACCCAGGGCTAGGGGTCGAGCTAGGGGGATAAGGAGGGACTGCTAATGGGTTAGACGTGGCGATGGAGGCTCAACTCTAAATATATGAAAAACCAGAGCTGTACACTTTAAATGGATAAATTATATGGCATGTAAATTATATCTTAATAAAGATGTTTTAAAAAATCAACGTAGATGTCCCGTCTAATGCATAACAATCTAAAATACATAAATTTTTAGAAAAGTAGAGTACTGGTTTAATACATTTCTCCAAGTGCTCAAAAGACGTCGATGTGGAAAAAAGGTATTTTTCAATTTCCGACTGATTAGACTATACCATTTTCACAGTTTTCTACTCTCAACGTCTTCAGTACCACACATGACAATGTAAAAAACATTAAAAATAAATAAACTAAATATTTTTCTACCGATACTTCTAAATTACTCTTTAACTCTTGCACATAGCTCTGCTAACATGTCTACCTTTTTGTTAAGAAGTGAGCTCTATACTTGCCTGCAAGTAAGTCAGTAGAATCACAAGGAATGATACAACAAGGACCCCATGTTCTCTCCACTTAATTGGATAACTTATAAGTTTGAAGGAGGCAAATGTGAGATGACACCAATATAAAATGAAAACACTTATTTTCCACACTTGTAGATTATTACTGAAGGCTTACAGCTAAAAAGTTTGATAGACTACAATTTTCCAAGGGAGACATACCAAATAAAACAGTAAATAATTTCCTCCCTGAGAAATTTTTTAGCTAGAATCTCTAATTTGTCTCAAGGAATTCTTTTGAATAGAAGAATCCTTGACATGGTCTTTGATTTGTTGTGGTTTTGGTGGGGGAGCTTTTTTCTCCTAAAAGGATGCCAGCATTGCCCAGGAATAATCATGACATTCAATAGCAAAGAACATTGAAAATAGTAGTATTATCTGAGGCTCATAACCAACACATTCTTGATTTATGAGGTACATGTGCCCTTATAAAAATGGTTCCCAGATACCATTATTTCATAATAAAAAAAAAAAGAATCTCCGCCAAGAGAGATGGTTCTTTTTAAAAAGTAAAACGTGCATTTAATAGAGCTTTGTTCTCTGTCGGTTTCAACCTAAGGCATTCTTTTCAGGTGGACAAAATTTATTTCTTTAGTTAACCATTTGTTCAGCTCGGTGCTTCTCAAAACTTAGCCGTCAGAATCCCTTGCAGGGCCTGTAAAAACCTCAGGTTTCAGCTAGGTCCAGAGGAGGGTCTGGGAATTTGTCTTTCTAATACTTCCATGCCCTTGCCAACACATGCTGATTCTGCTGGTCTGGGGACCACACTTTGGGAAGCCCGGCCTCACCGCATGCAGAGCTGGGGCTGGCTAGGCAGAGTCCCCGCGGGGCAGGTGTTCTCTGGGAGTCTACCAGAGGGGAGGGACAAACGGCACCCAAAGGCCAAACACATTTACATTTAGTATTTAAAGAACGGCAATGACCACATCTGCTCCTCAGCGTTTGTGGTGCATGCGTTTAGTTTCTCTTCCTAGTCTCACATCACCCTCACTCTTACTCACCCGAGAGCTATGTCTGGAGATCTTCCCCTGCCCGCAATCCTACGTGTCTGTCTGTCCTAGACACAGAAGTGTCCTCTGGTGGGTTCCAATCGAGCAATCGGCTGGAACTGGGACTAAGAAATCTCTGTCTAGCTGCTCTTTTGAACTCAGAAGCAGAGGGCAATGGCCATTTTCTACCTGGGTAACAGGAAAAGTCCAACCGTATACACACAGAGAAGCAGGGACGAGGTGGTGGGTGACAGCCCCCAGGGCCCACCCGGCCTTCCCGCTCTGGCTTCAGCAGAGGACTGAGGCCCTGCTGCTTCCCTGCCCTTGGGTTCGTTCCATAAGTCAACCCCAAACCTCCATCTTCTATTAAATTCCCCATTCTTGGCTGAACTGGCTCAAGAAGATTTGTTATTTACAAGCAAAAGGGTCTTAACTTAAACTGTTAATGAGGTCAGTTTTTAGGTTCCTTTCCTTCCTGCTTCAGTCCATTCAGAGATTTAACTTCACCTTAAAACTCCTTCCTACCTGAGTTTACCTGCTTCTGAATATCCCACAGCCGAAGCCCTGGCTGGCTTGGGTGACTCCCTGAACCCTACATCACCACGCACCCTACATCAAACCGAGACCTGCCTGGATTCCTCCACAAGAGGTAATTATAATGTATACTTCTCTCCAAGACTCGGCAGAGATAAATGAATACAGATCGGAAATGAATATAAATCCATTCGGTTTCCTTTTTTGAGCAGAGAAATAAGAGCACCAATAGACGTGTTTCAAATTAGGGTCTGAATATGAAGTTTTATTTACTATGTTGGATGAATTTAAATGTTTAATTTTTCAATCATGTTTCTGCATAGCTCCAGCTTTCCGGCTCCTTGTTTTTGTGGAATTCACGTTTTTAAATGGCTTTCTTATCCTCTACCTCTAGGTTCAAGCATTTCCTGGTGTGTATTATATATGCATTCTCAGGTAAACATGTGACTCCGCAAGGAAAGAAGAATGCATTTCTTTATCTCTGAGTCTAATCACTTCTCTCAAAACAGAATAGAGACAAGGCAGATAAAATCCTGTGCCACTTTTAGCATTTAGTCATATCTGTGCGAACACAGCTGTTCCCTAAGTTTGCGAAGTCACTAGACATTGCAAAACCACAGTTTAATAGTCTGTTTAACGTGACAAATCCTCTGTATCGAACTTGAGGATTTGGGCCTCCTTAAAATCAAGACCTCCGTACCTTTTCTTTGGCAAGTCTGCGCTTAGCAGAAAAATCTGATTATTTTGGCCGCATCGTGTCACACAGCAACAGGTAGTCGCAGGAATCCAGTGGTCCCCTCAGAGTGGGTTGCTTTCTTTACGGAAATCGGTTTACTTGGCCCAGCTGTCAGGCACTTGACTTCCCAATTAACAACTGGAAATAGAACTGGATCCCCAGGAAGGAAGAAAACTCAGATTTTCCCAAACACACAGTAAATGAAAACTTCAGTCTGGTCTCTAACTCATCTGTGTTTTTCCCATAAAACGTTAATGTCAATTTGGAAAACAATATTCTGACAGAGGTTTCTCCTCATAGGAAAGTTTCATATGATATTTGTCTGGGCCATGTGCCCAACATCCATTGTTAAGGAGCTGACATAAATTAAAACTGGAAATGAAGCAGCCAAAATTATCAACTGGTTTCCTCCAACTAATTCAATGAAAAGACTGAACGGGCCTAAACTACGATAGATCACGGCTTCTGTTCCCCAGGCAATAAGCAGCAGAGCTGAAACATTCTTTTATTCTATTTCAGCTATTTCTTGGGTCCAAACTGAAAGAAGAGGGGGAAAGGTGTATGATAATGCATGGGACACCCTCTTCTCACCCAACTCCTCCTGACCAGAAGGATTTCCCCCGCCCCCAGCAGGACAGAAGACTAGAAACAAAAATTGTAGAGGCAGGAAGCAACCGGGACTCCCATTCACACGAATGCCCGCGGTGAGGCTCTGGGGGTCAGGCGAGGTGCACCTGGAGGCACCCTGACACTTACCTCTAACCTGCACAGAGAGAGAGAGAGAGAGAGAGAGAGAGAGAGAGAGAGAGAGAGAGAGAGAGAGAGAGAGACGCCTTGGGAAACGCACCACTACTCTCGACCGCAGAGGGACAGGAAATACCTTGGAAAAGGGGGTCTAAAGGCCCTGACAAGTCCTGCACTTGGGTGTCTTTCAGGGTATGAACATCGCAAACGCTAACGTTAGGCCTCGAGGAGAGACAGCATAGGAAGGCTTTTCCTCACTACTTCCTTTCCTCCAGGGGCACTCACTGATCCATCCATGATTAGGAGCTCCACTGTCCACTTTAACCCTAATAAAGGGTGAGTCTGCTCTACCTTGGCGGCTTAGGACTGAAGAAACACTTGTGTTTAAGTCACATGCCTGTGCGAAGGACTGATTTGGAGACTCCTTTGCAGTTTACCTGACCCCAGTCTGCACAGAGTTCCCAGGGCCAGCTGCATACTGAGCAAACTCTCTTGCCCTGGATTTTCCCCTGACTAGACATAGCATCTGGAGGGTGATATATATATATATATATATATTTTGACCTAGATCTCTTGCATCTAGAATGCTGCAGAATTTTTTCAGGACCCCCCCAAAAAAGTTTCCTTAGTCTTTAAACAAGTTTTCACCTCGCCACCACGAAGCAGGCCAGATAGCCTTCGGAAATATGATCGTGTCATCCACTCAACGGTTGTTGCACCCCGCAGCACAAGGGCTCCATAAAACGCAACATAAACAGAAAGGCCATGCTGTCCACGAATATCGTCGAACGTGCATGGCTGCACAGCCCGATTCTATTTGGGGACCTCATTATCTAGGAAATGATTTCCTACTGCATTGTCTCAAATCGCATCATCCAAAAGGATTAAGATAAATGTTTTCCTGAAAGAACATCATCTTTCCTGAAACCTCATGTTTGCACAGTATCTTTTGGTGCCATCCCAGCTTTCCCTGCTCAAATAGTGGCCGCACAGCAAACTCTGCAGTAGAAATATTATATAATAGAATCTTACTATCGGGAGGGGACAAGAATCACTGTCGGAGAGGAGTTAAAAGCACTGTAATGTAAAAGTCTATCTTACGGGAAAGAATCAGAAAGCTGTGTGGCCTTTATGAATTGACTGAAAACCCAACAGACAGATTACTATATGCCACTGAGGCCTTTTGACATGAGGGAGGAGGGTCCAACTATATGAAAACATGTTGGCTTGAACATTTTGTTAAGCCTTCGGCAATCAGCACAATCTTGCCAGACCTCCCATTTATTTTTAAAATGATTTTATATTAGTTTCAGATACACAGTACAATGGCTAGACATTTATTATCATTTATGAAGTGATCCCCCGATGACTCTGGCACCCATCTGGGTCTACACACGGCCCTTACAATAATATTGACGATATTCCCTACGCCCTACGCTACGTCCTGTGGCTATTCTGTAACTCATTTGTGCTTCTTCATCCCTTTACATTTTTTTACCCAGTCCCCCCACCTCCCTCCCTTCTGGTAATCACCAGTTCGTTCTCTGTATCTGTGAGTCTGTTTTTGTTTAGTTTGTTCATTTCTTTTGTTCCTTAGTCCCACACATAAGTAAAATCATATGGTATTCACCTTTCTCGCTCTGACTTATTTCACTCACCATAATACCCTCGAGGTCCATCCATTTTGTTGCAAGAATAAGATTTCATTTTTTTTTTAATGGCTGAGTAATAGTCCATTGTATATTAGGTTGCTTTGGTTTCTTGGCTACTGTGAATAGCGGCCGTGAACTTAGGGGTACACAGATCTTTATGAACTAGTGTGTTGGCTTTCTTTGGATAAGTACCCAAAAGTACAATTGCTGGGTCAAAAGATAGTTGTATTTTTAGTTTCTTAAGGAACCTCCAAGCTGTTTTCCAGAGGGACTGTACCAACCTGCAATCCCCCCAGCAGTGCACAAAGGTTCCCTTCTCTCTTCATCCTCGCCAACGCTTGTTTTTTGATTTACTGATGATAGTGATTCTGGCAGGTGTGTGGTAAGATCTCATTGTGGTTTTAATTTGCATTTCTCTGATGATTCGTGACCTTGAGCACCTTTTCATATGTCTGTTGGCCATCTGTATGTCCTCTTTAGAGAAATACCTACCGATTCAGGTCTTCCGCCCATTTTTTCACTGGACTGTTTGTTGTTGAGTTGGCAGACCTCCCATTTACATAGGAGAAGCTGTGCTATCATTGCAAAGTTTAGGAAAATGGGGTTACAATACGATATAATAATTGAATTACGCTTTATCCATAACAAATCATGTTCCCCGAAGTCCCAGTGTGTTTTGAATTAACACCAAAGAATTCTTAACCCCACCAACTGGCAAATACAGGAATTTCAACTGTTCTGATATAATGACTCTGAGTTACCCACTATTAATTTCCTACCTTCCTACCTACTAATCAACCAGAAACACAGTCTGAATTGCTTATGAAATTACACAGGGAAGAAAGCCCCTTAAGGCAGAGATTGCTTTCATCCGCCAAGAACAGCAAATTACAAGCTGAAAACAGCTTTTGATTCATATTAACATTTTGAATATAGTTTCTAAAACTTACCTTTAAACAGTAGTGAACTAAGGATGGGATACAAATTGGTAAGTGTCACTATTGATATAACTTTTCTTTCCATGTTCTGAGAGTCATACCTTTGAATTTAAAAGACACTAAATGTTTATCTGTTCCAAAGGGGATAGGGCAGATAGGAGACCGAATAGAAAAGAATCCAAAGTACATGAATTTCACATGATATTAAGAAAAATGGTTTTTAAAGGACATAACATATAGACGCAAAAAAATGCAAGGTCCTCTACTAGGAAAAAATAGATATTTTGATCAATGAGCAAAAGTGCTTTGAATGTCATTAGAACCAATTTAAAATTATGACCTGCATCATCTTAGAAAGCAGCTGTCATACTCAGAAAAAGCAGGCTGTGTTTAATAGGACAGGTACACAGCTAACATCTGCAAACAAATTCACACACACGACAGAGGAACTTAAGTCAAGTAATCCAATCATTCCTGAATTCACCGCAATAATGTGATATTGCCACCGCCAGGCTAATTATAACCCACACGGGAAGCAGCCCAGTTGGCTTACAAGTGAAATGATCAGAACGTGCACATTTTAGAATAAATCAAGTACCTGATAGTTTCATGAGAAGTTCAGATGCTGCTTTGACTGACATATCCTGCCTTAGCACATTCCCTTTCCCTTCCTGGGGCTTTAGTGTGTCCTCAGAGACGCTTGGGGCTGGCACTTCAGTTTCTGGGCTAAACACATAGCTGGACCGAGGCAAGGCGGCACTGAGGGCCTCCTCTTCTTTAGGCTCCTCTTTCACTTTAAAGTTAAGATTCATGGGCTCCTTCTGATTTGCAGCTATCAAAAGAAGAAAGGGATTATATACATATATATACACGCACACACACACACACACACACATAAAAGGCCACTCCCCCTCTGAGCTGCCCCCACCTTAATGAAGTATGGATGCACAATCACATAGTGTTCACAGCAGGAGGGACCACGACCTAATCGAAATCGCTGAGTTCTGGGCACAAAAAACAAATACACTCCACGAGCGAGCGCGTGGGCTTCCGAACCTTTCAGACCTGTCCTCTGAGAGGCAGTGCCGCCTCTACAAAGTGTTCGGGCACTTTCTCCTCGGTTTCCCTCCACACTTCCTTCCAGTACATGCTGCTGCCCCCCTGACCTATTTGTAGTCTCCCTCCCTAATCCTATTATAGAATGATGCCTTCGGGCAGTTATTCTGCCATAAAATATTCAATACAAACATGAGTCAGAGGTAAGTCCAAAGTGAAAACCTGGGGTGGGGTGTAAAGTGAGGATGGAGAATTTGCCAGAGAGAAGAGCTCAGCCGAGCGCTGCATCACTTTGCCTTGTTATAAGCCGGCACTACTGACCCGTCAACAGGGGGCATGTATTTGGCCTTGTTTTGGGGGTCCATGTCTGTAGTCCAAGTCCATCTCTGAGACCGCAATAAGCATTTTTTTTAAAAACTAAAATTTTATTTCAGAACAATTTTAGATTTGCAGAGCCGCGGCAGAGACGGTTCGAACAGTTCCCGCATCGCCTCCGCCCGAGTTCCCTAATGGTGACATCTTCCACAGCCGTGCTGCATTTGTCAGAACCAAGAAATGCGCATTACTGTGATCTAAACTCCGGGTCCTCTTCAGATTTCACCAGTTTTTCCACTTACATCCTTGTTCCATCTTAAGCATGGGGGGCTGGTGTGGAGCGTGTGGTCAGGGCAGAGCGAACTGGCCTATTACAGGGTGGAGTCTATGGCGGGGCTAGTTCACACCACGTCTTCACCCGCCACGCTGCGTACCACCCAGGAAAGACCAGGAAGGAAGACAAGCATCCTCTCCCACCCCCTGTCGCTTCCATAGGCATCTCGCTCCTCTTTAAAGGGCCATGCGGTAGGAACTTTAGGGTTTTTATACTGGGTGTGTTGGTCTTGAAAAAGAAGATCTCACCCTAATACAGAGTTCTCGGTAACACTTATTAGAATGAGCTTGAAGCCTGTCCCTGCCTGACAAACAAAAGGAAGAAAGCAACTCCCCACAGCAAACACCTATCACCCCTTGCCTCCGGCCACTACGCAAGCACGAAGCCCTTTTTCCGACCTCACGCCTCTCCAAGCAGGTACATTCTGGAATCGCAGGCTCACGCAAGTCGGCATGTTTGGAAACGGCACTCCAGGGGATCAATGGGACATCTGAAAGTTTTGCTACCAGAAAGAGGAAAAGCTGGGGCTGGAACCGAGGCGCATGGGCTGCCATCCTGTGTCCCTCACCTACCTCTACCAAACCACGGCTCCTTTCTGGTCCCTGTGTCACAATGACGCCTGCATGTAGTCTGGCCTTCCCGTCTCTGCTAACACACCACTTTCTCGATGAAGTCTGATCCACCTGGTGAAAACTGCGACCCCCGCCCCCACAAATACTCCCGTCTCTCTTACCCGACTCTGAGCTTCCTTTTTTCCTCCCCAAATATTTATCACCTGATAACATACTGTGAGGGATTGAATTGTTTCCCCTCCCCAAGTTCATGTCTCGAAACCTAACCACCCCCCCCCACTGGGGCAACTGTATTTAGAGACAGGGAGGTAATTAAGGGTGAATGAGGCCACTGAGGTGGGCCCCCGATCTGCCATGACTGCCATCCTTATGAAAGGAGGGACACGGGGGAGGACAAGGAGAGAAGGGGGCCGTCATCAAGCCGAGGAGGGGGAGGCCTCAGGAGAAACCACACCAGCTGGCGCCCTGGTCCTGGCCCTCCAGCCTCCACACTGTGAGAAACATTCAGTCTGTGGTACTTTGTTATGGCAGCCCAAACAGACGAATCACATGCTATATCATTTCCTGATTTGTTAGGTTAACCACGTATGGTCTGTCCTTCACGAAGGCAATTATCTTTTTTTTTTTTTTAATGCTGATGGATCTTGAGTGCCCAGAACAGTGTCCAGCACATAGTAGGTGCTCAACACACACATATATATACATATATATATTTTTTTTTGATGAATAAAATACGTTGGCCACAAGTTAGTGACATCAGATGGCTCTCCACTATTACCTGTGGTAAACAAAAACTAAGAATCTCAAAATACTCCACCAAGGGCAAAATCAGAAGTGCTTTTCCCAGGTCTGACCGTGTGAGGCTGGGGAGAAGGCCTTAGAGATAAAGGTACAAGCTCTGCTGCCTATGCCACAGGACCTACTGAGGGGTCTCTGAGTAATTACCCGAACTCTGGCATTACGAAAGGCGTCCAGACGGCAAGGACAGTGCTTAAAATCTAGCCCTTTGGGGGCAATGCCATCAGAATCTGAACCAAAGGGAGCAAAGACGGTCTCCAGAGCCATTTGCAACAAGTACAAATTTCCAGCCTCTCCCAAGAAGGTGGCTCCTAATAGGACTTTGTTTATTTAGTGCTTCTCGGCCCTTTCAGCCACCTCCTGGGGTTTTGCTCACAACCTCCTAAAGCGTCTCTGACCCCAAGCCCTTCTTCCAGAACTTTCAGAAAACCCTTTCTCAAGAGCTTCCTGGTTAGTCACAACAGTGTAATTAAATGGTGTGTAATCTATTATGTCTGTAACTTGAATTCCTTGGGAAGGAATAATAGAAAATGAATGGTTAGGTTTTTAAAAAAATGTTTCAGTACTATGTCTTCTATTTCAAAACTTATAAAAAATTCTAAGGTGAGGCTGAAAAAAAGATAAGAAACTATTCAGGCCCTAGAAGCAAATCCCAACTTCCAGAGAGGGCGATATCATGCTTATGTTCTCTGAGGATATAAGGAGCTTCTGGAAGCATCAGACAGAAGATATGCTACGTAAGAGTTAAGACAAAAAACCCAGATATTTAGCATTGTTAGTATAACGCAGATTTAACGGACCTTTAATAAGACACTTTTAAAAACAACAGGCAAGCTGCATGTTGCTGAATTATAAATTTGCAAGGCACTTTCTACCTGGTTTTCATTCTGACCATCTCAAGAATGACATGAAACTTGGAAAGTGGTGGGGAAATGTAAATATAGTGATATAACTATATATCTATCTATATCTATATCTATATATATATAGATATAGATAGATATATAGTTAATGACATGTCAAAAAATGTGGGAGACACTTGCTTGCTCAAGTTTTGGTTCCCTAAACATTTGGATCGAAATAAAAGATATAAAAATAGAAATATGAAGGCTACCCTGCTTTCTTTCAATTACCAGAAACATTTGTACTGAGAACAGTACGTAAAGCCTTTATTTTAAAATTAACATGACTGAAAAATTGCCATCATTTTTCATTATATAAAGTTAAAAAACAAAACCCATAGGTTTTCTACAGAGAAAGGTGAAATTAAAAGATGTTTTTCTTTTTTCTTTAGAGAAACTGCCTGGAGAAAAGTAATCACTCTGACTCACTGCATAGTCTTGAACTTCATTCTTACTAACAAAAAGATTTGTGCACATGCAGAATTTAATTCATAAAAAAACTCCAGCACCTTCCTTGACGTCTGTGGACGTGATCTAAAAGCTTCCGGGTTAACAGTGAGGAAGCCCCGCTGATCCAGAGGCCCCTTCTCCTGTGTTTGTCCCAAACGTTTTAGGACCTGAGCACTCTGATTATAAATGCTGTACATCCATCTGTAAGTTCACACACTCAATAGAGCTGGGCTGCCTTCTAAGAGGAAACAAATTGGCTTTCTGAGGATTTACAGAGGATTCAAGATAAAGGCTAATATGGGAATGGAATGGGGAAGCCGCTCAAATGGGCAGGCATCAACGAGTTATAAATGAAACCAAAGGTGTCATCAGCGCACCTGGAGATTCCTGCCAAGCACACCTCCCCTTTGAGGAAAACTCCACAGAACATCCTTAAAGACCATTATTTGTTTCAATTCAACCTAAAACCAGCATTTGAATAGTTAACGCTGAAAATGATCCTGTCCATCAACCGCAGAAGATAGATCTCATTGCATCTTCATTTTGTAGCTGAGGAAACTAAGGTCCTAAGCGGTTAACAGACTGACCAGACTTGGGCTTCTGGCTGAAAGCGAGCCCCATCTCTCTGGAGGAATGCCCAGCCTTCTTTGAGAAAGATGCTAACCTAAGCAGCAGGGCGGCGGGCCTTGGAAAGTAAGTGATACGGAGCGGACCAAGCATCGTTCTTTGTAAAGATGGGAAGCGCGAGGTGTGATGTGAGGTAAGGGACATTTTCCGGTAGGGAAGAATTCTATGAAGAATTCTGTGAAGATTTGACTAAGAGGGTGGAAGAGGAGGAACGGACTGCAACATGACAGCTTTCGCTCTGTGAGTTCCCGCTGGTGAAAGAAAATGACGTTTTCCTTGAGTTTAGTAAGACGGAGCTCTCTTTCACTTCGAGTCTAGCCATTGTGTGGCTGCTGAACTGCTACCTGAAAAAGCTAGACCAGGGAGAAGTCGCCTTACTATTCCGCCCCAATGCAGAGCCAAAGACTCGGACTTGGAAGGGACCGTAGACGACTGGGTTCCAAACTGTGTTCCAAGGAACCCTGGAAGATGCTTCAGGGGTTCCAACAGATGCTTGTTTTAAATTTAAGTTTTTAAGATTGTTTTTAAGTTACTTCAAAATTTCGTGTTAAAATGAGCACTCTCGACTGCTTTAAATATAAAATGTCAACTCACTGAAGACCATGAATACTTGTTAATTCAGGTTTATGTATCGCCGGGAATAGTTTCTCTTGCCATCATAAAAGTGTTAGAGTTCTAGTGATCTATCATTAATGAGGAAGTGGTCGATCTTTTAAAAAATCCACCCCGTGCATGTCTATCCACGTAAAACTATACAATCATGGTCCTGCTAGAGTCTACAGCATATCTTAGGTCAGGCGTTTTCCACCTTGGCACCGCTGACATTCTGGGCTGGATAATCTGCTGTGGGAGACTGGTCCTGCGCACTGTAGGATGTCATCACCATCCCTGGGCCTCTACCCACCAGCTGCCAATAGCACTTCCTGGTCGTGACAACAAAAAATTTCCTCAGGTTTTGCTAACTGTCCCCTGGGCACACCCTGGTTGAGAACACTGCCTCAGATTAAGTGTCAGAACAGGTATAGTATATCTGCTTTGGTGAAGCTTCTGACCTTGGATGACAGATAGATGTAGACAGATAGATATATCTGGATATAACGCTGATAGAGCACCTACCACAGGCCAAGGGGTATGCTGAGCGTTGACTGGATTCATTCCTCTGGTCCTCACGACCACCTTCTGAAGTAGGTACTACTGTTTTCCCCATTTTGCAAATGAGGAATCTGAGACCAGAGATTAAACAAGTTTCCAAATAATAGTTAATTGACTAGCAAGAGCTAATAGAGAAGGATAGAGGGTTTTAGTGCATACTGAAAGTTTTTGATGCTTCTTCTCTGCCGTTTATTACAAATTACATTTATTGCTAAATGTTGTCAACTTTGAAACAACGACTTTTTATTATTACATTCTTCTTTCAAGCATCTGAATACATTTAAGTAAAGGGATCCTAAGATTACAAGGTTAATTGTTTGCAATCTGCCCTCATTTGCCACAATGTCCCTGTGTAAACACTGTTTCTTGAAACTGCCATCAGAGAAATAAATTTAGAGATACACTAGATGCTTATACTGCTTACACCTCACCTGATCATAACACTAATTTCACATTTTGTACTTGTCAAATAGCAACTCTTTTCTAATTGCTTGACTTTTTAAGTAAATAATGTATTAAATGCGAACTAAAAAATAATTACATTTAAAAATGCATGTTCTAAGTATTTTACATGTTGAGTCTGCACTTAAGATTGTTTTAAAAAAACGGTTTGCTACTTAAAGAACAAACAAAATGAAAACCATTACTGTTTTCCACTCCCTACTTTCACAATAAGAAAACATAAGCTCAGAGAATGATATGGCCTTTTAAAAATCACAGAGCTTGTTAATGATAGGACCAGCATCAGAGCTCAAGATTACTCTCCAGACTACAGACAGATGCTGTGATAATCACCCACGTTCCCTTGTAAGTATATGTAACCATGTATGACCTGGCTGGGGATCTGGGACTTTTTTGATAATTTTATGTACTTTTAAGTGTGAAAAAACTGCCTTCTGAAATCATATAAGGAAAACCGAGATTTAATTAAATAATAACAATAGTGGGGTATGACTTTTAGATGTTAAGCATATTACATCTAAATAGAATGTTTAAAACATTAGCTAAATATTTTTAAATCTTGCTCTCCAATAAGGTAAACTACTTAATTTGCCTTAAGTAGCTTTATAATTAGTGTTTAGTTACGTTTTAACCATCTCGTAGTTCTCATTAATCCCCACCTGAGCTAATCCTTGGCCACACTTCAGGATCTAGGTCCCCAAACCGACCCTGCACAGGTCCCCAATGACGGCTAGGACAATCACGGCACAGTGACAAAAGGAAAACAAGGCAGGGTCAAGGGCAATAACAACGCGTGCTGCCTCAAGAACTATAAAATAAATAAGGAAGGGTTTTCTCCGTGAACTAAACTGCCGGACCCAGCAAGCACATAATGAGCAAAAGGAGCTATCTGCAGAAAATCCACTTAGCAGACAGGATATCTCCCTTGTCAAAAGCAGGAAGGACAAGTCCTGGAAAACCAATCAAGCCATGAGTAAATGTGAAAGAAAGCTGCATTTTAAATTCATACTATTAAATCCAAAGAATGAAATGTATGAATAGCGAGAAATGATTGGAGACCAGAAAAAAAGACAGCCTAAAGACTGCATAATATATTTCCAACACTTCTCTGGGAAGTTCGCGACCATCTGCCCCAAATGACATCTTCTCTTGATTGCTAAACTTGTCATTTTAAATTACTCTGCCAACATTCTAGTTCATACATCAGTTTTTTAATGATTGATGTCATCATGGAACACCCAGAGAATCTGAAGAACTCTGGGCCGTGGTAGATCATTAAATGGCCAGAGTGTTCCCTGCTCCCGAAAAACCCACTCCTTGACTTTGCTGCTCCTCCCTTTCAGAGGTGGAGTCGATTTCCCCACTCTTTGAATCCGGGCTGGAGTTGGAGGTTGCTTTGGTCAACAGAAGGTAGTGGAAGCGACGCTGGGCCATTTCCGAGCCTAGCCTTCGGAGGTCTTGCACACTTCTGCTCTCTCCTTGGAACCCTGACCAGCTGCCATGTGAACAACCCTGGGCCAGCCCAGTGAAGGATGAGAGACCCTGGGAAGCAGAGAGAAGCCATCCCAGCTGAGGTCACCCTAGACCAGCCAGCCCCCAGCCAACCTGGCAATGGATTGCAGATGGATGAGTCAGCCCAGGAGAGGCCAGAAGAAGCATCCTGTTGAGCCATGCCCAGACTGCCAACCACAAAGCAGTAAACTAAGAAAACAGTTATTGTTTTGAGCTGCTAAATTGTGAAACAGTTTGTTACTTAACTGTGGGAGACTCGAGTTCCTAGATTTGGCCTTACAAACTGAGGTCCTGGAACGTAAGACATGAGACAACACCAAGGTAACTCAAACCCTTCGGAGTTTCCTTCAAACAGCCTGCTTACTTTGCACAGACCTCCACTCCCTATTCCAACTTCTTTCTTAAGCATTATGGAGGTGGTTGTGAATGTGCAAATCTTTTTTAAGTGAAGTAATAGCACTGCCTTTGAAAACCTGACTTCTAGAATGTAATAGTTTTCTCATAACCCATCATGGAATGCATTGTGGATGATACAATGATAAAGATGTTATAAAAGAAACATTATCTCCCCCCTTGAAACAGTTGGAGAAGCAAGACTAACAGAAATAGAACGTACCAGCAATAATAGAAGTACCAGCCTGGGTGATAAGACTCTGAGTATCACTGGAATTCACGATGGGGGCAAGCAGCAAAGACCGAAAAAAAGGAAGAGGTTTTACTAAAGAACTGGGAACTATTCTTCGAAGAATGGCTAGCCTTTGCATAGGCCAGGCAGTAGAGAGAGGCTATCACAGGAAAGGGGCTGATGTTGCTAGAAATTCTCCACAAAGATACAGGACTACTGTGGGTCAGAGGTGCATTAAAATTGTTATTTTTGCTTTAATGACATTATTAACTATCTTTTAGAAAAAGTCTTCCCCCCATTTTATCTAATGGGAAGATGATGCATGGAACTCCACAGTTCCAGCTACCAGACCCCTGGAACAGCGTGAGTGAAGGCAGAAAATGGAAATGAGAGGCGTCTATCTATAAGCTGGTGAAGACCGCGAACGTTTTTCTTGAGAGGAGTGGGAATACGGTTACTCAGCAGAAAAGAGCCAGGTGGCCAGAGCCTGATGCCAGGGGCAGTAGAAGAGTCCTTCAGAATGTGCGGGAGGGCCTGGGGATGGAGACAGTGACGGGGAGGGACCTGGGAGGAAGATGTCTAGGTGTGAGGTGATGGCCGGGAAGGGCTGCACAGGCGGGGAGGAATTGTAGATCTATTTTGAAGACAAAATATTTAACCAGATTAGTGACTGAATTAACATGCATTAGAAATGATGCCATGGTTCGAAGCCAAGGAAAACAAACAGCGAGGCAGACGAGGTCAAAAACCAGTTCGCTCAGCTGAGAAAAAAAATTAGGTAATAGCTAATTAAGTGGTCATGAGCCAAGGCTTTGCAGTTGGTCTGAGCTGGATCTTTGCTCCGTCCCTTGTAGCTGAAGCCTTTTAGCTCCAGCTTCCTCATCTATAAAATAGGTTCAATATTATTAACCCTATAGGGCCACTGAGAGGGTTAAGTGAGAAAATTACATGAAGTTTTGGCAAGTGCCTGGCTCATTGTAAACACAATTGATTAGGAATAATGCTTTTAACAATAATAGTGGAGGAAGTAACAATAGTAACAACAGTAATGAGTAGAGGAAAGTGTACTTCTGAGGGAGGGACGAAAATGAGCTGAATTTGGTTTTGCAGAAACATAGCCTTTGAAAATTTTTCCAGGGGTTGATCAAGGTAAAAATTATTTGGGGGGGGGGCAATTCTAGAACTGGACACACTTTATCCTGCACAGCAAGAAAAGAAAGATCTGGAGTCTGGTCATGGCCCTTTTATAGGATTTATGCTGAGTCATGGTTTCCTCATCTAATGCTTGTTATCAGACGATGGATTTGGAAATATACTGTACAGTAAAAAGCTCTCTGGAACCATAAGTTGTCCTTATTGTTACTGCTCTGTTTGCACTAAATAATTCCTGAAAAGCCTACAAGTATTGCAGCTTCCAATGGCGTCTAACGCACAGCACGCAGAGGAAGATGCCTATGCTGGAGATGAGCTAAGTCGACAACATCGAAGGACAGAGAACGGAGCCAAGTTCCGATTTGGCTGCTTCCTTACTTTGCCATTTTGGGCACAGGCGGCTTGAGGGGTGGGGCGGTAGGGAATACCACAGCCAGGCCCCCCGGATCAGAATCCCGGTTCCGCCATTTATTAGCTGTGTTAACTTTTCTGTTTCTTGGTTTTCATCTGTACTATCTTGCTATAAGGTTGTTATGAAGTTCAAATGCATTCAATGGCACAGAGTAAGCGCTATATAAGTGACTATTAAGGAAAAATAACAAACAATGAGTCAACGTCACAAAGTCCTGGTGGAAGTTCGGCACGTGTGTGTGTAACTCCAGGTCCCACTTTCTTATAATGTCACCTGCGCCTTTCTGTCACTCAGATCAGTCCTCGTTTCACGGAGGAGCGAGTCGCTGAAAAACGGGAAAGCGTCACACTCTCCCTCTCATTGGAATCACCCCCAGGTTCAACAAAATCCAGGATTTCAAGGGCGTTCGGGCCACCCGCATGTATAAGACGCCTAAATGCAGCCTGACACCAGGTCGCGTGATCAGCGACAGCAAGGCAGGTTTAAAAAGAAAGGCCAACTGAAGATGTGAAGGCAGGTTGTCAGGGAAGACGCCTGAGCCTGAGCACGGGGAGTGGGAGACGCCGCTGACCAGTGGCACCAACGTCGCAGGGACCAAACGGCACAAGGATGGCTCATTTGTTAAGAAGTTTTACAGAAGGCCAGGCAGAGCCATCAGGCGATAAGGACGTCCTGGTTTCCTGGGCATCTCCCACTCTTCTTCCTCCAGCAGCGCAAACAAAAGTCACACAGGATCGGGAGCTGTCATTCACGGACTAACCGTGTTGTAACCACAGGTGCATAAACTTGTTCGAAATAGATGGAAATGCAGCACAAAGGCCTATGGGACATAAACACATTCACCAACCCCTCTTCATTTACACAAGAAAACCTTTGCTAGTTTATGGCTGAGCTCCTAATAAATTACAGACAATTCGGCTTTATCCATCTGTAAGTCGCTGCTTTAAAAAGTCCATCTCTCCTGGTTAAAATTATTTTGGCCTCAGTTTTATGAAAGTAATAGAATGTGGGAGAAAGTATAAATTTCTTTTGCCAGTTTCCAAATTAAAAATAGTTGAAATGACTTGTATCTTTTATTTTCAAAAACCAGGGACAAAAAGATATTCCCAGCCAACAGCTGAGGTGCCAAGTTTCTGTCAACCGCGTGGTTGTAATTTGGAGAGCTAGAATTAAATTATATATCTTGAAAAGTGTAGTTTTCAGAAAGAGAAGCGATGTAAGGCTACCGCAGGCAACTTGGAATCAGGCTTCGAGTGATGAGACGCCCAGCTCCTTGCTATTCTAGCTGAGTCTTGAGACTTTCTCGTTCTACCTAGAGAATGTTTAGATGCTTCTTTTCATTCTCCTGTTGTGAAGCTCCACGAGGAAAAACATGGGGCTCAGGGAGCATGACTCACTCAGGCCTCTCACGCACATCAACCCGGACCCCCGGCGAATGCTTCAGAGGCCCCCCCCTCATGGTCTAGTATAGAAAGCAGGGAAGAGAGCTGTATTGAACAAAACTGTACCAAGTTTATACCCACGTCTTTGGTCTTGGCTGCGTTTTAGAATCATCTGAGGATTCTGAAGAAAATACCAGTGACTAGGCCCTATCCTAGACCAATTAAATCGTAATTTGTGGGAGTGGGGCTGGACCCTGGCATTCACACACACACACACACACACACACACACACACACACACACCCTCCACAAGTAAGTGTAATGTGCAGCCTGTTAGAACTGTTTCCAGATACAAGATAATAGAGAGAAGGCACGGAAGCAGCAGTAACGTAAGCACTCTAAGGTCACCTCGGCCCTGCACAGCCCTGGTCATGGGACACCTGAGTCACTTGCTCCGACATGCGACAATCTGCACGTGTGTTCTGCCTCCCGAGAAAAATCTGCGTGAAGACGGAGGGCTGCGGTCCCCAAGGCCTGCCTTCTCAGCCAAAGCCCTGAGCAAAGTTTATGACAGTATTTTCCCCTGGCCCAGGAGGCCGGCGGCAGGCGCGGCCCCCTCTCTTCTCGGAATCGATCACGGGGCTGAGCCTGAGAAGCCTCGGCTCCAGGGGCCAACATGAGTCTTGAAGGACCAAGGAATGTTAAGTGTGGGCTTGGGCAGAAGAGCTGACGGTCGGGAGAAGGGGTCTGATTTCACACACGCTGGGAAATGTCAAAACCAGAGTGGGGGTGGGAGGAGGATTTAGAGTCCATTTAAACAGCATTCCACGGCGATTTTTAATTCCACTGGGGTCCCTGTAGCCATCTTTATGCTCAGTCTTAGTTGAAGGAGCAAGCAAGACCCCCTTAATAACCCAGCAAGAAAGAATCAAGTGTTTTCCATCTCTCTTTTGGAAACAAGCAGGTATGTGCACGCCTGAATTCGTCACTGTCCCCCAGTCTGCAGACAGCGATGAGGCTGGCACAGAGACTCGCAGGCTCGGTGCCCACAAACAGCTGCACCCTGCAGTCCCGCAGGTGCACGCACAGAGCCCCGCTCAGAAGTCCGTCACGGGAACAATGGCGCCGTTATGACGCCGAGGGACAAGGCCCGATGCGAACCACCGCTGCCCTGCGTTGGACGAAGGCAAGAGCTAGAAACTCTGCCGCAGCTCTCTGGGATTTGGCCTTTTGGTCTGGGATCACAGCCACAGACACAGCCAGGCTCAGCTCCACAGTGACAGCGGCCATCAATTACAGGGCCCGACCAACCGAAGAGTTAGTGGAATTTAAAAACAAAATCCCTCCAGAAAATGTATTTCTTTCTTTTTAACGTATTTTCTCCTCCCATGGGCTGCGCTGCCACAGTCGCCAAGTTTACATTTACATCCAAATACGCACACACACACACAAAATTACCGATGCATCTCACTCCCCGGTGACTTTATAACAGGTTGCTAGGTAACAGAGCACACAAGTCAGGTTTCAGGACCTCTAGTAAGCCACCATAAAATAACTGCATGGGCCTTTTGCATAAATAGTGTGCATTTGTTATCTGTTTTCTTCTGCCAATTGATCAGTCGGTAAATACTGCGACTGCCAAACTGTAAACAAGTCCCCATCAATAGCTAACGAGAAAACAGATCTCAACATAAGGCTTTGGTGCAGAGTCTTTCACCCCGACCTACCAGCATGCCTCTCTGCCGGCGTCCCTCCTGCGTGCAATTCTGGCTCTCAGCAGCCGCAGCCTTAAGCTCCCTGAGACGGAGGCTGGGGTTCGCTACAGCTGGATGTGGGGCACCCGGAGCTGAGCCGAGCAGGCCGGCGGTGTCTCGCACACCAAGTGTTTTACCCAATCCTTCCTTCACCCCCTCTCGCCTTCCTGCAGGCTTGAAAACGTCCTGGGCTTGTGGAGGAAAGGGAGTAATCCCTTAGCTAGAGTTACAGCCCCTGCTTCATTTCCCCATTTGTTAAGTAAGGAACAGTCCCCCTTTCTAAGCTCTGTTAAGTGAAGGTGGCATTTGCATTCTGTTCCTTGGGAATGCACTAGAAGAGCCCCAAAAAGGAGCCCCTGTTGCTATATTGGCAGGAAAAAAAAAAACCATCAAGGGAGATTCTCAAGGGTCAGCAGCAAAAGGGACACTAGAAGCCTGCACTTCCCCATTTTCGAAAACATTTCCATAAAAATCTCGACATGTCTAAAAGCCCATTTCCCCTGATGGAAGAGGGAGAAGGGGGAAGGAGAGAGGGAACCCCGTTCTTCTGTGCCATAGTAGGACGCACTTTAGTTCCTGGGCCTTGACCCTTCCCAGGGCAGGCTGGGCCGCCTCCCCGTGACAGTCTCTGCTCTCTTCTCCTGCTCAGCTCAGTCCTGTGACGCCTCATTTCCATCCTTTACCTTTTCTCATTTCTTCCAACTAGTGTCATGCACCTGAGGGGCAAAGATCTGGGGTGACGGGGACATTCCAAGAAACCTGACTGAAGTGTCACTGAGCACAGGGTCTTCAGGGTGAAGCTGAACCTCTAATTCACCTGGCAATGACATTTAGTGAAATGCGACTCACAGTCCATTTAAAGGAAGGCGGTGACCAATTATTCTCCATTTAAAAGGGTATTGTCACTCTCCAAAGAGCTGAGATGGCATTTGGAAACCCGTGGTGGGGACTGCCGCCTTCACTGGAGACAGAAACAATTCTCAGCCAACCTTCCCCCACCCTCCACGCCGCCTTTAAATCTTTAAATCATATTTTTAAAAACGTAACAAGTCGCCGCACAATCCCAGGACGCAGGTCATCATTCCAACAGGGAGTCCGGAGAAACAGCCTCCCTCAATGTCTCTATGTTCTCCTTTCAACTCGACGGCTTAATCAAAGAAATTGGAGGAAAAAAAAAAAAAAGACAAAAACTGAAAGAAACATCCCACGCCATTTGATGGCGAAAGTGATCATTAATAAGCATTCGTTTTTACGGCTTGTACTCTCTCTCTTTCCAAAAGGCATTGGGGAAATCGGAAAGGAATCTTTAAAATAAATTCCAGTTCCACCATAGACGAGGTTCCTAGAGTAGTCACGTTCATGGAGATAGAAAGTGGAAGAGTGGTTACCGCGAGCTGGAGGCGGGGGGGGGGGACGTGAGGAGTTACAGTCTAACAGGTACAAGGTTTAGGCTCAGGAAGATGAAGAAATTGCAGAGATGGATCGTGGTGACGTTTCTCCAACAATGTGAATGTGCTTAAGGCCAAAGAACAGTACTAGAAAATGGTTAATTTCATGTCGGGTGTATTTTACCACAATAAACATTTTTCCACTGGAAGAAAAGTTTTAAGATAATCTTTATCATGTGCTCAAATTTTGAAAGTCTCTGATTCAACCTAACGGTTGTCTCTGAATATATGTCCTTTAAAAATCTTTCAAATTAAAACAGATAAAGAATTTGAATACTGCAAAATGAGATGTTCCATACAAGCACTTTAAAGAACCCCATGCAGAGACAAGGGAAATAGGGACCAAGGTCACACAAAGAACTGCCACCGACCTGGCTCACCATGTGACCTTTTCCCCACCCCAAGAACCCATAAAGGAGAAAAACCAGAAGGAAATCAACAGTCGCTATTGTTTCTAGAACCAAACCACAGCAATACCTACTCCCAGAGGACTGCGAAAAAAAGGAGACCATTTATGCAGGTGCAGACTATTAGAATTTAAAGGGACTTTGAAATCACCTGGTCCTGCCAGTTCACTTCACAGATGAGGATACTGGTAGAGAGGGAGGGAGAGGGAGGGAGAGAAAGAGAGAGAGAGACAGAGAGAGAGACAGAGAGAGACAGAGAGAGAGAGAGAGAGAGACAGAGAAAGAAAGGATACAACCCTATTCAAGTACCTGACAGCTTCATGAGAAAATCAGACGCCATCTTAACAGAGATGTCCTGGCTGAACAATGCTGACGCACTGTTGGCCACATACTCGGACGGGTCTTTCAGCTTTGTGTGGTTGGCCGGCCTGTCGGCAGCATCCAGGGTAAAGGAGGCTGGCAGGCCGTTATCTTCCTTGGGCTCCTCCTTCACCAGCAAAGGCGAGACGCCAGCCCCACCCTGGCTAGTCCTCTCTGGAGTGTTGGCCGTCATCATGGTCCCCACTAGCTCTGTCCCTCCTCCTTCCCTTTGCTGCCCCAGGCAGGCACTGTCACTGAGGTGGGGAGATCCCTTGACATCTGGGTCTGGGATCTCCTCCTTCACCTTGGCTTCTGTCCTCAGGAAGTGCTGATGGCAACGCATGTGGAGCTTCAGGCTGAAGTGGCGTGAGGAAGTGAAAGGGCATAGCTGGCACTGGAAGGTCTCTCCCCGGTCCTGGTGCTGGTGAACCTGACAAGGAAGCAAGAAGAGTGAGCTGTCCACCGTGCGCTGCGGGCCTGGCCCCACGGCCACGCGCGTCCTCGACAACGTCCGCACCGCACAGGGGGCCGGCCCGGGAAGGAACACCACCAGAGGAGCATGTCACCCCTGCGCTCCAGGCAACGGGGATGTCCCCGAACTAAAGCGGGGCCGTCATTGGAGCCAGGCCCACAAGCGAGGACGCCGTCTGCCCGCGCAGGCCGCGCGCGGTAGGATCTCGCAACAGCCTCGTCGTCTGATCCTAGTTGGTGTCTTCCGAAAAAAATGAGTATAAACCCAGCAGAATACCAACTGACATAATTGCTAGTTGGGGGGGTCAAAAGAGGTAACCTGCCAAGCAGCTCCTCTCGGAATGATAACGCTTTGCACGTACCCAATTATTGCCGGCCGGAGGATTAGTTATGTTTTGCAAACATAATTTCAGTTTTCAAAATGCTTCTCTAGATAATGAAGAATGTGAAAAAATAATGCATTTCGACCGTATTCCCACAGACCGGGACATGGGGACTCCGGAGTGAGTGGCTTGAGCAAAATTACGTAAGAAGAAAGTCGAGTAGGGAAAAACCACGGTCGGATCCCCACCCAGGGTGCTCAGTGAGCGGGGATTCCACGCTCAGATCCCGATGTCCGGAAAGAAGGAACGCGGACTTTGCAACCCAGTTCCGGGCCTGCATGCACGCACATACCTGCAAAACTTGAGGGAAACTTTTTTCTTTCCTGTCCTTACCAAATTTAGTGCTTGAAAAAGTGAGGAAATCATTGCATGGGCCCAAGCCAAGGCTTCGAGCTGGCAGGTGCTCGCGGGCTCGTAACTTCCCCTTTCATCTCTGCCAATGGACTTCAGCACTGACCTGCTGCACCCTGCTATTTCAGGACTGGCCCTCCCTCGAGCAGAAACTGCCAATGGTGCAGACTTGGGCCAAACAATTTGGGGAGTTGTCGGATCTGGAGAAACGAGTCAGTGACTGGAATTCCAAACCAAGAAGACACCGACACCTCATCTTTCGGCGGCGATCTGAGCAGGATTTGAACCCGCGTCTGAGGAAGGTTAAAGGCTAGTGCGTTAATCCACTACACCACCTGGCCCATCTACATAGACTTCCTTTCCAAGACAGCGAGTTTTACTACAGCTGTTTATGCATTCTGAATGCAATCCAAAAGTATTATTCACCAGCCAAAGCATACTTTTAAATAATGTTAAGTGACCAACAAAAGCAAAGAAATTAAACGTTAATGGTGAGATCCTGTCGCTACAGCACCCCACTGTGGCTTTTTGAAAAAAACAACAGAAGAGATTCTGGGTCCCCCCAAAAGCCTGAATTTCTCAACAGAAATCACCATATATAAACTTAAATCCGGTTGCAGCAAAGCCTTGCTCATTAAAGCCTTTCCCCATCAGGCCCAGAGGGGCTGGGGATGAGGGGTGGGGTGCACACTGTCGCTGGCTGTGAACACTGCCCTCTCTGCTCGGGAGCTGACCGGTGCTTTGCTTTCTCGCAGAATTGTGAAGGTTTCCCCACCACGTCCTCTGTCCTACACCAGTACGTGCAGAGGCCGGCACTTTGGTGGGGGCCTCAGGTCACAGTCCCAAGGGACCGTGACAGGTGCTGCCCAGGGCATGCCCTGGAACCAGGTGGTAAAGGTCACGAGGCAGAACGCTTCCGCAGTCCCTGGGAGCAGTGCGGGGGACAGATTCCGTTTCAGAAGTGTCCTTCCATCCACTGACCCAGGACAGGAGAGGAGCTAATCCAAGAACAGAAGCTCCGGAAGCAGCTTCTGGGAGAAGGGACAGCACAGAGCGCGAGCCCAATTTCCAAAGTCGGAAGGGGTCCTGGATGGAAAAGAGTCCACGCGAGGATTTCACGTGGCTTCTCTTCCACCACGTCCTGGCCTGGCTGCATGTAGTCGTGGAGAAATTAGTGACCATTTAAAGGAAAAGCAGTGGATGCGATGTTGCCTTTTGCACTATAATTTCATTTGAGCTACATCTTCCCCAAGGGGCTTTCTACAGCGCCTGGCCTTAGGGGGAAGCATGAGCTCCAGCCTCCAGTTAGTTCCTCCCCTTCTCTCCTGACCGAAAAGCACTTTCTCTTACAATTTTTACTCTCTTTAGCCTTTATTCTCTTTAACATGGGCTTTAAGACCCCTTAGTCTACTCATGACCAAAAACAAACAAACAAACAAAAACGCTAGTCGACAGACAGCATGTCACTCTGGCCAGGCCATGTAGAGATGTGCTTATCGACTGGTCATTTAGTACCAGGAGCAGGTCGCCCACCCTCAGGGGCGGGGAGCGAGGCGCTGTAGCATCATCATTAGGTGCCTCTCCCACAGTGGGGTGATTGTGAGGAAGCCTTGGGAAACACCTACTCCATCCCCCACCCCAGGAGGCCTTACCCTAGAGTCGCAGCACCTGAGAGGGTGGGTGACAGATGACTGGAACTCGTGCCCTGACTCGTGTCCCCTGTCTCGCTAGTGCTCACCAGCATCCTCTGTCCTCACCTTTTCCGTGCAATTCGAGCTCGTGAATTTTGCGTTTAACTCCCGTCAGCTCGCCCATCCAGGAAAGTTGTAAAAGACTTAATGGAAATCTAAGATAACCCCGAGGAAGCTGGAGGCATTTACATCTCCTTCCGCTGCTGCTCGTAAAAGCATTTGCACAATACGTTGAGGAGGAAAGGCAGGCCTCGAAAAGCATCCGGGGCCTAGCACCCCGGAGCAACAGTGTTATGCCATATTTGTTGAACAAATGAAGTAGAACCCCACTTTTTTCTTAAATATTGATCTGTATAATCAATAGAGAAGGATATACACTAGAATGACACTAACAGTCATTTCTGTGTGGTGAGACCGAGGGTCAATTTTTTTATGCTTTTCGTTCCAGAGTTTTTCTAAATTCTCAACACGAAAGACATGTCTCCAAAAGAGAAAAGCAATAAAGTGTATTTTAGAGTAACGTTTTAGACCATGGCACCGATTTATTTCTAAATGTAAACGTTAACATATATATTCAGACGGCTTTGGGGTAGCAATTACTATGTTGGCTGCACTGACTGCGTGGTTAACCACACTGGACACTCTGTCAAGTGGCTTATGGCTATTATCTCATTTAACTCTTATAAACAACTCAGGAGAGAGATCCCATGATTCTTATCTCCACAGATAGAAATGGAAACTTGGAGAGGTTAAATGATTTGCCCAAAGTCTCGCAGCCACTAAAAGTCATGGAACTGAGATTCTAACGAAGGGTTTTCGGACCACACAGTTTGAGATCTTAATCTATAGGCTGTGCCGCCCCCACTTCTTAGGCAGAATTCATTTTAGAAAATCCCTCCATAGTTGTAGTCTCTGGTGAACCCAGTAGAAGACATCTATTCATTCCTAAGACCACAGCCGTTATATTTCTATACAGGCTATATTTGCAAAATGTAGCACAATTAAAGTACGTCTAAGAAGAGTAAAACCACAAATTCTGTAAAGAATTGTAAAAGGCCCATAAGGGAGGTGTAGAGCAGAGACAAGAAACATGACGCCATTTGATAAAATTAAACTTGCATGAGCCCTTCTCACACTTCCCTTATCAAAAGCTCCAGTCGCGGCTCAACAGGTTAGGACACCATGAGTTTGAATAAGGTAGTAATTTCACACAACTGCTTTATCGTACTGGTTATTGATTTGTTCTGAAAGCATTCCAAGACCCCGTGACCCACAGAGCCCTTGCGGCTCTCATCTGTAACACTGCCGTGGCTGACCGTCGATGTCATCAAGGCACCCAACGCATCTGCCTGCAGTTTCAGGGTCAGTCGGTCCTGCTCTTGAAAACCCAGCTTTTTTTCCATGGGTTTATAAATAGGTTGTTTTAAGTGACCCTGAGCTGAAACCAAGCTTACAAGGTGTCGGGCGAGATGCAAGTTTCCTGCTCACTGAAGCTTTAAATTTGCCAGACCTGATCTCTGAACACAGCGTAGGACACAGTAATGCACACAAATTTTCGTTTTAAAGGCATGTCTTTTGAAGCCTCATCCTGCTAATGAAATCCACTTTGCAGGTGTAAAAATATGAGATTTCACTTTGGGAAGAGGTGATAGAGGATGAGGAGGGTTAAAGTAAAAACTAAGTAGGCTCACTGAAATTCAACCAACAGAACTCCTAGTGAAATGGATTCTGAAGTTAAAGAGCATGCTACTCCCAAGAGAAAAAGGTAAATGATAGAAAACAAATTATATCGTGGATTTATTACTTTTTTTTTTTATTTACTCTTCTAAGCCATTTCTTAAAGTCAATAGACATTCCTTCTGATCACATTTATTTTAGGGCTACTATTATGAACAGTGAGTACTGATCTATTCAGAAGGATTAAACTACAAGATTTAGAAAAAGGCAAATATCTTAATTATGTCCATGTACCACACTTCTTAAGGCAGGAGAGTAAAAGCTTCATCAACTATGTCAATAGCCAAACCATACTGAAAATATCAGTGAAAACGACTGTTGTTATTATTACCTAGGTGTTAAATGAGAATTATTAAAATTAAACAGCTATTCTGTCAGATACTTTGCTAATATCCTCTCCTTAAATATTAATAACAGCTCTTCCAAACATCAGTGTTCCCATTTAACAGATGAGAAGGTTAAGAGTCTCAAGGCTCACTTGGTCAAGGCCACTTAGCTAGTAAATTGCACAGTGAGCTTTAAATGAGGATCTATCAAATCCAAAAGCCCACGCTCTTTTGATCTTTTGAGTCTTCTCCTTGAATTTCAGACAAAACTCAGTATTAACGGGGTCAGCTAAAAAGAATTCTAGACTACTAAGTTTTCCTCCTCACAAAATAGTGACACATAGACTTTACTCAATGCTCTATGTATTTATATTACAGGAGCAAGCCCTCAATGGGTTGCAGTCAGACACTGAAAACAATGTCCTTAGATGTTTAATAAGTGTGATCCTGGAATGATGACAGCGCAAACACTGACCGCCTCAGGGGGCCTCGGTCCTGTCAGGAATGGCCTCGAGCCTCCCACGGGACTAAAGTTGACACCCAGGTGTCTTTCAGCATCCTCACACTCGGTAAGGCGTCTCTGGGTGTTTCTCTGGGCATTCCCCTGGGTTTGTAAGCAGCAGAAGGTGGCAGTGTCTCTAGGAAGACGAGCAGGTCCGGCGGCCCTTCCTGCACTTTCTCTGCTTCTGTGAGCTCCCCAGGAAGGCATCGCCATGCCAGGCCGGGTCGGGCTGCCACTTCCCAAAGGATGGCTCTACACGACCCATAGTATTCAAATACGGACGCTTCCTCTCTGCCTGGAGGCTCCTGGCTATAAACAGAATGTGAAGCCCTCTCCACGAAGGCCCTTTTCAAGGTGCGTCCTCTGGGCCGCGTTCTGCCCTGTGGCCTTGCACGTGGTCACCCGTGGAGTCCACCAATGGCCCCTCACCTGCCTAGCAGCCTCCAGACTATGCGCGAGAGCCCTGGCTGTGCCAGCCTCACCGGGAGGCCGCCCGCAGCTGGCTTACCTTCATGTGGGATTTGAGATTGTCCTTGCGAGCACACCGGAACGGGCACAGCGGGCACTGGTGACTTTTTAAGCCTGTGTGGATCACCATGTGCCGCTTCCAGTAACTCTTCCGCTTGATAACCAGACCACATATCGGACACTGGAAAGGCTTTCCGCTTTCCTCTTCTGAGGCTTGGAAGAAGGAGAAAGAAAGGAAAATTAAGGAAAACAAAAAGCGCGTTGCATCTAGCACTAATTCACAGGCATGGCTATACAAAGGACATTAAACACAGTTTGGCATATTTTTTCTTGGCAATCTTAAGACTTTATCCAACAAGGAAGTTTTATTGCTGCTTTTCTTCAGGTAAAAACCCACGTTCATCTCATGACTTCCATCTGGGTTCCATTTTTGAAGCTCCGATCCTCCTGCCTTGTGAAAAAAGCTTACTTCCGAAGGCCATCCCACACGTAGGAAGACATCTACGAGGCGGCTTTGCCTGGCCTGTCCTTGCTCAGCTGAGAAGTCTCAATTCAAAGGCTTTGTTTCCTGAAGGAAACTGCCAGACTCGAGTCCATCCACGAATTCCTGAACTCAGAAAACGGCGAGAAATAAAGAAATCAAACGGGACAGAGAACAATGCACTGCAGCCCACTGAAAACCAAACAGCCATCATAAACCTCACAGACCAAACTCTGGCGGAGACAGATTTTAGGGTCCCTGCTTCTGACCTGTTTAGTTATGGCCCGAGCGGATGCTGCTGCCAAGTTAGCTCTCAGGGGGTCTTAAGGTCAGGGTTTTTCACCCTCTTATGTCCCTCTGGTCGCCACTAACGAGATGTGCTGCCTTCCCCTGCACTGTGACTGGGCCTCACTGCTGACTGTGAAAAGAACTACAGCCACACACGCTTCGGTTTTTCAGGAAAGGAAACAAACCAACCACCTCCTCCAAGGAAAGCTAAGCTCACGTTCCCTTCCCGCATCCTCACAGGAAAGGGTCTCTGCCGTGATGCCATGTTCCTGTACCTCGGGTCAGTCAATTGATAGTGATCGGTGCCACACTAGCCTCTGCAATTTGGGAATATAGAAAATAAAAGCAGGTAGAGTTAAAGTCTCAAACTTCCTCTTCTTAATCCCGAGAGCTCAGAAATATTTCTAAACTGGTGAATAAATTGTAACGCACTCATGAAATGTATGAAGCTATCTTTAAGAATGAGCTACATCTGTAAGATGTGGATAGAAACATGCCCAAGACATTAAAGAGTTAGTAGATAAAGCGAGGCATGAAACTATATGTCTAGGGTGATTCTATTTTTATTTTCTAGAAAATGGGAATCAATTGCTACTGAAACCATTAGGTGAAAGGTTGACAGGGAACTTTATAAAGGATGGATCAAGCTGACAACACATAAAACCACTGATTAATCTTAACAGCACTTAAAAGGGGACAGACATTGTGTGCCTTCTTACAAACCACCTATGAAATATTCTTACAAAAAAAATTAATCAGGCCTCTAACTAGCAGTTTACTGAAAATACAGGTGATTAAAACAACATGTTAAACACACAAAGGGGATGAAACAGCCAAATTCAGAACATGGGAACATCTGCAGGACAAATGACCCAGTTTCTTCAACAAGGAAAAGGCATTTTAAAAAGAGCAGGCTTATAGATGAAAAGAGACATTAAAAAAATGCAAAATGTAAAGCTTTATTTTGATCTTGACGATAAAATTATAAAATAAAAACACAAGATTAATTAAGGAATACTACTATCTGGTTATAGCCTGGGTGTTACATAATATCATGTAACAATTGTTGATCCTGTCAGATGTGATACTAGTTATTGTGACTGTTTTTTAAAGTCTTTATGTATCAGAAATACATGTGGAAATATTTACCAGCAAATGGATAAGATATCTGAGGTTTGCTTTAAAATACTTGAGCAAAATAAAAGAGAGGGAGTAGGGAGAAGAGGATGAATACATGAAACAAAAAGTGATTCCCTTTTATTTTATGAAAATAGTGTGGAAGCATATCCAAGATACCATTAAACAGTTAACTTTGAGAGACTGTGGATTGAAAGAGAGGGGTCAAGTAGGGAAACATTGATTTTCATTTTATATTCTTTTGTATTATTCAAATTTTTTAATGTACATATTACTTTTACTATTTTAAAAGGAAATATTCCCAAGTATTACCTTTAAAATGATTTCATTATTTATTCATTGAGTCTCCACATGCAAAGAACCACTTAAAATAGATAGAACCTGAAGGCTTCTGGAACAAAGTTAGGGTATTCCAAAAATGCCATTTTACTCATACAGGTAGAAGCAATGTTTGTTAGCTTAACCAGGAACTTGAAAAAGAATCACCTGTCTAAAAATATACCCTTCAAGTCTTAAAATTCTACTCGTGATGTGTTCCATCACAAGTATTTCCTCTTCCGACTGGGGGAGGGGGTGGGGATGGAGGGTTTCCTTCTACTCCAGGAAAAGCACACTTTGCTGAGGTCTATAAACAAGCTTTTTTATTAACCCACTGGAGCGTTCCTGCTGTCTGTTTTTGTTGATTGCCTCTGCTGCCCTGGCGTCCTATCCCTAATTGGGCCTCTCATTTTCTGGCCTTCATTGTCAACTCTTCACCCCGATATCCTGATCACAAAGACTACATGTCGAACAACAGACTAAAGAGGAAGGACTGAATCAGGCCTCTCGCTGAGATTAGTATCATAAGCTAGGGGGAGGAAAAAATGATAATGATGTCTATTTGGGGTTGTAAGAACATCAAAGTAGTAAGAAAGAGATCCACAGCCTGCCGCCAATCCCAGTCTTCAGGAAGTATCTCTCACTCTCTAAACCCTGAGCCGCCTAATTTTACAGAGTTGTCTGAGAGAGGAAAGAACACTGAGATGCCCCCACTGACCTGAGACTTCATGGCACATCACAGGAAGGCGATAAAAAGGTATGAAGTGACAAAAGGAACACTGCTGGTTTCCCCAGACACCCTGATTTGCCTAATGGGACCAATGTGCTCCCTATTTACTCTGACGCTCCCCACCCTCATCCTCATCACCTATTCCAAATTACAAAATGTATCAGAGAGTACGCTACGTTAAGCCCTGGATGTTAGTCTGTCATGGAAGTCTATTTTATTTTGGAGTTCCGCTTCCTTAGTTTTAATTAATACCAAAATACACATGAATCACGTACAAATTAGGGTGTCCTTGGATTGACTGAAAAAAAAAATTAGAATACGCCTAATGAAAAGAACCTAACTGCAAGTCATGTGGTCAAGCAGCTATGCTACTGTAACCGAAATGTTTAACCCATCGTGGCAGGAAAGGAAGAAAACAGGCCAAATGGTTAAAATAACCCGAATACGATGATCCATTTTCAAAGTAATCTCTCTGGTAACATTTTATTTATTCAAGAAAAAAACATATTTCGCAGTTTAGGAGGATGCCCTCCGTGTGTCCATCATGTTTAGAGAAGGGAGGAAGTAAGCAAGTATGCTATTTGGTATGCCACCCTGTTTTCAAGGAACCGGTGTCTGTAAATTTCACTCAAATTTAGAAGCTAAGGAAATGTGACCACTTCCTCAGGATAATCCACACATTCTTGAGGCAAAAGGATTACGATGTTCATGGTTTTACCTAGTTTCCAACTGCCTGATAAACAACTTCCCCCAAATATACCACTCATTATTGTCGTTGCAAACAAAACTAATTCCCACCAAATGCTAACAGACCCAGTGGGGTGGATAGCTGCTAATTTGTTATTTTGGGGGAAACATGTTCCTTTTGTAGGTAATAATATTACTGGAATAAAAGATAATAAATGTACGTGAAATGTCTGTCACGCAGTAAATGGCAGCAGCTGTAATAGGAATAGTAGCGATAATAAACTCTTGTCACGCCCTCCAGAGCGGAACACTCACCATCACAGCAGATGTAAATTTAAACAACTGGTATCATCTAATAAATACATAGCTCCAGGTCCGACTCAACATGGTCTGACTCAACATGGCAGTTTATCACTGGAGCCAGGAGTAAAATAAAAGAGCAAGAGCCCCCGCGCTGCTCAGGTAGGGTCTGGCTCGGGTGACCTTCGTCTGTGCCTGCAGTGCCCCAAACGCGGCTGGTGCGGCGACGTACCGGTCCACGACGGTGGGAGAGGTGGTAATGAGATTAAGTGGAGAGGGCTGGCTGGAGCGGATGGCAACGTGGGAAGAACGCTGGACGTGGAAGTGAAGGATGAGGAAGCCGCCAGCAAGCCCCAGTGGAAGTCGCATCAGCCCAAGAGCTCGCCTTCCACACAGCAGCCAGTGCCCCTCTTCCACGGATGGTGTATAAACAGGGAGATGTCCGTGGACTTACACCTCAGCTATTCCCAACACAAGCCTGGGGCGACTTATATTAAAAATGCACACAGTGTGACTGCATCATTAATAAAGCACAAGGATGTGTGTGTGTTTCAACGATTTACAATGGACGAGATCTGCCCAAGACAGAGAAGGTCTTGTGGGGGGTTTGATCGCGAATTTTAAGAAGGAGCCTATTTCATTTAAATTGAAAAAATGTTTTTTGGAGTTGATAGACAGTTAAAGAATATGCATGAAGTAAAAGTAAAGCATCTTTAAGCAAGAAGGAATCTTGGCAATAATTCCCGACCAGCTCAGTTTACAGATGAGGAAACTGAAGTGGAGTGTTAATGCTTTAAAGTCCCTCTGCAAGCGAGTGGCAGGGTAAGGACGAGAGCCCATCCCCTCCTCTCTGGATGGTGCTCTACCCTGCTGTCTGTCTATAAAGTCACAAACAGAACATCACCAGGCTAAGGAAGAAAAGTCATGAAGGGTTTTATTAACTTCCTAGCTTTAACTCAAGGAGAGTATTTTTACAACAAATGTAATTATTTCCTAGGCTCTGAAATCAAACGTTCCCTTGGTAGGTCCTATGGGACAACTGGCAGAAAACCTAGATAATTTCCAAGCGGGTAGTGTTTTCCCACAGACCTGACCGAGATGCCCGGTGACCATGGCTGTGTGTAATCCGTGCATCGTCACCATCTCCACTCTAGACCTGCCCACCCAGCACTGCGTACCTGTGTGGGAGGACCCGCCCTCCTTCCTAACAATATACACGGATTTAATATCTTTTAATAGAGTTTCTTGGGCATGTGCTACTTTAAAGTGCTATTTTAGGGAAACAAAAACTATGTTAGCAATAGATAGCGCTGGATTGTTATCAGTATTGATGCTGCTGATGCATATTTTAACAACCGGTAAACATTCAATGAAACTAAGAGAAGTCTGATATCTACCGGCAGTCTAAATTGAAATCACTGGGGAAATGTAACCAAGATCGGCAACAGATAGTTCTGAATCTTGATTAAAAAGTGAATTTTCTTAGCAAGTTCCTTTGCATGATCACCCCCAGATAGCTAGAATAACCGTAGACCTAACGGAAGAGAATCGGGGAGGTCGAACTTTCTGCGCTTTTGCGATAATGTTAATAACATCAGATAAATATGACAGGAAACAGAGTCAGGCACCCCTATCTCTTGAACCAGGAAATATTCTTAGCCCTCAGGTGTATGAGATCCACCTGCTTTTAAGCATATTTAAATTTTACTCAGGAAAGTAAGATGTTCTAGACCTTCTCTCTGCAACTGCTATTTAGGAGCCTGGCATCCTGAGAATCTCGTTGGCCTTCCACAAGAAACTCTGTCTTTAAAATAAAAACCATTTATTTCATTGTGAGGTGCAGCGCAACAGAAGCTTCAAAGAGAACTGAGTCAATGCGTGACATTTATCTTTACAGCAAATGGTCATAATCTGCTCTCTATTGTGTCTTCTTACAGAGGAGCCGTACAGCATGTGTTGGGGTGCAGGGTCGCATGAAAGAAACCTCCTCCTCAAGTGTCACGTCTCCCTGGCAGGGGGAAAGGCTATCGAGTAGTGGACTCTTTAAGGAATTAAATACACGATGACCTAGAGACAACGGAATCCTCTTCAAAAAAGAGGAATAAGGCCAGACCTAAAAGACACCTTTTTTTTTTCCCCATGATTTGGACTTCCCTTGACCTAAAGAAGGTCAAAGAAATGTTGAAGTCTAAATTTCTCAATACATTGGCTTTTCTAGCACATACCTCTTTGTAACTCTAGAATCAACTTTATATGCCCTTTTTGCAACATTTTGAAAAAATAGCTTGAACACGTACGTCCTGCTCGAAATCAGAATAGTGTGTAGTTTATTTTTGTGGATTTTTTTTTTTTTGGTTATTGTTTGTCCGCTTAGGTCATTAAGCAACAGAAACCCTTTCTTTGCTGTGAGAAACCAGTCCAGCTATCTATTCTGAATTAAACTAAGGTAAATAATAATAATAATAATATAATAATAACAAGAAATGTTTAGACATGTGGGTGACAGCTGTTACCACATTCTCAGAAATGCCTTTTAGGTCAAGCCCAGTGGCATGTGAACCCAGCCCCAGGTGGCCCTGTAACCAACATGTAGTGTGTAACGGGAGGGGAGTGGGCCAGTGAGAAGACACCCCTCCCTTCCACGCCTCAGATTCAAAAACCAGTGATCCAAGTAACAGCCACCAAACCGTCTCCCCACCATGGAAAGGTAAACAACGAAACTGGATGCTCTGTCAGCCCTTCTGAACCCACGACCCAGTCAGGATGCGGGAAGTGACGACATCCACTTTAGCTGAGAAGTGCACAGTGTCACCTCCTCCCCTACTTCCAATCTGTGCAGTAAGAAACGGAATTGAATTTAGGACGTGTCCCTATGGAACATTTTTCGAGTGACCATTTCAAGAGCCCTCATGTTTTTCTTAGCAGAGATCTTTCCTCTCGCCTAAGTTTTACAAAATAAACGATTTTTAAATACAATTACTTCGTCGGTGGAGCTGTTTCACCAAGTCTCGGATTGAAAACCAGGGGCACAGGTCCCAGTCAACAGCAGGGGGTTACGGGACCCCCATCCGAGGAGTTCCTTTCTCCTTCTTCCAATTTGAGCATTTTAAGCATTCGCTGATTAAAATATTAAGCATGTCGGCACTAGAATAAACTTAGTAAGAAGAAAAGTAAGAATGATTTCTTATAGATCTCTATTTTAAATCCAGCAGAGAAGCTTGTTGAGATATTGGAATGAATTCAGTGCATTTAAACCCAAAAAGAAATACACCTTCTCCCTCGGGTATGTACCCTGCAGAAGGAGTCTGCTCTGCACCGGAAGCGCATGGCCTCCTTCTCATCTTTACACTCATTTAGTCGCTTGAGTGAAAAAGTTATACCTCACACCTAAAGCAGGTTGTACCTGAGGCACTTTAAGAGGACAAAGCTGCTAGTTTGCCCTCAGGAGGTACAGTTTCATCAATCACCTTTTCCAATTCTTCGGCCAACTGCAGCTTATTATTAATTTTGGATAAGCTTTTTAAAGTAACTAATGCTCGGGTGAATTTACGGCGTAAACACCACTAACGCATTTATGCAATCACCAGATGCGGAGAACATTTATGAAACTATATTTTACATGTAGCCATACCTCTCTTTCTGCTTCTATGCTACATGGAATTTCTATAAATCGGGAATGATTTATTCCATTGCAAGATGGCCCAGCTCTCTCCGCTCTTCTCTGTTTCCAAATTTTAGCCATTTCTCTACTTCACCAGATGGCAGGTGAGAAGTGAGGAGAAATGAAACTCAGAAATGATAAACATTTCGGGATTTTATTGACACTCCAGAAACTGGAGTGAACCGTTTGGATCGCTTAGAGTCATAAAAGTTCCTGAGATCCATTTTCTAGTTCTAGTCTGCTGTTTACACAAGTTTTAAAGTAATCATAATTAGTGTATATAGCTCATTCAGCAATTTAAATGGCAATTTGTCATAAATACATCAAATTGATGTTAGTGGCAATCGTTCAAGGCAATTATTTGCCATTCTAAGCACTCTTCATCAATGCGGCTGCAAATAATCCAAGCTGGCTAGACACACGTAACGGTAGTGTTTATACTGACGAAGACACACATAGCCTACTTCCTGTCCCAGTCTGGCAGGATATCCTTGAGAGACATCTGAAACTCCATACATCCACGTCCAGGACCATATATTTATCACACGCATAATTTAAAAGCAAACCAGTCCAAGAAATGATGTTTCCACTTTGAGAACTCAAGTGACTAAATTCCTCCCTCAGACGAGTAACTGTGAATGTCAAGGCTCTGTAAGACAGCGACTTCTCCTTGGGTAAGACTGTCCCCACCAGGAAAACTTATGATTCAAATTTTCCACATGCACATTCCTTCAGAATCTGATTGGATTCGAATGAAATAAAGCACTTGCAGGAAATGCTCTGCTTAAGTCTGAATGACAATATTCTCTGGCGTTCTCACACGGCAAGAAATTAGAAAAGAATAGGATACATGAAAAAGGCTTAAATTTCACCCCCCCCCAAAAAAAAAGTCATAAAACTGCTAGCATAAAAGTATCTGGTGTGATAAATCAGGGCAGAGTAGTTACTGATTATACTAAAGTCCATTTGTGATGGAGGCAGCAGGGGGGCGGACTCTCCCTTGTCCTGTTTCAAAAGCCGTGGGCTTTCTTCCCCCACTGCGTTCAGCGATGCCATGCACTGCGTGACAAAGATGCTTTGATCTTCCCCCATTAAATATCTCTTGCATGGACCTACCCTGAACCTACTCAGAAGAAGAAGAAGGAAAAAAAAACCACTTATATGAAAGGGAGGAGAGCACCGTATCTCTCTAAGATTATTCATTACCTTTCAAAAATGAAGCTGTTTGTGAAGTCTTTGTGCGATACACACACAAAAGACCGCCACACTGCTTGTGTAAAGCATGTTGTTGTGCTCTCGCTTTTTCGTTCCTGCCTCGGATCAGATGGGGAACCCAAGCGAATCAGGCAAAACGGAAATGGGAAGGCATCGCGATTGACAGTCAAAAAAAGACTCGCATGGTGATTGAAATAAAAGGTTCCGTACCTGTGTTCGAGGGTTTGGAAACTCTTCCCTTGGGAACTGGGAGCAACAATAATTCCAAGGACTGTGGCGGTGGCGGTGGCGGCGGTGGCGGTGGCGGGGTCACTTTTTCTTGCTTCTTCTCTGAAGGCGGTGGCGGTAAAGGATCCTCAGGCACCAGTGATGATTTCTCAGCCAGGAGGCTCCCAGCAGCCCTTGCAGCTACCTCTTTCAGAAGGGCCGCCGAGGAGGTCATGGAAGCCAGGGAAAGGAAAGAGCTGGCCGGAGGTGGGTGTTCCTGGCCAGGAGTCAAGCTTCTCTCGCTGACTTTCTTGGATAAAGCTGCCAAAGTGGAACTAGCAGACTGGGAGCTAAAAGGGGAGGGGAAGGACTCAAATCGCATGGTCTCCTCAGTCCTGGTGAGGGATTTGTCCTGCAGGACAGCATTGGCTGCGGCTTTCAGTTTTAGGATGGCTGAATCTGGGGACAAGCCACAGGTGGTGGTTGAGTTCGGCAACCACTTACCTTGATTCCATATAAAACGGTTACTTGGAGTGTATTGGTCATTCTGTTCCTGCTTCTCGGCCAACTTCCTGGCAAGCACACTGAGCTGCTGGGCATGGTGGGACGGTGGGGAAAAGGAGAGGTTCGAGCCAAGGTTGACCGGGGACTCCACCCTGCCATTGGCCGTGGCTGCGGTGTCGAGTTTGAGGGACCCGGCCTCCAGCAGCCGCCTCAAGTTGCTGCTCAAGGGTTTCGTGGAGCCTGGGGAGTCATCTTCGCACAAAGAGGACACGCCGGGAGAGAGGTGATCCTGACACTGCAGGGAGTCTCGCAGGACCTCGCCGTCAAGTGCCACCAGCTCCAGCGTGTGACTGCTGGGAGTGGCACTTCCCAAGGAGGTGTCCGGGGAAGTGGACTGCTCCTGGATTCGGTCCTCCAGAGACAACTTATAGTTCTCCTGGACTTCTCCATAGGAGGCTTCCGACGGGGTCTCCGAAGAGTTTCCATACCAGTGCTCCCCTTCACTGAGATCGCCCTCCGCCTCTTCCTGCCTACTTACATCTGGGGGAAATGAAGAAGATCAAGTTTACTCCTCGAGCGAGCAACGAGCAAGTCTGAAGACATTCAAAGGGAGTCGCTGACATGCTTCCTCTCCCCTTCCACCCAAAAACCACATGAAAGACAGCAACGACCGGCCTACAGTATCAGGTGCTGAGTCAGACCAGCTTGGCGTAAGCCGGAGAGGAGGCAAAATGCTAAGTAGGCAAAGGTAAAAAAAAAAAACACACACACACACCCACTTGTGACATGCGTTAACCTTTCTAATAATTATTCCAGAAACGCTGGGGAGGAAAAGGAAGAAAGAGAAAACGGATCTGCTAAAGAAGAAACTGGATGAAGAAACTGCAATTTTCAATGAGTGGGGGAAATGGAAAGAAGCTCGTACCCTTGTAAAAAACCAGCGCGAGGTCTTCAGAGCCCAGTCGGAATTACAGAGGCAGCTGGCAGAGTGGGAAGGCGCTGGCTATGAGACACGAGACAGTACGAAGCTGCTTCCCCACTTTCTTACTCTATGACCTCACGCAAGTCACTTAGCTGGTTCGATACAAGGTGCAGTTAATTGTTTTTAAAAGTGTAACAGAAAATGTAAACAATAACTATCACATATTGTATAGTATAACAACTTCACCCAGTTGTTATGAAGCTTAAATCATAATGCACATGACCACGTTTTGAAACAGTCAAGTACTATGTCAAAATCGGATCTCTTTAGCAAACAACATTCACGTTACTGATTTCTGAGAGTCACAGTATCTCCCACGTTATGTATGCTATTTGTTTGAGAGTCCTCGATTCCAACCACCAATATGCCTGTAATCTCACGCAAGCAGTGATTACTAATTCGTTCCCCCACTCCAGTAAGAGTGCCCTTTAATTATTTTTCATCCATTAATTTATCCATCTACCCCTATCACAGCCCCTCAAGCATCAGTCAGTTGGGACTCCTTGCCATTTGTGAGCTCGGTCACTTTCCTCAAAATGTTCCTTCTATCTGGAATGTCTTCCCCAGAAAACGTGACTGTCCAAATTCTGCTCATCCTTCAACACCCAGCTCAAAGGTTTCTTCCTCATGATTCTCCCCAGAACTCTTCAGAATTAACCTCTCTTTCTCATTCATTCGCTTGCTTATTCAACAAATAACTATAGCTACCTGTTGCACACTGAATAAAGCAGAGATCCTGCCTTCTCGGAGCTTACATTTCAGTGGGAAAAGACAGATGTTAAACAAAGTTAATAAATTAGTAAATCATAGAGTAGACCAGAGGCTGATCAGTGCTACGGAAAAAGACACAGAGCAGGACAAGGATTGGGGGTAATGGGCAGGAGGCGAGCTGCAATTCTAAATAGGGTGGTCAAGGTGAGGCGTCGCCTTTAGGCAAAGACTTGAAAGAGGGAGGGCTTGTTCATGCAGCATCTCTAGGAGAGTTCCACGCAGAGGGAGTCCCTGGAAAAGCCCCCTTGTGGGAACCTGCCTGGGAAGGAAAGCAGTGTGGGGGGGAGTGGAGTCAGGGGGAGGGAGAAAGGGGAAATGAGCCGTGAAGGAGCCGGCCCGTGCACATCAGCAGGACACTGTACACTCCTGAAAAGTCTTTGGCTCCTGGTGAAATTGGGCCCCTCCGGAGAGTTTGGGGCAATAAGTCATATGATGTGACTTTCAAAGGACTGTTCTGGTTGCTGTGTGGAAAAGAGAATTCAGGTACAAGGGAGCAGGTAGACCAGATCAAGGTGAGTGCAGGGGGTGAGAAGAAGCCACATTCCGTGCATATTCTGAATGCAGAGCCAACATTCCCATGTTTTGTTTACATTGACTTTAATTATTTATTTATTATGCTACATTATCTATCTGCTATTGGCTTATCTTCTGAAAGGTAAGTAGGGGTGTTCCCTGAAGGCAGGAGTTTTATTATCTACGAATCCCACACTGTGCCCAGCAAAACGCCTGGTCACTAGCAAAGTTCAGTGAATGTTTAAGGATTGAGCCAAAATTCCCCATTGTGCCAAGGGTTGCTATATAATATGCTGCCTTTTCGGAATAGAAATAGCTAGGACTAGTAATACATGCACTACAAGCTAATATATTGATCTTCCCATGCTATTTAGAGAAGAAATGTCACAAATGGCAAATTCTCTTTCACTAAGCTGAAATTCTGCAACTCCTTCCTGTGAGTCTTTACTATCAAGAAAATGTAAAATATCAAATGGCATTTGCTGGGGAAAAAGCAGATGAAATTGAATTTTCTCTTTTAAAAACAGTCTGGTTCCTTGTGATTTGCCACATTTCCTTCTTCCCACTTGATTTCAACCTTTTTCATCTTTCTGAGATCAGCAGGATCCTGAACTACTCATCTGCCCAATGGCTTCTCCTACAGAGCTTTCTACCAAACACCAAGCAGGCAACACCAGTTTCAACAGCTGGGCTGCGTTCACAGTCCTTTGGCGAGCCACCTTTCTTGATGTCAGATTAAATATCTCATCCTTCAGGAGAATCACATGGGACTGATTTAAAACTCACTACAGTGAGAATTAGTTGACTACTTCCTTGAAGAATCTCTTCTTTGATCTTTATTGATACTCGCTAAATGAACTAACATAGGAAAATAGGAAAATAAATGATTCAAAAGTAAATACTGTTAGATTACATTTTGTCAAACTAGAGTAGCTCTAGACCTCCAAGACTGGTCTAGAACCTTGCCATAAGGGTCAACTAATGAGGAATATATAAAATCAGGGTTTTGAAAACCACGAAAAGATTACAACCACATGTCCAGGCCCATCATTTTACTGAGACTATTAATATTCTAGAAGTTATCTGGTCGGTTCAAAGATATACAGCTACCTAGTGCTAATGCTGGAACCGAGAGCCCAAATCCTTCAGCACCTGGCCCAGTGCTTCTCTGCAAAGCCCCAGTGCAGTCTGCCAGATACACTTTAAATGGCAACTTCTAGCGAGTGCTCAGAGCAGCTGCCCTCTACCCCCACACATCCATCCTTCCACCCTCTAGAGACAGAAATCAGCAAAGGGTGTCTCTTAGATGAGGACAGTGTTCACTCTTCGTCTTGAGATAAACCATTAAGAGGTAAATACCCATGATTCCTATACCCTAATCTCCCCACTCCCTCTCTGCCTCTCCTTTGTTGCACGTGGTCAAAAATGCATTCAAATGCCTGAAGAATTCAGCACATCTACCGGTAAAGCCCCAAAGGCAAAGCTTGATTTCTGACCCCTTCCACAGACGCCCTCGGAAGCAGGAATGATCCCCCTTCCAATGTGCTGAAGCGCGTGAGCATGTCAAATATTAAAGAAGTTGTCAGCGCACAGGCTCCAACCCTATCAAGCAGCGATAGGAGATCTGAACATTCTTGAATGATATCTGATTTCTGCATTTAAAGCTACTTCCCCAACCCTGCCAAAACATAAGCCCCAAACAAGCAAACAAAGCATTTCTTAAACAGACCGGTTTATGTCCTCGAAAATACCCAGATATTTCTCAACCATACATTCCTCTGTTCTTTGCAGACGTGAACACAGAGCTACACTCTCTTCTGGACTGCAAGAAAACTTGGATACATGAAGAATATTCTTAAACTCATAATATTCTATTAATCTCTTTTCTGAAGATGCTGCTACTGAAATTGAGGTTATTCAAGTAATAAACCACCAAATAATGATAATGCATGGCCTAGAAAGAGCCAGGCCAGAAACCTGAAGAGAAACAGATCTGATGTTATTCTGGCATCACCTAAGGTCAAGCGAAAGGTGGGGGAAGCGTTCAGAGAAACGAAGGCAAGAGACGTGGGGATGAGCAGAGAGGTCAGAGGAAAATCGTAAGATGCTCAAACAAATATGCTTGCAGTTCACAAACAAGGAACAAGGATTTTCTCCCACAAATAAGCATTTTCCCCCTTGCCGGGCTGCACGGGTCCGGGTGCGGGGAGCTCCCCTCCAGCAGGCCCGGTAGGGCCCCCAGCACCTGTGACCCTGCTGCATGAGAAAAGTTTCTCTCATCACGACGCACAAAAACGAAGCATTCGGGCAACCTGGGGGATCCGCTGGTTGAACGCCACAAACTTGAGAAAAAGCAAGGCTTGACTTCTGACTTTGCTTTCACAATCCGAGAAGCCCCTGGGCAGCGAGACAGCTCCATTTTCCTGTCTGTCACCAGCACGGAATGGTGGGACGTCATCTCAGAGAACCGCGTGTGCCCCCATCCTGGACATGCTTCCTGCGCACGTCGGCCGACCGTGGATTCTACCACTTTCCTAGCAAAGGCTCCTGGGGAAGCCTCTGAAGGGCCAGGGTACATAACTGCCTTCGAAATGCATTATTCTTAACCTCCAGAATAGGAAGCGATGTCCACGGCTGATTTTGCAACAACCTGCGTCTCTCACGCCCAGGTTCACAGTCGTTCCTATCAATTTTACACAACCGTCTGTTTTTGTGTTTTCCACTTTAAATCAGAACCCCAAAGAATTAAGAATAGAAACGGTGCAATTACAGAATGAAAATATGCTGAATAAATTTTGTTTCCATGTGGTGACAATTTCTCCTTTGGGGAAAACAAAACAAAATTCCACTACCTAACACATTTATTTATATTTCTGTTCTCGAGCAGAAACTCAGTAACTCGATATCAACAACTCTTACTACATTTTTTCAACTTCCTCTACTGTTTGACAGCTGTAATCAGATGCATTTAATTGGACCAATATTCATCTAAGTTCCTCATTCAGAAAGATCAGAGCAGAAATAAAATATGAGACATCTATTAATTTTCATACCTTTTGGCTGAGGTTAAAGCAAGTGGAGATGGAAGCCCAGAAGTCATACTTCTAAATCTACCTATAAATCCTCCCCGCCAGCCAAACATGACTATAACCAGCAGGTTAGGAAGAGAAGAGACTCAACCCCCCACCCCAGAACCTGCCTATGGTCAATTCTCTGGCAGTCAACAACTCTTCTTGTGACCACAGGTGTGTTCACCTGGTGCCTACCAACTCACCTTCTGGCTCATCTTCATCTAAAAATCTTCCAAGTTCTACCTTTCTACCGAATGCACATCTATAGCTAAATATCTATCCCTACCTTTTAAGGCCATGTATCTCTATCGATTTTATCAGTTATATCTGTAATGCCTCCCTCAAATCATACGACCAAATTTTCCATGCGGTGTTATACAGAAGCGGTTTGTAAGGTGGAAGGAACCGGACACGAAAGTTATTAGCAAAACCAGTGCTAATAGTTGATTTAACTCAACGGACATTTACGAACATTCAGGGAACTGTTCTCTGTTACAAGGAGACTCAGAGATGCAAGTCTCTGGCCCCTAGTTCATAACCTGTGGGAGCGCAAGGGTCGCACAAGCATAGGGAGCACAGAGGGACAGAGCAAGGGTTGCGTATGCACAAAAGGAGTGATTAATTCTGGTGGGGAATGTGGCTATGGAAATAGACCTCGAAGGATGAAGATTCTAACAGATGACGTTGGAAATCCACTTAGACGTGGGCCTGCTCCTCTGCAAAATATCAAACAGCAAATAGCCCAGTCATGGCGAAAGCTAATATCCAGGTGATAATTGTTGGATAAATCAACCGAACAAAAAATGTTTTATATTCTTGATTCTTCACACTTTAAAAGGACACCATCTATTGATTTGTTAAAGTCAGAGTTTATCAATCATCTTACCGTACTCGCTAGGCGCAAAATCAAACCATTAGCTTACAAATACCGGAGGCAGGACCGTGAGTCAGTCATTTTGGCGCTCCTGCTCGACGTAGGGGTACCAGGGCTCCTGTGGTTGTAATTACCACCATGACTGCAGGCAGCCACAGCTAAGGTTCTCAGTCTCTGTACCAAACCCTGAGAGGGGCGCAAAGGAGCTGCCAGCAGCAGAGAGGATGTCAGCACCCTTCAGGGTGCTCTCTCGTTTGCCTGTAACCTCTCTCCCCTCAGAGGTCGGCGCGCCCTCTCAGGCGCCTTTCCCAGGAGGCCAACGACCTGGCTGCTCAGGTTTTAGGTTTTCACTCTCAATGACTTACCATCAGAGAAAGGTCTTTCCCCGTCTGATTGGCCCAGGGGAGGTCATGTTCTGCTCCTTGGTCCTATCACTGAGGCCAGAGGGCGGGCTCTACCATTGGCTCAATGTGGGTCACAGAAGAAAGGCGAGGAAAGAGGCACCAGGAAGACAAGCAATGACCTCTATAATGTTTCATAAAGGCTCAGCACGCTGCACATCAGGCTGTTCTGAACCAATTTTGTAATTTTAAGCATAAAACATATCCTCATCTAGGCCAGTTTTACCTGCCAATTTTTAAATTGCCCCTTTGTAGCCAGAACCCCTTAGCACACCCCCCACACCAGTTCTGCCCACACCTAAGAGACCTCTCCCCAGTTCCGGGCTCCAAGTCCACAGTCTGATTTAGATGCACCGGCCAGTAATCGGTTCCCCAGGACAAAGCCTCAGATCACAGTTATTGAAATATCGATGCCCAGCGCACCCACCGCTTTCAGCAAGGCCAGGAAGAAAATTTAAGAAATGCTCGTTATTTCAAACAGCCAGGGTGGAGAAGACGACCAGGTCCCTGTCACCAGTCCAGCTGGGGAAGAACTGTCGTAGGGCGTGGGGAAATGGCAGAAAGTCTGCAGAGGACGGGGAGTCCTCAGACCAGACAGCAGGGAGGGCTCCGGGGTCAAGATGAGTATTTTGCACATGGCAATATTTTAAAATGGTTGTGTTCAATGTCCATGAGTAAAAAAGAGGTAACAAAAATGGACACATCTCTCCTTATCTCCCTTGGGAGTTCCAAGCAGTATCTCAGGAGGCTTTGACGTTGGCACATAAAGCTGCTTATTAGCCAGATCTTGCAGTGACCGAGGAACGACCCAAGCTCCTCCCTCAAACCGCCAGTCTCACCATCAAGGGCAAGGACTTCATCCTGACAATCGCTTAGGCCAAAATTTCTGCAGCCAGCCTTGACCCTTCTCTTTCTCTCATACCCCACATCCAAATCATTTGTGAATTTGGTTAATCCTACCTTCAATACACATCCCAAATCTTGCCACGTTTCACCATTTCTACCGCTCCTACCTGGTACACAGTACCGCCATCGCTCACCTGAACTGACAGCAGCCTTCCAACTACCCTCCCTACTCTGATTCTGCCCCACTATTCTCAGCCAGCAGCCAGGATGAGCTTTGAAAATATTACGTCAGGCTCCACTACGCCTATCCCCAAAGCCTTCACAACGGCTTCTCTTGTTTCCCAGAATAAAATTCAAAAGACTTACCTTGACTTCAAGGCCCTACGTAATTTGCATCCCTCTGACCTCATCTCCTACTGCTCTTCCTTGCTAATAAAGCAGGCTCCTGCCTCAGGGCCTTTGCACTTGCTGTTTCTTTTGCCTGGAATCTTCCCCCTCTACCAAAAAAAAAAAATAGCCTCATGGTTGATTCCCTTACTGCCTCAGTTTCCCCTCAAACATCACTGTTGAATAAAATAAATGCTCCATGAGAACTCTATACTGTTTGCTGCTGTGCCCTCAGCACGTAGGATGGCGCCGTACACACAGCAGACAACTATTATTTGTCAAATGAATAAGAAGAAGGTATTAACTATCGGAAAAGTAGCACTTATTACTGGAAGTGAGAACTGTTTTCAAAATTATAAATGATAACTGTATTTTTCTCATGTTGAGTCAAACACAAAAGAGGAGAGGTCTGTTTTGCAAACTTTCCCACCGAAATCTCCCCAGTGGTCAAGAAAACTTGAACTGCACCGAAGGAAAACTTGGGACTGAAGCCAAAGCCCCCTCCAGGAAGCCCCAAATTTCAAGTGAATGCTGCACTCTATACTATAGCTGTGCTTGTTCTTAATAAAATGGGAGTTTTATTAAAAACTCGGGAAAATTTCTTCTCCGGAAGGAGGCACCATCTTTCTATGGATCCCCACCTGCTTTGGAGAAACACGTACCCTGCTGGAGAAGTGAAAGGGCATGACAAGTACCTAGCACGGTGTCGAAGCTCAATTAAGGGCGGCTTTCCTCGTTGCTATGCCTGAGATCGGAAAACACATAGTACTAGTCCTATCACTGCACTTCAGAGAGAAAACGAAAGCAGAGAGGGTAACATCCCAGGATTGTACATGGATCGGCAGATGAACGAGAACTTTAGTCTTATTTGTTGAATTTGGATTTTGTTATATGAATTATTTTAGAAATGGCAAAGCCTCAATGACCTAGTGCACGTGGCTCAGCTCTAAGCAGAGACCGAGAGAGAGGGTCAGTGATTTGCCCAAGATCCACAGATGATTTACAAACATAGACAGGACTTTAGCTGAGAGGTCCCAATCTGAAGGCATGGTGTCGGTATCATGAAGTGGGTGAATGAATTCTAGAAAAGGCTGGAGCATAACAGGCTGCCAACAAACATTTGTCTAACGAACGCACAATCAGGCATAAAGTACTGACAATGTACCCGCTACTACATTAGATATTTTAATATTCATCAGGAAAGTTGACCCTCGCAATAACTTTATGTGGTAGATCATACTCTCTTCATTTTACAGACAAGGAAACCAAGGTTCCAAAATGTTAATGGCTTACCAAACATACATATTTAGGGAGTAACAAAGCGAACTTCAAACCCAAATCCTCAAAACATCTAGCAGAACACTAGTAGCTTGACAAAAAAAGTAATTTTTCAAGTAACCAAAAAGTACCAAAGTACCTTCAAGCAGTCAGCATTTTAAAATTTCATTTCGATGGGATTTAAAAATGCAGACACACTCGAGCATGATGTGTTCAACACGATTACGACATTGTAATATATAGATGTGTCTCAGAGGTTACGGGGACTTTTCAGCAGCTTGCCCCAATATTAAACGACCCCAAGCAATCGTACTTTAAGTTACTATTCCTACTTTAATAGTCCTTTTGAATGCCCCATGCAGAGCCCCTTCTTCTAAATTGGTGGCTGTCTGTCGGCCACAGCTGAGATTACAATCGCCAGGCTTATTAAAACTGTGCACAAACTAAGGATGAAAACCTAGTGTCATGAGTTGAATTAGATTCCCCCAAAATATGCTGAAGTCCAGCATCCAGTAATCTGTGAATTTAACCTTATTTGGAAATAGGTTTTTTACAGATGATCAAGATGAGGTCATGGGGTGAGCCCTAACCCAGTATGACTGGTGTTCTATAAAAAGGGGGAATTTGGACACAGAGACAGACACGAGATGCGAAGGCTGGAGTGATGCTGCCGCCGGCTAAGGAGCCACCAGCCAGCCGCAGGGAGAGAGGCCTGCAGCAGCTCCTCCCCCAGGGGGAGCGTGGTCCTGCTGACACCTTGATCTTGGACTTCGGGCCTCCAGAAGAGTGAGACAATAAATTCCTGTTGTCTAAGCCACCCAGTCTGTGGTTCTTTGTTATGGCAGCCCCAGGAAACCAATGTACTTAAGTCTGAATGGAGGCCCGAGGCTTTTTTTCTGGGTTTGTTCACCTCTGGATTCTAACAGTGTAGTGTTTGTCTGAGCCAGGGATGTGGGGTGAAGTCCTCCGCAGCTGGAAGACTGTGAAAATAGGCGAATAGGTTATTTTTTGCCCATCTCTAAGCTTTAGCCAAATTTCTTTAAAATAAAAGAGTTTTAAAAGACATTGAACAAGAAAAGTGTCTTATTAGAGCTACATAGCAATCTCCAAAAATATATATATCTCTTCATTACCAAATATGTTGTGGCTAATTAATAAGAAAGGGACAGTTCAAAATATAGCATGAATCCACTGGCCAAAAGGCCAATCTAGAGACTGAAACAGTACTGATTAGTCCGTGGATTGATCACCTGCTCCTTCACCCTTCCATGCACCTCCACGTTACAAAAAGCATATAGAATGTGTCCCCTCAAGCAATCAGAAGTAAATTTACCATGGCTACCATGGCGTTATCAGAAAAATTGTCTGCTAAGGCTGATAAATCGGTCGATTATCTGCTTCCTTGACTTTTATTTCCTCTTGTATAAATGTTTTCATCCCACCATTCCCAATACCTGTTATAAGATGAACGATAAATTACCCAGCCACTGAAATCACCAGGAAATGCTTAATAGATCAAAAAAAGAACTTAACAACAACAAAAAAAGCCCTAATAACATAATAACGCATTCTGTAGTCTAAGAACAGCACTCTATAGAGAGATAAATGACTACTTATTGAAATCTTAGCTTATACATAAAATGAGACATTCCTTCCTGGGCACATTTACCAAGCACTGACATCATGCACCTTGTAATGAAACATTTCATGGTCATCATCATTCTGCCTGCCGATGGAAAATTTCACACAGTAAGTCCTTTATTTACTAAAAATATGCGTATGTCCAGAAATAAAATTGCCTTGGGAGATAAGAGATTTAGCAAGGGAGAGGAGATGAAATTGCTTTCTATTTAGTGATTAAATACATATAAAACAAAAGCTTCCGAGGAAGCAACTCCCAACCCCTACATATTCGGCAAAAGATATTGGTGCTATGGAACTGAGAGAACTTTTTTCTGGTTATGCACAAGAATCTGAGACACCAAAGGACACAGTTTACAAGGACAACCCTAACTCAGAGTTAACTTTAAACACCGACTTAGGCCAACAATTTTAACCTTTACTCTGACCAGGCTTTGTGCCAGGGCTGCTATTGAGTGGTTGCATGTACTCCGATCCATTGTCTTCTTTGACTTTCCCGACCCACCTTCTGGCACACGCATGAGAAGTTAAGGATGGAGAGGACCTAACGAAGGTGAAACCTCGAGGCAATCCCAAAGGCCCAGATACCCAACCATCCCCTCCACGCAGTCCAATGCGTGTATCCACTTTAATTCTCTTGGAAGAACCCCAGGGCTGGCTTCCTGTCTTCTTGGGCTATCCTCAGGGATGCCATTTGGGGTTTCACTAAGAATGCTTCGGGGGGCTTTCACCTGGAAGAAATCTGGCCCTGTCCTCCAGTGCTCCGTCAGCAAGAGCGATGATGCTCCGGAGGGGAAGCCCAAATGCTAGCCACAACACTTCCCAACAGAGCTCGATGCGTCTGGCAAAAATGAGGTTAGAGAATACGCTCTACTCCTGCTTCAGATGAAGGCCCAGCCTAAGGGAAATAGGGAAAAAACAAAAAAAACCTTTGGCATTGAATACGTAGGGTCCCAAAGGGACCCCACAGCCCCAAAGAGTGACCTCTTACAATACTCATGTGTCAGTCCCTTTCGTTATTAACCTTTGGGGAGGGGGGGGGCTACAAAGTGCCTTAATTCTGTTATCTGAACAGAATTTTGTCTTTTTGTCTCACAGAACCGGCTGCAGCTCTCTGGCTGCCAGTTTGTCACGCAAGAGTGTAGTTAACCAGCTTAACGCCCACAGGAAACTTGTATGTGGAGGGAGAGGAAGATAAAAATGAACCGGGCAATTTAAAGTTCATTTGAGGAATACAAGCTGGAAAAGCGTTTTTGATATCAATCTGCTCGATTAATCAGGCTGTACTGTAAACCTACATGTTTTGAAGTTCCTTCGAGAAAGCCAAATCCTATTGGTCTCACCACGTTATTATCAGCAGTGGATCCTGGTCAGCGGGGTTGGCAACCTTTTCCTGTGAATGGCCAGAGAGTATACATTTCAGGCTTTGTGAGGCACATCATCTCTGTCCCGTATGCTTTGTTGTCGTTGCTTTTTTTTAAACAACCTTTGAAAAATGTAAAAACCATTCTTAGCTCAAGGGCTGCACAAAAACAAGCCGTAGTTTGCTGACCCCTGCTCTAAAGAACAGGCACTTTTTCTTTGCAATAAAAGCAGGAGGGTGCTTTCAAAGAGTTCTGGAAATTCAGATAGAGAGCGACAAGTTTCATCATCAGTTTCTTAATCCAGCCACTTGTGTGAGGCCCTAAGCACCTTTGTGCCTGTTTCCTGACCTATAAAATGAAGGGTTAGAACTGATCAGTGATTTATAAACCATTCCTCAAGGAGCCCTGAGACTCCAGGGAAAGACATGGCTCGACAGATCCATCCCTACTTCTTACCTTAGTCTATACCTCACCAGCATGGCAGCTTTGATCTGTCTGTATATTGGAGTTCTCCATAAAGGCAAGGGTTCCATGACTTGTTTCGGTTTAGTTTTAATTTTGAAAAACACTGTATTTTTTCGATGATTGCAGAAATCCTCCTGCTGCTAATCCTCTATGAATCCAGTGTTGGATTATTGATCCCTTTGCAATCATTTTATTGGGAAGTGTCAGGTAGATAGGAAATGACTTAAAATCCCATATTGAAATATTTAAAGGAAGAGAAACAAAAGCAAGAAAGATCTTTTTCTAAGGGGCCACTTGAACTTATTTAGATCTATGCAAATCCATCATGCAAGAGAGTTCCCAAGCCCCACCCCTGCTAATGAGAGAGAGTTCATTTTTGCATCTCTCTGCTTCAAACTTTGGGAAAAGCGAGACGGTTTGGTGGTGGAAGGGGTACTGTTCGGAGACCTGGAGCTCTGGGTTCTAATTGGAACTTGGAACTTACCAGCTACAAAGCTCCCGATGTTTATTTAACAAAACCCAGAGAGCCTACTAAATACTAAGCCACACACTGGCTGTTAGGAACACTGATAAACCAGACAGATGCGGAGCACTCTGCCCCCATTACCGGATCCCTCATCCATAACGGAGGGTCATAACACCTGCTCCTTCTCGCATCCACCAGCGGTCCTGCAGGGACGGCGAAGCACAGACGACAGAAACTACCAAACTACAGCGTCTCTTCCTCTTACGTGCGTGAAATATACACAATGTCAAGAACTTCGCAAATTGATCAATTCAGACCGCAATAGGTTTTGCATGGCAAAAAAAAAAAAAAAAAAAAAAAACCACTTATGGAACATTTATAGAACACGAAGCAGCCTGGCAAACAGAAAAGGCACAAGCTGGGGGAGAAATTTTAACTCCAGACACTTCTACTCAAATCTCACCCTGCCTCCCACTAAACCCACTAAGCCCACTCTCTCATTTCTAGGATAAGGTACTGATACTCGCACTTTCACAGGGTTACTGTGAAGGTAAATCAGAATTATGTAAGTAAAGCACCTGGCATACAGTTAGCACTCAGTAACAGTTTCCCCTTTCCCTCCCTCCTACACACCCAGAAATCTCAGAGAACGTTACATTTTAAATAGAGGGGCTTACCTCAAAACTGTTGATATGGGTACCTGGCTCTATATCATAATCACCTCAACCCAAGACGACAGGAAACTTCTAGTTGTTATGAGCATGGAATCCAGATGTGGAATATGCCCAGTCATCAGGAAAATCTTACAGTCTTGGCACAGTGTGAGGACAGAGAGAGAGCTACAGCCAATAGCTGAGGGGAGGCTCTGCAGTCTGGAATGTGCCACAGACTTCCAACCACAAACGTTCTCTCCTGCACTGAGACTGTGGCATCCCCCTGTGGTGCAGGCCACAGCCCCCACTCCTCTCAGCAGTCCGCTCCGGGAGCACATGACTTTCTCCAGTCATCTCCAGGCCACATCCAAGTGAGCGTCCGTGGCACTGGTCATCACTCCTACCCAGCCCAGTGTACAAGTCAGCCAAGTTGTTTTCTCACTTCTGACAGAGGAAGCCAGCAGATGTTCTCCCAGATTCTTTCTACCCCTAAGACCCTTCGATTCTGTGACCCATTTAAACTTTATTCATGCATACATTCATTCATTCATTCAACAACATTTATGGAACGCCTCCTATGTCTTTGATTCTGAGATCTATTCTTCATTTTATTCATTCAATCATTTATTCAGCAATATTTACTGACCACCTACTATACACCAGGTACTATTATGTGCAAAAATGTGCAAAAATGAATAAGCAATAGTCCGCACCCTTAAAAAACTCACGGTCAACAAGGACATAGAGGAATACGTATTTGTAATGTACCATGGCAGGAATTACGAACAGCCTATGGAGACCAAGGGAGAGGATGCCTACGGCTGCCTAGTAAGTGGGAAAATGGTAGGGAGGAGGGGAAACGGGAAGGCTTCTCAGGGAGCTGAGTGTTGAACAACAGGTAGAAAGTTATTAGGCAAATCAGATGGGTTGAAGACATCCCAGGAATAGGGAAAAGACTATGCCAAAGTAAGAAGGTGTAAGGAGCATGGCAGTTTGTAAAACAGATGATTCGGTGTGAATGAAACAAGGAACGTACAGGAGGGCAGAAGAAAGGGAGGTTCAGATAATGAACTACCTTCTCTACTTTGCTAAAAACCGTAAATTTTATCCTTTGAGGGACTGCCTAAAGATCCTAAATAAGGATTATCTGGATTACATGGGTCTTTTAGAAAGTCTACTGTGAAGACTGGGCTCCAGGGGCCGGGTGGGGGGAAAGGGGAGATGGGACTGAGAGGGAAAAAAGATCTCAGTTCTTATGAGAGAAAATGACAGCAAGGAACTAAAGCAGTGGCAGGGAACGGGCACCATGAATTCTGAAGATATTTTGGAAGGAGAATCAACAAGAGACCGCTGATCAATTCGATGCGAGAGGAAAGGAAGAGGACGGCCTCTAGGGTCACACCCAGGTTTCTGTCTTGGGTGAGCTGGTAAACGAATGGCGACTAGAGTTAGCAACCTAGAAGAAGAACTCACCCCCCAGTTCCCCGGGCCTGAAAACGATAGCCACCTCTTCTATGCAACTATGCGTTCTCCAAGATAACGCATGCCGGAGCCGTGGTACCCACATGAACTCTCCATCTCCAACAGGCATGCTAGAACGTCATGGAATAAACAGGGAGCATCTTCATGGACCAACGGTGTTACATATATAGTTGCTGAGAAGAAAAGTAATTTAACTGAGGAGTTTATTTAAAACATTCCTTTTATTTTCAAACAGACATACATTATAGAATAAAATGTAGATGTTCCTCCAAATTTTCAGGAAGAACAAAAGACTTCAAAAATTCTTCAAAGGGCTCTCAGAAGCTGAGAACCCTGGTGAAGGAAGCGTTCCCAGTATTCAGAGTTCTCTGCTTTTGGGGTTCTTCAGTAAAAATATTTACAAAGTGCTGCACTATAAAATTATCAAGTAAAGGTGAAGAAACACAAACACAGAGACTTGACATTTCCATGCCTCCGTAGACACCTGTGAGTACGGGTCCTCAAAGTGTGGTTTGTGGACCTCTCGGTGTCTCTCAGACCCTTCAGGAAGTCTCAAGATCAAAACATGCTAATATTAAAATGTTATTTGCCCTCTTTACTCTGTTGACATTTGCACTGATGATGCGACAGCAATGGTAGGTAAAATGCTGACACCTGAGCTTGAATCAAGGTGGTGGCACCAAATGATACTAGTGATCATTGTATTTTTCACCACCATATACTCACAGTACACACACACACACACGCGCACACACACACACACACACACAACACACAACAAACAAAATAACTCTCTGCCACTTACAAATGCCTTTGATGAAGGAGCAGTAAAAATTATAAATTTTATTAAAGGCTCACCCTTGAGTAAACATCTTTTTAATATTATATCACATGTAATGAAATGTGTGCATAAAGCACTTCTGACATTACTGAAATGTGACAGCTGTCTCAAGGAAAAGGATACATGTGTGTGATGGAGCTGAGAGCCGACCTGGCCACTTTTTTTTTTCATGGAATATCACTTTTAATTGAAATAACTGACAAACTACGATCATTCAAATTTGGGTACTTTCCGGACTATTTCTTGAAGTAAGGCTGAAACTTTAAGAAAAACCGACAGTATTTGCAGCCAATGACAAAATTCAAGCTTTCAAGTGAGAATTAAATTTTACAAAACCCATACCGCACATTGTGAATCTGACAGCTTTCTCATACAGACTTTTCAAATAAGATCAATGTTGCTGTTAATAAATTTTTTACATTGTATAATGAAATGTGTCAACATCTGGTAGAGCCACACAATTGAGTGAACCAATATATTTCAAATGACCAATGTATGACGTTACATGCAAGATGATCCATTCCAAGTCAAGCCAGGCTAGATTTTAATATAACAGAACACAGAAAGTTCATTGAATGGTTTGATTCCACATTACAACTAACCTTTAAGAAGCTACCTCTTTCTGAGTCTTACTCTAGTGTCCAAGAATATTCATAATTATCTAAAAAAGCTCTTCCACATCTGCGTGAAGCTGGATTTTCTTCACATACTCCATCCAAAACAACACTTTGAAACTGACTGAACATAGCTGCAGACATGAGAATCTAGTTACCCTCTGTTAAGCCAGACATTAAAGAGATTTTCAAAAATATAAAATAATGACATTCTTCTCACTAAATATTCTGGGAAAGGTATTTTTATAAAAATGTTTATAGTTAATAATTATCACTCCTCACCTAGAATATTTTACCCATCACTCTTACTCTGAGTTTCCTCAAACATTTACACATCTAATTCATATCATATATTGTCTCACACTTGTTAGCATATTGATTTATACTTATCCTCTGTGGTTGTTTTGTGTCAACATTTGAAAAGAACAGTCAGCAGAGGCTGCATTCTATCTGTACAACTTCCAGGAGCCAGATAAGTGCTTAAAATTTCTTAATGAATGAGCATCAAGTAGAGACTACAACTCTCAGCCAATCAAAGATCAAATCCTCACTGCTCTAATGTGACATTGTGTGTGCTGACATATATTCTTACTCCCAAAAGGCTTTTGATTTACTATACTGAAATGTTTTCCCCTGCTGTAGGAACAGATTCCCGTTTTACAATAGAAACCAAGCAAAGCAGCATTTACTTTATAGAATTCATTTTCATGATAATAAACAATTTTAGAATTCAACATTTCTCACGCCCGTCGCACTCCTCATTACTTATCGTCCTCAAAAACCTCAGCCCTCACAAGTAGTTGAACACAAGATCTCCTGTATCACTCTGGAGCAATTTTATTTATTCAAGAAGCCTTTATCTTAATAAAGTTATCTTTCCTATAACCTGTACCACGTTGGTCCTATTCTCTGTTTTCTGTTCAGCAATCATACATCTACGAAAATACTTTTCAAGCCGAATTTTAATTATTTGTTTCCATCTCTTTTTCCACCCACTTGTCTCTGAGCTCCCTGAGAGCAGGTGACCATGCTCTCTACTCAGCTCTACAGATCCCTAATCCCCGGCGCAGAAGCACTCAGTTACCGATGCATGAATGAATCGATGAATCAATGAATGAATCGATGAATGAATCGATGAATCAGAATTTGGCATGAATGACAATTCAGAAGACGTTTACTCCCTTTTTCACTTGACAGAACTTCAGATATCTGAATGTGGTTACTTTACCGTGCATGATTTTTATCCATCCTCGCTCTTATCTTCCAATTAAGGACTCTGATTGCCTCCATCATTAATTCCTCGTGTGGTGATTTCCAAGAGCCCACAACATTCCAGTTGCCTCCCTTTCGGAGAGTGCTTTAGCAATCTCTCCCTTCAAATTGGGGCACCCAATTATACATGTGATCTAATCAGTTTACAAAACCAATAACGCCACCCTTGTTCTGAATTCAGAACTTAAATTAACTCAGCCAATTCTGTTGAACTGCACCTGTTCCTCAAAGGAAGGCTGAGTTTTAAAGGTTGTTCATTGATAAACAGTGAGGTGGAAGTTAGAGAACGGTAGTTCTAATTTTACTTTAAATATTCCTACGTAGCTTTCATTATTTACAATAAGCGTGAGCTACTTTAGTCATTAAAAGTCAATATAGCTTTTTAAAGATAAATTAATAAACAGAATTAATATCTGTGATTTCTATGGTTTCAGCCTTACGGAGTACACTTAAGTCATATTTCAAACACTTGCATTTCTTTTCTTTTGTATATATTTTCTCACTTATCAACAAGTATTCGAGTAGCCATTAGTCTACAACACTTCTAACATGATCAAGCAGTCTAGCCAACCCAAACCCTACTCCTAGATTATTAAATTTCTCTCTTCCAATAAATGTCAGAATGCAGTTCACAATAATTTGATGTCTCGCTTTTTTAAGGTCAGATTAAAACCCAGTAAGTTATCATTTGAGGTCTGCTTTCCCCTAGAAGGGAGAAATCAAAATGCACATTTCAGGAATATTTCCCAAAGCATAGGGTGTCCCACACTTTGTTTCCTCCCAAATACAGCTGTGTTTCATGACCTGGAGAGGATTGCTGGGTTAACAAACAGGGCCAGACAAGCACAGATTAGAAAACAACTCATAATTCTAGGCCATTAGACAAAGGCAGTATTCTCCATATAGAGCATGTAATTCAGACCCCAGAGAGTGTCGCTGCATGTGACTCTATTCTATTACCCTCTGCTGAGTCTCAAGTCAAAATCAATCTTTGAGAAAGAAATATTACTGGTGGACACAAGTTTTCACGACGCACAGAGCAGTGTGCTCAATCAGCACCTAAGGGATCCTCCTGGAAAGGAGGGTGTCCGAGAGGAGACGCAGCTGGTGAAGGCAGGGCCTTCCGGTTGTGGGACCCCATGTGAAGATTTCACAGACCTCAGGGACACAATGGGCCTTAAGAGACCAGCAGATGGTCAGAACATCTAGTCCTTGATGGTGCTGACACTGGTGACCCTGAGCCCCTTTCTTCCTCTCTGTGACTCAGTTTCCACTTCTGTCCAATTGGTTGGAGAAGCAGCCCTTCCCTACCTGTCTCGCAGTCAAATGATGTCAGTGAAAATGCTTCGTGGACAATGAAGCATAATCTAAATAGACAGTCTGGTTAATGTACTATTATCTATTTTACGAGACGGTGCTACATAAGTACAGAGAGGTTAAGTGACTTGTCCAAGGTCACAAAGCTAGTGAGAAACACTGATGATCGTGATGGGAAAGGGTGACAGGGACTACAGTCTGTGTCTATGGCCTAGTGCAGATTCTTTCCTGAGCCTCTTGTTTCCAACCTGGAGGAGTTGGAGCCAATTGCTCAGGCCCAAGAGCTATTTTTAGGATTTAAGAGTAACAAATGATCATCAATAAGATGCCCAGGCTCTACACCACATATCTTTATTTTTAGCTGAAATGGCATCAACCCACTGGGGGACATCTGGTTAGTTCAGGAGGCCTCCACCTTGATTACACATACTAGCGTCACTCATGGGAGCTTTTTAAGAATGCCCATGCCCAGGCTCTGCTCTGGGCCAATTAAATTTAAATCTCTGGGGGTGTTTGCATTTGTAAAATCTCCTAGGAGATTCTAATATGCAGCTAGGGTTGAGATCCACTGGGTTGGCCGATGGGGATCAGAAACTGAGAGGGAGCAATAGTTGTCTTTGATGGATTACATAGTGCCCTTAAAGCAAGCCTACAGAGATCTTCAGTCGAAATGAATCCACACCTCACGCATATCAATGTGGCTGGCATTGATGAACGCGCTCAGTTCCCAAAGAACCCACAATGCTCCATTTTACAGATGATGAAACAGGCAGCAAACTGCAGTAGCTTGCCAAGGTCATGGCCGGGATGGAACACACCAGCCAGGCTCCCCCACCCCGACACTGCTCCTTGACACAGCCCCAGAATGGGGGTGACCGCGCCTTCGCCTCAGTGATGAATCAGAAGACCACAGAATGCTGGAGGACGCAGGCCAGTCTCTACTCCAAACGTCTGCAGAGGCCGGAAGGTAAGGCACACGGGGAGGTGGGCAGGTGCACGTGCAGACGGGGACGCAGCGGCGGAGCGATCGGCACCGCGGCAGACTGACGAGCACATGTCCGGGGAAGGGAGACAGCCGCCAGCGAGGCCGGCAGATTGCTGCCATGTGGGTGGGTGGGCCCAGGGCAGCTGGCTCTTCCAAGTCTTCAAAAGAAGCTAAAAATTTGGATTTTTATGTGAAACTACCCATGTCCAAACGTCGTCCCAAGTTTTTAAACATACTGTGTGGGGCGAAATACATCAGCCGTAGCTTGTGACTGCTTACATGACCTATCTCACGTACGCGGCACCCACGTACACCTCAAGCCTCCATTTAAGATCCATTTGCTGTGTTCTCTTGTTTTGGTTCTCCGCAATCGGAAGCAGCAGATGCTGCCTTTTTTCCAAGATTTCAAGTATTACCTATGTAACACACGAAAAACACCCATATAAATTTCCCCGGAGTAATCTTAATCGGTGGACCGACTGTTGAATAAATGAAAACATTTATTAAACACCTATTCCCTCATTTGAATCTCATTATAAGTGTGAACATGGATCTACTACCCTCACTTTACAGTGAAAGCCAGCTGTAAGTCACATGATTATTATACAGTTCAGGCATAATTCAGGTCAAATCATATACACAGAAGAACATGTTTCTATAGTAAAAGTCTAAAGTGATATTGTTGGCCTACGTAACAAGTATGAATAAAGCCCTATTATAAAAGCCTTATAAAAGAATTTTACCGTATCATATTCTTACTCATCACTCTAGTGACCTATATGGAAAATTTTTAAAAATTTAAAACACAAATCACCAAAAAGTTCTGGGTCAGAAATGCCTGTAGCCTAATCACAACCTAAGCAGATGGAAACCTGTTTCATATGCTTAATAACAGCTACTTCTTCTTGAGCTCTTTCAATGCAACAGGCACTAACCAGGCATGGCTCGTGTGAGTATATGATATTGATATTTACATAAGTATGCAATTAATCCTTACTATAACTCGATGATGTAGAAACACTATTGAAAGATGAGGACGACAGAGGACAGGGAGGTACATAATTTGCTCAAGGTCACACAGCTGGTAGTGGCAGAGCTGGAATCTGAACAGTCTGTACCCTTGACCACTACGCCACGAACTGAAAAAGCATGTGGTCTCTGTTTTCACTTCAGTCAGACCATGTACAGCAAACATGGTGAAAAGAGGGCAAAGTCACATGGTAATTTTCTCCCTCTCGTTACACAACGGCAACAAAAGCTTTTAAAAACTACACCATCAGACACCGAGGACACTAGCACTATATAAGCTTGGAAAAATCTATCGCCTCCCACAAGCACAGGCGCTTGTTTCGGAAGCTCAGATGGGCAGCGTGCTGCTGCCCGTGTAAAAGGCTGTTTCCCCCTGGCCTTCTCTGGTCCCCTTTGCCGGCCAGCTTCTTCAGAGTACTTGAAACAGTTCACCCTGAGATCACATCTCTCTCTCACTCCCTGTCTTTTTCCTTCACACCACACTTCTAATGGGTTCTAACAACTTTTCTGACCCATGCAGAAATTACAAGAAAGACAGAGAAATAGATAGTATTTTAGGGTCAGCTTTTTCAGGCCCAAGCCTCAGAGAGAGTACATGTATTTCCTCCTTGCTGGGAGACAAAACTTGGCTGAATTTGGACTTTCTTAAAAACAGCAGCAAAGCGTACCTAAGCCTTAGTCCTTTAAGAACTCTAGAAACAGAACTTCTGTGGTGGAGCTTGGTTTTTAATAAGGGAATAGATAGCTGGAAACAATATCCTTTTTAGGCACACGGAATCTGCTGCATTTAATATAACCCTGGGTCAGTTTGTGAAAAGCAGAGTTGCTAAAGGCCACATGCTGATCTCACACCGTGGGCGTGTATCACTGTACATTTTATAAAATTAGCTACAGTGCAGCCTCTGTGTGTGTGTATGTGTGTGTGTGTATGCAGTGAAGCTGACTTTTATAAAATAAACAGCAATATGCACCTATGCAGCTAAAGATTAGTATCAAGCCAAAGTCTGATTTTAATTTATGAAACTACCTTGTAACTACAGCAATTCTATCCCAAGGTAGGTCCTTGGGGAATGATAAGAGTCATCTGAGAGGCCCCTGCTTCAGCACCTAGTCACAAACTATTCTCTAATATCGTAAAAACGTAATTTACAGACAGGAGACAGAAACACTAAACTGCTCCTGAACAGGAGGGGGAAGGCAGCTAGAAACTTCAGCCCATCAAGTACTCTTAGCTATTTCTCAGGTCTATGCTTTACACATCAGTTTCTTATGAAATACAACAAACAAAAGACATTTCAGCTACCATGAAGCATAAAGTATTTTGTACACTTAGCCCTAGGTGGTATGAATTACCGAGTTACACCTAGCAAAGTAGGAAACAGAAAAGAATACATCAGAAATCGGACCCGGAATCTTCATTTACAATCTATATCTCTAAAATGTGATTCTTGAGTACTTAAACTTAGCCAGAATAGTAATAAAATCTAATGGGGGAAAAAAAAAAAAAAAACCCACATCTTACCATAACTAGGCCTGGTCTGGATTTCTTTCCGATAAAACTCAAAATATATTCTTTTACCCCAAAGCCTAAGGTCTTGAAAAATCTTGTGCTAGAAAGCTTTTAATGCCCCCCCACAAAGTCCTATTTTATAGGTCACACTCTCATTATCTCATTCTGCAATCAGTCTGATTAAATTATAGAAAATTACTAATCCATCACTCCGAATGGAGAGATCAGCTCCAGCCTATTGTGTTTGTTTTTCTGTCCTCCTATCCTGAGACCCTTGCAGATATTTTAAAAGGAAGAATGATGGAGGGACAAGGCACCTTCAAGGAAGACTGAAGGATACATGGGAATAAACTACCCTCGGGAGCAAACTGCCCTTTAGCTTTCTCAGAGAGCATTCATTACCCACCAGTCCCAGAGACCACAGGCGCTTTTTACACTGTGGCAACTTGGGCTCCACCATCATTTCCTTCACACCTTATTATCTTTGAGTCCAAAGATACCACTTTGCATATACATGACGAGAGTTAATGATGGGGGGTGAGTTTTTCCCTTGGGTGAAACGAACTAAACTCATACAGACAGGATCTGAACCCAAACTAACTGGGATTACTAAATAAACTAGTTTAGCAACCAGCCGGGCACCGTACATTTCTAACCCAATCTTTCCTACGAAAACATCTTCACATAAGCAGGATTCCTGGTATTTGAAACCAGCGTTTGACCCCAGGAGAAACCTGCCTGGTTACTCCACCAACACACCACTATCCCCTGGGTGTTTCCATGACTTTTGTCTATCTAATTTTATAAGCCTTATGAGACAGAGATGTCCACATCTCTCTTGAAACTCTTCTAATGTTGGCCATTCAAAGGCTCTAAAACTTCAAATGCACAGCGAGCTGTAACCACGGCCAGAAGCTGTACAGTTTATACTTCTCCGGCATGATGTATTAACACTTTGCGCAGGAGGCTTGTCAACTCATACCAGCTGTCGCATCCCCAGAGCGAGATGGCAGCACGTAGATAAATTAAAAATCAATTTTTTTATTAGAAACTATTTTGAAGCATTAGAAGGAATGCGATTTTGAGCTTTCTGATTTTAACAGGAAAGCTCAGTGGACCCTACATACTGTATCAGGAATATAGGGATTTCTTTTAGGAGGACAAATAGTCATTATTGCCCAGTATACGCCTAGCCTGCTGCGTGGTACCTCAGAATCATTAGCTCTGGCTGACAGGAGCAGTGAAATATTTTACTACTTTGGACTCGAAATGTTTCCCTGTGGTTCTCGTCATGGTCAGGAGGTATTGCCTGGTCACTGAAAAAAAAATTAATAAGAATTAAATCTTCTGCTCTTCCTCTTTCAGCAGACATATAAAGACTCTTAAAAATTTTAAAAAAAAAAAAACGGATCCTGTTGTTGGTCTGTCATTTTGCTTCCCAATTTTACTAGAAAGCAGAGAGAAGTTTTAAAGTTTTGTTAATGAAGAGCACAATAAATAACCTGTTCTGGTCTTGATCCGCAACTGAGTAAACAATGAAAATACTAGAATAACAAAACAACTGTTTTCTTAACTTTTCCTTTGTGCTTCCCCTTGGGAACAGGCGAGGGGCAGATTTCCAATGATAAATATAATAGGATCTAAACATGTTTCTGGGTAGGTCGAAGCTAAAGACGAAACCTTAAAAGTGCCGATGGGACCAATGGAAAAGGATTTACAGATGCAACAAACACAGGAGAAAGCCCTTCTTTCTCCTTCCCCAGCGGAATAATGTTCCTAACGTGCTTAGCCCAGGCCTGGCTAGGCCAACAGTCACAGACAGTATCAGCTTCCCTCTCTTCCTCGTTCTTAGACTGACTTTTTAAAGCCATACAGTTTGGGATTCTGCTGTAGGTTAAGTACATGGTAGAGCTTCAAGAACCTCTAAAACTTTACTTATTTATTTATTTTTGAACATGGTATTATTGCACCTTCTTCATGGAAAGAACTTTTGTAAACGAGCCATCCACAGCAGTAGTCATAGCTAAATCCCCAAGTGACAATGATTGCTTTAGGCCAAGAAATAAAGGCTTTATTTTGAGCAATAATTGTAAAAGCCACTTCTCAAAAATAATTTAGGTTTAACAACCTTTGTTGGGGGTCACCTCTAAAAGCTAGTATAGAATTTCTTTTTTGATTTGTAGCCAATAGGATCACCCTTCAACACTATAGGACAGGCCTTTTTTTCTTTTTCTTTTTGGCATATGTATGAGGCCCATATAACACTTTCTCTCTCTCTCAATCTCTCTTTCTCTCTCTCTCTCTCTCTCTCTCTCTCTCTCTCTCTCTCTCTCTCTCTCTCTCTCCCTCTCTCTCTCTCTCTCTTTTCAGAGACCCAGGAGGAAATAACTGTGTAGAATTTTAACTCAGAAATCTAACGCTTAGGTTAGTAGTGTCAGGTTAAAGGCTCGCCCATCCCCAAAGCTAATTCAGTTCTGAACAGTCCCAGGGGTGTCTAGTGGAACAGAAGGAGCTAGGAAACCTTAGCAGGCCGAAGCCCAGCCTGGGGAATTGCTGAGACTCCGTGCCAGAGGCCGAAGCTCACCCCAGACTTGGTATCAGATAATACCAAGTGCCAGTCTGGATTTCCAGGACTGATCTACTCGAGGGTGGAACTTCCAGGTTCCCCAGTGTCTGCGCTGTGGAGTGGGAGGACTGTGGCCTTAGGACATCCACACTGTGCCTGGCTAGTTTTATATTTAATAACAGAAAAAAAAAAAAAAGATTCAACATACAGAGTCTATTAGTAGCAATTGTTTATGGGAAGTGCAGAGGGGCGGGGAGGGGGAATGCGAAGATGACCTAAAACAAAAGGGAAAACATTAGAAATTGTCTAGAGGGTTTTCACAAGTTTCTTTTTTTGTATTCTAATTTGAACTTCTTTTATGGTTCTCTAGATTCTTAAAACCCTTATACAGACAGTCAGTGGCTATTTTGTATCTCCACAGAAGGGCTTTTGGGTTTCAAAACCCACTTTCCTCACCTTACACTTTCCCCCCCCCTCACCCTGCCCCAAGATCACCTCTTAAAGCCCTGGGATGACTTCTATTAAGGCAACTTTACTCCCCAGACTAACTATATTTTAACTGATACAAAACATTCTCCAGGGAACCAAAAATCTTTCCCTCACACATAAACAAACAATAAAGAATTTAGCATTAAAATTGGGACTCAGGACTACACAATTATATTCCACATTAAATACCAATTAACACTAATTTTACAAAAGTCAATATTTGTTACATTGCCACACCACTGCAAATTTCTTCAAGACTCACTCAGCACTGAGCAAGCCTTGGGTTACTGTGTCTGAATTGCAAAATACTCCATTTGCCCAGAAATTAATCCCAATGCAAATTCCTTATAAAACATGTGTAAACCATGCTTAGAACAGGCAGCACACATCCACAAAAATCCATTCAATGCAAAGGTAAGTGGCAAAGCTTCTCAAATTAGGCTTCCCTTTAAAAACTGGAGGGACATTTACAGTGTTTCCAAAAGGTAATTGCTTCTTACTTCAGTAAAAGTGGCTTTATGTGACTAGAAGAGGGAGTTTTTTTTTTTTTTTAAGTGAATGCACAACAGTATCCAATTAGAGAACAGGGTGGGAGAGCCCACTCTCAAAATATAACTTAATCACCAGGCACCAGCGCGCAGGAAAGGTCCACCAAGCACACGAGCTAAAATGGAGCCTGAATTTCCTCTCAGACGGAAAGGGTAGTCGCACGAGGTCAGGGTCAAGGTCACCAGCAGGGCAGGCAGCAGCTGCCCGACAGCGCTACACACCACGGGAGAGAAGGCGGTCCATCTCCGTCACAACCGACACAGATAAATCCCTTCTCCTCTCCTACCCTGCCTCTAACCCCGCCAACATTTTTTTTTTTAAGCAGGGGGAGAGGAGAAGAAAGGAAAATGACCAAATAACCTCACCGCCCTGGTTTTCGCACACAAGCTCATCGGCTCCCAAAGTTGCCATCTAAGGGCAAGTTCGCAGAGAACACTGAAGCCCATTTTGTCCCAGGCAGGGCCAGCCTCCCCCCGACCCCGCCAGAAATCCTGCCTTCTCTCCCTTCCCCCCCCCCACACGCCCCCGAAGAAAAGAGCTGGAACTGTGGCCGGCCGGCCATGTGCACGCACACACTCTGCCACCAACTGCTGCGAGTTTTCTGTGAATCGCAGCGCGGAGCCTCCCAACTCGCCCTCCCCGACTCCACCGCCTTCTCTTTCCTCGCGCAAAATTTCCCTACACACGCAGCCGCCTGCGAGTGATTTTATGTGCATATATATTACATATGTGATATTATCCTCAGAACCTCTAGCGGGCAGGCGAAGAAAGGACTGCACAGGGGCATTTTTTTTTTTTTTTTTTTTTTTTTAAGGAAGGGGAAAAAAAGCACAACCCAAGCCCTGTGCGTCGACTCCTGCGTACCGGGAAGGGGAAAGAAAGAGGAATGTTTGCAGAGAGGGCTGCCTGCAAGTGCCCTTGCTCGCCACTTTGGCCGCGGCCCGGGTGACACGCAGCCGCGGGGGCGCCCGGCCCGAGCCACCCGCGCCCCCTGCCCGTCCCCCGGGCAGACACCGCCGCGGATATTTCGCGAGGGGGAGATCGATCGCGCTGCCTGTCTGCAGCGGAAACGCACACGCTCACACACAACCCAAGCCCGAGACACCATAACCTTAACCCTTCCCCCACCCTCCGTGAACTTCAGGTGACCGACCACGTCGGCCTGACACCCAGGCGGGCGGGCGCTCAGGCTCCGCTCCCGCCCCCAGCCCGGGTTTTGCAGGATCGGGCTCCGAGCCGCGCCAAACCGCCGGGAGAGGGGAGCAGGGCGGGGGGGGGGGAGAGGAGAGAAATTGACCCTCCGTCTCCCCCGACCCTCCCTCCGGCGCCTCGGGCGTCCCCTCCTCCCCGTCACCCCGCCCCACGCCTTCTCCCCTGCCCCCTCCTCCCCGCATTCAAGGAGCCGGGCGGCCCCGGGGGATATTTTTAGTCGCTTCTTTCTCCTTCACTTTTAGCTTTAGCAGCATCGCAGAACACTCAAAGCGCAGAAAGACTGGGGGTGGGGGGGAGCTGGAGAGGGAGTGGGGGAAAAGTTAGGAGTCTCGCACAGAGAAGCCGGAGGGAGGGCGGAGAGGGACCGGGGCGCGGGTGGAGGAGGGGACGGGGACCGGGCCGTGCCGGCGGGTGTGGTCTCCAGTTGGCGTGTGTGGCTGCAGCCGGGAGGGCTGCGATGCACTTTAGTCCTGGACTCTGCTCCGGCTCGCCGGGGAGGGGGGTCCGAGTGCCCGAGTCTCGCCAGGCTCCGTCTGCTCCGACTGACCCCGCATTTTATTGCGGCCAGGAGCCCTGCTCCTCCCTCCCCTCCGCTCTGCAGGGACCTCGCGCGCCGCGAGCCGCCCTGCCTCCTGCCTCCGCCTCGGCGCAGCTCCCGCACCCCACATCCGCCCGCCGCTGCCCGGCCTCGCCCCCCGCCCGGCCGCCCCGCGCCCCGGCGCGCCCCCTCGCCCCGGCAGCGGCCGCCCCGCGGCGCGTGTGTACCCGAGTGTTTGTGTGCGGCGCCCCACACCCTCCCCGGCCGCTCCCGCCTCGCCCGCCCCCGACTCCCCTCCTCCGCCGCCGCCGCCGCTCCTGCTCCTGCCGCCGGCGGCTCCGGGCCCGACAACCCGCGGCGCTTTAGCGGAGACGGACCTCTCCCCGGTCCCGCGCCTCGCCCCGACACCCCCAGCGCATGTCACGGCCCGCCGCCGCCGCGCGCCCCGACCCCGCACCCTCCGGCGCTGGGATCCGCAAGGAATTTTTTTTTTTTTTTTTAAGATTCCAACCTCTCCCACCTCCCTCCCCCCCACCCCCCGATTTAAAAAAAAAAAAAACACGCCGGCATCCACACACTACTCCCCTCCTCCCGCCTCTTGCCCCCTCCCCCAGCAACCGGAGTGAGGAGGGGGCGGGGGAAGGAAACGGGGGGAAAAGCCCGATCTCCAGGCAAAAAAAAAAAAAAAAAAAGGGGGGTGCGAGAAAGAAAGAAAAAGAGAGAGAGAGAATAGAAAGGGCACGGGGCTGATCATCACCAACATGGCTGCCTCGGCATAGACCTAAACGAGGAGTAACCCGGGCTGTGTCTTTGTCAGTTTCACCTCTGTAACCCTAAACTAATGCCGAAGACAACGGCGGAGGCTGCGGAGGGGGACGAGGAGAGGGAGGGCGAGAAAATGGCACGAGAGGCGGTGGAGAAGGGATGACTTACGTGAGGGAAGGCGCTTGGGCTGCTCCTGCTTCCTCCTGGGCATTTTCCCCCTTTTCTCACATTCTCCTCCTTGGTTAATGTGAGATCAAATAAACCCCCGTGGGGGCAGAGAGGCAGACACTGGCAGGAGCGGGAGGTAGTTGGGGGCGGGCGGGCAGGGGGAAACCCCTTCTCTCCGGTGTGTGCAATGGGTTGAAGCTTGTTTCCTGGAGCCAGAAGAGGGGTTTTTTTTCTTCTTTTCTTTCCTTTCTTTTTTTCCTTTTTTTTTTTTTTTAAATTTTTGGTCGTGCACCTGGCTTGTCCCCGAGCGTAATAGTCTTCAATGGAAACGGACCTAATAGGTGTGAGTGTGTGTGTGCGTCCGATGCTCGCGCGTGTGATGGGAGGTATAAATAAACGAGCGCCGGTGCGGCGGTGTCGATGGCCGCGCGCGGTGTCTCCGAGCCCCTAACACTAATGTCGGGATCAAAGGGCAGCGGCGGCGGCGGCACAGCTCGCAGCTCGCTCTCGCTCGCTCTCTTTCTCGCTCTCTCTCTCTCTCTCTCTCTCTCTCTCCTCTCGCGCGCTCGCGCTCGCTCTCTCTCTCCTCTCTCTCTCTCTCTCTCTCTCTCTCTCTCTCTCTGTCACACACACACACACACACACACACACACACACACAGAGGCACAGAGGGAAAGAGCGAGAGCTAGACACACACGCGCACACGCGCGCGCGCGCACACGCGCGCGCACACACACACACACACACACACACACACACACACACACACAGAGCAAAGAGGAAGGTGCCCTAAGGCTCCCAGGGCGGACTCAGCCTGGGATTTGCAACCGCTCGGGCGGGGAAGAATGGGGGGCGCGCGTGCGGGGGTGGGATCGACTTCTTCGAATTTATCCCGCTATTCGCCAAATGTAGCGGGGGGAAAAGTTTTTCCCACTCTTTAAACAACGATTGGTTCATTATTCTGACGGATTTTTAAAAAAAGGAAATAGGTTTTTCTCTTCACTTTTTTTTTTTGTTGTTTATGGAGCTACATTTTTTTTTTCTGCACAAAATTCTTCAGGCTTTTGTCCCTAAAAAAAATGACGTTCTTACCCCATTACCTTAAGTGATGGAGGTTACAGTCTCCCACACACTCCAAAAACATGCCAAGAAATTTTATGTATTTATTTTTTTAGTAGAAAGATAACATATGGTGAAATCAATAAGTAGGTTGGTGTAATGAGTGCCCAGTTTTGGAGTGTCCAGTGGAGTCAAAACAAAAATACTGCCTAAATGAAGATAACAAAAAGGGAAAAATAAGGTTAGGTCACCCCTGATGGTCGATTCAACTGCACATGATACTCCTACAGTGCACACAGCAATCTTGACTTCTGAAATTTACTCTTTCCCCTGTTATAATCCAGGTCCATGAAGCTTACACTGAAGCAATTCCAGTTTGCATTATGAGCCCAATATAGCAGTTTTCATTAACTGATACATACTTTCATTACTTTACAAATCACACATCTTTCTTCAAAGACAGACATAAAGGGGAAAAATAGAAAAGAACGGGTCTCACTCCAGCACAAAAGGTATTTGGTGAAAGAAGACTGTTCTCTTTGTGACTTGGAGTCATTTGGATAAAAGTTCACTCAGAGGTTGTTAATGATTTAAACTCCAAAACCTGCTACTATAATTGAAGTAAAAATGGTCTGAAGAAGAGTTGTTTCATAAAACTCGCTTTGTAAAAGGCAACTTTGAACTTCAGCAGAATACATTACATGTCATGAGTCAGATGTAGCTAAAAAATAAAAAGGTGCATTATTTAACTACATCTTCCCTTTTTAGCTTTTTAAAAACTGACTCATCATCTTATTATGTTAAATATTTTCTTACCAATTTTAAAATACACTTTTTTATCAAAGAAGTAGAGGCACGGTGAAGAAACAAAACATTAGAATGACACTATATAAGCTTACATGGTAGCTAATGTCTCTTTGAGGTTCCGACAATTCTCAGAACTCAAATGGTGTTAAAGACAGCCATGGGGGTTAAATCCCTACGCACCCCTTCAAAAATAACTGTAAGGCTTTATATTGCACATTTTTATTAGAGGAGCTTAAAGAGCGTTGTATCTCCCAAAAGATGTTTTTCATTGATTAACGAAATCTCAGGATGACACCCTCTCTGCTAACTCTGCTGAAAGAGCTAGCTTTCCAGTGACGAGCAGTGCTATCCGAAGCAGGGTTTGAAACACCTGCTTGAAATCAATCTAAAACTAAAACAGACCAGTCAAGTTTAAAATGGGGCATCATCCTTAAAACAATTCTTCCTTGAATGTTGGCTTAAGTAAACTGGTAGTTAACTTTCCCTGTGTCATAATTTGAAATAGGACTATTTTTCAACTCAGATCAAACTCAACTTGCCATTACTTTGATATTGTCAGTAGCTTTGGACTTGAAATTAATAGATGAATGATAAATCGGAGCCCATCCATTCCAAGTAGACTCATTGCTCTGAGTGTGTAGGAGCCTTAAACCTAACACAGGGTGAACGGAATGGTCACAACACTTCACCACTGCTCCCTGAAGCTTTGGCTAGGGTACGGAAGACTATTCCTCTACGTAGACACAACACCCCTTTTCCTGAATTGCTATGACTCTTTACAATGCTTGGTATACTATAATTGAAAACACACTTTAGGCCTTTCCTCAAAGTAGAGTACACTTCCTGTGACCTTTTAAAGGTTTACAGGCAAATGCTGTCAACTTTTAATTATACAGGTATTTTATCAACAGCCAAAAGCATTATTAAATTGAATTTATTCATACTTCTACATAGTTCTTTCCAAAAATCATTTGAAATAGTACACAACAATAGAAAATGGAAATACGGACAGAACATTTTCTGTTTAAACTCAGCTTGGTATCTCTCTGCTACAAAGCACACTTCAAGGGCATTGCCACCTGGCCCTCAGTTGCTATATATTCAGGGAACACAAACTAATTTTAATGTTAGACTAACCTAAAATAGTAGGAAGATAAATAGCTGGAGGTTGCTACAATGGATTTCAAAATTGAATGAATAAATAACTCGGAGGGACTTGTGCCTTTTGGATGCACGTACCCATGAACCATTAACTTAGATTACTGTCGACGATAGTCATCACACTAGACTATTCCGTTTGATTCATTCCCACAGCCCGAACTTTTAAAAGCATATTTTACCTTACTAATTTGTAGTAATTTTCTCGAAATTACGCATTCTCGAAGATGTTTCATCAATGTTCACCCTCACAGGAGTCAATTCTATCCTGGCCCAAGTATTGTCAAAGGTAGGCAGACAGAGGGAGCACTTCTCCTAGGATGGCATGTGGTCTGCAGAAGGGGCCTCGAGGTCAAAACTATCCTCCCAATAGCACTGTGATGTTATTTGCCCTTTCATCCGCGTTGACATTTACACCGATGATGCAAAAGCAGTGGGGACAAAATTCCGGTATCTTTGCTTGAATCAAGGTAGTGGCACAAAACGTAGTCATTCTTCTTCACCGCCATGCCCTTAGAGGAAAAGGAAATTTTACAAAAGGGAAGGCTCATTATGGATGTCCTCGATGAAGACACAAAAATTATTAATTTATTAAACCTTAACTCTCGAGGACAAGACTTTTAAATATTCTTTGTGACAAAACGGCAGGTACGTATAAAGCATTACTGCCACGTGCTGAAGTCCCGGTTGCCTCAGGGAAAATCATTCGTGAATTATTCGATATAGCTGCTTTTTTGTGAAATATCATTTTTACTTGAAAGAATGACTAATGGACAAATTGTGGTTCCTCAGACTCAGGTAATTCTCAAAAAAAATGAATGAAGTGAACCTGTAACATTGAGAAAAAAACAATTCATGGTATTGGGGGGCAATAGTAATATTTGCAGTTACAAATGAAAAAACTAGAATTTTAGATAACTTATATTCATCACTATATGCTTAAAAGCTTCCTAATACTGAAAGACTTTTCTGATGGATTCATGGTGATATTAATAAATGTGACTTTCTGATACTGTGTCAACATTTCAGAGATGCATAACTCAGGGAACCAGTCTTTTCCAAATGACCAATACATGATGTTACAAAATCATGCTATAATAAAAGATCTATTCAAAGTACAAGACAGATTAATGGTTTTAATGTAAGAATATAAAAAGTTCATAGATAGATATGGTTTCAGAGTCCACATGTCAGTAACTTTTAAGAAACTCCTAGTCATCAAATTTTGGTGTAGTCTCAAAGAAGAGTATCCATAATTATCTGAAAAGGGTATTAAAATATTCCTCCCTTCTTTCAACCACTTATCTGTGTGTGGCTTGATTTTTCATGTCTGTCTTTAATTGACATATCACAACTGATCGAATGCAGAAGTAGATATGAGAATCTAACTGTTTCCTAGTAATCCAGACATTATAGACATTTGCAGAAATGTAAAACGATGTCACTCTTCTCACTAAATATTTTTTTAAAAATATATACTTATTTTTCACAAGAATGTATTAACTTGTATTGTGTTTATTATCGCTATTTATATATGAATTAATAAATAAATATTTTTAAAATTCCACAGAGCTAATGTGGAATATAGTACTTAGCAAGACATAACCCACATAAACAAAAGTTCTCTGGGGGCCCTCAATAACTTTTAAGGGTATGAAGGAGTCCTGATTTCAAAAGCCTTGAGAACCACTGCCCTAGAAGTTAATTGAGATTCAGGTAAAGAGAAAAATTAGCTTCTATGGGTGTTTTACTAGCGATCTTGGAATCCATTGTAAATATGATTGCGCTTCTCATAAAATGAAGCCCACTTAGCTCCGGGAGCTGAGAGTTGGTTTTGTGTGCCCAAAGACTGCTCCTGATGAGATTGCTTATGAGATGCACCGAGCGTTAGGATTCTCCAGAGAAACAGAACCAACATATAATTAATTGATTCGTTAATTAATTATAGGTACTGGTTCGCGAGTTATGGAAGCCAAGAAGTCCCCACGATCTGCCATCGCAGTATAGGGAACTAGGAAAGCCAGTGGAGCCATTCAGGCCAAGTCCGAAGGCCCGAGAATTGGGGAGCCAGTTGTGTCGGTCCAGGTCTGCACCCGAAAGCCTGAGAACCGAGAGCTCCAATGGCCGAGGTCAGGAGAAGGGGGATGTCTCAGCTCAATCCGGGAGAGCGAATTCGCTGTCCCGCTGCCCTTTCGTTCCATTCAGGCCTTCGATGGACCGGATGCTGCCTGCCCGCCCGCAATGGTGGGGGGTCTTCTCGACTCAGGCTAGGGATTCGAATATTAACCTTTTTCTGCGAACACCTTTACAAACACACCCTGAAATAATATTTGTCAGCTATCTAGGTACCCTTAGCATCGTTCAGTTGACAAATAAAATGAACCAACACAGAGGAGAAGCAGGCGTTCACTAAGTCCTGGGGAATCAGGTGGCCCAGTTGTGTGGAGGGCTGGTTACTGTGCACAGAGGGACCAAGCCTCCTCCAGCCTCCACCCCTTTAGGAAATTACAACCAGTGAGGGTCCCTCTTTCTCCTAGAGCCTGAGCTACTGCCTCAAGGGTTAAGATGGGGACGCTCTTACCCCGAAGCGCTCTAAGTCTGACATTTTAAATAACGAGTGCCTGTCCCAAAGCAAGATACGGGTCTGGTGTTTCTCCTGGCCTGGACCTCACGTGTCATAAATCAGTATCTGGTGGCGATGACCAGCCATCATTTACAGAGGGGGAGGCTTTTGCTGTAATCTCTACTTGTGTTCTCAGGAGGCGAGGGCCTGGCTGGGATCAGCAAGTTTTGTCACAATTTGGATAAATCTTGCTTTCAAAAGTAGTGGATATGCAAGCGCATGACCCGGCAGAGAACCTGGCAAAGGAAACACTTTCGGCAGTTTGGGTGTCTTTCATATGCTGGGGTTCTTCCTCTTAAATATCTTCTCGACAGTTGTCCAACTCAACGCCATCTCAGAGTACAAGTTATATTCAGATGAGGTGAGTTCCCGATCTCTGTGTTCGACGTTCCTCCCACCTGGTCCTTCTTGTCAGTTTCTACATCATTCAGTCCTTATTTATTCCAATCTCGAACCCTGGTGAAGACTAAACTCTTGTCTCCAAAGCCTCATTTGCTAGGATTCTTAGCATTTCTATTAATTTAGCTTCCCTGGGCTTTTATTTTTTTTAATCTGCATGGATAAAAACTCCCTCTGAGCAGCTGCCCCAACTTGACGCATTTTTCCAACTGATTTGTCTGGTCGCTTAATGTCCTTCTTTGCTGCCTGACTGAGTCACCCTCTGACCTACCTCAAATCACACTACTGTCTCCTCGTGAGTCCCATCACACATCGTGGCCACTCTCTCTAGCTGCAATCAACTTTGATTCAGTGTCTCTATAATGTTTGTATTTCTTTTTGTCAAATCTGCCCCCCATCCCCTTCACCCATTTTGGGGTACCCACCCAAGGCATCTTGACAAGATCGTTTACCCATCTCACATGTCAAGCAACTTCTTCCTTAGATGACAGCATCGTGTGGCATAATAAAGAATAACAACATAATTATTAGGCATCAAGAATCATGATTTTTGTTGATCAGAAATAAAATAGGAGCAGAATCCAACCAAAAAGCTTCCTCTAGATTTTTCTTTAACTTTCTCTTCCATGGTTCCTATCTCTGCTACCTGTAATAGTCACACTAGTCTGCTCCCATCCTTTTTTTTTTTTTTTTTTTTGGCTGAATTTTATGCAGTTGGATATCTAATAGGACCAGGCTACATTGAACCCCGGCTGTGTCTTTTTGGTTGTTGACGTGTTGACTATGCCTTCTTATTGGATTAAAAGTCCTTTCATCTAAAACAGCAAATGATAATACTACTGGAGGCAAATATTCGATGCTCCCTCCCTTCCATCGTTTAATCTCCTACCTTAATGATTTTTAATAAGGAGGAGAAAATAGAACTTCAAATGAGAATCATAGAACTTTATGACCAGAAGATGCCTTGCCAATCACTTGGTTTAGCCATGGTATTTCACAGATGAAAAGATGGAAGGACTGACATCTTAGATGATGCTCCTAGCTAAGACCTGACTAGTGAGTCTGCTATTCCGGAAATGTAAGGCTTAAACATAGGATAATTTGAAAATGCATGCGTGCATTTTAATGGATTTAAGCAAACCAATTTTGTAAACAAGAACTTAGAAGCGTTTGCTATACCAACGAGGAATTGAGCGCTTTTAAATTAAATATAGTATGTGAAAAATTCAGCGTAAGTTTGATATTATTCTACCAGCTTCTGGAAGATTCTTTTAAATGTGAATAAAAGGTAGCTATGGGGCCTAGAAAAAAAAAAAAACCTTTAAAAATTAAAAACAAATTTACAAAATGCTCAACATAAACTCTGTGTTGAAATGTAAATACTGTTTATTAAACAATTGGAAGCCCTTAAAAAAAAAAGTAAGGAAGGGGAGGTGTTACATTTTCTGAGCAGAAACATTGCAGACATTTCAAAATAGAATGTTTATACCTTCACAAAAAGAGTGCTTATGAAACCCAACTTCCCATCCGTTCCAGTGTCAGCCAGTCGTTCACTTAGCCTTGGCCAATTGTCTTACAAAAGTCTTTCAGTGGGGTTCACAGTTACCTTGGAAAGATATCAATGTATCAGCGCAAATCTATTACCCTGAAAGCACAAAGCATGAGTCACCCAGCCCGGCGCCCGGACGGCCGGTCAGCAGGGTGTTGGAGGGTGAATGCTCCTTCCAGCAGCACCTTCTGAAACCTCGCCCTCCTTCTGCATTGCACTCAGCAGCCCCCATCTGACAGGGAATGGGGAACGTGGAATTTCAGGAAATGTTCAGGACCAAAAAAAAAAAAAAAAAAATTGATACCCACTAATTCATTTCTCAAAACAATAGAGGAAATATAATGGATAAACTACAATGCACACACTTGTCCTGACACAGCTGGTTCAGCAAGTGTCCTTTCGGTAGACGGCCCCGGTGAATGGCTGAACACGTTAGTGTGGAGTTACAATCTGATAGAGGCGCCGCACCATGGCCCTTGTGTTGTCTGAGAGCCTCCCCGGCCAAGGCTCCTTTGGTACCCATCTCGTCCCCAAAAAGCACAGGGGACTGGCTGCTGTATAGTTTCTATTAAAGATGTCCTAAAAAACAGACAACCAGCATCCCAGGAATTGCTTAATTTCTAAAGGTCATGCCTCCAGAAATTTGCACCCCAGGAGGTTCAGGCTCCATTTGTGCCAGGTTATTTGTTGTTTTAGAGAAAGGTTAGGTTGCTGACTGCTCTTTTGCACATCCCCACTCCTTAGAGACTTTGCTTCTTGGTAGGGTGTCCACGGGACGCTTCGTTGTGACTTTGGCGGAATGGAAGTGTATTTGTTGAGCAGGGTTTCTGTCTGAGTGTGAACGTAGTTACATCTGGCGGGGAGGAGAACATGCAGTGTCAGTGAGGCGATCTAATTCATCACCACATCAACTTTTTGAACCACTTCTTTTTTCACTTTACAGCTAGGAAAACTGAGGCATGGCCCAGGCAAGAAATTGCTCAAGGCCACATAATTAGACCACTTTCCCTTGGAGCTCTAGACATGTTAATTTGATGACTAGTATTCTCCTTCAGCCCTACACCGATCTCCCTACACCAATCAGGTGGAAGCCTGAGGAACATATAAGCCAAGAGACTCTGGCTTGGTCTTCCAGGGGAGGAGTAAACCCACATGCCCCGGGCCTCTCCCCAGGAAATGTCGCTTCCAGTTCCCTGATAGACAAAGATGAACTCCCACGGAGATATCAATTGTTACATTATTGAAGAGTGCGAAGTAATCTCTAAAAGTAACAAAAGCGTGGAACAGCAGATACACTGAATTCCCAGTGCACGTTGAGGTAGCACTGTGCTGCTTCTTCCGCTTGCCCCCACCCCCGGGCCCCCCTTCTCCTCCCTCCTCTGCCCTGTCTGTACCCTAGGAACTGACCTCCAATTACTGCATCACCCAAGGTCCCTGGCTGGCTTGATGGTGCAGATGGGTTCAGCCAACAGGAACTACCTTGGGGGTGGGGGGGAGGGGAAGAGCAGGAGGGAAGGGGGGAGGGAGGGGAGGGAGGGGAGAGAGGCACTCTCTCCTCTCTTCCTGCTTCCATGCCTGGTCCCTGGCTATGACTCCGCCCTTCCAAGAACACCGCTTCTGAGCACAGCTCAGACTTCTTGGACTCAGGATACACGACTTCCTCCCCTTGTTCCTTCCACCGTAGAGGTGACAATGGCCTTCTACCATCGTGGGGTTCTGGGTGCTTCGTCAGCCCTTATTTGCTCCCATAACTTTACCCACACCTTTATAAGTAAGTAGTCCGTTTGTTAAACCTCTTCGTTTAAATCATCTGAGGTGAATTCTGTTCACTGCCTGAACCTAGACTGAGCCATCCTCTTTCCATTCATTCACCAGATATTTAATGAACACTGCTCCCTGCCAGACACTGAGCAAAACCCTGGGAATGCGGTGGGGAGCAAATAGAGAGCTTACCCTTGACCCCGCAGACTAAAGAACTCCAGGTCTTACTTCAATTAACCCTTCTCTGCTATTTCCCATAAAACTAAAATAATTTTTTTTTTTAACCTCTAAAGCACAGAAATTCTCCAGGCCAACCAAGAACTCTGAGAACTGGGAATAAGGCTGTGTGAAAGGCAATCAAGGCCCCCGCATAACACTAGACACATAATTAGTAGACACTAAGGGAATTGTGTCTGCCCCAAATTTATATGTTGAAGCCCTAACCCCCAGCGTGATAGTATTTGGAGGTAGCGCCTTTGGGAAGTAATTAGATTTACGTGAGTTCAGGAGGGTGGAGCCCGCATGATGGGCCACACAAGCCTAGATGGTAATAACCTGCAACACACCTAGGCTATGTGGTATACACCACTGTCCTATCTGCAGCATGCAGTCTGTCATTGACTGAGGTGTTATGCAATGCAGGACTGTCTGTTTATCTATCAGCCATCTATCTATCTATCTATATATCTATCTATCTATCTATCTATCATCTATCTATTTATCTATCTATCATCTATCTATCTGTCTGTCTGTCTATCTATCTATCTATCATCTATCATCTATCTATATCTGAGGAAAGGCCATCTGAGGACACAGCGAGATGTTAACCATCTGCAGGCCAGGAAGCGAGCCCGCCCCAGAACTTGACCATGATGGCACCCTGATTTCCAAATTCTAGCTTCCAGAACTGTAGGAAAATAAATTTCTGGTTTTTAAGCCACCCAGTCTATGGTATTTTGTTGTGGCAGCCCCAGTTAACTAATATAGTAGATAATTAAAAAAAAAAAAAAAGAACAATCATAATCAGTTACCCAAAAAAATCTTGGTCCCCTAAAATCAAGGACCATCTTAGCTCCCTGCTCTGAACAAAGGTGGGGTGATCTAAGCAAAGCTGCCGAGCCGCGTGAGCAGTGTTTTCCTCCAGGACCCGTTTCTTGCATCTCCTCCGCCCTTTCTCCCAACCCCACTGGCAATGTGTTCCATTTGCACTCTCAACAAACAGCACCCAGAAATAGTCACTGTGCTGCCCACCAAACGTATCTTCTCTGGATGGGTGGGGCCCACAGTTTTTCTTCATTCAAAACCTAACTGTTCCTTTCCCTGCCTCATTTCCCAGGACTGCCTCGAGCTTGCATTCCCCCAGAATGACAGGCGACGGAACAATTGAACGCTGTCTCTTCTCTCTCTCTCTCTCTCTCTTATTGTCCACACTATTTAAACATATTGCTATAATTCAATTTTTTATTTAAAATTAAAAAGTTTAAAGACAATTAGCCACTCTATGCCAATGTCTTCAGCAGTACAAGCTTGTTTTCAAGTTGTTTTTTTTTTTTTTACCATAGAAATATGTATAAAGTAGCCAGAAAGTACAAGCTATCACAGAATAAACATAGCCATCTTTCTGGAATTCTCCTTTCATGCAAACCTTTATTGGGGGAAATTAAGTAACTTAACTTTAAAATAATTTAAAACAAACTTTTATGAAGATCGGTTTGGCTGTATCGCGGATCTTGGTTTTTCTCCTGGAAAACAGGGGTAATGATAGCATTGCTCTTATCCTCTGAGATTGGCCCGGGATTTAAACGAATCCTGTTTATGAAGCCCTAAGCACAGCGTCTGCTCCTGACAGCATGAACTACACCCTGAAGTCTAAACTTTGCGTGAATTTCAAGTCAAAATGCAAGGTCTCAAAGAAACTTTGTCCAGAAACCTCTTCCGGCTCCATTGCTAGATTCCCAGAGGACGGGTTTTCATTTTCTTTGGCTACTAGAGGAAAGGTTTGAATATATTACCTCTGCTTTCTGGATTCCTCATGCTTGATCCTAAGGCAGCGACTTTAATAGCAGGAATTTTAGGCCTTGTGGCATTCATTCAGTTATAAATTTCACTTATAAAACATTTATTGAGGTTTTCATGATTTGATTTGTTTTAAACCAACCTATTCTCCCTCCTCCGCTCCTATTGTTGTGCCTGAAACAAAATAAATGACCCAGTATTATTTGGCATTCATCTGACATAAATCATAACCTGAATTGGATTACTTACAAGTCTACATTATAGTCCTATGGAAAAGTATAGTTCTGAATGAGGATTACCTTTTCCCTTTTAACACTTCTTTGCCTAAATTCATAGGCAAGCAAAATTTTTTTAAAAATCACAAACAAAATTTATTTTCTAAACCTGGATTTTCTCTGAATTCATAAGAGAATTTTTATACCAAAAAACCAAAACAAAAAAACCCCAAAAAACCCAACACAAAGAAAACAAAGCCCACATATATAAATTTTGATAATGTTTAACCAAGCCTTAGGTTGGAATCTTACCCTTGAAAGGACTAAAGTCACAAGCAAGTCCTGATATGCTTTGAATGAATGAATGCTTTTAATTACACGTTGTTTTAAGTACCTGTGTCAACTCTGTTACTCACTATGTTGGAGGACAGCATGCAATTCACCACAAAGTACACTCCACTCCACACATAATACCATTTCATGAATGGTAATGGCTAATATCACCCTGTATCCCCTATGCAGTGGGAAAAAAGAATCGTGGTCTCTATTGTCATGGAACAAATATCATGACATGTCATGATTTATATATATATGTCTCTACTGATAATACCTTAGACTTTCTCCAGTACTTTGGTTTAAAAATTAATAAAACAAAATAATTAAACATATTACTAACACTAGAGAAAATGATAAACATGATAACATCTCTTGTTCCAGATGCTTTGGTCAAAGATCTCGTATCTGATCGAAAGCTCTCTAAGCACATAAATCACCTAAATTCACCATTCATGTATAACTGAGTAGCTTCTTTAAATGGACAGCAGCGGCGGGAATGGGAGTGGATTGCAACTTATGCAGGGCGGCGAGGGCGTCTTCTGTTTTGTAGACCCGTTGTTTTCCCGTCTTTCAAGAGAAGCAGGAAAGCTAAATTTTACCAAGAAATCTCCCAGTGGTGGGACGTATATGCCAAACAAGATGTATCTGTAGGTCAGATCTGTGGATCGCTCATTTGCAATCTCCCTTCTAGGTATTCATAACTCTCAATAAATCACTGTAACTCATACATGTTCTTATCTTATATACACTGGACCAAAAAATAAATAAGGCCCTCAAATAAATCCATTGTGTGTCACAAATTTAGAGACAAAATTCTTCGTTTTGGAAACGGGTTAGCACTTTAGTCTGACTTTTCATTTGATCATCCCTGGTAATGAGGCAGACTCTAATTGGACAGAACGTATTGTGAGATAATTGCTTTAGGGTCAGTCAAAATCTATCACTTGCTTTCACACCTCTTCGGATGGCTATTATCAAACAAAACAGAAAATAACAAGTGTCAGTGAGGATGTGGAGAAATGGGAACTCTTGCGCATGCTGGTGTGAATGTAACGTAGTGCTGCCCTGCGGAAACAGTATGTCAGTCCCTCAAACAATTAACTACGGAATTAGCATGTGATCCAGCAATCCCGCTTTGGCTATCGACCCAAAACAATTGAAAGCAGTGACTCAAACAGACATTTGTACACTCGTGTTCATAAGCAAGCATTATTCACAGGGGCCCAAAAGTGGAAAACAATCCAAGGTCCATTGATGATGGAATGGTGCCGTACGCATACAATGAGGTGTTATTCGGCATTAAAAAGAAGGCGATTCTGACACATGCTACAACACGGATGAACCTGAAAGACGTGATGCCAAGTGGAATTAAGCCGGACACAAAAGACAACCGTGTATGACTGCACTCGCACGAGGGTCCTGAACTAGTCGATTTCCTAGAGACGGAAAACAGAAGGTGAATGCCGGGATCCATGGGGAGGGGAGTTGCAGTTTAATGAGCACAGCATTTCGGTTGGGGAAGATGAAAAAGTTCTGGAGATGGGTGGTGGGGTGGCCGCACAGCAATGCGAATGTGTTTAACGCCACTGAACTGCACACTTGAAATTGGTTAAGATGGTAACTTTTATGGCATGGCTATTTTACGACATTAAAAAAATATGAGAAGGAATCCAGCATTTCCACTCTCCGCTCTTTCTTCTGCCCTCTGAAATCATACCACCTAGGTTTGCTTTTTTTCCATGACTCTCTGCCAAACGTTGGCAGAGCGGAGGCCTTTTTGCATCTTTGCTGCTCTCCTCTGAGACCTTCCACTCCCTCTAGGACCTGCACTCAGGCCAGAACATAGCGTGTGTGCAAAGGGGAAGATTACCTCCCCTGCTCTAAACACAGACTTCTAGGAGGAGGCTGCTCCCTATTACATGACTCAAGCGTTTTAGGTTTTATCTCATTTTTTCGTGTGTGTCACCAGCATCATGGTGTGGCTCACTTGTTTGCAAATGATAGATAACTTTGAAGGAAAGACGTAGAGAAAAGGAGACATTCCTTGATCGGACGTCTTCAAAGCCAACCTATAAGCAATACTTCAGTTTCCTTCTGAATTCTGGATCTGCGGCATGACTAGATCTAAATGCCTACTGAAATTACCCTCCAGTTCAAAAAGGACCCCAGAGGGAACTGTCTGGTTCATCGTGGACGTCCTGTCTGTCACGAAAGAGAAGAAACACAGAAAAACGCTGAAACAAAACTTTTTTTTCCTCTACGCTTTGCTTCCACCTTTCTCAACATTTTTACCACTGAAAGATAAACATAGTCTTATAAGCTTAAAAGTTATATTTCCAATAAGAGCTCCTCCTACCCTTAGATATCAATAAAGTCCCTTGTCCTCCTTTCCCATGAAGCCCTCCCTAACCCTAAAATACAGGGACCCTTTTATATTATTTCCAATTTGGTATTTGCCCAAATGAAGAGAATGTGATAAAAAGTGACTTCCCAAAGAAGCTCTGACAAAATCTGTGAGCCCTTTTAACCTCCCACACTTTAAGGCATCCCAACATATTTCCTTCTAAGAGAAGAGGTGGAAAAAAAAGGCTTCCTTGCTCAGCCAGCTAGCTTTGCAAAGGACCTTGAAAGGTCTGGGGGCTGCTGGGAGTTCCCAGCTTGCCAGCTCAGACTCCCATTCCACTAGGTCATGTTAAATATGAGTGTGCACACCAGAGAAGGGAGATGACCTCAATTGTCTCAACAGGATGTAGGACAGCAAAGGGGCGCTGCAGCCAGTGGCCCAGGCCTTCACTTATTAAGAGCTTTAAATATCACTGGTATTAGTAAATGAGCAGCTGCAAGCAGTGTCATAAACTTTATGAGTTCACAACACAGTGTGACAAATCCTTCTTGAAATATTGGTTGTGGCTGAGGGATTCCCAATGGTGCTGGGTATAGGCACAAGGCAGGCGAGCCAGCCAGAAAGGTCGTTTGTCTCTCAGCCAATGTCCATCCATGGGCAGGAGCATTAGTACTTATCATTATTAACTATAATGACAACAATACGTGTTTTTATGGCATGTGAATGTCCCAAAGTGCTTCGGCATCGTTCTAAGTTATTTTACCCCACCATGGAGCAAGGAGGTCAGACAGAAAACATGGAGCTTAGATGCAACAGAAGCCAATCTCAAGACTCGAGCAGAACTTGGTAGCTCATGAGAAGTCATTTGTTTATGTTTCTGAAAAATCAAAAAGTCAACAGAAAACCCTTACTTGAAATGACCAGAAATGTTCGAAATTCCCATGGTGGACTTCAACAAAGTATCGAAAATTCTGAGCACTGTTTTTTGCTTTGCTCCCCCTTTTCCTGTTAGCTACCCACTCCCCAACTGCAAACTCCAACGCAGGACCCGGGGGTCTCCCTGCCTGCACCGCCTCGCCCATCTCTCTGAACTCACTTCCTGCTGACTGGTCTGGTCCCACAGTGAGCTCCTCTTCCAGCAAACCCAGCTCTTTCCTGCTTCAGGGCCTCAGGCTGCGTCATGACTTCCTTGGGCCCGTTCTTCCATTAAAAAAGAAATTATATTTCATGACTGCATTTGTATAACGATGAATAATTGAATGTTCCATATTGAAATAGTTCCCCTGATCGAAAAGTGCATTTTCCTTTCTGATTTTAAAGGACATTAAAACGGTTTCGTGGGCCGCTAACTGTGTCGTGGCCCTGTAGCCATCGAGCTTCATAGAGATGTTGTGCCTGTCAAGACCTTTTGCATCTACTGCTCCCTCTGCTCGAAGTTCTCTTGCCCCAGACAGTCACGCAACATGTAACATCCCTGAATTGGTGTTTCTGCAAAAATGGCACGTTTTCAGAGAGGCTTCGTCTAGGCATCTTGTCTAAGACAAGCCCTATCCCTCAGCCCAGCTCTCCTTTTCTCGTAAGCATCTGACGTTGTATTAGATATTTATTCTCGTTGTACTTTTTGTGGTCTGTTACTTCCCCTGGAATGTAAGTTCTGTGACACCAATTTCCTCTGTCCCCTGAGCTCTGCACAGTGCTTGGCACACAGTAAATGCTCGCAAATGTCTGTTCTGTGTTCAGTGAATTTGCACCTGGAATGTTTTTTTCTGTGTTCCAAACCCTTTTTGTAAAGAAAATAAAAAAGAGCATGAAGGAAAAGAAAAAATGCTTTCTTGCTCAAATATCCTACCTCACGTAGGATCTTGGAAAGGCCGAGATGTGCTGGAAGCCCCCAGCGATTCCACCCAGGTTCCTGCCCTGGGTTCTTTTCATTTTTTACATTTTCTAATGCTCGTGCACACCACCTTTGTCTGTAATTATACAGGGTGCTGAGACTGAGGCTAGGCATCCCTCACGCCTTCTTTTTAAAAAATAAATCAATTGTATTGAGGTAAGACTATTTAACATGAGATCTACCCTCTTAACAACTTTGAAAGTGTATAAATACAGTATCGTTAACTACAAGCACAGTTTGTACCCGGATCTCTAGAACTAATTCATCTTCCTGAGCTGAAACTTCATGCCTGTTGATTAGCAACTCCCCATTTCTCCCCTCCCTTTCCCGCAGCACCTGGCCACCACTTTCCACAATTTCAATCTCTAAATTTTCCTACTGTAAATATCTCATGTAAGTAGAATCATCGTATTTGTCCTTCTGTGACTGGCTTATTTCACTCAGCATAATATCCTCAAGGTTTATCCACATCGTCACCTAGTATAGAATTTCCTTCATTTTTAAAGGCTGAGTAATAGTCTGTCGTACATATATAACACATTTTCTTCATTCGTTTGTTGATGGACATTTAGTTAGGTTGTTTCTACATCGTGGCTTCGTGAATAATGCCGTAATGTACAGGGGAGTGCTAATGTCTCTTCCAGATCCTGATCTTAATTTTTGGGGCTAGATACCCAGAAGTGAGATTGGTGGATCGTATGGAAGTTTTATTTTTTTTTTTGAGGAAACTTCATACTGTTTTCCACAGAGGCTGCATCATTTTACATTCCCACTGATAGCGTGTAAGGGCTTTCTCCACATCCTTACTAACTCTTGTTATTTTTTAAATTTTTTGAAATAATAGCCATGCTAACAGGTATGAAGTAATATTTCATTGTTGTTTGGATTTGCACTTCTGCGATAATTAATGACATTGAAAATCATTCATATACCTGTTGGCCCTTTATATATCTTCTTTGGAGAAATGTCTGTTTCAATCTCTAGCTTATTTTTTTTTAGTTGATTCACTACAGTTTCTTGCTTTAGAGTTGTAATAGTTCTTTATGCATTTTGGACATTAACTCCTTACCTGACAGCTGGCAAATATTTTCTCCCATTCTATCAGTTACCTTTTCACTCTGTTGCTTGTCTCCTTTGCTCTGCACCTCCTGACTTCTGAGAGCATGTGCCGAGCGCTCTGTAAGTCATTGCTGAATCAGAAGTGAAGGAATAGGGAGAGGAGAAAGATACGGAAGAGTCTTTAGCAATGTGAAGAGCCTATGCTTCAACATCGAATTTGTAGAACTAATGAGGGTGGCTTCAACAAAATGCGGCGCCTCCACCAGGGACGTTGCCCGAGAGTATGCGAGAACCATTTTAGGGCGCCATAGAGAGCTTACAGAGACAGCAGGCGTCTAGAAACGGGCCGCTGCAATAGCACGCGTGACTCTTTTGCTTGCAAAACTTTCTCTTTAGAGAGAAAGAGACTTCGTGGCTCTTTGCAAAGTCCGAGACAGGCTTGCTGCAGGCCCCTCTGGGCGTCAGTGCTTCACGGGCTCCACTGGGCTGTCTCGTGCTCGGTTGTCTGAGCCCCTCCTGCTGCTGGGGTGGCTGTCGTCACAGCCTCCACGTTGTAGCAAAATCGAGGCACAGCTCTAACCGCTTTGTCCTCTCAGACCCGGCATAGGAAGAGGGTCTCTTTCCCAGAAGTGTCTGTTACGGCTCACTGTATCTCACTGGGTCTTCTTATTTGGTGATTCACTTACCTTTGGCCCAGTGACAGTACCTCGGGAAAGCGTGATGATGCGCTGTCTGTGGCCTGGGTCACCTCGCAGAATGACTCATGGTGTGGGGGAGGGCGGTGGAGTACCCCCAGCCACAGGGAACAAGTATGAGTAGAGTGGGGTTCCCCTGACCACAGTTACAGGAAGTAGGGTGTATGGACACGCTGAGTGGCCAAAAAACAAATGTTCTTGGCTGCAGAAAGAAAGTGTAATGGATTGGTTTGGCATTAAAGGCCCGGACTTGAACTAAGGAGGTTGCAGGGAAGTATGCTAAGTATTGAATTCCCTAAGGATAATGAGAAGAGATCATTAGCACATGTGGAGGAAAATTAGACTCTCTTCCTCACAATTCTTGTGTCCTGTTAGAAGAAATTTCTATGATCTAAGGAATGAAGGTGAGGTTCATTTTACTGAAATAGTGTTTAGAAAGAAAAAGAGGCATTAATTTTGTTGTCACCTAGCCTCAGCCTTGAGTCACGGATGTGGGGTGTGGGGGGGAGAGAATTACCTTTCTTCATGGGAGCGGGGGAAGCTGCCCCCTAGGGAAGCTGCTGTATGGGAGAAGTAGGCGGTTTTTTCACCGCTGCCTCTGACTGGATTATCTTAAGCAAGTTTCTGTGCCTCATGGAAGTTGGGTAAATGCCAGTTGACTTTCTGCCTGGGCTTACATGTTAGACAAAACATCTTATTTTATTTAGTACAGAGAGGAGACAGATGCACCCCCAGTCTTCCTAGTATCCAGAGCCCACTCACAGGAACAAACTTACCTTCCTCTGGGCTATGGTGTTGGGGTCAGAAGGGAGAGAATGTCCATGTCCCTGAGAAGTCCATCAAATCATAGGCTACAGAGGACTGAGAGGCGTGCTCACCTTTCCACCTGCTCTAAGGCAGGATGAGACCAGATCGGACAGGTGAACACTGCTACATTCTTTGCTTCAACACTATGAATGGCTGCTTCCCTTCAGTAATAAGTTCCACTGAGCCAGAATTGGAATAGTTTGCTTCTTCAGAGAAAAAAGAAAAAACCTGAATCAAAATAAATAAAATACTTCACTCAAATCAGATTTCAACTACCCTATGTCATTGCCATCTGATTTTTTTTCTAATGACAAAGCTGTATACTTTCTGTTCCCAACTTGAAATATCATTGTAAAAGCAACAAAAATTAAAATTCAAAACGTGTGTTCTTTTGGGTGGTGGGAAATGGGGTGCCAGGTTAGAAGTTGTACTTTCGGCTAAAAAAATAAAAAAATAAAAAAAAATAAAAAATAAAAATAAAAAAAACCTTTGAAATGACACTAACTAGTTGTTTTGTTTTGACCAAATAAAATGTGACAGGATATCTTACTTCGTATGTCTCCTTCCTTCACTTAAAAGAGAGAGAGAAAATGCATCTTTAATTAATTGACTGGATTTATACACTAAATACTGATTTCCTCCTCCTTAGTAGGAAAAGGGTGTTTCAGAATTTTAGACATGAACTTATAGTCCAATATCATGACTTGAGCATCTGTTAGGAAGCTCTGTGTGTCTTCTCTGAGGCAAACCTTTCCTGTCTTGTCCTTTCTTTCACTCCCTGTCCCCAAACCTGAATTCACCCCACCCTCCACATCAACCTAAAGGAACCTAAGGAGTTGAAGTGATGGTTTAAACTTAGAAGCAACAGGATGTAAAATCTTGATACCACTCTGGCTATTTCAGCTAACATCCATCCTTCCCTTCCCCCCTGAATGCATAAATGCAATAATGAGTGATATTCCAACCTGGATGCTAATATTCAACTTCCTTCCTCCTGATATCCGTCTAATGCAGCCCTAGATAGTTCCCCCAGCAGTTCTCTCTTCCCACACCCATTAGCTCTATTACCTTTACCCACGGCATTCTTCTACTGTCTGCCTTTTGCCAATGAGAACCCCTCCATCCTTTCTCGCATTTTAAATCGGGTCCCCTATTTCATCAATTTAACTGAAACCTGGATTTCTGTCCTGATACAATTCTCAGACAAACCTTCTCCCATGGAGGCCACTCTCCTTGCTCAAGGGCTGAGAAGAGGGATCCCCGAACCCCGCTCACTGCAGGCAACAATTCCACCACCTCTTCTGAGGTCTACCACTCACGTATGCCAGCGTCTCTCCATCCTTTCCACCACATTTCTCAGCTTGCAAGCTTCCATCTTCCTCAGCAACTTCAGATCTGGGCTCCATACGCTGCCAGCATCCACTGGGAGTCTGATATTCACCTAGCAGCATCATACATAACCCTTCAGTTTCTTGACATTTTAGGCAAGGTCAGGTAGGAGATAGCCCTGGGCTCTCAGCTCCTGGGTCCTCCATGGCCCTGGGGAGGGCACTGAGTTTACTAACAGAGTCCTCCTCCAGCCTGGCCAGGAAAGCAAGTGTCGCTCACCAGTTTGGGAAGCCCTGCTCGTAGTGCTCCCAAGAAAGAGGCGGCGGGCAGAGAGCTGGGCCTGAAACTAGAAGTTTGGGTTTCAGTTCACTGTCTGCCACGTGGCTTTGGCAAGTCACGTCACTTCTCAGAAACCTAAAAGCGAAAAATAATCACACCTATGTTCTAGAATGACTGTGAGGACGCTTGAAGGAAATTACGTGCATGTGAACACTTTGGCTATAAAAAATACAATACAAATGTTACATCTTTTGGTTGCTTCTATCACATAGTATTCAAGATAGACGGCAAGGAGCAGGTTGAAAAGCTAGAGCGCAGAGGGACACTTCGGGACAAAGGCGGAGAGGTGAGGTTTGACCGGGGAAAGGTACCATCTTCCCCGAGAGAAGAGAGAGAAAGGAGAGGAGAATACTGAACTGGGGACGGTTGAATGGGGGCCTGTTTAAACCTAACCAGTTTGAACTTCTCAGGAAAGGTAAAAATTGTTCAAACTTTTGTGATACTGGGAGCTGAAGGCTTCTGGAGAAGGTTTGGAGTAACTTTCTTCTGTTAACACAAGTGCGGCGGTGGGTGGCAGGGGAGGCGGTGGGGCTGTTTGTGAGGTGAGCAATACGGGAGACCTCCACAGGGGGCTGAGTGCAGAGGAAGAGCCATGCCTAAATATGATCCCTTTCTTTCTTTCATTTCCCCATCTTTCTCATGTCCCTTTCCCACCCCACCCCCAGAACTGAGCCTAGTACAGCCAGTTGAAAAACATCAGTCTTATTCCTTGTATTTATTGAATTCAGTATTACTTTAAAAGCTTGGAGTTGAATATTGTGTCTTCCTTTCTCCCTCAAAAAAAGAAATTCATAGCGAAAGTGTTTTCATTTTCATGTAGCCAATAATGACTTTTTTTTTTTTTTTAGTAGATCCCTTATTACTTAGAGGAGAAAAAAAGTCCCCACTCTCAGACTCTTCCTATAATGCTTGAAATATGTGGCATTAATGGCTCTCCTTCAATATTCATTTACTACAGAGGTGTCATCTTCAATTTTTGTTTCCTGTGCAACCCTCTTTCTGGAAGGCCCGAGTCTCTCTTTCGATCATCTTTCTCCTGATGCTAAGGGCATACGATGGTTATGTCCTCCCAAAGGTTACCTGCCTCATCGTCTGTCCTGTTACCAGTGCTATCCTATGAAGAGAATTCAGTTCAACTATAGTCAGGCCCTACTGCTCCAACTCTTGGTACACTTGGAGTGGTTCTAAGTATTCTCATAAACATTGGATTTCCTTAAATGATTGCTTTGGTCCTTGTGCTGTAATTTAATTTGTCCCTATTCTCATGACCATGCCCTCACTATTTACCTATGAATACCCTCACACAAGCACGCATTTTTGCATGCTTTCTGGAACAATCAGGGCTACGTCTCTATCTTTGGCCTACAAGTGAAGGATTAACCATCTGCGATTTTCCTGTTTATTGAAGTCTGAGCCAAGAGATCATTTCTGAAGTTGGGTTTTCTTATGTGGCTTTGCCGTTTGAAGTTAATTTATGATGTGCCCAGTTAACTTGTTATCTTCTTACCGGCTCACGATGCTTTAATTTTGTGCAGAGCAAGGTAATAGTATATACATATAGCATGGTCTTAGATTTTCAAATGCTTTATTTATCTTCTTTCCTGTGGCTTTAAATATCATCCAGTCAATAAGTCACTATGTAGCATTACTGTTCAGTATGAATATGTCTTCACCCATCTGGGCATTTTTAATGGCCATAGATTTCATTGAGTTACTGGGCTATCTGTTCAATTCCACATTAACACAGGGAGCAGTTCAACATTATATAGAGTTTTACAATAGCCAGCTCAGATATTTGGATAAGTCTAATCCATGATACTCTATCAATTTGTATTCCATAGGAATCTCATGGGATATCAGAATGAACGACTATTAAAAAGTTAGACTCAGGTTTTCTCTTTGCAGTGCATTCAGTCTACCGCATTTTAAAAAACTTTCTCCTCGGAATTTGAAGATTCGTAAATAAATTGATAACAACTTTATGCTACCACCTCTCCCCATCATTATTTGTTGCAACCTTCTAACCTCCGAGTGACTCTCCTGCTTTAGTAGAGCACTCAGAATTTCTCTTTGCTGTCTTCCTCTTCATCCCAAGTCCTGCCATTAACCTGGGTGATTTCACTGACCACTGAACACCCTACCTCATCGCTCCTTAATCCTTTGCAGGCCAGTGACCCTGGTCTCTGTCTCCCCAAACCTCTACCAAGACCAGATCCTAAAATTGGTTATCATCAAGAATCACCCCAGCTCTGAAACTCCACCATTCTCTTCCTGGACCACGACCTCCTAGCCGTTTATCTCTGTTCTCTTACTCTGTTCCCAATAAGGCTCTTTTTATGGTTTTCTTCACTAATTTTACCTCCTTTATTTTTTAATATGCCTGTAGCTTAAGCTCAATTCTCTTTTCCTCTTGCTCTACGTTCTTTCAGTGACCTCATCTACTCCACCGGCTTCCAGTACCGTCTATGTGTTTATGACTCTCTTGTTTCTTTTCTACAACCCTTACCACTCATCCAAGAATCAGGGGAGGGGGAAACACTTCTAGTTCCTTAATAATCAAAATAAATAATGTTTATAGAGGTGTTACTATGGAATATGCTGTGCTTTAAATGCTTAAGTGTGTTGACTCATTTACAACCCTATGAGGTAGAGTAAAATGCTATTACTACATGATCCAGCAATTCCGCTTCTGAGTGTTTTGAAAACAGGGATGCAAATAACTTTTTTGTAGGCAATATTCACAATAGCTAAGAGGGGGAAGCAACAAAGTGTCACGGATGGATGAATGGATTTTAAAAAATGGCACATACGTACTTAAAAAATAAAGAAATTGGCCAACAATATATATAAATATGCTCAACATTACTAGTTATTAGAGAAATGCAAATCAAAACCACAATGAGATATCATCTCACACCTGTTAGAATGGCTATAAGCAACAGGGCAAGTAATAACAAATGTTGGAGAGGATGTGGAGAAATAGGAACCCTCATACACTGCTGGTGAGACTGCAAATTGGTACAACCACTATGGAAAGCAATATGGAGGTCCCTCAAAAAACTAAGAATTGACCTACCATGTGATCTAGCAATCCCTCTACTGGGTATTTACCCCAAACACTTGAAAACTCATGTCCGAAAAGATCTTTGCACACCGATGTTCACAGCAGCATTATTCACAGTGGCCAGGACATGGAAACAACCGAAGTGTCCTACGATATACGATTGGCTAAAGAAGCTGTGGTACATATATAAATGGAATATTACTCAGCCATAAGAAGAGATGAAATGCTGCTATTTGCAACAGTATGGATGGACCTCGAAATAATCATACTAATAAGCCAAATAAGCCAGACAGAAAAAGTCGAAACTATATGGTATCACTTATATGTGGAATATAAACCTAAAAGCAAGAAATGAACAGGACAAACAGCGACTCATGGACATGGACAATGGACTAGTGGTGACCAGAGGGGGAGGGGGAGGGAAGAAGGGGGCGGTAGATGGGGGGAAGAAATTTAAATCATTTCTTCAATCAAAGTAATTAATCAATTAATTAATTAATTAAAAAAGAAATTCTGGCACATGAAATGATGTGGATGCACCTCGAAGATACTGTGCTCAGTGAAATAAGCCAGACACAGAAGGACAAACATTATAGGATCCCACTTATGTGAGTAGCCAAAGCCATAGAGACAGAAAGTCACCACCAGGTTGCCAACGGTTTGGAAAAAGAGACACGGGAAGTTATTGTTCGGCAGGTACAGAGTTTCAGTTTGGGACGGTGACAAGTCCTCGGGATGAAAGCGGGTGGCGGCCCATTTTTAAGAGCCGAGCACTTAAAAATGGCGAAGATCGTAAATTTTACGTTATGTTTATTTGCCAAAGTTAAAAAAAGAAAAACCAAGAATACAGATTGCAAGCAAAAAAAAAAAAATACGATTTACATGGTTATGTAAGAATGTTGGTTGTAAGATACGTCATTATTTTATATACCATGAAGAAAAATAACAACAGCTCTTAAACAATAGCACAATAATTTCTTATCATCTAGGGTTTTTATTTTATGTTTGTCAAAAGAGCTCTTTTAGATTTACTTAGTGATACATAATAAAAATTTTATTATGTATCACTCTTATGTATATGTTAATAACGGAACTTGATCACAATCAGGGTCTGTACTTTCTAAATTACTTTTTAAAGTGCATCTTTGATACTCATGATTTTCCACACAAAGTTGTCCTCTGTGCTATCCTCAGCAGTGGGCTTCTAGTATATTTTACAAGAGGGTGTCACTATTGTCTCTGTATTTTCTTCTAAAACACTGACATCCATTCTGCAAGTTTGATGCTGACACTTTATTGCTCTTACCAGAAAGTATCGATGGGAGGTTTTGACAACTACAAGGGCTCATATTTCTTCCTCAAAAGGTCTTTAAGTGATTTGTTAACTGAAATGTCAAGGGCATGTCATTGTCCAGTCATGACACCAGAAATAACTAACAACCACATCACTACCTTTTCTAACAAGCTTATCTTTAACTGTTAATACACAAGTCCCTGAAATGCATCAAGAGCTAATACATTGGGTGGATTATGTGGGTTCGCAAAGGACGGTTCCAGATAGCATTTAGTCATTTCCTCTTCTGTCTTTCCCTGTGCTCTAGGGATCTCCTTTAGCCCAGAAGAAATCCTCTGTCCTTCAACTTTCTTCAAGAAGACTTCTTACATCTATGAATTCCTTTCCCCTGAAGGCTAAGACTGTGTTCAAGCAATGTACCCAATCCTATTAAAATGATATGATCTAAATAGTTATGATCACTTGTACACATACAGAGGCTGAAACAACCGTGTTGTTACTGTGGCCTGACCAATAGCAGGTGAACTCCCAATTTTGGGGAAGTTAAAATAAACGTACATCTTAAGACTTTTGTTTCTAGAGACACGGAGTAGACTAGACATAATTTCCCTATTCCTCTTGCTACGTAAAACTAAGAATCCTGGACAATACAAACAAACACAGACGACCTACCACTTTCCAGTCCACAGGAAGACAAGAAAAAGAAAAGAGAAATAAAGAACAGAGAAAACAGATAGAAAAAGGAAAACGCAGACCCATATATGTTTGTATATTTGCATGTATGTACATAAACACATGCCCCAGCCCTGCCCACTGAGAGGGCCCAGAACAGTACCACCCCAATAATATAGGCACACCTGGATCCCAGAATACAGCTTCTAAATAATATTCTCCACTAACTAAATAATGCAAGAAATGGACTATAATCAACTGAATAAATGAATCAATTCTGATATAAACTAATGAGTAAATAAATTGAAAGTTTGATGAGGAATAAATATATATATTAATTACATAGTGAAAAATATGTAATTAAAGTTGGAAAACTCGCAGATATCACTTTAGTCAAGTGATCAAAGCAAACATCATCAGTAATGGGATAAACTGAAATCGTGCACCACCTGATAAGAAGTAATAAGAACACAGAATCACTTCTTTCATTTTCCTGCCCAAGATGCATAACCTGAATCTAATCATGAGGAAACATCAAACAGACCCAAGCTGAGGGACATATAATTCACACGTTAACAAATTTAAGTAACTGACCTGTAATCTCACGAGGGGCAAGGACGGGAAAAACAGGGAAAGACTGAGGAACTGTTCCAGACTGAAGGAGATGAAGGAGACCCTACAGCTGAACACAGCCAAGATCTGGAACAAGATTCTTCTGCTGGAAAAAAAAAAATTTGATGGGACATTTGACAAAACCTTGACTGAGGTTTGAGAGTGAGATGGTACAAACGTACGTGGCCAATTAATTTCCTCATTTTGTAGTTACCGTCTGCCTATGTGGGAGAATATTCCTGTCTGTAGAAATACATACTAAAGACTTAGGGGGAGACCAGAGTCAGCTACTTACTTAGACGTGTTTAGTAGGATCTAGAGAGTCAAAGACATTATTTTTCCCTTTCGTACTGTACTTACAGCTTTTCTGTCATTTGTAATGTTCCAAAATTAAAAAAGAGAAAGTAAGGAAAAAATAGACTGCCACCTGGCTAAAACCCCCAGGTATTTTAAAATGCAGAATATCTGAAAAACAATGATCTCGCCCTTCCAATCGGCACTTTCCTGATTCTTGGTTTTGGTCAGTGGCCGTTTTTTACCTAAGCATCTACTAAGCTGGAACCTCGGGGTCACCCTTGACGTCTCCTCTCTTAACTCCCACAGCCGAGCTTTATCTGTGCTGCCTCAGACATACTTCGCGATTGTTCCCGTCTCCTCCACCCCTGCTGCGCTGCCTTGGCCTCCTTCCTCGTCTCTGCCATCGGCAGCCAGTCTCCCTGCCTCCGGCCTCTCTCCTCTAGGGTGCTGCTGGCATTTATCTTACTAAAAGTGAATCTTTCTGTGTCACTCCCCTGCTTAAAGATATCATTTGACTTGCGAGGGTGGTTAGGATGAGAGAGTAGTTTCAAAGCTTTTCTTAGTCCTAACCAGCCCACAGTCATCTTGTTGCTTGTCTCTGGCCTGTGCTAAAAAACTACAGCATCTGCCCAATCTGCTCAACCTACCTCGGACCGTGCCCCTTCTGGAACTTCTGTTTCATGCGCGTTGCCCCTACTGCCTAAAATGCCTCCTATGCCACCTTTAACGCAGGGGACATAAATCTGGAAGGCCCACAGACTGACTCTGGCCTGCAGAGCATTTCGTCGGGCCGACACAGGTTCCTAAAAGGGCGGATGTGTATCCTTAGGTGGTGTCTTCTCTCTGCAGCTCATTACGAAGCCGACCACATCTGGCAACTTCACACGTTCGTTTGAGCGGGATCTTTCAACACTCATCTCTCCTGAAGTTTTTCATGACTTCTCCCTCACGGAGGCTCCATTCATAATCCTAAAGCAGCACTTATCACACTGTCTTGAAGTCTCTGCTGCGTGCTGCTTAACTCTGAGCTTCTCAGCAGGAGCTGTGGCTCCAGCCTAGATTCTGCAGAGGTAAGTACGGGCATCCATCCACCGTAAAGCACCGGTTAGGGACCAGAAGAGATCTGCTCCTTACCGGTCCCATTTCTGAGCTCTGCAGGGCTTCAGAACGAGTCACCCCAAGATGTGCCTCTGTGGTCTGCAGATTGTTTGGAGTTGCAGACTCAAGAGAAACTTCTCCCCCTCCCTTAACTACCTGGAAGAACTTGAATTAAGGGCTCTGCCCAGAATAAGAGATTATCAGAGATAACCTCTTTTCACCTATCCATAGGGCAGGGCAAACTACTCATTACTAAACACGCACTCTCTCTGCAGTGACCTTCTGAAGCCCCAAGGTGCCTCACCTTATCCCTTGCTCAGAATGTCATATACACCCATTCTCCCCTTCTATCTCTGAACCTCTCATGCATGTGGGGTCTGTCTCGTGTATACAGGGTTCCCATACATACGTTTATATTAGATGTGTGTGTGTGTTTATCTTATTAGTCTATTTCATGTCTATTTGATCATTAGATCAGCCAAAAGAACCTTGAGGGTGGAAGAAAGTCCACCCTTCCCCCCACACACACACACACAAACACTTTCAATGGCATAATCTGGGCACTCATTTTCATCTGATCCCAGGCAATACATCTATTAGAGGAAAGTTCCGTGGGAAAAGTACCCTGAAAGTTTCTTCATCTTCTTTGGAAAAACAGTGATCCTAAAGGACTGGCCTAGACTGCATATTTTGTCTGCTTATGCTTTTTGGTGGGTTGTGAAGCAGAATGCCAGCTTTTTCTTAACTTTACCGCTGGCTGATTCCATTTCTGTTTCAGGCCTGCGGGCCTTTGGGCAGAGAGCAAGCAAAGAAGCACCACCACTATGCATACATCTTATTCCGACCAGCAGGGCAGCAGACATATTTCTATTACAGTAATTTAAAAAATCTTTTGGTTGTGAGCAAACATCCAACTTTGGCTCAAATAAAATTGAGCAAAAGAATTTGCATGATTCCAGCAATACTGTCTGAATGTTTGGGGCTTTTTGGGGGGGGGGGGAGGGATTTTAATGCTCTCTTCTCACTATACATTTTTAGAGGGCGTTAGAAATTAAGAAGCACCACCAGCAGACAAACAGAAATAAAGAGACAATGACAGAGCCCCCAGGTGGGGTCCCCTGAGCTCAGGCGTAGTTTTGTTTGCTCCCATCAGAAATTAGAACTCGGCGAAAGCCACTTACCGCAGGGATGGCAAACAGATGCCAGACACATGTGGCTCCCTTTAAGAATGATCTACTGTGGGGTGTTCTCTGTGCTTTTGACAGTCCTTTCTGTGCATCCAATCCCTGGATGCCTTAGATTAAAACACGCCCTTGACTTGCCTGCAGTGAGAAGAAGCCAGGGGAGCTGAGAGAGGGAGGGGAATGAGAGGGCGTGGTTTTCGTATTGATCAGGGAGCGGCACTCAGTTCCTAAATCACATCCTTTGTCTGTGTACAGAGGAAACCACAAGTTTCTAGGTCAAATTCTGGGGTTCGTCAAAGTGAGCAAACTTTATTTCTTCATTTTACCATTTTCTGTTGGGTGGAGCTGATAGCAGTGAAAAGTTTCAATTTCTTGAAGTCTAGAAAAAGAGTTTTTCAAAATTCATTACATTATTAAGGATGGTGGTGGTAATATCTAACTATGTTAAGATGTATAGACCTTTTGGTGACAAATGGGTTTATCAGCTTAAAAATGTTGAGCTCAGGTAAGTATAATAAGCTTTGCTTCTCCATTTGGTTCTTTAAAAATACATGGCAATTTGGGTTATAAATTCTAGATATCTCTGCCTAGAAGCACATAGTAGAAACCCTTTAACCTGGGAGCATGGCTGACCAGCCTGGCTTCCCTCATTTACGTTCTATAGCCTCTGGTTCTGAGATGCCATCACATGTAAGATGACCATCATCTAAGAACTTTTCAAGGGGAAAACCACCCATTACATTTAATGTGTATATTGCGTGTATGATAAATCCTGATTTTAGAAATGTTGTCAAGTAGCAGGGAAGAGGAGGAAGTGCATCTTAACATTAGGGTAGAAAGATGACTACTTGGAGCGAATTTGTTGTTATCAAATTGGTTCAACGATAAAACGGCATTTATTTTAAGGATGTAGAAAGATCTCCTACAATCCTGTGACAGGAAGTACAGAGAGACTTCACGAGGGGCAGGCAGTGGCCAGGACCAGGATTTCCAGAGCTGGAGCTGTCCCCTCCGGCACGTGTTTCTATCCCATCCCCACTCTTAACTTCTGCTCTCCCATCATTTCAGCTTTGACTTTTCATGGTGCCAAATTTAGACTCCATTTGACTGTTTCCTTCTGTTCAGAGACTTATTTTTAAAGCATTCCAATTACAAAATTCATTAAGAGGGATCTGATTGGCTCAGCTTGGGTTAGGTATTCCCTCTTTGTCCAATCAGATTTCGCCATGGTGTGTGTGGGTCACCTAACAAAAATCTGGGCACATAGACTCGCTTCATCAGGGTTTGGGTAGGGTTGGGTCTCTACATATGGGAAGGGAGATAATGATTGCCATCACTTGAAAATCATAGGTGTGTGGGAAATTTTTCAGATACATAGATTTTGGAGTTAAATAAAAGGTGGTCATAAGCACCTTGGATTATATGGGAAAATGACTAAAATAGTTACATCTACTGCTCAACTAACTTATGCCTGTTGTTTTAAGTAGTGAGGCTCCATCCTCTAGGCGATAAGCTGGATAGTCTGCCAAATAAAATGTCAGATAGTTAAAGATATAGGACCTTAGGGTATGTAATATACAATCCGTGTGACAGTTTTTACTTAAGATTTTAATTTAATGCAGTACATATCAGTGAAACAAGGGTTTTTTTTACATTGCTTGTGAGGGTGCCAATTGTCAGGATCTTTTTTAGAAAGCAATGTGTGTCTCAAGAACCTTAATGCACCCATGATTTCATTTTGGATTTGGTGTGAGGCTTATTTGAGCTGGCTACAGAGTTGGTGCTCCATGGAAGCTTATTGAGAGATTAATTTCTATTTTATCTGCATTTAACATCATGTCCCTTCATGTTTTTCTGTTTAACTTGCCTTCCTATATATGACATATCAAGCTTATGCTTGAATGAATAGAACAACATGTGTGAAAGCAGGCTACAATGTGTGCGTGCAACTCGTGCACCTGAATGTAGATTGCATGAAAACAGAGCTTCGTGTTCAAGTTTGCCTGTGAATGCAGGTTTATAACGTGAGCTTTAGGATGTGATGACTGAAGGCAAACTTGGGGGAAGGGCACTGATGAGAGGTTGATGTTTTATTTTGTCGACTTTTGAGTGAAATTCCATCCCAGAATGTTCTTGGTCTGGTTCAGCTCAACTTCATCTGCAGCCAGAATTCATCACCTTACCCAACGCACTAGAGGCCGGTCTCTTTACATCGACACTGGCTCTTTGTCAGCAGTTGGAGGGAAGGCTGTGTAGTATGGTATTTCTTTAATGTTGTAGGCTTAGGAACCCCTCCCCATCCCCACTCATATTTTATGGTATTCTACTTACACTAGGCTGTTCCCACGGAATTTTAATTTACAAAGACTTCTGAGAATAGGATCATATATTGGCCTTCCCAAGTCTAGTACAGCCAGAGCTTTTTTTCTTCCCAGTTTTATTGAGATATAATTGACATATAACATCGTACTAGTGTTAGATGTACAACATGATGACTTGATATATGTACATATTGTGAAATGATCACCACAGCAAGTCGACTTCGCATACAGTTACACATTTTTTTCTTGTGATGAGAACGTTTAATATCTACTCTCTTTGAAGCTTTTGAATATACAATGCGGTACTGGTAACTATATAGTCACCGTGCTGTACCTTACATCCCCAGGACTTATTTGCCTCATAACAGGAAGTTTGTACCTTTTGACCACCTGCACCCATTTCTTCCACCACTCACCCTCCCTGTCGCAACCACCAATGACACATTCTTGTTGCACACATCAAGGTGTAGCTCATTCCTTGCTTATTTTAGCACCATTGGTCCCAGGGGGGAGGCGGGGGAGGGTGGAGATTAGTGAAGGCCAAGATTCTGTTTCCTCGCTGTAGACAAGCTCAGGTAGACCGCCATCTTCACCTGTCATTTGCCAGGAACTAGACAAATCTACATGGAAATGTCCATACATCGAGGGTATGCAGAAACATACATATGCATGGCAATAGCACTTTTATGGGACGTGTTGAATTTAGACATTTTTAACACAATGTGAAAATGCATCGCTGGATAAAAGAACTCAGCATTTGACTGTGAAATTGCTTAAAATAACTTTAAAAGTCAATATTAACTGAACTTGGTTTTTTATTAGTTTTCCGAGATTCCAGTGAAATCTTTGACAACATCTGTCCTGAGAAGCGCCGGCTGCTTTTGGCAGGTTTGCATGATCGAAACCAAATCATCTTACACTAAATGTTACCGCAGACCTCATCCATTCCCTTCTTTGCTCATCTATCTTCCCCTGTGTGTTGCCCTAAAGCAAGTTAGATTGAGTTGTGGGAGTTGAGGAGAATTTGTGAGGGGAAAAGAAAAGAGGCCATGATTTCGTCTCTATGGGTTTTGAAATAAAAGTTCTAGGTAGACCCCTGCCAAAACATCATCATAAAAGTGAGTTTTGTAGTTCGATTTATACTCAGTGTTTCAATTGTAATTTTCGCTGATTTCCCAGGATTTCCTGTTACATTTGTATTTTCGAAGAATTAACGGTAGGGGACAAGATGGGTCTCCTGATCTCCAGTTACTTCTAGGCCTCCGTGGGCAGGGTCCTTTCTCTCAAGGCTAAGGAGTAACCGTAGGCTTATCTCTCCATTCCAGACTCCACAGGGTTCCGGGAAGCCTTGGCCTCCTGTCCCTTTGCCCATGAGCTCCCACAGAACTGCAGGCAGATCTGCCTGCGGGGTGGCAGTGCATAATGTGAGCCTGCCAGGATGGCAGGGCGACTTCCTGTTACCCACCTGTTGTTGTCGTCAATCCTTAAGTTCAACAACAAAGGAGAACTTTCGCCCTGCTGACCGCCACTCTCTCCCTGGAAATGAGACGGCTGTCCGCACGAGCACGCACTTTCGGAACGAGAGCGGCCTGCTTTCCTGAGGCCTTGTGACGACGGAAGGTATAGAAGGCGACCACAGAGCTTTCCCTGGGAATCACTCTGAGGCACTGAGGCAGATTCAGAATTCGTCCTTGTTTGTTCAGGATCAGGAGAATACGAGTTATCTAATGCTACTGCCAGATGCCCACGTCAAGTCCCCTCCATCTTATATTCTGCATTAAAGTTACATGGAAACAAACCGGAATCTCCTACTCAAGTAGGCCGTATTCATCAGCCTTGCTAAAGTCCATCATTTTAGAAAAGGTAAATGTTTTCACTCTTCTCGTCAAAGACAAGTTGTTTCAGTTTCTTCTTTGTGGCAGATGCAGCAAGAGACAAAGGAAGGGCTGGGGGTTCACCCTGGACAGTTACATCTCTACTTAATGTTGTTACTCTATCACCCGGCAGCAAAGTTGCAACAGAGAGCGTTGGATTTTTCTCTTAACTGCTTGGTAGACCACATAAATAATTAAAATTTAAATAAAGATATATTCATGTATACAGCTACAGAGGGTTTTCGTTTGTTTTCTATTTATTTGTTTACTTGTTTGACTAACCATTTTGCTTATATAATACTTTATGGGTGGTTATAAAAACACCTCTTTTGTATGTGAAAGTTTTTCATTTCCGAACATTTTTTAATTAATGTCTTCCTGAGTTTTATGTTTTGTTTTTTTTTTTTAGCATTTTTTTAGTTTTGTATTTATTTAGCAAAGAAAAACTCAACAAAGTTCTGCAAAGCATTTCTTAACTTGCAATCTGTTGTGATTATATTTACAATGCTTATTTACTCATCACTTAAATGCATTAATTTCAATGGCCCTTGCTGTGTCAAATTGTTATTTCTGGCATTTCAATATAAGCATGAGGTCAAGAATAGAAAACACCAAATAAATTTCTCAGCAGGAATTCGAGCTTCCCTCTTCCTATGTGTTCATACTTCTGATTTCCAAGAGAAAAAGGGAAATCTTACAGGCAGATAAAATTGTCTTGATTTTGCTATCACTTCTGCTCATGACTTTAAAAACAGTGAGTGGATAGTATTCTATACCATAGTGGATAATTTTGTATAGTAGATGCTGATTCTAAATCTTCTTGGCTGATGTAGCGAGAATAATCCTAAGATAAATTATTTTTTTTTAAGTCCTGAACTTATCCTCTCTCTCTGAATCTTTTCTTATATAATTCTCCTACAGGAAAATAAACTGCCATGATGTCTCATTTCCAGAGCTCTCATTGACTACTGCTGCTTTCCAAACTTTGATGTCTGAATTTCTTTTAAAATGTTTTAATCATTATAATGCATAAAACAAAGTGGAGCAGTCTGACATTGTTTGTCTTTGTGTGGCTGAAAAAAAATGCATTGTTTGTATAGTGCTGAAAATGGAGGTTGGGATTAAATTGACCCAAGGTTAATGATAGGATGAAGATCAACTGTCGAGTAGCAAGAAAATGCTATAGCCTTGGCAATAATTAATGTTGAACAATAACTGGAGTTCAGATTATTGTAATGAGAGATGATACGCTGTTCTGACTGCCCAGAGGTCAGCGTTACTTGGTTTCCTATGGTTAGGGGTAAATAAGGAGGACTTCCTAGTAAAAACAATGTAACTGGATACAGTGAGGCTGCAGTGACCTGAGGTTCATGGGAGACATTGTTAGTATGTATAAAGAGTTTATAAAATATGTAGCAACCAGCGTTTTATGAAATTTGGTACCTGAATGAGGGGTGGAGTGGAGAGCCTGTGGAGCTAGGGAGGTATTTATCTAACTATAGAAAACAGACCAAGATTACAATTTCCGGAATCCCATATGTTGACTATTATCCTGTAATTCTAATTCTAATGCATCTTTTCTTGAATCCTTCATTTTCTGAATGGCACCATTCTTCCCATAATAGATCCACAGTTGTCCTTGCTCTGATAATGGATTACATTACTATATCATTAAAGCAACAGATGTATTAGAGTAATACATTATCAGAACAAAGCACCCCGGTGTGATGTATTTCCCCAAAGATGGCTCCGTCTTGGGCGGAACAGCTCCAGCGTCAAAGTCAGTTCAACAACACACAAGATGAGTCCGTTGGCACGTGCTTGTCGGCGCCTAACATTTGGCGCTGGCTGTACGTTGTGACCTGAGTGTATGGAGCATTCCTGTTTCTATCGGGCCGTTGAATCTTCATCAAAATCCTTGGATGGTGAGTCTCATTTCTGAAAAAGAGACGGAGCGGAGCGAAAGGCTTCTGTAACAGAAGACCGTTTGTAGGCAACGGATCGTGCAACCCTGCTTTGTTTCTGGGAAGACAAGCTCATCCGGAGGTGCAAACCTAAATCCTCCCGGCCGGGGTGGCATCCGTTATGGCGTTTGCTGACACAGAATGCCAGCTGTACTTGCTCCCTTTGCCACCTCCCTACACACATCGTTTTCTCCGATACTTTACCGAGCCCTGTAGCATGGGACAGGTGTTTTTAAAATCGAACATTTGAACTATAAGTTAAAGAGACCAGTCCTTAAGATGTTTGATGCCTCTGGAAAAACCACCATAGAAAAAAAGGTAAGGAGAAAAAAACCCATGCACTTCACCTAAGGTGGTAATATGTTAGTTCTGCCACGAGTGGGCCAGAGAAATGCTGCTCACATACGAGCAAATAGGGAGTGCCTCAGTGCTTGCCTAGGGCCCGATCAGATGAAGACAGGTTTTTCTTTCACAGTTGCTGTATCATCATCGTCATTCTCTCAACGATTGGTTTTGGAATTCAGGATTTGGGGAGGGTTGGACCTGCAGGGCCCCATGTGGGTATGTTGACATGTTTACGTGCAGGTAGGGCCATGATCAGTGTCGGGCTTTTTATGGCAAAACCTCAATTACATTATTGTTATCACTGGGCAGAAATCAGGCTGCTTGTTCATTGCCACCTTTACAGCTCGTCAGGTTGACCTGCAAAAGGTCCAAGGCAAGGAACAGCATATTTATAATAACTCTAAGGCAAACTGGCTAGAAGCTGCAACAGATGCAAAGATTTCCATTAATTAAGGTGTGGGTAAGGAGAGGGGTAATACTTTCTAGGTAGAGACCACACTTCCATTTGAATGAGCCTGAGAGAAAGGGTTATTCATTTACTTTCTTTCCCTTTCAGATCCTCTCACAGCTGGAAAGTTACCCAGCCCCTCCCTTCCTCCCCACTACTCTCGGAGAAAGCAATAATCACCTCTCAGAGAGAGCAGCAGCAAGCAACACCTCGCGAAACTAGCCCCAATTTAAAGAACGGGGTTTCCTTTGGCACTTGAAGAAAGGGTTTGGGAGTGTCCAAAGAGAGGAGCATTTATACTTGCTAATGGGATCTTACGGTAACTGTCGTGACTCTCTGTCGTGTCACTTTTCCTAGGCTTTTGGGATGAAATGTTTGTTAACTCTCTGGCCATAGTCTAAGTGGATGACTTAGATGAACAGATGGATTTATCCCTTAATGGACTATTTCTTAAGAGAGTGCAGATATCCCAGGAGAGAGAGAGGGAGAGGGAGAGAACTGCTAATTCTAGCTCCTTGCCTGGACGTTACGGAGCAACACGGGAGCTTCATGCCTGCAAGGGAAGAACTTTGAACAAGGCTCGCTGCACAATGCTAACGCCCTTAAACAGGAGACACGGAAACAGGCTCGTATGAGGAGACAATTATCTCCCACATGAACTTGGGTCCCGTTGTGTGTGTATTTACCAGTGACCTTGCCACTGTCACTTAGTACTGGATGATATGAGGAGTAATTGAGTGCCCTTTTTTTTTTTTACATTTCACCGGAATAGACTCAGTCTCCGCGAGAGGACTGATATCGCCAGTCCCCGAGGTACCATAGAGTAATTCATTGATTTTAAATAGTTTATAAAATACACCCATCAAAAGGCTGGAAGCATATATCCATCAATTAAAAATTAAACAATCGAGACAACACACACACACACACACACACACACACACACACACACGAAGTCATCATACCATCCAGTACTATGAATAAGCCATCAACAGGAGACCGAGGAAAGACAAATAACCCACATCAGGCCCGCAAGTAAAATACATTTATCAGCCCACTTCATAAATGCTTTTGACATTCAAGGGCCTCTTTCCACGTGGTCCTGCACCAGGAGAGATTTACACACACGCACTGTGCACGTTCTCAGAGCGTACCGTCTCAGAAGGACAGCACAGCCATGTACACCGAGGCTCCCGGGCATGCTACACTAACAGCAAGTACTTTTAGAAATATAACCAACGAATATGGGTGTCTTTCAGGGGGCTTCTTGCACCGCAATCTGAATTTGGAAGACAGGCGTCAGGAGGCTCGCGAGGTGTAAATAAGCAGCGAGGGGCAGATGTTTCTGAGGGGAGTGACGGTTATTTCCACCTTCCTAGGGCCATTTGGCTTGAAGCCTCGTAGTTTTTCATTCCCTTTGATCCAGGACGTCTACTTACAGAAATTTATTTTAAAGACATAGTCATAAAGATAGCAAAGATTTAGCAACAAGAATATTCATTTTCGCGTTGTTCACAAAAGCTTAAATGTGCAAACAGTCTAAATTTTCCAAAATACAAGATTAGTTTCATCTATTATGGAACGGTCAGGTTAGCAGAAGCCAAACAAGTTCCTAACAAAATAACGAGGGAGAGTTAATGACATTTTAAGGTAAAAGAATTATGCTGCGGAACAAATTACTGAATCATCGCTTTGGGGTTAAAAACCTTTACACACATGAATACACATACCCACTCCAATTTCCCTGAACATGTACATTGCACAGGACTGCAAGGAAACACGTAGAAATATTATGAGTACCTCTGATGATAAAATTATAGGTAATTTAAATTTTATTTTTGCTTATTTGTATCATTTTCATTTCTAAATTGAACGATTTCAACTTACAAACTAAATTAAACTAAGGTAGGTGAACACGAGGGCCAGGATGGCTGGGGATGCGAGTGGCAGAGAGATAAAGTTGGAGACGTAGGTAGACGCCCGAAGAGCCTTGAATGCCGAGCTGAGAAACAAGACGTTCTCTCCACATACAATGCACTCTATTGAAGTTATGCACAACTGAGCTAGTTCTACATGGACGGTCTCACTCTCTACGTTCAGAACTGAAGGTAACTTAAAGTCTCCTCCTCCCCCGGTCAAAACACCTGCGTCGAGAATCACACGCTGTCGGAGCTGGCAAGTGGAGTGGTGGCAACCTGTGTTTGCTCTGTGGCCGCACGGCGACACCCCTTCCTCTGCCATCACCCTCTTAAGTGCCTGGTGAACCACAGCTGTGTGTACCTGCCTGGGAGCGTCTGTGAGAGACCTGACGGCTTCTCCTCTGTTATTTTAACATTTGCTGCCATTATGATTTTAAATCTATATATTCTCTCTATAATCCTGTAACAAGGTCACCTAAGAGTTCATTAAACGGTAGAGCCGTAAAACACTCAGGAAAGTCAGGGACTTTGGGACAGACCTTTAGATGGGCTAAACCTCTGAGCAGGCCAAGCAACCCCCGCAATCTTTCTCCTGTTAATTTAAGAGAGAGCACTTCGAAATATTAAAGAAAACACAGGGAAAGTAAAAAGCAGCCTTAAAGCAAATATACATTACGATGTTTACAGATTTATGCACTCTAAGATTGCATCCTCCCTCCTGCACGCACTTTACATTCAGTCCTCTGGGGAAAGGGCTTTGAATTATGTAAGTTTTGAATTATGTGAGGTCTCCAGGAACACATTCTTTGCATAAAATATAACTGCCTTGTACAAGGGGGAAGGAACGGGGTGAGGGTGGTGGTGGCAGAATGGAGGCTAGAGGGGGTGTTGAAAAGAGGGTGACATGGATATAGGGCTTTAGAAGCCTCCTCGGGCTTCTCCTCAGCTAGGAGGGTCCATCAGGGGGAAGGGAAGACGGAGCCTGGGAGACACACGGAAAGGGGGGGCCTTCGGAGGGGCTTTCCGCGGGCCCGGGGGCTTGACTTTCACCCCCTGCAAGACACTATTCCTTCTTGCCGAGAGAAAAAAAAAAAGCAATGGAGACCCCAGAGAGGCTCGATGGGAAGACTCTTATTTTACTCATCGATTTGGTTGTCAGTCTTTCCACTGGTCCAAAATAACATTTTTAATTAGAAAAGTAATACATGCTTTGGAAACACAGTATTTAAGAGAGAAAGTGGAAGTCCACCATCTGGCAACTTCCCTGCCTCCCATCATTGAATTCTGCTCCTCAGAAAGAATCACTCCTAATCACTTAGTTATGACTTTCTGGACATTTTTACACATACGAAAGGATTATTTTACGTCTACTGCTCTGAAACTTGCTCCCCACCCCCGCTCTGCCCCGTTCAATCATGTTGTGGGCACTGAGGCATGAGCCACCTCATCTGTTTTTGTTTTTGTTTTTTTAAATGAATAAGCTTTACTTTTAGAGGAGTTTTTGGTTCACTTCAAAATTGAGCAGAAAGTACAGAGAGTTCCCATAGGGCCCCTGTCGGGCAAATGACTCAACCAGGACAATCTGAGTCCTGTCCTGTGTGTGTTGGGGTTGAGCAGAGAAAGTAAACGCATCTCTGACCTGCCAGCAGATATGTCTTCTGCGTGAAAAATGCCGTCTGGCACTCTGGTTTACAGGGCTACATACAAGGAAGACCCCACTCCATCTTAACACCAGGTAAAAAGCTGAACAAACTGAAAAACCAACAACTCTTCTTAGATACTTAAGAGAGGGGAGGACACAGGGCCAACTACTGCCCCAGGCTGGAGAGTCAGACAGCGAATCCCGGGCATGGCAGCTTCCTGGAGCAGAGACTCGCCAGCCAGCCAGAGGGAGCTTCAGCGGGAAGCAGAGCCAGGGTCGGAAAACCTGAACTGTGCTTGATGAATTGCTGGAAGCTCACACATCTGGACAACTCTGACAGACAAAAATGCCATGGGGCGCAGTCACAGGGGGACATCCAAGAACACTACTGGATCCCTATAAGGAATATCGGAGAAAAATCCTCTCGCACTTCTTGCAGAGGGAGGGGAAAGGAATGATTTTGAAATATGCCAGAGCACTCTGTTCTTTTTTTTTTTTATTATGAAATTTATTGAGGCGACATTAGTTAATAAGGTTATATAAGTTTCAAGTGTACAGCTCCGTAGCACATCTGAGCTGTGTGTTTCATCGGGTGCTCACCACTCAAAGTCTGGTCTCCTTCTGTCACCATATATTTGACATATTTGACCCCCTTCACCCTCTTTAGCCTCCCCCGCCCCCTCCCTCTGATTACCACCATACTGCCGTCTGTGTCTAAGAGGGTTTTTTGTTTGTTTTGCTTTTTGTTTGTTTGTTTGCTTTCTGTTTTATATCCCCCATATGAGTGAAATCCTAGGGTGCTTGTCCTTTGCCATTGGACTTATTTTGCTTGGCAAGATACTCTCAAGATACTACTTTGACATAAGTTGAAATACTGCTATTTGCAACAACATGGATGGATCTTGAGGTCACTTTGTTCTTGCGCCTAGGATTAACTAGTCCCCCAGAGCCTAATCGGTTGGGGTATCATCAGAACCTAACAGATCTGAGGGAGGGAAATACCCCAGTTTGGCTCACTCTGGTTATCCTGACACACCTAGGAGTGACTGGAGAAAAATACTGAAAAACACTGGTAAAGTTCACAGTCCAGAGGCAAAGACTGGAGATTTCATCACAGGACTAGAGAATGCTTCTATGTGTATCTTTCTATTTAAAATGGGGTTCTTAGAGACAACATATAGCTGGGTCTTGCTTTTTGATGTGCTTTGAAAAAATTTTTTAATTGGTATGTTTGGGCCATTCACATTCAAAGCGATTGTTTATGAAGTTGGATTAATATCTATGATATTTACTGTTTTCTATTTGTTGACTTGTTCTTTGTTCTTATTTTTGTTTTCCACACTTTTTTGCCTGCCTTTGGGGTTTCAACTGAGCATTTTATATCATTTCTCTTCTCTCCTTTCTTAGCAAATTAATTATACTTCTTTTTAAACTTTTTTTAGTTATTGCCCTAGAGTTGGCAATAAATGTTTACAGCTAATCCAAGTCCACTTTCGAATAACATTTATACCACTTCACGAGTAGTGTACATGCTTTATAATAACAAACTAATCCTAATTCCTCCCTCTTGTCCCTTGTATTATTTTGACATTCATTTCACTTATATGTTAGCATATATGAGCACGTATATATCTACGTAGATACATAAGACATATACATGAGCATACATTATCAAATACATCACTGGAGTTATTATTTTAAATGAACTGGTTTTTGTTAGAGCAATTCCGATTAAGAAAAATAAAAGTTTTTATTTTTCCTTCACTTATTTCTTCTTTGACACTCTTCCAAGTTTTCTGAATTATGTCATTTCTTCCTGTCTGAAGAACTTTGAACATTTTTTGCAAGGCAGGTCTGCTTGCAACAAATCCTCTCGACTTTTGTTTGTATTTGTCCTTCACTCTTGAAGGTAATTTTGAAAGGTATAGAATTCTAAGCTGGTGGAGTTTTCCTCCCAACTCTTGAACTATTGTACTCAACTTTCTTATTCTTCGTGTGCCTTCTAGGAGAAGTTGAGTGCAATTCTTATCTGTGCTTCTATTAATAAGGTGTTTATTCCTCTGACTTCTTTCAAGATTTTTTATCTTTGATTTTATTAAGTTTGAGTATGATGTGCCCAGGTGTAGTTAGTTAGTTAGTTAGTTTTTCCCTATATCCTTCTCGGTGTTTTCTGACATCCCTAATTTGTGGTTTGGAGTCTGATATTATTTCAGGGGGAAATTCTGTCATTGTTTCTTCAAATATCGCTTCTTTTCCTTTTCTCTTTCTTGCCCATCTGGCATTCTCACGGCACATATGTTACATCTTCTTCAGTCGCCCCACAGTTCTTGGATCATGTGTTCTTTGTTTTTTCTCAGTCTTTTCCCTCTTCGTTCTTCAGTTTTGAAAGTTTCTGCTATCACGTCAAGCTCGGAGACTCTTTCCTCAGTCATGTCCAGTGTCCGATGAGCCCACCACAGGCATTCTTCATTTCCATCACAGTATTTATTGCTCACATTGCCTTTTTATTCCTTCTTAGAATTTTCATATTTTGGGGGGCAAGTTTTTGCTTTCCAATGAAGAGACACACACCAGAGAAGAGCTGCTGGGATGGCCTCTTCTTCTTTCTTCCTGTCTTGAAAACAGATGGACCTAATGCTGGAGCTACTAAAGTTGTCTTGTGCCGTGAAGAAACAAGCATGAAGGAAAGCAGAGCAGACGTACAGGAAGCCTGGGATCCCAACGACAACCAGGAGCTCCCGAACTAGAATCAACAATTACACTTAGGAGTTTTCTCCCACAGAGCTAGACTAGCTGCCTCCTTGCCTCTTCTCCAGGCTTTGCGCTCGCGAAGGGGAGCTTGTGTGTTATTCATCCTAAACACTTAGCACCATTCCCGCTCCATGCTCAAGTCTCAGAAAATGGCTGTTGAATATGACATGCCCAGGTGTAGTTAGCTTGTTCGTTTCTCCCCTTATCCCTCTTGGTGTTCTCTGAGCATCCTGCGTCATCTCCACTCTGTGGTGGACGCTGAGCCCAGTCATTCTGAGGCTGCGGTGTCCTTTCCACCCTGCTCAACGCCCAGCGTGTCCATTCTCCCTTCTCTTTTATGCCTCGAAGCATCATGCCCATCAGGCTGCTGTGTATAGGCACTTACGGTGAGGATTTGAGAGCAATGGATGAAGATGTCACCACAGCTCAGAACAGAAGCCAATTCAAGTGAAGTTCGATACTGGACATCACTCTCTCAAGTTCTTCAGTGATCTGCACCTGGAGAGCCTCACATTGGTTTTCTTTCACTGCTCTCCATCTCTCTCTCTCTCTCCATCTCTCTCTCTCTCATCGTCTCCCTCCTCTCTTTCTCTCCCTTCCCTACTCCAGAGCTTGCTACCTGTATTTCCCACCTCATTACATAAAAATATTAACTAGTTTAACTCTCATGGGCTTTCTAATGTACTGGGCTTACTTTTGAACGTCCAGGGTTTCTTGCCAAACAAAAGTGCCATTTATCTCTGATGACACTTGGCAGAAGTTTTGAAATTCATTTTTCTTCTACTTCTGCAGGATCAATCTCTTAGGCAGGGTTGACTACACCCTGTAATCTGTGCATTAGGGGTGGAAGTAAGTGAAGCAGTCCTCATTCTTGCTACAAATAGTGGTGGCAGGCAGCGGGCGGGCGGGGAATGAGATGATTTATTCTAGAAAAGACAAAGCAAAGAAATAATTTAATAGGCTTCCAATAAAAATTTTATTAGTATCTTGAGAGAGGAGAGTAGTAGCTCTGATAATCCTACAGTTCTGAACAATATTGAAATACATGTTTGCACAGTTGACTTGACTAATTTTATAATGAGTTCATGTTCACCTGCTTTTTGAGAATATATTAGCTGAGTCAGAAAAGGAGATGGTGCCATGTGGAATGGCAGGGGAACTTAATCTAGAATTTTTTTTTTAATGCCATTAAGTGGCTAATTAAGAACCAACTATCCATGAAGAGTTATTATATAACCATTCCTCAGCCCCGGGAAAGACAGAAGCGGGGTGAGGAAGGGTAGGAGGGGAGTAAGAGAACAGTGGGGATGAGTGGGTGTCTTTCGGCTTGTGATGTTGAGTGTCTTTCCTGTGCCTTTAAACGAGAGTCACAAAGTCTTTCCGAGACAACTTGTGAATATCTTCATTCACTCTGCTGAAACTATGTATCTAGAAACTGGTAGCACAGTCTAGCTATATATGGCATCCTTCAGCTGAGGCCAGCGTTTCTTGGAATAACTTCCACTGAACTTCTGAGAATGAAACAGAGACCAAGTTACTGTACGCTCGACTTTCCCCTGACCGCCTCCCGTACGTTATTGTCCTGAGGATAGTGTAGCATGAACACACAACTGGAAGAAGAAGAAGAAGAAAAGGAAGACCATTCCTCTGCCTTACAAGAAGAGTGGCAGTGACAGAAATCCCGGTTTGCACAGCCCTGTTCTGTGCAACGCACTCCTGTCCCCACCCCAGGAGTCTGTGTGGTCTGGGGATGAGTGACCCAGGTTACATCCAAAGTTCTGCTAGCAGGGGCCTGCACTCTACTCCACCCCAAACAGCAGGATTCTAGGTTCCACAAGAATGAAAGAGGGAGATGAAGGTTGCCTCGAATGAAGGGAGGCAAGAGGATTAGGTAAGTGGGTGGAGAGGAGGAAGTGGGGAAGCCACGTTGTCAAAGCCTAGAGTGTTGGTTAAAGGGGATGGGCTCATGGGTGCCTATTAGAATAATTACTAGTATTATTATAAAAATAATTAATTAACTAAACACGCAAAAGCAGGGTATGTATGAACATGCAGTGATGGAGTGCGTCAGGAATCGAGGATGACGATCAAACCAGCGCCGAGATCCCGAGAATGGAAGGGGAAAGGAGCAATAACGTTCCCCTCCCACGGCAGCGTTGAATTCCTGACGCGTACTGATAAACTTGAAAACACCGAAAGGAATTCAAGAGGGAAGCAAGCGCCGCTGGCTGGGCGGGTGACCCTCCCCACGAGTCCTGTGAACACGCGGATCAGGTGCCTTGCTCAGTCCTCAGGGAGCAGGTGGGTTTGGTGCCACGGCTGTCTCACGGGCGGGAGAGCTGAAGCTCAGGGAGATTAGAGGGCGTGCTCAGGGTCTCAGGGTTAGGGAACAGGGTCTAATATTCAAAGCCTGAGCTCTCCGCCCTGTCCCAGGGCACCGTGGAGCCTGGCGGCTGGCCGGCTGGCCGGGCAGGAGAGCCGTCACTCGGCTCCCTTGCCCCGGCCAGGTTTGCGGACGACGGTGTCTGCCGTGACCCTTTAAGAGGTTGGGGCACAATAACGGCAATAATCCAGCTCCACACGCCGTTTCCTAGAAAACTTTGTTTGCTGCAATCGAAGTGCTTTTTCCAGGAACCGAGTTTTTTAAGTTTCTAATATCAAACAATATTAAAACCGTGCCACGGTATCATCTGTTTACCAAAACGTCAAAAACAACAATAACAGCAAAGCCCCACACTTGGTATAAAGCGCTCTGAGGACTCTCAAGAAGAAAATGTGGTGACGAACAAGGGTGGGTACCCAACACAAGGTCAGGTGACCTCTCTCTGCAGGAATCACTATGGTGTCCCTTAACTAGACAGTCTTGAGCCAATACTGGAGTTTGAAATCAATTTAGTAGACCTTAGCCAGGCTTTAAAAAAAAAAAAGTATGGTATAGGAAATAGAATTAATTTATGTAATAGGGTAAGCACCAAACAGTCATCTCAGCGTATGTGTGTGCTTGCACAGAGGGCCATGCGCGCACGGATGGATGTGCATTGCATTGTGGACTTGAAAGCCCTTCTGCATGACCCCCTCAGAGCATCAGTGAAAATCTCCGAGGTGTTAATGAAAAGGTAGCTCGGTGGGAATGCAGGAAAAACTCATAACATTCATGGTCGCAGCCCTGCGGTGGCCTGGAACACCAGATGCCATTGGCCAAGCTGCCTTTTCTCCATGCGTTGTTCTCAGAGGGACCTTGTGACCATGTCCTGGGACCCCAGAAAGGCAGAGGAGGGCAGATGTGTTCACTGCCCTTAGCGCAGCCCTTAGCAGATGCTCAGACGGTGCGATGGAGAGCGTGAGTCTGCTCGCTCTGCTCTCTCCTTTGCTTCTCCGATGGTATCCAACACTACTTCAAACCGACCATGATTCCTTTAGCTGTGTTACTGTCCCCGATCAGATTCCTGTGTCCAGCTTGCGGCTTTGCGCTTCTCTGCTCCGTACAACGTGTATAGATTTTGTTGTTTCGCTCTTGGAGGACGATCTCGTTTTCCTGCATTCCCGATGCCAAGTTCTTTAGACGTTCCCTATAGCTGTCAAGGGCTCACAATCTCCTCCCAGGCTACAGTCACTTAAGAGCAGAGTCAGAGTTAAGATCCAAGTTCATGCGGAAGGAAGTTCCTGGATGTCCTGTTAGAACGCCTCTATTAGACATCAGTGTTTCACAGAGCGCCTCAGAGAGATCCAAGTCTTCACCAAATTCTACATCTATTTCCATCTCCCAGAGCAGTTGTCTTGCCCAAGAGAGGACATTGTTTCCAATTTACACCATGGGAAAGGGCACCTTCGGGAAATTTCGTCTGGGGCCCAGAATTTCATCTCAGCACTGGGTTAATACTTTCATTTGGGTTACTCCTGAACCTCCATCAGGGTAGAATACGTCCTCCACTGCCCCTTTCATAATTGCTGTGAAAAGCGGCTCGGGTGGGTTTGCTGCAGAAACGCAGTGAAGTTCGATGTCACCGCTTGAAAACAGAGACGCCCCGTTCCACCCACTCCAGCCCTGAGCCATTCTCTCCGGTCACCAAGGAGCTGAGCAGGGCAAAGGCTGATTCTCTTTGCCTTTTTCTTCCACTACTTGTTCTTCCTCTTCCACTGCCTTCCCACAACTAACCCTGGCTTTCCCCTTCCTTTTCTCTTTTCTCTTCTCTCTTCTCTTTTCATGTGCTCAAAGACAGGCTACCTTTCAAAGCCTTTCTTTGCTCAGTCGGTCCATCCATGTCCCCTCGGCTACTCGAATGCACAATTCACTTTCCAGCTAAGACGACAGTGCAACTTGCACAGTTGAGAATGTAAGCCAGGAAGCCAGACTTCCTGGGACGGAATCTCAGCTGCCTGGGAGGGTTATTTAATTTCTGGGTGCCTCGGTTTCCACGTCTGTAAAATGAGGGCGATGCCAATAGTCCTTAACCCACAGGGATATTATGAGAAGCAAAGGAATGAACATATGTGAAGTGCTTAGAAATGTGGCTAACACATATAAGAGAATTTGTTGGGGTGGAGGGGAACCCTAAACATGTCACGGGTGGGTAGGAATAAATAGGAAAGTGAAATGTCCCTTAGAACACAGATCATATTCCACACTCTGTTCCTTTGATTAAAGATAGGGGCTTGGCTGCATCTCTGTTTCCTTCTCCTAAATATTCGACCTTGTATCTGTTCTTTTTATGTAAGCTGAACTTAGTCCAGAAGTATTTGCTCATTTTCTTGCTTTTATTTGTTCAGATTTGCTACCATTTCCTCTCTGCAGAGTGAAATATCTGGTCCCTTTTGTGATGAGAAATCTCTGGCCAGTTTTTAGTGTTTATATTAATGACTATTTGTGCTCATGAGATCCATAAGCTAAATGACCGCCCTTGTGGTATATAATTCGAGTCCTAAGGTATGGGGAGAAAAATGCCAGAACAGCATGGGGCAGAAAAAAGTAAACATCTCTAACCCACCGACAAAATCCCCTTCCTCCCGTATCCAGTCTTTAATTACAGAACCATATTTACATACACATTTAGATAATTACACGTTTATACGTCATGTCTCCCTTAGATCATAAGCTAGTGTCTGGTCCATATTATGTATTTTTTGGTGCTCAAAATGGTGCTATACTTACCTATGGGTGTATAAGTACAATTTGCAGACAGACTGAGGTGGTTTATGCAAATCAACATACATATACCGTATATTAAGCTGGTTTGATAAATATGGAGTCGGTGAAATTTATGAGTGTTAAATGACAAAAATTAAAGGAAAGAATTAAAGAAAATGAGAGTGGTTTTCATTTTTCTAATTACATTTTCTGCAGGAAGATCTGAAAGGCAATTTTAAGCACATTTTCATATGTATGTGGAAGGAATGTGTGTGTGTGTGGCATATGTGAGGCATGTCTATGTGTGAGGAACCTATGGATATGTATATGTAAACACACGCCCCTACCTCATGCATGAATTAAGACATTAAGTCAATGTGCCCACAGCAGAATATCACGTATAGCCAAAATTACTTTAGAAAACTGCATATATCACTTGGGGCCCCATGCTTAGAATCTTAAAAACTAAGGTTTACCTTCTTTTATTTCTATTTACATTCTGTCTGTGGCCTTGCTCCCTCGGGAGCATTAAAGTCTAGAGGGTAGTTTGAAAGGGAGGTTCAGGTAATGAGGCAATTTTTTTTCCCTTTTTTTGCACACTGAAATTTATGAAAATTAAATGCTTTTATTTATTTATTTGTTTATTTTTATTTTTTATAAATTATTTTAAATTACAGTCAACATTCAGTATTACATTAGTTTCAGGAGTACAGCATAGTGGTTAGACATTTATGTAACTTACAAAGTGATCCCCCCAATAAGTCTAGTACCCCCCTGACACCATACATAGTTATTACAATATTATTGATTACATTTTCTATGCTGTGCTTTACATTCTCGTGACTATTTTTAACTGCAAGTTTGTATTTAATCCTTCCACCTTTTTCACCCAGCCTCCCAACCCCCACCCATCTGGCAACCATCAGTTTATTCTCTGTATCTATGAGTTGTTTGTTTTGTTTTTTAGATTCCACCTATAAGTGAAATCATATGGTTTTTGTCTTTCTCTGTCTAACTTATTTCACCTAGCATAATACTCTCTCAATCCTACCATAATTTCACAAATGGTAAGATTTCACTTTTTTATGGCCAAGTAATGTTCCATTGTGTGTGTGTGTGTGTGTGTGTGTATCACATTTATCCATGGACACTTAGGTTGCTTCCATATCTTGCTATTGTAAACAATGCAGCAATGAACGTAGGAAAACAGAATCTTTTCGAATTAGTATTTTGATTTTCTTCAGATAAATAAACACCCAGAAGTGGGATTGCTAGGTCATATGGTAGTTCTACTTTAATTTTGGGGGCAACCTCCATACTGTAAAACAAAATCTTTTAAGTGTAACTTCATAGTATAGGTATGTGTGTGTGTGTGTGTATGTGTGTATATATTTATATGGCATATTAGAATTTAAACACTTTTCTTTATCATTTTATTTAATTCTTACAACAAACCTGTCAAACAAAGTTTCTATTTACAGAGCAGGAAACTAAGAATTTTGAAAGGATTTGCTCACAGCTGGTAGGTGGTAGAACCCTATGGTAGAGACTGGGAAAGAAGCTTAAGATGTGACACTTCTCCACTACCTCTCCCAAAGCTCATCACCAATCATAACGAAGGAAGTTTTGAAACTATGGATCTATAATGGCCCTTTTACAGCATCGTATGATCACAGGAAAGGCAGTGCCCTTAATTAAATCCTTCTATTTACAGAGGGGAAAATTAAGCTTAGATACGCCAAGAAACTTACCTATTCCATAACTTGTGGAAGACAAAGAAAGCAACTGCGGGCTCCCCACTCCCAGCCCTTTTACTACCTTGCCTCCTTCTGCTCTCACCAAGGGGCCGGGTCTCAGAACGCAGTCAGAATATCCTCCACTGATAAGTAGCAAGACTATAATGCTAAGAAGAAGTATCAACTTGGAAAATGACAAAGAGCGTGCGTAATTTAAAATTTTACAGGAAGACACATATTTTTTTTCAAGTTCGACTTGCCTTGTCAATTAAGAAATGTAAATTAAAAGAACCCTTTCGATCCAGTTGGCAAAAAAAAAAATTTTTTTTTAATGCTAATATTCATTGTTTTGAAAGATGGACCTCACTGTGTGACAGACACTCTCTTAGCTGGTAGAAATAAAACTGTTCCAATCTTCCAAAAAAGCAATTAAATATTGTGTATCTTAGAAACTTAAAAATGTTTAAGGTTTTTGATCTAGCAATCTGAATCCTAGGAAAAATTTCCCAAAGATAATCAGATATGTGGCCAAAGGATATTACTTGCAATGTTATTTAAAATAATGAAAAATTGATGATCATACATGTTCCCAAGTAAAAGAAATAATTTCATAAAATCGTGTAATTCATGTGATGTGTTATAATGCAGCTGTTAAAATCATAGCTTCGGATATTATTTTATAGCTTGGGAAAACATTTATGATATTAAGTGAAAAGGAAAATCCAAAACTGTATATAATCAGATTCCTACTTTATTATTAAAAGTACATGGAGAAAAAGGGCTGGAAGAAATCAATTAGCCACTAACATTTCTGGATGGCGAGCTTTGGAATATGCCCTGCACACAGTAAACCGTGCAATTTTGCATATACATTGCTCAATAAACCCGTGAATGAATTGTGGGATTATGAATCATTTAAATTTTCTTCTCCATAGTTTTCAGAATTTTCCAGATTTTGTGCAATGAGAAAGTATTCTTTTTATTATCATAAAAATTTGCCATTATAGAAATGTATAGTATGTTGACACTGAGCAGAACAGAAAAAAGTAGGCTTTTTTTTTTTTTTTTGGTCAATATCCTTCATTATTATTGTTTTCCAAAAGTTCAGGTTATTTGGGACTCAATATTGGCTCAGTGCCCTTTGCATGGAAAGGCTGATAGATAAAGATCGGTTTGCCCTCCATTCCCAGTCAGTGCTCCTGGTTGATAGAATTTCTTCCTTCAAGACCCTCTGCTGAAGAGCACCCTTGCCTTTGCCAGGGTTCCCCTGAGAAACTGAACCAGTAGAAGCTATAGGTATAGATAGATGTGCATGTAGAGATTGATCATGAGGAACTGGCTCACATGACTGTGCAGACCGAGAAGCCCCACAATCTGCCCTCTGCAGGCTGGAGGAGGCCCAGGGCAGCCAGTCCCGATCCAAACCGGAAGTTCCTGGAATGAGAGGGGGAGCTGGCATGGGGTTGGGGTGATCCCGTAAGGTTCCAGACAGAGTCTGAAGGTCTGGCAACTAGGGGTGCTGATGCCCAGGGGCAGGAGAAAATGGGTGTCCCAGCTTAAGCCAAGAGAGCAATTCCTTTCTTCCCTCCGCCTTTTTTGTTCTATTTGGGTCCTTGATAGATGGGATGATGCCACTCACATTGGCACTCAGTCTACCGATCCAAACGCTAATCTCTTCTGGAAACACCCTCACAGACACACCCAGAAATGATGTGTTACCCGCTATCTGAACATCACTTAGCCCAGTCCACATAAAATGAATCATCACAGCCCTCGGAATTAAAATCACTATAAAAAAGCTCTTTCCAGTTTTGCAGAGAAATTTTTGTGTTACTGCATGACTTTTAGATGCTTGTATCATTTCCATATGAACAGAGACATGTGTATTCCCGGAGGGCAGACTGTAGTTTAGGCTGTGTCTGTGCTATGAGGTCTCTACATGAACCTCCTGGCCTGCACGGGAATAGGACTTATATGACCTCAGTCTCGTTGGTATCATACATTAACCAAGTGACTTTAAATATACTAGGGATCACAGAAGGGGCTCTCACTGGAGGGTTATGGATGGCTCGGTTCAACCCATTTCTTGTTTCTGAAAAATAATTCTAAGCTTGAATCCTATAGTTAGAAGCCAGTTTGGTTATACTCGTATGAGGGTAGCCCAATTCCCTTCCATGTTATGATTTTTTTTTTTAGAAAGTCAAAAATAAGTTGCTATGCTTCATTACTAAGCATGGGCCAACTGGTGTGGAAATTGTGAAAGATGGGTCTTTAGTAAGACCCATCGCCCACTTATTTTTCATAACTTAGTAATTTTTCATAGTCTTTCATAATTTAATAGGGCAGAAATTGTCCTTGAAATTATTATCAAATCATCGCTGACTTTCTTGCAAAGGCAAATGGAAAAATAAAATTTTTTACTAGATATGGGGTTACAAATTGGGAAATTACTGAGAATCCAAGGCAACCTTATATACTTGTTCTAAGCAAAGAGATTATAATAAAATAATTTTGACATTTAAAAAAAGAGAGAATCGTTACATAGCTAAAGTCAAATAAGACATTCTTGTGTCAGCCCACAAAGCAAGATTCCGCCTTGTTCCTCCTCTTAAAGACTCCATTAGAACTTATTGCATATTTTATAAGTAATTGAGCTATTAAGATTATTTTGAACAGTGAGCTTATCTGCCATTGCAGGTTATTAAAAAAATCTGTATCTATATATAAATTAGCTAAATGTGATATTAAATTTGGTTTCTATGAACATCTATATAAGAGTCGAGCTGAGAACAACATGGAGCATTGTGTCTGACTCAATTCAATATGGATACACGTGAGAATTAGTTAGGCACCTCTAGGCCACAAACAGTAGCTAAATATATTAGCACTTTATTTCTGAGGCGCAACGAGCAGTCTTTTGCGTCAATCAGAGGGTGAAAAAAATCTCTCACTAAGGGAACAAGCACTCACTCTGGGCAAGGATCAGTGCTGAGTGGTTTACCTCCATGACACACCAAATAATAAAATTGCCTGTTGTGAGCATCAGTTCTAAAGGCCTTCCAGACACTTACTCACTTTCTCTTAAGTTCCAAACAAATGTTCGTTGAGCATCTCCTAGGTACTATGTGCTATGGGAGAAAAATACTTAAGCAGGCAATGACTCAAATCCTGATCTTGTCTGCAGGATGCCTTCTCTCAAGTCAATAGGAGGGCCCCACATCTACTCAAGCAATCACAACCCAGGAAGTGTCCAGTGTAATTAGCAGAAGTTACAGAACAGTTATCTTCGAGTTACACTGCTGTGGAAGTTTGAAGGAAAGACAAATCCTATTTTAACTGGGTTTAAGCATTAAATCGTCTAGGAGGATTATCAAATTGGCAGGGATTAGATTATTTTATGGGTAGATTGCTATCACCTTCAATTATCTTCAGCAAGGGTTTCTAAACACCGTTGATTATACAGACCAATAGTAAATACCATTATGAGTAGCATCTCCCAAGTATGTACATTTGTATTTTGTTCTATAGGTGTATTGCTGTATTAACATGTGTATCACAACGTACCCAAATATTTTTAAAAGATGAGCTAAGTTTGAAATAAATAATATTTGAAAATATTATTAATTTCTATTCATGGCAGAAATGTTTTTCTTGAATATGCTCGTTTTAATCAGTGCAATGTGTTTGAATATGCTTCATTATTTTTGAAAATGATAGCTTAGCCTCTTATGATACAGCAAGTGGAAGGTCTTCTAAGTTCAGTTTGTTTTGCCATTGATTTTAGTGGCTGTTACAGTTGAACAAGATATTTCACGGACACAATATAAACTCGATAGGTACACCTCAAGAGAAATTTAGGCGTACAATAGTAGATACACCTCTGTATTTCTGGTAGTCTTCTTGATATTTTCAGTTTGGTGGGAACAACTTCTTGTTTGATTGTAATAGATTGTCCTTGTTTTACTGGGCAATGTGGCTGAAGAAGCTTTGCTCTAGAAACACAAATAGCTTCGCCATCATCTCGTTCAATTTTGCTTGCCTTAGTAAGACGGTCAATCAGAAGGGCTTTTCTTTTTTTCTTTTCTGTAATCTTTGAAAGCCAGGTATATGTAGTGAGGACTAGTTTACATAAAGTTAGATACTGTGATCCATAAATCCACTTAACCTGGCATAAATAAATGGCCACATGTTGCCAGACACTGGAAAAGCAGGAAGGAGCAGGATGCCACTGTCAACTTCCCCCGCCCCTCCTCCCGGCACCCAGGTGTGAAGCCTCTTGCTCCTCACAGAAATGGCCCCTACGGTCAGGGAGGCCTGACCATCTGACATCTCTACCCAGTGTTGGTGCTGCTGTCAATCCATATATTGAATATTCATAATGCGTATTTCCCTAATTTTTAAGATCATCAATTTTTACAGTTTCTAATATTTTCTTCTCATACCCCACCCAATGACGGTGTTGAAAATCCCAAGAAGTGCACATCACACCCCACTTGGAGACCTTCCAACGAGAAGACAGGCTCTCCCCTTCGCAAGAGAGCCGGGGGACAGTGGAGGGGCTGGACACCCCAGCACGAAGCCGAGTGTGGCACTTGTTCAGTGGCACAACTCCAGGTGTCAACAAAGCCAGATGATCATTATATTGCAAGAACTTGACTTTCGAGAACTTTTCTTTAAGTCTCCTTGAACGTGTGCCGGTAGATTCGTGAGGTTGGCGGATTGGAGGCCTCCTCCCGGGACAAATCAATGGTGCAGCACAGAGCAGGAGGCGCCGACTTGTTCGCCATCAGCATTAGAAGCTTGATAAACAGTTTTTCTATTAAAGGCCAAATTCTGTGTTTGTAGATGTCAAAACAGATGGTCCATGTTGTGCTTTTCTTACTTCTCAGACTCAAAATGAAACACTGCCCTCCCTAGGATTTCCTTTCTTCTGAGGACGGTCCCCATGTCTCTAAGGTCTTCCTAATATCCAGTCCGTTCCCGCTCCTTCAAAGGACAGAGATGTCCTGCCTTTGCTATTTAATGCTTGTCATAGTCCAGCCGCTGGACGCCAGCTGTGTCTCCCAGCTCTCTTAACTCATTAGGCAGCATCTCACATTCTGGAATTTCTATCCGCCTGAGAATATTTGTATGATGCCGAGACTCCAGTTCAGCTCTGAGTTCAGGTATATTAGCTGTTCGGTGTCATCCAAATGGGAACCACACCTAGATGCATGGTCATTAACCTTTTTGGGGTCATCAGCTCCTTTGAAGATCTATGCAACGTTTAATCAGAAAAAAATGCTCGAATATAAATTACGCATAGAATTTCAAACAGAGGGGTAGTTTATATGCCTTCTGAAGTTCATCCTAAACTAGGACTTTTTTAAAAACTAAATTTGCTGAGTTGATTTCCTACAAACCAACGCATAGTGAAACAGGTTGTTTTTAGGTTTTTAAATTTTTATTGCAGTTTTTTTTTTCCTGTGGATTGGTTTTGAACAGTTATAGAATGTTTATGGTATGTCTATTTATACTTCCCTAAACCGTTAAGGACTGTTTATTATGGCACAATGTTTATCCTAAAAGACATAGTTACAAAGGCTTCTGCTTTATAATTTCGTTGTCCGTGAAGCCTGTGGCCTCTCTCCCCGTCTTCCTCACAAAGCGAACCCTGATTTTATTACGGGTGGTAAAGCGCCCAGTTGAAAACCTACATTTCCTAGCCTCCCACCGTGAACAGGGGTGGCCAAATTATTGCCAGTGCTGACTTCAGGAATGCTCCTTCAAAGGGCCTGACTCAGCTGGCATGTGCCCCTTTCCTCTCCCCCTCTCCCCTAGTCTTTCTTCTTTCTTGCCCAGAATACAGATGCGATGGCTGGAGCTCCTGCAGCCACCTCACAGCCACGAGGCAGACTCGAGAACGGAAGCTATGCTCTCCGTAGATGGCAGAAAAAAGAACAAGGAGGCAGAAATACATATAACCTGGAAGCCTCTAACTAGCCCCAGGCCTCCTTCCTTTGGACCTCTGGTTTTCAAGTTCCATGAGAGAAAAAGGAATTCTGACCTTTGCTAAATATATAAGTAGGTGTGTGCGTATGCACACACACACACACACACACACATTCAAGTAACTTAACACATTTCTTAACTAATACAAACGTCATACATATATTTTTTAAAGTCTATGAATGGTAAATAACAAATTTGTCCGCGTAAAAAAACACCTGATAGTTTTGGCAAACTCAGAAAAGTCTTTTGAATATGAGTTATTAAGCAACTTATTTGTAAATTATTATCAAAAATATATATTGGTGTTTAGCATACAAATAATACATTCTTGCAAAAATCTCCAGCTTAGAAGCATTACTATCCCTTAGTGTCTCATTGCACTTCCTTCTTATCCCAAAACCTAATTCCTAAGAATCACCACTTGCATGAATTTCCCATTGCTCCTATAACAAATTATCACAAACGTAGTGGACTTAAAAAACAAAAAAAAACTCCACAAAAATATCACCCCTGGTTCTGGAGGCTGGAGAGCCAAAGGGGGTGTCTCTGGGCTAATGGCAAGGTGCTGCCAAGACAGAGTTTCCTTCTGGAGTTTCCGGAGGAGAATCAAGTTTCCCTGCCTCCTTCGGCTTCTTGAGGCGGCCGGCATTCCTCAGCTGCTCGCCCCCTTCCCTCTTTAGAGCCAGCAATGGCGGGTTGAGTCTTTCTCACGTCGCATCGCTCTGACACTGATTCTCCTGCCACCCTCTGTCACTTACAAGAACCCTCAGGATTACACTGGGACCATCCAGATAATTCAGAATAATCTCCCCATTTCAAGAGCCTTAGTTTAGCCATATCCGCAGAGTACATTTTCTCGCATCTATATGCCTTATGTGTATATAATGGGCATGTAATATACGTATTCATACGTTCTGGGAATCTTTCTGTAGCAAAGTTAAAAAGAAGGAAGACAGAAGATTCTAGGCCTCCCTTCTAAGGCTAACTGAATGGAAAAATGAAAGTGGGAATTTCAAGAAGAAACATTCTCATCTAGTCACAGATTGTAGGTCAACATGATGTCTTACGAAGCAGTTGCTATCCAATTGTGCTTAGTTTAGCTCCATTGGTAACACCGGGAGCGGTCTGCAGTGGACACGTGTGGTTATTTCACTCCTTAGCATCCATTTCTCAATTCCGAATCCCCTTGCAGAATTACCACTTCCGATGGATAAAGTTTGTTGAGATTAAAAGAGGCACCTTGCCCACCTCTAGCTGAGGGCGTCCCCAAAACCCAAGCTTGGCTAATCTAATGCTCCCCCTCCATAATTTAAATTTGGATCAGAGTGTATGGACTGACTGCTTGTGTCCCCCACAAATTCTTAAGTTGAAGCTCTAACTCAGTGTGACGATGTTTGGAGATAAGGCTTTGGGAGGTAATTAGATTTAGATTAGGGCATGAGGGTGGGGGTCCTCACGATGGGATTAGTGGCCTTATAAAAAGAGGAAGGCAGAAAGATCCCCCTGTCCCATGCCCACGTGCCAAGAAAAGTCCGTGTGAGGGCACAGCCAGAAAGCAGCAGTCTAGAAACCAGGAAGAAAGCCGTCACCAGGAACCAAACCCATCTGCTCCTTCATCTGGGACTTCCCCATCTCCAGAACTGTAAGAAATAGATCTGCGTTGTTTAAACTCAATCTATGGTATTTTATTATGGCAAATGGCGTAGCCTACGACACAAAGTGACAATTCAACTGAAATGCAGCTCACGTTCATTTATCACTGCAGCGACTCTACGAAAATTAAAAACAGGAGTACTCAGTGAGATATAAAAACAACATTGAAACAAGTCTCCAGAACTGTATCAAGAAAACTGTTAAGAATTGTCAGTTCTGCTGTGTTAGAGAAGAGCCATTTGCTGAGATCTCTTGTTTTTGTCATTGGGGTAAGAAGGTCATGGGAGTCCCAGGAATTGCTCAGGTTTTTCAAGAACAGTGAGAGAGCCTCAGCCGTAGTAACCTGATATTACAGTTTAGGGTGATAAATTCGCTGCTGCACCTGAGAGGTGATGCCCACGTACCTCTGTGGTCTGTAGCCTGGCCATGGTGTTGAACAAACGGCTTCAGTCAATGTCCGAGCTGCGGGTGGAGTGGGGTGGGGGGGGTGGGGGCGGGGTGGGGCGGGGTGGGGCCAGCAACAGGTGAGAAAATCCCAGTAAGGGAGAACATATTCCTCGGAAATTAGTGACAGCGAAATCAACAAGGGAAAGCAGTAGATGCTTTGCCTAACGAAGCAGTGATTTTTTTCCAACGATTTGCTCAAACAACAAAAAGTAAATGCAGCACATTCATCAGAGTTGTGGTTGTAAATACCAGAAACCACCCTTGACTTACCTTGAGCATGAAAGGGGAAGAGAAGGACAGGTGCGGGGTGGGGAGAGGGATGGCCACGCCCCGGAAGGCAGCGGAGGCGGGAAAACGGGAGTGGGGACCTGGAACACTTTATGCCCCCTTCCACTGCCACCTGTCTTTGTTCTTCCAGACCAGGTTTCCCCCTGTGGAGGAGTGACAGGGCTGTTTCAGAGATCACCGCTAGAAAAGAAAGGGCTCCCCCTCCAGGCCCAGCCCCACATGAAACTCCTAGCGTGGCTTCCACGGCCTGGTGGAGCCCTCACGGAAGACAGGGCCTCGTGCATGAAGATTAACCACAGTCCTGCCCCCGCGGCAGGAACAGAGAAGTCAGGGGTCCACGAGGCCGAAATGGAGAAAGTGGGGGAGGGGCTATCAGAAGAAGCAATAAGCAGTGCCAGGTAGACAAAAACGGGAAAGGTTCGACAGAGCCTGGATAGGGGGCCAAATTCACCAAGAAGCACGTCTGGGCCTTCGACAGGGCTCTAGGAGGGAAGAATCTGGATACCATTTGTTTCCGGAAACTAACGTCCCGTCACATGTGAAGACAAAACGGAATTTGTCCAACACATGTTTACATAGTGTAAAATGAGCGAAGATTGTTTATGCCTGATTTTTGATCACTCTGTCTTTCCTGAAGACAGCACTGACATTTTCTTCCTCTGCGATTGCGGAGGCCCTTCTCGGTTTGGCTTAGCAAGACCACTTGCAGAGGGTCCTTGCTGTATGCAGGAGAGGAAGGAAGAACTGTTGGACCTTCGCCTCCGATGTGGATTTCATTGTAAGTTGCATCCTCAAGGGGAAGCTGCAGGCATTACCAGAGTTAAAATGTATGGGTCTGGAGAGATACACTTTGAAAATGTTTAAAATATAAAGAGATGTGTGTGTGGTGTGTGTGTGTGTGTGTGTGTGTGTGTGTGTAGGCATGTATGAGAAAACTCTTCTCATACATAAAGATAAAGGGGCCGAGTAACCTAATAGCTCAACAACTTTGAAAGGAAAAGAGTATAACTATTAAATTTGACTTATAACATTTATTTCTCCTGCATAATGAAAAGGCTGAGTATGTTAATCATAGTAGTTGGCCAATGATAGCAATTTCAAAATAATCCCTTGATAGCGATAGCCCTGCCAACTAGTTCTATAGTTATTAAAATATTCCTCTTCTTATAGTATAAGTATATATTACTACATTTTTCAGTTTATTTTTCCTCATTCTTTATAAACGAAAGTAACTTTTTTTTACTGTTCTTCACATTTTTATTACTACAATAAATATGTATTACTTAGACCTGTCAACTAAAATTGTATTTTTTTTTTGTAGCAAATAACAAATTAGTATAGGTAGACATGCTTATAATGAAAACTTACCGTCTCTGAGTTCCCCCCAGAGCAGACCCTAAGCTAAGGGTCGACTGGGGGTAGTTTGTTTGGGAATCCCAGGAAGCCCACGGGTGGAGTGGGCGAAGAGGGAGAAGAATAAGAGAAAAGTCGAAAGGGTGTTAATGAACAGGTTACCACTTTGGGTAACTGGGGTTTGCTCCACTGGGGGTGTCCTTAGAGATCATGTAGAACATGTTCCAGAACTAATCCATGGACAGGTGGAGAAGTCGGGGCATTTTTCTTCTGACTCTTGAGCCTCACGGTTAAAGGCTGACCCTGAAGGCTTGAGTCCCCGTACTTCCAGGCCACTCCACCTGCGGGCTGAGAAGGGCCTCAGGCAGCCAAGCCTGGCGTTTGAACACAACGCTCCGGGTAGGAAGCTGCTGCTGTGCGAGAAATGTTTGCTACAGCCGCAGGGTAACAGAGAGGGGCCCTGGGGACAGGCAGGGTATCCAGAGTGACAGCCTCGGTCCCTCCCTGCTGTAGTCGGGTCCTTTCATGCCGACCTGCAGTTGACCCTGCTACTGACATTTCCAGGTTGGACGATGCAATTTCCAAGACAGACTGACCGTGGCGGAATTAGCGGGACGAGCCCCAGGCTTCACGCTGCAGCCAGGCCCAAGGCTGTACTCTGTGCTCTTTCCCGTCCCATCCATTCCAGACGCCCCTCACCCTTGGCCAGCACTTCCTCTTTCTTAGCGGTAATAAATGCACTACATCTTTTTAGATGGAATGTCCCAGATCCTTGGGCCCCTAAAACATCCCCTGAGGTGGCAGGTCTTAGAATCTTTGTAGAGTTTCTCTCTCATCCTCTGATAGGAAGTATTTTATTAAAGCAACCAGCATACTTGTTTCTTCTTAAAAGCCACGCCCAGTTATCACGCTGTCATTAATATCACGAGCCATTATGATGTTCTGCAGGATGTCAGGATGATGGAGGTCCCTGCAGATGATATTGTAACAGAAAAGAGGAGCAGTTAACCTACCCCTAAGATGCGGTGATGAATAACGAATAGAACGCGTTCGCTAAAACAACAGCCTTTGGCATTTAGCAGGAGGCTATCGCCAAAGCAGTTTGCATTCGCAAGAGAAAGATAGCAGCGGACATCCACGATCAGCCCACACATCTCACTTAAGCAACGAGCATGCGAGCTCTTCCAGTGCCTTGGCTTGGCTTTCTTACAGCGTGCTGGCCTCATCGTAGCTGCTCTGGCATGGTGGCTCTGGCCTACCAGGGCAAACGTCTCCATGAACAAGACAGAAGCTGCATCACCTTTTATAACTCAGCTTGGGAAATCACACAACATCACTTCCACTCAACACTGGTGGCCAAGCAAGTCAAGTCCCGCCCAGATTCAAGCAAGGTGACTAGACTCCGACTCTCTCGGTAGCGTAACGGCAAGGTTTTATTGTAGAAGAGCCATTGGAATGAGGGCTATCATTGCAGCCATCTTCAGGGGAAAAAAAAAAAATCTATCACGTCTCTCATAGCATAACTCAGGCTATGCTGAGACCTGTCCCTAGTTTTAGGGATCAAGGCCATGAGGGGAGGTGGGGAAAGCCCTGGAGGCCAACAAGCATAACCTGTGAGGCATCTGCTTCAGAGGAGAACTTTGCAAGTTTTCGAGGCAACGGAAAGCTGTGCTCGTGGACGAGGAGACTTCCGCTGGCCCGTGGCTCAGAGAACTCCAGGCGTTCAAGGTCCCCAGTACATCTGTCTACCCGCCTGCCCGCCTCCCGGGCCTCAGGGCCCACGTCCTCCCTCAGGGCTCTGACTTTTGCATAAGAGGCCTGCCTGGCCTGTACTGTTAATCATCTTTGCAGGTTTTTCACCTTTACGATGAACCCCTGGCCTGAGTTTTCAGAAGTCCGCCCGCTGGCTGCAGGAAATGGAGCTCTCCGAGGAGGCTGTCGGGCTTTTATTCCCATGTCCTGCATTGACGGTTGGACGGTGTAAACCAATCATTCTCTTTCTTCATTGCTTCTGACCAGTGAATAAAAGCTTCTTTAATTCCCATGATTATTATACCTCCACATCTTTCGACATAGTGCTATCGCACAATCTTAGTACACCACAGGCGAACATTGTGACAATTGTGACCTACAAAGTGCCAGGGTTTATCACCACTCAACCTACCACCGCCCATGGCACCTTTGTTGCCTCCGGAGCATTGAGAATATACCTCCTAGGGCTGTTTCCAGTACCCGTTGTCTTAGGTCGAGTTCCTCCCAAATCCGAGACAAAGGTCTTGGGTACCAGGAATTTATTTTGGAGAATATCCCAGGAAGCATAAGTGAGAGAATGTGGAACGTGAGCGAGGAAAAGGAGAAAGTCCGATTGGTGAATGGGTTTCTCCTGTGAGCAGCTTAGGCTCAGTCTCACTGAGGACGTCCAAGGAACCATGCAGAGCGCCTCGTAACAGTCCCGCCCGCTATGGGAAAGACGGTTCTCACTCCTCACGTTGAATACCAAGGGATTCCAGGAGACCTTCGGTGAGGGCCTCGTGGTTCTGGAGGGAATGCTCAGTCAGAGGAGCAGAATGACACAGGTGCTTGAGAAGGACACTGTGAGTACACTTAGGAATGTTCCCTGTAGCTACATACAAAAGCTCAAGGGGATAGGAGGCAAGGTAGCAAGAGTGTCCGCTATACCCATGTTTTAGTAATTCACGTGAGATAATCAGCAGGACAACTCTGCTCAACATGGTCGAGGGAATGCATGCATTTACCACACCTCCATCCTGAGGCCTCTCTAAAATGACAGAAAAAAAAAACCATCTTTTTTTTTTTAATTTCATAAAACCCCAAAGATGAAAGGAACAGAAGAGGCAACGGCAGACAAAAGCTAGTGACAAAACGTTGGAAGACAGAAGGCAGATGAACAACTGGCAACAAAGTTAACCGCGGCAAGAATGGTCGCTCTGCTGTGGAAACCATCAACGAACAAGTGGACCCCCACTATAAAACCCAGAGAGGTCCATGACCTCGAAGTAGTTGCTGCCTCTGTAGGAAGGGTGCAGGAGGGACCGAAGGAAGGAAACTGGAGTTGGACCCTCAGGGTCCCTCTTCCTCTCCTGTGCAGGCAGGGCCGGCACCGTCACCAACCCAGGTGACCACAGGAGGTTTAATTTCCAGGGAAACGGAACCACGGCGTCTCAAGACTTCATGACAGCAGGTCTGGTAGAGTCTGGGAGTAAGGCTGAAAAAGGAGGATTAAATAAAGTCTACCTACCACCTCCTGAACAGTGAGACCCCAATTGTCTTTCCCTCCCTTGGATCCAGGTCACTGACAGCTGGATTTATGTTCCTGGGACAGGAGATTGGAAGGTTCCCCTCTGATGAAACCAACTGGTTTGAGAAAAAGACTAATAGACTTCGGAAGTCTCCCAGTGAAATGACCAGGCACCTGACTGACGATCCCACAGTAAATAGTAGCGATTGACAGACGCTGCAAATACACACAGGCCTTTCAATCAGCTTTTTTGGTGTCTCATTCTTAAATATGAAGAAAGTCAAAGATCACCAGTCATGTGAGTCTCTACCATAAAATGTGGAGACTAAAGCAAACAAATGAACAAAGTACCTTGCAGTGAAAAGAACATTTAAACAAACTTATTATTTATGATCTTAGAAAGAAAAGATAGTTTATTACATCAATAAAATAAGAACATGTTGTGAAATTTTAAAAAAGGAACATTTAGAGAATAAGAAATACTAAAAACGTATTTGTTATCTGACATTCAGGTTTCACTTGGTAACTGTATTTTATCTGGAAATCCTAACCTACGGGCCAGGGAAATTTAACATTTTATCTCTAGCGCAGATCTTTCTGCAAAACTACCGAAATGGACGGCTTTACATCTCCCCTTGGATGGCCCACCGAAATGCCAAGCTCAGCATGACCCAGACTGGACGCCTGACATTCTCTCCCTCCAGATCCGCTCTGCCCGTAGCTTCCCCGGAGCCCAGTTGGTAGCTGTTGACTTCCTTCCAGTCGATCAGGACAAACACATGGGGCCACCATTTCCTTTTTCTCATTCTCTGGCATCCCACATCCAATCGGTCAAAAGGTCCTGTTGCTTCGACCCCCAAAGGCATCTAGATTCCAAGCATTTCTCAAACCAGCTTCACTCCACCGTTATCCTGGTGCAAGCCGTCATCAGTTCTTGCTTTCAGTGGCCTCTCAGCTGGTCTCCATTCTCCCCTCCCCACCCCCCGCCCCTCCTCTTTCCCCCGCTACAGTCTATTCTCATTACAGAAACCAAAGGGATTCTTTTAAAATGTAAGTCAGATGTTCCTTTTCTGCTTAACCCTCTCCAATAGCTCACTCTCGTGCAGAATAAAAGCCAAACTCTTTTCCATGGCCTGCAAGGTACTCTAGCCCTCGTTACTGCTCTGATGCCATTTCCTATTACCTTCCCCTTCATTTACATCCTTTGGGCCACACTGGCGCCCCGGCTCTATCTGTTCACTCGAGGCATGTTCTCACCTGAGGGCCTCTACCTGGAGGGCTCTTCACCTAGATGTTCACAGGCATAATTCCCTCATTTTCGTTAAGTCTTTGCTCAAACGTTACCTTCTTAGTGAAGCCCAAAGTGATCACTGTATTTAAATTTGGGATTTACCTTCTCTACATCCCCTCATAACTCATGTGCCTTATTGTTTTATTTTTTTACGTGTAACTTATGCATTGTGTTTTTAAATTATTATTTAATGTAACTTATGCATTGTGTTTTTAAATTATTATTTGTCTCTTCTCCCTCACTCTAGCCCTGAATGGTCAAGGGAAAACAAGGGAAGTTTCTACTCCTTTATGTCTGTGAGTGGACTTGTCTAATGTTTCTTACGCCCACTTCCTTCTGAACGCACTTTCTTAATACTAATAAGGCCCTTGAATTTAGCTTAGTGCTGCTCCCAGCAAGATAATGCACTTCATTCAAAGAAATAAAGTGTGAAAGGTTTTTCTCTCAGGTGGGTACTTTTCATCTCCAAGGACCTCAAGATTAGATGACTCCCGTCACGTATGGCTTCGGCCAAACTATCATGATCACCATAGACATTTCTTCACAGAAACTTATATAAAATATGTTTCCCCTGTAGAGTTTGCTTCCTAAATGCCTAACTACAGGGCATTTATTAATAAAGCATCTCAGCAAATTAAATATTATGAGACAATGCATTATATTGTGCATGGCACACGGTAGATACTTCATAACTATGCTTTAGACACTCCCACATCCTCTCTTCCTTAAAATGCACTACTTATGAATCTGACATCGTTCTCCTAAGAGCTCCTGGCTTAGCATAGCTCAGGTGAGTTTAAAGCTATTACTCCATTAATTCAACTTATGAAGTAGACAGTTACCAACTGCTGTTACCCTCATTTCGTGGAAGGGGAAATGGAGTTAACTGTAAGTCAAAGTGATTTGTACCTTTTATGTATCATTGTCACAGGTGTTCGTTTCATCAGTTCTTGGTACCTTTAAGCCAATATTTGGTTGCAGTTTCATGAGAGCCTTTAAGTGAAACTAGCTGTGAGAAATCAGCCTAGCAAAAATACTTTATATTTATTACACTTCCCTAGGACCCTTGAGTATTCTACATCTCAGTACTCAAGAAATGAACAGTAAATTCTGAGGTCCATTTCATGCTGAGTGAAATGATTGAAGTCAACAGTCATTAAAGGTGATGAAAGTAATAAATTCTGCTCCATATTTCAACTGTTTTTCATCACTGCGTATGCTCATCAATCAGCAAATTAGAAGATAGTGCCTGTATTGATATTGCTATTTATTCAAATAATTTATTTAACCGCTCTCATAGACATTTAATATAGCAAAAGGGAGATTTAAAAAAATTCCACCAAATTTATTTTTTAAAAAAGATAGATATAAATCCAATCCAACATTTTAGCAGCCTCACAAATTACATTTCTAAGTACTCTAAATGAAAGCTATGAATATCAGTTCAATCAGTAGTCTCCAAACCTGGTTGCATCTGAATCATCTGGGTAGACTGAAAAAAACCAAAAATAAAAAAAGAGCATGCACCCAATCCCTAAACATTCCAGATTCAATCAGTCTGAGTTAGTGGCTCAGAATTAGTATTTGAAAAACATCTCCCTACTGAATTAGATGTAAGCAGGTTTGGGATTCGCTGAGTTAAATAAATAGTCTATTAGGTTGAAAAGAGAGTCAACTTGAAACTTCTCACCAATTGGCCACTTATTAGTGGACCCAAGGCAGACATACCAATTTCATTGCAACGTCTTCATTCGGTATGTCAGACAAATAACTTAGCATGTTAGATTTCTTTTACAAACTGCTGACCTATGCCATGTAGGGTCAATGTGGAAACATTCATAAATACACCCGAGAGAGGCTGTGTTAGACCCGTCTCTGCTGATGCTGCTATCCCTCAGGTGTGTTCCCTACCTGCAAGTTCACGAGTGCTCAACTTTCGCTTTTCTTCCCTAATACTCATCTTCTCTCACCACAGCCTCCCACATCTCCCACCCCCAACACCATCTTGCCCTAAAGTCCTCTCTTCCTTGGGAAGTAGAAAGGATGCGTGTGTGTGAAGTAATAGGCCTCAGTAAACAAAGAGCTCATGCAGGCCTCGGGTACTGATTTATTTTGATAGAGTCTTTTAAAATCACCACCCCACGTAAGTGAATATTTTTTCTTTGCTGTATTATTCCCTAATCCTTTCCCTCTACTTAATTTGTACATTGAATCATTATTGTCTTCTGATAGCTATTCTGTATTGGTCATTATTAAACTCATTTTATTGATCTCATCCTTTGCTCCAATTTTTCATGATTTTATGAGTTTTAACTTCTTTTGTATTTGTGATCCCTCCAGCACCATAGCATTGTCACATATTTATTAACATGGCCTCTAGTCCACATTCTAAGCTGCTATGATGATGATGATGCGATGTTAATGAGACTAAAAATACGGTACCATGGCGGCATTTATTGGGGAAAAAAGTTTTACCGTGACAGTAAGCCATTAATTTAACTTTTAGATTGAATTTTTTTTTTTTTTTTACCAATTTGACATCCATTTACAGCCGAGTTGCTTGATTCATGTATCTCCAGTTTTCCTCTGAGTGTTATATGAAGGCAAGTGCTTTGAACACAGTGAAATAATGCCACAAAATGCTCACTTTAACACTTTATACACATGTGTATTTCCTTTATACACAGAGCTTCTTAGTCCATCAAATAGGTAAATTCTTGACTGTTCTTCACCTCCATTAAAGGTAAAAAACAAAATTCAAAGCAACATTAAAATAACAGAAAGCCTTTGACATGAAACCTCAAAGCCTAGTGTTTATAGGTAATTCTGCGGCTACATCCTAAATTCATTCTGTGGAATCTAAGTTCTAGTCCATGCAGGATTTTCAAATTTCCCCAGAGAGCTACTTATCATTGGTACTCACTGTACATAAAAGAAGGTAAATTAATAGATTAAGAGATAGATATCCCAAAGGTTTCTGGCAATTTCAGTCAACATATTATATGTCGACATAAAAATGAGAAGCCTCAATTGTGACAGTCCGCACCTGTTCGTACCTTCTCGTCACACATTGCAGCTCTTTCTAGAATCATGAAATTTCAGAACACTTGAGAAACACGGTTAAGAAAGTTACTCTCCATTTCCATACTAATAAACAGAAGGGTGAGAAGCGTTTATATATCCCGGGCTTTTAAGCCAAGAGATGCGCCCACCCCTGTCCCCAAGACTGTCAGTTCTTTCTGCACTGCTCTCTCCCCGATCACCTCGGGGCTGGCTTCCAAACCCGGCCTTAACATGACGACTAGTTTTCAGGCTGGAAGACTCATCATTGCCGCTTGCCCAGTTTAAACCTTTTAATCCTCAATAGCTTAAATTTTATAATTTAGACTCTCTGTCTCTCTAACTGGGCTGGTCAACTACTTCTGGAAATCACATTTCTGAGGCCAGCCCCTGAGGCATTTCATCTCAGGGGGGCCTGGGGTCTGGCACCCGGCTGTGTTTACTTTAGATCCTTCTGGAAAATACAGATGGCGTCCATGCAACCACAGCCTAATTGGCCCGAAATGAAAAATGTGGTTATTTCAAACCAACAAGTTTGTCCGTTCAGCTGAACTAAGGTGCTACCCGTTTGTGATTATACGGCCTTAAGACAACTTCTGCTATACCTGGGAATGTGACAAAATGGCATTTGATGGTATAGGTTTGATCTTTTTTTTTTTTTTTTTTTTTAATAGAAAAGGCCTAAACTATCGTTGAACTAAAAGAGACTTCAAAAGTCCATTTGTTTAATGTTTTCAATTACGGAGAGACTGTGTGATGCAGACTTCCAACCATGGCCTCTGGAATTCCTTCTAGTCTCATCAACTATTAGGGCAGGAGAAAGAGACCTCAAAGAACATATAATTGACTTCTCATTTAATAGAATAAGAAATGTGAATCACAGACAAGATATGTAAAATTTCCAGAGCTTTAACTAGATCTCAGATTTCCAGTCTGGATCTAATTAATCTCCTTATTATTCCACTTGACCTCAGTGTGAAAATGTTTCTACTTTTCCAAAAATTAGTAAAATGGGGCCGTGATGCATTAGTAACAATACACAAGCATTATAAGGAAAGTAACTTAGCATATATTGGAAATCTCTAGAATGCTTTATGAATTGTAACCTATTGTGAAATAGGACCATGACATTTTAAAATTAGAAAGAACACATCATCCTCTCCGCTCCAGGTTGCATAAGAAGGCAGTGAACATGGCTTATACCTACATTAGCTTAGAGTTCATTAACCAGCTCCCGGTTTTAATTCTATCCAAAGAAGTGGCTATCAATAAACATTTCCTATTGTGTTGCATTAAAATTGATTTAAAGTGATTTTGTAACATGTATTGGTTATTTGGAAAATATTGGTTTAATGAATTATGCAGATCTTCCAAATGTTGACACATTTCACTATATGATATCAGAAACACATTCATTAATGTCACCAAAGAACTCATTTAAGAAAATCTTTAAGTATTGGGAAGCTGTCAGGCTAACAGTGGCAAATATAGATTTTCAAAAATTCCAATTTTTTTTCTCAAAAGCTCAAATTTTATCATTGGCAACAAAAACTCTCAGGTGTTTTCTTCAAGTGACAAGATCATTTCATTCATTTTTAAAAAGAAATGTCTACCGAATATATTAGTCCAAAAAGCTACACTTTCTCTGAGAATAATTTTTTCAAGTAAAAATGGTGTTCTCTGAGAAAAGCAGCTAGTTCAGCTGCGTTCAGACAATCACTCTAGACTTTTCCTTGAGACATTCATTGTAGTGAGGAGTGCAGCAAAAATGATTTATGTATACGTCTCATTTCTTCATTTAGAATATGTTAAAAACTTGCATTCAAGGGTCCAGATTTAATAAAAATAATAATTTTTGATGCTTCGTCAAGGACCTTACTAAGTGAAAATGGCGTTTTCCCCCTGCAAGTGTGTGGTGGTGAAGAATGCATGATGACCAGTACGGCTTAGGGTCACTGCCTTAATTCTGCTGAGTCACTGGCAGCTTCACGGCGTTTGCACCATGAATGCATATGCCAACAAAGCGGAAGAGGCAAATAACGCTTTGGTATTACTATAAAAATAGTTTTGACCTTACAGCCCCCCCCAAAGGTTCTTGGGGCCACCAGAAGTCCATAGACCACTATGAAAGAACCATGGAGCTTTTAACGTGTGCAGAGGCCAACCCAAAGGAGAGGCTTTTGAAGTCTCTATCATTCCAGAAGCAGGTGAAAATAAGACCCGTAATCTTAGTTTACACTCTTTTGTTATAATTTTACCTAAAGAATAATCTGTCTCACTTTCTTGCAAAATCCTTTTTTAGCTTACTCTAGGTATAGGCTAAATAGGACTATAAACGCTGGAATATCTGGATACTTAGCACCTTGTGACCAAACTGGTTTTTTTGACACTTTGACCTCTCGGATAGTGGTAGGCTGGGTCATAAAGTGTCACTGAACTCATTTCAAGGAGTGAGGCTGGAGTGTCAGGAAAGGTTAATTGATTTGAGCTCCTCTAATGATCTGTGGTTACTTGGTTTAGATTTCAGAGATTCTGGGAGGTGCTAGCAGTGGTACCTCTCCTGACATCTCACCTCCATGGGCTTTGGCCCCTTAATTAAAAGCATTTAATGTATAGCGAGATAAGGAACAATCATAAAGGTAGAGATGAGAATTTTATACAAGCTATCTTGAGATGGCCCCAGAAAGGATCATGGTACTAGATCATGTTGGATTGATAATGGCAAGGAAGGCCTTTGGTAAAAGTTCTATTTCAAATAAATAATGTATTAGAATAGGGTGCCATCTACACCCTCAAGTTCAGGGAGTTTTCTCACTGGCCATTTTGAGTATTTTAGTTCATGAGTATTGGGGAACCTACTTTTTCTCCACAGTTGCTTTTGCAGACCACGTCTGATAAAGACAAGAGTGGAAAAAAAATCCCAGTTTGAAAGAAAAAGCTAATTAGGTAACCAATAGAGTTAATCACAGTTTAAAATATCCCCAGTTAAAAATGTATGTTAAAAATTCTAATGAGATATGTCTCATAGCCAAATACCAATCAAGTTAAGAGGTTTGTTATTTTTATTTTAAAGGAATTAAATGCCTCTCACATATGTCATTATGCAGTGAAACTCCTGCATGTCTTGACTTGGGATATAATTCTAAGAATTTGAGTCTTTGGTCTGGCGCAAGGTCAAAGTCATGGCCAGGCCAAGTGCTGGTGAGGTTTGGAAGTCACGAGAAGTATCTTAATTGCTGGTAGGGTGGAAATCAGTCCAAAATAGGAAACAACTTGGTGATATCAAAAATCTGAAGATGCACATACCCTAGGGCCCAGAAATTCCACTTCTGGAAACATTTTCTAGAGAAACCCTCACATGTGCACAAGGGGATATGCAGAAAAAATAATAATTGCAGCATTATTTTTCTTGATTAATTTATTGGAGTGACATTGGTTAATAAAATTATATAGGTTTCAAGTGTACAGTTCAATAATACATCATCTATATATTGCATATATTTATCCACTTTACCCTTATCTATCTCCCTCCTCATTATTTATAATAGCAACATTTAAAAAATCCAAACACCCACCATTATTGAAATGGAAAAATAAAGTCTGGAATAATGAAACAATAAAATAGTAGTTAAAAAGAATGAACTAGAGCTATATATTATAGATCTATCAACATGAATAAATCATACAAATATGTGAGTATAAATACCAAGCTACAAAAAGTAGACGTCTATCATGATATCATTCATATAAGAAGGTAAAAATAAGCAGCATTTCTTCTTGTGGATAGATTCGTAAGAATTAAAGATATATACGTAGATGAGAAGGATGCAATTTCAGGGTGGTGGTTGATTTTAGAAAGGGAAGAAAGCCAGAAATCAGATAGGTGACTTAAATTTTGTCTATAATATTTTATTCTTGAAAGGATCAGAGGTAAATACGGCAAAGTAGCATTTAGTAAATGAGTGGTAGATATACGGAACTTTTATATATTATTTCTATTTTTATGTTTACGATTTTCAAAATGAAACAGCAAACAAAGAAATATTTAAGAAAAGCGTTTGAGAATTAGAGAGATCTAAGTTGCAGTTTAGTCTCCATTATTGACTCTGTGGAGGTCCACGGGCAAGTTATTTAATCTTACTGAAATGCCCCACCCCATCCATGTATGTCTACCTCAGTAGTGAGTATTGGGATGTCGTGAAATGTAATGGAGCTTATATAAACGACTTGGCACACAGCGCACAACACAAATGCGAGCTCTCTTTCTTGCACAGTACTGTTTGGTAACATCAGTTCAAACTCCACGCCTTTGTGTAAAATAGAAACAGGTTCTGGGTGGTGACAAGGGTGCAGTGAGGCGCATACTCTTCCTACTTGCCTTCATCCTGGCCCTCCTCACCTTTAAAACCCCTACCTTGTCTCAGGTGTTCGAATGGGCATGTGCATCCATGCGCACATAAGCACTAACTCACAAATGTTTTGGAGTGGAGGCTAAGCTTTTGGGAGGGTGAGAAAGCTGTCTATTTAATTTCATGTACGCATGAAGCTTCTCTTGACTAATGGGGTCCAAAAAATTATGTGACAGTGAAACTGGAAATCAGTTAAACTTTTCATGTTAAGAAAAGTGCTTGCTAGTTGAATTCTCTTGGTGTGTGCATTCATTTTTATGACGCTTTCACAGCAATATAATGAGGACAGTTTTGTATGAATCAGCTTTCAATTATCCTTGCTTTGGAGATATCAGAGCTCTCAGGCAATCCAGAAATTTCATCTGAATCAAATAGTTCCAAGTTTTTTTTTCAATTGCTATTTGAACTAGCACAAAAGATAATAGATTCAAGCACCTACTCCTTTTTTGTTCTTTTTTTTCTTCATGCTACATAATTTATTAAAGAAAAATGTGAAAGTCAAAATATCAGCAACAATAAAGGTAAAAAAAAAAAAAAAAAAAAAGTGACCAAACGGTTAAAAGGTCCTCTGTTACTTTGGAGATTTTGTAAAATGCCTCCTGAAAATCATGCTGACCAAAAGGGTTGCCTTCAGTTCTATGTTGTAAATCTCTAGACTGAATGAAGCTCAGAGCTTTTAATAACTAAGCTTAGTCCACAGAGGAGAAAGAGGTGGAGAGATTAGGGGGAAAGGAGGTTAGACCACCGAGGACTGCGGTGTATGTTGTGCACTGCAAATGAACATTCACATGAACAGCCCAGAAAGGAGATGTCAAAGTAAGGAACAGAAAGGCTTCTGAAGGCACAGACGACTCCCTAGTCTCTGAAAACGCCCTACAATCTAACTCTAGGGGTGAAGCTCATTTTCACCTCACTACACAGAGAGGTGACAGATTCTGGAGCATCAAAGTCCATATGTAGATAATACCTAAAACTATTCAATGGGGGTATCTTTCAAGACAATGGGAATAAAGAGAATGAAACCAGTAAGAACCAACATATAACGAAGTGCACATGTGCAGAAGGTACCCGGAAGATCGAAACTGAGTAGCAAAAAGATGTGATAAAAAGCCAAATATAGTTTAAAAAGTAAATCAATCAGAGCCTAATATATGTTGGGTAGTTTCCTATGTTTATAAAGATAAGGCAACAGTAATCAGTATTGGAATAAAAACATGTATTTAGTGCAGAACTCAATCTTTCCATTAGTAGATACATCTGAGCAATGCAGTTTACATAGTTTTTGCGGTGCCGAGAATGAGCTTACTAAGTAAGTATGTAGAGAGAGAAAAGTACTGGACAGTTCGAAGAGTATCTTGAGTTGCGTTGCTTTTGTTGGAAATATAACATGGGCAAGCATCAAAAGTCCTTCCACTTATGTATGAAATCAAGGGTAAAATTAGGAGATTTTTTAAGCTTTAACGTTCTGTGATTCTATTAGCAACGAAGGGTGATACATGAGGGGGGAGAACATAAAGAGATAAGCCCTTTCCATGGATTGCTGTATTCTTTATCACTGTATTTGCATGCAATGAAACTCTTTAATTTGGGTAAAACACAATACTATTCCAAATGCTTTGCTCCCAATCTGAATAGAGTGCCTTTGATGTAAGCAGTGCAGGGCAGTTGTTTAAAAATGTGATTTGGGATCAAGTTCTTGACCTAATATGGTCAAGGTCTATTTTGAACTCTTTTATTCAAAAGTAGCAACAGTAGATTATAGAAGACAAGTTTACTGGGAATGGGAAGTAGACAAAGCTATTTGACCAATATTTAATTTCTTGCTCTTTACGATTCAAATTTGGTAAGTATTTGGAGGCTGGGTATTTAGATTATATTACTGCCTTGTGCAGGAAAATATTTCCACTCTATGTTATGGAATGATAAGCACCCAGAGAGGTCCATCACATGTTTTCATGGCACATTGATAGCTACTGGCTTGTGGCCCATTAGTAGGTCAAGTTCATTGTCAGTAACCACCATATGATCCTAACCTCTCCTGCTGACCACAGAACAAATGAACCAGAAGATAAGGTTCTTTTCCAGGTCATTAAATTTTTCCATTTTAGTAAATTTATATCTTTTCTGATGAGGTGAAGTAGCATTAAGCATTGTAATTTTGAGAGCTGAGGCAGAGGTGTGATAGCAAGGAGCCAGATGGCTGCCAAGCACAGCGGGGGTGTGGTGGTGAGGTCCCCGCTGTCCACAGTCAGTGCTCATATTTCAATTGGTTCTGTTTGCACACTGAGGTTTTTTTTTTTTCACATTGAAGTTTGATTGAGCCCAGGGGTAACAGCCAATAACCAAACTCACAAAGGACTGATGTAAGAACCAATATTCTAATTTCTTAATTATTGTGGCAAATATTACTACATCATGCACAGATTAGTTATGCTCCATATTCAGGGGTCACTCTTTTAAAGACCTTCAGTTTCTGGAAAGTTGAGTGGATTTTACATGGATGCTTGCTGCATCAGCCAGGGTCCAGTCAAGAGAGAGTAAAACCACACAGTAATTCAAACAAGGAACATTTGATATAAAGAATTATCGACTATAGCAGAGAATTAGAGTTATAAGGAATTAGCTATTAAGACATATGAATATGGCTAAGGTGCATAGGAGTAGAAAATGTAAGGAGAAGCCACCACCTCTAGCATTGAGACGGAGCACCCAAGGGTGCACCAGATCTTGTGGGAGAGGGTACAGCCATGGCTTACTGGATCGCTTGCCAGTAGAACTTACTGGAAACCCATCTTCTGGCGTGTCAGGGAAGTCATCCTCAGAGAGGTACCACACCTTGGAATTTACTGTGCCATCACTTGGGGAGGTACGAAAGGAAGATGCTGGACACCGGGTGCTGTTGGCTCTCGCAGCCGTCAGAGCCTGGCAGTGCAGATGCCACACACGGCAAAGGAATGTGGAGAGAAAAACAGATCAGACCCAGGAAGACAAGCCTTTGCCTCCTCTGGTGTCCCTCCTGTGCGCTCTATTGACATGCATAACATTGTGCCAGGTGAAAAACGAAAAACATTTATGGGGCCCTGCTCCATTCTCATAGAGTAGGTGATGAAGGGTGGATTCAGAACTGAGGGGTAATAAATTGACAACTTGCCAAGTCAGTCAGGACGAAATTAGTCCATAGAAAGGTAGGCAGTTTTGAAAAAGATGTCATTTGAGCCAGTGAAACCCGAATAAACTCTCTCTGTCCTGAAGCAGAGCTTATCTCTCTATTCAAGGAAAATGTCTATGGTTCCAGACTCATAACTCTTGGGTAGTTTTGGATACACGTGATCCAATTTTTGTCTTATTTTCTAGGTCCTATGATGACCACCTTCTTGCTGCTTGGGCAGGATTTAACACAATCAACCTAGTTTTAATTTTCTTAGATTTTTATCGCTTTGAAGACCTATCTCTTTATATGATAATCCTATTACCTTGATTAATCTTGGGTATTTCCTCATGTCTTCCACCATACATTATAATCTTTGGGTGACAGCTATACATGGCTAACTTTTCCAGGCCGGAATTCCAGGCTAGAGATGACCTCAGTTCCAAGTTGCAAACCATCTCTCCCTGCAGCCTCCTTTATGCCTATAGAAGTAGCTCTAATTCTCTCCAACCAGACCTGAGCAAGGTAAAATTATTTAACATTTCAGGCCACTAGTGTTTGATTTCATGAAGTCCTACAAAACTTAGTAGCCTTTCTAACGAGCTTTGCAAAGGGGAATTCATAAAATAAGAGGAACACATACTCAGAAAGATAGATATTCACTAGCTGTGTAACTTTAGTCACTCTCTGTGTCTTTTTTTTTTTTTTTTCCAGAAAGCAAAATGCAGATACTAATAGCGACCATTTTGTTGGGTTGTTGTGAAAAGCAATTGAGTAAATGCATGCTAAAGCACTTATGCCAGTGCCTGGCACGCAGTAAACACTTGTGAGTGATATATATGATCTGATGTGAAAACTAAGAGAAGACTGAGAAATTACGCTTGTTTTCAAAGGAAAAAGATCAGTAACAATGAATTACAATAACATTTTGGAATTAAAAGAAGGTCCTGTACATGTTGATAACTAGGCTGTCTACTTCCATGGACTATGGTCACATGTGCTGTGTTTTCAAGCACAGTGGGGACTTGTGAAAATGTTCGCCTGTCCGTTTAGGCCCAAAACACCTGAGTGAAACACTGTCTCTGGTAGGTTTGTGATTTGGGACGCTTGGTGCAACATCCAGTGTCACTAGATGGCGCTGTAGAGCAAGTAAGCTTTGTGCATGCTAAATGTGATTTTAAATATTATTTTTAAGTTCGATTATTTTTAAACAAAAACGTAACACGGGCACGGGCTGTTATATAAACTGAAAATAGTGTGGGCCTGCGTATCAGGTTTTTAAATCTCAACTGGCTGGTGTGGTGAGTGTGAGAGACCTTGAGAGCAAGGGGACTAGGAGGGTAGTAGGCATTTATGAAGATAATTGAACACAAACACAGGTCAGATTCGGTCACTAGTTGGGATCACTAAGTGATGATATAGAAACTGTGGTTCAGAGTCAAATTGCCAAAGCTAAACTGGCATCACCAAAATGAAAATACGAGCTAAATAAACACTTCAAAAATTGGGCATTAAAAGAGTATGACTGGGTAGCATTAGTCACACGTGAGAGTCCAACAATAGACCTGATGTTGTCCTGTCGTTCACGTACGCAATGCTAACTGGAAATTATATTTTTTTCTGGTCTTACTTTCGGTTAGGATTTTCACTTTGCAAAGAGCACGTTTTAAGGGGTGCAAGGGACGATATGAAACATTGTGTTCGGGGTACAGTAGAACAGTTCTGAGGAGGTGGTGACTGACGTAGTGAGGCGCGAAGTCGAGCAAGATGGGAGCTGATTTCACGTACAGATGTTGGGGAAGGCTATAAAGACAGAAGAGAAGGTGCAGGCCATGTTTAGACATTTGACTCGTGCGGTAGTGCCGTAAAACTAGTCGATTCAGCTCATTGCCTTCAATCTCCTCAATCGGCACAGCCCTGCCAATTTTTAAACCCTAGCAGAAAGCAAGAGGGACTGGGCGTCTGTGCTGCAATCCATTTATTGTACTACGCAGAGCTATAGCTTTTCCCACTACGCCATAACATCAAAACGGAGCCGATTGCACTTAACCTATAGATTGATGGGTTTCCATGCGGATTTAGGTGAAGATAAGGAACGTCAGCTGCTATGACTCAAACACTAGAAATGGCGGGAAAAGTAACCAACCTAACAGCTTTGAAATCCAAAAAGACATGGAGTAAGAGATTTTTCGAGGTCAAGAAATAAAGAGGCGCTGCAAAGGAATTTAAAAGGAAATTATTCCTTGGCTTCAGAAGAATTAACTGCGGATTCTTTCCTTGTAAGTTGGAGCCTTAAAGTGTCAGAGATGACCATGGTGTGTTGAGAGGAACACCTGTCTTATTGTTTTAACTTAGGACACTTGTTGAAGCCTAAACGTATAACATGTCAGTAATCCGGACCTTGGAACTCCAACTGGTTTTACTGTTATTATCTTTTCAGCCTCTACAAAGTTTACCACAGCGGAGTATTCATACTTCATTATCTTCTGATAATTGGACTTTAAGTTTGAGTTAAAAAATTTCTACTTTAGATATCTTCTTAACATGAACTGAGGGCAAACATGTATAATTCTTAGGTATAGCCTCTACAGTCAGGGTTCAATTTAGTTCCCAACAACAAAAAAAGACAGTTACTGAGTATAATGATACTGAGGAAATGTTATTTCTGTTGCAGCTGGTATAAGGGCTCCATCTCTGAGGAGGTTTTCCTGAGCAGAGACTGTGCCACTCCACCCAGGGGCTCTGGTGGTGGGGGTGAGGTAGGGAACGGAGAAGATGCTGGTGAGATGGCAGAAAGCAAAGTAACGCTCATTTTAACCTCTTCCACGGCTCATCAAATCTTCTGTCACATTACTCAACATGTGATATGCTTGGTGTGGATAGATCTGGGGTTTTTAGGGAAAATCCTGAAGAGATTGGACCTTGTGTCTGGCTGGCTTGTTTGGACTTAGGGGTAGAAATAGAAGCAGGAACCATAAGCAGTATGATGGTGAGAATGATAACCTTTACTACTGCATTTATTTAAGTCTGACAACAGGTCACGCAACTAGAAAGTAGCAATCCCACCACGCCAGACCTACCCTAACAAGAACATAAAACTAAACTCTCTTACTTTTGTACAATGAAATTAATGAACGTGGGAGTTTCTTCTTTTTAAAGATTGACTAGTATTACATTCTATATATATATATGGCACATTTTCTTTATCCATTCATCTGTCAATGGACATTTGGGTTGTTTTTACATCTTGACGATTGTGAATAATGCTGCCACACACACAGGAATATTAATATTTCTTTGAGAGCAATATACAATGGCAATAATGAACCCTGAGAATGTTATGCTGTTTTATAAGCCAGTTACAGAAAGACTAAAAGTGCATGATTCTGCTCATATGAGGTATCTAAAAAAGTAAAGTTCATAGACTCAAAGAGCGAATGGCAGGGGGCAGGGGGCGGGGAGGAGGAAGGTGGGGAGTTGTTAATCAAGAGCACAAAGCGTCACAAGGAAGATAAATAAGATTTAGAGGTCTGCTGCACGACATCGAACCTGTAGTTCTTGGTCCTGTATGGTATACTTAAAAATTTATTGAGGGTAGATCTTTCATTAGGTATTGTTACTACAATAAAATTAAAAAAAAAAAAAAGAAATTAATGAACACAGAAATTAGCAAGGCATTCCCTTTACCGCAGCTCACTCTTCTCATGTGCGTGCAACCCTTTGTTAGCCGGGAGCGCTCTGTCCCTCGAAGGGTTGGGTAAATTGAATAACTGGCAAACCACCCCCTCAACTTCCTTATCCATGAAATGGGAACTTAATAGGGCCTCCCGCGTAAGATGTGCTGACAGTTAATATAAAGCTCTTAGACTGTTGCTTGTCATAGGGTTGAATATAGACCATCTGCGAGTCGTCACTATTATTTAAAAACGAATCAGCGAGCTGTTACTAAGAACGATAAGGTTTCAGTTATACTAGCTTCACAAGTCCTCGAGCTTTGCTGCACAACCTGACGCCTGCGTAATGGCGCCACGTCAGGCACTTTCAAGTCGAAGAGGGTAATTCTCACGTTAAGTGTTCTCACCACAGGGGGGAAAAAAACAGAAACAAAGGACACAAAGAAACTCAGGGAGGCCCTGGATATGACTATCACCTTGTTTATGGTAATGGTATCACGGGTGTTGGCTTATGTCCAAACTTACCAAATTGTACGTTAAAGATGTCCAGTTCACGGTATATGAATTATACCTCAGTAAAGCTGTTGTACTAAACAAAAAAAAAAAGATCTAGTCTAATATTCTCTGGCAGTAGTAACAGAGGAAGAAAACATTAGCTCCGACGTTTAAACGTTCCTCAGTTTAAACTGCGCTTTGCCACAAAGCCCCCAGCAAAACTAACAACTCTGGAGAAAACGCTGGTATTCTACGGTCCGCCTTCCAGCTATAGGCACGGCGGCCAAGTGCCAAGCACTGGAGTTTTCCAAGAAAGATGAAAACTGGAGCCAAAGCAAAAAGAAATCAAAAGGGGAAAAAGAATCATTTTAATGACACCCAGTTACAGTTAAATAATATAGAACTAAAACTGAACATTTTTTTTTGTTACACTCTCTGTGAGTAATGTTTGTACTTTGAAACTTTTAAAATATTTAAGACAAGAAGAAATGAAATGCATGGCAACCAGTTAAGGTCATACATTTAGGACAAAAGTGATGAAATATTAAAATGAAAGAAATGAATGTTCTAACTGAAATACTGAGATTCTGTGGATATGAATTATTCAAAGTAGGAGACCCATGTGACCTCCAATCTATTATATAACAGGGGGGAAAAGGGTAGTAAAGATCAAGTGCAGAGCAATGCCAAGAAATGGGGAAGTGATGGCAGGCGCCACTTAATAATATTCTAACTTTATGCTTAGATTCAAAGGAAGGGACTTCGAAGAAAGAAGAGGTATGGTTGGCTAGTATAAGATGGAGTAGGGGGTGTAGATCTGGAGGCTTGAAATAGTGTTTTTAGTCGGGACACTGAAGTGGTCAGGATAGACTAGGGTATGCTGCAGTAACAAACAACCCCAAACCTGAAGGCCTAAAACAACATGGTTTGATTTCTTGCTCACCGTGGATGTTTGCCATGAGTTGGTAAAGATCTCTGTTCGTCATTCACTTAGGGAGTGAGGTGGCTGATGGTGTAGCTACCATCTTGAACTTTTCCAATCCCTGTTCTCAGGGGAAATGAGACGCCAGGGTTTTGGATCATACGAAATCTAAGGTCTAGAATTGATGTGTCACTTTCGCTTATGGCCTCTTAGCCAAGACCACTTCGAGGGGGTCAGAAAGCACAGTTTTTCTTTGTTCCCAGAGTGAGGAAGGAACAGAAAAGATTTGGAGGACTGTATCTCAGTGATTCCCAAGCAGCTCGACATGGCACGTGCTGGGAAGGAAACCTGTTTTCTTGGTGGGGGGCATCACCCACCTTCTTTGTTCATGAGAAAAATGGCTCCTGCCCCCCACCCTTAACATGAGCAGAACGGTTGCGGCTAAGATGTTCATAAACTCAGGGTGACTTTAAGGCAAGGATTTCAGCTTTAGTTTTAGTAATGATTGCCATCAAAGTAATAGAAATCCAATAGACTATGGGAACAGGCATGGGCTGTAGCATCATCTAGCCTCAGGGACTTGCATTCAAACGGCTACAGGGTCAAGGCAGGTCATACGAATGAACGGCGAGGACCAGGAGTCATGCAAGTGGGAGTAGGGGACAGGATGATAGAGAGGACACGTCCTGGGTAAAGGGAGCAGCTGCTTCTCAGCATCGCTAATTGTCATCATGATGGATTGTGAGGTGATGTTGCTGGAGTTTCTAATTTTTTAAGAGAGGCCAGAGCCACAGGTGATTGTGTTTGTTTGTTTGTCTGTTTGTTTGTTGTTGTTGTTGTTGTTAATATTAAATGTGAAGTTTTCTGATTTTTAAACATTGGGTTCCAATTTTAATATTTGCTAACAACATTTGTAGCAAACAAAACAAAGCTGGAGCGCGTGGCCTACCATTTGTGACAACTAACTTAGCCACCTTTGCTCCAACTGCACCCAGCCTGCTCTCCTCACCCCCACAAGAAGCTTCAGAATCCTTCGTTTGATCAAAATCCAGCTCGAAACCCCATCTGTAGCGTGGAGGACTGCTCCGACTGTAGCAGAATGACAGCTGAACATTCAGCTCTTCTTCACTCTTCTCCCAGGACTGAGGAAGCAGTTTGAAAACCAGCAGATGCATGCAAACCTCTTCTGCAGGTGACAGACCAGTCGGAGCCTAACCCTCGGTCCAGGTCCCCTTCCAGAGTACCCAGTCGGTGCAGAGGATGCTCACCAAATGCGCTGACCAAAAATGCCCACTGAAGCTCTCCGTTTATTTAGAGATTCATAGGGATTGACATGATGTTGATTGACAAGGTCGTCACCACATTCACCGTACAAAATGTGCCCTGGAAAGTCTCCTGGGTGGGATACTCTGCTGGCAACAGGCGAGGCCGATGGTGCAGACGTTGCCTCCTCCACGAGCTGTCTTCTAAGGCGTGCGTTTCCACCCGGCAAACTCAGAGACAAACGCCCCTGCTCTGACCTCCCCAGAAGAACTTGAATAAATTGGGAGAATAACATCTCGGGGAGCATTAGTGCAAGTGTTCCTTGTGCAGTGGGAGATGGGAAGTGTGGATGGACAGTCGGTGGCGGGGATAGGAAGGAGTTAGTGGAAGTATTGGTGAACGAGAGTTTGAATCATTTAATAAACGTTATTACTTTGCAAAGAATTCTGTGCATCTGCACCCAGAGTTTTCAGGGATGGATGGATGGATATACATATAAATATATATAATAAACATGTGTGTGTGTATTTACATATATATAATTTTCCAGTGAGTTTTAGTTAAAAACAAAAGATAGATGTTATTTTTAAAATTCACATATGAATATGTGCACGGAAAAAAAGAAACTTCACTAATTATTTAATTCAAGTCAGCAAATTACATCTACGGGCCAAATTCGGTTCACTATCTGGTTTGCACATAAAGTTTTATTGGAACAGTGACATGGATTCGCTTACATACTGTCAGTGACTTCTTCATGCTATAACGGCAGGATTGAATAGTTGTCACACTGATTTTTATGGCCCACACAGTCTAAATAATTACTGTCTAGCTCTTTACTGAAAAAAGTTTGTGTACTCCTATTCGATCCCTCCACCAAAGAGCATCATAATTATTATTTGGCATATTTCTTTCTAATTTTTTCTAAGTGCATGCATATATTGGAAAAAATTAAATTATATTTTATGTTAGTGCCCTCCAATAGACCTGCCTGTAAAGCATGGAGATAGTCTATATCTGCCCTGTCCAATATGGTAGCTTTGAATGCTTGAAATGTGCCTTCTACAACTGAGGAACTCAATTTTTAATTTTATTTAATTATAATTAATTAAAAATTAGATGGCCACATGTGACTAAGAAAAACCATAATAAACAGAAGTTCCTTGAAACATTTTTATTTGCTTAATATTTCATGATCATTTTTTCAAATAATTAAACATTCTTTACAGGACCCCTTCCTCCGACTGAATAATATTACAATGTACGGGTGTGTCAGTTTACTTATTCGAGCCCCTGTCATTGACTCTTAATTTCTAGTTCTTCATTATTATAAACATCTGCACATAGACGCAGGATCAACTTTTAGATGCAGAGCTGCTATATCCATAAATATTGTTCGGATTCTTGAAACATACCATCAAATTGCCAGCTAGTGAGATCCTTCCACTTTACGTGCTTGATTGCAATATAGAGGAATGCCTGCCCCCCATAATCTTCTCCACATTATTTTAGAGAGTTGCCTTGAAAATGCCCTCTTCCTTGTCTGTTCCGTCAGACAAGGACGTGACCCTGTGGATGTCCAAGGAATACACGAGTAGGACACTTTATGAGGACCCCGTGTGCTGAGAGAGGTGGCAGAGAGCAAAAACGGAGCATTTTCTGCTGAAGTTTTTCGACACAATCAAGGCTTCGGGCCACTTGATTAATTTGGATAATCACGACCGAATTTAGTGCTGTGGACTAAATCCTTATGCTGCGGCAGATCCTGACATTGAAATATTCTTGCTTGGGGGTGATTAAGACTTAAATGAACTTGTATGTGGAAAAGTGAAATAGGTATGCAAATGCGGAGGAAGGAACCCGCGCCCTGCTTTGCTCCGCCTTCCATCCTGCAGGGTGGAAATTTTAAGAACTAGGCTACCGAGAAACAGAAGGATGGAGGAGTAAGGAAGTTAGAGGTAAATCAGAGGCTCAGACACCACTGCAAGTTGGGTAAACAAAGGCAAGAGGTTGGGAATCAGAGCAGGGGCTTCTGGTCAGAAAAATTCTGGTCAGAATTTTACTCAGCCATCTCATCATGTAACCTGAGTAAGCGACTTTCTCTCTCAGAGCCTCCATTTTCTCACGAGGATAATAATAGCACTTTATGTCTGAGGATTATTAAAAATAATCTATGTGAAAAATTCAGCACAGGGCCAGATTCATATTTATAGCACCTACAAGGACAAGCGAGGGCCATCAGCGGGGTGAGGCTATCTTCCTCTCACGCCTAAAGCCACGGGCTGCCTCCTGGGTTTTGTTCCCCCAGCTCCGCTGGAAGCATCCTCACCGTCCGCCAGGTCCCCTTGTCTGGGCTCCTAACGCAGGTATAGCATACGTGCTGCTCAAAGAGGAAAGGCACCTCTTGACATGCGCTTTCCTTAGGCGGTCCTGAAAGTCCAGGAACCTGTCTTTAGGATGGCCCAGGCTCCGCACTGCCCTCAAGATTCAAGGGTGGGAGTGGCTGTCCCCTTCCCTGTCTTAATAACTACTTTCTTCCCAGTAATTCTTATGGGTCAGGTCAGACTCGCCTGAATCTGCCTATACGTTTAGACATTTCCCCTGCAATGTTCCTCGTTTGTCTTTAAAATGTACCACTTTGTTGTTCGTTTGTTTGTTTGTTTTGTGATATAGGGAGTCTCACCCCTACCCTCCGATACCTACAATGCAAGCAGCACTGTTGCACAACATAGAGAGAGTATACATGCTTCCGTTCGTGGGCAGCTATATTCCTCTCTTACCCTTATAGATCTTTCCCCACCTCCTTTACAACAAAGGCCAAAAGTCACTGGGAAAACGCCTGCAGAGAGGCATAAAGCCAACATGAAAGATAGTAAGCAGGCCCGCCGGAATGAACATCCCCTCCCACCCCCAGCGCGCACCACCACCATACATACATTCTCCTAGTTTTCCTCAGCATGCTACTAACTTTTAGAAAAGGCTTGGGTGATCTGTCTTTGGGAAATAACAGTCAACGCTATTCATAAACTAGAGAGCTCCAGCGGTCTCTTGCATCGGGTAGGATTGTGTGGGCAAAGATGAGATTGTACCGTTCCAGACAACCTTGCCATGACTGCAGACAATCTTCTCTCCCTCTGTTCAAGGGGCAGAAACTGGAGCAGTGTCAAGCTTCCCAGTGGTTGCCGAAAAGCACCGGCTAAGGTTTTGAAACAAAGACGAGATGGCCATGCCGCTCACGTGGCAAGCAATTGAGACTCGATCTGAGTGGTACAACAGCTGGCTTCGTTCCAAACAGGGGGAGGCTGGCTGTTTCCGTGTGGAGCCCAGAAAGTGAGTGAGAAGTTTACATTTGCAAAGCCAGCCCTTGCTTGCGTCAGAGACAGCACCTGGGTGGGAACGTACTTTCAAGTTCAAGCATGAAGACCAGTGATCGTTTGTCCCAAACTGCCTGCCTTACCGAAGCCACTCCTGGGTCTGCATGAGGGCAAACAGCCACCTACCGACCTTCAGGGAGACTCTTACTGTCCTTATCCACCACGTCGCTCACTCTAGTCACCGAATGTATTTCCCCGTGAAACAATGCATTGATACCTTCACACATGAAACTAATTATGATAGAATTAAAGCTTCACTTGCTCCTTTCTACCAATTGAATTATTGAGACTCAGATTGAATTCTTAAAAATCTCTTCTTGAATCTCTCTGGGAGGAAAATAAATCACATGTGTCGTGAAGCTGGAGTGTCATGGTTTCCTTAAGTTGCCACCAGTGCAGGAGCTCCAGGCTCCTGGAGGAGTCAGGAACCTGCAGGAAGTCAGAAAACGTGAGTGGGAATCTCACCTGGATCTTTAAGACAGCCGCCATGGAGCTCAGACCTCAAGGTAAGGACACAGTTGGCCTTGTAGCTGAGATGCAGACAGTCTCAGCCGACCATTCGTAAATTGGTTTCGTGCAGACTCCCTTGAGAAATTGTAATGTCTGCCACATCTTGGGCATTTCGTGGGCCCCAAATCATTAAAAACAAACAAACAAACAGAATGTCAAGAGCTTTCTGAACAGTGACATTTGCACCATCCATTTTAACTGGCATGTTGACATTCATGCTGCTGGAGAAGTAACTGTGGGAATGATTTCCTGAATACGAGTTAATGACGGAAAACACCAACCCCATAGCACGGCGGGCCACAAACTGTAGAGGAACCCTGCGTTTGCGCATGCGCCGTGTGTCACTCTTCGTGAGTAAGGCGGTGTTGGGTAACACAATCAAAACTCACTTCATTGGAAGTACATATTACGATAGGGTTTTTTGTTTGCTTGTTTTTCCCCAAATGGTGTTTTAGGACGGTACGCTTTTATCCAAAATATATCGAAACACATAATAAAATTCTACAGCCTTTCACTCTTTTCTAGGACTCAGTAGGTTAGAGGTACCATGGGAAACACAAAATAATGCACCCCAGACCCCACCTTCAGGGTATTAATAGCCTATTAAGAAAACGTTTTACCCGATAACAGAGGCAATTAAAATATAACCAGTTCCCCCTATTTGTTGTTAAAAATAGAAAGCCATACTTTCTTGGAACATATTATTATTGGCTTAAAATACGTATAAACAAATACCAGGATGGTAAACTTAATGTAAGGTATCATGGAATTGGAAGTTCTTTGTTTATACCAAACCATAAGCTGAGTCAAAGAAAGTTTGGATGACTTGCCTAGGGGCACACAGCTATTTATTGGCTCAGATGGCACCAGAAATCAGTTTTTTGACTCTCAGATGGCGACTTGTTTGTATGCTGAGGGTAATAGTCTAGGTCTGGGTCAGGCTTTTTCTGGCCCTAAAATTCTCCCATTCTCTGAGGACTCTGTGACCATGCCGCCACACCCCTGTCATCTTTTTAATCAATAAAGATCACTCTGTTGAACAAAATTGTTTCATTAAAATGGAGAAAGTGCCATATTTAGCCATTAAAAATGACATAATGCTTTATTTACTTTAGGGAAACTTTTATATTTAAAATTTTAATATAGAGAGATATTAGAGAACTGCCTAACAAGGAAAGGCAACTGGCCTGTTACCATGTGCTATGTCATCACCCATGAACTTGAGCATGTCACTGAGCATATGGCAATTGTACTCTTGCTTCCTTGCTCTGAAGCACGTGTAGAAACGGGCCCCTTTCACTCTGCCATCCTAGTTGTTTCTAGGACTTCATTCCTTTCATTTGGAGTGATGTTTTATGCTGAGAATTTGATGTCAACATTGTCACCCACTGAAAAGTTGTTCTCTAAGTGCTTCCTGCAAATGCAAGGCGAAGTGAACACTTTTAAATCAGTGCATGGGACTTTGTTAGCTTTTGCTATGTGGCCGGCCTTAAGCTAGGCTTGTGAGGTGAAAAAAGAAAGTCTGTACCTGTTTTTATCATATGTGGCCAGTTGCTTTTGCCTCAGCCTGCCTCCTAGTCCCCGTATGCTGTCTTCCTAAGTCAATAATTGTATTAGAAGACAGCAGTAATAGTAATAAAATGTGACATTTGTATAGATAGTACTCTGAAACGTTGTTTCAATGCACTTTCCCACACAGGATCTCAATAACCCTAAGGGAGGCAGGAAAAAAATATCATTAGGAGAAACTTGAGGATCAGAAAATATGACCTGCCTGACATTTGACAGAAGGCAGACCCAGGATTGAAGGCCAGGCTTTTGGAAGCCTAGTTGGGGGCCATTCCTCCATGACAAGGAAGGACATAAAAAGAGATGGCTCAGCCTCAAGCCACCTCCAGGTGTGGGAAAGATGTCTGCTCCCCTCGCCCTGATGACTGGAGTAGAGGACCTCTGCCTTTTGGGTGACCCTGGCTGCTGATGTCTTACCCGACGTGGGTCATAGCCACATTGTACCCTACTACATCCACGTACGTCCTTTGGCTCTGGTCTGTCTTTTTGACCCTTTGACAGATCATTCATGGGATACCATATTCCCCCTATTTTTATTTTTGGATAAACTGGAGGAAAAGGTTAGAAAACTTTGGACTACAAGTTTTTGAGCCTGCACCCCTCATTCTCAGTCCCCAGCTTTGCCTACACATCTGAAAAGATCTCACTGGAGCAGAAAAAATATCATTAGCTTTTCTTGGGCACCTAAAGTGCTGGGCATTCTGCTAAGCACATTGGATGTTCTCAACATCCCAATGATGTTAGTGACGGCTGCAGGGGTTAAACTCCAGGCCGACTAACTCCAGAACCCACACTCTCAGATAGGATGGCACCATTATCTCCCCGATACTACACAGATGGTCTCCAGCTTATGATGGTTCGAATTACAACTTTTCTGACTTTAGGATGGCGTGAAAGGGATACATTTTCAATCGTAACCCTACTTTGAATTTTGAACTTTGACCTTTTCCTGAGCTAGTGACCTGCAGTATGATACTCCCGTGATGCTGGGCAGTGGCAGTGAGCACAGCCCCTAATCGGCCACACCATCAGGAGGCTGAACAAGTGAAGCTCTATAGTGGATTCGTCATCATGTCAGATGCGTTTGGGCTAATGTAAGTGTTCTGAGCACGTTAAGGCAGGCTAAGCTAAGCTGGAGTGTTCGGTAGATTGGGTGTATTAAATGCATCTTTGACTTACAATACTTTCAACTTACGGTGGGTTTATTGGGATACAGCGCCATTGTTGGTCGGGGAGCATCTATCTATATTTGGAATTTTTGTGTAACACTAGCTTTTAGACATCTCTTTAAAATTACGGGATTCCGGATTTTTTTCTCCTGCTGTGGCATAAACACAAACTGAGAACATAACGAATGAACAGCTGCAATTGATATTTTCATCTTAATTGGGGATTAAATATCAAAGAAATTGTTCTATTTAGCATGAGTTATGATGTCCTAACTTTTCCAGTAGTTCATTTCAAACAGATTTCTTTTAAAAATAGTAGGAGAAAACAGGGCCTTAGTAGCTTTTAAAAGTATATGTGGGAAATTAATGGCAAATATTAAAAAGATTACTAACATACTGTTAGCATTTATTTTTAACCCCCAGAACAACAACATGAGCAAACGTAACTATTTTTTTCTTTTGTCTTTGCTGTACTTTTCTCTCTGAAAATAGACCACTAATAAGGACATACAAAAAGGAAATTTAGGTATCTCAAGACAAATTATACCAAGTTTTGTTTAAAGAAACAATTTTATCAAGACAAGTTTATGTATAAAAAACATCTACCAAATGAATATATTAGGGGAGTATAGTCATTAGGCATATTTTTATCATGCAATACTTTATCCATGAACAGTTTGTATTTCGCATTCATCTTACAGCATTTCATCCCTGTCACTGGGAGTACTCAAGCAGAGTTGAATGAGTACTCATCAGCCTGGAAAGTTCCAGAAGGGATTTTGCAGTGGGTAGGAAATGGGGTTAGTCTGGACTACAGGTCTCTTCTAATTTAAAGATCCTATCATGTCCAACTTAGATAACTGAAATAAGGTCACTATTCTCACGGACCTCATTTCCTAGTGAGATAGAAAGCCCTCACGGCAGGATCAGGAGGGGCCATGTGGGCTCTGGAGTCAGCCTCCCTGCTGCTGCTGTTTGACTCCACCACTCACTGGCTGTGAGGCCCTGGGCAAGCTACTTCCTCGTCAGGGCTTTGCGCTCCTCATCTGTAAAATAATAATTTTACAGGCTCATGATAATTCCCACCTCATAACGTTGTTGTGAGAAACGGATAAGCAAATGTAAGTAACTCGCTTAGAATGGGCCCCGGCACATGGGGAATGTTCTATAATCTTAGTTATGCTATTATTTTCTAAGAACGATGGGGCTAGGTTGGTCATTTCGGCTGAAAAGTCTTATCGGGCCCTTCTTATAGCCTCCCACGTGAAGCAAACTGAAGTCCATTCAGAGTTTAATTAAAGTAGAGTTCTTTTATTTATCTGGGACATTATCTTGTCTGAAGTAAAGGAAATCAGGAAAAGAAGGGGAGAAGTAAAATGAGGTCTTTTATTTAAAGGAAACAGAGAAATGTCTGATGTTTGGGGAAAGAAATGAAAATGTCATGGGTGTAGAGATATTGGGAACAGTGATAGGATAGGAGGAAAGAGAAAGCTTGTAGTACATATTCTCGTTACACGCACACACACACGCGCGCACACACACGCACACACACACACACATCCCTTAACAAACGAATTTGGGATTACTGGTTTCCACTTTAGCACACGTTTCCAGTTCTAACATTGCCCTATGGCTTCAGATTGTCGGTCAAGTCCATGACCTGCCCTGAGCCCCTGCGAAGGTATCGAGCACTGTGTGGGAAGCTGTGGAAGCAAAGACAGTGTGCCCTGTGGTGCTCGGCCTAGAAGGGGAAGCCAGAAAGCACATACCCATGGCTTGCATTCAGTGTGGGAAGCCCTGTGATCAGCTTCCGCGCAGGACACTATGGGACCTCTGGGACGGCCACCTGACCCATCTTAGAGAGACAGGGAAGATGTCCAGGAGGTGAACGCTTAGTTAGACTTGAAGCAGCTATCGGCTGCTTTAGAACAATCCTCAGGCCAACGAAGAAACGTGAGCCAAACAAAACAAAGCAAAACAAAACCCCAAGAAAAGTCGGCAAATATCTTTTTTGAGATCCTGCTTCATTTGGACACTCATGAGTGGGATTGCCAGGTCATATAGAAGTTCTTTTTTTAATTATTATTATTTTTACCTTTTTTGAGGAAACTCCATGCTGTTTTCCATAGCAATTGCACCGGCTTGCATTCCCACCAACAGTGCCCAAGTTTCCAATTTCTCTACATCCTCTAGAGACCTTGGTTTGAATCCTGTCTCTGCCACTTAATAATTGTGTCGTTTACCTCTAATCCTCATCTACACGTGTGCTTTGTGAAATTAATAGTATCTTCTTACCTCTAAAAGGGAGATCATAATCCTTACCTGCTGGGATGGTTGTGAGGATTACATGTGAATGAAGCCTGGCATGTAGGAAATGTTCCCCAAAGTTACCTATTATATTACTTTTATGTTATTATTTTAATTAGCTACATTATAGCATTCTTGGATAAAGTGCCTGGATATAGTAGATGATCAATAAATGGCAGCTATTATTATAAATGGGCAACATTTTGGTATTAGCGCTGGTCTGCTGGCAGAATTAAGGGGGAAGGAATGAAGAGAAATCTTAAATCCACGTGCAAACAGAAAAACAAAAACCACGATAAAAAAGGCAGAACCAGAAAGAAGCGAATCTTATCCTGAGTCAAACAGCTTGTTACCAGAATTTAATTATCAGAAATTTCTACATTGTAAATTTGACCTTTAGAGATTTTTTAAATTACATCTTTCACTATTTTCTTTTGTTTTTTTTACCAAAGTCCATTTGAAGGTTTCTGTCTCCTCTGGGCCAAGGAAGAAAGGGAAAGGGATTTAAATTTCTATTCGTTTGTGAGAGAAAATAAATAAATAAAAATAAACAGCCTATCTAGGGCCGGGTTCTTAACTCCATTCACCTCAGAAGAATTTTTCCGTCATTTCCTCTGCCTTTTTGAGTGGCGCTTTGTCTATGTCTAGGGCAGGGGACATGGGGATCATATGCTCCCGAGATGACGAGGACAGAATGTAAAGTACTTAGAGAAAGGGGAAGCCTCCAGGAGGGAGAGAGAGCGACTTGGCAGTTACCCTCTCCCACCTGGAGCTTTTTGTCCCTAAAATCTACCTACTTGTTCACCTGGCGTTTTTTTGGTCCTATCACAGATCTCAGGGGAGCTCAATTCATTATATGGCCACACGCCCAACTACTGCTTCAGGAGCGATGATACCAAATTTTTAATTTCCCGTTTCTATGGTATGGCTCTTCTCTATTTGCATATGCCCAACATTCTTCATTGTCTACAGAACTATATTTAAAATGCCTTGTGGGGGAAGGGGAGAGCAATTACAGGGCAAATATCAAAGGAAAAGTCTTTATGGAACAAAAGATCTTTCCCCACCCCCCTTATTTAATATTATCAAGACTATTTTTGGAATATGACTGGAGAATGGATTCTCGGGTTCTAGGTGAAAGAGGAAGAGAACACACATTTAAATTAAGGAGACTTTGTCCTCATGTTGGTAGGGGTTAGTATTCCAGGGCTTCCTCTAGGTCCTACCCAAAGAGTTAATTAAAGCAATCAAAAACTCATGAGGGGATTGCTAAGATTAATGACAAAATTAAATAGTGGAAGTATATATGCAATTTTTGATTTGTCTAGAGTAGAACATGGACGGATCTTAGAGAGTGGTAGATTATTGCAAACTCAATCAAATGATTACAATAATTGCAGTTTCTACTCCAGATATAGTCTCTTTATTGGAGGAAATTATTAGAGCCTATGTCTGCAGGTTCTGCTTTAGTTTATTCTTTTTTCTCTACCCCAGGGATTGGCGGACTTTTTCTGTACAAGGCCAGATAGTATACACTACAGACTTTCAGATCATACGGCCTTTGTTGCAACTATTCAAACCTGCCCTTGTAGCATGAAAGCAACCATAGACCATACATACAACAAATGGCCATGGCAGTGTTCCAGTGGCATTTTATGTACAAAAATAGGCAGTAAGTATCCTAGTAGCAGTTAGAACATCTACTGCCCAGATCTTGGTTTCTAATATAAATCACCAATAATAAGAACGAGGGTTCCTTGGAGAAATGTCTGATTCTAGAATTGGGGCAAGAAATGTACAAGATGGGCCATAAAGTAAAACGTACTCAAAAAAAAAAAAAATACGTTGATGGGGGTATGTCAAAGGAGGCAATTAAAAGAGCTCCCGATGGCCAAAGCTGGAACAGGTCGAGCAACAAAACAAAGTAGTATTGTAATGTAAGTGTAAGGTAAATATCTATGAGCCCCACTGATGCAAATAAATTAATAAATGGGGAGAAGAGACAAAACTCTTATGCAGAAGAATATCAAATAAAGCATGTAGGTACCCCATCTTCAAGAAGGTGTAGAATAACCCATTTTTTTAAAAGTATGGGCTGTGCGCAGTGACTGCTTTCTAAAGAGAACAGTATAGAAAGGTAGAAAAAAGTAACATTATAATAGAAAACTGACAACACTGCTTCAGTCAAGTGATTGAAGTCAACATTAGTGGACATAAATCAATCAGTGATAATATGTACCCTTGATATGACGTGATGAAAATGACACTTTACATCTATAATATTCTTTCCCCAAATCTATAATCCCTTATCATGAGAAAGTCATCAAATTCCAATAGAAGGATATTCTACAATATCCCTGACCACTACTCCTTAAAACCGTCTAGGTCATCAAAAAACAAGGAAAGTTTGATCAACTGTCGCAGCCATGAGCAACCTAAGGAAATGTGACGTTCAACTGTAATGGGGTATTCTGGACGGGATCCTGGAATAGAAATATAAAAGGTAAACTTTAAGGAAGTCTGAATGAACTATAGACTTTATTTAGTAATAATATATTGGTTAATTAACTATAACGAGTCTACTATATAATATAAGAAATTACCATAGGAGATGGCAGAGTTTGTGGGAGCTCTCTGTACTATCTGCTCAATTTTTCTGTCGTCTAAAATGATACTGAGCAATAACTTGTTCATAAAATTTTAAAAAGGTGCTAAGCCAGATATAACCGTCAGATTCCATTTTGTTGCCACCTGTTCCTTGCCATGAGAAAACAGTGTGTTTGCTTTTCTCTGGTAGGAAAAATAGGACACCTTTATTCTGTTGCCTCATGGCTGTGTTGATTTTCAGGCTGTTTGCCACAATGCAGTATGCAGGGGCCTGACTGTCACACATCCCATAGAACATCCTGGGGGTCTACCAGGCTGATGACAGCGTGCTGACCGGAGTCAAAGAGCAGATGCTGAGAAGCATCCTGGATGCCTTGATAAGGTACATGTCTGCAAGAGGGGAGGAAATACATATATTCCATAAAGTTAGCGGAGGGTCTTACCCCTTCACTGAAGTTTCTTTCCAGGAGTCATAGCATCCAGGGCGTATTAGAATACCCTCTTCAAAGAGAATAACAGTTGGCACACATTGTAGCTCCTGCTTATCGAAACAGGTAAAATTTCAAAATTTATTGCATTTGACTGTGTTACTCTGACCCATTAAAAGGTGACCTGGAGGACAGCTAGGCTCTTACAGGATGTAAGAAACACTTTGTTATCTCAGTTAACAGGGTTTATTGGAAGATTACAAAAGAAAAGTAAGAAAATCCAGAAATAGTCAAAATAATTCAAGCTAAGCCCCCAGAGAACTAAAGCATGATTGCTATTTAGGATGCAATGAAATCTCTCACTATCTAGTCACTAACGGTTATGTCCAGCAGTCAGCCATGCTCCTGATTCAGGTCTTCCACTCTGCTTAATTTTTTCCTACAACGAATTCTCTACTTTCGCCTGGCTTCTGTTTTTGCTCCTGTTACGTCTACAATTGACTATTTATTACAACTATTGTAAATCTCTTCTGTGGATCTCAAAATTTCTGTTCGCTCAGAGCTTCAAACCTAGACAGACAGATCTTCCAGAAGAGGCTGTGGTTGGGGCAGATACACTGAAGCTTCGCAGAATGGGGACATCGAAGCCAGCAGGCCGCTTCCCTGGCCTGTCCAGACAATTCATTTACTTTGCTGTTTTGAGTGAGGGCCACACCGTTTCACAACTTACAGAATTAACGGAACAAAACAAAACAAACAAACAAAAAAAACTCCCACAACTTTTAATTATTTCGAGGTGGCCGATAAGCCAGAAAGTTTTGATTGAGAGGAAGGTGGTTTGGGAGACTGTCACTCATGAGCATACTTCCTGTTCCCTTTTCTTCTGCTTATCTTTGTAAGGTTTTCCTCTCAGTAGGTACTCTTGGTTTCTGGTTGGGAATATGAGTGGGGTTGCGGAGCCAAAAATACAGTGGCTCGTAATGCCACCACACCAATAGTCTGCCACTGGTGGCTGCCACACTGAGAGAATGTTCTGGAATTAGAGTTCAGCTTAATATGTTGTTAGTTCCTGACTGGGTGGCGTACAACGATCGACTACTTGCTGGTCTTTTTTTTCTTTTCTTTTCTTTTCTTTTTTTTTTTTTAAATTAAACTGAACTCGGCTGCTATGTTTTTGCTCAGTTGGTTTGACTTGTGGGTCCCAGCAGTCAGTCGGAGGCCCCCTTGGCCTCTCTCTGGCGCAGACTTCCAACTCCACAAGGTGTGAATGACGAAAGAGCATCATGTGTAGTTTCTCTCCGGCTGCCTGTCACAGCTGGCTGCCAGCAACCCTTGGACCCCTCCCTCTTGAATTCTGTGAAATTCTCTCCTTCCGTATTCAACGGGAGAAGAGGAAAACCTCTATTCTCCTGTTGAGTTTTTTTCTGGGGAGAATGGGTGTTGTCTTTTCAGTCGCAAATGGGCTTCACCGCTGTTTCCCATTATACCCGCAGACTCTCTTTACCTGTCACACTCGTTCTTGTTGCTGTCATTCCATGTTAATGTGAAGAGAATGTTGAATGGAGTCTCCCTTCCACGCCCCTCACAGGAGCACTTATTGTGGTTGCAGTCTTGAAGCAAAAGATCTATGGAATATAAAATATACACTCCCCGGACAAGAGGGTCTCAAACAAGCATGAGTTACTGTATTTAGGGTCGAACTGGTAATTCAGAGAGAGAGAAAGACTGGGTGAAGTGCAGGATACTTCAGAGACTTAAAAATCATGCCTCCAAAAAGCAAGAATTTATTTATGTCTTTTCCAGTGAAAATAGCATCATAACAAGATCAATTCAAGTTATTATCTAAGGAAAATATCCGCCTATGCACTGTACATAACTTCCACACCCAGTTTCATTTTGCGGCAAGGAAGTATAAATTTTGTGAGCGAGCTCACACACACACACACAAAGCCTGTCATATTATTCATCACCCCTAGAAGGAGGTCACAGGACAACAAAGTAATGTCACTAACAAGAAGCGGTTGTCTGTGGCAGCTAGCAATTCCTACCCTGCCATGGAGTTACCTTATGACTGACAGCAAATTTGGATGGCATCACGCAGATCTGGTGCTTTCCCCTGCCCCACACCAAAGCTTGGGCGTGGGATAGGTCCATACCACACTCGACGTCAGTTTCATATTTCCTCCACTCCAAGTCCCATCCTTCTTCCGAGCTGAATTATTACAAAGGATGTTCACAACATAGACGTTTATTTCTATGTTTTGTTCTAGACTTGTTGGTAAAGACTATGGTACAATGCCAAACAACACTTGTATGAGGAGACAGCGATTGCTTTAATATAATTAAAGGTAGCAGTATTTATACAATAAATGAAATTTACCATGGCCACCAGGCATTTCTTGGTGGCTAGCTAACCGTCTTTTACTTTGTTCAGGAGAGTGCCAGGTCAATCAGTACAGGAGTTTGCTGGATTCACGAATTGCCCTCTCAAGAGCTGGCTTTCTATTTTTCTAGTCCTGTTATTTCTGTTGTCTTTTAAAGATATGTTGCTGTAGCATAAAGCTTACTGTGACTCCTGTTTCTTTGAAGTTACTTCAGGGATAAGATATCGATGAGAATCTGGGATGTGTACAGAGCAAGCAATGAAGTTTGTGTGAGTAGTTGGGCTTAGGGTATGCAAATCAGCAGAGAGTGGGTTGTGCCCCCTCAGTGAGCAAGTGCTTGGTTGAAAGCTACCAAGATGGGGAGCCTTCTTGGGTCGATGGAGGGATGGGGAAGCAGAGACAGTTTATAATGATATAGTATTTGAGTATTGATTGAACTGATGGCAATCTCCTAACCAGACTGGGATTTACTCATTCAATAAGTAGTTGTTGAGCACGTACTATGGGTGGGTGTACAAAGTGTTACAGAGATTTGGTGAATGAATCAATGAGTCAGTGAAGTGAGGATTTTATTTCCAGGGACCCAGGGCTATTGAAATAGCCAGCAGAGAAATGATGAAATCATGCTTGCATTTTTACAAGCTGGCTTGATATCCCTGAAGAGAAGTTTTGTGTACTAGGTAAAGAAAGACTTTCTTCAAGTGGAGTCCAAGGTAGAAAATCTTAGAAATTGTGGCATGGAAGAGTCTAGATCGGACTGTGTGGATCTGGATGCCATATATGGAGGGAACTTTGGGAAGGTTTTGACAGTTCCTCCAGGTATAAGGGATATCAAGATAACGTAAGGTCTCATTAGACAAAAAGCCGTAGTGTTTTATTTTAAAAATTATGTTCTCTGTAAGCTGGGCTAGGCAAGGTAGTCTTTATGTGCTCTCACTGTCAAGACGTATGAAGGGCTTGAGAAGTTACCCTACTCGCAAGCTAATGGGTTTGGCCTGCCAGTTGCACAGATGCTGGCAGAAGACAGGAGACTCTCAGGCCAGAGACAAAGACCTTTATCACCGTCAGCACAGCAATAAGCATGAGCTCAGCATCCTTGTGTCCGTGTCCTTGCTCCCAAGTCCTATGGGAGTGATGCCATGGGCCCAGATAGATGCCTGAACATGCAGTGGCTGTGTTACAGGATAAGAACCCTGAGCTTCGGGAACTGGAACCTTTGATAGTAAGCAGTACGCATGCTTCATCTTTGCTCCAGAGGGAGACATTACCTTTATTGTCCAAGGCTGTAAGCAAACCTACCCTTTGCTCTGAGAGGAGAAATATCTTTATTTTCTGAGACCATTCGCTATACAAACACCCTTGAAAAGATACTTTGAAATTAAGGGTGGTAAGTGTCTGTTTTCAAGACAGGCAGGGATGCAATATATTAGTAAACATTTGTTTCCAAGTAATATCCACCCCTCGTTTTATACTCTCCTGGCTTCTGGAGAATTTCCCTTCAGTATGCCACTCCATTGGCTATTCTGAGGTATCTGACTGTCAGAGGCTGGGGCTAAACCACTGAATCTGCCTCTTAGAGCATTTGTTAGGCTGCTGACGCACTTAAGGCTATTAACAGGGTCCCAAGCCGCAGGATGTGGGCAAGCTACAGTGTCGAGTTCCAGGCCAACCGGCTTAACAGATCTCGTAAACAACCACAGTCTACCTTAGAAAGCTAGGTGGCTTTCTCTTGAAGCTCAGCACTTTCTACTTGGCCATGGCATTAGTCCAGGTACAGCAGAGTATATTAGTGATCGTGTAGATTTCTTCTTGACCCACAGGAGAACTTTGGGAAGTTCTAGGGCAATTCTATCACCCATAACAAGCCTGACCAGTGAGTTGAGACTGATTTAAATGCCTTCCAGGGCCTGGGCGTATTACTGATCACTTCTGCTAAAGGACACATTTATACTACCTTTTCTAGTTGGATCAGTCCTATCTCCTGTCATAGTGATAATTACCCGCAAAGTGTACATAAATAAGGAGATATCTGCCTGGGAAATGACCCTGAGTAACCAATAACACCTCCTTTTGGAGAGGTCTCCACAGTCCTTCGGAGGCTACATGATCTGCTCATGGTGTTTTCTTAAACACTGAAGGTTTCTGTGACGCCCTACCCCTTGAAGTACAAGTTACCATATTTTCGAGAGAGAGACAAGTTAATGCCTGACTTCCACACAAAAAGTACAGTCCTGGAGGTGTACATAGTGCCCTGGAAAGTAAGTTATGGGGACCCTCGAGTGAGACCTACATCAGTCGGGGACACAGGTTGATAATGCTTCTAATGTGACCTCCTAGCCAACTGGCAAACTTTAGACATCCTAGTTTCGTTCAGATAATTGAGTCTCACCCTTGTTTTTGGAGAAAAGACATCCACGTCTGTATCTATAGACACAGAGATAATCATGTTGAAGAATTCTCCGCCTAACAGTCTTTGGTTGAGAATTTGGTCTAGAATATAGTTAAATTTTACCAAGTGCTTTTGAGCAGCTGTGTAGATAATTACATAGCTTTTTTTTCTTATATGCAGTAATATGAGAAATTTAAATATTTCTCAGTATTGCAATATTCTTATGTTCCTGAAACAAACCCGTTTAGTTGTGGCATCTTCTTATTTCATTATGTTGCTGAATTCTGTTTACTAACGTTTTATTTATGATATTTTTATTGATGTTGATAAGTGAACGTGGCCTTTACTTTTCTCCTCTGTGCAACTTTCGTCAGCCTTGTTCTGTTATGCTCATTTCATTTAATGAGCATGATCTGTATATAGTATTTGGAATTTCTTAAAGTTTTCTTCATGGCCTGCTACATAATAAACTTAAAAAACATTCAATAGGGACTTGGAAAGAATATGTAATTTTGCATGTTGGACAGCTTGTTAATTGTGTGTGATTTAAATTCTCTATAATGTTTCCCTTCCTGCCTCTGCTCCCTCCCCCTTTTCTCTTGAGATAGCCAATATCAACAGTTTTTTTGTGCATATTCTTCCAAAAAGTTATTTATGTATTTAATATTATATATATATGAATATCCTTTTGAATATAAAAAATTGTTTTATAACCTGTGTTATTTTAATTTAATATAATTTGGAGACATATATAGCATATATATATATATATATATATATATATATATATATGTACCTCATTCTGAATAATTCTTTCTTTTTTTTTAAAGGATGTCTAAAATAATCTCCCCCCCCCATGTAGTTAGATTTATTTTAAACATATTTTGTGTTTAACATCTAGTTTTCTTGCATAATGATCAGAGAATGTGGTTGTATATAATATCTGGAATTTATTGAGATTTTCTTCATGGCCTGATACATAATAAAATTTTTAATGTTCTGTGGGGATTTGGAAAGAATGTGTAGTTTTTGTATGTTGGCTTGCTTCTTAATTGTTTGTGATTCAAATTCTCTATAATGTTGTAGATTCTGACTACCAAGCCTGCCAAATTTTTGGAGGTATGGGTTCCCCATTGTAATTGTGGTTTTGACAATTCTCCTTACATTTCTAACTTTTTGGGTTTTATATAGATTTTGATCACAATCTTTGGTATAAAATAGTTCTTGGCTCTTTTGTCTTCTTTGTGTATTGTATTTTAAAAATCAATACAATAATATCTCACATTACCTAGTGATTTCTGCATTAAAATCTATAGTTTTGATAAATACTTTTTACGTGCCATTTAGTTTACACTTAGCTGATATGTCTTTGTCTATTTTTTATGTCCAACCAGTGACAGTTTCCTCTGAGTATGTTTCACTGAAATAACATGTAGCTGGATAAAACAGAGATAAGAAGTCTATAGGTGTGCAATGAAATTGTTTTGAGTCTCCCAGACCCAGATCTAAATCTTGGCTCCACCATTTACTGGCCATGTGATCTTATGCAAATTATCTAACTTCTCCAAGTCTCAGTTTCCTCACCTGGAAAATGGAACAATAGATTCATATTTGTTATGACTCTGGATTGTAGTAAAAAGGCAATTCGAATAAAGTTATATGCAAAAGTAAACTTCTGTGGTATCTTATAGGAAGCATGAAAACCAAACCACGAGAAAGGGCAGGGCCACCCCTGTGCTTCATTCACTTCTTTTCGGAAGCAGCCTCTCCTCTCCTCCTGTTATTTCCAGTCAGAGACCCTGTCTATTTTATTAGTAGATTTTTTTCCTCATGCTACATTTTATTTGTTTATTGTCTGCCTTGATGTTACAATGTAAGTTTTATGAAGACCGTGACCTCGTTGGTCTTCTTCTCTGCTCTATCTCTTGTGCCTCGCCGGTGTGTGGCACATCATAGGTACTCAATTAAACACATTTGTAGAATGAAAACAGATGAACTGGACCAGCATGGTGAAGTGTTGAGAGGGAGTATCATGGGAATGTTGTGTCTGTCTCCCAAAAAAGATGCGTTGAAGTCCTAACGTGTGGTACCTCAGAATGAGACCTTACTTGATAAGGGTCCTTGCAGATGTAGTAAGTTCAAATGAGGTCATCAGGGTGAGCCTTAATCCAGTATGACTGGTGTCTTTGTAAAAATAGAAAATACAGGCACAAACGCAAGCAAAGATGAATGAGACCTAGGAGAATGCCAGGTGATGCCTGGAGGTACGTGGCCACAAGCCAAGGAAGGTCTGGGGCCACCAGAGCTGGAAGAGACAAGGAAGGATCCCTCCCCTGCAGGCTTCAGAAGGCGCACGGCCCCATCGATCCCCTGATTTTGCACTTGTGGCTTACACAACTGTGGGACAATAGATTTATGTTGTTCCAAGCTGCGGAGTTTGCGGTACTTCGAGAAGGCAGCTCTAGGGGGCCAGTGCAGGGAGGGAGCCGCTCAGTGAGTCTCAGGAGCCAAAGCCTTGCCTGAGTATACCGGATGCTACAGACCTCCAGGGCTCATTGCGGGCCCCACCAGCTGCTGGCCTGGGCTGCTACCAGTCAAGACACATGCAGGAAATGCAAGGATGAAACGGCAGGAAATTGACACGGTGAATCCTGAGGCGGTACCTGAAAACGCAGTGCTGATCACTGGGAAGTGAGTTCAGGGTGATGGAGAATGGGGCCTTTGGGGGACACGGAATCGTTTTTTATCTGCACAGAATTGGTCGTTGAGTGTCTCGGAAGTCAGACTTGTGAAGGAAAACACTCAAAACTGAATGGGTAATCAATCACGGCCGCCCCGTCTCAGAAATAGAAATCATAAAAGGGAAAGTTGGGCATGAACACCATCTCGCAGCAGCATTTGGAATGTGGAAGTAATCGTGGGTTAGATTTTTAAAGGTGATCAGGCAGCATCAATTAATGAGTTACACAAGGAAAACCGAGGCGAAAATGATCTGCTTCCCTCCTCTGAACTTGAATTAGCCACAAAGAGAACATGCTTAAAAAAATTCACATGTCACTCCCACCAAGCTGCAAGCTCCTTATGAATAGTGCTGTTTGTGTGGCGAGGTACTCAGAGATAGTCACTCTAGAGAGTTGATTGGACTGACCAAAATTTATGTGATTTGAAGCCAAGACCAGGAAATATCCACATGTATAAGTCATTCTAACGACACCACTGGGAATTATGGACACAAGTTTCTATGCAAGAAACTTAAGAATACATCCAACATTAGAAGACATTAGAAGCAGAACCATAAAGCTCAAAAGATTTTGCTTGCCTTTTGGTAAATGCAGTCCAATCTACGTATTTCTTCCTGTTCTTTCAGTATCATCTCCAAGGATAACAAAAAGAGTTTTCTTTTGGCTTTTGTTTCTGAATTCAATGCTTCCCATTGGTTTCAAGTGAATAATCGGGCCTTGTGGTAAAAGCTAAATAATCTATTTTTAATCATTTCAATTTAGCGGAAACTAAGAAGCTTTTGGTTTCTTTTCCACTACCCTAGCCCAATTTTGTTCCTTTTAGGTTGACTTTAAAAAAATACTATACCAAAAAAAAGAAAAAAAAAAAAGAGTAAGGAGAAACTAAAAGTGAGTCAAACATGATCACATTTATTTTAACCACTATGTAATTTTTCATTTTGACTTTATGACTTAGATATTAGAAAAACATGAAGCACTTTTTAATCAGGAAGGGGAATGATGTAAAAATTGGGCTCAGAGCAATGGCTTCTTCTCTTCCTGCTCTGCACTGACATTCAATTGCTAATGAAATGGAGTCAGTTCAAAAGCTGAAGGAGGCTGAACTGATGGCCTATATTCTGGTACATTATCAATTGATTCAAATAGTGATGTAGCAATTCAGAGTGAGTCTTTAAAGTCTTCGAACAGGTACATTCTTGAAGTTGAACCAAAGCTTCTTTATAGTTAATTTTGTTAAATATGTTATGCTAGGACAAATGGCTATATCAGGGTACAAATTTCATCTTCACCAGTGATCTGTGTAGTTGTCACTTCCTAGGTCCTCTGTCTTGTTGATCCAACATCTCTGTTGTTGTCTGAGTCCTTCACCTTAATTTTCTCCTGGGCTGTTTATCACCAGATTGTTTGAAGGTCATTGCCAGCCACAGAGCAAAACAGGGAGTATAGTCTGCTAATGTACATTCAGAACCCACTCCAAAATCGTTCTTATTCTACTATTGTCAAGTTTCTCTTTTCTACACTAATTGGGTTGTTAGGAGCAGTTTTTATGATGCAGGGACTCTTCTGTACCAAATATGCACTTGACAAGCGGATACTGGCTGATGGCTATGGTCTTGATGACCGGCCTGCTGGACGTACTGGCCGAGGAACTGGTTGATCCCGTAGGGTGGCTGTAGCATCGAGGACAAGCAAGGAAAGTCACTCCCCAGCTAGGGAGAGGTTATCTGCAACCACCCTCAGCAGTCTCCACTGTTAATTAATTAACCTGGGGACCCTACCACACTGTGTCATGGATTTCTGTCTGTCCAAAGTACTCAGCTAAAAAGTTACTCTAATCAAGGAGCTACTTGGATGAAAAACCTTCTTGTAACTCAGTTGACAGATACTAGCTATTTGTTTGAGAGCCAGTAACCTTGTCCCTTTCTGCTCCTCCTCAGGCCCATACCGTTCCTGTATTTTTTTTTTCAGCTATTTGGTGCATTAAAAAAAAAAAAAATCCAACTCTGAGCTGTAGCAATGACATTGATATCATTTTCTCCCTGTCCCTGGCACAAGAACTCAGCATAACTGACGTTTTGCTATTTCTGGGCTGAAATCCTTCTCCATCCAGACCCGATGTGCATACTGGTTCTTTAGCATGTCTGCACTCATACCCATCAATTAGTATGGCGGGAGGCCCACTTAAACAAGGTGCAGAGCCAATTTCAACAAGGCAACGTGCCAGTCCAGTCCTGGCTCCGACAGGGACTGGAGCAAGTGACACAGCATGTCCATGAAGGTTCTTCCTGGTGGACAGTATGGCCAGAGTAGGACCTCGCGTGTCGCTCCGGGGAACTCTCACCGTGGAATTCTTTAATCACCGTGCATTATGTTCACTCCGTGCTTTCTCTTCTTAGAGAAGAAATGAACATTATTATGTCTGTGGCTTCGGGATTCTTCTGTTAAAGGGAACATTTCTGTTGTACGAGCAGAAGATGTGGGTGTTACAAAGCAAAGAGAGGCACCATCAGAAGAATAGGGCCATCCTCCCCCCCCCCCGAGCTGAGAACGGCCCTGGCAGTCAGCAAAGCCTCATCACAGGCACACAGCAAAGCCCTCTCTATGTGCTGGTATTAGGACTAGGAAAGGCGGCTCTGATGGTCGTAGAGAAGAGAGAAACACTATAGGAAATACCACAGTGTTCCCCTTTCCCAAGAAGTTCCCCTCCAGTTCACGATACAGGCCTCAAATGAATTAAGAAGCTAAAGGAAGAGAAGGAATGGGAAGAGACCAGGAGCGAGGTGAGGAAGAGAGCATCTCGCTAGTATAAATAATGTGTAAATAAAAAAGTGCTGTGAAGTTTGTTTGAACACCCTCCCTCCCTCCCAAAGAAAGACAAAAAAGCCAGCTCATTTAAGAATTGTCCTCAAGGTAGAATAAATTTTTTCCATAGCGAGGCAAGATCAGGTAAGCACCAGGAGCTGTCTGGGTGCAGGAAAACAAGGGTAATGATACTAATATTTTTTACTTAACGTATTTTCACATTTTTCCTGAAATAAATGCATGATTGCTCTTTTAATAAGGAAAAAGTACAAAAATAACAACTTCATTTTGGAAAAATAAGATAGCTAGTTACAAAAACAAAGCAAACTATAGCTAAAAGAATTTGGGAGACACGGGCAAAGTTTACTAGGCTTTCTCGGCAAGTAAAGGCATGAAAATAAAAGAAAGATTGGCAAGGAGGAGAAATGGTGAAATGCAAGAAAACTTCCTAGAGCCTGTTCTGTTGCTATGTTCTGTCATAGAGCAGAGATAATGAAGCCCTGATCCCAGGGATGAATGAAAACTGTGGACTTACAGCAGCTGACCTCGCTCAGGAGAGCTTTCTAAACTCAGTAAATATTAGTGAGCACAGACCTTGTGCATGGGGAGCTGTCAGAGCCACAGCTGTGGGTGCTGCTTCTGCTCCAGGCCCCCAATGTGTGCTGTGCTCTGGGACCCTGAATCTATGGTCTGCTGGGGCCCCGAGGACAGGCTGACATACGCTGGCTGTGACATACTCAGGAATTTTGCCTGTGTTAAACACAGGCTTTATTAAAAACTAAATTACATACACTTGCAATAAAATAAATTACATTAAAAACAAAAGCAATAAATACTCAAAACTCATCAGTTCTTAATTATTTTGCTATGGTCTATGTTCTTCAGTTTATTTGCCTCTGTTATATCTGAAGAGTGAAAGTATCATGAAAGGGGTGCTACTTTCTATCATTTCCCAGTTCTGTGGTTAATAACATCACATTGGTTGCTTGAAATTGGCCATGGTGGGGATGTTCACACCATGAAAATCAGCAAGTTCTACAAACTTGGGCTTCGATTTATTTCTTTCCGGAGAGGCGGTGGTTGAAGTTTATCAGTACACCACTGCCTGAAATCCACAAAAGTCAAGCTTCCACGTCCTGCAATAAAGTGGGCAGCATCCTTCACACCTGCTCACACCTACAGGCTGCATCTCCCCAAAGCGGAGGTTCGCCTTGGACTTCCGACTTCTCGAAAAGGTTGTGAGAAGCTGTGGAAAAGGCCCTTTCACTCTTTTGTCTCTCTGGAGAACTCAGGCAGAAGCGTGATGCTGGAGTGGGATGCAGAGGGAGAAGGACACCAGACCGTAGCCCAAACTCCCGCCCTCTGAGCCCGTGGGGTTGTTGCTAAACTGCACCTTGTGCCTAACTCACCTCTCACTGCCGTCCTTCCCCAGGAGGCTCCTCAAACCCCCCCACCCCACCCCGAGTTCACACACTGCGGCGACCCGTCCTGAAGTCCTGCTTAGCCTCAGACCTCCCGAGATGAGAGTGAAGCGAAGGTCAGGCCACAGTGACCCCCGTGGGAACGGAAAAGAAACGAAACAAAACAGGGCAGATCTGAGCAAGAGGGAGGAAATGACAACGTTTTGTACCTCATTAGTTCAAGGTGATGAAAGAGAAATGGAGACAGAAATTCAGCTGAAATTCTTTGACCCCGCTGGGTTCAGTCGGTACTAGGAACTATCAGGATTGTAAAGAAGAATAAATTCTATCAGGAACTCATACTTGAGGAGTACAATGTTCCATCTTTCCATCCTAAGTACAAGGGGTGACAATAATCGAAGTGTAGAGGTGATGATATTGGTTTGAAATACTTCTCAAAGATTGAAATTCTTCTCAAAAAAGTTAATGCCATCGGGAGAGTTAAGTGTCCATTCGATTTGATGGTGTTTTTTTTTTTTTTTTTTGCTCCTTACCTTGACCCCCGTAGGGCATCAGACAGTTGGATAGTGCTGATTATGACTTCTTTGAAATATTCTCTTACTTGGATTCTGTATCAGTCAGGGTGAGAGAGGAAAAGAGAGATTCGTGTGAAGGTATGGGTTCACAGGATGTGGGGCTGGCAAATCTGAACTTTGTAAGGGAGGCCACAGGCCGGACACTCAGGCAGGATTTCTGCATTACACTCTGGAGGCGGAATTGCTTCTGCAAGAAACCACAGCCTTTGCTCTTAAGGCTTTCGACTGATTAAATGAGGCCTATCCATACCATCAAGGGCGATCTACTTTACTTAAAGGCGACTGATTGTAGATGTTAAGCACATCTACAGAATATCTTCGCTGCAACTTGTAGACTACTGTTGACCAAACAACTGGGCAGTAGAGCTTAGCCGAGTTGACACGTAAAAATGAACCATCCCATCTTCCGAGCAGGGCCTCCCTTTTGGTTGTTAGGATTCTTGCCCACGAGTCTCTTTTCCGACTCTTATTCTGCTGGAGACACTTAAACGTTCATATTCTCCAGCATACTTCTGTGTTCGGCGTACAGTTTTTAAGAGTTAAAATGTTTTAATAAATGTATAAATATGGACATAAACCTGTCAAGAGCACATACTACACCTAAGCAAATCGTGAAACTTAAGGCACGATTTTATTTGTTATGAGGCAGTAAAACAACAGCACAGTTTTCATCGGGATTAAAAATTAAAATAAGGAGAAATCGAAATAAGAGACTGTGCTCCTTAAACTCTTCGGACATGATATACTTAGATTCTCCAAAGTTTTGTCTTCGACACTTTTTTCTTCCCACTCAACATTATTTCTTTGAGGATCTCATCCATGGCCAGCCACCAACACACCAATGTCTCCAAAATGACATTTCATGAAATTCTAGGTCCCATGTTCAAATACGTTTGAGAAATGCCAGGTACGTATCTCTAATTCTTTTAAATGTGCAGTGCACATCACCAAACTAAAGGGTCTGCGAAGGCCTGCAACAACAGCAAAATACTGCCTTAAATCTGCGTGCTGAGCCCAAACCCTCGCCTCGGTTTCAGAATGGTGTTTGGAACTGCTTCCTGTATGTTATACTTAGCCCTCCCGTGGCGGTTCAAACTTACTGTGATCAAGACTGACATTTGCCTAACCCAAAGCTTCTGTTCTTACGTCCCTTTTCCTCCTAAAATCCTTACCCCTTTCCATAGTCAGTACTTTGGTTGTCAAAAAAAAAAAAAAAAAAAAAAAGACCCTGGAGGCCATAAAGCCTCTTTCCCCTCCTTTTTCCCCATTTATCAGCTTACTTACTTACCTCTGTTAAACCCACCTTCCCAGAATGTCTCACAAGCTCCCTCCTCTCTGCCCACGTAGCTCTGCTGCCATTTTTCCTTTATCTGTTATGATAACTTCCTCTCAGCATTTGCTGCCTCTGGAAGGATGGTCTTAAAACACAGAGCGATGACGTTACTCTCACGCTCACTGCCAGCGGGTGGCTCCGTGTTGACGCCAGGTTACGTCACAACTCTCCTCTTGGATGGTGTTGCATGTTGAATTTAAGATGAAGAGCTGAAGTTTTCTTAGTTCCTCTTCAGTGATTTTTTTTTTTAATCCTTTACCTTCCTTACAGATACAACTATGTCTCCTTTGGATTTGAAAGGGCATTGACAGTATTAGAGTGAGTTTTGGGAAACAGAGAAGTAGGGGGCATTGCTGATGTGTAGATTTTTTTTTTTTTTGGTCATTTGTTTTTGACCACAGAAAATTGAGAGCTGAGTATGGAGGGAATCATTAGATCAAATAGTCTGACTCAGGTTCTTGATTGACTTGGGAAATGGAATACTCAGCATCATAACCACATGGAACTTCCCCACAGATCAGAAAATTTCTGGCTGCTCTTTAAAAAAATAACATTTTGAAAACTTTTAATGATCCAAGATGTTGCAATATGGAAAAAAGCAGATTTCAGCTTAAAAGTTTCACCTTTACATACTCAAGTGGTGAATCATATATTTTTCCATACCAAAAAAAAAAAAAAAGAAAGAAAGAAAGAAAAAAGAAATCTGGAAGAATATATCCCAAACCCTTAACAGAGTTTATCCTTGGGGGGGGGGGGTAAATTGGTCATTTTCATATTCTTCTATCTGCTTGATTGTGTTTTCCAACTTGTCTACAATGAACATGAATTATTTTTTTCTAAGAAACAAGTGTGGTTTTAAAAAATTCTTTAAAATCTTGACAGCTTATTAGACTGACCATTCCTAGTGGACTTATTTCCAAAATGACCTCAATTTACCTCTTTTCCATGTCTCTCAGTTTTGTTTTGCTCCCAGAAAAACAGCATGTCAGTCTAAAATAGTCAATAGTGTACACTCAGTGCCCATCCGTGTGGTCTGGCGTCGAACATGTTTTCCAGGAGAAGGTAGCAAGCACAACCCAACCGTGATGACAGCCCTTCTGAGAAAACCTAGCTCCTATGTTTGAAAGTTTCAAAAATTGCAAACTGGTTTAATCTCAAAATATACAAAGATGCATACTGAGATGCATAAAAAGTAATTTAAAGATGTCTTATCTAAGCTAAGCTTGCTATTTATTTGGATTGTTGGTATACCAATCCATTCTCACGTCCTAGATATGTTATTAGTTCTGATTTTATCAATCAATGGATTTTTTTTTCTCCTTCTCATCCCCCAACACTGGTCTTACTATGGTTGAAATGCTTAATGATAAACTTTCCCATTGTTTTCAAATAGATTTCAAGTTTAAGTACCTAAAATGTCAGTTTTTCTTTACCTTACTTGGAGTAGGTAGGTTGCATGTCTTATTCATTTTTACGTTTTTTAATTTAAAAAGTACTTTCCTTTTCAAATATCCTGAAACAAAAGTAATTCTGAATATATTATACATGGCTTTTAAGGTTTTATCTTCACCCCAAGAATTAATGTTAAAATGAATCAAGTTGTTATAATACAGAATCTAATATCTGAGAGAAAAAAAGCATACATGTTTAATTTAATTAGGGTGAATATCTCATTTCATTATTTTAAAAATAAGTTCAACCAATTTTAAAATGCATGCTTTAAAATTTTCTGAAATGTCATAAAGTCTTTTCTAAAAAAAAAAAAGTCACAATACAGAACTCCTTCCCTTCTCCATATAACATAACACTCTTGCACTTAATGTAGTCCTCTGACAGCTGATAATTTAGTGTCCCAAGGTGTGATAAAAGTGGTAGTTTAAAAAAATGCAACACAGAGAAATGTGGGATTTGTTCTCAGGAGCAGTGCTGTCCGACAGAATATTCTGCGATGATGGGCAAGTTCTGTATCTGTGCCATTCGATACGGGAGCCACCAGCCCGTGTGACTATCATGTACGAAGTGGCTAGTGAGACTGGGGGCCTGAATTTTAAATGTTATTGAATCTTAACGAATTCGAATTTAAATAGTCACATGTGGCTAGCAGCTACGGTATTGAACCGTGCAGCTCTAGAGTGATAGTTGGTTGCATTATATTGAGGGAAAAGTATTTAAGGGTATTTGCCACTTAGTAAGGTGCCTTTTGCCTTAAGAAAATCAATGTTGGGACTTGCCTGATTTCCCCAAAAGAGTAAATTAGCTGTTTTCATGACCTCTTCGCTTTCAGTTCTTCCCTGGCAGATGGCAGGAAACGAGAGCCCCATCTACGTCCCCTGAGAACACAATTGCTGGCATTTCGCTCCATCCCAGCGATTGTGTAGCTGAGCCCCTGGGGCCCTCCTGATGAGCCGCAGACTGATTCAAAAATGAGCTCTCTTTCACTTTCGACTTGGAGGAGAATGAGGAGCCAACAACAAAACTTTTATTTTGATTTATGCCAAAGAGTCACTGACTAATAATTATTAGGGCTCGCGTTTGTGGCTCTAGGGGGTGATAATTAATTATATTTCTGTCCCACCTGTATTAGGTAGGGTCCCAATAGGAAACAGGAGGCATGGTCACACTTATAATAAGGAGAGGTTTGTTTTTTCCAAAAAGGACACTTTCCCAAGGTGGGGACTGTGGAAAAGAAAGCCTACACGGGGCAGAACAGCATCCCAGGGTTAGCAACAGAGGTGAGCTTCTGCGTCAGATAAGATAGGGGAGGAGGAAGTTTCTGGCCCATTGGAGAGCTGCTGTCGGAGAAGATTGCTCGACAGAAGCTGTACTCTTTGTTAAAGGGACATAGCCACCCCCGGAAACCTCACTCGCACCTCACCTGCTGATCTCTTGGTGCTTCCTGTTGGCGAAATCAACCGGAAGCTGGGAAACTGGGGAACCTATAGATCCAGCATCCAAAGGCAGCCTGCAGAGCTCAGACAGGAGTACACACACGTGCAGGTGATGTGGACGGGCAACAGAAAATATCCAACTACCCCTTCCTAGCTTGGAGCCCATTGGGAGAACCACAGGAGACATTACATGAATATTTTTAAAAATCTGTTTTATTCTCATGAAAGTAATACATGAATGACAAAGCTTAGTTGTGTGCATTAGACCCAATTTATACATCTCCCCCCGATTCACAGGCTCTCAGGGGAGTGCCCTAAAATCGCCACTGTCACCTAAGTGAACCAGCACCCGTTTCTAACACCGCTAGCCATCTGACTCCCCCCAGGTTCAGAGCTGGCCAGAATGACCCAAGTGCCCACTACTACACGAGCTACCGCAGTTTCAGTCCCCAGGCCTCGAGGCTCTGGATCCTCCCTGCTACTTCTGATCTCAGAGGAAGGAAGAGCTGTGCAGGGAATCATGGGGAGTATGGCTCCCAGCAGCTGCCTGGGAGGAAGGGGGCTTAGTGACACAAACCGGAATGACAGGGGTTGCCCACTCAAGTGGAAGACTCCGACAATGAAAGACAAGAGACAGCGTGGGGGCAAGGAGCCAGCAGATGAATTCTTTCTTCTCCTCAGACTTTGGTGGTTTTTCCAAACATCCTATTTGGAGATTGAATGTTCAAACTACTGATTCTGTTTTCTTGTGAAACCCTAGCAACTCAGTGATGCCCCATCTCGCATTGCCTGTCCTTCCTTCCCCGCCTGTAGACTGTAGTGGATTAAAACTGGCTGCAAAGTCTTTGCGATTCTTTCCTTTGAGAAGCGGAGTCTAGTTCCCTCCCCCTTGAATCTGACCTGGCCTTAGGGACTCACTTGAGTAACAGAATGTAGTGGAAGTTAGAGTCTTGCATTTTCCAGGCTAGGTGATAAGAAGCCACGCAACTTCTGCCAGGTGCTCTCGGAATGCTTTTTCTGTGGGATGCTGTTACTAAGTCACGATGCTGAGAGAAGCTCAGACCACGTGGACAGTCTGTGCGTCGCTAGCCCCACCTGCACGCCCGGCCAAGAGCAGCATCAATTATTAGTGATCCCAGACAAGGGGCCACATGTAAGTGCAAAAGCCATGTCGATAGTGGATCTCTATCCCAGCCACCACAGCTGATGCCACACGGATCAGAGCTGAACCCCTCAGTCAAGTCCTGCATTCTTGACTCATGAAATCGAGGGCAAAACAAAATGGTTATTTGAAGCCACTGCGTTGCCATTGGCGTTCTAGGGTCCTTCCTCAAGGGGGTCCGGCATCTCCTTCAGTCCACGGGCTCTGGGTTTGTTAACTGGCTTAGATCTGGAAACTCAATGATGGGGTGCAATTTTCCATCTTGGAAGGCAGCGATAGCCTTCTGCTCGACAGCTCTTGAGTTTCTAAATTATTCAAATCAAGCATCACCCTCGTCAGTGTCCCATCGCCACAGAGCTGTGAAAGCAGGTGCTCTTGTTCCAGTTGCCCTGCTCTTGCACCCCTTTCCACTAAAACCTGCTTTATTTCAGGTCCTGTTTTCTAGGCGATGTAAGATGAAACAACGTGTGACAACAATGGGTTTCCGAATACTTATTCTCCTAGAATAAACTTTACCCATTCGGTAAAAGGCGTATGTGGGAAAATATGGTATTGCCAACTAAAACAGTTGTGTGGCGGAGAAGTGTAAGACCGAGGAAGAAGTGGTGTTGTCAGAGACACTTAATTCCTTCTCCCAAACTCACCAACCTATTTATTTCTCCTCCCATTTGGAAATGTGAGCAGGGAGCAGTAATGGCCAAGGAGCTATTCTATTATGTTACCTCAAGGACGCGCGAGGTCAGGAGAATATAATATCTTTCCACCATGGTGACTAATGCTTGGCATTTCCAATTTTTCTAATTGACCCACAGGTCTTAGATACTCTATTATGTCTTTTTCACTATTTTTCCTTTTTGTATTTCAGTTTTAGAAGTTGCAATTGACACATCTTCAAGCTTACTGATTCTTTCCTTGACTCTGTTTGGTCTATTGCTAAGCTTATTAAAAGTCTTCTTCATATCTGTTACTGTGTTTTTGATGTGCAACATTCCTTTTTGATTCTTTCTTAGAACTTCTGTCTCTCTGCATACATTACCCATTTGTTCTTGAATGTTGTTCAGTTTTTTCAGTAGCTCCCTTAGCATGTAAATCATACTTGTTTTAAATTCCTGGTCTGATAATTCTGAAGTCTGTGCTATATCTGAATTCAGACCTGCCATATCTGAGTATAATTTTTTGTTGTTGAAAAGAGGACATGATGTACTGAACAAAAAGAACTGAAATAAATAGACCCCTTTTGGTATAAAGTTTTATGTTTGGCTAGGAGTTAAGCTATGTTTACTTTTGTTATAGCTGTCGGTGTCAGAAGCTAAAATTTTCTCTGGTGGCCTTCTTTGTGTTCCTCCTGTTGTTGGCTTTCCCCTGCGACTTCTTCTTAAATAAAACCTGAAAGGTGCAGTTATTTCAGTTATAATCCTGTTATTATACAGGAGCCCTACTGATGTGTCGTTAAGACGTGGGAGAGGGGGCAGTATTCAGTAATCCTATGATTGGGTCTCAGTATTTAATAAGCCCGTATCCCTGGGCTGTGACCTTCACAAATGCTTCTCAGTGTTTTCCGCTCCCTCTTAGATGAGAGGAATAGGCTAGAGGTAGCTGGAGTTGCCTGTTTCCCCTGTTTCCCACTAGGCTCTGATATAACCCATGTTGGTTAGGCTTTTGTAAAATACTTTCCTTGAGGGCAGGCCTTATCAAGAAAAACAGGGAGCTCTTATCTATTTCAAAATAGATACTTTTGGCCTCTGCCGGAGCACAAGAGGAGTTTCTCCAGTCTTCACTATGGAAATCTGTAAATCTCCTGGAGGTAAAACTCAGAAACTGTGGAGGCCTCCTGCATAAGCCTGGGCTCCCCTGGCTTATACCGAGCCTCCAGCAATTCCTTAATTAAGTTTAGGTTTTCCAACCTTTGCACGGTTCCTGTAGAGGTTTCTGCTCTGGCAAGCTGTGATTCTGTCTTTACATGTCTGTCTCTCCCACTTTTGGAGCAGATATTTGCCCTGTGACCTTGATTCTCTGATGGATCTAAGAACGGTTGTTGGTTTTCAATTTAATTCCTTCTTTTTTGTTTTGTGGATAAGTGTGATGACTTCCAAGCTTCTTACATGTGGGACTGGAAACCGGAGGTCCAGACTTTCTTTTGCTTGTCATTTGTAAACAATATTAATATATTAATAGAGTTTAATGAAAGTTTAGAGTCAATATTTTACAAACAAGACTGTCTACCATGCCTCGAAATATTGTGCAATTCTTGTAGTGAGTTGTATAAATATATACAGATGATAGAAAACAGAAAATAGAGCTAATAAGGGAGAAAGACATGGTGTTCAGACTATGAAGTCTTATGCTCTGTCTGAATGAGCCATGGTCCAAATTTAAAAGCCATTTTAGTATACTATGACCTTCCCACCTATGTTCTGAGACTATTGTTTAGTTCCCACACCTCTACTGAATCAGAAATCTTACCCACTAGCAATCATCACACTTAGTACCCAAGAGACAACAACGAAAGATGCTCTAGTCTTAGGTACAGCCTTGAATTTATACCAAAATTTTAACCATGTCCTTATTTCCTCTCCCACTCCAGCGAAACATCAAGAAACCCTTCATCTCTTCCTCTTAGAACAGAGGAAAGAGGTGGCCTAAGAAATTTACCTTTTCTCTTTCCTCTTGGCCTTCACTTGACTCATTGCAATCCTCTCGGTCTAAAGGTACCTCCTAAGCAGAAGGCAATCCAAGTCTTGCTAAGAAAGAGAAGGGGAACTATCCTTCCAAAGGTTCATCCTCTCATCCTTGACAAGTGGGAGGCATGGTATCACTCTCTGGTGGGCCATCAGGGTCTCTGTGTACATAGAATCAATGTATTCTAGGCGTCGGAATCAATGTGGCTACCTATTAAAATTGCACATGCCTAGGCCCCTGTCCAAATTTACCAAACCAGAATTTATGCATTTATGATACATTCCCCAGATTTTTCTGTGCATATCAAAAATCGAGAGCCACTGGGTTAGAGTAGCATGGGACTGGGAGGGCAGGCATGAAGTGTAATAGTTAACCATTAAGATCTGAATACGGTTTTGTACCCATTTTTACATCAAGGTCATTAGGCAAGGGTGACTAGCTCATAATCCTATGGCCACTTGTAGTCTTTTAGAGCTTGAAGTATGATCCTTTGAACAACCATGCAAAACCATTTGAAAAAACCATTTCCATTACAAACTGTATGCATAAGGTAATTTGATATATTCAGAAGTATTACCAATGGAATTTTATGCAAGACACATGACCAACATGTATACTTATCTGATTTGAATAATAATAGTAGTCAGGGATAACATTTATTGCGTATTTACCCATGTTTTAGACATGGCGCTACGTGGTTTTCCTTGATTAGCTCATTTCATTGATTGACTAATTCTTACAGAAATCACGTGAAATAGCTTACAGGATTACCCCATTTCACCTATGATGCAACTAAGGCCTAAAGAAATCAGATAACTTTTCCAGATTGTGTAACTCCTAAGTGGCAGAGTAGAACACGGCCCACTCAGAACCACTGTTTCACTGCAGTAAAATTAATTAGATAATAACATATTTAAAAAATCTTATAGTCCTTTGCGATATCAGTCAATTCTGACCTCTGCCTTTGCTGTTTGGCTCCTTTACGTGAGAAATCTCTGATACTTAATTTTGAGTGTGTACATGGCTAAATGTACCTATGTTTAATTAAAGAGGAATACATCTAATTGTGCTGGCACATTTTAAATGCTTGGCTATCACCTAAGCTAGCAAAACCTTCTAAGTTCTTAAGTTAACCCTGGTACTTCCAGAAATTTTGCTGAACAAATGAAAGTTTATTTGAATAGTGAGAGCCCACCCAGGTTTTGAGTGTTAGGGTTTTCCTTGAAAACGGCACACCAGCCTCATTTTCCGATGTCGTAGAGAGTGCTTTTTGGATTTTTATGGGAAATGCCTTTCCCAGCTACATGGGAGTTAGCAGTGTAGTAATTCTCAGATTATTTGATGAAAATCCTTCCTGTTCAGTCAGGAGTGGGTACCAGTTTTAATTGGGGGCTTAGGATAGGACATTTGAATTTCAGCCTCTGAGAATTTAAAACTCTTTTCAGAACCAGAATCAATATTTTCCACACAAAATGCAAAATCTGTAAGGCCTCACTTGTGAATAAAAGACCAAATTCCCAGCATTTACTTACTGTCATTTCCCCAGGCACAATAATCACACATCCTGCTAATGATGACTGGCTGTCAATAGCAGTTTCAAGTTCTGAGTCCTATTCAAGGGATAAAGAAAAGGAAGATGATGGTCAACAGGCAATCCAGCTTTCATTTGAACACTCCCTGGAGGATTTTCATTACCCTTTCAGTGTCGTGCCTTGCCGTTTTCCTCCTCAAGGTCAGCTCTGTCTAGATGGTTCCTGGCTTCAACTTCCTGCAGCTAATACACAGCCACTCCAGGCTGTGTATCAGCGACCTCACTTAGTGCCCTTCCACCTGGGTTGGGAGGGTCCCCTCTTCTCTGTCTTGTCTGTGACCTTTCTCTAGGTGAGAAGGTCTCTTCTGCAGCAGCCAGGTCGGCCTTGTTATGGTGATTGCACTGCAGAGAGCTGCTTCCCCCTTGTTAGAAGTGACATCACTGTACATTAAAGACATCATATCTCCTTTCATATTAAAATGCCTGTCAGCTCTCCTGCTCAAAAGTTGTAAATCTGCCAGAGTAGCCTGAGCTTAGGGAGTTTTTATTATGAAAATATGAAGATAAGCACTCTGTTTTACTGTCAAAGGAAAAGAGGTAGGCTTCTCGTGATGACATTACTTAATATATATATATATATATATATATATATATACACACATATATAAATAATGTATATATATTTTCTTAACTTAGAGTGATATAAGCAAATTTTGAAAAGATAACTCTTTTTTTAAAAAAAATGTCTTTTTTAAAAAAATCACTAGACATTCTCAATAATTTTAGCCTTCATTTTTAATTGTCCAGGCTAAGAAATGACACAAGAACACCGAACCCACAATTCACCTTTAATTCACAAATGAAGTAGGCTTCGCTTCGTGTTGGATTTAAACTTTTTCTTAACATTTTTTAAAGACTGTCACCAAATCCTCACTTGTTAGTAGAGCTTGTTTGGTTGTCTGTCTCATCCATACACACGGATAAGTAAGGTGAGTTTAAGCGGTCTACTTAATGTAAAGTAGGAGTTCATGCTACCTAACCACATAAAAATAGGAAAAATCATTGAGGGGCCTATAACTCTCCCCATAACCAACTGCTTTGGGGAGTCTTCAAGCTTTCAAACTAACCCTTTCCAGGCACAGAAACATTTAGATTTTCTGGAAGATCTTACAACAAAAGACCTAAATTAAATCCTCGAAGCAGCTGGATCCAAGGAATGCTTATGATCAGCTGTCTGGGATGTGAATCAGTGATTTGCAATTCAGTTTTGAGGTATATCTCAGAAGTTCGTTCTTACTTGATAGTTCATATACTATTATCTCTCTCCGCATTAGTGACCACCAAGGTCAAGGTGGGGTTATTCAGGGCATCCCATTTAGTAGAAAAGGTATCACAGCTCCATTCGGCAGCCAGTGCATCCTGTGGATTCACACAGACTCAGAGAACTCAGCTTCTTGATGCTGACAAATCAAGAACTTTTCACGGGATGGAATTAACTCCTTTTTCACTCATAAAAGGCTAACATAAATATCTCTCTATTTCTCCCTCTGACAAATGAATAGAAATGACACAATGCTGCTTCTCTTGCTTTTGACACGATGCTGGAGATGGTGTGTTATAACTTCCCATATTAAATTGTGAAATAATTTTAAGGACCATATTTATCTGTAATTCAGCAAGTTTAAGCCCTCTGACTTGTGGCTTTCAGTGGATTATTCAAATAAGAAAAGCCACACTCCACAAGCCCAGGAAAGGCCTGGGTCTTAGATAAACTATCCAATTACCATGAGCAAAACAGTGAACCACCCCCAGAGGTGTCTGGTGCACAGACGTCCCTCTGTACCTCTGTTGGACAGTGCTCTGTGCGTACGTCACAGCTCCAGCTTCGCTTAGGGGAGCCAGCTCCATGGCTCCCTCCGCAGAGAAGAAGTCTAGGAGAGGTCAGGCGTTTGCAAATATCACCTAGAAATAAAACTGGCTCTAGAGCCTTTTGTGCCAAAGAATCCACTTTGACAATGTTGGACGATAAGGAATTTGGGGCACTCAACTATCTAGTGAGGCGAAGTGATATTTTATCAGCAGAAATTCTCATGGGCAAGTGTGGCCCTTTTTCCCACCCCCACCCCACCCCCTAGAAAATGTAGGTCACGTTGCAAAAGTTAACAACTTAAAACTAATTGCAGTGTGACCGAGGCTGGGGCCCTTGAGAACAAAGAGCAGTTCTCACTTCATCACCTGGAAAATGACCTGGGGGGGAGTCTGGGCCGGGTGGAATCGCGATTCAAAATTTCATTCTAAACATCAGATCCAATGAGCATTTAAGGGAATCCCTGACTTATGATCCTGCCGTGGAAGGTCTTTCGGGGGTTTCACAGAGTTGGCGTGGGGCTGGGCTGCTTTTCCTTCTAGCTGTGCTTCGGGCACTCTGTACTGACTGTGGAAGATGATGTCGGTTGCTGGCTCCTTTTGAAGTCACAACGACACTCTCACATCAAATGTACCAGTGCCTGAGCCACCCTGTGCCACCGAACGTCACAAGTGGACACTAGAGTTGTTTTGCAGTCCTCAGGCCACACGGGACCATTTAGCACGGAGAGGGAGTAGCGACTTACCAACCAGAGTCACTAACCTACACAGTGTTCTCGACTCCACGAGCTTAAAATCAATGACAAGCTTTATAAAGCAAACAGTAAGAAACCCAACATCCCCAAGGCCACAGAGGAGTGACTTAATCACTCAGAGCCCGTTTCTTTCTGGGGACTTTCATTCTTTACCCACAGCCAAGAAGTAAATAGGATTGAAACCTTTAGCAATCACTACTTGGCCTCCAAGCATCTCCCTAAATCGGCCTTGTTTAGTAAACTAAAATTGCAGCTGAAAGGAGACAGGCCACAGCGGCGGGCATCGCAGCATGGGGAGGAGGTCAAGTAGCCTTTGTCCTTCTGTCCCGAGCCCTCTGTTGCTGGCCTGCTGCCAGAGGCGAACCCCTGACCGAGTATCCGTGACGCCGTCGAGAAACCACAGCATCGGCGCAGCTAGCAGCATTGAATCTAATTCTGCATGTAATAAAACACAGTTTTGTAATAAAGAGAATTTCTTAGACGCAGAAAAAGTATATGTTTCCCATTTAGTTGAAATTCGGCAGACGGCTTTTAAAAAGCTGGGACATTGAGGCCAGGGTCCCAGGCTCAATTTCTAAAAAGGCTGCTCAGCTCCCTTGAATCCAGGGCCATAAACTGTGCCGCCATCCTATACGTATCCTCTGCCAATGTGCTGTTTCAGAAGCGTGTTTCATTAGTCAGAAGTGTGGGTTGCTGATAAACAAGAATGAATCCTCACGCACATTATCAGTTCTATATGAAGTATGCATTTTGAAGCATGTTTTATGGGCCGAGAAATTTTTAGTTATGTGGTAGATTGTATTTTTCAAAACGGGCACTGACAAGTTCTCAGATCCTACACATTCTTACAATGTGACCTTGACGATCCTCCCACTGAGAAGTGGGGTCCATGCTCCCCTTGAAAGTAGAGGTGCTTTGTGACTGAACATGGTTGATGTGACTTGATGTGACTTCTGAGGCTGGGTCCTGAAAACCTTCTGCCTCGTTTGCCAGAACACTCGCTCAGAAGTCTTTAACGTCCCTGTAAGTCGTCTGCTTCCTGAGGCTGCCATGCTGTGAAGAAGCCCAACTAGCCCATGCAGAGAGGTCACGTGCAGTGGCCCCACGACCACACACAGGGAGAGGGGGTGCCTAGCTGCCCCTCAGCCGCATAAGCTCACTGTAGTTCTAGCTTAGCCACCATGTGACTGCAACCCTGGGAGATACCCTGCTCCAGAAACACCAGGTCCGGCCCATATCCCACCCACGGACACTGTGACAGATAACAAAATGACCATTATTTAAATAACTAGGTTTGGGCGATTATGCAACAATAGATAACTAGAAAGAATTTAGTTATTTGGCCCACGACTCCCACAAGGATTCGTATCTGTGCAATTTAAGAGAAATTAAGGTGCTTACAGGCTGTGGACTCGAGGTCACCTGCCTAGGTTCAAACCCCACATCTTGGGCAAATTACTTTTCTGAGCCCCAATCAACTCATTTACAGATTAGGGATGACAACTGTAGGAATTTCACGGGGTGTGTGTGAGAATTAAATTCATTTATATTCATAAAATGCATAGAACAGTACGGGGCAAACAGGAACGTTAGCAGAATTCCAGGCTGCGTAGGGCCTGAAGTATGTGCAATGAGGCGCCTCTTAAACGCCAATTATATAAAATTACAAACACTAGGAATACTCAAGGTTAGGCGCGTGCTAGGCGCTAGGAACGTAACAGTAACTAGCCATTCTCCCTGTCTCTCTGGAGCTTACCCTACAGATGAAGGCAGAAAAATAAACAAATGTTTACAAACTAGTCAAATTATTTCTGAACGCAGCTATCTTGGGGACTCTCTTTTGTTCTGAAAGGCATATAAATTAGCCTTCCTGGAGAAAACTAATTTAATTCAATGCTTATAGCAAAATATCCTTTAAAATGTGCAAATCATTGAAAATAGTGATTCTGCATTAGGGGATTTATCTCAGTACATATTCAGTAAGCAGTAAAAAAGCACACACATATATTTAAATATATGTCTTATTATGGCAAGGAATTTAAAACACATCGTTGTTAAATAATGAGGGATTAACTAAATTCTGGCTGAGTATTATGCTGCTATTAAAATGATTTTACATTCATTGACATGTAAAGATCTTTACTAAGTATAATTAAACGAGAAAAAAGATTGTACGGCAGAGTATCATACTGAGCAAGAGAGAGACAGTTGAAAGTGTCATGGAGAGCTCTCTACTTGCATGTTGTTTTGTCTTCAGAAGCGAAATAACAGGCAAATGTGGAGGTATTTCTTTCCAATTTATAAAAAACATGTCGTTTGTGTGATAAATATAAATAAATTTTTAAAAAGGAATGACTACGTTTCACTCAGGGCTTGCCTTGTTCCTTAAGAGTAATAAACCTGTCTCATTAAATGTCCACGTTTGCTTTAACTTTTTGGTCCCTCTTCAATAAAAACACATATTTAATAAACTATCAGGTTTTCCAGACTTGGGATAACTTCCGCCTCAGATTTGTTGTTATAGTAGGTGAGGTGCCAGTTGGTTAGCCAGACCAACACCCTTCCGGAAGGCCTGTCCTTCCAAATCTGAATTCATGGGTGGAGAATAACTATGCTCTAAACCGTGAGATAAAACGCTAACAACACGGACAGGAAATAACACGTCACCTCTGTGGTTAAGTGGATCGATTTTCTGGGAAATAATCAGGCATGGTCACCTTGAATGTCTTTGGGTCCCTCGCCTTCATACCAATTACCACGATTCTGATTGTCCAGGGTGGGGGGCGGGTAAAAGACTTTCCTTTTTCAGGGATAACAGTAAGACGCCCAAATCTTTTGGTTTATGAATGTTTAGAACATGTATATATGTTGTACAAATGTTAAATATATTCTATTCCATGCCAACCTCATGTCCTTCCTTTACCACCACCACTCACTCCCCTTTTCTTCCGCAAACATTTGCTGTTTGAATGAGATGGGCAAAGTCTAAGGTGGTCCTCTCTGGGCCCGTACCACAGGAAGGCTAGTCAATAAGGCTGCTCTGTACCTTTGGGTAAGTGGGCATCTCGCCTGCTTGTCTGGGAAGGTCGTCATACCTATAAAATACCCGCCCTGTGTCCCCACACCTGGCATGAATACCAACATTTCATGGTAGAGGTGTATGACATTGAGGCTGCTAAGGAATTCTATCATATTCAAATGCACGTGGGCAGCAGCACATATTGGATCTACTAGTATTGCCTTGTAAGACATGTGCCTATCACTTTGTCATGATGTCATTAACTGAGAAACCAGGGAGAGGCTGAGACCACATGAACTGTAATGGGGGGAATGTTTAGAGGGTAGAGTGCAGAGGCCAGAGCCAAGGCTCAGTTAGCTAGAGACACCTTGGTGAGAATTTCACTGTTGTCTGGGGATGGCCAAGGATGAGCACCTTGACAAGGAAACTCTGAGAAGTCATCAAAGACAACCATCTTCTTCAAACAGCTCATCCTATCGGCCAGACTCACTACCCACATGGGAGGCTGGAGGCACCATCCCAGAGCTTACTTTCCTCCTCCAGGAGGCAAAGCTCACCCCTTCCTCACACCTCTTCTCTGCAGAAACATTGCTTCTAGCGTGCCTTCCAGGCGATGCTCTTCTTGTTCTGTGTCACTGTATCCGACTTGCCGCCATGTCCCTCTCAGACTGAGGGGCAGGTGACCTATGGTGGCATATCTAGTGATGTGACAGTAGAAATCCCTGTCGTAGTCAGCTTCAGTATTGGCATCAACTTGCAAATGTCAGAGGAAATAAGTCCTGCCCCGGCTTTTTTTAAGCAGCTCTTCCCAGGTGAGAGGTTTCACTCTTTCGAACATGGCACTTTGTACAGGCTTGTGGGAAATTAGTGGCCTCACACTTTGTCAAATATTACCACCAAGTTAGGCTAACACTCTTGGGCCAATGCAAAACTGCCAGTGGTTTAGAAATGAAGGAACTTCAAAGATGGGGAAAGGCATGCATAGCACTTTGCCAAGGTTTCCTCTGCTCCAGTCAGTGAAGACCAATAAAACACTATTTTTTAAAATACACAAAAGAACACAAAAGTCATCTTCCTTTCTATTTTGAAGGAATGATCAATTTTCTCTACTACAGAGTTCCTCCAGAATCTCTTTTCCTCTTGATTTTGAATCTTATAAGTGTACTATTGTTTGCTCATAATAAATTTTACTAGAAAAGTCTCTAAGTTATTTGGGTCGGGGAGTTGGAATCCAGAAGACAGTTTCCTTCATGTGTAGTTAGAGTAACTTAGGTGCCGAACTTGTGGTGTATTTTGTCTAGTTAAGAAAGTGAAAAATAAGCTTCAAGGAAGGTTTTGAGATCTTTGAATGGAAATGGATGTAAAATCAATTTAAACAGCAAGACCAGTTTTAGGCACTTAGTAATCATTGGCAGAGAAATATTTATTAGTTGTGTGAATGGGGTTCAGGGAATAAGGCTGAAGAAGTGCCGGGATTCTGATTTAGACCACGTCAAGAAACTTCATTTTACTTTATATTTTCTTGAATATTTATTCTAGCTGTGGTACTCAGGGGGTCTCATCCTGGGACCAACTGAGAATTCATCCATTTAATCATTTATTCATTAATTTATATTTAGGAGCACCATTTCTTTGCCAGGCACTGAAAAATGCCCAAAAGTTTATTAAAGGGGAACAAGATGTCATTTGGACACACTGTTGAGATGGATCCTAACCCAGCAAATGCCTACATCCGTTATTCAGGACCTCACGTACGCAGAAACTGTAACTTCCATCCAGACTCTTGACTAAACTGAGGCTGTTTGTCCTTCCCATGTTGTGTGTCCTCTGCAACGTGTTTGTCTAATCCTTCAGCATGAATCAGAAGGCCTTGCTTCTCTTTCTAATAAAGGTAGCTAGGATTCTTCTCAATTGAGAAGACCCTCAAGATAAGCGGGTATGTTTCTTTCTTCTAGTTAAAATGTATGAAGACGACTGCCAGTTCCCCCAATTCTTTTGGGATAGATCTGAAAAAAGACCAAGTTATGTTTTGGGGACAGCCGATCACCCTCTATGCATGGCGACCGTCTAGAAATGTGGCCAGACATTGCTGCGGGTTTTGTTACCACAGAAACAGCTATAGTCTTTGCTCCTGAGAGTTTTAGGTAATTAAAGGACAAACACAGCCTCAGGTGTGTTTCTTACTGCAATGGCTTTGATGGCTGCAAAGACACCCATTTCTTCTGCTATCAAAGACAGAAAAAGCAAACTACTTAAGAAAAAGGAAACTGAGATAAAAGAGCCTAGGCTAAATATTGGTAACTTTCAGCTACGTTATGTTTACTAATCCAGAACTGGGAAAAAGAAGCTTCTAATGCTGACAGTTACAGGGAAGGATCATTTGGTCTTAAATTTTTGCATTCTCCCTCAATGAAGGCCTAACATTCTGGACTTGTTCTGGAACTTGACCCTGCTAGTTTATAATATGCTTCATTTCAACTATACTACAGTACTTTATGCCAAAAAAGCATATGGATTTGATAACTCACACTGGAAAATCAAGGACATCTGTTTTTTTATTTTTTTACTCTAAACATTTTTTGGAAAGTCTAAACATAATGCACTGGGCCAATTTATTAATATTTTGGAATGAATATAGTTATGATATGTCATAAGAGAAATGGATTGTGGTTTTGTAGTTGAAAAAATCAAAATTTTCACATTATCGGTTAAAATCACATTAGAAGAACCATTTTGAAAATCACATTTATTTTAAATAAATGTAGCAGGTATTCCAGCAGAGAAAATCTTCGAAATATGTAGAAATGGATTTTTAAGAGCTAAAAGAACCACATACCTTGGAAATCATTTTCTGTATCTAAAACATTCCTAGATTTCGATATACTCTACTGTCTTTATTTGAACTGGCTGTAGAGTTTTAATTAGTTTCACTGAGGTAGAATTAGCTGCATCAAAGTGGACACATTCTAGTACGAGCTGAACAGCAGCCTACGTACCACAGATTTCCAACATAAACCATAATTCAAAAACGCCAACACGACTCTTTTCTTTGCAGGTGGGTAACCATTTATGTTGAAGGTGAAGATGTTAATATGGAAAATTTGTGAGCTAGGAAAGAGGATGAATGCTATCATTTTAATTTATGACCTTTCATATAAGGCCAAACGTAAAGGCAACTTCAATTGTTTTATATCTCAGGGCCAGCACATAGCAGATGTATGAAATTTGGAGTGTTAGACATAAACTTTTATGACCAAATTAAATAATTTTCTCCCACTTATAATGTTCACCTTTCAAGTTCATCTTGATTAAAATACAAGGGCAGTATCGCACGACTTCCCTGAATTTTACAGCTGAGAGAGGTTTTCTAGAGTTCACAGTCGAGCATAAAGAATCACAGCATTTGAAAGACTCTCCTCAAAGGAGCTCAGACCCTGCGCCCATGGCTTTTGAAATCCAAGTTATACCAAAATGATGACCAATGAAATCTAAGCATTTATTCAAACATCTCGAACATTATATCTGGAACCAAATGCGTACGATGTAGAACATGTCCCATGTCATGGTAACAATAAAAGGCCCACTGCCTTTCCTGAGAAATTTATCCAGCAGTCAAAAGCTTATATTACTTTGCAGAAGATAACACAGATGTTGGCCCTGTGCTCACAGAGTACACAAGGGAGGAAACAAATACACACACATGAGCACACACAGTGTTACAACCATGGACTTTGGGTGATAATGATGTGTCAATATAGGGTCATCAAATTTAACAATTAAACTAAACTAATAACTATGTAAGCTAAACTAAATCTTGTCAAATTATTTTTATAACTTATGATAATTACTTTTATTACCTTAATAAATTAATGTTTGTATTCAGGGTTTTGAAGACTAGTTCTTGGTGGACTAGTATTCACAAAGTCTTGCATATGTTTTCTTTGTAAAATTAAAGATGTTAAAAAAAACCCCGTGAAATAGGAAAAGATGCTTTGTGAGTGGGTAAAAGGCAATTACAAACTGCTGAGGAGATTCTGGCACAACTACATTTTGATAAACTCTTGGCTTTGAAGTAATCGTGGTGCCACTCCATTTGCTTAGTTGGGCCCTTACAGATCCATGCCCCCTGGCAGGCTGCAGCTGCCTCTGCAGCTGAACCCCGCCCTCCAAACTCTTCATTGGCTCTTGCCACCACACCAGTCTTAACGACTCTGCCAGGCCTCTGTGGTAAAAGGAACAGACACTATGAAATCAAAACATTCTTTTTTGTTGTTGTTTGAATAATTGAGACAGCCAATGAGGAATGTGGTACAATGTGATGTCATTGTGAAGAAAGTTTTCAGGACAGTGTTTTATATCCTTTGTTTGTTCTTTGCAGCTAATTATTTTAATTTAAATAATACTTAATTTTTTTGGTGTACATTATATTTTATACCATAAGAACTTCAAATACAGCTTTTCAATAAATCCATAATGCTTCATCTTTACCCAAAGTGAGCTTTTATATTAGGATATACAGAAAGTCTTTTCTAATAATCACATCCAGTTGTTCTCTGTCCACCATATTAAAGGTTCATCTCTTTAGCTAAGAGAGGCCTACAAGAGGGGGAACTCATTTTTTGTCTTAGTAAAAAATTCTGCATCTTAGATTTGATAACACTTAGCATTAAGAATTTGTTTAAAGCTATTATCACTGTTTAGTGTTACAAATTATATAGAATTAAAATTTTAAGTTGATGAGAGCATGTGTATAGGGATAAAAAAAAAAAGTCCTTTTTTTCTTTCTCCCTTTCCATTAATATTAAGAATTGAGTATGCCAACCATAATTGAAAAATTAAAGAGAGATATTGAGAATTCATGCAAAATCCCAAACCAAGTTCCCATAGCAGCACTAAAATAATGCCTGCACACTATTTCCAATTAAAACTACTTTGCAGTGCAACACAATTTATGCCATTATAATACAGAATTACTTTGGCGTTTTAATTCTTCGTGTGTCAATTAACGTTGCCACGGAAACAATCTCTTACCAATAAAGACTTAGTCTTCACACACTTAATCAAAATCCAAAGGTAGATTGAAATGTTTGAGGCTGCTTTTTTTTTTTTTTTTTTTACTTGCATTAAATTATTCAAGGTCACATTTCTGGGCAGTAAATTCTAGTTTCCTATGACTTTAAGCTATTTCTTAGTTCTTCCCCAAAGAAATCCTGGCTAAAGACTACTTTCTGCTTTTCATTTTATGTTTTTCTTGTGGTGGGGAGAGGGTTGCTTTCTGTTAAAGGAGAGCTCACCAGCACTTTCCGTTTAACCCCAAAGCACCAACTTTGTCTTTCGGCAAACCAGGATGCTTGGATTTGCGCGCCCCGGCAAGGGCGGGCCTTTTTGGTCGGCGGAGCCGCCGTAGCCAGGGAAGCGCTGATTGGCTGAGGCACAGACGTGCCACTGCTTCGGCGGTTTCAGTTTCGGTTCCGTCCCGTTCGTCCGCGGAGGCCGGGCTTGGGGGTGCCTAGAGTGGGGATTCCGGATCCCCGCCACCAGGTGAGCCGGCGGCCGCGCGGGCCGTTGGAGGCCCCAGCGTCCCGTCGCCCCGGGCTGAGTTCGCGGAGCAGCAGCCCCCGGAGGGAGCGCGACCCCGGAGCCTGCGGGTGGGCGGCCCCCGCGCACTGCGGCGCTCACGATCTCTGCTGGGCGCCGGGAATGGCCGGGAGACCGGTGCTCGTGGGCGCCGGGATCCCTGAGCGCGGGCCTGAGACCCGCTCCCCGCCGGGCGCTTAGACCACGTGGTGGGACACGGCCCTGCCGAGTTAGAGAGCGTGCCCGGTGAAGTTCCGCAGGGAACCCCGACATTAGCCTGCGGATTCGGCGGGAAAGCGGACCCCGAGCACAGGGCCAGGCTTCGCGCGGTTCCCAGGGCTGCAGGAAATCGCCGGGCCAGCAGCCGTCCTGGCGGTTGCGCCAGACCCCCAGGAAAAAAGAGCTGGATTAGCCCACCTTACCGAGGCGTCAGGTCGGGAATGCCCACGACCGTCTGGTGTGTCGAGTCCTATCACCAGGGTTTGTGTGCAGGGGTGGCACGCGCGTTCATAGCAGGTATTTTTGTTCAGCGTGTATGGGATTAGGGTGATGTAGATAAGGTTGATCGTGATTTAGTACGCCCCCGTAGTAATACAAGACAATTGGAGAAAAATTTCAAGTACGTTTAGTGGAGAAAATCATATTTACTGAAACCTTTCACCAACAATTTTTGTATTTTATTCTTGCATGTGCTAATTTCTCCGTGAGCTAAGATCACCTATTTTACCACTTAAAAGTATATTTAATTTTCCAGTTTCATTTAAAAACATCCTAAATATCTATAATTTTGTATCGTTCGATTGACTACTTTTTCCCTCATTGAGTAGGTGTCATAAATGACTCAACCATTTCCCAACTGTGGAGCATTTAGGGTATTTGTGGATTCTCGCTTCCTTGTAGCTTCTCAGGTACTACTTTGATAAACTTTTTTTAAAAACTGTATTTCACATTATTTACTTGGACAGACTTTGAGAAGTGGAATTATTAGATTAGTGCTGTAGATCTTTTTAGGTCTTCATACATACACGTTGCCAGCTTGTTTTCCAGAATAGGTTTAGTAGTTTACATCATTTTTCTTAGGACTGCGCCTATTTCACCAAAAGTAGTGAGTGATACATTTCCAATATACTAATCAGCAAAGTTGAGCCTCTCTTTGGAATTTTTCTTTTATTCCAGTTGTTTGAATTTTGTGAAGGAGTCTTCAAGAGGTTGTGTTAGTGTGTGCTTGTGTGTTTGGTTGCTGACTGTTAGGTCAATTAAGTGATCACCTAGCAAACTGCCTTATTTTGCAGATGAGGAACCTGGGGCATCGAGAGGTGAGTTATCCAAGGCACGCAGCTAGTAAGTAGCAGAGCTGAGATTAGAACTCAGGTGTCCCGCCTCCCAAGTGTTCATGCTGCATCATTAGGTAGTCTCACTAAACTGTGGCATAGTCGATATTAGAATTTAAAAATGTGTTTCCATCACTTGAATAATTCTGTCCTTTTTGAATTGTACCAAATAACAGATATTTTAATCATCTGAGGAATCTCTGACACTGGAAAATGGGGAAGTGACCATTTTCTGGCCAGCACTAGAAATCTATTTAAAATAACAAGCCCTTCAAGATTTTTGGACTGTTGTTTTCAGATTTTCTAAATGTTTGAATAAAATATCAAATAAGTTATTTATATTCTGTCATCTGATTATAACCTAGCTGTTTTCATTTGTTACACCGTAAAGATTTTAAAAAATGTCAGTCGATATTTTGGGCTAGACAATTTTTTGTTATGGAAGGCTATTCTATGCTTTGTAGAAGGGTAAGCAACATCCTTGGCCTCTACAAGATACTAGTAGTACCACGTCCTCATACAGGACAACCCCAAATGTCCCCAGATGTTTCCAGATGTCCCTGAGGGTAGGGGGCAAAATCTCCCTGGTCAAGAACCACTTGCTCATAGGGATTTTTTGGGGAACTTTATGTAAATTCCAGTGCCCTTTACCTAGAGAGTCTGACTAGGGTAAGCTTCAGAAATCTGTGTTTTATCAAGCGTCTGTTGATTTGGATGCATCTGGTTCCTGGACAACATGGACGCATTTGTTTTCTTCACCTTTTTTTTGGTGGTCAGTAGTAGAGATGTAGCTGTGTGATAGCTGCTTAAATGAATGGATAATACTGTACTAGTCGCTGCCCATAGTTGGGAAGGGACAGGGATTTTTCTTGGCATTGCTCTTAAATGCCTCTTAACAGGGTGGGGCAATGTGCTTGAGTACCAGGGATACCAGATGAGTAAGACATTGTCCCTGTCCCCGAGAAGCTTAGAACCTACTGTGGGACTAAGCACATGCAAGAATAAAACACAGAGATTGTTGGTGAAAGATTTCAGGAAATACGATTTTCTCCACTAAGACTGGTCAGCCGGAAAGGAGGGAGATATTTAGAGAGCTATTCTCAGGTGAGACGCCCTCTTAGACACTGATGTATTGGGCTAAAGCTGCATTTCCTTGGGTTGTGATGTTATGTTTCATAGCAGTTTTTTGCTTTTCAAATTTTTTTTTACCCTAAACCGTAAATACTCTAAGAAGAGGTGAAAGTTTACAGGTAAACATTTCCAAGAAACAGTGATTTGCATGTCATCTGTTCAGTGACAGAACTCAAAATCACGTTGGATGTATTTCTTTCCATTTGACCATTATATCTCTTCGCAGGCTGGTTTACAGTACTTTGTACGTTAGGTGCTACCCTCCAGGGCTACCCTCCAACCGGATCTCCCACTATCTGGCCATTCCTCAGGTTTAACAGGAGAACCTTGACATTCGGAAGGGAGCTGTGTCTTTGAAAGGGCTCCAGCTTTGAGATGAAGCCTTCGTGCTGCTCACCACCTCCCAGGGTGACCGCGTGAATTGCTCATGACTCTAATACTTGACACATAATTGAATGGATAAAATTGGGTTTTTCTCTACCATTCTTTACTAAAGAAAATCTCTGCAGGGCGGTTCGCAGATGTTCTCATACTGATTCTCTCAAAAGCATCTGACAGAAAATACACTGCCTTTGACTTAATAGCCATGTATGAAAATAGGTCATTTAAAGCAAGCCTGAGTAGGAGTCAGGGGACAGACAGGGGGCATAGAGCTTTAAGTTTGAAGGAAGAATTTTATCAAGGTGACCTTGCAGAAAGGATGCTTTTTTCCTCATATGCTTATGGTTCAAGAGGCTTTTCTCTTCAGAAGTGGTCAGAACTGTTCCTTCTGTCTTATCCAATTTAAAAGATGAAAACTTAAAATAATGTGAGCCAGGTGACGGGGAAAATCGTGATGTCGAGAGCAATTTACTCATACAAAATGGATTTATGGGTCAGTCATTAAATAAGAGGGAGTACCAAGAAAGCCTAATGAAGATGAATGTAAAAGATATGGTCTCCTAAAGTGATGGATAAAATGTATTTGAAGCAACATCCTCTTTCCAAATAACTTTTAAAATATATTTTTTAAAGAGATTTAGCAGAATATAGATGCTCTAAAGAATAAATGAGAAGCTTGGTATTAGTCTCTCTTTTCATATGGCCTAATAGTCTTTTGAGGGAGAAAAGACTTGTATAAAAAAAAGTAGAGAATATAGAAGAGTGAATGGTGACGAGGTATATCAAATACAACCAAATGTGAAACTTTATGATTCCAAAACAAAGTGAGATGGCCCATCTCCACTCTATCTAAAGTAGAAAGCAGAACTCATGCAAGTCTCTGCTTTAAATCCTCCTACGTCCCTATCACCTTCACAGTAGTTCCCATACTTGCCAGCTTATGAGTCTTTGAGGCTTGTGCGAACCCATTCCTGGGTCCCTACCCTAGATTTCCTGAGTCAGAATCTCTAAGTGATCCAAACGATTCGTGTTTGGGAAATTGACCTAGCGGCTCAAGCGCATGCTCTTTGAGCCTGACTTGCCATGCTCCCCAGGAATGTGGCTCTGATCCCTTCTGCGGCTGCAGCTTGTCCTTCTTGCCAGTGTAGTTTCTTGAACCCAAACACCGACCAGTGCCTTGGCTAAGATTTCTGGTGGGCTCCTTTCCATATTCAGCCCAGGTGTCGCCTCCAGAAATCCTTTCATCTGCCAAGCCTGGGCTAAGTGAGTCTCTATGCATAATTCTATCCCATGACATACAATTTTTTTTTTTTTAATCTCCATTATTTTTTTTGCCTTCTTTGGAGTGTAAACTCTTGAGAGCCCAAGGCCGTGTCATGTTGGTGCTACATCCTCAGCCAGTGTGTCTGACACTTAGGTGCTGCTGAAAGTTCAAAGTGTTGAATACTTTCAAGAAGAAATCATTGTTAATTGAGGTAAAGATGAGGCTTAATGGCAGAGGTGTGACCTTTGATGAGTTTAGAAGAAGAATATATGTACTTCTAAAAAGGTGAGGAAAGGTAATAGTAATAACATTTTAGAAATAACTAACACCCTCAGTTAAACAACTAATAGACTAGGTTTGTGTTTTTCTGTCATTGACTTTGCACAGGATAGTTAATAATATCACTGTGAACTAGATTTTCACATCATGATGCCTCTTAGGTTTTCTTTTTTTAAAACACAGAATAAGCAGGTAGTTTGATCACATTCTTGTACATGAAGAAACTGGCTTGATGGGATTTAGCATCTGATAGGAAACAAACCTGACTCATGAGTCGAGGCTGCATCAGGTCTTCAGGGTTAATAGTCTCTCTAGAGCCATTCAGCCACAGACAGCACATGTTCGGGACATAAATAAGGCAGTTTATAGATGAATGGGAAGATTCGTTTTTACTAAACTCATTAAAGGTACTGAATCTGTTAAGTATTTACTTCGTAATTGTTTTCCTTGTGCTCACAACAGTATAAATAAAATTATTGTGTGGTCTGAGTCCTGAATGAATGATTGTCCAGATTAGTAGTTGTAATTTCAGTTATCTGTTGAGACTAACTAAAAATTACTGGCAGTTCGGTGGAAAAATTAAATTAAAATTTGCTGAGCAAAGTAATCAGTTGATCACATTAAAAAAAATTTTTTTTTTTAAAGCTTTGGGGAGATAGAGTGAATGGGAATAGTTCAAATAACAGCCCTAAAGAACAGTTTTTGAAACTTCTATTTTCTGTTACTTAGGATGTTGACTTTTCTTGGTTAAAAAAAAAATCATTTTAACTTGAATTATAAGCACCTTTGTTTACTCATGCCCTTTAAACAAGCATTTTCTTCTGGATCCCAAGTTGAAGGTCAGAGCCTGTGAATACAAGTTTTTTAATTTCCTTGCAAATATGTGTGTACAAACACATTGAACAGATGCAAAGCCAGTAACCTAGCATTCTAACTTACCCAAACTGCTGAGCATGCAAAGTCACTTTGAGAAAATCTCGTGTTCCTAAACCTTGAATTTAGTTCGAGTGGATGGATGTGGACTGAAATAAGCAGTGCTATTTTCAAAGAATGTTTAATGAACATTTTGACTGAGCAGGGCCTCTGTAAACATCATCTCCTGTGATGGCACCATGTCATACGGTGGTTGTGAGGACTGATGAGATAAACACGTGGAAAACACTTAGCTTAGTATCTGGTTCATGGTACTGGAAACACGTTAGCTGCCGGGCAGCGGAGAGTAATGTTGAGTCTTCCTCCGTGCTCCTTTGACACTTGATTTCCTATAAATATGTTAAGAGCTGCAGGGCTCTTTTATTGATTAATTAACTTTTGTCTTTACCTTTATTGCTCCTTTTCAGATTTCTGATCAGGATTGCTAAAATGAGTCTGCGGAAGCAAACCCCCAGTGACTTCTTAAAGCAAATCATTGGACGTCCAGTTGTGGTGAAATTAAATTCTGGAGTGGATTACCGAGGTAATATTCTCATGCTTCACATCACTGGTATAATTAAACGAGTAAATGTGACTTACTGGTTTTTATTAATCTTGTAAACATATGTCCCAGTAGATCAGACAACGTTGGTTGTCCACAAATTTTATACCAATTTTTTCTGCCTCTGAGATGGTACCTTTTAGAGAGACAACTCTTACACGAGTGTGTGCTTCTGACTTCTGGTGCGATTTGTGTGGCTCCTGTCTGCTGTCTCTGCTTTGAGATCGTGTGTTGCCTAAGCTCCCTGGTAATAATAGCCAGAGCTACCCACTCACCCAAGCGTGAACAGGTGGATACTGAAGATCACCTTGGCACAGCAGCACCTTTGTCTGCAGAAGTATTCAAGATTGCAAGCAGCTATTTCGGTAGTATCATTTTACAGCACAAACTTCTCACTCACATATTATGTGGGTTATCCAGAGACACCTTTCTATTCTTTTGGAGAATACATTTTTTAAGGCCATGACACTAATGAAGTTAACTTTGTGGGAGGAGTGGTTTCAAATTCCATTTTCTTTTTAGTTACTAAATTCCTAATGTTCCGAAATTGAGATATGTTAAATTACCTGGAATACTTTATAGGTACAGATAACTAATTCGTTAGCAGTGTTATAGCCTTTTCTTGGTCTCTTTTCTGAATAATGATGACATCTCAAGTTTTTTTTTTTTCCTCACATGCAAACTTAATTTTGTTGAGGGTTTACTGTGTGTCCAGCATGTGTTAATCACTTTAACTCTCATTTTATTTTCACATAAACCCTTGAGGTCTCTGTCGATTACCCCACCTCATTAGGGAGGAAGTCAGACCTAAACACAGGCTCGGCTCTGGAGCCTGTTGGGAAGTCTCCGCTGTTCGTGTCCTGCTGCAGTTTCTTGACATTAATAATATCTCCAATTGAGGTTGATTTTTATAGTGGAACTAATGGATTTGTACTGAATACTGAGGTATCATGAGGTCTCTGTGTCCCGCCTCTCACCCCCTCTGAGCCTCCGATGAACCCGAGGAGGTAACAGTTCGAGTTCACTATTTTATTAGGGTAGGGACATTGAGTTTGATATCTTCTCATACCCACTACCACTTCACTGAGGAGATAACTATCCTGACCTTTTTTTCCTACCGTTTAGGGAAAAGTTTTTCTATTTATAAAGGTAATAGATGTGTTTTTCTTTTTCTTTCTTTTTTTTTTTTTGAAATTTTAAAGCAAATAATGGATAAAAGTAGACTCTAGAAGAAAGCAAAATCTCCCCCAAATTCTACCATGCAGAGATAATCAGCCTTAACTAATTTGGACCTGTCTCCATGTAAGCACAGTTTTACATAAATGGGATCATCTGTACATGATGCCCCCTCATTTTTTTTTTTTTTACATTAAAGAACATATATCCTGTTCTGACAGTATGAAGTCTTTATTGCCTTCATGAGAGTACCTCGTATGAATGTACCATGGTTTTGTTTTTGTTTAACCAGTTCCCTACGAATGGACATTTAGGTGTTTACCAGTTTTTTGCTATTATAAACAACTTGCTCCTTTGGCATGTGTCTTGAGCACTTGTCCAAGTATCTCTTTAGAGTAAATTCCCTGGGCTAAGATTCCTGAGTCGGAGCATGTCAGTCAGACGGCCCTCCATCAGGCCCCACATGTGCTCGTGCTTCTCTACATTCTCACCGACCCTTTTTTAGCCTTTGTTTTCAACTTTTCCATTCTCATTGGCAACAAATAATGTCTCATTTATGTTTCTTTGTTTACTAGTCAGGTCGAGCAACCTTCTCGTGAGTAGGAATCATAATTTTTGTCCTTTTATGAATGTCTGTCCATGGCTTCTGTATGCCATTGAGAGCGTTACTGTAAAGAATGCGCTTGTTTGTAGCTTCATAATGAAAAACCCAGCTCTCTTTAAGTTTGAAGAAAACTTCATGTTTTCTGTTATTCCTAGTAGTTTATCCCTTAGAGAAGGGAAGGGGTTAAATTACAACCTTCTGGAACCTTTTTCTTAAAAAAACCTTTGCTACGAGAACAGATATTTTAATTAGAAGTGAGCATTTCACTTTGAAATGCTTTTGATGAATTTTCAAACAGATTTGCATATATCTCCAAAGCTTCTTGCTCATTTGTGATTGTGGTTTAATTGTAAAATTAATACAGCAGGAAATAAATTCTTAAAGTTGTATCTTAAGCTTTCTTTTGATAGGAAATAATTGTTATTATTCCAATCCATTCCGATTCTTTGAAAGTTTACAGTTTTTAGCGGAATTCTGTTAGATTAGTGTCTTGTGCCATCATCACACACACACACAGTTTTGAAAAGAAACTCTTGTGCAGAGGATAATGGGGCAGAGGGAGAGAGTGAGGAGCATATTAACAAAGTTGAGGCTGAGTGAAGCTATCGACTTGGTTAAGAGAATCAAATTTGTAGTATTTGCTTTTACTTAAGTTCTTTTTTTCCTTAAACATACCACTTTACATTAGAGACTCAGAGTGAGAGGCTTATATGTTTTTTCATCTTTTGAAAAATCAGGTCAGATTTTGCAAAATTTTCACCATCTTAATACAATTAAAAAAGGTTCCCCTCAAATATTTTCCTTGAAAGCTCCCTAGAATGTATTTGGCCGTTTTTCTATATTAGTGTGGATCTGAAAAAAATTATAACTGCAACAAGACAGAAAGGGATGTGTGCTAATGCAATATGTTGCCTCGTATTCTCAAGCTGCTCGTCGCTGTGACTCACAGCTTTAAGACGTTCTTTCAGGAGCACCTGCTGTCTCCTCTTCTATTATTTTAACAGATTGTGGAGACTTCCTCTTAACCCTGGAGCACATTCATCTGCTGCAGTAGATGCTGTAAAAGAATGAAATAAATCTGCCAGACCCGTATTTCACTTAGTGGCTAAATAAGAAATCCACTGGTAGTGAGGAGTCTTGGCTCGTGGTCACTTGTTCCTGCATAATTGCCCTCTCCAGTATTTTGCTTTCAAAGAATGGTATTTTATTTGGAATATTTTTATTATGTTACTTCTGAGGAGGCTTTAAAAGTTGCTGTTGGAATCACACATACTATGAGAAAAGTGACAGTTCGTTGTTTTTCCTGCTAGCAGTCGAGTGCATGACTGCTTTCATGCTATGTGCTTCTTAGCCTTTATTCAGATGGGCACAGAGCAAAGACTTTTTTGTGCATTTGTCTATTGAGTTTCATTTACAGTGTGAATTTTTATATTAAGCATGTAAGAGCTAATGAATAAAGAGATTGTCAGCGCTAAGGTAAACCCAGTGATTTTCAACTCTCATTTGCTTTGTATATCTTCTCTTTGACTCCCTCTGTCTCCAGGGGTCCTGGCTTGCCTGGATGGCTACATGAATATAGCCTTGGAGCAGACAGAAGAATATGTAAATGGACAACTGAAGAATAAGTATGGGGATGCATTTATCCGAGGAAACAATGGTAGTATTCCTTCTCTCTGCAGTTGAACAGCATCTGAAATAAGGCTTTTTATTGATAATTGGGATCACCAGGGGGAGGTTTTCTATCTCAGATCTTCAACGTGACCAGTTATTTTTTAGCTGCTCTGAGGAATTTGGGGACTAGAAATTCCTCTCCTCTTGTCCCTTTACTGTTGAGGACCTGAGGGGCACGGCGGTACTGCCCCAGAACTCCGCTCTCCTGAACGTGCTTCATTGTATTCCCCCACGCTGCCTCTCACTCTGGAAGCTGGAGCTGTAGAGTGGCCAGAATGTCTCTGCTGTCTTTGTTTGTGTCTTTTGCCACTTAGCTTGTCCTATTTGTCCTTCCCCTGTTAAGCGTTCAGATGCTTTTCATGGAGATTATATCCTTTACTTTGGCAAAAATGACAAAATGGGCACTATGGTTCTGAAGTTACTCAGCTTTTAACAGCTCGTATATTGCTGTGACTATTGTGGCTACTTTTAAGTACCTTGCTTAAAAACAGTAAAGTCATATTTGAATTTTTCAGTGGGAAAGGGGAAGACATCAAAACTGTGGGCATTGACCCCTCCCCACTTTTTGGTCTCATTCCCCACATGGAGCTCTGGGAATCCTGAGTTTGGATTTTACTGAAGTGCATGCCTTAGGTCTGGGTGACTTCTTCAGCCCCCTTAATGTTGAACCTCTGCTGTGAACTGAACTTCCTCACTTACCGTAGGCCTTCTGTCTCCTGTACTTACAGTACAGTACAGTAGGGTATTTATTCACGTCCTGTCACTTGCATGGGACATCAGGACTTCCCGGGGTGTTTTTATTGTTGTTCTGAAGCTTCCCTCACGTGTAAGTCTTCCCTGGGTGTAATCAGTGGTAGCCACCGGCAGATCCCAGACCCACACCCTTGCTCCTAAAGAGGGTCCTGACTGACTCAGTTAATCTGCGCTACTCCTCTTATCAGACGTAGCTTAGTGTTCCCTTTGGAAACACCTGTCCGCATCCGAGTACTTCGTCACGGGGTGTGGGAGGGGAGGGGCACCTCCAGTGAAAGCTTCACTGGTGGCTCAGTCATCACATTTCATCTTACTCTCACGTAGCACGAGTTCACTTTGGGTGGCCACAGGAAGACTGACTAAGCAAAACTTTGGGTAACAACTAACGCTGGTACTTCAACAGGGAACTCAGAATAAGGACTTTGGTATTTTTTTAAAAAATTAATAAACTCCTCAACTCTTGTTTCTCCTGTTGCAATTTAAAAAGTAAACAGCAAATTTAGAGTTTATATTGTGGATGAAAATGTGTTATTTATTTGTACTCTAAAGTCTAGTCTGGCGGATTTATTCATTACTACAAGCATAATTATTACACCTATAATTATAAAACATTCTTAGATTCCCATAACTTTCATATGGTCAATTTGCAGTTAGTCCATTGTATAGCTAAGACTAGAACACATTCCTGTAAGACATCAAACCCAGGTCTGGATTTGTAAAATTAGTCTTAACAGTAGTTCCAGAATTTATCGTGTAATATGAAAATTCCTTTAAAATTTGCAGAGGTGTCAGGCCAAAATCCATTTGCTTTTAAAACTCACAGTTATGATACTTAAGAACTTGTTTTTTTCAGTTTCTTTCTATTTTTTTTTTTTTCAGTGTTGTATATAAGCACACAGAAGAGAAGGATGTGAAGACACCAAAAATACGATGCCTTTCATACCTGGATATATTTTTTTATGAGGTTTTTTTTTGGTTCTTTTTGATATAATGTTCTATTTCATAATAGTTGGTGATTTTTCACTGACGTAAGAAATGTATAGAATTGTGGATTTAATTGTAAAGAATTCTTTCATATTTAAGTTTCAGCCATTTTCTTTTATCTGTGTCAGTGTGCAGAATGCAAAAAGAATTAAAAAAAAGAAAAAAAAATCTGTTTCTCCCAACATGGTTTCTAACGTACATTTCAAACAGCGTCGTTGGATTGGATGCTTCACTTACTTGAATGACTAAAATGATGCACGTGATGATAATTAAAATATTTTAGAGCCGTCCTCTATTTTATTCTCTTCCGTTTGTTGTACAGAATACTTGAGTGAAAATGTTCGACAAAACATCCAGTTTCAGTCTGAGGCTAAAAAGGGTCCATGAGGTCAGAAGTTCAGCCTCTGATTCAATCACTTAGATAGAAAATAGAACGGTGGCACTTCCACAAAAGGAGCGGGACTCTGAACTGGTTGCGGGGAGAAACTCTAAAGGTTCCCAATATGCCAGTTAGGTGAAAATGTTGCATGTAAGCCACGACTGTCAGTCATCGTGCGTGTCCTTGGACGCAGTTAGATTGGTTCGATCTGCTCCGGTTCGGAGGCATTGGCCTCAGTGTCGTCTCGTCTTATGAACACATTAGGGCAGGGGCCACCCCTGCCCCTCCGTCTGGAAGTCATTCAGATTAAAGCAAAGCCTAGCACTTATAACTTGTTCCGGCTTCAGTCTGGAAACTGGCTGGATGAGAATTTCTCTTCACTCGTGTAGGGAGGGGCGTCTGGGAAGCCTCTCTGACCCCGAGCTGCTGCGTCTGGATGTGACGTCGCCCCGGGAACAGAGCACCGAGCGTTTCTGTTGCTTGGCACAAGCCGGCCCCTCTGCGTTATGTGACTCCTGCTGAGAGGGTTTTCACGATTTATTAATGGGATTTCCACAACCCTGCTTTACTCACTGTCTCTGGGAACAACAAATACCTCTGGGCGCTGTGGCTGAGTGGACACCAGACGCCTGGGTGACCGTTGCATTGGCCTGCGTCTTCCCACCCTCCCCGATCTGAACAGCGTTTCTGTTACAGGAGCCAGTGGTGTGGCCTTAAAACAATTGCCTGATGGAAGGAGGCGGGATAAGGAAGGAGGGAGGAAGGGGCTAGTGCCGGCTCTGGAGAGGTATGTGTGGCACTTTGTCTTGCCTTATCTTGAAGATCCCGGAGTAATTTGAAACAGTTATTTTTTAATTAATAACTCGAAAAAGGTGAACAAACATGTCACAAGGTTTAACTTTGTGTACACCAAAAATACAACGATGCTATGCTTCAATAATTTATCACTTCTTGACGGGGGCTCGAAAAGGGTCGAGTCTGTAAGTACAAATCACCAATTAGCTCCTTTATACATGACTTCTTTTAAAGAGAAAATAGATGTCCCTCCAAGTGGAGCATACGGGTTCTCATTTTCTAGAATACGTGGCACTGCCAGGTTACCATGTCCCTTCATTTACTTACATCAACTGCTGCTAAAAGCAATTCCGTTGTTATCTCCCCCAATCTGTAGCATCCTGTTTGTGCTCCCTTCTTCCCTGGCCTCCCCTTCGGGGTGTCTTTATCGTCCCCTTGCCATCTCTCTGTTTTAATAGCCGTGCGGTGGAGTAGCAGTTTTCAACCATGGAACTACTTTTAATCAAGATCGACTTTGGGAAGTGCTGCCATTTTTATGGTAATAAAGGACCGTATTATGCACTGTACGAACGCAAGCTGTCCCCTGTGTATACATACCCTCACGTAGTAGAACCATGAAACAAAGTGTAAGTGCCGAAATTACTTTTTTCTTCACTGTAGTCTCCTGGAGGTCAGTGAATGATTTCCAGTTGCCTTGTAGCAAAGCCATTTGTTCTAGGTTGAAGAATGTTTCACTCGAGTAAATACATTTTCCCTGTCTCTGCCCCCAAGTCCTGGCTGCCATGCTCTTTCTCTTGGGCTGTGACAAAACAGAATGTTTAGCGAGAAACAGAAATTGTGCTTGAATTTTTTTAGACTATTTGACTTCATGTTCTGTTTTGGTCTTCTGAGCTATTCCTTGGCTAATCTTCCAACAAGTTGAATTGATTCTGACTTCGAAACTGTTTATCCCAAAACAGAGCTGTTGACGAGTGCAAATACAGATGGCAGACATGTGGTATGATTTTCCTGTTCTCATCTTAGCATTCAGTAAGGGAATGTTACTGAGATTCGGTTTACGTCTTAAGCTTTTTTATTCAGGGCAGTGTGGAGTGCATGCTGGGACTGCTTAATTATGTGACAAATAAGAAGTGTTTAAGAGATTGCCTTACGGTCTGAAAACTCTGGCGGCATTGACTTGGCTTCTACAGTTTATCGCCCTGGAGGCTATAATAATCTATAAGAATAGAAGCAACCTCTGGGGAGGGAGGGGGAATTGTCTGGTAATCACACTGACTCACGAGTGACCTCAGCTCAGCATTCCAGGCGGAAGGGCCAGTCTGTTCCCTGATTGTGGACCGACACTGACCTTTGTCCTCAGAGCAAATGATCCTCAGAGTATTGGCTAGCTCTTCTATTCAGAGGCAAATCCCAGCCCATTCTGTGGCCAGGGCTATTCTTTACAGCCAAAGTGCATTAACCATTCTTCTCTTCACAAAAAGAAATTGTTAGTGAAAGGAAGACATAGTTTTTGTCTCTGGTGACCTTTTTCCTGGAGGCCCTGTACTCAGCTGCGTGGCTCTGACTGCCTTTGCTAAGATTACGCCGTAGTGGAGCCAGACTCCGCCCTGACAGTTGCAGGGTTGGTCCTGACCTCGCTGGGCTCTGCATATCCATGACTTTTATTCCAATAGCTGCCGCCTGTTTGTGACCCTGAGCGTCTCCATTGTCGACTGACCAGCTTTGACTCGCCTTTGGAATCCAGTTTGCCAAAGTGCAGACGAGACTGGGAGTGGACAGGCAAGAGTGGTACATGCCAAGTGACAGGACAGTGGAGGTGACCGTGACCGATGACGGCCCTGCTCCTCTCTTAGCCTGCTCCCCTTGTCTGGGAGATGGGGGCGGTGGCCAAGTAGTAGGAATTTGAGAGAGTGGCAGCAGAAGTCAGTTTGGCATGTAGTGCACGATGACTAGGCAGGCGCTGTGCTAGGCCTCGTGGGGGGTTGAAAAGTAGACACGGCCCTGTGCATGCTGTCCCCTGTGCATGCCGTCCCCTGTGCATGCCGTCCCCTGTGCATGCCGTCCCCTGTGCATGCCGTCCCCTGTGCATGCTGTCCCCTGTGCATGCCGTCCCCTGTGCATGCTGTCCCCTGCGCAGGCCGTCCCCTGTGCATGCCGTCCGTGCTGAGTCTGTAGACGTGTCAGCAGGGCCTGATCTTCGAGTTTGGCAGAGGCCTGCTTCACGCCCTTTTCTGAGTTCCAATGTGAGCACAGGTGCGGAGGTTTCTCAGATGACTTCCCCATGCTGGGACAAAGGCAGCCCAGGACCCACATGGCATCACCCTCCGCCTTGGTTTCACTAGCCGACCAGACTAATTCTCGCGAAAGCTTTGAAGCAGACGAGTTCAGGGACTTGCCCTGGGTCACCTAGGGAGTCGCTGCGACTAGCATCAGTTCCCACTGCTGTTTGATCACGCGCTTACGTGCTGAGCTCCGTCGATTCCGTCACCGTGCTTTTAACCAGTCCATCGGTTTTCTCCTCATCCTCCCAGTAGTTGGAATGAGATGGTCCCAAGGTGTGCACACAGCCCGCCGTCTGCATTCACAGATGACAGTGATTTGTTCTTGCGTGCGTGGGTGTGACGGGAAAGATCACTAGAGGACGGCAGCCCCGTGCACACTGGCGGGGCAAGAACTGCCCCCCGGCTTGTGTCTGCTGGCCTCGTTTCTAGCCTCGCGTTTGTGAGATGCCTGCTTTCAGAATTGGTCCCTCCCCCACCCCGCCCAGTCTCCTTAATCCCAAGTACCACACGACAGACTGTTTCCCAGCAGCCCTTCGCTGTGTTTTGGGGTTAGAAGCTGCTTCCTCAGACCCGGTCGTTGCGTGAGAGATGGGAGAGGCGCGTGTGAGTCGGGGTAGCCTTTTCCTCCCCGGCTCGGCTCCGAGAAGGTCGATTGTGTTTTGTCACAGGCTCATTCGCTCCAACGTTTATGATAAGGACTGAAGTTATTTGGTGCCTTTTCTAGAGTGAGAGTTGCCACGGCACTTGACCACGCTCCTGTACCCCCCCCAACACCCCCAGATCCCACCCCCTGAAGCGTGGCCGCACCTAGGACCACGGCGCCCAGCCCTGAGCACACGCGGGCTCCCTCAAAACCCAGGTCGCATTGTGTCTCACGATAAGTACGTTTTATTTGATACGTTTACTGAAGACCGCGCTTTCGCCGTTCTTACTTTTCAGTTTATTATAAAACTTCAAAAAAGTAAGAAACAACTTTTCGTTGAAACTGATCACTTTGAGAACTGTGAGGAAACGGGCTGGACGTCAAGAGCAGGAGTAGGACTCGATCAAGATGAATCGTGTTTACATTTCAGGAAGAAAGGGAAACATCTATTTTAAGACGTGTTTAAAATAGAGAATGAATGAGAGATTGAGAGAAAATACACATTTTCCCCAGTTAGAGCTGTTTTCCTACGTGAACCTTTTTCAGCTCTTCAGAGAAATGAAAGCATTGTTTTAACTGCAAGGAAACCCAGGTTAAATAAGCCATTAGGCAGAGAATTTAAAAACCTTTGTTTTTATTAGAAACCAGTGCAGACTTTAATATGATTACTTCTAGTATTGTCACTCATTTCCCTTGAATGAAGTGAAATGGCCCAAAACTAACACATTTTTCTTCTTCCCTCCATCTTTCCTATTCTGTTTTACGGGTGAGACCTGCTTTTCAACGCTGGACTTCCAATTCCCGACACCATCCCTCCCAAATTATACAGCCATTATTTCTCTCAAGGTGCTGTTACTCTGAAATTCATGTCAAATTTCTTAATTATTTTAGCAAGCTGTCCCTTCCTCAAGCTTCCTGTGGAGGTAGAGTTGAACTTCAAGCTTCCTCCCCGAGTCGCTGTTGAATTTCAGTGGGAGTGAGTGGGGCTCACGCCACGGGCAGTGACTCCTTGGAAGGCGGTGGGTGATCGCCAGTGACCTAAGGGCTTTAGGAATTTAACAAAACTCGGAGAGGTTCCTAGCTGGCCTGTGTACGTGAGAGACACGTCACTCCAGTTTAAACTGAAAGCACCGAGGTGACCAGATCAATTTTAGGGCCAAGTAGATTCCAAGCTCCTTGAGGGCGGGGCTGTGTTTTGTTTTGTTTGGCCTTTTCCTTCTCGTGCCTGAAGTCTGGCTCAGGGGTGTTCGAGTGCTGTTTTCCTGCTGACAAGTAGCTACGTAGAATCACAATCCCGATGCCCTTAAATAATTTACTAAGGTCCCTGACAAGCATTTTTGCTTCCAGAAAGAGCTACTCTCTCATCCTCAACATCAGGCCCATTATTATTACTTGAAAGATTGAAAACACTGGCAAAGAGGCAAGTTGCCCGGCAATGGGGACCTTTATTTTCTAATATCGGTTGGATATATTGGTTTATCCCTCTAGATGGAGACCAGCTGACACTTTTTTGGCTGGCTGGCCTGGCTGATGGTTTCATTGCTTAGAAATCAAGAAACACGAAGGAGGACTGACGTTGGACTCATAAGGAAAGATGGGAAATTGGGAAAAAGTGGCTTTGTCGCTTTGGCATGTGTACCAGGGAATAAGTGAAACATTAATTGTAGTCAGACCTTTACCCCTGTTTTATGAAAGCAAACATCAGAAAGTTCAGAAAAACATCATCTTATGGGGATACTCCAAAAGCCTAAGAATCTTTATAGAGTTTCTTCCTGTACACAAACCTGAGAGAAAGTATTGGGATTGGCCTTCAGAGAGTTCCAGATAATGATGGCAACAATAGCTAACATATTCAAGGCTTACTTTGTGCTCTAAGCTCTTTACAACTCATTTAATCTTCACAACAGCCTCGTGAGATAGACATTATTATTTCCTCTACAAAAGAGAAAGTCGCAGCACAAAGAGGAACAGGCTCAACATCACCCAGCTAGTAAGTGGCAGGAGTGAGACTTAAACTCATCAGTCTGCCTCCAGGGACACTAAACTACCACCTGAATAGGTCAAGAAGCCTAAACCCCTAGATGAACTAAAGTTTTTCAGAATGAAGTGAGCAAAGGGAGAGGCCCACTGTGAATGAGGATAGAGTGATGTTAACAGTTGGTTAGGAGACCAGCTACTCAGGTCTCTTTGTTTCTCCTAAAGGAATAATCGAGTGGAAAACGTTTCTAGGAGAGAAATAGAATCCACCAAACTACGGAAGACAGAGCTCCTCCAAGTTAACTCAGATCTCCAGTGGCACTGAATTGCATCCCACTGCACAGAACTATTTGCAGGCAACACTGTGGTAACACCATTAGGAGCCTCTGAGACACAAGCAGACGAGAGATGAACAGGTGTCTGCTTTGAAAAAGGAAGAAAAAGTTAGGGAAATACAGACCAGTAAACTTGATGTTAAAGCTTTCAAAAAAATTAGAAAAAGACTTAGAAAAAAAAGTAATTTTTTTTTTTAGGCGGCCTGTGGGTTCACCTGAAGAGGCCATATCAAGACCAAATGATATTTAACGAGTACAATTTCTAGACTACTAACAAGAGGATATAATTGTAACATTGTCATTGTCACCATTAGTGTCATCCTAACGACTATTGAACAGTTTCCGTACGCCAGGCACTAACTAAAACACACAGTCTGTGTCGTCTCATTTAATCCTCAGACCCAACCAGAGGTGTAATTCTCTAAATTTTAACACATTGAACAAAATTTCTCCACTTTGCGGACCACAATAAAATAGAGTAGTTGTTAGTTGTCAGTACAACTGGGGGTTCACAACTGATTCTTGGAAAAGAGAAGCATTTAAGCACACACAAAGCACAAAGCTGTGGGGACAACTCTATTCAAAATGCATTACAGTCTTCTTGGTTTTCTACAGTTCAGTATTTTCATCAATCAGGTAAAGGAATAAAAGACTTTTCAGATGACATAGGAGAAGCAGATAATAGAAAGAAGAGTAGAAGCTCAAAAGCTAGAATACGAGTGAAAGCAATAAACGAAATAAAAAGCACTTCAATTTAGGATTTTGGGTTTTTTTTTTTTTTTAAGCTGCATAAGTTTGGGAGACCCAGAATTATTGAATCTCATTGTTGCAGTTTTTGGTCTTCGAGCCCACCCAAGCAGTCCCACTAAATAGTTCTCTAGTCTGGTGTTTTTCAATCTGCATAATATGGCATGAGAGGTAAAATCAATTTAGTGGATAAAAGCATTGTTTAAAAGTACAATAGAAAAAATCAGTACGACTTTTGGTGATTATTAGTATTACATTCGACTTAAGTATTTTATTCTTTCTCAGTTGTGTATGCACTTGGTAGTGATATAAAATGTATTTTCTATTATAGATTATGGTTAAAATTTTTGAAAGCCACTGCTGTGACCCATTTTTAAATACCTTTCTTTTATTACTTTATTCATAGATCCTGTGGGGAAATCCGGGAATTTATACATTGTACAGAAATGACTCATAGGAAGACTTTTTCCTTTTTATGTTGAATTTAAGTTTGTTTCACTGTCGCTTGAGCACATTGGTTGCATCTCAGCCCTGCCACATACTGGCCATGTGACCTTGCCCAAATCATTTCACGTCTTTAATCCAAAATATTTTAATCTGAAAAAATAAAATGTGACTAGTAACAAAACAATAATGCTTTTCAACCCTAATGTGACAGTAGCATTTTTTTTTTAGAGAAGTCACTTAAAAAACTAGAGATTTCGCAAATGCTATTTCTCTTTATGTCCCTTAAAGTTTACTGTGGAGAAGGCTAATCTCTTCTTGTCAAGCCTGCAGCTACTTGAAGGCAGATGCTGTGAACCTTCCCCCCTCACGTGGGAAGTCCCAGTCTGTTTAACCGCGCCTCAGAGACCTGCAGTGTGGAGTCCACCAACCACCCCAGTCACTCACCCTTCTACATGTGCTCCGGTTTGTATACGTTTGTTCTGTTTTATTTTTCTCCCGTATGCCCATGAAAAATGATATGCAAGCAATGGAAACAGCCCTGTGTGGTGGAGGAGCATATCGATGATTACTCTGCGGTTTCAAAAATCACGTTTTAATGTTGGTATAAACCCATCTCCCATAGAAATAAAGCAGGATGCCCAGAATATAATTTTAAATGTAGACTAGTAATCTCAGAGTATTATGGGATGATTATATCCCTTGTTCAGGAGTCAAAATTGCACTTAAAACTCTAAAGTGGTTCTTGGTTTCTTGTTTATTTGTTTGTTTATCTCTAATACCTGCTGATGAGCCATATCTCCTCCATCTTGGGTTTATGCCTTTTTTTTTTTTCCGACCTAAGAAAAGCACTTAACATTTGTCCTTGTTTAATTTCATCTTATTAGATTCAGCTCATTGCTCTAGCCTGTCAAGATTGTTTTTCATCATAACTCTGTCGTGCAGTCATCTGCCGGCTCCTCCCAGGGGCTGGTCGCCACAGGCCAGTGTCATGTGTCCGCTACACCTTCCTCCCACCGCCCTGGAAGGAAGCAGCCCCAGGAAACCCCCGTCCAGGTGACGTGATGGATCTGACAATCAGGACCCTTAAGGGGAAGCCCTTCAGCCAGTTTAGAATCCTTGTCGTCCTTGTGTTATTTTAGCCCATTTTTCTCCCTGGAGTCCAAAAAGATAAGGAGAAGTAAGCAACTGATTATGTTTACCTTTTCTTACTTGTTTATCAGGAAACTCAGAGCCTGGACCAATTACCCATTTTTAATGGGTCTAAGCCATTCAGAAATCCACAGGGTGGGGGGTGGGGGGAATAACACAAGTGGTAAAGTTTTTTTAAAAAAAATAATGTATTTATATAATTTATGTAATTTTGAAGAATTTGCCTATATTCAGTAAACCCACTTGAGGCTGTTCTGTATCTTGTATATTTCGAACTTATTTCTATACACGTGACATAAAAAAGCAAAACAAGGGACTGCCATCTTTGAATTTCGTTTAAACTTACGCTTGTTTAAATAATTAATATTTCTGCTTAGCTATAGATCCTTCAGTAATACATGTGTGAATTTGGCTTGGGGGGATGGCGGGAAATACAGGTACTTCTGTGGGAGGAATAATCCTGGTGCTAACAGAAAGCTCCCGTTCCTCCATCTTCTGAGACAAGCAAAGAAGTTGGCAGGGGGGTTGGTGAAACAATGGGGTTAAAGCAGTCTTATCGGCTTGGCCTTCGGTGGACCTTCCACGCTGTTGCCACGTGGATTTGGCTCCCTTCGCTGCAGCGTTTTTTCTGTGAAGGAAGCATCAGGCACTCTCCTGGGAACTGGGGTCTGCTCCTTCTCCTTCCAGCTTTCCTGGACCGCTGTATAGTTGGAAGCCAGTGAGTACCTCTCTTCAAGTGCCGCCAAGTCCTGAAGGTGTGGGCCCCCTCACGTGCCAGAGGTGTGTGCGGAGGACACCGTCATTCAGTAATGGCACGGGGCGCTGTGCTCTCATGAGCTCCGGCTCAGACCCCTGGTGGCTCTGCAGGTATAGTATTTCGGGGGCCAAGGTGCTGGCTGCTCACTGCCGTTTTAACAGGAGGCCCATGAATGAGGCCGGTCAGTGTCAGGTGTTTGTTTAGGAGAAGAGAGGCCCGTGATAATCGTGTGTGACAGAATGACAGTGGGTTTGGGGGAAACGTGGACCCAGCTCTCGAGTTGAGGGTCAGAAAACAAAGAGGAATTTGTCCTGTAGAAACAGTCTCTCAAAGTGAATCATTTTTGGAGTTTGGTCTTTGTAGGCACCTGAGAAATATCAAAAAAGGGGGGGAAATTGATGAAGAACTTTCTCAGTTAAAGATTTCAGTATTTCCCATCACCAAGGGAGGGCGAGGTGGGGGGGTGGTAACCAAACAATCTGCTTCTTCTAGATGCAGAAAAAATAAGATGCTTGGATCACTTCTGCGAAGGAGAAAAGCCCCGTTTGTTGTGACTGCTTCCCCGATGATGGAGATCAAAGGGTACCGTGGAGAGTGAGAGAATGAAGGACGATCTTTAGATACTCCAATAAACACAATGCCGTTTCTTTATTTTAAAAGGGAGAAAAAGAAAATCCATCCTTAGAATTTTTAGATGTTCTTTAATTTGAGAAACTGCCATAGACAGAAGGAAGGAAAAACATTTGGCAGGGTTCAGTACTGAGGACTCCTGAAGTCCGGTTACGTTGCAATGGCCTTTATGTGTTGAAAGGGTGGGTTTGTCTGTTTGTGACAGGTCTGCAGGGTTTAAACGTGAGGTCCTCATCGAGGAGAAGCTGTAGTAGGTTTCTTACTTACTCAGAGTGGCTTTCCAAACCCTAACCCAAGAAGTAGAAAATTGAAGTCTTTCCCTTCATTCTTAATTTGCTCACCCCAAGTAAAATGTCAATTGAGATCCCCCTAGTACCCTATTCATATCAGAGAAACCCTGCTGACTGTCTTAAATATTGCTTTGCGAATAATAAGCATTCAAATACTGATGCATTTGAACGTCCTGTTCGTCTGTATTGTTCTTTAACAGAGAGAAAAAAGGAGAAGATAATTGGGTAGAAAAAGAGCAACTCAATCATTCTTCTTTTTAATAGAAGAAAGTACATAGTTGCAAGAAGAATGAAGCCAAAGTCAACAAGCCCGCTATATGTACGTAAATGTCCATCGATTTCCCATTCTTAAGTAAATTAAAGCTGAGTTGGAAGAAAGTGCTGAGAATTTTTTCTCTTTTCTTACAGATTGTCCCAGCATTCCAGAAATCTGTAGGCTTAAAAAAAAAAAATGTATCTCGGCAAATATGCACATGCTCACTGCAATAATGATACTAGAATAGCCAAGCTCTATGTAAAAGCACTAGTCAATTTCAACTGAACTTCATGACCAAGACAGGAAAAAGACTTGTCACACAGTATGTAGGGGCTCCTCCCAGGGTGAGAAGTGGGCAGAGTCTCTGGGGGCAGCCCTTTCCCGGCCTTAATATGCATACGAATCATCTAGGGAGCTTGTTTGAACTGCGGAAGCCAACGAGTGGACCCGCAGTGGGGGCCTGAGCGGCTGCATTTCTATCTAGCTTCCAGGTGAGTGGTTGCTGCTGGCCCATGGACCACCCTTTGAACAGTGAGACTCTACACGGGTTGTAGTCAAGGTACAAAGTAAAAACTATTCAATACGTTCCTCTTATTCTAGAATGTTCTTTGTGCTTCATTGCCAGGGAAAACTCTGATCGCTGTTTAAGATGCAGTACAAACGTAACCTCTGTGAAAAGTTTTGGGCTCTTCTACAGTGACTGTCATGTGACTCCTTTACGATAGCCCACTTATTTGCTTAATAATTGTGTCTGTCTATCACACCATTTCTCATTTTTCTGCTTTTTCATTTACACAGTTTTTACTTATGTGCAACTCTGGTGCACAGTCGATGAGTTTTAACACGCTCGTATGGTTGTGTGCTTGCCCACACACCAGATTCAGAGCAGTTTCATCACCCCAAATTCCTCACACTGCCCTCATATTCACTCCTCCCCATAACCCCAACCCTTGGCAACCACTTACATGTTTCTGTTTCTACAATTTTGCCTTTTTCAGAATGTTATATAAATAGAACCATACATTGTGTAGCCTTTTGAGTCTCCTCCATTTTGCCGTGGGTATTTATGGATCTGGATAGTGTCTAATTCCTCTTTGGTTTTTGCCCAATAGATGCCTGGCACAAATTTGGTGTTCAGATGCTCATCTTAATAACTCTGTAGTTGATCAAGTGTCCTTCGAGGAGCCCAACGTCTTCATCAGTTAATCCCAGATGGGATGGGCCTCGAGTTTTGATGGTTTTACTGACTTGGTGCTGATTCTTCACTCTGTGCTTTTCTAACTTGCCTGGTCAAAAAAATCTCTTGGGAGCGTGTAATCAAAAGGCAGATTTCCAGTACTCCCTCCTGCAGATTCTGATTTCACGGGTCTGAAATAAGCCTAGGGGATCTAAGCCAGCGCTTCTCAAATTCTGCTTGTGCCAGAATAACCTGGAAGGCGAGTCAGACCCCGGATTGCTGGATCCCAACCCGAGTTTTCAGTGCAGCGGGATCCAGAAATGTGCTCTTCTAACAAGTTTCCAGGTGATGCTGATGATGTGCTCTGCGAACCCTACTTTGAGAACCACTGATCTACAGTCTCTGTGGGCAAGCATCTCGGGGAATCCTTGTACATGTCCAAATTTGTGAAATACAGCATTAGTGCAATGGAGAGGGGAGGGAGTGTGCTGTGAAACTGTGGTGTGTGTGTGTGTGTGTGTGTGTGTGTGTGTGTGTAATGAAGTTTGCTCTCTGGCTCTGGCATTAATCCCACCTCAGCAGGGAAGGCGTCTTCAGCCCACATTAACTTAGAAGCAGAGAACGCTGAGGTTTGTTGATTCAGTCATTCTCCCTGAACAAAGAAACCGAGCTGAAGCCATCCGGCTCCTGCTGAGGATGCCACTGGCCAGCCGTGGGCCAAACCAGTTCCGGTTCTGTCCAGGCCTTCATGGGTGTTTGAACAATGCCAACGTGGAAGCTGTGTGTGAGTATGCGCTTGTGGTCTTAGAGAAAACCAATTAAGGCTGGATTTGGACATGGAGGGACAGTTCCTGTGGATGCCGAGGATTAGGGTAACAGCTGTCTTCCTGCCCATTAGAGGCTGTTGAAGGGAGAAGAGAAGACCTGTTTACAGGATGTATCTTTGCAACTCGGAGGGGGAAGCCGATCCATCAAGCCCGAAGGAAGGAAGGACCGTGCACGCCTAGGTGAGTGCAGCCATGGTCGGTGGGCATGCACTCTCCCCCATTCCTCTGTGGCATCTGTGCTTGATCTGCCTGTGGAGGGAGAGGAGACCACCGTCTGCCATCAACCGGGATGCAAGGGGCATTTTCTATGTGGCCCTTCGAAATCGTTCCCCTCAACTGAGAATGTGCTTTTACAACTCCTTGTTCATTATCTCTTAGTGTGGCTGTAGAAGTGGTTTTCTGTGGTGTAGAGGGTTTCACCCCATGGGAAGCAAACCTAGCAGAGAAACATATTGTCTTAAGACATCTAAGATCTGATCTATAGGTCATACTTCTGTCTCCCTGTGTCTTGTCAGTGCAGAGGGCAGTAGTGATGGTCTGTGAAGGTAAGGTAGGAGAAGATGATACTTGATTATTTGGTTATATGGATTAGCTCCTTAATTTACGGCTTTTATAGCTAGTTTTACTAAATTTTTACTTTTTTACCCTTTAAAACTAACTTACTAGAGAAGAGGGCTGTTCTTGCTCTGTAGATCAAAATATTAGCAGAACTTTTAAAATACATGTACATAGGACTATAAAAAACAACTTTTTTTAAAATGCCTGAGAATCCTAAATATTTATTCAGAGAGCTCTTTACCTGTCTTATTTGCTATCCTTCATTTTATTTTCATCTGTGAACTTTTACACACTCAACTTTTAATTCTTTTTATTGATGGGCAGTCAAGGTGGCAAACAAAAATTACACTTACTTCATTCGTTATTTTACCTAATTTTTATTCCATTCCCCAGCCAGCTTTTTTGCCACTATATTTAACAAGGTCTAGAATGGATGGGGTTGGATGTGACTTTCTCTGCCCATCTACTCTGTGAAAAAAGTAGTGAAATAACTAAAAATGGTCAGTAGGAAAAAGGACGAGGAGCTAATAGTTGGCAGAGAGTTTTGTAGCATTTAACTCTGTAATTTGCAATTACAGAGATAAAACCATTAATCCAAGTCACCATATGCCATGCTGCCTGACCACACTGGAACTCTGGATGTCTCACTTCAGCTATAATGTAGCATGGCTCTCACACTAGCCTTGGATATCAGATGGCTTGTAAGGAGTTCACATTAGGATACAAATTTTGTCTTGTTTCTCGGATTTGATTATTAAATCCTCTCTTTAAAAGGAAGCAGTTGGTCTTATGGGGGTCTTAAATTTAAAAAGAAATGAAACACTTCCTGTAGCTTGGTGTGTCTTTTTGATCTTGACCTTGAGTGCCTGCGCTATGGGGAGGCGGCATAAAGGTTTATCAGTTCTAAAGGAAGTGTGGGATTCACATCCATCACATTCAGAAAGACATCATATCATTTTCTTAAATAGCATCTGGATTGAAGCTGTTGTTTCTTGTGACACAAGAAAGTTCAGGATGAGGGTCTCTGCTGCCCTTGCCGGCTGGGCGTACACCACCGTCTGCCTGGCTTCCTGCTCCTCGGCCTTTTCCCACGGCGCCAGCTCGGGGTGTGAGGACATGCAGCCCAAGCACCTTCGTGCTCAGCCTCAGGACCCCAGCACACACCACATCGCTATTCACACCAGCAGACCTTTCTACTCACCAGGTGACACAGTTTCAGGTACGTATGGGAGGGGCTTTGAAAGACCCCAGGGAGCCTTAGGGCCCTGGTGGCAAATTCCAACTTGCATTTGTCCCAGAGGAGTTTCCTAAGCTAAAGTTTGGCTTAATCCTAAAAAGCAATTATGTAGCCAAAGATAATGAAATATTTGTTGTTGTGAAAAACCACATAGCTAATCTCTATATTAATATTCATCTTTATAAGAGGGCACAAACAGCATTATTATAAAAAAAATTATTCTGTTCTTATTAATATATAGAGTTATTCTGAACAAACTTCATGTATTCTATATACGTGTATGTGGGCAATAGACTTTTTTTTTCTCATTATTTAAAACTAAAATTATTTGGGGAGCAAAAAGAGCATTTCCTGCTGTATATTAGTTCAGGTACTCATAAAATCAGAGAAAGAACTCAAGCGCAGGTAGTTTATTTGGAAGGCGGCCCCAGGAAGCACAGATGCGGAAGAGGAGAGCGGGAGACGGGCGAGAGACCCCCAAACCGGTGAGACTGGGCAGGTCACTGCTGTGGGCAGCCAGGGCTCAGTTCCAGTGGGGACCTCTGAGAACCCACATGAAACGTACCTTGGAATCGGCCCCCAGGAAGATGGAGGAGCAGGCTAGTTATTGGCGGAGGGTAGCCCCCAACCATACACACGTACCTCAGAGGCACACCTGCCTGCCTTGGGTCGAACTTCCACAGTGCCAGCTAGAAAAAGCAGAGAAGAATGCTGTAGGTGCTGAAGGTGGTCGCTAAGTGTAGACAGAAAAGTGTCTATGCACCACGGGTGACCTCAAACACATCAGCGGTGTCTCCTCTACTCCTGATTTCTGCTAACTCTTTTGATGGGACTTAAAAAGTGATAAGTGAAAGTAAAATGTGCTCTCTACATACTGTTTTATCCGATCATTTTGTCACTGGGCAGAATCGGGTCACTGGTGAAGAGGAACTTCTAGCACCAGTTTCGGTCTGAGGGTAGGGAGAAGCCGAACCTCTTTGAACTCAAGAGGTCTCCGCTTGCCACTTGAACATACCATAAGTCTCAGTTGGCAGAGAATAATGGAGAAAGCCTACAGGGGAGTGAAACTCACAGTTTGCATATTTATTTATACAAGTATGTAAGTAGAAGAAATTCCTACAAGTGAAATTGCTAGATTAACGCGTAACCGCATTGTGTGTGTGTGTGTGGGGGGGGTAAAAACACATAACGTCAGCTTTCCCATTTTAAAGTACGCAATTCACTGGCATTAATACATTCACAATGTTGTATGACCATCGATCGCCACTATCCATTTCCAGAACTTTTTCATGACCCGAACAGAAGCTCTGTCCCCATTAAGCGGTCACTCTCCATCTGTCTCTCCCTCCACCCCCTGGTAATCTTGAACCTTTTTTCTGCCTCTATGAATGTGCCTGTTTAGGTACCTCGTATAAGTGGAGTCATATCATATTTGTCATTGGGGGCCTGGCTTATTTCACTTACTATAAGGTTTTCTAGGTCTATCCATGCGTATCAGAAGTAACTGATAAAGAACATAAAGAATATAAATATAAAGAGTCATCAGGTGACCCCACGAAGAGTTGCCTGGTTTATAGCTTTAGCACTAAGGAGTGAGTGTCCTAGTTTTTCCACAGTTCTGTCAATACTAGTATAATTACACATTTTAAAATTCGTTAATATGGTAGGTATAAAATAGCGTCTCATTTATAATTGTTTTTTACATTGCGATTGAGCTCATTTCACTTTCGTTGTGTCCTTTGATAATTTGGAGTTCGATCATTTCTTTTTTGTGGATTCACTGTAACTCTTTGTATATTAGTCTCATATCTTACAAAGACTTTTCTCAGCTGTCTTTTGAGTTCTTCCATATTCAGATTTTTTTTTTAATTATCTTATCCTTTAGGACTTAGAGAGGCACACTCAACAATATTAAAAACAAAAACAAAACAAAACATAAAATACACCAAACTGTTGTTTGTAGTTTTTATTTTGCATTTCATCTTCACATACTTTCTATCCAAATAGAATTTATTTTGGGTGCAGAACAGCACTTCGACTTCTCTCTCTCTTTTTTCCTCATGACTTCTGGGGGCAGCTCCAAACTTTTCGTCGTAAAGCTTCTGTACAAATCACCAGGTGAAGCCACATCACGTGTGTCCGCCCTAAACGGACGTTTTCTGCTGCAGTGACGGTGAGAAGCAGTCGAGACTTCATGGGATTCCTTCTTCAGGCTCGAAGAACGTCTGACGGTCGAACAGGGCCGTTTCGTTTTCGCTCCTCCTCATTCCAAACCGATGACTTGCTTCGGAGAGGCTGACACGGTCACCCACTCTGACAAGTCCCGGAAGAGGAGCCTCGCATTCCAGTGGAAGGCCCCTGCTCAGCCCGTGGGGGACGTCAGATTCCTGTAAGACAGAGTGAAGCGCCGCTGCTCGGTGACCGAGCCTTCCACTTTGAGAAGAGGGGGGCTTCTCCCCATTCTTCGCATTCCCTGTCCCCCACCTTCCTGGCCGCCTTATAACAGGGAGGGGGGCGCTGGGTCCACCCCAACTGCAGGGCCTTTGTAGCGGGCGACTAAAACATCTGCCCCGATCGCCCCTCTTTGTCATTATCCTGGTCCAGGACGTGTGATGTCCCCCCTCCCTGGGCACAGATGACTCGTGGCCACTCTCTCCAGGGACATTCTCACTAGAGGACAGAGCTGCTGGTGGGAGGGCAGGGAGAGGCAGAGGAAGAGGGAGGCGGAGGCAGACAGACAGGTGGACGCTTCACTGGGCCCAGGAAAGCCACCGCAGTCTCTGCACCTTGGCTTGCTGTCATCCACCGGGTGTGACGATGACAGCACCCGCCGCATAGGGTTGTGTAAGGAGCCCCTGCAGCCAAGGTGCTCAGAACAGGTCCGGCATCAGCAAGCACTTGCGTAAGCGTCATCATTACTCGAAACGAGACACGTGCTTTGCCCTTCTGTTCAGGTACCTGCATTTACCAGGAAAGAGATTTTTTCTTCTTCTTCTTCTAGGAAAGGGTGTGTGCGTTCCTCAGTTTCTCTTCCTGACACCTCGCATATGTTAGAGGAAGGCGGTGCCTCAGGGCGGGGGCTTCCAGACACCCCGCTTCACAGGCTTCCCCTCTGCCGGGGAAGTAAGAGATGCGGTGTGGCCCGCACGCCGCGGGGTCCTCTTTCCCCCCTCCCGGGTGGCCTAACGCAGCAGGCACATCCGCCGGGAGGAAACCTGGTGGCCTGACGATTGGGCTTGTTTGGAAAGACCGGAACCCCCTGGCTGTGGGCGCGGCCCAGCTTCTGCCACGCCGCTGGTTCTGGCCCAGTGCAGAAGCGTGTGGTGTGTGAGGTCCTTAAACCGGTACAGTTGCTTTTATGTCTCCAAGCACCTCATCTCTATTTTCAGATTTACTATCATGGCTGCTCTGTGCTACGTAGAAAGGGGGTTAGAAGCTACGATCTCCATTCGGCAGGAAAAGATGCTAAGTGACTCGAGCCACAGGCTCCCCCCCCCCCCCCGAAGCCGCCCTATGCTCTCTCACTTTCGGGGTCCTTTCCCAAGATAATGCTGAGGCCTGAACCATGGTTCACACTTGCACCTTAACTCTCTGGGGGACCTCAGCTAAACTGACCACATTTTAACAACTGCCTTCTGAATATTTAAAGCTAGAAAAATTGTACTTGCCAATGATCTTTACCTTGGGAGAGGATAAATGAGGTCATGTTTATGAAAATGATCTTTACTGAAGAAAAGCATTATGTATTCAAAATATTTAAAGTCATAATGATTTATCTCCTAATTTTCAATATAATCTACAATTACAATAGAATTGTACAATTGTATAATAGAATTATAAAATTTTCAGTTAACGTAATTCAATTAACAATGTACAATATATCAATAATGGCTAATAATAAAGTCAAAGATGAAAACTTTTGAGTCTAAACAGTTCAAGAAGACACCTTTTATTTAAAATGAGTTTTTAATGACCATATTTATTTCAGGAGGGTAATCGATTTGTGTATACCTTCTCCTATTTTTCTTATTTGCTGCTATGGAGTTATTTTTTTTTTTTTTAAAGAATGAAGTCACTCAAGGGGTAATGCAATCATCTTTCTCTAGTTTTTCTATTTGTTAAGACTTTTATTCTTTATATCTTTCTTTGTTCTCTTCTTTCTATTAGGATGACCTGCGGTATTATTTAAAGGAAAATAAACCGTCAATCACTCTTTCTTTCTCCACAGTTTATCAGTAGTCCAGTCATACTTCGTTTACTGGGCAAGGATCGAATCATCTATTGTGTCTCAGCAGACACAGAGCGGAGCCCACTTTCACAGCGGCACGGAGTCCCGCTCACCGGCGGCAGCCCCTGGGCAGAGGCCAGAGGGTACTGAAGAAACTGTCCCAGGTACACTTCCCACTGTACTCACTCGCTGGGTTGACATGATTATTTTTATAGTTCTCTATTTAACTTAAAAGGCAGCACTGCCAGTTTGCGATTCCTGCAACACAAGCAATACACAGCCACCTCGGCCGACTGCAGCAGTTCCTGGGGACACGGTGACATGATCGTGAGCAGGAGGGGGTGCCCGCAGCGCTGTGTGTGTCGCAGCGAATGCACTTTGTCCCTGAACCCCGCAAATTAAGTTGGGCCCTGGGGTGGAGAGCAGAACTGAGCTGCAAAGCAGAAGAACAGCACCCACCTGCCCCACCCCCACTTTTACCAACCCCCACAATTGTTCGACTGTTTTTCTCAGACCCTGAAGCTTCACAGGGAACACGAGAAAGAAATGATCTTTTCTTTTTCCTCCTCTTTTCCTTCCTTTTCTTCTTCTTTTCTTCTTCTTTCCCTCCTCTTCTTCCTCTTTTAACCATTTTTTAAAATAAAAACTCATCCCGTTTTATTGTTACTTTTCACGGTAGGTAGATGGCTCTTTGCAATCTGGGCTGGAGGCAGAATCATGAATGAGAGACTATTTTGATGGCAATGGATTTTTTTCCTGGCTCACCATGTGACTCGAGACTCCATTGGCCCGTGAAATTCTGAAACAGACAAATAAACAACCCCCTCCTTCACCCCCAACTAACCAGCTCCACCTACCTGAAAATTCCCTGGGATATGGAACTCATTTTCGTTGTCTAGTTCTAGTTACGTGCTCTGAACAGATGCATTCAGAAAGGCATTCTGTCACTTGCACAGAAGACCCAGTCTCTAATCCATTCAACCCCATTCTCCTTTATGCTGCCTTGATTCTCAGTTCATTTGCCAGGGCCAGGATCCCATTCAGATCCCTGACTTTGTTCGGCCTGGCAGACCCGGCACACCTTCCATACTCTGCCTTTGCCCCGAACCTTTGCCATCTCCCCATGGCCCAGAACTGCTCTCCCAACCTTTCCACAAGATTCTCCCGAAAGCGGAGTAAAGATCTCAGGGTCCGAGAGTGTGGCTGGAAGAAGACCCTGCAAGCCCAACATGTGTGCGAAGCCTCACGCTTTACTTTATAAACCATGCACATGCAGCGATCTGTTCCCAAGCATGCTCGTTTTGATAGGCTTGGGAGTAAAAGTGAGGCTTCAGGAAGATGCCTCCTGCCGGTCTCTCCGATGGCTGGCTCTGTGCGAACCTTGTCCTCGAGCAGTCACAGTCTCCAGGATGAGCAGCCACAGGGGACACTCCTTATCGTGCTGCTCACATTTCCTCCCTTTTGGCCTCAACCTGTTTTTTTTCTTGTCTAGTCCTCCACACAAACCCGTGTTTCCCAAAGGAAAAAGTGTCTGTGTGTGTGTGTGTGTGCATGTGTGCACACGTGCGTGTCAGAGGAGGCGTCGTCTAACAAAGTGAAACAGATTTCTTAACTGTAGGGTTTCAGTGGGCCAAGGCGAATTATGAATTTTCACGTCGGGGAGATAATATATTGCATTTCTCAAACATTTCCCAGCGGACCCTTGAGACACTTTGGGATCCTACCCAACCCCACGAGTCATGATCTACTTCTATGTCTCCGTGTTTCACCTTCTGACATTTCTTCAAACTGGACTGTTCCTCATGATGATTTATTTATCTTGCAAGGGGTGGTTCAAATGTCTCCTTATGAAACTTTCCCTACACTTCTTGGGAGGCACATACAATCTCTTCCTTGGCCCTGGTATCACAGCGCTCATCACACTGTGATGGTAAGGCTGGGCGTCTGAGACTCTCTGCTCTTAGATTTTGAGTTCGGAAACAACAATTGCCAATCTGCACCCCTTCTGCATCCCCAGAACCTGTAACAGTACACAGCACACAGTGGGTCTGCAGATGTCCAAACGTATTTAGAATTCAGGTGGGAGTTTAATAAAGCCATCAGAATTTTTGCCACGTCTTGTATGTCTGTGTTAGGCTTCTATGCTTTTCACTTCAATCTCGATATTTTTGAGTGATGAAGTGGCACCCTCTACCCCTCCAAAAAAGACTCAATCCAACCCATGTGGAGCCAGAGAAACGTCTGCCAAAACCTTTCTGTGAACCTGATCATTGTCCTCCCGACCATTATGTGGTGAACCCTCAGTGCATGGCTTGTCTGTGCTGGGCACTGGGCTTCCGTTCGCCTGCAAAGATTCAATGCCATAGGTACCATTGTGGTACTGTTCTGTAAATGAAGAGGCTGACGCTCGGGAGGACTTGCCCAAAACCAAGGTGTAGCGGAGTGGAGAGCTGAACCCAGACGATAATGGACTTCAACACCTGTGCTGGCTCACTGTGCCGTGTGCAGCTGTTTCTAGTGCTGGGCTGTCCTGTCAGACAGTCACGGAGGAAAGGAGACAGCGGAGGGCAGTGTGGGCAATGATCCCCACCGCGGACGCTCGAGTCACTGTCATCGCTGGGGACAATTTAGTGGTAACAATACGGGAAGAAAGATCGAGGGCTTTTGAAAATCTTTAATTTGTGAGATTCCTCCCCCCCTTTTTCCCCCCCAGCTAGAAGCAGTTTTTGGCAGAGGTGAGAAAAAGTACAGCGGTTTCTATATTTCCTGAGTGGTGACTGTTAAGAATGCCAGGCCCAGACGTCCGGGGACTCTCTCTTTAAAATGAAGGGAGAAATCCAGTGCTTTGCAGCTTGGTCAGAGCTTTTATTACTGGGCTGATTATGTTCATGTTGACACTCTTGAGAGGCTCACGCTTAATGGTCTGTCCTCAAGGCCCATTAAGTCTCTAGTATTTACCCATTACGGTAGCTGTTTGTGCTAATCGATACGAGGGAAAAGCTCTCACTCTATTTGTGGTGTCTCTGGGCTTCTGTTTAGCTCCCAGTCTCCCCCTCATTCTTCCGTGGCAGCTCGCAGATGCCTTTGCTGTGGCCCTCGCCGGAGCTGCACAAGAAGACAGCTTAGATCCTGTTCCTGCCAGTACTGGGGTGTCAGAGTTTCCTGGGGGTGAAGAAACTCTGCTCCACACATCGTCACACACGGCTACTGCAGTCGGCAATGGCCGGCAACCCAGCGGGGACCGCCACTCAGCTCTAGAACCCTCCCTGGATGTCTCTGAGCCGGAGAGGCTTGTGGCCCGCAGCAGCTTCTCCTCAGAGGGCTTTGCTTCCAGCCCTATCACCCACCCCAGGTAATGGGCTAGGGGTGGGCCAGTGAGGAAGGTAGAGGGACAAAGCCAAACACTGTGGGTGCTGAGGAAATGCAAACTTTTGGAATCTAATGGAGAAAGATCTCAACCACGTTTATTAAGTTTATGAGAGACCCTGAGTGCAGAATGGCAGCTGGTCAAAAGTGTTGGGTATGATATTCTCCTGGGGGAGGCGTGCTCTCTTAGACAGTGAGGTCTCCGATGTACTGCTACAAATAAAATAAAATATATGTTTTATATTTTAGATACATAAGTTTATAATATATATTATATAAAGCAATAAATAAAAGCATTCAGTGAGTTCTTTCCCACCATCCTTACTTGCCTCTCCCCCATTCCTCCTCCAGTCCCTAACTCCAAATTTGGGAATCTTTCAAAGGAACCTGATTTTATCAATAGTCAGAGCAGTGGTAGGGAAAGTTGCTTTTTGATCCAGATACTTAGTGACTGACCTCTTCTCAGCATGTCTATTCATCCTTTTAGGACTCAGGATAATCCGAGCTTTGATTCATTGGAAACTTGCCTGCCCTCAGATACGGATGAACAGGTAATAGGCTGAGTTGTGCGTGGGCAGGGTGAGGTTGGTATTTTGACCCCAGAGTGGGAAGGTCCAGACCAGGAAATCAGAGCTCTTAGACTAGTAGCCAAACAGAGAGGGGAGGAGGCAAGGGTATGATATATACACAGCATTGTTCTACCAGTCAATACCAGCCCTTGTCTCTGAAGTTATTGACAATCGTAGAAATGATGGTTTTAGTGATTTGTTGTCCCACTTAGCCTTGGTTAATAATTTCTCTGTCTTCCCTGTCCCCAATCCCTCCTTCATAACACTGGCCTCCAAAGACCACGTGTGGTCCCAGAATTTTGATCCCCAGGCAATGTAAAATATCCATGCTCCCTGACGTACTGTTCCTCTGAAGTCTTCAAAAGAACACAAAATAAAACATGGCATAATATTCTTACTCAAATTTCTTGGAACCTACAGCAAGATTAAAAAGGCCCTCCTGTCTGAGTGCCAGCAAAAAAAGATACACTCTAAGCTTTCCGCCACCGGAGACGACAATCACCCAGATTGGTCTAGAAGCCTCTTAAAAGACCCTAAGTTCATTCTTATAGCTGGCCTCCATGTTCTGCATGGGGTTTCCATTAGCCGCCCCCACACCCCCCTTCCCCCAATAATAAGTGAATAGTCACCAACATGGGCTTTTTACTCTGAGCAGGCACAAGGCTGGGTGTTCAGCTGCTACCTGGAGTTCGTTAAGGAACACAGATTTGTTGCAAAGTTCAGTGGCAACTTCGATGAAGACACGCCGCTTTGACGTTTTTCCCTTTGCTTTTCCAGGAGACGATGGAGGCCTCTAATAAGACTGTGACGAGGCCTTCTCTGGACACTGGCCTTCAGACCCATCCTTGGCGCCTCCGGTCCTCTGAAGCGCTTACTGGGAATGGGCCTGGGGCAGTCCCCCCAAGCCTGGCTTCCACACCTCTGCCACTCCCAGGCCACCCATTGCTGGTGGCCAGTCCGAGGTCTCAAGGCCCTCTGCCAGCTTCTTGCCTCAGTCAAAGCACAAGGAGCCCAGAGTGGGGGAGGGAAATGCAGAGGGTGGAGTAAGCTACCCCAGGAAGACCAGCTCGAGGCCCGAGACTGGGCAAGAGGAAGCTAGTGCTCCTTTGGGGTCCAGCTTAGGCCCCCCCAGCTGGGAATCCTGCTCGGCCTTTCTGCTGCCTTGGGCATGGCTTTGGCTGCCGGCCTTTGCTACCTGCACACCCAGTATTGCCACCGGCGGACGGAGGTGTCCTTCAGTGAGCCTGCCCGGGATGCTGTTGCCAGGAGTGACGGGGATGAAATTGTGCATGTCAGGCAGATCGGGAAGAACAGTTTTGTTCTAGCTGACGGGGAATACAACTGGCTTACTTCCTCTGTGGGCAGCAAAAAAAACAGTCCTCTGAGAAATCCATCGTCCCAGGCTTCTCAGTGACCTCCTTAGTCCCTGTAGAGTGTCTCAGCCAGAACAGAGCTAATGAGAATAGCTGATGAGAACAGGGACCCACTGGGCTCCTGTCAGCGCACAGTTAGAGGAGAAAGCGGCGAAAGGACACTTTTATCAACAGAGCGAGTCCTTCCCGAGCTTTGTTGTCTTAACATCTGTATGTAGCTGCTTTTTTCTTCTTCTTGCAATTAGATGTTCTGTTTGAAGAGTTAAACTCAACACAATGAATATTGTATAACCTGCTCATTAACTAGACCCCTGTGGCCGCTCAGCTTCCTCCGTTGCCTTAAGGAACCCCCAGAAATAGAAATTCTGTCCCTGTTTGGTGTGTCAGCCTCCTCTTTAACTCTTTGAAAAAAAAAAAAAAAAGTAAGTTGGTTGTTGCGTCTCTTTGCAAGAAAAAGTACTGTCGCTCTCACTTTGCCTCTCCAAACCACTCCCAAAGAAGTTTTATTTTTAAAACTGGAATTCGACACTGGCTCCGATTATCGGATGAGGTGAGTGCGAGGGTATTCAGTGTTCTTGGAAACTCAGAAGTCTGTCTGGCAAAAACCGCTACGGGAATTGATCCAACAGAAGGAGAATTTGAGAGAGCTCGATTAAACCCATCTGTGGGGAAACAGATGCATGCAGCGCGAGGCCACAGACACCAGCGTTAGGCGAGCGAGCCCCTGCGTCAGGTGTCTGTGGCTCTGAGACTCCCATCCACGCACACGCCAACGGCGTGCGGACATGTTACCTTTTGCCGAAAGTCAAGCTGAAAAAACATGATGAGACCAGCACAGTTTGAAGAGTAGCCTCTATTCGTGTTTTCGGGGGATGTCAGGAAGAAAGCCTCATGGATAAAGACCCGTCTACCTGCTCGTGTGACTTGATGAAGACCGCTTTGGTTTAGCAAGAGTCTCGTAGATTACTACATGGGGTCAACACAACAGGTGTGAATATAAGTCCTGAATATGCTCACCTCATATGACAGACACATCATAGTGAATGGCCTTTTCAGAGGTAGGCCTCTTACAGAGTCACGGTCCATTTCAATGTGCAAACAAAGATGACTATAAACTTGGAAAGGGTATTTATTTATCGAGCACCTAAAGCTTATTGATACTGTGCTAGGCACTTTACCTGCATCTTCACATTTAATCCTCATAATAGCTTGATGAGGAGTAAGTTCAGTAACTTGCCTGAGAGAGGCGCTCACAGCATCTCAATTCGACAATAAAAACATTTCTTTTTAAATTGGGCGTGTAGGAAAGACACAGCTCCCGCTGGTTTCCCAGCCGCCCCCACACTTGTTTATTTAAAATATTTTTACTTATTATTAATATTATTTTTTATCTCATTGGCATCAATTCCAAGACTCTCCCCTCCTGGATTCTGAGCCGGCCACATCTGTTCCCTGGATTCAAGCAAGTGTCTCATTAGGCACGTGGAGACGTAGGTAGTTGTGTGCTCACAAATGAAAGTGTGGGATGCCAGGGAAAGAAACAAATACACCGCACTCCCATGGGGGCCACAGACCCCTCCTTCATGCCCAGCCTGCTCCCCAAGGTGCAAACGAGGGACTCCCCATAGGAGTTCTCACCTGGCCACATCACACCAGAGCCAGGGGCACCACTATGTAACACCTTCCAGAGCTTTCCTGCCCAAGAGGGCATTTTCCTGGGTAAACAGATGGTTTTGGTTGTCTGTTGTTCCAAAACAGACTGCCTCTGAACTCAGTGGTTTTAAAACAACCACTGCTACCACGTGTTGTCTTTCGTGATTCTGAGTTGCCCAGGCCCAACTGGGAGGCTCTTTGCTCCATGTGCTGGTGAATGAGCCGGGACATCCCAGACGACCCACCCACCCTGATTGGCAGTTGGTGCTGGCCGCCGGCTGCAGGCTCAGCTGGGGCTGCCGATGAATGTGGGGAGGCGTCTTAAGGCGCTGCGTAGTGGCTGGGTCCCAAGCGGGAGTGCTCCAAGCAGACAAAACCGGAAGCTGGGGATCTCTGATGGCCTGTCCTGGCGAGTTGCGTGGTTTCACCTCTGCCGTCTTCTAGTGCTGATAGCAAGAGACAGCGGCAGCCCTCATTCCTCGGAGGGAAGGGAAGAGGAAGCACTTTTTGATGGGGGAAGTGGCAAAGGATTTGAAGCTATCTTTAATTTGCTGCCTCTCTGGTTGGACTGCTGACCTGCCGTGGAGCTTCTAGGAGAGCAAAAAGAAAAGCTGTTCATCCCACAGGACACCTTGGGTTACCTTCCCTGCGAAGCATCAGGGAGGGTGAGGGAAACCTCCAGGCTTCAGGGTTAGGCATCTCCCCCTCCCCAGAGGGGAACTCCAGCTCGGGTAAAAAAAAAAAACCAACAAAACAAAAAAAAAAAAAAAAAAAAAAAAGAACCAGTGAAGTGATGCATAAGAGTTAGCCAGGCCTCCGGGCCTCCTCATCACAGAAAAACGGATCACAAAATTATCTACTCCTGGTGTGAAGATTAACTGCACGCTCAGCACTCAGCCACCGATGGCTGCTTAACCGACACGCCACTGTCACGCTCGCTGTCTTCAGATCTAGTCCGCGCAGAGAAATTCTGCGATGGCCCGAGAAACGTTATTCCCTTCCCAGGACAACTTCTCCCCCTCCGGGCGGCCCCGCCTTCCCCAGCCCAGCAGATGGAGGCGGGCACACTGGGGGAGTTGTCATGGTAACCACGGCAACAATTCCTGCCGGGTTGGTGGTGGGGGGGAGGTGGCCAGACTTTTTATTTTTTATGAGACTTTCTGAGTAAACTCTTTCTGGCAAGGGCAGCTGGAGCCAGTCCACAGGCCTGCAGTCAGGAGACAGAAAACCCCTCTGTTACTAGGATCTCGAAGGCCTTCTAAGCATGGCCTCCGAGAAGCCCGAGAGGGTAGCAAGTTGGAGGTGTTCACTTAACCTGAAGGCGCCTCCTAACGCCCAAAGCCATTCGAAGTTTTAAAAAGGCAAAGGACTCGGATGAATGCCACATCTTAAAACGGCGTTTTTTGTTTTGGAGGAACAGCTAAAGAATTGTTCGGCCAGACTCTTCTTGGACATGGAGGAGGTTTGGGGCTAAACACACATATAAAGGAAAAGAACAGAAAAACTGCTGAAAACTGCATGTTAAACAAACGTTTTCACATCGCTTGCGTTAATCTGATAACCGCAGATCGGGGACAGGGGCAGGCCTTCGCCTTTTGGCGTTTAGAGTCTATTTCTGATATTTCTAACTAACTTCTCCCCGTCAATACTTCAATTTTGGTAAACCACGACTTCATGCTTAACCGTAGCCTGGATGAGCTATCTCTCTGTGTCGAGGTTGTCTGGATTCATTTGCTGTTACGATGTTTGCTTTCCTAAAATAAAAAGTTCTAATTAACAACAACAACAACAACAACAAACTAGGTCAACAAGCCAGCAAATATTTAAACAAGCATCATGTTTTATTTGAAAATTCGTCTGGGAGGAGTTGACAGATAGCCTGTCTTCTCCCAGTCTTGGACTTCCAGTATTCATCAGCGATTTCAGTCTTTCTGGAATGCAGGTTCTGTGATTTGATTTCATTTCACCCCAACCGATCCCCCTCTTCTAAAAGTGGTGTGTGGCACGGAATTTCTTTTATTCAAGTGAAATGAATTGGCATTAATTTGTTTTATTAAACTTGAGAACTTCTCCCTAGTCTTCAGATGCTCAGAACTCTGTTCCATCCGGCCTCAGGGGGTTGCAAAACCAGCCCTAGTAGTCTCTGGTTTAGAATATCAGGAGGACCTTTATGAAACCAGGACGGAAGATATTTTGTTTGTTTCTTCTGATCTTTAAATGCAAAAAAAGGAAAAAAAAATCGTGAGCATTTCCGAACTGCTAAGTTGACCGTGATGGTGGAGCCGTCAGGACAAGGACCAGATGTTTTTTGGTGTTTTTCTTTTTCCTTCTCTTTTCTTCTTTCCTTTTCTTTTTTCTTTTCTTTTCTTCTCCTTTCCTTTCCTTTCCTTTTCTTTTCTTCTTTCTTTCTTCTTTCTTTCTTTCTTTCTTTCTTTCTTTCTTTCTTTCTTTCTTTCTTTCTTTCTTTCTTTCTTCTTCTTTCCTTCCTTCCTTCCTTCCTTCCTTCCTTCCTTCCTTCCTTCCTTCCTTCCTTTCCTATCATAAATCCATTTATGTCACACTGTCTGAATTCTCAGATACGTGAGACCCTCTGACCACCCTCTTCCTGGCTCGCGCACGTTCCTGGCGCTGCGTGGATGCTCCCTGAACGCTGTGCGCTCCATTCAGCTCACGTGCTCTGGCTCTTTTCATCTGGAACTGCCCCCCACAAACCCCCACCCTGCCACCCCGATATCCACAAGCCTCCAGAACTCAGTTCCAATACTACCTCATCCGAGAGGCTTCTGGCTATTGCAGCCTCTTACTGTGTATGCACCTTCCTGCTTTATAATGTGTATCGCACTTCTTACCTCCCATGTACTTATCCGTATTTTTGTTTCTTTTCTGCCTCCCCTGACTGGGCTGCATATAAATGTGGAGACTTTCTTTTGTTCATTGCTATATCTCCAGCACCTAGAATTATCCCTAATACCTAGTGAGAAATCAAAAACTATTTGCTAAACCAGTGAATGAAAAGTTCAAGAATCGTGTCACTATCGGCAGCTCTTGGTCTAGACTGAGGTAGAATGTAACACCTGGGGCAGCTCCAGGGCACTGGGCATGCAGCAAAGCAAGTCCTGCTCTGGGGGTGAACTACAGAGTTCTGTGGGCCCCTGTCCCCAGGGCGGGGAGAGTTCTGTGTCTCAGGTCCAAGGCTCAGGGGAGTTGGGCAGGGAGGAGCTGAGAGTAGACTGGACCTCTCAGTCTGAGCAGGACAGAAGGGAAGCTGAACTTCCCAACACAGACGCTCACCGCGAGCACACTCTCTTCAGTTTATATCATCTGACTCACGGTTTCTCAACCTCTATCAACATTTGGGGCTGGATAATTCTGTGAGGTGGGGGCCGTCCTGTGCTTTGTAGGCTGTTTAGCAGCATCTCTGGTCTAGATCTACTCACTTGATGCCATTAGCTCCCTCCTCCCCAGTTGTAACAATCAACAGCGTCTCCAGACTCTGCCAGATGTCCCCTGGAGGACAAAACCACCCGTATTGGGTAACCACTGGTTTAGGAACTAAGAGATTCAATACAGGCCCCAGGATGAAGGAGCATTTCCTAAATCGTTCCACATTCAGCCACAGACTGGGCAGAATTAAGACAGAAAACTATAGGATTTACAATGTAGAAACAGCCTCACACACCATCTGACTCAGTGGTTTTTGAATTTTTGATTTTGCATCTTAGGTGGAATGATAAAAGCTGGCTGCTCTGATGGATGTTTGAGGCTATCCTCCCTTCCTCCCTCCCTTCCTCATCTCCTCCCCAGCTCCTCCCACACCTCGCCTAGAGGCACCGCCTTAGAAATTTAGGGATCTGACAACAAGCACGGGTTGAGAAGGTTAACCACACCTTTTCACAGATTAGAAGAGCAAGGCCACAGAGCGGTGGAAGTCAAACAAGAAGTCAGAGGCTAGGGTAGCCCTCAGATTCCTTCCTCCTGCCCTGACTTCCAACCCACTCTTATTTCTATCATATTCGGCAGATCACTTATTTTCTTCAAGCACTTGGATGTTGTAAATATTTCAGTGGATCCAGAGAGTCTGGAATCGAGCAGGAAATGGCCTGGAAAGATTCATCTACAACTGCCATTAGAACCAAGGGACTTTGGGGACTGGCCACTCCTGGTGGGCCAGGCCAGGGCATGACCTGCTAGCCATGAGAGGGCCCCGGCGGTGGGCCAAGGGGAGAAGACAACGAGGAAAGAGACCAATGAGTCCAGATGGGGAAGGTGCTGGCTGTCATTGTCCCCACTACCGAGCTAAGAGCCACCACTGCAAAATGTTTCTTTGGTTGACAGCCACCATCTCAAACTCGCTTGCTCCCTTCCTCTGGGCGATGCATTTTCCTTCCTTAAAATACCACCTTGGGAGAATCTTCTCCCATCGGCTGATGATAGATGGTTTCGGCAAAGTGTTTTGTTACTTTATAGAGGAGAGAGGCTGTCTGGAAATACATTCCATTGGATATTAAAGAATGTATTTTCCTGATTTATTGTCAGGCTAGGCAGGTTTTGTCTGAGAGGCAAGGAACCAATGGGGTTATCCACTTTGACTAATGATTAATTATTATATCTAAAGTGATGTTTTCCTATCCACTGATAGGCTGGAAAAATAGACTGCAGCTTGCTAGGTTAGCACCACGGGTCACGAATGTTGCCTCTGCATTTTCAGATTGTATTATCCATTACAGACAGCACCTTCTCATCTAGAAACATCATTTGTTGTTCTTGCAGACAAAAAAAAAAAAAAAATAGCTGACATTTCACATGCAAGCCAAAGATTAGAATCACTGCACGGGGCCGCGCATGGGAGTACATTAGGATGTGGCGTCCCCACACCAAGGACACTAGCCAGCCTGTGCTGAGAGAGATGTCCAAGGCAGTGACTTCTGATCTTTATTATGCAAATACGCAGCCCCCGAGAGCCAGGCTGTTTAACCTCATCGCAGGAAATGTCACTGATCAGTTCACGCTCCAAATGCAACACAAGCATTAGTGCTATTATTATTATATTGTTGTTGTTGTTATCATCATCATCATCATCATCATCATCATCATTATTATTATTATTATTATTATTATTATTATTATTATTATTATTTGTAGGGCACATGTAAACCCGAGCCCTCTAATTAAGCTGAGTCCCTACTTGCCCCAGCCCTCTGGGGTTGCAAATCAACTCCTCTTGATATATATTAAAAAAACAAACCCGAACAACCGTATTTTGTTCTCCCTCTTCGATGTTTGTGATGGGCGCTTTTTGGCTCTGGTGTCCATGAGGCATAGGTGAGGATGGTGAGCGCATCGCCAGGTCCAGTTTGCAACTGAGGGTGCTTAATGACAGGCCGACTTCTCTCTCCTCCAGGTGTTCTGCCCACAAGGCGAAGGTGTCCAGAGGAAGCGGAAACTTGGGCCAGAGGAAGGGATCGATCTCGGGGTGGAAAGTGGTGAGAAGGACTGAAAAGGGAGGGGTGCTGCCTGAAATTAGAGAAGGAAGGGACCATGCAGGGGACAGCGCCTTTATTCCTGCTCCTGGGCCGCTCACTGCTCTCTACCTGAGCCATAAAGAAAACTGAGAAGACTCCAGGATCCAAGAGGTGGAGGTAAAAAGAGCTTGGAATCCAGCGACAGAGGACAGGAAGTCAGTGAGAAGGGGAACGTCAGAGGCAGTTGATTGGTGGCCCGGGTCGTGGAAGACACAGGCTGTGCGACTCGTGATCTGAATCGGCAAGTCCTGCTTTCAGAAGACTTTCGATGCAGGAAACTAAAGAATAAAAGTATAACCTAAAGCTGGAGTGCAATTCTGGAGGGAACAAAAGCAAGGAGTGTACCTTCCCTTTTCCTGCTCAGCCGGGTCCCGAGGAGGGAGATTGGTCTGTCGCACAACTGGAAAGACTAGAAGCTTCTCCACAGACCCTCGACCCCTCTCCTCTAGCCCCAAATCCTTCAGATATAAACACTGTCCAATCAAGTCAGACTTCTTGGGAGTGGGGCCCATGTGCACATTTCTGAATGCTTCCAGCTGATTTGTGTGCTGTCAGGGCTGAGAGCTGCTTCTCTAATTCTGGTGAGTATAAACTCCGCAGGGCAGGGATCCGGTATGTTTGCTTTCTGCTCTGTCCCCTGGCGTCTAGCACAGTGCCTGCCTGGCCCATAGAAGAAACTGAATGTAGATGTATGACATGAAAGGATAGTGGGTGAAACAAGGCACTTCTGTAATAGGTATAAGTCTGTCTACAACTAGGCCATTCAAGGCGTCTGTGCAGGGGTGACCTCCCAGGCCTCCAAGAGCCTGCTGTCAGGCCCACCTTTGTCCCTTGTTCCAGCACGAGTAGACACACAGCAGACTCCTGGTTCTTCCTGAGCGCGAAGTGGGGGTTATACCTGTGGAACGAGCAACTGCTTACGTGGACTGACCCCAGGGAGGCCGCATGGAGCCCCCCACGAGCAGCGCTTCCCGAGCGTGTCCTCTCTGTCCAGAGAGAAGCTCCTGTAACTTACCTCCAGCCCTCTCTGGGGATGGTCAACACACTGACTTGGAAGATGAGAGGCTGACCATCAAGGAATAAAAGTATAAAAATGGAGGGCTTAGACGGAAAAGGCTAAGCAGAACAAATCCTAAGCCGGAGACCTAATTGGAGCCTGAATTTATTCAGATCGCTTAAGCAAACATTCACTGAGCACCTGCCATGACAGGATTTGAAAGTCGGAGGTGAAGGTGGGAAGGGAAGGGAGGCTTGGTCCCTGCCTTGAAGGAGTGGTCCCATGGCCCTCCGCTCACGTCATCTGATTTCAAAGCTGGGCTCTAGAGGTTGGTAAGCTAAAGGTTACTGCACCCCGTGCCTCACCCCCAGTCCATCTCTTCCCTCTCTCCCAAGCATCAGAGTGCTTTTTCAAAAGGAATCTGCTCTTAATGGAAGCCCGATATGTAAATCAGACCAGAGCACAGCAATTCTTGCTCGCTCATCTCTCCTCACTCCTCTTCAAAAAGGGTTCCCTAAGTCCTTGGTGGGGTCAGAACCCAGGCCGAACGGCACTGCTTTGCGTGACCTATTTTCTCTAGATCCAGGTTGTTCAGTTGACGCCAGATCAACAACCCTATTACCCGAGGAACTGATCCATTGTCCTCCTCTGTTCTCCTGGGAGAGCCGGTGTGAAACGAGGCTTTCAGAGGAGATGAGGCTCCAGCCATCATGCTGCTCTCCGCTTGCACCCCCCTGCGGGTTATCTCTCCCCACCAGCAGCTGAGGAACAGGCCAGGGTCACTTCTGGTGGCCTTTTTCTTCCTTCCTGTTCCTGCCCAGGGTCAGTGATGAGTTTTGCATAAGTGGAGGGTGACCTTTTCCCAGAGTCAGGAGACCTGTACCTTTGGCTGCTGGTCGAGAGCGGCCTCAGGGAGGGAAGGTGGGGAGGGCCCCTGGTGTGGGTTAGATCTGAGCCAATTTGGCGGAGGAGCATCTCCTAGGCATCACGGCAGCCGAGGGCATCTGAGATCAACGGCCAGTCTGCGTGCCACTGTCGAGAGCGAGGGAAGCAACACCTTTGAGTGGGCGCGTGGGCACTGTGCCAGGTTGGTCGTTCCCATGCTCTGGCATGAGCGTTTCAGCCAGGTGCCGAGAGGGGCGGCACCGTGTGCCGTTAACCCACACAGACAGGGCCGCGTGCCCCTAGGCCCCCCCTGGGCTGAGAGAGCTCGTGTCTCCCCCATTTACACCAGGCAATCTGGGGCTTACCTCAAACCTTGACAAGTGCTACCACTGAACTCTGCGACTTTTGGCAAGGCCTTTCATATCGCTGAGCCTCCGTTTTCACATCTATAAAATGGGGGTGACGTGATGGACTTGGCAGGTCGGTGGTTGTGAGCCCTAGATCTCCGCGGTTTGCACGTCTATGAAATTAGTGTTTCACCGTTGGGCACGGAGCCCTTTGAAGGCACGGACTGCATTTTCTCTCTCTTCGCGTTCTCAAGCCCTAACAGCACACATCCGGCACAGAGCGGGTCCTTGCATGGAACCTTCTCGGGAAGGCGTGCGCACACACTTCATCTAGGCACGTATCCCCCGGTTAGGCTTTATACTGTCCGTTTCCTTTGTCGCCTCAAAAGGAAACAGTTCCTTGTACGTCATCTGTCTCTGCACTGGGTTGTAACTTCCACGAGATCAGCACCTTGTCTGTCCGGGTGGTCAGTCTAGAACAGTGCCTGGTACAGGGTCGGTGCTCCACATATATTTGTCGAATGCAGAAATAAATGAGTGGCAGCTGCTTCATCACTAGTAGTGTAGTGGTAGCAGCGTTTACAAGATAAATCGAACCCAACTATTAACAGGTAAAACCTAAGTTCTCCAGAGTGAGAATGGCCAGAAGCCCTGTAACTTTCCTCGTCAGGGAATTGTGCCTGGGAACCTTTATTCAGGACTGGCGATATCCTCAGGCCTCCGCCAGGAGGCCCTTCATGCTAAACTGAGCAGAATGAATGAGGTTTTATGACGTGGACAAGGGCAGCCTGGGAGCCTGAACTGGGGCCTTTTTGGGGGAGTGCGGTGTCCCCCCCCACCCACCCAGGCTCTGCACCATTGAAAGGCTCCAGACGGCTCAGGCTCTGAGCCAAGCTGCTTGGTTCCAGTGGGAAAGCTGACCTTGGCCAGGAAGAACCAGGAAGAGGCACAAATGACTCATTGTCCCACATCCTCCAAGGTAAAATCCAGCAGTGTGTGTGGCCTTTGGGGCTGAATGTAGATGCAGCCTTGGCTCCCTCTGCAGCCCAAATAAAAGCACTGGGCCAGCAACACAAGCGCAGCCGAGGAACACAACCAATGATCTCTTCCATCATCTCATTCTACACACTTCCCTGCCCTAAAAAGTTTCAAAATACAGGACTTATAACACGATTTCTAGTTCCAAAAGTAGAACATGGTTTCCTTTTAAATATTTAAGGCAGCCTTCACCTCTAATCAAGGCCATGCGACATTTTATGGACTCGTGGAAGAAATCTGATACGCTTTCAGATCACGTGTGAAGGAGGTCTCGCTTGAACGCGCTTTATTTTATACAGGAGTTTGGGATCCAAGTCACTTGTTTGTAAAATGTGCTACTTCCTCCAGGTTTACACTAGAGGGCACTCTTGGAAAATAGTTATAAATACATATTTTATTGCTCTGTCTAGGAAATGCTGCTTTTAGAAAGAAGGGGGCAGGGGGGCGGGAGGGGAGGAAGGGGGAACAGTCCATCTAAACTTCAGGGTAAGCCCTTTTGCCTTCACTTGGAACTATTCCGATTTCTTCCAGAGCACGGCTAGAGAGGAAGCCGGAGAGCACAGAGGCAGCTGTTTCCCTGTTCCCCTGTCCTTTTGTCCACATGGGATGCAGCTGGCTAAGCTGAGAAGCTGGCCCACTGGCCAGCGCCCAGATCCCCTCCCCTCCACAGGAGGCCAGCCTGGGCCCCGGGACGACCCCCATGTAAGGGGCTTCAAGACCGAATTTGGGAGCCTCTGGTTTGAGTTCAGCCTTTGCTGAGATTTTCCCTTCAAGGACTCTCCTCATCTGTCCTTACCTCCCAAGCCAGCAGTGGCCGGAAATCCTCAGAAAAGTGCCAGGAAGGGTCAGAGGGGCAGCTGGGGCGGCAAACAATTATAAATAGGGCTTCCGGGCAGGCCGCCACGGAGATCTCGCTGGATATGTAAATAAGTGTAAATAAGACCTAGTCTTGGAGCTGGAGGGGTGCTGTGCACATTCGGTGTAGCAGGGCCGTCTAGGGCAGCCGTGTGCTCCAGAAGCACAGCCTTTTGCATTTTTTCTTTTCACGCAGCTCAGTTTAGAAAAGCATATATTTATTTCCACCTCCAAAGAAAATAGCTCCACTGAATTCCATGGGTGGGAAGGGAATTATTCTTATGACTTAGAGTTCTTATTTTATGAATAGAAGACTGTTAACTGAGACATCAGAACTGCTTTTTTTTTTTTTTTTTTAGGTGTGAAAACCTGAATTCTGGGGCATACTTGATACGGAGCACTTGATACGTAGCATCTCTGACGTGCGTGTCACCCTTTAGAGTTGATATCATTCACTCATGTGAGTGACTGCATTTTATCCTGGAAGCAGCTCTCGTGGTGGATAGTCCCATCATTTTCCCCATTTCAGAGGAGAAAGCCAAACTCCAGGAGGGCAGTGATCTGACTAGGACACCGGCAGTGCCCAGCCAGGGTGGAAGTGAGTCACTTTCTTCCAGGAATGTTTTATTGAGCTCTGCCATGTGCCAGGGCCAGTGCCAGGTGGGAATGGGATGCCGCTTCTCGCCCTTGCTCCGAACAGCCTCTCTGCAGGTCAAGGCGAGCAAGCCCTTGGTCTCCACTTGGACCCATTTCTCATTCTTCCCGAAGCCCAGCTAGAGAAGGAAGCCGGAGCACTCGGGCACCTGCCCAGGTAGGGAGAGCTTCGCTCTGCTTGGGCTGGGCCCGCAGGGAGCGCCCTTTCCTCCGGAGTCCCATCAGGGCTAGTCCAAGCGCCAGGACCGCCCCTCGCTCCAGGCTCAGCCCCTCTGGGGGCCTTTCCCCTCCCCCACCCCCCTCTCCAACCGCCCCTCCCCCGCGCGCTCCCACACACCTGCGGTGGGCAGTCTCAGATATGGCTTCTCTCTGTCAGGTGTGCGCTGCAGACCTTTTACTCTATGTGTCCTCTGCATTTGAAAGCAGCCTTGAGGGGGCTCTGGGGAGAAGCGAGGCAGCGCAGGTGACCCCCCCCCCCCGAGGGACCCACTGCAGCGCAGGTGTACGGCAGCAGAGCGAGCCGTGGAGGCGGATGCGCAGAGGAGCGGTCGGCTGCTTCTCAAAGTGTGCTCCGCGGCTCTGGCTTGTCGCTCTGTTCCGTGAGGTATATGACGCTGTTACTGAACACAGGTGCACACGTGCGTGCACACACAGGAACGTGGCTTTAAAACCTAGCTCCTGCGCAGTTCGTCAGGGAAAGTCACACGTACGCCACCACAGGGCCTGCGCGTGCAGACAGCGACCCGTCCCTACCTCTCCCTAATTCAGAAACCCCCGGGATCCCGCCTTCGGACTGCTGGGATATGCAGACACAACACGGGGTTGTCCCCATTTAGCAGTGCCAGTGTGTCTGACAGAGAGTGGGGGCAGAAAACGCATGCAGAGTTGGGGAACGTGGGGACTTCTTTCTGCTTCGGGAAACTCTGAGCAGGGGGAGAAGATGGGGCAGTGGGGAATGCAGAGCGAAGGCTCCGGGCCTCCCCTGCGCGGGGCTCTTCTCTCCTTCAACCGGATGAGCGGTGGGACCAAGCTCAGGTCTGGGGGCCTGCTGCTGTCTGAGCACGGCAGGAGGACGCAGGGGAAGGAGGAGAAAGTGCGTTTCCCAGGGACAGAAATGCGGCAGTGGGTCCCCTGGTTCTTGGGCCTGGCTCAGAAGGTCCCTCCACACATCTTGGCCAGGTTCCCGCCAGCCAGGTGAACTCTGGAGTCGTGCACCCATCTCTCACTCTAGAGGACCTGCCTATCCACTGTGACCTGGCCAAATCCCATCAGCAGAAGTACAATGTCACCTGCCCTGTGCTGGCCAGAGGACCCAGACGGCAGGCTCACTGGAGATGGGCCCACGCCCACGAGCTGGCTCTTTCTGTCCAGACCCACTGAGCCTTGAGAGGTCTGGGTGCTCCTTGGATGACTCGTTGGGGGGGGGGGGCGTAGTTAAAAGCATAAAAAGCACACCTTTGAGGGCGAAGGTCTCCGAGGGCCAGGCCGCATTTGCACAGTGCTCTCAGCGTTTGCCACAACAAGCCAGGGAGGGGTGTGGATCCCCGACTTGGATGCGGTGAGGAAAACCCAGTTCGTGGGGTTTAGCAAGAGGCACTTCTGAGGGTTTGGGAGGGCCTGTCTGTGCGCTCAGGAAGGGGAGAGAGGCCTTTCTAAGCTTGGGATGCCTTTAGACTGGTGGCTTAGAGCTTTCTGAGAGGGAAGGAGTGAGTGAAAACAGAATACCCTAGAGAAGGAGCCGTCCTGCAGTACCCCTCATCCGGAGGGCTTCGCAGGAAGCCGCTGTGCCCGCCTGCCCCCTGGCTCCGGTCTTCCACCGCAGGGGTGCGGCAGCCCCGCCGGGCCGGCTCTGCCGAGGAGGAACGGCAGATATTTTTCTCTGTTGTGATTTTGGCCGCTCTTCTTTCAATGCTGCAGAATCAATTTTTTTTCCTTTTAGTTGTTCCATTATTTCAAACTATTGTTAAACCATGTCTTCAGAGAAAACCCAAACAACCAGATTAATAAAGTGCTCATGAAAGGGGTGAGCCCAGGGAGCTGTCAGACCCCCACGCAGAGAATGCCGACATGCAGGCTCAGCCGACCTCAGCGACCCGCCGGAGACCCGGGCCTCTGTCGCATGACTTCTACTCTGTCTCCACAGAGTCGAGAGCTGCTTAGTGCCAAGTGTGATGTGGACACTTGCCTGCTGGATGGAGACAGGAACTCATTTTCCATCTGTCAAATAGCCTGACACAGAGCCTGTAATGATTTTCTGTCAGGCGAGGCCTGGCTGGATTTGAACCAGTGACCCAGAGGTAAAAGGCCCTAATGTAGGGCTCCCTGTACAATAACCGGTCTGCCTGGGCCTCATTATGCCTGGCTCAGTGCTCTCTCTTGCATCTGCCTGCCTATTCTCCTTGGCCAGTTGTTTGGGTTGGATCCTAACTTAGCACTTGGGGCTGAGTGGTTAATGTCCCCGGAGAGAAAGCTGGGTGTGCATTTGCGTCCTGGGGGAATGGGCAACAGAAGGCAGATGCAGGGCAGAGAGGCAGGTCTGTTTTACTAGCCTGGGGCCAAAAATCCACTTGCTCCTCCCAGGCTGGGGGCCTGACCTTGACCTGAGGACATTGCACATGCGTAAGAGAGATGGCTCCCTTGAAGGCCACACAAGGAAATGAGCCTCTGGTGGGGGAGTGAGGTCTACATGTTTTGGGTCTCAACTACTCTGGGTCAAATTTTCATCATTTTTACTGATCGTTTTCATTTCTTTGAAAAAAGTCCATTCAGAAGCATCTGTCGATTAATTAATATGTTGATTGTCATTCACTAAATGATTAAGTCACATGCCACTTTCCAAGACTAGTGTTTCACAATCTGAAGATGTCTGTTCTCCAAAATCAGAGAAGCAACCTGGAGGGCCTTTAGGATTGACCCGTTGTACAATAAACGCTTATCGGGGTTCCTGCTATCAGGCTCATGTTCTGCTAGTTATCAGGGTGACAGAGAGGTAAACAAAACAGGACCCCACTGAAGAGATGGATCAATATGTGTGTGTGTGGGGGGGTGTATGGGTAACGATAACCTGGCACAACCTAAGTGATAAGTTAGCAAGTGAAGAAAGTGAAAAACTCAGGTAGGACCGTGTGTCAGGCGGTGGGGACCATGGCAGGAGGGAAGCCCGGTGCTGGGGGAGTCAGCCGCCAGGTGAAAGCCAGACTTTGCCACGTGTTAAGTTCTGGCACTGGAACTTAGTTTCTTGGAGCCCTCATTTTCTCTTCGGTAAAATGGGAATAATTACACCGATGTCCAAAATTGTCGCAAGGATTAAATGGGATCATTCCTGTAGGGAATTTAGCAGAGCACCCAGCGCGTGGCAGGTGATTAACAGCCGTCAGCAAAGGGTTTCCTAGACTGGAGAAAGGCATTACCGGAGGGAAAAAGAACACTGAAAATAGGCATGTTAAGACAGCTGGCAGTGGGATGACACAGAAGGTAGGAATTAAGGAGAGGTTTTGCAGAGAGAATCAAGAGAATTTGCTGATAACTGACATGAAAAGTGAAGTGTGAAGGTTGACGGGGAGGACACCAGGCCTGGTTGCTATGCCAACAGATGAAACAGGTTTGGGAAGGTTGCTACGCCGACAGAGGAAGCTGGTTTGGGGAGGAGTGCTGCAGAGAAAGGGGTTTCTGACTTTTCCTCCGGGCGTGTGAGGTGAGGGGGCCTTGAGGATACCCAGGTGGGAATGCCCGGATGAAGCTGGGACCGTCCGCTCAGCGCCACAGATCTGGACTCTCGCTGTTCACGCCAGGTGACCGAGGCTGTGGGAGGGGCCTAGAATGTCCCACTGGGAGAAACACGTGGGGTGGGAAGAAAGATCGGAGACCAGGATTCCTGAAAACGTTCACGTGAAAGGAGTGAGTGGAAAAGGACGCTGTGAAGGGAACGGCCAGTCACGTCAGGGCCATGGTGGCACTTGACGAAGTGGAAAGGGCTATTTCAGCCCGGACACAGTCAGAGCTCAAACAACAGCCTTCAGAGAGAGCCCTGACCACAGAGCAGGCCCATGGTCAGACTCATCCGAGACCCGCAGCAGTGGACCGGGATCAATATGAGGGCAGCTCCGTCTGTCAGCTGCATTATCAGATGGTTCTTGGTGGGACGGGGATTTGCGGGGAGTCGGGGGAAGTTTGTGCTTGTTGTTCTTTGTAGTAGGCAGAAAAAGGCGAGCCCCGGGCAGCGATGGGGTGGCTGGAGGGCCTTTCTAGCTCTGCTGGAAGCCAGGGATGGCTGTGACCCTTAAAATTCCCAATCAGGTGTTTTCATTAACTGATGAAGTAGAGACTCGTGCCCTGGTCACTCACTCCCTGACTTGTTAGAGACATTTAACGGACTTAGTAGTAGATTTTTGCACAGATTAGAAGTCATGTAGAATAGAGCCTGACACCCGGCTCCCCATGTCTGATACCGCACATCTGATGTGGTTTATTCAGGTCCCATCCATGTTGGACCATAATAGTAGCTGCTACTTACTGGGTTCTTACCAAGAGCCAGACCTGTGACAAGCTGTTTGCAGGGTCTCTCTCATGTGATCCTAGTAACAAACCTATGATGTTACACAATTGTCACTTTGGCTTTGTGAGCGGAAAGGTGAGCTATAGAAACGGTATTTTGCTCTGCGTTCAACACACACAGGAATTCTGAGGCCTGGCGCTGGAGTAGCCACACCTGCGGGTGGGGGTGGGGGCTCCCGATGCACCGCGCAGGAGACGTCACCAGCTGCGGTCCTGGGCTAGGCAGTCAGGGCAAACGTTTGATGGCAGGGAAGACACAGGCTGAGTTCTAGCCATGTTGGCCAAACCAGAGTCGAGAACTTCCAGCGGTGAGCACAAATCAATACGATTGCAAGGATTTCCAGTTTGGGATAGTCAGTAACTCGGGCGGGATCGAGTCCTAGGCGGAGGCCAGGATCTGCTTCCCCATGCGTTGTCCGTTCCTACCGGTGGACTGCGAGGCCTGGCGTGGGGGAACCCTAGGCTCTTTCCCGCCAGCTGTCAGGAGTTTCTGAGGGGCGGGGCTTTCGATTGGCTCCACATGGAGAACCACCACCTTTATCACGCAGGACCTTGGCTGCAGAACTCAGGCGGAGTTTAGATCATTGCTGGTCTCCAGAATTTTAGAATATGATCTAAGATGTTGTAAGGAGCATGTTTCCGGGGTTGTGGCGGGATCTACTTAAGGGTTAGTCATGTGTTGTTGGGAAAATTCGATCCCAGCTCCATCGGTTAAGAGTCGCGAGGCTTGCACTCCCTCGCTGATTAACCTTTCTGGCTTTAGTTTCCATATCTGTACAATAGATAATAATGGTATTCATCCTCCTAGGAGTGCTGAAAGAATTAAATGAAAAGTCTGGGGAAAGAGCCTAGGATGACCTGCAGTGCAGAGGCCCGCCGGAGCCGGGGGGCGCACCCCCTCCTGCCACCACCTTTGGGAACAGCATTCGGTAGGTGACATCCCAGGTGTGGGAGTGTTTACAGAGCACTAATGCTCGTGTTGCCATCCCAAGGCCATCGGAATACACATTAACTTATATGTGGATGCAACAGTTTAAGAAGGAATCCCATGTTCTGTGAGAAGTTCCCTCCCACCAGGATCCCCAGGAACTTCCTTTCCTCTGGTGGTCTGAGTTCTGCTTATGACTTGGTGTCTTTATTAATGGAATGTTCTACTTCCTCTCCCTTAAATCCCCTCTGGGCAAATGTTGAACCTTTTATTTCATTTCCCCCCAAATAACAAAAGCTCTGGTATAAAGCGAATTTTACTAAAGTGTTTTTTTTGTTGTTGTTGTTGTTGTTTTGGCTGGGGGTGGCATTTTAGAACTGCAGAGAGTGACTACAGAAAACAGAATGGGAGCTCCTCAAAAATTAAAAATAGAACTACCATATAATCCAGCAATCCCACTTTCGTATATATCCAAAGTAAACAAAATCACTAACTCAAAGAGATACCGCTAATAAGGGCTCTCAAATTTTGAAGGTTCATGTCCTATTGGTTATTAAGATCACAATTTGGAAAGCCAATACACATTTTTTTTTTTATTCTACTACTCTGAGCCAGACACTGTGTGAGGCACAGTAGAAAGACAGAAAAACAGGAAAAAAAAAAAAAAACAACCCAGAAAAACAGACAAAGGTTTCCTAAAACTGGAGAGACGCATTCTCAGGGCGCCTCAAGGGCGCCAGCTTAGCACTGGCTGCCTCCTGGGGGAGGTGACATTTCCGTCAGCCTTCCAGGGAGAAGAGGATTGCTAAGCTAAGACAGCGAAACAAGAACACAGAGGTACGGACTTCAAACAGGTTAACTTGCTCAGAAAGAAATACTAGGTGTGGAAAAGGCAGTCTAGCTAGGTTTCATCTGCTCAGTGTGTCTAAAAATCAGGTTCCCTAAATTTTGCCACTTCTGTTGGGTATGTCTCTCTTTTGGTCCTCAATGCGGATGCAGAGGACATATATATTTTATATTTCAAAAAAAAAAAAAGCAAGGGCTGTTTCTGGATTTTAACATCATGGCGTGGTGACGGTACTGAGGTGGGTACGTGGAAGACTGTGGTGCTTATGTCTAACCGCAAATGATATAATAGTGTTTGGATGAATCAAGAGAAATCTATACACACTCGGAAGGCATTGTTAAGTGCATCTGAAATCAGGTTAAAAATAAGCCACAGGTTCTCTTGTGATTTCTTTGTTTAATCACAGAATTCTTTTCATCTTCCATTCATCATAAACAACCCACTTCATTACTTTACCAATCCTTTTGAAAAAATTTGGTATTTAGCATAAACAAACACTGAACATTAGCCAGAGGTGTGTTACTTTTAAACAGACTAGAAAAGAATGTAAAAAAAAAAACAAAAAAAAACCCCACAGAATTTTAAAAACTAGAAAAGAACAAATGAAAGGATTAACATTATCACCCACTAAAAAAATCAAATTTCATAACAACCATTTAAAAAAATCCAGAAGGAAAACTGAGTAAATATAAATATAATCTAATGTATTTCTTTCATACATACATTTAGACAAAACAAATGCATTAGATAGTGTGACAATACATAAACATAAACCGTTTTAAGACACAAATAATTAAATCCCAATAAGCATAAATTAAAAATAAATTTCAATTTTATTTTATGTTCTTTATGGAAAAATATGCCAGAGCATTTGTGTTAAAAAAAAAAATAGGCATAAACATATCACAAAAGCCACCAAAATTCACTATGTAAAGAAAATTATTTGCAAACAAAACACACTTTTAAAGCAAAAGAGAAATTGTTATAGCATTTGTGGTTGAATTTTATCCCATAATCACCCACCTACTATAGGTGTTTGATACTAGAGGTAGATAAGTTGGGGGGAGGAGGAGGAAATCAGTATTCTAAATGCTAGCTTTTATGATAGCTCAGACAGACAGACAGACATTTCATTTAGTCTGAAATTCAAAGAACTGTATAGGAACAAACCATGAAAACCTTTCCACGCTCCTTAGGTAAGCACCCAAAGCATCAAACAAAATTATGGTAGTTTTGGACCCACATGAATTCTCGACAACAGAAATGCTTGACAAACAGCCTGTTCAGCATAGATTTTTGCAGGGTCTGGCACTAGTTTTACAATTGATACTGAGGATAACTTTTCTGAAATCGATGAAGTTCAGTGTATGAAACGAGTCAGAAGTAACACAAGATGAGACATGGCGGTAACAATAATATACATTCCCACTATCGATAAGTGTGGTGAGTGTCTAAGGACTGATTTTTTTGCTGTTGATAAAACAATGAAACAGCTGCCGAGGCCGGAGTGTGGCCTCGGTATGACGCAGGTGCCAGTCTCGCTTGTCAAGTCACGAAAGGACATGCAGAGGGGATGCGATGGGATGGCGTACAGAACGACAACACAGAAAAAGGGCTCCCTTAACTCTACATATTGCTTTTTTCTCTACTTGGGTCCGGTGGAAGCTCTTCTAGGCATAACAGGCGAATACTGGATACTCCTTTGAAAGCTGATGCCCAATTGAGAACTGATTTTACTTGATATTTCGGTTAATGAAGGTTTTGCATCTTCTGTGCCCATTTTTCTTTCCATTTGGCTAGACAGAATGTGTATCTGTAACATCTGTTCGTGTTCATGACCTTTACATTTCCAGTTATGCGTAAGAATAATATGATTTAATTTTTTTAAAAAAATGTTACAAACATTTGTCAAATCTGCCAAGGAAATTCTGAAGAATAACTTGTCTCAAATGCCTTAAATGTGCTCAATTCAAGGATGTAACAGGCTGCTTCTGGCTAAAAGGGGCAACTGTGTGACGGGAAAATTTTTGGTCTCAATGGTGGAATGTGAATATAATCCAACATTAATTGCTACTGCTCTCAAAGTTATTATAACATTTTTGTGTCTCATATTCGGCTGTTATGAGTTTGCGAGTGTGCTGGAAAACAGGAAAGAAATTATGGAAGAAAAAGGAAAGACAGAGGAAATACAACTTTAAAAATCCTGAACACCAAAGCCTGTTAGTTTACCTCAAAATTTCACTTATTTTACTCAGAACTCAAACATCAGGCTCTTTCTTTGAAGCAGCTTATAATAAATTTAAGACATACGATACCAAAGTCTCTTATAATGGAACCAAGGAATTTCTGTGTGAAAAGTATTTGAAGGAATGTCTAAAAAAATGATGTCAAGAAATGCAGATAAGTTATGCTTTTCAGCATCTAGTCAGTCTATGACCCCTGCTGAGTTGATAAGGAACTGGCATGTCACAGTTGTAGAAAAAAAAGAATCACACAGTAAATCAAAGTATTTGTGAATAAGACTTTGGAAATTTTCACTGTCATCAGAAGGGCATTTTCCTGATGGTGTGACCTCGTTTCGAACAGTACAGTAGCTTTTATAGAGTTGTATTGCACAGACGCGGGGCGAGGAACGCATGTTTGCTTTTGTCACTTATGATGACTGCTGCCTGCTTTAGGAAAAAAAAATATTAAACAACTCCAAAATACTGTACCACCCCTGGCAGTAACCAACAAAGTAGGTTTTGGAAATAACGCTCTTGTCAAATACATTTTAAGGCACTTAATCAGTTATATCATATTTTTGTATAAAAAATAAAATATGCATCGAAGCAACATTCACAAGTACAAGTCTTCGGAACTGTGTGTGTGAACAATCCTGTACATATGTACATTGTGGCAGAGCGAGCGCTTCTTCGTTATACCGTTGGCCTCGTTAGCTTTACTCCCTGCAAGAAAACACGTAGTTCAGAGTCGGACAACACCCGCGAGCAAAGAGAAAGCGCCACCCAGCACCAGATCATTTGTGCCACTAGAAGGACAGAAGACGAGGCACACCCAGACAGCATCTTCGAACCACGGGTCCCAGCCTCTGGTGACAGATTGCCCCGCCAGCCTCACCGGCCAGCAGACTCGGTCACCTCCCCAGCCTGGCCCGGCTGCTCATGCGCCGCGCTGTGCACTCGAGGATGGCTGTGGGTCTCAATCAGCATTGTTTGCAAAGCAGAGGGGACACTCCTGGGTACCCTTAGGGCGGATGCTTTGTGTATGTTTTTGTGGTCCATGGGACGGATGGAGACTGTTCTAAGCCTCCTGGATTACATTAAGTCAGACGGTGGCCCCTGGTTTGGACTGGTTTCTGTGCCAAGGGAGAACGAACAGCATGTGCAATTCAGCCTCCCTTTTGGAAATGCTTCTGTTGCTCTGCAGAATCAATCCAAGAGCTTCTAAACTTTTAGAGGAAAATTGCACTCTGATTCATTTGCTTTTCACTATGACTGCATATTATTGATAGAGTATTAGGACTTACACGTTTTCTTTATTCTTTGTCAAAATTTATATGTAGAAATTTTGGCCTCCAGTGTGCGCACATTGATAAATATATGCATGAAAATAAATGGAAGTTTTCAACATGGATAAAGAGTAAAGAAAAAGGTACTAAACTGCTCCTCTACCAGCTCTGAGGGGAGGACGGAGCCTGGAGTCGTACCCAACACAGACCGAAACCACTATCACCTCGTTAAATATTAGAGTGACAGTTTTGGCAGGACCCTGAGGACCTAGGGCGCTCCTTCTAAAGGCAATGTCGTATTTCCATCTGGAGTGTTGTCATGGTGTAGGGGAAAGATTCTGGAGGCCAAGCAGACCAGGCTTCAAGTCCTAACTCTAGCACCGACTGAACCACCCTCAGAACCCCGGGCCAGCGGCTCGGCCCTGCTGACCTAGTCCCTGACCTGTGCGGTGGGGGTGGCAGAGCTGGTGGCAGTGTTGTAGATGGTCATGACAACAAGGACAGGAATGAGAATTCAACTGCCGGCGTTTGTCACACACACCTGCCGCAGACTCTTCTGCAACTCCGGAGAGGAGACAGTGTCGCTAGTGTTCCGGTGGCAGAAACGAAGGTGTGAAGAGCCGGCAGCTGGCTCAGGGGTCCACGCTGAACCAGGGGAGGCCCGGACCGCGTCGCACACACACACAGCTCAGTAGGGGGCAGAGTGGCTGTTCTGTTTCCAGGACACCGAGGACACAGTGCGGGCGTCCTGTCATTGCTGTCTCTTCTCCCTACTATCTCCCTATAACGGTCATCGCCGTGTGTCAAACTTCTTTGCAGGAAAGAAGTCCTGTAAAGCTCACGCCTCTGGGAAGGAGCCAGCTCTGCGGGCGTGATAAACGCAGCATCGAAACTTCTTGCGAATCACCCAGCCTGTTTTATTTTGGCTGATGTTTTAGGAGATCGAATCCACAAATATCAATAAGTAACATGACTCTGAGCTAAGTGATGAGATTGAATTGTGTGGGCTCCTTTGCTAAAACATTTTATTTTTTTAGTGCCCGAACACAGCTTGCTGAACAGAGATGTTATTATATGTGTAGAATAAGGCAGGCATTCTAATGAAAGCCAGCTGCTGTTGTATTTAGAAAGGCATGAGATATCAGGAAGGACACATATGAAAAAATCAAGTAGGGCAAAGAGGGTGTGTGCCTGAGTGGAGTGGTACATAGCTACTGAGTATATTTACTGAAACTTTACCCCATTGCAATATGCCCTTCAATACGAGCAAATTCAAAAGACTTTAAAAACTATGTTTTAAATGTAATTGTACTTCTGTGACAATATAAAGCATTTAACCCTCAACCCTGCGATTCAAATCGAAATAGATCAATGCATCATAGTTATTGGATGTTGTTAAGAAAATACATACTCAAGAATGAGAATATGCCAGCAAAAGTGAAAGTGTGCGACCAGCTAAGATTCAGAAACAGAATTTCGATCTGATTTGGATTCACGTAAGATCTTTCTAGAGTCTCACCTTCTGCCTTGACACCATCCAAGACTTTATTGTTGGCACCAACACGCTCCCCAGCAGGATCTGCACTGGGTGGTAGACGAGCAGCGGCACGGAGATTAAAGACAGGTGCTCGTGGCCTGCAAACACTATCTTCAGCATTGGGATTCCTGACGGACAAAGAATACAGAAAACATGGAGGCAAATTCGATTCGTCATCGAATTAAAGACGTTCTCTATTCAAATCGGCACTTTGGAATATGTCATTACCATTCTTTCCCCCTGTGCACATTCACAGGCCTGAAAAGGGAAGATCATGTGAGTCACCGAACAGGTTCATCTTCTTGCTCTACATAACGCTCTAAGCTCTGCCTAAAACCGATTAAAGCTGAAAAGGCGGTTGGTATCCGAGGGCAAATTATCTGCTGCAAATGAGCAGTGTGTTTAACAAGGGGAGGAGACAGCGTGGGATAGGGTAGCTTCAGAAGGCTGAAAAGTACTAGTGGGGCAGAGGTTCAGAATGGACCCTTTCTTGCTTAACAGCGAAACAGTCTGTTGGTCTTTAGGGAGGCCTGCCGGGTGCCATTTCAAAGACCCGAAGTTCACTTTTGAAAGTGGAAGGATATGGTCAGATAATGTACGGTATATCCTGTTTTGAGTAGGAGGGTACTTTACCCAAATGCACATTAATAAAGGCTTTTGCTCGTTCTCACTTGGCCAAGGATCTCAAAGCGCTTTACACAGTATTGTGTATGGCAGGTGAACGCTAAGATTAATGCTGAGTGTTTAAAGCTCACAATGAAAATCTTAATGGAACCCAGGTGAATGAATACTACTTCATGAGTCTACCACCCTATTACACCACGGGCAAAGTGTGTATGTTTTGTAACAGTTGCCTATAGTGTGTACCTATTCAGCTTTCATAACAGAATTCAGACACTGGCAGTTGAACTATTATTACCAACTGTTTAATAAGGCCCAGTTGTCAGAATTACTGGGCGCGTATGTCAGCGTTTCAACTTACTAGCTTTAACAGCTTAGCTGTCTTCTCGTTTCTTTGAGAACAGCCTCCGAAAAGGACCTACACTCCTAACATGCACAGTGATGGCACATAAATAGCTCTTTATTATAACCCAGTGAGGAGAGCTCTGCTGTTTCAATTATTTTCACCTTCTAATAAATTTCAAACCTTTATGCAAAAACGTATTTCACGGCTGCTTTCTTCTTCGTGGTCTCACATATCATTGCCATAAGCTGAAAATACTTAACTCTTCCCAGACAACGTTTCTCAGAGTTTCGAAAGTACACGTTTAGATGTTCGCACAGTTTCTGTCTTCTCATGAATATAAAAAGCAAAAGAGCCTTCTTCTAAAAAAAACAACATGCTTAATCCACTGATAGTTGAGAAGCAGCATCTAACATCACAGTCCTGGAAAGCTGAAACGATGAGAAAATGAGACCTGAACATTCTCCTCTGTTTCCGGGAACGATTCTTTGGTCCAAAGGGATGAAGCTAAGGAGTTGGGCGGTGGGAAGCTAAAGGGAGCAAATGATAGAAATATGGAGATATTTGTCCCTAAAAATGATCAGAGCAGGGGTTTCTGACCGAAATTCGAGGACCATGGCTGCTGGGCTAAAAAATCACTCGAGGCGCCGTCCTTGGCTAACGCTTGGCCCTGTGTCTTCCTCGGCACTGGAGGGAACCAGGGGGCGGTCGCAGGGCTGCTGCCACCGTAGGCAGACAAGCAGTCGACTGCAAGATGTACAGGTATCGCAATGTAAGCGACGCCGGAAGTCCACTTGCCTGTGATGGGTCAGGTCCACAAAGGTAGCAATAACAACCGTGCCGATGGCTGGTGTGTCGTGAGTGCTTCCCAGGTGTCATGTGCTGTCAAGCGCTTTCTCATATCAACTGAACCGAGCCTCACATAACCCTGGGGGGGGGTAAAAGCTATTGCTTGCCCTGTTTTACTCAGGAGGAAATGGCCACTTTCCCAAGTGGTGGAGTCACAGCTGCAACGCGGGCACCTTGGATTGCCAGGTCCGTGTGTTGCGCAAGGTCCGAGGCCTTCGAGGTCTTCAGTTTAAGACGCCATGGGGACTGAAGCTGCGTGAAGCAGAGGGCCCGGGACGCAAACGACTTCCTAGGCCAGAAGCGCTTTTGGAAGCCGTTCTCCTTGGACCCCTCCCGGAAAGCCTGCCAGAGGCAACAGACCTCATCGAACCCCTCTGCTTCCCACGCCAGGGTTCCTGTGACCTCACGTGGGTGGACCTAAGTAACGGCTAGGACTACCCCAGCGGTGGCCGGGGCACCAGAGGTGGCATGACGCAGCCCGGTCGTACCCTCCAGAAGCTTCCAGTGTGTGAGTGACTTTCTACCGTTGGACCCTCACACCAATCTGTCAGACGGTCTCTTCTGGCCCCGAGCTGGTTCTCAGCTCTGACGTCACATCTTTAAACACGCCCTTCTGTACACTGCTTGACGATGGGCCGGGACTGCCAATGGGGGGCACGAGAGATGGGCTGGGGAGGGCTTGGGCTCCTGCCAGCACCGGCATCTTCAAGGGAGCAGGAGTCGCTGGCTGCAGCGATAGCTAGTCGGACCCTCCTCCGAGGTGGAGCCCCCGTCTCCTTCTCTGAGCTTCTAGGTTCTGAGAACCCCGACTTCCTTTTGTTCCCCCAGCTCTGGCTACTTCTCACAGTTATTGCTCCTTGTTTCCTCACCGTCCCATTTCCCCTTGTCAGTGTTCAAACACTGTGTGATCTTCCCCCTACTGAAGAGTCGTTTCTATTCTCCTGACTGACCCTGGCGACACCTGGGGTTGCACAGTCATGCGCCTTGCTGGAAAAACAAAGGGCTGCACGAGGACTTGCGGTTGCTGTGCATATTTGTTGAATTAAATAGAGATTTCTCCTCAGAAAGCACTTCATGTGCTTTCCAGTTAATTGTTAATCAAATTTCCTATCATCACCACTTTAAGTGACTGATGGCAAAAAATATGATTGAAAACATAACATATCAGAGGAAAAAACCCTTAGCTTACCAGAGACTGGGGGCCGCTTCCCTTTCACAAGTCCTTGCTTGTCACTCCCCTACGGTGGATTCACAAGTCGATCACTTGGCGGGGGAGAAGGACTCCAGCGACTCAAGTCATAATACGCCACTGGTTTGGGGAGCCTAATTTCCCTCAGTTTTAAAATCTACCTTACTTTTCAATCATTCGATTATCTACTTTTCTTTTCAAACCTTAGAGTTTCTTCTCAATCTCCTATTTATCTCAATTTTTTCCCCTTGTTTTCTTTCGTTTTCTTCTCATCTTATACCAGCAGAGCTTCCGCTCAGTGCGTTTTCTTTTTCTTGAAGGTCGGGGTGCAGAGAAGTTGGGAGACGCAGAGCGAGCATTAACTTCTCCACGTCCCAGTGGTCATCCTGATCTTCAAGTCAAATGAGAGGACGTCAGCTGTAGCCCTTTCTCCAGAAGCTTATGTCATGCACCACCCTCTCGTCCTCTTCACTTACTCGTTTAATAATTCACTCGATCACTCATTCATTCAATTAGCACTCAGGTAACTGATTAACTATATGAAAGGGTTAGGAATGCTAGAAGCGGGGTGTGACATAACCCTGCATTTAACTAACTTACTGGGCAGCTCTGTGACCACTCACTCTCCCTCCCCAGAACTTTCCTTCAGGGCAGGGTCAGCTTTCACCTGCACTTCCCACACTACTCCAAACCGGCCCTGCGGCCTTCAGGCTTGTCCAGTTCAAGCTATTTTCCACTCTGCTACCAGACTGAACATTCTTGAGTGCAAAGCTGATAATGTCAAATCACACAGGAGTTTACCATGCAGGACGAGGACCCTCACGACCTGGTCCCCACCCCCTCTATGTCTCACTACTCTTCCCTCCTTCTGCCTCTGTGCTCCAGCCTTGTAGAGCACCTGTGGTCTGTTCCCCACCCAGCCCGGCCCAGGCGCAGGCCCCAGGTGCAGGCCCCAGGCGCAGGCCCCAGGTGCAGGCCTACGCTCTGTCTCTCCTGCAAGCTGGTGCACACAAACTTCTTTTGCCTAGAATGTCCACTACCCACCTCTTGACCTGTCCAATCCTTTAGCCCTCGGTTCCTAAGTTGCCTCCTCTGAGAGTCACCCGCAAAGTCCCAGGCCAGCCTTTAGATCTTTCTACTCTGTGCTCACCTACCCTGGGGCAGATTCCAGCCCAGCTTACCCAGCCCTCGCCATCATTGCCTGCGTGTTTCCCTCACTAAGCTGCAAGTTTTTTTTTTTTTTTTTTTTTTAGGGTCAGCGACTATTTCTTCATCTTTGCGCATTTAGGAGCACGTTGATTGTATGGATTTCTATTTTCTAAGATCTCATCATAAAGTTACTGTGCAGACTATCACTCCATTTTTACTGTATTCGTTAACTCGAAAAAAAAAAAGCACAATAATTTAAAAAGCCAAACAAACTTACTAGAGTTTTCTTTTTAAAGTAAAATTTAAATACAGGCTCTTTTCATCTCGCCATCACTGCAGTAATATAAATGAAGCAAATTAATTTTAATGCTCCCAGGTACTGATTCTGTGTCACTGTGGGTGACAGGATCCAACCAGGCTTTATGAGATGGCATCTGACTTTATGGAAGTGAACGCTGTGCACGCATTTACAATTTTACAGGGACTTTAAGCTGTCATGCTGAAAAATGTTTATAAAACATTAATCAAAAAATGCCTCTTTAATACAATGCATTGTCTGAAAGATGTTAGAAGGCGCATATTGTAAATGGATTCTTTTTCTGACTAAAGTAATTTCCACCAAAAGCCTTTCCCCACTGCTCTGCCAGTGCACGGTGTGGAGAGATAAAGAGCACTTTCCGAGCGCATTACTACCTGATCCGAGCACTTGGGAAATCACTAATGTACAGCATGCCATATTTCCATGTCACACATGACACACTCGTCTAAAATTACCCAACAGACTTTGACACTGCGGCATATTCCATAAGCGGAGCTTTCAACTGACATCTGCCAAATAGGAACTTCAAGTGCGAGCTTTCTTCTTCTAACAAGCAAGCAAGGGCTTTCTTTTATCCTATGCCCAGGATGGAAGGGATAAAACAATACGTACAAGAACAGGTTCCCCCCACCCTGCCATTTTAAATATGTTTATTTTATGCTCCCTGAATTAGAATATTCCCTTTGTATCAGTGTTGAGTTTCAACAGTTTCTGCTTTCTAGTGGATGAACAGTTATCTAAATTTTTCCTCGAGACACAGTTTTCTGTGTAGATTAAATATGGACCCTCATATAACTGCCCCCGGCCCCGAAGGCTGCTCTGCTGCTCACTACATGTCCTCGAGTTACCGTCCTCAGTGCTGGGGACATAAGAGAAAGAACCCAGACGAGGTCCCTGCTTTCTTGAGGCTCTGACTACCTCAGCTTCCCTCCAACCAAGGGACGAGGCCCGGTACAGCATGTGCAACACCTTCTGTCACTAGCTTAGCCGGTTTCTACAATTCAAATGTTGGGGGTCATCTTTGACTAATCCCATCTGTCTTCCTACCTCTACATCAAGTCACCGAATTCCGCAGATTCGTTTCTCCACCTTCCATTCTCCTTTTCCCTCAGTTTTCACTACCATTTTCCTATTTCAGTTCCTCACAAGAGCAAGCCAAGATTACTTACAGTCACCTAACATAAATAACCCTGTTTTCAGATTTCTCCCTTCATCTGTCCTACAAACCACAGTCAGGTTAATCTTCCCCAAACCCACACTAATTAAAGTCAACACTCTGCCCAAGAACTGCGATGACGTTCCAGTGCCCATCTACCAGATTCTCTACCTATTCGGCTTCAGTAAAAAAAGCGCTGCTACGACCAGCACTTTGTGAGTGCTTACTGCACGCCGAGTGCTTGGCTTGCGCTATCTCATCTAACCCTTCAACGGCCTTATGAAGCCAGTGACCTTTTCCCCACTTAAAGAGGAGAAAACCAAGGTTTGGAGCAGTGGTGATAGACGCAGAATCAGACCTCAGTCCATTTACTTTTAATCGCTAAGGTATGTGAAGTCCATGAAACCAAACTTTCATTTGCCAATGGCTGTCTCTGGCTCAGGCCTAGCAGCCCTTTCTGGTCTTTGCAAAAGCTGAGCCCTGCCTGGATCGTGTCCTTTCTCTCTGTGTGCCTCAGCTTTGCACTTTTCTCCACCACGAAGGTGGTCCCCCGTGGATTTCTTCCTTTTTTGAAGAATGAAGGCAACTCTTCCTAGCTGCATCACATAATTTAGCATTTGCTTATGTTGCCGTTACTTTCTTCTGTGTGGGTTTTATTTTTCTCTGAATGCAGGCAGAGTATTACATTTTTCTTTTACTCTCTTACAGTGTTTAAACACGGGACTGGTACTCAATATATAAGCGATTGACTATTTAAGAATAAGTGCTAAAGTAATATTTTCAATTGAAAAACACGGGATATAGGACAAATGCTAGCTGCTTTCTTAGCTAGACTGTAAAGAGAATCATTCGCACATCCCTCTGGGAGAGGGCTGTAGTTTATAGGATACAAAACATTTGTATGGCAGGGAGGTAAGAAAACAGACTGACCGGGGAACACCAAATCTGAAACGAATATGGAGCTGTGGAGGAGGGGAGGGAATACACCGAAAACACGCCCTTTGTGTCTTTTGAAGTCTAATATTACACTTACTTTCCCACTTAGTTAACAGATACTCCAATCACCTGGACCATTTCCTGCCTTTCAAAGGTTTACTCGCCTGAATTCACACGACTTGTTTTCCATTTAAAAGCTTTCTCAGAGTGTTCGCTGAGTTCTGGAGAGAGTTGCTGGCAAATCTGGAATCCAGTTGCTCCTCTCTTTAGTTGTCATGGTGATTTCCCACTTTTGTTTAGTTTGTTCTTAGTTAGAAACATCCATAATTTGACTGTCCAAATGTCCTGCACATTGTTATTTGAATTCTCTCCCTTCCTCCTTAGTGACTCTCTCAGAAAAGCTCATGTTTGCCTTTAAAAGTCATTGGAATAGATGGTCTCCCTGATCAAAACGTAATCCAGGAAGGCAGTCAGTGTTTGAGAAACATAGACACTCTTTTCCGGCCTCACTAAATGCCAATCTCTGTGTCTCCTTCCCCAACACACACACACACACACACACACACACACACACACACACACACACACACACAGCCTTTCTCTTCAGAGACAAACAGTCACAGAAAGTCAAACTCACTGGCACTGATTTATCTCAATTATAAACAAAGGGGCAATTGTCTGCCATTTCTAGAGCACGAAAAGATGCCGTGATGAGGTACTATAGTTTGGGGATTTGGTTAGAAGAGGCTTTCAGCTAGGGCGATCCCAAAGCCGCCAACTTTCAGTGATAGGACTGTCGTTTCATGCAGCCCTTGATCATTCATTACATCCAGCAGCCTACGTGAGGCAGCTCAGTGAGAGGAAAAGAGGCCTCACGCAGGAGTCAGAAAGCCCTGGGCTGCAATCCCATGCCCATCGCTGACCTCCTGTGTGACTGTCGTGAGGCACGTTATTTAACCTCAGTTTTCACATCTGTAAAATGTACCTACTTTATAAGTTAAAAAAAAAATGATGTGAAATGAGACACGATGTCTGGTGAGTAGTACGTCTTTCTCCATCACGTGCCAGACCCGGTTGCAGGCGCCGTGAATGAAAGGGCAAACCCCCTGTCTCGCGAAGCTGTGCCCTTACTCATTTAACAGGGAGAGAAGATAAAGAACCAAGCGGACGACAGGCACAGAGCAAATCCAGCCAATAACAAAATCGTGGCACAGGGCAGTGAGAAAATGCAGCACTGCTCTCGAAAAAAAGTTGTTAGACAAAATGAGTTCAGGGAATGCTTGGGTTATTTACATTTTTGTCTGTCTTTGAGAGTGCATAAAGAGAAAGGCCACCCAGTTCCAGGTTGATGGGTTCGGGGCGCTCGCTGTCCATCCGAGGCCTGCCAGGTGAGTCCAGGGTGCCCCAAGGCGTGGCCTCCTGAAGCAGGGGGGTCCTTCTGCACAGCCCCAGAGTGACACTCTGCTCGTAATCCTGGCTGTTCCAAGATTTCCCGAAACCCTTTCTGGAACGTTTCAAAGGCTGGCAAGTCAACTTCCCGCAGACCCCCTTAGGAAGGGGGGCAGGATGTCACAGGTGGCGTGGCCTGCTCTCCTTTCACTCTCATCTAAAGGTGGTCTTTTGCTCAGATTCTCCAAGGCGTTTCGACTTGGCCACTGTGCTATTTCACTCTGCGATGGTTTGCATTTTACTTGCTTCCTGCTTTTTCGTGGGTGTCGGTCCTCTTCAACTGAATACTCCACCTCGGCATCAGAACCTCTGCTATTACTTTATGAGACACAGGATGAACCATGTTTGTCCTTTTTCACAAAGGGTCATCCAAACTGAGCTACCGCTAAATCACACATGCAAACGAGAGCTCCCTAGTTGTTTTCCCAGGGTCCCAGCGATGGGTTCAGGGAACCCACACAGACCTAGAGCATTTCCGCACCGCTGAGCACGAAGGTGACCGCAGCGGCTCCCGGGTGTCTAGCAAGCCCCTTCGGCCAGACCTCCGGCAGAAAAACAACGTCATCTTGCACCGGCTGAACGGATCTGTGCAGATGGAATTTTAATTTCCAACCTCTGAAGCCTGAAAAATGTCATATGCTCATCCGTGTAGCTTGAGCGGTAAAGCTCTGGGGGCCTCACAGGAGATGTCAGCGGCCGCGCCCCACACGGTGGCTGTCCTCCCCCTGCCCCGGCCCCAGGTAGGAAGGTTTTCAGCTCGATTTCTGGTGTAGTGGGGAGCTCTTGAGTTATGTGAAATAGATGTTTATGTAAAACTTGCCCGAGAGATCTAGCCTTCCTTTGTATTTCATGACCAGAATTCAAAAAGATCCTTTATCCAAAGGGAGAGAGTTAGGCCTGGAAGAGCAGGACAATGAAGAAATACGAGGTGACAAACTAGATGTCTAAGGCCATTTTTAAGAGAAAACCACCACCTTCCCGGTAATCAGGAGCTTTAGGAAAAAGAGAGCAGCATTCAGGTCTTAGTCTTTCAGCAGTCCCAGCTCGCATAGGACTTCAGAAGCCTAACCTGGAGCTCATGGACATGTTTGTTCGCCTTGGCATGTTGTTAAGACAGAATACAGAATACACAGAGTATACAGAGTGCTCTGTGCCAGGCGCCATTCTGAGACTGTGCAGACATCTGCTCATTCACTCCTCACATCTGCAATGCTGAGTGAAGCTGCCGTTAGGGTCGCTGTGTTTCAGGTGAGGAAACCGAGGAGGCGGATGAATGCGCGTCTCGCAAGGCGTGCACGGCCGGTGACAAGGTGAGGCTGGGATGGGGACACAGACAGGCTGGCTCCAGGGTCTGTGGTCCTCACCAGCCGTGTGCCTGCAACTCTGACGTGAAAATGTGTCAGAGGATACTTAGGAACCCTCGAGAGAAGAGATGCTGGATAATATTAACCCACATCAATAGAAGGTGAACACCTGAGAGGAACAAAATTTACAGAAGAAGGGTCTGAAAAGGTGAGAGATACTCCTTTCGGCAAAGGTGCTTCTGTGGCTGGCCTTGGACTCACTGGGACTCAGAGTTGGCAGATAACCATTTTGGGCACATTAGGAAAACTAAAGATTGTATTTTAGCCTTCAGTTACCTGGGCTGCAATCCTACCGCTTTGCTGGAAGTTTATGTAAATAAGAATGCAAGACAGACCTAACTGAGCAGCTGGTGTTATTTCTGTTTTGAAACAGGTATGTTCTGATTGGAAAAGATGTTTAATGAATGGCCGAGCCTGCTCGCCAGATGCTGACAATGAAACATTTAACTCTACCAACTGACGGTTTCCGCCTCGGAAGATCAGGTACACCTCACCTGTCTGAAAGCATTGTAGGAGTAATTAGCAAACAGGGAATAGACGAATGAATTAAAGAACTGAGCCACAGAGCCTTCACTCAAGTGCTGGCTGTGTCTTCCTGATGGGGTCACCATATTTATGGAGACAAGGTGGCAGGAAGTAGAGTGAGATTACTTTTTTATTTTTCTAGGCCGTGAATGAAGAGTCATTCATCTTCTAAACAGAAAATCGGGCTTATGGTCAGGTCACACTCACAGGATGTGAGAACATCAAAAAAAGAAATGAGAATTTCCTATGACAAAAATTAATGCAAGGTCAGCAGAATATATTTAACACGGTCATTGACACAAACTGGCCCCGTCTGACTGGCTCTGAAAAGCCTCGTTTAATTTTACAGAATCTTTTAGATGTGTTTTTACATAAATGAAGCAAAGTACTTGAGCATTTTAAGCCCGAGGCAGTGAGAAGCTGATGGGTGTGACGCACACGCTCAATGATTCTGCCCCCGCCCTGCTGTCCTAAACGCCATTTTCCCTAAAATTTTGCATTCATAATCCCCTTAACAGTAGACAGTGGAACTTCTGGAAGACTTCAAAATCTTAGTTACGTGGTTAATGTGAGGAAGCTGTGACCCAAACGAATACTAACTATTTTTAACACTTTTTTTTTTTTGTTTTAGCAACATGGTCAATACTTTTCTTTAAGTACTTTTTTTTTTAAATTTTATTGTTTCTTTAGCTTTTCGTAATACTTAGCAGTGTGTCATGAGAGCTTCTAGGTACTAAGTGTCTCTTTTGGCTAACTATGAGATAAAAAGTATCTAAAAGTGGGGCACACTGTGGCCGGGCTAAAGTTAACAAACAAAAAGCCGACAACCCAGGTGGAGCCGGACTGGTTCCCACGCACACAAAGCCTGACTGGATGCTCCGGCTTGGCGCCTCTGGGAGCTGGAGGTGATCCTGGGCAGATGTGGCTGTCGAACTGCCACGCGCCTGGTACTCTTTTTCCAGAGTGTGTTATAAAAATCAGACTCCAGGGTCTTATTCTTAAAAATTCTGGATCAGTAGGCCCTAAAGGAGGCCTAGCATCTAACTTTTTCATTTTTTTTTTTTAGGAGGAAAGTTGCTTTAGTTTTGCGGCCCACCCTTTGAGAAATGCTGATCTCATGGCGTCAAAGTTGACTCCCGATTCTAAAGTTAAATATTTAAGTCTCTCGAAATCAGAGAAGCATTGAATATTAAAACCAGCCGGGCCCCAGAGATCATCTCGTCTCAACTTTCACAGCTAGGGGACAGGACCGACCCTGGGACCCAAGGTCCTCAGCACAGGACATCCTGCAGAACTCCCGCAATGGCTCAGCACAGGGGCTGAGAGTCAGACCTGGCCTGGGTTCTGGCTCTGCCACTTGGTATCACGTGACTTGGGCAACTTGTTTACCACTGGAGAACCTCATTTTCCTTATCTGGGAAGCAAAAAATCACAAACAGAAAACTCATTTAAAGTAAAGTAGGGAGGCCGGACGGGGAGCTCTCGTGGCCTACATTCATTGCTAAGCCCAACTCTTTGTAATAGCTCTCAGCTTCCTCTTTCCTCTAAAACAGTTTCTTCTCCTTCCTTTTGGGGGACATGCATGTGGCCCACCATGGTGGCATGTTCCGGATTGCAATTCTTTGTGGTTCCTGAATAAACCTATTTTGCCGCAGGAATACCTGGCTGGCTTTTTGTTTAAGGTCGACAGGGGTGGACGTGAAAGTGATGTGGGTTGGTCCATGTCAGGAACTGCTGGAAAGTGACCCATGCCAGGCTGGTCATGCAAAGTTCCAGATTCTTTCAAGCAGGTGGCGTGTGGCCCAAGAATTTAAAGTTAAGTCAAGGTCAACTATACCCCCACAGCCTTGCCAGCGGGTTTGAATAAAAGAAAGCTGCCATATATGCGGGTATTTTTAACTAAACACATAATAGCAGTTCAAGCACAGAAATAGTTTAAGCAATCTACTCTATAAATTCGAAGTCCCAATTCTGACTTTTCAAGCCCGCTCACTAGCACCTTGCATGAGAGGGTCTCTCTAAGCACACACAGCTACATTCTAGAGCAGGATTCAGTGACCCTTATTGTCAGCCTTAGGCGACTACAGGGCCCTCCAACAGCAGCTGGGCACAAAATCCAGCGTCCAGCACAGCCCTGAGGATTTCTTATTCAGATTACAGGATTTTCTATGTTCTTTAAGCAAGTGGAAGTGTCTCTCAAGTTCGTTGGCAGTTTACATGAATCCATTTAATAAGTTTCTCATGCAAAGTAACAAGTCAATTTCATCAGTAAAAACCTATTTCTGAATTCATTACGCTAATTAGTAAAGTCTCCCGGTTGATAGAGATATAGATAACAAAAGCATTTTGTTAGCTGCTTTGGAGTATTTCACCTTTCTGATAAAAGGGTATCTGAACACGCCAGAGAGAATTTTCCATGAGAGTGACTGGCTGGCCCTGGCCTGAAGTCTGCACCAACCAGAACAATCATAACACCGCACAGTCAACACAAAAGTATTTTCAAGTAATTTACTTCTTGTAACAAGCATTCAGCACAGTGTCTGCCTATTAAGTACTCAATGTGAGCTGTTATTATGATTATAATTATTACTACTATTGAAAACATGATAGAGAAATAATTTTAAAATAAATTGACAAAAGGCATAGAAACTGTTATAGAAGCTGAATGAATAAAATCTAAATGTAGGTGATCTTATCATTGCAAATCAAGAACTATTCTGAGTTTTTAATTTAGCCCTGGTTCCTACATGCAATCAGAAATTTGGGTTAAAGTTCAGTGAAAAAGGGACAACAGAGCCTAAAGCCTACATGGTAATTATTTGAGGAAGGGGATAAGATCTCATGAAGCAAAACATAAAGTAACATTTTCCAGACCTTGGATTATGACCTATTAATGAGTTGCAAAACCAACTTATTGGGTTTTATCCAGTGTTTGGATAGAATATGAGATGTATCACAAAAGTAGGAGTGAATGTTGTTTTGTAAAACTTTTACACACATGCGAGTGTGTACCGGATCACACTGTAAAATGTACTTTCACTGTAGGTTGTGGTTAAAATGTTTGGCAGGCCCTGGCCTGGGAGGCATGGAGAGTGAGGGGTACCAGGTGCCGACCTTCCAGGTGAACGCCTGCTGGCGTGTTCATCGAGATGGATGGTACCCGCAGAATCCCCCGGGGAGGTTTTATTGTCTTTAATTTCATACTTGCTGCCCAGAACCTGGAGACCTCCTGGCACCTAATTAGAAAGTCTAGATGTACTAGTGATGATCTTCAAACATCAAATTCAGAATTGAAAATTCAAAACAAAATAGGCCCTACACCTCTGAGGAACATGTGTATCACTTTGTTTGCTAATTTATGATTTCTTTTTACGTGGATCAGAAAATAGCACAAAATGACAGACACTCCACTTTTCTTCAGCATGGTAGTAAAATCTCCCGGGTCTTTACTTTCAGTGGCATCTTTAAGAATCTGTCAAATGGCAGGGGTCCCCAAACTGCTTTCCCTCACAGAACTGTAACTTCAGGGGCAAAACACAGCACAGAAACATATTAATGGCTACGCCCCAAAGACAAACTTCTATTTTCTGTCTCTACTTGGGATTTCTATTTCCACTTTAATAGTTTATTGTCAAACAGCTCTTAGTTTCCTAAAATAGAGTGCAGGCAGCGTCGCCTCATGAAAGGTAAGGGCTGGCTCATCAAGACTCGTTTTAAATAGAATACAACTTTTTATTAAGAAAGAAAATAAAAGGACTGAGTGCCAGTTTGTGACTGGACCACACAGAAATCTACGTTTATGGGAACAATTATAGGTATTATTATATATAGGTATTATTATAGGTACTTTAAACTGTCTTATAACCAGCCGTGCAATCAGAAGTAATTTTCTGTTTTAAACAATTGATAAACAATTCAAACCCATGCTTGGGTTGCACAACTATAATACCTGGAATGGGCATAGCACTTTTTGGTTTTCACGGTGCTTTTGTATCTCATTATCTGATGCAATTCTGGAAGTTGGAGGCCTGGAATCTAGCCTCTGTTACTTACAAGATCTGGGTTAAGTTTTTGAGACTTTATTCTATGCCTTCATTCCTTTGTATGCAAAATAAGATAATTACAGACCTGTTAATATTCTAGTTGTTTAGGTAATATGATTTAATAGGTTAAGTGCTTCCCAGTTGTATGAAGGGTAGTTTTATTAAGATAATAGTCTTTTATGTGCCAAGTGGAATTACAGATAAGCTTTAGGAAAAAAGAAAACCAGAAACGCATATTTTCCAATTTCAATTCCATTTCCTCTTGAGAAAATATCATAGATGTTATTAACTGATCTTTTCAGCCCAAGTTGCAGGTAATCCTTTAGAATTCTTGAAAAGCTTTCAAGTAAAATTGAAAACAAGAACCTTTTCAGATTTTGTTTCTCTGAAAGAAACTCATTGGAGAGTATAAAGATATTTTTTAACCTCTTTAGGAAAAAGCAATGGCCATTATTTCCCTTCCTGCAATACTGTAACATTTTTTACAAAACTGTTCCTTTCAAGAAGTCTTTTCCTTTTCACACATAGCAGGGGAATTGTTGCTGTCTTACAGAGTGGAAATATCAGCCACTGAGCAGACTCAGAAACTCAAAACTGGAAGGACTCTCCAGAGTGAAGGGCGGGTCCAGCTTCTGCTAAGAGACCTGGAACTTGGATTCAGACTAGAATCAGGTCTGTGTTCTTTCTTCTCTTTCCGGAATCCCATGTCTACCAAAAAGCTATATTCTTTTTGCTTAATGCACAGTTTCTTGTCACAATTGGCTGTGTAACTGCAACCACTGATATGTTTAATGATATGTAAACGACGTGAGGAATAGCTGTCTGATTTGCCTTTGTAAATAAGAGTCTAAAGTGGTAAGACACACAGTGGACCCTTAATAAACATCGATTATGACACTGTTTAAAATTTAAATAGCATTCTTTCCATTCAGAAATGCTTTTGGAAATAAGAAACAAGTAGGAATCTCACAACTGACCCCATAATCAGTTGACATACTCTGAGAGCATATGCTTTTATTTTGCTATTTAAAAACATTAAAAACTCATATAAATATACGCTTAAGAACCTCGAACATCCTGAAACATTATCTTTCTGGGCATAGTGAGAAAGTTTGCTACATATATTAGAACTCCAGATAAGTAAAGTGCTTTGAATACTCAAGAGGAAAAGATAAGTAAAATAAAAGTAAAATACTCATTCCACAGCGTCTCTTAGATTGAATTTCTCTCTTGATGAAATCTATCGACCGACTGTGCACTGAGCCATTGTTAACCAGGGTACAATTGTTCTCCAATCTCTGCTATGTAAAATACCTTCTCGTTATTCTATTAGTATCGGCATCAAACTAGAGGACGATCGGGGAGAGTTCATGGCTTTTATGGCAACCCCCAGCAAGTGAGGCTGTCCTGACAAAACATAAAATTACCTCCAACCCTGAGCTGAAACCGCGGGAGCGCGGCACATCAGGCCGGTAGTGCTGTTTTAGATGAAGCACAGTGATAGCGCTGCACTTCCTTCGGGCCCCCTCTTTCTTCCTGAACGAACTCCAGGGAATGGCATCATGTCAGCCTTTCCAGATGGATTATGTGAAGCCATAGCTCAATGTCATTTTCAATAGGAAGCCTCATAATTAAAGGTCAAATAGTCACTTCATCTGCAATCAATCAATAGAAAAAGTACTAATACGAAGAACTAATCAATCAATGGCAAATGCACTAATAAAAGCAATGAATCAAATTCGCCATGTGTGTAGATGCAAGTACATGGAAGAGACAGAGACGGGGCAAAAGCAAGAACAATAAAATAAATGGGAAGTGTACATACAAGAGAATATTTAGAAGGCTTCTCAAGCAAGAGTTTTCATTCGGTTCAGTTGTTACATGGGCCCCACTTGGCCTGCGATGATTTATTCTTAAATACAAACACTGGATATACTAGTGAATGGTATTCATAAGGCTCACTTAATGTATTTTATTTGAGATGTGTGTGTGTCCGTGTATGTATAAAACCACTAGAAGAATACCAGGACAGTGATTGCAAAAGGGATAGATGTAGTTTCTAAATGCCAAGTAGATATAATCAGTTGTATTTCATCTTTGTGCGAGACGCGAAAGTATAGCTCTAAGTGATATCATCTGAAATTTCTTTGTTCTTTCTGGAATATGAATCCATCACACTTAAAGTGATGCTCTTTCATTTCTATGCAGATAAGAAGTTCCCCATTAGGTCGCTGTTGCAACAAATCCTATGTCCCAGTGACGTCAGGTCACCAGCAGAGGGAACTATGCATTGGATCTTATGAAAACGTATAGAGTAAACCCATAGGGCTTAACGAGGCCATTCTATCAAGAGGGTCCCAACGCCCCTTGCTATATGTGAAAACAAGGGCGCTCCTGGGGCATAGGTGATCCATGCCACCTCCCTGGGACAAGGGAAGCAGAAAAAGGGCCATTTTTAGAAATGTCAGCTAGGAAGCGGCGGGAGGGAAGCCAGGTGTGATCAAGACAAGATAAAATCGTCGAGTTGGAACTACAAGCCCCTCATCCAAGAGCTACGGAAACTGAGGCCTGCGGAGGTATCAGAGGAGGAGCCAGGATGAGGGTTTAGCTTTTGTAGTTCCAAGAGAGCTTAAGTCTGTATGTTACAGAAGTGGCTAAGGAATCACACTGCACTGTTACTTAGATTATTACACTAGTATTGTACTGGAGGATCCAAGTATCTATTTTAAGGGAGAACACTACAAAAACAAACAAAATCCTAGTTAACCCAATCCTTTTCAGCAAAACAGCTACTTGTAATTGGTGTTCAGGGCACCTATCTGTTTGCCTGAAAAATTAGCTTTCAGAAAGCATCAAGAACAGAAAAGTATGGCTTTGGAGTTAAGAAAATAAAAAGACCAAAAAAAAAAAAAAAAAAAAGACCGAGTGGATAGGTGTTTTGCTTCTAGAAAAGAAGAGGATACTGATTCTGCTGCAGTATGCTTTTGGGTAGAACTCTTTGTTCAACACAGCCAGCTTCAGCACAGACCCGTGGAGAAGCCCCAACAGGCACTTTGGTTTTCCTGATGAAAGCAGACCCCTAAGTGTGGGCTGGGGTTTCAAAGCCCCCTGCAGAAGCGCACAGGTGCATTTGGTGCAGCCACGACACAGCAAGGACAGGGGCTCTGGATCCCTGACTCGGGACATCTGAGGCACCTGGTTTCCTACCTTTATAACAGCCCCTTCCTCGTTAGGAGACCTGGAACACTGGGCATGCACCGCAAAGAGCCACATCGCGAGAAAAGGGCAAGATGATTGAGGTCAACGATTAAACCACACCTGTTGGGTGACGAAAATCTACCAGCGGGGGGGGGCAGGAGACTGGACCCCTGGAAATGGTAACACAGCTAAATAAAACTAAGAGAGTTAATAATCACGAACAAGATGGCTGCTGCTTAAAGAGCGTCTGCCGTGAGCCAGGCAGCACGTCAGGCTCTCGGGCACTGCCTCGGTCAGCCCACAGCGACCCGCACGCAGCGCTGCCACTGTGCGTGTTCTGTTGTGTGCTGACTACCTGCTACGCACGCGTGCTGTGCTAGGTACTTACATGTTAGTTTTAATCTTTATAATAACCTTACGGAGTGAGCATTATTGTGCCCCATTTTACAGATGAGAAAGCTAAGGTTCGGGGAGATTAAGTGATTTGTTCAGGGTCACAAAAGCCAGGGTTGGGATGTGGCTTCTAAAGCTCTTTCTACTTCACGTTGATGATGATTATAAAGAAAACCCAAGACACATACTGTGAAGTATAAACTATAAATATAATGTATTCATGGAAGCCGAAGCCCTAGGAAGCAACTGCTCCTTGAAGAGTTTGTCCAATTTCTAAATCTCTTCCCAAACGTGCAAGACTGACAATAGATTCTATCAGACAAACTGTGGGGTTAGTAAAAATGTTATGAAGTGTCTTCGTTTTTCTTGTTTACTGACTGAGCTTCTTTACCATGAGCAGACTTAGAGCAACACCATGCTTCTTCACCCTCTTTCAGTGAGTCACATGCCAAAATGTAAAGGAGTTTTTATCACGAGTATTTCCAACAACGTGCCAACTACCCAAGGACTTTGTGGATGATGCACATTTCAATAAATTTTCTGATTACTTAATGAATTTTAATGACTGAAAAGGGGACACATTATTGAGATAATGCCACTAAACTGGAAAAGCTAAGTAGAAAACAGTATTTTTCTTTTTGGCCTATTTTTTGTCCATTAAATAAATATTTATTTCACTTTAAGTGCTAATCAGATTGAGTTAAGATATAACACTCTGAGATGAACATCAAACTAATGTCAATATCAAATCAGAGAAATAACATGATTTCCGCCTTGCTCCAAGTTTCCAGAAAATAAGTCAACATTTTCCAGTGCCAATTCTAGAGCCTCTCAAAGCCAAGATTTTGCCCATTGAACTGCTCCCCCACCTTTTAATATTAAACATTCTACATCGAAAACCTTTTTTGAGAATCATAAACATGACTACAAATTAAGCTAAATCCTATACTACTAAATTTAGGCCCTCAAAAATTGGTTCAATCCTACACGGTATTTCAAAGCGATGACCCAGTCTCACTTTGCTATTGTTCTTTAGCAGAGTGGACAATGCCCTGTTCCATTTAACTTGAAGAGTCGCCTGAATTTTACGATCATAAAATATAACCATCTGAGGGTGATATTAGTTGGTTTTAGGACTGTGAATCACTTACCCAGTGTGAGGGATTTGTGCGTAGAACAGAAAATGATAGCCACAGTGTCTGCTGGTGTGAAACCCGAACTACTCCTGGGGCAAAAAAAACAAACAAACGTATTTTACAAATAATTTTATTAAAAGCTTTTAACACATCCTAAATCAACTACAGTACCTACCTTCATGTTTACATCCCTTTGATCAATCCCAGTGACAGAAGTAATGCTATGCTCAAATGTACAGAAGTGTCATCACATGTTAAGCATGAAAAACATCTCAGGCAAAACCCATTAAATGTTATGGGGGTCAGCACTGGGGACTATCATATTCGGAGTTCTTATTTTAGATTATAAAGATGTAGAGAACCAGGAAAAAGGTCAGAAATGTGATTATTATTATTGTGTCCTCGATGTGTTAGAAATGATTCCTTCCTGCAGAATCAGGGTTTGAAGACATAGTGAGTCTGTTCATCCCCTGCCCTGAGCCCAGGTAAGAGTGGCAAACGGAAAAGCGCTCTAGAATCTGACGGCATGTATACAGATGCAGAACTATCCGATTTTTAAGGATCTCTAGAGAAAGAGACCCTACCATCTCCCTTAGTAACCTTGTTGGGGGAAAATCTCCCCTGAGTAGGTCCCCACATCCTGTTTCCTTTGTGACACTCTCACTGGAGGGGAGAAGGGCCCTCTCCTCCTCCTCGTTCCCTGTACGCATGTCAGGAGAATGTTTAATTGCCCTCTGGTCTTCTCTCCTCTGAGAAGTCACATATGCTCACGCTTCCTAAACAGTCGTACCTCCAGCTCTTTTATTTTGATAACAACTTTCCCAACGACATTTTCGGCGTCTCACCTCAGTGGAGGGCTCTCTGTGGATAAATATCACTAGAGTATAAGAACACTGCCTCACTGTTCCCACATTTCATCCTCATATTAATATTGCGACACCACTCTTATTTTTTAAACATTGCATCACATGGTTGACATATTCCTGATCCCTTATTCCTCACGTAGGCCCAGTGTGAAAGGAGCTATGTAAGGGTTAGTAAACGCATGGAGGGAGGGAACAGCAATATATATTCTATAAAAGAGAAAGAGATTGAGAATGAGGGCAGGGGAGAGTGAGAAAGGGCATGTGTGTGTTTTGGCACCGAAAAGGATTATCTGGAGCTTGACAGGGGAGTGGGGTATGATGATGGAGCATGTAGAGAACCTTCTTGAAGTGACTAAGAATTGAGCTGACCTTTAAGGACCAGGGCTGGACATCATGCAGATGTGTATTTTAGGTAAGGAATAGTGACATGAGCCTGGCCGTGGGGGCAGTCAGTCGGCAAAGGGCATTCTTCAGGCCGACCCGTGTGCAGGAACGCTGGCTGGTGCAAGGAGTGTGGACTTGATAACTTTGTAAGATGGGACAGGGTGTTTGAAGAGGAGTAATCACACAGCAAAAGACTGAAAACGATGAGGCTAGGCAGGCAGCAGAGAGCTGTAAGGTCCTGAAGCATCAGTGACGGCAGGAGATGGTGGTAAGAGACATGAAGACAGAATTAAAAGAACTTGTCAACTGTTGAACCTCTCTGTGAAATATTCCTGCCCCAGCTTCATGGCACAGGTGTTTGGGCAAATACACCAGAATTTAAACACTGAACATCCTTTTGCTTGTACATAAAATGGGGATGATATTGTCTGCCCCTTAGGGTTTTTGTGAGGATAAAAGCCAATGTTTGTTAAGAATTTGGCCCACTGGGAGTGTTTAATACATGCTGGTTGATATTTTTACCGTTACTGTTGTTTTGTGAGAGGAGGAGGCATTAAAGAGAAATTAGAAGTTTCGAGCAAATAAGACTGAGAGGAACACTAAAGCATTCATGGAAACAGGGAATGAAGGGGCCCATGAAGTCCGGGGAGGAGGCCTAGGAGAGGATGTTTAAGTGTGAACTGGTAGTCATGAGAGGGACAGTGTTTTCCAGAGATCTGGAGAAGAAAAGATTATGGGAGATTTGAACATGATTTATCGAGAGAGTAAAGACACAGCAGGTAGGAACAACCGTGAAGCCAGGTCCTCAAAGAGGCCTGAGAGGACAAGACCGAGGGCGTTAGCCCGAGAGGGGATGTTTCCTACAGCCTGTGAACTGAAAACAAAGAAGACAAGGTGAGTAAAAACTATGGACATTTTTCAGGTAGAGAATGGGAAAGTGGAGGCAATTTATATCAGAGATTTTAGTTTCTTCATAAAGTGTGAGGCACTTCGCCCATCTACAGAGACTCTGAAAGAGTTCTGAGGCTTGGGAACCAAAGAAATTAGAAAAGCTCAAAGGAGGCAGCCCGAGGGGCGTGACATACAGCCGACGTAAGGGATGCTCACTGCGGCGGGCGGTGGCGGAGCGGGCAGCGTGGCCAGTGGGCCGGCGGGGCCGGGGTGGCCGCTCCCCAGCGACGCTGCTGGTGCGGGGGCCCCGCCAAGGCCTCTCTCGTTGGCCTTTGCTGCCCTTGCTATAACTGATTGTTGCTGCATCCGGATTTACGCAGTCTGGTTCTTCCAGGAGAGTCTGGCAATACCCTTCTCCTTCCGTGAACTTTGTTCTGCTTGTATTTGTTCTTTTCCAAATTATAGCACATTTCCAATGTGTCAAAACCAGACGCTGGCTGCCATTGATTGGAGCAGCATCTGCAGTGTCGTTGGAAAGGATATTTGCAAGACATGCGAAACTGTCCTCTAGTTCAGGTAAGGAGACTGAGGCTATGCCCACCCTGGGAGCTTTCTGGTCTGATTTGAGTTGAATCATTGCCGATAGTTCTACTGGCACAGAGTCTGTCAGTCGGGAGGAGGATCAGTAAATACAAATAGAATGTTTAAAGTTAACAACAATATTCTTCCTAAACAGGGCTGATTTGCACTCCGTAGAGTAACAGACTGCTTCCCATGATGGATCTTGGGGGAAAAGCAAAACAGCAGACACTTAACTCTCCATTCACGGATGGAGGATGATGATGGTGATAAATAGCCACAGCGGTAAGCATCTGCTGAGCATTTTTCTAAGCACTTTGCTTCCAGTATTTCTTCCCTCTCAGAACACAGCCTTGAAAAGGCAGGTGGTATTACTGCCTCATGTTTTTCACAAAGAGAGAACGTGAAGCACAAAGTTGTTAAACAACTTCCCTAAGTCACACAGCTAATAAATAGGCTGCCCCAAATACTGGAGATACATTTTCCTCCAAGAAGCAAATTATAAACAAACAAACAAACACCAAAGACAAAAACCAACCAAACAAAAAAACATCACAAAACTTCATGGTGAGAGCAGCTGTCTTGTTGAGAAACCCTCCCTCAGCCGTGCTCTGTCAAGGCGTGGCTTTCTGGTAGAAAGTCGTGACAATATACAGAAAAATGAAGAGTGCTGTACACTGTGTTTAAATAGTAATGACTATAATTATTTTCAGTGATTAGCATCCGTATTGTGTCTGCTCACATTTTTGAAAGGAATCACATTACTATTTATTTTCTAATTCTACCATATCTCTCTTTAATATTGATTTTCTTTTTATCCTGCTTTTATGATTCTTTTGATCACTTTGGCTTCCCTCGAGATGTTTATTTCCTTTTCTTCCCAACTGGTCTTTTTATTCTCTCTTACGAAGCTTTCAATCAGCATTTTCCACATAATATTTATTTTGCCTTCCTTTGCAGTACCCACAAAGGAAAACATGTCAGAGGGTTTTACTAGCAGAATCACAGAATGTGGAGCAGAAAAGGTCCTCTGAGAGAGTTTGGTCTAAGCCCACTGTTTTTTAGAGGAAACTTCCGTGTGAAATGCTTTTCTTTGTTAACCTCTGTACCCGTGTTTTGTCTTTACACGGGTCTCATTTTAGGTGACGACCTCGTCTGTCATTAGCCAAGTGGCACTAAACAAGTGCCCAGAGCTCTGTGGTGTGGGTGCCTGAACCGGCGAGAGACTCGCCATTCACGACAAGGTCTCCTTCTCTCCCCGCTCCCTCCCCCACCTTCCTTCTTTCTCCTCCCCCCTCCCCCCCGCCTGCCCTCCCAGGGTGACTGTGAGAGGCCCATTGAAACATCAGACTGAAAATGCACGATTGGGATTAAAAGGCCTGCACAAATATTTGAATGTTTGTCTTCTTCCTTTTCCCTGTTAAAGGTTTTTTGGTCACTCTAACGACACTAGATTTCTATTATTCTGTTAGCAGCTTACCAAACTGTCTTTTATCTATTTTCAAAAGGCTCCCAATTACTGCTTTCTTTTTCTAAGCTTTATTCAACATTTTGAAAAAAACTTTGACAGCTTTCCAAAGTTAGCGTAGGTCACTGCGGATGGCTGACCCTTGATGTGATGAATCAACTTTCATTTCTTAGCAACTGTAACACAGATGCTCAAAAAGAATGTATGTATCCCATAGCTAGAAATGTTAATTCCTTCTCTTCCATATTTAGTTCTTAAAACAATATAAACTATTTTGATGTCATAAAATTCTACAGCAGTAACATTTATTGAGCACTTATTTATGCTAGGTGTTATGCTGAGGGCATGACGAGCATGCTATTTAATTCTCCAAATGACGAAGAGAGAGGTACTACTACCGTCTGGACTTTATAAATGCGAAAACTGACAAAAGGTACAAAGTTTTTAAATAGGATTGACACTCAAGTCCATCTGATTCCAACACTATTCTGTAGACAGAGAAATGAGAACACAGAGTAATAACTCTCAAATTAATTTTAAATGCTCAGAGTAGAAGAGGTTCACGCGCCAGCACTAGAATGGTGACAGGGCAGGCAGTAAATCTAAGGCATGCTAATCAGGTAAGCAAGGTATTGCAGGAAGGCTGAATTTTCTAGGCTGGGTCTCTCCTGGTTTATGGGAACCTTTCATCATCAGAGGTCAGTGGTGTGCTGTACAAAAAAAGACTGATTTCCTTGCTGGACTTTTGTGTCTCAATATACGGATTGATTTTAGATTTACTGAATTGGTAAGGAAAAGGTTTTTTATAAAGACCCCACAGGCCAATTTCACTAATTTTAAGCAGGAAGGAACAAAATGTAGGAAAATAAAACTCAGCAGTGTATAAGCCAGGGGGTCCTAATTCATCTCTTGGTATCTTTGTTGATTTGTTTGTGTTTCTGTGTGAACCTGAAGAATCCAGTTAAATATTCTCTATAAATTCCCTAACCAAAACAGTGTTACGAATTTTAAAAGTAATTGAGGACATTTAGTGCAGAAGATCAATGCTTTTGGAAATGTCACTTGGAAATGGATTTCAATTCCAGGTGTACATTTGCCATCTGATTTGGGGTAAGTTACTAAACTATTACTAAACTACTAAAATCTGATTTTTAGTCAAGTTACTAAACTAAACTATTCTAAGTGTGGGTCCTCATATGCAAAATGAAACACAAAGACTGTGGTATGATAGTCTTTGCTATTGGACTTACGTGAAATAACATAAACACAATTCCTAGCACAGTGTCTGGCCCAGAAGAGGGTTCAATCAATGTTGGCAATTTTCATCGCTCTAAATAAAATCCTCAGGTGCTACAGGGTCTCCCAGCATGAAAAAAGAGATCTTGTAAATTCTGTCCAATTAATAAATCCCCAAATTTTAATGGGATATTTTGGGGCTACATATCTATTACTTGTCAGTATGATTACAGACACTCCATATTCTGCTGCTTATCAAAGAACGTGCATGTTTGACATCGGGCCAAGCAAGTTAAAACACAACAGAACTTCAGTGAAGGCAGAAAGAGGCAATGGAAGGATTGCCAAATCACAAGGTCTTATGAAGCCCAGTCTATCCAGGCAGAAAATTCTCTATTTTCATTCAACTAGTTGTCATACCAGCATTCACGGTACTGGCTATTCTGTGCTTTTCAAGAATTTTTCAGAACCGACAGGATATCTGCATCCCTCTTTGATAGGACAGGATGAGTGAGTCTGGTTATCGCCTCTGCCACAGGGACCAGCAAACAAATAGCCAGCGAAAGGCAAATGTCTTTTCTAAGGTGACATAACAAGCTGTTTACAAAAAGAACTTGAAAATAGCTCCTCCTCCCAGAGTTACTCAAATAAGTCACATTTGCTCTGTGACTTAATGGCTCCAGGCTTTATTCTTGCTCATAAATCACAATCACAGACTTGGGAAAATGCTTTAAATTACATCAATCAATAAGTTTCTATTGATCGTTTACACTCAGCCTCCTACTATACCAAGTGCTATGAGAGCCAGCTGTCTCCGTGAAGCGGAGCTATCTACTGCCCTGACACTGTCAGGCCTCACGGCCACTCAGGCCCTTTCCCTTGGGACAACTCATTGCCATCACCTGGCACTCAAGGGCCTGGAAATCTGGCCCAAGTTCACCTTTCCAGGTGCTATTATTGCTTTTCATTTCCCTCTACTCTTATCGCCCCACTACGTCTTATTTGTGTCTGTGAGTATGTGTCCACATGTGCACTGTTGTTTCTTTCTCAACAAAGGACCCGCTCTTTGCATCTCTATTTGCTGAATAATTAGCCATTCTTCATGACTCATGTCAAACCCCATCTCTTTCATGAAGCTTTGCTCGATCGCTCTCTTTGGAAGTGCCTTCTTCTTTGAAGTGACTACGGGTCGGCTTACTGTACCACTAGGAGGGCACTTAATTATCAGTGCATACATCTAGTTTATAAACTCGCGCAAGATCGGAATCGTCTCTCATTTGTGGCATTCGCTGTGGCAACTTTCTCCTGCCAAAGGCTTAAGTGATATCTGCTGAGTGTGTAATACCAGGGGGAGAAGCTGCTTTCGAGGTGAGCCTTTGAGAACAGGAAGTATGAACTAGGATATCCCCAACTTTGACATGGGGATAGCCTTAGCAAGGGACAGAAATGAGAAAGCATGAGGTTCTTTTAGGGTCAGCAAAGATTTTACCTCAACCTAAAGCTTAGATAGCATGACAGCTAGTAGTGAGTGGTTCATGGGATCGGCCCTGCCCTTTGCTCCCCAAAGTGAACTTCATTTTGCGGGCACCGAATATCTCTAAACAAGAGCACTATTATTAGAACATGAGGTTTTGGAAGCAGTATGAAATGCATAAAAAAGTTAGGCCTCGAAATACAAATACCAGCATGATATCCATTGCAATTGTCTGAGAGAAGAAGCAACGAAAGCCTAACAGGGAAGTGGCTTTGGGAGTGTGCACACACGTGTGTGCACACGCGGCGCGCACACACACACACACACACACACACTCTATATCAAGAGGTAAGAGAGTTTTAAAAAAAATGATGCGAAGGAGTCCAGTCCGAATAATTCTGTAGATGGTCGTTCCATTAGCAGTAAGTAAAAAATGAGAGAGAGAGAGAGAGAGAGAGAGAGAGAGAGAGAGAGAGAGACAGACAGAGAGAGAGAGAGAGAGAGAGAGAGAGAGAGAGAGAGAGAGAGAAAGTGTTGGAGGAAAAGATTAATTCCATTTTGAATACCTTGAGTCTGAGGTCTTAGTAAGACAGTCAGGTGAAGATATCTAAATGGTAAGTGGTCAGTCACGCTGGGACTCAGGGAAAACATAGGAATGGAAGGTCTAAGCTTAAAATCATCAGCTGACAGCCAGTGGAAGAGAGGAGGTTGTCTAAGTGCACGACGTGAAGCACACGACGTGAACAGATGAGACAGGGGCCCAGGACAGACCCTTTTACAGTGTCTCCAACGGGGGGATGGCGGGAGCACGATGCACAGTCAGGGACGGGAGGAAAGCTAGACTAGCAGTATTGGCATAGAAGTCAAGTAAAGAGCACGATTTCTCATCTAGGAGAGTAACAACAAGAAATACCAAATCACTTACCTTGTTGAAAAGATGAAGGTTAAAAGCATAAAACTCAGTTGAATAGAAAATACTGAAGGAAAAAAAAAAAAAGAATGAATCTCAATTAGCACTCTAAAGCAGTATCTGTAGCATATTTATTGGTATGCTTAATTTGATCAGAAATTCAAGGGGACTCAAATGAAAAATAAATAAATAAACCAAACATATATTATGAAACTGATAAAATCATTTAAATTAGGGGGACTCAAATTGTTCTTATTGAAGATATCCCCAGATACAATCTATGATATCTACTCAGGACTAATCTAACACTTTCTTTAAGATTAGGTTATTTAATTTGTCCATTCAGAAAGAGGTGGTTTATACTATGTGGATTTAGAGCAAATAGCATAAATGAGGTACCATATAATAAATATTTTGGAATAACTCATGTTGATTTTTATAACATGATTCTTTGATATTACAACTATCAAGTTATTTTTACTATTACAGGATAAATAAAACAAAAGATTCTCTTTTTTTTGTTAACAACAAATACTTTCATTACTTATACATTTAAAAATATTGTTCTAGCTCTGCCTGTAGTTTGATGGAGGCTGAGAAGTGTGAGATAGCCAGGATTAAATGACTTATAAATACAGACAGGCGTCTTCTGTGGTCTGTGCGGCCTCGTGGGACACCCACTCTCTTCTTGCTGTCTCTACTTTTGCTGAGCAGAAGTCAGCAAAGTTTACTCAGAGGGCCACATAAAAGTATTTTAGGCTCGAGGGCCATATGGTGTCCATGGTAACTATTCAGCTCTGCTTTTTGAAAGCAGCCAGAGTGATACTTAAACGAATTTTTGAGCCGAGCAGCTACTTGCGTATTACAGTCTGCGACCTCTAACGATGAAATGATATTACTTGGGTATATTTTAATAGAAAGATGATGTCAATATTCACATTTTAACCAATGGCCACTTATTTTAAAATAATAGTATCACATATTTTAAATCGTACTTTTAATTCACGATAAAGAAATGATCGGCTTAAAGTTATAATGAAATAAATATGCAAAAGAGTGTTCCATCTAACACTTGCATTTGACAGATATTATGGCTTCTTTCATCTGGCATCAACTACTAGAAATCCGACATAAAAACACAAAGGAGATTAAGTCGTAAGTGCATAACCGATGTCTTTTTAAAGAACAGATACATGTGACAAAGTCACGGAGTCCATAGAACGGGAAACTAAGCGTTCTCTTCTAATCCAATGAACCTTCGAAATGAATTTAGGAAACACAAATCGCTATGCTTTGCAAGTGAGGAGACTGAGGGGGACAGCAAGACTACCCCTTCTCCCAACTTACTTATGAACAGTACGAGGATGAGGCTGAATTTATCCAGATCGATGTTCGGTTGGAGAATGTGTCGCAGAATGTCGTGTAGATGATCGCGAGGAGCACGCCGCTGCTGACAGCGCCGAAAGGGGGTTTCGTGCTTTCAAGCCAGTCCTTGATGTACCTTCGGACGCTCTGAAACAACAGGGATCAACAGGTGGCCTCTTTTCAGAGATGTAGGGAGCTGAATTGGGCATCGCAAAGTCATTCTGACAGCAGAAAGACACGAAGGAAAGAGAACAGTTTGGAGAATGGCCACAGTGGATTTCAAAGCTTCCCTGCCACACCACGCTTCTTCTGGGGAACTTGACATTTGCAGTGCAACTTCCGCCGGTGTCCATAATGAGAGTATATTTTCAACCGCATTCAAATCCATCCTTAATCATGCCAGATGCTCTTTGCTAGCTGTCACTGAGACGTGCCCATTAAGCGTCCCCAAAGTTTATCTCCTCTGCTCACCCTAATGGATGTGTGTAATTATCGCCATCCCCTTTGCCTCAACACACAGTTCCAAGTGCAACTTTGGGAATCTTAAAAAATCTGACATCTTCAAGAATTTCAAGTGGTAGATAATCGAAAGTGATCCATGGAACATATTAATATTTAAAATGCTAGCGATGCACCAGAAGTTTTTAATTAAATTATAACTCATGCTTGAAAAGCAAAAGTGCATGTGTTGTGGGAGCTTAAATAATTCAAACTCTGAATATCTAGAGTTTTTGTGAATCCAAAGACAAATGCCATTTGCATGCTTTTAGAATTCCAGAAGTCACACTTAAAAATGAATAAACCTGTCCTAACTTTCTACAGAAGGACCAGTAAAATATGAAGTTATATAAATAGCAGTCCTCTCCTATTTTAAAACCAAACCAGATATTTAAAATCAGGACAGTCTGATTATTGGTGCTGCTAACTTTTCGTCTGAATACAAACGTGAACCACTCGCTTTAAAAACCTTTCACTTTTGAAAGAAGCCGAACAAGCCCGAAAACAAGGACTATCGTTGAGACATATTAAGTTTTAAGTCACTCATTATCCTGCATAATTGAACATGAGATTTCACAACAGGCTGAATTACCATGATCCATTAGCAATAATGAGGTCAGGGAACTTCTCCTGACAAGGCTGATGGGGTTCTGTCATCTTCTACTCTGTCACTAAAAAGGCTTACTTCGCAGTGGTGCATACCTTCGCAGACACCAGAGAACTAAATAAACCACTCTCAAGAGAACCTCTGAACAAATGGCTGTTGGATCAACTTCGTCTGTTCTGAAGGGACTCAGTACGTGAAATAACAGTGTTGATAAAGCGATTTCTGTCAGAAAGCTGACCAGGCAGTACCAAAAAGACACACGTACGACACCTTGAAGGCTGGGAAAGGTGGAATGAAGGGGAAAGAGTGTTTATATATATAATGGTTAAAAAAAATTTTTTTAAAGTAGATCTTGTAATTAAAGTTACAGTTGTATTTATAAAAAATTATTTGGTAGAGGTTATCTCAAATCATAATAATATATCTAGTGTTCATTTCTTTCTTTCAAGTTAAAGTGTAGTGAAGTATAGAGAACTCAGAGCAGTCAGTCACACAGTGCTATGCACTGATGTATTAGAAATTTTGGATAATTGCTTTCAAGGTACCTAGACGGCCCCGTGTTCACATATGTGACTGTGGGGGTAGCTGCTTGTTAGAAGTCTATAGGGGGACTCCATTTCAAAGGTCATCTCATAATCTGGTGTGTTTGGTAGCAAAAACCTGGTAGTGGCCCAAATTTAATACAGCTTCACTCCTATAGGAAGCAAAAAAAATGGAAATTGCATGGAGTTACAGAAATTGATGCTGTCTTCCTATCTTGTTTTAATATAAAATGGTTGAAAACACAAAAGTCCTCTCTCTGTAATAGGTTATAGAATGTATGATCCTAATTCCAATCCTACCCCACCGTCATCACCCCTCTGACTAAATAAATACGTAAGGTGTAACTTGAAAGTCAAAGCCATTTTAAAAACCAAGACAAATCTCTCATCAACTTTATAAACGGCAATGGACTTAGCCTAATAATCTCTTTCTTCATTACAAAGTACTCAGTCTCAACAGTGTAGTAGGACTCTTTCAATATGCCAAGTAACAGTCCTGCAAACTCCTAGCTAAAATGCTTTTCTTCTAAACATAGCAATGCTTTAATGCTGGATACTTAATCTTGATAAAGTAAATAACTAGAAAGTTGGGAATTGAACAGACCAAGTGAAGCAATAACCCTAGAGGAAAACAGATTGACTTTCACTGTTTTTAGGCTTACAGTGTTATTTATCTGTGTTTTCGAAGTAAACCATTTTAAACCTTGCCAGGCTCCGTAAAACTTTTCCATCTTCCTTTAAATTAAATTCACAAAGCAGCTGCTTTTGCACTGTATAGCCAGAAAAGTGTTAAAATGTTTTAAAACTACTGGGTGAAGTGGTGTTGATATGCCTCAAAGATGTGTTTCAGATATAAACTGCAGGAAATCTCATCTTCTCTTAGTTCAGCCACGTACACTTTTCACATCGTCATTTTCTGTTTGTCAAGAAACTATGTCATTTTTTAATCCTCCAAACTTCTTTGTCTTATAGAAATGTTTAAAACCTTATAGGAGACAGGACTTTGTTAGAGACAGATCTGCACAACCTGAAATAGATACCTCAGAGTGCTCCCTTGGGGAGAAAAATGAAAGCCAAGATGAGGGGGGAAGGCATTCTGAGGAGATGGCTAGTTGCATCTTTCTCCAGAATCTATACTAATTCATTTGCTCCCATAGCTCAGAGACATTTAGGCATTCAAAATTAAGTGACAAATCCTCATGAACTTGTTTGCTTTTCCCTGTGGAGGAGCAGGGAAAAAATCTGCCGCCGCTTTTAATTTTTTTGTCTCACTTTCTACATTTTGATTTACTTGATTTTAAATTAAGCACCAGTAAAGGTTAAAGGGAAACTTAAATGGGAATCTCTGTACTTCTAATAAGCTGAGCCACATATCAATTACTGCATGACCTCCAAACTGGAAACTGGGTAAACTAATACATTTTAGGTGAAAAATGTTGATATACGGAGATAATAGAGAAATGCAATACCCAACATTTCAGTTTTCATTTTTTCAGGGTCTATTCTTCCTTTCCCCCCTCTTCTGTCTTTACATTTATAAATTGATTTTTGAGTGGGGATATGTGATGGGTAATTTTTCATGTTAAGTCTGATTTTTTAAATTTATTTTTCTTCAAGATGGCTTCAGATTTTTTTTTAATTTTTATCCTCTATTTCATAGAAACACACATTTTCATTGTGTTTTGTTTCTTCATTAATATTCTGTTGAACTGTATAGTCAGGGATATAAAATCAAATCCAACTTATATAACATTTTTCTTTAAAAATATTTTGTATTAAATATTGAGTAGATTCAAAATAATACAGTATATGTTATACAAAGTTCAAAGAACAATAATAAATGAATACCATAAGCACCTATCATTTACTTAACTTTTTGAAAATTCTTTTTATTTCTTCATCTCATTCTCGAGAAGGGTCATGCAGATATTATCCTGCCTAGTTTACAGAGGCGCAGAGAGCCCAAACAACTTACACAAAATATGAAAAAGCTAGTCAGCCCGATGAGCAGGACGATAACTTTTACGTCCTGAGGGGACCGTGGCATAGGGGTCAAAGGTATGAACTCAGAGCCATGTGGGCCTGGCCTAGAATCCTGGTTCCACTCTGTGCTCTGCTCTTGGGTAAATTCCTTCCCTTCCCTGTGCCTAATCTCTAAAATGAGTATATAATAGTAGATGTAGTCAGGGTTAAGTAATCAAATAACTATAAAATCCTTTAGGGCCTCTAACTGGGCCTGTGCATGGTAAATAATGGCTTTTCTTATTTCTAGGTCTCAGTTGGGTGATGTTTCTGCCACGACACTGTCAGTATATCCTGTGGCACGATTCAGGTGAAGCAAGGAACACAGCTCATATCTAATAAAATTTTATAAGTGCAAAATTTAACCAGCATTAATAACATTAACTTGAGCTTTAGCTGAAAACTATTTCATATGAAAAGCTACTCTGTGAAACAACTCACGAATGAAAGACGAGAGAATGCATGAATGATAAATGACACATGTGCTTTTTATTATTAACTTTCGAAAAACGTAGTTTAGTGTGCCATTTTGAAAACTGTTTTTCAAAGGTGGTAAAAACTCTGTTTCATTAACATTTATTTATAAATCACTCGAAAATGCATAAAACAGGTATTTGTCACAAGCACTTAGATGTATTAAAAAAGTTATCAGAAAAGAAGAAGAAATATTATAATGACACACGATTTATTTCTTTGACATAAGAAGCAATCTCTCGGCCACCTATGGGGGAAAGACTTAATCTTTATTTCAGACTCATAGCATCTTTGAGCCAGAAGATATTAAATTCCTTATTTCACAAAATGAGAAAAGTGCGGCCTGGAAGTTTGTGTGTATAGCCAGGAAGTGCAAAGACTAAACTAGACCTCAAAGTCGCATCACAGTCAATCAGTTATGGCTTTAACCAAAGAAAGTACTGTATGGGAAACACACACAGAAAGATAAAATTCACTCTCAGAAATACAAATAAAAAGTTGAATTGATAAAGTTTCATTATCACTAAACGATTAAGGAAAATATATTCAGCTCGCCCTTCTTGGTCTTTTTATCCTCCTTCTATTCCTACTGTTTATTTAAAGGTAATATAAAAATCTTATTTTAAAAAGATGCACATAAAAATCTATAGAAATATTTATTTTTGTTTATGTGGCACCTCTACTTTACAACAGACATAAGGCTACCTTGCCTGGCGTCTATTTCCTCTGACGTGGTATATACGCACTGCTAATAAGTCCTCAAAGATCACATCACATAGGCTTAGGTGAGTCAATCTACTACAAATTCATACAGAGATAAGCGAACAGACAAGTTTCCCTGGGCCCATGGAGCTTACCTTCTAGTCAGAGGAGAGGAAATAAAAAGTAAAAGCAACCAAACAGATAAACGAGAAGCAGATAATGATCCAATATTTAAGTATTAAGCAGAGGTGTCAACTGGGTGCTGCGAATTGACCCTCCTGGCGGGGAGGGGAGGCAGGAGGGGGCGAGGGGGAGGGTGAAAGGCGGGAAGGTGTTCCAAGTGGAAGGAACTGCTGGCGCACAGTTTCTAAGGCAGGATCACGGCTGGCACGTTTGAGAAACAGAAGCAAAGTCAGTGAGACCCGACTGTAATGGGCAATTGGGATACTGTTAGGGGAAGGAGAAGGGACTTGAAAATAGAGGACAGAGGACAATCCTATAGGGAAGTAGAGTGAGATTTCGAGACAGTGGTGCATAACATTTAAAATTTAGGCTCGTGAATCTGAAACAAGATGAGACCAATTATGCGTTTCTCTCTAGCAAAGCTGCAGATTTAGGGAAAATGGTTGCTGGGGGCCCGTGAGGGTAAATTCAAGTTTTCTTCAGCCAGTTTTTTAATACAGCTCACACTCTACGACTGAGCATGCGATGAAATCTCCTCACAGTAGTCTCTGCTTCTAGATTAATTATTATCTCTCCTCATAAATACTATGAATCAAGACCATGGGAGCACTGGAATTCGGTCTAGGCCAGGGGAGTCGGAGCAGGTGGACGGCAGATTAGAGGGCATCTCTGTACCGAGTCCTAAGGAATCAGTGTGAGTTCGCTCGCAGAACAGGTGGGACAGCAAGGTGACAGGCGCAGAGCGGTGAGGGGCGGGTCGGGGAGGGGGCGGCGTGCACGAGCATGGCAGAAGAGTTGTCCAAACGAAGGGGACGGTGGAGGTGACGCTGGAGAAGCAGGTTGGGGCCAAGCGGTGGAGGGCTTTGTGGGCCGCACGGGAATGGGCAACAGGCAGCCATGAGGAGTTTTTGAGGAGAGGAATAACATGATCTGATTTGTTTTTTTTTTTTAAGGAGGCAGTAAAGACACTGGATAAGAATTAGAAGAGACTCACAACAGCGAGGTGCAGTAATTTAGACAAGGATGACGAAGGTGTGGCATCCGCTCTGGCACTGTGGGTGAGGTGGCGGATGTCAGAGCTAAAGATTTCTGAGGCAGAAATGGTGGCATTTACTGGCTGCTGGACGTAAGGTGGTTTCTAGAGGTAAAGACTAGGGGCATGATTGTTAATTCCTATCCTAGGATATAAGAGAGGAGCTGGTAGATGTAAATATATAGATTTCCTCTTTAAAAAACAATGCAAGTACTTTGTACCTAGAATACTTTTTAAAAATCATGTATACTACTTTTTGAATACCTTTATTTACTATTTTATAACTTACTGTAACATTTTACTACTGGGTACGTAAGGAGTAATTTTATAATTCATTATTCTCTATGTATAGATATTCCTAATTATGTAAATTATTATCCCTAAAGCCTAATGGGGGAGGCAAATAATTAACAAGTCAAAAAAATGTAAATATATATATAGTGACAATGGCCAAGAAAGGAATCAAAGGAGGTGCTACAATAAAGATATGAAATAGTCAAGTGAGCAATGAGCTGGGGTGAAGCGTGGGGAGAAAGACATTCTACACAGAAAACTTCAGCAAAAATTGAGAGAAAACCAGGGAGGTGGGGAAACATAATGCTTATTCAGGAAACCTGCTCTGTGATCAGCACTGTGGGAGACGTATTTGTTTCAACTATCAATCTATGTTTAATTAAATGGTATTTTGAGTGCTTTTAAATCCTCCCCTTTTATCCTAAAGTCAGTCCCTTTTCTAAGTATAACATTAAAATAAAACACGAAGATCAGCAGTGCGTGCTGTGGAGTGCCATCTGTCTCTTCAGGTGTGAAGCGCTCACTTAGTCCGTGTCCCCAGGGCGCGCTGCTTCCCTGGGCGATCTCAGCCGGGTTCCTCTTTGGGAACGGCTGCTGCAAGAGCAGACCGACCAGGTCACACTCCTCACGGGGAGCGGGAGGGAAGGCAGCGGCTAATGACTGCTCAGGGAAGGAGTACGAAGACCAGGCGCCCTTGCCGGGGGCAGGACAGGTCTGAGTGGTTGTGCCAGCTCCAGAGCAGCTCCTGGGCCCTGCGCAGGCCTCTGCAGGAAGTTCACCTCCCTCACCTCATCCTGCTTCTTCATTCTCCCAGAGGTGTTGGGCCCAAGGGTGCTTACTCCCCAATAAACTTCCTGCATGGAAACCTGTATCCCAGAGGCAATTTCTCAGGGAACCTCACCTAAGATGGCATGTAAATATCACATGTCTATACATACAGCACTTTTTATAGTTCAAATTTCAAAGTCTTGCCTTCTGGTTAGTACTTGCAGGGAATTTGATAATGGCGGTGATGACAGAAGCGACAGGGTACTCACCCGTGTCAGGCTCTAGGATGACAAAAAACTTTATACACATCCATACTTCATTTCACTTTCACAACAACCCTTTAAGATGGGTATTGTTATTATGTATTTAATAAATAATGAACCTGAAGCCAAGGAGATCAAATGACTTGTCAAAGGTCACACAGCAGATAAAAGGTAGAACCGAGTTTACAATCAAGTTGCTCCTAAGCTCACGTCTGTGCCCTAGATCACCTGATACACTGGTCCCTAAGCCTCACCCCCTGAGTAGTGCATTAAGTTTTGTACTTTCTTACTGTGGCGGCCTATGAATTGGAAAGCAACTTGGTTTTAAAGTCTGTACGCTTATTATTAAATTATATGCTTATTATTGCCTTGTTATGAGAAGTAAAATATAAGAATTTATTCTATTAGTCCAATTCAATGAGAATGATCAGAGAAACTAAATTTTCTAAGATCTAATTTAAGAGCTAATAGGATTAAGTGTTTATATGATCAATGACATGATCACAAATAAAATAACTGCTGTTGGGGAAGTCTGTGAAGAGGCCAGACAGACAGACGATTGTTCTCCACAATGGTCATCAATGCTGAGCCCTTATCAAAGCCACAGAATGAGGTAATGGTTTCCTAAATGTTACCAAGCTAGCTACACAGCTATATAAAGGGGAAAACAAATTTTAAAAATCAAGATTCCGTGTCAGTATCCCTGTATATAGTATATTGTTATTAACTAAAAAAATAAAAAAGATGAGATTATTGTGATTGATAAAACCTGTGCTTCTTAGTCTTATATCTTCATTCAACTGTCTCTTCTTCTATCTTTTTTCTCAATTGTCCTAACGTTTCATAAAAATTCGCAATTTGATCTATAAAGATAAGAGCAGATAAAATTGAAGACCTTACCTGTCCAATAATGAGAGGAACCACAACAGTCATAAAAAGCTGAGAAAAAATAGATGTAAAAGGCACAGAAGAGGATGAGCCAAGCTGCAAAACAAGAACACAAGAGGACTTAGAGTTACTTTGAGTCATTTATCAAATATTGCTGTTAATTAAATCGTGCAATAAATGAGTTCTCTCTCAGGCACCAAACATTTGGTAGCTATATGCAAACAAACAGCAAGTGAAGTTATTTTTAATTTTCTAAATTTAGCACAAAATAGACTAAGTGGTTTAATATATAATTTTTATTGGGAGACTAAGATTGAGGAAAAATGATAATGGTTGTTTTGCAATTAACCTGAATTGCTTATTATTAAATCCACTGCTGAAGAGTGAAGTGATTCCTTGTTCACACTGGCTATGATCACAGGGCATGACATTTCACCTATAATCATAGTTTGTGTGATTTCTATTTCACCTCGTCTGTAGATACTCCAGACAAACACGTCTCATTCTTATGAAGATGACATTTTATTCATGCAAATAAAATATTCTCTTGCTTTCCTACTCCTTCAAAACAAAGGTAATGAAGCTCATTTTCTCTAAAATTTCTTCCTACATGAAGTCTAGCAGATGGGAAATCCTGGAACGTGACTTATTTTTCAACTTAAAATTTCAATATACCTCTCTCCTAAACCTGTATGTCTCAAAAGTGTTCATAATTCCTATCTTTTTTCTCTTTCCTCAGTTTTGGGGTCCAGTTTGCTCATGGCTGTGATCTTGGCTTCAGAGAGATTCTGTTGCCAGTGGCAGGCGGCAGGGTTTGTGGGCACAGCTGTCCTCACATCAGCCAAGCCACTAACAATCACTGTCTTCCTATTAACTTCAATGGTTTTCAAAATCTTCTGGTTTTCAAACCTCTCTGGATAAACACTAGCTTCTTCTATGGATGTTCTTCTCTTTTATGAGTCCCCCTTGACCACCAGGTTCTTCCAAATCATCAGTAATGACCCCTGTGGCCCTTGGAACTTACTGTCACCCTTCCCCTGACAGCTTGGAAATAGCTTTAGTAAAAAAAAAAATTGTGATACAACATCAAGGTAGTAACGATGGAGGGCATAGAGTGTTAAATAAAACAAATCAAATACTCAGATAAATGAAGCTAATAGCTCAGGATGAAATGATGACAGATCAGTGTTTTCACTGATTTTGCATGAACTGGCTTACCAAAATCTTTTCTACTACCGGGAGTATTTTATGAAATTCTGTCCCTATCCTCAGTCCTAATCTAGATGAGCTCAAAATGCCAAGATTGTGTGTCCTGCCCATCAGAGCCCTGCATTCAGCGAATACTACCTTTGACTCTGACCACTCTCAGTTTAACTCACAAAAATTGTAGCCTCCACCCTTTCCCTCCACAACCGAGATGGACTAAAGAAACGAAGAGAGTAAAGCAGGTAAAGCGAGACCGGTGAAGAACAGAGAGGATTCCCGGTGTGTTAAACGCTACGTGGCTGTTAGATATTTCATTACATGAAAAGCCAGAGCAGTAAAAACTAATAATTTTAGCCTGTTTTAGAGCAACTATGTCCTTGGGGCACAAGGTAATTAACAAATATATTCTCTCCACAAATATTAATTCTAAGGTTGCTCCTGGAGTGAGGATTAAAACAAAGAAAAAAATATATTTTACAGGAAATTGAAGCACTGGGTGAAGAGAAAAATAACTTTAAAGAACAAAATTTTCGAGTTCAAGACATTCAGCTCAGTGCTCTATCCTTAAGGTTTATAATGTTTGGAGAGAGGCAGTAGGATGCAGGACATAACCCTCAAGGATGTGACGATTATTGTCTGAAATCTCATGAATGATCTTACATAGCCCTGTTCCTCTTTCTATTGCACCTTTAAGTTATTTCATGTGTTTTTAAGATATTTTAATGAATAACCATATCAAGCTATAGTCCCTCTGAAAGTCCAGTGCTTAACCCAGTAATTGGTATAGAGAGTAAGTCTGCAGGTCAATAAACCTATGCAGAATGAACGAATGAAGTAGTTTGTAAACATGGATGTGCTAAAAAGTGACAAAACTCTTATGCAAAATCATATTCCTTTTTTCCCCTAAAGTTAAAAAAACATGAAACTTAAGAATATTTAAAAACCTCTTATTATCATGTGGTATTACAAAATCACTTAGTATTTTTTCTCCGCTTGCTTATCACTGGTAGCACAACCAATTCTAACATGCACGTAGAAATAAAGGACATCTAGTCACAACAGGAACCATGTGAAGAAAGAATGTGTGTGTGTATGTGTTTGTGTGTGTGTGTATGTGAGGATGTGTTTGTGTGTGTGAGCATGTGTGTGTGAGGGTGTGTGTGAGCATGCATGTGTATGCTTGTGTGTGAGTCTGTGTATGTGTGAGCATGTGTTTGTGTGTGAGCATGTTTGTGAGTGTGTTTGTGAGCATGTGTGTGAGCGTGTGTTTGTGTGTGATCATGTGTGTGAGCGCGTGTGTGAGCATGCGTTTGTGTGTGAGCGTGTATGTGAGCATATGTTTCTGTGTGTGAGCATGTGTGTGAGTGCATGTGTATGTGTGAGCATGTATTTGTGAGTGTGTGTGAGCATGTGTATGAGCATGCATTTGTGTGTGAGTGTGTATGTGAGCATGTGTTTGTGTGTGTGAAGATGTGTATGAGTGTGAGCGTGTGAGTGTGAGCATGTGCGTGAGTGAGGGTGTGCGTGAAGAGCAGAGGGCGAGTGGCCTGCGCATGGTCTCTCCCCTCAGTTCTCCACCCCTTCCTTAGCTCCTGAATGCTGCTCTGGAGAAGACCCAAAATTGATAGACTCATCCCTCTTTTTAAAGATGTGAAACTGAGGTCCAGAAAGAAGTGATTTGTAACCAGCATCTCTAATACCGTGTTATAATGTGAGATCGGCTAGCTTCTAAAATACATTCGAGCGACCCTTTGGCCAAATCTGCTCTGTGATAATAGTTCAACACTGGGAAGGCTTGTTTGTTTAACCATAGAGTTTTATTCAGAGCAGTAAACTCAAGAGATTAAGTTAATTTTAGGGGTTATTTTCAATCCTGATTCTATCTAAAAGACAGAATTTGAGGAAAGCAAAAGTAAAGGAAACCCTATTTCAACTTTGGTTTTTAAGAACATTATGTGTTTCAGTTTCGTTCATCATTTGCATGTGCAGTATTTGGAGGCGTCATGTTCCTAGGACAGGGGGGAGGGGGGTCCATGATCTCCAATGTCCCTCTGTCCTCTGGAACGCCTATGATCTTTGATCCACTAGATTAAGGATGCTGGTTGGAGCAGCCCTCCTCTGAGGCTCTGTCAGATCAGAGGCGGGAGCAAGTTAGCCAGGGATGTAATTTACTGGGTACACACAGCCAGACTAGGTACTGCGGGAATGCTGGGGAGGAAATCCCGCAGGATGGCTCCCTTAGAAGTGGCTCTGAAAGGACGGAAACCCAGTACTGGGTCTAATTTGGCATAAGTCCTTTCTTTTGAATTGGCCACCAGACCTGTCGCCGGGGTCAGTGTGAAGAGGCAGGGGTACCCTTAGGGAAGTTTCTGACGCCGTGAAACACACCCTGGCATCCAGAAGAAAGAAGAGTGAGCATCTGGCGTAGGACAGCTTCTGAGAACATGACTAGAAAAATAGCAGACCCAGTCATTCTGCATGCAGAGTTGATTTTAACTAAACCAGAAAGAAATATGCTGCCTGGGATATTTGGTTCTTCACATTTTAATGAGGAACCTGTCATGGTTTCTATTGTGAAGACCAGTGACTTTACAGGAAGCATCAATAATTTGCACATTTGGATTAAGGTGCAGGTTCAGGATAAGCTTGTGTCCAGCAAGTACTCGGCCTCACTGAGTCACCCCGGCAGGGTCAGAGGTAATACTCTCATCCTGCATGTTAAACAATGGCTCATTTCTTTCAGGAATATAGAGCTGTAAAGCAAAACTCACAATTAGGTTTATTTGTGTTGATATCTTATGCTGGAAAGAAATGATTCAGTGACAATTTAATTTGGGGGCCTTTGTGTCCAATCATTCAAACAGTCACTGGGGCCTCCTATGAGCCGGGCGCGCGCTGCGCCCGGCGAGCCCTCCTCTCCAGGGGCTGTTTTAGAAGCTGCGTCTACATGTGGGTCCACGAAATGCACACGTGCGCCTTCCCGTGGATGTCTCCTCCCCCACACATACTGATAACTAGAAAAGCTCTCGCCTTTTTCTAAAGCTTCGTGCAAGCATCACTTTGGGAATTCTTTCCAAATCCTCCTCCTCAAACGCACGCTTGGCCACTCCCTCTTTCATGGCTCCGTGTTTCCGTTGTACTTCGCAGAATCCGTGGATGCTGAGTTACTTGGTTAATTTTAGGAGTTGGTCAGGGCTTACAAATCTTTTCTCCTAGCAGACTTATGCTCCTGAAGGTCACGGACAGGGTCTATTCATGTTTACATCCCTGGTGCCTAGCAGGGTGGTCGTGTTTCGCATCTAGGGCAGTGGTTCTCATACCTTAGCACATCAGAAACATCTGCCGGTTTGTGGGTTTGTTAAAACAGATTGCTTGGCCCCACGTTCTGAGTTTCTGATTCAGAACATCTTCCGGGGAGGACGGTAAGAAACTGCATTTCTAACCAGGCTCTGCTGGCCGCTGAGCTGGGTTCACATTTTAAGAACTACTAATCCAGTACATAGTAGGTGCTCAACAGCTGTGGGTTCAGTTAATGAATGGCCACAATGTACAGGCAGAAAAAGAAGCTTGCTGAGGTTTTCTTTTCTTTCCATCCTTCCACCTTCAAGTACGTTACCAAATCCTACTTAATTCACAGACCTAAGAAAAGATCAGGAGCCTGGCCTTCCACCCAATTGTCTCTTATAAATTATAATAACGGCAACATTTACTGCACTCTCTGTGTGCCAGACGCTGCTCTAAGTGCTTCATGTGTGTTGAGTAACATAATACAGCAACCCCTTGAGATAGGCCTTAGAAACTATTCCAATCTTCATGAGGCAGCAATGGCATAGAACAGTTAAACCATTTGCAAGGTCACCATAGCTAGAAAGTGACAGAGCCAGGATCTAAACCTAGAAGTGTCACTCTACAGTCCTTACACTTCATCCTTACCATCGACTGCATATTAATTATAGAAGGTACAAAGCAGTAAAATGGGGAAGGGGCAGGAGTGGAAGCCAAAGCTGGGCTCCCTTTGTCTTGCTCATGTAAGAGAAGGAGGGAGTGTGTGTGTGTGTGTGTATGACAGAGAGAGAGAGAGAGAGAGAGAGAGAGAGAGAGAGAGAGGGCGGGGGCGGGGGTGCTCTGCATGGAGATGGGGAACTGGAAGGCAGGCAGAAGTAAAAAACAAACAAAACAAAAAAAAACAAATAAAAAACAGAGGAAAAGACAGGGAAAAGGGTAGGGGGAAACTTGATTACTAGTGGCCGATGATGTGACCTTTCTCAATGGGGGTTTAGGATTTTAAGCACAGAACCCATAATACTATTTGACCATTTTCTCCACTTTCTCAAAGATAGTCCACTACTAGAACCAGGGTTGACGCATCAGAAAGAGTTAATCCAGCACATACAACGGACGCCTTAGGGTGTTGATACTCAATTCTCCAACTAGGCAGAAAAGGCTGGCTAGAAGCAGGATTGGCTACTATCAACCCATTTAATTTAGAAGCTCTTTGATTTGGAAAGAATCCAGGGGCTCAGTGAGTAAAATATTCTGGTGCCAAACTAACAAGACTCAGAGAGACAGATACCAATTCTTGACGAAGAGACATTGACTGTCTGTAAAATCAGTTATCAACCTACAGTTAGAAAACAGATGGTACTTTTAAATCACTCCTGTAAGTGAGCTGACCTACGGATCGTCATTAATGCGCCAGGTCTTCCCTTGCTCTGCTGTGTAATCAGCCTTTTACTCTCCTACCAGGGAAATCCATTAGCCACAGGCAGTCTCCAGTTTTGTGCCTCTTTCTCAGCTATTAAAACACATATATTATATTAAATAATTCACCCTTTTGATGATTGATCCTCACTTTTATTAGTTTCATATTCAGGGAAAAAATAAGAATAGATGTTGATAGTTATATACGTAGAGTGGTGAATGTTAAATCTCATCATGATTTTCACGAGACAATCAGGAAGAAGCTTCTTCAGACGTAGAACAGGATTTGTTCACTCGTTGTCTCAATTTCTACCCTTCCCCCAAACAGCCCACAGAGCCCATCCCTGGGTGAAGGAACGGGGAAGGAGCTGGAGCTGGCTTACTATTGGATCGAACTTTCTTTGCAACACACCAGACACACTCACCTATACCTGTCTCCCTCCCTTCATAAAGAGAAGCATCCAGACAGGAGAGGGAGAGTGTTACAGGCCCCCAAACCCTTCTAGATTTCCATTTCCTCAGGAAAAACTCCAGTTGAGCCTTTCTTTGACCCCTGCTGCTTCTTCTCTTACAGGGAACTCACAAACTAAATTGATTGCTTATATAAAATTGATGAGTTAAGTGTGTACACACAGCTGACAGGTGCAATGTAAAAATGACTATAATTTTTATTCAAAATGAGACTATGCTGCTAAACAGCTATGTTGATCCAGCTGTGTATATCAAACTTAAAATTGCTGGTTACTGCATGGAAAGTATATATTTAGTAGAGTCCACTGATGCGCTTCCTTATCTCTTTTCTCTCTCTTGGTGGTATCATCCAGTCTAACTTAAAATCCATCTCTGTGCTGACTTCCCCTAATTGTGTATCTCTAGTCCAGACATCTGCCCCAAATTGCGGACTATCTAGCTTACTTGACCTCTCTGCTTGGATGTCTAACAGGCACCTTAATCCAGACGTGTCCAATACTGTGCTCTTTAAAATGAGTTCCTTCAACCCGCAGAACCTTCAGTCTTCTATATTTTAGAAGTGACAACTCTATCCTTCCAGTCGCACAGACTTGGCGTTGTCCTTGGCTCCAAGCTTTCCCTCATAACCTTGGTTCAATCTCTCAGTTCTTTTAAATTCTACTCCCAACTGCTTCCGACCAGATTTACTCAACCGCCCTACTGAGTGGATATACTAGTTTTCCAACTGGTCTTCCTGTCTCCACCATGGCCCCCTAAGAACCTATTCTCAACCCAGAATCCAGAATCATCCTTTGCAAAGGTATGTAAGAACATGTCATTCCCTTGATTAAAACGTTTAATGGCTTCCTGTCTCTCTCAGATTATAATTCAAAGTCCTTACAAAGGACCTCAAGGTCCTACATCATTTGGCCTCTGCTATGTCTCCGATCTCACCTCCATCTGCTCCCCAACCTGCTCACTCCACAGTGCCCCCCTTGTCCTTCCTTGACTACACCAGGTCCCCTCTGAGGACCTTCGCACTCGCTGCTCCTTCCACCTGGAACCCTCGGCTGCCAGAAGGCTCGCTCCTTTATCCCTCCAGGCCTTTGCTCAGACATCGTTTTCTCAGCGAGTCCAACCTCGACCACCCTATTAAAAATAGCAGTTCCCCACTCTGGCACTGCTGACTCCCCTTCTTCATTTTGTTTTTCCCTTAGAACATCTCACACACTGTATTTTTACTTATTTGTTGGTTGTCTTTTTACCCACTAGTATATATAACCTCCAAGACATGTCTGTTTTGCTCACTGCCATATCCTTGGCACCCATAAAAGTGTCTGGCATACAGGAGGGACTCAAAATGTATTACTGAACCGGTGACGAATACGTTTAAATAACTTTTTTGAGGAATTTTGCTATAAAAGAGCACAGAAAGGAATGCAGGTAGGATGAGGTGAATTTTAATTTCTAAGCTGTGTAACATTACAGAATGTTTATATGCTAATAGAAATGGTCCAGTAGAAATAGAGAATGTGATGATATGTGAGAAAGGGGAATCTGTGTGGCTCGTGCTGTTAAGCAGGCACATGTGATGGCGCGGCCGGGGGTCTGGGCGGAGACGGCAGCAAAGGCGGTTTATCTGCAGAAACAGGAGAGAAGCTGAAGAACACAGATGCAGGTAGGTGGGAGCCTGTAAAATGTCTCTGCTTGCTCCTAATTTCTTCATTGGCTCATTTCCTTTCTGCATCAGTTGAGATGAAAAAAGAGAAGCAGAACTGGATGGAGATTTGAAAGGCAAGGAGAAGGTGTGACATGATTTTCTAGAGAGCGGGAGTGTGAATTAATGAGGAGAAGGTAGTAGGATTGCCAGGCTCACTTTCAGGTAGTTGTCATGGATTTCGAACGAGACCAGCGAGCATGACAGTGTGTGTGTACTCCAGCCGTCGCAGGTACGTAGCAGAGAGTTGCAGAGTTGGATTTAAAGGCTCGGTGTTTTGCCAGGCCAGTGTGAAGCAGCAGGGGGTGAGCAAGGAGGTTGATGGTATATGCAATACGATAATTGCAATGACGGACTATGAGATCAAGGCTAGGTAAGATGGGATGTGAGGGTAGGGGCTGAGGGAGGGTGGGTTAGTTAGAGGCATTGTTAAGGTGATAAGGTAAATAAATTGGCAATTTCTAGCAAGTCTGAAGAACTTTTGATTTGGGGAATAAGTCACAAAGACGGGAGCTGTTGATGTGAGGACGTCACAGAAGGATGCCGCTCCTGGCCGAAATAAAGCCGAGGGTCTGATGGCAGGGCTGGGCGGCGGAGGTGAAGTGGAGGGCAATCTCACTGGAGAAGAGGTCAAGGATTTAGAGGCCAGGGCACTGGGAGGATCAACTATGTAAATATTGAAAACGGCAAGAAATCATCCAAGTGTGTTGTTAGAAAAGACAATGGAAAGGCCTAACATTTTCTGGACCCGGAGGGGGTGGCCTGTAGTTCCACTGATGATTAGAACGAGGAGCAGTACTAGGTAGCGCAGGTGCATCGGCATAACCTTCGAGGGAACAAGGGGAGTTCAGGGAGAAGGTGCGGGAAGTGATCTGGAATTGGTAATGAGGTGCGAGAAAGCACCTTACTCCATTTAAGGCTCAGTGATGGGAAAGATGCCCGCAGCAGAGACATGCATCAGATGACAGGTTTCCGCTGGAGCAAGATGGTGAAGGGAACATCCTGAGCAGAGGTTAAGAACACAGCGAATGGAAATGCCATCAACAAAAATGGGCTTTCCTAGCTACTGTGCCTGAATATCCAGAAATTTCCATTTTCAAGGTAAGATTTTAAAAAGACAATTTGATTTTCAGAGGCTGTATTAGTTTCTTTGGCTTCTGTAACATTATACCACAAACTGGGTGGCTTGAAACAACAGAAATAGATTGTTTCACAGTCCGAGTAACCATTAAGTCCTCAATCAATATGGTCACGCTCCCTCTGAAATCTGCTGGGGAGAACCCTTCCTCGCCTCTCCCAGCTGCTGACGTTTGCCAGCAATCCTTGGTGCTCCTAGGGTTGGAGAAGCATGGCTCTCGTCTCTGCCTCCGTCACGGCATTCGCCCTGTGCGTCTCTGATGTCTCTTCTTGTAAGGACACCAGTCATATTGGACTAAGGGCCCACCCTACACCACTATGACTTCATCTTAACTAATCACATCTGCAACGACCTCTTTTTCAAATAAGGTCACGTTCTGGGATACTGGGGGTTAGAGCTTTAACGTATCTTTTGGAAGGACACAATTCAACCCACAACAGGAATGTAGATGAAAAAACCCACATCTTTTATGGAATGTGTTCGCATTTCAAGTTGCTCAGTTTTTGTCCTTGTCAGTAAATGAGGCCTGATAACCCAAGTTTTTAAACAATTCCCATTATCTGTAAAATGCACAACAACCTAAAGAGAAAAAAGTCATATACTGTGCATGCAATTTAAAGTCATATAACATAAAAGTATCTCTTGCTGTTGTGCGATGATGCCATGAAACCTACTGGGACAGCCCAGTTGGCTCAGAAGGGAAGCATCACACTTTTAAGCTGAGGGTCTTGGAGTCTCTTTCACTATTCTTGTTGCTCTATTATTTTAAAATGTCGAACCAACCAAAGCTCAAAAGTCTATGGGTCTACGAGTGGGGGAGATCTTGCAATAGCATGCCACCACACTATCAATCAGCTGAGAACACCTCGATGGGCGAGAGATGGAGAAAAGTACCCCTCTGGTGCTTCCGTCACGAGCTGAAACAGCCCCAGCGATTCTAGCCTCTAAGATGCTACAAAGTGCTACCCCAGGTCTCAGCACTCTAGCTGCAACTGCGACTTCTCCCTGATTTTCTCAAGTCATACGAGAAAGAGGTGCCACTCTCTCTTTCTTCTGTGATAGCGTAAACCTAGGCCTGACAGCCATTTATTGTATACTCACTAGATGCCTGGCTCTGTTCTAGTCCTCTGACCCACTGCCAGTGGGAACCTCAGACTGGCCTGCATCTCGTTGCCTGTTGAGGGCTGCGCCTGGGAAACTGCGAGCCCAGGTCTTGGAAAAAAACACTGAGGGACGACCCTAGTTGCTCATACCTACTGAGCAGGTAGGTACATACCAAGTCTTGTATTCCAAATGAACGCAGACCAATATGCACTTCAGTTTCAAGCTGACTCACTGAAAGTTCTGAATTGGTGAGGTCCAAATGAACGAGGTTTGTTTTGCTGAGGGAAGTCATCTGATTATTTGACTCTTCTTACCTTGTCAGGATGGAGCTAGCATTTCAGAAGGGACGGTAAGGCTAAGGTTTATTACTTGAAGGTAATGTCTTTCATGAAAGATGCAGAATCTAATTGTTGAGTAGAATATCTCTCCCTCTCCACCTCCTACACAGCTTGTAAGAAATGAGGTCCCTTACTCTATTACGCTAATTGAATTCCAACTTGGGTAATTACACTATAATTAAATAAATTTTCTCCATAGTTTTAACTCACTGACAAATAGTGCTAGTCAAACAGCTACATTTCGCTCCCAGAAATGCATCCCACTCCATTTCAGTGATGAGAGAAGTAATTTATATTTGGGAGATGTGTGTATGAAAAATGCACAGTTCATAAAATATTTTAAGTATCATTCATGATTACATATGCTTTTCTCAGCATGAGATAACATTAATTTCTATTATAATTTTCATCTAATTTCTCATATGTTAAGTGCCAAAAGGAACAAGACAGTTAATTAGCATTTCATATTTTCAGAAGAATTTTTGTTTAGTTAACCAGTAGCTTGTATTTTTTTTTTTTAATTTCTAAAGCACATGTCATTATCCCTCAGGGACAGACTGGGGTAGGTATTATTGTTTCCCATTCTACAGATGAAAAAAATCGAGGCAGGATTCCTCAAGTGGGGAAACCAGTTTCTATCGGTACCAGCCTTGGCTCCTGTTTCCTCTGCTCCCCTGGCCCAAGGGTCTTTCTATCAAACACTGGATCAGTAGCAATCACTCCAGTTTTACCAATGAGGGTGGGGGGGGGGAAGAGGAGCATGTTTATGACCTACGTCACAGGTCATTCATTTGTAATTACTGATTCAGCCAGGAGTCATAAGCCTAATAACTGGGGGTCCTGATGCTGTCCTTGGATCATGAGGCTACAGAGTCTTTGTGTGCACCGTTACTACAGGGCAAATGGTACGGTTCAAATGTGATGCAAAGGCGTACAAAAGGACTCAAATTTCAATTTTATTCTAATGACCCCTCCTAAAGGATTGTAGATGGTTTTAATAAATGATACGAGAGACAACATCAAAATACTCACAAAAAGCAGCAGTAGCAGGGGTGTTATAATGATGCCCTGAAAGAAATAAAAGAGATGATGGTTATTTGCCAGCATGAATATCAGGACACTTTTCCATTCTAAACTCTGAGGCATGAAAATGCTTATCCTTCTCACTTCTGTTTAAACACGTAGGAGATGACAAAGAGGGGGAGCCCCAATCTTGGCTCTCCCCACCATAATGCCATGGCATCTCTAGTACGTGCCAGATATTCGTATCGGGCACCTTTAAAACAACAACAACCAATCTTAAACTCATCTTCCCTTTGTAAAACTTAAGTTGCCTTCCATATTGCATATGCACCACTCGGGTGGGAGCTGGCAAGCTTTCTTACTCCAAGGCTTTCAACTCTAACTCGGATAAAGTGCCCCTCTCCAAGAGAAGACAGGTGGTGTAGTCCCAGTTGGGGTCCTCTCCTGAGCAAAGACCACATCAGTTGTGATGAATGAGATGTCGCGGTTTTGTAATGCGAACTGATCTCCCCTAGGAAGTGAGCCGGATCTCAAAACTCATTTCACTTGATTAGACTCCGTGTCTCCATGGTGGAAGGCAAGTCTTTCATCTAATTCAGCCACATAGGACCACCTCAGTCCCTCTGCCTCCCCTAGGCGGGAAGGAGCAAAAGATTTGTTTTCTGTGATGACAAGAAACAGTTTGAGGCTGTTGTCAATGAAGCAGGATACAAGCTTTTTGGTTTCTTGAAGGTAAATCTTTAAAACTAGGTGTTTGAGTTGGGAGTTCACGTGACAGGCTTCAGTGCAGAGCAGGAGATGATTATTTGCCCCTCAGTTGTTCCTTTATCTCTCAATATTTCATTATGATTTATACAAGGAAAGGCATTTCATATTCTTACTAATGAATTCTACTTGGAACTTTAGAATTCCAAAGAGTCTGTGTGTGTCTACATTCGTGTGTATGTGTGTATGTGTTGTGTGTGTGACAGAGACAGAGAGTATGTTGTGCTCAGGATCTATGTATGGTACCAGTTCATTACCATACATAGGGGAAAACAGTCCTTTATAAAGTCCTTATGTCATTACCGTAATTAAATTCTTTTGAACGTGGCCCAAGAGGAAATGGCTTACCTTTTATGAACATTGCTACTAACTTTCTTAAGCATAATCCACATATGAGTATTCGCACACAGGCTTGTTATATTGTTAAATGATAGAATAAATGCTTCTTTATTGTGCAAACTTTTGTAATTGGCAATAGGGAATACAATATTTTAATTTAAGTGTTATATTTTAAAATCTATTTATTAAAACACGTAGCTTATCAACTCCACTGGTGTCTCTGAAACAGATTCTCATCAGCACATTTACGAGAGCCAAACGTGCAACATGCCAAAACAATGTTTAGAAGCTACTGTCGTTCAATGACATGGAATATATTCAGACTTTAGGAGGAATTCCAAACTTTACAAGGTCATGTGAAAATGCAAATAGCTGCCTGTTTCAGCCTATGTGGAAGGCATCTGATTTCAAGTCAATCTGTTTAAATGTTTATTGAATGTCCATTATATATTGTACCAGGCACTGCTCCATTAATTAGAATTAATGGCAACTTTATCCAGCAGAAAGGGTAAAGGTATTCCAGGAAGAGGGAAGGGCATTCACATAGCTATAAAAAGTTGAGCAGGGTATGAAAGAAAGTAGAAAGTAGGGGGGTCAGAGACCAGATCACCAAAGGCCTTGTAGGCCAGGAGAGGGAGCTTGCAGTTGATCCCAGTGACAATGACAAATTACTCAAAAGCTTAAAGCGAGGGTATAATGAGTTGGTAAATAATTTAGTATATGGAAAACGAATTTGACTAAGCTTATAATGTAACCAGTTTTACCTTTGTTATCTATCATTTCACCTGAATTTGGATTTAAAAAATAGAAACCTAAATTAAGGTTAATTTTGGGATATCAACAACATTAATAACACTTCTGAGGAACAAAGTATGATCTCTGTGATAGGATAAGGATTTTTACCAAGGAAGAAGGTTGAGTATTGTCACCAATCTGGGGACATTTGTATTCAAGGAGCTGAAGCCACATTGGTGTCATATATAGTATGCGGGGACTCATGTTCTTCCTGATGCCCATTTAGTTTTCTTTGCGATAATGTAATTGTAATAGTACCTGTACTGTTAATGATGTCGTTCTCTGGCATTCTTTTGCACATTTAAAAATTCAAACTCCCCTCTTGAAGGGGTTAAGTTATATAATAGCCCCATTTCATAGATGAGAAAACTGGGGTTCAGAAAAGCCAAGCAACTGGCCCAAAGTCACACAGGAAATAAATGGCAAAGCCTGGACTCAAGACTGCTTTGACCGACTCCGAATCAGAACCGACTTCACTCTAGCAGATTTCAGCCACCAGCACAGTTTCTAGAGTTCTGCTCAGGCACACACATGTAGTCATTAGTTGCTCTATAACCTTGGTCTCAAATTGACAATCATTCTCAGAGATGACCTTATGCTGGAAGGCAGAGCACTGTTATCTGCAGGTCTCCCTGCCTGAATAGTCCACGTGGGTAGTCACCGGCACACAGTAGTTTCTTTGCAGTTCTTCCAAAGATATTTGTTTCTAAAATATTAAAAATTTCCTAGCGAATAGGATAGACTTTCTAATGCTGGATTCAAGAGTCCTCATCATTTTCTCAAAAATGGCTGCTCAAGTTCATTTACTAAGAATGAATTGTTATATAATGCTGAAACCTGCTTTTTAGTTGTATTAGGAAACAAGTCAGCCACGATGCCATTAATCCAGACAAGAGCACCCTAATTAAGTTTTGGTGAAGTTGGTAGAATTATTACTAAGAAAATGAGAGCTACTATATATGGAGTATGTCGGCTGGTGTGCTGAGGACTTCATGTAAGTTATCGTACACAATCTCACAACACCACCCCTATTTCCCACCTACTAGGGAAGGAAACTGAGTCTCAGAGACACTGAGTGAGGCAGGACGAGGCAATGCCTGTCTCCCAATAGTCAATCTCTAGCTCCCTGACTTTAGAGCCTGTGATTCTGAATGTGTAAATAAAATTTTTGCGATCTGTTTCCTCAGGGTTACATTTTAAGAGTAAACCTGAGAAGAACTTCAAACTCAATGTGTCTCTTTGATGACATGAAACAAACTGAGAAATAAGCCTTCATGTGACATGGCTGATACATTTTTTTTTTAAGTCAGGTTTTTTGCAAATATCAATGATAAAAAGAGTGACCTAAAAATTTTAACTGTAACAGCAACGATCATTGGAAACTGAAGAGTCAAATAAATATGTTATTTTCTCTCAGGCTCTGAAGGCTCAGTTTGATTCCTTCTTTCCCTTTTCTAAGGAAATCCTATACAGATGTAAAAAACCAAGAGGTGGTGGAGGAACCCTTCTAGCAAAAGATGGCACCTTCCTCTTTGAAGATTCAAGGTCAACACCCAGTTTTAGCATCCTAGCATCTGGGATGGTGTGTTAAGCTTTCTGATCACAACACCTGAAGAAGTCAAGTCACAAAGTGACTGACTGGCTTTGATTGCCTCTTAAAAAACCTTCAGAAAATCCATTTACATGAATGTATGACTGGGTGAATATATTTCAATGACTTTAGTGGAAAGGAAAAAAAGTGTCAAATCTGAGAAACTGAGATTTAGTCGCATTAAAATACAAACCCCAAACCCCCAAATAACAACAAAAACAGCAACAAAACTGTAAATGCACTTCTCTCAGCAGGACTTGTAAAAAAGGCAAAAATGAGGTGGATTATCATTTTTTGAAAATAGAAACTGTTGTCAAAAGGTTTTGTTGTAACAACTATTGTGATCACACAGATAACTAAAACTGACTTCTTAGGTTTCTGTCTCCTGGATATTGAATATCAAGCCTTGGAAAGGGAGCTTTTTATTTTTGATTAAAAGGCAATAACTTTTAAGTTTTGCAGCATGACAGAATCTCCGTTTTGCAAGGAATCTTAGATCTCCTCTGGTCCAGTCCTTGTCCGACCTGCGATTCCCTGTGACAGTCGCCCTCACCTGCTCTGTGCGGGTGTGACGGTGTGACGGCTGCGCCTGTGCCAGAGAACCCGCCTGGAGAGAATGTCCTTGCTCTCAAGGCTCACAGAGCCCCGGCAGAAGCTCTCTGACAAGGAGGAAGCTCTTCCTTATACTGACCCCAAACCACTTCCTCTGCTGCTGGGTCTTCCCCTGAGGGCAGCTTAGGGCATGTCTTGCCCCCACCCCTCTCTTGTGACGTCCTTTTAACTGCTGCCGGTTTTATCTCTAACTTAGCAAACTTATTTAGGTATGCTTTTCTGATGGACTATAATAACCCCATTTCTAAAATCTCCTGGAAACCAACTTTACCATCCTCCTGATTCCCTCACTATTCAGTTAAATTAATGTTTGACGTGTCCATTCTAGATTTGTGAAACAGTTTTCAATTTTTGGAAATTAGACTTTGACAACTCCTTTACTCTGAACCTTGTCTTTATATTAGTGCAAAGATTAATGCCAACTAAAATTCCTCAAGAATGAAATTACGTCAAACCAATGTGTAATGAGTAAGACTCGCCAGCATATCCCAACTAATAAATTATAAAGGGATGGTATGGGGTATTTTGGAGACAGCTAAATTTAGACAAAATAATCAGGGTATATGGTCTTCAGAGAATATGATCTGATAAATGAACAAGACAAACAGAGACTCACATACACGAATGACAGTTTAGTGGTGACCAGAGAGAAAGCAGGGAGGGCGGAGGGTAAAGGGGGTCAAATATATGGTGACAGAAGGAAATTTAGCTTGGGGTGGTGAACACACAATGCGATATACATGATATACTATTGAACTGTATACTTGAAACCTATATAATTGTATTAACCAATGTTACCCCAGTAAATTTAATTAAAAAATGGATGTCGAAATATATAGTTGAGTAAACTTTACAGAAGAAATAAGGGGGCATTAGGAGCATAGGAAGGAGCAGCAGGAAAGAAGGTGACGATTGATTGGTGGGTGGGCGCCTCTTTCCCCTCGTCCGTCTGTCTGTACTCTCTTCTTGAAAACCGGACCTTCACAGAGTGAGTGCCTGACATCCCGAAATTAAGCCTCTCTCAGTGTGCTCACAGCTCTGTCGGGGGAAGGGCGCTGACGGGAGCATCTAGTGTGTTTACCGGGCACAGTGCGCTCCAGCAAAGACAGCTGCATCAGACTATTCGAGCTAGACAACAGCAACCTGAAAATATCCTCTGATTTCTCTCTAGTTTGGTCTGTGCTTGCCAAAAAGCATTGAATGATAATTTTGTTTTCCGAGGAGGGCTTTCGTAGGAGAACCCGCTGACTAGCTGATACTGGTCTCCCGGAGCACAACCACACTGCTGTGTGCTAGTAACAGGGGGTCTCCGAATCTGCGAGGCTCAGGATCTCTTCCTGGACTGTGGTGGCCCCACTGCAGGAATGGCAGCTGGCATGTTTCAATGACACACATGTAATTAAACACACATCTGCTGAGTGCTCACTCTGCATCAGACATCATGGGCGCTGACGGGAAAAGGATTCCGAAGTCTCCTAAACATGCAAAACTGCAGTCATTTTGAAGTGGAATTTTACCTAAAACTCCAGAAAAGTTTCTGTGAAGTTTTTGGGGTTATCTCTGAAGACTGTCTTGTTGTTTGTTTGCTATGTTTTAAAAGGACAAACTTGAGGATTTAAAAAATTCGTAGAAAAGAGCCAAGAGAGAGCAGGGGCATGGAGATTTCATAAAGGGGCTGCAGCCACCATGCCCCGGGGTGGCAGTAGGGGAGGCGTCCCGCCCACGACTGGAGAGTTTGACACCTCTTCACTGTATGGGGAGAGATGAGACAGACTAGATAGCGATGAAGACAAGACTCGGGGGCTTGATGTCAGAAAGTTGAAGGAACTTTCACGTAAGAGCTTCTATTTTCCTTATTAAATACAAAGTGAAGGATTTTACTAAAATGAGGGTAAGAGTTTCAGAGGAAGGATAAAGTCAGAAACTGGAAACCTGTGCTGTGACTAAAGGGAGAGGGTCTGAAACTCTGAAAGTGCTGAGGGTTTCACCATACTCTGACGATAGCAAGATAGTCTACAGCTGTTTCCTGGATGCAGGGAGAAGTGAGACTCCTAGATCAGAGCCAAAGGACCTCAATACTCATGACGGGCAAGCAGCCTGAGCATGACGTTGGCCTCAGTTCCCCTTGCCCCCAAGTTCAGTGGGGTGGTACAGATGGGCTCAGAGAGATGCCTGCGCACACAGTGGGGGTGCATTACAGGAAGAGAACTCAGAGTTCAGGGAACCCAAGTCTTTTATAACGGGTAGAAAGCAGGTCTACCCTTTGCTCTGGAGGAAGATACTATCTTTATCTTCCAAAACTGCAAGCAAACCTGCCCTTTGTTCGAGACAGATGCTATTTCTATCTTTCAAGGCTGTTCACTAGACAAACATCTTTGAAAAAAGTTGGGAAACATGGGCAGTCAGTGCCTGCTCGCAAGATATACAGAAATTTGAGAGACACCTGCTGAATTATCTTCCAAAGGAAATGTTCAGCAGACCAAACCTGTTGTTATTGGTCACCTAAACATTTGAGTTATCAAGCTCATTTAAAAATGAGCTTCTAAAAAAAAAAAAAATCTCCCTTCAAATATCATCACTGAGCCAATGTCCTTATACAGGGAAGTGATAATTCGGTAATCATTTTCAAATGATCCAAGAAACATCTCTCCAAGATGACGTTCATCTTTGTGGACTGTGATTCAAAAAGAGGAGTCCAACTGACTTCCAACTCAGAGTTCTTGCTCTCTTTTTAAATGGGGGAGTTCGCCAAATGCTCTTTTGAAAACCAGACCCTCAGCAGGTTGCCCTGCAGTTGTGGGCCGGTGCCACTGCTGGATCTCGGACCCACCCGGACCCACTGTGTCACCATCTGCATTTTTTACAAGATTCCTAGGTAATTTGTAGGTAATTTTAATCTGAATTAAAGTTTAAAAAGAACTGATTCAGACTCTGCAGCAGGGCAGGCAAACTTTTTCTGTATCGGGCCAGACAATTATCCCAGGCTTAGCCGGCCACCCAGACTGCAGCCATTACTCAGCTCTGCTGTTCTAGGCAGAAAGCAGCCAAAGATAATAAGTAAACAATGGTCCTGGCCAAATTTGGCCCCAAGGGCTATAGTTCTGACCTGGCTCTAAAGTATTGTTTTGGATTAGCAGTTACTTTTGAAAAAGAAATAAGTAAGTGTAACAAACTTTGAATTTTAAGGACTTGGTGTTTTGTGAACGCTGCGGGCTTCTACGCCTCACGGCCTGTTTCTTTGCAGCTGCTTAGAACACACTACTTAACTACCAATTCCCCGATTTTTCTCTACACTGAGAACAAATCACCAGTTAACAGTGTGTAAAATCTGCTTTTTCCTCTTTTTGATATTTGTGGTGACATTTGCACATGCCCAGATGCTGATTCTACTCCGTTTCCTTATGATTGGTCAAAGATAGTAATTTGGCTGTCTCAAAAAGTTAATTTTCTCGCAACCCTACGAGGTAATTTGCTTGGGCCAGCATATAATGTCTGCTTGTCTTGAGCCTATTTTCCTTTTGCCAATATTTACTTTGCTATTTCTAATACGAAGATGGTTCTCTTTGCCAAAGATGATGGAAGCAAAGGAAAGGGCCAGCGGGGAGGGGAAATTAAGGATGCTGAAATTAAGGATGAAGCAGGCAAAATGTGGGGAATTTAGGGCCTTAATATTCAGAGCTGTATGAGAGAAAAAGGATAAACACAAGAACATGAAAGAGGAATACCATGCACATCACTAATTAGAACTACTAATTAGAATTAGTACATTACTAATTACTTACTATTACCATAGCGATATATTAAAGCTGCAAAAGTGTTGAAGCTCACGATTTGTCTTATTACTTTTAACTAAAAAAGTGAATCTTTTCAGACTGTATAAACTCACAGACCTGTATTAAAACTATTAACAAGTAACTTGGCTTGTTTTTTCTATCAGGATTAAGAGTGATAAAAACAACTTGAAATTCAATTAAAGCCCAAAGCAAGAAGGATGTGGGAATTTTCTGTATTTTTTAAGGACCTTTCATATAAATGTCTTCTAAGTTTATAAATTTCACAGGCAATAAATAATTTTCAAAAGGAGCTCCTTAAAAATTCTTATCTGTAGAGACTGAAGAGGAAGCAAAAGGAAATTGAGTCAACATTTCTTTTTGGTGATATAAGTTTTCATGGCCGAGGAAAGACTCGCCAGGGTCCTCAGGGCCTGCGGGTCTCCCCGGTGGGCACACAGCTGCGATCTGACCTGCTGCACCTGCATTTTCCCCGGGAATACATGTGGCAGCCTGTTAGGGATTATTAGTAGCACAACAAACGTTATACACAAGAAGTGCAGGGCTCTGAAAGTGTCAGGAGAATGGTTCCATATAACCCAAGGGTCAGCCAGGGCTCCCATGGCCTGAATCTTATTTCTTGCTTTAGCATCACTGCTTCAGAGATACCGAATACCACCATCCTAACAAAAGCCAATGTTTCTTAAGTTTTATTATGTACTAGGAAGTGTGCTAAGGGCCTTGAAAACATTATCTAATTTAAAATTTCAGCAAGTGAATTGATTACCCCAATTTTATAATCGGGAAAAGAGAGGCTGATAGAGACAATGGCTAAGCTATAGGAAGTACCAGGCGGCAGAACCCGAGCTAAGGAAGAAAAACAAAAGCTGAGAGGTCGAGAGATGGTCCAAAGGAAGAAAAGTGTTAGGGAAAAAGAAAAGAGCAAAAGAGGAAGTAGGAAACTTAAAAAGGTATTTAGGAAGTGGGTTGAAAAAAAATCAACTAAAAATATAATAAAAATATAATATACATTTAAAACACGGTCAAAGATCACAATACAATCTGCCAGTGGGGTAGGAATATATGAAAAGGATGCACCAAGTAATTCTCTCAGGCCACTAGAGTGACACTGGGTACGTAATACCCACTGGCCTAACAGATTTAATGTGTAGCTGACACTCTTCTCATGATGCCTGTAACAGACAGTGCGTGGCACATATTAGGCACTCGCTAAGTTTTTGCTGAGCGAACAAGCACATGAATGTGTGTCCACAAATGTTTCCCTCAGGGGCCAGCATATCCGTTTGATGAGAAACACACATTTTCTGAAATGCTTTCAGATCCTTACGTTTGTAATAATAATGAGACTAGTTGGCATTTGTTGAATGCCTTCTCTATATGTGTCAGGAATTGTTCTATGATCTCGGTATGTACTAAATCATTCAATCTTCTCAGCAAACTTGGGAGAAGGGTGCCATTACGATTTCCACTTTAAAGAGGAGAAAATGGAGGTAAACAGACAGAACTGCACAAAATCCCCAAGCAGTAAGTGGCAGAACGGGAAGCGAGCCACGCAGTCTGGCTCCAGGATCCATGGTCTCTACCGGTGTGTGTCCACGCAGTGGTTAAGAGTGCTTTGAGAATTGAGGGATATCAGAGAATTCTAGGTGAAAGGGATATTAGGAATAATTCATTATCTCACTTTACTGGTTGCAAAGCTGAGGCCCAAGGAGGCGCCGTCTCTCGCACACGGCCTCAGAGTTAGCGGGTACGCCAGGCCCAGCACGGAGAGCGTCTCAGAGGCCCTGCCCAGGTCTGTACTCCTGAGACCACACTGCTTCCTATAACCCAGTCGAATAGAGCAAAGCTCACATTCGAAGACCTAAAAACTGTTCCTCAGCACTATATTACTCACTGTATGGATAAAGCACACAAACACACACGCACACACACACGCGCACACGCAAAACCATTGATAATAAAATGAGAACAGACCATAGAAGGGTTTTTTGAAGGAAATCAAATCCTGAAACAGGCACCCCTTGACCCCGCAAAAGGCTCATTAATTGCCAACAAGGCTATGGGAGAACATTTTTGCAAAATTTTGCAAAAACAAGGTAGAGACGTGGAAGATGGAGGAGAAAGATAGCATGAGCATCACTGAGGACAGAGAAGGGAGGCGATGAAAAGTGACTTGTGGGAGATTTGGGGAAGGCGCTTTTCACACAGGCCTTTAGATGTTTGGGTGACCTTCTTGGAAAGTATAAAAGGATTTTCTTTTAAACAAGACATTCAAAATAACGGTTTAAATAAAACTAGTGTTCAAATTCCTAACAGACCTTTATTACAAACAAACAGCAAACGAACAAAAAAAACCGGACTGTGTCTACACGCGTGAAATGAACGGGTTTGGCACAGCTCATCCGTCCCTTTTGGAGGTGTCTAAATGACAGCGCACACTGCTGCTAGGTCTAGCTGTGACGATCAATACTGAGTGTAAAGATGGACAAAATGAGTGGAGACAGCTGCCCTCCACTTGCCTTGTCTCATATATCAACGGTCTGATTTCTTCTGGTTTTAATAATATTCCTCAGCCAGAGTGATTCCTACAGCTTAGCAAATTGGCCCTGCGCTTTGTGACTCAGAGAAGCTTCAGTTGGGAGAAGGAGGTGGATGAACCAATGTCCCCAGCAAAGGGCTGCTCGTCACGGGAGCATCACTGTCCACATATCCTCCCACCATCACCAAGGCATAGGCAGTAAGATTCTCACATTCATGCTAATCTTTGGGAATCTTCTTTTCTGACCCAGCCCCTACCAACAATGTCTAATTTAAACAGGCTTCTCCTTAATAACATATTTATTTTTATTAAATCTCAGTGGGCAGGAGAAGAAGAACTTAGTGTGATACTGGGGTTTGAACAAGACGGATCCTAGGCCCCTAACCTCCTCAGGGCAGTGCTACCCAAAGGCTGCCGGAATTCCAGGGGGCAGAAGAAAAAGCACTGATGAGGTGAGGATGGACACTGCCTTATCTGTTTAGCAGAACTGATCAGTCGATAGACTTTGCCATGTTTTGATCATGCGGTTTTCTTGGTATAAAAGTTCAATAGTCAATACAATTCAATCATTTCTGCATAATCGAATTTCACCTAGGAAAATGCAAAAGAGCTAGCTAAAAAAAATTTTATCCCAAAATTCCCATGATGACGTGCTAAACACAGTCTTGACTCATTTGTTTGGTTGTACAATTATATAAACTAATTGGGCTTAGTGTTTCAGCAAAGACTTATACACAAGTGCTTCTGGATCTACACTATTGGGTGTTGTCACTAAGGCATTTTTAAGAAGGAATAGGCATTTCTACTCAGAAATAGCTGCAGGTACATTCACATCAGATATATAATTTTAAATGTACTCTGCTAACCACTTCAATTATCTTTGGAACTCAAAAAAGTGCCAGAGAGTGAGAAGTGACCATCTGGTAAATCACATCAATGAATTTAACAAAGAGTCTTTAAGGAACTGAAAATCTATGTCAACATAATTTTTCGAGTTCCCCAGTAGAGGGCAACTTCTACACACTTTGACAGTTAAAGAAAAAATATGCACACATCGGTAAGAACTACTGTATGTTTAAGATAAAATAACATAGTTTATGCCTGTGAATAGATTTTCACTAACAGGTAGCTGCAAAATGTCATGAAATTGTAAATATGTAATTAGGAATTGAGTGTATTTAATAATGAGTAATTAATACTTTATGGTTAATATAAGTAATTGCAGAAACTTTAAAGTAGCAGCCATTTAGGTGACAATGACAGAATTATCAGTAACTGAAATATAAAGGGTAAATGATGAGTGTGCTGATCCTTAGTAAACATTTAGATTGAGTTTCATTATGACGAATTCCAAATATAGCTAACACGAACACAGGAAGTCTTACTAAGAACAGACAAAAAAGGGAGGGGGTCAGAACACAGATATCTCAAAGTAGAATCAAACGTCTTTGTTATTATAAACTTTGAAGTAATACTTATCAGTGTTCATGTTTTAAATGACATCAGATATAAGAACATTACCTTATATATATTTATGTATAGGCAAATAGAGTAAAACTCTATAATACATCTCATTACTATACAGATTGACATAATGTGACACGTTCTTATTCATTCACTCATTCAACACTTACTTATCGAGCATTGATTATGTGCCAGATACTACTCTAGAAGTCAACGACACAGTGTGACAAATCTGACAAAATTCTCTGCCTTCTTGGAACTCACATACCCCAGATGAAAAATAATGTTTCATAAAGCTTTCTGAAAACAAAAGCCTATAAAATAGAAGCTTACAATGTTTCATAATGCTAGCTTTTCTCCCTACCCCACCCCCCAAAATAATTAGTTTTTTTTAATATAGAGAAATATTACAAGGAAAAATGAAATGGCTCATAATCTTAATACTTGAGGAATCCTTGTTAATCTTAAATAAAGTAATACATGAATTTGATTAGAAAAATTTGAATTGTATAGAAAAGTAAAAAATAAAAGGGAAAATATCTAGCATTCTACTCTCTCCAGACACGTTAACAGTTCCCTGTGACTCCTTCCAGGAAAGAAAATAATACACCAGTACCCATCCATCCCTCTACCCACCCACACATCCACCAAGCCTTCTTAAATTATTCAAATTTATACAGTTTTCTTAAGACCGTCATATTATATACATTATTATGCATTTGGCTTTATTTTTTCTTACTTCACCATATTTCTTAAATTGTTTTTTGTGAAAAAATATGTAAATGCATCTCATTCTTTTATTTAACTCATTTTTAAATATATAAGTATTTTATAACATACCATCTCTTAATACCTCAAAATTCTAGTTTAAAAAGTGGTCGTACAATTTTATCTGATATTGATAAACACTGTGATATGTGGCGTTAATAACTGTAGTTTAATCTGTGAGGACTAGGAATTCACAGACTTTAAAAAGAAGCCTGGAAAAAAGATCTTTCACTTATTACAAAGCAGCAAATTAAAAAATAAAAGGAATCAGCATTGGCTCTGCATTAAAACCTTAATAATAACTCCATTAATACATACACAATAGAGCAATCTTCTGAAGAGTGTCTTTGATTGTGAATTAAGTAATTTTTCATTAGTAAATTTTTATAGTAGTTCTGTTATACAATCAACATTATTTGAGTTCTACTTAAAATTTTCAAGTAAACATGTAAGAATTACTTTATCTCATTCTATTTATAACACTGCTTAAACTACATGTTTACTACAGTGGCATATTTGATATGAAAATGGGATCAGAATTTTTAAATTTACAAAAATTGTACGCAAAATGGAATAGAAAGCACTAGGTGGCGCTGTGGGACCTTTCAGATAAACCAGCGCAGCGAAGTTCTGCTCTTGAATTAGCCCTGTGGCTGATTCTCTCCATTTAAATGCACATTAAGTAGTTATTCTAGATAAACCAATGTCATGTAAATAATAAAAGTGACAAAATGCAAAAGCAAAGCTTTGATAGATGACCTCTTTCAGGAAGACATGACCTCCTTTCATACTTATATACTCTAACTCCTACATTAAGCTATTAAAAATATCCTTATATAATAAATGTCATTTTTGAGGTAGGCTTCTAAATTGATTGTTATTTTTCACTTATCTTAAAAGTTATTTTATTCATATGTCTAACAATAAAAAAATCAGCAATTACACATTCTTGTCAAATAATTTTCAATTAGGTGATTTCCTATATCACAGTATATACTACAATCTTCTTGGTTTTCATTTTTCTATTTTCCCTAGATGTCACTACTTGTTGTAGAGCTGTTAGTTCAAATGCTGACAATGGCCAGAAAGAATGACAAGTAAATGTATGAATCAGGTCACAAGTAAGATAATTGGGAATGGGGCAACCTAGAAAAAATATAGAGCTTATGCATTCAAATTGAGATCAAAGACAAAACACACACACACACACACACACACACACACCCCACTCTGCAGGCCAAAGAACGCACATCTGTGGGCTGCATGTGGCCTGTGGGCCACTCATTTGTGACCTCTGACCAAGCCCAACATGTCCCCAACCATTAATCTATGAGCGACACATCTTAAAAGATAACCCAAGAATTTTAGTTCAAATGAAGACATGTGAATGATTTTTCAGCTATCCTAGAATGTTTCTTTCTTTCTTTTTTTAAAATCACATTTGATTGTCCCTCCTTAAAGATAGAAATTCCTAATGATTCAGGAGATAAACTGTAGTGGTTGAGAGCGATAATTCTCTAAGATGAGTTACTGGTTTAAAGAAAAGCCGAGATTTAGCAGCCTTTTCCCATCAGCATGGTCTTCCTCTCCCTGCAGGAACTTTTATGATTGTGAGGGGAAAAAATGAAGTATTTAAGGATAGATATATAGGATTAACATAAATGAAAAAAGGGCAGAATTTATTCTTATTGACGTGATGGTGGAACTTACATTATAGGTATGAAGTGTGATTATAGGTACAAGATGTGATGAAAAGAAATGACAATAAATTTTAGACAAATTCAACAAAACTCATGTAAAGACATTTGTTCTCTGTCGTTGAGAGAAGCCAAATTTGTTTTTAAATGATGCCTTGTTCCAAATGTTTTAGCTGTCTTCAGAAAGAGCTCACGTGCCACATAAGAAAATAAAATCAAATCACGTCATTTCTGAACTGGAAGAGAGCACAGAGATCATCAATCCTCTTGTTACTTTCGCCACACCTCACAAAACCAGTTCTTCTTGAAAGACTGGAGCAGTGAAGCTGCAGTGTCCAGGCGAGGCTGTGTCACAGAAAGCGAAGTGACCGGATGCTCGGATGCTCGCAAGAAGCCATGAGGGAATGACAATGTACTTTAAAAAGGGAATGAGCCTTACACCAGTAATCAAGGCAAAAATGTCCTGTTTCAGGAATTTCTAATACTGTCTAAACGACCACAAGGGTCTCTGCTAACACTAAAAATCACTTGGAAGTTTTTGAGAAGTGAATGGGTTCAAACACGGGTCTGTGGAAGAAGTGATGAAAAACAAATGGGCTACACTGAGTTCCTTCCGTCCACTTTTTAGACTGCCTGCAGTGCCCTCTCAGACGAGGTGTTCGACTTGATCAGCATCCCGTTTTTAAAATCGCGTGTCTTTTTCTAAAGCGGCCAATTCTTACAGTGCGGTCTGGGGACCCAGGGAGTCCTAAGACTGTTTAGAGGGGTCGGCGAGATGAAAACCACTTTCATGATAATACTAAGACATCATCTGCCTTTGTCACCCTCACTGTCTCACAACTGTACAGGGGAGTTTTCTAGAGGCTACAGGACACGTGACATGGAAAGATTTGATACAGAAACAGAGATGAAACTCCCGCTGTCTTGTGTTAAGCCAGACATTAAAGAGATTTGCCAAATATAAAACAATAATACTCTTCTCACTAGTTTTTCTTTTTCTTTTGGAAAATACTGGTATTTTTCATAAAAGTAAGTATGTTTACATAGCATGGGGTTTATTGTCATTTTTAAATGAATGCATAATTTCTCAGCTTTAAATTCAAATAAGTCAAGTACAAATAGATATAACTGACATAAATCAAAGCTCCCCGTGGTCCTCAACAAATTTTAAGAATGTAAAGTGGTCCAAAAAATTTGAAACACTGTTCTTGAGGTAAGCTGCCCACATCTTAGTCTAAATCAATTCTATCAGGGTGCTTTCTTCTAAATACTGATGTGAATCTCAAACTTCCATCAAATGAGACTTTGTTAGAGGCAGGAAAGGAAGAGAATGTTGGAGCAGGAAGCACTTCTTCGGGCAAGGAGGCCCAGCTCGCTGGATGCAGTGGGGTGAACGCTGGCCGCGAGCCACGGGCTCAGGCGAACCGATCTCGGTAGAAGGGGGAATGCAAAGGGAGGAGGGAGGTGTGATGGCGAATGTTTTTAAGTTTATTATTATTTTTGATTACAGTTGACATTCAATATCATTTTATATTAGTGTCAGGTGTACAGCACAGTGGTTAGACATTTACGTCACTTATGCAGGGACCCCCTGATTAGTCTACTATCTGCCTGGCACGATATGAAGCTGCTGCCATGCTACCGACGATACTCCCTGTGCTGTCCTTTACGTCCCCGTGAATACCCTGCAACTGCCAGTTTGTACTTCCCGACGCCCGTACCTTTTCCACCCGCCCCCCTCTCCTCGCCTTCCCTCTGCCAACCATCAGTTCAATACCAAATGTTTTTATTCTAAAATTTAGCCTGGGACCAATGCTATATCTCGGAAGGGACAATTTTTCTCCCACCTTCTCTTACCTCTTATACTGTGGGAGACTCCAACTCAATCTCCACAGGGAAATGCAATCTTTCACTGGTTTCCCACCAGCCTTTCAAGACCAGTCATGGCCTACAACATCCTATATGATGCTGCTCCTGCCTACCTCTCCCTCTCCCTCTCCCTCTCCATCTCCATCTCTCCGCGTCCTCTATCTGGCTGTCCATGCTCCAGCCACAGGGCCCGTGGTCCATTTCTTTGACTGCGCTATGATTCCTTCCACCTACAGATCTTAGTTTTCTGTAAGTCATCATGGAAGCCTTCCTGTCAAAATCAGTTTCCCCTGACTATACACTCTCAGGACATCATGGATCTCACCTGCGGCACTTACTGCACCTCTATATTTATTTGTGTGATTCTTTAATTAATACCTGTGTCTCCTCTACTAGGCTGTAAGCTTTATGAGGTAAGGACCATGCCTATTTTCACTCCATCTTGTATTCCCTAGCATCTCCAACTTGTACCTGCGAAAATGCCTGAGACATAGCAGGGGTTTAACTAATATTTTTGAACGGAAGAACACATGATTTCTTGCTTCTAAGACTGATGAATAATTATATTAATAATAATAGAAGGTAGTATTTATTGAGCATACCTGCCAGATACTGTTCTATATACTTTGCAAGTGTTAATATAATTATGAAAACAAGCCCATGGAGAGATAAAATTATTATTACCACTTACAGATGAAGAAATTGGGGTACACAGAGGTCAGCTAATTTGCCCAAGGTCAAACAGTGATTTTCGAGGTCAGCATATGAATTCAAACAGTTTGATTCCACAGCCCCATAATGTCACCCGTTGTATGTTCAGCTAACCTCCATTTCTAAGGTTGAAATTCAAAATTAAGTTTCACAGAAATCAACAACTGACAAACTTTAGAAAGCTAACTTGCAAACTGACCAGTGATTCTAACGGGGAACTGTGAACTATGTTCTGTATGTTCTGAAATTTAGAAGCATTAAAAAAATGACAATGAACGGCCACTTTTGCATTCGCACGTTAGAAGCTTTTTATGTTTTGTTGGTGGAAAGAGAAAAAGATCTGTGCGTCCTGTTTCCTCCACAGAGGGCAGTTCGGGAAATCACGACAGAAACACGGTTCTCCTCCACGAGTCTAAAACTAGGTCGCGTGCGCGTTCGGGTTTAGAGAAAATCCTCTGCCCTGTGAGAAATTACACTTCTCCTTAAAAGGGAAGTGAATCAAAACAAAGCATAAACCCTCAGAATTAAATAGATATATGTCCCGCTCTCCATTTGGTTTAATTTGAATTAAAAATTCAGCTATGTTTATTTCTTAACTAATGCAGGTTTTATTGGCATTAACCTGGTCATTTGAAATTACAGATTAGTCTCGTGAGTCTTTAAATGCAAAACATAATTGTAGTGCAAATCTATTTTTTATGTTATCACAGCATTCTTAAAAATACATATCACTATAAGGCAAATAAGATGAAAATCTAGGAAAACTACTAATTCTAACAATGAATCGTCTAAAACCTAATACCCCGTATCGTCATGTTTAAATTAAATTATGTAATATTAGTATCTTTGTAGTTTCAGTCAGTAAATAATTATAGGACCTACTCCATGTCAGGCACACCCTAGAGGTTGGGAAAACAATATTCAAGGAGGCCTGGTCTCTCTGCCTTAAAAGATATTACAGCCTAATTGTGGCAAAGTAAAAAGGCAAAGGCCAGATAACGGGGTGAGGAAAGGCTGCTCGCCTCACCTAGCTGAGCGAGGGGTTCCAGAAGGGATGCCATCTAAACTGACACCAGAATGATGAGCAGGAATGGCCAAGAGAAGGGTTGGGTGGAGGGTACCTAAAAATGGTCTGGGGAGGAGGAGGACAGAATGTACAAAAGGCTCGAAGGCAAGAAAGTGTGTCCATGGTGTTGAGAGAGCAAGACGGACATGGTGAATGGGACTCAACAAATGCTGCTCTCATGACGAGAATCTCACGAATTCCTCATGAAAAGATACCAACTAGCCTTCTCATCTTCTAGTAAATAAACAGAAATGTCAATTAAATTAAGGAATACCTCAAAAAGTGCCAATTGGAATTCAACTTTCCTCAGCACTAACTTAAATATATATATTTAAGTTAAATATTTATATGTGTGTGTGTGCACGCACGCGCACGTGCACACACACACACATAACCAAAATGTCAGCAAAACCAAATATTACCAGTGCTGCTAAGTTGAGAGATGGTTGGAGTGGAAGATAGGATAGATAATATAAAGTTAGGATCTTAAGACTCTCCAAATCTTCTGCTGGCAAATGCTTTGTTCTCTGAAGAATGTTTATTACTATAGTAAACGTACTCCTTCTGGAATTTTTGTTATTTAGCAAGCAGTTATTTCTATTTGGAAATGGAAAATTCAAAGATCCGAGACTGCTCACTATATGGTAATCTATATGGCTTGTATACTGGTGCCGTCTGCTGGGCCCCAAGTCATCAATTATGTATAGAAACGTACAGTTACCGCAGAAGCCAGTGTCGTGGGCCTGTCAGGGGTCTCTTAAGAGGAACAAAAACATTTGATTGTGTCATCCTTTAGAAAACACAGCTTAGGTGAAAAGAGGAAGATCTTTGAAAGGAAATATGAGTAATCCTCAATACATATATTGACTTCTTATAAAAAGTGAAAAATGAATTTTAAAAATGTACTTGAAATGAAACCAGAAATATAACTAGGGAAAAGTCCTCAGAAATAGATATGAGAAAGGCTGACATCACTTCATCAAAACCACACACTTTAGAATACAAATTCGTTCCTTATATGTTTGAGGAAAATAACTAATGGGGGTCGCCAAGCTCCAACCTCTCTGCACCAAATTCGGTGGATTCAGTGTTTGCAACAAGCAGTAATCACATTATCTGAAATAAAATGTCTTGTAATCCCCAGACCTGGCCGGCTTCCGAGGTGTGAGTTTTCCTTCTAAATGAATGAAGCGTGTTTACGGACTGACTGGGAGCACACAGCGATGAAGACTACCACGAAGAAAATGCAATCTAAGACATCTTATGGAATTTTCCCTATTATACCAAACGCAGCAAAAGCTTTCACTGGGATTTCAATAAATTTAGTTCTACACATTGCTGCAGAAATTTAGTTATTCTCCCTACCTCTAGTGGATAGTTGGGGTGGCAGCTGGTGTGTTTTGTATTTAAAAAGGGAAAAAGAACTCTTGTTCTCTCCCAGTCCCTACATAATTATGCTTGAGAAAATTTGGAAAAATGATTTACTTTAAGTAAAATGACTTTATTTCCTTTCCTGTAAGGCATCTGACATGCTTTTAAACATCTAAGAGTAAGAGCTGTGTTTTCGAAAAGCATACAGATGTCTTCTAGAGGAAACTACAGTACATGAAAACATATCATTTAAACTTATGGAAATTTAAATACACATGCTCAAAAGAATATCCTCATTCTTCAACACTTTCTGGGTAGAATTTTTAATGCCTGGTTTCTATAAAATAATTTAGGTGACATGTCAATATTATGAGGTAGACAAAGATATCATAATTTTGTATTACTTTAAAGAGTGTATCAGTTTCACCTTGTCATTTCTATACAGGTTAGATCACATGTCATATTATTCAGCCAAATTCTGTAAAATTGAAAGCTATTTAAAAATCAGGGCTAAAACATTAGGAAATGCCTGTAACTGATAAAAACAAAATCAATTTCCTTATGTCTTTGATTTAAAAAGGGAATAATTTGCTGATCATTCATAGAAACTGTAATTTAGCAAAACAGATTCCCATGAATGCTAAAATATTTGATTTTCTCAGCTCTTATTTTTTAAGCAAATGATTTCTGCCAGTTTGAATGTGAAAAATTCCAACTTATTTAAACACACTGCAATTCACATGATATGTGATACAGGACACAAAATACATGACATGACACATCAAATTAGCTACTTGTTACTAATATAGTCTGTTAAAAAGGACAAAGCTTACAGTTCCATAACTAATATAGTTAAGTTGACTTACGTATTTGGCTTAATTGAACATTTTGCAAATTCAGCTAAGAAACTGAATTGAGACTATTTAAAAATGCTCTTCACTATGAATTTCTAAATTCAAATTTTATTACACACATGAAACATGAAGGAAATCTTCGGTCACCTCTCTACTGCATTCCAGGTGCTTTATATAAATTATCTCACTTAATTCTCGGAAATAAATTATTGACTATTGCTCCAAGGAAGTAAATGACTGGTAGGAGCAGCTTCTTTGGAGAGAGCTGTCGTTGGACTTTGCACCCATCCACTCCCCTCCTTGAGAGGGTTCCCACCCAAGGTGAGTGAGGGGAGCTACAGAAACCTGCTTGGAGAATGAGTCCCCTGAAACGAAGGCAACGGGAAAGGGAGCGCCAGTGAGCACCTAAAGCCGAGAGGCTGAAAGGACAGAGGAGATACAGTGGGAGCAAACTGCAAGTCCTCCACTGGCCAGGCGGAGGCATGTCAGTTGTCCTACAGGTCAAGTAATTCAAGTGAAGGAACTGGACTTGAGTCACTCTGGCCAGGACTCTGCCCTCAGAAGTCACTAAAAGCCAGGAACTGTGGCTGCAGTTTTAAGAGAATCAGCGCCCATGCCAGGCAATGTTTTGTTTGGATGTTCCTAGTGACGCAGAATCTCTGAAAACCCCATAGGAGCATCCCGGCAAGAGAAGGAGCTAGCCTTTGTAGACGTGCCAACTCAGAGCGCTTCGAAGCCAGATTGCCGCCCAAGACACACTAGACCTTGTCCTTTCTTCTCTAATCCTTCCTTCCCCCAAGTGCCTGATCGTAGAGGGGACAAAAGCAGTGGCTCAAGAATGGGAGAGGAGGTGGACCTAGGATGAGAAAAGAAACTCATCACGATTCTCACTTCCCTAATGCAGATTACTGATCATGAGTTGACAGAGGAGGAGAAGAGAAGGGAAAAGCTTTCGATTGCATATGAGACGAGTTTTGACATTAGACTGGACTAAGCTTTTTTCTTTTTTATTGAAGTATAACGAACAGCATACATTTTTACACAAACACACACACGCACACACACCTGAGTAACCACCACACAGATCCAATCATAAAACACTTCTAGTTCATCCAGGTGGGTCCCTCACACTTCCTCCCAGTCAATGCTCACCGTGCCAAAGTTATCACCATAGGTTAATTTTTCTTATCTTGAACTTCATATACGTGAAATCGTACATATGAACTCATCTGTGTCTGGCTTAATTTGCTCAATACTCTCTGTGTGAGATTAACTATGTTTTGGCGGGGGGGGGGAGCAGCTCATCTTCTCCATTCGTTTTTTGTTCTATTGCATGACTACATCACAACTTATTTACCTACTCTCCTTATAATGGACTTTTGAGGGTTCCCCCCCCCATTTTGCTTATTAAAAATTTCTATAAACCTTCCTAAACATGTCTTCTGGGAGAAAAATGTGCTCTTTTCTGATGAATTATATCTGAGAGTGGAATTGCTGGGTCACAGTTCAGGCATATGCTTAGCATGAGCAGATATTACTAAACAGTTTCCCAGACTTGAAGTACTTGAACCATTTCCCCTAGCAATGTTATGAGAATTTCAGTAACTACACATCTGTATTAGTACCTGATATTGACAGTCTTTTAAGATTTTAGCCATTCTGATGCATGTGTAGTGGTATCTCATTGTGGCTTTAATTTGCATTTTCCTGATCACTAATGATGTTGAGCCTTTTTCATATGCTGATTTGAAGATTTGGATATCATCTTCTATAAAATTTTTCATTCAAATCTTTGCCCAGTTTTTGATCTTTCACCTTTTTTTTGGATGTGTGTGAGCTATTTATATATATATAGAATACACGTCTTTTGTTGCATATGTAACAAACATTAGGTGTATTCTAAATATCTTCTCTGATTCTCTGGTTTGCCTTTTATTCTTTTAACACTGGCTTTTGTGGAACAGATGTCTCAATTTTAACTAAGCCCAACAGATCAATCTTTCCATATATAGTTTTGTTTTTGTGACTTAAGAAGAGGTTCTCTTCTGTTTTCTTCTAGTAGCTTGACTTTTTAATACCTGAAAGTGACTGGAAAAATTATGAGTTCCTCTTGAAATTTCTCCCAAAAAGGAGAAAAGAATGATTTCACAGTGCAAGTGTAAAAGGGTGCTAATGACAGTAATGTCGCTCTTTGTTTGCAGCCTAGAATCTAGCTCATTTAATAAATCAGTTATATTTGGCTGGACTAGGAAGATTCATTTGAGAAGTAAGTAGATGGTGTCTTTTTTTTCAATGGATGATCCTCCTGATGAGTGTATGAGACATTCTTGATTTATTAGCTAAGTTTATTATAGAAATGACATAGTTATACAGAATCAGAAGACTTCCTACCATTGAAATAATCGAGCGCCCTAAGGCAATCCACATAAAGATGCACTTCTCTTATAATTTGATTTTCTTAGAAATGGTATTTGCTGCTGTGTGTTGTACTGAAAAGGTGCTGGGCAGGAATTTAGAAGTGTTCCCTGTTCATCCTGTCGCTGACTAACTACCTGTAACTTTACTAACTGTAAAAGTTAGATTTGAATTTTGAATCTGTCTTTTTATACCCACCTAATGGTCCAAAGCTAAAAATTTAGGAGTCATCCTTAACCCCTCTCCTCACTTGCTATATCTTCACTCACCAAGGACTCTCTATTCTACTTCTAAAATAACTTTCCAGTATCTAGTTGCTTCTCATCATTCCCACTTCTACTACTTTACTCTAGGCCGATGTTCTTTTTTTCTCGAATCACTATACCAGCCCCCTAATTAGCACCCACACCTCCAGTCTAGCCCTACTCCAATCCATTTACTACATGCAGTCAAGGCAGCCCCTCTAAGTAAATAATAACTAAGTTTTCTACAGTGCTCACTCTGAGCTTGGTACTTATAAGCATGATGTCATTTAATATTTACAACAACCCTAAGAGGGAGGTACTATATTTCTTTCTTTTTAAATGGAGTCACTGAAGCTTACTTTCCCAAGGTCATTTAGTAAGGAAAGAGTCTCCAAATCTGATCAGGTCACTCCCTGCGTCCCTTAAGTTCACCAAATGAACCAGCTTATTTTTCTGTACTGGGTATCTGTGCATGCTGTTCCCTCTGCCTGAAACAGGTTTTATTTTATTTTATTTATTTATTTTTTCTACTGTCTGCTTCCCACACCTCTTTTCCCTAACTGACATCTCATCCTTCGGCATCAGCACTGCTGAGGTCCCTAGAATGGGTGACAGTCTCTACTATATATTCCCATAGTTCCCTATCTGCCCCCTTCATAGCTTTTATCACATTTTATATTAATACTGTTTGTCTTCTCCACCAGATGTAAATTCTGTGAAGGGAGGGGTGATCTATCTTGCTTATTACTGTTCCTATGGCACCTACAGATTGCCTGACTTTTGGTAGGCACTCAACCAAATATTAGTTTAAAAAAACAATGGCAAAATATTTTGTGATTGGTTAATTATTCACTGAGAAATACAATGGACCATTGTCTTTCCCTATGTCATCCAGTGCGGTACTGCCCGACAGAACTCACTGCAATGACGGAAATGCTTCACAGTCTGCAGTGTTCAGTACAATAGCCACTAGCCATATGTAGCTGTTAAACACTTGAAATGTGGCTAAGGACCTACATTTTAAATTTTATTTAATTTTGTAATTAATTTAAATTTAAATTTAATTAGCCACATGTGGTTAGTTACTAATGTATTAGGTAGTTTAGGTGCACAAAACCCCAATTGTTTATGCAGCTTTTTCAGTGGAGACACTGAATGCCACTTCTATTTTAAAATGATTTGTAATGTCATCCATATGATGAAATTTGGAGCTCTTTTCTACAATCTGACTTGAAAAGGATCATTGAAAATCAAATTGTCAGAGCCTCCATGAATGAAAGTTTCTGCTTCATTGTGCCATATCGATGCTTGTTGGCTAAAGTATTCATCACTTTATCCAACATTTGTGCTCTCTGTTCTCTAGTTCTTTAGGCTATTCTACCCACCCTGTATCACCCATTATGTCTAATAAATAAATATCCCCAAAGTGGCTTCAGGCAGAAAAACATTAAAAAGAAAGCAAACAACAATTAAACAACAAATGAGCCTTCCATCAAAGAACTGTGAGTGACAAAAGCCAATTTAAAAAATCTATCACAGTAAGTGTAAAAAAACCTCTTTAAATTCCACCTCAGTACACTGACCCTATTACTCAGTGTTAAGAAATTTGCCCATTTTGGGGGGAACACCCAGAAAGCTTCTGTTTCAGCGTTCATGATACTGCAGCTCACATAACACCAAGAGACTTCTTTCTAATTAATCATTCGCTAAGATGTCTACAATTTCTTTAGAGCGCCTCACCTCAACATCACAAAGGTTTCAGAGATGACACACGCCTGTGTATTTTCAGAGTAAAAGACAGACTTTTAAGCAGGCTTGAACGCTAAATGAGAACATGGCTAAGAGAAGAGCAATCGCCCCTTTGAGTCGAAGCCGAGCTTGCGGGGAGCTGCAGGCGGTGCACAGCGTGAGAGGCTCTGGCTCCGGAAGTGCCCAAGTGTTGACAGCTGACTACGAGTCTGAGGGCTTAACGGTACAAATGTTCTGTCAGTGACACTGCTGCAGAGGGCTTTACTTAAGCAGAACTGCCAAAAAATATCTGGAGCTGCTGACAACCAATGATGTGAAAGTAATTCAGTCTTAGCTTTGACATTGAATTAGCGAATTATTTTTACATAGGTAGCAGCCCTATGCTGACTGGATTCACTGAGGAAAACAAAGGATCACTTCGTCTGGCCTAAAACTTTAAAAGAGAAGGCTTAATTAAAAACCATGAAAAAATGCGACTAGTACCCCCTTCCTTCCTTCTTAAATAAAACCACTAGATATTAAATTGGTATTGTGTGACATTTTGTATAAAATATAAATTCAATTTATGTCACAGATGAGATATCTACAAATGGAAAGTTTCCTCAAAAGTATGAATATTCAAAATAATCTGGGAGTACATTAGAATCCGTAAGAAAGAAAACTCTTACTGCTACGTACACTCGCATGGAAAAATAAAGATATTGCAGTCTGTAAAACGACTTCCAGAATCAACAGTCAGTGTCCTGGAATTGTAAAGCTGTTCCTAGGCATCTCACGTTACTCTGAAAGCTACCCAGCAAGTACTTTCCTGGGTCTTTTCTCGAGTATCTGCGGCACCTGTCAGGAGGCACTTACTCTGCTACTTGGCAGATTGTCTTCTTTAAGACTTTCCCCAACTTTTGGAAACATGAGTGGTTTTGCCAAAATGATAAAGCAAGCCTCTCTGGACAGAGCCACATCTCACACATTCTATCAGGAGCATAAGCCTCCGAGCCAGACACCCTGGATGCAAACCCTGCTCTACTACTTACTAACTATGTAACTGTAGGCAAGTTACCCAATCTCTCCTGGCCTCTATTTCCTCAGTAAAATGGGGATAATCACAGTCGTGACATACCTTAGTACTGCTAGGAAGATTAAATAAATTTATACATGGTAAACACACAGGGCAGTTCCTGGAACTTTGTCAGCGTTCTAGATATGTTGGTATACATTATCGTTATTAGTTGGTTTTTTTTTTTTTGAACCAATATAGATTAAAAATAACAAAACGGCTTCACATTTAAACATTAGATATCGAGGTAAATAGAAAGGCTGATAAAGAAAATGAGGTTATCCTCTTTGAACTATATCTTTGTCGGTGACATGACATGTAAATTCTACTATCCTACATGATGTTTTACTCACCTTGTGATTCTATAATATGAGGGCTCTATAGCACACAAAGGAGGCTTGTTCCTCAGGCCTGATTACTGATAGAACATAATGAGTAAGGTTCGAGGCACTATCTTTGTTATTACAGAGAATGATTTACTCTATACCATAGCTCAGGAATCCTAACATTAACGTGTCTCGCAGCAATCAATCATATTCAATTTTTACTTTCGAATCTTTGTGAAACGTCACATGGTACCGCTAAGCATACGGCCTAATTGTAGAGACTGCTGATGTGGACAATAATGCCATTAGTTGGCCCAGAAAGCCAAATCAGCAGTATCAGGTTGGAAAATAAAAGAGGTTGGAATTCTGAAGAAAAAGAGTCAACCCACCCATTTCAACAAGATACAAACACTAAAAATAATTTGCAAAACAACTTTCCTTATGCATTTAAATAAACATGTGTCAGAATAAACAAAAATCACAGAAGCTGAAAGTAAAAAAAAAAAATCAATTAAAATAAAGTCACAGGGCACGGCAGAGAATTATTTCTGGCAGTTATTTGATATAATACAGTTAATATTTCTAGTCAGTCAGATTAACACAATTTTGCCACTGTAGATTTACAGTCACAAAACACATACTCCCAAGAGACTTGCTTCAAGTAACAAATTTCTTTTAGGCACAGAATAATTTGACCATTTTCTTCTGAACATAAGTGAAAAAAGAGACAATATTGCTTAGAAAACAATGAACTTCTTACACATGCGCAGTTAGCCATCTTTTTCCCTCCTTGGTTTCCCCTTCAAAGTCCTTGGACAGAAACCAGTCCATTTACCGCTCCATTTGTATTTACAGATATGCTTTTACTTCCTATCGGTCTGCCTACCCGTATCGTGTGTGCCCTGCCATGTTATTGACTGAAAGAAGCTCAGGCAAGGTGGTGTCAGCTTATATTCCAAAGGGAGTCCCCTGAGCAGACTGGCGAGGCACTTAAGGTCAAGTCAGAATCATCTGTTTCCACATTAAAACTGCAGGGCACAAAGAGAAGAACATAAAATTCGCAAGCATGTGAAACGAATCCCAACATTCAACCTTTCCTGTTTTTATCTTCCCCCACAGAGTTTTCAGAGGTAGTTTTCATAGACGAAAACTTGTCTTTGTAAAAACAAAAATTATTTTAAACAGTCTTCTTACTTTCTTTCATCTTTACGTATCTTTCCAAATGATTACTCCAAAAACAGAGAAATCGTAAGGCAAATAAAGTCACTAAATCACATCATGGCCAGAGAGATGGGATCTTGGAACTCCCCTAAGAGGTTAATTTGGCATTTTCCTGATGGCTTGTGAGGCAATCTGCACACTTTAAAGAAGGGGAAATTAAAGTCAACCTCGTTTGCCAAGTTTTATGCTTAGCGCCATAAAAATTCCCCAGATCTGGTTTATTGGAAGAACCTCAAAATTCATTCATCAAACACTTTCCAGAGCACATATGATATGCACAGCACTTTTTCTGAAACTAGGGTCTCAAAGATAGATAGAATATGCTTGCCCTCAGGGAAGTCACAATTCATTACATCACAGCATGGGATGTGCTGCGATGTGACAGATGTGAACAGATGTGACAGATGTGAACAACCTGTCAAAGTGCAGAGCGGCAGGTCACGGCACAAGGAGCCTGGGAGTCAGACTGGGGCTCAAATCTGTCTCTATCCACATATTTGGGATTTTTTGAGAATCTTAAACTTCACTTTGCTCACATATAACATTGATCTAGTATTATTTATCTTATACAGTGTCCTTGGTATATATTAATAAATCTTACTTTGCTTTCCACCTTTGTATACAAAGTCAAGAACAATTCATTTGGTCTAAAGGAAGTGAAGATGGGAGAAGGGGCCAAAGAAAGGGCAAAATGGAGTTGGGGCTTTGCAGAACAAGTAGGATTCCAAAAGAGAAGAATGGGCAGTAGGGATCCATAGCAAAGGGAAGAAATGGAGCTGTAAAAGGTACATGGTTTTAAAAAAAAAAAAAGCATATGGTGTCTTTAGAGGCAGCAGCATAATGGTTAAGAGTAGGATTTATGAGGTCAGCTGGGATCATGACCTGGGGTAGATAACTTACCTATTAAGCTCTTCACTTTCCTCATGTTTTGCCCACATAATAATAGCACCTAAGTCATAGAGTGTATTGAGAATTAAACACGTGTGTGTGTGTGTGTGTGTGTGTGTGTACACACACTCACAGGGCCTCATGTCCAATAAAGGTTACTGCTACTTTGTTAGTGCTGTCATTGCTAGAGACCTATTACTGGTGGCTGGTGAAGTCTAGATGGTTGGGGATGGCTCAAGCGTAAGGAAAATGGAAGAAGTGTGGGTTATCAGAGAGGTATTTTTCATTCTGTCTTTTGACTCCCAGGCATCTGATTACTTAACATTCTAAAAGCAATATTTTACTTCAAATGGGTAAATGGGTTACTTCTATCAGGCTGCTCTACACCTCTTCCCAATGCTAAATCTATTCTGGCCTAGTGGTTCCTAAACTTGGCTGTGCATCAGAATCCTCTGGGGAATCTGATAAAAAACAGAGACGTTTGGGTCTATGCCTAGAGATTCTTACTCAAAAAATGTAAGGTGAAGCCGAGAAACCTGCATTTTTTTAAATAAGCTTCCCTGGTGATTTTCATGGACAGCCAGGTTTGGAGAACTTCGTTGTGGTCTGCTCAGAAACCGAGTCAACATGTTTTATTTCTATTGCCCACTGAGTAAAATAACATCTCGCTTATCTGATAATAATCGATATATAAAAGCACGAGGCTCCTTTTTATTTTTAACCTTACATAACACTCATATTCATTTAAGGAAGAAATTACTAAGATTATAACTTCTTTCTTACTTAGTTACTGAAGCATTTTGCAAGGGTGGTGGCATAAAAGAATAAGGAATGACAGAGAGACAAGTTAACTTTTTAGAAAAGAAAATACCATTTTCCCAGATTAACTATCACGACACTGCCAAAATTAGTTGTTTCACTGTTATTTACTCTGTTCTCAGTTCCATTTAGTGATGTAAATTATGAAATGAGAGACCCAAATAATTCATCCTGGTTTCAGCGCTATTACTAGGAAGATCTAAATTCTGACTTGCTAGAGTTTGTTTGCTCATTCATTAGGGCTGTCTGAAAGGATATTGATCAGCCATATCAGAAAGACTCACTTGCTTCATGAAATAATTATTTATTTTATTAAAATCATTGATAGTTTCTTCATACACCTAAGGGTTTGTTGATCATTGTTTAACAGGAAGTCCCAGAAGAAGAAAGAGGCTGATTAGAAATACAAATAAATACCCCTGAAGTTACAAAATAACTTTATGTGATTTATATATAAATTCAAGGGCAGGGTAAGATATAAGGGCTGACAAGGTAAGCCCAGGTCAAAAAGTACCAAATAATGCGCTATCATTTCTAGAAACACAGATACGACGAGAGAAACCATTTGCTTCTAATATTGTTAAATTATTTCGAAGATAAACAGTAAGGATAGACAGGAGCTTGACGATGAAAGACCGATCTTAGGAAAAGTATTCTAGTTTCAAGTGATAAGAACGGGGTCTTTGCATACCTAGAGGGATGCTGTCACGGTAGGGCCTTTGCATTGGCTGCTTCCTTTGCCTGGAGAGCTCTTGCCCAGAAACCCTCATGACTGATTCCTTCCTGGCCATTGAGTGTGTGCTCCTCCCAAGTGAGGCCGACGTGATCGCCAACTTAAATCACAACCTCCACCCTTGACCCTGCACTTCTGGCCCCTTTTAATCTCTCTAACTCACTTTTTTTTTTTCTTTTTCCTTATCTCTTCTCAATGAACTGTATAATTTACTTATTTATTTAAATTTTTATTGTCTGTCTCTTCCCAATATGGTATAAGCTCCAAGAAAATGGAGATCTAAGATTGTTTCACTAATTTGTTATCATTATGCCAACTTCCTAGAAGAGTGCCTAGCACAAAGTAGGTATGAATATGGGAATTAATAAGATTTTAAAATTGCTAACAAAATTCAATATTCATATGGATGTATAATCCAGTATTGTAAGTAAACATGCTATGAATATAAAACCAAGTCACTGAAACTTATTTTTTTTAAAAGACAGGTGAAGAGGTTGTTGACACCAAAAATACTTATCCACAAGTATTAACCAATGCTCTCTCTATTCTTTTTTTAGAAGAACATAAAAAAGAGTGTTTTGGGGGTAAAGACTGGCTTTAGAAATAATACTTTGGGAGTGAGGCATGATCTAGTGATGAGAACAAAGACTAGCATTTAAGGGTCTGCCATTTTGCTTTTAAGCATGAAGGGTTGCCTTCTTATGCCAAAGAATGGCATAAAAATCCTTATCAACAATTTATCAGGCATGTCACCTGCCTAACCATAGAGAAGATTATAATAATGGCCAAAATATCATCCGTGTTCGTTCCTTCCTTCTCTCCCTCCCTCCGTTTCTCTCTTTGTTTCAGAATACATGGGAGAAGGATGCTAATATTCTGGTCTTCGATAAAAATATAATTCACAATCCAGCCTGATTTCCTAATGCACAGACACTGACTCACAGAGATAACCAATCTTTCATTTGACTGGACCACAGCTGCCTTGAGGGGCACAACCACACAATCAAGAAAGATTACCAGGGCGCCAAGGACAGCCTAGGCTGGAATGACTTCATGAATTTCCAGAGAAGAAATTAAATTACATCGTGATGGTATACCTGCATTATAGAGAACATGAAAACAGGAAAGGTGTTTGAGTAATTCCATTTTGTATGGATTTCGTGACATTTTTTTTTTTTTTGTCTAAAGATTTCTAGGAGATAAGAGTAAAATAAATGGGGTTTAGGAAACTCTAGAGAATACAGATTAAGATAGAGAAAATGCCAAACCAAATAAGCCTAAAGTCATTTAACAAAGCAGTGCCTGTTGATTGATTTATATTTGGCTTTGTAATGGGATTGCACATAGAGTCCACTGCGCCTAACTTCCCGCACTTCACATTTAGCCCCATCCTTGGCAACTGAAAGCCCAATGGGAAGGCCGATGATAGAAGATCAGATAATCTGCAAAGCAGATAATCTGCTTCTTACAATTGAGTATTAGAACAGTCTAGTAGGCCACCTGAGCCCCCATAATATACCGTTTCCAGGCCCACAAACAGAGCCTTTCGGGTTATTGACCCGAGCCCAGAGGCATCATGGAGGCTCACAATTAAAAGGCTTTGACCCAACTTCTGACCTCAATGTCCGCTTCCTGTGGAGAGTGTCTGAACCGGCCTAACAGAATTGCAGACTTAGGAATGCTGCCCAAATTACTTTCATTCTACCTTCCAGCTCACAAAACCATTAGGATCCTATTTGTTCAGATAAAGGCTGATGCAACAGCTCAAAATAGTTCATTTGTTACACAGAGGGCTACTATGTTCTCAATAATTACTTATCCTTTACTCATATCAAAAATGACAATCTTTATTTTAACATGTGTATTTGCAGTTTCAGCTCTATGTTTAATCAATGACTACATCTCCTACTGATGATGATTTATCAGAAGCCTCAGCAAGATCATAGGGATACACAAGTCATTGAGAAACAAGATCTCTAATTAAAAAGTTACTGATTAACTTAATATTACAATTGCTGTTGCTGGAAGAATAAACATATATTCAAAACTAGGACAGCCAGTCTAAAAGGAAACAAAAATTTTATCTCCTGTTATTGCCTGTGAAACTGTCTGAACAAGTGAGATCAGAAAAGTGAGAAGTAAGCTTTTTTAGAAATGAAAACCCTAATCTTTAGAACCTCTTAGTCATAAGAAAAAATTTTAAATGGGCAATTTTGATACTAGCAATTAAGGACTTTGTTCTAAATCTATGTATTCCTTTCTATATTTTTTATTCTCTCCAAAGACCATAATAAGAGACTGTACTTTATCACTGAGTTTTTCTAGACCACCCACCATCGAGTATTAAATCAGATATATTACTTCTAGCTGAGAGATGTAAAATTCCTGATAACTTAAAGAATGGCTCTAGTTCTTGCCAAATTATTCAATTCAGATTTCATTCAGTGATTCATGCTACACAAATATCTGCTTGCCAAATAACTGTGTGTGTGTGTGTGTGTGTGTGTGTGTGTGTGTGTATGTACAAGAATATGAATGGGTAAGCAAAAGGAAGATAACTTCCTGTGTCTTAGAAAAAAGTTGAAGCAAAATTTGATATCCGTTGGGAAGAAAACTATCCAAAGGATATAAGCTTCAGATACAAGTATATAACTGGTAAAAGAAAATTTTGTCTGAACCCAAGTTTACTCCATTAGTTATATTTCTCCAGGTTATTCTATAACCCTATTGAAATCAGGAAAACAAAATCAACAATGGCAAGAAAAAATTAAAAAAAAAAAAAAGACTCCCAGATCTTTCAAGCATATGTGAATTTTCAGATAAGGAATATGGGAGGCCTGAGTTAACCATGAACTCACTAATCAAGTGGTAGCGTTTTGCGATTTTATGCTAATTGTACTCGCCAAAGGATGATTATGCAATTTCTGGAAAAGTACAAAGTTCTGCTCCATAAAAGTTACTTGCTATCAATGTACAATCCACTATATTTAGGTTACATGTTTTATTTTTTTTCAAACCCGCTAGCATTTCTTTTTAAAGCAATTCAATTTACAACATGTACTTAGTTCCAATTCAACAAATATTTTTTGACTATATAGTATGTACAGGGCACTAAATTAGGTATTGCTAATGGTACAAAGTTGAATTTCATCACAATTCAGAATATAGGAAATCTCTGAGTCTTCTTAAAACTAATCCATTTAATTATTACTTATAATTATTATACCAGTATATAGAAATACATAAGCTTGTACCTTTATACTATTATGTCATAAGGGTTTTTTTTCTATTTTTCCTCTTAACATTACTAATACTGTATTTAGAAAATAACCACTATACTCACAAAAACATGTAATTAGCATATTGCTCGTTTCTATTCTCAGAATTTCAAAAAACTATATAATTTGGAGGAAGCTGATATAGATCTAAACATTTATTAAATTTAAACAGTTCCAGAATCCCTAAGGAGTGAAGAAATGCTGGGCGTCATTTTGGAGAACTGTTCAATTGATGCCAGATTACTCATTTATACTAACTGAAATTTTATCAGCAGAGATCCAGGTTTTGTGGGACCTGAGGCCTCTACAGTTTGAGAGCTATTCCTTAAGAAAGAAATGCAAAATTAGTTCCAGGGCCTTAGAGGAGTTCATGCAAGTGAGGGACCCAAAAGCTTAAGTTTCATTAGCTTTTGAGCAAATCTGTCTCTGGTTTTCAGCCATCAATAATGAGTTTTCATTAGTGACATGATGTAAAACAGAGCAACGAGTATCTGAAACTTAAGTTGAGGAGGAAATTTATTTCTCCAAAATGTAATTATAGGAGCTATGTGGACTTTTGTGGAAATGGGCTCCTACCGCACCCAGGAACCCACTGGAACACTACCAGGCACAGCCTCATGAGGAGGCTCAAGTTAATCATTCATTTCCCCTTTCAATCCGTCTCAATTAGCGTTATGGGATGCTTCAATTAGTCATTCCCATTCTCTCCAGGGACAGGGAGAGATTGCAGATAACTCATCCCAAATAGACTTCACAGTTTGAACCCCTCCGCCCTGCTAAAGAAAAATCTTCATTGCAGAAAAGCAAGATTTGCTATCATCCGCTCTGTACTCCGTCAATACCACTCTTTCATCAGACAAAGAGAAGCCATAAGTCTTCTGGGATGAGAGGCCTTTCTTTCCCTTCCCCCCAAAGGAGCAGTACTGTTTCTACCACACACTCAGCCCAAGACAGCCCTAGGCAATTGTTCTTAAAACTATCCTTGGACAGCCCTTTCCAGAAGCTAGCCCCAGAGATGACGACCATATTATCAATCACCCAGGCAGCATTTATACCTTTTTCTATGCCTGCTCTCTATTTGCCATAAGAGTGCTTAGCCCTAGAGTCAGTCTAAAATCTGCAAAAGGAGACACTAATGACTCTTTAAGAAACATGTATAGTATCCATAGTTCATAGAAGACTACATAGAAAATAATGATTTCTAAATCTAGAAAGAGTAATGCCTCCTGTATTCATTCAACATCTCTGTATCCATAGGATAAGAAAAATTCTAATCCAACAAAAGGTTTTGTTACAAAGGTTGTGTTTTTACCTTTGCAAAAATCCAAGTAGTCTGGGTTCTGTTATCACGATATGGAGATTATACGTACCATGACATTACAGCAATAGTATAAAATAACACCTGTGAATCGATAAAGATTTCTAGTAACTTTGGCATTTTGGTAATTGTTTATTCTCCTGCAGAAGAACCAAACTAAACTGAAGGCCTGTACACAGTGGTCTGCTTCCGATCAGTCATTCCTTTCTTTGTGTGTCGCTGGGTTTATGCCATCACAGCACTGGTGACATGCAGCAATTACTTGTTCTCGTGACTGGTGCACTCAATGCACGACAAACTCCCAGAGGTTGGGAGGCGGGAGGGGGAAGCACCGGGGCTGTTTTTATTTTTGTCTCTCTAGTGAGGAGTGGAGGGCTGACCTAGAGTCGGCAAATTTACTGAAGGGGAGTCACAGAATGGATAATTCTAAATTCTACATATTTTAAAATTGATGTTGAATTGTGCTTTTTAATTAAATGTGAATGGCAGGGAGCCCAAGGTTTTAGTAATTAACACGGCACATTGAAAACCAAATGATAAAGCTACCTTATAAAGAGCTGGCACAAAAGATGCTATGAAGCCAAATAGTCCTATGTGTGGAACAATTTTTAATACATAGTGATGTCTCCTTCCAGAAAAACATTTCAAAACCCAGAAATAAAAAAATATTCCAGATCTGATTTAAATTAAATCACTTATTTCAAATTTTTATCAGACTGTCACCTTATGTCCTGATTTTCCTTTTCATAACATTTGTATTTTTGCACATGAGAAAAATACGAAACTCAGCCTCGACTTAGGAAACTCTCCTCTACCTGAATCTAAATATCTCAAGGCCCAGCTACATCAGGACTGAGGGGAGGGAATGAGGAGCATTAAATCTAGTCAGTATTGACAAAACCTGCCTTGGTAACTGCTAACCTCCTGTCGACACCACCTCCCCCTTCCACGGTCCCCACACTTTCTTTTTGCTGCAGACCCCCGAACCAGCTGCTTGCTCAGTCTGTCTCCTTATCTACTGCGCTCTGCTCCCTTATCACACAGTATAAGTGAGCATTCGCTACTGTTTCAGTGACCACTTAAGATTGTGCTGACAATCTTGAATCCAGAAGGGGATGAGAAGTAAAGAGACAAGATTAATTCGTTGAAGCTGATTCCAGGAGACTGAGGGGTTCTATAACAATGGTAGAAAATATTTACATAATGATCATTTTGACCCAGGTACTGCTTCAAGTGCTCTGCGTATTAAAAACAAAACTATTCTTCTTAACACCTTACAAGACTATTCTTCTCAACTCCTTATCTTTATTGTCCCCTTTTATAGTTGAGAAACCGGAGGCTCAGAAAGGGTAACGATTGACTGCTAATGTCACTGAAATTTAATCTCAGTCTGACTCCAAAATCTGTGCTCTTTTTGAATGATATGTCAGTACTGATGGCAACAGCAAAGTAATGCTAGCTAAAAATACTTAGGGAGCACTTATTAGGTGCTAGGCATGTTCTAAGTAATTTATGTGTATTCTCTTGAAATTAAATTTCTCTAAGTCCTGATAGAGTGAACATATATATTTTTTTCATTTATTGGCTATTCTCTTGGAGCATTCCTTCCCTGTCATATATTTTGTTCATTTTTTTTAACTAGGTGGTTTGTCCTTTGTTTCTTGATTATAAAGGTTTCCTGTGTATTTTTTATTTTTTCCCTCAACTTTTTAAAAATTTCAAACTTCCAGAAAAGTTAACAAGAATTGTATAAAGAACATCCATATACTCCACCTATATTCACCAATTACCAATTGTTAACACTTTGTCACCTCTCTCTCCAACCTCTACCCTCCAAATTCTATTACTTGCAGGCTGCATGACATTGTGACCCTTCTCATCTGAATACTTCAGCATGTATGCTACGCCTATTAATATCTTCTGCTTTCCTGGCTCTTCACCAATCCTTTCTCCAATATAATAAATTCTCACCACTTCCTGTTTCATACATTTACCACTTCCTTTCCCTGGAATGAACTTCTGCTATTTTCCACATACGACTCAGATCTATACTTCAGGGTCCAACTCAAACATCCTTCAATCCATGAAACCTTCCCTTCTCAATTCTCCTATTGTTTGTGCCTCTTTTTATACGACTTATTGCTTTCCTCTTGGCACCACAGTTATTGAAATGTAATGTCTCACAACCTCTAATAGTTCACGAGCACTTGATGACAGGGAGAGTGTCCAACAGAAACTTTGCAGAGCAACTAGCAGATAGGAGACAATCAATAAACAGCTCCAAAATCACTGAATAAATGTATGTTTGTCAGAGAATCAGAGAGAGATTTAGATTCTATTTCTGACCTTTTCGGCAATTCTTTGTGATTTTCTACAAATCACTTAACTTTAGTAGTAGAAATACTGATGAAATAATAGCTCTCTCTTTTTCAAGACTAGGCACTTTACATATACTGTGTCATTTAATCCTTACAACAGCCTTATGAGGTAGACATTATTACCATATTATAAGAGAGATCAGTTACATGTTCAAGGTCACATGGGTTGGATGTTATTTGATTTTGTCTTGTTCATATTTATAACTGTTCAATAAATGTTTGTAAAATGATGTTTAAAACTGGGTATTTGTGCCTCCTTTGGTATATATGAATTCGGTTGCTATTTAGAAAAAAAAAATAACTCAGACTTGATAACAGATAATTAAAGAAAAGCTGATACTTTCATTAAACACAAAAAGTGACATATTGATCTTTGGAACTCTCTAATACATTGATTGGTTTTTAACTATTTGATTTATCATAAACAGCAGCAATACTTAGAGAAACACAAGCCCGAAACATTTGCAAAATTAAGGGGCTTTTCCTTTGAAGGGTTCTGGTGATGAGGTAGGTAATTTTAGTTCTGCTTTTGTAACTGGCAATTTCACCAAAACTCCTCAGGTAGAATCTGTGACTTCTCTATCAAATACTTTATGTTATCTTGGAAAAAGCTCAGGCCAAGAGTATAGTGTTGAGCCTTTATTTTCAAACAGGGGATCTGGCTCCCAGCATAGATCTGAGAGTCAGTGGTCCAACCACAGCCCTTTTGGCTGACCGGGACTGTGGAACCTGAAATGATTGGGCTATAATTTCAATTCGCTTAAAGTAACTGATGGGCTCTGTTCTTTAAACAAAAACAGAAAAAAAGTGTTAGTGCATAGAACAATTTTGATCAAATTTCATTTTCCCGAATCATCGAGACTGCTGTGTTTTAGGTTTGAACATATACTCTTAATGAGATCTAGTAACTCTTTTAAAAGTGGTGAGTAGTGCCAAGACAACTGGTAGACCAACATCCCAGAAAGAACTTCAGTCTCCTTGGTCCAATCTGTGTCTTTATGGCCAAGGTTAGGGGTTCAGCTTCTAATATAACAGTGGGGGAGGTGTCCTCAGCTATAAAATGCAGGTGACCATTCCTGCATAGTCCACTGTTAGAATTTGTGAGATAAGAGATGTGAAAGCACTTGGCACAGTTACCTACTTAATAAATGCAATAAATGTTAGTTGAATGCAACCTATGGAAACTCAAAACATATTTTTTAGGGATTGTGATAATGAACATGTACTAGTATGTGACATTACTAAAGTATGAGTGTTTGAGTATAAATTTTTAGTAGTAAAATTTGCGAAGATATCCTAGAGTCTGCTATTTGAAGGACAATTTTTATTCATTTTTATACTTTACCCAGAACAATCAATCAACGAATGTGTGTGATCAGTAAATGAACAAATGAGCACATGAATGGAAATGGGATTTTGGGTTATAAACATACCTGTTCACAAGAAGCTGTACCGAAATTGGCAAAGGCAATTATAATGTTTTATGGTTTCGATTGCTAACTGTAGTGTTCCTAAAGCTAATAGTTATTAAGGGCTTGAGGTATGCTAGTCATTGGGGAGTTTGGGGCCAAGATACGGAATATGTAAAAGATACATAATTAAATCAGAATCCTAGACCTGGGAAGGTTCTGAGCAGCAGTAAGGAAAACATAAGCCATTTCCCCTTTCTACTTTACCAGTTATATTACTTATTATAAGTTATTTAAATATACTGAATTTAAGCTCATCTGCATTGCAAGTACTTTTTGTTTATAATTCTAACGTCAGATTTAACCGACATAGCGAAAATTCAAATGCAAAAAAAAAAAAAAAAGGAAATAAATGGTTGTAAAGACAGGATATAAAAGCAAGAGAGGGTTTAGAAGAAACTAATGCTCAAAGCAACTTGAAAGGGGAAAAAAATCAGACAAATAAACCTTGGTCTATTTTCTTTCAGGAGAGAAATAGAGACTGAAGCTAGAAAGGGCACAATCGCCCTGCTAATTAAATGCTGATGTGTGACACAATTTAAATTTCTAATTGTTTACAAAATGATGACATGCACATAATATGTCATCTTGTCTTATAAAGACAATCTCTGTTTTGTTCAAAAAAGGTCATGTAGATCATATAAACTCATGTCCTTAGTACAATTAGTAATTATCTCCATTTTCTATCTTTATTATAATTCTCATATACATATTAATATAATGTATAACAGAGCTTTTAAATACTGCCGCCCCCCAGATCTGAACACTGCAAATGTGTTAAGAGGAAAACAATGTCAGGTATCCATTTGTGACCGTGCAAATCAATGTCTCTAAAAAGAGCAGTCGGAACTATGGATTATTCTTGTTGCCCAAAACAGCCTGTGTAACCACCACCAAGGAAAATAAAAAAGCACAGAGTAAAAACACTGCTAAAAGCAAAGAGAGTTGTTCAGCTCTTTGACCCACTTTGAGTTGAGAAAGAAAGTGCACCTTGGCCCCTCCGTTCGTAGTCCACTCAAGCATTTGGGGCTGTGGAGCCGGATTTCACTGAGCAGCTCTGGTAATCGTTAAGGACTGAGCAAGACAAAAAAGCAGATCACCAAGTCCTCTCTTGTGAAAGTCAATACATCTTCTCTGAGGTCCCGAAGTATCCCAGACTCTAATCGGTAATTGTCATTAAAAGCTCTCATTATGTGAAGTAAGTGTAATCAGAGCATCCTGCCCTCACAGGGCGTACACAACGAGCAGTGCCAATTCACTCCCCCCTCTGTCTGCCACGTGATGTGCTGAGAGAGAGCAAAACCGTATTTACATACGTTAAGGCAAAAGCCCACCGGCCCCTACAGAATTAGCCTCAACACTAACTGTGGTTATTTCAGGGACTCCCTATTTCATTACGTGTCTCAGAAATAAAAGAGATAAAGTTTGCTGCCATCAATAACACGAACATATCTGCTGAATCCCGCAGATTCCAAGACATTAATAATTCAAAATCTTGTGGGAATTTTGTCATGGCGGAGATATGACTTGTCTGCAAACGGAGCTCAGGGGATGCTCAGTGTGATCTATTCTTGTATATGCACATAACCGCTGCGTTCATCAGGACACAAAGAACAACTCAGGATTCTATCTACTGGGAGACAGAATATGCATGTATGAGTGTGTGTGTGTGCCTGTGAGTGCATACACATATATACGTGTGTGTGTGTACATATACACACACATACATAAACATGGGCACATGTACACACATACACACATTCACAGTGTGCTTATATATATTTGCATATGGATATAGACATGTACATGCTCATACATATACACACTCGCATACCTATGATCCCCAGATTTACTGAAGAACTAGAAATTGACAATGTAAATTATGTCACTTACTGTTTACCCAGAGACCAACACCCAAGAAGGTGTCACTAACAAAAATACCACCAATATTTTCCCCAAAACGTCCCTTTGGAGATGAGCCAGACCCTCAATTCTTCTTGATGACAGATTTCGAATCATTCTCAACACTAAGTCAGAACTATCTTTCTAAAACTCAAGTCCAATTATGTCATTCCCCTGTGGAAAGTCTTCCTGTTGCCCTTAGAATAAAGCCCTAAATCCTCCTTAACAAGGCCCAGAGGCCCTGCCTGATCTGGCTACCCCAGCGCACCTCAGCCCCACCTCCAGCCATTCTCCGCTTCGTTTCCTGAGCTCCAGACATGATGGCCTTCTTTCGGTTCTTTGAAAACATCGTGGGCAGTCCTGCCGAAGGGCCTCTGAACATGGTGATCACTCTTTGAAATGTTCTCCACTAAGCAAATTCCTACCTTTGTTCAGGTTTCAGCTTAAAAGTCAACCGCCCAGAGGAGGCTTCCCGACCGGCCCGCTGCAGAGCATCCAACAGAGGATGATAACTGCTAGATGTCGCTGTGAGTTTGGTACCATGTCCAACTTTTTACATGCATTTTTTTTGCTTAGTTTTTCACAACAAACCTACGAAGATAATTATTATTATCTCCATTTACAGATGTGAAAAATGAGTCCCAGGTAAATACATGCACAATCTCACAGCTTGTAAATGGAGGAAAAGAGACTCACTGAGATGGTACCTTTTCTCTAATACCCTATACTTTTTGGTTAATACTTACCACATAATCAGTTGCTTAATATTTGCTTTCCAGTCTGTAACCTCCATAAAGGCAGAAAGGGTGTCTACCTTGTTCTCTAAGATACTGTGCTGGTGAGGGGACACAGAGGTGAATAAACATGGAATGAATGAGGATACACAATGAGCTATTCTAACATGAAGAAAAAGGCTAACTAAAATTGCTCATGATAAGTTGCTACCTATCCAATTCAAGTGCTGAATTTGGAAAGCTGATATAGGTATAAGTTATAATTAAGTACTAATTAAAGTCCATACAAGTCCATAGTAAATATAATCTGAACAGGAAATGGAGAAGCATGTCCTTAGGGAAAAGCAATGTAGTATACACTAACTCTATACTGAAACCTATCAGTAAGAGCAATTTCCCAGTGCACTTTTTAAAAATTCAGTTCTCTATAGCTTTCAGAGTAGGCTTGATGGCTCCAAACTTCAATTTCAAAGTATAAACACATTTAAAATCACACTTAAAAATTATGTATAATTTAGGTAAATTATTTCAAAGACCCATAGACGGTCCACCTCAATGAACGCAATTAATTCTTGCACCTAAACAGGCAGTATTACTCAGTATTATGTCAGGAGATCTAATCAGAATGACTGTAAATTTTCTTGAACTTAATATGTAAGGCCAATTCTACTGACTTTGGGGACAGGCCAAGGTCAGGCCTAGATTTTAAATTCTCATAATCCATGGTTTTAACATTAATGAAAAACTAATTTAAGTCTTTATTTCATCACCTCACCTCATTAAATCTTGTTCCTACCAGTGCTACAAGTGAATTACAGAATCAACAGGCCTTATTTCACATTCTCCCTGTCTTCCTTTCCATAGCAAAGTGGTTCATGCACACCGATGGCCAAATTTTCAAGGAGTACAAATACTTTAAATCACAAATTAGAAAGGTGAATTATATCAGATCAATGTTTATGTGAGGACACCAAGACAAAAGTCTGTAGCCGTAACTAAATAGATATTAGCAAAATATCTATTTAGAGAGCTTACAGGTCCACCATGTACACACACAATAAATACAAACCATATGAACAAATGGAAATGTGAAAGACCTGGGGAAGATTCAAGGAAATGGTCCTTCTAAGTCACTTTTCTTATCCATGGGATCATATTCTTATTCATATGAGTATAAAACGTATAATCAACCTTTTTCAAAACCCATGCCTTATTAGACATGCATGGACTTTGGTTAGCTATCAGAAATGTTAAAAGGACGTATTGGTCTATGAACAACATCTCTACTTCTTCTCTGGAGCCTTCCCAGATCACTTTCATCTTCCTCCTAAATCTCTGAGTTCTCGCTCCATGTTACTACCGTCACCTTCCCTCTGTTACATGCCTCCCTGTTAAAGCACACGGTTTCTCCAATCTTGGATGTCATATATTTACATGTACACCTCTCCCTTTTAAAAGTAGAAGTTCGTTCAGGGAAGGTTCTTCATCCAATTAAATTCTCCCTCCCCCACAGCACTTGTCATAATGCATGTGCACAATAAACAGAACGATTCACTTCACAAATAAATGTCGATTGTTCTCATTAGAGCTCGGTCCATAAGGTTTTTTCCCCTTTGCATCCTTCCAATATTAATTATTCCTTCTCTCTGACTCGGCTCAACTATTCAACAGGTTGTTTATTCATGTCTCTCTGAAGAGTACTGATAAGGTAACTAGACTGATATCATTGGATATTTTGTTTCCCAGCTTAATCACCCTATTTAGTCTAATTCTTGACCACAAAGGGGAATCATTTGGTTAACTTTTAAATAAAAAAGGTAACTAATTAAACTGAAGTGATTCAAAGGGCTTAGAGTACTGAAAGACACATAAATACTACTAGAAAAGCTTATTTAAATGGAAGGAGCATATTTAAATACATTTTTTTCCCTCCAGTGATAGACATTTTACCAAAAGCTTTAAATAAAATGTATTATTTCATGCATTCTGGTAGGAAAGTCAAAAGCTCATGAAAGTAGAAAAGGCTGATAGTTTTAGATTACATTATTCTAAATAAAGAATGAATTGTTGCTGACATCATCTTAAACATACTGCATATTGACATGTGTTTGAAGGAATTACAGTTGTATGGCACAAGTCAAAATCAAATTTAGTTCAATCAGTTGCAGCATGTTTTTAAAATATAAAAACATATTAGGATGTGAATATATAAAAAGGTCTTTATCGACTTTGCTCTTTATGTACCAAAATTTCAAATCCCAACTTATTTGCAAGCAAAAAATATGCACATTGGTTAAATCGGGAGATTACACTCTCGCTCTCTCTCTCTCTCACACACACACACACCTGTGTACTACCACCTCTTCAAAAGTTCAGAGAAAAGGCAGGGGGAAACTGAAACTATAGAAATTCAGTAATAACTGTTTAAGTCTATAAAAGGTAAAGTCACTAAGATTTAAACATAAGTAACAGAAAAAAAAGAAAAAAGAAACAAGAGAATTAAGTCAAACACTCTGTAAACTGAATTCAGACTTTAAGGTTTTACAGGGCATTAATCTAATACATGCCAAATTAGATTTTCAAATTCCATAATATTTGATTTCTTTCCTAAAAGCAGTTTACCTTCAATCCCAGAAGTTTTTCTTTCAAAGACAATTCTAAGTGAGATTTCTATTCAACTAGGAGCTCTGCTTTTTAAAAAAGTATTTATGAATCATATTTATGATTTTTACCCTCCCTAAACATTACTTTTGACTTTAATAAAGTTAAGGCTGATGTAAGAAATAAAAGATGGCTTAATGTGGATTAAATAATGCTCATTTAAAAACAGGGCCGCTTGTACATTGTTTGTCAACTAAAATAATGTCAGAGAAATTTTCAGACATCTGGGAATTTCTCTCGACTTAACAACTACAAGCAACATTAAAGTCATCCAGGAATTTCAAGATAAGATAGGTCTGCTTTCGAAATACAACCGCCCAAATATATACAATTGACTAGAGGTAATATGACCATCTTTGCTGTGGTACTACAGCCTTTAGCTTGAAGAAAACATGGCTACATCCTAGTTTACACCAGCAAGAATTTGCTCAGCAACCTAGGATTTTCAGCAATTAGCTTGACCTTTCCTTCACACCCTGCTTAATGGGGCCTCTCATTAATACTGCTCCTGAACTTCAGGTCACAGAATGAGCTCGTTCAACAGAAGTCCTTCCGTATCGACAGTCCACTCGTGCTGAAGCAATGTTGAAACAAAAGTCTGTGGGTTGTTCAAGAGCAAATAAAAGATTGTAGCAGGATACCCACGTGCACAGTCATTGTATGGGGAGTAGAGCTGAGGCAGCTTCAAAAGACGAGAGAAGAAACAGCTTCAAGAATTCTCTGGAGTACAATTTAACAATACAAAACAAGAGTGGAAACTAAAGCTGAAAAAGGAAAAACCCAGGATAGAGCAATAACGAAACAAGTTATTTGTTTTGGGCAGAGACTCTGGGGATCAGAGTTTAAGAGGTGGAGTTGTGAGGCATGGTTAGCTCTTCAGGCAGTGCAGATGAATGTAACGTCATAAGCGTTCAAAGTGTTACCGATAGAGCATGGGTATTTTCTGCAACGTCATGGAATCAGAACACAGTAGCTCATGGGAGTACCTAGAGGTTTCTGGAAGTATATCAACATGTGCGTACATGAACAAATGCCTCTGAGTGAGTGCGAACCTTCTAGTGGATCCTCAATTAAAAAAACATTCTACTCTGTACTGAAACAAATAGATAAATATCTTTATATAAATGAGTGTCCTACAATTTCATATTTATTTTGGCAATGAAATATCAATTAGGATAGAAAAAAAGCCATGTGAAAATGGTAATAGTTACATACACTTATACACACACAGACAAATGCACACACACACTGAGGTATGGCATCCATTATAGCTTAGATATTTCGTTATCTTTCTGGTTAAAGATATAGCAAGAGAAGAAGTATTGAAAAGATTCTTTATCACAAAAGTAGTCAAAAAAATGCATTAAGATTCAAGAAAACCAGGAACTCTAAAGGAGAATCTATATGAGATGACACTGTTGTAATAACAGTGGAACATTTGGTATAAGAAAAGTAGACAGGCCCTGGATCAGTGATCAGGAAGTCCTTTAATTTGATATAATAAGAAACAGCCTTATGGACCACAGTGTGCTGGAATTACTCTTCTTCAGAAAAGACTCTCTGGGTAATATAAACAGGCAAGAAAAAGAAAATGTGGCTTTGTTAAGGCTGTTTAGAGATGGAAACAAAAGACCAGTCTATCCTGAAGAAGGAGAACAGAAAGGAGAGAGAAAATAGCCAAGGTAGAAACAGTGAAATCTTGCACGTGAATATGTATCATGGACCACTAATTGATCAGACTCCCAAGTCCCCAGGCTTTTGTTCTAGCTGAGTCCTAGAAAATGATTCATTTATTCTACAGCTATTTAGCACATTCTAGGTGCCAAGCACTAGGTAAACAGCGAGGATATTGGAGTGAAAAAGGTAGATAAGGACCCACCTCTCTCAGAGGTTAGTGAGTATTGACACAGTAGATAAATGAACAAGATAACACTTGATAATGATAATGGCTTTGAGGAAAATAAAACAGGTTGATGTAATAGAAAGCACTGGCGAGGGACTCAGGAAAGGCCACTGAGGAGGTGCCATTTGAGCTGACACCTGAGTAACACCAATCCAGTGAGGACCTAAAGCAAGTATGTTCCAGAAAAAGGGGACTAGTGCAAAGGCCCTGAGGAAAAAACAGACGTGGTGCATTTGTGTTGCTTAAGTGTGCTGAGCATGAGGCCTGCTTTAAGACGAGGCCAAGGAAGAAGGCAGGGCTAGATAAAAGGACCTTACTGGCTGTGATAAGGAATCTAGATTTTATCTTAAGGGGAAGAGAAGACACCAGAGGTTTGAAAACCAGGAAAGAATTGAGGAGTATGGTGACAAAATGTGAGGTTTGTATTCTAAAATGTTTACTTTAGTTGATGTGTGAAGTCAGACTCTCAGGAGCATCAGAGCAGAAGCAGGGGAACCAATTAGAGAATAATTACAGCATAACGGGCAAGTGTTGATGGTGTCTGGGATTTGGGTAGTAACAATGAAGATGAAAAGAAGTTGATGAACTCAAGATATATTTAGAAGCCAGATTCAATAGGATTTGATGATGAATTAGATACAGGGAAGGGGATATGATGGATAGAGAAAAATCAAGGAACATTCTTGTAATTCAAGTAATAAGCAGAGCCATTCATTGAGATGAGAAAGACTGAGGGAGAAGCAGTTTAAACATGGGGGATCAAGACCTCTATTTTGCATATGGTAAGCTTGAGATGCCTGTTAGAGATCCAAGCTGACATATCAAACAGGCATTTTGATATATGAGTCAGGCATTTTGGAGAAAATTAGAACTGAAGATATCGATTTGGTATCAGACATTTAGAAGTTAAGCAGAGCAGAGAACCCACATAGGAAACAGAAGGAGCAGCTGGTGAAGTAGACGGAAACCCCAGGAGAAGGAGGCATCATGGAAATAAAGAGGAAAACATGTTGCAGGGAGGGAGTGATCAATTACGTCCAGTACTGCTAAGTGTTTCAGCAAGACAAGGACAGAGAAACCGCAACAGGCTTTGGCAAGATGGAGGTCACTGGCGACTTGGATTAAGAGCAGAGTCCAGTTCTAAGCAGAGTGCTAGGGAGGCTCACATTCAACCCTATTCTGGTTTCTAAGCTGTAGTAGAAATATCTGGGATGGAAAGCAGGATCTTGAGTTATTTATTGAGTCGCTAATACAATAAACACTTACTGAAACATTTATTGGATACCTATTAGATGCAAAGCACTGTGATACAAATTGAAACAGAACTAAGGATCTAGGCTCAGAATTTCAGCACTTGAGCTCTCTTTCTAGGGAGCAGAACCCTAATCTTAGACTAGTGGAATTTTTCCACAAGTATTTTGGTTCCAAGGAGCCAAAAGAAGTAGGCTAAGCTTCAGGCCCCAAAAGACTTATTGTAGTTCATGTATGATGACAGAACTATGAATGGTCCAACTGTTAATAGAGCTCCAGATCCCCACACACACACGTTGATGGGTCTGGCTCTGCAGATGCTAAAAAAAAAAAAAAAAAAAAAAAAAAAAAGAAGAAGAAAGAAAAGGGGGAGGGGAGGAGAGGGGAAGAATGGGAAGAAAAAGAAGAGAAATAGACATGAACTAGCATGTAATAAAGATTGCATAAAATGCATGTTAATATTTACAGAATACATACTTATATCTAAAAGTGTAAAGAAGGCTAACAATTAGAAAAATACCTCCCCCCAAAAAAAAACAAAGAAAAAAATGAAGCTATCAATGAAAGGAAAGAAATTGCAAACATTAAATGGCCCCAAGACTTGGAGCAGCTAAAACTTGCTTGCTGAGTAAGGAATCAGAGAGGAGCATCTGACGGCCCCTCAGCTACGATCCGTCAGTGTGTTTCTTAGAGATCATAAATTGCTCTAACAGCCAATGATATTAGTCTCCAGCTTGGAAAGACCTGCTCTTTTCCACCCTCCTAACTTAACACTGGCCGCTGGTCCCCTCGTAACCTTTGGTGCTCTGTCAATCCTCCCATTCCTCTATGCTCCACCCCATCCTGCCACTCAAAATTACAATCACCATCTGGCTTGGTTCATCTTCTTAGAGGATATGATGATGGATGACTTAATTACAGAAATAGAGGCAAGACTCAGATATAACGAGGGAAGCCAAATCTGAACAAAAGACAAGACCTTTGCCTGTGGTCTTGTAATAAATTCACCCAAAGCTTGAAAAATCACTTTTCTGTTCCTGTTAAGTCGCTCTACTTCTTAATTCGAGGGAATTTCAAGAAAGTCCTTTCATTTTTCTATTTCCGGATCTACCATCTTGGTCCACAGTCCTCTTTCCATGCCATTCATGATTTGATAGCTTCCGACTTTCCAGGGCAAAGAGTCTTAATCTTTCACTTTGTCCTCATATGTCAATATCTCTTTCCTCCCTCCCACTCCTCTGATCATTTTATAATGAATTGGTAACCACAATAATGAAATTTACTGAGAAAACTAAATTTTGAGATGCTGCCATAAATAATGAAGTCAGAGAAATGATGAAAAGGGATTTAATGAGGTCTGAGATATGGTTGGAATATTACAGATAGAAAATCAATTTGGAAAATGCTGTCAGCTTCATCCACAGGGGGGAAATTATGTAAACACACACATCTAAAGGAGAGGAGTAACTTTGAAGGCAACGAAGGATTGAGAATTGTTTTATAATAGAGAAATATAGTCCTTTTTGATCGCCCTCTATCTATCAATCTAACTGTCTGTCTATTTTATCGATCATTTATCACTATTGTGTTATAATTAAAAGCTTAAACCAGGTAAATATTCAAAAACCTTGGGTACTCAAATTAAGGGTGGACCGGTAAATGTAAAGCATTTGACTATCATACTACTTTACCCTTAGCTCTGTGCAATCTTGGAGGTAGAAGGAAGAGTCTTATGGCTCCTTTGCAATATCACTTACAAAAACAGTGCATAACTTTGGTCAGTCATCCCATGAAATATATTATATCTTCCTCAAGAGAAAAAGTGAATTTCATAGACTCAGGACTGATGAATGTTTTGGAGAAAATATTCAAAACAAAAGCATATTGTGTCCATAAAGCCAATTATGCCATGTACTGTACCTACTGTAAAGCACCTTGTGTATCAAAGAAAAATTACTGTTGAAACAGATTATCAGGCCATGGAACAATCTGAAGCTGCAGCTCTCTTAAAATAACTCTAATGAGATCTGGAAAACTGCTTCCAGTCTAAGCATTCAACAGATTCTCTGTCTTGAATCTTTGAAAATTGGGTGAAAGCTATGGACTTCCTCTCTAGAAAAATCCATATACAATTATAGAATAAATTTTAAATATAAATTTTCAGAACCTACTAGGATTCCAAGCCCCCAGGAAGAAATTTTATTTTTAAGGCTCGCTAAATCCCTAATATACAAACTAATCTCCGGTTTCTACCTTAGACATTCCAACTATGTATTTTGGAGTATAGAAAAGTTAAAATTTCACATCCCCATCCATAAGCTCTTCACTAGTGCTTTGCTGAGTTAAAGCCTTGTCAACCCCTAAAACTCAGTGCTGAAGCAGCTCCTACCTGATCTTCAGTCTCTGCTACAGACAACTCCCGGACCCATCCTGATCAAATATCCTGGAGGCCTAATGATTTGCCAGAGCCTTGGAAGTTTGACATGTAAGAAGCCAACTATGGCTGATGTGCTCAGTGCCTGGTTCCTAGGATCCTTCCTTACGAGTCTATGATGCAACTCTGGTCTCTCATATATAAACCCATTCACTTTGGTGATGGACTTGCCCATCATTTTTCCCTTACAAACTATCAGATGACTCACTGTATGCAGAAGTCAGACTACCACAAGCGCAGCTAAAAGTTTACCTGAAAAAAGAAGTCGACTCTTCAGCTCCAAGACTGTTTCACAGTGTACAATAGGGGGGAAAGCGGCTTCCGAGAAAAACAGACATTTATTCAAATCCAAATATAACATCTTCCAAGATCAAAATAATTTACTGAGGTAAACAGCTACTGTGCCAGACTCTATTAGTTGCCTAATGGCCATTCCCATCTTCATATATGCTAACAGAACCCTGTTTTCTTTGGGGCAATAGTACGTCCACTCTATGATATGACTCGTGATCAGTCTAAACTAGTCATTTCCAACTAAACTAGTCATTTCCAACTATCAGTACCTCTGATAGCCAAGATATTTATCCCCCTTAACCCTCAGGCCAGAAGGGCCTGTGGTAGCAGGAACATTCTGTTTACTGCCATCATGTATAATAAATGTTATCATTTCTTACGTTTGGCATGAAGGAAAGGGCGAGAAGCATGGTTCTACCCCAAATTCTGTTCCCTTTGATAGATACTCGACTTTTCTCTATTCGTTACAGCTAGCAGTAACCTTGGGATCAGATCTTAATGCCCACTTTGAGTCGTCTCTTTGAGCCCTCTGTGGGATGCTATTAATTTCTATTGCATGCCTCATGGTGTAGAACTTAAAGTCTTTTAGAAATTTTAGTACATTATGCAGTACTGCGTAATTCTGCAGCTATGTAGAAGTCCCTATACCACTATAAATCCTTACATTTAGGGTATATCAGTCTGCTCGGGTTGGCATAACAAAACATCACAGACTGGATGACTTAAATAACAGAAATTTATTTTCTACATTTTAGAGACTAGAAGACCGCGATCAATTTGCCAGCAGGGTTGGTTTCTGCAGAGGCCTCTCTCCTTGGGTTGCAGAGAACTGCGTCTCTCTGGGACCTCACACAGCCTTTCCTCTGTGTGGGCACATACCCCTGTTGTCTCTTCTTCTTCTTAGAAGGGCGCCAGTCCTACAGGACTAGGGCCCACCGTTATGACTTCATTTAACCTTAATTTCCTCCTTAAAGGCACTAACTTCAACTACAGTCATACTGGAGATTAGGATTTAAATACATAATTTGGGGAGGGGGGGCACAATTCATTCCATAACATTGGGCTTGAGTTATTTAAATTTTTTCATTTTATAATCTTTTATTTATTTGTTTGTTTGTTTGTTTGTTTAATATTTCGATTAGAGTTGACATTCACTATTTTATTAGTTTTAGGTGTACAGGACAGTAGTTAGACATTTATATAACTTACACAGTGGTCCCCCCAATAAGTCTAGTACCCACCTGGCACCATCCGCATTTATTACAATATTATCGACTGTATTCTCTGTGCTGTACTTTTCATCCCCATGACTATTTTCTAACTGCCAATGTGTACTTTTTAATCTCTTCACCTTTGCCACTCAGAACCCCAGCCCCTCCCCGCATCTAACCATCAGTTTGTTCTGAGTCTGTTTCTGTTTCGTTTGCTTGTTTATTTTTTTTTAAACACTCTGAACTGAAAACCTGTGAGCAAATATCTTTTCATACATTCTTAAAGATAACTTAACTTTATTTTTTTTAAATATATAGTACACACAGAGAGAAGAATTTTTAAATGGGTGTGTACAGGCTAAGGCTTAGAATATTTAGGTACTCTCAACCTATCTATAGATACATGAGCCAAAAACATGAACCACTGTTTCTCAGTAAATGAAAAGCACTCTCCAAAAATGCAACTTTGGAAATTTCTCTTTGAAAATAAATGCAATAACATTTTTGTTTCCAAATTTAAAAAAAATGGTGTTTAAAAATGGTACATTAACAAAAACATCACATTTGTCAAACTCAAAATACTACATAATGTATGACTTAGCATATGCAGTGTTCTGGGAAAGTCAAACTTACAGGGAGAGCAAACAGCAGTTACCAAAGGCTGGGAGGGTGGCAGAGAAAATGCTTCCGAGGGCACAGGGAAGGCTCAGGGGTGCTGGAATGTTCTGCGACCTGATCACGGTGGTAATTCATGACTGCATACAAGCATTTGTCAAAACTTGCAGGACTGCACTCCAACAGGAATGGATTTTACTGTAGGTGAATTATACCATAAGTTTCTAATGGAGGAAAATGGCACATTTGAAACCGAATAATAGAAAGCCAAAGAGTTATTCTGTGCTGGCTTAAAATCCACCATGGTAACCAGTCAGGAACTCTAGAAATGCAGTAGATGCTCACATATTATGTAAATTTTAAAGCTATAAATATCTATGGCAGAAAGAATCTTGTGTTATAGGATATTGTTATGTGTGTTTAACACTTTTATAATGGTATCAACAAAATCTGAATTACATTATCGAATTTAGTTTACCAAAAAGGGATCGCAAAAAGTTATATCCTTTGCTGTGGAAATAATCAACCTTAACATTTTGTAACATAATTGTGCCTTCCAGTAGGGAGAAGGGCATGGGATATGTATGATAATGATAAATTGCAGATGGTAATAACTTACTCAACTTTTAAGAACATTTATTTTTTACAAAGTATATCACACATATTGTCTCATCTGATTCTCACAGTTATCCAGTGAGGTTAGATAAATGAAGTATTGTTATCATTTTCTCCACAGTACAGAGGAGTAAAAAGAGGCCAGATAGGTTAGATGACTTATCTACAGTCCTAAAATTAGTACATATCGAGTCAGAAAATGAACCAAGATCTTCTGACTCCAGATCTAATACTTTTCTCCATATATCAGTCTGCCAATTAAAGGCAGTGCATATCAAAATTTTGCCCCAAATCTCTAACTACTAAGTCAACTAGAATTGGAACAAAGTTACATCAACCCTCAAATGAATTTAAGAAGCTCTACAGCTTCTTAATTTGTTCTATATAATTAAATGGGATTATAGCAGAGGGAGAATAGTCTATCAGACATGCTACAGCTCCAGTGAAAAGTAAGGGAGACATACACTGAGTTCCTACAGTGTACTAGGCCTACTGTTTCATATATAATTTCACAACAACCCCCAGGAGTAGTTATTATCATTATTACTATTCCCATTTTACATTTAGAGAAACGTAAATCAAAAGATGTTAACTGAGTCGCCAGAGTCACATAGCTTATAAGGGATGGATGGAAACGGGATTCTAATCCAGGTCTGTTGCACACTGAAGCTCTTTGTTCTAGGAGCCCAAAGAAAGATACTTTAAACCTACATGTGGACTGAGTCAAAATTTCAGTGGTTCTAAAACTTTGAATCTCAGTAGAGTAAGTAATAAGTAAGCAAGTAAATAAATTAAAAACACACATACATATCTTGTTCGTAGCTTCTTCAACTTAAAATGAGGGTTAAGTGGTCATGATTTCCTCCTAGACATATATAAAACCTCGTTCTGTGCCCTGAAGTGATCCGAGTTCATCAAATGCAGGTGTTTCTTTCAATACTAGTATCAACCTCTAGGTACCAACGACATGGTGGCCTGTAGCAAGGTCAGCCAGTCGTTGAGACCAAAACGCAAAATGAGGCAAAATGAAAGTAGAAACAATTCCAGGAATTGTGACATGCCCCTTAAAATGTAATTGCTTTAAAATACATATTGTTTTTAAAATTTCAGTTCTCCCTTTAAAAAATTAGGACTCTTAATCATAAGATTATAGAAGAAATCCCTTATTTTTTTACATCTTCTTACCCAGCACAGAATAGTACACATGCAGGCGCTTGAGAAATATTTCGTGGTGGGGTTGGTGGCAATGATGGTCAAATAGCAACCTGCACGTTCACCTGTCTTTACTGACTTTCGTTATAACGAGTGAGGACAAAATAATCATTTCTAGTTTCTATTATTTTATATTGTCACTTCCTCGGTAAATTTTTTTTTCCATACAGAGATACAAGTCATTCATTTGCTGGAATAAAACTTATAAAACGAAGTTCATTTTGCTTGTCAAGTGCAGATAAGAGGAAGAAGGGGAAGAAACAGTTTAAATGTAAAAGACACCTTTTCCCTGACTCCTGGACTAGTTCATACAATAAGATGAATAATTTAACTCCCTGAAACGTCATATGTGCAGAATGCTGCGTGCAGGCCACTGGCATTTTCACTTCAAATTTGTATAGTCTTTAGTCAACACACCTCATCTGCATTTCTAACACCTGCTTCAGTCAGCCTCGGAGCAGGCCGTTACCTTTATGGTCGTCTTTTATCTTTACTCTGTCTATCTAACCAAAAAAAAAAAAAAAAATCGCATTACAGAATACATTACTTGGCCTAAAAGAGATAAAGAGTCATTCACATGATTTTCCGAAAGGTATTTTCCTTTATTTTATCAAAAGGCAATTTTAAAACCAGTTACTAATTAACGTTATCATTCTTTACTGTATACATCTCCTTCAAATATTAATATAGATTTTATACAGCAAAAAAATAATTGCATCTACACTTCTCTGCAATGAGTACCTGCTTAAGGTGCAAAGGAAAGTAAAATTAAATGCAAATGATTGACACCATTTGTTAGGTACACAAATATCTCTTCTAAGCTAATTATTATTACACTGTTATTAAAACAATGTCCATCTAGCTAAGTCTAAAATGGCCTATGTTAAAATATTATGTACATCACTGCCTATAGGCCGATCTACTGTCAATAACTCCTGTGATTTGTCCTGTATTAAACAACTTAATACAGAGGATTTAAGCAAAAACACTTAAAGGGTGAAGTTCTCTGAAAAAAAAAAAATTATTCTAGAACAGGAAGAAAAATGGGAAGCAGCTGGGAAAAGAACTGGACTAAACTGACCACTTTCTGGTTATCGATTTGCTTATCTCCCTCACAAATATCTAAGTGTTTCGTAATTATTTTACCTGTCATCCATCTCCCTACTAGAATGTCAACTCCATGTGGGCAAGGGTGATGCTCGGCTTCTTCGGCACTCTATCCCCAGTGTCTAGCTTGGTCCCAGGCACACAGTAAATACTTTTTAAACAGGTACATTTTTAAATTTTCTTCCACATTGAATAGGAAGGGATTCTGAAGGATGACTTAAATTTCCTTTTTTCCTCAAAATATATATTCAAGAAAAAACCTTGATTTATCTAGGATCATTGGAGAATAACATTTCCTACATAAGCTAATTTTCTTAGATTGCCAGAGGAGCCTTTTAAGATACCAGGTCATTTTAATGCCAAGTATTTTAAATACGAGTCATTCATGCACGTATCATTATTTTTCTACTTTGTTTTAAAAATGTAGCTTTCACTAAATTTAATCATTTCTTGATAGCTGACAAGTAAAATTATATATTAAAACTCTCTTCCATATAATATAGTGGTCCCCTTGGATGTTAGTGAAATGGGTAAGGCTATGTGTCCCTATGTAACGAGACCTATCAATAAGATACTCATATTTAATGATGGTGTTGTCTCTTTTCTTGCTTTAAATTTTCAGTATTTTACCCTCTAACTCTCTTCACCACACTTTCTTGCTCCTAACAAGTTATAATTTATTATCCAGGATGAATTAAAGGTTGCCAAAGCAATTTTGCTTGTGAAATCAAAAACCTGTAACAGAAATATTATGAGCATATTAAACTATATTTTTTAATTCAAATGTAAAACTATTCTTTGTAGCCTTTGCATCCATGCTAAGCCATTTGGCTTATCACCCAGGGTGGGGTGAATGTAGTTTATAGCATTAGAATTATTATTTGGTTTTGACAGTCAGGTCTTTTTGAGTTCGTAGAGGGACCAGAGTCTTGAAAGAGATCCAAGGTGTCCTTCAGAGAGAAAAGGGATTTTCCTAAGTGTTTAAATTTATATTACAGAGTAAAGGTCAAATCCAGTAGAGTTAGACACCAATCTTTACCACAAAGAGAGGTAATTCAAAATATGATGCAAGAGCGCTCTTAACAACAGTCCAGGGAGCAGGCAGGGACTGCTAGAACTGCAGGAAGGGAAATTCAGAGAGATGCTGCAGAAGAGGAGGAAGGGGAGGTCAGATGATAAGGTGTTGTTTAGAAAGGACGGTGAAATAAAAATACCCAGAACCTGGCACCCTGGAGTCAATCAATAGTTTGCTGAGGATTAGCCCCCAAAGAAGCTGCTGACTCCAGAAGTCTCACAGCGGGCCATACCAATGTGACTAGGAAATAATTGTATAGGACGGATAAAAGGAGGTTTCTAGATAAATGAACATTAAGTATGGCTCCTCTACAGAGGACCCAAAAATGCCCATGTGCCCTAGCAAGGAGACATCAAGGTGCCACTTGAAATAAAAGGCAACCGAGTACTAATCATAAGGCTTTTTCATAACCCCTTTAGCCTATTCTAAAATTCTGCCAGGCATTAACATCCAGTTCATCAGTGTTTGAACTCACTGAGAAAACAATGCCCAAGAGCCTGCACAGACTCTGGCCGTGCCTTCCTACAGGAGCCTGTGAACTACTCAGGAAGGCACGCAGAAGTGGAGGCTGGGCAGAAACGGAAGCAAAAGTCCTGTTGGGGAGCAGATACCGCCTTCAATTCATAATTCAGCTGTCCCAGAATTAGTACTTTCATTCTTAATGAAAACAGTAAACTGAACTGCTGAGAAAACAACAGAAATAAATAAGCAATTTCTAGGGAAGGAATAACTTAATAATTCAAAGGAGATTCAAACTTTTAGACTACTTCGAGGAGCCAAAAAGCTAAATTTGTTACGAACTTATTTTGTATCTGTAGATCCCAAAAAGACACAATTCAGGCTGCCTGTGTTTCTTCTCATGACTAGCTAGATGAGTTTGGACAGACCAATTGACTTTTTTTGACTCAATTTCAGTATCCATTAAATTATAAAACTCACGACAGCTAACATTTATTCTTTACTAATGTGCCATTGTACTAAACGCAGAATATTTCATTTAACCCACGTGATACTACACAAGGTTGGCACACTGCTAGTCCCAGCAATCAGAGGCGCAGCGAGGGCATACAAACCCAGGCGCCTGATTCCGGAATTAGTCTCATTCGAAAATTTGAGCCTCACAATACTGTGTCTGCCTCACGGAAGTGTGGGGTTTGCCTGAGAAAATATATGTAAAAGAGCTTAGCAACGTATAAGCTGCCACACATATATAAGCGATCCAGGTCGCACCTGTGAGGCTGCCGGGGCTCAGTAGCTACTGCTTGGGTTCAAGCTCCTATCATCTCCTGGCTCAACTACTGCAACCACTTCCTAACTGTCCCCCTCCTCCTGCCCGTACTACCGCAGTTCATTTTCTATAGAGTGGCCATCGGGTGAGATCACACTACTGCTCTGCTCAGAACTCTCAGTGTCTTCTGTCTGCTGTGGACGGGATTGTACTTCCCCCAAATTCATAGGTTGGTGCCCTAACCCCCAGTGTGACTGTATTTGTAGATAAGGCCTTTAGGAGGCAGTTTAGGTTAAATGAGGCCATAAAGATGTGTCCCTAATCCAAAGGACTGGTGCCTTTATCATAGAAAAGGGAGAGACACCAGCTATGTTATCATCTCTCTCCTCCCATCTCTCAATCTCCCTCCCATGGGAGGACACAGCAAAAAGGCCACCGTCCAAAGAGAAGAGATCTCTTACCGAGAACCAGGTCACCTGGCACCATGATCTTGGACTTCTCAGTCTCCAGAACTATGAGAAATAAACTTCTGTTGTTTAAGGTACCCAATCTGCGGCATTTTGTTATGACAGCTCAAGCTGAGTACTACGCCACCTTATTCAGATTTAAACCCAAAGGTCTTTCAATGGCCCCCAAGGCCCTAACTATATGATCTAGCCCCTTGTTACACACCCGAATTTATCTCCACTACCCACCTTGTTCTGGCCGTTCTCTGCTTCAGTATCTTGCACTTTGGGTTCTCTCTATATGGAACACTATTTCCCCAAATAATCTCATAGTTTGCTCACTCACTGCTTCAGGTCTCTGCTCAAACATTCTAAGTGAGACAGTTACCTACCATCTTTTTAAAAATCTACAAAGTAGAAGCTCAATGAAGTATTTGTTGAAGGAGTGAACTGGAGAAACTGCAAGTATGTCCGCATGGCAGCTGCTCTGTGGGTGAAGAAGGCGGCATGGGATGAAGCTGAAGAGGAAGGCCAGGGACCTTGTAGGCCATATATGAGGGATGCTGGTCTTTATTCAACAAACACCGAAGGATTTTAAGCAGGAAAATGACACGATCAACTTACATCTTTCAAGATCATGCTCACTGCTAAATGAAGCATAAAATGGAATGAGCCAAAAAAGAGATGAAGAAATCAGGGCAACGCTCATCTCCTGGTTAATGCTATCTTGGTGTCTTTCTACCTGAGGATGAATAAACACATCCTCAGCGTACGCTGATATAAAATAAGTCGTTGCTCACCTCATCACAATTACATTTGCAAAGTTTCCAATACTATCCCTTAAAATTTAAATGTTTCTTTCCCAAATCTCTTCCTTCTGAATAAGCCCTGAAATGAAAATATATAATGACTTTTAGCAAATGCTAATTACTTAGACCCTAAATATGTAATGTAGTCAGTACTCTGAGCTTGCACAAAACATATCTCTGAAAAAGATCCATATAGGTTATGAATAGCCTAATTTTCTGAGATTCTTTTTGCTATAAATTTGGCTAAGAGCTTGGGTAGAATGGGAAAGAAGATAAGTGAGAGAAACGCTGATGATTTAACCTCCAGTGTTCCCTTAAGGACAAACATTTGTCACCTTGACAGCAAGGTGAAAGGTTTGCAGTGAGTGTGCTTATAACAAGACTCTCCCAGTTCTCTCCTCCCCAGGGACCTGTGATTTCTGAAAAGGCATTATCTGAACAGATGATGATGATGACGATGAGCTACAGGAAGGGCTAGGGGAGGGAAAGAGGTTGAGACCCACATAACTCAGAGCCTCAAACTGAAATGCTGCTCCAGGGACTGTCACAAAGATACCGTTTGCTACTTGTCTTCCTAAGGTTCCACTTGAGGCTGGAGTAATCAACCCTATAAATTATCACAAAACATTCAAACAGTGTCCGAGGTTAACAGCATGGATCCCGTTGCTAATAACTGTGAGTGTGTCATAAAGATGAAGTAGGTCCTAGCCATTATATTTCCACTTTCTATACAAATCTCTAATTTTTAGAATTTATAATTCTAACATGAAAGTCTTCTGCAGGCTTAAATCAGGTGCTAACATGAGCATGATTTTTGCTCTTAATGAATACACATAATTCAAAATAGCATTAATGTGATGACACTCATGTATCAGAAAGAATACTAGGAGGTCTGCTTAGGCGTGTAAGCTAAATTGTTTATACTATTTTCAAAAGTGAAATAGGAAGGGGTATTTTGAAAGCTAAGAATTTTTTAAAAGAATTAAAGTTGTTAATTTATGGGCATTTTGGACTTACTTTCAGGAATCAGTTGCATTTATTTGTGTGTTCCTTTGGTGAGTGAAATTTTGTCTATGATACTATTTTATGCTTTTACTTTGAAAAATATCTTAAGCTAAAATCATTATAAAATCAAAATTGATCCTAACTATTTCATTTAAATATTCACCACCAAGTCATCCCCGTCTCTAAGTATTGTTAGGAGGGCAAAATTATTTTTACGAAGAAAATAAGCTTTCTAACATAATGAACTGAAATAAACATCATTAATAGAAAAGTAAGGTTACAAAGTATACCAGAAAATGTTTTGGAGTGAAGGGGAGTGAAAAATAGAGAGATGGAGGTTGGAGCACAGAAAGGATAATATCAGAGTTTAAAAAAATAAAAGAGGAAAGGGAATTAGTGGTCAATCTAAAAGACTCTATATTGATTTAAGATCCATGCGTCCTTCATTCATGAAGGAAAAACAGACATCGATCATGTCTGTCCCTGGACATCTGCCTCTGCATATCTCAGCCCGACCACATAACTCACAGGTATCAAATCAAACTTAACCATTTCACTCAAATTATTCTCTTGCTTAAACTCCCCATTTTTGTTCATGATACTGCAGTCATTGATCCTAAGATCTTTGAGTCCTCAGTCTGTTTACGTTCCTTGCATCTTCTGGCCTTTCTACCGTAAAGATATCCAAGATTCTTTCATGAAGAACTTGGCCAGTAAAAGTCTTTAAGTAGTAAAATGGCAATGTAGTTATGTTGAAAATAACACGAGAGAGTCCTCACCTATTATATTTATGTTGAAATGAGATGATGACTGGGGTTCCCTTCAAAATAATACCCAAGAGGGAAAAAGTAGATGAGAGTATAGAAGAAACAAGCCTGGGCTATGTTAACAACCATTAAATCTGAAAGATGGGTACACAAAATTCACTAGTAGTATTTGATCTAATTTGTATAAGTTTCAAAATCTCTAATGACAACAACAAAAATGTTGCTGTTGTTTTTAAGGGACCAGAGGTTTAGGAAAATACCATATCTAAGGACTGGATAAAAAGTCTGGATATAGGATTAAAGAGAGAACTTTGGCCATAGGGATGGAGAGGATCTCAGGGTGGCACCCTTTCTAAGAAGAGCTAGATAATACTAGTAGTTACCACCCATGAACTCTTCCTAATGTTCCAGACACCCTACTAAACTTCTCAGGGACTCCTTCTTATTTAATTTCTTTAACAGTGCTGGGAAGTAGGAATCCCTCTGTCAAAGCTTGGAAGTGAGACTCCTTCTATATCAGGGCTTTGCATACATTAAGTACAAGGTTAATGGTAGCTGTCTAAATAATTAAATAAATGACTAAGAAGTTTCCCTTCTCCCCTTTTTTGTGCCTGTGGTTCTTTGTAAGGAAATTCAGAGGTTCTAGACAGAAGGTTCATCATTGTTTGTCTAGACTCAGAAGAGACAACACATCGATCTTTCATGCACAAACTCACCAATGCACACATTGCTGCCAGGCCATTTCTCCTAAGATACCACTTCTGGTATGACATACTCCTTGAAAACTCCTCAGTAATGCCTTACATGGTATGAAGTTCAAGGCTCTTCATAACACTGTCTCACATAATTTCCACCAGTCACCAAAACTTGGCTTATTCCAGTGAACATCCCTCTTTTCACTGTCTGTTGTCTGGAACTGCCCATTCATTCATTTATTCATTACACACTAATCATCCATCACTCATCAGGCACAGTATCTGCCATTACATCTGTATAGAGAGATAACAATGAGCATTATGGGCACCATCCCTGACCTTGTTGGTTCATATCCACTCTCAGGTTGGCCTTCTCCACCTGGATTGTTCTCGGTTTCCAACATCTCACATTTAACATCCTCGAGGATCCTTTCCCGTTACTTTGCCCTGTCTGGCTCCCTTTCTTAATTGATGTTACCAAACATTTAAGTACTTGATTATATTTTTCCTGTTTTATTTCAAGCATTATACTTATGCATGTCTCATTTACACTAAGTCTCTTAGACAGAAATTGTGTCTTATATTCTTCATCGCCCAACTTAATGTAATTCAACTGAATTAAATATGTATAGAGCATGTCCTTAAATAGCTTTCAGTATGGAAAAGAGTTTAGAATTCTAAGCCAAACTAACGACAGATTAATATCTAATTTGTCTTTGAAAATAAAGCTACAAAAAAATCTCTGGGGAAGGACTAGTTATACAAAAGATATAGTTATGAAAATGGAAAGAGAAAAAAAAAAACAAAAAGGAAAATTTATCCTGTATGGTACAACTATCTCCCAATCATGTATATAAACTTTATAAGTTCTATAAAACATCAGTCTTTTTTTAAAATTCTTTTATTTCGTGGAACATAATTTAGAGACCATACCATAGGCTAAAGTTAATAGGGCTCTGCTAAGATGTCAATAATATTGATAAAAGTAAATGAAATCTTTACTTATTTAACTGTTTTCAAAGAAAGGTTATTTTTCAAAGGAGCAAAGATTAATATTATATATATTTTACATTTACCTAAAAAGAACATTACAATAGTTTAATCATCTGTTAAAAGTGTAACTAAAAAGTCTAAAGATGAATTGGCCAGCTTTTCATGTCAAATTCACCTTTCTTGCAGAAATTTGGTTATGACAAATATTAGACCAGGCCTCCTTCTATGTATCATTCATACCTTTTAGATGATTATTTGGGGCTATACCAGATTTTTTTTTTTCTTTAACAAGACACTAACATTACAACTCATCATAAACTAAGCCTATTAGATAGGTTTTTACATATCAGTAATAGTAAGATTCTTTAATCTGAAATAAACATCACTGTTTCCCATTTTATCCATTCTGCAAGGCTTCTTCCACACCAGCCCTGCTAGGAAGTCCTCCCAGCTGCCCCTGCTGGACCTCTTCCTTCACATGTCTTTCTGTTAGGTTTAGTAACGACAGTGGGAAGGCCGGATCTGTGCCTGGAGCCTCCTTTGCACTCCTCCCAGCAGCTACGCCGAACCTGTTACCTAGAAATACTCAGTAAAAAGTGTCCTTTCTAATGATAAGAACAATTGTGTATAAGAATATGGGTGAGTAAGTATGTATCTGAGTGTATATAACTATACTCCAAGGAGTACTTTCACAAGGCCACCAAGCATATAAAAATTTCATAAGTAAAAATTATGTATATATATTTAAATATTACTTTTAAAAACATATTTTTCCAAACTACACATTTTTTCCCCTAAAATTTTAAGTTCCTGATAAGTAAGCTATATTATCCAAATATTCCCCAAAGACACTTTTCTTTGAAAGTAAATTCTACGCCTACTTAACATATTATTATGTCTTTATTCCTTTGTTTTCATCTTCTTCCAGTTCTAGAAGAGACACCCATTTTTCCTAGTCTCTATGGGGCATAACTTGGACAAACTTAACTTAGAGTATAAGTTAGACAAAGGAAAATTCAGTAAACAGCTGGCATGATTAAGACTATTAAAATAACTTTTTGATAAATTACTTATCAAATATTCTGACTGGCTCAATTATATTATAGGATTTCCTTCAATAGAGATGATCTTCGCCTAACTAATAGCACAGACTCTATATCAAAATTAGAATTCAAGACACCAAATAGAAGTGACAAAAGATCATTAAAGAAGAAGAAAACCAACAAACAGAAGTTGGTAATTTCACCAGTGAAGAGCTTAGGCTTGGGACTAGTCAAAACCTCTACAGGAATAAATGAAAAAAAATAAGTAGAATGTAATATGACTATCATAAAGTTAAATTTATTCAAGGATGTCTGAAACACAACTTTAAGGGCTTTATGTTTAAACATCCATTCTTTCATGAAATGATAACAATAAAATTGTAGTTCTTATATAGCAAAATAAAGGATTAAAAACATTAGGCACTCCTCAAAATTTCTTTTGAAATCTTACTGATTAATGAAATCCAAATGTTAGAAAATTACTGACCTAGTCAAACTACCATGTCAGAAAGACCACTTCTATTGAAAATCACATATTCAAAATGAAAGGGGTTAAAACAGATAAAGTTATAATAGTCCCATGTGAACAGTTGTTAAAGGCGGAGAAAAGCATACAAGTTAAAAATAAAATCATATTCTTGCTCTGAAAATAAACTGACTTTCACACACTTCTAGCAACAACATTATGCTATTTTCCAAGAAAAAAAAAACCTCTTATACATATATGGTTGCATTTATTTTCCTGGCACTGTCAGCATTTCAGAAGGAGTGTTATTAATTTATCCAAATAGCAGTGTCAGAAAAAGAAAGAAATCTACCATTACGAGAAGACAAAATTATGAAAATAATAATATAGCCACTAAAAAAATGTTTTGGCTGTACACTAGTTTTTTCCTCATACTCTAAAATAAACAGTCCTCTCAGCAACTAAAGGAAGATTGCAAATGAAACTCATGAGCACTTTTTAATAAGCAAAATGCTTAAGTGCTGTACAGTTAACTAACTAGTATCTTAACAACATTTTTTCACTGTCCAGCTTAACATATGTATATGATTGACCTCAAATTTACTAGAGATGATTGGAATAATCAGCTGGGCTATTATTTGAAATAAAAATACCAAAATTAAGACATATAAAATATTAGATACCATGTTATATTAAAATAGATAATTGCAAAAATAGTGTCAATTAAACATCTCTCTTCAGTGCCGTCTAAAAGTATTTTCTGCAACAATGAAAACGTTCTCCACTTTGTACTGTCCAATACAGGAACCAGCAGTCACATGTGGTTATGAAATACCTGAAATGTGGCAAGTGTGACTGAGAAATTAACAGTTTATTTTATGTAATTTTAATTAATTAAATTTTAAAAGCCACATGTGGCTTATGGCTACTACATTGGTCAGTTCAGCTACATAGATGATACAAAATAGAAATACTAATTTTTCTCCCTGTGTTTGAACTCAGAAATAAAGTTTACTTATTAATAAATAAAGGAAATGCTAAATCACTTTAAAACATTAGAAAGGTTTCAATGTTAGCAAGACTTCATTTTAAGGTATGGTCGTTCAATAAAAGGGGAAAGCAGTCAGCAATGGGTGAGGTGAGAAAATACCCAAGAGAAACTATTAAAAACACTTATCTACACATCATCTCAGAAAGAAGATCCATGGTCCAAATGATGGTCCTATTTGTTTCCAAGGGCAACATACCCTTGTTGTGGAGCCAGACACATCCTGATAGAATCAAAACTGGGAATTAACTCTCTACCTCTTTTTCTTCTAATTCCATTCCCACCAAATCAACTTCTTATTAAACAATATTCTCATGTGAATTTAGCCATGAGAGAAGAATGTATCAACCCAAGTGTCTAAGAGATTCTCATAATTATCTTCCCCACTTTCAATTTAAAAATTGATGATTTGTTTAGTGCATCATTATCTATGAGTATGATTAATGTGAGTCCACCCCTATGAGATAGAGCCACAGAAATAAGGCAGTCGTAAATTTACAAAGTATATGCCACCTCTATCCCTGGCAACGAGAAGCTCAATATTTTAAAAATTGATGACGCAAACAGACCAAGGGAAAAAAATAATATTACCGGAAATGATGCCAAGAAATATCATGCCAAGAAAACACTAAAGTCAAGAAAAGAGATTCCAGATCTTTGTGGTATCAAGAGTGATTTCCAGCAGAGAAAGAAAAACTTCTTTAAGCACTAAGTGACACCCAACTTTCTCTTTTGTTTCATTTGAATTTTTAAGCACATATCAAAATATATACTTTAGGTGACTCATTACTTCCAGTTCCCATATAGAAATGAAATGTCAGCAACATCTAGAACAGGCATGCACAATGCTATTTGAGCGTTTCATTAGTTTATGATATTTTTGTCACTGGAAAATCTTCAGTAATTATAGTGCCAGGTTGATAGACCGAAAAATGCCAGCCATGATGGAAGATTTGTTTCGAGACTAAGGACTGCTTATTGAGATTGCTCCCTTTGTTACTTTTCAAATTTTTCTTCAAAATTCCTTCAAAAGAACAACAGCATTCAGTTACAAGAGGAAGTATTCTTCCTAATTTAGATATTTTCTACACACATAAACCTTTTTTTTCTAAACCACTTGTCTGCATTAGTATGAGTTTCTATTCAAATTTTTTTTTTTTTTCAGAGCTGGGAATTTAACCTTCGGACTTCAATTGTTTGGCTAGAAACTACATTACATAAGGATCCAAGATTCTAGAGAGATTTAGATATAGAGTCAGGATTCAACTATCTTTAAGGGGAAATGTCCATGAATTAAAGGCCAAAAGGTAGGAAGCCTCTACATTTCTCTAATGTTTTTCATGATCATTACTCACTTTTTCCTCTTCAGTTTAAGGAGATAGAAGTAAATGAAAAAAAGAGAAAGAGTAAATGTAAATCTACACTTTTTCCCCTGTAAACAAGATAACCTTTTCTATTGCTGATTTTAGTTATTAAAAAGATTGAAAAGTTATCCCATTCCAAATATGTAATACTCAGCAGTTACTGGAAAGGATTTCTGAAGGGCTTATTAGGCTGCTATAACAAATACAGATGCCTCAAATTATTTTTTAGGTTACCAAAAGAAAATGGAACCAACTTTGCCATTAAGAAATCATGTCTGCTTGACTATATATCCCTCCTTTTAGCATCTTAAAATTCTGTCTCTTTTCTCTTTTATTTAGAGATCTATGTCATTCTCCAAAATTCCTCCAGCCTAAATCACATATTTATTCTTTTTTACATCTCATTTAAAAATTTTAATCTCTGACAAGATGACAAGGCCAAAGTCAAAACAATATCTGAATTACAAACCTACCAAAGTCAAGTGCAAAGGACTGTAACATGATGCTTCTAAAGAAGAAACTGCATTAGCTAACACTTGCTGTCCTTTCATATTGCCAAGTTCGGGTTATCTGCCTCCTCATCATCATTTTGGCTTTTTTCTTTTCATTTTCTTTCTTTTTCTTTTTTGGTCATTTCTATTTTATACATAGTTCTAACGCCTCTCAGATATTAACTTGATATACACCACTCAATTGGTTCCTCTATTTTTCAGACTTCTATTTTTACCTCTTCTCTAGGATACTGTATAACTTGTTTTCAGCATTGCTAGATTTCAGCTCTCACTCATCAATTTACTTATATTATGTATTTCACAAGCTGTTAAAGGATAAACTTTAATAATAAAATGTTATTTTATGATTATGAAAGTATAACAACTCTCTGCAGTGCCATATAATGGCAATCACTTATTACATGCACTTACTTTAAAATCTCCAGCTCTTTAAATAGATTTACTAATCACACTTATAGTAACCTTTCTCAGAAAACTTTCTGACATTTAAAATCAATTATTTCAATGATAATAGTATATGGGTTGGTAATCTATTACGTAGGGATAATTTGCCCTAATCAATACTGTGAATATAAAGCAATATAAAGAAATCTCTTATGGCTATAGCATGTTTTTTTGTTTTTTTTTTTTTGTTTGTTTGTTTGTTTTGTTTTTTTGAGAATAAAAGCTTACAATTTAAAATTACTTCAACATAAGCAAAAAAAAATTGGTGGCTAACCATGAAAGTGATATTGTGATTGTTGACAAAATAACTCTATGTAATTATAGTAATTACATGCATTTTAAGCACATGTTATATACAAGATAATTTACAATCTTAGATATATGAAGAAGAAAGGTTAAAATAACATTTATTGAATGAATTCTACTTATTCATTTAAAACACATTGAGTGCTTACCATGTGTTAGATAGTGTAGGTGCCATGGCTAGAGCAGTGAACCAAACCAAACAAACAAATACTTGACTCTTTGGAGCTTTGGGGGAGATAGGCAATAAGTATTCATACACAAACAAAATGTTAGAAGATAAGTATTCTAGAATCAAAAAATCAGACAAAGCAGTGCTGGACATAGAGAGAGTCAGAATTTTAAATAAACTAGTTACCATCTACACTAACTGGTTCCAATCTATACTAACTAGTTACAATGATGGAACGTCATCCCAAGAGCGAATGAAATAACCATAAAAGATAATCTAGAGAAATTGTTTCAAAGGGCAGACAGGCTTCTGAGAGATGGATAGGATACAAAAAAGTATGAGAATAGTGCAAGCAAAGAAGTAGGAGAAAGAAAGTGTTCCAAGTGTTGGAGAAGGAGGATGAATCAATAGTTCACATGAAAATGAAAGATGAACAGAAAGAGAGAAGATGGAGCTGCCGTGGGAGGATTCCTGAATGGCCAATTAGGTGGTGGGCAATAAAGAGCCCTGAAGTCCATGGGGCATGGGAGTGACATATAAAAGCAGTATGTGGAGACAGTTTATCTCACAACAATGTATAGGATGGAGAGAAAGAAGATAAGGTGCATTGCCTTGGCTCTTGGAAATTACCAAAGGTACAGTAACGTTAACAAACAGCATTCCTTCTAAATGAATGGATAAAAATAATAACATAAGCATTCAAGTGAAACCTAGAAATATTTTAGAAAATTACTTATAAGAGTTTCGCCTGAATGATAAAAAACCAACCACAAATACTGACCACTAGACCAAGTCCTCTGTTATCTGAAACTGTTACTCAGAGAGCTATTCTCCTTATTCTATAATCCTCCAGACAAAAACATTTTACTGTTAATTTGTGTGAATATTTGCAAATTAATAAGTGGATAGATATCAAAAGAGGTTTCCATAATCTTTGGTCACTCTTCTATGTACATCTCCGTTTTACACTTCAAACAAATAATTTTATCTTAAGTAATTGTATTAATGTCATGTGTAATATCTTAGATAGAGGAACAATTTTTAACAGTTATGAATACTGATCTAATTATTTTCAGGACAAGCATATATGTCACTATGTAAATATGAGAACAACATTACAAAGCTGGACTTACATGGGGGAACAATACCCAGTAGGGACAGCAAAAACGGAAGTCGACTTCTTTAATGAATGATCCCATAATCAGGTAACGTGCTTTCCAACAATTATTTGCATTAATTGAACCACCATAAAATGTGTTTTGCTTTTTAAAAATATATTAGAGGTCCCTCTCACTCTCTGCCTCTGAGAAGAGACCAAGCTCTGTCTATGGAGGGATACCCCTTTTCTAATAAGCTTTCCTTTTGACTCTAAAAATATATATATGTGTATATATATGAATATGTGTGTATATGTGTGTGTGTGTGTATATATATATATATATATAATATGCGTTTTAACTAGAAAGCTAAAGAGAATACATGTGAAATTTTATCTGATGTGATAGAGAAAGGACTTTATAAATATAAGGGCTATGGAAAAATCCAAAAGGGAAAAAATGGATACATATTTCTACAACTAAGTGCAAAGAAATGAATCCCAACTCATTCATGGCACCATATACAAACATTAACTCAAAATGGATCACAAACTTAAATTAAAAACAAAAACAACACAGGAGAAAAATATTTGTGACTGTAGGTTAAACAGATTTCTTAGGACACGAAGAGCATGAGCCATAAAAATAGATACATCAAATTTTATCAAAATTGAAAATGTCTGCTCTTTGAAAGACATTATTTAAAAAGTGAAAAGACAAGCCGCAGATTAGGAGAGAACACTAGCATAATACATGTATGATAAATGACTGGTGTCCAAAACATATTTAAACATCCACAACTCAATTATAAGAAAACAACCCAATAAAAAATGGGCAAGAGATTTGAACAGACACTCCCTTAAGAAGATATACAGATAGCAAATAAGCACATAAAAAGATGTCCAACAGCATTAGACATTAGAGAAATGAATTAAAGCTGCGTGGTATGATGACATACCATTATGTGCCTCCTGGAATGGCTAAAATAAAAATACTGAAATACGAAGGGTTAGCCAGGCTACGGAGCAACTGGATTACTCATACATTCCTGATGGGAATGTAAAATGGCACAGCCACTTTGGAAATAGTTTGGTGGTTTCGTATAATGGTTCAACATGTTTATGTTTTACTCAGTAATCCTACTCCTAGGTATTTCCCTAAGAGAAATGAGGACATATGTCTACACAAAAACCTATACACAATACTTTAGCAACTTTATTCACAATCGCCAAACACAGGAAGCAACTCAAAGTTCATCAACTGGTAAATTGATAATGTAGTGCTATTTAGCAATAAAAAGGAATGAGTTACTGATAGATACATACCAGAGCATAGATGAATCATAAAAGTGTATGCTAAGTGAAAGGAGCCAGACTCAAAAGGCTACATACTGTGGGATTCCATTCATACAACCTTCTAGAAAAGGAGAATGGACAGGGACAGGGAAAAAAAAAACTCAGTGGCTGCCAAGGGCTGGAGAAGGAGAGAGGATTGACTGCAAAGGGGCAAGAAGAAACTTGTCCAGGTGATGGAATATTCTGTATCTTGAGTGAGGGACCACCAAGTGACCATATACATGTGTCAAAACTATACAGCTAAAAGAGTAACTTTTTCTGTATAAAATTCTATCTCAATAAATCTGACAGAAATTTTCTGTCAATCAAAAACCATCCCCTCTCAGCCACACACGTACAGGAATTAAAAGGTTAAAGACAAACAGGAAAAAATATTTGCAATTTATGTAACAGAGTATTCAGCGTCTCAACATATAAAGACCTCTTTGAAATCAAAATCAACATCCCCATAAGAAAACTGAACAAAGTATATGAACAATAATTTATAAGAAGAACCTCAATGGTCAATAAACAAATAGCAAAAGATACAACTTCTCAATCAAAAAGTTCTAATTAAGATAAAATATCAGTTGAAGACATTTAAAAATATAGCCATACTCAGTAAGAATAAAAGAAAATAAATATGTCTATACACACTTGTTAGAATAATAATTTGGTTCAGTATTTCTGGAGAGTAATTTAGCAATATCAAGACTTTTAAAAGTTCGTAGCATTGATCCAGTTATTTCTCTTTTAGGAATTTTTCCTAAAGAGGATAATTAAAAGAGAAGACTACAAATATTTATGCAAAAAATGTTTGGCAGCTTTTTGAAAATAATAGTAAATGAATATAAACAACGCAAAGGTCTATCAATAGGGAAATAACTAAATAAATAGCAAATACTCCATCCAAAAGAATATTATACATTATGTGAAGCAAAATGAGTTCTCAGGGTGGAAATAAGAATATGAGGAAATGCTCACTTATTTTGTTAAAGGGGAAAAAGCAGAAAATAAATTATCTATACAAATACCATGTTTATGTACAAAATAAACAGAGCGTATACCAAAGTGCCAATAGTAGTATATCTGGTTCTATCTGTATTTTTCAAAAGTTCTATAACAAACATATACAACAATTATTTAAAAGTTAATTTTAAATCCACACAGAATAAGTTATATATGGTAAGGTACTTTTCTAAGTCAGCTTTTGACATACCTATGAACTGAATTTGGTAGCTGATAAACTGCTTTTTAAAGACACATAGATTGGCAGGCATACAGACTTAAATAAGATCCAGCTTCCTTTGGGAGATACAATAGGAGAGCAGTCCTAAAACTTTGCGGGGCCAAATCTTCACTGAGGGAGATTAAGAATCAGCTTGTCTGGTGAAAAGCACTGTGAAATATGCCATTTATACCTAGGATTTTTAAGCTGATTGATGCCAAGAATAATACACATTTTTTTGTTTTTTGTTTTTTTTTGTTTTGTTTTAGTTCTAGACCTAGTTGGAAGGCCACAAATGTTTCATTAATGAAATTGACATAAGGCCAAACTGCAATATGCAGTGAAACAAAGCAAAAAAAAAAAACAAACCCTGACGTTTGATTTTTAAATTTCAGTCAAACTATAATTTGCCAGTTCCAACAATACAAACCATTGTTTTTTTAGAAGTGCTAAATGTTTACTTGAAAACCTGAGTCTGCAATGGAGTGTGGACGTCTAACATGACTTTCATCATAAGAATCAGAAATTAAAAGGGAAGATTCTTTTTGGTTGGCAGAGTCCCCTAGTTTAAACAGTTTCTGCATCCCATGCCTCCTGCTTCTTCCCACATTTCCTTTTATTTTGGAATAGCAGTGGGGTCTGAGTTAATGATGTACATCTATTAATAATGGAACATTATTACCTCTTCCTCCGCTCAACCCTCCACCGTATATGTTATTCTCACCTTAAGAATCTGTAATTCAGATGAAGATAGAAATCTTAATTGTTTGGCTCGCCACTTCATTATGCCCAGATCTCCCAAATATTAGCTTAATAAAGATTATGATAAAATTTTCATTTGGAGAAATAGAAGCAGAGAAATGAGGAACATCTACTATATTATCATCTGTTAGTAGTCAGTGGGTATTTCCTCCTAAAGGCCATAAACTAAGTAGTTTTACAACAGTAGGTTGGATTCGAATTTAGGAAATGTAGTCTTTATTTTAATCAACTACTGGGATCATGTTTCTTAGGTGGCCCGTTACTAATATCCTGTGGCCCCTCCAAAATTTTTATATTTATTTATTTTACCTAAATGGTTATAAGAGCAGGTCCTTTTCAAGTTTGGGAATGATGACATTTTAAAAAATTGATAAAAATTAAAATGAAAGTACGTGGCATTTGTTAAAGGGTAATAAAATAACTTCAGTCAATTGGCTAGTTCTAAACCAGTAGATTTCTTTAAATAGTAATGAAATCATTGCTTTCAAAAAAAATCCATCATTATTAAAATTAAAAAAAAAAAGTTGCCTCAGCCTCCACCAAAATTAGATTTGTAAGTTGCTGGTCATTTCTGTAATTAAATCTATGTCACAAATTTGCAAGAAAAATGGTCACTGTGACTAATGCATTTACTTGCTACACAAGTCCTGTCAGACAGCATAGAGCATTATGCTGCTAAAATAGAGTAGGTAAGGATTCTATACATTTTTATTAAGTAACAAAGACTATTTTTTATTTACAGTGACTCTGCTTCAGATAGCAGTTTGTTTTAGAAACAAATCCAAATGTAGCTACCACAGGGTTTTCCTTACAGAAGCGGTATAGCATATTTTTAATCCACAAACATGCTTGACACACATGCATGCTGCTTTTTCTGGCAAGTCTTATGTAGAAAATAAAGAAACACAAACATGTTCAGGTTGCCAAAGTCCCTGATTCTAGGGGCTTTCTCATTTGAACTCCCCAAATGGTTTTAATTCACTCTTTTGATGAAGTGATTGACAAATGATCTTAAGAGAATGGTGGTTCCCCAAATTTAAGAACAGTGCTGCCCCAGGTGGGAGTCAAAACAAGATGGCTTAAAGGACACAGGGACAGAGAATTGATGATTACATGTACTCTCTTCAAGAAATCTTTTGCAATCCTTCAGACTGCAGGAAGGGACAGTTCTTGGTTTGGTTATTTGTGTTGACCTCACTATTTGGGATGGCAGACACTGGACTCAGAGCCTTGCATAGGCTGCAGAGTTTAGCTACAAATTAATACTAGCTTTTTTTCTATTTGATTTAATTTCAGTTACCCTCTATACTCATGACAGGATTTTTTTTATTTACATTGTTTATGTAAATGTTTGTTTTAAAATTAATTTAAATTTAAAAATTAAGTTTTATTTAACCTAATACAAATGTCAGCATGGCAAAAGTCATAAAGAAATTTAAAGAACACTGCATTGAAGTCACTTTCTGTCTTTACTCCTTCTTAAATCTTTTCTTGTTATTTATTTTTCTTCGTGTATCTATGTTCTGTGTATTTGCTTCAGTATCTAGAAAAGTGCCTCTAATCTAATGGATTCTAGGTATCTGTGTATTAATTTCAAGTCCTATTTTCCCATTTTCTACCAGTGTTAATTAACCAATGTATTTTTTTTAAAAAAAGAGAAAGTGGTCTGTTCTCAGCAATCTAGCTTTTCTGATGTTCATTTGCCCAAAGAAGTGAGAAAATGAAATGTACAGCCTGATGATGGATTCCATTACATAAGGGTGGAAACCATTGTCTGAACATAGTTCATAAGATATTTTAAAGCCTAAGATAGGTTATTTTAAACCCTGATTTTATCAAGTTCTTAACAGTGAAAAGGACGAACTTGAAACATAACACCCTATAAGGAGGTACGAATATTGCTTAAAAATTCAGTTGTTTGTTTTGGCATTTAAGCTTAATGAAAATAAAAACCTGTTTTATAAACAAATCATGAACTTTCGGGGAAAGACCAAGATCTCAACTGAATAGTTTGGGTTGGTTAAGATTTTAAGAAAATTAAGGGGAAAAAATCAGCATAGTATTCAGTATTGCACAAAAGGAGTATTCCATCAACATGAACTAAATTAAAAACTGACATCCAAGATTTAGGTGAAAGGAAAACCAAATTAAACAATTGAGTTTTAACCCTTTATATTAATAATTGAAATTCTTGCTCTGAATTTTAAATAGCACTGCTGCCCAGCAATCAATGAGTAACACAGTTAATGTGCTTTCTCTCTGTTCTAAGTATAGCTGAGTATATTTTTGTACAAGAAAAGAAGAATAAAAGAAATCGATAAACATACATCCCAAGTTATTAAAACATACCATTTGTGTTTGGGATTTTTTTCAGCAATATTGTAATGCATTGGTTAACTATTTAAATCTTTCTACAAAGCTGGGTTGTAATGGAGGACCCGCCAAAGCAAAGAGGAAAGACAGAACAATAATTAGGTAAGGGAAGAACACTATGAGCTGGCTCCTTCATCAGCTCAAGACAAGGAGCTCCTTTAACCCTTGGTCTGAAATGAAAAGAAACAAATTATTCATCTTAGAATAGCTTCCTCTGGCAGCAGCAATGACTCTTTTAAAAGAAAAAATATACATGTAAAAGAAACCCTTTTCTTAATATTTTTAATGAAGAGATTCAGAAAGTAAACAGTGACTCATCGATCTTCTTTAAAATAGGTATTAGGCATTCTCAAAAATGACTTAACTTTGTTCATAGCTCTGGGGCTGTTTCAGAAATCCTTACATTTATGTTGCCATGAATCGCTACGATATCACAGTATTAGAAACTCGGTGTGGCATGATCAACTTCCTCACTCACTAGGTGGTCTTTTCTTTAAGATCAGGAGTTACCAAAAACAATAAAATAGTCAGAGGAGTCTAAGAAGATAAAATTTTCTTTTCTTTTTAAATTTTAACCTAGAATTCTTGAAGACATGGAAACACCAAATTCAGCCTCCAAAGCAAAAATGCTAGAGGTCTAACAAATCATGTGACCAGTTTTTTTCAAAAGTTGAATCTTTTAAAATTAAATTAAAGGCTTTTCAATTGGAATTTGTTAAAAAGTTGCCAATATTTATTTTTTAATCTTTCTTTTGATGAAGGAAACATGTGCAGTATTTGAACTTGAAATGTGCAATTTTATATAGAAAAATATGTATAGATATAAATTTTGTTATTCGGGGTGGCTGACTATCAAATTTTATTAAAATCTCATCAAGGGAAATCTCAAAACACTTATTACGCTTCATAATTATTGTAAACCAAACAATTTAAATGAGAGGAGGAGATAATGACATTAACTTCTTAACTTAAAGCAATCCTCTGTGGCATGATTTTAAAATATTCTCTTGGTCTGAAATTTATGTAAATTGAATTCATCTATCATTGGTTATTACCAGCCTAGCTACATTAAAAAAAAGAAAAGTTTTTCTGTAACAATTAGTTCTTAAAAACACTGTGTTTTAATTAGACTTGGGACATTATTAAACTAGCTATAAATATGTACAGTGTTTTATTTGGTATACCAGATGTCTGAAAATCAACAAGAATGCTCTCAGAGTTCTTTCTTCAAAAAATCTTCTAATAAAAGCCTTTCATTCAAAGTGTTAACGTAATCTGAAGTAAATACTCTTCAGATTCCATCATGTAAATACAAAAGAAATGGCCACTCATAACCAAAGAATAACCATTAAATCAGTGTATTTTAGCATTCATAGGAGTAGATGAGAGATAAACAATTTCTTCATTTTTTGGATGTCCATGGTCACATACACACAAAATTCATGGCAGAATTTGAACAAAAAACCCTACATCAGATATCTCTACCACATCATACAAGCACTGTACCCCATTAAATCCTCATCACAACCGTATAGTTTAGGTCCTATCATTACCCCATTTTATACATAGGGATGCTTTTATGGTTAGGCTAGTATTCGATCAAGGAAGGACTCAAACCCAGACAAGTCTGACTCCAGAAACTAAATTACATCCCATATCCTGAATTGTAAGGATAGGTAAAGAATTTCCACTTGTTAAGAAAATTTCCCCAAAACTTTTACAAGCACCACTCTTTAAGACTAACAAAATAAAACATGAAGGTTATCACTCAGAATTCCCCTCTAAAATAAGTCCTGTTCCTAAGCCCGACTGAAGCACCATCTTCTCCCTGAAGCCTTCTCATATCATTCGATTGAGATTAATCTCTTTCTTCAAACGCTTGCCAACTGCTGTACACTGCTCCTATGCGGAAAGTGCTAGCTTCCTCGTTATACCCATTCCCTTCTTTCTTAGTAACAGAAATCCAATTTTTAGCTCCTAGCAGATTGCCACACATCCCAACCTCTCCAGTAGCCAGGTATGAGCATATGACTAAGTTCTGCAGTAAGATATTATTGCCAAGTATAGCACTGAATAGTCAGGAATGCTATTTTAAGAAAGCAGACTTAGCTTTTAATGGAGCTCTTTTGTCCTTTCCCACTTCTTTACCTTGCTATCTAGGTATCATTTTGACTGGAGCTCCAGCAGCCATCTTGGATCATGAGGCAACCTGAGGAAGGAAGCTGCGTGCTGAGGAGGTGGAGGGGGAAGATGGGTGTCTCGGTCCACCAGGAGACCATGAAGCCACTGTTTCATACTTGGACACCCTCCTTCCACATTCTACATGGCAGAGAAATAAGCCTTTATCTTGTATAAGCCACTATTATACCTATTTTCTGTTAAATAAGCTGAATCTAATTCTAACTGATTCAGTTCAGACTCATTAAATTTCACGATCCAGGGTTTATTGTAACTACAATGGAGAAGGGGGGGAAAAAAAAAAGAAATAGAACTATTTCTAACACTTGAGTATAAAATCTCCAGTCATAATTTTCATTCTCCAACCCTTTCTGATAATTTTCAACCTCAGGAAAGAAAAAGAGAAATGAAGGAGAAGTAAAAATGGAAAAGCCACTTCTGCCATTGCTCTGCCATTTCCTTCCCTCTCTTCCTTACGAGGTAAGTCCTGCCATACCTCAAGGCCCAGAGAAACGGTTTCTGTCCGCCTTTGACTTCAGAGTGCATATCGCCACTGCCATTTACAATCATATATCGAGTAACATCTTTTGTTTGACTTCTTAACTTTTACACTGCATTTCTTTTTCTACGTGTCATCTCCACAACCAAGTGGGACCCATGCCATATTTCTTTGCACCCTCTACAGTTACTAGAAAACTATCGCTATGTGGCAGGATAGCGATAGATACATTGGATTGATTAACTGAATTAAGGTAAAATAAAAGATGAACAGAGAAAAAAGAGCAGAAGACTAAGGAATGAGAATGCACAACTTCTTAGAAGTAAAAGCGCGGAATAAAAACCCTAAAGAATCCCCAGGACAAGCTTGACTTCACTGGTTCTTATCAGAGAATTGGGCCTTGTAGAACAAATATCCTGATATGCTCGCTGTTAGTCAGTCCAAAGCTTATACTATACCTGGTGAGCTTGTTCTCCAAATAAAGAACAGTGAATTTTGCTTCAGTTATTCAATGGCCTCAACCTTATTTTCTCAATTACCTCAGACATCTGAATGAGTAAGAGATCCAGCTTAGGGCGCCCTGTTTTGATAATGAATGTGCATGATTCCAAACAACATAATAAAAATTGGCTTCCAACAAGATCATATCTAATGTATTATTCTGTCAACTGTGACAACATATTAAAAAAATACTTGGACACATGCAATAATGATTTAACAAATATTGAGTCTAAAGTAAGTAACTCAGAGATCATTTTCATGAAATAGACTCTATTACCTCTCTTCTGAAACCAGTAATAATACAGCATCAGGAATACCGTTAGTACTTCTTTAAAAATAAGACATACTCTAAACATATATTTTGCAGAAACTACATAATTAAAAGCTCTATAACATTGAAACATTAAGAGTTGTATAGCAATGTGCAGAATTAACACTATGTAGTAATATATTTAAAAGCTCAAATTACATTTAAATATATTTAATAATAAGTGACATGGAGAACATTTTAAACAGAATGAATTGATATTTTTCCTAGATTCATGAACCAGTTTATACCCCACTGATTCTATTCTCAATTATTTGTAACTCATTGTACTATATATCTGTTAATAAGTTATGTACCTAAAAATATAGTATTCTAATTTATTTTTATGAATTTAGCAAAGTTTTAGAGAGAATATAAATAAAAATATTCAATTAACAAAAAATTCAGTTTCTTTCTCATTCTTTCTTACCGCAAACAAGTCTTTGTTACATCATCATTTAAAAAATGACTAAAAATATTAAAATAGTGTTGTCCTTTTAATTATATTGGTTCTGCTTGTGAAAGTTGAAATGAACTATTTTTAATCTTTTAACGGAATTTATAGTTCATGTCAAAAAATTATTGCATTTTCTTGCAAATTACTCATTAGTTATCTCCTCATTTCAAATTCTTTTCAGATAGGTTTCTCATAAGTAGCTAAGACAGTAGCATCTTTGACAGTGAAATGTATAAAATAAATGACATGTCAACAAGTAAATTAGCATTCCCTTTCTGACCAGCTGGGTCATGTTTCCTTTTCAAAATCCTCAATCCCATGATACAAAATAATAATAATCTGAAAGACCTCATTAAATGATCAATATATTGACATAACCTCTATAAGAAGACACATAGTGTTTTAATTGATTCCATGAATCCATTAAATGGAATAGTAAAACCAAGCCTCCAAATTATATTGTCAGAGAACATTTTCTTTATTTGTTAACTAATTTTCTCCAGATTATGGATAATGGCACAAAAAGGATTCAAGAACTTTCATATTTAACCACAGAGTAAAAGAAGTCCAATTTCATGAAATCTTTCATACAAACAATATCACAACAAACACATTTACTTACCAAAAAACTTCCAAAGGCTGAATTAAATATTGCAGCTGCCTATAAAGAAAATAAATGGGGGGAAAAAAACTCACTGAAGGTGAATAGGAAAACAAAAAGCAAAGATTATCATTCTCCCATTCCCTACTATTTAAAACCTTAAAACATTGGCTCTATAAAGCAAAGTTAGTCACTGCATACAAAAATTGCCAGTGGCCTGTAGTTTACGAAGATAGATGAGCTGCAGCTTAGGAATTCATAAATAATGGGTCTCAAAAGCAAGCCGAAAAGACTTGCCCTGAGATTCTCTGAACCCATATGATAGTACCAAAGAATCACCACCAATTGTAAATTGAAACCTTGTTGTTATTAATTTTGCTACTAGAGTTAAAACAATCAGAGGTTGATTTATTCATAAAAAATTTCATATTACTGGGAAAGAAAAAAAAAGAATTGTTAAACAAACATTAACTACTCTCTAACAGGGAGCATAAGTCCTATGAACTATATCCACAAAGGTGAGGTCTGAGGTTCCCATACAACACGTGGTAGAATTATGAACAATGCTGTTAAGACTGGGGAAGTTATCACTATTCCATTCATTCTAAGACAGAAACAAGAAAGAAAAACCTCTATTTGCTGTTAAAAATTCAAAGAAGAAACATTTGACTTTGTGCTTACCTAAATATCCAAGGAATACACAGTAGATGTACTATATCACTTAACATGAAATCAATCACTATATTCCATGAAGCTACATCTGAATCCTAAAAGCTTCACATTATTCGAAAAGACAGAAACTTGCATAACATCCAGTTTGATGAAAGAAAAGGAGAGAGAAAGAAAAAAATAATAATAAAAGGCAAAAGGAGGGGTAGAGAAAACCTATTGACATCTCCTGTAGATCCAGAGCAGGATTAAATTAATCATCATGGACATTAGCAACCACGTCGTAGGAAGGAGAAGATGTCAGCTTAGCAAGTTTGAATAAAGTCCAAAGCCAAGCTAAGAGCTGTAGCTGAAACGCCTTCTGCTCCAGAAGAGGATGCAACGAGAGTGCATGGGTAATGAGATCCTTGGCTCCAGAGAGCTTAGCTCTCCTATTCAGGTTCATAATTAATTCAAAGCTTTGATAATTTCATTAGAGTTCTCCTTTGCTGCCCCCATCAATAAAAGATGGCACTGGACCACAGCTCCTGTGTGGCATGAACACAGGCACAGGCGCAGGCCGGGAAAACCTTTGCTTCCTGACAGGGACAATGGCATATGGTGTTCCATGTTGTACAGGGAGCAGTGAAGAAAAAAAAAAAAAGATTTGGCTACGTGAAACGTTACAGATGACAACTGTAAACTGTGGCAACGTATTTAGCACCTCTTCCTGGAATTCCATTATGGATGCTTCAGGAAAAAGTTTCATGTGTGGAGAAAAATCAATAAAATGGTGTAACTGAATGAGCTGTGGCAAGATCAACAGGGAACACTGCCTTCCTTTCTACAGAAATGCACCTTCCCCACAAACAACTTTATTTCTAGACCCTATTTTGTGTGTAAAATGGATCCATTTTTCTTTTTAATAAAGGAATGAGGTCTTTCCCTCTTGAGCTCCTCTCTTCAAAGTGTTTCTTTCCTGTGCTGTTCACTAGCCTTACACTAAGTAAATAATGGTTCTATCTAGCATTTTTTTTTTTAAATGGATCATTGAAAGTAAAAGGACTCAGAAGGCAAAGTGAAACAAACATCAACTAGTACTTGTCAGATCAAATCGTCCATCCAGTTTCCTCTTTTAACCAACACGGACACAACGTGCTTCACGTGGACTGGCTGTGTTCTTGCATTTATAAAATGACAGTGATAACACTGATGGAACATCTTAGGTACCCAAAGATGCTGCAGACCAACTTATTCTTAGTTGTTTTTCTGACAGAGGTGATGGATCTGAACTCACTCATATTATCACTTCATTCTCCTGTGCAGAGAGCTCAGACAATCATTGGTGAAATGGCTAAGAAGCCATGTAAAATCAGACACTCGAACCAAGAATCTAGGGCTCGACACCCATAGTTAATTAAACTAACCGCTGGTTCAATTCTGCATTCGTAGCATGTGAAGAAATGTTTTTCAGAGATCCAAAAAGTAATGATAAATATTTAGAAAGAATTTAATTGATATGTAAGAGACAGGTATATTTCTGACTTAATGAGAAATTCCCTGCTCCTTAGCATGGCGTATAAGCCCTTCATGAACAGGTCTCTGTCTGAGGAAAGATCTCATTTCCTGCCTCAAATTTTATAGTCTGACAACACTCAACTACCTGTGGATCCACAAACTCATCATGCTGTGTCTTACCTCTTTGTTGCTTGGCCTGGAACGCCCCTCTCCCTTCCTCTACTATTGATCTTAGCAACTCAGCTTGGGCATTGTCCTTCCAAGAAGATTTTAATTACCTCCTCCAACACACACACACACCCACACACACACACACACACACACTTCTAGGTGGACTCAGTGGTGTCCCCATGCCTGCTGCCACAACATCCTGAGCATACTTCTGTCGTGGCACTTGTCACACTATTGAAATGGCCCATCTCACGTGCCTCCCTGCCCTGTTCAAGTCTTCTAAGGAAGAAATCTGATGAAGCTCATCTTACGTACCTACATGTTTATTATGACTATATTTTTTGTTATTACGATAGTTACATGAATATGCTTAACATAAATAATTTACCACTGTTATAGAGCAACAGAGTCAGTTAAATAAAATCTAAAAAAGGATGATCTACCTATACTGATATGAAAGCAAGCTGATACATGAAGTGAAAAAGCAAGTTTCAAAACAGCGTGTATAATTCCTTCGACATGTTTTTTTCCCACTATCAACCAATTCTCAGACAAGCTTCATGTCCTACGAGTCAACTCAATTCTGCCAAATGTCTACCTGACACTAGCGTCAGATCCCACTGGTTAAGGGCTCAGTCCCACAAGAGAGACCCCATTTCAGATGTCAATCCAAGCTGTCACCTGTGCTTCTGACCCACTGGCTAAGTTCCTACAACCCCATGTTTGAGTTTGATTAATTTGCTGGAGTGGCTCACAGAACTTAGGAAATCCGTTTACTCACTAGATTGCTGATTTATTTTAAACACGCACACACACACACTCGGGAACAGCCAAATGGAAGAGATGCACAGGGCAAGGCGTGGGGACAGGGCACAGAGCATCCACGTCCTCTCCACGTGTTCACCAGCCCGGAAGCTCTCTGAACCCTTCCTTCTGGGGTTTCATGGCAGCTTCATCGCATAGGCATGATTTAATCAATCATGTTCCATCCGTCCTGTTTGGGTTTTGTTTTTAACATGCTACTTTTCTATATTTTACAATGGTTAGCTGGCCAGGGAGATGTTCAGCTATTTATCGTTTGCATTTTGAATCCCTTTGTTGTTAAAAATGTAATAAATATTTTATTTTAAAATAAAATTAAGATTTCAATCACTTTGCATGCTAGTGATAGCTCTTGCTGGCTGCCGATGAGCTGCCTGCCCTCTGGCTCATCTCACCAAGCTGGGGGATCAGAAGGCACGGGATGAACCCAGGGCATCTTTCAGGAGTATCTGTAGTGTGTGAATATTTGATTTTGAAAATAAACCTCAAACCCACTATTATTTTTGTTTTAAAACAAACATAGCGATAGAGAATACAAACCTCATGTACTGAGATCAAACATGAGCCTCCAAAGACAATTCGCTCTCAGAGTCGGACCCCTCGGGTCACACAGCAGACTCCTGCAGGGTGTGGGTTCCCTCTCCCTGCCTGCTGGAGGCAACCGGGGAGTCCACTGATTTTTAAATACAGGATTTCATTTGTTATCTCTTTTGCCAAAAACAAGTTGCCCATTCCCCATCTAGAATGCTCCATTTTACAAGAATGATCCATCACAGCGAGAATTTGTTCTAATTTGGACAAGACTGTATCCTCAGTGCCGGCGACAGACAGCACCTGGCTCATGGTAGACACTCAATAAACATTATTTAATAAAAAAGAATGAATGAATGAATGAATGAATGAATACTTCTGTGCTAACCGCATGTCCTGCACAGTAATGCTTTCATTATTGACTCATGAATCCCATCTGCAAAGTGTGTGCATATCTTGGTGTGATCACATTGGATGGATAATTAGATCAATGCTAACTGAAAAAAAAGTTCATGTTAAGGTAGTTTTTTAATACTGAGTAGATTGGCTTCCTTTATATACATATTTTTAGATAATATATTGCTTTTCAGTATCAGTCCCATTTTACCCAATATATAGTATTTTACTAAAGTTTCATTATATATTGTACAGCTTGTCTTTATTAAATTATTTTGGAAAATTGAGCAAGTTCAGTAATAAATTAATTTCTTTGTAAGCTACTTGGAATGATTTGAAATAAAAAGGTGATTTAAAAAAAAAAACTGACAACAATGAGGACAGAGAGTTCTCTACCACAAACAAGCTCTTCCATTGCTGAATGTCTTTAAATGTAATGAAGTTCTACTTTACAGTAAATCCCAAATCTTTACCATTTATAACCGCTGTGCACTGACCATGTTTCATGCTATGTAATCTGTTTTTTAAATGACTGCACTTCACACATATGAACGTTGCTGGGTCCTACCCAAGTGTTCTCGTATAACACTATGTCTAAAATTTTTGGAATGCTGGTACAACATTCCTCTTTTTCCTTCCCTCGTCAGTGCACCAAATAAAAAATAAGATAAAATTCATTGTTTATACTGAGTATGAAGAATCTATTCCAAGTTAATTTAGGAAACTTCCAGTTTTCACAGTTGTGTACCCGGCTTCCCCAGTTAACATATACAGAAATATTTACTGAAATGTTAAAATGGGACATTTGTGGTTGGTTGTCTCAGGCTTTCTGATAATGCTCCAAGCTAAGGAGAACGTGTGACAAGTATCCCACTGTTGTATAGTAAAATGCCACACATATCAATGCAGTACTTATAAAAAGACATGAAAACTAGGTCGGGGACCATTTCACATGCAGGCTGTATAAGAAAAGGATGCAAATTCTAGAGGAGCCTGATAAAAGAAAACTTTTAGCCATAGAAGCTCTTTGACCTTTTCTTTCTCCTCTAGGGAAGAAAGCTGACCTGTCCACCACACCTCTCAAGTTGGAGATGGGAACAATACATACAAAAGAACCAACAGCAGGGACGGGAGAAACTGCAGGAAAGCAGGAACACACTGACGCCCACGCTGGATGTTTACCGAGGGCAGAAAGCCAGGCTGCCGTAGGAGCAGAGCGCTGTGACAGCTCTCGGGAGCATCACGCTGCACTGCCTAGAACCGGGGTCGGGGAAGGAGGGTGTGTCAGTGGACCAGGGACAGGTACTTGCTTCTGACTAGAAATAGCAAAGGTGGGGAGGCTGCCTAGAACAGACCACAGGGCGGTCAGGAGAGGGGGAACTGGGCTAAGTACATGCCCACTGTGTTTGGGGCAAAGTTCTGTCAATTCCATGTGGGCCCGGTAAGCATTTCCAATGACGGCCACATTTGATTCATCTTGAGACCCAAAATAGCAGCCTTCCAGGGCAGAGGGACTCCAGCAATAAGAGGCTGAAGGGATAGGTGTAGGGCCAGGGGTGAGATGCCCTCCGAAGAATCCCTCCCTTAAGCTGTCCAGCCGAAGGAGAGAGCATGTGGACTCTGCACTATGACAGAGGGTCCCAAGGGCCAGATTACAACAGCACCAACAAGAACAGACCCTGTCTCACTGTTCCTAGTAGACCTGTGCTACTCTTGCCCTGACTGTGAAGTGTAGGGAAGAAGAGCAGATTTAAAATAACAGGAACAGTGAAGCAGATCATGCCCTCTTCTCCACTGGTCCTGCCCGCCCTGTTTTTATCATACGTGTACATACTCATTACGGAAAAAGGTATAATTTTCTGTGTTTTAAAAACACAGGTTAGGCCTAGATGGGAAAGAAGAGAATTTGGAGTTTGAAACTAGACTGCCCCATATTACTATTCTCAAAGAGTTAACCTCATTACTAAACATATGACTTTTCTGTAACTAAAAGTGACCAGAAACCCATGAGATCTGCCAGAGATGCTGTCAAAGTGAGAGGGCAGGAGCGGGGAACAAGAGTATGCGAGACGGCATCTCGTGCAATACAGGACCCTCAAATTCACACCACTCAGGAAACAAATTATAATAACACCACAATGTTTTAAATGTATAGTTGAGCTAAAACAAAGAAACAAAAATCCACGTACTAGACGTGTAGCAGTTAGTCACAGCCAGAGTAGTAAAGCAGACATGTGACGAGTCCGGCCCACAAGGCGATAAGCAGTGAAGGCTTCGGTCTGCAGACCAGACGGTGAGGACGGGAACTGAGACACCACGGCAGGCAGAGCAGAACCTGAAGGGTGCCCCCTCTGCGAGAGCAACTAGGACATTCTACTTACAAAGTCAAGACAGCAACATAAGGCCTGCATCAGCGTGGGCACAGGGAAGAACTTACACTATCCCCGTGATTCAAGGATTCCAAACTAACGATCAAGTCAAGGGAAGCACAAACGGGTCAAACACCAGTGGAATTCCTTGGGCCTTGAAAGAAGCAAATGCAAAACATCTCTTTGGGGTCACTTCAATAATTCAGACCGAAATGGATTCCCAGATCTAACAGCCCCCACTGGACAGAAGTTTACAATTAAAAAAAAAAAATTACAAACAATGTGAGAAGGCTGTACAATTCTAAAGCAGTTAAGAAAGCAGGAGTAACTGAATCTTTCTCAATATGCTAAAGAAGAAAATACCAGACAAATTAAAGTCCCAGGTTTGGAAGGCGAAACTTAAAGGTTTTAGACGAACTTACAAGATGATCTTTATGCCTTCAGAAAAGGAAACAACTTTTTAAATAAGAAGCAAAAAGTACACATGAAAAAGGAAAAGCCAGGGTTGCCAGGCAACAGAGTTCTTGCCAATGGGATATAGTACAAACTGATGCAGGCTTTGGGGTGAGGGGAGAGGGTTATGGGGGTTACTTTCTGGCCCTGCCCTTCTTCCCTTATTTCTGCCTAGAGTGGTGACAGCTATCTTGCAACCAGAAGAGAAGACCAAAAGCAATGCAGACACGCCACTCTAGAATTGTGTCACAGAACAAACGCCAGCAGCCCCTCTCTCCAGGCGTCTCGGTAAATGAGAAAAACAAGTCCCTTCTCGTTTAAGCTACTTTTCATCTGAGTTTTGATCATGTGAAGCCTAACTGATACATCATGTTCCATAACAAGGGAGAAAATAATAAAGGACTAATCAGGGCTTCCCCTAAGAAATAAATTTGAGTGGGCATATTAAGGTTTATCTAGTACTTCTCTTATTCCCATTGCATATGGCATAACGTATTAAAAAATAAGGAAAAGAACTCTGACAATTGTGCCGATTGTTGGAGACCCAAGCTACATCGTCTTACTATAGAAAAGCTCCTCAACTATGCGAATTTATATCACTCCCGCCTCTGATTCACAAGGAGAGCGGGCCTTAATATTTATTTCCTTTATGAGTATAAGTTCAGTTTGGAAGAAAACATAAAGACATCAATGATTGAATTCTAATCCTTGGGCTTCAATTAAACATGGAAACACAAAATATTTTCTTTTTACTTGTGAGTTACTTTGCGAAGTGCTATAGAAAGACAAAATTTAAAAAAAAGAATTAGGAAAAGTTTATTCTGTTTGTTTTAAAAGTCAATTATAATTATTCAGCTTTCAGCACCTAAGTGGCTAGGACTTTTTAATATTGACTACTTAATTACCACTATTTTCACTGTATAAATATCATAACAAGTAAAATTTGAGTTATACATTTCTTTATTACATGTAAGCACTATTGAACCATACCAAAGAAAAGTAAATATATAGGACCTCAGTTAAAATGAGAGTTTATACACCATGCTCAACATTAAAGGGGCACTCTTCATTTGATTCCATCATTTTATGTTACGTATTTTTTAAGCAGCAATAGCTAAAAAGTAAAATATTGTTTTGAAATCATTTTTAAATATTTCATCTCAACAAATAAATCTAAATGAAAACTATAGTACTACTACAGGGAATCCATCAATTTAAAAAAAGATTAATTTTAGAACACGGACCATTATATTCACCATCTTAATGATCACTTCTACCATTTATTTTAAAAACATTACAGGGATGAACAGAAATTCATATAGATACAAGTTAAGAGTAAATAATATCCGGGTGCTTTTCTGAGGGTAAGTTGCATTTCTTGCCTATTTCTGGGGGCCCATTTCTTGATACCAATGGAAAAAAATTATTTAATATCTTTAATCTTGAAGTGAAGGGAGGGGGGTGGTGGCTATTCTTGTTTATAACTATTCATCTCAATTCAGGCAAGGAAAAATATATTCAAGTTACTGTTTCTGGGTGCTAAATTGAATCAGGTGTCCTCTCCTCTTAAGAAAATTAAGTTGCTTTGGTGCAAGAGTGTTTTAATGAGAACAGAGCCTGCCGACAGTGATAAATGGGAATGACACCAGAGAGAGCATGTAAGCAGGACAATGTGTGCATGTTACAGTCTTACAGCCTATTTTTCACTGACTATTCTGAATGACTTCGCTGTTTCTTAAGGGGCCTATTAATCTCAAATTTAGTTATTACACAACGTTTATTTGAACATATATTCTGCAGATGATGACAGTTAATAAAGGAAATCTTTCACAAGCTGTATTTTTACATATTGTTCCAACTACAGCTCCAAGTCATTCGATGGTATTGATGGAGCAACCTACATTGTGCTGAGGTTTTTTTAAAAAGGCACATATATTCAGATTCCTTTCTGAGCACATGGGACTCTTAAATAACTGTTAAAATGCATACAAAAAATCGTACTACGAAATAGTAAAAAGGACATCTTAACTGTACAACGAAAATTGTTTAATGTGAAAACTGACCCTTTTGAGACAAACCAGATACCTTTTAAGACTTTTAAAGCTTTGGTGCATAATATGAAATACTTCTTGCATACCAATCTACATTTTCACAATATGCATAGAGGAGGGAGGGAAGCCAAAATCAATTTTCTTGAGGTGCAAAAAGAATCAAGTAACATAGCTGCTTTGATTTTCTCCTTGGTATGCTTTTTTGATAAAATGCCATGAACTTAAAATAGTGGTGATCTTGTATTTCTTATTCTGGTAGCATACTTAAAGGCTTACCAGACTCATTTTAACATTTTCCTAAAACCATATTTATCAACTCAAATAACATCATCAATTCAGATCGTGGCTCTTGCTCGAGGAGAAATTTGTTACTTTAAATACAACTGGTTCATAATAACAAAACTTATTAGCAGGCGATATTTATACTAGTTCAAGATTTTTAAATATGCCTCATAATTGAGATGAATATAAGCTGAAACACCTTCCACTGCATTCTCATGAAATCTGTCTTCAAAGGTATTCAGTTTCAATAAAATCAGAATTTTCAAGTGGAAGGGACCCTTAGATACTAGACAAGCCCTTTATAAGTGCAGAAATAGAAGTCAAGAGAGATGAAGGATTTTTCTAAAGGTCATACTGACGAGTGGCAAAGCCAGAACTGGACTCATCTCCAGACACTCCTTGTACCTGTTCTATTATACCCACACTGCCTATTTGACATCATATTTTAAACATATATTTGTAGATACATAATATGAAAAGGGCAAATACCAAAACAATAATAGTGGTGTGTTGGGGTAATGGGATTATGGATATGTTTTTCATGTGTGCATATTTTCAAGGTTTTTATACTGATATGTATTTATTAGGAAAAAAACCTTATAATCAATGTTATATGTTAAGCACAACAAACATTTTAGAGGTTCTCTCCTTAAACTTCAGGCAAACTGTGAACAATGCTGTGCACATGTTAGGTGCTCAATCAGTATCAGACCAAAAATTGAATGGAGTTGAGGATAATGCCAGGAGGAATTTACCTAAATAGTCTTACTTGTTATATTAACACTGAATATTCAGAGGAACAAACTGTGGGTGTAAGTAGGAATATCCTGTATTAAATTGAAAACACATATTATTTATTAATAGATTATTAAGAACTTATGACTATCTATGGTGGATAAAATACTACACACTAGTTGACATTGGGTCTTTTTTAAAATGCTAATTTCTCAATATCCCTGAAGTTTAATTGTTTTCAATCTTTTGGGTTTCCTACATCCTGCCAAAAAGGAATAAAATAAATATTCCTTTAATCATTCATTCATTCTTTCAATACACATTTATAAGCAATTTATTAAGCTAAGCTCTGAGAATAGATAAATAAATGCCATAGAGTACCAGCTCAGAGGATAGGGCTAGAAGACAGATATCATAATGGCTATAACATGACATCAAAGGGATCAAAGAGCTATGACAGCACAGAAATTAACCATTAAAATTTCCTTTAAAATGGTCATTTTCAATACCTACTAGTGATATACAGCAAGCCCTTCTCTGATCAATTAATGGAAGCTGTTTAATGCCAACACGTGAACTAAGCTCTCCACACATCAAGAGAGAAATTGGCCAAGAATTCCCGTAACACTTTGTTTAGAAGGTCATCCACAAAACATAAGTGACAACTTGTGTCAAACCAACTAATGTTTCCTACAAATTTTAGACTCTAGCTACCTAACTCTGTTATTTCTGCTCTTTTCCATCCATTAGGTCTGGGAATCTCAGAGCTTCTTGAGAGGGCAATGGATCAATCCCTCAGCAATCACTCTCTCATCAGCTTTTCATTAGCAATAAAATAGCTTTCCTACCATCTTCTGGGAAATAACTTACCATAGATCCACAGAACTGCAACGGACTTCTGCAGATCATCTAATCAAGGCATTTTCCCTCAAAAAGGAGTACACTGAAATCAGTAATAAATGGAACCAACCTATCCTATTCTTCATGACTTCAGGATCTGAGACTACATAATCCCTTTTAGAATTCTAGATTTCAAAATCTATATTTTAAATCACATTTTTCACCAGCAAATCCTTTCCTTTTTTGAAGTAACTTTTCATTGAGGTCATCTTTTTATGTTCAGTCCCCTCAGAAAATTTAAAAAGAGCTGTGTAATTGCTGTTAGAGGTAGTATGCTAGTAAATGTTTAACAACTGGCTCTCAGAGTGAAGGGAGGACACCAGTTTGTAATATTTGCTGATTTCTGTTCTGTAAATACTCCCACAACTTCAATCTGCAACCATGAATACCACGAGGAGAAGAGATGGCATAATTCCAAAGATTAAAAAAAAAAAAAGTTAGAAAAAGAAGAGCAAATGAAACACAAAATGAGCACAGGAAGGAAATTAAAGATATAAGCAGAAACTAATGAAATCAAATCCAGAAAGACAACAGAGATCAATGAAATCAAAAGCTGGTTCTTTGGGGGGAAAATCAATAAACTGATACACCTTTAAAACAGGGAGTGGTCAACTTGTTCTGTAAAAGGTCACTGTTCCATTTCAACTCAATTGGTCTAACACCAACTGAACAGGCTGCAATACAGTTCTGACCACCTGGACTTGGCACAAACCCCAGAAGTTAAAAGGCTCAGTCCCCCACAAGACTGCTCGCACTTCAGACATCAGCTGTAATTCAGGAGTCCCCAGGCCACCAACACTTCGCCAAATGGCTACAATTTGGGGTACCCATGACCCCCTGTGGTTCAATAATTCAATAGGACACCTCACTGAACTCACTGAAAGTGCTATACTTAATCTACAGTTTTATCATAAGGGATGCACATAGAACGAGGTCCGGGGGCTTCCACACCGTCCCTGTGAAGTCGGAGCACGTCACTCCCAGCACATCAACCTGTCCACTAACCAGGAAGTGTCACTGAGCTTCAGTGTCCAGAGTGTTTCATTGGGGTCTCATTATGTAGGAATAACTGATAAAATCATTGGCCTTATGATTGAACTGAATCTCCAGCTTCCTCTTTCCCTAGAGAATAAGTGGATAAAGTCCCAACCATCCCTCCAATCACATTGGCCTTTTTGGTGACTAGCCCCAGCCTGAAGTTATCTAGATGCCCATCAGCAGCCACTTCATTAGCATAACAAAGACACTCTTATCACTCAGGGAATTCCAAGGATTTTTGAAGGTCTGTGCCAAGAACCTGGGGCAGAGACTAGATATACTTTTTATTATACCACAGCAACACATTAAATTATTTTAGGCTTTGTAGCCCATATAGTCACAGATTCTTAACTCTGTTGTTGTACCACAAAAGCAGCCATAGAAAACATATACATATAATATATTGAGTGTGGTCATGTTCCAATAAAATTTTATCTATGGATACTAAAATTTGACTTTCGTTTAATTTTTACACATCATGAAATTTTATTCTTTTGATTTTTTTCTAACCATTAGAAAAATGTACAAACCATCCTTAATTCACTTACTATACAAAACCACGCAGCAGGCCTGATTTAGCCTGCAAGCCGCAGTCTACTCCTCTCTGCTCTAGGAGAAAAAGAGAAGACAGAAATCACCAATACCAGGATTGAAAGAGGTGACATCTTGAGATTTTTCAGATATTTAAAAAATGAGAATATTGTAAACAACCTTATGTCCCCAAATTTGACAACATAGATGAAATGGACAAATTCCTTCAAACATAGAAACTACCAAAGCTCTCTCAAGAAAAAAATAGATAACCTAAATAGCCCATTGAATGTGTGGTTAAAAACTTTTCCACAAAGAACTCTCCAGGATCAGAAGTGAGATAATAGAATCCAACAATATACAAAAAGGATAATACATCATGACCAAGTGGGGTTTATTCCAGTAATGCAAAGTTGATTTCAGATTTGAAAATCAATCAAGGCAATTCATCGCATCAACAGATTGTTTTCTTTTACACCAACTAACCTCTTGCCCAGCCTCGTCTCCCAGGTAACCGAGCGCAGCCTAAAAGCAGTAATCAAAAATGCCAATATGCGAAATGTCAGAAGAGATGCAACAGTACTCGGTGGAGTGTGCCACTCAGGCGTTGAAGAAATACAATACAGAGAAGAACATTGCGGCCCATATTAAGAAGGAGTTTGACAAGAAGTACAACCCCACCTGGCACTGCATTGTGGGAAGGAACTTCCGTAGTTACGTGACACATGAAACCAAACATTTCATCTACTTCTACCTGGGCCAGGGAGCCATTCTTCTGTTCAAATCTGGTTAAAAGCATGGACTGTGCTACACACCCAGTGATCCATCCAAAAACAAGGACTGCAGCCTAAATTCCAAATACCAGAGACTGAAATCATCAGCCTTGCCTAAAGGAACACCTTGATCTTGAACCTTTGTGTTGTTTTCTGTAGGGCATTCTCTGTACTCATTTGCTGTGGTTATAAAACAATTAGTAAAACACAGTTTTTTAAAAAAAATAATCATTTCAATAGGTGCAGAAAAAGTATTTGCCAAAATTCCACATATATTCATAATAAAAACTCACAGAAAACTAGAATTGATAAGAATTCCCTCCATTTGATAATGAGTATCTTTATCAAAACTGAACAGATTTCATCATACTTAGTGGGGGAAGACTGAGTGCTTTCCCCCTAAAATCAGGAACAAGGCAAGAATGTCTATTCTTACTACTACTTCTATCCAACATTGGCCTAAAAGTCCTAGCCATGCAATAATGCAAGAAAAAGAAAAAGGCATACATGCTGACAAAGAAGAAAGTTATTCACAAATTATATGATTTTAGAAACTCTTCCACCCTCCCCCAAAACTACAAGAAATAATGAGTTTAGTAATGTTGAAGGATATAAGATCTTTGCATAAAAAATCAATGCATTTATATATACTAGCAAGGAAAAACCTGAAATTTAAATTAAGAAAAAATATCACTTATAACAGCATATCAAAAACATGAAATATTTGAAAGAAAAATTTAAAGTCCTAAATAGAGATATATAAATTAGAATCCTATAGTATGAAGATGTCAAATCTCTCCAGATTGATCTATAAATTTAATATAATCCCAATCAAAATCTCTGCAGGTTTTTTCATAGAAAATGGTAAGATGATTAAAATTTATTTGGAAATCTTTTTCTTAAAAAAAAAAAATAACTGGAAGACTCAAACTTCAGAATTACTACTTAATCTCAACAACTGACATAAAGCCACCCTAATCAAGGCAGTGTGCTACTGGCTTAAAGAGAATATATAGATCAATGAAACAGAATAGAAAGTCCAGAAATGGGTCTATATATGGTAAATTGATTTGTGACAAGTGTTACAGTAATTCAATGGAGAAAGGATTATCTTTTTAAGTGGTAACTGATAATCTATATGCAATTAAAAAAAAACTAGAACCTGGACCCTTACCTCACATCATATACACAACATAAGTTGAAATGAATCAGACCTAAATGTAAAAGCTAAATCTATAAAACTTCTAGAAGAGAATATAAAGAAAATTGTTGTAACTTTGGGTTAGGACAACATTTCTCAGATAGGATTCAAAAATCATAACTTAAAAAAATGTTAAATTGGATTTCAACATAATTTAAAACTTCTTTCCTTCAAAAACAATATTAAGAAAATGAAAAAAGCCACAAACTGGGAGAATATATTTGCAAACCATATCTTATAAAGAACTTCTATAGAGAATACATTTTAAAAAGTTATTACAACTAAATAAGATAATTAAACTAAAAAGTAGACTAAAGATTTGAACAGACACCACTAAAAAAAACAGATATGGATGGCAAATCGACATCATTAGTTGTTAGAGAAACGCATTAAAATCTGAGAAACACTATGGACCTGCTAAAACTTTAAAAGAAGCTGACAGTTCAGTGCTGATGCAGATGTGGACCAAACAGAACTCTCATATAACTAGAATGGATCCAAAATGATACAACCAATGTGGCCAAATCGCTTAGCAGTTTTTTCTTTTAAAGTTATACATAGACTTATCATGTGACCCAACCATCCCAACACTGGGTATTTACTCAAAGAACAGATATGATCACACAAAGACTTGTACTCAAATGCTCAGAGCAGCTTTATTTGTAACAGCCCCAAACTGGAAACTACCCAAATGTCCTTCAACTGGTGAATGGATAAATGCATTGTGATACATCCAATGGAATACTATTCAGCAATTAAAAGGAATGAATTGATGGTTCAATAATATGGATGACTCTCAAAAGCATTATGCTAAGTAAGCGTAGCCAGACACAAAAGCTTATGGACTATATGATTCTACTGATAAAATATTCTGGAAAAGGCAAAACTATACAGATTCAGATCACTAGCTATCAGGGATTGCAGGTAGGTGGAGGGAAAAGAGGCATGAAAGCAATGTTCTATAATTTGATTATGGTGGTGTTTGCATACTTAATATATATTTTCCAAAACTATATACATTAAAAGGGTGAATTTTACTATCTGTAAATTTTGCATCCATTAACCTTTTAAAATTTATAACATTTTTGATTTATTGTTGATAGCCTTTCTGACAGGTGTGAGGTTATATCTCATTCTGGTTTTAATTTGCATTTCTCTGATGATCAGTGACCTTGAGCACCTTTTCATATGTCTATTGGCCATCTGTATTTCTTCTTTGAAGAAATATCTGTTCAGGTCTTCTGCCATTTTTATGGATTGTTTGTTTTTTTGTTGTTGTTGAGCTGTATGAGTTCTCACACCTGTCAGAATGGCTATCATCAATAAATCAAAGAACAAGTGTTGGCGAGGATGTGGAGAAAAGGGAACTCTCACACACTGTTGGTGGGATTGCAAATTGGTACAGCCACTATGGAAAACAATCTGGAGGTTTCTCAAAAAATTAAAAATGGATCTACCTTTTGACCCAGCAATTGTACTTCTGGGTATTTATCCAAAGAAAACTAAAACAATAATTTGTAAAAGCTCTATGCTTCCCAATGTTCACGGCAGCTCTATTCACAATAGCCAAGATAAGGAAGCAACATAAATGTCCATCAACTGATGACTGGATAAAGAAGTTATGGTTCATGTGTACATGGAATATTACTCAGCCATTAAAAAAATGAAATCCACCATTTGCAACAACATGAATGAGTCTAGAGGTTATGCTGAGTGAGTAAGTCAGAGAAAGATAAATGCCATATGATTTCACTTAAATGCAGAATCTAAAAAACAAAAAGAACAAACTAATCAAAAACAGACTCACAAATATAGAGGACAATCAGGTAACAGCCAGAGGTGAGGGAGGCTGGGGGGCTGGGAGAAAGGGGGAGCTGCCATAGTGAATGCAGTCATGGGGAGGGGGAGCTGCCACAGTGAATGCAGTCAGCATTAATGTGATGGCTAGGAGGAGAGCCAGCGGAGAGAAAGAGCAATTAGGGGGATCATTTTATAAAGTATATAAATGTCTAACTAATACTGATAATAATATAAAATTTAAAAAAATAAAATAAACTTATAAAATTTTAATAATGAACAAAGAAAAATATAATTGCATGACAGTATGGTTAAGCTTTTTTATATTTACTTTGTTTTGAGGCTTACACAGAAAGTGCCAATAAATATTAATAAAACTTTACCTAAAAACATAAATTAATCAAATCTGCAGAATTATTATTACTACTTACTACCTATGAAAGCTTCAGCTTCAGAGCTCTGCTTATAATTTATAAAAATGTCTTTTCAAGTCATCATTTTCAACAGCAGCATAATGTGGATAAAGACTCTATGGCCTTATCTGACATTCAAAAAAGATAACTTCGTTTTATACTTATTTAAAGATGATAAAAATTTTATGTTCAATAAACTGTTTTAATTTAAAATCAGAGATGCCTGTGAAACACTAGAAACAGCATTGATAACAAAATCAAATAGCTGTTTCAAAAAGTTGGTCACATACTCAGCTCTGAAAACTCTCTAAATCTCAGTTTCTTTATTTTATTAAATAGGAATAAACAATATCCATTCATAAAAATTTTTTGAGGATTAAATGAGAAGGCAAATATAAAACTCCTTGAACGACATGGGTTTGAACTGTGTAGGTCCGCTTATAGTGGATATGTTTTTCAATAAACACTGTAAATGTATTTTCTCTTCCTTATGATTATCTTAACATTTTCTTCTCTTGTTGACTTCATTGTAAGAATATAGTACATAATACCTATAACATACAAAATATATGTTAATCAACTGTTTATGTTATTGTGAGGCTTCTGGCCAATGGTAGGCAATCAGTAGTTAAGTTTTGGGAGAGTCAAAAGTTATACACGAATTTCCAACTGCAGGGAGTGGGGGTGCAGTCGGGGTCCCCAGCCCTGATGTTGTTCAAGGGTCAACTGTACAACCTCTCATTCTCCAAGACTCTGAAGAGGTCAGGTTTCACATGGAAACAACAGACATCATGGCAGGAGAAGGTTCATTAATGAGCTGATCACTTCTAAAATGATTCCCAAGAAAACATTTTCCCTTCCCACACTCATACTCCAACCATTATTTCACAATAATACCAACCTCTGTACTCCAGCTTTAGTTAGTTTACTCTCACTGACTGTATAGCATTTAAACACCTGACAACACACAGCAAATAGAAGGTAAATAATTTGCTAAATATAAATATTAGTCCTAATGATGTGGGATTTCATTAAGTTAATGAAATCAGGACAAAAACAATGACAAGTAGTAAGAAAAAAATAATTGACAAGATAGGTGTTTGAAAGAATAATCAGAATTCTTTTTAAATGAGAACACCTGTGAAAATTAATGAAGTCTAAATTCTTTTTGTAAATTTATTTCCTTATGATTGTGTTGAAAAAGACAAATGAGCGGGAAGGTTGTGACATTGTGTCATCATACAATTTTCTTGAGAAAATTACAATGATCTCTTGCCCTCCAAAATAACATGGGATTCCTTCCTCATTCTCTTTAAGAATTAGTGAATAGTAAGAATGTAACCTAAATTTTATTAAATGAGTTATAAAATAAGCTTATTTTCATGATTTAGTTTTGTTTTTTCAAAATTAAAACTAATTAAATTTTTCAATAATTATTACTAAAAGTGAATTCTCTTTTTAGAGTTAACTGACTTGAAGTGAGTGTTCTTTTTTTTTTTTCACTTTATTAGTATCAAGTATACAGTACACTGGTTAGACATAGTTTATAAAATAATCCCTCTGATTACTCTATCACTCATTGGCTCCACACACAGCCATTACAATTAAGTGAGCTTTCTATTGCAACATTTATCATTAATTAAAGTGAATCTTCTATTTTTTATTCTAGTTGCTCAAATATTTATAAGGGGCAGAACAGAGCAATTCTTTTTGTTCCCTATAAAAGCATAGCTGAGGTTAAAAAAAAAGTTTCAACGTGTTAGATTCAGCAGAATGTAATTAAAATTTTCTACAAATGATAGAGCAACACAGGAAGACACATTAGAAACCATCTTCCTAATTCCCTAATTTCACAAATAGGGACCAGACAGAAGTTCACTGTGGAAAGTGACTTGCTCACGATCACACAGTTTCTGGCAGTGTCCGAGTCAGGATTTCAAGGAAGAGCTCCCAAACACTCTCCTTCTCTAGGCCGTTAATCTTTATTTGACTCTAATATACTATGTAGATAAGATATATGCAAGTATCAGAAATACACGGAATGCAAATTGTATAGATGCACTAAAATGTAAAACACTAGTCAGCAAGCAGTGAAGCCCTAAATCGACTTCAAATTTTCATTAGGGTTATCCTTCTGTTAGTGGTTGAAGGTGTATTAGCTTAGTGGGCCACACAATAGCTGTTGCCCACAACTAATGGACTGCCGAGAGATGATTTAATAAAGAGGCCCCGCTGAACAGCAGTGTGGAAGTAATTCTGACAACCTGAGGCTTTCCTCTAGTCAAACGTTTTCTATCCGTAAGTGACTTTCTCTAAAAAAAAAATTACCAGAGAAGATACTCTCGGAAGGTTTCACTGTAATAACAGTGGCCCAAACATTCTTCTATAAGTTCAGATTTTCCAAGATCTTAAGATGTGATTAAAGAAAAAAAAAAAAAGCTTAAAGGTCTTGTCTCCATTGTTCCCAGACCCTTCGACAGGCACCATTTCTAACACGGCTAGAGATCTAGATAAACAACACATTCAGCAAGTACAATGTGTGTTTCTTTGGGTAGAAGTAAAAGAAATAGAGCAACTTTTTAAATGTCGCTCTCTGGATTTTACTCTAAATATGAGCAACAGAAATTTAGAGTGGGGGAGATGAAATTGAAACGCTTATTAAATACACATTTCTATAAAATATTACGTGGGTTCCTCATCTTTACAACATGGACCAACCTGCATTGAGAAAGCAAAAGTAATGTGGAGCGGGGAGGAGAACTATCAAATGAGCAAAGATCCTTAAAAATCATAATAATGCACATGATTGAGAGTCCCAGGAAAAAGTGTTTTCACATCCTTTCTAACCCTGCTGGAAGTGTTGCAGTGAGCAGCGCAACCTTAAAAATGTTCATACATAACCCCTGACCCCGCGATTCCACTTTAAAAATTCTATCTAAGAAAATAATACATTTCCAAGAAAAGATTTGGCTAAAAGGATTTTTATTACAGTATTATTTTTTAATAGCAAAACTTACTAGGGGCTGAAATAAATCACTGCGCATCCACACATGAGCACAGTGAGCATTTAAAAAGAATGTTGTAGAACATTACAGAGACATGTTCACAATATATTGTTAAGTGCACAACGAGGAATACAAAACAGTATGCAATATATAATCTCATTTTATTAAACATACGTGCAGATAAAAAAAGTCCAGAAGATACACATAAAATATCAATATGGTTATCTGGCCAGTGGGATTACGGCATCTCCTTTGTTTTGTTTACCTATATTTTCTATATCGTTCACTGAAAATACACACTGCTTTTATGATAAGTCGTTCTGGAATGTTGTATGTCACTAGGAGATACCACAGACAATGTGCTTGAGGACACTTTCCCTTGATATGCCATTGGTCAAAAATTACGTTTATGTGATAAATGTGAACATAACCACAAAGAAAAAAAGTCATTTCATTAATAATAACAGTAATGTTATGTTATTAAAAAAGAGCCCATGACAGCCATTATCAGAGTAGGCATTTTGGGAAAATTAAACTGCAAATAAATGAAGACATTTATGTAGAATGATTTTAGGTTGCAAGCAAAATAGATGAAGGTTTTAATACTTAAAGCCATAAACAGTATCTTAGGTAAAACAGAGTTTTTATTTCTTTTAAAAGAGAGCTTATTATTTACTCATTTAAAAAAGTGTATTCCCTTAACTGCTACTTACAATAGTACAGATAAAATCAGAGAACTGTTCCCACAGATAAAGCCATATTCATGATTCTTTTTTAAGAAGCTCAATTTCTTATGAAACAAAGATAGAGCTTCTCACCTAAATTTTCATATGAAATATTCTTCTACTAAGAGAACATTACAAAAAACTTTGAAACTTATTTTTTAAAACATTATCTGTCCATAGCATCCAACAGAATATTAGGTAGCCAGCATGCACAACGGACAAAACGCTCTCCCTCTCTCTCCTCCTCTCTTTCGCACTCTTTCTCTCTCCCTCTCTGTAATTTGTGCGCCACATTTATGGTATGACTCATTCAAAACAGGGTTCAATATTTTCTCTTTCTAGACACATGTGAAAATAAAGAAATGGCTTAAAAATAGGAATAGTACCTTTGCATTGAAAAGTGTGGTTAGATCATCTTTACAACTAGTTGATTTAAAAACATGTTCCAAGAAAACTTTAGGAGAAAAAAAATAGTATAGAAAAACACTTACTTAAAAAATTGTAAATTGTCTATGCCCAAAGTGCCTATTACATCTAATTATTCATAAAGCACCCCCTTGGCCTGGATATTGTAAAGGAAGATTGAAGCATCACATAACAGTTGGATTGAAAGACCTCTGTTGCCACTTCCTTCCCACCATCCTGGGTAGTTCTTAAAGATCTCAGTTGAACTGAAGTCTTTATTAGTCACCAAGTGAGTGAACATGTACTGAAAGACTCTTTAAGAATATAAATGAGAAAGTTACTCCAACCAGCCCTCCTTCCTCAACCACGATTAGCTTAAATTCATGATCCAAAGTGTGAACATAGTTTTAGATTTTTCTGTCTTTTAACCTGCTCCCTCCCCTTGTCTCCTATATTTCCTTTATCTTTCTAATCTTAAAGTTAAAAGAGGTTTACATTTTTTAGAAAAAATACGGATGCTTTAAAAAAATGTATTCCCTTAACTACTCCTTACATCTACTTTCTATTCCCCAACTCACTTAATTAAATTCAGAGTGAATTTAAATTGCAATTAACATCTTTTGAGGGATTACATGTTCTAATCACAGTTATGCAGTGAATATTTGAAACACATACATTTTGTTATATTATCTGAAATGCAAATGAGAATCCAAAAAAATGTTAAATAAAAATGTATAATACTGAAGACTTTATTATGGAACCTCAGGGACTAGAAATGAGATTAAAAAGAGTAAAAGCACTGATACAAGTACAAAAACAAATTGCTTCACCTCCAAAACCCTTGGAAATGGCCCCACTTGGCTCCCATTTAACCTAGCTTCAGCACAGTTTAAAAACTGCCTTTCAAGAGGTTTCATTAATCAAACTGAATTTCATTTCCTCCCCCTGGATCAGAAGCTCACAGGGTCTTAAATGAGAGATGATGCGTAAAACTCTACAAGAGCAGGAGACAAAACCTGTTTTTCGGACCCAGGAATTTACAGTGAAATGACCTCAGTTCTTTAACTTTACTCTTCCTTCCAAATAGGATTTCGTAAGCACAAATTAAAAAACTGACATTTACGAGCATCTACTATATGCCAGACAATCAACGTTATTTTACTTAATCCTCAAAATAACCCTATGAGGTAAGCATTATTCTATTGTACAGACGTGAAAAATAAGGTTCAGAGAAGTTAAGAGGTTGGAAGAAATAGTGAAATGAGTCAATGGTGAAATTTGGACTCTCAAGCCCACGGCTTGCTGCAGAAGGACAGTATCTGAACGCGACCTCAGGAGGAAAGTCTAGGACAGACCACCTGCTTTCAGTTGTCCATTTCAACTATGATCCTCTCAGACTGGTTGCCAGGGTTCCCATGGTCCCAGAAGACACCTTCACTCTGGAGGCAAGCATGGATAGAAAGCCTCAGGAGATTTCATTTGGGGGGCTCTCGAGACTCCTAATGCAAAACCTAACTGCTTGCCGAAAGCCAGGCTTACTGCAGCATCTTCCCCATCAGCGTCGGCAGTTAGGTCAGGCTTCGTGGTGCAGTAAAGATCTGACTTACTCATTTATGCCCCAGTTTTTTTTTGGTAACTTTTCTCTTTAGGTGTGTTTGTGCACTTACCAGATTGTTAGCTCCACGGTTGGGTTTATCTTTAAGGACGTTAATGCAAATTCAAGTTCTGCCTTCTACCCTCTTCAATTGTCAGCTTCCTGTTAACTATCCATTATTCACACAACTTTTGCTGCCAAGCTTTACTAGGAGTTAGACTAATTCTTACTTTTTCCTCTGAGATAAGTATGAGATAATACCAAGGTGCTAGGCTGCCTAGCCAGTCAACTCTGAAAAGTAGGGTTTAAAAAAAAAGTACTCGTTAGTATGGTTTTTCTCTCATTTACCCACGACCCATCCTCCTAGATCTATGTAACATGATTATGCCTAATGTGATACAACCACCTGCACAAAAACAGATACGGCCACAACCCACGGATTGGAGGGAGGCCACTGGGGGAGAAGGGGCTTTGTTTCAGGAGGAAATTTAACCACCAGAAGCAGCCATGAGATATGTGGGCACTAGAGGGCACTAGACTTAGCTTACTTAGGCCTGAATCCAGCTCCACAGCTAGAGGACCTCCAAGAAGTTTGATTTAACCATTTCCAGCCTCTGTTTCCTCATCTCAAAAATGGGTGTAATATTAGTATTTACTTGTAAGTATTTTACGACAATTAAATGAGACAAGTCATGTAAAGCGCTACCATAGTAAGTGCTTAATAAATATGAGCTATTATTAATATTATGTTGCTAAGAGGTGAGAACCATTATTCAATGATTTGCCAAACTAGCAATCCAGAAAGAGAGATAAAATTTCTGGTAAATTCGGAAAAATAGGAACAAACATTTTAAAGTGGGAAGAAGGAAGGACGGATATTGGAGTGTGAGCCAATGCTTGCTTCTTACACTATAACTCACTGTGATTTTAGAATCAACCTGTTATGCAGAATTCCTTTTAAAGTTTAGAGGTTTGTGAGACCTAGAAGAACATTCAACAACAAAATTTTTCTTTACTACTTTTGGGGGAAAACCCTGAAGGAAGTCCTGGGAAGAACGTGGAACAAAGCTTTACGGAGGAGTGGGCCCTAACGATTCTAAACAGCATTGGGGTTTGACGTAAGACAACCATGCGGGGTGCTCCTATTGTTTCCTGAAGAGCAAAGGCTCAGTGGAGAACACGACCAGAGGGACAGCACAGCCCATGGAGAAGCTAAGGGCTCCCCTGCAGGCCGAAACCAACGGCTCTCGCAGAATCTTTGCATCGACCCAGCCATCACTGCTCCACTTCCGGCTTTCTCCTGCCTCTGATGAAATAACAACGTGGGTAGCACGCAAAGGGGTGTAAATGGTTGGTGCAGGAAGGAAGGTAGTCAGAAGTTCCCACCCATGTCAGAGAAGTTGGAATTAACTCAGCAGCTTCACAAAGCTGCCAAAAGGCTGGTAGATAATGCTTCTCTGAGAGCAGAACTAAGGAGAGATAAGAGAAAACAAGGAACGCTAGGATCCAGGACTTAAATCTGAGCATTATCATCAAAAGCAACCCAACTATTCGGTCAACAAGCATTTGATGAATTCCTACTGTGTATAAGGAACAGGGATTTTTCTTTTTTTAAGGTAGGATGCGACCCCTATCCTGGAGAACATTTCAATTTACAAGGGAGTATAGGATGTGTCAAATCCAAAGCCCTTTAAAGAAAACCAAGCAATGGACAAACATTTATTTAAACCAAATCAACTCACAGATTTCATCAAGGCAAACTTCCTTTAAAACAGAGTTTATTGTTTATGCCGTGGTGGAATTCTTTCTGTGTACAACGGCTGTGTCTGGGGCAGATGTGTAACTACGTTCAGACGACAGGCAGCAGGTGCAGCCTGCACTGCTAGTTTGGTGGGAGAACAAAGATACAAAAAAGGTATAACCCTTTGACTGTTTCTCCACCTATCTCATGGTCTTACTACTTCCACTGAAGCATTTTCTTCAAAGTCCTAACAACTTAACAACTATTGTTAAAACTTAATACATTCTTTAAAATGCCATTTTTAAGGAATATGCTTGACTAGAGTTTTTACACCCCTGGGTATATGTTAGATGCTGTGATGTAGGTACATACATTATATATAGCTATAGATATGCATACATATGTATATATTCATGTACCCACATGTGTATTCATGTACACACAAGCACATATCCACATTCCAAAACATATGCACACATCCCATACATATAACTAACTGTGTAATATGGAAGATGAGTTATAAAAGAATTTTGCTACAACCACAGAGAAAGATTGCTTAGATAGAAATTGTTCCTTCTCCCTGTATGAGTAAAGTCAAATGCTCAATTACCTTTCCAGAAAGGAGCCTCTTTTCTAATATAACACAGGTAACCACCTTAAACTTTAACAAAGTTTTCAGAGGAGTATTAAAATAATATAAAGGATCACGTGGATTCTTTTTCACTGGTTGTATGATAACCATCCTACTAGCCTGTGGAGCCTATACTAGACCCAGATTTTCTGCATTTGCTGACCTTGAAAATCCTCCTGAAGCTCTCCTTTCAAATGTGCAGAGCATTACGAATGCAGGCTGTGCTGTAGGTATGGGATCTGCATGGACACTAAACACAATGACCACCATTTCCCAGTCCCTCCATGTGTGCCAGGGGCTGCACGTCCATCACCTTGCATACCTCGTCTCGTGTAATAGGTGCAGCGTTAACTACGTATAAGCACAACAGATATATTTAAAATAGTTCCTAGTCACATACTGCCATTTTAGGTTACTGTAAATAAATAAATGTATTAGAAACAGCTATCCGTATGGAAATATTTGGAAACTTTCCCACTTTCGGACATAAACTAAAAGTATCTCCAGAAGCTGTCTAGAATACTGAATTTTCTATGAATTTTCTTTTAGCGTTTGAAGTATGGCTTATTATAAAACTATTTGTTTAAGAATATATTTTAGCATTAACTCTTTCGGCAAAATAATGTCTATCTGAATATTTTTGTCCCAAATTCTGGTTGAAACTATAGTCACTCCCATTTGGTGAGGCTGAGTGAGAAGGTGAAAGTAGCTAATCTGGAGGAAAAGAAAAAAATCTTTGATCCATTGAAAGCATGCAGTCCTACACACTAAAATAATAGTAAAATAACTTTAAATCATAACTGTTATAAAGGCAATTAAGTATCATTATGATGGCAAACATGTATGAGTACTCACTCTATGTGATCTGTATTCATTATTCTCTCACTTAAAATTCATATTACGCCCATTTCGCAGGTGAGGTGAATGAGTGGTAAGTAATGTATCTAAAATCATATGGCCAGTAATCAGTAAAGCCGGGATTTGTACAGGCCTGTAACCAAAGCCCACACTCGCCACTGTGTTATGGCAACATTAAAAACTTCAATGAAAACAAAATGCTACTGAAATCTGAATGCCCACTCACACCAAACTCAGAAGCCTCCCCCAAACATACTTCCACCTCATCCCATCCATTCCATCACCCTCAACCCCACCCACTCACAAAAGACAGGTTTATGCCATTTTCTAAAGCTTCGTCGAAAAGAAAGAGACATAAAAGTGATGTCAACACAAAATATAAATCCTTTGGATCTTGAAAAAATAACTTTTCTATAAAATAAAGTGAAATAACTGAGGGACAACAAACATTAAGAGTAATGAAGGTGCAAAAAAAAATACGCACTACCGTCAGCACTCTACCCGGTACCAACGCGGTCGAGAATCTTAGCTGAAGACAAATCAAGCTAAGTGCCCGTTTTGGAAAACATCGCCAAGTACTACACACCAGTGTCAGGAAGGAGAGCAAGCACAGAAAGTAATTAAGAAATGAGTGATTTTACAGACTACTATGAGAAAAAGAACTTGCTAATAAACTTTCTCTCTATACTTAGGGTGAAATCTTGCTACAGATTTCCTTCCCTCATTTACATATCTGTGCAGGCCTATTCTTTTTTTTTTTTTTCTTCCAAGCCCCTTTGCCCTTTCAATCATGAAGCATATTACTCCACTGTCAGTGCAAAGCAGTTCCTAACAACAGGGAACCCAGCTGGGATAGGAAGAGGGCAGCAGGCTCATGCATTAACATAATAATCCAACTGTGTTCCCATAGGCCCTTAGGGCAGACAGCATATTAGGTAGGCCTCCTGTGCAGCCCCTGGTGGAAGCTGCCTGATCACCTGCCTATCAACCTGTGGCAGCTACAGCCGGCTCAATAGCACCAGCTCCTGCCAAGCGGTGGTGCCCAATTACCTCACTACAAAAGACAGAAATCCATTTTCTATGTCTGTTTAATGTACTCATCGCATTTCCTTATTACGATCTGAATCTACATTTCTGCATCGTTTCCAGGGGACGGACTTATTGCCTTTTAAGTTGTGAAAGTCTTGTTGTCTAATGGTTGTATCAGCGCAGGGGCAGGAATGAGCCTGAAAAACCAAATTTCAAATGCAAGAGTCCAGCTGATAAAGCTAAACTGCTTGGTCACCACCAGTGGTCTAAAGGTTCTTCATCATCCATATGGAGGACCGGAGGTGTAGGGAAGACCTGAGCGGCAGCCATCACTATTTGCTCAAGGGACAAAGATGGGGGGAACCCTACACCAATATGTCCTTGAGATGCAGTTTTTAAAATTCCCATTCGAGCATATTCTAAGGCCCCCACAAAGCACAAGTTTTATGAGCACTGATCCCCTTCATGTGGAAAAGTGTGCGGGTCACCACAATTGGCTGAAGGAGCAGAGACTCACAAGAGATATGACCAAATTATTTTTTTTAACCTCAGATTATTATTAAAGACACTTAAAAAAAGCTGGCCCATTCATATGCTTTTTACTGTTTACATGTATGAAATGCATGTTTTATTTTAATGCTGCTTGGTTCCTAGAGTCTCTGACTTACTCTATGTGGTATTTTCTTTCCAAACCACAATATCTATCAAATAAGAAAATGCCAAGGGCTATAATCCACTAAAAAGATACTCCTTATATGTTATACAAGATCATCTTTAAAACATCATAAATAGATATTTGAAATTATAATTCACTTCACTGAATTAAACACAGTAGTTTCATTCCTTGATGAAATTTCTCCTTATAAAGGTCACAAAGAAGGTGCATAATTTGACATTTATGGGGGAAAGTACTTTTAGAAATATTCCAAGTAATTCTGTTTAAAAGAGCATGCGGCTACCAATTTGGCTAGGATACCATTTTCTACTGATCAAGCATTTCTTTAAAAAAAAAAAATGAGTTTCTAGAAATGTTGTATTAGGATGGGTTTTTTTTGTTTTTTTTTTTTTTTTTTGATGGCTATTTTAATAAAAAATGAATCCTCCAGTCAAAGAAAAGTTCATTTATCTAACATTTCCGTGAGTTTTAAATGTTTAGGAACTAATACTATTATTTAAGCCCACCACCTTGATATACTTTAAGTGCATTCTAATAATTAAGTAAAAATTAAACATCAAGGGTCACATCTGCACTTGCCACTGATGCTCACTGTCGAGATTACTCTGTTACTTTAGCATTAATAGTTTGCACATGATATTAATAGACGATGGTGACCGTTCAGTAACTTGTCAGTTCTTGGGCTTATTTCCATCTGTACACAGCAGACAGGATTTTATATAAGGTCAATGCCCTCACTATGAACAAATTTGTTTTTGCTCTTACCAAACAATCTGGGTAATATTCAAATAAAAATAAAATAAAAATAAAAATAACTTTTTTCTTCCTCTATGAGTAAATCCTGAGCTATTTAATGGTCTCTAAACAATGTGTTATATTATATGTTGATGGAAGTTTAAATATAAAATACTAAACTCAATAATAAATATTAATGCTTATATATGTGTTAAACAGCAAAATTATACACATCCCCTTCTTGATCTTTTGGGGATTCCAAAGGCTCTTTATTCTTCATAAATTCTCACATTTTGACAAAATGTAATGCATCTTCTAAGTCATTAAATACAGAAACTTGACTTTTGATTAAAAAACAATAAACAACAGCCATATGTTGACAAGATAAATGGTGGACTTCACCATTTTAATTCCTTCAAGGGGTATGCTTCCACTCTGGGGTAAACAAAAGAAAAGCATTTATATAAAACAGAAATCTAGCTGTTCCATTAGTAAGAACTAGATTTTAACTTCAATAGCAACTTACGCAGCTAGAAAAAAATTCCATCTCTAAAGGATGGCAGAGAAGAAATAAGGGACAGAACTGTAGTATCATTTTAGCACGAGCAATTCAATTTTGGGTGAAGTTAAAATTTTGAAAAAGTGAAACATAAAGGAAGAAAAGTAGTGTTTTCACATTTAAATGGGAAATAGAAATAGAAAATGATGTGAAGGAAACCATACTTGTGTCTAAGTGTGACACACCGATTTTTAAATCTGCCTCATCCTTTCCCTGTAGCAGTTTCTTAGGCTGTATTTTCCTGTATTTGAAAGACACCATACCTTCATTTCGATCTACCAGAAAATGCCCTTTCCTTCAGAGAATTACCGAGAAAAGATCGTCTTCTCCCCATGGAAAATGATTTGATTCTGAAGAATTTTGTGTACCCAGTTCAATTTGGTAGCATGGATATGGCTTCTGAAATGGTTTGCTGTGAGTATATTTTGACATTTCTGCCAAAGATGAGATTAAGTATGAAATACCGAAATTACACGTTAAGATAGATGCCATTTTACTTTGTTTCTTCCTGAATAGCCCTTCAGCTGTTGAGGCACGTACATTTTTCCCCAGGCAAAATCCTCAGGCAAAAATAACTAAGCTTCATATCTTCAGGAAACCCAGCTTCCCAAACATTATTTTTAGGTATCTGATTATCTATCAGCTGTAGTTTCATTTCATATTTAATCATGTAAATCTGACCTGAAAAAGGAAAAAAACTCCACTCTTTCTGTCAACTGCTCATATTGGACACGATCGATGACAATACTTAATTTTCTATGACTTCTTTTTAAAATGTTGCTCTTTATTTCAGCAACAGAAGTCACAAGGATTCAAGAACTGATCATTTTTATACTCGAAACATAACTTTCCTTCCAGGACTGCCCTCTCCACCAGCAATGCTACCCCACATTTGCCACTGGAGAAAGGACCCTCCCGCCTGCTCAGATCTAAGCCTATCACTTTGCAACCTCAGCCTCTCAGGTGACTAAGAGTCCAAGACCACCATTTTGAATGGTAACAGATGGTCCAACAAGACTGTCACTCCAAACCTCAGGTGAGGATATAAATAGAAATTGAAACTAAATAAATTTATCAAACAAGTAAAATAAATAAATAAATAATGAATGAATGAATAAATAAATAAATAAATCTTAAGATCTCTCAGACCATCATAGATTTTTTTTAAGTTAAAGATTGCACACTTAAACTCCAACATTTTAAAATATATTTTTAAATTAAGAGAAATTAAAATATATATGGAATCATCACATTCTAACAAAGCCAACTTGATTTATATTACAAGCATTTTTATTTAGCATATAATTCTGTCACAAAAAGTCTATTGATTACTACATCAATAGCTACTCAAGTACTAAGTCATTATGCATTGTTATTAAAAGAATTTTAAAAAGATCTTAATTGCCTGCTGTTACAACTTAGCCCTTATTTCAAATCCAAACCTGTTCTGGAAAGCTATCGAAAGAATGCTGAAACAGAATTAAGAACTAAAAGATGAAAAAAAAAAGAGAGAGAGAGAGAGAGAGAGAAACACAACATGACAGGGTAGAGTAGGAGATAAAATAAAAAGAAATCTATGACTAAGGAAGATAGTGAATAAATAAAAAGCAGGAAATAGAAAACTAACACTCTTCTTCACCCCCTTAAATTTGATAATATCTATTTTTTAAAAAAGTATAATTAAACACCCCTGTGCATTGTGGGAGAGATGTCCCACCAAGAGATGAGACACACAGAAATGACCCCTACGGTAAATCAGAGGTGGGAAGAAGGGTTGGTGGGAGAGAGAGCCAAAAGCCAATGAAGCAACCCAGTATGAACATGTTAACGGGTTAGTGGCCAGCAACACTGGGAACTTCTGTAGGATAAAGAGAAGAGGCACCTTTTGGTCTTCCCCTTAGCAAATCCCTATTTTAATTGTGTGTATGTGTGTGCGTGCGCGCAGCATGCAGCTGTGTGTGTGTGTGTGTGTGCATGTGCATGACTGTGTGTGTCTTGGGGTTGAGGGGGCAAGAGGATGCACAGAGAAGTTCCATGCAAGGGGGAACAAGGACGGCCCCCTGAACCATGACAGAGCAGAATGCTTCTTGTACCCTTGGACCTTAGTCCTGGAACCAGGACCCTCATTCCCTCAGATCAAGTCTTGCTGTATAGTCAACTCCAAAGAATTAACAATAATATTGTGGTGCTGGGAGGCAATTTTTTTTACTTTAAATACAACTGGTTTAAAATAAGCCATTAACTGGGACTTAGAAATATTTATGGTATAGTGGTCATAACTTATTCAATGCATTTCAAGGTAGGAAAGAGATAAGCAGACTCTGGTGACAGCAAATGGTATTGTTCATGATGCGGTGGCCAGTAACAGAAACACAGGTATAAAGATCAAAAACACAGATCACCCTTTGTCACTGAAGTAACAACAAATAATGCTCTGAAACACACACACACACACACACAACACACACACACACATTTGCCTCTCCAGTCTTTGTGCAAGAAGTTAATTTGATTCTCGCTTCAATTCTGAAATCTAAAAACAAAGAGATAAATCAATTAATCCTCATAAACTGCTCCAAGGAGCTTCGTTTTCCTCATGGAGTTAAAAGGAGCCTTGACACCGCACAAAGAATATGAAACCTCTGGCCTCTCTTGCTAACACGAATCTCCAGCAGGTTTAAAGGCATTTTTACGGCTTTTATGCCAAGTTTACATTCCCAGATGTTAAAGAATGTGTTGTAGCTCTTAAAAGCACCAAAGCTGGCCGATCATGCTCTTGATAATGATAGTTTATATCGCAAAGAAAGCAGGAATGAGGCTTGTACACGATGCTGTTGTTACACGATGACTTTGAACAGAAACGAAAACAAGTGCAAGGCCAAGCCAGAATCTTTTGTTCTCTCCTTTGATACTCCCATCTAGAGCCTAAGACATCAAAAGTTATCATCAGATTTTTGCCCATCCCTTTGAATGAATTCAGCTAAAAGCTTTTAGGGGTTTGGATTAAGACTAATTCAAAGTAGCACACGTATTCGTATTTTCCAAATTTTTATATGTGTAAACAATGTAAAACTGGGCCTATAAAGCAAACAGGTAAAAGACAGCAAGAATCTTTAATTAGCATTTCATTATAATACCAATGTGAAAAGAAAGAAGTCAACTATTAATAAGGTACAGATTTCCCACCACTGGGATTTATTCTGAATTCATTTTAAGACCAGGAACCTGTAATCTAAAAATCTCCACTCTACAATACAACAGTTTAAAGTTGAATTAATACTACTTGAAAAGTAAGGACTGAGGTTTTAAGAACAGCTCCGCATATATACACACCATGTAGTTTCTGACTGTTAATTTGTAATTTTAACTTAGGGCCATAATGCCCACTTATTTCGTGATAATGGATTACACAATGGATAGCGTATCTATTTGGGATATGAAAAACAGCCTAGAGATTTCAATCAAGCACATGAGTTCCTTTGCATTTTTCTTTTTTGGTATGTGCACGTCTCAAAACCACAGAAAAGAAAACATATCAAAAAGAAATATACTCACTAAAATTTAAGGTTACTCCAACAAAAGGGTTAATTGGAGAAACAAATTCTCTCCGACTTTAATAATGGGAATGACACATACTATGTGCCCATAAGTAATTCTCAGGTATCTTTGATCTTCAGCCCCACGCGTTTCTGTTGCCTACCGTCGCCTAGCCTCTGGGACTCTTTCAGAACTAGACATCTGGCTACTTTGTTGTTTTAGACTAATCTCCTCCCAGGAGAGCTCAAGAAATGACACCAGGAAAGGAGGGTCCTGGCAAGGGAAAAAACATTACGGTATTAGCAGATTTCTTTTCCAGTGGACGAGAGTATCAAAATTGTCTTCAAATTTCTATAGGGGTCTTAGGAGCTCTTCTGCTCTGTGGTTTTATTCCGGATCATTTAAATGGAATGTATACATTAATCTTTAAGGCCATCGATCATCTTTAAGAATTCACTGAATGTTGATCATAGAATATTACAATGTGTAGGAGAAACTTGTAGGGAAAAATACAAATCAGATTAATTCTTCACCCATCTGTTAGGGTTGGGTGATGGCTGATAAAACAAAGATTTTAATTGTCAGCTGAAAGGTTACACTAAAATTGTGGGATAATGTCTCAGATTTGCAAATACAGTTGCATGTCTCCCATTACGCCCACTCTCTACCTGTTTCTTCTTTTAACTGGGACTTTTTGAAAGAATCTCAGCTAATAATTTACCAGAAAGGTTTTACTAGTGCGTACTTCTGTAACATGCCTCTGAGAAAACCAAGTGAGTGGGAGCAAGAAGTCACATAAAGCTTGAAAACAAACAGGTTCAGGAAAAAAAAAGTTATATTTGAAGTGACAAAGATCACCGATATTTTTCCCAAAGTAACAAATTATCATCACCTTCTTAATATCTTTTTAGGGGTTATTGTTCAATCTCCAAAATCTATACATTCTGAGAAAGAAAAAATAATTTACCGTTTGTTACACAAATAGAATATAAGCCAAGTGGGAAACTGCCTAATCTGTGAACTTAACATTATATCCTAAAGTCACATTTTATCTTTTTCTAATACATTCAGATAATATATTAAATCAAATGTTACACTAGAATGTAACATTCAGGTTCTTATACAGGGTGATAGAAAATTCACCAGATTGCCAAAATACCTAATTCAGTCATTTCATACCTACTGTTAAGAGAAAGTCCTTGTTTTACATTTCAATTATCTTTATAATGTTAAAAACACTTAACTATACTGTGACTTCTACCTTATACTGTATTTCGTAAGTTAATGATTCCAATAACTTATTTTATCATAACACTGTTAACATCCAGTATAATTTCCACTACAGATGGAAGTTGTCAGAAGATGAATGTAAGAAAGACAATCTTAGGCAATAATAATTCACTTACATAATTAAGTAATTTCTCAAGTAAAGCAAAAGAATTATGTTACAGTGAAATAACCAGTCACAAAAAGACAAATATCATATGATTCTACTTATATGAGGTTTCCAGAGTAGTCAGATTCATAGAGACAGAAAATAAGAAAATTGGTCTCCAGGGGCTGAGGGGAGGGAAGAATGGGGAATTACTGTTTAATGGGTATGGAGTTACTTCGAAAAGATGAAAAAGTTCTGGTGATGATTACACAAGAATGTTATATTTAATGCCACTCAATTGCACACTACAAAATAGTTTAAATGGTAATTTTATGTTATGTATATTTACTATTTTTAAAAAAAATTATAATAGAAACACAATAATATGAAAACTCAAAGATAATGAAATTCGGAGATTTTTTAAAATGTCTCTCCTTGACTAAAGATGCACAAAGTCTATGAAAAGCATCACCAACCATACTTAAATTTATATTCCTACCACCATCATTCAAGAAATGAAAAAAAAGTGCACAAAATCAATCCCAGAACACATTAGCAAAACGGATTCCAGAAAGAATGTTTCCAAAAATCCCCCAGGTGTCTAGAGTTTGGTACTTAACTAGGAATATTGCTGCAGAGTAACAAAACTATTCACTGTTAATCTGCATTTCCAAAAGAATCAAAAGAGGTAGAAAATTAAAAACAACCAGTTAGACGTTTTAGACTACTACACACTATTAAGTTATAAATGAACCTAGGAATTAATTCATCTCTTCAGGCGCCTTCTAAATATCATATTATTTTGAATTATATTCAGTGTAATTCCACTGTTAAGTATATTTTATTATATTCTATTATTTGGGAATTATACTCATATATTTTATATTAATTGTGATTAAGTTTGGCTGCACACAAAAGAAAATATGCCAAATTGCAACAGCTTATGCGAGAGAGGTACTCACTCTTTTACATAAAGAAGCCCACAGGTAGACAACCCAGGGCTGGCAAAGCTGCTCCATAGTCAAAGGGACCCAGAGGCCTATTCTTGCTGTTCCACTCTCATTAGCAGGCTGGCTCCTGGCCTAAGATTGCTCCTCAAGCTCGAGCCATCAAATAACATTCCAGTAAGCAGACAGGGGAAGGGAAGATGATGGCTGTGCCACCCACTGGTAAGGAGATGTCTTGGACGTAATATACAATACTTCCATTTATTTTGCTGTCCGGAATATGGCTGCTAGAGCACCAGGAAGTCTAGTAAATGTGATGGTTAGCTTGGTAGCTGTGTACCTAGCTGAAGGTTGGGGATCTGTTTCAAAGATGAAGAGGGAATGGATATTAGAAAGCAACCAGAGGTGCCTGACACATATATTAACCAGGATATATTTAAATGCAATTACTATTGCAAGTAAATAAATGAGTTTTTAAGCAGGGAAAACAAAGTCATTACTATTAGTGGTATCTAATTCATATAATTCAGATAAAAGAGTGGGAGTTATCAACACATCACCATGAAAAAAGTAAGAAATTTAAAATTGGGTCAATTGGAAAAACAATATCCAATTAAAGAAATACACAGGGAATCAATTCATATCCTTGAAATGCAGTAAATTTCTATTATTTCCTTAAGTATGAATCGAGCACTTACTAAATAATCAGGCAGACCCTCCCAACAAGTTAATAATATTCTACGTTGGCTTAGACTGAGTCAATGGAGAGAGCAGAGCAAGACTTGAGTTTTGGACTGAAGTCAATAATTTTCTACGACCCCATCCCTTGCTGCCACTGGGGTGGGGGTGGGGAGGTTAAAAAAAAAAAAAAAACCTGTAGGAAAAAAGAATCCAAGAAGTGAACCAAACCAGTTCCCTATAAGGCTTGTCACCCAGACCAAACGGAGAATTGTTTGTACAGACCCATGCAGGAAGACGTTAATGGAGATTGTACGATTTGATTCTGAGAGTTATGGTTATAGCCCAGGTTCCTTCAGCTGGCCATCATCACCTTGACTCCTGCAACATCTAACAGTCATACAGAGCTGCAGGGATTCCTTTTGAAGAGACTTTGGAAGCAGCACCTTAAAGAGCAGGTAACCACCTAAAAGTCCCAACAGTGTATGACAGCAGCAGCAAGCTTTGGGATGGGCCTGCGGTCAGAGCAAGAGAGGGTAACGCATTCAGGAGAAGCGTCCTAACACCTTGGCGCTGAGGGCAGAAGGCCTCAGGGATTCCGTGGACCCTGGAAACACCGGCCCTCCACAGAGCTGGCGCAGGGGTAAGCCTCTGTCCCAGAAGACCTCCAGAGACGATTACTGTCGAGCAGGCTGACCACACTGACTTCTCTGGAAGAGGACACGCGGGAGCACACACTTTTGTCATTGTGAGGCCAGGTGTCATTGTGAGGCCTGAGAGGATGGCTCGCTCTGGGCTAACAAAAGCTATGCCCGAGGAAGAGATTACACAAGGACTAGATGATGACGAGGACACGAACAACAACAGGTCCAGAGGACCACACAGGGGCCTACTAAAGAGTCTAGCTTGGGTAAGACCTGGTTCGTGGAAGAACTAAAATTCACCAGAAAAGCGAGGGAGGGATGACGATGGAGGAAAAAGAGGAGAAGGACAGGAAAGAGAAAAGGAAAAGCTCCTAAAATAAAGGCATCAATTTAAAAAACACAGAGATACAAAATAAAGCTTTAAAAAAATGGAGCGGACTGTCACGGTATTCTCTCTTCCCAGCCTCATGAGGCGAAGGAAATGTGTGAAGCAACTTAGGCAAGGAAGAGAGAAAATAAATTTTTTCAGGTGTCATGAGGAAACTGTGATGTTCTAAACCAAGGTGGAAAAGATTACATTTCACTCCTAACCCCAAAAGTAGTAACATGTCATTCAGCAAGACAATTCAATATTTAACTAGAAACTGTAGGTCATTCAAACAAGCTGTCCAGAGAACAATGATTAATTTATCAACAATTACGTATATTCAACAAACCTTCCAACCACAATTTTTTAAAAGCCAGTTGTCTAGTAGCAATAACATAATTGTATAATGTTTTATAATTTGCAAAGCATGTTCACATATATTAATTGAATCATAACCGTAAACAACATATGTCTATTGCCAAGAACTATTTTATATAACTTAATGATGTGTGTGTGTGTGTGTCTGTGTGTCTGTGTGTGTAGAGAGAGAGAGAGAGAGAGAGAGAGAGAGAGAGAGAAAGGAAAGTTGTGATATATACTAATAGGGTTTCTAACATTGAAGTTATTTTTTTCTCTTTAAGCAAGTGACATTTGAAGAGAAAGCATGGTGTCTCACAGCTTCAGATACCAAAATAACATCTGCCAGAAAGGGATGTATCTGCTGCTGTGCTCCTGGGTGGGTCTGGCTCCTCGGTGGTAGAGTTCGGGTTTATGGTACCAAAACAAATTCAAGACAAAAGGCCCCTCATTTCTGAGGTGTAGTAGGAAACCTCAGCTTTGCTTTCTCATCCTGCAGACAATAAAAGTTGCTCAGATGGATATGGAGAATGTCCAGTGGCTAGGGCAATGCTGATCTTTTCTTTTAATGCTACAACTGCCATGATATATGACGCACAGGCTTGGCTACTGAGCCCTTGACTCACCCACACCACCTAAGCGTTTGGTCATTCCATTCATATTTTACATCTATGGGGCACAGCAAAGCTATAATTCTGTCACCAACTCAGTATAAGGAAGCAACAGTTCCAGCCAAATTGTCAGCCACCATGGATGGCTTCCTCACCAGCCCGCGCTCCTCGCTCCCACGTGCAGGTAAGTAAGTCGCATCGGCCCAACCACTGGGTCAGGGTTCGGGAGCAGCACCCCTTCCATCAGACACATTCTCTTGGATCTTCCAACCAGTTTGTTAGCTTAACCTCACTGGGAAGCCTTTCAAAAAAATGCCCTAACCACTGGGAGAGAAACTGAAAGCCTATCACTTCCAAGAACTAACAACTGCAAAAGTCAGGACTATAAAATACCAGTCCTATCTACTTCACGTAATCATTGGGATGTTAAAAAGAGAAAATACAGGTAAAAGCGTTTCATGAGCTACGTAAATTAATTTAAAATGTATGTATCACAGTAGATGACCTAAAGAAGTAGTTTCATGTATATTTTAATTCTATACATACTGAAACTTCCAAAGAGAAATCATTATTTATTTTAAATAAGGAAAAGAAAGTTTACTTCATTATTCATCAAAAGAATCAAGTATCTACTAATGTCTTCTAATGTCAAAATAATTTTTCCTATATGAGATATTTACTTGGCTAGCCAGTTTAAGATCATCCATAATTAAATAAAAAAGAAAACAGACTAAAGGTCCCGTTTAGCTACTAAAAACGTCTGTGTATGTTTTTCATCACTTATTAGGTTTGAAAATGCAAGGTCAACCTTATAGAAGTCTTTCGTTTCCTTCCAGACCAAATCAACCATATAAAAGTCCTTTGTTTCCTTCCAGGCATTATGCCAGCCATTCTGTAAGTTGCCGCCATGTAAACGGCTGGGGCTGCTGATGCTTAGACAAAGCAGAAGAGGTGTGAATAACTGAGAGAAGTACAAATATTACCAGAGACAGCAAGGTATGTATCCTGATTTTTCTATAAAATTTTACAACTTTTCTATAAAGGTTTATTTAATATGGGACAAGTAAAACTGGATCGAATTACTTACTGCCTTAAGGAACATATTTAAATCGAGACACTGATAGGGCCAGATTTAAATAAATGCCTTCAAAAATATTAATATATTCAAATTATTTACTGTGTCCCAATATATGCCAAATACTGCACTAGACACAGAGGATACAACTGTGAATAAGAGAGACACTTCCTGCCGCTAACGAAAGCCTGAGACACACGGGCGTTTACAACGCTGTGTGTGACGGGATGCCTTGACGGGGTGAATACCACGGGGCCCTGGTACAAGACGGTGGAGCCTCCGAAGTGAGGCCTGCAGCCAAACAGAACAATCAGAACCTGCACAACTTCTTAGGGACCATTTTAACCTAACTACTGTCTTTTTGGTCTGTTCCTAGGTCAACCTTTATTTGTCTCACCTAGGTAGTTTGGGCACTAAGCCACGTACATGTAGGTGGAGAGCTTTTAGCATCACCTGTCCTACCTGCAGTGTTAGGTGAGGGCAGGCTGGGAGCACAGGCGTTGACAGCAGAGTGCCTGGTGATACACGCCAGCCCTTCCTTCTTCTTTGCTATATAACCCTGCACAAGTTTCCTAATCTCTATTTGTGTCAGTTTTCTCATCTATAAAATGAGGATAATAATTTTACCTATCTCAAAATGCTGTTAAAAAGATTAAAGGAATTAATGTATATAAGGCACTGAGGATAAAGACTGACACAGATCATGCTCTATAAAAGCACTCGCTAGCCTTATTATTTTGATGGCGAGCGGTGTGATCACACATACGGTGTGATCACGGTATCTCCTACTGTGTGGGTCACCAGCTACTAAATCTTCTTAGGGGAGAGGAATTGACCACGAAGTTAAGAGCGCTTCCCAGAACTGTGAATTGTTGCAGTTCTGAGTCATTCCATCGTCCCGCTGTGCCCTTTTTTCCCTTCTAGGTCAGAAACTAGGAAAGTACGGAAAAATGCTAGCATTTCTTCATATTTCTAAGAAGCTTTGTAAAACCCCAGGTTTGGCTTCTCCCAACAGGTAAAAGGCTCTTTTATTTAGCAAACAAACTTCTGACTCAATTAACTTCTTTCCTCTTTCTCTATCGATAATCAATCTATAATGAATTGGGCCTAAAGTTATAAAACTTCATCAACCACAGGCAAACTGGTTCTTAAATAAGCTCTTTTTCTTTTTAACCCTCAGAAGTATTTCAAATGCAAATGAAAATTTACAAAAAAATAGAGTCCCATAATTCCTCCAACAACAATTTTATTTTTGGCTACCTACAAAAAGATAATATCAAAGCAACAGAATTTACACCTCTCTTTACAGACTACTTGAGAGTGGGAGAACCTTTTTTAATTTTAACGCCAACTTTCATTTTTCAAATGAAAATGTGACTATCTAAGCCACCTTTAAGAGCAAGTTTGCAAACTTAAACAGCAGAACAGTTGGAAACTAAAACTATCGAGAAACTAGAAATATCAAACTTTGGAGAAGGAAAAAGAATGCATGCTCGTTAGTATACTCCATGCACAAATGCAAAGAGTATTTATGATGGCCTACAAGGACTTAATGTAAATGCAAGTGAGAGTTAAGGCATATCGGTCCCCACTGTCTTTGAGAAGGGAAGGCCACAGAAGTCGAGAACGTTTTTCATGAGCTAACCCACTATGCACTATAAAAAAGATTACCATGTGTGGATGAAAAAGGGCCACATATTAAACCTGACAAATTCAGGGGAGGCCTGCATGGTGGGCCTCACAAATAGGATGGTCGGAACATAGAAATTCCTAACTAAAAGTGAGTCACGGAGGGGTGGTAGTCAGGTCCTAGGGTTGTAGCTTTCTTGACAAACGTCCACCTTCACCTTAAGCGAGGCTGTTGTCCTTTTGCATCTAAGATAATATACCTTTGAAATGTCAGCGTAAATCTTGCCCAGCCCATCATGGAACAGGCACAGGCACCAGAGCACAAGGCCAGGGAACCCCTCGTTGTTATCTGGCTCCCCAGCTACCATATCTGTGTGCTTTAACTGTTATTAACGCGCCTGTGCCCAACAATGGAAAGAAGTGTGTGTTTCTCTATTTTGCCTTTTATCTAATCTCGAAGATTTCTCTGCTTTGCTTTTTCCCCTCCCCCTTAATCTATCACCAATGGATTTCATGTATCCCTCCTTGTCTCCTCCTTTTATTCTAAAGTATAAAATAAGCTGCAAAATCGCCATTCTCTGGAGCATTTTCTCAATCCATTGAGACTTGTTTCCTGGCAATTGTCAGTTTGGCTCAAATAAACTCATAAAAATTCTCTACAGGTTTGATGTTTCTTACGTCAACATGTGTATAAATATATAAATATGCTTTATCTCACATAGGTAACTTCTCGGACTATTTTCCAGAATTAAACTGTCATGGTATGCCTATTTGGGAAAGTATACCATTTTCAAGCCAGTGTGAACTCAATGTAATTGTAATTAGATGGAAGCTTTGTAATAATACTGTCTCTGAGTGCATCTCTGAAGGATCATTAAATGAGAAACACTACGGAGCACAAACTCCATATACTTCCCACAATAATCTCTCTTAACAGGATCTATAATGTACTTGCGTCAATGAGAAAATATGTCTCATTCAGACAGAACATTGTTCAATTCTATTCCATTTTATTCTGGCACAGCAAATTATGAAAAGATCCTTGAAAGAGAGATTGAGGACATACAGTTATGGAAATTACTGCAATGTAGTGACTTAATCATTGTTCTTAACTCTGTTGGGATCATTATACGACTGAAAAAACTGGAGTCATCCTCTAGCTACCCAAATTCTCTGCCATTTTTATTACGGATACTCTTGCATTGCATTAAAGAGATACAAAGAAAAGCAGTTCCTGCAAAGGAAATTCAAAAATTGACTGGAGACCAAATACGTGCAAAAATACCTGTTAAGGGGGAGTGTCACAACAGAGGTGCTGAAAAAGTATTCTGTTGTGGAAGGAAGAAAAGGTTGGTTCTGACTGGGCATCGGCAAAGGCTTCTCGAGAGGAAAACGATGTTTGAGTCGGGCCTTGACTGATGGGCAGGACTTCAACCAGTCGATACTGAGGGATGAGGGGGCCGCTATTGGAGGAGCAGACTGGCCAAGTGAGCTGACCACAAGCAACAAAAGAAGTTATCAGGAACGCAAAGTTCTCAGAGTGCTCTGAGAGCCAAGACCAAAAGAATCGTCTCCAAGTAACAGGAGGCCAGGAATCCCCCTGAGAACAGACCAGAGGCCAAGACTTTGTACAGAAGACCAGCGAGCTACTCAAGAGGAACTACCGATGGTGATTTCCACTACAGGGCAGGGTAGTGTTTTTCAACCTATAGTTCACAAAATCAATTTAGTGAATACTGATTGGCATTTTTGTTGTTGCTCCAAAATGAAAGAGAGAGAATAAGAAGGAAGGGAAGAAAAGGAGAAAGGAAGGCAAGGTGCAGTGAGAAGGGGAGAAGGGGAGACAGGAGAGGAGAGAGCGAATTACGCAGAGTAACTGTACTTTGGAAACTTCTCAGTTTCTACCTGTGGGTTGTGTTATAAAAAAATGCAAATCACTCATCTAGAAGGCCCTTCAAGTCCAATATCTTGGCACTTGATTAGAATGCAGCTCAGTCCCATTCCATATATTCAGACCATTATTTCAGATCCAAGTATCGTTGGTCATGAATAATCCACTTGAAAAATCTTATTGCACCAAGCAGGGTGTTCTCGTTGGATACTTAGAAGACACAGCCTGATGTCTTCATAAAGCAAGTAAAGTTTTAAAAGCCAAGTCTTCTTAGATTTAACTTACTGATATTTCCATAACTCCATGATATAGTAAATTACTGTGAATAAGTCTTCTGTTTTCAATAGTAACAATTTTGTAAATACACAAAAATGCATGTGTAACCGGCCTGTAGTCAATACACAGATAAGCCACCAGACCTAAAATAAGTACATGTCCAGAATTTGGAAATAAACATAAAAATAATCAAATTCTCTATAATAAGATACAACAGTATGAATATCAATTACATCAGATAAAGAGAAAAGTTATAAGTGTGTTATTTAGACTCACGGTTCTTCAAAATCACTAAATGTAATCAAACTAAATCAAATTATCAAAATCTGTTTTCAATGAATCATAATATATGCAGACATTCTGATATTAAAAAGGAATTAGACAATAACAAATTTTCAATATTTATGGAGACCTGTTCAATGGTACCTGTTTTTGTAGTTTGTTTTTATTTAATTTTTTGTGGGATAGAACTGGAGTGGTTTTCCAGGCTTCACAGCTTAGAGGAAACATCCTGAAAATCCTTTATCTAGTTCTAAATCCCCAAAGCAATCTTTCTGTTACTAATTTGGCTTCCCACGCCCCTTGGCTTCCAGAAGGAGTAACCTTGGATATCTGACATAATTATTCCAAGATGGCTGGAAATTTCTGTACAAAGATATCGAGGACCTCTAACACAAATCAATAAACTGGGATTTGCCATTTTATTATATTTATTTACAAAGCCACCATCTTGTAAATTTAGACACCAACGACTTTATATAGTTTACTGTTTTTATTTTATGCTTTTCCTAAACTGAAAATTCTATGAAGGCACTATCCATAGCAAGCTATAGCAAGTGCTCAACATATATTTCTAGATATATGAATAAAGTGAGTGAGTGAACGCAGAAGATCATGTTCTTGAGAAAGCAGTGATAATGACTCAGAAAACCAGGTGCTTCTACCAGTGGCAAACCTCGGCAATGATGAGAATGCTGATGCTGGCTTGATATGTTGTTCTCTCATGATTTACAAATACTTTCTGCATGAGATTTCATGAGATCCTTGTAAGCAATCTTGTGAAATAAGGATGCAAATACTATTGTTCTGAGGATGACAATACTAAGGCTCAGTGGTCCAGGGCCAACCTGGTGACCACTCAGACCACCAGGTGAGTACTGGTCAAAGTAGACATGGAACATCTGCTCTGATTCCCTGGCAAGTGTATCCTTGCTAAGGGTCAGCTGGCTTAGCGGTAAGAGTGGTGATCTCAAGCCACAGCATGCTAAGCGGGTGTTGTTTAAATAGTTCTCGCCCAAAATCAGGACTGGTCCTTATGTCTGAGGCAGAGCTGGACACAAATGACTTCAACTATAGAGAGAAAAAGGACTCAGAAACAGGAATTTGGCAATGCTAAAGCAGGTGTTTGAGATCAGGACCTTAGAAGACACTCGCATTGGGATGGGAGAGGAATCAGACAAGAAGAAAAGGAGTGATGAAAGATGTAGGAAGAAAAGTAGGAGAGAAAAGGGTCGGAGAAGCAACAGGACATTGGAGGGGAGTAACCACTGTGTCAGAGGCTGCATTTAGGTCATGGAGGATGAGAACTGAGAATCAGCCACTGGATTAGCTGAACAGAAATCCCTGCCAACCACTAAGAAGACCCTTTTGGTTAAAGTGATAGAAATGGAAGACAACCTGAGAGGCATTACGAGGTTAAATGAGAGAATTCAAAATAATACACAAAAGTCTTGGGAAATCTAAGTATGTTTTATGCAAGTTTTATAGCAGTTTAAAACAAACACAGTCAACTCTTTCTAGTTATCCTAAGAATGCTAATCCAATCCAGGAGCTGATACTGAAGTCAAAAGGTAGGTATGGAAGAAGAGTAGGGGCATGGACTGTCTTGCTGCTGCTGCTCTTTCGTCTGTCAATGAAAAAGAAACTTGTCATTTCCCAGACAGCACTGGAGGCTGGAGGGTAAAAAGTGTACCCCTGCCAGCTTGCCAGAGGGCTCAGCGCTGCCAGCCTTTTTCACACAGACGAATCCTCCAAGATGCCACTAAACTTCCGCTGCAAGCAAAAGCAGGAACCCACCCCATTTCACAGAAGAGAAAGGCAAGGCACAGAACGGCCAAGTGATTGATTGCTGAGGCTGAGACGAGTGACTGACAGATGGGATTTCCATCTCACTTCCAGTTCTCTCTCTGCTGATCAGATTTACTCTAAATGCCTTTATAAATGTTTCAAGGACTCTTATCTTCATGCATTGGATTAGCAAGATCAACTCCCCACTGATAATGCAAAATAACCCTGAAATGTTTCAGGCCCCTCCCCCCATAAGCTAGAAATTGAACTTTGGTCTCCGTTTGGACTGTGATGGTCTTGATCTTTCACCTCTAGCAAAAATCCTCATAGCAATATCTTTAAAGTTAGTAATGAGTGCTTCATTTGCTTTCCAAGCAGACAGGAACCCTCTTTTAAATACACTCAGAGAGCCATGACCTTCGTCTATGACTTACAGAGTTCACCATGTGTAATAATTTTCTTTGCACAGGAGACATTCTTAAATTGTCTTTGAAGAGATTTGGACAATAACTCCATTGATGAAATTAAATGCGCGCACGTGCACACACACACACACACACACACACACACACACACACACACTTTTAATTTGTTGCTTTTCTACCATACCCGAAATCAAAAGTTTTCTTTAAAATGTAGTTGGAATTCTACACTACTATCAAAGGGTTCTAAAATCCTTCAACCTGCTAACTAAAATATAATAAAAATGCCAGCTAAATATCTTCACACTGTCTCATTCCCCAGACTAGAAGAGAGCATAGCCTAATGCCTACAAGAAGCAAACACAGCACCGATCCTTAAACTGAAGTTCTGGCTTGTCCCACACAGCTGGTGGGTTTGAACTCACTTGTGGTGTATTTTGATTTTTTCCATGCAAAAAAAAGAAAATAATAATTTGATGATATGGGTCAATATAAAGCTATTCCACGTTGTTTTGCTGATCCTTGTGAGGTCTGTAACATGAAATAGAGATTTTGATAGTATAATGTCACACTACATGTAGGCTTCCTGAAGACAGGCACCAAATCTTGTCATCTTTTTTATTTCTGCTAGTAGAAAATAGTGTCTACATAAAGTAGATGCTTAACTATTAGTTGAATATCTCGCTCTATTTTTAAAGCTAGATGGTGGGCACAGTGGTGTTTATTATTATGCTTTAAACCACATATATATATATGTGTGCCTTTTACCTTTTGTAGACCTGATATTTCTTAATTTTAAAAAAGAAAATCCTGAGGCCCATCCATCACATATTCTAATTCAACAGGTAGGTGGAGATAGGGATTTCTTTTCCCTAATCACCCCAGGTAATGCCAGGGTGGGTGATCTAAGGAATTTGCCTTGAGAAACAAAAAAGATAAACAAATCAATGCAAATAACAGGCCTGCAATCAATACACTGTGATTAGAGGTGAAAGTGCATTATTTTCATGGTTTAAATTACTAGGCTCGGCCTTAAACACAGATAATATAGTTTAGCATAAAATACTACTCAGACCTGACTGAAAACAACTTTTAAACTTGCCCTGACTTTTATCTGTTACAATTTTTAATGCTTTTTCTTTTTTCTTTTTTCTTTCAGATATTTGAAGGCAGAAATACTTAATTATATTTTTCTCCTACTTAGTTTCATGCCCAGACTCTCAAAATTTTACAAAGTTATATAGCTTTCCAACTTTACTCAAGAATTAATATTAACTTCACATTTGTAGGCAATGGCTTTTAGCTGAATCCTTCCCTATGTAAGCTTGCAAAAAAAGAAATACTGAGGTTAAAGAAGACAGTGCATCTTTTCCCAAAACCTAACATTCTTGCTTTTTCGTTAAATATCAGCAGAAGTGATAAAGATATGAAATATCTCTATAACAACAGTATGAAAACGACATAACTTTCTAAACTCAGAGAAATAATTTTCCAGTTTCTTAAAAAAGAACCTTTTATAAAAGGAATTCTTGTGGTAGTTATTATAAGGAAGAAAATTGAATTTAAATACAGTGATTATCTTAGCAAGTACCATAAGGTTTAAAATCTTTGTAAAGTTTTTGGTAAAACAGTATATTTTTACCACAGAGCTTTATATTTGCAAGAGAAATTTAAACCAAACAAATGCAAACAATTTTAATCAAAGAGTAAGTGTTTATGCTGTATCTCCTATGTTAGAATAAAATAGAAAATATTTTGACCTATCTTCTTTCTCTTCTTTCTAACATTTGGAAATAAAATTAGGGTTCACCAAGTTTTATTACTTTTTCTATTATTTAAAAAAGAAACTAAAACTGCATCCACGTACAAACACACACACACACACACACGCACATACACACACCACCATCACCATCAATCAGACCATGTCAACAGCACACTTTTGAAAAGCTGCATTTAAAATACTGGAATGAATAAATAACAATCACACAAAAAAGAACCTAACCATGTTTCCAATATTTAAATAAAAGCAGTTTAAAATTTAGAAGCCACAAAATAAGACTGTCAGTCAGCTACACCCTGCACAGTCTCATTTTAATACCTAAAGGATAAGCCAGCAATCCAGTGTATGTGTATTATTATGCACATACATTGAGTTCCTTCTGCTGTTAAAAATCATTATAAATTCTAGTTGGCTTATCTGCTACAAAAATGACCTAAGTTATAAAAGCAGAAATTGTTTTTTTTTTTTTTACAAAAAAGTAATAAGGCTATTTATTTCTTGCCGAAGTAAAAGCTGTGAGTTTAAGGAATACGATGACATTCAGTCCATGATAAAACCTTTGAAACCAACAGTTTTAGGGAAAAATAATGTAAATTAAAAGGTATGTAAGTAACAGAAAAAAATTCTTCCTAAGTCATATAACAACTTTGCAAAATAAAAATAAGAGAATCATTTCAAATGATACTATTATATCTGCACACAGCCCCCAAATCATTAAATACAAACATGCCACACAACAGCATGTGTTCTTTAACACAGGAGAGCACATACTAAATTAAAGATGGATATATAAATATATGAGAGCATAAGCTAAATGTAATAACAAAACATAGAAGGAAAAAGTCTTCTTACATGTTACAAATACTGCAAAGCACAGTCAGTCGAAAGGACAGTGCGACGTGGAAACGTGCTGAAATCCACGTGAGGGCAAAGTCGCTGAGTGTCGCGCAGGGCAGAATCACAGAGAGGGAGCGTCAAAACTTCCACCCAGTGGCACCTGGCACTGGCCTCAGCTTTCGAACCTTTTCATTTACACATCCCAGTCAATTCGCTTTCCATCCACAGATCAGATTTTTTCCAACATATTATACTAAAGATTTACCTTCCCTTACATTTACTTCCACAAAAGCCTATATTTAGTTACTTTATAATGTTATTTTAGAAAAACATTAATCTTAAAATTATCTAACATTTTTACTTGCAGATTATTTTCTTCCATAACCTGATGTAAATATAAAATAGTCTATTCATTTCACAAGAGAAGATATGACCAAACTGGATTTTGCAAGCTTTATTTCTGAAGTTCAATTTTCAATATTTTTGAAATATTGTATATTACTCCCTAATACTTCATAGTCATGAAGCTGCACAATACTCTTAAAGAACTAGACCAATTATATTAGAAAACAAAGAAATGTCTGTAATTCAACATGAACAGGCAACATTAATGTAAATAATTTAAATATCTACTGGGGAATAAACATGTAAATACTTTCTAATGCTATAGGTTCATGTCAAAAAAAATGAGTGAACTTTGAACTTCTGCCAAAAGTCATTTGCAGACAGAAAGGTTTTTCAGTCTTAAAGCTCTCAAGGGAATCACATTAGAAAGATATATAAATGACACCTAGAACCCAACTAGCACCTGTCCGAGGTGTACCGAAAGGGGCCCTTCCCCAAATCATTTCAAGGCAATAGGAAATCATAGCAGGCACTAGCCCAAGACTCACGTAACTCCTCTGTCTCACTAATTATATGACAACTGAAGGAATTACTGGGCATAACGAAACACCAGGTAAACCCAGCTATCTGCCAATTCCATTCCTACACCAAGAAGCTAAAAGTGGCTAAGAGAAAACACACAACCATGACGACTGGCTCCACTTTAAATGCATGGCTAAATCTCGGCTGGTCCTTAGTGCTGCCTGGCACTGCTGCCACACCCTCCAGTTAGTTCACTCTCCTCATCTAGATGACAACTGCACATTTTCTCCTCTCATCTCAAATATTCACAGCACCCACCCATCATGACTGTCAGCTGATGAGAAAAAATAAAAGTCGTCAGAAGAGAAGTCTCAAGTGCATCCCCTCTACCCACCTACATGGCTCTATAGCCACGTACTCTGCCTCCCCTCCTGTTATTATAAACGGTCTAAGTTCCTGCTGAAGCTCATACAACCCAATACCATTCACCCCTCTTGACCAAATAAATTACTCCAGCACTATCTCTGAAAGTAGATGAAAATGAAAATAGATGCCGAGAAAGCAAAATCCTCAGAATGAATTGAAGTGGGAACCCCTAACATCTTCCCTCTCTCGATGGCATTCTTTCCTGAATGATGGGACATAAGTGGAAAAGGAAGAATACACTACTACAAAGCCAAGTCCCTCAGCATGAAGCCAGAGGGCCTTTCGACCCCGAAGAACCACCTATAAGTAGCTCCTGATATGGACTCTTCTTTTGTTCCAGTCCCCTAGCAGTGGGATAATTTCTTTGAACTTATTTTAGAAACATGTCCTCATTTCTCCTTTGTAAAAATCATGTTCACTCGCCATTAAACTTATACAGGCCCATTTTCCACGCATTTACTTTGTTACAAATTTTTTAAGAACTAAGGAATGGTAGTAGCAGGTATCCTCAGGTTGAGTCTTGGATGGAAAGTCCTTTCCTTGGATTCCTTGTCCTCTGTCTCCTAATTTCTCACTGAGGTAGAAAAAATCACCATCTCTATTTCATTCATCTCCCTTGCTCTTCTCTTAGAAATCCTAAATTCCACTCATTATCATTAATTTTAGCATCATCCTAACATATGAATGCACCCACTTCTTTCAGAAGCTGTTATGGTTATGTGTCTTCTGTGACATGACTCCTTCGTCATAAAACAGAATAGAAAATAAAAGCACAGCACCCACATAGGTCTAAATAAAGTCAGCCCATGACTCACCTCATTTCCACCGACTGCCTTGGTTAAAATCACTGCAGAAGACACAGGGGGAGGCATGCAGCCTACAGTCTGCAAACTGTAAAAGAAAAAAAATGAAATTACAAATAGTATGTTTTTCCGATCGTAAATAGTTCTCACTATGTTCATTCTAAAATTGCAGAACTGAGTAAATGAAAAGAGGAGAGTGATTATGTGCATGCTCTGTTGAGTTTAGACAATTCTACATGACGCCACATGGCTTAGAAGACACTGCAAATGCACGGGGAAGCTCTCATTCCATTCACGAGCTTCGGTGATTTTCAAAAATTACTTAAGCTCTTATTACATAATTTTAAAAACAGTCAAGTTATAGTAAATGTTGTCATGAAAGTTAAGCCAAATGGTCAATCACTTTGTAAGTGTATATGATCTTAAGTTATTTTCATGTATGTCTTCCTTACGTATTTTGTAGAAAGTCTTTTGGCAAAAGTAAAAGTTTAAAACCACTTCCAAGGTTTGAAAATATGTAACACAAGTTTACATTTGATGATTCCCTTCTATAAAATAACAATTCTCAAACTTTCTTCTCCTGAAAGACATTTTCATGTTGTGATATCATTATAGAAACAGCCATGATACAATCACATACTTTTTGGATTCAGATTCCAGAGTAAATTCTAGTGTCTATCCTAAATTTGGCTTTTATTACCCAAATCATAACAAGAAGTCTATTCTCTTAGTTTAGAACAGAAAATACATTGCATAACAAGCAAATGGAGCTAAATCTAAGTACTAAATGGAGTAAATCTAAGTACTAAAGTTAAAAAACCTTACTCAGCTTTCATACAGAATATACATTCTGGGATAGTGAGTAGCTGGCCTGACTAAAGTGGAAAATTCAAACAGAGAATAGAGGGCATGGAGTATCTGACTAAAATTTTGAAATCAGGATTATAATAATTTTTATTCACTTTTGTAATTATGTATTGTCTAAACTCTATGCTATGAATTTACATTAGCTCTGAAATAAAAAATAAATTCATTTTGATAGAAAACACCTTTTTATGGAATTTCCAGTTCAAATCAATTCAATGCGGTCTCCCTTTAAGGACTATTTTCTCAAATAATGTCAGTCTGTCTAATTATGAATTTCTCTGAGCCTTCCTTATCATCACTGTCATTATCACAAATACTTACTGAGCATTTACCATTTGTAGTAGGTACTATTCTGGACACTGTACTCATTTATTCCTCACAACTATTTAAGATAAATGCTATTATTATTCTCATTGTATTGAAAACTGAAGTTAAGAAAGAAGTTAAATAACTTGCTCAAACTCACAGGGTCACCTGCCTAGGGTTAAACTTTTATTCTGGAATCCAGGGTCAGAGACTTATCTTAACTACTCCTCCAGCCTCTCTGCTTTAACTCTCCCTCCCCTTCTACCAACACTACTAGGGAAAGGGCCTCTCAGATATTTTCAATTTTTCACTCTTTCCCTTTCTTCTGGGCCCTTCCCATCTATTTACAAAAAAGCAGATCTCTCCCTATCTTAAAAAGAAAGATCCCTAAACTATTCATTGAATAGATGTGCCTTCTATAGGTCGGAAACTACACAAGGATGTAAAGAAAAGCACAAGATATCATTCCTACCTTCCAGGAGGCAGAAGACTCAAAACATAAATGTAGATAATGAACCTTAAAATTAGTTGAGTTTGTCTCCTCAAAATATAATCCTACTTTTTTTTACTGTGGCTCACTGTGGATCTTTAAAGAGCACTCCACCTCCATGACCCCAAAGCCCGTTCTCTTTACTCCCCTGCCATCTGACTTATGCCCCTTGTACCAGTAAAAGTAGTAACCTTCAAAGTAACCAGTGATCTAATCACCAAATCCAACATGCTTTTTCTCATATTCATTCTCTTTACTTTGTTGCTTCCCAAAGCACTCTATTCTTTTAGTTACCACAGTATCTCATCAACTTGGTTTGTCTTTTAAACCTGTCCATTCTAATTTTTTGTTGTCTCTCCTGTGTTTGTATCAATCTTATTTTTCATATCTGAATCCGTAAGAATAGTTTCAAATTTACATTTCTAGCCCTAACTTCCATTCTTAAGTTTGTAGCTGCCTATAACTCCTACCTCAAACTAAACATGTCTAATGTCGAATTTTTATATTTTCTTAATCGATTTGACTCTCAATTTACTTATTTCTGTCAATGGGACAGTTTTTTCCTAATGATTCAGTGTGAAACTTTGGAGTTATGGGTGGTAGCATTCACTCCTTATCAATCAATCAGTCAATCACCATAATCAACTTTCCACTCTTTCCCATGATGGTCACCATTGTCCCCTCCAAACTCTTTTCGCCCAAGCCTGGACATTTCCGAATGCCACTGAATGGTCTCTGTGCAAGGTAAGGTGTGCTCAAAATATATTTATTTCCACTGACTTCACATGGATCCCAACAGGAGGCTGCAACTCTCTCAGGTTAGCATACTAAGTGTGTATTCTCACATCGGGGAGGGGAAGGGAGAAAAAGTGAGCAAAGAGAGCTTTCCCCGAGTGAGTTAGGCTAAGTTTGTACTCCTGAGGTTTAATATCCTGAGCGGAGAATTATATGCTTGTTTTACTTAACATACTGAGACTGCAGGCCCTACTCTGCTCTTCCTATACACCCAGGACAATCAGATTGCTCTTCCTTACTGATGACTTTTTAGCATGTTCTCTTGTTCAGTGCGTTTAAGACTCTCTGCCACCTATAGATTCAAACCCAAACTCCTGAGCCCAGTAGTTCTGGCCTTCTGGAGACTTTTTATCTTTTCTCCCACTAATGACTCATATTCTAATTCTCTACTTTTGGAGTACACAGTCCCTGCTGAAACTCTTACCCTTTAACTTACTACATCATTAATCTGACAAATCATATGCTGCCCCATTTTGCTTGGTTGCTATTTTATATATATGTCCTACATATCCCGCTAAATTGGAAGTTCCCTGAATAGAAGCAAAATGAGTTAATACCTTCCTATTTCTTGAGTGTTCTATACATGGCAGATACTTGGTAATTATTACTTCGTAATACGCATCATACGTTGTTGCTCTAAAATGATGTCATTTTATCTACGTGGCTTTTTATGCTTTTCAGTAAAATTTTATGTTCATTCTCTCAAACTCAATTCGACCAAAACAGCCCTCTTGGTTTTCGCCGCTCATCCTAACTTATTTTTCTACAGCTAAGTAAATGATGTCACCAATTACCCAGTGGCTGGCTCTTGTCCCCAATCCAGAAGCCATCCTTTATTCCTCCCTACCTTTCTCTCTCCATATCCCATCCACCCATTGGTTCTGAGAGCTCTCATTTAAAAATACACCCATCACACATCCTTTCTCCCTACTGCACTGCTACACCGTACTAGCCTCCGAGCTGGTCCATTAGCTTTCTCTCAGGCCCTTCTAGTATCTATTCTCCACACAGTAGTCATAAGAATCATTTGCAAATACAAATCAGACAATACCACTTTCTCCTTTAAATCCTTCCAGTAGTTTCCTGTAGCACTCAGAATAAAATCTGAATGCTTGACCACAGCCTGCAGGGCTCCGATGGACCTGGCTACCTTTCCACCTCCAAGTCATATTATTCATCCTCTCCGTCACTGGGCTCTGGACATCATGGTTGCTTTCCTGAGTCGAGAACACATCAGGCTTGTTCCTGCCTTGGGGCTCTTGAACATTCTGTTTCCTTTGCCTAGAACATTCTGCCCCCCAGAACTCTGCAGTCTAAATTAATCACTAGCCTGTCCACCCAACCATCTTCAACCAATATCATACTGTTTTACTTCACATGACTTCTGTCTACCTTGATCATCTATTACTTGTTTATTGACAATCACACCTAGCTTCTCTTCAATGTACAAAACTGGCTCTTGGCCAATTTTGTTCACTGTTATTTTTCTAAAACCTATAATAATCCCTGGTACATAGTAGGAGCTAAATAAATGACTTGAGTGAATTAATAAGTGACTTCAGTTGATATCCCCAACATTGTTATTAAGCAGGCAGTAAAAGTATGATTATCCCCATTTTATGGAATGGGATACTGAGGTTCAAAATTATTAAATGCCTTTCCTCAAAGTTGCATAGCAAGTTAGGGACAGGATCAGAATGCAGTCTTTGGGCTTTAAGTTTGGTGTTTTAGCTATCTTCCACGATACTAAAATGTAGTTAGTTTTAGACCAATTCAAATGATCTTTAAAAATCATTAAATCCTTTTAATAAACGTGGCAACACTTTTTATGGGAAAAAAAGACTAACAAAAAGAAATATCTGTTGTTAATTCAATTATCCTATCAAACTCAAAGCAGAACGAGTAAAAAAGTGAAAAACTATAGATATAGTTTTTTATTTCCTACACATTTTTAAAAGCATGTATTATACTCAGCTGTTATTACTTGTATACATTTGGTAAGACAAACTGCAAAAATTAACGTACACAACTGACAGCCTACATTGCACACATGCACACAGATCTTACAACCTCCAATCCCTTCCATTTATCTCCCAACATAAATCTTTTAAATTCCTAGAAAATTGTCCACCCTAGAATCTTAAGATGAAGCAGTTGGGTATATTTTAATATTCTGTTATAAAATTTTTTAATAAACCACCTTCATAAAAACATTTTAAAACATTTTAAAAGATAATAATAGTGTTAAGTGTTTTTATTTCCTTGTAAGATATAACACAAGCTCTTTTGTATACAGTTGCCACAGAAACAATAATGTCACTAGAGATACCCCATTAAAAGTAGACCCTTCAAAATATTTAAACATACCCTTTTAAAAGCCATTCATTGATGGGTGTGATTGATAAAAGCTGAAGAAAAAGCCATATTGTTGCTGGGAAGAATGCAAGTGTAAAGATCTGAATGAAAAGATGCAGTCTTATATGCACCAAAGCACTGGTCAGCTCCTGCAAAAATGGACATGAAATAACAAAAGTAAGAAAATGATTTCTGAAGAGAGACTGCTACTAGCATAACGTCACAGGAATTAGTTTTTAAATTGAGATATAATCGACATAGAACACTATAGGAGTTTCAGGTGTATAACATGATTTGATATTTTTATATATTGCGAAATGATCACAATAAGTTTAGTTAAAATCCATCAAGTTGAAGTTAGTTTATAATTTTTTTACTATAAGCATATGCATGAGACAGACTTTAATTAAAGTTATTGAGGATGATTATGAAGTTATTCATGAAGATTATGATTTTTATATAAAATTTCTAAAATATTCTAATTTCTTTTGAATACACAATACACAACAATAGTTCAGATTTGTAAAATTCTGGACCAAGACTAAGCTAACTACCTTTACACCAGAAAAGATTTGAGGATTGTTGACACTATAGACAAACAAGTATGTTTAACTACATAAAAAATAATTTTGTTTAAAAATTTTAGCAGGACCTATCACATTTTAATTAAATATGATAATTAACCTCTATTCCTTACACCAAAACTAGTGAGGCCTCAATTTGGCAAAAGGTTACTGAATCTACACACAAATCATAATGTTTTAAACTGTTTTCCCCAACAACGTTCTATAATCCACAATGGCTTTTTCCAACAAAACCTACTCACTGATTTCTTTGTTAACGTTTACTGGATATCAGCTATCTGCTATGCTCTGAACTTGCTACTTTATTTATGTTATCTCATTTAATCCTCACAACAACCCCATTAGGTAGATACTATTATCCCTACTTCACAGATGAGGATATTGAGACCGAGAGCTACTGTGCAGTGACGATCAGAATCAAACCCATCAAATCCACGCCTGCTTCTTCCCCCGCGTCGTACTGCTGCCGCGAGAGGGAAATAATTCCCATGGACCATGACAAACCAGGCACACGTTATGAGTCTCGCAGCTTAAAAAAGGATTCTAAGCTAGACTTTGGGGTTTAACCATGTACTAACAAGCATCTGCATTTGAATTTCTTTGATTTATGTGCTTATTCAGTGAAAATAAAACAAATACAGAAAGTAGTAGAGAACTTACATAAAATGTTCAGGCAGTCATTAAAGCATATTCAAAGATGCCAGAGATTCACTGGTTAGAATAAAAGCATAGCACTGTGGTGTTATGAAGACATTCAAGAGATCCTCAGCCTTGAGACATTAGGTACAGTTTATAGTTTAATAAATGATAGGTTAACTCAGATTCATTCACTGATCACCACTTTCTGAGATCTGTCGCATAGGCTCTCACTGTTTATCTCCCTGTGTGAAGACACACAGCAGCTCCAGTTTGGTCAGAAAGCATTCCTGATGACATGTAAGGGACTTCTGGGAATCTGGGTCTCATGGAGGGCAACTGGGAACACTGAGCAGACCAGAGGCCATTCTAGGTCCATGGATCAGAGTTAAGAGAAAAGGAGCCATTCTTATCCTGAATTGGAAGTTTCACTCCGAAGAAACATGAATACCAGCAATTCCAAGAACTCTTAGCAGTCTTGAAACCAAATCTCACTCAGGTATACTTAGAGGCATTCAATAAATATCAATAAATAGCAGTGCTTTTTATTTTGAAAATTATAATAAAATGGTTAGCCAGAATATCATAATTAAGGCATTTGCATATATATCTTAGATATATAAAACAGTATAACTTTTCTGAAAAGTAATTTGGGAATATAGATCAAGGACTATAATAAAATTTATATTCATGGACCCCAAAATTTTATGTGTAGGCATTTATCCTAAGGATATAAAAAATGATTACAAGCATTCATACATGGCATTGATCCTCACCGCATTACCTATTACAGTCAAATCTGGAAATGACGTAAACGTCCAAAGATGAGAGACTAACTAAACAAACATAAGATAGACATAGTGTTAATAGCTATTAAAAACCATGTTAAAACTGTTGACAAGGATGTAGGAATACAGGGTCTCTCCCTACTTAACCACTAAGAGTGTAAATTGGCATAACCCATGGACAGCAGCATGCAACTCATTTCTTCATTCAACGAATATTTATTTAGCACTGGCCACCATTCCAAGGACTTGGGATATCTATCACAACTTAAACTACAGGTATCATTTGACCTAGCAATTCAACTTCTAGGAATTAACCCTTCACATATGCTCCCAGCTGTGAAAAAATGACATATTTTTAGGTTATTCTTTGCATCTTGTTTGTAACAGCAAAACATTATAAATTACCAAAATGTCTTTCAATAGAGGACTAGGAAAATACATCATGACAAATTCACAAAATGGAATATTTTTCAGCATACAAAAAGAAACAGGAAATTCTTTATGTGTTGATATGAAATAATCCCCAAGATATTTTTTTAAGTAAAACAAGGTAAGGTGGTAAACAGTATAAAACACCTTAGTTTAAAGGGAGGAAATCTATGTTTTGCATAGAATACCTCAGGAAAGGTACACAAAAACTGTTATCATTGATTGTCTCCACAGAAGAGAACTAGTTATCTGGCAGAGAGGTAAAAAGAAGACTTCTCATCATACATACTTTTGTACCTTTTGATTTATGTTCATAAAAGTAAACAAAATGTAAATTATCTTATTTTAAAATATATATAAAGAAAAATTAAATAAGTATTAAATTACATGAAAAATTATTATACAATGTCACAGAATAAGATTATATATGTGTATATGTACATATATACATATGCAAGTATGTATATATATACAATTACATATATACAATTTTAAAAATATATTTTCTATATGTAAAAAATGTTTAGAAAAAAAGACTAAAAACACACAGAGAGGTTAATAGTTATTTTTATTCTTTCTAATCTTTCTTCAGTGAGGAAATATCACTTTTGTCATCAAAAAAGTTATAAAAAATAAAATGTAGTTAGAGAATACTAGCTGACCTAACGAATGACAATTAGAAACAATTGATATTACATCAAAATAACGGAACGGTAAAGAACCTGGCGAAATGAGTCATGAGGGCCTGCTGCGCTGGGTCATAAGGGGCCTCTTAACAACAGGGAAATAATAGACATGAAGTGTTTCTAAGATGCTCAAGACTGTCACAAAAACCCAGTGTTATATATTTAAGATCTTCTTCATATAACCTTAATAAGAAATAAGGTAACACTGGAAAAGAAAAAGCAAGTAACACTAGGAAATCCAAAAGAGTATTCTTCCATATGTAAATGTAGAATTCAGGGCCACATACTGAAATAAACGTCATCATGAATTATTGAAAAATTGATCCTTCATGACATTTTGTTTATTCAACATGTACTACAAGTCAAATTCAAAATAAACTTAAGGAGATACTCCACATACTGATTATGCCAGGGTCTCACTGAGAGTATAAGGAATTGTTTAAAATTAGGGGCTCTGACTGGGATGCAGAAATATTTTCATCACATACCAATTTCCCTTCTAACCCTCATTTGACCTTTATTTGATTCACTTTCTGAGAGTCAGCCTCTAGCTCTGTGCTGGAAACAAGTAGCATGAGACTCGAGTTTAGAATTTACTATATTTACTTCTAAGCAAACAGGATTTTAAAAAGTAATCAGTTTAGAAAAATAAGGAAAAACCTGTTTATTCTGCTCTACTCAGGACCCTTTGGGGCCCTGAGCACAGTACCATGTCATCATAGCCACTTGATAGATGTTTGTTTAAATGTCTGTTAAGTGACAAACACTTTGAAACTATAGGTTTGAAGTTAGCTAAATACAAAATATATATCGAAGATGACCTTATTTCACTTCAGTACAACAAAATTTCAGAAACCATTTCAATAGGTATTTTAGAAGATTTAGCACTAAACCTTTTTAGTATGAAGTTTTAAGTTATTTATACTTTTAATAAGTGAGCAAAATGAATTTTAGAATACACATCAATGTATTTTATAATTACATCAATGTACGGGTAATACTACATGAAATGTCAATATGAATCAAATTCAAATGGAACCACTGTAAATGTTCAAATAAACCCAAGTCAATAATAACTGACTGTCTCCTGTGTGCAAAAATGCACTAGGACCTAACAGAATATGAAAATGGTAGTCCCCGCTGAAATTAATTTAAGATTATTAACTAGAAAAAAATAACAACAAGATTGCTACCTTCTAATTTACAACTGTTCAGTTGCCCAGGAAATTAGCAGGGCTTAGAGATAGTTTAACATTACACAATGATGCAATCTAGGGCATCTTAAGTTAAATGGATCTTGAAAATGACTTAATGTATTAGTTTCAAAAGGGCCTTTGATGGAAAAAATGGTTTTGATGGCTACTTAGATACTGTAAGAAAGCACAGGATCAAGGCTTTTCACCATTAGATCCAAATTAGTTGGATGACTCTGAAGGTTTTCCTAGGTGCTTAAGGAAGAATTCAGTCCTTAAAGAAATGCTGATAGCTTCAGCTCCTGCATCCTATGAAGTTGGCTGCTTTACAGAATAGCATTAAGAAGCTAAGGAGAGAATCGATTCCCTTGCCAGATTTCCCATGGCATAAGTAACAGCTATAGCCATTAAGCAGCCACCAGGGGATGTCGTTAGAGCAAAGCCCCAAATAGAGGACTTGAGTTAGGTAGCTGCTCCACCAAGAGCTTTAGGCAACACCAGCAGGAAGACGTCCAAGGAAGATCAGACCAGCACCATAGGAGGAGCAAGTATCTTTATCTGTCAGTGTATCCCACCTTCGAGAACCAACAGAACTCTGATGTTGATGGGAAAAGCCTGTGCCCTCTAAGCACTAATCATAGTCCTTTCATCATATCAGTATAATTTCTGAAAACTGGAATTTGACATATTTAGGAAATCCCATCCATGGCAGTTATTTCTTAAATAATCAGCAAGAATATTTAGAATTCTTGAGACACAATTTATCTGTCATAGACACTATACATGAATCCCTTCTATATCTGAAATGCCCCCAATGAAAAGATTTATACCAACCTGATAACTACAAAATACATAAATTTAGTAAAACCGTATTTTTTTCCATGATGATCAAACAAGAAGATAACTAAATTTAGTCTTTTCAAATCACATTTAAAAGAAAGAAACTTTAAATAAAGGCAAGATATGATACAGAAACAGAATTTTAGATTTTAAAACCATTTCAAAAAAAAAAATCCTTCTTACATAGTAAGATTTCCCTATCTGTATAAGAATAAGTATTTTAGAATGAATGACAACTTTTAAAACTCTATGCAATTTCTTCAAAAGCAAATGGGGAGTTTCTGCTTTTTCTTCCATTATAAGTCAAAAGGAAATCATAAATTCTATTCATTCCTATCTTGAATGTAAAAATGTCTGGATTTCTTTAATTACAAGGAATCCCATGTGCAGTGACATCTGGATCAGTAACTAACATTACCTGAATGTCTTCATGATAGATTGCGACTTAGCATGAAAAATACCAATATTTCTCTTAAAACATCTATTAATGTTTAATAGATATACTAACAAAGAATATACTTTAAAAACATGCAAATTAATTAAAAGTTATAACAAGTTATCACTTGAGGAGTGTGAGTCCTGGGAACAAAAGATGATCCACAAAGTTATGGAAAACAACTAAACATCAACAGCTTAAATGTGCCACAGCAGTTACCTCCATAACCTGAGGAAGACCTGAACTAGATGCTTCACCTCAGTTGCCATATTAAAAACATACTCATTATGACATCCCCAGGGCCATGCTGCTCAACTGTGGGGTTTCTATATCATGTAGGTACAAAACACAAGTCCTCTGCTGAAGTCCAAGTGATCTTGTTATCGTAAAACCTTCAGACTATAGCTACACGTGGCTTCACAAAAGGATTCTGATCTTTCAAAATATTAAGTACAGACTAAAATTTTCTCCTTGCTTTTCATGTGCCCCATAGGTGACAGTACCTCTGTTTTTAATGATAGTCCACTGTTAAAGAATATTGTTGCAACGGCAATGTAGGAGACAGTTATTTCTGGCTTCAGTGGTCCTAAAGAGAGAGAAATGAGTTACTGTTAGATAAGAATTTCCAGTAGATAGCTGGGTATAAAAGACAAATCTATTGGAGAAGGGCAAATGGTACTTTAAATCTTAGTGTTGGTCCTAGTAGACTACCATCCTGACGGGGTTAAGCATTTGCTGTGATGCAGTCGAATTCCAGAGGGGAGTTTCCAGAAGGCAAGGACCATGGCTGTCCAGCTCAGCAGTCTCCTTAGACCAGAAGAATAAAAAGAAACTCAAAAATAAACTCTGCTCTCACATCAACATCCTTCAAAATAGGTCCTAATTATATCTTCCGCAGTATCAGTGCTTATATAACAATTAAAACTCCCTATACCAAAAGGAGAGAATCAACAGGAGAAGTTCCCTTCTCTTTAGCAAATATTTTATTTCTTCTAGGATACCAAAAACAAAAGCATATATTCATGCATACATTCAGTTCTCTCCAAGAGTATTCAATCTATAAATATTTACTGAGCACTTAACTATGTGATTGAGATAATGTAGATGGAGTTATAGAGTACCTAACAATATGCTGTTTTGATGTAATTATTATGAAATTGTGCCTGGCCCTGGGCATACTATAGTGAACCAGACAGGCTGGATCTTTGCCCTCCAGAAAATCCTCTCTGAAGTTAGGCTGGCATCATCCCAGATGCATTAACGTTATGAATACAATAGGAGCAACCCTAATATTTATCTATTTTTGTGGCTTGTACACAATTGGCTTAAAGATTTAATGTGCTAACCACTGAACAACATTCTTATAAAAGATATAGTTCTGAAAAAATACCATTTTACACCTATATACGAGTAATTCTCCAGCAACAGCATTTTTACCCCTCACTGACATTTGGCAACGTATAGAAAGTTCTTGGTTGTTATAACTCAGGGGGTAGGGGGTGCAACTGGCATCTAGAAGATCAAGAATTCTGCTACATGTCCTGGAAGGCAGAGGAAAGTTGTCCCAACTGCAAAGAATTATCCAAAAGGTCAGTGGTACCAAGGTTGAGAAACCCTGGCAAATACAAACAGTTTAAAATCTGAGATCATCTCATATTTGACATTCTATTCAGCCCTTTTGTGCTGGGCTGCATAGTATCCCCCCAAATCCATGTCCACTCAGAACCCGCAAACGTGAGGTTATCTGGAAAGAGGGTCTTTACAAATGTAATCGAATTGAGATGAGGTCTTCCTGGATCAGGGTGGGGCCTGATCCCATGACTGTGTTCTTGTAAGAAGGAAATTTGGACACTGTCACACGCAGAGGAAAAATGCTCATGTGAAGGCAGAGGAAGAGACTGGGGTTTTATCACCAAGGAACGCTGATAGCCAGCAGCCACCACAAGCTAGAAGAAGCAAGGAAAGAACCCTTTCTTCAGTGGAACATGGCTCTGTTGACATCTTGATCAGACTTTAGCCTCCAGAACTGTGAGAAAATACATTTCTGTTGTTTTAAGCTGCCCAGTTTGCGGTAATTTGTTGTGGCAGTCCTAAGAAACTAAGACGCCCTTTAAGCAAAATCACAGGATGTATTTGTGGCTCCTCCATTCCTTGTAACTCCCCACCATACCTACAGATATTTCTCAATTCTAAGCTCAGGAAAAATCACCATTCAGTCAACAAATATTTACTGAGCAGCTACTATATTTTAGGCATTTTTAGTACATCAGTAGATAAAAGAAATGAAGATCTCTTCAAACATTGCAATAAATTCTTTTTTGTACCTGGCATTTACACAAATCATTTTAATGAGATCTGAGAAAAGAGAACAAAAGAGAGAAGGCAAGTGCAAAGTAACTACATATCGGAACAGTAAAGGCTGTTCAAAAATTTAAAGAGATACATTATTTTTACATATGTAAGTGAATCTGCCCCAGCAGCTCACACTTAGAAATAATAATTCCTCAACAACTGAGGAAGGGGACTCAGAAGCAGATATTAAAGTCAAGGAATCTGGCTTGTTTTGAAAGTAGATGCCTCCCAGGAATTTTAAATACCATGTTTTAAAATTCATATCATTTTCCTCCAAAACCCTGCTTTTTATGAGATTTTCTTCTTGCCAACTCAGGTTCCGCCTACAGTTGTGCCTCCAAAATTTCTACATAGGATGGGTCAGAATTAGCAAGGGGACATATGTAAAGATGCATCTCCATAGTAAGCATGTGGCATTTGCTTAGATTACATGTTTTGGGGGCAGCTTAATGCATCTACCTAAGTTGGCCAAAAATTTTAAGTTCTTCCCATGCGTTACATACATATACATAAATGCACATGATAACTATTAACGAATGGCTATAATTTAGTGGAATGATTCCTGACTTTCAATGTTTTCAATCATAGAGAGTATATTACAGTTTTTTTAATATTAGATGCATATCTAAATAATTAAAGGCCATGAAAGGACCTGGTGAGGGTGTTCCAGGGCCTCCTACAATGGACCTTTTAAAATGGTGGGAGAAATTCATTCTGATTTGGAGAAACCTAAAGCCCCTTTGAGACACATCACTGAAATGCTAACAGACCACTCAACTCGTGAATGTGGAACTGAAAGTCACCTAGGGCTGCAATAAAAACTCGGTGAATATTTGCAATGAGGTGAAAGTTGAAATTACAATAAAAAAAAAATGATATCTGGTCCTCTCCAAGGTAATGATTATATCCTCCTCCTTAGCAAAATAACCAGACCCAGATCTTAAGATGGCTATAAGGCTAAAGTAGAAAGTAAATATAAGTTTTAACTTTTCCTTTAAACAAAAGTAAAAATAAATGTTTATCAGTGAAAATGAAATGGAGTACCAAAATCAAATGAAAAATTGGCTATAAAAAAATGAAACAATTACAGAGTTCCAAAACTCATGCTTTTTAATGGTCCATGGTGGGAGCGGGAGGGGGTGATCTGGAACACTTAAGAATGCAAGGAATTATTGCCATTTCATAAAATCTATTCATCACTAAAGTAATCTCCACTTCTAAAACTAATCTAAGATACTCTTGCTAATATACTTAAGTTTATAGCATGTTTCTGATTATGTTTTTTTAATGGAAAAACAAGCAGTTTCCTTCTTAGGATTTATGTGTTATTGCTGGGAATAATTTAAGACCCAGGTAGAAATGAGAAACTTATTCTATACTTCCAAAAAAGTAAATCTTGCTCTTCCTAAGAATGAATAGCATGGGGTTGAACTACAGTAAACTCTAACGCGTGCATAGCTCAAGGGCTTCTCTGGGTCACAGTGGGACAGATTATCGACATCTCAGAATCTATATACATTTACATCTACTGTGGCTCTTTATTTTCAACCTTCTTCTACATATTTAAAAATTAAATGTAACTGAGTAAAAAGACCCATGAACTAACAATTAAATTACCTAGGCTAGCACCCTTTATAAAATTAAAGATGTTGAAAGTCATTCAACATCTTTAATTTTAGGGTTCCTACATTTAAAAATGTCCTGCCATACATAACTCACGTTTTTTAAAGGGAGGTCAGATCATAGGTTGATACTTTAAGAGAGGTCTTACATTTAAAAATAAAGAGTGTATTCTCTAAAGTATTGACCCAGGTAAAGGTGAAGTAAGCATCTTAACAAATTGAAGACTACCAAAACTTTTCCTATTTAAACAAATAAGATTACAGAATCCATCTCACATATATTACTGGAGGAAAGCCTTAGGGAAGTGATTCAGCATTCCACAACCCTCTTTCCACAGAGCACCCCGGAAGGGTATTTTATAAAAGGTATTTTACCAAACCCAAGCCCTGCTGATCTAAACTTAAAGATCATACACCACCTGTAACAATTTCACCTTAACATGGAGCAAATAAAAGATCTAACACCAGAAGCTATAAAGTGTACGAATGAAGCTAGTAAAGGGTGCATTCCAGATCACCAGAGACACTCTCTAACTTTCTTAGTACCCAGCTAACTGCAGGAACAGGGTGTACTCATTTGACAGAACCTGAAACACCAATGTTCATAAGCTTCCCAAAAGCTTAAAGACAGGCTGTATCAAAGAAGAATCTGGTACCTTCCGGGGGAGAAACCACCATAAATAACAGCTTTATTCTCAATGATATATCCTGCACATTTTGTTCTAAGTTGACTATAGAAGAGGAAAAAAAAATTAAAAAGTTTTAATTCCTACAAACTTTGTTTAAGTAATTCCTTTTAAATGTTCCCTGAAGCTGCTTCTCAATGAAGGTGTTGAAGGTAGACAGTAGAAGGAACAACTGTTCTCCTGAGCAATCATTTCATTCATTTCCATCATGTTTTAACAAGGCACAAATAATTTCAAATATCCTCCTGAGCACTTGCTAACATAAAAAGATTGTGTGCACTCACTTCTCTCCTTATCTGTCCCTGCTGTATGACTCATGTAGTAAACCTGTCGATACACATGGAAACTGAAAAACAAGGCCAAAAAGACAATGAATTGAAGAAATTCAGTGAATGTCTATGAAAAGTGGGGCATGATTGTCTAATGGATGGGGGCGGGGGCATAAAAGGCTACTGACATTTCCAGTCATTTCCACCTATGCCCATTCCCATATGACAAGGCTCCCACTATTCAGATATTTGAGCATGATTTTGGTTCGCCTACGTTTCTTTGCCAAAATACACACTACACGTAGTCTAACACAGCCTGTCTGTAAGGCTGCTAAGTGAAGCAACTGAGTCCCAGCAGCACACGGAAGTGGTGTTGTCCTGTAACGAAAATGTGCAACGTGTCAGTCAGCTTGGGAGTTTCTGGAGCAGCAGCAACGGCTACAAATCACCACTCTCCAACATGTGGGCCACAAAATCTGAGTTGGAGGAGGAAGAGGTGTCTCTTGTTCTTTTTCTTCCCCTGCCTTTATTTATTTATTTAAAAAAAATTTTTTTTTTCCGGCGGGGACCGAGAGTCGGGAATAGACAAGGTAATGATGTCTACTCCAAGACACATAGATAAGGACCTCCTGGCAACCTAGCATCCCGTGGGATAGGATGCTAGTTTCAGGGGAAGAGAAATAAGTTTCATTCTCAGCAACCTCACTCCTTGACACTAAAGATACTCACTGATTATTCGCGGAAGAGGCAACCAGTGTTCTAATTACATTCCTAATTACAAATCCTCTCCGGGGTTGGCAAATTAAAAAACCAGCGAAAGGGCCAAAAGACACTCTGTGCTGGTCGTGCCCCTGAGAGAGGCAGGCACTTTCCGATTACGGTCTCCCCTCCTTTCCAAGACTCGAAAATTAGTTCTGAAGTGGGAATCGCGGTGAAGCATGCGGAGGAGTAGACTTACCCCCATTCACCCCTATGGACGGCTTCAGCTTAGCTCCGGCGATCGCCAGCACTATTCCAATCATGAACCATTCTTTCCTCATTCTCTCCAGCAGCCTCATGTTTGTTAGGGTGGGTGGGTTTTGTTTATTTGTTTGGCTTTTTTTCTTTTTAAGCTGCGATCGCTTATTCCCCAGGGCGTCTCCACACTTTCCACGGTCTCTCTTGACATGCAGCAGAGCAAGTCAAATTGCTACTTGTAAAGTGCAGACCAAGGGGTTGCTCAGACGGCTTCGAGGAGGGCTGGGAGTAGTAGTATCCAGTGACAGGAAAGCCTCACTGAGCGCCGCCATCACTACCACGCACCTCCTAATAGACGCGCACGAGCCAGAGCCAGGCCGGCCAGCGCTGGAGATCGGGAAAAGGAGGCTGGCCGCCGGGTGGGGCTGATGGATTCGCCACTTGCAAGACCTGCAGAACCTTAGGAATGACTGGGGCAGGGAGGAGCGTGAGGGGCCACAGACACCTAGCTTCATCAAGGGCCCCTCTTCAACATACCTTCAGGCACAACCGCCCGCGCGCCCTGGAGCACATGTACGGACAGGCTCTCTTTGATTTCTACACGAGACTGCGGGAAGGGCTAGCATGTGTTTGGGGCAGGGACTTCTTTGTCGGCAGCTGCGGCGGCGATGTACAGAGGTTTTGGGCGGGGGGGCGGGGGGGTTCCCTTCCTTTTTTCTTCTAACGCGCGCTTCTTCGAGGCATTACGACGCTTCCCCGACGCCCGCGTTGACGTGTGCGCGGGGGGGAAGGGGAGGTCACTCTCGGTCTCCTAGTTCCCCGCCAGAGCCGTTGGGGTTAGAAGTGCTCCGAGATCCGCACGGAAAAGCGACTCCCTTGTGGGGAGAGCTTTAGCTGCGAAGATGGGTTGAAAATTGAGCGCCGAGCAACGCCCAAGCCCACAGGACCCCTGCCCTCCAGCGTCCCATGTAGCCCGCGAGGGCGGGCAGGACCTGCCAGCTCGGTCGCCTGTGGGTGGGCGCTCTGCCGCGAGCCCCCTCGCTTACACCTGCCGGGAGTGGGGAGGACTCTGCGACGGTTCATACCCTTACTGGGAGGTGAGAATCAAACCTTCCTTCGGATGAGTGCTCAAGCTTGACCCACAGAGCTTGCCCACCCAAGCAGCAGGACCACTGTGGGAAGGGGTCAGGGACCCCGAGGCAAAAGTGAGGGGCTGGCTGAGTAGAGTGGGGCTCCAGCCTTCCATTACCCCATGTCCTAGATTCTGCCCAGCCCCCAGTTTCTCCTTTCAAATGTGTTCTAGCAACCAGTGACATTGATAGTTTAATGAATGAACTTCCCCATTATGCACCCAAATAAAACACTGCATGTCATTTTGGAAATAGTCTGGTATCTCATAGTTAGATATTTAACTATGGAACTTATGGTTTGGAAGGGACTTCTGAGATTGTTCGGTGATGGCACACCTTAATTCCGAGTATATTGAAAGATGGAAAAAGACATCCTGTAATTTCCTCTATTAATGTAGCTTTATCTTGATGACACGTCTTGTCCAAAAACTAAGCAGGTTTATGCGGTTGTGCTCCCAGTTGAAGGTTACACAGTACGAGTGTCATCTAATTATACATCAGGTAGAATAACAAAAGTGAATCTCGAGATAAAAAGAACTTAATAGGGAAACACAGATGACATTAAATAGCCTGAAAGGAGAAAAGAGAACACATGAGGTATGATAAAATCTGATGTTAATCATCAGATAGTCAAAAGATAAGTGGAGATGCATGAAAGATGGTTTACAGCACAATTATCTTCTTAGAGTAATTTCTCACTTGGTTAAAGAATCATACATCTCAGTCATCGAAGGTGTGTTCTTGTATTAAAAGATCATTAAGCATTACGCTTACAGAAATTGAGCCAGTTTAACTTTATGGCTGTTCACATATTTACTAAGAACTCTTTGATCTGCTTATAGCAGAATCTAATTCATGGAAAAGTTTTGTTGTCAGTGGTAATTAAAGGAAAACAATGCAGTGCATCGTGAATTCTGTTATAAGGCCCTATTAGCTTCCCATGGCTGCTGTAACAAACACCTGTAACTGGATGCCTTAAAATAGCAGAAATGTATTCTCTGTAGTTCTGGAAGCCAGAAGTCCAAAATTAAAGTCCTGGCAAGACTGTCCTTCCTCTGGAGGCTCCAGGGAGAGACTTCTTCCCTGCCTCTTCCAGCTTCTGGTGGTTGTCCTGCATAACTTGGCTTGCTTTGTTATGGCCACATGGTTCCACTCTGCCTATCTTCACATTGCCTTCTCCTCTTCTGTCTGTGTCTTTGTCTTTTCTCTGTTTCTCTATTATAAAGACATCTGTCATTGGATTTCGGGCCCACCCAGATAATCCAAAATTATCTCATTTTAAGAACCTTAATTTATCTGCAAATATCCTTTTTCCAACTTAGATAACTATACTGTGTTGAATAGTGTTTCCCAGATATTCATGTCTACCTGGAACCTCAGAATGTGACCGTATTTGGAAATGGAGTCTTAAAGATGTGATTAGTTAAGATGAGGTCATACTGGATTAAGATGAGTCCTAAATCCAATAATTAGTGTCCTTTTAAGAAGGTCATGTAAAGACTCCTAAGAGACAGGAAGAAGAGAAAGTCATGTGAAGCCTGAAGTGGAGATTGGAGTGATAGGTCTACAAGCCAAGGAATGACAAGGATTCAGCTTGGAAACCACCACCAGAAGCTGGGAGAGAGGCATGGAACAGCTTTTCCCTAGGAGTCTCCAAAAGGAGCCAACCCTAATGACACCTTGACTTTAGAATTCTGGCCTTCTGAACTATGGGATAATAAATTTGTTGTTGTAAGCCATCCAATTAGTATTTTGTAAATGCAACCCCAGGAAACTAATACGTACCATTCACAGATTCCAGAGACCCGATGTGGATCTATTTTTGGTATGGCCATCATTCAACCCACTACAAGGCCTTCCTGCCTTCTCTTTTATCCATTACTCTCTTTCTTCAATAATTCTATCACTCTTCTATTTTTTCCTGTCCATTTTTTTTCTCTCCCCTGCCTCATCACCTCAATTTTTTCTTGTTACCCCTGCCACTATACCTGACATCCCAACCAAACTGTATAAGTGAAAGCATGCTTCTCTAAAAGACATATGATGCTCTTCATTCAATAAATATTATACTTGTTTATTGAACAAATATTCAGTGTGCCTCCACACTGTGCCAGGCATGTGTCAGTGATTTGTATTCACTTGTGAACAACAATAACAACAAAACACAAAACCTGCCCCCAGGAGTTTATAACCTTGTAGAGGAGACAGATATAAACATATGTAATTATGAATTGAGATAGGAAACAAATAGGATGTGTGAATAATCTAGATTGGGAAGGCCTCCTTGAGATCTGAAAGATGGCAGGCAAGTGGGAGAAAGTTACTGCTCAGCAAGGAAGAGCCTGACACCTCGGAATTCAAAGACTAGGGTAGCTAGACTGACTAGTTAGTGAGGGACAGTGAAGTAAGTTTAAGGGTGGAGCGCTAGGCAGGGCACAGATCATGTGGGACTTCTCATGTGGTAAAGGGTTTAGATTTTATTAAATACTATAAGAAGCCACTGAAGGATTTTAAACTAGCTAGTGGTGACATGTCTAGTTTTGCTAGAGAGATTATTTTAGAAGCAGTCTCAACAAATAGTTCAGGAAAAAGTACTAAGTCATGGAATCTTTACAAAGTAGATAGAGGGAGGAGATTATAACGTCAGTTTATATATATCTTGTGTTCAAGGCCAATGGGACATGTAAATCAGCATGTCCAGAAGGCAGGTAGAATGGAGGTTTGAGCTCATGAGAACAGAGCTTCTGTAACTCTGGGGTTCTTCAACAACATATAATGGAAAACATAGGCATTAATGTGGCAAATATTTACTTTTAAGTTCTTACATGGGTTAGTCAAACACTTTGTGGTTTATTTACAATATTTATGAATGTTTACTGTGTTCCAAGAACAGGTATATTTATGAATGCTCTTATGGACTTTATGTTTAATAAATGGTGAAATGAATTCTATTTCACTGGCCTGTTGAAAACACTCAGTGGAATAGCGTATGTGCATTGCTTTGCATGGAGCAAATGCTCAGTTGTTTATTCAACAGTTATTTATTGAACAAAAGCATTATTCTAGATACTGGGGTTACGAGGGAAAATGAGAGACAAGGTTGTAGCTTTTCTTGTGTGGTCCAATAATCACACACACACACACACACACAACACACACACACAACACGTACTGCTAAGTGCCATGGTAAAAATAAAAAAGGGCACGTGATAGAGTAACAGGAAGGCTACTTTACGTGGTCTGGGAAAATCCAATAATATTTAATATCTTCACCACATTATGCCTGGACGCAATAGGTGTTGTGCTTGTGAGAGAGCCTCCCTGAGTTTGGTCGGATCTAGGATACTGACAGGGTCAGACTTCTGAGCCTGTGAAATTGGGGAAACAGCCCTTGAACGGCAGTGAACCTGCCACAGTAAATATCTTCTTAGTGGCCAGCCAGGTGGTCGTCTTCTGGTAACTTCCCAGCCATTTTGGCCATTCGAACAACAATAATAAGTATTATTTTTCTCATTTTACAGATGTGAAAATGAAGAGAAAGTAGAAGTTTTGCCCATGACCGATAAGTGGCAGAATCAGTCTTCATGCCTAGGTAAGCTTGACCTCAGAACCTCGGGCAGTGGAATCCCAGGTGGTATACCTTAGTGATGAGAGTTTATTTTCAAGTATCCAACTACCCAGGTTAAAATACCAAGTCTCCTACTCACTGCAATACCCATGAGACTCCAGGAAGGTCACTTGACATGGCCTCAGTTTCCACATCTGAAAATGGGGGATAATTGTGGGCTATTATGATGAGTAAATGTATCAGAAACATAATCAGTGTCAAAAATGTGGTGATATTGCTTCTCTTATATCTTGACTCACACAAAAGCTTACATCTTTGGTGACAACGTTTCCTGCTCTCTTGAGCCAGAAATAATCTTTCTCTCTTATGTGTTTCTTCCTTTGTGGTAGTTACCATAAAGTTATGTGTGTACATACTTTCCCCTGACTAGGTCAGAAGCTTTTCAGGAATAAGAGTTGGAAGTTTTTTCATCTTATTGTCCTGCACACCAGCTAACATAGTACCATGAAATAGAACAAATATTTGATAAATGATTATTGACTCGAATGTTGATATAGAATCAGAGGGTACAATGTAGAGAGAAAAAAACAACAGGATTTATCTTATGTTACAGTGGGTGATACAGAAGGTGAGTTTTTTAATTCTTTAACTGTACTCAAGGTCTAGACAGTTATAAGATATCCTAGATGACAGTGGCTCTTGTAAAGTAATAGGTGTCACAGGATGGAAGTGCAGGAGTACATAGAAGCTATACAAGGTCAGGAGTCCAAAAACTCTGTGTTCTAGCCATGACCCTGCTCTCATCACTGAGACCTTCAGATGGGTCACTTAACCTCTTTATCAATTCAAAAGGAGTCACGTAATAAATAAACCTGGTGTGGCTATATGTTCAGGTTCCTCCTGACCACCCCCTCAGGACCGGGCTGGTAAACTCAGAATCATCGTGTTAGTGTAAGCGCTTAAGTAATATGGGATTTGGAATCATTTATTTAGTCATTTATTCAAATAATTCAACAAATATGAAACTGCTTTCAAAGTTAGGCAGTATCATTCACTGGCCACTTACTTTTGGCAAATAACGTAACCTCTCTGTGACTTAGTTTCGTCATCAGTAAAAAAGTGCTTCTTGGAGTTGTGTCCCCAAAATGCCTGTGTCAAGTATTCACCTGGCAAGGAGCGCACGATTTAAAAATGGACAGACGTGATGGGAATTATTGTCGGTATGTTTCCATAGTTGTTCTTTTTGTTATTATACCATGTGTCAGAAGTTAAAATTTCCCTGGATCAATTTACTTGTTTCAGTTCTATGCCACGCTGTCAATTCACTTGTTTGGTAACATATATCCTGAGTGGTTGGCATGTTTTGAGTCATATATGCATGAGCGTTTAGTGTTATACAGAGTATATAGAGTAACAAAGTACATACCAGACCCCTGAGTCTCTGAACCTGATACATATCTCATAAAATGAAGTGAGTCATAGATTAAAAAAAAAAAAAAAAGGAAAAAGGAAAAAGTTTAACATTTAGTCTCTATTAATTCTTTGGTTCAAAATCAAACAAGTAGTTGTTTCCTTATGTTTCAAGTTGGCTACTTATGCTACAATAATTTGCCCAAACCTTACCAACACTTTCATGTGTTCATGAAGCTTCTAACTCAGTCTACTCCCCCAGAACCCATTGAGAACCTCTTCAGCCTTAGCATGGCCTTATAAGGAGATTGGAAGTCAGAACTCAATTCATACAAGTTAAATAAAAGCCACCAGACAATGTCTAGAAACATAATTTAGATGGTAGTGTTTGGTTCAATAATCAACCCATGTAATTTATTACTGGTGGATAATTTGTGAAAATTAGATAGGGCATGGTAATACTTTATATTTTTCTTTAAATAGTTAAATAAGTCATTCGTATTCCTTTTAATCACTTAAAGTAATTACAAATTAAATGAAAAGATCCATAAGGACATAATCATTGACATGTCATATAATCTTCGAACAAACACATATTTAAGAGCAACCATTTTGATCAGGGAATGCTTTTTATACTAGTGAATATTGTTAGCTCCCAAATGTTACCATGAAAGGAAATGCTGACTTATTTTTCTGTATTCTAAATATAGCAAAGATAAAGATATATAGTGGCCTTGCCAATTACAACAATATGCTACCCATAAATACATAATTTGAAAACATATTGTAGCTAGCTAGCTAATTTCCAAAATAAATATCTGGTAGTCTGTTTCTCTCGGCGTTGTTAAAATGCATTACGGAGACAGAGTACTACTTTCTTCTTTGATATTGGCTCTCCTTAGAACTAATATTAAATTGTTATGAAAATTCCAACTCAAATAGAGGAAGCCATGTCTTACATTAGACTAGGCATATAACCACTCTCTTTTCTCTGCACGGGAATTTAGGCACTCAGCTTCTACTGTATTTGTGTTAATGAGAGTTATGTATGTAGATTCCCTCAATTCAAATGTGATTATTCTCTCTTTACATTGATAGCGACTGAGTTTGTCAGCATGGAAGATATAATGTGACTTTCTTTCTTTAACCCATAGTGGGTGAACGTACCTCTTTGCAAAAGACCTTATGCTCCCGTGGTTTGTGGAAACTCTCCATCTAATAGTTTCTCAGGCTCTTAAGTGGAAATCTGTCTCAGGAAATTAAGGACAAAGAGGAGAGTAGACAGCAGTGGATGATAAGCTATTGGGAGGCACAGTAAATAATGGAGGGAAATGCAGCCCGAGAGAGAGGGATCATTTAAGGCTATTAGATGACAAATCCACTTCAATGCAGTTATTATACCTGTAAATATAGAAAAATGATAATGTTGACAACTCTTCATCACACAATCTGTGTCATTAATAAATGATGAAGGATAGAAAGAGGAAAAGAAATAAAGCCAACACTGTGCATAACAATATCACAGAAGCACTTGGAAAAACTAGCTAAGCTAAAAACAAAGACATAACTTGACACCATTAATGAAGAATGACTGAGATAAAAAGGGAAAAATCAAAAGCATGTATGTGTGGAAAATAGCATGAATAATATAGGCATTGTTTAAAATAAATGAAATATGTAACTTTACTGTACATTAACAGAAAAAATTAATGTATAATTCCCTGTATAATTTCTCTTATCTGTTGGTTTCTGGGGAAAGGAAAGCTTCCTGCCTTCCTCTAGGGCAAGTCTAAGATCATTTACAGAGTGGCTGCCCACTGTATATTCCTGAGAGAAATGCCAAACACATTAAAATTCTCCAAAAGGCATTTTTTTTTCCCTCTTGGAAAAGTACTATAGCTCGCTATCTGATTGTTGTCTAAGATGGGGCATCAGCTAGAGTTGCAAGTCCAATTTAAGAAAGAACAAAGATCTACAAGAAATTGGGGGAGCCTATGTCTCTGTGACTGGAAGACTTACGTACACGGTGCACGTTTGAAAGGATAAACTTGTTTGATTGATTTAAGGGCTGTGTCCTTAGAATGGGTGGAAGGGATTGCTGGCAGCCTCCCATTGTCTATGCTCTCCTTTTTTCTTCATGGTAGAACTCATGATTCTAGCTGGGCACACAGCTGCCATATAAAAATCATAGCTTCCTTCACAGCTAGTAGATGAGCATGTGACTAAGTTCCAGGAATGGAATCTACTCAGAAGTGCTTGATTTCTAGGCAGATCCTTTAAGTAGGGGGACAGTCACCTCTTTATACCTTCCTCCTTCTTGCTGGCCGGAGTGCAGACATAAAGGCTTAAAACCCAGCAGCCACCTTCTACCAAGACTGGCAGAGCAGCAAGATGGGGGGAGCATGCTGGAGCTGCTTTCCTAGCTCCCCATGACCTGCCTCTGGATTGTCATCTGTAAGAGAGAAGCAAACTTCTATCTTGTTTATCACTATTATTTCGAGTTTTCTATTACTTATAGCCAGATCTAATCTTAATTAATGGGCTATGCATCTTTGAAAACTAGTAAAGTAAGCAGTAATCTCATGACCTAAAGTGTGATCAATAAAGTGAACTGCTAATCCTGACTCATACCCAGTCGATGCCTTCAACTCTTACCATCTGAACTTACACAGAGTAGGTGAATCATCGGTGATATTTTTTTTTACATGATTTATTGTGAGGTTATCAAGGTCAAATAAAATATTTTCATCATTTGCTTCTACTCAGCTGTCTCTTGAACAATTCTTCATTTTCCTTCCAAAATTTTACATGCCAACCTTGAGACCATGAAGAATTTCTAAGCACCGTGACTAAGAACCTGAACATTCATCTGAATAGCCACAGCTAGTTACATGCAGTTGTCATCCTGGTGTTTTTTTCACAGCTGTCCTCTATGGCAAGTTTGTGGAAAACATTTACTGCACAACTTTTAAGCATCTTCAAAACTCACAGGCTTTGTTGGACCCCAAAGGCTCCGCCACTGTCTGGCAGTCATGGCTGATGGTGCCTCACTCACTGTCCTCGCTTGGCAGTTTTAGCGATAAGGTGAATCATTAATTAGAAAATGACGTTTTCTGGAGTTTGCTGATATGATTGACCTACCTTTCTTGGTAAATTCAGTTTGTGCTTATTTGAAGAAAGAAGTACTCTAACCTGGCAGACAGGAGCTGTAACCGAAGACATGTTAGAGCCACGCCAGCCACGCATCTATATGATTTTTGACTACGCTGGGTCTCCTAGCATCGATGGCGAGGCTGTCTCATGAGCTCTAAGTGGCCTGAGTCCTGAAACACTTCCAAGGAAAACATCACTTTCTTTTTCTACTTCAAGCACTGTTGCAATTGTGTTTCCCTAGAAAGGAAAAAACGGAATGACCGGCCCAATGACATCTACTAATCTATACCGTTTATCAAAGCAGAGCTCTTAAATTCACATCTTCAAATTATTAGCCTAGTGTCTACCCTGTACCAAGGTGGGCAAACTAAGCCCTTGTGTTTGTAAATAAAAACAAATTCTGTTTTCATAAAGAAAGTTTTATTGAAACCTAGGCACAGTTATGCCCATTGGTTTAGTACTGTTGATGGCTGTTTTTACTACAACAGTAGAGCTGAATTGCACTGACAGTATATGTGTGTGATAGTTTTATCAACCAGCAAAGCCAAAAAATATTTTCTGGCCTTTACAGAGGTTTGCTTTTGTGAAAATATTTTGCTACTCCCTCTCTAGCTACACGATATAGACTTTGATGAGCAAAAGTTAAGGTTCTTAAGCTTCCTCTTTGACGTTTAAGTCCTTCCTGCCCTAAGACAACTCCCTGGATCTGTCTTCTCCTGGGTGCGGCTTGCCTACTTTGCTAGGACATGAGTGAAATTTACCGTTAAATCCCACTGGCAAGTTTGCCTGCATTGACCCCAAACGAGCAGCACTTTCCTGAAAATGTAATATAAAAACCTGAAGCCAAAAAAGTGTATCAATGGAACATAGTACCTGTGTCTAGAAAATTATGTCCTTAGGTAGCCAGAGGTGGTCATGACATAATTTTTGTTTCTTTCTGGTATGTAGGGAAAATGCAGAGGAAATAAAACCAACAAAAGATCAAAGACATAAATATAGAAAAAAATATTCAGCAGACAGCTATATGACTGAATGAAATAAGAAAAGGTAAGGAGAATTAGGACAATTTAAGATAGGTAGAGGAAGACAGTGTAAGAAGGTATACCAAGGTAGGCAGAGTAATTCAGAGAAGGCGAACGGACTTTCCTGGCCAAGTCATTCATTACCATTTGAAAGTTACTTGTTTCTGCCATGAGTTTAAACTAAAAAATTATTAGATAATCGATTCTATTTGGATGTGTCTATTTGGAATTTTAGAAATTTAACACTGAAGGTGAACTTTAATGTAATTCTAGTCCAACATGCCCATTATACCAACAAGGACCAATTGCGCCCCTTCTACAAACTGCACACTGCATAGTGACAGAGCTGGGACAGTCCTGGTTCCTGATCACAGTGTCCTTTCTCCCGTGTACACGGCACTGGGACTTGCCCTCCCAGAAAGGCATTTTCAGTGGTGAAGATAATTAGATACACAGCTCAGTTTTGGGAAAGAAAGTGTAGAACCTGTAGGAATTTAGAGTTCTCTTAAACAATTGGAAAATAAGCATCTAGTTCATTTGAAAGGTATCGTCAGTTCTTAAATGCACTGTGCTAGCTCCAAAATCAATGTCACAGTACTTTGGTAACCCAAATATAGCTTCAGGTTAAGATTAGAAAAGGGGAAAATTCCTTCTTTCCTGTGTGACAAATAAAAATTTCAAGTGTTTTAATTATTGTATCTTTTTGATGTATTTTTCTCTGAATTCTGTGCCATCTTCTTTTTATTATCTATTTCTAGTAATTAAATTTTCTTATCATTCCTTTATTTTTACATTCATAAATGCCTGCACATTTATTTTCCTTAAAGTCATCGCAATCATTTTATTCTCATAATCTCTTTTGGAAGCACATAGAGAGTATTGAATCTGTTAGAGATACAACCTAGAATAAAAAGGTGAGCCATACTGCACACTGTCAAATATTTGGAATATTAATTAGGTCACAATAGTACTTACATGTAAGTGCTTCTTTGAGGTTGCAATAGCACATCTTCCTTACAAGTTCACTTCTTTGTCTTTCCATGAGTGGCAGATAATGTTCTTATGTATCTCTTCTGGGTACCAGCTGCATGGTCCCAATGGCTTTCAAAAGAGACTAATGGGCATAATCTATAAATACTGACTAGAAGCCAGAGTAAAGGCAAGGGGCTCTGTTTATTGGCCATTAGTCATCAATAAATGATAGCAGTGTTAAACAATAAACACAGAACTCTGAGAATACCATTAACATTACTTATAAAATAAATGTTTCTGTGATATATTAGTATTTGATAGACAGATTCCCAGAGGACTCTAAGACTGGATTTGTCATCTGCTATGTTTTAAACTGAAATATCTTTTTAAAAAGCTGTTTCTGGTTCTTTGCGTCTCTGGACTTGTAAGAAGACTGGGATTTTTTTCAAAGAATAAGATCTTCATTTCCTCGGTTACATGTCATGTCTTCACTTCATAAAGAGCTGAGAATATCTGCCAAATATTTTGATCTCTTCACAACATGGGTTCCTATATTTGAGGTATATATGATAAGAAACCTGCCTACATCCACCCACTGCCTAACCCAAGAAAGCAAAATATAAACCTTGAGACTTTAAGAAATAACTAACCGCAGAATAAGATAAATCTTGTTTTTGTATTGCTTTCTAGAAGAAGTAGGGAAAAGCATTTAAAAAAAAAAAAGTACTTTGCGAATAGTCTGTTTTTCTCCCTTTTTCTTTAAATCCTATGGCGCCCCACTTTGCAAACAGCTGGAATCTATCACATGTCATGGTCTAATTCCCACTTGTTGAATTTCCTAAAACCAAACACTCTAAACACAATAAAGAGGGAGAGAATAAACATGTTTTAAATGGTTCCATCTTCTTGCTTTATGACTTTCTCATGATCGTTTTAGTCATCTACCTCAAGATTTATGTTGAAGGCTAAGTGGTGATTACAGATGAAAACACTTCTAAACCCCTTTCGAAATGCCTTACTTTAAAACACTTAAGAATGCAAGGGAGTGAAAACCTGCAGGCTTCAAACTCCACATCCGCCATCTGAGTCCATTACCTGACTCCAGTTATAGGCCTGTTTCTTCATTGATAGAACAGAATAGTCAAGGGGCAGCATTACTATCTGGCAAATGAATTCTCAAAAGTCACAGGAAAGACATGATTTTGTTGTTACTTTTAAGAATTACAAAAAATCTCTTGCTTTCTCACTGAGAGGCGACTGACCTTTCCGCTCATAAAATGTCGTGTGATTAATAATACCTACTTCATAAGACTGTCATGAGGGTTAAATATAGATAAAGTACCAGTGGTAGAGTTAACGGTCAACAAATGTTAATTTATTCCTGTTCTTAAGGAGGAGGAAAAGTCACAGTGGTCCTAAACATTAATATTTGTGGGATGGAATCAGGATCAGAATAGGATGAAAGTCTCAGACTTTCTAATGCAAAACATACAATGATGGCAAGACATTGAACGCCTTTCTAGAACCTTTGCACAGGGAAAACATTATATAATTTTCTTCATTTTAAAAACAGAGTTGTAGAAGCGCCAAAATGTTAACACCTTCTCTGAAGTTACTTAAGGACAGATCCAGAAAGACTATCAAACTCTCCAAACTTGAAGTTTGAAATTCTTAAAACAAGCACATTATTGTTGAGATATTGTCCAGTGTATTTGTATAGTATCAGCTACCGGTAGTGAAGTCACTGGTTATTTTTGGACTGTATTTTTCTCCTGTGAACTTTTAAATAGATACCGCGTAACATGGTCAGATCAGGAAGGCAAACAAGTCCACAGTGGAGAGCAAAGGGTGAGGTTCTAAGAGAGCAAGTCCACGGCAGCTGCCAGGACTGTGGCTGTTTCGCGAGCTGCGTTGTTTCAGTGGTCGACATCATCGACCTCTACCTCTAACTGACATTCCCATGCTCCCATTACTGAGTCTGTGACGCTTTCGTCTGTGCCACTGCACAGCCAGGTCTTACTTGCATAGTTCCCTGGGATATCTACCAGGGTTGCAATCCCCAAGACTCGTTTTCTTCCTAGTTCTCCCCATTGCATCTGTTGGCTTGGCCCTCTGTCAACTCACAGAGGCTGCACCACTGCCAGTCATCGCCCTCTCAGTGTGTGATCGCTGGCAGTCACAGGCCGTCTTTTGCTTGATAGAGTAGAAAACGCATCAGTGCCCTGTGCCAATGTGAGGACATCCCTTGGTATAGTCTATGCATATAATGTATAGTGTTTGCATGCACATAGCTATAAACATGTTCCAGAAGCATGGCCCCATTTCCAGACCACAGCCACGAGAGGGATGAGAGTTCCCCGCCATCACCAGGCTGAAGGTTTTCCAGAGAGTCCCTTAGCTCTGGTTTCAGAGTAATCCCAACAAGATGGCTTTAATGTGTCCCGAGACTAATTGCAAGAGCGAGCTTGGATCCTGCTGCAGATCAATATGCACACGATGCCTCTCAGCTTTCTTGAGATAGACTGCAATGCCCTTGGAGGTTCTAAGACCAAGCCACACTTTCAGATATTTCCGAATCACAAAGAACACAGGGCCCAGCCATTGCCTGTAGATGCCAAATAGCAGAGCAGGATGTACTGTACACAGCGGTCCATTGCTAAACATTTCGCCTTATTTGCAGTAAGGACCTAGATATGCCATCAGCTGCTGCTACGTGGCAAAAGTGCACTTCAATTTCAAGCTGATGTGTTTACTTTCTAGGGTTGAAATTGTTGTCAGCAATTTTTATTTTAAATAGAAGTTGCAGTCACTGGCCTTTTAGAATACTTCATATTTACAAAGGTGCATTTTATAAGAACATCTTAAAGTGCTGTATGAATATCATTTCATTTATCCTTATAACATCTCTGTGAGGGGAAAATAGCCCATATTACCCTCCCCCATCATCATCAAATGAAAGCATGCAAAGGCCCAATACAGAGGGTTTCCAGAGGACCAGAATAGAAAGCACACTGGATCCAAGAATAGACCTCTTAGGGTCATGTGTGAATATTTAGGCTCTGACAAACAGTTGGGGGGCATAATTCTTTCACCCCAAGAAAATAACACCTTGAAGGCAGAAGAATGTGATACAGGAAGAGCCGGCTGTGAAATAATTGATCAAGACTCTTCCTCTCTGCCCTTCTTTTTCTCTAGCTCCCCAGTTACTGGTTATTATCGCTGCAGAGAGGGAGTGGAGGGAGGCATGGAGCAAACTGGTTTGTGAGCCCATGACATGACAGGATGATCCTGTCACTTGCTTTTGAAATACCTATGTTTCAGTTCAGAGACTCATTTTTATTCTATCGCACTTTCAATTGATTAGGATAATCCATTAAGCATATTTTAGAACCTTTATTTCTGGGATTAAGTCAGTTTGATCTGACTATTTATTCTGTAGACCTTTCGATAACTATACGTAATATTGACATAAAGAATTGGGAGGGATGATGACAATAGAAATGTATATTTCTGTTTCACCGAGAAGGAAGTATGACTATTTATTGAGCATCTACAGTGTAGCAGGAGCTCCTTTAGATGAGCTCACATATGCAATTCATTTAATACTAAATTTTGAGAGTTATGATTACTGTACTGCCTTCCAAGAAACTGAGGCTCGGTTATGTAAACTTCCTCAGTAAACCACTTACACAGCTGTAAACTACAAAGTCTGGATTCAACCCAGACCTTTCTAATTCCTACACTCCAGTTAAGAGCTGCTCAGGGGTTATTCTCATATGCTAATGTGGTGCTACTAAAGAATATTGCAGGAATTCTCTCAGGAAGAATCAGTTGCATTTGTCCCCAAACCAGCTCATGTCTTTTGTACTTATTTGAATTATATTATTTAATTTTATGTTAGCTGAACTAATGAAATATGAATACAAAAGAAAGAGGTTGATTGTTTTCATGAAGACTAACTAGAATGCTTGGAAGCACTGCTTAAAAATTGCTGTCATACATATGTGGGTGATACACCAGCAAAATATTGGGAAAAACTGATAAAAATCTAGGATTCTACCTTGATTCACAGTTCTTGCTGCACCTTAAAGAAATGGAAATTGACAACCATAGATGATGCTTACGGCTATGGTTGTTCAAGAAAGATAATGCAAATTCAGAGTAAAGGACTTAGCCTTATATCAAAAGGTTGAAAAAAATGAATAGACATTTATACTTTTAGTATGCGTGTGTGTATATATATATATGTTAATACACACATAAACACAGATATAATATATATATTTATGAGCTATCTCTATAAGAAGTTTCTAAACTTAAACTTTGAAAAGGTAGTTTGCATGTATCCCTGCTCTAGCTGCCTTTTTCAATTCGCCAGCCAACTTCAGCCCTTGGAAGTTTTGGAAGAGAAAGGGGCATCTTCTGTAAAACTTTCTTCCCTAATCCGGGAATTCTATCAGCTGATTATACATATTTCTACCAATCTGAGGGAAACTCATACATAATCCTAACTCCCGCTTTGAGGGAGAAGAAGAATCGAAGTGATTGGAAGGCAAAATATCTGAGGATGGGCTCCCAAGCAGACCCGAGATAAACTTTGTAGCCAATAAACCATTCAGTTAATGGCTAGAGCTTAATGTTAAATTAGAAGCTCACATTGTGTAAAATTATGTTTCTGTTCTTTTTTTTTTTTTTTGCTCTTGCTTTTATTTGCTTTCATTTCCTAATGAAAGCTTTATTCTGAGAAATGCCAAGCTAAGTAAGCATTTTCAACAACACTGCTTCCCAGTCACCCCACATCGCAAACCAGGAAGTCATCCAGGGCTCCTCTTCACTCTCCACAGCCGATCCTCAGATCCCTTGTCCCATCGCCACAATTGGTTTTCATATCTGTCCCTTTATCTTAGGCGGGCGGGTGTGACCAGACATGTGGGCAAGTATTTACCAAGTCCGGGTCTCCACTTGCTGCGTCTCTGCTCCCTGCATCACACTTTTTCATTTCGTGGGACCTTGACAGATTCAGAAAGAAGACTGATAACATTCTCTCTCACTTCCTGTCATTCACTGTATGATAACAGGATGTTCTCCAAGTTAAAAAGGTTCCCTGATACATGTTGTTGAGATTAATTTTGCTGTTCCGCCTGCAGCTACTGAGGTCAGGAGTAAAATGTGGAACTATTACAGAGCCTGCCAACAAGGCTCCTATTTAACCAACTGAGGGTAGTTATTCTAATTTAGGCTGGTAACTCGGGAAGTTGGCTCAGAAATGCTATCATTGAGATCTGATTGAAGTGAGAGAGCAAGCCATGCAAAGCAAATATGACCTGCCTGTTGTAGAAGCATTAGATGATGGACAGAAAGCACTTAACACCAGTGCCTGGCTCACTCCCAATGATCAGCAAATGGTAGTGATGGGGTCTGGGACAAACTAGCCCCGAATATTGCACCTTGGCATATTGAGTATTTCAGGCTTAAAGAATGTGAGGAATGGCAGGTGCAGGAAGAACTTTCTGACCTTTCCTGAAGGTCCTAAAACCCTCATACGAGAGATGCATCCCTCTCATATGGAAAGGACATCCATACCTTCAAAGACAGAAGGACACCAAGAGCGATCTCAAAGAGTGGGCACTGAGCTCAACCCTTTCTTTTTTGTCTTATCACATTTTTCTCCTCTCCAGCAAACCTAGCATAAAAGCACTTGGATTTAATCCTTCTTTGGGTCTCATTTCCTGGTCAAGCCCCAGTGTCACGCAAAACTTACATTCCGTAAATTCGTGCTTTTCTCTTTCCTCTGTCTTTTGTCACAGAGACCCCAGCTGAGAACGTACAGAGGTAAAGGAAAAGATATTTCTCCTCCCCTACAGTAGACATTATTGTTATTTCCATAGAGGGCAACCAAGATGTTCATTTCACCATATTCAAAACCAAGACGAGTCCATGGTGTTGTGATACACACACATCTCTAGGTGGCTTTGGGGTTTATTGGAGACCTTGGGCTTCCATTCCTCGAGGAGGACAGGTCCTACTGTGCATTCTGATTTTCTATATCAAAACTCAACGCTTCAAAGCCCGAATGTCCAATTTGACAGATACGCTAGTCAGTGTTAAGGGCTCTTGAACAGGATTAGAGTCTGCTAACACTCCACTTTTTTTATTTGGGCCATAACATATCATCATAATATGCATAATCAGCATAAACCTTTTATGCAATTTTTAAAAATCTGCCAAATTTTAAAAATTTTCACTAGCTGTTTAGAATATATACTAAACCTTATATTTGAAAACATAATATTGATTCTTCAAAAACCTATTTATGTATTCTGAATTTTACAGCTTTAAAAAGTTTTTCCTTAAACTTTATAACATTGAAATTGCTGTTTTACTGATAATTCTTTAAATTTCTTTTTATTTCATTATACAAATCAAATATGCTACATTGCAGTCATCCAGGACAAAAAAAAATTAAGGAAGAAACTAAAAATCACCTGAGCTAACCACTATTAATACTTTGATAACTATCCTTTAATACATCTCTTCAGACATATATATAAACCTGTGTGTGTGTGCGTGTGTGTGTGTGTGTGTGTGTATCTGTATAAACTACAGTTTACTTACCTATATCCCTAGTAATGAGCATTCCCTTTGTATCTATGTTTTGTTTGTTTTGTTTGTTTTTTGTTTTGGGGTTGTTTTTTTTTTTTTGCCACTATAAACAAAGCTACAGTAAAGATCCTTGCATATGCACCTTTATGTGCTGGGAGTTTCATTTTTATGGACTTGCGAGGAGAGGGTGTGTGTGTGCTTATAATCTTAATAGCTATGTCCAGAGTTGCATTCTCAAAAGATGTTAACAGCGTACATTTTTCTTTGTGCTTTATCCAGTATTTGTTCTTAGTGTTTATACATACACATAATTGGGATAATTACTATAGGCTTATCCCATTATCAGTGATGCTAAAAAAATTTAGTTATTACTCAAGTTTTGCCTGGCTCATTGGTCTTGTCACCTGTGTTCTAAAAGCACGTGAAACAGGCCTTCAACAGGCACACGTTCAAAGCTCTGCCAGGCAGCCGCACAGTTAGAATCATAGCCAGCAGCTCTGAGAGCCTCAGTGGGAATTTGCTCAGTTCCACCAGTTCTCGAAGAATGCGCTCTGCATTCCATTTAGCTGGGGAAAACAGCCCCATTTTGCCAGCATTGCTGTTTGATTTTTATCCTGCTGCTGTGATATTTGCTTCCAGCACCTGAAAGCAGTATGAAAATGCCTTTTAAATCTTTGAATAGAATTGCTATGCTCTGATTTGCATTATGAACTTAAAGAAAAAACAATTTAGAGCTGTAAGTCTCAGCTTCTCGGCTGTGTTCTTATTTTTTTAAGTGCTGGGAAAAAATCAAAATCACCCATCAAAATAACCCCTTGTACTGATATGTGATGAATTACTTATCATTTAATTATTATCATTGGAGTTAACGTACAAACATATCTAGGCTTCAGTTTCACAGCAATGTTCCGAATGATTTTCTGAAATACATAATAATTGGCCTATTACCTGCCCAGGTGGAAGTTGGTGTCTCTCAGGTGATCCCCCAGGTACTCCAGTCTCTTAACCTTTGATTCTTGTGTCAAACTCTGAACTACAGACTGAAAAGGGGCAAAACCTGTTATCCAGCATCAACCACTGTATGTTCAGCCACATTTTCAGATAAAAAAAAAATAATTATTCTCTACTGTAATGACAGAAAAAAATGTCTAAAGATGACTTAAATATTTTTAAAAAGCCTGCTATTGTGGTTATTTGATCCACATCAAAAAGAGCTATTCCTCTCCAAGTGTGTTAGAAAAACAATCTCAGGATGTAAAGAAAACACTGAATTTTTTTAAAATCTTCTGTCCAGTAGTTGTGTATAAAAAAAACCAAAGTTAAGAGACTGAGCCCTGAGTTAAAACACCCCCAGGCAGTAATGACTAAACGTACATATTTTACACCCAGTCCCCAGTGAGCTGTATATTAATGTCTGGCTGGTAATTTAATGGCACCTCTAGGCACAAACAAAGGTTTATTAAAATAGTAAGTAAAATATTCCTGAACACTGGATAGCTTTTCCTATTCTTTTGGAAATTAAGAAAGCCTATATTGTGATGCTAAGTGACACTGATTGAATCAACACTTGGCATCATTTTATTCAGGTTCTATTTAACATAGCCCAAAGCAAATAATCTACCTATATTTAAATTTAAAAATTTTTATTGCAGAGAGAAAAACTATAATAGTCATAAATAGAGTCCCTTTCTACATGTTCTTCCCTTCTAGTTACCTTCTAGATTTACTTCCACTTTCTCTCTGAACAGCTCTCCACCATCTTTATGATGGCAAAATCCCTGGAAGCATCTTTTTTCTCTTGAAAAACAATCAAATAACAAAAGTAAATTAATCTTCTGGCGACTGCTTCATGAATCCATCTTGGACAAGCAGCTTTGAAGTTCTTATGGTTTCCTAATAACGACTGCATCCGACATGGCACCTGGTGGTCCATAGATCAGAATCCTTCTTATTTTTTCAAAGAAAATAGTCTGAGGCTACTGCGGGCACCACTGGGTGTTTCTTCATAGACTCCCAGCAGGTAAAAGAATACTCTGATATCTCAAGAAATTTTGACTTTAAAGAATGTCATATATCACTATTCTCATAGCTTAGGGTCTTTTATCTTAAAGAAATGGCAAAACTGTACCTAATAGTGCTGTCTGTTCGATTCCCCTTCCACAAATGACAATATGACTATTTCTGAAGGGACTAGAGCTCATGATTAACTCTCTCCTAAATTATCTATTTCTCTTAGTCAAAAATTAATGCAATATAATAAAACAAGAGATTTGTAAAAGTTTGTCACCAAGATTCATATGGATTTTGCCTTAATTTATGAAATTCTATTTGGCACTGGTACTTTACCAATAGATAGTGCTCTTATACAACTGGTTGTCTTTTCAGTAGCCAAAAAGGCTGTTTAATGAGGCAATTTGATAAACATTTTCTTATAGTAGAAGTTTGTAGTGACTTGTATCAAAAATTTATTTTTACTGCAGAGATAGTTACAGGTACAATTTTAACTGTGGGTGCTAGCAAATCAATTTGAGTTGCCTTTATAAAATAGTTTTAGCAGGTTTAGGTAGTTTTCTGACAAAAGAGAATATTATTTAAGAACCTCTGGGGGACATCTTCCTTTGGCCCTGTTAATTAAAATGAACATTTTAATTTAAAATCTATTTGATATAATGTCTCTAAAAGAAAACATTGTTTTCCCACATTAAAAAGGAGATTTTCTCAATCTGCATGCAGAAAACCTAGTTTAAAATTATAATCCTGAGCACAATCTGCTATGATGAGTGATACTTGGGAGATTTATTTCCCCTCCAAAGTGTGTACGTATTTTTTTTATCTTTCCATGATGCAGTGTGATGGCAAAACAATGTCGCTTTATGAGGTCTGTCCACTGGTTTTAGTAAAAATAATTGCTTTACCAATAAGAAGAATGACAGGAAGTTAAGAAATAAAAGATAGGCTGGTCCAAAAAGAAGAAAATTGGCCTAACGTGAGGATAAAGTTTAATTAGGGAAGCTCTGCAGTGTTCCATCTCATAAAACTCATTTTATTAAATTTATGCCCCATATTTTTGCCACACTATATTGCTTTCTGCACTTAAAATCCAGGCATGAGGATATGAAATTATTTTCCCACTCAGTCATTGGCTTCAGGGGACAGGGTCCTGATTTTACCAGGTTTTTGGTCCTCTTGCCCTTTTGTGCCTTATTCAAAAGTTTCAGCAAATTTGACCTCGGAGAAGATACAATTTCCTGTTAGCTTTATAGCGTGACTTTTCTGTTTGCATCTTAGGACTCTGCTCAGAAGTAGACAGGCTTACAGCAGAGCTCAGGAGCCAGAGCCAACATCAAGTAAAATTTTATTGCCAGCATATTTCACAGCTGGGCCACTTTCCTTATTTAGGGCTTAGCATCAAACCCCCCCCCCCCTTTATTTTAGGGTCCATTTTCGAGTGACATTCTTGTATAGTTCTCTTCATGATCCACTCTTGAGTATTATCTGGCTAATCCTACAAAATGTCTTTGTCTCCAACATTGAATCATGCCTATGAAGGAGAAAAAACCCATGTGTGTGGGAAGTCCTGATTATCTGGGGGAAGGGCAGGGGCGGGCTGCCACACACTGATCACATCCAGACAGTACTCAGCTCCCTTCTCCTTCTTTTGTAGTGATTCAGCCTGACCAGAACATTCTTTTGTCAAATTTGGTCCTGTTTTAGAAGAAGCAATATTCACCATTTATACCTGAATTGCTTTTTAAAGGTTCATTTATTAACTAGCTGCTTTGGAACTCATTTTCCAGTGAAAACAACTTAAAACTCAGAGGCTGAAATGCAAACACAGGTGTGTCTGGGGTCCAGCAAGTGCTGTTAGGAGTGACGTAGGCAGGGTGGAATATGCATGATTTTTAAAGATTTCAGTGAAACAGAAATTACTGGACCACGGGAATCCTGACCTTTATTCCAGCCCAGAGTACCCACACTGCAGCTTCCCTGGGCCTGGAGGGGAACCCCCTGCTGGGAGTGGGTGTGGTCTAGAGGCCTCAGGCTTTGGAAGACTGAAGAGGGGATCTGTGACTTGTTTGTCCAAGGGGCCGATGATGATGACTCCACGAGAGGAGGTGAAAAGGTGGGGTCTGGGTTGGGTTCCAATGCATTTTAATAGTTAATTAGGGAAGATACGATGGCCGCGTGGGAACTTCAACACCGCTCTCTTACCCTGTCAGGCAACACTGCCGGGCACAGCAGCTTCAGGAGGGATGGTCTTGAGTGGAAGAGGACATCCACTTTGTATGTGGAAGGGTTGTCCTTGCACAGGAGCAGAGAGATTGCATGTAAGAAAAGGGAGGCACATGGGCTGTAGAGAGAGGAAAGTGTGTGGGAGCATATACAAGTTCCTTCTAATTGCCTCTAGTTTCTGTTAAAATGAAGAGCAAAGTCATTAAAAGTGTGAGAATAAAGGATGAAGTGCTGTAGGTTTGAGGAGGGAGAGGCAAAATAGTTGTCTAGGAGAGCAAGAGAGGAAAGCGACTAGTCAAAGACAATAGAATTCTCTGGCAACAGTAAGAGTCCACTTGAGATTAACAGTCAGAGGTTGAAGTAAAATCTAACAGCCCATGTGTGTGTTTTCTTTCAGCCATCTTCCACAGTTCAGGGACCAGGAGTAGGCGGAAGTTTGGATCGATCTAAGAACAAGGTAGGAGAAAAGAACAAAGGAATTGGGGTGTGTGCACGGTGATGACTATCATGTCGAACCATTGAGTCTTAACTGAGGAAAGAGGTAACTCAGGACATGGGGAGGTGAAGGACAGATACTAAGTTTAATAGATGTGTATCCTGGGGCTGAAAATGATTAAGTTAAGATGGAGAGAGAGGATGTAGTGGTGGGAGTGTGTCTTGTCTGAAACTGACATTATGAGGAGGGTGCAGTTACTGGTAGTGATGATGTCTAAGGCGTGACTATAAGAGCAAGTAGCTGGCATGATGTGGAGGACAAGATCATGGGAGAAGCCAAGGTCCAGAGTCCAAGAGGTAGAATTATTGCAAATCTTCTCAATGATAATGAAATCACCAAAAAGTATGAGAAGAGTTCTATTGGAGGGAGTGACAGAATGAAGATGAGGATCTTCAAAGAATGATGAGAGGCAACTATGCAGTCTGTAATGACTGACACGTGGAGAGGTAGATTACGAATGGCTGAGCTTCAAAGGAAGCAAAAATTTTTAGGGAGGAAAGGGGACCATCTGGAATTGGCAGTGAGTACTCCAGCTGCATGAAGAACAGGTTTTATATAGAGTAAGGGGGTGAAGTTAATGTAAAAAAGACTGAGGATATAGGAAATTTTGCTGATGGCAATGAGTTCCAGAGGGTGTAGTAGAAGGGTTTTATTTTGGGAAGGATATGGATTGGGTACTTATTATACAGGGATGAGCAGAGTTGTATGGGGATGTGATTTAAAATGATGATTGGTATTGGGGCTTCTTTTGGTGACTGAGATAACATGGGCATACGTAATTTGCAAATGAAGAGAAATTTCCAAACAATTTACTGAGTTTCAAGTCTGGAGAAAATGGGAAAATATGGCTTGTGCATATGCGAAAGCGATTTCGTTGTACAGTATACCGCCATGACCAGTAGGTGGTACTGTTGGCCCAAGATAGTTTGGTTGCTGTTCAGCAGAGTGAGGAAGGGAGGAAAGGTTATGAGGGACATGAGGTAGTGAGTGTATCCACCAGCAGCTAAAATGTAAAGGATGCTGGTAGATTTAGATCTCTCTTTTTGAGAGTTCCTTATACAAAATCAATGTTCTTTAGAATGGATAAACAAGTGCTAATTCTTAGAAAGGACAGGACTTTTAAAGAATCTTGAGCAATAAAGACAAGTTTAGAAATACATGAAGTGCAAATGGCGATGCTTTAGCTTTTGTTTTTAATGAAAAAAATTCAAAACAGAGAAATTGATGAAATAGCAAGACTTACAGAGCACTGAAGACAATTCAGGATGCCACACCCTGGGGTTTCTCCCATTCGCCTCTGGGACAACCATGTGCACTAACCCTGGCAGGTAAATGTATGAGAAGTCACTGCTTAAATTCCGATATTTATCTGTACACACATGCTCTGTAAAAGGTGAATTCAGGTTTTGCTATAAAAACAAACAAAACCCCCCAGCCCCTCACTTCGCTCTTCTCGTGCTTGCTCTGGGGATTCAGAACACAGAGCTTGGACAGCCAGAGGCACAGACACTTCCTTTCCAGGAGGACAGGCTGAAAGAGGCAGATGCTGATCAGAGTCTATGAGCTTTGCATATTCATATTCCTCAGTTGTTCAGCATTGGAGATTTTCAGTAATGAGCATGTGACAACTCTAGCAGTCTTTATATAGCTTGGGGGTTTGCAATTCTCATGTTCTCTATGAAGAAATGACTCTTATCAAATCAGGAGGCTTCCCACCCCGCCCCAAATCAGCACTTGTACACTGAAGTTTTCAACATCACCCACAAGATTTTTAAGGGCTTGTCAAAAGAATCTTCATAGTCTCTAACCATGAATAAAAATGATTTCAGATATCATCACTATTGCACATTTTATTTCATGGGATTAATTTAATTGGTTGAGCTGAATAGTTAAGGGTTGTTAACTGGTTGCTAGGAGTAAAGATAAATGCTTGAAACTCTTCTTTAATGCTAGTACAGTTATACCTTAATGAAACAATCCTCTAGGGCAAAAAATAAAAAAAAACCGAACCCCCCCAAAACTCCTTTATAATAAAATTCAGCCACATTAAGAAAAATGTCTATAACTATCACATAAAGTTAATCTGCTTGGTGTTTATTTGCAGTTTAAAAATATCTTATGATTATCTCTGCCCACATCTTCTATGTGGGCAAATATAGTCAAAAGTTCATAATACTAGCCCTAGGAAAAAACATTTTCTAATCTTTTCTTGGACACATCATCTTGGTAGGCATTTGAAGGCCAGGTTATTATTTAAAAATTTGTAAAGGATTCAAAGGCCAGAGTTTATGAGCTAACCCTAGAGAAATTTTCTAGAGAGAATTTCTATTTCTCCTCTTAAGAATTACAAGAAAAGACCACTTTTCCCCAGCTGTTAGGTAGAGAATAAACCTTGACCTATTCCTTCCTTAAGGGTGACTCATTCTACAATAATGGAGGACATTGTAGAAGAATGGAGATCTTCAGCATTTTGTTATCATTTTTTTCTCTCTGTTGCTTAAACAATCCATTGCTCCCAGAGGCTCGTCTGTTGCTTAAACAATCCATTGCTCCCAGAGGCAGCGATGGCTCCTGGAGCCCATCAAGGGCATCCCTAACTCTCGCTAGCTGTGTCTGTCAACAGTTCCAGTGTGCAAGCAAGTCAGAGCAGTGTTTATCACAGTGGACAAAGTCACCTACAGTATTTGTTAAAAGTTCCTGGATCTTACCCCAGACCTGATGAATTAGGATCACTGGGGTAGGCTGAAAATCCGCATTTTACAAACTCAAGCATTGAATCTCTGCTAAATCCTCACCAGCTATTTTACCATCTTTCTGGCTGAAACCACTCATGTCTCATCTGGACTAAAAAAGCCTTTTCTGGCCATCTCTTATCTCTGCAGTCTATTCTCAGGCAGGGGCCAGACTTATCTTGCAGAATTTAAGGCAGGAAATAACATCAATCTGCTCAAACCCTGCCAAAGGCTTTGTTTTCAAGGCTTTGCCTTCAAGGCTTTGCATAATCTGGCCCCTTCTCCGCCCTAAACTTCATCACCTTCTACTCTTTCCCTTGTTCTCTCTGCACCAGCCAGCACCTGGCCTCCTTAGTGGTCCTAGAACAGCAGTTGATACGCTCAAGGTCTTGCAGATGCTTTCCCACCTTGCTAGCTCCCTCACATGCTTCAAAGATCGCCTTCTCCTTGAGGCATTCCCTGGTCACCCTATTTAAAATTTTAGTTTTCTTAATTCCTGATATTTGTTAGCTCCTAAATTTATTTTTCCTTTTTAGCACTTAACATTATCTCACATGCTGTACATTTTACTTATTTGTCTTGTTTATTCAGTCTCCCCTTCTAGAAAATCCATTAAGGGAGAATATTTTTTTCATTTTGTTTAATATTATATCCCATCACCTAGTAGGTATTCAATATATATTTGCTAGATATTGATTTTAAAATTTTTTGAAATGTCACCATTGATACTGCTTATCATAGTCGGTACACATTTCTGGAGAAAATCTCATTAAAGTAAGGAAATAAAAGCATTTCTTGCATTTGCAACATTTAGACTATTCATGTCAATCAACAGATATGTATTGGGAGTATGGAGTGGGAGTATGATGATCACAGAAAGTGATGATAACAGAATTCAAACTGCCGATGCTAGAAGTCACTGCTTTTATGAGTAAAATGTTTCAGGAAGCAGAACTTCTGTCCTAGTGGGAGGAAATAGCAGTAAACGAATAAAGACAGCACCTAATGCCATCAGGTGACGAGTGCCATGTGAAAGGAAATGGCCAATAAAGGAAAAGATAGCCCTGGTATGGATGTGCTATTTCAGACTGATGACCAGGGACCCTCTCAGAGGAGGTGACATTTGATTAGAGACCTCAAAGAAGTGAGGAAGGGAACCGAGAGAATATGTGTGGAGAAAATGTTCTAGGCAGAAGAAACTGCAAGGACAAAGACCCTGAGGCAAGTGTGTGGCTGGGGTGTTGGGGTGACCGTGGCAAAGCCAGGGAGGCTGGAGCCCAGTGTACGCGGTGGAGGGGGAGGGGAGGGGCTGTGGTTGCAGAGGGAAGGAAAATCGGGTCAGATTATCACGGGATTAGCAGAGTCTTATGGACATGCGCGCTGGGGTGAAGAGCCATGATCTGGGCGAGACTGGAATAAACCCGGTAGGTGACGTGATGAGATTATTCCTGCTGGATTCTTGGGCAGACAAAGGGAAGCCATGAGGGCGTTGATGAGAAAGTCAGGGCTCTTGCCCGTAGCAGGCAGAACTCTGTGGGCTCGTGGTTGAGTTATTCTGATGGTGCCGAATGTGGTGGCATGGCGTCAGGGGCCCATAGGGACTTTGAAATAATCAGTTTATTAAATGACCCCCCCCCCCAGTTAGTAATAGGCAGAGGGAAGTTCTTGGTGGCCTTTCATCAGTATGGAAAAATTCTCCTTCTAAAAGGAAAATGTAACAAATATTTTCCCTGTTATGCTTAACATCACTTTCAAGATCACACACATCACTCTAATAACTGAAGGATCAGATTGATTTCTCTAGAAAGGAAATGAGTGTTCTACAAAGTAGGTAATCAAAGTGAACTTTAAATTAAAAAAAAAAAATTACCCAAGATTTTTGGTTTTGTTGGCTTGGAATTTGGGTGACAAATTAATTGTGAGGTGGCTTTGCATGAATTTCATTGACAAGATGACGACTTTTGATGGAAAACATTCGTTGACTTATTCAAACGGAGCCATCCTAGAGACCAGCTTGAGGGGCATCTCCTCACACAGGAAGATTATTTCTGTCGCCAGCTGACCTCCCCCAGGTGCTGGTGCTGACCGCATCACCTGGTGGTTTACTGTCCATCGCTTCTGCGAAGAAAACATTAGTGAGAAACTGAGGAATTTAAGGCCATGAATATGGTTTACTGTCCATCGCTTCTGCAAAGAAAACGTTAGTGAGGAACTGAGGAATTTAAGGCCATGAATATCTTTTTTCCAGGGAGTGACATTTGCGGGCGGGGGGGGGGGGCGGGAAGAAAGCACTTGAGGGTAAGAGAAAATGGGTATTACGTCTCTCCTTCTTTCCAAATCAGAAACTGTTTCAATCTACCTTTTCCCTCATGAGTCAGAAAAATAAAGTGATACAAAATCCAGTCTATTCCTATGCCTCGAGGCATGACTATAACTAAACCATTAGGGGATGCAAATTGAATCCTCTCTGACTAAAATTCAGTGTATAACATAGTGTTTGGGCCACATGCAGAAACCACCTATTCATAAACCGGCTGTTCTCTGAGCATTCATGGGCAGGCTCTGCTCAAGCATGGAGAAAAGTTTGACTCACGGGATAATTAAAAATAAAGTGACCCTTTAAAATTGTCCGTTAACAGACAATAAACTGAGAACAAAATCAGTTTTAGTCACTGACTTTTTAAAAATGAGACATTTCATTAACTTAATAGTTTATGAAAAGCATTGCTAGCGGTGGGATGTAGATTGCTCATGTCTCACCTCGCTGTTTGTGAGCCTGGAATTAAATGACTGTTCAGCTTGTTCCATGCAAATGATATTGAAGCATTCATGTTCTGGAAGCTGCTGCAAGAGCTTGCAAAAGCAAAGGGCAGCAGTATGATGGCTCCTCAAAAAAATTTAAAGTAGAAGTGCCATCTGACCCAGCAATTCCACTCTTGGATATAGACCCAAAAGAACCGAAAGCAGGATCTCAGACACACCTGAGATATTTATACACTCATGTTTCTTTAAGATACAGTCATTTCCTTTGCCCCACCTTGAAGCTGATCTCCAAGGACAAGGGGAAAGTGCCGCCCAACCGATTCTCCAGTTTCCTAACCAACATTTCTTCACTAGATGTTATATTCTAGTGTGAGCTGTTATTAGGAAAATGGGACCAGTGAAAAAATAAGTGACTTTTTCCCCTCTCTGAACGTTTTAGAGACAGCGTCGATGGACTTTGTTTGCCCCACACAAGAGAAAGACACTCAGTGTGTGTGTGTTCAGAAGACAGACCTCTATCAAGCATCCTGCTTTAAGAGAGAACTCGCCAAATAAGCAGCCTTGCGGTAAGAGCAAGCTACCCATCCGTTCCATAGAGCCAGAGATTCCATAACTAGTTAAACTTGAAACCGGTGATGGGAGATATTATTGTTCTTATATTTGAAACACTGCCCTGGGAAGAGATTTCGTGGTCCTGGAACAGTAGAGGGGAGGCAGGTAAAAGTTAGTCCTTTAAGCTTGAGGGATTTACTGACAGCAAATAAGAGACCCTTTAAGAAGAAAAGCTCAGAAGTTTGGGGTCTTTGAATATTAGAAGCTTCGAGTGTGTTGAATCGCTGACACCCCAGACTTTCTATGGCCGGTTGCTCAAAATATTTCTCATTATAAAAACTACTTAAGTATTATTTAAAAAAAAAAATCCTGTCTGTTCAGGTTTATTTACAGAGGTGAATAATATTTCAATATGTTTGTAAAAGCCAAACGCTTGGCCCATGGCCTTGCTGGGTGTGGATGTCACCGTGCCCCCCTTCCCCCCACAAAGAGAAATATCTATCTCACTTATAAAGAGAAGCTTTCATTTTAGGCTCTCTGCAAAAGTTTAAAATAGAGAAATATTATTTTCCTTAGAAGGTCTGATAAATAATTCAGACCAGCTATAAATCTTAATGAAAAAACTTTTTTTTTTTTCTTTTCTGTAAGTCTCAATCCTCTGTCTCTAATAGAACATGGTTGTTCTTTGGCTGTTCCACCTCTAACCACAGTACTTTCTGGAACGGCCTCTAATTTTCTTTCATTTCTCACCCTCAATCTTCGTGATTCTAGTGAAATCCATGCCACCTCTGATGCCTTTCAAAGTCTGGCCAGTCAGACCAGGGATACTCATTTGTTCAGGATGAACACATGATCCCAGTTTGGCCACTTAGAGACAATAAGGTTAATTCAAGGACATTGGTGTCATAGTACATTTGCAAGCAAGTGATCATTATAGATAACTGGAGCTTAATCTTGCTTGGAAAATTCTGGTAACAAATGCAGGATACCTGCCTCAGAATTATCCTACCCTAAGGGCAAAAAAACCTCTGCTATATGTACCCCAGTTCCTATCAGTCTTTGGCTGAGAGCTACTGGTGGTGGTGGGAGGTATTCATTGATTCCTTTGCCTCTTGGACTTGGGTGATCAGAGAAGACCCTCAGGCAAAGAAATGCATGTGGAAGTTGGTCCTGTGTGCACCAAAATAGTAAAGGAAAAGGGGATTTGGGTAGGGTACTGACCCATATCATCTACTACAATAAATATGATCTTTGTACAATATCTTATTTCATTTTATCATAAACTCTAAGTAAATGCCACTTACTGATAATATTCATTCATTCAATAAATATCTATTGTATCATGTACTAAGGTACATTCACTGTGCTAAGTGCTGGGAATAAAACAAAACAGAACATCCCATTCCTCAAGGAGCTGACAGTCTATAACAGATACAGACAAGGAAGCAAGAACTCATGTGCTAATGATAGGGAAGGTATGGGGTGCCGGGAAAACATACGAGAGAAGAAGCTAACCCAGAAAGTATTTCCTAAGCGCCCTCCCCAGTTTCCAGCAGCAGGAATAAAAAAATTGCAGAGAGAGGAAGATGACAGAGGTGGAAGGGAAGTGGAGATGTTCTATTAATGAATTGTATACTATGTGCACATATTATATATTTAAAAACTTAACTTTTTAAAGGACTAATCTATTTTAAAAGAGTAAATCAATATAAGAATAAAATTACCGACTGTTGTGATCTGAGACTGTAAAGTGTGGATAAGGAGATTTGGGGACACAAGTTCATTTTGGGTGATGAGGATACATGACACATGAAGGCATACCTGGAATGCAATAGCATCTAGCAAGGTTTAACCTCACATATTGTACCCTGGCGGTCCAAGGACAGGAGAGTCAGGTGTGTAGCAGCAGGAAGTACAGAGAGCGGAGTCCAAGATGAAGTGTCTGTCATGTGTCTCCAGGGTTGTTCTGGGAAGAGGCTGCACAAACAGGCCATCAGCATCCCTGGGACCCCTCACAGGGTGTCGGAGGATGCTCAACAGACAGTTACTGCCTTAAGTGAATTCTCTTTGACATGGACAAATTAACCTATCACAGCTCAGTAACACGAATCATTAAGAATATCCTGGCTCCAATTTCACACTCATTAAATAATCCTCTGATTATAATCTGGCTTCCCGTGTAGATAATCCTGCGAAACAGAGTAGGCCCTCTTAGTAAACTTTGATAATTATACATTTAAGTAAATGCATTGGCTCTTCTCTGCTTGGTTAGTGTGACTCGGGGCCCCTAAACTTATTACCTGAGATAAGCTGACAAAAATCACATTTCTTGACCTACAGAGCCAAGCACAGGACTTGAAGTACACTGGCCCCACAAAGATAAGTGCTCTGTGCGGCCTACAGTCACATTTCTATTTCGTTTCATTCTAACTACAAGTACACGCCCAGAATTTTGAAGGTATGTGTTGCTGTGATGAAGTTCATTCAACTCAGGGCCACCCCATTGCTCAAATCAGAGGCCACTGTTTGGGCAGAATCCGCGTTCCCACCTCAGGATTTAATCGGTGTTAACAGAGGACGAGCAGGATGAAAGTCATGGAAGAGTGTTGACGGGTTGGGACAGATAGCACAATGAGAAAGAAGATGAAAAACTTAAGAGATCAGGCCTTGGTGAGCCCAGTGGGCCTTGGTTAGCAATGTGGACTTTATTCTTAGGTGCTGGCAACCCATGTTTCACCAGAAAGGTAGTAAAGTTATTAATACTTTAAAAAAGTAGTTGGAAACATTTTGCTTAAAGTGAAAACCCAGAAGACACAGCCTTACTAATGCACGACAATGCTGTCTACCTTTGTAATCCTGTCTTCTTCAAACATTTTCAATCCAGTCTTTTAGGAAAATGTATTGCTGATTTTATCAAGACATTAATTCAATTCCTTTCATCATATGCTTACTGAACACCTATTATGTCTAGGTCATTATAGAGAGTACAAAAATCAATTAGATATGATCTCTTTCTATACAATCTAGGGCCACAAGAGTAGCACAAACAGGATCTTATTAAGACATGGGGCAGAAAGACCTAGTTTTAAATAATTTTACCAAATTAATTTACTTTTTTTCATTTTGCTGAAATACATTTATTTCCCAGTAGGAGATCTTGGGAGCGAGAAGGAAAAATTCCCACACCTAAAAACTGAAATCTAAAGAAACTTCAGCATCCTTCTGACACAGAATGTCTCCCCAACCTCCCATTTATGCCACCTGTAAACAGAGCCCTTCTCAGCCAGTACCTGCCACCGGTGTGCGCAGACCCAAGGCCCTTCATACACCTCCCACTCACGAGGTGTGAACTCCTGGGCCCCAGCTCTCACTGCTTTCATGCCTGCAGCTGTTGTTGGAGTTTCCTCCTGCCCCACAGCATGCTACCCAGACGCTGCTTCTCTGCCCAGCTCTGATTCTCTCCTACATCACATCTAGGGGTAAAGAAATTCTAGTTTGGTGGCTGCTCCAACCTTACAGGGAATTGGACTCTGGACTGAGAAAGATTCACAGCTCAATCAGTGCTCAGGGTTTGGAGAAGATTAGGGCAAGCAGGTAAACTCTGATTTCTTAGGAGTAATATTGGAGCTGCATTTAGGACTTCTGTAGACTTCCTGAGCTTCGCCAGGAATGATGTAATAAGGCCAAGGGTTGGAATAGACCCAAGTTAAAATCCCAGCTCTGCTATGCTATTTATAAGCTGCATAACTTCCAGCAAGTTACTTAGCCTCTTTCAGCTTTAGTTTCCTCATCTACAAAATGGGATTAATTTACATACTTCATAGTATTTTCTGGGAGATTAACAAATCATTTTCTGGGAGATTAACAAATCACCCAATACATAGTAGCCACTTTATAAATGCTGACTTTAATTATTGTCTTATACAGAAACGCAAATGAGATTTAAACCAATTTTGGGGACACTGATTATTTATAAGTCGGGACTACCTATAATCAATAATTCACTAAAATTTTATCACTCTTAAACAATATTTATTGATTAAAAAACTGTTTACTGTGGGACAGCCTTTTGAACCTTTTTAATAAAACAGATATAAACTTAATTAAAAAAATACAACAGATAGCTTTCAATAACTATTAACTTAGAGGTAATCATAAAATGCAAAATAAATACTAAAGAGATAGATAGATACAGATAGGTAGACAGATGGAGGTAGATACTATATGCAACAAGGGAGTATATTCATAGAGAAACTGAATGTTTATTCTCTACCCTAATACAGCAAAAATGAAAAAAAAAGAAGCCTGTTTTCACAATTATTCTAATTCTCTAACATACTTTGTAGTGTCAAGAATGGAAGCTGTAGATATTTAATCTTACCTTAAAGCTGACACTAACAGGCACACGAAAGCATGTGCTTTTAGATTGCAGGTTCTCCGGGGAATGCTCTTCTTCCTATGCCACATCATGGCCCTTCGGTTCAGTTGCCTACGTTGTGGCCTGGCTCCTTTCCTCTCACATGAGGGTAGCTGAACACTGAGTCCACAACCTTGGGTCTCTCTCTGGGTGAAGAAACAAACCCTACAGGATTTTTGTGAGGATCAAAGGGAAATCCGTTTTAGGTGCTACTACTGTGCCTTGACACGTAGAGACCTCAGTTAACATTAGCTATTATTTATCGTAACTTGCACTGAAACCAGCTGCTTTGTACGAGACAGTACTACGATTCCATCCTACGCTGGGAAGCAACGGCACCTACTGGTCTCACTGCATCCAATCCATCAACCTCAGCCGCCATCATCGCTTGCCTGGACCAGGGCCAATGCCTCCTCACTGGTTTCCTCATATCTACTTTTGCCCTTCTTATCCTCCATTCTCACACAGAAGCCAAAGTTATCATGTTAAAGCAAATCAAGATAATTTGGGGCTGGGGCAAGTGGAATAAAGCTGTTTTAAAGTGCTTCTGTTAGTTGAAAGAGGGGTTCGTATATTGATTAACTTTAAACGTTTTCAAGTTGTTAAGTAACCATGGTAAAATTTCAAGGTTTACTACTAATAGAATAGAAACAGAGTAAATAATGATGAAGAGAAAACAAAGAAACAGAAAATAATAAAGTCAATTTTAAAAAGTAAAAATGTAACAAGCTGGCACTCTATATTAATATCACACAATAGAATATATCTTAAAAATCATTTTTAGAATAAGAGATATTATGATAAAATATTTCAAAATAGTGATATAGCAATTCTTAATAATATGCCTCTAATAATAAATTTATTCTAATAATTTATTTTATATATTTAATAAATATATAAAATGTATTAAATTATAGGAGAAACTGATAAATGCACAGTTATTATGGGAGATTTTAACACCTCTCTCCTAATGACTGACAGGTAAAATGATGAAAAATCAGCAAACAAATAAGACCTGAAGAACACAATTAACATGCTTTATTTAATAAACACGTAAGTCTGAACCCCAAAATTAGTCTAAACTCTCTGCAAAACTTATTCATCATTGGCTGCTCAGGCTTAAAAATTACCCCCAAAAAAAAAAAAAAAAGAAAAGACAGCTGTCATGCCAATATCAGATGGGTACAGAGCAGAGCAGGTAACACTGAGAGACTGGAGAGGCTGTTCTGATCTGCAATCAGTTCACCAAGGTGAGCAAGAAGCGCCAGAGACCTTTTCTATCCTAGTCATCAGAATTATCTTAGGTGCTTTGTTGGCTTTCTCAATACTTTTTGAAGGTACTTCTGGCATTGTGTGTGGTGCAGTACCTATTGATCGATAGGTTTCCTCTTTTATTTTCCAGGCATTGCCAGAAACGGTGATAGATAGTCCTTAAAAACAATGTTTGTATAGCCTACTCTTTTTACTATTTGGTTGACATGTTTCGTGAAACTTTAGGTTGAAAAGGCAGATTTTAAGAGAATTCTGGTGTGCATAGTTGAATGACTAGCATGAAGAATATGCAACACTTTAAACCTCCATTTTTAAATCTTACTTCTAGTGGGAGCCACATTGAGAAAGTTTTAAGTCCTTAAATATGTTCTCAGTACCTAAAACACGTCTACACTTCAAAAAACCTCTATAATATACAACTAAAGTTGAACTTCTTAAAGATGCATTCTGCTTCTGAAATACAAGATTCTTCTTTTTTTTGTGTGTATGTGAAAGACATGGATCATGTTACTAATAATCATTTCTATACATATACCCACCAAATTCTCCCCATTGTGGAAAACGCTTTCTCATCAGCAGGGACCTTTAATGCCAATATGAAGAAACTAAAATTATGAATAATGGGAAAAGTCTTCCACACGGTGCTAGGTTTAAAGATGTCTTTCTCTTCCTATATATATCCATGGAAGACCACAAAACCCCTAAGTTTCAGGAAGCATACTAGAAGGGGAGATGGTCATGGAAAAAGAGTGAACAGCAGAAATCAGGGTCAGGATTAGAAAAAGAGAAGGCAAAAATCAATGAACTCTGCCAAGAAACAGAAAGCCTACCACCTAAGGAAAGACCTTAGAACTGGTGCAATCAAAGTGACTCTAGCTTTCCACAATTAGCGAATAAATAGTAGTATTCAAAAGTGGCCAGACAATTGTGGGGCGAGGAAATTGAGGAATAAAAGGTGAGAGAGACACAGAACTAGGACAACGAGCCGTGAAGGAGATCCCCACTGCAGTGGTTCATAAATGACCATACCTGTAAGATGGGGCTTGGAGATAAACTATAAGCAACACTGGATACCATTGTTGATTTTGCTGAAAATAAACTGCTAATCCATAAGGGTGCAGTCATTTTACCCATTTGTTGCCTCAGTAAAGGACTAAGCAGACACACTTCCCTTAGATGTTAAGTTGGTGATCTGGGAGGTCTGGTCTGCTATTTGAATCCTCGGACACAGAAAGAAAGCCATGGTCTTTGTAAAGTGGCTCTCCAGCCCTGATTTCTGGTTAGGTGATTCATCTCATCAATTGACACACATAGTAAATTGTGCGCCTGAAGTATTTAGACTAACTCTCTCAGGAAACAGACTGAGAGGATATGTTGATGTTTTCTGAAATGTCCCACATTATGTTGTGTATCTATACATTTAAGCAGAGTTTCTTTAAATTTTAGTATATAATACATTTCTGAAGTGCAGAAAGTCAGTCCATCAAATGTCAGTGTTTCGGTTCTCAGAAACATGGTTAGCCAACATACACTCTATTTTTCTTTCACTAAGAAACCGAGATAGTAGTACTACTTTATATCACTGGAAATGAATAAGAATTACTTGATTAAAATTAATTCCATAAATAAAAAGTCTAGGGGGGAAAAAAGCTACATCATCCCAATGGTAATTTCAGCATGAAAGCAAGATTACCTAAAATTGAAAATGTCCTATTGAATTTTTGAATGTATAATTTGTTGTCATTTTAGAAAGAAGGAACCAGAAACAAGCTGTCTTAGGCTCCTCGGAATGTTCCTGTCTGCTGGCTACAGCTGATGCTTTTTCTTACCCTCTGACAACGGGAATCTGCATTCAAGCAAGGCGTTCAGAATTCTGTGTTAACAAGACGTAAGTGAGACCAGGGGCCCCTCTTCTCCACAGTTAAAGTTTATAAAATACCCTGCAGATGCAGAGCGTGCCAGAGGAAAAAAAGGAGAGGCGCCATGTGGAATAAGCTAATAATTACTTATAGTCCTAATCAAAGGCTCGCATTTCACATGCAAGGTTTACCACTGTGGCCCACCCGGGCCCTGAAGCTATTTTTCTTTTTCAAATTAGGAATTTGCTGATCAAATCAAATGCTGATTCTGTATCTAAAATGATATGTTTTCTCTTTGTGCAAGTGATTAGATCCCTCTAAGAAACTAATCGCTGCCATTTTAAATTGCACAAGTAGCAAAAGCAGTTTCCTTAAAAAAGAATTACGGTTATATCGCTCATATTTTTTCACCATTTTAAAGCCATGTTTTCCTTTAGCTCTGTTCAATCCATAAAAACGGCAAAGAATAATTGAATGAATAAGGCCAACGAGGGTACAATTTAAATGTTTCCTTTTGCAAGTGTGTTATATCTCATCAATCTTATATGCATGTTAGATACATACATGTGTGTTGAATTATTGAAGACAATGCTTCAGTATTGTCTCCGGTTTTACATATTGCCTGTGCACAGGTTTAAATTCAATTGGCAATAGGTCAACTCTCTGCCGTTTTACCAAGAGACCTAAGTGTTAGCCTCTTTTTTGTCCTGTCCGCCCTAACAAGGAGGTAGAATAAACAGCAATCGCATTACATGGCCACTTCTCCATTGTCTCCTTGGAGATGTTGGACTCCACAACTAGAGATCCACTTTAAGGGACTCTATCAAAATGCAAATTTGAGCAGAAAAGGTGTCTCTTGACACCTGCCTGATACAGTAATAAGTCGATTACACCTTAATGTGAATGGATGTGTCTGACTCTTTCTTGAGAGCTGGTGTGAGGAGGGTTCAGTGGAACAGGATGGCCCTGGGAGAGGGATTGGGGCGATCAGGAGAAAGAATGAGAAAAGGCAGAAGATGCCGACAGTTCTTTTAAAGAGGTGTACAGGCCCTTTTCCCACGGAAAATGCCTTTATAGGGGAATCTTCAGTGAACGAAATGTGCTGCCCTGGAACCTCTTTGTTAGTGGGGAATAATGAAAAGCTGCCAACTGCTGCAACCCCACGTGTTTGTCTCAGAAAGAACATCTCCTGTGACTTCCACTCCCTTTTTGTGTTGCCAGAAAAGAACTGGCCAAATGGTAGGGACAGTTATTTGGCAAGAGACCGAAGTTGCCAGAGGAATGAAGAATGAAAACAAGCAAAATTAAAATGAATTTACCACCTGGGGTTTTCTAACATCCTATCTGTAAGGGGAAGGAAATTTTAAACTTGCCCTTAAAGAACTAGTGCCAACTGGAATCACATTCTTGTGTGTGTGTTTGTGTGTTCACTAGGATAAAGCTTCCATCACTTAATGGTTTCACAACACCTACATGATCTGTTTTTGGGTTTTACTCTTGCACAAAATGAACTGAAATTTAAGGGAACATTTATTGCTTTATATTGCTATTCTGATGCTATAGTACTTCTTTTCCAAATTACTTATGCTCAAAAGCATATTCTAAAATACAGCACTAGTGCCTGTTGAAGAGTCAAAAATAACTTTCAGGGGAAGTAAATAAGAACATAAAGATATTGCTGAACATATTTAAATTTATTGGTAAAATTGGCCCTGGAAATAGTCTCTATCCTAGGCTTTAACTAGAACACATTTTTAATGCCTAAATTCTAAATCTCAGACAATAGATTTGTGTCCAAGTGGCGGTACATAAAACACTAATCCCACATTGGAATCGCAAATAAAAATTCACTGCATGTGCTATCACTATTGATTAATTTAAAATTTTTGTTTCATCTGCTATTTTCTGAAAAAATTAAAAGGTAAAGCAACTATTCACACCTATAGATATTTGGTGTGACTATCTCTCAATTATATCCAATTCTATAAAATCATTGAGAAATACCAAACATTAAAAACTTTTGAAAATGCCCATTCATATATTAATCTTTGATAAACATCTAAATACCATACACTAGCTAATAATTATCCCTGTAATCTGAACAAGAAACCATTTAATTATATAATTATTTTCTTGAGACAAAAACACTCAAAATGTTACTGGTAGAAATGGCAACTGCATCTTTACAAACTTTCCAACTATTTTCAGGTTCATCTGGGCCAGTCGCTGCCAGAAATTTATAGATTTCACATGCTATAGTTGATCCATGTTTATCTGTAAGGTTGTGGAGATGGTATGGACAGTTGACTGGATTGTCTTAAAAGCTAACTCAGAGAGACAGAGGATTTCTTAGAAATGGTCTTTTGTGAAAACTAAAAAAACCTGAAATTCGATAAAGGAAAATGGATTCTGAGCTACAGCTAGAAATGGCATAAGTCAACAGCCTTGACTAATGCAATATGGGTGAATAGTCAGTGACTCTTGCTAGAAGCTAGACCGGGCTGAGGCTATTTCAAGTCCTGATGGTCCTGATCTTGGGCCTTCAGATGTGAGACCCTTCTGAGCATATGCTAGGATTTTCCTGTGGACTGCACATCAGCCACAGATGTTACTAACCAACTCAGTGAAAAGGTTAGCTCCGTAGCTAGACTGCCTGGCTTTGCTATTTACTCACTATAGGTCTTTGAGCAAGTTTGTTAACATCTCTGTGTCTCAGTTCATCTTCAGCAAAACAAAGGTTAGAGCAGTTCACCTAGGAAAGGCCCCTTTTTATCTAGAATTTTAGTTCTTCCAAAGTTCATTGCTTCTGACGTTCTCCAATATTTTCAAAATTTTAATTTTTGTAATTATCTTTTTTATTTAAGTTGTTGCAATGGGAGCAAAGGACTGCTCCACGGGGTATTTTAGAGAATCATCCGATGTTAGATTCAGAAATACCATCAATATTTTTACATGAGCTAGTCCTGGTAGGCTCCTCCAGCAAGCATGCCACCTTCTGAAATCACTAGATAAGAAGCAATCACTGGTCTCTATGTTTAAGTATCCCAACCACCTTAAGAAAGCTTTTCCAAAAATTCTCTCACCATCCCTTTCAATTGGGGCCTGAAAATTCTGAAGCTTAACAAGTATCCATCCAAGAGGAAGACACCCTTCTTTTCTTGTGGACTCCCTAAATAGCCACAAGTGATTCTCACCCCGGATATAGCAGGTTTTCTTCAGTTTTGAGTCACAAACTGTCCTCTCTCAAACTAGCTTTCACAGCAGCTAGTACAGCGTCAGCACTCAAAAAACACTCAATTATTTAATAAACAATAGAGATGAATAAAGAAACTCACCTACATGCCAATTGCACAATAATGAAATTAAATTTTAACTGTGACTGAATTTAATTTTAGATTTTATCTGGACTTAACATACTTGGTCTCACATTAAATATATGTGTTTCTAGAATCAATATAAAAATGATTGGTTTTTCTACATGGGAAAACCATGTAGAACAAATTAAATTAATAATTCAAGAAAGTCATTTACATTAATTTGGCAAATTAATTTACAGATTAATAATTATTGGAAAGGGTGAAAATTAGGAGTCTGAAAATATATGCCTTCTTGTTTTCTCTCTCAGCTTCTCAGGGAGCATCTTGATTCAGCTCTAGGCAAAGAGAGGCAATCTGGATTGTAGTTGCAATGGTTTAGGCCATATTTAGAGGATCATTCTGTGGGATCCCCAGCCAAGTATGTGAGTCAAGACTGACTCTTCTGTATCAGCCCATGAGCTTTTTCCCATTTCAGAGACATACTATAAAATTTAGAAGGCAAAATATATCCTTCTCAAGTTAATTAAGTAGCATTTCTAATTTATAAATATTCACTGTGGCTAGTGATAGTGAGTGAATTTAGCTGATCGTTTAGCTGATGGATCACTTATTTACAAGCAGTTTAAATAAGAGATGTAATGATTCTTATATGAAAAATATATGCAACCTGGGAAAGTTATATCTGTTTTTAAATCTGTACACACATATAATTCTGGTAATAAGGGGAAAAAATGCTCATCAAAGACAATTTGGAAAATTAAAATATCTCACAATGCAACAATTAAAACTAAATACTTACTTTTTACTATTTTCTGTGCATCTATATACTTTTGAACCAAAAATATTGTTTTAAATCGTTTGCTTTTTCTTAAATAGCATATTTTCCCATGCCATTAAATATTCTCTGAAACATGATTATAGTGGCTGAATACTATTTAATAATATGGCTGTACTACAGTTTATTAAACTATTTCCGTTATTGGACATATAGATGTCTGTAGTTTTCACGCTTGTAAATCACACTGCCTTTTATCTTTGTGTGCATTTTTAAAATTGTTTTCTTAAGAGAAGTTCCTAGAAGTAAGATTCATAGGAGGAAATGAACTCTTTTAAGGCCCTCAATATATCTCAATATATTAATTTCCCAGTTACATTTTCACCAGCCAATTGCACTTACTCTAATGAGATGACTATGTCCTTGGACATATTTATCTCCTTGAAAAAATACACAACTATTTTTGTGTGTGTTTATGTATGTAGATGGCATTATATTTCAGACTTTGCTCAGCTTTTAATCAACTTTTTAAGGTCTTTCTATATTGTCGTAAGAGTCCACTTTTCTAATAGGTTTCTTTTCATGTTAGTTTGCAGGGGAGCCATGTGTAGCCTAGTTTTTCCTTTGTAATTTTTAGCCAATGCAAATGTTTTCTCTCAGTCTGTTGTCTGCTTGTTAACTTTAGATCAGCTACTGGAAAGATTCAGAAGAGAACAAGCATTAGTAAGATGTTAATGCAAACATGCACATCATTTGCTATCATAATCCTTTCAGTCAGTCTGTGAATATATATCAAGCACCTACTCCATACGTGATGCAATGAGAAGCATGTTAAGGCCACAGGAGGAATTAAACATAGACTCTCCCTTCAAGGATCTCACAGTCTCACCTACGAGATCAGACAAGAAAAAATATACATACACAAATGGGAAGTAAGAAATTTCATAAGTGAAATATTAATAAAGTGATATGGGTCCGTAGAGGTTGGGTTTGAAGGTAGAGCAGTTATCCAGGTGGAGAAATCGAATAAATTGTTGGAATCTGAAACTGACTTTCAGAAGAGGTCAGAGTCCTGTAGTTTGGGGAGGAATTTGGGTGAGAATTAGAAGCTATATAGTTGATGAAATTTGCAAGGAAGAAACAAAAATGGAGAGTTGGTAGATCCTTAGGTAATCACTACTTTAAAAAAAATAGGGGGGGGGGGGACGAGTGGCAGAGGAAAAGAAAAAATGCCAGTGTTTCACAATGTAGATGTGCAGAATACTCTTGACTTGAGGAAAGGAACCATATTGAATATGCTCAGGTGTAGATACTGAGTATGTTTTTCTTTCAGAATATATCCATTTTAAGGATACAAGGTAAAAGTGATGTGAAACTGGTAGGGGAAGCCTGGTCGCAAAAATTTGGGTCTCCTTGAGCAAGGTAAAGCATTTATCCAATAATAACTAATTCTCAGCCTCTCTGAATGGATCTTTGAGTTAATGGATAAATGATATATAAGCCTATATTTTTGATATAGCAGCCTTGGGGAGATGGTCCATTGGGGATCTGGCCTTGTAGGAAAAGAATATTAAGAAAGGACCCAGCCTGGCTTAAAGGATGATTGTGCCGAGGCTGGCATATCCTGCCCTTACATAACATATGCTAAGACCAAGCCAATCCATTTTAAGAATGGGAGAATTGCCAGCCCTCACATTCTGCAACGATTATTATTAATGTTGTATTATTAGCCAATATTTATTAAGTGTTTATTACACACAAGGAGATATGCTAAGCTTTTTACATACGATGTGCCATTTCATCCACTCAATTATCTGGGAGAAGAATATGCTAATAGTATCTGCATTTTTTCAGAGGGGCAAAATGAGAATTGGAGTCAATAAACTGGTAGAACTGGCACACAAATCTAAGTTTGAAGCCCACGCTTTTGGAAAAAGTGCCACAAAATGTGTGAACTAAAAGGCCATTGGTATCCTAAGAGGAACGTCATCAGTAGAGAGTTAAGGAGAGAAATAATCTTTCCAGAAATTAAGAAGTGATTGGGTGGTGAGAAGATAGAAACCGTAAATGCAACTGCCATTTCCGAAAGTTCATGGCCAAGGGAAGGGAGACATTGGAGGTAAGAGATTTAAAGGAAGTTCTTGTTTTATTGAAATGTGATGGCCAAAGCATCTTGAATATATTTGTAAGGTAAGAAGAGAGAGACTGGAGAGGAAACATTGAAGATGCACGAAAAAGAGTAAATTGATAGACGGAGGTTCTGAAGGATGTGAGAGGGTAAGAAATCATGAGCACATGAAAGAGTTAACTTGAGGGAGGAGGTTAACCTTTACGGGAGAATCAAAGGAGAAGGTGTTGGGTGAAAACACAGAGGAAAAAAAAATCGCTAGATGGCAGTAGAAAAGTCAAGGGAATGTGTGATAGTAAATTATTTTCTTAGTAAACCCTGAGGTTTATATGCTCAAAGGTTTATATGGGTGAGGTTATATGCTCAAAGTCATGATGGCAGAAGTGGAAAATGTTTGCAATAGACTCTGTAGGGAATGAGATGGAGGGTGAATGAACGATGAATAAAATGGATACTGAGCAGTAGAGAAAACAGTATTAAGGCTGGAGTATCAGTCAGGGTTTAGCTGCAGGTAACAGAAACTACATTCCCTGTTTTGGGCAGAAGCAGATCGAATACAGGTGGATGCTTACCAATCTCTGGCAAGGCTAAAGCAGTGGACTCCAGGCTGGACTTCCCAGAATGACTCCCAGAACCACAGTGCAGAACTAGCTGGCTACGAAAGCCGTGAGCTCCACCAAAATAGAAAAAGGGGAACGAGGAAGACACTGGTGAAACTACAGACATCGGGAATATCCCATCTTAGTGGCACAAACTGTTGGCTCTAGGAAGTACCACTCCTCTCAGATTGGCACCCACGGAGAACACGTGCTTGCTCTGGAAGAAATGTCAGCTGAACCAAACTGTAGCGATGTTGCTGGTTTTCAGTCTATTCCAGGTTCTTTACTCTTCAAGGGCCACTAGAAGTTCAGGGACCACACTTTGAATAACACTGCCATAGACCATGAGTTCCTTGATGGCAAAGAACCTGCTTGCTATTAGTCATTTCTCTGTAACTGGTCCCCCAGGTATATGGACACACTAATGTTTATTAAACAAGAAAGGGCTGGAAGAGATAAGCCTCAAATGACAGGAATGACGTTAAGAAAAACTCTTTTCTCAGTTTTTCTAAATTTTTACTTAAAAGACTTTAAATCCACAAAGAAATCAAAGGAATACCCTTGTACCTTACCAATTGTTATCCTTTTTGTCACATTGCTATATATCTTTATAGACACAAACACTCATACACACTTTCACATAACATCAAAGTCCGAAATTCATTTAACATATGAAATTCATATAACATAAAATTAACAATTTTAGTGTACAATCCAGTGGCATTTAGCACATTCACAATGATGTGCAATTGTCACCTCTATCTAGTTCCAAAATGTTATTACCCCAAAGAAGACTCTGTACTCATTAGTCATTCCAGTACCCTCTCCTAGCCTCTGGCAACCACCAGACCACTGTCTGTCTCCACAATAGAATCATACGATATGCAACCTTTTCCGTCTGAATTCTTTCACTTAGCATATGTTTTAGAGGTTCATCCAAATTGTAGCATTTTTATCGGCTGAATACATCCCCTCAAAATGCATGGGTTGAAATCCTAACCTCCAGTTCCTCAGAACATGACTGTATCTAGAGATAATAGAGAGGCAAATTCAATTAAAATGAGGTCATTAGCATGGGCTCCAACCAACATGACTTGTGTCCTTACACAGGAAGGATATTAGGGGTAATACCAGCAAGGTGGTAGAATAGAACGCCCAGACTTCCTTCCCCACACAGACACACCAATTCAACAACAATAGAAGGATCAATTCCCGTTGGAAAAAATCCAGAGGCCAGTTGAGAGGCTCCTACACCCCAATCGAGCATGAGATTAGTTGCATCAAAGCCAGTAGAAACGTGTATGGTACCATGTCATAATCTCTCCCTTGCGATAGCCCCACACAATCAGGAGGAATCCCCCAGCTCCTGCCTTCTCCCCGTGGAAGGAAGGAGAGGACTGGTCCGTGTATCCAACGTTCTAACATTTCAAGGGGCTGCCTGAGGGATGGGTTCTGTCTTTCCTGAGTCATAGCACTGATGGGAAAGTGCACCAGGTCAGCAGCCCCTGAGAGCAAAGGTGATGGCTTCGACTAGCAATGCGCTCACTGGCCACATACCTTCTCACAAGTCAGCACAGAGCAAATGGGGAAAAGACCCAAATTCCGGCTTCTCCCTGAGGAGGGAAAGAATTGGAACCTCTGTCCAACATTCCAGCCTTTTTGGTGTTGCCCAAGGAACTGGCTTCCGTGTGAGAGATTCCTCTCCGGGAATCAACCAGGTTAGAAAAACAACAACAAAACCACCACTAGTTTTATCCACAAGGAAACAGCCCAGCCAGGTCACTCTAAATAGAAAACCGAAGTACTAAATACTAAAGGCAAATTCAGGGGCATGGGATTTCCAATCAACTTTTTACCCAGTTAACCAGAGAGTATCTTATGCAAGGGATAGAGAAAAGGAAGCAGTGAAAATAAAAGTACTTTGGAGGAAACAGACTCTAAGGGATGAAGAAATTGGCAAGAAACTTAGTAATATTAGAGAGATCAATAAATAGAACTCCGAGATATAACTAAAAAGATAATATTCATAAAAAAAGAAAAATAACTTTTCTTTAAAGAACAAAAAAATCTGTTACAATTGGTTTTAATGATAGGAGAAATGAAAAACTAGAAGGATTGAAAAATAAGATTTAGGAAAACATCACAAAACAACAAAAAGATAAAGAAAAATAGAGAAATAATAAATCAGATCATCAATCCAGACGGCCCAACATTAAAGCAATAGGCATTTCATAAGTCAGAGAAAGACAAATACCATAACATTTCACTTATACATGGAATTTAAAAAACAAAGTAAATAAATACACAAAACAGAAGCGGACTCATAGATACAGAGAATAATTTGATGGTGTTCAGATGGGAGGGGGTTTGGGGAAATGAGAGACGGCGGAAGAGATTAAGAAGTATAAATAGGTAATTACAAAATCGTCATAAGGGCGTAAAGTAAAGCATAGGGGATATAGTCACTAATATTGTAATAACTAGGTATAGTGTCAGATGAGTACTAGATTTATCGGAGTGATCACTTTATAAGTCATATAAATGGTCTAATTAATATCGTGTGTCAACTATAATTGAAAAATAAAAAATTATTTAAAAAGCAATAGACATTTCAGAAGTATGGAAATAGGAGGAAGAAAACCCAAAAAACGTCAAAGAAATAATGCAAGAACATTTCCTAGAATAAAAGTTGTAAATGCCCAGATTTAAAAATGCTCAGCAAAATAAAAAGAATATACTACCCTATAAGCTTCCCAAGATTAAACAAAGAAACAAACAAACAGGTTTCTTGCAAAAATGAAGAATGAGAATGGCTTTGGACTTTTCAAAAGGAACACCAAATACTAGAAGGCAATGGAGAAATCTTTTCAGAGTGCGCAGGAAAATGATTCCAACCTGGAAATCTGTAGCTGGTCAAATAACCATTTAAGTCTGTGAATAGCATAGAGACATTTTTAGGCCCAGTAGTTTTCAAAAAATCTCTCATTGCACTCTTTCTCAGGGAGCACGGTGCCATCCAAATGGGGTGCCAACCTGAAGAGAAGATGTAGATCCTGGGAAACAGGGTTTAGCCCAAAAGGGAATCCTTAGGATGGTGGTGAAGGGGGATCCTAGGATGGTAGCCATCAGCTAGTTCAGCCCGAAGCAGGTAAGACATTCCAACAGAAGTTTTGTCAAGAAGATTAAACTCATAGAACACTGTGTATTTGAAAGTTTTGAGAGGAGATTTGTGTAAATGTGAGAGTTTGTATTTAAAAAAAAAAAGGAAGAAAAAGACTCAGTCTCTCACCAACACACCTGCCCAAAACTCACCTGCTAATATGAGCAACACCTGCATACCCACACATTGTGGGACTGGTATCGTCATATCTGGAGGGCTCACCTCACTAAAAATTACACACTGCTGTGGACTTCAAAGAGAAAGATGATGTAAAACATCCAGATGTTTGGTCTGCAGGCTGAGAAAACAGGCCCAAGCATTCTACAGTGCACAAGACAAAGGCGAAAGCGTCTCCTGCGGGTTCTTTCCCTACCTGGCTCTGAAGGCCGCGGAGCCGAAGAGGTGAACAGACCCAGTGAGAGATGCCCAGCAGCTCCCCCGTCTCATGGTGACTCCTGGTATCACCTCCTGGGAATGGGTCACTCCCTGCTTAGCTCGCCAACACCTTCTTCAACCAAGAAGCGATGACCTCATGGTCAGGGCATGGAGGTTCTGGGGGAAGGCGTTACATCAGACACCTCTTCCGGCTTTCCTTTCCACAGCAGAGATTGACTACAGTGGGAGTCAGGTGCTCTCCATCTAAAATTCGCCCCAAGCGGAGCATGAGAAAACCATTATAATTAGTTCTTAATTAACCACAGGAGTGGAGGAGGAAGCATGAGCGTGGATGACTGAAAAATGCAGGACAATCCAAGCCCCACTGAGAGTCCTGAGTGAGAAGAATGAGTGTAAGAGTGTGTTTTAAAATAGGAGTTTTTTATTATTCAGGTATGAAAAGACCAAGGGGTCAGGACACAGTTGCCATTGAAAAGATAACTTGTTTCCCCATTCCCAAAAGGAGGGGCATACTTTGCCATGGGGGCCACGTGACAAGGCGCCAGGGTCAGTCAGGAGACAGAGAGAGTGAGGGGGAATGTAGACAAGAGCCTTTTTATGGATTCCCTAGGAAAAAATGGGTGGGGCAGGTACAAAGGCTCGGGATTGGCTAGTTGAAATAATTTCAACAGGCTCCGGAGTGTAGGAGCTGGCCATGATTGCCTGGCCTCCAGCCCTGGTGTGATTGGGGCAGGGGTAAGTGGCCTTGAGTGTGGGAGCTCCAACAAGGAGGTCGCTGGGCACGTGGGCTCTGGTCTTGCTGGTCTGCACTCAGAAAGCAAGTTGTTTGCTCTCTCTTGGAATTAGCTAATTCTGGGATGGGCAGTCTCTCTCCATACAAGACCCCAAGATGCCAAAACATCAAAAATACAGACTTAAAAGACACATGTAATACAGTACTTCTATTCTTCAGCTTTTTCAGATTTCATATATAGGTGAGATTACACCGAATGTATCTGTCTGACTATTTAACTTAGTGTGGTGCCCGCAGGGTCCATCCATGTTGCAAACGAGAGGGTTCCTTTTCATGGCTGAATAACACTCCATTGTATATATACCACGTCATCTACCCATTCATCCACTGACAGACACTTAGATTGTTTCCATATCTTAGCTATTGTGATTTATTTTGTATTTTTGATATTTTGACTTTGTGTGTTTGTAGTTTTAGTTTTTGTAAGCCTGAAATATTCTGTAATTTAAAATTTTGAAATAAAAAACTAATTTGATAATAATTCGATCTTATAAAAAAGAAAGAAAGAAAGAAAGAAAGAAAAAGAAAGAAAGAAGAAAGAAAAGAAAGAAAGAAAGAAAGAAAGAAATGCCGGATAAGAACAATATTGATAAGTCCTACTTTGGCTTTGCTTTCAAAGGCAAAGGAATGTAATGAGCACATGGCATCACAAATATATAGAATTTGTGTTTTGAACAAAAAGATCTTAATGCCTTAAAATACAGCATGCTTGTCATGATGCTTGGTCAGTTTAATGTCATATACATATCAGGAAAAACTAGTCAAGGCACAAAGCTTTAGAATCTTCCAGAACACATGTTAGCTTAGCTTGTGCTATCTTGATGATCTGTATATGCATATAAAGGAAAGAAAGAGGGAGACATTAGTACATATTTGAGTACATGTATTATAATTCTCTGGTAGATTTGCACAGTTCTGTACATGTGAGATTTACAGGCAAATCATAGGCCACATGTAAAACTTCAAGAAAGGATGAGTTTGTTATTATGTTATGTCCTTCTGCTGCATTAAAAATGTTGAGAGTGGATGCCTACAAGGAAGGAAGGAAGGAAGGAAGGAAGGAAGGAAGGAAGGAAGGAAGGAAGGAAGGAAGGAAGGAAGGAAGTTTCAAGTTCTTTAATGCACAAGATTTGACATAGGCTATAGGTCTCCACTTCCTGGTGGCTTCCCAGTGGATGCCTCAGCCATGACTTCACTGAGTTTTAGTTGTTTGTCTGCAAATCTCTCCCTTTGTAAGAGTTCCCTTTATCTCTGAAAAGCAGCAGTGAAGTTTGCTTACCGCCAGGCTGCTTTGATTTCCTCTCAATGCCTCCAAACATCAACGGAGCACTCTAGAGGTAGTCCCACGTGTCTCTCTAACAAAATAAAGAAGACTATGCAGTGAAAATCAGAGTGGAGTCACTGTTCTTCCTTCCAACAGCTTTTTAAAGGTCTATGAATGATGAAAGGTTTCTGCATGATTATGTTGTCATCTAAAGACTTTTGGACATTGAAAAATACATACTGGAAAGAAAACATACAATTTATGTAACAGAAAAATACACTCACACATTTTTTTTATGCTGGAATCCAACTCCCTTGGTGAAGAGTACAAGAGAAAGGTTGACATTGACCCATAAAGAATGAGTAATCTCTCTCTCTCTTTTTTTTAAATGATCACAATAAGGGGAAAAAACTGCTGTCTTCAGAGGATCGTTGTTTTGTGAAACCCTTGTGAAATGGGATTCTCCAACCCAAATCCGCTTTAGAGGCAGGGATCTTGTAGGCACCTGTAAATATTTGTCAATGAGGATGGTTAATAGACAAGCCATCTGGTGCCTCCAATCTTCAGAATTCAATAAGGTTTGTATTATTATAGCTCAAGAGATTTCTGTTGTATAAACTCTGACACTCAGTGTATATGCTGACAGAAGAGGAAGGTCCCAGCTAACTGAGAGAACTAAAATATGCAGGTGGAGGAAACAAGGCAACTCACTCCTTTCACAAATGCGCAGTTAGTTCTTGGTTAACCTCTCATTAGCAGTCTGCTCACATCTCATTTCCATTAAGAGTATTCCGTTTCCTTTGTCTAAAGTGTTGAGTGGTTATGAATAGTAAGGATAGACTATCTGTAATTATTTTTTAATTATTAATGGTTTTGTTAGATCCTTTCACTTTTACATTACATTTCTGTTAATGTAAGTTAAATCAAAATGTACTTCAGTTTCCCAGCTGCTCCCCGATGTATTTTTCATTCTTTCATAACATAACTTCAGATTTCTGTAAGGTGTCTGTGGGAAAGCGTGTCTTACTGGAGTCGCCCTCACCATGCTAATAGATTCAGGGACCATTCTGTTCTGCACATCCACTGGCCACAGCACTAGTTATCACCAAAGGTCGAAATTCCCACCAGTACCCAACGTCAGAGTCACAATATGTACAAAAGTTGTTTGATCTTAGCCAGCATCCTTATGCTGAAAGCAGGAGCATCTATTTTATTTAGTGGCACCAGATGAAGGCCTTTTGGCACTGTCTAGATATGAAGATTCTCAATCAGAAATCAAAGAAGAGAGGGGGGAATGAGTGAGCTTAGAAGGAACAGATATCAGAGGAAGACAGTAGTGTCTGGGTTTTGTGGTCCACCCAGATACCTGAGGAACAGTTTAGTCAGAACAAATATTCTAGTTCTGTGTCTTAGGAAGATAATGATGCCTGGGAGGTGGTGGGGGTGGGGGGGGGGTGGGGGGGAAGTTCCCTGGAGAGAAGAAAAAAAGGCCACCTCTAATCAATTTTTCCATCACCAGTAGAATGGCACTTTTCGATGGTGCACTGTTCCCTCAGAGAAATGGTCCTGGCTTGTACTGACCAAGGGGCCTGGTTTCAGATCTAGTACTAAGCAACTAACACGAATTTGAATAATAACTCAAGAGAGCAAAATAAGAGAGGGATTCTTGTACCGTTACGGTTGGTGACTTCTGAAAAGAGAAATGTTACTAGGTCAGTTCTAAGCAGTGGGAGGAAGGGGGAGCCTAGCGCAGGGCAAAATTCCCCGCAGAGATGGGGCACAGGGACCCCCCCAAAATCAAAGAAGGGAACCAGGCTTTAGCCAAAAGTATAGTGTTAACATACACTGCACCCAGCACAAACGCTACTGAAAATGACTGGACACATCATGCAGAGGGATTTCTGGATTTCTTTCAAGTAATTAAGTTTCGATTTCTTGCATTTATTTTAGTTCCAGGAAGCGCAAGGCGCCATGGATTGCAAAAGTCTACATTGATTGTTCCAACGCTTTAGGTTTGGTTTCGTGACTGGATTTAACTTTGGGAAGAGGTAGACACGCGGACCAGGAAAGTTGACTGTGACGAAAAATAACAGTGTTGTCGGGGCAAGTAACCGCAGGGATGCTTGCTTGTGGGCAGAACGCAGAGGTCTGCGCCCCTCCCCACCGCGCACCGTTGGCGCGCCGGAGGGGCAGGGGACAGCAGGTGTGCATCCGAGTGCGTGCATGTGTCAGCACGTGTGAGTCTGCGTGCATGGATGTGTGAGCGTGCCTGTGAGTGTGTCCGTTCATCGGTGTGTGAATCCGCGCCCCCACGCTCTGGGATACCAACGACTGAATTCTCCCCTGCGGCAGATTTTAATTTCTTGGCGCCTGTTGTGTTTGCTGCAAAGGCGGCTCGACTCCAGTGGCTCCTCGCCACGCTCAGCCTCAGCAAACCTATCAGGCAGACTCCTGACGGCGTCTAGGAGCCCTGCAGGCATCCAGCCGCCCGGCCCGGGCTCGCGGCCCCCTCCCCCTAGTCTGCTTTATTTGAAATCGAGCTCCACTCTCTTCCCTCCGCCGGGGACATAGGGAACAGTTGCTTTCCTTTCTACCGTGCCTCTTCTCACTCCTTGTCCCCTGTCCTCTGTCCTCAGTCCAGAATTACCTAGAGAGAGGCTCATTTGGCTCGTTCCGGGACAAAAGCCCTGGCCTTGGCGCAATTCTCTCTGTGTCCCTAAATCCTGCCCCAGAGCGCCCATGGCCACTTGCTTTTGTTTTCCTCTCTTCACCCTGCCTGCCTTGGTGAGACGGCAGGACGTTGCGACCGGAATTTCGATCTAGAAGGCCCTGGGAACTGCTGGATGCGGAGGTTTTCCCGAGATGCTTGCTGGCTGCTTGCATTGGGCGGTTGAGTGTGAGTTAGTCAGAAAGGCACTGGGAAGGGGCTGTGCCAATGGGCATAGGTGGTGCCTGGCATCTTTGGAGGAAGGAGGGAGATTTGGGGCTCATGGGAGGCAAACACAAGAGCTGGGAAGATGGAAGATGTGTGAGCGAAATGCACCCATCACTCCTAGAACACAGACCCCAGGACATGACAAACCAGGAGAGCCTCCGTCCCCCACCAGGCGCTCTGGGGCCAGTTCCCTGAGCGCTCCCAAAAGCCTCAATTTCAGGGATAATTCCCTTCTATTTCCTTCTTTGCAACAGCCGAGGCCATGAAGGAGTTCAAGCACCCCCAACCCACGTACACACACACTTATGCCCCAAGCTACAGAGTCCAGACAGAGCTCAGAAGTTCTGATTCTACTCAGAATTTGGAGCAGATTGCCCTCTTTGAGAAGATGAGAATGGGAATGGGAGCAATCCGTCCTTTCCCTCTTTCCTCCCATAAACCCTGTCTCCCAGAAATTGAAATGGTGCATGAATAAGGCCAGATCTATCCTTTAAGAAGTCTTCCTTGCAGTCCAACTCAATTCTGTTTGAAATACAAAGAAATCACACCCCCTTAATGGATTAAAATTTAGTAAAACACATTAGGTCCAGTAAAATAGGAATGCACTTCCTAAAATGTTAATAGTAAATTAGGACCCAGATACAGGGAGGAGACTGTGACTTCTCCCCTCGGGATGGCTGCGGGCTGATTTGGGGGTGAGGGGTCACCTGCTGCTGAGACCCTCTGCTGCCAGCTTGGGTGGAACCTCCAGCAACTCCTCCCTCACCTGGAGGGAGGCTGGGCACATCTGTCCACATCTGGCAGTGGATGGGCCAGAAGCTATTGTCAAACAATGAAGCTGGGCAAGAAGAAAGGTGCTCCTCACACATTTAACCCATTTTTCATTTCTCTGCTTAAAAAAAAAAATCACTTCGTCTTTTCGGTTTATTAGGTAGGTCTGTCTGTAGGTGTGGAGAGGTGCCAACATGGATAGGTGCTTGAATATAAAAGCACACTGAGGTACTGAGGGCATATGAAACAGATTCTGGATACTGGGCCGTTCCCTTCCACCCCTTGGGTTTGTTCTCAACTTTCCAATTCTTTTGATGGCCTCCCCTACCTGGCGTTGGGGGTGGCGGGGGAGGGGGGTGGGGGCTGCAGTCTTTCTCAGTGAGCAGCTTCGCTTGCTGGAGCACTTTGCAGCATTGCCTGTGGGCAAAACCTAAATGGGTTTTATTGATATCACTGCAAAGACGTTGGTATTCTGGACGTTCCTGGAAGGAATGATTGCAAAATTGCAAGTCGTGGTGATGAAGGAAGAATTGTATTTTCCCTCTAACACAGCACAATCACTGCTGTTCATTTTTCACTTTGAGTGAGAAAAGGAGAAATCTAACTCTGTGATTTGTTTGTTTGTTTTTTTAATGTATGTGTTTTCTGGGCAAAGGGATTAGAGATAAATAAACTGAATTGCTCTATAGCTATATATTAATTTTATCTCAACTTGATAATGGGAATAAATGGCTTTCTTTTTTTCCTGTCTGAAATTAGAGATATCGTTGAGAAATATCTGAGAGATAAAAAGTTATATTGAAATTAATTTAATGATGTATGGATTTTAACCACAGGAAAATATTCTCCTGGGAGTTATCCTGCTTAAAATAGTTTCAGTCAATAAACTCCTTATCAAAGTTTTCCAGTCATTTCAACAGTGCCCTCTTTATTTCATGAATTTATTATACTACCTTATTTACCATATGAGTGGTGACAAGTGTTTAGCATTTTGGAGATCAGTTGTCAGTTACTATTAAAATCAAGATTAATTTATATTAACGATATGCATTTCTCAATACTCCCAGGTGACAACATACATTAAAGCAACTATTGCAAGTAATTAAGCTCAGTGAAGGGGAGGGGACAGGGAGAGGTTCATAACACCCCCAAATATTTGATTTTGCAATCCAAGTTCAGCAGACTGTTGCCACATAATGCTTGGGAAACTCCTCAGGGTTGCTTTTCACTTTACATCTAATTAGGCACCTAATGAAAGAGAAAAATTTTTTCCCCATGTGATTTTTCTCCTTGATATTCTTATGCTTTTATTTAAACACATAAACACACGGTTTAGGAGGTGCAATATCCAAAAGTTTCTCCTGTGATTCACTTAGTAAAATCTGTGGGAACTAAGTAGATGCAGACATTTGTCTTCCAGTTACTTCCTTCCTCTACTCTCACTAGTCATTAAGCCCTTACTCAATACAGATAGAAAACATACCCAAAATATTTTAATGGGTTTTTATTAGGCTTTAGAGATGCTCAACAGTTTATACTAATTAGACCATCCAAAGCCTTTTGAAGATTAAGCAAATTGGACAACCCTTGTTAATTAAAACATAATTTGAAGTTTGAAATTATATCACTGATGAAGTAGTCTAATTAGTATGACGATATTAATGGCCAGTGAGACACAGCAACAGTGGAGTTTGGTGTGAACCTCTCCAAGGCTTGCACGAAAACCCTCCCTCCTATACCGGCTTAATAAAAGATTTCTATAGACTTCAGCCTTTCCACGATGATATACAATTTATAGTATACACAATGCATTAGCCCATAGTGCTGCTCAATCTTTTCACTATTATGAAAACTAATAAATTCGTCAAGCTGAATTAAGCATACAAATCAGATGAGGCATAGCAGATTACACAGTGAAGCGCGGTGTCTCCCGAGCCTAAATGAAATTTCAATCTAATAATTCCTTCCTGGCTCAGTCATAATTTGTTTAGAGATGTTGTTCTACTTCTTTCAAAGCGCTATTCGCACTATAATTAAATGATACTCAAGCTTTTAACTTTGATTTATTTCATTTCTCGAAGCTTGAGACAGTGAGAGCTGTACAATGTCATTTTTTTTTATTTCCTTGAAAATTACTGGCTGTTGTTGAGATAGAAATTAAACACCTAAGCATCGACTTGAACCGTCCGGCGCAACGCACATTCATTCATGTCAACACCCCCTCTCCAGTCTCGTGTCCAGGCTCCTCCGGCTCATGCTCAGGAACACTGCTGGTAGGAATCCCCTTCGGCTATTATTTATAATGTTCCTCCACATAGGGATGGAGAAAGGCAAACCCGGGAGCAGCGCAGGAAAGCGCAAAGGGGTTAAGGACCATGGACAGAGTCCGTCGCGCGCTGTTTGCTGTCGCCCTGGCAGCACTCTGGAGACTTGCGGGGACTAATGCTCCCAACTTGAACCTGCCGTCCCGCTCCGCGGAGGTCAGGGGTGAACGGGAGGCCCCCTACTCGCTGCTGCCGCGGGGCTTCCGGCCGCTGACCACTCGGGGCCCCCCTTCGCCACGCTCCTTCCCATTCTGTTTCGTCCCGGCGCGCGCCGGCGCCTCTCAGGCCTGCCGCCTGCTCTCGCACCTGCTCGCCTTCCCCAGGCACAGTGGGCCTGCACCTGCTCCCAGTCACTCCCGTCCGGGCCCGGCAACCCGCGGGCTCTAGCGTCCGGGTCTCCGGGCCTCACTCTCGCCTGCAGCCAGCTCCTTCTGCGCTCCGGGAGGTGACAGCAGTCCCCAACAACGGGGGAAGTAGGGAAGACACCCGAGCAGAGCTGGAGGAGAGGAAGGTGTGTGTGTGTGTGTGTGTGTGTGTGTGTGTGTGAGGAGGCGTAGGAGACTAGGAGAGGTTGTTTCTTTTTTTCACAGCTGGAAAAGTGTGTGTCCACTTTTAAGAAAAGTGGTCTCCACTGGGACAAAACTGGGAGCAAAGTGTTTGCTAAAAATAAGCCATCTCTGCGCCAGTGGCTGTGGAAATGAAGATTAGTGGGGCTTCTGCCAGCCCCTGAGGGCGCGCGCACGTGTGTCTGTGTGTGTGTGTGTGTGTGTGTGTGTGCGTGTGGGGGGGGTCAGTAAGCACATGCGCTCTGTGATCTCTGGCCCTGCCTTCCCCTCTGTCAGTTGCCCCTTCCTCCTTTGACTATGGCTAATGAAGAATAATAAATCCAGTGGCAGGGTTTGCCTGTGGATCCGCCCAAGACCCGACTCACACAGAACTGGATACAGGGAGGAGGAGAAAGATACTGAGGAAGAGAAAAGAGGGTGGAGAGGAGTGTGTGTCGGCGGTGGTGCTGGGGGAGTACACAGGGACAGGGGCCTGGGGTTGGGGGGGAGTCGCATGCGCATAGGCGACCCGGCCGGCTTCGCCGCCGTCCAATCCGCTGAGAGCTGCGAGAAACCGAGTGAGAGAAAGCCCTGCAGCCTGGTCGACCCCTTGTCTCTTCCTTACCAGGCACCCGCCGGGCCGAGGGGGCGCAGAGCAGAGCGCCAACCTCTGCGCGCACCCGGCGGACGCAGAGCAGCGCGGAGGATCCGGGTCGGCAGCAGCGTCTGGGTACCCCGCTGTGGCAGGGAGCCAGTGATCAGGGTCACCTGAGCTACAGGGAGGGGAGGGCTGAGTGGGGGCGGATGCCTGGAACTTAGCGGTAAACAGGAGGAGGGGAGGCAGCCAGGTAAGAGGCTTTCCTAGTCATCTAGGGAGAAACCCACCCGAGGCTGGCTTGGCCCACAACTTCAGGAGTTTCTTTTGGCGAGGCGGGGCGGAAGGAGCGGGAGGGGCTGGAGGCCGGCTCCGAGGTGGGCACTGCCCGCGACTGGAGTGCAGACCTGGCCAGTGAGGTGGGGCGGAGCAGGAGCACTAAAGTAAGTGAAAGCTGCGGGGCCCGGGAAGGGGCGGTAGCATCAGAGAGCGGGAGGGGGCAAGGAGGGGTGGTGGAGGGCGCGGCGGGGAGCGGGAGGCGGGTGTCAGGAGAGCTGAAAGGACCCGAACCCGGAGGGGGCTAAGGGGGAGAAGAGGCGACGCAGGAGGAACCACCTCTTCTTGGCAGGGGAGGGGGAGGCGTGAGGGAGGGCGGGCGGCGGGCGGGGTGCGGGGCAGGCGCGGGGAGAGGGGAGTATAACTCGGCGGCCGCCACGCGCGGGGCAGTTTCGGGCGCCCAGGTCTGCAGTCCAGCGAGAGCGGAGCCCAGCGTCCGCTCGCACTGACAGCGAAGCCAGCGGAGGAGCGCTTAGCCGGGGCGAGGCGCGCCGAGCTCGGGGCGGCGGCGGGTGAGCTCAACTCTGCACCGCCCTTTCCGTTCCCGCTCTCGCCCAGCACTTCTCCAGAGGGTCCCGGCAGCCGGGGTCAGCGCCTGCGCTGCGGACAAGCGCCCCGGCGGGCCGGGAAGATGATGATGATGTCCCTGAACAGCAAGCAGGCGTTCAGCATGCCTCACGGCGGCAGCCTGCACGTGGAGCCCAAGTACTCGGCCTTGCACAGCGCCTCGCCCGGCGCCTCCGCGCCCGCGGCGCCCTCCGCCAGCTCTCCTAGCAGCTCGAGCAATGCCGGCGGGGCGTGGCAGTGGCGGGGGTGGTGGAGGCCGGAGCAGCAGCTCCAGCGCGAGTGGCGGCAGCGGCGGCAGCGGCGGGGGCTCCGAGGCGATGCGGAGAGCGTGTCTTCCAACCCCACCGGTGCGTATTTCTGCATAATCACCGCTTAAAGGCACATTTTGACAGCCCCCTTTATCTGCTTGATGTTTTTTTCATGTCTGCACAGCAAATCACCCCACACTCCAACCAGTTTCCCCCCTCTCTCTCTTATGTATTCAGCGGGTCTTTCCTTTCATATTAATTTTTATGACCTGGGATGTTGCCGGTGGCGTGTTGTGCTGTTTGCAGGCGCACTTCTTCCTCCTCGTGCGCTCTTGGCTTCTCTGGGTGGCTTCCTTCCTCTCCTCCTCACCAGCTATTTTCAGGATTATTGTTATTACTATTAATTATTATTACTGTACCGTTCTGGGGATGTTGTAGGCGGCGGCCGTGGTTTCCGGAGAGAGCGCTCACAATTCCCTGCTGAGCGTAATGTGTGCCTTTTACTTGCAATTGCAGAGCAATATATTCGGCGGGCTGGATGAGAGTCTGCTGGCCCGCGCCGAAGCTCTGGCGGCGGTGGACATCGTCTCCCAGAGCAAGAGCCACCACCACCACCCGCCCACCACAGCCCCTTCAAGCCGGACGCCACCTACCACACCATGAATACCATCCCGTGCACGTCGGCTGCCTCCTCGTCGTCGGTGCCCATCTCGCACCCGTCCGCGCTGGCGGGCACGCACCACCATCACCACCACCACCACCAACCACACCAGCCGCATCAGGCGCTCGAGGGCGAGCTGCTGGAGCACCTGAGCCCCGGGCTGGCCCTGGTGCCATGGCGGGCCCCGACGGCACCGTGGTGTCCACGCCCGCTCACGCGCCACACATGGCTACCATGAACCCCATGCACCAAGCAGCGCTCAGCATGGCCCACGCGCACGGGCTGCCCTCGCACATGGGCTGCATGAGCGACGTGGACGCCGACCCCCGGGACCTGGAGGCATTCGCCGAGCGCTTCAAGCAGCGACGCATCAAGCTGGGGGTGACCCAGGCCGACGTGGGCTCCGCGCTAGCCAACCTCAAGATCCCCGGCGTGGGCTCGCTTAGCCAGAGCACCATCTGCAGGTTCGAGTCCCTCACGTTGTCTCACAACAATATGATCGCGCTCAAACCCATCTTGCAAGCGTGGCTCGAGGAGGCCGAGAAGTCTCACCGCGAGAAGCTCACCAAGCCGGAGCTCTTCAATGGCGCCGAGAAGAAGCGCAAGCGCACGTCCATCGCCGCCCCGGAGAAGCGCTCGCTGGAAGCCTACTTCGCCATCCAGCCGCGGCCGTCCTCCGAGAAGATCGCCGCCATCGCGGAGAAGCTGGACCTTAAGAAAAATGTGGTGCGCGTCTGGTTCTGCAACCAGAGGCAGAAACAGAAAGAATGAAATATTCCGCAGGCATTTAGGAGACCCTTGGCCTCTCCAGGGACAGCCCCCTCCGCGTCCCCCCCCCTTTTTTCCCTCCTCTCTCTCCTGCCTCTTTTCTTTTTACTTTTGGCGACCAGAAATAATTCCGGTAAATGTGAATCCAGAGAAAGCGAGGGCTGGAGAGCGAGCGAGCAGCGAGCGAGCAACTGAGCCCCAAACCCGTTGAGAATGTGAAACGACTTCTCAAAGGAAAACAAACAAACAAAAGAAGGGATTTGTCAAGTTGTAGCAAAGTTGTCCCTTTTAACCCCACCCCATCCGGAAAAGGCATCTCCACTTCAGAGGAAGTCTGGAGCTGGCTGTTTGCAGCAAGGCAGACGGGACAGCCTTTTGAAAGGCCCCCACAATGATCAAGTAAGATTTGTTTTTATTCCTAAAGACACCCTCGTTCAAGTTTAAAAGTACACTTTGCAGCTATTTTTCAGAAATAGAAATTGATTCAGGACCGAGACTTTAAACTAGAGTTGATGCTTGATGTGAGAGACATCTCTAAAGTATTTTGAATTTTAAAAAAAGATGGCAGATTTTCTGCATTTACACTGTATATTATATATATATTTTTATTGTGGTTTTACCCCTTCTCCCTTCTCTGAAGTGTTAATGCTTAAGAAAGGAGTTGCGCCTGCTGTGTTCACTGATCTTGAAAGCTTTTATTAGATTATTGCCGAACAACCCTCTGTAAATTATTAATTTCTCTCTCTAGCAACTTAATTTGTGCACATTCTAATTAATTAAAGTTCTTTAGTCTAAAAAACGGGGGAAATGTATGGCTGGTGAAGTTAAAATTTTTTTTGTTTGATGAGTTTACTGAATTGTTACAGCTTTCCTCTTATACCGTGTTTCTTTTGGTCCATTTGTATATTCTCACTCTGAACGAAGATCGTTTTTTCTTTGTTTTTACTGGTAGTGTTCTGATTTGTGAGTTGACACTCAGTAATGGATGTCTTAATTGTGTAGAACTGATTCACTGTCCAGAGTATTGTTTACTTCGTTACATATTTAATGGGGATTCCCACATTGTCCCCACTACATCCACGCTCTCTCAACCTCTCTCTCTCTCTCTCTCTCTCTCCCCTCCCCACGCGCGCGCACCACACACACACACACAGATACACACCTCTAATGGGAGAGAAGAAGTGAAGCAGTTGGAAGCATGACTATAATGCATCATTTTCTAGCTTTAGGTGCATTTGCCACTTGGTGTTTGTCCTTCCAGATTCTAAGATTTTGCCAAGGTATTTCAGTCTAGTTTTCAATTGCTTTGTTGACTACGTTTTAACGTTTACAGGAATCCTTCAGTTTTTCCTTTTGGAGGTTTGTTTGTAGAAAAACTAATCTGAACTATAAGAAAGACAGTGCACTGCTTGTAAATTCACATTGTTTGGTAGAATTCTTTTGGAACAACAAAAAAAATAGGTACACGATGGCTGGTACCTTATCTACTGTAAATATTTCATTCAAAATGATGCACATATAGATATATTCTTACAAATTTTGCTGTATTGCTGTTCTGTTTGAGGCTCTCCAAAGTCTTGAGTTTTGTATATGACCTGGTTCCTTGTTTTTGTTAATAGATGGTTTTATTTACTACGGTAATGTATTATTTTGGTGTTGTTTGATTGTCTTTCATTGAAGAGATAATTTTAATGTTTTATTGGCAAAGTATGCTGCTTTTTCATTAAAATATACTACTAAAATTAAATGGCTTTTAAAATGTGATGTTGTTTTTAATCATTTACATGGAAATTATTTTGATGGGGGTTTTTAAAAGTAGAAACATTTTGATGGTTTATTATGGAGTGGTTATCAAAGTCTGACTTGGATTTAGTACAGGGTGTTTCTCTAGGAAAGTATAAAAGAACAAGATTTTTAAAATAACCTTCTAATAGTCAGTGCTTTGTTTTTTGCCCAGATGAGATCATGATATTTGGCTCCAAACACCTCTCTTGGATTTCTTTCCCCAGATCTGCAATAATTCTGCAAAGAGACTCTTGTGAGCAGAGAGAGAAATTGCATGGGAAAAAGGAAGAAAGGAACTCACTTCACTTTTCAGCAGCACTGGGAGACTGGGTGTGGCAGGAGTCCAGGCCTGGCTGGGAGAGTAGCATGCCCCGGTTGAGGCCCAGAGGCCAGCCCCCACGGTTCTCAGTCCCCTCACCACTCCTGGAGAGCAGTGCTGCAAAGCCATAGCAGGAGGCGCCTGGGTTACTGGGTCATGAAATAAAGGCAGTTTCCAGATACCAGAGTTGCTGGAAGGCTGTCTAATGCTGATCTGGCAAAAAGAAATTCTGCCCGTTTGACACAGACTTTTATTTTTTCTGATCCTAGTTTAAAAACACCTCCTTATCCATTTAAATAATTTTCAGAATTTCTACAACAATTGAGCAGCATATTAGGTTTTCAAAGTATTTTTTTTTTAGGAAAGGTCTGGTTTAGATATTTGATATTAGATATATTAATATTGAAATATTCAACATATTTAAATTTAACATATTTTTAACATATGTTAAGTATTTAAATATTAATATATTCAGATATATTATTAATGATGAGAGCATCATACTAATCTATAGGTCCACAAAGAGGAAGGCATCAGGCCGTTCTCCAGGGTAATTCTGCTAACCTGAACTGTGAATCTTCTCATCTATAACTGTCTTGAAGTGTTTCTTATTTTGTGGGTGAGATTAGGAGACATCCCATGAGTCAATAAAAATTGTTATAATGACTCAAGTTGGAGTTAAATGTTGTTGGAAAACTGATTGTGATTTTCAGATGTAACACAAAGAGTTGTGAAAGTTGGATTAGATAATGGGTGGAGAAACTTCTCTTTCTATAACTGAAATAAGAAGACACTTGAAGCAATGAAATTCACATGTCCATTTAGAAACAGAGATGCAATAATAATTGTATAGATGCCTAAGGAGTTATTGAAAGTTGTAGGGATTTAAAAGAATTGTGAATTCAGATATAGTGATATTGATGGTTTAATTTTATTTCTATAGTTGGAGGCTGAAAGCCCCTTCTTCCCAGTTTATCCCTCATTCTTGGATTTTGCTTTCCTGAAAGTCTTTTCAAAAAGCCTCGGTCTCACTATGTTGAGTACTTGTTTCAGCACCACGGATAGTAACCACAGGTCTCCCCTCTACTTCCACAAGTTTGACCAAGGCTGCTGGAGAACTTTGTGCTTGCTTACTTTTTCTAGAGTGGGGGAAATGAATTAAATGGCTTGAATGTATAGCAAATCAGGCTTCCTGATCTAAGATAAAAATTACCTTCGATAATTAACACTTCCTCCTTTCCATTTGTGCCTGTCACCTGAGGGTCTAGGATAATATGCATTAAGAGAAAGGGAAGTCAGTTAGGGGGAAGACAGACAAGCATGCTAGTTTACTTGCTACAAGTACGACACCTTTAAATAAAAAGAGAAATCCTGTAGGAATAGTAGAAATTGAGAAATATATTGAATAGAACTAAAATAGGTGTCCTTTTAAATGCATTTTGAGGTACCTAATAGCTTGCCTGTCTGTCCAAGAGTTCTGTGAGGACTCTCCATTTACTTCAACAGCTGAGAGTGAAGGCCTGTATTTTTCCCACTCATGGACCAAGTGTTCTTTGTCTCCCATGTTCCTAGACTTTCAAAACTGTATCACATTTCACATTCATCTTCTTTATGTTATTACAAGGTTAAAAAAACTTTTCTGCCTACAAGGTGGAAATTATATCCATTATTTGAGTCTCCTTTAATGTGCGTTTTATGGGAAAAGCAGAATTTCAGAAATAAATCTATTCTGAAAGCAGTTATTCATAAGAGTTTTAGAGACATACCAAAACAAACTAAAGAGACTTGGGGAGAAGATTGGTCTTAAAGAAGAAATAAAGGTAAGAATAGAATGAACCATGTGTAAATTGTCAAGAAATATACATTTGGCATTGATTTTAAAAATACTCAAATGGATAAATAGTAAATTGAAGCTGAAGAGATCTTTATCATATCAATCGAATCCATTGGCATTCATGACTTATTTTCTAACTTTATTTCCTCAAGGTCCACAATGACTGTTTTCTTGGAAAGAGATTTTTTATGCATTGACCTAGCAGCACACCTAATCATCCTCAATTTGACAGTTCAAAACTATGTAGTTTATTTTTTAAACTTCTCTAAAGGCAAATTATCCAATCTTTTTGTTCACTGTTATTTTCTAAATCTAAACTGGAATGGAATAGATGACTAACAGTAAAGATCATGTAAGGCCTGGTTGACATCTAAGTACTCTCTATACCAATTGGATTGTAATATTATCTAGAAAAAATGCAGTTTCTTTTGGATAGCTGACATTAAATAAGTTGGTCAATTCTTTATCAAATTAGTTTCATTGAGATATAGCCTGGGGAAAAATAATGAAAATATGAAAAAGCACCTGAAATAATTAAAATTTACGTCTAATGTAATACCCTCCAGTTTTCTACAAAATGTACATTAAAATAATAACAATACATAACTAAGTGTTTTCACTAACAAAGACAAATTCTGGGACCCCTCTTTGCCAAGAGAAATAGAATTTGGGAGATAAAATGCTTTATTTCAAACTTTAAATGAATCAATTCCTTTTGACCTATCTATTGGGGAAGCTCTTGAGGAGATGGTGGAAAAGGCATTTCAACATTTACTTGATTTAAAAAGGTATATTATTCAGCAGATGAAGTTCAAGTTTTTCTAGGCAAGCCATAATGGTAAGTTTAGAAATTTATCTTTTCAATTGTTTAGTGCAAACAAAAATTTATCTCTAGGTAAATGGTCCACATAGAACTCAAAACTGCACTTTACTTTTCAGTTGGCCTTGGAGGGTAGGAAGGAGGTGCACCAACAGAAGAAAAAAAAAGTTGGACTGGTATCCTGATAGCAACAAAAAGAAAGACAAAGGTCAGATGATTATGATGATAGAAATATTCCTGAAGTCTACATTTGTCAGGAGACAGATTTATGGCAATGAGAAAAAAAATCACTAAATTCTTCCTGCTTGGCCCCTTTAAAGGAGCCATTCCCAGTCCTGAAAGGCTATTATGAGCGAATTAATAAATTACACAGCAAATTATTAAATCCAGATAATTACAAGGAATAAGTAATCATTAGTTATCTCAGCTAATTACTGTGGGTCAGAGCCAGCCAGAATGTGAAATCCTCCTCGGGAATTGAAATTAACTTTGCACAGTGAGTCTCTCTGCTTGACATCCCTAGTCTGTAGGCACATGGCAGCTCCCCTGTGAGCCGGTCTTTCTATTTAACTTGGAGAGAATAGAAATAAAATTAAGTGGCAATGTGATAATAGGAAGCTGCTCAGAAAGCAAACTGTGGGTTTTATTCTGTACTTTCAATGCCTGGAGATGAAAAGCTTTATTTACACCAATTTCAAAAAAATTTAAAGCACCCTTGTTGAGACAGGCTCCCTGAACACACACACAGACACACACACAGACACACACACCACACACACACACACACACACACACACATACCGTCCTCTGGTGTGACATTAGTAGCACATGAAGAAGGCTCATAAAGAGCAAACGTTTTTGAGGTATGTGTGTGTGAGGGAGAGAGAGAGAGAGAGGAGAGAGAGAGGGAAAGAGGGAAAGAGTGAGAGATGGGGGGTGGCAGCGAGAAAGAAAGAAATAAAATGAAAATATTATTCTGCTTTCATCCCACACAGCAGAAGGGCTGTCGAAAAGTGCAGCCCCATCTAATAATCTGTTTGTTTTGTTTGGGTTACGATATGCTTTCATCTTGCCACAGGAAGAACCAGCTTAGTGCAAATGTTGTCTCTCGTTGATCTTTCACCAGATGCTTCAAGAACTGATGTCGCTTTTTTTTTTTTAAACAGCAGCACTATCTGAAGCTAGCCTCCAGTACCCTGTCTCTCTGCACTCCCACCAACCTCCACCCCCTACCCCCAGGCCTGCTCAAAGGGCAGAGAAGACAGCCAAGCCCAGTGCCTGTTGGAAGGTGGAAAATAGTGATCTGTGATAAAGTGATTATGTGTATCACAGGGTTTGGAAAGACTGGACATACGAAGAAAACTGCTGTTAATATATTAAAATGAGGGGGGATCTAAGAGCTTTTTTTTTTTTTTATCAATTGCAATTAGATGGACAGTCTTTCCACTCATTCCCTGCTCTAGTCTGGGATGATAATAAAAATTTAATGAAGCCTGGGACGAGCAGAGAGCTCTGTCTAGGGACCGTGGAATAGAATATTTTAACTGTACATTTATACCAACTGTCTGGCTTCAAAGACGTGACTGCTTTTAATCTCGAATTAGAAAACCACAGACTTGAAATTAAATATTAGGTACCCTCAGATCCCCTTCCTTTCTGAAATATTGTCACGACTCTGTTTTCCTCCATCGGCCCCTAACACACATATCTTAGGTCTCCAATTACATTTCCGTGAATAATAGATGCCTTTGATAGGGTGCAGTATTCTGGTGCTTTTGTGTGTGTGTGTTTTTTAAATAGAGTTAATGCAATATTAATTGGCTGTGGATGGTTATAAGAATGCACAGCCCCCTTTTCAGGAACAAATCGATGTGATAGGGATGTTGGAGAGAGCGAAGGCGAAGGCTTTTCTCCAGACAAGGTCACTTATTTGTGGCGGGGACCTCCTTAGCGCTTTGGGTAAGTGAAGGGGCGCCGTCAGTTCCGCGGACTTGGCTGCACCGGCTCAGCAGCCAGAAGAAGAGAGGACTATCGGTGAGGGAGGAGGGAGAGAAAGGGAACACAGAGTGTGAGAAGCAGGGCGCGGGGACAGCAGTCACCAAGCTTTCCTTGCTTCTCAAGGCTAATGCTTCGCACGTGTGATCCCTGCACCCACTCTCTGGTTTACCGCCACTTTGCACCCCGCGGGCCTTGGGTTGCCCGCCCACCCCTCCTTCCCTGACTTCCAGGTCGGGGTGCACACTGGTGAGAGGTCGGTGGGGAGAGGGTGAGGGTTGGAGTCCGTGGGGTTGGGCGGTGGGCAGCAGAGCCGCCCACGCGTGCCGGAGGGGCTCGCTCCGGCCGCGCCTGGCCCCTGGAGCCTGCGGGAGCAGGCGCCTAGCCAGGCGTGCAGCCAGGAACCCGGGAGAAAGAGAGGCCCGGCGCCTCGCCCCCTTGCATTTTACTAATCACGTCTATTTAAATTCTAGCGCGGTCCGCCGCGCTCTCACCGGGAAAGCTCTGGAGAACTGGACCCATCAATTATTCTGAAAAAATCCCAGACTCCGTGAGGCTTCCAGCCTGAGGGAGGGAGGCGGCGGCAGGGGGTGGAGTACCTAGCCCTTTCCCCTCGCCCCTCCTCCCGCCCTTCCCCGCGCGGATCCCTCGGCGTACGCTTAACTTCAGGGTTCTGGGGCCCCAGGGGGCTTGCGCGCCTTCTGGGTTTGCGCTTTTGTGGGCTGGGAGGCGAGGTGGCAGGAGCGGGCTGGGACCTGGCTTCTTTTTCCCTCAACCCTCGGGGAAAGCTTTCAGTCCCGAGGAGCCAAATCAGATGGATCAGCGTTTCCTGGGCCGCTGCCCGCTCCGGCATTGCCAACCCCACCCCGGACTTTTGGTCAGGTCTCTAATGCAGGCAGAGTGGTTGGGAGCTGCTGGGCTCAGCTTTCCTTTGCTCCACAGCCCTTCAAGGATGGGACCTTGGGGACATCCTAGTTCAGAAGCTGTTTAGGAACCTCGGGTTAAAGTCCTTTGGCAGGACCCCCAACCCCCCAGTTCAGGCTCCAGGATGCCCCAGGCCGAGCAGCAAGCCGAGCGCGCAGCTGGACGCAAAAAGAACGCGTTCGCTCTAAAGTAGGAAGGCGAGTGAGCCTGGCTAGTAATTACTGCCCCTCCCAAGCCTCGCCCGCCCCCGCCCCTGCACCAGGTCTGCTGCCATTACTCCAGCTGTCACTCGTCGGAAAGCAAGCGCCCTCCCCCATCCCCAGACTTCTCTGTAGCTAACAGAAGCCTGTGTCCCCCTTGCCCTCCCATAGTGCCTGGGTCGCGGTTCTTAAATTTGTTATAATTTTTCAGAAATACGTTACTTCCTCCTTCCTCTTTCCCCTAACCTTCCATATTCTGTTCCCTGGGAACATACTCAAAGTCTTATTTGTGTATATTGGGGTTTGGGTTTTTTTTTTTTTGATGGGGAGGGGATGGTTCTCTTGTAGCTTCTGGGTTTCCCTGAGTAATTTGGGGCCACAGTAAAATGAAAAGTACATATCCAATAATTTTGAAACAAGCCAATTGGCTTCTGGAATTCTCGCAAAATGACAAAGTAGTTCTGTTAAATCAATGGGGTGTCATTTAAAAAATTACTGATGAGTTCGTAAGTAATGGAAAGAGTAAAAATCAACACCCTCCGCAAGAGCGGCTGGGTGGTGTTTGTGTTCTTGGAAGGCTTGAGGGACTCTGAGGTTGGTGGGCTCACGGGAGGTGGAGGGTTAATACACAATGGGCCGGAGAGTCCTAGTTCCCAGTGGGTAACCCTGTATTAAACCGCAGTCTGCATCTCTATGCGATTTGGTCAAACAGGGTGGAGGCTCCCTGACCCCCAGAGACAGAGTAGGTCTTGGTTTGGGTAGCTATTGGCCTGGTGTGTGAGGTGATGGGGCGGTTGGGGTGGGGGTGGGGGAGACAGGGAGAGCAGTCATCCTCTTGGAAAAACCAGTCACCTAAGGCTCCAAATCCAACAGTAGTCTAGGGCCCTGTCACGGAAGGTACGATTTTACAGGAACTTGCCCAGAGAGCCACCCACCTTTTCTGCTCCAACCCTGGTCTGTCTCTCACTATCCCACTTATAAACCCATGGCATCTATTCCTTGCCCTGGGGGTGGGAAAGGAGGGGGTAAGATGTCTCTATCGGTGGAGATGGCTGTCAAAGGTCAACCGGCCCTCTGGCATTTGCAAAAGCAAGGTCTGTGTTTAAAGGTAGGCTAGGAACCCGCCCAAGCCAAATCATTTGACATGGAGGAGCCACATCCCGCCACAGTGCACCCGCAGCTGAAGCCACGGACCGGAAGAGAGGCAGAGATCCTCTATTTCACTCTGACATTTTCCTCGCAACTTGTCAGCCGGGTAGCACACACGTAGATGGATGTTCACAAACAACGCACAGGCAGACTCAGAGCCAGTCCCCGGGGGTAGGATACCTTGGTGATACTTTTCAAACTCAACTCAAAATCTCTCCTTCTTTGTCTAGCTGCCTGATTTGCTTGGGAAGGTGCCTGCGACTTACCTTTGAGGTATCTCCTTGTCGGTGCACCTGACCGGCTTTGACCTTCTGTTTGCCACAGCTGTCCTTCCTGCCTTTCCACAGAGCGCAAACTGGTGTCTTTGGGCGGCAGCACCTCTGTCTCCGAAGGTGGAGGCAGTCTGTGACTTCCAGGAAGGACCTGGGACCAGACTTGCAGCAGGGGTGAGGGGTGAGCGGCCAGAATTAGATGGAGGATTCCCTCTGGGAATCGGGGTTCAGGGCTTTAGGCTCTGGGCTGTCCCGGACTTCAGTGACTTCCCGAGGGGGCCGTCTGGCTATCGGTTTTAAGTCTCATTTTGTTACCTACTCCGGGGGAGTTCTAACTAACACAACTCCGGAGCTGTCACTTTCCATCTCAGTGTCTGGAAGTGATCACTTCCTCGCCTGGAACCAGAATAAAGGTGGCAGCTTTCTCCTCCACTCCCACAGTCTTTGGTCTTTGGGGAGGGGGTCGAGAGGGAAAGAGAACCCAGCCCCTGGCTGCCAAGTCAGTCCTTCTGATTACTTCTGAGAGAAAAGTCATTTCTGAGGACCTTGGGGCTCATTTCCTCAGATCAAGCCTCTAACGTCCGTGAAACCGTCCTAACCGGTTAGGTAAGAATCGGTTGCACTTTCTTTCATCAACTTTTCACTTTGCAGCCCTGAGAGCTTTTAATTACGATATTGTCAGAGGGGCCCAGTCTTCCATTTCCTAAATCATTTCATTGATTTTTTTTTTCTCATGCTGCTCGCTGCTTTCTTTTGCAGTAAGACAATCCTCCCCTCTGCCCCGATTCAGTCGGAGTTTGAGAGATGAACAAGAAAAAAGAGGAGTGTGACCAGGAGACGAGTGGTAAATAGGAGAGTGATCTCTACCTGTCCCCAGGGAGAGGGAGAAGTGCCAAGAATGACCATCTCCCTATCTTAGACAGTGAAGATGCATAAAAGAGAAAGAGGAGATGTAATAAAATAGAAAGGCCACAGCACGGGGAATGAGACCAGCCCCATGTCACCAGGTATTTTCAACTTGTCCTGAAGAGAGAGGCCAAAGTACCCGGATAACTGGCAATTAGTCTTGATAACACGTGCTTATTCACTGTAAATAAAATCACAGAATTCCCTAATGCTGACTTGAACTGTATACTCTGGGTGGGGGAAAAAGTGGAAGAATAAGCAAATAAGCTCTCTGAGTTGAAATGTGGCAAACACCGCTTTTCATTTGGAAAAGCTCAGCTACTTTTCCTCTTAAAACCAGGTGAGACCAGAATTCTGCAGTTTAGTTGTTAATTTTGTTAGTAACGTAGCTCTGTGTCATTTCTTAAAAAGAGCTTTTACCATCCAGTTCTGGTATCAGCACGGAAGATAAACATAGCCAGTGGAAAACAGAGAGGAGCAAGATTTTGCTGTCAGACAAAATGAGAGTTGAGGCTGTTCTTTCTGCTTCCACTGTTACAGAATCCAACACTGGTGGGTAGAAGAAATTTCCAGATGATTTCTGATGTCCCTTTGGCACTAGAAGTGTGTGCAATTGGGGAGGAAGGTTGGAGGGAGGAGCAGACAGATTTAACAGAAGATGAGAACAATCATATTTATTGTGCCCCAATTTAAAACTACTTCATAACTCAGAAATGACAGTAAGAAGCATCCTTACTCTCCAGCATTTAACTCCTGGCTATTAGGTATCAGTTACTGCAAGATAAAATGATTTAATCAGTCTAGGAGAAATCTCTTTAATGCTCAACCCCTCACCCTTCCATTTTCCCCTCCCCTCTGCTCTGTTCTCATTATCCTCATCTCTCAAATGTCTTGGATGGAGAAATCTTAGAAGCTGGTGTCACTAGTAGAAACAGTTCCATTACTTAGGCAGTATTTCTGTATCAACTTGAACACTGCCCATGAGTTGCTTATAAAAATAATCTGCCGCCCCAAATCCATATTTATCTTGCACGAGTAAGGCACAGACAACTGTCCCGAGATGTAGGAATGCTTGGCTTTCCTGCAGCAGAAAGACGAAATTTTTGTTTGTAATTTATAATAAGCCATTGACAAGCTAGCGTTGGATGATTTTTCAGGTTTTGAAAACTCACACTTACACAAACTCTTTGCCCTTGTTCAGGAAAGGAGACTATGTCTGAAACTACATCCAGGAGCAGCTCTAAGTAATCCGAGCGTCATGCAGGAAAATTTGTCCCAGCTGACGCCAAAGAGACGTGATGAAGCAGAAGCCGGACACAGGTAACACCATCTTAAGGTAATTCCTCTTCCACGCTTCCCATTAACCATCAGAACAGGAATGTGTTGGAAGGTAATCAATTTTAAGAATCAATCCCCAAACCCTTCCATACATTCTGATGACCTGAGACTTAATGCTTATAATGTGGGAGGCATAGAAGGAATAAAAAGCAAAGCCAAGCCACAAATGCCTCCTCCACTTTAAACTGGGCAGGTGTTAGAGTTCCTTCACCCTTTCCTATCTGAACTCTTTCAGCTCTGAAATTCTTCCCTACTCCTCTCCTTCCCACTTCACCACTACCATTATCATCTTTCTTCTTCCCCTGCTCCTCCTCCCCTCCCTTCCCTTCTCCCAATCCCATCCCCTTCCCAGCATACCCTTGCAGAACCTGAATTGCGTGCAAAGCTAGGAATGAGAGCTCAAGCAATTTCACAGTGAGAGGATTCTAAAAGGTGATCGATCAATGGAGCTTAGATCCCAGCAAGTCGTCTGAGTCTGTGAGGGTGATGCGGGGACAGGTGGTGAGGAAGCATATAATTAGCGAAGGGTAGAGTTTGCTGCTGGTGTCCTGGTGGGTGTGGGTGCAGGTATAAGGGAGTTGAACCTGGATGCTCCTTTCGTGAACCTCCTTAAGCATATGGAGGAGATGTCAAGGGCATTTTTACTCATTTGGTGGAAGAAGACCGCACCCATGACTGTAGAAGAGAGCATATTTACTACCTAAATACACTGACTTTTAGATGGAAATGCCATCAGTTGTCTCTGCCCAGTTCTGTTGCAGATCTATTAATCATATCCACAAGGATTGCCAAAATGGCAGGGCTCTCTTCGCTTTTCAGTTTATACAGAACAGAATCATTTACATAAAGTCCTTAAGGCAAATAACTGTTGGGGCTCTAATTTATATCTGATCGAAAATTAGCCGTCATTATGCGCTCCATTAGCAGCGTCTTTAATGTGCTTCTAAGCACCATTTGTCAAGCGGCTTGTTAATATCCTTCAAGTCTTTAAAGTTGAGAGCTCATTAAAGAGTGCGCTCTGTTATTGATGTAATTTAGATGAGTTTGGAAGAGCAAGTACACCATGCCTTGAATGGGCAGCCTCCAGAAGCCAGGGCAAGGGGGCATTTGGTGACGAAGTTCACGATTCGTGGTTTCCCAGAAGCCTTCATGCTACCTTGACCGCAGGACTTGGGTCCTGCAAAGGTGTTTTCCGAGGCCCACTCCCTGACCTGGGTGGAAGTCATCCGTTTCTCTGGGACGACCAGTGTTTATCTTCAGTGTCTCCCCCGCCCCTTTTTTTTTTCTTGTGAACTCATATTTACCCTGGCTCCCTAAACCTTATGAGAAGGGGTGGAGAGTATAGAAACGGGCCCTAATCTACAGTCCTTTAGGAGAGAATTTAACTGTTTCCTATTTTTTTCCTTCACACCTCTAACCCTTATTTAAAATTTCCTGAGGTCTGCCCTGTATTCCACAGGGTGGACGAAGTAAATATCCATTGAGAAAACCTTAGCCCTAAAGACAGAGATACTGCCCTTGACCATATTTTGACTGAAGTACAGTAAACTCGCTTAATTATGTACATATTATTGCATTATCTATCAACCACCATCACAATAGCATAAAGCAAAAGCCAATAATTACCTCAGTTATTTATCTAAAAATCCATATATTTTGTCATTTTCTTTCTGGGGAGATTATGTTAGTGTAACATAATAAAGAAAACCATTAGCACAGCCAGAAAATTGCAACTGAGTGCAACTATAATTCCACTAGCAGGAATAAATAACAGTTAGAAAGCTGCATTTTGTCCTGAATTTTCTGGTAGGTTGTATCAGCCTTCTTTTGATCCAAGTCTTGAGTGTATCTGTGAATCCTGCTATCAAGGGTTTAATAAGATTTTATTCATCCCTCCACTTCAAAATTTTACATTAAAATAAAAACAATCAAACCATCATGAGTTTTGAACCTCACTTCCCTCTCTACTCTAAATTCACTTCCCTCCTGAGACCTTCTGGGGACTCAGAGATTAATGTAAGATAATTAAAGACATTAAGCATTTTATTCTCTCCTCTAAATTTCCAAGATTCTCTCAGCCTTAGGTGCTTGTGTGTGTGTGTGAAGGTGGCTCTACTTTATCAGATTGAAGTAAAAATAAAACCAAGAGTGTAAGCCCTGGACCTGGCGGGGCTGGGGGGTGGTCCAAACACTCAAAGTCTTTTCTAAACCCTCTCCCATTTACCTCCTGCTCAAAGGACAATCTCATTTCCATCATTTGTTGAACAGTTTATTCTTGCACTCCAAACCTTAAAAGAGTTCATTACATACACACGGAGAAAGAGACGGGAGAAAGAAAGATATAATAAGATCAATCTAAGGACATATTGAGGTCATATAACAGCACAAATATTCTCAAGTGCTCTGTATAATGTGCAGTGGGGATTTTGGGCAGTTTTATTGTGTGGTAGGATCCTCATCTCCGTTGTTTTTTACAGGATTCCTCCAGGCTAAAGTAATAAAGCGAGTAATTAGAATGCTAAAGACAGATGTAAATAACAGGAATGAGACAGCGGTGACAGATGAGCGGCTGGGTCAGAAAGAGCCCAGTTGGTGGAAATGACACGCTTCCTCGTCCCAGTCCCCTCCCCACCCCACCCCCCTTTTTTTTCTTTCGGTCTTCTTCTCCTCCTAGCTGTGGCCTTAGGCGGCCGACCTGGGCCGCGGTCAAAATTGCTTTCGGGGAGAGCGCGGCTGCCATCTCGGCGGTCGCGGAGCTCGGGAGTCGCAGACTCGCCCACTGATGGGCAAGGCGAGGTGCTGCCGGGTCCTTCCCGGGGCCCCGCCAGGCTGCGAGGACGCGGGTCGCCGCGGTCCCAGCCCTGCAACCCGGCCCGCCCCCCGGGCCGGGCGAGAGCGCGGCGGCCGCTCTGTCCTCGCATCCGGCCGCTGCTCCGGCCTTTGTTGCCGTTTCTCCCAAAGCAGAGCGGAGAGGCTCGGAGGCGCCTTACCGCCCAGTCCACTGTGGCCCGGGAACCAGGCCGCCCTTGGCGCCTCCGCCGGCTGCCAGCCGCGGCCAAAAGCTCGAGAAGCGGCCACCTGCCAGGCCTGCGCCCGAGGCACCAACCGCCCTCTGCCTCCCGGAAATCACAAGCGGAGAGGGCATCACTGGGCTTCATTTGACTTTCCTCTCAAGGCCACTGCGGAGTCCAGCCTTTCTTGATGAAAATTTTACAAGCCACCCCATGTAGAACACGAGAAAGCCACTCTCCATGCGTTTTGACAAAAAAAAACAACAGTAGCAATTTGCCTTTCCCAGCCCTGACCTATCGACAACTAGGCACGTGGAAGGGCAAATATACTAATTCCTAAATGGGCCTTATTTCCCTCCCCACCATTAAAAAAGGCTGAGCAGCCCGACCTCAGCTTGTTATATGGAAGTTTAAAATGTAAATGCTACTTAGCCACACTATCACGTTAGAGAAAGAATGATCAGATCTGATTCAAATCTCACAACAGGTCCTTTAGTCTCTTAAACCCCATAGATAACTTTCATGATCAGGTTGCTAGAGCCAACCCGCCCCCCTCCCCCACCCCGCAGCCCCGGCCCTCCCCTTCCCCCACCAGGCTCCCCCCTTCCCCCGCCCATTTGTACTTAGAACAGCCCGCAGTTTTACAATTGGGGCTTATTCAGGTTTGAAGGTTCATTTTAAGGAGAACGCCAATTCTAGAAACACAGCTGCCCTGTGCAGTGGACGTGGTTAAGACTACATAGGAGGGACTGTGCGTCTCCTTTCTATTCTAGCATTAGAGCATCAGATGCCTCCCTTTCAGCATCAGTACTCTTCAGATTATACCAAACAAACAAAAAGCCCAGAGGGAGCCAGACTAGGCCAGGAGGCAGCTCTAATCACCCTTGGTGATGCTGGTACTGGGTCAGTTAGTAGGTGCTTGTGAAATACAACGACACGTGTGTCAGCTGAAGAATTCCTCTATTACTTCTCAGATTATGGACATAACTTATGCCTACCAGTGGGGAAGATAACCATTCTTCTAGATTTTTAAAGGAGACTTGTAAATAAATGAGTAGGACAAAATGAGAAATATGTTTACCATTTTTTTTTTATTTTTAATACCTAATCAATAAATTTATTTTCCTCATTTGTATCAATAAATGCGATGGATATATTTCTTAACCTTTCCCCTGCCTATTTCAGACAATAATTTTCTTTTGAGTTAACATTTTATTTTTAAACAACTACTCTTAAAAAACAAAACAAAACACTGGGGAATGTCTGTGGAGTATTTATGAAGCTAGTGACAACTGGCCTTATTCCTCTTAGGTGCTTAGGTCTAATGGATAGGCCAGAGTTTTTGAGGCTTTCATTAACTCTATACTTACTGAAAATAAGAATTTCAGATAGGCATGACTAAAGCATGAGATCTCTTTCCTAGATGAAATATTTATTAACATTGGTGGGCACTGGTGAGGGATCACCATAGCATTCATGGAAAAGTAGTAGCTTATTCTGCATGATAGGTACTTTTCTGTCTAGTAACTGGAAGTCTGATCAACTATAAAAGGACTGACCTTGGAAAACTGACTGGGACTAAAATGAATACTTATGAAGAAACATATCGTATTAAAGGATAGATTCCTTGTTTGTGTATAGGCTCAAGGCCTGAAAGGTAGGTCTGATCTGGAATTTTGGCTGGCTGTATCTCTGATGGCAACTTTCACTCACAGTCCTGTGAAAAAGCTTCACACATTCTGACCAAGAATCAGGCGGGTGCTATTGCTGGTGGTAGAAAATAGTGGTGGGGACCACATGTTGGAGAGGATTGTAAGGTAACTATGTGGTGTGGTCACGTGCTGGGCTAGTGCCTGGAAATGAGGAGAAGCAGGATGAGTGGGGGGAAGGAGAGGTCATGCTGGCTAGGACCACTTTTGCAGGAGGTGAGAATTACTTCCTGATTTCCTTTTATCTCTGTGAAGGACCTTTATATGTGCAGAAATCCTTTCTGTTCCAGAAAGTTCAAATGTTCGGTTGCCACTCATCAGTGGGTCAAGAACTTAATTTAGTGGGTCGTGAGCAGCGTAAAGGAATCATTTAAAACATGTAATAGAATAGAAACAATGTGGACCACATGTTGTGAGAACAAGTTTGTTTCATGATGTGTTTGTTTCAGTTTTGTTTTTATCTGGGTGTTTATATTGGGCCATGGTGTACAGTGTATTTTATATTGTGTGTTTTAGTTAACAACATTTGAAAACGGGCTCACACCAGTCCTTGAAGGTTGATCGATTCCTTTGCCCATTATCTGTTATCCGTGCCATTTGTCTGATGCTGCCCTAACATTTTCTCGCACGGTTAACTTCTCACGTGTACACATTTGTCTAATTGAATTTAAACTTCCTCAAAGACGTGTATGTTAGGCTTCTTTGTACACTTCACGGCCTCTAATGTGGTGCTGTGCACATACCTAACTGACAAATGTAGATGGCTAATTATGTGCTTACCAAAAGCAAGTCAGATCTCAGCTCACATGCTACTTTTTCAGGGATGCATTTCTTAACCTGTTCCCTGGCTCCACTCTAGGCTAGGTACTGTCTCTCACAGTGCTTGTGATGTCTTCATTATGCTTAGTGGAATTTGAATATAAACATTTGTGTGACTAGGTGACTTGTTTCCTCCACCAGGGTGTAAACTTCATTGGAGTGGATCAGCTCTGTTGAGCTCACTTGTACCTAGCACAGCACTTGGCACATGGTGGGCATTTAACAAATACTTGTTGACTGACTGACTGATTGACTGACGGGACAAATGATTAAAAGGATAACCAGTAGTTCTAGCAGAGGCAGCAGGTCTTTTCTTTCTTGTTATCAGAAAGGTGTTTTGCTAATGAATATGGGATGAGACAGGAGACTCTGATCTAATGATTTGAGAAAGTTCAACTTTTGTATGAAGCCACTGTCTCATTTCCCCCCCCCCCCCATTATGACAGGAACACTGTACCTGTACCTGGCTTTAGAAATGGGTCCACGTAAGAAACAAGCTATGTAAGTGGCATCTCTGCAATCTTCGAATAGCTGCTGTGGAGAAATGAATTCTGTTGTGTGAGGTTCCTTTTGTGACCTACACAAGAACTCTCTTGTAGAACTTGTAAGCTGTTTTTCCTTCTTGATAAAATGGTAGTGTTCTTTTTTTTTTTTTTATTTGATGAAAGAAGGCTGCTACCCTTGTGATTTCCCACTTTGCCTTGGCTGACAGTGTAGGACTAAGATTTGGGTTAAAATGTAATGGATTTTTTTTTTCAATATGTATATTTTGGGAATATTTATCTTCTTGTTCTCCAGCCTTTTATAAGTTTCTTTCTTTGTTTATATTTATTTATTTATTGGATTATGTGCTTTCTGGTTTTATTATGCTTTTGTCAGCATACTAGAGAGGAAAGGGCATGCATCGGCTTTGGGGTTAGATAGACCTGGGTTCAAATTCTGAACAAACTGGGATTGTAATCCTGTGTAGCTATGTGATCTTGGAATTTTTCTGTGTTTTACGATTCTCATCTGTAAAATGAGACGAATACTCTCTTCTCAATGTTTTAATTATTATCTGAGTAACTAGCACAGTGTTTAGCACATTTAGGTACTTGCAAAATATTAGCTCTTTTTCTTTCCATTGATGATGTGTAATTTCAGATCCTTTAGGGGAGGAGGTAGGAGGAGCCATGATAATAAGAGAATTTGGTGTGTTAATGTTACATTTTCTATTTTTTGAGAACTTGGGAAAATAATCTTGTTTCCCTCAATTACTTTTAAAAAAATCAGAAAATAATCATTATATATCACCTTGGAAAATTATTTGTTAATAATATTGATGTACAAATTATTTGAAGATGCCTATGTATTGTCTTCAGGATAATCCTGAAAAGGCTAGAGAGAAATATCTTGATATGCTGACAATGTCATTTTTAGATTCAATTATCAGATTTTGTATTAATCACATAAAAATGTAGTTTCCCCTCTAGTATTTTAGGTATAAGTTCATCTCATCTTTCTTGAGGAAATCGAAGACAAAATAATTTACATTCTAGGCCGCCCTAAGTGGTTATAGTGTATCTAGGGGAATGTGAATAGTTGCTGCTTCAGCTTTAGGGGTCTAATGCAAAGACTGTCGTGGCTGGAGCATTATAACGCTAAGATTTCAGTAGCCCCATAGAACTGGTAAGGTAGGCATAGGGGCTTCTACTAGAACCAGGTATCAGAAAAGAGCTGAATGTCAGGAATCTAGGAAGTCCATAACCTGGGACTGAAAAACTAGTTTTTTGATGTTCTGGGTAGGCAGGAGTTCCACATGGAGAAAATGAAGGTAGTTCAAAATGTGATATTATAAATGTTTGCAAAGAGCAAAATGAACAAAGAGGATTTTACTCTAGTTTAGACATTTTGGGTTTTATGTATGACTCTGAGATTGAAGGAGTCTTCTGGAAGTCATTGCAATTTGCTGCTACATTCATGGTTTGTTGGGATATGAGACCTGTTTTCACCATGTATGATGCTTTTTCCCCCTCATCAAGGTTCCTGGATGACTATATTAATTAGTCAACTGAACATTTAAATCATTAATTTAACAAACTTTCATTGAGTTTCAGGTATTCTGAAAGATGTTGAGAATAAGAGACATGTCTCACCCTTAAAAAGTTTCCAGATTTTTGGAGGGGAAAGTCTCCTGAAGAAAATGATGAGAAAATGACAAGAGCTGTGGGGTTAAGCACAGAGCGCGATGGCAGTAGAGAAGTCGGAGCAAAAATTATGTTTCATCAGATGATGGTTTGTACCAACCCACTCTTCCCTTCACCCCTGCAGCACACGCCCGGAAACCGAGACAGGCAGAGCGAAAGCTTCCTTTCTTCGGAGCCTGTTTTGGCTTATATAAAAGTATATTGTTAAAGTCCAGTAGAGAAACTATAATGGAAATTCATTAAAGGTTCCATTTTGCCATCAAACTGTGCATGCATTTGCCATTTCAATAAATGTAATTTTTGATATGTTTGCTCTAGAAATTTGGTTTATGCACATATACTAAACAACATTCTTAACTCAATGAAAACAATATTAATTATCTCTTTTTTGAGAAGAGAGAATTTCTTTTGATTTCTAAAAAGCAGGATAGTAGAACTAGAAAAGGTTTTCTTTTCCTTATTTTACAAAGATAGTATGGTTTTATTTTTAGAATCAACACATTTTGAGAAGTTTAGGTTATAAACTGGGCAAAGTTTCTCTTTTACTCTTTTTGTGGAACTACATGATTGTATTTTCTGTGCTACTGCTTCCAAAATGTTTCAGTTTTATTATTTGCAAAATCTCAGTTTAATATTTGGGGAAATTGTTGTATTTGGGAGAGACACAGCCAGTCCAGGCTTTAACAACTGTGGATGTGAACAGTGATTGTTTTGCGAGATAAGAACCTCATAGCATTAACAAAGTTAAGAAAATGATAGCATGTCAATAAACCTCCGTTATCTATTTAAAATGTATTTCTTATGTGTCTTGATATATAATAATCTGGCCACTGTATAATACGGCCCCACATTTCCCAGGAGCTGGGTTGCTGGCTTTGGCAGACGCTGCCCTGCAGGACTTGGCTAGGAGCCAGGCCACAAGAAAGGGCAGTGTGTGGAAGTCGGGTGAGGAGAATTAGCTAAGCTTTTAATTAACTCACCCTTTCCTGCTGTAGCAATGTGTAGAGACCCCAATCTTCAGTTATACTTCGTATGCTCAAACTGGGCCACAGGTTGACATCAGCAACAGAACAGTTTACTAAGCTTTACGTGTGAGAGAACAGAGGTACAGCAAGGCTTTAAAGAGGTACTCGCCAGACTTGGGCGCCTGCAAGAATCTTCATAGAGATGGAGAGACCTCAGACTCCTCAAGGAGCTGGGAGCTCTACCTCAATCACTGCAGCCACCCTTCCGGGCATGCAAGGCACAAGCAGTGTTTAAGTGATAAGACATTTGAACGTTCAGCCCCTGCATGTCTACGTAGCTAACCTAGATACATCTAGACACAGTCGACTTATTTATACCTGTGGACTACTGCCCTTGCGGGGTCCTTATCTGGGCATGTCCTAAACCTCCTTTTAAAACCCCCAATTCTTACACATCACAGTTTTGAGTCATCGTACACTAAAGTGGCCACATCTCTGAAGTCGACTTAAAAAATTTTAATAATAAGAATGTTTATTGTTATCACGGAATAAGAAGTCCTGAGAGAGGGCACTCTGAATGTGAAAGCAAATCTTCTCTGCTTAAGGAGAGGGAGTAACCTATCGCCTGGTGCAGTACGGAGCATGATTTACACAGCAGAACTGGTCATTTGAGTCTCAGACTCTTTACTAAGCGCAGGCAGCCAGTGGCGAAGGTAACAAAAGGGGAGGAGTTAGGGTGGCTGGCAGCTCGGTCAGCGGGCCTGTGACTTCTGTATTCTGTTGGGAGGTTGGGGGAGCTGGTGAGCATAAGTGTGTGTAATAAAGATAATTTGATCTTTATGTATGGTCATTAGATGTTATAGATAATATGAAAAATGATAAAAGTTGACTTCCCAGGTTTTTCTTTTTCAAATACAAATGACAGTTTTAACTGAACTTTAGTAAGTTGATTTTAAAAAGGCCGTTCTCATCTTATCTAAAGGTATACAACGTCCCTCTTCTCTCCTTCACTTCTTCCTTTTTTCTCTCCCTCCCCAGACATCCTATTCCTCATATTAAACCCCTTCTTCAAAGCTCTTTCTGTTCTCCTTAGCATAGATTTTATCTGAAACTATTTTACATGACAGTAGTTATTTAAATTTTAATCCTAAAGCTACATTTTAGTAGCTAAAAATTTTCTGTGAAAATGTTAAATGAAAGTGATTCTTTTTGTTTTTAATAACTAGCATTTTGATTTTATAGTTGAGCTTAAAGGCTTGGTATATGTAATAAGCACGTTGATAAACAGAAAAGTTTCAAATTCATCCTGTGAGAAAGACCCCAGGGAGAGTTAGCAAGCAATAACAAAAAATGTTCGATTTATTGTGCCCTATATTTTGAAGCACAGTAGATAAGGCTTTGTAAAAAAAACTTCCATAGAATAACAAAATGTTATAGCCAAAAGAAGTTTAAGAGATAATTTTATCCAAGCTTTTCATAGGAACGAAAAGATGAAGAGACTTATCTGAGGTCACATAGCAACTTTGCAATATAGTCAGTAGTAGACTTCAGGTAGAAGGAACCTTTATCATGTGCTTTTTTTTTTCCCCAGATAATGACGTTATGAGAAATTAGGCTGACATCAAAGCAAAATAAATGATTACAAATATTAACCACTATGTTTAAACCTCCGTCCGACTTAGTTTCAAAGCAGTTTTTCATTTTGCTGACTGAGGCTGAGCTCTGAGAGGCTCCGGCAGGGGACTATCCTCCGTCTCAGCCCCATCACTGGGATGGAACACGGGCCGCTTGTGCCTGCCTTTGAAACTGTCACTTCCCTACCGCCTGTCTTGCCTTACTGATCTCTCAACTAGAAGATGATTTTTAATGACCTTCCTCACCCTCCAGAGTAGAAACCTGACAGAGATGCGAATCACCATGCAAAGGGGTCATGTTGAGGTTGGGAAGGAGAGGGACGGGGTGGGCTGGCAGGCCTGCCCACATCAGGGCCTGGGGTCAAGGGATAGGAAGGTCTGAAGGATGGCCCGGGTCAGTAGAGCTTGCCTCAATGGTAAAAAGACCCGGCTGTTTCTGTTCCTTTCTACACAGTTTAAATTCATCCTTAAAGTACAGCCAGCCTGGTGCACACGCTGCCTCGTGATGTTGCATTTCTGGGCAGAGTGGATTTTAGGAGATGAGGGACCCACGGATCCTTTCCTCTTGTGATTGACCACCTCGTACCTCATTCGGCACGTTCCTTTTCAGTTTGTTCGCTCCCCTAGAGTAGGTAAAGCCATCGGATCTATAGGGTTTGCAGTAATAATTTGAAATACGTGACTGGTTTTGAGAAACACTTTGTAAACTTGGCAAGATAAGAAGTTCGAAGAACACTCATCTGACACTTAAACGCTTGAGTTTTATCATTTATTAAACCTTAAAGTTAATGATGTTTCATCATAAAATATATGTTTGTTACAGGAAATATGGCATATGTAAATATTTAAAATATGACATAAGAATAAACGTGAAGGGTAAATGATCACCCATTGGCTCACTACGCAAAGTCTACTAACATTTCGGGGTTGTTTATTTCTTCTACCTTTTCTATCTACTTATTTTTCCAGGATCAATTTGTAGATTTGTAGTTTTCTTTTTCACTTCGGTCAAGAAACCTGGTAGCTGACAGGCTCCAGGTAGCGGGAAGTATTATTTATATTATTATATTGTCACATATTCTACTGTGGAGTTATAATTTCTCTATTTGTTTCCTTTCATTGGGCACTTAGATTGAGCACAATATTTGGCATATATGATATAGTATACTTCTTGATACATATGACTTTGAGGCTTGAATTCTTAGCATGCATTGTCATTGTGAATTTACAGGGTCTTGATATACGTTGTCAAATTACTTTCCAAAAACTGAAACTTTACACTCTGTTTGGGACAACTGAAGTTCAGTATGTTGAGCATCACTTCACCCCTCTTCCAGATGAGTACCTGCCTCGTTTTAATTTACTCACCTGATGATGTGATTGTGCGGGGGAGGGGGGGCTGGGGGTGGGGTGGCAGTAGCATATCCTTCTAAGTCTTAACAATTGAGCTAGTGGGGACGCATGGCCCGAGCTAGGCCAATCAGACTTCTCCACTTTTGTTTTATATATAGTAGGTGGAGATAGTCTGTCCCTTGGCATTTCTAAGCTGTGTTGATATACTTTGGAGCTGTCTGCTGCCAGATTCCTAATTTATGGAGGAAACTCTGTAACTGGAGAAAAGGAGGATGATACAAAGAGGAGTTGAGATGAGATACTGTGGGGGTTGCGGTGGAAGGTATGAGGGGAAAGGAAAAGAGGGCTAGAGGATAAGAGAAATGAGGGGGGAAGGGAATAGGGAAAGAAGAGGAGAGAGAAGAGAGTTGCGTTTCTCGGTTCAGTTATTCCTGAGGTCAGTGGCATCTGTATCCTTTCTAGTTACAGGGACCAATAAATCCTTTGATATGGTTGAGTTTGAATAGGGTTTCTACGGCTTGTATCTGAAAGAGTCCTAATACACATTCCCACTTTTTTCTATAGTTGCAGTTTAAATTAAAAATCTATAGTATAAATTTCCTGTTCTGCCTTGCACTGATACCAACTGTTAGTCATAATTAGCATCAGTATTAATTACTATACATATCCATGATTAAACTAAAAATGCTAAATTGGTTAGCATTTGAATCAAGATTAGTGGCAATAAAAATAAATACATTTTAAATTGATAAATGAGGTGATGAATGAGTATTAAAAGTTTATGGGACATTTATTTTTCACCTTAAATTTAATATAATAAACTCATAACTTTTCACTCTCTCTATCCCTCTTTAAACTGCGTAGTCATTGAATTCTTGATTTGTTCACAAAAAATAAAATCTTATATTAATTTCCTTCAAAAGCATTTAAGATATTTCTTGGCTTTTTGTAATGTTTGAGTTATATCTGGGACCATGTTTAAGCGTACCTTATGTCCAATGCAGGTGTCTTGGTCTGGTTGACATGTGCCATTGACTTGAGCAATTCCTACAAGTCTTTCACCATAATGTAGACGTGAGACGGTCCCTGGAGAAAAACCAGGGAAAGGGTTTGGTTAAAATTGTTGGATTCTCAAACCTTTTCAAGTGCTAATTTGCATAGTCAGTCCTTCAGAGGGGACTGCAAAGAGTAGCATCTCCCAAACACTTTTTAACCATCGGGCACCTTTTTCCTTTAGCATTTCATCCACTATGTGTTTGGTTCTGGAAATACAGCAGTAAACAAGGTAAGACGTTTCTTTGCTCTCACAGAATTTGTGGGACTTACAAGTCATTTGCCCTGCTGGAACCTGAGTACAAGTAAACACCTACATGTCATATGCCTAAATATTGAAAGGCTGTACATGAAATCAACAAAGTGTTAAAAAGTGTTTCACATTCTTTCCTTGACTGATAAATCTACAAAGTGACCTGGAAGGCCAGGCTTTCGTTTAGAATTTTTGGATTCCTTGGTGTTTTGTGTCCTCATGGGAAAGAGAGTTTATTCCTGGCTTTCTGCACACATATAGGCGATCTTTGTACCTTCCCCTCAATATTGCTATAAACCTAAAGCTCCCCTAAAAAAAGTCTTAAAAATGTTAATGGAATTTAACAAGAATTTAATAAAAATAGGTCAGGATAATAGGAAAAACAGAGGTCTGAGTGAAAGCTAGACACACACACACACACATACACACACACACATACATATGTACATATATATGTACTTCAGTAGGTTTAAAAGATTTTGTAACAAAGTGTATTGCCAATTCATAACAAAATAATTAAAATAAGAAATACATAGTCTGATCACTTTTTTGTAAATACATACAGATAAAATATAGTACACGGTAACATATTAATGACACACTGATTTTTGTTTTGTTCATTTACTTATTTGTGATTTCTATTCTCTTTGTTCACTTATTTGTATTTTCTGAGTTTTCTACAATACTTATGACCTGAGTAATTTTTAGTGGTTTAAAAAACTTATCATCCTACTTTCCCAAAGCAATGGAGAGTAATTTAGGAGGTGTCATAGTATTTTGAGCAACTTAGGGAATGCTTATAAATCCCTGGATCCAGAGCACATTTTCTCTATATGTTCTACATCAATGAAGAATACTCAGCACTTACTTTAAAAGAGCAAACTGCTCACATTACCTTCAAACTACCAAAAAGCATATTTAAATTTAACATCAATCAATTTACTTTCTTGCCCTGAAACCAAATTTACTATTTAATATCTAGTTAATAAATTAAAGTTACATATGCCCATTCATGTACATTTTTGTGTTGAAAGAGAAATAGAAATACTTCATTTTCATAGACTTTGTTAAAATGTTTTTATTGATAGCCTCGTCTTTACTGCTTAACCTCATTTGGATTCTCTTCCAATACACGTCCACACATAAAGATGAAAAGTGTAAAACTATTTTATTAGAAATATTGATTTTAAATTTAAAACTGTTGAGAATAAATTGCTTGTTTAAGAAAGGCCAGAGGGGAAACAGTCAACTAGGGTGTTCTGTGTAAATAAGCACCATTAGGCCATGCCATGTTCCTTATAATTTCTGCGAGGCGATATTGTGCCATCGAGTGCAATTCATGTCTCTGTACCTCAGCTTCAAAGAATAAAGAAATTTGTGGGACTGCATTGTCATCGTTGATATCTATCAACAACTTAAATGCATGGCATATACATGATACCTGTACATTCATTTTTACTCCCTCCTCATCTACTAAATATACTGGCAAACATTGCTTTGGAGTAGGATCACAAGACAATTTCAGAAAATATGTGCAAATATTCGAAAGGAAACAAAGGGAACTTTAAATCAGGTCCAATAAGCAATGTCAATATCCTTCAGCGAACAACGTTCTAGCTCCCAAATGCTAGTTAGTCAGGGGTGAGAAGGATTCTCCCATCAAGTATTCAAAGAAATTCTCATCTGACCTTTTGCTAGTAAGCTACCCTTCAATAAAGAGATAAACATGTGTCTCCAAAAGACTTCCTGGGGCTCCATGCAGTGTGGGTAGGAGAATGCTGGAAAAAGTATATCCTCTTTTGAAAGAGAACAAGTCATACTGAGCATGATTTAAGTGTAAGAGTGCGAATTGCTATGCTGGTGAATGCGATTAATCTGAAAGTTTTGGGCAGCTATTAAATATGTTAATCTCCTTGCTGGTATGCCACATATGAATATTACCAATAACAGAAGCCAAAATCTCAAAATATCTTCTTTCATTTTCTTCATTTCATGTGCGGGGGCTAAGGCCATTGGAAGGCTGACTAGCCAAATGCCTTCTTCAGTTGTCATCCTCGATGTTCTCAGACTCAGCAATGTGGTCATAAAACTTATTATTCCATTGAATCAGCATAATAATGCCTACAAGATGAACAAGGCATAAAACTTAGATTCATTGCTACTATCCTAATATTCTCTTTCAAACATAGATGTGCATTTTTTTTTTTTTTAGGCGAGGCAACCCTTGGTTGACCTCACAAATTGCAAGGACCTTGTCAGCTCACAATCCCTTATTTTTTAATGTTTTACACCTACAGCACCTGGTCTTCCTAAGTGGTCTCCCATCCAAGTACTAACCAGGACCGACCCTGCTTAGCTTCCGAGATCAGATGAGATAGGCCTTGTTCAGGGTGGCGTGGCTGTAGACTAGACATGCATTCTATATGTAGTTTGGAATGGAAAATATCTATAGATAAATGTTCACAGTAGCCATTTGTTGAAGTATAAATGTAAATGTTATTGCAAGAGTAAAATACAGCAATAATTACTGATGATTTTGAAAATTGCTAATTTTACATATAAAAATAATCAGAACATTTCAAATAATATATGTATAAGAAATATATTTAAAGATTAATATTGAGAGAATATGTTAGCTCGATAACTTTAGAAAGAATATTATATCCTCTTAGTGTCAGTATTTATAAAATTGAAATAATACAAGAAAATAATATAAATCATGTTACAAAGATTAGAAATAATCTTTGAAATTGTTGTATTAGTATTCAAATATTAATAAAATAATCTTTAAAATTATGTTTATTTATAGTATTTTTTAGTTATTTAATTCCATTTAGTCCATAGGTCTTTCAAGAAAAAATTCTCATTGACAATTTCTCACATCTTAAAGGATGGATAGGAAGCAAAATGTTAAGAAAGCCTTGTTAAAATTTCACAAGGCAGGAAAACAACCCAAATCACGTACAACATCTGTGACAAATCATCTTTGATCTGGACATAACAAATTTTTTATAGATTCTATTTCTCTGCTGAGATTCGTATGTGTTTACTTACTTTGGCCATCTTTTCCTTTAAGCCCATGAACAAATTTATAATATCTGCTTTAAAGTTCTTGTCTGCTAATTCTGGATCATCTCAGGTCTGTGTCGAGCCCCTGCTGTTTTTTTTTTCTTGGTTATAAGTCATAACTTCCTAATTTTTCATATGTTTAATAACTTACTATTGGATGTTGGACATTGTTGTGATACATTTTTGGGAGACTGGATTTTTTTTCTTTTGCACAATAAATTACTGGCAGATCCTTTTGGTCCTCACAAATATGCTGTGATTTTTTCCCCTATATTGCACTTATCTGTAAGAATTACAAATATTTCTCACATATACTTTCATGAAGTCTAAACATCTTCTACGACTTGAAGATATTTTACTGATCATGACATTATTACCTTTTTATTATTATTAATTTCTTTGTAAGGATATTCTATTTCCTTAGTTACATGGTGAGGCTCAGGGGCGGATCTTTATATCTATTTTAAGTCATGGCATTTGACATGCAGCTGACACACAATAAAAGTTATTGTGTTAGTGACTACGAAGAATGTCTTGAAGTGGTCCTTTGGGCTTTGCTTTCTTCCATAGCTAGTCTTACTCTCCTTTTATGAGTATCGAACATTGAGTACATTCATCTGTTCACTCTTATATGCATTCATCCATTTATTCAACAAGTATTTATTGAGAACCTACTATATGCCAATTCCTATCCTGGTTCTGTGATTGCAACAGAGAATAAAGTGAACAAGGTTTACATCCTCATAGAACTTCTGACTTAGTAGTAGGTATCGAGGATTTGGCTAACCCATGACATGGTATTACTGCCTTAAAATCCCTTTCGTTTCGCCGACCAGCCTGCAGGGGCCTTAAACTGATACTAATCCCCTCATGGAAGCCTATGCCCTAGAAAACAGAGTTGCAAGTAATTGTAAGCTCCTGATATGATTTTCCCAACAGCCCTTGTGATAAGCAGTTCCGTCCCCCCACCCTCCCCATCCCCAGGGCCTTTTCCTTATCCTTTAGATAAGACCTCTGGGGAGCTCGCTGAACTCCTGTTCTTTTTGGTTTGAATCCAGCCTTAGCCTAGGAATCCCAAAGCATTCTACCTGCAGACCCTAGTCAAAGCATGTGCCCTAGCTCGTGTCTGTACCATATCTTTACCTACTCCTCCTTGTGTGGCCCCTCAAGGCATGCTGTGTACTTCCTCCAGGACTCGTGAGTAATAAACTTCTCTATTTCAATTTCTCTTGTGGTCTTTTGTTGCTCACCATCAAGTACCTTGTGCTTTACTTAAAGTCATAATAAGGGGGAGACAGTCTAGGCCATGCAACCCTGAACAAGCCCAATCCCAGCTGATCTCAGAAGCTAAGCAGGGTCGGTCCTGGTTAGTACTTGGATGGGAGACCACCTAGGAAGACCAGGTGCTGTAGGCATAAAAAATATATATATTAAAAAATATATAAGGGAATGAAACTGACAAGGTCCTTGCAATCTGTGAGGTCAACCAAGGGTTGCCTCACCTAAAAAAAAAAAATGGGGGAGATAAATAATAAGGAAATAACGAGTAACCATATGATACAATTAGACAATATTTTATGAAGAAAAAATAAAGCAGGAGAAAGCAATAAAGAATAAAGAAGGTAGTTATTGTGGTGATGAAGGTGCATGTGATTTTAAAAATAGCATGGTGAGGAAAGGCCTGTCCAAGTAGGTAATATTTGAACAAAGACCATAAGCAGAGCAGCTAGGTGAACGTATAAACAGAATTAGGGGTCAATTATTAGATATAATTTTAGGGGCATTTGAAAAGCTGCATTCTCCACTAATCTTCTGAACTTTGAACCTTTATCTTAAGGCTCTATTGCCTTAAGATGCAAATCTTTTTGGAAGAGTTATTACTTACACTTCTACTTGTCAAATATTTCTGAGTGAATGAGTTTCAGAATTTTCATGAGGAGGTAAAAATAGGGCAAGAACATTAGGGATCAGCCTAGTAAAGCTGTTAGGGTCATGAATTGCCTGGGTTTCAAATCCTGGCTCTGTGTGACCTTCATCAATTTACTTAACCTCCTTGTGCCTCGATTTCTTCACCTTTAAAATGGAGGTGATAATATCTATCCTGATACAGTTGAAATGTTGATGGTAGATTGTATTTTCAGAATTTTCATGGCCCCTACCTATGGGAGAATTACCCATCCCTCCCCCCCTCCACTGTCAGGGTTGGCCAAGTCACATTTTTGGCCTTTGAAATGTGACTGTAAGTGACGTATATAACTTATGAGCAGAAACTTTAAAGCCATGCCAATCATTTTCTTTTTTCTGTCATGAGAATGGTAATGTCTCATGGGTTTCTTTAGCCTGGATCCTGGAGTAGGGGGGACATGAATCAGAGCCACAGCCAAAGTCAGCATATAATAGATGTGAGAAATCAACTTTGTGGCTGTGAGCCATTGAGATTTGGGGTCATTTCTTGGTGCTGCATTATTTTGCCTAATCTTACTGAAATAAAGAAATGATTTCTAACACATCTATAATGGTATCTGGGATATAATGTACATTAAACAAACAAACAAATGAACAAACAAATAAGATCTTGAGGGAGTCTGGCTGTTGGAGAGAAACTGATACAATTGCAAGACTGAAGCAGTAAAACCAAACTTCCTGACTACTTCTTGATTCACCCATAAGTTTGTGCTATAAATATATTATGCATTGTTGCACTTGAGATCTGAACTAGATATCATAAATAAGATGCTGAATTTGAATGATTTGCTGATGTGTCACATTATGAGTGTTTCCAAGCTACTTCTTATGGAGTCCTTGCTTTTTGGCTCCTGTGTCCACTTCTTAAGGGCAGAGGTTATACGGCCTATTACAAAGTATGTATGCAATGCCTATCACAGTGTTCTCTCCTTCATGCTTTCTGACCGACTGGGTAACCATAACAAAGAATTAAGTTGATAATCTGGATGGTTTGAAAAAAGGAGCATTTCTGTTTATCCTGTGCGTGTGCTGAGAGTGACCATGATTTTCCTAATCACAGTCTGTTTGCTTTGTTAGCTGCGTTATTATACTAAATTCTGACACTTATGCAAATTACATAAATTGCTTATGGTGTATAAATTAGGAAAAGGGATAATGGAGACTATTCTTTTCTCTCGTTTATCTACCAAAAATCACAGGTTTAAGAGTATATTAGAAGTTGAGCACAGGAATCCTACCTTTTTAAAAGTGTGGATTAACATAAATTAAATAAAATGTGATTAAAGAAGAACAATGTTACAATTTGAATAATTTCCTCCTTGGATCATTTAATGACATTAAAAAGGTCTATTGTTAAAAAAAATACTCTGCAGGAAGTCTGGTAAAAGAAGAACAACTAGAGTATTACATCCATATTAAAAATTCAGGGTTTGGAAAGATCTTTATTGCAAACTTGTATTTATTTTGTATATTATCATTTATAAAAATGTTTAAAATTATCTTTTAATTATTCAATTATAACCAATAGTACCTAGTCATTAAGACTAATAGGGAAGAAATTAACCAAAAATAAATGAAATACCAGGAAAAATTAGAAAAAGTAATGCTTTTGATTGAAAAAAATTTCTTTTTGATTGGGAAATGTAAGGCATGAATATTTTTTCTTTTACTTTTTAAAAATTATGCATTATTAGATAAATAAGTTTGGAAAATATAATGTATACTTCTGTCCCCACTAGTTACCTTTATCAAATTTTTATATTATTCTGTATTTACTTCAGTTAGGTATTTTGGAAGAAATACAACTTTACAGATACAAATGCTGCCTCACCCGCTACCCCCTCTGGTCCCATTTTCCTCCTCCCCTCCATACAGATAACCACTTTCCTGAATTTGTTGTTAATTATTCTCATGCTATTTTTGTTCTTTATCTAGCTAAACACACACACACACACACACACACACACACACACACACACAAGCAGCATTGCTTTACATAGATTAAAATTTAGTTAAAATAATATGTATACATTTTTCTGCAAAATTTCTTTTTGTACAAAATTATGTTTTTGGAGATTTGTCCATGATAGTACATATAATTCTTATTCATTCATTAAATGCTATATATGGTTTATATTGTATGACTGTGTATCCATTCTCATATTAACAGATATTGTCCAGCTTTTCATGATCATAAACAAGATGCAATAAACATTCTGTTTGTCTCTTTATGCATATGTGAGAAAGGTTCTTTAGACTATGTGTTCAGCAATGAAATTGCTGATTCATGGGTATAAATATCTTCAATTTTATTAGATAGTGTCAAATTGCTCTCTAAAGTGCTTGCTCTATTTCTTCACATGCTCACCAATACTTGGGGTTATGAGAATTTTGTAATTTTTGTCAAATTAAGTGAATATAAATTATATGTTGGTATTTTACTATGCATTTTTCTGATTAAATGTGAGGTTGATTGTATTTTCTTATTTTTATTGACTACTTATTTGGAGTTCTTTCCCTATGAATTGTCTGTTCTTATACTCTGCTCATTTTTCTATTGTGGTATCTTTTTCTTATAATTTGTATGACTTATTACATTCTATAAAATTTTATTGGTTATACACATATTGCAGATTATTTTTACATTTACTCTGTTAATACTATGTGTTTAGAAAGGGAGATGATATATCAAAACATACATTTTTATCTTGAAGGGAAATTCTCTTATTTACACAGTGCTTACCATGGATCAAGTATTCTCTTCAATCACTTTAAGCATATTAGCTCATTTTAATCTTGACAACACCCTTGCCTATTCATTTTATCCCGATTTTAAAAAAGAACATCTTTATTGAGCTATAATTCGCATACAATTAAACTTACCCTTATAAAAGGTGTCCAGCTCAGTGGTTTTCGTGTATTCACAAAGGTGTGTCACCATCACCACTACCTGATTTCAGAACATTTTCACCACCCCCAAAAGAAACCCCACCCCAATTAGCAGTCACTCATTTATGTTCCCCTAAGACCCTCAGTCCCAGGCAACCACTTACTATTTTTTGAGTTCTTTATATGTTAATTATATTTATTTTAATGATAAGGAAACGGAGGCATAGGAAGATTAAGTAACTTGCCTAAAGTCACACAACTAACATAGTAAGTGTCAGAGCCAGGACAGGAACAAAGGCAGGCAGCTCCCGAGTCCAGGCTATTGACTTTTCTGCTACCCTGTCTGACAGTACTGTCCATCCTAACTGTGTTTCAGCGCAGTGTATATATAACACAATCTGTGAGCAATAGAGACATTTAAGTTGAGGATTTGGTTTTTGGAAACACGTTGTGATGAGAAATCATTATGTTAAATGTTATGAAATTTATTGCCCAAGCAATATTTTTATCACAATACAGGAAACAAAATAAAAACATCTGACCATGTTCCGTCACATGAGTTCTGACCTATATTAATATCACCTAATCAAATTCAAATTCTGATTATCAGAAAACTGGCACAGAATCTTAATGTCTTTGGAGGTAGGATGGTGTCTTATGTGTTTCACATATTCAGCATGTTGCTTAGCATAAAAGATGCTCAATAAATAAATTTTGAATATCTGAACACTATCAAATTTATTAGATTTATATAAAGTTAATTTTATATAAAAATACATGAAATTTTACTGTAAACCAACAACTGTTTTGTTTATATTCTATTGTGACATGTTGATGATCATTATATGTATTTCTTTTACAAAAACTGAAAAAATAACTGGTTGGTAGTACACCTGAAATTGACTTGCAAAGTTGTCTCAAAATTTAAGTTTTGAAAATCTCTTCCACTCATATCAATATCTGCTGAACATTAGATAAAAAACCAACTTACTGCATCATTAAATATATGTCAAATTGAACTGACTGCATTTCATTTTTAAACATTCAGTATGTACTTGTATATTAAATATGTGCAGTATATAAATGTTAACTCAAAACATGGCAATGCTTTTAGAATTAAAGGCATTATAAATTCACTGTAATTACCTGCTATTTAGAAATCTGTCAAGATTTTCGGCTCACAGCCCCAGTGGCTATCATATCCTGTGACAGAACCCTTGGCTGGGCAGTGCGGGGCTCACGGTGGCTGTTGCCGACTTGATTTTCCTAGTTCTATTCGTGAGTAAGTGATTTGCTGGTAAGAAATTAGACACTACAGATTAATATTTCTCTTAGGGAATGAAATTGTTTTTTTTTCTGATTGTTTCTTAATAGTAATTCTAACTTTTATACGTTAGTCCCAAATATGTGCCTTTAATAACATGTGCTTTTTCATGAATCATGAATATGTAATCATAATTTTTGATACCACTGGGCTTTACATTAAGATAAATTAACAAAATTGATTTTTCTTTTTCTATACTCAATTTACTGCACTTAAATTTTGAATGCTCCATCTTGGCTATTCTTTAACTAGCCTGACTTTCACTCTGGGTCCTGGACTTCGATTTCTTCTGTGGGAGGTTTAATAAGCATCTCAAACTTGTGTCTAAAATAGGGCTCTTTATTTCACCCTCAAATTTTGATCTTCCTCTAGCCTTCCCATTTTGGTAAGTGGTACTATCAACCATCAAATTGCTCAAGGACAAACTCTAGGATCCATCTTTATTTTCCCCTTTCTCTCATTATCTCAACCAATCTCATCAGCAAATTTTGTAGACTGTGCCTTAAAAATATATCTCAAACCACGTGCTTTTGTTCATCTTCATTGACACCTTTATTCTTAGTGACTCTCTTCTGTCTCTTTCCTGAACCAGCCTCCCGCAGTTCTCCCAGGTACCACTCTTGCTCGCATATATTCTCTTTACACAACAGCCAAAGTCGTCTTTCCAAACATAAACCAGTTCACATCTCTTCTCTGTTTAAAAGTTTCGCATGCCTTCCTATTGATATTTAGAATAAGATCTGAACTTTTTACTCTGATCTAAAGATACTTATCTGATCTGGTACCTGCCTATTTCTTTAATTTCGGCTGGGGCCACTCCCTCCCACTCATTGCATACTGCAATCACACCACCCTCCTTTGAATTGCACAAACATGCACACTCTTTCTTACCTCAGAGCCTTTGTGTTGCTGTTGTCTGTGGGAATGCTGCTTATTTCGAATTTTCACACCACTGTATTATTCTCATCTCGTAGGTCTCAGTTCAAATTTACTCCCTCAGTCCTTCCCCAATGAACCTATGTAAAAATAGTTCTTTCTCCATTATTATCAATCGCATCTTGTTGATTTCCTTCAAGCTTTTATAACAATTCTGCCTTGTTTATTTACTCACTTGTTAAGACTTCGCATGTGTTCTCTGTCTTGGCTTGATGGATGTAGCTTTTTGTCTTGTGCACTGTAACCTACAAAATCCTCAGTGTTTGTTGCTTCAATGATGACAGTTGGGATATGTTCTTTAACAGCTAGAATAAACCTACAGCACCTTGACAATTAGCAAAGGTGAATAAATAATTGCATTGGGAAACATCTTGAATAATTATGTCACATTAAAAAGAAAGAAGTTCTCTACAGTGTAAAACAGACAAAATGAAGACAATTTCCTGTAGCTCTGATAACCTTTTCCATTCATTTTTTCCCTCCCTCCTCCTTTTTTTAAAAAAAATTAGATTGAATCTGAGCACATAGGTGAGTAGCAGAGTTAGAATCAGCAACTCTTTGAGCTGGAAAAAATGAAAAACATCATGCAGTTCATTTTACTGATTAAGCAACACAGGTTTAAAAATGAGGGACTTTTTCCTCCAAGATCATAGAAGAAAAAGACCAGGAATTATTTTGTCTTTATTATATATTTTTATTATGTCAGTAATAACGTATTCATTGGAAAATACAGAAAATATAAAAAAATTTAATTTAAATCACCCCAATTCTATCTTTTAGAAATAACTGTTAGTGTTTTGTGGTATCTTTTCAGGACTGCTTCTATGCATATTCAATAATATAAATAAACCAATAAAAATTTTAGGAATTGCTTCCTAGATATTCAGTAGTAAAACACTGCAAATCTACATTTATGTGTGTGTATCTATATCATTTATCATCTATCATCTATCAATCTATATATCTATATCTATCTATCGTCTATTTTATTCATGTATTTACATATCTATGTACTCATTCTAAATAACTGTCCTCTTCCCTCAATAGTATTATAATATTCTTCTTTTCTGCCATTAAATATATAGCTAAATTCAGGAGTGTTATTCAACATATTTAATGATTACTACTTCAGAAGTGCCAAGGAATGAGAAAGGACAGCCTGTGGCCTGGGGTTTACTGATGAGACAGACAGCAGTCCTTTAACTGCTAGGCCAGGAGGTTGTCCTAGGGGAGAGACTAGAAGAACATCCAGGCCCTGGGTGGAAGGGGGGCACCCAAGGCAATACTACAGCACTGCAGCCAAACACTACAGAACTATTTCAGTATTTTAATGACTGGCTTATGTTTTTGAACAGGTAAGCCAAATTCCAACTCTATAGTCTTCATTTTTAGTTATTGCATTTTGTTCCATGGTGCGATAAGTAGAATTACGGCCCCCCCCCCCCAAATGTCTCCTTTTAATCCCAGGAACCTGGGAATATGAGGAGACATCACTCCATGATTGTATTATATAGCATAGCTGATCTTAAGATCGGAGAATTACCCGAGTGAGCCTAATCTAATCACACAAGCCCCTAAAAGCAGAAAACTTTTTTCCCTCTCACCATTGCAGAAGCAGAGAGCTTTGAAGACTGAGAAGGACTCCATGTGCCATTGTTGCTTCCAGGATGGAGCGGGCTATGTGAAAGAATGTTGGTGGCCTCGAGTTGCCGAAGGCGGCCTAAAGTCTTATAAACGAAATTGCAGGGTCGAAGATTTTTTTTAAAGGGTTTTGAGGCACACTGTCAAATCACTTTCAGAATGTTTGTTCTTTTATTCTTTTTAACAATTTACGTTTCCATCCCCTTGTTTTACCCACCATTGTAACACTGTTTTATTTTTTTAAAATTTTTGATCATCTATGAAAGGCAACACATTAGTATTATTGTCATTTTAATTTGCATTTCTTTGACCACTAGTGGATGCTGAATATGCTTACAGTTTAGGGGTTATAAATGGTGATAAGCTTATTGTTTCTAAAGCCAAAATTATTCAACTTGGTAAATTCTAATTTGTTCAAGTAAATAACTAATAAAAACTTTTTTTTAAAAAAAGTGAGGTAATTCGTGTGTGTGTGTGTGTGTGTGTGTGTGTGTGTGTCAAATATTTCAGGACAATAATCTAAGATCACTTGCAATTTCATAAAATTTATAGGTATGATGCTACAAAGAACTGCTATTTCAAAGAGAGCTTGAGAGGTTAGATATAAAAGCAAGATATTTGGAAAGAAAAGTAATTTCTAGTGAAGTATTAATTAAACCTACAGCATTTGAAGTTTTTTCCTTTAATTTTTAGTCACTTCTGATAACTTTTTAAATAATCCTATAATAATTACATGACTATATCACTCTCAGGATAAACCTTATCATTTCTATGGTATGTGTGTGTATGGGGTGGTAGGGGGAGATCAGTATCTGTTAGTGACAGCAATATAATACATTCCTATAAAAACATCTGGGTAAAGGAACTTTGAAAAGACACTAAAGCCTTTCACATAATGGAAGTTATATTTCTTTTTCTAAAAACTCCCTACATTTTACCTTTAAATGAGGCTCTTGAAAATTAACCAAATACGACTTCTACATTTCGATGTATACCAACACACCGTGGAGATACACTCTCACAGTCCAGTGAGAGGAAAGGAAGGCCCCAGAAGGGAAAAAGTCAGGGGAGCGAAGAAAGATAAAGGGTTCTTTAAAATTAGATCAATGGATATCCTACCAGGATATCTTCAGTGTTAGTAAAATGTGGGGGTACAAAGATATCCGTGTACTGTAACCTGAGATGTATTTTTAAAAACACTTTTAGAGAATCTTATGCGAGAGTATGAAAAACAGAAATGGCATGAGATCACAGCAATTTTTAAAAGGCAAAACTGAAAGCTAAGGTAATTATAGCACTATGGAATGCTGTCTTTTAGGCATTGTCATTTTGGTAAAAAAGGAATTAGAGACCGTTGTGAACACTTACGCCTTCTCAGGGAGTGGTCCTTGCTTCTTTATTTATGGAAGGACCTTGTATAGATAAGTACTAGCATTTGATGCAATTGTGATTCGCATCTGTCATTATAAAACATTGATTTTATTTCCAGATTTGTTTTCAGTTTCACAAATAAAAATGACTCAAATTGAAGTTTAAGGAAAAATCACCAAGGAAATCTTTTGATTAAATCTGTGGAAGGGCCAGCAGTGTGGCTGTTCAGCATTTGATTGTAAATTCTGGTTTCTGTTGACCCTTCCTGATAGGTTTATGTTTGCTACATCTAACTTCCAGAAGTGTTTTCAAAGATGTGGGCGTTCTGATTGAAAGTATTCACACACAACTTTCCAGGTATCTTTTGAAAGGATCTTAAAATTAATTTAAGGAGACACTATAGCAAAAGGCTGTTATTACAGAAAAGGCTTCAGAGGAAAAAAATAAGTATGTGCTATTCAAATTTAGAATTCCAAGGCTAGAATTGTTCCTATAAAAGGAAAGAAATTTTCTCATGGTTAATGTTGCTTTTCAGATAGAGTGAGACAACATGGGGTATTTGTAATGAAAATGGCTAAGCAAACACTTTACCCCATGGTGAGAGAATCTTTTTTGTCTTTAATATTGTTTATTGTTAAAGCACATACACACAATATATAGTCAAGTATGTGAAAAAAACCAACCAACACAGATGTATAAAAAGGAAAATGATTCCCACTTTCCCATTCTCTAGAGATGATCACAGTTCACATTTGAGTTTAGATCATTTAAGATCATTTTCTATATACATATAAATCTACACATAACCACAAGTGAGCACAACTACAACAATGACCAGACTGGACATATTTTATAGCCACATGCTACTTTTTTGAAAGTCAGATTTATTGAGTTCTATTATACATAGCAAATTTCATCCTCAAGTGTACAGTTCAGTTAATTTGAGAAGCATCTATAGTTGTACAATCACCACCACAATCAAGATATAGAACATTTCTACAGCACCCTCCCCCCCCCCCCCCAAAAAAAAACTTCTATCATATCCGTGGATCATCACTTCCTTTCTTCTATCTCAGCTCTTGGGAGCCAATGATCTGATTTCTGTTCTGCAGTTTTGTCTTTTCTAGAATGTTCTAGAAATGGAATTTTTGTGATTGCCTTCTTTCACTTAGCATAATGCTTCTGAGAGTAATCTCATTATATTTATCAACAGTAGCTTTTATTTTATTGCTGAGTTGCATTTCATGCTATGAATTTGTTTATCCATTTACCAGTTGATGGACATTTGGGTTATTTCCAATTTTTGGTTATTATGAATAAAACTGCTATAGATATTGGATGTATTCTTGGATAAATACTTAAGAGTGGGTTGCTGAGTCATATGGTGTGTTTTTAAATTTATAAGGAACTACAATATTGTTTCCCAAAGCAACCATACAGTTTTACATTTCCATTAGTGATTTGATAGTTCTAGTTACTCCACATCCTTGGCAGCACTTGATATTGTCAGACTTTATTTTTAGCCATTTTAGTATACAGATATGCTAAATGTAGTAATATCTCATTGTGGTTTTAATTTGTATTTCTCTAATGATGAATGGTGTTGAAGATCTTTTCATGTGCTTATTTACTATATGTGTATCTTCTTTGACAAAATGCCTGTTCAAATCTTCTGCCTATTTCTTATTTGCATTTTTTTGTCTTATTTTGAGTTGTCAGGGTTCTTTACATATTCTTAATACAAGTCCTTAACAGACAGGTGTTGTAAATATTTTCTTCCAGTCTGTGATTTGTTTTTTCAAATTTTTCAACGACTTTATTTAAATTTAAAATTTTCATCCAGTTTTATTGAGATATAATTGATGTCTAACATTGTATTAGTTTAAGGTATACAACATAATGATTTGATATATGTATACATTACAAAATAATTACCACAATAAGTTTAGTTAACATCCATCAGCTCACAGTTATAATCTTTTCCCCTCAGGATTAGATCTTTTAAGATCTACCTAAGTAGAAACCTTCAAATATATAATACAGTATTGTAAACTATAGTCACCATGCTGTACATTATATCCTTAGTACTTATTTTTCTTACAACTGGATGTTTGTACATTTTGACCTTTTTGACCCATGTTGCCCACCCCCCATTCCCTGCCTCTGGAAACCCCTAATCTGTTCTCTATAGCCATGAGTTTGGAGTTTGGTTTTTTTCAGATTCCACATATAAGTGAGATTATATAGTATTTGTCTTTCTCTGACTTATTTCACTTAACATAATTCCTTCAAGGTCCATCCATATTGTCACAAATGTTAGGATCTCCTTCTTTTTGTGGCTGAGTGATATTCACATTTTCTTTAACAACTCTTTGATAGACACTTAGGTTTCTTCCAAGTCTTGGCTATTGTAAATAAGGCTGCAATGAACATACAGGTGCAGATATCTTTCTGAGATAGCAATTTTCTTTCTTACAGGTATATATCCAGAAGTGGAATTGCTAGATCTTCTAGATAGTTCTATTTTTAATTCCTTGAGGAGCCTTTATACTGTTTTCCATAGTGGTTGCACCAATTTACATTCTCACCAACAGTGCACAGGGGTTCCCTTTTCTCCACATTCTTGCAAATACTTGTTATCCCCGCCTCTCTCTCTCTCTCTCTCTCTCTCTCTCTCTCTCTCTCTCTCTCTCTCTCTCTCTCTCTCTCTCTCTCTCTCTCTCTGTAGGAGTCATTCTAAGAGGTGTGAGGTGCTATCTCAGTGGTTTTGGTTTGCATTTCCCTGATGATTAGTGCTGTTGAGCACCTTTTCACATACCTGTTGGCCATTTGCATGTCTTTTTGCAATTTTTTTCCTCCCATTTGTAGAGTGCCTTTTCATTTTGTCAATTGTTTCCTTTGCTGTGAGGAAGTTCTGATGTAGTCCCACTTGTTTATTTTGATTTTGTCCAAAAAAAAAAAAAAATCACTAAGACCAATGTGAAGGAACTTATCCCTTTTGTTTTCTACTTGGAGTTTTATCATTTCAGGTCTTGCATTCAATTCTCTAATCCATTTCGAGTTTGTTTTTATGTATGATATAAGATAATAGAGTCCAGTTTTCCTAGCACCACTTATTGAAGAGACAATCCTTCCCCATTGCATTTTCTTGGTTCCTTTGTCATAAATTCATTGACCAAATACGCATGGGTTTATTTCTGGGCTCTCTACGTGTCTGTTTTTATGCCAATACCATACTGTTTTGATTACTATAGCTTCCTAATATAGTTTGAAATCAGATAATGTGATGCTTCCAGCTTTGATCTTCTCAAAATTGCTTTGACTTTGGGTTTTTTTTTTTTTGTGATTCCATACAAATTTTAGGATTGTTTTATTTTATTGAAACATGCCATTGGAATTTTGACAGGGATTGTACTGAATCTGTAAATTGCTTGGTGTGGGAAAACTCACTTATTCGGCATCAGAAGTGTTGCCAGTAGAGGAAGTATAGTTTTCCTTTGCACAGGTAAAGCAAACTGTCCTGAACAAAATTTACCCATATGTCATTATTGCTTATAATCCTCTTATCTATGTTGAAAAGTTTCCCTGAAGTTTTAATAAATATTTCTTGCATTTATTCAGCATAGATTTCCTAAAATTTGTAATTAGTTTCTCATTAGACACAAACAAATTTTGATCCTATAGTAGCACTATTGCTTGTGGAATACTGAATAAGAAAAAAAATTTCAGTTTATTTTATAGATAATTGTTAATATTCAATCATTTGTGATATATTTTATTTTCATAGACTTAGATATTTTGGACTGAATTTTAGTAGTACATTGCAATACAAAATCCAATGAAAACATAGACATAGTTTTAGTTTAACTATCTGTATTATTAGTAACATACTGTTATTACAGATATCAAAGACTAAGGTGACATGATATATTTCTTCTTGTTTTGTTTCTAAGTCAAAAGCTGGTTTATGTCTCATCTTTGACATTATCTGGAAATCTGAAATAAAATAGGTTATAAAATTAAATTTTATATTGGGCTAGAAAGTAAAAGACACTTGCTTTAAAAGATATAACTTTGTTTTCTATAATTTTCAGACATAGCTTAAAAAGACATAGCTAAAAGTACTTAACATTATTTGATACTTAAAAGTAAAATGTGATTTTTTTTAAAAGACAATATTTAAGTATTAGCTTGTCAAATGCTAAATGGAATTATTATTCTTGTGTTTAGAGAATTAGATTATATCTAGTATCTTGTACAATGTGTATATTTGATAAAAACTTTTTACTTGATTTATCATACCCACTGAGTTCTTCTTCCAAATGCTCTGAAGTTTGGTATAAACTTTCCATTGTGGATCTTCTAGAGTCTCCTAAAGAAAAAAGATGCATAAGTTTAATGGTTAGCAAAAATACAGTTTATAGTTATTTTGAGCTTGTACCTGGGAATCTTTTTTCAAGGATATCTACCCTTATCACCGGTATTATAAAAGTGTATGTTTCACCTGTGTCACCAGGACAGAATATAGTGGTCAAAGATGGCCACCATTGTGATCCTCAGCACTATAACCTTGCCGCTCCCCATTAAGAGGTGGAATCTAATTCCCCGCCTCTTGAAATTGGGCGAGGCTTGACTCTCTTGTAATCAATAGACTGTGGAGGCTAGGTCCATAAAGGCTGTGCAGCTTTCCACCCAGGACTCAGGATGTCTGCTTTGCTGGGAGCCAGTCACCATTGTAAGAAGTCCTGCCATCCTGAGACTGTCATTCTGGACAGACTGTATGTAGATGCTCCAGTTGACAGTCCCCCCAGCCTTCCAGCCATCCTACCAAGGCTCCAGTTTGTGAGTGAAGCTGCCTTGGACTTTTCAAACCAGCCCATCTGTCAATTGAGTACCACTGTCGGGTGACCTCAACTGATGTCTAGCCAAGCCATGTTTGAATTCCTAATTCACGTAATTCTTGTGATATATAAAATCACAACTGAAAGAGCTACCTTTTAGGGATAAGATGACTTATTGAAACAATACTCAAAAGGAAAATTAATTAGAGAGCAATATAAAATATCCAAATGATAAAATCAGATATGGGAAGCTTATACATATAAATAGACATGTTAATTTGTTACTTAACCTTCAGGTTCTACTCCTGACTTGAAGCCACTGAGACTAATCTAATAAGATCCTCTTTATTGTTGCTTATACAAGCATCAGTTTCCAGGCCCCCCTTCCCTTCCTGTATTCTGCTTTACATAAGGCTCCTATTTTGTCTCCATCATCTGTCACCCATCACAATTCCTGAAATATTTACACTGTATTCTCACCCTGTTTTCTGAAATTCCCTTTACTTTCTGGCTCTACACAGAAACTTGGCTGTCCTCTGAGGACACTGCCGGTCCAGAGTCCTTGCTGTTTTTTCTTTCCTCGATCTTACCACTGGACCTGGAGATGGGTAGGGGTCCTCCTCACTGTCTCTTCTTCTCTTTCAGGACATTTTCTCTCCCTCTTTCCCTTCCTAAATCTCAGGTCATCAGTCTATACAATCAAGTACCATCGTGATCTATCTACCATAGGGATCATTCTCAGCTGATCTGATCATTGGCCCATTGTCACTTTACTACTACTTTCCTAATTTAGCAATTTCAACGTACACTTAGAAGACTCTTCCACCCTGTGACTCAATTCCTTGAGCTCTGTTCTTCACCCTGTCACAGCCATTAGTTCCCATGGTCATACTTCGACTTTGTCATGCCTAGTAACTGCAAGCCCCCCTCAAACTCAGCTTCCTGCATTCCTCTACTTGAGCGCCAGCTTTTATCTTTCTAGATCACTCCCTCTAGTACCCCGACCCCAGGAATTTTTCAAACGGGAACAGCCAATCCTACCACCTTTTTATAGTTCCTCCCCATTTTGATATCTTCTATCCCTTCTCTATACAATTTAAATTCCGTGGTCATTCACTCCCTTATACATAGCCTCACTTTCTTACCCTCTACCCTCCTGACAAAACTATAACACTAGTTAAATATAACTCTGTCTATTCTTTGCACACACTGTATAGCTCAGCACGGCTGGGAAACAATACAACCGGGCCTCACTTTAAATTTGCAGCCACAGACATTAGGTGGACCTTTAATGCTCTCAGGCAAAGCCATTAAACATGGCCAGTTCATTCATTCTTCCACTTCCCTAGACGTCTACTTAACGCTCTCCATTTTCTCACACCTCAAATCCTCCATTATCGATCATCATTTCAGATGATGATTTAGTTTCTAGTTTCATAAAGGGAAAAAGGTAGCAGGAAAAACACTTTCGCAAGGTCTGTTTCAAGAGTTATTTACCTATGCGCTATCTTCCCTGTGCTCCCATCCAAGGCCAGCTCCTTTACTTCTTCGCTAGGTCTCATCCTTTCTTGCCTACCATGTAAGACAGGGCTCCAGAAATTCTCCTGCTTCTCACTTACCAGCTTTTTCCCTCTCTACTAGATCTTCTCCATCAGCATACATGTATGTAGTTGAAGTCACAAGACTGAGTTCTTACCAGCGAATGTGGACAGAGTTATACTGCTTCACGCTCTGACTGTTAGACTTTTGGCTTTCATTTCTCCTTTAAACTTTCCCTTTTCCTCAATCTTGAACATGGAACTATTACCTTATGATTCGGTTTCCACCATGTAGACAATGACAACACCCCAACTTAGTGGTTTTAAATTAGAGGTGATTTTGCCCCACAGGGGACATTTAAAAACTTCTGGAGACACTTTTTGGTTGTCACAACTGCTGGGTAGAAGTGCTACAGGCATCTAGTGGAGAGGGACCGGGGTGCTGCTAAACATCCTGCAACGTCCATGACAGCCATTCCCCTCTCTCCTCCACAACAAAAAGTCATACAGCTCAAAATTCCAGCAATGCAAGATTGAGAGACACTGCCCGAGGGGATGACGGGCCAGCAAGATGAGCGGTCATGTCCCCCGTGGGGCTACCTCGGAAGTGTAGATGGCTCACTTCAGGATTAGGAAAGAAACCAACAAACGTATATATTCTTAAGCTACTGTAGTTTTGGGACTCTGTAATAGGAGCTTAGCTGTTACCTTTACTGATATGTTTTACCATTCCTTTAGGTAAAGAACAACCTTGGGATACTCAGTTTAATATTTTTTCATGGCATCACAATATATAGAACCATACTAACATCTTGATGCCTATTTTCTACTATTTAATGTCTTAAAGTCAGCATTCCCCTTGGCTTGGCAAGATGTAACAATATCTCGTAAGCTGGAAAAATTCTTCCTGGTTTTCCTAAATTTGAAATTATGCCGGTCTCAAATAATTACTCGATGATTTTTATTGTGGAATATTTCTCAAATAGATTCTCTGAGAAGAATAGCTATATCTGCAGCTATTTTTTTCAACTTAATCCACAATTACTAGTTTAAATAAAAGACATTCACATTTTCTCTGTGTTAGAAATCCTTAGCAATAATTAATTTACGTAGAGGAACACTGGAATTCATCATCCAGGTGTTCTGATCTATCTATTTGCAACAAGGTGAACACCACAGGATTGTTGACTCTTCATTCCATTGATGCAAAGCACTCATTTTCATTCCAAACCTAGGTTTTCTGCTGTGAGTCTGACTTTGGATGTGATTTGAAAAGCTTGATCTGTAGGACTTAAGGAAGCTGGAAGATTCGGACCAATTTCACCCCAGCAAGGGAAACCAGAATCAATACCAAGTTGAGGTGTGATATTTGCTTACACTGTCTACCATTTCAGCAGAACATGTACTTCTATGTAGCAAATAGCGAAGACTCTCAAATGGTAGATTCCCTCAAGTGGGCAACAAAAGGAACTCATTTACACCACCACTTAGCCTATGCTATATCAAAGAGCAATAGAATAAGTCAGCAAATGATGAACTGTAATAAACCAACCATTCCATCCCTTTCCTTGAAAACAATGGCATATAATTTTCAAATAAAACATTATATATAAATGAGATTTTTAAAAATGTTACTTGTAGAGGAGTATGATTGAAATGGAAGAGACACTACCTAGTAGTTTTGTAACCGAAAAGGTGAATTTTTATAATTTTGTCATGCAAAACACTTTTAGTGACCTTATTTTAGAAAGGGGTAAATAATAACTCATACAAAAAAGGTTGTGTCAGAGTTTATAGACTTAGACCCCTGGTAATGGATTCAACCTTTCCACAACAAATCAAAAGTACTGTTGTGTGCTCACATGAATATACAGTAGTCATTACCTTAAATTTAAAACTCACTATAAGCAGCAAACACACAGAGCAGGATATGAAGGCTGTATTGTATCAGTGTGGTCTGCAGAGAATTTCTTCATATGGTTTTTGCCTTGTTGAAATATATGTTGCAGTTCAAAGCTAAAGGGATTACTTCTGAATAGTCATCACAGGGGTTGATTACGTTCGTATATCATATTTAGCTGGACCCTGCAGGCTATTATTCCATTAGCTACGCGGGTCCTGCTATTGTCAAAAAGTTGATCACCTAATGTTAAAAGACTGTGCTTTCTGTTGACCTTATCAAAAGGACGCAAAAGGGTTTTATTTATTAAAAATAAATCAGATCGTGTTTTATGAAAATGATTAAGAATAAATACTGTGTGTAAAAATGCTCACATCTTATGGGCGATTTTAGCATTATGCCATGAAGAGATTATATTTTGCTTTAGTATTGCAGCACATTTTACTTTAAGTCATAGATTCAATTTTAGTAGAAACTGTTTTTTTTCCTCACTGATAGTAGAGAGTCTTAAAAATTGATTTATGAAAATAAGAAATCTTTCCCTCCATGCCATGTATTCAAGTCATATAAAATCAAAACCATGGGAGTAAGCCCAATGCATCAATATTAATACAACAGTACATCTACAATGGCCTAATTATGATATGGTTTTATCAGGCAACTGTACTAAGGAGAAAATGGTTTTGTTTTGAGGAAATATGTATATAAATTGAAAATTTGTCATTGACACTTGATAATCAGAAAAATCACTTCAAAGAGAGAGAAAGAAATAAAGAGAGAAAGAAAGAAAAAAGATTTATCTGTTTATTTTTAAAACAATGATTATGAACTTTCACTCATTTAATCACAAGTTAAAAAGTTTTAAGGAAATGAGTTAAATATATGTTCTTATAAACCCTGAATCCCATTACCAATATAAGGCATATTTTCATAAGTTTGACTTTTAGTCTGTCCATGTCACTACAATTAGCTATAGATGAAGTAACGAAATGACAGTATATCTTTGAAAAAGATATTGACAATACGGCTTCATTATTTAAAATAACCCAAATAACAATTTCACTGGAATCACATTAGAAAAGCTGTCTTTCAGGAACAAGGATTTTGAAGGTCTCGCAGTTGAACAGCTCGTTTTTAAATGATGTTTTCAGAAGTGGAGAAGGATTGGCACAGACTCATGTGTCCTTTTGGCACGCTCCTCCTTGTCGCTGATGGTGTGTAAACTGGCTGGTCAGGGACACAGCCTGTGATCCTGGAGCACAGCCAGACACTAATTTTGGCCTCATTAGCACTGTTCTCTAATCAACTGAACTTTTCAGCAAGTGGAAGTTTCCTAATATTTCTTGTACGTGCTTGCCTTTCGCCACCCCACTTGATCCGTGCAACAGAGAAGGAGTGGGTATTAAGTCGGGAGGAAGCAGATGGCACATTCAGCTGGGAGTTTGAAGAGACTAATGAAAGGACAACTGAGACGAGGGCAGAGCTAAGACACCGACAAGGGATGCTGAAGCACCCAGAGACTCACCATGGAGGGATGCCGTGCCATTGTCTTCCCGGGGGTCAAGGGTACAAGGGGAGAGAATGGTGTTACTGCACCCTGAGTGAGAAACAGAGATTTAGGAAAGGGCTCACCCAATAACATCGAGAAGCAGCAGTTGTAGTGTCACGGCTATGGAACTGAGCTGAAGTGGGGGAGAGGAGGAATTCTCTGACTTCTCCACCTTCCGAACCTCTGACTGCCCGCTGGTGACCCCCTCTGGTTCATCCAAACCAGGGAGGCTGAATGCAAGTGAATCTGTGAGATGCAGTCTCAAGTCCGTCACCGGGGACAGAGCGAAGTGGGAGAATAGATCTTAGGGTGTGTGTGTGTGTGTGTGTGTGAGAGAGAGAGAGAGAGAGAGAGAATATATAATAATCACAAAGTGAAATTTAGTCATGTGAAGCATGATTTAAGTGTCAACATATTTGATGCTGTTTATATGATTTGATGCTTCCCTTTTCCTTCTCTTTCCACTTTCTCTTTTTCTTTTTTTTCCTTTCTTCCTTTTTTTGGTGATACTGGCTTGTCATTTATTTTGTCATGCACTTTCATCTTCTAGTTCAATAAAAATTCTATGAACCAAAATCTGAGATTACAGACTTAATTTCACTCTATCAAGAATATATGCAAGTGTTTGTTTTTTTTGGTAATACTTACTCTCCTACTTTTTGTTGGCAAACATAATATGTTCCATCTCTGTTTTGAAGTAGAAATCTTTATGTGGTTATTCTACAGTTGATGAGTGTAATAGTCAAGATATAAACTTTTAAGGCAGGACACATCTTTTAAGTTTGGGTAAATTCTCTTAAGTGTCAAAAACTGACACATGTTCCTTTAATATTATAGGTTCTGATGTATAGCAACTCCTTTTCCAAAGGTTTTGTTAATATTTGAAGCCTATTAAAATTTATACAAGAATCAGGAGTATATTCTAACTCAAAATTATAGATTCTTTTTTTCCCCTTAAACACCATTATCTTAAATAGATGAAATGGAACTAGACCTGAATGAGGCATAGAAGAGACCACATTGACAATGAGTTATACTGAATTTCTTCTTCTGGATATTTAAACTTTTAATAAGAGTATCTGATTCAGATCTATCAATCTGTTCAGATGCTAAATGCTTTCTTAAGATAAATAAATATAGCACTGATGTCTTCATACAGTTATATTTCTTCTGCTACATTACAAATTCTTCATTTTTTTTCTAGTCAAATTGGAGGAATTCAGATTACCTTCTTTCTTGACACAATCCCCACCCCCCACTCCCCACCCCCACCCCCACCCAAAACTGAACAACATAAATGAAACAATGGTTTTGAAAACAGCAGACATCAGATAACAGAAGTCAGTGACCCATGAGTGACAGGAAACAAACAATATGAACCTGATAATTGCCCAGCTTGCTGTCTTGAGGAAGTTTCCAGACCATAGCTCAGAGAAGGGGAACCCAGGATAGCCCAGCAAATCTCCTCAGTTGATGAGATGAGCTGAGAAGCTAGGGAGACCCAGGCAATGAGAATTAACAACGAGTGTGGTGGAGAGAAAAAGCCACACATAGAGTGTGGAGATCTGGTTGCCCTCAAGTATTCAGCAAAGTACAGACCAGAGCACATACTTGAGGAAACTATTCAAGTTTGGGGAAGAACAACTCGAAAGAATGTGAATGAACAGTACATGGTGTCCACAGAAGGCTGGACATGTTCACTGTTAATCACCAGCAAGAATGGAAAACCTCATAATCTATGGGGCATTGGGTAGAGTAGTCAGGAAGGTCTTGACTTGGAGATGGAGAATAATGATCCTTAAACCAAATGTTTTTTTACCCCACCTAACAGATCTGAAAAGCAAGACCTGAAGGGATCAAATTATTTCCAGATAACTTTACTGTACCTCTGAAAAAAGCTCAAGACTGTTTATAGGATTACATTATGCAGCACCAAAAATAAGATAAAATTCAAAATGTCTGGCATCTAATAAGAGATTACAGACCATGAAAGGAAGTATGAGGAGAAAAGTCAATTAATCAAAACTGACCTAGAACTGATACAGCTATTAGAATTTGAAACAAACACATTAAAACAGATAAAATAGCTATATTTTAGACATTAAAGAATGCTTGGATGCATGGAAACTAAAATAAAAGGAAACATTAGTGAAATTGAAGATAGCATAGCAGAAATTAACCAAAATAAGACAAAGAAAGATAAAGAATTAAAGAGACAGAGCATCAGTAAGCTGTAGGACAGTTTTAGACAGCTTATTATACATGTTTTTTCTCAAAGATGGTGGGTACAGAATTGGAAAAATAGTTTAAGAAATTATGGCTGAAAAAATTTTAAAAAGTGATGAGCATCACAACCCATAAACCTAAGAGATTCAAACCCCTAGCTCAAGAAACTTAAGATTACTAAAAAAAACAAAAACAAAGCCCTGTCCAACTAGAATTCTATAAGCAGTAAAAATATCTTTCAAAAATGAAGACAAAATAATGATTTTTCAGAACGATGAAGCTGAAGCAATTTGTCAGCAGCAGATTACATACACCACAAATAATTAAGTCCTCAGGCAGAAGAAAAATGACACCAGATGGAAATCCAGATCTGTGCTAAGGAGTGAAGAGCATCAGAAATGGTAAGTACCTGGGCATATATAAGAGATTTAAAAAATTATTTAATTTCATTAAATGACATTTGACCATTTAGACAAAATAGTACTAATATAGTGTGGGATTTATAATATATGTAAAAGTAAAATATATGACAATAATCCTGCAAAAGCTGGGAGGGGAAAAGTGAAAATATGTTTTTTAAGGTTCTTATATTATATGTCAAATGGTCTAACGTCACCTGAAGGCAAACCATGATAAGTTAAAGATGTATGCTGGTTATTACTTTTATTTTTACATTTTAGTTTATATTTTTCATTTTAACTACTTTTGTTAAAAAAAAATCCAAAATTTGAAAATCAACACTCCTTAAATCTGAAAATGAGGGAGTCTATCTCTAATTTAAAGATTCATTTGGAAACTTATCCTGCTCATATATTTCCCTGAACTGAAGCTCAAACATGTAATGGATTAAAAGCAGTAACCATTTCACCATCACTCCCAAAGTTTAATTTTCCTTGACCAAATTATGTGAAGTGTAACATATGTAAAATAAAACTAAACGCTGATAGACTTAAATTTTTTTGGTACCTTTATAAAAATAAGTTTTGAAACACACACAAACTCAATATTATTTTCATGCATAGGTACTTTAGAACAAAGGATTATATAGGTGATGACATTTTTAATGAATAATAATCTAGAGATATAAAAATAAATGTTTTTGCAAAAATTGAATTTTCCAATCTTTCTGACGTCTCCAATTTCCAAAACCTCCAATTTTCTGAGATTTTCAAACATAAGAAGTTGTAGGCATACAATATCCAATGTAAATATAATAAGTAAATATGGACCTTGTCAGCAGCAAAGTATTTCCTCGAAATAGATCTTCCTCGAACAACCAAAGCATATCTCCTACCAAAACCCGAACTTAGAACTTTATCGATCCCAGATGAGGTACCCTTTCTTTTTAATGTTCCTAATCATGAATGGGTCTACCTAAAATAATGACTAAAAGAAGTAAAATTTGAAGTAAACACCATTTCCAGATGTCTATGCGGTTGTGGTCGACGTGTGCTTTCCAAACCCAACATGCCAGGGTTAGCGGGAGTGCGTCAGAAATGCAGAATCTCAGGCCCCACTCCAGACCCAGTAAATCAGAATCTGCATTTTAACAGGATCCCAAGGTGATTCATTTGCTCATTCCAATCTGAGATTCAGCATTTTAGAGAAACTTACTCATGCTTACTAGTTAGCGTAGGAACAAAAGAGCATGCTCTGTAAAAGGAGGCGTAATAGCTGCTTGTCTTTTGTTTGGCTGCAACAAATTTGTTTCTATGGATTGAGAATGTATTTTATATATGTGATTAGGACTTTTTAAAAACCTCCCAACCACTGCCATGCTCTAGGTACTGTTATCCCTGTTCAGAAAGTTTGGCGGGAATAACTTGCTCCATATCACACAACTGATACACTGGCTCAGCAGAAATTCACACTCAGGTGGGTTTGCATCCAGGGCCCGCGCTCCTAACTTCTATACTCATTCTCACGTCAGTAAATTCAGAAGGAAGGTGAGTAACAGGAAAGCCTCCTAGGCCACTGCCTCGTGTTGGGCGAAGAGACGTTGATTTATCCGATTTTGTAGAGAACTGCTGGAAAGCCCATTTAGTTCTTAATTGTTGTTTCTCTATTTAATTTCTTGTTTTCTAGAGACCGTTTCTAATGTAGCAGTTAAAAAAAAAATGCCTGATGCCCCAGGAGTCTCCCTGCAGACCTCTAATCCGGGGCAGGACAGCTGAGTCTGGACCAACCCCAATCCAGGGTTTGCATCATGTGAATTGTTGTTGCTTTTCTTTCATTATACTTTGACTCAACCCCTAATGGATTCAGCTTCATAAAGTCAGAAAAAAAGAGGGCAAGAAAGCAATTTATTCGTGTTTTCACAGGAGCTCACTGCAGACATGAAATTTCTCTAAAAATGCAAATTGTTTGGTGCAACACAAGTGGAACTCAGTAGCTAAAGCTCTTAGAGAAAAACACTTTCCCAGGGCTAATGTTTTTGTACCGAGTGTTAGAATAAATCGATCCATTTATTACAACATCTCCACTTAAGTTTTTAATCCCTGGCTGAATGTGTCTAAGGGTACGAGAGGACTTTTCTTTATCACTAAGAAAATTGATTACACTTGTTAATTTGGCTTTTAATCTTAGGTATATCAAAATAAATACCATAAACAAGTGTAGAAGAAATCAATATAGATCTCTTCAATATCAGATTGATCAAAAAAGGATTTAGGAGGACTCTAAGATGTAAAATACTAATGTACAAACTAAGCCCTTACTTATGTAATATGACTTTAGACGAGCTCAGTGTCTGAAAGAAACTATTTCTGAAAACAGAAATGGTGCACTTTTGTTGCATTAAAGAAAAATCCCCAGAAGGCCTACCTATCCAAGGTATTTAATGTGAACATTCGTTTTAAAAAGATTTCTTGTCTTTGTCCAGCCATTCTTGTTAATTCATGGAGCACCATATCACAGATTTTTTTTTTATATGCTACATAAAGTGAAAATTACACTTAACAAGTGTAAGGTTGGTCATAAAAAATAGATAAAACAACACTCTTAAAAGCCAAGATATCACAAGGAAAGGCTATCAGTCATTCTTTTGAGAGAAGGTGAGGACAATGAGTAGTAAAAATCATACACACAGACTCAGGAAATGCTACTTAGACCGGCTCTGGGCCATTACAACATGTGTTTTGTGGCACCCAAGTAGCAAACCAGTTGCTCGGGAGACACTCTTTTGATTAAATGTATTTTTTTATTTTACTTGTATAATAATGAATAAGACAGAGAATCATGCTACTCCACTCTCGGAATGATGCAGATTTTTAACTGCTTTTCCAGTAGTGGGTATAGTTCATGTTGAAGGTACACTCTGTCTGTCAACTGGTAACCTCTATTCATTTGTCATTCATTTGACAGATATTTGTTGAGCACCCAGCAAGCGAAAAACGTTTGTGGGATAGGTTGTAGCCGTGTTCAAACTAGATGGGTTCAGGAATACATGGCTGAGGGGGCTGTGGGGAGCTTGACCTGCAGTCGTGGCATAATTCTCTGGATTAGTTAGTGCCTGGGCTTCACAGAAGAGATGAGAGTTTTATGTACAATTTCTTTAAGTAATTAATTTCGAATAGTAAGGGGCACAGGGTTTCAAAACAAAAACTAAGACATTAACAGAATACATACAAATGCATTTCAATGCTTGTCTCAGGAAAAATAAGTCTGTTTTCCATGGTAGGGCTCAGGTTCTTTGAGAGCATGATTGGTGGATCAAAAATTTGAAAAGCAGAGGATCTCTGTCAGAGCTTGTTTCCTCAACATGTGCACATTATAAAACTGTGCATATATTCTGACTTGCAGATAAGAAGTCATTTTTGAAAACCTATTTATAGTTTGAATTTTAGTATACAATCACCATGTCTTTGCAGACTTCAGATTACGGTTGTTTCTCTTTGGAAAATAATATATATATCTTACAGTACCTTGCATGTCTTAGATATAGTACATACTTAATGTTTTCTGAATGAACATGGTTTGTAGCTTATGATTTACTCTTAAAAATGTGACATCATAAAATATTGTTTGGCACATATGATCAATAAATGTCTGTTGAAAGAAAAACAATGAATGAATACGCAGATGAGTGCATGAAAGATATATGAGACAAAGCTATTGGTTTGAAATGCCAGATAATTAAAAATTCTTCTGCAAGATCTATGGTCAACTCTTTAATACGCATATAAGAAATAATCAGTTTCTTAGAACTAGTTTTCCCTTTTTATATATTATGTGCTCTGCTTGCAAGTAAAGTAGAAAAAGTCTAGGCTTATAGTCACAATTTCTCAAGTTTCAGCAAAGAAGTGATTTTTATGTACAATCGCCTAAACAAATTTACAACAGTTAAATTTAAATACATACTTAATTTTTCCTTCCTGTTTTTATAAAAGATTTCAGCTACATAAATTTTCTTAATTTTCATGAATTTGGTTGTTTTAAAGGGCAAAAAGAGCACTGAGTCACCTTTCCCCATTTCAGTTCTGCACTGGAGTATATATGGGCACAGAGGGGAGAAGAGAGAATAGCAGGCTGGAGAGCGTCTGCCCTGGGGAAGAAAAGGTACTATGTCTTAAAAGACATAGTATATGTGGAAAAACACTACATAGAGTACATAAATTAGGCTTTAATAATAGGACAATATTAAAAATGATAATACATATTTGGATGACAAAAGTTACTAGAGAAAGACTATTTTAATGGCTAACGAAGTTGAAGAAAAATACAAAATAGGCTTTTCAGTGTTAAGATAATATCAAATTTATATATAATATATAAATATTTAATATATATGGATATGTAGATTTTACGTATTATAAATATATTAAAATACAAATACAAATATAAAATACATAAAAATATGCATTCGCCATTCTTGCTGTTTCATCTGACCTAAGAAACTCAGAATGAAAAACCAAACTCTATGTACTTGAAAGTTGTGTCATTTGCTCCAGCATCGTAAAGCGTCTGTCTCATCACTCGTACTGGGAAAGTCAAGTAAAATACACACCAACTCAAAGAGCATTGCTTATATCTATACACCTCAACCACCTATTTAAAAAATTTCCCTGACAGAGTCTCTGCCCTCATACCTCAGTTATCTCTTGCTCAGGCTGACCTGTTTTTTTATATTTAAATATTGTCACATAATTACACTTTGCTTTTCAATACCTATTATCTTGCTCAGGGTTGAGTATACTTTTCATTAAGATGGCATACAAACTAAGTATTTAGAATATATTAAAGAGGCCTCTATGAGGCCACTTTTCCTAAACTATAAAATATAAACTAAGTGTATTAAAAAGGGTTAAATTTTAGGAAGTAAAAAAAATAAGATACAAATCTCTTTGTATTGACATTATTATAAGGAAGAATTTTATTAAATTTTTGTGAAAGAGTAAAAACATAATAGGCCCTGCTATAAACTGAATGTCTGGGTCGTCCCGAAATTCACATGTTAAATCCTCACACCCAATGCGATGGGTGGAATTTAGAGGTGAGGTCCTTGGGAGGTGATTAGGTCCATAAGGTGGCGCCCTCAATGAATGGGGTTAGTGTCCTTATAAATAAGGCCCCAGAGAGCTTTTTTGCCCCTTCCACGACATAAGGGCACAGTGAAAGGACAGCCACCTTATGAACCAGGAAGCAGACCCTCACTAGACACTGAATCTGCCAACATCTTGATTTTAGACTTTCCAGCCTCTGGATCTGTGAGAAATAAATTCCTGTTATTTATAAGCCATCCAATCTGTGGTGTTTTTGTTATAGCGGCCTAATGGATTAAGAGAGGCTCTAAGAATTCTGTAATCATTCCTTGCACATTACATTCTTTAAAAGTCAATTCTGTTTTGAATAGATGATACATGCACGTAGTGCTTCTTTGAGGGTTGGACAGTGGATAGTCTATTCAGGATCTTTGCTCTCCAGCTACTTAATTCCTCCCCCCTGCCCCAGAGGCAATCACTGTCACTGTTTCTTCAGTATCCTTTCAGAAATATTCCATGCATATATAAAAGGATAAAAGAATCAATTCACATATAAATATATAATACATATTTATGTCTTATTTGTACACAAAGGTGACCATACTATACACATATTTCTGTACTTTTTAAGAAATAGTATATATTGGAAATCATTCTTTCTCTCCCCTTATTCTTTTAAAGATAGACTTTATTTTTTTTTAGAGTGGTTTTAGGTTCAGAGCAAAATAGAATGGAAAGTACAGAGAATTCCCATCTACTCCTTAACCCATACGCCAGAGCCTCCCCACAGCCACTCTCCCACCAGAGTGGTACATTTGCTATAATCAATGAATTTACATTGCCATACGATTATCACATTGGTTCCCTTAGGGTTCACTCTTGGCATTGACCATTCTATGAGTTTTGACAAAAATATAATGACATGTATCCACCATTAGAGTATCATAGAGAATAGTTTTGCTGCCCTAAAAATCCTCTGTGCTTTGCCCAATCATCCTTCCCTCACCCCTAATACCTGGCAACCACTAATTTTTTAGTGTCTCCATAGTTTTGCCTTTTCCAGAATACCATATATTTGGAATCATACAGTGTGTAACATTTTCACATTGGCTTCTTTCACTTAGTAATATGCCTTCACTTAGTAGTAGCTAACTTCTCAGCTTGACATCACAGGACGGAACAGTCCTCAGGCCCTGAGCCTTTACTCTTCACATGCATGAGGCAAAGATCTTTGGTCCTAGTGGGAAGGGCCAAGCAAAGCCTCTAAATCTCACATGGAAAATATTCTCAGGCACATGGGTTTTTTTTTGTTTGTTTGTTTTGTTTTGTTTTGTTTTTGTTTTTAAGAAGAAACTTTGAAAACCATGTTATAACTGGCCTTACGAGGGTAGAGGAACGCAATTCACAGCGAATTCCATCAAGACAATCAGATTTCATATGAATATGTGTTTTCAATGCTCTAAATTGGAAAATTTCTATTACCTCACTTACAGATCACTGGAAATAAGTGCCTGGCCATGCTCTACCCAAGGTGCAGTCACTTTGTTTTCAAGCTCAAAACAGATATTGATTTTCATTTCAAACTCTAATGCCAAAATTAGCAGTGTCAGGTTGAATTAGAGGTAGATGGTTTACAGAGTTCAAAAGTGAACAAGCTGCACAGCCAGGCTGCTTTTTCTGGGTTACTTTTTTTTTTTCAAGCCTTAAAGACAACAAAGCATTTAACACAAGCCACCCTTCAGTTTGATGGAAGCCAAAGAACCATTCAGTCCAGTTCCCCTCATACATCTTCAGCACATCTGTTTCCTTCAAGTGTCAGTTCAGGGTGAACACATCTAGTTTGAGGATCATTACAGATTACTTTGATTTTTTTTTTTTGCTAGGCATTTTGCTTCTTATTCAGCTTTTGAAAAACCCAAATTTATATAGCCTTTAAATTTCCTCTACATTGTCTCATGGGGGGGATGGGCAGGACAGTTATTGAATTACCCCATCAGCAGAGTGTGGCCCTTTTAACATATGGAGTCGACTGAAGGGAAATAGCTACAAACAAGGCTGGCGAGAGCTTCCCTCACACGGGACAGTGAGTCAAAGGAGCAGACAGAGCCTTGTAACAGGGACATTTGGAGCATCTGTTCACCACAAATGCCCACGGTCACCCTAACTACTCGATTTCTGAGTAAGGAAGAGTGGCTTATTGAGACGAGTGTCTTATTTATCAATAAGGAAGAATATTGCCAGAATGGCTTCAGAGGGAGGGAGGGAAGGAAAAGAGGGAGTATTGATATCCTCCGAAACACATCTAAGTCTGTACAGATAATACCCCAACGTGTCTAGTTGTTACTTACTGTCACTCCGAACGAAGGGGTTTTTATTAGATGTCCCCCACACCGGGAAGGGAAGAAAACAGAAGCGAGATGAGGAGTGAACAGGTGAACGGTAACAGAGATAGAATCTTGAGGTTCTCCAAGTACAGATATTCCAAGATAAACGGAGACTCACGCGGTAAATGCCTGCAAATTTCCCAAGCTGCCTTCTCATGTACGTTCTAGTCCCACAAACGGCAAAGCGCAGGCATCGAATTACTCCACGAGCAGAATGTGGAGACGCAGTACATATTTCTGATGAGCAGGACGGGCGACAGCCTCTCTGTGCTCTCACAGGTGTCACGTATGCCTGTCACCAACTATCAAAGTGCACTGTCATCTGCTTACTTGACTATATAGGAGCTCCTTGATGGTAAGGATTGTGTTTTATTCATCTTATATTTCTGGGGCCTAGAAAACATTTGGCTCATACTTTGTAGTCAAGTCAAAGTTGATAAACAGCTAGTAGCCTATATGGCTACCCCTTAGGGATGTGTATATATTACCGGCGGAGAGAGGGAGTGGTCTTCCCATCCTATCATATTTTAGGAGTGAAAACCTGAAAAATTAAAGGAAAAGTGGAGAGGGATCCCTTGTCATTCTTCATCAATGGCCCACTTACCCCGATCCAGAGAGCTAATAAATACTAAACATTAACATCAAAGAAGAAAACATGGGAACTAAAGTCAAGGACCTTGGACTTTAAGAAGATTTTATGAATTTGACCTCAAAGCCAAGGGGAGTAAAAGCAAAAATAAGTGAATGGGACTATATCACACTAAAAAGCTTCTGCACAGCAAAAGAAACCACCAACAAAGAGACAATCATCCAAATGGGAAAATATATTTGCAAGCACCGCCTCTGATTAGGGCCTAATATCCAAAATATACAAAGAATTCATACAATTCAATAACAAAAAACAAACACTCCAATCAAAAAATGGGCAGAAGACCTGCACAGACACTTTTCCCAAGAAGACATATAAATGGCCAAAAAACATATGAAAAGATGCTAATCATCACTAGCTATTAGGAAAATGCAAATCAAAACCACAATGAGATACCATCTCACATCTGTTAGAATAGGTGTTATCAACAGGACAAGCCATAACAAATGCTGGAGAGGATGCAGAGAAAAAGGAACCCTCATACACTGCTGGTGGGACTGCAAATTGGTGCAGCCACTATGGAATACAGTATGGAGGTTCCTCAAAAAACTAAGAATTGATCTATCATATGATCCAGCAATCCCTCTACTGAGTATTTACCCAAAGACTTGAAAACTCATATCTGAAAAGATATTTGCACACCGATGTTCTACAGCAGCATTATTCACAGCGCCAGGACATGGAAGCAACTGAAGTGTCCTATGATAGATGATGGCTAAAGAAGCTGTGGTACATATATACAATGGAATATTTCTCAGCCACAATAAGAGATGAAATACTGCCATTTGCGACAACATGGATGGACCCGAGATAATCATGCTAAGCAAAATAACACAGACAGAAAAAGTTGCATATCACTTACATGTGGGATATAAACCTAAAAGCAACAAAGGAACAAGACAAAGAAACAGAGACTCACGATGCGGAATATAGACTAGTGGTTACCAGAGGGTAGGGTGTGGGTTAGGGGGAGAGGGGAGACAGATGGGGTAAAAGGGGTCAAAATATGTGGTGACAAAAAGAAATCTAACTATGGGAGGTGAAACACAATGCAATATATATGCCTTACTGTTAAATTGTATACCTGACACTTACTGGATTTCATTAACCGATGTCACCAAAACAAACAAACAAACAAACAAACCATCAACATCCAGAGCTTTGCATGGGTATTGAACTATCTCCGGTTTCGACCAAGCACAACCATATTCACAGATGGGGACACCGAACGAAGGGTCTGAGGAGGACAGTGGCACAAATCGGTGGACTGACGGGTAAGGCAGGGGTAGGTCAAGCCTGGAGAAAAACGGTTAGAGGGCACTCTGAGTCAAGTGAGAGAAAGGAGAAGAAATTTGTTGGCAAGACCCAAAGGCTCCTGGAAACAGAAGGGGAAAGGGAATGGTGGCAGGAGGGTAGAGCGCCCCTCGTCGTGGAGCTGGGACTGGCCCATGATATCGGGCATGGAGGGAACGAGCCTCAGAGCGCTTAGTCATGGCAGTGTTGTCTGTTGGTTGCAGCGAGTAAAGCTTGGCTGGGCAACAGAGAGGGGAAGTGAAGAATGTCTTTCCTGTTTGAGCTATTAAATAGAGTTTAATGCCTAAACTCGAGACTGCAATTTGGCTATTAATTAGAGTCATGCTTAATACTCTGTGGGTAGAAGGTTACCTAAACTAGAGCTGATAGGAACACTCTTTGTATCTTTAGAAAGCCCAGGTCTTCCGATACAAAACCCAGTGTTCTTCTGCTCACCCCGCCTGACTCACACTGTACTGTTTTCAATAATTTAGAGAAGAGCATAGTCAGGTATCAGTAGTGTCGAGTACATAAAGACTACTCAATGTTTTGAAACATGTAGTCTAGGGTTTATTATTTAAATGTTAATATAAAGATGGTGGTGTGTTTTCAAAAACATTTTTTTTTTCTTTTGCCTTAGTACTGGCCTCTAGCAATCACACTGCAAGAAAAGGCACTGTTACCCACAATGTATTATTTTTTTTTTTTTTTGTCTAAAGAATGCCACAACAGGAAAACCTATTTGCAAAGAGATAGTTTGCTTTCTACGGTGCAGGTGGGAAGCACAGCTGGTTTACTCTGTCTAAACTCCCAGCTCAACGACTGATGTTAGAAAAAGAAACTCAGTCTCCTAGCGTGAGTGGAGTTTATACACCAGCCTTCAGCATGTAGCTCCTCTGTACCAGCCCTGGGGGAGGATAGATTTTATAAATAAAATATTTGTGAACAGCAGTAGTCACAGCATTATTACAAACTTGAAAAAAAAAAAGGTATCAAAGGGCACGGGAACACGAAGCGAGCAACAAGTCGGCATTTGCTCCTTTGAACCGTTCGGGGCTACAATACTACACGGGCTTGTTCACATGCTCAACGAAGGATGCAGAGATGTGGTACAGTTTAGAGATGTTAAAAATGTCACAACTTCTAAATATACTTGGTGCCGATGTTCCCAGGCTTACCATCACGACGTTAGGTATTTGTATTTCTAAAGAAACTGTGCGGTTTGATGGTGGATCCCTAACTTCCAGAAGTTAAAGGCATTGCGATTTTCTGTTCAGTTTGATCTTGCTGCAAAGATGCAAACACAGTGAAGTAATGGTTTAAAAGTATTTTACAGATAATTTTACTTGAAATACAAATATTACTTTTAGGTAATTTGCACGTGCCATTAGAGAAGAGGAAGTGTGGTTGTCTCTGTGACCCCCACTGAGATGAAAGAGCGTGTATTTAGAGAACGCTGGAGGAAAGTGTCTCACTTCCTCAATTCTGAAGGTTCGTCTGCTTTCTGCCTCCTTCCAGATGTGAGTGAGATAGAAATTGAAGGTTCTGCATCACAGGTCCAAAGGGAGTTCAAAGAATGATTCAGAACCAAGCATAGCGTATTATACTAGGAACTAGTTTATCTCTAGAAGCTTCAATTCAAAAGGACTTTTGGTCTTCTTAAAATTAGTTTACTGAAATTCAGCTCTCATGTTTAAACACAACCAGACCCTATGATTTTCTTCAGCAAAGTCTTTAGTCAAGCTCAGATGTCTACTTACTTTATTATGCTCATGTTTTAGAAATCTTGTTAAGTATATATTACATCTATGAAGTTTAAAATGACACATACTGTAGATAGTATGAGCAAAACAGAATAAATTTAGGTATCTGGGGTCTAACATGCTTTTGTCCAAAAAGTATTCTGTGGTTAGACTATCAAAATTTTAACTGTTCAAGGAAACATTATTGAGGGTAAAGGGACAGATCTCTAAAAGGGTTAAGAAAAGCCTCCATATGGACAAGTCAGTTTTCAATACAAACGATCTTCTGCACCATTCAATCCTAAATGCAATTTTAGATTGTTGGTAGCCACAGAGTGCCTTTATCTCTTTTTATAGTCTGGGAAATAACCCCCAATTATACAAATTAGAGTAGGTCAATTAAAGAACACAAGGGCATAAAAGATTATGAAGCAGATTCTCTTGTGTCACAAATTATTCATGAAAAACAATTCTTCCTCTTCTATTCTTTAGTAATTGGTAATCTTTCTAGAACAAATATATTCAAGTAAGCTTCCAATGCACACTTTGTACAATGCATGCATAATCAATGTTGAAATAAGAGCTGGATGTTGGTGAGTGATATTTTTTGAGTCAGGGGGTCAAAGCTGCCTTGTATTCCTCTGGGTTAGATGTAGAAGTTGCAGGAGATTTTAGTTGAGTATTATCCCTCAACAGATTTTTTTAATAGACTTGTCTCTGTGCTCCCTTTTACTTACTCTTTCTTTAGTGTGGTGTAGTATACATAATTTAAATAACCAGGGAATGTCTATGGGCTCAAAACCACCTGCTGGCTTATATTAGCTAATTAATGGTGATTTATCTGAGTTACTAATTTGAGTGGAGCTGATTGCCTTTAGGAATTCTTAAACGTTTTAAGAATTATGATTAAAATTCTGCCTTTGTGATAGACAGTCTCCTTAAAAGGCTTTAAAAACTGCCAAATCGATGACCTTGTGTTGTTTTCTGGCTCAGATCATGTCTTGTGGCAGCTTGCTTTCCTTTGCAATTCAATTTTATCACAACCAGGCTTCTTCTCATTTTGTCTCTTACGTTAGGGTTTATTTGCCTCTGACTACTTGGAAAACAGAACGGATCGTGAACCCACAGAGCGTAATCATTTTCATAAAAACTAATACTATAGATTCATTCTAGCCAAACTATGTGTCAGGCTGGCCTGAATGTGCGAATGTAATGGTTATGTAACATCTGAGGTAGAAAGTTATAATAGAGAGCTCTCGGCAGTGTATCTATCTATCGAATCAACGTACTTTCTTTTTTTTCTCTGCTGGTCTCAATGTCTCTTAAGGCGACGGAGTCTGTAGGCAACAAAAGCCGGTCACCTCTCCCTACTGTAACCCACTGCTGTTGCAGTCAACCAAGAATCACCTTCCTAGATAAAGTATGTAGGAGGCAGCTGTTAAATACACAGTTAAGGTTTACTGGAACATTAATTCTATTAACCGTGTTCAATTTTTATTTCAGGAGATGGTGCAGTAATGACCACATGATTACTGCTTTGAGACTTAGATTTAAGGACAGTTTATCTAACCTAGTGACTCCTCTCCGTCCCTTTCCCACCTATGAAAAAAGTAACGCAAGTAATGACGAAATGCATACAGTGCTTTATGTGTGTGTGTATATATATATATATGTACATATATGTATACATATATATACATATATGTATACAATGTATCCATTTATATACATATATGTATACATATCCATGTTTAGTTTCTACTTATAAATTCATATATACATTTTAAGAAAGAAGACACACTTCACACATGCACATTATTATTAAAAATTTTAAGTACTGAAATATAGTTATAACAGAATTTGGGGCTAAAAAAAAAAAGAGGTGAAAACAGAGTTCTCAGTGATCACAGACTCCTAGTTTGTCTGGTTTATCTAATACTAGGGGGTGTGCCTGAAGTAGGATTTCCTCTTTTTCTGATTTCTGATACACTTCCAAGGACATGAATACCTTTCTTTTTTTTAAATATAAATATATGCCCACATTCTTCATCAGTTATCAAATTGGACAAACAAACTTCATTATTTGGGTAAAATGCAAATGTTTGGCTAAAGTATTTTTCTGGATTTGGGGCTTGCATCAGTTCCATAGGGATGAAGTTTTCACAGCAATCAGTCCTTTTGCATTTTCAATAGTTCCACTCACCTCCTCTTTGGTTACTTCGAGTTAGGACTTTCGGTATCCAGAACTCTTCTCCTTTTTATTTTAATTCTGCAACTTTCAGTTTCTTAGGACTTGCAAGGCTCTTAGGTCTTGCTGACTGAAAACTAATTCTCAGTTGCTTGTACTTTGCTTCTCATGTTTTCTTTCTCCCCCCCCCCCCGAACAATGACTACTTAAAGTAAATGAGATGCTCTCCCTACAGTAATGAGAAGATGCTCATTATCTCTTCATTAACTTTACATTGAAGAGTCACATGATCTTGGGGATGTGAGTGAAAACTTTTTCTGATCTACTCCACAGACTCTTGGGTCTCCTACTTCTGACTTTACTAAGATGAGGCATCGTTGTTGGTGGTAGTGCAACTCAAAGTCCAACTCATCACATGGTGGTTATGGATCTTGGGTATCCTTGCTTTAACCCAAATGTGGTACAGAATATGGTAGAACATAACAGTCATCCGCATCTGAACTACTGTTAGTGTAAGTACTATGACATAGAAAAGGGTTTGTTAAAGGTAATGAGCAACTAAATTTAGGTTAGTGCTCTGCAGGTAACTCAATGAGCAGGTGTACTTATAATTTTCAGGTAGATTTAGTTAAATGACATTTTTTAAAGAAGGTAAAATTGTTCAATGGTTAACAGATTGATGGCAGAGAGAACAGAAGGTGACAGAAACAGAGGCAATATCAGTTTCTTTATCTTAGTCACCATCTAAAGTGAGTTCTGAATGTGAAAGTCATAGACCATGATCTCCGAACTTGCCGTACTTAGAGACTTCACCAAAAAGCCTCTTAAAATAAACCTGTACCTTAGTCCTTTTTCTGAAATGGCACATTAATATTTAACGCCTGACTCTATCCAAGTTCTAAACTTCATTCTAGAGAAGAGATCACACCAAGTAACATGGCTGACAATCGCTAAGCTGGGGGAAGGGGGGTGGGGAAGGCAACGCTGACACCTACCTGAGCCTAGTCCTTGCATCTCCATCCTTCCTTCTATGGCAATGCGACATAATGATGTGTGCAGAGCACAAGGAGGAGGGCATACTCCTAAAGTATCTTAATAGAACCATTTTTTTTTTTTTGTGAAAGTTTAACATTTGGATTTGAAGTTCTTGGTGATTTCTAATTCTCAGAACCAGTGTGGCATTAAGTGTTCACTTTGGGATCGGTTCCATCTCAAGAGTAGTAGAGGGGAGAAAAGAGACTCTAAATCACAGCAGCACTGTCTTGTGCAAGGTTCTTATTAAAAACAGCATATTCCTGTAGCCCAGAGGGCTGACAGCTTCTTCCAAAGCAGAAGCGCTGCTCTAAGCTAACCTCAAGGGGCTACTCGAGAGATGCAGCCTTCACCCCTCTCTTTTGGGGTGGGGGGCTGATAGTATCATATTCAATCACAACTCCAAGCCTCAGTCACTCCCATAAGTAATATTCCTTAAGGCATTACTGATATGCGGTTCCCTGGTTAATTGCTTTATAAGTATTTAAATGAGAATAGTTAATTTTAAAAAGAAATACTTTAAAATAGGATCAGTTTAGGAGAGTATATATACCTAGGCTCAGTTAGGTAAGAGGTTTTACTTTTTTTATCATGTTCAAACATAGATATCATTTGCCTCTATTACATCACTTGTGCCTGACATTTTATCTACAGATGATCAAAATATAATAAAAGGATCACCTCCAGACTGAGGTTTATAACAATGTTGAGTAAAGCAACGCTTGGAGACATGGTGCTAAGGAACAGAAATGTACCGAATAAATTCAGTTCAAAAAGGATGATTGTGTCCTGAGGTGCCACTGTGTTTTTTCTTATTGTCTGCTAAAAGTGACAGCAACTAAAACAGGGTCTGTCTCTCTCTGTCTCTGTCTCTGTCTCTCTCTGTCTCTGTCTGTCTGTCTGTCTGTCTGTCTCTCTCTGCAAAGATAATCAGTTTCTGATTTACTGATTAGACTATCTCACTTTTAATGCACAGGCTTTTTGACTTTAAATCAGGGTATAAGCATTATTCATGTATTTTTATATGTGTTACCAAAAAAACTTCATTAATCTTATAAGTCAGGACTTAATATACTATTTCATCGTTCTATAGATTAAAAAATACAATAAAAGTTTCAAAAGAATTTTAAGGCTTATTTGAAAATAGCCTCGTAAGTCTTGAATGCATGTACATATAGATACATTTCAAAGAGTAATTGTCTGCTATTTGTAAAACTTAGAACGTTACATCCTCAATATAAAAAAGAAATATATGGATCAGGGCTAATTCACTTGCAAGTGATAACGATTTTCACAGAAAGTAATTCTTTCTGAAGTCAAATTATAATTTAAATGCCTAGTTATTTCTTTAAAAGAAACCAAAAATGACAAGTTAACATTTAAGTAAAATGCATTCAATTTTCCAGGTATTAATTTCTGAGTCAAAGAATGGGCTAAATTGGAACTAAAACTCTAATTTTGATCTTACCTATGAAAATGAGAGCATTTTTATGTAATTTATTCCTGAAAGCATCTCTGCATATAAGAACTCGATCCTTCAGGGTTAACAAGGCGGTCACTGCTCCTACTTCAGCAGTGGGCAGGTATTGCAGCCCCAAACCAAGCAAATCAATTAGGTAGGCAGCCTTCGAAAGACAGGCAGACCAGGCTGCTGAACTCTCGAGAAGAGTAGATCACTATGGACGAGTTGGGGGTTTCAGAAATGGAATAAATTTAGGGAGCTGAGAGGTTCCGAATCAAAAAATGATTCACTCTGATTCACAGTGTCTTAGTTATACAGTGCTCAGCTAAATGTTAGGAAGAAAGCAATCGGATTAAGCCAGTCAATTCTAATGGATGAATGGCCATAACCTTCTTACAGATGTTTTCATGTAAAAATGAATGTTTGAAAGGGGGTCAAATATGGGGGAGTGGGAGGGTGAAGTGCATAAAGGGGATCAAATATATGGTAGCTGAAGGAAATTGAACTTTGGTAAACACCCGATAGAATATACAGATGTCAAATTAAAATGTACACTTGAAAATTATGTAATTGTATTAACCAATGTTATCCCCAATAAACTTAAAAAGAGAATGTTTGTTAACTTAAAGAAATACCTAATTACTGAACCTCAGACAGAAGGTCTATGTATGCAAAAAATTCTTACAGGTGAGGCAAGATACTTTTGATCAGGAGATCACTATGTGCAAGCCTGGTCTTGGGGTTGGCGTCCAACCCAGAACAAATTCCTCCTTTTATCTGTTACTGTTTTCATATCTGCTTCTCTTCCTACTTCTACACCAATAGGTATTCTCAAATATAAAGTTTACAATTCTTTTCAACTTTCTTATAGCATTGATGGCAGATGAAGAGGCTTCATTATTTGGATGGGATTGGTAGGGCTAAATAGTCTACATAAATATTTTAATAATATATTTATTATACAGAGACTGTCTAATAAAAAGTTAAACAAGAAAACCGAATTAGTACTTTTTAAAAAGTAGGTCTGTGATAAAGCTATTAGTCTCATAATTGCTAAATTCCATTGCAACAATATTCAAATGACATTATGTATAAATATACTTCAGCATTAGGTTTTATGAGATCTTTGACAGAGGATGAAATCACAAGGTTTAATAAATTGTCAAATAACTTTTTCTCAATTTATAACTCAAGAAAGAAATACGGAGTCTAGTGAGGTTAGAAGGGATTGTTGAAAGGATTGTGAAATGAGAAGAAGCCTTAGTGGGTAGATTGGTGTGATTAGAACTAGACATTTAGAAGTTGTTCAGTTTTTTGAATTGTTTAAAGTTCGAGAAGATCATTGACAAATCCCAATCAGAATTCCTCTGAAATCATTCAGTCGGTCTCGCTTTAGCAAGCTGGCATTACAGACCTCTAGAGCTTCCTCAGGTTGCCTTCATAATATGTTTTACCTACAGCTTCTGACATGAGAAAAGAATGTTCTCTTATGACCTCAGTGCAAAAGCTTCATTCTGTTTATGATACCACGAATCACTTCCCTTGTAGTTAATCCTCTCTGGCCTCCGGAATCAGAGAGCCTTAGGTTTTAGTTCTGATTCTGTGACCCTCTGACTGGGTCGCTGGGGTCAAATAACTTAACCTCTCCAAACCTCTAGTTTCTCAGTTGTAAAGTGAAGCCCCACCTCCTCCACTTTCTGCTGTCTTTGACAACTGCCCTTGGCGCTTCACTCTTCCGCTCTAAGTGCCAAAGCCTTAGATCTTTCTCTACCTTTCTTGTCCCACAATGAAAACTTATTGTTTTGTCCCATTGCCTCAAGGCCTTGCGAATGTGTTAGCTAACTAATAATTCCCCTCCCAGATAACAAAATGCCTTAATTTGGTGGAAGCAGGCATTCCCTCTTAATGATACTAACTTATATTTGTATGATTTATAGTTTACAGTGCTTACACATATGTAATCTCAGTTAATTCACACGGCGTCCCTGAAATAGGGCATTACTATCTACCTTTGGTGGATGAGGAAACCGACACTAACAAGTAAGTGGTCAAGCGGTTCTCTCTAGGGTTTTTGTGCATAATTTGGGACTCGAGTTCTAGGCCAGCTGACTCTAAGTCCAGTATTCATTCCAGTATTGATTACAACTGTAATCAATAAAGTGCTCAGGTAGTATTGAGAAATATGGCAATTTCAGGCCTGAAGAATGGCCGATATTGCAAAAATGACAATGGAGAGGTTCTAGTTATCACTCACAGCCATGTGAGATAAGGCAATCTATTTAAGCTGTGTGGGCCTCAGTTTCCTCACCTGTAAAATTCAAGGTTTGGACAAGGTGACCTTTTAGGTCCACTTCAGTTTTAATATTCCATGAATCTATAAACGTATATGTCATAGTTGCAATTTTGATATGATTTTTCATATTCAGTTTACGTTAATAGTTTGTACAAAGAATTTAGTTATTGAGCATAATCATATTTTAATGTGTGCTACCATATATAGGTTTTTAAGAGAAAAGAAGAGAAAGTACAGAAACTTGAGTATTAAATTTAAAGATTCAAATAGGAGAGCATAGCTACCAATTTCTCCTGACCAAGCAACAACTTATGTGGGGTTGTCCTCGGTGTCCCTGAGGACAGGAGGGACGGACATGGAGCAGTGCAGAAGGAGGGGCCACCACTTAGCTATCCTCATTGGCATAATTGACTCTAGCCATCAGGAAGGTAACAGATTTTCAACATACTCGTGGATTAAATTTTAAAAAGTCAAATGCCAAACATGTAGTCAATACCGATGATCCCTAAGTTAAATGCAATTCTCTATTTATTATTATAAACTGAGAAAACCTGGCTTGATTTTATAGGACAGGCTAAAAGCGAAATTAAAGAAAAGCTAACATTTTGAAGGTCTTCTTTCCCCTCCGTCACCAGCCCCTCGCCACTCATTAACACAACTAGGCTGGCGGAGCTGTGAAACTGTGATGGAAATATTAGAGCTGTTGTGCTTGAAAAAAAAATGCAGTGATCATTTCATTCTTCCTGTCTTTTAATGCTCCAGGGTTTTGGAGACGAATAGGAGCAATAAGTTCACTTTGCAGAATTAATGCAGTAATTCTTTATCATAAGAGCAGAGCATTACCTCAATCTGATTTTGCTACAAAATGGTTCAAAGTCTATTTTTAATGATGGCCCTAATTTGTTAACACCTTTTAAATTATTAATCCCCTTTATATTCAAGTAGTTATTGCATGTCATAACAATGTATCTATGCAGGGAAATTTAATAGTATTTTCTAGATGTCAAGAAAAGGCTTGTTCTGCAAAATGCTATTAAAACTGATAATGAGCTAAATATTTGCCATAGCAAACACTGAAATTACTATATCAATCAGCATTGGGCTCTCTTATTCAATAAACAGAAATTAACCTATTAACTATGCCTAACTTTCAGCAACAAAACAGTTGCTTTCAAGCATTTCTCTCTTTCACATATCTTTTCCTAAAACTACATATTGCCCTATAACATCAGAGTTTTGAATCATATTCTTAGTATAGTATTTAGAGTTGAAATTTTAACATATACAATATTTTTAACATGCAAATATTTTTGACTTCCCTTTTAGATGCATATTGACTTACACACAATAAAAAATATTATATCTGATTGTTAAATATTAAAGCTTTTGAATCACATTTTAAAATATTTCCTAATTTGAGAACTTTTAAAAAAAGATTTATCTCTTTATGAATTATGGGATTTTACTAAGCCATGCCTACAATAAACGGAATTGTGAAAGGTACTATACGGGCCTACTGTTGGTTATTTATAGCTTTTTGATACTAAAATAAGGATAAAACAATGTTTTGTTATGCATGCCTGAGATAAAGATGTAGATCCAAAAGCACATTATGTATTATTGAAAACAAAAGTCAGTTCCAATATCTGCTGTGATTTAAGCAGGCCAGAAAAAAATGGATCTTCTCATAGTGGGTATGCTCTAGTTCCAACTTTCATCTTAGTTATACTTTGGGCTGATGATTAGTGTCATACAAAGATGACCCAGAATCGACTTCAGACACTTTTCTGGTATTCCTTCTATGGTTTAAAGAACTTGTAACTTTTCAGTTACTTTCATAATTTCACAATTTCTAAAAAAATTGTACTGCATACTCTAGGTCATTTAATATAAGGCTAATGTTAATATTAAAATGATAGACATTGGAGGTTACATGTGCAGTGAAACCATAAAAATAATAAAAAATAAATATAAAACATAAAAATAACATGTCCATTATGCTTTAAAATTTATCAAAGCTTTTGTGTCTATTTGTTATAACTTGCCTGGAGTGGGGTATATATATCATCTTCATTGAATAGATTAAAAGGCTGACCTAGAGAAAGATGATTGATTCAGCTAGGGAGAGCACTGGGCAAAGAATCCAGACTTTTATCATTTTCAGGCTTATAATTCTAGTGGTTCCAAACTCTGGCTGCTCGTTAGAATCACAGGGAGTGGGGAGGCTTCAAACAATACCATTGTCAGGGTGCCACCCTATTTATGGCTATTTTAAGTCTAAATCCTTGGGTGTGGGCTGTGAGGTATCTGCATCAATAGATTTAAAAGCTGACAGAGAATTCTAAAGTGAAGCCAGGGTGGAGAACCCTAGGGATCTTGTTCGAATGCAGATTCTGATCCAGAAGACCTGGGTGAGCCTGTGTCTTCATTTCTAAAAGACTTCCAGGTGATGTCCATACTGCCACGTACACACCACATTTTGAGTTAGAGAGACCAGGCTTCTCCTTCAGTTTTCTGTTACCACCTCGACAGGAAAATTGAAAAGATCTTCACTTTTTACAAGTGAGGATCTTTTATTCTTTAAGGAATTGGAGGTGAATATTTCCTTGAGTAGGTCTGTAATTTCTTTGACTTGAATAAGTTATCATTTGTTTTGATAGTGATACACTCAATAGAATTTTGATCTTCAAGAAGTTCAAAATTAAGCATAATCTAAAAAAAGAGAGCATCCTTTAAATTTAGAAAATCTGGGATCAGTGACCAAATAAGGTAAAGACAGTGGTTCAAAGCATGGATTGTGAAATCACACAAACCTGGGTTCAGATTCCAGCTCTGTCACTCACTAGTGCATCTCTTAATCTCCCTAAACCTCAGGTCTCTAAAATGTAATATATGTTCATTTAGTCGATAAATACATTCAAAGCCCACCTGATGCCAGGTACTAATATTCAGTGGAGGACAGGGTAGCCAAGGTCCCTGCTACAAAGAAGCTTTCTTGTATCTAATTTACGATATCCTTGCAGGAATAAAAGATACTCCACAGAAATTGCTTAGCATATGGCCTGACATGTAAGGGATCAATAATGTTAGTCATTATTTTATAGTAGTTCTAAAGTCTTAGCCGTTTTTTATGTGCAATTAGCACATACTGTTTTGATATGTTGGTAGCCCCAATAAGGACAGGAACCATTGATTAAATACACTAATCATAATTTTAGATACAGAAAAGAGCTTACAGGCACATTATGTTTATATGGCCAGGAGCAGAGAGCTAAGCCATCATTATTAAGACAAGAGTGGTTTTAGTTCTTAGTTTTATGGTCAAGTTTTGGTCAAAGGCTCTATGTTACTCAGATGTTTCTAGTAAAATTGATGAGTATGTCTGTAAATGTGATCAGTAAATTCAAATGATGGTGATAGTGCAAAAATATTTAAAATTTCCTTGAATGCAAATTTATTGGTAAAGGCTTTGCATCTCATTAGCTTAGTATTTTTGGAAATGGCTCATTTAATTATTAAATATTTTCCTTTTAAACATATTTTCTTTTTACAGTTTTTAAGAGATATGGGTTGAAAATATGGAATTTCTCTCAACTGCAACACTTTAAATGTGGAGAGCATAAAAGGAGATACTTTTACTAGAGGACAGTTGGGTATAGGAAGGACTCAGGATTAAAATACAAAAATGTCAATATTCTCCTTCTGTATCAGACTTCAAACAAACTGGATACTTTTCACAAGCCAGACTTAACAGAGCCAGAATATAGAAATACCCAATTGGAACAAATAAAATGAAAAAACAAACAACAACAATGATTTAAACCTCAAGTGACCCATTAGATTTGTCTTGGCATAATCATGTATTGACCTAGTTCACCTACTCTCTCATTCTCCTAGACAATGATTTCATACCTTCTCTTTTCTCCTTAAATCTGACCTTTAGATGATGATGTTTCTTATTTTACCAAGAAAACTGAAGCAATTAAAAGATAACTCCGATGAGCTTCCAAACTCATCTACTCATCTAACTCGCCTGTGTCTGCACTCCTGCACTCCTGTTTCCATGGAGATGTGTCCACGCTGCCATCAAAGGCTAACCTTACTATTTGTGTAGCAGATCCCATTTTCTCTGACCTAAACAAGAACATTGCTCCAACAATTCTCCCCTCTCTTTCAGGATAATTTCTTTGCTTTCTGTTGGATCATTCCTGCTTTACTTCAGCTCTGCCCTTGGAATCCAACTTTTATTCGTAGAGTGACCTCGTTCTCAGACCTTGGCCATTTTCTTGTTTTTCTTTATGTTCTCTCAAGGTTATTTCAAGAAGTACCACTGCGACAAATACTATCCACAAGCTATGACTCTCATATTCATATCTGCAGCCCAGTCCTCCTCTTCGAGCTCCATTCACATATCCAACTCCTGCTTGAAACCTGTAGTTGAGGATCTAATGAATGTCTTAAGTATTTAAACAAAACCTATCCAAAACAGAATCTTTGATTTTCCCTCAAATCATCCCTACCCAGTTTCTCAGGCCAAAAATTAAGGAATCATCCTTTTTTTTTCCCTCTCTCTCTCTCTGATATTTATCCTCAAATGTAATTCATCAATAAGTCTTCATTCTATACAAAAATATATTTCAAGTCTGTCTGCTCCTCTTACCACCATATCTGGGCCAACACCTTGATACCAGCCACATTTTCAGAGGACAGAATGCCAGAATGTCATTTACTTTCTTTCCATTCAATTTTCTTTTGGTGGGAATTAATTTGGAAAATCTCTTTTCTGCTTTGCTTTCTGTATTCTGCATGTTTAGGTTCTTACAGATTCTCTGATTCAGCTGCACCTATACACATATCAAACAGCAACTTCCATACCCATGTTTCGGCACAATCACATCCCATACTTGCATCTGTACATATGTGAGCACACATTTCTACATCAGGAAAGAGAGACTACGTACTGAGTTTGTTTCTAGAAATGATGAGCAAGGAAGAGCAATTTTGTAGAAAAGCAGTTCTATAAAGCTGTTCAGCAACTACTTTGAATGATGAGGGGAGGAACTTAAATTTGAAGTGTATTTTGTCTCTATGTAACCTGGTTAAATTCCCTGTGAAGATAGTGGATAAACATAAAAATAAAATATATCTCTCATTCCAAAATCATTGTGTGAGGACTTTTGAAAACAGATAATAATCACTTATTGTTAACCTCAATGGAATATTTCCTGGTTATAACTTTATGGAATTTCTTTATCATTTGATTCCTTCCAAATAATTTCCAAATTTTTCCAAATAATTTCTAACCCACTGTTTAGGTATAGCTTGATACCATAAACAAATAGGAGCAATACATTTTTAAAGGAATTCACTGTAACTTAAAAAAGGCTTTGAAATAATATTGTAAATTGAATGCAAGGAAAGTATGTGGCCCACTCTTAAATTAGATCTGTTGATAAAGATTGTATAATATTTCAGACCTATCAGTAATTTAAAATATTGATTTAATTAAATATTTTAAATAAAAGAGATGATTTGATTCTGTTTTAATTTTTGCCATAATAGTCTTTGTAATCTGAGGTTTTAGAACTGATTAGAATTAGATTAGATTTGGCTCTACCTGGCTGAGGCTGGGCCCCTCCACATTTATCCACAGTCATTGTCTCTAACTATTGGTGAAACTGCCAGGCGCTCATTTTACTTCCTTTACAGTGGTTCTGAACCTCTTCTTAATGGAAGACTACCCTGGAAGCTAGTCAAATAAGATTGAATTTATAGGTTTTCATGTAGAATGGCACCACCTGCCATTTCCACTGCTTTTAGAGCCTCTTATAACTAGATAGCAGATGCTAGAAGGTGAATCTTAAATTTAACACTACATTCAAATCATCTTTTTGGCTGATAAGATGTTGTATTTCACCCCCACCCCATCTTAGTAATGACATTTATAGCTACTTGGGATTCTAGACCTGTAGAAATACTCAAAAATTGAAATATTTTATAATTTTACAGTATTATATATATTTTTACTTTTCTTTGAAATGTCGAGGATAGTAAACACAATTCTAACTCAAAATTTTAGCTTTAAGAGAAAGCGAAGATTGTTTAAGTGTGTATCAATTTTCAGTATGAAAAATAAAGGAAATCATTTTTAAAACATAAAGTTACCTACTTCCTTCTAAAATCCATTTGAAATAAAGGTGACTTTATGCTTTGCAGTAGAACTTTTAAAATATTTTAATTTAAACAGTTGTGAAAGAGCACTTTTAGTGTTATAAAATTTCTAGAATTAATATATTCTTCCAGATCTGCTGAACTTTAGCTGTTCCCCCCAAATTAACAGCGGCTATTTTTTTTTAAAGTACTTTTCGGTCCACACCTATGGGGAGAGACCATGATGTCCCAGTCATCTCAGTAACACACAGGGTTAGGCATCTTTATGTGGATGGCGTGGTCAAATGAATAATGTTCTGAATGAACCTTTCTAAATTTGGGGTATGTTGGGGGGGGTGTTATGAAGACCTTCATTTTCTGCATTATAAATATATATTCTTATTGTTTAAATGATTTAAACTGTAAAAAAACCAAAAGCAGCACATTCCTTTATATACTCTCTGGAGACTAGTAGTCTCCACTCCCTTTCAGAGATCATGCGCCCATTTGGGTGAATGAGATAAGACCTTTAGGTGTGTTCACAGTGGAGAATATCTGTAGGAATTTCTTTTTCTCTAGGACTAAGTGCTCTTCCTTGGGCTGGTTTTGGCTTCTACTCTCTGAAGGCTTTCATTACTCTAGATTTGCCTTTTCTGCAGCCCATCTTTTAAACCGCTGAACCAATATTTATTTAATACTTTATACACTCAATATATGTGCATATCTCACTGCACCAAGTTTTTCTAAATTCTTTCAACAAAATGATTTGGTCATGTAAAAATTAGAAAGATGGAAGATCAGATGGTAAATAGCTGGACTCATATTAGAATCTACATTTCTTGTGTCTTACTACAGATCATTTCTCTTGATTCAATCCCAGGGCACTGGAACTTGTAATTTCACATGAGTCTCACAAGCATCAAAATATCCTGACAGTCTTGGACTTGAGAATTATAATAGTCAGATGAATTTTGAGTAATTTACTAGGTAGATGTGCATGTGCAATATAAAGTACACAAGAAGGGCAATGATTTATCGAAGTGGCTAAAATAAAGAATGAACTACAATAAAATATACAGTCAGATGTGAATAGGAAAAGTGCTAGATTGGATAATCCAGTATTAGAGGGCCTGGTAACTTTTCCAATAAAAAAAATTCAACAGAAAGACATAGATAATATCATATTGAAATGAGTTAACTTTTATATTAATCTCAAGAAAAGGGATTAAAAGAATCAAGCTCTGAACAGAAGACTCCTTTCTTTTAAGGCTCCTGGAGCTGAGATTTCGAAAGCACAATAAAAATTATGACTCGACTCTAATATCTTTAAACAAATGATGGTTGAAAACATATGTAATTTTATAGTTTAAGATTAAAATCTTGAAATGCACATGACAAATTAATTGGTAGGCTGTAAAATTTGCTCGGCACCGTATAAAGTTAATACCGCATCATGAAGGGTTTATTCAATAAAAGCGAGCATTATATAAAATCAACTCACTACATTTTGGGTTCAGTGGAACTTCATTGCAAGCAAGATTCACAACATGTTACTCCAATACTGCATATCTCAAATTATTCACCACTGGTAGGACGACCAGAAAATGAAATTTTATCGCAGTAGTAGTATTTGAAATGTTTTCTCCTTGGCATCTTCAGGAAATGAGATCCACCTAGCTGTGCATATGCGGTGCGTCTCTACGGGAGTCTTTTTACGCATGTGTGGATCATTACAGAAATTTAGCGGTGGAAGAAATTTAATAGTTAACTAGACAAGCATTCTAATCACTAAGAGGAAATCTTGACTTAAATTTTCTATAAACAAAGATCTAAAATAACACAAGCAAGTCTCCAGGTCAACTGCTACAAGGAAGCAAACAAACAGAAAAAAACAAACCAAAACAAAGGCAGCTATGAAACATGCTGTTTATCTAATTAAAACATGGTATCTACAACGACATCTTGGATGGAATACTCTCATTTGTAACTAAATCTTGTGGTGCAACTCTCAATTACAAACACTATATTTTTATTTTTACTTCTACCAACTGATTTCTGACACCCTGATTTAATTCACACAGAAGACATAGAAACTTCTACACCGTAGTTCATTTCTTCACTCCTTTACACAGTAGTCTTAGCCTGTCTGCCAAGTCTCTTCCCTGCCACCTTTGTGCAGAAAGCGAACTCTTTTATAATCAATTATTCAGCTTACTATTTTATAGATATTAAATACTGTCTTGGCCATTCATATGGAAAATATTTAAAATTAATAGGTTGTTGAAAGTGCATTAATTATGAAGAGATGGGAAAAGTAAAATAAATAAGAGAAAATGACTATTACGTTCCTATAAAGTTGCTATAAGATAAAATATTTATTATGTAACTAGCTTTTTGATATTGCACTATTGGAGAAACTTACAAAGAGATAAATTTGGGACTACCATGTTCACTGCAACAGCTAGCTTACTGTTTGTGATTAATAAGACATGATAGTGATTGATAATGAAAACATTTTTTTATGCCAATGAAATCTATTCCATGATGTAAAATGCTGTCGGTTATAACATTTTGTTGTTTTAACAACTATTGTATATACCTTCAGGGAAATGTCTATGAAGCAGAAAATGACAAGTCCAACCAATTTAGTTAATTACTACACTGCTATGAATGACTATTTAGAATATATTACAGTCTCCTAAAGGCAAAAAACCTTGTTTTATCTAAATTGACCAAAGTTTTAATCACCATAGGCACCCAAGTTAACATCAGCAAAAAAAGGAAAAAGTTTTGGATTCAAACAGATACACTGAAAAGACCTTACAGGAGAGGAAACAGCCAAACAAGAAAAGCAGTTAAAGTATAATTCATATTCTTACATTTTTCAGATATCATCAAAGGGATTCATTTGGGATCCAATATACCACATCATAAGCTCCCATTTCCTTCATTATACAATTCCTTTACACTCTCCACATCACCCCAAAATGTCACATTAATCTTCTCTCCTCTCTCTTGCTCAGCATCTTATTCTCTATCCCCATTCACTTTGTTCTTCATTCTTTGATGAATGAAGACTTAACGTCTATTCTAAATCAACTTAGCCTCTCTCTCAGCCAATGAACATCCTTTTCCTTTGGGGTGAGCAGAGAAACTGAGCAGGTATGAGGTTGAAGGAAGACTGTAAACACAATGAACACTACTTGAGGTATCATAAAATATAAATCTAAAATAATCTGTTATGCCTTAATGTTACCTCATTAACATACGTTCTTGAGAAAGACAGTCATTTAAAAGGTGCACTAGTAGAACAATTAAGAGTTGCAACTGTTCATGACATTCTTGGTGTTTTTCAACTGAGAAAGGAACATCATCTCAGGTGAGAGTAGACCACCGATGGCTTCATTTCTAAAGTAGGAAGAGGCAACCTCTGATTTTTAATATTATAGTAATGTCTCTGATATTTGTCTTCTATATATATACTAAACAATACTCTTTCTTTTAGGATATAGCATGACATGCTTTACAAATATTATCTTAATTATTCCTTCAAGATAAAAGAGGAAAGATGGGATCTGTGGATTAATGAAAATTTAACAAATCAATTAACTGAGAACCCTACTCTCAAATGATATAATTTCTATGTTTAAGTTTTCTAAATTTTTGTGAAGTAGGTTGAACAATTAACTCAGTAGCTTGAATTGTTTTTCAAATATAGTATTCCAACATCTTTATAGATGGCAGAGGGTAAACTTTTCAGGTAACTTAAATTTAATCCAAAACTTAAAAAAAAAAAAAAGTAAAACTGTTGCAGGCAGTACAGTAAAATGAAAAGAGTGTGAGATGTGTTCTTTGAAGATATGCCCTCAAGTTCTGATCCTGACACACACTCTGGCCTAGGGTAGGACACTTCATCTCCTGTGAACCTGTTTCTTCATCTCCAAAATGGAGGATGAACTAGCAGTCTGGGAGTCTTTTACACCATTAAAGTTCTAGAAAAGAAAATTTCCTTAAAATTCCCTTGCATTTTTGAACAAATTATAAAAATGAATGTAATTTAATATTTTCTGGGTGGCTGAGGGCCATCAATAGGAAAGTTAATTATCTGATATAGCAAAAGGCCATTGAGTTTGTAAGGTCACTTGGTTCCCACATAAAATAACTTCGGGCTGCTGAATTCCTGTATAAATGGTTTTTGTGTGTGTGTGTGTGTGTGTGTGTGTGTGTGTGTGTGTGTGTGTGTGTGTACTTTTTCTTTTCAGCTATGGTTTATGATATTATCACTGTATGTTTATAATATGCTGCTTTGTTTTTAACATTTATTGAGAGATAAATCAATTTTCTTCTGCTTCATACTCAGAGAAGATGGAGGACAGTTGTTAAAGTATTCTTTCTTTAATGTCTCCTACTTGAGACGATTATGTCATTAGAGAATTTTCTTTCTCTGAAGTCTAAAGTAGTCTCAAGCTATACTCATCTGTCACACTTTCCAAATGATTAAACTACGTTGCAATTTTGTGAATTCCTCTCAATGCCTATTAAGCTGTCTGGTTTCAAAACAAAAACTGTGGTCTAATAAGAAAAGACTTGCTATTTCTATTAACATTGCCGTTAACATATCTTAAAGTGGTGTTCACGCTTTTTGATGTTTCCATTTTACTAATGGTATATAAGACTATATGCACACCTATGCACACATGCACGCACGCACACACACTCCCAATTGAAATAGTCAACTTGGTTGGCTAGAAAAACCATAAGAATTTTACTATGAGTTATTCAATAAGGCTTGATATACAGTAGTTTAAATTCTCCTGAGAAATAGAACTGATAAATGGGGCTGTGTTTTAGAATCAGGTCATAATTTTAAAGCAAGAAGACTCTCCCTCTGCTTTTTCTTCCTCCAGAGCCCCATACTGGGAAGGTTCCTCTTACCTTACGGGTGTGTATAAGGTGTAATGCAGGGATGGGTGGTGTCCATCATTCCATGAGAGCCTAGCGCTGCCAGTACTTTGGGTAATAATTATACTTGTGTTCAAAATATATGCTTTAAAATAACACAGCTGAATCAACTGGTAAAGCATAATCCATTCTACCTACAATCGGTACAAAGGTAATTTGGACCTCACTTCATTTGTTTTATGCACACAGATGAACCAGCATAAATTCCAACAAATTCTCCACAGTGAAGGTTAAACTCTGAGATCCAAAGGCAGTTTCATATCACCACCATAAATTTAAACCTCAGTTTCCGAAATCCTATTTGCTCATTAAGTGTTTCGTAGTTATTTTGACATTGCAGAGGGGAACAAACCGTTTACCTTTCTATTACCTACTACTCCACCATCTGTTAAGTATTTGACTAGTACTGTGATTGGCATCCCAGAACTAGTGCCTAGGGAGCAAAAGACGTGACTACCAGTTAGAAAATTTATATAAAATTTGAAAGCAGATATTTAGGTTAAAAAAAACACTTTTATATAAAAGTCACAGAACTGAAACAAGAAAAGATAACATTTTAGATAAGTTGCTTCATGTGAATATTATTTAAGATATAAACTTTTTCTTACAGCCACCAAACTCACCTACAAAGAGAGGATGGGAAATTGTTCAAAATAACATGAAGGTAATGGTACATGAATATTACCTTATTGCATTGGGATAAATTTCCAGAAATATTTTGAGTTGTTGACATAAATTTCCGTAAGCTTAAACATGGGGACCAATGAAAGAATTCTGTTATAATCATGCTCAAACATAATGTAAGATCATTTCATGTACACTTATTATATAACACGTATATCATCTTATAAATTGTGTGTGTGTGTGTGTGTGTGTGTGTGTGTTTGTATAGAGGGTTGGACTGTTGGTAGTGATAGTGAATTTATTAAGCCAAATACCTAAGTTGTTCCCCCAAAAGGGGAGAAATTGATTTAGACGATTATTGGCCATTAAAGCTCAAATAAGTCTCCCACGCTTAGGTTTTACTCTTATGGTTTTCAATTTTTGACAACTGTCAGTTTACAGATATGATTACTTTATCTAAGCATCACACATGCTGCATTGGTATCTTCAGAAAATACACTATGAAAGCCGCAGTTTCACCATCCCAAATCAATTACTGCATTCTTAAAACTTGCAGTATATTTATTTCTGGGCGCTGATGCAGCCAGTGGGAGGCTATTGATTGGAGTATATGTCACGTGTAGTAGGAGAGAAAGATTAAAAGTGTTTTCTGCTTAATGGGTTGGTATTAAGTAGGTGGGAATGGCTTCTAATTAGCCAACAATTTCTGTGTTTCCCGGTTTCACTCCGTTCCCTCCTCCTGCCGGTCACCAGCTGCCAATCTGCCCCCATTTTTTTTTTTTTTATTTGGAGTTCATTGCTCACTGCAGTGAAAGCCTTTGTTTAAGAAAGAAGGCTCCCAGGGTCTCAGCTGCCTGGGTACAGCTTGCTGCCTACGATGAGTAGCAACTGTCAGTTTATTTTATCTCAACCTTTTCATCATTCTGCTGAAACTGATCGACTGAAACCACCTGAGAGACCTGAGGATTCCATACCTACAAGTCATTAGCCGGGACCGCAGTCTCTCACCACACAGCAAGTCAACTGAACACTTCCTGAAATGCAGTCCACTTTAACCCCATGTTTCCCCGTGAACATATAAGAATTCTGTCCCTTTTTTTGTTTTTGAAGCTGAGTCGATGGGAGATGACTCCTTTGATGTACGGACATATAAGTCAGGATATCTTGCTTTGGCTACAGGATAAATATAATGTCCCCATGGCGGGCTTTGCTACAGTGAGACCGCTGATGTGGGGGACAGTGCAACAAAAGTGACTGTGAAACTGGAAAACATTTTACAGAGTGACTTTATAAGATCGGATCTTAAGCCCCATTCCTGACGAACATCGAATATGCTGGATCAAAGCCTGAATATGCATGCGCGCGATCAGTAAAACAGCTGCTTAGGTGGTTTCTTGTTTCATTTTAGAACCGGGTGAAGGGAAATTTCCCGCACACTGTAATGATACTTTTCTAGGGACACCATCTAATCTGTTGCAATCCAGAATGCATCGAAACAGAATGACATGACGAAAGCACTCCGAAGAAAAATGTTTAGTAAAAATCAGTGACGTGTAAACCTATCAGAAAGTGACGCTGCCACGAAGAGCCGTGGAGTGGGGACCGTGCGGGCCCTTCTGGGCGGGGAGGCAGGCTTCTGCCGAAAGTGAGATTGTGGAAACATTTAGAAGGAGAAAGGAAACGAAACTGAGCAGAGAGACATGTTATCATTCCTGGTAAATTGATGTGAATTAACAAATAAGAGTTGGGATTAAGGAGGAAGACTTTCACTCGATTTAAAAGTATCCAACGGAGGCAAAAGGAATAGATGTACTGATGCAGAGTGCTTTCCGTATTTCGTACGCGAATTTATAATATTGCTACGAAATGTTATCTGCAGATCCACTAAGTGCATTTACATATACTAGCGCAATGTATATTATATGTTTGTAAATATAGAGATGTAGAATATACAAACATATATTTATAAATATGTAGGTACATAATATATAAACATATAATCTACGTAGCGAAAAGCTAACCTTTGCATTGTTAACCTTGAAATACTGCAAACACTAAGAGTAGTTCTCCACACAAGAATTACCTGTGAGCTTTTCAAAATCAGACTCTCAAGCCCTATTCACCGGAGGTTCTGATTCAATAAGTTTACGGTAAGGCCCTAGAACAGGCATTTATAACAAGCCCTCCCACCAGCATCGATCAGGTAATTTTAATGCACCTGGTCCTGGAGTTGACCCTTGAGAAACTGCCTAAGTCTTACTGTGAAGCTTCATTTTCCACAGGGTATCTTAAAAGACTTGAATCACGATAGAAGATGAAAACAGAATACCTTGAGTCACCATGAACAATTCTAATCTCAATATTTTCTCATAAGCTCTTATATTTCATTAAAATCATTTAAAAAATGAAACAGACTAGATTACAATAGAAAAATACCAGAGTGCTTCACAAATGTTGGAGGTGTTGTTCTGTCAAACTCTTGATTCAACAACGTATTCCACGTCGCAAGGTGAAATGCCTTTCTTCTGCAGATTTTAAACAAAAAGGCCACCGCTTCACAACCTACACTTTACACTGCAGCTCAAGTGATCTTTCTGAGAAGTCAGAGCCCTATACTCAGGCCTCAGTGACAACTGTCCGTCACAGTGGGAATATAATCCAAAGCCGTCACTGTGGCCCGAAGGGCTCTATATTAACTGGCTGCTGCTGGAAGCTCAATTCCTCCTTCTCGTCTTCTCACTCCATTTGTTCCTACCATTGTGGTCTTCCCATTGTTACTGACTAAGACACGCTTTTCCTGGATATCTTCCTCCTACCCTTTTAGATATTCACACAGCTCGTTTGGTCATTTCAACCAGATTTCTATGCACATCATTCCTCTTTTGAGTAGCTTCTCTGAACTTTCTGTTTAAAATAGTTCTCCCCAAGTGCAATCACTTCCTGTCCTCTTACCCCAGATTTTTTTTCATAGCATTAGCACCATTTCTAGTGGTTGCTTGCCAGCATCTAAACCTCCATTTCATGTGTAAGCACTCTCTACTTTATAAATTTAAGTGGGCCTTGAAAAGCCAGATTCTTCCCCAGTTGCTCTTGCATCTGGGCAGAGTCATGTGAGCCAAGCTCCACCAATCAGCGGCATACACGCCAAACTTTGCATCCTGAGCTGTGACTTGTTAAGCAGGGCTGTGCAGAATCCAGCCTGGCAGAATCTATAGTGTGAAATGTCCTTAATAGTTCTCATAACAAGAAATTAACCTGCTAAGGTGTATGTGCTAGTTAATTTTTTTTCTGGACATTTTTTGCTATATATATAAACATGGCTTTAGTATATGCAAACCTGAAAGATTTGTCATATACAGTTTTATTCATAGAACAGGGCAGTTAGTTTTTGCATCCCTGTTAATAGGTTTGTATAAATATTTACACAAACCTAAAAATAGTTATCGAATTACACTTTGTGAATATAGATTGTTGCATTTATAGGTATTTAATATTTACTTTGATTTTAGTATGTGGCTTGATCTTTCTCTGCTTGTCTTCAAATTTATGCGCTTATGAGAGTCAAGAAGAGATCCTGAAGAAAGAGCATTAGGTTGGTTTTGGTCTACTTATCTTTTACAAATTACATTTTTCTTGGCATGTACTGAGAAAGCTACCCAGTAGAAAGCTGATACTTTTTTTTAAGGGAAAAATTCCTATGTTAGATATAGAAAGTGACAGTACTATGCATAATTATCTATGCAATTACACTTGCACATGCTTGAAAATTTTAGCCGGGAATGCTTAATAACATTTGCATGGTTAAATGAGACAGCAGAAACAACTGGAAAGGCCTCAGGGCATGGTCATCTATTTAAGCATCCACTTGGATTTTCAACGTAATTAGTCATATAATTGTGTGCCTAAACTTAGTAGATTAATGTAATTATAAATTATTAAAAAGCTGTGCGTGTATTTGCTCTCTATTTCTTGCCAATCGAATTACTAAGGAATATACTACATTCATGTTTCATCATATAAATCTTCAAATAAGATTACAATGTAAAGACCTGAATGAAGGTGAGTGAATAGGGGATCCATTCAGATGAGAGATAATTAACATAGCTATTTGGAAATCCATTATTTTAAAAATATTATACAATTTTATGATCAAATCATATCATAATATCAGTCTGTTCTTCTGTCCCCGGTAGACTTTTATGAAAAATGTTTCATTTGCTTATGTTATATTTAAAACAATGAGCTTTTATGTTTATTAACTTTGTTTTCAGTTTTAATTAATATCCAAAGGTTGGACATAATAGCTGCCTCTCATACAGTTGATTTCCTCTTTTTCATAATTCTATTACTGGTTGGGTAAAAACTTGAACCTACTAAATCTGAACAGTAAAAATATTAACCTCAACATTTTATGATGGTCATTTGGACTCAAATTCTCCCAGTGTTTTTGCACCAATCTTCTTCTTTTTTATTTTGAAGCTTCATTTCATTTCATTTCATTTTATATTTCTCCACTGTTACTTTATATCTGAGTTAAAAACACGTAGAGACTTGAGGAACACTATGTATCCCTTCCCAGGCAGCAGCTTATCTAACAAGCAAGATCAGAAGACCTTCGAAAGTGTGGAACTAGATCCTTTGATAAGAGTGTAAAATACACTTTATTAGCTGATATAATGAAGCACATAGATTTAATTCAGAGAAATCCAGCGTATCTCACTAAAATTAACCAGTCAAGTCAGTCATCATGGGAAGGTACTATAATTTCTAAAAGAATATTCATCGTGAAAAGTATTTTTATATTTATTTTGCTAAAGAACCTAGACTATAAGAACATTCACTCTTGCCTGGGAGCTAAAGACATAGGGATGACAGAGAAAAGCGATTTCAAGAAAGTGAATTCTGGAACCATACATAGTTTTTGAGTTATGTTGTGGTTAAAAAAATAAAAATTCACAATAAGGAGGAAAACCAAGGTGAGAGGCACTTAGAAAGAAAAACTCCCACATAATACCCAGCCCTGGGAAACTTTGGACAGAATTAGAAGCCAACAAAATTTGTTCCTCAAATATGTTCGTTTTAAATACAGTATATATGTTCTTTTTTTTTTTTTTTTTTTAGAAGAAATCATATGGATCAAGGGTCACTAGAATTGTCTTAATAGAGCCTTACCAAAGACAACTTAGATGTACATGGAGAGAATCTCTTTGCCCCCAGTCCTAGCAACAGTAGAAAGTGTTCGAGTTAAACTGGCACAGTATTTGGAATCCGTGAAAGGACACAGCTAGAAGCAGAGGTGAGACCCTTCATTGCAAATGAGATAAACATAGACAGGTACCCGCAGGGTTCTGCCAGAACTTCAAACCCTCCAGCATTTACTCTGGTTTTGCTATGATTGTCTCAAATACCAAATTTTATAAGTTTTTTTTTTTTTCAAATGAGTAATCACAGACGAAACAGACCAAAGCAGACTAGAGAAACTTAGCTATTTTTCTCTTAGAAGTGGTGAGTTCAGTGCACATTGGAAAGTTAAAACTGGTAACACCATCAGCTACCAAGAACTGTGAGCAGAATCTAAAAGAAGCATAGTTTCGTTTGAGCAATCAAGAATTCTCTTTTATTGAATCTAGGCAGAGATAGAGAAGGAAGCTCTCAGAGGGGAAAAAAAAGAAAAAAAAAAAAAAAAGATCTTTCAACCCAAGGGATCTAGAGCTACATTATTATTTCCCAATGAAGTGAGTGTTATTTTTCTGAAGAAATACTCAATTCCTAAGGAAGCAAACTTGTCACTTGTGTTGTAGACAATAGATGAACTGTATCTGCATGAGAAAATTGGAAATTCAGGCTCAAATTCTGCTATCATTTATATTTTAAAAATTTTGCTACAATTAATATTGATTTGTCTTTTTCAGCATGTTTCATCTTTGGAATTATTTTTCTTACCAGTTGCAGAAGACACCAGATTCTGTAAGCACTTCCTTGAAATTATTAGAAGTACACTTTGATCATCTAATGATTTAAATGAGATTAGCAGCGAAGATGCATACCTTTCTTAAACTTTGACAGTAGCAGAGAGTATATAAAGAATATATTTTAATGTTTCATCTCCCATTTGTCTTATTAAACTTGTTTTCTGTGACCAGAAATAGAAGTAAAAAACAAGGCATTTTAATGCTCTCTGCCTCTAAAATAATCGCAGGCCCACAGCATATGAACATACAATTCAAATTGTCATGCAGAGCAATGGCTGTTCCGATTCTCCCCAGTGGGGCTCTTGCTGCTGCTGTCCAGGGAGCCACCACGAAGGACCGTGAAGCTCGTGGAGTCGGGGCAGCCTAAATTAAGCTGTGCTAACAAACAACTCTGAAAATCTCAGTGGTTCACCAAAAAACGGATTATTCTGTTCACACAATGTCTGGTGCAGATACGAATGGCTTTCCAGGACACATGTTCTACCTGCAGAGATTTAGCGATCCAGGCTGCTTCGATCCTGTGGCTCCAAATTTTTAATAAGCTTCCTCTGCGAGCACCGCAGCTGGGGAGGAATCAGCTGCAGCATCTCAGGTGGGCTCTCCGCTGCTTAAGCCCAGAAATAACTTTTGCCCCTTGGCCAGGCCTTGTCACAGAGCCCTGCCTAGTTGCGGGGACTGAGAAGAGCCATCTTCCATGTGCCCAGAGAGGAAAGAACTGGACACTGGAGCACCTGCAAATTCTATCCCCTTCAGCCTCGGTTACTGAACCCTCTAAAAATTACATGCAATAATTGTATGTCTTTCTGATGAAAGGAGATGGACCTTAGCTTTCATCCATTTATTTAAGGGGAGCATGATCTATCATCTAAAAATTATAATAAGCTTGACTTTTTAAAAAAGGTATACATTTGCACTGAAGAGAGGTAAGCTTTGAAATTCAGGAATAACTTAGAGAAAATAAATTTAAGGGGAGATTCCCCCACATTGCCTGAATGATTTCAATTATATACTATATTATAACGGTCCTAAGTCCTAGCAATAGGTACTCTTCCAACATTAAAAAACCCCAATTGTTCTAATAGGTTAAAGCACTTTTAGTCATTCACAGTATGGTGTGAATCAGTTCGGTCAGATGGATTTCCTTCTGACAGTGCTCATATCCTCTGAAGGATAGATGTCCCAAGTAGGAAAGGAATTAAGTTGGGAGGAGGGATAAGTAAATTTAGAACATGGGGCATGTTTACAATTCGAAGAGTGTGAGATTCTGAGATACTGCCTAATGCTTGAAAATGAACTTAATAATTAAAAAGTAGGTTAGTCAGAATAGTTCACAGTTCAGGTATTCCGTGAGCACTACTATGTGCCAGGCATTGTGCTGGCTGCTGAGGCTACAATAGCAAATGTGGTTGCTACTCTGTCCTAGATAACGTGTCAGCACTACATGGCATTTTACTACTAACATGCTTTACAAAAGACAAAAATAACAGTAACAAAAAGCTTGACCTAAAAATGACTTAAGAAATAAGGAAATGTATCTCACATTAAAAAACATGGTGATGGCAATTACACGGTTAGCTAATTTAGCATGCGCGGATATCGTTAAGGATCGAGGTTCCTTCTACCCTTTCCTGCTGCCATCTTTATTTTGGTAGCTTAGCTGCAGTTGGCTACGTCAGCTGCAGGCATCACACAGTCATGTGACACTTAAAGTCAGGAAAAAGGGAATCTCTCATCTTGTGCACCTGTTTAAGAATGGAGAAAACCTTCCTGGGAATTCCTCAGATTTTCTTCCCTTATATCATTAAATAGAAATGTGTCACATATCATCCATAATGCTGTCACTTGGCAAGTAAAATGAGGTCATAGTGACTGGTTTACATTAGGAATACTCAGCCACTGGGGATGGAGAAGGGCCCAACCTCCCCCTAATGACATGTTAGCTTGAGGAGAGAGAAGGAGCAGGATTCGGCGGGATTCAGTTAGCAGGTAAGAAGCTGGGCAATGGCCACTGGGTAGGCAACCAACAGGGCCTTTCACTCAGATGCCTCATGTCATTGGACTCTCGAGGCAACCTTGTGAGGTAGAAGCTGTCATCTTCCTTTCCAGATGAGGTAACAGAGGTAAAGTTACCCAGACCACCAGCTAGGAAGTAGTTGAGCTGGGATTTAAACGACTGTAGACTTTAAAGTTCAAATTCCTCACCACACAATATTTGGTGAAAATGGTAAAAAAAAAAAAAAAAAAAAAAAAAAAAAAAAAAAGGCCTATCACTGAGCTATACCTTTTCCAAATTCACAGCCTTGCCTTAATGCTGTATTTCAGCTTACTCAAAAAGCCTTAAAGAAGTGTTTATTGTAGTACTTTGAAGTAATTGTGTACAAGATTATATAATGATTCCTCTCATTAACCTTTAATTTTTTCTTTCTCCCCTGCTCTATGTTGATATACTTGTAATATTATGGCAAAAACAATGTAAGGGAGTTTTTATATGGGGTTTACTATAAGGCATGTTAGGGAAATGATGCTTTAAAATTCATAATAATTCCTTTAGGTTTCCAGATTTCCTTAAATTCAATTAGAGTAAAATAAAATGTAAAAGCATAAGAATTTTCTTAGTAACTTAAGAATCATAAATTTAAAGAACTGTAAAGGAATTCAAAGATTCTGGGTAGTCTAATCATCTCCCTGCACCATAACTTTAAATGAGGAAACTTGTCTAATGCTGAAAATTCCTGCTGGAAAGTGTGCGGGGAGAAAAGACTGAGTATATCAAACAATTATCTATTTATATATCCTACATCGCACACATAACAGCCTCACAATAATGAAACCAATATCAATACCAACAATATGACTACTGAAAATAGTTTAAGTTTTTTGAGGGGAAGTGCATTTTTTAGGATATAGCTCACTTGAGATACACAGTCAAATTTCTGTTTTAAAGCCACTTCATATATTTCCTGTGTGATTATATCACCAATTGGATACATGTTTATGATATTAGTTTTATTTTAGATTTTCAGAGATTGCTCTTTGCTTTTTCAAAATTTACTTTTATTAGGGCTTCTTGAAGAAATGCCTGATTCCAGATCTGAATTCAAAAATGTACATGATGAGCCTGAAACAGTTTCTCATACCAGTTAGCAAAGAAGCCATCAAACCCCACAAAACCTACACCAGAGGTTGTTTGCAGGAGGCAGTAATGATTTGGGGGCAAAAGTATCCAAGATAAAAACAGATCGCTCACCCTAAGTCAGATGGTTTTAAGAAGAGAAAAAACAAAATGGAAATCAAAACAAATCCACTTTAAAGAGTCTCAACTGCTGGGCAAGGGAAATACGGCTGCAGAAACCAGGGGTTCCCAAAGAAGAGGTTGACGGTGTGAGCCCTAAGAAACTCAGTCCAAATACCCACCGATGGTGGTCCCCAGAAAGTGCCTTTGCAGAAAGTGCCTTTGCAGAACCAGATTTCTCCATTTCATTGACAATTATTTCACCTTTATGATAAACTCCACAATACTTCGTTATTATTTTTACTTTGTTATTTGCTTTAAACACTGGTTATTTTTAAAAGCAATTTTAAAAAGAAAAAAATTAATTTTTACTAGTTCTCATTTCCGTGTTCATTGTTTTGTATAAACCTAGATTTCAATCTAGACTCATTTTCTTTCTGCCTAGAGAAGTTTCTTCAGTGTTTCTTGTGTGTTCATGATGAATTCTTTCTTTTTTGTATGCCTGGCAAAAAAATTCTATTTTATCTATTGATCTGAAAGATATTTTCACTGGGTATAGAACTCTAGGTATGATATTTTTTTCTTTTAGTACTGTAAATAAATTGCTTCATTCTGTTTTGATTTACACTATTTCCAATGATATTTCTACTCTTCTTATCTTTGTTCCTGTATATGCAACGTGTTTGTTCTTTCCCACTTCACCCCACAGTAGACGCTTTTAAGGTTTTTTTTTTCTCTTTATCACCAGTTTGAAGTGCTGATTATGATGTGCCTTGGTTTAATTTTTCTTAGGATTCATTGAGCTTCTTGGATCTGTTGGTTTATAGTTTTCATCAAATTCGGAAAAACCCAGCCATTAATTATTTTTTAAAATATTTTTTTTCTGTTCTCTTTTTTTCCTCCATTGAGGTCTCCAAATTACTCATATAATAGGCTTCTTGAAGTTGATCCATGATTCTCTGACATACTGTATTCATTTTTTTTTTTGCAGTATTTTTCTTTGTATTTGAATTTGGAAAGTTTCTCTTGCTACTTTTAAGTACATTCATCTTTTTCTCCTCATTCTCTAATCTGCTGCTAATCCTATCCAGTTCACTTTTCATGTGGGATCTTTTACTTCTAGAAATTCAATTTGGGTCTTTTTTTTTTTCTTTCCCTATCTTCCATTACTCTACAAATTTAATCTTTCCTCTGCCTCCTTGAACATATGAAAAATAGTTTGAATAGCTTCTTATATCCTGGTGTGCTAGTTCTAGCATCTGTGCAATGTATGGGTCAATTCTATTTATTTATTTTCTCCTCATTATGAGTCATGTCTTCCAGCTTCTTGGCATGTCTATGTAATTTTGATCGGGTGCTAGATATTGTAAATTTTACCTTGTTGGGTGCTAGATATTTTTTTTATTTCTATAAATATTCTTGAGTGTTGTTGTAGGGTTCAATTAAGCTACTGGGAAACAGTTTGATCCTAGTTTTTCTCTTTTCAGCTTTACTGAGATATAATTGACAACATCGGAAGATGTTGAATGTGTACATCATGGTCACTTCATTTGATACTTGTTTTTAAGCTTTGTTAGCTGGGGCAAAGATGCCTTTTATTTAGAGCTAATTTTTCTTTACCATTGAGATAATGCCTTTCTGAATCCTCTACTGATGTGCTACGTTTTATGAGTTTTTTTCCATTCTGGCTGGTGGGAGCACAAACTATTCTGGCTCTGCTTGAGTTTAGGTGATTTTCTGTCTGACCCTTTTGGGTGATTCTTTCCCTAGCCTCCAGTAGTTTCTTTACATGTACATACTGATCAGTACACAGGTGAAGACACTGCAGGTCTCTGGAGTTCTATCTCATTTTCCCTCTCTCTCTGCAGCTCTTTCTGTTCAAATACTCTTTGCTGTGAACTCTAGCCACCTTGTTCTCCCTGAACTCCAAATTCAGTCTCCTTATTTCAGGGTGTGTGCTGGGTTTTGCCTTGATTCCCCTCCTTGTGCTACATACAGCCAGGCAACTTTCTCCAGGCATATGCTGGAAAAAATCATGCAGCTCAGCTCATTTGCTTCCCTCTTCTCAGTAATCACTGTCCTGTGCTGCCTATTTTCCAATTTTTTAAAACATGTGTCTTATATGTTTTGTTTCTTTGTTTAGTTGTTTAACAGGAGGGTAAATCTTTTCCCTTATACTCTAACTTGGCCAGAATTAGAGTCCCACTGGTTTCTTTTACTGCAAACATTTTTATCCAGACTTTAGTGTGAAATGTAGTCTTTTAAATTGTTAGACATGGATTTCACTAACTATAAAATAATAAGAAAGTGCAACACATGGAAAGGATCTGGAATACTAAAAAAACTAGATTATAGATCAATTTTATCTTTCAGATTATTCTATGACTGCATTTTCCTGGACCCGAGGGCATTCGAAAATAAAAAGTGTGGACAAAATAAATTCTTCTGTACCACATAACTCAATCATTTCAGGATTCTATGAAACTCAAAATTTTAACTCATTTGTAGAGGATGGAAAGAGGCTATAAAAATGGTACGAGACTTAGGAAGGCAGAGACAGCCACAAACTAATGTGCATAAAGAAGGGATAATGATGCATAGTGAATGAGGCATGTTCAAAAACTGGAGGCCCAAAAACAGTGGGGAAAAAGCAGGGGTCGAGGAAATGCTGAGGAGTATGACAGGGTTGACCAGGAAGCTAGACTGAAAGTTTGCAGATGAAATAGTTCATTAGATTTAGCAACTTCAGCAGAGCCTACCAGGGAAAAGTAAAATTGTATATGACATCAGATAGCTAGAAACTTCTTTAATATAAATTCTAGCAGAAGAATCAAATATTTCCACCTGGCATTTATACAGTTGTTCAATATAATAGTCATAATAATAATAAATTGGTTTTTGTGGAAAGCCACAAAAACAGGTGTTTATGGAGGAAAAACAACAAATAGATGTCCATGAAAATCTCATTTACAGTCTTAAGGACTACAAACTACCATATTTATTTAGAAGATGCTCTTACTGAGGAATTGTAGTTAGTGCCAGAGTAATCTTATCAATGATCTGTTTGAAAGCTCAAATATCAGGGCTAAAGACATGAAATAAAATCTTTTACCAAAAGTCACAAAGCTAATTAGTGCTTAATATGATATTAGAATCCAGGCCATTGGACTCTTAACAGCTTCTCTCAATTACACCAAGCTGCCATTGGGTGAGCTCTGATTCTTCACATTTTTCACAAGAATCTTCTTTTTATGGGTCATATTTTTGAACACATTATTAGAGACAGAGGTTTGCTATGTGATGATATAGGATGATATAAGAATACACAATACAATATACATATGCCTTACTGTTGAACTGTACAACTGAAAATACTGGATTTCGTTAACCAATGTTACCATAATAAAAAAAAATTGAAATAAAAAAATCTTACTGAATTTTTGGCTTCCTTAACTTTCTCCTCACTATCAGGGTTATTTAACAAACAGAAGTAGCTGATCGAAGTATAAAAGAACATGAGACTCGCTTGTTAATGTTGCTTTTTCACCTTCTTTCAGAGGGTTGCATTCATGAATAAAAAATACAAGTAAAGAACAGTTAGGAAAATGTGGCTTGACATTAAACCAAGACCCAGGGTTAAGCTAACATTAAGCAAGGGCTGAGAGACAAATTCATGATCTTGATGGTTTTGCTTTAAGAATATTAAATTATTCGTTAAACCAGGTTGGTCTTTTTGACACTCAAGGAAACCTTTACATGCCATTGTGTAGAAACTGTAATTGCCTTTACTGACTTAGCCAGTGTATTCTCCTATTTCTATCTCAGGATTTGCATCTTATTTCTCTGATATACTTTAAATTTGACGCCAATATGAATGTGCATTAAACCTGTTACTGAAATGGTCAATGAAGTGGTTGGCATCTTGGCGTTTCCGTAACTGTGATCACATTTCTAAGTTAACAGCACTATTAAGGTGAATAAACTTCTGTTTCTGTGTTACTGTGCCACAGCTAGGTCTGTGATCTTCAAAAGGCAGGATGAATTCACTTTCCATTAAAACAAATGCATGGATTAGAGATAACAGTTCTAGAAAGGAAAATAAACGATATTCTAGAGAAATCAGTAGAAAATCATAGGCTCTTACATTTTTCAGAGCCAATCAATTTCTGTTGCTTTAGGCTTATAATTTTATTAAACTGTGATAGATCTGGATTCCTTCTAAATTCCTAAATTTGAGAGGAGAATCTACTCTATTTTACAATTGGAAAGGAAAGAAAAAATATGAAATCATTCCAACCCTATCTGAGAGTATTAGAATGGTATGAAGGTTCCTGTATTTGCTGTGTTCCCTCTGAAGGGTACAAAGATAAGAGATGGCTGCTGGTGAGTCACTGTTCTATTTTATCTGGAGACCTGAGTGCTCTCTCTCTCATTGCTCTATTCCTTAGGGGTCATGTTCCTCTGCTTAAAAGAATATTGCCTGCTCTGTGAGCTAATGATTTGTTTGGATGATAAAAGTCTCAGAGGTGAAGATAACTGCACAGCTTTTATAATGTATCTTTCAAATGTTCGATTTGCTTTTTTCTGAATACATGGAACCCCTCTATAGCAAGATTAAAGATGCCTCTTCAGAGAAGAAAGGCAACATTTGAAAATACAAAACCTGCTCAGACTTCCAATAATATTTATGTATTTTTTCATTTTGTCAGTAATATACTTGTTGTGCATTCATGTGATAATTGCATAGTAATCAAAATATGGTGTTGGATCTTAGGTTTGGTTTTTTTTTTTCCCCCATTTTTTACAAGGAGGCAGGGAACTATGATCTTGTTTTTAAAAATGGTTAGTACAAACTCGTTTATGGCTAGGACATACATACTCATTTTGAATTCTATTTAATTTGATAAATATGTACTTGTTAGCTGGTAGATGTTAGACGTTATGCCTTCTTTCATAGGAAATACCAAGAATCAGAACCTATTTTCAAGAGACGCATACTCTCATTGGGCAGATAAGGTAGTTACAGAAATGGCTATGATAGGATGCAAAATATGACAGGTAAAAAGTGTTTGGAGAAAAATTAATGACATTAATGACATAAATTAATGACAACATTCAAAGGAGAGGGGTATCAGGGAAGATCTCAGCATTTGAGAAAGATCTGGCAAGACCAGTGGGCTGTCTCTGGGTAGTTTGGAGCTGGAAGTAAGGTGATTATAAGGTATGCTGTCTGTGTGGGGGGAGGGGCAGGGGGAGGGATGGGGGCAGGGAAAGGTGGGTAGCCTGGGAGGTGTTCAAAAAAGGTTGAGAAACTTGTATTTGACTTGTAAGCAGCAGGGAGTCAATGAAGATTTTTAAGGAGAACAAAGGTAGAATAATAAGAGTGATTTAATAAATATTTTTGAAGCTTTTAAAAGTAGAGTTTAGTGTATTTTGAGCTTTAGACATGTCTATGTAAAGAAGCAAGTGTGCTTGATAATGTCCTATAGGTTTTATTTCCAATAGTAAATAAAACTATCTACCACTAAAAATGTTAAATATACCAGTACTATGAGAATTAATTTCTCATTTATATGTAAATCTGAAAGGTTATTTTTTCTGACTTTTATAATACCACAGCTCATTTATACATAGATTTTTTATCTCTGTCAAATGAGGGTGTACTTTCATAGCATTCTGGAGAACTTAATCTTCTCTACCATATGAATATGAGTATTTACTGTCTAAATCATATTTTTGAATGCATTTTTTGTTCAGCTCCTAAGTCCTATAGAACACAAAACACCCTTATAAAAATTTTGGAGATAAAATGTAAAAAGAATAGAAAAATAAATAGCTTTATAGAGTACAGAAAAGCAAAATAAATTTTTTAAAAGCCGCAGATTTCGACAAATAGACACCTGGCTCCGATCAGAAACTCTGAGGGCTATTTTTTTCATGATTATCATTGTGATGGTTAGAGTTTATTCAAGATAATCTGAAAATTTGAGTAGCTCAACTTACTCTTTAGCAAACCTGTTATCAGTGCAAGTAATCTACTGGGTGGATCATATTTCCTCTACTTTACTTCCTGAAGAGAAAGAGTAAGAAAGTAAAGGGAAGATAACTCAAAACTACAGAACAAACTCCCAAATACATGACAAGACAACGTCCTGAAGTACGTAAAATATCTAAAAGCGATCAGTTAATAGTAGCCATAAACGTTTCGGGGGCACTTGAGCACAATGAAATTCAACAAATGCTCTGTTTTTGAAGACCTCACCTTGTTTCCTCTAACTGTTCATATATTCAGAATGACACCTTATTTTATAACTCGAGGATAGACAGTGGTACACGGTATTCTGCTAATGTAATGTAGAAGAGTCAATAAAGTTCCTTTGTGCCCAATTTATTGTTTTTTCTATGGAGGAAATAAATACCAAAAGAGATGATTATTTTATCTAAATGACCGAGGAAAAAACTTCCAAGTAGGAGATGCTTCTTCACATTACAAAAATTTTGCCTAATAATTCCATTTGAGTTATCCCCAAACAGTTCAAGTATTTTGCTTTAAAAACTTTGGTTTGCAAACAACTATGTAACCCAAGGTCTGCCACAGGCAGTACTACTTTAGCATTTTTTTTTAATGCCCTATTCTAAAATTCTTAACTAAGGACAAGAGCCTAGTCAAATTGACACACAAAACTGACCCTCACGTCTCCTCCAGTTATTTGTTTTCAATTGAGTATTTTTGACAAATTATCACAAGAAAAAGTAAGTAGGAAAAAAGTGGCATTAAGCAAAATTACGATGAAATACTTTCTAACTTAATATTCCAATTCGAATTGCTAAAAAAATAGGAAAATTTACTACCATCAGAAAAGTAAGACTGTAATACTAAGTAGCACCTATGAACACTTGCTCTCCGCAATAAGGTAAAACACTGAACATTTACAACAAACTTATTTCACGTTCCTTACGACTGCTCAGTACTTACTGCTGAATATTTAAGGTAACTGAAAGAAAACAGCATGAAAGTCGTGATTTATTAAGTTAAAGAAATCCTTAGCACCATTTTATGCTTGCTTTAAATATTGAAGGCACAATATAGCACAAAAATACATCCAATATTCACATAGTAGTAAATAAATAAAATTGACTACTCAAATTAATATCACTAATGATTGAATAAACCTTGACAATGAAACAACTTAGCCATTAAGAATGATCTAAAAAGTAAAGTGTGTGTTTTTTAAATGCCTTACCAACAACTGGATCAGGTGCAATGTCACTTCTGTTCTCCTTCCAGGACAGTAGGTAGTCAAGGCTGGCGAGATCTGCAGATTCTATATAATTGCTAACCGTCCGCATCATCTGATGAGCTTTTGCTATTCCATAATGAACTTTTGTTTCATCCATCAGAGGAATGTTTGTCAGCTCTGCTGTTGTGTCAAAAGCTTGCTGAAAGTATTCAGCAGCTTTGTTGTAGTATCCCTAAAAATATAAGAGAAATAATTTTTTCTTTATTTTTATTTCACTGTTCCACATCTGCCCACCTTGGTAGGTACCACACTGCTCTCTTTCAACAGTGATAGCAGTTCATCTTCAAGAAGACAGTGTGGTAAGCAGGGTTTTTGTTAGTACAAGGTTCTTTTTAAAAGTCATGATTACTAACCATGCAATATCTTTAAGTTTTTGGATAAACTATATTAGCATTTTCATATGGTTCAACCTAGTATATGATAGCAAAAAGAAGTTTGGGAAAGAGTGAACCAATTCATATTGATTTGGATAGAATTTTCCTACTTGTAGCATCAGATTTACCTGATGAAGTATTTTTAACCAGCTTTAATTTTCAGTCACAGAAAGAGATTATTTTCAGCCAACCTGTTTAATTAATGACCAGTGAAAACAGATGTATCTACTGATTTCATTATTAGTCTTTACCCATGTGTGCATGTCAAGATTTTTTAAAAAATATGATCTTGATAGGACTAGCATAATTCAAATGATCATTTGAATGTCTATCTCTCCTCCAAGTTCTTTGTAACATTTTAAGTTGCAAAAATTGAATATTTTGTTTTGTTTTTGTTTTGTTTTTTGGTCACCCTTCCCTCCCCTCCTAAAAGTATTGTCCACAAATAAATAATGCTCCTGTAACGCTTATGAAGTGTCAAGGCCAGTGCTAAAGGCTTCATATATGTCATTAGCTTTTATAAGACATCCTATGAGGAAATAATTTTATTTTCTAAATAATGAAATCGTGTCTCAGAGAAAAGACGATTTTCTGCCTCCCCCAAGTCTTCTGAAAATCCTCAGTAAAAATTCTTCCTCAAAGGAGGGTATTATTTTTAGGGCTGAGCTATACTTGTAGAGACTCTAAGGAGCACGATTACCTTTCTTCGCTAACGTAACATGTTGGGCTTCATCTTCTCCTTCCCCACTCCTCTTTTCTCCCCTCCTCCCCTCTCTCATCTCCTCCTCTGTCTCTCTTTCTTCTGCCCTCTCTCGCTCTCCACACAAACAAAAACATACATACACACGCTTTTGAAAATAAACCCTTATAAGAGAGGATATTTTATTATGAATTTTTGAGTCATTTTCTCACAATATTTTAGGAAGGAATTGGAAATAAAAACACCCCAGGAACAGCTTTATACTACACGCCAGCACAGGTAACGCGTACGCAACTCCATGTCCCTCTGTATGATCATGGTGGTTAGAGAACAGTCAAATTGATGGAATAGAGAAGTTGCTGGCAAGGTGAGGAGAGGGAGAAAAAGGGCTATGTGACAATTATTCTATATACGCAAGCAGCACATATAACACTATGTTATACGCCCACAAGTATAGTTTAATGAGATATTTGTTCAAATGGTTCATTCTAATTAAATTTGCTAATTTAAATAGTCCTTCTATAGTACATCAATAATAGTTTTTGTTTGTTGAGGTGAACAATTCCTTCTCTTATTTCAACATATAAAACAATAAGATTACTTAGTCAGAAAAAATAGAACTGTATCAAAGATATTTTTATGTCAATTAAGTAAACTATATGATTGAGAAACAATAAAAATATTAAACATGAAAATAAACTCATAATTATAGATTGTCCTGTTAGACATCAAAGAGATAGGACAAAATAGATAAAAACATATGACCAACCAAACACTTCTATTTTTAAAAAGGGAAGTATAAATACCTAATTATTGTTGTAGTTATAATTCTGACCTTTGGGCTAAGTTATTGTGTAAGGTGAGAATCGGAAAAATTAGGGACCATAAATAAAAGAACATGTATCTGAATGTTGAAAATTATTTTTATGTGTTGCTTCATTCACATGAAAACAAACCCCTTCATTCATCCATTTGTTCACTGGGCAACACGATGTGCCAAGCCCTGTGCCAGGCAGTGGGAATTCGACAGTGGCCACGTTTACAGTCACGTAGGTGAGCTTGCTGCTAGTGGAAGCGTTCATATGCCTGAACGTTTCATTAGATCTTATTTAACACGTGCTTTTTTACCCCTAAAAGAAAAGCATCAGATTTAGGTAATCATGTTGTTTAAATTGTTCCTAGTCTTCGATCTGTAGACACGCAACTGCCATAAAACTGGTAGCAACATAAATTTCTCTAGTTTAAAAAACTATTACGGGAATACAACATTAATTATGCTCAGATGCACGCATTTTTATACGTACCTTTTTGGAAAGAGAGTTCATTAATGCGCATTATATTTTCACATTTTTAACTTTTTAAGAGTTTAACACCTTAATCTCCTCTCCAAAGGTTCTGTCCAACCATTCATAGTTCATTTCGGTTAATCCCTATCCTATTATAAAATTCAGAAGATTCCAGTAATTAATCCTAGCAATCTTAAATTTGAGTTTGAGAATATACAAATGAATTATGTACTTCATAAATACATCTTATTAAAAGAGCCAACTTTGTTTAATGTTATAAATAACACCGATAACCACTTGGTGGACAATTTCAGGACAGGATCTTGATGGCATCGAAAACCTTGAGTCAAAGCCAGTATTATTACACTATAATGTAGAATTCTCGTGCATGATTCTGATTCTTACCAGATCCTTTTATGTGTCAAAAATGTCACTCTAGCCAGTGAGCAAGCTTAAATAATTGAGCTTTTCTTAGTACTAAGGGAGAATCATTTCTTACACATTATCCCCTACTACTTTAGTGTTGAAATTACCATTGTTCTAACTATGTGATCATTCTCTGATCTTATTAGGGAATGAGCCATCTCATGAACAGCATACCTCTTTTGCTCAAACATTCTCATTTGACCACTTTATATTATATATTTTCAATTAACAGTCCGTGAAAAGATCACATGAGGAGGGTGGGATGGGTGGCCCATCTTTCAGTGTCATGTAGTAAAAGGATTATTTTACTTCACAAAATTTACCGAAGATACAAGGCATTTTAAAGATGTGATAACCTTAATTATACTAATACTATAGTAATTAGAAAAAACAGTAACGCCAATATTTTCCGAATACAGCTTTGTAATATAATTGTGGCCTTATAATAATATTATTTTTTTTGTTTCACCTACTCAAACTCATTTAAAATTCTCTTTCCTTAAAAAAAGAGGTCGAAATAATTCTGAAATCATCAAAATTAATTATATGGCACATAAAAGACTGGTGGTTAAGGGTATGGGTTTGAATATCCAGCCACCTAGAAGCTTGGGGACCTGGGGTAGGTTACATAAACCTTCTGAGCCTGGAGAAGGGAAATTGGATGATATCATGCAGGGTGTAGAGTAGCAATAGCTACCACTTACATAGATGGCATTTTTCTACTACCAGGCTCTATTTTAAGTGCTTAATATATATTAATTCGATACTCATGACAACCTTATGAGGTGAGAAAACTGAGGTGCTTAGAAGGTACTTAACTTGTCCCAGGCCACAGATGTTGTAAGTGAAAGAGCTGGGCTTTTAACCTAGGCAGTCTGGTCTTAGAGTTAGTGCTTTTAGTCGCTACAGAAATGGCCTCTCAAAAGGTTAAGACATGTGTATAAACACAGTTTGAGAATATAACTACCCTTAAAAACAATAGATCCTATCATGATCAAGGCAACAACTATAATTATACCATTGCTAAAGGAGAATCTGGGTGATAAAAGATAAAGTCAGGAGAAAATAAATCAAAAGTCTATTATGATCAATGCATTTCATTAGTAATGGCCTCCTGAATAAGATACTTTCATTTCAGACTTTTTTCTCTTCTTTCTCTCTTCTTTCACATAACCAATTTGTTGTTAGAATTACATATTGCCTTCAGAATTGCTCTTGGGATTGTCTTTTTTTCTTTCTTTCTTTCTCCTGAGGGATTAGTAAATCCCTCACAGCTGGATTAATAAAACAAGAATTTGGAGCAAGAGACATGTCATCAGGCAAGAGCCAACTGTCATAAAAAAGTCCCTTTGACCTTAAATATTTTAATTGCTCTTCAAATCTGAGAACCGGCAGTGGCTGTGCAGCTGTGAGTCAGTGCCAGCAGCTCGTGCTGACTGTGCCCACGATGGCACTAGGGTTCTAGAAGAAGAAGAAGAAAGAGGCGTTTCTCTTTCCAGTCACTGCCTTGTGTGTTCACTAAGTCCTGTAGCCCTGGCGTCATTCTGCATAACATAAGGGAAAGTGAGGATCAAATAGGAATAGAATCTTAAAATTCTTAAAATTCTGCACACAGGTACTCACTTTTTTATTGTAGATGTCACCAAGCATCGTACTTGCTCTCACAACATCTAGCCACTGAAAATTGTTTTGTGAAATTTTCACAACTTTTTTCAAGTAATTAATTGCTTCTGTCATTTCTCCTTGGCTAAAATAAAGAAAATGGGAAAATATTGGAATATCATTTCACTTAATGTCACAGTGAAGAGAGTTTGTGTCTTTGCTTTAGATGGTTATTGGGATAATTAAATTGAAAGCGAAATATCAAATTTAAAAAATATGTTGCTTGTTTTTGAGGGAATATATAAGTTAAAAATTTAACCCTTTAAACCTGCATGCACTGCCGGTGGAAACGTAAACTGGAGCAGCTGCTCTGAAAAACAACTTGGCCGTTCCTCGCAAACCGTGTCACGGAGGGGCCACAGACCCAGCTATTCCGCTCCTACAAAGACGCCCAAGAAAAATGAAAATGCGTCCATGAGAAAACTCGTGTTCGCAGCAGCATCCTTCTTAACAGCCAAAAAGTGGAACACAACCCCGATGTCTATCAATTGGCGATGGATAAGCAAAATGTGGCATAACCACACAATGGAATATTACTTAGCCATAAAAAGAAATGAAGTACTGATACATGCTATAATATGGATAAACCTTGAAGTTAAGGAAACCAGTCACAGATGGCTGCGTATTGCATGATTTCATTTACATAAAATGTCCAGAATAGGCGAATCCAGAGAGACAGAAAGTAGGATAGTGATTTCTAGAGATTGGGCGGTGGGGGGAGGAGGGGTGTGGGGAGTGGCTGCTAAAGAGTGTGGAGTTTCTCCATGCAACGTTTGTAATATACTTATACTAAAAAACGATCATTTGTTTATCTGGGGGGGTCTGGTACTGACACTGAGGTTTCTGCTCACCCAAAGCTGGCTCTTCCCAGAGTCTGTCCAAGGTCACCCTCTTTCTTCTACTACATGCTTACGGTGGGCAATTTCATTTACTACTATGGCACGCCCTAACTCATGTGCTACCTAATGTTAAAGCTGAGGGCATTTTTGCAACCCCTCTTTAGGAAATGCCTTCAGAGTGTAGTGTTACTATAAAGCATTCATAAGTAATTTAATCGATTTTGTTCCCAAATGGGGTTACCCCTAGAGAGTATCACGCGGGTGACTCTAAATCCTTTTGGCTGTTTGCAAAAATCAAACCCCCTTTCAAACAGTGATGTGCTGCTATGGTGGTCATTCAAAAGGATACATTGTCAGGTCGGAAAGCATTTCAAAGAAGTTTAATTTTAAACGGGAGTGGCAAGATTAGAAGTACTGACTTGCATAACTTTCCAAGGTTTGATGAGGACAGTGTTCATTTTCATAGATAAGTGGTGGCATGTTTGTAAAATTAAGTTAGGGTGCTTTCAAGTCACAGTGTGCTGTGGTGAACATTAGAAAGATCTAGGCTTAAATCCCAGCTTGGCCTCTTAGATAAAGAACTTTGAACATATCCGCATTCTTTCTCAACTTTAGTTCCTCACTAATTTAAAAAATGGCCATAAAGTGTTGTGAGATGAAAAACTACATATCTGTATAGCCTGGCATGTAAGGAGAGATTCAAACAAATGACAGTCAGTATTATTACTACCTCTCTGTGAAGTGAAAAGCTCTCATGCCCATGCCTTTGTACCTGATATTATCTACACACCAGCCAAGAGAAAAGTCAATTTAGCTAAGCATTACTTTTTGAAGAAGTATTTCATTATGCAATGAGTAAAACACCATAATTTGAATGGACACTCTGCAAGGAAGATAGGCTGGTGTCTATTTTCCAGAGGGAACAGTAAAGAACTAATATTTTTGTTACTTGAGTATCAGGTACTAGCAAATACAGTACTTTTTCCTTTCTTATTGGTAAGAGAATGATCTCCATACCAGAATAGAACAGAATTTCACATTCCCAGAGTTAATATTGATTTTTATGATTTTGTTCTCACTTTTTCATAACAAAATTATGAAATAATTTTCTTTCACAATTAGGCATAGCTGAATTCTCCAAAAAAATTATGAATAGTTTGAGGAATATTTCAAATGCAGATATGGAGTAAAATACCATAAGTGCACTCATTATGGTAATTTAAATATTTTTTGTGGAACAAATAAAATGGTATATGAGAGAGCTTGAATATAAAATATTAATAAGTAAAACATTACACTGCTTCCAATTTTGAGCAAACTTGTAAATTTCTAGGACTAAAATTTTATCAAATTGATGTTAACTCTCCAAGCTCTTTCTTAGACTGTAATATTAACAAAAAAAAAAAGATGAAATAAGAAAAAAAGTAGAGACTTCTTTGCATGTCACTTTAAAAATCTTAGGGAAAAATTATTATTTTTATTTAGCTAAAATGGCCTCACTGAAGCTTATTTTACGTTCCTAAAAGTGGTTTATTTTTGATGGAAGTCCATTTTGGGTTAAGTTTGGCCTGCTGAGGATTGTTAAATCACAACACACACACAGACAAACAAAAGAAGCAAGTTCAGTGAATAAGAAATACAAAATAGTATAAATAAAACTATTGTGGGCGAGTCGAATTGTTTTTCTCCCAAAGGAGCAACAGAGATCTAAAATTATCTGGAACTCACTCTAACAAATAATGTTACAGAAAAAGTCTATTATAAATTATATGCTCCACACAATGAATGTGCACATTCTATTGCCAGCAAAGCTGCCTATACAGCATCTGAAGTAGAAATATTATATGTTGCTTAAAGGATTTCCAAATTTAAAAGTTAGCAATAGATTTGGAAGCCAGTCCTTTCTTTGGAAGGGCAAGAATCAAATATTTTCTTACAGAAAAAGCTACCGATTATTGTGTGAGTTAAAGGACAAGGTTAAAATGTAGACAAATATTAATTCCAGTTTGCCTATAATGCAGTGCACAGTGCAAATGGAACAGCATATTATATGGTATAATCATTAAATTCATTCAACCAGACTTAGAGAGTTAAAAACATATATTCTGAGGAACAGGATCCTCGGTCCAAAGAATGAGAATGAGAACAGTGCAGAATATTTGTGTATCAAGGTTTCCAGTTTCCAACGGAAAACAGGACCGTTACAACCCCACATCCCCTGACAACTGTCCAATTATGTATATCACACTTGGCCTACTGTTTGCAGTAGAAGTAATCAATAAAGGATGTGGTTGAGTGAACATAGATTTTGGTTGAACCAATGCATGAAAACTTAATCATTTACTCAGAGAGAAAAAATCAAATAGAGCAGAGATGAGACAGCCACTGAGGGCTTTGTTGATTGTGCCCCCAAGTTTGTGGGCCACAGATGAAAGTAATAAGGCAAATGGAATCAGTGACAGGAGACAATGTAAAAAGCTATTCTTAATTTCACGAATTAATAGAAATGTTTCGATGTATTTTGGGGTCATTTTTAGGAAATTTTGCATCAAAGCCTGGATGTTCCATTTTAAAGAATATATGAAAATTACTAGGGCATGTCATTTCTCTCAAGCAAGAAGAAATTAATTTGCAGCTATAACAGAAAGGTAATTTGCACACTTGAAAGTTGGTACTGATTCGTTTGCAGATGGCCACTGTGGAAAGTTTTCTAGGAAATAATTTACCTCGAGTTTGCAAGAAAATTGGCAATTTGTAAGGAATAAAACCACGCTAATAGTGACCAATATGTCTTGAACAATTCTCATTTTAGTGGTTCCCTGCCCTCTCCCCCACCCCCATATTCTTTTAAAAAGTCATCCTGATTATCTTGGAAAGCTGTGGCATTTTGGTAAATTCAGTAAATGAGGCCAAAAAATGCTGAAGGAAAATTGGGGGTTTTCCCTCGTATTTACTCAAATTGTCTGTCCACACGTAGTAGTAATGTTTGCTCGGTAATTTCTCAACTCTCTCTTTGTTTTTGAACTATAATTCTGGCTTTCATAGTTGTGTCATAGGCAATTGTTTTTATTTTAGACTATCAATTCTTTTTTCACTAGTATTCCAAGTAGGAAAAAAAATTGTACATGCTTATTTTCTGTTATGCTGCTTAACATTATTCAGACCAACAGCAAAACTAACAAACCCTGTGCACTATTAAAACCTTTCTTGGTAATGCTAATGCCAGGTTTAGAATGACCAAATGGGCAACTCTATACGTCTAAATCTTAGGTGGTGTGTTTTTCAATCGAAGCCACAGTAGAAATTCTTATAACCGTTTTAGAAGCTTCCAGCCTTAAAGCTCATTCCCCTTTCATGCATGCTCAGCTGATGGCCTTGACATGGCTTCCTCTTCCATTTCCTCTAAAGAGATAAAATATGCTTATAGAGATAGGGATACCATTAGTGAGACGTGTGCAATTGCACAGGTTGGGAAAAAGAGATTTAGAAGTGGTACTAAGCTTCATCTGCAGCTTGATTTATTTTCAGCTGCCACCAGCATAATTTCCTCTATTTTGGTTGTGCTCCATTTCTTTTGCATGTTGCTGCTAATCTGAGGACTGTTTAGGACTATGAAGGGGATATATGTGCATGTGTGTGTGTGTGTACATGTGTGCATGTATCGAAGAACACCAAGCCCTTGAAGAGAAATTGTCTAAAAATGACCACAAAATTTAGATCAGAGCGTTTCTAGTCATTAGTGGGTTTGATTTAATAAGGCTTCTCCGATATCCAGGGTGATGTCATTTATGTGTATAGAATTTCTGTTTTGAAACATCTCTCTGTCTCTAGAGGTATTTTGCACAAATGATGAAAAAAATATGCCCAGGCTTATCCTCCCCTGAGTGCCCATCCATAACCACTGACAATGCAGCCAAACAGCAGACGCGGATTGGAAAACTTACTCTGGTGTTAGGACTCTTTCCCTGTGACCTCAGAAGAAGCATCTCCTGTACTTTTTTTGTGCTTTGCATAACATTATAAAATTGAGAACCCATGTCCACCATAGAAATCATTGATGGCTTCATTGGTACTTTAGTGGACAGGAATTCTTAAAAGTGGAAGTGATTTCATATGGTATAAAAGTGAGATGAGGGTAAATCTTCTTCCCAAGGCAGATTACTAGAGAGTTGAGGGTGTTGGAATAGAATTGTCCCTGTCCTACCAAAAACACACCCTACTTCAGTGATATATCAAATACGGCTGTATCCTTTCCACATCTCTCAAATAATACTTAAGCAGCCAAATTAAAACACTAGATTGGCTATTATTGTTATTGCCAATATTTACCAGTTAATTGTTCAACTTTCCCTTAGCTTTTACTGTATAGACCAGACTTAAATCCTGGAGTGGAGACTAAAGTACTCCTGATGAGATGCCAGGGTGACAGGTGACAATTATTTTAAGATAACCTCATGTTTTCAGAAATCTCAAAAATAAACATAAAGACTACCGTAACCAAAGGAACATTCTAATACTTGCCCTGTGACATATTAAGTGCTCATAAATTTTCATTTTATAACTGAAAATATATTTCCCTGGAGTTTTATCTCTTTAGTTATATTGGAGAATATCATTTTGTAAAAAATTATTTTACAAACATGTTAAAGGATGCATTTATTTAACTGTACAGGCTCAGGCCAGGTCTGCTACGACAAAGCAAGACAAATAACCCAATCAATTTCTACTGATTCTTGGCAGTGCTAACAGCAGAGTCAAGTAATTTAATAATCAAAATGAGCTGGACCAAAGAACACAGGGTTGGTGTGTTCCAAAGAGACATTAAATGGAATACTTATGAATCTCTTCTTTGTGTTCAAATGTCTGCTTCTTTCTGGTTGCTGTTTGGAAAGTAAAAGTTTAGGGAATAGCTGGGTTGAGCTTCCACGGGCCAATCACCAATACTGGAGGGACCACAACACTCGCCTGGTCCTGCCTTCCTTGATAAACATCCTTTCTCCACTTATAGTTATGTCTGTGTCCCTTGTCATGTATATCCAGTGTTAAGTGCTTTGCGTGTTATTTCGTATTTTATAGGACACTTTTCATTTCCTCGGTATTGGTATTTTAATATTTATTTAATGATTTAATATTTAACGATCATCCTCTTGGCAGTGGTGATTATACGGTGATGATCCACTTTCAGTTCGCTAGGCATACAGTTTTAAACAGCTTTCAAATAACAATTTTACCTTTGAAAATACTACCCCGTGTGTGTGTACACATGGGAAGAAATCAGAACTGGACACAACCTATATCTGTATCTATTATTATTATTATTACTAGCATTATTAAAAAGCCATACCGTGGCTATGAGATATATTAAAAACCAAGGCCTTAACCTTGATAACTTTTCTAGTTCTTATTCTACCTTGGTTTAAATTATATGCTAATAATCCTACTATATAATGCAATGATTAAATGGGGCATACAAGTATAGTACAATAAGCAACGGCCAATCACATATTTTCCATGGAAAAATTGGTACTGGAAGTTTTTCAGGTATAGTTTCCTTAATTTTTCTGTTTTAAATGAAAATTGGGAATATTGTGTTTGCACCCAATCTTTTACCCAGATATGCTCCAAGGAGAGAGATCTTAATGGCAGAAGCGCGACTGAAGTATAAAGGGAAACTTTCCTCAAAGAAGAAATCTGGAAAGGCTACGCGGAGCCACAGCTACTGAAGCGTACTGTATATTTCTGTGCTCTCTGCCTTTGAACCTGTGAGCTGTGACCTGATTCTTCCCTTTCGTGCAAGGTCGCCACTAAACTTACAGAAAATTAAAAATAAAATAATGCGAAGGAATAAACAAAGAAGAGTTTAAGTGCCTATTTTCAAATACCACAGTGGTTTAAAGCAACATGATGAAGGGTCACTTAAGAAGGGCACTGCTCAAAATTTAAGCAGACAGTAATAGAAAGCGACAGACCTCAAACAATTTAAGTCTTTCACAGTTGAGTGAATTCACAGTGACAGGAAGACAAGGATGTGCTAACTCACCTCTGCAGGACTCTGGCGATTGCTTCATAGGCTCTCCCCAGGCTGAGATCATCATCCAAGTCTGTCGAGATTTTACCATAAGCGTTGAGGACCTATCAGGAGAGAAATACATATTAAACATATAGCACAGCCAGATTCACTGATGCTTCATTTCATCACAGAAAAGATGAAAATTTATAGTTGTTGTTAATGTCATCATAAAATATGCTTGTTTGTTTATTAAAATTCATGTTGGTTTGGTTTATTTTTATCTATAGTATAACTTGTTTCTCAGAAGTCTCTATAAACATGACAGTGAGGTCTTACTTTTGTGAAAATAATTCTTCCCTTCCACAATCCAAAATCTTCCAATTTATATAACTTAGGTGTGAAAATAATTGAATGGCTTGCAGCATTATTTTAAAATATGAGACCATTATATAAGGTAATATAAGGCAGATTATAATATTCTACTATGGTGGCTTAAATATCACTTTTCTTTCTATAAATAGCTATTTGAAAAACATGAATTTAGGTGCCAGGCAATTTCTAAATCCATCATTTTATTAGATACATATCTCACAGTTTGTACACGTATTCAGTATACACTACAAATATTTCTTACAAATGTACTTCATTACCAACAATCTCTTCAATAATCAAAAGATTATGGCTGCCACAGCCAAACGTATGATATTAATTTAATTTAACAGTGGCATCATCTGTATGGTATAATTTTTTTTTTTTTATTCCTCTTCCCTTCCAATGGCCAGGAGGAGGAAAAACACGTAAAACAAAATTCCCATTCTTTTTTCTTCCTTCATTGTTACTTGACCTAACCTATTACACACATGAGGACACAGGAAGTCTCCAAAGACCTCCATGGAAATCCTTTTCGCATATTTTCTAAGAAAGAATTAGTGAGAGTCATTTGACAGTGTTGGGAGTCCGTGAGAGGGAAGACATAAATGCATGCTGTGTGCTGCTGCCTAAATTTGGCCACGTAGAGGCTTAGGTACTAGAGAGGGCATTGCCATTCATCTTTCTTAAATTTAAAATTTGGGAAATAATTTCAGTGAAGCCTTTGTGATGCCTCATAAGATTCGGGTTTTGCGTGGTTTCCAAGCATGGACTTGGCACATACTGATATTAAAACTCACTCACAGATACTTACTGACCCAGTGTTTCAATTCCCACTAAACTTGCAAAGTGGAAATGTTTTATTCTTATCTTTAAGCCTTTTAATAAACCTTGTACGAACTGAGACTTTTCTTTTCACTCTCCCTTGCACAGCTGACAACACCTAGGTTTAGTCAGACATGACTTGACTTAGCCTTTTCTAGTCAAGGGGCAGAACCCCCGGATTATGTGATTTTGTAGGAGACCTTATGTAATTCAAGTAAATATCAAAATTTAGAGAGGCACTTTCTAGTGTCTTTTTTGGGCCATCTTTTTTTATGTGGCATCCTAGATCTTTAAGATTGAATATTATATTTTGTGACCAAATCGTTTAGACAACAGAGATTGTTACTATCTGCCAGGTGCTACTCTAGACTCTCAGAAACCTTAACTGGAAGAGACATGCGTGCAGCCCCCACGGCACTTACACTCTGGTGGTACAGAGTAGGGGCTGGGGCAGCTGTGTGAATTAGCAGTGACTGAAAGCAGGTTTCTTACTCCGCTTACACTGCACCACTCCTCCAGGCCCTGGCCACCGTGGGCCCTGAAGCAATACGGTAACATGTGGGGGTACCCAATTTTTTCTTGAGGTATGGCTCTTTGGCCTAAGGATAAAAGGGTAGGCGCCCCAGAAACTGCAGGTGGATACTTCCGTGCTGATGGCTCCTATCCCACAGTCGTGGTCATGCTTCCAGGGCACAACAAGGGCACAAAACAGTTCAGTCTGATTTTGGTTATAGACTTGATTCTATAGAATTTCCTTAAGGAGCCAGATGTGGTCTGTTGGAAAGAACACTAACCTTAAAGTAACAGGACTTGGTTTCACGGCCTAATTCTTTCATGCCTAACATATTTGGGCCAGGAAAGTTCGCTGAGTTTAATTTCCTCGGAAGCAGAAAAGAAACCTCACCTCTGAAAGCTGCTAGGGGCCACCGTGAGCTAATAAAGAGTGCTAGGAAAACCTCTGGACAGAGTCTTGGGGAATCTGTTAACCAGCCATCAGTGAACGGCCCCTGATGAAAGCTTCTCTCCTCCAAGTAAAGACAGCACATGTTACCTGTGGCTTGTGAGAGTTCCTACGTCTCCTTAAACACTTTACCTACAAACAGAAAATCCCTAGGCAGTAGGAAGAACATAGGTCATTACGGGTCTGATCCGGAAACAGTCAATTCCATGAAACCCACGCTGAGAACCTGGACAGGGGCGCTGGGGGAGCTCAGCTAAATCGAAGGCAGGGCCTCTCTGCTCCTCAGGGGCGTGGGCATGGTGGGAGAGGGAGAACTCAGACAGGTGGACTCATGGGGAGAAGACAAGGGAAAACCCAGTGGACAGGTGAGCTGTGTAGTTCAACCTGAGGGGAGTAGGAAGGATATCATTAAAACAAAAAATTAAAAAAACAAATAAACAAACATAAAAGTTAGCAGAAAAAGAATGTGAGATTATGAATTCTCTGGAAGATAAAGATGTTTTACATTGATCTTAGAGTAAGCTACCTTACCTGCTTTTTAAAGGCAGCAAGGTCTAATTTAAAAATTAATAAATATTGATCAACTAGAATCCTTAGACAAAGAGACAATTTACAAAGAATACTTCAGGAGAGAAAAAGCAAGGTGAAAATCTGAGGGATCCACTGTACTTGATCGACTGTCCCTGTGGTATGTAATGTGTTGGAAACAAATCCAGAGTCTGGAAAGTTAAAATCATCACAAATCGAAGAGGAGAGAATAAAGAATGTCAGGTATAAAATATTTTGATAAATTAAAAATTCGTACTACATCTTTAAATTTTATGGACAATGAACCTAATCAATCTTTGTCAAAAGACAGAAGATAACACTGATTAAGCATCCTACTGTACAAATTTCAATGAACACCAAACTTCACGCCAACATGGTTACCAAAGATTGAGAAGCCAGTTCATATACCTAATAAAGATTATGTGCTACATGGTTACTCAATCAAATTACTCCAATAATTTCAGTGAATGATGGAGATGAAGGTATGAAAACTATTTCACCACAAGTTTTAAAGGCAATAGACTTTATCTTCTCACTAGAATGAAATGTATTTACTTGGAAAGACATTTTCGAATAAAATCCAAATTCTTGAAATAATTTCTATTGGTCACCTAAAAACAAAATTAATAGAATACTTAGCATTCAAATGAAAATGCTCAAAAGAATAATGCTGGCAATATGCTACACATTCTTTGAAGAACTGTATGCTGTAAAATCAAATTTAAAGGATCATTAATTTCTTTTGCTGCAATAGTCTTCAAGAGAACATTGGACTTAAGTCAAGATTGTCATCTGTCAACAACGTGAGCGGGATACACACGCAGACACACACACATATACACACATTTTGAGCTTTGGCACTGTTAAGAAAGGGGTTCACACAAGAAGGCATTACTGGGTCTTGCAATATCAAACATCCAATTGTTTTCTTTGCTTTGCAGGCTTACAATTTCCACTTGGGTTTTCTTGGAACAGAAAAAAACTCTTTGATATTTATGCCCCCACTTCTTGACTTCCTCTATTTTCCCATTCCTTAACCTACTGTAATTCCTCTCTTATAATCCCTTTATTTAGACAACATGAAAACAGAAAAAATGCACGTGATTGTGGCCCTTATATTAGCTTTCACAACTGAAACTTACTTTAAACCCTTCAGTTGACTGCCTCTCCTGACCTAACTTTTCTTAAAATTGGATGTAAATCATCTCTCCATCCCTCTGCCAAGCCAGCTGTTACAAGAAAACGTTGTCCCAGTTCACTTGTTTAAAAAACCTTTTATTTTAAGATAATCATAGGTGCACATGCAATGGTAAGAAATAACAGAGAAACTCAAAAAACCTTCACTCCGCTTTCCCCAGTGGTAACATCTTGTATAACTACAGTACACTATCACGACCAGGGAATTGATGCTGATACTTACTTACTCAGATTTCGCCAGTTTTATATGCACTTGTGTGTGTGTGTGTGTGTGTGTGTGTGTGTGTGTGTGTGTGGTGCTTTTATGCTATTTTATCACATGTATAGATCCATGTAACCACCACCACAGTAAAAATCTAGGAAAGACCTATCACTACAACAATCCTTCGTGCTATCCTTCCTTAATTCTTTTTAGATGTTTACTGTTTGGAATAGAAAGAAGAGAATGATAGAGAAAAACATATATTTTCTCTTTCTTTTGGGTGAAAGAAAGGTCTGTCCTGGGAAAAATTCTTTAAAAATTTGGCATCTTGCCTCTTCCTTTTTGGAACACCTATGTGTGTGTCTGTATCTTCTCATGGAAATTTCTTCATCTAAGTGGTAGAATGGTAGTTGATTAAACTAACTCAAACTTAGTTATAAATGAATCAAAGATCATTAACTCTGCCAGAAGAAGCTTTAGCTTTAAAAAGAGGATGCTCGCTAGCTGCAAATCACTTCTCCTGTGGTGTTTTATGCAGTCTGACAAAGTGAGATGAAACAATTCAGATAGTGTGTGGCAGAATAATTCAGGGCAAAGGTTATAAAAAAATGGCCAGCCTTGTCTTTAAATTCAACATTATGGTATGATCCCATAAGCATTTTTATAGCATGAAGAGTTAAAAAAAAGGGATTAGGGGAACGTGCAGGTGCAAATGTGAAAATCGGGTGTTTGTAAGTCACCGATACCTGAAAAGGTAACTATACACTATTTTCATTTCCTCTCATTATCACTTTCTTCATAATGTTCAACCTTCAGAACCAATGTATTATGCAAAGAACTCCTCTAATACATTCCATTAGATAATTAGATATAACTGCAGGACAAAATTATATATATGTAAAGTGTATGTATGTGTGTGTATATATAATTTCAATTCAAAGGTATATATTTCTCACACACACACACTTATTTTGATTCTTAAAGACCTTAGTATCTAAGACAGTTAAGACTTATGGACATTGAAATTACAGAGTGCTTTAAATGTGTATAAAGGATGAAAAATTTAGTCCAAGACATTAATTCACTAAATACTGAGTGTCTTCTAAGGGCCAAGCCGTGTTCTTGAAGTCTCATTCATTCCCGGTGATAGGGATACAGCAGCAAATAACTCAAAGTCTCTGCCCCCACACAGTCTATCCTGTATTCAGATGATGAGGGTTAATTTGTAATTAAATAAGTAAATGAGTGAATTTCAGATACTTGTAAGAACAATGAGGAAATTGCAACTGGGAAAGGCTTAACGAGAAGATCTGCATTTTAAGGAGTGACAGGAACTTGTCAGAAGTGAGGAGGTGGCTTAAGTAAGGAATGGAGATGGGAATGAGTGATACAGTGGGGAAAAAAGCTTTACATAGACACATCAGTGTCAGATACAAAGGTTTGCTTTAAAGTTCATGCATAGAACTTTTGTGTCTAGTAACCTGGACTAAGCAATCACAGTCTTAATTGATGATAGTAAGTGACAAACTTCAAACTGCAATTTATCTTTTTGGTTATAAAGAATTTGATTATTGTTTTAAAGACAAGGCAGGTCATTCGCTTTCATCCCTTTATTCTGTATGCACATGAAAGTAGTCTTTTGCAGGACATTTTTTATTCATAGTTTTGTCTTTCTACTTCTAGGTAGCTCAACGTGCTTGGCAAAATACGCCATATCAAGAGGGTGCAGTTGGCTGTCTTGTTCCCATCATTACAAATATTCAAAATTTTACACAGAGTTGTTCCCGTGCCTAAGGAAAGGAGAGGAAATACTTCTCTTTCTCCCTCTGGTGTAGCACAGGGCATGCATGATCCAACTCATGCCAATCAGTGACGTGGAGTGTAAATGGGCCTCTGAGCTCTGGCTGGTGACCCAAAGTACCATTGTTTCTGTAGGAAAATAATCCATAGGAACTTGCATACAAAATAAGTCTTAGCACGAGTCAGTTTGAGATGGAAATTTTGTAATTTTGAAAACATTTCAATGAATTCAAATTCTACCTTCACTCATATTTTTGGTAATTTTTCCTACATACACTACATTCCTTTCTCCACTTACCACCCTCCCCCACTGCTCTCTTTCTTAGTTAATTCAATATTTGAAACCAGTAGGGACTCCTACTCTGAGTTCATAGACCAGGCTTTGGAAGGCCTTACAGGATAATTAATCAAATATCCCTCTGGGTGTCCAAATGTTCTTCAAATATCATAGGCTTTCAAGTGAGGCAGGTTAACTACTGAGCTGAGTGACATGTGTCAAGTGACTTAATACCTCAGAGTTTGTTTCCTCAGGTCTAAAATGGAAATGAATCAAGTCTACCTTGAAGGGATGTTGTCAGGTTCCACTGAGATGAGGTGTTTAAAAGTACATACTAAGGTCCTTCTAAACGTGGAGTCCTCTCTGGTTGTACAGGCTGAATGATCATGAAACCAGCCCTGATTCTGAGCTATTTGCCTAAATTGCATAAATTATTATTTTTTTTTATAAATCTTACTAAAAATTGAAAGATAAAGAATAAATCTGAAATTTACGTGTGCATCTTTGCTATTCCTCCTCAACCCAAATTATTTTCCTACAAAAGTCTGAAACAGTTATGTACAGGACACTTTTACTAGCTAAATAAAGGTACACGTGGAAAGCACATATGGCAAAAATAAAAATATCTTTCGTTTTATTAAAAAAGTAAGAGTACCCACTAAGGATCTAAGTAAAGCAACTGCTTACTTTTTTTCCCAAGTACTTATCTAACCTATCAGTTCTCCAATCGGGGAGATTTTGCTCCATGAAGGGTATCTGGCAATGACTGGAGACGTTTTAGGTTGTCATAAGTAGGATTGGTGCTAGAAGGCAAGGATGCTGCTCAGTATGTTAAAATTCACATGACAACAAAGGATTATCCAGCTGCAAATGTGAGTAGTGCTTTTGCTGAGGAACCCTGATGGAGCCCTCACCGGAACGATACTCATGACGGGAAGCTGTCCCCTTGTGAGGCTCGCCACGCAATCGCTGGAGAGCTGCGTGAGAAAACTATCGGTTGAGGTGAAGCAAAATCTGTAGCTTCCACCTACTCGCCAAGGTTGAGTTTTGTGGGACAACACCAGATAAGTGTGTCCAGCTTCCATGTGACAGTTCCTCTGACCCTGCAAGATGGCTGACTTCCTACCGCAAAGCCCCAGAGCATCCAGAGCATGCTCTGAAACACAGTTTAGCTACATTTGGACATTTTATTTCTAGTTTCATTTACAAGTATAAGAGTTCTAGAAGAGTTTAAATAAACCCACCTGGACCAAAATATATCATAAACCATATAGGGGCATCCACTGGATCTGCCTGTAAATTATAAAGTTATGAGTCCATTGCTTAGGGTGTTTTTTTTTTTTCTTTTAATCCTTTCTTCCTTAACCACCATAAAAAAAGCAGCACAACTAACATTTTGTTATACATTCCCTATACAAACTTCAAATGGTGACATTTCATAGTGAAAGCACTGGGCTTAATACAGTACATTACTTTGAGGAGAAAAAGGCAATGATACAGATTTATTCTTGTGTAATAAGAAATATAAAAATAAAAAAAAAATCAAGTTGCCATCTTAAGCTTGAAATCATTGTCAAATCTTATCGGAAACACATTTATTCTGATTTCTGGCAATCTAAGCCCCTTTAGCCATTTCACAGTTGGTGAGCAGAAAGGATGTTTCTGCCTCATTTACAGTGTCTGAACATGATTCAGACAATCAACTGCAACATTAGTCAAAGAAATCAATGGCTAATGATTTCTGACAAGCACTGCAGTAACAGGCTGAGGATCAGGCTGGCAGCAACTGCATTCAGAGCCTTTTACTGGAGCCAGCGATAGTCAGTGCCGGAAGATGAGAGAAACACGGTAAAAAGAACTGGCCTCACATCACTTAAAAGGTCTTACACACTTCTGCAAGGGCATAGTATCTGATATGCAATAAATACAGTACTCCTTTTCTACAAATACGTCATAGCCCATAAACACTGGGGACAATCACGTGTGCAGCTTGGAATACACACAAAAGTAGTTAATTATTTTGCAGTCTGCTAAAACTACATTCTTTAGTTAGGAGTACTCTAGACATACTATTTACATTGATCATTTGGAGTGTGTACTCTTTCTCCTTGAGAGGTATCACTCATCATTTGGATTGTCTGTTACACACTGACTGTTTACATCGCTCATCACATAAAGTGAAGGCCGTATGGTCCAGTGTAGAAGGACTGAGTGTTAAAAGATACAAGTTCTAGTTTTCCTTTTGCCATGAACTCAGAGTGTGACCTTGGACAAGTCACTTGATTACCTTGAGCTTTACTGCCCACGTTTGGAAGATAATGGGGTGGGACCAAATGATATAGAATTCTCCCTTTCAAAAATACGACTTTCATTTTAGGACTCTACATTGGTATATTTAGTAATTTAAGATATGCCCTAATTGTTTTGTTTTAAATCATTTATCTTTGCTTCAAAATCCTGAAAAGCTATTTTTAAATAATGAGTCATTTCATTCCACTAAAATTTTATTTTCATGCTTTCCCCTTATTTGAAAAAATCTTGTATGATCTTAATGAACTACTTTTTAAAATATGTCCCTACCATGAAATAGGTGATAGCAAGGAAAAATAAATCTATAATGCTTTTGGTTCATAAATAACAAGTGTTACAAATGTGGTGGTTAGCAAATTTTTCTTTCACAGTCTGAAATTTTAAGAATTTGATAGAAATTCAAGGTTATCCTAAAATTTAAACTGAGAGTTGCTAGTTAATTTCTCACATGCTAGAAGTTTACATTGTATTTTCAAAGGCTATAGGAATAGAAATTATCTCAAAACTTTCCAAGAATCTTCTCTCACCTAAAACTCTTTCTCTACACATCCAATACACAGATGACTTTCAGACCCCAAAATGATGAGCTAGCGTTCCACTTACAGTTAAAACATAAGTTTCCTCAATACTAACTTGGGACATATTACTCAAAACTGACATTTTCTAAGTTGGTCATTATAGTTTTATACTGTTAATAAGGAATACATTTATGAATAATTATTCTAATTCTCAATTGTTATTATCTATACCATAAATATGAAAGCATGGAAATATTTATCCTGTACAGCCCAATCAATCATAGTGTGAATTATATTTACAGGTCCTTGAAAAACAAGTTTCCCTGCCCTTAATCTCTTGCTAGGGAAAGCCATTGGGGGCTTTGCTTTATATTTCTCTAGGAGGCCTTGGACCAAAACAAACTGGATCCAGTAATCTGTGAGGTGGCCTCATCTAAAAAGTTCTGTTCAATGGCAGACTATAGTGATTAGTTAGTCCAATCATGTTCTCTTAGGCAATTCAGACTGACTGGGCAGTTAGTATGGCAGGAATGAGAAGGCAGATGAACACCAAGAGGGTGATTGAGTCTTGTCAATAAAGTGAACCAAACCAGCTGCTGCTGAGGGGATAATGAAAACACTCAGCCCTCGTCTTTCAGGGCCTTCCACTTCCCAAGAATCTCTCAGTCTGTGAGGCCCAACCGTCTGCTGGGCCTGGGTGTTTCTGGGACAGGGTCTCTCTCATTGCCACAGGACTCTTTATGGCTAGTCCCCTTACTCGAGGTGATGAATGAATCTCCTTCTTGCAGCTGAGGAATAAACTGAGAAGTACTGAGACGTAAAAGGTCTCTTTAGAGATAAGTGGCAAGTAACTAACTTCAAGTCTTTTCCCGCTCTGTGTTTATCAGTGGGAGACAATACAGGCTGATTCCTTCCATGCAATAGGCCAGTAGACACAGGTTATATAAAATGATTAAAAATTTCATTGGCAGAAAAGATTTGAGGGGAAAAAAGTATGTGTTTTTTTCAAACTAAGAAATTCTCAATCTCCGCTTGGTCATGTTTATATGAGGATGAAAAGTGAGTGTGACAAATAATTCCATTATACCTGTGATAACATTACCAGTGATTTCAGTTCTCTATTATTTATGGAGACCAAAGACGGTGGTGGCAAACTGAATCAAATGAAGTGCCAGTCAAATCTAATTTGACCAAACATGTATTGTCACTCACTTTGCCAGTGCAGAAATGTCAACATCTATGTCTCGCTGAAATATGCAGGACTCTGGGAACCTCGCTCCAGCCATACGGACCTTCCACTGTCAGGGATCAGCTCAGTTCTCTCCGCTTTCTCAGTGCGTGTACACACACACACACACACACACACACACACACACACACAGAGCGCTTCTTTGTGCTAGTCCAGCACGTACCACAGCATCATACGTATCTACTTATTAATGTTTGTCTCTCTCCAATTGGATCACAAGTGCCGTGAGGACAGAAACCTTATCAGTTTTGCTCTCCATTGTACCCCGAGCTCCTAGTCTTATGTTAATGTTGAATATGTTGTTGAATGAATATGGTAGAGCCCTTGGAAAGTACTGGTAGTGAAAATTGGTAGAAACATTAATGGCGAATATAAAGAGTTTTGACCTAATATAATTATTATATTACATACAACTAATTGATTTAAAGAAGACAAGCTCTTATATAAAGTTTTATATAATATTAATATATATTATTTATACATAGTACAGCTTACTAAATATATGACATGAGAATGATATAATGTTTTCCATTATATCTCACTTGATAAAGAAAAAAATGGCAAATTTTGGCAAATGGCAAATGGCAAGTATGATAAAATGTTCAGTTCCTGAAGGAAGAAATACATGACGTTTCAAAATGACATGAGCACCTCTATCTAAATGTGTGCTGACTTCAACAGCATGGTACTAGTGTAAAAACAGACACAAAGATCAATGGAGCAGAACAGAGATCCCAGAAATCAACCAATACATACACGGTCAATTAATCTATGCAAAAAGGAGGCAACAATATACAATGGGGGTGAAGACAGTCTATTCAGTAAATGGTGTTGGGAAACTGGACAAAAACATGCAAAAAAATCAAACTGGGCCACTTTCTTACACCATATACAATAACAAATTCAAAACAGATTAAAGACTTAAGTATAAGACCCAAAACTATCTAACTCCTAAAAGAAAACACAGGCCGTAAACTTTCTAACGTTGCTCTTAGTAATATTTTTTTTTTCGATATATTTTCTTGAGCAAGGAAGATGAAAGAAAAAATAAACAAATGGCACTATATCAAACTAAAAAGTTTTTATACAGCAGGAAACTATCAACAAATGAAAAGACAACCTACTGAATGAGAGATTATTTGCCAATGATACATCCAATAAGGGGTTAATATCCAAAATGTATAATGAACTCATGTAACTCAACACCAAAAAAACTAACAATCCAATTAAAAACTGGCAGAGGACTTGCATAGGCTGTTCTCCAAAGAGGACATACAGATAGCCAATAGATATATGAAAAGATGCTCAATGTCACTAATCATCAGAGAAACGCAAATTAAAACCACAATGAGATATCACTTCATCCCTGTCAGCACTGCCATCATCAAAATAAATCAACAAATAAGTGTTGGTGAGGATGTGGAGAAAAAGGAACCCTCATATACACTTAGTGAGATTATAAACTGGTACAACCACTAAACATAGAATTATCTTATGACCCAGCAAATCTACTTCTGGGTATTTATCTGAAGAAATCCAAAACACTAATTCGAAAAGACATATACATCCTTACGTTCACTGCAGCATTATTTGCAATAGTCAAGATATGGAAGCAACCTAAGTGCCCATCGATAGATGACTGGATAAAGAAGATGTAGTATATATATACAATGGAATAGTACTCAGCCATAAAAAGTAATGAAATCTTACCCTTGGCAACAATATGGATGGCCCTAGAAGTTATTAGGCTAAGTGAAATAAATCAAATAGAGAAATACCATATGATCTTCTATGTGGAATCTAAAAAAAAAATAAACAAAACAAACAGATTCACAGATAGGAAAAAAACCTGATAATTGCCAGATTGGGGGGCAGGGGTTGAGGGGGCTGGGTGAAAAAGGTGAAGGGATTAAAAAGTACAAATTGGTTGTTATGAAATAATCACAGGGATGTAAAGTACAACACAGGGATTATAGTCAATAACAATGTAGTAACTACGTATAGTGCCAGGTGGGTACTAGACTAATCGGGGAGGATCACTTTGTAAATTATGTAAATGTCTAATCACTGTGCTATACACCTGAAACTAACATAAAATGATATTGAATGTCATCCGTCATTGAAAATAAATAAACAGATCTAAAAAATAAATGTGTGCTTGTTTCATCTAGTCACATGTCCAACAAATAATTTCTCCCCATTACAAGTTCATGTGGTCATCATGCTCAGGTGAAGACAGGTGGGTCAGAGGCTGAAATTGTGTCATGGTATCTCAAGGAACAATTCTTCCTAACCATGGAATATAAAACATTTTTCTCTTTCTTTTAATCTAGAAATGATGAGAGAAAAATATAGGTTCTGTCTTCACAAGTTAATAAGTTAAGACAGAGAAGTAACAGCGAAAAGTCACTAGCTCGGTGACAAACCAACTTCCTCAGCTTTTCCCAGAGTGGCTACTTACCAACCTTCTTTAATTTGGCAGCTTTAAACAAAATGTTTTCTGGCTCCACAGGAAATAAATCAAGGTGTGTCTTACATTAGTGAGTGACTAGCTAGATTGGTTTTAATAAATGTTAATCCTGTGAAAATTTCTATATGTCTTCATGAACCAATTACCACCAGGAGATTTGTCGTTCCCTTGGCAGTAGAGCCATCATCTATTCATAACCCCTTCTACTAGGTTTCTTCCTCATTTAAGGCAGGCTTCAATAAAATTTCATTTTAGCTCCCCCCTTCTCAGAAATCCATGAAAGCCCTGAAAAACATTTTGAGCACATTCTCTTTGCACAATGCGATATCCTCTCCACCACAGGCCATTATTCTTGTAAACTCGGTAAACCCTAATTTAGATCCACAATGTAATGCTTTCATATCGGGCTGTGTGAACGTGTTTCTTTAAAATAAAACATGGTAGGGAAGTCTTCCTCTGAAAGCTAGCACACAGAGGAAGCTTCGTCTATTACCCTTTCACCGTGATAAAAGAGACAAGAAAACAATTTATGAGTCATTTCCATTCTGACAGATGCGACGATGACTGGAAATGTGATGCCTGCCAAGAGCTTTTATCAAGTAGGTTATAACAACTAGTAATAAGTGTAAATAATAAATGGCTGGAACCTTAGGGGAAACGGTGGCAATACAGAACGATTTTTGGTACTTCTGATGGGGCTTTGCTACTCTTGGAATTCCCTGCCTTCCCAGTAGAGTTTTGGCCTGACAATAAACAACAGTTTAGTACTTTATCTAATCCCAGCCAGGAGGTGAGTTCAACAGCAAGCTTTTGCAGATGTTCGCATCCAATAATCTATCCATAATTGATGAAACAGGGAGGTCAGATGTAATGGCTGCTACTATTCCAGCAACAAATAAATGGTTATTGACAAAACAAGCCAGTGTGGCGCAGAGCGCTGAGCAGGGACAGGCAGGCGAAGGCGCTGAGCAGAGGCAGGGAGGACAGCTGATTCCTCAGCGAGCCGTGGGGCGCGAGGGCCACACTGACGCGTAAGCAGATGGAGGGGACTTGGAAAGAAAGAGGGAGGCTGCTGAAGTATGGAAAAAGACGAAGGCGGGCTGAGGAGGAGAAGACAACGATGAGCAAGCTGTGGGCGAGGCTGGGGACCCGGGTAAGTACAGATGCACGAACCGTTGAGAATGCCTTTGCACGCCATCCACGTGTCTGGCTGCTTTTACGTCCAGCATGTCTTCACTCCCACCGCCGGCTGTCCAACTGTGCAACCTAGGTGACTCTAACACCACAGCGGTGCATGGGACGCTCTGGTGCCCAAACCCTCCCTCTGAGGGACATTCATTGGGATTTCGTTTGCAACTGCAATTCCTTTTTTTTCCCCCTATGTATTAAAAACTACAAGAATCATATATGTAATTTTAAGACTATTTTAAGATAAGCCAAAGATGCAAAATTATGAAGCCAGAGAACTTCTTAAGACTACAACTAATCCTGAAATACAAATGGCTTAAAGCCAAATGTATTACAAAGTAACATGAGTGGAAGGCAAAGATTTCTTTAAAAATAAAAAAACAAATGATGCACTCACTCTATGTACCTCAACCTAGGCTAAAGATATAATAAATATATTAATTGGGTATACTTTTGTTGATGGAATAAAATTCAAGATATTCAAAACAAATAAACAGCTGAAATCACACGTCTATTCCAAGGCTAAAAAAATAATGTTTTTTCCACAGTTTACTGTGCAATATTATAAAATGACGAATGGTACAATGAAATCGTAGTTATTATTGCTATAGGTAGTCATAAAGAGGCTTGGGACAGAGGTATTTTAAATATTAATATTCCTAAAATCACTTAAATCAATTTAACACTCTTTAGCGTTTATTTAGAAGTGTGATTTATTTTATACTTTTCCACCAATGCCTTTGATCGGCTGTGAAATAACACATGAGCTGAAAATAAAACGGCAAAACAAACTGCTGGTACCATTCTCAGGGAAGCCTCAGGTTTTATAGCATGAAGTAGAAAATTACCATTACGTTTGGCGTTTTCAAATTATTTATCAATCTTAGGAATGGAGAATTATAGAGCCCAGAAGGAATGGTGGAATCATTTCTGTAATAACTAACGAGTCGCTCTGCGTCCTGAGCTCTGCCACCCTCCCAAGCTGGTATCCCCTCATTTAGCAATTTCGTCCCGCTCAAGACCCCAAGATTGTCTCTGTCCCTGGTCCCAGGGCAGAAGCTTGGCATCGCATTGGTTTGCCATGGACCACATTCTGATCTTAACCTTTGTTAGAGTGACAAGGCTCTTGTCGTGTCTCTTGGGACCAAGCCCCCACCAAGTGTCCCAGGCCTTGGAGCTGTGTTGGTCTTGTTCTTCTTGATTGAATCTCTGTCTTGGTACCTGATCTGCTCCCTACTTATTGAAAGTCTGGAGACCTGCTTTACTGCCATCAATATGCCCACATCAGGACTCCTGCTCCTGAGCCTCAACCGCTGTAGCTTGGTGCTTGTCACTTGGCAACGGCAGTTGCCACCATTTATTGAACAAAAACTACACATGCAAGAATTATATTTATGATGCATTTAATCGTAGAAGAGCCCTTTGAGATAAACATTACTATTTCCTCTATACAAATGAGAAAAATGAAGTGCAGAGAGGTTGAGTAATTTTCTTTAGAACACACAGCCTTAGAGTTGGAGGAGGAGAAAGGATTTGATCTGGATCCACTGGATTTTAAATCCTGCTGATTTTGTTCTTAAGCACTGGGATAGGCCTGCTGCCGGATTGCCCTGAGCATGACTGTGCTCATCTAGCCTTCACTTACAGCTTACTGCCTGGCGCTTAGTACCCACAGCAGCCCCACATCGGACAGCTGGATGTTAGCTTCATGTTTGCCTGGTTTCAGCTTTGCCTATCAGCAGTTGCTAGTTTTTCATCGCAGGGCTTAATTATAATAGTTAGTAACAATTAATATCGAATGTTTATTCCGCCATTCCCTTCCTTCAATGACTGACTCCCTTTCCACTTTGGGAAAAAACAGCTGGCTTTATAATGACCGACAAGGCCTTCTGTGAACTCACCCCTTCTCTCTTTGACTTTGGCTCCTACTGCTCGCTCCCCTTTGCTTCTTCTCTGTCCCACTGGTCACGAGCCTCCTAGGCACACGACTGCCTTAGGGCTCAGGCCCTGACCATGACCTCTGCTTGGAAGGTGCATCCCTCAAGCATCTGCAGGGCTAACTCGTTCGCTTCCAGCCATTTCGCAAATGTCAGCTTCTCAACGAGACCTTCTCTGATGCCTGTTTACATCCCCCCAACCCACCCCTTTGTTTTGGCACTCCTGAATCATTCTTCCGTTGTATTTTTTCCTTTTTTCTATAGCGCTTATTATTCCCTGACATACTATTTATTTGTGTATTATGTCTAATCCTCGTATCTGTCTTTCTCTGCGGGACGGAACCCCCAGGGTGGCAGAGGTCTCTGTCTGTTTTGCTACCAGTGTATTCCAAGGGGAAAGCAGTGCTTGGCCGCAGGAGCTCCAAAGCCATGTGCGGGGTTACTAAGTTACGGTTGTTCTCATGACTACACGCAACTGTTTAATCTTCTCAGCACCCACACGTGGGCATTAAGGCGTACTCTCATTTCCTTTTAACGGTGGAGAGACGGAGGCACAAAGAGAGACAGCCAGCGAGCCGAGGTCATACAAGTGGTAAGGAATCGGGAAAAGGCTTGACCCCGGCTGTCTGATCTCCGAGACGGCACTCCGCTCTGGCCCTCTCTGCCACCAAGTGCCAAGAAGGGTGCCTGACATCGCCACCAGGTAGGCTCCAAGTTATGTCTCCTTTCGGTACCACCTGCCCTACTGGCAACCAGTATTACAACAACGGTGTCCTGCGACGACGTCGTTAAGGAGACTGAACCAAAGTTAATGACTTGTCCAAGGCCAAAGAACTCAGTGACAAAACCAGAACCAGAACCCAGGAGGTCGGACTCCCAACCTGGTGGTCCCTATCACCTTCAAAACCAGTTCTGAAGATCACAGCGACTACTTGGATAGTACTTTTCCATTCCCATATAATCTGTCATAATGAACAATTAAAAAGTAATTTTGGCTTTGCACACTTGTGACAAATATTAATGTTTATTTACATAATATTTTTAAAGGAATGTTTATTTTTATAATATCTATGGTATTATAAACATATAAAATGAACATAATAAACAGTCACTCTGCTGTAAGCTAATATAAGCTCATAGGGAAAATGAATATGTTTAATTAAATTTAAGAAAAATGTATAGTTAAATCATTTGCAGTACGATAATAAGGACCAATAAACCATTATCTCTTTACTATTCCATTGGAATTTTTATCAACATGCTATATTAATAAGCAGCATCTTCATTGTACAAAGCAAGATGCTAAGGGAGTTGGCTCTGATCTGGTAAGTCAGCAGTGGTCGCAGGAATAGCACAATCCCTGCAATGACCCAGCGAATCAAACTTTTACTATTCTGTAATATTCACCAGCATTTATTGGGAGAGTACAGTATGGCAGATATAATTCTAGGTGCTTTCTTCATATTTAACCCATTCAATCCTTATAACCACTCGTGAGTTAGGTCCTAGCGTAACCTTTACGCTGTCAAGGAGGAAACCGAGGCACAAGAGAGGTTAAGTAACTCGCCCAGGTCACAGGATTAGAAGTGGCAGGACCAGAATTTGGAGTCAGGTGAGGTGACTCCAGGGGCCATGGTCTTTAACCACTATATCATACCATGATAATGGTTAAGAGGTAAAAGAGAGAACTGAAATCTAAGAGAAGAATCCTAGCTGCCTCCCCCCCCATTTTGTTTTATACAAAATTATAAGTGTTCTGACCTACCAGATTTGTCAACTGAAAATCTAACAAACAGTACTATTTGTGTTCGTTCCTTCCCTCGCATTTACTAAGAGCTGTTAGTAGCCAGCAAATTCGCATCAGGAGCAAGAAGAGACTGGGGACTGTAGCAACAATGTATTGAACACACTGATTTTGAAAAAAAGAATCCTATTACCTTTTCTTTTTCCATATGCATTAACTCTAGAGCGTCACGTATTTTACTGTTAGCAAAACATCCAGAGAAAACAAGGCAAATTCAGTTAGGCAGTTAAGTTATAATTAATGAAGAAATCATGGTACCCCATGGACTCTACGCCAGTGGAGGGTAAGAGAGATGGAAATGGGAAATGAAAGGTGAGAATTCCCAGCATGCCTTTGTTTGGAGAAGCTACAGGGCAGTGGGTCATTCTGAGTCTGATGCCACTTGCCACATCTGTTTCCTGTGTCTTCTTGCCCTTTCACCAAATGCTGTCCTGACTGAACTGGCCCAACAGCAGAGAGGTGATTTCTTTTTTCAGGCTTTAAATGGTATTCAACAATAACTTCCAATGGACGAAAATAAGAGAATGTGATTTATGCCAATTAGTATTTCATTGAGCAGAACAGATATGAACATTATTAAAAATTCATATGGGAGACTGGTGATGAGACTCAACAAATGAGTTTCAAATCATCTCACTGACATCCCCCAGATGGGCAGAAGCAGCCATTAGGAGTGGCTCCAGTCTTGACTCTGAATTTGCAACTCTGTGACCGGGGTGGGGGTTGGGGGGCGGGTTATTTACTCTAAGTCTCAGCCTTCTCCATCTATGAAATGGGAGTGAGAGTAGATAGGAAATGCCAATGTGTGCCTCTTAGGGTTCTTGTGAGTATTAAATGAGGTAAAACACGCAAATAATCAGGTTTGGTACAGATCCAGACACACATCACCAAGACACGAGTTGTGACTGGCTGTTGTCCAGCCCAGCGGCTCAGTTTGATTTCAGGGGACAAACACACACCAATCTTGAATTGACAGCCACAAGGGGAAACCAGGGGCTCGAAGGCCACGGGACTTGCGCTCTCTCCATTTCTCATCGTGCGTTTCTGTGTGTGGCTTCACTCTCTCAGCCCACTGCCTCCATGGCTCTGGAAGTCCCCAGGCCAACTCCCCTCACCAAAGAGACTTGCGAGACAGAGCTGTCAGGTAAGCAATCTGATGGGCTTAGCTTGGTAGGTCCCCGCTCCTGCAGATTCGCTAAGAGAGGGCACTGGTGGCTGGATATCTGTAACCCTAAGGTTAGAGACAAGGCCATAGCCAGCAGGAAGGTGGCGGTGGGAATGGTGCAACCTTCTAGAAGACACGGCCAACAGATGTCCTCTGGATTGCTATTAAAAACACCCTGTTCCTCTGCATAGTCGCTCCTCCTCCTCCTGTGGCCCATCTCGTTTAACAGTGCCGTTGTACTTTGGGTTACTCTCACATATACTTCAGATTCATCTTTGTCTCCATCTTGTCTCTATACCTTCATCTCCCCCAGACAGAAAAACTGTAAAATTATAAAACGTCTCAAATATGTGAGCTGTACCACCACCACCTGAGTTCGTTCCCCACCTGAAGTATTTCAGGAGAGCTTTTAACTGGTCTTCCCTCCTCCAGTCTCTCTTCTCAATCTGTCCTCACACAACTGCCAGGTTATCTTCTAAAACGCGTTCCTGCCCTACATAGGCCCTTTGAAAAACTCACTGGACCACTCTGTCTTTCTAGCCCGCACCCAACACACGTGACTAAAACGCACTGTCTGCCCTCCCACACCTTTCTTCACTCACGCTGTGTCATCTCCACTAGGGGACAGCTACCATTTATCTTGCAAGGTTCAATGCACAATGTCATCACCTCAATCTCCATATAAGATGAAGCTTCCCTGTTGCTTCTCTAGCTCTTAGTCCCTATTAGAATGGCACAAGTATGTGTCAGATGTTTATTACCCATGGACAACGCAGTCATGCAGCACAGTAAGAATCTCTTTGAGCATAAAGTGCCCAGACCTGTTATTCAACAGTGAGTACCAAACTGAAGTTTAAAACAAACAACAGTCCATCATCACACAGTTATTACCATTCTTGTTTATATGGATTTTGCCCAGATTTATTCAGGATACCAAAAACTGTAGGGCTGTTGTTTTCTCCCTATTTTGTTTTTGTTTTATAGTTTATATGACTATCTTTTCACTTTATCAGGTCATCTTTAAATGCCCTTTACTACTTGTTAAGTATTTAATACATTTCTTTAATTTTTTGGATTGAGAGCTGCTGAAATGACTAATGGCTATTATCTATCCTATGCTGAAGATTTTTGCTATGAACAGTCTATATAAAACCTACTGAAAACATTAATTTAAATCTTTAAATGTAAATAGAAAGAAAAGAGATAATAGTTAACTTTTTTCTTATTAAAAAAACAACATAGCAGGCACTCCAATAATGTTTCATTACACATCATTCATTATAACATTGATGAGATGCACAGAAACTTAACTCTTGTTTATATCAATTAGCCTATAGTAAATTGATTTCATTACTCATAGTTTCACTTATAGTCACAGAACCTAAGGACGATGTTAAGTGAGGACTTACTGTACGTTAATTGTAGAAAATTTGAAAAATATAGATCCAGCCTCCAAAAATTAAAAAATAAAGTCATCCATTATTCCAGCCTCCAAAGATAACCACTGAAAAGATTTTGTGTTTCTGGTATTTTCACATATACATATCTTATATGTATGTATTTGTATGATATAAACATATAGGTACGGTCATAATGTACAATTGTTTTGTACCTGATTTTTTGTTTAACATTTTGATAATACTTTTCCTGTTATAAAATATTTACTTATTGTGTCATTTTTGTCTGCATTACATTGTATTGCATCACAGGATACTCAATAATGTTTAATCAAATCGCTACTGTACACTAACTTTGTTTCTGGATTTTCACCATTATAAACTGTGCTTATAACATTGTGTATTAAGGTTACAGCTAAATCTCTGTATACATTAAAAATCATGCAAACAATGTTATAGCTAAATATGTATATACATCATTATTATTTTCTTCAGATAAACTCTCAAATAGTAATTCCTGAGCCAAAAGATAGGCAAAATTGTCAATCTTCCTAAAGCGGAACAAAACTACCATTTGTTGAACGCTTATTATGTGTCAGGCACATGACTATTTCACCTCATTTAATCCTCACAGCATTTTACAGGCATGGAAAAGGAAACTTATAGAAGTCAAGTGACTTGCATGGATGTAGCTGACTCTGTCAGTGACCCTCCTGTAAACTCCGCAGCAAAAGGCTGCCGATACCAACACCTGGAACTTTCTGTCCGTTGCTGGGCTCATGGTAAACTAGAACTGCCCGACAATTAGTGTCCCTGGAAGCAGCTCTCAACCAATGAAAGATGGGAATTGCTGGATAAATACAGCAGCTCCCTTACTCCTTTACTGGGATAATTGACTGGTTTCTATGGTGTTTCTCAGAGCGCTCCAGCAGGACTGAGCTCCATCTATCCATAGTGGTAAGTGGCTGGTAGAACCTCTCTCAAATAAACTGCTCGAATTCAAAGGCAGGTCTCGAAGTCTGCTACTGGAGAAGCCCGAACCGACTGTAGACTGACATCAAGGCTGTCACTCTGCAGCCTAAACTGTTCACCTACCATGGCCCCAGCTTTCACAGGAACTCAAAGAATGTCTTGTAAGTTTTGCCAAAAGTATCTGAAAATGTGAATTTGAGCAAGAACCATGCATGAGACACAATCGGACTACAATGAAAAGTATTTTGTGATTACGCTATTTTACGTTATTTATTTATTTTGAAACTCTAACACGTAGAATTATCCACACTCCTTAGAGCGGGACACACTTTTATTATTGGTCTGCGTGTGCCCCCTCGATTTTTCTTAATAACCTTTTCTCCTTCATCCTCCTCCCTTTCTCCTCACGGGCCCGCTCTCATGTGCCTCCGTGGAGTGGGGCTGGTGCACCACGGGCGAATCACACCCCAACCCTCACTCACCGCATCACTCTCTCTACCCGCTTCCACTTCGAACCGTACTCTCATTGTCTCACAGGCTTGCCAACCTTCGCTGCTATTTGACTTTCTAATTTTTTGCCTCTAAGTCATGCTTTTATGTAAAAGAATATTAACCTTCTCCCTTGAAATGCTTACAGATGAAAACTGTTACGCACACTTATATAATTAACTCTTAATTATTCAGGAACTAAATATCATTTCGTGGATTGCTTTGTTTCTTTGTTATCTTCCTTCTCTTGCTCTGACTACCCCTAGCCATCATAATTATCATTTAGAAAAAAAAGAGAGCGTCAGTAGAGGACATTCCTGGGAAAAATGGAGATTTAATCTTAAGCCCAGTTTATTAGTTATTAACTTAACTTTTGTATGTTTATTAAGGGGAAAAGTTGAAATTACTGAGTAAAATAGTTTTTTAAGTACATGGATTGACTATTAGGAGTATAGTGTCAATGTCATTTTAAAAATCTGTTTTGTTATTTTGGGTGAGGACTAATTACACTGAATAAGCCCTACAGTCAATGCTGTAGTCTGCAGCTGGTACCTGAAGATCAAGTAATTGTCTACACTACAAATACATTTGAGAATATTTTGGATACATTTTAAGGTGTTGAATCACATCTTTCTTTCTGAAGTTACCCCTTTTGTGTTGTAGAAGAAAAATACATAATTTGGCTCAATCGAGAATGATGAAGTATGATCCGCACGCTATTGCTGTTCAGCACGTCGAATCCTATAATCATCTCAGGGCTCTTGCAGGTGTGATGCCTCTTCTTCTTTTGCGGCCTCTAGATCACTGTGTGCTAACAGCTGTGCGGTTGCCTCTAGGTCTGTCATACAATTAGTCTTCTGATGAACTAGGCAGGTTGCTTTATTGCTCCAGAGAACATTTTCGTATGCTAGGCCTTGAACTTTAAGGAGTGTACATACATTATGTTCCATATGTCACTATTATTCGGTATAGCTGATTAGTGTCCTCAGTTTTCAGGGTCTTGAAGTTCATCTTCTTTGGGATGAACCAAATAAATATAACTATCCTTTATTCTCTCTCAAAATGAATGTCAGGAAATTTTACGCTATTTCTTAAAATGGGAATGACTGGAAATAAAAATTTCAGCAGCTTTGTAAAGAACTACTCTAGCAGCACTTTCCTTTTATAATGAATAATAATAATCACGAAGTTTTGGTGAAAGCGGTATTCCAGATCTCAAAGGAATCTAAAACCAGCTTTCATATTTTTTAAAAAAAGATCAATATATGTTATTACTAGAATATCAGTGTTTATATTAATTTAGGCCATGAACTTTCCTTTCCTGATACACACTTCCTCTTCATTTCCATGAAAGTCTACATCTTATAAATTTTTGCCTTATAGATTATTATTTTAAAAAAACATAGATTATCATTTTTTCTTGAGTTTTTAATTTTTCTATCATCTTTTTTTCATTTAAATGGCAAACATTGTCATTTATTTGACAAATACCATATATATTTATTTAAAAAGAAAAAACACACATGCTATTTCCTAAGCTGTAACAGAAGAAGAAGAAGAACCATTGTAAAGAAGAAGAACCATTAGGAAAATTAAATAGGAAAAAGGTTTAAAGAGAGTTAAACTCTCCATTAATGAGGAAATATAAAAAAGAACATTCAGTTTACTAAAATGCTAGCCTGAAAACAATCTTTGCTCCAGAAATATATGTTTAATTATTACTGTAAGGCTATCTGTTTTAATGTTTTAGAAAGGTCATGACTTTAAATACAAAGTAGCAAAATTAGTAAAACATTTTAATTTTCATAATCTCCAAATTATTAAATACATTTTTTATGAACTACTTAAAATGCTATTTTCCAAGTAAGGATAACTGTTCAAAAAGGTATTAAAATAAGATCAGATATGTCATGCATGCTGACACTATGCCTTAAATTAATTGCTTCTTAATTTTGAGTACTAGAATTCTATGCAGTTGGGAAATAAATCCATGTTTAAACTTAGGGAATACGACTCTTTTTTTCTTACATTGGTGTTTTTCTAATCCCATCACCTTTCTTTTAAGCTTGTCAGATAATAAACATTTTGAACATTTCTCTACTTAGCAAATGTATGGAATGAAAAGGCAGGCAGTGCTGTTTGTGTGGTGGGAGTGCGTGTGCTGTGACGCTCAACAGAATGAGGTCTGTGTGGCCACAATTGGAGGAAATGGGTCTGTAACAGCTGCTCCTTTTCAGGAGACTGCCTGAGGTGGGTCACAGGACAAAAGGATAAAGCAGAGGAAAACTGATGTACAGCAGAAAATGACTGCTGAGACCCCTGAGCTTGCACCTGAGTCGTCTCAGGTTGAGCCCTCCTCAGCGGGCCTCGGAAGCTGGTGACGAAGGAACGCCAGAGCACCAGGAGGCAAACTGGCTGCAGGGAGGACTCTCTGCACGTCCGCAGGAGGATGACCGGGGTCTTCTGGGGGAGGGGACTGCAGCTTGCCCCATGCAGCATCTGAGCTGCCCTCAGACACTGGGGCCATCCAAGGAGCACAGGAGGGTCAATTTCAGGTACTGATGTCTAATGGTTCACAAGTAAAGATAACTTCTAGTTAATAGGTAATGAATAGCTCTGATCTTTAAATAAGTAAATAACTCAGATTCTTCTTTTATATAAATAAATGCTATTTTTTTTACTCAAGAAAAGTTATTAATAATAAAAAGTTTTCCATTAAATGTTGGTTATCATATTCCCATTATAAAAATAAGTGCCAGTACAAAGATAAATTTAAGCACTATGTAATTTATACATAAGTCTAGTAAATTACAGTTAACAAAAACGTAAGTATTAAGCAGGCACCTTGAATAGATACTCAATAAATATTACCTACTAGAGAGAATATTGATGTTATCATTGTTCAGTGCTAATTATACCATAGCCTGTAGTAATAACAGTAACACATTTGAAAACTGTTTTAGTTTAAAAATATAAATGTGTATTGTTTTTTTCATTTGATCTTCACAAAGATACAGTGATACTGCCATTGACATTCTTATTTTAGGAATGAAACAGAGCCTCCAAGAAGCTAAGTGACTAACGTAAGGTTAACAGCTAGTATGTGGCAGGCAGGACTCGGCGGGTCCATGTCTTCTTGCTCCATATTTTGTTATTTCCCCTATAAAGGCTGTTTATCTAAACCTACTGTCAGTCCAAATATTTGACCATGTAACAATTGGAGAGCTACTGCTATGTGCGCTTGAACTAGACTACACAAAGTAAAGATGCTCTTTTTCATTAAAATAGTTCCTGAATAACTCCTACTTCCCACACCTTTGGCCACACTGACTCTCACGCACACATTGAACATTTTCCCCTGTGCTCTTGCTGTGGTAGTGCTGGGCCTCAAGCAAAACCCAGGAATTTCGATTTTGTAGAGGTGTGACCAAGCAGCACTTTGGAAAATACTTATTTTATGCATATTAATGTTAATATAATATTTACGGTTCTCTCTATATTACGTCCTACACCACAAACTTTGCACGCATATTTTACTTAATCCTCACAAAGCTGTGCTCAGGGAGTAGCATTAGAGAAGAGAAAATTCGTGTATAAAAACAAAGGGTTAAGGGAGGCCCTTCTTTTTTCTTAAAGTAGCTTCGTGCTTGCTATATTTGATTGTGGAAGCCGGCCCAACTTTGCATCAGGATTAAAAGTGATTTTTAGTAAAATATTTTTCTCTTGGAAACCTTAGGACTTCATAAGATACATTTACCCTCTAAAATTCAGAATTTACTCTACTTGGAACATTTACAGGTCTAAATTGATGATAGCCAAAGGCAAGCACTATTTCTTTTCTCAGTACCTGACATATGCAGGTAGAATTCTCCTTTTTAAATGTCAGGGTCTCCATGACCTCCTGCACAGGTTTATTAGAGTAGCTATTGCTTCTCCTCACCAAATACCTTTTCCTCATTAGTAGGTATTTTAGCCCTAAATAAATCCACTACTTGTTTTTAGTTTAGCTCTATTCTGTCATTGAGTAAAGCCCTCTATCAGTGAGGAATAAATGACTCAACAATTCACATACCTGCCAGCATATTCTTCTATTACATGTATTAATCATTTATTACTAAATTAAAGCCTTTAATTAAGATACATTAGCAAAATTTCAAATTCTCTTCTGCTTGAGATCATCAGAACTTTTAATTAGGAATATTTACACGTGCCACGTTTCTTAGGGAAAAAAAAAATCATGTAAAACTCTTTAAACAGTTGAACAACATTATTGGAAGGGAGAAATTCACGAGAGGTGGATGCTGAATCCAGAGGCCAGATACCGAAATGTGAACGTGTTCCACATTATAAACTGAAATCACAAGTGAGAAAATCAAAACAGGGTACGGAGTTGATAAAAATTAAAGCTAGACTCACTACATGCGGAAAGGGAAGGGAAGTGCTACATCTCAGCACGCGCCACCTCGGGCTGGCTCCGCCGGCTGAGGGCAGCGCCGGGCACACTCCCGGTCTTCACAACCACCCTGTGCCCCAGGGGGCATCGGCACTTTGACATGGATGGTGGCAGTGCTGATAATACTGCACAGCTGGGAGAGTGGGACAAAAGAGGTTTCAGAAGGAGATTTCTGTTTTCTATGTTGAATTTTTACTCGCGCAGATACCTAATCAATCAATCAAAACAATCAAGTACTCGATCCTATTTATAAACTGATCACGTAAATAAGGAGCACTCAGTCCTCTTGTGGGTTTCTAATAAGACGATGCTGTCAGATGGAAAGCGAATGTGGATGGAAAGGCATATTGTAGCTTGCAAAGAGATAATTGATCTCTTATGTAACATGATGACCTGCACCAAGTCCAGAAACAAAAAGTGAAGAAGGGATTCAAATGGAAGTCTGAAGAATGTCCTTTTATCTTTAAAAGAAAGTAGGAAAAAGTGGCTGAAGTAAGATCCTAGAGAGAATGAAAAGACATGGCCTTCAACTTGAAATCGAAGTAGGAGGTCAGGTTTTATAGGGTTGTTTCAGTGCAAGAGCAAAAACAGGCTGCTCTCTAACATCAGCCCCAGTGGGAACACCTTATGCCCAGAATTCGGCACAACTGCTCAGTGTCCATTCTCCTCCCCAGCCACACCCAGCCTCAACTTTCTATTCGCTGGTGATTCCCTGGTATGTGTTCCCTGCCTCTTGCTCTACGTCTACAAATCTGATGCCTTCTCGACTTTGCTCCCGGCATCTTGTATCCAGACCTGACAACAGAGCCTTCACTGGCCCGTGGGTCTTGCCCAAATCTTATGCTTGGTTCCGCAAGTCCTCAGTTCTGGGTGAACTGTGTTCCCAAAAGGCAACAACACCATTCCTGCCGTGAACGAGGCCTGGGTTCTGAAGACAGAGTTGACTCCTCCTAACTTGCAAAGATTACTCCAGGACAGTGAGTGCGTAGGGAGCCCAAGGCCTGGCACGTGGCCCGCCTGGTTTCCTAAGGCCTCCGCCCTCACTGGAGAATCCCATGACAAGAACTAACCCCGATCTAACTCAGGTACTTACTTGCCTGGGGGAAAGGGTTGAGTTCTAACTGCAAATCCTGCAAGGAGTGAGCTCTCTCATTCCAGCCCAAAATCTGGGACAGGAGGCAGCAGGCGTTTGCATATTTTGGTCTTTTGGACATGCCCAGTTTTCCTGGCCTATACGCCATCAGATTCCCGAGTTTCCTCCCACCTCCAAGGACACTCCTGCTTAGTGCCCTTTGTACCCCCTTCACACAGCTTGACCCCTAGGTCTTTGTCTTTCATCAACGTCAGCTCTCTCTGGAAAATCTCCTCTACTCCACAGCTTCAATGCTGCACGTTACACATTTATACAGTATCAAATGTATACAGTATCTCCAATCTAGATTTCCTTTTGTGCTCCAGATCCACATATACCACTGTATATTTGGTCTTTCCTTGGATATCTTAAAATCTCAAAACTTGACATATTCAAAACCGCACTCTGCATTTCCCTCTGTAAGCCTGGGTTTCCTTCAGCATCCTCTACCTCAGTAAATGACACCAGTACCACCTCGCTCCACAGTCAAGAGCCTAGGCCCATCTGGGTCCTCCACCTCCCTTATCTCCCACAGTCAGTCTGTTACCCAGTCCTTCAGAACTACTGAACCTACTTCTCTCCACCTGCAGTACCACTTCTAACATCCAGAGCCTTAGGTCAGGGTAAAAATAATAAAAGCTAATAATTACCAAAGGTTTATTATATACTAGGCAAGCACTGTTTTAAAATTTTATGTAAATTCTCTCTCTAATCACCCTATGTATTAGTTCCCTAGAACAGATGTAACAAATTACATTCATTATTAGACTATTGTACAGCACTAGCATTATCTTGCAAAGTGAAACATCAAATACAGTGCATGGCATGATGCCTATCATACAGAAGGTGCACGAAAAATAGTTGAGAATCAATTAATGAGATTGTGTCACCAGCCTCATCGTGAGTCAGCAAAATTCCACATTGCTTAAAGATTGAGCTTTACATTCCCCAACAAAGCATTCGAGACCTTCCGACTCATCATGAGATGTTAAAAAAAAATCTTGGAATGAGAGAATCTTTCTAAGAATGTTTAGAAGTCGTGACAGAAGAAATTAATGAATCTGGCCACATACATATCTAAAAGTTCAGTATAGAAAAATTTCATACACAAGCCTGCAAAAATATTCACAATATATACTACACATACACCAAGTTTCCTAAAGATTTTGGGAGGAAGCAGGCACCTTCATTTATTGTTGTAGGAATATAAACTGGTGAAGATTCTTTGAAGAAATTATAGAAATAAAAATAAAAATATAAATTCATCTCCACTCTGCATTTCACCTCTAGGACACTGTAGATCATCTCTCAGCCATTCACTGCTACACCTTTCACAATAAAAACAGATTGGAAATAACCTACATGCTCACAACAGGAGATGGTTGAATCCACTGTGGTACAACTGTACTATGAAATACCATGAAGCCCTTTTAAAATGAGCCAAGTCTACATGCATGTGTATGGGAGAGGCTAACTCATTTTGTAAACAACAAAAAGAACATATATACATATGCTATATGTGCGGGGGTGTGTGTGTGTGTGTGTGTGTGTGTGTGTGTGTGTAAATAAAAGTAAACCAGAATACTGTAACTATATTTGCCTTTGAGACAACTGTGACACTGAGTACAGGGGTGGAAGGAAGATTTATTTTTCACTGTAAACTTGTCTTTGAATTTATTTTGCCATGTACTTGCCTTGCGTGTGTGGGGGGGGGGTGAGGGAGAGGTGGGGAGAGGGAGCACGGGCGAGCGAGCGAGCATAAGCTAGTTTTCACCTGATTTTCAAACTTGGGCTCGTACTATAACATCTCACAGTGGACAATTCATTGCTTCCCAAACGCACTGAGTATGCTCATGCTGAGTACCTGTGAATGTCTGTGTGAGGGTGAGAGTGACTAATGTTCTATCATCCTTGACTTTCACACTTTCTGCCTATAGAAATCTTGCTCCTCAAAATCTCTTCCGTGCAACCTACCTGGTGTTCTGCGTTGGAATCAACCACTCTTATCTATGCACTCAGAGAATCCCTGTTCATCCTGCTTTGAATTATAGGTATGTTTACAAGTTGGTCACCCTCATTAAATTAGTTCCTAAAGGGCAGTGTGCATCTTGTTGGCCTGTGTTTCCCAAAGTACCTGGAACTCAGCTCTACTGAATGCATGTCATTAACCGAAAAACATCAAGCAGAAGAGTCATCTAGGAAAACCTGTTTCTACGATGACCCAATTTTATAAGGGTGATAGAGAAAAATATGAACTCCAAATACGGAATCTTATTTAGTATGAATATCTAAAAGAGCAAACAAGAGTTCCTCAAGGCTGAAAATAAAGCCAATATTGCATATCAAATAGAATTAGTAAAGAGATGTATGTGAAATGAAAGGATGCTATGCTTCAAACTTATTAGAGATGAGAGAAGAATGAAAGAAAAATAATTTCAGTTACAAGAGAAAAAGATAGCTTTTCTTTCTTGACATTGTTTGGTTCGTGTTTTAGCCAAACACACCAAGCCTGGTCATAAAGTAGGCAAACACTGATTTTTATCATGCAGACAGGCTACTTCTCAGATGGGGGGCCCAACAATTCTCCCCACTTTGCTGCCCTGTCTCTCACCTCTCCCTAACCCACACATGGGAGTGCAATCCCTTCTACTGCTTGACATCTACAATCTTTTCTGAGCAAATTTCCCTAAATCATATTATAAGTTTACTTTTTTTTTAACTACTTACCTTTTGCTGTCATTTGAACCCATTTCCTCTTGTCCTTGGTGACACGGGAGTGTCGAGGGTCACATCACCCTATATGTTTAACTTTCATTTTCCCTAAAGCACTTCGTGGTAATTGACTGATACGATCTTCTATAAACGATAAAACCAGGTTTTTTTAATGCCTCGAGAACATTGCTATTGTGCTTTAGTCTCCCTAAATAGGTACACTGGCCATTTCTATCGGCTTTTTAACAACATGCAATAAAATATGATAAAATAAAAATTAAAAGTGGCAATGACGAAAAGTTCATTTCAACTCACTGTGAGTGCTGTTTCATTATTTCCAGCAGCCAAGTATGCTAAGCCCAAGTAATAGGCAGCTTCTCCTTCCATCTTTTTGTCATTTCCTGAAGTGAAAATGTAGAAAAATTGTTGTGGCTTTAAAGAAATTGATTTATTAAAACAAGCAGAATCTCAGCTTAGTAAGACAGTCGAAAGTTATTTTAACAAAGTGTACACATTTATCTAGAATCCCTGCAACCTCACCATGTACTGATAAAACAAACCCAGGGCTGGCGTTAATACAATTTACCTGGATCACAGATGCTATAGGGCGTTAGCAACACGGTTATGAGGAGCTGTCCTGTATGTGCACGACCCAGTACTATCATTTTGAGATTCAAATGTAATTTCTATACTGGTCCATCATGGCATACATTATGCCATCTCATAGCATATAACGTATTTACATTTAATATACTAAATATAATATATAAATGTAATATACTTACAGAAATCATTAGAGGCACTTATATTTAAGAAGAATGCTATGCTTTTTCTACTTTTGGAAACCTTTGGCTTTCAATGTCACCTAAGTCCTGGGCAATGCAAATGCTGACAGAGCCACTCTAGTTTTTGATATTTAAAAAAGTTAAGTATCCTTAGATTTCTTTGTGATCACTGCATTCCAACCATAACGGATTTCAGCAGGAGCTAGCGATCCTCTATGGTGCACTCACTCTCACCACTCCGTGAATTAGCACTCATGAAGCATGGCTCCATTGGCAGACTGCAAGAAAACAGGTTAACAAATGCTGGTGACAGTATTTCCCCCCTTCTCCAGCAGTTTCACCAACTGCAGAGAATTACACCCTTAAGATCTCACTTCGGCTGAGTTGATGATGCCAGGGATCCAGTCTGGGGAATTTTCACTCTTAAAATTCAGCTGGGCACTATCTCTGGCATAGGTTTATGAGTGCTGGGGTTGGGATGGGACTAGGGGAGGGGAAGATGGGGTAGAAGGAAGACTGTGAAGGAAAGTTGGCCCTTGGCCGATTAAAAGTCAGTTATACGTGATTCATACTTGCTGTGTTAAACGTATAACTACATTAAAGCACTAGCAAGAGCACGGCTGATATAGTATCGTCATTAGCATCTAATTTTATATAAAGGGCGGACTAGCAAAGAGGAGGAGAGAAAAATCTACTGTCGTTGATAGATTTCGAGGCAGCTAATTTACACAGTTGGATCACACCAAATATTCCTTCTAAAATAGTAGTAAGCATGAGAACTTTTCCTGCTTACGAGTTGAGACAAAGTTAAGATAAAGTGAAAGCAATAAAATAATGGAGGAAAATGTCACCGCTAGTAAAGGTGAATGACACATTTACCAAAGGAAAAAAATGACAAAACACTACTTAGATTGTGTAGTTCACGTGGGTTAAATGACACTGGCTTTGCTACCCTAGTCAATAATCGTTTATGTTAAAGAAAACATTATGTTTTTATTTCAGGACTCCAGGGACCCTCCCTTCTTTGGGACTACCTTGCATTTTAGCATACACAAACCTTAAGCAAAACACCTTTTCCTAATTCATGTATTACTTTACCCTGAAATTCCACATAACTTTCCATGTGACTAAAGTCAGCTGCTGAAATTGATCTAAGAGATAACCATTTCTATCAGTGTTTAGCCTTTTGAGAGAAAGTACTACATCACATGCATTCAAAAGCAGTCCGTTCAATGAGATACATCTTTCACTGGGGGTGATTCCTACAGCTATTCCAACTAAAGTCATTAAAAGACCTAACAAGGAGAATAAGCTGTTTACTTTTATTCTTCAGAAAATTGAAATCACACCCAGAAAATCAGTCTTGCTTACCCCAAACAAGCCAACTGTTATTCCAATAGAGCTAACATATCTACAAGCCAAAAAGCTTTAGCTCGACGGCATAACTTCAATCTTTTCTTCTATATGAAAAGGCTACTCTGTTCATAAATTACTATATGGCAATAAAATATCCTTGCATTTCACGAGTAAAAGCTTATGAATATAAGCTCCAAAATTTTCTTTACATTTGATATATATGCAAATGACATAAAATATTAAGGATACGAGCAGCTCTCACAAAAGCATTTTCACTGCTGTCTGTCACTGTGTGTACGAATCACCTGGGGATCCTGCTGGGGATCCTGCTGGGGATCTTGCTAACCTGTAGATTTTGAGCCGGTCCGAAGGCCACACTTTGACAGGCAAGGGTCTAAAACGTGTGGAGTTTTATTTTCCTCTGCCTCCTAACTAAATATTTATCATATCTTCCCTATTACCTGACAATGAGAAATTTATCAACAATGAAAAGTTATAAGAATATTATGACCTGAAACACACACACACACACACACACACACACACACACACACTTCGTGAATGACCTTACCTTGTCATTACAGGTTCATTGTTTTATAACACTACTCCCAGAGGGTTGTAATTTTGGAGATAAAGCTTTCAAGAAACTAATGGATTTCTTGTTGTCAGCACTAAGGCACCTCTATTTTACAGTGAAATTGAAAAGTACATTGATGGCATTTGTTGTTGCATTTCACAGAAAATAATCACCCAAACACTTGATTTTTATGTCGCTCTTGGGAGGAGCAGAGTCTTCCCATTAAAGAAAGCAACATGAGAGTGTTTCTTTCCACCTACCTTCTTTAGCTATCTCAGAAGCTTTTATTAGAATACGGATGGCCTGCTTGTATTCTTTATTTTCCAGCATTTTGTCTGCGAGTAACCGGTAAGTCCTCAGGAGACTCTCGCAAGCCAACAGGTTGAGAAAGCGGCCTGTCTCGTCCTTCCACACCCGCCCTTGCGTCAGCTGATGGAACTCTTCATAATGCTCAGCAGCTTCTAGAAGCTGATCTGAAGAACAAAAGCCATTCGTAAATATAAACCCAGGCCAAAACATATTTCTAAGAATTTTACGTACACGTTATATTTTGCTATTAAAGGGGTAGGGGGAGAGCCATGAAATACAGTCAAGGATTTCTAAGGCTGGAGGACTTAAGCTGGAAAACAAGCCATCTCCATTTGGACATGGTTTTGGATGGCCACCTGCTAGAGGGATGTCCTTTGGCTGGGAGAATTGACCAGAATGACATACGTTTAGAGACAGTGTGAAAGCCCAGTGATTATTATTAACAACAATCATATTTATTATTATATATACAAAGCTTTGTATGAATTTTATATGAAATTCTCACTGAATCTTTAAAAGAGTCCTGTGGAACAGGGATCATGATGATTCCATTTTACAGAGGAGAAAGTGTTTTGCCTGCGATTGTCGGTCTGAGGGTTGGCAGAGCCAGGCGGTCCGACGCCAGGGCTCGCACTGCCCGCGGACCACACAGCTTTCCCAACGGACAGTGTTCTCCACTCGGTGAGAACTGGGTGGCGGCAGGAGATCTGACTTCGGGTGCTGAACGAACACGAAACGCAATACACTGATGACGTGTTATTGGATTGTACCTTTGAAACTTATATCATTTTATTCACCAATGTCACTCCAATCAATTTAATAAAAAAGAAGAATTTGGGCATCCTGGGAAAGATGCATCAGTAATAGATTTCAAATTCAAATATTATGGGTCTTTAAATGACGAGTCAAAGTCTGATCGAATTTTCTAAGCAGGCGTGCGTCCACTCTGTTTAGTTTTGAGTAATTAAAAGGTAACTTAACTGCCTTTCTGGATCGTATTTTATAATATAGTCCAGAATATGTCTTCTTAAAGCCAAACTCTAAATTAGTTTTACGTCATTTCCTTTCTTGACATAAGAGCAAGACTATTTCCAGAAGCGCAGCTTGCAGCTCCACGCCCTAAGTTGTATTTTACTTGTGGACACATTCACGGTATCCTGTAATGCAAACACTTTTCTGTGGTATTGGAGTTGCCAAGTTGGAATGAACTGGAAAAGCACTTCTATCTATCTAGGCCTTTTGGCAGCAGCGGCTAAGAGAGAGTGCAGGCTCCAAGCGGGCTCCAAGCGGGCTCCAGGCTTAGGCTTATTAATTAAGTTCTGTGGTTGAGTTTAATGCTTCTGCAAAATAGGGTAATAGTGTAACTATTAAAGGTGTTATTGTGAGGAATAAGTTAACACATGTTCAACATCTGATGCAGAATGAGTGCTCAACAAACACAGTAAAACATAATTGAGTCCTTATAACAATATTATCATGACTGATTAAATTAACCTATGCGGGTCATATCGGGCTCAATACGGTGCCTCAAATGAGATTCATTGGATATTACAGGTTGGATATTACAGGACAGTACAGCCATGACTACTGTATGTAGTTTCCCCCTATTTTTGCACTGAATTTGTTATCAACATTTGTATTGAAGTATTAAAGAATGCACACATAAAGAAGAATACTACTCACAGAGAAACACAACAGAAGCGGCTAATCAGCAAATAATCTGTATGAACTTCAGCGAAGACGTGCCACACACTGAGCAGAAGGAGGGTGTATCGGCAAAGACACACACATAGAAGGGAATGTGCACTGCGGAGATGTTTATAAACTTGTGTTCTGAAATTTTCTCATGATAAAATACTACAAAGCCATAAATATGGACTGGTGTTTTTGATAAGGGAAAATATTGGAAAACATCAGAACACATTTACAAAGCATTATCAGTGTTACATGGGTGATAGATGGTTTCTTTTCTGCTTTTCCTTCTGATTATTGTCATTTTCCAGTGTTTCTATCATCAAAATATGTTCATTTTGCAATAAAAAATATACGAGAAACCATTTTACAAATGATGCCAATCCTTTTTCATTTTTATACAAATATTCAGGGTTGAAGTTCACTGCTCTAATCTATCTTTACATTTAACCAACAATTTTTCCTTACCTCCCACAAAAGCAAGCATAGTTTGTCATCTCTCTCCTGTAGTACCTCTCATCAGAAACACCTTTCTCCAAATACCCATGACCCTCATTTTTTAAAAACCTCGAATGGAGCGTTGACATATATGTGCATTGTGTTTCCTCTGTCAACTATATTTCTGCCTATACAGTATAGCTCTGCATCCCTAGAAAGATGTATACCAGAGTTCTTTTTTTTTTTTCTGTCCAGCATCTGTCTATTCATAAAGTACAGATACATATTTCTCTTTGGCCATATGAATAGGAAAGGGTGGTTACGAAGAACTGTGAGTATACCAGTGAGTCCCAGAAAAAATTGGAAACACAAGAGACTAAGAAAGACATCGGTGTCACACGGTAACCAGAAGGAAGAGGGTCCAAAGGCATGTTATAAAATAACAGATTCATTAGGGATTCCAGAAGGAAAGCCAGCGGAGGGGACTCTGGGTAATCCACCTCCCTACAGTGAGATGCAGATGAGGCCCAGTGAAGTAAATAAAACATAAGAATTGACAGCCATGTCCAAGATTCGATTTACATGGGGCAGAAAGGGGAGGCTGGAGGAGGGAGGGTAAGGACAGGTGGAGGAAATGGGGAAGGTGGGAAGAGTGAAGAATGGGTGGGGGGATGTGTCCTGGTATCCCATATAAGCCAGATTTCCCTCTATGCTACTGACGCCATTGGGCATACTGGACAGGCTGTCTAAGCAGGAATGATGTAAGGGAGGTTTTTGGGGACACTGGAGTCAGTTGACTACTACAGAATGTGGCCTTGGAGCTATTGGGATATAGTTTTTTAGTTGTTTTTGATTTTTGCTAGGGCTTTGGCTTCGTATCAGTGTGCTGCTTAGCTCATGGTTATTGGCCAAGGTTCAGCTCTCCAAAGGGTCTAGGTGTACTCTCCCACGAGGAAGGGTCATGGTCCAAGATGCTCAGGTGGAAGCTCACAGGAAACTATTCTTCATTGGGTGCTAGTCAAAATGGGATGCTTTTCCACATACTATCTTACTTAACCTTTTAAAAACTGGTGAAGTAAATAGTACTTTTACACTACAGAGGAAGCGGAGGCTCTCAAGGGTTAAATGACTCAAATAGCTAAAAAGTGGTGTTTGGAATTTAAACCCAGGTCCTTTTTTATTTAAATCATACAGCTTTGTTCCACCTTATCAGGTCCTAGTCAACATACCAAGAGTTAGGAATTTTAGGTGAAGGAAGTTACATTCTCCAGACATAAATCTCTTAAGATAAAACTAAGGCTTAAATTACGTGATTTCTAATCTCTTCCAGTTCCATAACTCTGACTCTGCTCAGGCAATCCAAGTAACCTCTAACACAAAAGCACAGAAACTGCCCTGATGTGCCTCTGACGGTCTTTCTGAAGGAGTCTTACGTACAACCAGCTGTGCACCAGTCATCTAAATTCTCTACTTCTGTGACATCTGCAGGGCCACCTGGAATTCCTCGGGTGCCTCAGACTTAGTCGTCTGTGGCCAAATCTAGCTGTTCACGGTTCTACTTCCCCTTCCTTAACCACTTTGCCGCAGATGAGGTCACTGGGACTCTGATCGGTGCTATGTTTGACCAAGGTTCCTGAATAGAAAAACAAGAGTTTTCCAGTCTTCTCAGATGCAGGGATTCATTTTTAAAGTTATTTGAAAACAAATAGGTTCGTAAATAAGCCAGTGAGGATTGGATCCAAATGACCATAAATACACAAACACCTTGGTTATAATTTCTGAAGGCTGGTTAGAATTTGAAGGTTCATATTATAAAATTGTATAATATTTGATTTAAAAATATTAAACTATACGTCTATACTATAAAGGGAGCATAATAATTTAAATATGCAATTATTTCCCTTTCAGCATGATTAATGATGATATGATTTCCATCCAATTTATATTTCCATCCAACTGTGAATAGGATTTCAAAAATTTTATTACTTTCTGAGTAAAGAATCTGATATTAAGACTAGATATTTATTAAGATGTAATACATCCTGTTTTTAAATTTAAATTTAATATACCTGAGAGAAATGCCATAAGATAAGTTTAACAAAGCTAAATATAAATATAAATGAAGATTATGAACCAGATTTTCCAATTTGGCGCACGGCATCCATGTATAACCTCTTCAAAGTGTTCCTCTATAGTTTACCTTTTGTAATCGAATACAATATACCAGAACCAGGTAAGACCTCCGATTCCACCATCTCATTGAAGGACAAGTGTACAGATAACTGTCCTTTTCTGGAATTATCAAGTGCAAACATTATTTCCCATTGAGGAAAAGAGCAGAGAGAAGAATTATTACACCAAAATGTCACAAAAATAAAAGTTAACTGAAAGCAATACAGAAAAGCGAAGCCCTCGAGAATATTCGTAGATGGTAAAGGTCTCCTGAGGGGATATGAGCTCTACCGTGTTGCACCAGGAATTACTGGCAAATCTTCATCATCACTACAAGCAACAAGGATCACAAGAGTAACCACCATAAGGAAGATATACCAGTTATTGCTCACTTAGGTGCCTGGAATGCATGGTTCTATGCTCAACAAAAGTCCAGAGAGTCCACTAACATTTCAAGAGACTCAGGAAGAAAATGGAGCCAGAATGTTTTGTTGGAGGGACAGGAGTGGCCTTCCACCAATACGTAAGCCATCGATTCATCTCACTAATACGAGGTAGTACCCGAAAGCACACCTGAGGAGACACACTGTGAGCAGCTGTGTAAAACAAGAGAACCAGGCGGGGAAGAAGTAGTTTACGCGTCAAGTTATTGTCCCCCCCCCCCGAACAATTATATGATATCTACATAAACAATAAAAGGTTGGCATCTATTTGCAGTTTTTCATATAGAGGAGAGTACACTTTTAAAATAAAACTACTAGAGAAGAGTTTCATTTTACCTAAAGCTCACACAAACAAGAAATTCATCCATTTATTTAAAAATATAAACAAAACCCACACAATGTTGTAAACTGCAAAATTGCTTGGCAGGATGTTAAAACAAACACTATGTAGAGAAAATAAGATTTTATATATTTGAGTATTATCCAAATTGTTGCTTGCCCCTCTTCCCTGCACGACATCTCTGAAAGTTTATAGATTTTGTTGTATCACAGCAGATGTCTAGAACAAATATTAAGCAAAGGAGAATGTATATGATCTCTCCCATTTTAGTTTTTTTTTTAAAGTAGGAAGATTGACTAGATATTAACACAAATGGGTTTAAATGTGAAGCTGCCATAAAAGCAGGAACATAAATGTAATTCTCCCAGCCGCTATTTTGATGCACATTTTTGATTCCATGAATATTTTATGAAATGGCCCAAACTAAAGCCATATAACATTCCTGCATTACTGATGCTTGCGCCCGTAAGCTACGAACATTAGCGGCATGATTGAGTGCATTAAAATGAACTCATTCAGCAGTGCATTGATTACTTGAAGGGGGAGGGAAAAGAAAAAGAAAAAAATAAAATAAAGAAGTTGCTCCACTTAAGTAAACAGCACAGAAATCTGAAGTTTGCAATACAAGAAGGGCAAAACCAAGTTTTAATAAAATAAAATTTCATAAATAAAGTGGGACTCTGTCTAGCCCTGACATTCATTAGGCAAGGTGTTAATTATATCCAAAGATGGCTCCTGGTGTTGTTCAGGTAATTTCAAATGTCACAATCTCTAAGACACACAGACTGGTCTGCTTTAGCTCCATGCATCAGCAGTTCTGAAAGTAGCTAATTATTTCCTTTTCTATCAACTTGTACATTTTCCAGTAAAAATAATGCCACAGAAATAATTGCACAAAAATAATTTGACAGATCCATAGGCCTACTTACTTCTTCAGCAGCACCAGTATCAGTCTGCTGGTAGCACAGTCTTAAGCATATTTAGTTCTAAATTGTGTACATTTGTTCAGAAATTTAGGAAAATATTCCACTTTAGTTTAAAACAACAACCTAAAGGAACAATAAAGCTTTATGTCTATTATATTTTAATCTAGAGTTACTGGACATCATTGGTATTAAGTTACTGGTTTGTACAATGTAGACATAAAATCTGCTAGAAGCAATACTGAACAGTGGCAAAAAGAGAAAAATGCTATCGCCCTTTTGTAAAAATGAAAGAGATTGCTTTCCATTTCGGTTTAACTGCATGAACAATTTATATTATCTTTAGGTTTTTACATTCAATTGTGATAATTGTAATGGCATTATACGTGCAGAAATAGTTAAGGGCCTGTCACACTTCCCAGTGGAAACTATCATTTTCAAGGCTTCCCTCTTGTCAGACCCACTGCACACCACTGCAAAATGGATCACTGGAAAACAAAGATTTTCTTCTGTATCTCAACAGCATCCCTAATCAACTGGGAAGAGAATGTGCCCTTAACTTTTGGAGCTACTTTGGGATACTCAGAAAAAATTTAAGAGGCTATTTAAAAAATGAAATCCTCTCATTATCATTTTAAGCGAAGATTTCAGTCGGCACTCTAGGAATACTACCGCACCCCTGCTAATGAGTATGGGTCACTGAGGTGGACGACGGAAAGGGTCCCAGGAAGACTGGTGTGAGAGAAACTCCACAAGGCCTTTACCACTGATGTGGGCAATGCTAGTAGCTTAGTCTTTCAAATCCAGAAGAATTGCCTGGATCTCTAAAACAGTCTAGAGGAACTGTTATTGTTGTTGTTTGTGATTTTAGATAGCTGAATTGTGGTCAGTGATGGAAACGGTATATAAGCTTGACTGCTCCATGTTACAATAAACCCCAGATGGTTCGTTTCTATCTGAGTTCTATAATCTCTAAGGATTAAGCATTAGGCAGCTTTGCTCTTAAATGTTCATAATTAGAAGTACTGAAATTATTCAATTTTTAAAAATGTAAAGCATTTGTATAACGTATAAACAACAGGAAATTAATACTAGCCATTATAAACCTTGTAGAGCTAGTAGAGTTCACTATTTTCCTCATATTGTTTTACTTTAATGGTTTCTACCTCATCTTAAAATACTAAGTAAAAAGTGTCAACAAGCATAAAAGTCTGAGGAGAAATCAAGTTAATATTGACATTAGATCAACTAATGAATTATATTGCTCTGGACTTAATCAATAATGTAATTCTTACTTGAATTACATTTTGCTCATGATTTTAATGTTCTGATTATGTGTATATATTTACATGAATAAAGAGAAAGGTATAGGAGAACATTTTGCAATTATCAGTATTGATGAACTTATGGAAGATGGAGGTGAGTGAAGAGAGTGCTAACTTTTTCCTTGTACATCACGGTTTTGCTTGACAATAAGTATGCACTATTTTGGATAGTACAAAAAACTAACAGGTGTGGAGGGAGAAAATAACATTAGTTGAGCACCTATCATGTGCCAAGCACGATAGTAGCTACTAGATTTATTTGTTAGTATCTACATTTTAGAGATGAGGAAAATGAACCTCAGGGGTCCTATTGCCCAAATTCACGTACCGATGCCCAAGACTATGAGGATTTACTTCCTTCAGGTGACCCTTTTTTAGAAACTGTGTCCAATGTTTGACTTAAAGGCAGAGGCCAAGTTCGAACCTAAACATCATGATATAACCAGACCATTCACATCCTTTCTTGAAGGGTTCTGTTACAAAGATAACAATACCGACTTCGGGGTGTGGCCGGAAGGGGCGTTAAAACAGCTGTGTTGACACTATACAGAGTGTCACATTCATGCCATGTTATCTATTATTTTTCCAGATTTTCCAGGTTTGGAGCAATTCTAGATGGGCCTGTTACATGGAATGCCTTAAAACCTAAAAATATTGCAAAACGGTGCCACTTACTCAAAGTAAGAGCCATTGAGGCACTAGCTAGAAACAGTACACTTCATTCAACACCTTCCACTCCTGGTCGGTGGTACCACCGAAGAGAGATTTCTGTGGCAGTGCCTCATCTCAGACCATCGGAGGAAACACTGCCCTCCGGAGCAGTTTATTCGGTGAGGCAAAACCCATAGGCTCAGCCCAGCTATTCAAGGCCTCCTTGCAAAGCTTTGCAAAAAAAAAAAAAAAAAAAAAAAAAAAACCCACTGTAGAGCAGGCACCTCTGAATGAGGCTTCCTCTCCACACTGTTCGCTAAGCAGTAAATAATTAAAACACCCTGAAAAAGACAGGTAAAATACATGCAGCCATGCCAGTAACACAGACATGAAAGAGAAGGGGAAGAAATTGAATTTTAAAAAAAGGCAATGAAATAATTCATTTGAAGCTCTAATAAAGTTTCATTTGCAGTCTTGTTTAAAGATATATCAGACTTTAGGGATGTAACCTAATTACATTTTTATTCTAAGTTCCATTCGAAGATCTCGGACTTTGATTCTGTAACACGGCTCAAACATGGAATAATTTTCTCGTGGCTATCAATACTTTAAAAGGATCTCTTGATTAAATACTGTAAGGTTTTATGAACATGTACACATAGCAGATGGAGAATAAACTGACATTCCTCGAAAAGTGACAATTAATTTATACAGAAAAAGCAATGCTATTTCACTTAACTTTTGGGGGAAAAAACCTTTTTCATTAAATTCACTTTTATTAAAATATAAAGTAATGTTTCTAGTACTGATCTAGACAAATGCATCTTAGAAGATCTATACTAGGACCCACTTTCTAAATCCATTCTTGGAATTTACTCTGAAAATGAAGTGCTAGAAGTAAGCCTTGCGATCAGGCAGAGATTAAGGGAGATGCTTTCACCAGGCCTGTGGTTAGCCCGGCAGCCTTAGAGACGGTTGGGTATGTGAGAGCAATCGACGTTCCTTTTGGATTGACTTTATTTCACACTGACACTAGGAAACCTGAATGTAATAACGTGCTTGCTCTTCCAGAGAATCTTTTTGGGAAAGTTTCCTTCAATGGGACTTTTAAGGTGTACATTTAGAAGCAGTTTAAAAGTCTGGGGAAGAAACAAATAGGATTTTTTTTTTTTAACTATTAAGAGGGAAAAAACGTTTTTAATGCACTTGTGCAGTTGTGCCAGAGGAAAGGATACTGGGACTTAGACACTTCAGCAAGAAAGCCTGCAGAGGGTTTGAGTCGTGATGCAGCCACGACCACGAGGAGGTTTTGTTGGCGTTGTTTCTGTTGGTTTTTTCATCCTCGAAATATCCACAGTGCCCACCGATGAACCCATTTTCAAGGATAAAGATTGAGTGAGATGCCCTTTGTCGGTTCAAGTGCTATTTTCTCTTGAAATATTCTGGATGTAACGAAGGCTTCATTGTTACACATTTTTAAAAAATATAGCAATTTAAATAGAAAATAAGCGTCACGTAAAACTAAAAATAAACAAACTATGCTCGTCAAGATCTATTAACAGTAAATAATAAAGACGTTATTGTCTCATCACTGTTTGTTGCATGAATAAAATACTAGGTTTAGAAAGACAAAAGAAAATTTTAAGGTTCACTAGATTGAAGGTGACCAATGTATCCAGGTTTGCACGAGACTTTTCTGGTTTAAACACCAAAATTCTCAACTCCTGGGAACTCCCGTCGTCCCAGGCAAACCCAGATGAGAAGTTGCCCTAACACAGACCCAAATTACAAAAGAATTTAAAATATATAAAACACAAAAGTGATATTTAGCAAAAGTATAATGCCATATTTATTTTACTTATTTTAAGGCAAAATATTTTATCAGCATGAATGAAACACTATGGGGGAAAATGTTAAAAATTATGGTCAGGTATCATTCTACCCTTTCTATATCCATGCATAATTTTTACACAGTTGCAAAAAGAGTAGTATAATTTTTCTGCTTATCTAAACTATCTTATTAGAACTACTTTCCATATTTCTAGACGTAAAATTAATAGAAAAAGGTGTATGGAAAATTTTATGGTTGCAATGTATTGTCATATTTCTTTCCAAAACCATTTAAATGATTTAAATTATCACCAGCAATACACATCGGTATTACTTTAAGGAGCCGCGATTGTTTTTTTGTTTTTTGTTTTTTCGCATTTCAATAAGTATTAAATGGTATTTCATAATAATTTGAGTTGATTTTTAGAGAAGGTGGTTGTATTCCTGTAAATTCGTTATATATCATAGTTCCTCTTGGCAAATTTCCTCTTTGTATCCTCTTTCCATTAAATTACAGTCACCTTAACATTTTCTTACACGTTGATGTATATTTCACATAGAAGACAACTACTGATTCTTTGTTATATATGCTGCATGAAGTTATTTTTTTTCCTCCATCCCCCTGCCCTGTATCTGAAACCAGACGCTGTTTCTTCTGCCATCATGTCTGCAATTCATCCTTCCTTTCCATCGTGTTCGCTGACACTCCAGCCTACCCTCCTCGTCAGTCTTAATGTCTCCGAAATCTTCCCTTGCTTCTAGTTGCCCCATTCCAGGTTTTCCCACCCACGATTACTGAACAGCCCAATTCACACGTGGATTTAAATTCATGACCAAAAGCCTTATTATGAAGCACCCGGACCTGCTTGTCCCCACTTACTCAGTTTGCTGATCATTTTCTATTTGCTCTCGAATCTGGAAGGCCCTTTACACTATATTAGTTTTCATGGACTTAGTTTTCTTAGAGAACCATCCTTTAAATGCATAATCTGGAAAGGCTAAAATGGTGGTAGAGATTAAGTCATGAGGGGCCATGTCACTAGTAGCCATTGATGAAACGAGATTCTCACTGAACACGACATGGGAACCTTGCATGGGGTAGGGCTGGGTAAAGGACCGTGAAGGCAAATGGCTGAGCAAGTTGGCAAATGACAGAGGACATAGAAAAGGAGACGATTTTTAATTTATAATCGTGTCAGGGTTAGATTTATTTCGGGGTCTTTTAACTTTAATAAAAATAAATCAAGAAGAAACAACCCCAAAAAGTCAGCTTTCTGAGGCCTCTGAGTAAACCTTGCCGTAGGGAGGCAGTGTCAGACGGTGAGACACTGACCCTGAGGCCTGAAGACACGGGGTCCAGTCTTGGCTCGGACAAGCTTTAGTTGTCATTTCACCTCTCAGAATCCTATTTTATGCAAATCTAAAGTGGGGATTTGATCCTGAGCTTTCACCCTACTGCAACTCTCCCTGCCGCCTTTAAGTGATTCGCACACCCTGGGAAGGTCAGGGGATGGTGAAAACAGACAGCAGCATGGACACAGGCCTCCGTGCCAAGCAGAACACCAGACACGTCACTTAATTAATGGTCAGAACGGTTCTCTGAAGTGCTACAATTGATTTTTCTTTTACATAATAAAAAGTAGCATAAAGAGGTTAATTTTCGGCCCCACCTCTGCTTTTCATAAACTGACATTTTTCTCTGCTTAATCACTAAAGAAGTTGCCGGAGTTTTTAAGAACTGATCGTCCAATGGCCATGTAAGCAGCCTAGAAATCAGAGCTGGAAGTGAACTAAGAGCAAAGCGCGTCTGCTCGCACTCCTTCATTTCAGAGACGAGAGAAGGAAGCTCTACGACGATGGCATAACTTACCTAGAGTCACACAGTTAACCAGCAAATGGAAGTGAAAAGAGAATCTGAGTTTATTGTCCAACCTGACAGTTTCGCCTCTGTTAGACTATCGCTAGCCGGATGCTCAAACGTCGTGCTGGGTTAAGTAACTAAACCAATATAGTCATTCAACATCTACCAACTACCACTAATTGAACCCCTGTGTATGAATGTGCAGGTTTCCAATTTATATCTCGATTTAAAGCTTTTGTCTCCTACTTCTAATACCCCTGTCGACTTCAGCTTCCCTTGCTATCTGAAAACCAATCAATAATTCACATCCCCCCACTTTTCTACTTCATTAATAATGTGATTAGATCTAAATAGTTCTTTAATCATCATCATTATTTCTTACCAACTGTAAAAACCTTCTGTCCTTTCCAATTCCTTTTAAGTCAATGGAATTTTTTAAATTAGCTAGTTTTTCCCTCAATTAAAAAACAACACATGCACCAAGTAACCGACTCTAGCAGTGCGGAAGGGCACGTAATGCAAAATACATCTCCCTTCATCCTACCTCATCAACACGTTTCTCCAGAGGCCGCCTCAGTTGAGATTTGTTTATTTGATGGGTTTTAAATCCTCTCAACAGCGTTTACATCTCTATTAATTTTTAATAAAATGAAAGAGAAAATAAAATACCACACTAAAAACTGATATATCCTTTGCATTTCTTTTAGTTATTAAGGTTGTTTTTCTAATAAAATGGTGAATGTTATTCCATGACAAATAAGAAATTACCATGAAATTTATATCAATTTTGATGTGGCATCTTTGAAGATATTACTATATTTAAACTTTTTTTTTTTTGAGAACTAAATACCACAAAGATAAACTTCATTCCAAATGCTGAAGGATAACAATTTTCCCCAAATGAAGCCACATTTATAACGAAAGAAAAAGCCAAAACTCTAGGAAAAGATTGTTTATATGAGATATTAAGGAGGTTTTAAAAATCTCCTTATATTATTTTAGGTAGTATTTAGTTCACCACCACCCTACATTAATGTTTTATAAAGTCAGAGTTTTATAAAAGGAACATTACATTCTTCATTTGTCAAATCATATCATTCCACCAATATTATATTTCCTCCCCACTCCCCCACCCCCGCCCCGAAAGAACATCTTTTTTTTTGTAGTTAAGGAAAATCGGAAAATCACGGACACCGTATTGAATGCCGAACTAGTTTCCAGGGGCTGCCGTAACAAAGTACCACGAACCGGGCAGCTTGATAGCAGAATCCACTCTCTCACACTGCTGGAGGCTGGAAGTCTGAGATCAAGGGGTCAGCTGAGGTGGTTCCTTCGGAGGACTGCGAAGGAGGAGCATCTGTTGGGCGCCTCCCTCCTAGATTTTGGAAATGTCAGGTGTTCCTTGGCTTGCAGATGGTGTTCTCTCTCTGTCTTCACATCACCTTTCCTGCGTACGTGTCTGTCTCTGTGCCCAATTTCCTTCTTTTTATGAGGACACCCTGGGATTAGGGCTCACCCTAGTGACCACATCTTATCTTGATCCATCTGCAAAGACCCTGTTCAATTAGATCACACTTACAGGTACTAGAGATTAAGAGTTCAACATCTTTGTGGGGTCCACAATTCAACCCATAAGAAATATGATTGGAAATTTTCTCTTAAATGAGAAAACAAAAAGGACCGGCAACGTATAGTTGTCCTTTCGTAGCAGCGTGGTTACGAAAAGCTATCGGCACCAAAACGGGAGAAGCAGAACAAAGCCAGGGCTGCACACGTGACTCCACGACAAGAGACTGTGGGCTGGGTATGTAAGGCTTACCCCACCAAGCGAAGAGGTCATCAGAATCACAGACATGGTTACAGGTGACGTGCATCTGCAACCTCGAGCCCTTGGCAAATCCGAGGCCAAGGCCGACAGGAGATAGGGCAGAAGGATCAGGCTGCGTGTGAGAGCAGTCCTGAGAGGCTTCATTACAGGAGGCCTTCATATGGAAATATAAGAACTGGGCTGTATGGCGGTGCCTCCCACTGACCTAATGCCCAGGCTAATGAACAGGGAGAACGACATTTCCCTCGCACACAGGGCTTGGGCTTCGTGGAGCGGACGCAGTCGCTGGAAAGGCTGTGGTGAGATTAATGTTTGTTTTCCTTGCATTTCCTATACCCCTCAATTAGGAACAGTCTATTTAGTCCTGGTATTTAGAGGCAAGCAGAGTGGACGGTCCACCCTCGGCTCTGTTTTCTGGCCATGCGGAGCTGGTAGAACCCCGTTTCCGCCTGGAGTTGGGGGTCAGTTGTAGGAACAGCACCTCGCCCAAGTCCAGTATCTCGCAGGCATTCTTCCAGGACTGAGTTTGATCCTCCCTTACTTTAACTACTGGATCTCTTCTACTTTGATCAGTTCTTGAAAACATACTGAACATGTGGGGTAGAAGCCCCTTTAGAAGCGTAGAGTCCTGGACCTAGCTTTGTCCTAGCTCTTAAAGAACAGGACTTCTGTGTCCATAATCTCTTTATGTTAACATCCTTCTTTATGCAGAACTTAAAGATTTAAAAGGTAGGGGTTAACTTGACCAGCACCTGATCCCTGTAGGCTGGTTTCGTAGAAAATAAGATGGGTTCTAAAAAACGTTCCAAGGAAACTAGTTAGGCTCAGAACTTTTAAGGAAGTCAGTTCTGACCTTTAACAAAGGCTTGGCCTCCAGGCCCTCTTTCCTGATGGGAAGAGGTTGGTGCTCGCCACACTGTGAAGGCCTGAGTGACAAATACTGCCATTTGTATTGCTATGTTGCTATACCCCGTGGCTGCAGCCAAAGGCAGAGACCTCAGCCCCCATGCCTCTCTCTCCCTCTCCTGTGCTGATCATGCAGGGGAGAGGAGGTGCTACCTTAAATCATGGATGCTGAGCTGGCAGGATAAGGCTTGTATCAAGGCTCTGCCATGTCATATTGCTATTGTGTCTGGCCTCCAATCACACCAGGAGTTGGACAATACTTCCCTAAACATACAGCATCCAATGAAAGGGCCGTGGGAGACCCGCGCACCTGCCACGGCTCCCGTTTCTGGGAGCTCTCTCCGAGCAGTGCTGTTCCGGCAGGCCTGCTGTGAGTGCTGCTGACCAATTACCTTGTTAGCATGGCAGTTGTCCCAGCCAACTGGGCGTCCATCCAAGCCCATACCATAGCCTTCTGGAAGCAAGTCAGGGAACAGTAAGTTAAAGTAAGAGAGGATCAAATCTCTGTCGGGGAAAAATAGATGAAAGACCAGCATTGGCATGGAGAGAGTCTGCCGGCGGTGCTGTGGCCAGACTTCAGGACAGCCGGTATATGCATGCGAGTCATTCCTGTGTGTCTTTACGACACTCCCCTGCTACTGGTGCCTTCTGGCCTCTGGAAAACCACACTGAGATGTGCTATTTAGAATGTGCCCATGTCAGCAATAATTCTGAGACCTGAACTGAGCAAGCCACCCAGGGTTACTCTTGCCTTCCTTCCGAAGTTCCCCAGTCATTGGGAGAATTTCGGATCAATACTGTAGATCTGAGTTGGCCTTTACGCAATCCCTGTGCTAAAGTCACAGGTGGTGGCTTTCTGAACTGGGTGGTGTGTACCTCCCTAGCTGTTCCTACAGTGGTCTTCCCCTGCCTGTCTCAGTGAGCACGATCAGTCTCCTGGGGCTTATTTCTAATCCTCCTCCTCTCCCACAGGCAATTCTAGACTCAAAGCCCAAGTGGGTTGAATAGAATCGGTTGCTAACAGAGTGAGAGAAGATACTTACAAGCCACCCACTGGAATTGAGAAGGAGAGAGGACAGAAAAACAACAACAACAACAACAACAACAATAACAACAACAACAAAATGGAGAAATTAAGGGTTAAAGTTAGCAGAGATTGATCCCTCCAGGCTAGCCTTTCAGAAAAGAGCCTGGCCTTCTGCAAGTCTCTATGAAAACCAGCTACTCCTCAGTGCTAAGTCCATTAATTTGATCAAAAGCAAGGTTTGGACCCGGATTCTAAATCATTGGGAGGGGCAGAGGGAAAGGAGCTGGTATTTGCTCAACTGTGAATGCTGATGCGCCCGACCCTGCCCAAGTGTGCCAGTCCCCAGGAAAGCTGCAGCTGGAAAGTTTAAACCTGAGCCCCTTGCCCAGGCCAGGGAAGGGGCTGGTGCTGGACTCAGCTACTAATGCTGACCTGGCGGGAAAGGACAGAGCGAAGGTTCTGCCTCATCACCACGCTGCTATCACCGTGGCCAGATCATACCAGGGAAGGGCAGTGCTTCCCTACTCATGTCTATTGAAAAGCTCCCTCTCCCCCTCGGTCTGCCTTCTGGCCCTGCTGGGCCTCTGCAGGCTGCCCTAGAATGAACGGGCGCATCCACCACTCCAGGGGCGGAGAGCTTTCTCCGACGCTCTGCGGATGTGGCGTGAATGTTCTCTGCCCTTTTGCCCCGTTTGACTGATAAGATCCTTACAGATAGGTCACAATTCTGACGGAAGACGCAGTCACTGATTTGCTACGACTGTTTGTCAGTCTGTAACTACTCCGTGCCTGCCACCCCAGCTCCAGTCAAGTTATCTGACCTGAAGCATGAGACCACCAGTCCTGGAATCGATGGAAACCAGGCCACACTGCACACGGGGGTCCCATCTTTAGCTGCGGTGGGGATCCGAACCTGTCAGCTGTGCTTGACTCTGGCCAGAGGCTCTGGGTGGGGCGCTGGTCTCGTACGTGCCAGCGGGCTGAGCACTGGCCCGGATCGCACCCAGGTGCCTGGTCCCTGTGACTATCACTTCTGCCCATGTTCATTTGCTCTATAGTTCCCCGAGGATGCTGGAGCCATGCCCTGGACCACAGCCTGCTTGGTGGGGCCCCGACAACCTGCCTTTTGCCATCTGCCGGCTGGTATCCTGCTTTAACCTGAATGGGCACCCCTGGAATCAGAGTGCTGCCACCTGCCCCTGAGCACAGCTGCCGCCGAGCTGCTACCGTGGGGCCTCCATTAGCTTGTCTAGACCGATCAGGTCAGATATGCGGAAGCTACACCATTGTCACCTCAGGAGGAACCCTCCAGCCAGGTGAGTCCCTATTCCACTCTAGCCACATATTCTTGACGGTCCTAGTCTACCCTCCTCGTGAAAATTCTACCCTGAATTACAAAAGCTGCACAGATAATTTTCACTCTGCCACATACTGAAAACACGCAAAGGCAATCTCTAGAATTTCCATCAACACCAACTCAGTAACTTTATCCACCAGGCAATAACGGCATGATTCTTAGGGCCCATGGACTGATTAAGGACATAGAAAAATAATTTAGATCTGACAGAGAGTAGTTGCGAAACCATACAACATAACCTAACAAAACTAATTTCATAGTCAAAACACTCTATTTGCTATGGAATGAGGGTGCATTTTATTATGCTGTGCGGTAGGACATCCATGTTTGAGCAAGCCAAGGATCTGCTCTCCCAGCGCCCTGATCACATCTCCCGAACTCATCCTCACTCTCGGCCGCTAAAATGATGTGGGCGACCATGGAGCCAGGGCTACTAAGCTTAGGATTTGTAGACGCTCCAATATTTGTTGAACAAGTAAATGGATAAATGAGTGAATGAATAAAGACAGCACTGAATAAATCCTCCAAGAGAAATACACTGAGAAATTTTTTAAAAATCAGAAGAAAGAAATTGGGAGGGAGTTGTCTAACAGGCATTGAGTTTCAATTTTGGAAGAGAATAAAGTTCTGGAGACTGGGCGCACAACGATGTGAATATACTTAACACAACTGTTGTGTACACTTAGAAATAGTTAAGATGGTAAATTTTGTTATGCAGTTTTTTTTACAATAAAAAATTTTAGGAAATCATGCCAAATATTAGAAATCAGAAATAAAATTTTTAGAAAAATTCCAAGTATATACCTATTATAGCCATCTAAATCTCACTGAGGCTACTCTTAAATTTTCATCAATTTGCCCTGACTTCTTCAGCCCTTATTTTCCAATATTATTTCTTATTTCTTTTGTGACTTTTTTGGGGGACCATAATCGACTGATTATTTGATTTGTTATTGTAGGTCATAGAATTTGATGGCTTTAATTATAAAAAACCAAAACAAAAAGCCATTTTTATTTTATTTAGTTGGGGGGGGTTCCCACAGTAGAAACAAAAAGTAATAAATTATATTTTAGTATATAGTTTTTGGGAATTTTCAGAGTTAGCTCATCTTAAAAGTAATTTAAGTAAACAATTCTTTGTTTGCACAGAGCAGTGACTACTAGCACAGGCTCTGAAGCTAGCTCATGAGTTAATGTTACTTCCACCACTAACCAGCTTAACTTCTTTGTGCTCTAGTTTCCTTATCCTCAAAATGAAGTTAATTTTTAAAAGCTTAAAAAAGTCTTTACGCACCCCACCCTGTGAAATAGGAATAGCAATTTTTAAAAGCTTAAGCAAGAATTTTACTTTCAATTTTACTTTACTAAAGCAAGAACTTATCCCATTTTTACAAACTGAAAAATAAAAATAGATTTCTGACAATAGGTTAAAAGTTAAAAAAAATAACTTCACAAATTATAGTAGGTAATATGTTTTTGGAGCATAATTTTATAATCACCTGTGATTCCCACATTCAGAAATAAGCTGTTAACATGGCATATGATACATACCAAAAATAATTATATTTAAATTATATTTTTATCTTATTTTTCTACTTAATATATTATGGGCCTTTTCTCAAATTAATACATATTTGGGGGTTCTTAGAATAAAAGTCCAAGTCCTCACCTTGGCCTACAAGCCCCAGAGTGATCCCGAGCCTCCTGGTCTAATCTTCGCTCCCCTCCTTCCACTGCCCACCTTACTCACTGAGCTCGAGACACACCGGCCTTGCTGGTCTTCGGGCGAGCTCAGCGTGCACCTGCTCAGGGCCTTTGCACTTACAATGTCCTCTCTGTAGAACCTCTTCTGCCAGATGCTCACGAGGCTCACTCCCACACTTCATTCACGTCTCTCCTCCTAACACCTTATGGAAAGTAGCAACCCCTGTCTATCCCTTTTTCCTGTTTTGTTTTCAATCCTAGCATTTCCCACTACTTAATATATTATTATTACTATTCGCGGTTAAGGCTGTTTTTCCCAGTAGAACTTAAGTGTCATGAGGGCAAGGATTTTGTCTGTCTTGTTTACTGTTTTATCCCCTGGAACTAGATTCTAAACAAATATTTGTTGAATGAACAAATGAATGAATTTTGCTCTCATTTGTAATATCTTGACTGCATAAAATGCTGTTGCAAAGATGTTGCTTAATATATTTAACGAATCCTCTATTTTGAGATATTATCAATCATACTGCAACAGACATGCTTGAATTCATTGTCTTAAACACTTTTTGGCGGTTCCCTCAGGGTTAAGTTAGTGCAGCAGCTTCCTAAACATCCCCTACTTCCTCTTTTTCCTCCTCCCACAGGGAGCATCACAGCCAGACTTATACTATATCACATTCCTTTCTTTATCCTGAATACACACAAGCTTAAGCCCAAATGCTGAGTGATGATGGCATGCCCCTATTTTGCCTTTGTACTCAGTTCTCATCCCTGTTCAGAAATACATTTTCTACTTTAAACAGTTTGCTTTTCCTACTAGCTCCTCTAATTTGTTAGTATATGTCATTCTCTCTTACAGAATATCTTCCTATTTCTTTACCTGCCTAGATTATACATATCTTCCCAGCCTCCCACTGGTCCCTACTGATTCCATCATGCTTTTCTTGAATCTGATCTGTATGACCTCTCACTTCCCTGAATTTTCTAAACTTTTCTGCTATTTCCCATATTCGTCATTCCCATATCTGCCTGCCATGTTCTAGCACCTACCATGCTGTAGATTACAATGTATGGTTTTTCAAAGCAAAAAAAAAAAAAAAAAAAACCAACAAAGAAACCAAACAAACCCTTTTCCCCTTTCTCAAAGTCCTCTGCAGTCCTAGTCACAAAATACTAAGTATTTTCTAATTTAACTGTTTCACCAAAGTCAAAACTTTTATGGAAATTGAGACAGCTTTTTGAAGGAAGAAATAGGATTATCCATGATAAAATATTTTTGTCTTCACACATATTTTCCTTGCATATTATTTACTCACATAAGTAACTTTGATTCTTAAATTTCTACTTGCAAACTTAAAAACAATTATTTATTATTAATTTCGAGTATATAGTACATTGGTTAGACATTTATATAGTTTATGAAATGATCCCCTGATTGCTCTTTCCCTCCCCTGGCCCTCCACTTAGCCATTACATTACTGCTGACATTACTATGCCGTGCTCCCCACTCTCTATCCACTACTAATTGGTACTTCTTCAACCCTTCACCCCTTTCTCCCAGCTCCCCAATACCCCTCCCCTCTGGCCTGCACGAGATTGTCCTCTCTATTTGTGAGTCTGTTTTTGATTAGTTTGTTCTTTTGTTCCTTAGATTCCATATATAAGTGAAATCATTTGTTATTTACCTTTCTCTGTCTGACTTATTTCACTCAGCATAACCTCTGAGTCCATCCATGTTGTTGTGAACTGTAAGATATCATTTTTTTTAAATGGCTGAGTATTAACTAGTCCATCGTATGTATGAATCATAACTTCTTTATCCAATCATCTGTTGATGGACATTTAGGCTACTCCACATCTTGGCTAATGTAAACAGTGCTGCCACGAACACAAGAGTGCATAGATCTTTACGAATTATTGTTTTAAATAAACTATCATACAAGGTGTGTTTCTGATGATTTTTGTTGTTGTTGTTGTTTTAGGCTTGTCTAAGATAACATTATTAGTTATGAAGTTATTTTTAAAGGAACATTTCCTTCAGCTATTACTATAAAATCATGATGAGGGGGTATCTGAGTTATATAGGTTTTTTTTTTTTTTTTTTGGTTTTTACATAGGGGCACGGGGCGCTAGGAAAACCACAAAGTGTGCCTTTCCTTTCCCCCATTTTCATACATGAGAAATCATGTATGAAATGCACAAAGAGGGCCCCGGGAAAGGAAAAACAATCCACAGCGGTGCAGCATGGATGCGGATGAAAGGTGTGTGGACAGGCGGCGGAGGATGCTTTCTCTGTGACTGTGCTGCCGGAATCTACGCCGACAGCCCTCGGGCACAGGTGGGGCTGCAAGCAACGCGGAAGGCGAAGCCACAGTCTTGCGCCTTTTTCTGTTTTCATCTCACTAGCTTCCATCGTTCTCCAAGAGCCTCGGCTCTCTTTCTCGACCCCAATGTGCTTTCTGGTTGCCTGCACTCTGGATCATCCAACGCACCCCACCCAGGTAGGCTGGCACACGGCCACTCACCATCTTCCTCGAAGAGAAGGCCCATGTGCCCATGCGCCTCGGCGGCTTTCTTCCCGCCATCGATTTTGATCAGTTGAGCAATCTGAAAACATCGTTCGTAGAAGTGGTTCCTTACCCACTTGTCTTCGGAATTATTGAAGTAACAGGCCAGAGCATATAAGTTATTATAGACATCTTCCAAGTATCCTTCAAAGGGGGAAAAACATCGTAAACTGCATTAGAAAAATGTCTCATGACACATCTCTTCAATGACAAACCGATACAGTGACATTTATTTTCTATTTTTTCCTTAGAAGCATGGTTAACTATTTTAAAATTCAAAATGAAAAAAAATAATGTATTTTATGTATTAAGACAGTTGTGCTAATTAAAGAATGTGCACATGAGGAAAGCAACAAAAAAAATCTTTCCAAAAACTTAGAACCATTTAGAAATTGACATACCCTTGGTTGAAACACTAAACTTTATATAAGACAAAAGACAGGATAATATCTAATAGCCATGTGCTCAGTTCTTTTGGAAGAAATGAGTATGTAGTACCATCAAATATATTTCCCACTGAAGATTTTAAAAGTATTTAGAGATTCCAGGGAAAGCAATGTTTCTTAACTATGGCAAAAAGGTAATGTAAATGAAAAAAGCAGATAAAATATAAAAATAGCAAGGTGTTTTCACTCAGAAAAAAAAACAGTGATGAGGCTTATAAGAAATGATGATCAGGATGATCAAATAAATTCCAGATACTTTCTAGCAAAAAATGTAAGCAATGCTAAGAAAGAGTGGACTTCTATGCTTTTGTTTTCTATAAGTATCTTTTTTTTGCTGAAAATGCATTAATAATAGTCATCCCTCTCACTCAGTTATTAGTTTATCAGTTGTTAGTTTATTAATCCTCCTCCCCCACCCAAAGTGGCATCTGACCTATTTGTACTCAAAAAGTTATATTAATTCATTGTGGATCAGTTTTATGAACCCCACTGCAATCAATCATAAATGAACAAAAATGTGTATGTGTTAATAAATTGTGCTTCACTCCTGTAAATTCCACCCTATTGGTGAATATTAACAAATTTATAATCTTTATATCTTTTTGAATTTGTGCTGAAAGCATAGTTGTGAATATGTGGTAGCCTCTGGATTACCTTTCCAAGGTTTTAAAAATATAATTCATTGTTAATCACTGATACTAAGTGTTCACTATCAGAAGTCAACCAATATATTCCTGAAAAGATTACAATTATGAAAAATATTTACCATTGCCCACTAACACTCTAATAAGATTAAAATAAAAAAGCTTAGAAAAATTGAAACTGGGCTGACTACAACAAAGGGTAACTTTCAAGAACTGTACTTAAGTTACTCCAGTATTTCACGAGAAATTTCTAAACCCTAAGTCATTCCTTTACATACACTACTGCTCCATAATTCCATAGGAGATTAAGATTTACCTCAAAGTAGGTTTTATACCTAAAAGTTAAAGCAATACAAAATAGATCTTTCTGTCTCCCTATTTTCAAAAATTTTATTTTATTATTAGTTTGTAGTATACAGTACATTGGTTAGATATTCATGTAGTTTATAAAATGATCCCTTAATAGCTCTTTCACTGACTCCCTACTTTTGAAGGAACTGAGGATTCTGGAGAGCCATTCTGCTTTTTAAGGCTACTTACGATAGGAAACAGCTTAGGTGAAAAGTAGAGAATAATTTGACTTATATACTTAAAAAAAAACAACAAACAAACACAAATACTCTCATCAGAGCTGACTTCTGTGTTTTATCTTTCCATTCTGAACCTGCTACCTAGTAGGGATAGAGACAAAGTCTGTTTTGTAGTATAATATATTCCTTGTCATATTTAGTGATTATAGTATTTTTCAAAGGCTGTAAGTAAAATATTTCATATCTTCCATTTAAAGAAAATTACATAAAGAGTTTTTAAAAATATATGCAATGCTGAAATAATTTTTCTGTTTTTCAGTGATTAAACCTTAATAGAATATTTCCAACATTTAATAAACAAAGTTTTTTGTTTGTTTTTAGAATGAGTTATATAAGCTATCAAATTCCATAGTTAAAGACTATTTGTTAGCTAAGCTATTCTTTTTTTTTCTATGGAAAAATGGAGTACTACTCATGGTATTAAGTATAAAGGTATATATTCAAGCTTTTAATCTTTGTATAATCCAAATATATGGCCTGCACCCTATATATTCTAAGTAGCCTTTAATCCCTGATTGTAGACCATGTACTTGAATTGTCACCAGGTATATTTATAAGATAAAAATCAATTTTGTTGTTGGCTCATTATTTAGATCAGTATTCACTATGCTACCTAAAAAGGTGATTCCATGATAAACTAAATTTGGGAAATTCTCTTGCTAATTTCCTCTTTTAATGAACTCACAATGTATCTTTACATGTTAAAGGTTCTGATAAGTCCTGCAATAAAACAACCTGCTTAACATAAATGTTAATTAATATTATGTTTCTCAAACTTACTTTACCAGACAATTTTATTTCCGTTTTGCTTTACATAAACCTTATAAACATTCTGTGGGACTTTACTTGAGCTATACTCTGGGTATCTTAAACAAATATAACCAGAAAAAATTGCTGCTTAACCCTTGATGATAATTTAAACTCACGTGTAAATAATGTTTGAATTATCTATTGATTCAGTTACCCATTACCATTATTGTCATCTCTTCCATAGTCCCATGGGGCACAAGGCCCTAATCATGACATTACAGATGGTACAGAGATGTTTCACAACGGGTAATGCAAGAAATGTTATCAGGGACAAAGAAACACTTTAACAAATGGAAAATAATTCAAAAAGAAATTACTTGCTCATTTTAAATACTTCTTTGCTATAGAACAACAAAAAATTTTGTAAAGTGATTTAAATAACTCTAGGTTCCTGCTCGATAAGTCTCAAGAAATAGAACTGACCAGAGATGACTATTGTTAGTGGGACAGAATCTTGAGACACTATTAATAGATTTCTGTATTACAGATGAGAGAGAGAGAGAGAGAGAGAGAGAGAAGAGAGAGAAGTGTGTGTGTGTGTGTGTGTGTGTGTGTGTGTGTGAAGATTTAGGATTAATTTGAGATAATAAGAGTGAATGTGCATATCCCCTATCCCACTTTCTAGGACATTCTTAAATCAAATCACAATTTCCCAACAAAGTTCACGTGTTAAATGTGAAAAAAGTATACAAATTTTAAAAATATATAAAAATGCTTCTCAACTGAAGTATTTCCAGTAACATTTATTTCAATAATTTTAATTTTCTATATTTCAAACATGCAAAAGCTACTGCATTTTGAAGGAAATAACCCTATAGAAGAGTCATTCTGAGTAAGATATAATTTAGTTCCATTTAACAAATACAACCTTGCTTACCATGAATATATAATAAACCACTCAGTAAACAAAATATTTTCTTTCATTAGTTAGACCATGTGGACTATTTGGACTTTGTTAATTTTTGGAATGGAGAAACATTTTTATTTATATGTAGTTACTTTTCTTTAATAAAAGATTATAAATTAAAATGTATACTACCTTAAAATAGACTATTTAGTAAGGTAGTTTCTTTATAATGACAAAATGCACATTTCTTATATTTATGACACTTTTATGACAAGTGATATATTTGGCTCATATTTATTCTACTTATAGCCTCTATTTAAAACATGTAGTGAATATAATGATTCAACCTGAAAAAAAAAATCACTACTTGGCAAACTTTATCTTGATTGATTCTATTTGCAGTGTAAATATCACTACAGAATTTGGTACTGATACTAGAATGTAGGATTTTGCAATAGCATTTTCTACTTATAACAGTTACTTGCTTAATAAATTAATATTTAAATCACATTTTAAAATTCATCAAAGACTCTTTTTAAAGTAAATGCTGCGGTTAAATACCTTTCCTAATACAATAATCACCGCCTATTTCCATGTGCGCACACACACACACACCCTAGTTCACTCATGGTGGTGGTGTAAGGATTTTTGTGTACTTCGTATTTGTAAGTCAGTTCACAATCTGATGGGAAATACGTATTGACTCTGCCACACTTTCTGGTGCTGTTTCCATGCCCCCATCGGTTCTCCCCATTGTAGCATCAAGTAACAGTTGCCTAGCACTGCATTTTCCCATAGAAAGGCCTGAAATGAAATGCAGACACTGCCATCCTGGGGCCTGAGCTACTCTTTTGGAATCCTGGTATTCTCATGCAAAACGCGGAAGAAGGAATAAATTAGAACACCAAAGTTATATGTCAAATTCTAGGATTTCCTTTCTTTCTTTGATTACATACAATCACAGATTTCTAATATGTAACTAAGAAATACTTATAACAACAGGATCAGTATAATTATAGTAGGGATTAATAGTTGAAACACTGACTTTCTGGGAAATTTTAGGATACAGGGAATTTGTTAGAAGTGATGTGACGGAGTATAGAAAATTAACAATTTTATTCATAACTGTGAACTGCATGCAGGCTTTTCATGTCTCTCACGATTCACTGATAAAAAGTTCTCTGATTGAAATCTGTAGGACTGATTGATAAAACCTTCAAATTCCATTATGTAAATACTAGACAATGAGTATAATTTTCAAGTTGTAGTACTTTTTGAAAGTCTCTCCTTAGCAAAAGTCAAAATTCTGATTATATATGAAGAAAAATTATGGAAAGACTTAGAATTAATGATGTAGAAGATTTTCACATACTGGAAAGTTTAGGGGAAGTTATTAGGTACTCTTCATTGCCTTCCATGGTTTAGAATGATATCACCAGGATGCCTCCGTGTCTGGGGCAACCCTGTGAGTCAGCGTTCCTCATCCTTTATTCCACAAATATGCTTAGTTGACATGGCTGAACTGTGCTAGGTTGTCTTAATGTTTCAAATTCACACACGAAACAATCTGGAAGCTTCCCTCAGGCGCCCGCTGTTCGAGATCATGCAGGGCTGCCGCCACAATCCTTCCACTTACCTTTCCTTTCGGCCACCTCAGCCCTGGTCAGGTAGTAGTAGAAGTGGTCCAGCTTATCAGGCTGCTCCTCCAGAGGTTTCTGCAACCACAAGAGGGACCTGACCCTCGCGGCCTCCTTCAGGGCATCCCACTTCTCCATCAGAGCAAAGAGCTCAGTGAAGGACTTATGGTAGCCATCTCGCAGCATGTCCACACAGACGCTCTTCTTGTATGAGTTCCGGTAACTGAGAATGCGAACCAGAACACTCAAAGTGTCATTTCAGTCCTTGACATCTGTGCAGTGTTTTTATCCTATAATAATTAAAAGTTAAATCATGCTGTCTTTTTTTCCTCAGTGAAAGCACTAAAAACCACTTTTGCCTCAAACACTTGCAATTGAAAAACTTCAGTTTAATGAAAGATGCCAGGAGCTATCTAAATATAGTAATGTTAATGAAATTACATTATAAATATATCAGTTCCAGAGCTGAGTTCCCTTTGATAAGGACAAATAAGCTAGCTGACTGATGTCTTAGTCTGTTCGAGCTACTATAACATAATATTACCAATTGAGTAGCTTGTAAACAACAACAACAAAATTATTGCGCACAGCTATAAAAGCTCGAAGTTCAAGATAAGTCATCAGTGTGGCAGCCTTCTGGTGAGGGCCCACTTCTTGTTTCATAGTTGGCTCCTTCTGAGTTCTCACATGGTGGAACGGGGCTAGGGACCTCTCTGGATCCTCTTTATAGGGTCTACTCCCCTTCATGAGGACTCTACTCATGACCTAAGTATCTCCCAAAGGTCCCATTTACAAACACTTTTGGGGATTAGGATTTTAACATAAATTTGGGGGGACACAAATATACAGACCGTAGTGTCAGATGACATTCATTCAAAATACTTGATAAACTAGCCTCTCAACAAAACAAAATAACCAATAGGCCAAGCGAAAATTAAACATCTCATTAATATCGAAATAATGCACTCTAGTTAAATGGTTTCACTGTATGTTATGGAGGTTCATTTATTCATTCACGCAGAATATGTTCCTAGAAATTTATTTCTAAATATATTTGTAAATTATTTTCAGTTAGAATTACATTCATGATTTCCTAGATCAATATTTCACTACTTAATAATAAATCACATGCAAGAAAAAGTGACAAATAAATATTCCACTTATTATTTAACAAACAGCTATTGAGTTTCCCACCAAGTGCCAGGCACTGTTCTAGACCAGAAACATTCCATGCCAACAAATAAGTAAACAGATGACAGATAATTTCAGATGATTGAAAACTGCCACACGGGAAGCAGACAGAGCTGTGGATAACAGCTGTGATGGTTTTATTCTACCAAACGAGCGATCAGAGGCCAAATGATATAGATTTATGTTAATAATTACACTTAAAAAAAAAAAGACAAGTATTTAGAACAACTGACTGACGTGATACTACTTGTAATAAAAATTTCACCATGGCATGGAAACAGCCTAGAATTAGTCAGAACACCCCCGGTCTGAGACAGAACTCAGTTCTGTAGGATCTCCCTGGACCCCATTTCTTCTCATCCGTGAAACGTGTGTATTATACATGCCCTGCCTACATCCCAGAATTCTTCCGAGAACCAAATGAAATTATGCATGTAAAAACGACCTGGGAAATGTGAAGTCCTCAACTACCAGTTCTCAACTGCTTGGCTTTGCCATAGCATCCCCTACAGAGTTCAGCAAACAAGCACGCAAAGCAGAAATGCTCGGCCCACCCACCAAGGAGTTCTTACTCGGTGGATCAGCTTAGGTGTAGAACAAAATACATAAAGAGTGGTGAGGAGGGGCGTGGTGAGAGAGACATTGAAATATGAAAGGCAGTACCTGGATCATGAAGAGCCCTGAAAGCCGCCGTAGGAAGTCTGGACTCCAGGCCTCCAGCAGCTGACCCGAGGCACTTATTGTTTATAAGACTGGTCCATAAAAGAGAATAAGAAAACTACATTCCTTGGCCAAAAGCTCAAAAGCTACCGCCTTCTATGAGGCGAAAAATATTTGAAATGGGGAAGAGAGAATAACAGATGTTTGTTTGTTCCTGCCCACCTGCTGAGACAGAAGAGGAGAAGATGAAGGAGGAAGCAGAGAGATGCTCTAAAAGGCCACGTTTCCTCTCTCCTCCCTTACCCACCTGCCTTGACACAAAGACAGCACACGTCACTGTGCAGGTCTTAGCAGAGAGGAACCGGAACAAGCCTCTACAATTTCCCATAGCCCCTGAGTGGTTTGGACGGAATGCCATAGTAGTCTAGTGGGTTCCATGGATGTCGCAAAAGTTGATGGAAAGAGTGAGGTGGTATGTCTGCCACAAGGCCAGTGGTGGTGGAAGGGGATGTATGCTAAAAGGCTGTTATATGGGCCCTGAAGGAGGACACAGCTTTAGCTCTGAGAATAAGCAGCACTGGGGACCTACTGAAGGCGTCAAGCCAGTGTATTTCCAAAGCTGACGGAAAAGGAGGGATTGAGTACATCAGAGAGGAACACCTGTCCAGAACCGCGTCGGTTAGGAATGCATTCCACTACAAGTAGAGAAAACTTGCCCCGCGATGACTTCCAAACTAGAGGTTTCTATTCTTCACAGCACAAGATGCGACTGGCCTAGGTTCGGTGGACTGGCAAGGTCAAGGCTCATGCCTCCAGGGTCATTTTAACTTTTTCCCTCATGCTTGTCCCTTGCTGGTCACTGAAGGGCCAGCTCTACATTATCATCTCTGCCTTCACGGAAAGAAAAAAGGGGGGAGAACGTGGTGCACCACGTCTTTCCCTATCGTCGGGGGTGCGGGAACATGTCTGTAACTACGAATGGATGTCCACTTGGTTCCACTGGCCAGAACGCTGTCGTGTGGCCACCCACACTGCAAGGAGGCTAGAAACACACACATATCCGGCCTGGTCTAGGGCACAGGGCCCCAGACAGAACGGGAGCTGTGTTAGACAGAAGGGAGGCGTTGGGCACTAGAACGGCAAAGGAAGTGCCGACCACAAGGTCCCAGAGGTCGCAGTCGGGAAGCAATGCTGACAAGCAGACCGCGCCCGGGGGCGCCAGATGCAACTGGGAAGGGCGCCAGTTATATTTGCACATCACACAACGGACCTGAAGGGAAGGAGGGGGACCAGGAGAGCAGGTGGACTCAACGCGACTTAGGCGGTCAGGAACGCTGACAACTTGGTGGCCGCGTGGATGTTGCGGGTGACGGAAAGGAAGGAGCTAGGAGGACAACTGGGTTTTGGAGTAATTGTGAATTTGCTAAGGGAGGGAACACAAAAGGATGATGGTCGCGGGAAAGGTAACAAGTTTAGGTTCCCCCAAAAGGCGGCTTTTGGGGTGGTACAGGAGTCTGAGAGGACAAAGGGCTAGAATTCCAAATCCGCTGCTTCAGACAACGTGCCACGTGTGTTCTCGTGAGTAAAAGAAAGCATTCCGGAGCGAAACTAAAGAATATTATAAATAAAAAATTAGAATATTGACTTTAACCAATAAAAAATGAACACGAGTCAGGAGGCCATCTCAATTTCCACCCCAGCTGGTACAGAAGTGCAGAGCTTTACGTGCCTCCCCCGGAAGGTGAGGCTGCTTTGGCTGGGTCTGGTCTGCCCAGCACCGAGTTCCACTTCCGCGGGGGGCAGGACTGCAGCGCCCTTTTGGAAATGGCCAGGCCCACACTGTGTGTCCCCTTGGTCGGACTTGATTTCAAAGACTTCCCAGCCAAGAGGTGGGTCAGTGACCCAAATTAAGCCACTGGCCTCTCTCCCAGGCTCTTGAACCTTGAGGTCAAGACACACAAGCGTGTAGACGCTTGCTGGAGCTCACGCAACCTGGCAGGGACATCCTGACAAGAACCAAACTACCTAGAGCCGTTCAAGGCTCTCATGTCTTGTCCTTTTCTTCTGAGTCGATTCTCCACGAAATTCAGCTAGTTACCTAACATCCTTCCAATAAAATCATTTTCACTTTATTTAGTCAGAATCGGTTTCTGCTGCCTCTGAGCGAAGACCACAAACTGATTCAGAAGGGACTGAACTAAAATTATTTCTAAGACATCTTTCAGCCTCAAAACATCCATGATAGATAACTGATATAAATTTTTAAAAATTCTAGTATATTTTTAAAAAGATCACTCTTTGCAAAAGAGATTTCAAATAGAATTATATTTTAAAATGCATCTGTGACTATGCTGATATCATCTCTATTTTATATACACACATGTCATTTATATACACAAATGTGTATGTCATTGTTTAAGCTCATTACTAATATTTGAGGGTAAGAAAGTGCAATTGTAGTGATTTGTTAAAGAGGTTCCTATTTACACCTTTATTGATAATTCACATGATTTTAACTGGAATAATTTTCACTTATTAAAATGAACTGCTTATCTAAAAATAAAAATGTATGTCAATTTCCACCATTATGTAATATATTTGGATTTCTCAAGTTTTATATTTCATAACAGCGAACCCCAGCCAAAGTTCATTCACTTTATGGAAAGAAATTTTTTAAAAACAAAAATAGGACTAGAAACAGAATACAAATTCATCACGCTATTAATTTCATTTGGACACAAAGTTATTAGTCTTTGGTTTCATTTACATATGAAAACAGATATGCGTCTAGATTAATACGTGCTTTCTATCCATCAGGAGAAGAAAAATCTCCATGACCTGAAGTCACTATGTTGGTTGAAAATGGAAATTCTGGTAAAATTCATGGAGAGATTTGATAACACAGAATTGGAAAAGAGTTCTCCGGACGGAAAAGAGGTGAGGCTGTGACATCCGCGGAAATGCTGGCCATCTATGCATCTCCGTCCAAGGCAGGCCTCTGCTGCTGCAGATGGCTGAGGCTGCTGGAGAGGAATGGGTCCAAGGACAGGGGTAAGCAGTCGTACATTTCATATGGGTTTTATTACTATTCAAAGCCGTTCTTCAATAAAGATTATACGTAAGCATTCTGAATTCACATCGAAATCTCCCTAAAAAATTCTAAGACTAAGAAAAAAAAAATCTATAGACCGACAGCCAGTAACACTGAACAATTTGATGCTGGAAAATGGGGCGCTTTCTGTTCAACAGCTATGTAGGTCCTGTATCATTTTCAAATTCTGCCTAAACCACTCGGAAAAGCCACTATACGGAGAGCACTTACAATGTGTCAGACACTCTGTAGATATCATTGCTAACTCACGCAATACCTCTACAAAGTACTACTTTCATTTTTACAGGCTAAAAAAATGTCTTCAGTGAGGTTCTGACTTGCCCAAAGCCATACAAGCTAATAAATAGCAGGGTTGGAATTTGCACCCTGGTTTCTTAGACCGCAATTTTTGAATTTTTCCACTTAACACAGTGCTTATTCTATCAGATATTATTGGTTTTTCTTCTCATTTTCTTCCTCCACACAATTTTGCGTTTATTTGAATCAACTGTTTAGGAATTTGACATAACTGCACAATCACAATATAACTTTCCAATTTGAAAGCCAATATTTTTACCCATGCTAATACATATTTACGCTGGATTGGGGGAAAAGATAGGTCTCATTCTCTGACTCTCTTTAAAATGAAGAGCAGACAAGCAGCAGCGTCCCGCAAAGCCAATTTAATAGATGTGATTCCTACTCAAGGGTGTAAAGTCTAATGAGGAAAACTGAGACAAACATATAAAAGGATGAAAAGCACACACTTCTACAAATAGAAAAAAATGAATGGAATAAATAGATATAAAAACTTATTTTATTTTCTCTGCCTTTATAGGCATTTATACTAGCAATTAGATGGATTTTCAAAATCAAAATGAATTATCCCCTATTCTAGTATATAATTAATACAGTTAACATATTTTTTCAGAGCACAAACTGAAATACTATATCAAGGTGAAGCTTCACAGGAAGATATTTCAAAAGCAATTCAATAAAAAGCCATATTTTAAAACAAGATCATAAAATTTTTATTTAAACTGACAAAGATAAACTCAAAAGATACGTAATGTCTAATCAAAAGTCAGGTTAATACTTTTATTCCATTAAATTAATATTTATAAGTCACTAGTGGGTTATCTATGTGTCAGTTATAACAGTCTCACATTCATACTGTAGGAATAAATGTTATTGAATCACCTACGGGATAATTACAGTGACTCTTAAATTAATACTTAAATAGCTTCAGTTAAAATAATTTCCATGGAATAAAGTGAGTCACTATTCTTACTCATACTTTTCAGTGTAGGTAGAAATTATATATAATAGAATAGTGGAAAAATCCATTTCTTTACACATATACACACTGACAGAAAAAATCATGTAAGTTATTTGGATATGTTTTATAGTTTTTTGTTAAAAAGACCATTTGCCCGCGCCCCCCACAAAAGCTAAAACAAAGATATAGCACTTCCCTAGTATAGAGAGAAGTGAGAAAGAAAGTAATTAACTATGTTTAAAATGACTTTATTTTAAAAGCATGTAGAATGCTTTTACAATGAAAATTGAAAGCATTTTTCTTAATTTGACACATTTAGGTTTTTTAACAACTATTAGTCATAGTATTGATGAATTCTCGTTAAGAATTATACTATCATTATTCTTAAACATTTTTGTGTAATAATCATTGGAGAGTCGAGTCTTTCAGGACTTTATTTTCCGTGGACTCCAAAATATGGTAAGAAAAAAAAGTTTCAATATAAAAAAATCTCTTTAAATTTAAGGGATTTCCAGTGAGTTGACTGGTCTCTGGGGCATCTACTGGAAATTTAGCAAACTGCAGTCATATCATGTAAATTTAATAACTTTCATTATCCATCTTAATACAGATATTATTTTAATTGATATGCAAATAAGGCGATACTCAAAGAAGATAAATGTAAAGTTATGCATGGTATTCTATCTCATCCATCTGGTGACAGCAAAACACGTAGCTGTCTGTGAGATCAGTTAACAAATACGCAACTCTTAAAAATGTAAATAGGGCAGGTGTCATATATCGCGGAGTAACAGTGTTCGACCACTCAATTCTCATGTTTGGAAAAATAAGAGATATATTTTAAAACCAAACATTCACACATTCAATGAGGCATTTTATTATATCCAAATTAAATGTATATAAAAAGCAAGTAAAATTATGGTTTCTCTAAAACATTCAATTTTCATCTTAGTATATTCACTAATCATAAATGAACAATGCTTATCTTCTATATGATTTTCAATTTAACTATCTAGGGGTTAATAGCTCATAGTCATTATAATTAGAATTAGTCATTAAAATGAACACTGTTATTAATTTCTCCTAAACATTTTAGCAGAACCTCCTTAAAGAAAAATAAACATATGACAAACTTAATATGATCATTGCTTATGTATAGTTTTGACATATATTTCAATAAACAAAGTAACTCTGGTAATATTATTGTTGTTGCTAAACATGTAATAGGAGTGTTAATATCACAGGCATTATCCAATCTTGATTTTCTTTGTAAAATTTATTAATCATATTTTCTTTAAGAGAAAAATTAATATTAAGGTATATTCATTGTGCTACACTTTAATTGTACCATAGTATACTTCATATATTGCTATAATTTTACCTAAAACCCTCTTAATGATGATTGAAATATATGAATTTTAGCTTCATTACAAAAAAAATACAACTTATGCATTTATTAGTTTTTACTGTTTCTGGAAATTTCATTAGAATCACTGTCCAAATAAATTGTATCAATTTTAATTGTGTAAATAAAAAACCAATCAATATACAAATGTTATCCACAAATGAGAATATAAGTATTAATATAGCAGGATTTGTGTTTCAGTTTAGATTTAGATTTATATTAGATAGCTGGACTTATTTGATAACAAAAATAAATAAAATCTGTCTCTGAGGAGATTACAGAATGGAATTTTTCGTGATTTTCTAAACAATTAGGAGTTCACTAATTTCAGTTTTTAGAGGATGCTGTTACACACATAAGATTTGCTTTTTTTTTTAGAAAATATAAATTTTCATTCATTTATAATCCATTAGAAAGTATAGTAATACTTCCAACATTTTACAAGTGTACACACAAATTGAAAAATGCCATTTGGAAAAACTATTTAGTTGACTTAGTTACTCTAAGTCAACTTTTAATTAAAAAAAAATCTGGTAATAATAACTAAGAAAGTTTACCACATAGTGTTTTGTAAATGGGACTATTACTAATATAACTCTTTCAACAACAACAAAAAATATTAAGAAATTTGATCAGCAAAGAATTTTCTCAACAGCACAATAAGAATTCTCTTAACATAGATGATTTTATTTAGGGCATATGGAATATTGATGTAGAATGGAACAAAGACTATTTCTTAGATCCAATTATGTTAAACTGATACTCGGCAAAATGAAGTAACTATTTGTGAGATCAATAAGTGTTAATCGATCAAACAGAAGTTTTACTGGTGATTGTTACCCAATATTAGATGAAAGCCATGTTATTTAGTAGATGGTACACACCATATCTCTTACAATAGCTTTAAATAATTCCTTTAACAATAATTTTTTATTCACATACCTTGTTAAAAATGATTTCCTCAAGTGATTCCTATTTAATTAAATATTTTAAGTACAGCAATTGTCATCAATCAAGAATGAATAAACTATTCATCAGTCAATATAAAGTATTACCAAATATTTACCCACATAGGGTTGCACATAGTTTCTTTACTGAAAAATCTCAAATTTAACCACATTTTAAAAATAGTTTTTATTTAGAAGTTTATGGAAAAGCACTGGAAGAATGTTTCTTTTGAGGCTAACTGCACATATAATTTTTATAATTACTTGCAAACTCTCTTGAGAAAATCAAACATCTTAAAGAATGTTTTAAGCCAAAGATTATACATGGAAATGTATGAAATGAATGTCATTATTTAAGGAGAACTTTCAGTGAAAATATTTTCAAGCCAGAGTACCACACTTTAGTCCCAATACCTTTCGTTAAATGAGGCAATCATATATTAATTTTTGTTGTTTTCTTTCAATTTACACTATATCTTTCCACAAAAAAATATGATTATATAACCAACTTATATTTGTTATATTGTTATTTAACCAATTAAATATGTTGAAAAATAAAGCCTGAAAATAATCTTAATTTTTGAATTGAGTTATAATAAAAAAGAAATCTGAATAAGTAATGTAATTATCTATAGTCTGCATCCCAACATGGTAATAAATGTAAGAAAAAGAGGGGAAAAATAAAAAATAAACTTTATACTACATGACTACAAACAATGGATTACAAACACATGTAAGCATGATCATGCTAGCTCATTAACTCCATGTTTTTGTATAAATTAGCATTTATAAAATTTTTATTATATAAAACTTCATACACTATAATAGCCACTGATACTTGAAACATAATTCTGTGATTGCTCTCCAAATTTTTGAAATTCCATTATTTAGGACTTTTTTTTAAACAATATCATTTAAAATTTTTCCTTCAGTTCATCTTTATAAATAAACTATCAATTTTCCATATAAATTGAGTGAAACATCAAACTTTTAATAAAAATGTAAGGCTGGAGAATATAAAGACAAAGCTTAGTAAAAACAACAAGTCGCATTAAAAAGAAAACTTTAGCTCACTGTTCTTTTTTTTTTTTTTACTAAAGTATGTCATACGTTTTATCTTTGCAAGAGTTTGACGAGTTTTGCAAGTAAAATTCTGTTTCCTCTACATTTGCTAATAGTCATGAGAATCTGTAGTTTGCACCTTCCCATTAAAAATGTATTGTATTTTTTTGAAATTATTCACCCCGCCTTTTATCCAGATCATGTCTTTGAAAGGAGGAAGTAGATAATAAATGGAATAATTCATGATTTCCCATTAAATATGAAACTTTCTTTTGCAGAGTTTAGAAAATGAAGTTCTACATAATGTACAAAAGTTGATTAGAACTTTTTTTAACCTTTTCAAGAAAAAATCTTTCACATTAAACAAATGCATGAAGAGCTTTCTTTAGGAAAAGTAAACCAATCAATTCTGTGTACCTATAGCTTTATCATATATTCTAATGTTGCCCCTCCAAACACATATTCCCTTATAATACCTGAGTAGCTTTAAAATGGTGGCAAGAGAAGTAGTGAACATTGAGCTATAAACATGACAAGTATCTAAGAAAGATATAACTGTTTTAAATTACAAAGGAAAAATCACATAAATTAAAAATGAAAACAAAACATTATTCATGCTCTTTTAAGCAATGTAATGGAAGATAGTGAAAGAGTAAATAACAAAAGCTCCATTTAGATTTCTCTTTATGACACTTCTTCTAGTGTGGTGATGACATTTTGTCATGAGAAAAAAATATAACTTTAAAAACTTCTCTTTACCAACTGTCCGTTTGGTACACTAACTATACTCTTTTACCTCTTTTTTGGATAAATCAAAAATAAATAAACCAAATGATTTTTAGGCTCCTTTCAGTTCTATACTTCTTGGATAAGGAATCTGTAGTAAACTCAACTGGAGAAATGTCAAGTTCTATTTTAGGGCAGCAGGTGACCTAATTTCTTTGGGTTTTTAGGTTGTTTTTAGAGAATAGTTCATCTCTTCACTAAGCATATTTTAATTTTCTTCATATTAAAAAGTACGTTAAGAACGCATTTTTCCCCTTTTAAACGTGAATGCTTAAAAAATAATTACCATACTCTAAGCCATGTGGAGAAACCTTTCATCAGTGTATGCTCTTTAATTACTGTTACAAAGGAGGTGTGTATAGAGCATATGAACAGTGAGGCCAGGCTACATAAATGATCAAACTTCTAGAAGATACATTACATTTTACATTTAGTAAAAACTAAAATAATAAAATTAAAAAATGAATCGATCATTTTGATTTATATACAGATGACACCTATATATAAATATCTCACTTTCCTGAAAGTTGTATTAATTATATTGCACTATCTCAAACGTTTAGAAAATTCCTAACAGCATAGGGTATATCAAATCAAATATGTGTAGCAATAAGAATTATTGGGAGAACTAAAGGGAGTGTTTGTGAGAAGATAAAAGAGTCTTGAATTCAAACTTTTAGAAAACAGAACAAAATATATATATAGGGATTTTAACTTCTTTGACACAGAGAAAAAGTCATTTGTTTCTTTTGTCGTTTTACACAATAGTGCAAATGCCAACAAAAGAGAATTCAGGCATAAAAAATTAAAGAAACATAAAAATATCAGAGATTCATAGATAAATTTTCTGAGAAATACAGCAGTTAGAAAACAATATACCTGATAATAGTTTCAAGATATATAAAAATTACAGAATAAGGATGAATAGACTTTAATGCTTTTTACTCTTTCAAGAAAGTTACAAATAAAGTAGAGGTTAAAAATATTTGAATAAAAATTGTTGAACTTGATTGAAATTAACAGGCTCGGTCTAATTATTAGATTCTGCTGGAGTCTTCCATATAGAACTATCGAATAAAGATAAGATATATATTTATTTTTCAAAAATACAAAGAATGTGTATAAAAATTGGCCACACTAGAAATTTCATGAACTGATATATATATGGCACATTTACAGAGCACAAGGAAAGATTCCCTTCTCAATCTTGAATCTTCCCTTAGAAAAAGGCCATAAGAAAAAACTAGTCATCTGCAAATTTACAAATATATTTCTAATTTATTCATTGCCTAAAGGGGAACCACCATAGAAATTTTTCTATATTTAGAACTGAAAGAAAAAAATCTAAATATCAAATCCTGGGGGAAGAAGTCATCATAGTATTCAAAAGTAAATTTATAATTTAAATGTATTTATTAGAAAGCGAGAGCAACTGGTACAGATGAAGAAGCTAGCTTTCAACTCAGAATGCTAGAAAAAATCCTAACAAAATAAACAATGGCATGAAGCCAATAAAGGACAGGGAAGGAAATATTAAGGGTAAATGCATAAATTAATAAAAGAGAAGAAAAAAGTTGACCCATAAAACAAAAGAACTGGTTATGATAAAAGACAAATCTTTGAATAATCTAGTAACATAAAACTAGATGGGTCGCTTAAACAGTACCAAGTATAACAAAGGAAACAGCTTCTAAGTACAATGATAATAATGGCTAACTTTTATTGTATGCTTATGATGTACTAGGTGTTATTCTCAATACTCTACATGTCTTATTTAAATCTTACAACAAAGCTTTCTTATGAGATAGGTGATATTCTTTTCATTTTATATATAAGGAAACTATGGTACAAAGGGATTTAATTAATAAGTCAAAGACCACACACCCATGCATAGTCAAGCTGTAATTTTGACTTCAGCAGTCTAATTCTAGAGTCTATGTTCTTAGCTACCATTATCTTTATTTATACTACCTCCAAGATACAGAGAATATATCTATAGATATAGAAGATATTTAAACATTAGAAAATATGCTAAACTTTATCATAACAAATATAAAAATCTACATAAATGGGCACTAACTAAAAAAATACCAAATTATCAATCATCAAGATTGACTAGAGAAGACTTAGAAGACCAATTATTAAAACAGAAAATCTCTCTCCCCCCTCATCCTCCTCACAAAAAGAGCAAAACTTCGGTTTTACAAGGGAGTTCTACCAACTTTCAATAAGTAAGAAATTCTCATCTCTTCTAAAATGTTCCTGAGCATAGAAAAAGATGAAAAGTTCTTTACTGCATCTTAAACAATCCCAGAAGTATAGCAAAAAATGATGATAATAATTATGGTTCGATATTATTATAATTTAGATGCAAAAATCTCCCCACATCCCCAACTATAAAAAGAACTCCTGGTAAACTAAAACCATAATGAAGAAGTAGGGTTTGTGTCAGAATTTCAAGATCAGTTCAAAATGAGAAAATCTAGTACCTTTTTGATAATCTCAGTAGATGCTAGAAAATTATTTTGTAAAGTTTAAAATTAAATCATGACTAGGAAAAGTACAAATTAAAAAATAAACTCTTTATCATGGCAACGTACATCTCTCTACTCAAAACTGAAAGCAGAAGCTTTATGTTCTGTGATACACCATTGTTACTTCCACGAAAGTTGGGAAGGAGCCCGGGGTCCTGTTACTATTCAGCACTGTTAACTGCTAACGGGAGGTTCTTTTCGATGCAGAACTCAATATTTGAATGATACCAATTCTCTTAAAATAACATGAATTCAAGGCGATCTCAATAAAACCTCAATATTTTCCTGACACTTGATAATTCCAAAATTCATAGGACATAGTTAAAGTACAAGGAAAACCTGACATTTGGAACAAAGAGGGGAACAGTCTGCCAGATATAAAAATATAGTTTAACTATGGTAATAAAACAAGTAGTGGCACCGACACAAGAAAAGGCAAATCAATGGAACAGAACGGATGTGCACAGGTATGTGCACACACACACAGAGGAATTCGGTATTTAATAAAGTCCCATTTTAATTCAGGGGAAACTTTTTACAACGACTAATCTATTTGCAAATTTTGTTGGTTTTAATTTTTATATTTATGTTTATATTACTATTTTTATATAATACAGATATTACCTTTCTACATTTAACAAAACACCTAAATGATGCACTTAAATTTAATTTCCTGATCACCTCCTTAACTTTAATGCAGTATATGTGCTATGCATATATTAAACCTTTATCGTCCAGATCTTTCAGGTGCCTAATTACATCATTCGTTAAAGCAACTTCGCAGACACTGATTTTGGACTTCTGAGTTAGGTACTTTGTTTTCTTCCTTTGAGATTCCAAAGTAACCTTTTGGGGTGGGGGTGAAAGGTCCAGAAGACTATATAGGAAGAGATGTTTCTCAGTTCTAAGATTATCAAAAAAAAATATATATTTTGCCCTCAGTTTTAATTAATAGTTTATCTGAGTACAAATTTTAAGTTAAAATAATCATTCAGCATATTTTCAAGAAACCCCTTCTTTTTCTTCTACAATCAAATGTTATTACTGACAACTATAGATGGTAATCTGATCTTTACTTCTTGATGATAACCTTTTCCCTAAGTGAGTTAAAACTTTTTTTTTTTTTTTTTTTTGCTCTTTCTTGGTCACTTCTTGGTCTGTGTGATTTTTCTAGTCTAAGATCTATGTCTATATCCATGTCTCTGTCCTAGCTCTGCATCTGTGTCTATATATCTACGCCTAGATCTAGATCTATAAAGTCATTATCATTCATTCTTTGTTTTCTCTCTTTCTCCAGGGTAAATATTGATCCCCTGGACTGATGTTCTGTATCTCATACCTTTCAAAACATTTTCTCTGTCTTTCCTGTTTGTATTAAATGCGTAGAGAGATATCCTTGTCTTTCATGTGCAACCTTTCTTTTGAATTAAAAAAACTTCCAGCAATCTTATTTTAATTTTGAATAATTCGATTTCTTTAAATTCTTTCACAGTATCAGGTACATTTTTGAGGGATGTAAGATTTTGTACAATATCTGTAAAAACAAACGGGAAATCTTTAAAAGTTCTTCTCTCTATAGAAATTTTGTTTCAGTTCAGGGGAGTGTTCTCTTTGTTCATTTTTTTTCTTTTATATAGTGACATATTCCCAAGTACCAGAGAATATTTGTTTTTATTTATGATAATGAAGTTCCGAGATTTCTTACCACAGGCAGTGCGCTTGGGTTTCCTGTTTACAGGCTTCATTCTGAGGAGCTTGGGTCAGGAGAGCACAGGCTGACTATTCCTTGAGCTACTAACAAATGAAAGGGACTTTGCATGGTGCACCAGCTTCCCTGACAGGCGCTCAGGCCAACTGGTAATATCTTTAAAGACTTTTTGCATCCCTGTTCATGAGGGCTATTACTTCTGTGGTTTTCCTTTTATGTAATGGCCTTTTCTGGTATTGATAGAAGGGTAATTCCAGTCTCATACAATGAGTTGAGCAATATTTCCTCTTTTCTATTTTCTTGAGCATGTGCCAAATTGGCATTATTTCTCCCTCACATGTTGGTTAGAATTCACCAGTGAGGCCATATGGGCCTGGAATTTTCTTTGTGTGAGAAGTTTTAAAACTATATGAGTCAATGTCTTTAATGATATAAACCTACTGTGCTATTTCCACTTAAGTGAACTTGTGTTATTTTTCAAGAAATTTAGCCATTGAAGTTGTTGAATTTATTAGCATAATTCTTTCCCCCTAATTAGCATTCTTATAGTTGTATAATTTACACTGAGGTGTACTCTCATTTCTGAAATTGGTATGTTGTGTCTTCTTTTTCTCTGGTCAGTCTGACTTGAGGTTGATCCTTTTTATTGATCTTTTCAGAGAATTAGTTTTTAGTTATTGATTTTGTCTTTTTTTTTTTTTTTTCTGTTTTCTGCTCTCATTTTACTACTCCTTTTTCTCTGGTTTCAGTTTAATTTACTTTCTTACTCTAATTTTTAAAAATGAAAGCTTAGGGCACTCATTTTAGACATTTCCATGCTTCTAATACAAACATTTTAATGCTTTAAACTTCCCTGTGAGCACTACTTTAGCTGTATCCCGCAAATTTTGATATAACGTGTTTTCTCTTTCATTCAGTTCAAAATACTTTCTAAATTGCTGTGTGATTTTTCCTTTGCCCATAGTATTTTCAGAAGTATGTTGTCTGTTTCCAAATTTGTGGAGATTTTCCAGAGATCTTCCTGCTATTATTTCTAATTTAATTCCATTGTTGTAAGAAAAAATAATTTGTAGGATTTACATCCTTTTAAGTATACTGAAATTTGTTTTATGGCTCAGAATATCATTTCCTTTGATAGATGTTCCATGTGCCCTTGAGAATGTGTGTTCTACTGTTGCTTGGTGGAATGTTCTATAAATGTCCATTATTTAAGTTGATCGATTGTATTGTTCAGGCCTTCAATATTCTTACTGACTTTTCTATAAATTATTGAGAGAACAGTGTTAGAATCTCCAATTATACTTGTGGACTTGTCTGTTTCTCCTTTTCTTCCTATCAGTTTTTGAAATTTTGTCATTAGGAACACAAACATTTAGGATTATGTCTTCTTGATGAACCAACTCCTTTTGTCATTATGAGATGTCATTTTTTATCCATGCTAATATTCCAACTGCTTTCTGAGAATGTGTGTCTTAAAATCTTGGAATCTCTCATTTTTCTTCCCTTCTTTCTCATCATGTTAAGAATTTACTATCTTTTGTACTTCTATGTAGTCATTTCAGTTATAAGAAGGAAATGTGTTTAGTCATCCATTTTGATCTTGATCTTGAAGGGGACAAAACCCTGAACTACACTTTTAAGACAATTCCTTTGTTTGGCAGTATATTTCCTCAGCTACTCTGGTTGTAAGAGATGTTTCAGGCAGGCATAAAGGGGTTTGGAAGTCTGGCTCAGGGAAATAAAAAGACTGGGTCCTTATGAGGTGAACCCAGAGGGAGGTTCTAGGTCCAAATCAGTACTGGGGATTTAGGAGAAGTCTGGAAATCTGGTTTCTGAAGTATGTCTGATCCATTTTCTTTCTAGCTTATTCAGTCCTTCCTCTGCATGAGTCATTTTTTCTTTTCTCATTGCTTCTGCTTCTATGTAATCTCAGATTGCCGTGGTCAAACTACTTAACCTCTCTATGCCTTGGTCTCTGGGAGTGATAACTCTTCACAGGATTACTGTGAGAATCACTTAATACAGACTAGCACACAGCATTCATTAGCTATATCTTACCTGTTACTATCTCGCCTGAAATAAAACCTGGCTAAGAGATGTAATATTTATGACAAGCTGTCTAAATACCAATTTTATTATTTATTAGCAAAATTCTATTATGTTGTTCCATTTTTCTTATATAAGTTCATGTGATAACTTTCTTTTGGAATTCAGTATCAGGAAAAAGCTTGTCTCTCTTGAAGAACTGGTATGTTTCTCTGCATCAGGTAATGAGAATTTTATCAACCATCACATCTTCCTTTTTCCTCTGTCTGCCCAGAAGTTCAGGGTGAAACTCACTGTTCCCTCCAGGGAACTATAATGACTCGAATGGGGAGAATATTCACATGCTTCTCCTTTACTTGCCTTTCCTTCTCTATTTATAATCTGATAGCTGTGTAATACAGAACTTTAAGTTCCTTCAAACTTTTCTAGAAAGAAGGTAAGTAAGCAATAAAGTTATTTCATGTAAATCAGAAGAGTCTTAAGGGAGAATGAAACACAGTCCCTGCTTGCAAAAGACTCTAAGTCTAGAGCAGAACCTTTGCTTACAGCAACTCATGGCAAGATGATACTCAAAGTGTTTTCATCTCTTTGTAAATATTAACTCAATCCTCATAACCATTTCATGAGCCAGACTCTATTACAATTATTTCCTTTTTTTTTTTTCAGATGAGGAAACTGAGACACAGAAAGGTTAACTTTGCCAAAACTGACCAGTGACTTAGTAGTGTAAAGCAGGAGCCTGGGGAGTCTGGTTTTAGAACTCATGCTCTACTTCATTACACCTGGCAGCCTCCCAATGCTTAGCTTTAGCAAAACACTCTTTTCTATTCTATTTTACTGTCCTCTCTTTCATTTTTTAAATGCTGGTCATGATCCCAAAACTGGTGGGTCATAACCACTACCCACTAATGGGTCACAATCTATAGTTTGTTAAACATTAATCAAGAAGGAAAAAACCCTACATGTACATGATTGTCAGGGGCTATTAAAGAGTTCAAGCAGGGGCTCTGAACTCTACCCCGTGGGTGAGGATCAATCAGAGCCTCACAGAGCAAGAGACAGGCTGAGCTGGAAGCTAAAAGTTTACCAAGTACACAAGGCTTGGGGGGAAGAGAAGGGCATTTTATGCAGGGCACATGTACAAGCTATGAAAGGAAAAAGGCTCGCCATTCATTTATCTGTGAGCCAAGCTCTGTATGAGCACTAAAGATGCACAGTGAGCAAAGCAGCCAGGGCTCCAGCCCTCTTGAAGCTAGCAGTCTAGTAGAGGAAACAATGCAGCAATGACAATGCAATGCTATAAGTGCCATGATGGGAGGCATTCTGGGTACTGCAGGTTTTAAAGTAGGTTTTATTACAGGTATTACACTAGCAAGGTTGCCCAACATAACTGAGCGGTCTAAGAATAAGTAAAAATTAGCTATGAAATTGTAAGGGGAACAAGCCTTCTAGGCCAAGGGAATGCCAATACACTAGAGCGGGGAGATGAGAGAGGATATTGTTCAATGAAGACCTGAGTATCTTCAGAGACAGGATGGTGTAATGGTTAAAGAATAGGCTCTCAACCCAGACTATCTAGGTTCAAATCCCTGCTCTTTGACTTATTAGCTGTCTGACCTTGGGCAAGTTACTTACTATCTCTGTGCTTCAATTTCCTTAGCTGCAAATGGAACTAACCAAGACTTTCCTACGATTAAATGAATTAATACATATACAGCAGTATCAGAAATGTAATAAGTGCTCAACAAATATTAATCATTGTTATTATTTTGGCAAAGAATAAATTTCAAGGTGGAAACAGAAGAAGTTACACAGACTGGAGTGTGGCTGGCCTTAGTTTAAAAATATTGTTTGAGTGCCTACATACTGTTGTAAGTAACAGATTTAGCAGCAAACAAGACATTCCTCAGTTCAGAAGGAGTCATCTTTTTTCCTGCCCGTTCCTGTTAGCCATGTAGCCATTTATCTGGCAACTGGCTTCTTTGAAAAATTTAATTTGTAAATCTCTCTACAGAATTTAAGTTATTATTTTACAAAAGATCAGAATGTTTTGAAGAGAAAAATAATCTCACAAAATTATTCAAAAGTAAACAAAATAAATGAAGCAGAGTAAAGAGCCTAAATTTCCATAAAGTTAATATGACCTATTATATCTATATTATATCCTGAATAAATGTCTTCACCTTGCCACATATATTTTGAGTGCCTGGCCATCATGCAAAACCAGGTGTTAAATTTGCTTATAACAGGTATACCTATAGTTTGTAAAAGCACCCTTGGAAAATAATTTTGAAACAAATTCAAGATGAAAACCTAAGACTGGCAAAAGACTAATTTAAATGAGTAAGTATAATACAGTTTAAAATGAGGCAGAGAAAAAGGATTTAAAAGACATGAGGATAAATGGTTCTCTGTTTCTTTACAACCTAAACTTGTTGAATATGGTAACTGATAGTACTAATTGCCATTGTCCCAACAAAGTGACACTCAGTGAACTGATACTGCTCAGATACTCTGAAAGAAAGCATATTATAGGGATGCACACAATTTCAAACAAAATCTATTCTTCCAGGTAATAGAACTTGATATCTGAAGCAGAAAATAATATTGAGCAGATTAAAATTCTCTGTCCCTTGATAATTTTTTTATTTGTATCCTCATATACATAGCTAAAGCTGTAAACACTGCCCCCAGAAATTTTTATTTGAATCTATAAATGACACTTTTATTGCTTAGTGACTCAAAGCAATTATGATATGATAATAAGTGATACTTTACATCCTTTAAAAAAATAATGCATTCTGATAATGTAATACAGAATTTTAAAAAGTACAGAAACACTATATGACCTTCTTTAGTTGTTAAAAATTAGTTAAACACTATTAACAAACTATTTGAGGACTTATCTAAGAAAATCAAATTATAAGTGTCAATATACGTATAACATGTTTTTAAAATGCACCTATTAGGCACAGCAATAATCCAATCACTTAAAAAACAATAAAGCATGCTGAAATTCCTCCTGTAAATGCAGATGATAAAAAAACCCAGAAGCTCTTTGTCTTTACACTATTTTAACCATGCCAGAGTAAAATAAACCACCATTAATTAGATTCAGCTATCCCAAGAACAATTACTTTAGCTTGTCCTGTGTAGTTACTTGTTCAAAAATTATACTCCTACTTGGTACATAAAACACTTTTGAGGAGGTAAACAACCTTGATTCAATAGTCAAACCAGCTACATGCAATACTGAATTTAAAATGTTGTAACCAAAGGCTATTCATAGCGGGATACCTATTTCATGGTAGGTTAACCTTACATTTATTGATTTGTTCACTCATTTGTTCCTTTAACATCTAGTTACTGAGCTCCGCTCATGTGTCCTGCCTGTCTAGGCCCTGGGAGACAGTGGCACACACACAGAAACACAGACACATAGGCACACAGACACACACACACACACACACACACACACTCCTGTTTCTGTGGCATGTCCGTTCTGTTAGGGATGAAGACAGTTGTATAAACTCCCAGCACAAGATGGGGGCCGGTTATAGCAGAGACAGACACAGATAATTTGCCTGGGAGTAAGTGTGAATGGGGGAGGACTACTAAATTAGGAGGTCAGGGAGGCCAGACTGAGGAGGAGGTCACCTGCAAAGTGAGAGCTGCAATGACAAGGAGTGTCAGCAGTGAGGCCACACAGAGAGGAGTGAGTGGTGGGGAAAACGGGAGATCAGGTCAGAGAGGTCAGCAACATCTAACTCCACACAGCGTTAGGCCATGATGAAGACTTCAGAGTTTATTATAAGAGCACGGGTACCTCTTAGGAAGTTTTAAGCAGGGGAGAGCGTCATGATCTAATTTTTTCCAAGATCACTCTGGTGGCTAAATTTTAGCAGATTTAAAGGGGATATGAGAAGAATAATTAGCAGACTATTCTAGTGATCCTGGTGGGAGATGATGGTAGCTATGCAATGAAGAAGAGAAGATGAATATTGGATATATTTTGGACTTATATCTCATGGGGTATACTGATGGGATAGATGGGGAAGGGGTGGTGATGGCAAGGTGGTGAAATTCAAGGCCACCTTGGTGCCATTTACTGTAGTGGAAGAAGAACTAGGAGAAATATTTAGAGTGGGAGATGAGGGGCAGTAAGGGTAAAGCAAGAGTCCAGTTTTGGGCCATATTAACCTTGGAATGTCTATTACACATCCAAGTAAATATGTCAGGGAGGCATATTTGATAGTCATCAGGCTATTGCTAACATTTCACGCTGTAAGACTGGATCCAGGTAGAGAGTGTGGCTGGAGTGGAGGGCCTAAGGACAACCCACCGCTGAGAGTTTGAAAAGAGAAAGGCGGCCAGCCAAGGAGACTGAGGAGGCGCAGTCAAGGGTTTGGAGGAAAACCACGGACCTGGCACCTGGAAGCCACAAGTACAGAACATTCGAGGAGAGCGCGATTCTATCAAATGCCATGAAGACATCGAGCAAGATGAGGACAGAAACGTGACCATTAGATATGGTACAAAGGGGGGACGCTGGTCATGCTAAACAGAGAGATTTTAGTGAGTTCTGGGGCTGTAAACCTATTGAGTCATTTGAGGTAAGAATGGAATGTGGAAATATTGAAAGAGCACTTCTCCCTGCTGTGAAGGGTAAAAAAAAATGGGGTAGAATCTGGAGGAAGTTAGAAGTCAAGGAAAATATCAGAGTAGATATTAATGCTAATAAGATTGAGCCAATGGAAAAGGGAAAAATTGATGATGTAGAAGGAAAACCTATTGAACTGCAGAAGAAAGTCTTGGACTGAGTAAGAGGGGTTGGCATCCACAGCCCAGGAGAGAATCACCCTTACACAGGCACGAGCTCTCCACCCTCCGCGGCAGGAGGAAAGTCACAGAGATAAGTTCATGTATAAGTACGCCGGTCCATTTTAAGGTAGACGATGAGTGGTTATCACAAGACTAGACACAGAGCATATCATGGGACATCAAAGCTAGTGTATGTACATCAGTTATACAATGGATAATTATGGTAACGTCTATTACCATCTTAGAGAAGAAGAAGGCAGAGAGGGATTAGAGGGTATACCTTAGATGTGGCTTTTGACTGATTGAAAGTTTGATTCTTCAGTTTCTCCCCATTACATTCTTGTATGCTGAGGATCCGTGCTGTGCCACTCTGATCATTTTATAATGCTACCAGACAGGACGCCAAACTCAAAAGTTCTCTTCCCTGGCAAGCGCCATTCTACCGCCTTAGGGTCCTGTGACTTTCTCTAGAGCTCTGGGCTGCATCTCACAGTACAGTCAGCACTCTGCACTCCATACCTGTTTCCCATGCACAGATCTTACTGTCTCAAATACAGACAAGGATGGGCTAAGTATTTTACAATAAAATATCGCTGTCTCTTCCACTGAGAAAAACCTAGTATTGGGTATAAAGTAGGCACTTTAAATGCCTGTTGACCATTTTCAGAGTTGAATGGCTAATAAAAAGTTTTATGCAGCAATTTCTTGGCTAACAGAATATGCATAATTCATCATGGCACTTGCTGGGTATTGCTGGGAGATGCTGAAATCATTCACCAGTTTTCTCCTTTACAATGCTACTCTGTTTAGGGCAAGGTCTAGAATGTATATCAATCAAAAGCATAATAGTGAGCTAAGTACAAGTTATTTCCTACTAATATTTGTATTCACTTTCTTAGGGAAAAAGCTTTGGTCTAAAAATGGTATTCAAGTGCAGGAAGCTTTAAGGAGAGTGCAGTCTTAAGACTGAGAATTACTAAGTGCTACTTGTTTTCTGTAGTATGATATAGATTTAAAATCCATTTGGTGAAAAAAATATTAAGAGAATACTCATTGGGATAGCCTGTTTTGCATTGTTTCAGAAAAAAAGTTTTCTTCAGTACAGAGTAAAACCTTAGCAGATTTAAAGTATATAAATTTCCATCTTATTAAATTATGTGAAGAATAAGTTTAATTACAAATTTAAGTCCTAATTCTTAAGCCAATTACAGCTGGGTTGGCCATGTGGATGTCATTATATTTAAATCAGAATGCAAGTGTCACTCGTGTATTTTTCTTTTGAAAAGTAATTGTATCATCCGACAATACTGACCTTTAATTTTATTCAACAGGCTACTATGGAAAGTTACCAAATTAACAATCAATATAGCATCTAACCAAAGGTCCCAGATACACGTGGCAATCAAAAGAGCTCCGAGGAAGACAGTGATTACAATTACCAGACAATTCTGTCACCCTGTAAAATCAAGTATCTACTGACGGAATGAACTATTCTGTTTTACCATGTTATATGCAAATTGACAAACATGATATCTAATAAAATGAAATATATCAAGAGGCTTAGAATTTTAGACTATATGACAATCTACACCAAAAAATCAGGAATGTTCTTTCATTGGAATCCCACAGTACTAGACGATACTAATAAACTCTCTTAAAAGCTTTATTCCACAAAATATTTTAATAAAATCATTTAGTGAATTCTATATGATGCATGTGCATTTATATGATTTCTACTTTTCAATGCTTACATCTTAAGATCCGATGACAACAGAGTCACCAAGTCTATAGATAAGAAATATTAAACCTGTTTTGCTATCATTCTAGGCTTCTATTCACTTCTCACCAACCTACATGAATTTTTATCCTGGTTTTACTCACATCATAAATTAGGTTCTAACTAGTAGTAAAATGGCAAAGTTTATATTGTTGATTAAAAAAATAAATCCAGATAATTTAAGATCATTTTAAAATTAACCAATAAGTCTATGGCCATGCTACCCTGAACAAGCCCTATCCCATTTGATCTTGGAAGATAAGCAGGGTCAGGCCTGGTTAGTACTTGTATGGGAGACCACCTAGGAAGACCAGGTGCTGTAGGTGGAAAAAAAAGGGACTTGTAAGCTGACAAGGTCCTTGTAATCTGTGAGGTCAACTAAGGGTTGCCTCACTAAAATAATAATAATAATAATAATAATAATAATAATATAATAAATAAAAAATAAAATTAACCAATAAACTACAACCATTAATTCTTTTTGTGGGTTCTTGGAGGTCAGGGGAAGATATATTAGTAAGACTTTTTTTTAAATCACCAGGAAAAATAAGATATATGAATCTTTCTTTTAAAGATTTTTTTTCTCTTTCACGGAGGCAACACACCTTAAAATGGAGATTAATAAGCAATTAAAGGCATGGACTTAACTAAAATATGGCAAATGTGATAGTATAATATCTTGGTAAATATGAGAATTCTGAAAGCCATAAAATTAAAGACTTTGATATGTGTAAGATCAATAGACATGACTTATCACTATTTAATATGAGCTTTAATTTTTAAATGCCATGGTCCAATGAAAAGGTGTCACTGCACAGGAAAATTGAAATTTTAATAAAGTATCAAGACAAAAGAAACAAACTTTATATTAAAGTACCTTTAAGAGGTTATACTTACCCAGCAACCTCCTCTTTTGACAATCCTTTGAAATTCACCTCCACATAATGATCTATGTCATCTTTTTCTTTGATCAATTGAGACCTAAATGAGATGGAAAGAAATAATAAAGCACTGCCTTATCAACTTGAAAAGCTACTAAACATAAAATGCCACTAAGATAACAGAAATATTCAGGGCATAATACCACATATAACAAATGTTCGGCAATAGCTAGAGAGTTAGGTTATTGATTAATGATTTCAAAATGTTAATTTTTTGAATGGAAGATGACAGGGGAGAATATTAAGCCTAGTGTGTAAACACATAAAACACCAAACACATTAAAATAATCTGCATTCTTAAATAAATGACATTTTCCCCTCCAACTTATGAGATCTTCCATTTTACTTACGTTATTTCACAGTATGACTACCAACTACAGAAGCCATATTCTGTTTGGCACAGAATCTTGAACTAAGACTATCTGTTGGAGACAAATATAAAATTTCTTTGTTCGAAACATTACCAAATTTTGCTCTGAAATGCTGTTTGGGTATTTTTTTAAGCACACATAAAACTCAAATCGTATTAAAAGTTCAAGATGCAAAGTGATTTTAAGAAGATTTTATTGAGAAGTACCTTGCTTGTGTAGTCTGTTTATTCTTCACACTCTTTAAAAATAAGCATACTATTAACGTCTTATAACCATGGGAGTTTGGAACTAAGCAAATATCTGTTTTTATTCAGAAGTTAATGGAGAATGTTGACAAAACTTTGCCTTAAATAATTATGATACAAACATTTTTCCTCAATAAAATAAACAGAAGAAAAAGTTTTCTTTAAAATCCCTCTTTTTAGGGATGTGAGATTGGCTATGTTTTCGCAAATGTTGAAAAGAAAATGTAATCTCAATCATTAAAAAAAGATAGGAAGAATAAACTTTTTCAGACTTTGTGAATAGTTCGCATTGTTCAAAAGTAAATATATATACCAGTATGTATATATACATATACATATACACACATATATACACATACATATATATATCAGTAATACAATATCAGTTATATCTCAATTATATATAATGTATGTATTAAAAATTTTTTTTAAAATTTTTGAGAAAACTTGATTTGCTCTTATTAAAAAAAAAAACCACACATTTGCATAGTCTAGCTGAATGTATTTATTTTGGTCCAGGAGATTTGGTCTTTCCCAGAAATACTAAAAATAAGGTATGATTCTTCTCAGAACAAAGTAGTCTCCTAATACTTTGATAACTGTGCCTTGCAGGAATTGAAAAGTATGCATTGAAAGAAAATAATCGAACCTAGATATGCAAATTATTTCTATGGATGAATAATATGTGTATTACTAAAAATCAATATAACTATCAACGCAATTACTAAATAGCTCAGTCTTAGTCATAATTATGATGCACTGCATCACGTTCTCGGTCCTGCAGTTTCTCACCCGCATCTCCAGCTCTGTAGCCCTCAGAGGCGGCAGCGTTTGTGGCACACCTGGCCCCAGGGTTTTCAGGGGCTAAACGGCACCTGCCAGTCTCCCCAAGGAGGAAGACTGTGTCCTCCTTCCTCCGAAACAGAAATCAGCACTCGGGACCTTACGGGTGAGAAGCCATACACTGTCCATTGCTAAAACGTCTGCTTTCTGTTCTCCACATGCATTTTTAAAAGGAAATGTACTCCAAACCTTTACAGGAATCATGCCAGAATTGAAATAAGAAATAAAATGATCAAATGAGCACTAACTTGCTAAACAAATAGATCCTTAATATTTGAATGAGGTTCATCAACCTTCTTGAAACAGTAAATTTGAATATTCTGAATATAGTAATATGCTTTTGGTTTTGAACATTTTTTTTACCTTGAGATATGCTATTGACATTTCTTAATGTAAAAAAAAAAATCCATTCTGTAGGAAAACATATTAAAACCGGAGTCACATACCTTGGAATTCTCCTAGGGGAGCAGGGCAGCTTCTGTCTGGCTAAGGATGTAAGCTTTGGGCGTGTCATGGGCAGTGGGGGCAGGGTGGTCATTCTGGACTACAAAAAACAAAACAACAACAAAAAAACAGAAATGGTATTTTAAAGAATACACCTTTCAAAGAATACTTTAAGACATTATTAGATCCACAGTCTGTCATCTGAGCTGAGAATGCCTCGGTGTGGAGAGGCATTAGCTCTGTTATTCAGAAATACTCAGCAAGTGGATTCTATAGGTTGCTTCTCTCATTATTTTCTTTTACTATCTGGCTTTTGGCCAATTTATGACTTGTCTGCATCTCTAACCACGAAGGAGAAAATATGATAAATGAGTTAAAAATACAGCCAATCAGGAGTATTGATATGATTTTTGTTAAGAGACATGGTTGCAATTAAAAAGTGAAGATTTTTAAGACAGCTATGGATTTCAAATGCTCATGCTTTGCTTTCTGTTATAATAATTGAAAATTGCTCCGATTTTGCTATCTTTTAAAGACTGTCACTCACAAAGACTTTCCCTTGGCAGTGATAGACGTTAAGAATGACTCTCAGCAAGAAGGCAGTTGCTATGAGAGGTGCGCACCTGCAACAGTGTAACGAATCACTACGAAACATAGCGGTTCAGAAAAGATTGTTGAAAACAATCGTTTTATTATCGTTCACACTTTTTGTGAGTCAGAAATCAGGACCAGGCACAATGAGGATGGCTTTTCTCTACTCCACAATGGCTGGGGCCTCTGCTGGAAGACTCGGGAGGTTGGGGGTAACTCAGTGACGGGATGCAAGTGGCTTCACTCATTCTATCTGGCAGTTGACGCTATTGGCTGGGACCTCAACTGGGGGGCTCTGCCGGAATACATACATGGGGCGTCCTCATATGGCTTGGCCTGCCTCGGAGCGCGGCAGCCTTAGACTTCTTATATGGCAGGTTTAAAGTATCCCAAAGAAAAGCCAGGTGGAAGCTGCCTCTCCTTTTAGGGCCTGGCCTTGGAGGTCACGTAGCATCGTTTCTGCTGTAATAACAGGCCTGCCCAGATTCAAAGCTTGTGACACAGGCCCACGCATTGATACGAGAGCATCAAAGTCACGTTGAAAGAAAAGTGCGATGGGCAATGTACCGTGGCCATCTTGGGGAAACGCAATGTGTCGCAGTGGAGAAGGTGAGTGAGCGATAATAAAAGTGGGTCTATAGAATCAAGTTACCCAAACCATACACCAAAGAGGAGGAAGTGTGGAGATAATGTCAGTAGACTTAGAATGGAAAAACTGTCACATGTTGCAAGGGCTTTCAGATGCAAAAGAACCCATGCTTCTACTGTTGGAGAGGCATCCAAAAGGCCAGAGCCTCTTGATTCTACCAGCACTATGTCCATCAGTTTTGACCTCTACCTTTAGCCCCATCAGGCAACGAGAAGGCTTTTTTTTTTTTTTTTTGTTATAAATCACCTCCAGCATTTATTGTGTGACCTAGGGTAAACATCATCAATCTTGGCCTTGAATATATTCAACAGAATATATTTATTGACCTACTATTTAGTGCAAGTACTGTTCTAGGTGCTGAAGATATAACAGTGAACAACAAGAAAAGATCTCTGACCTCAAGAATAGATATTATAGGGTGGATGTAGGGGAAAAATAGATAATACACAAATAAGGTAAATATGTAGAACATCAGATAGTGATAGAACCTATAACAAAAAAATAAAGCAAGGATCTAGGAAGTACCCAAATGCTCACCAGTAGCAGGGGATAAATAAGAGTGTAAAGAGATAAAGTCAGAGTTGTTAGATGAAATTTTGTGTTCCGATGATATAGGGTCTTGAAAACAGTGAAAACTGTGACTTTTACTCTGACTGAAGTAAAGAATTCACTGGAGAATTTTGAGCAGAGGTGACATCTGACTTCCACCTTTTAAGAGTCACTCTGGCCTCTCGTTTAGACTTAGACCATAGTGGGTGGAAAGGCAGACATCAGAGAGAACAGCTGGGAGCTTGCTGTGAAATCTGGTGAAATCTGGGTGGGTTAGGTGGTGGTGGAAAGGGAGAGACATGGTCAGACCTGAGGTAGAGCTCCCTGTGGATGGGAGACACGATATTCCTGTGTGCCACGCAGCCATAGCAGGGTGGGTTGGAGAATGTGGTATTGGTGGTGGTGGGAGAGATCGAAAAACAAGAAAAAAATCCTTTGAAATTAAGTCTAGCAATAGACAGTCTTATGTTCTAAAAGTAGATAACTACCCTAGCCGAAAATAATTTTTCACATAATTAAAGAGAAAATCCTGATGTAGATCAGTGTCTTGTTTTAGGTCTAATAAAACCCTAGTATCACCCAGATCATCAGGTCATGATACGACCCATGAAACATAATATCCATCTATTTTTATATAGTTATAGTTTTAAAGCACACAGTCGAAACAGCAAATGTCAGTCCTCTCCTCCAAGAACATGAGAAACATATTGTATTATACTTATAACTTCATATATAGTAACTAAATTCTTATGCAATTTAAAAAACATTAACTAGTTGAGTTCCTTGGATAACCATAACTTACTAAATGGCAGCATCATGCAGAATATGTGGTGGAAGTTTCGACCAACATGAACCTACTTCATAGAAGTTGTGAAGACCCAATGTTTAGTCCTCTAATGTTACAGAGCAAATCTTCAGTTGGGGCATTCGTCCTTTACGAATTAAGACTGTTCTGAGGGCCCCACTTTGCTTACCACGTACATTAGGGCAGGAGTGATCTCTGCATAATAGTGTTTTGAAATGAGGAAACTACTTGTGATTTTTCCAAATACTAGGAAGACCAGGCTACTTAGAGACAGTGGGACCAGGCCCCAGAAGATCTGATCCGGCCACTATATCCCATCAAATAGTGCATAAGCCCCGCTCCAAAAAAAAGCTAGGCTACCAGTATGTGATATAAAATGTGTCCTTTTTGATGTTTACTTGGGATAGATCATTTTTGCTACAAAATATAAACATCTAATTAAATCAAATGCAAATATACATGGAAAGGAACGTGTTGTCTTTGTCACACAGATCGACAGTTGTTTTTTTCCCCCAAAACTTGAGTCAACGTTTCCTACCATTAAAGTTTCAGCTGCCAGTTCCTTCATTTTGCTCTTTTCTGATCTGAGAACATTAGCAGCAGGAGCACCTTAACTCTTAAATTTAGTTGAATGTAAGCATTGCAAGCCCTGCTGGCAAGCCTGAAGGCAGAACTCCGAATGGGGGTGGGGCTGGTCAGATCAGAATGATAAAGTAGAAGCAAAGTTATTAACTGCAGGCTGGGAAAAAATATTCCTCTAACAATCTATATTGGAACGTTTAGGTTCAGAGTTAGGGTAAAAGTTGAGCAGCCCCCTCCTTACTCTAAACCCCACGTCCTACCTTGGCTATGCCTCTTGGGAAAGGGGTTTTGTTTTTCACAATCCATGGCCACATAAGGGTATTTTGTTTGACACGATAGATAATGTGTGTACTGAAATTTTACACACATTATATTTGAAATGCATCAAATATTTAAAGGGATCCTGTAACAAATTATTTTCTGATCTAAGTAATCACTATTTCTTTTATATGTTCAGTTTATTTATGCTGAATTTTCTTCAAGTAGAAAGTAGCTGTATTCTAGCATATAGAAGCAGCCAAGAGGAAAATAAGAGAGAAAAATAATGCAAGCATGCTTAGGGGCCAGTTATTTCAAGCTTAAATTATACCTATAGAGTGAAGAAAGCCTTCTTGCTCCTTGCTAAAATAAGCTGTATTATTTTCCCGGTGTTGGCCAAACAGTGTTCCCAGCTCGTAGGTGAGCTCTACCCGTAAGGAGTGAACTAAGAGCTGACGTGGAAATGGAACACACCCTTAACGGTGCAACTGCATCAGGGTTCTCCCAGCTCAAGACCACAGAAGAAATCACACAGATGGATGCCACTGCGGGAAGGGCAATGGTCCAGATTCAGGTGAGTAGGAAAATGAGAGCTACTTCTCTGGTTGGTACCAAAATGAGCTTAGCCCCAGGAACGGAGGGGTGCAGCAGTCTGTTAGGAGGACCCAGAGGCAGCTCCCCAGTGCCAGAAAGTGGGCAGTGCTGCATGTGGCACCACGGGCTGAGACAAAGATCAAAAGGCTGCCTGAAGCCATTCCCCTGTTGGTATTCAGAAGAGATTTGGTGGATTCTTTGATCTGCTGGTTGGCTCTTGTCTGGGTTGTATTTAGTCTCTAAATTTGGCCCCCACATGCAAAGACAAATGAGAATGGGGAAATACAGGATGAAAGGTTTGAGAGTGCTGGGTCAGGCTGAATGTGTCCCTTGGTGTAAGTTTAAATCTCTGGCCCCCAAGTAAAATTCTTCAAAGAGTAACCCTCTTGCCCACTATCCCCTGAGAAACCCTCATCAGAAAACACAAAGGAAAGGGAGTGCTCTGTAGACAGAGGCTATGTGGGGAGTGACTATGTCTGAGGCTGACCACTATCTGCAGAATTCAGTCACTTCGGGGTAAAAGCTAAGATATGAGAAATAAAGCCAATAAACTACAGCAAGCAAATTTATTACTTGTTATCAAAGAATTCAAAACAAATATGATTTTTACTATCGCCAACGAAATCATTTATAAGAATTAGAACTTTTCAAGCTCTTACTATGAAAGTTTAAAGAAAACTGCAGAACTACATATTATACTCCTGAAACAATTGTTTTAAAATTCACATAAAGATGTTTAAAGAGTCACTAAATGTTTATACTTGTAACATAATTTTTGGACACTTCAAACACTCCATGGTAGGTAATTAGATAAATTGTTAAATAAAATAGAGTTCCTACACATTTCTTACCAACTGAATTACTGATGATTAAATCAAATATAAATCAGGAAAAGTGTTTGAAGGCAGGCCATGATTCACTTGACTTACATTTGGAGATTACTGCTGAAGGTCTTTCCAGGCTTACAGACTTCAGCCTGAAAATCAGGAAGCAAAGAATAGCAAAGGAGAAGAAAAAAAAGTGCAAAATTAATTAACAGAATAATTCCTATCCCCTCCCCATATCATGGAATAAGATGTATTCATACAATGAATACTAAGTACTTACTATGTGTTTAGAGGAACTTTAGGGAAAAAAAAGTATAGACTCTATGGGAGAAATTAATCACTAATTCAATAAAACGCCAATATACTGAAATATGTAAAAGTATCCACACATTCCAATACACATGCGACAGTAAGAATAACAATTTGCTCTTTTAAATTTGAGAGATTAAGTTATCTCTACTCAAACCGTGGGCATCTCAGTTCCATTTCTGCTCCTACCTAGTTCTACACTAAGAATTTGTTTCTACGTCTATTTTCCCACTTCCCTCAGAGGGTCAGGTGAACTGGGGAGCGAGAAGAGCGCCTTTCCCTGCTCCTACTTCTATTCATTTCGTAAAGGGCGAAGACCTCAGCTGAAGAAGCTTGAGACGGAATCTACAGACTGATGAGGAAGGTCTGTGGGGGTCAAGGAAGGACTGCCTAGAACAGCCCGCTTCTCCGAGGAGCTGTTAAAGTCCTGCCCCAAGCCTCGTCCCAGCATCACGAACCTCAGTGGACTGGCCTTGGGGAACAACTCTGGTTTTCCGTTCTTCCGAAGTGTGTCCCCTACCGGTGGCAGGTGCTGGGCGCCTGTGCCCCCCACTTCCCGCGGTGATTGCGAGACCTGTGCAGCCAGCGCTGGGAGAGAAGACGCGAGAGCGTCTCCAGGGAGACAGAGCGGGCGGGACAAGAGGGGGCGGGGTTAGGCTGAACCGGGGCTCGGGATTGGGGCAGCTCCCAGATTCCCCAGGTATGGGGGCGGAGCCTTCTGAGGGCTGAGCGGGGCTCGGGACACAGCAGGCGTCTTCAAACAAGACCGCTTTTGAAAGTGAGACCGCTTGCAGAAATTAGCTCACCTAATCCAAGAGCCTCAAATTTGCTGCCCTGAATCGTTTCCTTCGTGGCACTGCATTCTCGATGTTTCGCAACATTTCCCTGTTGTCCACAGGATTGATGGAGCAATGCTCCGCTTGGCATTTGTGACCCCCAAGACCTGATGCCACACAATCCACTAAGTCATTTATCCAGAGAAGTCATTCATTCCCCTCTTCCTCAGCCTCTGTTGCAGTCAAAACCGTTTTTTTCTCTTTCCCACACAAACACCTTTCCCAATTTTGTCTCCAGAAAGACAATCCAATTTTGAGTTGCTGTAGACTAAAAACTCATTGTTTATAGAATCTCCCTGTCTGTCTGTGTATATGTATTAATTATATATTATTTGGTGGGAGTGTGTGTGTATACATATATATACATCACATTTTCTATTTTTTTTCTTTATCTGTTCATCCACTGAAGGACACTTTGATTATATACCCAGGAGTGAGAATGTTAGTGTTATGGTAGTTATGTTTTTTTGAGGGGCCTCAATTTGTTCTCCATAATGGCTGTATCAATTTACACTCCCACCAATGTGCAAGTGGTCTTTTATACTCCACTGGTCATATAGACAAAACCAACCTATGCAAGCAGGTAAAAGAAAAGCAGATTAGGAAACTACTTATTTTTAATAAACAACGTAGACAAGCTAGTACAGGGTGCATTAAGGGGAACTTCAAACTTTAAGAAGCGCATTATATATAACTAGCTAATACATTTCATTTCTATCTTGGCCAAAGGAGAGTACCATTGCTCCAGGAATCCCTGGAGATAAACAAATAGCTACCAAGGATCAGCTGCCAGCTAACTCTATACTTCCCTACCAAAATAGTAAATCAAAAGTAATACTGTATCTCTGGGGGAATTTCAGACTTGAAAATACTAGGAGTGATATTTCCTTGAATATTCCCATTTAATTATCTGTGTTTGCTGGACAAAATAGATGAGGAATAAAAAGTTAATTAGAGGATAACTCAAATTGTGCTGCCATTCCCAAGAAAGCCTTCTTGCTGGAGCAACTTGGTATTGTAGCATCTTCTGCCTCAGCCCCTCATATTCTGATTAACAGAAAGAAGAAAAAAAAAAAAAAACAGAAGCAATTTGCTTTTTCATAGCAGGGTAGCACTGCATTTTTATTTTCCAATTTAATATTCTGTTACTAATCTCTGGTTCTTTTCTGCAATTTAGTTCTCAGGGAACTTGATTAGCTTACCATTGTATTATATCATGCTGGAAATGCACCGACAGGTAGTCTAATAGAACCAAAAGAGCAAGAAACAGCAGGCCCCTTCCATGCCTTGGCACTCTAAATACTTGTCAAAAGAAACAGTATACATTTTATGAAAATACAGGAAACTCACTACAGAGAGGTTTGAGGGCGCTTAGATAGATACTACAGTATAAAGGATAATGTGTTCAAATTAGCACATTCAACTAAAATGCTGAGTTGCATATCTTTTAAGTTTTGGAGGCTGATCTGCATTATGATCTTTGATTTTGTCTGCAGCTGTCCTGCCCTGAGATCATAACTGCAGTTCCTGTTTTCCAGCTGTAGGATTTGCCCTGATATCAGCCCTTCCCAAGTCTGGTCCCAGCTTCACCGTGATTCTGAAGGCCTCTGACATCATGCCAATGAATTAATTTTTCTAAAGTTAGCCAGTTTCTTTTTTATTACTTACAACTAAAAAATGCTAATTTATACAGTAATTAAGAAATTATTAGGTGATACAAATGAGATAAAAAATTAATTAAAAAACACAAATTAGTAGGCATTAGTTACAGATAATGCCAATTTTCGACTCTGACATTTTAGAACATTATTCGTTTCTAGAGTAAGATTTGAAACTCTAAGATTCAATTAAGGAATGGCATTAAAGAGTACACATAATTACGTTTATTTTTCTATTGCTACATAGAGATAAAATTAGTTTAAAAACTGCAGACAAAAATAGTCTACTTATGTAATGTCAAATAAAAATGCGTTTTGACCTGGGTGAAAATACTATAAAATATCGTTGAAGTTTAAATATTTTCCATTTGTAGAATAAATCAGGTGGAGAAACCTAGTCAATATTTATCGATCTTACATAAACAGTGCATTGCACTAGATATTCTAAGGTAAAATAAAAGGCCATTTGCTTATTATGCTTGCAAGTAATAACTTTTATACTTAATTTACAGTTGAAAGCCTTTTTATAGATTTTAACAATATGTATAACACTCTGTAATTGTCATAAGTGTTTTGCGGTTAAAAGAACCTAGAAAAATAGCTTTTAGTATTCAATCAAATATAATCAGCCAATACTATTCAAAGTATGTATTCTCAAATTGTCCCTTTGTTTGGCAAGATTTTGTAAAACGAAAGAGGAGTGGAAAAGGAGAAGCAGAGGCCTACACGCATGGTGCTCAGGCTGGCCTGTGAAAGTTGAGGGCCTGAGAAACGATTCCTTAAAATTATCAACATCTAAAAGGCCTGAAAGGCTTCAGGACCTAGCTGAAAACCTAAGCTACTTTGTTTAACATCTAAGGTATAATTCCTTGGTTTTAAATCTAGTTGTAGTTTGTTTTTTTTCCCCTCAATGTATATAAACCACATTGTTTTTAAATCAAAAATATACAAAGAACCAACTTTCTTTCATAATCTGTCTTATAAACATCCGTCGGTATTAAAAGATATCTGCCCCTTTTTTTAGCATCTTCATACTTCATACGTCATGACGCAATTCTATATTTTCTCAGACTGCTGAATATTCTCATTTTGAAAAATGCCATTTGAACTTGAACATACATATATACTTAGTTAATTTTATTCATTATTTTGTGCCTCTGTACAATGGATAAATCTACAATGGAAATGTTTTCTACAAGTGGACACAAATCTTCACACAATAATATACTTCAGTAGTTGTCACCTTAATCATGTGTGTATACATAATAATAAACATGTACCTGTCTACACTTCTATCCAGGTACTTATATGTATTCAAATGCCATTCTAAGATATTACAAAAGCACATCAGTATTTTTCCAATGTAATTCAGAAATTAAGTTTTGCATTTTCCAAAGAAAAAATCCACTGTATATATGTAAGGGGAATTCTAAATCCATGAACAAAAACTATAGAATATAATGGTCTTTTCAAAAACTGTTATAAATAAGAACAAACGTCTCATTTGATAAAATTCTCTTATGACTTCTAGGACAGTTTCACAGGCAAACAACTTATTAAGCTAAGGTATAAATAAAAGCTGAATTACACATAACAGTGGGTAAAAATATGGAGTAGCCGTCCTAAACACTGAATTTAAAACTCTAAATCCAACCATCTACCCATCCATCCATCCCATCCATCCATCCATCCATCCATCCATCCATGCCTCCATTCATCCATCCACTCATTTATCTATCCATTCATCCATTTGTCTATCTATTCACTCATTCATCATTTCAAAAAGCAGGTAATCTGCTGGGGTAGGAATATAAAGACAAGTTATGTCTTCTGTAACCTCACTGAAATAAAGATAGACATGCTAAATAGACAACTGTTTCTTTGCTTTCAAGCTCTGTGACCTATCTACATCAGCACCAGAAAAACTAGACTGATGTCCTTGTCTTCTTCATGGCGTAAGTCCTAGACCATCCACTGCAGTCTGTCTCCCATCCTGCTCTCCAATCTGTTCTTAATCCTCTCTGCTCCTGACTCAAACTCACAACTCAGATATGACTTTTTCCACTAGTCCTAACCCCAAGCTTCCCAGGCATTCACACCCCATTAGTTACCTGCCCCAGGAAGTCTGTAAAACCAGTTATTCCAAAGGAACCTAGTATAGCACAGAACATTATGGCTAATATCCCCCCCCTACTGGATCATTTCCAGTCCTGAGGATAACTATAATACCACATGACAAATGTTGTAAATATGACATTACACTGAGCACCTTGAGGAAGGACCACATAGCTGCCCAGGACTGGGTGGAAGTTTGCCAGTCACAAGACTTCACAGAGAGGATAGTGCCTAACATGTAATTTTGTGCTATGAGAAATGAGTAAAAGTGTGCCAATTGCACTAAGAGGAATAGAATGGCAGAGAACCGAGGCTTGCTTCGATACACATGAATTCCACAATACAGGGGCAAAGAGCTGTGGAAGATGGGCCCAGCCCCAAAGCAATACAGCAACATAAAATTTTGAGCTCCAACCACAATGATAAAAAATTGAACACATGATAACCTATTTATTAATTTAGTATATTCATGATTATAATTGGGATATTGATTTACAGTATTAGTTACAGTCAAGTCATGGGAGAATTATGAATGACCCTCAAGAAGACTAAAATAAAGTTATGATTTGAAAATAAAATTAAAAAGTATTAGACCTTTATGTGTGAAACTGGTTACTTGCAAGGACATTCTACAAAAATACTTTGGTCTATCTGACTCCAAAGCTTTTCTCCTAAATCATGTTTTTAATTACCTTTCTTTTCTCTGACCTAATGCTTACCAAGCAACCTTATAAGTATAATTTTCTTCTGTATGCAGAGATTCCTAACTAGATGGAAAGCATGTTCTAATTAACTGACATGAATATTTGGATTCTCCTGGAAATTATATTCTCACTATAAATTAGTGCACTGGCATTTGGTTTATGTCTCAGTATGTGTGCGTTTGGTCACTCTGGGTTAAAGCCTTCGTTAAGGCTGATAACCAGTGGGTATGCTGCAGTCATGTTTCTGGATCTGTAAAACTGGGAAACAGGTCTATGACTAGAGTGGTCGATCTAGAAGAAGCCATCTTATGAGGGCCAGTTTAGTGACCATTGACTTCTCAAGATATAGACAATATCTATATCTTGACCTTCTTTATTACTAAGAATATTTATGGATCTTTCCAGTGCCATAAGAGAACATAAGAGAAAACAGAAGATCAATGAAACTTAATTAACAACCTAAATAGGAAATCAGAATTTTGGATATTTTAAACCAAAGCATTAAAAAGTAATAATTTTAGTGGTTTGGTGAACAATTTTAGCAGTTATATCTTTGAATTTATTCTAGGCTAACCAGATAATTGAAGAGATATTTGGTGTTGCAGTGGCCAGGACAATGCACCTCCCAGACTGTGTACTACAGGGAGTGTAATTAACCTGTGTTTTGAGCTCTGTGGCTCCATGTTTCTCATGGGTCACTCCCAACCAATGACTGTGCAGCAGGAGTTCTATGCAAACCCATTCCCGAGAGACACTGGATTCCTCTGAAGGCCCAGTTTATCTTAAGGATTCACCTATGGTTTTCCCAAACCTTCTATTAGTCCAGGATATTCCACTTAACTTCTCTCTCCCCTTTATTTAGAGTCAGAACTGCATTACACTCTGATGGTTCTCATAGCCTTCTCCATCTTCCTTCCTATTTTTTCTCAAACAGGCATGTCCTCAAATAAAATCCTTGCATATTTACCCCATCTTTGCAATAGCTCTTGAAGGAACCCTGACCAACACATCTAAAAACTTTCCTAAATATCTTCAAAATTTTATGTAATATAGGTCAGAATCCCAACTGGGCTAAACCTCCCACTGGGCAAAGCACTGAATGGCATATCCTCTTGTTCACTTTACCTAGATGGAAGACTGTATCTAAGAAGAGTCCACAGTGATAAATGTACATTGTCTACTCGTTTTTCTGAATGATCAGAGACCTGGAAAAAGCCAGATTGCTGACATGGAAGTTTACAGAAGTTATGTGAATGGACTACTTATACTGAACCTCACCCAGAATGGAGAGAAGAGACTCTCAGTGACCAGGCAGTCATCTGATTGACTACCACCTGTTGACAATAGCAATCGTTTTGATCAGCAAGCTATATTTATTATTGAACCTTCTAATATCATCCACCCCAACCATCCTGCATCGTTCACCTCATTAATGTGCTGCAAGAAGAGACCCTTAAAGACACAGATGTATATCTAACTAGGCTGCTTTTACTGAATAAGAGTTTATCACAAATAACATGTACTTACTTTATGCACCAAATTTTGCATGGAATTCATAGGAGGCATATTTTTGTAAAAACAGAATCTTGCTTGATGATTCCTACTTGTTTCCTAACAACCAAAACAAAGAAACAAAAATATGGGTATCGAAGTTGAAATACATAATAAGCCTAGAAAATTCTCCAAATTAACTCTCCTTTTTTTAAACATTCAGATCGAATGATCAGAGGAGACAGAAGTGCTGTTGAAGATCAAATAAAATACCATCGTAAGCATTTTCAGTAGATAGAGCTCATGCCTCAAGTCATTAAACACATAAATTCCAGAAGAGCACATCGGTGTCATATTTCACTGTTCCAACAACATAGTGAAGAAAGAGAAAAATATTTTCAGGAAATCTGACATCCAAATTATTTATTTCAATATTTCTATTTTCCCCTTCATTACCTTTTGTCCCAGAGAGAAAATGTTGAAAATTATGATAGAAAATTGAAGATGTTTTCCAACAGCTTATTCTTCTAAAATATTGATGAAATTCATCATGAAAATATTTTTTCTTTTTTCTCTGTTGGTGCCACCAAAACGATCTAGGCAGATGATTATTTAATAAAGTAAAATGCAATTCAAAGCATGAATTCATAAGAGGCTACAGCTACCAAAGAGGGTGTATGTATTAAGAGGCCTGATAGCGGTGAGAGGAAGAGGTCATCGGGTAAGATGGAGAGCTGTAAAAATCAACTCTCACGGGCGGACTAGGCATCTGTAAAAGCAGCCCATTGTATGAAATGGTTTGCAAAAGTGTTGCCTCTGAGACTGAGGACTCGTGGTTATAGAGACCCAGTTATACTTTTGAAAAATTGTGCCAATAATTGATTCCACTGACATATCAGTTGCCTAGAAGAGATAATGTCGTGACTGATGAAAGCAGCAGAAGGTAGTGGATGAGGATGAATTTTTCCAGTGTCCTGTTGCAGTCTGCTGAGAGGCCAGCGCTGGCTCCTACAGTCAATTCCGGATAACTAACTAGCCAGGGACAGCCCCAGAGTAATGCGATCCTGCAGGTGGTCAAAGCCTGGCTGAGTTGTCTTTTAAGGATATTTGACTCCTTCCTCATTCTGTGCTCACCAATTGACTTTCAATGGTTTGCTTTCTACTGTGAAATAGGAAGTTATATCCTGAGTAACAGTCAGGATTTGTTGCCTTGTGAAATACAGATCCAATTCGAACATAAGTTGGCAATCTGGTATATAAACTAGTCTTTTAAAAATGTTGGTTAATGGAAATCAGTTTCTACTTCCTGATTATTTCTTGGTAGACTGAAAAATATTTGTCTTTAAATCTGCAAAGCGATAAACTAGACACTGAACTGGTGTTTTCATCAAAGACTGCCTTCCCATGACACTCAACAGAGCAGTTTACCTCAGTGTCTCCCTCTATCCCAATGAACATTACAGCCATTCAATTCGTCTGTTTTTCTAATTTGAAAGACACAGGAATTATCTAAATTTAGAATTTTGTGCTTAGAGTCTGAAAATTGATAAAATGACATATCACATATACATTCATATCTATGTGTGTACATATGTTATGTGAACTCTCTATTCCTCATATAAATAAGTAATGTATAGTTAAAAATAAAATCACTACAGAAATAAAAATTTTATGTTGTATCTTTTTCCTTCAAATCCTTTTAAAATAAGAAGGTATAAATAATTATAAATTTTAATTCAGACCTCAGTCTTCCAAGTACTGTATTTTACACTTTGCTGGTCACATTAGCAGACTGATTTTTAGAACAAGGTTTTGAGATTTGTTTTTCAGCTTTTCAGGTGGGAATCTTGCAATTCTTTCAATTCTTTATTCCAATAGTACTTTACATTTATCCAATAATGCTAGTTATGCTATTGCATACCACTTCCAAGTGCTGAAAATAAAAATATGATGCTAAACAAGACACGTGGGTATACAATTTAATGGGCCTTTTGAGTATTACATTCTATGGGAGAAAAGGGAGGCAGTAAATAAATAAACAAGATTATTTCAGGGCTATGAATACGATAAAACAAGGTAATAAAATTAAAGCGCGCGCGCGCGCGCGTGTGTGTGTGTGTGTGTGTGTGTGTGTGTGTGTGAGGGGGGATATTTGTTTAGTCTGGATCATTCGAGAAGGCTGCCATGTGAAAGTGATATTTGAACTGAAACCTAAATGAATGATGGAATGGAGAAGTCAGGTGCCCATCGGGGACGGAACCCAGGTAGATGGAATAGAACGGGCAAAGCTCCACGTGTGGGAGCAGAGTCGGGACGCTGGCATGTGGCAGACTATTCAGGTGCCTCTCTCTGATTGCCTCTTTCTAGAACTCACCTCTCCTTGTGTGTGGGTGACATCTGTGACTTGCTTCTAGCCGATAGAGTATGGCGAGACTGATGGGCTGTCACTTCCGTGATAGTTTAATGTGGTATAAGCTCTATTTTGCTATCAGAATCACTCTAGTCTTTCTCCCTCTGTGTTGCTGGTTTTGTAAAAAGCAAACTACCATGAATCCCACAGCCACGAAGAACCCAACGCTTCCTAAAACCACGCCAGTGGGGAAGCAGATCCTTCCTCAGTTGAGAGGCCAAATGAAAACCCAGGCCTAGCCAAACCCTACACTGCAACCTTGTGAGACCCTAAGCAAAAGACCCAGCTAAGCCCTGACTCACAAAAACTGGGAGATAAGGTGTTATTTTAAGTTTTAAAATTTGTTACAGAACATAGAAAACTAATACATGGCCCACAGCCAGGACGCACATTTGGCGGTGGGCAGTGGTCCCAGGGGAGAAGAAAATGTAAGCGATGCAGTGGAAGGGTCACTATATAGAACCTTGGGACTTGGTAAGAAAGTTGCATTTTATTATAGGTGTTGGAAGTCACTGGAGAGATTTAAGCAAGAGAGTGATGCGATCGATTTGACATGTTTAAAAGTTTCCTGGCTACTTGGGAAGGGTGGGCAACTGGAGTGGACAGACAGCTGCATTCATTAATCTAGCTGAGAGGATGAGGCGGCTTTGATTAGAGTGTAGAAATGGAGTATGGTGACAAAGGAGATGTGTCAAGGAAAATTGGAAGGCAGTCTACCAAGTCACAGACATTTGGATTTTAGCAGCTGGAAGTACTGAGTTTCCTTGACTGAAATGGAGACATCTGAGAGCGGAAAAATTGGGTTTCTTAGATGGAACAGAGAGAGAGCAAGTCCATGGCGCTGTGCTGACATGTTAAATTTGAGATGTCGGGGAGAGGATATCCAGGACGCCATCGAATGACTCCGTCCGGAACTCAGTATTAGTGATGATATGGTTAGAAATAATTGGAATACTAGTTGCAGAAACAAAAATAGGAATAAGATGAAAACCACTGAGGGAGAAGTGATAACATGTAACTTAAAAATGACATGCATATATGAACTTTCTTCTGACAATGACAATAGAGAATTTTGCTTTGTTAACATTAAACCCAGCAGGCTAGTACCACTATGCTTATCATCATTTATAAAATAATTGTTTCATGTATAGTTAGTATTTGTTTGAAATTCTGAAACTGGGAATGATATCAGGCTGGCTGAAGTCCCACGGGAGTCTTCTTTGGGGACAGCCCTGCCTGGGGCAGGCTCTCCCATTTCCCCCTCCCACTTACCCTGTGCCCATGTGAGCCACAGATCCCCTCCTGGCAAACCTGTTCTACTGGTCTACCTTCACCCTTGACTGGTTTTATGTGATCGCTTGCTTTCCGGCTTTCAGCCACTAGTTATACTTGTTTAAATAGCAATTTATATTTAGTAGTTAGAAATAAAATTACCTAATGTGATACATTTAAACTATTCCCTCTCATACTTTAGTCATATTAATGTTAACTTATGGCAGCCAGTTGAGTATCATGGATTATTTTTAAAGAGTTAAATAAATTGATAATAATAAACTAAGGTCTACAAAGGCATGGTTGGTTAAAGGATACAGAGATAACCCCACGCTGAATTTTTACTGTAAGATTTCTCCCTTCTCCAGAGTGACTGTTGTTTTTCTTTCATGAGTGAGAAAAACTTGGTGCTCACCAGTGCCTCAGGCAAGTGAGTGTGAAGGTCTTCTCTGAGACTGAATGAAAGATAATAATCAAAATCTAGGTCATGATACTGTTTATTCTATACACAATTGTTTAAACTAACGCTTTAAACTTAAGTCAGGACGCATTTTGATTCAGGACACAATATGCGATTCATACCATGTCTATCAGAACTCTTAATGACTGCACACATTGTAATCTCCTTTCCTTTCGACTGTTTTACTTTGAGGAATTTTCTAACATCAAGCAGTACAGTCATTAAATTATCATTACAAAGATATCAAACTTCCTTCATTGCATCTATTTCTCAAGACACAGGTATGCGGTGTGGGTCTGAAAGCCTTAGAAACTTCAACGTACCTTTTCAGAGACAGAATGAAAACAAAGGGTTTCTGGTTTAAAAAAAAAGAAAAAGACTGAATCAGAATAGAAAAAGTGGTAGAAGAAAAAGGACCTAGTCTGAGGCTCGACAAAGAGAGTTTGCCCACAGAGAACCCAAAGGAAGCCACTGGTAGTCATTACCAGTGGCACAGACCTGGTAAATTTTGTAATAATTATAAAAAATACAAGACGTAAAAAAAATGAGAAAAAGCAAAATTTTATAAGATGGTGAACAACTGTTAGAGAATAAAATAATTACCTATAGAGAAATTAAGCTATATTGCATATTATCTACATTTCAATAAAATTCTAGTTTTACTGTATAGCAAGTAAACATTTGGTATTTAGGAGCATAAAAATGAACCACATTAAGGGTTTACTATGGAAGTTTCTTTTATCCTGTCAATTTGTTCACACAGTTCATTGTGAACTCTGACTCCATGAGAAGAAACAGCAGACCGTGAGTGAAATTAGGATAAAGTACAAGTGAGTCCCCGAAACTCTGAGACAGCTGCCCTGCTAACATCCAGGGCCGTTTTTACATTCTTAGGTTAAAGACTCCACGTAAGACAATTTTCAAGGAAAATAATACTTAAAAAGGTAGCAATAGCATGTTTGAGTTACGTTAGAATAAATATTTGCTTTATGCTAGCATAAGAGTCAGCATTGGCACACCCTAAAGTTACAGACGCCAGGACATGGACTGGGTAGCCCGGGATTTGACAGCTGTCGGAGGAGGGAGTTATTCAGGAAAGTTCCTGTACCCACCAGTGAGGATGGAAGAGGAAGCCACTTCTGATTAGTACTCGAGAAAAGAAGAGTGAGGTATGGCAGCAGTAATTCTATGAAGCGGCAGGGGATTAACAAGAGTAAGGGTGGATTTCTGTCTCTGTTTTATGACCAAACAATTGCATAGAATTTTCAACCCAACTTCCTCATAAACTGATTACTCATGGTCACAAGGAGGTTAAAAAGGGGTAAGGACTTGGTTACAAGTGAATTTTGTAACTGTCAGTGTCCACGTGGAAGTTTTCCAGGCAGATGGAGACACTCAGTCCAAGCTACAATCGAAGAACTTGATTCCAAAGAGTGAAAATGATCATGCAGCTGAAGGTGGAAACAGAACACAGGCCCCCCAGCTCTGGCAAAGCTGACCTCTCGCCACCACACGGCGGAAAGGACAGCACGTCATCTCTCCGGCAGAGACAAGCTGGGTCATCGAAGTTCCCAAATAAGCCTCAGACCGCCTTTTCAGACAACATGTCCAACTCCCCACCCCCAGCTGAATCAGAGTAAATCAGAGAGAAATAATATCACTGGTTTGAGTTTTATCTTATTTCCTCTTTTATTTTTCATGGCATTGCTAATTAGCAATGAGATGGCCAAAAAAACCCCAGAAAAGGAGACAGAGCACAGGATACAGAAAATCTGCAAAGTGACTGACCAGCCCCGGTGTCACCGAGAACTAACACTAACACACGAACTTGGCGCAGAACTTCACCACCTCTGAAATCTCAAAGAACCCGAGCGAAGCTAGCTAGCTCCACCTGGGAGAATAACTTCTCTGGAACAGAATGACCTGCCAGCCTCCGCAGAAGCTGCTGAAACATGTTCTATGAAATCGAGGCACTATTCCCCTTGGCACAAAATGTAGTTGTAACCAAAAATAAAAAATGGCCGTACTGGTGAGTTTCTCCTGTGCACGATTCTGGTTGCCTTCCCATCTTCTGCACTAACCATGTCCAGGTGGCAGGTGATCTTTAGAGTGGGGGAAAAAGTGATGTGTTCCTGCACACATGCACACACACACCCACATCCACGTGCACACGCACATACACGCCTGAGAGGTAATCGGTCAGTTCTTTCCCTAAGGGTTGTCATTTATTCCACACCAATATACACACATGCCAAAGGGCCAAAATCTGGAGAGCGTTTTCCTGAGGTGGCTCAGTTACCCCACTGCCTTTCCTGGGCTCACGGCCTCACTCCTGGTGCTGGCGTGTGTGAGCGCCTCTGGGCCGCTGGACTCTCTTTGATCTCAGCCCCACCCTCCAATCCCAGATGATCCCACTGGTCTAAATTTAACACCGTTTCTTCCCATCCTTCCCAGCTACTGCCAGCTCCTGTGACCCAGCCTGTCCCTGAAGCTGTCAGTCATTTTCTTCAGTTTTCTAACCCTGAAAGCAGTAGACAGAGGGACTGAGGAGAAGGACGAGCCCCCAAAAGGTCCTGCCTTAAGGAGGAATAACTAAAAACCTCACCCCACTAAGGTAAATCTTCTGGTGGCTCATCTCGTGCAGCTATGAGTATCTCCTTCCAGACTGTTTTAGGTGCAGATTCTAGTAAGCGTGGGCAGAATTTAAGAGTAGAAATTGATTATTCATCCAAATAATGAGTGTTGCTATATAAGTTGAAATTCTTTTGGTTAAAAGGTGTATACTATATTAATCTACTAGGATAGTGTTGGGTAACTTGGTATCAACTCCATTCGCAGAAAGAAAGACCCTGGATTTAATTTACCAGGCAGACATTGTAACGTTAAATACCTACTCAGGCCCCTCAGGAATGTGGGCACCATGTCAAAGAAACCACTGTGTGCTTCAGACCTGGCACAAGGCTCCTGAGGGGAGGGGGTGAGAAGTGGGAGTGGAAATTCAGCCTGTTTTCCTTCGCCTGCCTTGTGCCCTAGCCAGGGCTGCCGCCCTGGAGGGAGGGGTGACGCATTTTATTACACAAAGTAACCTTTTCTTTGGCCAAGCCTTGTGTTGGCTGATTGGCTACTATCACCGTTCTCCAAACCGACCTGCCCAGAGGGGAGGTGCCCGGGGGTGGCCGGTGCCCTGCCTTAGCATCACTTCTCTACTTTTTTTTTATAGACATTCACATAATTTTAATGTCTTTGAATGAAAAATTGGATCCACAGTAGTTTCTCAAGCCTGCTTTAGCAGGGGGATCATTTTTTCAAACAAATACTGATAAATTTGATATCTAAATCAGAGCTGCTCTGGTTAAATTCCGGATGGGGTCTGCCTTTTTCTCCTTCCTCCAAACCATGGTTTATTGCGGACTGTAATTGAAGAATTTTTTGCTACAAATTCCTTTTAATGAAGCATCAGAGTTTAAACTAAGGCAAAATAAATTTCCACCAGAGGGTTACTCAAAGTTTCTTCTCATACCACCGTCCAGAGATACAAAACACGCTGGTAATTCACTGTCATCCGTGATTCTCCTTCCTTGATTTTTTTTTTTTCCAGAGACAGTGAGGCTATAAAAATATTTATCCTGCTATTGATAACTATTGCTATGACATGGTGGCACCATGCCGATGATCAAAAAGTCAACATTTATTTTATGATGAGTTATGAAAAAATGACACTCTGGTTCTTTATGTGTTTAATAAGTGTCCCTCCTTTTACCTTGCAGTTTTATTCTTTGTTGGCTGACAACTAAAGTATACTACCTGTGCATACTTCAGGTGCCACATCCATACATAAAACATAAGGGGATTCTTAAGATACAGATGATTCCAGATCAGTTACTCATTATAACTTATTTCTTTTCAACCCATTCAAACTCCTTCTCCTTGTTCAATGCTGAGAAGTGTGGTACTTGAAAAGAGAATTTATCTATCAAGTATTTATTATATTTACCTTTTCATCCATTTCTATTTTAAAATAAATATACATATTTTTTCTTTCCAGGGTTGTGATGATTAATATTATGTGTCAACTTGGCTAGGCCACAGTACTCAGATATTTGGTCAAATGCCAGTCCACATATTGCTGTGAATGTATTTTTTTAGATGAGATTAACATTTACATTGAGTAAAGCAGATAAGTGAAAAGACTGAAATCCCCAGAGGAAGAATAATTTCTGCCTCCAGACTGCCTTAGGACTTAGCTGCAGCAGCTCTTCCCTGGGTCTGCAGCCTGCTGGCCTGACCTTACAGAATTTGGACTCACCAGCTCCCATTACTGCAGGAGGCATATCCTTAAAATAAATCTGTTTTTTGGTCTCTCTCTTTCTCTCCCATCCCTTCCCCACACACATCCCCCATGGGTTCTCTTTCTCTAGAGAACCCTAATATAAAGGTTCTTAATTCTGACTTGTGCTACTTTTATCAAGAAGACCACGAAAATTCCAGTGAAGGCCATGTCCACAATTCTTATAAATTATATGGATATAAGCATCTCTTATTAATTGCTGCTGATTAGCCAAAAGGCAAATATTTAATTAAACCTTGAGAGATAATAAAATTGCACATGAATTATCTATCTAACAGCACATAGCTCTGCACATTTCATAAAGATGGTTTAACTAATAATCATGTCCCTTACACCCAGTCTTTTTTAGCAGGTTGATTGTTTTTGTTTTTGTTTTTGTTTCATGAAGTTCCCTAGAGGAACAATGTTGTTTTTTCTAAAGTCACATATTTGTTGATTTGTATTTACTTTGCTTCTCATCATGCCCTCCCAGTATAAGCCCTGCCGATCACATCACAGATGAACATTTTTGTTTATTATCCTCAAAAATGTATACTCAAGGGCAATTATTGACACATGAGTATGAATGACAATGAAGCCTCTTAAAAAGATTCACCTGGTGGGTAAGCAAAATTCAGTTTTCCTACACACTTTAATATCCTAGGGTTTTTTTCTTGGTGATATTGTACATGGGTTTCCACAGGATAGGAGGATTGTTCTGATACTGGTTGAGAGAGTTTTTAATGTACACTTCAGGAACAGACACAGACTTTTATTTGAATATTCAAAGAAGCAGTAAAAATCTACGCAGAGGCCATGTGCCCCCCCCCCCCACCCCAGGACTGAGCAGCAGTGGCTGTGAGCTCATCAACACAGGCCTCGCAGGACTTCTCAAAGAGGAGGAGGCGGAGGCTGAGCCGTCAACCTCAGGGCCCAAACTTGTGAAAACAAAAATAAGGTCATTTCCACTTAAAGAGCTGCTGAAATGTGCCCTTCCCTTTTAAAAAATTTTATATTATTTACTTATATATTTATTTATATTATTTTTAAGTCAACTTTCTTTCTTTTACAATGGCAACAGTTAATAATGGGAAATTAGGGTGTTCAATGGCCTCACTTGTCAATAAAAAGTTTGCAGCTCTATATTGGTTCTGCTCATTCTTTGAAAAAATATTTGAAATTTTCTGTCTTATAAAATCCACTTAAGTGCTGGACTTGAAGTGGTTAAAGATGTTCTCCTTTAATGAGATGGAGCTAGAAAAACTCAGGAAACTACACACAGTTCCCTGCACAGTGCTTGCTTTTCATCTAAATGAGACTATTAGGGAAACCTAGATGATACTCTATTGATTAGCTCTAAGGATGGTTTATACAACACTGGCCAGTGTCTGCGGCTCTGCAGAGTAAGGAGAATTAAACCATTAACTGGGCTGACAAATCCCTTATGAAGGCTCCGAGGTATTGCTCTGAGTAAGTGTGACATAATTCACATTGTTTACTCATAGCAGGGGTTCCTTGGTATTGTGTTTCTCTAACTAAACATGTGACTCTGATTGTATTAATGATAAAGAACCCTTCTTATATAAAGATGGCACAGATATATTTAAAATCATTTTGTGTATAGGATTCAAAGGATTAACTCTAAGAAAAATGCTCAGGAAAAATACCACCTAAAATTGTTCTAGTTACAAAGCTATGAATTTTGTAGGTCGGTTGTTTATATTGACTACCTCAGATTTACTTTACTAATTTACACTGTATACTCAAAATACAAAGCATAATAATTCTTTTTATTGTCATAGTGTAACATCTTGGTGATTCACTCATTTGTGCATTCATTCATTCATTCATTTATCACTGAGTTTCCTTTACGAGTCAGGCATTGTACTGGGCAATGGAGACAGTCAAAAACGTGCAAGACAATAAGTATCATAAAGTGGTGAGTTCTATGACAGGAGCGTGCTGGGAGAGCTGAGCGCTTATATTCATGGCCAGACTGATGATTCGTAAAAGGAAACCAAGCTAAGCATCACCCTTTTTTTTTTGTTCTTCTCTATCTGCTTTAGGCACACACACTTTCCAATGCCAAGGTGATGTTTTCAATTCTTTTCTTTCCTATCCTCAAATACGTGGTAAGTCTAAAATCCTGAGAAATTCCAACGGATTTAAACCATGGGGCTTAATAGAGGAATAGTGGTTTATTGTTACTGTTGAAACACTATTTATTGAGATAAGACTCTTAAGGAACTAAGTGGCGTTCCTGGAATATCTGGAATCTCGAAGCTCAGGCAGGAGAGAGCTGGATGCAAAGCTTGGGCAATGCCGACGGCAGGGTGGGCGCAGGGAGAGCTGGTTTAAACGCAACCCTAAAACTGCTACTGAAAGAAAGGGCGAGAGTGCGCCCAAATGCCACCTGCGACCGGCCAAGCGCCTCTCAAGGTCCACACAGACTTTCCTTCTTGTGTGCAGTTATTTAGACAGAAAGTGGAACTGTGAGGCAGATCTCATTCATGCATAATTGAAACACCCAAGGGTAAAATAGTGAGGCACAATGGATGACATCTGATGAAAAGAGAGCAGGGAGAGGGAGGAAGAAGTTAAAACAAGATACAACACCCTGGGGACCATAAGAAGAATACCTGACATAGGCCAAATAATCTCAAATAAAAATATTCAAATTACAAGACAATGCAAATATAAAGACAAATGCATGGAAGAAACATGAGAATTGGGTAGAAAAAAACGCTGAGAATATGAAACATTCAAGGGATGAGTCACTGGTGAGTGAAACTCTTATTTCAACAAAACGCAGCCACATTAGTGTTCTGTAGTGTTCTCAGAAACTTAGGAACTAAAGAGGATTAAACCAGCATAAGATCCATTGTCTTTAAAGAAGTTGTATTCTAAATGACTGTATGAGATATGTGTGTATATGTATACATATATACATAAAATCCATATAGCTATGGGGTATATGTATGCATAAATATCATATTTTCTTAACGCATTAGGAGAGCAGCAGAATATGTGTGCCTGTGTGTATCTGTATGTAGTCAGTTTCCTAGTTGTGAAGGATAATTTCCAGTTCATTAGAGCGATTTATAGAAAAGTAAGACTTGTGACAAGTATTTTAAGGATAAAAGTGACTACTTAGGAAACAATAAACAAGTAGTATAGGCTCTTTTGTCCATTTTCTTGGCAAACTCCAAGAGCCAAGCACCTAAACACTGAGCACTTATAAAGGATCAGGCACAATTCTATACCTTCTTGATTATTCCGTTTAAACCCCACATGAATTTCCTGAAAGGCATTATTACTCCATTTTAGGATGGAGATTCTGAGGCGCAGAGAAATTAAGTCACGTAACCTTGTCTGAATATAAACCCCAAATTCTTCCCATTACAACTTTCCCCATTCCCTTGAGGCTGAAAAGGGAAGGCTGACTAGTAAAGTTCTCACAATGCAATGTTTCTAGTGTGGGCTAGAAATGCTTATATGCTCATATGATGTATATTTTCAGTAATTGAATATTGCATAAATAAAGCTATGTTTATTTCCTTTTTTAGAAAAATAAAAGAGAAGCTCTTAGAATGCTTAATGATTGTGCAGACTTGGTTTGTATTTAGGCTCACATTCTCTTCCCTTGCAAGGAGAAGAAAATCTAGAGATGCCTTTCCATACCAATGGGAACATGAGTGAGTTGTAAGGCAATGATCCATGCCAGATACCCTATAAAATGTCTTTATCAACTAAGAAAGTAGTAATGAGGATCTAACTTCTTAACGTCAGCAAAGGGTTCTTATACCTCTTATATACCAGGCACTGGGCACCTACGCTGGACCAGGAACAATTTTAGACCCTCTACAATTCAGAGAACTGTAAGTTAACCCCCAGGGACTCAAAATAAATCTATCAGTGTGAAAACATATATATATGTACTTGCCAATATGTGTAAGGCAAGTGACAAATGCCTCATGTGTGACATGGACAATAAGTACAACAGGAGTTGGGAAAAGGGAAAGATCATCCAAGTTTTGGGTTCATTCACCTTCCAACACATGTGCCCCCAAAGTTGTATCCATACATCTAACATTGCTACCTCTGCTATTTTCTGAATTTAAAATGACTTAGCTTTCTGGTGAAGGGTTATAGAAGTACAAATTAGTAGTGGATAGATGGCCACAGGGATGGGGAGCACAGCATAGGGAGTGCAGTTAGCATTAATGTAATGGCTAGGTGGAGAGCCAGAGAAAAGATAGAGTAATTTGTAGGATCATTTCATAATATATAAATGTACTGTATAACCAATGTACTGTACACTTGAAACTAATAATAATAATAATAAAAAAGACTTAGCTTTCAAGATCATGGTCTCAGATTACAGAGGACCTATGAAGGTACTATAGAAAACAAGTCCAACCCTGTCACAGATGTGGAAACTGAGGCTCAGAAGGGCTAAGTAACTTACTGAAGGTCACGTGGACAGCTAATTTACTTAAAAAATCTCGGAGAGTAAATATGTTATATGGAAAGCCTTGAAAATAAGCCTTTTAGCTGGAAATTAGGGATCCAAACCAAATGGAAAATATTGAACTGGGGGACATTAATAGACAAAGTTTTAAAATGCCAACAGGTGCCTAGGACAGCCCAGACAAACTTTTAAATTTAGACCTGATGAGGGAGAACGTCATACTCAATAATGTACTCTCTTTTCTCCCAGATGTACCACATCATTTTATTACTTTAAGGCCATGTGAATCTTTATAATTTGTTGGTATATGTAGACATGACCCTCTTTGAAATGCCCGATGCTAAAAAAAGAAAAATCGTAGCAACAAAATCTTCCTCTTTCTACTTTTCTCCTGTTGTTCAAAACTACTTTTTTATAGAGAAGCAGATTCTGATCACAGCTTGACTTTACGAAAACAATCAAATTAAACTATGTTATAGTATTGAAATGATAAGATCCTTTTAAACTCCACCAATGGTAAAATGTCGTTAATCCAAATGAATCTGTCATAAGGCATACACAGAGTTCCCCTAGACATTACCATTACATTGTGTAAGGGATCATATACAATAGAAATGTGCTAATCTCACTGGCTTTGACCTTGCATAGTCATGCATCATCTCATCCCTTTGCAAAATCTCATTCTATGATTTCTGAAGTCTCGGGGACTGTCTTACATCAGCTTGGGTATAAGTTAGCCAGTACAGTCTACATTGCAGCCACCACGGTTCTCCTGACCAACTGGAGACCTTTTCATTTAATGCCCTTCCTGCGATGCCCTCACTACGACCACTGTTCCCGGTGCCCTCACAACAATGTTGGCACGCAAACCAAAGGCACTATGTATCCCTTGAGAGTATTAAAAACACTCCTGGGGATAATCATTAGGGTCTTTCGTGATTTGAAGCCATTCTATCCAGTAGTGAAAACAATGTTTCTGTTCCTAACCCTGGGTCACATATTGACTCCAAAGTAACCCCATGCATCTGTGTCTCATGTACTTTTATCAAAATAGTTTCTTTAGCTTCTTGCTTCAAGCTCAACACAAAACCTAGGAGGTGAATCATATGAGGCAAGAGATGTTCGATATTCAAGTGCATTCTCTTCTTCCCAACTCTTTATCCAGGCTCTCAACTCCATGCAACTCATTTATAAAAACAGTTGTCTGTGGGCCTTTACCCTACTACATATTCTGACCATCAAGCCTATCACTGTGTCTGGCATATATTATGTGTGTTCAATGAATCTGTAGAATTGGTGAATAAATGAGTCAATGAAAAAAAAATAGTATATTATGAATCCCAGTAGTAGACATAGTTTAGATTAAAGCTGGAGCCACAGCTGTAAACCAAATTTACAGAAAAATATGAGGTAAGTATAGAGAATTTTTTTGGACTCCTAAAATCTATTTGGTCCCTCTACCTGAACACACACACACACACACACACACACACACACACACACACACACACACCTCCAAAGAGAAAAGAAATTCTTCGCAGGCTCGGCCCCTCCTCCTCTTTTGGCAAGAGTCTCTCTCTGCTTGCCCTTCTGTTGCCGGTGTTAATGCCGGGTCAAAGACTATGGGCCACTGGTCTACATGGTGCACCAGAACAAGAAAGTCTGTCATATGCTTAGGAGTTGGAGGTCGAAAGGCAAAAAAGAAGGAAATGGCAGATAATCTAAGCAGGGAGCAAATCAGACCTGGAGTCAGTTATTTATTGAGTATTGAATATTCCGTGATAGTTATCTGAGTATCTGGGAGGTTAGGAAACTCATCCAAATTCACGTATTTAATAAGATCAGATGCTAGTCCATCTGAATCCAGAACTCAAACAATTTCTACTCCCAGGCAACCTCAAGGCTAGTAGGATCTTAGTATCCCACCAAGCCTGGAGTATTAAGAATATAGCAGATGGCAATTTGCCATATAGATCAGCTACAACTGGCATAACCAGCCAGCCTAGCCATATGCTTCTTTAATAAAAGTCACTATAATTTAATCTATAATATAGGTATATACTCTACAAAAGAAACAATATGCTAACTTGACAGAAATATATGTTTCTAAATGTTTCTTTCCATTACTAACTACTATTTGCCATCTACATGCAGGGCACACGAAAAGCACTGTATCATTGGTTTAAAAAGGCAATTTGGCCTCTACTATGTTAATCCAAATGTTCCAATTAGTTTGGTGCTTTCATAATTATGTATAATTCAGTTCGCATTTATGCATAAATGTTTATTTCCATAATTGCAACAAGCACTTAAATTAATTACACTCTAACCTCTTGATTCTATGGGCCAATTGTTGAGTCTTTTTGTTAATATTTTAAAGTCATGCCTTTTTATTTTTGAATTCCCCCGTAACCCCATCTTTGATGTATTGTTTCTTATCCTTGTTTGGAATTCTCTATGGAATATTCTCAGAATAATCTTGCAGTTTTCTTTTATGCTGAAACTTTGCATTTTAACAGTTGTCTGGAGATAGTTTCTTACTTGTGAAAGATCAGTTTTAATAACAGGAAAAGGAAAATGCTATAAATCCGCACTAACCACGTAAAGCTGAAGTCTCTGAGAGACTGATTAACATGGAGACTCTACACGGGTTTTTCAGTAATTAGAGGATGTGCTTGCGTGGAGCCACGACTGCTCTGGCCTTGAAGCCATTTCCCAGGGCAGCCGGCAATTATTACAGCCCGGAGTACACTGCTCATATGCTATGCCTCCAGCTATCGAAGCGGTTTTCAAATAAAGGTCTCTTAATTTCACAAAGAGTTAACATCACCTTGGTTGAACAACACTTCTGCTAATACCTCCTCTACTTGGTTGGGAGAAAGCCCTCAGAGAGAAGGCAATTAGAAATCCCTAATTTGTTGTTCATCGTCCATAAAAGGTTAAGAATATTCTGGTCTCTGATGATATGCACTGAGCAGAGGGCAGATCTGGCCTCCCACAGCGCCCCAGCCAACTACCTGCCCTATCGGCGAATGCTGCTCAACATTCTCTACAGAGCACACAAGTGAGCAGGCAGTTTTATTGTGCATTTGAGTATTTGTTTTTTTTCTTTTGGTCTCAATGAATTATAGATAGTAAATATAGTATGAAAATAAGTGTCATTTTTCTTTTTGGTACAACGCTTAGTACAGAGGGAAAAATCCATATGATAATTCATCACCAGTAGCCATGGGGTTCTACTTTCTGATACATAATTGCTTGTATGATCTGGATATAATAATGTAGCATTATGAACAATTATGAATAATGTAACTCACTATAATATTGTTTTATATCAATTAGTGAGGGCTGATGAAATTTTGACTCCATGATAAAACCTGTAGATACATTATTAGGCTTCTGCCTGGTGGTGAGCAACACATAGAATAAATGACAAGAGAAAATTAATCTCTTTGGTCAAGGTAATTGACTTGGCATTTGACTACCCTTTTCTATTCTTTGTGTTCTGCCAATTCAACCATTTACTCTGGCCAAATGCACAAATTGAGTCGAGAAAAAAAGTCTCTAAGTCGGAGTGGGCTAAGGGGATGGTCTTAATGGGGAAAAGGAAAGGCGATGAAAGTAAGAAAAAGAAGAAAGCTGAGGAAGTTAAGCAAACCCACGTGGTACAACTCTCTGGCAGTTGAGCAAGTTGACATGATTTGGTAAAATATAATCAGTTTAGCTTGCTTCATTATTTGAATGTGAAACAGATTCAGAAGAATCAATTTTTGTTTCTTTGGGAAATTCATCCATTGCAAACCATATTCAACACATTGATTTTTGATGCCTAAGCCTGACCTAACAAATAAGATTAGAAGAGACTGATTTCTGACTCTAACCGAAATTTGTGTCTAATCCTAAATTTTGTGTTACAATATTTCTTTTTGAAAAATAATTGTAGTATAGATACTTAAGCTTATAGCCATCTAAAACATGTATCCTCAGTAAGCTTGATTACCAATTTCCTATCTATATTTCTGTAAATGTAGAATTTACAAAACTCTATTTTGTGTGCGCTATACTGATGGTTAAATAGCTTCTCTAAGAAATCTGGGCTCAGAGGGAAAAAAGGGAGTGGGGGGGGATGAGGGTTAAGGGGGTCAAATACATGGTGATGGAAGAAAACAACTTTGGGCAGTGAACACAGAATGCAATATGCATCTGACGTGTGACTGAACTGTACACATGAAATCTACGTAATTTTATTAACCAATATCACCTCCCATAAATTTAATTTAAAAAAAAGAAAGGAAATGAAATCTGCTTTTTGTCATAGTTCCATCTGATCTCTAGCACATTATTTAACCTCTCGGTGCTACAGTTTCTATGTTTGTAAAACGGGGATAATATTCATTTTTATGTTTTCTTCTCATAATTGTTAAGAGGTTAAATGAAATAACGTGTGTGATGTGAATGCCGTGAAAACAAAAAAGGACTTCATGAATATATTGTCATTATTATATCCCTGTAGGAAACACTGCATATACCCCAAAACTAGAGGAACTAACCTAGAAGGACAGAGAATAGGTATCAGACACTTAGACCATGTTTTCACCCCCATGTTAGAGCCTGTTGTCATAAATCTCACCTACACTGGGAATAGAAAAATAAAAGCTTTGGACTGGATTGTGATCAAAGATAAGATGGAAGGACAAATCTTAAGTACAGGATGAGGCTGGACAAGCCACTGAAAGTAGCAGAAGTGATGGAATCTTGCCAAACTGTCACTGAGGAGAGGATGAATCTGATAGCGCTAGGTGGTGAAGGCTTTAAAGGGGTCATGACTAAAGGTACGGAGACCCAGCAAGATCTTCTGAAGAAAATCAGTCGAAGGATGAGAAGGGTCTTATTATTCCTGTAAGTATATTGATTTTATATATGATTCTTGCTGCAATAAAAAAGGAAGAGATACAGGAATATTGTTGGACACTGTGGTAAAGAAAGATTAAGAGATTCGTCCACAGTCCCAGAGTTGGGACTGTGAGGCAGAAAACCTGCCTTCTAGTCTCAACTTCCGTCATGTCCATGGACAAGGTATTTAACCTCACCGAACTCCAGTTTCCTTCTGTAAATGTAGATAATATTTGTGCTGTTTATCTTAAGTGCTTGGTAGGGCTGAAGCAAGATGACTCATGGGGAAGCATTTTGAAAGCTTAAAACCAATAAAGTTAACTGGATTTCGTACTTTGAACCTTTAAAGTATTTTCTCTATTTCAAGTGCTGAGGTTAGAAGGTCAGGGAAAGAGGTGGAGGGGGGAAGAAAGTCAGACGGGAGCGGTGCATTGGCCCCATCATTTTGGTCAGTACAAAGAGACAGACAGGCAGGCGGGAAGGGATCCCTAATCTCACTGCCCGAGCTCAAATGAAATGACAGCTTCCACGCTCCTAGCCGGCAGACCGCATATCTTCTACCCTGCACAGTCTCATTTACACACAGTTGTGCAGATAAGGATGCTGCTGCTGCTCATCTTCAAAAATATTTCCAAAGCCACTAATAAAAAGGTAACTTGCTCTGTGCTATGAGAGATGACAAGCGCACCTTCGGATGAATGACGGGTAAAGAATTGTCATTTCTCTTCTCAAAATCAGGCTATCACCAGCTCCTGTGGTTGGCACCTGTGGCTTGTTAGCAATTACATGGGGAAGCCAACCCATTCAGAGTTGCCCCTGAGAGTAGTTTTAGGCTGTTGCCTTCAGTCTGTCTTTACATGGTTTCTGGGCACTCCGATATGTATTTGAGAAGCAGCTTGAAATTCGGTTTTCTTTTTCTTCTTAACATTCTCTCTCGCTCTCGCGCTCTTCTCTCTCTCTCTCTCTCTCTCTCTCTCTCTCTCTCTCTCTCGCTCTCGCTCTCTTTCTCTCTCTTATAGAATTTTTTGGTATTATTAACACAAATACGATGTGCACACAAGCTGTCTATTCATTTTCTTCACTGCGCAGCCTGGCATTGGGACTGATGACCTCATAGCCAGTGGGGCTGCTCTTTCCACAATGGCTTTGCAGTTCTTTGAGGAGCCGCTGTGAGCAACCTCAGCATAATAAGATTTGTTGCAAGTCAGCAGTACCTCAAGCTCATTGACACTGTGGACCAGAAACTTCCGAAAGCCACTGGGCAGCAAGTGCTTTGTTTTCTTCTTACTCTCATAACCCAAGTTGGGCATCAAGATCTGGCCCTTGAATCTACTGTGCACTCTACTGTCAATGCCTCTGGGTTTCTGCCAGTGACCCTTAATTTTGACATGTTGGTCTGACTGGTGCCGGATAAACTTCTTGGTCCTCTTTTTGATGACCTTGGGCTTCACGAGGGGTCTGAGGGCAGCCGTGATGCGGAAGAGGGGATGGCCGCCACCTCCGCAGGTTAAATGTGGTTTTACTAGCTTTTAACCCAGGATTTAAGGAGAAATGGGAATAGCAATCCCTTTAGGTGTGATTATTTTGATTCTACTTGGACTTAGCTCTGGAATAAATTATTTGATATTAATTCTCGTTAGAAATGGTAGATATACTTCAAAAATGATTTAAAGTTGTTTGCACAACAGTGTCCTGTTTTTTTGATAAGCAATATCAACAATACAACAAAAGAATATATTTTTCACTTAAAATGTATCAGGCACTCTTCTAAGTACTATATGTGAATCACCTCATTTAATTCTCATTATAATGCTATGATACTCTTCATTTTACACATGAGAAAACTGAGGTACAAGGAAGTTAAGTAATTTACTACATATATATATATGTATATATATATACATATATATATATGAAATACATAGTATTTATTTACATGTTACAAAAACGTAAACTGTTCTAAAAACAGCCAAATTATTCTCCCTAAGTCATAATACTGATTCTGTAATTTCCCAGCCCAGAAATTTTAAGCAAATATGCTTTGTCTATCAAATTAAGTGTAAATACCCTGTGTGACATACCAGATCTCGTATATTGTGATCCTAAACGCCTTCTCCAGCCCTGTTTTCCAGCACTTCTCTAACTCGATAGCCCTCAGCAAGGGCAATTTTGCTCCCTGGAGGGTATCTGGAGGTATCTTTGGGTGTTACACTCGGGAGGTGTTACCTGTGTCCAGTAGCTGTATGTCAGTGATCTTGCTGAACATCCTGAGATGCACAGTACAATCCCTTTCCACGACAAACTATCAATAGCACCAGGCTGAGAAACCTTGCTCTCACCTATTCATCATCCAGACCGGACAACTCGTGGTTCCTAAAAGTTTCTGTGGGTTTCATCTTTGTAGCTTTCTAATTTACTCCTTCACTAACCATTTACAGAGGGCCTACTATGTGCCAGGCCCTATTACTGGTAGGACACGGCCCCTCATTTCAGTGACCACTACCTCGCTTTCCATCTCTGTCTCCTTCCCACATAAAACCTTCCTGCTCTTCAAGTCCTCCCCCGCCCCCAGATATTATTTCCTCCATGAGCAATTATTTTTCTTTCATAGCATTTTTTAAAAATAAAATATCATGACATGTGGGTCTTGATCTTAAATATAAATTGATTTTAAAAACCTTATTTTTCTATGATGAATTTAATATAAATACTTAAGTGACATTTTTCACAGCAGCAATGTTGAAAAATCTTTTCAAACAGCATGTCTCAATGTTGTCGAATGACTTAATTTTTATTCCCAATAAGATTTTTTTTTTAAACGACAGTTTTAGAAGTGAACATAGTAAATCATTGAAGTTCTAGTGAGCATACTATAGCATGTGAAGAGGAGAAAGTGAGAGGCTATGTAACATCCATTAGTCTGAACCATGTTTCATTTCAGCAATAAAATGTTTTTAAGTCAATTTAATAAGAATTTATCGAGTGACACTATGAGCCAGACACTCACTGTGTTAGATACTGGAATTCCAAAGAAATACCTGGTGTTTCTTCCTACAGTGAGGTCAAGTAAACATTTTTAATACTTCAAGAGGTTTTATTATACAACATTGTAATAACTATGTATGATATCAGATGGGTACTAGACTTATCAGAGTGATCACTTTGTAAGTTACATATATGTAACTCTGTAAGTTACATTTGTGTGTCTAAAAACTATGTTGTATACCTGAAAGTAATATAATATTGTATGCCAACTATAATTGAAAAAAAAAAATTAACCTTAAAAAAGTTGTTTTATTATAGAAGTAGAGGGCGCTCTATATGAACGAACATTCTGATGACCAGGTGAACGTAGAAGTGGCCAGGGCTGTAGGTACGAAGGCATCATTTCTTTCTAGTGCTACGGACGACACCTAAGAGGAAATCTGGAATGCAGGGGTCATTGAGGGTCTTAACAGTGACACTGAGTAACAGTAAATGGAAGTGACTTGCATGGCTAAGTGTCTATCAAGGCCGCAAGACAGGTGTCGGTGCCCTCGGAGTATTAAACATCTTGAAGCACTGCAAATGTTTCCTTAACCTGTGTCTGTTCAGGAATTCTCTCCTTCCGTAGCTTCACTGGGGGTGGGAGTTTGAGTAATTCAAGGAAGAAGGGGAAATGGTAGAGAGAGAAGAGGAAGACTTGAAAATGAACTACTGAACATAAAACTGGATTCATTTGAAACAAGCAAGAAGAAATCACATGATCTTGAGGATAATGATCTTTGTGGCATCCTGTCATGTAATGAGAACAGGTCTAGATCAGAGTTTCTCAAATTTTAGTGGCCCTAAGAATCATGAGGGGTGCTTATGTTAAATGCAGACTCCTCTACAATACTTCTCGAACTTTAGTGTTTCTATGAACCACCTGAGAATGTGTTGAACTATAGATTCTAATTCAGCAGGTCTGAAAAGGGACCTGAGAGTCTGCAGTTTAAAACCTGTATGTTCAAAGACCTCATTTGAGTAGCAAGAGCAACACAGCACTGGTTCGTCAACTTTTCTATTCACTGGAATCACCCGAAAAGCTTTAAAAATCCTGCTTCCTGAGTCCCATTCTTATTTAACTGATACGGGGATTTTTACAAGCTCTGCAGGGGATTCACGTGTGCAGCCAAGTTTGAGAACTACCATGCTAGAGATGCTGATTTTGTAGACAGCCTGGGGGTCGCTGTCCCAGCCATGCTGAGCCCTGCCCCAGGGCCCTTTCACTGCTAAGGACCTAGAGCGATGTGAACCCATGATCAATTATTTTGGTCTCAGGAGGACACTGCAGATTATCAAAATTTGATTATATTAAGGAGTAAAGAACCTTGGTTATCCAGAAAGGTGCCAGGTGAGTCATTGTGGAAAAAGTCAGGGCCTGGTGAATTTATCAATCCTCTTGGACAATTAGAAATCAAAGCTTTGCTTCTCCTTTTTCACACATCAGACCCATTTAGCTCTGTGGAGAACTGTGGCCTACCTCACACCCCAAACAAAGAGGAAAATCTGGGCCAGTCTTTTAGAGGGCCTTGACAGAGATGTACTTAAAGCATGTGACCAAAGCCTGAAATGATTTGGGGAGAGCAAATCCAAAAGAAAGAAAATTCTACATTTATTACTGACAATGGAGCAACTGAATAGCATTGACACTCTGTCCTTGCATACGTTATTCTGCAAATTAGAGTCCTCATTATGGCAGCCCTCTGCTCTGCTGGGGGACATGGGTTGTGTGGGACTGTAGACTGGAGTGTATGGGTAACGTAAGTGCTCACTGAGCCAGTCCTTTCAATGTCTGAAACTGTTTTACAACATTCCCCACTTGCTGCCAGTTGGTTCAACAGTTTCAGAAGCATTATAAGACAATGTTGAAAGAATTCATTATTTGTACGAAATCCAGCAAAGCTTGCTAGTAGCTCCATGCTTTTCTTAATCAGGATAATGCCATGTTCTGTGACAATGCCACCTATAGCAGCATCTTTTCTTGATCTCATAGATTCCCTAAAAACAATCATAAAAGTGGCTCCTAAAATTCAAGGCCTTAAGCATTTATAAAGAAGAACTTCATGTATGGAATGAGGACATTTCTACTGAAATTTTAAACGCAGTTCATGGGGCTCCCTATAGTCAGAATGAGTTTCATGCTGAGATCTTTTTTTTCCCCCTTCTTGAATAAGTTTAGAGCTGGCATGACAGATAATGAGCACACTTTAGTATGAACAAGGGGGGAGTTAATGTCTGGCTGACATTATTTCCTACTGAGCTGAATATGGCAGAAATGAAAAATAACGTTTGCTACTTCTGTATAATGTCACCAGGGAAGGAAAAATTATAAGAAACAAAATCAAATTTCTCCAGGGAATTTTTAAAGAGTTATTTCCTAACAGGCATGATTCTAACTTTGACTATTTGAGAAAGACTATTGGTTTGGTACGTGATGTCCGATAAGCCCACTTTCTGTTCATAGTATGGTACTTGCTTGTTAAGCCTCAGCTAAAGGTCACCTGACACTCTGCAGTCAATTCTCTTTGAGCATGAAGTTTTGAAAGGGGAAATTACCACAAAACACCGGTCCCTTTTATTTACTGCCTGGCTTCAGTGAGAAGCCATAAATAAAACATTGGTGGACTAAAACACAAGTAGACAGATCTTTGTCGATGATCTGGAAGAAATCCGGATAAACAAGGAATTGCTTATGGGGAAGCAGGCAAGACACATCCCCCACCTTGTCCTAAGTATAACTGATATGAAAATTACTCAATACTCGTAAGTTACACACGAGACGAGAAGTAGGGAAGCAAATGATCTCATAGAAGAGCTCTTTCCACATTGCTTCCCCTGCAGCCCTGGATAAACTGTTTATACAAAACAAAGCAAATACATATGTAAAGAACTAAGAGGATACAGGGGCAAGCGGTTAAGGATGGCACTGTTCACCAAGGCCTCGCTTCCCTGTAGACAGCAGGAGAAGAGGTGCAACTGCAAGATTCCGGATGTTTATGAGAAACTCTGGCTTCTGATTAATCCGCGTTCACATCCCAGGTCTGAAAGGCACATTTAAGTCTGGGAAGCTGCTCTCTTCCCCCTCATAGCTCCCAATGTACATTCCTAAGTACTCCAGTCTGAAACTCTTAATTCTTACAAGTCAAAATATTTCCTCCAGTTTTGCTCAAGTCCGTTTTTGAAAATGATTAATCAGGTGATATTTTGTTTGTACTAGAGTGCTATAATTTTAAAGCCTTGTGACCTTGTGTACTTCCTTGTCTGAAAATGGGAATAATATATCTACTTCTTGGAGTTGTAAGCATTAAAGGAGTGAATGTATGTGAAGCACTTGGATAGTATCTAGCACATAGGACGTAATCAAGAAATGTTAGCGTAAATCAGGCCAAGATAAACAATATTCAAACAAGTTCATCAAAATATCTCAGTACATCTAGATACCCCATGAAATCCGTTAGAGTTTGTTTCGTTTTCAAATAAAGAGGAGAGGCATGTGCACATGCTTTATTCACTTAATCTTTATAGGCATCAAAGTTTATATCGGTCGAAGATTCTTTTCACGTTAGACTGCATTGTATGACAAACGAGTGATAGGTGGAAACTTTCTTTGCATGTATGAGTTATTGCTTTTCTTGTTCACTGTTTGTCAGCTAGCAAGGTGAAATGAAGGTCATGACACCTACAGTTATCTCATGGTCTAAGAAGTACCCGAGCCTATGTTTCTATTCTAGCAAGACATGTAGATCTTAAACTTGGCCAGACCCGTAGAGGGAGTGGCCCTCTCTGGGTGTTAATGACACTAGGATCGATCATATCAACTTAGACAAACTTCCATCCCTCCTCAGCTTCCCTCTAAGTCAGAGAATGGGAGATTTCTTTCTTACATTACTTTCCATCCAATGTTCCAGAAATAGATTGGTGAACATTTACTTGAAACTGGAAATTAGGGCTAATGTAGGGAGCTATGAATTCCTTGGGCTTATGTTCACAAGGTAGGCTTGGTTTGAATTTGAATCACCTGCAAATGTCACTCCTGTAAATCCGAGCAGTTTGCTAACTGGCTGGACCTGCCCTTACGTGAGCAGGAGTCAGCAATACCTATTAAGTATCTCATTTTCATGGAGGAATTTTTTTTGCTTAGTGGAGTTCTGTAAATCATTTCCAAAAGCATCCAAATAGTTTAAATTTTTATAAGTTTGCATGCACCGATCATTTCCCTTGAATAGTTAAGTAAGAAAGGCAGGGAGGGCTGAAGGGAAGTTTTCCTGTGAATACAGTGTTTGTGACTGGATTAACATTTTCTTGCTAGAATTTCACGTCCTCTTAGCTCTCAGAAGGTCCCAATTAGGCCTGACACATTGCCATCACAGTGCACATACTCCCTGTAACAACCATATTAAGCTCAGTTGGTGCTGGGCGAGTTTTAGAGTAGGTTTTCCAACCAGTGTGGGTGGACAGATTCCCACTTCATCACCCCCGCTCCTTCCTATTATAACACCTGCCTAGGAATATGCTAGCTCCCGACACAATAGCTGTTTATTTGTCATCCATTGTATAGACCTGAAACACAGGAAAACATCCTGCCTAGATTTTGCAAAGCAAGTCAGAAATTAAGAGAAAACAGCCACTTGAAAACTTCAAGTTTTACATATGCCCAAATAAAATTTAAATGGTTCCTATTTGACGAGCATTCCAAATAGGAAAGAAAAGAATCCTATTAATGAAGGCATCGTGTTGCCTACATTATACCACAAACACTCTTGCTTAACCGAGTCTCCCTTTGTATTAATTTGTTATTTTTGCATTCGGAACATGCATAGAAGTACATGTAAACCCACAGAACAATCCATTCTTCGTCAAATTCTCCATCATGAATCTTTCACAAGCCAAGACAACACACTTGTTCATTGTTTTCAACAATCCTTTACTGAACTCTTATTAAATGCAGACTGGTTCTTGGGGAAACATGTTTAAATTAGTTCTCATGATACCTAACTATTTAATGCAGGGGAGACAAACAATAAAGAAGTAAACGAGAAAACAGCAGATGGTGATAAGTGCCAAATGATGAAAATAATCAGAGTGATGTCCTGTGGAGCACCTGGACACCAGTGCTCTTTTGGATGGGCGGTCAGAGAACGCTTCTCCAAAGAAGAGATGGAAGCTGAGGCTTTTGTGGTGGGAAGGGGCATGCTTGGTGAGCATCTGTGCTTACCAGGTAGAGAGAACAGTGAGTACCTAGGGCCTGAGGTAGAAATAAGTTTGACACATACAAGGAATAGAAAGAAGGTAAGTGTAACTTGAGCACACTGGTGAAGGCAAATAGTAAAGGCTAAAATATAAGGAAGTTAGGCAGGTGCCAGGTGAGGAGGTCAGATTGTACCTTAAATGCTACAGGAGGCCATCAAAGGGTTTTAAGCAGGAGCATGACATGACCTAATTCATATTTTCAAAATATTAGTTTGGCTTCTCCATGGAGAACAGAACGTAAGGAGCAAGAGTGAATTCAGGAAAGCGAAGTAGCTACAAGTGGCCACCACAAGAGTTTATGTGATAGATGATAAAAGTTGGAATAAGGTAGTAGCATTAGAAATAGGAAAAAAAAATTACTTATGACACTTTTGAGGTAGTACTAATATTCTACCTTCCAAACCACTGCCTCTCTACTCTTCAGCATCCCACACACAGAGGATGCGTTCATTTTTCCTGTCATTTAACAATGCTTTATTGCACAGTTACTATGTGTCAGATGCAGAGTAAGGCAGTAAGGACACACTGAAGAATAAATGTCTGCTCAGTTTCCAACAAATCATTTTGTTTAGTCATCAAATCCAAACCACCTCATCCTAAAAAACTAGTTCTGAATGAGATACTATTTTACACTAAAGTCTCACGTAGAGAAGGCATAAGAAAAATATGGGAGGGGATTAAAACTTACAGCCAAGAGGATTCTTTTCATTAGTTTAATTTTTCTGCTTACAGTATACCTTGATTTTACAGAATTCTATTTGCTGATTTCATCTCATTCACATCCTTTCCATCGTCTTCCTGGCCAATTAGAAGGCTAACTAGGAGAGCTTCCCCCAGGCACTTACTAGAAGAATTGGTCCTATTTTCAGTTCCTCTGACTTACTGCACTGCCGAGATTGAATGAGACACTCAAATACTTTGTTTTACAGGCTTGAATCTTAATACACGCTCCTACCACCCACCCCTCTGCCGCATTTTATTAGATGGCTCTTTTCAGCTCCTAATCACTGTCATGATAACTAGAAGTTAAGGAATGAATCCTGGAATCTTACATTGAATTTGCATATTCTAGAAGAATCATAATGTTCAGGAAACAAAAGCAGACAATACCAGCTTTAGAATTTTTTTAAAAAATTCTAAGTCAGGTACAATTTAAAGATCTTTCCAGATATGTAGAAACATGGTCTCAAATTTCCCTATCAGTTCTTCAAAGAGTTAACAATGACCATTTCCCTCATTTAATGAAATATTCCTTTCCTATTAGACTTCCTTTTCATGGAATTTCACAATAGAACTCTTTCTATTATTTTGTACTGTCATCATTTATAATATGATTTTTCTTGATTCATGATTATCCAACTTACTGAGATTCATATGGGCCAAATTCTGGCAATTATATGCATGCTATTTACTTGTGACACTTCGCTGAGAGAGCAAACCCAGCACATCGCCTGGCTGGAGTGTGACTGCCCAGTCCTCCGACCTGACCCCTTGGTCTAGGCCTGCCCAGGACAGGTCCAGCCCAGGATCCCTCAGTTGTTCCTGAGGGTTTTTAGGATTCCACCGGATAAATCTATACCATCGGTCCTTTCCTTGCTTCCCTATTTGATTGATAAACATGTTAGAGAATGTTATTTATAATAAACATTTATATAAATGTGATTAGAACATTTTATGCTGTGGTATAAAAGTGTATTTCTGACAATTGATTAAGTACACATCTGTGGCCAGTTCTGTTTAAAAAATTAGGTGCCAGTTTCTTAGTCCCCTACATCCCTGAGTCCCAGATGTATTCAACTAGTCAAACACATAAAAGTCTTAACGTGAAACATGATAAAATAACAAAACAACAAATTCCAAATAATTTAGTTCTGAATGAGATAATATTTTATACTAAAATCTCATATAGAGAAAGCTTTAAAAATATGAAGGTTAAAAAAGTTTAGCAGAGTGAAATCTATTAATTAATTTAAATTTTTTTTCCTGCACATTTGAAGAAAAAGATCACTGCCATTACGTTTTAATAGCAAAGCTCCATGGTCTAGCTTGTGGAATGGAACAAGAGTCTGAAACTCATTACCCTGTTATAATATTGTTTATAGGTACAAATTAGATTTATTTACATTGTTTACAACCTGGGGCTGTTACCTGGCCATAATGCTGGAATTGCTTTTAGCAAAATGTCCTTAGCAAGGGGCTTTCACATTAGGTAAGAGCTTTTGAAGAAATCAGCTTTAGTAGTACATTGTGCTTCATCTTAACGATTTCAAATATATTTGAAGAGTTAGGCAAGGAGTGGCCTCTGAAATTTTCATATTAAACAGCTTAGGTTACCAAATAACCTAATTTGAAAGGTATTTCACGTTTTGATAACCCCAAGGTGCAAGGGCTGTGTGTTTGCAATTCCAGTTCCCTAAGTACCTGAGGGATGGTGTCGGGCTCCTTGGAAAAGTGTGTCTCTAGGAAATCTCTTAGAATGAAAATAAAAGCACATTAGGGATCAGTGAGTGGAAGACATTTACATACTAAAGTTCTAAGAAAACCTTTCGGAAAAGGTCTTTTAAATCTTTTGATAACTACAAAGCAAAGAGGCCACTAGCGGAAGTAAAAACATCTTTTTCAAAGAACTCTCTTTTCCAGCCAAGACAATATGGAAACTTACATCAGGGATCTAAAATATTTGCAGAAAATCTCCTTTGGAAGTGTGTAGACTTCAAAATTGGTATTTAAAAACGTAACTTCCATAATAGGTATGTTACAATCATTCAAATAACCATTATCAATGTGTTTGTAGGCAGAGGCCCCGCCAGGCCTGATTTCACACGTCCTGGGACCCTTAACTATTGCTGTGGGAAAAATCTTGAGTGTTGGCATCTGGGGGACTTGGTTTTGGATTTGGGGGCTCGGCCAGTTAACTAGCTATACAAAATACTAGCTTGGGCATGTTACTTATATTTTCTATGGCTTTTCCAACTATAAACTGCAAATAATAATAGCTACCTCGGAGTTGAGGACTAAAAAAATAATATGTGGGAAGACACCTAGCACTACAGTCAGTATGTTTTCTCTTCCCTCTGATGCCCTTTTCACTTTCTCTCACAAATGGCAACTTTCGTGAGTAAACACAAGGCACTGAGGTCCTCCAAAAGAATTCTCTTACCATTCTTTTCACCTTTTTGTTTACTCTTCTAATATATAACACATTAGTACCATGTCGATAAAAGAAAACTGTTAGTAAAATTCTGAATTAATGCTATGTTTTATATGCAAAACATGGTACTTTCCTCCATTTTTCATAATCTTCCAAGATGTGGTCATAGTGGGATTCTTGTTCATCTTTCTTCCAAAGAATTCATCAATTCTATCTATTTTATAATCTGTATAACATTCCTAAGAGACAAATTTGTAGGTAAAGGGCTGGCCAAAGGGAGAAACAGTGAAGAGTTGTGAAGCTGGTTCCCTTTGTCAGCGGCCTTTCCTGATGGGTCCAGGCCCACACTCAGCATCACTTCATTCTTTCTCTGAAGGGGACAGGATCTCAGCTCTGTCCCTTTCAACCAGACCTTTTACACCATCACCTTCCTCCACCCCCAGGAGCACTGAAGGATAAAAAGCTCAGTCTCCAGCACAATAATCTCAGAATTCATAAAATGGCCATTTTGGGAGTGGAGGAGGGAGAATGGATTTGGGGGATGCAGGTCCTGCACCCCACCCCTCTGCCCGAGGGGAAGCCTGTTTCTGTGGCAAGGATTTCTATTCATCTGCCCTGTGCAAGACCCTCTCCGTCCCACCTTTCATTGTAATAGTGTCTGAGTGGAGCAGCGTCTTCATTTCCACCCAAGCTCTTCAGGGGCCCATTAATTCTTAACACATCTACTCCAGGTAACCCGTCACCATTTCCAATTATCCTTTAAAAGCAGCTGATGCTAGACCCACCTTGTACTTAGGTTATGCAGAAAATAAAAACTTATGATTTCAATGTTATTTGACTTTTCTTGAAATGTAATTTCAGTTTAATAAATTCACTATGCAAGGCTTCATTTATGTTGCTTTGATTTTTTCATGCAAATATTGATAGATGATAGATAGGTATGGAGACAGTCTGCTCTACATACATACCTTTGCCCTCAGTGAGTATAGTGAGTTTGTAATCTGAAGTAGCACTAGATATAATAAGTAAAATCAAACTTGTGCCAGATGTATGCTTTTTTCTTTGCAATATCAATCATTTTTTGCCTTTGTTTACGAAGTTAATATTTGTGATTACTGAGCAATTGAAGTGTTTCACTTAAAACCAATAGATTGTGGAAGTAGCTGAATTAAATAATACTATGTAACTTATTCAGGTTTCTGAATGATTTATGATTGATATATAAATAGTATCAGAATGTTTTAGTTTAAATCTAGAAGTGTATTCCTATGATTAATGTATTGAAATAAAAAAAGTGTTTTGATGGCCATGCCTCATTCTAATATGTAAATCATATATGTAAAATATGAATCAGGAGAATAAATTATTCTAGGTGTGATTAGGAAAAACAGTGTATCAAAAATGATGGCTTTGAAATATTATTTTGGAGTTCCTGAGAGGCTAATGCTACATTTATTATTATTATATTATTATTACATTATTATATTACATCATTATTATATTATTTATATTATTATTATATAATAATATTATATTATTATTATGAACATTTCAGCCATGGTATACAATATTATCAGCTGAAGTATATTAGCTATTCCCACATATGTTAGTAAAATACCTCTGTATTCATGTATATTAGGATGCTAAATAAAAACAATATCAAGCAGTTTGTACCAATATTAATTACATAACATAATTATATAATTATATAACATAATTAATAAATTATATAATTATATAACATAATTATATAATTATATAAATTATATAATTATATAACATAATTATATAATTATATAATAATATAACGTTCTTATTCTTACTATTTCACTTGTGGAATTTTAAAACTCCTTGCAATCACTTTAAAGTCTCAAGTCTATAGGCCTAAGTTAACGTGCATACTAGGTACTATTTGTTTCTTTTTTTATTAAAATTATTTGAGTGACAGTGGTTAAAAACAGCAATTGGGTTTCAAGTATACAATTCAATAATACATCATATGTATATTGCACTGTGTGTTCACCACTCAAAGTTAAATTTCCTTCTGTCAACAAATATTTGACCTCTACCCATACCTACTTCCTCCCTCCCTGTCTTCTCTCTGGTAACCATTAATCCACTGTCTGTGTCCATGAGTCTCTGTTTCTCATGTTTGTTTGTTGCTTTCAGTTTTATATCACACATAGGAGTGAAATCATATGTTTCTCAACTTTTTCTGGCTGACTTATTTCACTTAGCTACAATTTATTTCTAACAGAAACTGTCCTATAATAGATAGATGTTTCATTAATATCTGATAAGTTTACATTTTCAAAAGAAGTGGCGCTGGTATTTTACAAGCCCTAAAATACAACTCGAATACCTCGATCTTGAATTTTCAATCTAATTTGAATGGGTTCAGACTCTTGGTAGAAGCAGCTTCTGAAAACTCATTTCCAGGGCCCCTCCCCACTCCCACCTCCAATTGCCTTTGCAACAGGGAGTTAAAATTTAACCTTCTAGGCGTATGTGAAAATGAACCTGTTAGTTCTGCCAAAGCACACCTAGTCACTTCCTATGAAGAAGGAGGGCAGCTGGCCGGCAGTCCCTGCCTCATAGTGCAGAAAGAGGCAGTTTTCACAATTTCATTTGTGAAAGAGACAGTTTTTGATCTCTTTCACAGATAAAATTGCCTTTGATCCTCACAATACTCTGCAAAAATGGCAAGCGGGAATTATCATCTTCATGAACGAATGAATGAATGGAGGGTCAACTTACTGCTCATCAATGGCAGAGTATTAAATCATGAACGAAGAACTTCCACATGATTATATCGGCATATAGATTTTTTTAAAATCAATTTTAGATTGTCACTTAAGTTATTAATTAAGAAACTGTTTAAATTATCCAACTTCCACGCTTAGATGTGTTGCTTATTTGCTCTTCCTGAGGCTGTAGCGATGGAGATTTAATCAAAAGACTTTAAGAGGAGGGTCTTGTCTGAGCACAAACATTTTGAAATCCCAATGAAAATGCAGTTTAATGCATCCAGTTAAATTGCCTGAGAGAAAATAGTGAATACAGCTTTCTTAAAGCCTTTCCCCTCAGGGCGTTAACTAAGAAACTGGTCACTAACTGCTGGTAACAACCCGTTTTGGAGAGATTATTGCTATTATTGGCATCCTGTGGTTTATGGCAACATTTTGTTAGAGATGTTATGAACGACAATGCAGCTGGACTTGGTACTTTAGAGAAATCAGCCCCTTCCTTTGTGTTTTATGGCCATTTTTTATTCCAATCTAAATGTACCGAGGCTGAGCTGCGTGGCTGAGTTTATTATCTACTACATTTCGTGTTGCTCTAAGAAATATGCTTTACACCAGAGTCAGCATTCAAATCAATGGAGCGAAAATACAACATTTATTGTTAGTAAAACTGAATCATGCTGAAAAGGCTGAATGAATGCTTGGCTTAAACTGGATGTTAGAAATCATTTCACTTGCCACTAGCATTTTCTGGCTGACACACAGCCATATACTATTCCCTTCCGGTGATTAATTGTTAGCTGGAGCAGGTGTTTATACATTGCCAAATGGAGAATAATAACCAAAATTATATTATTAATTTCCCATAACTTTATGTAAACCTATATACCTAGAGAGCGGTCTGCTCTGTGTGGTTTATAGCTACCTGCTGATAATTCTACCCTCTGATAATCTCATTTACTAAAAACAGAATTAGAAAGGAGGCAGCCTGGGTAAAGGGCAGGCAAACATCACACAATGAAAGAAAAGTTCTCTAGAGTTTCAAAAATATTTCTTTTGTTCACTTCAAATGGCAGAAACAAGTCAGAACCATGACAGCTGAAAACTATAAGGTATGTTAGGGAGATCGAATGCAGATTATAAATAGGTTATTTGCATGGAAGACATGTTTTTTGCCTTTTTGGGGTCCGTTATTCCTCCCATCTTTTAATTACAAAAAAAGGAAGATCAGAACATATCATTAGCTCTGCTTCTTAGTGAACCTGACTTTTCTCAAGAAATTTACATCTTTCTCTCATTTTCTGTTAAGGTTTCTTCTCCTGTTTTCTCACCTAAAGAATTATAATGAGGTAGAGTGAATGAGATCTATGGGGAGAGCAGTGGACCCAGAGACTAAAGGTAAAAGGATGATTGATGGTATGAAATTACCATAAAAGTACAATCAGGATCAGATTTTAAAATGAATTTTTAAGCAGCCTAAGAGATACTCTTTGATTTGCAGTCTGGTGGAATGGATAATGTCTCATTCAGTGGATAAAGTTTCTCACTGTGTGACTTGAGCTTTTTCTGATCTTTCTGACTGGGAGTAAAATGGAACCAAAGCCTAAAGTGGTTTTTAATGCAGAAAATATCAAATATAATATTCTTAATGTCAAAACTTAGGCATAGCAGGTAAGGAAAAAAAATAAATAGAAGACCATTACTGTTAGTACAATTGTATCAGGCTCTCCTCTTACTAAAAAATGGGTTACAACATACATTATTTAAAGGGCAAACTTGTTTACATATTGAAAAAGAATTAAAGTTCAGGCTGGTGTCAGATTTTAATCTTTCTTAGGTATATAAAGTGCTCCAACTAAAATATTAAAGCAAAATGTATTTCATGGGCTATATGGTGTCCCACTTGCTTTTTAAAAATTTAAATATACTTTTTATTTTAGAATAATTTTAGACTTATAGAAAAGTTGAAAGACATTACAGAGAGTTCCTATATACCCCTCATCCAATTTCTCCTATTGTTAATTATCTTATATTATTATCTGGGTTGCTAGATTTAGCTGATAAAACATAGGATACCCAGTTAAATTTGAATTTCAGATCAATAACGAATCATTTTTTAGTATACATATGTCCCATAGCAAACCTTACTTCTATTCTAGTGTATATTTGTCATAATTAAGGAATGGATATTGGTTAACTAAACTCTACACATTATTCAGATTTCATTAGTTTTTCCTAATATTTCTTTTTTGTTCTAAGATCCTATTCAGGCATCGTGTCTTTCTGGGCTCTGATCTATGACAGTTGCTTAAACTTCCCATTTATTTTTAAATACAGTACAAAATGAGATTAAATATTAATTGGTAATCTAACAGTGTTAATAAACATTTGATGTATGTACTCAAGAAACATTTTTTAAATTAATGAATTTCCACAAAATATTTAACTTATAAATCATTTCAATGGTCTTTATACCCAATGCTCTATTTATAAGATTATAAAACAAAGATAAGTCCTAATTATAAATCAGGAATTTTAATTTTTAACATTAGAAAAAAAATAACTAGTAGCAACTTGTAAACATGTCCAAGCTCATCAGACTGCAAATATTGTGTTCCACTGAATATTAGAGTTCTCATGCTTCTTCAATATAAAAATAATTACAAAAAACTTTCAAATAATGTGCTTTTAGTATACTCAGTTTAAACTTTCATTTTTTCAATCTTTTCCACAGAATATGCATGTTCTAAGAACAGGTCCTTGAAAGATGATAATTCATATTTGTTGTAAACTTTGTTGCTAGCCATTAGAACAAAGGTTTGGCTTTTTAAATTTTTATTTCTTCAGAATTTTTCCAAGAAGGTAAAAAAATAATAATAAAAAAAAGAAAGGAAGAAAGAAACAGAGATCTGGGGTTAATCAACCTAGCAGAAAGTATTTGAAGTTTGCAGCTTTGTAATTTAGGTTGATCTTCATCAAGTTAAAATCCCTGCTTTAAAATGTTCGATATTATGGGAATCTTTAACATTTCAGACAGTTGCTTCTTGTGACAGTTTCCATTTCTTCCTCCCTGCTGACAGTTCCTATAATGACTTTAATCATAAGAGTCTGGAAACGGAACCAGCTATTGAATAGCAACAAACTCAATGGTCAATGTCTATGTCACTTTTCTGGGAGCAGGACTTTCTGAGCATCAAGGAGCTAATACTCAGAGCCTCCTGGAAAAGTGCTGAGTGCATTAACTCTCTGTCAATCACATCGGTAACTTGCAGGCCAAATTATTACTATTTGGCTGAAGACATTCCATTGAAACTTACTTGTGTGGTATTCATATCTGTGTACTGTATATAACTAATGATGATTGTTTATGGAAAGGTGCCTGTCCAATTATTTTTGAAGAAACACAGGAATGCAGAATGACTGGAAGCATCAGGTTTTTGCCAGAGAATGCCTCAGGTGAGAGGAGAATGGCTAGAGGCTATAAGGAATCACAAGAGACAAGTCAGAGCCGTAAATTGGGAAACTGACATATCTCATCTAATATACTTGCTAACTAGGCCTTTAAAAACCTTGACATTTAACTAAGTTTGTGGAAAAGTTATGGGGTTTTGTCCTTTTCTATTGGCTCTAACTCATTAATCCAGCGAATTAAGGTGTTTAGCATTGTTACCACATTAGTAGGTGACGGAGGCACTGCTCAGAGAGGCAGGTAAGCGTCTCTGCCGCTGAGCAGCTGTTTACGCAGGCTGCGCCTGTTTCAAAGTCAAGTCAGTCAAAAATGATACTTCAAGTTATTTACCCTTTTGGTACTTCAGGGCTTGAAATGGCATGAAAGGAGCCTTTCATTTGGCAGAGGCATTTAAATAAAGGTTTTTGAAAGGCTGATGTGTTTGGAAGAGGGTGGGCTCTTTACTGAAATAAACAAGTTTCCAGGGATTTTTAAGAAAATAGGAAAGAAATGGAAACTTTCCAGTGGATACTGTGTACTTCAATGTCCGATTTTGATCAGATTTCTATTATTTAAAGACAGAGCAATGGCCCATGGCAAGATAATCTTTGGCTTCATATGCTAATGTTCCTGAAGTAGGTTTAATTTTACATTGAGATATTTTTTAAACTCCAGAAACATTAAGCAACAAGACAAAAGACATATCATTTATAATCAGAAAGCAGCAGTTTCCCAAAAAAGGCTGAAAGAACAGGGTGTATTCAAAAGCATTTGGTAAAATAGCTGACTTTTTCATTCAGCATTTTATTAAATGTATGTTAAAAGGAGTTCATTACACTGAAATTCTTCAATAAAGGTGTTTGCATTTGCCTTTATCAAACAGTTGTTGCCAAAAATTAACCAAAACACTACCCTCTTTTATTTTTTGTAATTGCAAGGCTAAACATTTTCCATTTATTTATATAAAGTGGATTATAAAGACATCCAGAGGCACTTTAGAAAATGTTAAGATATGACTACCTATTAATGTGTGAAAATTGATACTTAGAAACCTTAAGAAACTATTTTAACCTTTTTCAGCTATTAAAAATCATAAACGTATGTTTCTTTTTTCACCATTTATCTATGAACTTTGGAGATTCATTTTTTTTTGTTTGCTTTAAAAAAGATAAAAATGCCTTCTACTACTTGTTCCTGGAATTACCATTGACAATTTGTAGCACTTATAAATATACTAGACAAATGAAAAATAATTCAAAACATATATTTGAAGGGACATTATAAAATTATTTATACCAGTTTCTTTTTTTTGGTTAATTCCTGTCAACATTATTTCAACCCAATATTCATTGAGTATTTTGTAAGAACTTAGCATAATGTCATGTTCTTTAGAGAAAACATGAAAGAAGTTTAAGACATGGCCCTTATCTTCAAGGGAGTTCTAATTTTATGTGGAAGACATATTCAACGCATCCGGAAATAAAAAGCACAGGGGAACAATGTAAGATTTATTACAAAAGGCCTTTTGAATAAAGAATAAAATGTCATGTTATGTAGTTTAAGAAAAATAAAAAGAAGTGATTATTACAGTCCAAGAAGGAGACCCCGAAGTTGAGGGGTGAAGGCTATGTGGTCCATGAGTGATAAATCAGGGGTGGCATGTCTTTAGAATATGGTAGTTTGCTTTACTTGGTGATTAGCTTATGGGTTTAGACCTGGAGACAGATGATTACACATCTAAACAGCCCACTCCAAAGCTAGAAAGCAAGCTACACACAGTGCTCATTAATCCAATGGCTAAATTCACAGGGGTGGTAAATGATCCTTGACAAAGAGGGTATCATTGGATGAGGGCATGTGGAATACACAGGGTGCCTTCTATATAAACATCTATCCATCCCATTAGACAAGTTATTTAAACTTTCTAAACCTGGGTTCACTTATCTTTTACATGGACCTAATAATAGTTCCAATCTCATCATTTTTGTGTGTGTGAAGTAAATAACAGAAAGCACAGCAATAATACCCATTCCATAGGACTGTGGTGAGAATTCAATTGGATAATACGTACAAAACATGGTAGAGGCCGTGAGCAGAGACCGGAAAGTGTTGGGAAGGGTCTAGCAGCTGGTCTTGGTATGTTTATAAGGGCTGGGAATGCTGAAGCTCAGTTTGGACAGGTCTGTGTTTATCTCGTGTGTGAGATGAGTCAACAGGGAGTAACTCAGAAACTGGGGAATGTCCTGATGCTGGCTTGTGTTCTTATACATTGCCTTTAACAGGGACTTTTGGAAAAAGCCCTGTAGATAGGGATGTGGTCATTTTTTATCCCGGGGTAGAAAATGAGGGCCCAACGATTAGGTTTTAGATAATATAGATAACTGTCCCTTTGTTCAACTGGAGAAGAAAGAAGTTTGAAATCAGAGCACAAGACGCATCTGTAAGGAAGTCTCATTGCCAACATGGGGGGGCCTCTGCAACATGTTGGGAGGAAGGAGCTGGCAGACAAGCACATTACAGGGGCTTGGGCCTCCTAAGGGGCTTCAGACGACCTTGATCTCAGACTCTGAGAACAACCAAAGCTAATAACCAATTTGAAGTCCTCTGTGTATCATTCCACTCCCTCTTCCTAAGCCATCATGAGTTTTGGTAAAACATTACAGCTCAATCTTCCTTATTACAGTCAGGAACTATGGAAAGCCTCTGAGCCTACACTTGAGACCAAGTCACACCGGGAGAACAGAAGGCTCACTGAGTGAAACAAGCCTTGGGCAGGAAGAGGAAACCTGCAGAAAGGCCCAGCAGGGCAGAGACCCAGGTCAACGTGGCATAGATGGCTATGTGGTTTGCAATGGAAAGAATTTCCTAGAATTCCAGGAAATCTGTGGGAGGGAAACTGGTAAAGAACTAGATACCTGCTACTGACAAGAGATAGAAACCCAGGTCATTGTGATTTGGGTATCAATGGGAGATACGATCTTGCAACCTGCCGAGGTATAAAGTGTCTGAGTTAGACAGGACTGTTGTGAAGTTGAAAGGAGATGACAAAAGAAAAGTTCTTAGCATAACATCTGGCTTTTAACAGGTTCATAATGAAGGCTGTTGCAGTTGATGTCACTGTTGCTGACTATGGGGTGCCAAGTTAGGGATTCATGTCAGGAAAGGTCACGTTAGACGTGTTCACGAAGCAAGCCCTGCACATAGCCAGGCTCCTGCATCGTGTGCACAGCCAGACCCGGGCATGACCAGAAGGCCATCTCCACTTGCCACTTTCCAAAATATGGACAAGGTTATTGGCACCTGGAAGTATAATTTTCTAAAAAATGACAAATAACAATTCAATAGAGGTATTTCAGAAGGTTGTGAGTCTGTGGTGGCAGGTGCAAGTCTCAAAGGGTGACTGTGTTGAGGCAGTGGTAGCTCTGTGGGAGTTGGTCCATTTTTCTCTCAAAGACAACCTGAGCCCCCACTGAGCTGGTGAGTTAGCTGATAAAACCCCATTGTAACTTGGTGTCTTTAGTCTTCTATTGGGCTTCCTAGGCTCAAAGAGGGAGGTAGCCATTTGACAAAAACACAGGCCCCAGGGAAACTTGTGTCCGGAGCAGTCTTCTGCACCTAAAGACATCTCCCTAGAAGACACACACAATTGTCCTGGATCCCTGGCATTGTGGTGGGGAGTAGGCCGGGGCTTGGCAGGTGACAAAGGAAGTACTGCTGACAGAAATCTCATTTAAAGCAGAAGGCAAAGTTGATTCAAGGAGTTAAATGGATGTCTAGCCAGTAGAAATCAAGACACAGGAGGAAGGATGGGCAGCAGATGAGAAACGGCGCCAGCTTCTCCGCACGTTACCCACACTGACTAGTTTTACCAGCCAGAAGCAGCAGGTGGCAGTGTCCTCAGACATCGTCCGGTGGAGAATCGGACTAGCTGAGCCAGAATATACGAAGCGGTGTCATAGTGCTAACAACTAATAATGATCAAGAAATGTTTATGCACAGGCCATGTTTAAAGTTCTTAAGTGAATTACCTAATTCAACCTCACAACAACCGTATTTAATGGGTAATGTCATCATCCCAGGTACACTAAAGCCTCAGGGCCTTTGCACTTGCTTACTCCTCACTGCACTCAGACCTCTGGTCAAATGCCATCTCCTAAGAGAAGACTATTCTTATTGCTCCATCTAAACTACTCCAGGTCACTGTTTATTCTCTTACCATACTTAATTTTTCTGCATAGCTGTTATCTCTCTGACAGTGTATACTTATTTTTGCGTTGTCTGTTTCACCTCTAGAACTTAAGTTCCATGGCAGCAGGGAACTTATTTATTTATTTTTTTAATGGCTGTATCCTCAGCCCCACAAAGAGTACCCTTCCCAGAGGAGCAGCACAATAAATAACTGTTGAATGATGGTTTCAGTTTGCAAGAAAGGATGTGAATTACAAGAAGTTTAAGCAAATCGCTCAAGGTCCCAGCCTCATAAATGCAGAATCAGGCTTGGAATCCAGGCAGCACGGCTCCAAGGCCCCAGCCCTTGATGGCCACTCTGCACTGGGTCATCAGTATTTCACTACATCGTCGCCTCAGTTCTGAGAGAGAAACAGATGCCCTGCATGCAGGACAGCGGCATGGGGAACACTGCTCTCTATGAACAAGGACTAGAAAGGGCAGAAACTTGCATCTGGCCTCCTTGGCTCTCTTCTACCCTGGGCCTTCATACATGCTGCTGGGTGGCCTTGGGGCTCCTGGCTGGAGGGCAGCCTCCATCTATATCTGCCTCCCCTGCTGAGCATGAGAACAGAAAGTTGCGCTAAGCCCCTCTGAAAACCTACATATGAGCGACCTCCTTACTGATGAATAAAGAATGGCAGGGTTTCTGTTGCCAGTGAATTTCTGGGTACCAGTCTTAAAATGCTATGATTAAAATGCTTTAGACCCCAGCCCTACTGCCGCACTCACATCACCCACTGGAGAGGGCACTGCTGAGCCTCGGGACACAAATGGCCTTCGGAACTCCTCAAGTCTGGGCTTCTTTCATCTTTATCTCTAGCTGACTATCTAGAGAAGCAGGAGTCTGCAGCCTGCGATCTCAAGCTCTGCGTGTGCCCTTGTCAGGGGTACAGCGGTTCCAGAGAAATAAATCGCTGTTACACTGGCAGTTAAGAAATCCTGGCAGGCCCGGCCGCTTCATAGACATGGTAGGGATAGGAAAGAGACTCAGAGACTGAAGTTCAAGCGACTGTTAATTAGGTGCCACCCAGTGGGCTGAGGCCAAGGGCATGGATAAGGCACACCTGTGGGGCAGGGAGCTCCACAGATCACGGTTTGTGGTGATCTAAGAAAGCAGTCAAAGCTGAGACCTACATTTAAACCAGGTGGACAGCAGTGTCTGGACTAGAGGCATAATTGAGGTCAAGCAACAGAAGAGAAACGAGATATTCTAAGCCAGAGCAAGAGCATCCAGAACACAGAGTAAGAAGTAGAATCTAGAGACATCTCCTGAGCCACATGTCACCACCACCATCCCTTACATAGCGCATTGCTGGCCTTGGTGGGGAGAGCCAGAGTCAGATTAGTTAACGCTGAAGTTATGGAGAGTGAGCTCTAATAAGGAAAGAAAGGAAAAAAGTATAAAATGTGTATGTGTTTTGATATCCCAAAAGCTCAAAATAGTTCATAGATTGGACTCTTCGTGAGTCATTACAGTCTTTCACTAATTTAACAATTATTCAGTACCTATTGTGCCAGACGCTGAAGTTATTTATGGTTGAGGTGAACCCAACCAAATCAGTGGGTTTTTTTCAGTGTTTCTTAAAAACTCTTTCAAAGAGAAAAAACTTGCTTGTCAAATACCCACACTCATATTATCCTGTCCTATGAAGACATATTTCTTTTACTGTTTAAAATTTTTTTAAAATGAAAAATGATGCTTTTGATCTGCTTGCAACTCAACAAAAAAAGTTTAAAAAGTTAATATGAAACTGACTTTTTTACACTAAAATGGCAATTTTTGCTCAAATGTTAGCTGTAAGCCATCAATCCAGTCTAGAGCTACTGCTATATAAATTTCAAAAAACAAAAAAACAAAAAAAAACAAAAACAAAAAACCAAACTGCTATCCCATTCCCACTCAAAGCACTCTTCAGATTTAAAGTGGCTTTCCCTGAAGCCTTTTTTTCCTACTTTGTTCTTTTTGCGTTGTTGCCATTTTGAATCTCTTATTGTAACTGCTCTGATGGGCTCATGGATCAGAACACTCTAATAAATGTTGATTCTCAAAAAAAAAATGTTTATTCTCTATCAATTATGTCAACATGGCTTCACACTCAAAGGAGAGTCTTTCAAATGGAAGAGGAGAGTGCTGATTATTCACATTGGGGATGCCTATGCATGACTTACACACTTATCGAGCATACTTACTTAGGCCTACAGGTAAGAACAAAGGTTAAAAGAACACAATTTTAAGTTTCAGTGGTGACAATCATTCTAGGTTATTTGTCTCAGGAAATTTAACTAAAAAGGGTTAGGCATTTGAATCAAGTGTAGAGAATATATGGACATCAAAGCCGGAAATAAAGAAAAATAAAAATAATTTAAAAAGTAAAAATAACTATAATAAAAATGGAGTCAAAGAGAAATTGGGAACACCAGCTGTGACTCACCTGATTAGAAAGGCTCAAAGTGGCCACAGGGTATCTGGGAGACCAAGAAGAGCAAGTCTGACCTCACCAACCTGTGCTACCAGCAAGCGTTCTTTAGGGATTCAACAAAGGGTCACACACACTTAGGCGTTTAACTGAAGCACGTTAATACTGACAATGATAAATGTGTGAGAATTGCTCTCCAGCACTTTGCCTCTAGTATATTTCTCAAATGTACTAAATAATATCGAGTGACCTGAAAGAGTATGCTTATTTTGTTAAAACAAATTTTTCATTAAGAATATTATATGTGTTAAAAATTTATAATATAACAAAGTTTACATTGTGCCCTCCCTGCCCCTGTCTCTATAAAGTTTTGGCACTCAATTATTTTCTCTTGATTGAATGTCCCAATACACATTATAGACGAATCCTACTGAAGCCATACTACAGTCTAACACTAATCTTATGGATCCTTATTATCCCTATGCACCATTGAGAGAGAAGATGTCATAAGTAAGTTAAATGATTTCCAAACATGTAAGAAGACAGGAGTGGCAAAATTCAGCAAAAACCCATTCATCTTCACTTCCAAACCATGAGTAATAACTGTGGTGCCAACTCACATTTTAACACTGGTGCTCGACACTTCTTATTCTGCACTTGGGCAGAGGTCGTGGTTCCTAAAGTCTTTTTGATTGACCAGGAAAATCACTCTGAGGTCACAGGGCCCATATGTTTTCAGTATACCAAATAACCAAGTAAAAATAATGTCTTTCAGAGACATATCTTCTGAATGAACTTGGCTGCATCTTGATTGGTAATAATGAAGCAGAATTATTTAGTAAGCAAAGAACATGAATACACGTAGGAGGAAGAAACAGGAACACATTAGTGACAACTAAAATTTTTTTTTCATATTATAATAATAGGAACTATCATCTAGGTTCCTGCTGAACAGAGGATTACGAGGTTGTATAAGACTAATGAAAATAGACGTCATTGCTTCAGGCCAAGTTCTCTCCCCTTAGATCTGTATGAAGAGCCACCTCTACATTGCCAGGTGAGATGTCTTTCAATAACAAGGCTCCAGGCTGGCCCAGCCCTTGTACTTGTAGCCTGTGATCTAAGGGGGACTACATGATTCTTCTAAGTTCAGGGCTCCTGCCGGTTAAGTCCCGCGAACCCCCTAGGGCCTCTCTCCTTGCTGCTGTCTCCTGCTAGCCACCCTGAGCTCCTCAGGGAGCCTCTACCCTCGCACGTCTGCCAAAAATGATCATTTCTTGAAAGAGTCCATTTCCTTGGAAAGATTTGAATCTCCTACATTCCTTCTCAGATCTCTGAGTTATTAATCCTTAAGGAAACACAATTATTTTCTGTCCTAGAAACATTCAGCTTTAAGCAATTTGTTTCCTCTTCCCGCTGTTTTTGCTGTTGTTGAGCTTCAAGTCCTGTTCATTTTGATGGATACACTGGATACCAGGCCTATGGTAAGTCCTTATATAATTTAATTATTTTACACTACAGAAACCCCTCCAGCTAAGTTTTATTATCCCATTTTAAGAGATGAGAAATCTGAGGTCCAAAATAAACAATAAGATTTTCCTAAAGTCACAGAGCTCATGTTTACCACACTAATTCAAGAACTCGATTCCAAAGACCATGTTGTTATTCTCTAAGTATATTACTTTCAGCCAAATCTGTATATGGCGACGTTTGACCTTGACTTTTCTTCATAATATTTACCACTGACATTATATAACTCTTCCACTTAAGGCCCTGTGATTATTGTCAAAGTTATGTATAGGGGGGCCTCTTATCAAGGGTTAGAAATGATACGGCTTCACTTGTAATCCATTATTGACCATAGATAAATCAACCTTACCTGTTGGGAAATTCCTGACAGTGCCTATTTACAGAAAGAGAAACAATTATTTCCCAGATTATAAGCTACAATTTAAAAGTTTTGGCCTAATTAGCTGTGCAGAGATACGGCTCTGGAAAAATACGTAGAAAAGCCAGTTCGCATATGCACACACTCTTCTCCATTCCCTCCGCCACCCTAACTCACGTCACAATCATCTCTCACTTGAAATATCATGATGCTCGCTTAGTTCCTTCCCTCACTTCCACCTTGGACCTTTCTGGCTGTCCACAACACATCCAAACTAAACTTTTAAAAATATCACCGCTCGGCCTCCATGTAAACTTCTCAGTGGTTTCCCACAGCACGAGGAATAAACCTAAGCTCTCACAGGCACTTGGGCCATCCCGCCTGCGCCTCGCATCTCTGTTCAACTGTGCTCACCTCACTGTTCCTCCTCAGATGTGCCACCCTCTCTCCCATCCTAGGGCCTTCATGTATGTTCTGGAAGACTGGAACACTCTTCTCCACTTGCAATCTGGCTAGATAATACCTGTACGTCCTGTCTCAGCATAAACCCTGCTTTCCTCAGAGAAGCTTTGCCTGACCTCCAAGCCCAGGCCGCGTCCATCGGTTACATGTGCTCACTGCTTATTTGATTTCTTCTACACATTGGTTTACATGATTCATAATAATTACTTTTAATCACTTATTTGAACACTTATTTCTTGGCTGACTGTGACCCCGGGTGACTGTAAGTCTTATGAAAACAGAGGCCAGGTCTACCTTGCCCATCGCTCTTTTCCCCCAGTGCCTGCCATGGTTCCTGTCACATGACAGGCACTCAATATACCAGTGAAGGGAGTAAATAAAGGCTCATTTCAAACATCCTAGATTTTTTATTCAATCCCAAGGAGCCTGCCTCAGGTAGAGCACATCAATGCATACGGTGATTTCTATGCGTTTATTCGCAGGGAGGAGAGAGAATCCCTTCTGCTCTCCGCCCCTTTCCCTTACACATTCTGCATGTGCTCAGTATTGCAGCGCCGTGGTAGAAATCGAGACAAAGGCCTGCGAATCTTCCATACAGAGAAGGCCCACTATTGTCCCTCATGAAAGCAAAGTGGTACACAGTGTTCGAAACCTTCTCAGCTGCTTAAGCAGAGGATTTGCAATCCTGTTCAGTTAAGATAGAATCGAGCTGAAGGCCAGAATGTACTTGGAGTAAAGAAAAGCGGTACTAGAACCCTGTAAAAAATAAAGGAGATGATATCTTTGGTTCTTTACTTACTTGACACTACTTTCTTCACAGCAAGTCTCATATTATCCTCTCCTGATGTGCAGTGCAGTCTTCTTCTGACTTGTCACCAGTCCCTCATGCTTTTTTCTGAAACAACAGTGTCAAAAATCTGTACTTCTGAGTGCAATGACTGGTTTTGAATATCTCAGGATGACTGACTCAAAGCCTTTTGTCTAACTATTGTCAGTTCGGTTAGAGTGGTCCCCAGCAGGGCCAGACTCAATCTAATGCAGCTTTCAATTGTGTTTCTGTAAGTCCAAATATTGTTTTAAAGATATTGACATAAGCTGACCTATTACATGTGCTTATTCTTTTCTGGTGGTGATATGGACTAGGGAAGACAATGTACTATTAACTCTAACATAAGGACTGGATGAAATTGTTAGGATTTGGTGATTCTTTTCTGGCAGCCAAACCTGCTTGTAGCTTTCAGAATTCATGGCATTAAACACTTAGGGCCTCTCATCACAAAATGACATATACACAATTACCTTTCCAATGGCTGGATCAGCCCATGTCAATGTTATGTTTAATATTTAAACATAATCTACTGTTATTTATATCTGTTCACTCAGTGGCCATCTGCAGAACCAATATGAATACAAATGGAACTTGTGGGGCAAGAAAAATACATTGAGAATTATTGAGTCGGACAGACCTAGTGGGAAGATTGTGTCTATTCAAACACCTGCCTTCCACTCTCCCACCATCTGTGCAGTCACTTCCCCCTTCAGCCTCACTACTCACCCCTGCAATTACCTGTCAAGAGGAGAATGCCGCTCAGGTGGATTTGATGTGGGTTTAATACATATGGCCCATTGTGCTTAATGCTGATTTCCTCTAAGTAACTCTTTCTCTTCTTGCAATAAATCTCTATATATGTATCTATACTTAATATGGATAATAAGTCATCTAAGGAAAGAGCCAGTTTATGTTTTGTAAAGAGACGAGATTAAATACAAGGATGATAGGCCGCCCAAAGTTGTCAGTGAAAATAGTAGAATGATGCATAATTCACAGGTTATAGTGAAATTAAAAGAGAAAGTTAATATTTTAATGCATTATTAAGAATTATTTCCTTCAAATTCTCGATATGAATATAAAAATTGTCTATGTATAGCTAGCTATAAAGGAAAGGGGAAACTAAAATGTAATCCAAAGTTATGATGTGTTGTTGGCTGTGATGCTGAAGACAATATTCATTGTCTCATCTAATAAAACGAAGCGAGTATTTTAAGACAAGGAACCTGGGTTCAGAGAGTTTAAGTATCTTGGGATATAAAGCCTAAAACTATCTGTTTCAAAGTATGTATTCTTCCCTCTGAGTGGTTTGATCATTTACCTGGTGATAGTACATCAGTCTGGACGAGTCGAACCCCTAAGAGTCTCCTCTCATCAAGTGTGATATATTTTGTTATATTCCCTGTAGGAGACAAAAATGAATGATCAGGAAAAAAATGGAAATCATAAGAAATTGTACACTCAACTACCTAGATATGACATCATTAGAGCACAAAGGAATTGGATAACCATACTTCCTCTGTTTCTAGCCATTCATTCTTTCACCCCAAACATGTTCTTTTGATTGCCAACTATGTGCCAGGCACTGGGATAGACATTTGAATACGATGATAAGCGACATGAAAATGCTCTCTGTGGTCATGGAACGCACAATTATAGGGAGCAAGGCAGAGGGAGAGTACCAAGATGGCACCTCCAGCCTAGGCTCTGTGAGAGCCACTCTGGAGGTCCCTAGATATGTGCTAAATCGGAATCTGGCCCCTCAGACCAAGCTCCCGGACCAGCCAAGCGGCTTCCTACAAAGAAAGGCTAGGAAGGGGCAGCCTCTGTCTGCTCTCTGTGCAGTGCCCCGAGGTGGCAGCGGGCCAAGCGCCATCTCTCCGATTGTCACAGTTCCATTGGACCAAGGAACACAGCTCCCTAGGCCGCCATAGCCAGGTGATCGAGGGGCTTCCCCTGGGAGGCAGCCGCAAAACTGGGCTACTAGATGTGAAAACCAGGACACCAGCCATGTGTAAAGCTCCCCTGCAGGAGGCGCTGGAATTCTGAAGCATGGCAGAGGGAGTGCGTGAGGAGAGTGCTCACCCGCCAAGGTCTCTGGAAAGGATTACATTCAGCCCCTAGAGGCACATTTAATAAGAAACCTGCCCACCAGGCCACAGCCGATGATTAACAAGCAGGCCTCCTTCACAAAATGACCAAGCTCCTGGGTCTGTTGCCTCTTGCTGTGCCCCGGGGGTGGCAGCTGTTTAAGATCTCTTTCCTTGTTGTTTACAGACCTGTGAGACCTACTAGTGTAAGCCCCGCCGCCAGAGCCATGCAATGTAGACATGTCCCCTGGCAGCAGCTGAAAAGTCAGGTTGCCAGACATGGGTATGAGCTCCTTTCTGGGTGACACCAATTATTACAGGCCCATGAGACCAGGAGGGTAAGCTCCCCTGGCCTCCAGAGCCAAGTAGTCAAAGGCATCCCCTGGGTGGCAGCCACAGAGATCAGGGCACAAGAGAAAGCATTTGCCAAAGTTCAACATCCACTTATGATAAAAATTCTCAACAAAGTAGGTATAGAGTGGCTGCAGCTTATCATAATAAAGGCCATATACGACAAGCCCACTGCTAACTCATTGATGAAAAGCTGAAAGCCTTTCTTATAAGATCAAGAACAAGACTAAGATGTCCACTCTTGCCACTTCTATTCAACACAGCACTGGAAGTCAAGAAAAAGAAATAAAAGAGTACACATTAGAAAGGAAGAAGTAAAAGTGTCACTATTTACAGATAAATATTATACATAGAAAACCCTAAAGATGACATCAAAATGGAATATTATTCAGCCATAAAAAAGAATGAAATCTTGTCATTTGTGACAGCATAGATGGACTTTGAGAGCATGATACTAAGTAAAATAAGAGAAAGGCAAATTCCTTATGATCTCTCTTACACATGAAATCTAAAGAGAGAAAAGACAAACAAGTTCATAGATGCAGAGAGCAGATTGGTGATTGCCAGAAGTGGGGGTGGAAGAAATGGGCAAAGGGGGTCAATGGGTAAAAATGAAAAAGATCTATTTCGACCATGTGATTTCATAAATAATGAGACAAGTCGTTAAGGGAGAAGTTTGTAGTTAATTTTCTGAATTTGTCAACACATTTGCACCATTACTCAGTATTTTATTTTTTACAGGTATATTGAGGAAAGGTACATTTGGCCTTCAATTAAAAAGGACAGCACCTCAGTCCTGAAACATGAAATTCCCATTTAAAGAATAAAGTACTCAGAATCATTCAGCAGCATGCACAAGTCATAAGTCCTTCCCAGTGGAAAATTTCACCCCCTTCCTTGGTTCCTGAGCCAAGAGTAGGGAATGGCATTCACTCACTCCTCATCGTTAGACTTAGTAAAGTCAACAAAAAAAATTCACACGAGATACATTAAATGTGTCACATCAATTTCTTTGCTGTTTAGATGAAATGAGCTTTGTGTTGCTCTCAAATTAGACATTCATCATGCATAATTAGCCCCTTACATAGAACAGCTGCTGGCTTTTACAAAGGTTTCAACCCAGTGCTAAGTGTACCCACTGTGGGTGTTTACGGTGAGCATTACTGAATCAAACCTATGAGGTATACATCATTCAATTTGATGATAAATAGAAAAGAATTACCTAGATAAAAACATGGTATACTCATCTTCAACTAGAAAAGTTACTTGGAAGTAGTTCTATTAAAAGGCATTATATTGAAAAACTATTTTAATTTTTTTAATATTAAAAATTCTTTTAATACTAAGTATTATTTTGTAACTTTATGAAAAAGAAGAAACAGCACACTTTTCATCAGTAAGTTCAAAAGACTTAAGAGGCAATTGAATTATTGAGATGGGTTCTATGGATAAAGCAAGAGTCAGGAAATCTTAAATTTAACTCTAACTTTACAACTGTGCTGAATCCCTACTTTTGCCATCTCTAAAAATGTAAAATAATTATCAACAAGCATTTATGTGGATTGCAAAATAATTATCAACAAACACTTTAAGATGGAAATTCTTACCTCAGATATACAAGATGTAATTCTCAGAGTACAGTTGTAAATTTGAATAATAATTTGTATTTGTCTCAAATCAGAGATCTTATAATTGATTCTGTTAGTGATGATTTAAGTATTTGAGAAGTAGAGAAAGCTTCGGGGAAATCTAACATAATCATTACAAGCAGTAGTCTACCACCTTTTATTTGTTAAGTGTGTGTATTTATCATCTCTAATTGGAATCTGTTTTACAAATAAGATAACTGGGAAAAAGTGATATTCTGATATTGGAGCAATGTGTTTAGGAGTAATGTACTTTGAAGAATCTTTTTGAAAGTGAGATTACCTACATGTTCATATATAAATATTTGTATGTATGTGTGGGTGTATGTACTCACACACACAAATACATTCACAGAGTTTATTAAACAGAGTTCAACAGATGTTAATTGTTGACACACATTTTGTTTTCCTTAATGGGTCTACTTTTCTAAATCTGTGTATACAGGACTGGTATTCGACTGGTACACAACCAGACTGGCTAAAGCAATTGTTTATGGCTGGTAGCCCTCCTGTTTTATCTAACAGGCATTCACTTCTATTGATTAATGCTTGTGTCATCCTGGTTATTAAATATTCTTATATTTATAAATACTTTTTATATTTTAATGTATTCTATAGGATACTTTATAAATCATTGACACTATTACTAACAATTAGTTGATAATAGCAAAATATAGAGATAATATTCATTTACTGCATGCACAGTGCTGAGAGATAAAGCTAGCTGACAGGAGGCGGTAACTGGAAATATTGTTATGTTCAAGTTAAATAAGGAGCCATGTAGTGAAGCAGATCAACACAGCTGCATCTATATGATCACGACAATGGTCAGGAAACACACAAGCTGAACGATTCCACCCTATATCAAAAGAATTCTTCACTTAAATTGCTTTGAGAAATCCTCATATGATAGAAATATTTTTTAACATCTTTGGACTGAACAGATAAAATTTCTCTCTCTTGTTCTATCTCACCCTCTCCTGCCCCCTCCTTCTCTCCACATAGATCACAAAGAAAAAAAGTGACTGGCTCCTCAACACAATTAATCAAAAACAGTATTCACAAATGCTTTAAAAAATATGTGTATGTGTGTGTATATATTTATATACAAATATGTGTGTATGTGTGTGTATATATTTGTATATAAACATATACACACATACACACACACTATATATATATATACACATATATATGTACATACACACATTCATATATATATGTATTTAAAAATATATATGTATCTATTTTAAAGGTAAGTATTTTAAATTTTCATCTTTCATGACTTTGGTGGGCAAGTTTTCCTATATCACTTTTATGTACACTGTCTTTTACTCTATTTCAGTGGAGTCCACACAGGCTGAGCTGGGAATATAAGGAGTAACTTGGCCACCATTTATTTTGGGAGAAAATAACTAGAAAATAATTATTCTATAAATTGTATTTGATTGAAATTAAGTACTTGTTCCCGTCATAACTGACTTAATTCAACCAGTTCTTTTCAAGTTAATTTGATTAAGTAGATTCACTTTAGATTCGATATTTTTATTTATTCTGTTTCATAAGGCCAAACCCTATAAAACTAAATAAGAAAAATAATCACAAAGGATTCCCTATATCTATTCCATACCATTCATCATGAAAAAGAAAAAAAAAAACTAAATAATTTTGTAAAGGACAGTTAGCGAAACCGTCCTACATCTACAACCACAGGTCTTAGTCTTCTTATCTGTAGCAACTTTGCAGATAACCTCCTGTGACTTATTTCATTTGCAGAACTGTAGGAGCCTCTAATACAAAACTACATAAAGAAAATTTCCCATCAAGAATACTTGGATACCCTATCTAAGTAACACAGGAAATTTTAGCTTATATGACTTCTAAATGCACTTTAATGATAGGTAAAACAGAGTCTCCATTGAAGTATATGGACTTTAAAAAAAGACTTTGAGCAAATATTTTTTTAAAATTACATTTAAAAATGTACTTAAAAGATCTCAAACATCATTTTCTGTACTTTCAAATTACATATTAAGACTTAAAAAGAAGAAATGAAAGAAAGAAGGAAGGAGAGAGATAGAGGGAGGGAAAAGATAAAATTATCTATGCTTCTACCATGAAAATAATAGAAAGAGGTCATGTTGACTACTTAGGGCAAAGGCTGACACTTCATACCAACATATGGTATCAAATGTGTTTCTATCATTTCTTAGAGCTATTTTGACATTTAAGATTGTCATCTTTTGATGATTTCCTAAAATTGCAATTATCATAGGATAGTGCCTAGCTTTTACTATTAGAGGCTGTTTTCTTTTTAAAAAACTAAAAGCCATACAGTTCTTTAGAACAGTGGTCCCTAACCTTTTTGGCACCAGAGACTGATGATACTCCATGAGAATCTAATGCTTGATGGGCGATCTGAGGTGGAGCTGAGGCGGTGATGCTACCGCTGGGGAGTGGCTGAAACAGATGAAGCCTCACTGCTCACCTCCTGCTGTGCAGCCTGGTTCCTAACAGGCCAGGCCTGGGGGTTGGGGACCACTGCTTTAGGAAATGTTTCTGTTCTCTAGTCTAAAAAAAGAAAGTCAATTTTGAGATGAGTCAGTTGCAGTGTGCAGACACTGGGAAGGTGTAGTATTTCTATGGCTTTCTGTTGATAGCAATGTATACAGGTGCTGCCACAGAGAGGTCTGTTAAAAGGCTAAGAGTTGGATGACTGAGAAAGAATGGGGAGCATCCATCCAAAGTCACTGAAGAATCTGAAGAATTCACTGAAGAGTTGCCATTGAAGAAATTAAGAAAAAAAGGAAATCTGACATAATATAAATGAAGTATATATAATGTGTCCACATGAGAGTGCATTTTTCAACTCTCTCTTCCATTTTGTCATAACATACTTCAAGGATGTGTCACAGAGAACCATGCGAATGCATATATTCCAAGAATTTTCGGCATTTGCATTAATTAATGAAACTTAGGCGTCTTTATCTGTCCTTACAGATGGGCCAATCAGGAAGTTAAAAGGAGAGAGTGGAAGCTGTTAGCCTATGGGTCTTCTTCACGAGTTCTAATGAAAATTCATATGGAGAGTTATTTTTTTTAAATCGGGAGAGCCACTGTCTGATTTTCAAATAAGAACTGAAAGTTGGTTCATTCGTTTACTAAAAAAACCTCTTGCACGCCTACTGTATGCCAGATATCATTTTATCTATATGCCAGGTACCACTGTAGATGCTAGAAGGGAAAAAAACAATAACCGACCTACGTTTTATCAACTGATATCTGCTAAAGGTAAATGAAGTAGAGAACTGCAAGTAATGCAAGCGTTATGGCCTGAATGTTAGTGTCCTCCCCCGAATTCAGGTTAAAGCCGTCATCCTCAGTGTGCCGATAATGGAGGTGGAGCCTTGGGGGTAATAGGTTAGATGAGTCCTCATGATGGGATGAGCGCCCTTATGAGCAGAGACCAGAGAGCTTGCTCACTGTCCACCAGGTGAGGACACAGCAAGGAGGCAACAGGCTCCCAAGAACCTGACCATGGCGGCACTCTGGTCTTGAGACTTTCCAGCCTCCGGAACTGTGAGAAATAAACGTCTACTGCTTAAGCCACCCAGTCTATGGTAATTTAATACAGCAGCCCCGAACAGACTAAGATAGCAAGAGAGTATACTTTCAGGAGACAAAGGAAGGAGGAGGGATTTTGGCAGTAAGATATAGTACCTAGAGATGATCATTGAAGGCTTTATGGTTGGACAGTTTATCTTTACCTAGACTCAAACAGTCATTGACTTACACCAAAATAGTTCAATAAGTTAGGCAGGTTTAAACCAGGAGGGTCCATGAGCCTCTTAATAGGGAAAGGTATGCTGGAGAGAGTCAGGCCTTGGCTCTACTTCTGGGGTGGCCAATGAGCAGCTTCGTCATGTGGACTGAGTTTTCCAACCTTTCTGGGACCTAGAAACCTCAACCACATAAGAGACCAAACCCTTCCAGATTCTCCCTGCTGTTATTCTGAACCTGGGCAGGCACCACAAAGGTGTGCTCGCCTTCTGGGATGAAGGTGTCGGCTGAGCCCTACAAATGGCTCGGCAACACCCTATTCCCATCCTAGAAAAAGTAACTCACAACACATTCTGATGAGGGTGAATGAGTAGCATCACCTTTCAATATGAAACAGAAAACCCTTAGTTTCTCCTGTACATGTGAATCAAGGAGAATCAAAAACAACATATTTGCTAGGTTGTGCTTTATAATACCTTCTAAGTTATTTGCTTTAAAAAAAAAATCTTGCTTTAGATTATGTAACTCATCTCTAAGTAGAGCAGGTATATTAAAAAATAGTGTTCTTATGTACATTTATTTTTTTTCCAAAATAGATGTGAATCTCAAGCCCAAATTAAAAAAGAAAATTATTCCTCTACCCCTAGTTGAATATGGAGCAGGTTTTCCATGATCCAAGTCTTCAAATAGTTGCCGGATTCAGGGAGACCTTTCTTAATTAACCTCATTCCCACTCAGAATCAGATAGCCATACGAGGTTGGACTTTCTCTGAGCCAAGCCAAGCTTTTTAACTTGTCAACCATGTTTTATTTATTTTATTTTTATTTTGTGTGTGTGTGGAATGAGGATAGTGGTGTGGGAAGAATTCAATGACACTCTTAAGATAAATAGTGAATATCATAATATTTACCATAATATAATTATACAGTTATAAATTTTGAAGTATATGACTAGAGACACTGAGACTGGAGTCTGAGCAGGAAAACTGAGATGCAGTTCCCCTAAACTTCGGCATGTTTATCAGCCCTTCTTTTTAAACAGTCCCTCAGGTTCATCCTGCTGAAGGGTTCACCTTTTCTTGCTGCCTGTTCTCTCCCCTGAGATAATACCCCTTGAGTCTGCAGTCACTGTTCACGTTTCCAAATGCTACGGCACGAAGGGTTTGATTTTTAGTTTTCTCAGGGAGGACTAAACATAGAACCAGAAGAACTTGTCTGACACGGTATTGAGGGATAATAAAAACCACCTAATGTACGTTACTAGCGTTGGGTTTCAAAGCAGAATGCTCCTTAAGTGCTCGCTGTCAAGTTTCACCCTCATCGTGGTTGTAGCACTAAGTCAGGGCTTGGCTTGTTTCCGGAATATAATTGTTTGTGTGTCCAGAAATATATAATAGAATCTTGTGACCACTTAGAGAAATGTTAAGATCTCTCAGTTAACGGAAGTACCCTTTCTTACCTCTCATGAACTTAGCAACCTTGAGATTTTAGACTAGGGCTCATTCGCGCCTAAACCTAATAGTAACCTATAGGAACTTCATCTCTCAGTGAATTAGAGGGTTTTTTTTTTTTTTAAATCATTATTTTTGTGTTTTCTTTCTAGTTTTAAAATGTGGCTCTCTGCTCCATACCCCTCCTTACAAATTATGTTTTCTATTACCTTTTTCCTTATTCCTACTGTTCTTTTGTCCTTGCATGCAACAAGTTTCTTGCCAGTACCATTCTCTTTATTTCCAACCATTTTTGTTGATCATTGGGCTCGTTAAATCCTGGCCTCCACAGGCTCTTTCCAACTAGCACTTCCCCTCAGCTTTCCTTCCTGTTCACCTGCTGGAGTCACCTGGCTCTGTCTCCACCTTGCACTGGGCTGCCCCACAGTCCGCCCACTGCTGCTGAAAGGGACTTCCCCCTCTCAAGGTAAGCAGCAGCCTGGAACTTTGCAAGGCACTTTCAAAAGCTCCTGGGTGTCAGCTCTCTGTCTCTCCTCCATGAGTGGTGGTCAAAGCCGGTTCACACCTTTTGGAGCTGGCCCTTCCATTTTGCCTGCTGAAAGATTACCACTTGCTTGCGGTGGAGACATTGTACTCTGGAGAGCCTAAAGTGGGGCTGTCACTCTCTGCCAGGTTTAGAGGGGGTTTTGTTATGTTTTGTTTTGTTTTTTATTGTCCCTGTCAGTTAGCAGCCCAAGGTTAGTGCCAGCTCTCTGTCAGGGCTTTGATTTTTGTCAGCTACGGCCAGGTCCTTTTAGTTATCTGCTATCTTTTCAGCTTTGTTCAGGCTGAGCTCTACTTGTCTACTAATTAGCTCTTTGGAGATTTCCCTTTTAAAACTCACTATCACAGAGGACAGAAACCGTTCAAAAGTTTTGTGCTTCACAGAAATTCCATATTCATCCATATCTCATACAGCCATATTTTTAAAATTAAAAGTGGCAGGTCAGGCCAATTTAAGGTATGGAAGTCACATCGTCTTGTAAAGGGAGACCTTCAGGTTCTTGATCAGGAATGTAGATGAGTGACAGGGAAAGAAAAGGGTTTACATCAAAAAAAAAAAAACACAGAGGGGTACAAATTAAAAAGAAACTATCACTCTGTATAACATATTCACATGTTCTTTATCTTCTGGTGTGCAAATATTGTGCTAGCTGAATATAAAAGTAGCACAACTTTAGGGTACAAAAAAAAACCACACTGTAATAACATCAAGAGTGGTCTCACATCAAGGAGGGCCCTGAGGATGTCTTTGTTGTCAACTTCAGAAGAAAAGAGAGGAACAGAGGAGGAAGCTGGCAGAAGGAATAGATGCCAAAGAGAACTCAAAGGATTAGGTCCGGGTGAGGCGATCGGTATTCGGAAACAGTCTGCCTCCTGGCTCTGATCTAAGGGAACAGGCTGGCAGCCAAGCCAGAGGGCATAGCAGCACAAACACACCTCAGCGCACTGCTCCAGGCTTGCCTCGGCGCCTCAGAAACTGTGTTAGCAATTAGAAGGAAAGCTGTGGAAGAGCAATAGGCAGAAATCCGCTATAGATAAAACTCTGCTTTTTACATAATTCCCAACCCGACTGGCCCCTCCACACAAACAGACCTTTTCTTCCATGTTTGCAGCCCCTCTGCGCCGCCCCCCCCCCGCCATTTCTTTTCTAAGGCTCCTAAGTACATTTTTCTTCTGCTAACTTAGTGCTGTGGTAAGTTGCGCTTACATTGCATTTACACACTGTTTAATGCCTGCAAGATGAAAGTAAAAACCTTTGAATATATTAATGCTCTAACACAGATGTCTTACTTTTTACTCTCTCTCTCTTTTTTTGCAAGTTGATGTGGCTAATAATGATGCAGATTGTACTGGATGGATGTGCAGATGAAACAGGGGAATACAGATTAAATAAAAATTTCTTCAAAGCTTACGTTTGCTTCATAATTTAACTTCTGGGCTTGTCTTGGCGGCAGTAGGTGTGACCAGGCAGCACAGCATTGTTCTAAAACATCTTGGCATCAGAGAGGAACAATCGCCAAACGGCACTGCTGTAGTTCGAAGCCCGAGATAAATAATGATAGAAAAAATAAAGCCGCTGGTGGTTCCACACAGAGAGGTCTGACCCAACCGCTAATAACGGGGGAATTGTGAGAAATCAGAGACAAAACTTCCGTGCCTAAGAGCTGATCTGCTCGTATACTGATTATATAATATACCGAACTTTGCTTTTTATGGCTACTTTCAAGGCACCGGTAGCTGCTTCTTCCAAACTCCGAATGTGGTGTGTGCCAGAGGTGGCCACATGCTCACTCTGGAAACATCCACGGGATGACTCTGTCACTGAGCTCTTTTAAACAATGAATACAAGGGGCAGTGATGACATAAGGCCTTGGAGCAGGCACAGTTGATTTCTCTGTCATGTAGCCATTCAGGAAAATTTATTAGCATGCCACTCCTGGCCAGGTATTTTGCTAGGTCCCTAGGATATGAGAATGGATAAGACACAACCCCTTCCCTCAAGAAACTCATAGAGGACATGTATAAGCAGAAAACCTATGCTACATCTTTCAAAGCTTTTAAAAATGCTGTGGGATTTCCTAGGAGGGAACAGGACTGTTGTCAGGCCCAATGTGTCAAGACTGCATCTGGAGTCTACGTCTTCAGTGTGTGAAGAGAAGCCCACCAGCCGGGCAGAGAGGCATGTGTCGTCGCGTGGAGTCACGGACGAGCAGCAGCATAGGGAGTGGTGAGAACTCAGGTGGCCAGAGTTTGTTCTGAGCATGTGTGTGTGTGTGTGGGGGGGCAGGTGTGCTGGGGTGTTACTCAGAATGACAGGTGAGACTAGGGAAGTAGGGTTAAGCAGACTCTAGAAGGCCTCATATGCTAACCTAAAACATTTAGAATTTACCTGACAGACAGGAAGCCAACCAGAATCTTCCAACAAAGGAAACAGGTAACATGACCTGATATATCCTTTGTGTTACCGGTAACTCTCATAGCTGTGAGGATGGGCCATGGGCCTTTCAAGGAGAGACTGGAGCAAGGAGAACATTCGGACACACGCAGTTCTCTAGACTGGGATGACAACAGTCAGATGAAGAAAAGAGACTGGAGTCAAGAGACACTTTTGAGGGACTTAGATTGAGCAATATTGAGCTTCAGCTAGAAATTTCAGCCAGTGGCCATCTCATACTCTACCCCTCCACTATCTTAACTGATGTGGGAAGCTCTGAGGTTACTTGCTGAGAATCCCAGGCTTCATTCTGGGTAAAAGGATCACATTTCACGAGGATATAATAGGACGTGAAAGATCATTCTTCTCGCTCACACAGTGAGCTCTGTGGACACAAAGCAGCCATGCTCTTTGCTGCTGTGTCACCTCTTGCCACAACTAAGTAGAGTATTGAAGACAACAAGGGCTTTGTAATGCTGTCTTGAGTGAATCAGCCGAAATGAATGGCAAAGCTGGAGTACAAACCCCCCCCCGACAGATTATAAAAAAAGCTTTGTATTAGTTTAAAAATAGTTGCTAAATTATAAAGATCACTTTTATTTATTTTTTTTGAGAGAGGAAGTGACCAGTTTATTGTAAATAATAAAAAAGCTACTCTCTTATGCTATTTGAAAATGAGTGCTTAGCCCTCTGTAGAAATAAGTCCACGTATGTTTTTAAGGTCATGGCCTATAGCTGATATCTTGGCTTCCCAAGTGACACACCCAGCACGTCTATGTGATTATATGGCAGATTTGCTCCATGGAGTGACTGTCCAGGTCTTACGCTTTTTGGAGGCAATGAATTCCTGATGCTACAAGAGAAGAGATCCGTTGCCTTCTGCCAACGTTTCTAAAGAAGCAATAGGTAAACATGGCTGACAGGGACAGGTGAGCAGGCTGTGTCTGCACAAGGACTCCCTGCTGAGGGACCGGTAGGGACTGAAATCTAGAGCTCATGTCCGACTTTAGGGGGCTGCTCCTTAATCACACCTAAGTGCTGGATGGGAGAACGGGAGGACGGATTTAAGGTAAAGGAACTTGAATGAGTGGAAATAGATTTTGCTGAGACCAGTTTCAAGGACAAGCTCCCAACATACCCAGCCCCCAGTCTGCATCGTGCCCTTTTTACACTATACCTTCTTATTATTTCCTCTCAGTAGTTTTTGAGCTTCATATCAGTCCTGCTATTTGGATTTTCTCTTTCACAGTAAACTTGGCTAGTACAGCTTTAAAGGGGCCTAAAAGGGAACAGGCACACACAGTGTCTTTCAACATGACTGACACAGCCATCTGCCAGAACGTCTGGGAGAGATTGCTCTCCGTGCTCATCTGGCCAACTGGTCGACTGCGGGACCCTAATAATCATATTATCTGAGTGGGAGCATCATCCACTAGATGAAACTTCAAACATTACTTATGGATGAAATGAGGTCAGAAGAGGTCAGAAAAGACAGGAGATGAACCGGCCATGACAGCTGTCCAAGCCGCCCCGGAGATGCGGCACCACCGCACAGGAGGCAGGGCGGCGCGTTCTCGCGGAGAAGGGGTTCTGTGCACCAGAATCACTGCTGCTGCCGCGTGCAACCCCACGGGAAGTCTCCCTGGCAAAGCGACCTTCCTGGAGGAGGGCGCAGGAAGAGCAAGCAAACACTGCTTTTGAAATAATGAAAGCATGAACTTCATGTTTAAGCTCTTCTCGTGCCAGGCTGGGAGCTCACGAGAGCCGCCGCCAGCATCGTGGTCGGTTCTTCAGCACGTCTCTGCACGGATGCGTGCGCGCAGGCGCCGGGGAACGCACGGCGTGAGGACCGCCAAGCACATCCAGCCTGCAGCGGCGAGCGGGGGCAGAGCGTTTGAAGCAGTCTCAAGGAAGGAAAGACACTTAGGTGTATTTCTTTGTCTGTATAGTCAAATAAAAAGGTCTGCTCTTGTAAGGGATAGTTCACCATCGTCTGCCTAATTTTCTCATGTGGAAATGAGAAGTTAGAGGTTCACCTGGAGCATTATAACAAGATTTATTCTATTTTAACAATTAAAACCTTAAGACAAAATCATTTCAGTCTTCTATAAATTGTCCCATCACCTAGGGCCAGAAATGTTAACAAAGGGAATAGATTTAGATCCCTAAATTTATCATTCATAAAATTTCTATTTTGTTGCACAAGAAAATAGCATATTGAATTGAGAATTAGTCATTTCATTAAGTGTGGCAAAGCCCCTTTTAATTTCACCTTGACCATTGTCGCAATTATAGTTACCACTTAGAATAAAATAAAAATACAATATACACATACTTTGTGAAAAAAATAATAGTAACCTCAAGAAGCTAAAGGTTAAAAAGAGCAGAGCCCCAATTTCTAAGTATAATAAATCAGTCCAATTTGGAGTCAAAACTATGTAAACATGTCCAGAGCTTTTTACTGTAAACACAATAAGACCAGGAATTTTTCCTTCTGGAAAAGCAAAAAATGCATTTCTAAATTGCAAGCACTTCTAGCATATTGCTCAACGCTGAACACGGCTTTCTTGTTGTGCTTTATTTCGATGCTATTCTTTTGACAGATGAAAGTTTCATTAGAAAAAAAATCAAAAAAGATACAAGGATATGTAGATAGTATGGGAGTGATGGCCAGGAGGGGTGGCAATAGTTTATGCGGCCTGGGAATTCTCTTCTCTGTCACACCCTCCGCCTTCTGTGAGTGTAGCAAAATAATTGGCCAACATAATTAAATATGAATCCACGTAACTTCAGACTCTGAACGTGTGATCAGGCCTTTGATAGGCTAAAAGGGGTGCTTCACCCAGCCCTGTATTCTGAAAGCAAAGAGGAAAAACCTAGACTTTCTTTGATTTGTAAAAAGGTGCCTCTCCTGTAAACAAGAAGCGCACACCTGACACTTCCTTAGAAAGACATCTGAAACCTCAGAATGTATTTATTGCAAATGTGCTGGGAACATTATAATACATTACAGTCCTTTGGTCCTAGTTTTCTGACCAGCATTTGTATGTTCTTAAAAGGAAGATGTTTTCAGCTTATATGGGAGATAACAGTACCATAAAAGTAAAACAAAACAAACAAGCATAAAACCATAATGTCATCGTGCTTGGCAGTTAGACATTTACGGAAGACCTGTGGTGGGCAGAGCCCTTTAGCAGGTACTATGGGAAGGTGTAAATGAAATGGCAAATAAATTTCCTTCCCTCCAAAGGCTGACAATCAAATGGAAGAAGCACATATAAACAAATGCATGTGAATATGTAAACAGCATGTAAATCGTAAAACAGCTGAGCATGCAAAACCGTTCATAGCCACACACACACATGAGATTGTGCAGAATTGGAGGGAAATGTGACACATGCTAATTTAGGGATTTACGTTTAGAAGGCAAGTTATGAGAGGTAATTTAACAGGTTCCCCTCCTTTAGTTTAGGAATCACTAACGAGGCTATCAAGTTAATTTTACTATCATCTTAATATGTAGTACTTTAGCATGATAGAAAAACAAGAAAGTGTCTGATTCTAAGATAATTCCTCACAGAAAATTCTAATATTTGTAAGCAAACTGCATGAACATTCAAAAGGAATAAGCAGAAAGACTACCTGAGTACAGAAACACTAGCTGCTATTTTTGATAAAGATTTAATCCATATGACAGTGATTCTACAATCATAAACAAAGCAGGATTACAGGCAAGAACGCAGTACAGTAAGAAGGTACTGATCACAAAATTTGGTTTAAGAAATTAGGGAGAAAAGTTCATTTTTAACCAGATTCACTCTGTCTAAACAGCTACACTTACGCTATAGGAGGGAATGATCAAACAAGTGAATCACAATGTTGACACCTATGAGTTACCACCTATTTTGAGAAGAGATATGGTTTAAGTGATAAAAGTGTTATTTCAAATCCATTTATGCCATAAATGACTTGGTTCTTTCAAGTCTTCTTTAGCATTTTGATATGGCAACTATGGGGATATTTTAAGAAACAGCACACACCCAGAAGAGTCAAAAAATGCAAAGAATAAAAGGATCTATAGAGCCCAGGTAAAATTGTCACATATAAATTGTCTATTTATTTAAATTCTATTAACCAGAAACTCCAAATTGTGATATTTCTCTAATGGCTTAATAAAAATAATTGGGTTTTAAAATTATAAACCTGGAACTCTTGAAGTACTTTCTTGTTTACATGTATAAATTCATATCAAACTGCTATTTTTTTTACAAAAGGGTGGGGAATTTGAGAAGGTATATCATAAAAGAAACACACGTATTTAAAAAAATCTTTAAAGATAAGCTACTTAGTGCAGTAGAGATATAATCTAATTTTTAAAATTATTATTTTGGAACTGTGAGAATTGTAGAGGAACACAACAAATGCCATCAGAACAAGTTGGAGCAAAAAGGTCCCAAGCCATGGATGGAGTCAGGGACTCCAGTGCAGGCTCAGAAATGCCATTTTGTGTGTCTCAGTTTCCCTGTCAGTACAAGGTGGAAATTCTCTACAACTCCCAGTGCTGAACTTTCAGTATTCTAATTACAAGGGGCAGGAAGAATTCTTTCTCTGGCACACCCCACATGTCTTGCATTAAAGCAAAGACTGAAAATCGTAAAACCAAGCTCAGTGAGGGGTCTTAAATAAGCCAAAAAGAAGAAACTCGGTGGTTGGAGTACTAATAGTCAATCCTCAAAACCATGTCATCATCATTTCATCTTCACGAAAAACAGCATTCACTGTAAAACAATGCATAAAATATGCATTTGTTTTAATTAACTTTAAACATGTTAATGTGCTAAGTTCTACAAGACAAAATTTACTTGCACACACATTTACAAATTCTGACACGTGACACATTTTTGATGTTTGACTAAGGCATTTCTGTTATATACTTTGTTTTAAAACAGGTAACTTTTTAATTTTTTTAGAAGCCACTTTATCTTCCAAAGATGTTACAAGGTGGTGGGGATAGAAGAAAAAGGGAACCTTACTTATTCTTCTAAAACCGGTGAATCAGAACGATTTGCACGCTCCCTCCTGTTTGACAGATGTTTGTGTCAGGCCCAGTAAGAACTATGCCAAGCCGAGTAAACACCAAGGAACTGTGGTATGGCAGCTGAAATGCTGGGGAAAGTTGGGTTTCAATTGAGCAAGTTGTACCTTTAATTTCTCATGGTTGAATTGGAATGGGGTGAAAAACTGTAATTAGAAATTATAGGATACCAAAAAAAGCAACTACTGTGTCATAAAAGCAACGTGGGTTCTACCTGGTCCCTTTTGGGCTAAGTAAGCTGTTTGATCAGCTTCTCTCGGTCTCTGTGGATGTCCTTATATGAGTCTAATTGAAGGACTCCTGTTCTCTTTTTATTTTTACTCTATGAAAAATGTATCGGAGATGTCTTATAATGAACTTTGATATGGTGAAATGATAATAATGTCCTAATTATATATAAAAATGTAATTACACTTGCTTCTATTATAGAAAAACTCCCTTTATAATGAAGTGTTATGTTGGAAAAAGATTTTCATTATAGGTGGACTCCTTTACTTGTTAATTTGAGCTCTGATTCATCACTTTAATATTAAAAAAGTTCTTTGTAAGTTACTTTTGATGTGTCTCATTTACGGTTCATTTCACTTTCTGGGCACCACCAGGAGCCCAAATCCAAACTTCTTTGGAAGACACTTAAAAATACATCTTTCAAAAGAAATTCTTCTTTCTAGGTGGTAGAACAGCAATATTCAAGAAAAATATTTCAGACCTTCTCACTTACTTGCATTGTAAAAATCCTTTTGTTTTGAAATTTGGAAACAAAAAAATACATATGCTTCTCAGATATTTAAAAAGTCTATCTCTGGATAAGGTAGTAATATATAGACTACTTAAAAACTATAAGTTTTAGTAATAATCAATTATATAGGTGAATTCATGGACTCAAACCATATGGCTTCTTTTCTGCTCCTTTTGGGATTTCTCAGATCATCATTTCACCAAATCAAGGCAAATGGAGAAATGCAAAAAATCTGTCTTTGCTCTTTATAACAAATCTTGTCAAAGTCTTGGTAGGGAAAATAATTAGATGTTTAAAATTAGTTTTGAGGTATTCAGTTATTCAGCTGAATCTGTCCATCACCAACACAGGGGATGAATATTTCATTGTTAACACCAAGAAAAAAAAAGAGAGAGAGAGAGAGAGAGAGAGATTAAGTTATAAATGGTCAGAATCAACAAGAAAATTTAACTGAAATAAAGAAAACATACAAAAGTGTTGCAAAAAAATCCAAAAATTAATCTACAACTACCATAGAATATATATTTATTTTAGGGCATCCACTCTTGGATTTTAAGTAAGGTTAGTTTATTTAAAAAGGATTAATTTTTAGAGTGGTGAGTCCTTAGAAGTGAGACTATGATTTAAATAGGTCTGACTTTTATAACATCGGAATCACTATCTATACTGATTGTTCTAGAATTTGTAAGTAGAACAGAAATCTTGAAAATGCTGTTGAATACTAACTTCTTTTCTAAACTCTTCCTGAATTTGGTGACTAGGAATTTCACTATGACTTCAGTTATGGGACTTCAAGGGAGTCGTGCTGTAGTCCTCCCTCTCCACAGCCCCGACCCAACATCCAGTCTTTTAGTTATTCCTTTTGATGTTACCTTCTAAATATTTCACAAATCCACTGCCTCCCTCCCCCCACCTGTCTGAATCACCATACCTCACTCAGATGCTTGCAATGACCTCCTAGTCTCTTTGCTTCCTCTGCAATCTATTCTCCATAACTCAGTTAATGATCTTATAAATTGTAAACCAAACCATGCCACTTTCCTGCATAAATCCTTCCTGTGGTTTCCCTGTGCACTAAATAAAATCGAAGTTCCTTGCATGGCACAAATGACTGGAGACCATCTGAGGCTCATATATCTCTCCAACTCTACCTCCTTCCACTCCTCCTTCACATTCTCAACTCCTCCCAGACACGCTTTCAGGCCCTGAAACTGACCAAGCTCTGCTCCCTCTGCCTGAAATGCTCTTTCCCAAAACTGACATGGCTGGATCCATTTCACTGTGACCTGAAATGCCTGGCAGCCTGTCAGAGCAGGGCCCAATTGTGGCCGTTTCCTCCAATAGCACCTACTTCCTCTCTCATTCTGCCCTCCCTAAATGTCACCCAGTTAGGCAGTTATTTGTTTCATTTCTCTACCCTTCATAAGAGAGGCTTTGGAGAATATGAGTGATGCTAAGTCCCACACCACATGCGTTCCCCCACTTCCTGCCTCCAAGAATCTAAACTTCCTCGTTCTCCCAAATTTACTAGGCACATCGACACCATCAGATTTCTGCCCATGCTCTCCCCAATTCCTGGAATGGCTTCCTCACAACCTGCAGACTTTCAAATGTTTCTTGTTTTTCCAGACCTTGCTCAAATGACAATCCATCTCAGAGGGCTTCTTTGATATCCACATTCAGAACTGATTTATCCTCAAGTTTCAGCTCACTTTATTTATAGTATTAAACTCTCCTTGGTTTGTACCAAGGTTAGCTGTATACAGGTTTGTCACCTTCACAACCATATTTGTTTGGGATATATATATATATATTTAGTATCAGTTTTCAATTCTTAAAAAACACTTAATTGATACTCCCCCTTTACCTCCTTTCAGGAAATAAATTGTATAAATAGACAAAAGATATGCCCACTTATTAAACAAAATGGTAAATAAGTCAATCGTTGTCTATATCAAATTTTCAAAAAAAATCTCTCAGAGCATTGCTATTTTTATACTAACAATAAGTGACTTTTTTTGTATATTTGAATATTACTAAGAGTAAATATTAAGTTTTCATTATACACAAATTTTTTTTAACCATGTATGGTAATGGATGCTAAGCAAACTTAGCACACTGTAAAACAAACCATGCCATTTCCCTGCTAAACTGTGGTGACCGTGTCATAACATATATACAGATATTGAATCGTTATGTTATAAACCTGAACTCATGCAATGTTACATGTCAATTATACCTCGATTAAAAAACAATAAGCAAGTTAATTGTAAATAATTTAAATGCCTATTTGCAAATAATGGCAACTTAAGGACAACAATTATATGTCCTCCTTTATACTTTTACTTTTAACCAAATGAAAACTGAGAACCAACCTTTACCAACAATCACTGCTAATGCAAATGATATCATAAGAATGTAAACGTGAAGTTGTCTCAGCTACAACATGGATTCATGAGTCCCACAAGGTAACATCGTGCTTAATATTAACAGAAGGAAGACAGAGCCAAGAAAACCCAATGATATTCCAAAATAATTTTATATAACTAATTTATAGAATGATTTTGGTAAAAGGTAAGAAATCCAAAACACTAATTTAAAAAGATATATGCATCCCTATATTCATTGCAGTATTAGGAAGCAACCTAAATAACCATCAATAGGCAATTGGATAAAGAAGATATGGTACATATATACAATGGACTATTACTTGGCCATAAAAAAGAATGAAATCTTACCCTTTGTGACAACATGTATGAACCAGAGGGTATTTATTTAGTGAATTAAGTCAGACAGAGAAAGCCAAATATGACATGATTTCACTTATGTGTGGAATCTAAAGAACAAAATAAATGAACAAACAAAACAGAAACAGATTCATAGATACAGATAACAAACTGATGGTGCCTGATGGGACCAGGGGTGAGGGGCTGTGTGAAAAGGGTGAAAGGAATAAAGGGTACAACCGATAGTTAAGAAATAGTCACAAGGATGTACAGCACAGCATAGGAAAATAGTCGATAATGTTGTAATAACTACGTATGGTGCCAGGTGGGTACTAAACATATTGGGGGATCACTTCACAAATGATATAAATATCTAACCACTATGCTGTGCAACTGAAAATAATATAAAATAATGTTGAATGTCAACTATTTAAAAACATTTTTAGAAAAGGTAAATATGATTAGATGACCTACTTAATTCCTGCTCAGAGGGATAGGTATAACAAGTAATGACACGTTAAATTCAAAAGAGTGGGAGTTTAGAATTGAAAAAGTCCCTGCCAGCTTTTTGGACATTCTGAGGTTTTCATTTCTCTATGTATAGATCTTTTAAGTTGTCTCATTGTAAATGTTGAAAAGCATGAAAAAATGTATATATATGAATCATCTCTGAAAATATTTTTCCAAGGAAATTATTAGTACTGGGAAAATCCTTCTCAAAATAGCTCATCTTTTTAGTCTTGCAATGTCTCCTTTCCTAGTAAACTAGATCATTTATTCACTTTCAATAACTAATATTTGAATTCAAGGCTTGAATCTAAAATAACACCAGGTGTGGCATTTCTGAAAGAATTCTGTTCAGTTGCATATGACAGGAAACTCAAAGTGAACTGGCTGGAATAAGACAAAATTTGTTTTCCTCTCATATGAAAAAAAGTTGGGGTTAAGCACTCAGAGGCTAATATCGCGCTCTAGGTAACATGGACTCTGCTTTCTAGCTTTGTGCTCCCACCTTTTAGCCGTGTTTTATTCTCAAGAATAACACATGGCTCAACACGCCTTCCTAGAACCCCAGCCCAACTACACTCCAGGCAAGAAAAAAGAGAAAGAGGAGGAAAGACAAAAAAGGTCATGTCTCCCTAGTTGAGTCGACATCTCAGAAATCCTTGCCAGTGTCTTAATGTCTTCTACTTGTATCTAATTATCTGTAAGACAGGAAATGTAGTCTTTTATCTAGGCACATCACTGCTTGGAATAAAATGACTTTGTTAGTAAGGAACAAAGGAAGAATGGATATTGAGAAAGCCACACAGTGTAATGCTGAAATGACTTACGTACCTGAAGAAAACATTTCCGACCTTATCACATACCCTCTCCTGCTCATTCACTACGCTTCAATTATAACAGCTTCCTGGTAGGGCCTAGGACCTTGGAGAACTCCTACAATTGCTTTCTTCCTCCGCGAAGGCTTGTCATCTGACTGTGTCCATGACTGGCTCTTTCTCACATTTTAGGTCTCAGCTAAAATGCTACCTCCTCAGCAAGACCCTCTTTATAATTCGAGTCTGTAAGAGCCTCCTTCTCCAACCGCGTCTGTTATTCTCACCATGACACCTTGTTATACCCTTCAAAGCACTTATATTTGTTTGTTGGTGTATTATTTGTATATCCCCCCAAAGAGTGTAAATCCCATGAGAAGAGTGGTCAGCCTTGATCACTGTTGTATTCCTAGACCCCAATCTCATGCCCAACACATCGTGGGGTTCTATAAATCCTTGCAAAACAAATGGGTAAGACTTCAAGAAAACTGTTTTTCAACTAGAAAATAAAAATATCACTTTGCCAGCAAACGAAAATGAGTCATGAGAACCACGTTTTATATGAGACAATCGAAGGGCTGTCCTGTTGGCCGGAACTGTCCCGCTTCTGAACCTCAGGATTTATTTCCTCCTGCATGACATGACGGGAAACTTGGAATGTGTGCAAGCTTGGCTATGAAGTCCCCAAGGGAAAAGCCCCACTGGGCACACAGTTTTCTTTAAATGTTCCCCGTTGGAACATAATCAGACCACCCACGTATCTTTGTTGTTGTTGTTCTTTTAATACATCAGAAGTTTCCAGAGAAAGGCGGTTCTCATGCTTTTTTTTCTAACAGCATGTAACCTGGTGTTCTTCTAAACGAAAGGATGGCAAAAATGAAAATGATGGAAGAAAGGAAGAAAGAGAGGGCACGAGGTAGGGAGGGAGAAAAACGAGAACGGGAGCGGCAAGATAAGAAAATGGCCCGCTCGGCGGCAGAGGAGCACACTCTTCACTGCGGCAGGTTGAGTCCTAGTCTTCTGAGACTTGCTTGAAGACATGTGAGCATCTAATTCTTCAAGTAACTCATTAGGGTGATGAAAAGCCCATGATGAAGGGGCAGTGCCATGCTTGGAGAGCCAGGGGTTCCTGTTGTCCTGAATTATTAAGTAGTCAATAGTGGGCCACTGCCTGCCCGCCTGTCTTCAGCAGGTGGTGGCCTCTGCCTTTCTCTGGAAAGCAGCTGCTTACTCCCAGCCTCCCCAGAGCCCACAACAGCCATTTGTTTTGATTTAAGACAGACGCTGTCATTATTTTGAGCAGAACTTCACAGAAATACTTCCTCCTAAATGCTTGAACCGTCTGAGTAGCACCAGGCAGGCTGCAGGCTTCATTAATAATGCATCCGTGCTTACCAATAGGTTTAGACAACTGGTATTTAGAAGCTTCTGCAGAAGTGGGGTGGATCTTTTTTCACACCAGTTAGCTTTATTCTGTCAGTTCCTTGATGTTGACATTACAACCAACTGTGTTCTGAAAACCGGAGGTGCTAAAACTGTGTCTGAGCTGTTCCCTCACTTTGGAGTGCTTCTTGATGGAGCTCAGTCGTGGTGGTTGGCCTGCCTTCCCTTTCAAGTGTACTCGAAGGGAAAAAAATATTTCCAATCTCTTCACTTGAAACCTTTTTACAGGGTGGCATCTCACACTCAATTAATTCGGGCCAGTTCTTGTTGGCACTCTGCTCTGCTCTCGGCATGTTTCAGAGAACACAGTAGGACTAAACTCTGACATGCATCCTGTGTATGGGAAGTCACACAACTATTTTTAGATCATCTACAGTCACGAAAGAAGCAATGTACTTTCTAGATCTTTGGGTTTGAATAAATATCCGTTAGAAAGGCAATTGCAAAATTCAATCTACTGGTTTGTCGGCAACCTGTTTGTACCTTGCCGAAGAGCAATGCCGAAAGTAATGAGGGTACTCTGAAATCTTGTAGGGCATCAGTGACAGGAAGAAAAGCCATGAAAGTACAACCAGAACATTATTTTTTTTTTTTAGTGCTGGAAAGTGGAATATATCAATGCGGCAATTTCTTTTCAAAATAATGATTTCTCAAGATTTCTTTCTAAAGCTCATGTATCATTGCTGCTTATCAAAACACATAGCTATCCAAGTGAAACGGATAGAGCTGGTGTCAGAGCTCCACTTTTAAGGGAGCGATTATACAGAAGGAAGCTTAATGATTTTCTTCTAGAGCACATATAGAAGTCCAATGTACAGAAAATCAGACACACACACACACATACACACATACACACTTATCTGCACTTTGATAATGTAAATGTGGAATTCTAATTGTATGTACCAATTCATTAAAGAAAACTTTTTGCTATGTTGTAGTTTTTCTTATAAGAAATGAACTATGTGGAAGGCACACTGACATCAATCAAAGATGTCCATTTCCTATCTCTAGAGCCTGTGACTAAGTAATGTTACATGGTCAGGGGAAATTAAGGTTGCAGATGGAACTAAGGTTGTTGATCAGCTGACCTTGAAAAGAAGACACTGTTCTGAGTTATCCAGGTGGGCCAATGTGATCACAAGGGTCTGTAAATGGGGAACTGGGAGGCAAAAGAATCAGATCCAGAGAAATGGTGATATGAAAAAGACTTGGCCAACTGTTGCTGGCTTTGAAGGTGCAATGGACCATTAACCAAGAGAGCAGGCAGCCTCCGGAAGGTAGAAAAGGGAAGAAAACCGATTCTACTGAAAACTCTGCTGAAACTTGATTGTAGCCCAGTGAGATCCCTTTCAAACTTCTCGCCTCCAGAAATATAAGATGATAAATTTGTGTGTGTGTGTGTGTTTTAAAGCTACTAAGTTTGTGGTAATTTGTTACAGCAGCAGAAAACTAATCTAAAGCACTTTCTAGAAAAAAAAAGCCTGAACATTACAAATAATGAAATAAACGAGTTTAAGGTGAACAATGACAATCAAAATGACCACCTAAGAAATGGCCGCTCTCCTCCATCAATGGCAGCATAGCACTTCTTGAGAACAATTTAGAACATTTATTGAAAACAATAACAAATGTTTCCATATTTCTCGATGAAGAAATTGTACTTGGGGTTTTCTTACAATAAAATAGGTGCAATTTCATACGCACACACAAGCACATGTACGTTTTGAAGTGTGATTTAAGATACTAAACAATTAGAAACAACCAAAATATGCAACTGTTTGAGACTGGTTTAAATAAATTACGATAATTGTACATATTATGCAGCCACTGAAAATAATACTCCAGGAGAATATCTAATGACATAGAAATATCTCATGATGAAGGTTCACAAATAGTATGATTCCATTTGTATAAAATATACACATTTTTACACATTTAAATGTATTTGTTAGAATAGAGTGAAAAATTAGAAAGCATTAAGAATGATGATTTCTGGGTATCAAGATTACTTTTTCCTTTTCAAGATTTTCCAAAATAAAATGTATTATTTTAATATTCAGAAAAAAATCTGCAACAAACTATATTTTAAAAACTGCCTTGGAGAAATGCCTTTTCTCGGTTCAAGATAGGGGAGATTGAGATGATTTCCCTTCCTAGGCATTCATGTCCTCTGCCTGAAAATAAACAGCTATTAAATTATCCAAAGTAGTGAGAATTCCGAGCTGAAAGTATTGCATATGTGCAGAGAAGTGAATTGAGATGGGTCACATGCCATCAACAACTGACAGCTGGAATGTAAACCCAAAAAGGAAAGATGCCTCAGGGTTGTTTGTTCATGAGGCAAAGCAGGATATTGGGAAGCCAATGAGTAGGTCAGAGAAGAACTGCTCATTTGGCACAATCTGATGTTCTCTTTTCAGATTTTATGGAGTATCAATGTGAACCAGCCACAGAAGACTCATCGCACAGAGGAAAGGGCTTTTCTAGCTTAATCGAAAGCTTTCTCTTACTTTAGAAACCTCTGACTTCTTCGTTAATTGATTTGTGATTTCATAGCAGCCAATATATCTCTGGCTCACATATGGGCAAGGGAATAAGGGTTCTGTTTAATTACCTAATGTATCAAAATATTGTTTTTGGTAAGAGATTTAGAATATAGATATAGCTTGTCTCTATATACATACTCCAAATATATATATACATACACATACTCTAGATATATTTTAAATATATCTCTCTCTATATATACATATATGTCTCTCTATATATAATTTTTTCAAAAGTCTTGTTTGATTCATATTTAGAATTTAAATTCTCAAAGGAATTGAAATACATTTACATTTTTTTGAGCACAACTCATTAAAAAGTGTTATTTCAATGTTGCCATGTTGGAATTGACTAGTAAATTAGGTTCACTCCTTAGAGTTTTAGACAAGTTTAAAAATTTTTTAATAATATATTATTCCTTTTTTCAATGGGTAAGTAAATTTAAGAATTTATCAGTTAAAAAACTGAAATTTTAATTCTGTCTATAAGATTTTTTATAAACTGACATTAATAGATTCTGCCAATTTTATTTCCTTTATCCTGACAGGAATACAAGTCCTCTTCTTACAGAGGAATCTCCCTGGAAAACATTCTCTCTGTTACTATATGTGTAGCAGAATGAAGACAAATTATCAGATAACATAGGAGTTCCCTTGTTTGCTTAGGAAAATTCCATGATGGATAATGGCTTTGAGTTAGGAAGTTGGGTCTTAACTTAATGCAAGAGGATGGCCTGGAGGAAAGAGCTGTAAACCAAGGAATGACTGGATGGTTCCATTTGCAAAATTAATGAGGATTGGGGGTGGAAGTAAAATGAGAGAGGTGGGAGGAGAGAGAGAGAGAGAGAGAGAGAGAGAGAGGGATGGAGGGAGGAAGGGAGGGAAGGAGGGGGAGAGAGGAAAGGAGAGAATAGGCTAAGCAGGATGCTGAGAAGAAGGATCTGTCAGAAAAAACATGAGTGAAGAGAGATTAACAGGGGTTAGGTGCTCAAAAAGACTATTAGGAGCGGGATTCCCAAATAACCAATTGAAAGGAATTTGCTTGCTTTAATATAAATCCTCTCTATGGTTCTTACTCATCAGTAAAAGTCTGTTCTACACCAAGGCTGGTTTTTGTACTTTGGTCAGTAAAGGAGTCAGAGTGTTGCTCACCATGGAACACAAGGGCATGACTGGAATAATGAGATGATCCAGGAACTTGGGACCAGAGTAGACCTGGATAAACCCAACCTTTCTCACCCACCCGAAACTCATCCCATGATGATGACACTCGAAAGTTCTCAAGGAGGCCGGGTCTTCCCTTGCAGGTGAGATGGAGGTTTGAGCCAATTTTTCTTGAATCAAAAGCATGGAGACCTGTGCTAATATGTGACTTACATATGATTTTATAGGGTCATAGAGTTTTTAACAATTTCTACAAATATTATGGGGATTTCTATTTGGTGCATATTATATGCCTGAGATATTAGAGTTATTTACTCATTGGGAACTTAGGATCTAATGGGAGGTGATATGCCACGCATACACAAAATCATAAGTAATCACGACTCACCACATATGTGTAAATATATACAATGGAAATTGTAAACTAATATAGCAACGTCAAAAATTGTGCCATGCAATTAAAATGGGCAAGAAGTCGACAGAAAAAGTATAGTAAACTCTATTCCTATTGCCACTGCTCATTATCTCTCATTAGACTACGGTAAAAGCCTCTCGGCTCCCTGTCGTCAGTGCTCTCATCACTAAAAGTTATTCTTTACTTTGCTGCTAAATTAATCATAATGAGGTAGAGTCCTGTCTGGCACAATGCCTGGCACAGGATAGAGTCTCAAGAAACACTTGTTAAATGAACGAATCAATCAGTGATTCTTTCCCGCCCTACACCAAAATTTCAGTGTCTCGTTATTTCCTATTTATCTTTCTAACACTATATCTCATTATATCTCATTATTGCTTATTATGCTTCTGTGTTCCAGCCTTGCTCCCATTCTTATCTTACTCAATGCTCTTCCGTCACTTGGTGTGCCCCTTCCCCACTCCAGAAGTTTGCTCTATGCACCTTTCAACGCCTTTCTCAAATATCAGCAGCTCTTTATCTCTGAACACCCAAATAAGAAATAATAACTTCCTCCAATCTTTCAGACAAATTTATCTTCACCTGTCTATAATACTAATTTTATTCACTTGATATTAAAGTAATTTGTGCCAACAATATTGGTCAACTGTATACTGTAAAGGTCAGGGTACTTTGATACAGACAACAAAATCCACTCCAGCTAACTTCACAGAATGGGATATATTACAGGTTATTATAGAGTTTATAGAATTACTGGGAGGATGTTTCACATCCAGAAACAATGCAGCCAAAAACTCTGTTTGGCTACCCAAGGGAATGGTTTGCATAGAAATCCCCTTTCTACTGCCTCTTCTAGTTCATGGCACCCACAACACCAGGGACAAACAGAGCGCAAAATCTCAGATGCCTTGTGGAAATCAAATGCTTCCACTACAACATTCAGTCTCCCCATACATGACTCCAAGCTCATGTTTGTTCAATTCCATTTTCAAAGTCATGTGGGTGCATCTGTTTAGTGAAACCTAGTTTCCACGTAGAATTCAAGCTACAAGGATTCTGAGAAATTTTATTTCTAGGTGTCCTCCTTCTATGATACAGAAAGTCATGACAGAAGTGGGTCAGAGAGGATTGATCAATTTTCAATATTACCATATTTAGTAGCATACTGAGAGCATAATCCATGTCTGTTCGTCTTCGTATTTCCCCTTTGCCTGTAGGCAGTGCTCAATGACTATGTGTCAAATGAATGAATGAATGAATGAATGTGCGAGTGTATGTATTTTACACGTACAGTATGCAAAATAAGGCAATGGAAAATTAGAAAAGGAGAACTGGAGTTAGTAAAAGTCTTAATGTTCTTTTAAGAACTCTTTCATTTAAATCACCAAACTACCACCCTTTAAAATAAGTTGCTTAGTTTACCAAAAACTATGAAGAAGTGACAGAGAAAGAGGGTTCACCACCTACTGCCTCCTCTTTCTTTCACCACTCACGAAAAATTGCTTGGATGTCCTTGTACTGCATGGAAAATAGCAATTTGTTCATTTTGATTCCAAAAAAAATAATAGAAGTAGGCATTTTTTCAGAAAGTTTATAGAGCAAGAATTAAACCTTAAATAACTGATGGCATGTATATCTCATAGATTCATAAATCACTGAAATAACTTTTCTTATTTCTTCTGTTCAAAATCTACCTAAGAGGACCCTGTCAAGTGCCAATTTAACTTCATTTACAGATTAGCAACATAGATTTTGATAACATTCCAAGAAATATCCAAGAAAGTAAAATAATGGGTATTTTGTATTAATGATCACTTAGACATAAACTATTGATAATTAGAAAGTGAATTAAAAACAACAGTGTCAAACAATATTTAGATAACTCCTTTCACCAATAAAACCATGAAGGCCATCATTGACCAAGGCAAAGAATTTTACATATTCGTAATACTGAGTATTGAATACTGCCACCCCTAACTACATGGCTACTAAAAACTTTAGTCCTTTCTGCCTTCCCTAATGAGTTAGTGACAGAACATCACTTTAAAACCAGGATTATTAACAGATTCAAAGTAGAGCTAATGAAAATAATGGTGGATAAAAAGTTCTCAATCTAATGAACACAAAATATGTCAAGCAACCATAAAAATATATGTTTGCTTAGTAAAATATTTCTTTGTTAGAGGAAGGTAGCTGTTTTCCCAAGCTCTGTGGTAATTTACTGTACTAAGAAAGAGGTTCTGGAAGAAAAGAAGCTGGCTTTGTATCTATTTGCACAAACATGCCAGTACCCAATCCACTTAAAACTCTATATGTTTTCGTAATTTTCCTTTTAATTTTCCCATAAGTCTGACTGAATAGACTAACAATAGAAACCAATAATCAACGAGGTCATGAGATGCAGCTACGATTCGAAATAAAACAGAAAGCAGTAATATAACATTACATAATACACTTCATCTGAGGTGCTCTGTGTCACTTAAAATTAACAACATACCCATTATAAAGGACCTGCTTTCCACTTAGTTGCCACAGGTTTCTGTATGGCCTCTTTTTGTTTTTTATTTGGTTTATTTTGGTTTTGTGGGGGGAAAAGTGAATGTCCAAGATACTGTACACAAGTACACACACGCTGTGAACATTTAAGATTGTTTTAAGATGCCCATTTGGAGTTATAGAGTTGGACAACCATTGACTTCTGTTAACTAGCACAGGACCAGAGTCAGTAGGGCAAGCTGCTTCCCAATTTTCCGATGTGGATAAAAGAGCCAATGGGGGCTGCCTTGTAGAGGAAGAGCGTAAAGGCAGAAGATGGAGAGCTTCTCTGGAGTGGACCAAAGTGGGAAGTAATAAAATGCAAGCAAGAATTCAGAGCTTAGCTGCCTCTTTCCTGTCCAGCCAAGGGAAAGATCTCCCCACCACCTCTAAACTCCTCAATTAAATGCTTGCACTTTTGCAGTGGAGAATGTAATTCTCCACTAAATGTAATGTCCAACAACTTCACACTTTTCCTTTTCATGCATCATTTTCAGTGGTGGTTGTGTACAGTTAAGAAAAAAGAATCCAATAACATAAAACTATTTTAATAATTTTTAAAGGAAGTTTAAATGATACACACTTGATCAGGGTCGATGAAAATAGCACTAGTGTCGAAGGGCAACAGGTTGCTAATAAATACAATAGTTTAGGAAAGTGCTGTTTCTGTCATGAAAAAACTATATTCTGGGGAAAATAATACTACTGTAATTCATTTTTGAAAGCTATTGAGACTTCTTGGATGAAGAATGTAGTTATTAAAGGCAAAAGTACACAATATGTTGTAATGAAATGTTTGTGCTTCACACTTCATTAAATGTTTTGTGGGCCCCTGGGGAAATTCTATCTCTCACACACAGAAATAATGTTTACACATGGTGGTATCACTAGAGGGAGTGCATGGAGCAATATTCAGAGGAAGAACTTGCTACAACTTCACTGTGTTCAATTTAAAACACCAAAACGAGACATGTGAAAAAAATGTGTAAAACTGATGAAAGCGCACGCACTTCTGCTATGACTTTGATTATCCTTATATTTAATTAAAAGGTCACTTTTTCCTCACTTAATTTGAAAAAAATTGTGGATTTGCTTGAAGTGTAGCATGAGGAAGAAAACTGAATGTTTTGCATTAGTGGGATTAACGGAAAAAGCATCTCATTCCAAATTCTGCTGCCAAATACAGCCGATAAAATATTTAGGACTCTGAGACGCAGAAGGCTGGCAGTTTGGGCTCTCTTAACTATGTTAAATTATAGTATTTTGAAAGTGAAAATTTTAAATAGTGGTGAAATTATAAAGAAATTCACAAAAAAATAAAATTCGTGGGAAGTGGAAAAGTTCACTCGTAGGAAATACATAAAAAATACGAGTGACGTTATAAAGTCTCATTAGGAAAAGATCTTTAAACAAGAAAACTAAAATCATGTGGAGAAAACGATGGAAGTTCTTGCCTGTAAACACCTTGTTTTGTACATTATGTGGGCTTCTTCCCCTCAGCAGAGCTTCCTTATGAGGGGCATATCTGTCTGATCTCAATGAGCATACTGATGCTACGTTCCTAAGAAAAAAAAGCAAGAATGTGCATTCGAAACAAAATCGGGAGAGAAATATTGATGACAGTGGGCTTCTGTTCTATAGAGCACCAGGTAAAAAGTACTAACACCAAGATTTATTTTAAAATGCTGTACGAGATTTTCAAGGAAATATTTCTTTGCCTCAAGAACATTTTTCCCCACGAGAAGTGTGTTAACCTTGATATCTTTCCCTAGAGCTAGAATTTCAATTAGCTGCTTTACTACATGACTCCAGTTACATAAAAAAGTGGTGAGAACGAGATACTTGTTCTAAGCCATACTCTTTGTGTGCACATCTAAGTTGAATTTAAGTTGAAATTTCTTTAATTTCCAGGCCCCTGTCTAATAGTATGATGCTACTTATAAGAAATGTACAACTTGAACTTGGATGAATATACACTTGGCTTTCCTTCTTGTTAATAAAAATAATGTTATGCAAATTGATTCACTTATTGAATAATGTTATTAAAAATAAAAGCCCTATGGCAGGATGGAGAGAGGACGATGCCAAACTATAACAAAACTCTCAGTCTCTAGAATAATTTTTATCTGCTATATTTAACAATTTCATGTATTACACTATATGAAACATTATGATAATATAATTTTTATTATATTATATTACATTAGGCATTATGATAAGTTTTGAAATAAAAAAATATAAGCCCTTTGAAGAGTTTACATACTGAGGATTACCAACTGTGCAATTTTAAATAGTGTGTTCCTGAGATGTCCAAAATAATTGACTAATAATAATATTTATATGGGCCTTTTCACTGTTCTCATGAAATGCATATAAGTATCATCATCTCTGGGGATATTCAGAGTAAATAAAACAGAAATGACATAAATATCTCATTAAAACTTCAGAGATCTATAAAAAATCTAAGGAAATGACAAAAGTTTAAAAAGAGTTTATTCTCTTGGCTGCAACTTATATTTCAATTATTTAGGTAATTTCAAAATTTTTATTATTTCAAAGGTATATAAGGTCTGATTTCAGATTGCCTAAAATATCCAAATAAAGGTCAAAAGTTATTTAAGAGGATTCTTTAAAAAAATAATCCTCATCACAAGAAAATAATTTATAACTAAAGATGGAAGATAACTAAACTTGTGATAATCATATCATAACTCCATAGCATCTCATAATATACACAAATAATTATGTTGTACACCTAAAACTCGTGTTATGATACAATGTTATATGTCGATTATATCTCATTAAAACTAGAAAAAAGAATTCTCTTCTAAACATGCCCCTCAACTCATGAGCTGTTCAAGCTGTACTACGGTGGCAATGTTGGCCCACTTTCCGACCTCCCATAATGTCTACAAAATGCCCATCTGTGTCTGCTGCTTCTGGCGAGAAGAGGAAGAAGGCAATTACTCTTGAGGTGAAACTCAAGATAATTCCCCAACTGTAGACAAATGTAAGGGTTCTGAGCAGTTAAGGGTCAGCTAGGCTAAGCTGTGAAGTTTGGCAGGTGAGGTATACTAAATACATTTTCGACATGATATTTTCAACTAATGAAGGGTTTATGGAGACGTCAACCATTGTAAGTCGAGGAGCATCTGTACATACAGTAGAATGTTGTGTCTTCTCCCAACTGTCTGCAAAAAGGTTTTCCTTCCCAAATGTTTGCATCCCTCTTGAATTTCCTCTTCTTCTGCCAGTGGTTCATACTTTCTGTTAGCCTTGCTAGGATTCCTATGTCTGCTTTTAGGCCTGTGTGTGTCCTGGTGAATTCTTCATTCTTTTCATCTCTTTCCTTTTAAAGCTCTTTTAAGGTTCATTGCTTCTCGACCTATTTGGCCTTGCTGTTCCTGTAGCCCAGTCTAATTCCCCACTTGGGGTTTCAAGACTCTATTACTGCAGTGCTGTCAACAACCTTGTTTTTTCTTTCACCAACTTTTTGCTGCTCCCTGATCACATTCAGGGTGCAAAAATGCTAAAAGTGAACAGTGAACCAATCTGCAACCCCCATCGGCAGCACATATGACAGAACCTATTTGGAATCCTTTTCCATGATGTACTAGCTGATGTGGCTAAACTCCATAGCACCAATTGGCCTCCGGAAGAAACCCAAACAGCAACATAAAAAGAGGGTCAGGGATTCACTGATGCTCACAGAAATGTTGCAGGAATAGCCCCCAGACTAAACAGTGCTCCTGAATGATGAAGGTGTGCATTCATTACAACCTTATGGGAAGGTATGTTTTCCTGGGAAGGAAAACCCACTTTCCATTTGTCATGAAGCTTAATATTTCACATCTTGTCCGCTGGCTGCATTGACTGTGGTAAGAACTGCATACCACAGAAGAGTTTTTAATGGCAGCTTGAACCACAGAGATGATGTTTATTCTATATCTAAGTCAATAAGCTCAGCACAGTGTTTCGTGGCTCTTCATCTTCTTCCATATTATATTAGGCTGATCCTTCCAGCAGGAGTTCTAATGCATTGTAAAGCTCTTTGGTGGCAAGCTTTAAAAGCATTGAATAAAAGGAATGTGAAGGAAACGTCATCAGTGCACAAGGTTTGCCTTAATGATTCCTTAACCTGTTTATTATTATCTCCTGCTTCCTAGAGATGACGATGGTTCAGCAGTTCTACAAATCAAGTTGAAAAAACCTGGAGACATTGTGGAGCCAGAGGTCATCCATCCTTCAGATGGTGCAGGCCGCTCGCCTTCTGTAATGGGCAGGATGGGCTTATTCTGTTTCCGCCAAGGGACCCGCTGGAAAGAATTTTATGGCCATAGGCTTTGTGTGAGCATCAAAAAACCTGTGGCATGTGTGGGAAGAGAAAGCACTTGTCCCAAAAGCTATGACATCGATTTTCCTTCCCACTTGCTGACCAGAACTTGGCAGCCTCCATTAGATCCAATTCCTCTTTAGAGAACGCATTTTTAAAAGTTGTCTCTAGACGACACCACACATTCATTGAACGGGCAAGTCAGGCATTATTGGGGGGAAAAGCCTGAACTTTCCTTCTCACTGAGTTGCCAAGGTGGCGAGATCTAACTTGAATGGCAGTGTTTAGGATAACACTGCCCCCTCCCTGGATAGGGGCTGGCCCTCCTGGGAGAATATCTAGGGAGCCGATGCTGGTCACTTTCCTCGTTTTCACTTGGCCTCATCTTTCTCTTTGCCAAACACACATTTCTACAGACAGGGACATTCTGTTGACTTCTACTGGAAAGATCTACAAGCAAAGGTGAAGCAGAAACACACGGAGCAAATGAAAATAGAACCCATGGGATAAACTGCCACTTTATGGAAGTAAATATGACAAACTTAGACCCACAGGAAACCATTTTATGGCATAGATTTTGTCCTTTCAAAGAAAGGACTAGGCATTTTATTTTTCAAAATGAAACCTTAGATTAGTGAAACTATTGCTAGATGCCTGGTGGAAATGACTTTGTCTATAGGGACTTCATGGTGCTCTCACCTCAAAAGAAAAATTAACCTTCAATAAATAAAAAAACTTTAAATTCCATGTTGGTAAAATTATTCTTACATTGTAGTTCTCATCAAGGACTAATATATATATAACACTTGAAGTTTTTCCATTAAACGGTTTCTGAGTTATGAGTGACAAATAAATAAATAAATAAATAAGTTTGAACAAATTGAGGGAGAAAAAATAAAAAGACAGAGCTTTCATGTCCCTGAGCTAGCAAGAGTGTTATTCACATCTCTGGCAATTCTCCACACACACACTCACCCACCTCCAGGAAGCTATGGACAACGCCATTATTTATAAGTTTTTGGTAGAAAATCTTTTCAATTTAGCCTTTTTTTTTTTAATTCAACAAATATGTGTACCTACTAAGGGCAAAACTGTGTTCTAAGTGCACAAAACATGTGATTGTGATAGAGCATTTGGATTTTTCCTTTAAAAAGAGCAAGTTCCCTATAATGAGGAATACTGACCATGTAAATTTTGGAAATGTCAAAACTGAAATATCTGCAAGAAAAAGGAGGAGGGGTGTTCATCAGACAGTTGGAAATTTGGTCAATAGACAAGTGAAATTGGGCATATTGGGTGGTGGTCTGGTCTTCTGTGTTATGTGTTATTATACAAAATGTGTTTTCAATGAAAAATGAAATGATCACTGAGGAACTATTCTTTTAATCTCATTTAAAAGCTCTTCAAAGTGGTAAATATACTTTCCCTTGAAATATTTCACGATGAATATTTTCAATTTTCTCCTCCGCCAGCCAACTAAGTGAAGAGGTCAAGGAACATATTAACTCTCTGAGGCCCTCCAAGACCATGAGGAGTGACATAGGGCTGGGCACACAGGCGTGCTTGAGAAAGATCAGAGTGGGGAGTGGGCAGTAGAGCTGTAGAATTGGTGAGGAAGAATTTTCTAAAGATTTCTTACGTTTCACATCTGACAAGGGGTTAAATACCCAAAATCTATAAAGAACTCGTATAACTCAGCAGCGACAACAACAACAACAACAACAAATCCAATTAAAAAATGGGCAGAACGCCTGAATAGAGACTTCTCCAAAGAGGAAAACAGATGGTCGATAGAGATATGAAAAGGTGCTCTTGGTCACTAATCATCAGAGAAAGGCAAAACCACAATGAGATATCACCTCGCCCCTGTCAGAATGGCCACCATCGGTAAATCAAAGAACAATTATTGGTGAGGAGGTGGGAAAAAGAGAACCCTCATACTGCTGGTGGGATTGTAAACTGGCACAGCTTCTGTGGAAAACAGTGTGGAGGATCCGCAGAAAATTTAAAATGGATATACTTTTTGCTCAGCAATTGCGCCTCTGGAGTCAATCCATCTCACACTTGGTCATCTTCTTTTCCTGCCGCCTTCTATTTTTTCCAAAATTATTGCCTTTTCCAAAGAACCCTCCCTCCTCACAATGTGGCCAATATAGGACAGCTTCAATATTGCCATTTTTGCCTCCAGTGATGTTTCAGGCTTAATGTACCGTATTACCCATTCGTTCATCTTTCTGGTGGTTCAGGAGAGTCGCAGAGCTCTCCTCCACCACATTTCAAGTGAATCATCTTTTTTTTTTTTTTTTTTTAAATATCAGCCCTCTTCACTGTCCAACTTCCGCATCTGTACCTAAGAATTGGGAATACAGAGGTGTGGATGACCTTAGCCTTGGTCTCTAATGATACATCTTTGCTCTTGATCCTTCCTAATTCTTCCACCGCTACCCTTCTGAGTCTCGGCCTTCTCTTGAGTTCTCTTTAGAGCGACCTACGACAGTATTATTTTGAATGAGAAGGAAGGAAAGAAGAAGGAGATGCGTGTGACAACAGCTGATTTCTTGGTGTGAGTTCACACCCGCTCCTCTTGGATACCACAAGACACCTGGGCGCCGACTACCTCCCAAGTTCACACACATCCACACTCTCTGTTCTGTCTGGAGGCAGATGAATTCTCTCGTGCCATCCTCTTCACCTCACTCTCACACTCTGAGACAGTGAAGACTCATTTTTCTCACTTTAAAGGTAGTGACAACCGAAGCACATGGGGTGAAGTGATTTGCTCTAGCATTCCACTAATCAGTGACGGTGTCCATAACAAACTTTAGATCTCCAGATTCCTGGTCTCTAGCTATTTTGGGGATCATGCCAATCAGATCTCTTACCTTGGGCTGATGTAATGAATTGCCTAATTACTAACCATTTGGAAAAGAGTTTTTAAAAAGCTAAGAGCATATCATTGGGGTGGGGGAGGAGGAGAAACTGGCCATCTCTTAAAATGTTTATTTGTTAAGAATTTAATGTCAAAAACAAGGAAAATAAAATGCATATTTTCCCCATAAAATGAGCTTGGACCAAAAGAATCACAGTGGAAGACAACATTCTTCGGGGTGAACACTGATGTCAGTGACCAGCAAGGTTAACCAAGGTGCTCTCTTCTGCTTCAGCTAGTCCTGCTGCGCCACCAGTCCACTTTCTCTGACTGGGCCTCGGATCTGACCAAGGACATGGCTAAGCTGTGAAAATTCGATTGAATCCTCATGAAGCTGAAGCACTGGTGTGGAAGTTGCCCCAACACAAGCAATTACTCAATGATGCCAGTGTCTTTAAAGTGATTTCTGCATGCCTGCACACACATGCTAGAAATTATAAAAATAACATATCCGAATGGAATTTCAGGCTAAGGGTAAATAATAAACTAATTCTAAAATACAGAGTTTTAGGGTGATGGGGCCATGAGATGATTTTATTCTAAAGGTTCTTTATAATTTCCAAACATCATATAATAACGTATCAGATTGCTTTTGCTGCACAACAAACTCCCCTAAAACTTACCAGCACCAACAAAAATATTTTGTTCACAGTTCTGTGGATGGCAGGTTGAGCCACTTCAATCAATTGGACCAGGGCTCCCTCTTGTGTCTGCAGCCAGAGGTCAGATCCGCAGAGGCATGCTGACCTTGACTCGGTGGCAGCTGTGAAGGCCACTAAACTTTTGGATACAGAGCCTTGCTCTGCTCCTTCCTTCTCCTGTTCCTCTGGTGTTAATGTGGGGAGAGGAAGGGAGGAGGGAGACCCATCTCCTGACATGCCAGTGCATGACAAACATCCCTCTTCTTCGTTGGCCCAACTATTTTCCTTCATACGAGCAATCACACATTAGCAGTGCAAAACTTGCTATTACTTTTCTGTGGACAGCTCCACGAATTGAGCTGTGATCTATGAAGGAGAAGTGGGTGAGAAGAGGTCCCCAAACCCTGCAGGCATTGGATTCAACTCCAAGTTATTTTCTTTAGAAATCTGAATGCATTTTCAAAAGTTGAGTTTCACCTGGCCCCCATGTCACATTCCGGCCTGCGGTAACCCCGGCGAGCTTACAGCCACCCCCCCCCCCCATCTCATCCATACTCTGCGTCCTTTCCCAGCCCATTCTTGGAAATCATGAAACTCTTGAGGGTTTCATGACTCAGCCTCCTCCATCTGGCTTTATTATCCCACCGTCTTTCCTCAGGGCTCCTGCCCGTGAAGACCAGAGCAAGGCTGCAAGCCCTGCTACTCTGGACACATCAAGTGGGGAAGAATGTCCCTGTCCTGCTGACACCTGTGAACTTTATGAGGAAATTCTTATCTCCCACTCCTTTTGGTTTCAGAGAAGAAACTAATAAGTGCCTGTTTCTCTTTCCTTTAGGGAAAAAAGAAGACATCGGGGCCATTTGGTTAGGACCTTTAAAAGTTATCTCCTGCCCCTTTTCCAGTCTTCTTTATACAAAGAGAGGATGAGTGGACAGTGAAATTAGAGCTTTTAATCTCTTATTTTGCCCAAATAACACTTTTCAGTAAGCCCTGTGGTGAGGTGACAGGCACCCCAGAGTGAAGTTCTCTTCGAATTTAGCATGCAGAATACATAGCGGCCTTTGCTCTCAGCTGTGAGTTTTAGGACCCATTCTGAGATGTACAATAGATTGCACAAGGCATTTTACACTGTCATGCTATAGAGGTAAACCTTTAATATAGGTCAACATTAAAAAAGAGTCCCCACTGTAACTTCACTATCCCTGTGAATGGAAATCTTTTACTTGGACCTCTGTAGTCCATTTCTCTTTATCCTTTTTGTAGATATTTTTTTTTTTTTTGCAAATCAAAACAATTTATTGTAAGAGTTTAAGAGTATCTTTATAAGCATCGATTAGTTTAAATATCACATTTCATCCTCTTTCCTTCAGCACCAAGAAAATTGATGATAGCCTGTCTTAAGTTGGTTTCCTCTATTGGTCTTTTACCTGAAAAGACACCTTTGGCGAAGTAATGACAAAGCCTCATCAATATGCTACTTCTTATCTGCTTGACACTGAAATCAATGGGCTGCAGAAGAAGTCCCTCTATCAGCATTGTCAGAAGTGATCACTGTGCTGGACAGCACATGCCACCTGACTTCTCTGTGCGCTCATTCATTCCTGAAAGCTTTCTTCCGGCTAGTATAACAACGACCCTACTCGGAGGTCATAGATAAAGATGCTGAATGATCAAAGGGTGCGCAGTAAGTCTGGAAAGGGGAGACTTTCTCGGAGCGTGAGATGATATAATGCGGCATGTCCTCCCTGGAGAGAAATCACATTCTCCATCTCTGGGATGTGTGACCTGCAGGATCTGCATTTGTGGGCCTGGAAGTCCTAGTCTGGCATAAGTGACAGCTGGGATTAGAGGGTTACGCTCAACATCAAGGAAAGGACTTACCAAGCAAAAGGTGTTGGGTTGGTATAATCTGTTTTGTGAAAAAAAATTTAATGTCTTCATCAAAAATGTTAAAATAATAAAACATTAATTATACAAATATAAATATTTGTATAACTAATCAATAATAATTATTCAATAGAAGAAAACAATTTTCTCAATATCTTTTAACATATTTAGACACTTTTCATTCATCGGTGATAACAAGAATTATCACATAGAACACTGAATTCACTAGCAATGGAAACTCCATAGAATTAGGTTTCCCTGACTTGGAAGCTGCTGAGTTTATGCTCACTGTAAAAATAACACATCCTGGGAACCTACAGCCTTCCCCTGTGAACTCCAACCAAGGTAGAAGAAAAACTGGACTGTTACTCTCAGAGAGTAACATTCAAATTATTCTGACTAGAGACTATCTAAATCACCAGAACAGTTGAATGTTCTCTGCTTGAAAATACAAAAACATCATGCCCTAAAAGGCACGAGATTCTTTCCCCAAAAGTATAAATTTTCCCTACTCAAAGTGCACTTTTTTTTTCCCTCATATTGGCCAGTAGTTACAAACTTTTTCCCCACCTCAAAACAATTGCTTATTCTAAAGTAGCAATACTGACTATTCTGAGATTTTGTTCCCCTCCTCTCCTTGTCCCCATCAATGGTGACATCCCATATGCAGTGACAATATAGTTAAAATCCTGGGAAGCTGTAATAAATTCAATGATGACAGTCAAGGATTCCTCTGAGGAGGTGGGTAGCATGTACTTCAATGGCATCTTGTTCATGAGTGGCCATTGAAAAAAGAAAGTGTGGGTGCTATAAGACGAACCCCGCAGGGACACTGATAATACGTCAGGGCTCGCTGTACACTCTTAGAGGTAAATATCCTGTAAGACCCCAAAAAGCATAGTCAAATCATGACTAAAAGATCCCAGAGGTGGAGGGAAAGAGAAACTGCACATTATCAGGTCTAAGGAGAGGCGGACAGGATGAGCCCAGTGATAAGGAGTCAAAGGGATTAGAACGAAGGCAGGAAATGGAGAAGATGAATTCACTATGAGATTATGAATGAGGGATTCACCTCAGTGCAACAGGAAAAAGAGAGGAAAAATCATAAGGAATTGCTTCCTATAATAAGTAGGCATTAATTTCCTCTTCCAGCTAGTAGGGCATTAACCAAGAACTCAATGACCTGAAAACCTTGATGTTACCTCCAAAATTGTATAAATTACTCCCAGAAAATAAAATATGGGGGATTCTGGGAAACTGGTTGTTCTCCTGATATAGAACTAGATCTGCTCTATATCAGGATCCTTAAATTCCAATGTTCCACTCTCTAGCCACAATCTCCCATCCTTCATTTTTCTCATGGTCTCTTTCCTGCTAAACTTGTCTCCTTCTTATGGCTGCATGGGGATCTTTAAGCTCTCAATACCTCCACATTCTCCCAAGCGATGAGACCCTTCTAGGCTGGGCTTTCCCACCCAGACCAGACTTCTTCATTGATCATCAATCTTCTGTCCATAAAGGAAGAGTACAAGAGTACAGATGATCCTGGGCTATATCATCAAAGATTTGTGCATGTGTGTGTGTGCATGTGCACACGTGTGCGTATGCATGCGCACGTGAGCAAGTGAGCAAGAGAGAGAGAATTGGTAGAATGCTAATGGCTAGGTTAACTGGGCCACTTTTGCTTTTCAATTTACTTCAGAATGTAATAGCTACCTATTACCTAAAATTTTGGTTATATCATTCATTTGCTTGTAGTTCTTCAATTGTTCCCCATCAGTTACAGAACTGAGTTCAAGCTTTGTTACAGGCTTCCGGGCTGGTAATAATTTGATTTTATCTACCCTCAGAAGCATATCCCAGCACTTCCTTCCTCTTACATCATGCAATCTGAAGTCTTTCTGCTTTGAGATATGCTTCTACCTATCTATCTTCTCTTCCTTATGTAACCAAACCCTTAAGGAGGTTCTGCTCACCCCTGTCTTCTGGTGAACTCCTCAGCAGTCTTCAAAACTCACCAAAGACCTGACATCACTTTTGTATACTTCCTGTAGGTAGAATTTACGAGTCCTGTCTTTAAGATACTTCTTTACTTATACACACTTCTACAATTGTACATTTTTGTTTGTTTCCCACGTACCTTCCAAATGGTGCAGTTTCTCAACCTCAGCACTACCAATATTTTGGGTCAGCTAATTCTTTGTTGTGGATGGTTATCCTACATGTCCTAGGAGCTTGGCCTCTCCACACTAGATTGTAGTAGTTATCTCTTCAAATTGTGACAACCCCAAATATCTCCAGACATTGTCAAATGTTCCCTGCAGGACAAATCACCCCCAGTTATAGTAGTAAGCCGGAGGGGTTTTACCTTGCCTTTTTCATCTTATTAAACTCAGAAACCGGTAGGGAGTACTTGGCTTATAACATTCACTCAGCCAACGTTTAATGAATTGATCTGAACCACAGAATATATTACACTGTTCCAGCAAAATGCCACAGACAGACAGCCCAGGTCGTGTCAATAGTATTCTTCCAGTTATTTCTAAATAAAGATTTTCTAGGTAAAAATGATGTTTCGCTACTAAGAAAGGACAAAGGAATTCTGGATTTTCTTTCTAAAACCAAAGGGCATATTGGAAAATGTTCTCTGCGCGCTGTGGCCCTAGGCTCTTTTTGGCTGTGTAGCTCTGGAAGTCTCGAGGGCTCCAGACCATCGGCTTCGTCGCCTGGCAGAGTCCTCTGTGCCTGTCCCTATCCCTCGGCGGTTTCATTGAGCAGTTCTCGGGCACACACAGCGTCAGGGCAGAGCCTTTCAGCAGGTGCTTACAGCTGCTCAGAAGCAACCCTAAGCGAAGGCGAGTGGCCCAGGGGCTGACCGCCAAGTCCACTGTGTCGTTTCCTGTGCCAGAGCATTTGGCTCCTGTTTACTGGGATTTATCTGCATTTATCTTTTTGACCAAATGATTTTAAATTATGACTTTATCTTTTACTACTGATGGCAGCCTAAATCTCCTTTCTATCTTAATATGACTTCCTCGTACAGCCCATTTTCTTCCCTAAGAGAGGGTTATAAATATTACGAGATGGGAAATGGACCACTTCTAGGAAAGCCAAGTGAGCCCAGCCTGGTGCATGCGGGAGGGTTCCTTCCGACTTCCTAGACATAGGGAGGACTCAAACAAAGAGGATATTTCATACTTAAAATAAAATTTATTTTAGGGCTTTTCTCACACCTGCCAAATAGCAGCTTTGCCTTCTTCTGTTTATATAGGAAATTATGGAAAATCAAAGAGACACTTGGAGAATTCAGCATGGTAAAGCTAAATGGAATTTTTTCTCTCTCCAGAAAACAACTGTACAAATTAGAAAAGAAGAGAAATTGTTTGCCAGCACCTGGCAGGCCACTGCGGCAGAGCAGTGCTATTTTCACCCAGCTGTGTTTGCTGTTGCTTTCTCTGCCTTGGGGTTCGTGAAAATGGGAAGTATTAATTTCAGGTGCTTATGTTTAAAACTAGTATCTCCCTGGTTCTGCCTCTGACTTAGGAGCTGGCAAAAGCAAAATACTCACTTTCCTAACTCTTTCTGAAGCTTGCTTGGTTGGGTGTGCTGCCTGTTAGTCTGAATAGGACATACAAAGAATTTTGGTGGGGGATTCTGGGAAACTGGTTGTTCTCCTGATATAAAAAATGAATGTTTCTTTGCTGTTCCTTCCCCTTCTTCCTGCTGTGAATATGGGCATGTTCCTGGAGCCGTGAAGCATCTCAGAAATCAGTGGGCAGCTCCGCCATTCTGCTGTGTGAGAAAAAGAAATCTATTTCTCTAAATATAGTAGACAACTGTTTTGTTGTTTGCTGCCAGTATTTAGAATGAAGATGGCTGTGTTTATACTTTTATCAAGTTACTATGAAAATAAATTCATTTGTTATAACCATTCCTTTTGGTCTCTGCTCTCAGTAGGATACAGTGTGGTTAGTGCAAAATCTACCTGGTGGTGAGTATTAATCTAAGCCAACAATGATGTTATAGCTCAAGTTGCTTCCAGAAGACAGGTTAAAAATCTAGGTCAGAGTTCTTGGATGTCTTATGGCTAACATTTATTGAGTGCTTATAATGTACTAAGCACTCTTTAAGAGCTACTTTAAATACATTCACTCAATGTTCACAAGAAGCTCATGAAGTCGAAACCAAGATCATACTTATTTAAAGATGAAGCAATGAAGATACAGAATGATTAACTTGCCCAAGGTTACCCAGCTAATAAGTAGCAGATGACTATCATCCACATGGCTCAGACTTTCTGAACCTATAGAGTACATACCTGAAGAATATGTGCCTTGAAGAAAAAAAAGCATTGCCATTCTAGATATGTTGGGAAACAGATGAATTTGTATTTGCATCTTTGAGAGAATATCAGAGTTACGATCCTGTTAAGTCAAAACCAGCTATAAAGGGAAAGATGATTCTCCCCACGTCATTCAGAAAAAAAGTTCATTAAAAAAGATATTAAATACTAATATGAATAAAAATTATAATAACCACTAAGTTGTATTATGGGCTTATGTGTCAGGCACTTTGCTAAGTATTTTTATGGATCTTTTCACTTAATCCTCAGAATAATACAAAGGAAGAGAGGCTGCTATTCTGTTGGCACCCCGAGGCCACTGCTTGCCCCTCCTCCTTGCCAGTTCAGCCCTGACTTGTTTTACTGAGTTTACCACCCCACTGCCAAGAGCTCGGAAGCCGATTCCTTCCCCAGTCCCAGAAAGCAATCATGATTGGTCTCTGTCAGTGATGGCTTTTGCCCGCCATTGATTCAAGTAGGTGTGTTCTACCTTGAGAAACTGTAAACCAGGAGAAATGGGAGGTAGGCTGGGGATTTCTGGGGAAGATTTCCCTCACTAGTCAAAATAAGCGCCGGGAGGAAAGGGCCATGGCAGGCCAGTAACTGCCACAGTCAATCATCTTGGGACCATTAGTTGAGAAGCCTAAGTACCAAACCAATTTGCTCAGCATGACAGAGAAAAAAGATAGAAACTGGGTCCTCAGTGATAGTATTAACGGCTGAGTTAGGCTTAAAACTGCCTTCCCCCTGGATTTCTTGATCTATGAAATAACAGATCCTTCGCTTTTTTAAGTATGCTAAATAGGTTCTAGTATTATTCCCATTTTAGAGCTGAGGAAAGTGAGGCATGCCGTGTGGAAACCAGGATTCAAACCTAGGTAGTCTGCCGAGCATGAGGTATTTGCTTTAAAAAACAAAACAAGCACTGTCACCAGCAGCCCCTCCCAAACCTCCCAGCTCCCTCTTGATAACCACGAAGCCCACTTTTTTTTTTTAATACCCCAGGAAGGAATTTTCAGAAGTGTTTTGAGCAATCGTCTTGCTGTCTACCACGTTATATTAAAATTGGCAGATCACAAAATGGCTTCAGAAGAAACTCTGTCTTCTCCAAATTAGAATGAGACCCTCAAGTACTGACACCATGCTTATCAGGTAAGACGACGGCATTCCTGAGAAGCGACGAGGACGAAGGTGCGAAGAAGCATTGGGCAGCTTAGCTACACCAATCTCCACTACATCTCCCTCTCGAGATCCTCAGATCCTTCTAAACGAAGCGCCTTGCCTTTCCCCAGCTTTTCATCTCAGTCCCTTGCTCAACTGTTTTTTTTCTGGTACCAGGCTCTGCCCACAGCTCACCAGTCTAGTTCTACCACTTTGCAGGGCTCAGTTTTAAACTCCCCTCACCTTCCGAATCCTCCTGTCCAAAGGGGTTTCCCTCTCCATTGCATTCCCACAGCATTTTATCTGCATCACATGTAGACATTTATCTTGCTACTCTGCTTGATGTTATATTTATTTGTACATAGAAGTATATGCCTGGCTTCCTTGCTCGGACTCTAAATGGAATGAAGGCAAAATCTGTGTTTTATTCATCATTATACACCCCAGTGTCCACCAAGGGCCTTCTCTTAGGCACCTCAGAGGGGGATTTGCGCTTTTATAAAAATCAACTCCATGAATCCTATAGCATTAACATATCTTTATGAATACCCAGCCTATTTCTTCTCAATTGAAGGCATTCACTCTTTTGTAATAAGATTTTTAAACTGTTGTTTTGTTTTAATTTAGAGTAAAAAAATTAGGAATTTCCAAGGATGTTTCCAGGATTTGTGCTACCTTTTCTTCCTCTTTCCTGCCCCCTTGTTTCTTCATTCAGTGATACAGAGAAAGGACACAGGTACTGAGTAGTGAATAGAAAAAGAAGAAGTCCTTAAAGGGCTATACTAGGGCAGGTGGTAGAAATCAACCCATTCGTGACAGCAACTCCCCGACAGCACGAAGAGGCTGAGAGAAGTACTCAGCCGTCAAGGAAAATAATTTAAGAAGCTTGGGCCCCGATTTCAAACCTGGGCAGCCAAGCTTTACAGCCTAATAAAGTAGACTATCGAAGAGGAAGACCCCGACGGTTACAGTTAATATGAGTCGCACGGCAAAGAAAGAAGAGCATAGTAACCGATGATGACTAGCGCCAATCTGACCCCCAAAAAGCAACTTTTCTGACAACAGTGACCATCAGTCTGGTCACTTGATGAGACATATTAACTTTGCTTCAGTTTTCACAGGCCACGGCATTTCTCTATTTGTGAGTAACAGCTCACCTGGAGTCAGTGACCTGATGCTTTCTTATTCCTCTGCTACTGTGGTTCACTCCTGTTTGCATTGTTGGAGAACCAGCTTAATTAGAAAACAAGAAAGTGATAGGGAGGAAACTAACATTCATAAACGTAACTACCGTCTGTGTGTCCGGGGTGCTATACATTCCTGTGCAGTCCCCAGCACAATCCCATGACGTGTCATAGGCTCCGTTTAACAGATGAGATTGTTGGCCCTGTGAGTTCATGTGCTTCCACCGTGAATCACGTACTTGAAGCACCAGGGCCTCTGGGTAGGAGAGCTGAAGACCTGGTTACAAATGGATGTGTGATGAGTATTCATTTGCTGAGCAGAGTGATGCTATATTTAAATGACTGAGAACTTCATAAAACTTCATTTGCTATTTGAAAAAAAAAAGGAAAGTACTTCTTTCCAAATATTTACGCCTTATGGCAAAATCAAGAAGTAGCCAATGCTAAAAAAAAAAATTAACCAAAGTCAACAAATAAATGTAATTGGGATGGATACCAATGGCCTTAGGATGTTTAGCAGACTCAAAGATGCAAATGGAGAGCCTTTGGGAATATTCACCCTTATTAATAATGATACCGAAAGGATGATATTGATCAGCTATAAGGGTGACTGCCTAGAACAGAAGACATCCGAAGGAAACCTTCAAGACCTACCTCCAAACTGGACAAGCTTGGGGAACCCAAAATAAACCCATCACTTAAGAATACCAGTGAGAAAGGTTATCATTTCTGTAAGGGGGTGAGGTGGGGAAATTATAATTTTTTCATTTACTAGAGATCTCTGAGGTGGGAAATAGGAAATATGGATAAAAGTAAACAGTATATGCAATCCACCTAAAATCCTTCAACAATGTTGAGAGCAAATGAATCATGATGGAATTGGGGGAGGGCCGTTGGGGCTTAGGGAGGCTAAAATTGAGCATGTTCAGTTAAATCACCAAGTCAATGGATGAGGAAACCAGAAATTCAGAATTTTAAAGTATGAAGGAATCTTAAAAATTATTAATTCAACCCTAATCTTATAAACTTGGAAACTACAGTCCACAGATGGCTTTAAAACATTATATTCTTGACAGTGAGGCCAGCCTTCTTCTACTACTTTATGATGTTTTATAATATACGTTATAATAAATATATATAATCTAACATAATTAATATAATACGCTGTATGATTACTCTCTAACAGTGGTTATAGATTAGAACAAAAGTTATCTCAAGCTTCCCTAGGGCCAGATCAAAGTAGATCTGGTATTATATGCAATATGTACTATAAATACTATCACAAAATGTGCATAAAATATGCCAGAAGACAGAATCCTAATCTTTAAATTAAATATTGGTCCCTCTGTAATAGAAATATAATGTACAATTTTATTTACTCATGTTTACAAAAAAATAAACTAGAGAATTTTGCAGATCATGTATAAAGTAAACACAAGCACAGTTATTATCATAATTCTCAGTTCCTGACTAGAAGAGGACTCCTTCAAATCGAGAGAGTTAAGGACAAATAAAAGGGAGTATTACTTTACTCAGAAAATAATAAATGTATGGAGCTCATTACCACAAAAGAGGTACAGGCAAGGAATATAAATGGATTCATGAAGGTTTTGACCAAATTTATGAATGTCAGAGCTATAAATGGCTACTGAGAGTACACCTAACCTTTAAGGTTAATGTCAGGGAGGAAAACTATGTCCTTTCCTGGCAAATCCCTCGAGGCCTCTGATGTCAACACAATATTGGGTTGGATGGAACACAAGGCTTGCCTGGCAGAACACTTCCCAAGCTCCTTTTAGCTAATGGACACCTGGACACAATAAACATTCATCTCTTCAATAGAAGTGCCAATGAAAAATGTTTCATTTTAAACAGGAAGCTGAATGAAATGCTGCTGTCGATTTACTATTTAGGTAATCAGAATTAAAGAAGAGGAAAGATTTCAGTTTGGGGACTCAGAAGGAAGCGAAGGCTCAAATCCAGGCTGCATCACTCAGCAGGCCCTGGTTCAAGTTACTTACCTCTTGGTGCCCAGCTTTCTCACACGTAGAATGGCGAGAATCACATTTGTGCTACACACATTCTGCTGCAGACTTCCATAAGAAAACTGTGTACACTGAAAAACAAACAAAAATTATATTATTACTGAAGCTCTAGCCAGTTGTAAGCAAATCTCAGTCATCTGGGGAGATGGTTTGGGAGCTACTTGAAGACAGAGTAAGCCTTGCTTTATTTTTTCTGGAGAGAATTGTTAAGATTATTCAAAAGTTCAAGACCCAAGTCAAATGCCAACTCCCTAAGGCAGATTTCTTTCTCCCCTGTTTCCAGGAAACTATAGTTGTGCTTCAATTAGCATTCATGTTATTGTTTATCTGCTTACTCTTGACTTCATTTAACAATGAGCTCCTCTAAGAGAGAGGCCCTGTCTTATTCATCTCTGCATATTTGTCACAGTTCTTGGTATATAGTTGGCAATCAACAGATGTTGAATAAATTACTTAATGTGTGACTGATCCTGCATCTCCACTTTATAGCAGAGGAAAAAAGAATTTATCCAACTATAAAATGCAATAAACTGATATGGGTTAATGTACAAAATAAAGACCAATCTTTTTCCTAATTTCCAGACTCCAGTCTCTAACTTTTAATCTAGAAATTACAGCATATTGGTTCTATTTGTAAGACTAATAAATAGACGTTAATTATATAGTAGTGAAATCTTTACTAAATGCGTATACTTGAAATCCTAAAATCACATTCCTAAAAATACAGTTTGTTATTTTAAAGTAAGATGAATATAATATAATTTTGGGCCATAAGGTCAAGTTTTAGGTAAGTACAAGACTGCAACTCTGATCGCCACCATAATTTTCTTCAAAGAGAAATCCTCCACTCATTCCTTGCAGAAAGACTCAATATTGTCAAGATGCCAGTTCTTCCCAACTTGATCTATAGATTCAATACAAGCATAATCAAAATCCCAGCAAGTTCTTTTATGGATATCAACAAACTAATTCTAAAGTTTACATGTAGAGGCAAAGGACCCAGAATAGCCAACACAGTATTGAAGAAGACAAGGAACTGACATTACTCAACTTCAAGACTTACTATCAAGCCATAGTAACCAAGACCGTATGGTACTAGTAAAGAACGAACAGACCAAGGGAATGGAAAGGAGAGTCCAGAAATAGATCCCCATAAATATAGTAAACTGACGAAGGAGCAAAGATAAAACAATGGGGACAAACTAGTCTTTTCAATGAACTGTGCCGGAACAACTGGACATCCACACGCAAAAAGATGAATCAGACCTTACTCCCTTCATCAAAATTAATCCAAAATGGATAATAAACCTAAATGTGAAATGCAAACTATAAAACTCCTAGAAGACAACACAGAAAAAAAACCTAGATGGCCTTGGATATGGCAATGACTTTTTAGATATAACACCAACGGTACAATCCATAAAAAAAATGATAAGCTGGACTTCATTAAAATTAAAAACTTCTGCTCTGTGAATGAAAATGTCATGAGAATGAGAAGCTAGACTATAGACTAAGAAAATATTTGCAAATGACATATCTGATAAAGGACTGTTATTCAAAATATATAAAGAACTTTTAAAACAATAAGAAAACAACAACCTGATTTTAAAAATGGGATGATGATCTTAACAGACACCCTACCAAAGAAACAGAAAATCTTCTTTAATGGAAAACAAGTACATGAAAAGATGCTCCACATCACATGTCACCAGGAAAATACAAATTAAAATGACCATGAGATGCCACTACATATCTATTAGAAGAGCCCAAATCCCGAACACCAACAACACCTGACACTGGTAAGGATGCTTGGCAACAGGAACTCCCATTCATCGCTGGTGAAAATGAAAAATGGTACAACTACTTTTGAAGACAGTCAGATTGTTTCTTATAAAACTAAGCATACTTCTACCATGTCATCCAGCAATTGAATTCCTTGGTGTTTACCCAAAAGAGCTGAAAACTTACATCCACACAGAAACCTGCACTTCAGATGTCTATAGCAGGTTTATTCATAATTGCCAAAATTGGATGCAATGAAGAAGTTCGTCAGTGGGTGAATGGTCAAAAAACCAGTTCATCCAGACACTGGGGTCATCACTCAGTGCTCAAAAGGAATAACTGCCAAGCCATGAAAAGGCACGGAGGACCCTCAATGCATATTTCTAAGTGAAAGAAGCCAATATAAAAATGCTACATGCTGCAGGGTTTCAACGTTCTGGAATAGGCCAAACTAGGGAGAGAGTAGCAGGATCAGTGGTTGCCAGGTCACGAGGGTGGGGAAGAGGGAGGGAGGAGCAGGCAGAGCGCGGAGGATGTTCGGGCAGCGAAACACTCTGTGTGATACGATAATGGCGAATGTCATTATATATTTGTCTAAACCTATAGAATGTACAATACCAAGAGGAACTGTACTATGAACTCTGGACTTCAGGTGACTATGATGTGTTGCAAAGGTTCATGGATTGTAATGCACCAGCCTGGTGGGGAATGCTGATGATGGGGGAGGCTACGCATGAGTAGGAGGAGGGGCTAACTGGGAAATCTCTGTACTTTCCTCTCAGTTTTGCTGCGAATCTAAAAAGTGCTCTGAGAAATCAAAATCCTAAATAAACGTTTTAGATTGTGGTGTGTGTGTGTGTGTGTGTGTAAGCCTTTTCTCACTTCACAGCAGTTGAGAGAATGAGAGTGAAATGGGTCAACAGGCCACTGGCCTCCAGCATTTTCCTCAGGGTCAGGGGTTAGTCCGGCCTACCACTCGCGGCCTCTGTGAGGGCAATCTCAGGCCGGTTTAACTCAGCACATTCCACTCAGCAGAGGCAGCTCGGGTTGCAAAGCCGACATTCTGCTTCTCTGCAATCAGAAATGCTGGCCACTAATATGTGTGTGTGTGTGTGTGTGTGTTTTGCCAAAGGGCCTGTAATAAATGTTTACTTCAGATCTCCCTTTGCTTAGCTTACATGCAGCCAGACTGACTTTACCGCCCTCAGATTTCACCCTTTTTATTCCCCGAGCCCAAAGTTACATTGGCGGTTAATACTATCATGGTTTATTCTGACCAGGTATGCATATGTATCTCTTCCATCTCTTTGCATCATAAATGCATCCTACACTAACATATTGTCATTATTTCCTGCTGTCAGTCTCAAATTGGAATAGGCGAGGTTGCTATACTTTGTCATGGTAAAAAGTTTATCCTGCAAATTTTCAGCTTCTTAGGTCTTCCACGAGTGGCTGTGCTTTTCTCATGCGTGCTTCTAGGCATCTCCAGGGCTCTGCATTTAACTTCATACTTCTAAAAGCGCCTGTACAGCGATAATATTAATGTTATTGCAACAGACAGGCAGAGCCTCGTTTCTTTCCGCTTTGACTGAAAAATGGCTGTTCACAGTGGAAATGTGCAGACATCGGCATTTCTGTGTGAGGTCTGAATGTGTGTGGGTCCGGCCATTGGCAGCAGCAAGAAATAAGACACAACTGCCAGGTGGTTTGGTTTAAAAAAAAAAAAGAAAAAAAAAAAACAGTCAAAACTGACTGGGGATCCACAACCGTTAAAGTTATTTTCCCAAATGGTCTTCTATTCCGAACCTGGGAAAAACTCCTGAATTCACTCTCAGTTGAGATTAGGTTGCTTGGAAGAGTGGGCGATTTGAAGAGCACTCATCTCCCCAGATAGCTACCTACCTAGACACGTTGGGCGTTTTAAACTTGGAATAAAGTGCTGATCATCTTTACATTTTCTGAAGACTTCATTTAGATTTAAAGGAGAAAGGTGGAAAGTAGTAGAAAGATAATTATTTAGAGTTAAGTTCCAGTCTCTACAATGAATTGGTTCTTCTTAATGCATCCCTAAGCCTCAGTTTAGTCCTGTTTAATGGGGATAATAAAATCTGCTCGGACTGCATTGTAGACACAGGGTTGTACACAGATGTAAAGATAAAGATGCACTGAGCTTTGTCAAGCACCCAGTGCTCTGGAACCCAAGTTGTCATTATAATACTAAAAGAGACGTTCCTGAACAAATAACGACTTAAAGGGAAATTATTATTGACCCCGGTGGAATTGGCAGCCTGAGTTTCCTTAGACCACCCACGTTGAAACTTTCATTTTATTGGTTTGTTAGCTTAGTTCTGCTTATGTGTTCTCATTTTGACTCCGAACAACTGATGAAAAACAATGGCAACTACTATCAATTTTCACCAAGCAAGCACACTGGCAGCAAGGATTTCAGTAGAAAATAGCTTGTGGTTATCACATTAGTTTAAGTAACAGTGACGGCTATGCTGAGACGACGCTGATTCTTCACTTTCCACTTCCACTCAGTGTGTCCATGGGAGTCTAAGTGATCCTGGGCCCGCCTGACGAAGATGCCACCTTCCCACCAGCCTCCTACTTCCTGTTGGATCTGCGGACTAGGCTCCAAGCTCTCTGAGGTCTCTGGAGCTGACGTCTGTGTGCTAGGGGCCAGCTCCTTTCCCAGGCACAGCAGGGAGGGGCGAAGCTTGCTGAGTGAGTGAGTGAAGCTGGCACACCTCTTCCCCGTAAAGGCCCACACATGAAGGCACTGATGGTATGGCGAGGCAACAGAGGGGGTCAAATCAACATCCGATCATGAATAAACGCAACATCTTCAAATTCCTGTGTATGAGTTTTTCCTATGATAGGATCGAAACGCAAAGAGAGTGCCGTCTGCCCTGAGTGACGCTGTTGCTCTAACATCAGACTCCATCACAGACAGCGGCACGGAGGCGTTCGGAAGCATCGTAAAAGCAGAGATCTGAGGATCAGCATGCGCAGCACTGAAATATTTTTAAATCTTTATTTCTAGGCTACTATTCTATCTCAAACAGAAGAAGTTCACATTTCAACAGAAGGTTGCCATAACTGAGGGGAACTACAGATCTGTAAGCTGTAGCTGTGTTCTAATGACTCTGGGCATGTAACTATTGATTGCAATTTTTAAGGTAACCACGATATTGAGTAGCTATCAACATGAAACTATCGGGTAATAATATAAAAGAAATTAGGCTCTGAGGATGTAAGAATTTCAGTTAAAAACATATAGTGAGAAACATTGTTTCAGAGATATATTTTTTTACTTGATCTTTCACCTCATAGTAAGCAGCCTACTTCAGAGCTACAAAACCTGGGAATAATTTAAGAAAAATGTGTACTATTAAAATCACAAGAATCAAAGTCAAAATACATTGTTTCTATTCTAATTTCCACAATTTGCTTGTCACATATGATATGGCACAAGTCACTTTACTCTCTTAGATTCAGCCTTGCGGTCTACTGTTGAACCTCTTGAATTGTGGGGTTGAAAATGTTTATGACAGAGCATGTGAATTTTTCTAAACTCTGAGATCCCATTCTGGTTTTAAAACGTTGCTTTCTAGAAATGGAATTGGTTTGTTTTTTGTCTTTTTGACAGCCGAGCTCTTCATCAGTACTTTTATTTTAATGTCTGTTATCACAACAGGCATTCATGAACCCAAACCTAGAGATCTCTGTAATAAAATTCCCCGCAGCGGGCATTCTCTTCAGGTGTATGTTATTTGATCACACTAAACATTCTTAGGCACTTTTAACTTCAGGCATGCTTTAGTTCTGATTACAGGCTGTGACACTAGCAATGAAAAAGAAAAAATTTAAAATATTGACACGGAGTAATGGGTTGCTGCTTGCTCATGTATCCAGACATTGAAAGCCCAGAGAACTTGAGCAATGGTGAGGAGCTTTCCAATTGCTAAGCCACACGGTAGCTGGAGGAGTAACCAGCAACCTGATGTGAAATTCTTTTCATCTTCCCTCCACATCCTGTGAAAACCAGAATTTCTGAGAGGCACACAGATTCTCAATCACTGCGGTGAGGCAGATTCCTTGTAGTCTGAGCTCCTGAGAGGAAGGGCAATTTCATGTCAAATATAAGATGACAGTGAAGGAGATGAGCTGATAGCCCGAAATACATATGCACAACCTCCTTTGGAAGTTCGCTTTTCACTGCCTTGTACAAAGTTAATGGAAACCAAGGAACTCCCATTCCAGAATCATTGCCCCCTTTAATCCTTAATAACCAAATAAAAATGGGCAGCCTGTATTCGGGAGCGGCTCTAGCAAGCAGATCTCCAGGAAACAAGGCTCCCTACAGACCTTCCCTTGATCTTAAAGCTTAACTTGAAACATTTATATGCACAGAGCACCTGGCCAGGAGATGTGAGAAGCCCTTTTTTCACCTTGGCTCTATTTCTTTCTTTAATAATAAATTCTCATTTTTTTTTTTCCATTCCTGGAAACCGATTCCATTCTGAGTAATGTTTTTGTTCTTTCTTCATAGTTTAAGGAAAGCAAGACAAACTTGAAAACCCCCCATTAGCACCCATCAGGCTTCCCCGCCTGCAGACTGGCTTACCTTTGCTTCAGGAAAGATGAAGCAGAAGTCGTTGAGGCAGGTGAATCCCAATCAGGTCGAGGACTTTTTTTGTTTGTTTGAATTCAAAGGGCTCACGTCAACCTGTTATGCAATTTAGGGGCTACCCAAGTCTTCCTTTTTCAACACCTTGCTGGGTGAAGAAGCGCTGAGTTGGAGAACCTGTTCTGACTGCAGCTGCTTAAATACCCAGGTGCCTGGATAATGGTCAGATGTGTAAAAGAGGAGGAAATCTGAAGTTTGTCCTAACGTGGGAAGGCCACCTGGGTCACACCCTTAACAAGGATGCAGTGTTAATGGCAAACACGTGCACAGAGTCTGCTGCGTACCTGCTCTCTCGAATTACGTCCCCCCCAGGCCAGGAACCTCGCAGCTCTGTGTTTCAAAAGAAATGTTTTAAAGAAAGGACTACTAGATAGTAAGAACCCTCTCTCCTCTTTCCTGTCTTCCTTTCCTACTTCACTGCACAAAATATATTTGAGGAGACATACCAAAGGGTTCATTAACAAAGGGTTCAATAAATAGTTGAAATTGGAGACGGGGAAAATAGGTGAAATCACGAATGCCAAAGAAAATATTGCAAAATATATAAATGGAAACCATTCGCCCTGCATGGCGGCTGGAAGGCGGAAGGTGGAAGTGTGGCTGTGTGGATGCTGCGACCCTAGTCCAGCGCCCACCAGCACCCACCCAGTTTATCCCCACGCCTCCTGCTCGCCCTCCGCTCATCTCATGCTCCACGCCTGAGTGACACCTCCAGAAAGCAAATCAGATCAGGTCTTATTCCTGCTCACAGCACCTTGATGGCTTCCTGCCGTTTTGTGACAAAGCCAGAATTCCTCTCTGTGGCTTAGGTGGCCTTCGGGACCCAGCCCCTCACTGCTCTCTGGCCACCCCATCACCACCAGCACCACCAGCACCCTGCAGCCCTGCCCTCCAGCCACCCAGAGCTTCACGCCCCTCCCCACGTCTCTGCCGGAGAGGCGCTTCTGCCTCGCCACTGGGTGAATGTACACTCTCTCCAGCTCAGGATTCATCCCCAGGTCAGAGGCTCCTTGAAGCAGGTTCCCGTCCTGGGCTCCCTCATCATGGCATCGGCCACGCTTTGCTATCTCCTTCATAGCCGCTCGTGCTGTCTGATAACGTACTTTGAGAATGGGAACTGGGCCTAGGTTGCTCTGCGTTTTATTCTCAGCATCTAGCAGAGTGTCTGACACATTATTGCTGAACCACGTTATGGTTCGTTACATGCATTTAAATAATAATAATAATAATAATAATAATAATAATAATAATAACAGCTGACATTCATTAAGCATTTACCCTGGGCAAAAAATAATGTCCAACACTTTACCTTATCTTTCTGGGGAAAAAACAAAACAAAACTATTTTTCACACTAAAGCCATGAAGTAGGTTATCATCGTCTCCATTTTACAAATGAGAAACTGAGGTTTTCCGTGATGAAGTGTGGGTGCTAATCTACCAACCTGGGTCTTTCTGATCCTCAGGTTTGAGCTTTAACCACTACCCTATGCTGCCTTTCTAATGACAAACGGTGCTTCCTAAAGTCTGAGCGAAAAAGAAAAATGTTCAGTTACAAGATTGTCTGGAAAAAAAAAAAACACGCACCAACTGTTGGAGAAGTGTGGCTTTTCCTGGATTCTGAAACTTAAAAAAATTTCTTCTGCTGGGCGATGTCAAAGCATTCATTCCTCAGGGGCCTGATTTTGCGGATGGTGGTCTGGAAATCCCTGCAGGGAGTAGAACAGCAGAATTTTTTAGAGCCCCTGCCTGGAATGTCCCTCAACAGAAGCCAGTGACACCACACACAAGCATAATTCCCCAAAGCCCGTTCTCCACTGGGCAAAGCACACAGTTCTCAGGTGATCTGGGTTAAACCAAGGGCTATTTAATTTACCAAAATCAAATCCAGCAGCTGTTCATGTTATCACTTTAAGATCATTTTCCTCTTGCGAAGAGTGAGGAAGAGAAGGGTTGGTAGGTAAGAAAGGCAAGGTCCCATCTGGCCTAGAGGGGCAATGGCCGGTGACCCGGGAACTGCCTTCACTGCACCGCCTCGCCCTGGGACCTCTGAAAAGGCACTGGGCTTGGCTTCCTCCTCTGAAGCCCAGAGGTTCCTGTGTCTCCACGATCCTTTCTGCTCTCATGTTCCCGAGGTTGTCAGTGGCTGCTCTTCTCAGGGGGCGCCACTACCTGTGGTTTTGTTTGGAAGTTAAAATCCTGCTCCCATCTAAATATTTGGATCTGAGAAAGAGTTAGCCAAGGGGTTCTGGCTACCCGCTCCATATTCTCTGCTGCTGCAGAGGTGAAAAGCCCTTGACCGCAGAAAATCACACACACACACACACACGCACACGCACACACACGCGCACACGCACACGCACGCACGTCTTCTTTTGTGTTTTGTGTTGGATGCAGCTGCTCACTTTGGGACCCAGTGCTGTCTGCACGTCTGCTTTCTGAGTCCACTTGAAGAGTTCTCTGTGACACAACTACGCCTTCACCAAGCATCGCGGCTCTCAGTCTGTGCTTCCCTGTCCTGGAAACATTTCTCCTTGAAACCCAACTATGGTTGTTTTACTGCACCTTGTCTATAGTAGAGTGAACGGAAACCTTAGCTCTTGTGAATACAGAAGTCTGTCTAAAGGAGAGCAATTTTTTTCTCTAATCATAATATTGTAACATCTCAACAAAATCAGTTGCATATGTTGGTCTTTTTATTTAAAGCCACGTGCCTATGTTTGAAAATACACACTTCTCGTCTTGCAGAAGTTTGCGGTTACTTCCCAACCTACAAATTACCTGTGCGAAATGACTCTGAGCTAGGTAAACAATATAAAGTCTTGGAATGAAAGCATTTTCCCTTGAAGACTTGAAGAAAAAATATATACGCACAGAAATCTGAGAATTCTAGCATAAAAGAAGAAAGGCCGGAATCTTTAGCTTATTTACAACCCACTTGTTTGCTTTGAAGGGATTTTGTAAGTTAAATGAGTCTGATTCCATCAAAGCTGCCTACTTATGGAATGTGTAATTTTATTCTTTCTATTAGTGAGTTATGAAATTTAGAATTCAACAATAATAGTTTTATACTATATTTCTATGTATAGCTTTCGATATTTTATCCTGGGTTTCTTTTAATCCAACATTTACTAGTTATTTAATACCATCTTATTTTCAGTTAATTCCTCCATAAATAAGGAAAATGGCGAAAACCTCAAAATGATTCAGAGAGATAAGTTGAGAGATAAGTCCAAATTTCAGGAGCAAAATGACAAATGTAAAACAAAAGGAAGGTGGTAACTTTGTCTTGACAAAGAAAAGGGACATTCTATGGTTTTCCAGTAAGAAAAAAAGTAATCACCTTAAATTTGCGAAGGAAATTTTTGGTTCGATTTCTAAAGGAAGCGGCTGTCCATTCTGTGAGCAGCAGAGCGTGCACAGTCTATGGAGGAATTCAAGACCAGCGGAGATCATCGTCTGGGAGGTGGGAGCAGGCGGCCGTCGGAAACGGAGCTGCACCTCGAACCAGCATGGAGCAGTTAAGGATTTCTGGGCAGCAGTCTCTTCCAGCCCTAAGGATTGGCAATCTGCCTCCCATTCACTAAATGGCCTTTCCTTAATGGAGGGTGGCCTAGTGCTTGAAAAGAAGAAGCATGTCTCTCTCACGGTTTCCACTCATCAGAATAGACAGGCTTGGAGAAGCTTTGGTGCAGGGTTAGTGCTCAGTGCTCTCACATCGGTGGCACGGCCACCTTCCGTTAGAGGCAGGAAAGGAGAGGTTTCATCTCTTTTTCAGCAACCATGTGAAGAAAGAAAGAAAAAAAATTGCCCATGCTCATCCCAAACTTTTCGATAGCTTGTCAAAATAAGGGACAGCGGAGGCACACAACATAACAAAATGCAAACACCAACCACAGTCCTTTCAAGAAAAGTCTTCAGCATTCCCTACGTGGTTCAATCAAGATGCTCATTAAACAAGTCATTTTAATACTCACTGTCAGCCCAATCTTCGAGGTGCCAGGATTTCCTTTTGAAGACTGAAGGTACTCGGTGGGCCGGCTTTCCAGAAAGGTAAATATTTGGAGGCCAAGACAGGTTTTCTGGTGTTTACAATCTGGCATCTTCTAAATTTAGAGGCCCTCCCCCATCCTCTTCTTTTTTCTGGTTTAAGATATTTTGAAATTTATATTTTAATTTTTTAGTTGGCACAGGCATAAGGTTCTCTGAAACATACCTCAAGTGTCTTTTAAAAATTAAAGCAGGGTTGATTTGTCGTGTCAGTGATTCCTGCTAATCAAAATCACTGACAATTTTTCAGGAGGGAAGAGATACGGCTTCGCTTTCTCACTAGAGAGCAGCGCTTCATTTTTCTGTTTTGATCTAAATCTCAATGTTTTCCTGCAGGTAATTCGTGTGCATTTTTTAAAGGAGAGAAACATGGAATAAAATTCTCAGAAAATAAATATTTATTTGGACACACAGATCCATTCCCGAGCCCGGCCCTGGACGGATGAGTGGTGCTCCGGGTCCCTCTGCTGGCCCCGCTCTGCGGGAGCTTCTCCCGCCTCCGCGGGTTCAGAGACTTCTGCCTGTAAATTAAAACTTCCAAAACAGAAGGTTCCGTTTCCTCCATTGCTCCTGCCAAGGACCAGCACTGGAGTGCAGGGAGTGGTATGTATGGACACCAATCATGACAAGAAAAACAAGCAGCCGCCCAAAATGCGGATTCCTCTAAGTGGTGTATCCGACTACGAAGCAAATGCATATTTCAATTCGTGTTCATTTTCTGAAATTGTCTTTAAAAAATTAGAAGTGGCTTTTATGAACTAGAAAACTTACAGAAATCTGCTTGTCTTTAAATTCAAGGATTTCTTAAAGAACCAGAGAAACAAAGGAAGACACGGGAATTTAAGAAAGCAGTAAGTTCCCCAGAACCTTGCCTTCTAACAACAGCAGTATATAAGTATAGTTTTGTGAGCAGCAGATTTGATTCTTTCAAACTGGGGAATTGTGTTATGGCATCCTGGTGCTATTTTTCTATGAAAACCAAATTGTTCTATAATGTTTACAAGGATTTATAGCTTGATTTTTAAACACACTCAAGAAAGCACCCTTTTCTTTACATCATCATATGAGCACCTTAATATAAATCTATGAACTAACAGCAGAAAAGGATGGCGTTACTTTTAAATGCTTATTGCCATGATATTTTTAACTACAAAAAAGAAAAGATAATATTAGATAAAGAAAAAAGTTCAGCTGATTCAAAGATGTCAAGACGAATTATATATGAACAGTGAGTAGTCGGTCTAAAGAGAGCACTGCTTCATTCTTCTGTTTTAATCTAAATCTGAATGTTTTACTTTCAACCAAAAAGTAAATAAGGACCCGAAGCAAATAATGGGACAGAGACACACAGAGAGCGACAGAGAAGAGATGATGAGAAAGAACAAAGAAAAACTAGTACTTCAGAGAGCTGATGGGAACCTCGAAGTTTTCAAAAGTGAGAACTAATGATTTCTAAAGATAGAAACCCTAACATTTAATAGAATAACAGTAGAGGGACATCATTCCAGAATATCTGAAATCATTTCTGTAGAAATCCACCACTCCCCAGTTTGAGGACCTTCCATTATGAAAAACACACAGGGGTGAGGACGCTATTGGCAAGCTCGCTCTCTCATCATGTCAATTTTACTCCATGCGCAAGAATAATAACCTTTGTTTAAGATATATAGGGCAAATAAATATTTCAATTATTAGAGCTCTAGTATTTTTACAGTGATTTCAACTTCTTCGTAAATGACATACCCGAGTGTTTTAGACTTTTATATATTAAAAAAAAAATGTGGCAATTTTATATTAAGTTGCGTTAAAATTAATTTTATTTTGAGAATTCTGTTGTTGGAGAAATTAAGGATATTATGTTTGCTTCTAAAATTGTTGATAATCAGAAGCATGTGGAAATGCTTTTAACAATCCAGACACCCATACCCCACCTCAGATCTACTGAATCAGAATCCTCTAGGAGAGGTCCCTGGAATCTTTTGTTTGTGCGTTTACTATTATGCCTCTAGGTTTGCAAACCACTGCTCCAGGATGTTGCAAAATCAAGAGAAATGTGAAGTGATTTGAGTAAAATAGCATTCAACACCCACACAGTTCTCTGCAGCCACAAAGACGAGAGGAACTGAGGCCACATGTGGTCTACAAGCTCCAGGTGCAAAGCCTGTTCTCTGATGACCCACACAGACAGAAGGTTGTTTAGTACGCTTTCTACATAAGTAGGTCTCAACCTGTAATTTAATATGCTCCACCTTATCCTATTACACAGAGTGATACATTTAAATTACTAGTCTTTGCTTTTTTATTTTTTAAATTTGGTTGTTGGAAAAATAATTCCATCATCATGGTTCTTGTAATCCGGACTGTAACATAAAAGAACAATATTGCCATCTAGTGGTCGATTGGAGACATTAACGAATCAGAATGTCTTGAAATACCAGGTTAAAGGAAATGGACCCTCAAGAGAGAAGGTAAAAAAACCTTTCAGTGAATAAGACTTCTATAATTGAAAGAATTTCTCTAAACTACAGATTACTACAACCAGACCCTCTGAACCTTCGTGCCAGCTTTTAATTCTAGAATCACAAGTAGTGGTCAATTGATAGCAGAGATGTGTTTTGTTTAGCTTTTAAAAATTTAACATTGCAAATTCACTTGTGTTTTGTATTTTTGTAGGTTCAAAGGTAAATTTTACTACTGGAGTCTCGGATCTCAGGTCACACTGCTTCTCAAGGTACTTCCTTGAAAACCCTTTTCAGACTGAGCCCTCCCATGTCCAAAGCATCCAGTCACATGAAGGAGCTAGGCCCCCAACCATTTGGATGAGGAAGACTTTCACGTCTGCACATGTGTATGTACACATGTCCATAGAAGTCAGCACACACGATCAGAAAGGATGGCATCCATCAAAGAAAAGGCATATTATTAGGCAACTTCAGTTATTTTAATATTGAATATTTGGTTTGGTCTAAGTGATTGCAATTAGGTCATGGTATTTCTTAAGTTTAATGTTACTGTAACTTAAGTTTATTTCTGATCGTTAGGAGACTGGCTATGGGGCAGCCATTGTATAGGTCTTTCAAAGGTGAAGGGTATAACACTGTCTTCCAAAGAGCTGTGAGACGGTGTGTCTCGCCTCCATCCTAGGGAAGTAGAGATGGGCTAGTGGGGTACGGCCTTCTAACGAGCTCCTTAGACGGAGATCGGGGTCACGACTGAGAGCTCCCTGTTCTTTCCATTTAATGGGACAGGTGTCCATCTCTACCTGAATAAAAGGCATTCTCCCTCAAGGTTTTCTCCTTTTTGATTGGTATAGGCATCTGTACTTGTTATCCAGAACTTGAAAATGAAAGGTGCCTGATAGTCTCCCCCTATTCCAGTAAGTGCTCACAGAGAGAGACCAGCCCGGAGAGAACAGGTGAGGACGACCCAGGAAAAGGTGCTAGAGACAACAGGTTAATCACAGTCTTTGGATTATACTGCAAACAGATGGCTGGTGAAGCCTTAGCTGTTGAGTTTATTGAGTAATTGCATGGAAGAGAAAGAGAGGGGCCTACTATGTCTTTGCTCTTTAGATAAATATTTAAATCTCAAAACAACCTAGGAGGTAGGTACTTTTATTATCCTCATCTTACATGAGGAAATTAAGGCACGGCACTTAAATGCCTTCCAGGTTCCAGGGCTACGGTTGCAGCATTGTAATTTGACACCAGCAGTCTGTCTCCAGAATTCATGTTTCTAACTGCTGCACAAAACTACTTTACTCTATGGAACTTTGGCCCTTTCTATGGAGTTCGAACTCAATAAAACACAAGTAAAATCCCAGGGAACACAGTAAATTTTCGTGCATTAATTGGAGGCTTTGAGGGACCTGGGGTCTCCGTGCTCCTCACACAGCACCAGACACACGGACAGATGAGAGAAGGGAGCAGGCTGTGTCTGCACCAGGCCGCGCCACCCAGACTCTGCAGATAACCAAAAATCATCCTACTCCAATAGTAGAACTGCATTTTAAAAGTCCTTTCTTTACCGATTTACTGTATTTCCTTTTTGTCACTCTCAAAATTATGAGATTAAAGCGGAAGGAAAATAGGCTTCTTTGGGTTTTTGGTAGTTTGGCCATCAAATATATACATATATATTTATTCTATAACTGCTTATTGAACACCTACTATGTGCAAGACCTTAGCTGGATGCTGTTTGGAATGAAACGATAAATGACAAGTCACTCCTCACAGACAGCAGAGGACGTTTAAAAAGATGTAAAAACAACAGTGGCAGTACGACGATGCAGGTGGCTCTTTCTAAACGAGATCTCAGCGCCGTGGGGCTTTGGGAATCCTGTAACTCCCTGTGAACCAGAACTGGTCCACAGCATTTCCGGACACACAATTCGCTGACTCTTAAAGCACACTAGGTCGTAGTTTAAAATTCACCAAGCAAGCACGGCACGGAAGGGAGGCACAAAGGATGCAACCAGAGAACGGAACCATGTGGAGCAGGCATGACAGGGATGAAGTGCCAAGAAGGAAACTAGAAGGTGTCCGTTTGCTCTACCATTAAGCCATGGCGCTGATGTAATTTCACTGAAAGGAGGGCTTCATATCACATTCAGAAGATAGCTGAAATTTCTCCAACTTCATTCTGATCTACGCTTATCTTATAAAAGTTGTCACTCGTGAAGACGTTACTCCACATCTCTCCTCTCTAGAGCTGTTATCGAAGACTGCTGGCTACCCCAGCCCCTCTCCCCACCCTAAACGGTGCCTCCGCCTAATCCCTGTGCCAGGCCCTTCCCACCATTGAGGGTCTCCTGCCACTTTGTAACTGCTACTTGCTTCTATGCCGGTTAGGATCCCATAAAGATTACTCAGCTTGAGTTAGGTCAAGTGACTTAGGGGTATCACGGCACATTCTCAAAAGACTTAAAATAAAGGCAAAAGCTATGATGCTCCGAAGAAAGAGCCCCCGCCAGCCCGGGGAGTCCGAGAGACTTCCAGGCAAAAGGCTCCAGGATCCTTCTGATGTGCGTAGGAGCTGCTTGGTCTCCAGATTAAACCACAGAAATGCGTGCCATCAATCTAGATTTCCCAAGACCTCCAGGCAGAAGTTCCCAGCGGTCTGCAGTGCCCGTCACGTTAACTGAGCCAGGCTAACTGGTGACATCTGGTAAAAGCTATCTACAAGCAATCTGGCCCAGAGTTTCACCAGGGGAGTCTGACTATAAAGTGCATCATAAATCATAAGTTAGTTGGTTATTTGGCCCAATGAACTTGAACTGGCCAAGACTCAAAGCCGGACATCCAGTGGTCTGTGGGAATAAGCACAGAGTTGCTCCAGCCAGCTGTTAAATGACCCTACGACACAGGTGCTTTGATTGCAAACAAAAGACACGTGATTCTGATTAACTGAAGCGAAGGAGAATTTACCAGGAGGGGTGTCACAAGGACGGCGAGAGAACCCGCAGTCGACAAGGCAGTTCCCAGACAAAAAATACATAAAACAGGCAGCTCGTGGAGGGAGTTCCGGCCAAGTTCTGGGTCCTTCTGTTCCTCTAGTCAAAATTCAGTTTCTGGGGAAGGGGCTAAACTCGAATCGTACACTTGCCCCCAGTCCAGGAAAGTGTGCGACTCTGAACCAGACCGGGTAAGAGAGAATTCCTGAAAAGAAAACTATTAGAAAGGCAAGATGCCTTCTGTGTTGTCAAAATTCAGCTATGTTCATTACAGCTTATACCCACCTGTGTAAGTGAGAAGTGTGGGGTGATTCGGGTAAAGTACTTGATGGCTGAGACAATGGCATAAATTCATTCCTCATGAAAAAACGCTTACACCCTCCCTCTGCCAGCAGCAGCGCACGACTAGTGTCATTTGAGGAGAATTTACACACTAGCTGATATGAAAAAGGGAACAAAAATAGCTACTGGTTGAAAATAGTTTTTTTCTTATAATAAAATTTACATATGACCATTATAGAAAATCTTGAAAGTGAAGAAAATTATAAGGAAAACAATTAAAATCACTTGTAATCTCCCCACAACAGAGGTAGATTCTCATAAACATTCTGTTATAGTTACTTCCATGTTTTACGTTGTTAAGATATTTTTATCTATGCATTTGTATAGTAATAAAAACATTAATTAATGCCTGTATTGGTACATAATTACGACGATGTAGTCTATTCAGTATTTGGAAGATTTTTGCCTTCTATTTTTTAACCTTGTTCTACAATAAACGTTTTCTTCAAATTTATTTATTATTCAAATTTTATTCAAATTTATTTATTATTTTTCCCCATGCATATATGTAATTTAAGAAATGTATATGTTGGATGGCTTTTAAAGAAAACCACGTAGAATAACAGTAGCTAAAAAACTATGAAGAGAAAAGTCAGCTCTGTGACCTCACGCACCCAGGGAGAGGGTGCCCGGAGGGGAAGTGACCGGAAATCAGCCCTGGAACTTGCTGGGAAGACAGGAGCGGGCATGAAATCAAATGATTTAGCAAGATGAGGGGAAAACCCCTAGAGTCAGAGTCAAAGAGCTGCCCAGCCCTTCCCTTCTGAGAAGGGAAACGTTAGTAACAGAACTCCAGATTCCCGCATCCGTTTAACTCGCATCTGGCCTCGGTCTCCCGCCTCATGCAGAACTGCTCTATTTTCTGGTGTCTCCATACCCTTCCCAGACCCATTAAGAATCTGTTTATAACCGTGGGAGCTTAGCTGGAGCCGCTGTGACTGTGGACTCTAAGAGGTGTCACAGTCCTGAGGAGGGGACTGGTGAGGGAGCTTCCAGCCATGACCACGTGACCACGGGAGAGGGAGTGCTCCCTCTCCTCCTGGCTTCCCGCTCAGGACTGTGCTTCATCCTGAAGTGGAGAACATGCCTGAAAGCTAAAGAACACGTTACCTGAGGTTTTGTGGGGTTTTTTTGCTACCATGAAATGATGAAAATGGGAATATATTTTTTACTACCCGTAATTTTCTACCTCCTTTAGTTTTTATTGCTACCTGACCTCTGACCCACTGATATTAGAGGTGGATAAATCACAGAATGTCATCTTGACGACCTTAATGAGATGAAATTATAAACTGTCTCAGGAGTGACTTTTTAAAAATTGTACCATATAGATAATATTGAATAACCAAATATTATTTGATCATACCAAAGGAGAGAAAAGCTTTTTTTTTTTACAAGATTTAAGCTCAATTTACCTAAAAGTTATATTTAAGAATTGACATCATGGTTTCCTACAAAAATTCCATGGTCTCTTCGTTTTACAAAGAAAATTACTCAGCTTCTTTTGTTTGTTAACAAAGTGATTTCCAGGCCCAAACATGAATTAGACTTGATATTGCAAACCCAGCCACTGGATTCTCATGGACCCTTTGGATACAATGACTCATTCAGGCTGGATCTGAACACTGGGTTGTGACACATTCATCATCTCGGGGCTTCCAGCCGGCACCTGCTGCTGAAAGGCTGCGATTTTTCCAGGCTTTGTGTTTGGGGTTCTGTGGGGCTCGCTCACGCTCCAGGCTTCGACTTGCCTTGAACAAGTGCTGCAGGCCCATTGGAGTCTCTTCCTATCTTCTGTCTGCTCTTGGCCAGGCCATCTCCTCCCGCTGCCCTACCGCGGCTCCAGGGCCCACTCACTGGCTCCCCTTGGAAGCCTGTTGGGCTTTCTCAGCTCCGTTCTCACCACAGAAGAGCCAAGGGGACTGCTACACGTTGAATGTTTGTGACCCCAACCCTCAAATTCATATGTTGAAATCCTAACTCCCAAGGTGATGATATCAGGACATCAGGCCTTTGGGAGGTGATTAGGCCATGAGGGTGGAGCCCTCATGAATGGGTTAGTGTCCTTGTACATAAAAGAGGCCCCAGCCTGACCATCAGTAAAGAAGCGAGTTCTCACCAAATACAGAGTCTGCCAGTGCCATGATCTTGGACTTCCAGCCTCCAGAACTGAGAGAAGTAAATATCTGTTGTTTATAAGCCATCCAGTTTATGGTATTTTTGTTGCAGCAGCCTGAGCAGACAAGGCAAGGACCAGGGAAAGCTAAGCCTGGCCCTCCTGCTCAGCTTGTTCATTCAGAGGCTCACACAGTTTCAAAGTGGGCCAGTGATTCCCATCCTCAAACCTAGACCCTCTCCTCCCATAGCACCTAATCTAAAAGAGGAAATATGGGGACATGTGAGTTTTACCCAGCCCCCCCCCTCCTTCTAATAATCCCCTGGTGGGGAAGGGTTGGACCAAGATTCCCGTATGAAAACTCCACAAACTGGCCAGACAGTCCTGCCTCTTGATATTTTAAAGAAGCTTGGTTTTTAGAAATTTCTCGGTCTTGCTTCCCACAGCCTGGCTTTCAAACCCTGTGGGTTACCAGAGAAGTTAAGAAAATCAGCTTTAAGGTTCAAGCCTCTCTAGGCAAACAGTTCTTAATGAAGGGACCACCACCCCCAGGGCGAATTTTGGAAAGTTGTGGGGTTATTTTTGGTTGCCGTGAAAATTGGGGAGCTGGAGGTTACTGACAGTGAGTAGGTGGGGGCCCAAGATGACCAACACCCTCCAATGAACGAGGCAGCCTCGCACTGAAAAACAAAATCTGTGTAGGTGAAAACTTTGTTGTTTGTAATTTTCTGAGCTTAACAACCTAACTCTAACAGTGTTTCTGCAATGCTTAAATATACATCATATGTTTAGGTTATACAGAACAATACACAATTTCAGGTAATGTAACTAACACATAAGAGAGGAAGATGACTCTTTGCCTTGTTTGAAACATTACTAAGACTTTTAAACTATTTCAAAAGGTCACCACCAGCAGTACTACTAGTTGCATCTAAGTCACACTGCTGAGTCTGCGTGGTTACCTGCCTTACCCGCAGCGGTGACAGAGGCACACGCATCCATGGTGTAGTTGTACACAAGCGTTATACTGCACGTTATTTCACCCTAAGTCAACTTCTCCTTCTCTCCTTTACATCTCAACTACAGCACTACTGTACCTTGCTCTTTAAAGAATGTAGTAGGTCCCTTATATTCGCTCTAAAGTTTTATTTGACTATAGTAAAGGGGGAATAAAAAAATACCTGTTACATAAAGAGGGTTGGCATCAGATAAGGTTAAGAACCACTGCTCTGAGCAGTCCCCATTCCCTCCTTTCTAGACTGAGTTCTTACAAGGTGCCAGGTGCTAAATGCTTTCCAGACTCGCTCTTCTTCAGTCTTCTTAACCTTTCTGTGAAGCAGGCATTATCATCTCCATTCTATAGATGATGGAAGTGAGCTTAGAGAATCTAAGCGAACTGGTAAGGGAAAAAGCCAGTATCCAAATCAAGTCCACCTGGCACAAGGCCTGCCATCTTAACCACTCCACGTATTTAATGAACGCAAAAAGAAAGAAAGAAAGAAAAGAAAGAAAGAAAGAAAGAAAGAAGAAAGAAAGGAAGGAAGAAAAAAGGTCCTCTTTCATAAATTTTACTTACTACCATATTTCTATTTACATAATTTAATAATCTATTCATTGAAAATATTTATTAGGCAATTAAAAGGAGCAGTAACAAACCCGCTGCAGACTCCTCCACAAATTGAGTTACCTAATCGCCTTACTTACCATCTCGCTCTGCTGCTTAACTTTCTCAGTGTTTTATGGGAAAACCACCAATCCTTCCAATATATGTTATTAGCTAACAATTTTATGGTGCAATATTTTTCTAGAGTCTTTCATCCAAGAAACCCAAGGTATACTTCAACAACATTAGTCCTACATGGAAAACAGCCCTACCCCCTAATTATAAAAAGTGACAGTGAGTACATTTCCATCCATACTGTCCCCTGAGAGAGGACTCAAATCATAGAGCTCTTAAAAAGTACTTATCCAGTTTCAGAAAAGGGTTTTTCTCAGAAGTTGTCTTGCACCTAGGTTGACAGGGAACTTCAGCTGATAAAAACAAGGATGAGGGTGACTGCTTTTTACAGCATTCCTAAGATAAGCTACCAAGCCACCACTGGAGGTACATGATTTCATTAGAACCTCATGGAAACCAACGAGTTAGGTTGTTAGCTCATCATTCAGATGAAAGCATAAGCGCTTCAAGGGGCCGTAAGTGTCCAGGAGTGTCCAGCAACAGAGTGTACAAGCTGGGATTTGAACGTAGCCATGTTCTATTACACTGGCTTCTACTCAACTTCACGAGTGTATGGATCTGGGGCCCCTGCAGGAATTCAGGCTTTAACCCCGCCGTTATTATATGTCGTAAAGGAGAGTTGGGGGACTTTGGATTGAACCTCCAGCTAAATTTGACTTAAGACCAGGAAGTTTAATTTCTAGGGAACCTTCCCATCGGCCTCTAAACAGATCAGAATTCAGCAAAATTTGGGCAGCTGAAGTGCCACTTCAGTGATGGGAACGTTTCTTGGGAAATCCAGCGGTGACAGGAAAGTTTGTGCATACTGTTTAACGAAATGCAACATGACGGGACGGGAAGTTCCCGGAGTCATTTTCCCCATCCTCCAGCACCCTCCCTGTGTTTGCTATTTTCTACTAGATTGGTCCCTTTTTCATAGGAGAGTCGTGTCACTGCTGAGAAAAACTTCAGAAGCATCCATGACGTCTATACTCTCACCACCTCCATGATCTGTTCTGGAGTGGCACCTCACAAAGTTAAATTGAGAACAAAAAAGGTAACTGTGAAAGCAGCAGCCACTGGGTGTCACTGATTTACCACGTGAACAGCCCTCATCCCCTGTTTCTACAGCAGGAGAAACCCTGGCCTTTTTAGTGGACTATTTCAAAACCCCTCGTGCTCCTGAGTACTACAGATAAATACAGAAGAGTTTTAAATGTTTAAAATGTGAATCTTGTGACATGGAGAAGGACAGTGATAATTATTCTCCTGTGCTTTTATAAATTATTCGTAACTGTCATCACAGTCCCATTTTAGAGATGGACACACTAAAGCAAAGCAAACTAAGACCAAGGAGAGCAGAGAACACACTGCTGAACTTTTTAAAGTCATAATTTATAATAAAATAATTTTTTAAATTTATTTTAAGATAATTCTCTAAAGCCAATGACACAGTACCCATTACTTTTTCTTTGCCCTACCTCCTAAATCTATATCAAGAAGAGAAAAAAATCATTTCAGAACATTCGAGAACTTCAGGATTCATATTATGTCCCAAGCCCCTATTAAAACATGATGTTAGGAGCTATCACCTATCAGCTGTCTATTCTGATCCCAGGACATCCAAAGCTGTAACTCATTTAATTTTCACCACAAAACAGTATGTAGGTTATCATTATCCCCAGGTAAAACAAACTGAAGATCAGGGAGCTAAGTAACTTGTGTAAGATCACAAAGGAAATAAAGTGAAGATGAAGATTTAAACCCACATTTTTGGCCCCCAAAGATATGCCCCATTCTGTTATCCCAGACTGTATCTCTATAGAAATGCTATCTTTTGGATACATCCCTTTCAAAACCATTTCACGTTGCATACAACCTTTGGTTAACTAAAGGGTAGGCGATAAAACTATTAAATCCGTGACGATTGTGTCTTTTGTGTTTTAGGATCATTTCCCAGGTAATTCCACTTGCCAAGGGAATCGATGACAGTCTCTCATCCCACAAAGATTAGGAATTTCCTCCAAACTCCTCAAGATGACATTCTAGTTTGGGATTTGGTTTCTCCAGATCTTCCACTATCTAAGCAGACTGACTCTTATTCTTTCCATAGTGGATGTGTTTCTGCTCTCATCTTTTGGCTTAAAAAACACTCATCCTTCTGGAGAAATATAATTCTCCTTATTTAAGATGAAGAATGATAGAGAGCTTTGGGATTATTTATCTTCCAAATAAGTGAGCAATAGTCCAGAAAAGCTATACACTATAGAGAGCTTCCTGATTTGTCCTTGCCAACCCAATTAAGCTCAGAGATGGAGGCTTTCTCTAGGGGAGATAAAATGGTGTCTACATTAGCTCCTCCCAAGTTCCTGCTTTACAAAGAGGTCAGCTTTCTAGTTGGTGACCTTCTGGCTTCTCACCTCCCTGAATCACATCTCGGCTGTGTATTTTTCCTTCCTTTAAACCAAAGTCAAAACACTGTGATACCTTTGCTCTCCAGTTTTTCATTCCAAACCCTTGGGTTTCTTTTCATACCTGGTTATGGTGGTAATTTCTCAAGAGACACCATGTAGTCTGGCAAATAAACTCATTATTTCATGTTTTCAAGAAGAATTCGATTCTAAAGTACAACTCTGTTTCTCTTTCTATTCTTCCTTTTAAGAAAATATTTTTCTTGTCATGCTCAGCAAACTCAGAGATCTGGGATGAAAGGAATCTCTTTTTGTCTCTTCTCCCCCTAATTATTGCTTCTCTCCTGCTCCTTCAACATAATTTTCTGGAAAATAACATCAAAATACACTGGGAAAACTCATAGAAAACTCAAGCTTCTTCTCTTGATGTCCATTTCCAAAAGAGAGATGAAATTTTAAAAATATACAGTACATGCAATCTAGCTAAAAATTGATCCCCTTTATTAAAAATAATATTCCAAAATTTTATCTTAATGACTAGATTTTCTACAGTAAAAAAAAAATTCCCACAAATAACATGAATTTTTGAATACGGCTGTCTCTGCTGCCCACCAAACACTGCTGCTGGTGAGAATACAGGTGTGGACGGTTAGGAAGTGTGGGAAAGGATTGTGACACAGTTGTGCAATATCACACACTACATCATCTGTATAAATGGAGAGACACATTTGGTTTTTGCCCAAACCTTTTAATAGGAACATCTCCCACCCTGATCCATCTTCAAGTTACCTGGCCTGGCCTAAGCGCCTGCTGCTCCCACCCCATCAACCATCTCCACTTCATTAACCTTTGCAAAGCACTGTCCTTACTCCAGACTGAGATGCTCTACACTATTTGTCACTTTGTTCACCTGGCACACATGTACTAAATGACCACTCTACTGCAGGTGCTGATTTCATATTTTTACTAATGGGGAATGCAACAACTTCTTCAGTCACTGCTTCTAATGGCACAACTAGTGAAGGAACTGGTCCAAAGTGGCATAACCAAGAATGGACCAAGAAAGAATTCAGAGGAAAACTGAAGTTTTGAACCAACACAGGATAACAGCTCTGAGGTTAGGAGGGTTTTTCCTCTCCCATTGCTGTTCTTTCATTTCTTCATCTAACAAGTTTCCTAAAGGACAGCTACATAGAAAATAAACTAGAAAAAAAGTACCCTAAGCTAGTTGATATTCTAAAAGATAAGGCATTAATACAGATGAAATGGCTGTTTTGTATTCTTAAAATTAATGAATAGTGCATAAAATCTGACATGGTACCTCTGCATTTATAGCTATATGATTTTTTTCCTTCCTTTGACGATATATTTTAGCTGTGGGTCATTACAAAGATCAAAGCAATTATTTTATTCAGGGAAACTCACTTTAGAAAAATGTGTTAATTTGGAGAACACGCCTCCTGAAAATAAGCAGCAGGCCTCTTCAGCCTCCCAGGGTGAGGCCAGGATTAGGACAGTAAGGGAAATAACTCAATACTAGTTTTGGCGAGTGCTACCATCAAAATTCTCTCACTTTCACAATCCACATTAACAATTTAGAAGGTGAAAGTTTCCCAAAGCTGCGGACCCCATAAGACATTGTCTGTAGAGGAAAAATTCTAAACTCTGTCTACGTAAAGAGAATTAATGAAAAGCAGAACATATAATTTAAAGGACATATTAGAAAAACTGGGTAGAGGTGAAAAGCATCCTCTGTCCCTATTACAACATTATTGCCATCATCTCACGTTCCAATAATCTGGAGGGAAACATTTCCTGCTGACGGTACACGCTGCCCTCAGAGAGCAGCTTGTATCCTCATGACACTGTAAAGATGATGATGGAATCAAGGTGTTCAGTCCATGGGTGGTTCACATCGGAACATAACCCTGCTCAGCTCCTCCAGCACAGCGCGTCACTGTCTCATACAGGTGTAGAACATGAGGCCAGAACGACTACCGCCAGCTAACTCTCACCATCCGGCTAACTCCTCCTTGCCTCCTTACCACTGCTCAAGAGTTTAAGCAGTTCAAGCAATCCATCCCCATCCCACCAGACCTCCCTCTCCCAGCACCGCTTTGGCTCAGGGAGGGGAGAAATGACAGACGTTCCTGGTTCTTGCTGAGGGCTGCTGTTCCTTAAAATGCCATGATCTCGTGAGAGCAGAGCCACGGTAGCGTCTGCAGCTGGTGTGCACCCATTCTTCCTGCCTTAGCTTGCACAGCCCGCTGGAGAAGCCCCGACCCCTGCTGATGGAACAAGGCCTTTTTCTCTCCGTAAAGCACGGAGTCAAAGAAATCGATTATAACTTCACTAACGAGAGGAATAATATAGAGGTACTGTCAACTAGTAAATCTCAGACTTATTGAATTGCTCACTTTGTAAGTAATGTGAATGTCTAATCACTATGCTATACATCTGAAACTAATATAATATTGTATGTCAACTATAACTGAACATTTTAACAATTAAATAAAATAACTACTCCACAGATGTACGGTCAATCCCAGATGTACGTAATAAACTCGGTATTTGACTGTGCTTTAGACATTACAGTCTCACAAAGGTGACTTAGCCACTCGTGAGACTGATTTCATAAAACGGCCAAACTACTGTTGTCCAGATGTATTTTGTCTTCTTCCATCTCACCGTGAATTATTTAAAATAGCATACTCCACAGAATATGGTCCACATTTAAATTAAGTTCACCAGAATAACATGCTCAGTGTACCAATTTCCATTGAATAGAAATATTTTTATAACTAGGAAGCTATGCACAAGAATATTTCTAAAAACTCATTTTATCCCAGAAGAAATTAATCTTTGCGCAAAAATGCCATGCAAATGTTTATTTGCAAAGAATTCTAAGCATGTCTCTAGAAAACCACATTCAGCAACAAACTAGTTGGGCTGTTTAAAGAGTCTCTACCAGATTGGTGGTTCTTTCATGTTGTTTTTATTACTTTTGCAGAACTGTATTGTGTACAAAAGATCAACACGACTTTTGACTGAACAGGGAAGTGTCATTTTAAAGAGTATTTAGTAAGATCAATTCTTCTAATAGCTAAAATACCTACAGGGACAAATTTCCTAGAAAAATAAATGGAGCAAATAGGGAAAGCAGAACATTCAGATAATAGCATCTAAAACCTAGATGGTCACCTCTGCCCTCTGTGAATTACTGGCCAAAACAGTCATTTATGTGCCCTCCTAGAGGTGTCTGATTTCACAACACTGGCATATAAGTTTCTGAATCTTCTCTGGGGAAATTTTAAGCAAGACTTAGAAGTATGCCCTAGGTCTTTGAGGCTACCCATGTCACTTTGCTTGGCTCCACCCTAATCTCTATTTGTTCAATGACCTTGTAAATATTATAAAAGCCACCGATCCCACCAACACATCCACGTGTACCCAACCCATTTACATATAAATTTGTACTTTTGTACTTATGTTAGACTTTGCTCTATTTTGATTGTGCTGTATTGTGATATCATATAGATCGATGTCTCCGCTAAAGAGAGTGAATATTTCTGTGGTAATTATCTAGGGAAGAGGAAAGTCCTTAGACAGAAAACTGGACCTTGGAAGACAAACTTTAAGTTCATTCATTCTTTCATCCAATGAATATTCATTGAGTGGTTACTACACACCTGGCAGCGCTCTCCAGCTTGAATCACTGCCGAAAACAGAGGCTGTAGGGAAGGCAAACTTTCACCTTTACCCTCATAGGGTTCTTCTGGCTGGGTCTGAGAAGTAAATTAATGAGACAGATCAATAGCAGAAAGCATATGAATTTCTTTAATACAAGTTTTATTTTATTACAAGACATGGGGGCCTTGGTAAGGAATGAAGACCCAAAGAAATGGTAGAACTGATCACTTTTTAGTTGTAGGTTGAACAAAGACGCAGTTGTGGAAAAGAGACTAAATTATGTGGGGAGGCTAAAGGAAGATAAGAATTATTTTAACAAGGTCTGTTTTTATTGAATTCTCTCAGCCTCAACTTTCTGTGATGACAAGAATACTACCTTCCTTCTGGCATAGACAGGACATCTTTCATACAGGAATTTCATGTTCTAGTTTTAAGAAAAAGAATGAAGGTCGGAGTGGTTTTTGGGTATTTGTTGCTTTTCAAGTGTCTTTAACTCAAAAATATTCAACATGCCAGAGTGGCGTATTTGGGAGTGGCACGTTCTGAAGTCCTTCAAGATTATGTATCCAGCACCCACTCAGTGTTTCCATTTGGCCACATAAAAGGCATCTCCAGTTCAATGTGTTCGTAACTAAATGCCTCACCTTCTGATGCCCCAACGTGCCCCACTAACTGCTCCCCCATGTCAGCTGACGGCAACTCTGTTTCCAGTTGCTCAAACCAGAAGACCTGATTCATCTCTTCTTCTCACACTCTGTATTTTATCCACCAGCAGATCCTGCTGGCTCTGCCTTCACTATATATCCAGAGTCTGGCCCTTTCCCACCACTTCCACTGCTCATCACCCTGGTAGAATCCATGAATGTTGCAACTGCATTATTGCAACACCCTCCACACTAGGCCTCAGATTTCATCTTGCCTCCCTATAGTCTGTTCTCAGAACAACAATCCAGAAGGTTCTGACAAAATTTAAGTTCAAGTCATGCCACACCTTTGCTCAAAAGCCTCCAGGGACTTACATTTCACTCAGGAAAAGCCAACATTCTCACTACGGCTCCTAAGGCGCCTCTGACCATGACCACGTGCTTCTCATTACCTTTCTGACACCATCCATATCCTCTGCTCCTAGCTCACTCTTCTCCAGTCACACTGGCTTCTGCACGTGTCCTCTGATCAGCTGGGCATGTACCAACTTAAGCTCTAGGTGCTGGTTCTTCCCTCTGCCTGGAAAACTGCCCCCACCTCATGTATTCATATGGTTAATTCCTACCTTGTTCCAATCTTGTCTCAGATTTCACCTTATCTCCAAGGCCTCTCCACAATACTTTGTCCTGCAAGGACAGCTCACCCCAAACACACAAACTCCTTGCTGGCATTTCCAATCTCGCTTTACCTGTTCTGTTCTGTTTTTTCTTTTCATGGCACTTACTTCAACCTAACCAAAATTATTTATTATGTTTTATCACTGTCTGTTTGTTGCTTGATGGCAGTGTTTTGTTTTATTTTTGTCCCTTTGGTTTCTGATGTGTTCCAAGCATCTGGCATAGGGGGTGCTCAGTGAATAATTGTTCAAGGAAGGAATGTGAGCAAAACAGATGTGATCTCTGCTGTCAAGGTTACAGTCAACAGGAGCAACAACTCTTATCTCTCTAGTCCAGGAACCGGGCTGCACAGCAGAGGTGAGCAGCAGTCCAGAGAGTGAAGTTTCATTCATATTCGCAGCCGCTCCCCAGCGTTAGCATCACCGCCTCAGCTCCACCTCAGGTCATCGGACGTTACATTCTTATAGGAGCCCTGGTCTCTGGTACCAAAAAGGTTGGGGACCACTGCTCTAGGCTTCCTTTTGTGGTCAGGACCCCGATGAGTCTAGATGGGTCTGAAGGTGCCATAAATATTTTATTTGAAGGACATGTCCTAATTCCAAATTTTATGAAGAGATAGTATGTATAGCTCATATTTAGGCATTCGTGCACACTATGCTTATTAAGTATGCACTCTTTATCAGACATCAGATACACTATTATTGAACTGTTAAGTTTGTCTTGCCTTAGGAACCCTGGAAACCCCTTGAATTTAAACTGTTAAAATTACATTGATTTCAACCCAATTTATAAAATTATGTGTTAAAATTATGTCTTCCACCCCAACTTAGCTTCTGACACCTTCCAGCTCCAATGCTATTCAAGTGCAAAATTTCTCATTATGAACAGTGGCTATTTTCAATTGGCTTTCGACATGGGGCAATGACACTTTCAGAGCTCACCCTTAGAAAATTGTAAAATGTATGAAACCTCACCCTTAGAAAATTGTAAAATGTATGAAAAATATCAGCCTAAAGGCAAAATCATTCAGCAATTTAAAAGCGAAAGCAGAAATCTGCTAGAGAAAGTAATCTTTTATCTTAAGCCCTGGTTTTCCTTCTGAAGAGAGGAGTATATGTGGTTAATTTTTCTAAAGGACTTTTCTATTTTGTTTTACAAATAAAATATGAGCTAATTAAGCCTAGAAGTCAAGGATTTCACCAAAAGGGATATGTTGAGGCCATTCCCCATCAGGAATTTATTTCATTGCTCTCACAGCTTTAAGCTGTGAGAAACAGAAAAGCCCCAGGTGAACACAAACCTTCCGAGGCATTCACAGTATCGCTGGGCACAGGGATCTAGCCAAACACCCCTTTACCCCAGATACGTGCATTCACAAGAAGGACCTCCGCAGAGTAAAAATGAGACGTTTCTAATTAAACCAAAGCCAGATTCTCACTTTCTGGGAAGTCAGCTGAACCAAACAAGTTTTCGTTGGTTGAAATTACTTTAAATTATTTTAGAAAACATCAAAAATAAATTACATTTTCCTCCTTGCATGTATTTTTCCAGTTCCTTTTAAAAACAAAATGTTCATTTGAGTCCATGACAGCTAAAATAGAAATGTCTTTGGCATAAACTCAGCTTTCTAGCCTGCAGGCAAAATACAAAATTATTGAATTGGAATGGACCAAAAAATGGATGATAAAACTTGTCCATGAAACTTCAACTAATAACAAACATCTGCCCCATGACACGCACTGTAAATCATAACACGTGACAGGGGATGGATGTGTCACTGTCCTGGGCAGCAGGTTTTGGTGCCTCTAAGGCAGTCGGCCAAGTTCACCTAGCCTTTCGGTTGTGGCCTCGGACGGAACTGAAAAGGTTGGAAACGACCTTTTCAAACTAGGAATTGCTTGGGAAGTCAATCATCTGGTGTTTTGGTGTCAGCTGGTCTTCCTTTAAAATTTTAAGTTGTGATATTTAACATGGCCAAACACAAATTCCAGATATTTTCTTCTTCGTTACCGCTTATTATTTCCTAAAAGTTACGCCATTTAGGTATTTTTGCCTCTATTTCTCTTTCACTCAATAGTCAGAGAGATAAGTAATTTTCAATGAGGCAAATAGTTAGAAGCTGAAGGGACCTTATCTATGGCTAGAACAGGTCACAGGTCCTTCCTTTTTTTCTGGCTTCGTTTTACAATAATCTATTGAAGCTAAGACACCATTCATTGATTGTGAGATGCACGCTTTTATGTACCAATATGGAAAAAAAATTTAAAAACTTGCAATCAATCTGTAATACAACCCCTTAAGGATAGTCCTCCTGGAAGCCTGGGTGGGCCACACAGACTTCATTGCCCAAACATTTCTTTTATCTATTCAAATTATCTGGCATTTTCTCTTGCATTCTATTGCATGGCTTGGCCTATAACAGGAATTCTTTTGCACTTATCTCAGTAACAAAATGTAACAAAGCCTCACAGACCTGTAGGATTTTCCGTTTTAGGTCCTCTAAAGCACTTGGTTACTCCTTCCAAGAAAAAGAGGAATTGCAGTCATTTCCCCAACAAAGAACATTTGCTTCACTAGCATCAAATTCATGGCCAGCTGCTGTCTTTCTGCATGTACGGTCACCTCTCCTGTCAAGGCTGCTTGAGACAGCGATTACACTCAACGTCCACCTTTCCAACACGGCACATAAACTCAACCAACAGGACCACAATGTGAACAGTTCTAACCCAGTTTGTATGACACTGAGCACCTCACCATGCCTACTGCCAGGCTGATGGCAATTCTGCATTGTCTCTCAATCTCAGAGATGCTAAAATATGAGGGAAAAAAAGGTGCACCTTAGAATCAGCGAAATGTAATATTATCTTTTCACAAACTGTTCAGGGATGGCAAACTCAAATGCCCGTGGGGCCTATTAAATCATGTACATTAAGTCCAGCCGTATTTAAGAAACATGTGCCCTCTATGTCAAATAGTTCCTGTCTCATTTTTAATAGAGATGTGGATACAGAGGAATATTGTACACCATAGGGAAAGAACCAGGCTACATGACTGGAATGGGAGCAAACTAAGGAACACATGTCTTATCTAAAGGGGGTAGGTCCCACCCAGCTCAGGTCAAATGTTACCTTGTCAGAAACCCATACGATTTTGGAAACAGTATTGCTCAATCTTCTGGGTTTTTTTTTTTTTTTTTAAAAGAGAAGCTGAGAATCTGTATTTTTATGTGTAATTTCTTAAATTTTAAGTTTTGGCAATAATTCAAAAATTTCAAAACATCAGGCATGCCACACAAAGTGTGGCTCATTTGGTTTATAGCTCACCAATTTGTGGACTATGCAAGATACACCCAACGTAAGTCAGCCATGTTATAAACACGGCCATCTGTCTTACAGGTAGATTTCACAAAGAAAAGAAGAGAAGAGAAGAGAAAGAGAAGAGAAGAAGAGAAGAGAAGAGAAGAGAAGAGAAGAGAGAGAAGAGAAAAAGAAAAGAAAAAGAAAAGGATCAGCATGACCAGAAAGGTAATCCTATCATCTTAACATCTTTGCCCATGAAACATCAGGGCATATTAGGTACCAGAAGAAAAATGACCCAGAAAGTTTTTTCAGTCAGTTCATTTTGAATATTTTTCTTATAATTGTATGTGTAATAGAAATAACTCATTAGAAGGATTTGAAGGCTTGGAACTGGGAACAAGGAGTTTTTCAGAAAGTAAAAATGATGTTCTTTGGCCTCAAGGATTTCTTTAAGGACAAGAATTACTGTTCTGGGTCCTAGCCTTGCTTGGTGCTCCTTGACCCACAGTGTCTCACTAAACTAGCAGACGTGCTGTTCCGAGCCTCCCAGCTCTTTTTTTTTTTTTTTTTTTTGCTCCCTCGGAGAAGGGTGATGGGAGAATAAAGATTAGAAACTCTAAGCGTGGCTCAGCCCATTTCATTCATCTCTGGTTTAAGGTTTGGAGTCAGCCAAGATGCTGAATCCTAAGTGTACCTACTCTCATAATGGAATTCAAGGCAATGCAAGGTCCTTCATGCATACTTGATTTTCTGAGTCTCAATTCTCCCATCTGTAAAATGAGCAGGCAGATTAAACAGTACTTTCAAACTGTGTCCTGAAACTTAGGAACTAAGATACTGCGCTTAAGGAGAGGGATCTAGTTTTATACAATTTGTATTTGATCTTAGAGGTAAGGCTTCCATTTAGGTGATATAAATGATCTACAACGAGACCTTTTCGGCTTCACACTTTGATTATAAAACTTCCCCAACTTGCATGTATGTTTCAGTAGTGTTCTTATGAAATAAAATGCAAAAACATATTTAGATTAAATAATAACACCAGCTTTTACCCAAAATATGAGTTGATATGAAAATTCTGGTAAGATCGCGTATGCAAAGGCGCAACTACCTATGATTTTTCTCTTTTAAATAAAGCTTCCTTTTTTTCTCCCCACATTTTACAAGAAATGCCAGAAAAGGGCATGAGTTTGGCGAAAGCATCTCACACCAGGACAAAGGAGACCTTGCGTCTGTTCGCTGTCAAACATGAGCTCCCTGATCAGGTTTGTGCCCAAGGTAGCCCCCCTTATCTCTGGGAGTCAAACATGGGCTCCTTGATTGGGTTTGTACACACAGTATCCCCCTTTTCCCTGGGGGATATATTCCAAGATCCCCAGTGCACACCTGAGACCTCAGAGAGTACTGAACCCTACATACATTGGTTTTACCTAGCCACGCACAGCTATGATAAAGTTTAATTTATAAACTAGGCACAGTAGGAGATTAACAACAATAATAAAATGGAACAGTTTTAACAACACACTGTGCTGACAGTTATATGAGTGTGATCTCCCTTTCAAAATATCTTATCGTACAGTACTCACCTTTTCATTAAAGGAAGCACTTTACGGCTTCTCTTTGACTTATCTGATTTGCCAGCATCACTGTTCTTGCACTTTGGGATCATTACTAAGTAAATAAGGGTTACTTGAACCTAAGCACTGTGATGCTGCATCTGATAACCAAGTGACTCTGATAACCAAGATAGCTACTGGTGACCACCTAGCGGGGAGCATCTACAGCAAGGAGACGCTGGACAACGGGCTGATTCACGTCGGTGGTGGCTACAGCACACATCGCAAGAGTTCATCACATTGCTCAGAACTATGCGTAATTTAAAACGTGTGATTGTTTAGTTCTGGAGTTTTCCACTCAATATTTTCAAACCACGGTTGACTATGGGTAACTGAAACCTCAGATAAGTGAGGATTACAGGACACCTGAAGAGAGCTGAGGACATTTTCAGCATAGAAAGGCTCTGGACCACTTTCTTCAGGAAATGCAGGAAATAGCTTAAAATAAACTCCACTATGCAGGCCAGGCGTAAATCTAACTATTCCTTACACACACTCAGTGACTGCCCACCTCCTCCTGCTTGTGTCTGGAATGCCCTCGGCCGTTCGTCTGCACCTCTAAGTCCAGGTCATACACAGCCTGGACCGTGATTCCATTTCCGGTCTCTGTTCTCCCAGCTCCTTCCCACCGCCCAGCACCTATTATCTTTTATAATTACCACAAATGGCTAGTTTGTGACTCCATTAAGACATACATATGTATAACTTATCCCACGTCCTGAAGTTAAGGACCTATTGCTCTTTCGTATCCCTGGTTTCTTGCACAATATGTAAGTAGATAATCAATATATCTGTTGAAGGATTAGGTATATTAACTGAATAACAAAAGTTATGAGCAACAACTACTATGTAATATGGATTCAAAAGCACTTTTGAGGAAAAAAAAATAGAACAGCCTAATTGATCATATAGTAGTATGAGAGTAGGTTGGATCAAGAAAACAGTACAGCAGTGAGGGAAGAAAAGAAGGGGCTGTATGATACTCAAGTTCAATGTTATAGAAAAATATAAAAAGAGAAGGAAAGATTTCACAATAATATTTAGGATGATTCGATTCATAGCAATATTTTTCTCTACTTCAAAATGTTCATAATGAGGCTTATGTCACTTTAATAATGAAAAAAATGAGACACATACTCTGAGTTTCTATGCCCAAAGGAATTTTGTTATAACATGAATTTGAGGTCTACATAATTACCATCTTTTAGAAGAAACCATTTTTGAGCAAACATCCCTTTTCAGTGGGAACAGACGACAAAGACAAGTAGAGAGCCTCTCCTGGGGGCTCCATCGCGGGCCTTCTTTTTAACAGATTCCGTTCCCCGGGGAACGCTGTGGCAGCGACACGCCTGCGTCTTGCTACCAAAGAAAATTTCATGAGCAAATTGAACCAATTTGTTTCCGAGTATATACTTATCCCATTAAGAGCCCAGAAAGTGAAAAAACATGGTACTTATCCTAGAGGTCTCTAAATATTTTCACGTTTTAAGCCATGGGCTGAATCATGTCCTGAAAGATCCAATTTCGTAAAAGCAACAAAGTCTACTACTAACCTGATGAAAACCCAGAACATTTTGTCCTCCGGCAAGTGACTGACCTGGAGCTGGATGACAAGACACTAGACAGTATTTCCAGGGATGGAGGAGCAGGTCTACTCCCAGTCCAGCTTTAAAACTGTGTGTGTGCGTGCGCGCATGTGTGGTGCATGCGTGTGCGTGTGTGTGTTAAGAGCGGATACTATTCCAAAGACAGAAAAAAAAAAGGTGGGATATTTTATGTTTTTGTTTCCATAAGGACCTGGATACTTCAAAAGACTTGCCTAGAGGAAGTGTATAAAATCACATGTCTGCAGTTTGAAATATTCCAAACCATTCCAAATTCCTTTTCTTACCTCAATTCCATTACTGCCTAAGTAACAACAACAACAACAAAGCCTAATTAATCAATATGAAATTCCAACTGAATGTCTCTCACCGCTCTTCGATGTGTGATATAGTCTCATACAATTAGATATTCTTACAACAGTGCTCTGGTATTCCCGCAAACAATTTCATCCTCCTGATTAAAAGAACAGCTTTTTCCAAATCCTTCCCCTTTTTCTTACTTTTTCCTGGCTACAATGCTGATGTGAAAGGCAGAGCCACAGCAGCCAAATTGTAAATATGAGGGAATACCAAGAGAGATGCAGAAATCTTTAAACTAACATTGTTAAGGTGCTGAAATATAACCCCAAACCACCCACATTCAGATTCTTATTATTTAAGTTAATGTGGTTGGATCTATCTGTAGTAACAACAATTTTATCTCTTATAACCTGTTTATAGCCAACCTCCGCATGGTTTATTCCTTCATTTGTTTTTTTTCTTTGTCCAACTCTCTCTCCATTATTCTTAGATCCGTATGTGAAAATATGTCTATTTTGCAGATATATCTATGGCACATATTCTATTAAACCAGTGTTTGCTAGTATATGTGTCTCAGAGCACACGTTTGATGATATACTCTGCTAAAAAAAAAAAAAAAAAAAAAGGATGGGGGCAAAGAATAGGGAGATTTTGTGACCGAATATATCTGGAAAATATTGAATACTCTGTTCCTTTCTAGAACTTCACAATACACATGAAACTACTACAGATTTTGAAAGGAACAAATATAATAGATAAATTGGCGTAACATTCAGACGCGTGCCAATCTTACTGACCACTGAATTAAGTTCTCAAGCAGTCCTTCTGTTTACTGTCCACCTCTCAGAGTTAGGCTTCAGAGGGCCACATGTGAGAAACACTAGACTATATTTATCCACAATTATTTTAATATTTTTTTTATATTTTCTTATTTGTAAGTGACCACATGTTCTGATAAATTTTAGAGAAACTCTAGGATTTCAAATCAACAGAATATGGACACATACCAAACAAAGATAGGTAGTAAGAAAAGTTATGGTTCCTTCTGGCTAGTTATAAATTCCCCATTTTCTTTGGCTAGTAGACACGGCCCCTGATACCAGCAGCAATGGTAACTTGTATGTGTGTTTCTGGATAGAAAAATCCTTTCCAGATAAAATGCTTGCAATACGATCCCTTGATTCATCTTTCTGCTCCTGTCTATAAGGACAATTGCTGTGATTCTATGAAACAAACAATTCTTGCTAATCTATGATATATTTGGATTGTCACCTCTTCTTAAGATCCTTCTTTACCTTTAATGTCAAACTCGCTTTCCCTCTGGGGTTTGTTCTCTCAGCAGAGGCATTTGATGTGCCTCCGAGGACTCGTAGGTTGTACTCACCACCCCCGGCATCCTTTTCCAACTTACTTGCTCTGTGCCATGAACTCAGCTGTAGCTATCAGGGTGTGTGCATTTTTCCCCTTTGCTCTCTTCATATTGTCTCAACTTTTGAGCCAGAGTAATTTAAGCTCTGGGGTCTTGTCGGGTTTTGCAACCATGAGCAGCCTCACAAAGTCTAGGCGTTTTGCCAGAAATCTAAACTTTGCTGAACTATGTTAAAAGGTTAAGCATTTCACAGAGTTTGGGTTCCCCCGCCCCCATGGCACTCCCAGATTCTGCCTTGTTCTTAAATGTCGGTTTTATCAAGAAATGGAATAACTAATAATGTGCTGGATAGAACATTTTCAACCATCACCCTGTAACCATAGTAGAGCTGAAAACCCCCAAACAAATGTTAATCACACTTCTCCCAATCAAAAGAGCTGAGGACACAGAGTCAATTTAGACTGTTTTAAGATGAAACGCTAGAAGCCTTCCATAAAATAAAACTTTTCAAATGAAGCTCTTATCCATTGCTTGTAATGATAATAAAATTTCTACTTTAACAAACAAATGCTCTCCTAAAATGAACATCAGTGAATAAAAATAAATCACAACCTCCCAAGTCTGGAGGGAAATATAAAATACTAACTTCTAGGTCCTTAGTTTTGAAAGCTTCTTCGTGGTTACTTCCTGGGACACAGGATGCCTGTTTACTCTTGGCCAGGATGCTTTCGGCCAAGCCCATCGTCAACAGGAACATTCAAGGGAAAGGAATTAAAAAGTAGGAATCACCCTTGTTTCACCCCAGTTCCCCATCTGAGACAAGTGCTGTCAGCATCTCTGTTAAAAATGTTTCCCCAGTTTGCTATTTTCTCCATCTCCACTCCCACCACCCAGTCCCAGCAACCACCCTCTTTCCTGGTCTCTCACAGCGGTCTCCTACTTGGCCTCCTGCCTTCTTCTCTGCCTCCATTCTCCCCAGCAGTCAGGCCTTAGAAAAAAACGCAGCTTCTTATCCTGCTTTAGAAGGCCCTTCTTTAACCTCTTCCTCTTCAACTACCTCTTCCTTTCCCACCACATTCCTGCCACTTGGGGCCTTCTTTCTTTCCTGCAAACACACCAAGTTTATACCTGGGCCATGTGGGCCTGCCTTCCCCCATCTGTGTAGTGCTGGATACTCCTTGTCATCAGTTTTAAGCTTAAGTGTCGTCTGCCTAGGACAGACTTCCACAGCCACACAGTCAAAATACCCTCCTCCCCAAAATGTTAGGTATTCTCTATCAGATACCCTTTTTAGGTACACAACATGGCACTTTCTCTAACTGGTATTTATTTTCCCTATTGATTATCTGTGTTCTGATTTTCTCAACTAGAAATCTACTACGTTACTGCTGTATATCCAGCACCTATGATAGTGCTTGGAACATAGGAAGAACCAATTGAGCATGTACTGAATGAGCACATGAGCAGGACGAGAACTGAAAACCGGTGTTTAGCTCCGTCCTGTGCTCCAGCCATGGAAAGGTGCAACGAGATGAGTTAGCAGGTACTTTTGAGTAAGAGTGTGTCAGGGATTGGACATCCTGATAGACGAACTGGGTTGTGCCATGAGCCTTTAAGAACTAACCCAGAGGAAATATAGTTACTGACATAAATAGAAAATGCTGTTTGACTTCACTTGTGGGGACATGAACTTCTCCAGGTGGCTGTTAGTGTCTTGGACATGTTCAGTATAGTCGAAGCTACTACTTGTCAAGGCAACCTTCGGATAAGAAATTTCCCTAAGCAAAGAATGAATAATTTTGACTTGATATATTAAGGTAAATCACTGAGGATTTTCTGCTAGATAGTTACAACTTATAAGGAGTTTACCAATACTGTTAAGTAATACTGTCTTCACTTCTCAGCAAACAGCGTACTTAGATGACTCATCCACAGGTTGAAAGTTACATCTGTGACCAAAGATCAGAGCCAATGTTGGTCACTGGAGAAGTGCTTAACCCATCTGGTTTCTCAGCTGGCTTTTATGTGGAGCCAGGATTAACAAGGGAAAGCAAGACCAGAATGGAGTGTGAGGTTTGAGCACTGTGGAGAGGCTGTCCCTGGGGCTTTGACCTGCAGTTGGTCAGCAGCCCTGGGGGCGGGCTTGTTCCGGTCTAAAGCAGTTTTGATGCCATGATCATTCAATGGGATAGAAAGAAAATGGTAGAAGAAGCTGGGTGAGGACGCACACCAAAATGTGCCATGAAGACGAAATGTAAGGATCATGATAAGGTCACTTCTGAAAGACCGCAGATAATGGCAAATTTATTGCTAGGGGGAAAAAAGCAAGGAAGTCAACTTAATTTCATAAATAATAGAGCTTATAGAATGCCAATGCTGGGTATTTATCCAAAGGAAACGGAAACAGGATAGTGAAGAGATGTCTGCACACCCATGTTCACTGCAACATTATTCACAACACAAGAACAGAAATAACCTGAGTGCTCATCAAAGGATGAACGGATAAAGGAAGATGTGGTACATGCACATACAATGAATATCATTTAGCCATGAGAAAGAAGGAAACCCTGTTGTTAGTGACAGCATGGATGGATCCTGAAGGTCTTATGCTAAGTGAGATAAGTTGGACAGAGAAAAAAAATACTGTATACTGTATGATCTCACTGGTATGTGGAGTGTAAAAAAAAGTCAAATTCGTAAAAACAAAGAGTAAAATGGTCACCAGGAACTGGGAGTGGGGGAGTAGGAGAAATGCTGTTTAAAGGCACAAATTTGCAGTAGATAAATAAGCCCTGGAGATCTAATGCACAGAACGGTAAAATAAACAATATTGTGTTATAATCATCAAACTTGCTAAGAGACCACATCTTAATTATACAAGCAGACAGTGATCGAAGCAGTGGTATCAAGTAAAGACAAGGAAAGAAACTTCTAGAGAGAACTTTAAAATAGTACCTAAGCAATGTCTTCTCCCAATTTCCCCATCCTCATTGTCTCTATAACATTCCCTCCAAAATAAGATCGTTTCCCTTAATTACCACTATTACTGTTTAAATAAGACGTCCTGCCCATCAACTTCGATGCATTTTCGCTGCATTTGAATCACTCAGTGTCTTAAATATGTGCTTAATATTTTTACCTTTAAAATTTCTTTGCCAGCATTATATAATCATTTTTTTACAGAGTTTCATTCAATCATTCATTCATTCAACACATGTCTACTGAGCACATCCACTTTGTGCGCTACTGAGCCAGGCAATAGGAAGAGAAAGAACAGCAAGGACAAGTGGCCCTGCCCTGAGGAGCTGATGTCCTAGTGAGCACAAGTAAACAGGAAATCCCCAGGGTGTTCTAAGGGCTAACAGAGGACACGTCCTAGGAACTGCAAAGGTTCATTATCGGACAGAATCTTGGGGTGTCAGGAAAACTTTTCAAGGAAATCGATGACAAGAATTTACCCAAGGAAAGAACAGAGGGAAGAATGCTGTGATCATAACTAGACATATTTTCAAAATCTCCAAGATGAGCGATAATTCCAGAAATTACAAGTATGTGACTGGCTACTGGTGAAGGGGTCATGGGGAGAATGGGACTGGAGGGGAGATGAGGGCAGAGGACGTGGCTGGTGCTCAGGTTCTCAAGGAGGAAAACAAAAGAGAAGATGTAAAGGATCGCATGAGACACGTTACATATTTGAATTTTATCCTGAGGGTAATGGGAACCTCGGCAAGTTTTTAAGCAGGGGAGCCGTGAAGACCTCTTTTTAGAACACTAACACTGACTACGGACTAAAAAACTAGATTTCAGGGAAGCATGGATTATCGTAGCCCATAAATAAGTTGAAGGTGGTTAGAGCAGTAGTGTCGTAAGCCAGGAGGGAACGTTTGGCAGCAAGAGAGAAAATTGAGCATGCTAAATACTGATGTTAACAAATCTGTACAGAAGATCTGAGATACAGAGAGAGGAGACAGTCAGTAAAGTAGTCCTCGAGGACATAAGACAAAATGTGATCCAGAGAACAGACTGAGGAAGCAGCCTTTGAGGAGACTCACCTTCCATTGGAACTGAGGAAAGAGGACACAGCAGTGTGGATAAAGATCAAGTTTTAAATTTAGTGGCAGGAATTGAGGAAATTCTCTTTTTGCTACGATTTTCTCTAAGGTCTGCTGGCAAGATTTGTTGCTAAGAGTGACAGAGGAAGAGTAGAGTAAGGAGTTGGAAAAGAATGGGGAATCTGAAATACCCGCATCAGAAAATGACAGAGAGAGACTGAGGACACACAGAAATACCTCTCGCTGCTGACGAGTGTTCGCTTGCTATCAGAGCCGTGCATCTCCAGTGGCATTAATCTGGCCAATTGTGTGAACTAGATTCAGAATATGCATTTTTACAAGAATTTTTCAAAAGTGACATGTTCTTCTCACTTAATTCTGTGAGATGGCAAATGATGTCTATTAATGTTTATTTCTAATAACGTTTATTTTGAGCTCTTGAGTGAAGTGGTCTGCAAGCCTTCACCACAGTAAAGTCCCTCCTTTCCTCTTGGACGTTAATTATTTTGTAGGGAGAGACTCTGCAACTATATAAATATCCTGATCATCTTAAAATTTCAACTTATTCATAAATTTATTTATATCTAAGTGGATTTCCAATTTTATCTGATGGGTTTTAATTTATTACTATCATTATTTTTATGCTCCAAGTGTCCCAAATTGGCTAGAAGGAGCCCATTCAAGCTTGTTTGTGTTTCCTTTTGACATGTCCCCAACATCTTTCTAGCATTTCCTTGTTTTCTGACACAAGATGTCCTGTCTTGTTTTCCTTGCCCTATCCCTAGAATCACCCACTTCGGCAAGGACCCCTGGTGCCTCTTCATGGAAGATAGTATTGTAAAGAAAAGAATTGAGTGTCAAATGTTATTGGTGTCACTGCTGCAAGCCCCTCTCAGTGCAAAGATCTAGGACTTATACGCATGCAGATACATATCCAAATCTTTTCCACATACATACATTTGTACCTTTAATTACTTCTATATCTACCTACCTACCTACCTACCTACCTACCTACCTACCTACCTACCTATCTTAGACCGTGAGTTCACATGGAGTCTTCCAAGTCCAATCTAACACAAGGTTTGTTTTAGTCTGCTCCTTTTTTTTTTTTTTAATGTGTAACTCTCTTTTCCAAAAGGAATAAAGCCTGTCTTCAATATATTTACTTGGCTAATCAATTCCCCTGGATGGCACCTGCCATCAGTATTCCCCTGGATGGCTGCCTCCTCTTCCGCCACAGCTCTGATCCCACACCCCGAGCTGTGCCTCCATGTGGACGGCTCACCCTACTTGGGCTTGGACACCTCATATCACCCTTCTGCAGGGGTGCCCTCCTCATCCCTCTTGAGCTCTGATACCTGTGAGACCTGCCACCAAGTCCCTCTTCTCCGCCCTACTTGGTCTCCCCACCCCACCCCACCCCACCCCAGGCCACCCCCCAGCGTGGACACTGTCCTCTCCCTGCTTGCACTCTGCCGCCCTGAGCCAGGCGAGCGCTCCTTGGAGATGGTCTTCCTCTCCCACTCGAGCTCCAACCTGCCGGACTGGGCTGCCCCTCTTGGTGGAATCGCCCCTTCCCCACGTGATTCTCGACACTGCATACCTGCTTCCCATGCCCTCTGTATGGATGCCCTCCTCCCCTGGCGCGGGCTCTGACACCTGATACCCCAGTGTGAACCGTCTCCACCCTGCTTGGGTTCTCGGTCACTGTCACCCTCCCTGACGCACACATACCTGCTTTGCTCCACCACATCCAATGAATTTAGGACTGAATTTTTCAGGGAAGGAAGAGAAGGGCTCTGAAATGCTTTTTTAACATGGATAGTGAAGGGCTTCAAGGTGTCTACAGTTGTGATTAATCGTTTTTTAATCTTAATGCTTATAACTGTCTAGTTTTTATCACATATGAATTACTAATTTACATGAGATGAATAAAATTCTGTGAGTTCATTGGTATCACATAAAATATAAAGCTTTTCAATCTTGGAAATTTCAAAAATAGACTTTCAATTCTGAGGAAAGATTTATTTCATCTCATATCTACCTCCCATGAGCAGATGGAGTGGGCCACCCACAATGTCTTTGCCATTCTCAAGAAGACTGTGATCCGAAAAGATTTTGAGAATTGCGGGTTCATAGCAACTGCTTCGCAATTAATAACAAACAGTGAGAAGTCCCAGCTTCCCACTGTGCAACCACCATGGTTTTAAAGAAAGTCAGGCTTCAGTCACGACAGAGCCAGCTCTTTGGATTATAGTTACTGCCTGGCGAATGAAATCAGAAAATCAGAAAATTGATTTACAAAGGTTAACTTTAAATAAGAACTCATTTTTCTCATGTGTTCACTGTCAGATTTTCTTTAAAAATTTGGTGTGTGTGTGTGTGTGTCTGTTTCTATCATGATTTTGCAATCGAATCTTCTCTACATAGTTTCTTTTGGTACATTTTATGATAAACCTCTTATTAATGTTTCATATTTATAGAAATGTATTTATTCTTGTCATCTAAAAACATTCACTATTTAGAAACAAATGCACTACCAAGTTCTACTCTTTACTTTTTATCACAATATCATAAACATGTTTAAATAATAATCGGTTTAAAAAAATGAAACTGATCATTTACTTTTGTGTAGCACAAAAAATAATGTCAGATATTACTGAATTTCACACTTTTCCATTGGAGGTTTCTTCTTTTTGTAATACACACACACACACACATATACACACACACACTTATATACATACACACACACACATACATATATAGTCATTTCTTAAAACTAGCACATTCTAGTCCTATTTCTTCATAAAGCTTGATTTCAAATATGCTATTCTGAAATTCAACAATGGCCAGACTAGGATGTCACTTTCCTCTGGAATAGGAACAAGATAATTTCTCTTTCCAAATATGAATAGGAAAAAAAATTCATTACTTTTTTCAATAATAAACTATGTAAATTTTATAGGCTTTTCCTTTTTCCAAGAAAGCTGAAACTGCTGTATTTTAACAGCATATTTTGCTTGGATCTATTTTTTCAGAAGTCCATTATTTTAAAAAATATATGACAATACCAAAGATTTTGCTTTATAATGTACAATACAGATTTCAATAAAGAGTATAATACTGTAGGTGTTATATAATTTATTAGTTTCACTAATGAGTCCACCTTTAAACAATGTAGTTGATTGTGTGAAAGATGCTATATGTGTCAATCAATTTCCAATCTTGTTAGAAAGTCTCTTGATTCCTTTTTTTTCTAGTCTATCTTTTTTCCTTTTTATCTTGAAACAATACACATTTTATTAATAAATATGTGGGATTCGGGAGTGATTTTTTACTTTCTGCTTGCAGTACAAAATAAAAATGAATGTGCGCTCCTCCAATTGTGGCTTATGACTTAATAATGTGACAGCTCCTGGTCTTGTCAGTTTTCTTACCTCGGCAAGCATAACTTAAGGCCACCAGTCTCAGGCACACCTCATAGCACGTGGGCATCAGGGATAAACAGCAAATCTCGTAGGTGGTCCCGCTTTAAGCATCACGTTAGGCGCAAGGAGAAATGAAAATACTTGCCATATAGATTTTCATTCTACTGAAGCTTTCCCTTTAGCTAACTCATAAAAATTTATATTTTCACTAAGAATGTTTTAACACTTTTACCAATCTAATCACTGAATATGTACTTGTTTTTAATGACTTGACCTGAAATTTTGCTTTTTCATTTACAGTACAAAATGTCTTAACATCGTTGCATCCTAAAATAGTATTAAATTATGTGTGTAGTTTTTATAATAAAAGGCTTATGCAGCCTGTAATAGTCTATGAAAAGATATAATTTAAAACAAATGCTATCCTATTTATAAGTCTAGAAAATGTTTTGTAATATTTGGTATAAAGCAGATGAAATATAGTATTGTTACCAAAATAATATCTATTATATACTCTCCTACTTTTCTGAAACTTTATTCCCTAAACTCAAATGAATAAATTTCCCATGGGAAAAAAAATGCCCCTCATCTACAATTAAATCTTGATTGATCAACACTTGGAGTTTGCTGGAATGAATTAGAGATCCCTACTCCCCAATGTTACTATAAGTTGCTTAAAGTTTTCAGAAGACATATGCTATTTAGGAGCTGAAATTAATTTTTAAAATTTGCAGAATACACACGTCCAGTTGGAACTGCTGACTTAATTCCACCTTTTAAAGACAGAGTAAGGCTCTGCTCAAATGCAGGAAGGCCAAGCTATGCTAATGAGAACCATTTAGTCAGCCACTGACACTTATTGGACATGATGATCGAATTACAGTATAGGCAGTAAACTCACTGTATGGTACGGCTTTTAAATTCACAAGGTATGCAAGAATTTTTCTCAGACAATTGCATTCAGCCCTGCGATTTGTGAAACCAAAGCTGCCTGACTGAGGCAGCCTGGGGAGGACCGAGGGAAAGGGACAGGTGGGCGCCTCAGCAGCAGCCCTGCGTGTGGGACAAAAAAGAGTGTACGTAAGAAAGCAGCCAACCTGTGAAGAGTTGGTCATAGCGGGAGAGAAGAAAGAAAGGAAGGGTTGGTGGGGGATAAGTATGAAAAGGCAGGAAAGGATTAAGTTTCAACAGTGCAAATAGATATCAGAGGAGAAAAAGGTATTTACCAGTTGTCAGAAAGCTACATACAAACAAGGGGACAGGTGGAGGTGGGTGGGAAATAGGGTCTGGGGGATTTTTCATTCACACGAAGAATAATCCAGTATTGCACCACTAAATTAGAAAACTGACTTCATTGGTCTTTGGCATTATTTTATAGTCTAAATAAATTTGAAAAACAACAAATAAGTAAACTCATAGGTCTGGTCAAAACTTCATATTGATTTAATAAATCCCTAGGAGTCCTATAGTCATGGCCCCACAGCTAGAGGCTCTGAAAACTCACAGCCTTATCATAAGGCAATAAACTATGCCTATTTAGAATGAAATAACCAAGTTGGGCCAATTATATATAAAATTATATATTTTTATATATAAATACCTCTAATGGACTTCAAGTACTATTGATACATATTATATTAGGTAATCATCAAAAATAATAAGATCTAAATAGTAAATGCTGCCATGTAGTCTCTCCCAGTATGATTAAATAGCAGCATAAAAGAGAAGCTGGATATTTTCTTATAATAGCATTCACTGAGAACTATAGAAAGGTTATCATTTGGACTAAGGAAAATATGTAGACATTAGCAGGGGCCACTCAGTAAAGAGATAAACTTACTGAATGTATTGTGAGGTCAGGAGGCTTTATATAATTTAGCAAATATTTTCTGTTTCTTAATTATTTTTGCCAGATTTTTGCAAAGGGTGTTTGAAGACATAATGGTTCCAACAAGAAGACATAATGGTTCTAGTTAAAAAATGTTTCATGTTTACATGAGTGTGGGAATGTAGCATATTAAATCTTCTTCTTGGAGATTCACAATATATGTGAGCAAAATAAAGTTTATGTAATATTATACAGCTTTTACAAACTTGTTTATTCCAGTTTCATTTTTTGACCCTAATAACATCCCGTAACAATGCTACTATTCTGAAATATACAATTTTTTAAAACTGACATATTTTTCCATTCATCTGTTTCCTCATTTTGGTAATGTAAAATCTTCCCAGCCATTACTTTTCTTCTTCAAAATATTTTAGCTCTTTCTCGCTTGTTTGGTTTTATAAATTAATGTTAGATTTTTTTTCCAAATTGAAACAGCACTTTGTTTTTAATTAGAATTCATTAATACTTTAAATTAACAGGGAAGAATTTATTTATTTGAATAAATCTATCTTTAAGAACTCAGATCATGTGTTCACTTGTTCAAGTCACTATGGAAGGAAAAATTACTCAGTAAACATTTAAAGTTTTCTTCATAAAGGATTTATTTTATTTTGCTGTTGTTAATACTGTTAGTGAGATATTTAGTCTTAGTCTTAGCTATAGAGTAAGTTAGGCAGTTAGAGAAATTTTATTGATTTCCCCTCCCCACACATTTATTTTATACCAGCCAATTATCTGAACTATTGGAATTTTTTTTGAATGATTTCCTTTGATTTTTCTGGATTAACTTATATTATATTAAAAAAATAAATAATATGTGCCTTTATTATTGATAGGCCCCCTGTTTCTGCTTTGTATCTTGACTTGATTTGAAATGTAAATGTTAGTGGTAATAACAGACAGCCTAATCACCAGTAAGTAAAATGTTGGCAATTGATTTGATGTCGAGACTAATTATTTTGTTAAAAAGTTATAACATAGATTTATATAGAAATAGGCATTTTATTTTACAATAGGTTTTCAAAATCTTTCTCAATGGTCATATGGTTTATCATTATTAGCCTTTTGAAATAATTATTTTAATGCATATCCTAATAAATTAACTACCCTCACATTCCTGGCGAAGAGTAGTTATTTATGTTGGGTTGTTCTTAAATATACCAAGGAATTTGATTAACTTTGTTATTAATTAAGATCTTATTCGTATAGATTTCTAAAAACAATTGTTCAGATGTTTTCTTCACCTACAGAGAGGGGGAGGGTAGAGAGATCTTTTCTAGGTATTTGTAGTGAACATATTGTCCATCATTGTATATGCTCCAAAATGGTTTATTATTTTAACATATAGTATAAGAAATACGAGCTCTTTAAAGATTTGGCAAATTAACCACTAAAATATCTAACCTAGGATTCTTTAATAAATTTCTGATAAGTTAAAATTTTGATTCCATAATTATTCATCTGTTAAGGCTTCATTTTAAAAAAAATATGGTTAAAATTTCTTTTTGTATGTCAATTTTGGTAAAATTTAGCTCCCAACCAAAACAAATTTGTCTGTTTCTTGCAATTTTTCAAAAATAAAAATGCAAAGCAGATATTATTATTGAAAAAGGAAGGGTTGAAAAAGTAAGTTTGGAAAATATTGGACTGAATAAAGTTTAATAGGTTTGCTTACTACAGAATTTCTCAGAATTCTTTATCTAAGCCAGTCCTTCGAATCTCTCTATGAGAGAGACATATAGTAAGCAAAGCAGTGATTGTCAAACTTATTTACTAGGGAACTCTTTTCCCAGAGCATCTTGCAGATGGAATATACTTTGAGGAATGTAGATTTACATCACACCCATCAGAGAGAAACTAACGGATACCTAGGTTGGTAGGTAAAGATGTAAAGGTAATCTAATCACAGAACAATTTTTGAAATTTGCCTTTGTTTTCAGCAATCTTTTAAAATTAATCATAATTTGTCTGGATTTAAACTTTTCTTATAGTTAAAAAAGCACTGTGCTTTCTTGACTGAATTTCTTTGTTCTCAATGGTTGTGAGTTATATAATGGTCACCTCTGGTCAGATCTTCTTGAGAGTTAAACATAAGTAGAACTATTTCCCCTGTCACCTTGTACCCTGGTCAATAGTTTCCCTTAGGCATTACTTGAATATTTTCTTTTTAAAAAGGGTTAGAAGTACTGTTGATTGTCATCTAGGAAAGAAATTCTGAATGAAGACTAACTAAAAATAGCCACATTACCAAGGTCAAGGATCCTTAAAAAATATGACCTAAGTGAGAAAAAACATAGACACATTTCTTATACAAAACTACACTGCCCACACATATGTTAAAATGCTTAATGAGTGATATTCTGAAGATAAAAGCTAAATTATTGTCATTTTTGCAAGACGAGGACTAAACCTATTGGCAGCCACACACACACAGATTCACACATATATTCACAAGGATATGCACAGTGCACACTCTTAAAGCTTACTCGGACAAGCAAGCGAAAGACACACAAGAGGGAAAAGGATAAATTTACCTCTTTCCTAATTTTGTCTAGACCCAACCTATATAAATCTGATTTTTAAAGATATCACCCTCCCTTATCCCTGTAGTTAGTTCAGTGAGATCCGCCTTAATGCTGAATCGTGACTGCAGCTTATTTAATCTGCTCATGTACCACAGTGTGTCATCAGCTAGGAAAGGTCGTGTGCTCAGCATGTTTGCATGGCTTTCCAGCAGCACAGTCTCCTTAGACCCCATTAGGCCTAATCAGCTGGGTCACGCAGGGCCCAGAATGAGGAGCCCTCTGCTACTCAGAAGAGAGAATAATAACCCAAATTTAAATAGCCTCACTTAGCTTTGTTACTTGTCAAGAAAAATGGGCCTGAACTTTCGATCACTCTCAGTGTGCCCCTAGAGCCAACATTTCTGAAATACCAATTGCAGATTAAAGCATTAAGACCAAAACAGGCAAGAAGCTCAGTTGCCTGAGAGTTTTGTGATCCGTATGTTGAAGGCAGGAACCGCATTGGGCATCTGATAAAAGACCCACTCATGCCACAGGTCTAGCTCTTGGATGTAATTTCTGCGGCCCTAGATTCTCCAGACATTTGAGAACTGGGCCATTTGGGCAGGAAGGACAGAGGCTCCAACAGCACCTTGGAGGCGGGGCGGGAAGAGGCCCAGCATGCCGGAGCTCTGCCCTTTTGCTTCAGCAGACATGGTCCTTGTTATCTCTGACCTCAATGTTAAACTTCCAGGAATAGCCTCTTGGTCTGGAGGAGTCCAGTCCCTATATATTTCCCTTGGTGATAACAAAACAGAGCAAAGAAATCTATCCAAATTCTCATTTTCATGGTTTCAGCCAAGGCAATTTCCTATGACCTCTCCATACCATGAAATAAGACTGATGAATTATCTCAGCGACCCTGACGTGCACGGTTGTGCTGGCAGGAATAGTGATTCCAGTCTGCCCAGCCGGTTTCCTCTTGAAAGAGCAAGAAGTACAGGAAGCAGTCGCCATCCCCTCCCTCGTGTTAGGAAAAGGCCAGGGGCCTTGGCCAGCCAGAGGTATCGTTAGGTACATGATCTACTTTGGAACTAGCTCTGCAACAAAAACACTTGCAAGTGTGATGCATTTTAAGGGACAGAGTGGCCCCTCTATTTTAATGGACAAATAGCAAAGGGAAGAAGTTAGTATGGAAATCAGAGCTGCCCAGCCCGAATCATTCACACACCTCCGCCAAGAGATTCTGGAATCCTGTTCCTGTCCACATTCCCTGGGACGGAACCCAGCACAGCCATGAGACTACCACAAGAGGCCCTTCCTCACCCATCAGTGTCCTCGGCCACTTTCTACAATGGCTGCACTCACCTCTATTCACCCCAACTACACTCTGGGCATTGTAAATACAAGTCCTTCTCACGGCACCAGAGACCTGTCTGGCTTTTCAGAGGTGGCCACCAGCCACCAGAAAACCCGTCACGTTCTGAAGATAGCTCCAAGCAGCTGAAAGGAGAGGCTTACCTAAAACACTCGAGCGAGAAGTCACTGGAAGGCTGAGGGAGTGTCTATGTGCAAGGAAGGTCCACTTCAGCACTGCTGTAAACCTGGGAAGAGTAAGTGACCTGGTTCACCAGGTTGATCACTTGACCTCTGGTCAATACCCTCTTATCTTTTGTGGCTCCTCTCTGCTCTGGCACTTTTCATTGCTTTGATTTATTTCAATGAACATGACCAACTGTACCTATAGTATGAACGAGGCCTCAGGCTGGCTGTGCATGGCACAGGGGGAACAAGATGGAAAAGACCTAGTCTGGATATCCTGGTACCTGGACACTATTAGGCCCATTGCAACTAGAACAGTTCTTGATCAGTATTCTATCCCTAGCATCCAGAACAGTATGTGTATACAGTAAGCATCAAATAAGTATTCCCTGAGCAGTGAAATAACCATGATGACGGCCTTACATTACGCTCACACGGAGCAACTTTCTGTCATGCCTGAGACTAGGAGTTGCAGATTTTAGCAAACAGAAACAGGGCTCTGCTCTGCTCTGTTGTCGTCAAAGGAGAGATCTGTGTCATCTGAGATGCGAAGCTGCATCACTAGTGTTACATTTGCCCCGTCCCTCACCATGAAACTCTACAAACTGACCCCTATAAGCCATGATCCCTCTCCTTCTTTGCCCCACATCGCTTTGCGACTTTGGGGCTCTTGGAGCTGCGGCTGGGAGGCTGGCTGTCTGGAAGCCGCTGCAGGACACTCCAGAGGCGGTCGAGCAGCAGGATTAGGGGGGAGTCGGGGCTCCCTGGGCCTGTCACTCAAGAAAACTGATCCGGCTCAGTGACAGCCTCTTGACCCTAGGGGATATATGCGTCTGTGTCTCTCTGCCTCACACCAGATCAGAGGGAGCGAGGTCTGCTCCTGATGCTCCTCCTGGCATCTCTAATCTTCCCCCCTTCCCTGGAACGCCCGGCCTTCTTGCTGTGGCTCTTGCTTCCTCTTGCTTATTCACACAGGACGGGTTGGATGGGGATGAGAGTTTGGATGTGGATTCAGCTAGGAATAAGGCAAGCAGAGAGTAAAAGACAAAGAAACTACTTTTGAGAAGTCAGTGAATTAGAATGATTGGAACTAGAATAAGGTGTAAGTAAAAGAGAAATTCCTTCTCTAAATCAATTCCTGGTTGCTCAAAATACCCAGGGCAGGTTACAGTATAAAAGAAATGACGTCGACCATATGCTATCAAAATCTGTTTTAAATAAATGATATGCTAGTAAAATTCGTTAATAATATAAAAGAACTTCCAATTATCTCAACTGATTTAAACTAAGCTGTTCTATATGTCTAGGTGGTGAGTATATTAAGGCATGGCAAAGGCAGATTACTAGTCCATATGTAGCTCTTATGACTTTAAATGTGTATTTTGTGTAAAGGGCTGGCTCTGGACTCAAAGTCTCACTCAGCCACTTATCTGTGTCATCGTAGGTAGCCTTCCTGCAGTTTTTGCATCTGTAAAATTGGGGATGATAACAGTACCTACCTCACAGGATTGTTGTGAGCATGACGTGAGGTAATACGTGCAAAGATTAAAAACAGTGTCTGGCACAGAATCACATGCAGTAAATATTAGCTATTTATTTTTGCTAATTCATTCTGCTCAAATGATAAGAAAACCAAGGACCATTTCAAATCAACTATAACGTCAAAATACTTTTACAATGCGACATTTTTATTCTCTTTATATATTTAGGTATTTTCTAAACTTTTTTTGTAATGAGCATACAAATATAAACATGACTATAACTATAAATTATAATGAAAATAAATGCATTCAAGTAACAGAAATCATCAGTAAGTTTTTAGAAAATTAATCAGGCTTTAAAAATTTTGTATGGAAGAGACTGAGAGACACATTTAAATTTAGAGCCTATTTAGCGGGAAAGCACTAATCTCGTTCATTTGAAGTCAAGGTCAATCATACAAATGCTGGGGAGGGCTGATGAATCAATTTGCTAAGAATATATCATTACTAATAGTTCCTTTCCTGATTGCAGACAATAACATAGACTCTAGCACCTACCTTAAAGCTGGGGCCTAAAGAGAATGTGTCTAGAAGTTGTAGAAGAACCCTCATTTTCAGTGTTAACTGCCTCGAATTCTATATTTTTATGTGAACCAAATGAGTAGCTAGGATCCTTCATTTTTAACATGTTTTTTGCAGGAATACATACCAATTATTAACTATTAGTTATGCCTTGTCAATTCATTCAATTACCTTAAAAACTGAGATTTTTATAAAAGTAAAATAACTAAAATTTAACATAAACATTAATTCTCAAGCATAAATTTTAAACAACAATTAAAAACAAAAATATCCCATGTGTATTCTCATAAACTCTTTGTGACTTCCTAGGTCAAATTTTATTTCTCCATGCACATCATATTCTTTTAATTATATGATAAATAATAATATTTGAAAATCATTTTTGAGACTTCGAGTTTACTTTCTTATAAAACTAAATCCTAGAAGGTAAAAAATTTAAAAACATTTGATTAAGAGATAAGACATATCTTCATTTAAAGATGTTCTCAAGACCAAAAAAAAAAAAAAGAATTTTCCCCCTCTGATGTTCCTTTTTGCTAAGATTTAGCAATTCATTTTCTCCCCTGAAATTTTTACATAGATATCATCAGGTGGTGGTAGTGGTGATGTTGGTGATTGGTGGTTTAAGAAAATAATTTTTGTAGACGACAATCTTTGCAACACTTATTTAAATCCCTGTATTCTGAGGAAAGGAGTTGTAAGATAATTCCTGTGTAAGGAAGAGAACGAGGTATCTGGTTGATATAAGCAGCAACCTTCACAATGAATACAAAAGAGCTTTGAAGGCCAATCAGCCCGGCACCAGCTTAGCTACCGCTGGGGGATACCTTTTCCTGAGATCCCATTTCAGACTTGGCACATCAGATCTACAGCAGTGGCTCACAGCCACCAGATGTCAGACTTTTACATCTGTCCCATTGTAATAGATGGCTAAACGAGTCTGAGACAATGGTGTACTTTTCGGCACTCCATTTTCTTCTTCTAGCTTTATCACCAACAAATGTTAAGATTATGTATAAATATAAGAAATACATACTTTACTTTAACAGATGAAAATAGCTTCATGAAAGGAAGACAAGAAAAAGGTGAAAATTAAGAAGATAGCCTTTTAAAGACAGAGCTCTGGTACCAAGGAGGAAGGGCCAAAATCACATAGACTACAAATCATTTTGAGGATAACAGAGAACGCGTGGTCCCTGGTTCCACCGGGGAGCAAACTACAAATCATTTTGAAAACACAAGGAGAAAGCAAAAACCCTATGTGAGCAATCTTATGATCGAAATGATGTTCAAATATCTGATTTCATTCAGGAAAATAAAGCTGAACTTCACCGAAATAATAATAGTAGTCGTAATAAGAGTGGTGGTGATAACGGCGATGGTGATGGTGATGCTGGAGGTAGCAGTGGGAGCCAACATCTACTGAATGAATTATTCTAAACACTGTACTTATTATTATTACCTCATCTTAGGAATAAGGAAACCAGGCACAGCACATTTTCTAATAGTTATAGGGAGCCTGTAAAATGTTCCTATCTTTGGCAACTATAATCTCACATGTGAAAGTTTGAACAAAGAAAAAAATTCAAATAGGGAAGAAGTCGGCAGCTTTCCACTGATGACATGAAGATATCATATTAATTCCATGGTTTTTTTTTTTAACAGCAGAATTTGGAAACAACCCAACTAATAATAATAGAATAACTAAATAAAATAGTAAATATTATCTAGTCATTACAATTTTAATTATGAAGGTTAGTAGCAGCAAAAAAAAAAAAAATGACCAGTGAAAAGAAAAAGCAATCAAAGAAATTGTGTCTGTACCATGATTAAAAATATGTAAAATATATGCATGTATGGAAAAGGATAAAGAAATCTAATAGAAAAATAATGCATTTGATAAGACATAGTTTTACAGGCATTATACACACATTTTAAAAGTAAAAGTCCTGGAAAACATTTTTTAAAACATTGCCAAAGTATATAATGTGAACGATTTTCCTCATGGGACTTCAGAGGCTAAGCAAACTCAATTTACTCCACACAGCTGGCACTCACCCAAGGCTCATCCAACAGCCACATCCCGGCCTTTCTCCTGACATGTCCAGGTTGCCCGACTATGCCCCTTAAAGATTCAGCAATAATAGTTATATTTTTTGTTAGTAGTAATAATACACCTGCTGTGTACAGAACTTAACAGTTTTAAAAACTATTTTTGCTTAGCTTATTTCAAATCTAGCTCCTTATGAACAAACATTGCCAGTTAGAATCCCATGGTGCTCCCAGCAGATGACACCCCAGAAGTGAGCAACAAGAGAAATTCAGATGGTTATGGATGCCCTTTGGACAACAGAGAAGCAACTTGTACAGCAAACAGGGCCCAGCCTCACTTACCCTTCCAACAAACCCCACTGCACCCCTAAGTCACAAAGATACGACACACTGAAAATATGAACCACCTCATACGAACAGTCTTACAAAGGAGCAGACTTTCACAAGATTCAATGAGTATCCCCTTCCCTCTTCAAAATGCTCTTTGTGGTTTCTAAACCTCCCTGTCATCATAATCATCCAGACCAACGAATGAGTGCAGTGTCTGAAAAACTGTATTTTCTAAAAAGCTCCTCAGCTTCTAAAAGTCAAGGCAATATCTTTTTTAGAGAGCAAAATCAAAGACAAAGGGGTAGAAAACTGTACTCAACTTTTAAAGTTTTACCCTGTTTCCCATGCCTAGATAGGCCCTCCCCTGGATACAAGCATTCCTTTTAAGGTATCACCTACTACTTAGGAAATAAGACGCCTACTTAGTCCACACAACCTCCAGCTGTTAATCAAAACCCACAGCTGCTCTTTTTCATACCTCCCCACACTGTCCACATTTAACACATGCAAGTCAAAGACAGTCTAAAACGCCTCTTTCTTTAGAGCACTACGGCTGAGAATAATAAATCAAGAAATGCAGCTACAACACTACGATCAGAGACAGGCAGAAAAGGGAGCCATAGACATCCCCTAAAGCTCACAGCTGGTTTTGTTCAGAGCGGATTAGTGGAAGCAGATAGCTCTAGCAAAATTGATAAAGACTCTGAGTTAAAAAGAAGTACAGGCCAACATGCCTGATGAGTATAGGTGTGAAAATCCTGAACAATATACTGGCAAACTGAATTCAACAGCACACTGAAAGGAGCATACGGCATGATAAATGGGATTTATCTCTGGGATGCTAGGATGGTTCAACATATGCAAATCAATAAACGTGATATACCACACTAATAGAATGAAAGACCACAATCATGATCATCTCGATATATACAGAAAAAACATTTGACAAAATTCCACATCCTTTATGATAACAACTCTCAACAAAGTGGATATAGAAGAAGTAAAGGCTAGTAAAGGCCATATGTGACAAACCCTGAGCTAACACCGTACTCAATGGTGAAGGTTGATAGCTTTTCCCCTGGATGGATCAGTGCCTACTTTTGCATGTTTATTCAACACAGAACTGAGAGTCTCAGCCAGAACCATTTAGGTAAGAAAAAGAAAAAGAAATAAAGGAACCAAATCAGAACGGAAGAAGTAAAATAGTCTCTCTGCAGATGATGTGATCTATAGACAGAAAATCCTAAAGACTCCATCAAAAAACTGCTTGAACTAATCACTTCAGTAAAGTTGTAGGATACAAAATCATTACATAAATTCAGTTGTGTTTCTACAAACTAAAAAGTAAACTATTTGAAAAGAAAGAAAACGATCACATTTACAAGAGCAACAAAAAAATCAAATGCTTAGGAATATATTTAACCAATCAAGGTGGTGAAGATCTGTACATTGAAAACTATAAGACTTTGATGAGAGAAAAAACTATAAGACTTTGATGAAAGAAATAGAAGACACAAATTAATGGAAAGATAGCCTGTGTCCATGAATCCCAAGAATTCATAGTGTGAAATGTCCATACTGAAAGCAATCTATACATTCAGTATAATCCCTGTGAAAATTCCAAGGCACTTTTTTTTTACAGAAATTGAAAAATAATCATAAAATTTGTACAGACCACAATAGACCCAGAATAGCCAAAGCAATTATAAGAAAGAACAAAGCTGAAGGCTTTGCAGTTCCTGATTTCAATCTATATTACAAGCTAGAATAATTGAAGCACTAAAATAGACACATAGACCAATGGAAAAGGATCAAGGGCCCAGAAATAAATACACATATATGACCAACTTATATTTGACAAAGGTGTGAAGAATACTCAATGGGGAAAAGACAGTCTTCAATAAATGGTGCTGGGGAAATTGAATCACTACATGGAAAAGCGAATTTCCTCTTCCTTTTTCTGGATATACCACACTGTTGATTCATTCACATTGAGCTCACAGCCAACAGCACTATAACTGAGGCTTAAATGAAGCTTACTTAACATGTATTTCCTCTCCAAGTCACATTAATACTGGGCGTTGGGGACATTTTAAACAGCAAAAATCACCAACAAAAGCACAGAGATGCAAAAAATAATGTGGCACTAAATAGATAAAGGACACCTGTTTACAGCAGAAGAGCTGAAACGAGAAGGCAGGGAGCATCGCCTTGTCCAGCCTCAGCTGGGTACGTGTGCACTGTGCGCCCTTAACGTTTTCGCCATTCTCCTCACATTCGCATACGGCTGTGAGAGCTCGCTGAGCACTGATTGGGGTTTACAAATAAATTTTAGCGAGCAGGTTAATTTGCAAATATGCAATCGGTGAGTACTGAGGATTAATTGTACTCTGGAGTGAAGATGTTCTTTCATATTTCAAAAGGAAGGGTTCTACGAACATTTAATGCTGAGCACACCTTTAGTTGTCATTTAAGGTGAGACTGACATGATGGGAATTAAAGGGGTGAATCGACATCTCATCACCATACGCCCTGGTACCCTTGATGTTGACATGAGAACAAAAGACCCAGATGCAAATTAAATCAAAAACCTGATTCCAAAGCATGCCCTCTGCCTTCCAGGACCAAATGAAACTATTGTTGGTTAAAAAAACAAATTGTTTGGTTACTGTTAATGAGACTTATTTCATTTGAAGAAAAATATATGAACATTTTCGTCCCTATTAACGTATTCTGAATTTCCTTCTTTCTCTCCCCCTTTACATGTCTCTTTGAATGCTTAAAACAAGAAACTAACTGCCATCTCTCAGAACCAGATTCATAACAGTGACCATAGCTCCTATCAAAAATGTTCATGAAACTTTGAGAGAAAATTGCTGTTTTGCACTTTAAAAGTGTGTTGCTATGCTCTATATGCTTAAAATATGATTAACAGTTTTCTGAGAAAAAGGTTTTGTCTCTTTTTAGTTCTTTTCAGTGCTTTCAATATTAAGGTATGTGGTATCAGAAATATAGAAGTTTCTATCTATGACAAGGACCTCATGAGCAACACGGTCAAGAGTGTGGTCCTCACCCTTTCAGACTTAGAAACTCAGGAGTTAACACCATCTCAGTTTAGACTCAATACATAGAGACTGAGAAGCTAGAATGCCAATTTAGTCACCAAGAGTGAACAAAATATTTGTCAATCAAGTAGAAATGCTTGAATCAACAATTAGTCCTCTCTCTCCCTCTTTAGGGAAGACCCTGGGATGTCAGATTTATAATAAGGAAGTTAGTAAGTGATGAACCTAAGAGAGTGAATTAAAGATGAGTCAGCAGTGTGTGTGTGTGGTGTGTGTGTGTGTGTGTGTGTGTGTGTGTGTGTGTACCAACCACTGAGACCTGAGTGTTCAAAAGCTGGGAAAGCCTCCTTCCCACGTCCACATTCTGACCGTGAACCTCTGGCTATACAAGTCCTACATTCTAAGTCAACATACCCTCCCAGCTCACCCAGTCTATCTCAAAATAATACAAAAGATCAGACTTTTTCTTATAAAATTAAAATTGTGTTTTAGACTCCCTATAATTATTCCCAGAATACCCAAATTAGAATTCAGGGAAACATAGTCAAAATGAGTAAAAATAACTTTGTGCTAGTTGAAGCTGTGTTTATTTATTCATTCTAGAAATATTTATCAACAGGCATTTAATGAACACTTACTTGTTACTTGGCACCATACACCAGCATTGAACTTGACGTTGGAGGAGTTACCGCAAAATAGAAGATATAATGAAATAAAGATCAAGGAAATTCTTAACTATACACTAAGAAGCAGAGTTCATAGAAAGGAGAGAACGCTGTGGGCAATCCATGGCTGGAAAGCTTTTCTGTAAGGGGCAGGATATGAGCAAGACCTAGGATGATGCATAGTATTCCAAAAGAGAAGGAAATAAGCAGCATGAGAAAGTCAATATAGAACAAAATGAACACATTCAGATTAGCTTTAGTCAACACAGGCAAGAAATGATCTGATCCTATGAGGAGAAGGAAAATTCTACTTGCACAGAAGAAGATATAACCATTTCCATCAACTATCTGTAGGCCATCCTTCATTACCTATGGTACTTTATTTGTGACAATTTATAACTTAAGACAAATACATGTTTTTAACTTTCACACAAGTAATGAAAGGAAATTAATACTGCTGAGTGTGTAAGGAGCACAAAACGCCTCACCCAATGGCTAGATAGTGGTGACTTGAGGTGCAGAGATGTATTATTGTGGCAGTCTGGTACTCTGTTACTGCAACTCTAGATCTAGTAGGGTCCTCTGAAAAAAATGTGGCCTTTTTTACAACCACATTCTACTAATTAGAAAACTATTGATTATTTGATAAGAGCAGATGCTTTCCTGTGCACTGCAAATTTAACTCTCCAAAAAATGCTGTTGAGTCTTTGTAAAATGATGGCCTTACATTTTATAAGTGCTTGAACCTCCAGAAATCTAAGAGAACACACAAACATTTCAGTAAGGAAAAAGGAATAATTATCTTCCTATAGTCACAAGGAAGCTCATGAGGCTAAGGACACATGAGATGTGGTCAGTTAATCTCACTGTGATGACATAGATCTTCACAGGCTTTCCAGACCTCAGAGTGACTAGTCACTGAGGCTAGAAGCAAACCATTACATTTTACACTACTTAAAACACTCATAAAAGCTCAAGTAAATGAATGGGACATCAAACTAAAAAGCTTCTGCTCAGCAAAAGAAACCATCAACGAGGTAAAGAGACAACCATCAAATGGGAAAATATATTTGCAAGCAATGCCTCTGATAAGGGCCTAATATTCAAAATATACAAAGAACTCACACAACTCAATAACAACAACAACAACAAAACCCAAATGATCCAATCATAAAATGGGCAGGGTATGTGAACAAACACTTCTCCCTAGAAGACATACAAATGGCCAACAAATTTTTGAAAAGATGCTCAAAATTGGTAGCTATTAGGATAATGTATATCAAAACCACAATGAGATACATCTCATACCTGTTAGAATAGCTATAATCAACAGGTCAAGTAATAACAAATGCTGGAGAGGCTGCGGAGAAAAAGGAAGCCTCATACAATGCTGGTGGGACTGCAAATTGGTGCAACCACTATGGAAAACCGTATGGAGGTTCCTTAAAAAACTAAGACTCAACCTACTGTATGATCAAGCAATCTGTCTACTGGGTATTTACCCCAAAGACTTGAAAACCCATATCCAAAAAGATATTTGCACACCAATATTCATAGCAGCATTATTCACAGTGGCCAGGACATGGAAGTAACCGAAGTGTCCTACAATAGATAATTGGCTAAAGAAGCAAAGGAATATTACCTTGCTTTAGGAAGAGATGAAATACTGCCTATTTGCAACAACATGGATGGACCTCGAGATAATCATGCTAAGTGAAATAAGCCAGACAGAAAAAGTTAAAAATCAAATGATATCACTTATATTTTGGATATAAACATAGAAGCAACAAATTAACAGGACAAACAAACAGAGACTCATGGACCTGGACTATAGACCGGAGGGTAGGGAGTGTGGGAAGGGAGGAGGTAGACAGGGTAAAGGGGGTCAAATATGTGGTGACAGAAAGAAATCTAACCATGAGAGGTGAACATACAGTGTAAAAAATACATATGCCTTACTTTTAAAGTGTACAGTTGAAACTTATTGGCTTTCATTAACTAATGTCACCATTTAAAAAATAATTAATTGATTAATTAATTAATTAACAGAAAAAAAAAACACTCAGGTAGAGCCTTTTATGTAAACATGTCCACACTTTTCTTCCTCACCTAAGCTCAAAGAGAATAACCCTTTGGAGAATGTTACCAGTAATAGGTAGTTTGACTATGAGTAAGTAAAAGTGGTCTTAAAACTTTCTGAGCTCATTCAGGAGAAGGCCAAGTGAAGCTGTTCCCCAAATGGCCATCTGTCCTTTAAATACACACAGAGAAGTGACATCACCCTCACAGAGTATCTGAGAGGACTTTTTAGTTGATTCCTAGGATAACCCCAGTGGCTATTGACAAGTAATATGTGTTAACTCCATTTTCTTGATGGGGGAGACAAATATACAAAATTCTATTATACTGTCCCCTTCCTATAGCCAGTGAGTGATGAGAAGAGAAGAATATTTTCTGGTTCTCCATCACATCCCATTTTCAGCCACCAGATCCCATTCAATTATGGGGGTACTCAACACTCATAACTTGATGACTGATTTCATCCCAACCCTGAAGTGATCACCTATAGTAATAACACAGGACTGCAGAACCGCAAAAGAATATCGCGAAAAATAATTGCAATCCTGTAGAGTAGGTAAGCCCTTAAAAGTAATTCTCAAACATTAGTATATCTATTAAAATAAAGTTTGGAACAGCCCTACCCATTTTAACAAGGGGTTCCATGCCTCTCTCATCTATATGAGTCCTCATCATATAGATGCTTTGGAAGTTATCAACAAACTAAATAGCTTGCAAAAACAGATGAAGTGCCAATCTGATCAAAAAGATGAGAATGGCTCAGAGGCACCCCTACCTTCTCCCTTCACTGGACCTCCCTGCCATGGCCAGGCTCTGTAGCTCCCTGGGGTCTGCAACCTGACAACCATTAACTTTAGACCAATCCTTAGAGTTTACACAGGAAAAAACTGAGGCCCACAGAGTGACCCACAGACACAATTAATTACAAAGCGGAAGGGGAAGACAAATAATTTGATTACTAATACAGTGTTTTATAACACTGCCCCATCTTGCCTAAGAGATTATTGTTATTCAATTATAACATAGTCTCAACTTTTCCTTCTCCTGCCTTCTGTATCATAACACAAAGCAAATAAATAAAAACAAAAAAATAAGAGTTGAATTTCAAAAATCTTAATACTGACTTTTTGTATGTCTTGGAAACAACTCTAAAAGATATTTCCATGGCTATCATAGAGCATAGCATGACTTCAAGCACATACTCACAGCTCAAAATCTCAAACTGGTGAGTTCAACTTTATGTTTATTTGTTACTTTTAGTCAAAGGCACATGAACAATGAGTTTAGTCACTGGCAATAGTGGTGCTACAGTGTGAATTGACAGAAAACAGAAATTAAAAAATACCTGTTGAGTACTTAACAGGTGTTGAGTATGTGAAAAAACCAAATTTCCATAATCTCCTTTATATTTTTCAGCTAAAAAATATAAAATAAAAACTTTTTATGTAGTTTCAGATTTTGAAAATTATTATTAGTTTCATGTTCACTTTAACTTGGCCCTTTGAAATGAGAAAATGAGAATTAAGTTCTACTAAAAATATATTCAACTAACACTTTACCGTCCAATATGGTGCAAATTTTAGGATTAAACATTCTCCATATGACTCTAAATCTTACTCAACAGAATTTAGAACTGGTAGAGTCAGACCTGAAATATTTACTTCAAACCTTTTTCTCTCTTTGTTAGAAACAGTATTTTTCTATTATAATAAGAGTATGTAATTGAAGAATATTCAGGAAATATAAGAAAGCAGAAAAAGAAACATTTTAAATTTATATAATACTAACATCTAAAATATTTTAGTACCATTTTAATAATTTTCTTGTGTCTTATTGCCTCTCCTCCTTCAGTATGAATGTTTTACCATGTTGTTAGATATTCTTAGAAAATGTGATGTTGAATGGTTGCCTCCTAATCTATTTAATTCCAAGCCATTTAATTTCATCAATTCCTGATGTTGGGGCTTAGGGGACCTGCTTTTTCAGAGAGCTCTAATGACCACCAGTAGAAAAAGGCCACTGCCACATGTGACATGACCAACACACCTGTGTCAATCAGTGACAAGGGTCGCAGCCCTGAATCCTCTCTCCTTCCCAGCAGGTTTAGGAACACGTGAGGTCAGTTACCCCAAGTCAGATTTTGATGGAGGCAACTCCTCTAGTTCGGTAGTCTGATATTCCATCTAGAATGCCATAGTTCACGTGTTTGTTTGTTTGTTTGTTTGTTGCATATTAAAGCAGACACTTGCCAAGTCTTTTTAAAAATTCTTTACTGCAGGGCTGCCATTCCCTCCAACAGTTGGTTCCTTTGAAACTCCAAACCTAAGGGTTTATCTAGGCTTTGGGTATGCATAACTGTCTTGGCCACTATTCATTATTAATTTCTCTTGAGCAATATGTCTCGATGAAAGCAATTAGTATCTGAGCAATCCAACAACCACTAGATATAATGACTGCCCTACCTCGGTGTGGCAGACACCTTTTATTTCTGTTCCCAAGACCATATATGCACTGATTAAAAGCAGGAATGCCTATTTAAGTCCTGTGAAGGGAGGTGATGAATGGTATGTCTGAACAGCCTGGTCTCTGGCTTGGTGTCACTGAAATGCCACACTCCTCACTGAAGTCCGTTGATAAACCTGACAGTGCTGAGCAACTTTTATCAGCAGACTTTATATTGAGGGACCCAAGCTGAACGTTAGCACATGGGCTGTCCTGTCAGCACAGAAGGCTTATACTCTTAGCAGATCTAAACAGAGTTTAGATTGTGGAGCCAAACAAAAATCTAGGTCATTAAGTATATAAAAGAAAAGGTTGCAATGACCCCAGTCTAAATAAGATGCTGTTTTGAGAGAACCAAAAAATTACTCTTGCAGTCCATTGGTAATAAACAGTGGTTCATACATTGTTTTACATATATTAATTTGGGGCAGCTTATTCTTCAGGCTATTCGAACTACTGCACGTTAGGAGGCATGGGGTATCACCATGAGCCAGCTAGGATTTTTTAATATATGTATATAAACTGCTCTAATTTCTCCAGAGAGTTCATCCCTGGAGAATAACTAAACATTATGATGTCATATGACCATAAAAATGTAAAACTGTGAAAGAAAATGAGATGCCCATGGGAATCCTAATTCATGAGACAAAATTCAAAGTTGTTCATAGAAATGTATACTCTTGACATTTATAATAAACAATGTAAAGTAGAATAAAACATAGTTTTCACACAATAAAATGGCTGCAAAATGAACTGGAGAAAATTCAATAGTTTTCTTTAGGGACTATCAAAAGCCACGATATCTTCCAAATATTCACCAGAGTTCAAGGCTAATGGAAAGCATGTGTGAAAAGCATTTGATAAATGGATTTTAGTGCACAATAAAGGAGAAATGTAACAAATTAGCCTTGAGTATACTTGATTACGAGCAGGGAAGCTTTGGACCTATTCCCAGTCCTTTTTTTTTTTTAATGAGAATCAAAGCTGACTAAATTTAGTCCCTTAACTTGTTGTTGTCCGTCATGTGCTGGAAATGCCCATGAGAAAGGAAGTTCTTGGAAAAGTAAGCTTCAGGGGATATTCCTGAAACAGGAGAAAGCCATGAAGCAAGAGAAATAGAAATGATATCACTTGAAAAACTACAAATGTAATCACCAAGATGTAGATGTAATCATGGGAAAATCTCCCTAAGACAGTCACATTAGAAGCATTTTCTGCACTTCTAGGAAAAATGGTGACATGACATCATGTAGGCAACTCTCCCACTGAACATAAAATAGAGGGAAAAATGGCATCTGCAATAGAAAGTACAAAACAATATCAAGACCATGCCAGAAATATCAAGGAAGCGTTACTAGATGTCACGTAAACATAACACAGTGAAGAAGATATGGAGGCTGAGGGAGACAGAGCAATGCACTGTCCCCCTCTCCCCCCCAAGATGTCCATGTCCTAATTCCTAGAACCTGTGACTATGCTAGTCACATGAAAAGGGAAATTGAATTTACAGGTAGAATTAAGGTGATAATCAGTTGATATTTAAATAGTGAGATTATCCAGGTGGGCCCAGCATAATTATGGGTCCTTCAAAGTGGCAGAGGGAGACAAAAGAGGTGAGAGTGATGGCTTGACTTGTCCCACTGGCTTTGAAGATGAAGGACAGGGGTCCACAACCAAGGAACGCAGGAGGTCTGTAGTAGTTGGGAAAGGCAAGGAGATGTCCCCTACGCAGAGCCTACAGAAAGGAATGCAGCCCTGCTGACACCTAATTTTAGCCCCGTGAGGCATATGTTAGACTTCCAACCTCCAGAGCTGTAAAACAATACATTTGTATTGTTTAAACCACTAAGTGTGTGGTAATTTGTTTCTGGCAGTCATAGAAAATTAAAGCAAAGTCCTCTTAAGAAAGTAGTATAGAAATGGATAGAGGAGAGACCAAAAACAAGAGGGGAGATCCTTTCAAAAGCCCCAACTTTAGAGGACAACAGTGTGCTAACAAGAAAGCATCTTGGAAAAGAAGCACATCACTAGGAAAGCCACTTTGCCTCTGGAATCAGCAGTGTGCAAAGCAATGGTGACGGAAGGCCCAAAGGCTTATAAAATAAGTACATCGGAGAAAGTCAAGAGTGAGGTGAAGACTCTCCAAGATGTGGGAGGTGGGCATTTATACCTGGATGTGGATGGTCACATCATAAACAAGGACACTAGACAGAGATAGACTACATAGCTGGTATAGAATGACCCAAAAGAAAGATGTATACAGGAAACTGCTCCTCCAAAACAGAAAAAAAAAAAAAAAAAAAAAAAAAGTTCCCCTACTGGGAGTGCCCAAGAGCTGCAGCCCACTTCCCACACCCCTTCTCTGGCTTAACACTGAACAAGTAATGCAAACTACATCAACCAGACACTGGGTATATGAAAGGGGATAGCGAGAGAGTGCAAGGCAGAGCTCCCGTACTGTTTATGGGCTTGGATAGCCTGTTCTTTATTCAGGAATATAGAGAAAAAGGTTCTCCTACATTAAAGGAGAAGATACAAAGGAAGAGAATAATATTGATAAAGACATCAGAGGTAAAGAGAAATAACAGTCAGAAAGATACCCTGTGTTTTCAAAATGCAGAATGTGAAATAAAATATGAGGTGAAGAAAAAAGAGTAAAATGAAAAATGAACTGTTAAATGGCAGTAGATAAAATATTCCTCCAAGAAAATAAAATCTAGTGGAAACATTAATATGCTCATTGGAAGAAAATAAATAAAACAGAAAATGAACCAAATGAATGATACAGATGACAGAAAACAGAGATTCAACATATGAATGATTATTATTTTTTCAAGAAGAGTCTAAAATAGGCAGAAAAGTAATTAAGATGTAATCATCAGATATGCTCCTGAACTGAAAGGATGTGAATGTGCAAAACAAATGGATTTACTATAGCTGAGGTAATGTTACTGAAGAAATATGAGCCATTAGATATAATCTAGAGGAATAAAATTAAATTCCAACATATATATCATATATATCTCATATATACACATATATATGATACACAGTTGATCCTTGAACAACACTGGTTTGAACTACATGGGTCCACTTGCATGTGATTTTTTCCAATAAATACTTAAGTGTATTTTTTCTTCCTTATAATCTTCTAAATAATATTTGCTTTTCTTTAGAATAGTTAATTGTCAGGATACAGTATATAACATGAAACATAAAAAAATCTGTGTTAACTGACTGTTTATGTTATCAGTAAGGTTTCTGGTCAACAGGAGTTATTAGTAGTCAAGTCTTGGGGAGTCAAAAGTTACACTTGGGTTTTCGACTCTATGTGGGGTTGATTATGATAGTCTTCTGGTTTGATGGATTGAATTGCGGAATGCATATACCTTGGAATTCTTTGTCTGCTAAGGATAATGAAGGAAAACAGTGTGGCCATCTTGTGGCAAACACACATGCGCACTCCCCAAATTTCCCTTGCCCCTTACTCCACTTTGTCACTAGCAACTACCTTATGTGGTCGCTTTCAAACTTACACGCCATCTCTTTTGCTGTTTCCAAGTCCTCTCCTTACAGTCTCCTCGCAGGCACGTCTAGCAGGCACCGCCTCTTGCCATGCCCACGAATGCTTCCCTGAGAACACCCATGACCTATGTAGTGCCTGATCCAACGGTGAACCCTCAGTCCTCATCGTGCCAAGTGACTGATCAGCAGCAAGTGACACAATGTTCCTGTCCCTTGGGACAACACACTCTCTGGCTTTTCCTTCTGCCTCACTGGATCTCCCTTCTCTGTCTCCTTTCTAATTTGTTCTCCTTTCTTTAATTTCTTAATGGTAGATTGACCCATAACACGTTTCTCCTTTATTTACCTTACTCTGGTTGACTCAATACAATCTCATGGTTTTAAACACATGCTGGAATCCCTAAATCTACATCTCCAGCTAGGATTTCTCCAACTGCAGACACATACACCAACCTGCCTGCTTCATATCTCCACCTGGATTCCTAATAGACATATCAAATCCAACACGTTCAGAACTCAATCTTGATCTTTCCTCTCAAACATACTTGTAGCTGCCTTCATTTCAATTAAGGGCAACCCCACTTACAGTTATTCAAGCCAATAAACGTGGATTTTTTTCTTAATTATCTTAATCACACACGCACATCCTTTCTATCTTCAAATCTTGTTGGTTCTCCGTACAACATATACCCAGAATCTGACACTTATATCATCTCCACAGCTCACCATCCGTATCTACACCACCATCATCTTACATTCAAATTACTGCAACAAAATCCTACCTGGTCTCCCTTTCTCTGTCTTTGCCTTTCTACAGTTTCCCCTCAACACAACATCTAGAGCAATCATCGATCTCCTAGGACCCTTCACAGCTTCTCTTTCTCAAAGTAAAATCCAAAGCCTTGAAATAGCCTCAAGGCCCCATACACCCATTACTCTTCTGACCTCATGGCCTGCTACTCTCCCCTTTGCTCACTCCTCACTCATCGGAAATGTGTCACTTGGCCACCACTCACTTGAAGGGAGCCTGGGAAATCAAGCTTTTTTTGCAGGACATATTGCCGGCCCAATAAAATAGGAAGAAGAAGAATGAATATTAGAGAGGCAACCAACAATGTTGCACACAAATAATTATTTTATTTTTCAAATAATAAAATGAAGTTTCAGGGAAGCTAGACAACTTTCCCAGAAAGTAATTTAGCTAGAAAATGGTAAATTGGAATTCAAAATCAGGTTTGATTCCATACCCCTTATCTTTCTATTATATCAGGCAACCTCCGTCATTTAACAGAATATTACAAACCTTTAAGTGCTTTTGAGCTAAAAATGTTCTCAAACTGCCTATCCAAAACAGTCATCTCATAAACATTCTTGATAAAGATTAAAATTACATTTCCAGACAATGTCAATCATTGTGTTACCTGTGCTAGAATGGGATTTTTATTAAAAATTCATTTTAAGTATTACTGTTTCTTCTCTCAACTGCCACCGGAGTAAAGTCTGTTAAACGTTTGTCTGCATTTTAACAACTTTAGTCCAGTTATTGCCTGTGTAGGCGGCACATTTTACCCCTCTGTGGTACTTATAAACTTAGATTCCCTCATCTTCTGATTCTGACCTAAGTGGGGTGAGGGGCCTGGGATTGAGCATTTAAGAAAACACTTTCCTTATCATTTTCACGTGAAGACAAAGTTTTAAATCGCACATTTAATGAAATAATACCTCCAAGCGCATATTCAGAGATTGCAAAATCTCCTCATGAGATGATGACTACAAAACTTTCCTGACTCATCTCCCATCACTTCTGTCCTTTTTCTACACGCCCCAGACTTGACAAAGCAGGGCATTTCCTGCTACGACTGTGCGGTCTCCTATTTCCATCTTGAGAGTCACGCAGCTGCTCTGAATGCTTTCCTCTCCCCTGCACCCCGTCACCTGACAGCTAAACTACTTTTCTGTCGAGATTAATCATACACAGCACTGTCTCTGTGCAGAGATCTCTCCTTTGTCCCCCACTGCACTGTGGCAGGGACAGCCAGCGGTTTTCACAGACAGGCTGCTCCATTTCTCGTGGTGACTTTTCAGCTGCCTCGCATCAAGGTGGTGCCATGTCACTGCTTCCAGCCAATGGACTGTAGACATAAATAGCGTGTCATTTCCAGGTTGAAAAAAATCTGAGTATCAGGGGTAGAATCCTCCATGAATTCTTCCCTCCATCTGCCAGCTGGGTGATCTTAAAAGTATAAGATGGTGGAGACAGAAGGTCGAAACAGTCCCAGTTTCTGAGTCACTGCTTAGAGAAAACAGAGCCAGGAGAGCTGCTCATTCAGGACCACCGGCACTGGCTTTTGCCTGAGCAACAAATAAATGTTCTTTGTATTAAGCCACTGGGATACGGAGTTATTTTTGACAGTAGTTACTCTACGCTAAAATATAAGCCTTGCCCTTTTCTCCATTTGATTCCTTTTTAACAGAATGTTTATTTTTATTGCCTCCTTATTTGTGGATTACTCGTATTCTGAGTTGCAAGTCCAGCACAGACTCGGCACTTTTAATGAAAGTTTGTTGAATTAAAATCAATAAAAATTACTAACAGATGTTGGTAGAGCTGGAGTTGCAATACGACTCCAAAAGGCTTTGGGTCTATGGTGCCTGGGTTGTCTTTCCTTTACTTGATACAACTGTCCTAACTCCACGCTCAGGACACCCTGACCTGAAGTCCTCCCTACCGAAGAATCAAGTTGTTTCTCTCCCGCCTCTACCCTGTGCGTCACACCTGTAATTATCTAGTTTGTGTGGATACCATACTAGATCATACATCCAAGTAGTTAATGTTACTCACTCTGTACTGATTCCCAGCAAAGTGAGTCCCCAGGGACCCACAAACATGGCATGAGCGAAGCATTTTATTACTATTATAAGTAGAGAACTTTTAGTTCCTTATGTGCCCATCTTCCCTGTTAGGTTCTGTGCCCATTAAGGGGAAGAGCCCTCTGTGCCTTTGTACCCTTAGCAGCTACTCCAAACTTTGCTCGGGACAGGTTTAATAACTGTGTTTTGTAATCGAACAGAATGGAGCAAGTTAAGAAGTAGAATTTAAATATATGATTTCTAATTGCTCTCTAATAAAGAGGCTCTTCTATGTCAAATACTTATAACCCTCTCTAACCAGGTTGAATAGCCATTAAACATAATTATTTATTCTCTATATAATTGCATCCTTCCAGAAAAGTGCTAGAGATCATTTTTGATCAGTAAAGGACCTTTGATTTCCCAGGCTATAAAGTGTGTGTGTGTGTGTGTGAGGGAGAGACAGAGACAGACAGAGACAGAGAGAGAGAGAGAGAGAGAGAGAGAGAGAGAGAGAGAGAGAGAGAGAGAGAGAGAGAGAGACTAGGTATTTAAGAAAAGGTGCTTTAGCATTAAAGAGACTTGAGCTACCTCCTATGGCTTTCCCAAGGCCTCAGTCTCAATTGACTTAGCAGCTCATTCCCAAAGCAATGCTCATCTTCTTTGAAATTTACCGAATGAGAAAGGAAGAATAACAGAAAAGTAGAAAAAATGTTCTGAGAAACATTAATGGTTTAATACACTTTATTCCCATTATGTGCTTGGCAAACTTGTAGATGTAGGTTTTGGAAGCTATTAACAAAAAGAGTAGGTTTTAACAGAATTGCTTATCTTATTTTTCAACCTATGTGAAAACCATATGACAATTTTAGAACCAACAGGTTTTCAAAACTGTACCTCTTCAATATTTACTCTTACTCTTATTGCTCCAAAATTCTTTGCATTCTAGAAAGGCTGGGAGGTCCCAGAAACTGTTTCCCTCTGTTTCCATCAGAAGATACAAGGTAATTGCCCTCTCAATGTAATCATGTCACCTTTTCATTATTAAAAATTAAATTATTAAAGAAGTGAATCTGGCATCCTCATCTATATCAATGCATTCCTCCCTAGTTTTTAAACCTCATAGTCATTGCTCATTTTTATAGTCAGATTCAGAGCATGTGAGTCAGACTTAACTGTTAGAAACTGGGCCTGTTCTTAACTTCGATCCGTACAACTCCCTGGATTTTTTTTAAAGCCATTCATTAAAACTACACCTAGCTTTCTTTATTCCTTGATATCAAATAGAGAACCTGTGTGTTCAGTGTCCACATTTAGGATTATTAAGAGAAAAAGATAAGCACCGCATGTATTTGCCAAGTCCTGACTTTGGTTCAGCTGGACCACCAACCAGCAAATCAAGCTTATAAAGAGTCTGGGCCATATTGCCAGGGGTTTGAGTTTAGTCTGTCAAAACGATTGGGAGATTTCCAGCAGTTATAAAGAAAATTTCGTTGAAAGATAGTGTTCCTGTAATTTATGGTCTCCCAAAGTCAGAGTTATGGAACAACTTCCTTATTAGGAACAAAATCAAAATCCCAAAATTCACAGAGAATCCCACAAAGAGGCATACTGCCTCTGCATATATTTAAGAAAACGTGTAGGAAACAAAAGATATTATTTGAGTGTGACATAGAATTCCACACGTAATCAAAAGAGGGGCAGAATCAAAACTAGATTTAGGATCTTGTTCTGGCTTTGGCCCTCAGGTTCTGACGGACAAACGTGAGGGCTGCCAGGCCTTGCCGCAGCTCCTGCCTCTGCAGCTGGCACCCCCGGACCCTCAAGTGCATCGACTCTCAAATGGATAAACTCCAGCAGAATATGATGTGTTGGGGGCATGTAAACAATGCATATTCTTGGTACCAACTGCATATCTCCTGGACCAGAATCTTTATGAGTAGTACCTGAGAATCTTGATTTTTATAAATACTCCAGGTGATTCCTATTTGCCATAAAGAACGAGAACTATCACTTTGGGGCCAAACCTAATGCTAGGCAAGAATTAAGATTCAAAGAACAAATCCTAAGATTCTGTGACTCAGCCTCATCACACTTTTCAATATTCTTACCCTGACTTAGTGTCCCAAACCCGATCAGTGGACATTGCCTTATCATTAATATGCAGTCTTTATCTTGTGCCCCAGTTCAAATAATTGGACTTTTTGTCTTATATCTTCATGACTTTCCGCTGCAACCTGCATAAAACTCTGGTCCCCTTAGGAAGGTCAGTTTTAAGGCCGCTATGTGAAAGTCTGTCCTTGAATTGTTCTGCAGCTGCAGTCTGACCCCATAACTACTGGTCTGCCTGCCTTGCCTGAGACTGACACTCACTGCCCTGCATTTCCTTCTCCATCTGCCACTCACCTTTCAGAATCACTGGTGCCTGTGTTTCTGTCCCTCCCCCACCTCCCCGCCCCGTCCAATCAAGACTACTGCCTATTGCCTATCACAGAGGCTTCAGATTCCATAATCTGGACGAACATTTTTGGGGGGCCTGATTTTATGTGCCCAGGACCTGCATAACTCTTATGCATGAGTAAGTTTTTTTCTCCTCATCCATGGCAGTTACCTGGGCCATGTCTAGCCATGTCTCGAAAATATGGTAAGAGACTTTTTGAGGGGACTTTCAGTTACAAAGTTCCATAATACTCTGACTTAACGTCCTTAAAAATACATGAGATATAGCAAGAAAGAGATGTTTGAGTGAATGAGTTTTCCAAGTTTTCCCCCATTTCTCCAAGATGGCAGAGACAAGGCTACTGGAAATGTAATGATGAACAAAGAGACAGATGAGCCACATAAGCTGGAACTTCAGGAAGTCAGCCTAGAGAGTTAAAAGAAAGATGAACTGTTCCAGTGTTCCCGGGACTGAGGGGTCCTGGGTCATGGGGCTTTCAGAGATCAAACTGGACATCCCTGACTAAATGACCACCCTAGCATTTGAAACTGTTTGGTCTTTGGCTGGATCTAAGATTCAGGATATGAAAAAGTTGTACCACAAGGAAAGGAAATTTGATGTATTTAATGTATTTTGAGAGAATATGTAAATAGTAAGATTCCTTTGAATTACTCTGGTCTGTTAAACTATACTTCTTTGAGTGTAACTTTATTCAGAGACTAGCTCACACGGTCCCCAGCTTTTGTGTTACTTAACAATTAATGAAAAAAATGTAATCATTATTAATAATATTGTCAGACACTTTTTGAGGACTTAATATGAAGCCACAAATATTATCTTGAATTACGGTCACAATAACTTTAGTAGGTGAGTACTTCTTGAGCCAAATTTCATCCACAAGAAAATAAAGGCACAAGTTTAGGCAATTTTTCTAAGAAATCTTGACCCTGACTTGCCATATGACAGAAAATTAAAGGAGCCTCAACTATATGCCAACTTGTCAGAGTACAGAGGATTAGCTGGATGTATACACACAGATGCATGTCCTGGGTGTACATATTCTGATATATCTTGGAGTTAAAGTCATCAAGGCCACTGTAGAAGAGTTATGTAAAATATTGAGGCACATGCATGCTTTGTTTTGTTTTTTGTTTTCAGCTAAATATTCCGGTCAGTGAAAATGCTAAGGAATTTGTAGGAAATTACTGCAGACATCCCAGGGGCTCATGTGTAGGTTGACACTAAGGGTCGACAGAGAGAGGAGAGTCGCCTTGTCAGTAAGAGATGATGCTGTGAAACTTTTGCTCTCAGTTTGACCCCCCATTTACACCATTAACGTTTACTGAGCACTTCTTCTGTGTCTGGCACTGTATGTATATTATCTCTTTCAGTCTTCACAACAATCTTCTGAAGCAGTTATTGCGGGCTTTATTTTACAGAAGCACAGAGAGATTAAGTACCTAGGCAAGATCACAAGACTAACAAGTTGTAAAGCCAAGATATAAACCCAGGCAATCTGGTTTTATCCATTTAATTACTTCAATTTTCTACTGTAATGCACTGCAAGACTGTTAAAGTTACAGGAAACCATACGGATTATTTAGTTAGCCTAACCTCCTCATTTATTAATAGTAAACCAAAGGCCCAGAGATTATAAGAGATTTAGGAAGATAAGTGTGTAAATCACAAAGAACACAGGGTTTATAGATAACCTGAGTTTGATCCTTACCTCTGCCACCTATTGTGCCGTGTGACAATTAATCTCTTTAAACCTCAATTCCCTCATATAAAATGAGAATAATGATATCTTCTTATCAGGAAGATTTCAGGATTAAATAGAACAATACATGTAAAGTATTTAGTAGAGTTCCTTGCATATAGTAAGGGATCCGTAGATGAAAATCTATTAAGATTATTGTTGTTATTTTGTGTTATATAAGGACCTAGTAGGGACTACTACTACCCACCTACTACTACTACTACTACTAAGGATACTGCTATTCATCATCATCATCATGCCACATCATACAGTAGTCAACTGCAGAAGCAAAGGTTGTCTGACCATGATAACATACTCTTCCTTATTACAGGAACAACATCAACACTCCACATAAAAAAAGCATTTAATAAAGACCTTTGGAATCTGATAGGTTATTTGTAATGTGGCCACAAGGTTGCTGATAAGAATATATAAAAATTTAAATGGCACGGAGCATGAAGAAGCAAATCCAATGCCATGGTATCTTGACACTAATGTTTTTTTAGAATATTTTCCAAGTTAAATATAGATGCAGTACATATATTGGGTTTGGGTTTATTTTTTTTTCTTTTGGCTTCTTATGCACTGTGAACAAATGGAAGACAGTCAATCTTGGATCTGTAGCACAGATTTAAGAGTATGATAACAGGGTCCACAAGCTAATCCAACCGAGATTTAAGTTTATGGAGTATATTTCTGTAAAAGTTGACAAAATAACAGACCAAATGCAAATTCAGCTGTGATTACAGACAGCCATTCCAAAAAGCCATAAATCCTCTGTCTTCTCCTCCATTTGATATGTGAAATATTATTAACCTATGTTCACATACATACACTTTTCTAAACAGGAGTATAATGGAAATAGTCTGTAACACTCTCTGTCTCATGTACGAGCCATTTCACAAGTCATTTTTTATTACACAAATGAGATACTCTATTAGTGAGAAAAAATAAAAAAAATAAATAAGTTAAAATTAAAATTTTAAAATCACCAATATCCCACAACATGAGATAACTGTTGTTAATATTTGTTGTTTATATTTTCTGACTTTTTATAAGTGAATAAAAATTCATACATAGGTAAATATGGACAAACTTTGGAAATATATTAAACTATAATCCTTTTTCCTGTGGCAAAGTAGAATAACTGCTTTTCCATATATAATATAAATTAATTATATTCCATATGATGGTTTCAAATAGTTGCCTGACATTCCATTATGTCAATTCACCATGAGTTACCAGTCAATCACTGTTATGGATGGTTGGATTATTTACAATTTTCTTGCTGTTGCGAACACTTGTTTTTATAAACATCCTTGTACACCTTGGCACATGTGTCTAAGTATTTCCTTAGACATCAAAAATTCTAGAAATGGAATTTCCTAATAAAAGACAGCATATTTTTAAGGCTTAATACATACTTTGTAATAAGTACCATGCATGTGTTTGTAATATGTATACATATCTATTGTCATATTTATCTACAGAACCGAAGCACTTATTTGCACTGCCAGCAGCAAGCACAGGGAGCCTCCCCCACTGCCTTTCACAGCTGAGTGAGCCAGTGCCTTGCCTGGATGGTCATGGCTTCCAACAGAAAAAAACCTATGAAAACTTTCTCATCAGAGCTACCTTTGTGACACAAGGAAAGAACAAGAGACAACACTCAGCTGCCGTGAGGACTTCCTGCCCTACCCGCTGGCTAATAGCTGCTGACAATGCCCAGTGTACTGTGATGTCATAAGTTATCAAGGAAAAACATCATTCAAAAATAACAAGGCAACTGAGAATTGCTAGACACTATGGGAGAAAAAAGTTCTGAATGTAAAACGTGCATCTGTTTTGCTTTATCAAATGGGAACAGGAAAAAAGGGCTGGCCACATTTGGCAAAGAACAATAGTTTTCCTCTGAAAAATTTGAAGAGAGAGGGAGGGAGGAAGAGTGTCATTTCCTTCTTTCAGTCCCCAGAACTGCCAACTGTCTCTTCTGAATTTTCACCTGGGCATCTTTAAGATTCCGCTTCTTTCTTATAAGTTACAAACAGCATTTATTTGTAAATAATTTCATAACTATGATGCTCCAATGAGACGATGGATGTGAAAGTGATACATTGATACGCTGAAGATATCATTAATATTCCCCTAGAAGACGGTATAAGCTGCGTAACTTGAAACACTGACTTAACTAAACTTAAGGTTGCCAGTGCACAATAAGTAATTAGAGAGAACATTATACATCGGTGATTGATGCCGGGCGAACACTTTCTCACAAACCACACCTTGGCAGTTACGTACGAGACGATATAGAGCTGGTCAGACCAATTCCCAATACTGACTTCAAGCAACTCTCTCCTAAAAATGCAAGCAGCCCCCTCCCTTCCCAGTTTGTTCTGCATCCTTACTAGTCTTCTTACCATCTTACTTTCTGTACCTTACAAGTCGCAGATATATATTTTATATACTCAGTTTCCATTTTTATCTCAATACCTAGTTCTTCCTTCTCACCTTGGAATCTGGACTTTCTCTCTCTCCAGTGCTACAACAAAATGGATGCTTGTAAGTTCACAAAGATCTCTCTGTTGGAAAATACAATGACTGTGTCACCTTCCTCATCTCCTGGTCTACCCAACTGCATTGACTTTGCCAAGTTAACCTAGGGAAGAGTTTCAAGCAAAAAGACCCTTCCTCAAGGCAGATAATATTAATCAACTTGTCTAATAGTCTGTTCTTTTTTAGGTTATTAAAGATAGATTTTTAACTACCTGCTCTACCAACACATGCAACATCATACAATGAAAGTTGGCTAGTGTCTAAAGAATTCTTCCAAGTCATACAGCTAATATATGAAAGAAAACTCGATAGAGGTGTTCCCAAATTTGACAGCAATCCCAACAATTTACGTGACATTACCAAGAAGAAGGTATGAAGCTAAAACAAATTTTTCTATGTTATTAATAATAAAAAAATAAATTTCAATCAACTAGATAAAAGACTGAAATACCTTTGCATTCTCTCCATGAAAAATATTACAACATTATTGTTTTATGCAGAGGTGGTAAAAAGTATACCGTCAAAAAAACAAGAGAAAACACCAATATGAAAGTGTGCACGGCAGTGTATTAAGAAAAACATTATGCCATTTTTCTGGATTTATGTTATGTGTGTAATTTCTCAGATTTTTTAAATTTATAACTTCTTGTGATTTCTTATTTGTAACATTTACTTTTTAATATAATTTTTTATTTGTAATTTTGTGTTATTTTTTTTAAGGAGGGCGTCCCAAAATTATATAAGCTTCAGGTCCACCCAAACCAATCTTACTAATGACATATTAGCTCTTCTACCATAGGAATATAAACCATTAACTCAAGAGCTTTTCTAGATGATAAAAATGAGGTAACATTATTAACATCTCATTAAACGACAGCAATCCCTCTCATTTGTCCCATCTTCCTGGGCCCCTTGCTGTTGTGTTTGTACTCACAACTGTACGACATACTGAGAATGTAAGATAAATAGATAACACCCCTGCTTCGAGTAGATTCAAGCCTAATGAGAGGGAGAAGACAAATACTAATAATTACGCAGTAACTTGATAACTGCTCTAAAGGAGTTAAGAGCAAAAGGTCCTCAGAGCACAGAGTAGGGAGAGATTGAATCTACCTTGGGGATTCAGGAAAAGCATCACAAGAAAGGTAATAATAGCTGAACTGGGCATTGAAAGATGAGAGGAAGGAAGCCTGACAGAGAAGGGAGACAGCATCCTCATGGAGAAAATTGCAGGTTAATTTATGTGAGCAGAGCATCAAAATCATTCTAAAGAACACATCTATGCTGTGCTGGCATACAGGGATCAAAGAAACAAACAAAAACAAGCCAAAAAGAGAAGCATCACTAGCTTTTCAGAAGAATTAATAATGATATGCCTATATGTGACATACTCCAATATACCAAAGGTTTACAAATCTTAAAAATTTGTAGTTTCAAGTTCCAGTATCACAGAGCTACATGCTGAGAATGTACTCAGGCCTGGGCACTGAATCCTCCAATGCTTATGATTTATGTCACCTGGGACACCTGTGTAATTTCTCAAAGTCTCAGTTTTCTCACCTGCAAAGTGATCAGGTACTTACATCAAATATTTGTCAGGGAGATTAGACCAACCATATGCGGCATATAGTATGTGGCATATGTGCTCAGTAGTGCTGAGCAAATATTATGTTATCAGTGCGTGAGGCTAATGTATCTAGAGTTCTCTAACTTTAAAGATAGAGTTGCACATCTCTTTGTTACACTGATAATTAACTTGGTGAAAGACAGCAACTGTCAGCCAAATCAATCAAGCTGGAAACAGGAAAGTTCTTGCAAATAGCCAGAGCATTACGAAGAATTCCAGAAATGCTCTCACATTGTCTATCACAATCCTTTAAGCACATACTAATTTAAACAAACAGCCAAAGCACTCCACATCAGAAATGTACATACAGGAAACAAAAGCCAAAAAACAAATCCCAATGAAAAATAACCCTCTTGTGAGGAAATAAGCCCTTAGCTCTGCATAAGTTGTGGTTTAGAGTATATTCCTGCAAAAAGTAAAGGACATCACTTTTAGGCTTGGGAGGAGTGTCTCCAGGCTGACCTACTTTGCATTCCTTGGAGAGAGCTCCCCCCTTTTTTTTTTTATTTTTGACAATTGCACCTGAATCAATAGTCTGATCCTTCCCACCCTTAACAGATTTGACTGCTCATTTAATGGTAAAATCTGTGCATTTTTAAGGAGGGACATCAAAGATTAAATCTTGGATTTAATCAAAGAAAATTGCAGGGTAGTGAACTGTGTGATATTTAAGCCCAGTAAGCCATGAAATCTATCCCTTTAGAATTAGGTCAACATGTAGTCCTAAGACACTGGAGAGTGGCAGCCAATACGTCTACCTTCTCACAGTAAACCAACCTCTTGGTGTTTGTTACTGGGGATTCTGAAAATAACTGTCAAATTGATCCTCCGAAGAAATGTGGCTCAGGCTGGTTTTGTTTAGGTTTTTTTGTTTTGTGTTTTTTTGTTTTGTTTTTGTTTTGCTTTGTTTTTATTTTTGTATTATGGCACTACAATAAGTTCATAATCGAAACTAAAACTAAAACTAAAACTTAGACATTCAACAATTTCCCATAAACATACAGAAATACATGTTATTAATCAGACCTGACTCACTGCTGGTCATCATATGAGAATGTATGGAAGCCTCTGAATTTACTCATTTCTTGTTTTTCTCCCGAGCATTAATTTCACTGAATGTGTTGTGCCAGAAGATCATAACCTTGACCAATAAGTTCTTAAAACACAAAAAATGGGTCATAAAAGGAGAGGGACAAATCGCTTCCTACGGGAGGATTTGCATAAAGTGATGGTTGCATCATTTCACTGGAAGAGGCAACTTTACAGATCTCGTTATATGAGACTTTATTTTTTTTTCACATTTTAATGTTGTGTTTTATTCTTCAATGCCCCATCAATGATGTGAGACTTTAATAACGACCAGCAGTCCTGTGGTAACAGAGTTGGGCATTGGGCAGCTCTGTAGCCATAGTTACATACACCGTACAGCATCTGAAGACAGTACCCACTGATGGACTTGATGGCTTATTATCAAACTGAATGATGTAACCTGGCCATCTAGAGTGATTATAGTACATCTCTGGGAAAAATTTTACAAAAGTGGTCATTTTTTGTGGTCTATCAAGGGATCGTTATACGGTGACATTTGATTAAAACATTACTTAAGGTAGCAAGAGTTTTAGATTGAAAAGTATACTTAAAAGAATTACCTTTAAGAGCAAAATCAGAGAAAAGGCAGTAGATAATAGTTGCCATTAGGTTCCAACCAGCCACACGCCTTTATGTTTCCTCCCCACCTCAATGTTAAGAAAGAAGTCCCAGATAAATGTTTTATTGATGGAACTGTGAAGGGTGATGTTATTTCCATGTCCACCTTGCTCAGGGCTACACTTAACCAGTCATGCTTGAATGAAGTGCAGGATTTGCCTTAATTTACAGTCGGCGAAGCACCTAGCATCCTGCTTTCATCCTCCTAGACTGTCCCAGTGTCTCCGTGATGTTTGGGATAGGCCAACAAGTCTGTTGAATTTCATATTTATCTTACCAGAGAAAGTTAGGTCTGATGGTATTAATATTTAAGGCAGTGTGTCTTATCTTTTCACAAGTCATGGCACTTAGAGGAAATGAGAGAATTATACTACACTGCAATAAACTGAGAAGGCAGTGTGTGTTCAGAAGGAACCACCTTGGGGAGGAGAAGAAAGTGGGGATGAGGAGAGCCAGCAGCCTGGGTCACACCCCACAGACCTGACTGCATGATCAGTGTCATGGCACACCAGGAACCCAGCACGGCACTGCCAGGGAGAGGCTCCTCTGGGAACATCAGTAAGATTTTGAGGTCTTTGCGATAGGAAACTATGAGTCAGTATTATTTGTTACAAGGTAATACTCTTATATTGCTAATTATATTTTATCCATTATTTAAATAATTTTGGATGCTATGAAAACATCTTATAAACAAACCATTTATATATAGCCTTATTTTCATTTCTTAATTCTCTAAGGTCTTGGCATGAATGTACTGGAAAGCACATAGGCAATAGAGTGACACAGACCTCCTAGCAAATATTGGTTGTGCACCATCTGGCAATGGGAATAATACCTACTTCAAAAGACAGTTGTGATTTTTAAAAAGCTGGTAGCACTGAGAAATAGATGCTCATTAAACATTATCTCAATTCCTCTCCATAGGTGAGAATTATTACTATCAGAAGTTAAATTCCCCATATTATTACATTACTTTATTTCTTTTTTCCTGCTTTCTGCTCTCCTCTATCATCATCTCTTTGTCACCAACCTCTCCTTCCTTGTCTTGTTTTCAATATCTAGAACCCCTCTTTATGTTCTTACTTTCTTTTCTCTTAAAAATGAGGAAAGGAGGGGGAAAAAAAAGAATTTGGATAGGAATCAATGGGTTATATGGTCATTTAATTCAATTCAGCACGCAGATCTTGTAAGATATTGCCCAAATCATTTCAAGTAATAATACCAAAGAAGAGAAATTGTTTTTTATCAGGCAATTAACCATAGTCAAGTCCTGTGCTGTTTAATCTCTCAGTCTCCACGACATCCACCCTTTGGGTCAGTGGCTCTCAACCTTTATACTTCATTGACCTGCCAGAAAAAGCCGGCCCAGGCACATTAAGAGAAATAGTTCATAGAAGTAGCAAGTCTCATTAAGAGGACCAGAGGCTGGGTGCTCAAGTGATACTTGCTCATTGCATTAGTGTTTTAAATACCCACTAATGCAAGTATCTGAGGAGGCAAAACTGAGCTATGCTGTGGATTCACAAATCGGATACAAACCTATTGCTCCAGAATTAAAAAAAAAAAAAAAAAAAAAGGCAAATCTAAAAGGAACTTAAAAGATTGACATTAGATATTTATATCTATCTTGCCTTTATATTTTTGTTTAATTTTGCTTCATTAGCATCCGTGATGCAGGGAAAAATCAGAATGCCTTTAGAGTAGGCAAATATTCTCTGAGTTCTTCTTTGCTAAAAACCAGAAAAAGCAAAAAAAAAATTGACTTCGACACTGTGGTGGAGACAGCAGGAATTAGCATAACACTAAAACTTCCAAGACTGGATAATTTCTACAAAGAATGTGCAGGCTGGGATCCATCTCCTACAGTTTTCCAGAATGCTTCCTCTATTAGTCCAGATACTGTGTCCTTGGTGGAAAAGAGCAGGCAGCGGAGCATCTTAGCAAGCTTGTACAGAAAAATGTTAAGATGGGGGAAAGGCAATGACTGCCGCTGACGTGATGCAAGCACAGAAGTTAGAGAGCACATGAGCCGTTTTCACAGCCGTCCAAATAATACTCTGTCCAAAGGCACTACTTACTGTTGTTCTCTGTGATGCCGTCACTCACAGGCTTCGAGACATGGTGATCCACGTAGAGAAGAGGGTTTCCGAAAGGGTTTTGGGGGGGTGGTGGTCTCCAATCATATTAACGATTTCCAGTAAATTTGCCTATGAGACATGAGGCGTTCAGTAACGATATAGTAGTAACAAGTCATAACATTGTCAAAAACTCCAATTTTATTTTCCTGCTGAAAAAAAAATGACATCAAGTAGATTTATTGTCATTTTAGAAGCAAAAAGTGATCGTATGCGTGTACCTCATAAAATTATATGAATATCTCTATGTTAGTATCTATATTAATAACTCTCCAGTAGCTCTATATTAGAAATTTCTAATTCATTTATATTTTTATGGTAATAAGATTAAACATGATTCTGCAAAGTACTGTTTTAATAAGACTAAGTTTGGATGGGGCAGGATGGTTTAGCTGCACAGTGACAGGGGCTACCATTTGTACAGAATTCAACGTAAAAACTGACCCCTAGTGTATGGCAGAAAAATGGCCCTGATGGAAAGAAGAGGCAGAAAGGAAAGAGGAGAAAGAAAGGTAGTATAAGTTATTGAAGAATGAACCTTCTAGGCAAATTTTCACTTATAAAATATTTGATCATTAGGGGGTGTTAGAAAACAAAGAAAATACGTTTACAATGAAAACGGTTGACCTTTCAATTTAAAAAAAAAAAAAAAAGTCCACAGAGAAAGAGAGAGAGAGAGAGAGAGAGAGAGAGAGAGAAAGGAAGGGAGTGGGGAACTAGAATGGGAACTAGAAGTAGAAACAGACATTAGAGCTGCCTAGTATCATTCTAGGTTCCTCAATCAATTAGAATGGTAAAAGCTCCTATTATCCCTAATGCTCTAGACCAGAGTCAGCAAAAGACAAAGCCCTAATTAAATAACACCAGAACTATCAATAAAAATGGCCAGGAACTGAAGGGAGAAGAAACAGAAGTATTGGCCAGAGGAGGAAAAAGAGATCAGGACAAAAATATATTCACTAGAGTTTTATGTTGAAAAAAGCAGAAAAGATTAAGAGACTTGGAAAAAGGATGAAGGAAGACAAAAGTGGACAAGTGTTTTGAGGGAAGCAGAGGAAGGGAGCCCATTCTGCACACAGCACATCACGTGCCTCTCTGCAGCCAAAGGAAAGCACGTGCTCGACCTGCCTGACGTGGTGCTGCCCTCAGTAGTCATCACTATCAGCAGCAGCAGCAGCAGGATATTTACCCCTTCTGTGCTGCTGTACTAAACACTGCATGCAGACCATTTTGCTTCATCGTTCAAGAGCCCTTATGAAGGACATCCTATTATTAGCCCCATTTTTACAGATGAAAAAGCCAAGTCTCAGAAAGCTGGGGTACTATTTACAACTTTTTATTGTTTATAGTTGATAAGACTCTGCATCCAAACACTTAAACTTTTCAAGATTAAAACCAGTCTATCTTGCCTGATTCAAGCTGATGGAATTCTGCACTCCCCGCCTGCATCGTAACAGTAACTAACATGAAGCACTCACAAGACAATGCATTTTCTTATCTGTTTCATTAACCATCATTTGATAATTATTATATTGCAACACCTCCCCTCAAAATTTAATTTTGATAAAAGTCCCAATAACAAAACATCTAGGTGGATAATAGGACTTTAGTAAGAGACCATTTGAATACACCATTGAATGCTGTAGCCGAATTATTTATGTATGATTGATTTAAAGAAATTTCCTCATTTTATATGGAAGTTGACTGGAAAAGCAGATGTGTGGTTGGGATAGAGAAACACTATAACTTGGTAGTAGATATATTCAGGTACACTATACAGATTGATTGTTGCTTGCTGGAACACAGATTTTAAGCAAATTCACACACACATTAAAATACTTTTGTCTTCCTGTTTTGATGTGCCTGGCACAAACACATGATATTTGAGATTAATCCCTCTGAATACACAATTTTTCTTTGGGTCACCTTATGTGCTTGGTCAAATCATAAAGCTGAATTACAGAACTCCAAAGTCTGTATCAGAAGGTCAGAGGTACTTGTTTTTGTTTTTTTTTTTTTTAAATGAAAGAGCTATTCACAGTTTAAAGTGATGATGTATTCATGTCCACATTATGGCAATTTTTCTCAGAGAGGGAAGGATAAAGCTCTCAGTGTTTCCTATAGTTAGGTTAGGTACTGGTGACTGGGTTTTGGCCAATGACACGTAGAAAATCATTATACCACTTTTATGCCGATTTCATAAAATCCGATGCATAATCACCCACGAAGCAACCAGGGAGACCATGTGTTGAAGACAGCAGCATTACAAGATGAAGGAAAGCAACCTCGGCTGCACTGGACAGTGATTTGAGAAACAAACTTCTACTCACTAAGTCGCTGAGATTCCAGAGCTTGTCAACGGTTGCACCATAGCTTAGCCCAATCTGACCAATAAAGAAAGTGGTACTGGCAGTGGGGTCTACGGTCATAAAACTTTTAGGATGTGGCGGTGCATCAGGCAGCAGAGAAGCTGGAAATATGGTGATCTAAGTTGTGCCATGGGATAACTTGATAGACGGACTACACTCCACTAAGTCAGAAACTCTAGAGGAAGGCAGAAAACAATCATACCGTTAGCGCACACAGGGCTGGCTTATGGATTGCATTTGGCAAGGCATTACATGAAATAGATAAGCTTAGGAAAGAATTGGCTGGTTTGGAATGCTCTGAAATACCATTTATCTCAGGAGTCATAGTTCATTGAAATAACAGTACTTCCAAGTTTCCACAGGGCCAATATATCTTTAACATTAAGGATTACCACTGTCTACCATAAATCCAATAGCCAAAGGTCATCAGTTGCTCTGTTTTTAAGCCAGGCCTGTTCATGTTGAATGGTGGAGGGGTGATGCGGGGGTGGGGGGCAGTGAAGAGAAAGAAAAGAACTAATGCAGCTGTTTTTTAAAATACCATTACGACCTCTCCTAAATTTCAAAGAAATACTTTTAAAATGCTAGTGAATTTTCATATCTAGAAGGAATTTAAGAAAGGCTCTTATCTTACAGCTTTCTTCTTAAGGCAAAAAGAATACAAATTCAATATTCAAATTCTCTTGAAAGACTAACTAAGATCCTGGGTGGAGGAACTGGGAGAGAATAATCTGGTATTCATTTCAGCGACCTAAACTTAATTTTCTACTTTGGGATGCAATGCATGAGAATCATTGTTTAACATCATTCCACTTAGGCCTCAAAAATCTCCATAAAAGAAACCTTATGGGGAATTTATATGCCTCACATTACACCAAAGTTCTGAAAAGAGTGAGCTCGGACTTGGTGGCCAGAAGTTTTCCTCCTTCTTCAAGGAGGAATCACCTTTGTCAGCATCTGGACCACAAAAAGCAATGGGAATCCAGTCAGGAGCAGAGCGAAACAAACTGTACAGGGGTCATCCGGCAGCGCTAGAAGCCGGGGAAGGTGTGGAAACGCCACGGGCCAGTCCTCAGGAGACCACCGAGCTGAGAAAAATGAAATGAGTTAACAAGGTTGGAGGCCCCTGAAACGAGAATCAGGAGACACAGGCTCTGAAAGGGATCCTTCCACTGACCGGACATGTGACTGGGACAGGTCACGCCTCCATTTGGGGTTCAGTCTCCTATAAAATGAAGGAGTTGGGCTTAATTATGGATTGTTCATTCAAAATACCTACAAGGATCCAGCAGGCCGTCTAATGGAGAGATCCGTGCAGAGTGGGGACCTGGCTAAGTGACGAACACATGCCCCTCCAAGGGGGCGGCTCCTCTTCAACTCCAGCTGAATAATGGCGCCCAAGAGTACAGGCCGAGTGCTGCCAAATTTCCCTTTTTTCAAGAGAATCTAGAAAGCATGGATTTTTACGGAAAATCTTTCCATTTATAAATATCCATGCCTACCTAATTCAATTTTTTAAATCACACTTTTGCCCACACAAAGACTATCTATCGGTGTGGTAAGACTTGGGCACCACGTTTGTCCCCCAGGCAGTCGTCACATAACTGTCCCTGAACTAAGTAATAGCTAAGTCTCCTTCCTTTTTGAGGATTACTTTAATTCCCTTCCATCTTTGAGGATAACTTAAAACTAACTGGCTGATAAATGACATTTTATTTCCTCTATCTATAATGCAATTTCTTTCTTTTTCGAAATGTTTGGGAGTGAACGCCAATACACTCTGCTGGGGCCGGGAAGATTTCCCCCAGTTCACTGAAACTGTGTTCCTATCGTCCATGATCTCACAAATTCACAAATTCAAAAGGCAATTGCTCTGCCTTCATTCTTTACAATCTGTAGCAACTCAAAGTGTTACCACCTCTTCTCGAAAGCCGGCCTCTTCTGGTTTTCCACATGTTTCTAATAACCTTGTCCTAGATTTTTTTGCTGCCTCCTTTATTCCTTCCACTTCCTAAATGTGGGTGTTCCCAGAGACTCAGTCCCCAGCCCTCTATTCTTCTCATTAAATTCTCATCCTAAGATCTCATCCATACCTTCAGCTTCACACGTCACCAGATTCATTCGCATACACAAACACCTCTCCGAGACGCTCCAATTCTCCATTTCCAATGGCCGCTGGACCATGTCTACGTGGATTATACTGCTCGTTACTTATATTTCACATGTTCCAAGTTTATTATTTTCTCCAAAACGTCTCCCTTATGTTCCTCTTATGTACTAAAGATCTTATGTACTGACGATCTCCCACCATTTCTCCAGTTACTGAGTTACAATCTTAGTTGTCTTAGACTCACCACACTCACCTCCACATTCACTCATCCATTCACAGTATTGGGAACGTTCATCTCTACCTTTCTGAGGAAGGCTCCCACACTTACCACTTCATGGAGAGACAACGCTCGCTCCCATCTGTATTAGGCACTGCCCTACGTTATCTGCTGCCTCGCTCCCATCTGTATTAGGCACTGCCCTACGTTATCACTCGCTTCACATTATATCCTCACTTCCTTTGCCCCGTGTCTGGCATTGGAAGTCCATTGTTTGGCCTTTAGCCATCCTCTCCAACCTTTCAATAGAGAAAACCTTCTATTCTAGCCTAACCAGTCTAATCATAGCCCACATAGACTACATGTTGCTTATGCTTAGAATGTCCTCGCCTATAATATCTACCTGTTTAAATCCTACTCATCCTTCGAGGCCCAGATCAACTTGCATCTTCAGAAACTGTCTAACTTACCTGAGTGAAAGTGACCGCTTCCTTAAAGCATTTGCTTATTCTATGGCCCTTCCGTATAAATTTCATATAGATTTTTTTATTATTTAGTTTTTTTCTCCAAAACTGACTGATTAGTTATACTCCCATCTTAAAAAATTTAATGGTTGTCCTAAAGTTAACATTATACATTTTTAACATCATAGTCTGTTTTAAAATAATATTGTTACTTCGTTTACTGTAGAGGAGCCTTCCAACAATATATTTCCAGTTCCATCTCCTATAACGTGTACTTTTGTTTTCTTACATTATATATATATAGTATTATAATTTACCTTATAACACATTTTCATTATTTTTGCTTTAAACTGTCAATTGTCTTTTAGAGTGATTAAAAATAAGTAAAAAATGTTATATTTACCTTTATTTTTAATATTATTGGCACTTTTCATTTTTGTTAAATCTAAATTTCCAGCTGGTATTATACTCTTTCTGCATGAAGAAAATTTTTAAATATTTCTTATATGGAAGCTCTACTGGCAATAAACTCTCTCATTTCTGTTTGAAACTTCTGTTTGAAACATTTTTATTTTCACTGGGCCTCCAATTCTGATTTGATGTATTTTTCCCTTAAATACTTCAAAAATATCACTCTACTGTCTTTTGGCTGTCATCATTTCTAACAAGAAACCTACTACAATGTGTTTTTATTTGTATGAATATCTTTTTCTCTCGCTGTCATCATGATTGTCTCTTTATCTTTGACTACAATGATGTTTCAAATTTTCTGTTTATTTAGTTGTTTTTGTTTTAGGTATTTATCCTGCTTGAAATGACATGAACTTCTTGGATTTGTGGTTTTATAGCCTTTATTGCTTTTGGGGAGTTCTCAACCTTTATCTCTTCAAATAGTTTTTGGATTCATTCTCTCTTTCTTCTTTTCTAGGACTCTAATTACATATATATTAGACCATTTAATATTGCCTCACAACTCTTGGATGTTATCTTTGGTTTTCATTTATTTTAAACTTTTTTTTCACTTTATGTTTTCATTTAAATAATTTCTATTATTCGGTTTGCATAATTTCTATACTTTTTCTTGACTTATCTTCAAGTTCACTCATTCTTTCCTCAGCCATATCAAGCCTACTGATGATGAATCTGTCAAAGGAATTTTTCAATTCTAATATCCACTTAAAAATTTTTTTCATAAATGGCTTATTCTTATAATTTCATCTTTCTTCTTAAATTTCCCATTTGTACTTGCATGTTGTCCAACTTTCTCAGATCCTTTAAAATAATTGTTATAATTATTTAAAGTCCCTGACTGATTGTTCTAATATCTCGGTCATCTCCGTATATGGACCTTTTGATTCTCCTATCTCTTGACAATGGGTTGTCTTTTTTTTGCTGTTTTGATTGCCTTATAATTTTTTAAAATAAATGTCAGTCATTCAATGTGGAACAACGGAGGCTGAGATAACTAATATTTATGCCCCTCTTCCGTCAGGCAATTTGAATGAGAGAATGAGTTAATCTAGGCGAACAATGAGCTGTGCTTGGTTTCACTTCAGCCTACCACAGGCTTCGAATTCCTCTAGTGATGGGCTGCAATTATTTTGTGCTTCATTTGGGACTAAGGAGCCAGGAAGTTTTTCTCAGTGTTCATGTTCCACCCTCAGCTTTTCGCCATTGCTACACGCCCACTCCACAGAAAAAGGCTCTCTCCCTGCTCTTGCCATTCTGCCCTAGCTGTAGACAGCCCTTGCTTGATATGCAATCCTAGGCTTGGAGAAGAGAGTTCCCTCTTTTCCTGGGTTAGCCTCAGGCCTAGGCAGGCCCTGTGTTCCTGGAATGTGAGGTGGAGTTTTTCAGCACTTTCGCCTCTCTTCCCTGGCAGCCAAACTCTGCACTGCATCTGTAGTTTATTTTGGAAGCAGGAGCGTTCTGCTCTCCACTAGTGGTAGTGAATCAGGGCTTAGGATCCAGGCTGCTCTCTTATTCTTCTACAGGAATAGAAGTTTTTTCTTCTACTCTTTTCCTAGCCACAATGGTTCTTTTTGCACCATGTGTGACAGTGTCTCCTTCCTGTCCTCAGGGGCTTAAGGCTTTTTATTCATACAAGAGAAGAGACCAGGAAAGGAGAGGCTTTTAATTTTTCCTCAGAAGTCCCAGATCTTCTTCTGCATGCTTGTGCCCCAAGGAAGGGTTGTCACGGTGGTCTCCTGTCCTGCCCTCATGAGCACCCAGTGAAGGTGAATAGAAAAAGTTTTGCTAGTGAGTGAGAGCCCGTTTGCCTTGGTCTGGCATGCTAACCCACATTTGGCTTGAACACTTGGTTAAAATTTTAGCTGATTTATTCTGACCTACTTGTTATGACACTTGTCTCTTTCTCTAGAAGTTGAGATAGTTCATATTTTATGGACTTGTCCTTTTTTGAATTTAGGTTACCTTATGACCTCAGCTCTCTAATGGGATCAAAAGTTATAAATTTGGAGTGTATCTGACTTTTTCCCCTTGTTAGGGAGGGTGAGAATAGCATTCTTTTCAGCTTTCTATAACCTAGGTAAAGTAGAAACTGCTGACTTACTTCACTTTTTAATACCTGGATTAGGCCCTGAGAAAACATGGGTAACTTTGTAAATACATTTAAAAAGTATTTTTGATGTCCTACATCACAGAAAAATTAATTCTTATCACAACATTTAAGTCTAGATCCTCATAATCCAGAAATTAACTTTCCTAATGAGGCTTTAATAACAACAACAACAACAACAACAACGTTTCCTAATAATCAGAATGTTTATCAAGAAAAAATATAAAATGTATTTTCACTGAATGGAACTCTACAAGGACCTTGTTATAATACTAGCTAATATGCAAGAGATACAATATTTAGTAAGATGTGGCTTAGCTTTGAACTTAAACAGAGTATACTTAATATAATTTAATATAATATCATGGGCTTAAATTAGTCTCATTGATAATCCCATAATATGGAAACTGAGGGTTCACAATAGCATGACTTCAAACCAGGTTTGTTAAGCATGTCCTTCTTGAAAGCAAGACAAGACTGGTTTGCTTTCAATGTTCCACCAAAAGTATAAGTTTTATACTTGAATATCTCTCATATTTAAAAATATAATCATATATATATATAATATTCTTCTTCATACTTTTCTGTAGATTCTATAGCTTAAATAACAAATGCCATCATGCTGCATTTTCATTTTATTTGTTTATTCAACAAAAATATATACTGAGTGCCCACTGTAAGCCATATGCTAGAGATACAAATTCGAAAAGGCATGCTCTGTGTCTTCAAGAAATTTACAATCCCTGTTTCTGAGACATAAACCAAGATAACACTGAGTGATCATTGCTAATATGGAGGCATAGCCAACAGAGCAGTGGAAACATGGAGTAAAAAGAGAATGGAAAGAAAAAGGATTAAATGGCAAAACTAGCCATCCTAATGACTCTGGTCAGAGCACACTAAAATTAGTGATTAACATGAATAAACTACTTAAGCAGAAGGAAATAGATGCCAAGGCATAGAACACAACGTAAATGTATCAAATTAATAGTGTTATTCCATTGAGCCACAAATGAAAAACTTGACTTTAAAACAGGCACAGTAATTGGTCAATGTGTAACAGGAGAACTAACCATAAGGGATTTTAAAAAGCCAAATGAAATAAATCCAGGATTTATTTAGAACACAAAATAAATCCAAAAATCCTTAGACTTTAAAGGCAGTGCAGATCTCAAGAGTGGCTAGAATTTGGAAACCTTTGAAAAAGCTGGAATTAGAAAATATCATCTAACTAAACTATATTCTGCTGAAATGCACCACAAAGAAAATAGAAGATTTGTACTTTTAAGGGCAAGCTGAATTAGCTTTGCTCTCCTCTCAAGATTCAACAATTCCTGAGGGGCTACAAGAAAGTATACACTATATGAACCAGAACAGTGTTTTCATCTATCCTGAAATCTATCCTGAAATGATTTTTTGTTTCTCTTCATTTACCATAATTAAAATGATTAAAAAACCCAGAATTGCCTTGGAATAGACCTCAAATCTCAGATATATTAAATCTTTTAATAATTTGTCATTCATCTAAGTTTAACAATCTATTATAAAATGATAAATTTATAAAAATGAATTAATATATGAGCTCTCTTTTGTTTACAATTTCCACCCAATTATCATATATAAAACCAAGAACCTTACCTACATTTGATGTCACTTACATTGTATGGTCAGGAAAGTGCCCACAAGGGCCATGATAAACCACAAAATGAAAGAGGTTCGATCATAATAAATACCATGCATAAGGTACTATTATGCACCGAATATTTTTCTTTTTGAGCTTTATATATATATCAGTGATTGGGTAAATTCAATTACTATCCTTGAGGCACTTTGCAGAATGTTTAAACATAGAGTTTAGCCCTGTAACAATATTCAGACCAGGCCTATGACTCATTCACAATAATCAGCAACTGAGCACCAAAGAACCAAATTGGTGAGGGTTTTAAAAAATAAAATAAAATATCCAAGTTTTGCCTTTGGCTCGCTCAACATGTGGATTTTCCTCAGATTCCATTGGAATAGGGAAAATATCTCAGTTATAGTAACTAGAAATGCAAATCAAGAAATCCTTAGGACATCTGAAGCATCTTGTGACATCACGAGAGAAAAATATTGTACATGCAAAAGAGAACTTCAGCTCATGAATTGAAGGCATGTTGTTCTGCAATAAGAAGATCGTATGATATTATAACTATGAGAAAACAAAATTACACAAGAGAAACCTCCCGGGTAAACATTTTGCATGTCAACTAAAATCCAACGAATAAGAGTGTCATTTCAATTCAGAAGGTTTCTGTGGGGCTCTTGAGTCTTCATCAAGAGTTCCCTGCCTATGACTCTGCAACCCTCAGGAGTGTGTGGCTGAGTACCTGACACACACAGGACAAAAGAACGGTTTCTTGACAAATCTGTTGAACTTACCTGAACCTTAAAATTAAGAAACACTCTGTGGGTCTCACACGTGCAGAGAGTGCAACAGACTAAGTGAGAAAACTTCTTTCTCATTCCTGATTCTAGGAAGATAAGTTCAGACAACTTTGAGGAAACTTCATATTATTTATTTTTGAGTTTCGTATTTTGTAACATCATGAACTAGGTAAAGGAGAAAGTGTGTCTTGCATGAAGTCCACTCTAAGCCAGGGACCTGAGAGATTTAACTTGCCTGCTCTCAAAGTTTTACACACTACAGATATGTAAACAATTTTGGATTAATGAGATCTTTCTCAAAACTCGAACTAAAGACTTCCTTTCCCTAGAATAGACCTGAATCAAAGGAAAGTTTTAAATTCTATGAAATTTCTTTGAAAATAGGACACTAATCTTTTCATCCAATAAATATATACCCCTAAATCAAGGACTGTATAGTCTCTGTTTACTACAAAATTTAGGACATTAGCCTGCTGAAACTCTGCCCTCAATAATAGTCATTCCATTTCCTGAAACCTACTTAAGTTTCAGTTCAGAGTAAACTAATTGTTTTTTTCTTTCTTCCAGCCAAACGACACATGCTTTGAAGACAGTCCAAGAATAGGTTTGGTTGTTTCCAATGAAATAAAAATCTATTCTTTTGTACTAGTTTACCTCACAAGTGGCTTTCAAAGATTATTAGATATACATAAATGTTAATTAATATAATTGATTAATAAAATAATACTATCCTATTTCACATCATCACTGCCACTGTCTCTGCCTATTACTTCACATAAAATGAAGAAAATGCTAGTCTTAGCTAGCAGTAGACATAATCCAAACAATCACCCCTAGAGCACAGATTCCAAAAAAGAAAATAAATATTGATACTAAAATATGAGAAAGGGTGTGTTACATTTTTTCATAAGACCCACTGTATGATTTGTTTTTGGATAGATACTGCTTAATTTCATAGTTGAAACTAGTACTGACATATTTTTCATTTTAAAATAAAAAAGTTTGACCTGAGTTATGTTAGATGACTGCCTTGAAGTAGTTGAATTATTGAAAATAGCCTTAAGATAGTCTTATTATGCATGCTTTTATAAATTTGAATACATTTATAAGTTAACACTGTAAAAGTTTGTGTGCACAAAATGCACCTATCTCTAAATATTTATGAGTGTACTTCCCCATTAAGTCAGGAGACAGTCAAAAATGGTAAACTGTAAAAAACATTCTCAATACAGTAGACATGTTCAAGTATCAAAAAAGGAGGAATGAACCCAATATCCTAATTCTTGTGTCTTTTTTTTTTTTAGCCATTGTTTGAGGTATAGTTGACTTATGAAAAGCTGTACATGTTTAATTTATACAATTTGATGAGTTTGGAGATAATTATACACCCATGAACCATCACAACAATCTATGCCATAAATATTTCCATCATCCTCCCAAATTTTTCTCCTACCTTCTTTGTTTACTTGATGTTATTTTATGTGATAAGATGACAACATAAGATCTACCCCCTCAGCAAATTTTTAGGTATACAATACAGTATTGTTGACTGTATGCCACACAGTAGATTCTAATTCTTGACGAAACTTCAAGAGTCTTTTGGTTTCAGATTATTACTTCCAATTAAAGGAAACTTCTAACACTAACTACCTTATGAACTATACCATAGTTTACAGCCTGTTAGAAATCAGCCAATATACAGAGGAAAGTAGAGTGAAAGAAGTGGAAGGATCTTATGATCCTTTGCAAGGCTTGATTTAGGCAAATTCTCAGGTCTTAGGTCTAGTTATTTAGGCTTCTTGCAACTATATCTTCAACAGGATTAGAGAAAAAGTTTCCTGGTCCACTCTCTTTACAAAAAGAACAAGAAAAAAAATGCTCTCACACTTATTTGATTGGAAAGGTGTCAGAGAAGGAGCAGTTTGAAAAAAGGATTTTTCTGTGTATATTTTCTAAGTAAAAAGTGAATATGATAAATCTGGTCTGATACAGTGTTAATGTTTAATTTTTCCTTCCACATCTGTGGTTGTTGGTGGCATCAGGTATCATCCTCCAGATTTCCTGTTTAATTATGTTATCTTTTGTCTGAGAAAATACACTTTCCTTAAGAGCTGGTGGATATTCCTAAGAAACACAATCTTCTGGCATTTTTACTCCACTGTTTTCTGTTTTAAAAATTAGGGGAATAGATCAATACAGTGAAGCAATGCCAAGGTAGATTATATTTTTGGAAACAAAGAATAGGGCAGACATGCAAATTTCCCAAAGAAACATTGCACGAAACATACCGTGTATTTCCAATATTTACAGTTTGTGTTTATACTGTGACAAAAATACAACCGGTTGGTGTTATGGTGAGAACTTTGACTTTTATGTGTCTTGAAATTTTTTCTCTACTTTTAATATTAAACTCATGGGAATATATCTAGTTTCCCATTTAATTATAATTCACTTGCAAATAAATCCCATACTTGAAAACTTGAGCTGAAGAGTTGATCATGTTCATAGTAAAATATTGAATTCTCTTCCTTTTCATTTCTCAAAAGACACAATAATATTTAAAAGTTTATCTTTAAAAATTCCACAAAAATAATTTTGTGTTATTTTTAAGTTAACGTAAAAATAATGTACCATAAGCATACCACCCAATACACATATAATTTTGTGTTTTTCATATTATTTTTCATATTGTTACAATTATCATATACAAAAATATTGTAACTTTTTCCGCACATACATTACATAACATTGGTGAGTATATTTCATATGTATAGTTTTTATCAGAAGCATACGTTCTACTAATATATTGAAGCATTTTCTCATTTGGAGTATGTACATTACTTCAAAATGTTAAAATTTGAACTTCTTTATGTATTTTTGGATACTTTCCAGATCTCGTAGTGGACTGCTGCAGTAAAAGTGTGTAAACACTTTCTGGATCTATTGTTCTGATACTGTGACCTATGTAAATTTTTTTAATAACCCCTGTCACTCATTATTCCTTTTCACACTTGCCATTACCTGTTCATTATCACATTGTTCAAGTGAAATCCCAATAGTATAAATAATGAATTAAACTCTAGTTACTTAAACTCAACTATAACATATATATATTTTTTGCAACCACAAATCTGAATAGCACTTGTTCTTTCAAAAGCAGTCAGTGAATTAAGTTATCCTTGACACTATTCCAGGACTATAATATATTTTCCCCCTCAATTAAGAAGTGATTAATTTAGTTGCTTAGTTAATTTGAAATTTTTATAAAATCCATAAATTAAAAGTTTTAAACCAAATTCCAACCTTTTCAACTCACAAAACATTACTTGGGTAAATGTGATTCCTTGGGAACAAAATAGAGAGAGAGTTCTATGCTAAAGTCTTTTTCATATATGATCCCATTTTTTTTTTCAGGATATCAAATAACTCACAAATAAAATTTCAGCTAAATTATGTCTTGAGCCTAGTTCCCATGCCTACTGGGAGTCCACATAATTATATCAGCTAAAATACATTAATCACTCATTTGCCACATAGTAGAAAGAGCTCCATGACTACACCCTCCTAGGCACACCTGGTTACATAACACTGGTTTGTTTAGCTTTAAAGAGGAGGAGGCCACGGTGGCTGCAGTTTTAACTAGCAAAGAATTGGAACAGGCAAAGATTAAAATTCCTCAGGAAGATAAAAACTGGAACAGACTCTGATGAATGCATATACTGGCTTCCAAAACCCATACTCACCCACACAAATGCATCTGTATAAAAAATTTTAACCTTACTCAGTAAAAACACACATAGACTCTATGAAAATGTTTAGAAATCATTTAATTAATTTAACTAGATTCATAATAGTTATATTAAGATCAAAGGTCTTTAGGTCTATTCTCACATTATATCTTTGAAATATTACATTGTTTTTGAAATTTTACTGTTTCTTTTTTAAATCTTAGTTAACTGTCAAGATTCTTCTCAAAGATCATTGGTTTCTTGTGTGTGCTTCTTTTCACTTTTCCAATCCTTCAATGTTCTCTGTTTCACATTCCAAAAGAAATAATCTCTCCTTTCTCTGAATTCCCAAAGCTTGTCAATATAACTTTTTAAGTACTAATTTATTACATTCTACCTAACATTAGAGTTATTTATATACATATCTCACCTGCTGTGCAACACAACAACTGTCTTGAGCCTAGTTCCCATGCCTCCTCGGAGTCCACATAATTAAAATGTATGGTTAAAATAAGGTAGGTTACTAATTTGAAAATTCAAGATTTTTTCAAAATTATAGTTTTTACTCAATTGCAGAGGCTGGAGCCAAATATATCCTAATGCTTTCCAGACTTACATGTCCATTTGACTTTTTTCTCTATACATAAATTTTAAGCTGTTATGATTAAATCAACTCTTTTCCCCTTGCTGGTTAAAAACTTTGCATCGAAAGCAATAATAGGAGCAGAGAACTGAACACCAATTCTACTCCTTTTATACATTTGATTTGCTATAATAAGGCTAAAATTAGATTTTCCAGAGGGGAGACCAAGTGAGAGAAGAGCGGGGAGAGTGATTCTCGCTGCCCAAAGTTATTGCCCTGAGAAACAGGCTCCTTTCCATTAGGTGATCAAATGCCAGAAGAAGAGGACAAGGGACTCTGTACCCCAGAGGTTTAATTGAAACAGCAAGGCATGACCTAGGGCAAAAGAGCAATCAAAGTCCCGGCGTACAGTCCCACCACCGCCCAGCAGTGAGCCGCTGCTGAGCTCAGTCCCCTTGATGCAAGCCTGACTTTTGATGCCATCGTCTAGGGAGGTATTGTCACTGTCCCACAGGAGACAACTCTCTAAATTTGCCTTAGTTCTGTTTAATTGCCTAAAATTCAAGAACTTCCTATAACCTAAAAAAGTACAGTGGCATCATTTGCAATCTCATTCTTTAAAATGTCTTTCAGAAAAAAAATATAAAACTATTGCTATCATTTTTTTTGTATCAAAAAAGTTTCAGAAAAAAAATCATTACCTTTTTTAATAACAAAAACATTATCAACAGAAAGGGCTTTTTAAAAAATTCAAAACTTTGTAATATGGACTAAATATACCCAGGGCTAATTCTGTTAGTAGAATATTCTATGTAAAGTTTATTTCCACTTCCAATGCCAAAATATACATATTCATTCTGTTCTCTCATTCCTTTAGCTTTTTCAAGTGTCAAATTGTATAGAAAGAATTCAAAGAAAGCAAAGCATTTTACTACACGTTTTTACCCGTCTTCTAGCTAAATTAGACTGCACCATATAATAAATCATTAGTTTGTGAGCATTTAGCAATAAAGTAATTTTGTTTGACTACCTTCCTGTCCAGAGAAAAATAGGTGGAAGTCACTTAATAGCTATGGTTTAAACCCTATCATTCTTAATTCAACATAAGGAAACATCTATATATATTTTTTATTATCCGGTGTTTTTTCCTCAAGTAAATTAAATTTAATCAATTGTTACTTCAATAAATATACTTATTCTTTAATTAAAACAGGTGGCAAAGAATAGATCCTTGACTACCTAGGTTTACGAGAAAGAGGAGGATGACAAAAAAAGGGAAGACTGGAAGAAAGGAAGGAAATGAAAGGAAGGAAAAAAACTATTACAGTATTCACATTATTCTGAGATAAAGCAACTAGAGATCTAAATATAATATTATCATTAAAAATTTGATAATTAGCTTATTAGTAAAGCACACAAATGATTCTGTTTATTTATCCATTGGTGTATCCATTAATTTTTCTGAAATGAGGATGTACTAAGTGAGCCAAAATTCCATTAAATACACACAATGATAAATGACCTGAAACGGTCTCTTTGTAAGGCTTTTATGTTTTCTTTATAAATAACTACCAGATAGAAAAGGGTAAAAATAATGATATTCTAATGGGAACTCATAAATTTTGTTAGATATGAAAGCTGAATTATAATCTGAGTGAAAAAAATGCAGATTTAAAAAAATGGTTTTCTTTTGGATAAGAATGGCTCATCATTCTTCCTCTGAGTTGATAGGCCAGATCTAATAATAACTAAGTTCCAGAAACCAGAAAATACACTTAAAGAATTTTAACAATCAAACAGCCTTTTGATCAAGTTATTAGATGTCCACTGGTTAAATCAGCATATTTTTTATCCATATCCTTATTTTATACTTTTTAAAAGTAGAGGATTCCTGTTACTGCTCCAATAGGCATAATTACTATAAAATGTTCAGTATGAATTTGTGAATTTTTAAACCAACTCTCTAATCTTCAGCCAGAAAATCCGATTAAACCCAAAGTGAACTAAGTATTTTCTTTTGAAATTGTTACATAATTACATACAGTAAATTTGTAGCCCTAGAGAGTGAAATGACAAAGAAACTATGTCTATCCAAACTGCCCACAAGAAAAGAAAATCAATGGTATATGGAGAATTTTAAAAGCTAAATTAATATTCTTTTTAAAAGCCTCTCTTCTAGCAGTTTTTAATTTTTAAACTATTTTAACTATTTTATAAAAAATAGTTAATATTATTAATACTTTGTCATAATTTATTTCTGGTAGGGCAAACTGACTCAAAATGAGTTACTGTTTTTGCTTTATATTTACAAAAAAAAATAAGTGCAATTTCACAATAAAATGTTATAATAAATTTTTAACACATCTCATTAGCCAAAGAAAGAATAAAAAAATGAACATATTGTCCATAGAACTAAAATGGCTAACAGTCTAAATAATGATTTTCGACAAACCACATCACTTTTCTATATTAGCAAGATATTTACAGGTAAGATGAATAATTGGCATTTGTAAATGGCTAGCAGGCTCTTTCCAATAACTATTGGCTTAAAATCAGGCTAGAACTCTCCTGAGCACACAGGCAGACGCGAATGCTAGCCCCAGAAATCTCTGCCTGTTTTTCACTTTCTCTGCTTTGCCCACTCCCTTTCTATTGTCAAATTAATGAATCATCTCCTCACTTTAGTTCTATCTGGTCTTCTTGGCCTCAAATCTCAGGAAGTTTACAAATACTATTCATACCCTCAAATATACACACACATCGACTTTCTACACTTTTAAACCATCAACTTTCTCCTTGCAGGATGATGAAATCACTTAATCCACTGACTGTTCTACTCACCAGGTTGGTCAAGGAAAGTTGGTAAGTTTCTATTTCAATGTGCTCTGTGCACAGGTTCTTCTTACTAGTTATTACCATTTATCTTCATAGACAAAACATGCAGTATATGACCCTGCTGCTTGTCACAAGCGGCCTCCCAAGTCCCTGCATCTAGGAAAATGGTCCTGCCTCACCACTAAGAATGTGCTGCTGTGGCCTTCCATAGTTCAGTAGACATTGAGTGTTTAGGGTCAACCAGGCTTTAGGAAAACTGCTTATTGTCACACAAGGCCCTAAACTGCAAGAAACAAAGTCCGAAGGGGGAGATTTTTATTAAAAGTTTTGGAGAGGCCACATGCTTTTCTCTCATTGGTAAAAATGTTGCTACCAATTAGAGGACTAAAATGTGAAGGCTTGCAGGGTCCATTTTAATGTCAACATACTCACACTATTGTTTTCCTATTGCCCCTCTCTCTCTCTCTCTTTTTTTTTTTTTTTAGGAGTTCTCCCACACACTGTAGTTTTAGCGTGCAAATAAATAAAAGACCCGGTTGCTGTCTGGATTCCGTGTTTCCACTTGGAACCAGTTCCTTACAGATTATGACACGCAGCACACAGAAAATGGGATTAGAAAAGGAGCTGTGGCCATAGGGTTGTCCTCGGGCTGTAGAAGGCAGGGAAAACCCTTCATTATTCTTCCCCCTCAGAGCGAGGAAGCTCACGATAGCTATGTGTCACCTCTAATGTCATCGTTTCCCTCTCAGGCTTTGTCTCCCTGTCTCCTTCTTCCCTTCACTGTCTTCCCCCAACCCCTCCTCCTCTCTCTCCTTGGCTCCCAGGACTGAAGAAAACAGAAGAGCCTAAGAGAGGATCCACCATTCCCTAATGAATTAATAACTATGCCCAGCCCCAACACAAGCCAGAAAGAACTTTCCAATTCCAAAGAGAGTTTGGAATGTTTAAAAGATGTACATTAAAAGTTAAAGAATTTGGTTTCTATTATTCTTATTGCTGTGAAAGCTATTAAAATATTTAGATTTTAAAGAGAGAGATTCAATAATTGTTACATAAATCAGTGTTAACGTCAGCTAACATTTTAAAATACACTAAGAAAAGTTACAATGGAAATAGAAAAAGAAATCACTGCTCCTATCCAAAATGTAAAGTTAGAGTGGAGGCTGTTAATACAAGGGTGGTATAACAGAACGCCTATGAGTTCTTTCTTTCCTTTTTTTCTTTTTTTTAAAAAAATGACTTTGTTTGAAAATTATAACCAAATCTCCTAAATAATGAAATGGCCATTTAGGTTTTATCCAAATAGCCATATAATAGCTTTTTCAGACCAAGCTAATATATTTTCTCTTAATAACCATGTTTGTTACAGTTCTTGATATATAAAACACAGATATACTAGGAAAGATGTGGGAAAATGAAACATGAAATAAAACAGCACTTAAAGTAATTTCATAAATTTATACAATTCCCCCTAAGAAACTGATCTGAGTTTCTCAGTGCAGCTTTTAAGTCACTGCTTATCATATCAGAAACAGACCCCTCTACCGGACAAAATAGTAAACCTGGTACAAAATGGTCTAGATTTCCTTAGAACGAAGATGCTCTGCAACACAGCCCAGGACTCACTGAACCGCGGGGCGTCTTCGGCGCCACAAGGTTTGACAAAAGTATCTCAGCGCAAAATAATATTCATTGACTATCTCTTTTCACTCCCTTTCTGATATGCTGATATTTTGAGGACTGTTTATTGAATTTGGATTGACAGAATTATATGTTAAAGTAAGGAAGAAATTTGACCAAGACAAGCTAATCAGAAAATGAAGAGCTCAGGCAGGTACTCCCTCACACACACACACACACACACACACACACACACACACACACACATGCTCAGCACAGCTGTGCACGCTGGACACTCTTGCTCACTGTTTCTACATAAGCAGGCAATAAAGCAAAGAAATGTATTCGAACAGTCTAGATATAATTAAAATTATTTATTAGTCACCAAAGTAATATAGAATCATCGAAAAATAAACATTCTGCTTGTATAGTAACTTATTGATTATAATGCTAGGATAAATATCTTATAATTTATCATAAAGCACCATCGATTTTATTCTTAAGTTTTAAACAATTGCCAATACGTTGAAGCATATTGTGCTGCTAGCTGATGAGCTAATGTCAAAGGGGGAAGTAGGGGCACTTTTTCTTTCCAAGGCATTTTTTTTTTTAACCTGATTTTGAAGCTCCAGTAAGTTAGGGGAAATATTCTAGGTAATTTCAAATGTAAGCCAGCATTCATTCATTCATTCGTTTATTTATCAGTCAAAATCTAGTTGGAAAATGCTTTATTTAAAAGAAATGAACATGTGCCCTTTCTTCTGAATATGTATCCTCACAGGTCCACAGAGGAATATGCATAGGAATGTTCAGAGAAACACTGTTTATAGGTACAAATAGAGGAGGAAACCCAATATCCATCTCTAGAAAATGGTAAAATAGCAAATGTGCACACACCAGAGTCCAAAATCAGAAGGTGACCCCATGAGGCAGACTTATATTTAGCAACACAGAAATAGCTCAAAACATAACGCTTAATTTTTTTAAAGAAACTGACTTTCTTTTAAATTGAGATTTATAACATAATACCATTTACATGAAGTTTAAAAATACTCAAAACAATATTATATATTTGCAAGAGTATATTTAAATGTCTCTGTATGTAATTATATATCATATCTAATTTTATGTATGAACCTATAAAAACACATACGTAGAACAAGAATAGCAAGAAAATGCATCAAGTACATAGAGTAGGTGCCTGTGGGTGGGGAGCCTGGGGCACATGTGGGAAAACGAAAGGAAACGAAAGAGAGGCTCTGCCAGCCCGCCTCCGACCTCGTGGGCCATGAAAAAGCCGTGATCGACTCAGTGCTGCACACTTGACCAGAATAAAACAAAAGAAACACGCACAGAAGACTGTGGGTGCACACTTCTTGACACTAGGCTAAAGCGACATATCTAAACAAGCAGTCCCACCTCAAAATAAAATTAATCTAGAGAGAAAGACAATATTGTAAAGAACTGGATGGGTGATATCCTTTGGCTATAATATTTACAGTCAAGTCCATTTGGAAATCTTATGCCCAAACTTTTTATTTGTAAAATTTATTCATGGGTCTCATGACATTTAAACACGGGACGAGAAATCACAGTAAGGAAAGGCCATTCGAACAATTCGCGGCAGAAGCAGAGCTCACAGGCACATCTGCACCTAGCTTAAGGAATCAGGGTTATCACTGAGATGCCACCATCACCTGGGACAAGGTGTTACATCAGGCAGCAGTCCCACTGCTTTTCTACGTGTAGTGTGAGTTCAACATCTGAGTAGAAATGCAAATATGCCATATATATATATATATATAAAATTCGGTCTCAATGACCTAGCTGTTTCAGATAAAATAGTGGAGTGTGACCTGCGTGAAGACCATGTCATGTCCCCAATTCACTTCATGTGGATCGGGCATAGTTACATTGCACACTGTCTGATAATAGTTTGCAAAATTCTGTGAAAAGTATACTATCTTGTTAAAAACAACTAGTAAAAGCCATTGTGAATGATCCAAACAGTTATCTAACTAGATACTATTATGGAAACTAGAAAGTCTCTATGACTTTTATCACTGCAGGATATTTGAAAATATTTTATTATTTCAATTTCCAATGAAAATATGTACTTACTGACTACATAATTATAGTTACAAAATTGATACACTATATTACTTAGATAATAGAAGTAATATTTAAGTTGCATTGACCTATGTCTTCATTGTTAAGAAAGTTGAATTAAATAATATATCAAAATGGTAGTATTAATTTGTTTTTTCAGCAAATATATCTTGGGAACATTATTCTGTTTTAAATTATTATTTCTTACTCATCTTACTATTACTTATAACACTGGTGTTATAAAAATGTCTTAGGAAGTTAACTAAACCATAAAGTGTCAATAAAATAAATTCTTATTACATAAAAATAATAAATTGATGAATAATACAAGTCCACCAACTATATTATCATCTTAACATATAGAAAATTTACTGAATTGTGAATTTTACCCCCCAAAATTATACATAAGTTATAGAAATCAACCACTATGAAAGATGATCAACAAATTATACCATTAAAATTCTCACTCTAGGCTAGTTATGGGAAACTACACAATAAAAAGAATATTCAGCAAAATGCACCAACTAAAAAGTCTCAAAAACACATAAATTTCAAAATGTATATATATTTAGGAAATTAAAGCTAGGTTTAGGTAGCCATTCACTGACCATACAAACACAAAAGAGTTGTGACACTCCAAGGTATTCATCCCATCATCTAAAACAGTTTGACAAGAATTATAAATCAAATCACCATATTCATGAGTGGCTATAAACCACATTTTACATCTTGGTACTGTGTAGATGAAACCACAGTAAGGTGAATTAAGAAATTTGCTTCCTATTGTCTAATATCTCCCTATTAGGATTGCCAATAAATGGTGAAAAAAAAATCCAGAAATGTATTACATATTATTTTTTAGAACTATAAAATTGTGCACAGACCAAGCAAGTCCTCAGAGAGTTAAATGGTCACACCAGAGAGCTGATCTGAAATTTCTACAATAAGTGGTCACTTTAAAAGTTTTTTAAAATACTGTGAACTACTGAAATTTTTTTGTTGGTTTTTTTTTTCTTTCCCTTCCCCTTTTGCAACAGAATGAGGGAATGAAGCGTTTTCTTGGACACTGAGTATAATTATAACTAATCATCTCCTTCTCCTTGGAGCAACATTCGTTGACGTTCCTTCATTTTAGGGTGTCTGGCTGACACAATTCAAATATATATTACTCTTCTTGCATGATAAACTCCAGCACTGTGAGCAAATACAGTATGTCTCATTGTCAAGTATGGCTAGACAGCAGCAGTGTAATAGACCTTTCAAGCCCTGGTGTAGCCCCCTGCCTTTGAAATCTGTGCAAGATGACAAAACTGACTTTCATTTCCCTTGGACTTTCTCAAGGTATCCTTATTAAGAAAAAAAAAAAGCCTAAAACCCATAAATTTAATCTACTGCCTGCCAATCACAATGGTTTCTGCTGTCAGACACTCAAGATACATAACCACAAAATTTAAGTGTTATTGCTTCATACAAGGGAGAATGTTGCTCATGACTACCCCCAACAGCCATGTGGCAATTCAGTGAGTATCTTTTGTTTGCCTCTTCCAAACCAAACAATAGCAAGAGCAGAAACCTATAACCAATGGACCAAGTGTGGAAGGAGCTGCATGGTAATAAATGCTAAAGTAGATGAGTTTTCCTAGCTATCTTGTAAGAGACAATTATATGACAAGAGAAAATTGTTTCCTAATGTGTTTCATTCATATTAATAGTGATGTTTTCTTATTTCATTCTCAAATGACTTCTAATTTTAAAAAAAATTAAACTCGTAATTGGATGATCACTGGAATACAACTTGCCCTAACTTTGGGAGAAAATAGTAAAAAAAAGAAATAATAACATCACATAGTCATGAATGTTGAGTTTTAGGAAGAAACAACAGCTTGAAACTTAAAATGGAAATTTTTCACCTGGCCTACTGGCCCCAAAGAGCTATGTTTTTGTTAACATGGTAAACTACATGGATTTCTCTCACGTGTTCTAATTAGTAGTTTTAAGAAAAACATATTTCGTGGATGACCACAAATATCAACTTGACATTTTGTCCCTTCTTGAATTACAGTGAAAACCCAAATGTAACTTTACCTACTATTTCCTAGGACAGTGTTTCACAATCGGCCCTCCAATTCTATATGTTTTTTTCTGAGTGTACGAAAACTCTTCTTTCTCTGAGTGTGTAGCACTATAAATGGAATTATGTCACATCGCTGTGTTTATCTTGGGCTGTGTAAAGACAGTTATAGGCACTTGACTCTTTTTTCTTGACTTTCTAAAACCCATATTAAAGTAACCACAAGTGTGTTCATTAGCAGTAGAGAGACTCAGCAGATAAAAAATTAGATTTCGACAATAGGGCTCTTATGTTTTTTGGGGGTGAAAACAATTTGGTCCAATATATCCGTGGCCTCTTTCCTCCATGTTGGGGAACAGTGACATCTAAATAAAGTTATATCAAGTTAGAAACAATTATCTTTGTGCTTTCTCGTACACAGGAGAACTTCATAGTTTTGTTTCCCAAATAGACAGAAATCTTACTAAATGCAGTGGAGAAAGAATTCCACTCAAGAAATGATCAAAGATATGTGGCTAGCAGCAACTGAAGGAAACTTATATATGAAATAAAATGAACCTTTGGCCACAACATTTTCAATGATGGATTGTTTTAAGAGAATGACAGCTGTTAATAAATGAATATATGTTCAAAAACAAACAGAAAAGGCACACTATAGATACTTGGACTTAATTTGTTTACCATAACCTGAAAACTCAAATTAAACTCTGCTGCAGATCAGGTCCTTCAAGGTACACAAAGAGACCACCCACTTCCTTATAAAACAAGGACATTTTATTAGGGAAGTCTGACGGTCTGCAAAGGGGCTTTTTTGTTTTCTATGGGAAATATTCGAGCAATAAACAATGTAGTCACACTAAACTACCTTGAAGGCTTTTGTTATGGACAACGTTTGCACTTAGTCCTTCAGTAGCTCCATTTTCAACTTTTTCCTTTCCCTAGGAAACAAAATTCTCCCACTCTGAAAGCTATAGGATCCTCTTTTCTAAGTCAGGACATTCACTTGATCCATACACTTATCTCTTGGATATTTTGCACCTAGACTACTTTGGGTATGCTGCCCAAATGCAGAAGTCATTTAGAAATCAAAACCCAATAAAAATACAAATCCACCATGGGTATTACAAAACACACTTGCTTTAACATCTTCTTTAAAGTATAGTGAAAAGAACAGAAAAGAGACATGAATCTGTGATCTAACTCCTTTATCTGTTCCTCATTACCACAGGGCACCCAGTCATCCCTCTGCTGCCCACGTAGCTTAGTCCTAAAGCATAAAATAAAATAAACACTAGACTTTACTGACCTACTCTCCGTAAAAAGTCTAAAATTCCGTGGTTTGAATTAAAGCAAACTGATTATATAAGTGCAGCCCAAGCCCAAAAATAAAATAAAACAAACCACAAGAACAGGTGACTGAGAGATTTGCATTTGGTTTGCCATGTTGCTTTTACTCAAAGGCTGAAAATTCTTCCTTACGTATTTAAATATGCATCAGCTCAGAAGAAGTTACACAGTGTTTCCATCAGCAGAAGATGTGGCACTTAGAGAAAGCATCAGGAAAATAAAAACTACAGACGAAATAGGACGTATTTGCATATTTCACTTGAAATTAGGCTATGTTGCAGCATATTGGGAACTCATATGCATTGGATGTCAGCTGAGTTACTTTTCTTTCCCCCCAAGGTGACATTGGTGCTTGTCTTACCAAATATGATGCAACTGACAAGTGTTTTCATGTAAGGAAGATATATGCCTCCCATCACCTTGTCAAGCTGAGTGAAGGCAAACTCCAGCACATCCTTTCACAAGTGATTAGGTGGTCGGAGTCATTAAAAGTCATAAAGTTAGACTGCAGCAGTGTGCTATGCATACATATGAACTCATCCAAAGCTGTCCTCCTTGAAGCAGGTGATAGCTCTCAACTTTGCCTCTGACCGAGTCATAAATTCTTGGCTAAGCTTTCTTTCTCTTAGCATACCTTTGAAATTATACTAAACAGTAATGCTGCATTGGCCAGTCTCATTGTCTCCTGCTTCCCAGCCAAACCTCTAACAATTGGAGGTCTAAATATTTGATTTTGGTTCACTAACACAAAGTGAACAACCAGATTGTCATTATTTATTCTTTCCTAGCATCTTTTCAAATTTTGAGTACTTTAAAAACTCTTGTCGATCAGCCTACTTTAAAATTTTCTAAAAAGGCAACAAGAAAAGGGTGGTATTATTCAACTATTACACAAAACGAGGACATTAAAGCCCAAAGAATTGAAGCCACGTTGCCAAGAGTCTGAACAATTATGGCTAATCAGGAGATCAGAGCAAAGTCTAAATTCTTATGTTATAAGCCTCTGCACTTTTCCTACTTTCATTCCTATAATTTTCTAGTAAATAACTCTAATTTTTGATAAATCTGATTTTTAAAGCACCTTAGATATTATGAATTTAAAACTTTTTAAATTCATAGACAATATGAATTTAAAACTTTTTAAATGTACCATTTGACTCAGAAATTCCGCTTCTAAGAATCTGTCCTAAAGTATTAGTTATGTGTATGGGCACAAATGTATGCACAAGATGTTCAATACATCATTATTTATAATAATGAACATCTGCAAACCACCTAAATCTCCAAAAACAGAAGATTCTTCAGATTCTTTGGTTAAATATTATAAATACAAGATATATTTCTGAATAATTTATTAATTCTAAGAGAATTAATCATGTGTTTGTGAAAAAAGTAAAATACAATACTTAAGGATCTCAACTATGCAACATGTAATTATGGAAAGGAAAAACAAGTAGCAAAAATATAATAAAATGCTAACATTTGCTTCTTTGGTTAGGAATTGCAGGCATTCTAATTTTCTTTTCTAAAACCTGTATGGATTTTACAATTTTTCTACAATGAGCATTACTTACTTTGATAGTTAGAAAAATAAAACAAAACATTAAAGTTCCTGAGTGGATGCATAAGAAAGTACCAACATTCCATAGGTCTCTTGAAATCATCTCAACATAGATTACTCAGTATTAAGCAATCTAAATACTTTCTAAAATGTATCACAGCAATGTAGTCACAAAGCCTGTCCTGAATGTAGAAGCTCTGTCGATTTATAGATCTGACATAGTCGGTGATACATTTTTAAGACATGGTACGTTAATGGCTCTTGATGGACCAGAGAGCTTTTCCTAGAATAATTTCATTTTCCTGTAAATGCCTAAAAGTTTGTTCATCTAGCATAACTAGAGTAATGATTTCAATCTCTCCAAATTTAATAAAAGAATTACAGGCTTTGAGATTGCAGCAAGTTAAGAACAACTTCTTGGGCTAATCAACTAGACACAAATTAAATCACTTCAGTGTTCATAAAGGTCATTAAAAGAAAGGTTTTTAATCATCAGATATTTAAAAAGATAAAAAGGCAAGACTGAAATGCACATGTCTTTGTGTAATCTCTTATACAGTATTTTCAATTGTCCTGGACTAACAACAAACATAAAAAGGCCCGAGCTATTGACTATGTTAATAAAAACAGAAATGTCTATGTGCCTGCCAAGTAGAATATACATGTATAAGACTATGATTCTTTTTACTAAACATATGGATTTAATTTTCAAACCCATCATCACAATTATTATATGGAACAGACAGCTTAAGTAATTTCTTGCTCAGTACTCTACAGCTGAATGTTTTAAATATTCAAGAATATCATGAATGTGGCTGAGAAACTTGCAGAAGAAGACAAGGTTAGAGAAGAAGGAAAAATATACAATCTGAGCCTTTTGCGTCAGGTCAACGTCTCTTTTGAGGGCTGTCCCACGAAAGAAATCTGGTAGCTATGCTTACCCAAGGAGAAACAGTTTTCATATCCCACGGAAGAAATCTGGCAGCTACGCTTACCCAAGAAGAGGCAGTTTTCATATTCTGCCCACACACCTTCTGCTCCTATTTTCTTTGAGAAGTGACAAAGAACCAGAGTCATTCAGAAATTTTGCTGTGGGGTCTCATGTAATCTCAACACTTAGGCAATCTCTACAAAAGATTATTAAAAAATAATTCTTTATTAACATAAAGCATTTATTAATAAGATCTACATTCAAATCCAGCCCATAAGAAATTCTTACAAGTCTGCTTTCTTTTCTCCCTATTTATTCATTTTGAACCACAGGGCTAATTAGTATGAAATCAACAGAAGCTGAGCTTCAGGAATGAAAAAAAGGAAAAGAAATAAAATTCTTAGATAATCAAAAAAGATGATCGATCCCTGAAAAATTCACCTTAATATAGTTGATGGTTCTGGTTAAGTATAATAAGACCAAAGATGTTTTCTCATTTTAATTTTACACTATTTTCTCATTTAAAACTCAATAAATATTCAAGGCAGAAAAAACTGTAAAATAAAGAAAAATATAATGAAGAAAATAAAATTTTTCCACATGTACTACCAAGAAAAAACTATTATTAGGAGATAGTTGTTCCATTTCTGCTTTTATATATAAGGCTTTAAATGCATAAATGTATTTCATCATATATACATGCAATAATTTATTTAAACATTTTCAATTGCTGGACACATATTGGATACCTGACGTTTCACTATTACTCTAACAGGAAAAATCAGGAAGATAAATCTTTCCATATATCTATGATATTTTTTCTCTTTAGAGTAAATTTGAAACAGTGAAATTACTGAGTTCAAAGAGTCTAAGTTTTTTAAGCGTTTTTAAATACACTGCTAAATGGTCATCCATAAATTTTGCATAATTTACATTCTCAAGAGAAATATTTGTGAAAATGGCTTTCAAAATAGTCCTGCTAGTCTTCTCTATGTCCTAAAACAATAGGTTAGTTGTGGAAAAAAGTACATAATACAAGCTAAAACTGCATTCTATTTCTCTAGAAATTATTTATGCCTTCCTACACTCAAAGAGAGTGCATATGTTTATTGTGAGAACTGTATCCACCCCAACTGTATGTATAACACAGGGTCGATAAATATCACTAGTCACATATATCCACTTATTTCTATCTGAATGAAGCACTGGCCTTCAGACTTTTAAAACCCTAAGAACTACACTATTCTGAATGACTTAAGAGGTCTAACAAGGTAGAGGCACTAACAAATTCTGTGTTTGTTGCATCACACATGTATAATATACTTAACCAACCTAGAAAATGTAAGACATAAAAGGGTGAAAGAATAGGATCATTGGTCAGGGTGATATCAGACACTAATGTCCCTCAGAGCGAGGCTCCTGTGTGTCAAAAAGCATCAGAGAATGAGTAAGTTCCAAGATGGAAGGATTTTATTTCGCAGAACAGGAAATCTGGAGATGGTAACAAAGGAGAAAGCGGTGAAAAGAAGGGAAGTGCAGAGAGTCAGGGTCACATCATGTGCGACTTCCCAACTTGGACCAGCCTGGAAGAATAGATGAGATTTCCACGGGTCAGCTTCTCTACCTAAAGTAGCTCCCAAGTCATTCTCTTGTTCCCAGGAAAGGGTTAAGGTAGAGTTGAGCTGTGTGGTTGCTGAGAGAGGGTGACAACTGCTGCTGTTGTCCCTATTCAGTCTCCCCAGAAGGTTAAACTTAGACTTCATACACAGAGCATCTATTTCTCTCATTATCTAGGTGGTCAGTGCTGTCCCCTAGGTGACATCTCAGGCATTCTCTAAGTTGTAAATCTAGATGGATGCCTCACAGATGTGTGACTGTAATGAACAAGGACCCAACACAAGAACTTTTCTAAAACTTCTAGGAGTTGATTAAAACCTTTTAGTTGGATATTTCTGAGACAGTACAAAGAATGACTACACATGTCTTTAATTTATAAAGACCATCTCAGTCTAAAACAGAAAACAATAGGCTAATTGTGAGGTTTAGGCAGTGAGTAATGAGAAGCAGCAAGTGCCTCTCTGTACAGTATCTGTCTGTCTGAATCTCTCTTTTTTCATCCCTCCTTCCAGTCTGCCTGATCCTCTAACTTGAGGCTAATGTTCTCATTACAGATGGAAATCCACCCATGCTCCTCACCCACATGAGGAAGCCACCCAATTCAACCCCAAAACCCAAATTTACACGACACTGAAATTGGGCTTAAAATTGGAGCAAATGTTGGAAGTAGTCTGTGGGTGTAGGATTGGTCTTACCTGTAGTCTCTTCAAAGAACCTACAGGGATTTTCCTAACACAGAATTCAGCTACCCTCCAAGCAAATTCTTGGGGGAGGGGGGGGAACTATCATTTAAACATATTTTTTAGGGAACAGTCACTCTTTAGTCTAGTTGTGGATTTCTTATTTTTAGTTTACAAATCCTAGCATTGTCTTTAAACCATCATCTCTATGTCACTTTTAAAGTGACTCCTGAATCAGAATATTTTATAAAAGCAAATCTTCTTTCAGCCCTTTTTTGATTAAATGCTAAGGGAGTGATCTTAGCAAACTTAGAGTTTGTTCTAAACAATAGCAAATCTTTACTGAAATCAGATATTTAAATCTCACAGAATAAACAATAACACAGACAATGATTGTTAATCCTTGATTCATCAATAAAATATTTCTGCTGCCTTAAGAATTTCATTCCATTTTAAGAGTACATTGCATTGACTCTGATATTTACACTTAATCATTGTCATTTTGGCCCAGATTCATTTAGACAGACCATGCTATTTCCATTCTAAAAGCCACCTTTCACCAAATTAAGGGGGGATATATTCAGTTTCCTGCAGCTTTCATGCTAAAGATTCTAAATTTTCTAATTTTCTTTAAATAAATCAAGTAGTTCATATTTTAAAAAATTACTTATATATTTCTACACTCATAAAAATGGTATTAACTTACTATTCCATGAAATTAAAACTAGAAAAAGTCAAACTTTACTATGGTTTATATTGACAATAAAGTCCTCTTTAACTAAACATATATTTAACACCCTCACATAAATCATTTAGCTACCGCAAAAAGTCATACAGAAGCTATTTTCATAAGCCAAAATTGATTTTTACTGAGTTCTTCAACTATGCCTGAAAACAAAGTGTACCAGTTAAATAGAGCTTGTGAAATTTCAAGAATGTTTTATATTGGTAAACATTTCAGAACTACATCTGTAAAGAGGTAATTTGTTGAGTAAACAAAAAATAGATTCCCCTATAACTGTTTTACTCTATAAGCTAACTCTGGGGTGATCTTTTCTGAATTTAAAAAAGTACTAATGAGTTTGTTCCAAAGGTACAGATGAATACTGAGGCAAACCTAGTGGATATACTCCTGAAACTTCCATGATTACCCACTTAAAGATCAAAGTATGATATGCTGTGTGCTTTTTAGATGTTAGTGCTATGAAAGCAAAAATACTATGTTGCTTTCCTATTTGACTGGGTACCAATGAATGTATGTGTATGCTAGAAGTAGACCGAAAGGTATCTTTTGCTTATAACATGTTAAATGTTTGTGCAGATTTGCTTAAAATCCTGTAAATGATTTTGTGCTATTTTAGTCTGAAGGTTTCCACTTTGACTATTTCCCTAATGTATTTTAGAAGTATTTTCAAAAATTAGAAAGAGTATACAGCATTTATTCTGAGGAAGCCTGACATGAAAGGAAGTTCATTTTATTGGAATGGAATGGAAGCCATCATATTTTACAACCTAGGTGAAGTGAATTATATTAAGTGGGAAAAGAAAAGGATACAAATGTCTTTTCACCTTTTTAAACATCTCTCAGCTGTCCACTTCACATCCTCACTACTACTACTTACCACTGTATCTCTCTTGGAATACTGCCATAGACCTCCAAGTGGGAAGCACCACATACAGGGCAGTCTGCTTTGTTTACTTTTTAATGTGTAATTTCAACCACACACATGTTGAGCATAATATAATTTAATGAAGTATATGTACCCTACAATATTTTTGTCCTTTCTGATGATATTAATTTATTTTAGAACTCTAAGTTGAAGGTTCTAATTGTTTTTGAACATCAAAGTAGAAATATTAGAATTTATCCAGTTTTTTCTTTTAAAAATGCATGCATGCATCCTTCCATGCACACATATAAGACATAATGATAGAAAACACAGGAGATAGACTGGCCAAAGTTAAATAAAAAGCTAAAATTCATTTTTGACCACTAAAATCAATTTAAATCTTTTAGAGTCAGATATAGAAAAATCACAATTTCTCATGATTCATGATTAAAGTCAAATTTTGGCAGGGGCCTTTGAATCATTGCTAAAGTATTGAACTTAGTATTTGCTATTTCCTTTCAATTAGTAATAAAATAATTTCTAATTTTTATTGACTCTATAGCCTACAGGAATTATGATTCTTACCTGCTAATAGAAAAATATGTCTTTAAACAGATATTTGCTCATACTCTTGGTCAAGTCATGGTATCTATGAATGGAACAATGTATCAAATATAACCTCTAAATCTGTTATAGCATTAGGGACAAGGGTTTACACTGGACCAAATCTTGCTAAATCTAAATTTTGTCATATTATACATTCAAGTAAGGGTCATTTTCTACATTTTAATTTATTTCTACCTCTCAGTCCAGTTTTCTTAAAAATTAAGAACAAAAGGCAGCAACATTTAAATACTATTTTCACTTTTATTTTTTTAGCCTCTATTAGCCCATGAGAAAAAAAAATTCTATAAAGTCACTAATCAAAGGTAAATTTTCTACAAACTATCTTTTAAAACTTAAAAACCCTAATTTTTATTTTATGCATATCTCTACTCCTGTTATGATTTCTGAACATATAGAAACAGAACTTAAAAAATAAAACTTCATGAAATATTCTAGACATTCATTCATTTTTGAAAACTGAATAAAAATGTTCAATTTTTTCTCACTAATCTTCTACAGCTTATTGGTCATTATAGATATAACACACACTTTCCAAACTAAATTTTTCTGATTCCTTAACTTAAATAATCAGCTAGAAAGAAAATATAATCTCAGGGAATGTAACACATATCTACATATGTTTTCAAATGAACACCATTATCTAGGTTATATGATAAGATCTTTGGAGAGATGATGTCAATAAAAAATGGCAGAGTTAGATCTTCAAAGACTTTTCTGCCCAAGAAAAGAATGATAAAAATAGCAAAAAAAAAAAAAAAAAAAAAAAAATTCAGTATCAGCTTTTTCAGAACTCTGGAAATTAACAAAAGGTTTGCAGCAGTCCAGGGAGCATTTATTTAAATTTTTAAAAAAGGCTGAATTTTGGTAAGAAGAGCAACTTTGCGGCATTTTTTTACTTGTCCTGTTATAATCCTCCACTCTATAGTTCTGAGATAGCTTTAAAAACCAAAGCCTGCAATCATGGTGAAAACCAACAATTTGCAATCAGGATGCAAAGCAACAGCCTGAAAGCCATCACAGGGCTAAGAATTAGAATGGAACTCCCTCAAAGCCTTGTTCCCAGAGCACTGTCGTTATTTCACCTCTTTTATGGTTCCATGGAAAACCCCACACTTAACGCTGTGTTTTATACCTAACTCAGAGCTCACTCAGTGCAAAAACTATTTCCCCAGGAGTACATGTTAAAAACACTTGGAGGCAATTGATTAACTTACTGGCTGTATGAGGCAGTGGATAGCAGTTAAAGTAAACAATAAGCTAACCAAAATGCTTTAAAAGGAAGGCTGAGGAATAAGATGCTGACAGGGACATCAAAAAGCTCCCACATATTTCTGAGAATCTAGAAGTTCACATAATGCATCGAGCTATGTAAATATCCAGGGCTGTGCACATGCTCAAGAAAGATCTGAGAAGGCCCTAAGTTCTCATTACAGGCTGATTTTGAGGCTCCGTACAAGTAAGAAAGCAGAGTCATTAACTGCCCAAAGGTTGAAGGTGTCCCTCAACACACCCACAGGGCTCTTCAGCAAGACTGGGAGACATTGACTCCAGACATTTAAGAAAATTTCTGTTCACACATTAACTGACTACTAAGATAACCAAATAAAAACTTTGGTGACTACATATGACAACGAATTTAGACTTTATAGAATTAGTTCAGAAAAGATACTTAGCGATAAAGGAACCCTGGGGAGGGGAGAGAACCTGATTTTTAGAGTGGCAATGTTGTATTATTTCAAATGTTCAGTAAAACTTTCAGTAAGTTTCAGTAAAACTTACTAAACATAAAATGAAATAGGAAAGTATGTCCTATACATAGGAAAAGAAGCTATCAATACAAATTATCTCTGAGGAAGACCAGACATTGGGCTTACTAGGCAAAAACTTTAAAGAAGCTATTTTAAATATGTTTAAACAATTAAAGGAAACCATAAATTAAGAAAAAAAGGAAATTATAAGAATAATAACTCACCAAACACAGACTATCAATTAAGAGAAATTATTTTAAACACACACGCATACACACACACACACACACACACACACACACACACACACACACACCACTAAGCAAAAAATTTGACCAGAAGAAGAAGCAGCAAACTTAAAGATAAGTTCCTGAGATTGTTTAATGTGAGGGATAGGTAAAAAAAATAATTAGGAAAACAACAGAAATGCAGAGATCTATGAGGTAATCAGCTGAACCAACATATACATATTAGGAGTCCAAGCATAAGGGGTGAAAACGAGGGGGCAGAAAGATTATGTGTAAAAATGATGACAAAACCTCCTAAATTTGATCTAAAAATTAATCACACATATGAGAAGCTCAATGAAATCCAAGTAGAATAAATTCAGAGATTAGATGGATCATAATCAAACTATTGGGTAAAAGAAAGAGAGAAAATCTTGAAAACAGAAAGAGAGAAGTAACTCATTCCATACATGTGATCCCAGAAAGAGTAAGCAAATTTCTCATCAAAACCACAGAGATCAGAATGCAGTAGGAATAACGTATTAAAAGTCCTCAAAGAATGGCTCGATCAAAAATTCTATACCCAGCAAAACTATCCTTCAAAATTGAAGAAGAAATTAAGACATTTCCAGATAAACAAGAGCTAAAAGAATGTTTCACTTGCAAACCTGTCCTACAAGAAACACTAAAGAGAGTCTTTCAGGTTGAAATGAAAAGCCACTAGAGAGTAACTCAAATCCACATGAAAAAAAAAGCACTGGCAAAGGTAATTACATAGATAAATATAAAGGGTAGTATAAATGTATGTTCTGTTTGTAACTCTTTTTGCTACTACATGATTTAAAAGAACATAAAGCAATAATTATAAATCTGTGTTGAGGGATACACAGTATATAAAGATATAATTTGTGTGAAAACTATAGCACAAATGAGAGGGAATCAGAACTATGTAGGAATCAGACCTGTATAGGAATGAAGTCGTACTTTTATAATTTAGTTAGTATTAATCCAAACTAGACTGTTATAGTGATGATGTTAATTGTAATTCCCAGGGCAATGACTAAGGAATAACTCAAAAAATAGTAAAATAAATGACAAGGGGATTAAAATAGTATACCAGAAAAAAATCTATTTAACACAAAAGAGAGTAATGGAGAAGTAGAGGAACAAAAGACATGCATAAAAGGTATACCAAACACATAACAAAAAAGCAGATGTCAATTCTACCTTATTAGTCCATAAAAATAATTATTATTTAACTATGAAAAGAAAGGAAGAACTCATTCTGACTACAGCACGGATGAACCTTGAAAACATTATGCTAATTAAAAGAAATGGACTCAAAAGGTTGCATATTTTTGTTTCATCTATATGAAATGTCCAGAATAGTCAAATCCATAAAGAAAGTAGAAGTGGTGCTATGGTCTGAATGTCTGTGTTCACCCCAAACTTATATGTTGAAATTTTAACCCCCAAGTAATGGTCTCGAAGTGGGACTTTTGGAATGTACCATGGTCATAAGGGCAGAATCAACCTGATGTGATTAGTGCTCCCATAAAAGAGACCCCTGCTTCCTACTCCCTTTTGTCATGTGAGGATACAAGAAGTCTGTAGAGTCTGTGAAGATGAAGAGGGCCCTCACTTGACTATGCCAGCACCCCGATCTAGGACTTTAAACCTCCAAAACTGTGAGAAGTATTGTTTATAAGCCACCCAGTATAAAATATTTTGCTATTTGTACCCAAGGGGAAGACTAGTGCCATAAAAGACACCTGGACTCTAGAAATACATATTTCTGAGGGCCAGGGCTTCAAGGCAGAGACAAAAGGCTTTATGACCAACAATTGCAGATGGCATCAAGGCCCAATGATAGCAATAGGCTCATGAGAAAGAGGCCAATGCCAATGACAAGTGGGATGGTATCTCTCAACAATACAGCAAAGTAAGTTAGAGGTCCACCCAAGAATACTGCAAACATACACACACCTTTTCTCTCTAGCCAACCTAATGTCTTATCTATTCAGACACACCTGGAGGCCATATCCAGGAGAAGAAGGTGGAAAGGCAGTAACTGTGATAGGTTGAAGATTTGCCCAAGACTGTTTTAAAACAGAAGAGTCTCTTTTTAAAAAGAGGAAAATAAGTTACATTTAACTGACCAATGTAAATAAGACATGCACACACCCTACATTGAGCCAAGCTAGATGGGGCTCAGGAACAATATGAAAGTAGTTAAGACATAATGAAGAAGCTCTATTTTCTTTTTATATTTCAGAAATGGCATTAATTATCAATTCTTCATATAATTTTTAAAATTTGTTATGTTTTACATTATATAATGTTTACATATAATGTCTTAGACATGTGTCAGAAAATAATTTATGGGCTGTTACACTGCTAATATTTGTTTATTCTGAAAAAAATGCCATCTGTCTCTGTCTTTTATTTCTTGACAGCAAACAAAGACTACGAGGAAGAGGAACACCTCAAACATGGATAATTTAATTTCTTTCTTACTGAAACTTTAGGAGTATTTTTGAAAGATTATATAAACTATGTTTCCTGGTTTATCTTTATTCTCATGCTTATTTGGTCTCTTCAAAGAATTCTAATAGAAATTACCCTGCAGGAAAGTCTTAGTTTTTTGTTTGTAATGTAATTGTTTTCATGTATATTATGTTGATCAAACCTCTTGGGAGACTTTGATGTGGGGGAGGTCCTCTTAAATGCTTTTGAATTCATTATAACCATCTATAACCTTTTCAAAGCTAAAACTCAAAGTAGCATGGTCATCTGATAATGAAAGCAATAAAATTGTACACAGAAATACTGGTGGTCAACAACATCTAAGCGAACCCTAACCCAGGAAAATTCATAAACCAGTTAGTCTCTTTCTACTCCCATTAAGTCAAATTTGTCAAGCAAGTGCAATCAGATTTGAGTGGCACTGACAGAAAACTGTCATAAATTGGATCAGATTCCCAAAAGATTGGAAGGTTACTCACCACAGAGACAAAAACTGAAAACACTAGATATGATCAATCTGGGGAAAAAGGAAAGACCTAAGAAGTTATAACCAATGACTTGAGCCATCTGGCCAGGCTTTCTCTTCTTTTAAGTCACAGTTTGGCACCATTATTAGAATTAAACTTTGAGTTATCATTTTAAATGATGTGGAACATAGTGTTTCTGCCATAAAGAAGACAAAACAAAGGATAGCTGGAGATATAGATTCCATTCTCGTTACATGCTGTTGCACGTTGAAATTAAGACATGATGGGGCATTTATACACTTGGCTTAAAGGTGACTTGCTACACACACTTTATAACCAATCCTGTTTTCAGACCTGCCAGGTGAAGATGAGTTCCACTCCCCAGCAAAAAGATATGTTACTTTCTGAAAATTTATGCAAATTATTCTCTACAGAATTCCAGCAGTGAGAAGTAGTGATATAAATGTTTTCTCTCTCAGTATCTCTAGAGTCTTGCTACTCAAAAATTTGGTTCCTTTATCAGCAGCAATGGGATCACCTGGAAGGTTGTTAGAAATGCAGAACCCCAGACTTGCCCCACACCTACTAAATAAGAATATGCCTTTTAACAACATCCTCCAGAGATTGATATGCATATTAAATTTTTGCACATATCAGAATCACCTAGAGTATTTATTAAAACATGATTCCTGGTCTCACCCTGAATTTTTGATTTACTAGAACTGGAGTGAAAAAAAGAATTTGTATTTCTAAAAGTTTTTAATGGTATTCATGCTGATGGTCTGGAGACCACATTTTGAGAATCACTGCTCTGGGCAGAGGATACTGTGTGTTTTCCCTATTTTGGTAACAGATTTTTCATATTTCAAGCAAGAAAATGAACATCAAGAATCTAAGTTTAGGCTCATTCTGTTGAATAACTATTAACATGATTGATTAAAATTATACTTGACCTATGTCCACACAAAAACCTACACATGGATGTTTGTAACAGCTTTTCATAAATGCCAAAGCCTGGAAGCAACCAAGATGTCCTTCCATAAAGAAACGGATAAATGAGCTATGGTACATTCAGACAATAAAATATTATTCAGTGCTAAAAAGAAGTGAGCTATCAAGCTGTGAAAACATGTAGAGAAATCTTAAGTACACATTACTAAGTGAAAGAAGCCGATCTGAAAAGACCACAGAAGGATTCCAATTATATGTCATTTCGGAAATGGTAAAATTACATACACAATAAAAAGATCGGTGTTCGGCAGAGACCTGGGAGGAGTGGAGATAAACAGGCACAGCACAGAGGATATGCAGGGTAGTAAAAATACTCCGCATCATTATAATGATTGGTATATGTCATACATTTGCCCAACCCCCTAAAATGTACGACACCAAGAAAGAACCCTAGGGCAAACTATGGCTTTGGGTAATGGTGATGTGTCCGTGCAGGTTCATTCTTGCTTTAAAAAAATATAGATATATATCATTCTGGTAAGTGATGTTGACAATGGGAGAGGCAATGTATGTGTGAGGTAGAAAGTATATGGGAATCTCTCTACCTTCCTCTCAATTTGCCATAAACCTATAACTGCTCTAAAAAAAAGTAAAGTCTAAGATGATTGACTGATGACGGATGAAGTATTTTCTAACTATAAATATATATTTGCCAATATAAGTATATATACATGGAAAAGACAGCTGCCCAGCTCACCAGAATTCTCCCAATCACAGCAGCTGTGCCCCCTGTCCTATCTCCTGGCAGTACGGATGGCTGGAACCAGATAGAAATAACATACCCTATCTGGCCCAGGCAAATTCTCTCATCCAGGAATTTGAAAACCTCAGTAAGGACAAAGCTTCTATTTCCTGTCTTTCCCCAGACTCAGTTATTTAGTTCTACCAATCCTATAAACTACCAATGTTCTTTTAATAATTTGTCCATCACCTAAGTTTGAAGAATTATCAGAATGCCTTTATTCATAAGCTTTTTTAAAGAACTGTTTCCTCCCTCCATGAATCCTTTTTTTGTTTTGTTCTATCAATGTCTGAATAAAAGATCCCTGAGTGAGTGCCAAACAGTATCAATAATGAAAACAGGTACGTCTTATGCAACCCCAATGGTTGTCCTCCGTTTCCTATTGTTTATTGTCTGTTGAATGAAGAGTGCATACCCTCTGGGAGGAGCCCAGATAAGGATTCTGTTCCTGTTGGTACAATGCCTAAAAGTGATAGTCACTCTGGAGCCTGCTCTCACATGCTTCTTTTTGTGGGAGAGAAGAGTCATAAATGTTCTGAAACATTCCAGAAAGTGTGGGGGGACAGTAGGGAAATCAGCAGGAATGGGGTAGGATGGGATGTGCCAGGAGTAGGAAAAATATGCCTTGCTGAATCAGTTCAGATGAAGCACTCTCAGTTTGCGGCATATGCCAACACTTCACGTCTGACATAAGTTTTGTTGCTTGGAAAAGACTTTGCACCCTGAGCAGGAACTAAATGAATGAAATCAATAATTGAACTAAAAACGTGGTAACTATGTGAGGTGACATATCTGTTAATTATTTTGATTATAATGATGACTTTACGGTGTATATGTATATAAAAATATCAAGTTGTACACCTTAAATAAGTAAAATTTTTGTCAATTATACCTCAGTAAATTAAAAAGAAGAAGAATCAAACTCTTCTATAGGAGTTCACTAGATTGTACGCAGATTGTACAGCCAGAAGTGTTCCAATTCACTAGTACTACTACCATCACCATCATAAAAGTTTTCAGTGTCTAATCTCCTCAACTTTTCACAACAGTGTCATCAAGGTAAACAAGATGCTGTCAAACAACGCTCTCTACACTTTCAATTAGCACCACACTGAGGTCTACCATTAGCCTCAAATGAAACACTTTAACTGGCTGTTTCTTGGCTTAAAAACGTTCTGAATTAGTCAGTGCTGAAACTGACAAATAAATTCCTAAAACAATGTCTTCACATGGAGACTGCATGGGTAACCAAGGAAGGAAGGGCAAGAAGCAGGACTGTTTGCCTCAACTCCCCAAATAGTTGTTTCTTCCTTTGCTTCCTTCACACACTCAGAGTCTTATAGATGAGGCAGATATGAAGATGAGTTGTAGCAGGGAGGATGTAAACCCCTAGATCTCTGAATTTCCTAAGAACGGACAGTGACGGGAGGTCATAGGCATGACCGTCATGAGGCTCCATGACTTGCTCCCCTAGCTTAGATGGGACTATGAGAGTCCTGTCTTCCCGGTCTTTCCTCAAACACTGGGCTGATGGATGGGGTACCACCTTCCTTCACAGAAGCTGGAGAGCATCAGCCTCCATCTGGGGGCAAATAAAAATAACCTGTAGCAGAGCTCTTACCTCCCTATAACACCCAATGAATCCACGAGGAGAAGACAAACAGGAACCTCTTGGGACAGTGATCTGAAGACGTTATTACACTCTGCTTACCTGAAGGAAACACAAAGTAGATGAAAACCATAAGAGAAAATACCTAGATGTTAGGTGAGGCCTCTCTGGCCCCTAGAAAACTAGGTATGATTCAAGGCCAGCCCCATTTTTACATCCTGTGCAAGCCCAGTGCTTCTCCAAGATACCTATAAATTCCGGCGAGGGCAGGGCTTGGTGTAGGGGACTAACATGCTATGAATCGCCTCTGGCTACTGCTTCTTTAGTTTGTCATCACCTTGCCATCTCAAATGTGCAGTGTCTCTGCTGAACTACATCTGTTTTAATTTCTTCACAAAGGCACATGTAAATCCTCTCTCTCTCTCTCTCTGACACACACACACACACACACACACACACACACACACACACACACACCTACCTTTCTAGGAAATTAGTGTATTTGATATATTTTAAGATTTTTCCAGATATGGAGGGGAATTTTAAAGCCCTCTAATAACCTCTCTACCAGGTACACTTCTATCACAGCCTTGATCTTTATCTGACCCCTCAGCCTCAGGCTCTCTTGCTCATGCCACCTTTCTTCCCTTCTCTCTCCTCCACATTTCCTCTTTCTCAAGAGCAAGATGATGTTCCTTCTATTGCCTCATCAGAATAATTTGGCAATGTCCTTTACCGCCTTGGCTCTTTACATCACTACATCCGCAGGGTCTTAACTAACACCCGAGACAGAAGTTCATGGCACTGTTTCTTCAGCGTGGTCCCCAGAACAGTGACATCAGCATCACCTGGGAACTTGTTGGAAAAGAAAATTCCCAGACCCCACTCCAGACCTACCACATCAGAAACCCTAGAGGTGTGCCCAGAAATCTGTTTAACACATCTATCAGGTGATTCTGATACGCACTAAAGTTTGAGAATCTTTGCTTTGGGAACAGCAATCATGGGCCAGTAAAGAAAAGCTGCCATCAAAAGACATAGAAAAAGAAAATTTCCACATAGAGTATTGCTTTCAATGACAGTGCCAACAAGTGGCTTGAAGGGAGGGAAGTTTAGCTCCACCACCACCACCTCCACCACCATCACCATCCTACTCCATAATCTTAATCTTTTGTCACCTTACCAATGTAGCTTTGAGACAAACACCCCAATTCTTAATTCCCACCAGATAGTCGACAATAAGTGATTAGTTCTAGCTTTGTTTTATATATAAATCATAGACTCACTTGTTTTTTGCCCCCATAACTAAATTGAAGTACTGAGCAAATGATATATTGAAAAGACATGCCAATGTTGGCTTCAAATTCTAGTAAGAAATCATTACAGATACTGGACACTGGATAATTATTTTGTGACTTATTTTGGCAAAAGCGTTTTGGGATATCTCCATAAATGATCAAGGTCAATCTCTGCAAAAAAAAAAAAAAAAAAAAAAAAAAAAAAAAAAAAAAAAAAAGAAAGAAAGAAAAGAAAGAAAAAAAACATCACAAAAGATATAGAACCAGCAGCCTCAGGGAGAAAAGAAGGCAAAGTAGTATATGGGAGAGGAAGGTGAAGAAATTTAAAAGACTCCAGGACCTAGGTTCTCTTTTACTCCAATTAGAAACAGCAAAAACAAACATCCTTCATAGTTTAGGCAATTCAGTGACTGTGTCTTGGCCTGCTAGTAATTGTTTTTTACCTATACACTGTCATATTTATAAAGACAAAAGTAATCTGTACGATTTTTCGATGATGTTAAAAAAGTCCTCATGATTTTCTGATATATTTTATATGCTTTCCTGCATAATGATATTTGGGTTGGTTACATATTGCTACATTAGTTATACATGGCAAAGTTGAGTGCCTCAAGACACCCACCATTTATTATCTCACACCATTTCTAGGTTCAGGAGCCTGGGAGCAGCCGAGCTGGGCAACTGTGGCTCAGGTTCTCGCATGAGGTTACTGTCAAGCTGTCAGCTAAAGCCATATTAGGAAGCTTTACTGAGCCTTGGGGACTCACTGCCAAGATGGCACATGCACAGCTATTGTCAGGAAGCCTCAGGTTCTCATCACATGGGCATCTCCTGCTGGCTGCTCACAAGATGGCAGCTAACTTCCACCAGAGTGAGTAGTCCAGGTGAGAGAGTGGAGTCCTTCCTGATCGAGCTTCTGAGGTTACATACCATCACTCTTACTTCATTCTATTTGATAGAAGCGAGGCCTAAGTCCAATTCACACTCAGTAGGATGGGAGTCAGACTCCACCTCTTGGAGTATCAAAGAACTTGTGCACATATTTAAAACCATCACAATAATTTTTAATATATATTGGATTTTTCTCCATAGATAGTTAACACTCTAAATTTTTTTTTTACAAAATTCAACAGTCTATACTAAGTAAGAAAAAAATTAACAGTACTGGTTGCACAAATCTACACATAGAATAAAATAGCAAAGAACTACACATATTGTGTTGCAAAATGTCAATTTTGTGGCTTATGTTTAAGTAAAATGTACATGTGACCATTCTGTACTATCTTTTCAACTTGTAAAATCTGTAACTATTATATAAATATTCTTGAAATGACAAAATTTTAGAACTAAGGAACCGATTAGTGGTTGCCAGGGATTAAAGGCAGAAGTGGGGGTGGAAGAAAGATGTGGGTGGTTAGGAAAAGGCAACGTGAGGGATCCTTGTGGTGATCTGTTTTTCATCTTGACTGTTGTGTAGCAGTGGATACACAACCTACACATCTGATAACGCACAGAACTAAGTATGCACACACATGTGCAAATACGTATAAATAAAACTAAAGGAACATGAATGAATTGCTACATTTTATCAATGCTAATATCTTACTTGTGATATCGTACCACTGCAGATACGATCACTGGGGGAGTCTAGGTAAAGTGTTAGGTAATAGGATCTTCCTGTCGGATTTATATTAACTCCATGTGAACCTATAATTACCTTAAAATAGAACATTTTAATTTAAAAAATATCTTCATACATTTGTCTTCATACCAAAATCTTAAGTCTGCAAAGATATTATGTTCTGAACACAACCAACATCACCACCCCTGCAGCATGTTCTGCTCTCTGAATCATGTTAGCTGGAAGGTTTTAACAAAGATGCAAAGGTAGAATATTAAACTCCCTTTTAGTGGAAAGTGTGATGAAATGCCTGAAGGGACCATATGATTACTAAAGATTCAGAATTTCCCAATTAATAAAAAGTTATTGTTCAAGCATGGATCCCCACCAGGAATATAAGATAAGCAAAAGACTGCATACTAGTAGAAAGTCAAATATATTATGTTAATATGGAACTGAACAACTACAATAAAATTAGAACAGCTTGCTTAAAACCAGCCTTTGCATCCAAGTGTACATTAGATCTGAACTACTTTTATATATTTTCCAGGCAGTCACTTTAAGCTAGTTTTGTCTTTTTAATCTGCACAGAAATGCATATGTGTATCCTGTTATTAAGTCTGTCTGTTTGTCCTATGGTATAGCTGTGTTCCTATTTCTAGTTCTATATCAACCAGCTTGACTGCATTATTTTCAATTCAGCTTTTATTCATGTGGAGTCCAACACTAACTCAAGTTTTCTTTGAGAACTTTATAATAATGTATTTTCTTTCTCTAAATGCCAGATGTTCTGATCTCCTACTTGGTATTGCCAATATCTAAGGAAGTGTTAGATATAAGCTTTTATTTCAAGTATTAGCCTGATTATAATTATTTGCCCTTATGACTTAATATTTATAATACGAATAAAACAAATTAAGTTTACATTTATTAAAGTTTAGATAAAAAACTATCATGTAAAGTTGTTGATATTCTTATCTAGAGGATTACGATAACATTCAAGAAATGCTTATTTTTAATGATCTGTGTGTAAAAAACACTAAGAAGAAACAAGTTAAATATTAAAAGTGCTTATTTCAGATGATATGATTCACAATAATTTTAATTTTCTTTTATATCAAAAATATCTTTTTCCAAATTTGCTATACCAAACACGTATTTCTTTTTAAATCAGAAAATATTCTCGAAAATACTGATATATTTAATTTTGTGTGAGAATAATCATAAAATAATATGCTTAGCAAATCAATGAAAGGAAATACATCCAAATCCCATCAGTCATTCTTTTTAGTTGAGCTGTTGGTGATATCTTCTATTTTACCAATTCTTCACATTTTGCATAATTAGCATTTATCAAATATGTAATGAGGAGGTAATATAAAACATATTTATACCACCCTCAATGCTTTATTCTTCTTAAATACCAGATTAGCTATAGTTGTACTTTATGAAATGGCTCTAGCTGTCAACAGAAAAGTCTACCAGTAGACAGAAATTTACACCAATATTAGTCACTGACAAAGAAAAAGAAGCAAATAACCAAACCCATAAGGAACTTTAGCAACCACAAAAGAAACCGAATCAAGCATATACTAGTTTACAAGTGACAGTATATGATTTTCCACAGAGATTATACATAACACAGATATTTCCTCTTACCTTTTTGTAATACCAGTGTAAGTAGCTCAGAGAAAAGAGAAGGAGATTGACACAGAGGTAGTTAAAGAGAAAGGTGGCTTTTAAAAGAATAGAGGTTACCACAGATGCAGGGTCAGACAGTGAGTATACGCCTTTCAGACAGTGCCATTCATGTAGAAAATTACAAGGGCTCCGACACCGCAGACAGTTTTGAAGCCTCAACACCTGCTCCTTGATGCCAGGCACTCAAACTCAAAATGCAAAACGTTATACTTAAGAAGGAAATATAATATCAGAGGAAAACAGTTGTTGAATCAATACAAATGGGGGGGGGATTTGTAACATTGGTTCAGGCTATTGGGTCTCAAAATGGCCCCTGGACATGGAGGCAAGAAAAAAAAAAAAAAAAAAGAGGCAGATCACTCCAGATTGGTAGAACTTACATACGAAGCTTGTCTTGGTGAGCTGCAAGATGAGTATATCTCTGCATCTGCCCGTCAGAATTTTAAAAGTGTATACAGAGGCCTTAACTGGGTTTAGTCACATAATAATTCCAGATGGTCTCAATATCACCTTACTCTTTCAAGGCTATGTCCTTGAAACAGCATCGCAGTGTGGGGATGGTAGGCAGGTTTATTTATCGTTTTTTGTTGTTGTTGGGGAGGAGCAGGGATTTCTATATCTTTTTTACATAATTCTTTATTTCAGCAATTTCATATCAAACTTGCAGAACTTCAATCTTTTTCTAATTTCTCCTTTTTCATAGCATTCTCTTCTTGTTTTATGAGTACAATAATTTTTGTCTATCTTTGAGTATGCAAAGTAGAATCCTCCTTCTACTTCCTGAATTACCTTCGTTTCTTCTTGGTTCATTTGCTCTGTTTATTTTTGTCTCTCTGTTCCTGGGGAGAAGCTTTCTTCAAGTGGTCCCTGATTGTCCATTCATATTTAACAACAAGACACTAACGCACCAAGGAGATGGTTAGAAATTCTGTGATTACAAATGAGATCATTGATAAGAAGCTTCACTTTAGGGGGCTCTGGGGAAGAACTTCTTTTTAGGACACTTGAAGAGCCCCCGATGTCAGTGTGTAGGTATTCCAGCTATCTGATGCTGTATAACAAGCCACCCCAAAGTGTTGTAGCATAGAACAAAAAGCAACATTTGTTTTGCTTATGAATCTGGAATTGGAGGAGGGCTCATCAGGGATGTCTGGCCTCTGCTCCACCTGGTACCGTCCGGAGCAGCTACAGGCTGGGGGCTGCAACACCTAGGGCTCCCCAGACATCTTGTCTCTATCTTGGTGCGATCTCGCCCGTGATCTCTCCAGCCTGGCAGCATCAGAAAAGCTAATCTTTTTACATGGTGGCTCAGGACTCCCAAAGCATGTGATCTAGGAAAAGCTGTATCCTTTTTACTATCTGCACCCAGAAGTCACAGAGCATCACTTTAGCCATACTGGCTGAAGCAGTCACAAGCCTCTTCCTAGATTCAAGAGGAGGGCGCAGAGACCACACATCTTGGCATTTCCATACATCTCACCTCACGTACGTGTGTGTGTGTGTGTGTGTGTGTGTGTGTACATACATATATATGCATACACATTTATATTAAAAAAAAAAAAAACTTGCTCCAGTTTGCCATTTTTTCCCAAGGCCGTTTACTATCTCCAAAGAGGTGATTTCTGACTCGGCGGTAAACTCCTCCTGCAGGTGTTCCGCGAAAAGGGAAGAGCAGGAGACAGCTGGTATCTCTGAATCTTCAGCTCTCCACAGAAGAAGGCTTTGGTCTTCGGTCTGAATGCTAGCTCCTTGCTTGTCTGCATTTTGGATTCTGAAAACTGACTTTCAAGCAGCCCTATTTTCAGCATGGCCCTCTTCCGGAATCTCAGTCTGCAAAGGCTCTGTCCGGAACGCCAACCCGTTCCTCGTTAGCATTCCCCTTTGCATGATATGGCTTCTGTCTCCTTGGGTCTATATAATTTTTACTTCTTTACTACTCTGCTGGGTCTCAGGAGGAAGGGACAATAAACATTTATTAGTTAACAGTCACATTTAACCAATGCTAGTGATAAGACCCCAATGAGAAGGTATGTAATACAGATCTAAGGGTCTTTGGGTTTTGAAGATCAAAGCTTCAAACTCTAAAAGAAAGGTAGAAGTAGTGGTGGGGGAAAAGTTAGCTTTCTTGATACAATTGAAACGCAAGTTCCTTGCGCTGTGATTTGCAAGGAGCACAGCACAGCGATCGGCACACTGTCTCTTGGAAGCGGAACGGACTGTGCCCACCATTCCACTCTATTCTGCTAGTTTTGTCAGCAAATGGCTTAACATTTCTGTGCCTGTAGAAGGCAGCCGACACTACCCGCATCACAAAGCTTTTTTACAGGGCATCTAATATGCGTAGAACAATTCCTGGCACATAGTAAATGTGCAATAGACTTTAGGTATCATGATCTAGCAACGATCCGACTAATTCATACTTCTTGTTTTTCATGCAATATATACTCTTGGAAAATTTCTATTTTCACCAAAAATTCTTGTCCTTAGGTCCTTTATCTTCGGTCTATTAACCAATTAGTCACATGAATCCTTAATTATCTTTAGTCTAGTGCAGCATTTATGTTTGAAATGATTTATTTTCTAAATTAAGATTTCCATCCCGCCCCCTTTAGCAATGAAATTACTTCTTTCTGTAGCTTGCACTGTTTATAGCTGCACAAGATTTAGAGAGAGTAGATCTTGACAAGAATTTCATATCTAAACTTATTTACTCATTTAAAACAAATTCTTGCCTTGTATTGCCTGAAAACACGATAAAATATACTTTTATTTTATCCACCATAAAAATGTAATTTAGTATACATACCAAATAACAAATAAAAAATCTAGTGATTAATTACCCAGCTTTCACTCATTTCCAGTCTCTATGTACATGTGGAAATTTAAGAGCACTTTTGTGAATTTCTCTTCCCATGCATAATGAATATTAAACTAGGATGACATGTTGGGTTTTCTTTATAGTTAGTTAATATTTGTTATATATTAAAGAGAAAACTGTTGTGGAAAGTTTTGGGATAAACCAATTGTAAACTTGGTCTCTAAGGATGATAGAATCAGAAAGAAAGAGGCAACCAGACCTAAAGCAGAAGAGCCAATTGTAATCTCTCTCTACTAATAAAAATATTTGCAGCTGCAGGAAAACATATGTACATTGCTTAGATATTCGTGGTTTGACCCTAATTCATCCATTGATTCACCAGTCTGATTTTTCATATTCATATTTGCTGAGTGCTTTTTTAAATCTGCTAAATGGATTTTTCTTTTATCACTCAAGGAAGGTGAGAACTAGCTTTTTCTAGAGTAAATATGTCCATTCTTTGGAAAGATGTCATTAAGTGTGCATTGAAAATTTCAGTATATGCAATTTAGTGCACCATTTAGTACACTATGCTTTATTTCACACAGCTCTGTTGCTGCTATTACATTTTGATGGTAGATAGGAAAAACACACAAAAAGAAACAGAAAAACAGAATTCTTCCAGAGCACAAAATGGTTCTCCATCATGTTCACTATTCCACCAAGACTGTTTATAGAATATGTGAAACACATAGAATTAGATTTAATCGTTAAATAGAACAAACACTTCAAATTCTTTGTTTTTCAAAATCATTTAAAATTGTCTATCACTTAGCAGCCTTTTGTCTAAGATCAAGTGTAAAATTGCTTGTCCACCTGTTTTCCAGATGATTCATAGATGTGGATTGCCAAATAGGCCAAAAGCACAGGAGAAGGCTCTGAAATAATTAAACTCATGATGAAACTGAAATAAGATTTTCATCTTTTGTTTCTTCCAGAAAGGAAAGTCAAAGCTCCTGTTCTCTCAAAGGAGAATACACACTTTCAAGTCCTTTCAAGTGGTAGATTTTAAGTTGTCATAAATAACTGAATAAAAAGGAGTATGTTCTCAAGTATGTCTCTACCTTGTCTGCATGCGCTAAGACAAAACTAAAGGCGCTCCTGATGGATCCCAACTCTTTAAGTTGTGGAAACTCGCCTTCCAACCATCCACAAGTGAGAATCAATCAGGCAGCTAAGGTGATTTCTCAATCGTCTTTCAAAAACACAAGGGGACCATCTATAGCTGGCCTTTTCTCTACTCTATGTAAGAAGAAACAGCTGCTATTAACAGCCCACCTTCTTGAAGCTTTAGACAGCGAAGGGCCCACAGTGAGATGATTTGCAGATGGCAGCTTTCAGGATCATGAAGCTACAAAAACACTTCCAAAGATATTCACTGCTGGCTAGAAAGTAATTGTTTAACATTAGCATGAAGATTCATATTACATACAAATAAATCTCTCTCTAAATGTTCATCATGACAATCTACTCTGAAATTCTGAGGCTAAATTCTGATGAGCACATGTAGTGGTTGGAATGAGTCATGGATGAAAAGTATGTTTCCTTTAAAAAATAAACTACTGAAAATATCAAATTCATGAATATGAGATAGCAATATTTAGATGAGCAAATAGAAAAGAGTTAAGACCTGATGCAGTTCCTTAAAAGTTCGGGTTTTCTTTCATAGGTCCCCTCAGTTCTTCCCATGAACTAAAATATTTAGCTATTAATATTTGTCAGCAACTTCCATTGTGAGGTTTGGATTTCTCCAAGGATCACACTGTATTACCACAGAGGAACTTCCTGCATGACAGTGTCTTTTGTCAACAAGTGCCCTGATCCCAATATTATCTTTATAGAAGAGATGGAAGGACAAAGATGGCAAGTATAGGAGTAAACTGGAAAGCAGAACATATAAGTGGGAAAGAAGAGGTGGTAGGTAGAAACCACGTAGGAAGAGGAGAGAAAACATTTTAGGTACATACAACAAAGTAGTGAAATGGAAAGAACACGTTGTTTTTAGTCACACGGACATAAGTTCATATTGCAATCTTATCTCTGGTGCTATGAGTGATGCTATTTGCTGAAAGATATATATTTTCTAAATCCTTTTCTCATCTGTAAATGGGGAAAACGATGCTTTTTCTCACAGGACTATTGTATGTGTTTAATGTGGGAAATACATTGAACACCCAGCTAAGAAGCAATAAAATAATAGAGACATTTCTTGAACATATGTGCATAAATTTTAGAGTACAAAAGGAAAACCTTGGGTCATCTCCCACATTTTCTTTCTTATTTTTCCCATAAATAGCATGATCTTCTCAACCAAGAAGAGGTAGGTCAGCATGTCCTGACCAGATTTTCATTAACATATAGTTCTCAAGTACAGTAAGCCATATTTCTTTTTCTGGCTTTCATTTCCATTCCCACATGTACATGATTATGGAATCATTTCATCTATTATAAGAGGCAGCAGCTTTTCATGTCATATGAGTGATGATGAACTACATTTAAAATAGTTTCATTTTTTTAAAGATGTCAGGGGATAGATTAAACAGTTACATTTTTTATTTTGAAGATTGGAGTCAAAGGAAGTCCCATATTGCTTTTGATGTAAATATTGTTCTTTCATCTAGGCAAAACTTGTATGTTTTGGTTTAGTACAGGTTTTTCTCTCCTACACTTAAATGATCAAAATGAATTATTTTTTTCTATTTTCCTATTTCTAGCTGTGATAATTTAACCTTCATGTAATACTACTTGATTCTTAAATGTATTATGTTATGCCACATTTTGAATAATACTTTGAAATAATCAGTATTTTAAAGTTATCTTTTATTTAAATTATCTTAATAGCCAATAGCCGTTGACTGAATATCTCCTATGTGCCAGACATTAGGCATATGTCTTATATTTTTTCATTTTTTTTTGAAATAGATTTGGGGACAACTTCTTGAGGAACAAAATGAACAAAAATTATCTTTCCACGGTCATCAAGGTTAAAAGGGGTCAAACTGAAAGTCAGTCTCTTTACCAAAGTTGAATTGCATTAATTCTTTCTCATGACAGATCATCTTAACAGACCATAAATCACATTAATTAACTACAGTTGTTATCAGCAACTGAGTCCACACCCTAAGGTGACCATTGGTAAACACTGGCGAACAGGATCTCAGTGGCCCCTGTCACTCCACCCCACACCTATTCATGACTGCCACACCAGTCATGAGGCACAGAGGCAACTTTATAAGAAAGTGGTGACAACAATGTTCTATCTGCAGGCTTCCCTTCAGGAATGCATGGAATAGAAGGGCACAGCCTTTCACCTTTTTAATCTCTCCTGGCTTCTCGCCTTTGTCCTACAAATATGCTCCTCTCTCTGTTTTCCTAAAAGAAATCCCTTTACTCCATTTCCTTCTCTTTTTTCTTCCTTCTCTAGACTACTTTCACTGTTTCTGCCTAAACATTTATAAAGATACTCCTAAAATTCATTGTCCTCTAATTATGAATGAGGTGTTTGTCATATTTTTAACTCTCACAAAAACTTGGATTGATGATGAGAAAATCGAGGTTCAGAAAATTTCATTACTAGGGTTCGAACTCCACAATTGCCTGTGCACTGTTCCCACACCGCGCCGCACCTCCTGGAGATGTCCACACCAGCCCTCTGTCAGCGCCAGACCAGGACACAGGCCAAGTTTCTGGCCAAATCGACATTCGTAATTTTCGCCATTAAGTTGGGTTCTCAAATGCAACTATCTCTTGCATATGGTTCCTATGTGGCTAGAAATGTCTTCATAAAAGGTTATAAGGTATCAGAGTCACCTTTTGGAATGTTCCCTAGGGGTCAAAGCCATGGCCATTTAATTCTAAATCTTTAGTCTCCTTGCTGGAAAATCTGTAAGAAGAAGAAAACTTTAAACAAAGGATAGCTCCACAAACAAGTTAGGGAGAGAGGGAGAAAGAGAAGCAGAGGAAAATGAAGAGAAGTGGAAAGTTAGGAGGTGCCTCCATTGCTAAGCCTAAAAAATAACCATTTTAATTAGTAGTTAATTGGGTCCAATTTGTCACCTCCAACCAGTGGTAGATTCCACCCAACCATAAAGATCCTGGTCCTTTGCCTGTGACTGACTAGGCACTCTGTACCTCAGGACCTTTGCACATGCTCTTCTCTCTGACTGCACTGCTGGTTCCAAATGCCCACATAAGTCTGCGTCCTTTCGAAAGGCCTTACTCAGTTGTCACTTTCTTAGGGAGACCATCCTTGATTTCTAGTAATAAAATTGCAAAAACAGCCCTTCCCGCCATCCTCCCTCTTCTCCTTCGATGCTTTACTTTTCTCCACTGCACATGCCTCTCTCTCACATACTATTCACTGGCTTTCTTATTTTACTTTTTGCCACCTCCTCCCACTAGAATGTAATCTCTAGGAGGACAGGAATTTTTGCCCACTGTTGTATCCCCAATGTCCAAACAGTGTCTGGCATACAGTGATCTAAGAGGCTTGTTGAATGAATAGATGAATGGATGCACCGGCAGGGAAGTTCCCCTCTACCTAAATCCACTTACTCTACAGCTATGTGGTGACATAATGTATTCTGGGCAAAGCTGGGATTTCCTTGCAGTGGCTAATCCCACCTCAGTGCAGTGGGGCACGTTTTCCTTGCTTCCTGGCCCACGGGTTAACAGGAAGATTTTTATTCCAGAGTTACATATTACCCCTGGCCTTGGAAGCTGGATCTTCTCAGGACAGCTCTGCTCGAGGCACTGAGCAAGAGTACCGTTCAAGACAAGAGTAATGTTCACAATTCTCATACGATAAACACTAGAGATGAGCACAACTACCGAAGTTCCCAGTGCTTTAAAGGCGACTCTTCTCAGAATCAAGGATAAAGAGCTGAAATAGCTATTCTCAATCTGCCATATCATTAACAGATTTCAAAACCCAAGTCCCACAGGTCATAAATTATAAGACTGGCTGCTTCAGAAGGGCCTATGATATCACCACATTGCGATGTTAATTAGAGAACACCCCAACTCTTTTAAAGGCCAAATTACATTACTATATATTTGGCGCTGTTTAGTGAACATTATACTTATTTTGCCCTAAGAAACCTAAAGTCTCCAACAATGTTTGTTTTCTTTTTTATTTTTGGGTTTTTTTTTTTTTTTTTGATTCTTAATAGTCTTGGCTTTAAATTCAATAAAGAAACATTTTTTAAAGTCATACTCCAGTGGCCTTTCCCAAGAACAATTTATACTGTAGTCGGCTTGCAGGGGTTAAACACAGAGTATGCTTACAGATCAGATTTCACAAGAAGGGAAAGTGCATGGTGTGTCTCCAAGGAATGTCAAGCCCAAGAAGCCCAAGGGGTACTTGAGAAAAATTAAACATGTGCAAATTTTAGTTGTATTTTATTACAAAGCAAACAGGAAGTCCAACATTAAATACAGCAGGATTACACGAGGCTCATCAGAAAGGCTTTCATTTAATGAAACTATAGTAAAGTGATAGAAATCTCAGCAGATGGTTGAAAACCTAAAAGATAATTATTGTGAGAGTTTATTTTTGAAGTTTAATAAAATTAGCTAAAACAATGGGCTGAACCCTGGGGGCAAATCTAGCGATGTGAGCAGATACTGTCTCTAGAAATCTTCCTTGATGCATCGCCACAAGGCAGCAGCGGCTCCTTGCCTCTTGTCTGGTGAATTAAGGCAGCTTCACGATGGTTCACAAAAAGCCAACCCAAAAACTATGAGTGATAATTTAAAATTTTACCACACATCTGAAACCAAATTGAATTTCCTTACATAGTGGCTTAGAAGAGATAGAATAATGTGTATTGCTGATGAGGCCTCTACCCTGGTTTAGAACCTTATGAATTTAAAATGGGATCACTGAATATATCACCAGTCAACACCAATTTCCGAAGGTGTGGTCCCAAGACCACTCAGCCAGAATCACCAAGGTGAGGGGGATTTTAGAGGGTTCTTGTTAAAACCGAAATTCCCAGGCCTACCCTAGACCTATTGAACAGAGAACTCTGAGAGTGGGACCCTAAAATCTCCAGGTTCCCCAGCATCCTGATACTTGCTGAAGTGTAGGCCAATACTGCAATGGGTCCCAACTTAACTGCATATGGAAACACATGGGAAACAAAAAGTAAAGCCTGGTCCCAGGTCCCACACTCAGAAATTCTGATGAATTGTATGGGATGCAGCCTGGAAATTGGAGTCTTTAAGAATCATCCCTGGACGCGTCTAATGTGCTGGCAAAGTTAAGAATTACTGTAGTAGAGTCTTTTCTCAACAACAGCCTCTCACCTCCTCCTGATCATGTAAAAATAAGATAGGAATCATAAACTATCTATGATCTAATTGGCAAATTTCTGCAATGTATTTCCAACTGCTAAGAAGTTGAAGTCATTCTCTGATTATATGGGGAAACCCCAGGACTTGGGATATAAAGTAGCTCAAATGACTGTCTGGCGCGTGATTTAATTATTTTAGACAAGAAGAGAGATCTTAGCAGTAAAGCCGTATAGTTTACAACCACTGAAGATAAATCAGAGAAATAGGGATTTCACGGATCTGCTAGAATCCTTCTTCTTCCTTCAATGCTGACAGAGGAATTGAGTAAAACAATGAAATTTGTGGCACCATCAAGCATTATTCAGTAGGTGCTGAAATTTTAATAATTTTATTTATAAGTCAAGAGTACCAGTGGTTAATAATAATTTCCAATATTCTTGAACTTCTTAGTGTGTGACAGACACTGTCTTGCAGCACTTCAAATGCATTCTCATCTATTGCTATGTGCTAAGTACAATTATTAGCCCATTTTACAGAAGAGAAAACTGAAGCCCCAGGTTAAATGTTCAAGGTTACATAAAGTTTTAAGAATTTCAAAGCCTATGTTCTTAATCTCTTTGATAATACCATAGATTTAAATAAAGACCTAGTAGTCACCCTATAGTAGCAACACACATAGAAAAAAAGAGGAATATATTTATTTCTATTCAAAAAATGATTCTTCTCTTATGCCAGATTATCCAAATTCTGATAAATGAGTCCTTATTCTCTGAAGTCATAAGCTTTTGTAAGTACAGGAAACCTAAAATTGTTTCAATGAATCCCACCTCCCCCGGGATTTTGCTAGAGACTAATTTGTCATAGAAGGTACAATCTTCTGTTTTTAAACTATTCGTTAGCTCTCAGAAAAATCTCATAATTTGAAGGAAAGGAAACTTTGCTTGGGACTTGGAGAGGAAAACTCAAAAATCTATAGGGAGAATAAGCCACAAAAAGCCATGGGTTAGATAGACGTCATTTGCCTATACGATGGGCATTCTCAGGTCCAGGTGCTCACCTGTCTGCGTGTTCAATGATCTTCATGTTGTTGTCCTATTAAATAGTTAGAGAATAGATTCCTTTTTAATGCTCTTTTATAAATGGTTTTCACGTGGAATGAACTGTCAGATCATTTTTTAAAGTTTTTGGTGTTATAGGAGGACTAAGTTCGAAATACTTTTTTAAAATGGTGGAAACCAGTGGACCAACGACCCTGTTCAATCATCTTGAGGGAAAAAGAAACTCCCCACAGCTCTTCTGTCAAATGAAAGAACTGCAGGTAAGAAGGAGATAAGTGGGAGAAATAAAAGTATTTGCTGATTTCTGGAGTTACTTCCTGACATCTATTCATCAGCTAAGATATTTTTAGGCCAAGAAAGAAAACCAGGAATCCTGATTTCTTGTCCCTTTTCTACCTCTGACTCCGCAGGGCCTGAGCAAGTTGTTGCCTGCTTGAGCTAGTCCCTTCCCCTCAGAAAGAGAGAGAATGATATGGTGGTGTTCCAGCCACTTAATTCCAGCGATGGTTCTAGGATTAATGAGATGGTTTTGGAAAGAAATGGAAAAAAAGTCTTTGATCAAAGGTGTGGAGTAAGTACAATATTCTATTATAAACAATAATAATGGGCCTTATGTTCCTCATTCCTGGGGAGCAAACCATTCTCCTTTTGGCCTGCATTAATACTTGGACCTAAGGGTGTTAATTAGTGCAAAAATATATGAACTAAACGGTACCCTAAAGGCCTAAAGGAATTACTCCATCTCCAAAAGGTGACTAATTTACCCTCCCTCACCCCCGTCCCCTGTTCCTGCACTGGGTTTCTGTCTATTGTTACTGCAGAATAACTTCACCCTTTTTACAGGTCTATTGATAGATGTGCTTCCTCCAATTACTAAATAGAGTATAAGGGATCTTAAAGTACTAATGATAATTACCTTCTATTTGAATGTTTGCTCTTCACTCATTGGTGAAAGCAGTCCCAAACTAATAATGATTACCTGTGATAGTTTATAATTGGCGATATTTCCTATCTCATTGCCAAGATAATTTTTTTCATAATATATAGAATGTTTGTTCTCTTTAGACTTTTTAAAATCTCCCTATTTCTCTCCAAACTCTTTCCAATACCTTTTGTGTTTTTTTGACATAGTGTGCTTCTTGCTCCCTTGACTGAGCCAAACCTTCTCAGTTTAGCATAGAAGCCACCAAGATCTCAGCCTCAACCTACCATGTTTTTTTTTTAACTAGGACAATTCCACAAATAAGCATTTACTACATCATGACGATTATCATAAAAATTATTATAATTTTCACATAGCATCAGTCAACTTGGAACAATCATACCATTGATTCATCCTGTCCCCTCTCTTTAATCATAAATGCTAATACAATGTTACATAGAAGGCAGAAAATATCAAGAAACTCTAGCACAGTTAGTAAATCACCTGACCTTTGCCAAACACTTATGTCTCAGAGATCATCTTTATTCATGTTGCAACTGATACATGGGATTAAGGGCAAGATCAGCATATATGTCCTGTTAAAAAACCTAGTAATTAATATAATGTGCTACTTGCAGTGCATCTAATGGCAATTTATGAAGCCTAGACAGTTGGAATCACCTTGGGAATCATCTAATCCAAATTTTTATCTTATAGATGGAGTAACTAAAGCTCAGAAAGGTCAAGTGACTTCCACAAAGATCTCATGTACCGGGGGTCTATCTGCTAGTAAAGACGAGGTGTGAGAAAGGAAAATATGTGATTTTAAGACAACTCCAGTTAATTAGAAAGATTTCTAGAGATTTGATAGAAATATCACCTTAGGGTGACACCGTTTGATCCAAATCAAGTTCAAATATTTTTTCAAACTACAGTATCAGCCTGACTCTAACACTGAGTTGTGTTATTTTTCTTTAGCACAAATCCATCTCATAGAGAAATGATAAATCATTTAAGTAAATAAGATAGAAAGTAGAAAGGATAGAGAGAATGGATTTAAGATGTGCATCCATGCATATGTTCATGTTAGTTTGACTTACTCCATAGCAACCCAGAATTCCTGACACCGGTAGAAAAAGAAAAACTCTCAGAAACCAAGTTGATAATAAGGAATTTCCAATTCTCCCTAAAGTATTAATCTTGAGTTCCTGAGCAGCACAGCTTGTCAGAGGCTTGCAGGGGATCTTGATGACCTGGCAGGAAAGGAGCTGTTACAGGATGATAGCTAGACAGAGAAATGCCTCCAGGTCATTGATAGCCGGAAGTGCAATGGAGACCAGTCTCCACCTGACATATAACAAGGTTAAGCAGAGATTCATCCAACACTTGATCTCTATGTTCTCTCCGTCAGCCCCTCCCTACTTTAAATAAATGTAAAAAGAAAGAAGTACGAATAGCTCTTTAAAGAAATACTCTCTGGGAAAGTTTCTATGAACCTCTATGAAAAAAGCAAGGAATTAGGTATATTTTTGATTGAAGCATAAGGAAGGCTTCAGGGAATCCTTATGAAAGTTGATAAAGAATCCTTTTTAATATGCATGACTAAAACAATTAAATAAACTTTTTAGCTGTTTTTTAATTTTTTTTTATTTCTCCTATTTCTTTAAACTATCTTTAACCTCCAAAGAGGTTATTTATAGTTTGTCAGTGAAGTTTTTTGGAGGGAATAATCCTTCAGAAAGTCTGAAATAAGCATTGAATTATTGCCATCAGTTGTGACTGACTGCAACTTTAATAAAGAATTTAAATGTAGCAGTGAACACCTAAGTGTACTGACTAATATTTAAGGGAATTTAAAATAAAATTTTTTAGAATGTTTTTCTTCATTATACCCACGAAATTTCTGTGGTGCTTCTATACCATTCAATATTAAGTCCACATTACTTTTCTATGAAATCAGATATATACCACCTTATACCTAAGTGCATTATAGTAAATTAAGGTCAATAAAGTATGTCTTCAGTGAAAAAAAAAAAGAAGAAGGAAAAAAAAAAAAAGTGAATTCAAGATGATCAAGATGAAGCACCAAACTGGGGTACATATTTAAATCAATAGATTAGAATAAAGTCTGCAGCCCAGATACTAATACAGTGTTTAAATTTGTGTGTGTGCTTTACTTTATTTTATTTTATTTTTATTTTTATGTATAAAAGTGAATATTTATTTAGAACGAGAAAGAAATCACAACAAATTATAAGGAAACTTGGAGATTCGGTGTCTTTCTCTGAAATCTCTTCAGGCTCTTCACAGGAAATTCTTACATAGAAATGCTTCCTGATTGTTAAATTTTATCTCATGGAATAATATGATGTTGGGCTGTAGTTGGTTACCTGACACATGCTCACAAATATTATTGATCAAGTGACAAAATATTTCACTGTGAAGCTCCAAGAGATTTTACTAATGTTTTTACATAGAAATTCTAAGATGATCAATTACTGTGGTCAAATCTGTGCTTTTAAAAACCAATTTATTATAAGATCATATTCAAAATTACTTGCATTTTTTACACTAACAATGAACTTCCTGAAAAATAATTAAGGAAAACAATCCCATTTATAATAGCATCAAAATAATAAATAAATAAACTCCTTAGAAGTAAATGTAGGAAGTGAAAAATCTATATACTAAAAACTATAATATATTGATGAGAGTAATTAAAGAAGACACAAATAAATGGAAAGATATCCTACATTCATGGATCAGTAGGGTTAATATTGCTAAACTATGCTACCCAAACCCATCTATAAATTCAATGAAATACCTATAAAACTTCCAATGGCTTTTTTCAAAAATAGAAAAATAATCTTAAAATTCATATGGAACCATAGAAGACTGACCCCTAATTGCTTGAGAGAGAACAAAGCTGGAAACACCATGCTTCCTGATTTCAAACTTTATTACAAATCTATAGTAATCAAAAGAGTATGGTACTGGTATAAAAAAATGACACACAGACCAAAAGAAGGGAATAGAGAGCTCAGAAATAAACTTACATATATATAGTCAACTAATATTTAACATAAGAATACTCAATAGAAAGAATAGACTCTTCGATAAATGGTTCTAGGAAAACCAGATATCCTCATGTAAAAGAATGAAAGTAGACTTCTACCTTATATTAATTACAAAAATTAACACAAAATGGATTAAGAACTTAAAATGTAAAATTCCTAGAAGAAAACATCGGAGAAAATCTCCTTGAAATTGATTTTGGCAATGATTTTTGGATATCAAACCAAAAGCACAAACAATGGAAGCAAAAATCAATAGGTGGCACGACATCAGAATAAAAAGCTTATATAAAGCAAAAGAAAACATCACAACATGAAAAGGGAGCCTACAGAATAAGAGAAATATTTGCAAATCATATACCTGGTAATAGTTAAAATACAAAATATATAAGGAACACATACAACGCGATGGCAAAAATAAGAATAGACATTTTTCCAAAGACAATATACAAATGACCAAGTACATGAAAAGGTGCTCAACATCACTAATCACCAGGAACATGCAAATCAAAACCACACGGAGGTATCACCTCAGAATGCTATTATCGAAGGGGGGGAGAAAGGCTGACGAGGATGTAAGATAAGGGGACTGTAGGAACACTGCTGGTGGGAATGTAAGTTACTACAGCCACTGTAGAAAACAGTACGGAGGTTCCCCAAAAAATTAAAAATGGAACTATCATATGATCCGGCAATCCTACTTCTGGGTAGATATCTATAGGAAATGAAATCAAGATCCCAAAGAGAGATCTGCACCTCCATGTTCACTGTAGCATTATTCACAATTGCCAAGACAGGGCAATAATCTAAATGTCCATCAACATATGAATAAAGATGTGAGATATATATGTGCATGTGTGCTCGTGCATGTGTGTGCATGTGTGTGTGTGTGTGTGTGTATTATGATGGACTACTGCTTAGCCATGAGATAAAAGGAAATTTGTAAAATTTGCCATTTGCAACATCATAGATGGACTTGAGGGCATTGTGCTAAGTGAAATAAATCATACAGAGAAAGACAAACATCATATAATCTCACTTATTTGTGGAATGTGAAAACATAGAGCTCATGGGAACAGACAATAGAATGGTGGTTGCCAGGCATTTAAGGGCGGAGGAATGGGGAGGTGTTGGTAAAAGAATACAAACCCCCTATTATAACAACAATAACTCCTAGGGATCTAATAAACAGCATGGTGACTGTGGTTAAGAGTACTGTATTGTACACTTGCAAGGTGTGAGAGTACAGCTTTAATGTTCTCACCATAACATCATCATGGTAATTATGTGAGGTGAACTTTAATTAGGCAACGTGTTAACTTTCCTTATTACGATAAACATTTCACAATATTTTTGTGTCTCAAATCATCTCATTAAACATCTTAAACTTACAAAATGTTATATGTCAATTATATCTCAATAAAGCTGGAAAGTAAACTTTAAAAATTCATAAGCTTATCTTGATCAAAATCACAAGATTAACTATAGAACTACATTTACATGGAACTCTAAAAATAATAGAAAGAGTAATAGTCACATAGCTTTTACCCAGTTCTCATATTAGCCATGAAACAGTCATGTAATCAAAAACCTAAAATAAACTGGATATCACCTTCAAAAGTCAAACTATATATGTTACTCTTTCTACTGAACTGTGTGCGCTGCATTTGTAGATATGCACTTTTAAAGTAACCTTTATTACGGGCATAATTTTTTTTGGCTCAGTAATCTGTTTCTCTAAGACATAAATAAAAACAAAAAACTAGAAAGGAGGAGTAGAGTTAAGAAGAGTCACTGAAAGCCATGATTGGCATAGCTTAACAGGAAGGAGTCAATTTTTTAAAATAGAACTACGGAAAACACCTTAGAATCCAAAACGCAGCATAGGGTAATTCAGGGAAAGGGCAGATTTTCTCAGCAGTCTCAGAGAACATTCACATATTAGGCCATAATAACAGTTATATAAATACTAATGATCCTGTATCATCAAGAAATGTTTCATTTATTATTATAAATTCTATTTCCTAAGGTGTAGAAGTACATAATACATACTATATAAGCATATGTCTTTATCGAAAGAAATAAACATTTTAAAGTTTTAGAACTTGTGATAATTCCTTGAAAACACTAAACATTGTTGTAAAGTGGATCACTTGTCAAAAAAAACAAAAACAAAAACAAAAAACTAAATGACTATGCCACCTAGACTATACTAAACTGAAGTGTTGTCTAAAATCTGAGAACTGCCAAAGTGTTTGGGGTGAAGACACATCAGATCTGGAAAGCAGCATTCCAGGCAGGAGAAGCAAATGCAAAGATCCCAGGACAGAAGCCAGCCAAGACAGCCTCGGGGCTGCCATAATGTAACCAAAAGGAGAGTAGCAGTAGGAAGATCATAGAATTGATCAGGGCACACCTCACACACGGAGTTTGGATTTTGTTCTAATTGCAAAGGGAAAATATTGTGATGTTTTAAGACAAGCAAAAATGGTATCTAATGTGTATTTTGTTTGTTATTTTTAAAAGTTCTATGGCTGTTGTATTAAGAATGGATTGTAGGAGAGTAAGAAAAGTGAGACATGAGTTAAGAGGTTCTTGGATTTTTCCAAGTAGAAGATGATGATGCCCAATAAAGACAGCAAGCTATCCTTATATAAACGAAGCATTAGTTTAATATCAATGTGAAAACAATTACACACTTCACATAGTATCACTGGTGATAAAAAGTACATGTTTCATTTCCCTTAAAACTTGTTTATTGCTTTAAACATTTCTAAACACTAAGATTGCCATTCATGAAATCAGCCTACATTTGACATATTGCTCCAGGCAGAAAGTGATCAAACTGGGTACAAAGAGTATTTTCCAAAAAAGATATCTACCTAATTTTTATCTTTTACTCCACTTACTCTTATAAATGTGATTAAATCAAAAGTTAATACTGACAAAGACAGCTTTATTATTTAGAAATCCTTGGGCCACTACTCTTTTAATCTATGAACTATTTTCTAGCCAAGACCTGAGACAAGATTATTGAATAATAACATATGAGCTTTGAAATCTCTTCAAATTCTTTACATTTAGGTGTAAGACCAACAATAAAAAATTTCTTGCTAAATATTATGTGAGTTAAAGCACTGTCCTGAGTTTCAGTAGCCATTTGAATCCCCTTTCTAGATGAGTGAATGTCTTGAGAAAGAGAAAATACCCAATTTTTTTTTTTTCATGAAACAGAAAGAACCTTTCTACTCCTTACTCTTTGTAGATCCCCCTAGGAAGGAATCTAGTGAAGGCTAAACTGGAAAGAGTGTGATCCATTTGCCAAAAGAATACGACTAGCTTGCCATCTTGATGTAGATGGAGATGTTATGTTCAAATTGTCATAAGTATGATTTTCATTTGGAGAGTCCTCCTGAGTGTACCCAAGCTCTTCGAGAAGGCTATGGAAGATTTTGCAAGTATCAAAGTGTTCACCCACAAATGAGCACTAAAGATGGCCAAATAAGAGATAAGACTATTTATCCAAATGTAATATGGTAGGAGAAATGGGATGTTTGCCACCATCTTGTTTCCAACACATAAGTAAGATCTGAGGGAATCCATAAGCAAATGACTGCATGTTGCTAGTGCATGAATAGTTATAGCTGCTAATTTAAATTCAGAACTATGTTCACATGTCTATGAAAATAGAACTAAACAAAAAGTGGGGGAAATCATTGTAAATCTCCATCAAAAAGATTATTCCTAGACATTCCATAAAATTTTTGCAACAATGAAATACTGTTTTCTTTTATTTAAAAATTTCTGAAGTATCTACCAAGATATAAGACCTCTGGCCTCCAGTCCCAAGGCCCATCCTCCTCGTATAGACTCTTGAAACTAAACTTCCAACTTCTCATAAGTAGCTAATCTTTCAGCTCTGGTCAATATTACTTGGTTCAAATCCTGGCTCTATTTCTACTAGCTGTATAATTTTTAGCAAGTGCCTCAGTTTACTCATCTGCAAAAGGGGGTAATAATAGTACCTGGCCCAAAGGGTTGGTAGGAGGATTATATGAGTTTATATATGTAATGCATATAAAGAGTCTCTGGCATATAATAAGTCTAATAAATGTTAGTTTATATTATCTCTGCTTTCATTAGTCAACAGCAAAAGTGTACTTCCTCCCCTTTCTCCTAAATAAAACAAATGTGTTCTCTAATCCTTTGAGAAAGTAAGTCTGGGACAATAACATTGGCATCACCTAAAAGTTTGTTAGAAATGCAGCATCACAATGCTCACCTTGGATTTACTAAATAACAGTTTGAACAAGGCCATTTGGAAACATGTTATAACTTGAGATGCCCCGCCCTAACACACCATCTGCTCATAATAGCTACACGACCTTTTCCCAGAACTGCCTTCCCACAAACTTTCATGCAAAAATCTCACACATTTTTCTCATTTTACCAAAGGTATTCTATTGTGAATAGACTCAGAAGCATCTAGTACCTATTTATAAGACACTCCTCAAATCTTCCCTCACCCTCTACCCCTCCACCTTCCCACCCACCCCAGTTCTCAGATCCCTAAGCCCTTTCCTCACCTGAGTTTGTGGGTTGAGTTTTGTTTCAGGCTCTGGGACCCATCAGTACTTAAAAATCATACTTTAGTTCATTTTAACTCTCATTTCCTAAACCAGTCCTCATTTTGCTCAACCTCACCGATGCCTAACTGTCTTGCTCCTTTCTACCTGTGGCTCAGTAAATGATACAGAATTCGGATCTTCTAGAACTAGAAACCTATCTTGCCTTTGCCAATCCTGCTCCCAGGTGTGTGATCAGTTCCAGTCTGGTCTTTCCTATTCCTCTGCAGTTAATCCTCCTAGAACTCAACAACTCACAGGAAGCGACACCCCCAGGCTACTCACCTATTTTCATTAGGCAAGAATTAAACCACTGCCAGAGTACATGCCGATCTCTTAGACAAAACAACATTTCCACCTACTTCTTTTTTTTCCAATGGCCCCAAAATGTGTCCTATTGTCTACACATTTTTACTCATTGCTTCGTTCAATGTAGCTGCTTAGTGGGTGAGACAATGGCATAGAAGATTTTGGATCTGCTAGCCTTTGTGAGGAGGAATAAAGACCAAGCAAGAATTGGCTCAGTCTCTTCATGTAGCTGGAACCTTGACACATAAACACATGAGCAATGGCGAAGCCATAAACTGCCTGCCACATTCACAGCAGTGTAGAGAAAGCGAATCTACAAATGCAAACAAGGAGCAGAGACAAGGTACAAAGTTCCAGACCACAGACCAAATCCTGGTTCCCTTCTTCTCTTGTGCTTGCGTTCCTCCCGCTTTGTGTTATTAGCAAGCCCTGGAACTACAATAAATTTCTTTGCATTGTTTTCTGTTCTAACGTGCCATAACCAATACATGTGACTTGTGGCACACCTAACGGGGGGCATGCAGCAGCCAGCTGATCATGCACGTCTGGAGCTCTGGAGAGAGAGACAGTCAGGAGGAGCACAGGGACTATTGAATACAATGACCTCTTCATAGGATGCTCTTCTACTCCCTCCACCGCCACCCTAATTAACTCAAGTGTTACTCCCTGTGTTAAGTCACCAGGTGGAGATAGCCTCTCCCTACTATCAATTCCGCTGTCCTCTCTGTGAAAAGGTACAGTATATTTTTAATTTTTTTAAATTTTGAGGGGAACATTATAATTTGACATCTGTATATTCTATTATGTGTTTACCACCTAAAGTCCAGTTTCCTTCAGCTACCATATATTTGATCCCCTTTACCCATTTCAAAACCTCCCCCTATCCTCCTATATTTGACCCCCTTTACCCTATCTCCCCCCTCCTCCCACACCCTCTACCCTCCATTAACCACTAGTCTATAGTCCATGCTCATGAGTCTCTGTTTGTTGGTACAATATATTTTTAACTTTGTTTTTTTCTAAGACAACATGAGATAGAGGTGGCTAATTTAAGTGTACTTATTTGTGACAGTTTTTCTCACTCATAGAGGATTAGTGAACAATCTTCCACAGGTGGCTTTGTTCCTGATAGGCCTACTATTCATATAACTGTTACCCAGGTAACTTCCCCAGGATTTTTCTCTCCTTTGTAGATCATCATGGATCCCTACCTGAAGTCTGGGAGCCTTTCTGAGAGGCCTGTATTAGGAAGTACGTGGCTTCAGAAAAGCAGATGATTTCACTAGGTGAATGGTGGGCACCTAAAAAAAAGAAAAAATCATCATAAAATTCCTAAAAGTGGAGCACCCACATTTCCCATAACATAAAATGGGATTATTCTATGTGGAAAGCACTTGGCTTCCATCTGCTTTTCATAAATGGCGATGACGGAGAAATGGGAACAAGGGAAAGCAGTGAGGTGGAAAACTGAGTGATATTCTACCCCACTTACCCCTCCAGAGGAATGTACTATTATTTCATTCTCTTTCCCATAGCAAAGAAAACACCTCTCAACCCCTATTGCACTGAGAACCAAAACATTACAGTGGACCGCAAACAACACGAGTTTGAACTTCACAAGTCCACTTATACTAGGATTTTTTTTTCAATAAATATAGTTGGCTCTTCTTATCTGTGGTTTCACATCCACAGAGTCAACCAACTATGACAGAAAACACTATTTTCACAGTGTCGACCATGGATTCCTAATGGCAGAGTCCCAATTGACGATAGAAAATACTGTTTCAGATCTGTGATTGGTTGAAACCTCTTATGCAAAAGGCCAACCAGTAGAGTCAAAATTTATATGCAGATTTTTGACTGTGTGAGGGTTGGTGCCCTTCACATCTGCTTTGTTCAAGGGCCATCTGTACAGAGCTCCCATAATAGAAATGGAAAGTTTTGCCATCTTTACCCTAACATAAAAATAATGAGTACCATATGAAAATAATAATTTTTTAATACTGCATTTCTGAGCTCTACAAGTCAAAAGAAACTGTCACATGATGTGGCCTGGATGTCTGGATGAAGCTGGATTAAAGTTTTCTATTTTATGAACTTCTGTTTATTTTATTAATATATAATAAGCATGTTTCTCCTTTTTTGAATCTGAGTAAACAAGAAAAATATGTCTATTTTGGTAAGAAAAGTCCTGAAAGTACCCTTTATAAAGCCAGTGATGAGATATAGAATAACATCAGTTATTACTGGTTAAATTTCTTATTAATCATTTAATGTGAATAGTCATGCAACAAGAAATTACAGAGGACTTCTACCATATGGTATGTCTGAACCGATAGACTGAATTGTTAGAATTTAATGTTCTTTTTGTTATTGACCAAAGAAAATACAGTACTAGATGTCTCCAATATAAGTAATATACTTTACTAAGAAGATAAAAGTTTAGATAATGAAGAATTACAAGGTCTTTAAAATAACTTTTGAAAACACTTCAAAGTAAACCTAATGGTTCTTAATAATGGCCAAATGGATGGTTGCTGTTTTGAGCATCAAGCCTTAGAGTCCACAACACCAGCAAGAGAAATATTATAAACCTCAAGGAACCTCATTCCCAGATCTGACAGACATTAAGCTAACATGCTGCCAAGAAAAACATTTCTCATTCACTGCCCTGAATAAGAGTCCTTTCTATATACATGAGAGGAAGTCATTTGCCAGATGTTGCTGTTTATTTTACAAGTCTCCCTTTGACTTGTGCTTATTTTCTCTTGACCTCCCCAACTTCTCCATGTGGAGAGAACTCAAGACGCTGTAAACCTTGCTACAGAAGTACCTAGCTGTTCCCGTCAATACCTCAGTCTCGACATGTGTTCTTGTTTATGACTCCAGCCTTACTGCTGATGGAGACTGAATGGTCAGGCCTCCCCCCTTCAGGGCTGTCTGGACTTCCATCTGCAAGACGATATTTTACAACTTGGCATCATGAATGACATCTATGATGGAAACTTTCTCTTTTATGATAACAACAAACTTATTAATGATAAATCAAGATAAGTAAAATAAAAGGAAGTCGAAATGAAAAGAAAAGATTGTACTATTTTCTAAAGGCATTCTGTCTTTGGAACTCCCTAAAGATCCTGCAATGGAATGTCAGAGGTCACACCTCACCGAACAGGATTCTAGCAGGAATTTCACTGAAGTCTTTCTTGCTTTCCCCCTCCAGACAGAGAAGCAAACTGGCCGATTCAGGATTAAGGTCTTGTTTATTTGATTTCTATGCTACACATGTGTTGCTAACTTTATGCTAAAATGACATCAGTGTTCATGTAAGTCACTGTGTCCTCAGGGCTCTCATACCTATCACATATCCTCGCCTACCTGCCGAAGCCAACTACTCCTGTGATAGAGGCTTCCTCTACGGCTATGTTCCTCCCAGCTTTAGCTTTTGCATTCTTTTGTGACCCCATTGTCTTATCCCATTTGCTATCTTCTGGATTCATTCCAAATGTTGGAGCTGAGAAAACTGAGGTGACAGATAATGGGGCTAGGAAAATAGATGGGGCAGGATTCAAGTGCAATTAGCAATCAGCAATGAGCCTGAGGTCTTCAAGGTTACTCAAAGAACTCAAAGGGCCAGGATTTAAATAATCTCTAAGGATGTTTTTATGTATACAGATAACCCGTTATATTATTCCTGAAGCATATCCTGATACACAGAGAATGGCCCAGAGCACGTGTTAAGTGCTTAATAGTCCTTGAATGAATGAATGGGTGGATGAATGGTTATACAATAATTCCTTGTGTGAGATACTTAAGAATGATATCCTCACAATATCTTTGTGAAGGTATTTGACTATTAGTTTAGTTAACGGGGCTTACACTCTCAAATTTTCGGCAAAATTTCTCACTTGCAATTAAGCAGGCATTGCCTCCATACGACTGCAAATCTACAGAACCCTTTGGATCCTATTCACCTAGTTGAGTAAGGGCTGAAAAACGTCTAATGCTATAATTAACATACTTTAATCTGGTATTTTATACTTGATGTATTTTAACAATACTTTTTAAAAAAATTCAATCATAAACTTGTCTTGATTGTGGTTTAGCAAAGGTGTTCTCAAACTATCCATGGAGGATGACCAATTTGATTTTTAAAAATGTTCAATGTAAAATAGGCAGATATTTTTGTAACATAAAATAGAGGTGAATTACCAGAAAGAGAAAATAAAACACCCATGTTAAGTACCCACCATAACCAAGACACAGAAACAACCTAATAAGTGTCCTCTGATGAGTGAATGAATAAAGAAGATATGGTATGTACATAAAATGGAATATTATTCAGCCCTGAGAAGGAAGGAAATCCTGCCATTTGCAACACCACTGATGAACCTAGAGGATATTATGCTGTGAAAGAAGCCAGAGATAGGAAAGACAAATACTGCATGATGTCACTTATGTGTAGACTATTTAAAAAACAAACAAACAAACAAAAACAGTCCACTTCATAGAAACAGAGAGTGGAATGGCAGTTACCAGTGGAGCTAGAAGTGGGAAGATGAGAAGAATGCTAGTCAAAGTGCCCACATCTTCGGTAATAAGTAAATTCTGGGGGAATCTAGTATACAGTTAATAACACTACATTATACACTGGAAATTTTGTAAGAGAGAAGATCTTAAGCATTTTCACTACAAGAAAAAATTATATGAGATGTTCAATGTGTTAATTAACCCAATGACGGTAATCTTTCACAGTATATATGTATGACAAATCATCATGTCATATACTTTAAATATATATAATTTTATTTGTCAATTATACGTCAATAAAACTGGAAGGAAAAAAAGAAAATAAAAATAAAAGACAGAGAAAATACAACTGTTATTATTTATATCATTAGATTTAACAGACAAAAATTATACTGTCAAATTTCTTTCAGTTATGCAAAAAGTTTCTGAACACTCTCAATTTGTGTATCTATCTGGTCACAGACTGTTTATAATCAGTCTTGTTAGCAGTATCAATCTATAGACCACAGTAAGGGTCTCACTGGTTTAGGTCCAGTCTTCTTCATTTTATCCCAAATTGACTGATAAAGAACAATAACTTAAAGTATGTTCATGTTTCATATTGCCTCTGTTCTGTAACACTTAACATTAGGATCTTTGCTGAGGGAAAAGATCATTCTATGTTTCTAAAATAGTTTCCAACATTTTCAAGCATAAAAGAAGTCATTTAAAATCATTGTATCAAGTTTTTTAAATACTAAAAATCAATATATTTATTAAAAGCCAGAAAATAAAGGTCACTAAGAAAATGTCTCTTTTTCAGAAGGAGTGACTATTCTCACTTATAAACACCTCTGTTCTCCCACTGAAATGCTACCGAGCCATATTTTATAAACATTAGGGAATAATGAAGATATATGTCTAGGCAACATTGAGCTCATACAGAAGTCCGCATGACTCCCAATGTGTTGCCCTTTGAAAGAACTGGGAGAGGGAAGACCATGTGTTATACGCTTGTGTGCGCTCTCTCTCTCTCTCCCTCTCATTCTCCCTCCCTCCCTCCTTTTTTCCCTCCCTCTCTCTCTCCCTTTCTCTTTCTCTCTCTCTCTCACACGCACATGTATACACACACACATGCATGTAAATCATATATTATAATGGCTTAGCAGTTAACTGCACAGCTTTGTATCCAGATTTTATTCAAGTCCTGACCATGTCACTCATTAACCATGAGGTACTGGGCAAGTCATTCACTCTTCTGTGTTCAGGTTTCACAGTAAGCCCTCTATAAATACTTTTTAATGAGCAAAGGCATTTAAAATATGGTGTTGAAGAGTAGTATAGTAGAAGGTGGACAACCAGCATTAAATTTTTCCATTTGTGACAGTTTTATAGAGTTAGGGCAAAAAAAATATATCATAATAAAACAGCCAGCAATTACTGACTTACGTCACAGTCTAAAGTACATTATCAAGAACAGAAACCATGGAATGTCTATGAAAACTACTAATGAACGAGCAGAGACCTTTCTTTCAGTGCTAATGTTCTCCTTTCTGATGGCCAAAAATTACCTAATCAGGCAAATAGAAAACCTGAGTTAAAAATACCACTATACTGTATTATCAAGTCTGTGCTCACACATGCACTTAAAAAAAAAAAAAAAGAAATCAGAACAAAGAGATATTTCTAACAAAAACCATTATTTGAATTCAACCACCATTTTATAATTATTTCCAGGATTTAAATGTCGCAAAATGAACTAAATTTCCCAAAAAACACTATCACAGGAGAAATTTCTGAAGTTTTTATGGAGTCTCCAGATTATGGAGACTCCCACAAGCAACAAAGAACAAGTCCAGATTATGGAGACTCCCACAAGCGACAAAGAACAAGTCCAGAAGAGCCAAAGCGTGAAAGCTCTGGTAAATTTAAATCCTATAAATTGAATGGGGTCCCTAGAGGGGAGGGGCCATAAATCATGGGTGGGGGGGAGGAAGACATGGAATTTGAGATCAGAGGCCATGGAAAGACCATGCTGTGAGGACAATTTTAATTTGCAATTTAGTTTTCCTTCATATTTAAAATAATGTGACCAAATACAAATAACATAACCAAATAATGTAAACACACAATACAACATACCTAAAGCATTTTAGTAAGTTTGTGAGTTTTCAAATGTTTTTGAAGGAGAGATAGAAAAACATACTCCACTTTAATTTTCAAAGCTTCCATGAGGACAGAAATCCAGAGAGCATTATTTAAGATGGTAACAGAGAAACATACACCTTCACAACCACTGAAAAAGTCTTGACATCGATTGCACAAGTACCTGAGCTGAACAGTCTGCCAAGAAGCTGCCAAACACAGAGCAATATGAGACATGTCACATTTCCCTCGATAAATACTCTCCTTATTCTCCATCTCTCAAAGAATCAGAAAATGTAAACTTCTTTACAACTAGCCAAAATGATCGTTCTGTGGTCAGGAATTATTATATTCTTTGAAGCAATAATAAAGAGCAGCCTCAAAGCAGTGTTGCAATAAGAACAAAAATGGAAGCATACATACATGTTCACCCCTTCCTTAGCTCTTACGGGGAGAAGCATAAAGGCTAGATGGAGAGCTATTTCCCACAAGGTCTCTTTATCAGCTGTGTGTGGATATTTTCATTTTGGAAATACCGTTCCCCAAGTTCACTTCCCATTCCCTAGTGCAAACAGTGCGCGGTCATTGTCTACAAGCACGCTGCTCAAGTGATCATGCTGGAAAGAGGGCCTCGCCCCAGTACTGAGGATTTCTTAATTGCGTTGGTGGTTCAATTGCCAATGCATGTTAGTTTTGGCAGAGCGAATGCAAGGAAAACTGTTCTTCTCGTATTCTTTGGCTCTTACACTTTACGTGTCAGATGAAACAGCAATGCAGGCTAAAACCCTTCCAGACAAAAGAAGACTTGGAATTTAATTTGGCTTTTAGGAAACACAAAGAAGTAGTGGGAAGGGTACCCCAAGGACAGTCTGGAGTTGGACGTCAGAGAGACAGCGTTGCCACTCACTGTGGCAAATCACTCTGCTCTCTGAGTCTTAATTCCTACATCTCTGAACTGAAGAATTTATCCTAGATTAAGATTTAATGTTCACATGTTAAATAGAGCATATCAGATTGAAGTCTTCAACAACCTTTCTACACATTAAGAAGGGGCTTTATTTAAAACTATTTATTTAAAACTAACTCTTCGTTGTCAGAGCCAGGATTGGAAAGTGAAATTATTTAAAGTAAGAAGTGTCAACTAGATTCTATAGCCAGGCAAAAATGCTCATCAGGAAAAATCTAATTTTCCACAACAGTGGAAAATGACTTCCAAAGTAGCATGAGGTAAAAGGCCAAGTGGCAGGTGACAAATTCTGCTGTGAAAACTGCTGAAATGCAGTAAGGTGAGTGAGCCAACCCCGGCAGCATAGGAGCTGTAAGGAAAAGGAAACACAGTTGGTTTTCAATCCCAGTATATAAATAAGGGTATTTTTTATAATTGCTCATCAGGGTCTGCCATATTCATTTATGTTATTTATAAAGTTGCATAAACAAATTTCTTTTTAAAAACTATTTTCCTTTCTTTATGTAGAGCTGAAGTTGGGGAGATACACAAAGGATTCATTCTTCCATTATAGGGCCATCTTAGCTGAATTGTATGTTTAAACTTTTCATAACTACTATGAAAGATACATGGACGATATATAAAATAATTTTCCCAGAAAATTTTCCTACTAGCAGTTTAAAATATATCAATAACAATAGAAAATACATCTGTTGATGACTTAGAGAAATACAGCTATGTTAACATACAACTTGAAATTTTAAGACACTCTGCTAGTGATTTCACAGTTTTAGAATTAAAAATAACTTTAACCAAATTTTTTTAAAGTAGGCAATAAAACTATATAAATCCAATATATAAAATGACTGATTTGTAAGTCCTAAGAAAACACCAATTGCAATCAGAGAAGATAAAATATTTCAAAGCAAACAATTTTCATAATGAAATTTATTAGATACTGGACTGACTTTCAGAGAGTTTTTTAATTCTGTCCTCCAAACTGTTTAAGAATATGGCAGAGACTTTTCTCTCTAAAAAATTTTGGGAGGAGTCCTGTGAAAGAGAAAGATGGCCTAAAGTCTAGACAGTCTCTTAAGAGCCTTTCTGTGCACTAGTCCTGAATTTTACTCATTACTCATCTTCTCTGTGGTAATCTAAACAGATTAAGCCATAAAATGCTTTTTTCCTTTCCTTTTTTTTGGCTTTAGGAACTATTTTTAAATTAATACTTCCTGCTCCCTCCCAAGAAATCTGGAACTTTTGCAAACAGTTGTTAAATAGATATAATTTCTTCCCATATTCATTTAACATTCACTACCACTCCCAAGATAAGCAGCGCCCACTCTAAGGTATCATAATGTCAAACACTACAACAAAAAAGTAAAAAAGTGATTTATAGCAGATAGTAAACAGAGGCTTCTAATTCAAGAAAACACTGCAAAGGAGAGAGAAGATTTTTGCTTTAGACAAGGATTATGAGACTTTCTAATTCTTATTAGTACGTCAAAGCCTCATTCTATAATACCATATACAACTCAACTTATAACTTATTTTTCATTTTTCCTTGGAGCTGAGCTACACTTAAAACATAACTAGACCTACCAAATATTATTTTTTTATGTGTATGTTCGTTTTGTTGTGTAACCCCAATTTCTTGGAGTCAACTGTAACAATGTATGATAAATGCTAGTAAATTTCCACTGCTTTTTGTAAAGAAAAACTCAAACTCAAAGAATATTAGCAAAAGAATGATATGCTGCAAGACATATAACTTATACATTAAGTTCAGAATTTTGGGAAGAAGGATCAAAGGGAAAATTGTTCCCACCATCTTTCAGAAAGAAACCTTCGCAAATGTGGCTAATCAAGAACTTATTTAACTAGTATTTTTAAAGGTGTTTTTTTTTTTTTTTAGTTAAAAAAAATTACATTAAATTGAGTAATACTCAAAGAAAACAAAACCCACAAGACTCTCTCTGGATTTAAGCTATCCAAACCACTGGCTTTACCCAACAGTAGTAGCAGCCTCACTTACTCAGTTCATCTCCTCACTGTTAATTAATTTACTGGATTCCGTATACTGTGATATATTTTAAGTGAAAACTCTTTTAAGGTTTAAAGATCCTTAGTTGCATAGTCGATGTGCGAAGGTCCAAACTGAGACCTTAATTATAGTGTATGGATAACAGCAAATAAAAATATTTTACAGTGTTTCTCAGTTAATCAAAGGAACACTTAAGATTTAACCCATAGGACCCATAGTCTTATAGAACCTCCTTAGTTAATATAACCTCCTAACCAGCAAGAACTTACAATGTTATAATTTTGTGATAATTTTTGTTTTTATTTGTTATGCACATTTTTGTTATTTAACCCATGATCCGGAAGTCTTCAAGAAAGTATGGTGGGGAGTATATCACCAAATGGATTTTAACCTCTGGATAAGTGGTTCTCAAACATTGGGACATATCGTAATTGCTGCAATTAAGCTGAAGCATCTCTAATTTTAGTCTCACAGGCAAGTCAGATGCCCACGAGGATTCAGAACCACGGATCTAGATTGCACATGCAAGATCTCTTCCATTTTGCCCTAGGAATTAATTTTTAATGTATCTTGCCTTATCAAATCTGGATTAAAATGTGCTTTGTCCTTAATTTCTAGGACTGCCAAATAGCCTTTGACCTTTCTGTAGATGATTATGCTCTGGTCTTCAGCAGCAATTCACCGCGTCTGGTTGAGTCTCCTTTGAACCTACAGAGATGTAAGAGGGGTCAGCTCTACCGGAAGGAACCCCTGTGACTGAGACATGAATTCAATTAGCGTAGTTTAGTGCTATCTCAATTTCCTTAGAGAAAAAGAACATTACTAGCTTTCAAATAAAATGCTATTACAGCTGGATCTAGAGAAAATACATAACACTATTCCTCTTTGCAAGATCCTAGTTCTGCAAAACACACCGTGGGAAATCTGGTGGCAATTTCCTGTAGCCAGACCAACACTAATTCACAATGATGTCAGCCATTTCCTCTCCAGGAGGTTTTGCAATTGTCATGGCAAAATGTGTTCTTGAAAAGAACATGCTAAGGTATATTTTGTTCTTGCTGTATCTTATTTGCCAAGAGAAGTACCTGGAACATAGTAGACATTCAATAAATATCTGTTGAATAAATTAATGGTTTCTTGCCACATAAAGTACGTGATCTTTATCATTGTGAAGGACATAATAAATTTGGTATGCAGCCCTTTGTAAAATATCTAGGTAACTATCTTTGTACATTGATCTACCACAGAGTTGACTTCCATTTTGCACATGTATTCATCAATGAAACATGTTTCAAATACAACATTATTTAGGATTCTTACCTCTAACATAATACGGTTCTGATAAAATCCCAATTTTCAGTATCAGTTTACAAATTTAGATCATCTGATGCCAAGCTAATACAAATGCCCCTAGACTTTACCCTAATATATTTTGAAGAATGATTCATTCATAAAAGACTGTCTTTCCTTAAATATACAACAGAATCCTGATGTACACCCTCTGTCATCTGAAGACTGTTGCTGTGTCTGACATGGCTATGAGATTTCCTAAGAGGGGCACCTCCTGTTCGCTACTGACTCATCAACAGAGTGTTCCTTCTACACACACTGAAAGCAAAAAGTCCTTTCTATTTAAGTAGAGCTTAGATTACATGACTTGAAAGCACAAGTTTTACTTAATCTGGGGTAGACTCTAATAGAGATGATCACTAAAAGTTGTCAATCAAATTTTGTAAACTGACATAATCTAAAGTACTAAGGGAGATCATCAATTAAGGTGAGCTTATGATATTGCCTTTTTAAAGTGGTGAAAAGTAAATGTAACTGTAAAAGTAAATCCTTTTACTGCAAACACATTTGTCATTTGTGCTATTAAACTAATGTCTTGTTTCAGGAGCTTAAAGAGGACTTTTTGATGATTTGGGCTTTAGAGGGATAGATTAAGGTATTTAAAAACACAATAACATAGAAAATTGTTAGCCAAGTGGATTTTGCTAAGGTAATTCTTTCATTCAACAGTGTTCTTTAAGCCAAACATTTATCAGTAGAGAAGTCACAGTGCCTTCCTTCCTTACACCCAAGAAGGAAATGTGAACACCAAGAAAATACAACAGATGTTAAGAAAACAGACATTAGAATTGATATAGGGACATTTAAAGTAGCACCTTCAAGGCCTTTTGGAGGATGTTATATTTAGGCTGACACCTGAACAATGAGTGACAATTGGCCAAGCAAAATAAGAAGAAACTACATGCTCTTAGTTCAGAGCAACAGAGAGACTGTCATGAAAGGGAATTAAGCAAAGCCCAGGAAGGTCAAGGTAGAGAAGAGATGGGCTAGCAAACTGGGAGAAGATGCTAAAAGTGTAGGCAGGACTCAGTTTGTGGAGGCCACTGACACCATGTGAAATGTTTGAGACTGTCCTCAGAGCAGTGGAAAACTATTGAAGGGGGTAAAGCAGGTACCATGAACACACATCAAGGAAACTCGGCCAACTCTTATTAGAGCCATGTTCTCAGCCTAAGGTTACCTGCAAAGAGCAAAGCCAGAGACCCACAGAGCTGGTAAGCTGGCAGTTTATTTTAGGTGGTGAGCCCAAAGAGCAGGAATGGGGGACTGGGAGGAGTGAGATGAAGCAGGGAAAGCCAACACAAAGGTGCACTACTGAGCAGATCTGTACTGTAGGCAACAGGTCTCCACCCACAAAGGACAACTCCAAGGAGGCACGTAGAGGGGCCTTAGGATCATCCAGTCAAGCAATGGACCAGGAAGGTATTGATGCACCACCTCCCATTCCCGATGGGTCCAGGTTTGCACATGCATCCAAAAGGTGGAATGGGTACCACGAGGCAGCCCCAGGATTCAGCAAGAGGCACCTGTGCAGCTGAGGCAGGGTCATCAGGGTGACAATACCCTGCACCGGGCTGCCACAGCAAGGCTGAAATTTGAAAGTGGGATAAGAGCTCGTGAGGCAGAACACAGGAAGTATCAGACAGACCACTCCATTTGCCATTTACTCAGGAGCCTGATACAAATCTGCAATTATTCATCTACTAAACACAGAGCCCGTGTAAAGCATTTGGAGCACAGGTGCTGGAGAGAACTGTCCTCTAGTATCAATTTCCACCCATAACTAATGCTTTTATCTTTCAGAATAACACTTACTATGTGCCAGACTCTGCAAAGCCCTTCTATTGTCACTTTATTCCTCCCAACAATCCTATGAGGCAGTACTATCATTATAATTGTATCAGTTACCTATTGTTGCTCAAATCCGGAAGCTCAAAACAATAAACATTTCCATCTCGCTCAGCTCCTACAGGTCAGGAATTTGGGAGGAGCTTGACTGGGTGTTTCCAGCTCAGGATCTCTCATGAGGTTATAGTCAAGACATCGGCTAGGAATGCAGACATTTGAAGGCTTCGCTGGGGCTGGTGAAAGGGCTTACAAGATGGCTCATTCAAGTGGTGCTGGCTGTTGGCAGGAAATCTCAATTTCTGCCATGTGGGCCATCCTCAGGCTGCTTGACTATCCTTTCAACAAGGCCTCTTGGCTTCCCCCAGACCGAGAAACCCAAGAGAAAGGGCAAGGCAGAAACCAAGATGTTTTTGATTACTCAGACTCAGAAGTCATACACCATCACTTCTGCAATATCCTATTGGGTACACAAGTCGACCCTATTTAACAGGGGAGGAGATACAAGGGCATGGATACCAGGAGGCAGAGGTCACTGGGGCCATCTTAGAAACTGGGTACCACAGTCACTGTTGTACAACTGAAGCTACTGGGGCCAGAGAGATAAAGTGACTTTCCTAAAGTCATACAGCAAGTTGTGGACCTAATATCTGAACCTGGTTCTCTCTGACTATAAGCCCCACATTTTTATTACTGCCTCTTTAAATAATCTGATACTTAAAACAAAAGATATTTATCCACACAGGGAAATGTTTAATCTAAAATTATATCAAGAAGGAGAAAAAAAAAATCTGGAACCTACCAACAAACTTAATTTGGCACAAATTTCTGACTCCAGTTTCCTTCAACTATAGACTAAATTGTTAGATTTATAAACACAGGTGTACCTGTGCCAGAATTAATCAAATGTTACACGGCATTGTGTAAAGAAGGGCACAGTCTGAGAAAGTTTAATTTAGTAAAATAAACTGACTTCAAAGCAGCCCAGATGGTTTCAATACTACCTTAAAAAAAAAAAAAAAGATTAAGGGCATGATAATGAGACATGAATAACCATTCTATCCTCTCTGTGGGATGGGGAGGCAGAGACTGTTTTCTCCTACTTTGTATTTACAAGACATGAAAACCAAAGGTCTGATGACTAAATGTTGCTACAAATCATCCAGGATGCCCAGCTCAAGTACTTTAGGAGGAGGCTGGGATTACACTTCTCAGCAGAGCTGTTTTATACAATTAAAGCAAAATGTGAAGACTGAAGAACAAAGAGTAGCATTCTGAAGAATCTTCTCCACCAACAAACTCTTTAACATTCATTTAATAAACCATCATATTGGAGTAGAAAGATAAAAGAATGAGCAGCATTTACCATTCTTTAGCCCAGTAAACAAAACACATTATTCTTTAAATCACATAGAGAAATTCTAGGGAAAATATTCTTGGTGCAGAGTGAAACTGTATTCTCATGACCTGCTTATCCATCACACCAAGACCTGGCTTTGCTTGTCCCATGGCATCTCCAGGCCCGCCTGCCAGTGGAGGAAGCCGTTTGATCGGGCGTTATCTATCCAAGTTCTCACTAATGAGTATGTCAGTCTAACTCTCCTTACTCCTCACAATTCAGTCCTCTTCCTCTCCACCGGAACAATACCCCATTTTTTAAAATGTAAAACAATCTTAGAGCTTCAAGCACTGGTTCTTTTCAACTACAGCCATTCTGAAAGCTTTTTTCTCTCTGTATTTCTTTTTCTTTTATAAAAGTTAACAAAAAGCAGGCATGGGCTGCGATCCACTTAGTAAATTAAAGCCATGCCACATTCAATGGTTTCCAGCAGTTTTTCAGCTCTGCAGACCAGGCCTATAAACTCAATCATTTTCATTCATTTCAACTTTTGTTACAAAGCCTTTGGAATGGCATAAATTATCCAGCTGATCTTTCCCTCTATTTCATAAAGAACAGAGTACTATTTCTTTAGAGAGAGGTTTCATGGAATAGACACCATTTCTTAGCGTAAAACGGCTTGATAAATAGAGTCAGAAATATGGAACAGTGTTCAGTAAGATTTCAAAGAAAATAGGACAGTGAAGCAAAAAGAGGCAAAGGCTTCAGCAAAGGCTTCAACTTTTCAGGGTTTTCAACCTCAAAAAATGAAGCTTTGGGGTATCAGTGCCATAGGCCCCTGGAATATTTCCAGTATTTTCCTTCTGAGAAAAATGGAATCTCTAAAATGTGCTTATTAACAGGCATGAACCTCATTACCTTTGTTCCCATTCTATCTCCTGGCCCCCTATCATTTCACATACACTCACGCTAACCCTTAGAGGTATATTGTGACAGAGAATGTACACATGTATACGAAAGAATGAAATAGTTCAACAAAAAACCCCTCCAAATCCATTATAAGACAATCACGAAAACAAGAGTTTTATCCCGGGCTGTTTGAGTCAGGGAGCATTGGATAATGGGATACAAGAAAAGGAAAAAAAAGAAGAAGAAGAAAAAAAAAGGATAGGGCTCCCGCAGTATGGTAGAGAGAGCAATTCTCAAACTTGAAAATCAACTTTGGTTCTGACCGAAAGCCAGGAATATCTATAAAGCCCCTCCCACAGTACAGAGGTGAGCAGATATATCTTGTCACAATGAAGCTTAAGCTCTAGAGCCCCTCGCTTGCATGGGGTCCTTCCAAGGACGGCTTTGTTCCTAATTTTATATGTGTAATTCTGAGTTTTTTTTCTTAAAGAGGACTTCTCAAATTCTTTAAGACTTAGAGCCCTTAATATTTGGATTCACTATTGTACCATGTACATTTGTGGAAATAGCCCTTCATCGTTTCTAAAAAACATAAGCAAGACAAAGAGAAATGAAAATAACTAAAGCACTTAAAAACACTTAGAGCTGGTTATCCAGCAACTATGCTTAAAATCCTCCAAAGGTTTCCCATGATACTTTGAATAAAATTCAAATTCCGTGCCGCCATTTGCAAAGCCCTGCACGATTGGCTCCTTTTTCTTCAATTCCAAGTCATTCCATTCTCCCTCGGAAGACCTCTAGTCGTTCTATCCTTGCACCTCCTCTATGCTGCCAACCTCTTTCCTACCTCAAATCCTTTGCCTATTGCCTCTCATCCTCTCCATTTTCACACTGCCGGCTCCATCCTGTTTTAGGGCTCCGCTGGATCTCCCTGTCATGCACTGCATAACGAGTTTTGGTCAACAACAGACCACGTATACTACAGTGGTCTTAGAAGATTAGAATGGAGCTGGAAAACTCTTATCAGTGGTGGTGTAAGGTGGCGATATGTCATAAGGCCATAGTACCACACATTATTCATGCGTTTGTGGTGACGCTGGTGTAAACAAGCCTGCGGCGCTCCCAGCCATGTAAAAGCACAGCACATACGATCATGTGCGATCCACAATGCTTGATAATGATGACAAATGACCGTCACTGGCTTATGTATTTGCTATGACAGACTTTTTATCATTATTTTAGAGTGTACTCTTTCTATTTATAAAAAAAGTTTTCTAGAAAACAGTGTGCCACGTTACTCCAGCAGCTGCCTCGCACATATCGTGTTCACTGTGTCTCTTGACTGCATCATATTCTCTCGTGCTTGATTTAATCTCATGTTGCTTTCTATGTGCTATGCAGGCTCATAGCCTAGGAGCAATAGGCTGTACCTTATAGCCTGCGTGCGTCATAGGCTATACCATACAGGTATGTGTAAGTGCCTCTATGATGTTCACACAACAATGAAGGCTCAAAAGTATCCCCTTTGTTAAGTGACACATAACTGTAATCATGTTTTATACCTCCTCAATCCCACCCTTCGCGGCTTCTATCACACGCTATTTCCTATTCTCTTGCAGCCTTCACACAAGTTGAATTACGTACTTCCTTTTCTTGCCTGCTTAATAACGGTCTGTCTCCAGTGCCATCCTGCAGTCTACCAGGACAACAGCGGTCTACCACTGCGGGTCCCACTTTTAGTTTAGTGCCGAGCTTGGATAGACATTCCATAAAAAGTGAGCAAAGGATGGTGAATGAGTCATGCAATGCAGTTAATCTCATAAATTGAACTTGGCCCTTTAAAGTACAGAAACATAATAAGAGTAATAAGAATTCTGGTGTAAATCTTTCCATGTCTTTTAAAATTGACTATCTGAATATAACATTTTTCTGGCAACTCAGGGCTATAATAATAACCAGTAAATATTATGCCTTAAAGAAATGAAAGGCTGTTGTCAGAGATTATTGATATTTATTGGATTATTTGCGATTATGCTCAACTACCTGAGATTGCTATGCTTTTGAATTTTTATGCCTGCTTTCCTTGGCTTTTCTGCTTCTATAATTATCAGGCTGTCAAGCCAACTTCTTGAACTCAATGCACCCTCCTTAAACAGCTCACAACCTCATTTTATTCTGCTACTTTAATCTGTTTATGGGCTTGGAAGTTAGATAAAAATCATGGGGAGATGATTGCATAGTAGTAGTATACAGGCTCCTCAAATGACTATTGGATGATCCAATGAGTAGAATGGCATCTATTTTAACCAATCAAGACAATCTTTGCTTACTTACAAGTTAGCAGCTGTGTTCTGGAAGGCAGAGTCTGTCAGATAAGCCATCTCTGAGTAAGTAAAGTGTGCTTGAGTTATTAAATGGCTAAAATGCTCTGGCTCCCTGCAAAACTCTTCTCTCAACCACTCAACTCTCAATATTTCTGGTCACCAAATATGTGGGGGTTTTCCCCATCAAGCAATTCTGTAATTCTCTAAGGATACCAACTGAGTGTCTTATAATTCAATTCAATTCTGATATCACCTACCTAGAAATAGCATCAAATCCCACAGGTTAAAGCTTTGTCCCTTAACACTGACCTCCCCTATAGATGCCAATTGCAAGTCTGGGTCGTCACTTGTGCTTCTGAGCAACCAGCTATAAATCAGAGGTTCCCATGCCCCTCTCCTTGTGCTCAATAATTTTCTAGAGGCCCACAGAACTCAAGAAAACAGTTTACCTACTAGATTGCTGCTTTATTGTGAAAGGATGTAACTTGGAAATGGCCAGATGGAAGGACACGCAGGCAAGGTTTGTGGGAAGGAGGCAGAACTTCTACTTCTCTCTACTCTCCTTAATCTCTCATAGTCACCAACCTGGAAGCTCTCCAAACTCAGGAATTAGGGATTTTTATACAAGTTACACTACTTAGATAATCTGACTTTGCCATTTACTCATTAAGAGGTGGAGCATATTTCCTCTTCCCTTGAATCTGGGTTGGTCCTGTGAACAGCTTGACTAATAAAAGTGATGCCATGAGACTTCCTGGCCTAGGATCCATTAGCCTGAAGCTTCTGCTCTCACACTCTAGTAATAAGACTGCCAGCATATGCTGAAGCACAGGCTGGCCTTCTGGAGGATAAGAAACCAACCCGAGGCAGAGGCCCAGCTGATGCTCAGCATCAACTGTCAGACATGTGAGGAGGCCAATTTAGACCATTTTACTCTAGTCAAGATGGCAGATAACTGCAGTTACTTGAGTGACTCAGAAGAGGCCAGAAGAGTTGGCTGGCTGTGACCCTCCAGAATTGTGTACTTAAGAAATGGTGGTTTTAAGCCACTAAGCTTTGGGATGGTTTGTTATATAGCAGAGGCTGATACAGAATTCAAGGTACATAATTTTCTTGTTTAATACCAGAACAAAATGGAGACATCAAGGAAACTATCGTTGTTCACATGAATTTCCCTAAGTCCTTTCAGGAATTCTAGGGAAAGGGAAATGGAGCCTTACCTTAGAACAGTTCCATTCTTACCTCTTGGGTAGAATAGGGATTATTTCTCTAAAATAAGTGACTTTTAAAAGAAGAAAGATTATAGTTCAAGGAGACAATTCCTGGAAACATCCTAGTGTACATATGCTTGCTTCTCATGACTGCAGGAAACTTACTGGCCTAGACTGCCCAGGATAGTCCTGAGGTCAAATTTTCTCATCAAACTGTGCATGACTAGGGCAAGTCCTCTGATTGGAGTTGGAAAAATATGGATGTTATATCTATATACTTTGGATAACATATTTGGCAAGTTAGACATTTTGTTAAGAAGTTTCCAAAGCCTAACCTGCATTCTCAACAGATGGACAAACCCCTATATACACAAAAGACAATATTATTCTTTTAATGCACACAGATCTAAACAGCACAATCATGAAAGTACTTGACTATCACTGCTATAGAACAGGAGGCACATATGGAGTGTGATAAGAAATGAAGAGATTGAAAACTGGGCAGAGATGATGGTGGCTTGGACTAGAATGGCAATAGAGTTAGGGAAAAGGATGAATTTCAGAATTATGTTGGACATAGATAAGGCAGGGCTCACTCACATAATTTTAAGAAGAGAGAGAAATGAGTATCACCATATTTCTGCTTTGAGCAATTAAGGGGTGGGAAAGGGATATGTTTAGTGTGTGTGTGTGTGTGTGTGTGTACAGGTTAAGTTTGAGATGTTTATGAGATATCCAAGTATACGTGTTGACTATATAGTTGTATAAATGAGTCTAGAATATAAATGAGTCTGGAATATAAATGAAAAGAGCAAAGGCACCATATACAAATAACACTTTAAAGGACTTGTTACAAAGGGGACAGAGAAATAGGGTAATAACCAGAAGAGACTGAGGTATCAAGAGGGGACTTGGGTTGTTTGTTTGTTTGTTTTCTATTTAATGTTGAGATATACCAAAGCTTATTCATAAGCTCCTGGGAATGATGCAGTGGCAAACAAAACACTGATAATGCAGGAAGAGAAAAAAATAAATGAAGGAGAGAATCCTTGAGAGAAGGTAAAGTCCAGAGCTCTTGGGCAAGTTTAGCCACGCAGAGGAGAATGATCCTAATCTGTTTCATCAGAAGGGAACGGGGAGGATATGGTATACATGCGGATGGTTTCATAGGCTCGCTGGTGAGAAGAGTAGGGTTTTCCTGGCTAATGTGTTTTCTTTCCTCAAACATATTACATCTGGATGATCGTCAGCTGAAAGCGTCATCTGGAGCTAAAAGTAGTATCACAGGTCTACACAAGAGGAAGAAGAAGAGGCCCGAAACAGTCTTGTCTACACACCACAACACGCATGTAATAGACAAAGTACAGGGATTATTTTTGTAGTTTAGCTAGTCTAAGACCATAAATTGAACAGAGAATGGATATGTCCAGTTAGTAATTTGTTAGCAGCAGACACACTACAAAAAAAAAAAAAAAAAACTAAAATTGAATGTAAATGATTCTGGTCTGGCAGCTTTGCTTCAAAGAGTAACTCAAGGATCCAGACTCCTATCTTATGATGCTGCTATCTTCAACATATGACCTTTAAGGTTACTGCGGAAGATGAAGAGAGTGAGTGGCACCCCAGATGTTTTACAATCTCTGTCTAGAAACAACATGCATCACTTATGCTCACATTCCATTGGTCAGAACTAGTGGAATGATCTCACCTAGAATAGAAATAAGGGGCTGGGAGATATGATCCTGGGCTGGGCAGCTGCTTCCAGAAACAATGCTACACTATGGAAGAGAAGCGTGACTCTTCGGTGGTTCACCGTCTGTCTCCAACACATTAGTGAACAAAGAAATACAAAATGTCATGTGGATTTGAAGTAAATCATTATTAAAAAATAGTGGTAGAGACTACTTTTTAAGTAAGATAATCAGTGAGGACCTCTGTGCATGTAAGATTTAAAGAGGCATAAAGTGAGAAGAGGGAGCTATTTGAGTTATCCAGGCAATGGTGTATGAAATAGAGGGAGCAGCAACTGTTAGGGCCCTGAGGCAGGCATGTTCAGTGTGTGTAAGGTGGAGCTTGTAAATATTTTGTGTAAGAATCATATAGTCAGTATTTAGCTTTAAGAACCATTATATCTCTAGTACAACTATTCAACTCTACCACTGAAGCATAAAACATAAAAGCATCCATAAACAATATATAAATGAATGTGTGTGGCTATAATTTGATAAACCTTTAATTCATAAAAACAGGTGAGAGGTTGGATTTCACCATGGATTTTCACTTTTCATTCTCTGGTTTAATGAAAAGCAAGTAGGGCAAATTTCTTCTCCAAAATTTGAATAGTGGACATAGGGTTGGCAGAGGATAATGAAATTAAAGAAACCTCATGTTAGATCAGATAGAGCTTTATAGGCTATATGAAGGATTTGGGATTAATTTCAATGGCTTGGGAAACTGTGGGAATATTTTTAAAACATGTAAAATGATCTGATTGTAAAAGGATGACTTTGGCTATCGTAAAAACTCTAGGGAAATGAGAGTAGAGGTAGGGGACCGGTTGGCACAAACTAGCGACGATGGTGGCTATAACCATGTGTTAGCAGTGCAGATAGCTGAGGAGTTGCCAGGTGGGGACCTGGCTTGAAAGAAGAACCAACAGGATTTGCTAACAGACAGATGTTCTGTAGAGGGGGTTCTTGAGCAAATGAGCTAGGAAATAAAAATCATGTAAATTTAAGATTTCAGAGGTGATACAATTTCTAAGGATGACAAGGTCCAGTGACTGTTCACAGAAGTGGCTGGCTGCAGTGGCAGCACCAAAAATTTGTTTTAAAAAAAGTGAAAATGAGGAGGGAGGCTGAGAAACCATGCTCAATGAGAAATGAAAAATAATGTGTATTGACAATCCTGTGACCTCTGAGTTGGCAGTGACCATGAGGATACAAAGCCAGCTGTGTCCTCTACTATTCATTTGACATGATACTGTAATCAGATCTGACCAGTAATCACCTCCAGTACAACAATGATGCCAAAGCTAGTAAACCAAAAGAACCACCGTTATATAATACGGAACAGGCAAATCTCGGTGCCTAGTTCACAGCTATCACAAAGAAGCACACTCTTGCCTAACAGCCAGTCTTGACATGCCAGTCTTCACACTCAAAGGAATATCTATCCAACACACCCAAAAAGTAAAATTGAAAAGCGATTGAAATCTTCATGGTGTGCATTCACAAAATGCCACTACACTAGTTCATACTTAACCTACTTCAAAACCACTTCTTCCTCTCAATAATCCACAAAACTGTCCCAGTCTTCCTTCTGTCTCTCAGACTTCTCAGAACTGACTCTGAAATCTGGCCCATGCTAATTTTTTCTATCTTGCCCCTCATTCTCTTAATCTTCTCCATTCTGAGTAACATTTCTTCCCAACTTTAAAGTCAAGCCGGCCTCAGTTCTTTTCATTAACCTAGTTCATAACAAAGTCCCAGAAACTAAGCTAGCAAAGTCAGCATTCTCCTGGCAGAAAAAGAAAAGATGCTGTGATATTTACAGCAGTGTTCCTCAAATTCCAGCATGCATCAGGCCATCTAAAGAGACTATTAAAATGCAGATTCTTGGGACCCAACTCCCAGAGATTTTCATTTGGTGGATCTGAGTGGGGCCTTAGAATTTGCATTTCTAACAAGCTCCCAGGTGGCTGTTGATACTGCAGGTCTACCAGCCACACTGATGGAGGCCATGAGGAACAGATTTTAAGGGTTATTTGAACAAGACCCACTGCAATTCGCTGCAAGGTCTGACATTTAGTAACACACACACTTACACACGCATATTATTTTGTTTCAGAACAGGTAGATAGATGATTGATAAATGATAGATGAAAGAAAGGGAGAGGGAGGGAGGAGGGAGGGAGGGAGGGAGGGAGGGGGAGAGAGAGAGAGAGAGAGAGAGAGAGAGAGAGAGAGAGAGAAGGAAGGAATGAAAGAGAGAGAAAGAGAGAGAGAGAGAGAGAGAGAGAGAAAGGAAAGAAAGAAAAGAAAAGAAAGAAAGAAAGAAAGAAAGAAAAAAGAAAGAAAGAAAGAAAAGAAAGAAAAGAAAAGAAAGAAAAAAAAGAAAAGAAAGAAAAGAAAAGAAAAGAAAAGAAAAGAAAAGAAAAGAAAGAAAAGAAAAGAAAAGAAAAAGAAAAGAAAAGAAAAATTTTATTTGACTGGGCAAAACATTATTTTGGGTGTGTCTGTGAAGGTATTTCTGCAAGACATTAGCATTTGAATCTACAGACTGAGTAAAGAGCATCCTCACTAACACAGGTAGGCATCATCTAAGCTATTAAGGACCTGAATTCAACAGAAGGGTGGCAGAAGGGTGAATCTGCTCTTTTTGCTTGAAATGAAACATCATCTTCTCCTGCCCTCAGATATTAACACTCTTGGTTCTTGGACATTCAGATTCAGACTAATTTACACAGCCGCACCCCTGCCCAATTCTCAGGCTTTTATGCACCACCAGCTTTCATGGTTCTCTAGCTTGCATAGAGGAGAACACAGAACTTCTTACCTTCCATAACCCCATCGGCCAATTCCTGTTTTTATATATGTGTGGAACACTGACCAATGCGGATAGATCAATAGATAATAGGTAGGTAGGTGGGTAGGTAGGTAGGTAAGTAGATAGATACATAGATAGATACATAGATAGATAGATAGATAGATAGATAGATAGATAGATAGATGGATAGGATGATAATTTTATGTGTCAACATAAATTTATGTGTTTATCACAGTACCACCCTACCAAAGATGTCCCTTTTTAAGGTCCAGGCCTCTAGAATGGCATTTTTTATTGCTTCCTTCCTGCCTATCACCCAGTCTGACGACGTCTCCAACAGTTTTGCATGTGACCACAAACACTACTAATTATTTGACAGAAGGGCCTGCCATACTGTCGACAGCCAGGAAACGCCTGTGAACTAAGGCAGCTCCTGAGGACGCCTCGCGGACGCCGTCTCTCGGCAGCCTCTCGGCTGTCAGCCCCGCCTCACGCTTGTGGCACCACTGTTGGTACCACAGTCCCCAGTCTCCCCCCTTCTCTCTCCAGTACCATTTCCACTCCTGCAAAGCAACCATATTTTATTATTTTAGCTATTTCTTATGCTATTTGCCATTATATTTCTAAGTCACATGACAATGCTGCACTTTTTTCATATTTTAGATAATACCTATTTTTTTCCACTATAGGTAAAATGAATTTTGGTCCCTAAATCACATCTCATACAGATATTTTCCTTCCAAATTTATAGAACAGTTTTACTACTTTTGGATAAATCAATATTTCATGTTTTTAATAATTACTATTCATCACTGAGTCAAGTACTATATTATGCCTACATAATTATGTGATATTCTTGGAATAAACTCCTCCTTTTTTCACTTACATTCTTTTTTTGAGACTGGTTGAATCTTCCCATATTCTTCAATTACTCTTCACTCAACTGTCTTCATGGTCAAAATTATCATATATGTCTATTAGATCTGTTTTGTTTTTTGTTTTTTTTTTCTGGAAATTTCTCCACACCATACTCTGAGCCCTCCATCTTCCTGTACAAGATATTCCAGGCCTACAGGATTTCTCTTCTCTTCTTTCCTTATGTTCTGGATCCTGGGTCTTCCTCTTTCTTGATTTAATCCCTTGTTTTTGCACAAGCACATCCTTCTATAGTTTGCTGAGAAAGTGTGTGGGAGATTTAAAAATAAAAAGACTTGCCAACTTGAAAATGTCCTTATGTTAATTTTCCGCTGGATTGGTCCTTTTATGAGGTATAAATTTCTAGGTTAGAAACCGATCTTCTCAGAATTTTGAAGCATTGCTCTAGTGCCTTCCAGTTTCCCATCTTGCAGTTGAAAGGCTGGATGCCATTCTTAGTTCAGATTCTTGCACATAATTCATTTCTGTTGCTTTTTTTTTTCCTCTGAAAGCTTTTAGAATGTCTTCTTTAGATCCATATTTTTGAAATTTGATGATCATATGCCTTTGAGCAGGTCTTTTTTCCAATCATCATATTAATTACATAGTAGTAGCCTTTGGCATCTAAAAACTTTTCAATTCTGAAAATTTTTTAGATAAATCTTTGATAATATTTCTCCTCTATTTCTTTGTTCTCTCTTTCTGCAATGCCTATGATTTAAATGTTAGATTTCTGTTACATTCTAATTTCCTTATTTTTCTCTTTTCATTCCTGATTTTTGTTCTAGAAGTCCTTCTAGAAGTCCTCAAACATTTCCTTTAAATCTTCTCTTGAATTGTTTTCATCTGCTATACTTTCATTTTTCATGGCCCTTAGCCCATAACTGTTTTTTAAAGATTCTTGCTTTGTTCTATGTACAGAAATTGTCTGACCTTTTTGAGAATACTAATTCTCATTATCTCTCCCCATCCATCCCCCATTATTTTCATGATTCCTGCAGCTATTTTCTTTTCCTCTTATTTTTTCCCATTTTATTCATTTTGGTTCTTGTCTTCAAACTACAATCCTCCTCTTGGCTGGCCAGTGGCCTGACCCTTACCGGAAAGCTCCGGGGCATGGTTTGCCGAATGATGGGCTCCACTGCAGGATGCATGGGGGTGCCTAGGCCACTCGGTGCCTGCAGCTCTTTCCCCATCTCCTGCCAGGCCCTGAGAGCAGAGCAGGGAACACAGTCCGAGGAGTGTCTCAAATTTTACACTTTCATTTAACCTGCTTCCATATGTCCTCAACCCCATCTTTAGCTGTTACCAGGCACATTTTTGCCTGTCACAGTTTGTGTACTGTTTTTCCTCAGAAAAACTTGGTCACCATCAATGCGAATCCTGTAGTGTTAGAGCAGGCATGGAAGCCTTACTGTAGGATGAAAGGAAAACCGTGCCATCCTGAGTTCATTACAACTCCATTTGGGGGAAGCCCGAAGGGTGCCAGAACATAAAGACAGGAGGAGATGAGGGTGGCATGCAGGTGAGAAGGTGCCACTTTGCAACTTTTAGGATCATCCTCATCCATTCCCTTCCAATAGCCAAGACAGTTGGCTTCCCGTTTTCTACACCCACTGTTATCTTGCTCTGTGTCTTGGGGCAGGGAAGTGGCAGAAAAGGTAAGCCTAACCTGAGGCGTTTATGCCACAGGAATATGCCTGTCTGGTGGCCTACTATGAACAGAAATGTCTGCTGGATGCACTATCACATACATGCCCAAGTTTTGCCAATGTTCTGCTTGTGATCTTCATGTTTCCTTTACCCAGATAATGTCATCAAAAACAAATATCATAATAGCTCTCACTATTGTGTAAATGGACTGTAATTTTAAAAGGCATCATAAACCTTCTGTATTCTAACCATAAAAAAGAATTTTCCCACCCGTCCTTTTATTTCTCTTGGAACATCAGCAAATTGAATTGCAAGTATAATAAAAAGATTTTAAGTTATCCTGCAGACATGAAGACATGGGAAATTGGCTATAAAATTACAGTTGGGTATTTTTGCTTATTCCCTGTTCAAACTCTGTCCAAAATTTCTTTATGAAATAGGAAACTTTCTTCCCCTTTCTTGCCTCTGCATTGTGCAAGTCTATAGCTAGCTGGCCTTTTATTAACTCTCCTCTTCACTCCTCACCACATCCCTAAAATGGTTAGAGGCTCATTCTTCATTGTATGAACTGTTAATAAAAAAAAAAGTATTGGGTCCATAACAAAGAGCCCCACCACTGCCAAGATACACTGTGATCAATCACAAAAAGCAGCACAGATTCTAAAAGAATAAGTATCAGCAGTTTTAAAGAAAACTGAGATGTAAAATCAAATCTGCAAAGTGTATGCCCAGGTGTATAGAATCAGATATGTTATTTGGAAGGCAGGGGGTATCTTAAGAGTTACTGATAAACCCCAAACTAGAGTTCATACAGCATTTTACTAGGATATGTCATAAGCTATTTTCCCTTCCTTTTCCCTTTCTTTAACTTCTTTTTCTCCCTCTCTATTCTTTTCTGGTGAGGACTGGTGTGAAAAGTAATAATTATGTAGAATATAATCAAAATCACATTCACAGTGAAAGCTGAGGTATGGTCTTCACCTAGAATATCCTGATTTTTCCCCCTTAGACTTTGAACATGGAAAATATGGTATTTATGTCAATATTTTTGTTCTGTATCTTGAACATAATTCATGGCCCTACAATCTGAAGAGTATGCTACATGCTCAGTGCTAAAACACTCAAAGCAAGTCTTATTTAAAAGATATGTGTTGGGGTCAAGCTCAAATTTTCCAAAGGGACTTTACTACATGAACTTAGTTTATAAATATTTAAGGGAGCCTAGTTTTGAGCTTTCTCATAGGACAAGGGGAAGGGAAAGACAAATCAAATAAATTCCAGCTAGATAAGTATTCTGGGTGAAGGACAGAAGTTGTGGGAGAGGGAGGAGGTAGAGGAAAAGAGACCATAAAGCTAGGAAAGAGAAAGGTTCATTAAACTCGAGTTTGAAAGGAAATTGTGCAAACAGTTAATAGAGATCAAAACAAGGAGGGTATGTTCCCAGGACCCTGGGAGAGTCCACATCTGGCAGCTGACTTGTGTATATAGTAATGTGAACAAAGCAGATATAGGAAACAGTGGATTGAGCATTCAAGAGGGTCCGGGGCAGGCACCTTTTTTTTTTTTTTTTCCCCAGCATCGCTGAAATTATGAGATATTTTCTGACACATAGCTAAATCCTGAATTAAAAAAACAAAAGATTCCATCATGGACAATGTTGGTTGGGTTATACGCAGTGTTCATAAAAGAACTAAAACTCTCTTTAGGGTCTTTTGCTAATAAGATTAAAGAATGCATTGTTTTTGACCCATTCTGAACTTGTTCTTACTTCTTCTCTATGTTAAGTAAGTAGCTCACTCTTGGCATTTATCAGTAAGATATGATCACATATAAAAGTTCATGGCCAGAATCTGCAGAAAAAAACAACATGCCACATTAAAAAATTCTCATTGAAATCCTTTGCAAAATTTATGAACAAGCAACATTTTAGCAAATGTATGCAGCAAAAAGATTCACCACATAAGCCACTCCTCTCTCTGAAGGAAATGATAATTTAATATCCACAATGTTTCCTGCAGCCTGTCCTCTTAGTACCGAAGTCCAGCTGCTCTTGCCAACAAAGGCATGATTTATCTCTCAAGGATGTAAAGGAACGAAAGGCATAAAAATGAGAAAGTTATGGTATATACAGATGAGATTGATCCCATGGGATAATAACTTTCCCACTATCTACATCTTTTCTTTTACACATTCTGGTACCAAGCCATAGCTCAGGATCATTCTGGTGTTAAATACATCACTATCCTGACATTTTACTTTTTCAGTCATATCTTCCTGTAGCTAGAAATTCCTAATTGCTTTAATTTATGAAATAAACATTTTTTGCTAGAGCAAGATTCATTTTGTTTGATTGTATATTTGTTTTTTGGACATATATTAATTTGTACATATTAAGCCATATTTCTAAACACACTAAATAATTTTTTTGAAGCACAATTCCCAGTCTTGCCTTCTCATTCCTATACATTTCAAAAGAAAGAAAAGATTCAACTTGAGATATAATTTCTGCTTGAGGCAGAAAGAAGCAGAAAATGGGGAACAGGTTTCACCCAGCTAAAAATCCACACCCAAGGATCCAGTTGATAGAAAGGCTAATATTTTTATCTCTTCTTTTACAAATCATTGTCAGATGCCTTTCCCCTAACTTACTATGATGCTTCTTTCCAGAATCTAAAAAACAAAAAATCAGATAATTGGATTTTTTTTTTTTACATTTTACCTCAGTTAAAAGGAGACAAAATAAATGGATATTAGAGAGTTGATTGTGCTGTTGTCTTTCTACTTTTTAGAGTAAGTCACAGAATCAGTATACCTTAGACTAATCACTTACATCTTATACACCTATGATACTCAATAATGGTGTGCATGTTTAAGCATAATTATATTAAGGCTCGTCATGGCATGAACCACTAAAGGCAGAACAAATTTATTTTAATTCTATGTACTATACTTTATTTGAATTTTTAATTAGGATCAATGTAACTGTCAATTAATAATAACTTTTTCTTAATCAGGACACTTCTATTTATACATACTTTATAAGTGGTAAAAATAGTCTAAATTCAGTAATAAACACACAAAAAATAATTTTAACAGAAGAGTAAATTCTGTAGAGAAAAAAAAAAAACGCTCAGCGAAAGAACGCAGTTGTAAAAGACCACCTATCATTTGTTTCCATTTATGTGCAATGTCCAGAATAGGCAAAACGACAGGGGCAAAAAGTAGATTAATTAGTGGTTTCTTAGGGCTGTGGGGATGGGGGTTAGAAAGGGTAGAGGCAAGTAACTACTGTGCAGTATGGAGTATAGGGTTTCTTTTTCAAGTGATGAAAATATTCTAAACTTAGATAGTGGTGATAGTTGCACAACTCCGTGAATATAATTTTGAAAATCATTAAACTGTACAATTTCAGTGGGTGAAATGTATGGTATGTGAACTATACCACCATAAAACTTTTCAAAATTGCCCTCTCAGGGGTAGTTTCCCTGACCTGCTCCCAAAATGGGTGGGTTGATAAAATCTAACCGAGAGAGCAGCAAAGTTTTGGGTGCATCTCCTTTGCCTCATCCTCTTCTCTTCTTCCTTTGTCAGTGGTATTTGACTAATCTCTGCTTTCATTTCTACTTTTCATCTCATTGACTTGGAGTTGTACCTCCCCATCTGTTCACTAACTTGGCTTTGAATTTCTGGCCCTCCTTAAAATAACATCAAGTGCTCCTTTCAGAATGTCCCCTGGCCAAAAACCTTGCCTCCTGGATCTCATACAAAGTCTGACACCAGAGCACGTTCTGCCATTCTGGACCAGCACACTCCTGGATTCTGCCAAGTTTCCATGTTTTCTAATCTAAACCTCAGTCTTCTCCCAGAGATGTTAAGTTAGAACCAAGGCAGGAGCTTCGGACAATGGCAGGCCAGGCTCCTAAAGAAGACTTTGCTTGCTTTATCTTGTGGCAGTCACATGTACCTATATGAGATGTCATGAAGTATATTGTGACTCACGCTAGGGAAGCACCCAACATTTTTTTAGCCATTAAACTGACCTAGATACTAGTGGGTTTGCCATTTGGACTGGACCACCCTGTCTGCCATTAGGATGCAGGTTACAGAATAGTGTGTCAGGCAGTTCCCGGCATCAAGGACACCCCCGTCTACCTATCACGTTCAAGTAGGCCCTGGAATCACCTCTCCAAATAATGATCATTTACTTAACGTCCGTGTTTGGAATGGCTTAGAAAAAGGAGAAGTCCTAAGAGCTTATCTGATCTCATGGAAAGACAGAAGCCAGACATGTGGTTTCCTTGGGTTGTCAGCTTTTCCCAATTTTCTCCACCCCACACTCAGAGCACCTTTTGCCTTCATCTACAAATTCTTTTCAGGAAGTAATGCCTAAATGCACAGCCGAATCACTGAGTTGTCCTGTGGTCTGACTCCCTGAAGCTTTAGATTTTCATTTGAAGAAATTACTTGAAAGCACTGATATATTTTTTCTAATCACTGGCAAATGGCAAAGTTTTCACATCTTAAAAGCAATGCTTCTAAGTGAGAATCATAAGAATCAATTTTTCCATCAAACCATTACTGTCCAAACAATATTTCAGGGACATGCCAGAATACCTCAGTTAACTGCCTAAAAGGTTTAAAAAAAATCAGTTTCGAAGTCAATGAAAAATTCTTTTAGACACTTACCTGGAAGTTTTCACAACTTTAAAGAATAGTTATTCAAACTGAAATTTAAATTTCTCTATAGCAATTTTAGTTTCATGTAACTTTAATCTTAGAAATTAGCACAATTCCCTCACCATACAGATAGCAAAAGTAAGATCCAGTAAAGAGAAGTGACTTGCTCAAGTTCCTAAAGCTAAATAGGTAACAAGACTAGGACTGGAAAAGCCCAAGTTCTCAGACTCCTGAAACAAGACCTTCTCTTATTCTACAGTGTGGCAATATATTATGATGCTTTGAGCCTTACAACATTTACACTCCACTCAAAAAATAGGGGGAGGGAAAGGAGGGGATTTGGAAGTGATATCGAAGAATGAAAGGATCAAATAGCATTTTTTCAGGCTTCCCGTAATGACTGAAATAAAGAATATTGTGAGGGCTATTACCTGTCTCTCTGAACCAAATACAGCGAAGACTTCCTGGCAGCAAAATAAGCCGGGAAACAGGTCACCCTACTAACCCACACTCCGTTCCTGGACACTGAATGTCCATAGCTTACTGGGTCAGGACACAGAGACGTGCATAATAAATTCTGAGTCATGCCAGCCTTAAACAGTTATAATAATTTATTATATCTGTTTTAATATTACTCTCTTACACCAAAAAAAATAACAGCAAGTATGTACACTTATATTTTATAAATTAAGTACAAATCCACCCTCAGAGGATCATCTAATATATATGAATAAAGAATTAAAGGAAAAAATAAAACATGCTACATTTCATTTAGGCCTGTCTCCTGATTTTCTTTAAATTTAACCTACTTTCTCTTTGTTGGACTATTAGAAAATCACTTTCTTCCATCAGTAGAAATTTTCTATAAGTATTTTTTTGTAATGAGCTATTTTTGGCATTACAGACCCATAATTCTACAAAGTACTATCATGGGAGGTGAGGGCAACTGTGTGAGTCACAGATATTCTTCAGAGGAAGGTAGAGCTCTTTGTCTGAGCAAGAAGATAGCAATTCACTGGGTTCAAGGCATATAAGGTATTGGTCTCCTTGGAGGTATTTCACTGAGATGAACAAGAACCTTTTAGGGAGGTTCAATCCAAAGCAAGTATGTTGGAGCAGGAGAACAGTGCCTTGTGGTGATAAGTAAGAGCAGGGTTACTAGCCTGGATGATACTGGGTAATTTATTGACTTTCTCTATGAAATGAGACTAGTTGTACTGATGTCATCAGGGTGTTATGAACATTCAATTAAGTAAATACATGATCGTATCTACCTTCGTGCCTGCACAGATTATGTCCTCTGTAACAAATAGATCTCTCTCTTTCCCTTTGCTAAGGGAATTAGGGGTCTGGCTGTATTGTTGTAGAGAAAATTTGTACCATAACCCAAGCCCACTGGGGCCATAAGGACGTTGGGAAGACAGGGCTCAAACAGTAGCTTAGAAAATTGGTGATAGAGCCCAAGTCTACCCAACATCAGAACCATGATTCTTAACAGTCTAGACCAGTACCATTGAAAGTTTGCCCTTGTCCCAACAGCATCAATATCATCCCAGACCTTCTAAATCTGGATCTCTGGGGATGGGGCCCAGGAATCTATGGGCCCTACCAGATCACCATGTGATTCTTTCACATGCTCAAATTTAAGAAGCACAACTCTAGAGAAAGTGTTACCAGCAAACCTGAAAGGATAGGAAGACCCGAACCAGAGAAACCATCTGATTTTCAGGGGCTTAAGCCAAAGAGATTTTAAGGAACGGTGAAAGAGACAGCTAGGAAGCCTCTTAGGGAAATCTTTTGAAATCTTGTACAATTGCGAATTTCACAAATGCTTTCATTCACTTAGCAAACATGACTCTACACGCTGCTTATTAATCTTGCAACTAGAAATAAGCCACTGAGTTTATTACAGATGGCCTAGAGACGCTGATCCACGAGACGAGAAGAGATCAGTAGTAAAATCCTTCAGTAAAAAGAGCCTGAGTATTTATTTGTGGCGACAACAAAAAGGAGATGGGGAGATAGCGTCTTACTCAGCAGCCCGTCCTGGGAGAAAAAGCAGCAAGGAGTAGAAGCAATCTAAATCCCTAGGGCTTGGGGGGGGGGGGTGGAAAGAGTGAGACACGGGACTGAAATCTGCGAGATGTAACCCATCAGCCATAACTGGCGGAGGCCCAGCAGCAAAGCTCCTTCTCAGCAACTGAACATCTGCCCGCTCTCACATCCCCACAGCATGCGAAGCTGTTAGCAAGAAGCTGTAGTGTTCCACAAAGATCAAGGACAGGCGACACTTAGAAAATTCAGCTGCACATGTAAATGTTTACCCCACTACTTCCTTGGAGTCTACAGACCTGTTTTACTTCACTGGCAACCGAGCTCCCTCATTTTAGTGAGCCAGGAGAGTGTACGAGAAATATGCGGGAGAAAAACATAACTTGCAGCAACTGGGAAAATGTATCACAAATATCTAGTAGTCATCCCACCAACGATTCTGAAACCGGTGGGTGGCAGGGGGAGCATTCTGAAGAGGCTTGTCCATGTCAGAGAAATTAAAATTCTCAAGATCCACCACCAGGCTCCCAGCTTCTGCAACTTCCTCTACTCAAAGCTAAGGCCAGCTGACCCATTTCTTGGTTCAACCCTTCCCCAGAATCTGGATCCAATATAATCATTAATCAGAGGAAACGCCAGGTGAGTATCTCAGGTAGACGTGCCTTGTACATAATCTTATCCCGAGACCTGCCCTGGCCTGTAATTCCACTTGTATTTAGTTTGCCTTGGCCTCGTTCTTCTGGGCAGTTCTCCTGTGTTTTATTGTGCAGCTACTACATGCCCACCTTAGGGCTAGACACTGAAACTCCGCAATTCCTTCAGGAGATCAACAGTCCACTTCTTCAAGAAAGATAATGCACACTTCTTTCCTAGGTAAGTGAGAGAACATGTGTTCTGGCCTAAGTGGAAAGATCGGAAGATAAAGTTGAGGATATCTAGAAGATAGAGCAAAATGATAAAGAAAAAAAAAGATGGACAATACAAGGGGAAAGGATTAGATAATGGGGGCACTGGTTCTGAAAATCTAATATCTGAAAACCAAGCATCTTGAAAAAGAAGACAAAGGAAATGGAGAAAATCACCAATTAAAATATTCAAGAGAATTCCCTAGAACTGGAGAACGTGGGTCTCCACATCCAGCTTGATGTGTGACAACAGTACCATGCCTAGGCACACCACTGAGAAATGTCAGAACTCTGGGTATAAAGGGAAGAGCAAACAGTTCTAGAGAGGGGAGGTGGGGGGAGTCAGATCACAGGAATAAAAAAGTAGAATAGCCTCAAATAAAACAAAAGCAACTGAAAACCAAAAAGTGATGAAGCAATACCTTCAAAATTCTGAAGGAAAATTACCTCCAACCTAAATTTCTATTGCAGCCAAGCCATCATTCAAGTGTCAGGGCAGAATACAGATATTTTCAGATATTTGAAAACTCAAAAAATTTAGAAAAGTGGTAAAGGCCTTAAAGAATAAATGGTTATAAGTACAATTATAAATGAGAAAATTTAAAAGAAGACAACTCTAGGGAATACAGAAAGTTATGCAAAGAAGAGAAAAAAAGCACATGTACATAGTTCCTTTATTAGCAAAGAACAGAAGTAACAGCAACATAAATTTTTCTATTGATTTAACCAAAAGGATAATATGACATATTGGGAGGTCAGAGAAATAAGAAGAAAGTACGGAGTGTGAAGGAAAGAGGGCTAAAATAGCTGTCTTCCAACACAGAAAGTCCATAGATAGTGGCTAACACTGTTGGCAAAAAGATAAAGGTATAGAAATAGTAGCATACTATTCACATATACGGAGGAATACACCAAAACCAAAAATCAACCAGGGGTTATAAGTGTTTTCTTTTGGGTACGGAGAAGGAGGGTAAGGAACATGAAATAATATTTTTCATTATAAATTTTGTAGGGCTTTTTGACTCTTAAAACTATGAATGATAATAATGTTGATTAAAATAAACATGGAAGAGGCTGAGGCCCAACCCAACTAAGGAAAATGATAGGAGACTTTCCGAAGTTAGATCACTTGATTCGCATCCTGGTTCTGCCCCTGACTAATCTTGTGCCACTAGGCATTTTAGCCCCTGTAAACTTCAGTCCCCCCAACTTAAAATTGGGGTTATAAAAATATTTACATCAGAGTGTCATTGTGAAATTTAAGTGATAAAGCAGTAGGAAGCTATTAGCAGTGCCTGGCACATTACAGCACCCTTCTTTTCATTCAACATGTCTTTAGATTATATACTATATGTCAAGCACAGTGGTAGACATGGGGATATGTGAATAAAAGATCTCTGCCCTCGAGGAGCTTCCTAGAATTAGCAGGGAGGGACAGACAAGAAACAATAAAATAATACTTAAGGAAATTATACAGTACATTAGAAAGTGACAAGGGGCATGTGCTATGAAATAAAATAAGGGAAAGGACATCCAGACAGCCGAGAAGGGGAAGTAGTTTAGCACTTGCAATTTTAAATAACTTGGTCAAGAAAGGTTTCATGAAAAGGTGACTTTTGAGCAAAGACTTGAAAGAGAAGGAAGATTAACCCTTCCAAGGCAGAAGAACAGCCAGCTCCAAGTCTCTAAGGTGGGCATATGCATGGCTGGTTAGGGAAACAGCCAGAAAGCTGATGTAGACAGAGTAGTGAGGGAGAGAGGAAGATGAGGTCAAGGGGGAAATGGGACAAGAGAGATCATGAGAAGCCTTGAAAACATGAGCAGGACTTAGGCGTTACTTAGAGTGAAAGGAGGAGCCATTGCAGGGATTTGAGAGGTGACGTGATCTGATTCGCCTCATACAAAGATCACTCTAGTTACTGTGTTAAGAATAAAGCATAGGTGGGCAATGGTGGAAGCTTAGGAGGTACTTGAAGTGTTTGTTCCATTCATTACGAGAGGATGGTGGTAAAAAAAGGGGAGGGAAGGATGGTGGTGGCTCAGACAAGCAGAATTGGAAAGAAGTGACTAGACTTTCTACGTGGAATAGAGTTAGCTCTTATCATTTACCCAAGATGATACAACAAATTAATGGCAGAAAGGCGGAGCATACTACAACGTCTCAGTCTCTTCTTGAATAAAGAAAAACTATAGATGGAAAATCTAAATTGAAATACAGTATTACTTTGTCCTTATGGACATTAATAAAATATGTAAGGGATGTACTTTCCCTCTGTCACAACTCTGTGTTATTCTGTACCTCTTGACATTTGTACACAATGAACAGATCTGGGATTTAAAAGGGCAAAACATTTGTACACAACACCATGTTCATTTCTTGTAATTTGCACACTACCTTATACAATAAGTATAATTTAGTTATTGCTTTAGGTAAAGATTTACTTTCCCTAATACGGAATATTGATCAATAAGGCATGGGCCCTATCCTCAGACTGCCACTTAACAGTGTGAGAGAGTAGATGAACACAAAGAATTTAGACATGCGTAAGAGAGGTCAGTGCTAGTTGGGGTCAATTGTGCTAGGAAGTTTCAAGGACAGCAGCAATTCCCTTCAGCTGGGGAAGAGTCAGGAGGTGGTGTGTGAAAGACCCCATGGAAGAGGTGACATCTGTGGGACTGTATTTGAATGTTGCCAGATGGGGCAGAAGGACTGAATATTCCTGACGTGGTGGTAGGGGGACTTTTAAAGCAACATGCCAGTGTATACAAGAAGAACAATAATTTTTGAAGAGTCACTAGAGCATAGGGCACGGGAAGAGAATAATGGAAATATGAGAAATGAGGAAAGAAAATCATATTAAGGAGAATCTTAACATTGCCAAATAAAGGACTTCGGATAAAGATCATCACAAAAAGAAATAAAATAAACGTTAATGAGAATCCATTTGTTAGAAAAGTGTTCTAACACACTCAGCCAAGGCGTTGACTGCTGAGCCAGCTGTGAATTCCCCAACTGTCAAATTCACTGTCCAAGATTAGAATGTGGGCAGAAACTCTGAGATAAAATTAAAACTTCCAGCCAAAATATTGATTTCCTATTTTAATTTTTAAAATTCAAGATTCTTTATCTCTGGACACATTTCTCTATGTTGCTTTCCTTTCCTTCCAAAGTCTAGGAAGAAATGGTAGCAATTCTCTTTCTCATCCCAGCTTTAGGAAAACATCGCCATCAGCCACCAGTGGATCTAAGGACCATCCTTGGGCTTTGTGTTCATTTTTATTGCAAGTCCCTGTGGTCAGAACCAAGATCAAACCAGGACCACCATAAACCAAACCAAAGCAAATTTTCCAGTGCTATCAGCAGTCAAAATAAGCCCATAGCTGTCCTTTGCATCTCAGTGAACATGACTTCTGCGATTTGGTTAAACAGTTTTGCTGTGTTCCACAAATCTCTAACATGACCTAATAAGTAGAAATGCAGTTCCCACTCAGCAGGCTCTGTAACTCATAGTATCTGGAGAGCTCTCAATTTTAGAACAGAATTTTCCAGTCTTCAGAGAAGTCCCGCAATCCCCATTTCTGCCAATAATAACAACTGGCAATTGTTGAGAGCATACTCTGTGCCTGCCACGTGTGATCACATTGGATCCTCACAATCATTCTGTCCATTTACAAATGAGGAATCCAGGGTACAGAGAACAAATCTGCTATGGATCACAGAGTTAGAAAGTACAGGAGTGAATGAACACCATTTCTCTTTCTTGTCTACCATGAGTCCATGGTCTCCGTCAGCATCTCCTACCTGATTCTTCCCTTCTCCCTCCATCAGAGTGCTCTCCTGAACCTGGGAAAGAAGTCCTCAGATTAAACCTCAGTTTCTTTCTATGAAGAAACCTAGATTTGTTTCCTAAACTGGGCACTTGCCCTTTGAAGTTTTTAGACTCTTTCATTAAAAAAAAAAAAAAAAAAAAAAGGCTGACTTAACCTCACACTTTATTCTGTTATCTTTTCAAAACTTTCACTATTTTCTCTTGAGGCTGCTTTTTTTATTCCCCCATGGCATTTCATCATTTTCAAATGTCAGCTTGGTTTGTCACCATGAGTATCCTTCTAAAGACCGTAAAATCATGGCTCATCAAGACCATGCTGAAACCCAACAACCCAAATACAAACTGAGGATTAAAATGTCACTACCAGAATGGTGGGGGCGGGGAAAGACTGTTCTCCAGCTGCATATACATCTGTGTATTTCTTTGCTGTTCACTTTGAAATGGTAAAACGCTCTCACACAGAAAAAAATCCTTCATTTTGTTGTTTATGCATCTGAATACACAAACATATGCCTGCAAATATCTGGAGAACCTGGTATACAATGCCAAGCTAATTCAACCAACATGCCCAGAGGTCTTTGATTAATTTTATAGAAATTACAAAAACAAGTGCATTGACCTTGTATATAAATATAGTTCTAACTGAATCAGTCATCTAATAAAGTTTGGTCCAAACTACCCCATATTGTCCTATATATATAACAAGTATTTTTAAAAATCTTTACTTAATCTTTTTATAAAAAAATAAAGAACATTAAGCTCATTTATAGCTCTCTAAATGATCTTACAATTACTGTCACTGCACATATATAGTACATTTTTATGCCATTGTATCATGCGTGTGTTGTTTTGTATTCTTCTTTTTCTTTATTTAATATTCCTTTGTACCCAAGTAAACCCCATACTTGCCTTTTTTGTGACATAGAATACTTATGTGTTGCAACTTTGCGATTTGCCTTTTTGGAGAGCCCTGGGGCTTTTGGAGTCTTGTCCTATTTTCTCTTATTTTAAATTGAGTTATTTTTAATATCTTCATATAATTTATACTTTTCTCTTTAAGGATACTCTGTTAAGCACTGGCTTCAACTAAATTTTAGCTTCTTCTAATTTGTTTACCCAAATTTTAATTGAGAGCCTAATTTAAAATACAAATTATATATTTAAATAAGTACAAAATGATACTTAAATACTGTTTTAGAACTCATACCCTCAATTCTGTCATAAAAAATTGATTTTTCTCAATTTTCTTGTGAGTACATATACTGTCTCCTCATCTCCATATTAAATTGGCTTTTAGCATTGGTATGATACATTTATATAAGTTTAAGTAGCATGTGTATAACTTTTATATTTTTTGCTTATACATAGCACAAAGGTTTGGAACAAATTTTATCTATTATATTTTGTCATTCTGTTGTTTTCTTTGAAATTTTGTCCTATTATTGTTATATAGCATTTTTTAGCTTTATGTGTTTAAATCCCCTTGTCTGAGGTCCAGACCCAGATATGCAGGCAGAGGCTGGGCAAGCCCATCACAGCCAACGTAGTTGTTCATGGAGTTCTCAGGCAGGCTTCTTGGGCAAGGCGAAAGGGAATAGGCAAACAGCCGCACACAGCGGCCAGGATCAGAGTCTGAGAGAAGCTTTGCTCCAAGTGAGAGAGACTGAACCATTAAAGCTGGCCAATCAGAATGAACTCTGGAAGGGCTGGGTCGACAGAAGTCAGAGAACTTACTGAGAGTTCAGAGGCAGATCAAACTGAGAGCAGTCTCAGCCAGCCAGAGATGAAGTTTGCTGCCACTAATTCTCACCTCTGTGTGGGCCGTGCGTGGTTTGTCAGGAAAAAGTAAACTTGGACCAGGTCAGTAAAAAGGAAGGACCATATCAGAACCTTCCATTTATCTATGGTACCCTTGATTTCTTCAATAATTAAGATTTTATTTTCCAATCCTGAATTTCCTATCTTGTTCCAAAAAGTAGTAGAAAAAGTTTACAGAGAGCTATATACCATATAATACTGTCAAAATAGAAATAGAATTAGGGAATTAGGCCAAGGGAAAATATAAATGGAAGTTGAATGTCAAGACGAAGTAAGAAAAGAACACGTACAGAGAGCTAGGTGTCCTTTCTGCTTGTCAGTGCTTTGCCTTGCTTTGTGATAAATCTGGAGTTCCTACTGTGATATGCGGTACATCTGTCAATAATTCAGTTCTTCCCTATGCCAAACGCCAGTTGTCCCTGCTACATTTAGTGACTAGTGATACCCTTCCCTATTATTCTAGTGTTTCTGATCTGTCATCTTTCACTCTCTTAAAATAGTTTGTAAATTCTTCTGAAATTTCAGTGTAATTTTGCTTTCTCTTTTTAATCCAATGACAGCTTTTTATAACAAGCTTTATTTTTTAGGACAGTTTTAGATATACAGGAAATTATGAAGATAGTACAGTTTCCATATACCCTACCCAGTCTCCCCTATTATTAATATATTGCAGTAGTAGGGTACATTTGTTATAATTAATGAACCAATATTAATCCATTATTATTAACTAACATCTATAATTTATTTATCTAAATTATGTCTAATATCTTTTCTCTGTTCTAGAATCCCATTCAGGATACCAGGCTACATTTCATTATCATGTCTGCTTAGGCTCTTATTTGATTGTAACAGTTTTTCAGACTTATCTTGATTTTGATATTCTTGATACTTTCTAGGAGAATTGGTCAGGTATCTTGTAGAGGTAGAGAGTCCCTGGCTATACACAAAATTCATATGTTGAAGCCCTAAATCTCAACGTGACTATATTTGGAGAGAAGGCTTATGAGGAGGTGACAATGGTTAAATGAAGTCATAAGGGTGGGAGGGGGGTGGTACCAATCTGATAGAGCTGGCACCCTTGGACGAAGATGACGAGACGTCAAGTTCTCTCTCCTTTGTGTGAGGACACAGCAAGAAGGCCCCATCAGCAAGCCAGGAAGAAAGCCCGCCAGAATTCGACCATGCCGGCACCCAGACCTCAGACTTCCAGCTGCCAGAACTGTGAGAAACTGTGTCTGTTCTTTAAGCCACCCGGTCTATAGTCTTTTGTTATGGCAGCCCAAGCTGACTAGCACATCCCTCAGCTGGGATTTATCTGATTTTTTTTTTTTTCATGATTACACTGGCAGTTTTGGTTCGCGGGAGGAAGACTACAGAGGTAAAGCGCCATTTTCGTGGCATCGTATCAAGAGTATCAACATGACTGGAACTATTAACACTGACCACCTGGATGAAGCAATATTTGTCAGGTTTCTCTGTGGTGATCTTTCCCCCGCTTTCTATACTGTACTTCTGTGGAGAGAGGCACCACTATGCACAGCCCATGTTTAAGGCGTGGGGAGTTATCTTCCACCTCTTTGAGGGCAGAGTATCTAGATAAACTATTTGGAATTCTTCTGCATGTATATTTGTCTCTTTGCTCTTATTTATGTATTTATTTACTCTAATTCTTACCAATTAGATCAAGTTTTTAAAATAAATTCTGTTAATAGTTCACTTAATTTACTCATTATTTTGAAGAGCCAACTTTGATCTTGAATATTGTTTTATTCCTTTTAAATTTCATTTATTTCTGCCCTTAGTTTTACTTCGGCATCTTCTTTTGCAATCACGTGGGGTTTGCATAGAAGATCATATTTTAAAGATAGCTTATGCCATTTCTATAGGAAGAAAGTCAAACAACATCTAATTTGCTTAATACATCTGGGTCTTTTTCCTTTATTCCTGTAAGGGTCAATAAGTTCATAATATTATATGAAAATACATGTACCCAGGGTGGAGCTGAGGCATCCACAAATCAATAAACAATTGTCAGACTGTATGCTTTATCAATGATCTATTTATTTTTTAATTTCTAAAGCAGAAAAAAATAGCTTTCAAATGTACAGGGAAATGCCGAGGATGTATAAGAGATATGAAAGGAATGGCTGCAGTGGTTTCTGCCTTTTATACAGTCATGTTTGGAAAGGTTCATAGTAAGAACTAATAACTAGATGGACGTTCAGTACTGACTCCTATCAGTCTACACAACACCACCAGGGCAAGAACTCTCTTCAGATCCTTGCTTCCAAGTGTGACTCATTTCACTAAAGCTTAGCCAACCTTTCTTACTTTAAAGAACTTCTTTTCCTCAAAGGGTTTTCAAATTCTAATGAGATCTCCAGATGTCTATTGCAAAATACCTGTGGCCCTTTACACACTTTCATCATTGACTCATAAACAACTTCTTTTATCTTCAAACAGCCTCCATGGGTTTCAGTTTACTTGTAAAGAGATGTTTTGTTTGATTACATACAATTCTAGAGGATTCTGTGTTTTTTTGTCTAAAAGGCAATGAGGATTGGCTTTGAGGAATTTCTTTTGTACCTGAAGACATCTTTAGTTTACTTGTTTGCTGATCATATAGCTGATGGGTTCTGTCAAAAATAAAAAGTCATCAACCTGACTAATCTTTGTCCTTAAAACATGAGGCTAATCCCAGGAGGGTCTGTGAAGCCTCTCAACTTTACACTTAAGCTGTTAAAGATCAGAAGTAGAATAAACAAACAAAAACTCATACAAGGTAGCATTTACACATAAGAGCATACGGACTAAGTGACTTCCATTTCTTTCATTCTCTTTTGCTCCATTGCTTCCAGGTAGGTTTTTGTTTTAAAATAAAATTCTGGGCATTAACCCATCGCCACACAATGAAAAAACAGTAACAGAGAGTATTTATTTAAAATAAATGTTAGAACCGCAAAACGTCCAGTGCCAGACTAGGCTAGAAGCACTGGAAAGGCAGGGGCCAAGCCTTGCTCATCTTTGTAATCTCTCTCCTTTAAGACTGTCGTGGATGCTGTTCTCCACCCTCACCAACAAGGAATGGCTTCCATTAGTCCACATGGGGCCTCCATACAAATCAGAAAAAGACATCTCCTCCTCACGTAAAAGTTTTTAAGTCAGTATAGAATACCCGTCCTAGTAGGAGAGATGAGCAATACAGAGGTTGATTCTCTACTGCTCGAATATGACACATACTATGAAACAGGTACAGAGAAAGTGCTATGGGAAAATAAAGGACTAAGTAGTCACTTGGATTAGAAAGGATGGTGAGAATTTCATTAATTGATGGACGAAATATTGACTGAGGACCTATGTACAATGTGCAGGAACTATTCTTAGTGCTAAAGAAAACAGCAAAAACAATCACGCATAAAGCTTACATTCTACTGAAGGAAGCAGACCACAAGCAAATAAAATTTCAAACATCTCTCAAATAGTGCAAAGTGCCAGGAAGAAGTAGTGGCAGAGGACAGATATTGTGTTAGAGAAGTGCAATTTTAGATAGGGTATTTGGGAAGGCCTCCTAAGGAAAGCAATGTTTCGGCAAATCCATAACAGAGTAAATTATGTGAATTTTGTGAATAACATGCAGATTGAGGGAATTGTCTGTGCAAAAGTATGAATGGTAAATTGGAGAAATTATGTATTCAAGGAACAGCAGGAAGGCCGGTGTAGCTGGGATATAGGGGAAATTGAGTTGAGGGAGAAATAGAGAAAGATAAAACAAGGGGTTAGATCATGTAGAGCCTCATACAGCACTGTGAGGGCTTTATTTCTCAGTGAAAAAGAATACAACTAAAGTTTTTGAGGAGTGACATAATATGAGAACAAGAGAAGCAAATATGAAAACAAGAAGACCAGTCAGGCAACTACCTTAAAACTCTGGATTGGAGACAATAGTGGCTCAGACCAAGGTAACTGCAGTGGAGATAGTCTGACGTGGTCATGTTTGAATACATAAATCTCTTAAACATCTCTGAGTGCCTACCAGATGCCAGGGACTGTACCTAGCCCAAGAGTTAGGCCTGACTTTAGAATTCTTTGGGTGGACACTGGAATCCTTTGATCAATGATCCCAAACTCTATTAAAACTAAAACTGCCCCTCCAAAAAAGATCCCTCATTGCTGCTCTCAGGCCATAATGACCTCCCAGGTTCTGATTCTGGCTCAGCCCAAACTATTTATTGCTACAACTCATGATGTGGTGACTTAAATTCTCTCCTCACACCAGTGGCAACCTGCTTCACAGTCCAGATCACTGTGCTTAAAAAGCAGAGACGGAAGCTTTCACAGCACATTTAGAGGATGACACTCATCTAGCCTAGACCCTTAAGATCAGAGCATCTAAGAAGAGCAGCGCTTAGAGATGAGACTGGAAAGGCAGGCTTGGTCCAGGTGTGCCACCATATGACATTTGGACTTTATCCTCTAGGGCAAGGCCCGTGGACACACATCTACTATTGCATGCTTTTTATCAGTGTAGTACATTGGACTATTGTTCAGCATATATTCACTCTTCTCTTTCCAGGCAAGAATATATGATCTTACCCTCACTAACATGAGGGTTGGGCACGTGCCTTGCTTTGACCAACAGAATGTTGGCAGAAGAAACAGAGGGCTCGTTCCACTTGAGGATTTAGGAGGTGGGTGAACTTCTGCTAGTTCCAGAATCAGGAGAGACATCAAGTGAACTAAATCCAAACCAGAGCCTGGAGCTGAGCCCAGACAACTCAACCAACCAGAGTTGACCGACAGCCAATTCCAGACAACCTAGCAAGAAGTAAATGTTTATTATTTTAAGCCACTGAGATTATAGAATTATTAGTTTCAGAACATTATTGCAGCAAAAAAGCTATTTAATACAATCAGAGAAGCTCAATACATTTGAGCATATATTCCTAATATATGTATACTTATTTATTGAGATACATATGTACTTCTATGCAAATATAAATACATGCAAATTACAAACTAAAAATTTGAAAAGTATGTTCTGGAAACTAATTAGAAATAAAGCCCTGTTTTCTTTCCAAATCCCAATGGGTAGTCTTATCTGGGATGGTGGGTCCAAATTTGGAGACTAGTGTGTTCTTGGCTTTCAGCTTTTGTTGCTTAAACAAACAAAAATTAAACATTATTGAGCTCTTACTGTATTCCAGGAACTAGAGATAGATACAAAAATAGGATAAGACAAGTTCACTGGTCTTGAAGATTTAAAGCAAGAAAGAACATAAAAGGTTTAAGAGAGATTACTTTGGAAGTAGAAAATAGAAAAGATCAGAGAGAAGAGGGGAGAGATTTTAATGAGTAGAGTTATAAAGTAGTTGAAATAGGCTAGGAAAGATGCATTGAGAAATGACAGCAAGAATGGAGGGAGAAGGAAAGAAAAACGAAAAATTGGAAATTGTTTAAAGTGATTCTCTACTTAATAAAGATCTACCTAAATAAATAAACTACTCATTCTCCATATATACACGAAATAATAATTTACATTTTTAAATTATGATTTGGAAAGTATTCTCACTTACTTTACTTCATTTAATTTTCTTCATTTTAATCCTCACAGTAATCCTCTGAGGTGTGTACTAATATCTTCAGTTGATAAATTAAGAAAACTGAGACCTAAATACTCTTCCTCTCACATCTAAAAGGATGCAGAAGAATTTGGCAACATTTTTCTCTCCAGTCCCAAAGCTAATTTTTGCCATCAGATGTGTAAGAATCTTCTTCCTTCATTTTGAAAGCTGACAGAGGATTTACATGTTAAACTTATCTGAGAAGCAGCTAGCTAAAATGTGGTCTTAGGAAAATGACTTAGAGTAAGATACACCATATGGGTTGGTGAGTTACACAGACAATATTGTAGGTACTTTGCCATGTGTCTCACAAAGCCTTCGTTGGCATAGGGAAGCACTCTGGTGTGTGTGTCTAGTGGGAACAGAAGACTCTCAGTAAGGACGTATGATACATACCTGTAACTGCTTTATGAGATATGGGAACCTTCTCTATATTTACAGTGCATAATAAAAATACTTGCCCTTAAAAGTAATAGTAAAATACCAAAGTGAATTGAAAGGCAAAAATGTAACCTGGTACCTTTGATAAGCACTAGATTTAGAGAAGTATTAAGTTCTAGATTGCTCCACCAAATTACAACGGGAACTTGAGTTGTTCACTTATATCTTTTACCTCAAAAAATGGTTGAGAGGCTCAAATAAGATAATAATAGGAAAATGCTTTGAAAATAGATTTATTCATCCAAGAAATATTTATTGCATCAGATATAAACAAGTGAACAATAGAAACATTGACTCTGCCCTCATGGAGCTTATAGTCTTAAAAAAATATTTCTGAGTGACTTTCATATGTCAGGCACTGAGAAAGGGACTGGGGATAAATAATGAGAAAATTCAGCCTCTGCTCCTCCTCTCTAGGTACTTAGAGTGTAGGGTAGAAGTGACAAACACAAAATACACAAGCCACACAAATTAGTCCAAAACTGCAGCGGAGGAAATCGCTGGGAAGGCAGGGGGTGCCCTCTACTATTGCGGCTTCACCTCAACAGAGCGCTCCACTGAACTCTGTGTGTGCCTTTTAGCCAAGGGCACATAAGGCCAAATGTAACGTGGGCTTGGGGCACCTTGCTCAAGAACGCTGAAGAATCTATAACTTGAATGTGTGTGATTCACCTTCTCATGACAGAATTTCCTTTAAATGCTGAGGCTAGTGAAACATGGACGAGAGCCCAAGAAAGTGCGAGTCTGGGCATGTTCTCAAAAAGCAGGTTCTTGCTAGTTGTATAGTTCAGAGGAGGAGCTGGGTAGCCCACGACACACTGTGCATTTAGTTAACAGCATCAGCCGAGGGCTGGTCAGGGTACAAGGCTTTCAGGGATAATAAAAAAGTACCCCATTTTCAAAAAGAATCTTTTTTGTTCCCAAAGCTCAGAAAGCCTTCCAGCTTTATAGTCTCCTCGTGGTACATTGTTTTAAAATACTTGTATTCTTTACTTTTTTCTTATGCTCTTCATCATAAGACTAACACAAACTGTTTGCTACATCGAAACATAAATTATTGTTTTTTAATCAATTCGATAACAAAAAAATAAAACTGGTCATTTTTCATTGAATAGAAAAAACTACCAATGGAGCAGATTTTTCACTCTACAACTGTGTTGATGCTATAGTGACAAAGCAGCAAAGTCAACAATGTGTATCCTAAAAAAATAAAGCATAGCCTCCAAGAGACCCTGTGATAAGACCCCACCCTCCTTTTGACCTTACTGCCTAACACTCCTTTATCTGACTGATGGTCTCCAGCCACACCAACCTTCTTTCTGTTCCTCAACTGAGCTCATTCCTATTGAGGCTACTACACTTTGCTGCTCCCTCTGCCTAGAACACTCTGCTCTCAGGTTAGATATGATTTGCTTCTGTTTGTCATCCATGTCCTAGCTTATATGTCACCTCAGAGAAGCTTCCCCTGGTTACTCTCCTAAGTAGCACTGTCCCTCCACAACTAGGCAATCCCTGTCTCTTTGCAGCTCTATTTTTTCCTTTTTTCATTATCTGAACTAGTTCACTGGTGTGTTCATTGTCTGTCGTCTGTCTCCCATCTAATATAAGTGCCCAAGAGCAGGGACCGTGTCTGTCTTGTTCACCGACATTATCTCCAGAGAATCAAACATTTGCCTAACTCAGAGTATTCGATAAATATTTACTGTATAAATGAATAAACAAATAAATATACATATATGGATGAGGAAATGAAAAGTTTCCACATAAGTTGTAGCAAAGCCATTCATACTAAATATATCCAGGAGTTACAACAAATCAGTAGTCCCCTTTAGCAGAGGTGAATAAACAAGCTTCCATCTTTATATTTAGCTAAACTCCAAACAAAAATATTTCTTTTTTACTTAATACTATATATAGACATTTGATAATCCAAAACATATGCCTTACTATTTGAAGCTGATTATCATTTTTGTTGAAAATCAGTATCATTCAAATTATTGTATTTCTTTATAATACATTTTATTACTTTACATAGAGAAAAATTTAAATATTAACCACTTATCTAAATGCCTATCACATACTTTAAAAATAAATTAAAGGTAATCATCTAAAATTTAAATTTTCCCTTTATTTAGAATTTAAAATATTCTGGATTTAATGATCAACATTTATCAAACAGTAATAACAGTGATAAAATGAATAAAAGAGAAATAATTTCTACTAATGTAAATATCTTTACATATGAGAAATTTGACAAACTGTCTCATAGGAAAAAAAAAAATGTTTAGCCAGTACATGGGTTAAAAAAAAAACATATTATGGGCAAGGAGTCAACATTTTCATTACCTAGAATTTTCCTTTACAGAACAGATTTCTCCAGCTTCAACATGCCTCATGCCCCACTTACAAACCAATGCCATAACCTGCCCCTAAGCTAATATTAAGATAAATGAGGTAATTTGCCGACCAAATTGATCTTCCAGTACCCTTGGCCTTTGGCAGGCAAAACCTAAGAGTGTTGACTGACCTGCTCAACCTAATCTCAGGTGAACAAGCCTTAGTTTTTGCTGCTTCAAAAATTGTCTTGCAAAAATGACACAGTGACCCTTCACCTCACCGCCAAAACCTTCTATGCCTATTTTCCCTCAAAAGTGCAACCAACACACAGACTTAATTGAAGACTGGGCCAGCCATTGTCAGTCAGTCTATCAACATATTAAATGGGAACTAGTTCTGGCAATAATGGTATTCCTACCCCACGTAAGCCCATCATGTGTCTTTAACTTTGTACAGGCTAGAAGAGGATTCAGTTGCTATATGCTAGTCTGGAAACACAAAGGAAGAAATTACAAAGAAAAACCAAAGAGTCAAAACCCTTGAGACTGCTTATTGTCTCTAGTCTAGGGAGAACTTCGAAGATATTAACTTCTATTGTTAACTAACCCCTAAAGAGGGAATAAAATTTTTTTCTGAAAACAGAATCAACTTTCTTGGGTAATTTCAATTTCACTAAGGTAACAAAAATTTGGAAGTTCCTGGTTATCTCTTTAATAGAAATACATTCACAGAACATATTTCAAGAGTGCGATTTTTGCCAAGTAAATTTTCTATTAATGTCAGAACTCAGAATTTACTATGGGTTTACCTTTCTGAAGAGGGAAAAAATGTGTAGTAAAAAGAGCTGTAGAGCTATTCTGAAATAAAATGTCTTGGTAAAAGTTTTTATATTATTATAGTTTTTAATTTTTTTTAAAGAGAGAGCTCAGAGTCTAAAGTTAAAACATAAATAATTTACATGGTTAACATGCAAAATCCTTTCAATACTTCATAAAAGTTTGTTTATAGGGATTGAGTCCAAGTTCGCTTAACTTAGTGCTAAGAAAAGAGTAACTGACAGCTGTTCTTCCTCACTAACAGGCCAACTTGTGGCCAGTCATCACAAAAGTACCCATTAATTTAGATTACCACTCATTGTATAATGGTTTTAGATGACACTTTGGTCTGGAAGGGGTGGACATGAATGTTGTGTGCACGCAGACCATAATGTGTCTACCTATTCATCAACTGATGAACATTTGGATCATTTCCATCTTTTGGCTATTACAAATCGTGCTGCCAGGAACATTCACACACCAGTATTTGTTTGAGTAACTTTTTAAAGTTCTTTTGGATATAAAACTAGGAGCGACTTCCTGGTTATATGGCAATCTTATGTTTAACTTTTCAAGAAACTGCCAAACTATTTTCCACAACTGAACCAATTTACATTCCCACTAGCAAATATAAGAGGGTTCCAATTTCTTTACATCCTTGCCAACACTTGTTATTTTCCATTTTGTTTTTAATTAGAGCTAATGTAGTAGGTATGAAGTGGCATCTCACTGTGGACTTTCCGTTTTTACATAAAGCTTGAAAACAGAGAAATTCTACAACTAATTTCCTTATAAATAGTTTTTGTTGATGTCTTGGTAAGGAGTCCCCTCAAGCATACTCTATTTTGTAACAATTAGCAACTACAATAAAAATTGCAATAGATAACACTTACATAGCTTTACATGCATTGCTATTCTCATTAAGACTCATTTAACCCTCATGACAACTCTGAGGTAGGTATATTGTTACCTTCACTTTACAGATGAGGAAACGGGACACTAAGATCTCAAGGGACTTCTTCAAGGTCTACTAACAGTAAATACTGGAGCATGATTCACATCCAGCCAGTCCGACTTCAGGGTTCATTTTTCCTTTGGTTGCTAAAGTGTACCCCAAAGTATTTGAAGCCTTTAGGCCTTATAGATATAAAGCTGGTTAGTGTAACTTAATTACCATCCAGAAGTTCAAATGTTGGCACCCATGTTGTACTTTAAATATAAATGCGTGATTAGGCTTTTAGCTCTTTGTTTTAAAAGGACTGTTGTTACATGTACCCCTAAATGTACTTCCATTCTCAGGAAGGGTCAAGTCTTCATCCCAGCTGGGCCAGTAAGGAAAGAGTCCAGGGATCGGGTACCAGGACCCCTGAGGTAGCTTCCTGCTACCTTTTAAACTGCTCTCTCAGAGACCTTGTAGGAAGTGGCATTCTGGCCCAGCGTCCAGCAGGGATTTGGCTCTGACACATATTTGACAGTTGCAGATAAAAATAACATTCCTTTCAAACATCTCCCTATACCCCCAAACCACAGCAATCAGTGTTCAACTGGTACAGAAAAAAAAGTTAAAAAAATTCTTAAAGAATTAGTTAATAATAAAAATCATGAACCACTGCTAAGGATGTAATAAATGCACAAAATGACACAGAATGACTCAGAAGGTTATATAATGTTCTCGAATCCCCAAGAGGGTCCAGAGAGCCCTGCAACCTTTGCCCTCCTCATGTTTGTCATTCTAGACCAGAATGACCAGTGTCCGGGTGGCGTTCTTGGAGTGTGGCCATCCTATCGGAAAAGAGATAACAGGCTGCTGTCCCGGCCTACTACTACCCAGAAAAGAGGAAACAAACATCTGGGGAGCCCCTACTGTGTGCCAGGCACTCTACAGACAAAGAAGTTTAACAACAGACAGAGAAGGGCCCTGGACTCGGAAGATCAAGGTATGGTGCTCAACTTCACCTCTTACCAGCCCAGTAATTTCAAGTTAGTTATTTAACCACTCGGCGCCTCGTACTGCTCATCTAAAAAATCTAATAGCTCATATCTCCTAAAGATTGTGGTAAGAACTGCATTACATAACACTTGTCAAGTGCTTTGCACATAGCCTAGAACAGAGTCAGAGTAACTGTTCAGTGAGTATTTGCTATTAATAGCAACACTATTATTATTATTAAATTATTTCACATTCTCTTCTTAGGCAAAACCCAAAAAAGAACAGAATGAGAAGAACTCCCCATGCCCTCTCAGATCTAAGTCAGCTCTTCCCAGATTAGTCCCAGGAGGCACTTCAGAGTGGTAGCCTTTCCTTTCACCTGTGAGTGTCCCAGCCCGCAGGAAGCGTCTGAAAGGCCACAGGATTCAGGGCATTGCTCTTAACCTTGATAATGTCTTGTTCATAGTTGCCAAAACACAAGTTGCTGTAAGTTTCTGTATTTCTTTCTGAATGTGCCTGGGAGAATAGGATTCAATGCCACATGCAAACTTGGGCTACTCACTAAAATGAAAAGTTCCATTTCAATGGGTGCCCCACGTCAGGGTGATACTAAAATGAACACCACCAACTCATTACTGACCAACTGATTATCTCCTGCTGAGTGTTTACATGGCTACTGAATGGCTGAAAATTCATCTTTAAAATGCCTCATCGATGATGGGTCAGTTGAAAATTTTTGCCCATTTTTAGAACAAAATTGGAATTGGCCTTTTATGGCTCTTCAAAAGCAGACAGATAGTATCTGCAATTATTTGCTTCTTTGCATTTATGGAATTGTTGCTTCCCCAAAGCAGGTGGCCTGAAGCAAACTGTGCCAGCTGTTTCCAGAATAATCCATGTTTGTACATTCACTCCCCACACACACACACTCAACAACAACAACTAAAAAATCCAACAGGAACTAAACAGAAACAGGCACATGCAAAAAAAACCAGATCTCTGACGCATATACCTCAGCCCACGGTAATCCAGATTTCTGTCCTCCCTTTTTGCTCATTTAAACAGGCAATATTTAGCTCTTGTCCTACTTGACTTTCCGAAACATTTATCCTATTTTTTTTGAAAACTGCCTCACTTAGCCACAGTGACAACCCACTCCCCAGGATCTCTTGGCATCTTTCTGGCTTCTCCATGTCCTTCGTGGGCTCCCCTTTCCCTGCCCTCCCCAGTTACACCAAGGCTGCTCCCCGGGACGCCGCCTCCATGCCCTGCCCCCTCCCTTGCCCATCCTCTACTGCTGGAATCCGAACAACTCGCTTCAGTCTTACTTTTTTAAACAAAGTACAATCTCATATAATTACAAAGGCATTTGTATGCCTAAAATATAACAACTGAAGGTAATGCCTCTAGATAGCGAACACCCTGTTCACAAGAAGGGAGCGACAGGCATGTTGGACCATACGGGAAAAGTACACTGATACAACCTTCCTAAATGTAATTTAGCGATAATTGTCAAAAAGTCTTTTCAATGTCTTTACACTTCGATGCGACAATTCTGTCTCCATATAATAATTAGAAATGTGCTAATATTCATCTTAATGCTCAGAAGGTTATATAATGCTCTAATGTTCTATAATGCTCAATTAAAAATGCATTTGAAATAGCCCCAAATTGAAGGCTATATAAACATTTCAATAATATTAAAAAAATCTCCCAAAGTATATTCTTACATGAACAAGTTTTAAAAAAGCAAATAGATTATAACCTCGATATATAGAGAGAAATATATATACACAGAAAAACAAGAGGAGAAAAAATGGAAAGAGGTCACACTCAGTGTTGAAAATATTATTTCTTAGTACAAGAAATATGGATGACTAGAATTTTTTTCTTTGTGCTTTTCTATATTTTCAAAAGTCACTAAAATAGCCTAGATTACTTTTGTAATCAGAGAAAATAAGCTTTTGGAGAAAAGCATAGAAGAAGAAATCTTATTAATAAAGATGATACAGTAACTGTTCTCCTAAAATACTGACTTACAACTCCTATACAGAAGATCCAGACACTGAGACTATTTGAAATAAAATATGTGTTTCAGAAGGAGATGCATTTGATTAAACAGACGTTAAATCCTGTTTGGGGCCAGTCTAGGGACAGCATCTAAGTGGAGATGCCTCACTTATCACAACTTACTGTAGGTAAGAGAACAGGACTTGACGGAGACAGCTGCCCTTGGCAGGAGAGGAATATCATTTACTTTTTATCCCCCACTACTAACTAGCTGGCTAGTGAGCCTTAGGGAAGTGACTCGGCATCCTTAAACCTCAGGGGTTTTTTCTGAAATAAAAATAACTTACTCCATACAGTGTGAATGAAAATTACAGTTGATCCTCATTGTTCATGAATTCCATATTTGTGAATTTTCCTACCTGCTACAATTTATTTTTAACATCAAATGCAATACTCATGGGTCTTTTGGTAGTTATTCACTAATATGCTCAGAGCAGGGACAATTTTGAGGCACTACCCACACATTCTCAGCTAAGCCTGAACATGTGACGCTCTGACTTGTGTTAGCTCTCATATTGTAAGCAAGTGTCTTTTTCACAGACTATTTAACATCATGGTTTCCACATTTTTATGCTTTTTGTTGGAGATGTTGCTATTTAAAATGCCCCCTAGTGAGAACTGAAGTGCTGTCTAGTGTTCCAAAGAGCAAGAAGGCTGTGACGTGCCTTACAAAGAAAATATACGTGTCAGGTAAGTTTTGTTCAGGCATCAGTTATAGTGCTGTTGGCTATGAAATCAATGTTAATAAATCAAATATAAATATAAATATGAATATTATATCTATCTATAGATAGATAGATAGATAGATAGATAGATAGATAGATAGATAAAATAAGGTACTTTTAAAGAGAAACACACATAAAACAAGATTATATATTGACTGGTTGACAAAAAAGCTATGACCAGAAGCTCAAAGGAACCTAACCCTATATTTCGCCTAGGAGCAGTGGCTTAGTATTTGCTAGTTCACTGTCTGTGGCAACTTTATAAACCATAACTTCCATGGATAATGAGACCTGACTGCATGTATAATTCATTCGTGCTTTCCACAAATATTACATTAAATGCCGTCATAAGCTAGATGTAACAGTGCCTAAAAAGGAGAAAATTGGATATGTCTATTGAATATTTAATGTTGCCTTAAGTAGAAATAACAAGCATGATAATATATCTGTTTTCAATCAAACTTTTATTTACATTTTCTGATAAGCCATGAGCATGATGGCTTTACAAACTGCCTTTGCCTGAGCAACATTTGTTTGTGATCAGTTAACCTCTTTCTCACAGGGCAACTGCCCTCAATAAGCAAACATCCTCACAAAGGAGAACATTCAAACATCTTCAAAACTGTGTTTTGACCTAAAGGTAACTACCGGTTATTTTTAAGGAGAGTTTTCCAACCATTGAAAAAAAAGAGAGGTGGGGAATTTTTCTACTTTGCAACCTAATCCATCCATTCTCCTCCTGGGACACACCTACCTCTCATTCATCAGTAGACACATATTGATTCTTCACTATTCAATATCAGTATTACCAAAAGAGCACACTAGGAAAGAAATTATTAAAAAATAAAAGAGAGAGAGAAAGAAAGAGAGAAAATATCTACAACCTTAATCTAACCATAAAGAAACACCACACAAATTCCAGCTGAGGAGCATTCTACAAAATGCCAGTACTCTTGAAAAGTTTCAAGGTCACAGAAGACAAGGAAAGACAGAGAAACTATCACAGATTTGAGGAGACTGAGGAGAAATGCCAACCAAATGTATTTTGTGATTCTGGGTTGGATCCTTAAAAAGAAAAATTGGTAGAAAACAGAAATAATTCAAATAAAGTCTGTAGTTTAGTTAAGAGTATTGTACCAATGTAATTTGTTTTGCAAATTGCACCTTAGTCATGTCCCTGTTAGCATTATGAGAAGCTGGGTAAAGACTATGGGAACTCCTACCTTCTTTGCAACATTTCTCTAAATCTAAAATTATTTTTTTTAATGTTTTGAAAAATAGAATGAGAGAAGGAGAGACTAAGAGAAGAAAGAGAAGGCTCATCCTGCAGTGATAGTATAAATACTGGCGTGAAGTCAGGTTGTGGGGAGAGGCAGACAAATACCCTAGTTTGGGTAGTTGGAGAAACTCCTTGCAGCCTATAGGGGCCTGCTTCCGTTATAAAGTAACAGGAAGTTGTTCTTTAACAGTACTACATGGGAGGGCAACTCTGAATTTCTGTCTCTCAGAGGAAGGGTGTCTTCCAGGCACCCTGAGTACTGAGCACACTTTCCAGGGTGAAATGGTCCTTACTGAAGAGGGACCTAGAGGGCTGGAGTTCTGCAAACACAGAGCCCATTTGGGAAACTATGTCACTTGAAAACTTAGCATAGGGGAGCTCTACTCATGGTCTGGCAGTGTTTTCTCTGGGCATGAAGTCTCTGTCTAAGGGATAAGTATCTATCTTCAAATGTCCTTCTGAGAAAACTATAGACTTTATTTGAATTACTTCAGTTTCCTACCAACTTTTTTTTTTTTTTACCTCTGAATGTCATTGAGACATACTTTCTAATCCCAGAAAAACTCAAAGGCCCAAAATCTTGAGTTCTGCTTAGAAGAAATGCTTAATCCTGAGAAAGACAAAAGCCTAGATGACCCAAATGTGGTGGCGGTGATGATGGCATAGAGCAGTAACATGTAGCAGTGACAATAGTAACAATAATAAGAAACAATAACATTCGTTGAGCATTTATTATGTCCCAGACACTGTATTAAGCACTTGATGTGTATTGCCTTTTGTAATCCTCTCAACAACTTTCTGAGGTACATACAATTATTGTCCACCATTTAAATGATAAAAGAACTAGGGCTTTGTGAGTTAAGTAAATTGCCAAAGCAAACAGGGCTAGTACATGTAGGAAATGAACAAAATTGCCCTGACTCTGAAGCCTACAAGCTTAACCACAACACTGTGTACTGGATACTGTATAACGTGACAAACTCTAGGGTTCCGTGTCACCCCAATTTTTGTACCGACATGGCATCTAAGAAATGCTTTCTGGCTGAGAGAAGTGCTCACCAAGCACCCTGGTCCTCTCCCCCCCCCCCCCCCCCGCCTTAAATATCCAGTTTGCTCAGGCTCTTCGTGCCAAATACACACTACACAGAAGATGACCGTATGCACACACACAGCAAGAAGACTGCCATCTGCAAGCCAAGGAGAGAGGCCTCAGGAGAAATCAAATCTGCCGACACCTTGATCTCAGATTTCTAGCTTCCGGAACTGTGAGACATAAATTCCTGTAGTTTAAACCACCCGGTGTCTAGAGTTTTGTGACGGAGGTTCTAACAAATGAATGCACCTCCCTTTCCAGAGGAGGCGTTCAGCCCCACCTTAAGTGTGCGCCGGACTTCATGACTTGTTTTCGAAGAATAGAGTATGGAAAGTGAGAAATAATAACTTTACTGGGGGAACCTGGTAAACACCCCAGAACTAAGTGGTCAAAGCCAGTATCGCCAGTGCGGAGTCACGCTGACAGCATGCGCCACCTGACGGGACTGAAGGGAAAGGCGTTTCGCCTCTGTGCTGTTCTCCCCAGACACCCATCACCCCAGTGGAATCATGTGAAAACGTCACACAAACCAAAAGTGAGAGACATACTTAACCAGTATTGCTCAAACCTGTCCAGGTCATTAAAAAAAAAAAAAAAGGACTGGAAAATGGTCATATACCCCAAGAGACTACGAAAACACGAAGATAAAAACAATGTTGTACATGCAGTACCATGGACTAGATCCTCAACAGAAAAGGACATTAGTGGAAAAAGTAGTGAAATCTAAGTAAAGTCTAAGTTTAGTTAACAGTAATGTACTAATGTGGGTTTCTTAGTTATGACAAATGTTCCACGGTGATGCAAAATGTTACATGGGATATACAAGAACTTTCTGTGCTACTTTGCAACTCTTCTGTAAATCTAAAATTATTCCAAAAAAACATTTTTTTTCTTTTAAATGCATAAGGAGAGTGAATGGGCAAATCACAAAAGAAATAAATATAGTCAAAAATCTATGGAAATTAGGTACATAGAAACACAAGTAATCAAAAAAAGTAAATAACAATTAGTTATTTTTCACCATTAGAGTGACAATGATTTTTGAAAGTGATAATACGCAATGTCTTTTAAAAGGGATGGGAAAATATATAATTTGCCAATGGTATCTAATGTCTTTATCAAGTATATACTGCGATTCCTTCCTAAGGAAATAAGCAAGCAATATAATAGCACTTATTGAATACTACGATGTTCTAGGCACTGTGAAAAAGTACATATGCATTGGATTATTTGATTTTGATGATAATTCTATGAGATAGATCCTATTATCATCATCTACATTTTAAGATGAAAAACTAATTGGAATCCTTATAACAACTGGCATATTTATTGCACTAATGGCCTTCTCCAGTGAATCATGCCTCCCTGTATCTATGCCCTTGCACAGTCCTCTCCCATACTGACTCCAGATTTGGCCATGACGTGTTTTGGCCAATGAGAAATAATCGAAAATCACAAGTAGAGGATTTCCCTCTTTTCTGCTTTTAAAATCCTGCCACATGTTAAGAAACCACAGCCTATGGAAGATTCAGGGTCAGTCAACAGTCAGTTTTAAGTATTAGATAAGAGAGAGACAGGACAGCTTTGCTCTAAGTTGCTTGGCATGTCATACATCATAGTGTCAGAAAAGCTTAGTAGCTCAAAATTGTTCTTAGAGCCCAATGAATATGACCATGGATTATGGACGAAAAGATCTTGATGGATACATAACAGCAGTTATCTGACTTTTCTATCATACTGGTTGTTGTTACCAATGCCATCAAGGGATAAAGATTAATTTAAAATAAAGTAAATGTTAAATTTATCACCACCAGTCTCTATTATATGATGCAATTTTTACTCCCCTAAATATTGATAGAACAGTGCTGTCTATGTAGTAGTCACAAATGTCCATATATAGCATTCAACATGTATTATGTTTAATGCTGTTAATAAGATGTAATCTATTTGATGATAATAAACAGAAAACTAGTGCAGATGTTGATTTGTACTTTGCAGAGTTATTTTATCAACGAAATAAATGGCATCAGGTATCACACAGCACAACTATGTACTTAGTCAGGAGCAATGGTTTTTCACTTTAAGAAAGCCCCTACCCTAAGAAAGCAAGAAAAAAATCAGAAGTTCGTGAACAGGTGTGACATCTTGAAAAATCAAAAACACTCAGAGAGAGATTCTAATACTTCCCCTAAAAACGCTATGTCAGAACAAGGTTGGAGGCAACGGGGCAGACATTCAGAAGTCACACACATAGCCATTCGAATATGCGCCTCACTGCTTTTCCCCACCTCCATCCGCGGACTAAGATGTATACTTTATATCGGTAATGCCTAAAATTTATTTAGAAATACACTGAGAATTTTTTTTAAACACATTCTGATGCACTAAGTCTAGGATGAGGTCTAAGATTCTAGGCATTTAAGAAGCTCATAGATGATGCTGATGCTGCTGGCCCAAAGACTTCAATTACAAGTAGTAAGGACGTTTACTATATTTTTTATCATTAAGTTGATGTATGAACAGATACTTGCTTCTGCTTGTTAAGATGGTTAATTTTGTGTCAGTTCGACTGGACTGAGGAATGTCCAGAGATAGCTAGTAACGCATTATCTCTACGTGTGTCTGTGGGAATTTTTCTAGAAGATATTATCATTTGAGTCAATAGACTGAGTAAAGGTCATTCTCACCACTACAGGTGGGCAGCGTCCAATTCGTCGAAGGCTGAATGGTGAGAAAAGGTTAAAAAAAAAAAAAGCAAATATGTGCTCTCTGCTTCCTCTGGGATAGCTACTTCTCCTGCTCTCAGACATCAGATCACCTGGTTCTCAGGCTTCTAGACTCAGACAGGGTCTACGTCACTGGTCTCTAATTCTCAGGCCTTTGGAGCTGGAACGAAGCAACCCACCAGCTTTCTAATGTTTCTTACAGACACCAGATCATGTTACTTCTCAGCCTCCATAACCCCATTAGTCAGTTCCTATAATAATCTCCTTTTATATATATTTCCATAAATCCTATTGGTTCTACTTCTCTGGAGAACCTCAACACACTTGAGCAAAAAATTTAAAATTGACGATTGGAGACTCAATTGGATTTGTGCTGTGTAATATAGTAACTTTGAGCCTCATGTGGCTATCTAAATTTAAAAGACTTTAAATTAAATAAATTAGAATTTATTCCTCAGCTACATTAGCCATACTTTAAGTACTCAGTAGCCACATATAGCATATTGAACACCATGGAAGAACATTTTCATTATCATAGAAAACTCTATTGAATAGTGCTGAACTGGAGATGGTTCAGTTACTAAAAAAAAATCATAATAATAAGGTTTACTTGACTTTAAAACAAATCAAAAAGTAAAATCTCTAACTGCCATCTATAAAATTCCAGCCATCTTTGCTTAGAAAAAAAAAAGAGGTCAAAACAACATTATGATACCCATTAATAAAGGAAACTTACATTCCTTCTACTCAGCAAAGCGCAGTACAGCCACCTTAAATGGAATGTGACCTTAATGGGCTAAAAGGGAAAGATGGGTAACATGAACAGCTGAAGCTAAATGGAACAGGTTCCATGATCTTCAGGTTTCACTCCAAAGCTATGTTCATTACTCTTTATTTTTATCAGTCAATCTCTTGACCTGATGGGAAAACTAATACCTGTGAGAAAAAAGTATAGGTGATGTAGAGTACAATTTTATTTTCAGCTCTAGGTGGAATACTCAGCTCTGACTATTCAATGTAATCAACCACAACCAACACACACACACACACACACACACACACACACACACACACACATGGATATATTAGGGAGTGAGTGTTCTCCAGAGAAACAGAGTCAATAGGGTGGGTGGGTGGGTAGGTAGATATAGATTAGATAGGTAGGTAGATAGATAGGTAGGCAGTTAGGTAGGTAGGTGGGTGGATGGATGAATGGATGGATGGATGGATTTTAAGGAATCAGCTCCTGTAATTGTGAGGGCTGGCATGTCTGAACATGCAAGGCAGGACACCAGGCTCGAAATCCAGGGAAGAACTGATATTGTAGTTGTGAGTCTGTAGGCAAAATTCCTTCTTCCTTGGAAGACCTGGGGCTTTCCTTTAAACCTTCAACTGATTAGATGAGGCCCATTCACATTATGGAGAGTAATCTGCTTTACTCTTTAAATGTTATATCTAAAAAAATACCTTCACAGCCATATCTAGACTGGTGTTTAACCAAACAAGTGGGTAACAAAGTCTAGCCAAGGTAACAGAAAATTAACTGTCACATGAGATAGAGGTTATGAAATCTTTAGCCCTAGATCCCTAGTATTTGGGGCCTCCCTATCAACCCCCTTTCTTGCTACTTTCCTCAAACCCAACAGCAACACCAATGGAGATACTGGTGTAATGACAGTGATGCTGTAATAAAGGACTTAGTTGTGCTGGTCACCTATCACTTGTCCCACTTCAGTTTGTTGACAATCACAGAGTCTCTAAGAGCTTTCAGAATGGGACATCTCACGCAAATACTGGCATTGCTCTAGGACAAGGGGATAGTGAAGAGCATTGGCCTTTCTCTCTTCCCCAAACTGCCCTGACAAAACGCACCCAACACTGAAAACTGGAATTACATTTTGCTGATTATATAACCACCTAGGAAATCTGGAAAATAAATGAAATGTTTGTCAACTACTCTGGGCATCTCAAAGAACAAGCAGTGCTGGAGGAGGGAACGGATTTCATTAAAAGAGCCTTCCCAGGCTTCCAAACCCAACTTAAATTTTCCCATGAAAGAAAAAAATTCTTTCAGACCATGACCTTCACGGTCCATGAGAGATACGTTTATACTTCCACTAGAAAGTTGTCCTTCTGTCTTTAACTAGTCCTAATTTTACATTTATAACTGATGAATCCATAGTGTGGTGTTATCTGAGTAAGAAGAAGATATCATTATAAACCTATAGAAATCCTTTCTCCCCACAATGATGCTTAAATATTCACGTAGCAAGTTTCTGGACTGATTTCCTTTACCACTTATTTCAAAATCTAACCATGACTTTGTGAATTATAGGCACTAATATCCAATTCGCAATCCAACTGCAGCTTTTTGTCTTTGCCTTGGTACAGGACTTGGGGTCCTTTTTCTAAGCATCTGGTTAGAGACCAGATTCTGCTTGGATGATTACGAGCCACATTCTCTACATTGTTTATTCCACAAGACACCACTAAACTCCGTGATTACGAGTTACTCTCTCAGCTGCTGACGAGAAAAAATAATTAAAAGTTCTGTTATTTAAATCCATAAAAGTATCAGTTTATTGCCACTCTTGATGCAGACTTTGAAAGTTCCACGGACCAAATCTTATCATAATCTGGTTTCATAAGAAATAGAAGACTTGCATCTGATTAAGGTGAGTTAGTTTCCAATAGTCAATGTAATTTCAGTAAACGAAACTAGTAAATTCATTCATATGAGATGAAAAAAAAAACAGACTGAAAATATGCCCCTATCCACCATTCTGCATTCCAGACTTATCTCCTGCTACTCTCGCCTATCTAGTCTTCCATTCTCCTTCTCAAATTCATCTCTCCCTTTGAAATAATTCAACCCATTCTCATTTATAAAACCATCAAGTCCTACCTGCTAGATATTGCCATTCATTCTTCTCAGAGCTAATCACTTAGAATAAATCTCTCCTCCTCTGTCCTTTCAGAATACATCGCCTTCCAGAATTAGAGCCTTCGTCACATTTCAGGTTGGGGTTACGTGTGTATGTTTCTCACAATTTGTGAGCTCTCCCTCAAAAATTTACTGTATGTTATTTTTCTTTCTCTCCTAGCACCTAATACACCATATGCCTAAATGTTTAAAATGGAATGGGGTGAAAAGGAATGGAGTGGCTCAAAGAAGGGCCATTTGGCAGGCTCAGTTCAAGCTGCTCATACAGATTTTTCTGAAGACCCGGTGATTCTATGAAGTAGCACAATGTCTTTAGTCCATAGGACTCCAAAGACAGAGCAGAAAAATATCCTTAGAGAAATGATATAAAGAGGTAGAAAAGGATAGGGGGTCCAGTTAAGGGGACATTCAGCAAAAACCAGGGTATACTCACCCTCCCAGAATGCCTCAAATTTCCTATTCTCGTAAGAAGAACCTAATGACTCTGCCACTGAATCTACCCAAGTGCAAAGTGAATGGTAAACTCTGACTATCCCTGACCACATATTATAATAAAAAAAATAAGTTGTGTTTAAAGCTCTTCCATACATGTTATCACATTCTGTTCTTATGTACCCCATTAGGTAAGCAGGCTAGTTTTTTCTCATTTTGTAGATGAAGAAAAAGCAGCTCAGACGTTAAATAATTTTCCTAAGGTCACATAAGCGGTTTATGGCAGAGGTGGAACTGTAACTCACATCGTTCTGATTTCTGTTTCAGAACTGGAGGAGGAGGCTGTACTCCCACTTTTGTAGGAGTGAGATTTCCAAGTCTCAACTGCCATTTCTATTGCCACTGAAAACATTTTGGGGTTGAGATGTGGAGAAGTAGCTCCAGAAGTGGGAAAATAGATAGCTCAGGCAAGGCAAGGATGGAGGAGGTGGGGAGAGAGTGAGCCCTGAGTGCTGAATTTATGATTTGGGGGAAATTCAGATTACTATCGAATCTTTTCCTCTAGACACAGAACTTTGTTCTTTTAAGACCCTTCAAAGATCATCAGTGATTATAATTATCCAAGCCAAGTGAAAATAAAGCACCCTGTGCTGGCATGCAGGAATGAGACCACGCCTGGAGCCCATTCAGGAGTCACTGCTCCAGTGAGGGTAGAGAAGAGGCTGTCCATTTCTCAGGAAGAAAGAAAAGTCGGGGTTCTTTGAGATCTCAAAATATGCAAACTTGAGACATTTGACCTTGAGAGAAAGTGCAAGTATCACCCTGACTAAAGTCTGGGATTGTCAGCCACAGGCAGCAGCCACTTCTCAAGGACAAAATTTGCTGACAAGCATGCCTAATCAAAGTTGTGACATTTTATGGGAACTACCAAATATTATGGTTATACCTTAATGATAGGGTGGCTAGTAAAGATGTTCCAAAATGCAAAGCAAGGCTGTTCATAAAGACTTTCTGCCTCTGGCATTTGGTACGACAGGGGAAGGGGAGCACATATATCAAACCGATATGTAACTGATGTAAATGATACATCTGATAATAAGAGAAAATACATGTTATTTCTATGTAAGATTTTTATAATGCTGAATCAGTTCTTAAAGTGAGTAGAAGAAAGAAAAGTAAAAGATGGAGGTAAACTGGAAAAAGAATCCAAGAGATCTCTAAGGCTGAGGGAAAAAGAGAAAAGCAAACAAAAATAATGGAAAGAAAAGACTAAAAACTGAGAGAGAAAAAAAGCAAGGCTCTGCAAATACGTATGTCTGCTTACCATAAAAGACTTTTACATATTAACCTAGGTTGTAAGAGTACCATTTTCACAAATTTACTTCAAATATCATTCCATTTTATTTTAGTAGGTTTAAAATGTAGAAAAAGAATTTGGCTTTTAAAATAAGAAATAGTAAAATATATAATTTATTGAGATGGTGGCACCGCAAATAATTTTTAAGTTTAGATAATTCTAATATTGTTCAGAATATATGAATATATATGATATATATGTGTGAATATATGTGCGTGTGTGTAATACATATACTATATGTTTTTATATATAATAAAGAAAATAAAGCTGTGTGTGTGTGTGTGTGTATTTACTTTTCTTTGAGATTACTGGCAAAGATCTAGAGATCTTAAGTAGGTTGTGAACTTTGGGTTCACTAAGCTAAACAGAATAATAATTTAAGTAAAGAACCAAATTGTTGAGAAGAATAAATGACTAGGTTGCTATGAGAATTTTCTCCTGGCTGGTCCAAAAAGACACATTCAGGGAAATATTGTATGTAGGGTATTGTCCTCATTCACTCCCACATTCCCCAATGTCAGTCACTGAACAGTGAAGCAGGAAAGAGATGAGCTCTTCAATTAAGAAGAAGCATCCTTGGAAAGCATCCTTGGAAAGCTGTAGCTAATTAAAAGAGCCAAACAGAAGAAGTCAAACCATCTCCTTTCTGATAAAGCCAAACTACCTCTTTACAAGACTGCTGTAAAGAGTACGTGTGCACCTGTATGTTTTAATGTAAAGTTAAATTAAATTCTAAATTAGTGTCAGACAAGAATAACCTAGAAGCAAATTTTTGACTCTAAAAAAATAAGTCCATTATTATTTATTTATTATTGCTTCTTCCCTATTTAAGAGAGAGAGGGCTATGGGGTAAAGGTGGGCATGAATCCTGTTGAAATAAAAATTAAAACCAGAAAAGGAAAAAGAAACAAATATCTTAACCACAAAGGATAATACAGTTACTGTGACTGAGCTGTATACTTGGCTCTGAGTCTCTTGGCAGCCAAGACCAAAAGGAAAACATGGTGAGTTATATAATACCAATGAAAGAAAGCATACAAATGTTTCAAGGGAGAAAACCTTTGTTTCTGCTAATAAATTTTCCAGAACTCATTCATCATTAAACAAAAATTGATAACAGTTGAGGTCTCTTAGAAGAAAGTTGCATTTATATTTCTTAAAAAGTGCTATTTTTTATCTTGCATAAATTTATTATTCAGCTCTTACTTATGAGGGGTTAATCTGTATGCTAGTAATACTAACATTATATTATTGCAGAAAATATATAAGACCATGAACAATTAGTTCAAGTCTTACACTCTCCCAGTTCTTCATAAGCAAACTTAAGCATCTTAATCAAAGCCAGATGCCTATCCATAATGGCATCTAATAGAACTGGTTTTCATCTTCAGATCTACTAAGGGATATAAGAACTACCTCCATCTTCATAAATAAGTGAGCAGTCTCTTAAGAATTCTAGTGCCAATGGGATTTTAAGAAAGATTGGATATTTATACAAAAGGATACTTTACTATAGACCAAAACTTTTTGGAGTTCAGTAGATTCACTTCTATTTTAATGGGAGAAGTAGGGAACTGGGTTTATTCTTCTTAAAATGATGGAGAGAAGTATCTCTATAAAAGGATAACACCAGCACACGAAAAAGATTATAGAAAAAATTAAGATGTTGCAAGATCAAAGGCTTATACCACGACACAGAGCAAGGGAATGCAGGTATCAAAGGAAAGGGTGTTAACACACTTAGGAAGAACATGAGAAAGAGATACAAGTAGCTTTTCAAAGAAAAGGAGAATGTTAGAAAGAAATTATTTTTAAAAATTACTAAAACTACTTTTAACACAGAACTAACTCAAAAGCAACCAGGAGAAACAACTTACAGAGACTACAGAAATTCTGGAGAGCTAAGGGGTAACATAAGTCTAGGGTGCACAATTCTAAAATACATATCAAATTTATGTTATGTAAGAACAGGAGTAATTATATCCACGTGAGGATCTAAAGCCTGCGAATATTACTGCCATAGTCAGACGAAGTGGAAAGAAAACGGATAGATACTACAGGTGGTTCAGTAGCTACATAGGGAAAGAAAAGAGAGACATGATGAAAAGTAGCAGTGTATCGACAGAAAACTCATGGATTTGGAGTTGAACCCACTTGGATGTGAATCCTTTTTTTACCCCTCGCTGACCCTGTGATATGGGACCAGTTGCAAAATGCCGAGTCTCAGTTTCCTTACATTCAAAACATAAAGATAATGACATAACTATGAGAAGTGCCTCCCACAAAAATTACTGAGGCATTTATTTATAGGGACTGGGGAAAGGGTGGTAGAGAGTAAAAGGGGGAAAAGGAAGAATAGAATGGAGGGAGAGGTAGGAAAGAGAGAGAAGGAAGGAAGGGAGAAAGAAAGGGAGGAAGAAAGAAAAGAGGAAGGAAGGAGGGAGAGAAGGAGGGAGGAAAGAAAAAATGAACTCCGCTTAGGGAGCCTTCAAAGAAATACAGACAAAGAGAATAGAGGAGAAGGCCCTTGCCGTTATATAGTATTGGCTGTCTTAGAGTAGAAATGGCTCTTTGAGGTCATTGAATTCAAATTTGATTTTATAGACAAATTGAGGTCCAAAGTAGTACTAACTGAAGGTCACACTGCTAACTTTGCAATATATCTCTTCTCTGAAAAAAATAGGTTATGGTTATTTTAGAAAAGAAAATGTCAGGCAAGGTTGGGTGATTTATTTAGGGCCATAAATAGGTAATGAACATTAGTCCTGACTGGCCTAAATTTCAAATTTTACCTGAAACTTTTACTTGCTTTTAGCCTACTCACTTGAAGATATTCTTCTAAATTTAATCAATATTCTATTTCAATATAAACCTAAAGACTCTATTTCATATTTTATTCACTATAAGAATGCCAAGACTGAGCATGTACCTTTTTGGAGTAATAATTATTACCTCTTTGTTGCCTTAACCACTGTCTCTGAAGACACGTTAGCCCAGACATGTCAATTAATACCAGAATCATTAGTTCTTGGCAGCCAGTGCTTCATGATACCTTTTCCCTTACTCTAGCCAATTCCTAGCAGCTATAATCACAGAGATCCTTTTTTGATGTTCTACAACCTGGTTTTTATTTTTAAATTATAGCCAGAAAGGTTATTTCTCAAAGGAACAAAAAAGGTTTGTTTTCCTCAAAGAAAATGATATGTTTCAGCTATTGAGGCTGACTGTTGAATATTTGTAGAGAGTATAAGAATATGTTTCAGTTCTTTCTTTCATTGTTTCAATATCTGAATCACTAAATGCACCTAGAATGGGATTTTGGTTTATGTTTACTTTTTACATCAGCATATGCCACAGGAAATACCCAAGTTAACTTCGTCTTAGAAAAATGGCATAGGACTTTGGTTCTCCATTTTAACCAGATTTCTTGACTTCTGGCTGCAGAGCACAAACTAAAGGTGGCCCACAGGAAGTCAGATTTGATCTGGATCTTAAAGGATGGATAATATTTCACAAAGTGCAGAGGATTGTAGGAAAAGGTAAGCCTTTACTGACAACCCCTATGGTCAATAGCTCCTGATCCTTGCTATACATCAAAATCAAACTGAAAACTGAATGTTGACAAATATACTACATGTAAACTTGCACAATACCAATAAAGTGATATTTAAAAGGGCAATTATAATCCTAAATATATACATTAGAAAATCTCAGAATTAAAAAAATAAGATTCTAAACATAGACAAAATATATCATTTTCTAAATTCACAAAAATAAATGGGAAAATCTGAAGCTGAATAGACTTGCAATCATAATATCAAGGGTTCTCCAACTGAAAACCCCAGCAGAAATAACATCTCTTGAGAACTCATTAGTAATGGAAATTCTCAGGCCCCACTTATACCTACTGAATCAGAAACTCTGCGGGTGGGACACCAATCTCTGTTTTAACAAATCCTCAAGGTGACTCTGTTGCAGATAAAATGATAAAACCCACACTAATGTAAGCTATTAAAATCATCTGTTATTTTTATCTCTGATTAACACCAGAGATCTTTCCTAACAATCATTATGAAGGTTTAAATGGGTTTTCATAGTTAACATAGTGATTGTCATGTTAATGTGAATCGCCTAAAATATTTCCTGTCTCCTTTTCATTAAGATGGTATAAAAGTCTAGTGTGCCCTGTAGCCTGTGTACTTCAGGATGGCACCCTAGCTAAGCTCTCTAATTGGTCTTGTGTCCAGCTTTGAATCCAGTGAATTCTAGTTGTCTGAACAGTGCATCTACAATATTGTCATTTGCCTTAATGACATTTTCAAACAAGCTACAGTCATAACACCTAAAAAGTCTTAATCCTGATGCATTAGAATGCTTAATTTTCTTCTGCAATACATACACTCCAAGGGGTTATTTTCCCTGGGGAATTAGCTGTACACAAATGAATCCTGAGTTTTCATGGCTTGACTTCAAAATTTTTTCTTTTACAATTCCCTGCCTGGCACAATTCTTGAACTGAAGATGGCTCACAGATTGCTGGACTGGATATTTGATTAAAAGAATGAGTCTTTTCAGCTGACTCTAGTTATTGTAAGGAACTAATCAAGGAAAGGTGAGTCCTAAATATATATTTAAAGAAAAGGCTTAGCCAAAATAAGTTAAGTATACAGACCAGGCACATTCTAAACATTTCTAACCCACTGTCCAGATGTTTCTATGAAAACGCCTCCAAATTAATTCCTTTTGGGAAGCATAATTTTGAAACACTGATGAAAACAAACCTCTATTTTTCATCAGATCTGAGTTGTTCTACTTCATTAAACAAAGAACTGATTATTCTCCATTTGCCTTTTTCTCATTTTAATAATAAAAAATAAGCATTTGAATTCAAGTTGTCCTCTAAGGAAGTCACAAATTCTATTCATTTTTTAAATATAATTTTTGTTTGAAGATATTCATAAGATATGAGAATTCTTATTACTAACTGACATTTATCTAATTTTGGTTTCTTAAAGGACCTTCACATTCAGTCTCTTAAAACCTGTGAGTTAGGAATGAGCAAGTGTTGCATCGCCATTTAGCAGACAGGGAAACTGAGGTCCAGAAATGTAAGGGACTTCCTCAAGCTCCCACAGCTAGTCAGTACTAAAGGCAAAAGCCAGTTATGTGAGTCCAGACTTCAAACCCAATGGTCTTTCATGGCATCATTTGTGTCTCCTTTGAGTATCTCAGCAGAAAATAGGGGATCCACCAGTTATGTCCTTATTTCCAAGGAGTGACGGACATAGCAATCCTTTCTCAGCTGACTTGGTGACCGAATTCCAGACTGGCCTTGCTGAATGCACTACCACAAATGCCACCAAACTTTCATTAAAAATAACAACAAAAACCTTTCAATGCTCAGATAAGTTTGTGGTTCAAACATAATAAAGAGTCTAAAGATTTAGAAGGATTTAAAAGAAATACTTCTAGACAAGACCACATTCATACCACAATGTTAAACAAAACTCTAATATAAACTGATTAACAAGAGGAAAAAAATAGATGTTCATTAGAAAAGAGACCAAACAAGAGTCTAATAAAGTCATGTGATTGCTACCCAGAGACCAGTTCAAGGTGACAGACTAAACACATTTACTTTTTATTCTTTCCCAAATCCCATTTGAAAATATTTTTTAAAGACATTTTTTAAAGAATAAACCCCTAACAGCACTGGAAACAAGAAAAAGTACAATCAGTAGAGCAGAAATTTTGAGGAAATAAAAAGCAGATGGGATCAGCTTGAAGGAATACGGCAGAGAAAACTGCATTATTCACTAGGTGCAGGTAAAATGGCTGTGAAGACAGCCATCTTAAGGACTCCTCAGGGAGCTGGAAGTTCTGAGTTTATACATGTGGGGGGCAGAGTAAATGATGAGATTATGAAAATAATAAAGAAATGCCTACAGAACAGCTGAGGTAGCTGTGTCCCTTCTATCTACGCAAAGCTTTGGCTGCGGGTTTTGCTTCCAGAGGATCTAACTGGGTAGAGCTCCTAGCATAGGGCAAGAAGCAGAAGTACAGCTGAGTCTGAGGGAACTCTAGACATCCACAGGGGAAGGACACACACACACGGAGCAACTTCAGCACCCAGACGTCTGTTGCACATGCAATCCTGGGGCCTCCCAGCCTACACAGCTGCTCCCAGCTAACGTACGCTGAAAGAAAGCATGTCGACGCACACAAAAATTTTTTAATTCTAAAAGAAATGCTATGTGCCTATAAACATAAATATCCACAGTTCCAGAAGAAGTAGTAATCCCAGATTGGATAAATTACACTATAAGATAAAGTAAGCACAGGGTGAGGGAAATGTATGTCCCCAAAGAGGCACTGGGCCCAGACTATTTTATGGGTGGATCTGTCTCAATAAAACCAGCCATCTCTATTATTTTAAATTGTCCCTAGACATTAAAATCCCTCCTCCTCCTCCTCCTCCTCCTCCTCCTCCTCCTCCTCTTAACTCATTCTGCGAGACTAGCATAAATACCTATACGCTTACCAAATGCTACTAGCTGGGTTCTATGGGCCATAGATAGCATATTTTTTAATGCTGAATACAAATATTATGAGACCCAACATATATTCTACTACCACAGTCTCTGCTTCTCTGTGAATCTCATCTACTCCACTTATTTTTTTAAACAAATTTGGCTCCTCGAGGCATTTGAGTTTATAATTCTTATCATAAGCCAATTTTACTTGGAAATATAGATTTTTTAATTCTTATTAAAATATTAGCAAATCAAATCTAGCATAGTGTAAAAAACTAAATCACTATAACTAAATAGGGCTTATACAAGTAGTTTATCATTAGAAAATTAATTCACAGAATTCACTATATTAACATATTAAAGAATCATATGAGGAATAAACACACACACAAATATTTTACATCCCTTCCTGATTCTTTTGTAAGTATTAGTAAGCTAAGAATAGAAGGAAAGTTCCTTAATTTGATAAAGAGAATGTATCTGAAACAAAGCAAATGCCATTCCTGAGAATAAAATAAAAATAATTAAGAAAAAGACAAATCATCACTATTATTCAAAATTGTTCTGGAGTTCCTAGATAATGCTATAAGAAAAAAGCAAACAAAATATAAATATTAGACAAGGCTTTGAATTGATACCTGTCAACAAAGTGTGTTTGCAAGCCCAGTGCCTTTGATGGATGGAGCTTTCATCTGTCTGGCATCAATCAATCAATCTGTAACCTTAAATACATTGAGAATGTTGGGGAGACTAAAGGTGAAACTCACTGGTTTTATTTTTCATATGAATACTAGGAGTTTTTTTTAAATGTTGTTAATAAGTGCAATTTGAAAAAGTGAATTAAATGCAAACTATTGCCAAAAAACAAACAAACAAACAAACAAACAAAATCAGTCTCTACCCTGGAAATATTCCATCCTAAGGTAGGCAGCACAACTGCTATATATGCTCATCCTTAGGTTTTTAAAACTTGTGGAACCAGGGACTATATACATTAGATTCTTTTCTATTATAGAGCCCAAATAAGGAAAATTTTTAAAAATGAATATAATTAAACAGCATTTAAGTAATCTAGAAGACAGGAAACAGTGGATATTTTCTAACTCCTAGAGTGCTAAGTACAAGTGGAATGAACTGGCCAAGTCCGGAAAGAGCTCACTGGAGAGGTGAGTCAGAGACGGTGACAGAAAGATGAGGGTGTGTTTCTGAAGAGGAATTGGGAGAGGGTGTTCTGGTCCGAGTGAGCCGCAGATGCGAAGGCGCTGATGGGAGGAAAGGGAGAAACTAAAGAGCACTTGCTTGAGAGTATGAAATATATTTGACTAAACTCAGAAAGCGCGAGGCTCAAAGGTAGGGCCTTATCAATAAAAACTAATCTATACAGAGTAGTAGGATCTCAATTTGTAATGCTGATGAAGAGATAAGACAATGGGGATTTTAGCGTCATGTAGTTCAAGGCGGGAGACAGTGACTTGATCCCTGCAGGATCCTGGACTAGGAATGCATGTACAAGCTAACTACGCCATGATTTTACGAATGTAGAATTGGCTCTGGATAAGATAGGTGGGTTGGGGTGAAGTTATTCATGTGAAACCTTAAGTTAGTTCCTACCAGACATCAAATGTAAGGAAAATAAGTTTTCTGGGGAAACAGACCACAGTCCAAAAATAAAAAAGTGAACAATCTCCAAGGAATAAAATAGGTAAGGGCTCAATGTAAAAGAGCTTAAAATGTTGTTATAACCAATATATAAAACTTAATGTCCTTTAGGCAGAATTTTTTGGTCTTACATGGACAGAAATCACAAAACTATAGCATCAATAAACTTTACCTGTGGTGACTAACATCGACATAGGATCACTAAAATGATAAATAATGACACATAACCACATGCTTGAGACTCACCTACATCAGCATTTCCTAATATTACTTAACCACAGAACCCTTTAGGAATTACAAAAGTTGACGACACACCAACCTAGAAGGTATTACACATACTTGGTTAAAAGGGGACAGCAAAATATAAGTGCTTCAGGAAAATATCAAACACTGAATTCATGTTTGAGAATAAAAATTAATAAAATCACAAATTAAATAGGGAAATATTATTTTATTTTAGAATCAAATATTTAGAAGTGAATGTTATGTCTATAACTTACTTTAAAAAACTTCTACAGAACTAAATGCATTTATGAAGCACATAAAGTGAACTGTGAATATATTTTTTTTAATCACTCAAATCCAAAGGGCAAGTTGAAGCAGATCTGTGGAACCTGGAGTATAGTGGTGTCTGCTAAATCATGCTGCCATTTAAAACACAGAGTACAATGTCATGGGCCGAATCGTGCCCCCCATAAAATTCTTATGTCTACCTCAGAATATAACTGTATTTGGAAATAGGGCCTTTAAAGATGTAATTAAAGCAAAATGAGATCACATTTTGGGCCCTCTCCACCACCACCAGTGTCCTTATAAGACGATTATGGCATACACTCACACAGAAGGAAGACCATGTAAGTGGGATATAAACCTAAAAGCAACAAATGAACAGGACAAACAAGCAGAGACTCATGGACATGCACAATAGACTAATGGTTACCAGAGGGTTATGGGGTAGGGAGGAGGGGGAGTTAGGGTAAAAAAAAAAGGGGTCAAATATGTGGTGACAGAAAGAAATCTAACTGTGGGCAGTGAACACAATGCGATATATATATATATGCTTTATTGCTAAATTGTACATCTGAAAATTATTGGATTCATTAACCAATGCACCATAATAAAATTAAATTAAAAAAAGAAGAAAGACCATGTGAAGACACAGCAGAAAGGCTGCCATCTGCAAGGCAAGGATAGAGACCTCAGAAGAAACTGAACCTGCTCACACCTTAATCTATGACTTCTTTGTTCCAGAATTGTGAGGAAATGCGCTTCTGTTGTATGAACCAACCAGTCAGTGGTATTTTGTTATGGTAGCTCTAGCAAACGAATACAGATGTAGCCCCAAATATATTCAAATCAGAAAGCTATAAACAAGGGTCCTTGAGATGCTGTCTGATCTATTCATCGTCCTTTAGGCAAAGCCACCTCTAAGTCTTCCAGTCGAGGGATGAAGAGAGTGCCTGGGAAGAATGCCTGATGTGCACGGATGACAGTTGTTAGAGATGGCACATCGAGACTAGAATTCTGAAATCTAAATTCTAAATTCTTTACAGCATGAAACTCATCAACCAGTTCTGGACATCTATTTCAGAGCAGTAGTCTTAAAGCCTCGGTTGACAAACTAAAATGAAAAAATAATTGTAAGGCTTTGCTAAAGAACACACTCTGCATTAACATGACTTAAATTTAATTGACAGATTTACATGAAAAGCTAGAAGTTTCAGTGTCTCTTTAACTTAAAATTCAGATAAGGTAATGAAAAACATTTTTGTATTTTAAAAACACAGATTAGAAATTTCTTTAAAAGCCTGCCCTTTAAAATTTACCTTGCTCACCTCTGCACAAAAATATAAGTAGAATTGTTTCCCAATGAAAATTCCTTTTCTAAAAGTTACCACGTCTTAAAAAGAAGCTAATGTAGCACATTTTAATTGAAGATGGCATTGATTTTTCTTCTACATATTACGAAAATAAATTTAGCAAAAAGACTTATACTCACCACTTAACAATGTTTCTGCGGGACTTTTTGCACTGTTTCTAATTATTAAGTTATTTTGAATGTGTGTAAAGCAGAAAAGTTTGCCTAGAGGCTCGGCTTGACATCCTTAGAACAATATCCCCCTTATTGCCTATCTCCATGACCTGTTCCCACTCATCATTCCCTTTGACCCCTCTTGACCACCCATTCATTCCTGAAACGCTCTTCTTTCTTCATGTCACGGACATTGCCCTCCCTGGTTCTTTCTGGGCTGCTGCTCTCTGTTTGACAAGCTCCTAGTTGTTGCTTATCCTAACTGAATGCTTTGTACAAGGCTCATCCTGGTTTATTTGCCCTTTTCGTTTTCATATTCAGTCCCCAAATGAAATACATTCAACTCATGACTTCAGTTACCTGATTATTACACTCTTACATTTCAAGCCCTCGGCTAGACCCCGGCCTAGAGATCCATATGCCCTTAGATATTAGTCATATCCACTTGAATTTTTCAAACTTTTAAAAAATTGAATTCCTCTTCTTCCCACATAAGCCCTTCTAGCCTCTCAAACAAAGCTTCTCTTTCCAGGTACATTAATAGATTTGATGTCAATCTTCACCTGGCCACTTTGCTTATGCACTGTTTATGATGCCTTCGGTGCAGTACCATCAGAGTTCAGTAGTTCTGACAGACTGTGGGGTCCACAAACTCAACATATTTACTAGACAGCCCTTCAGAGAAAATATTTCCCAACCCTCTATCTAGCAGATAGGTCTATCCTAACACTGAGTGGGTTGTTTTTAAGCTGTCTGCATATCTTTACCCTCATTAGATTCTAGGTTTCTTTAGAATAGAATCATGTCTTCTTCATTGCTGGCTTTTTAAATCTCTATTCCTAGCACAGACCCTCTACATAGTATTTACTCTATAAATATTGGTGAACTGCTTTGAACTAACTCTAGGAAATTTTAGAGCTGTTTTTTGACTCTTCCAATTTCATACCCTAGATCAAATCTCTACCCCCGCCCTACCAACAACAACAACAACAAAAAAATTGTGGTTGCATTAGATTGTTTGCAATAATTCCCTCTATTTTTTTCCCATGCCTTTGGTCAGTCTTCCCAAATACTGACTCTGAACTTGCCCATGATACTTGCTTTGGCCAATGGGGAAACAGCAAATATGATGTAAGTGGGTACTTGAAGGGTACTTGGTCACTTGGACTTGCTATGCTTGGAACCCTGATACCACCAGATGAATAAGCCAGGCTAACCTGCTGGATGATGACCCATGACCAGCCCTGATAACCCTTTACTCCAACCAAGAGCCAGGTAAGTGAGTAAAGCCATCAAATGCTAGCTGACTGAAGGTACATGAGACAACTCTGCCGCATAAATAAGCCCAGCCAACACCAGCAAAAGAACCACCCACATGAGCACAGCCCAAATTGCTGACCAACAAAATCATGAGCTGTTTAACAAACCATTTTGTTTTAAGCCAATATGTCACTTTTAGGGGGATGGGGGGGGGTTGTCTATGGCATAAACAAGCTGCTACGCTGGTCTTCATTTTTAATGTCTCTAAGATTTGCACCTTAAACTTTACCCCCGAGCCACCAACACAGTGTCCACCAGCACTTTATTCTCTTCTCTCATGCTTTATACTAAGATAACACACCAATCTGTCTTCTTGATCCTAGTGTCTATTCATATATATAAAACATTCTGCCAAATTAATCTTCCTCAAACTTTTCATTCACCATATCCTGATTAATGAGAAAAAGGGCATCATATTTCCTAAATACAAAGTCCACTTGATATTCTAAATTTTGATCCTAAAACCATTTTAAGCTCCATGAGAAATGAATCATAGAATAATAGACAATACAATTTAACAAATTCCTCTTACAGATGAGGAAATTGTCTGTCCTACACTTGTCCCACCACTAGAATCACAGCTCGAGCAGATATTTGCCTCTGGATGAATCCTACCTTGAGTCTCACCGATATCTGATTTAGATGATATTTAATTGAGACTTTGGACCTTAGACTTTAGAGTTCATACTGAAATGAGTTAAGACTTTGGGGGCTGTTGGGATGGAATTAATGTATTTTGCATGTGAGGTCATGAATTTAGGGGAGGCGGGAGTGGAATGTTATATAATGAATGTGTCCCCCAAATTCACATGTTGAAGCCCTGTGATATTGAGACTTATAAGATATGTATATTTGGCCATTCGGATGACTAAAATATGTCTTATATATTTGATCTTCATCGCTTTCTCTCATACTCTGTCATTCTTTCCCTGTGGCATGTGAAGAACCAGCAGAGAGGCAGCCATCGGAGCCAGGAAGAGAGCTCTCACCTGAGCGTGCTGGCACCCTGACCTTGTACTGCCAGCCTCCAGAACTGGGCAAGGGCAACTTTCTGTTTAAACCACCCAGTCTGTGGTGTTTAACTATGGCAGCCTGAGCTAAGCCAATGTGTCAACATCCACGAGGCAGGAGTCACTTGCATCTCTACCATTCAAAATTAATTTTTATTTCTAGGGACAAGAACAACTTGCATTGCTATCAGTTTTCTGCAAGTTACAGAGTTGTAAAATAGCCAAAGATGATGAAAAGCACAGATAATGCAGAAAACTGTGCCAGACAGGATACCTCGTAATCCTTCCTGTCAAATTCAAACTCATAGGTTTCTCTGATATATCTAAACAAGCCCATACTTCTCCTGCTCTGAAATTGTTCCATGGAAGACTTGCTGTCACTTCTTTTGATTAAGTCTCCTTTATTCAAGTATAGGTTTTTTTATTATTGTTTGTCTTTTATTATAAGTGTAACCCATGGTTCCCAAGCCCATACCAGCCTAAAGGAAACTTCAGAAGTCAGAGCCACAATATCGTCATAGAACTCATCTTGGCCTCTAGCCCTCCTGAGCAAATAAACTCCAGAACTCTCAGGCCCCTCCTATGGTGTGAAAGGATGCTGGCCGCTCTGCTATGGATGAGTGGTCTCGTCATGGCCATGTCAAGGCATCAGATCCCCTTCCAGCTCTTACCTTTGGCTCCCTGGATGCCACCGATCTCCCTGGCCTCAGTCACTACTGCTGCGATTAAGCTGCTCGTGTTGTCATGCGAAGCTGTTTATTCTGCTCCACCAGTCACCTCACTGACAAACAAGGAAGAAACAAATGATAAGGGAAAGAGCTACCATTTATTCAGCTCCTATTATGTGCCAAGACTTTAGGAACTTTTCACTTTTTTGTCATTTTTGTTTGTGCTTGGTAGTTAAAAGTAAGTTCTATCTCCCTCAAAAGAATATCTAAAATATAAGATCACTTTTATATGCCCCCAAATAATTACATTTAATAAAATTAATAATTTCTTAATAGTATCTAATACCTAGTCCAAATCCAAAATTTTCCAGTTATCAAAAAAATGTTCCTTTACAGCTGGATTATACAAACCATGATCCAATTCAGGACAGTGCAACTGGTTGTCATACCCCTTTGTTTCTTTTAATCTAGAAAAAATACCCATTTTTTCATTGATTGACCTGTTGAAGAGACAAGGCTAGTTCTCCTGTAAAATGCCATACTTTCTGGCTTTATTTGCTTTCTCATGGTATTTGCTTAACTTGTGTGTTTCTCTCCTATCTTTCCTGGAAACTGGAATAACTATGGTCTTGATTCAAGTTGAACATTTTTGGCCAGATGGACTATATCATCAGAGGACACTTAATATCTGCTTGCCCAATCATTAGTGATGCTAAGATTGACTGATTTTTTGAAGTTTACAAAGCACTGGGCTACATTATGCCTTAAGTTTGTTTCAATGACTTAACCTGAAGTCTTGACCACTAAAATGCTTCAAAATCCTCAGCAACCCATCTACAAATTAACGTTTTGGAATACTTCCTTTTGAAAACAAAACTGCCTATAGTGAATTTTATTATTTTTTCATTTTATTTATGTTTTATTAAGTTTATTGGGGTAACATTGGTTAATACAATTATATAATTTTCAGGTGTACATTATAGTTTGACATCTATATATTCTACTGTGTGACTACCACCCAAAGTCCAGTTTCCTTCAGCTACTATATATCTGATCCCCTTTACCCACTTCACTCTCCCCTTAACCCTCTATATTTGACCCCCTTTACCTGTCTACCTCTCCCTTCCTTCCCCACCCTCTACCCTCTGGTAACCACTAGTCCAATGTCCATGTCCCTAAGTCTCTGTTTATCCTGTTTATGTGTTGCTTTTAGGTTTATATCCACATATAAGTGATAGCATGTGATTTTCAACTTTTTCTGTCTGGCTCATTCGTTTAGCATGATTATCTCAAGGTCCATCCCTGCTGTCGCAAATGGCAGGATTTCACCTCTTCTTATGGCTGAGTAATATTCCATTGCATATATGTGTGACAGCTTCTTTAGCCAGTTATCTGTCATAGGACACTTTGGTTGCTTCCATGTCCTGGCTACCGTGAATAATGCTGCTATGAACATTGGTGTGCAACTATCTTTTTGGATATGGGTTTTTAAGTCTTTGGGGTAAATACCCAGCAGTGGGATTACTGGATCATATGGTAGACCAATTCTTAGCTTTCTGAGGAAACTTCATACTGTTTATCATAGTGGTTATACAAATTTGCATTCCCACCAGCAGTGTATAAAGGTTTCTTTTCCTCTGCATCCTCTCCAAAATTTGTTAGTACTTGTCCTGTTGATTATACCTATTCTAACAGGTGTGAGATGGTATCTCATTGTGGTTTTGATTTGCATTTCCTAATAGCTAGCAATGTTGAGCATTTTTTCATATGTTTGTTGGTCATTTGTATGTCCTCTAGGGAAAAGTGTCTGTTCAGGTCCTCTGCCCATTTTTTGACTGGATTTTTTTTGTTGTTATTGAACTGTATGAGTTCTTTGTATATTTTAGATATTAGGCCCTTATTGGAGGCATCATTTGCAAATATATTTTCCCATTGAGATGGTTGTCTCTTTACCTTGTTGACAATTTCTTTTGCTGAGCAGAAGCTTTTTAGTTTGATGTCGTCCCATTTATTTATTTTTGCTTTTACTTCCCTTTGAGGAAAGTGAATTTTAATTAAAAATGGACCTTCGACTCACAGGTTGGCTTTTTCTCCTCCAGGCCAGTGATGGTCCCTGACAGTGGGGAGTCTCGGCCACAGCACCGCCCAGTGCGAAGGCTGCAGTTACAGGTTCGAAGGCTGCAGTTACAGGTTTGGGGCTCTGATGTGGATTTCCAGTTTCTCCACCTTTTCTCTCACAACCAGCCTTCTAGCCGTTCTTTACCTTTGTGGTTCTTCTCTGAACTGATCATGTTTTATTTCCTTCAAGGAGCGGTAAAGTGAATTCCTAACAAATACTAAAATTCAGATCCTTTGCTGAATTTCAAGTTTGGAGATATTAGGGATTAGCAATTGTGAAATGGATTTGCAAGTTTCATAGGCACAATTACCCTGAGGACATGTGAAAAGTTGGCTTTTAAAAGTGCTATACTGAATAAGCCTTTGTTCAGGAAATCAATAATGACAACATAATGCTGGGAAAAGTCACTATAACTGCCATTACAGTAACATTCCACTTAATGAGCTGCTCGAACCAGAGGTCAGGTGTGATTTAAAAAGTATCCCTGAAACCCTAAGACCTGAAAATCTGCATCCTGCCTGCCTTCCAAGGAAAAGAAATAACCTTTGAAAGTCAAGTTGAGGAACTTACTTAATCAAATATATTAATTATATGTTCATTAACAGTACAAAGCAGGGAATACAGAGGTGGGGCAAGTACATAAGGCCTTAGCTAGGGGGAGAGGGTTACTGGAGATTGTAAATTTGCATGAAACCTGGTTTAAATCCACTCAGATCATTTCTCCCAACATAAAGCAGAGAAGATGAGAACACAAATCTCCAAAACTAAAGAAAGCCTATGTTGCTCTCACCTGGAATAAGGCAAACCCAAATCTTTTACAAAGGCAGATCTGGGCCAGCAATCCACATAAATACATTTACTTAAAGTTGAAGATCTTTCTTTGAAGAGGCAGTAAATTCATTTTACGAACTTCTATGGCAGGTCAACAGGTAATATTATAAGTAGGCAAATTTCATCTTAATGTCAGGATTATTTTCATTGTGGCAAAATACACATGAAGTTATCATTTCAACCATTTTGCAGGGTGCGGGTGTGGTGTTAAGCACGTTTGCAGTGTTGTGCACCCACCACCATCTGTCTCCTGAACTTCTTCATCATCCCAAACCGAAACTGGGAAACACATTAAACAGTAAATCCTCCCTCTCCCCAGCCCATTGTAATCGCCATGCCACTTTTTGTCTGTATGATTTTGACTATTCCTCTAATACCTCATATAAGCAAAATCATAAATATATGTCCTTTTGCATCTGGCTTATTTCGCTTAGCAATAATGTCTTCAAGTTTCATCTAACGTGTCAGAATTTCACTCCTTTTTATGGTTCAATAGTACTTCATTATATGTACATGTACCACATTTCATATATCCATTCATCTATAGGTGGACAATGGGTTATTTTCATCTTTTGGCTCTAGTGAATATGCTGGTATGAACATGCATGGACAAATTATCTTTCCAAGTCCCTGCTTTCAGTTATTTGGGTTATAGACCCAGAAGTGGAATTGCTGGATCATATAGTCATTTTGTTTCTAATTTTTTGAGATATCGCCATACTGTTTCCCACAGCTACTACGCTATTTTACATCCCCTCCAACTGTGCAAATGAGTTTCAATTTCTCCACATCCTTGTCATGTGCAAATGAGTTTCAATTTCTCCACATCCTTGTCAACACTTGTTGTTTTCTGCTTTTTGATAAAAGCCATCCTAATGGGTGTGAGGGAAGAGTTTTTAATAACTAAACCTGTCCCAAAAGATAGGGCAGATGGATGTGCTCTACCAAAGACTGGATAGACTGACATGTTCATTTGTGCAAGTTGTGTACTGTCCAAGTATGTCTGACCACAGGGTAAGGACTGAAATTCAGCACACATTTCACATGCAAGGTGGTGACCTGGTGTACAGAAGCCTCTTCTGAAAGGAAGCAATAACTTTTTCTTCCCTGAAAATACTGTCAGCTTCCCATTCCATCCATATGACTGAAGAGGTTTTTTTTGGTTTTTTTTTTTTAATGCAAACCAAGGCACACTTATTAAAGCTATTCGTTACCCTGGCTGGCTGACTTTTCATCATGGAGATGCTGTAGATAGAATGTATTAATGATAATATCTAGTCTAATTGGACTAGGTGACTATTAAGGCCCCTTTCAATGGTCATATTTTCTGGCTCTCTTTGATGGTTTTACAAATCCCCCCCCACAACACACACATACACATGCGCATGCACACGCCCAATTCTTTGACACTCCACGCATTGACAGGTGGAGTCTACATCCTCTCACCTTGAATCTGGGATCTGTGACTGCTTGACTATCTAAATCTGCAAAAGTGGCACTGTACCAGTTTCCAGGCCCAGACCGTAAGAAACTGGCAGCTCCTACTTCCTGTCTCTCGGGACAACCCAACTTGGAACTCAGCCACCACGTTGTGAGAAAACCTAAACCACTTTGTAGAGAGACACACATGGTGAAAAACCAACACTCATCACCAAGTAAGTGAACTATTTTGGAAGTGGAGCCTCCAGCCCCAGCAAGGATGCACTATCTCAGCCAAGCCCCACCCAAAGTGCAGATGAATGAGTAAAAGACTGTAGTTATTTTAGGCCGGCTACTGTTTTAGGGTGATTTTCTTTAGCTACAATAGATAAACAGAACAGTCAGAAACATACTGTGACTAGTGCAACAAACTCACATTTCCGCAATATGCCTCACGCCGGGAGTGCCCTGAAGGACTACAAGGCAGGGCCTTCTCTGAGAAGCCCTCTACTTATTCTCATATGTCACAGGCAATGGCCTTTGTCCTTCGTCTCCTCTCCATTTCTACAATTTTGGACAAAATCTCTATCATATAAAGATGCTGAGACCACCTTCAGTAGTGACCGCACCCTCATTGTCTGGATTTCTTGAAATCACAGTCACACTCTGGCCCCTTCCACAGACTCTCAAGGGTTCCTGCTTTGCCCTGGACTAGTGGTATGGGGCCTGGAGGTGCTAGCTTCAAGGGACAAGATAAAATCAAAAAGTACTTGACCCAGTAAACTGTCCATGTTGGCTTTTTAACTTGCTCTGAGCGTGAGAGGGAGCATACAAGCCAAGCAAAAGGCAGGCAACGCAGAGGACGCTGGCTCTGTCTGCAGTGGCTCGGGTCCCAGATCAAATCTGCCGGCACTTCCTGGGGAGGGAATGGGTTTCTCTGAAAGTCCTTCCTCGGTTCGCAGGCTTGTCTGTTAAACCACCCTCCTTCTTCGATTCCGCCCTACCACCTCCCAACTCCCCCCCCACCCGCCATCTCTCCCCATCCCCGGCCCCCCCACACACACACCTCCCCGCCCCCGCTTCTATTTCAGGAAGGAAATAGTTAAAAAGACTCCTGCTCTTCAGGGCCTGGGAGGGGGCGGCAGCTTTGAGCTTTTTAGGGGCTGTCTCCGAGGAGCGCTGGAAAGTTAGGACGTTCTTGCTCTCTTGGAGTAGAGCAGCAAAGGTCTGGGAGCATCTGGAGGAAAGGAGAGGACAGACGGGAGGCGTGTTCTCTGGAGTTTTCTTTTCCTTGCGAGCCCTCGCGTGCGCGCTCCCGCACAGCATCCCTGTGGTCCGGCGATCGTAGACTGCAAGTGGAGAGGCTCCGTCCCGGCCGGTGGTCAGAGGCTGAGGGCTCGGAGAGACCTCCCTAGAGAATCCGTGCCCGGGACGTTTTCCCAAGCGAGGGCAGCTGTGCAGCCCGGGCCACCGCCGCGCCAAGCCCGGGACCCACGTCACCCACCCTCACCGGCTTCGCTTCCCCTCGCCCAGGCGCAGAGCGAGGACCTGGCGTCTGTCTGCGCCCGCTCTGCTCCACGGTTGGTGCAACTCTCTCTTCTCGGGGATCTGGGCGCGGGTGGGGGAGATGCCGCCTGGGCCCCTCGGCTGGGAGTAGGGGGAGGAGGCAGGATTGTCGCCCAGTGCCCTGAACCTTGGGCAACCCTCCGCACGGGCTGGCACCCACCTGCCTAGGGGCGCACCGCCGAGCAGGCGCCTTCCTGGCGGGGTGCGCTTCAGAAGTGTTTGGGGAACTGATCCAAAGCCCCTCAGCCTCCCCAGGTGGGATTCGGATTTTTGGTCAAAGGAAAACCCATTTTCCCCAGGCATGCAAGAACGTTAGGAAACATTACATCCTAGTGTTAATTCTGGCTCGAAAGCCTCCTTGTACACTGTGCCCCGCAGCCTTTCCTTACTCACTTGCTTGCCCTCCCCATACACACTGGGTAGCCCAGGGCACTCGTTGTGAGGGCCGATGTTTTGGGACACCCCCAGCGCAGCTAGTTTGGAAACCTGCCTGTGGAGGTCTGGGCTGGGTTCCGTGCTGTCCTTTAAAGGGCACTTGTTGCCTTTCACGTGCAGAAAACAAGGGCTGTTTCTAGAAAATCAGCCTCTGTTTACACGACGCTAATGGTATTCCGGGTAGAGTTGGCGGCGGAGGAGGGGGGGGGCGGTGGGAGGCATATTAAAGTCAAACGTCAGTAAGGAGAGTTCCTACCCAGCGAGCAAAACCTACAGAATACTTGTAAAAAGTTATGAGATTTTTTTTTCTCCTCTTGTAGAAGTTTATAGCTACGCCTCCTGTTTTTTAAGTGTTAACTCATTGTGAAACACCTTGGCAGTCATTCCATGTAAACTATCTGCTCTAAACTTCTGCCGTTTGGGTAAGGTTGGAATTTCCAAATTAGTAATTACAGGTGAACTTTCATCTGGAGAGTCTGAGATAGTAAATGGTTCAAGTATAGGCATAAGAGTCAGTCTTCTTCCTTAATAATAGCTTTTGAACTTCAGCAAATTCTTAGACCCCAAACAGAAGAATGCTGAATCTGTAAACCATGTTCTTCAGGTCTGAACCTGAGATGCTTCACTAGAGCTATGACTGATTATGACTGATGGTTCCAAGCACAGCATGACTTGGACCCATGGAAATGAGCTACAGACTCATCCTGGGAGAAACATGCATTTGAGAGCCTTCTTTTGTGTGGTTTTGAATTTTTCACCCAACGATAATATGGTATTCACATGCCTTTGCCAAGTATCCCTCAGCTCTGCAACTTAATACCTGTCGAGAGCTGATGGCGATATCATCAGAAATCATTTCTGTGGTGGTGTCACTGTTGGAGGAGGAATGGAAGCGTTTTAATGGTAGCTTGCTCATCCTCTGATAAGAACCCACAGCCTTGGCCTCCTTAGCTCCTGCTGTAATCAGCTGACCAAGCAGACCAGCCAGCTAATGTTCAAACACTAGAGGTACCTTCCGTGGGTGGTGAAATACTTACGATAGCCAGGTCAGGTCACTAAATATCCTCCTAGCCGACTCTAATGGGCAAAGAGCCATTCCATTTCTTGAAAAAGCCTTCTCTCTTATTTTTAAGAGAACTATTACTGGAGATTCCATTACAATACGGAAACTGGGAGGCTTTAGTCATTACAAGGTATTGAAGGATTTCTTTTCTGGAGAGGAGATGACAGTATGCTTTGTTCATAGAGCCCTGGTCTCCACCAAAAAATGAAAACATTGGCATGTTGTAGGTCTATCAATATTCTGTCAGATACTCACTCCAAAGTGTAAGAAGCAGGGGAAAACCTGCAAACTACTTATATTAAGTCCAGGCAAAACCGACATGTACATAGTATGCTCCTACTTTAGAAGAATTGTTATTTTTTTCATTTATTTTTATCATATTTGATGGAGTTAAGTCCTACAAGAAAAGTAAAGTGAGGCATTATACCGGCCCTGCCACTTCTTGGCCATGAAAACTGTACTAAACTTCAAGAGTAGGTTTTTCATGAGTAAAATAGGGATTTTGCCCCGCCTACCTAGAGTTGTAAAGCTCAAGCAGGATGACAGATACATACATGATGATGACTACGTACATAAAATGTGATTATTTCAGATTCCTGGGGAAACCTCTGGAGAAAGCTGAAGTGTATGGCATTTGTGCCTCATATCTACTTTAGACCTTGTATACAACTTGAATCAATCTCATTTTATCCACATAGTGACTAAACCTAAGCTTTATTGATTTCCTAAATAATTGTCAAAATCTCCTTCATTTTGCCAACATCGTTTCTTTAAGAATTAAAGTAGAAACTAGACTTTATGGGCAAGAAAGACCACTTAATCTCTGCAAATGACTAAAACAAACAAACGGTCTTTTGAAAATGTCTAACAACTCTCCTGAGTCTATGGCTTCATTGAAACTCTGAAAACTTGGTTAAAACATTTTAAGTGCTAAGAAGGCATGAGAATGAGAAACAGTGTTGCCTAGTGGTTAAGAGTTCAGGTTCAGAGTCAGACTAAACTTCCTTAGAAGTACAGCACTGTTACTCACTACCTGTGGCTTTGACAAGTTACTTGACCTTCCTGAGCCTCTGTTTCCCTCTGTTTATAATAGAACTCTGTGCTTCACAAGGTCATGGTATGGATTAGATGGCATCACACATGTGGAGTGCTCAGCACTGTAACTGGGCATAATAAATGTAGCTATGTGGGATGTTTGAGAGAGAGCGCAAGGTAGACATCCTGTGGACACCCAAATGGTGTGCTTGCCCTAGGGAACCCCATTCCTCCCAGTTTTACTCGTTGGCAAACATCGTGATTCTAGCTTATGAGGAATGGCAAAGCCAAAAACTCCTCTCAGAAGATATAGGTTGTACACATTAACATCAAAGTTGTCAATAAAATAGTTCGTGTATTCGGTTATATCATTTTTAATTGAAACTAAGATTATTATATGTATTAATGGTATTAACCAGAGTTCTGGTTTTAAATTAACATCTTATAACACTTTAAATGGCTACTTATGCTGTATTTTTCCCTGTTTCATTGTTCACTGTGTGCAAAACAGCACACATTTTGGAATATTGGATTCTTAATTACAGAATTTGCTAATTTTATGCCTTAAAACTATGTAACTTTTACTCAGTATATAATGCCTTTTCTCTTTCATTAATAAATGAAATTTTGTATCTGAACTCTTGAAGATTTTTGTAATTCAGATTCTTATCAGCCTACATGTAGTAAAGAGAAAAAAAGTAACTTTTTATGTACTTCTTGAAGGAAAACTGACATATCCTCATCCATATTATAATCTAGACATAAATATAACTGTGGATACACATGAGAAGAGGGGCAGAGAGAGAGACACAGAGAAAGAGACAGGGATAGAGATAAGTTGCCCTAATAGACCTGGTCTTTTCTGGTTTTGTTCTTCCATGGGGTAAGCTGACATAGATATATCTTATCTCATTACCAAATACATCCTGCTTTTTAATTGAAGAAATAAATAATCAGTGACTACAATACTACTGGCAACTAGATTTTATAACCAGAATTGTTTTTTCTCTTTTCTTTTTCCAGGTGAAAAAAAAAAAAGTGAGGGTGTACAAGCAACGCAAAAAGAAACATTTCCTCAAGTTTGCATCACGATGGAAACCTTTTGCTTTAGTGTGTCTTTTTGGGTGGCACTGGTTGGATGTGTAATCAGTGATAATCCTGAGAGCTACAGCACAAATCTAAGCACCACGTGGAAGATTTCACCACTTTTCGCGGGACAGAGCTCAGCTTCTTGGTTACCACTCATCGACCCACTAATTTGGCCTTACCCAGCAATGGCTCAATGCACAACTATTGCCCACAGCAGACTAAGATTACTTCAGCTTTCAAATACATTAACACTGTGATATCTTGTACTATTTTCATCGTGGGAATGGTGGGGAATGCAACTCTGCTCAGGATCATTTACCAGAACAAGTGTATGAGGAATGGCCCCAACGCGCTGATAGCCAGCCTTGCCCTTGGAGACCTTATCTATGTGGTCATTGATCTTCCTATCAATGTATTTAAGGTAGGAAGTACCCACAAATATATTTGCAGGTTTGAACATATGTTCTGATTCCACAGTAAGAGAGTTACTGCAGACTTTTCTGACCTTCTGAATTTTAGTCTGTTTTTATTGAGAGCAGTTTCTGCTATCTTACCATTCTGTGACATTTTAAATTTTTATTATTTGTTAAATGTTACTTCTTTTCTAACTTAACTGTTAACCAAATAGTATTTCAAGGATGATTCTTCAAAGTCATAGTGTTTTATAAATCAATTCTCATGCCAGCCCTGAGCTTGCTGAGTAAATAGGTAATCTTGGGGAGATACCTTGAATTTGAATAGAGTACTTAAATTAAATATGTGTTCAATTTCAGTTACCTTCTTAACGCAGTGTTGTTCAGAGGCCAGATACCCACAGTATGGCTTGAAATGAGAAGCACCTATTTTATTTTGATTGTCTGGACTGATGATTGGAGCCAAAGGGCATGTTGGCTTTCCTTGCTTATCTGGGAGACTTAGAGATAATGTGGTCCAGGTGATAAGAGGCCAGTGTTGACCTCATGAACAGTATTACCAAGACCATTTAAATTAGGCGTCAGTTTACTGTTTCCTCCCTCATGTCTTCAGTGTCCATTTAGAAGTACTCACTGTGCACCTGCCTCAGAGCTGGGCAATAAGATCCAAAGACAAATTAGACAAAATCAGTGCCTAAATGGAAGAGGCAGACAACTAACCCACCACTACTGTGGTCACCTTGTTTTCAGGACTATTTAGTACCAAAACACACTAAAGCCAAAAGGAAGTAGATATTCCATATTTGGTCTAGTAGCTTTGAGAGGAAAATTGCTGTAAGACTTCAAATGAACTAAAATTCAAATGAAATTACATGATCTATGCCAGATATTATGGAATGTCTTTATTTTAAGCCCAGGAAAAGCACTTTCCTCCACCCTTAATTTTTTCTTCTATGTATTATCCATGGAAATGAACCTATTCTGAGCAACAATATTTTGAAATATGACTTTAAATGGCAAGTTTGTCGATTGAAGAAATGCTAAATTTTAAGTAGAACAGTAGTCTTCCAGTCCTCAATAGATAAACTTAAAGTGTGGCAAAATTATACTAGCATACCAGAAAAATCAGTGGTCTAGCAATAATGGTGAAAACAATGATTATACTTTTGAACAGTACAAATAAAAAACATTTCAAAATTACTCCAATACACTGTTTGCCAAATTGGAGGAACTTGACAACAAATAATAGCTTTAAAAAAATCATATATCTCTTTCACAGAATAGCATAAGTACACGTTTTCTATTTGAACTTAAAATGGGATTTTAGAACTGAACAATGATGCAAAATTGAACATATGTAAATAACTTAAAAGTTTAGAATATGCTACAGAACTTTAATTTTTTTCTTTAAAGGGTTACTTATTTCCTCTTTATGAAATATGTGTATTTGGCACCTGGCTTTCTCATAACATATTTCTTTAATAATATATTTGACAATGTTCATATGTTCAAAATTTGACTCTTCAGCAGTCATGGTGTGGAGTATTAAAAACTGATTATTCTTATACACATTTACCAACCCAGTAGGGCTCAGAGAATAATTAACCATCTCTGAATTAATAACTCCCATTTCACCATGTGCAAAGCAGCTTCTTAGCAAATCAATATCTGCAGCTTTGGGAAGAAGACTTGCTTATTGCTTTGAGTTGCTACCTGCCAATCAACAGACTAAACTTCATTCCTCCATAGCAACATTTTAAGTCAGATAATCTGGAATGTCTCCAAATTTTGAAAAAAAATTTTAAACACTTGTTTTATGTTCATAAAGTAATGGATAAAACTTAACACATTTTTATTTGACTATATGGTTCTTACCTCTTGGAAAGACAATAGAATTGGCCCTCCATATCCTTGGGTTCCACATTAGCGGATTCAACCAACTGCAGACTGAAAATAATCAGAAAAAAAAGTTATGTTGTTGCTGATGTGACTATGTAGTTAGGACCTATGATGGCTATCTCTGTACTGAAAATCTATGAACTTTTTCTTCTTATAATTTTCCTAAACAATACATTATAACAACTATTTACATAGCATTTACATTGTACTATGCATTATAAGTGACTTAGACATGATTCAAAATATGTGGGAGGATGTGCATAGGTTATATGAATATACTATGCTGTTTTATATAAAGGACGAGCATCCAAGGATTTTGGTATTGGCGGGCGTCCTAGAACCAATCCCCCACAGTACTGAGGGATGCTTGCACTTTATATACCTATTATAGTTCTAAATAATGTAGACAGCTTGGCTGTGGTGTTTTTACATCACAGGAGATTTATGTAACCAATATTACAGAAAGGAAAACTTTTGGGTTAAACAAAAATATTCTTTAGTCATTTCAATCTTTTTCCAGAGAAAAAGAGAAAAGCAGTGGAATGAGCTAAAAAGCCTCATACTATTTGGGAGTTATTTCTACTTCCTTCTCTCAGTCCTCTTCTCTAGGTTAGGAGACCATGAGATGTTGCTGCTTCTCTGACTTCTGCTCAGCATAGTCAAGAGACAGCCTTCCGAGCAAGTGAGCTCTAGGCCCTCATGCCATTCATTTCTCCACAGCTGCCTCCTGCTGTAACATTCTAAGGCTCTGTAGTCTCACGTGTCAGACCTGTGATTCCTCTACCGTGTCAATCTGCTCTGTATTTCAGGGCAAAGTAGCAGCTGTCTATCTCATTTACCATTATGTTTAGGTACCTATGAAATGAAAATAATGCATAGACTTGGAGAACAGTCTATTAAACGGACCCATGGAGCTTCTTTATGTCCCCCGCTATTAGAAGAATTAGGTTGAAAGAACAACAATGGAAAGTATCCACTGTGCTCTTCAAAGAAAGATGAGTTTTCAAATCACACAGGTCACTATGCCTGACAATTCTATCAGCTGCTGTTATACTCAGTTCTTGGGGTCTCCGGGCAGAGAACATTGCATGGAGTCATATCAGAGTCAGCATAAATGGAAGTAAACAGTGTGAAGATTGTGTCTTTGGGTGAGGCAGACTTGACTACCCTGCAGTACTGTGACTAGTGATAAAGTGTTCTTTCTATTCACATTTTATCCCTTTTCCCTCACTTTGGAAGAGATTGTCCTGAAAATGTTTCATATATGAATGTGATGTAAAATACAACTGAAAAGCAATGCCGCAAAAGTATCAGGCAGGTGGGCTCTTTCTGATCTGTCATTTCCCCGTTTGGCTAGTATTTGGGTGGCTCTGCATGGTCTCTGTGCATGGAAGAGGTGGTCGCTCTATACAATTTCCAAAAGTTTCCAAAAAATCTCCATATCTTCAAGGCTTCTTCCCTCCAGCCGATACTGGATCTTGCTTCTACTGTCACTGCTCAGGAACACCCAGGAGCTCTCATGTTTATAGTCAAGGCCCTCTCCATTCTCGCCATACTTTACAAGCCCTACTACTTACCTACTTCCCAAAACGTATGCTCAGCTCTTGTCAGAATGTCAACACTACCTAAGGAACTTTCCGTGCCCTAAATCAGTGGTCCCCAACCTTTTTGGCACCAGGGACCAGCGCTCCTATGAAAATTGAATGCTTGATGATCTGAGGCGGAGCTGAGGTAGTGATGCTACTGCTGGGAGCGGCTGCAAATACAGATAAAACTTGACCCGCTCTCACCCACTGCTCACCTCCTGCTGTGTGGCCCGGTTCCGAACAGGCCATGGGCCTGTACCAGTCGAGGCCCAGGGGTTGGGGACCCTCACCTTAAATAACTTTCTTAGAGAGGCTGATATAGTCACCAAATTGCTGCTTCTGAGACATTACAAATCCTAATTGAAAAATGAGTTAGGTATGGAATTACATGTGTTGCATTAATAAAAAAATAACCAAAAAGTAGAGAGAAATTCTTGCTTACACTCGCATATACACAGACACATTTTATTACCTAGTGATAAAATCAGACATTCTAAGACAATAATACATAAAGCAGAAGGAAGCTAAGGAAGCAAATAAATGCCAGTTATCTTCATAAAAGAGCCTTGAAAATGACAATGTTGAAAAGCTATTAACTAAGATTGTCAAAGGATTACTCTATCTAAACTGTAATTGTTTTTTTTTTTTTTAAATCACTAATTTCAAAAGAAGGCTGAAAAGAACAGGAGGGATAAAGGGAAAGGAGTTAGTGGAGCCTTTCAAATATCCACATTTATAACTTAAACTGATGATGGATTCAGTTTATCAGGACATTACTTTATCTGATATCCAGATTTTTCAAGAAATGCAAAAACTTAGCCATGTAAGTTTGTATGTAAAATATTTTCATTCATTACAATGATATTTGTATTTCAGGACCAAAACCCCCAATTACTAAATGGCAAAATTGATTAGAATACGTATTTTAATAATTGTGTTCTTCCGTGATTTGTGAGATATTGTTTATGCCATGGAATACTGTCTATAGCAAGATGGGTTATAATTTCGAATAGAGTAGAAACCCTAAAACAGGGCTCGCACCGTGTGCTTTTAGGATAACAGCTCATTCATACGTGCACACTGTATTTCGGCCTGTTAAGCAGAAACAGAACTGTGAGGAAATACATGTGAGAGAAGAGCAGAGAGGATTGGAATGGTGGCCATGGGGAGAGGGGAGGAGTTGAGTCTGACGACTTGAACTAGAAATCTCTGAAATGCACAGCAGGAGTTGGAACCAGTGACATCACAGATAATTCTGTAGGTGAATAATGTCCCCATTTAACATGTGGAGTAAAGCAGATCCAGAAGAACAAGCTAAATAGCCAGTGACAGCTTCCAGTATCTGATTTTTGATTACTAATTGAGTTTACTCTAAGCAACCACCACTTGGGGACAACAATGAAAATAAACAAATACAATTTCTGTATGAAATGATCAGGAATGTTTTGCAATGGAAAGTCGAGGCTCCCAATATGGTGTTCTGGCAGAGGATCTGAGAAATGTGGAGACCAGAGATGTTCACAGAGAGCCAGTTATCTTCATATTCACAAAGCCTTTGACATCTTGTGCAACTGGGATGCATCCTGTCGGAGCTGCCATACAAAAGTTGTTTCTCAACACATCAAATCATCAAGGAGATTTTTGTCTCAAGAACAAATTGCCACAATTTATAGATTGTATGCCTCAAACACAGTAGTTGTTCAATAAATGCTTATTGATCTGATTTGTTTTCATGAGGGCCTTTACTGTTAAAATTAATTTCTAATCAGAGTTCTTTGAGACCTTCAAATTAAAATAATGGTAGTGATGATGATGATAATTCGTCAGGGAGATTCTTCATTAATGGACAAGGCACAGGGTATTTTTGGTGGTCTGCATGCTATTCCTCAAAGCTGATCAAATCACCCACCAAATTGCATGCGTAATAAGGGTATTTTTTCTTTTTTTAGTCATCATTAAGCAAATAAAAACAGACCTTTCTCATGCACTCCAGTAACAGTGCTATAATAACAACATTAGGTACAGAAACTGTATTGCCTGAATTCTGAAAGAGAAATTGTGTCCTTTGACCAAGATCTCTGTCCCTTGTTGGTACAACGCCTCCCAGCGACTTGTCCTCATAGATGGCTCTGACCCTGCCTCTTCCCCAGGCACCTCTTCACACTTTTCCTCTGCCTCCATCTACTCCAGCTAACCTGGCCCATTTGAGAACCCCAAGATGATTCTTCTACCTGGAATATTTCTCCCTCGTGCCTCTTCTGGCTTACTCCACTTATCCTTCAGATCTCAGCTTAAACATCTCTTTGTCTGGCAAGTATCCATGACCCAGATTGGGTTAGTGCCTTTCTTCTGTGTTCCCATGACACCCTCTATTAACCCTGTAAGAGCATTTAACACACACTCTATTGTATTTGCCAATTCACTTGCCTGTCTGTCCCACTAGACTGCAAGTTCCTTGAGGCAAGCTGCCATCATTCTCATTTATCATCGTATCTCCTGCACCCAGCACTGTGCCCAGCTTAAAAAATTTTGATGAATGAGTAAAATAAGAAAATGCACTACAGTTGCCTCTATAAGAAAGTTCTCCCATGTAGTTCTAGATTTAAAGGTAGACTTGCTTTTTGAATTAATTGGATTTCTACTTTTTTTCCTGCAAACCAGGAATGTCTTGGGGACCATCAATCTGCATGAAAGCAGAGTAGCGTGTGACAACATGATCATTTTCCCCCTTTGTCTTTACAGGTCAAGAGTTCTTTTCCTATGGGTCACGCGTTGTGTTGTTTAACTTCCTCTCTCTCTAGTACGTATGACCAAGTGAAAAGGGTTCTTTTCACGGTTTCTGTACAATATGCATTCTTTGAGCATAGCTGTAATTGTGGTTATGATTGAAGTATTAAACCTCTAAGTGATCTGGAATATCAAACGGACCATTTTTATCACAAAGATTACAGTTGTTCTTTAGCAAATAAGAAATAGATTGATTTTCTGACATAGTTAAGACATGGTCATTGCAAAGTTCATTATGCTAACTAGGTGATTTCAAAATATGTTATATATAAAATGACAGAGTGGCAAATTTATAACCCAATTCGCTGTTATAAGGAAGTTGCTGTCTGGAAAGTCTTCGGAAACCTCTCCAAGTCTATCTCCCCTTCTGACTTTTCGTTTCCTGTGTCTGGGAACCTCATTGCTTTCTCTCATGGGCATGAAAGTAATTATTTTCATGTGAGGTTATTCTGCTAAACCTCAGCATTTGGCTCACAGCACAGTTATCCCTATTTCTGATGGGGGATGGAAACCTTCCATAACTGCAAGATTATTCCCATGGCTGAGGAGGAGAGATGGTTTCATTAGGAAGGTGCTGAGGTGCAAAAAGCATAATTCCTGATGATGATCCTTCATCAAACAGATAGCTCATAAGAACTTGCCATATTCTAAATTTAACATAAAGTAGTAAGACATAAAAGTTTTTCTTCAAGAAAGGAATTTTCATATGGTACACAGTGCATGTGCGAATGTTATACTGATTTCAGCATTCTGATCAATAAAACCAGATGTTCTGGCTATTTTATGCTGAAATATTTCTATAGTGTCTTCATCTTATGCGTTGCCAGGATGTGCGTGTCATTTCTTTATTAGCATATTACAGAGTTAGTATGAAGAGTGTAAAACTAAAATGAAAGAGGATGGAGAATCAAGTTTACTGTCTCTGAAGTTGATTATAAGACTAGAGAGGTTAAGTAAGGAATGTTCTAAGAAATTCTGTCAAAATAAATAGGTAAACTGCCAGAAACTCTACAGTTGCTTTCCGAATCTACCATATTCTCCTAGGAATTAGAGTAACTGCTTTCTGTAGCTAAAATTTTATTTTAAATTAGGATTAGTTTTTCTTGGAAAAACTTTCCTATATTATAAAGTTGATAGTTGATATTACAGTCAATAATAGAAATGAATGTAAGTATCACTTGGTGTTAATTTTTGGTAGCCTTATTTTTAAATTTGACATTGAAAATTTTACAAAACCACATACTATAAAATTTTTATTTAAATTTGAAAAGTTTGAAGTCCCCAGTGTTCCTGGACTCAGGAAGCAAAAATCAAGTATGCCCTCAGAAAGGTTTAATATTTTCAGATGTGCAAAGTTAGAGGTCACTTTTTAGAATTTAAACATCTGTAAGAAGGGTTTTTTTTTTTTTTTTGGTTGACATTTTTTTTTTTTGCCATCGCAACTTTTAAAACAACTTAATTCAAGACTAGTATCAATTATAGAAGTTGGTCAAATCATGCTTCTCATAACACTTATACTAAACATGGGACTCTTTTTATTTTAGATCAAATTTACTAGAAGGTAATGGTGATGCCAACCAAATTACATCAGGTATTTCTTGTCCAAATTCTTCATTTATTCATTCAATAAATATTTATTGAGCTTCTACTATATACCACTCTTTAGGGGGAAATAGCAGTGACTAAAACCAGACAAACATCCTTGCCCTGTGGAGTTTACATTCTAATAGAATAATGGGACAATAAGCAAGCTAAATTAGTAAATACATAGGAGAAAAATTAAATTGGGAAGAGAATAGAAAGAAAGGGAAGAGGATATTAATTTTAGAGTGGGTGGCTGAAAATACAAGATGACAGTTGTGTAAAAACTTAGATGAAGGAGCAAACTGTGCCACTACCTAAGTAAGAGTCCTTCAGCCACATGGAAACTGGAAGAACAAAGATTCTGAGGCAAGAGTGAGCCCAAAGGCTTAAAGAATAGCAAGGAGGCCATGGCTGTTGGATGGAGGGGAGAGGGTAGTACCAGATGAGGTTATGGCGGGGGAGCAGAATATATGTGAGGGAGGAAGATAATATACGATCTAATAATAGGGCGACCATATAATTATCGTCCAAACCAGGGTACTTTTGAGAGTGAAAGGGGACACTATCAGCAATTATATCTGGACAGTAAGCATAAATGAAGACTGTCCTGGATAAACCAGGAAACATGGTCTCCCTACCTATAAACTGTTATAAAGTCTTGAATTTTTCTTTGAGTGAGATAGGGAGCTTTTAGAAGGTTATAAGCAGATGAATGACATGATCTGGTTTAAATTTTAACAAGAACATTGTGGCTACTATGTGGAGAAACATTTCCTAAATTAATGAAGAAAAAGTATACAATCTTAAAATGTTATTTACACTAATATATAACATAAGAATAATATTACCTAAAGTTTAATTAGTAGTTAGTCTATGTTAAGCTAACTCATTTGAGCCCTGCAAAGAAAACCTATAACTCACTACTAGATTGCCTGACTCCAAAAGTAAAGAAACTGAGGCCCAGTGTTTAAGAAGTTTCCTCAAAGTTACACAACTAACAACTGGCAGAGTTAGGATGTGGATCCAGTCTTATGTCAAAGGCCACACTGCTAGCTAAGCTAGCTTCTCTCCCATACACCTCATAAGTCAAATTTCATAGTTATCGAAATGGCATCCCTAGAACAGATATATATTTTCAAAAACTATGTTGAAAGATAAAAGTCATCCCCTTTTCTCTTCATTAAATCCAACGGCTTCTTTAGTTCCTTATTTAAAACAAATAAACTATTAAAAGGAAAATGTGTATGATACAGAGATTCTCTCCAGAATAACATTTATGTTATAAGTCTTGCAGATTGCATTTGGACATTGGTAAACAGATTTCTGTATTCTATAGACATTGTTGTATTGGTGAGGTCAACAGACAGAAGGAAGCCAGCAAATAAAAATAAACAGAAAAGAAGGGTTAAGTTCTTTGATGAACAAATTGCCTAGACCCATATATCTGCTCACCTGCTCAGAAGAATGTTTTTTACCAAACGGGTGTCCCGTTTATCACTGAAAAGGCTACACATTTGTCTGTGGACAGGATGTAGAGAATGAGTATCTGTCGCTAGCTCATAGTTTCAGTTAGGGTGGAAGCAACAGATTTTATTGATAAAACTAAAAGTTACTTTTCTAGACCTTCCTCCCTAGATGTTTACCAGATTCACAGGAATGTGAAAGCATAAAAGGTGACATTTAGAAATATGGACATTCTCACATGCATCATTTTGTGTGCAAATACATGCTGAAAAAAATATATACACATATATAAGACCTATGTGTGTATAGTATATGAAGTATATATGTAATACTTATGTATCGCTATATATACATATATGCTATATAAAATTTTAATATAAACCTTGATCATAATCCTTTTATATTTTATCAATAATTTTGGAGAACTATACCAGGTACAGTATTAGGAACTAGGCATAATTTTCTAGACAGAATTCATTTCTAATTTTAAAAGCTGTAAAGACCTGTGTGGACTGTGGATGAACTTTGCTCATTATAGTTCTTTTTTTGCCTTTTAGGCAAATTCCTTATATGCCCCATATAATGGATAATCTCCTAAACCAACTCACACATTTACTAAGTTTCTAAAGAAAACAAAGACATCGCAGGTAACCATGACTTTGAGTTACTCACATTCTATCTGAGGATATAAGCATATATTCAATCAAATTAGCCCAAATGCCGAAGAAATTTTATATTCAGTGTTTTTCTGAAATTTTTGAAACCACTGAATACACACACGCACACACAAATAACATTTTGAACATGAAACATCTATTAACATTCTTTAAAAACAGAAAAACTGTCATCTCTCCTTCTCCCAAAGTTATACAGCTAAAACAAAATTAATCAAATTAATCTCAAGAGATACAGAAATAACATTAGGTTTCAGCATTTTCCCATTACTGTTATAATAAATGGTTATTTATTTTTAAACTTTAAATAAAACAAACCATGAAACAGATTAAGAAGCACTGATTACAGAGAGTTAAAGTTGGATTGATGAAATTTTCCAGACAATCTCTTTGAGGTTACTTTTGTTAAGCGCCTTACATTGGGGTATGACAGTTGCTACGTAAAACTTTCAGGTTTAGTGTAATTTGGTTACATTATATCAAGACGAAATTATTAAGAGAGGTTCGTTATAGAAATTTACTAAATTGTTTGCATATGAAGACAGATCTAAAAGAAAATCCCTCTTGATATCATCAACAAAATTTTGCACTGTAACATCCCTAAGAAGAAATTTTATTTATCGAAACCATTGAATAGGTTTGAAATGGAAATATCTTCCAATGAAAATAACACACATTCCTAAGAAGGTATTCAAAGTTGCGTAAAATGTGTGAACACTGGATTTTGAATCTCATATATATGGGTTTAAACTTGGATTTAAACTTTTCCTACTTCTGTTTCGGGGAAGTAGCTTCACAGTAATAGTTTCACTGGTTTTATGGAGTGACCTCAAAAATGCCTTGAGCTATGCAGCCTCTGTAAAGGAGGGGAAACAAATCCAGTAGTGTCCACTAAGGTGATATCCCAGGGCCTAATATGCAATCACCACATACTTACCTTTCTTCTGGCTGAGTCTCTGACCCAGAGGTGGGCAAACTACAGCCAATGAGCCAAATATGGCCCAATATCTATTTTTGTAAATAAAGTCTTATTGGAACCACAGCCATACCCACTGCTTATGTGAGTTGTTTCAGGAGACACCATATGTTCCAAAAAGCCTGAAATATTTACTACCTGGCCATTGACCAAAATAGTCAACTCCTCTGGCATCTCACCAGCTGCCCTGTTCCTGCCTTTCATCCCTGCTTCTGATTCTCCTCTGTTTTTTTTCCCATAGGAGGTCAAAACTCAAGATCTGAACTTCAAAAAGATATGAATAAGTCTTCATAACCTTATTATTTTTTTGCTTCAACGGCAAAAATAATGATAATCCAAATAGAAAATGCATAAAAGCCATAAATAAAAATATTATTGAAGAGGATATATGGATGACCCTTAAGGACATGAAAAGATGTTCAACATTATTAGCCATTTGGGAAATGCAAATTGAAATCACAATGAGATATCACTACCCACCTATCAGAATGGCTAAAATTAAAAACAAAAAAATAGTGAGAACACATAATGCTAGCAAGAATGTGGAGAAACTGATATATTGCTGGTGAGAATGGTAAATTGTGGAATCATTCTTGAAAAGAGTTTGGCAGTTAATTGTAAAACTAAACATACAATTACCATAAGACCTAGCAATTACACTCTTGGGCATTTATCTCTCAAAAATTAAAATGATGTTCATGTAAAAATCTCTTCATGAATATTCATAATAACTTTATTTTTAATAGCTAAAATTTTGAAACAACCCAGATGTTCTTTCATTCGGTGAATGGTTAAACAAACTATGGTACATCAATTCCATGGACTACTGCTCAGCAATAAAAAGAAAACAAGCTATTGATTTACACAACAGCTTGGATGAATCTCAAGAGAATCATGCTGAGTGAAAAAAGCTAATCTGAAAAGATTACATACTATGTGATTCCATATATATAACATTCATGAAATGGAGGACAGATTAATGGTTGCCAGGGTCAGGGATGGCAAGGGGGAGGAGAGGGGTATGTGGTTATAAGACAACATCATAAGAGACCCAATGTGATGGACCTATTCCATATCTTGACTAATGGCAGATACACAAAACTACATGTGATAGACCGTATAGAACTAAACATGCACAAATGTGTATATGTAACACTGAAGAAATAGAAATAATGTTGGTGAATCATATCAATGTCAAAAAAATGGTTACCATTCCACATTCCCATCAACATTATATAAGGGTTCCAATTTCTCCACATCCTCACCACTTATGATGTCAGTCATTCTCATCATAGCCATTCTAAAGACACATAAGGTATCTCATTGTGGTTTTAATTTGCATTTCCCTGATGATGTTGAATTTTTTAATTTTCATGTTCTTGGCTATTTGTGTATCTATTTTGATGAAATGTCTATTTAAATCTTTTAGTATTTACATTTTTTAATTGTAGGAGTTTTTTTATGTATTATGGACAGAAGTCCTTCATCAGATAATACTTCGCAATATATTCTCCACTCTATAGCTTTTCATTTTCTTAGCGCTGTGTCTTTGAAGAGCAAAAAAAATTAATTTTGATTAAATCCAATTTATCAAGTTTTTCTTTTATGAATCATGTTTCTGGTATCATATCTTGAAATCTTGCCTTATCAAGATCTCAAAAAAATTCTGTTTTCTTCTAACACTTTTATAGCTTTAGCTCTTACATTTAGATATATGATCAGTTTAAATTAAGTTTTATGTAAGATGTGAGGCAAGCATCTAAGTTCACTTTTTTGCATAGGCATATCCAATTGTTCCAACACCGTTTGCTTAAAAGACTATTCTTTCCACATTAAATTGCCTGACAACCTTATCAAAACTCAATTGACATTAATGTTTAAGAGTTTGTTTCTGAACTTTCTTTTCTGTTCCACTGGTCTGTCTGTCTATTGTTATCCCTTCTTGAATACTATAGTTTTGGAGGAGATTATAAACATATCATAAGTCCTAATTTGCTCTTTCCTTCCCAAATTACTTTGGCTATTCTAGGTCCTTTACATTTCTATATTGTAATTTTGATATGACTTGTTAATTTCCTTGAATTTAGATAGGGATTGTACTGACCCTTTTAGATGTGGAGAAAATTTCCATCTTAATATTGATTCTCCAAATTCATAAAATTTGTTCAGGTTTTCTTTGATTTCTTCAGTATTTTGTAGCTTTCAGTGAATGTCTTATACTTCTTTTGTTAAACTTATTCTTAAGTATTTTATCCTTTTTTGATGCTATTTTGAATGGAATTGTCTACTAATTTCATTTTTGGATTTTTCATTGCTCATATATAGAAATGCAATTGATGTTTGTATATTGCTTTTCTATCCTGTGACTTTGCTGAACTCCTTACCATTACCCTTAATCCCTCAATTTTTTTACTGTGAGTGTGTGATGGTGAAGAATACAGTGACTATTAGTACAGTTTGTTACCACTGTCTTGATTCATGCTAAGGAACCTGTGGTTTTACCCGTCATTGCTTTTACACCAACAGTACATGTATTAACCAGTGAAGAAGGCAATAATCTCTGTGATATCTTGATCTGGCAGACCCCATAAACGGTTCTCAGGAATCCCTAGGGGTCGGCAGACAACACTTAGAGAACCACTGATCTCAATAACACCTAAGCACTGGTCCAAGTCTGAAATGCTACAATTTTTTAAATCTAAGATCAATGTTATTTACCAGATTCCTGTTACTAACATTTGCTTAAATGGCTGGTTTCCATGGCAATCTGTATTCCTTAGGCAGTTGCTGCATGTGGAACAAGGTACCAGGTCCTCTGAGAAAGATAGTAAAGAAAATAAAACCTTGGCCCTAATCTCAAGGTTATGGTACAAGTCTCTCTGGGTATTCAAGTGTCTAAGAAAGGAACCCTGGTGTCACTGTAGGCTAATGACATTAGACCCCAAATTTGTATGTTTTTTTTCTACTAGCAGTAAAAATAAGCAAAATTCTTGCAGTGGAGATGCAGCATGTATCAAATATCAAAGTTTGAAGTAAAACTAGGTTAAAAATATTGTTCTTGACTAGTACAAGTTAATGTCAATTCATTTCTAAATTACCATTAATATGACATAAAGAAATATCAAACTAATTTTCAAAAACTCTTTTAAAAGTCGTACTTTTACGTTATTTATAATAATCCCTTGACTCGAAGCTTAAAATAGCCTACTATTTTTCCTTCATCTTATATAGTTAGGATTATATCTACAATATGATGCTTATAGCCCACTGGTAAATTTACTATATATTTTAGCTTTTTCCCTGCAGACTAATAAAATACTGTTCATACATTCAAAGTAAATACATAGTCTCAAGGCTTCAGTCTGTGGGACTCCACAGGTTCTGACATCCTTAATCCTTTGAGGTAGAAGAAAAGAGGCAAAAGAGACAGAAAAACTTGATAAAGGCGGAATAAAAGAGAAATGGAAAAAATGAAATTATATATAACAAAGGGAAAGACTGAAGTTAGGTTAGGGATAAACACAGTTAAAAATAGTTTCAGAGAAACCAGTTGCACACTAGAACTCTAATGTGAAAAAAAAAATCATACAATTTAAGAGCTGGCAGAAAATTTAAAGATTATCTAGTTCTATCACACTTCTTTGGCGGAGGAGGGAACCAAGATCCAATTTCAACAGGGTTAGAGCTGGAAGCCAGAATTTCTAACTTCCCCTTCACTGTGTCCCACAATTCCTATTAACAATAAGTAAAACTTTTGTGGTTTTAGTATTCTCTAGACCACACATAGCATTTCTCTAGCAATGCCAAGCTTCTGAAATTTAAAGAGGAATTGTTAAACTGCACGTCATTCTTTCGCGATGCACCATAACGTGACTGGTAACTCTTGAAATATGTCTTCTAGTTTGCTTTATGCCTTAGCTATTGCAATCGCGAAGTTTTATTTCCTAATGAATTTGTTATTAAAAATTCAAAATCACTCAACCTTATTTACTATAACATGACAGCTTCAGCATCAATTATATTCTTTTTTTTTCCCCAAAAAAGACACATATGGTATCGTTTTCTTCATGCCGCATACTGTATCTTTGTTGGGTCACTGTTTCCATCTACACACAGTATAATAATTGTGACCACATGACATACTTTACAATGAAGAATTAACTCCAGTCCTTAAGATGCTTTTACATTAAATTAATAAATAAGCTATATGCTTTCAAATATGCCATTGTTTTTCCTTTTTTCCTACTGATCACCGCCTTCCTGGTAAGTTCTTTGGGGCCACTACCTAAATCTCTAAGTGGCAATGTCTGCTAGCTAGTTGTGTTTTGTTCTCCTTTGGTTTTGTCTGCATGTTTCTTTCAAATAAGTAATAGCATGCATTACTGCAGAGACCACTGATTAAAATAATCAAACTTTTTCATTAGATTTTGGGCATTCATGTGTATCCAGGTTAGAGCATGTAAAGTATTGTCACATATATCTGGCACTAACCTGTGTAGTTTTGAGTACTTTTAACTTTCCTGCTTCAGTGAAGTTTAATTCTTCTCTATCTAATGATCCTTTGGTTTTATGCATGCAAATAAGTAGAAGTGTCAAGTCCCTTCTAGACTGGAATCCTTATGGCAGACAAAGTTATTAAAAAGAGACAGTTCTTTTCATTCCCAGCCTTCAGGTGACTGAGACTATTAAGGATAATAAGCCCTTATCTTGGTGAATCATCTTTCCTTTAAAGAAAAAAAAAGTTTATGGCTTTAATACTCTGGTTTTAAAAAGTTTTTTTTTTTTTCTCCTCTTCTTTTCCTTTCCCCCATCTGGCTGTTATTAACATCAATGTATTTCAAATTCAAAAAAGTAAAGACCTCAGCAAAAACTCGACCACTGGATATTCAATAGAGAAAAATATGGGCAGCAAGTTGCAACGGTGCTCTGTTTTCTGAAGGAAGTGCCGAGTAACAGGAGCGATTCCTCAGGGAACACCTCTTAGGAGATGTCAGAAGCCACAGGTTTCTAACGCTTGCGGTGGTGACGGGCCAGGCCGCGTTCTCAGTGCTTTGCATGAATTAGCGCACTTCCTGCTCATCTCGCCCGCACGGCACAGGTTCTCTTTTAATCCCTCGTGTTCACGGTTAACTGGTGGGGGTCGTGCCAGGGCACAGAGCAGCGGGTCCCAGAGCCTGTTCTGTCCGCCGTCATGCCGGGCCTTCTCCTCCTGTCGCACTCCTACAGATGATGGTAACGGCTTCTTTGAGGAATCATTATTTATGTTCATTGTAGGGGCAGTCATTTCCTCGAGAACGGGGTTTTTAATGCTTTGGTGGTCTGCCACTACCCTGCACCTGGGTGACCTGCATGATCCTCCTTCACAACATCATTGGAAAATAGGACAAAAAGTGGAGACTGATTCAAATAGCTCGCATTTCCCGACACTTTCTTCTCCTAAGCCCTTTCTCGGGACTGTTTTTTCTCTTGCCCACAGTAATCCTCCGAGGTAGCTACCATTTTCTAAAGGAAGAAGCTGAGAAGCAGCAAGGCTGACCTACATGCCGAGGTCACTGGGTCAGGAACATGGCAGCACCTTCGGTCTGACCCAGGGAGTCGGGCTTCAGGGCCCACACCTAACCACGGCACCAGGCCACTTGCTTTCATTCCAGAGGAGTGCTGGCCCCTCATGTCCCCAGTCCCTGCTCTGCTCTGCATCTGTCATGCACTCCGAACGCCTGGGCTGGTCAGGAGGCAGGAGGAGCCTACTGAAGGAAAAAGTGTGTGGACAGGGTGGAAGCCACAGGTTTTATTTTATTTCTGTGAAAGCTGTGCCTCAATCTGGAAGCAATTAAAGCATAAGGGAAGGGCAAAATCCATTCTCAGTCACGCAAAGTGATTTATTTACTTCACTGTATTTGACTTGAGATTTGCCACAGCCCGAGAGCATGTTCTCGTTACAAAGGCCTGGCCTGGGTATTGCAGGCTTTACAACGATCTCGGTCTGTGCTGTCGGAAGATGTTTTTGTTTACTGCTGATTCAATGATGTACCAACGGCTACATCCCAACCCCTCCCCCAACAAGAAAGCAACTCTCAGAACCCCACTTTTTGAAGACTGGTACTTGGTCTGTCACACCCAATTCCAAGGGACTCTACAATAATTTATGTTGAGGGGAAGAGAGCATTTTATTTACTTTGAGGTTTTTAGCTATTATGGACTGTATTCACAAACCCCTCGTTCCTGTCTACAGTGAATGGAGTGAGATGAAGACGAGGAGCAGACTCCCTCAGCCTCACCAGATGGGCTGGAGGGAACACTGGCACAAAGACAAATGTGCCACTGGTTTTATTTATCCTATTGTTAAGATGCTATGATGATAACAAAAATAATGTCCGAGTAGTAACATTAAACTGCAGGAGGTATTTACATCTGGAATGGATAAAGAGGGGTAAATTCATTTATATTATCCTTTTTTTTTTCAGAGTCCTGCATAAATGTTACATTTCAGTTTATAATTATGAATCATAGCAGTTCAAAATAAGTAACATTTGTGTGGTGCACATTTGACTTACAGAATTCTTTCATAAGCATTGTCCTATCTGAGCCTCCCAAATGGTCATCAGCCATTGTAGCAGTATGAGAACCACCCCATTTACAAATAGAGAAATGAAACTTACAGTGGGGAAGTGGCTTACCCAATGTCACACAGTAGTAACAGGAAAATCTTGTTACTTAAACCTAAGTCTTGTGAATTCACAAGTTGAATTTACGGAAAGAACAGTTTTATTTTGTAGTGCCACACTGGTGAGTCCTGGGCCGTTAGACTGCAATTCTAGGATTATCCATACTAGTTAGGTTCTTTTACTGAGCTGTACCTTTATATACTGATGCCTTTAGGGACTAGTGGGGTGAGAGGGTAATGATATGCTGGCTACATGGCCCCAAAGCATTGTGATTTTTTAAATCTCTTATGTCTGTGTATCAGACTCTTCTTCTCTGCACCTCCTGCACTATCTGGCTGTCAGCTTCATTTTTTCTCAATCATGGTGCCTCTAGAGCAGTGGTTCTCAAAGTGTATGTGGTAGACCAGCAGCCTCAGCATCACTTGGGGAACTCATTAGAAATGCAAGCTCTCAGTTTCCATCTCAGACCTACCGAGCCAGGAACTCTGGGGGTGGGGCCCAGCAGTCGGTTTAAGGAGCCCTCAAATCATTCTGCTGTTGGTAAAGTTGAGAACCTCTGTGCTAAAGCAATAAATGATTCTCAGCCTTAGCTGTACATTGGAATCACCTGGGAGCTTTAAAAACTACCGAGGCTTGTGCCTCAACCCCAAAGATTCTGATTTATTTGGTGTATGACATGGTTCTCAACCTCAGCACTGTTGACGTTTTGGGCTGGATAATTATTTGTTGGGGGACTTGTCCTGTGTATTGAAAGATGGTTAGCAGCATCCTTGGCCTTTACTCAATAGATGTTAGTAGCTGCACCCACCCCTCAGTTGCAATAACCAAAAATGTCTCCAGACATTGCCAAATGTCCCCTGAAAGGCAACAATAAGAAACACTAGCCTAGAGGCATGACCCAGGCTCTGGGATTTTTAAAAGCTCCCTAAATCATTCTAATGTACAGCCAAGACAGAACTATCACTTTGGAGGGTTCCCATTAATGAGTAGCTTTGGATGTGCAATAGACTAAAGAACAATGAAAACTAAACTTTATAGCATTGGCTGTAAAGTAAAAATAAATCCACCTCAGTGAAGACTCAGGCAGTTTGCTCATGAGTAAAGTACATGAGCTTTAGGGTATAAATTTCACATCAACCATTTGGCTCCTCACGTTTTTGCTTACTCTTTGGTTGTTGGGTGTGTTCCAGAAACTGAGATAAACAGGTACACTGCACACATCTAAAAGGTCCCAACCAAGTGGATATTGCTTTGTACTAAATATAATAGTGGACGGACATCCCGCTTTTGGATCCAGTCATTCTAAAAACAGAGTGCCTATCAGTGCATCATGTGGTACAAGTCCTTTGGTAAATCTATTTTGATGGGTTAAAAAATGTAACCTGTCAATTTATAATGTTGATTTTGACACAATCCAAATCAGCCACACAGATACAGGATTTCTATAGTAATTTGTGCCAGTTAGCAGTATTTTAATTTTCAGAGAAGATGAGGGACTTTACTTATATTTCAATTGTAGAAAAATCTCCTAGGCAGGAACCCAGGCAAGTGTCCCTCAGTGAAGCCCAAGCTCGGCAGGCTGCCCTCTGCTGCCTCAGTGGTTGCTCTGGGCTGCTCCTTTGCGATCCCCTTGAGAGGGTGACGGCACAGTGTGCACCAGACCACGAGACATGCATCATCTCCAGGTGCCCACTCTGCAGCTCTCCCTAGGAGAGCTGTCCCATCCAAGCCCAAAGAGCTTGCGACAGCCCCTCTTCAACCTGGATCTTAAACAGAACAGTATTCCCCCACTTCCTGAAACAACTAGTTGTAGGCGCATTTTTTCCTTCCACATTAAGAGTAGAAACACTACTTTGAGATACTGAGAAACTACTTTTGAAAAGAAAGCAAACTACAAGATGAATGTTTTCAGGGCAAAATTGGTACTATCTAATTTCAAATATGAAAATGTCCAAAATTAGAGTTGAAATCATTTATTCATTCAACACCTCCTAATGGCTAGGTACTGTGTAATGTGCTTGGAAGATATAAATATGAGGGTTATATAATAGCACAGACCCTTTTATGGCAATAATAAGCTATGACTGCTCCAAGGTGCCAGATTAACCCTGTGAACCAATCTGACTTGTCAGTTTGTCAGACTAGTTTTTTTTTTTATTGAATTCTTAGTAGATTATTAACAAAATGAACTAATTCTTTTGCCATTGTCCAGCTTCATCCTGAGCAGTTATCTTTTTCTATCCTAAATTGTTTCATCAATGTGCTTTTAAAAATCAAAACCTTTTAATTAGGTAATAAAACTGCTTCCCAGAAAAGTATTCTAGGAAAAAAAAGATCATAAAAGACTGTTAATAGCTATTATTTCCATATGGTTCTACTTGTTTTTTAAAAGGCACATGCTTTCATGTACATAGGAAGTTTTCTGGAAGAAAACACAATTAACAATTAACAGTGGTTGCCTTTGGGCAGGAAGTTTAGGAGACTTCATTGGAAGGGAGACTTTTCATTATGTTTTTTACATACAGCTTATTTTTACTATTTTAAATTGTATTTTCAATTTTAATTGCTAGTATATAAAAGAAAGGATGGGTTCCCAGTAGTCTTTCAGAAATTCCAAAATGGCTCTTCTAATAAGAGAAAAATGGGTGAGCAACATTGTATGCCTCTTTGATAACCCCTTCCATATATATATGTTTTACTGCTAAAACTGAGTAAGATGAAAGGAGACTGTAAATGTAAGATTTAAAGCAATCTACAATTGGTTCCAAGATTAATGAAGGCTTCTTGGATGAAGCCATCTTTAATTAGAAAGGAAGACGTCTTCTCCAGCAGAGACCTCATTTCCCCTGGCTGCTCTGGAGTGCTCACTATTCATACAGCTTTCAGAATAAGCAGGTATAGGTTAGAGAAGTCCACACTGTGGCTGTACCTACGCATTTCATCTAATGATCTCTTTCATTCCTCTTTGTCTATAATTTCCCAAAAGAATCAACACTCACTCTTGAAGAAAAGAAAATTAACAATAACAGAAAAAAAGATATATATTTTTATCAAAGAAAGACAGTTCTATGATCATTTTGATGCCCACCAATACCATGATATCCTTCCTTTCAGTCCTTCCTTTACGCCTAACCCTAGTGAAAAGTTTAAGCAGGCGTGAGAAAGGAAAAAAACTCAATCAAGATTGGAAGGGCCTAAAACAATAAATACTCAGTTGTGGATTTTTCTGGATCATTTCTCTTAGCACTTGTCACTTAGTTCTTCACAGGATTTCAGAATCTCCCTTGTTGAGCAAGAAATATCCTTTTCTTTTTTCTCATTGTTGGATGTGTGAATTATGAACTCATCCCACATGGATTTTAGGATCCTCATCTCTGGAAATGAACCAACTTTAAGAGTTCAATTATTTAAAAGCATATCTATAACAACTCTTACACATTTTAATTACATCTCTGTTGTCTTTTGTGGAGAATTACAACTCTAGGGCAAAATACTAAATTCTCATTCTATAAAATGTAGTTTTAAGGTTTTCTTTTCTTATAGGGGATTCATCCCAGAAATCATGTTTTATGTCTCTACTTGCATCAACCATTAATAACCAGCAATCATCAATGGCATAAATTGTTAGCTTCATGAAAACTGTCAGAGTTGATGGCAGTATTTCTATGAAAAGCACACCAATTGTCCTTGGACAAATGTTTATGTGGAAATTCTGAGAAGACACCAACCAAAACTGGTTAGAGTGAGAGGAAGAAGAGACCAGAGGCAGGATTGGATTGAAGTAAAAGATCCTTTTAGAAAACTATTCAGAAGGGAAATATGTTTGAAATCTAAAGAGAACTTCTGTAATTAAGTCATATGGGTCTTAGCTATAAAAATAGAATATCAGAGAGCCCTGTGATACTAAATTCTCCAAACACCGAGGTTCTGACTTTGTATCTATGGGGTACGGGTCTCCCACCCTCTTTCAATGGGCTCATATTAATGACACATTGACCATGAAATTAAACCTCACATAATCTTTTAGAGAAAGTAGAACAGAAATTCAAAGCTCACCTTAGAGTTACTATGGCAATAGGTACTTTGCAAGAAAAGAAAATAAGACAAGTCTGTCTAGTTAGTAGGATAATGTTTCCTATTGAGTGGAGCAGATTTAAGTTCTGAGTCACTAAGTAAAAATTAGAAAGGAAATCAATACCATTTTTACTCTTGAAAAGACATATATTCGGCAGGAACCCCTTTGAGGTAGCTGAACTATCTGCTCCTAGTACAATACCTAATTAGATAAGTATCAGCAACCCCCAGGGGACTTTTGTTCTTGCTTTGTACCACAGCCACTATACACATAGATTAGTTAGTTAGTTATTATTAGTTTCAAGTATACAGTACATTGGTTAGACATTAATATAGTTTATGAAACGATTCCCCCAATTACTCTATCACCCATCTGGCTCTACACACAGCCATTACAATACTACTGACTACATTCCCTATGCTCTGCTCTTCATTCCTGTGACCATCTTTCAACTTCAAATTTGTTCCTCTTTAACCTTCACCCCTTTCTCCCAACCCCCAACCCTCTTCCCATCTGGCAGTTACCAGAATGTCCTCTGTATTTGTGAGTCTGTTTCCATTTAGTATGTTCTTTTTGTTCCTTAGATTTAGAGGTTATTATGCTGAGCGAAAAAAGACAAAGATAAATGCCATATGATTTCACAAAGATTTTAAATCATTAACACGGAAGAACAGGTTTTCTGCAAATTCTACAAACGGAACACCGTAACCACATTTCTCTGTATAAATGAAAGTGTAAGCCTAAATAATGGTCAGTTATGACATACTTACTGAAGCAGAGTCAGCCCCTTAAGCACAGAGGAAAGTGTAAGTTCAGAATGGCTTTAGGAGTTAACCAGACAGCCAGTACATCTTAAACCACTTCATTTTCCCTGCATTAACTACAACCTCACATTTAAAACTTTGGCTCTTGCCAGGAGATAATACAATCTTCCAATGCACTAGTTGAAAATGACTTGCTTTATTTGTGGTTTAGCAAAAATTGATAAGACATGACTGCGTGCTTCTGTGTTAAGCTGTCACCCCAAACCCATACTTTTGCTACTCTTTGAAAAGTAGGCAGTCTGACTACTTCATATAAGATCGAAGGTTTATCTCTTCTGTTATTATATTTATCATATAATATCTATGATATCATTCTCCAGATCCTTCCAGATCGCTGAGGCTTTAAAATGTAAAAATCATAGTAAGAAGAATACTCTATATTGCCATGCTAACTGGAAAGCATAGCGAATAATAAAAACTTAGAAATCTGGAAGATAATTAGAAATATGTGTCTCTGTATTCCATGCCAGCTCTGCCACTTCTTACCATGGTGCTTCTTTTTTTTTCAGCTGTTGGCTGGGCGCTGGCCTTTTGATCATAATGACTTCGGCGTATTTCTTTGCAAGCTGTTCCCCTTTTTGCAGAAGTCCTCAGTGGGGATCACCGTCCTCAATCTCTGTGCTCTCAGCGTTGACAGGTAATGTTGGACTTAGAAAAGCATTTTTGTCATTAAAAAAAAGGGAAATCAAAAAGCCTTGAGAGTTAGTGCCCAGGACAGTTGTTAGTTATAAATGAATTACGATATTAACAATCTCGCTCTACTGTTGATAATTGCTTTACACATTTGCTAATTATTAGCCATCTTGGCTCAGGCAATTTGTATCTAGAGCATTTTGCCAATTATATTCATTGGACATCCATACAGCAGTAAAGAAATTTATTTAAAAAGCATGTTTCTCTATATCTGGTGGGAGTAGAGATATGAACAGCCCTTCTGGAAAGTAAAATCCTATAAATGCTTTTTCTTCTGACCCAGTAATTACAATTTTTAGGATCAATTATAAGGAAACAAGCCAAGATTTGAAAGAGAATTCATGCACAAGTATGTTCTTTATAAGATTATTTACAACAACAATAACAATAACAAAACAGACAAAAACAGCATATGACACCAAGAATAAAAACTAGGAGAATAAAGACAAGGAAGATACTTGGCTACTATAAAGAACAGAATTTTTTAGAGCAGCTAGGTATGATCCTCTGAGAAGAAAAACACTGATGAAACCCCAAAGGGGAGGGGAAAAACTTGCTTGGTTTTCTAAGAAATATAGGCATCTTTTCATTCCCATATTTTGTTAAAAATTTTAGAATCATTTTCTAGTGTTATGTGGCATGGTATAATGGTCCCTTATATATTTCATATAAATCCATTTAATACATTTTCCGTAATAAAAATATTTTACGGTACTTATTCCTCAGTGATATAATATATAATAAATTATCCATAGATTGAGAAATATAATTCATAATTTAATCCAACAGAGACTTGGGCAGGAAAGGGATGATAGACAGACATAAAGGATAAGTCTTGGCCACTGTCTCTAGAAGTTTTCATGGTTTGGAAACAAGGGAGAAGGAAATACATGATGGAGGTATTCAGATACTGGGACTCCTAAATCATCCAAACCCTCCATTTCTTCTTTAGCTCACATTGTTCTGTCCTATCTGTCTTCCTTAGAAGAATTTCAGAAAACCATCATGCTGAGCTTAATCTCCCCAGTAGAAACTCTACCTGTAGGGGAGTGGATAGACTGGGGCAGATGATAAGGAAAGAATGGAGGGATTTAAGTCATAGACCCCTATTTCTGACAGGTCCACCTCACCCACATGATCACCATGCATGGAGAAAAATGAACTGAATGATACATCAAAAATTATTAGTCCTGTATCAAATGAAACATTCTTCTTTAAAAAAAAAAAGAGAGAGAGAGAGACAGAGAGAAGAAAATAATTCATGCATCTGTTTTAAGACATGGTCTCAGTTTTAAATCAAGGAGATAAACCCTTTTAAAATTCCACTGCCACAGAAATTGCCTTCATCCAAGAGGTTTTTTTTCTTGGTAATAAACTCATTGTTCTTTGTTCCCTGGTCTTTTATTATTTTTACATTTCATTTGGTATTAACTCTAAGCTTTGGGACCTGTATGTAGGGAATCTATTTTGACATTTCTATTTTTAAAGCTTTCACACTAGAGAATGAATCATCCACACTTAATTCCTGAAGATAAGATACCATTTGCTTTGAGTCTTGATTTGGTTGCATTGTATTCTACTAAAAATAAATTTTTTTTTATATCCCTTTTTTATTTAATAGAACGAGTTGTGTGAAAAGAGGGAAATTGGAACCTATTGCATGTTACAAAACAATTTACAACTTAGGGATCCTTGCTTTGATTTCATGAGCTGAATCAAATTATAGGTTAGAAAGACTTACCATGATTTTTAAATATATTTTTAAACGTGATAGTTATCTCTCATTTCAGAGTTGTTTTTGAGGGGAAATAATAAGAGTAGGTATATATCTCAGTTCTATACAATTTTTTTATTACTTCATTCATTGCTCAATGAACACAGAATGCTATAGGGTCAAAGAAAAGATCTCACTTCCTCACTATCAGCTTTTAATCTGAATAAGGCAAATAGGACAAGTTTTTGACTTGTACCCCAATGGATGAGTTTTCAGTGTTCATTTCCACTATGGATTTGTCTCAGTTTAACTTTTTCACTAATTCCTCCTCAAATCTAATTCTTATTTATTTTTAATCTTACATCCATAGTCACTTAAGAAAAAGTTAAAACAGGAATTTCAGAAAAAGACTGAGGAAATTTAGAAATAAACTTTGACCCCTATCCAGTTTTCTTAGTATAGTCTTTTTTAAAATACTAAGGCAGAACACTTCTAAAAGTATACTTATAAAATGAATGAATTTTTCCCAACAAATTATAAATAATGAATCATTACCAATAATTAAAATAGGTATTCTTGCATTCTTTAAGTGACAAGTTTTATATGTTACTTTGCGTTTGGAGGCAGAAGAGAGGAGGCAGGAATAAAGAAAGAGAACGCAATGCTGTTCTTTGTAAAGTTAACACCCGTATTTAAAGTGGAAGATGATGGGGTCAGACCATTAGAAGGGTCAGGGTACCAATCCAACTTATACTTAAAAGTTGCCTGAGAAGGAGGCTACAAATAGATAAAACTCTTTTAACAACTACTCCAGAATGACGTATAATTAGGTACCTGGAAAAGTTGCAAACATCCATTAATAAGGCAACTTTGTTTGATATGTCTCAAAGTCAAAAGCCAATGACAGTTCTCTATCCCATCATTTCAAATAACTGCTCAGTGGTCTCTATGACATTCCCAAAGGTTCATCCCAATTTAAGAAGCATGGACGTAATTTTTTGGAAAAAAAAAAATCACTGTTATTTAGACTTGGACTTGGCTTCTCACTGTTCTCCTGGTGTTATGATTTTCCGTTGCTGAATGAAGGTAGTGAAGACATGGAAGAAGAAGTGGCTGAGCTAAAAGAGAGAACCCGAGAACTGGAGAGAGACAAAGTCAAACACGGGCTGTAGGGCAACTTGGGATCTTATTTTGGGATCTGTTCCCCATTGCATATAGTTATTCATTTTCTTATCTTAATTCTATTGTCAAAATCAGGCAACTGGCTAATTTTGCTGGCTCGTTTTTCTTTGATAACAAATTACCCCAAAATTTAGTGGTATAAAACAACGTCATTTTATTCTTATCTCACCATGTTGTGTGCCAGGGATATGAGCAGTTCTGCTCCTTGTCACTCCGACTGGGATTCCTTGGTGGATCCTGACTGCCGGCTGAACTTCTCTCATGGGTCTAAGACGCACCTGGCTGGTGTGTTGGAGATAACAGCTGGAAGTCTGAGCACGGCGGAGCCCATCCCCCTCGCCATGCAGTATAGGGCCTCGCAACACATTTCGCCCAACGTTTCGAGGGGAACCCACTCCTCTGCTTAGAGGCCAGACCTGAAACTGGGACGGCATCACTCCAGCTGCGCCCAGTTGAAGGATTCAACTGAAGAAGTGTCAAAGTCTTTGCAGCTATCTTTTAATTCATCACACCTTGTTTTATTTTTAAATTCTCCTTGCTAGTATTTTGACGCTAACCTTCTCTATGGAATTGGTTTGTCTATCACATGAGGCATAAATAATAAACAAACATTACAAATAGTCAGGTTTGCTATTAAAGGTGTGCAGAAGTAAAGATAGAAGTGCTACTTTACTTTATGGAAACAGCAAAAGTGAAGGAAAAATCATTAATTCTAACGTAGGCAAGCATTGATAGGCACTAGGTAGAAACGTTTTTTTAAGGTACTTCAGGTACCTTTTCATTCCCTTAATTCAATAATCCACTCAAGATAATTAATCCAGGAAAATCATTCGAAAGGAGAAAAACACTCTATGTACAAACATATTTATAGATATGTTATTCACAACCTTGAAGCACTAGAAATGAGAGCATACTATGTAGCCATTAAATTAATAAAGGCCATGCCTCTATAGAAACATGAGTATTTTCATAATGAAAGTGAATAAAGGTAAAAATAAAATTGAAACTGATATGATTATACTATATATTCAAACTATGCTTATAAGAATAGAAATGACAAAGAATAGGAAGAAATAAAAATAGATTTTGTAAAAGTAGTATCATTTGAATTTGTTTATTTTACACTATTTTAAAGTACATTAAATAATAAACTTTTAAAAACTTAATGACCATCTCAGACCATACCTTAAAGATTCAAAAACATGTATCAAGTGCCTCTGACCTTGAAAACATGTAAAACTTTATATATAGACATATACAGTAATAAACATCTTTACATAAATAAAACATGTAATTTATAGCTTTATTTTGGCATATCACATGACAGGTTTCTAAAAGTATTAGCTCTTTATCTGTTGTCTAATTCGGGGCTGGTTTGAGAAATAAGGAAATGTTCAGAATGTAGTATAGTATTGACTTTGGCCAATAAAGACAAATGTATGGTAAGGAAACAAAAAAAGGTGCTTAATTCAACAGATATTTGGCATCTATTGTTCTAAGTATTGTGACCAACATACAAAATGTCTGCCCTATGGAGCCTATATTCTAAAGGAAGGAGTGGATATAGACAGTAAACAAAATATGTAAATAAAATATTTGGTCACATGGCAGTAAGCATTATGGAGAAAAACAAATCAGGGTTAGCATGACAGCGTAACTTTGTAAGGGAAGCTGGTAATTTTGAATAGGGCATGTAGGGAAGGTCTCTGTGAAAAGACACAATTGTGTAAAGAAGTGAAGAAGTCGCTCTGAGGATACTGTATATATTCCCATTAGGTGGAAAACCACTGGGAGATTTGAGCAGAGAGTTGACATGATTGGCTTATGTTTTAACAGGCTCACTCTGGTTTTTGTGTTCACGGCAGAATGTAGTAGGGTAATGTAGATGCAGGGAGATCAGATAGGAAGCTATTGCAATAATCCAGGCAGGATGATAATGGGCGAGATGTTGAGAAGTGGCTACATTTGGATATATCATGAAGGAAGAGACTGCAAGGTTTGCTAAAGACTTGGCCATGTTGTGGAAGAGAAAAAAAACAGAGTGAAGGCTAATGTTAAAGTTTTGGCCTGAGATGGTAAAGACTGAGATAGTTTGGGGGCAAGAAAAAAGAACATGAGTCTGGTTTGGGTGAGTTTAAATGTGTATTAGATATACAAGTAGAGATTTCAAGTAGGTAGTTGGATATATAAGTATAGAGTTAGAGGTGAGGTTCTAGGCTAGAGTTATAAATTTGAGAATTAATTATCAGCATATAGTTCACATAATCTAAATCTATGAGACTAGAGGGGATCACTAAGAGGATCACTTAGTAGGATCTAGCTACGGAAATGAGACGGAATGGCCCGTAAGGCAGGAGGAAAACCAGAAGAATGTGGAGGAAGCCAAGTGAAAGCATTTCAATGAGGAAGGATTATTTCTGAGTATCAGTTGTGGGTGGCTGTATATACACTTGCAAATTTTCTATGGCAAGTGAAGATATCATACACATACACTGACTAGATTGAAGGCTGTTTATAATCATACCTAGTTAGGAGAGCATATTTGTGTATATGCGTTGTGTTATTACATTCCAAATAAAAATCGTTTTTGGAACATCCAGTGTTTCTTATTTTCCATAACTTTCCCCACCTCCATCATCACAAATGATTGTTTCTAATTGCTCTTATGGTTGTTTTCTCATCTTAATGGAGATTTTATCAAGATTGGCTGATTACAAATGGGAATATTCTTCTAATTCTCAGTCATGTGAGTTAATGAAGGAGCAGGCTGATTATGAATCATTTGCTAGACACTAAAAATACTTCTATTTATTTTTAAATGTTGAATTTACGTTGGATTTTAGACACGTAATATTCTGAGAACTCATGGTACATTATAAAATGAAGAACATGTTGATCACATTTTCTTACTCAAACCACCTCCTATCTCCAATCCTTCCTAAGAAATCTAGATTTCTCAATTCCTTGGGAAATAAACTGTTTTTATTTAAATCACCTTTCCTGATAACTGATCTAAGAGGGGAGAAGAAATAGATGTAATTCATTAACAGCCTCAGGGTATAGACATCTAGTCTCCATTCCTTTTAACTTTTATTGAACATCAAGCTGTCAGTCTAATAAGGTGACAAAGAAAAGTAAACAGAAATGGAAAGCAAAATAAATAGCAGTCTTTATCCCACTGGAAATAACCATAAATTTAAAAAGTACAATCTTGGCCATATTGCAAAAGGATTTTCTTGGTCTGTTTGCATAGCTGTATTTTATTCTATTCTTAACTAATCTGGATTTTTTTTTTTTTTTTTTTGAGATTCTTATTGCACACAAAAAACCAGAGTAAGCCTGTTATCTACCCTACATATTTTTTGCAATTCATTTCTCAAGCAAATTGTTCTGTGTACGTGCCATGTGGCATCATCTGCATTCCAAAACTACAGGTTCTAATTTATAGTAAAAGACAAGGTAACATAACTCCTAGGGGCTGTGTTTTCACAGATGTACCTTAAAGATGTCCTGAGACAGAATACTAAATGTAAGTGATAGGGGCTCATCTCGGCTCATCTGGGTAGCTTATAGCTTGCCTTGGCTTTACTGACTAATCTATATTAAGTTGTGTGTCCTGCGAACCCATGTGCACCTGTCTCCGATGCTTCGGTCTGTCTTACAGCCTTCTTTTGGCACTATCTAATGAAACTATAAAAAGAGAGAATGTTTCCTTTCCATTACGACAGCAACAAAAATTTGAAGAATGAAGCCACAAAAATTTCATACTACATCACAGGTCCCTTCTTAATAGTAAGTCTAAAAGTGGTTAGCACCAGACCATCACATCAGGTCAAAGAGCATAGAGTTTCTGAGACCAAACTTTCTTTAGACTTTACATTTAAATGCTATTATTATCACAAAAATATTAAAGTAATCAATAAGGTAAATGCAATTTCTTAATGCCAGTTTGTTTTTTTAATTGACACGATTGATATAAATTTCAGTAACATTTATATTTTATACTTCTGTATAAACCATCCTTTTCTATTATACTGTAAACCTGAAGATTAGAAATCAAGGTATCTTTAATTCATTTTTATATACTCTAGCACAGGACCATAATGGGAGTGTTATAGTCATTCTTTGACATTTACCAGAAATATTATCTCTTTACAAAACTGCCACCTGGTACAAGCCCACTGTGATCATATTTTGAGGGTAGAAGAAGACAGAAAATGATGGAATATCTATGGTTACTATTCCCTTATGGATCTCTAGGTCCACTTCACATAAAAGATTTTTTTTTTAACATCTAAAGAGGAATAAGATATTACCATAGCAAGCACCAGCAGCTCTCACTACCCCTTCCATCATCCAGTTTTTCCCCCAGGTGAAAAAACACAGGCTCAACTATCTGAAGCTGCCACACTCCACACTCAGGAGGTTTTGCTAGGCTCCAAATGAAGAGCTCAGACTCAGACCTGCCAGACAATTGCCTTCCAAATCCATGGAAATCTTCATGGCCCCACTCATTTTTCACACCAGGATTCACAGAAAGTTCCTAAAAAGCCAGTGGTTGGTCACTTGCCAAGGGGAGACACTTTCCAGTATTTATAAATTTTTAACTGAAATAATTTTAAATTTCCTAACAACTTGGTTCCATCACCCCATTTCCCGCCTTTTTTTTTTCAGGTACAGAGCAGTTGCCTCCTGGAGTCGTGTTCAGGGAATCGGGATTCCCTTGATCACTGCCATTGAGATTGTCTCCATCTGGATCCTTTCTTTTATCCTGGCCATTCCTGAAGCAATCGGTTTCGTCATGGTACCCTTTGAATACAAGGGCGCACAGCATAAAACCTGTATGCTCAATGCCACGTCTAAGTTCATGGAGGTACAAAGAGTTTAAAGGGAATTAACCAAGACTTGTTGATATCTCTACAGTGCCTAGTGTGGTTTACTGGGCTAGTTATTTATATATTCTTCAGCTGCATGAAAAATAAATGTTGAGCAATGGTTTAGCTCCTTAAATAGAGAACTATTTTGTTTTCATTCTTGTACTGTAGCACAACTGTAGACACAACTGTTGTTCTGTACAGAACAAATCTGAACTATGAAAAAATAATTACTAAAGGAGAGAGTTAGATGTGAATGTCTAAAGTACTATTTGTTTTTATAATAAGGTATACAGCACGATTTGCATCTGAAAGATATTCTGATATTTTTGTTAGAGAAATGCATATTGCTCATATATTTTTTTAAAAGTTAGATTTACTAACTCAGAACAGGAAGTCCTACTTACATGTAGTTATATTAGCACAGATTCTATATCTAATATACAAATAATGCAAATTGCAGAATTTTTTTAAAAAAAGCCTTCAGTTTAACAAATTCAGTGGCAGTTGTTTAATACACCTGACCACATTATTGTTTCTCTGAAAAGCTTACTCACATGACTGGGTGTATTGGGAAACATGTTTAACATGAATATTTCCTTTGCAAAACTGGTCAAATGTGGACCAAAGGGGGCAAACAAAAGGATAACTATTTCTCTTAAATTAGCATAATTTAGTGCTTTGATGTAAGCTCAGAGTCTACATTTAATCATTTACAGACATCTCAAGGTATGTTTTCCTAACTTAGAAAATTCACGAAATTTGTGGTTTTACAGTTGACCAGTTATCCTGCTTAGAAGTTCTAGTTTTAAAATTAAAAATCCTCATGAAAATTGCCAAACTGGCAACCTTAAATCTTAAAATTCAGGTCTTCTCATCCACTAACTTTTTTATTGTTAATTCTCCAAAGGGGGAAAAAAAAGTAGGCAATAGGATGTTATCATAATTTGGGTAGTATAAGTAAGCAATCTAAATATTTCTGACTAGAAAAGAAAAAAATATATATTTCTGCATAAAACATTAGAGAGAAGAGACTCAAGATAAGAAGGAACTTGCTGATCATTAGAACTGGCCAAAATGAAATGGGATATTTCACAATGACCAAGTCTCCTTCCTAGACTGGTCCAGCTAAGGGTGGCCACGTAGCGGGCTGCAGTAAGGGCTATGAGTTTGAACTGATCATCTTTTTACATTTAGCATTCTCTTTCTCCTCTTGTCCTTTTTTAAAAATTTTGTTCTCCCTCTTTGTTCCACTTGTTCATTCTCAACTCTGCTCTGAGACTGGAGGGAGGCCCCTCCATATCTTTGCTGATGACATCAGTTCAAAAGAAATGTGTGACCTTTTCTCCACAGGCCTCTGCCATTGAGGGGGCAGGGGACCCCATCCACTCCCCTCAGGGGTCAACTTCCAGACTCTCTGCAGCTGCTCTGGGGCATTCACACCAGCTAGCAATGCACCTGGAAGAAGGGGGTGCAAACTGAAAAGGGTGCTCAAAGGAGTGTCTGTGTTGCACTTAAATGGAATGAGAGTCTTGAATTTTGTTTGTTTACTTTTTAAGTTCAGTACTGAAATCTTTCTAAAGAGTGATGTGGATAGGGAAATATAAGTATAAATATCTGAATAAACCAACTCCTTTGGAGTTTTAACTTAACCTAGGGATAAAATTTAGGGGTTTGTGAACTTGAATGGAAAATAAATTACATGTTTATTTTTGCCAACTTCTAACTCAAATTTATCATTTCCTTCTATTATGAATGTAGGCAACAAAGCACAATAGTACCATGATTTTTCATTAATAGAAATATCAGACAGTTTCATACCATGTAACAGTTGTATAATTTTGAAGTATCATTTATGCTCATCATTGCTTCAACATTCTGATAGCTATTAGAATAATTATTAGATCTGTCATTTAATTTGTTAATAAACACCTATATTACTAGAGCAGAATTTTATTTTTAATATTTTGATATTATTTCTTTGTAACTGGTTTCTATTATAATCTTACATATTTTTTTATACGTATAATAGTAGTATTCTCAGAAAGGATAACAGTCTTCATCAGACTTTCAGAGGGGTCTATGGCATAAAAATAGTTAAGAAACTCTGCCCAGAACTTTTTTCCTCAGGAACCATTTATAGATTATTTTAATAGACATGCTCTAAATGCAGCCCACTGGGCCTCTTTCTATATTCAGAAACCATCCAGTTTTTCACAGAGCCGCGTGATTAGTTTTTACTGTGGGAACTGAGATATCACAGGAGGCTGCATTATCCTTAGTAAATAAACAATCTGGAGAAACGGAATAAGGAAAAGAAAAGCATTTCTTCCCAAGTTGGTGATTTACTTAGTGGGAGAAAGAATTTAGATGTAATTTTCCAATTTCCATTTTCATAGGGTATTAAATTTTCTCCTTTAATAATCCTGGTATTTGCAAATCCTGCCCACAAGGAGATAATGCTAAATATGCCTTGAGATAAGGTACTCTGTCTCAATAGTTTCCAGGTGGTATGTATTAAAAGAGAGCAAGGGGCACAGTTATTGATGGCTAAAACTGGCTGGCTGCGAGGTCACATAGCAAGCATACCAGGCAAAGGGCTAACTCCCTGTAACCAAAGCTACACAGATAAGCCATTCATAACCTTTGCTGTTTCCAAATAGGATATTCACACTAAGTACACTTTGATCATAATAGTCAAAAGTAAACCAGGCACTAGCAAAATTTTGAGGCTCGCTAATAAAAGTAAATATATATTCTGTATGTCTCATAATCATGTTTTGTAAGCTTTGGAAGAGAATTCTTATTGTTTATGGCTCTTCCATTGCATAATTAAAATCAACTTCAGTTTTTTATAAAAAATATCTTTGTCAGGATAACTTTTTTTAATGCAATTTTGCCATGTTCTGTTATAAAGCCAGGATAATTTCTGAAGTTTCCAATTGAGTTTTGAGCACCACCCTCAAGCCCATTACCACAATCAGAGGCTGTGAATACACAAACGTACCTGAAGGCATGAATATTCTGAAGCTCCCAGGGGCACTGCGCAGTTAATTTATGTCATAATGCCCCTCTTTTTTTTTACTCTACAGTTCTACCAAGATGTAAAGGATTGGTGGCTCTTTGGGTTCTATTTCTGCATGCCTTTGGTGTGCACTGCAATCTTCTACACCCTCATGACTTGTGAGATGTTAAACAGAAGGAATGGCAGCTTGAGAATTGCCCTCAGTGAACACCTTAAACAGGTAAACCTAATAAGATTATGAAAATCTATCCAAGACTGTGTTTGTCCTTGATGAGAAAAAGCCTACAAATACTATATTTAGCAGATTTAGCCTGGTTTCCTAAAAATAAAAATATCATCACATTTGTATGTCTTCTGTTCTTTACAGTATCAGGAATTTCTTTTGTGAAATAGGGAGCCTACCTATGTGAAATGGGTGGCCTTGGAAGCTGGACCCAATAGAGGGGAACTGTTCACTTATTTCACCCAGAGTATATTGACCACATGTATTTCTGTGTGTGTGTGTATACATATATACACATACATATATACATACGTGTGTGTGTGTGTGTGTGTGAGATTTAGCTTGGAATTGTGTCAGGACAAAAAGAAGTATATGACTTTCTCCCCTAGTAGGCTTTGTAGTCTTGTTGCGGAAACGTGAAACATTCAGAAAACAGAATCACAAGGTATGGCAAAAGTTGCCTATGCTATGGAAAGCCAGGGAGGATATGAGATAAAGGCATGGAAAACTGTTCATGGATGAGGGGGATTGAACTGCTCATGGAGGATAAACAGATTTCATGGGAAAGAAAAGGACAGAGGGCATTTCAGGTGGAGAACGAGAGTCTAGTTAGAACATGGCACGGGCGCTACATCTGTGGAGTGGGGAAGGAGATGAACCTCATTAGAGCAACATCATCATAAGTAAGTTCTTGATAGGAAATGAGGTTGCTACATAAGAAGAGATCAAATTTTGGAGGGACCAAAGTTCTAGAAGGAATTTGAACAAGTCGACAGGAGGCTTCTGTTGGTCCCTCCTGCATAGCAAGTAGCACAGAGAAAACTGTGGGCTTTAGAGGGCAAAAGTTGGATCTTATCCTTGCTGGTTCTGTGCCACTAGAAGGCAGCTACGCTCACCACTGTATCACCAACACCAGCTTCTCTGTGACACTGGGAAAATCGCTTAACCTCTCTGAGCTTCTAGTTCCTCATAAATTATATAGAATAATACTTCGAGGGGATTGCCTAACGCATATAAGGTGTCTAATAGCATCCAACTCATAGTAAGTACTCAGAAAATGTTGATGTTAATTCAAAGAGCAAAACTAGGGCTGTAGGTAAGTTCTAAGTCTCAACAGAGAGGTATATAAGGATACCCAACCACACCAAAAGTTAAAGTGAGTTGTTGATGGAAGCTTGTAAATCTGCCTATGTAATTATCATACACAAGCATCATTCTTCATCAGTAAGTCTTCTCAACTACTGTACTGATTTTTCTGAGCTTAGCTCCTTATCTGTAAACTGGGCATAATAACATATAAATCAATGTTATTATGGGAATCAAAGGAATTAATGTGCACATATGTACTTTGCAAAATCTAGCATGCCATACAAATGCTATTATCTTCTACTGAAATTTAACAGGGAAATTATATTGAGAAACTTTAGTATGACTTTGTTCATGCATGAAAAATTTCAAGTATGTCACATGTGAATCATTTTAAGCAACTTTTACTTCTCATTCCTGCAACAGAGGTAACTAATTAAAATAGATTTGTGAAAACAGTGTTTTAAATGTTGAGTTTTGCATCAGCGCTATAATCTTAGAGCCTGTTTCAACTGTAAGTGGTATCTGCTCTAAAGATAATTAAATTGGGGCTGGGCACAATAATAATATGATGAGACTTCACATTTCCATAGCATTTTTTAAAGTTTTTGAAGAGCATTTCCATGTCATTTTCTTATTTGATTATTCTAAACATGCTGTGAGAGAGGCAGGGCAGATATTATTATTTACACAGGTTAGTTAAGAGACTGATTCAACCAAGTGAAGATTAGAAGTCAAAACTTGGTCTTCATGCAACAGATGTTCCCTTGTATCACCCTCAAAGATATAGCAGGTTCCGTGAGCAGAAGAGCAAGGCTGGCCAGAAGGCCTGCCAGTGAGACTGCGGGAGAGCTAGCTCAGAGTGAAGGGCCCTGCCACCCTCTGACTAGGATCCTATTGGGTCTTGCCTCTTCCATGGTTTCTCGAATTTCTCTTCATTATACTGACAACTTCATTAGTTAGGGACTGTGTTTGGATGCTGGTAGCAGAAAACCCAAAATTATATTGAGTACACCAATGAAGTGTTTATTTTCCTCCCACAGCAAGAACTTCAAATGTCATTGGTTCAGTGGTAAAAGGACTCACAGGCATAGGCCTGCTGTTTTGCTGACCTTCCCTTCAGTATTGGAAGACAGCAGCTATAGCCCTACCCTCAAATCTGATTTCCAGGCAGCAAAAGAGGAAGAACACGGATCACATGAGTGTGTGTGCACCAAAGGAGTATCTCCCACTTTTAAGCAGCTTTACAGAAACCCCACACGACAATTTCTACTTAAGCTAATTCATCAGAACTGTGTCTGGTGGTCAGGCAGATGATTAGGTCAGACTCCTTCACTGCTATAACAAAATCAAGGATCTGATCGATAGTGAGAAAAAAGGAGAATGGATATTGGGTAAGGAAATAGACTCTCAGGGCAACGTATCATATACCTTTTAAAGGGTTATACTCTTTGAGGACATGCTCAGGGGAGATAATCTCTCCCTGATACCCTCCTTTATTCTTCCAGGCACACTGTCTTTCTGTGTACACAAAATGACCCTTTAAAATGATCCTCCATTCCTGCAGATTGGAATCCTTTATTTCTCTCAACCATTGCTTGGTTTAAGTGTACTCTGAAGCCATATCCCAGCTAGCCCAATAACTCCAAAAGATTAAAGAACTCCCAGTTCTTTGAGCAAATATAGCAATTTTAGACAACTGTCCCCAAGTCTTTTAAAATGACTCTATTAACTATATGGGTTTACTGTAGGTTCCCCATATTTAATAGTATATGGGGAACCAACATTTCCTTTGGGTTGAACCAACATTACCTTTCCAAACCCTGTTTTCAATCAGTTTTATTTTGACATTAACTGATCCCAGTACAGACGATTTTCATTTTATGTTCCTAGTTAGGCTCCTAAATGCATGCACTATAATACTCAAGCATCGTGCACACAAATGACTGGTTGCAGATAACTCTTAACCTATGGTTTCCCTGATCCTGTGCAGACTTGAAAGCATGGGAACCTTCAAATGAAGTCAGTACAGGATCAGCATGTCCAGGTTTTTCTAATCATCATTGCTGATAATCCTTTATCCTCATCCCTCTGTTTGTAAACAATGTATCTTTGGGAACTACATGCCATTAATAAAAGAACTTTAAAAGCAAAAATTCACAATGTTTTCTTCAAGATCAAGACATGGAGAAAACATATTGCCAGTGATTTTCTTTTCTGTTTTCCTCCTATTTTGTTTTCCAAATGTCTTTGCAGATTTGTCCATTCTTATCGTGGTGGGTTCAGTCACCTTGACGGTCATGCTATCATTAAAGTTACCTGTTACTGAAGCTTTTACCTAACACTTTCCCCCATACATTCACCCCTTCCCCCCGCCACACACACCCAGACTCAGTGACAGTGTTGGCTCAACTCCACCTAGTTCGCACCTCTGCCCTGCCGTAGAATCTCTCCTTTGGCCCTAATAACCAGCCTGATGCCACCATCCTTTGTGGCAGCTGCCCAAAAGAACCATTAGCAACACCTTGACCATAAAGTTGGCCTCCGCATCTTGAAGAGGCAGATGTGCTGTGAGGCTGGCTGTTCTGTCTCTGCTTGGAGCTACTCTTTCTCTGCTCTCTGCCACTTCCTTGTTGTGTAGTTCTTCACCTAATAAAACAATATTCAACTTACTGTACTTTTTTTTCTCACTTTAGCGTCGAGAAGTGGCAAAAACGGTTTTCTGCTTGGTTGTAATTTTTGCTCTTTGCTGGTTCCCGCTTCATTTAAGCCGTATTTTGAAGAAAACTGTGTATGATGAGATGGACAAGAACCGATGTGAATTACTTAGGTATGATCGTATGTACCCATTAGGAAATCGGAGTTTGTCTGATGTTTTCATTCATAATACTTTCGAAAACCATCTGATCTACATTCTCCTTAGCCTTGAACATTAAAACTGCAAAGTTGATTATTTTTTCTTTGGTTGACAAAGCCCATAACGGATCCCAAAGTTTGTGTAAGCCATATCTATCATCTTACTGATCCCTTCCTGAGGCCATGCCTAATGGTTTGAACTAACCAAGTGGCAAGCAAATGTTCTGTAGAACTAAATTGCCATTTAAACAGGCACTTAATCAAATTCTGACTGCCACCTGTAAGAAATGGGTTCTGGGGTGAAAATGCTTATTCAAGGGATAAATGCTAGTTTTTCAGATTTAAAAACATTATGTTCTAACCACTCTATTTTTTTTGCTCTAGTTTCTTACTGCTCATGGATTACATCGGTATTAACTTGGCAACTATGAATTCATGTATAAACCCAATAGCTCTATATTTTGTGAGCAAGAAATTTAAAAATTGTTTCCAGGTAAGACTGTTTTGCAAGTATTTTTAAAGACAACCAAATAAGTATATTAAGTAGCCAATAGACATGAGTAATTCCATTTGACAAATATTGCTTTCATCAGCTGTACTGTTCAGGAGAGAAGTGAAAATCATATTTTGTTACCCAGAAAGGGGTCAAATTGTCAGCATAACAGAAAAACAATATCTATTCAGACAACATATTCAGAGGTTAAAATTGAAAATAACTAACTTAATAACATACCGATTTAGTACCCTCTTTTAAAAAGAAATGCTCAAATGTGAGCTCCAGGCCACATACATAAAACCTATTCCTGCCTTACATCGTTACATTTCTTAGACTTCATCACAGTCTCAACAAAACATAAACTCTAATGTTAAGAAAGCACTTGCTTAATGCTACTTAAAATATATATTTAATAAAAGCTTCTTCAAGGAAAGTAAATGCATATTGCTCTGGAAATCTGAACTAATGTAATTGCATTCAAAATCAGTTTTCTTCTGTTCTTCAAACCCCCTTGTAGCTAAGCCAACTCATGTCCCCCAGAAGCTCCAAGCACTTTTTAGTGATGTGTCATTTTTCCAGTTCCTGGAATGATTTTAGCACAGAGTTAATCCTAACTGGATTCTGTTATCTCTGGTCAGGATGTTTAACTTTAGTTCATGGTACATACTAGGAAGAGTAAGTAGCATAGAGGTCAAGGGTGCAGTCTCTGGAAGCAAACAATCTCGATTTACATCACAGCTCTGCACTTACTGACAAACCCAGGTCTGGGAGGTGCCCCTCCTGCATCCTTAGTTTGCTTGCTCCTCCTAAAATCAGACTATCACAGTATCTATCTCCTAAGTAGTATTCATGGGTTAATAAATGTTAAGTGCTTGAAACAGTAAGTGCTTAGGATGAGTTTATTGTTATTCGAGATAGTGTGGAGACACAAAACACAGTGACTGCCCTGGAAGAATTTACAATCTAAAAGGAAACAGATATATTAACCGAGAATCAAACAAATAGATGAATCTTGGTAGTTTCATCTAACTTGATAGGAAAATAACACCTAATACCTAGGCTGCTGTGAGCATCAAATGAGGTGCCCAACACAGGGAGCCACACAGGTGGTGCACACTGAAGAAATGCCAGGCCCCTCCTAGCCCTTCTTCACTCACGCCCATCCCAAGTCATATAGCACTCTCCTCCCTGACCAAAACTTCTTCCTTCCTCTCTGAGTTGGTGAACAGAATTAAAACGAGAAAGTAGGGATTTATTTCTCTTTACTAGAATGGACAGTTTAACTTCCACCTAGAGATTACAGACTCCATGCCGTAGATTACTGATAAGGCTTACGTTCTATCTTCAAATGCATGTGGGCGTTTACCCCTTGTTGGTGGGGGCCCAAGGCCTCCGTGTTCTGCTGAGAATGGGCTAATAGGCTCATGTCATTTAGCATCTGTTCCTTTCCTCAGTCTTGTCTCTGCTGCTGCTGTTACCAGTCCAAAAGTCTGATGACCTCAGTCCCCATGAATGGAACAAGCATCCAATGGAAGAACCATGAACAAAACAACCACAACACAGAGAGGAGCAGCCACAAGGACAGTATAAACTAAACATCTTAAGAAACATTAGTCAATATTCCTTCAACTTGTATTGGAGAAAAAAAAAATCACACCTCAGCTATGTCTCCAGAAAGCTCTTCTCCATTGACTCAGTCCCACCCCCAGAAAATGATTTCTAAAACATCATAGTGGACTAGTTTATACCCACATATTCAATGAATCTTACTCTTAATTTATCTAATTTACATTTTCTGCATATTATATTCAGGCCTAAAAAATGGTGGGAGCTGGCAAGGGGAAAGGAGACTATTAAATGAAACCAGAAAGATATATACTGCTTTTACTTGCAAATAATTTTCAAGTACATGACTAGCTTTCATGGTAGTTCTGTCAAATGCTCAATGAGAACTAGTCACTATGAAAGTTTAGAGATTATGAAAGGTTTTCTATTTTTAAGTGATTTTTTTTTTTTTTTTTTTACCAAACACAGTATGGGTTTAAGTCACCAACATTTTTTAACCACAGGGTAGCCTAAAAATGCTTGTTTGAGCTTATTTAAACATATTTTACAAAAAAAAAAAGAAGAAGAAGAAAAAGAAGAAGAAGAAGCAAAACAGAATTGGGGTGAAATTAGGTTAATGTTTCTCATGCCATTGTTTTATTTTTAAAACATAAATTCTCAAGCTGCAACAAATACAGGCACTTAAAACATACTGATAACCACATACACAGTTTAATAGTTGCTATTCAAACATTTTTAAGAACCTATATTTTTTTAATGGTGTTTCATTACAGGAGATCCTGAAAATTTTGTTAAATTTAAAAATAATGCTTGAATCAAATATTATATTTTTAATAAGCCCAATCTGTTTTTAGAATGTCTTTTATGTAAAATCAGTATCATATACAAAAATTTAAATGTCCATGTCATTTAACTATATCTGAGATATTCAGTGCAATGCATAGAAGTCTAAAGCACATCTAGGAGGGAAGAATTGAATACCTTTAGAAGATTTGGAAATTTTCATTGAGTTTTTTTTTAGTAATGGTAGCATGTATATGTGTATATATATATATATATATATATATATATATATGCACATATATACATTTATTCACATATATGTACATTATACATTATGTATATATATGTGTGTGTATGTGTGTATATACATTATACATATCACCTCATATTCTTTTGCTTTCTCTTAAAATATTAACCGGTAGTAAGACTCTTTTGGTCATTCCGTTTTCCATACAGGAAACATAATTTCAAAGTGGCCAGCTGAGTTTATCATGTCAGTGAAATACAATTACCCCCAAATGCTACCATGAACTATGGTTTTCCACATTTCTGGGTTTCCAGTATTAACTTAAACCCCCCCCCCTACTCCCAATACTCACATGGTCACCATTTCAAAGGGCCCACAGTGACTTTTGCTGGGCATTTCCCAAGTTTACAGACTGTGAGTATAGCAGAAAATCTTTTACTGTGTGTATATAAATATATATAAATTGTACATTTAGCCAATTTTTCTGTGATTGTCTCTATGGAATGTATCTGTGTGTGTGCTACATGCATGTGTGTGATGGTTTGTATGAATATATAATCTAATAATAATGCCCTGCAGCTGTGCCAGAGCGCACACTCTGAGTGGAATCTAGTTGGTGTTCATCTTGACAACAAGCCTCAATCAGTTTTAATCTATCTGCGTTCATAAGTCTTATGACCATATCAGCATTACAAATGGAATATGGGACGCAGCACGAAAGGAGATGAGCCATTGGTTAATAATAGGGTTTTGGCTGGTTGGTTGGATGGATGGATGGTTGGTTGGTTGGTTGGTTGGTTGGTTTGATAAAGCAGTATTTGGGGCTGTATTATTTTCTGTACTAGAGCAAAAGGCATTAAACTTTGAAGTATTATATTGTTTCAATCCTAAACTCAGTATGGTGATTAGATTGACAAGTAGTCTGATGTTCCTATCAGATTCTACCAGCTAGATTACTGATGATAAATTACCTAATGATTTGTTGGGCTATACTGTAGTGCAGTCATATGTGAAAGATATCAGTTTCCAGTTGACCCAATGCAGGGCTCTTTTATGTGTTAGCAGTCAAATTCCATTACTTCACTGGTACATTGCATGCAGTGATATATGCCTATAATATACGCCATAGGTTCACGTCATTTTGTTTAGCCAATTGTCTTTTTTAAGAAAATATGCTTTGTCTCTTGCATATGAAAATGCATTTTGTAAGTTCAGAAAGTCATAGATTTCTGAATAACCACAAAGGCTTCAATGTATATTTTGTTTATGGACTGGTAAGTAACTGTGGTTTACTAGTAGGGAGATTTCTAGTTTCTACTTTTATCACATCTTTCCAAGTAAATCTGTAGAAATGAGCCAGAAGCCAAGGTCCTGCACTGCCAGTGGGCCATAAGTATAAAATAAAAGTTTACAGAAGCCTTGTAAATGTCTCTTCATTTTTTTTTTTTTTTACATAGTTCTTCAAAGAAAATGTTTATTACACAATGATGTCACAAATCTCTCTAGTAATAGCCAGGACAGCAATTTAACTTTCAAACAGATAATTCCTAGCTGTGTTTTATTCTCAACCTACATTGTTGTGCTGAAACATAACTCCCTCATTCATTCCTTCATTCACCTTTCCAATTAATTTTACTCTGCCCCAGGAATTCTTCTAAATACTGGGGTTAGAGCAGTGAATGAAACAGGCAAAGTTCCTGCTCCAAAGGAGCTGGAATTCTAGGGGAAGGAGTTGGGCAATAAACAATTACAGTCCATAGACTATATGTCATGTGTATTCCTGGAGGAAGAGACTCATATATAATCATATATATATATATAATTACCTATTTGACATCCCAATTGGATGGCTAACAGACCTACTATATCTGAAACTAAGCTCCTAATATCCCTATAACCTATACCATCATATCCCTCTGCTCATGTATTAGTTAGGGTTCTCCAGAGAAACAGAGCCAACAGAACAAATAGGATGTATATACATATATATGTACATAGGTATAAGGGAATTATGGGAATTAGCTCATGTGATTATAAAGGCTGAGATATGTTACAATCTGCCGTTTGCAAGCTGGAGAACAAGAAAGCCCGTGATATAATTGAGTTGAAATCCAAAGGCTGAAAACTAAGGAAGCCAGTGGCGTAACTTCCAGCTGCAGGCCAAAAGCCTGAGAACTGTGGAGCACACCGCTTGCTGTTGTAAGTCCCAGAGTTGAAAGGCCCGAGACCAGTAGCTGATGTCCAAGGGCAAGAAAAAAATGGATGTCCTAGCTCAAGAAGAGATAGAATTTCCCCTCCCTCTGCTTTTTTTTCTCTTCAGGCCCTCTACAGAGGGATGAGGTCAGCCAGCACTGGTGAGAGCCCAGGAGCTTTATTCACTCTTCTGATTCAAATGCTAATCTCTTTAGGAAACACCCTCACAGTCACGCCCAGAAATAATGTCTTACCTGCTCTCTGGGCATCCCTTAGCCCTCTCAAGTTGACATACAAAATTAACCATCGCAGTTCAGTTAAAGACAGCTCCATCCTTTGAGTTGTCAGGACGAAATCTTTGAAGTCACTTCCCATTCCTTTCTCTCATACCTTATCCCCTATCTGCCAAACAGATCCAGAAGCTAAGCACTTCTCTCTACCTCTTCCATACTCTTCTGAGCCACCAACATTTCTTGTCAGGATAACTACAGTAGGCTCCTACATGCCTACATGTTTCCAGCCTGTAAAGGCCATATACAAACGGGGCCAGTCTCTCAAACCCTGTAAACGGTCTGAAGATGTTCACATTTCCAGCTAGGCTGACCAACATCCCTTGGGGATTTTTCTAGTAAGGACTAAAGTAAGAAAGAAGCGTTTCCCACGATGGCAAGCCCAGGAGGGTGCAAGCCTAGAAGCCGCAGGCCATTGCGATTTGGGTATTATGAAGAAAATCAATCTAGATTGTTACTAAGGTGAAAAAGAGCATTTAAGTCTGTGGTTCCAATTTTCCCTGATGCTTTCCCTTGGCTTGAGTAAGCAGACCAACACATTTACCTTTGTGCTTACACTACTTAAATTTGGTTTCCTGTTGCTTACAATACACACATGCTAAGACCATCTCTTCCAAGTGATTTGATTTATCTTTGTTGTTGTTGTTTAAATCAGTAGGCTTTACATTTCTTAGAGTAGTTTTAGTTTTACAGAAAACTGATTAGAAAGCACAGAGTCCTCACACACTCTTTTCTCCTCCCCGGCACACAGCTCCCCTTTATATTTACCTCCTGTATTAGTGTAGTATTTGACAAAGCAATATTGATACAATATTATTAACTGATGCCCATAATGTATACTGGGATTCAGGCTTTGTGTTGTACATTCTATGGGTTTTGACAAAGATATAGTGGCATTTACCCACTATTATGTATCATTCAGTATCATTTCACTGCCCTAAAAATCTCCTGTGCTCTACCTTTTCTTCTCTCCCTCCTCCTCCCTTTGGATTCATCTTTTCACTCAATGCAGATATAGTGAACACCCACCATATCAAACTGTTGTAGTTGCTAGGAACACAAAACCAGATGTATAACTAAATAAATGTAAGGATGTGCTTAGTGGTGGCTCAGCGAGGGGACAGTAAAGGCAAGAGTAGTCAAAATTCTTTCAACTTCAGATGGAAATGACACCAGTGAACACAGTATGAGGGCTCTTGCTTTGCCACTCTTATTGTAGTGAGCATAACCATGTCACCGCTAGGAGAATGGCATGATAACAAGTAACATAGTATTGTCTCTACAGTATGAGATTTTTAAGTCAGTAAACACATGTCATTCTTCATCCAAAAATAAACCTATCCAGTAAATTTGAAATTAAGGCAATAAAACAAATTGGAGTTTAAGTCTAAGAAACAGCCAAGGCAAATGTGAGTCGTTCACTAGTCTGTTACCTCTATTGTTATTTTTAATAGTATTATTAGTCCATGCTAGATTATTAGACACGATATGTGTGTGGAGAGAAGGAAATGCACTGCCAGTCTTTGTGAGCCTCTTGAGGTCTGAAACTCGGAGTCCACAATTCCTTTATTTGTAATATAACCTAGTATAACACTGTAGTTATTTTTTTTCCATGCTTCAAACAAGGAAAGTTAAATCAGGGCACAAGTCCACCATATTCAGTTGGTTATTTCTGAAATTCCAGTGGTGCCTTCACATTTAAAAACCCCAGTGTTTTTAAAATAATTCTACATTTGGAGAAGATTCTGTCACAGTTTTCTCTAAAAAGTAGTAAAGACAAACCAATGTCTATATTTGGTAAGTGCCTATACTCTGGCATTTTTGTTTCTAAAACTGAAAGTAGACAGGCCACAGTTCTTAGAATCAGGGAATAATCAAGAACTGAAAAATAATATTGTAACGGCACAGCCAGGCCTTCCCCAAGAAGCATGCTAGCATAGTTCACTTTCGATCTGATGCACCTAGAAGTCCTATGACTCCTGGTTTTCCAAGCTTTTAGCATCAATGCTATTCAGTAGATTTTGTGTTTCTTCCTGGGAGATAATAAATAGGAATAACAGTGCCAAACCTAGATATAATCAGAAGAGTCATGGAATCTTCCTAAGGGAATATAGAGAATTTCACAAATTTTTCCTTTTTGATCCTAAACCGCAGTCCTCTTACCTAATATATCTATGTGGAAATGATCATCTTTTATTTGAATTTGATTCTATGATGGTAGATACAATTGTATATTGAGTGTTCTGATATATTTGTCCCAGTTGGGAGGGAGTCACAGACACTTCCCAGACTATGTAGTATCACATACCAGCCAAATCACAGGCCCAGACACCCATAACGCACAGCCCTGACTCATTTCATTTATTCCATGTTTTTTTTGCAGAATAAAGGCATTTCTTCATGAACTACAGCTCTCTATTTCTAAGTGTGATAATTGAGATTAACTGCAGTTCAATTCCCATGGTTTTTTTAAATCCTAAAATGAGAAATCTACCAAGTGTGGTCAGGTAAAGGGAAAATATATGCCCTCTCAGGGTTTTTCAGGCATACATTTGTGCATAATAAAAAAAAAAAACTGATCTCCTAGGTCCAGTCTTTTCTCTCTGTTTGGAAACCCAATGGGGTTAGGCCTGGATCACAGTCCCTCACTCTAAATCAAGCTCCTGTTGGGAGGGATGGAAGTCTTCTGACTGGATTAGGTCAAGCAGAGCCAACTCCTAAAGCTGGAGTGAGGAAGTGGTGGCGTGGCGGTGGGGGTGAAGGGGTGCCTTCCCTCCAAAACCCTCATGTGGTCTTAGAAAGGGGAAGGGACAACAGCTGCATTACTTCCTTTCCTCCTCATTAAAGATATTGTCCATATTCCTGCTACTCCTTATTTCTGCTGCTTTTTTGAATTTTTAGCTCAGTTAATTCTTTGATTTTCATTATTTTCTTCAGAAATAATTTTTGCTCTTCAAATTATAAAAATACTACATAAAGCAGATATAGAATACAGTTATAATATATTGTTTTGCAGAACAAAACAATAATGAATGATTCATGTATGTGTCGGGGGAAAATCACTATATGTGGCATTATATCTATATTTTATATTTCATTTATTCAGTTTTTTGCTACCACAAACAAGACTGCACTGTACTTCTCTGTACAAATCTTCATGAAGACTTGTGTGATTTCTCTGGAACAATTAAAAAGGAATAGGATTGCTACTAGATTAGAGGGTTTCAATCTTTAGTAATGGATCAACCCAGGGCTGGTGGGGCCATTCTGGTGACAATCTAGAAGTACTTAGCATCCCTGAGTACTTCTAGATTGTCACCAGAATGGCCCCACCAGCCCTGGGTTGATCCATTATTAAAGATTCTAGCTTTCTGGGTGCCTTGCAAATGCTGCACGTTACACTGGCACCAGCATCCTGGAGAAAGACAGACCTTCAGGCATATGTAACAGACACCGTGTGAGACCTGACCAGTTCCTTGCTGGATCCCTTGTAGTAGCTGTTTACCCACCCTAGCTTCAGTGTGTTTTTGCTATTATTTTGTGCCGGTAACTTCCAGAGGCTTTCTCTTAAACACTGGAGGCCCCTACCCAGTAAGGAGAAGGGGAAAGAACCTAGAAATTTATGTCCACCTCGACCCACACTGTGGCCTGTGGCCAATGACGTACTAGTGCGGGCGTGCTGAAGCCCAGCTGTGTCTCAAGTGGGGTAAATACCAAGCAGCACAAGAGATCAGGCTGAGTTTGGGACTTCACCTGACATCTCACCCTCCTCAGCTTCTTTCCTAGCCCCTGCTGCTTCTGTTCCCTTACTGTTCTCCTCTGAGGGCTGCACCTTAACAAACTGCTTAGACTTAAATCCTTGGGTCAAGGTTCACTTCTGGGGAACTGAACCAAAGACAGCACACATTTCTATTTCTCTGCTGAACATAAATGGTGAGTTCATGACAATGAACACATCAGATTCTTTAGCATACTAAATTTGGGCTCATATTTGAAATAATTCTTTCAATTTCTCTATCTGAGGTATCTTAATAGGTATGTGATCTCTCTCCCAATTGGCAATCCAAAATTCCTCACCCTCACCTTCAGTCTCAGTTGCTGTGAAGGAGTGTGGCTTTTCTATGAGGCACTCATATAGACCAGTCTAGAAACTCCATTTCAGCCTCAAGAACAGGGCTATTAAGATTTTTGTATATCCAAACATTCTTCATATCAGAAATCAGCTGCAGTTGCCCCTAGGAGAACATGCCCCTCTCAAGCGGCTGCCAAATGAGGGTTCAGGTCCTTTATGAAGCTGACATTGATGGGGGGGTAACTGAATTTGTCAGCTGGGGGTAGGGGAGCGTAGGTAGCAAGCACAGGCCACTCTTTCAAAGGGTTTGACAGTGAGAATACTAGAGACCCGGGAAGACAGCCTGAGGGAACAGCAGAGTCAAAGGAAAAGTTTTTATTTCTTTATAAGAAAAACAACTCCAGTATTTTTATGACAGAAGAACTGAAGCCAATGAAAGGAAGAGATAATATGAAAGAAAGAGGTAATTAGTGGATAAAGGTCCTAGGGGACATGAGAGGAGTTGGAAATGCAGCATTGGAAAGGAAGAAAGATTCCTCTTTACTGACTAATGAGCAGTGTCTGTCTCCTTAGGCATGCCGCTTCCTGATTGTCTACCCATGAATGTCTTCTGTCGATATTCTGGGCTTAAGGATAAGAACAGAACCTGTTTAGACCATAGGTGGAAGTGTACTATTTTTAAATAGTACCTTACAAGAACATCCTGGAAAGCTATCCATGAAACTGTATCTGTATGAACGAACTCTTAACCTGGGGCCAGATCCTAGTTAGAGAGACTCAGAGAAGACACCTATAGCTGGAGACAGAAGGGGGTGTCATCCACATTCAAGGCCATCGATGGGCACAATAGAAACCATAACCGTGTGGCTTTTTTCTGTAATGAACATGTGTTGTTCCATAACCAGAGTATATGCATATATAGAAAAAATTTATCTTTGATTTTTGATGATGATATTCTTCTTCGATTAACAATTGGGTATACCAAAACCCCCAAGATAAATCAAAGTCATTTCATTTCAGTGTGGAGATGCATACTATTGACATTACTACGCTTTAAGCCTTTATTTTACACCATCGCTCAATCTCACAGCTGGATCACATTAGTGTCTTTCTCAGAGTTCCAAATCTATCAGTCCAGGTGGTGCGTGCAGATTAAGCCCTGAAGCAGTCTAAAATGCTTATCTTCCCTCCTTCTGTGTGACCAAAGAGAATCTACAAAATGGTCCACTGTTTTCGAACTCCTTCCTCTCCACTGAGTGCTTCATTTCCAAATGTGCTTGTGACTAATACTTAGCAGGAAGTAGAAAGCCTGAGTTTAATACTTCCTCCATGCTGATGCTCTGTTTTTCTACATCATCTGTAGACAACCAGCAAATTGCACAATTCCTTGGGCTTGTTAGCTGGTACAGCCCCCTGCTTTTGTCATCAGCCCAGCCTCCCAGGGTCTCTTTCTATCAAAAGTAAAAGGGTCATGGAAACTTAATATTCTACTGAACCATGATTTGGTTCAGGTAAAATAACAGTGTAACTTCTGACCATGCTTGGGATCACTCATCATTCTATTGGGTTACATTCTATTGGGTTATTCCAATACTTTAGGGAACACTGTGTGGTTACACTTGAGAACTCTCATCTAGGAATTATGCTGTATGACACACAATTTTAAAAAGCTGTTGCCTCTGTCAATTACATAGTATCCAACAAGTAAAAGGCTGTCATTCTGATTTCAGCTTGAATGTTACCTCTTCAGAGAACTTTCCTGACCACAAAATGTATATTAGTCACCCAGTCACACAATCACTGTTTTAATTCTCTACACAGCACATATCTCTAAGTATTTTTCCTGCTCATTTAAGTTTATCTATGGTCTGTCCCTAGGTAAATTCAGTGAAGTTGCAGAGTACAAAATCAACACATAGAAATGATTTGCATTTCTATACACTAACAACAAAATATCTGAAAAAGATAAAGAAAACTATCCAATTTACAATAATATCAAAAACCATAAAATACCTTAAGAATAAATTTAACCAAGGAGGTGAAAGATCTGAAAACTATAACATTTTGAGATGAAAGAAATTGATGAAGACACAAATAAATGGGAAAACATCCCATGTTCATGTATTGGAAGAATGAATACTGTTAAAATTGTTCCATACTGCCCAAAGCCATCTCTAGAGTCAAATGCAATAACTATCAAAAATTTCAAAGGCATTTTTCACAGAAATACAAACAAACAATTCCTAAAAACTGTATGAAACCATGAAAGATCCCGAATGCCGAAGTAATTCTGAGAAAGAACAAAGAGGCACCACATCATCTGATTTCAAAATATATTACAATGCTATAATAATTAAAAATAGTACTGGTATACGTACAGCCATGTAGAATAATGGAACAGAATAGAAGCCCCAGAAATAAGTCCTTACATATATAGTCAAGTAATTCTTGACAAGGAAGCCAAGAATATTCAGTGGAGAAAGAAGAGTCTATTCAATAAATGGTGCTGGGAAAACTGAATAAGCACATGCAAAAGAATGAGATTGTACCCTATCCTACACCACTCACAAAAATTAACTCGAAAAGGATTAAAGACTTACATGCAACACCTGAAATCGTAAAGCTCCTAGAATAAAACATAGGGGAAAAGTTCCTTGACATTGTTCTTGGCAATAAATTTTTGGATATGACACTAGAAGCACAAGCAACAAAAGCAAAAATACACGAGTGGCAACAGTCATTTAGGAAGCTTCTGTACAGCATAAGATATTATCAGTGAAGCGAAAGGCAACCTATAAAATGAGAAAATATTTGCAAACCATCTGTCTGATAAGAGGTTAATACTCAAAATATGGAACTCATATGACTCATAGCAAAATAATACAATCTGATTTAAAAATGGGCAAAGGACCTGAATAGACATTTTCCAAAGAAGACACACAAATGGCCAACATAAAAAAAAAAAAAAATACTCAACACTAATAATCATCACAGAAATAAGATATCCACAATGAAATATCACCTCACACTTGTTAGAATGACTGCTATCAAAAAGATAAGAGATAAGGAGTGTTGACAAGGATGTAGGGAAAGGGAAGCCTTGGGCACTGCTTGTGGGAATATAAGTTGGTACCACCAATATAGAAACCAGCTCCTAAATTAGGGCTCTGTGTGCAGTTGCTTTACCCTTAGGCCCAAGTTAAAAACTGTTTTTAGTCAACAATAGCCTTGCATGAAACTGCTCGAGAGATCACTATGCCAGAGGAAAAAAGTAGTATAGAATTTAAGATAACTTAACTTCTAAAACAAAACAAAATTAAAAAAATTCTTTAAGGAGAAAGAGTAAGTGAAGGAAGGTGAGGGAAGAGGAGGTGAAGGAAGAGGAGGGGGAATAAGAAGGTTTTGCACGAGTAAAGTACACTAAAAAGCCCTTCATAATTTAATATTTGAAAGCAGTCATGGCTATCTAGAAACACACTTTGTCCACTTGCCTATTGTCATTTTTCAGGGAAGACCCAAAGGGAGATATGGACCTACAAAATTAGTGAGGAAAACTGCCTCAATTCCTATGCTAACTAATGTCATCCATCATTGATAAATATGAGTAGATAACAGGTCACCCGACACAAGAGGAGAGCAAACAATAAACATGAGGACCAGAGTTAAAACAAACATTGATACTAGAGAAAACAGATAATTCAGGGAACAGATTTCTTAAAATTCTGAATACTGTCCTCAGAGATAGTTAAGAAGATATTGCAGATATCAAAATAAAACCAGGCTGCTATATAAAAGGAGAAAACAGAGTTCAAGAAAGAACACATAGATATTTTATTAAAAGAATGGCAGAATTTAGCTAGAAACAGCTAAATGCAGCTGTCCTGTACAAAAGAAAATTTTCAGAAAATGTATTCATGTACAAGGAAGTCCCAGGACTCCAAACACTTTCTGATAAATCATTTCACCAAAATTGTAGTGAGTCTCTTTTCGCTTAAGGGCTTTACCAGATTATAAAACTGCCAATTAAACCCTTTGTCTTTGGCTAGGGGTGGAGTTTGTGAAGCTGTGCACATACAAAGCAAAAAAATAATCGTGCAAGTCAGAAAATTCCTTCCTTCCCCCTCAGATTTATAGTGTTCATTTATCTCTGTGTGTATAAACCACATCCTCTGACTGGGAAAAAAAAAAAAAAAGAGAGAGAGAGAGACCTTAATAATAGTTGACTTTCCTTGTAAAGTGCTGTTCCTTTGTACAACAGGGAACTTCACCAAATTTGAAGCCTAACAATTTACTCAATAGCAAAGTTTATTTTTAAAATGAGCTTATATAAAAATAATGTGAATTTTTTAAAGGGGATGTGCATAAGTGCCCTAGAAATATATTATTATTTCGTGTTTCTAAAGCTCTGGTTGCTACTACTAAGCTTAACAAATTATAGGGGACTGGATGGTTTTAAAACCAATATACCACCCACATATCTCTGATGACTTAAACATGTGTCATTAAAAGAAACCAGGTTTGGGTTCAAAGGGACATCTATTTCTTCTTCTTTTGAAAGTTCCAAAATAATATATAATATACTTTACAAAAGAATAAAACTAAAAAATCACCAGAAAGTGAGAAAAGGTGCCATCAGCAGGCCAGAAGATCTTGGGAATTACCAATTGATAGAACGCAGGTGTTGGATTGATGGAAAAAGCAGAACAGTAGAACAGAAAAATGGTAATGGCAAGAGTTTAAGGGTATTGGTAGAGGAAGTTGGAGAAATGCCTGTTGGGGAGTCAGGGCCATGTTCATGGATATATGACCTTTACGGTGGCCTAGTGTCCCATGCTTGGAAGTGGCCTCTACTCTTTTAATGCTCTGCTGTTGTCTTGAAATTCTTAATAATTTTTTAATGAGGGACCCTACATTTTCATTTTGCACCAAAGCCTGCGAATTCATTCAATGAAAATGAGACTTCAAATGCAAGACCCCTTGGCTAGAAAACTGACATACCCAGGCCAAAGCTTAAACAACCCAGGAGAGATCCTAACGGAGGGCAGGGAAGAGACTACATAGCTGCTGAATTTATAGAGGGAGTAGAGGGTGTCATGGAGAGGACCAAGGGACTAGAAGAAACTGTTAGACTCTGTATAGGTTTCCTACAGCCACTTTAACAAAACACCACAAACTGATTTGCTTAAAACTACAAACATGTACCTAGATGATATAAATCGAAAATGAAGGAGTCCGCAAGGTTGTATTCTCCCGGAGGCTCTAAAAAAGAGACCGTCCCCTGCCCCTCTCCTAGCTCCTGAAGGCTGCAGGCAGTCCTTGGCATTTCTTGGCTTATAGATGCATCGCTTTAACCTCCGCCTCTGTCTTCACATGGTGTTCTCCCCTTTGTATGTCTGTGTGTCTGTGTCCAAATTTCCTTCTTATAAGGACAGCAGTTGTTGGATTAGGGCCCAATCTAATCCAGTATGGTCTCAACTTGATTACATCTGTAAAAACCTTTTTTTCCAAATAAAGTATCATTCTGAGGCTTCTGGTGAACAAGGATTTGTCAGGGGGCACAATTCAACCCAGTGCAGTCTCCGAAGACAAATAACTCTCTACATAGCTCTGTCCTTTTGGCCACATAGACATATGGCTTCAGGAGCCAATAGAGCAGCTATTACTACATACTTATCATGGTTTACATCATTGGATAAGTAGACAATCAGAGTCTTCCCCTAGCATGTACCAGAGCCAAAGTATAGTGTTAAATTATGCCAAGAGCATTCTCCAGTTCAGTGGTATCTAAACTCCTTTACCTACAAAACCCTTAGTTCAAGTGAAATTTTACTAGGAGTGCTCAAATATAATGGATCAAAGGTAGCCAAATAAAAATGCAGCTGACAGGACCAGGGTCTGTCTCCCCATGTATCAAATCGTTCAGCTTCATAGAATATTATTGGAAATCCACATATCTACTTTTCTGTTTAGTTCAGGAAGCAATTGATGCGTCCCACGAAAACAGAGCAAATATGTACATAGGGGATAAGAGAAGAGGTAAAGAAGAAGAAAGTGAATTTAGGAAGGGCTGGAGAATTGATAGTTATGGCCACTTTAAGTATTTGGGGTACAAAAGGGAAAAAGAGAGTCATGATACCAATCCGTGGTGTTCTGGTAACACCAAAGGAGAGGGTAAAAAATGAAGGGAAAAGGAAGGAAGGGAGGACCTCCTTATACAATGGTTTTCAGTGGTAGCTAGCATTTTTATGGCTCTATGATGGGCTCATGGATGAAGCTCTAGGGTTTCCTGGGCCAAGTTTGAGGCAATTAGCTACATAGTGCAGGCAAGTTTACACTGAATGACTTAGAAATCTTCTGTTTCCCAAATAAGTAGATAAACAGAAGACTTTAGTCTCCAGAGTCATTAATCTAATACCTTCTGTGAACACTCAGCATGCATACAAAGCCAAATAAAAGCACTCAATATAAATAAATCAATAATAATTTATATCTTTTGATCTATCCAAAGAAAAATGTTTATATGTGGAGAAAATAATAAATAAAATTACATTTAAAAGAAAAACCATCCCTTCCCACAAATACACAGGACTTTTAAAAAAGTGAGACACTAAGCCATTAGACATGTCCTTAAAGTCTTTACCAAAGGGGGGAAATGTGTGTCAAAACACCAAGGCCTGTGAGTCAATGGGTCAGTTAAGTTTTCCTGAAGTCGTACTCCCAAGAAAGCACTTTAATTTGTTGTCTTAAAGAGTTTAATAGTTTAATCTACTAATTCTCATAACTTGGAAGTAGCTGAGTCTGATATAAGGCAAAGGGCTGGTTGGGAACAATGCCGATACCAAAATGTTGCTAAGCAGAACGACAATGACATTGTGAAAAACCTGAAAAAAGGCTATCTGTTAAGTGAATGTTGTGCTACCAATTCCACATCTCTGACTAATTCTCAGTGCAAGTCTCCCCTGGTACAGGGGCTGAGTCAGCTCGGGCTGCTATAACAAAATACCACAGACTCAGCAGCTGAACGACAAACGTTTATTTCTCACAGTTCCAAAGGCCAGGAAGTCCAAGATCAAGAGGATCACAGACTCGGTTTCCAGCAAGAGCTGCTTCCTGGCCACCTTCTTGCTGTACTCCCACAAGGCTGAGACAGAGAAAGCTGCCTTCTTTTTCTTATAAAGATATGAACTCCATCATAGGGACTCCACCCTCAAAGCCTCATCTAAATCTAACTACCTGCCAAAGGCCCCACCTCTTAATACCATTCTATTGGCTTTGACATATGAATTTGGGGGTCAGACATTCAGACCATAGCAGGGGCTCTTAATCTTTTTTGGGTCATAGACCTCTTCCAGTAATCTAGTGAATAAAATTCTTAAATGCATTTTGAAAATACACAGAGAATAATATAAGAATACGAATCACATTAAAATACTATTATAGAACACTTTTTAAAACAAAATTGTGATAAGGCAATAGATGTCTCCTGTATTAACACATGAAGTAACACGATCTAGTGGCAGGTCAATAACTATCATAATTTCTAAGTAACGATGAATGTAGGTGATATTTCGAGATGTCTGCCAATACTTAGTATGATGGGAAGCATGTGTGATTTCTATTGACAACAAAGGTATAGGTCTCGTTAACACGGCTTTGATATGTTGCCTATATTCATAATTGAAAGAAGTGCTAATTGTCAGTTGGGAGTAAGTGAAAATAAAAACGCCATTCTTTCCCATCCACATACTCAGCCCCCAGATTCAGAACTCCCCACAAGGGTCTCTTTCATTTCAAAAGTTCTCCCTGCATTGCTCGCAAGGGGCAACAGGCCTAGATGAAGAAATACACCCTGAGAAACCTCTCTTCCTATAGCTCCTGCTCATACCTGTTCTAATGGAGGCTATTCAGGTCTCACCTCCGCCATCTTGTCTGGGGCTCTGCGAGTCAGAGGCTACCTCCCCTGGGGTTTGGGGAAGAGAGCTGTGGTCATCAGTATCAGCGATTCACAGTAACGGAGATGCAATGGAGAGTTACATGATTTCCGCTGCCTCTGTGCAACCACTGCGACCAGAGCAAACATGTAGGAGTTTCATGGGCTGTGTCCAGGAGCCGAGCACGCAGAGTTATTCGACAGCTCCATGATTCATGCAACAAACATGTTTCAAGCGCCTACTTGGTGCTGGGCACTGCAGAGTGCTGAGAGTGGTCACCTCGCTCTTGTGGCTCTGCACTCCTGCTCTGCAAGAGCGTGAAGGTGCCCAAGAACCCTCGGTACAATAAGAGAGGACGAACAGAGAAGCCAGGCTCCTATAACCAGGAGATTCATTTCCCCAGTGATGCTCCAAACCCAGGGTGCAGTCTGTAAGTGAGAACTAACATTTATTGAGAACCTACTATGTGCCAGCCACTTTACATTCATTATTCGAGACATCATTAGGAAAGAGAAAGAAAATGAGTCTCTGAGTGAATACATGGTTTGTTTGCCAGTTAGTACATGATGGTGTTGGTTCTGAATACAAGTCTAATTCTAGTATGCCATATGGTGCTGACACTGAGTCAGCCTCTTGACCATTCAAAATGGTCAAGATATAAGGATACTGTGGATCATTTGAGAATATGTATACAAGTGCTCTGTAAATTATAAAACACTAAGCACATGTTACTGATGTTGTAATCATTATGTCATTGTTATTATCATCAGAAATTGGTATACAATAAAACTTCTGAAATTATCAGAAATCCTGGGCACCTAGACAATTCTGTTAATAAATGAGCCAAAGCAAGGAGGATGATTACATCACAGTAATGTAAGGAATAATATATTCTAATTTTTCCTAGTAATTGCTTAATTTTTTAAAGGAAATTAGGTCTTTCCTAATAAGGAAAATAATTCACAAATAAGTCTCACTTAATATTTAGTTTTGAATAAATTATGTAAAGAAAAAAGTTATAAAATGAATAATATTCTAAATGTGATAAGAAAGTCTCTTAACTAACACTGATGTGAGATATAACTTTACTCCAGGAGTTCTAGATTTTTTCCAATCACGGGCAGTAGCTCTGTGAAAATGGATGTGGGATAGATATCTTCTCAAACACAAACTTGTTCTTGATTTTTATCCCAAAAGGTTTCATTGTGCTGCTGTTCACTGAAGTGAATTTGCTTAAAATAAAATGATTTGTTTTGTAACTTTTTAATACTGATTTGTCCTGTTTACAAAAATAACACTTGCTCATGACTAAGGGTGCAAATGAGAAATGCAGATAAATTAGAATACCAGAGAAACCACTGTTCATACTGTGTTAACTTCAATTTTGAAACTTTTCAATATTTCGATAAATTGAATACTTTTTTTTTTTTTTGACTGACTCTTTTCAGTGAGCAGTCTTCCTTTTGTGGATTTAGCAACTGATCTTCAATATACAGGGCAAAAATATCTTTTCTGGTAAAAGGAGTATGTTCCAGTGAGTCAACTATGCACCAACAATTTAGAAATATAGGAGATCCCTGAATATATCCCTTTAAATAAAACAGTTAAGGAAAGTTACCACCTGAAACTCAGACTAAAGTATTATCATTGTGGCAGAAAACAATAAACATAACTGAGGATTTGGGGGCAGAAGAAGGGGAGGAGAGGGTTGGTTAAAAGAGGCCAGGAAAGCTTCACGCGCCTCACTGGCATCCTGTTTCCCGGGGCCCCGGGGTGGCACTCTTGTACCCCTACACCAGCAACCTGGGCTGGCTCTAACCCCGCCCCCTACTCTGGGGCTGGGGAAAGTAGTGGGAAAGCTATTCCCCATCCCTTCAGACCATCCTTCCTTCACTCTGCAAAGCAAAACTGATATTCGAACCTTCAGGTTCCTCTGAGTTAAACAAAATGTGATTTCTAGGGCCTACAGAGCCTCATATTTTCTCACCAGTCTATAAATCCTGGCATTTCTCTTAACCAGGGCTAAGCCTTTCACTTCAGAAATAGAAATAACAAGATTAAATTCCCAAAGTCTGGCTGAAGTAATATTGCAGCGTAAATAAATTTTCATCTAAGCATAATCGGTTGAGGTGCAGAAGCCATTTTGGATTATGTGTGAAGGCAGGATAACCTGGGCAAGAAAAGGCAACATGAAATTGCAAGGAAATTCACAAAGAAGACATATTTCCTAGAATGAACTCTGTTTACTTTCAGCTGACAGGGAACAAATAAAGGCAAAGCAAATTACTTTTCTCATTCAGTTGCAAACACAGATGGTACCATACATAACTTCAAATATGTGTCCCTGTGTGTCACTGCTGGCCAGTATACAGGGCTTCCCTTGCAGTTCATTCATTCATTCATCAAGAACCCAAGATCCTAGAACTGGAAGTAATCTTTCAAAGCCATCTAGTCCAATCCCCCATTTTAAGAGGAAGCTAAATTCCAAAATGGCTAAATAAATTGCTAAATATTGAATGTCTAGTTGGTAACTAGAATACAGGTCCCCCACTATTTATTGCAGTCTTGACTTTATTTTGTTAATTATTTTTCTGTGCTAATTTCAGCATCAAGAGCCTTCACACAAGTATATACTCAATGGGGTTTACCTACATAGGGTAGCTAACCTACACCTGCTTTTACTCAATATATTGTTATTGTCCACTGTTTCTTGATAACAGCTAAACCATGACACTAAAGAATTAACAGTGGATATAAAAGAGTGACAGTTATGGTGTGATGGTTAATTTTATGTGTCAACTTGACTGAGCATGGAGTGCCCTAATATTTGGTCAAACATTATTCTGGGAGTTTCTGTGAGGGTATTTTGGGATAAGATATAGATTTAGATCAGTAGACCAAACAAAGCAGATTGCCTTCCCTAATGTGGGTGGGCCTCATCCAATCAGTTGAAGGCCTAAATAGACCAAAAAGGCTGACTCTCCCCTGCATAAGAAAATAATTTCTTCCTGATAGCCTTCAAAATGAAACATTAGCTTTTTTCCAACCTTCCTCTCTCTGGAGCTATATCCCAACACACACACACACACACACACACACACACACACACACACTACAAATCTCTTTGTGGGAACCAAAGACTATAACAAACTTGTAGTTATTATAGGATTATATGGAAGAAACAAGTAATTTCCACTCTGCTTTGCCATTAATCCTTCTAAAGACACTACCTCAAAACAAAACAAGTGCTTCACTAAAAAATAAACTATTTGCACAAACAAATCTCCCTGTTCAGTTTAACCCAGAGGTAGTTAATAATAGCATAACTAATGGGATCTCTTTTTTCTTCTCCACTATCTCCCTTGACAGAATCACTCTTAGGCTTCCCCAGCTGGGTCAGAATGCACATTCTGAGGATTACTTTGTAGTTCTTTTAGACGACTACTCATGACTTTGTGGTCGGACTCAGGAGTTCCTGATTCTTTCCCTGGCCCTCACACATCAGAGCAAGAGTCTTCATGATCAATAACCTCTCAAGGAATCTATGCTAACAAAATGCTTTTGTATATATTTTTCTACCAAGTTAGTTAAGAGTTCAGATGCTATTTTTTCTTTCTAAAGAAAAGACCTAATAAGAAAGCCAGATTAGATTCTTCCAAGAGTTGTTTCTAACATTAATTGATGGCCAGTGTGATGTGATTTCTAAGGTTTCTTATAGTTCAAAAATTGTCATAGGGTGTTTGGAGGTTGAGGGAATTGTGCCAAGTGAAGAATGAAGACGGACTTCCAGGCCAAGGAAATGTATGTGCAAAGCAGGGACTCCCTGAAGGACCTTCGTGTTCTAGGAATGTGGAGAAATTAGTTCAATATGGCAGCAGCAAAGGGGCTGTGTAGGGTGGGGGAGGCAGAGAAGGGGTATTATCAGGTGGTAAGCATATAAAGAGAAGTGAGAGCTATACAGCAAAGGCCAAACTGCCCCTTTTGCTGCCAGGGGACTCATAAAAGGAAGCCTCTGTCAGATATGCTCCTTTTTTAAGTATTGGCAGTAAACAATATCATATTAGTTTCAGGTGTACAGTATAGTAATTCGACATTTATATATCTTACAATGTGATCACCACACTAAGTCTAGTAATCATCTGTCATTGTGCAAACTTCTCACAGTATTATTGACTATATTCCCCTTCATCTTCTGCATCCATCCGCCCACCACCCTCCCCTTTGGCAATCATCAGTTTGATCTTGCAAAAACAGATATGCTTCTTTATAATTCAACTAAACATGAAGATGCGACTTTTAAAATTTCTCCTTTGAGGTAACTCATTCAAACTAATAGCACCTCCCCATGGGCAAATAAATACCAAGAAGTCCTTTCACCCTAATATTTGTTGAAAAGTACAACTGTGAAAAATGGATGTGGAGCTGGGAGGTTTTGCTTTTCTCCATGCAATCATAAGAGGGCGATAGTGTCTCCCTCCTTATTGCTCATCCTTCGTCCAACATCAAGAAGTCATTGTCTAATCATCAATAGAAGTAAACATGCAGAGTCACAAGAACTCCAAGGACTTTGTGGCGCATGAATGACTCAGGAATTTGGGTCTAAGAATATGATCATTCACTATTAAAAAATTTCAAATATATATTCACTTGAATTTTGGTCTCTAAGGAACATATGCACAGATGATGCTTCGGTCACCTTGCGTAATGGCTAGCACTGGGCTCTCTGCAGGGTTATGCCTCCCCATGCCTCGTGAGAAGAAGCCTGGACAGACTGACTGCCATTCTGATAAATTCACATGGCTGCCTGAATGCAAAATCCCCTCCTCCAAAGGACAACCAACCCTGAACAAAGACAAGATAGCAGAGTTGGCTACACCCGGTCCCCCTCATGCACACCTTTTTTTGTTGTTGTTGTTTCTGCCCCTTCCTCACTGAGACACACTAGGTGCCTTAGTCAGCTCAGACTGCCATAACGAAATGTCATAGACTGGGTGGCTTAAAAAACAGGAATTTATTTCCCACAGTTCTGGAGGCTGGAAAGCCATGCTCAAGGTACCAACGAGGTCAAGGAGTGAGAGGACTCACTCCTTGGGCTGCAGACCGCTGACTTCTGCTGTGTCCTCACATGGCCTTACCTCTGTGCTCACCCAGAGAAAGAGATTCCTCCTCCTCCCCTTCTCCCCTGCCCCTTGATCCCATCATGAAGGCCCCGCCCTCATGACCTTATCAAACCCTAATGCCTCCTAAAGGCCTCATCTCCAAACACCATCACACTGGAGTTTAAAGCTTAGACTTATGAATTTGTGGGGGATACGTTTAGTCCATAGCATTCTTCCCTCGGCCCACTAAAATCCATGTCCTTCTAGTATACAAAATACATTCATTTTATCCCAACGGCTTTGTAAGTCTTGACGCATTCCATCATCAACACTAAAATCTAAAATCCAACGTCTCATTTAAATATTATCTAAATTGGATAAGGGTACAATTTGACAGATGATTCATCCTAAAGCAAAACTTCTCCCCAGCTTTGAAGCTGTGAAATCGGACAAATTATGCACTTCTACAATGCAATCTTGGAACAGGCACATGACAGACATTCCCCTTCTGAGAGGCAGAAATCAGAACGAAGGAAGAGGTGGCAGGCCCTAAGCAAGTCCAAAACTTAGCAGGGAAAATGCCGTCAGATGTAAGGCTCGAAAAAAATCCTTTTTGGTTCGAAACTCTACCTTTAGGACACACCAAGGCAGTAGTCTCACCTCTAAGGTGTCGCCCAACAGGGGTTCTGTACCCCAAGGCTCTGGGGGGGGGGAGTGGCTCTTAAGGGTCTACAGGGCAGCCCCACTCCTGAGGCACTGGGGGGGAATCTTCTGGCCCATGAAAACAGGAGAGGCAGCCCTGTCCTCTGAAACGGAGAAAACAGCCCCGTCTCCTGGGCCTGGGCTGGGACTGGAGTCCTCATGGCCTCGAAAGAGACCACCTCAGCCTTTCTCTGTCCTTGAAGAAACAGCGCCCATGCACAGCCACATAAGTCCACAGTCTCGTCCTAGAGAACCCAAGATCCAATAGCCTTTCTTCGTGTTGCCCCATTTCTGTCCTCGCCGTTCGAGTTGGCAGGGTTTTCCGCTCCTCCAACCCCACAAACCTTTCCTGAGCGGACAGTGCAGCCATGCCCGCGGTGTTTTCTTCAGAGCATGCGTTCTCATGCTGTTGCCATGTGGAAAGGCTGAGAATTTTCCAAATCTTCACGTTCTGGTTCGTTTTTGCTTAACAGTTCCTTCTTCGATTCATTTCTCTTCTTTCATTTCACTCTTCGGCTTTATCTCGGTCTTCTTGTCCTTTCTTGGGCAGGAGGGATCAAGCCACTCCATCAACACTGAGCTTAGAAATCTCCTCAGCCAAATATCCAATTTGCGAGCTAAATATCACTTGCCAGTTCTTCTTTCCATAAAACACTGAACACAATTCAGCCAAGCTTTTTGCCACTTTATAACAAAGATCACCTTCCCTCTACTTTCTAATAATACGTTCCTCGTTTCCATTGAGGCTCCGCTTAGAATCAGCTTTAATGTCCACCTTTCTAGTGTGCACTTCAAAACTTTTTCAGCCTCGACCCATTACCTAGCTCCAAAGCCATGTCCACATTTCCATGTATCTGTTACAGCCGCGCTCTACTTCGCGGTACCGAAAGTCTGTCTTAGTTTGGGTTCTCCAAGAGAAACAGAATAGAATATGTATGTATCTTAAAGAGATTTATTATGAAGAATCGAGTCAAACAATTATAGAGACTGAGCAGTCCCAAGATCTACAGCTGGCAAGCTGGAGACCCAGAGAGAGCCAGTGGCGACCAGTCTGAGTCTGAGTCCAAAGGCAGCAGTGTCCAGCTCAAAGACAGTCCGGCAGAGAGAAAGAACTCTTTCTTATGTGGTCTTTTTACTCTATTCAGACTTTGACAGGTTGGATGAGGCCCGTCCACAGCGGAGAGGCCGTCTGCTTTCCTCAGTCTACTGATTCAAACGTTGCGTCCACACAGACATGCGCAGAAATAATGTTTAGCCACAAAATTAACCATTACATCATGTCATCTACTTTGGCTTGCTTTTGTGTGTTTCCCTTACAGGTTTAAGCCTAGCCTCCCTGTTCATCACAATGTTCTGTTTTTGCCCAATAATCAGAGCCTTTCTAAGAGACTGCTTGACTGCTCTAAAATTACTACAAAGATACTGATGAATGCAAACTACTTGACAATTATTCTCCCTACTGCATTTCACCAGCATTTTACTTAAGGGGAAAAGAAAGGTTTTATTGTGGCAAAATACGTGTAGCATGAAACTTACCATTTTAACCATTTTAAATGTACAAGTCGATGGGATTCAGCACTTTCATAATGCTGCACAACCATCCCACTCTCTGGTCCCAATTTTTTCAACTCCAAAACAAAACTCCATATCCATCACGCAGTCACTCCCCACGCCGCTTCCCCCAGCCCCTAGCAACCACTAATCTGCTTTCTGCCTCGATGGATTTGCCTATTCTGGATATTTCATATAAATGCAAGCATACACTACAAGGCCCTTAGTGTCTGACTTTCTTCACTTAGCTAACAAGAAAGGTTAGTCTATTTAGCTAAGGGAAGGTAAAAAAACAGAAAGAATATATTTGTGATATAAACAGTTTGTATCTCTGAAAACACATCAACCTTCTGTTTAGTGGTTTTACCAAGATCTGGGGATTTATCTGTGATCCTCCTGCCTTAGACATTCCACTCTAAGTTATTATTTCTCTCTTTCCATGGAGGTTTGAGACAAGCCAGAAGCAAGCTGCATCAGCCCAGGGCGAGAATCTGAGGACACTTCGGGGGGCCCACTTCCCCCCCCCCCATCAGGGAGGCCTTCCTTCCTTGGAAGTAACCTGACAGGACCATGGGGGTCATAAGGTCATATAGTCCTGAGGGGCACAAGGATGTTTGTCCCCTGACACTTTAGGCCTTGAAAATAAAAGCAAGCACATCTCTGGCAGCACAATAAATTATTCATGGGCTTTAAAAAGAGAGAAAGTCTGTATAAAAAGAAAATGGATTCTACTTCAATTTTAAAAATCATTTCCAGAAGAAGAATATTATAATCAAATGTGAGTCAAAGATACAGCCTTTATAGTTTTCACGCAGCACAGCTACTGAGTTTTCAAAAGATACAGGTTTGCTGAGGTACTGGTTTCTACAACGTGGGTATTTTGAAAGAATACAAAGCTTGACTGGGTATGTACCACGCAGATGGCCAGCCCAGACTACAAGTCTGCTGAAGTTTTGTGGGAAATGAGCAGTTTGGCAGACCCCCAGTCCAAAGGGTCTGAGAATGGCATGCCAGAAGGGCTCAGGGGCCGCAGGAGTCACTTTAAAACGCTGAAGCACTGGCGGCCCCACTGGAGGGTTTCGGCCTGCGTCACAGATTGTATGTGCTGCCGACGGCCACAGCTTCATTTGTCTAACATGGGACCATGAGCATCTTTCTTTTTCACCAACCTCTCATTTTATTAATAATTAAACTCAAGGAGCTTGCAAATACTTTGCCTTTATTTCTATCCTTTACTATTTATATTTATGCTAACGTCAAAGTCTGGATTCATCTTCAAATGAGTTCATGTTGTTTTCCTGCTTCTGTTTCAAGATATGGACCACGCGTAGTCTTTATAATTTTATTCCATGATGACTGGCTTAGATTTAATCATATTACACAAGCTTCAGTAAGTTGCTAAACAAATCCATATGAGGATGAAAGGAAGATCACAGGCCTGCTCTGGGCACAAAGACCTTTATATGTTTTCTCCTTCTCAGAAGTTTCTAGAATCTACTGAACACAAGCAGACTCTGGTTTAAAATTCACAATGATTCCTTTTAAAATAACAGCATTTATCTTTTTTATGGGGTCCATCAGCCCAACAGGATTCCTACTTGACAGCATAGATATTTATATTCTAAAGATATAACTAGAAGGCAACTTCACCAGATTTTAACAAATACACTGAATTTATCCATACAAATGAATGCCATTCCCTCAAACAGGTAGAAACATTCCAAGGATATAGACACTATTGAACACAATTTTGAAGGCCTTCTTTTACACACTGAGAATTGCTTCGAATGTCCCCAGTGGTTAAAAACAAAATATCTTTTTCTCATCAGTATAAGTTCCATTTTTGGAAACAACCAAGTCATTCAATAAGATAGATGGTAATCAACTGGATAAGAACAGCTTTAGCATAAATAAGAAATGACTACAATATAATAAGACTAGTTTTTCCTTTAAAATGATTCCTTAAGCAGTCCCAAAGGCAATTCCAAAAGAAGTTCCTAAAACGTTTAGGAACAATAGCAGTATGGTTGAAAGAAGAGTCTAGACCTCTAAAGCAGCTCATCTGAAAAGGATGACAACTTTCATCTGAGTATGTGGAATTTTTTTTAAAGAAGAAATAGGCTATCCTCTCCTTGTTTGATTTACACAGGTTTCCTATGTTACTGGTTATTAGATAAGGGGAGCTGTCTATTTTTCAACTTGCAATAGGATGAAGTTTCATTTAATAATTCAATTTTAGTGAACAAAAGTGCAAAACCTGAAAGACCTTCATAGAACTATGTTTTAGTGATCTCTTCCAAAACAAACGTAAAACATTCACATGGACATATAATGTGGAAGTTAATGTATGTGCTAGAAACAACAGACAAATGCATATCAAATATACACATGAATATTGACAAAATATCGAAATACTAACTCTGTCCACTTTTGATTTCAGAGTCTTGTTTCCAAAGCTACTTTAATAAAGCACATCTATGACTAGGTTGCGAGAATGGCATATACTGAAATGTTAGGAACTATACAATTAGTTTAAACTAGTTTGGTATTTCACCCACCTAGAGGTACTTAATAATGTTTTCTTTTTTATATTCCTGTGATGATGAAAAGGAGAAGGAAATCATCCCACATCGGGTACCAAATGTACCAAAGAACTGAACACATTACTAATTTAATCCTCTCAACATGTCTGAGCTAAATATTTTTATCCCTTTTTATAGATGAAGAAACAGAGGTTCAGGAAATTGAAATGGCAGAACACTGGCACACCACTGGCAAGTGGGACCATTAGCTAGCCATAGGCGGAGAAAAAAAGCCAAAAGCCACAGCCATGTGTTTTGAAAATAAAATAAAGGTATCTTCCCATACAGAAGCTTCCCTCATCCTCCCCTCAAAAAAAAAAACAAAAAAAAAACAAAAAACCGATGTTATCATTCCTCCTGATTATAGTTCATGAATCTCAATAATTCTTTTGTCATACTTTTCCCCAAAATGAAATGGTGCAATTACCTCTTAATCTGGGAAAATAAAATGTCCTATGAATTTTATCTTGATATTTATACAAGGAGACTTTGGAAACCATTGAGTGCCCACTTAAGCGTTTTGGTGGGACATATAAAAATAATGCAAGCTAAATAAAGAATTGTTGAAGTTAATAGAACAATTTTTTTTTAATTGTGAACCTTAAAGACACTAGGAGCCTTAACGATCTATGGAGGTAATATTTTAAATTTTTTAATTAGAAAAAGAATAAAGAGGAGATCCTTCAAATAAAATGCAAGAGGAAACTGAGAATAAATGTCAGGTCATTTCATTTGACCTTAAGACATATTTTACTGGTGACTCTTGTTTTTGAGTGCTTCTGATTTTTTTCATTTGTTAATGACCCCAATTTTCCAGTTTATCTCCCAGTTTATTCTGCCTAGTAAAGCTTGATCATTTTCGGCCTTTATTTTGTTGTTCAGCTTATAATGACTGGCAATTTGAGAGGAAACAAACTAAAATAAGCCACCTGAATTAAATAATAAATTTTTGTATCATCTTGATGGATAATAATTCATTTTCAAAATAAATATAAGCTCCATAATTTACTAATATTTTTTTGAGATTCTTACATTATTTCTGTGAGGGTTTTCTTTACCATTGCCAAAAACTAATACCACCCAAAACCTAAAACAGGTTAAACTTTAAGTGACTGATGTTTTGACAGTGATGTGGCAAAAAAATAAATAAATAAATAAATAAATAAAGACAAAAATATCTTATCCAAAAGTTAGATTTGAGAATATGCTATCTGAGATCTCAAAATCTAAAACCTACTTGCATAATTCTGGCTTTTGTTTGTTTTGTATAAGTCTACATCTGTTTTTATACCAAAGAATATACAGAAACATGTGCGTTGCTCATCTTCAGTTGACATTTTATGAAACAGAGCTGAGTACAGAATTTTCTTTCACGTAAAGGGCATGCCACAGGGTGCAAAGAAAGAAGGGATTGGATCCTTCCAGCAAAACACTGCCCTCTGGCACTCATACTCAACTCCCCAGGGGTATGAGAGGGCAAGCTCTGGCCTCTTGTAACTCTAGGTAACATTTCCCACAACCCCTGACTCATAAATATTGACATTTGGGAAAAACAAGAGCAGAAAAGAAAAACGGGTTTTGCCCCCCCAAAAAAGTTGTTTCCAAATTGATATGCTCTTATATTTTCTAAAGCCGGATTTACATCAAAGATATTGCTATAATTTTAAATAAAATTTACCTTATCTTAGTATTTTAAAAAACAGTCTTATCCATTATTGACTAGAGAATATAGGAAACAGAACTTTCAATGAAGTTTTCGATTTTTTTTTGTTGTTGTTACCACGAGAAAAGTACTTTTAACTAACAGGACTGTTCAATGCAATTTTTTTCTAAAAGGAACTATAAATGTTCTCAGAGAAAATTTTTTTTACTGAATACCAATTTTTAAATCACAATGAGTTTGGAATTCATTATTTTCAGACAAATCTCTTCTTTTTCCTTTTCATTATTTGTCTTTATTCCCCTTTGCATCAAAAACAGAAATAATACGGCTGACTAAGACCTGAGGACCCTCCACAGAGCGCGCCCATTTGCTTCCATTGTGGAACTGCAGCGCCGCCTGGTGGTGATTACTGTTATATACGGTGTAGGCGCGCGACGGCCGAAATTCCAAACTCCGTTAAAGAATGCCTCGTGTTTATTAGGCTTTTAGAAAATAACCTATCAGGAAAAAGAACAATGAAGTGGCTTTCTTAAGTTATAAAAATATATGTATAGCTTTTTATGGTTTTTAATATAATATATCTTTTAAGAATAGTTCTGTAGAGTTACTGAGGAGTCATTGACATAAACTGATAAAATTCTAAATCTCTTTTTTATAATCTCTTTTTTATGACTTTTCCCATTATCTGAACAATGTTTCAAAAGCATTTAAAGGGCAAAAACATCTTTAGTAAGTGACAAAGTAAACCAAAAGTTTTATTCTTTTCCCTTTTGTGCTATGGGTATAATAAACACTGTCAAAAGACAGACAGACAGACGGAGGGAGGGAGGGACAAAGGGAGGAAGGGGAGAGAAAGAAGAGATGCAGATGTTATAAGGCTTTTCCCCAACTGTCAAATTTTAGCAAACAAGAACTTAGTTAATTAAGTTCATGTCCTTAAAAAGAAATATATTTTTGATATTTTTCCCCTGAAAGAAAAGACAGTTTTAAAAGAAAAGACAGCTTTTCTTTCAGTTAGCAACACCACTGATGCAAGATTCCACAGACAGAATGGTGATTCACAGTACAGTTAGCCCTTCATCTCTGCAGGTTCTGCATTTACGGATTCAACCAACCACGGATCAAAAATATTCGGAAAAAAAATGTTTTGTTCTTGCTGATGAGTACTATATAGTTAGGCCTATGATAGTTGCATCTGTACTGAATGAACATGTACACACTTTTTTCTTGTCATTATTCCCTAAACAATACAGTATAAGAACTCTTTACATAGCATTTATGTTGTATCAGGTATTATAAGTAATGGGAAAAGGGCTAGAAACGAGAAAGAGTCCTAGCCGTAACTAAAGTCAGCTGAACATCTGAACTTTCCAACCACCTCAACAAATTTTGTTTTTCTCTAAGAAAGCAGAATTAGATTTCAATCACTGGCTACCAAAAAAGTTTTTAGATAGTTAATTTTCGTAGCTTTTTATTGAAATGTGTCCTGTCTGGGCCAACAGCCCACACCATCTTAGAAATCACTTTAAGTTTCTTCCTTGGCCACCCCAGGTGTGTGACTTCTCTCACCTCTCTGCCTCCCACACCCAGTTTATTTGCATTTACTTTGAATCACAAGTTTGCTCCAGCAGCACATCCTCCCGCCTGGGGACACTGACACAGAAGGATCTCCAAAAGGGCTTCAAAAAGAAGGGAACAGCAAACAGCAACACCCAGGTGACAATTGCAGCCCTTCCAACACCTACACGTGACTTCAGACCTAGGAATAACTGAACAGAGAATCCAGCCATCTGACCTATCAAAATTGTGAGATAATCAATTTGGGTTGTTGTAATTCACGGTTTCTGGTAATTTGTTACCCAGCAATAGAAACTGGATATAGGCCAGATCCAACAACCTGTCCTTCGCTTAAAAAGAGATATCTTGACATGCCTTAATCAGGGGTCCCCTGATTTAAGGTACTGTTAGGTAGCCTGTTAGGAACTGGGCTGCACAGTAGGTGGGCAAGCTAGCGTCATCTGTATTTGCAGCCGCTCCCCAGCACTAGCATCACAGCCTTAGCTCCACCTCAGATCATCAGGCATAGATTCTCATAGGAGCACTGGTCTCCAGTGCTGAAAAGGTTGGGGACCGCTTTCTTAAATGACTAGGACCATAGAATATTGAAATGGAGACAGATGAGCAGATTCCAATGAAGCTGGGTACCTAGAATGCCTACAATCTGTTGTCTTCTTTGCCAAGAGAAGCGCCTATTCTAACTGTGCTTAAGGAGGTTAGTCTCCCCTTGCCTGAAGAACTTCCCTGTGTGCCCTAAAGGAGGATATCCAAAGGCTTAGGGAGATGAACTTTGAGCTCCAGCCTCAGATACAAAGACAACAGCCTTACAAAGACTATGCAATTAGCTTCCGCAAATTGCATAAAGTCAAATCTCTGTAACAAGTGTGTGTGTGTCCGTCCCAGTGTTTCTGCTTTTCTGGTTAAACACACAGAGGTCACTGTCACTAATACTCTGTCAAGGTGTATCTTCTTTGTCCCAGGCCCTGGTGTCCTCCTAATGTACACGCGCGTTTTCCTCAATTTGGTTCAAGAGGTTCACAATACAGCAGACGATTTAAATACAATCACCATGAGTTATTATCAACTTGTTCTTTATATATATAAAAAAATGATGTGAGGAAATTTATAAGTTTTGTGTTTCAAAAACATGATACATTTTTTCCCAAAAGTGTTGCCTTGATATTTCCCTTTATTTTGTACCTTTTTAAGGAATGCAAAAGATCCAGAAAAAAATGTTTGAATTGTTCTGGTTTGTGTGCAAGTACGTGAAACACAAACCACCTGCAGCGTGAGGTTTCGCTCGGAGAAGCAGAGCCACTAGAGTATTAACGGGATGACAGGTTGATCGCAGGAATCAGACTCACAGATGTGGGCGTAGGTGGGAAGTGAAGGTCAGAGGATTCCTAAAGGAGCACTCTCTAGTCCGCCAAGTGGGTAAGTCGGAGCCTGCAGGGGAATCTGAGAGGCAACTACAGCAGCTGCTTCCCTGGGGTTGTGAGGGGGAGCTCACGAGAGAGTGTGGGAGGAATGTCTCCTCTGTGCAGCCAGCACCTCTGTGGCCTGCAGCCAGGCGTCCGGGTGGAGGGAAGGGGGCGCTGAGTCTGCTTTGGGTGAGCAGGGCCAGCAGGGCGGCTGGAACGAAGAGCAGGACAGTGCGGAGGAAAGCAAGAATGAAGCGGGGCTCACGGCACCTCTGCGCCTATCTGACCAGAGAATAATGGTCTTTGCTTCCCCCCTTCCGTCTCTTTAAAGTTTCTCTTTGACCAACCCTAACCCAGAACTGTGCCCGAAGGAGATTCAGGGGAACATAATTCCCAACGTAACAAAGATGGCATGGCATACTCCGGCATACCAGCCAGAAAAAAAAAAAAAAAAAAAAAAAAAAAAAAAAAAAAAAAGAGGAATTTAATATAAGGATCCAGGGGCTCCTCACAGAACTGAGGACGGGCATGAAATCAGGTCTCAGGAACAGACGGAAAGAGGAATTCAAACACCACCAGGGCCCCTCGCCCTCTTGCCTCTCCTGCCGCTCTGCCTCCGCGGACCCGCTCCTTTGTCTGCCTCTCCATGACTGCCCTGTTCCACTGCAGGAAACCTCTGCTAACTGCGGACGACGCCCCAGCTTCATTTCTTACAGCTTTTCCACACGTGTTAATGGGAGAGAGACTCTCTCAGCTCTATCTCTTGGTGCCTAGTCCAAGAAATTCTGAGAAAGGACCCACTGGCCAGTGGGCTGGGTCATGCTATATCTGTCTATTCCTGCTCTACCATGCGAGTGGAAAAGGACGAAGCCGTTTTCAGAAGATGGTAGAGTTTGGAACAGAGTAGCTCATGCGTATATACCACATGGGGAGGTACGAACGCGGCAACGGCCTCTATGCTACGAGTTCTGCATATGTTATTCAATGCTTAAATCAACCTCTGAAGTTATCGCTTGTCTCATTTTACAGAGGAGGAAACTGAGGCTCAGAGAGATTATATCTTACGGAAGATCCCAGAGTTCCTGAGTGATAAGACTGGTCTGGCTCCAAAGAATGCTCTTTGTACTACACCAGAGGTTTCCAGTGTTCCCAGTAGCTCCATTTAATTGTCACTACGTGGCAGGCTTTCCCCCAATACTGCACGTCAATAAAACTTTGTTTTTTTAAGTTCTTAAAAACCACTGTACTATATTGTCCTATCTTCTTTCTCATTTCACAGGTAGCAGAGATACAAAATGAAGACCCAATGTACACATTCTGGGTAGAGAGCTCGCTTCCCTATTTCACACTGCCCCTGACTCCTGATCACTCACTGCAGTAAATATGACCAAAGCTACATTTAATTTCTTAGCTGAAGCAAGAGAAAAATCTGTGTTTACTCTCACGTACATTTAGTTTAGTATAATCACGACAAAAATCCACAGTTAATACAATCACATAAATTACTATTGAATCAACTTTAGACTCAAGAAACTTCTACCAGAAAGAAAGGTCAAAGCAAAATGGAACAATGACTTAGAAGTTCATTATTTTCCTTCCAGGATTTCATTATCAACTATATATATATAGAGAGAGAGAGAGAGAGAGCATGCTATTATAAAGCACTGTACCAGGCATAATATAAATATAAATAAATAAATAAATATATATATATATATTTGTGTGTATATGCGTGCAAAGTTCCAGTAAATTCTTCAAATAAAATGTGAAATGAGAGACATTTTCCCCTTGCAGTACCTTTAGATGCTCGCTCTTCTCTGCCATTCGGAAGGCCGCACTGGAAAAGCTTAAGAAGTGAGAGTGGTGGGCTCCTGTTGAGAAAAGTAAATGAAAAAGAGATGAAACAGTAGCTGAGATAAATTGCAAGATTCCTAACCTTCTCTTGAACTAAGAGTGGCCAGTTAAGACTAAAAAATTTTTTTTCTTTAAATCAGCTAAAACTGGATTGATTATGTGGCCTCCACAATAAATATTATGTATCATATATGTATGTAACATATAACATATACTATTTACAATAAATAATTAAAAATTATAAATAGAAACATGAGTGTATATCAATAGGCTTCCACAACAAGAAAGTGTCTAGCATTATACACCATGTTTGGGGAAAAATAAAAACAAAACCATTCTAGATCTAAAAATTTGTAATTGTACACACATACACAATTTCCCAAATTTAAAGTAATCTTTAAGAGACCACAATCCCCTCTTAAAACTGAAATTCCTTAGGGCCACAGTGAAGATGGCAATGGTATAGCTAGTGCATTATCTGCTAATAGCTCATTATTAGGAACTTTAAGGATTAACTGTAACTGGAAAGAAAACCGGAGCACCGAGCTTCATTTTGCATAAAGTTTTACAAGTCTTTAGTTTCCAATTTTGCTCTCACTTTGCCTTGCTGTGCCTCTTTCAGAAACATGTCGTGCAGTTTGGGGCTGAGAATAACTAGTATGGCCAGTTTGGTGTTGCTGTAAACTTCAGATCTAGATATCGTCACCCATTTGCTCTTGCTAAAGAAAGATGCAGGACACTTATTTCAAGACACTGGTCCTACGATACTAGTTTTTAAAAATGCTGGTGACAGATGGAAAATAATTTGGAAGGGTCAGCTTCTTCTCTTCTGCTGATTTTTAAAAACTGACTCTTAAGAAGAATGTTTCTGTGTAGGATAACCAGCGTCTGGTACTGCTAATCCTATCCTTGCAAGCCCGGGCGTAATCAGTGTAGATAGCCACACAGTTCATTCAACCCATCGTGATGAGAATCAGACATGAAGATGGCTGAAATAATTGGGGCAAATCTGCAGCAGGCCAGTTCAGTGGTCACACAAAAATGAGGGCATATTCAAAAATCATAATGGGTCATATTCTCTGTGGGTAAAATAGGAGTGATGATGAAGTACCAGCCAATTTCAGAAGCAAGTGAAATTTTGTAAATCATTAGCATTTATATAGGTGTAGAATAAAAATAATAATACATATTTAATATAAATCTAGGCAGATTATGTCAGAAAAGTCTAATTTCCAGCTCATTCTCTCTCATAACAAAAAAGTTAGCCAGTAATGGAAATGCCAGGGAGTTGGACTATTTTAAGCTAAAGTACTATTTTTAATACTTTGTTTCACTATGGTGGTTGGATTTCTTCCACTTGTCACAATAAATTCATCTTCTGGCCTTCTCTGCTGTGTGCAGTGCCCTGGGAGGTTGATCTGTTTGGACTACATCAATAGGCTCCCTTGCCCTCTGGCTTGGCCAACAATGGCCATGAAGGGGAGACCAGAGAACGGAGAAGCGTGAGATGCAGCACTAACAGTTTTCAGCTCCCTTTGATGGGCTCATCCTCCACAAAGGGCATAGCTCTTTCTAGATGGTGCGCTCCACACAACTTCTATTTTCACGTTCCAGTAAGTACTTCCTCCTCTTTGCTCTGCTACTGCACCATCCCAAGCGGTGTCCATCCTCTGCGCCCAAACCTTTGTAAGCAGGCCCTCTCTGAAAGTCTCCTCTGATCAATTTGATTGACCATGTATGTGTGACTTTAGTTGGATCACAGGACCAGTAATCATTATTTACAATTATTTAGCAGTTACTGTTAATTCAGAACAATTGTTTGATAATAAAAGGTGTGGCTGTTCCCCATCACCTTGTGCATGCTTTCCTTGCTAAACCTGATTCATTGCTAAACAAGATTCCTGGAGTGTACCTTCAATATTATCTCAGACCTTGGTCAAGGGTGTGTGGCCTTGCTTTTATTAAAATGGTTCTGGCTCTAAGCACTGTCTTGGGGAGGGAAAGCAAATAACTCTGTTAGGTTGACCCAAGACAGGCCTCTATTCACCAAATGTGTAATTTTTTGGTGATATGAATCAAATAGTTCTGGTTATCTAATTTAATCTTTATCATGGGCCAATTTCCCATGCCATTTCTACATGCCATCAGCTTTTGCTCTGGAACATCCTTTGAAGGACATCTTTAAGGCAACTGGCCTTAGGAGGTAGAGAGTGTCTCCTTCTAGGGCAAAGAACACCTTTGTTTCCTGGTCATGATAATAAGGACAATGTGTCCCTCCAGGACAAACATTGGGCAGGTTTGCTTGTGGGTAATTACAAAAGACTGGGGCTTTCTAAGCTTGGCGCTCCTCAGCTGTGATGCAAACAAACCACTTCAGGCACAGACCTAGACCTCTCTGAGCCACTCTCTGGGAACCAACGCAAGAATGAAACTCATACTGCCTTCTGTGTGTGAGTAGAAAAGTTCTTTTTCTCTGATCCAGATATCTCACGTTTTTTGTTACGAGAGGTAATGAGCTGGAAATCAGAGTTTCACATATGAAACTCTGACAGGCCATCAGGGTAAAAATCACAGGCCCTTCACAGTTCTTAACAGTCCAAGGCATCCCAGCTAAGGGAGCTACTGTCCTGAACCCATACATTTCTGTATCAGGTCTGCTGCCTTGATACTAGCTGCAGTCACTTTTCCTCTGGCCATTAAGTACTGCTACTAGACTTACACTGCGTCTGGATCCTCCCACTCTCACCAAAATATGGAAACCGATATGAACTGTGCTGTTCCCCAGCCGCACCCACAATTACAAAGGATAGCCACGTAAGCATCTTCCAAAGAGGGTGGTGCTTCTTTTACCAATGTATTTTCTCCAGGTCCCTTCTCGGGGAGATAAAAGTCAGAGGGTAGAGGACTGAACGGACTACACATGAAAAATCCACTCGAGCATCTCTAGTCCCAAGTTCTTTAGATTCCTCCCTCTCAGTTATGCCAAGGAACTTTAGTACTTTGACTTTAGCGTGGCCCACTGAGTCCAGGTCAGTTATCTAGAATCATTCCAGCTGTTCCTGTTAGCCAGATTTGCTGAGGGGAACAGAGTGCTAGAGGGTCTCACACCAGCAATTAAATATTTCAGCCTTTAAGTGACGCACATGACTTTCTCTCATAACCCACTGGCCAAAATCACATGGTCCCTACTGCAATGGGGACATTAAAGAATAATCTTTCAGGGTCCTAGAAGGAGAGGGAAATTGGACATGTCTCAGCACCCTTCCCTGTAATTTAGGGCTGCCACAGTGATGAAGAGCTAACATCACAAACCGTTCATGCGTGCTCATGGACAGCCCACTGGCTACACATTCCATTCTGCCTTCACCTCTTCTGAACAACCACAGGAACCGGAGTTCCTGAAATTGTCAACTTCGAGAATTGTAGCAGCTATGCTTTATGGTTTTTTTTCTTTTCTCCCTCCCAAGCCCTCACATCTTTTATATAAAGTACAGCAGTGACTAATATTTTAGGTTACAGGTGGGAATATGTCTAAACTGCTATCACCTTGCAATAAAGTCTGAGTCAGAGCCTTTTATTTATACTGTTTATTGGTGCCCTCTGGACCTTTCTGGGCCAGATTCTGTATTTCCCACATCTTTTTTATAATGGAATGCTGCTGACATGTCCAATGTTACGGGTCAGTGATCAGATAATAGCTAGTTTTTGATGGGTGATTAGGTTGTCTAGACATCTGGAGTCCCAAAGTCAAATGTTCAGTTTCTGTCAAGATCAACAGCAAATTAAGTACTGCTTTTCAAATGAAGACTAGTTACGGTATGAATTTCCTCTAAAACCTAAGGCTTGCTCTGGTGCTTGCCAGAGTCTCCAAACAGCATCCTGTTCCCATGCACTTTCCAATGCCATAGTATCTTACGTCATAAGGCCCAAGTGGCATGTCCTAATCCCAGAACTTGTAAATATGCAAAAAGGATTTTGCAGATGTGATTAAGGTTGAGGGCCTTGAAATGAGATTATTTCGGATTATCCTGGTGGTCCCAATCTAATCAGTGGGACTTTAAAAGTGTAAGATGAAAAAGAACAGGGGTACTCTTGAAAGGTCTCAACTCATTGTTGCTGGCTTTGAGGTAAAGGAAGAAAGCAAAGCAAAGAAATGTGGACGTCTTCTAGAAGCTGTGGACAGCCTGCGGCTGACATCCAACAAGGACAGGAACCTTAGTCCTGAAACGTCAAGGAAATGGATCCTGGCAATGACTTAAATGAGCAAGGAGAGAGGTTCTTCCTGGAGCCTTTAGAAAGGAACGTTTACTTGCCGACCGGAGTTTTAGTTCTTTAAGGTCCATGTCAGACTTCTGACCTTCAGAACTATTAAGTGATAAATATACATTATTTAAGCCACTATATTGACAGCTTGAAATATATGAGAAAAGTCAGAGGTTAAACTCAAGTTCCACAGAGAGCTCGCCTCACATTTGAAGAAGAAAATTACGCCCCCACACTAGGACAAAATCTTTCCATGAATTCTCCTTACCTAATATAAGTCAAAACCTTCTTACGATGGGGATTGTTATAGTCTAGCACCTAATATATCAATGACTTAATGATCTTTGTTTAAATCCTAAAAGAATTTCTCTTGGTATACAATTATATCTTCCTTGCTTATATATTTTTTTAATACACAGAATCTTCTTCCTAACCAGAAATACCTTCTCTCCCAAGTCTTCTGAATTATCTAGTTTTGAATCTTTTAAAGTTATTAAGGGTTTTCACATTCCTTTTAGCCTGTAACTTGATATTCCAGAAGTGTCACTTAAATTAGCCTGAAAATAAAAGAACAATGAAGGGGGAAAAAAAAGTTCTCCACCACATAGAGCTAGTTGAAAGTTCATCTAGTGAGGAATAATTTATAGAAACTGTATTTATTATTTACTCTGCAAGTTGTTTACTCCATTCACAGTTTCCACTTCATCTGAGTGACAAAGGACAACAAATACTACTAGGGATTATCAGGTGGCTTAAGATACTTTATCACCTTTCTTGTGAGGAAACTAGAGAGCCTTATAGTCATTAATTCAGTAATTCTAGTAACACGCTTTTAAAGATGAGGGCAAATGTTCTATCCTTTAAATATTTATTTCAGGAGTTTAAACAAAGAGCCCTTATAAAGAAAATCCAATATGAAAGTTAACTTACTGAAGGAATAAACATGAATCAAAAATGTAAAAAAATAAATCTGTAAGGAAAGGAAGCCATCAGAAATCATTGTTAAGCAAGCTCTGGGAATGTGGGGAATAGCATCTGTGATTTAAACAAAAAAAAAAAAAAAAGCAAGGACAAAGGCAAGACCTTGTCAGAAACACAGATAAAAGACCCCAGGACTGCAATTCTCAAATTATGTGTTGAGGGGCCACAGGGTGCTGGATTGAACTCACAGAAGCAACATGGGATATTTTTCAGTTTTTGAGAGGAACATTTGTCAGACACAATATGAATGCCTACAATTAGATGTTTAGATCTAATTACTTAATAAATGCAAGTATGAGATATATCTTTGGTTCGACGCCCTGACAAATTGCTGAGATCCTACGGGTGCTGTAAAACAAAAAAGTTTGGGAATCTGCCTTAGGGATATACTAGAGTTCAAAGGACTTATAGCCTGCTTAGAGTAGAATCAAAAAGGCAGATCAAAAGTAGAAATGACAGTGCCGTTGGCCTCTACATACCTAATTATACACGGTAGGGTCTTTTTCTCCACTCCATCCATCCTGGCTCTAAAGAAAAGAAACTTTATGCCCTATTACTCTGAATTTACTGTAGAATCTCTTTAAAATCAGTGAATCTTTCAAATCAGTGAATCTTACTCTTATTTCAGATAACAAAGACAAAACTGTTATTTTTCAATGTTGGTTTGGGGACCAAACAGCTAGAGTTCCTAAAATATTTAGCTTGAGAAAGTCTACTAAAATTTAAATACTTTCCTCATGAAGAAATGAACTTTTACGTTGAGATTCACTCAGCACCTTCATAAGAGCCCATTATAAAAGCTTTTAAATTTACTCTAAATTAAGTGCTGGCAAACTTTTTCTGTAAGAGGCCAGATAGCACATACTTTAAAATATTCTTTTTTTGTTACAACTCTAAAAATGGAAAAGCCATACTGAAGGCAGTGAATCGTCAACCAATCTCTAGATCTCTTTACATCTTGCAAAACTAAAGCTCTATACCCATTGAATTAACAATTTTCCATTTCCCCTTGCACACCAATGTACATAGCAGCATTGGGCACAATTAGGGGATAGCAAAAAGGGCTCTGTGGTCAGGGTCAAAAGCAATGGAGAAGGGTCACATCCATACCTCATCTTCCATGTACATACACCAAGGTTCGTAACAGCAGTATTCACAATAAGCAAAAGGTGAAAACCAGTGTTCACAGCAGCATTATTCACAATAGGCAAAAGATGGAAACCCAAATGTCTATCCCAGATGAATGATTTAAAAAAATGTGTAATATACACACAGCGGAATATTATTCAGCCTTGAAAAAGAAAATTCTGATGCATTATTCAAAGTGAAATTAGCCAGGTGCACCTGGACAGATATTATATGACTCCACTTACATGAAGTTCCTAGATTATTCAAATTCATAGACACAGAAAGTAGGATAGTGGTTCCAGGGACTGGGGCAGGGGAAGAGAACAGGGAGTTAATGTCTAATGAGTACATAGTTTCAGTATGCGATGATGAAAAAAAGTTCCAGAGATGGAGAGTTTCAATAGTTATACAACAATGTAAATATACTTACATTGATTTACACATTTAAAAATGATTAAAATGGAAAATTTTATGTTATGTGTATTTTACTACAATAAAAAAAGAAAATGTAGAAACTGTTATTAGCTCAGGGCCATACAGAAACAAACTGCAGACCACAACTGGGTTGCGGTCACAGTTTGCTCTTAATCCTAAGACCCACTAAACAAAGTGAACAAAATGATGTGAAAGACTTAAAAATTTTTCCAAGTCATAGTAATTCATTTTTATTTCAATATGAACATGTTACAGATTTTCTTATTTATTACATTAACAAACTTTATACATACAACTAACATATTTATCAAAAATACTTGAGAGAAATCCCTTAAGACAGTGTTGAATGTATGTAGAGACATATATACAAGTATCTATAGCTTTATCTGTTATAGATGTCGGGAGATATCAGTCTGTAGAGATGAGTAAACCACTGGGTCTTCAACGAAGCTTAAAATGTAGCCTGAAAGATGTGGTAAGTAAAGCTGAAATTTAATGGGCAAAACTATTCGGTTTCAAAGTTCAGATTTTAAAGTCTGATATTACAGATTATACCACTTTCTTTCCAACTCATTTGGTACATTTTTTAGGAGAGGAGAGAAACTGCCATATTACACAATCAAGCATACAGTAAAGACCTGCTCAGATCTCTCTACCTAGCATTTGCCACCATTTTATCTAAGATCACTTTATTCTTTTGATTGGTTAGCACAATCTTGACTATGAAGGAAAGACATTCCTAAAAAGAACAATCCAGAAGCATCCCATCTAGACTTAAATTCAACTCTAGGCAAAAATCACTCTAAGCTAGAAGCTCTTTCAGATAAGGTAGAGAGACTATAAATACATAGAAAATAGTTATCTATTCACTAGAACAGAGCATAACAAACAACCCTAAACTCAGTGAAGTAAAACAAATGATTTCATTATGCTCAAGGATTTTTTGAAAGACTCTAAGAGTAGCTTTAGGTTTACAACAAAATTGAAATGTATAGAGAATTCACACATACCTGGCATCCCCATACATTCATAGCCTCCCCCATTATCAGTATGTTCACCAGAATGGTACTTATTTTTTTTTTAACCAAGGATGAACCCACACTGACACAGCAAAATCACCCAAAGTCCATAGTTTACTTTAGGGTTCACTCTTGGTGTTGTGCAGTCTATGGGTTTGGGCAAAACAATAATTATATATATTTATTATAATGTCATATATTTTCACTGTCCTCTGCGATCCTCTCATGTTTTTGCCTTTTGCAGAATGTGATATAGTTGGAATCATACAATATGCAGCCTTTTCAGATTGGCTTCTTTCATTTAGTAATAAGCATTTAAGTTTCTTCCATATCTTTTCATAGTTTGATAGCTCAATTCTTTGTAGCACAGAATCATATTTCATTGTCTGAATGTACCACTGTTTATTAAGCATTGATCTACTGAAGGACATCTTGGTTGCTTCCAAGTTTGGCAATCACAAATAAAGTTACTCTAAATATCCATATTCAGGTTTTTGTGTAAACATAAGCTATCAACTCCTTTAGGTAATTAGTAAGGGGTGCAACTGATGGATCATATAGTAAGAGTATGTTTTATTTTGTAAGAAACCACCAAACTATCTTCCAAAGTAGCTGTATCATTTTTGCTTTCCCACTAGCAATGTATGAGAGTTCCTTTTGCTCCATATCCTCACCAGCACTAGATATCAGTGTTTTGGATATTGGCCAACTACTGGTGGTAGTATTTCATTATTTTAATTTGTATTTCCCTGATGACATATGATGTGGAGCATCTTTTCATATGCTTATTTGACATCTGTATATCTTCTTTGGTGAGATCTGTGCATGTCTTTGGCCCAGTTTTGAGATTTTGTTTTCTCACTGGTGAGTTTTTCAGAGTTCTTTGTATATTTATTTTGGACAACAGTCTTTATCAGATGTATCTTTTGCAAATACTTTCTCCCAGTCTGCATCTTCTTCTAATTTTCTTGAGCTAACAGATTCTTCATGTCAGAAATTAGGACAAGGCAGAGTAGAAATCGCTTGCCTGAGAAGTCTTGCTCAGAGTCTTAGGTGGGAAGAATCAAAAGGCTGAAAGGTGCGGCAAATGGCTGGAAGCTGGAAAGTGCTTCTTCACTCACATGACTGGCAGCTGGGTTGGGAAAACTGGAGCATTGAGTTCAGCTGTGACTGTCAATCAGCAAACCTTCAAGCAGCCTCTCTAGGTCTTAGGCTTTTCACTGCACACCAGCCTTAAGTAGTTAGACCTCTTACATGGTGGCTGATAGTTCTAAAAGCAAGTGTTCCAACACACAAGGTGGAGTTACAAGGCCTTTTATGACCTAGCCTCTGAAGTTACATATGGTGACTCTGATCACTTTCACTGTATTCTATTGGTCAAATCAGTCACAAACCCACCAACTTAAGGGGAGGGGACACAGTCTATCCTTTTATGGGAAAAGTATCAAAGAAGTTGCAAACATATTTTAAAACCACCGTGGACATATTTATATAGAAAGATATGAAGATGCATACCAAAGGGTTAACAGTACCCACTTCCCAGGGTCCCTCAAGTGAATTTTATTAACCTTTTATTTTAAATCAGACTAATCCAGACATACCCTCCATGGATGGCAAAATTTCATCTACCTATTTTTGTGTGATACAATAACAAATAAACAGAAATTTCATTTTATCTCTAAATAAATTACATCAAGAATGACTAACAGCTTGCTTTTGACCCTAGTATCTGCCAGTTACAACCACTTCTTTATTTTCCAAACACCATCAAGCTCAGATCCACCCTCAGGCTTAGGCTAAGTCATATCCAGAAAGAACAGAGACCACCTATAACAAGTAAAGCACGTAGACTAGGATCATGCCAGCATTATTGTTATTTAATTCAATGGCTATTCCCTACTTCACTGATTACTGAACTTTAGGATTTCATAAATCAGGAAATATTTCAGAAAAAAATAAACCAAATAGAAGCAAATAAAGTTACTCTTTATTCTCTAAACTAAGAACATATAGAAAGCAGCTACTCTGTATTTATCATCACATAAAAGAAATAGAATGGACAACTTCAAAATAAAGCATAATTACTTAAGAGTAAGTGTGACTAAATGGAAAACTCACTGTATATATATTTTTCTCATTTCTCTGCTGATCTGCAGACACTTCACCATAGATGAACCCCAGTTTACAAACTGGTATGGGAAACAACTTGGGCATCTGACATTCTGGTATATTGTTTTATTGTAATAGTTCTAGAACTTTAAGCTTGCTCCTAGGAACTTGATCTAAAAAGACAGAAATAGAAAATGGTTACAACAGGAGTGCTATAGGACACATGGGAAAAAATCAAGGAAAAATTCACAAATTAGGCAAACAAAAGATTTACCCCTGAGACAAAACAGAGGTGGCAACGGCTGTGGCTGCAAGTACAGTCGATGTATGCAGTATAGCCAAGCTATATTGTGTATTAAAAAAGTAGTGGCGATACTTGGTTATGAGTGATGGTTACTTTTCTCTATTCTTATATTTTCTGAAATTTAACAATGAAGCATGCATAATTTAATGATCATGGAAATTTTTAAAGAATAATTTCAATTATGTAGGTTAGCTTAGGAAGAACAACAGGCCTATTTTCCTTTAACAAAGCAGTTTGTTTTAAAAGATGCCAGGTTATAAAACAGAGATGTTAAAGATCTGGAAGAGGGATGCAGAAATCAGGCTCTAGACTTCAGCTAGGACAAATGGCACTGGGGATAACATTCTCCCTCACTGCCTCTGTAAGACTCCCATGCTAGATGTACTCAGTACAGTAGGCCTCCGGCCCGTAAGGTCATTAGCCAGAAATTCTCAGGTGGCAGGCGCTGTCTGATGGGGTCAAATGCTTTACCAACCACCTTTTGCATCAGAGACCAAGGTTAGAATCCCAGCTCTATTAACTAGCTCAAAGAGCTCAGATTAATACCTGAATCTGTTTTCTCATCTGTTAACATAGGAAAACTGCCTTTCAGAATTTTTGTGCAAATTACTGATATAACGTAGGTAAAAAATTTAGTACAGTGCCTGCCTCTCAGAAAATGACAGTTATAACATAGGAAACATTTGTATGTCTAATTGAGAAGCAGATATTTGTTTGCACTATTGGACTAGAAAGGCTTTGAGAGTCCATCTACCATTTTCTTGCATTACAGGTTTAGCTAAAGCGTTAAGCACACAAAATTTCTGTTGGCCTTTTGAAACTTAAATGGGTGCGAGCTTTTAACCCAAATTCCAGATGCGGAAAGCTACTGTTTGCGGTTACTTCTAAAATTAAGCTATCTTTAGAATGACCTTTTTGTGGGTTCCAGAAATAACTACGCTGCGCAATCCCTATATTCTAGCAACTAGCACCAAACTAGGCAGACCGTTTCCCAGTCTTCGGTTTTCTTATTGCAGCTGACTCCCCTATCCACTCCCAGAGACTCGGAGAGCGTTTTTGCAGAAAAAGGTTCAGCTCTAAAGTAACTGCCTCTTACCCAGGATTTCTTAAAGCTGGTATATAGTCAGCAGCAGAGAATGTAGTACGTGTTCCTCAAGCGTCCTCAAAACAATTCCTAGAGCTTCCAGAATCATTCTCACGCTCCTTTGATTGGGTCAGCCAACGGCGATTCTAGCAAGTTCCATCCACCTTTTCTTCCGACCTTCTAATCTGATACGCCTGCTTAAAGCCACGCCCTCCGGAAATGACCAATCAGAGAGTGTTAAGTGAGCCGGATAAGGCGGGCCCAGCTCTGCACTGTTGACGAATCACCAACCCTAGACGGGGGGCGGGGGAGCGGAAGCGGAAGCCCTGGTTTGGCCTTGGGTTCCGCGGTGGATGAAAGTGAGAAAACCTTGGGACCAGAGAGTTTTGAGTTCTCGCCTCTTATTTTGCAGCAGAATCGGGCAGAGAGACTCCTGCAAGCAGGAAAGGGAGGAAGCTCGACCGCACGAGAAAAGAGCGAGCGGGCCGGCAGCTGCAAGACAGAAACGAACTGTGTGCAGGGTCCTTATAGGCCGGTCCTGGTTAGCACTGTTCCTCCAGGCCATGGTGCGGGCGGAGCCCTGGGCAATCCCCAGGTGAGGGCAGCGGCTCCACCCGGGGTTTCTACCGCAGAAAAGCTGGGTAGATGCGGGGTGGGGAAGAAAAGGATTTTGCTTTTTTTTTTTTCCCCCCCGCACCTGGCTTTTCCCCGGGAGCACCCTGAGCGGCCACAGTAGCCGCAGCAGCAGCAGCAGCAGCAGCAGCAGCGGAAAGCACAGCGCGGGCCGAGGAGGCGGCTCGAGCTCCTGGTAAAGTCGCGCATTAGCTGTTTCTCCGTAGTATGCGAGTTGACAAAACAGCCAAAGAACAGGGCTCCCCATTACAATCTCCTTCGAGCTTTTTTCCTTGCTACTCGGAAGTGATTTATGTGGAAGCATGCCTTGCACTTGTACCTGGAGGAACTGGAGACAATGGATTCGACCTTTAGCGGTGGTCATCTACCTGGTGTCCATAGTGGTTGCGGTTCCCCTTTGCGTATGGGAATTACAGAAACTGGAGGTAAGCGGGGCCTGCACCATTGGTTCTACCCTTTCTTCTACCTTCCTGCTCATCTTAAGTTGCCCATTTTTACCCTGGATGCTTGACATACTGAAAACGATATCATGTAAATGAGACCAGTCCTAGGACATACACCTGTCTGGTTTTTTGTTCACGGTTTTTCAAAGCATGCTACAGGTGGAGGTCGGACCAGGTCGAGAAAATAGTAAGGATATATTAAGAAAGCGGCTTAGAAGAGCACTGTTTTGTTTTGCAATTATTCATCAGTTCCTTGAAAGTAAGGTAATTTTATTCCTTAATCTGATCTGTTCAGATTTGGTCTTAACTGGATCAAGTAAACTACCTTGCAAACCGTGTGTTGAATTTTATTAGCATTTAACTACCTTCCTTAATTAAAGAATTCTATGTGGTTTAGCTTTGTTTTTTACTTTTGAAGATAACTCTTAACCAACAAAGATTTTGCAAAAAGTCCCATGTATTTTTTTTTTTTTGGTTTGTCATAATCTTATTATGACATCAATAAAGTACTAAAAGCTGGAAGACCCCAAGGTAATGCTTAACTAAGATATGTACTTTATAAAAATTGTATAATGAACTTTAATTCAAAGTTAATAATAACCAGAAAGTACTTTTACTTAGAAGCACCTCTTTTACAAGAGAAATCATAAGACCATGTCTGTTCAAGGCTTTTTATTGTGGAAATGATTTTTACATAATTAAACAAAGTATATTTAATATACATTTGTTTTCTGTGTGTTCACTAAATTATTTTTTGTTGCCTTTCTCATCCTGGAATAGTTCATATAGTTAGTTTTAAAGTTAATGCAATATTCAACTACACTAGATTTCCCATTTGTTAGATATTTAGGTTATTTCCATAATTTATCTACTAAAGACATATTACTACAAATAAGGATTTCTTACTTTGAAGTATTTTTTTGGAGGTATAGGTATAGGAAACACTTAAGGTTAATAACATGTATAAATACCAGCCTGGTTGAAGACTTCTCTTAGTTGTTGGTTTTCATTGCAGTTTTTAAGTGCCAGCTTTTAAGAGAAATTTTCTGCAGTCTCCACTGTTAACACCCGCAGCCAAATTCTCATATCTTTACCAGACTGTTCTCAATGCAGCAGCAAAAGTATTGAATTAAAACATAAGTCACATTATACGTGTCCTCTACTCAGTTTTCTGGTCACTCCTAGTCCCAGGTTAATTCCTAGTTCCAGATTAAAAGTCAATATCCCTAACTATGTATATATATAGCCTTTAAGGCCCAACATGACCTGACACCAGCCCCACCCTATCCCCCTCTGACTTTTTCGCCTTAATTTCTGAGCTTCTACTACACTGACTGTGCTCAATCATGAGGTGATGCTCCCACCTTTAAGGCCATTGCACCAATGTTTCCCATTGGTGGCATGCCCTTCCCCCAGATGGTTTCCTCATTTCTTTATGTCCTCAGGTCTTCACTCAGATGTCACCCAGTATCCTGTTTAACATTGCAAGCTTCTTTTCCTCAACTCTTCATATTCTCTTTCCTGATTTATTTTTCTTCCCAGGACTCACCACCATTTAACATGATATACGTATTTTACTTATTCTGTTTTCTTCTCCTTCTGCCCAAATGTCTGATAAGTAATGATTATTTGAGTCCCCGTGATAAATCAGGCATGTGTTCTATATGGCAAAAGATAGAAACATGACACCTACCATCATTAAATTTAGTGGTGGAGACAAACAGAATCAATAAAAACAAATCAATAATAAAATAAAATCGTATAAAAATGCTATGGAGGAAACTCAAAAAGATCTAAGGAACGAACAGTCAGGGCCCACTTATTGCACGTCTTCAAAAGGCTATGGAAAATTAGGTGGAAGCGGAGGGACGTTACAAAGTTCTTTATGATAGTTAAGAGGTAGTAGCTGCCTGGGCTATGGTGACTTATGGCCCAAATCAGAATAGCAGAAATAGAGATAAAAAAGTGAATTTTAAGTGTCCTTGGAAGTGAAGAAATGGTACTTAACAGTAGACTAGATTGGTAAGGGAGGCAGTGAGAGAGAGGAAGAAATCAAGAACCACACTGAGGTCTCTGTCTTATACATGAACAAGGTAAATGATGATGCCAGTTACGAGATGGAAATTTGACAGGGGCAGGTTTGAGGGAAATTGAGTTAATTGGACATTAGTTCGAGATACATGAGAGACGTTCAGATGGGCATGTCAAATACGCAATTGGATATGCAAGTCTAGAGCTCAGAAAGGTTTGAGCTGCAGATATAAATATGGAAGTTGTCAGAACAGAGCTGGTGTTGAAAGCCATAAGGATGAATGAGATTATAAGGAGGAAGAAGAAAAGGCCAAGGACCTATCACCAGGAGTTAGAGGTCAAGTAGAGGAATAGGAACTTACAAAAAAGAGCGGCAGCCCGTGGGGAAGTGCAGTGCCAGAAGAGGTGTCGTGGAAGCCGTAACAGGAGAATGTTTCAAGGACAAAGTAGTGAACAATGACTGTCTGGTGCTGCTGAGACATCCATTTTGTTTTCACAAGATAGGCGTGTCATTGGTGGTCCTAGTAATGGTTTCAGTGGAGTTTTAACAGCTGAAACTAGAAGATATTGTTCGAAGTGGAATCAGGATATGAAGATAAGTTTTTTGTTCATTTTTGGTTTTGTTTTGAGTATTTTTACTCCAATGGGACCTGAGAAATGAATGGCACAGTAAATAGAAGTGTGGGATTGAAAGGCAGTTTTTTTTTTCTCTTGTGTTTCGTTTTTAAGGTTAGAGATACTAACTAGAGCACGTCCCCAAGATTTAGGTATATTTTGATTTAATCTTAAAAACCCTAAGCATAGGAATTATCCTCATAGATCTGCAAAACCAAGAGAGAAGTGACTAAAGTGATGTGCTAAAGTGCTTTATATACCACTATCTTATTATTATTCACTAAATGAGTTTGTGTTTAGAATGCGTAACACCTTGCCCAGCACATAGTATGTGCTTAGTAAGCCATAATTACCTCTGTTTTTAAAATGGCATCGCTATTACTGCATTGGAGCAATACTTTATTTTCTTGTGGAATAGTATCTTAGTTGGGATTGGGTTCTCAGTTGAACACCTAAAAGGCAGTTAGTTATATGCATCTGCTTGAGCACTAGATAAAATAGATGACAGTTTTGTATGAAAAATACATGTCTTTTAAACACTAGAATTGCAATGCTTGCACTATGAGCAGTCAATGGAAACTGAGATTGTAGAAAATGGGTACGTATAGCCTGCCCATCCTCATCGTGAGGCATATGCATTCATTGGAATGGCAAGATAACCATTGGTACTATTTAAACTATTTCACTCCCTTATTTGACTGAGTATATAAAATTGAAGTCAAGTAAGTTAAATGCACACCTGATGTCACCCTGCTCTGCAGTCGTTTTACCCCGCCCCATCGTCTTTATGTCATTATGCCCCAACTAGCTACCCTCCATGTGAGCGCATTGCTCTACCCCTCAGGATTGGGCCCAAAAACACTCTCCTGTGACTCTCTTCTCTCTTCTTTGAAAGCATTTGGCTGAGGGACAGTTAACTCCTGGATGCTCATCTTCAATGTTTTTTTCTTTTCTCTCTCTTTAAGTTACCTTAGGAAAAAAATCTACATTACTTCTCTCTTATTTTGTAAGCCAAAATAAATAAATAAATAAGTAACCCCTACACAGGGCAATAAGTTTATTAATATTAATGGTATCCTTATATCAATGTGTCTCAAGTGTGGAATAGCTTAGAGATAAATGTAAATTAAATGTAATAATCATTTCTGCAGATACCTAGAGTTGTTATAATGTTACTTAAATATGTACATGAATACAGTAGGTTAAACGTCTTACAGGTTTTTGCGTAGCTCAAAAATCAAAACAACTTATACCAGTCATTCAGCTTACTGGCATTATTGTGGACAGATGATGTTTTTCTGAAACTACCATTTGCAGTGCGAAAATTATCCTAAGTTTATGATGAAAGATTGTTTTAACGTTTTAACTTGGCATCATTATAGTGAAATGACTCAACTCTCCAGTCACTTGCTTTATGATCATTTCAAAAAAAAAAAAGAACTTTTTGTCCTTATAAATAGACCAAGCTTGAGGTCATTGGCCGTTTATTAGTCACAAGCACATCATTTTTCTTTGAAGTCTGCCCACCAAGTTCTATTTTTTTGTACTAAGCAATCAGAAAGACAAATGTGGACATTAAAATTACTTGGTCATACTGTTCTTAATGATCACATTATACTAGAGAAGATCTAGAATATGCTTTTATTTTTGTTATTTTATTATTTTAGGTCATCATTAAAAATGAATATTCAATTTTAAATGAAATTGAGCGAAGCAAAACTCGCTGGAAAACAATTGCTAAGACATTCCTTTTAGAATCTTCATCCTTACATATTTGCTTACTGCTTTGATTAATCTCCAGCATTCAGCAAGACTTTTTTGTATTTGCTTTTCAAATTTTCCATACAGTTTAATGTAGGAATTTATCATTGTAAAAATACATTTATTCTCTATACTTTTATTTTCTACTTAATCTTTGGCCCTCTGATGAAAAAAAAGAAATCTTGTTCAAAACAGTAAAACTAAAAGTTATGGACTTTAGTTCTATTTTAATTAACTGCTTAAACATCTTGAGTGCCAAAAATAAATGCCTACTTTTTTTCCTTCAAAGAGGTAGCATTTAATATATATTTTTTTTGCAATTAAAAGAATTCATACTCTCTTTGGCAAGAGTCCAAGTTAGTATAAAATTCATTCCGTAGGGCTCCTCAGAACAGTTTCAGATAAATTTATTTTTACCAGGAAGTGAGTAGATTACTTCAACTCTACCTAGGATGAGGTAGTTCAAAGTACATTTTTAGAAATTAAGCTTTTACAGGATGAAATATTGATCAGATATTGACCTAAAACAGAAATTAGAGCTTTTTAAAATGTATTATGCTGATTCGATGTTTGTTTATAAGAGGGGTAGCATATATTACACAGTTTGCTCAGATAGTTGTTGTGGCAGTACAGAATTAAAAGACTTGTGTGTAAAGAACTTAGCAAAAAAATTTATCAGTCATATGGTCAGCATTCAATAAATGTTCTAATATGTAACAATAGAATTTGCAGAAAATGTAGGTAAATAAAACTTTCTAGACATAAAAACAAAGGAATAAACCATATAAAGATTTTTAGATTTGAGTAGCAGAAAAATTTTAAATTTCTATATTTTCCAAACACAGTAATCAAATATAAAGGGCAAATAACAATTTGAGGTAATGACATGATGCTAATATTCTTATGTGCACAGCATTATTATACAAGTCCCCATGAGGAAAAATGCTCAATCCCATATGGAAAATTTTGCCCCCTCTCTCTACAAAAGTAAAAATAGGCTGTTTGTTAAAGAACAAGTAAAAATAGTCGCTAGACATTTGGAAAATATTGGGGTGCATTAATAAATAAATGAAAATTTAAGAACTAGAAATGTTCTATTCGGCTGTTTTAATATCAGAGAATTTATACAAGCATGTTCTTCTGCTTCTTAAGGTTGGAATACACACCAAGGCTTGGTTTATTGCTGGAATATTTTTGCTATTAACTATACCTATATCGCTATGGGTGATATTGCAACATTTAGTGCATTATACACAACCCGAACTACAGAAACCAATAATAAGGTAAACCTTAACATATTTTGATTGTTTTAGTGTTGTGTTGGCTTATTTCATAAATATAATGTAAAACATTTTTAATTTATGTTTTGCTTTCCAAATAGGATTCTTTGGATGGTACCCATATACAGTTTAGATAGTGTAAGTATGTTTCATATTATCTCATTAAGAACTTGTTTGGTGATACTGACTATACTTGCAGAATGTTTGAAGTAATGCAAGTATTTTTATTTGGCAGTAAAAGATTAATAAGAAAAGTAAAAAGGTTCACTTGTTTTTAATGTTGATAACGAAGATAAAGTTATGACAATAGTATAGGCAAATGTTTAAAATTCTTAAAAATTCATAGCTGTTTTTCTTTGCTTAAACTTTTAAAATTTCAGATTAGTAGTTCTTAATCCTTAAAAGAATGTAATGTTTAAATTTACATTATCATCCTTTTTACTTATTAAATCTTCTATTTTGAAAAAAAAAAAAAAAAACAAGCCCCTTTTCCAGTGGATTCTAACACATGTGTTAGAGATGACTGCTTTAATTTGATTAAATGCAAAGGAAATGTCTTTAACAGCATTTTCTGTGATCATGCCAAGAAAATTTGAGTATATTTAAGAACCCAAGTGTATGTAATTTAGCTCTTTCTTCAAATTTATTATTTACCGCAAACACAGATGTTTTCATTTACCAGTATCCAAGATGTTTATTGCTTTTAAAACTTTTTCACAGATTGTCTGGTATTCTTTATAATAATAAACTTCAGACAGTTTGATGTAAATATGTGGCAAGTTCAAAAATTAGCTATTGCGAATACCGTGAATTGGAGTGGTAATTCATTTTATCTTAGATGAAACTATTTTTAACATCTCTGCTTTTTCATAGTGGATAGCTTTGAAATATCCCAGCATTGCAATATATGTGGATACCTGCAGAGAATGTTACGAAGCTTATGTCATTTACAACTTTATGGGATTCCTTACCAATTACCTAACTAACCGGTATCCAAATCTGGTATTAATCCTTGAAGCCAAAGATCAGCAGAAACATTTCCCTCCCTTGTGTTGCTGTCCGCCATGGACTATGGGAGAGTAAGTTTGTTCGATTTTACTTATTTTATGTTTTGGTTTTATGTAAACAGTCAATTCTCTGCAAAGCAGTGCGTTAAGTACCATGAGCAGGCCAACAGGTATAAGACAGAGTCCCTACCGTCATGTAAGTTCATAGTCAAGTTTGAAGACTAACAAAACACATTTTGATAATCCATTCATAAGCTTGTCTCTTTTACATTATTCATCCTAAATAGAAAACAAAATATTGTAGGGGGGAAACTAGAAATCATTTAATCAACATCCTTTTACAATTACGATCTTAGTGCTAGTTAATGGCAAAATCAAGTCTAAGAGTCAGAGAGAAGATAATCTAGGTGAGGAAATAGTATATGATATGAAATAGCAGCAACAAATAGCAGTGTTATGTTAGTAATAAATAATAAGTTAATTGGCCTTACTATACTATACATCCATGTAGTACAGTAAAGGAAAATAACATCTGAAGAGTTAAGCTGAAGCTAAGATTGCATTTTTTATATGAATGAATAATTGGGTATTTTTTGGCAAAGAAACTTGAAGATGGTGTTTTAGAAAGATTATTTTTGCAATACTATGCAGTAGCGATTCCCAACCTTTTTGGCACCAGGGACCGGTGCTCCTATGAGAATCTAATGCCTGATAATCTGAAGTGGAGCTGGAGGTGATGCTAGTGCTGGGTAGTGGCTCCAAATACAGATGAAGCTTTGCTCGCTCACCTGCTGTGCAGCCTGGTTCCTAACAGGCCACAGACCAGTAGCAGTCCACAGCCTGGTGGTTGGGGACCCTTACTATATATTATACATTAGAGTGAGGAAGATTCCAGAGCTGGGGGAATAAATTAGTTTCTTATAATAGTCCATTTGTAATATAAGCTTAAAAAGGAGGGATGGAATTGGAATAGAAAGGAAAGACAATAAGAGAATGCAACTGAAGAATCAGTAGGACTTGCTCACTGATAGAGGGGGATTAAGGTAAAAGTTGTAGGCCAAGGTAGCAGGACTGATTTGGAGGTAATCAGTGCAGATAAACTTTAGAGATAGCTTCCTTACAATTTAGAACCATTTGTACATCAAGGCTAAATGTAAGTGCCTCTACTTCCTTTAAATGACAGGCCTGTCTGTTTTAAATAATAAGCTCCTAATATGTTCATTTGACAAAAATGTATTAAATACCTGGTACATGGCAGTATATAGATACATCCTAGTGCATATAACAGACATAGAACTCATAGAATTTAATATTTTGGTTAGGAAAGTTTGGAATTAAATGAAGACATGAATATATAGTTACTTAATTCAGGAAATGCTATAAAGGAAAAGAATAGAAGACTATTAAAGGATAATAAAAAATTAATGTACATTGGGGGTGGGAGGAGAAATATTGTGCTCAACTTTGAATACAATAAGAACAAATAGAGATTAATAGCCAACAAGAAGATTGAGGTGGTCTCTGGATGGAAAATTAATAACAGGAGACATCGAGGGCAGGGTAATTCTCTAAATTGGCCTAACAGGATTCTTACTAAAGGCAGGCCAAGCATTTAACATGTTAGAGTTTTAGCTCATTAATTTACAGACTTTTTTCTTTTTTTATAACACTGCATTTAAAACTATGCACTTCACACCAAATTCTACATTCTCTAAATCTCAGTTTTTGTTTTTAATTGAGACATAATTGACATACAATATTATTAATTTCAGGCATACAACGTAATTATTCAATATTGGTGTATACTATGAAGTGATCACCACAGTAAGTCTAGTTAACATCCATCACTACATAAATCCCAGTTTAGAAATTTAATATTTTCATCGTCATCCAGATAAAGGTTTTCGAATTCCTACTGGGATTTCTTCTTTACCTAAGTTGTTTTGGAGTATTTTAAAGTTTAGTGTTTTTTAAATCTAATCTAACAATCCATCACTTAAATAAGTTAGGCCATTTATACTTTTGTGATTATTGGTATATTCACTTATAATCTTGCCATCTTTTTGTCTTCAGTTTGTCTCACTTTTTACTTTTTTCCCTTTTTCACTCATCACATTCTTTCTTAAAAAAAAAAAAAACTTATTTTGGAATAATTTTAAAATTATAGAGAAGTTACAAAGATAAGACATGCCCTGTATACTCTTCATCTAATGTTAACTAACATCTTGTGTAATCATGGTGCATTTGTCAAAATTAAGAAATAATATTAGTTCAATAGTATTAACTGCAGACTATTCAGATTGCCCAGTTTTTTCCACGAATGTCCCATTTCTATTCTAGCATTCATTCCAAGAATCCACATTGCATTTAGTCTCTTTTTAAAAATGTACATTTTCATTATTATTTTGAGAAGTCTTCATTATCGATACAGATTTTAATAAATAATTTTAAAGTTTTTTTAAACATTTGAGGGACATGAACAAATGTAATAGGAAATCTGTTTTATACCACCCACATACAGCAAATGTTAATATATTATAGATTTGTAATACCGTATTTGCCATTGTATAAATAAATTATAAATTAAAAAAAAACAACAACATGAAAACCAAAAACTTTTTCATAGCTTATTTAGTGCCAAACTCTATTAATAATCTTTGACTTTTTATAATTTTAATGGGATTATTTTACCTATTAGGGAATACATATGTTTCACTGCAGCTGTATCAGTGTGTTTGATTACAGGTGCTACTCCAAATCTCGCCTATAGTTGATTACATTCTTTTATTTTCTTATTCCATTCTTTTCTCACTACTGGTTTATAAGTTAGAGTTTCTATTTGTAATCTTATCATGACTATCTAAGAGTCTGAATTTACCATGACTACTTAAAATGTAATTTTAATCTTAATAATTAGACATACTTTTTTGGATAGATTTTTTTTTTTTAAGTCTTTTGGAGTGTTCACTACAAGTATTAACAGTTTACTCGCTCCTCCTTTTTGCATGTCAGTTCTATCCAAGATCATTTCCTTCTTTCTAATGTATAGTCCCTGGAAGTTCCTTTACTGTCAGTGTTTTAGTGGCATATTTCCTCAGATATACTTATCCAAAAGATTATTTTGTCCTCATTCTTGAAAGATAGTTTTGCTGGATATGATTCTGTGTTGACTGGCATTTTCTCAAAGCATTCTGAAGATTATATTCCACTCAATTCTGTCTTCACTTGTTACTGCTAACCCTCTACTGTCAATCTGATTGTCATTCCATAATAGGTGACCTGTCTCCAACTGCATTTAAGACTCTGATATTTTGCAATTTTATTGTGAAATATCTAGGTTGTTTTGTTTTCAGGTCTGCTTAAAGTTTGTCTCAAACTATAGATTCACGTCTTTCATCAGTTCTGAAAAGTCCTCAGCCATAGTCTCTTCCGTTTCTGCATTTACTCTCTCTTCTGTAACTTTGAATACATTAGACCTGATTCTGTAGTGTTCTTTGTAACTCTTTCACATCTGTCTCTTTGTTGCGGCCTTCGGTACATTCTGGGCAATTTTTTCAGATACATCTTCCAATTCATTAATTCTCCACAGTTTTCAAATTATCCATCTGCATAGTCACCGTTAGTGGTCTCAGGTTTGGTGTGACAATCAACTCATAGAATACTATAGGTTTAACCCACCTCCAGTTTAATTTAGCTTTGTGGAGTACAGGACAGGAAGCACAGCATGTATGGCCAACTTATTCTCATTAGGAGGTCTTGCAACAAATCCAAGTGCAATTCCTAGGCCCACCACCACAGGGGACATACTTGATTGGAAATGGAAGTGAACCGCCTCAGCTTGGAGAAGTCTGTCAGCGCTTAGAACCCCAGTTAGTCATTCACTCTGAGTAACACAGCGCCTCAAGGTCTGTGTGCCAGACTCAAAATCTTCTCAGTCTGAATGTAATTCTTGAATTAGTGAATTCATAATGCCTTGCCATGCGACCTGCATCTAGAGGGTTAATATACCTGAGGGGGCAATGGAAGGAGGGAGAAAAACACAGGACAGTACATACAAAAGCTGGGGCCATGTGGGATACTGCACTTTGCTCAGATACAGTGACCCCGAGGCAGGCTCGGCACTTTATGTTATACTTGTAAAGGTCAAGGAGGGGTGGGAGTCTTCTTAGGACTTGAAACTTGCTGGCAGCAATAATTTCCCAAGGCCTGCCTGTACCTGGTTATCTATGCTAAACTAACAAACAGCTGTCTTGTCTGTTCACTATTTGCCTCTCTGCCCTTGGCAGATTATAACCCAGTCAAGCATGGCTTTGCCAATGCTTCAGACACAGGTCCGGCTCAGATCCAGCTCTCTGCAGTGCCTAACATTGATAACCAGTTCTCCTGATAGAAGTGCTAAGTAAGCATTTGCCTTCAGAGCAGCTTGGTCTTTTAAGAAGACTATACAAGGCTCTCAAATAGAGAGCCTTTTTTTGGTAGCTGTGTTTTAGGACTTTTGTGTTCTTGTTTTTGTTACCCTTTGTGAATTTCCCCTATATTGAGTGAGCCCAGACATAACGTAAAAACCGTTTAATACAGGATCTTTGTTTTGTACTTTCAGAGTATCTAGTCAATGATAGTCTCTGGAATGATACTTAAATACAAAACTTGGAAGGAAACTGAATCTTAAATGTAAATAATACTTTCTGAATATACTTTGACATGTACATGCACACACGTAATTGATTTATTACTCAATTTTTCTTCCCAAAACACACAGGGACCCACTTTTGTTCCTTTCATTCTTTGCTGTGCTATTCAGAAATTTGAGACTGTACACAGAAAGGGAGATCTTTCAGAAGATGTAGTTGTCTAATAATTTTAAAAATAATATTTAAATAATTTTTGGTTTGCTACCATCCACATTCTTCCCCAGTTGCTATTTAAAATGACTAAATTAAAAGAATTAAATATAAATATGGCATCATTTGTCAAAGTGATTTTAATTTGGGGGCTTTGGAGAAAATCTGATACTATTTAAATGAGTAGTTGAAATGCTAAGTTCTTTTTCTTTGGCAGAGTATTGCTGTTTAGGTGCAAACTGGGTGTATTGCAGTATACAGTTGTCAGACCATTCACTACTATTGTTGCTTTGTAAGTACATAAAACTTATTTATTTTTTAAATATTTTTATGCTCTTAAGTGGGAACAAATGAGTAAAGATATAAAGAGCATTAATTTACTGGTTTATAATACAAGTCTAGTCTGTTATATATATATATAAAAAAAAAACAGTGTATTGAAACCCTTCTATATTAAATAAGGTGACCATTTACAGGCACAGAATTCTATATAACATTCTCCAGAGCTTTCTGGAAAGCATTTTAAAAAATACTTTGTTTTTTGAATATTAATATTCAGCTTTACAGAAATATCTGCTACATGAAGTTAAAGTATGCTACTTAAGGTTCATTATATGGTTTTATTTCCTATATAGTTAGAATATGAGTACTATATTCCAAGGAAATCATATTTTTCCTAAATAATTCTGTCAAGGCTTAGTACTTGGAAGTAAAATAGGTTATCATTAAGCTACCTGGTAAAACTCTTCCTTAAAAATTTAAGAATGTCAAATAATTTAAAGCAGGTAGGTTGTATGTTTTATCTGCTAGTCAAATAACAGACATTCTGCATGTTTATAGAGGAAGAGTGGGAAGGAAGGTGAAAAAAGCATTCAATTCTTTATTCTCCCTTTGAGCTAGCAATATTTACCTTAGAAGTAAGACTAATTCACTTATTTTTGAAGGCGTGCCTTATTTTCTGCAGTTTAGAAATTGGGTAACCATATACTTAGATCTGCGTCTTCATGAAATTTACCTCTAAGACAATTTTGGGGAAAAAGTATACTTGTAGTTACTAACCTGCATTATGTGTTTAGAACAATCAAACTTTTGAAAACTAGGCAGCATAATTTCTTTGAATATATAACTACCCTTTCTAGTTCAAGGTATGTGTCTTGTTTTGGATTTACTTCAAGTTGTAGGTACGTTTATAAGGTGGCATTCTAGAAAAATGTTTTGCTTTTAAATTTTAAACCACCTCTGTGACCAAAATCAAGTGATTATGTACAGGATCTTTTAAATATGTGACTTCTGAATTTAAGTATTACTGTCAATGCTGCATTTTAAAATATATTTTTATATAATTAATCATAAAGTGTCTCATACCATTTTTTAGAGTCTGTGAGCTGCTTGGTATATATGATGAAGGGAACTTTAGCTTTTCAAATGCTTGGACTTACTTGGTTATAATAAACAATATGTCACAATTGGTAAGTAAATATTTATCCTAACTACTAAATTAGTATCTATAACTCTAAATTTTCTTATGGAAAGTTTCTTTGGGAATAAAGCTTGTTACTTTTTAATCTTGAAATTTGATTTATAGGAAGAACTCAAAGAAACTTTAACATTTATCTTTATACACATAAAAATATAATATCTTTGTTAATTATTTGGTGACTTATACCATGACCTGTTCATGTTTGTTCATTTGGTTCTGGGTGCTCATTGCATAGTTCTGTGAATATGTCATAAATAAAAGCACAGTGCCCCTCCTTAAAAAAATAAAAAATAAAATAAAACATATCCTATGCATATTCAGTAAAAGAAAATGTCTAATTGACATATGACAGTACAGGGTTAAATTAAAAATGGGAGAATAAAATTCACTCATCTATTTGGAATTAAAGGAAAATTGAGGAAGCCAAATTGAAAAAATATGTTCTAGAAACTGAAATGCTCTAAATATATAACGATCTGATCTTTTCAACTTAATGTACATTTTATTTAAAGCATTTAGTTAATGCTTTCAGCAAAATAGTAATTTAGATGCAGTGGCATGCATGTGGTATTAGAAGTTTAGAATAAAAATCAAATGCTTTTGTATTCAAAGCTTTCCCACATATTGATGTTCTTTGGAATCAGTAATTCTATTTCGGGAATGCACCCTCAAGAAATGGTCACAAGAACTTTTGCTTTGAATATTTTTGCATATAAAGCCTATTTGCAATAGAAAAAGCCTAGAAACAATCCATTGCCCTGTAATAGGAAAAAAATAGACAACAAAATTTTATATTTAGTTGATGGTACTTGTTAAAAACCACCTTGTGTGTGGGAAGGAATGGTTGGATAACGGGACTGTGAACAACTTTATACTTTACTGCTTTCATGTTCTAAAATATTTTAAATAAAGATTATATATGATTTTAATGGGAAAAGGTAAACTTTTAGGAAAATGTATATTGCCATGCAACTCTACAGTAGATAATTATAACTGATTTCCCAAATAATGTCTTGAGCATTTATTTTATGAAAGTAAATTCAGCTGGATTAACATACTGCCCTCAAAATCATTTCCTTGATTCCTTACTTTCATGTGATGGTCACAATTTTATAGAAATAGTACTTTTTTAATGTGTGGTCTTATAAATAATAGCTCCACCCTTATAACATTATGGTAATTTGTATCTAAAAGTCATTACTAAGCAGATAGTTATGTTTTTATTTTGGCTGAATGAGAGCCTTTTCTTGTATCATAGCAGTCATCTGTTCATTGTTCATGCGTATCAGTAAGTGAATACTTAAAACCATTTTCAGGAAAGATGTCATACATCTCCTTAGAAATTTCATATCATATTTATTCATCCACAGTAAACTACAAACACTTGTTTTTAATCTAAAAATAGTATAATGAGCCTAGAAAAATGCGCCTGAAACATTACTCTGTACCAGGGCTCTCTGGTATTTAACGTTAATATTTCTACTACTATAATGTTATCTTATTTAAGTTTAATTGTTAATCTTGTTTCTAGTTTGCCATGTATTGTCTCCTGCTGTTTTATAAAGTCCTGAAGGAAGAACTGAGTCCAATCCAACCTGTTGGCAAATTTCTTTGTGTAAAGCTGGTGGTTTTTGTTTCTTTTTGGTAAGTGTTGCTTTCTCTTAAATGTTCTCATTTTCTAAAGGGCAATGAAACTGTTGACTAGGGAGGATTTTTTAAAAGTACAGAAGATGAATTAAAATGTCTCTACTTAACCTTTTAAAAAATTCACCTTTTTCATCCTCTTGGTTTTTCGTAAAGAAATAATCAGGTGGCCATTGTAACGTTTATAAGAAAATAATTTTGAGACAGCATAAATAAACACTGGAGGAGTCATTAAAATAAATCATAGTGCTTTAGTGTAATTGAGTACTCTTCCATTTGGAAGGTAAACAATATAGAATATGTAATGTAAGGAAACGTTCATTAGTAAAAACATTTTTTAAAACGAAAGAATTATAGATGGTCCCAGATTAGTAAAGGGGTAGGTGATGGGGGCCTGGAAACAAATACACCAAATTTAACAATATGCAAATAATATAAAAAGGGTAAAAAAAAAAAAAAAATCTTTGAAATCTCACTACCCAAAAAGAGTGATTAACATTGTGGTACACGTGTCACATATAAAACTCCACATAAATAGTTTCATACTATAAAAAGTTATAGAACTTAATGATATGTCCAGTATATTGTGGATATAGTTCTTTGTCAGTAAAGTGAGGATATAATTTTGTTTAGTTTTTTTGTTTTTTTTTTTTTTTTTGCCTAGTATTCTGTGGTGTAGATGTATTTTTTTAGCCAATCTTCTATTGGCATTTCGATTGTTTATAATTTTTTCACAAGCAATACTGAAGTGAATGTTCCTATCTATAGAACTACGAAAGCTTGTCTAACTAAATTTAACCAAGGGTCGTATCCTTAGATTTGCTTGAAATGCTCAGTGACTCCGTCTTGAAGTCAGACCCCTTTTGAATTTATTGTTAGTTTCAGTATTTCAAGTAAGCCTGGATTCAAATGTTTTTTAAAATAATCTGAATAATCAATTAATACATGTATAAATAACATTTAAGTTTCTGCCCTTTATTTCATTGTAAGTACCTAATGTGCAAGGTGTTAGGCATTGCCTGTATATAGGAAGAACTTTAATTATTTGTGAAGACATATGAACTAAGTCCTGAAGTTCTAAGAATAGTCAAAATGCATGTGACAAAACTGCACTAGAAAATTTATAAAGCAAGTAAATATATTTAGTACAGATACACAGTGTCCTCAGGAATATGCTGTGAAGGCCGGGGTGGTGGGAGTGATGGTCCACAGGTTGTGCTGGGGTGTAACTTTTTTAAATGGCATATTTTTAAAACCACTGCTCATTTTATGCTTGATATAGATTTGGCGTTTACCTTTCCCTAACATATAGGCAAGCAGTAGTTATCGCTTTATTGGTAAAAGTCGGCGTCATTTCTGAAAAGCACACGTGGGAATGGCAGACTGTAGAAGCTGTGGCTACAGGACTCCAGGTGAGCAGTGCCGTCTCCGAATTCAGTGCAGCTTCAACTTGTTACGCATTTGTTTACACAGCACCTCCCAGACCTGTGGGGTTGCTGTCACCCTCACTGTACCGGTGAGATGGGGGACCCTAGAGAAATTGGCCGCAATTACTAATTTGTGGTAGGACCAGGAATACAACCTAGATTTTGTTATTCCTAGTTAATTTCTCTCTGCATTTCTCTTCCTAGTCTTTGAGCCATGGATTGAGAATACAGTTTACTTTGCTAAGGAACACTTATATTGCAAAATAAAAATTTTGTCATTTTGTCTTTTTGAAGAGGTTAAAAACAATTATTTTGGAAAATGGAAACATGAATATAATCTTATGGGGGAAAAAAGCTATTTATACTTAAGTATTTTTGAGAAGATAGTGCTTTTTCCTTTATCTACCTCACTAGATTTAAACATAAAGATGGCTGATATGTTTGTTGTTGTAGGACTTTATTATCTGTATTGAGATGTTCCTGGCTGCTATTGCTCATCACTACACTTTCTCATATAAACCATATGTCCAAGAAGCAGAAGAGGGCTCATGTTTTGATTCCTTTCTTGCTATGTGGGATGTTTCAGACATTAGAGATGATATTTCTGAACAAGTAAGGCATGTTGGTAAGTACCGGTCATTTAATGAATCCAAATAGGTTATTGTAGTTTTAATAGGACAATTTAGTAGCTAATCAAGACATGAAAAGACTGTCTTAAAAGCAGTGGCACAGTAAAGCTCTTCAAATTGGGAGAGGGAGGGCGGGAATATTTCTAGCATGGTACGTTTATAGTGTTAAAATAACTTATTGGCTAACTTGGAAACCTTTATGTTACTTTAAAGGAAGGACGGTCATGGGACATCCTAGGAAAAAATTTTTTTCTGAGGATCAAGATCAAAATGAACATACAAGCTTGTTATCATCCTCATCACAAGATGCAATTTCTGTTGCCTCTTCTGTGCCACCTTCACCCGCGGGTCACTACCAAGGCTTTGGACATACTGTGACTCCCCAGACTACACCAACGACAGCTGACATATCTGATGAACTATATTGTATTACAGAAGAGAAAAGAGAACCTTCAGATAAATCTGTGGCCTCCTGAACAGTGTATGATAGCAAACTGCTACTACCATGTTATTTCATTATTTGGTATCCCACTGCTCAGGATTTTGTGCTTGGGACAAGCCATAAATGATGGAAAACTTCAACACAAAGATAGGTGGAAGCCAGGTACTACTGGATTTATATAACTAAATTTTGTATATCACAGATAATGAGTGGGTCTAAATATCTTAGACTTAGATTTGATTTCTTAACAGTAGAGTATGACATACTCAAATGGTAGAAAATGACTGTACTAAATGTTTCTGATGTGACCTTGCTTTATCAAGAGGATGGGCTTAAAAAAAAAAAATCAGTGCTTCCTACCACTGCTGCATGAATACAATGCTCCGGAATTAGCGGAAAGTATAATTCAGAAATATGAATTAGTGGAACTTAATCTTAATCATGTGCCATATATGCTTACCTAACAATATTTCTCTATTTCTCAACTGGATGTCTTTCAATAAATAAGAATTTATCATTTATTTTCTGTAACTTTTAACGTCTTTCATTCCTTAAACATAAACCATTAATGTTTTAACGAAAAATTCTTGAGGACCTACTTCTTTTTTCCTGTCCCTGTCCAATCAAGTCTAAGTCCAAAAAATTAAGGGTTAAAAACTATATACCTACAATGGAAGAAACCTTTCTTATATTCCTATTAGGATGACTAGGATCTAATCTAATTAATCTTAAAACTATCTAAAAATACTTGCAACACTGCTAATATGATAGGTTATTCCTGACTGAGATGAAAAGAATAAACTGGATAGAGACTAGATCAAATTAGAAACTTGTGATAGGAAGGCCATGTAGGTGCTATTTAGGAGAAATTACTTAGGATGGAATTTCTCTAATTGCTAATCACAATCCACTGGATCATGTTTGACATTTAATACTGAAAATAAAATATAGAAACTGCTAGAGTGGTATGGTGCAACTAGCAATGATAAGTATAATTTCTCAAAACTTTTGCTTTATATATTTATGTACACTTCCATTCACATATATGTGCTGTTTGACAGTAATTAGGTACAAAGTCTTTGCTCTGTCCACTGTTATAATCTGAACATTTCTACGGAAAGTAAAGCTAGGTAGTGTAATAGTGGAGGCAATGAGAATAGGCAATGTGGAAAAAAGGTACATCTTATTTTCTTTATGGCTTAACGTACAAAGAGCACATAGCACATACAAGGCATGATTATCTTATTAATCTATTTTGAGACTTTAAAAATTGAATCAATTATATATTATTTCTGTATATTCAAATCAGAACTTTGAAAATACTGGTTTAAGTTGAACTCCTTGAATTTATCAGCTTTTTCATTTTTCTTTGCCAAAGTAGACGAGGAAAAATGCTGCCTCCTTAAATTTTAATCTCTTATACTCTTAGTTTATAGCTTAAATTCTTAATGCAGGTTTGTAGTCCCAAAACAATCTGAGAAAGTATTTCAGAAGTATAGCTAGTATTTAAAAGAAGCAAGCTTAGAATTTAAGGGTAACCACAACCCTCAGTTTTCAGTGGAAGCCAATTTTTTGATGTTTACCAATTATAAGTTTGGATTTAAGAATAAAAAGTCAGGATACCATAAAAACTTAAATTTTTGGCTTACAACATGGCAATGAAGATGACTCAAAATCCCTTATCTCTATAGTTTTAGTATGTAGACAACTGTTCAATACATAGAAAGTAAAACCAAGCAATAAAGTTTCCTAATTTGAAAAACAGCCTTTTTTTCAGAAAGGAAGTCCGCAGCAAATATTTTTGTAGTAATGCAACTATATTTTATATTTTAAATACTTTATTAAGATCAATTTTAAAAAAATATTTGACTGTTACAAGGAATTAAATCTTTACATACCCAGTTTCTGATTACAGTCCCACTATTCAGACCAGAAAAATTGTGTACTTGCTCTACTTAAACAGTTTTTCATTAAAACTGCTCCTCATTGCTTTACTGTGATGCTGACATTGCTTTTGTGGTGCTGGACGTTGAGCACAAGTACCTCGCCCACTTCCACCTGGACAGGAGTATCTAAAACAACTGCAGCTTGTTTCCAGTGGGAGACTTCACTGGAAGTATCCAACCTAATCTCATCATCAAGGTACATATGATACCAAAATGGAATGGCAGTCACTTGTCCAGATTTACAAATGTGTACCTAGGAAAATTAAGAAGTCATGAAAATTCCGTCAGCATTAAATAAGTCAGTCCTTGTCTCTTTAGATCTTTACTTCATAAATATATTTAATTACCCAATTCAAATTAATATTCAGTAATATTTACCTTACCCACATCCACTTCTGTATATTGTTTAGAAAACATTTAAGTCTTTAAAGAAAGTGGCTACAACAATTCTATGTACATAAAGTATTACCAAGTATAATTATTCCAAATACAATAAGAGTAATTATTTTGCATCACCTTTACTTCTCTGTTAGAGATGTTCAAATACGGAGTCATTAGATCTAGTCTTAGGAGTTCCACCGGCTCACTTAAAGGGGTGCAGGGCAGCGAAGGGAGGTCCAAAAACACACGTATCGGTACCTAAAGAAAGTATGAAACTCACTTTCACTAATTTTTTTCTTTTGTGGCCAAGGCTCATCAATTGCTTGCTTTATAGTTGGCTCAGTATGATAGAATGTCTTTTACATCTATTACCTCATTTAACTTAATTCCCATATTTAACCTAAAGGCATAAGGACCTTTCATGATTCCAGTTTTACAGGAAGAATGAATAAAGGTTTAGGCAGGTTAAATCATTTGCTTAAATCATGGTTTCTATTACATATAGAATCTCTGCTCATTGAAAGCCAAACTGCTCCAAAGTGTTTAAACCAAAGATGTGCTTACATGTAAAAGAAGAACTAATTAGCAAACAGTATAACTACTGAACGGTTTGAGAAAATATGCCAAATTCAATATATATTGAATACATATGTAAAATAGTAGATTTCATTTTGAAAAATTCAGTTTATTTCCATAAGGCAGTGATTCTCAACTTTGGCTGCAAATTAAAATCACCAAAGGAGCTTTTAAAAAGTCCCCAACTGCTCAGGCCATACCTCAGATTGATCTGCAGTTGGGATCCTGTTAGTAGTTCTGCAAGTGATTCATGTGATGCTTAGCCAGGGGAGTACGTTCTGAGAAATGTGCCATTAGGTTATTTTATTGTGAGAACATCACAGAGCGTACTTACACAAACCTAAATGGTATAGCCCGCCATTGTAATTGCATATGCTATACTTTTATATGACTAGCAGCACAAAAAGTTTGTTTACACCACAAACACACGAGTAAATGCACTGCTCTGACGTTATCATGGCTAAGATATCACTAGGTGATGGGAACTTTTCAGCTCCATGACCATCTTATGGACCATCTTTGGATATACAGTCCTTTGTTGACTGAAATATTATGGGGCACATGACTGTATAGTCAAATGGCTGACAACCACTGCTGTAAAGTGTCCCATCATTTTAGCCTCATCATTTGAAATAAAAAATAAATTAGTTTAAAAAGTATCCTTCCTACCAGAGGGAAAGTCATCAATGGATATTAAAATTAGTAAGTGAAAGTTTGATTAGCAAAAGGATATTTACATAGTCTCACCCCCACAAATGACATTCATTACAAAGGGAAAAATAGGTGTGAAGTTAGAAAATGGTAAAGGTGGTCAAATACATAGTGACAGAGATTTGACTTTGGGTGGTGAACACGCAATGCAATACAGATGACATAGAACTGAACACTTGAACCCTATATAATTTTATTAACCAGTGTCACCCCAATAAATTTAATGTTTAAAAAAATTTAAGTGCCCTTCTGTCTGAATTAAATATTAAGAGAGCAACTGTCCATAGTGAAATAGGCCACAGATACATCAACCTCTCCCTGGACATCCTTGAAGATAACTGACCTTCCCTAGATTGATTTTTTACCATAATAAATTCCCTTGTTCTAGGAAACTGATACCATCCTAATCCAGCTAAACACAATGTCTATATAAAACTACAGAGAGAAATGAGGTATACAGTGGGTAACAGCTACTTGCTTGAACCTTACCTTCTTCCAGACACTTACCTGAAACTGGTTAATAAAAGGTGCTATATTTAATCCAAGAGTTCGTGCTGTTCCTTGAACAGCACTCTCTTCTATCAATGTCTGTGACTCCACAAGCAACCCAAACATAAGCACATACTGAGGGAAAATCTTGCCTCCAGACTGTAGCAAACACCTAGAGAAGGAAAAGATTTAAAAAGCATCCTGATTCCCTATATATTATAAATACCAATAACTGAATCATGATGAATTAGTGAGCTACCGATTGTATAAAGTCTAAAGACTTTGTTATTGGCTTGTAGTTCAGAATGGTAAACTACTGGAAATAACTTCCCAGCAAGTCTATGGGAAGGGTTTTGTTAACCCTTTACTTACTCTCTTTGACTGCTGATCTATGAAAGAGAAAAGTAACCAGTCGGCTGGAATGGATGTCTTTAGATTCGGAAAGTCATCAATGAATATGAAAATCAGCAGGTGACAGTTTGATTAGGAAAAGGATATTTACATATTCTCATCCCCCCTCCTGAAATGACTTATTCATTACAAAGGGAAAAATAGTAACTTATGTCAAAAAATTTGGTTGATACAACTTCAATGAACTGATCTAAATTAACAATAATAATGGAATAAAGTAACACTATGTACCTCCTGATGTGACAAAACTTGTGGTATTCCTCTCTAAAATAGATAAACTGAATCTAATAGAACACAAATGTTCCCAAAATAAATGGCCCACACTCTTCCAAACTAATGTCATGGAAGATGGAGGAACTATTCCAGAATAAAAGGACTAAGGAAACATGAAAACTAAATGCAATGTGTGAATCTGGACTTCATTCTAAACCAGGAATAAAAACAGCCATAAAAAGTATTATTCCAACGAATAGTGAAATCTAAGTAAGATCTGTAATTTGCTACCAGTACTGTGTCCATGTAAATTTCTTGATTTGATGACTATGATGGTTATATAAATGAATGTCCTTGTTCTTAGGAAATATACACGAAAATATTTAGGGATAAAGGAATAAATAGTTCCAAGAGAATAATAAAGCAAATGAAGCTAAGTATTAACAATTTGTGAATCTGGGTGTAGATATGTTAAGTTCTTTGTACTATTTAACTTCCCTATAAGCTTAAAATTACTTCAAAATAAGAAGTTAAATACTGAAAGCAAAAAAAAAAAAAGTGATTAAAAAGCTAAGTGCTCTAGTAAAGAGAGTTAAGTAAAGGGTTAACAAAACCCTTTCTCCTCAAATGATCTTGGGTTCACATTCTGCTTGCCTGAAAATCCTATAAAGGCTGAAAGGTGACTGTTGTCAGCAACACTGCTATGATAAAAAAAAAATAATAATAACGTTAAAAGATAGATTGCATCTGGACTGAGAGAACTGTGAATAAACTCTAAGTGCCTGATGGGAAACCACACTACCTTTGGGCTTCTCTGAGTGTGGAATAACCTGCAGCCAAGTGTTCCTATCGCTTGGACTTGGAACCATGTCTATGAGATACCAGTTCTCACATGAAATTTAGGGCTTTTGATCAAGGCAGCTACCTGTACGTCTGTTTCCTGACACCTGAACTATGTGGGAGATTGGAGAGGGGTGAGTGGGTCACCTAATGCCATCAAATGAAAGAGAGGTAGAGGACACTTTAAAGTACTTTAAACCAAATAATTATTTTCATTTGTCGCATTTACAGTCAAACATTAAATCCCTCAGTTTTACTGAATATTCCAAGCTGGTTTCAGTCTGAATTTCCAGATTGGTGAAGAAGAAAAGCAATAAAAAATATATTACTGGGACAGTAGGGAAAGTACTAAAACAAGACTATATATTAAATAATAGTATTTTATCAATGCTAAGTTTCCTGAGTGTGATCGTTTCAGTGTGTTAAGTAGAGGAAAGCCTATGTTCTAACAGACACCTGCTAATTGTTAAAATAAGGGTTAAAGTTATGAAGCCAACAACTATCAAATGGTTCAGCAAACAAAGTTGCAGTAAGTTGTAATAAGTCCTGTATACAGATGAGCCTAAAATGGACTCTACCCTAACCCAATGCTTTACTCATCTGTCATTCCTTTCAAACTTAACTTTTTAGCATTTTAGGTAAGTCTAGTAAAAACTGAATCTCCATAACTTAAAATTACACAGCTCTGAACAAAATTTCTATCTATGCCTTTACCAAACCAGATAAAATGTTAACACTAGTCACAAAAGGGTACCATTCTATGAACTTAGCAAGCTGAAATTTGTTTTTATTTACCCTGAATGTCTTCTTATCTATCCCTATAGATCTGTACTTAATTTCCTATACTACACATAGGTAGTCTAATCCCAAAGTAGGCTCTCTTCACATCTACAGTGCAGGGGGCCCTTTAGGGATAAAAAATCTGTAATGCCATGCACACACAGAAAGGTATGAGGCCACAGGTCCTGAAAGGAAATACTGAGGAACGTTACAAGATCATGACTCATCTGCACAGTTATACCATTAAAGAATTTTTAAAAATTAACAAAATTTGAGCTCAAAAAAGACCAACTGTTTATACTTTGTGTTTTACCTAGATATTGCAGCTTTTTCCATTATTTCCTGCTGAATGAGCCCAGATGGCTCAATGACATCCAATATAATTATACTCCACAACTTGTCTGATTTAGGCCTTTGCAGCACAGCAGATTCATCTTCTACATGTCTCAACCAAAACTCAAGTGTTTCTTTAGGAAAGTGATTGGCTTCAGATATGAGGTCCAGTGTGATACGGTGCTGGTCTTTCTCCACAGAACTGTAAGGTTTAACCTGCCCGAGTGTGCCAGCAATTACAGGCAGAAGAGAGAAGCCTTCAGACACGTCTAACACATAGAAAGGCTCAGAGGCACTCTGTCCAGAATTACTGTGTCCACTTTCACAGCTCATCTCACTGTCCTGACAGTGAGTCTCCATGGCCTGACACGGTTTCTCTGGAGTCAGTGAAGACAACACTTTCCTCATTGCCATTTTAAAGCCTTCATGATATGAGATGTTATTAAGCAAAGCAATTTCTGTGGATTCCAATACACATGTCTGCTCCACAGCATCTGGTTTACTGGTCTGAAGGTTAGCCAGGGCACTACAGAGTTCAGCCTCATTTCCTAATGACAGCAAGTCTTTATTCTTGGTAAAACTTTTCCCAACATCCATTTCATGTTCCGAACTGAAGACACTGACACCCTGGATTCTTAAGTAACAATCCTGACAAGACACTTCCATCACCACATGGTCCCCAGGCTTTATCCAGTAGTCTTCATAAAACAGAAGAAAAAGTTATAATTGATGAATATGAATATTTATAAGTCTGAAGATCATCACATAAATGCATCTGTCCTCCCATTCCACCACCCCATTTTTTTAATCACTACAGGAAAGACTATGTCTATTGGTTTATTAGAATGAAGTGAATTATTCATTTCCTTAAAAAAAAAAATCCTAGGAAAAATCCCTCCACTTTTTACGTAGGAAAAACAAGTTTAAAGATTTAATTAACTCATAGTCTAATAGAGAGATACAAGAGCTCCATTCCTGGACCCTAACTATCAGTATTTTGTGTTTTTACTACACTCACTGAGTATCATCGAGTCCTCAAAATTGGAGGTTGGGGAAGGGCAACAGGGAACTCTCAATCTTCTTCAGTAATGAAGCCAATAATAACAAAGGTAAATAAAATTCAGGGTTCAACACCAAATCTCACTTAAACTTAAAGGGACATTCTTCAAAGAAATTTCCAAAAGAACAAAGCAGCATTCAATAGAACCTTATCGGTGATATCTCTTAACTGACAGTCTTCTAATATTATAAATTTGAAAATTAAGGAAAAACTGAGTCCTGCAATAGACTATATCATGCTCTTTTCTATTAGCTTTCACATTTGGTGAACTTTAAATTTTTTTTTAACACCTATAGCACCGGTATTCCGAGGTCGTCTCCCATCCAAGTACTAACCAGGCTCGACCCTGCACACTTGGTAAACTTTAAGAAGTAAATACACAATCACAATTCCTTATCAGCCCTAGAGCCAGTTGAAAATACAAGGTGTTATTCTATGTTTAAACATTTAAAATGTCCTTTCTCTAAGAATGATTTTTTTTTAAAGGTCATGTGAATAAGTTACTATAAAAGATTTAGAATACACAAACACAAATAGAAAATGTCACTTATTAAGTGCCAGTCACTACGGTAGGCATTCTATATCCATTATATCTCTAACGATCCCTACAACAGTCTTGCAAGGTAGGTAGAATCATCCCATTTTTATATAACAAGACAAAAGCTCTGAAAAATAACAGCAAGGCCAGCCAGGGAGTCAGTAAGCAGAAGAGCTGAGATCTGAACCCAAATCTTATCTGACTGACTCCAACAACACCATACTAGCCACAATACTGATTCCATGACTTAATGATCTTGCCAAATTAGATCCGTCAGAGGAGAAACAAATAGCTACCTTTTAAAAGGTAGAGGTTTTCTATGTAATATAACTGCTGTGAAATGTACTGAAAACAGTCAAATTGTTGGTAAAAAAATTTTCTATGCCAAAAATATCTTTAGTATAGAACTTTCCTAGAGAAGTCCATGGATTCAGGTACACTCTAAAGCTGCAAAATTTTGTGCTTACATGAGTACGTGCATCTCTATGACCCAGGGCCTCAGAGATGCCATCGGATTCTGCAACTGTAAGGAGTCTTGCACTAAAAGCAATGCTTTTTATGGCACCAGGTGCCATAAAAAAATGGATTGGCATTTCTCTTACGTACTGGTAACTAATCAGAGCAGAAGAAATGATTTAATGATAGATATTTGTGAGTGGTATGCAGCACAGCTGTGTTTCAGTTTCTCTTTTCAACTACATATATTGATTACTTAAAGCTACTTTTAAAAAAGAAAATTCTCAAAGATTTAAACAATCTTCCTTGACGGAAAACTTCGTAATCAAAGTGATTTTTCTGACACTGACTCAAATGCTTAGAGGATTAAAGCAGTAAGTTTAAAAAAAAAAAAATTAGACAATATAATACCTGCTAGGTCATGTACAGGGTAGACAGCCTGTTCCCAACATGTTTCCTCACTAGGACTTGTAGATAAACTGTGTTCGTCATCAAGCTGGAGTACAAACCAAACCACAATAGCATCTAGTAGGCCTTCTTTAATAACCGGGACACCGATTTCACCAGGCTTTTTGGTTGCAAGACCTTTTAATTCCTGACAAAAAAATGTAAAAGGAATGAAAATGTAAAAGAAATGTAAAATTAAATTTATATATTTAATATATACACACCCCAATATCACATCACTTTCCATTTCTCTAAGTTCTCATTCCTGCCAGTGCCCTTACAGGGATCAAAAATCTTGTACCCCTACAACCATTTAAGGCACACTGAATGGGAAACTCTATCACAGTGGAACATCATGTAACTATTAAAAACAATGAGGCATAAACATATTACTGATGTAGAAAGAAGTTTATGATATATTGTTGAATAAGAGCAGTGAATGCAAAAGCAATAGACTGTCTTGTTTTGTAAAAAGCGTGTTTGTGTGTGTAGAATAGAAAAGCAAGTCTGAAGAGATGTACTTCAAACTGTTAACCTTGAGAAAGAAGGGCTTAATTCAAAAAAGGAAGAAATGTACTTTTTCTTTTTCCCTTCTATACTTCTGTATTACTTAAAGTGTTAAATAGGCAAGCGATGCTTTCAAAATTAAAGCCTTAAAAAGGTGTTTTTATTTTTAAATTGTGGCAAGGAAAAATTAAAATAAGACATCTTAAACTAACTGAAGGATAGCTTTGGGGTAGTTAATAGCTGTAATGCTGTTCTTTACTGGAATGTTCTATTAGAAAAGAAATGCTCTTGAAGCTCAGCCTTAGTAAGCAATGCCAAAATGTGCAGTTAGCTCCAGATCACCTCAAGAAAAATCTAATAACAATTAATAGGAGAACACTTTTATTAAATTATAAAAATCTTAGACTAAAATGACTCTCCCAAAGTCTTCCATCTCCAAGCAGTTTTCATCTAAAAAACTTATGTACTTGAACATTTAACCCTTTAAAGATCTTCAGAGGGTTCTCTATAACTTCGATTTCTTTGAGCACTTTCTCTGTACAGCACATCCCCGCCCCTCCCCCCCCTCCGGCAACAAACACATAGACTAGGTGACCAATTTGACCTGACTTTCCCAAGACCGTCCCAGTTTCAAAACCGAAAGTCCCATGTCTCGCGAACAGCTCAGTCCGGGCAAACAGAGATGGCTGGTCACCCTAATTACTGTTCATTTTAAGGAATGCTGTTAATTTGAAATGGCAGCATGACTTAGAAAAGCCAGAAACATCTTGATTGGAACTGCCTTTGTACTCACATGTTGCATAACAGGCAGGAAATTAATGTAAGCAACAGTTTCCTCATCTGTATAGCAGCCGTCCCCAACCTTTCTGGCACCAGGGACCGGCACTCCTATGAGAATCTGATGCCTGATGATCTGAGGTGGAGCTGAGGTGGTGATGCTAGCGCTGGGGAGCAGCTGCAAATACAGATGAAGCTTCGCTAGCTGGCCTGCCACTCACCACCCACTGTGTGGCCTAACAGGCCACAGACCAGTAGCTGTGTCAGGACTGGGGCTGGGACCCATGCTGTATAGCACAAGAATAATTAAACTGTATCGCAACACTGTTGTCTGAGTAACCTAAGAACACATGTGAAAGTACCTGGCTGGCACTTTACTCGTTCCCAAGAAATCCTAGAAATATTTTTCTCTGTATTTAAAGCAAATAATTTCAGGAGGGCATTCTGGTTACTGTTTAATTATGTTCCTTACATAGTAAGTGGAATTCCATGCAAACTCATAAGACTGTCCTATGTATTAATTCTTTTAAACAACAGATGAAGTTAAATGCTTAAAAATAATAACTGAACTTTTTTTTTACCTGAAGATTGTTGAAATCTACTGTCATAATTTCAAAACACTCTGTCAAAGCCAAATATCCTCCAGGAACTCGACTCATCTTTTCAGTTGTATAAGGTTCAATTGTTTCTTCATTATCTACAGAAGAATAAGCTGGACTCTGAAATTTCACATTTGTTGGCAAACAGATCCCAGCAATGTCCTTAACAACCACCCTGGTGAGACAGGATATAAGAGGGGAAAGGGAGAAAGATGTTTTTTTTGTTTTTAGAATCATGTAGCGCATTGATCCAGCAAAAATAAAGAAAAAAAATGAAAAACTTTATGGACAAAGGTTTCTTAAACACAATTACATACACACTATTTATTAAGGAAAACAAATGATAAATAGGTTTATGTTAAAATCAAGAACATGTGCTCATCAAAAGATACCCACTAAGGAAGTAAAATGGCAAGCCAATGAATAAAAGAAATTTGTAATACATCAATTCAACAAAGGTCTCCTATCCAAAATATATTTTAAAATTCCTACAAATTAAAAAGAATGAAAACAAAAATGGGCAAAAGACTTAGACACTTCACAAAAGAGCACATCCAAATGGCCAATAAGCATATGAATGTTGCTTGGATTCATTAGTCATCAGGGAAATGAACCAGAATGAGGAAAATACACAGTTGATACTAAGTGTTGGTGCGATTACAGACAACATGCTATTGATAGGAATATAAAATTGTTAAGACCGTTGGGTGGGCTTCATCACTCAGGCTGAATATGATCTGTTTCAGGTGTTTGACATTTCCTCTTCCGGGAATATGGCCCACAAAGTGCACAGATCATCACCAAAGGAACGTTCAAGAATGTTTATCGCTCTACTATTTCCAATGCCAAAAAACTGGATTTTACCTAAATGTTCCTAGACAGTGAAGTGAACAAATGTATTGTGGTATGTTCATACCACAACAGTGAGAATGAACAAACTACACATAAAAATGTGAATGTGTTGGAAAAAAAAGCCAGGCACCAAAAGAAAAAATATGATTCCATTTGTATGAAATTCAAAACCGGCAAAAATAATCTATGGTGTTAGAAGTCAGGATAGTGGCTACTCTTGGGGGGGTGTAGGGCATGGGTAAATGGCAGAAGTTTCTGGTGTGGAGTAACGTTCTGAACCTTGCTTTGCACACTACACAAGTGTATCAACTTCGTGAAAGTTCATCAAATCATGAATTTATGATCTATGTACTCGCTATAATGTTTGATGTCAAAATTTACACTAAAAAAATTCATGAACATTTTAACACCACTTTGTAAGAGGAAATACTCCAACCTCATCTTATGCAGAGACATTCATTTATTAGTCCATCTGCCTTTATAGGGTTTCAGAAGTTCAGTCTACTTCTAGAAATAATTTTATTATACTCTCAAAAGATAAAATTATCAAATGGAATTAGCAACACCATTTTGTAAGAGGAAATAGTCCAACCTCATCTTATCTCAGATATTCATTTAATTAGTCCATCTGCCTTTATAGGGTTTCAGAAGTTCAGTCTACTTCTAGAAATTTTATTATACTCTCAAAAGATAAAATTATCAAATGGAATTAGCAACACCATTTTGTAAGAGGAAACAGTCCAACCTCATCTTATCTCAGATATTCATTTATTAGTCTATCTGCCTTTATAGGGTTTCAGAAGTTCAAACAGCCTTCTTCTAGAAATGATTTTATCATACTCTCAAATGATAAATTATCAACTGGTATTCTTGATTTTAGTAACTTAAGTAAAAGTCATAAGTTATTGAAGCAAAAAGAATGTGACAAAGTTTCTTTTAATGCCCTATAAAATACATGAATATAAAGTTATTTTTTCAAATTTTCAAACAGTAAACAGTATAGTAAAAAAAAAATGTAAGTCTACCTTCGCAGTACTCCTTTGTCCCCATTTCTTCACTGTTAAGTTTGATGTGTATCCTTTCATACCCTTTTTCTTTATATTTCCATAATAATACGTATTATATTGCTCAAAAATATTATACATATTTTTTTTTCTGGACTCTTAACTCTTTATTTTGAAAATGATTTCAGATTTATAGAAAACTTCATGGATAGTCTAAAGAACCCCCACATCCTTTAACCGGAATCAAAATTTTTTAATATTCTGCCACATTTGCTTTATCATATTCTCTCCTCTCCATATATATTCTTTCTTCTGAATCGTTTGTGAGTAGGTTACATTCATCATGCTCACTTATTTCTTAATAGGTACTTCGGTGTATCCTTATTATGAATGGGGATATTTCTTAATCATAATACAGTTATCAAATTCTCTATTATCTAATCTTCAGTCCATATTCCACATTTGTCAAATGATCAATAAATCAAAAATGTCCTGTACAGTTTTTATTCCCTGATACAGAATCATGATTTCAATTTAGCTGTCCTGTATCTTCAATCTCCTTTAATCTGGAACAGCTCCTCATCCTTACTTTGTCTCTAATAACATTAACAATTTTGAAGGAGGGCTAGTTATTTAATAGACTGGTCCCAACCTGGGTTTGTCTGAGGCTCCCTCACCATTACAAACAGGTTATACATTTTGGACATAATACTTCCTAAGTGATGTATCCTCAGAGTATTAAATTTGAAGGAATCTTATTGGTGATATCAATCCTGATCACTTTGTTAAGATGTTTTGTGTTTCTTCCCTGTATGTTTTAACATTTTTTTTTGTAATAAGTCATTTGTATTAATTGCAATAAGGTATTTTGAAACTATATAAATAGTTTCCTCATCAAATTTCTCCCTTTGATTTAGCACCATTTATAATTCCTGCTTGCATCTTTCCACAAGGATTGCAAATAGTAATTCTGCATCATTTGTTCTACATTTTGAATTAGCATTCTACTATAAGAGTTTTTCCCAATAATGTATTTATTAATCTATTTATTATACGTAGAGATTCATGGATTCTTATTTTAGTCAATGGGTTTTAATTCACAACTGCCCTTACTTATTTTGGTCCTTAAACTGTCCCTGGTTTGGCCAGCGGGAGATACTTCCAAGCATACTCCTGTGTCCTTTAACACCTCTATCTTTTTTTTTTTTTTTTTTTGACCTAAGATGTTCCAGAGTCATCCTGAACCTGTCCTGCCCCAGTCCTGGAAGCAGTCATTGCTCCAAGTTACCAAAGTACCTTGCAGTGAGGAATGGCCCCCAGAAACCAAGATTTGAGTACTATGTATGCTCATTGCTCCTAGGATTACACCTTGTGTTTTTCCCTAATAGTATGTAATGAATTTCTGTGTTGGTACATGCACCTTAACAAATTCTTTGTGACATTTCCAAGGCACTGCATTGGGTGAATGTTTCACTAAAATTTAATGAAATATTTTCTTATTAATAAATATTCAGGTAGATTTTTGTTTTAATTTTTCCAACTACATTTTTACAGTAAGCATCCTTATACACATATCACTGCACACACGTATGAGTATTTATCAGGACAGATTACTAGAAGTGGAAATGCTAGGTCAAGGATTATACACATCTTTAGGTTTGTTAGATAATGCCAAATTGAGCTATTAAAATGTGGCACCACCTACAAGAAAACAGGATAGGATCAATCATTTTTAGTTTTCTAACATAAACAGTTAAAAATGCTGTCCTATTAATTTCCATTTCCCTGTCAAATAGACAATTATATTTACACTTTAAAAGTCACAATTTTTATCTCATCTGTCACCTGCCTTTTAACTTTATCTTTCACCAATGATGTAAAATAGTGAATTTTTTTCATTTTTTAAAAAAAATATGGTCCAATTTGTCAATCTTTTATAGCTTCTAGAAACCCTGTGCTTTACTTCAGAAAGCCTTCATCAGTTAATGGATTTTTTACACTTAGATTTATTTGACCATCTGGAATTAAAAGGATCTAAATTTTTCCCCAAATGAGCACACTATCTCTACTAACTGAATAATTTATCCTTTCACCCCTATCTAAAACACCAAACCTGTATCAGATACTAAATCCTTATAAATTCATCAAAGGTCTGTATTGAGATTTCTTACTGTGTTCCACTGATTTATTTATCTATTTCTGCATCAATACATTACTGTTCTTTATTTCTAGTTTTTATATCTAATAAAGTATGTTAAAATAGTTTTCTTGGCCATTCTTAAAATATACACTTATTCAGATGAGTATAAGATTCAACTGATTAGGTTCCAAACAGTAATTTTTATAATAATGGTTTAATAAATGTTTCTACCAGATAAAACAGCAGCATTAATTTACATTTTTTTCAGAACTTTTCTTCACAGTTCTCAACCCACACCACTGAGTTTTGTAAAAAATAGATATTGGGCCCTCACTCACCCAGATCTACTCAAGCAAAATGTACGGCATTTTTATTTTTACCTAAGTTCCTCTAGTGCTTCTGTTGCACAGTCAAGACACTCATTCATAATATAAATAAGTCAGTGATGAAGGAATTCTTTTCAAAAATGGTAGACACCAATCATTTAATTTCTATTTTGCTAGGCAAACAACTTTAGTGGTTTTTCTATAAAAATATAAACAAGAAAATATAATGAGAGCAAGGAGTCTAGAAATATGTTATAGCTAGAGGTCAGCAAAACACAACCTATCTTTTCTGGTGGGCAATTCAGCAATGTTTCTATATAGCCTAAATAATGTACAAACTGTTCAACACAATAGTTCTTTATTAAGAAAGTTATCTTAAGAAAATAATAAATACAAGTCCATAAGGACATAAATACAAAGATATTTACCCTTGTTCTTACAAACAGAAAAGTGGAAGCAACTTAAAAATTCTAAACTCTGAGAACTACACTAGAACAAAAGGTAAATATATCTATTGTCACTTCTGAAACACAAATTCATATACAACACACTTACTTACACAAAGCTGACACTCAACCGGTACACTTTTGTTAAAACAGTCTGTTTCTTTGGTTGGTGTCCTGTACCCTAACGATCAATAAATATTTTTACTCATCACTACGTAATATACATAGAAAAGTGTAAAGAAGAATATACAATAAAGTGAACAGTATTTACCTACAGCAATTATCAGGATGATTTTTATTTCATTCTTTTACTCATTAGTATTTCCTAAGGTATTTGTTACATTTACCACTAATAAGTTACTGTAAGTGGGACTTCCTTAAAAGTCCTAACAAAATATGAAACAATATTTTAGCCAAAGAAAAAGTCCATTAATTTTCAAAGAAAAAAATGTAACCAAGAAACTTCTAAAACTAAAAACATTTTTACCTATATCATAATTGGTAAGTAAATCTTAGAATCTCAAGGGTAGAAAGATTCTAAAATTTCATCCCATTCAACCACAAAACATTATAATGCCAATAAAGTTATTAAGAAGGAGGAAATGAAAAATAAGTTAAAACTGAAATTATTTTCATATTGGAAATTTTTATTTTACTTTCATATAAAATCAATTTGAACTTAATATATTTCTACATGAATCACACATCAAAAGGACACTAAATCTTATCACAATTAATTTTCCACTAGAAAATTGAAAGCTGGTTTTAACATTACAGTCCTATTTTTAAAGAAAATTTTAAAAAAGGAAAAAAGATAAGACTGGAATAAACATCATGAATTTCCAAGTCAGAAAACTACAAATTCTCATCCAAATAAATATTCATTAAATAACCTTTAAAGTACAGCCTTCTCCTTAAAATTGTTATTGTTAAATATCTACTATGTAAATAATCACTTACCTGTGATGTCTCCTTATCTCTGCACATTCTACTGCCATCCCGAAGATAACAGCACTTGCTGGTATAACTTTCCCATACTTTTCACAATTACCATTTTCACCTCTGGTCTAAAAATATAACAATAAAAATTACATTCAGTTACATGTATGCAAAAATATGTGTGATGACAAATGATGAAAATTAATAAGAACAAAAACTTAAATAATAGGCGAGGATAAGCAGATTTAGGGTTTTTGTCCTTTAAAAAGTTTCTTTTATTTTCATTGCTACACATATGTATACACATAATGTATATATGTATGTATATATAATGTATGTATACACACATGTGTATGTGTTTGCATATATATATACACACACATATACACATATAACCTTATATATATGTGGTTTTAACAGTACAAACAGGAAGGGAGGAAGTGAAAGGGGGTAGCTATAAGTCTGTAAGTCTACATATAGCAAATGACTATTGGGTATGACTTTAACTGAGAAGCCAAAATCATCTTTATCTACTTGTAAAACAAAATGCTCTTCTTTACGACCTTTAATTAGCTGTTTAAATCTAAATCATTTTTGTATAAGTACCGAATTCTTACAACATGTTAAAATCCTTTCATTCATAATATGTATTACATAAACCAAATCTACAACTTTTGAGCCACTTAGATGATTTCAATGAAAAATATGATTTGGTGATTATAAGAGGTAGTCCTGTCCAATCAGTACCTGGCATCGACTAGTACCTTAAAACCACACCAAGCAAGCTATCACTACAGTCCCTTTTGATAATTTGCCGTGGAGGCTGTAAGACTGAAAGTACTTCCAGTTTTCAACCCTACTCAATCCACAGTCAGTTCCTTCACAATGCAGTCATGAATTCCTTTCTGGAATATATTCTGTCTATATACCCCATTTGGGCACTCAATTATACATTGCATTATATTATTAAATTTTTTTTTTGCACAGATTTCTTTCCAACTACACAGTATGTGCCTTGAAAATGGCCTGTATTTCATACTGCTTTGCAAATACGCTAGGGGGTCAATAAATATGTTAAAATAATGAATTCTTGATCCAACTTAAGTATTACGCTTACCTTTGGCTGCAAAAGTAAATGTTCCCATGCATGAATCAAACTTTCCACAATTCCTTCTCCAAATAAACCTGCATCGACAGTTTCTGTTACAACTAGGGACACTCTATAGAATGATTTTTTAAAGATATATGTAAGTAAAATATCATGCTATTTATATAAAGATGTCAAAGCTGAGAGAAGAAAGGAAGAGTATGTTACAGAAACAGTTCATATGTAAAAATTTTCTAATACATTTCATTTTTAATATCTACTCTTGAATCTTGAGGAACTTGACTCTAATGTTCCTCGAGCTCCTCTGTTCTCCACTGGCGTGTGGCGTGTGTGTGTGTGTGTGTGTGTGTGTGTGCGCGCGCGCGCGCGTGGTGGGACACAACCTTCACTTAACTCTGCTGCCTACTCACAATTCCTGCTTTAATCCTTAAGAGTGGTTCACATCCATTACTTTTATCAGTCCCCCTCCTTAGTAAGGAGTAATTGGGCTTCTATCCAATACTCTGTAAAAACACTATAACCAGTGACTTCACTACTTATCAAAATAAAATATTTTTCAATTTTCATTTTTCTTGATGTATGAATAACATTTAATGTGGGTGAGAAGCCCTGCCTCTTAAAATCCTTCTCTACCTTCCATATTTACTGATCTTACACATTGATTGTGCCTTTGTTACTTCCCTTGCTTTTCCACTACATGTGAGTTTTCACTAAAGACTAGTCCACAGAGCTCTAATTTTCTGTCCATTTTGTCCTTCTAGAAAATTTCACTCAAAGACATACTAAAATAATTACTTCCTTCTCTGGACTTCTTTAGCACTTCCTGCCGCCATCATTTATTTGTGTAGTTAGATTAAAAAAAAAAAAAAAGTCATGATTATTCCAGATCTTCCTATCTAGTTTGTAGGTACCTTGAGAACAAAAACTTTGGTATTCCCCACAGTGTGTAAACCCAATACACACACACACACACACACACACACACACACACACACACGTAAACTTTCAATATTTATGATTCTATACATATAGAATGTGGAAGGTATCTCAAATCATCTAGTCCAACCTCTAGATTAGCTCAAGGTCAAAATAAATAATGAAGTCCTTATTAGAATCCATACCTCCTGAGTCAAAGCCAGTAGATCCTTCTATAACACTATTTGTGAGAAAAACATAATTAAATTAAGGTAACTTTGAGTCATGGTATGGACTGACTGCAAACCACCAAAATTCACGTTGTTTGAAGTCCTAGCCCCCAATGAGACTGTATTTGGAGAGGGTTTTTAGGAGGTAATTAAGGTTAAATGCTATCATAAGGGTGATCATAACCTCATAGAACTGGTGTCCTTATAAAAGTGGAAGAGATACTGGTGATCTCCCTCTCTTCAAATGCACAGAGGAAAGGCCATGTGAGGACATAGCAGGAAGGCAGCCATCTGCAAGCTAGGAACAGAACTCTCACTAGAAATCAAACTTGCCAGCACCCTTGATCATGAACTTCTACCCTCCAAAACCAAGAAAATAAATGTCTGCTGTTTAAGCCACCTCGCCTACAGTATTCTGTTACAGCTGTCTGAGCAAAGTAAGACAATTCAGGACACTGTTAATTTCTATAAAATGAGTACAATATCTGCTTCAACAACCTAATAGGACTTCTTTCTATTTTATGAGAACAAATGTAGAGACCACGGAGAAGCATAACTATTATGTAAATATAAATATTATTAGGTATATATGAAAGAAGACTTTTAAAAATCATAGTCCAAATAACAAAAAGTATAAAAAGCCCTGTTTCAATATAAACTGATTTAAATAAGATGAGAAGACAGACTGACTACTCAGGAGAGGTAGTAAAGCAAGTGCCGCACGGAAAAACATCTCTCAAACGAGTGTTGGACTAGATGTTTCAAACCCCTTCCAGCTCTAAAATTCCATCCCCCTTGTGGTATGGATCAAAGTGAGATCACATACTTAAAAAAAAAAAAAGACTTATGAAATAATATTTAAAGCATTTAAAGGGCCCAAGCCACTGATAGCTGACACTTCTAAAGCTTTCATTTTAGCCAAGGATATTAACACAAAAACTGGTTAAGTCTATCAAGCCTGATCCACTCATGCATTATTTTTTTAAGAACAATTTTTAAATAGTTATCGACCACACAGGACATATTACCCATTTTTACAACTAGAACACTAGAATTAACAAAAGTAAAGTGATTTGCTAAAGGTCAAGTTTCTTTATGAAGTTCCTGGCCACAAATTTTTCTCTAGGTCTTTAAATACTTTTTATCAAAAATATGACCTCATGAAAATCCATCTTATGCTAAACTATCCTATATCCATATCTTTACAATACAAGAGTTTTAGCATTTTGTTTGGACTAGAAGCTAGCAATGTTAAATGTCTTAATTTAAAAAAAATAAAATAGTGGATTAAAAACACTAAATTATAATACCTTTCGGGAATGTGTTTGGGAATTTCTATGTCAAGCGACTTCATGTGTAAAAGTTTGATCCCTGCTTCCATCTGGTTTGCTGCCACTACATCACAGGCGAGTTCATACATGGTCTTGGACAACTCGCAGGCGTACACTGAATGCGCTCCAGCTTTTTTAGCAAACATGCTATAAGGGGAAAAAGCTCTCCATCAAAAAAAGTAATCCACTGTATTTTTTTTTCAGACTTTGGTGGAATTATGATACTTAAACATGGGGTTTCCCTTCAATTATTTAACACAACCATTATTCATTCCACATTAAAAATGAACTAATGTTCTTGTTAAGAAACAAATCATACAATAAATCATGACATCCACCTTATTACAAAGACACAATTGGCATGAAAAACATTAATGGAATTAAACAACTAGAGTCAACCAGAATATTAATGTAAAAAATTATATTAAAATTTAATGCAAAATTTCAACAGCCCCAAATTTTTCTTAGTAGTTATGTCCAGTTTTTGATAAAGCAAAGTTCTAGTAAAAAATATAACAATAGCATAAATAATAACAAGATTACAAAAAACTATTTTAAAATGAGTTAAATACGCTATATTTGGTAAAAATTTTAATTTACATTTAGCAACATGTATATGTAATTAAAACACAAGTACTCAAACCTTAGTATTCCAGTTCCTGCTCCAATGTCCAAAACACTTTTGGATCCCGAACAAACTGCCTTTTGGATTGCTGCGTTGTAAATCGTATTCCTTTTGGTGTCGTTAAGCATGATAAAGTGCCAGCGTTCCACCAACCAGTTTGCAACACGATAAAAATTCTCTTTTGCGTCACTGAAATCAGGGTTTAGCTTCACTGCTTTATGAAAATACCCAGCTGCTTCGTCTCTAAAGCCCATCCTAGAGTAAAAAATGACAAACAAAATATTCAGCTGTGCTATTAATTACAGTGCCTCTGTACACGCTACTCAACTGGCCTGAGAATCTCTCACCAACACCTCAAACCTTACTCAACCCAAGTGCCATCTCCTTTGGGAAGCCTTCAGTGAGGACTGCAATCCTTGATCACTTCTTTCCTTTCTGAACCCCTATATTTATGCATTCCAGGACACTAACAAGTACTTGATTACAATTACTTTTGTACTATATAGCACAGCAGAAGCTCTCAAAGTCATCCTGCGCTTGACCAACCTACCGGAACACCAGTGCCTTAAAAAACCATTGCTTTGTAAAAAGTGCTAAAGCCTATAGCTAGCAGGCTCCTCTCTGGTGTGCCTGAATACCTTTTCTCACAGCAACTGAATTGAATGGTCATCAAGAGTCAGAAGAATTTGCCGCCAGACCAGTTTATACTAGTTGTACTTGTTACCATAATTATATATTTTACTTAAATACTACAGATATGAAATAAATATGATTGCAAAAAGAGAACCATTATTTCTAAGGACACCAACAAAAGAGAGAGAAAAAAAATATCAAACCAGACAGAAATTCCAGTGGCAAAAGTCCAGCAAGTTCCAGAGAACATTATCTACAAATGCCTCGGCAAGGCACCATGGTGACTTCCCTGCTCTCCTGTGAACCTTGGTTATGTTCTCTCCAACAAGGTCTGGATCTCAGCCTAGTAAGGAGCTGAACTCTTCCTTGATACTCTATCCTAGCCGTTGAGGCAATGGCTATTATATAGGATATAATATTAAAACTGTTCTGTTATTACACGTCGTATCTGCTATTCCTATATCCTTCCCAATTCTCTCCATATCTTACTAACCAGTTCATCATTACTCTGATCTTTAATAATTCTTTATATTAAATTTTCTCTATTCAAATTACTTTACAATATAGTCCTGATCTAGACTGATACAGAGTGATTCTTAACAAGTAACATGAAATCACTACACACCTGAAGAGATGCTCCCCCATACTATTGCAGATCACCTCATCATCAGGAAACAGTCCAAGGCTTGCTCATAGCAACCAAGTAAGTCTTGTGTTCTACTGAGAGCATCAAGCTCTTCGGCCCATCTGAAGAGCGTATATTGAAAAGTTTCCTTTACAAAAGAGAAAACAGTAAGTTAGTCAATAATACAAATGGCGAAAGAATGTACAGCAGTGGTTGAATTTCCACCGAGAATAAAACTTCACTACTATTAAATGATCACCTTAATTTTTATTTAGCTTTAGTAGGCACCGTTTGCTAAACGAATACATAAATGATTAAATGTCACCATATTCATGGCAATAACATGCCGAATTAGACAGTCTGACTACTCTCTAATCTGTCTCCATTCTTAGCTGCCATTTCATATTCTCCATCTACCTCTTTTTTTGTGGACTTCCTATGTTTCAGGAGTTTGACCTCAGCCCTCTTCTCTCTTCTCATTCATCTCTAATGCACTAACTATCATTTATGGGTGGCTACATCTACATCTATGATCAAGACCCTCTCCTCTGAACCTCAGGCTCATGAATACAACTTCTATCGGCTATCTCAACCAGGGATTGCACCTTAGCCATCTCCTGAACAATCAGTATGCAAAGAATTACAAATAAAAATAAATCCTGTCCCTATCTTCACAGAGGCCTCACAGAATTTTACCACACAATTTTGAAAAAATCAAAATGTTCTAAACTGAACCCATCATATCCCTCTCACGCAGGATACAGGCAAGGTACCACCCAACGGCAAACCATGAAGTCACCTTATAATGTTACCTTAACTCCAATACAATTAGTTGCAAACCCAGCCAATTCTCTCTCAATATCTTTAAATCTGTCACCTCTTCATCCCCAGCGTTATACTGTAATCTGGCCCTTTTAATCACTTGCTGGACTACAGCAATAGCCTTCTCACTGCCATCCTCACTCCAATTACACCTCCCTCCAGACATTCGCCACACTGCAACAGTGAAAAAAAGAGAAGGCTTTAGTCATTCCAGATTTATCAAGATCTCATTTTACATCATCTTCATATATATTATACAGAAGAATTGATACCTGAAACTGAATTCTGATTAAGTTCACTAGGGAGACAAGAATAAGGAGGAAGATTCTATAATCAAGTGGGAAATGAGTGGGAAAAGCACAATTATACCAAATGAATCAGGGAATTAACAGGTAAATAGGTTGTTGTGCCTAAAGTGTGGGTATGGGAGAGAGGGAATAGTAGGGTATAAGACTAAAGAGACAGATCTTTTGTAAAGACCCACACAAAGAAATATGGACTTTTTTTTTTCCTGCAGAAACAGAGCTAGTTACTGAACCCAACTGAACACCAGGCATTGAAATACAAATTTTAGATATGCTTTCCCCACCCTCCAGATTTATTGAAATAGAATAATTAGTTGCTCGTATAGATAAAATTTTAATACACAATAAATAGCTATAACAAAGATATTGTCCATGCTTTACAAGAGGAAATTGAGGAACAAAGAATAGAAGAAGTAGCCCTGGGATTGATCCATTACTCCACTGTTGCCTACTGTATCTAATATATCACCTTTTCTGCCTTTAAGACAGCTGGTCCTGAAATTTACACTAAATTTATGTAAACTACACACATCTAGATGCTACTGATATCTGCTGGATAGAGGTCAGGGATGTTGCTAAACATGCTACAGTGCACCAGACAGCCCTCCACCACAAAGAATTATCCCATCCAAAACGTTAATAGTACTGAGGTTGAGAAACCCTGAGTGAAATAAAGCAACGTAGCTTGAAGCTGAAAATTGGATGCAAAATTAAATCATTTTTCGAATTTAGAATCTAAAATAACTTGAAAAAATGTACGCATTTCAATAGAATAATTGTCACAAATAATCCAATAATTTGAAGCATCATCAAATGACTGGGCTAATTTCTAACTTTATCAAACTACATAAACCCCCAACATTTCTTCTGTATAAAACAGGGACAACTACAAAGACCCCGTGGCAAGGACAGCTAGAATTCAATACAGTAGTTGGGAGAATATCACCTGAGGCCTCATTTACAGTACAGCCTTTCGAATTTGAGTGTGAAGGAAGTTTTGCCATAGAGAAGTGATGTCATCTGACTTTTGTTATGAAGAGCTCACACTGGCTGTGTTGTGATAGGCTGCAGGAGAAATCCTAGTCCCAAACCTAAACAACAGTCAGCAGATGATCGAGGCTTAAACCAGGGTAGTTAAAGGCGAAGGTGGTGACAAGTGAGACGATTCTGGATATATTTTGAAGGTGGGGCAGACAGGATTTTCTGATGGGTATGAACAAAAAAAAGGAGGCAAGGCTTATCAGTAAATATGAATAGCAACGACCTGCTCTCTTCTCCCAATTTGTTTACGTATTTCTTTCTTTTTACGAGGGCAGACGATGTGCCAGCAAGTCAAAGAAAGAAGGGCCCTCCTCACCTTCACATCGTCTTTCAGCTCCGGCGCCAGGCTGAGCACGAGCAGGTAGTGAGCATAGGCCGTGCCGAAGTCCTGGGCGCGCATGCAGTGCTCTGCGCTCTGCAAGGACCGCGACACCAGCTCGTCCCGGCCGGCTGCTCCCGCGCCACTCCCGGCGCCCCGGCGGGCCCTGTTCCGCGAGTTCGGCATAACAGCGTCACCTGCGCTTATACAGCCAAAGAGAAGATGCTTTAGTAAACGGAACTAGAAAACAGTCTCGATGGCTACACGTCCATGTGACCGACTAGAGCGCGAGAACCCGCAGACAAAAGTGATCACGGCCGCGGGGGAGCGAGACCACCTCGGACAGAGGAAGCCACACCCCGTCCCTGACCGGTGGACTCGACCGACGCGACGCACAGCCGCGCAGCCACGGGCACCGGCCGACGGCGCGCTGCGCGAACGTCACCGCGCCCGACGCGTACACTGCGTAGGAGCGGGAGGCGCGGGAGGCCAGTGCGCGTGCGCGTAGGACTCCGTCCCTAGAATCTTCTTCCACTCGCCTTCGTCTGTTCTATTCCCCCACCCTGGCTGAAACAGAGGTTTTCATCCCTGTTCCTTGGCCTTCAGGCCCGTGTGACTTCGGCTACAGGACCTCACTCTGCAGACCCAGTCAGAGCGAAGCTGCACCCACCCGTGAGGGACGTGGGTTGGCATGAGGAAAGACAGCCTGGCATGTGTGGCGATGCTTAAGGCCTTTGGATCGTGATGCACCAAATCTAAAAATGGCAAGACTGGAAAGAACCCAGAGATGACAGAAACACCTTAGATGTGGTAGAGGGAGTGCTTTCACTGGCAGTATTTTAAATCATCCTCACAAAACCCTGTAAGGTGGGCCTTTGTATTATCCTCTTAAAGACAGAAAAGGAAACGTCCTGAGCAGTTAGTTACTTGCCCAAGATCACACAGTCAGTGGCAAAGGCATGGCTCAGACCTAAGTTCCCTTACTGTCTTCAGTTGTTTTAAAATGAGCCTAGGGTTTGTTTCTGAGTTTATTTCTCGATAATGGTTATATTATAAATAGAAAGAGTTGATTTTTTTTTTTACATTCAAGTGTGACCCCTAGGGGACAGATTCTATACGCTGTAGGGGTGCTGTGGGCGGGGTGGAGGAGGGTGGGGAGGGTATAGGAATCACAGTTAAAATGTCATTCTTGTCCCCGGTTTCAAACACGTTAATGGTGAAATTTTACTTAACAAGAAACAAAAAATAGAGCATATTGTGTATCAAACTAACAAACTTTGGGGACTCCTTCCGTTGTCAAAAGTCCATTTGCATACCTTTTTGCCCTCTCCTTCGGTTTGATTATCTGAACCACTCTTCTTCTGAACACCTACCTATGTAAATCCTAATCAGTTCTTTAGAGTCCAAGTCACTAATTGTAACCTGCTCCCCTAGTCAGAAAGTTCCTCAAAAAAAGACTCAGTTCTTTACCATCTTCTTAAACTTTGCACCTAGCAGAGTCCTGCTCAAAGTAAGAACTCAGATTTTAAAGTTTTAATGGAAAATATACCCCTTACTCCTAGGTTTTGCATGTAGACATTCCTAACTATTAAAGGTCTTTATTTCTCTCTGATCCTGAGTTGACACTTTCTGTACTAACCAATTTAAGATTTAACTATATGGTATTTTCCTAAGCACCACTGAAAAGCTAAGGCCTACCTAGTTCCAGTAGAATGTAGTAGAATATGAAGAGGCCACTGGACTTAAAAAAATAAAAATAAAAAAAGTGTGTTCTCATTCAAGCTTGGCTTTTCTGGCCCATCCAATATCCTTTCCTTAAGAACCATTTGTAAAAATACCTAACAAAGCTATCTTTCCTACTTTGTACATAAGATTAGTATATCCATTAAATAATAGATATGAAAGTATTTTATATATAAAATATTCATGTAAATGTTATGCATTGCTACTATTATCTAGAGTCACTCAAAACTTATCTGGATTATTAAAATAAAAACTAGGTCACTAAACCTTTAAGTATTTGATCAGAAATATGTACAACTCATGCATATCCTATAAATGTCTAAAGTATTGGGTGGAATCTCCCCCCAGAAGGCAAGGGGCGACTTGCCAACTTTCTCTCCAGGGATCTGGGTTGATGGGAAAGCACTTAGACTTCAGACTTCATCATTCTAGTCACCTCTGTGAGTCCCTGCTTCAGCTGAATTATTTCACTTTATGGATTGTTTTGTACTTCAGGGCATACTTTTTTATACTAGAGGGTCAAGTTTTCTTTGGCCTTGTTTAGCTTTTTTTTGTTATTTGGTCTGCTTGGTTTATTGAAATAACCCAAGTACCTGAAACACCTAGACTGCATGAAGCTTAAAGTGGACATGTTATTACTAAGTCTATACAGGCTGAGAAGGAGGGGAAGGCTTGCAGGAAGTGGAGAGAGGGCAGAGAACAAATAAAAAAGTCAACTTCTATTGTTTTATCACGGTATCAACCTATGGGCAGTGCCTACTGCTAAAAAAAGTATAAGGGATGTTCTCTGCTTCCTGTGAGATACTTCAATTCAGATAACTTTGTGAGCTACTAGGTCTTACTAGTTAAAATGTGATTAACCTAGATAGAGAAATCACAAGTTATTAACATTTCTTTGTAGTTTATAGCTAGATATTCTCTACCTTAGAATAGTTTATTTAAAAAAAAAAAACTGACACAAATAATATGGAACATCTGGACCTTAAGAAACTAGAAAATATATTTAATTACTATTTTTTCTTTATACATTCCTAATTGAGACTTAGAATTACTCAATATTATTTACATTTATTGAAGGTTAACAGTATTTATTGTGTTACCTTTCGCTTCTCTTGAAAGAGACTTATATTCTATTACAAAGAAACCTGAAATATGATGCAAAACAAATGCAGAATGTAGATTTTATTTCTCGATCTATAGTCAAAGATTTCTTTAAAAATATTGAAGGCATCATTCCTTTGTTCACAATAGCCTCTCCCTCCCAACTAAAACTGTAATCTTTCACTACCTTTGAGGGTGTATTTGATTCCTTCATTATACATTCTTTTTCACCCTCTTTTAGGGTTCTAAGGAAAACCTCACTGACGTAGAAAACCACTGCTGACTCGAGGCAGGTTTAATCGTGGTTGTCTTTCACCATGTTCTGGGCAGCTTGTCAACAAACCACACATGCCAAACAAGGAAGCAAAATCAACTGAAGGACTCTCAGTCAACTTTACAATGTGAAAAAGTTGAAGGTTAACAAGGGGGAAAGAAACTCACAGGAAGTTCATTAACGAGGAATAAACAGCTTGCTAGACATAAGGTATCTTATATTTTTACCTTCTGTGGAGATTCTTTTTGTGTGATCCTGTTTGTTTTATCTTGTTCTCAACTCTGTGTTTTAGGGTCGTTTGGAGAGTTTTTAAACAATATCAATGCCTAAGCCTCATACCCAGAGATGCTGATTTAATTGGCCTTGGGATAGGGGGGTCTGGACATAAGTATTTCCCTAAGTGAGAAATGTGCATGCTAGGGGTTAGGGGTATGGGACAGGCTTCTATAGGGGTTGTTAAGATATTTGAAGTATTTACTATATATAGTATGAGGCATAAAGGCAATGTAGGGCATCAAAATATAGTTTGTTTATTGCTTAATAAGAATTTTTAAGATACCTCAAATTATTTTGAGTTGCAGTGATTATTATATAATGAAGAATAGAATGTACAATATACTGAATTACTTGTTTGAGAGAAAATCTTATAATTGGATCAACAAAATAATATAGCTGTGGTCCAACTGCTTGGTCATTGAAATTTGCATTAATGCATTATCACCGCTAGATATTCACAGTTCACAGTTTCTTTAATATTTTTTATTTTACTACAATTAGGATTTTTTGTTGTTTTGCAATCACCCATTTCTAATTGTGCCATGTACATTTCAAAATCTAGAACTCAAAGTTAAATATCAAACCCTAATAATGGCCAGACCAATGCTGAGTTCAGAATCTGAGTGTACAAGGGCCTGTAATAATATGACAACAGAGTACAGAGACACTGTAGGAGAAAATCCATTTATTTCTACTCTGTACCGAGCACCATACTTGGTTCTGGAGAACCTGCCTCAATCTCCTATAGGAATTGCCAACAAAACTTTTGGTGCTGGGGATGGATTCCAAGCAATCTTAACAGGGCATGTCCTAACAAAGCATTCTGGAAAATGCTAGAGCCCATTAGGGAGCAAAGAATCTAAACCTGGGAGTTACCTCATCTCCCATGAATCACTACTAGCCAGGCTCCCTGCAGGAAAAAAACTCAAAGGTCTTCAAGAGAGTTTAACCAAGGGACTATTTATAGAGGTAAAGGCAGTAAAGGGATTCAGTGAAGTTTGCAAGGTGCCCAGAGGCTAGCAACAGCTGGCAGCTACTACCATCCCTTGTCTTCCAGAGGCAAAAGGAGAGGACTGTATTACCTGAACCCAGAAAGAGTTGTAGCTATGGAAGAGGGGCCATAAGTCAAGGAGAGAATTCCCTGACCTTTTTCTCCCCTTACCCTCCAGTCTCATACTACTGTTACTTCCTATTAGCAGAACCCCATGCGAAGATTGAAGATTGCATGGATGATACACTCCATAAAGTCAGCCACCTTCTAGGACACAGAGCAGTACAAAGAAAGGTAAAAAAATGGTTCTATAGTGCAAATGAGAGAATAATCATGACAATTACCAAGTTTTACTACTTTTATTTTCAAAATTTTTTAAATCTGCCCTCCCCAATGCTTATCACTATCTGTGTTCATGTTCTTTTAACTTTCACTTTGTCTGTTATAATGGCCTTTTTATCATCCAGCTTTCCATCATGCGCCTCTCAAATTCATCTTTCATCTTTCATGCTATAGCTAGAATGATCTAAAATGCAAATTTCCTATTCAGTGGCTCCCCAACATTTATAGTTGTGTATTACAATTTTTTATTAATTATTTGTTAATCCCATATCAGAGGTATGTAAATATTTCTTCCATTCTATAAGTTACTTTTTTACTCTGTTGGTATTGTGATGATTATTATTACTTGTAGTAACAAGTTATCCATGAAATATGCGATGTTATGTAAATAACACTATATTAGAAGACTTAATTTCAAGTTCTGTTCGACATTTGTTAGTTCTGAATTTATGATCAATAATAATGAGGTATAGAGTCCTAGTTTTGATTCCAGGTCTACCGCTTATTAACAACCTGACCTCAGGTGAAGAATAGTTACCTCATCTGAAAAAGGAATATAACAAATCCTCCCTTGTATGTTCTTGTGAGATTAATAATACTATACATAAAGCACTTGGCACAAAGGTGATTATTATTTGACATTACTTTAGTGTTTTTTTTTCTACCTCTGGGTTGCTTTAGTTGTATACTTCAGTGATTTAGAGAGTGATCATCCTAGAATGTAAAAAAATATGGAGACCACTTAGTGCCACCCCAAGGAATAGGGATAAATAACAGGGGACTAGAATATAACTTTGTGAGATACATTATCAAGTTCTTTGATAAAGGAAAATGAGATGGAAAAGGCAGAGCAATCAATTATGTTTAATTGCAATTTCAAAAGCTTCGTTATTAATCCAAGATGTTCAGTAGCAAACCATACATTTGATGACATTGGCAGAAGGGAGTAGAAAGTCCAGATCATTCTTTAGCAAATGGAAATGTAATAAGGAGAATCATTTAACAGCAAATCTTTTTCCTTCTCTATGGCATGTAATATGTATATATGAATTTGAAATTTTTATTGGGTGTTTAAATGTGTAGATAGTTAAATTACCTTCAACTGTAAGTATAGTATTCAAATACTAATTAAGAAAAATATCAAAATAATATAATTATGCAAGTCAAGCTATACAATTGTCCCTCTGGTAAAGATAACTAAAGAGATAGGGTAAAGCTTTGAAAACACATCATTGCTCTCCTGAAAATAATATCATAAAGTATAAAAAAATACCCTCAAATAATATTTTTAATAAAAGAACAAACAAAAGAAATCAACTTATAAATATGTGGATTATTTGAGAATAGTAAAATCCAACTGGATTAAATGCTGTTAACAGAAAACATCCATAAGGACCATTAAGAATTACTATTTTGTAAGTATTATTATATGCTATTACTATTGTAACAAATTCTCTTTACAACTTTTAATGAATGATCATATGAAACATTCATTCAATATTTGCACAAATCACAAAATTTTCACTAATTATCACTGGTTATTCTTAATAGTGACTGCCACATATATATTGATGATTGTATAAAGGAATATTGAGCTTAAGAGTTTTTGCTTTTCAGTGCAAATGTGAACACACTGAAAAACCTCAAATAAATGCCTTTGTATTATTAAAAGAATGTTTTTGACCTCTTGGGCCCTCTGAGATATTTTTCAGGGACCACACTTTGAGAATTTACGATCTAGAATGCGAACCCTGTGAACGCAGTGAGTTTGTTTTATTCGCTATTATATTTTCAACACTGTTTTATCTAGAAGAGTAAATGGTTAATATTTTCTAAATGTGTTAATAAAGCAAAGACTGATGAAAGATTAATCCTTTGTGGAAAACAGAATAATAACTTAAAATGTATGTTTTTTTACTATGTATAGTTTGATAATTAACCAATACATGCCACAAAGTGGTATAAAAATTTAGTTTTATAGTTACCATTTCTTTTGCTGAAGATTCCACTGACTTCTAAATTTTGAGCAAAAAGACTAAAGAACTTTTCTGAAAGAAGAAATGTAAAATGTGCCAGAATCACAGAACAAACAATTTTTTTTTTTCATAAAAGCACCCAGTTGAAATGTCTTTAGAGATCATCGAGGGCAATTCCTTCATTTTTACAAATGAGGAAATTAAGCTACTTAGGTTGCTAAATGGCTGGCTCAAAGTCACAATTAGGGACCGGACTAAAATATAGGATCTTTCACATCCCCTCTTGTACAGCAATGATAGAAATGATAATGGGAAGCTAGAGAAGAACTCGTGTGTATTTTTCCTATAGGAGACTGGCCAGGCAAGCTCGGAGTAAATCCGTAAGCCACTCCAGGGGCACTTTGGAAGAAGAACCTAACATTAAAGGGTAGAACACTTAAATATACATCCTGGTAGAGCACCCTGCCTCTCCCTCAAACGGCTCAGGCTGATGAGGGGCAAAGACTGCATGCGGAGTCAGCTAGTTCCATGGAACTGTAGGAGGAAAAGAGTCAGGCTCTACGAAGGGATTAAGGAAGGCCTGATCCCAAGAGGAGGGTCCTGGAACTGTACTGTATAGTAACATGCATGGGGTCAGAGATGCCCCAACAGGGAAGAATGTCTTCGGCATATTTCAGTAGGGACCTATTATTGGCTTTTTGTTTGGATCTGTCCTGCACATTGCAGGATGTATACCATCTCTATCCTCCATCCACCAAATGCCAGTAAATTCCTAGTCGCTGTGACAACTAAAAATGTCCTGCACATTTACAAATGCCCACTAGGGGGCTCGTTTCAGCCCAATTACCATTTATCACATAATTACTAATAACCACTTCCTGATGAATGTGGTGGAATACAGTTTGGAGAAACATATGTTCCTCTTCACAGGCTTTTGATTCTCCTCCCCACCATTAGTCCTCCTCCTTCACCACTGAATCAATAGAATTCATTGCTCCAGGGATGAGGATGAACATAGCCAAGAACAAAGAGTGGAATTTAAAAATTATAACTAAAACAGCAGGCTTTTTATTATAAGAGCACGTTTTTTGAACGAGGAAACCTGGTTTTTGAGTTCTAAATGAGTAAGAGCTGGGAGGACTCAGGACTCAGTTCGTGGATGCCATGAACTGAAGAGGAGGTAGGAAACTGTCTACTGAAGGAAACAAACGGAAGAGAGTCTAAAGACATGTGACTGGGATTTAGATGCTGGTCAGGGCCTAAGAAGGCACTGTACCCTCCATCCACTCTCCTCGGTCTTCTGAGAGGACAAGAAATTCCCTGGGGGAAGACAGGAAGGTTCAGGGCGGAGAGGATCTGCACCTGGCTTCCAGCAGGCCTCACTGAGAAGGCCCGTTTACCACACAGCTAAGGCAGAGTGACTGTGACATTCCTCCCCACCCTCCAGGGTCCTGAACATCCAACACTTTCCTGAGTACCTCCCCGCCTTCCAAAGCAGCACAGAAGTGGCTGAGAGTGCGATGATAGTCGTGAAGGGCCTTGCGGTCAGGGCGAAGCCAACAGAGATGAATGCAGACATGGGACAGCAAGGAAAAGGAGCTGAAACCAGACTAGAGGAAATTGTCCATCTCAGCATATGCTGGGCCCGGTGCCTCAGAGGTCAGTACAACATGTAAATCCCCAGAAAAAGGAAGGAAACAGGAGAGGGACTGAGTTAAAATCTGTAAATTGCTAAGTTTACGTAGAAGGTCAAGTTTCAGGCTCCTAAGTGAAAAGTGAGTTTAGCAACTAAGTGCAGTAATAAGGATATAAAGAGCCCAGAAAATTCATTCTAAATACATTAATGAATATTTACTTACTTTTTACTGAAGCCCTTTATATTTGCAGGAGGTATCCTGGTGCCAAATGTCAGCTGTTCACCTTTTCAGAGTTCATTATTTGTGTGGTTTTAATGACTGTGCATTAAGAAACAAGTGTTCATTTAACTTCTCTGCGATGTATCTTCTAACTATACAGAGTCTGAAGGTCTGTTATCAGTAGATGGGATACTTCAGTTGGAATCTATCCATTTTTCAATCAATGAAATATTTACTCTATTTTGTTCAAAGTATTTTTAAAATTACTTGTCACTAAGAAAGCAACAAGTGCTTAGCCTTAGGATAGTTTTCTTGAAACATTCTCCAAAGCATCAGTTTCAAAGCTGAGAACCATAGTGTAAATTTGTAGAGAGAAATTCCACCTTAGAGTTGACGAAATATCTAGGAGCAAATGATGTTCTCTTTGTTCACGCTCCTGCAGAGGCTTTGTATTTAGGTGTCATTAACAATCAGATTTTAAATTTGATAGACACACCTTGCATACAGACTCAGCCTGCCTGTGAAACGGCCAAAATGGACATTTCTGTCTTATTGCACACACTCACCCCAGGTAAGCCTAGAATCAGTTTCCTTATTTTGATAGTTGTAAGAAGCTCATCTTGTACATTCGTTATTTCTACCTTTCTCTCTCTTCAGAAAACAAGAGAACTTTAGTTTGTTCTCAAAGGATGCCAAAATAGCCTGAAAAACAAAGAAGAAAGTCTTAAGCTCTCATAAGCACATAATCAAATCTTTCCTTCTTTCATGGGGACTGTCATTAGGTAAATGCTGTTTTATGTTCTAAAAAGCACAGTGAGCATCTTCTAATACACCTCTGGTTTTACAAGGAAGTCCCATAAAATGTCATGGTTTCATTATTAAACATGTGGGTTTTTAATGGCAGCCTCCTTGCCTTATGTTAAAATAAAGTGATAAACGAAGGAATGTGCTAAAGTCAGCCGATTTTATTGCTTACCTAACACATACTGTGGTTGAATTTTATTACTTGATTCATGAAAAAAAAATTGTCAGTTTGGCTTTCAGGTCATTTTCGATAGCCTCATGGTTCACTCTGTTGCTTAGGAGCTTTGTGCTCTGCTTTCATTTGTTTGTTTTATTTTCAGTGTAAATGAGTTGGTAGCTTGAATGATGTTTATGCTTTAGTTATATAAAGAATAAAGAGAGAAGACTTCTTAGACTGCTTAATCATATTAATGTGTTCCCTAGGTAAAGAGAGCTGAGGCCAGAATGGAACAGAAAAACAGGGTGAATGCAAACTTTTCTTCTTTTGATCGCTTCATTCTGTAAGTGACAAAAACAGATGAACCATAAAATTCTAAGAACCAACTTTTAAACTCAACATTTAAAAACATAAAAATGTGAGTCAAAAACTGCATATTAATTTCTGAGCGTGCCAAGCAACTTATTTCTTGTACTTGTAACTATCTTTTCAAACAGTTAAAAAACTGATAAGATGCTCTTGGGAAATTTATCAGTCATTGCAAAAATTAGCTTAACCCATCCTAATTGGGCAGACTTAAAAGGCCTAAATTCCTAAAAGCATTTGGAGATTTTTTTTTTTCTATTTGCTAAGTATGCTCTATATGGATCATTTTTGTCACAACAAATCCGAAGTTATCTTTTTAGTCATGTGATATACTCTGAGTGCATTTGCAGCCTACAGAAGAGATGGTTGCTTACGCTGACACTGCAGAACGTTGCAGGAAGTGTTGATTAGAAATTGCACATTTGTTCTGAGTGTGAATTCCAAGCAGATTTGCTTATGGGCAGACGCATCTCTTCCACGACTGTTCAGCTCCAAATTATGGGTACCTGTGTGTGTTTCCTACGTGATGACTGCTGTTAATATTTTGGTGTATAGCCTTCCTGTCCTCTTCCTTCTTATTTGTTTGTTAATTTGCAAAGTTAATTTCATAGTGTACTTGCTATTTCATAACCTTTCTTCATTAACACTACATTAATTTAAAAAATATGTTCCACCATGTCAGATAATCCATCATCTAGCCATAACATAATTTATTAAACTGTCTTCCTCAGGTTAGACACTTAGACTATTTTCAACTTTTACCTATTGCAAATATTGTCATTACTAGCATTCTTGAACTTAAACCTTTGGGTACATCCTAATTATTTCCTATAGGTAAATTCTTAGAAGTAGTATTGTTGGCAAATATTTAAATATTAAAGACAAATATTTTTAAATAATCACATGCAATTTACTACCTTAAAATAACCACTACCAACAATTTGATGCATATTTTTAGTCTTTTAAAAATTAATATGTATGTACATAAAATATCTATCTCTATAAATATATATATTTTTAAGTTGTTTTATATGTAGGGAATGTATTGAAGGGTTTTAAGCAGGGGAATGATATGAACTGATTTTCATTTTAGAAGGATCACTCTAGTGGCCCTGTTGAAAGTAGACTATTGGGGAGTAAGTGTAGAAACAGGGAGTCTAGTTAGAGGTCTATTGCAGTAATCCAGGAGAGAGATCAGAGTGACTTGCAGCAGGGGGCAGCGGTGGGAATAGTGAATGATGATCAGATTCTGGATATATTTTTGCAGGAAGACAGATTGGATGTGCAGTATGAGAGAAAGAAAGAAATGCAGATTAACTCCAAGTTTTGGAGACCTGAACAATTGAAAGGATGGTGTTGATACCAAATGACAGGGGAAGGCTGGAGGTGGAGCAGGTTTGGGGAGGAGGAAGAACAGTTTAGTTTGGAGAGAGTGAGTTTGGGATGACTGTTGGGTATCCAATCTGAGATGTCCAGGAGGCTGTTAAATACATGGGTCTGGAGCCCTGGAGTGAACAGGCATTGGAAATGTAAATTTGAGAATCATTGGCGGATAGAGGATATTTAAAGCCCAGAGACTCAGTACAGACAAAGAGAGAGGGACTAAAAGTGGAGGAGGGGGATTATTCCAACATGAAGAGCACTTACTAAGCACCAGGCACTGTTCTTTGTGCTTTGCATAGTTATTCATTTAATCTCCAAATCAACTCACAGGATACTATTATTATCTTCATTTTACAGAGGAGGAATCTGAGGCTCAAAGTCAGTAAATCAATAACTATTTCATGATATAAATTGATAAAATCAGATTTAGCTCCCTTTTTGAATAATGTGAACTTATTTTGAAATAAATCATGTAAACTTTTTCGGCACAGGCTTTATCTATTATGTCTCAGAAATCTTAGTAGTTATATGTTAGGGTTATACTTTAAATAATCAGCCCGAGTCATCTGTTCAAAGGTGCTTAACTTTCCAGCTGACAGCACATTCTAGGAAAAGTTACTGAGGAGAGACAAAAAAAAAAAAAAAAGCTTATGTTTTTAAAGGAGAAAAGGAGAGCCATTTTTAGTGTTCAGTATTTCTTAAAGACATTGTCTTTATTTGCTTTTGCATGTCTCTTCCTCAAGAACCATGCATTTTCTGCTTATATTTAAAAGTGGGAGAGGCAAGTTAATAAAGGGAAATTGTCATCACTCCTACCACCTTACGCTATTATGTATTCAGAGTATCTCAGTGGGGTCATTTCTAAGGCTATATCTCATCCTTAACAGAAATGTGCACAAGACAGGGAAAGATAGAAAGCACTTTGGTGGGTTAATCATCACAGAAGGCTTCTAGAAAAATATTTTAAATTGTCCCCTTGGTACCCTGGAGATTTTTACATCTTGGGACAAGGATACAGATGAATAAACTTGCTGTATACTTTTCTGCCTTTTCATTTTCCTTGGGAAACAGGTTATTGTGAAAGTAGAGGTGGGTAGGAGAACTTGCAATTTTTTTCCCCCCAGACATTACTTTTAGGAAAAAGGACAAATGGAAGTTGAGAATCTGGGAACAAAATTTTCCCTGCTCACAATGCTCCCTGGAAAGTCTCCACATATTTTTGGGGATTACTGTAACTCAAGTTCTAGACCGTCTTAAATAATTCCAATAGGGAAGAAAAACAGCAAGAAGGAGAGAGATCTTTAAAAAAAAAAAAAAGTGATTTCAGAGGCATTCCTCTACTGAGTCTAAAATACAAGACAGTGGCTAGATATGTACATTGACCAAAATTCTAGAGAGTAGTATCAGGAAAAGCAAAATAACAGTATCAGGAAAAGCAGAACCATGAATGAGCTTACAGGTGTGAAAAGTAGTAAAAAACAAACAAACAAACAAACAAAAAGCAAAAAAAAACCCACAAAAGATTATTTTAGGTCATGTTCATAGCAAGAATAAAAACAAAGACTTTGAGAAAAGATGATATAATGTTAAAAGGATAACAGGGAAAACAATTAACCAAGGTCTCTTTTTTTTCCATTCTTCTCTCAGTTACTGTCTACAAATGGAAAGGGTAAAAAAGTAAAGGTAGAAGGGAACCTAAATGCAAGGGAGGTAAGACATAATTTAGTTAATTTATTTGATTTAATGAGTTCATTTTTATGCCCAGATAAATTGCAATCTGAGATATTTAGAGAGCTTGTAATTGTAACCATCTAACCACAGTTAGCAATCTTAGAAAATAATTTTATGAACAAAAAGTCAGCATAGATTATTAAGAATCTAATTTAATCACAGATCTAGCATTGGCTGTCAAACTAACCTTACATTTAGGAACACATTGCTTAATTTAAGCTCTAGGCTTCATGTCTTTTTCATTAAACGTTGCAGTTGACCCTTGAACAGCGCAGGTTTGAATTGCATGGGTCCACCTATACGTGGAATTTTTTCAATAAATGCCTCTACTGTTTTCAATCTATTGTTGGGAGTTCGCGGATGCAGAGGGCCAACTGTATACATTGATCTGTACTCTTTTATAAAGGGGACGTGAGCATCGTGGATTTGGCATCTGTGAGGGATGGGGTCCTATAACCAATCGCATTCAGATACTGTTGGGACAACTGCAGTAAAGTTTTCGGGGAGTCGAAAGTTATCCAGGGATTTTCGACTGCATGGAGTGGCAGCGCGCCACACCCCTGCATTGTCGAAGAGTCGACTGTGTATTTGAGCAGTTCTCTAATGTTTCTCATTAATATTCTGTACTGTAATTTTAAATATCTACATGGTACTCAATCATGTGAATATACCCTAAGTACTACCCACCAGGGTTCCATTTACACTATTTCACATTTCTGACTTTTAAAAACCATACTGGTGTTATGATCATTTTATGTAAAACTTTGAAAATTATTATTTTTTAAATTTTAGGCCAGATTCCCAGAAGAGGAATAACTTAATCGGATGGCTTTATATTTCAAAGCCTTTTAATAAGTATCACCAAAATTGCCTTCGGGAAGCAGTACCTATTTATATTCTCAACAACAATAAACGAGTGTATATTTCCCAACCCTTATCAATACTAGAAGAACTATTTTGGTAGAAGAACTTTTTTTTAGTGATCTTTTTATCGTAGTAAAATAGATATAACACATAACTTACCATTTAAACCATTTTAAGTGTACAATTTAGAGTCATTAAATACATTCAGAGTTTGCAGCCATCACCACTATCTATTTCTAGAATCTTTTCATCATCTCAAACAGAAATTCTCTACCCATGAACAAAAAACTTAAAAATAATCTTTAAAAATTCTGCCATTCGTTTGCTGTATGTTAGTTATTTCATCCAATCAGCAATATTTTCCCCCTGCTAAGAACTTAGAATTCTTCTATATTAGTCAGACTAGAAAACAACTACCCCCAAATGGTGTGACTTACACAGCAAGTGTTTAGTTCTCACTCAGCTTACATGTTCTAGGCCAGTCAGTGAATCTGTCTGCTTCTTTTAGAGGTTTGGGCTAATGGAGGCCCAGTCCTTTCATTGTTCACCATTTGGAACATGAAGACTTCAGGATTACCAAGTCAAGGCAAGAATGAGCTATAGAGCCTTCACCAGCAATTAAATGCTTCTGTCCAGAAATGACACGTTACTTCCATGACAGCCAGAATAACTTGGTTAGAACTGGTAACAGGTAATACAGCAGAGGGCAGCAAGCATATTCCTACAGTGTTGCCTAAAAGAGAGAAGAGCTGGATATGGGCAAAGGGCAAAGGTCTCTGTATCTTCATTCATATACTTATTGATACAAAACTGGCTTCGTTTAACTATTTGCAAAGGTTTTTTTTTTTTTTCTTTTCGTTAAGGGAGCTCACACAGTGTTTCACTTTATGAAATACAGGAGAAACCTTGGAATAAGAATGAACAAATTAATTTAGAAAAACAGTTATTTGATCTAAGTACAAAGTTGTGTGTTCCAGCATGATATATAAACATCCTGCTGTGGCTAAACATGCTAAATTGCCATCTTTACCCAGTTTTCTTAATAACTTCTAAGTTTTGAAGTAGGTGCTGATGCTTTTCCTTCAGCTTTGGGCCCTCTGGTTGTCATGTGGTTTGTCATGTTACTGTGGATGCCCTACGGAGGACGATGGATGTTGGCGAACACTTCACAAGTTCATTAGCAAGTTTTCATTAAGCACACATTCTTTCTTTTAGCTTTTTCCTACTGACAGGTTGGTTGTTTTCTGTTTTGTTTTGTTTTGTTTGTACCAAAAACCCCCCAGTGTTACCAAAGAGTAAAGTATTTAAATAGATGTAGGTTTGTACAATACAGTAAAGTACAAACAGCTTTAGTAGTGTTCAGACTGCTTTGTATGGTGTATGGCGACTCTACTAAACCTTCATTTTCTTAAACATCTACACTCAACCTATAATTGTCTGTGCTTCCTGTTGACCCTCCTGACTGGTGGCCTGGCAACTTCATGCACCTTGCAGGTTACTGCATGGGCCATTCTAAAGCTGGCTGGTACACCAAATAGCCAGCAAAGTATAGCAGTGTCAACCCTTCTCCTATGACCACTGGAAGGAATAGCGTCCCTATCTGATCATGCTCCGAAGAGCTTTATTTTACCAACTACTGCCCTTCATGCTGTTTTTGATACTATGTGTTGGTTACATTGCCCGGAAAGGTCAGGAAAATGAGATAAGTTATCCTTAGTCATCTTTTAGGTTGTCCGCATGTCAAAGTGAGGACACTGTTCATTGCACATGTATCTTACCCACTACTAGATGAGACCATGGCAGGAGTTGGAAATACAAATAGAGGTCCAGCACACCCATCCCAGCTTATTTAAATTTTTTTCTATGAAATTATAGTAAAATTCCATTTAGAAATGAAAAATCCAGGGGATAATTGTAAACAGAAGGCAGGGGATTGGGGGGGAGGGTGTCAAATACCAGCACAATAGGCATAAAGCAGTCCAGTTCCAGGTTAAAGGGGATGTCTTAGTGAGGGTTCTCCAGAGAAACAGAACCAATAGAAAATACACACACCCCCCCCACCACACACAAACATGTACATATGCATACATATACATACAGTTGTTTATTAATTATAGGAATTAGCCCACATGGTTGTAGAGGCCAAGAAGTCCCATAATCTGCCATCTGCAAGTCTGAGAACCAGGAAAGCTAGTAGTGTAATTCACTCTGAGGCTGTAGGCCTGAGAACCAGGGGAAGGGCCGCTCCTGTAAATCTTAGAGTCTAAAGGCCTGAGAACCAGGAACTCTGATGTCCAAGGTCCAAGGGCAGGTAATGATGGATGTCCCAGCTCTAGGAGACAGAGAGTTCACCCTTTCTTTACCTTTTGTTCTGTTCGTGCCTTCAACAGATTGGACTGGATGATGCCCACCCTCATTGGCGAGGATGGATCTCTTCACTCAGTCTACTGAATCAAATGCTGGTCTCTCCCCAAAGGCCCCTCACAGATACAGTCAGAAACAATGTTTTGCCAGCTCTCTGGGTATCCCTTAGCCCAGTCAAGTTGGCTTATAAAATTAACCATCTCATAGGACTTAAAGTCATACGACAGAGCTCAGTGATCAAAGATGCTGACATGATTTCTTTTCTCTATGTGCCATGGGCTTCTAGGCTCCCCTCCCAGAACACGAAGGGGAGAGTTACTCTTTTCATTCTAGCTCAGCTAGATAACTAAGTCCAAATACTCCACAAATTTCCCTGCAGGCACATCGCCTTCTAGTACCAATCTAGGTATTTATTAATCTTCTTTGGTGGCAAGAAGAAGAAAAAAAAAAAAACGATTCTGGCAATTTAAGCAAAAGGAATCTTGTTCAGAGTGTGTGGGGTGCTAACGGAAGCCTGCAGAACCCGCCTCGGAAGAGAAGCTGAGTCGCCGCCTGCCAGGCAGCAGGTCTCTCTCAACACTCTTGGCTAGACCAGATGCACTTTGTTTCTCCTGCCCGTGCTTTGCTATGTGCAAGAGTCAAGTCCTGGGAAAGAGAGTCTGGCTGGCTGAGTGCAGGGCATGTGCCAGGCCCTTGGCAGTGGCTGGCCTGAGAGGCAGGATTAGCAGAAGGAGCCTCCAGAGATCTCTTTGGATTCCCTGGTGTGAGACAGGGACATGAATTTTACCAAGATTGCACTTCATGGGAAAATGACACCCAGGTAGAAATCGAGGTGCTGTGGGGAAGTGCGAATGAAGGCTGAGCATGAAACAATTATAATGTTCACCACTGAGAGCAGAAAGGGTGATCATTTTAATGGTCTCAAAGCCCATGAATCTATGAGTCTGTTGAGTTGATATTTGCTGACTTAGTTTCCTGTTTTACAATTGTTAGATTGCTTCCTTTCTTTTCCCCCTGCGTCGAGTTGCCTTAGCATATACATCTAAAAAAAAAAAAAATTATCTTCTTTGGGCAAATTACCAGGTCTGGGATTATTGGGTCTAAAGATAAGACATGAATATTCATACTTTCTTCATTTTCTATTTTACTCAAGTGCCCGTGGACTCTGAGAATGCGTCTCTCCAGTCATGGCAGATTGGCTTTCTGGTGAGTAGATAATTGCCCAGGTGAAGGTTGCCCTGTGGGAAACTCACTCTGGGTCACGTCAGGGGCATTCGTGGTGCTGGGAAAAACATACTCTCTAGAGCTCTTGCGATTCCTTCTAGCATACTTTATATCTATTACTATCTGCATAAAATAAACTGCACGGTCACAGCTTAGGTCACTTGAACCACGTGTTAGATGAAAGAGGGCAGCATTTGCCTCAGTGATCTGTGGGCAGTGGGAGTGCCTGCTGATATATATCAGCTTATACGAGGTGATATACCAACTCCCTCTTCTCCACACTCAGGTGTCCCCGGAAGCAGGGGTTGGGGGAGGGGAAGCAGTGACTGCATTATAACCTGGAGAGGGCGCCCCAGCTGGGAAGGGCACTGGCTGTGTGCCTTGACCCACATCTCCTTGAGCCAGGGTCTTCTAACTCTAACTTGAAAAGCTAAGAGTCCCAGATTTCCTCAGAGGTTTTTCATTTCAATGGTGAGAATCAGAAAATCCCTCCCTTGCCCACATCCCCGTTTCCCACCCCTGCTTCACTGGGAACATCCACTTCTCAGCCAGACTGCCAGGCTGGGCTGGCTGGACAGGACAGCAGGGCGTTGCGTTTTATAATTATCCAGATGTCAGTTTATTCCTCTTGACCAGAGTACACCAGATACACCAGGCTGCAAACGCTTTTAGATCAGGGACTGTCTCACCTTAGTATTCCTTGCAGAACTCTCCGTGTGCCTCGCCCACTCCAGGTCTCAGTATTTGAGGACTGAATGTCCTTTGGTGTGTAGAATAGTTCTGGGACCTCTTTGGGGTTGCCGACTCTTCTAAATTCTAAATTACAACGTCTTGGGGCACTGGAGAAGGTGCGCTCTCTTTAGAAACCGGTTGGGGCCCTGGAGGAGTTCTGGAACCTGGGCACAGTGTTCTCAGGGAAAGAAGCAAGGCTGGTGCAGAAGCAGATGGGGTGGGCCCGCGCTCCCTCTGCACGGGCTGTGTGTCAGCCCACGGAGCTCCAGCCACATGGCCTTTTCCAATTCCTCGTACAAGTTCTTCGACAAAGCTTCCTCGGGATATGTTTCTTTGCTCTCCACATCGCACCCACTTCACCTCTACCCCACGAACTCCTCATCCTGCAGCTGTTAGCCCGACTGTCAGTTTCCTCACTGACATCTCAGACTGGGCCCAATTCCCCATGTACAGCTCTTTCCTAGAATTTATCAGCATTTTCTTGTTTTTTTTTTTTTTTTTTAAAGAAACAGGTTTTTATTTGTTCATTTTTTGAAGAAGTACTCTAGTGACATCCTTGGCCTGGGACTCTTTGCCATAGTCTTTCATGACCACACAGCTGCAGCCAAGCAGGGTGCAGGTTTTCCCTCTTTGTCAGTTTTACGGAGGCCTACCCATTCCCCTAGTTTCTTGTTGTCAACAGCTTTAATTAGGCGATTTGGCATTCAGCACAAAGGGACTCCACCCACTTGAGTACACGGGTTCATCACAGTTGGATGCAAGCACACAGTGATGGGCTCGACACTTGAAGGCCTGGCAGTTTCTCGAACTCCACGTGCTAGGCGTCGTGGGTGAGTGAGGTCTGTCCTCCAGCAGTATTAACTACCACTCACCTCCAGCTGCAGCGCCTTCCTCAGCCATGGTGGTGGGTTACAGGTGGAGCTGAGTCACAAGTGCACCTGAGCCTCTGCTGCTGTACAATTCCGCAGCAGGGAAAGGCCAGACTTTTCTTTTAATGTTTATTTTTGTAATTATTTGGTATGTTCTTTCTCTCTGACTGGATACTATTACTTAATGAGGACATGAATTGTGCTGTATGTGTGTGTGTGTGTGAGAGAGAGAGAGAGAGAGAGAGAGAGAGAGATTGTATTGATATTTACTACAGGAATTGTCTCATGGAATTATGGAGGCCAAGAAGTCCTATAATCAGGTGCAAGCTGGAGACCCAGGAAAGCCCATGGTGTAAGTGCCAGTCCAAGTCTGAAGGGCCGGAGAACGAGGAACACCAATGCCCAAGAGCAGGAGAAGATGGATCTCCTGGCTCAAGAAGTGAGGAAATTCGTCCTTCCTCTGCCTTTTTGCTCTATTCAGGCCCTCAATGGATTGCATGATGCCTACTTACAATGGTGAGGACGATCATTATTCAGTCTACTGATTCATATGCTAATTTCTGCCAGAAACACCCTGACAGACAAAGCCAGAAATAATGTTTTACCAGCTCTTTGGGCATCCCTTAGCCCATCAAGTTGACACATAAAATTAACCATGTAGAGATTCTGACTTGACTCAGTAGAGTTTATCCAGTGTACTGCCTCCAGCATAGGATTTCTCAAAGTGCAGCACTCAGATTGCTAGTTCAGGAACTCTGAATAAGTGTTCTATGAAGAAAAAGAATCATTTAAAAAATAAAGATGTAATGAAAATGTCACACATTTGCACAGTTACTATTCTGTGATCCTTTTAGGAAAGTTGCACTATAAACTGCTAATAATGGTTATATATGGGGAGGGGGGTCTTTATTATACTTTGTTTCTTTTATCGTGGTAAAATACACATGACATAAAAATTACCATTTTACCCATTTTTAGGTGTACAGTTTAGTGGTATTTAGTATATCTACATTGTTGTGTAGCTATTACCATTATATTTTATAGATTACTAGTTCATGTACTCATTATGCAGCATCCTCATACCTTGGTGAATTAACCCCACCTCCAGCACAAAGAGTGGCCTCTGAGTGGCCCACACTGCTTGGCATTACCCCCACCTTTGCCTTGGTGATCAGTTGAGAGACAGGCCTCCAGGTCTAAGTGAGTTAGGGAATGGCAGTCTCCTAAACTGGTTTAATGCCCGGATTGAAGTAGTTGTGATAGGGGAGCATCTTTTTAGCTCAGGAGGACATATTGTTTATTGGTAAGTCTGGAAGTGCTGAAGCCCCTGGGTTCTCATGAAGGAAGTTTTCTGGAGGCTGAAGTCAATAGCAAAAAGAGGGACAGAGCTGAGAGAATCACAGAGAACTAAAGCTGGAGTGGTGATAAGCCTTCAGAAGGCTGCCCTGCCTCTCCAAGAAGTTTTCAGTGATACAGTCCAGTAACTTTTTGTTTAAATTATTTTGGCATTTTCCCTCCTCCATACTTGTCAAAGCAGCCTAATACAGTTTGGAAGACAAATATTTGTGTTTTTTTTTTTTTTTTCTCATGGTATCATTTATATTTTGCCATACTTATAATCGGTACACCTCACTCATAAATAGGTGTCAGCCTGCAGCAGAGACTGTTAGGTTCCTGCTCAAAATCTATCATCCTTTCTCTTTGTAAGAAAAGTTAGGTTTCTCTTTTGAGTATCTGCCTAGGGACCAGAGTTGCTGACTCCTGTGTTAACCCCATGTTTAACACTTTGAGGACGTTTCAGCAATTCCTCCTTCTGTGGAAAGGCTTAGGTTTTTGCCCAGAGGAGTGAATGCCTATCAATGTTTGGCTGTTTTGCCAGGCCCTTACTGTTTACATCCATCCCTTCTGTTGAGTGTTTTCTCTCTTTACTTGCCTCTTTTATTCTCTTTAGACTTCAGTCCCCTGCTGATTTTAGTAGGGACTGAAGCTTTCAACGCTAAAAGTTGTTTGTAAAATATTTTAAGCTCTGAAGGACTGACATTAAAGTTATAATGTTTATCTGTTTATCTTTGGGTTAGGCACTCCCTGTGTTTTGTAACAAAAGAGCTGATTGAGTAGGAGGCTTATTTAACTTGGTCCTGAGGGTTTTACTCCTCCAACGTGCTGTCCAAACATTCTTAATTATCCAGCTCCAGTGTGAACGTTTTAAAGAATCACTTTGAAGTTTCTTGGTGATACTAACATCATTAGTAAACATGTATGTAAACTGTTGTGAGCTTGTAAATAAAAATGTATAGTTACTAGTGTGTACCTGGCACATAATAATTGCATAATAGTTAGCTGTCATTATGAAAACTTTAACAATTATTTCTTTTAGGTGTACATGCCCATAATTTAAACAGGCTTAACTTTTTTAGGGGACACATTTGAGTTGCTTCAGAACATGGAATAGTTTACTTTTCCAGGTGCATTGACATTCTCTTTGATCGTTATTCTCACCTGGTGAAAACCACACGTAACGTGGCATGTTTTCCGGGTTATTTTTAGAACAAAGATCATCTCTACCTACTCAAGCAAATGCAATCTGCTGAATGCAACAGAAACGACTCTTCAGTGGTTTAGCCACCCTCTCCTTCCCACCAAGTCATGCATTGTGCACACGCAGAAGAATGTCATAGATGCTGCCTGGTTCCGAAGAAACGCCCCCTGCTTTTGTAAGCATTTCAGTCTAAAGCGGAGATTTAACACACATTTTACTTTAAGGGAACGTGAACAAGGAAAGAGAGCCCTGCGTGCGAGTCCATTCACAGCTCTGGGTCCGTCCCAGGGTAAATGAGATGAGTCAGTCATTTCCCCTAACTTGAGTTTTGTCGCCCGGCAGCGGGATTAGAAGCTGCTCTTAAGATGTCCCTTCCTTGTCCCTGCCGAGGGGAGCCAACAGCGAGTCACCCAAAGGGGAGCCTAAAAAATGGGGAGGTGCACGCGCCCCAGGGGTGTACGAGAGACGCGGGACGAAACTCTAGAGCGAGGGATCCTCGGAAGGAAGAGGAGGGGCAAGGGCGCGTGGGGAAGAAAAGGAAGAGGCGTCCGGGGAAAGGAAGGGAAGGGAGGGTGGGGAGGAAGAAGGAAGGCGGAGGAAAAAGAAGGGGGCGAGCGGCGGAACGCTGGGCGGGCCGGGCCGGGGAGGTGCCCTGGGCGGAGCGGCCTCGAGCTTTGGGGAGGGTCTGCAGCGCGGGGGCCGGCGGGGCGGGGCCGCGGACACTAGATCTTCAGCGCAGCTGCGGGGAGTGGGGCTCCTCTGTGCGGCTAGACCCGGCTCCGAAGGACATGTCCGTGCCGCGCTCAGCGCGCGCCCCGGGCTGCTAGCTCCCCCGGGCCTTCCTGTTCGCGCGGCCCCGCACCTGGCCGCGGCCCCGCAGCCGGGCTCGGGCTCCAGCGTGCGGCGGGCGGGTGGCCGTGCGCGCGGGCCGCCGCAGTCATGGGGCTGCAGCCCCTGGAGTTCAGCGACTGCTACCTCGACAGCCCGTGGTTCAGGGAGAGGATCCGCGCCCACGAAGCGGAGCTCGAGAAGACCAACAAGTTCATCAAAGAGCTCATCAAGGACGGGAAGAACCTCATTGCGGCGACCAAGAGTAAGCCGGGACCTGGGCGCGGGCGTGCTTCGGCGCGGCAGGGCGGGGAGGAGCCTCTCCTGGACAGAGACCGACTGTCCCGTGCCCGGGGCCAGCAGCCGGAGGAACAGCCTCGAGGTTCATTCGGGACCTTGGAGGCCCAGGTTCAGCCCTCCCCGGCCCCCAGACAGGCGGTCGCGAATCCCCTTTCCCGCTCCCACCCCTTTGCGGCCAGGAGCGGTGCAAGGGGGCGCTGCCCGCGGGTCGGACAACCCCAGCCGGGTCCCCTCGGTGCCGGCATTCCCCGCTGGACCGCCCAAGGGCAGGTTTTATTACACTCTGAAGCTTCTCATAGCCCCGTACCAAGCAGAAACATTAGTTTTACTAGTTTTGTCTCGTGACCTCTCAAAACTTCCCTGGGAATTCTTTGAAAACGTGGGTGTTGAATCCTCGCAAACAGTCTTGTCCCGGATCCTTCACTGAGCTAAACCAGAAAGTCCACCTGGCTTTGTGCTGCTTTCTGCACATTCCTTCCCTTCTCCCGCGGGGGGAGGGGGTCAAACATCGGGGCTTTTAAGGGTAGCAGAGGGCCTGCCCTCTGGCCCAAGGGAGCGCAGCAGCCAGCAGATACAGAATTACGCCCCGTTCTTTATCTTTTGAAAAACTCGGAAGTGAAGTGGCTACAGCAGAAATTGTGTGTGTGTATGTAGGTATCAGGAGAATCTAGGAGGGAGGTGGACAGAATTCGCTCGGGAACACTTGAGTTGGTGTTAATGGGGAGGCGTTAGCTCTACTGAGAAGCTGGGCAGCCTGATCACACCTGTAATCCATAGCCTATTTTGAAGATGCCTCAAGTGCCCCGTGTTCCCTCTTAAACCCAAAAAACCTGCCCATGCAGCAGACAGGGGCTGGGACAGTATCCAGCCTCCCAAGTCTGTGTTGTTAGGGTCTTTATTTTTTCCCTAGTTTATCAATTCAGTAATTCCTAGCTTTGTGAGTTTTCCCCTTGTACACTTGTTTGTAGACATCACCTCTGGGAAAAATACTCCAGGTCACCTCATCCCCCACCCCCTGCACTTTGCATTAAGAAACATTAAACTTACTGAATAAACTGTCTCAAGTACTCAGCACAGTGGCTGGAACAGTAAATATTCACTTAGTGAATGAGTCGAAATCATGTTTTAATGAGAAGAATTTGGTGAGCCATCCTTGTAATTTTGGAAGCACGCCACTCACCTTCTCTGGACGATGTCCAAGATTCCTGTTGGCTCTAAGACCTCTTTGGTGTTACAAAAAGAGGATTAGGAATTATTGTTTGGGGCATGCGACTACTGGGCTTATTTTGTTGGTGTCTCTCCAGTGCCTTGGCATTGGGCATGTGTTGGGTGGGAAGTAGGGAGGGGCTGTAAATATGTAGGTGTGAGGATGGAAAGGAGGATGTGAGAAGAGCAAGGCATGTGGGTATGTGTGTAGTGATCTTGAAGGAGAGGACTCCTATAGCTTGGTGTTAACCAGCATCACTGGCTGGGGGTTGGGGGGTTATCCTCTCTTACTGGCCGTAGCAGCTCCCTCTAGAGCTAGGTAGCTGAGGAGAGAGGCTTTGGTGTGGAGTGAGACAGATGGCAAAGCCAGTTTGGCCACTGGTAGAAAGCTATTTACGTGACTGAATATTAGCTCTTCTGCCAAACAGGACACATGCCTGGTGTTCCAGCAGCAGCTAGAGCATCTGGGGGGCCAGCTGTCAGCTTCCTCTCCAAAATGTAGACTGTCTTGAATTTATAAATTGGTATCTTATTCCTTTACCATAAGAAATACAATTTATAATCATGCTTAAAAGAGCAACCAGAAAGTGTCTTTTTTTTCTCATTATGTTTAATTAAACTTCCCCCAGAATACAACAATAGCACAGCTTTAGTTTACATACTTTTGATAAGTTAGACACTTTGTTCATCTTGCTCCATAAATTTTACACCTAGTTCCTATTAAAGATTAAGTCAAGACGTTTAATTTGCCTTCACTGTTAAGGCCTGGCTACATGACAACTGGGCAGGTCACTTCTTTCTTTTGTGTCCAGTTTCTCTTGTCCTACTTCTAAGGCATTAGTAAGATTCTGTAGTGTTTGGAAATTGATTGATTAGGTCATTTGAAATTGCAGTCTAGGTCAATAGTTTGCCTAACTAGTTGAGCCTTCCTGTTACATCTGAAAGTCAAATCCAGGAAGGACATGAGGCGGAGGGAGAAGCTGCAGCAATAATAACACTCAGCTGGGACAGACTACTAGCATTTTCAGGTGCTTTACATTGTCTTACAAAAATGGCATTTTGTGTACTTTCAGAATTGTGTTTGAGTATAGAAATATTTTTAATTGCCCTGTAAGATGCCTCCTGCATGAGCTAAATACTAGTTGGACTTATGTAATTTTGATGTCTTGATGCTTTGAATGTTCCATAAATACTTAAAAGTTGGGGGCAGTTCTGTAGGACCTGAAGACTCACTGCCAAGTTCAGTCAGAAAATACTTAGCATCTATACTTTGTTTAATATTGGTATTGCGATTTAAAAGAGGTGATAAGATAGAGGCACTTATCCTTGAGTTTACTGTTGTCAAGTTGAATAAAGTTCATTCTAGGGAACATGCATTGTGTTGAATTCTTGAAGATACAGAGGATGCACAGACACATACATTAAAAGGTTAACAGTTCAGTAAGAATTCTTACTTTGCCAGAAACAAAAGTTGCTTGTACGTTTGAATAGAGAAGGTTTGCGGGAGTTCGGGAATTCGTGTTTTAAGTAAGGAATAGATCCTTGTCCAATTGAATGGCTCAGAAGAAACAAGAACACCACAATGTTTGAAGATGATGAGGAGACCAGTTTGGCTGGAATGGAGATTTCATTTCAGGGAGTAGAATGGAATGAGCAGGAAGGTCAGTGTCAGATTATGGAGGACCATAGAAGCACGGTTGGGAATGAGGACTTTATCCCATGGAGAATTGCTGAAGGTTTTTGAGCAGAAGCCAGATATGGGCAAGAGATGGTTGAGAGATGGTATTTGACATGTGTGCAGGGTGGAGATAGCAGTGGGGGTAGGAAGGAACTCTAGAGACAAGAGTCTAGGATCATTGACTTATGTGTTAGATTGGGAGATGATTCACTCAATTCAATGGAGTCTTTGTTTAAATGCCTTTTTTAGTCCTTTTTTCTTCTTCTTTTTTTTTTTACTCCTTTCCTTCCTTAGAATAACCAGTGTCCTTTTTCAGTACAGTTTAAACTTTCTTAAGCATTTCATGTGATGTCTGTAGTTTCAAATGCTAAGAATCTGTAGAAATGTGTACCATATTTGTTGAACAACAAGCCATATATGCTTCTCATAAATATTATGTTAGGAGTTATTTAGAGAATATATTCTGTGCTAGAGGGAAATACATATTTTTAAAACAAATAGCCCTTGCAGCTATTAATAGTCCTTACATAGCTCTATAAAACTTCTTTAGTAAACTCAGATTGTCTAGCTCTGTGTGTGTGGAGAGAGAGAGGGAGGGAGAGAGAGAAGGGGAAAGAGAGAAAGAGAGAGAACAAACACAAGAACACAGAGCTGGAGGGACTCTCATAAGTGAGCCTGCTCTTATCACTGACATGGAGAAGAATGTCAGTGGCAGCCAATACTAGAATCCATCTTCCAAGTGTTGGTTTTAGTGCTTTTAAGCTTTGCTATTTTAATGATTTTGCTTTGTTTTATTCAGGACAACATAAAAGTTCTCTTTTGCTGTCTTTGTATTTATTATTTCAGAGAAATGGTTTATATGGTAATTCTTTTTGGAGAAATTTCTCAAGTTCTATTGTATTGAAACACAGAGATCTGGAAGACTTCAAAGAATTTGCTTTGTAAACACCAGCCTTACTTTCCTTATTTGTAAAATGGAACAGCTGTGGTAGAAAGCCTTTAGGATTGAATAAAATGATGTGAAAGTGTTTTGAAAACAAATGTAAAATGGTTGTGTAGATTCTGTTGTTTGCTCAGCTCATATTCTTTTTCTGAAAATCCGAATTTGTCCAGGGGTCTGCACCCTTTCCCAAGTGACTCAGGGAAAGGTGGTTCTGGATGATTCTGTTCAGTGTAACTCAGTGGTTCTCAGTCCCAACTGACCTTTAGAATCACGTGAGAAGCTGCAAAAAAGATGTGCAGTCAGGGCTGAGAGTCACTGAACTCTTAACTCGCTTCTGGTAAACCTGTTTTCTGGGTTGGTAACTAGTTTAAGAATGAGGATGTAGTTCATTTCTGGCCAGTGAGATGTGGTAGGAAGTCTGCTGAACCAAAGGACGGACTGGAGCAGAAGGGTAACTGAGTCTGGGTTTGAATGCCATTGTGGGAGCCACCGAGTTCTTTGCCTGAAGCCCACCACTGGACAGCTTGTTAAATGACAAGCCAGTTTCAGTTGTGTTTTCTGCTACTTAGGACCCTAATTTTGGAGTGATGTAATTGCAAATTTTGTGCTGTTGTTCCTATTAAGTGGAATTTAGAGAGGTATGAAAATAAAATGCTGTTTGAAAAATTAATAAATTACAAATATCAATTTTTCATTGAATGGAAAAATACACATATTTTTGCTCCAAAGAAATCACATGGACACCCTCCCCAAACACAAACACAGACACAATTAAGGGAATTGCCTGGGATAAACCTTACACTCTCACTTAGGGTTTTACCTCAGAGGGCTGATCTGTAATATGATTGTAGACGTGCTGTAAAAGAGACTTGAGCCAGGATGTGAACCCAAACAGGCTTTAAGAGCTTTAGGCACTACAAGTGGTCCCTGACTCCATTCAGAGTACAGAGTAGTTAGTTCCCATTTAGAGTCCTCCAGCAGGGGAGCCCGATTTAGAATGTTTTGTTGGTCAGTTGTCTGATAGTCTCCTGTCTTTTTGACAGATTGCCTTTTTCTCTGTTCTCCCATCTGTTTGGCTCCCTTCGAAGACCTCTTTTCTGCTTTTTTTTTTTTTTTTTTTTTTTTTTTTGTGTTTTAGGGGGAACTAGGGAGCATAGTCGATTTTGGAAGAGCAGAAGGGTATTTTGATTTTTTAATTTTTAAAATAGCTGATAAGACAGCGTGGTATAGACGATTAAGATCAAAGGCTGAGATGTTTGTGTCCATATTCTAGCTCAATCACTCACGAACAGTGGAACTGTGGTCTGTGGCCAAGTTGGGCAGCTTTTCTGTATCGATGTTGTCTTTTGTAAAATGGAGATGATAATGCTCTCTCCTATATAGGGTTACTAGTTAGAGTAAATGAGTTAATACATGTAAAATGTTTAAAATATGCACTCAAATGTTAGCCATTGTGATGTATTATATAAATTGCAGGGATATGTTTTAATATCAAGGCCACTTTCTTGCCTGAAAAATAGCTGCTCTGGTCCAGAGGCTAGTGTCTGACCATTTAGTGCTCATCCCCTGCAAGAGTATATTTGTCCAAATCATCATTACCAGTGACCAAGAAGATAGACAAATTTGCAATACTCTGGAAAGGTTTCCAAGGTTTGGATGTAGTTTGGGATGCTGGAAAATCTTGAAGGTAAGTTGATAAAGCTAAGTGGCATCTTGGGAAAATTTTTCCAGACGTTGTTTCTGATTCACAAAGATGTGAAGATGAAATAGAAGGTGTCACTCAGGCTGTTGTCAATGCAGCAAGCTGTCTGCAGCTGAGGCTCCTGCAGTCAGCAGCAGGCCTCACCCAGGGGATGATAAAGAAGAGAGGAGATGACCCAGAGAGCTCTGCTTATGGTACCGAGATGACACCATCAGTAACTGGAACCTTCGGATGCTTAAAACTTACAATGACACTTTTCGAGGATATTAATTTTAGTATTTAACGTGCAGAAAACTTTAACGACTCAATGGCCTGTGCTTGTATTTGCTGTGGGAAATTCACAGGAAAAGAAGGCAGCCAGAGGCACCTCTAAGGAGGGTGGATGTTCTTAAGAGATGTTAGGTAATTCTGCTCTCTCCAAAGGAATCTTTAAGTCCCGAGGACAAATTCCTAAAGAAGTTCCTTTGAAACCAGTGTCTGGTAGCCATTTATCACCTTATATGTTTTTGTTTGTTTGTTTGTTTGTTTTTTTCTTTTTCTGTTGCTTTTTGCATCTTAAGAGAGGCAAGAATTATGAAAATATAAAAATATTGTAGTCTACAAGTTACCATAAATCATACTTTAAGTGATTGCTGACTGTGTGTGGCAGTGAATGGGCAGTTTACATTTGACCACTGTTAAGATATAGTGTCTTTTGTTGCCTTTTTTTTTTTTTTTTTTTAAGTTTGATGTTAGAAAGGTAGCTACGAAAACATTTTTGGGATTCCTTTTTTGTCTTCATTGCCTTTGACTTTCTACATCTTGTTTAAAGCAAACTTTTATTTCAGGGTTTGTAGAAGGGTGTTTAGAAATTTATAGATTATCGTTCTGATTAAGGATGTCTTGGATGTTTTACTAGGTTTATTTATAGTGTAGTTCCATTCCAGAGAGAGATAGGTGATTATAAACTACATTTTGAAAAATGTTTTGTTATTTAAGATGTATGTAATTTAAATAACATAATAATAGTAGTTAACTTCTATTAAGCATTTACTATTTGCTTTAAGTTGTGCTCAATTCAGGGCAAACATTATATAGTGTGAAGGTTTACTCAATGAGGTATGCTGTTATTTACCCCACTTTGCAGATTCGGATACTGAATTTAGAGTGGTTAATAGCTTATCCAGATCACTCCATTGGTCAGTGGTGGAGCTGGGATGTGAACCCACATTTGTCTGACTCCAGAACCCTTAACCACAATAATAAGCTGTTTCCATCAAGGGATGTAACTGTGGTCTTCTGTTAGGGGAAGTTATGATAAATCTTGGTTATCTGGAATGTGTGTACATTTCATGATCTAGTTAGATTACTCTTATTAGCGCAGCACAGTGACCATGATTTAACATATAAAATTTTAAAGTCTAATTATTGTAAATAGAAGTGATTGCTAATTTGTATAAGTATAGACACTGGGTTGATTTAAGGCGGCTTACTAGATACAGACCTCCACTCGAAAAAAAATATTTCCTTCATCTGAGTCTCTTTCTGTCTCATGTCCACCTCTCCCCTTATACCCTCCCTCCCTCCCTATTCCTCGTCTCGCCCTTTAACAAATTTTAATTTTGTTCTCATATTTTAGGCCATTTTTTCCTTTAAAAGTTTGGGAGATTTTAGAAATATAAAATGATATAAAGAATCTCATAATGAACATCTCTGTGTTTGCCTCTCAATTTAAGAAATGAGAGCTTTCTGTCTGCCTTTCCCTACAGCAACCAGTCCTTCTCCCCAAGAGGCAGCAACGGTCTCAAATCTGGTGTTCTTATTGGCAGGCATTTTAATTCATCTGCATGCATTCCTAAATAAGAGTATGTGTGACATGTTTTGAGACTTTATATAATGGTTTTATACTATATGTGTTCTGCGGCTTCCTTTTTCCCTTCAACATCATATTTGTGAGAGTGCTTTTATGGAAACCTTTTTTTTTTTTTTCTGTAAGTGGCATCTAAAATGTATTTAATTGATGTTATATAAATAACAAATGATGATGTGCCCTATATCCATGCATTTTTTTATTGAGAAACAATATAGAGAATTTATTTGGTATGAGAGCCTTATTGTAATTAATTTTATAAATTTAAAACACTAGCTTTGACAACAACCTGTAAATAATGAAGCTATGAGTTTTGAAGACATTTAATATGATTTCTTTTTGATATGTTAACAGCTTACTGTGGATCATCAGAGCAAGTGAGTTTAAATTTGAGGACTGTAAGATATGACTTGTCTGACTCACAAAGAAATCTTAAAAACCTATTTGTTTTATTCAAACTAGACTGACAGTATGAGTAGGTAGAAAAAAACACATTTGTATTCATAATCACAATGTATATTAAGCCCTCTGGTAACTGTCAGTCTAGTTAGGTCAGATTAATGTGATTTTCAGGCAAGGAAATGGTTGCTCTTTTTTGATAGGCCTCAAAGCAAGCAGGAACCACAGCCTGCTTTACTTAATTATTCTAATATAGGATCATAATTTATGGACTTGCCAAGAGGATGCTTTTGTAATGAGGAAGCCTTAACTTCCTCTTTAAACAAACAAACACACACACACTGAAAAACCCCTGACACTTTGCATTCTAAGGGCAGGCATCTCTTGATGGGATTGACTGGGATCACACCTGTATTGCTGCCACTGCTAGGCCTGCCTCCCTGGTTGAACTAGAATTTCCTCTCTGTGTTTCCTCAGGAAGATGTTAATCCTTTGCCACTTAATATTTCAACAGTGTGATTTCTCCTTCCCTGTTGACTTGTTCACCCACAGGCACTGCCTGCCTTTGGGTGCCAGTGCAAACTGTCTACCACCTTCTGGTATTGTCGTGCTGGAGTGTGTGGCTAGGGGAAATCAGTTTGGCCAGGCTAATGGCACCTCAGGTCTGAATATAGGATGTTTTATACTCAAAAAGAAAAAAAAAAAAATAAAGAATGCTTTTCTCTCTCACTATAAAGTTGACTCCACTACTTGTTAGTCAGTGTGACTTTGCACAAGTTAAACTCTCAGTGCCTAACTTTCTGTTTTTGTTGTTTTTTAGTTTTTTTTAGTAAGATGGGCGATAGTAACATACCTCGGGAGGCAGGGTTATTTATTCCTCATGTTGCATATTAAAAGATATGACCACGTAGGAGGAGGAGCTGCTGCTGCATCTCTCCCTCCTCCTATTATTGTTGTTAAAAGCTGTTACTGACTTCCTTTGGTCATCCTTGAGCACTGTTGTGGCTTTACCAGGAGTGACAGTAGAAGAGTCTGTGAACACGCCTTCTTTCTCTCTCTCAAGGTTACAATTTATAGTAAGGCCTCATTTATGAATGGGAGAAGCCACCTGTAATAGTGTTGAGATCTAGCATCTTACTGAAGATCTTCACTTGAGAACCTCGGGGACAAAGCCAAAAATGTACATGGGAGTGGAGTGTCACTGACATGCCATTACTTTTATTTGAGAATCTGGCAGAATGTACTTCTGTCACTCTGACCGATAATTTTGTTTTTCTTTTGTGAAATGCAGGTCAAAGGCAGCACAGCAAAGATCAAGGTCTTTGAAGGCAGATTTACTTACTGTGCGACCTTGGGCAACTTGCTTAATTTCTCTGTGCCTTGATTGCCTCTTTAAAATGTGGATACTAATTTTATCTCCCTAAATGTTGCTAAGAGTAAATTAGTTAATTATTTTTAAAGCATTTGGAAAACTCCCTGAACCATAGAGAACCCTGATGTGTTGGCTAAGTGCAGAAAACATTAAAAAAGTATGTTCAGTCATCACTATAATGTCATTTATGACAGTGAGGGAGACATATTATCATAGGTCGTTGAATGTCACCTATTGTGGCCTAGTTGCTAGAATTTTTTTTTTTAATTATTTGTTCCAAGTATGCAGCACATTGGTTAGGCATTTATTTAGTTTATGAAACAGTCCCCCTGATTACTTTCTCTCCTGGCTGCTCTACACACAGCCATTACGCTACTGCTGACTGCGTTCCCTGTGCTGTACTACCCATCCCTGTGACCATCTGTCAAATGCCAGTTTGTACTTAACTCTTCACCCCTTTCTCCGAGCCCGGCCAGCCCCCTTCCTCTTTCTATTTGCGAGTCTGTTTTTGATTAGTTTGGTTTTTTTTCGCTTAGATTCTGGACAATCAGTGAAATCACATGGCATTTATCTTTTTCTGTTTGACATTTCACTCAGCATAATAACGTCTAGTTCCACCCATGTTGTTGAGAATGATAGAATTTAATTTTTTTAAATGGCTGAGTAATATTCCATTGTATATATGAATTATAACTTATTTATCCAGTCGTCTGTCGATGGGCATTTATGTTACTTTCATATCTTGGCTATCGTAAATAAAGCTGCCATGAACATAGGGGTGCATAGATCTTTATGAGTTTTAATAGTGAAAAGCGACCCTGTATATCTGTACAGAAATTCAAGTTCTAGTAGGGGAGGCAGAAGATGAATTAGACAAGCAGTCAAGCAGTGTCATTCACATTCTTGAGTAAGAGTGGATGCTTGGCCATGGTTAACAAGACTAACTAAATGAAGGAGTCAAAGAAGACTTCAAAAGAGTAGTAATGTCTACGCTGAAATGAAAGGGAAGACTAGAGGTGTTCCCTGCTGAGGGCAGGGAAGAAGAATTCTCCAAGCACAGGGAAATGCTTCCTGGAGCCTCGGAGTCACAGAGAGTGTGCACTCCAGCTGGAAGAACAGCTCAGCTCAGGTGGGCCGGGGCAGGGAGCGGAGTGGGGAGTTGGTGTGGGGAAGGGTTGGGAAGGGCCTGGGGGAGCAGGTTAAGGACTCCAGACTTCAGAGGACAGTAGGAGGCGACTGAAACATCTGGAGCAGGGGATGGGTATCATCTGAATTGCATTTTAGAAAGGTTCTCAGGCCGTGGCTGACAGAATGAATTTGAGGAACAGAGAACTGGAGGTCAGTTGCCTGCCCCAGACTTTGCTAGCAGGAGAGGCAGGTTCTCAAGGAGTCAGGATTTAGAGGCTGCAGGCTTCGGTGGGCGATTGGGTTTGGGGGCAGAGGGAGGAGGTCCCTCTGTTGACTGAGGGAGTCCAGCCAGAGGAACAGGTTTTGTGGGAGAAAGGATATGTGTTTGGTTTTGACAGTGTTGAGGCTGAGGTGCTTCTGAGATATCCAATAGGCATATTCAGTAATTTTTTTATGAGTGTGTATTTCGGGACTAGGGAATAGAGTTAGAGATTTGAGAAAGGGCTGGGGACACGGCATATAATAAGAGGTGACACCATGCAACTGGATAGCAAACCTGTCTGGGGAGAGAACGTAGGGGAAGGAGGCAGGGTGGCTCAGGGCAAATCCTGAGGCACACCGGCTTTGAAGGAGTGGCTGGAAGAAGAGCTTGAGAAGGAGATTTGAGGGTAATCGCCATTGACAGAGACGGACAACTGGGAGGGGGTCGTGCACGCCGAGGAGAAGGAACATTTCAGAAAGTAGGAGCGAGTGGACAAGGTCATGCTACAGCAGTGTCACGCATGAAGAGTCCAGGTGACATCGCATTCGCAGGAACGTACCCGTGGTGATAGCGTGTGGGACAGCAGGGATGGCAGCCCAGTGGCAGAGGGGCGAGAAGACGGTGCAAGGAAGAGACAAGAGCTTGTGGTACAGAAAGCTCTCCCAAGTCACTGCACAAGTTGGTGAACGTGTCTACAGAGAGGAGAGTGACAATTAGGGAATAGTCCAGAGTCCAGAGTGGTTCTGAATACAGAAGATGGGATTCAGATTCCAGGGGCAGGGGGAAACACCTTTCATCTACTTAAATAACAAGGGACGGAAATGACGGCGCACACCCAGGAAAGTGTGTAGACTTGTTTCAGGACCTTGAGTAAATTGTGAACCATGTGTTTTAGTGGCAAGATAGTTCTCAGTAATTAATTCTGTTTTAATTCTTCCCCAAACGGTCTTTTCCTGGTTAATAACTAATGTGACTTGTAAGAGTGTCTTGTAGTTGGTTTGACTTGGATGAGATGGGATAGAGGTGCTAAACTATATTAACAAGAAGAAATAATGGGCAGAAGGGGAGTAAAAATAGGAGTAAAATGCTTGGATAATGGTTAGCCTCAAAACACTAAAAAATACCGCTATTTCAAACTTTATTCTTCTGGCACTTAAAGTCGAATATTTTATTGAAGTACTCCTTAATTTTTTTTTTTTTTAAGTGTTAAATGGAAACACTTTTTCACTGGGAGACACTGCTGAGTTTTGCATTTTCTCTCAGTGAAATGGTGCTGGGTCTCTGGATGTTCGAGATTCAGAAAGAGACCTAATGGACCTGAAACTTTTCTACAGAGTAGAAAATGCTTCTGGCAACATCTGGGAAGATTAGGATATCTGCCTTTTTGTCTGAAAAGAGGAATAGTACCTAGGAATCTTTTGAGTTAAAAATGTAGCAGTTACCTATGATCTAAAAGTACGTTTTCTCTCCCTTTCAGCTAACTGTTTAGGTTCTAACTAGTTTAAGAAACAGTTCCTAGAAGAAGGAAATGATTAAGAAAAATGACTGTATAGCAGTCATGTAATGGCTGTGCGTAGAGCCAGAGGGAAGATGGAGTAATCAGGGGGATCGTGTCACAAAGTGTATGTCTAACCAGTGTACTTTATACTTGAAACTGCTAATAAGAATAAAAAAAATAATAAAAAGACAGCCCTTCTCTTCCCTTTCTTTCTGGATGTTCTGACAGGAGGCACACAACATGCTTTCAAGGAAGTGAAGTGTGGGATCTTCCAGGTTCTTCAGACGGATTCTAGGACTTAGTGGAGAAGTTCATTGCTCATGTCCCTGGAGCTAGAGTTGGTGGCCTGTTTTTGTGGAAAGCATTGCATATAGTTTAGAACCTGAAGTCCTTTTTTTCTTGGTAGGTCAAATTTCTGGCATAAAGCATACTGCATATCCTCATTCATTTCCTTCAGTCGCGAGTGGGAGAAACCCAGCCAAAACTAATTGAAGCAAAAGGGAATTTCTAGCTCCTATGTGTGAAGTCTCAGGAGGGGCGCTTGCTTTACATACAGCTGCACCCAAGGGTTCCAACAGTGTCATTAGATCCTTTTCTGCATCTCTAGCATTTCCTTCAATTGGTTTGATTCTCAGATTGGCAATTTTTCCGTGATGACAGTAGTGTAAGTTTTATGTCTTTCTTACTGTTGTCAGAATTCCAGAGAAGAGTGACTCCTTCTCCTTAGAGTGGTGGTTCTCGAATAGATGATTTTGCACCCACCCCTGCCTCCCCCGACCCTGGGAGACGTTTTTGTTGTCATAATTGGGCGGTGCTACTGGTGTCTGTTGGTCAGAGGCCAGAGCTGCTTAGCATCCTACAACACTTAGGAAGCCTCCCTGCAAAAGAACATGAGCCCACGCAAAGGGCTAATTGTGCCGAAGTTGAGAAACCCTGCTTTTAGAGATAGGGAGACCATGCCATGTAAACCCGTCAGTCCTGGGTCCCTTGGGCAGCCACCACCAATCACTGAGATGTGGCAGATGGTATGCTTTGGCCAGCCTGATCATGTGCCAGCCACTGGGATGAAGAAGCAGGCAGCCCATGATTGTCGGCTTCAACAGAATGTTAAGGCTCACAACAGATATGTAGACCATAGTAAAAAGCTGACGTCTGCTATGCAAGAGAACTGCATTTTCGAGAAGGACTTTGCTAGACCTGTTGTGATCTGGGCCTAGGGGCTTAGTGTGGCCAATAAGGACTATGTGAAGATAGCGAGTCAAAATAAATATGCCTTCTATTTTTTTCTATTTCTCGGTTGATTAATTTTAACCAACATAGAGAGGAGTAGGAGAAATGGTGAGGGCGAAAAGGAAGATTGTGGTCTGCATAACCTGCCCGGACCCAGGGAGCTGAATACAGCAAGGTGGTTGGTGTGTGCCTTATGATGTATTACCTCTGAAGTACGGATTGACACTTTTTTAATCATTGTGGAAAAAGCTTAGATTAAAATAGTTAATATTTATGACATTTTAACTTGTTATAGGCCAACATCGTATTTAAAAAAATCAAATTAAAAAATTTCTGACACTGACAGAATTCCCGTTAAGTTTTTGAGAAATAAAGGATTTATTAAGAAAAACTGATCTTCGGGAGTGTAATTCATCTGGCAGAGTAGATTGAGTAAGCTTACATTCTTTTTCCTTTTAAACAAAGAACTGTTCTAGAATAGAACTTGAAAAAGATTCTTGTCTAATTTTGTATATTCCTAGTTTAATTTTAAATTCTAAATCAATTGGGAAGTCCTGTAAGCATCCAGAAAAGTTGTCCAAATAAGTTTATATTCTTTTGCAATTGTATGATAGCCTCTGGAAGTATTTTTCAAGTCCATTTTATTGTGTATGCTGGATAGTATCTAAAGTAAAGATTTGAAAGTAGATAAGTGACCTAATTGGGGTATTTTCATTGATAATCTGGGAGACTTCAGATGACGTTAAATAAAATATTTATGATGTGAATTCTGAAATCTTTTAGAATTGACTTGTATGTCTTCATTGATATTGTCTAAAAGGCTTGTATGGCTATGCAAATTAACTTGTTGAGGAGACGCAGATATCCAGAAACAGGATGTATCACTTAACCACAGTTAACAGTTTTTGTTTTCTATAAAATGATTCAGTGCCTTTCGGCAGTGGCTACCTGAGTGTGTCTGCGGGACTGATTTATCTCGATAACCATAGAACAAAAAAGGTTTTAAAACGTACTTCTTTGTCCAGATAAACAAAGAGGCAACTTTGTAAAGACCTTCAGATTTTGAGACTTTGAGGTTTTCATTCCATAAGCTTTATAGCTGAAAGTGTGGTTCTGTGTAAATGCACATAATCGGTGTAGTGTATGCAGTGAGGACAGAATGGAAAGGCTGGAGAGGGAGTCGTTTGGTTCCGTGGTGGCAGCTAGTGCATCAGTGAGCATTTGACCTTTGATCGGTGTCGGCAGGCCACTTGAGAATGGAGGGTGCAAGCTTGTGGCATCAGTTTAATGACTGTGTACCAAACTCAGAGTTTAGGTTAGGATGAAAGGTCAGAGTAAAACGGAATGGAATTAATGCATACTTAGCTCTCTGGGCTTGCAGAGTGTGTGTCTGTGTGTCAGTGTGTGTGTGGTTCAGATGTTATTAAACTATGTTATGTAAGAGGGATCAGTGACGATTCCTTTAAAATGAAGTCATCTCCCAACCTATTTTGTTGTGTGCATGTGAATATCTGTTTTTATATGTTGCATTTGTTTACACGAAGGTGCACATAAAAACATCTTCAATCACAAACAGCAGTGAATAAATTACTCTGGTCTTAAATTAGAGTTGTTAGATTTTATTTTAATTGGCCTGATCTACTTATAAGTTTAGCTATTGGTAAACATCTGAGATGTACTAAAACATTTATAAGCTTGCCAGAAGTAATGTAATAATGTGGTGGTTGTAGTGGTAGTAGCAGATAAGTTTTTTTTTTTTTTCTTTAGCACTTTGTAAATGTACAAGCCTTTCATGTGAGTTAGCATTAATTTTTCACAATTGTCCTATTTGACATTTACTCGTCTTGTAAATACCATTTTGCAACTCAGGAGCCTGGGTTTAGGTAGATAGTGACTGCTCAAGGGCACTCACCTGGAAAACTGTGCAACCCCTGACATTTACACACACTCTCTGAGGCCTCTGGTTTTCTAGAAGAGCATTCGTCATTGCCATTGGTGTAGTCTTTCACAGACCTGATTTGCCATATTATCTTGTGTAGAGGCACAGTGGAAAGCTTACTTTAGGGGATTTTAAAATTTCCATAAAGTGATAGAAACTTCCTGTCAGGTAAGAAAAGTCACAGGAAAAGGAAGTAATTTTCAGATGATCTGGTTATACTACTTGTATTACCAAAACATAAAAAGAATAAAAAATAATAAAAGATTGCTGTTTCCTTTTAAACCAAAGCAGAATTTAAAAAGTAGAGTTGCCGTTAGTGATCCAGAGGGCGGCGCATGGGTTTTATCTGGACTGGCAGCCTAATATTAATGCCATTTTCAGCTTACCTGGCTTATCACTGAGTGGCAAAGGCCTGCAAAATTTCTCTTTTTAGAGGAAATCTTACGCTTTGTGGAATGGATGCTTAACTGTTAATGCCATTTGGACTCTGGCTTAAATATGCTACTTATGCCCCCAAACTGTATTGCCGTCTTATTTCATTCACAAATAATGGCCATTCCTTTTCTTTCTAGATATATATTCATCCTTTTTGGTGATGGTGTTCTGAATGTATTTACTCCAAAACACATTTTCTCCTGTTTCACCTGAGGAACTTGCTATCCAGAAGGTTAAGAATTTTGTCCAAAGTCATGTGGCGAATCAGGATGAGTGAGAAAATATTGAGACTTAATCATTTAATCATTCACCTGAATGAGAGTCTTTTCTCTTGATACTTACATTTGAAGGAAGAAATTAATGACCTATGATATGATATTGTTTTTTTGGTCCCGGTTTCCATTCATCTACTACCGCTTTTAATAAAGAGTGAACATTCCTAAAAAGTTTGTCCCTCTCCTTGCCCACAGTCCAGATCCCGGGAGACTTTCAGCCCCTTGAGGACAGTCTGTTTTCAGCGCCTCAACTAGTGCTACAACAGTACCTGGCTCATAGGTATTGCATTAATACTTGCTGAGTAAATGCCCATTTGGCTCCTGGAATGTTAGAGTCAGAAGTCCTTGAAGTGAGGGACCGCAGTAAAGAAGCAGATAAGAATGTGAGAACCCGGGCCTTTGCTTCCTGTCCTTTCCGAGCCACCGGTGTAAGGCGCAACGGGGCCTTCTGTATCTTTGTACCACGTGTCACTTTCCTACCTCCTCTGCACATCCCCACTGAGCCACTTTATATCTAATGAAAATAATCAAAATCATAATGCTCAGGAGATGCGAGTGGCTAGAATTTGGTTAGCAAGTTATTTTTGGCCTCAGTCGAGTTGACGAATCATTGAAGCATGATGATAGGCCCAGGAGGACTTAGGGGCACAGTTGAGATGCTCATTCAGATCATTCTGAGGACTCCAGATGACTTCCAGATGAAAAGAAACACTCAGAATGGTGCTTGTTGGTAGTTTATTTCTTCCGATTGGCTTTCTATTATTATTCCTTGATGAGGGTTTGCATTTAACATGCTGAAAGTTGTATACACATTTTTTAGTCTGTCTCCACATTGAGGTAAATAGTATGGGTGAATTTTCATGATTACACAAGCGTTTTTAATTTGTTTCACATAAAGTAAAATAAAAGGAAAAGGACAATTAAAAATAGTGATCTTGCTCACATAGTTAAGTAGTACATTTTAAAAACTGGATTTATAATAGACCATAGTCCCTGAGGGAATGTTAAAATCCTTTCAAAATTCTAGCTTTGAAAAAAGATTTCAAGGAGCAACTATAAGCAAATATATTATTTAGCAAAACCAAAGCTGTGGTATTAGAAGTTCTTTTTATGTTAAGAACAAAATCTTTTCTTCTTATTAATTTTTTCATACATAACCAATTCTTTGTGATATACTCAGTCTGGACATTCTATGTTCAAAGCATCACTTCTATTTAATTTCTCCTAGAAAACTATTGCAAAGCATTCCATTCCATTCGACTGACTGTAAATAGGAAGGGATCCTAGCTACAGGAATATTGGTACCATATTATCAAAAAGTGGGCTTGTTTTGAAAATACTAATATTTTGGAGTCGTCTTTGGCAAGCTGTTGATTAAGTATTTTAGGGAGTAGCTTCACTGTTACTCTTATAAAAACTAACCACCCATTTGTCCTTTTCTTGCCATTATATAGTATTGGGGGTACTTTACTATTTGTCCCTCTTAGAAGCTAGGTTTCACTAAAGAAGTCAGAGGAGTGTGAATGTGAATGTGTGTATAGTATGCAGTGGGTCGGCCTCTATGGCTCTTTGCTGTGTATGTTGTGCTTGGTTTATATTGAAGTATTTATCCCACTTCTGTCTTGAGCAGTGAGCACATCACTAACAACTGCACGTAGCAAAAGTCAGTTGACAGACCTTGACCAAGTCAGTGATTTTTTTTTTTTTTCCCCACATACTAAACCGATAGGAGGTGGTTGCAGGCTGGTTGACCACTAGTTTCTTGGCCTTTTCCTCATGGTTGTGAGATGATCTAGCTATCATACCATACCCTTTTCAGGAGAAAAGAGGTAGAATAAGAAAGGAGGAAAAGTCTGTATCATAGGCTTTCCTGGAAGTCTCCCGTCAGCCCTGCTTACATCTCACTGGCCACAGCTTTCAATATAGCTTCATCTTGCCACAAGGAAGTCTGGAAGAGGGATGTTCTTAGGTCCAAAAAGAAAAAAGAAAAGCAAAGGAAGAGAAGATTGGAATGTTTGTTGAATGAGACAATTTCTAGATCTGCCAAAAACAGTTCAGAAATTTAGAGGTGAAGATCTTAATAATGTTTCTCCATTTAATATAGTTAATCATCAGTTATTAATGAGCACTGTTAATGTGAACTATATGTTACTGGTCTTGGGGGCATGAGAGATGCGAAAGTATAATGTGTTATCTTATTAAAATTTATAGTCCGTGGGAATATAAAATACACAAAACTAAAGGTTCTGTGTAATTAATTCTTACCAGATTATAAGAAGAGGGGCCTTCATGGGTGCCTGGTGTAATTAAAAAGTCTCCATGAGGAAGTGAGAATTGACCAAGGGCGTGTCGATGGGAGGGATAGAAATTTCTGTGAAAGGGCAGCAGCTTAAATCAGAGGTACTGTTTTCAGCGTGGTGCACTAGGAGAGAACTAGACACCAGAACCAGAAGGTCTCCAGGAACAGAGTCCGCTCTAGTTTTGAGCAGAAGGCTTTGTGACCCAGGTGGTCTTCCCAGGCCTTGCTGCTCCGTGTCTCCCACCTTGATTTCCCTTTCCAGCTTCCACCCACTTGATGTCCCGTGTATTCTTATGTATCTATTTTAATTATCGTTTTTTCTGAGAATGTAAGCTTTATGAAGACAGTGGTTCTTTTTCTGCCTTGCAGTATCTAGCACATGATAGGTACTTACATATTTGCTGAATGAATCAATTCGTTAAGCTTCCAGCTTCTAGTACTGTATTGTGCTACGAATTCTGTACATTATCTCATTTAAGAGCCATTATCTTCATTTTACTCATATAGAAACTGAAGTCAGGTGAAATAACCTGCCCTTAGAAGGTAACTAGCAGAGCCAATTTCTGATTCAAAAGTGTAGCTCATTGCTATCCACTGAAGATATGTAAGCCACATATACACAATTTAAAAATTTCTAATGACCTTATTAAAATGTAAAGAGAAATGGGTAGAATTAATTTTCACAATATATTTTACTTAATTCAGTATATCCAAAACACCATTTTAGCTTACAATTATTGGGATATTTTGCATTTTTTTATACTGAATCTTTAGACTCCAGCATGCATTTTATATTTACAGTACATATCCATTGAGACTAGCCACATTTCAAGTGCTCAGCAGCCCTCTGTGGCTGGCTACGTCAATGGTCGGCTTGAGTCTGACCAGCAGTCCTGTGGCCCTGCATCAGTACCCTGCCGTTGCCCATTATTCAAGCTGCTCCGCCTTCCAGCTTGGGTGGATATAGTGCTGTCTACATTTGTAGAGGCCGACCATTTACAAGAGGCTCCGTTTACATGCTCAGCTCTTTAGATTTTCTTAAGAACTCAAGGAGGATGTCAGGTCCCAGTCCCTGTCTGGTTAGCGCAGAAATTCTGCAAATGGAGATGTGAAGAACGAGGCAGCTTAAATAGCTTGCCCAGATTCACCAGGCTTCCACTTGGCAGGGTAGGGAGTCGAATCCCGCTCACGTGAGATTTTTAACAGCTCTTAGAAGAGCTTGTCTGTTTGTCCCCACGTCCATACCTGACCTTCTCAGGGACTTGCTCTGTCGGAGATGTCCGGAGATCGTTTGTCAGTGATGTCGCCTTTGCTCCTTTGACTCCTCCCATTTTCCTCTTGTTTTGGACACTGTCCCTCATCCTCACCCTAATTTATCTGAATTCATTCTTCTTTCAGACTAGGTTCCTTTAAGACTTTCTTATTTCTTCAAATTCTCCCCTGGAAATTCCCTGTCCTGCCCCTTTCATGATAAATAACTTCTAAAAAGCTCCCCAAAACATAGGCAAAATATGTATTTGTTGACTTGGTTATCTCAGGGCCGGTTAATTAGTTGGTAATACAGAACCAGGTGACGAAAAGCTATTCTCATTTGTGGCTGCTCTTCCAGTGTCCCAGCTGAAGAGGAGTGATGTTAGTCTCTTCTGGGGGAGGTGATAGGGAAGCTCTGCTGCTGTGTGGGGCTCCGGGTGGCTGAGGGACGGGAGTTCCTGGGTGGCCTCTCGCCTGCCAGGCGTGGGAGAGCTGGATTGGAATCAAGGCTGGATGTTAAGAACCCTTGAATGCAACTGGAAAAGAGCTCTTCGCTGAGAGGAAGTTTATTAAGTTAAGGTTATCCTCCTGTAGAATCTTGGTGTTAAACTTGTTTATAACGGTTTAAATCATCTTTAGGGTTTTCCCCTTTAATAATAATTTCCGTCACTGACCATAAGCGCTTTCCTTGTGTTTTGTGTTTGGTTGTGGTTGCTTTGGTACTTTTTGGGCGTGTGGGACAGCAACATTCAACTCAGACCACAAGTCTGCAGTGTCACTTAGCGGTTCCTGTCTGATTGAAAACGGTATTTGTGCTTATCCTCCCGCCTCTCGTGGGAGAAGCAGCAGCCTTTCACGAACGCTTGGAACACTTCTGATGGGAAGTTAGTCATTCCATCAAACTTTTAAATATATCCATTATTAAATGCCATTGCATGACATTCTGGAACCGGATAAGGGCAAAGAGTATGAATTGGGGACTCTGTTCATGTAGAATATGTGGGCTAGTTTACCTTGCCTAGTCCTGGGCTCTTCTTAAGATTTTGTGCTGATTGTTGCTAAGCAGCCTTGAAGACGATCTTAAGAAGGCATTACTAGGGCAAAGGAAGGAAAAAGCTGAGCTGAGTGGAATGAGCCGCTTGCTCCAGCTGTTCTGAGCAGCAGCCACAGCAGTGTCTTCTCTTGTGTTCATTCTCTCGATTTGGTTTTCACGCTTACGCCCAGATCAGAAACTGCCAGAATCTCCACCATTAGAAATTTTTTTCTTTTTGAAGTTCAAGTGTAATACCAGTTACTGTTATGGTATCTAATGGATTCCATACACTCTTTAGCATGTGTATATTTTTTCTTTTAGCTTTATTGAGGTGTAATTGACAAATAAAATGGAAAGATATTTAAAGTGTGCAACATGATTTTTTTGAAATATGTATACATTTTAAGGGCTGCTTGAAGCAGATATGGAGGCAACCTGGTAGGGGTATAGGAAAAGGAAAATGAATTTATGGGTTAGTGAGACAGTTAGGGAGATAAATGACTTCTATTTTTTCTTGACTGTTGGACTGGGGTAGGTAGTGGAGTGGATTGTTACTAATTAAAGAACAGATATCTGCTACTCACCAACTCTCTGTCTCATTTTTCTAGGAATTTTAAAGGTAAACAGCAGATTTTAACAAATCGAGACGAGACAGATTTTGACGGGACATAAATCAAGGAAAGTAAAATCAGCAATGAGTTAGCCAACTAACTCTAGAGACAGAAGGTCCATAATAAGGATGTATAAGACTTATTGCAAGATGGATATTGTTAGACAGTGGGTCTCAGCTCTCACTATGCATTAGAATCAAATGGGAAACTTAAAGAATGCTGATGCCTTAAAATGAGTTATTTTCTTCTTGCTTTGGGATGAAGGCTGGGCATTGATAGTTTGAGAGCGCTTCAGGTGATGCTAATGTGTAGCCAGGGTAGGGGACAGCTGGTATAGACCATGAATTAAGCCTGACGTAGGAAGTGATTCTTGAATCACCTAAGGCACTCCTTAAAAATGCAATTTCCTGGTGTGCACTCAAATTCTTTTCAGAATCTGATGTATCTTGGGCTACCTTTTGAGAAAAACTGGTGGGTATAGAATTGGGTAATAAGATTAGTGGGTGTGGAATAGGGTTAGACAGGTTTCATGGAAAGTGTGACATGAACAGGTGTTTAAGTGATGTAAAGGACTCAGAAAAAACTGGGTGGGGAAGTAGAAGGTGTTTTGGGACACTGATAATAGTTGGTTTTGGTGGGGGAGTAATGTGAGGTGAGGTGGGGAAGGGAGAGGGCCTGGAACACCACTTTAGGGAGCTTAGGTTTGAATTGTTAGGTTTCGAGAGACTTGAGGGTGGAGAGCCTGGCTTGAGCTGGCCTTGAGCAAGCTCGGTAGTAAACAATGTCCAGAGGCTAGGTGCCCTTGACAAACTCTAGGAAGTGGCTGCTGTATGAGAAATGAGAAGTACTGTGTCATTTCACATTGTCTCCCATGCAGGAATAACATAGTGACACTTGACCCAAAAACATGTTTGTAATAAATTTAGCAAGCATTTATTAAGTTCCTTTTGTATGATCGATATGCAGAGGAGCTATAGGTTATTTTTAATATTGTGATAGAATGCTTTGTTGGAAATGCACTTTTGTAATTCCTCCAAACTCCCAGACACCAGCTCGGGAGAAAAAACAGCAACTGTGGCGCTTATTTGTGCACAGTTGTGATATCATGGTTGGGGCTCATTGGAAATGTTTTAATCAGGACAGTTTGCACTGGTTTTGATGATCTTAGTTTGACAAATCCAATTGTTTTTGTGTTGCAAATATTATCAGAATAATACTGGAAGACTGCTGGTCATTGAGAATTTTAAAAATATGGTTTGGCCATGGAACCCTTTGAGTACCTTATAAAAACAAGGGCTGCCTTTCCACAAAAGCACATACAGGTAGTGTATGGGCTTATAATTTCAGGTCTTTGGGAGACACCAAAGTCAATTTATACCCCCTGCAGGTGTGCATAGACTCCAAGGTAACCCACAGAATAGACTGTGGAATGAATAACTAATGCTATGCCATTACATTTTATGGGAGTGGAGAATATAGGTGTCCATGTCTTTTCCGTTTTAATTATTAGCCACAATTCATCGTGGTGTGAGTAATTCAGCATCTCTTCAGCAATAGTTTTTGATGAAGTTTACGTAGGCCATAACCAACTGTTTACATCTCATAGTACTGTAATTAAAGTACACGTCAGAATAGGCATAGATGTGCATGTATCTTAATGTGCCACATCTATTTTCACTCCAGACAGGCTGCAGAGTCATGAGAGTATCTGTTGGTGTTAGGCCTTCAGAAGTCAAACATAAGATAGGATTTAATCTAACATATTCCCAGTTTGTTTTCTGAGAAGTGCTAGTGCTGATAGAACTGAAGTCAAAATATTTCTGTAGCTCACGGCCTGTTCTATCCTGTATTGAAGGAACACTATACATGTATGTGGTTATATTAAAGAAGTTTGGCAATAAAGAAACTTGGTTAGCGTTGTTCAAACTCATCACTTCCTAAGTTTATTTAATCAGGACCTGTCTTCTCAAAATGCTGTTTAACTTCTCAAAGATAAATATTGGGAAACATTAATTTTTAACTTATTGTAATCAAAGTTGGCTGAAATATAAATGAAGCCATAATGTGTGTGATCTGCAGAATTCTCTCCACTTCCCTTAAAATTTTTTTTGGAAAGAATTATGTAGACACTCTGTGTGAGAACTTAAGTCTCCCTGCAAATCTATGGTCGGAATTTTGAAATTAATGAGATCTACCTATACAGTACCTTTAAAAAAATAGTTGTATTTGTCCCTGTAAAAGAAGACTGGGACTGTATCAAGAGATTATCAAGAATCAGGGTGAAAGTAAAAGAAACTTGTAGTTTTCTTCTAAGCTGTGTTCAACTGGAGTCCTTTCTCCACTATAAATTGCAGATTTGAGAACAATCATGATGTGGGTGGAGGATCAAGGGGATGGGTCTTAAATTATAGGACAGATAAATTAGAGTGTTTACATAGGAAGGGAGCAGTGATAAATGGTTACAGAATCATGAAGGCTATTATATATGAATATACTGAAGAGTACCTTTGCCTTCCCCAAATGTTATATATCTTAAGGCATGAAAACCGTAGCATAATTAATGGATTATTTCTTCCTAACAGTTTATCGATTATTGCAGGGTTGCCTTTAAACATTTAATTGATTTAGACCAAACACTAAAGAAATATAATTGTGAATGACCAGTACCCTACCTGCTGAATATTCAGGAAAGGATAGGGTATGATTCCTGCTCTTGAGAGCCTATAATTTTGGTGAGTTTGCTCTCTTAATGCAATTTTCCTGTGTTGATTGTTTTCCCCTCTCTGGGCCCTCCCTGCTGCATATTGCTCCTGCCCCCAACCACCCACTGTTGCTACAGCCTAATTTCAGCTGGAGTGAATCACAGAGCTGAGCATGCAACATTTATATTGCTTTATTATGTTATAAACCACTTCCAGCTAAGAATGTGCATATGGTTTCGAGGGTCTGGAAACATTGTAAACCTGTTGCCAAATAATCCCAGAAGAATCTAGTAAAGTAAACTTGAAGACCTTTTAGTGACTGACTTGTGAACCCCTTGTTCCTATCAGAGCAGTCTCCTAGTTAAGGAAAAAATCATTAAAATCGATCAGTCATTTGAATTTAATGAACTTTTCTTAGAAACAGGAGACTTCAGTATATTCTCATAATTGTTCATTCTGAAAATCTCTGCCAAGTTGTCCATTAATTTTTTTTGCCATTTTTAAGTAGAAATGAATGATATAAATTAGAAAACTGAAATAATTTAATGTCAGCTCTTATGTTTTAAAAAGTTTTGATTCAAATACTTACATACTTAAAAATGGGGGAAATTATGCTCTCCTGGCAAGATTGTTACTGCTCTCAGGAACTGGGCAATAGTTAAGGTAGTACTAATCTCTTTCAATGGTGAGGCGTTTTCTCACCATATGTAGTCTGGTCTTTAGGTAGATTACTCAGTAAATGTTACTGAGGAAGACAGAAAAAAGAAAGTTATTCATTATGGCTCATGATTTCAAATTTAAGGTAAACCCAACTTAGAAAGTTAAGCATGTATACATTTTATAGGCGTCTAGGTTCTTATATGTCCCTGTACTGCATTGCCTTAGTCATATTTTAAACATTGAAAACAAACATGCATCACTACCTTATTTTCAAATATGTGCCACAGTGCTTCTCTTTACATAGTAAATTCCCTTTTAGCTGGCATTCTGTTACAATTATGTTAATAGGTTCTTTCTACAGTGATGATTAATATTTATAATGATTATCCTGATGATCTACAAAACCCTCTTGAGTCATCAAAGATTAAATTATGTTTAGTATACCTTTCATGCCATGCATTTATTGTTTTCTAATGGTTTGAAAATGGAGAATCTGTGGTATTTTTTTCTCTTGATTAACTGTCCCATTTCCTGATCATTTCAGATAAACCCTAGGATGCTATTACAGAACACATTTTCTTTTGTTTCTCTTGTTTGAAAACCAGTGGCTAGAATTAAGAAATGTGTTGGGGGCAAGAAAAGTGAGGAGCCTGAAGTGACTGCCACCTTTTCCTAGCCATGGGATACAGGGCGCAGCGTCGGGCGAAGAATGATTAGCATGCGGGGCATTGACAGGTCGTCCGCCTTGCACGCACATGTTGCAGATAGCAATGCAAGGAGGGCCTGAGGAAAGCAGGAGGACAGGTATTGCGAAGCTGTCGTCTTGAATCACGTCGATATGGAATGTGTGTTTACGTACCAGGCCCTCCTCTCCCCCGTCATAACTTCCTTAGACCAGGTCATTATCAGTCTCATCTATACCATATCATTAATCATGCAATTGGGGCATCTCCCTCAATTTTGGACTTACCTCCAATCCATGGAATCACTGATGCAGTAGTATTTGTCTACACAGAATTTAGGAATTATAGCCCTATCATATATTGCATTATGGCTGTGTTTCAGTGCCCTACGTTCAGTTCACAGTCATTTGGTATAATCAAAGAGTAGCCAGCACCTACTTTGTGTCAGGCTAAGCGCTCAGCTTGGAAAGGGCAGTTCACGTTTTGACCTGGATTCAGATTCCCACTCTGCCGCGTGCTTGCGACGTGGCCTCTCTGAGCCTCAGTGTTCTGTAGAGTGTATTATTTGCTAGGGCTGCTGTAGCAGAGTACGGGTGACTGAAACAACAGAATTTATTTTCTCAGAGTTCTGGAGCCTAGAAGTTTGAGATGAAGGTGTTGGCAGAGTTTCCTCTCCCGGCTTGCAGAGCCCTCTCCTTGTGCTTACATGGACTTCTGCGTGTGTGTGTCTGTCCGAATCTCCCCTTTTATAAGGACACCAGTCATTGGATTTGAGCTCACCCTAATGACCTCATTTTAACTTAATTACCTCTCAAAACGCTACCTTCAAGTATTGTCACAATCGTGAGGTCCTGGGGTTAGGACTTCAGCATGAATTTCTCCATCACATAACAGCTGTGAAAATAGTATGTTCAAGTATTGGGACGTTGTGAGGGTTACATGAAATAACATGTGCAGAGGCCTCGTATGAGCTTAGTGCCTACTCAGTGTTAGCCTCCTCCTTGCTGGTGGTGGGGTGGAATCTCGTGTCCTTTATATTCCATTCACATATGAACATAGAACGTTGGTGCGATGGTATTTCGACTACCTAGGTGTCTTATTTCATACAGTGCGCATCTTTTACCACCACTCGTGCAGTCGAGTGAGTGATTTAGTTCAAGGCTGCTGTGGTCTTTCCCGGGAAGTTCTTGGCCTCTGCTCCCTGCTTACCAGGCACCGTCATCTCGACTTTTACACCGAGCTGGGTGCTTCTGCCAGCTGGTAGGAATGTCTGAGACTTCTCCAGAGAACAGCCGGGAACTTGGACTCGTCCCGGGGTGTTTCAGAATTTCCACCTAGAAATAGCATTTATCTGCCGGTTGACACTTTACAAATTCATTGTTTGTTTTCCTCCCCCACTTGGCAGTACGTTTCCCCCCCACCACCACGTTTCTACACACAGAGCAGAGTTTTAGGGCCAAGTGGGATAGGTGAGTGAAGAAATTGTGAGAGGAAAAAGCACAGGCTGCGAATGACTTAACTGTTTTAGTGCAGCCCTGTGCCACGTGGCCTGTGCCTCATGGCGAGTGAGCTGTAGTGCCTCCGAGAATGTTCTCTTGAAGGATAAGGATTGCCAGGGCGTTAGCAAGCATTTATCATCCGGAGCATTCCAAATGAGCACACGCTGAGTTTAAAACCCTAGGATGTAGGTGGTCACGAAATCATTTCACTTGTTTACTTCCAGGAGAAAATACGCATCTTATGAACGTTATTTGCAAGGCTTTTACAGGCGTTTTCATTACTAACTCTGAGGAGTTTCCCATAATGTTCCCTCAAGTCGAGAAGAGTTACTAAATGTAGTTTTCCATTGGAGCTTAGTTTCCTGAAAGCTATTCTTGGTGTGCTAGATGAGCGCAGCTGTTCATATCTCTTAATAGTTCAGGTTGAGTCACTGGGTGGGCGGAACTGATTAGAATTCCAGCAGCAACACATACGGGCAGTTAGGTCGAACTTTTGGAATTTACTAGGAGAGGTTTCTTGACAGAACTCCTACATGCTGGAGTTAAGTGGTAAAAAGAACACTTTATGGACAGAGTATCTAAATAAATGTCTTTTGCATTTTGCTTTAGTTTTCTTTTGGGGTTGGTGGAAGGGGCACTTTTTTAATATTAAAAATTGTTAAAATAGGTTGTCAGGATAGCATTCTTTGAAAGTATGTAAAACAACATCTTTCCTTTCCAAAAATATGCTTATTTATTGTGGGTGAATGTGACATTATTTTTATGAAGGTTCATGTATGTACAAGACAATACCACTTTTTTCCTTTAAATACTTTACAAAGCTTTATAGTAATTCCACTCAATTTATCACAAGTTTGAATTTTCCGCATCCGATGCACTTCTTGGGAAGACCAGTTATATTATTGAGTGGAAAGTGGCTTTTGGCCTGGCTGATGTAAACATCCCCTGGAATGTTACCCTGCACAATAAAGGGGACGGAGGGGGGCTTCATGTTTTAGGGTTCCAGCTGCCCAGCGACAGCTTGGGAGGCAATGTTATGTTTCAAAGTTTGTATTATGAATCAACTCAGATCCATATGTGGACTTGAATGTTATGTTTTCAGTTACGGCACACATGGATGTAATGTTTTCTAGTATGTGGTTTCTAGGGTTCCCATGATGTCGTAAGTAAACCATTAACATCCTTGTTAGGTAGAGTGGGGAAGAGATTCTTGGTTCTCTTCCTTGGGTCTTTAGAATATGAGTCAACACATTAGGAACCTGGACAGCCCTGAAACAGGCACATTGTAGAGCACCCGAAGCACCTTTTTAGGATTATTTTTTCTCAGTTATTCATTCCTTGGTCATTTCTAGAGCATAGCCTGAAATATGTGTTGAAGCCATTTGTGAAGGGGCATGTGTGGCTAGGAGTGACTCAGGAACCCGATTGCCTGGGTGGTTCGCACCTGGTTCTGCCATTCCAGCTGTGTGATCATGGGCAGGTTACCTGGCTCTGTGTGCCCCGGTGCCTCCACTGGAAAGTGGGCATAGTAATCATCTTCGGAGGGTTGTTGGGAGAATGAAATGTATTAACATTGTGGAAGGCATTTAGGATAGTGCCTGGCACACGGTTAGCTTTGTATAATGTTGAATGTGGTTGTCATCTCAGAACGTATTAAATTCCCATATTTGACTCTGGTTAGGCCAGGTTGATATTCAGTTCTGTTTGTTCTCCATTCCTGACCTAAATTGCCCTGGGTCGTCCGGCTGAAATCTCAGATCCCCAGGCTAGGTTACAGTATTAACCCTCATTCTCAGTGAAATCTTCGTGGCAGAATTTGTTTCTGCAGGTACCCAGTGCTGTCTGACAGGTTTGGTTTGTGTGTAAAAGTGTGTAGGTAGAGAACACAACCTGGGTTTGAGTCTGTACGGTTTGGGTGAGGGTTATAAGGGTGATTTTGAGATAAAGTTTTTGTAAATGTTTCTCCAAGTTTTCTCCATTCTATTACATTACGTGTGTGTGTGTGTGTGTGTGTGTGTGTGTGTGTGTGAGTGTGTGTGAGAGAGAGAGAGAGAGAGAGAGAGAGAGAGAGAGAGAAGCTGTGAGGCTCTGCCTCTTTCCTGTGACTTTTATTTTACAGAATGGGGAGTGTAGGGAGTTAGAGAACTTGCTGCTTGTGTGTTGTGGAAGATTGTACAACACTCACATAGCTCTTACTCAGCCACTGTGTGTGTTGTATTTCTTCCCCTGGGCTTGCCTGAAGAGACAGAGATAAGAGAAACATCTTGGCATTTGCCGAGCCCCCAGAGGACTGAAAGCTGATGTAAACAGCATTTGCTCTGTGTCTTCTCCATGCCAAAATGTCGTCATAGTTCATTCTTCCTTTGGCGAGGGAAACCAAAGGTTTGCCACCCCAAGATATGCCTTTTGAGATACTGATTTTAAGCTGGTCATTAAATAAAAGTCTCAGAAAGAAACTTTGACCCTGCCCCCCTTTCCTGCCTAAAGGAATTCAAATAGACGAACCTGCTTTTAAAGGACCCTGCTTTTAAAGGACGGGCAGATCACCTTAGCATCAAAATACAAATGGGGCAGACAGGGAAGAATCTAGCAAAGCTTGTTTGTTAGACATCCTTCCGTGTCCCATCGTTTCTTGGTGGCCCAGCAAGGGTTTACTACCACATGTTTGCTCTTTCTTGTCTACCTGCAAATTGCCTACTTTTCTTTTGAAGTCCTGGGCCCTTGTCTCCTTCTCCTTTGTCCAAAATGGCAAGTAACCCTCAACTGCTCAATGCATCTTGAGTCTCATTTTCATCTGCCCCACCCCGCCCACAGATACATCCCTAATGCATTTTGGACATTTTCTCCTGTTAATCTGTCTCATATTAATTTGATTATTAGCCCAGCCAGAAAATGGGAAGAAAGTTATTTTTGGGGTCCTGACAGTGGTCCTTAACTGCTCTCCACAGTCTCACCAGTGGAGTCCAGGTGTAGAGCTCATGTCCCTCCACCTGGCTGTTCCCGAGCCCTGAGGAAATAGAGGGGCTCTTCGTGGGTCTCTGCCATTCGTTGCTCCACCTGTGTCTCGGCCATTGGAGGTGGCCTCTCTGCAAGGGCTGAGCTGTGCAGACGGGAGGTCACTGGAAGAAAGTCGTGCCTGTTGTCTTCGGGGTTAAGACCCTCAGAGCTGCATGAAGATCCTGGTTTAAACCTGTCCTCGTGTACTGAATCTGCATATCGTAACGTGGCCTGGTAGGTGGAGATGGGTGGCCCTTGTCAGTACTTTTGGCATTGTCTCCTTTCGATTAACCCAGGAGGCAAAGTTGGCATATGGAAAGATCCCAGCTTCATGGTCAGGATGACTTGGGTTTGAGTTCTGGCCCTGTCATTCACTTTTCACTATATTACGACAACTGCATTTCTTGCACGGAGCCTTCATTTCCTCCCCTGGAGCATGGGGGTTTCTCCTTCCTCCTGCGTAGGGTTATGGTTTAAATTGTGTAAAGTGCAGCATATTTGGATAGTGGCAGATGATGACTATGACTATACTATGACGATAGTGTTCACTCTGCGACAGGTATTGTCCTAGGATGTCACGTATATAAAGTTACGTGATCCTTGCCACATATCCATTTTATACACTAGGAAACTGAGGCACAGAAAGGTGAAGTATGTTGAGCAGATGGGCACTGAGGCTCAGGTTTGGATCCAGGCACTCAAAAGATTGCTTCTGCAGTTATCTGGGTATATACTTTTTTGATAATTTTAAAGACTTTCAGTATCATGAAACATAGCTAACTGTAAATTCTTAGTCTACATAACAGTCCACTGGCTGGTAAATTTACCTTTCTGCAAACCGACCAGGGGCCAACAGGTACACCTACAAATGAGAAAAGTGTCCTTTTGCCGATGTTATAGATGAAGTTCTGATGGTTGGTGTGGTCAATGGGAAGCATATTTCTCCCCTCAGAGACCACCCGTTGTGCCCTTATAGACAACAGTAGGCCAGGAATCATGTTTCTAAACTTGGAAAATGTATGAAACGAAGTTTTCCAACCCTTTTTGGTTCCTTTTCCTTTTTTTGCTTTGTCCAAGTTGACTTGGAGCTCTTTTGCTGCTGAGGGAAGGTTGGAGAGGGAGCAGCTGCCTCTGGTCAGGGGCGATACCGGGAACTCATGCACTGGGATTTACAGCAGAGCATAGACAGTTTCTTTATCTGTTGCGAGACTCAGATGACATAATATGGCTCATTCTGATCCCACCAAGAGTTTGGGGGAGTTTTGCCAGGGCCTCGTGAAAGCTTCAGGGTCTGGGGCTCTGCTGTGGGAGAGCATGTTTACTCTGCCTCACAGTCGTCTGCGGTCACATGGAGGTTTTGGGGGTAGATGTCTGGCTATCTTCATCATTGACCAGTCCAGAAACACTGGCTGGGCTTGACCTAGCCGTGGGAAGTGCTGTGACATGCTGTTGTCATGATCAGTTTTCTTCTTTTGTACTTAAGTATAAATGTTAAAGTTTTCTAAGATGAATGTGCCAGATTTGTTTTTCAACTACATGTCTCTGTGAATTTACCATTAGGAAATTTTGGTTTTTTTTGCTTGCTAATTGAACAAAAGTCTGTGTGGCTGGTAGAATTGTCTGGGGAGGGTGTGTTTTTTTAAAACTTGGCCTCATGTTCAACCTAAGACTTGGAGATACAACCTTGTCAAGCAAATATGTGAATCACACGGTGTGGACTTCAAGGGTGATTCATGTGTGTGTCATTTCCGACTGTCTTTACTATACTTCTGGTAGGGACATTTGCTTCTCCAAATATGAATTGAAAGGAGGAATGGGGGGAGTGTACTCTGCTTTTTATGACTTTAAATAACACACATGAAATTATACATCGAGGTCCGTATTGTACCAAACATGTTGTTTTTAGTAAAATGACCTAAGTTTCTGAGGACTAGGTTCTGTTTCCTTAGGTGGGGAGATTTCTTGAGAAATTGAAACTAGAAAGGGTGTTTGCGGATGCAGCCAGTGTGCGCTTGCCATTCATCATACTCCATGCATGGCACCAAACCAGATAAAGTGAGGGTCAGAATAAGTCCAGCTTCCTGTCTTCAAGCAGGTTCCATGTTAGGTAAAGACGTGTGAGATGAAAAAAAAATGCATAGGTTTGTAACGTAAGATTTTGTTAGGAATGTCTGTTAATACTGGCATTGAGAAGACGAAATGATTTGAAATAGATGGATCCATATCCTCTGAGCCTCGCTTAGACTCTAGGTGCGTGCGTGCGTGCGTGTATGTGTAAAGGTGTGAGAATTTCTGAAACTTAGTGAGGAAAGTGGGTATTGTCTGTCATAACAGATGTTACTGTTTTTGACAGGAAATGGGTCTTTTTGTTCTTCACATCGCCTGGTATAGTAACTGGAATTCTGGAAGAATGAGATATGCATTGTGTTTGCAGTATGCTACAGCTCTTTACGCTGGGACATACCATACTGAGATCTGCCATGACTGGGCTGCTTTCTCAGACATACTGGAGACAGTCCTGCCTGTCAGTGCACAGAGGAGTTAAATGGTGATCAAAAGTCGACTTACTAGTCTGTTTTGTCTCTGAACCTTTGGCAGCCCTTTTCCCCTAAAGCAGGAAAAGTTTGGTTAAAACCCTAAAGCAGGAAGAGACCTTTGTCTTAAGTATGCTATTGCTCTCCTCACTCTCCCAAAGAAACTGCTCATAGGGACATTGCTAATTGAAATGTCATTTTCCTACCTCGGTGTAACCTCAGAATCTTAACACATGGTTCCTGGCTATTACTCCTCTTTGCTGAAAATTGGCACATTTTATGAAGTCTGTAATCCCTGGCCCAGAGGTATGAAGTGGTGTCATCTTTTTTTGATCTGTTGCCATTTTAGTGAGTGTTGAGGGAGTGGTACAGATAATGAGTTCTGTCGGAGTTAAAAGATGACAAGAAAACGTTAGAGTGATCAGTAAAGATTTTACGATTGAAGGACTTGATTCGTTCTTTACACATGGATAGGGGTTCGATGGATGCGAGTGGGAAGCTGGCTTGCGAACACAGGGACTCTTCTGTAGAGAGGAACTCACCAGCATAATTTGGAGATGGGGAAGTCTAAGTTTGGTAGATGTGGAGGTTTTCTGTGGGGCAGCAGTTAACAGTTTTAGTGTATTAGTCACCCGCGGGGCCCCCTCCCTAGAGGTTCTGTTCTAGTAGGACTGCAGTAGGGCCCTAGAATTTGCATTGCTGAGAAGTTTCTTGGTGATGTTGATGCTGCTGGTCCAAGGGCTGTACTTGAAAACTGTTGTAGGAGACCGTGTGAGATGCTGCTTGAGTCACATTAGAGTGGAGGTGGTACCCGGGGCAGCTCCCGGGATCACCATTCCCGAGTGTGCCCTGTCCAGGAAGCAGCCCTGGGGTATCGCCTAAGGAGCTGGGACTTTCTGCAGGCAGTGATGAGCCATGGAAGAATTTTATCAGGATAATGTTATTGGTATTTCCTTTTGGTTAGTTAGGTAGCAGAGGGGGATGGGGAGAATGGCCAGAGATAGTAAGATAAGCTGAAGGGTAGTGCTGTGTCCATTGTGGGGGTTATTTCGGAGTGAATTTTAGGGAGAGAACAGGAAGGCAAGAAAGAGGAAGAATACAGACGAGCCAGCATCTCTTTCAGTTTGGGAGCTTGGAGACTGGCACTCAGCACGGATATAAAGGGGAAACCAGAGCAGGGGCTGCTTTGAGGGAACTTCTCAGTTATTTTAAAACTAAGTTTAAATTGTTTATCTTCTAAGGAGATTATTGTCTATTCTGTTTTAAAGTGAAGGATCTGCATAATTTTTCGTGCCTTCCAATTGTTTGTCTTCAGCGTTAGCTTTTCGTGAGTCTAAACATGCAATCTTCATCCTGAAATTTAAATGGAAGAGTATTGTTTAAAACTATCTCTTAGCCATTTCATGGTAATTTTCTCTAGACTTTCACACACTTATAGACTTGGCTAAGTATATGTGAAAGTAGTGTTGATAAAAATATACCCTAATTAAAGTGCGTTGCAGTCTATCTCTTTATTTTTTCTGTTATCAATGGCTCATCATTTGATCATTATAAATACCCACAAGCTGGCTTATATTTCAGTTTTTTCCTCACTTTTCAAAGTGATACATGCCCGTTGCAGAAAATCTGGAGCACAAATGTATAATAAAAAGAGTCAGCTGTGAACTACTCATAAATGATGCCTTTAACATGTTCATTCATTTTACTCTTTCAACGGCTACATGTGTGTATAAAGGAGTAGAGCTGGGCCTGTCTTTTCGGATGGAGGCTCGTTACGCCAGTGTGTGGAAGTAGGTGCCAGATTTTCTCCCTCGCTACCTCTCCTCTGCTCCAGGATTTGGCCACAGCCTGTATTTTGCATGGGGCCAGATTGCTGGTAGTGGCAATCCTGTCCCCTTCCCCCCGAGCTGCTCCCCCACCCCACCCCCACTCCCGGAGAATGAAACAAGTGCCAAAATGGTAAGGAAGGGCGGGAAGTGAAGAGGGCAGCGTTTATAGTTTTGGTGAGATGCTGTGCATATCTCCATCTCCTTGGATCTGTCCTCCTGAGGCTGTAGGACCTTGGGAAGGAGGAGGCTGGGAAACAGACTGAATCAACTATGTCACATGCAGCTCTGCTGTGGGGTTCCCTTCACCTAATCTGTAGAGAGGGACTGAGAAGGGGAAGTTTCTTGCTTATTGTGCAGAGAGCGGAAAACATTTCAGGTCAGTGACAGGTAAGCCTGCCTCATCCTATGGGTGTCCCAAGCAGGGCAGCCGCCATGGGGCCACCGCAGAAGACATTAAAGGCAGATAATGACAAAACTTAAGGCACAGCCAGGTGAACAGGTGCCTAGAGTGTTGCTAGAGTGGCATCCTGTGAGAGGAGGCCTAGTGGCATCGAAGCGGGCTAAGGAGCAAAGTAGCACACAGAGCAGCCTGTTGCGTGGGGTGAGCCCTTCCTCTCCACCTCTCACCTCTGGAAACCCCAGGGAAAGAGAACGGAAATAGAAGGGGCTCATGTCTGGTAATTGGCAGTAGGAGCCGTTGATCCTGTAGAGTTAGGGAGTAACTATTAGTAACTGTGCTTAGGACCCAGAAGCTACTGGGGGCATAGGTGTAGTGACCATTTATTCTGTAGCCCAGACGAGGACACTGTTAATATTTGCTTTGAGACCGGACCTGGCAAGATCAGTATCTAAGATCTCCCTAGATACTGGGGTATTCAGGTTCTGTATACACATTAAACAACCATTTGGAAACTGCTTTTATATCTTAAACACCTCCTTCCCAGTACCCTAAACTATTTTCATACTTTGACTTTTTTGTTCTGCCTTAAAAATAAAGGACAATAGTCATTATATCAGGACTACTTTGCTATACTAAATATTTTACCAAGAATATTATTAATGGTTGTGTTTCATCTGTAAATGTAACATGCTTTTATTAATTGCATAATATTACCAGTCTAGATTTTTTCTGGCTATTTGTTACTATGATAGCAAAATAAACAACTTTTTTTGTTTTATGTCTCGGTATCTCCATAGGAGTCAGATTCTTAGAAATAGAATAACTGGGTCAGATTGTATAGTTTTTGATCTCTTTTGCCAAAGTCTAGACATTTATTTTAGATCTGAATTTCTAAATTGAAAAAAAAAATGACAGTTGGGCTGCTTTTATTTGGAAATACTGTGAAATAATACTGTGATTTATTATTTTTTTAAAGACACTAAATCCTGTTTACCACTTGGTGTTTCCCTTGTGACAAAGCGCAATACAAGAAAGGAACAGCTTGAGTAGAGAAAACATTTTTATTGCAAATGCAACATTTTCCACAGTGCCATAGAGTAAATATCTTGTAGCGATTGGATTATACTGAATTTAGCTGTGGTGGGTGTGTAGGGTGTGGGCATAGAAATATTTGTGACAATCCTTACTGTTTTTATTGATAGTCTGCGTACTGCGGTTGAAAGATCAAGTGTTGGGGCGTGTTTAGCTACGCGTAGAGAACATGATTCTTTGTGTCTGTGATGACAGTTGCATAACATAATGGAGTGCCGGTGGCATTTTTCACATGGCATGTGCATTTTATCTCCATCACGAAGCTAGCATGTTTTCAGGGGTGCCTTCTTCCAGTGTGAGCCAGCTTTGCTACTAGTTACAGAATACGACTTCATGGAAGTGGGTTTCAGCAAAAAAGAAAAGAGAGAAAAAAACCTTCCTTCAGCAAGAACTAAAGCTGAGAAACTGGCTTTGAGAGAACTAAGTGTAGATCACTGGGCCAACTGAAGCGAAGGTGGTTTGTGAAGCCTGAGTGGTAATTGGCTCAGTCATTGCTGGTGTCTGAAAGCTGCATGCCAGCCCTACCTCTGAGGTGCCGATTACTGACTAAGACGTAACTTGCTCGGAAGGGTCAGACCAATTTACAAACAGGAAAAAAGAAACTTCTGGAAAGTCCATGTGAAAAGACTTCCTGGTTAGTTTGAAAGCATTCCTGAGTTGTTTCCAGCTCAGCTAGCCTGTGAAGATGCAAATGACCCAGGAAGGATTTTCTTAAATTTTGTGTATGATGTGTTCTAACAGTCAGGAAAAAGTTATTGTAAGTATGACACTCAGATAATAACACCTAAGCTAAAGGGAAAGAATAACTTTGAATATTGATTTGTTTAGCTCCTTAGAGTCTTTAGGATTAAAACTTAAGGTCGAAGCCTAAGAGTTTATGCCTTTGGAAACATCACTAAGTCCAAAAATAAAATCACAGGGCTGAAGTTCTGCTTTTTTAGATTTCCCAGTTTTCTGATGATGGCCTGTGGTGTTTCATTCCTTCTGCTTTGTCAGTAATCTAGTGCTCCATTTTGCTTCTTTCTGTCCCCTGCCCCAGATTTAACATTTATTGCTACTGGAAATTCCCAGTTGTTTCCAAATGGCAACGTGACAGTGTTAGATGTAAGTAGCAGCTATATTATGCATTTCAGTTTAATAGCATGTAACTTTTAGGACAAGAGTATTGCGAATATAGTGTTTTTGGTATCTTAAGCACCTCTTTGAATTCCTTGGACATTCCTGAAATGGATGTATATACATGGTATCCAAGATAAACGACATGCAGTTTATGCCTTCAGAAAACGGTTATGCAGGCCACCTCCCCTCACCCCATGTAATGTGGTCATATCTCAGCTCTCTACTCTTAAAATGGAATACTAAGTCTGTTGAAGAGATGTACCAGGGGGACACAAATTTGATTTTCCCTTTATCGTCGTTAACCATGACTTTGGCCAGTTAGTGTGGATTTTTCATCAATCACTTTGTATAAGGTTGTACTGTGAGATTTTAATATTGCACCAGGGTTAAAAACAACTAAAAAGGCTTGGCTCATAGGTGACTATTACATGATGCTCTTTCTCTTAACCTTTCGGTATGCAAACCACTCCCTGTTTTCATAATTTATCACTGAATACTTTTTTTTTTTTAAGTCCCAAGTTAGTAATAAAACGGAACCTATGAATTCCTTTTACAGGACAAACTTGTTTCTGATTTCAGGACAATCAGGGTTGGTATGTTCATGTTTATGGACGAGAATTTTTCTGAGATGGGTCATTGAAAAGCTGTTGGTTTCCTAATTTTTATGTGCCAGGTTGCTTTTTTGGTTAAGATAATGCAGAGGGAGACCCTGGGCTGAGGAACTGTGAAAGTTCTAAATGGAATCCCCAAGTCATTTGGTTAGTTAGTGGTACCGGCCTTTTTATAAGGCAGCTGGAGAGACTTTACGCCTCAAACAGCTGCATCACAACTAATAACTAGTTTGTATTGTTACTATGAAAAGCAGACCAAGCAGTGTCTTGAAATGCATTGTGAATGTGGCAATACCGGCATTCAGGTTGCATGATCCCTGTGTGATTGCCCTTCGAGAATGGGGGTACGGGAACTTACTGAGGGATCCATGAAAAGAAGCTCAGTTCTTACCAATGACAGGGAGAAGTAGTGCCTCACAATTTATAGGAAGAATTTTCTTCTCCCTCTTTCCTGTTCATTTATTCTCTTAACCTAGATACTTTCCCATCTATAGGAACAATAAGAGGAAAATAATTCCAGAAACATTTGATTTGTGAATGTAGCAGGAAAAAAAAGTTGTAATATTTCAGAGGATACCTAAGGATGAAATGGTAGATTAAAATATAACATCGGTAAATAAAAATTGGTAGATATGATGCAGTTTGTGTATATTGGAAGGCTAAAATTACTTTTTTTGTGTAATAAGTACTTTATTCATCAATAATTTCTATCTTGGACTCATCTGACTTTGTTAAAGTATTGGGGTATGGATGAGAGGAAAAGTGGGTACAACGATGAATATTCAGTGTCTATTACCTTCTTACGTTCTTTGCTGAACCCACTCTAGTCTTTCTGTTCTCTAGTGCCAGCTGCCCTCTCCAAGGTCATACCTCTGATTGCCTGGGATTCGGTGTGTAGTGGATGCTTTTTACTTCTTATCTTCACACCCTGGCAGCACGATATGTTGTAAGTCACTCCTTTGTTCTTGAAGCACTTCCTTCCCTATTCTGGAAGGGCCTGCAATGCTTAAATCTTACGTTGAAGAGTCTCTTGTTCACTAGTCTTATCTCCCCAACAAATAACCGAAGCTAGATCATGATTGTAACACTTCTGAGGTGCTGTAGGCCTTTAGACAACAGGAGGGAAACTGGAGGATCAAGTGTGGTTTCCTGACAGAAGTAGTAGTAGAATTATTTTCTTTTGCTAAGTGGCATTTGAGATGCACTTAGCACAGTGGGAGCTCAATATTTGAATGAATAAAGGCAGGGCTTAAACAGATTGGATGAGGAAAGAATATGTTCCATTTAGGAAACAGCATGAACAAAACATCAGCAGGGGGAAAATGGAGCTGGTAAAGGTAAAGATGAGTCGTTTCTTGGCCAGAGTGGAGTGATGGAAGGGGGTGGGGCAGGAGGAGAGCAAGGGTGTGTTTTCTTGCCAGACCACAGAGGGCTGTGGATACCAGCCAAGGAATTTTGAGTTGTGCTTGTCAGGCAGTGGGTGGACTGGAAGGATTCTGAGCTGGGGAGGCTGTTGGAATTGGGAAGACTAGTTCAGCGGCACTGCGTTGAATGGGATCAGACTGAGAAAATCCCCATTTTGGTCTCTCCTCTGGACTGCTCTCAGGCATTTGGCCCCCAGAGGGGCCAAGTCCTTATGACTGACTGCCCTGTTGTCCTTTGGTCACTTCATCTGAGCCACCTGGTCCCATGACCAGTGACCATTGAAAATTCTTATCACATGTGTGCACAGCATATCAAGTCATAACAGCCTTAACACGGCTTTCTGATAACACAAGCACTAACCTTGGAAGAAGTCACAGTACCCAGGGGACAGAGGCAGCACTGTGGTTGGGGTTACTGCACAGCACCAGATCCGTGAGGCTGAGAAGGTCTGTCATTCAGAAAGTGAGTTGAGGAGGGTGTGAAGGGTGTGAGGCGGGCGCCTTGAAAAGGATAGGAGTTAAGGGGCAGAGGGCAAAAACATACCAAGTGTTTGTCTTAAAACTGAAATAGTTCCCAGATATGAAAACAATGCATGGGCATTTACTTTTGAGTTTATCAGCCTTGCTCTCCAGGCCTTTTCCCTCATACCCACAAGCCAGACATACCCCTAGAACCATATATAGACATCACAATAGCTCATTTTTTTTTCTTTAAAAGTGTAAGTACTTCAGAGATCAAGTCAAAGAATGAGGGAAAGCTCTGAAAGTACTTATGTCTCTCCAGTGGTGACAGGTTTGGTGACAAGGAGCAAGGGTGAGAAGCCCAGTGGCCGAGAAGGGCCGACTTCTCTGCTTCGTCGCCACCAGTCTGGTCTGCTCCTCGCCACGCATTCGGGAATGTTCTGTGTGAGTGGCCTGAGCACAGGGTATAAACGCTGCACATTTCTTAGTAAGTGGTATCCATGCTAGATACTTCTTGTTGTTAAAAATGGAAAAAAAATACTATTGTGAGATAATTGTAGAGAACCATGATCTATAAGCGTTTTCATAGATTCCTGTGACAGCAGGAAAGCAAAATATTTTGGTACGCTTGAGAAAATACTCATCCTCGTTGCTATTTATAAGCTGTAAAAACAACATCTGAAAAGTCACTCAAATCGAATAAAACTGGCTCTAGGTTAGAACGTCAGTTAATATTTATTAATAATTATAAATGTGTTGTTGAAGCCATACATCCTTGCAGCTTTCCTCAGCTAATGACATTTACGCTACACTGGGGACATCAGTGAAAAGTGACAAGGCGGTGACTGCTTTTTTTGCGAGTGGCCTCCCTTTGTAGTAGCTCCAACTATCTTTGGGAGTGAGCACTAGGAAGAGAGGCTCTTTCGTACGCATTATCTACTTTCCTTTCAACTCGTGGAAGTCCATTCACCTGTAATTTTAAATTCATCTCGGGAGAATTAACTAAGCGATATTTTGTCAAGATATGTTTCTATCTTAGTGAGCTGAGTGTGCACTTGGTTTTCTCTCCATGTGTTTTAAGTGAGAAGTCGTTTAGAAATTCGTAATTGCTACAATACCTAACTCTGAAACCGAACAGACTTGGGTCACCTGGACCAATTTCATGTTTTCCGTAAGGTTGTCATGTATTAATTGGGCTGCCCAGTGTCACAAAGCTAGATGATACCAGAACTTAGACCTTTTGTATTTTCATTTCCTCTTTAGAGCTTTTCTGATAAACTGAAGTTTTTCCTCTGTAAAACAATGATGAAGTCACTTAAAATCAGAGCATTCTCATTGGTCCACGGAGACAGGATCCAGATGATACAGTGGGAGTCTCATCAGCTCTCCTTGGCAAGGCCTTATAAGGGTTCCCATTAAGGGCTTTTTTATTAGCAGTTAACAAAATGTTTTCTTAAGAAAGTTTTTTTTTTTTTTTTTTTGGTTTGTTTGTTTTTTTAATCCTAGTGTCTTTGCTTGGGTTGCTATAACAAACTATCATAGACTGAGTAGCTTAAATAACAGACATTTCTCACAGTTCTAGAAGCTGGAAAGATCAAGATCAAGGTGCTAGTTGAATTTGTTCTTGGTTCCTTCCTCTTATAAGGAGACTAATCCCATCATGGAGACCCACCCTCATGACCTCGTCTAAGCTGAATTAACTTCCCAAAGGCCCAACCTCCTAAAATCATCAAATTGAGGGTAGGGTTTCAAAATAGGAATTTTAGAGGAGCACGTTCAGTCCATAACACCTAGTGATACTGGTTTTTAAGTGGGCTATCTGGCAGAAAGTGTGTTTTTAGTTGACGATCCAGCTTGTCAGTAATCATTGCTCATACAAATATTCAGAGATATAATTAAATATATTTGAAAATATTCAGAGATGACTAGGTTAATAATTTAACTCTTCTCTATTTGTCCAGTTTATTCAGCAAATGTTTAATTGAGCACATCTTTTGAGTCAGGCCCTGTGCTGGGTTCCAGGCCAAAGGGATAATTAGATAGAACCATTTATCTGAGCCATTTGGTAGCCATTCTTAGAGTTATATGCAGTTATTTCCCTCTCATCTTTCAAGTATATTTTCTACAGTTGTAGTCTTGTTCCATATTTTTTTGTTTTGTTTTTTAACAAGAGGTATTCTATACCGTATAGATAATAATATAATGAATACTTAACTACTCACACCTGGCTTTATCAGAGCTTTATTAATATTTGAAGAAAACATGTCAAAATATTTTTTTAAACATGGGAAATAAACATCACAGGGTTGAAGCCTCTGGAGTCTGTCCCTTTTCAGCAGTAACCTTTATCCTAGGTTTGGGGATATCATCACCATGCCTATTTTTATACATTTATTATGTATGTATGAGTTTATGAGCAGTATAAAATGTCTTTTTGTTAAGGCTTTATAAAAGAGAGAGCAAACTATTCTTCTGTACCTTGAGAAAAAAAAAAGCCACATTATCTGAGATTTAGATTTAGTTCTCTTGATACATAGCTCTGGTTGTTTTTTTCTTTTTAAGAAATGAATGTATGTAGTATTCCATTGTATGATTATTCTGCATTATATTCCGTCGTCAGATATTTTTGGAATGTGTCCAGATTTTCATTACTGTAAACAGCACTGCTATGTGACATTCTTGTACATGTCTCCTGCTGTGTGCATGTGACTTTCTCTGGGGACGTATGTGAGGAATTGCAGGTGATAGGATATGAGTATCTTCAACTATACACGTATCTCCAACTTTGCTAGGTAGTGCCACGATTCTCTAAAAGTAGCCAGTTTACATTCTCCCTCTAGCGAGTGTATCAGTGATCTTGTGGATCTGCATCTTCTCCATCTTGTTGGTATGATCAAACTTTTGAATGTTTGCTCACCTGTTGGATATAAAGAGATACCTTATCTTCTAGCTTTAATGTTGCATTTCCCTGATTGCCAGAGGTTGAATATCTATCTTTTCCATGTCTCTTGTCAGGGTGTTGCTTCTGTAATTTTACTGATGCACCCCTACTTGTCCACAGGTGGTCGTGGGACTCAAGTGCAGAGAAATAGATTAATCATACTCATTATTCATGACATGTTATCATCGCTGGGTTTTGCCTGACTCTCTTGTTTATATTTTTATGTAATGATGAATACCTGTGCACTTCCAGATCAGAAACATTCCCAACAACTTACATCTACCTGTGCTTTTCCCCATTCTGTCCTTCTACCTCTCCCCCCCCCCCATACCTACTATGCTAACGTTTTCCATTCCTTACGATCTAGTTCTATAGATGGTACTTTGGGGGAGGGGCTTGCTTTTCTCATTCTCCATTGTTAGTGTGATTCGTCCAAGTTGTTGCATTGACTTTGGTTCATTCATTTTCATGTCTGTGTAACAGTCCCTGGTGCTATTATTTTTCTATAGTTTCACTTTTCAGTAGGCATTTGGGTTATTTTCAGTTGTCTGTTACTATGAAGTGTTCTTTTATGAACATTCATATATGTGAATTTTTATGGTCATGACCATGATGGTCACTTGAATACTACCTGAGACTGTAAATTCAGGATTAAGTATTCTGAGGTTTAACTTTGTTAGCTAATGCCGTTTCCCCCCCCCCTCGAAATTGTACCATCTATATTCCTACAAGCCACAGTGGTTCAGGTTGCTCCAGAGCTTCTGCTCAATTTGTGGTTCTTTTTGTGCTTATAATTCTCACTAGTAAACGCATGTTGGTTTGGTGGAACGGGGTAGTAAGGTTTGGCTTCTTGGTGACATGACAGTAGGTGTGGGTGGAGAAGGGACACATAAGCCTGCCCTGCTAGCTTTTGGAGGCCTCCATTGTTTATGAAAAAAACCCTCACATTTGCTGGGTGGCCAAGAGGACTTAGGTCAGTTTCTAAAACCTTTCTTCATTTGTATTTGATTATTGTTTTTATGTTCGTAATTTTAAATTTACTGGTTTTATAGCCTTTCTCAAAGGTTTAAAGTTTACAGTGGATCTAACGTTTGCTCTTTTGTAATATCTGCTCTGTTTTGTACATTGTGGTTTTTGTTTTTTCCTTGTGTGTGTTTTAGTTTGGATTGTGAGCTTTTTAGTTGAGCTGTATCCATGGGAATCTGGGAATACCTGAGTCAAAGGTGTATTGAAAATATAGAATGGGGGTTTTAACAAAACACATCGCAGTGTTAGATAAAATAACACTTTTAAATGCACAGCTGTGATTGTAAAAAAGTATGGAAAAAATCCCCAGGATCTGACAGTGAAGAAGAGACATAATTCCAGAGCAGTACACTAGGAGTTAACCTTTCAGCAAGGTTAGAAACAAGACGCTTAGAGTCTTCATACCGATTTAGGAAGAGAGAATGAAGCCTCGAGCAAGAAATTGGACTTAGGATCTTCCTTATATCCAGTTAGCCAGGACCCTCCAATGGCTGCATCCCTGGGGAAGGAGTGGATCAGAAAATGCCTGCCTGCCACACAGGGATACAGAGAAGTTTGTCTACCTTAGCCTGGGTTGTAGGTAGAGGATAAAAGTGCTCTGATCCTGCCCCCGAATTAACAAGCACAGGTGTTCCCTCACTTTTTAGGGTTCAGATGTATACCACCAAGGTTTTCCGGGCATCACCAAGGAATTAACATAACCAACCCAGAGTCAGCGATGTCCCTCTGCTGAGGTACCTCACGGAAACAAACCTGTGGCTGTTTCCATGTCGAACCCCTGAGTAGGTAACATTCTTTGAAAGTGGGAACCTGATCCTGTGGCCTTTGTACACTGGTGCTGTATTTTCACAATGAATGAATAAGTGAACAAATAGAAACACATGGGTATTTTTCACAGAGCATAAAGTTTACCCACAAGATAGGTTTTAATGCATTCAAAATAAAGCTCAGAAGGCATACGAATTTTGCAGTTAAAGTTTTCCACAGTTTTCACGCATTCTTCCATTCTCAGACTATTCTGCAAGCCACAGAATCAGCAGACAGGTCATTGAGCACGTTCGCTGTTCTGCGCGTTGGGGATACAAAGACACACACGCTCTGCCCTTCCAGTTGTAAGTGGAGGGGAGCGACGAGGGTGCACATTAAGCATTACAGTGCAAAATGTGAAACAGGTGACATAGTACATTTTCACAGCAGTTTTTGGATTGCAGATTCCGAGTGATTCACCTGAGGAATTTGTTCATTCAGTGAACTTTTAATAGAGCTGCTCATGTGGTCAGCACTGGGAGGATTCCAAAAGTGCCTAATATTTCTTGTGTGCTCACCCATATATTTGGCACCCACAATTTTGTATACAGTTAATCTCTACAATATAATTTTAAATCTCACAACACCCCGTAAGAGGATCCTGTAATTATGCTAATTTAAAAAACTTTTTATTGAAATTTAGCACGTATATAGAAGTGCACTTTCATACTTGTCCAACTGGATGGCCTTTTATGAGTTATATGCACCTGTGTAACCAGCACCCAAAGCAAGAACAAATCAGACATCGCAGATGCTCCCGAAGACCCCTTTTGCCCCCTTGACTTTCGGCAGCCAATTTTTTTCTGTTTCTGCATTTTCTGGAAATAGAATCATACAGTATATATTCTTTTGTTCTGTTCTGTTTTGTGTAGTTGTGGATTGTTCATTCCCATTATTGTCTGGTATTCCATTGTCTCCATTTTAAGATGAAGAAACTGAGGCTGAGGTCAGAATAGCCCAAAATTACACAAATAGCAATGAACATGTATTACAATGCCACCAAATGTTTTTTTTGAAACACGATTTTTCATGTCCTTATGGTGTTCTATCATGTAAGTACACCACAGTGAATTTAACCAATCCCTTTCTGAGGGATATATTCGTGTCGTTTCTAACATTTATACTTTAGCGTAAAAAAACAAAAACAAAAACAAAAAAACACAAACAACAACAACAACAACAAAAAAAAACTTTTTAACTTTTTTTAATATTTAAAGTGCAATTTTACGTTTCTATCTAATGCTCCCTTGATTGTAATCAGTTCCACAGAGGTATAGGCGAATATCATAATTTCCCTATGGCTTTCTTTGTAAGACTGCAGCTGCTAGTTAAGGGGGCGTTCTAGTTTTTGCATGCCATCTTCCCGCCTTTTGAAAACGCCTTGTCGGAGTAGTACCCTAACTGCGTGGTGTTCCTGCTCCCCTTTTTTCCATCTCAATTCTGCCGCCCAGTGCCTGTTCCTTTGCCAGATGGGTAGCTGTCCCTGTGGCCTGCAGATGAGTCTGCAGGGGATCTCCACGGATCCCTTAATGAAACATCGTCTAGTGCAGGGTGCCCAGAGGGGACTTCTGGGGCATAAACTTCTGGAAGGTAGGGGCCGCGTATTTTTCACCGTTGTGCCTGGCATGCCATAGGGGCCTGGTAAATTTGAGGTTACCAAATGAAGACTTACTGGAACCTCAGATTTGTCTTCTCTGATTAATATTATGATTTATGCTTTTGGGAAACATGATTAATCTTAGATTCGTCAAACTGAAATAGCGTACCTGGAGCTCTTTGTTTAAGTGTTTTTCTGTTGTGATGAGTAGAGGAGGAGTAACTTAGGTAAATATATATATATAAAAAAATAATGATTTGTTCCAGTCTGAAGTTTCTTATATTTTCTATTCATTGAATGTTTACTAAAGTCCTACCGAGTGATAGAGATACAAAGAGGAATATAATAGTCCTTGCCCTTGAGGAATACCATGAGGCATACATAATCTAGTGGGAGACATAGCCATTGTAAATATAATACATTGTGGAAAAATATAAAGCTGTGAGCAGTTTTTTTTTTTTTTTTTTTTGAACACCTGGAAGGGGATCTCTAAACTTTAGGGGACGGAGAGACTGTCAGGAGGATCTCCTGGAAGAGATGACACCAGAACTGAATCTTGAAGTACACACATTCCTATTCAGCCCTCTACCCAAACGCTATTCCACCTCATGTTTCCCTTATTTCTAGACTTGGAGCACTGCCCATACTTTTCTTTCCCCGCACACCACACAGGTCTTCTCTCGGAGTCATGTTGATTCCAACTTTGAAATGGCTTCAGAATGTAGCTCTTTTTTCTCTTCCTTTCTAGTTTCACATTGATACCTCCTTGATTTGGAAAACAAAAACACACACAAAAACACCCCGCCAGGGTTGGAAGTCATTCATTTTTGCATTTTAAGCATCTGACCTAGATCTTGGCCCATCACGACTTCAAAATTTGTTAAACCAAAATGAGCGAAATGATCTCTGCCTGGTCTTCCTCCAGTCCCTTTTCCTTTTGATTCTATACAGGGTCCTCAAAGTTATCAAAACGTGTGTGTGTGTGCGTGTGCATGTGTATCACGCTGCTGCCTCACATTCTTCCATGACTCATTACCCTCAAGACGAGAATCCAGCTGTTGGCCGGTCCTCACCATGGACCCCGGCCTGCCACGGGTGCTCCCCATCCTTTCAGTGTCCCGTCGTACTGTGCCAGCGCACATGCGGAGCTTTCTGTGCCATTCTCATGGCCCCTGTACCCTCTCCTTTTCTGCTGTGTGACTTCTGTCTCATGCGTTAAGATTCATCCAGCTCGGCTGTCACCAACCCTGCGTAAGCTTTCCTGCCTTTCTCGGGAAGAATTGGTTGCACCTTCTGCTTGATTGCTTGAGGTCTATCCGGTCAGTCCTCTTGTAGCATTTCTGCATTACATTATAATTGTTAGTTTTCCTCTGTTTTTCTCGTTAGACTGAGGGCCAGGAATGGTCTGATCCTTTTTGTTCCCTTGTCAGATGCTTGTTACCTGTCAGATGGAATAGGTCCTTCCTGTACTGTCCCTTAAACACACTTTCTGCTTTCACATCTCTTCGGTTGTGCCTGCATGATTTTTCATGACGGACAAACCCTTTCAGCAGCTCTATTTAAACGTAGTGCAGTATTCAAGGGCCAGCTTAAAGTCATGCCTTGTCTGTGGAATTGTCTCTGATCATGGCATCCCCGCACACTGGCACCTGCCTATGGACCATCTTGGTGTGTTAGCGCGTGGCTGTGGCACTGACAGCATACCTGCTATTACTATTTGTATTTTTGTTGGTTAGATTATAAACTCAGAAGGTAGAGGTCTTCTCTCAGACAATTGTGAATCTACTCTGTTGGAAAATATAATTCCTTCATAATGATTTGCTCTTTAAAGGTAGATCTGTTAGTAATACATTCTTTTAGTTCCCTTTCTCTGAAAATGTCTATTTGCTATTCATGGATGCTTTTGCTGGATACAGACTTTGTAGTGGACAGTTCTTTCAACATTTAAAGAGTGTTGCGCAACTTTCTTTGTCTCCATGGTTTCAGGTGAGAAAGTCACTGTCGTTTGAATTGGTGCCCCCCTTCAGATGTCATTTCTCTCTGACTGCTTTTGAGATGTTTTTCGTCTTTAGCTTTCAGAAGTTTAATTATGATACCTTACCCTGACCCCAGCGTTGGCATGCATTTCTTTGAATTTATCTTGATTCAGCAGTTTGCCCAGCTTCTTAAACCTTATGCTAATACCAAGCACTAATCCTAGAGCTATCTCAGCCCAACTCTGTACGCTTAAAAGAAGCCCGTAAGATTTGTGTGTGTATAATATTTTTCACTCAGTGAGCCTTTTACTTTAATGGATATTATAGCCTTCATAATTCCAAACCCAATGAACCCTTTATTTATATTTATTTACCTCTAACTACCAGATCTGTCTAAAAGTGCTTCTATACCAAATTACAGTAACCCCACTTACCCATCTTCACCCCACTATACCAGAGGCAGAGGCCTCTATTTCCTTTCTCTATTACAAAAAAAAAAAATGCTGGTGTGGCGTAATGTGCTGATTTTATCACCTTTTAAGTCATAACTGGCACTTTGAGGAGCAGTGACCCAGAACAGCACTTTCAAAGTGTGGCCTGTAGACCCGTGCTTGTCTGCGGACTGTTGGTTACGAAGAGACAGGCAGTTCATTTCTTTCATCAAGGAGCTCTTGCTGTGAAAAAATGTCAGCAAAACTAAACAGTGTGCTTGGTGACTCTTGTTAGTTTACATTCTGTCCAAATTCCTTGACTTGCAAGAACCCTGCAACAGACAGATCAGGGACTGGAAATTTGGTTAGCATTGCCTACATGTACCTCAAAATGTCCCTTGCCACCCATGTCTTAGCAGTGTGACTGTCAGCTTTCCAAACCTGTGGTAGATTTGACCTCAGGTGATGGGATGCTACACAAATTTGCTGTGTCAATATAAATTCGGTAGCTCAGTGCCATTTAGTGTGGGAATAAGTGACTCTGACAAACAGTTTGGAAATACAAAGGTCAGAAGTTGAGAATCAGACCTGGGTTTAATTCTCGTTTTACTGTGCTGCCTATTAAGTATCCTCTGCCCGCCTTATAAGTTGGAGATGTATTATCTACCTTATAGGATGATTCTAAGAATTAAGGTAATATTTACTTAAAATATTCACCATAATGCTAGATGCTTATTGTTGTCAGAATTATGAAATGATAAGTTCTGAAAAAAGAAATAATAGGGGTAAGTGATTATATTAGATAATGAAAAGTATGACACGAGACCCTGGTTCAAAATGTGGCACAGAAAGTGAGACAAAGGGACAGAATAATATAGAGATGCCAGAATTAAATGTTCAAGGATGCAACAGGTTGGGTGCTTTTTAAGTATGCAAGTGGCAGAGAAAACTTCTTCAAAATAATGGAGAAAATTTGACTACCTAAAAGTATACAGAATTCAAAATTATAATTCCAAATAGAGGCTACGAAAGTAAGAGGGAAAATATTCCAAACTATTATCTATCAGACTTGGAGTAGATAAAATAAAGACTGTACATTAATGGCAGTTTATACCATAGCAATTCTTGTTAAGAAGGAAAAAAAAATTAAAAATTGGGAAGTACAAAAAATAAATTTTAAACAGTTGATCAAATAGAGGAATGAATTCCCATGTACCCATTGTTTACCTCCAGGAATTATAAAGTCACAGTCAAGTACTAAGGTATACTTCAGGCTCGATATGAGGATGTCTGTCAGTCAAGTTTGCACTCAGGTTTACTTCTTTGGTTTCTAGGATTTTGGGCAGACACTGCATTTTAAATATAATTGAGAAGGAATTTACGGCTTTGTTTTATCAGTTTGCAGAAATATAGAATGAAATCTAATATTTCCTTTTGGAATCATTCCTTTTGGAAGCTTTCCATCTCTGATTCAGCCTTTTTTTTTTTTTTCTATGCTAACTGACCCTGTGATAAATTTACTTTCTGTGACATAGTTGGAAAATAAAGTGTTAGCTGATCACTGCTAAGAATACTTAGAACAAGAGTCCTTTGAACTGGAGCCCGGAAGTCATTGGTCAGCCAGAAAAATTCCCAAGGGTCCTTACTGTGTGTGTGTGTGGTGTGTGTGTGTGTGTAATTTTGGTTGGGGCTAGGGGTTGGGGTGGGGAGACAGGAGGAATCAATAATGTAATTAAACTTAGAGTATTAGTAATGAAAACTTTACCTGAAAAATATGCTTAAGGGACACATGGATCTTCGATTGATACATAGGCAGTTATTTATTATACCTCTTAGTGTGATCTTTCCAGTTAGGTGCTGATTTGGAGTAAAAAGTGGAAGTTAGGATATACTGCAGCTATACACAGCTACCATATCTGTCTAATAACTGGAACCTCCATTATAAAAGCCAAGAGACGCGAGCCCGCGGGAGCTTGGAGGGATTTCTAATGCAGGTTGTATTACGTTTTGGAGGGGTTGGAGAAGTGTATTCCAGGCAGAAGGCAGGGCATATACAAAGGTCCCAAGGAAGGAAAGAACTTTGGCTTTTTTTTTGTTGTTGTTTGTTTTTTTCTTCCCAGGGATGGAAGGGAGGCTGTTACCAGCTGGAGTTCAGTGAACTTAGGGGGTGCATGCAGGGACCAGATCATATGGGGTCTTTTAGAGCCATCGTGAGGAGTTGGGTTTTATTTTAAACAGGACAGAATGATGTTGAAGGATTTCAGTTGGGCGTAAGAAGATCCACTTTATGTTGTCTGTTAACTTTTGCTGCGGTGTGGGAATTGGGCTGATGGGGAATGAGTGGAAGCAGAGGACCAGTCAGGAGATGATGGTGGCTGGGCTAATGGTGGAGACAGAGAAGTGAGCACATCCATGGGATATTTTGGGTGCAGAGTGACTGCAGAGGGTTGAGGAAAGGGAGGAATCAGGATGATTTGTCAGAGAACTACTCCTTGCCAAAATCTGACAGCCTTACAAAACACTTGGCACTTTTGATTATTCTTAATTCCGTGTCTCTTTGAATCTGCGCTCTACTTGTTTCCCATTTTGTCTGCCCTTTCTGCGCCCCCTTTTCTGCATTTGTGAGTCACCTTCCTGGTTCACTACTCATTTTCACTTTAATAGCTTCTCTGCACACAGACAATTAAAACCTCTGGCCTTGACTGCAACTGCTTTCAGAATTTCTGTTCAGTTAATCTGCTACTTTCTGAAATACCTAAAATGCAATTATTTGTTTCCTGACCTTAAATTGGCTTCCTCTCTTGACTTCCTTTTTTTTTTTTTTTTTTTTTTTTTTTTTTTTTTTTTTTTAATGATTTTGCCATTCTCTGTAACCCAGACAGGATAACTTAGTAATCTTTGATTCATTATTTTCCTTTCCTGTCATTTGTTGTATAAAATCCAGCATTAGTCCCAAGTTGTCAGGGAAGAAGCTGCAACTTGGAAGGATTGCTCAGGGTCACCCAGCTGGGCACTGCTGGCGCTAGTGTGTGAGCCCCAGTGCGACACCAGACCCCATATCGTCGGTCGCTGTGCTATACTGTAGGTGAAGAAGCTTTGTGATAATGCGCTGCTGAAGGATACCTGTCCTTCCTTTGTTTAAAAATGTGTCACATTTGCAGAGGTCGGGAACTACTCCTAGTAGTTATACCACTCCTAGCAAGTCATACTAGCTATCTGCATGTTTTCTCTAACTACTGTGCATATTTTTATCTTTTATAAACTCATAGTAAATTTGTTAATTTGCTGTGCCAAATTATTTGCTTGTTCCCTTTTTTTGAGGGGAAGAAGAAGAGTGACAGTGAGTGGTGGGTACATGTTCTTCATTTTTCCTCCCCTATCAAAGGGCTCATTTACCCATATGAATATTGAGTTTCATTATTTAAAATAGTGGTGTCCATCTGGCGAAAAAAAGCCGCTATTTTAAAATTTAAATTCCTTAATTACTAGTGATATTGTGTGTTTATTAGTGATGAGTATGAATTACATCGATGATGATGATGATTTTTATTAGCCCTTAGATAAAAAACCTGGTTAAAGATTAAAATGCACAATCAATCTTTTAATTTCTGCATCAGATATTAGATTGAGAATGTCTTACCTATGACTTCTAAGTTTTAAATGAACTTTCATTAACTGATCTTCTTTTTACGTTTTATCTTTCCAATTCTGGAAGTGGAAGGACAAAGTTACCAATTTATGAGAGATCGAGGCTCAGCCGGAGAACATGTTGGATCTGAGGGATGCAAATATGGTTTATTTATGCAGAACGTATATCCAAGTATGGTGCTTTTTCTCTATACTACCAGACGTCCCTGTAGTGCTTGAGGGTGTGGGCAAGGGCAGCAGCCTAGACACAGAGCCCTCTGTGGCTCTTCGATTGTTGAGGATAGAGCCCAGATTCTTGGGTGTCTACGACATTAATCTGGGGAGTCTTCCTGTCCGTCTTGACAGGGTCTGTCATTTCCTGGGTGAGTTCAGCAGCTTCTCATGACGAGGGCCTTCTGTTGTTGTTGGTTACACCATTTCCTAGCTGCAACTCTGGGTCATATCTTAAGTCTGGCGATTAAGTACTGAACCCTGGGCTACCAGTGTTCTCTTGGAGGAACTCTCTCCTGACCCCTTTCTGTCTTGTCACGGTTACTCCCTTTGGGAATACTGGCCATCACTTTAACACTTTGCCTTGTGAAACATGGGCAGAGCAGGTATGAACTCATTGTGTGTAATGAGGCACTACTCCCTAGGAAGTTTATCTACTAGGGGCATGTAGTTTATACTTGTACAGTTTCTCAAGTCACAGCCCTAGTTTGGGAATCCTGCCTTTAAGCATAGCCATTATATTATGGTTCTCCAGAGAAACAGAACCGATAGAATATATTCATGTAAGTATATATAGGAAATGAGATTTATTATAAGGAATTAGATTATGTGATTAGGGAGGCTGAGGAGGCTTACGATGAGATGATCTGCCATCTGCAATGTCTCAGCTCAGGTAGAGAGAGGTAGAAAATTCAGCTTTTCTTTTTGTTCTAGTTGGGTCTTCAACATGTTGGATGATGCCCACCCATATTGGGGAGGGCCATCCGCTTTGGTCAGTCTACCGATTAAAATCTTAATCTCTTGTGGAACACCTCACAGACACACCTAGAAGTCTTATTTAACCAAATATTAGGCATTCCGTGGCCCAGTCAAGTTGACCCAAAATTAACTGTCATAGCCACATTATCTTACACCTCTATCTTGATGATTGGGTATCGTTAATTTGTTTTGCTTTGGCTTTAACTTATTTATTTTTTCCTGATCTTAAAAATTATTTATGCCAAATAAAGACTTTAAAGAAATACATAAAACTACAAAGCACATAAAAACCATTGGTTAAGATTTAGGGGCACTTACATCCTGTTTTATGCACACTTATATGCTTTCTATGCATTCAGTGATTTTGCAAGTTGACCATGTGGCTTACTTTATAATACCTCCTCTTTCCCTGATATGGCTAGTTTTCAGGAGGTCCAGACTCGTGTCATTCTGTCCCAAGAGGCTTGGACTGTGTTGATTTCGGCGTCTGCGATCTTGGTCCGTGTTGACCTTGCCCTGGAGGAAGCATGAAACCAAGACGCGGCCCTCACTGCCCAGCCTGCACTCCAGCTTCCCAACAGCCGCTTTTCTGCGTGTGCTTCGCTTCCTTCTTCCTGTTGGCCGCGTTCCTCCGTCCAGCACGCTCTTATCCTGCCATTCTCCTTGGGAAACTTTCCTTCCCCTGGGGCTGTCCACAAAGTCTTTAAAAAAAGTTTTTATTCCTGACTTCTCCTCTAACATTTCAGCATGATCAAGATGTTTTGATTATTTACGTGTGTTTTATAAGGGTGCTGGGAGGAAAGGGTCTTGTGACTCAGCTGTGGCCTGGTGAGGAGGCTGCATGTTGTGATGGTTTAGACTGGAAGCTGGCTCCAGTGTTCAAATCATGCAATGCAGTGTTCCCTTTTGTGTCTTACTGTGTTCCTCTGTAAAATGAAGCGAAAGGTGTTTACCAAACTGAATATAATGAGGATAGTGTGAACTAATGCATGCAAAGCACTTCCCTGGAGTAGTGACCAGCACATAGGAAGTGCTGGGAGCTCTGGATTTGTAACAATTTTCTAGGCAATTATGAGTGTTTAAATTTATGTTGAACATACATTATTATGTTAAAGTGAACTAACTATCTCGTAGTCTTAGGCCCTGCCTACTGCAATTTTTTAGAAGGGCTGGTTTCTGCCTTTAGGGGCTTTTGGTGGAATTTTATGTGTTAACCTAGTAAAGTCTTTAGAAATAATTTTGGCCTGGAAAGGACGTGTTTGGTACTCTCTGTCCTTGTACTTGAGTTGTCACTCATGGCATCTGTTGACCACGTACTTCACAGTTCCTATTAAGGAAGGTGGCTCTGCTCACAGCCCCTGCTGAGGAGAAAGCGCTCCAAGGACCATGTGACCTCTCACCTCTCCCTAAGTTGGCTGATTTGATTGCAGTGGCACTAGACTTCTGTCATGGCTTTCTGTTGGTGGGGGTGGGGGATGACTTGGGTCAATTTGATTCTCTCAAAACTTGGGAAATAAGGGAAACACAGTGAGAGCCGAAGTTGACAGTGTCATACACCAATGGAAGAATGACGAACGGCCTTATCAGGCAGCGCCCTGGCGGCGAGCCCTCTGAGTAAGCAGCAGTTCCCACAGCAGGAACTGATACGAAACAGAAGAAAAGATTATCAGACATACAAGTATTATGGCGGTTGCAAGTGACTGAGAAACCGTGAACACTCAGAACCAAACTGTGTTAATGGCAGAGGGCCAAAGAGAAAATTCTTGAGTTGGCTGTAGAGCAAGATGCTTTTCATAACAAGCTACTGACATTTTTTTCCTGGGCTCCTTGCAGTTGTATTCTCATTGTTTGAGTATTCCTTGCATCCAACAGGGCATAGTGTGTATATAAGTTGTTTAGTACAGTTGACCCTTGAACAACATGGATTTGAACTGCAAGGGTCTACTTGTAAGTAGATTTTTTTCAATAAATATGTACTATACTACAAATGTATTTTCTTTTATGATTTTCTTAATATTTCCTTTAGCTTACTTTATTGTAAGACTACAGTATATAATGCCTATACACAATACATGTTAATCAATTGGTTATGTTATCAATAAGGCTTCTGGTCCACTGTAGGCTACTAGTAAAGTTTTGGAGGAGTCAAAAGTTACACTTGGATTTTCAACTGCAGGGGAAGCTGGTTCCCCTAAACCCGGTGTTGTTCAGAGGTCACCTCTATGTAGTTCTCATTCCTGTCTAAAGGATTCCTGCTTTGTTCTTAATGCCTTGAATGGCTCCTCTGTAGTTTACAGTGATTTAAAACAACTCCACTTTTTAGGACCCTGTTCAACCCTGCTGTTCTATTCCTTGTTTTCCTGATGATGTTAACCTTTTCTTTCTTTTTTTTTTTTTTTTTGAGTTTGTCTTCCATTGAACTCCTATGGCATTCGTAATCTGGAGTCCTCACTTCCTGTGCAGTATGCGATGGTGGTCTCTCCCCGATGGAGGTCAACAGCTCTCTAGGGCAACAGTCATGTCCTCTTTGTATTTTCTGGTGCACCCTGGGCTGTGCTGCGTGAGTGGTAGATGCAAGACATTGGTCGTTTCTGGAGGCATTTCTCTTCGCTTTGTGATCCTGGTTTAACTTGGGGCACAAAAGATGAGATGAGATTTTAGCCTCTCCTTAGAGTGAGTCTTGTTTAACTTTTTCAAAAATTTGCTTTAAAGACAATAAATATGAAAGCATTTGGGAGAAATGGGTTAGTTAATACAGTAACTTTTGTTCGATAGCTTAAGTTTCTTGTTATGGCAGAAGAATGGAAACTCACGTTCTTTAGGCCAGAGTAACACCTGACGTCTAAATCCCTGCTAATATTTACTTTGGGCCTTAGGCATATACTGTGGTTAACAGGGTAGCTTGTCTGGACATTATCCCCTCTATGTGGTTCTGTTTCTTTTCTTTTTTTTTTTTTTTCCTCTTTCTTGTGGACATTTTGGAAACCACTTTGTTTGCCAACTTACTATATTAAATACCAGAATGTTTGAATAATATCATGTTTTGTCATTGAGCTTAAATCTCTGATCTGTAAAAACAGTAAAAAATAATAGAGTAGTAAACGTCCATATACCCTTTCCTAGACCCCCAGTTGTTGATGTCATCTCTTTCTCTCTCTCTCTATTCGTATTCCATGTGCTGGCCGGAGAGGGGGCTGTTCTTGAGTCAGCAGCTCTCTGTCCCTATTCATTCAGCTCTAATGAACTTTGAGAGGGTCACGTGCTACAAAACCTGCCAATATAGGAAATGAGGGCTCTGGGTCAAACAGTTTTCTCGAGAAGGGAAAGGGAGAGGTTACATTTTAGTTGGATGTGACATCTTGGTTATTTTCAGTTTATAGATAGGAAATACAATACACACTATGTGTACCTTGCCCAAGCTGCACACCTAGGATATGGCAGCTCCAGTATTGGGATGTAGATCTGTAAGGTTATAGAGCCTTTCTCCTTTTCATAAACCCCACTCACTACCTCTAGTTCATTGTTCTTTTGATGTCTCATCTGTAAAATTGGATCCTTAGGCTAAATTGTTTCTAAGATTACATTCCCTTCTAAAGTTCTTTAATTTAGTCAGGACTTGATATCCAAATGCCTCCAAGGATCAGGGAGATGTTTTAATGAGGCTGATGACGTGGAGTTAGCGGCACTCATGGTAACCAGAGGGTTTGAGAGACGAAATTAAAATTTTAATGAAAGGGATGGTCAAATGAAGTCTGTAGGACCACCAGTTTTTGACACTCAGATTTAGGCACTTCTCTGGAAATGTCAAGCCATCCTAATTTTTAGCATGCAGTCTTCTCATTATAGTGCTTGTTGGCCCATCAGCCATTCTTGTTTTTTATGATGTGTAATCAGAGAAGGTGCAGGCTGTGTGTTGGCCGGGATATGCTTTTTCATGTTTAAACAATTCCCCTTGCCCCCAAACCCCACCCCACAACACATACATACTCAGGAGTCCTTTGTAGCCTTTCTCTGGCACATGCTGTTCTGCCACTGGACTGTGTATTCTTCAGGAATAGGTGCACCTGTGACTGTTGTCCTGTGCTTAGCAAAGTTACACTAACACTAGGTAGGATTGATTCCATACTACAGCCTGGATTCTGGTTAGAGCTCTCTTTGAGCTAGGTGTGTGAAATTGAGGTAGTTGTCCACATGTTGTGCTTTTTGTATCCCAACCGTAAAGTGCAGGTGAGAGACTCTGATTTTCAGGCTGGGTTCTGCAGGATGTGGTCTCATTGAGGACTCCTCTGTGGGAGACAGGGACCACTTGAGTGGGGTTCTTCATCCCATCTTCCACCTGAACAGTTTTGATTATCTCTTGGTTCTACTACTTAACTAGTTATATGCTCTTGAGCAGGTTGCTTAACTTGTGTGTGTCTGTTTCCTCCTCAGTAAAGTGCGCATAATAATAGTACGTCCCTCTTAAGGTTGTTGTGATACTTGAATCAATAAATGTAAATATATCTGACATTATAAGGTATAGTAGATAGATTAATGGCCCTCCAGGGATGTCCCTTCCTCATTCCCAGAACGCTTGACTTTGTTACTTTTACATGGCAAAAAGGGACTTTGATGCTGAGATTAAGGACCTTGAGATGCAGAAGTTATCCTAGGTCATCATGGTGGGCCCATTGTAATTAATCACAGTGGTTCTTAAATCAGAAAGAGACGTGATGACAGATGCAGAAGCAGAGGGACATGTTTGGTGGCTGGGCGCTCTGAGCCAAAGAATCTGGGCACCCTTTAGATGTTGGGAAAGGCATAGAAATGGATTCTCCCTGGAATCTCCAGAAAGAATGGCCCCATGAGACTCAGTTTGGATTTCTGACCTTCAGAAACTATATAGATAATAAATTTGTGTTGTTTTAAGCCACTAAGTTTGTGATGATTAGTTGTGGCCGCATAGCAAACTAATACAAAGGATTAGCTGTATTTTCTGTTTCTGTTTCTATTTCTTCTGTCTTTTCTCTTGCTCACCGTAATAAGCTTTTCTTTGAACAAGGGGTCCATGGCCAAAGACAGCTTGAAAACCAGTAGGCCACGCGATCTTGCTCAGCATGCCCTCTCATCTGCCTAGCCTGTTGTAGCAGTACACAGAACCCAGCCATAAATGTATCTGTGTGCTGCCAAACGTATACAGTGCAACTTTGAAAGTCTGGAGAAGGCATAGTGAAGGTTGATGTTGATGGTATTCCCTGGGGTGTGACCTGCCTGGTGTGAATTTCTCTGCAGGTGCCCAGATCACTCCTTCTGAAAAGGTTCTTCATATTATTTGGTAACTTTAGTAATAGTATTCCTGGTGTTGTCTGTGTGCCATATTGGGTCTTGAGCCCTGCACTCCATGCAGGTTTATGCATTTTGGAGGGGAGGCCACATTTCCCTGTTTGTAGATTCAGCTTGTTTTCCTTTTGCCTCATAAATTAATCCATTCAAGTCATCCTAGTGACATTAGATGGTGCTTATTCTGTGATTCAGAAGAATGTACTACACAGACACCCCAGTCGAGCTGGACTTGGAGAGTTAGGGCCTTAACCTAACACTGCCAGAGCCCACGCTGGCCCAGGAGCTGCTCCTAGAATAGCCCGTGATTTGGCTTTCAGGCCTCAACTAGCCCAGTAGTGCATTTGGGGCTTGTGAGATGTTCGCACTGTATTTTAAATCTGCAAAGCGAGTTATTTACTTTTCTTTTCTGACTTGTACAGAGAGGGCAGAATGCTGTTCTTGTGCATACATAGTGCAGCTGCCGGCTTTGTAAATCTTAAAAACACGAAGGAAAATATGAAGCCTGGAGGAATTTTGTTTCTCTTCCAAATTACTTGGATTAACATCGGAATTATTTCCTTGGCATGAATCTGGTGTGAAAGATATTAAATTCTTAGAGTCCATACCCTGCTTTTCTCTAAATAAAACATTGGAGGATTCTGGTGCGTGTTTCGATGTGCAGGATGGGGCAGAGCTTCCCTTGGCAGAGCTTTTGCATAGTTGATAATCTAGTTATTTGGGTCTTGACATGCAAAGAATATGCGCTTCTAGGTACAATTTGTCTGTTTGAAAAAAGGTTTTAGGATCCAGTGTGGTTAGTGAAGAACCTTATATTTCAAATTGAATGAGTGAGAAAGGCACATTTATTTGCTGTTTTATCCTTTCTTTTCAAGCGCATAATTATAGAACATGTCACATTTCTTCAAGTGTCCCCATCAGTGCTTTAGTTGATGGGGTGGGAAGTTGCAGGAGGTTATGACCTTATCCACGCCAGGCTTTTAACTTGAGGGGTTATAACATACCCAGAGGGTTGACTAGAAGTTCAGTTAGAGTAGAGAAACCTGAGTAGAGGGTTTTCACCCCCGCCCACCCCTGCTAGTACCCTATATGTCTAATCGTTTATGGTCTTAATGGAAAACTTACTGGGTGGCTACGAGAAAGGATTTTTTTTTTCCATTTGTAAACGCATCAAGGATGAGCGGTGGCAGTAGGGGGCCGTTGTCTGGGGCTCTGGAACTTGGATCCAACTAAGCCCAGGTCTCTACGGGCGGTGGCCGACTCAAACACAGAGGCTCTCAAATGTAACTTCTCAGCTCTAAGCTGCTCCTAACCCTGCTTCTGTTTTCTTTCCCATTTGTCTACGGATCGAGGACTTAAATTTCAGTCTGGAAAACTCTGAAGTGGCAAGCTCATTTGAAGAGTTCACATCAAATCACATTAATTCTTTAAAGTTAACTATGTTTTTGTGCACTCTTGAGCTTAACCTTGGCCATCAGCTGGTGTCCTGCCAGCCCTGAAGGTCTTTCCAGAGAGTAGTGTTAATTGGCAGTACTCAGGGATTCGGCATAGGGGCACAGGTGTATGAATTTCCCATTTGGGTGGAATTCTGCATTTGGGCCATTTAGATAACTGTTTGAGATCTGGTCAAATGACCCAGATGTAATGAGAATAATATTTAATCTCTTTAAAGTTGGAATGGTGCAAGAGAAAGTGAATTGGTCCTTTGCCTCCAGGACTACTACAGCAGCTTAAAGAGGTCTGTGACCTTGATCAGGTCACTAATTTATTTTTGAACCTACTTAAGGTAACACCTCCTCTATAGGCTGATTATAAAGAGTAAATGACATAATATTTGGTAAGTCAATTAGCATACTCAGTACAGGTAGCGCCACCTCCAGGTAGTGGGCCCCTCACCGTCTGCCTCCAGGAAAGGACTGAATGTTGCTGGCCTCTGTTACTAGTGAATTCAGACCCCTTGAGTTTCACGTGCAATGATATTGGAAAGAAAAAGCATTATCTTTTTGCACAAAGCATCTTTGTGCTTATTTAATAGGCTGTACTAAATGTAGTAAGCTATCTTATGATTTTATATTATGTGTAGAAAGGCAGAAGATATCTATAACGTATAAACTGCACGGGAGAAGAAATAAATTTATACTAAGTAATAAAAAGGTGATACATTTGTGATTGTTAAAAAGAAAGGAGTTCGGTATGGTCAAATTTTTAAACAAGAAAAATTTTGCATAATGCTCCCTAATAACACCAGAAAGAAGTCAGTGAAAAGGAAAAAATAGTGGTGGAAAATGGAAGATTATATTCTAAAATAAAGAATTGATATGACTACAGTACTTGGTGTGGAGATAAGACAGAATCATGCTATTTTCATGTTTTTAACCTAGGGCAGATATATCGTATTAGTCGTGCAAATTAACTTGAATTTAATCAACTATTAAACATTTTCAACCAATGAAATTAGGACTTATGAAATGTTGGAAAACTGATGCATTTAAATTTTAACTTTCTAGAGAGCTTTCTAACCCGATCGCATGAAACAGTTTTTAAATTTAGTTAATTTGGATAAAATACTCAAAGACAGCTCCAGAGTGGGAAAATATAATTTTTACCAGCATTGATGATAATATACATTACTAGTTTCACACACACACACACACACACACACACACACACACAAACACACGTGTGTGTGCATATATAAATAAACATGTATGCTATCTAAGTAAACATATAAACACACATACACATATTTGTACATATATACACATAAATGGAACCAGTTTCATGCCCCTGTTGAGAACTAGCAAACAGCAAAATAGAATAAGACAAAAGTTATTAAAAATGATAAGCCCACAAATTTAATATTTGCAAATAAATACATGACATAGGTTAAAAAAGAATCCTGTTGTGATGCCAATTTCAGGGATATAGGGAAACAGAAGACTGTAGTTGCTGCCTCAGGGACTTGCTGTTATAGCTTGGGGGAAATGGATAGCAACCCGTAACTTATTGGCTAACTGAGGTGTTTTAGGTCATAAAAGCAATGAAGAAAATAAAATGACAATAGAATAAAGAGAGACTCAAGGCAGAGGGGCGATGTTAGTCAGGGCCTCAGGGGCGGTGGTATGTTGGGGGCAGAGAGGATGGTGAGGGAAGGGGGATTCTGAGCTGTGCCATCATGGTTGAGAAGGATCCAGTCAAATGCAGATCGGGGTGGGGAGGAGCGTTTCGGGTGGAGGGAGCAGCAAGTTTAAGGGATCTGAGACCGGAATGAGTCTGTCCTGTGAACTAGGAGCAGGCCAGTGTGGCTAGATCTTGGTGATTGTGTGTTTGCCCCAGATTGCAACAGAAACTAAAATATTTTCAAATGGCCTAAATATGTAGGCTTTACTTTTTTCATGTTTTTAGCAATTTTGTGTTGTAATTGTGAAATTACGGCAAAAATTTAGACGTATACAAAGCATACATTTTAAAGAAGAATGATAAAGCAGACATCCACACCCACCACTAGGTCATGGACTAAGCTATTTCTAACCCCCTTGTAACTTTCTGACTGCCTCACCCTCCCTGGCCCCCAGTGGTAAATGTGTGACTTTTGAGATAATGATCTACTTGTTTTCCTGTGATTTAGTGATCGATATACACAGCCCGAACATATAGTCTAGTGTAGCTTGTTTTGAACTTTATGTAAAGGAACCATACTGTGTGTATTCTTTTGTATTTTGCTGCTTTTTCTCCAGATTGTGTGAATTTGTAGTTAGTTTTTACTCTATAGTGTATGAATAGACTACAATTTAGTCATTTGTTTTACTGTTGACTGATATTTTTTCCAAGTGTTTGACTATTATTGTGACCAGTTGTGTGGATTTTTCTGGTCTATAAGTGCATATGTACAAGAGTTTATCTTGCAAATTTACCTAGGAGAACAATTTCTGGATTGTAGGATATCACATATCACCAAACTTATTAGAAAAGGCCAAACTTAATACTTAAGAGTAATTTCGCCAATTTTTATTCTCACTAGCATTATATGAGGATTTCTGTTTTTGTGTATACAGACTTAGACCAACATTTGAGATTGCCAGATTTAGTAATTTTTGCCAATCTGATGAATCTATTGAGTTATCTTGAGGCTTAATTTTCACTTTTGTTATCACTAATGAATTTGAGTACTTTTTCATGTGGTCATAGGCCATTTGGATTTCTTTTCACTTATTTTTCTGAAGGGCCTATTCAAGTGTTTCTCCCAGTTTTTTCTTGGGGTTCTGCCTTAACTCATTGATTTATAGCAGTTATTTATACCTCCTGGATGTGTGCTTATATTCCCTCTTTTTATGTCTTTGGAAGTTTAAGAGTTTATCACAGGCAAATTTTATTAATCTTTCTATATTAGTTACCTACTGCTTTATGAAAAATCACCTTAAAACCTAGTGGCTTAAATAGTAGCCTCTTATTTCAGTTGGGGGTTCACGGGGGCAGTGAGGTCTCACCGGGACTGCCTTCTGCCTGTGCAGGGAAGCTCTCTTTCTGTTATTGGCTGTTTGACCGATGGGGTCAAGAATGGGGCGATTGAGCCACAAGTTTCATCAACCAGCAGGTTAGCCTGGGCTTGTTCACCTGGAGGCCAGAGGAGGTCTCCAAGAGATTTGAGCAGAGGTGTGCAGAGCTTCTGAAGGCGAGGGTCCATATGAACACAGTGTCATTTTCACTACATTCTGTTGGCCACAAATCCACCCCAGATCCAAGGGGTAGGACAGTAGTTTCTGCCTACTTTTGGAGGAGCTGTTCAGTGAAGCACCTGTGTGGATAGGAGAGGAGCCGAGCTGTGGCCATGCTTATTCAGGGGGGCAGCAGGGAGCCATTGTATGTAAGATTGGGGGTAAAGAGTTGAGAGTTCGGTAAAAATGCATCAAGTAGCATTTGCTAATGTAAAAATCTATTGCTTTCATTCTTTGTTAGCTATAATGCAATGAAGAAAATTAAGGAGCGCATCGCTCCTACTATCTTGTTAAAAACAGCCCTCCAGTTTTTACAGTTTGCTGCACTTTCTTGTCCATATTTATTTATTTATTCTGATCAGCAGTTGTGGATTGCATTTGTTTCTTTTTTAACTTCTCACTTTGCGTGACGTGAAGTTTCGTTTGAACACGGTCTGTCAGTTCTCACTGCGCCGAGACCGCGGCCGTGCTGCGTGCCGGAGGCGGGATCATGCCCTGGCAGGGGCCTGGGCTGTGGACAGATGGCTCTGGCGTGCAGTCAGGCCTTTGCTGTTGTGGCAGCCGAGCAGCTTCGTGCACATTACTTAACATCTCTGAGCTTTACCTCTGTCGTAGAATGGAGATCGTTTTTATTTTCTCTCTCTCTCAAGAGTATCGAATGTGATAAAAAATACATGTCACTTAGCATGGGGCGAGGCCCATGAAATAAATGTTAGCTTCTTTTAGAAGTAGAGTTTCCCACTGCTTTCTGTTCATCTCCAATAAAAAAAGGATAAGGACCTATATTGGTCTTTTGCAAATGAATTTTTTCTTCAGTTACCTTCCTGCTGCTGTTTTCTGTGAAAACTCGTAAATCTCTTGGTTCTCTCCTTGAAGTTTGACAATCAGTTAAGAGCATCTTGGTTGCCTGACACCGAACTTGATCAGCCGGAAAGATCTCATGGAGCCCTGGGAGATACCATCAGGGATGTGTGTTCCTAATCACAGCCCGAAATCGTGAAGTTCTGACCTGAGTGAGCACGGAAGGGGAAAGTGCTGGAGGGAACGAGGCAGAGTAGTCAGGTCTCCGAGGAAGAAGAGACTGAGGGAGGAATAAACCTTTCTTCAGCAGCTGCTCTGCGCCAGAGTGCGGAGCGGAAGGCAGAAGCGTGGCGGGAGCGCCAGGTTGCGGGCGCTGGGCGCCTTGGCAGAGGGGTTGGCTTGCACCTCCTCGCAGGTTGAGAGCAGGAGGGCTCTACAGCTGTGCCCACCTGAGGAGGAAGAAATGTTTTCTAAGCCTCGACTTAAAACAAGGACCCAAATCATCATGACACCTTTCTTTCTAGGTCTTTCGGCAGCCCAGCGGAAGTTCGCGCATTCTCTCAGAGACTTTAAGTTTGAGTTTATCGGTGATGCGGAGACCGACGATGAACGCTGTATAGGTACGTGGAGGTGAGGTTTTGGTTTGCTCTGCGTTGCTTTGGCCACCGGATAATTATTCCTTTCTCTTGACAGATGCTTCCTTACGTGAATTTTCTAATTTTTTGAAGAATCTGGAAGAACAGAGAGAAATTATGGTGAGTCCTGGGATGTAAATAAGTTCAGCTTTACGCAGGGGAAATGTGAGTCTAGAAGCTAGTTCTGGTAGAAGTTTTAGATGCATTTACCCGTGAAGGAAGTAGCTCATGACTAACTAGGATGAGGTTTCAGGAGCCTGGATTTCTAGTTCACTGGTGGTGCTGACCACTGTGAGAGCTTAGACACGTTGATGGACCTCTAAAGCAAAGCCCTGTTTCTTTATCTGTAAAATAGTGGGTTGGAGCACTCCAGATTTTCGTTAGCAGTGGAGCACTAAAAACTGAGTCTCAGGCGAACCTTAGTTTATCAAGAAGATAAAAGCAGGAAAGCTTATGTAGAAGTACAGGGACAGCAAGGTGGTGTTAAATTTGTAGATTTCTAGACCGTGTGGAGAGGGAGAGAAGTTAGGCTGGGAGGTCTTTGGAATCCCACTTTGCATTGAGGTTCATGATCCCAGCAGTGATGAGCGTGGCCGTTCTTCACTGGGTGCTCTCCGTGTGTGTGCTGCTGCGCTCAGCGCATTGAGTGTATGATCTTATTTAACAAAAGCTCAGCAGTGAATTTTGAGGGTATTGAATAATACTCCTTCTTTAAAAGCTTGCATTTCCCTCTTATTGACTGATGTTCATTCAGCAAAGATTTCTGGTAGACTTGGCACTGGATTATATGACACGCTGTCTTTTCTCACCAGTGATTTTTAGGCTTTAAAAAGAGGACAAACTTTTATTTTCTGTTTTTGAGAATGCATGTCATCTAGGATTATGTTTAAGTGTAAGTGTAAAAATACTAAACATGGTAGCTCAGATAGCTAACCTTTGTGCGGGGTTCTGGTCTAATGTGTTTACCCAATAGTAAGTCTTTCCATTCTCACTTCAACTCTATGAGATAGGCTCTGTTATTAGCCCCTGTTTTGCAGATGAGGAAACTAAGGCACAGTACCTCGCCCAAGATCACGTGGCGGCTGAGAGGTAGAGCTCATGTATGACAGCACCAGGCACTCTGAACCTCCTGCCATTCTGGCCAGCTTTCTAGATGTTTCTGTGATCTCCTGGGTGGTGGCTGGTGGGGATTTCTTTATGGTTGAGTTGGAGTTGAGAAAGAAGTGGGAGAGAGCTCTGATTTTGATTTAAAAGTGACAGGGACATAAGGCCCCAAAAGCCCAAATATAATTTGTACTGTACTCTAAATTCTGAGGTACTGTGTATGTATTGCAAATACTGTAGAGGACATGTATGAGGTACTGTGTTTTTCTTGGCACAGACTGACATATTCAACCAATATGTGGGCAAGTAGTCCGATTTTTCAGCTGTTTAGGAAAGTCTAGATATGATAGTGGATAAAAACGGTGCCATGACAGCACCATGCTACTTGAAGTGGGTGGGTGTGGCTGGTGGTGAAAGCACATGTTCTTAGCTAATGATAATAGTATCAACTTTTTTTGTTCTCAACCCTCCGATACTTACTTACACTTCCCTGGGATCTTGAGCATTCAGCATGTATATATTTGGTCATTCTTTGTGTTGCAGTTCTGTTTAGAATCTGAGCTCAGAGGCAAACAAAGCCAAGACCCTGCCTTCAGGGAAGTTACATTCTAGAAAGGAGAAGTATAATAAAGAATCATATATATTGTCAGGCGGTGATATTCTATTTCCATTTTATGTTCCTTGACATGAATTAAGGCTGTCTGATATAGATAGTATGCTTCCCAACGCTATTGTTAGCTGGCTTTATTGATTTACTCTTCAGCTATGATGGGAGTTGATAGGGTCTCTCTGTCTTAGGTAGGGCAGGGATGGTAAGGCTGGGTTTTCAGTGCAGGGTGGAAGAATAGAATGTTGTCAGTATAAGGCCATGAACCTCAGAGAGGAATGGCATGACATGTCACAACCCTTTTGTGGGATAGCAGGAAATGATCCAAAGCCAGAAATCAGTGGGAGGCATCTGTGACCAATCAGAGTTAACAGAACATGTAATGCTTTTTTTTTTTTTTTTTTAACTTTTTAGTTTGGAAAATTTTGAGCGTATAAAAAAGTAGAGAGAAAAATATAATTAAACTACATGTACTCAGCACCCAGCTTCAATAACCGTTGCCACACAGCCAGCCTTGCTTCCTGTATACCCATTATTCCCCCCCACTATTATTTTGAAAGAAAGCCCAGTATTATCCATAAATACCTTAGTTTTTAAGCTCTGAAAGATAACTCTTTTGAACTACAATATCCATGTCATACCCCAAAACAATACTGATTTCTTTATGTTATGAAGAATTAGGTCAGATTTAAATTTTTCTGATACTCTCACATTTTGTCAATTTTCTCCCTTTTCCTCAATAACAGTTGGTTTGTTTGAATTTAGGTCCAGCAAGATGCGTTTGATTGATACTTTTCTAAATCTCTTTTAATCTATAGGTTTTCCTTCTTCCCTTTTTTCCCTTGACGAGAGTTCCTGATATTTTTCTATTAATGTAAAAAATCTTGAAGACACTACTTTTTGAGTTATCAATGAGTTATAATAATGAAGTTAATAAAAGTTAAAAAGTTTGCATTTACCCCATGTTGATGTTTTGGGGTATTTCTGTCTGATCTTGACAGTATGTGATCAATTTTTTTTAACCATGTAAATTGGGATCGTCATGGCTACCTTTGTTTCTTTAAATAACTTTGAATACTTACTGAAAAAAATCTTGGATAGTTTACTAGACATCAGTCTTAAACTTTTGAATAAGAAAAGATACCTTCCTCAGGTGTCCAGTGTGGCCCTGGAGAATAACTGGTAAAAAGGGAATTAAGATCATTATTCTAAGTGTAACAACAAAAGTATAGAGCGTGGCAGCCTGCAGTGGGTGGGGTTGGTTAAGCGTGTGCTTCTTAGGAAAGATTTAGAGAAGTGGTATTTGAGCTGGAGTTCAGGGGACAGAGATGCTGAGCAGAGCCCTTGTATAGTTCAACAAGCTCATAGCTCCCCTACACAGTAACAAGGAAATAAGGAAGGTCTTTAAGCAGTTGGATGCCAATATATTCTGAAAATTTTAAGAACTCTTGTTTTTACTTTAAATTGTTAGAAACCAGCAGCAGATTAAAAGCCATGTATTAAAAAAAATAATGCAAAATGATAGCTGTAAAATAGAAGTTGAAATGTCCTGAAATTGGTTGCAAGAATTTAACAAAATCTTAGTGGTCTCTTAATCTTTAAACGCAGTAAAATCCAAAATTAGATGATGGTGCAGCAGAATAGTTAGAAATTTGTAATTAACACTGAGCAATCAAAATGTTAAAAAATGTATACAATCTGTGTTTTAGAAGGCAAAGGCCAATGCCGAATATATTTTTTGTAAACTTTCCATTTCCTAAACATTAAAATATGATTTGGGGCTTTAAGGCCATTAGGTATATGTATATTCACATGCCTGATCTGTGTACTAATTTGTATGTGTGTGTGTATGTGTATGTGTGTACTCATATTCCAAGAAGTACTGTCTACTGCTTGCCTAGCACTGTGCCAAATGCTGTGAAGGCAAAGGCATTGTTCTTACCCTTGAGTTGTTAGCTGCCCATCAGGGGGAATGGCCAAGAGCATGTAACTTCAGCCTGCCACGTGGTAATAGAGAGGTCTGGGGGAATTCAGGGAAGGCATTTTTGGAGACACTATTCCTCACCTGAGTTGACAGGTGAATCAGAGTTGGCCAGGTAAGGAAAGATGGAAACGAAGCACCGGTTTCCTCTTCGAGTTAAAGTCATTGATTTTGGGAAAGAGGGAGAGAGATGTTTGTCTATTCCCCAGCTAGTGTGCAGTTTTGTAGCTACAGAAACAAATTGTCGGGGAGTGAAGTGGAAAGAAGTCGGTCTAGCAAGTCAGAGTGTTGCCCTCCGTGTCCGTGGCCAGGTCCGTGGATGGGTGTGCCTTGTACTTAGAAAGGCTAATTTGTCTTCTTCAGGATAGGTTTTCAAGTGAGTAGTTTTCACTGTTAATATTGCCAACCGAGTGGCCAGAATCGTTGTGCTCACTTCAGTGCACTCCGAGGAGAGTGTTGTGTGTTTTGCTGCCGGCATTCCGGAGATGTTCTCTCTGCCATGGCGGGACAGGGCGTACTTATCTGAGGTGGGCAGCTGGCCAGGAATGTAAGAACTTTTAAAATAGTTGCTCTAGTGTTTATGGTGTTCTTTTAAAAGCACTTCACCCTGTACTTCTCTCCATGTATCCTTTTATCAATTGATTTTGTCCTCCTCAACACAACTGTTCAGTTTCTGAGGGTTATGGCAAATGAGGGTAGCTGTGCGAGGCGCAGAGGTTGAGGAAAGCTTCTGGGAAGAGGGGGTGCGAGGAGAGGAGGTCGAGCTTGCCAGATAGAGCACAAAAGGCGCCTCCCTCTCATCCAGCATGGGCTGGGATTCTTGGCTGGCAAGCAGACACGAGACAGTGTCTTCACTACCCGCTGCATCCCTTTACCCTTGAGCAGGATGACCCCATGGTACACACTGCTGAGGCTTTTGACACTTGCTGGGTGATTTGCTTTTAGCTTATGCTCTGATAAAGAAGGCCTTAGGCATCTCAGTACAGATGGCTTTGTTAATAGTTTAGAGGGTTTCTGACAAGCAGGTGTTTCCTTAACCCTTGTCTGATTTGCTTCACTCCTTTCTCATCTTTTTTCTTTGTCTCACATATCTTACAGATCATATAGGTAAAGCGATTTCTATATCTTTTGTGGTTTTCGATGGTGATGTTTGTTCCAAGTGATCTTTTACTTCTACTTTCAAAACTCTTTCACAATACTAAAAAAAAAAAAAAACTCACTAAAATGGACTAAATCTCTTTTACCTTTTGGTAGGAGTTTTCGTGATACTCTTTCCTTAGTGTGCCCTAGGGCGGTGGTTCTCAAAGCTTGATCCCCGGCCCAGCAGCATCAGTATCACCTCATAACATGCCAGATATGCAAACTGGGGCTCCACCCCAGACCTGCTGAGTCAGAGATTCTGGGGTGGGGCCCATCAATATATATTTTAACAAGCCCTCCGGGTTATTGCCAGGCATGCTCAAATCAGAACCACTGGCCCGGGAGGCCAGTGACGTCGCAGCTGGCATTCCTAGCCTCCGAGCTGGAGCCATCTGCAAGCTGAATGCACTATGAACCGCTTTTTGTGACTTTCTGTCTACCACGAGGTTAAAATAATCTTTAAAAACCTAAGCTTTCTGTGTCATTCCCAAAGGATTTTGGACGCTACCTGGCTCCTTTATCTTGATGGAACAGGCTTCTGCTGTGAGGAGTTTTAGCGTTACTTAATTTGTGTTTCGCATTGCCTGTGACTTCCTGTAACGTGATAGGTACCTAGGGCATGCCATGCCATTGGCAAGATTGTGCCTTCAGTTTCCTCTTACTATAATTATATTTTATGTGGTATATCAAACCTGTTTAATCAGTTCTTTTACAGATAAAGTGACATTTCGGGGCGGAATTGTTGGCAGGCGTATTTACACGGGGGAAAATCCATCTTGAATCTATTTATGAAAACATTGCTCACTTTAGTTCAAGAGTTGTCAGTATCTAACTTTATGGAGAATTTTTTCTCCTTGGAACTTGCCTTTACAATTTTGCAATATTGTTTTTTTTTAAGATACATCGTATTTTTTTTTTTTTTTTTTGTAAATCCATTGTGGTTCAGTCAGATGTGGATATCCTTATGAAACCTGTGTTTTTCGTTTTTTTGTTTGTTTGTTTGTTTTTGTTTTTTTGTTTTTTGTAGAGCTGGATTTTCACTGACCCAGAATCCTCTCGAGATTACAGTTAGGATTACCTCAAATCTGAATTCTAAAGTGAGTGAGGATGTCTCAGGCAAGAGGCCCGGCTTCCTTCCCAGACCTGCTTTTGTGTGAGGCCAGGCCTCATGACTCAGTGTCCTCTCTCTTGGTGACTCATCGTCATCTGTGGCCTTCACGCCTTGTCGTCCTCATTCTACTTCCCCGTAGACGCTTACGTTCCCTGTATTTCAGATCCTGGGACTTGTTCTCTGCTTCTAAGGAATCATCTCGCTCTTCTGATAAACCGCTTAATAGTGACGTGAAAGAGCAAAGAAAGACACCACCTCTTCCCCCCCTCCCCGCCCCGTGTGACGGGGGACACGAGGATGTGACCAGTCGGCTCATCTGTTGTCTCAGCCGGAATTGTCGTTTCATTAGTGAGAATTAGTTCAGCTACATCTAGTTTCGTGAGAAAAATATTTGGAGTCGAGGGAGGGCACTTCAGCTCATTCTTCCAATCCTGTCATGAAGTGCTCGTGGTATGGCCTCGGCCCCTGAAAGAAAGAGCTGAGAGGCATTTAGGGCGACTTCCATTTAACCCCTTGATATAAGAAAAGGGGGCTTCCTGGAACTGAGGTGGAACGAGTCCATCCACATCATGAAATAAAGTTGGTGACAGAGATTGAATTGAAGTTTTTCTCCTACCTTCTGGTATCTTAAGGACATTATTCATTGCCTTTAGATCTTTGTAAGATTTAATAGCCTCCTGTACCCCTTTGAACATGGGTGAAATAGATATGTGTCCGTATAACTGCTGGCGCCTGTTTCAATGTTTTAATGAGCAGACCACTGGAGGAAGAAATAGGAATCCTGATGGTGGTTTGGAAACCTGCCAGTGAGACTTTCTGGCTAGGTTGAGGAGGTGCTGGCTTTCAGCACCTGGAGAGTGGGTGCCATCATTTCGGAAGAAAATCCTGGATACCATAGTGGAGCCCTCCTTACAGAAATAATACATCTTCAAGTATTCTTGATAATACAGAGGAAAATGCATGTGAGGAAAACCAGATGTTGATGATGGGTGAAAAGTCATTCAGAAGAGTTAAAACTCTGAAGAAGTGTTCGAAATATCTTAAATCGTTTGCTTATTCTTTTTTATGAATACACAAGAGGGATACATGATAAAAATATATTTAACTCTCAAAGAGATGCTTCAATAAACATAAACGTTCTAAGTGTTATATTAAATGAAGATTTCATTAGCTTTTTTTCTTTATAGTAGATAAAACGGTGGAGTGTCTTACTATTAATGGCATGTTAGATTTAATGACATACATTACTGAAATGGTGGTGGGGATTATTAGAGGTCCGGAAGATATGAGTGGCCGTGATAGTGTGGTGGAAAGAATGTGGACTTCGGAGCTGGGGCAGCCATGAGCAGCTCTCAGATCCACAGCGCGCGGGGAGCGTCGCTGACCATCAGACCAGCTGCTCCACGGTTCCCTCACCACATGTGTACGAAGGCCATGCCCCCCATGCTTGCTTCCTGCTAGTGAGTGAGCGCAGCCGGGTCACTAACGCAGGCTTCTTTACGGGGACTCTGGCGTGTCCTCTGACAGCCGGCCTGGGCTCCAGGAGTCCCTGACACCTTGTCCGACTTCCCCTAGAACTGCACTGCAGTCGAACACGTGTCCGCCCAACTCCTTCCTTCCTTCCCTGCCTCCCAACCCTGGGCTCAGCCCTGCGTCGCTGTCTGACTGACAGCCCTTCTCCAGCCTCCTCTGGCTCCCACGCCATTTTTTTTCACAGACGTTTCCCCTAATAAATTTGTTTTTTTTTGTTTTGTTTTGTTTTGTTTTTTTTTTTGTATCTCTAATCCTGTCTTGGTGTCTGCTTCTTAGAAGACCTGGCCTAACACAGAAACAGGCTGCTTTGAGTCAGAGATAATGGGTGCAGGAAACTCAGCAGGGGTATTTATGGTTACTGTTATTACTGCCAGCAGGAAATGTTGCATTTCTGTAGAAACTCTGTTTTTTATGTTATCTAAATTTATAGGAGAATCCTACTTCATTCATAAAACAGATATATTTGAATACCAGTTAGAAGCCAGGCAGTGTTCTAGCTTCTGAGGATACAGCGAAGAATTAGGTCCTTGCCAGGTCGAGGTGCTCAGCTGCTGACTGAGTAGTGGACTGTGTATTATCCAGAGCCCTTCCACTCCAGGCCTTTCCTTTTCTCTCTTGGACACTCAGCCCAGGCACCACAGAAGGGCTGGAGATCTCATTTCTTGATCATTGAGCAAAGGCGTAGGTTTTCTTTTCTGAATAGTTTTTCCCTCCCCCTCCTCCCCTCTCATTTCTCTCTCTTTTCTCTCCCCTATTCTCTCTCCTCTCTCTTTCTCTTCTCTCGTGTTTGCCTGATTCAACCAACAGTTTATTGTGTTATCATTCATGAGGTTCCATTGCTAGGTATGCCTCTGATTACACCATTCACTTCTGAAATTAAAGTGTTCTCTTACATAAAGCTAAAGAAACAAAATTGCAGATTCCTGTGATACTTTTACAGCTTTCTTGACAGGGTTATCTTTTACTCCTATGGGGTTTTATTTCTTCTCATAATGTTCTGCCCAAGTATTTATTTTGTTTTTAAAATAGAAGCCTAGTGCATTGTCTTGTGCACAGATGGGAAGAAAATCAAGGTTGAATCTCTGCACATCTTTATTAGGTTAATGCATTCCTAATATACTCAATAGCTTTTGTTTGAAGAGTATCAATTTTTTTAAATATCATAAAAAATCTTTATTGGTGGAGTCTGTTTGATGTGAACAATCTGAGTCTAATTACTACTTTTTTTTTTGATTAATGTTTTCCAAAACTGATGCAAGCCTCCCCCCATCCCTTTCAAACAAACCCTAAGATATTTGTTTTATAGGAGATAACATTAAGGGAATTTTAAACTTGTGTGATGCACTAACCTAACTTTATTTTTTCAAAAGCCAAGTCATGGCTAAATATTCAGGAAATTAAGTCAGAGTGCAGAAATTGTCAGACTTCAGCTCAAATCCTTGTTTCCTTAGGTTTTAAGCTATTCAAAATTTAGGGCTGAAAGTTGATAAAAACTCTTATTGGGCCTTGTATGAATGAAAGCAGAAGTGTGGTAACTGAACTAGTGAATTTGGAATATATATTTTATAAATTATAGTTCCTAGGCACGTAAGTGAGACTGCCATAGTTTTGAACTCAGACATTCAAGGAACCATTTCATACTAATTTGCTTCTAATTTTCAAGTTTAAACTCCATATAGTTAATTTACAGCACCTCTGCACCTGTGTCTCAGTTTACAGCTCGTGTATGGATTCAGTACGATTCTTACTAGTTCTTAGCTACTGTATTGAGTGGATACCACTATAAAATTTAATTTCATTTTTACATTTTTTTTTTTTTGGTAGGATTAGATTACCTTGAGCTGTGCTTAAAAATAAAATGTACAGAGATTTGTTGGGAAGTTAAAATTACTTCTACTGTGACATTATCTTTCTCTTTTTACTTATGTTAAATGGGTAGAAAGCAAGTATTATTCCTTCTTTACAGTCGAAAGTATTCAGGTAATGAGATAATTGTTTTTCTCTGGTCTAAAAACAACTAGCTAGGACTGAGCTCAATGAGAAAATGTTGGTCTGCTATTTGACATTGAGGTATGGGGCTCTTTTAGCAAAACGAGTTGTGAAATTTTTCATCTTTTGTCAATATCAGAGTCTTTGACTCATTGATTTTCTCTTTCAGACTTAAAGTGACTTTAATTTTCTTATGAAAATGTGATCCCTGGTTGATGGGAACGCCCAGGACAGGGAGAGCCTGGCTGGATGGAAAAATAGCAGAGGATCAGAGGGGATGGGGAGTGACCTAGCTAAAAATGTGTTGGTTTAGTCAGGAGAAAAATCTTACTTAGGAATATTGAGGATAGTACTGAAAGAATTTTGACAAGCTTGTTTAAGGTTCTGAAAATGTTTAATCCCATATTCGTCTGGATTCTCAGTTCCAAGGTCGAGCTGTTCAGAGCAGAAAATGAACTTATTAAAGAATCTTAGGTAGATTGCAGTATCTTTATAGGGTTGTGGGAACCAAGGATGATGCAGAGCTGATCTTAGAGCAGACAGTCACCACTTTGCCACCCGGTCGGATAACATAACCTGCACCAGCAACACCACAGTCCCTTGTGGCTGTTGATACAGCTGCTGCCTCTGGGACTGGAGTAGTGGCTACCGCTCACTAGACTTTCTGGTCACCGATGTTTTGAAGCACCAGCTTGCAAGTCAAGAGTCTTAGGCAGGAGCATCTGAGCAGTGGAACTCTAGCTGGGGGCCAGTACTTCACTGCATGATGTCTGGGAAGCAAGAGTCAGTCATTTTCAGCTTTTGTAGTGGAAGATAGATTCTGCCTCATTAGGTAGGAGAAGTCCTCAAACGTAGTAAGAGGTTTCAAGTGCCCGGTAGCCCAAAAGGACAGATATCTACTACCGATAATGTTTATGTCTGATTATAAGGCAATGCTATTTTCCCATGAGAAGATTAAGCAAAATAATTTTTGGATTGCTTCAGTGTACACACTTTAAGGTATGCATATGTATGTATGTCTGTTTTCATTATTTAGTTGATTAAATATGTGTTTTAACATTATCAGTGTATAATTTAGGAATATTTTTCCTACTTATTTCATTAAAGTTACTCCTTTATACTTTAGACATTAGTATGTTTATCACGGCACATTCTGTGTTTTTCAGCACAGCTTTGCACAGTCAGTCCGGGCCATATCGGAGTTCTTTGAGATACAGCAGCACGTTTAAAAACCTCTATGATGCTTCATTGGAAATTTATCTAGAGCTTCAAGTATCCATTTGCAGTGATTTGGACAGTCTCTTTAAAAAAATTTATCCCTGAGATATATTTTCTTGATTTTTTTTTAATATAACCACTTACTTTGTTCCTTTAAAGTGATCTTTACGAAAACAATACTAATAATTTTGATGTCATCTCCAGAGAGACAACTAAATCTCTTACATTTTAAATTTCCCTTTTTTTCTAACCCATAACTATTTGTGATCTCTAAGCATCTGAAACTAAGTGTGATTGGGGCTATTTCAGGCGAGAGTCCTCAATCAGTTTTTTATTGATCAAAATAATGGAGAATACACTCCTTAAAAAAAGTTGAAAGATTTTTCTGTAGTGCAAGTCTTTTTTTTCTGAGGGACAATTTTGGGGAAAATATTTCTCATGTCTGGAGCTATGTTATGGTGGTAGCTCTTTGATGCCCTTTCTCAAGGTTCTACTTCAGGGCGAATAAGGCCTGTACTACGCCTTTGCCGAATGGTTTCTTTGCTGTTATTCTGACTTTGGGATCGGAAAGTGGAGTTTTCCTTTTAGTCTAACAAGATGGGAAATATTCGGAAGGTCATGGGAGAAAGCAGTGGAAATTCTCCTTTGCTCTTAGATAGTACATTCCTCTGGCAGCAAGAAAACTTGGAACCTAGGCTTAAAATAATGAGGCCGTGAGGAACAGACATGCTCCTTCTGTTTCATTAGACTCAGCCCTCGTTAGTACTAAGTGATTAGAAAGTCATGATTAGCACTTACACCAGCTTATTCCTGGTTTTACCTAGATGAGATTTTTAAAAATTGTTAGTAAAGATATCATAGGATATCATTTTGCCGTTATTGCCTTTTTACTAAATATGGGTTGCTAGCCCTAAGCCCTAGTCTCCTCAGAATTAACTTCAGAACTTAGCCTTTGATCTCAAGTGGGGTAATTTTGAAGTAGCTGCAATGGCTCCTTCCCACAGTGGGGTCTGATTCTCTGCTGGTTAGCCACACTGTCAGCACATTTCTCAGCTCCAGCTTAGACTATAAGGGAAGGTAAATATGCCACCCTACCTTTCTTGCCTTTTTCGACATTTATGTTCATATAGCCAAATGTCTAACAAAAAGGGATTTCAGACTCAACGGGTGGGAAAAGCTTTAGCTTCCCCAGACCGTTGTATAGTGATCTTGTTCTTTTACTCTGAGTGTAAAGTTCTGTTGGGTTCTGTGGTCGCCATCATGTGTTATAAGGCAATATTGAAATGTAGTTTGTGTTTCTGTGCCTCTCAACTCTTACAGAGTTCCTGGAATCACAGTGGTCGATAAGACCTCACAGGTTTTGAGGGCCGACTTTCAATGCAGCGATCTATGGCAGTGTCCCTCCCTGGACAGATAGCCAGCTCATGCTGGTTTTTGTGGAATGAGCTAAAGGTCACCACTTTGCCTGGACCATTGTAGTTCTTATTGAGTTCCTCTTTATAGCAAACCCAAATCTGGTCTATAGCTTTTCTCCCTTAAATTTGGTTTTGTCCTCTTTAAGCAAATCGAAATGATTTTTTTTTTCTTTTACAGTACCCATTTAAATGTTTCAAGGCAGATTTCATGTTCCCTTTAAATGTTCTCTTCCTCCTCAATCCCATTAAACACTGGTTACCTGTTCCTCCTAATTCTTTTTAGCATTTTGGTCACATTGTCCCAGTTAGAAAATATCTCTCTTAAAATATGGTAACTGCGATTGAGATAGGCTCCGATCTTATGGGACAAAATTAAATGATTACTTTGGATTTGAACAGTACAGGTAACCTATGTATGTATGCGTTCATTATCTTCTAATAAACAATTTAGGACTGCTTTGGCACATGCTGAACTTACAGTTAATTCAGATTTTTAGGGGCCAAAGCTCCTATTAGGCCCACTATTTAATTCATATAAACTGTTGTTAAGGTAACTTTTAGATTTGAGCCTTTCAGCATTGCCAATAGATTGCTTGTCCAAGACTATTGCTGTTTTATTTTCTTCATTGCACTTATGATTCTTCTTCCCCCAGAGACAAATGAACATGTAGCCAATATTTTGAAACTCTCTTTTCAGTTTGTGAACTAATCAAACTGTGATTCTCTCATCCAGTATTCCAACCTGCCCTCCCAACTTTTGGTTCCCTGCAAATATGGTACATGTATTTAAAAAATATACAACCAGATAAGAGTAAGTGGAACATCTCATACCCTGATACTCAAGGTAATTCTCTTAGGCAGGGTTCAGTCAACTATGGCCCATGGGCCAAACCCATTTCCCCTCTGGTTTTGGAAAATGAAATTTTGTTGGAACACAGACTGTGTGTGGCAACTCCTGTGCTGAGGAGGCAGAGTTGAGTAGTTTCGACCGAGGCCCTATGGTGGCACAAAGCCTAAATTATTTACCATTTGGCTTTTTACAGAAAAAAGTTGCCTGACCCCTACTAAGGCCAACTGATTAATTAACATGCTTTATGTTCACGTAGATACCTTTTGTTTCTAAGCAAGACTGTCTAAAACCCTCTTCATGGCTCAGTAGCAAAGCGTATTCATAGCTTCTTTCTTCTCATGGGTGGTTCGAGTGTTTTATGAGAAAATATTATATAATCTTATATGTATATTTATAAAAATCACATTCTGTATTTGCTTTCGTTCTCTAGTTAAATTATCTGATAGATTTCTCATGTGTAAGTTTGAAAGCTTTTCTCACTCTTACTACGTACGCTGTCTCTCAAATTGCGAAACTGTCAGCACCAGAAGTTGCCTTTAGAGTTTTGGAGGGTGATCCTAATTTTGGTATTCATTTGTCTCTGGGGGAAGAAGAATCATGTCTTAGAATTCAGTAACACTTATTACTAACAAATATTATATAATACTTCTATGAAATTATAAAAGGAAGTGAGAGATTCTGTGGAATCTTTATTTTGAGAAAACGAAGAAAACAGTTCTTGTTGCTATACCAGCATTGCCTTACTGAAGCCTTTAGTCGCTACTTTATTATTTTTTTCTTGAGTAGAATGTTTAAGGTTCAGTTTGGAAGTTACACAGTCAGCCTTTCTTAAAGAAAAATGGTAATTCTAAGTTAAATTTTTTTCAATTTCTTTTTTTGGTAAAGAATTGGTTATAGTGGTATCTGCCACAACTACTTTATTTTGGAAATTAGCGTATTGATCTACAAACAGTAGGACAGAAAGCCCTTAGAGTCATCTCCTGTATTAGTGTTGGCCCTTGACAGTCAGACATTGCAGCAGATTAATTCCAACTGAAAAGACAAATAGAATGACCTAAAAATTGCTCTTGTGCAATCTTCGTGGCCTGGTCCTTTTGTGAAGGGCAGAGTATGGAGTTTTAGGGTTCACATTTTTAAAACCCTTCATATGTTCATGTCACTGATGCCTACATCTAGCGTTTGCTGAGCACTTCCTGTGTGCCATTCTGGTGGCTAATGGCACCCAACGGATCTCTTCAGTCTCCTCTCCTGATTCCCGACTTCTTCATCCACTTCAGTGACACTGAATCGCTTTCAGTTCCATGCCCCGAAATTGTTGGTTTCCCCCTCTCCTTCTTCTACCCTTTGCCCAGAGAACTCCTGGTCCCTGTTTCAAGCTCAGCTCAGCATTATCCCTTTCCGGAAGTCCTCTTTCACCCGGCAGCTTCCTCCTGTGTGCAGCTCGCCAGCACTGTGCTTCCCACATCATGTTACACTGATGCATTTAACGTCTCCTGGAAATATTCTCCTCCAGGGTGAACCTAACCACTCATTTCCCCCCAGTGTGGCTAAAGAAAAATCTCACAATGCTGAATGTCTTCAGAAACTCCTGCTCACCTGTTGCCAATGGCCAGCACTGCCCAGAAATGTTCATTTCTGTAGGAAGTGGGTTACCCAGTGTTTGTGATGATTCTTCCAATCATTCTCCTCTCTTTTCAGACTTTTTCCCATGCCCAAAGTCTCTGTAAGTGACCTTGCCTTGTACTTCATGGACAGAATGACAATCTGGTAGCAACTCCTTCAGCTTTTCCTCGTGAGATCTGCAAACCCATTTGAACGGGCACTTGTGTTCTCCTTACCTCCGACTATGGGGGAGTGGGGGAGAGGGACATCTACCCTTATGACAGGTCAGCACCCATGGGTGGGCAGCATCCCGTCTCCTCCCACGTTAGAGCCTTTGAACCATCTTTTCTGGGTTCTTCACTTGGCCATTTAGATGTGCTCGTATCTCTTAATTGCTGATCTTCCACATTAAAAAGAAAAGAAAACTGCCCTCACTGAACCTCATGTCCCCGTTTAGCAGTTATCTCTTTGTTGCGTCATTCATGGCCATCCTTCCGAAGAAAGGTTATCCTCGTACATGTCATACTTTCAGTCATTAACTAACCCCATTTTGGCTCTTTCTCCCCACTTTCCTTGCATAGCTAAGGTCTTAGTCCTTCTTTAATTTCTTCTCAGCTCGCACAGTTAAACCTTTTTTCATCCAGCACCCTGGCAGTTCCTTCCTAGTCTCCATCGCTGTCCTCTCCTCCTGATCTTCCTTTTCCTGACCATATCTTTCTGTCCTCTGCCACATCCTGCCTGTGTTCTTCCATGACTTCAAACGCCGTTCACTTGCAGGTGACTACCAACTTTCTAGCTCCTATTTAGGCTTCTTTTCTAGGCTGTGAACCTGTGTTTCTATTTTACTAACCTTTTGGGTGTCTCCCAGCATCTCAGATTTAAAATAATCCCTTAGTGCTTGCTCTTAACTGCTCTTTCTCGAAAGTTCTGTGTTTCAATAAATAATATTCTTGTCTATTCAAGTTGCTCATGCTAGAAATCTGGGAGTGAGCTGGGAAACCTTCACCTTTTCCATACTCAGTCCATCATCTATTAGTTTGATTCCTTCTGCAAATATCTCTCAAATCTATTTCTATTTGTTTTCACTACCTTTAGGCCATCTCTTGCCTGTATTGTTCTAGAAGCCTTCTACTACTTCCTCTTTCTTCAGTTTTCCTCACCCCTAATCTCTTTTTCTCAGAGAAGGCAGAGTAATCTTTAAAAGATCTCAATGTCATTGTGTTAATTTCCTGCTTAAAACCCATTATACCCTAAATAGAATACCTTTCCCTGGGCTCACTGGCCTCTGTGTGTTCTGGTCTCCTGCCTTCACTCATCTCTTTCCACTCACTTCCTGTTCTTCATGCCCCAGCCTTTCCCATAATACATTTTAACTCCTCGCCTTAATCCTTTGCCTCTACATTTCAGGCTGGAAACAATTTCACTTGCTCTTTCACCACTAATGCCTTCTCATCTTTCACGTCTTAGCTTAAATGTCCTTTCTTTGGTAAAGCTCTCCCTGAGCACATTTCTCCTTATAGCTCTTCTAATAAATTCCTCATCACAGCCTTACTCCTCGATTCTAAAGAATTCCTAGAATGTGCAATTATACATCTACTTATGCACTCATGTATCCATTGTATGTCTCCCTGGCTAGACATTAAGTTCCAGGAGGGCAGGGAATGTACTAGTTCGGTTCATTATCTCCAGCACCTGGAACTGAATGTTCAGCAAATATCTGTTTTGTGATGGAGTTTGTTTGTTTGTTTGTTTTTGAGGTGGCCACTTGGAATGGGAAGAAGTATGGTTTGGTATTTAATTGCAGTGTCCTTTGGTGGTTGAGCTTGAGCTCACACATAATGTTGAATCCCTGTTCCAGTCCTCTGAACTTGAACAGTTATTAGCTCCTGTGATCCCAGCCTGTAGTGCCGGGCTGCTTTCTTTCCTGAGCAGGCCAGCTGCCACGGAAGATGTGTGATGTGAAGGTTGATGCAGGAACACTAGTAGGCCAGGTCCCTATGTGGTAGCTTAGGAAATGACACTGGAACTAAGTATGTCTTAGATTAAGATGAGATGTGTGTCAGTTGCATCCTTTTAAAAATGTATTGCTGAATCTTTCATATCTGCTTTCCCAAGTGGAACTTGGGGCATTCCATACTGTTTTGGGTAGTGGGGATTTCTGGGTTGTGTCACTTTATCCCTGCTCTGTTTAGTACAAGCGCTGTGGCTTGGCATTGGTACAGGCCACATTGTCTTCAGTGAAGAGAGAATAAAATTAACATATTTTGGAGATGATCCTTTTGCCTTGTCTAGTTGTTGCTCTTTTACATCTCTGTTGCTTCAGCTTTTTGACACCTAAGTAACAAATTGTCAGGGTGGGAGCTAGTGGAAGCCAGTTGCTGGCCTGGGGAAGCGAGTTCAGACTCTGGGCATTATCACTTTTTTGAGGATTTCCTATCTCACAGTGTGAATGGTCTCTTGGGAGAAATCCTTACATAATAAAACACTGCAAAGGAGCCTTCCATTAACTTAAGTATCCTTTCTTATTTTAAGTCACTTATTTTTATTATTTTCTGTGATTTTTAGTTTGGATTTCTGGGGGCCTTTTTAAAAATTTTTCTTTCTTTTTTTTTTTTTTTTTTCTTTTTTCGGTAAAATGAGGGATGGCACATTGTTGTAAGGTGTTTTGAGGTTTCCTCTTTAATTCTGCATATATTTGGTGTCCTGGAAAGAAAGGATGAAAAAATCACAGCTCACCAGCATATTGATGTTCATTGAATTCTCCTTAGATTACTATTTCTTATGTTAATTTCAGCATTGTTTGTTACAGATTCAGCTTAAAATGAAAAGCCCCAAACCAGCCGATGTAAGAATCAATGTGCTCATGGTTGGAGTCTGTGTGTGTCTTCTGCCTTCTGGACTCTTTGCTGCCACACCCCGTGTTTACTCTGACTCCTGAGCTCCACTGACTCTGCCTTCCTGATGATGTACCTTAAATACTCATGAGGAATTTTCAGTGATGAAAGGCAGACCGAGTGTTTTTAAACTTGTAGCCACAAACCTATCCCTTTGCATAATGTAGTCTGATAACTAATAATGGAATGCAATTGACTTTTAAATTTTTAAGTTGAGGGGGAGGAAACAAATCTCAAACAGAAGTGTTCTGTTAATAAATGTGATAGACCCCTTTGTTGTTTAAAGACAACCCTCTTGCTATTCCCTGCGAGAAAGAGCTGTGTTGGGCTGTGTTGCACATTTCACTGGCACTTTGCCCTGCCTCCTCTTCCCTGAAAATATTTATGGAGATCTTGTGTGTGAATAAATTTAGAAGTGATTTAATGGTCGCTTTGGCAGGGTGAGATAAAGCAGTTAAATATGTTGTTCATTTTGTTTCTGGGTGGGGTGGAAGAGGGAAATGAAATACTAATTTTTTCCTTTTTGGAAACCTAATACGATGTTCTTTTGTTATCACTCTTGTTCTCTAGGCATTAAGTGTTACCGAAACCCTGATTAAACCCTTGGAAAAATTCAGAAAAGAGCAACTGGGAGCTGTAAAGGTTTGTGTCTAATTTGAGTACACTTGTAAACACAAAATGTAGATGCCGCTGCTGCTTCGTGTCTACGTTATTCACATTTGGCAGCTTTGAAGGAGGTGTTGGAATCAACCATCTGCTGTTTTATGTTTTAAATATGCTTTTTCCCCTTTTGGGGGGGGGATATGAAATTGAAAACAAAACAAACACCTGGACAGGACAGTAAAACCTTTAGCAATCTTCCTGGGCTGCGCCTTTCCATAGAGAGCTCGAAAACTATCTTTAACCAAACAGCACGTTTGCCCCGAGGAGCAGCATCTCGTCTCTGCGGCGCGTGTAGCCGCGTCCCGCACACCTCACTCGTGCAGAGCAGTGCAGCGCTGCAGCAGGGTCGAAGATGAGAGACGTCGCTACACCCTGATGCCAGTGAAACTGGGAGGAGGATATTAGGGTATTGGGATGTAGTTTCCTTCCATTTAACGAAACTTTATCAGACTTTTGTTATGTGCCAATATGGTCCTAAGGTGCTCGGGAGTCCAAGATGAGTGTTCCACACAGTCTGTTCTCAAGGATGTGGGACCGAGCCAGGATTTCTGGGAATAATGCAGTGATGTTGCCGCAGGGAGCCTGGGATATATTTAGCAACTTCTAACGTTTTCTTTAGAACCGAGCTTTGAAATTATCCCAGAGAAAACATTTCACCAACCTTTTCTGAGTTTCGTGCATGTTCTAGGATGTGTGTGTGTGGGGGGGAAGTAACATTGTATATTGTTGCCCGTTTTTGGCTTGGTCCAAGGAGAAGAGAATAACATCAATTTTAGTTAGGGAAGAGAGTTTTTAGATTAGTGTATTTTTTACCCACATGGCTTGGGGGCGCGAAGTTTTTTTCTTTATCGTCTCAAACACACTGTTAAAACCCTTTTGTGCAAATTAGTATTATGGCCTCAATGGCTGTAGCTACCCAGATGGGCCCGAAGAGTGCCAGGTTTTTAGTGGCTATTTATGGAATCAGTTTTTCCTTTAAGCGATCTGTTAAAATATTAGTTGCTTAGAATTTTATAATTTTTAATCGAGGGCTTCATTTTGAGGGGAGGTCAAGCAGGGTGCTCTCCCCAAGAATGCCACTCCCCCCGCCCCCTTGGGATTATCAGCTGAGCTGCACAAAGCTGGATTGTGTCTCCTGGCTTCATAGCAGGGGATGGGAGGTCTGGTTTCACAACTGTGACCTAGACAAATAATGGACTGTAATTTCTTATCTGTGAAATGAAGGACTTGGGGATCTGACTGCTGTATTTTGTAGTTTTAGGATCTGTTTTATCTTGTCTCCTAAGGCTGTTTTAAAGCTTGCACATCTTGGTTCTTTTATCTTTTAACATTTCTTTGGCAGATGCTGAATGTAAACAATGTCCATTTCTCATTTCTCTTATTTTAATAGGATGATGGTGGTGGTGGGCAAAGCCTGTATTCTGAAAAATGAAAATGAAAAATGAATGTGACTTAATAAGTATATTTTCTTTTTATTTGCTGTGTACCCTTCTGGGGTTTATAGATTTCTGACCTCATTATCTTTTGATTCCTTTCCCTCTCAAACATTTTCAGCTTCTGATGTACTTGTTCAGAGTATATCCTAAAAAGCAACTTGCAAAGCAAATTGCCATATTAGGAGAAGAAATTATTTTAATAGTTTTAGCTTATTCCTTTAGCTGTTTAGTGGCCAGACTCTATTCGGAGTCCTCTTTTAAAATTTCCTCATTGTTCTTCTCGCTTCAAGTTTATGAAGGATTCATCTTGCATTCTCGTTCAGTACAGTATGTGTGTGTTGGCTGTCATACTTATTAATATTACTTCAAGGAGGCCAGTCATTGTGGGTCATAGGGAGAAGCCCTTTTTTTTTTTTTAACTGGCAGTTTGTATATTATAATAAACAGTAGAGCAAGGTGATTTTTCTTGTAATACATACACATGTCTCTTTCATTAGATTGTTAAATCTTTAAGAGAAAAGACTACACTTATTGCCTTGTTTTCTTTCTGCATCTATTTCTCTATTAGATAAGATGTCCAGTATAACTTATTCTATTGATAATCCTGGAAGAACAAGGAAAGGGCCTCTAATCTGGATATCAGATTGTTTTCTACATCTGTGCTTCCTAAACATTCAGTCCTGTTTTGACAAGCACATGGGTTTGCTCACTGATTCATGCACTTGCATGGGATACTTACAACTAACTCGATTTTCTTAGTTCGAAGATCTTTTTCGAAACAGCATAAAGCAGTTTTCATGTAGAGATTTAAACAAGTCTTTCAAAGTTGACCACAGCAGAATAATTTGGATATCGTCATCAAAATATTTATCTTCTCTTTCTCTTCTCCTTTTCCCCATCTGGTACTGCCGACCCTTTGCCTTTATATGGACGCTCTTTCAGTTCTGTTTACTCTTTTCTCCCGTTTCCAGAATCCCAGTTACACTTTTAACTTGTGGTTCTAACCTCCTCTGAATTGCAGGTGATTTCGTAAATTGGATGTTTAAAACAGCCCCAGGGTCTTTTTTCCTCCCGCTGGCTTCTCTCTGGATGCGCTCCCCTTCAGTCAGGCGTGTTTGGTGCGGGCTCATCCAGCTTCATTCTGTAGGTTCCGCTGCATTTTCGAATGGGCTTTCCAGGTTCTCAGCCCAGTTCCATCGCGGGACGCAGGTCGGTCTGTGCGGTGTGGCTGGTCAGGGTTTCCTGCAGGGCCTCGATCAGCTCTTACCTCCTCTGCAGCTGTTTCACCTTCCCCGCGGCCTTGTTACTTAGTCCCGGGTGTCCGTACCCCGTTGATAGTCACTGCTCATTACATGGCGATTCGGTCACAGGAAACTAACACAGATGCCAAACAGCAGAGGAGCCAAGTCGTTTGCGTAAAAACTCTGAGGAATACTAGAACTTGGTAAGAGTTACGATGGGAGAATTCAGAATCGCTCTTTCAGAGAGTTGAACAATCAAGTAATGAAAATGTGGCTTCAAGGAAGCAGCAGCATACAGAGGTCACAGGGACACAGATACACTATGTTGATAATAGGGCCTATTTAAATGCTATTTTGCAAAGAGCCAATTACCATTTTAATTCAGTAGAATGAAACATTTAACAAGAAGAGTTGAAAAAAAATGTTCATTTCATATAATAGAAATTACTGCCTCAGCTGTTACCAGACCCTCACCAAAGTTTTATATGAATATATATATATGTGTGTTTGTGTTTATATATATATATTTCTGTCCAAGACTCTAATGACTAAATGTTTAATAAAAATTGATTTTCTGAGATTGTGTAACTGCAAAGCATGGGCAAAAACAAATATACCTGAAAAAATTTTTTAAATTAAGTTTGGTAGAGCAGAAATGAATGTTGATTTAATTTAATTACATTTCTTTAATTTTAGTAATAAACATTTTATTGGTGCCTGTCATGTGGCCTAGTGTGAGGTCCTGGAATACAGTGATGAATTAAAACACTGGCCTGCCTTTAAGAAATTGGCAACTCTGTGGGGAGACTGTCCAGTAAAAAAGCAATAAAAATGCACTGCGAACATGTTATGATAGGCAGAGTGCTCTGGACACACCCTCTCATTTCAGTGTTGGAGTACCCAGGAAGGTCTTCCAGAAAGACCTGCTTCTTCCTAGTTTGAATCCTGTTTTTGCCCCTTTACTAGCTATGTGATTTGGGGCAAGTTACTCAAGGCCTCTAAGTCTCAGTTCTTCGATCTTTGAAATGAGACCAATGCCACCTATCTCAGAAGGTTATTATGAGGATGAAACGCATTTGGTAATGCGTGTCCCGTGTCTAGTGTAGGGCCTGGCGCACATAGTTGCGATTGTTTTATTATTATCCGTTCACGGCTTGCTCAGTGTTTGCTCGCCAAATAAGAACCGCCTAGGTTTTTGTCCCCTCTGCATTTCCGGGTTCAGAGGCGCCATGCCAAAGCCACCGTGGCTTATGACCCCTCTGGCCACAGAGTGCGAAGGTGGCGTGTAGGTGACTCTGGGGCAACTGCACAGGAGCCAGTGGTGACACCGTCAGCTGTGGGTGCCGCTGCAGCCGTCGGTTTCCTGCACTGCTGCTCTGACAGATGGCTCCTGGGTACCTCCGAGGTGTGGAGTCAGGTGCTGGATTCTGTGGGGGACAGAAGCTGAATTTCCATCTCTTTGGAGAGGCTGAAGGAGCTTGACGCAAAGGGGGAGAGTTGGGCCGGATAAGGTAGTCGCAGCGCCAAGTAGGAACGGTGACGTGAGCAGGAGTTAGGCGAGGGCGCTTTTCCCCTCCGCAGCGGAGAGGGGCCCTTCACGTGGGCTGTAGGGTGTCGGTAGACTAGGGGAAACTCTGGTTGGCTTAGATCTACAGGATCTGGTTTTAAAAAGTGCTCCAGCTGGGTGTATTACATAGTAGGAATCTTGTTTCTTGTATGTGGTGTAATTCTACCTCTTTATTTAAATAAAAAAGGAGGAAGAGTTGGAATCTCTAAGAAAGCATTTAAACTCTTCTCTAGACTAGTTATTCCTTATTAATTAATGTTATAGTTTTAAAAATAAGCCTTTTTATTTCTCCCTCCTAGAAAATTCGCAATATACCCCCCACAAAATTAAAGTCATGTGATAACTTGAAAAAAAAAATTTCTCCCCTTTTCCCAAAATAAAACAAAATATTCTAATACCCTATAGAAAGATAGACAATTCACAATGATGTTCAAACTTTTGTGACTTCTTTACATATTTTTTAATGTGTCTCAATGTGTAATTTTAGCAAAACACTGCTTAATAAAGCATTTTATGTGTTATACATATTTAGTTTTCTTACATACTAATTGAATCTGTCCTTTGCTTTGTTTGCCTTTCAGTTTGTTTATTATAGTTTTTTGGATGTCTAGATGTTCTTAAGGCCTTTTTTTTTTTTTTTCTTTTTTTTTTTTTTTTTAGAAGGTCTTTCTTAGAACTATGAAAACATTCTCTTTTTTATGACTTCATTTTTTTTTTTTTTTACTTGTGACTCTTTCAGTCCATCTGGAATTAATTTCTATGTGAGATGTGGTTCTCTTTCTCTTTCCAAGCAGTTAACTAATTATTTCAGCAAAGCATTGTTTGAATAATACATTTTTTTACCCAATGGTTTGACACATTTATCTATATGTACACACACCCATTTATATACACACATACACACACACACACACTTCTAATGTATTTAAAGATCTGATTTTTAAAATTCTGTTAGGTTTGTGAAGTCCCTTTTCCATTTATACAGTACATATATCTTAGTTGACCAATTATGCTGTTTAAGTAATACCTCTTCTTTACTATTTTTTTTGCATGCATGATTTTACAACTAATTACGAACTGACATCCAAGTCATATTTAACCTATAAATATCATTGTGTGTAGCTTACTTGTGTTAAAATTAAAAAAAAAAAAAAGTTGCCGCCATTTAAAAATCACTTTTTTTCAGCTGCTCCAGAGAAATCAGAAGAGGTGGCCCACGAGCTGGGTCTGTAGTTGCACAGGCCAGACCTGCTGGGCCGTGTCGTGGCCACCTTCCGCTCTGGAATAGATCAGGCCTGTCTGCTTTGCCATCGCCTTCATTTCTCCTTAATAGGTTCTCATTCCACCTTGCTTCACTCTTTATGTTACTGCCTGACCCAGACTCACTTGAATTTGTAATGCACTTTTTAAAAAACATTTTTCATTGTATTTTGTTTGGTCCTTAATAGAGCCTTTAGTCTTATTTTACCCAATTTATTTTAGATGTAGGATATGTTAGTAACACATGTATAGGTATGTATATTTTGTATTACGGTGTTAAACATTGTTATTGTTTTAGCACAGAAACTTATCTGGGCACTAAAGAAACACTATTTTATAATGGCATTGAGAACAAATTCAGGAAGAAGTGATTAGCTAAGCATTAAGACTCAAAAATAAAACAGCAACATTTGAACAATACCATACCATGTATGAATGAATGTGTTTCTACTCTAATTGGTGGGTGTAATTTTGTTTCTTAGCTAAATTCTTTCTTCACAAAGCCTTAATATCATCATTTTTTTTATTGCCAACTTTACCCACATAGCGATTTGTATACCCCTCTGTTGCTGAGTGTGCTGGGTGTTTTGAAGCTGATTTTAGCATCACTGCTTTTTTTTTTTTTTTTTTTTTTTTTGGTCTTGTGCCATGATTCAGATGAAATAAAAAATGTTTTTAGCATTGCAAAGGCGGTGGACGTTTTTTACTGTGCGATCTCGTGCTCTAGTTAGTCTTGCCGTAAATGCGGCAGTGTGACTTCTATTCCTGTTCCGTTTAAACCTGAGGAACTGAACGGAGGGAGCGCAGAGGATGCTGTGACATTGCTGCAGAGTCGAAGTGGCCAGGGCTGGGACTCGAGTCTCCTGACATGGGATCCTCTGTGCACTCTACAGTGTCGGCTTTTTAAAACAGCAGAGATTTTGAAGTAATGGCCATGTGTTTGTTTTACTTTATTGTGCTGTTATTAAGTCAGTTACTGAAGGGTGTAATAATGAAAAGCAGAAAACAGAGTAACCATATGTTAGTGACTTAAAAAAAATAGTTGTAAATTAAATCTGGAGCATAAAGAGGAAGTGCTTCTGTTTCCAAAAGGTTTGGATTATTCTCACTCATAGATGAACCATAGGGTGACAGAATTTTAAGATTGGATCTATGAGTGAGCTAGTATAAAACAAACACAAAATCCCGTCTTTTCAATAAGAAACTAAGATTCTGTGTTATTAATTTTTTTTTTAAAGCTGTGTGGCTAGTTTGTATTTAAACTTGGAATAGAAGTGGGAAGAAATAGTTCCCAAGCCTCTTTCCGTTCTCCATCAGTGTGTGGATTAATCAGGGTCTTTAGGTGAGCTGGCAGAGGTTCTCGCCTTGGTTCCCAGTACAACAGTTTGAAGAACCATATAGTGGGGAAAAAAATGATAAATGTGAAGAAATAGAATTTATGTGCTTTATTCGATCTCTGCCTAATTTGAAAAAAAAGATTGTAACAGACAGGACTGGACTAGCTCAATTATTTTTACTTTAGAAAATAGAAGTTGAAAATAGGGAATAGAATGTTCCTTTCTAGGAGGCCTTGGAGAGTTAGGGAGAGCTGGGAGTTAGTGGAAACATTTCGATAGTGTGAGGACATAGTGTGCTCTCATTGGTGCTCAGAAATGTTTATTAAAAATCTGCTTAAGTTGGCAGTGTTAGGGGAGATAGTCTGTCTTTTCTGCATTCGACATTTTGGTTCCTTGTTTTCTCAAAAAGCTTTATAGCAAAAGGAAAGCAAATGCTAGTTCTAGGCAGTACCTGAAAAATGTAATGTTAACCTCAGGGTCTCGGTACAGGTATATCAGCATTATTTTAGGCCCTTAGATAGCATTCTAGTAATCACTGCTAAGGTTGGGAAAATCGATGACATTCTTGGTGAGAGGATCTTACTGTTGTACTGGTCAATTAGGGAATACCTTTCTCAAGATATCTTCCCCCCCCCCCCCAGTGCGATGATTATTTTTATGTAAATAAAAACTTAGTTTTAGGTGAATTCCATTTCTATGCCAAAATCTGTAGCAAGTTTGCTTTTTTAAGTGTGATGTTCCTATTATATCTTCTTTTTTTTTTTTTTAATTTTTAAAATGAGGGGTAAGTGACACATTAATTCTAAACACTGAGAGAAGTATGAAGAGTTGAAAAATAACAAACTTGGAAAAAAGCCCATTAAAGGAAAAAGAAAAGTGATTCTTCTAATGCTGCCTCAATGATTAATGATCATTGGACAGAGTGCAGATAGATTTTTCAGATAACTTCATCACACTCAGTGATAACTTTTATTTCATATTTCGAGCTTCCTAGTGGATTTACTATGTACATGCATTTTTTCCTGTTTAATCATAGTTGTCTGTTTTTTTTCTGATTTGTAGGAAGAGAAAAAGAAGTTTGACAAAGAGACAGAAAAGAACTATAGCCTAATTGATAAACATCTGAATTTGTCAGCAAAAAAGAAAGACTCACATTTACAAGAGGTATTATTTTGTTTTTTTTCTGTTAATTTGTTCCTAAAATTTAATAAGCAATGTGTGTTTATTTTAAATTTTTTAAATTTTATTGGGGCAGCATTGCTTAATTAGATTATGCGTTTCAAGTGTATAACTCTATACTATATCATCCATGTATTGCATTGTGCGTTCACCTTCCAAAGTCTTGTCTCCTTCTAGCACTGTATATTTGCAGGTTTTTTTTTTTCCAGGTTTTTCTTTCTTTCTTTCTTTTTCTTTTTCTTTTTTTTTTTTTTTGAAAACTTTCCATCTAGGGTTATTAGAGATGGAAAAAAGTGAACATGTATTTCCATGAATTAAGAAAAATGTGTTCTTGAGGACCAAGACAGAATAAGTAATACATCTTAGAGTGATTAATTCGGTATGGATTTATAGTATTAAAATCCTTTATTCTGAGTACATTGTAAAAGAACAGTTTTAACCCGTGTTATTGAGGAACAGATATATTATTTTCAGGAATAGATTCATTAACTGGCTTTCAGGATTTCTTGAAGCAATATATTTAATAAGCTCTGATCCCATTTTGCTTTTATGCGAAGGCAGCATTAATCGTATTCCATGCTGCAGATTCAGGGGGTTCTGCTTCATCGGCAAGAGAGCATCTGTTGTACTTTTGTAAGAGTCATTTTTTTTTTTTTTTTTGAGGCAGCTATGTGTCAGCAGAAAGGAATTTCTATCTTGTCTTTCATTTTCTCTTTCTTTTTTCTAAATCTCCTGCCACTTATTTTTTCTCACTCGCACGCTTGAATGGAACCTCAGTGGTTTACAATTTGGAACATATGCTTTCATGAAAAATAACGCTGTTTGCAGCTGTGTGGCTCGTGACTCATCCACAAAAGTGTGATATTCCACCCCCCCCATTTGTTTTTAAAACGCATGAGGAATCTAGGTGTCATATCCCACTGTAACATTTATTTATTTATTGAAGTATCATCAAAAAGACATTAGCAAGATTGACTGCCCTATAAACCTGGGTTATATTTAAAGTCAGATATTTAGTTGCAAACTACATGGCGTGTGTGTGCGTGCGTGTGCGCGCGTCGTCGTTTGGACATTCCCCCCATGTTACATTTCTTTTGTCTCTTTAATTCCTTTGACTGACATTTGGTTGGCATTTGATGGTTTATGAGAGAAAGGAGCCTGTATGCCACTTAATCCTCATGGCAGTTCTGTCGGTATTAGGGCTCCCTCTGTTCTCTTTGTTCCATATTATGTGGAAAACCATGCAATTGTTACTTCTGCTCCCTCATCTCCTACCCTCTGTCAGTTTTGAAATGACGGCTGTTGTTTTTGTATAGGTTCTTCAGGCTACCTCTCTTCTCCCCTCATCTCTGTTTTCAGGTATCCCGAAGGGATTTTCGTGCCCAGAGGTATTTTCCATCTTCACTTCACTGTTGAATTAGGTATCTCATTGTAAACATCGCGTAGGCAAAAATCTCTGGAGTCATCCTTGGCCTTTTCCCTCACATCCCACACCCAGCCCGTCAGCATGTCCTCTTTAGTTTCACAATATACTCAGAATATGGTCACTTCTCCCTACTGTCATCACCCTGGCCCTAACTGCTGACAACTTTCAAAATTATTCCAAAGGCCTCAGTAATCGGTCTCCCCACTTCCACCAATGAGTTCCTATGGTTTATTTTATATACAACAAGCAGAGTGAGCCTTCATGTTGCTTCCGTTCTTCAATCCCTTCTTAGCTCCTTCCAGAGGCCGCAGGACCCCGTCCTGCCTGTCCTCACACCCACAGGGACGGCTTTGCTCTGGCTGGGCTGGGGCAAGCAGACTCTGTGCTCAGGGCCTTCGCATTTGTTCTTCTCGTTGACTAGTATGTTTCCAACCCAGCACAGCATGCCTCACTCCTTCAAATGCTTTTTCAAATACTCTCCACTCAGAGGTCACTTTATTAAGAGAAGTTTTCCCCGACCATTTCTACAGTTAATTTTAGAGCAGCTCACAGTACTCAGAGACTAACATTTACTTGAGTTTACCCGTTGATTATAAAGGAGGATATTAAGGATACAGATGAACAGACTGATGAAGAAGTACATAGGCACGGTTTGGAAGGTTCCCAAGCACAGAAACTTCTGTCCCTGTGAAACTGAGGTGCTCCACCCCCCAGGCATGTGGGCCCGTTCACCAACATGGAAGCTCGTCAACTCTTCCTAAGAACCTTAATTTGTAGTGCCTGTCCCTGCCCCCTTCCCCTCCTCAGAGGTTGGTGTGGGGCTGAAAGTTCCCAAACCCTGATCTCTTGGTCTTTCTGGTATCGAGAGGACCCTGCCATAAGTTCTCCTGCTTAGCATCAACTCAGGTGAACACTAAAGGGCCTCTTGTATGTCGCAAAGACACTCATCACTCAGGAGGTTCCAAGGCTTTTAGGAGCTTTGTGCCAGGAACCAGGGGCAAAGGCCAACTATGTTTATTGCTGTACCACAGAGAGTGGCTATTTTCAGACGTGTGTTAGGCTGAAGGACCGTGTCGCTAGGTGTAATCCAGACGTGCAGCTGCACACGGCCCAGCAGTTCTGACTGCTCCGAGCGTTAGGGGTTTGCGACTGGCCATGCTGGGTTCATTGCAGTATCATGCACAGCAAAAGAGAGGATCTGCTAAAATTAAAAAAAAAAAACAAAAAACAAAAAACAACAACAGCAGTAAATCTGACCTTGGGGACATTTTCTTGAAGAACATTTCCTAGTAACAATAACACGAAGAATCTACTCTTAACTCCTCATGTATCCATTTTATTACTCAATAAATATGTTATTTTGGTGGGAGTTTTGCCTAGTAACCAAACTCTAGTTATTAGAGGTATAAAAATATGATTTTGATAAGTGTTAAGTGGAAATTCTCATTTTACCTTAGTAACATTCATTATATTTAAACATCATTTTGCTTAAAATAATCATTTCATGCAAAAACTTTTTCATTATATGTTAAAAGACTTTTTTTTCAAAAAACTTTTAAAAATTTTGTTTTAAAATATATAAGACCTAACGTTTATGAGTTTAACTATTTCCAGGTGTACAGTTCAGGGATATTAAGTGTACTCACATGGTTTGCATCCATGTCCACCATCCATGTCCAGAATTTTTTTGATCTTCTCCAACTGAAACTGTGTCCATTAAATAACGCCCCTCCCCCCGCCCCCCCCCGCGCCAGCCCCTGGCAAGCGCCATTCTGCTTTGCGCGTCTATGAATCTGAGTGTTCTCGGTGTCTCATATAATTGGAATCGTACGTGTCGTTTGCCTTTCTGTGTCTGGCACTTCACTTCGCATGGTGTCCTCAAGGTGCATCCCTGCTGTAGCACGTGTGAGCATTTCCTGCCTTTTGGAAGCTGAACAATATTCCATTGTATGTCAGCACCACGTTGTGTTCTTCTGTTCATTTTTTTGATGGGCACTTGGGTGACTTCCGCCGTTTAGCTGTTGTGGATCATGCGGCTATGAACGTGGGTGTGCGAGTATCTGCGTCCCTACTTTCCGTTCTTTGGGGTATATACCCAGAAATGGAATTACTAGATGATGTGGCAACGCTAGTTACTATTTTCCATAGCAACTCATCTCACAGTCCTGTCAGTGTGTGCAAGGGTTCTGGTTTCTCCAGATCCTCGTCAACGCTTACTATGTTCATTATTATTATTATTATTTTAATAGGAGCCATCCTAATAGGCATAAGGTGGTGGCATCTCATGGTTTTGATTTTTATTGCCATAATGAATTGTGATGCTGAACATCTTTTCATGTACTTGGAGCCATTTGTATAGCTTCTCTGGAGAAATATCTAATTTTTTTTTTTTGAAAGGAAAATTAACCAAATTAGGAAATATATTACATGATGCCTTATAAGAATTGTTTCTATAACACGAATTCTTTCTCTGTTCCTCTGTGGAACTATGCTCTTCTCCCTATTATTTATTTATTTATTTTTTTCAGCGAGACATATAAGTTGGGATTTCTGGGGGAGTAGTCATCTGCCTGACTGTCTGGTGCCTGTTCGCTCCAGGGAACGAGAGGGACATCGTGAGGGCTTAGGAGCATAACTTCCCAAACATGGGCTCCAAGCCCTGACCTGCCTTTGAGAGCCAGGCTCTCGAGATGATGCCATTGCTGCCACTTTGTCACCTGTTGCCTTCACTCATGAGTGCTGAGGTGACTGGAATTTGTCCAACTCTCTTTCCCAGGCTGACTTCAGACTTAGGAGATTTGTTCATGGAAATAATGTTAATGTGATTTTGATTCTGTGTGTGTAGTTCAAGCTTTGGTGTCTGGGAGAGTTTTTCATGAAGCTTTCCTCTTTAAACCTTCAGTCCTTTGGGGGTCAGCCTCATTATATACAGCAGGGGTCTGCAAACTTTTTCTGCAGGGATTTAGTGAATATTTTAGACCTTTGTAGACCATGAGGTAGGTCCCTGTTGCAACCTATTCACTCCAGCTGTTGTAGCAGAGAAGTAACCATAGAAGGTAACAGATACAAATAGTCAGTAGTTGTGACTATGTTTCAGTACAGTTTTATTTAGAAAAGCAGGCAATGGACTGTAGTTTCACTGACCTCTGATGAAGTTTCACTCCTCACTGTCTCTAATTTCACTAGCCTCAATTATTTTAACATAGGCAGACATCCAAGTGGAGCAGAACCGGCAACACTTTTATGAACTGTCTCTTGAATATGTCTGTAAGCTTCAGGAAATCCAAGAAAGGAAGAAGTTTGAGTTTGTGGAACCTGTAAGTATTATAGCAGGTGGTTCTGTGAGATCTTTGTGATAACATGGAAATGTTTTTCTTTCTAGAGACCATAGTGCGTACATATGAAGTAAGGCATCATACATTGTAAAGGGAGGATGTAGGTCTCCTTAAAGTCAGGAAATCACGGACAGATCAGGAGTTTGCCGTCTTATTTGCACAGCAACATTCAGTGAACACTATTTCTTTTGCTACATGGCCTCAAGGACTCTGCTATCAGATACATTTTCTGCCATCCTCTTGTAGTTCCACCCTTGAGAACGAAAATCCCTCTGAAAGAGATACTGGAATGTGAGTGAGTGGGATGAGTGGGGTGATCTTCACTCTACTCGCGTTGGCTTCTGAAGCAAGTATCCCACTCCAGACTTTAGCACTTTCATCGATTGTTGGTAACACATCATTTTTACTACAAGTCACAATGCTTATGACAACCTAAGAACATTTGAAATTGTTTTGTGAATTATTCTGACATTTCTTTATACTTATTTTAGAAACACGTGATATATATATATATATATATTTTTTTCCGGTAATTATACAAATGTATTCTCATAGCTTCCTAACCATTCTACTGTGTGATAGTCTGAAGAAAACGAATTTCAGGATTTTCTTAACTCTTAACCGAGATAGGTCACTTTACCCACTTCAGATTTAATCACATGTGGTACAGAAGCAGCTGCCTTTTGTTTGAGACGGCAGGTGGGGAGTCGGTAGTACACGCGGGGCTTAGATCCTGTCCTGCCTGTGCCTGTCTCTGCCCCATCACTGACCGTCCTTATCACCGAAACAGGTTGTACTGATGCCACTTGGGAGACTTGAGCTCTTTGATTGTGTGACTTCACTTTCCTTATAGGTTCAGGTGACCGACAAGTGATAAGGTTTCAGTTATAAGTGAATATGGGGATTCTCTTGACTACAAAGAACAAATGGATATAGAATTCCAATTCTTCTATACAGCACACAATAAAATCCATCCAATGGCTATGATATTTAAGGAAAAAAAAAAAAAATCCTTCGCTTTTTAAAACAAGAACAACTATTTGATAAGCAGTTAAATTTACTTGAATTCTAGTGACTTAATTATTTTACAGTCACAATGAGATGAGGGGGATGCGTGGCGGTTTGTTTTTATTTTTTTGCCTTTGTGTGTGTGTGTGTGTGCACTAATGTCACTCTTTCTTTTTTGTCTTAGATGCTGTCATTTTTTCAGGGAATGTTTACTTTCTACCATCAGGGCCATGAACTTGCCAAAGACTTCAATCACTACAAAATGGAACTACAGATCAACATTCAGAATGTAAGGCAATGAAAGCTTTCTGGTATAAGAGGATGTTTGAGATGCATGTGTTTGATTTATTTGCTATAAGAAAAGGCTCAAACTGAGACCAGGCTGAGCTGTTGGTCCTGAGAAGCTGAGGCTATGTTGCCACCTCCTGGTCAGTGCTCAGTGTAACAAACTGCTCTCCATCTGGTGAGGCTCAGGAAATACTGCCCCTGGTGGCTCTTTTTTAAGTTCCATGTAATTTATTTTTCTCTTTTTTTTTAGAAAAGTCACTAAATATGTTTTTATAATCAAGATCACATAATTTATTTAAATGTTTAGCTTTCGAGTTTTATTGAGATATAATTGATAGACAACACTGCGTAAGTTTCAGGTCTATAGCACAATGACTTGATTTACACATACGGCAAAATGATTACCACAGTAAGTTTCGGTAATATCCGTCACCTTGTATGGTTACCCTGAAATTTTTTTTCCCCTTGTGATGGGAACTTTTAGGATCTACTCTAATATCAACTGGTAAATATGTCATACGGCACTGTTAACTGTAGTCACACCGCACTTCGTAGGGCAGTTCTAAGGATTAGTTTTGCCATGCAACTCTGAGTCTTCTTTGTACGAAGCAGACAGAAGAGCATTCCACTTTAGATTTGAGGCATTTCAGTTATAATGCTCTGAGTTTCTTTTACCCGTATGTCTTACTTAAATTTTGTTCCCTGGTAGACTTCTGATGCAAGGGGAATTTCATTCCTGTGTTTTATGCATATTCATTAATGTATTGGGTTCACGGTGCTGTTTGCTTTTTCATTTTCCTGAAAAATATGTGCTTTCAATTAGGTTTTGGATAAAGAGACTTGGGAGGATTTTAAATCTTAAAAAGTATAATGTTTGTGATTTTGATCAGAAGGCTATGGATGTTTTTCCTCTAGATACTTTATTTGATTTCGGAAGTGTCATCATGGAAATACTATTCAGGTTATATTTAGTATAATTTTAGGCCTCATTAGAAATGCAGAGAGAGTTTTGGGACAAACTTCTAGTGCATACTCAAAGATGTACAAGTAAAAGTATGGAAATCTCTGTGCCGTTTATTGCCTGACTTTAAATTTCTTAAAATCTTAGAAATTGAAGTTGAATGGTTTTCGTGTAGATTTTGTTCCCATGAATTTTCTGTACAGCTCCCTACCCTTGGGAATGTAGATAATGAAATCTCTTTTTTTTGTAAATCATGTGTCGGTTTGTATTTGTAGATTATTTAGACAGTCACCTGGATTAAAGGACTAAAAGAATATGTCCTCCCCATCAGTGACTATAATAGAGTTTTAAAAATATCAAAATGTAGATGCAGAGATCAGTCTTAACTTCAAAATTATCTCTATAGGCAGTAGAATATTTAGTGTAATGATGCTGTGAATTTTCAGAATACTTAGGCAGCAAAACAGTGTTACAAAAAATTACATAGTTTTAAAAGATTAGATTATAATCCATAGTTTTCCCCCTCCACTTACTGGCTCTATAACTTGTGGAAATTGACTTTTTCTGTCTGGACCTCAACTGTCTAGTGGCCAGAGCTTGGCCTGGATCCATAATTGTGGGGTCAATATAACATGGGAAGGCAGGGCTCCTTATTAAATACTGAAGTATTTGAGGACAGTGACAGCAGAGCATTAAACTAACTGTGTGACCAGAGCACAGGGCCCTGTGTGACTGTACAGACTGCATGCCTGTGAAGCCAGCTTTGCCTCGACACCTGGAATGAGGTGTGGGGACAAATCTGTGTCTCTTGGGGGCTTCAGCGAAACTCTCTGTGCACAGCCTGCTTATGGGGATGGGGGGCGGGATACAGCTACCTTACATACACCAGAGTAATTTCAGAGAGATTAAAAACTTCAGTGTGAATGTGCAGTACTCGATTGTGAAATATTATAAGTAAAACTTGAAGACAAGCTATTATTGAAAATGGTTCACTAAAGGACCCGGTTTATATCCTTACTGTATTAAGGACTCAGCACACACATTCGATAACATATTTTCCCATAGAGAAATGGGTAAAGAAAAATTTACTAAAAAAAACAAAAAACAAAAAACTTTTCCTGTATCCTTTGGAACTTAAAGATTGTCCAGTAAATTGTCCTGTGTCCTTAACCTCCTTTCTAAAAACCTTCCTTCATTTTCATTTGTCCCAGCTGTTCCTGAGGCCGCTCCTGCAGCTCCTTTTTCCACCTCACCTTCAGTTTCGAGACTACCCGATCTAGGTGTCTTCTTGGCTCTTTCATTTTGGCTCGTAGCTTATTCTCCCTTCAGAGAGGCCAGTACCGTTGAAACACGTCACTCCTTCGATCTCACCTTCTGTACCTCATTATTGCTGCAACTTACCCATACCTTGGGCATTCATCTCATCCCTGACGATGTCAGCTTTTAGCATGTTAAAGGGAAAACGTCATACTGCCGTTCTGGGTTATTTTTTGGGGCTTTGTATATTTATGCATTTAAGAAAATATATGCAAATGTTAAAACCAAATCTTAGAGTTACCTGTTTGTGCAATATAACATTATAGTTAATTTTGGCCAGCTTCTTAGTATTTTACTCTAATAAAAAGAGCAAAACTATTCTATAATCAAAAAAGGTGAAAGTTATTTAAAAGGCAAAACAACCTATTTTTCGCCATCTGTTTCTATTGTAAAAGTGGTTTGATTTTTTTGAGACAGACTGAATCTTCATCCTTTTTCCACAATCTAGAGTAATAAATGGAAAGCAAAAAAGCAAGATGGCCTTTAAAAAATAGATTTCTAGAAGAATGTAGATTTTATCAAAATTCAAAGATATTTTAAAAACTAACTTTACACACTTCTGTGATCTCTGTCCTCAGAGGAATGTGGAGACAAAGTAGAATAGAATTCTTCCTGGAAGAAAATATGATGGGAGACATTTTTGAATTCATAAAGAATTCCTGGATGATACTAAGAATGGTTAAGATTTTAAGAATGTGCACAAATGTTTCTGTTACAGCGATGTGAGAACAATAGAACACCAAAATGATAAGCTATGTGGAAAAAATGAGATTAGAAGTGATTGGGTAAAAACACAAATGTGTTTGTTTATGAGAGGCAGGTTTACGGTCACCTTTTGTCTTTTATACTGCTTATTTTTGTCCTCAAAGGAACTCTTTGTGCCCTTCCCTCTCTCTGTTTTATAACGTGGATGAGCTGTGAGCACGCTGTGCCCAGATCTTGGTTTCTGAATAATCCACTAAAAGGAAGGGCTTTTCCACTAAAAACAAGAGCTCCCTTGGAGAAATGGTTGATTCTAGGATGGAGACAGAGAAAAAGTGTAAGATGAACCCGGGATTCCTTTTTGGACCAGAAAGTAGGAGATTACTCGAGAATTATGGGATATGTCAAAAGACACAGGAGCCAGTTAGAAGGGTCCCCCACTGGTCAAATCTAGGACAGTTTGAACATTAACATAAATAATGAAAGTACCTGATCCAACTCATTGGGTAAATAGAAGTGTGGGGATGACATGCACATATGTGTCTATGTGTTTGTAGAAAACACACATGCACAGATGGAAAGAAGTGAGGGAGAGACAAAGAAGGCGAATAAAATCAAGGTATCATCAGTATTAATATGGGGACAAGAAACCCTGGACATATAAGACATGGGAACGAGCCATCAACAAATGAGTTTCACCCTCTCTGTAGCCCTGTCGTTCCTAAAATATATAAGCAAATCTTAAACAACAACAAAAACAAAAACAAAAACTCAATTTTAAAATACGTCTCTGTGGATAAGTTTTCCCCTTTCCAATCTGCATGTATCAGACTCGCCATCCCCCTAAAAAACTACCGCTTTTCTGCTCTTCGGATCCTTGGTAACCCCTTTCGTTCTAGGGAGGAGAGAGGAGAAATCTCAGTAGTAATTTTTCATCTCAGCTCCTCCACAGGTTCACAACATCAGCACTTTTTCAGTATTAATACGTTATTTTCAAGTGCGGATGAAAGAGATGTCCAGAAACTCCCTGCTGCTGACTCATCACAGCCGCCCTTATCATTCTGTCGCTGCCCATCGCTTGTGCTGTCAGCGTAGCAGCTTGACAGAGGGATCGGTCAGGCGGGTCTCCTGGGTTTCAGAAATGTGATTTGTTTCCTCAGATATCAGACATTATCTGTAGGTGAGATTCCCACCCCCCCCTCCCATTTTGTGAGAAGAAATGTCATTTTCAAGGGCTGTTGCCATGACCTTGAAAAACCGACACTCATATTTGTTTAAAAGAATTAAGTTTTTCAGATTCCATGCACTTAGATGTGTTGCTAATATAATAGTAATAATCAGATGGATCGTTGCAAAAGAAAGGCTTCCCAGATGGATATTTTATGGCCTTTTTTTTTATATATATATTCTGAAATTTAGTAATATTGTGTGATGTGGACGCAGGGATTCTTACATTGAATGATAGAATTCTTCTTGGTCTTAACAAGCTTCAAAAGTAAAAACCTTTCGTTATCTTGACTCCTCTATTTGCTATTTTACCACCGTTCTTTTTTCTTTTCTCTCCAAAGGTACATGCTAGAAAGGTTGCATATATTTTGAGAAATTTATAGAAAAATGCTACAGATTTACATTATAGTTATCTAGAAAACATATGTGAACAAAATCATGTGTGGACTTAACACTGACATGTGTTTTTCAATCTCTTGCAGACGCGGAATCGTTTTGAAGGAACCAGGTCGGAAGTGGAAGACCTTATGAACAAAATCAGACAGAATCCAAAGGACCACAAACGGGCAAGTCAGTTCACAGCAGAAGGCTACCTGTATGTACAGGAGAAAAGTAAGAGGCCGCCAGTAGTAATGAATGACTCACTGAAAATTATTTTAAAACCTCTTATTGTAATTACTCTGATGTTTTTGGAATAGTCGTTCCTACCACTTTCTTTACCCCCTGTGATCCTAGAAGACATAGTTTGCATTTTGGGGAAAAACACGTGTCTGCTTTGGGGAGAGGACAGTGAGGTTAGGAACTCTGTGAGTGCCCAGCTTCCTAGCCACACACACTCATTCGGGACCACACTTTGTTAAAGCGTGTTTGTAAGGGAGCCAGCACTAGGCGTAAGGCTAAAGCCAGGTGAGTATTTGCTTTTTCCTCCTCTCTCCTCACCCCTGTCTTGTCAGTAACACACACCACACACACACACACTCACTCTCTTCTCTCTCTCTCTCTCTCTCTCTCTCTCTCTCTCTCTCACACACACACACACACACACACACACACACACACACACACACACACACAGTTGTCCCTCAGCATCCTCGGGGATTGGTTCCAGGACCCCTGCAGATACCAAAACCCTCAGATGCTGAAGTCTCTTACATAGAGTGGTGTAAAACAAGCATGCTACATATGCACGTCCTCCCATCATCCGCCTGCCCGTGACCCTACTTCTCCAGGTTAAAGTCAGGCGTATTTCTCTTCTTCCTGCATCCTTTCTGTCCACGCCGGTGTGAGAGAGTCCGTTCTTAATTATAACTATCAGGTTTATTGCAGATAGCAAAAACATATTCCTAGGTGGTATTCTAACTTATCTCACATAGTTTTTAGTACTGTTATGTTTTAGTGAATATGCAGTGCAGAATGTCCTTATTTTGAAATTAAGGTCCCCCAAAACTCTTTCAAACTTTTGACAGTTTGGTTTTAACAGTAAAGCTTAAAGTTTGTCTTCAACTGTAGAACTTGATTACTAGTTAGTAGAAAGGTGGAGAATGTGCAGATGTTTTTATGTTTACCATGAGCCTCTTCTCCCACCCTTGACTTCAGTCAGGATGCTTTATGGTTTTCATTTTATTTGTTAAGTGTGGCTGATTTACAGACTTTCAAACTGACCGGTTTAGCAGCAGCGAGCACTCATGAAATAGCTATGCAATGTGTGTGCTTTAAATGTTGTGTGCAGTCAGCAGAATGGGGTTCCTTTTCCATTTGCCCTTAATCTGGGCTGTCATGGTATCATGAAGAGCAGTTATGTGGCATGGCAGAGCTCTGAATTTTTCTGATACTTAATCTTTTTAATTCATCTGATTGAATTTGAAAGAATTTATTAAAATATAGAGTAGAGTAGAGACATAAGAAAGAGAGAAGTTTTGTATTCTATGCCCAAGTGAAAAAATCACAGGAAACTTTAATTTTTGTATTCATAATTCTCTTAACTTTTTGGCTTTGAGAGGAGTGGAGCTGAAATTGGACAGAAAAAGCAACAAAAACAATAGTGGCAAACTTCTTCACTTGTTAACTGTATGCCAGGCAATGTGCTAATAAGCTCTTTATATAACTTGTGTCTCATTTAATCGTTAAAAAAAAATCCTATGAATAAGGAAGGTACTTTTTCTTATCCTTTTACCAATGAGAAGACAGAAGCACTAAGAGTTTTAAATACTGTTTCCTAGATCCTACAACTCCTAGATGCTGGAATTGTTGGTCTGACACTGGAGTCTTTGTTGTACCTTCTCCTGCAGTATAGCCTGGGGCTTGGGTGGGAAAAGCATCATTAGCCTCTAGGCTCAGAGCTGGTTGAGAACACTGGGTCAGATAGATGGGTTCTGGAGGGGATGGCGGCTTGTAGAGGGAAGATCTTGATATTTGGGGTCAGGACTGATTCAGGGTTTGGCTTTGTTAATCTCAGGCACTTGGTCAAAGCTAACTTTTTTTTTTTTAAAGATTAAAATAACAATAATATATCATCCCCTTCTGAAGGTTTTTTTCTTAGTATTGAATGAAATATCTATGCAATGTTTTTGTGAACCCTAGAACAGGATACAAATGCTAGCTGTTGATCTCCACCCCCCCCCCCCCCCGCCCCCCCTGGTTCTCTAATTCAGACAGGTGGACTAAGGATGGTCTGAGATAAGATTTATTGGGTCGAAGAACTGCTTTTATCTCCCAGACCTCAAAGATAATATAATTAGTCTTTCCTAAAGCTAAATGCCTTTCTTTTAAATGAGTCCTTTTTCCTCCTGAGTTTGTCCTTCTTGATTTTTAGGTCTAGAGGCTTTGTTTGTTTTTAGTTGAAATGATGGTGATAATAGATATTAATTGCTTTTTGAAACAACTCTTTTACTTGATAAAAGACAAAAAGTCAACCTCTCTTGGGCTTCACCTTTGTTTTGTTATGATTAAACCTTTACTGACACTTGAAATCTTGTAGATACTAGGCCCCCCTGAGGTTGGCCATTGTGTTTTAAGATCTCTCATGGTTGCAGTAAAGACTTAGCAAGGGGTCAGAAGTGGTTCTGGGAATGTTCTGGCACGTAAGTGGATAGCTCACGCCTATATTCCTCATACTTCTTTTTAAAGCTTACCTTTGCCATCATCAGTAAGGGCAGCCGCTTACCCAGGAGCTGGAGTGGGCTTAAAACAACTAAGTGGATTTCTAGACTAGATGCTCTTTTACAGGACTGTGATTCTAAAGTTCTGTCATTTGCAGAGGCCAGAATCGAATCCAAAATGATCACACATATTGAACTAAATTTTTGAAACTCATGAACTTGTAGTACCTAGAAACAGACAAAAAAATATAACTTACACTTAAGAGATTTTCAGATATGAGATAATGGTCCAGCAAATTGTTTCAAAGGTATGTCTTTAAGTCGCTTGCTGCTGCTGAAAACTAATAGGACCTTTTCTCAAATGATCTCTGCGAGCCTCCTTATTCCCCTGGTTTTTCCCTTTTGTTAGAACCAGAATGTTGCTGATTTGCTTCCTTGAACTGTCTACATTGCTTTTTGTTGGGTTTTTTCCTCTTCAGCACTGTGTTTGGCACTCTGCATATTTGCTTGTTTATGAGGAAAAATAGGAAGTTCTATTTTTTGTTGGCAGGGCCTGCTCCATTTGGTTCCAGCTGGGTCAAACACTACTGTATGTACCGGAAAGCAGCCAAGAAATTCAACATGATCCCATTTGAGCACAGATCTGGAGGGAAACTTGTAAGTATTTGATTTCACACTCTGTATTGTGTGTGAGGTTGTCACCGAGGGTGTCTTTCAAATGGTATTTATATTACTAATGAAAAATACATTTTATTTTGTTTTTAGGACTTAAAGTCTTTCTCTTTTGTTTCTAAATAAAATAAGCCAGAAAATAGATTCTTTTTTTTTTTTTTTTTTTTTTACGTGAGTGCATGTTTATGGTCAGATTTTTTCAAGAGGAGAGTAGAATCCTTTTATGTCATCATTGTTGGAAGATAAAGTTTACACCTACAGCAGGCTTTCATGACTCAGTGGTCTGTCAAGTCAGTATTTACACGGAAGATCTGATGTGCACACACATATTCATGCCCTGAAAACACTATAGAGTAGATGGGCTATAATGATTTTCATTTAGACTTTCAACATTCTCACTTAGGTATTCCCCATTTAGTTCACTCCTCCTGTAGAAATAAACAGCAAAAGAATGCTTGATAGCAAGAAAAAAGCAAGAAGCCACAGGTGTTAGCCATGTGGGAAAGGTGATCTTTATATGTGTTTCATAGAAGCTGCAGCTTATAACAATAACAGTAATTAGCGGACAAAGCTCTTCCCACCAGTGTTAAATGTCACTGGTAACACGCTTTAAGAAAAAAGGTTAATTCAGTGCTTGCTGGGTGGACAGGCATAATTTTGCCTATGTGGATAGAGAACTAAACGAAGTTCATGTCTGTTTACATGTACTTTATATCTTCTGAAAAAAATATTTCAAGCAGCTGTGATACTAGTACATTTTCATAATAGTGAAGCAGATATGGAAAATCAGCTGAGGATGTCACTCTTGAAGGCTGATGGGGTTAGGAGTGAGCGTGAGGTTTGAGTCTGTTTCCTGTCAGCTAACTCAAGTCCTGAGAAATATCTGCTTAGTGATATCTTTCTGTTTTTGCCACCAAATAATAAAAAATACATGTTAGAATATAATGTGACTGTGGTACTTTGAATATTTGTATATTTGAATGTTTTAAAATATTATTTGAAGATCCCCCATATCCTAGAAAATATTAGAACATTCTAGAAGTGTTTACTTGGATGGACTTCTTAACAGCCCTTCATTGAGGGCCTGTGTTCCTCAGTGCTGCTGTCTCCCATCTTCTACCCCTTTTTAATGCTTTTAGAGAAGGCGGTTTGGTGAAGTGAAATGATACCATAACAAATTTTAAGAAAGCATAAATCTGGGCGGTTCTAGCTTAGGAAATAGAAGAACCACTTAGATAGAAGGGCTCTAGCTTTGGATTATTATGATAGCTGATCCAGGGCCCTCAGTGTACTTTTAGGTAGATTTTGTAGGTCACATGCTGGCTGTTTCATATGGTATAAGGTAACATGGAATAAAAATGAATTATTGTCCTTTTTAAAAGAGTACAGTAAGACCATAACAAAATATTCTAGCATGAGGAAACTGTCAATCTGGCTTTTAAAATGAGCACTCACGAGGTCTGGTTTAATGCTACCTGCCTTCAAGCAGGATCTGGAATACCATGAGGAGAATGGCAAAAATGGGGACGAGTCCAGTAGTGCTCACATAAACAAGTTCGAAAGAAGAGAATAGGATAAAGGGACTTAGAGGATGCCTCAGTGTTTCCATGTTTATATTGTCATTTTTGAGAATGTGCAAAATGATTATTTGCAGGGGGATGGAGAGGTGATCTTTTTGAAAGAATGCACCAAAAGGCATACTGACTCCATTGACAGAAGGTTTTGTTTCGATGTAGAAGCTGCTGATCGGTAAGTGATTGAAACTATTACACTTCATGAAAGAGTCATTAAAAAAAAAAGATTAAAAAAAATAGAGGTAAACTGCAACTGAGGTTTCCAAGACTGACAGCATGTTATCTTGTTCCGTTTCCAGGCCGTGTGTTATTTTTTCACTTGTTTTTTTTTTTGGAGGTTTTGTTTTCAGCTTTTTGGTCACTGTGTTTAACTGTGAGGGTGATAGCGTGATCTTGGATGATGTTTGGAGTCATTCTAACCAGTGGTTTCCACTGAAAATTAACCTTGGAGCACTTCGTTGTTGATCCAAGCCTACTATGTGGCACTAACAGAATAACGAGTAAAAGTGGTGAAAGGGACGACAGAGCTAAAAAGGGGTGATGGTGGCTGTTCATGCAGAACAGTATTCATTTTTAGCAGTGGGAATTTTCAGTGTATACACTTTGTATGTGAGGGAGGGTCGTAGGCATACTCCGTTCATTAAAAGACTGGTGTTTTTCGTAGTCTGTGACTTTCAGTTATTTAGTTATAAAAGAATCTATGTTGGAAGGAAGTAAGAAAAAGAAGTTCACCTGTCAGTGTTGCTTCTGAACTGGAGTTATTTCTATGTCCTCGTGTAGCACCAAGGAAAACTCATGTCACTATTTTTTTCTTTAATGGCTAACATCGTGGTAATTTTGTGTAAGCTCTGGTTCTCTAGAAAAGGCTGTTCAAATTTGTATAATATGAGATTTTTTTTAAAACAATACCTCATTTTAGGTCAGGACCCAAGAATTCAAAAATAATTTAATACTTCCACTTCCCTTAGACAGTGTAACTGAGTCAGTGGGTCGGTACAGAGAGGGAAGATCTATGCGTGACTTTCCCGTTAATGGATTGAAGGCCAGGTACATAAAAACGTGCCCTTAAGCACCCAGGTAAGGCGCTTAATGTCGTCTTGATCCCCATGGGCTGCACGAGGCCTCCTGTCCCTTCCTGGCAGCTGCATCCGCGGTGGCCAGCTTCTCTCTCCTCCATGCTGCTCTTGCTTCAGTGGGATCACAGACATCACACCTGCCTGTTTTCTCTGCCGCCTCATCGGCCTTTCATTTTTTTAGACTCCTTAGCCTCATGTCCCACATCTCTTGATAGTGGAGTTCTCGGGAGCTCAGTCCTTCGATCTCTTCTCTAACCCTAACCCTACGGTCTTGTCCAGCCCCATGACTTTTAAGTGTCATCTGTATGTTGGTAACTCCCAAAGTTTTTATCTCTACCTAGATTTTTCTTTCCTGAGCTTTAGGTTCTTTTATGTTGCTGCCTACTCAGTTTTGCTTCTGGGGTATCTAGCGGACATTCTGAACAGGGCAGAGGTGGGAGATGTTTTTTTCTCGGAAATTTTTGGGAAGAAAAAAGGTATACGTACTTTGTGGAATCCATATTACATAGGTGTATTAATTCAATCTGATCGTATAAATACTAGTATGTAATTATTTTTTCCAAAATAATACATGCTAATTGTAAGTCTTCTTCTAAAACTTTGGTTTATTTGAAGAATAACTTTATTCATCTATGTGTCTCCTTGAATCTTTAGGATCACACTTTTCAGTTGAATTACAGACTCCTGTTGCCCTTGGTTAATTTCTTAATTTCTAAGCAGGGAAACATCTGTCCGGGTTTGACGTTACAGATGGACAGTGTTTGTGGGAGCCCTTGGGTTCCTGCCACCCCGTTAGAATGTTACTGTTGGTCTCCCGTTTTTGGAGTAAATCTGGAGGGGACCAGTGAGTGTACTTCGAGGTCTCCACCCTATTTCTGGGACTTTGAAGGTATCATTTAGTGAAAAGTTTGAATAAGTTAGGCTCTTGTCTATTTCCCTGATGCCTGGCCAAGTAGACTACTGGGAATTGTAGGTAATTTGTTTCTTGTCAGTTAGATTATGAATTCTGTGAGGGTAGGAACCCTGTGTTAGTACTATTTGGTACTGAAGTACCAAATAGAGTGGTTTGTGTATGGTGGGCATTCACCAGTTTGTGCTGGATTAAATGAAATTGAATTATTGTGTTTAGAAGAGACAGAACTGGGATCAGATTCAGTCTTACCACACTGCAGCACTGTGAGCCCCACTGTCTCCATTCTGCTTAACGAAAACAAACTGCCCATTTGGAGCACGTAGGTATTGTGGATAAGTTTCTGATGGAGTTTGTGCAGAATTCCTATTGGGTACCTTCATATAGCAGTTTCACAATTGACTGCATATATTTTACTATGAATATATTTTTGTCTTCTGGTATTGTTGTTATTTCTTTTTTTCCCTTGTGTTGGAAAAGTAGTCAGGAAACATTGTGGCAATAGGTCATACTTCATAAACTGCAGAATGGAGCTCGGGCTTGCATTTGATCTATGTAGATGTGAATACAGAGCTTTCTCTTGAACTGTTGCAGGAATTCAGGTCAGATTTGGTTGCATGTAGCAAAAACTCAAGGTGGTTTAACCAGTGTAAAAGTTTACTTTTTCTCACTCAGGAAGCTTCAGGAAGCACAGAGGAGGTCAAGTAGGAGTCGAGAATGCTTCTTGGTGTCAGTTCCTGCTCGGTTGTGTATGGTTTGCTTTCCTAGTCACTTGAGGCCCGGGATGTCTGCTCCAGTTTATCATATGGCACTGTCTCTTGTGGTAGGGACACTTTGCAGAGGTCGCACGTGCCACTTTTGCTCACATACTATTAGCCTGAATGGAGTTGTATGGTTCCATGCGTTGTAAGGAAGCCTGGGAAATTGTTGTCTTTTGTTTCCAGACATCCATGTGCTGTTCTAATACTTGGAGAATTTATTATTGAGATTGAAGGGCGGGGCGGGGGGGAGGGTAGGGAGGGAGGGAGAGAGAGAGAGAGAGAGAGAGAGGAGAGAGAGAGAGAGAGAATGTGTGTGTGTGTGTGTGTGTGTGTGTGTGTGTGTGTGTGTGTGTGTGTCCAGTAGGCCATTGCTGCTTTTATTATCAATGGTTAGATGGCTATCGGTTTCATTTTCCTCCCCTCAATTCACTGACATGTTACTTTGACTGTCTTAGCTAAGAAGTGGCATTTAAGAACACCTGCTAAGAACACCATCAAAAAAGTGAGGCGACAGTACACAGAATAGAGAAAATACTTCGAAATGATATGTTGTATAAGGGACTTTAATCCAGAATATACAAAGAATTCTTATAACTCAAAAGATAACCCAAATAAAAAAATAGGCAAAAGATCTGAATTAGACATTTCTTCAAAGAAAATGTTCAAGTGTCCAATACACACTTTAAAAGATGCTTCACATCAAAGCCATCAGGGAAATGCAACTCAAATCCACAGTGAGATACTACTTCACACCGACTAGGAGGGCTATAATGAAAAAGTCAGATAATAACAAGTGTTAGTGAGGATATGGAAGAATTGGAACTCTCATACACTGGTGGTGGGAATTTGAAGTGATGAAACTGCTTTAGAAAACAGTTTGTTAGGTTTTCAAAAAGTGCGACCCAGAAATTCTTCTACCTGTATGTGCAAAAAAAATTAAAACATATGTCTATAAAAATTCGTACGTGGATGTTCATAGCAGCATCATTTATACTAGCCAAAAAATAGAAGCAACCCAAATGTTTACTAACTGATTAGCAAATAGATAAAATGTAGTATGTCCATACAACAAAATATGACTTGGCAGTAAAAAGGAATGAAGAACCAATACATGCTACAGTGTCGATAAACCTTAAAAACAGTACACTAAGTGAAACCGCCCGCAAAAGACCATGTGTTATATGATTCCATTTATATGAAACATCCAAAATAGGCAGATCATAAGACAAAGTGGATTGGTGGCTCCCTAGGGCTAAGGGATTTGGAGGGAAATGGAGAGTGATTGCTAATGAGTTATTTGCAGGGGGTGTGGGGGGCGGTGATGAAAATGTTCTACGTTGATTTTGGTGATGGCAGTACAACTTTGGGAATATATTAAAAAGACATTGAATTGTACACTCTAAGGTAAAATTTATAATCTGAATTATATCTCAGTAAAGCTTAAAAAAAAGGAATGCAGCTACAAAGAAATATTTACCATAACTGAAATGTTCTTAAAATGACTATAAACATTCACGCTGTGCCAGCCACGCTTTAAATATTGTGGGCTATGAAATGATCCTGTCACTCATTTTAGGTTGGAGAAGAGGGTTTTGTAGAGTTGTTTCCCCCTTGGCAAGCTGAAGTCTGTCAGGAGAGGTGGCTTTCTTCTCTGAAGAGTGAAATATCGTCCCCCCCTGCCCTGCCACAACAACTTTGTTGTATAATATCATGGATTCGTTAGTATGCCTGCCACATGCCACATTCTGCTGTGACCCCCACACATTTGCTCGATAAATAATTATCATTCTGCGAAGTTCTCCCACACATCACATTCAGGCTCCGCTTAAAGAAAATGCTTCCCATTTTGCTCTCGTTAATCTGACATTTCAAATATTGCATTTGGTTTGATTTTTGCCTAGTTCCTAGTATGTTGCTTTTGAAAGGATGACACAATACTTCTTTTATCATTCACCCATTTATATTTTCATCATGATTATGGAAGGATGAAATCACCTATGTATCTGAAGCATTATGAGTTTTAGAGTGCTTTTACACCAGCGACTTAATTTAGCTTCTGTGTACATGGAACTGTACTGTTTGCCGCTTTACATTTATTTATTTAGCAAGAGAGAATAACCAAATTTAATGCATGCATATGTGTGGGAACCCTGCATGTATGAGAGTCAGAAACCACACATGAATGAAAGGTTCCTTACCGTTTGTCACTTTAAAAGAGTGAGTTAAGAACATGGCGCTTCCAGAAGCCCATGCGGTTGGACTGAATAATAATAAGAATGTTTCCATAGCACATTAGCTGTGCTAATATCTGCAGTATTTACAGTACGTGCCATTTAAGCGCCCAAACAATTGTTCACTGTTGGCATTGAGGATGCAAGACTAAGCCAGAAACTTCAAAAGGCCTGACCTTAAGGCAACTCACAGACCCAGGAAGAGTTTACAAACAACTAACAGTTCAGAGGTCTCTCTCAGGTGCTTTGGGAGTAGAGAAGTCTTAGGGAGTGGGGCTGGCTGGGAAAGCTTACTAGAAAAATTGCTTGCTAAATTGAATCTTGAAGATCTAGTAAGAGTTTGGAAACTCAAAGAAAGGGAGGCCCAAGGCAAAAGGAATCCGTGAAGTCCTGAGAAAACACGTTGAGCTAATTCTTTAAGTCAGAGGTTCTCAACTCTGAGTGATTTTCTGTCTGGAGTCATTCCGGTCCTCACGGCCGGCTGGGCAGGGCTGGGCGGGCTGTCTGTCGGTGCTGCCATCTAGTGGACAGAGGTCAGCAGTGCTGCTAAGTATTCAGCACTGGACAGCCCTCCGCGCCAGTCCCCCCGTCCCACGTGGGGTAGTGTCGCTTTCGGAAGCCCTGCTTTTGCTAAGACGACAGCTTCAACAAATGTTCGTGGAGTCGATGGAATTGTACTGTTTTCTTTAACTCGAATATGTTCATGAGGTGTATATTTTAATAAAAGTGTTAACAGGAGCCTTGGTTTTGGTGCAGGGAAGGATTTAAAGCCAGAATGTGAAGGGCTCTGTGCGGCTTTGTCCTGCCAGGGCTGGTGCATCTTCATGAACTCTACTACGATCCAGTGTAGAGGGACTAGGAAAGGAAGTGATTTTTTTTTTTGAGAATTTAGATGAAATTAGTAGACATGGAGTGGATAGAATTAGAAACAGCATTTCTTGTATATAGGCTTCTGTGTTTTTTCATTAGTGTAAGAGTTTGCCCTACAGACATACTAAAAGCCATATTTTATATTGCTTACAATATTTAAATAAAAAAATCTGAGTTGAAATTAATATGAATTTATTCCTAAAATACATGCTGGAGAACATTGGAGTATGAGTCATAGAGAAGTTTTTAGTGTTTGGACAAAACTGTAATGAACAATTGAGTACAAGGGTTTGTGTGGACTTGTGTTTCACTTTTGTTTTATTTTGAAATACCTTGGGAGTGGGATTGCTGGGTCTGTGGGGTGTGTGTGTGTGTGTGCGTGTGTGTGCGTGCGCGCGTGCACCTGTATGTATATGCATATATGTGCACGTGTGTATATATATATGTATATACGTTTGTATATGTTTGATGTTTAAAAATTGAGTTTTCTAACATTGTTTTATCTTCTCACCAGCAGTGTATGAGAGTTCGTTTTCCACTCCTTTACCGACTTTTGATTATGTTTTCTTGCCCATTTCAGCTAATCATGACTAGCCATGCTGAGTACCTTTTCATGTACTTAATAGCCATTCGTAGTCTATTGTGATGTGTCTATCCAGATATTTTGCTCTTTTGAAAAATTGTTGTTGGTCTTTTTGTTATTGAATTGTAGGAATTATTTTAAGTATTCTGGATACAGATCTTTTATCAGGCATATGAATTGCGAATACTTTATCTGATCTGTGGTTTTCCTATTCATTTTCTTAATAGAGCCCTTTGATGAGAAGAACAGTTTACTTTTGTTGAAATTTTTCAGTTTTTAAAAATTTTATTGGTAGAGCTGTTTGCTTTAAGTAGTTTTTATCCCAAGGTTGCAAAGATATTTCTCTACATTTTCTTATAAAGCTTTATAATTAGTCTGTTAATCATGAGTATTTTGGGAGAGGGTGGATGGCATGATTTGCAGAGGTTATTATATTTTCTTACGCAGATATTCAGTATTTCTGGCACCATTTGTTGAAAAGGACTTTCATGTTACTGAATTGTTGTTGCATCCTTGTAATAAATCATCTGATGGTGTATGTGTAGGTCTATTTCTAGATTATTCTGTTCCATGGATTATTTGATTGTCCTTTCGCCAGTTCTTCACTAAGATTATTGCTGTAGCTTTATAGTAAGTCTTGAAGCCAGGTAGTCTGATTCCTGTGTTCTGTCAAAATTGTTTTGGCAATTCTATATCCTTTGTGTTTCCACTTAAATTTTATAATCGGTTTATTTCCACAAAATACCTACAGGCCGATATTATCAATTTGGAGCATTAATAATGCATTAGTATAACTTTCCATTTATTTAGTCTTCAGTTTCTCTCTATAATATTTTATTGTTTTCAAAATAGGGGTCATGGGCATGTTTCGTTAAATTCCCTAAGTAGTTTATGTTCCTGGATATTATTCTAAAAGGTATTATGATTTAGATTTCATTTTCCAATGTACAGAAATGCAGTTGGTTTTTGTGTTCTACAGTATTGCTGAGTTGATTTATTAGTTCTATGTAATTTCTTTAGGATTTTTTTATGTACACAGTGATATCATATACGAATAAAGATGGCTTTGTTTCTTCCAATCTCTGAGACTTGTGTTTCTTTTCCTCTTATTGTGCTGCCAAGACCTCCAATAACATGCTGATTGGAAGTGGTGTTTTTGGGCATCTTGCCTTACTCTTGATCTTAGGGGAAAAGCATTCATTATTTCACTCATAAAGTACAATGTTTGCTGAAGATTGTTTGTAGATGCTTTTACCATGTTGAGGAAGTTTTTATTTATTCCCAGTTTTAATCATGAATAGATGTCAACTTTTGACAAAATATTCGTCAGTGTCAATTGAAGTGATCATTAAACATTTTTCTTTAATCTGTTAATGGGTAAATTGCAATGAATTTTCTAAGTGAAATTGACCTTTCATTCCTGAGACAAATCCTACTGATCATGCTGTGTTAATTTTTTGTATGTTGCTGTATTGATTTTGCTAATATTTTGTTAAGGGTATTTGTATTTACATTCATGAGGGAGGTTGTGTGCTATGTTCTTGTTTTGTAATGTCTTTGTCTGATTTTGATATCATAGTTAAGGTGGCTTCAGAAGAGTTGAGTTTTCCATATTGCTCTGTTATTTGAAAGTGTATAATATTGGTATGATTTCCTCCTTAAATGTTTGTGAGAATTTACGTGTGAAGCCATCATGGTCTGGAAACTTTGTGTGTGTGTAGAACATTTAAAAATTACAGGTTCAGTTTATTTAGTGACTAAAGGGATATTCAGATTTTCTATTTTTCTCTTGGTAATTTTGGTAAACTGCGGTTTAATAAGTTCTGCTAAGCCATTGACTTATCGGCATAAATTTCTTCACAACATCCACTTATTTTCATATCTGTAAGGTATGTAGCGATAACTTTTTCATGCTTGATACTGGAGATTTTTGTTTTATATTTTTTGATGAGTCTTGCCTGGAGTTTTATCAGTTTTATTTCAGATAAACCGTCTTGTCCATTTTATATTTCACTGGCTTCTGCTTTTATTTTTATTTACTTTTGGTAACTTAATATTTTATTTGTTTTTCTTTTAGTTACTTCTTAGGATGGAAGCATAGATTATCCACTTTATTTCTGAATGCTGTAAATTTCTTTCTAAGGACTGCTTTAGCTTGCATCCCACAAATTTTGATGTGTAGTGTTTTCCTTTTAATTCAGTTCCAAATACAGATTTTTTTTTTTAATGTGATTAGGACAGAGGTTTAATTTTAACTCAGGTGTTAGAGATATGTTTTACAATTTTCTGATAGTTGAGGATTTTGTGTGTGTAATATTGTCATTTTCTACTTCAATACTCTTTTGGTCTGAACACACACTCTGTAGTTTATCGGTACATTGAAGTTTACTTTTTTTTTTTTTTTTTTTGGTCCCAAATGTGGTCTCATTGCCCTAGATGTGGTTAGTTTACTAAATGGTACATGTGCCCTTGAGAACAATTGAGTTTTCTGCTTTTGTTGGGTATAAAGTTCTTTAAATGTCAGTTAGATGAAGCTGGTTAATAACATTGCTCAGATCTATATTGTTTTGATTTCTGATATTGTTCTATCAGTTATTAAATTAGGGTTAAAATAACTATTAGGACTTGCCTGTTTCCCTTGGTTAATTTTTGTTTCATGTGTTGAGTATTTGAGATCTTTTTTTGTGTATGTGCACCTACGATTGTTATGTCTTCTTGATGACATATTTCTTGTTTTTGATAATCTTTATCTTGAAATCTACCTTGTTTTATATTAACATAGCCACATTAGCTTCTTACGCTTAGTATTTATGTGGCATACATTTTTCATCATTTTCCTTTTACCTGTTGTCTGTGCCTTTATGTTTAAACTTTGTTTATAAACAATATGAGTCATACTTAAAAAAAATCAGTCTTTTTAGCTTTTGCTTTTTTCATCGGGTTTTAATTTATATACAGTTTGGTTATTAATATGTCTGGATTTAAGGCTACATATTGGTTTTTGTTTGTTCTTTGTTTTCCTGTTCTTCCTTTCCTTTTTAGGGAACTGAATATTTTTTAGTATTACATTTTATCTCCTTCGGATTTTTCATCATGACTCTGTATTTGCATCTTTCGGTAGTTGTCCTAGAGGCTATAACCTGCATTTTTAAATTAGCACAGTATCTGTCTTTTCGTGAACAACATAAGAACCTGACAACAGCAGGCTTCTAATGACCACTCTTGCATCTGCGCCTTTTCTACATTTTAATTCCGTCTACACGTGAACCCAATAATACATCACTACTTTTAAGTTATGAAATCAATAATAAATAATCTTTTAAAGAAATTCAACATTTCACATATATACATGCATACATATACAAGGGTATGTGTTTGTGAATTTTTTTTTATACCAGTGTATTTATCACTCTGATTTTCTTCATTCTTTTCTGCAGAACTGATTTTTTTTATCTTGTGTTATTTCCCTTAAGTTCCTTAGGCTAATTAATTTGAATATTTCTTGCAATGCAGGTCTGCTAGAGAAAAATTTTTTGATGTTTTGTCTATCTGAAAATGTCTTTATTTTGCCTTCATTTTTGATGGATATACTATTCTTGATTGATAGCCACACCCCCCCCCCCACCCAAGCACGTCAAAGAAGTCATTCCGTTTTTTTTCTTATGGCAAGTTTTTCAAGATTTTCTTTTTTATGATGTGCTTAAGTGTGTGTTTTTTTGTTTTGTTTTGTTTTATCCAGTTTATTGAAATTCTTGGATACGTCAGTTATTTCTTTCCGTTTTAGAAAATCTTAGCCATTATCTCTCTAACTAGTTCTTCAGCCCCATTTTCTCTTTCTTGGCTTTCTGGAATCCTGATTGCATTATGTTAGACTCCTAGATAATTGCTTCAGTCATACCTAAAGGATTTTAATTTATGGAAGTGACTGAGGGACAACAGGGTGAGATAAATACCACTGAAGATATTTTATTACATTTGTCAAGAGAAGAGGGCACACCATGCCACACATGGCCACATGGGAAGACATTAGATTTTGGTCAGGAGTCAGGATGGAGCAGGGGGAAATCCTAGATCGGAGCCTTTATTGGGATTTTCGTAGTAAAGGCAAGGCAGAGGAGGGAAAACAGCATCGGGCTGGCAGGTTTAAATAATATTGGCGGACTCCAATAATATTGGTGGTTTTTAGTTGTCTGGCTCCTGGTCCTGGGTTGATTTAGGGCAGGGGAAATAGTGGCCTGATTGAAGTCAGATGAAGGGGATGGTCGTGGATACAGACTTGGGATTGGTTGGTTTGTGTGTGGAAGGTATCCTCCTGAAGTCTTCATCATTGTCATTTTATTTTCTCTTCTTGCATATCCATTTGTCTCTTTTTAATAGTTAACCATTTCTTTGTTGAAATTTCCATCAGTTTCTGCATGTTGGCCACCTTTTGCACTGGCTCCTCTAGCATACTTAGAGTTGTTTTTAGATTTCTGTCACTTTTTTTTCCGTCTCCTGGGATATTCCTAGGTCTGGTTGTCTTGACTGCTTCCTCTCTTGATGCTGGGTTACATTTTCTTCTTGCATGCCTTGCAACTTTTTGGTTGAGTGCCAGATATTATATTTAAGAGAGCAGTAGGGACTAAAGTGAGTAATATTCATACCTAGTAAAGGGCTAGCCCGTTTTTCCATCCGGTTATTTATATGTCAGGCTGTCACTTCAGTTGGAAGTTAAGCTGAGATTAGCATTGTTGTTACTTTAATTAGATTCTGTTTATCACAGTTTTTATGTAATTTGAGGATGCCATGAGAACCTTCTCTGGAAGTTCTCCAGATCTGCCTCTACTTCGCACACACAGTTTGGGGCGGGCGTGGGCTGGGGGCTCTCTCCTGGCCTGCTCTCAGACTGTCTCCTTGAGCACTTGGTGATAGCCCATGGGAAGGAGTTGAAGGGTGGGCTCAGACTATCTCCGTGTCTTTGTCTCTAAAGATTCTAAACCATCCCAACAGCTAGTACCCTTACTTGAAAGCTTTGTTTAAATTCTGTTTTCCTCATCTCTGACGGCTTCCTCTTTGTTCTGCTGCTTTACAAAAGATGAAAGCCAGCCATGCATACCTGTATGTTTCCTTTCCTCCTTCCTTCCTTCCTTCCTTCCTGCCTTCCTTCCTTCCTTCCTTCCGTCCTTCCTTCCGTCCTTCCTTCCTTCCCTCCCTCTTTCTTTTTCTCTCTCTCTCTCTGTCTTCTCTCCAAGAAGGGGCCTGTAACTTTCTACATTTTAATTCATTATGATTCTTTTCATCTTTAGTTCTCAGGTAGTCATTTAAAAATAAAAATGGCTACGATTTTACAGGTTCTCCATCTCGTTCTTGTTAGTGTGAGAATACTGTTGTCTTAAAATTTCTACCTTCTAAGCAAAGGCAGCAGTTCATTAGTGATTAATGCTTTAAATTCACTTGTATTGGAGGGTATGATCCTTCTGACTGTATTCATTGCTTACTTGCTCTGTTTGAAACATCTTTTTGATGGACAGAAGAAAGACGTTATTATAAAATCTTCACCCCGAGTAAAATTAGGCAACATGCTTTTCTCAAAAAATGTATGATTCATAGACTTATACTTTACTTATTTTTTCCAGCCACATTTATGAAAAACTGATTATGACAGCTCCATTTCTTTAATTTGTAAAAAGTGTTTTGTTCGGCTTTGGCACTTTCTCCTCAGTAAAATTTAGTGCAGGACTTGGAACATGCTGGTTGATTTATTTTATTTTTTTCCCCCTTTTTCAACATTCCTCTTAGAAAAGCATTGGAATATTCATGATGATTACAATCCTAAGCTTGGTTTAACAATGAGATGCTATTAATACTGTAGTTTAAAATGCACCCAATATTTCCTTGTCTCATTTTTGCTTAACGATTTCCTGCTAATTGATTATTAAAGGAAGAAAGAATGTCGATAAATTTAAAATGATTAACACATGTTTTTAGTGTGTTACATTTTATTTTTTCCTACACTAGTGTTTTAGAGATAGGGGCTTAATAAATAAGAAATGGATGTGAGCAGTCTTTGTGATAGGATGGGAACCCAGCTTTATGTAATACTAGTGCCTGCTCCCTTTAAGTAATGTATTGCAAGCGTGAAATATTCTGGAGAATGTGTAGTGTGATGAGCTAATTCTCAAAAGTAGAATTGTGTTATGTTACCGTTTTACTATTTGTCAAAATGTAAACAAATAGAATTTTTTTCCTTGTAGGTGACACATCTCTGCTAATCTCTCAACAGGTTTGTGTTTGTGTTCTGCTATATTCCACAAAGGACTAGGCAGCTCAGGTCTGAGTCATTGTGCCTGGAGGAAAGGCATAGAATACTACTTCAGTTTTTATGCCACATTGGATTTTTATCCAGATATCATATGGCTGTTTCATTTGAAGCTTGGCAGTTGCTTTTTTCCCTTACTTTAATATCTGTAATTGCAGTCCATAACTTTAAATTCTTCATCATGCAACACTTTTTTTTTTTTTTTTTTGTCCTCCTAGTTACTGGCCCCAGGCACTCTTCCCCTTACCCAGCATCTCTCTTCGCAGCTCTGTGTGTAACTCGGTTAAGAATACCTGAAGTAAATATCATTTCCCCTCCCATATCAGTGGAAAACTGTAAGGGAAAAACCAAAAGGAACTAGAAAGCACCAGGGATTTCATCAGGCTCAGTGTCTGATTTTGTGAGTGTAAGTGTATTAAATCTGTATTTGCTACAATTGTTTTTGGCCTCCACAGAATCCCTTTACTAGTTCTTGATGCTGTGTTATTTATAATTGATCTGTTTCTTATTATTTGAGTGATGGCTTTATTCCTTATTGTTTCGTTGCCCGAAGCACGTGGAAGCACCTCTGAATGTTAATCAGATGCATTCGTTTCTCTTCTTTTTTTTGCCATTCCGTCTTATCCGCTCAGTCTTCTAATGAGGCTTTGCAGCCAGCTCTTGCCAGTCTTCAGTCCATTTTCCACCCAGCAGCCAGTGTTCATGTCGACATTGAATCTGATCACGTTATTCCCCTACTGAAAACCTTCAGTACCACTTAGGATGAACCACATCCGTTGCATGCCCAACGGGGCCCTGTGTGGTCGGACCGTGGGCCACCTCTCTAACCTTCCATGATGGCACTTTACAACTGCTTTATAGGGCTAGTGATGAAGGCGAATCCCAGCTTCACCACTGTTTTTTTTTTTTTTTCCTCCTATGTACCTTCTCGGTTTAGGGGACAGCTCTGGCCCCATTTCTCTGATATGGTCATTCATCCTTCAGGCCTCAGATTAAATGTCCCTTCCCCAAGGGCCTAGCATCCAGGGTTCGGTCAGTCCTTTTTCTTTCATCCTCCTGTCATACCGGGAAACACTTAAGTGGCCTGCTGAGACTGGCAGCTGAATAAGCCACCGATAGGTCGTCTTGACCACAGTTTAACATGTTTGAAGTTAAATGCTTTTATGATTGTGAGTACATCTTCTGATGTCCTTATTACACCCTCTTTTTCTCAGAAGTGGGTGGATTCACTCATTTGCAGTTATCTGTCTGACTCCTTTGCAGTTCTCTGTATAATTAAAATTAATTTTTTGTCATAAGTTTACTTTTTTCTCTGCTAGACAGTAAGCCCTTTGTGGGCTGTACGCCTAGCCCAGTGGCTAGCCCATGGTAAGGTATGCAGTAAATAATTCCTGACCTTCTGGTACAAGACATAAAACATAGTTGACAGTCACCCACGGCTCATTGAACTAAATGTATATCAACCCTGTGGTTGTCTTCCCATGACAGTGGTTGCCATTTTTGACCTTGGGTCCCGTTATCTCTGCAAGTTTTGCCATTCCTGGATTAGAAAAGCTGTCGACTTTCTGTTATGTATTTGCCTTAAGACCTCATTTTGCATTTTATACTTTAGTTCACCTACATTACATATTAAATGTTTGAATACATGTCATTTTTAGAGAGGTCTGTAGATATGTTTTTTCTTTACAAGAATGGAGCATTCTGGCAGATCTGAGACCCCCATGTGTAAATATTGTTTTATTGCTTGATATAAAGAAAAAAAAAAAAACATCTGTGCCATCTGAAGTTTTTATTTTCTCGTAATTTTAATTATCTGCCTTGATCCCAATGAGGGTTACTAAGAATAAGGGCCGATATTTCATGTCCCAGTCAAGGAGCTTCTGAAAACTGCCTAGCTGCCTGGCCATCTTGCCTTGATTCTTGCTCTGAAAGGAGGTAGCGCTGGAGGATGTGGGACCTCGGCTCCGAGCCGCGTGGCCCCAGGGACCTGGGAAAGCTGGGCCAGTGCAAGAATGTGTAGGGTAGACAGTAGCCAGCTATTTTGCTGGTCGGGGTTGGGGGATTAATGATGATCCTTTCCACAGAATTCATAGTCTGGAGAAAATGGTCACAGACAAGAGCCTATCACTTGCAACTATAGTTATTTCAGAGTGAACTTTAAACAAATAACTTCTCTTCTGCTTCATAACCGTCATGTGGAGAGAAAGCATAATGCCTGTGGGAGTGAGTGTTGGGAGCACAGCTTATTCATATTTGGCATAGTGCTTTTGGAATGCTTTATACTTTATAAAAATTGTAGTGGTTACTGACTTATGGTTGATTCTTACAGCTTGGTTTTGTTGGAAAAGATTATCTGATAATTTAATATGAGGTGAAATGCAATTATAGATATGATAACTTTAAAAAAAAAACTATGTTCAATATCAAAGAAAACTTAATATTTACTTTCCATGTCAACAGTCTACTTAGTTTTCTGAGTTTTGGAGTGCTTTGCCTTGCTTGCCAGAAAAGTTTACTTCTAATACTTTTCATCAAATATACAGAGTTGTTTCATCTGAGAAACCAACCTCAGGTTCAGAGGAATTATTAATGGCTTTTCTCTCTAGGATTCCTTCCTAGTATTGAGTTTTCTGGCAGGATCTCCAAATGCCTGAAAAAACTAAACTGAGAAAGGTAGACATTTGGCCTAGAGGACCAACACAGGGCTCTAAGAAAATACAAAGGGAACACACCAAGCCGTTAACGGTGCCATCTTCCTGGATGGGTGCAAGTGACTTTCTGGTTTTACTCTGTCCATGTCTGAGGTGACAGTAAATATGTATTTCTTTTATAAATCAGAAAACTGAATCATCACTACCACCTCACACTTATTAGGATGCCTACTTTCAAAGAGAGACGGAGACAGACAGACACACAGAAGAACAGGTGTTGGCGAGGATGTGGAGGGGTCGGAACCCTTGTGCACTCCTGGTGGGAATAACGGTAGAGCAGCTGATGTGGAACACAGTGTGGCAGTTCCTCAAAAAATTAAAAGTAGAATTGCTGTGTTACCCAGTGTAAGGAAAAACCCTACTTACAGAATACTTCTGCACTTCAGATGTTTGGATTTTTCACACCATGCAATTCTCCACTTCTCTGTGGGGACCAAACTGAATGTCTCACAGTTGAACTCAGTTCTGACACTAATCGGAATTAGTGTAGACTCTACAGATTAAGGGCTCAGTCCCACAACACTGTCCTCCCTACTTGAGATGAGATTTCCAAGTCCGGTTGTCACCTGTGCTTTTGACTGGTTATAAATTAATGGTTACCGTGACCCTCTTGGGTTCAATAATTTATTGACTGTCTCACAGAACACAGGAAAGCAGTTTATTTACTGTGGCCAAATTATCAGGAGGATAAATTAACAGCCAGATGAAGAGTTTTACATAGGGCGAGGCACGGAGGAAAGGGCTGGGAGCCTCCATGTCCTTTCTAGGCATGCCACCCTCCCAGCACCTTCACGTGCTCACCAACTCGGAGGGGTCCAAACCCTGGGTACTTTTATAGAGGCTTCATTGTGTAGGACATGATTGATTAAGTCATTGGCCATAATTGATTGAACTCAATCTCCAGCCCCTCTTTCCTCCTGGGAAGGGTGAGGGAGGGCTGGGACTGAAAGTGCCAATCCTCTGATCACCTGCTTGGTTCCCCTGGCAGCCAGCCCCCCATCATGAGGCTACCCAGAAGCCCCCAGCCCCGTCATCTTATTAGTATACAGAAAAGATACTCATCCTTTCAGAGATTCCAAGGGTTTTTTTTAGGAGCTGTGTGCCAGAAAATAGGGTCAGAAACCAAATATATATTTGTTACTACGTCACACCCAGCAATTCTGTTTCTGAGTATAAACCCCAAAGAATTGAAAGCTGGGTCCCGAGGAGATATTTGTATACCTGTGTTAATAACAGCATTGTTTATAGCAGCGCAAAGGTGAAAGCAACCGAAGCGTCCAGTGAGTGATGGAAGGGATAGCTAACGGTGGCATATACTGACAGCGCAATATTATTCAACCTTAAAAAAAGGAAGTTCTGACCGGTGCTGCCATATGGATGAAAATGGAGGATGTTATTTTAAGTAAAATAAGCCAGTCACAAAAAGACAGATAACGCATGATTCCACTTCTGAGAGTTACGTAGAATAGTCAAATTGAGACCCAGAAAGTAGAAGAAGGGTTGCCGAGCTGGGGGCTACGGGGAGTTGTTGTCTAATGGGTACAGAGTTTTAGTTTGGCAAGATGAAGAGTCCTGGTTGCTCAGTAATGTACTCACCACTGCCGAACTGTACAGGTAAAATGGTTAAGATGGTAAATTTTATGATGCATAATTGATCACAATTAAAATTTGAAGTGCCTTGGTCACCGCCCTGGAGCATTAGGAAGGAGAAAAGGAGGTCTGTTTCTGGCAGCCGGAGTAACCTCCCCTGTTCTGGTGTCTTTCAGGCCGGGCGTTCCCTTGACCCTGCAGGCGTTCTCAGAGGAGGAGAGGAAGCAGTGGCTGGAAGCGCTGGGCGGAAAAGAGGCTGTAAGAATAATCAGCGGTCCAGTGTTATTGTGAACCCTTTAGAGTTGACTTGTGTTCATTTCTATGTTCTTTTTCTTCTGTACTACCTGGGGAAAGTTCCCTGTCGCAACTGGTGTTTGAGTTCGTCTTGGAAGCTCTCGGCATTCTGGTCACCTGCCTCGCGGTGGCGGCGGTGCGCATAAGACTGGTGTATCATTAGTTTTTTACTTTTGATGTTTCTTGACTTTGCTTCTCGCATCTGCTTTGCTGGAGGAAGGCATCTAAATTCCCCATTTCTGCTCCCTCCCTGATGGTACTTTGGGTGAGGAGCACGATAAAGGCTTGCAATGCATTTTGATCTCAGTGAGGCTGGGACAGTAAATATGAAGCAGCGCGGGCAGTATCATAAGTGACGACCGTAATTACGCTCCTTTTGACTTAGCAGTTTATGGTTTAGCCTAATGGATTACTGTGTGCAGTATCATGCAGCCTTAGTGAGCGGGCCTCTATCTTCAGATTGGTTCAGGAATAAATTAAAGGCAGGGATGCAGATCCAGAGGCACAGGAAGGCAGTCTGTTTCCCTCTTTATTCAAATGCTACTTTCATTAACGTGGACTGCTGACCTTTGGGAGTTGAGAATTGGGCAGATTGGGTATTGAATTGGGGACTTAGTGAGGATAATTAGAGAAAACGCCCTGGAATCAATTTAAAAATAAGCTCTGCTTCAAGTGTAATGACTGAATAAATTGCCAGGGCAGGTACTAGGTGGGCTTATCTGGAAAGCATTTGCCATTCCAGCAGGATTTTAAAGAAGGCAAAGGGTGTGGTTTGCAAAGTGGAAGAGGGGTCATGCAGGACAAAGAGAGTTGTCAGAATAGAGTTTATGAAACGGTCAGCGTTACTGCTGGTAACGGCCGCACTGGTGGGAGTATGGGCGGCAGGGGCGAGGCGACCGGGCAGCAGGGCCTGTGGCAGTCTCCATGTGATGTTTGAAAGAGGAAAATCCAAATTACATTTTGTAAAAGTAGCTCTCATACAGGGGAATGTATCACCCTTGTGGGGAAAAAAGGTAGTGATCAGATTGCTGTATCATTTTATCATGTTTATCTGCATTTATTTAGCCTTCGTAGTTTTATTTGCTCATTCTTAATTTGTCCTTCAAATTTAGCTAGGAGTCAAGAGTACTTAGAGCATTAATAGCTACTGAGATCCAAAACAGGGTATGCTAATCCTCTAGCAAAGACAGTGTGCTGACTAGGCTTATCTCCTCAGATGCAAGAGGTGCTTTGGAAAATGAGTTTGTATGGCAAATAGATCACTTGACTAAGTCCTTGAGATATCAGTTAGTATAACCTTGAAGATGTCTATAACCTCTTCTTTAAAGAGCCAAGTACTTAATTTGAGATTCAGATAGAGGCAAGCCTCCAGAAGGAAATCATGCACCGCATGTGTGTACCGCGTAGGCTACAGTAGTACCATACGATTATAAGGACCTGGACAATTTTCATTGCCTGTCGTAGCCTTGTAGCATATGACATATTTGTGGAGATCCTGGTATAAACGTACTGCGCTGCCAGTCGTATTACAGTACAGCACTTAGAATTACTGTAGTAAGTAAGCTGTACCATCTAGGTTTGTGTAAGTGCCACCTGCAGTGTTCACACAGGATGAAATCACCTACTGGTGGGTTTCTCAGAGCATATCCCTGTGGTTAAAGGGAGCATCACTGACTTCAGCTATGTGTTTATGTGGGGACAGCTAAGGCACTGCGTATTTTTTTCAGATGCTATATATATGCCTTGCAAAGAATGGGGAAGTGTTAGAATTCTTAGAGGCAGCCTAGAATTATCACCTAAGCTATTTCAGATGTAGTTATTTAAACGATAGGCAGGAGTCATCTCTTTCCTAATTGAGTAAATACCAAATTTTAGAAACTGGGGGGTGAAAAGATGAACTTAATTTTGTTGATTAGACTGCAGCAGTTCCTTTGTCGTCCCATAGTTGTAAGGCTGAGCATTTCCTATTTACACGAACTTCCAGAAAGTTTCTTAAGAAACATGGCCCCTTCATCTTATTTTAGCTGCTTTGGCCTACCTCGGTGAGAGACAAATAGATTGTCTTGCCATTTGTGCACATGATGGTAATTCACCAATATCAATGTATTTTTTGCATGATTCTAGATATGTCTACTAGAATCATTTTTATTGATTTGTTAAACATACGTTTCCCTTTTTTCTCTCTTACTAGCTGTTCCATAGTTTTAATAGAGCCATCATCCCAAGACCAGAAGGAAGTAAGTGCTAATTTTTAAAGAGACTGTCTCTCTTTTCATGAGTGTTCTTGTTTTCGTTGCTGGTATCAGACTATTGCTCACTATGCGTTCTCTCTAAGCTAATCCTCCAAATGTTGCATATATCCTGTCTTATCCACTGGAGGCCTGTTCAGATCTTCCTAGACTACTGTAACCCTCATTGATCTTTCCCATATCTGAGCTTTTAAAAAAAAGTCTTTCTCTACAATTACTTCTCTACAAAAACCAAAATATGTTCTGTATAATTCACTTTGATATTTATTCTTCTAGCCATAAATGTACACATAGGAATTTCAGTTATGCATCTTTCAGCTTCCTTAAGGGTAGGACCTGTTTATTAGGTCCCCGTTTGCAACCTTCCTCACCCTTGATTCCTTTAACTTTGAATTCTCTGAACGTGGCTATACAAACATTAGGCCATTGCACCTTAGAAAATAATGGACAACGGCCAAGTATTCTAACACAGTGATATTCACTTGCATTGTGTGCACCAGAGGAGCATAAAGTACTGCTTGGCTCTGTACTCATGATTTTTAAACAGATGAACCAAAAATATGATCAGATTTGCTGGATTCCTTATGAATTTAATTTTGATATCTTCAGAGAAGTTAAGGCTACATTTATCGCATGTCCACAGTTTGGAAACATAATGTGACGCGTAACACACGATTTCAGAATTATCGTGATGTGCCTATCTCTCGAGTCAGTGCTTGAATAGAAGACGTCTCTCCTAGCCTGGCGCTGGAAACCGTGCGTGGGAGGCTGTCAATGTCAGCAGCACCTTCTTTCTGTCCCTCCCTCCTCCTCCCTTCCCCCCCTTTCCTCCCTCCTTTTCTTCCTCTTTTTCTCTCTTTCCTTCCTTTTTCCTTTCTCTTTTTTCTTTTTCCTTTCTTATAGAAAAATGGAAACATGCCTTTTTTGGGGAGGAAAAAAGTTTTGACAAGCAAAAAGAAACACGTTTTATAAAACGTTGTGAATAGTGGATCTTTAAACAGTGAACCACAGCCCGATTTCCTTTATTAAAATCCTCTTCAAGCTTAGCATTAAACCTGTAAAGTTTATGTTCATGGATTGTTCACGCTATCCCTGCTGAGAGCCAAGAGTTAGTATTGCTCTTCTCTAGTTCTAAATTCAGACTAAAACATTTGCTTTCCCTGATTTCATTTTGAAACAAGGATTATCTTTTATTAGGCTGTTCAAATATGCCAGCCTAATCATAGGCAAGTGTCTGTATTAAAAAATATATATAAAATCATATTTTCAAACTCTTTTATATGAATCATCTAGTTTAAATTAATTATGAAAATAATAAATATTAAATGCTTAGAACATGGTATAAAATATGAAATTCTTTTTGAAGCTCATGACCCAAATAATATTTTAAAGAAGTATTTCTTAAATATTTTCCCCTAGGTTAAAAAAAAAGTTTGTTTTATTTCTCCAACTGTCAAGTAAATTTAAAACCTTCATTCACATATAATTTTTTAAAAAACTGAGCTGGTGTTGGGATTTTGGCAAAACATATCTTAACTATTTCTGGATAGCTTACCCTAAAGATTTGTATCACTTTTTTCACCACTGGTTAAAATATGTTATGTTTATTAATATAAATTATTGGTAATAGATGTCCTGATATTCCAGTAAGTGCTCTTCTAAATATATTAAATTCTCATTTACATTATTGAAACAGACACTATACCTTTAACTTTCTTTTTTTAATAGTGAAATAATAAATTGAATTAAAAAACGTTTTTTGTTTTTGTAAGTCTTTAACTGCACCCTTAATATTTTATAACTTTTATTTTAGGTGCACAGTTGGATAAGATGGGATTCACAATTATCAGAAAATGCATCAGTGCAGTTGAAACACGAGGTAACATGATTGAATCATTTTGTTCATGAATGGCATAAGGGTATGTAAAAATCTTAAGTCATTTAAAATGCTTGTTGCATGGTTAAGTGCTGTACAGTGAAAACCATTAATGCAAAAGGCACGTTCTAAGTGTCAGAGTTTCAGTTGTTCATTTATTATTGACAGGGGTGAGGTGGGGTGGGGATTTTCTTTTTTATTTGCTTATTTCTCCCCTGCATTGAAACATGAAGTCAGTGCTAAAATGCGAATTATTAGAAGAATCAGCAGCATTGGACTGCCAATCTTAATCACTCTTTGTTCATGTGCCATTAAGAAGTTTCCATCTTCCATTGTCTTGTCAGCCTCTATTTAAATATCAGCTTCATTGATGTGCAATATACACGCAATAAAGTTCACTGGTTTTAACTGTACAAATTGATGAGTTTTGACAAATGTATGCAGTTGTATAGCTACTATCACAATCATAGATCTCTCTCTCCAGTCAAAATTCTTTTGTGCCTCTTGGTGATCAATCTCTGTTCCTTCCTTGGCCGTTGGTAAGCCACTGAGCTGGCTGGTTTTTATCACTTAGTTTTTTTTTTTTTTTTGATTTGTTTTGTTTTGTTTTGGTTTGGTTTTTTAGCATTTTATATAAATGGAATCATGCAATGTGTAGTTTTTTTTGAGTCTAGCTTCTTAATTTACCATGATGCTTTTGAGATTCATCTTGTTGGATGTATTCTTAGCTCATTTTCTTTTTATTACTAGGTAGTATTTCTTCAGATGTATAAACCGCCATTTGTTTATTCATTCACATGTTGATGAATGTTTGGGTTGCTTCCATTTTAAATTTAAGGCTAGCTAATCCTTTCCTCAACCACAATCTCAAAGGCATTTTCTTATAGTCCCTAAGGAAAAATAGGGCTCTGGCACTTCGTAACCATTCCTAAAGACTTTAGAGAAACTAAATATTGAACATTGCAAACAGGCTCTTTCTGGAGGTTGAATTTCTCTTTGTTTAGAGACCTAGTAAAGTGTATGGATGAAGGGAATATATCTCACTTTTGTACCCTGCATCCCAGTCCTATTTTGGATGACTTAGTGAGACGAAGCATCGCATTCATGTTTTCTGTCAAAACAAGGCCTTTGTTATAAAGCCAGGACTGCCACCTGTGAAATTAGAATGCTGGATAACAGATGAATGCGAGCGGAGCCGTTTCATGATTTGGGGATTTGCCCATCAATAATAAAAATCCAAGCCACAGGAAGCCTTCTCTCCCATACTCTTACAGTGGCAATTCAGGCTTTGACAGATTTTACATTCATTTAAACCTGCCCTGAAGTTGAGCTGACAAATTTCTTCATTTTCCTAGTGCTTCAGAATTTCCAGAACTTAGAAAAAATGCTATGATTTTCATCTCACTTTTTTGTTCATATTTTTGTTTTTCTTGAGCTTCTTAACCATGATTGTATCGCTTGCATGCTTATTATTTTGATAAATCATTTTCCCAAAATATGCGTTTCATACATACTTGTTTCTTCCTGAACAGATAAAAATCTGTCTAGAACTCTTTCTGATAAGTGTGTGTAGTTTTTTTTAGAGTGTTATGTACATTGAATAGAACATATGTACTGGAATCTGCATATATTGAATTTGTTTTTATTATAAATATGTAAATTAGATGTTTTTAACAGAAGAATGAGTCTATAAACATTTTTAGATTTTCCCATTTAAAAATTTTCAAAAAGCATGTTTTTCTTTTGAAATCTTTTATTCCTAAAGGCCTTTTGTTTTTAATGGAGTAATAAACTAAAAATAGAATTAAAAGGATCAACTGTCAGATCTTATTAAAACCGATCAGGAATGTCAAGAATCTCTGAGGCTTTTATGCTTAGTTTGGAAGTTCATTCAAGGAATTTGGTCTTAATGTAATCATTTCCTCCAAATCAGCTATTGTGGCTGTTGACCTGTTTTACACTACAAGTGGTGTTGCCGCACTTTTTCATCAGCTGGAATAAAGCCAGTTTATGTTCCTGTAATGAGAAACCTGCGTGGCTAGCTCTCACTCAGGCCTTGGAAGTGGGGTTTTGCTCCTCACTGATACGTGTGCTAGCAGTGCCTGGTTGCCTTGCCGAAGGGAAACCGCTCTTGAGGGCTTTGGACCAGCCACTGAGTGCGAGTTACATTTGCTCACAACTGATTGGTCAGAAATAGCCACGAGACCCTTCTTGACCCGAGGAGTCCAGGTAACACAACCCTCCCACGAGCCTGGAAAACTGGTAGAGGGTGGAAATATTTGGTGCATGGCATTAGTGCCTTCATGGGTCTATGTGCCTGTTGGCCAGAGGCATTTAAGGAGATCTGGTTGAAAAAATAATCTCTGTTTTCAGTGTTTTAAACATGACTGCCTTTGTCTGAAAACTATCATTTCATGTGTTTCAGTTAAAGCAGTTAGTGTATCTTTTTCATAACATGTTCTTTTAAAAATGACATTTGACATTTTTATTATCAATCTTATTTGTGACATCGCTGAACTATCAAACAGCTGAAACTTACTATAGTCCTTAGTACCCTAAGAAAATGTAATGATTTTAGTGTACTAACATATCTTTGATTATATAGTATATGGCATTAATATAATACAGTGTTAGGTAACACATACAGTTTATGTTAGCATATGTAGGTGCTAATATATCTTGGCCAGAGTGGGACTGTTTAGCAGTTACTCCAGAGATGAGAACAAACCTCATTTCACTGCAATATCAGCATCAATTAACATGCTCTCATTTCTATAGTCATTTGCTCATGAAATTAGGGCATGTTTGTGAGTCAGATCAACTAATCTTTCATCCTTTTCCCAAATATTTGTTAATGTTATACACCAGCTCTTAATGGAACCAGGCCATCTGACTACCATTAGGAAATCACTGCTCATGTATACCACAGCAGTCCTTCCTGTTGAAAACTGGAATCACCTGAGATCTTTAAAAAATACTACTGTCTGGCTCTTACCCTCAGTCATGTAACTTCATTGCTATGAGGTGTAAACTGGGAAGTGGGATTTTTAAACACTCCCCAGGTATTCTAATAATGTAGCAATATTTGGAAACCACTGATCCTTGAATTGCTTACGTTGGAGAAATGAAACACAGTTGCTGGCTATATGTTTATAGTGTCTTGCTGCATAGGGAGCCTTTTTTTTCCCCCATTCTATTTTAAAATAACCCAACCTAAACCCAGACAAACAACACAGAAAAATTCTGAAGGAAATAACACAATGTCCTCTGCTTCCTGAGTAACAGTTAATTTACCATGGTTAAAACCCTATTCTAATCTGAAGCAGTCGGTTAACCAGTATTTATTGAGCAATCACAGGGTGTGCATAGCCTTCCTCTAGGCCTTTGGGAGTATACATATTCAAGGTTGGTCACATATAATCCTTGATCTAGTAACAGTGGGCAAAACATAGATATTTGTAAACAATTATAGTATACCAGGTGGTAAAATCTAAGTGTTACAAGTTTGTAAGGGTTAAGATAATTTGGATGTGTGCTGATGGATTGCAGAATACTTGATATTAGTTGAGGGACTTTGTCTAGGAACAGGCTTCCTTAGATTTGAGGGATAGGGAGGTATATTTTGTCATTTAGAGAATCTCAGCAGAGTAGTAGAGACAGAAAACAAGCCAAACTTGCCTGGAGAGGAAGCATGGAGAAACAAAAAGCAGACGTTCTCAGGCATTTGCATTTAATTGTGAGGGAGTTGGGTTTGAGGGTGGTGGACAGTAGAGTAGCAGACTTAGATAAATATGAGTATGGTAGTTTCATGGATGATGCTTTAGTGCAAAAGAACTCTCTAAGCTGGGGTATTCCATAGGGGAGGCAGCTGATTCGGGAAGATAAGATTCAGCTAGGGTCAGATAGCACGGATACATCTGAATGATTTAGCAGATGAAGTAGTCACATTTAGCGGTTGGTTGTACAGAAGGGATCAGGGTTCTGCATGGAATTACTTTCAAGTTTTAGTTTGGGAAACAGAGGGTATCAGGACATTCAGCGGTCCATGGCAGAACTGATGATATATATATCGGGATCACCAGTGGTGATTCTTGAAAATGCAGATTCCTGAGTCTAATCCAGCTCTATTGAATTGGAATCGGTGGCGGCTGGGCCTCTGCTGTAGACAGTTGAGGGGTCCAATAAGAACAGAGATGGAGTTTTCTTTTGCTGGGAGAAGACAGATGAAGCCATGAGGGCTTTCCTGAAAGAGCAGAATTTATTGGGCCCTCGGGTCATGGGTCCAGGTAGCTTTGGGGTTACGAGAGCCCAAGTTTCACCTGCTTTGGAGGCAAATTCACAAGTATTCATGGCACCTCTTGTTCACTTACCCCGCTGCTTCACTTCCAGCCCCTCCTGCCTATCTGTGCATGACCCCCCCCCCCCCCCCCCCGTTTCTGGTGCCCGCTAGCCCCGCTAGTAGTTTATCCCTTTTGGGGCAAACATCCCCATTATTCTAAAGCTGTTTTAGATGGCCTTTTCTCCACTGTGTTAACCTTGTTGAAAATAAACATCCCCATGCAGCCACCGTGACCTGTGGCGCTCTCACGATGGAGCCTCGTGTTCTACCTGCATCTCTGGAAGAAGATGCTGGGTTCCTTCTTCTCCTTTGCTTCTCCTGGGCCTCCAACACACTAGTGACCCAGGGCTTCCTTGAGGACCCAGTGCTTAAGCTAGGTTCTGAAGGGTACGGAGGAATTGTCCAGGTGCCCCGATGTGGAGCATCAGAAGGAAGGATTTTGGCAGGGGAAAGAGTGTGGGTTGAAGTATAGATGTTTGAAAGAACACAAAGCATCTGGGCCTTAACTCATAGATACAGAGAACAAACTGATGGTTGCCAGAGGGGAGGAATGTGGGGAGATGGAGGTAAAAGAGGAAGGAAATTAAGAAGTACAAACTTACAGTCAGAAAAGAAGTCATGGGACTGTAAAGTACAGAATAGGGAGTATAATCAACAGTGTAATAACTGTGTGGTGATAGACGGTTACTAGACTTATTGTGGTGATCACGTCATAAGATATTTAAATGTTGAATCACTGTGTTGTACACCTGAAACTAATATATTGTACGTCAGCTATAATTTTTTTTTGTTTTTTTTTAAAGAAAAAGAGACATTGGGCAAGACCAGAGGAAGGCATGAGAGGTGTGTGGGAGGAATGAAGGCATTCTGGTACTCTGAAGGAGGAGTACCTTTCTGTGGAATGATAAAGAGCTGTCAGGTTTAAGCTCCAAAGCGGTGCAGTAAGATAGACATTTAGTGTCTGAAACAATGTAACTAGAAGTTCATTCACACTGTCTACAACAACCCACGTTTGTGAGAATGAAAGGGCTAATTTTTGTGCTTAGTAGATATTCATGTATTTCTTTATGTCCCCTTTCCGTCCTTCCCCTGAATTGTTTTAATTGTGAAATGTCCATGTTCCTCATTTGACATTTATATTGCTGGTATTATTATGCATTTCACACATTTATCTTATTTCTGGAACTTCAATGTCTTTTGTTCTGCTTGCCTCTTACACACATAGTTATCACTCAATAAGTAATTGCTTTTTGCTTGAGTGTTTAGAGATTTGATTAAAATGCCACATTGGCAATATTACATGTTCCAACAGTTTATAAAACTGGAAGATTTATTCTTCTATATGTGGTTGGAATTAGTACTTCCAATAACATATGTAGGATTGGTTTTTATTACTTTATGAATTTGTCAGCATCTTTGAATTCTGGGTAATATTTTACACATAGATAGACATATCACGTTGCATGTGGAAGAGTCTTACGGTTTTGGATCTTGGCGATTAACTACATGTTTCTTTAAGTGGATAACGCCCCTTCTGGAAAAGGAACCACCTCCCATAGCCAGTATCATATCTTTTTCTGGGATTGCATGACTCTTTGTTTTTCAGGTTGCATGCATTGTAAAATACGCAGAAACAAAGATGCTTTTGCTGAAAAACTTCTTTTAGTTGCTGTTTTTTAAATAGTCATTGTGATTTAAAACTAAATGTGTATGCCACTTTGTTTATGAAGTTTCCCTTCAAAAAACTTCCATATGTGAATAATTTGAATATTCACTTTAATTTCTAGAGTATGGCATTAAAATGTCGGTCTAGGCAAGCTGTCAGTTATCAGATTCAGCTTTGTAACAAGCTGTGAATTCATGGGATAGAAGTAGGAAGCCACCTCTAAGATGTGACAGTCGTAAGATTTGTCACACGTAAAAGTGAATTTTTTTTTTTTTTTTGAAAAGGAAAGTTTTAGGTTTTTGGAAAACCTTTCTGAAGTTGGGTTGAAGATTTTTCTGCTTCCAGAGCATTTCTGGAGTTTTTGGGGTTTCAGGATGGGCCTGCAAGAAGGGAGTAATGTAGAGCTGCAGTATCGATCTTTGTGGGAGGATGCCCAGAGTGAGCTTGCAGTCTATTTCACCATGATTGCACACTAATCTTAAATTGCTAAGGGCAAATTAAGTGCAAAATGAAGAAGATAAAGAACAGCTGTCCCCAGAAAATTTACAGCAAGTAAACTAGAGTTTCTTGCTCACTCTTTTTTTAATCACAATGGGTGTGAGATGAGTGTGGGTGGATACAGAGGACAGTCTCATGTGGGAGGGAGCTGAAGAGTCTTGTGGTGTCTGCAGAAATGCAAATGCAAAACCGAAATACGAAGTCTAGGCGAGTCAGGGCTGATTATTCATCTTCTCAGTTAGTAATCTTACTTGTTTTAAGAGCAAATAAACTTCCAAAGCTGTTAGCTTCCAGGTTGAGTAAGATTAATAGGGACAAATGGTTAAGCCAGTTTGCTACGAAGTAGGCGTGCTAGGTTCTGTGTGCTGGGTTCAAGTACTGATAAGGTCCGTGGCATTTTCTTGGAAGATTCCTGAGGCATTCTTAACACGGTGGTGAAGAGCATGAGCTCAAAAGTCAGTCATGCTCGAAATTCGTTCTTCATTGGCATCTGTTTCACCACTTACTAGCTCTGCAGCCAAGTTAGTTACGTAACCTCTGTTTCTTGATTCCTTTGTGTGTAACAGGGGCTAATGGAAGTATCCTCTTAGTAGAGTTGTGAGAATAAAAAGAGGATGCGTGGGGCATTGGCACATGTTGAGTGCTCAGTAATTGTGCGTTGCTTATCTACAGATAAATCTATTAATTGGAAACAGTCATACTCAGGTAATCCCATTACTGACGCAAGACACTGGGGGCACGAGAAATGTTTAGTTTTTTAAAAAGAGTAATTTACATAGGAAGAGAAATCACCATAATTCAGTTTGTCTAGTAATTTTATGTGGCTCTTATAACAAGCAGAAAAGTTGAACTGGTTTGACTTTCAAACCAGCTTGGCTTTCAGACTCAGTGTCCTGTGGACACTTGGGCAGTGACATGGGTGAGGGGCAGTGAAGAAAAAGGAAGAGACTCAAGACGAAGACCGTGGCCTTTAGATTGTCTCAAGCTTTCTGAAAACGGAGATGTCCGGGCTTGCCTGAAATCGCTTTCGTCCCTGATGCCACAGCTGCTCCGAGGTGGAGAGGCAGATGGCAGCAGTGAGACACTATTTTTAGGCCTTTTCTAATAATGTTCTGATCTCGGTAGAGAACAGATGAAAGGGGTGTTGCAAAAAGCAACAGCCAACTTTTGCCTTGACTCCGAATCTCTTTACTGACTTACAGAAGTAAAATTTGGTAACGACTTAAACTTGCGCTAAATGAGTGATGAGTTTGCAAATAAAATATACCTCTAATTAGCTGCTCCCTCCATTCAACTTACTTTAATGCTTACCTATTCCTGGGCATGCACATGTTAAGTGGACTTCATCAACATGTTTTGAGTGTTTTCTACGGGAAAGATATTAGAGGAAAAAATGGTGGGGATGTGGTTCCTTTTCTGAAAGATTAGCTTCAATATAGCTTCAAGACAGTGAAGGCCCTGAGATTTTATGCCACTATTTTATAAGAACATATTATTAGTTTCAAATATAGAGTACATTATATGGTTATACAGTTAGACATTTATATGGTTTATAAAACGATCCTCCTAATTGCTCTTTCTCTCCTCTGGCTCTCCACCTGCCCATTACGTTAATGCTGACTGCATTCCCTGTGCTATGCTCCCGTCCCAGTGACCATCTATCAATGACTAATTTGTACTTCTTTAACCCTTCACCCCTTTCTTCCAGTCCCCCAACCTTCCTCCCTTCCGGGTGTCACCAGATTGACCTCTATATCTGCTACTTTTATGTGAATAAATTATTCTGTATAGTTCCATGGGTACTGGATCAGAGACGAAGGGCTATTTCTTACTGTCCGTAGCCAAGGTATTACATTTTGTGTTGGTACTCTGAGCCCTGATTCCCCAGGGTACTGCACAAAGGGTCAGATGATATTTGTGCATGCAGTGGGTTGTATTACAGGAGAAGAAAGCTCTGAACTTAGGGAGCTTGACTCTTTTATAATGGCCAGCAGGCATGTCTGCCCTTTGCTCTAGATGGAGATAGTTATCTCTATTATCCAAAACTGCGTGTAAAACTGCTCTTGGCTCCAGAGGGAGGTACTGGAATAGTTGGTGTTCACCCAACCCGGGGTGTTCCTGGCAGGGCTGAGTGGACGAGTACGATGCGAGAGGGTGCTCTGTGAGCAGTCGGGGCCCGGGTGTGGCAGGTCCCGGGTGCTGTGCTACGTCTCTGCCTCCGTCCTGTAGGCAGTGGTGAGACACTGACAGGTCTGAGCAGGAATGTGTTTAGATCTCTGACCGGAAGTGGAATTGGTGGAAGAGGGATGGGTGTGGGGGTGGAAGGCAGGACGGCTGGTCGGGTTTCAGAAGTAATGCGGATAAAGATGATGGAGGTTTCAATTAGGGCATTGGGAATGGACTGAAGGGTTGGGTTGAAAGATATTTGGTAAAAAAAGAGAATCCGGTGACTTGTTGGATGTAGGCAGTAATGGAAAGGAAAAGTGAAAACTGACTAAGCTTTTCAGCTAAGGCAGATGAGGACATATTTACCCAAGACAGAGAATGTAGTAGGTTTGGGGGGAATATAGCTTGGTTTGGCATATCCTAAATTCAAGGTGCCTGTGACATTTTTGTTAGCAGTAGAATGAGGCAGCAAGGGGAATGGTGGCTATCATTTTCAGAGAGTTAATATTTCGAATGTCAAGTTATTCAGGTAGATGGTGAAGTAAGAAGATAATGGGGCAAAGGTCATAATATTGGAGCATTTTAAGGAATGAGAGGAAGACGAATAATGAAAGAGACATAGGACCATCAAAGGGGTAGTTGGAGAATCAGGAGAGTATGGTGTAAAGGAAGCCACAAGAGAGGAGATTCCAAGGAAGAAGTCAGCTGTGTCACATGCTCTAGAATGTTCAGATAGGAGGTGGACCAAGCAAGAAACAACCAATGGGTTTAGTGGTTTGGAAGATAAGCTAGAGAATAGCCCGGTTGTGCAGGTTCTATGTCTGTGTTGTTCAATGAGACAGTGGTATTTCTCCATTTTACATGAGCACCTAAAGCAAAGAAACCTGATTTGACTTGTGTAAGTCTCAGGGCTAGAAAGCAGCAGACTACAACTCAGACCTGAGACTGAGTTTTTAAAGCCAGTGCTTTTAACCACAGTGAACATGAGACGGAAACTCAACATCTTCTGAGGATGTTTGACTTGAATGAAAGAGTAAAGAAGAGAAAATATTAAAGCACAGAGATGGTTTGAAACTGTAGACAATGGAAAAGGGAACCAGGAGCTGGTGGTTAAGTATCTCTGAAGTGTTTGGGATAAAGCCGTTTTAAAGTTACACATGCCTTCTTTCCATACCTGCCCCATCATGGACCCTGCAGGTACACTGTCAGCCCAGGGAGGATTTGCTCCCTTTGCTGAGAATCTCTGCAGCACCTTCAGAAGTCTCTTAGTGGCAGATATAACGTCATTGTGGAATCTGCATCCAACAATACCTTACACCTGATTATACAGCATTTCATGTTTTCTGAGTGTTTCATGTACTCAAGGTCCCAGGCCCTACAAAACTCTGGGTGGTGGAGCAGATACAGCTTACGTTATGAGTCTGAGGCTCAGACCAAGCTAAGGGTAAACCTGCCGCAGGTCACATGACCAGAAAGCAGCAGAGTTGGGATTCAGAAGCTGCTGGTCTCCTGACTTTTAAATCCAATTTATCTTAGATTTGGTTGACAGTGCAACGTAGTACGGTTTAGGCAGCTAAATTCTGCTGGAAGTCACAGAGGTTGTGAAATACGTCTGCCCCCAAGGTTAACGCTGTGACGAAAGACCGAAGGCCACATTGAATGAGTCATAGCTAGTGCCTGTTAGATCCTGGGACAGCAAGCCCTCTGGAGTGAGTTGGGACCCCAATTGTTACACAAATGAAAGAGGAAACTTCCTGTTATTCTGTAGCTTTCCTCTGGCCCCTGTCTCGGCAGCCTGCCCACTGGCTTGAGTGCTTGTACAAGGACTAGCAACAAGTCTAAGGGTTGTCTCATTGAAGCAAAAATACTTTCTCTTCTGTTGGTTAGAAAGTGGAAATGAGGCCAGCCACACAGAGTATTGGAAATATCCCGACCCTGATAGAAAGGTAGCAGCTGATAAACCAAACACGCTTGTCTTTGAAACTTGTTTAGGACATGAAACTTCGAGTCAAGCCTATATATGCCTGAAGAGACCTAGACTTGGATATTTGCCTTGTGCTTTTCCGATGTTTCTCGCTTATTCTGTAATGGAAGGGGATGTGATGGCACAGATGCCCTCATGTGCCAAACTGCCAGACCTCTGAGCTCAGCCTCCAGTTGGCTCGGGTGTGGGAAGACCATGGGAATGAAATCATAAGGCCTTTCCTCAACGTGCCTGCTGGCGGGGAGGCTCTTTATAGTACAGACGCGGATTTACATGAAAGAGTCTGTGAAGGTCAAGGTGAAAGTGAAAGCAAGACCTCATAGGAAGGGAAAATGCGGGTTAGTTTCTGGCAGATAGTAGCCAGCTATTAAGGTTTTCTCTCTGCTGCCCAGATAATTATCATCCAGGGGAGAAATTCCTAACGTTATTGGTGAACGTGAGTTATAGATTTTCCATGAGTCATTTATATGGAATAAACGTTGACTTTCTTCCCAACGTGTGCTTCATTTTATGAAAGTGGGCTGTAGACTACACGCCTTGGTTAGGATGACTTTTATATGCATTGTGCCTAGCTATTTTGATATTAATTTTGAATTTTATGCTCAGTTAAAGATTTTAATGAGTACTTGGTATTCATTAGGCTCATGCAAATGCTTTACAAACATTATCTTCTTTAATTTCCACAACATCCCCATTCCATCATTCACTGCGGTTTTCAGATAAGAAGCTGAGACACAGAGATTGAGTAACTTGCCAGGTCATAGAACCAGGAGATCGGTAACCTTAACCTGTAATAATTTATATCTTACGAACTTAACAAATTTGTGTTTCCAAAATTTACGTTTCCAGGATATGCTGCTGCTGCTACTGCTGTTTTTGTTTGTTTTGTTTTTTTTAATAAGAGGACCAAGGTCTAGCAATGTCTAAATGATGCTATCATTTTGAGCTTTTCATCTAAGGACAGCTATAGTTAACCTTTTAACTGTCCCAGTGCTCAGAAATTGTTTCTTACTCTGCTTTTTTTTATAGTATTGGATGCATTGTATGTGTTAAAAATAATGCATTCTTCTGAAGGTTTAGAATTCTGTAATTCTATACAGTATCTTAAATTTATGATGTTGAATGTTATGTCCCTTTGATGGGAAAGAGGAACCATTTTTGATCCTTTTAAAAAAAAATGATTTAAACATTCATTTTTGACAGAACCTTAAAATGTTATGAATTGCCCAGTATCTTGGAAGGGTATCTGTGTCTGGACCTGTTTATTTTTGTGTAATTCAGCGCAGCAGGTAGCCTGGAAAGTGCTTACTGTGCTTAAGCATACATTTAAATATAATTGATGTAATGTTTGTTGTAATGTTTATCGATGACTAATTATAAATATATGTAAAGAACACATTGTGAAATTTGCATAATTCAACTGTGACCTGAAACCGTATTCATGAGCCTCATCATTGCTTTTCTGTGAGCTCTTTAGCATATCATTCTTCCCTTTTTTGCGTGACATTTCCTCACAAGTTTTTCCTGATCATTTTATTTATAGTGCTTTTTTCCCTTTTGTTTCCAAGAATCTTTCAAGACTAGTTACTATTTATAACTATATATAAATATGTAATTGTAAAGCATTTACAGTGATCATGTTTACATATGCATAATACTGCATGTTTGATCCTTCCATAGCCCGTGAGAGGATTTGCCTTTGTGGTGTTGCTGGGACGTGTAAGCCTGATGTCATAGCTGTGCATACACATGTGTGCATATGCACATGTGCCTCATTAATAATGACGTGTTGCAGACTTGCAGTGTAAATCCTGTGAGTGTGAACACGAACATTAATGGTCTTTTACCCATTGTCAACACATACAAGTGCAAATAAATGATTCATTCTGCCCACAAATATTGATCAATTACCTCGTTCTGTGCCAAACACTCTGCTTGTCACTAGACAAGAGCTGAATAAATGTTAGTTTATAGACCCATGGAAGTTGATCATTTATTTCTGTGGAATCACACAGCTGCGAAATTACTTTTTAATAATTACGTGCATGTTACCATCAAAAGTGTTTATGTTCCACTTTGAGCCTTACTCCTTTATGTTGTTGTATCTGTGTTTCCTAGTTATAAATAAGCTTTTCTGTCTCCGTTTTTTTTCCCCACGTCCCTTAAATGATCAGTCATCAACTTATTCATGTATTCAGTTAATTCACTAATTTATTCATTTCATTTGTTAAATGTATACCATGTGCCAAGCAGCATTCAAGGTATTCAAACTGAGCTGTGCGGGGCAGAACCTGTTCCTGACGCTGGGAAGGGAAGGTGAAGGAAAGGAAGGAGAGACTTCATGGCTACATTGGTTCCAAGGGGCTCGCTCTCTCAATGTTACTAATCTTTTTGATTTTACCCTATATCTTCACTTTACCTCAGTGCTTAAAATACAGTAAATGCTCAGTAATTCGTAGGAAATTAATAGGAAATTAAATGTTATGTCATTTCGTAGCCTGCTCTCTTTTCATTTATTTTCAGTTTCGCCTTCCTCTCGTTTTGTCCTCTTCTCCCTGTTCGCCTTGCTCCTGTGTGTGTGCGCGTGCGCACGTGCATGTGTTTTGGTTACCTGTCTTCTCCCGTCTGCTTCCTTTGACTGGCGCTTTGTTTTCTTCTTACCACATCCCAGGGCCAGTGGCAGCCACTCCAGTCTTTGCCTCTACCTCTGTCATTTAACTGAACTCACCAGCCTTTCAAAGTTTTCTGTTTCTTTGGTGTCTAATTCTTTTATTGTCCCAGAGCATCTTATTTTCTCTTGTACTTCTCCAGCACACGTGCAAGGGCCTGTGGGTACCCACTGGTGTTCATAGTTCTATTCAGGTGTTTTCTGGAGCCGAATAGAGGGGGCACTGATAGTGTCATTTGCATTCTGCGAAGGAAACACTTGGGCCGAGATGATGATGAAGCTTGACTCATTCCTACTTCTTGACCCTCTCCTCCAGGAAGAGATGGGTAGTGTTCTATGACAGTGCCGTGGGAGATTGGAGGAGACAGCTGGTGGGAAGTGAGACACATTCGATTTCACTTCATTCACTTTGCCCAGGGACAGCTGTCATCACCCACTCATCACTGTAATGGAGAGCACTTACCTTGTCTTTACTACTGATCAGAACCAATCTTATTCAAAGAAAAACATCTTTGGGTCTGGAAACACTTTGACTCGATGACAAATTTTTGTTAAAAGTTAGAAATCGTATGATATCTATCAGTGAGCCTTGATGCCCTGAAAAAGTTTTAATAACTTGTGTATCTTTGTTTTTATTTTCTAACTGTAATGTCTTTTTTGGCCCAAGTCCAATATGTATTTGTAGTTCTAAATTGATTTCAAGTCAGATCAATCTAGCCATACTTATTCTGCACCCAGTTATTTTATGCAAAGCATCATGAAATCTATTAAAACAACAAAGAAACCAAGGTTGACCTTTCTTTCCAGGTAGTATCTCTGTGTGAATTCAGAACACAGGTGTATAGTTTTTAATCTGAAAATTGCGAGATTGGCTGAATTTTAAAATATAGATTGTTTTATTTAAAAAAAACGGGATGGGGGCAGTGGTTTTGGGATAATTTCAGCCCATTACATTTATTGTATACTTTATATTATTACATTATAACATGATGAAATAATTATACAAATCACCATAATGCATAATTAGTGGGAGCCTATTTTCCTTCAAAAAAGTGAACTTTTTTTCCTTCACCTAGATGGTCCCATCTGGAGGTGATGGAAGACAATGATCTGTAATATGTTGCTTATGTCCAGTCTACTCTGTAATCTCACTTTGGTTGCTGTCACTGCAGAAAACCCTTTTTCACAAAGATAGAATGTTGGAAATGGAAGCAGACTTTTCAGTACCTTTGTGACAATCTCAGAATATTCTGTTTGACTTTAACCCAGAATGTATGGTAATTTGAAGTTGTCTCAAACATACTTTTAAGGCCACTGTCATTTGTGATCTCAAGCAGTTGATCCTCCTCTAACACAGACAAAGCCAGTTCACCTGGCTTATTCACAAATGGGTCAAGGATTCATTCCTTCCCAGTTGGAGGTCATTTGCAGTTGGGCAGTAATGCTCAACCTGTTTTGAAAGTTGAGACAGGTGACCATGCACCACCAGCTGGGAGGAAGAAGGCCCTGGCTCAGTCTCTTTCAAAATCTCTGCTGAGATTTTTGTCATATCAAAAATCCCAGTCTTCATCGTCGCCCCCATAATTCTAGTTTGGCTTTGAATGAAGCCACTTCATGTGCCGACTCAAACACAGTTGTTCTCCCCCGAAGTGACAGGTTGAGTTGGTTAAGAGGTCGGATATGTCACACCGGTAAGCAAGTTTTGTGACCCATTCTGTGTTACTGAAATGTGCTGCCAGTGGTGAGCATTTTTCTAAAAGAAATCTCTGAAGCGGCTCTCATAACCCAGAAACTCTGGCCAGTGATCTACCTTGAGACAGCTACGTCACTTCTGTGTATAAGAGAGGAAGCCATGGGCGCGGTGCATCCATCTCCTCACAGAGCTGCGTGGACAGACGTGAGTTAAGGGCATGCACTTCAGCGTGGTTGCTAATTTTAATCACATCCTGCAAAGTGTCGTTACGTTCAGGTGGCGTTTTTTGGCTAGCCAGCATTTCTCTATGGATGGCACAATGCGTAGACTCACATTCAGAAGAAGCATCCTCTCTGACCCAAGCAGTGAAACCAAAAAGCCATCCAGTCATGGCAGCCACTCCGTGCATATACTGACACCAAATGACCAGTTCAGTTTTCCTGATAGGTGATCATTCAAAGACTTGAATAGTTCTGTAGCTGTGGTGTTGGTTGGCAACAGAAGTGTGCATGACATATCCTCATGCACATCCTTCTGAAAAATATATCACATAAAACGGACATTCTTGCCTTGTCATCAGTAGACTCACCAACCTGGATCACGCACCACAATGACTCATGAATCCTCTCTAACAATTGTGCCTCAATATCCTCTGTCGTTTCATCAGTTTGTCTAGTTATGGGTGCTAGCCAAAAGAGGGACACGTGCCACCTTTTAAAGTGCAAACTCTCCTAAAAGGTCACGACAAATGTTCTTAGCATCAGGCAGGATCAACTCGTCACCAGTAGCGAAGGGCTTTCTAGCTTTAGCAATGTGGTTAGCCACTGAGAATGATGCTCTCGGTGTAGACACGTTTGATGAAATGGTGGCCTTCAGTAATTGCTTCTGTTCTTTGTGTTCATGTTTTTTTTGAAAAACTCCAAAGTCTTTTAATTGGGGATGCTTGGTTTCCATGTGGCAAAGCAGTTTTGAGGGTTTCATGGCTTCGTTGGATAGCCGGTTGCCACATATTGTACAAAGTGGGCTTGATCTTTGAAATGAACCTGTAATTTAAGCAGGGCTCTTGGTATTTTCTTTTAAATGCAACCTTCTTTGTCAGTCTTAGAGTCTTCTGCTGTTTCATCATTGGGTCTTTCTTCCTTTTCAAAAAGGCTCTCCAGTGACATTGTTTTTTACTCATTTTGGCTAGGGTTAGCTTGTGGGCTTACCAAAACTGTGACTGAGATAAGCGTGCAGTGTGGGAAAGAGGCGTGGACGGGAGTGGCAAATGAAATAATGGACCAGCCATGCGCGGTCCAAATGAGTGTCGGATTCTGACTTAAAGCCTGCCACCAGATGCAGCTGTTCAGTTGAAGTAAATCAACTCGCTTGCTACTATAAAGCCAGCCACTAGATGAAGCTTAATTGTCACTTGCCACTCATGATAGGTTTTTTTTAATGAGTCTGCAAGCAATTGATTTATTATGGTTTCTGTGCAGTCCAACTTCTTTGCTAATAGTAATCTGTATTTGCAGCGGCTCCCAGCGCTGGCATCACCACCTCAGCTCCACCTCAGATCATCAGGCATGAGATTCGCATAAGGAGCACTCGGCCTACATTCCTCACATGTGCAGTTCACAGGAGGGTTCTTGGTCCTGTGAGAATCTAATGCCTGATGATCTGAGGTGGAGCCGAGGCGGTGATGCTAGCCCTGGGAGCCGCTGCAAATACAGATGAAGTTTTCGCTCTCTGGCCTCCGCTCACCTCCTGCTGTGCGGACCTGTATTGTGGAGTTGGGGACCCCTGCTGTATAGTATGTAACACCTCCAGGTATGGTTGGTGTGAAAATTACTTTTAACATACTAAAACAGGAATATTCTTAACCAAGTGGGGAAATGTAAGGAAATAACCTGATGTTAAATCAAACATTCAGATCTTTGATTTTGGGAATTGTGAATAAGATATTGTGGGCTAGTTTTAAAATGTAATTAAGTGTTAAAAAGAATTAATTATGAATCATCTTCAGAAGAAGGGAATTATCGCTGTGGGCTGCTATCAGAAAAGATGGGATTTTATCTGGTTTCGAAGATGTTTATGGGACTTTATTTTATTCTATGTTGAATCTTGGGCAACTTACCTAGCACCTGCCACATACCTGATGAATACTTTGTGAAGAGAAATGGAGAGAACATTCTGTCAGAGGAGACTTTCGCCTGAACGTAGCCGTGGAGGAAGGAATATATTTGGTTATTTGTGGGTGAGAGTCAGGGTCTACTCTGGTTAAGGTACATGCTCTGCAAAAAGTGTGAGTAGATGAGGTGGGACCATTATGGGTGTTTATGCCTTACAGACTTGTTCAGCTGAGGAATTTGTACTTGATCTGATGGCAAACTCTTGAATAGAGGTCGAAGAAATCTTAGTTAATCAAAATGGTTTGAAAAATAAAAAGACAAAAAATATGATCAGAATTGATTATGGATTAACACAGAATGGATTATCTGTGTTTCCTGGAAGGATGCTTTCATAAATTTATGTGCCTCACATTTAAGGCTGTGCTGAAAACTTAAGACTGAAGTTTAAAGAAAATGTAGACTGTTGAATTTGGAAAGTTACAGGGAAGAAGCCAAAGCAAATTTCAGAATTCTAATACTTAGTGATTGGAAATAGTGATCCCTTTGGCTGAGAGGGGAAAACGAGGAAGAGAAGCTGGAGAAGGTGTGATAAATTCACTGCTCTAACTTGGCATATTGACTGGTTTTCATTCTTTAAATGTATTTATTTGATAGCTGTTATGTGACTATACGTTTACAGATGTAAAACATATTCCAGTTTTCTTAGTCCAGAGCATCTAAGAACAATGTAACTAGAAACAAAACCCTATATGACTTGAGTGCATGTGTTTCGCATGCTGTTTTCAAGCTGCTTAAATACAAGGTTTGTTGAAATTTCATTTAAAAAAAGTAAAAGCGGTGCTGAGTAGCATCAGTTCCCCCTCGCACCTTTTATTATGCATTAGCAGTTAACTCTTCTTGAATTTGAACTTGATCACTTATCTGATACAGAGTGATGATTATGCTGAAATAACAGTCTCATTTTTCCATGTATTTCAGGCACTTCTCATAGTGGCATGTTCGTTTGACTATAGAATATTACTTGCTCTCTTGGCTTCTGGCACTGAGGTCAAACTATTTTAGGTCCCTTAAAGAGAGTAGTATTGAAAAAAAAAAAATCCTTTGGTATTTTAAACGGTCTGGACATGGCTTTCTGGCCTCTAGGAGAAGGAAGGAATGAGGCTGCCTTTTTTCCTATAGCAGACTCAAACTCTGATTTTTGTGTTTCTTGACAGTTTTCTTTTCTTTCTTTCTTTTTTTTTTTTATTTTTAAATCCTGACAGGACTGACCTGTGTTTTTCTCTTCCCTTGTTCTCAGGGGGCATTCCCTATCAGGAAGGCGCCTCTCTGCTGCTCTGATTCTTCAGCATTCTGAATAGACTTGTAAAGACTGAAGGGCTTGCCTTTGCTCTTCTTATTCTTAGCTCTATTGAGTAATTGAAAGAGAAGGTTTTTCAGTTTGCTAGGGCCGCCACAATAAAGTACCACAGACTGGGTGGCTTAAACAACAGGATTTTATTTTTTTCACAGTTCTCGAGCCTAGAAATCAAGGTGATGGCAGAGTCAGTTCCTTCCGAGGCCTCTCATTTTGGCTTGTAGAGGGCTGTCTTCTCTGTGTCCTCAGGCTGTCTTCCCTCTGTCTATATCCTTATCTCTTATGATAAGGACACCAGGCATATTGGTTTAGGGCTGACCCTAATGACCTTATTTTAACTTAATCACCTCTTTGAAAGACCCTATTTCCAAATATGGGCACATTCGGAGGCACCTTGGGTTAGGGCGTCAACATAGAGTTTTGGCTGGGACACAGTTCATAACAGACACATAAGACATTTGAGAAACTTTAAAAAATGAGTAAGGAGAACAAAAGGCAAACAAGAGAACAAGGAAAAGGGACACTCATTTCCGCAAGGAATCATCAAAGCTTTTGTGTATGTGCCTGTGTTAGTGTCTCAGTTCCCACCGTAACACAGGGAGTAGGGAGCCGACTGTGATCTCAGAGGCAGCATCGAGACTCAGTTTCCTGTCTTGCCCAAGGTCTCAGAGCCCAGGAGTGATTTGAATCCAGTTCATCTAGTTCTTTAGACCTTGTCTAGTACTTTTTCATCACCCCACGCAGGGAAGTGAAAAGGAAGTATGCTCCCTTGGCCAAATTCATGGTGGTTTTTGTTGTTGTTGTTGTTTTGTTTTGTTTTTGGTGGTGGTTTGTTTGTTGTTTTTAGGAAACTTTGGGATTAGAAGCATCATCTTGTCAGCCAGTCATGTTCTTGTGAGCTTTAACATTTGTAGTGCAGAAAGAAAACACAGGCAGAAAGCTGCAACTCTTGAGAAAAAAAAAAAAAAAAAGATAAGTCCCATGTTCTGGAAGTCATTTTTTTTACTATAAACCTTTTCAAACATAAAAAAAAAATAGAGTAGTGCAATGAACCACCAGCGTTCTTACTGCTCAGACTCATCGTTTACCAAGATTTTGGTGCTGTTGCTTCATGTATCCCTGCCTCCCTCTTGCATCTAAGACAGGTTATTTTTAGTCCTTTCAGTGCATAACTTAAAAATATATAGACATTTACTGAGATAACCTTACAGCCACTCAGTTTCCTGATTGCCTCCAAAAGTCTTTTTACTGTTGGTTTGTTCAAGTCAGTTTTAAAACAAAGCTATGTATTCAACATACTAAATTATGTCTGACAGGAAATTTTCTTGCCTTTATATCTTGTTTGTTGTGCTCAGGGATAGTTTGTTTCAGGTCTCTGCAGAGAGGGAATGCAGTGATTTGGTTCATTTTGGTATACGATTTGTGTTGATACCTCTTTGAAATATCAAATCTTCTAACTGGACAGTGCTTATTATAGCTCTTAAAAACAAAAACAGTTCTGCCTCAGTTTTGAATGCATTTCCATGGTCTTTAAGAATCATTCAAACAATTTCTTTCTGTGTGGTAATCAGCACCATATTATTTTTGAAAAGCTAATTTTTTTTTCCAGGAAAAATTCCAAGAATAAGTAAACATAATAAACATGAAAATTATGATGCATCTTTATGCATTGCATTGGTATACATGAGTACTGCTTAACTTATTTCATTAGCATTGACTCATTACATTTTGTCCACATGGAACATTGTTTTATGAGATTATTTTTCAACCATAACTCATGAATACCAAGCTGCTAAAACAAGTTGGTAAACACTTGCTTTTGTCAAACGTTATTTTTATAGTCAGCAGGAATGCTGCTAATGCGAGTTAGCAGTCTGAATTCAACTGTTTGTTGACAGCTTTTCAAACATGACAGTCTTGTATTTTGCTAACATTTTGTCTCTTTCAATAGGTATAAATGACCAAGGATTGTACAGAGTTGTGGGGGTGAGTTCAAAGGTCCAGAGACTTCTCAGTATGTTGATGGGTATGCTTCTTTTCTAATCATTTTCCATGCATTATTTGTTTATGTTCATTGACATCTCAAGTTAATATTTCCTAGTAACATACTTGTGAATCCCTCTTTTTCTTATACTGCCTAGCTTAGTCTTCTGCCAGGTGACTTGCAGACATAGATCAGTGCTTGCATCAGCACAGGTCATCCACTTCCTTTTGACTTCCAAAAAAATGGAAGAAGGAAAAGAAAAAAAAAAACACACACCACAGCTCATGAGTGAATGTCGTCTTCTGCTTCCTTCTCATAGGAAAGTAGCAGCTAGGGCTCTGTGTTTTGTGTGGCTTCCACGTTGGCTGTTCAGAGTCTTGACATTTGATTGGACAAGACTCCTGGGACTCGCTCATTTTTATGGCGCTTCCAGAACCGTCATTTGACAGCACAGGTCCGGTTCTCAGGGATTCATTGGTATTCACAGGACTCGTTTGTAGTTTGCACCAGGCTCTTCTCCAGAACCATGCACGTTCCATCTGTGCTGATAACACAGTGTTCTTTGGCATCACAGACTAGAGGAAGCCAGAAAGTGAATTCATTTTATTACCCCAGACGTTATGGGAATGACAAAGCGCTTTCGTGGTGCACGCTGCTGTCACTTCAGTGCCACCTGTAAGGCATCCCACTTTTCTCCCCACCCCAAAGCAGACGACTGCCTTTTGAGGAGTGATGATAACTCGTCAGGCTTGAGGGCCTCTATGCCATTATGACCTTACTACATATTAATTAATTCGATATCTCACTTTAATTAATCAATATTAACAATGCCTTCAGGTATATTGTCAGTGCATTTAAAGCTTTCTGAATCTTATGGCATTGTAGCAAAGACTCATTTTTAGGAAGCAGAGACCAAGATGAATAAAATCAACGGAGATGCTATAGATAGGCTTGCTTGTTTGGCTGTCTTTGAATTAAGAGTTTCATAAGCAACAACCTTTTTTTAGCTGTTAACCACAGGGAAAAATTGCCCTTCATCAGTTGGAGAGCCTTATTAGAATGCATTCACCTTCATGAGCTGTTTTTATTTTCTGCCTCTCCGGTTTAACTTGGGTGTGCAAATTTGGCAGTCAGATTTTCCTTTTTGCCATTAGAGGTCTCCAAATTAAATAGACTCAGGTTGCCAGTGGTTCAGTAGCAGCTGGAAGAGTTTAATGGGACTATAGCATCTGCTTTTAGTTAATTTTAAAATTAGAAACACTTCTCTCATTTCCAAGAGGGTGTTGTGATGATTAAAACTAGGAGACCATTGATACCAGAGGGGAGGTTTGGGCTGAAAGGTGCCTTGTGACAAGGAATTGGTCCTAAGGACCCTAGCATGATAATTATTATCTCCTTGTTCGTGTTCAAGGGGGGTTCGAGCAAGGGTGTCTCTCTGGTCACCCTGAATTGTTAAGCTGCCCCCAAATTTGTTTTTAATCTCATAAAATCCCACATGATCTGCATCCCCAAACTCAGTTAGTAGTTTCCTTTATTAGGGGGAAATGTCTCATCCACAATCCTTAACTCAATAGGTGTTTTAAAATATCTAAGCCCTCAAAAATTCATGATCTGGCAAACTGTTTTCATTTTCCATGAGAGTCAGAGTAGAGAAGTTCGAGACGCAAGCGTGACACGACCTCATTTACATTGCTGGCAAAGGAAATGCTGTGTTTCAGTAATACTGTGCACACAGTGGAAGGTAGAGAGTTGATGTGAGGGAGAGATACTTGCTTATGTTTGTTTTGTTACCAACTTTGTTACTAGCCCAACTTTAGCTGTTAAGGAAATAGATTTATTCAGTTTTTCCTAATACATTTAAGATTTCCTTAAGATACATCTTTACTTCCATCCTAATGCAGCAGGTATTCAAACTGGAACAATTTATACCTCTTCCAAAAAAAGGATTTTAGAGTTTCTGAACAGTTATGTATACACTGCTCCATAGATTTTCTTTCCTCCAGCTTTTTCCATGTAGCGACATTATTTTAAAATTGTATATGTTAAAGAGGAAGAAAATTGGGTGAGTTATTAGCTTCATGCTTCAAAGCCATTCAGTGTTTCTTCCCTTTAGATGATTATGATGATTCTGTTCATTTATAGTACTATGCAGTTATTTTTAAAAAATTATTATTCCTCTACGTATTTATTTCTAATTTGACTTTTTTCAAAGTTACATTTGTTTTTAATGCGTTTTTCTTTGTACACAGGAAAAATAATTTTTGAGTATTCGAGAAAAAGTTCCAAGCCATTATATATTATTTGACAAAACCTTCTACTTTCTTGGTTCACTTTAGTTCTTGAGCGCTAATTATTTACTCTGATATTAATTTTTTCCATTGCCATTTTTACATGAAATATTTTTCGTATTGTTTAAAATATTTTAAGCATTCTTTACATACACACGTGTAAATGTTTGAGATGGTTTCTAAAGAAAGGATGTCGTTCAAGTTTTGCACGTTTCCTTCATTTGTCTCCTTTTTTTGGTATGTTTCCCCCCTTCACATTTAAGGCTAAAATAGAGAACAAAATGTTCCTAGTCTTTCTTCCCCTCCCGCTCCCCCTCCTTCCTCACCTCCCTGTTCTCCCTGCCCCCTTTTTTCTCTCCTGTCTGGCTACCAACGTGACATGCTAAGTTGACCGGATTAAGTCCTCTCAATAGTCAAGCCGTCTGCACCCCTCCAGGCCAGGTGAAGGCGTGGACGGCTGTCCTCCCCACACAGTGATGAGAATTGTTTTTCACCTTACTTGTCTTCCATCCTGGGAGCATAAGGCAGCAGCCTGCTGGATTTCCAGCAGCCTCCTAGCTTTCTGTGGACCAAACTTGTTAAGTTTCGGAGAGGAAATGCCCAAGTGAGCGGGTTACCTTCCTTCCCTTTACAGGTCCTTTTCCTTTCCTTTCCCTTTTGCTCCAACAGAGGGCGCACACAGTTTCGTAATTTTTTTCTTTTCTTTCTTTTTCTTTTTTTTTTTTAAATAGGGTTGGGGCAGGCAGGGAGAAATGTCAGATGAGGTGTCTTTGGATGAGTCACGGTTTTTAAGTAAATGGGTGAGAAAGTAACAGATTAATTACAGTAGTTATTGGTAGTTTAGAACTGAGATGAGTTGGAATTGTCATGCCTTCTGCCTTTTGCCCCACTTCAGAATGAAAACATCAGAGCAGGGGAGAGACATGTGAGAAAATGTGATAGTAGCTTCTGTGTGCTGGCGAATTTGATGGTTATTTCTACATAAATTTAATTTGCAAAAAAAAAAAAAGGTAGATGATTTTAAATTTAGACATAGAACCGTAGAAAACAACGGATTTAGAAGTGTTTTACTTGTAAAAATCACCCTGTTTACTGTGTAGGACAACTTTTTCACATAGATGGGTGAAAAAAGTAAACTAACATAGCTGACAAAATTCAGATTTTAAATTATAAAGTTCAAAATTATATGTTCAAAATTAATTCAATCACTGTGCTTCTTAAGTACTTTAAAATGAGACCCGAGTTGTGTTAGGTGCCAACACTTGCATTTAGGTTGGGTGAAAATTTCTAGTTTCAAAAAACGACTATTGGTTATAAAATTATGACCACATTAATGCCCAGAAAAGCCACCTGTTTGTATCTGTGCTTGTTAATTTTGATTTTTAAGTAATCCACGAGATGTTTGCCCTTGGTTAGAAAGGAGGTCAAATTTCTACCTTATTGACAGTGGACCATATATTCTGATTAAACACTCAAATGCATTTTAAGTTAGAATCCCAAATAAGTTATTAACAAATTTATCTAGTCTCAGTGCATCCGCTGATGGCAAAGAACTGCTGGAGATGATTTAGTTGAAAACAGTGAAATTTTAATGGTGGATTAGTACCACAGACACAATGTAGTCATTAACTTCTGATGTAACACCTACTTTTTATTCCATTAATTCAAAAGATGGCTTGTTTTTCTTAGAAAGAATATGATTCTCAAAATATAGAATGATAATTTGGTAGAAAGCTGAAACTAAAAGATTTCCTTTAGAAGCCTTTCTTTTGGAAGGATTTAAAAATGGCGATTTGCTGGGAGCAAGTTGATTGAAAATGTTATCTGACTTGTATGTTAAAATGAGATTTAAATAATTGATTTAATGAGAGAGAGAATATTCAGTTACTGAAGTAATTGGTTGGCAAAGCCTTTATAACAGAATTATTTAGTCCCAGTTATAAAGGATTGCACCTTTAATCAGGGTGCTTAATTTGATTTCTTGAATGTACTTGTAGCTTGTCTGACAAGCTTAGTAAAAAATGAGTTCTGATTTGTAGGAACTGATCAAAATGTAATCAGTGTCAATTGCCATTGTTGTAGTTTATTGCATATTGCTGTCAGTTGCTGTAATCAAGAACTGTTGAAGTGCTTTAAAAATTATCCAGACTTTGAGTAATTGACTTCATATGTATGATGTTATGGCTGCGAAATAACCATCACTTCTTGTTTTACTTTATTTTCAAAAAGTTTGAGAATAACTTTGACTTGTCATCCGCCCTTCCTTATGCCCCAAACTAAAACTTTTAAGTGTCCTTCATGACATAACATGGTGGTCCTATTTTGACAAGTTTTTTTTTTAGTGCTTTTATAAAAGAAATACAAGATGTTTCCTTCCCTGTATTATAGACAAATGCAGTGTAAAGGACGGTAAAAAGACAAATAAGTAGTTTTTTGGGTCTTAGTTGAAACATCATTCTGGAATAAGGGGGAAGTCAGGTCTCCCTAAGAATCTCTTATTTTCTCCTTTGCATGACGGGAATGCAGAAAACCAGGCAAATTTATATTGGTTGCTTGATATCATTCATTATAACCCATTCTCTGCTCCCTCCCTTTGAAGTAGTGAACCACCACTGAATGCCGATACCTTTAGTGACTCAGCTAGGTGATTACCTACGCATTTAACAAGTTGTAGAAACCTGTCTATGTTCCCGATACGCTTTTATGCCCTCAGTAGTTCCCTGAGAGCGTTCACATTGTCTCCGTTGTGCAGATGAAGGCCTGAAGTTCAGATCACTTTGGAACTGACTTGCTGGGGGTGGCATGGTGGTCGGGGTTTCAGCTAGCATTTCAGGCCGAGTTTGTGGTCCCAGTGCTGCACCCTGCCCTGCCTACTGCCATGCCACAGCTCAGTGCAGCCTTCCCGGGGTCAAAGGTGCCGTCCAACTCAGAGGGCTTGCCTTTCCCACCGTCCTTTCCTTTCAGCCAGGACTGACGTTTCCTTTTCAAAACTGACTACTTCCCTCTTCCCTCCTTCCTTCCCCGCCATGCCCTCCGACTCTTCTCCTCTCTCTCTCTCTCTCTCTCTCTCTCTCTCTCTCTCTCTCTCTCTCTTCTTTTTTTTTTTTTTTTAGGTCTTTCTTTCTTTCTTTCTTTCTTCTTTCTTTCTTTCTTTCTTTCTTTCTTTCTTTCTTTCTTTCTTTCTCTTTTCTTTCTTTCTTTCTTTCTTTCTTTTTCTTTCTTTCTTTCTTTCTTTCTTTCTTTCTTTCTTTCTTTCTTTCTTTCTTTCTTTCTTTCTTTCTCTTTCTTTCTTTCTTTCTTTCGAGCTAACTTGCTATTTGAAAGGCCATTTGGAAGAAACACATATTAACACACTTTCAGGACAGAGAAAACTAGTTAACTTCTTTAATTTAGAATGAACGTCAGAAGTGCTGTACAGAGGCTTCCAATAAGCATTTCCTGGATGAGTGTGTGTTAATTCCAATGTTGCTATGAAAGATGACCCCAAAATGACTTTAAGTTTATGTGTAATCATATTTCTGTTTTGGCTGACTGCGTAGTAATCTTCAGAAAGATGATAATGATGAGTACAGATCTTATAAGTGTGGGACAAAATTTATCCTTCCCTCCCACTGACTTTTTGCTGTTCTAATTTTTCCATTAACAGTGCTGACTATTTCCCTTGTCACAACATGGTGTGACAGCAACGATGCCACCCGAACAAGTGAAAATATAAAGATGCGCAAATGCCACATGCGCTCTAAGCCATGGTTACTGAGTAATAATATCGATGATAAGAATGATAGCTTTCTGTGCTTTGGTGCTTCATGGTGGTGAACATTCATTCATTCATTCATTCATTCATTTATTATTTATGATCATATGATTTTTTGAATTATGGTGCCATTGGTTAACAAAATCTAGTAAGTTTCAGGTGTACAGTTTAACAGTGAGGCATATATATAGTATTGTGTGTTCACCGCCCATAGTTAGATTTTTTTTTTCTGTCACCACATATTTGACCCCTTTTATCCCATCTAGCATAACTAATTTCAATGCTGGGGTATGTCCAGTCCTTCCCTACTTATCCTTTCATTTTCATCTCCTCTACAGATTTTTCTGAAGTGCTAAAAATGTGTAATAATGGATCATGTCTTACAGAATATAAAAAAATGTACATGATGTTTTTGTAGGAAACCACAGAATTCTGTGTGGTTTAGCTGCATAAATGGAAGCTGTCTGAGCCAGTGAGGAGGGCCTTTGAAGGTTCAAAGTGTTAATTATTTTTTTTCTTTCCTGCTTCCTCACTAGATGTGAAAACATGCAATGAGTTGGACCTGGAGAATTCCGTAGACTGGGAAGTGAAGACAATAACCAGTGCCCTAAAACAGTATTTGAGGTGAGCTCCCCTCAGTCACAGAAGGGAAGAGTGGGCGATTGGGACATGTGACACACATTTGGACTGTGCACATAAATCTTAATAGTTAAGCCTTATTAGAAAAGCGAACGTTAACGAAGTATCTAATGATGGCCCAGAAAGTGAGGTGAGTAGTAGGTGAACATCAGTTAGGTAGATTGCAACCGAACAGAGACGGATAGAGTAGACTTAGGTTTTGAAATAAATGTCTGCTGCAGCTGTGAATTTTAGGAAGTAAATGCGCTGAAACAATGGGAAAGGAGACTATTTATTACATTCACTGAACCTTTTATTTATGGCTTTGGCTAAACATGAATATTTTTAAAGCTTAAATTTAAACCGTTTGCATTTCAAGGCTTCTAATGATAACACATAAATAGGAAGCTATTTTAAAAGAAGTTTCCTTGTTGAGGTTTTAAGATAAACTTAAATTTTGCCTCTATCCTAGAAAATTTTTAGGACTAGAATTAGAAAATGGCTCAGAGTTTCTGTGAGACTTTAACCTTTCTTTAACAACCGCAAGGAACTTCATGATTAAAACGCTTGAGGTTCGATGAAGAACAGTTACGTAGCGAGTGCAAAAAGAAGTGAGCGGAGGCTCTTGGAGGGGCCCCGGCCGCGGTCCTGCCGCGTGCCGCCGCGGGCTCTGGTTTCCGCGTGGTGAACGCGGCCGCGCTCCCCCTTCGCATCGGCTCTTAGCCGACGCCTAGGAGTGTTCCTCAGGTAAATGTTGCTTGCGTTCCAGTGAGCACATCAGAATCAACTTACTGGATTTTTTAAAATATTTTTAAAAATTTGCATAGTTAAACAAATTTCAAAGATATAAAACCAGAGAGATTAGTGAGTGTGATGGATCCTCAGGGGCCCATCATCCTGCTACTTCAAGTACCCGCGGTCTGTCCTTGCTTCATCAGTCTCCCTTCCTGCCGCTTTGTTAGTTAATACTTCGAAGATTTTCTAAAACGCAACTACTTGGGGGAAAAAAAAAATCTATCTATCTATCTATCTATATCTATCTATCTATCTATATCTATCTATCTATCTATATCTATCTCATAGGAGATAATAACTTTTTTTTAAAAAGACAATGTAGAAAAGATACTAGTATACCCAACAAAATTACTATCATCCGGTGCTCAGTTCATGTTCCATTTTTACTTTTTTTCCCCCCAGAACAGGTCTTTTTCTATCTGTTGTAATTCATACAGGAGTTATACAATGTCAGCACTCTTCATTTGGTTGATATATTTTCAGCCACTTTTAGTCTGCACGGTCTCCTCCGTCTGCACCCCCACCACCCAGAATATTTTTGTGGATGAATTGGGGTCATTTTTTAAAAATAGAATTTCTATTTTTTGCTTTGGCTATATTTTGTGTCCTTATGGCGTCATTTAACGTGTTTCTCTAGCTATCGTATTTCCTGTAAACTATAGTTAATTCTTTAGGGTTCATTAGTTCAGGTTATCACAAGAACGCGTCATAGTAGGGCTATGTTCTTGTGTTGTTTTGCATGAGACCTGAGTCGTCTGATTGTCCTACTTTTAAATTAAAATTCTTCAGTGAGTTCACGTATGTAATATGTATTTCGAGTATTTACACAAGATATTTTTAGCCACCATTTTAAGTTTTTTTCTTAAACTATGAAATACATTATTTTTATCCCTAGTTTAAAAATGGGTGAAATTAAGGCTACATTGACTTGTTTGTGTCTGTTTATCTCACTGATAGTGACTAACTGGTTTAGAAGAGGATTGTGGTCAAAATGAATCTTGTTAGTTTATCCTGGGATTGAATGTCAGCTTCCGGAAGGTAGATATTTTGTGTGTCAGGTTTATAGCAGAATCCTCAGCATTTAGAGCTACATCTATTATTCAAATATGAGAGCAGTGGGGACGATTTTTGCCCTGTTCCCCCCCTCCCCCCCAGGAAATTTTTGGCAATATCTGGAGACATTCTTGGTTTTCATGATTGCGGAAGAGGGGTGCTACTGCATGCAATGGATGGAGGCCAGGAATGGGCTGCTAAAAATCCTGCGGTGGACGAGACAGCCTCTTCTTCCTCCCAAATGTACAAAATATCAGCAGTGCTAAGGTCGAGTTGAGAAAGCCTGTATTAGATGGAAAGGAGTGAGGAATATAAAAACACAGGGAATTTCATATGTTAGCTTGATCAAGGATGGATGCTGCCACTCTAGAAGGAGGCATTGAACTCATGTCACTATTTGGTAAACGCATGCCTGGAACGGGGGAGGGGATTGACCAAAGTGATCCAGTTATCGGTGGGAAACTAAGGACAAAAATCCAGTTCTTCTGTAATAAACTGCAGGTTTTTTCTCCCTGGTCCACATGGTTCTTCCCTCCCTCCCCACCCCCAATAGGGGAAAGGGACTAGTTATATTCAACTAGAGAATCTTTTTATTCAGTACATATAATTTCTTAGGAGTTCTTGATACTTTACGAAGCTACTTCCTTATTGCCTCTGGTCTTCTGTTACCTTTTCTACCTTTTTCCTGTCATCAGGTTTCTTCGTCCTGTCAAATTCTACTTTTAAGCAAATATTGCTTATAGAACAACAATTGGCGATGCTGTTATCATCTAACTTCACGCCTAACAGTATACACATTCTGCCTAAATGGGATAAAGTGATTATCATAAGAAGACAGATGCCTGGGGAGGTTTGAACGGTTGCTGTTCTTTTTGCCTGTTATTTTTAGTAACTTAAAATGCAAGAATTAGGATTTAATTGACACTCCAGTGATGCACCAAGGAGGAGGAAGCTGAGTTTTTGCACACCTCCATCTGGCTACCTGGTTATGGTCTGAGTGAGCCCATTTCTGTCAGCACAGGAGGTGACGGCGTGCTGGGCAGACCCATGGCCTCTGGAGCTAGCCTGCCTGGGTTGGAAGCCCAGTTCTGTCCCTTAACGGTACCGCGGCCCAAACCTGAAAATCACTTTTCCACACACACACACACACACACACACAACACACACCCACCCCCCCCCCCATAGGTTGGGAGAGGTGGTACAGGGGAAATAGCCAAACCCCCAAACACCAAACTAAAACAAGAAGCAAAGCCTCTAGGGTCTGGGAAAAAGAGAAAGAAGACGTACAACAGCCATCTATATGGCATCTCCGTATTCTACTGAGCTGAGGCAAAATTTTCCTTTTTTTTTTTTTTTTTACTTTAATTTTTAGAGCAGGGGTCTCCAACCCCTGCCCATGTACCATGTACTGGTACCGGTCTGTGGCCTGTTAGGAACTGGGCTGCACAGCAGGAGGTGAGCAGCGGGCAAGCAAGAGAAGCTTCATCTGTATTTGCTTTTGCTCCCCAGGGCTAGCATCACCGCCTCAGCTCCACCTCAGATCGTCAGACATTAGATTCTCATAAGAGCACTGGCCCTGGTGCCAAAAAGGTTGGGGACGGCTGCTGTAGAGATTGATCTGAATATTAGTCCTCTGGTTGATTTCCTGTTATTCACACCATAATTTTGATTCCCAGCAATGTATTCATTACAACAGTTTCCCATGTGAGGGGACGAATGAGCTGTTTTGTGACTTTTTAGTAAAGTGATCTTACCTAGAGGAAACTTCTAAAACATGGAAATTGGAATGGGCCTTGTAGAAGAAAATGTCAGCATAGGTAAATATTATGATTTTGTATTTCCAGACAGATCCAATGGGTGGTAAAGAGAGAGAGCTCAAGAACGTATTGGGTGGGAAATTGAGAGATACAGTGACTCAGTATAATAAATTTTGTGTGGGTAACGTGTCATTTCTATGACTGCTCCCCTAACATTAACAACATTTAAAACTTATTTTATGCTGCATTGCCTAGCAGACATATGGCAGTGATATAAGAAGCTCATAGAAGTATTCCGATACAAATTCATTTTTATTGGAAAAAAAAATGCCCTCTATAGTTTTTTTTTTTAAGCCTTCTCATTTTTCACTTACTCGTACCCTTTAACTTTCTTTTCTGCCCGAATCATTTTCCTTCTTTGCTGTGTCTTGCCTGTCCATATTTTGAAACAAAAATCCCCAAAGGCTTGCTGCTTTCTCTTAATTTAGGCTGTGGAGTAACTGATTTTGTTTTTCTTCTTTAAATGAGAGTGTTGGGAATAAAGGGGGAAAGAGAGGAAATAAGGGGACGGTGTTCTCGCTAGTGCTTCCAGTTTTAGTTTCACTGTCGACAGGTTGTGAGTGTGCGCGCGTGTGTGTGCGCGTGTGCGTGTACTTCACCATCATAAATTTTACGAGGGAACATAATCGGAGAATATGTATTTTTGCACCTCTTTTGTTGTTAAACAATTTTATTGCAGTGTAATTGGCACATAATAAACTACACGTTCATGGTGTCCTTTTGATAAGTTTGACATACATGCATCTGCGAAGCCACCGCCGTAATTAAGATAGTGACCCTGTCATCATCCTCCAGTTGCCTCCTGTCCCTTTGAAATCCGTCTCTCTCCCTTCCCTCATTCTGGCATCCCTAGGCAGCTGCTGGTCTGCTTTCTGTCATTCTACGTTGATTTGTATTTACTATAATTTATATAAATGGAATAATACAGTATGTGTTTGTTTTCCTTTAAATCTGGCTGCTTTCACTCAGCTTACTTAGAGATTCACCTGTGTCAGGTATGTTGCTGCATAGTTCATTCCTCCTTGTTGCTAACTAGTGTTCCATTGTATGGATACCACAGTTCTTTTACTCCATTCACCTGTTGATGGATATTTGGGTTGTTTGTAGCTTTTGGCTATTAAAAAGGAAGCCACCAAAAACCTCTGTGTACAAATCTTTTAGCACGGCCTTTTATTTCCCTTGGGTAAATCCTAGTAGTGTAATGCCTGGGTTGTATGATAAGTGTATGTTTAACTTTTTGATAAACTGAAACTTGTTGCAAAAGTAGTTGTATTCATTTACGTTCCCATCACGAGTGTGCAAGAGTTCCATTCCCTTTGCGTCCTTGCCAGTCCTTGATATGGTCAATCTTCTTCATGTTAGCAGTTCTAGCAGGTGTGTGGTGGCATCTCATTGTGCTTTTAATTTGCGCTTCCATAATGATTTGACATTTTGTATGTGTGTTTGACATTTTGTATGTGTTCTCGTGCTGTTTATTTTCTTAGGTGAAGTGTCTGTCCATGTCTTTCACACAATTAAAAAAACTGGATTATTTATTCTCTTTTTGTGTTGGGTTAGTTCTTTATATATTTTAGATACAAGTCCTTTCTCAAATATGTGCTTTTTGCACATGTTTTCTTCAGTCTGTGCCTTGTCTTTTCATCTCTTACTAGTGTCTTTCAAGTAGTAGCTTTTAATTTTAATAAAGTCCAATTTTATAAGTTGTTCTTTTTTATGGACTGTACTTTTAATGATGTATCAATGAATCTCTGCCTAATTTAAAGTCACAAGTGTTTTCTTTTATATTCTTTTCTAGAAGTTTTATAGTTTTTAGGTTTAATACTTAGCTCTATGATCTATTTTGAGTTTTGTGTAAGATGTGGGGCTGGCTCCAAGCTTACTTTTGAATAGGGATGTCTGGTTGTTCCAGTGTTATTGGTGGGAAAAACTGTTCTTTCTCCCTAAATTGCTTATTGAGATGATCATAGGGTTTTTCTTTTTCAGTTTGCTGATATGGTGAATTGCATTGCTTTTGCAATTGGTTAGTATTAAGGTGGCGTTGCATTTCTGATAAACCCAAGTTGTTCATGATGTATTATCCTTTATCTTTGCAAATTTGAGTTGCTATCATTTTATTTAGAATTGTTGCATCTATATTTATGAGTAATATCAGTATGTAGTTTTCTTATGTCTTTAATTTTGAAACTAGAGTAATGCTGATATCAAAGAATAAGTTAGAAAGCATTCCCTGTTATGCATCCTAGAAGAATTTGTATAGAATTGTATTCTTTTTTGTTAGAATTCACCAGTGAAGTCATCTGGGCCTACAGTTTTCTTACGGGCATGATTGTTAGCTACAAATTCAATTTCTGTAAACGACATGGGGCTTACCTAGGTTACCTAATTCTTCTGAAGAGACCATTTGGTAGTTTGTTTCTTTCAAGACACTTTCCCATTTCATCTAACTTGTTGAGTTTGTGGACATAAAATTGTTCGTAATAGTCCCTTATTTTCTCTTTAATACCTTAAGGTGCCGCAGTGAGTTGCGGTCACCGTTACCATTCCTGACATGGATAATTGGTGTTTTTCTCTTTTATTTCCTAATCATTCTGGCTAGACTTATCAATTTTATTTGTTAATTGCTTTTGGGTTTATTATTTTCTCTCTGTTTTCTATTTCACTGATGTCTGCTGTGATTTTTTTTTTCCTTCTGTTTTGCTTATTTTGGGTTTAATTTACTCTTTTATTTTCTTTCTGGCACCTTAAGATGGAAAGTGAAGTCATTGATTAAATATCTTTCTTCTTTTCTAATATAAGTGTTTAGCAGTATAAATTTATCCCCAAATACTGCTTTATTGATGTCCCTCAAATTCCAATATGTGATATATCCATTTATTTCAGAATATTTCCTAATTTATTTTCTTTGCAATTTTCCAGATATATTTCTGTTACTGATTTCTAATCTAATTTTTATTATCAGAAGTAACATATATAAATAGAACTCTTTTACATTTATTGAGAATTATTTTATGGCCCCAGACACAGTTTATCTTGATTAATGTTCCATGTGTAGTGGGAAACAATGCATTGTGGGTTATCATTTAGGGAAAGGACATAATAACTAGGTGAAGTTGGTTGACAGCTTTGTTCAAATCTTCTATATTCTAACTGATTGTATTCTATCTGCTTGTTCTATCAGTTATTCAGACAGAGGTATTTAAATTTCCAGCTGAAGTTGTGGACTTGCCTATTTCTCCTTGTAACCTCATTAATTTTTGATTCATGTATTTTGAAGCTCTCATTATTAGATCAATTAACATTTAGAGTCGTCATGTCTTGTTGATGAATTGGCCTCTTTATCAATATGAAATGACCTCCTTAATCCTTGGCATTTTTCTTGGCTTCCGAATATGTTTTAAATTTTTGTGTGTATCTTCGAGTTTTTTTTTTTTTTTCCTTTAACCATTTGAAAAGGAACTTCTGGGTTACACGGTTTCAAGCATTTAAAGGTTCTTAATCCCTTGCCAGGTTGCCCTCCAGAAAGATCATGCAGATTAATAATTGTCTGAGTGTTAAGTTTTTATAGAGTTCAGATATATGGTCTTTTAAAATTTAGGAAGTGTCTAGAGGTTGACCGAACTGTAGCATTCTGCTGATTACAGGATAATATACTACCATTTATATTATGTGCTTTATAGAAAATGAAAATGATGTGGGTATTTTTCAAGGTGCCATCAGTTTCATTTAATATCTATCTTTGATTGTTTCATATGCATAAACCAAAATTGACATCATATTTATATAATAGAGATAAGTAAGAGGAGAGGATTTGATTTCTTTAAGTTTATTTAATCGTTTCTACATATTTTTTTCCGGCATCATAATATTTTAGCAATAATTTGCAAAATTATATGCTTACATTTGGTTGGATAGAGTGTTTGGTTTTAAATAAGTTAATGTGTGGAAGCGAGTTTTATATATAATAACATGTTTGTAAATGTACTGTCTAAGATTGAATATGAAATACTCCATGCTTAGATCCAATAGGGATTTGTGTCTTCTTAAGCTTAGATAGGGCCTGTTGCAGATAGCAGTGAACGATGTAATCCATTTGATTTATATATATATGTTTTGATATGTAAAAGTATTCCCTAGGGAAGTTTTACACATTAACTAAGAACTGCACAACACATTTAATATCTTTTTATTAACAAAATGAACACACAGAGTGGTGACTGGTTTGGATATGTTTGGTAATCCTCAGCTGTTTTTTATGCAGGAGTCTTCCGGAGCCCCTTATGACCTATGAGTTACATGGAGATTTCATTATTCCGGCCAGTAAGTATTATGGAGAGGTGAATGAACACAGTTTCGTTTTTAACAGTGTGTTTAAACTGCAGTTTCCACATGAAAATTTAACTTCATGTTATTGTAATTTGTGCTAAGAACACAAACCACATTAGAAGATCTTGGGTTTCTTTTCTCATTTAGAAGGTGAAAAGATTAATTAATGCATTTTTTCATTCATTCACAAACATTTATGCGTTGTCTACCGTGCGGTAGTAGCTGGTAGATACTGGATATGAAGAGCCAGGATTTTTGCCCCCAGGAGTCAGCTCTCTAGCAGTTGTTGGGGTGTACACACCTCCTGCTATACCATGACATATACAATAATGTCATGAGCAAAATGCTGTGGGGACACAGAAGTATTTACTTTGGAGAAGGTTGGGAGATTCGCAGATTTGGAGAGATAAGCAGGTTGGAAATGGCTTCACATAGAAAGATATTTAGATGGAAATTATAGGCAAAAGAAATATTTTGAGATAACGCCAGAAGCTCACACAGTATTTGATAGGGAATGATTTATATGTGATGAAATCTTAAAAGAAAAATGCCCATAGTTGACCCTAATTAAATTTTTGTTGAGTCATACCCATTTGAAGCTTTCTTATTTTCTCTCTATTATCATACACCTCAGTATTTTATATTCAGCCTGTGGTATTTAATCACCAGAGCCTTCTGAAATACACTGTTGTTAGGTATTTAATAGTTAAGGAAATGAAGGTTGAGAGATGTTAAGTAACTTGCCAGATTAGAGGGATCTTTATTTAAAACTCAAAACCCCAGTTCCACTGGTTAAAACCCGCAGTTTGGTTTTCACAGGTGCACCAACAGTAGCTGTAATTGTATTTTCATTTCCTTTTATTTATTTTTTTCTCTTGGATGTATTCCATAGTTCAATCTGTCAGAAAACATAGAACAATCCCTTTGGGTCCTATGTTGCTTTAAATGCTACCTTCTTGTGAGGTCTTTGCCGAGGCCAGTGTAAAGCTTCCTTGCATGCTGTGGAAAGACGACTATACACATAAAATAGGCTTTTGGGAAAGGGAAAAAATATGGTTCTCTTCGCTTTTGTTTTCACATGGAAGAGAATTTTTTTTTTTTTTTTTGAAGAGAATTTGTGTGATCAAGGAAGTAGGGGAAAGTTTTCTTGGCAGAAACTCAAGCAAATGCTTAGTTGTTTTGATTTCTTCCCTGTGGCATTTTTGGCAAACCAGGGAAAGAGAAATTAAACTCTCACTTGGAGGACAATTGTTTCATGTTAGCCTTGGAGACTGGAAAAAGTAGAAGAGTGCCAATTTTAATCTAGAATCCTTTGAGAATTGGGGAAAGATAAAGTGATTATGGAGTAAGGTTTTAAATCACCACAAGTGAGCATTTATTATTATTATCATGCCTTATAACTGAGGCCAGTGTGTTTAAAATACTAACAACATATTTCACCAGATGAAGGCTTCCTGAGAAGTAGAAGCTAACACATGCTAGTGAAGTCTGTGGACACGAGGCTGTTTTTGAACAGTGTGGTAGAAGAGATTGTGTAAATACGAAAGGTATCATCACCTACCAGACCAGGACCTTGTATTTTACTTCCCAACTTCGGAGAGGAGGGGTGGTGCTTTAAAAATCTTCACAATTTGAATAACCAGCCTGTTCCGAAGAAATACTGTAGCTACTGTAATTATTGGCATGTGTTTGCACTAAGTGGAGTTGTGGTTGGAATGGGACCTGTAGTTACCTTTTTTTAATGAGAAAAAAGCACATGTATAAAATCGGCGTATTGTTAGGGACCGACATTTGTACTGTAGAACTTGACTTTTTTATTTGAATCTTCCTGTGAGTACCGTTCTCTGTACTCACTTTTCCTCTCAGGAAAGACTGTGGGAGTAGATCCTCCAGTCTTTTTTCATATGTGCTTTTAAGTATGAAATGAAACAGTCACAGAAATCAGGTGGCCAAAAATTCGTCTCCCTTTTTGATTCATTGTGGGAAAATTGGGATCGCGGCTAAGCTATCATTTTCCGTTAAGAACGGCAGAGATTACCTTATTTTGCCGAAGTATCTGTTAGCTGAGCTGACAGCTCAAATGATCGAGCCTCGCCAGTCTTCGTTGCCGCCTCTCACCCCAGCATGGAAACTAATTTCTGATTCTCTTCAGTCCTGTGCGGTAGTTTCCATCTGTTCTGTGGCATTGAGATCATCTCTTCTGTCCTCCCTGCTGGGAGTTCTGAAGAGTTCTCCTGGGCCCTTTCATTCTCTCTCATCGGTTTTCTTTCCTACAGAGTTCTGTTGGGAACCCGAGTTAATTTCTGGAGTGCATGATACAGAAATGAATTTTCTTTCTTTGTTGTCATAACAAAAGGCAAACGCCTTTTATTCTTCATTCTTAAGACATAACGACTTATTGTTCAGTGTCGAATGCATTGGGGCATTTATTTTTTTTCCAGAGAAAATTAAGAGCATTAACTACACTTTCTCAGCTGAGAGACTTACCTAAAATTGCTAAAGAGAACTAGAGACCATATGTCTAGGAAAACCACTCTTGTGTTTTTCCTCTACTCACACGCACAACACTTCACTTCTGACACTCTGGTCACCCAATGTGTGGGGTTTTTCCCCACATCAGCTAGTTCTGCAGCATCAGCTGAGTGTCCTACAATTCTGTTCAGTTCTGCTTCTGTCTACCTAGAGGTAGCATCAGATCCCACAAGTTAAGGACTCAGTCTCACAAGACCGCCCACCCTTCAGAAACCAGTCACAAGGCTCAATCTGTCTCCAGTAATACTGACTGACCCGCTAGAAATCAGGATTTTAATAATCCCCACCTTGGATCTGATAATTTGCTGGAAAGGCTCATAGAACTCAGGGAAACATAAACTTAGGTTATCAGCTTATTTTATGATAAAGTATATAGTGCGGGATACTGATGAACAGTCAGATGATGCATACATAGAGTGAGGTTCTGAGGTGTCCTGAGCCCAGGAGCTTCTGTCTCTGTGGAGTTCGGGATGCACCACCCTCCTGGAATGTAGTTATGTTCAGGCACCTGGAAGCTCTTCAAACCCTGTATTTTGAGGGTTTTTATGGAGGGTTCATGTAGGCATATGGGTTATTAACTCCATTTCCAGCCCTTCTTGTCTCTCTGGAGAAGGCGCGGGAGGAGTGTGGGTAGAGCTGAAAGTTCCAAGCTACTAATCATGGCTGTATCTTTATGGTGACCAGCCCCCATCTAGGGGCCCACCAAAGTCCCCTCATTAGAACAAAAGACGTCTTTATCCAGGAAAATTCCAAGGGACTTAGGAGCTTGCGTCAGACACTCCTGTGACTCAGTGAATTATGGAGGTCCTAGGAGCTCCGTGCCGGGAACTAGGGTCAAAGACTAAATATTAGAACAAAAAGATTATTGGAACATCCCTATTTACAACGTGTTTTATGAGCTCTGTCGGAAATTGGGGTCAGAGACCAAAATAATATTATTTATTCTTATTTCACATCATCCATTTTTTGAGAGAATATAATGGACTTTTAGTGTAGGATGAAAAAACAGTCTACACTGGAATGCAAAAGACTGTGTCCACCTGGGGAAGGCTGGTACGCATCCCCCAGGATGTGGTACTGCATGGCGTTTGTTGCCTCTGAGACTGCACTTGTAGTCCATGGGCTGCATCTCAGCCGTTCAGACTCTGAGTCCTTGAGATGTCATATTGCTAAGACCTGGGCCCACGCTTCGGGATGGGACTTGCGTTAAGCTTGGTTTAAGAGTGACAGCTGAAGCTCGGATGCCTCCTGTGGCATCACATGAAGAATTTCAGTCTGCTAAACCAGACTGCTTGTCTTTTCATCTTCGGTATGTTTTCTTCCTGTAGCCAGGTCACCTGGGAAGCAAAATCATAATCACCAAGTTCTTTAGTCATTTACGACGGGAAAGGTAACTGTTAGAGGATCTGGGGCACTGGTCTTTGCCCTAATTAGAATGGTCTGTCCTTGCTGTTAAATGTGAATTGGAAGCAAGACAGAATCATATAGTGTTGGTGGGCAAGAACTCAGAACTCTGGAAAGTAAAAGACTTGAGTGCTTAATGATATCAAGCTATCATAGTCTGGTGTATTCATTTCCAGGTAGATGGGATCTTCCACAGAAGAACTGGAAAACTTGATATCTGTTGACTGTAGTCTTGTGTCCCTTGGGAAGTGCTAATGGTTACTGCTAATGCTTTCCTAAAGTTATATAGTATTATTGACTTAGAGCGTTTAAATATTGAAATAACATTTATCTGCCAGTGTAGCTTCGATGGGCTCCAGTAAGCTATGGTCATATCTTTTCAGTCTCCTAATTATGACCACATCATAAGCAGATAGATATTAAGTGTTGGGGATGCTAATTTATAGTTTCACAATTAAAAATGCTTTTGCTATTACCATAAACTCCTAATTTCTTGGCATATGTCAGGAACCTGGTTTTATGGTTAATTCAGTATCCTAGATTTCAAAAAGCTATGCCTTTCATTCTTTGTTAATTTATGTCAGTTAAAATATAATGAAATGCATATAGCATAAGCAACTGAAGATAATTTGTCTTAGGAAACTTTTTTTGAGTACTTTAATGTTATTACTAGTTGTAGCCACACACATGCTCATTAATAGAAAGCTCTGATTAATGTCAGAATATGGGAAGTTTGGGTTATTTTCCAAAACTGATTCTACTATTTTTAGAAATGAAGACCCTTATCCTTAAAGGGTAGGAAACTTTTTCTTGTGTTTCTAAATTAAGTAATAATTCCAAAGATGTTAAGAGTAGGGTTTTTTATTGGAGAAAGATGATTATTAATAACAAGACATACATGAATTGGAAGTAACTTTTTAGGGCAAAGTCTTCAAAATTTTTAAATTTGTGAATGCACAAAATTCTTATAGGAAGTTATCCTTTATTTCTTTGGAATTTTTGACTATTTTTCATTGTCCCTGTTTCGGTTTTATTTGTAAAATTAAAACTGCATTGAAATGTCATATTTTTATTGCTTTTATTTTTCTCTTAGATTTAGTAAGACATTATCTTGATTTTAACTCCCTATTAAAAACTCAATTATAATTTATCACCTAACTCTTTAGATAGTTATACTCTTTTTTTTCCCTAGAAGTTGTACTCTTTAATGTCAAATGTATTCTGTAAGAGTTTTATTATATAATATGATTTGATTACTTGTGTTCTGCTTTATCATGTGCCTTTTCCTAGCCTTTTTGCTTACTTTTCTCTTTAACCACAACTGCATTCTGTGTTGTAAAACCTCATTCCTCATTCTTAAACACTACTATTGGAAGTGTAAACTGGAACAAACTTAACATTTCAAACATTGGACGCAATGTAAATCTTCAAAAAATTAATGGTATGGAACCCCATGTACTGACATGGAAAGAGGTCCATGATACATCAAATGAAATAAACTGAATATTTACAAAAAAAAAAAAAAAAAAAAAGAAAGAAAACTCTGAAAGGATTAAACCTAAAGTTCACTAGCTTATCTTAGAGTGAGACTTACATGGGTAATTTTAATTTCAGTGAACTTTATGTTAACACTTAACAGAAATGTGCACAAATAATAGGTGTGCAGCTTAATGAATTTTCACAAAGTTAAGATAGCCATGTAATCAGCCCCCAGATCAAGAAATAGAACATTATCAGAACCCAGACACCCTTCCTTACACCCACCGGGGTCACTGCCCACCCCATGACATGTGAGCACTTGCCTGACTTCTGACACCATAAGTTAAGGTTTCTGCATTTGAACTTTATATAAATGGAATTGTACAGAATATACTCCTTTGCATCTGGTGTCTTTTGCTCATCTTGCGAGATCCATCTGTGTTGAGCAAATCAGCAGTCCATTCACTCTTACTGTGGTACAGTATTCCATTATATGAACATAGCACAGTCTATCTGTTCTACTGTGGATGGATACTGGGGTTATTTCATTCCAGACTATTACCAAGAATGCTGCTGCCGCGAATATTCTAATATGCGTCTCCAGTATGATCTCATCCTAACTAATGATGTTTGCAAGGACCTTATTTCCAAGTAGGGCCACTGTGTTAGGCGTGTCTTTTTATTCTGTTGTTTTGACATCTGGGGCTTTACCCATGCTGCGAGCCTGCCCCTGCTAGGGCTAACCGGTTCCTAGAGATAGGAAGCCTGAGGCTGCTCTCCGTACGCCAGCTGACTCATCCAGAGTTCACTTTCTCTCCCCCACCCCACTCTTTTGGGGTCTTACATTCCAGGCCAATGTTCTCCTACCCTAATGACCTCAGGGTCAGGTACACGACAGCTCAGGACAGCCCCTGCGTCCCAGAGCCCCCGAGAGAATCAAAACACCCAGCCCTAAGCCTTCTTACTTTGCCTCGTCAGTTCCTCCATGGCCGTGCTTCTTGCCTCCGCCGCCCCCCCCCCCCCATTCCTCTGCCTCTTGACCAGCCCTGGTGGTTCCCCTTGCAGCCCCGTGTGGCACACCGCGCCTCTTTTCTCTAGAATCTGTGGGGATAAATCTCGTTATTCGTGACAGTCATTTCCAGGTTGGTCTGTCTGTCTCACCATACCTGATTAAAACCAATCCCGGATGTGTTTTAAACGATCCCATTCTGAGATACTGGGGTTAGAACTTCGGCATAATGTTTTGGGAGAGACAGTCCAGCAGGTGAGAGGGAACGCTTTATTTGTGTTGCCTTGTGGGGCAGTCACCCAGGCCGAGACCTCTTCAGAGCTGTGGGCGCACTTGAAGGGCAGCGTGCCAGAGAGGCGGTAACTGTCTGTCCTTCAGTGTCCGCCGAGGGGCAGGCACAGCCTGCAGCCTCACGGACATCACCTCAGGAGGGAGGCACAGAAGATGGCTCTCTTTTCCTTCAAAAGGTGGCAAATTATGTTAGATCCTGTTTGAAGATGTCGAACAGATGAGCTGTTGTAATTGTTGATTTGTAGGAATATATTTGATTCTGAGTACGCCACTAACAATTTTTTTTTTTTCTTTTTTTAAAGAAAGTGGGAGCCCAGAATCCCGTGTTAGTGCTATCCATTTCTTGGTACACAAACTGCCAGAAAAAAATAAAGAAATGCTGGATATTTTGGTGAAACACTTAACGAAGTAAGCTTCTTTTCCTTCCTTCCTTCCTTCCGTCCGTCCTCCTTCCTCCCTCCTCCCTCCTCTCCCTCCCTCCCTCCCTCCCTTCCTTCCTCCCTCTCTGGGTTTTGCTGTGGGTGTTGTGCCATGTTCTTGGATTTGTAGCGGTTGAAGTTGGGGCTGCACACACAATACCAGGGGCCACACCTGGAAGGGCAGGTGGACGTCTGACTCATTGTGTGTGTTTTGGACAAGACTATTGAAATATGATGCTTTCATGAGGTCATGTAATTATTTGCTTATCATCACTGCCAGCATCTCGGGATTCGATTTGAAGTAAAAGAGGAGGATGATACACACTTCCTGTACGTAGATTCAGAAATGTGATTATAAGTCTGTTAGCAAGTTTAACTTGGTTTCACACCTACCTAGCTCTAGTTTGGACATGTCCCTTAAGCTTGTTTAATCAACTAATAGGTAGTTATTTCATAAGATCCATTCTACTTTTATTCCTTCTTTAAAAAGCAAGTAAATCTAATAATTCAGTGGAGAAATTAGCTCTTCAGGGCTAATAAGTGACTCCTTGATCACTATAATTATGGAATTTTAGAGGTGAAAGGAAGCAGAGGAACACCGTTTTTTAGAATATTTATTTTGCATTAAAAAATGGCCAGAGGATATGACTTGTCAAGGTTCCTCCTAGTATAGCCATTCATTCATTTGGTCAACAAGTATTTATTGAATGCCTTTGCAGGTGCCGGAAGATACATAATTGAACAAGATAGATGAAGTCCTACTTTCATGAAGTTTTCTTCTCTCTAAGGAGGAAAGATAAGCAGGTTACAGATGTATAAAATAATTTGAGGTGCTAAATGGTGAAAAGACAGAGGGAGGGGATAGAGACTAATGTTGGGTATGGGGCTGCAAAGAGGGTTAATCTCTTTGAGGATGAAACCTTTGAGCTGAGACTGAATTAAGTGGCAGGGCTGCTGAGAACTAGTGCCCAGGTTGTTCGCTGAGCCCAAGGGGTGAGTGCGGCTGCTCTGACCAAGCTCTGTGTGCATGTGAAAGTGACTCTTCTAAGGCTAGTAGTTTTTGGAAGCAAGAGTATAATGATCCGGGGACAGAGGGGATGTTCTAAGTAGAGGAGAGCAGTGAATGAAAGCCTTTGAAAGATATAAGCTCAGCCCATACATGGAATTACGAAGAAAGCTGCGTGGCTGGAGGCGAACATCAAAGAGAGGGAGCAGAACGTAGCCAGGCGCCTCGTCCTGTGTGGCCCTGTCATCCAGTTATTTCTGAGGCAGACGCTGACGGCAATCGGGTCTGCTTTTTAGAGAAGTCTGTAGCGTTGTCGAGTACCGCACGTTCCACTGTTCTGCGCATCTTTTAACCAGAGACCTTTCTTTCCCCCTCTTCAACATTAGTGTTTCAAACCACTCCAAGCAGAACCTAATGACCGTGGCCAATTTGGGAGTGGTGTTTGGACCAACTTTGATGAGGCCACAGGAAGAAACTGTTGCTGCCATTATGGATTTGAAGTTTCAGAACATTGTTGTGGAAATATTAATTGAAAACCATGAAAAGGTAAGTTTGTTTTTGTTGCTTAAAGGGATTACTGCATTTGGCTTCTCCCTTGTGATGCGTAATTCTTTTCTTAGATGTCTCTCTTTTTTAATTATTTTATTGTGGTGATGAGTTTGGTTTTGAGAAATTTGCATCAAACTTCTGCCTTCTGATGGAGTTTCATAAATCTGAAGTCTCCCTGCTCTTCTGTGATCTCTGGTTTAAGGAAGAAATGTTTAATCCAGATGCAAATGAACACCAGCTGTGTGATGATGCACTGTTTAGGGTTTTTTGGTGCCTTCATTCCTGTTCTGGGATGTCTCATTCAAATTTTATTCTGTAACACAGAGAAAATATTTTTGTCAATCTGTGAAACACTGTCCTCAGAAAAACACACACGACTCTCCCTCTTCTACCCAGTTGTGTTAACAGTTTCAGAGGGTTCATGTGCATTCTTGAATCTGAGGACTGACCCCAGGTTAAAGATCCCTAATTTAAAATGAATAATCTCTTAGGTGACATATCTTATTACTTGTTTGTTTCTCTGTAATTAAGGGGGATATGTGATTTTTTGAAATATATTAGACTTCTTAAAGAACTGTTAAACTTACTCTTTTTACCCATTCTGTCAGTTATACTTCAACACTTGCTAATAATTTTTCCTCTAAGATAGGGAATTTGAAAATTGTTAAAATGGCTGGTTACTCATTCATTAATTAAAAAGTTTTTTTTTTAATTGAAATTACATTTTATGCCAACAGTGTATTAGGTGCTGGGTGTAAAATGAACATTGCAGCCCTTTATGGAAAGCAGGTCCGCTGGAAACCTGTTTGGGGGCTCGTATCCTATAGCACTGTCCCTGTCTAACATGCTACATAATTTACTTATTTATTTTCTTAGTTGTTATTTATTTCTCCTTGCTAGATCCTTGACAGCAGAGACCTTTTTATACACTTAGAATAATATCTGGTACATATTAAGTTTTAGTTAATATTTATTGGCTGAATTAATGAACTCATAACTTTTGAGGGAATCAGGAGTGAGAGACGAACAGGTGTAGTCCCTTGGAACAGAGCTTTGTAAGAGCAATTGTTGGGTTTTTGTCGCATGAACTGTCTGCTAGAGCACTTCTAGCTTGTATTGGTTCCCACTGAAAAGCTGGAAACCTGGTCAGAGATTTTCTTTACCAATATAATAAAAGCTAATTATTTATGGATATAGGAAGTTTGTAGGGCTTTTTGTTTTTGGTCACTAATGGTAAAGTTGTACCTTTTGGTCCTATCAAACTATCATTAGACCTCATTAGTGTGCACTAAACTATTTAGACAGCTTCATGGAACGATGGCTACTATTCATTTTTCGAAAAAGAAATAATTAGACTACAAGCTTTAAAATGATGTTTCGTAGCACAACTATCATTAGATTAATTCCCAATTAGGGAACTTTTAACCAATTTGTGAAAATTCTGGCTCTGGGTCTTGCGTTTGGATAAAAGGATCTCCATTTAATGCTGCAGCTTCCTGTTTTCTTCTCTTATTTGAAGCTGGGAAGATAAGTACATCATTTTTCTTCGGGAAGTAGATAGTGCTGCTTTTACCTTGTTAACAAATCTTAGAGAAATTTCCAAGTGGCATTGGTGAGCCAATTATAATAGTTACAGCAGATGAAACTAGACTCGTTCTGAGATCAAGCTTTATGGAGCTAAGTAGAGAGAGGGCTTTCAGTTTCCCTTTCTCCCCTTCTGTGGCTGGGCTAGATAATGCTGCCAGCATACCACCGATGTGACCTGGATATGACCTGATGGACCGAGCTGTCCTACCTAGAAGGGAGGAGGTGCGAGACTGAGCTTTCAGATTCTTCACCGTGTGCACGGGTTCAGGTTTGGAAGCACAGGCATGCCCGGGGTTGGGGGAGGAGAGAGCTGTTAGCTCGGATTCGTTAATATTTCGAGAGCTTATTTCCCCATTACCTCTTCTTTTCTCTATAATTCCATCCTTGTCTACTTTCACTCCCACTCCCAGCTCTGTGTTCCTCCTTGGCAAGACTTCACGTGAGAGTGCAGGTCTCTGCTATGGGGAAAATATTTCTGCTGACATGGGTGGTTGTGCAGGAAAGCTTCATGTGGACGGACCCACGTGAGCTGCCGGTTTCCTTGACAACTGATCCACATATACCACCCAAAGATCTTATGTTTGACCTGAACGTGGCAAGGGTGGATAGAGTTCCTCTTAGGAAATGGTCAAGAATGAAAAGAAAAAGGGTAGGATAGGTGATTGGTCTTGTGAACCAGGACAAAATTATAATGCAAAAAGGAGAGGAAATGAAGAGGCCCAGGTAGTGTCTTTGAAGGAGAACAGACAGAGAAGGGAAACTAACAGTAGAAGAAAAGTGTTTCCTTTTCATGTTACTTTCCTCCTCGGAATGTGAAAAATGTTGACTCTGACTAGGGAAGTCCTAAAGCAGAGGAAGAAACTTTCAACATACAATGAAAGCAAGAAAGCTGTGGATTAATTTTGAAGTTAGAAAAAGACTTTTAGTTAATTTGCTCTGGAGATCACATTTTAGTCTAGCCTCTTTGCTGTCTTCATAAAATCCATATGTGCTTTATAGGAAACCTAATCCATATGTTTTGGCTTCATTTCCACATAATACATTAAGATGTTGTTTTAAGAGAAGTGTTTGTGGGCCAAAAATATTATCAAGGTCTTTCTTCCCTTGAAAACCAGAAAATTGTATTTCCCAGGTGGAAAAGGGTACTCTGAAATTCTCAAGGATTTTCAAATTGAGGTTGTGCCTTAGAATTTATGGATTTTGCATAAGTTTTGTTCTCAAAGTATGTATTTTATGGATTAATTCAGCATAGTGCCCGCTGAGAGTCAGATGTGGTGTGAGATTTCGGGGACGTGAAGACAGTGAGTCCAGCAGGAGAAAGAAGTACCTGACAGCAACCGCAGGAGACGGTGGAGAATGAGGGCTCGGAGAGACAAAGCTGCGGACTTTGGAGGACAGTACCGCCGACTGGGGGGCCCTGGAAGGTGTCCTGTATCGTGGTTTGAATAGGTTTTAGAATGGAGCTGGAACAGGTGGGAATATTGTAAGTGGATGTTCAGGTCTGGGGGGATCATGCAATCCGAGAAACACAGAGTAGTGTGTGTTCTGCAAAAGTAGCTCCTGTAGAAACCTGTGTGAGAAGCACCATTTATGGGGCAGAAATTCAACAGCGTTAGGGAGGTGAGATGCCACTCGTAAAATCTCTGGATATTTTTTATATGGTACCAGCGTCTCTCATATCTATTAAACCAAAGCTAAATGTGACTAGCTGGTTTGTATGTATAAAGTATATAATAAACAATCAGTGAAGGTCATATGGCATAGATTAATTGGGCCTGGTAGTGAGAATGGGGAGTTACAGGCTGGAAATCATCTTTGTGAGGTGTATAGATGAAATCCAGGGACTAGATTTGTGGGACATCTCAGAGAAGGTGTTATAAATAATGCTGAGAACTCAATCCTGGAGAATTTGGTGCCATTAATAATAGGACAAAAGAAAATGCAGGAGTGAGATGAGTTTAGTTTATGAGATGCTGGATTTAGTTGTGGTCTGATGTCCCGCAGACAGTTGGAGGCGTGGAGCTCAAACTTGTGAGAGAATTTAGTGGTGGAAAGTTTAATACAAGAGATTGACATGAAGAAGTATTTATTGGATGCTCATTGTAATAATATGCTTTTGCTCCATCTGTGGCACTTATTTCATATAACCTTAGTGTTTAGGTATATGTATGTGTGTGTATATGTGTGTGTGTGTGTATTAAAAATATATAAACTCTCCACTTCATATGAATGCAATAGTATCCCTAGGTATGTACAAAATTCTGATTACGTGTTATCCCTTTATATATACGAGAAAACTAAAGGGTGAGAGAGGCTTGCTCACGGACGCATAGCTAGTAAGTAGTCATGCCTGGGTTTTAACTAAGGCTCTTCCATCCCAAAAGCTTCCCATCACTATGAGAAAGTAAGAACAAAATCCTTGAGAAACACCAAGATTTTGCTATTAGTGATAAAAGAGGAGCCAGAAGAAACCCAGGCAAGTTCAGTGTCAGGGTTGTCGAGGGGTCTTGTCCATGATGCCAGATGCGGTCACGAGAGGGGAGAATATGAAGCCTGGCCGAGGGCATGTGTTCTCTCCAAGAGCAACAGTCTGTTGAGAGCAAGAGCCAAAATCAACTCATGAAGCCTTAAATGAGTGAGTGTCAGGAATGAGCGATCGTCCATATAGATCTGTTTTGTATTTTTTCCATGTGACAGAGGAATATGCATGAGGCGTGACAGGAAGGGAAGGATATGGTAGGGCCGAGTTGTATACAGCTTGCTAATCACTCTCATATTCTAATGTCCTGTTATTACGTGTCTCTTTCCCAGTCCTGAGAGCCCTTGAAGATTCTAGAGAACATTAGAGAATCCTCAAAGAAAACATTAATATCAGGGTCATTTTAATACCTGTCTTATTTTATGTTTAACAAGGTGATTATATAAAATAAGGTACATAATGTTCCTCTCAGCCAAATCACTTTACATAATACATACGATAATATCATCCAGATTATATTTATCTTGTTAAGGATTTTAATTGGATTTTCTGCGTGATATGCCAGATGTGGTATTCTGGGTTGCTTTTAGCTTTGTGGTTTTCAGTGTACTCTGATGTTCATTCATCGTCTGATGGTCAGTAGGTCATGAAGTTTTTTCTAGCTTTTATTACAGTTTTTGTGGACCAGAAGATGCGAGAGACAACATATAATATTTACATAAAACTTTTCCTACATGAGGATTCTAGTAACTGTCAAAATAAGCATTTTAGCCTTTCAAATGGGTTGTTTGGTGTGAAAATGGAAGCAGTTGGCGATGATCATGCTTTGTGGAAAAGGCCAGTGTCATATTCCTGCCCCAGATTTCTTCAGTACGCTTTGATGTCTCCCTCTTTGTAACATGTCGCCAAGTCCTTGAATAGGCAGTGCCCCCCGTCATAGGAGAACCTATAATGTGTAAAGGCGGGAAGGGCACACGTATTTCCCACAGGCGCCCAATGTAGTCACCAGAATATTAAATTCCAGGCCCATGTAGCAGCGTATCAATGGTGCATCGCATTATTCTTGTCATCCTTGGGCTGACCTTCTGATCTGCACCCACCTGCCTTTGCCACAAGCATCCCCGCCCCCAGGCTCAGTGGTGGCCCGGATTCCGTGCTCAGACCCCACTTGCAGTCCAACAGCAGCCACATGTGGACGGTTTTGGCCATGAGACAGCCCAGTCCTCCACTGCTCTCGCTGAAAAAGCAACACACATCCTCGCCCTCCCCTGCGGGTTGGTCTCTGTCCTCCTTTCATGGAGAGGAGGCCCAAGTGAATAGTATGCAAGATTTTCCTTCTTCAAATGCAAGGAACCTTCCGGTCTTAGAGCATGCTTGTTATTTAATGGGAAAAAGAAAGCTCTTTAAAAATAAACCCAGCCTAAAATGCTTCCTGATTTAGCTATGGTGGTCCTGGGTTGCTAGGCAGCACCAGTTTTCATGTGAGAGAAAAATAAATGTCTTAAACAACAGCAACAACAATAAAACGCCAAAGCTTTTCAGAGCTTTGTATCTGCCTGAGTAGTGGCTGTTCAACATAGAAACGAATACAAGAATATTTGACAGATTTTCGGATGATGATTTTTTTTTTTCTTCCAGTTTTTACGAATGTTGGCCTCTTTGGCATAGCCATGAAAACTTTACTGTTATTCATTCATTCATTCATTCATTCATTCATTTATTTCTCAATAGGGCTTTGCATTTTTCTGGAGTATTTAAAAAGAAGCTTTGAAAGCATAGAAAACTTTGTCATACTTGTTGCATCTTTTGAGGAGTCGCAAAATAACAATGACATTGTCCTCCCAATTCTGCTCTTTTCATTCGCTTTGGCTCAGGGGGTGTTTGCTTCGCACCGTAATGGAGCTCTGTAGAGGCAGGTAGTATTTTCCCACTGGACCGGAGTGGTTTAATAAGAGGAAATTGGGGAGACATGGGTCTGTCACTCTGCCGTGTTGTAGTGTCCAGTCTAGACAAAGCACCAGGACTGTCTCAAGAAAATCGAAGAGCTGCAGTAAAGAAGGAGGAGTCGATTTATTCTTTGTTGCATGTGGAAACATACTCGGTACAAGTTAGAGAACTTGCCAGGAGGTCAGGTTTTCATTCAGTAGAAGGAAGGGCTTCATAATACTTTTAATAACGGGAATGTTCATGCTGGAGATGGGACTGAGGAGTTGGAGACCTCAGAAATTTTCTTCCAGAATCTCTGAGAATGCAAAGCTGCAGAGACAGAGCAGAGCTCGGTGCTTGAACTTGGCACTCAGTCAGGATTCGTAGAACTAAAAATGACGAGGAGGCACGGGATCCTTCTGTCCACACACCTCAATTCTGAGATGAAGTCGCTTCTAGGTTCTCACAGCTAGTAAATGGCCGTGCTGGGATGCAAACCGAGGGCTGTGCTGCCCCGAGGCCGAGCTGGTAAGCCCTGGCCTGGAGCGCTGGCCCCTTTCATTCTCCGTGGCTTTGAGTTGAAGGCCCTTGTCCTCATGGTCACTGTCTAATAGGCCGGACTACTATATTCTCATCCCCAGAAACAGCAGATCTGGAATATATGTAGATTGAACTAAAGCACTAATAAAAAGAATATTTGATGTCTTAAATGTATTTTCAGGCATCTAAAATTATACCAAAATAGTATAAGTGAGAAAATATACAAGCATGAAGTGTTACTTTAATTATATGAAGTGATTTTTTTATACTGTAAGCTAGAGTATTAAGAATAAGCTACATGCTTTAGTAAAAACTTTTTAAAATGATGAAAATTTAATATAGTATGTATACTGTTGAAGCCTGTACAGTGATAATTTGCATCATAGGATATGTACAGAGAAAAGTTTTTTCTCTCTCTTTTCCTGGAAAGATGTCCTGCTACTTTGCCAACAAATAGGTCTGGGAGCAGGGTATTTTTTTTTATTTTTATTTTTTATAGACTCCGGACCCACAGTCTCTGGGTTCCCCCTCATCTGTAGTGCCCCATGTCATTTAGTACAAACATGTCCTAGCAGACAGCGTGGCCCCTCCAAAAATTACTCATTGGGGAGATGGACCCTTCTGGCATGTTCGTAAGACTTGGTGACACTATCATCTCGATCTGCTGAACGACAAGATTAGTCTGGAATCTGGGCTGACTCAAGTTCTGTCCTCTAGAGCTTTGGAATGGGACTATGGAGAAACACAGCCAGTTGCTGTGAGCTTGTCCTCAGGCTTGGCGCTGAAGAAACACCCATGGTGGGTCAGGTTCAGGCGGAGGGGAGGGGAGGGCAGGCAGTGTGCAGGGAGGGATCTGGAAGGTCATCAGAAGAGAGACGTGCAGGGGAGAAATGGAGAGTTGTTGGTTGATTCGCGATGGCCTTGGTTGTTACTTGGGGACAGTCTTGAGTTCCCGCTCTTTCAACACCCTGCCGATTCCTTTTAATAGATCTGTTTTTACTTATGTCAACTTGGTAATGTTTTGGTTACAACCGAATCATCTTCAGACAGTGTGAGAAATTACAGATTGCAAAGTGCCTGTAATTTACTAAGTTTACAGCACAGAGTTTCTGCATTGACTGATTTCACTCAGTTTAGTTTATATTTCAGTGCATCTCCTGCGTGTCCTTGAGGCTGGCTGGCTGCTTCTTAGGCCCAGCCCTTATGAGAACAGATCAGTATGTCTGGTCAACATAGTTTTAGGTGAAACTGGTCCCTTAAGCCACCCAAACCTGAACCTGTGACTGTAGTCCCATGATTTGATTTTATGACCAGAATTTCTTTAACTTTCTTCTTAAGTTTACTCTTCTCAGACCAAGGTTTGCATAAGAAGTGACTTTTCTCTAAACTCTCACGTAATGTCTTTTTTCCTGGGCTACTTACTGTTTTCCCAGCTCTTGGTTCCTGGTCTGGTGCACCCATTTCGCCTCCCGTTGTATCCTGTCACGTCTCCCGGCAGGTGGCCCTACCGTCTGCCTCTCAGTCAGCGTTTTAAAGCCCACGCCTGCCTCTGAGATCCCTTTCTTCCATCCAGAGTAGTTGTTTTGAAGTTTTATTACATTAGGATCCACTTTGAACATCTAAGAAAAGCTTTGGTTCCTGTCCCCAGAAAATTGTATATACAGTGCGTCCTCAGTTAATGTCATCGATAGGTTCTGTGACTTTAAGCAAAACGATATAGAGTGTAACTGATTTGCCATTGGCTAATTGATATAAACAAGAGTTAAGTCCTCCGGCATCGCGTCAAGATGATGATGAAAAGGCATTGAACAAAATGATATTATTCGAGTACCTGCTGTGTACACTAAAGAATATACATACAGCTTCAGGAATTTCTGGGACTGCCAGGCCAGCAAGCCACAGCCGCGGAGAAACCGAGAGCCGCGGTATATAACCCCTGAGGAGTTAGAGTCCAGAACATTTCTTCAGGCTCAGCCTTTCTCATCTTTTGCTGTTGACTTACTTCCCATACTTTCCGCAGAACTTAGGGGAACAAGAAAGGATATCACTCATCTCAGATTCATGCTTTATTCCATTAGTGATGCTTAGTTGTTCCTGTTTGCCACCTGGGGGCCAGTCACCAAGGAAGCCTTTTCTCAAAATACTGGATTCCTCAGTTTGGCCATGGGAAGCATGATCCCACACCGAAACACATTCTGCTTGAATAATGAAAGATGGCCACTTTCCATTATTTTGAGATATGCTGGTATTCAGCCTACATGGGGAAAAGGGAGGAAACCCACTTGGGACAGGTTGCATCTCTGTTCAGGTCAGGTCTTCACACTGTAGCTTCATGAGCTCATTTCAATTCTCACGAATTTCTGTGAAATTAGAGCCATTCTGAAGCACCAGTGCTACATTTAGTCCACGATAACTGATCACTGACCATATGCTCAAATCTCAGTTCCTGCATCTTTAGAATGGCAAACATTAAACATTAACGTCTTATCTACCAGATGTTTTGAAACGAGTGTTAGGCAGAAAATGGTTAAACTAAGGGGAGACAGTCTTAGCTCACGCACACTGGAGCGCAGTTCTGTTTCTGCTAGACTTCCATTAATCCTTCAGCTTCCGTTGTAACGGAAAGAGTAACTCCTCGGAGAAGCAGGCTGCCTCAGAGTGTTCCGATGGACGTCTCCCCGTCTAGTCTAGTGCTTGCTGTCCTGGGTGTGTCCAGGGTCCTCAAGACCGCACTCATGTTTGGGGATTTGCCAGAGGGACTCATGGGACTCGCTCGGCATGCACCGACAGCGAGATTGATCACAGTGAAGCAGTGAGGACTGGCAGAGAAGACAGCACACATGGAGTCTGGAGGCCTCCTTATGCTCCCCGCACCCAGGAAGCGTCACATAGCGAACTCCCAGCACCAAAAGCTGTGACGTATGTGTGACGTTTCTGTTCGGGAAGCCCGTTAGGGACCGAGGGTCAGTTGGAAGCAGTCACATGCTTCGTGCCCTTTGCTCCGTGTGTACCAAAGTGCAGCAGACTCACAGGAGGAAAGCAGGTGTTCTGCTAACACCTGCACATGCGTGGTTTTGTGCAGTTTAGGCCCAGCCAGCCATCCTAACAGTTGAGCGAAGGTTTTATATTTGGAGAACTGTTTACCAAACAAGTTCCCAGGTGCCAACCAAGGGCCAACTCTGCAAACAACCCTTTCTGAGGAGAGCCTCTCTGGCCTGCTGTGTGTGTATTCTTCTCTGCACCTGGACATCTTTTAACCACCACCGTGAGGAGCTGGAGGGGCAGGTGTGAGCGTGATGTCCTCTGTCATTGAGACTCATGATTTGGAAGTGCCTGTCCCCTTCTACTGGTGAAGCGCATGCCATCAGTTCTGTTTAAAAGGGCAGGATTAACTAACTGAGGAGCGTGGGAATCGGCAAGAATGTGGTCGGAACAGGTAGAGTAAGTTACAGGCCATTACCAAGAATTTCATTACTTTTCATGCAGAAATTTGTAGAATCAGTTTCTCTTTTATTTTAACATCTTAGTGGTCATACTAGAATTATCCCTCCCTTGCCCCAATACACAGCGATTTAGGGGAATTTTGTGATTTTTAGTCTTGTGTGTGTCACAGATCTTCTCTTGACCAGGTAGCATGAAGTTTGTTCATATTTCTACAATATTTTGTGTTTCTTGTTACCACAGAGATACAGTAAGTCCTCACTTAATGTCGTCAATAAGTTCAATGGTTATAAGCATAACGGTGTAGCGAAACCCGTTTTACTGTAGGGTAAATGATATAAACAAGAGTTAAGTCCTTACGGCATCTCATCTATGTTATAATGAAATGATACTGAACAAAACATTTTTTGAGGATGTGCTATACAGGTATCTATAATTTTAGGGTAGGGTAAACCCTAATCACCTAAAGCTTCTTAAAGCACTGTACTTTGTCTGGAATCTGCTTCAAAATAATCTGGGAATATGAGCTGAAATGGGCCAGGGTTGGTGATTGATGCAGCCAGGTGGTGTGTGCATAGGAGCTCATTACAGTATCCTTTTTACTTATATGTATATTTATCTGGAGTTATTGATGATAAGTGTTAAGTGATCTGATATTTGGTGCTGACATCCTATCTTTTATGCAATTCTCAATTCATTTGAGAAACATTTGCTAAGCTGCTTCTTTATGCTTTGTATTATATGGCCAGGCACAAATGATTCAGGAAACAAAAAGAAGCAAATCTGCTTTTTTCGAAGTCCAGTGTTTAGTGAAAAAGACAACAGTACAGCTAACTGACACAGCAGAAATCCAGTCACATAGCCTGAAGACTATGTATTCGAGTTTTTGACCTACAAGAAGCCATTAGCTTCCTTTGTCTAAAGTCAGGTTAAGACCATCTCTACACTTTAAAGACGTAAATGTATTAGGCATCCCTTTGTGAATCAACTTAGTCGTTTCTTCAGCAGATATTATCTGTTCAATTCATAGCAGTGAGCTAGGCCCATGGGGATATAAGGATATTATTATAAACTGGAAGATTCCTTTTCCTGAGCATGCTAGTCTGCTGAAGGAGGAAGTTCCTCACTAAGGGCTTCCTGAGTGCCTGGTGTTCCAGACACTGGCCAGTTCTAGGAGAGAGGGTAGGTCCTGTTGGTTTGCCTGCAGTTTATCGATTTTTGCAAGAGACTGAAGCTTGGAGAGGTAAAATTAACTTACCCAAGGTCACACAGCTTGCTTTATTCATTTACAGCCTGGCTTGCTCCAACAAAGATTTTAGGCAGTTAAGCCACACAGTTAGAAAGTTTCTCGTGGTCTTTCTTCGTGTCCCAAGAAAAACAAGACTGTATTTTTTTTTTACGCTTAAATGATGCATAGGGTTTCAGTCAATATTACTATATGGATAGTTCCAAGTTTAAATTGCACAAAAGTGCTTATGTATGTCTCTGTTGGAATGTGTGGGAGTAAGAAAGGAAATCTCTGTATTTGATTTCATAAATTCATGAGCTTTGTATAGGCACTTGATACACATGCCAAGGCCTGGTTGTGTGCACAAGAAAGTTCTTATTAATCATTGCGCAGCTTATGTGTTGTTTGTCATCATTATTATTGTTAATTACCAAAAATATACATTGACTACGGACTATAGTTTGTGCCAAACCAAATCTCTAATGTGACAGGATTGATAGGTTTTGAGGAAGATTTATAATCCTTTGTAAATGATAATTCTATCTATGTTCATATAAAGAAATAGTGCACATCAGAAACTCACACAAAATCTGTATCATAATCACAAGTAATGTTATTCTCAGTTACTCCCTCCTGTTCTCTTTAATTTGTTGCTGAATCAACTTTGCTTTTTTTTTTTTTCTTTGTATATTGAAAATGGAATTTATTTATAGGTTCTGCCTTTTGGGGGGTATCCCCCCCCACCCCCGCCTCAAGCAGTAAGTAAAAGTGGAGACATTCTTTCTCCAGGGAAGGCTTCAAAGACTTGATTTCTCTAAAATGCCATTTCTATTTAGAGGCAAATGGTGGAAATGACCCCTAAGAGGATTAGTCATCATTTTCAAAATTTAATGAAGGAATTAGGTCATTTGTGCTTACTGTGCTAATAAGCTCAGAGGAAGCTGGACTTATTGATGGAGGATGCGCAGAAGTTCTTGGAGTGAGAATTGTTTCTCGTGTACCATCATTTTATTCCCGTGATTCCTGCAGGACTGTGTTTCCTATGATGCTCAGGGCCATAAATGCATCCATAGTTCAACTTTTTTGGAAGTCCCTGTGGCTTTATCCAAATTCCATAGAACCTAAAACTTTTTTACTTGACTTGGTTATTCAGATGAATCTGATTCTTCGTTGTTTCCTATTCTTGGCAGCATTCCTGTTCTTACTGTAGGTCCGTGATTTCTTAACTAGTTTTTATGTTTCATATTGCTTTGAGAATTTGAAAGATAACAGTTTCGCTTTCTAAAAAAAATTCAAATGCATATAGACAATTTACATATGATTTTAGGGCATGTTCTAATACCGAAGTCTGCAAGAGACCCCAGGAATCTCTGCTCTGATGAAATAAACTTAAGCAATATTGAAATAATAAAAATATGTGTTCCGTTTATATATATAGACAGTGAGAGAAGGAGTAAAGTTTTTCAAGTTACAGGTTTCCACATGTGATAGTATATTACTTTTTTACTTGTGTATTTACCAGTATTATCTATTGTCCATTTATTACCCAAAACAGATGATCTCAAACACATGCTTTTTAAGATGGCAAAAACAGATCTCAAAATCTTACAATATAAACCAAAAATAGGTTAAAAGAGAAACACGAAAACAGAAACAAAAGCTTGACATCGGTCAATGTAGGAAAAGGCTAGCGATCAGCAAATGAGGTTTCTAAAAATTAACAGGGGCCAGTTTTGTTTTACTTCTGATCGTGACCTTGCAGATGCGATACGGGCTGGATGCACGTGCGGCCTCCCTTAGGGGGGAGGTGGAGGGGATGGTTTGGGCAGCTGTGGGTAACGACCTGGCGTTTCCACAAAGGTGGAAGCTCCACCTGAGCACCCTGCTCTCCTGACAGAGAAAAGAGCATAGCGAAAGCGTGGCCTCTCAGGGACTTTGTCTCAGACACCCAAGAGCCAGTGATCTCAGCAAGAGGTAGTGAGAAAGAAAGCTTCAAACCCAAAACTCAGTTTAAAAAGAGCTCCTTCCAGACAGGAAGGTGGAGAAAATGAACCCTTAGAGTCGAGAAAGTATGCCATTTCCCATCTGATAACCTCTAGCTTGAGCATCTAGAAGTCACCGTCTCTTCCCTGGCCCATCTTCTGCCTGGTGAGGAATAGGAGGTGGGAAGTGGTTGAGAACTGGTGGCCTGGGACAGAGACTCCTGGGAGGGACTGAAGGCTGGCATTGTGTACAGCCCAGGCAGGGGGAGTAAGCACAGACACAGACATAGGATTTTGGCAAAAGCACACAGATGCAGTCAGAGACCAGTCTGCATTCAGCCCTGACTACCTCCTTGTTCTCTTCATTCCCATTGGTTATGAACCAAATCGTGTCCCCTCAAAATTCATATGTTGAAGCTCTAGTCCTCTATGCAATTCTGTTTGGAGATGGAGTCTTTAAGAAGGTAAATAAACGAGGTCATAAGGATGGGGGGCCCTAATCCAACAGGACCGCTGTACTTAAGAGAAAAAAGACAGCCAGCACATACACGCACAGAGGAAAGGCCATATGAGGCCCGGCGAGAAGCCTGCCATCTGCAAGCCTAGGAGAGAGGCCTCAGAAGAAACCACTTTCTGCTGGCATCTAGATCGCGAGCGTCCAGCCTCCAGGACCGTGAGAAAACAGATGTGTGTTGTTGAACCCACCCGGCCCACGGTCATCTGCCGCGGCAGCCCGAGCAGATGAGCACGCCATTCTCTCCAGCTGTGGAACAGTAGGCAGGGCGAACTGTACACAGAAGAACGGTGCACAGAAGAAAAGTGACATCCGGCACATGGGAAGAGATTCAGGGAGTTGTCTCGTAGCGGCGTGAATAGGAAGTGTCAACAAAGCTGCCCGTTTGAGACATTAGTGTATTTGAAATCCGCCCAGAAGATCCAGTGTGTGATCCATGTGAATATATCGCCGCAGGAGGGAGAAACGTAAGCTGTAGATCGAAGAATCTATTTCAGAAGAAAAACTGATTTGAGGAAGAGAAGAAACGAACTTCTTAAAATTCATCTCTATAGATCTAAATATTCAGGAAAATGGGAGTTCAAAAATAAAGAGATTAAAGAGGATTTTTAAAAGGTGCTTGCCGAGCTAAGAAAACGGACATCTAAAGTAACATTTCGAAACAAATGAACAAATTAAAAGTGGAAATGAATAGAATCAATAGTTAAAAAAACAAGTCACCATTATTGATGAAACACATGAAAGAGAAAAATAAAACAGTAACGTGGAATGCAAAGATGCCCATCAAAGGACATTGTTGTCACGGGAATACCAAACCAAATACGTAGAACAAATAATTTTAATGATAAAACTGAAGATAACTTTTTTCTGAATCAAAGTGAGGCCTTAATCTGATCAAAGCGATCACTGAATTTCAGGAAATGTCAATCCAGAAATTTAAGTCATTCAGAATTATCCATATAGAGACACACTGTTGTTCAGTTACTAGATTTTTGAGGAAAAATAAAAATTCCACTGGGAGATACATCTGTTTGCCTCATGTTTTCTTAACAGCCACTCAGAAGACTATAACAATGCTTATTGTTCTCAAGTATCTATTTTTGGTCACAAAGAAAAATTCTAAATTTTAAAAGACAGAAATAATAGAGACCACTTTTTCTGATCTATCATACTCTAACTGTAGAAATTAACAATGGTCATAATAATAGAAGCCAAAAAAAATAAATAAAGTCCCTGGTCATCTGGAAGTTTTAAAGCTTTTATGATTCATGGATCCAACTAGAAATAAAATTATAGCTATCTAGAAATATATGAAAACAAGCATATGAGAACTTAAAGGATAGGGAAAAATTATGTTCTTGGGGAAATTTCTAACCTTAAGTACCTGTATAAGCCAGAAGGAGTGAAATATGTTAAGCTTTTACCCACTACCTTCCCTCAAATTTGAAGAAAATATAAAAGATGACATTAATTAGCCTAAAATAGGTTTTCTTGGCAAGGCTAGTGAAGAAAAATGGGAGAGATGGCTCACGTATACAAATAGAAACAAACGCGGAAATAACCATAGATACACAGTGCACAGTGTTTTGAAAATCTGAATGAAATTAGGGAACTGATGGTAATGAAAGAAAGAGAAAATTTTGAAAGTGCTACCATCTGTCTATCCCCAGATATTTTCACAGGTGACCTCTTAAACTTGGAAGAAACAGTAAAATCTATTGGTATTTCAGCTGGTCCACAGCAGAGTAAAGGAGTTTGTTTTTTATGACGCCAGCAGGGCACTAATGCCAAAGTCCATCAGAGGTAAAGTTTTAGATCAATTTTACTTAAGAATTTTATGCAGAGATCTTAAATAATATATCAGCAAATAACAACAGTACTTTAACAGTATAATATTTCAATCCAAGTTGAGTTCATCCTTGAAATGTAATGGTGACTCAATATTAGGAAGTACATTAATATAATATACCATATTATAAAGTCAAAGGAGAAAACCTTCCAGCACATGCCTAAAAGCACTTGTCAAAATTTACATAATTCCTCATAAAATAATAAAACAGAATTTGTGGCTACTTCCTAAAAGTGATTTAACTCTTAAGTTAGACTCCTGTTTAGTTGTTGAAATGCTTAAAATGTTGAAATTGTGACTCAGCTCACTATTACTAATTCCTAGTATTACTCAACAAGAAAGGAGGGAAAAAAAATAAGAGGTGATATGGAAACGTGAAGGGGCAATTTTACATTATTTACAGATATGGTTGGTTGTTTACACAGATAGCCCAAGAGAACAGATTGAAGAATTACTCTAAAATGATTCATTGGGATAAAGGAATAAAAGTAATTACTAAAATCAATAGCTTCCACATGTACAACAAGAATCAGAAAATAACAGAGGGAGACTAAATGTCATCCAAAAAGATAAATTACTTGAGTGCAAGCCTAAATGCCCAGGTCTGAGCCTACCTAAATTGAGCAAGGTATAACATTCCACTGAGAGATGAGGGAAATCATTTTTCAAGCAGGAAATAAGTGGTCTTGTACATGTCTGGTAGGATTATGAGTTGGAACAGCCTTTTTGAGACTGTTCTGCAGTGTCCAGCAAAGCTTAAAATGTACCCCTGCTTTGAAGGCAATCTCTCTGCTACAGAATATTCTGCAGATAATCTCTCAAAGTTTTGCAACATTTGAGTGCATTTATTGCCATATGTATCGTTCAGTGCAAAAACTGGAAACAGCCCTCAGTGGTGGGGAAGGGAGTTAAATCATATGATGACCATAAGAAGAAACATTTGTTTGCCCATTAAAAAGAATGAGGTAGATTGGTAAATAGTGATACTGATTGTGGTGCTCACACCCTACAGGGACCCAGTGATCTGGGCCCTGTGACAGTGGGACCTGGGACTGTTGACTTGATTCTAACCAGTGGAATCAAAGGTGGTGGGATGTCTTCCCCATGATTGTTTTGTTGTATAAGACTCTTTTGGAACAGATGGGAGGGAGGGAGAGGTTCTTTGCTGGTCTGGAATTCGCATGTAGCCATGTTGTGAGTGGCCTGCAGAGAGGGTCATGTGGCTCCGAACTTCAGGCTGCCTCTAGACCATGGTTAGCAAAAAGTCAGAGCCCTCATTCCTGCAACTGCAGGGAAGTGGAATTCTGCAACCGTCCACACGAGCTTGGAAGCAGATCCATCCCTGATTGAATCCACCACAGTGATATATGATCACAGCCTTGTGAGCTGAGGATCCAAGCAGAGGGCGCATTAAGGTGTGCCTGGACTCCTGACACGTGGGAACCGAGATAATTGATAGTTCTCCCAGATATAACAAGAATCAGAAAACAGAATAATGAGTTTGTGGTAATTTGTTGCATAGCAGTAGTGAATGAATACTGATATTAAATGATTGCCAAGACCCTGGCATCCTATTTCACTCTGAATTAAATTAAAAAAAAAAAAAAAAAAAGAAACGACATGCCGCTTACTGATCCCATTCCCTTCCACACTGTCATGTGTTATACTTCAGTCACCCTGGCCTCCTTGATATTCTGGAACACAAAAGGCACATTTCCACCTCAGGGCCTTTGCGCTTATTTCTTTCCATTGTCTAGAACATTGAATGTTCCATAGTAGACATTTAGTTAATATTTGAATGCATAATTAAAATTTGAGGTATGGAACTATATTATGCTCCTTGTTTATTAAGATGCATAAATAGATATCATGCATATGTGCATAGACAACTTTTGAAATTCTCTTAGCATTCCAGATTTTTATCGAAGCAATCACAGAACACTATTGACAGTGTTTGCCTTGATAAGGAAGGACCTTGGTATTTTTCTAATATTCCATCTGTTTCAGTTTCATCAAGTGTTTTATGATGGGGAAACTATGGCTCATTTGTAGTTTTCTTCTTTGACTTAAAAAATAATAAGCTAACTACTTACATTTACATTACGAAATAAACAAATGCCCTAGTTCCCTATCAGAGTGTAGAGATACCTGTCAACTTGACTAATCTTTTGGGTAAAACTGGAAATGGCTGGGTAGATCAGGTTTCAGTTTGAAGAAACTTTTAACAGTGAGTCTGATTCTTTTTGACTTTGAGCTCCTCACATTCTTCCATGTCCTTCCTTTCTGATGAATGAAGCCCTTGTGTGGCCATCTTGTTCTTAGATGACAACAGTTTGTTTGTATGATCTATTTAGCACATTATGTTTATTGTGAAGTGCCTATATCTTGAAGTTACTTCAGGAATGGTTATTTTGCTTATATCCAAACTATCATCTGATTATACATCTAATGTCAGGTGAAGAAATGAAATCAATGTGTCTCTTCGTGGCAGATTACAGATGGCCACACGTACTTTCACACTCTGCCCATTGAGATATAGGAATCCGTGTGTCCTTCCCTTAAATCTTGGTGGACCCTGAGGTTGCTTTGATCATTAGACGATGGCAGAAGTGGCTCTTGACTATGACGTGAAGAGACTGATAGCTTCCACTTCCTTCCTCTTGGAACAGTCCTTCTGGAGGTGTCCGCTGTCAAGGAAGAAGTCCACCCACCCTGAGAACGCCAAGCTGTAAGGGGGCCCCGGCTTGGCATGTAGAGAGGCTGTGTAAGAGAGAGGACGAGATATGCCCAGCCAATCCTAGCCAGTTCCAGCCTTCCCATTCCAGACACGAGGCATATGGACCAATAGCTTGGCCATCTCAGGCTCCAGCAGACAAAACTGAGGAATCCAAGTAGCAACCAAAACTGGGGTTTTGGACTAGGGCTCTAGTCACAGCCCCTTCCAGCCGTGGAACAGACCGCAGCTGAGTCTGCTTATTTCTGCTGTACAATGCCCAGATTCCTGAGCCAGAAAATTACAAGCATAATAAAATGGTGGTGGTTCACTACCCCTAAGCTGTGGAGAGGTCCGTTACGCAGCAGTGAACAGAAGGAATGTCCCACTATTTCACTGAAAATGAATTTCGGGTTAGTGAGTTCTCTTTCACTGTTGACTTCCAGAGGAGTCGTTTTTTTTTTTTTTTTTTTTTTTTTTTTTTAAGGTGGAAAAGGGAATATTTTTAAAGACATGTGTTTAAAGACATGTTATCTGCATCTTTTCATACAAACTGAAGATGCAGTGCAGGATACGCAGGTGATCAGGGATATTCCTCTCATGTCTTTGCCAGCAGTTTTAGAGCTTAAGCCACCTGGGTGCGATTTCCACCTGCCCTGCGCGCTCTCATCCTCCCCAATACGCACACTTTATTTATCACTGGGACTCACTGACCTTTTTTGGAACAGACTCAGTGCGACTATCATGCCTGCATTTTGTCGTTGTTGTTGTTTGTGTACATAGTTTTGCATAATAGGATATAGGAAAATAAGGTTAAAGTGGCTGTAGGTTCTGTGGCTGTTAGAAAACGTCAAGGAGGCTAGTCACCGTGTTCTTTGACAAAAACGTGGACGGCTGGTAAGGTTAGTATTTTGGAAGCCAGATGAGGATGACTTTCTTTATAATGAATATGTTTACGAAACGGTAACAGTTTACAAAGCCTTTTTTGTATATTTGTTAATACCCGGCACTTCCCTCTTTCGGAAAGAGAAAACCGGTATAAAAGGAAGGGAAAGATGCGCGTGCTCCCTGTGTAGTCGGGGCGGCCCTCCGGCGTGGTCCCCGCACACCGAGGTTAGGACGCACAGGACCCACCCGGTGGCTGGCCTGGAGTAGGGGAAGGAGAGAGCCCAGAGGCCTCCGCAGGGCGCAGTGTGTGTTTCTCAGGGGTTGGGGGAAGGTTGCTGTGTCCTTCAGGAAAGGTCGACAGGTCAGCTTCACAGGTTTGCTTCTTTATTGGGAAGAGTGAGTCACTTGGCTCAAATAGCTTGGCGGGTGACACTGTCTTTTGGGATTGGGTGTATATGTTTTCACACCTAGATTCATGAGTTGACCCATTCAAGCCCTGCATGCAGTGTTTGAACCTCTTTTGGAATGCCCCTGGTCTGACCTTTTAAAACTTCGGTGACATGGAACTCACTATCTCCCAAATTAACTGCCCAACAGTGTGTAGCTTCACCAGTTCAGAAGGCGTTTGCCTTCATATTCAGCTGAAATATGCCTTCTTATAGTCTCAACCCGATGCCAGGTGAGTCCCTCTTCCACCTGATAGTGTGTTTTCAGGCACTGAGGGCTGGTACTGTGACCTGTTGCGATTTCTTTACAGGTCCTTCAGTTGTATGACTTTGTTTTGAATTTACCACCTTCCTGTTTATACCCTGATGTGATTTATAATAAAAAATACATATTTAGTCTTTGTACACAGTTCCCCGAGCCCTTATAATTCCCTTAGTGATAAGAGCAATGGGAATACTTTTGCTGTGTTCGGTCTGTTGTCCTCAGTCCATAAAGATGAAATTGGTATCTTGTTATCACGACAAGTTCGACATAACCGGGTTTATGCTGATGAGGTGACTTTTGGAAAGCACCAAAGGATGGAGGCTGGTTGCCAGGGGAACCAACCATGAATAGAAGAGTAGAAATTTCAGTCCCACCCCTTAATCTGTGGGGAGGAGAAAGAAGTTAGAAGCTGAATCATTCACTGATGGCCAATGGTTTAATCAATCATGCCTATGTAATTAAGTCTCCATGAACCCCAAAAGGATGGGGTTCAAATAGCTTCCAGGTTGGGGGAACCAGAAGGCTTCCAAGTGCCACCGTGCCAGTCCCCAGACTCTACAAGCCACAAAGAGAAGCTCCTTCATTCAAGACCTTCACCCTGTGTATCTTTTCATCTGGCTATTGATTCATATTATTTATTACCCTTTATACTAAACCTAGTATATCTAGTTAGTAAATGGGTTTCCTGTATCCTGTGAGCTGCTCTAGCAGATTAATTGAACCAAAGGAGGTGGTCGTGGAAACCTCTGATTTATAGCTAGTTCATGAAAAGCATATGTGACAATCTGGCTTTCTGACTGTCATCTGAAGTGGGGGCAGTCTTGTGGGGACTGAGCCCTTAACCTGTGGGATCTGACGCTTTCTCTATGTAGATAGCGTCAGAATTGTGTTCAGTTGTGGGGCACCCAGTTGGTGTTGGAGAGTTGCACGTTGGTGTGGGGAATCCCCCTTACGCGTCGAAATTGTAGACCAGGATCTTTACACTCATTGGCGACAATTCTTTTCTCTTTGATGCTCTTACTGCAAAACAGAATGCAGTGCTCTAGTGTGTCCATAGCACCTACCCTCATCCAGGTCTCCTCAGGTCTGTTAATCCTCTGTAAAATGTCGTCAGTTTACCAGTCATGATATGTCTTGGCCTCACTATCCTGTCGACTTTTTTCATGGCTGCTGTCAAAGCACGTACACCTCATACAAACAGAAAGTTCACATTTCACTTGTGCAACTTCTTTTTCAAAGCATAGGTACCGACTGCATCATACATCACCTTTGGAAATACTTGTGTCAAAGACGGTCCTAGGCGAAGTGGAATCAGTCGAAGGAAATCTCATTGACTACTTTTAAAACATAGTTTTGCTTTAGCTACTTTATTTTCATGAGAGGTTACATGTAAGAAACAGTTGGAGGTTGCATTATCTCTTTAAAAAGTAGACCATGCTTGGGGTCATACATACCTGGCAGAAGCTTCAGATGATTCCGATAAATATATACATGCCTTCAGGAGATGTTTTCTTCACTGTGATTAAAATTCACACGTTTCCTTTTGGAAAATTAAGAAGTCCGATGCTTATTTATTTTTTCTAGGGAAATGGTATTCCAGCCTACCCAAATGACTAGGGATCATCACTTATTTTCCAAAAGAAAAAAAATGGCATTCACCTTGAAAATTTCAGAGGATGACGAGTCAGTTCTAAATGTGTTTACTTATATTCAGTTTAAAGTTTCCTAGGTAACACTGAGGCAGAGTTCGGGTTTTTGTCATGGCTCGAGCTAGCCCTGGGTCCTTTCAGGTCCCCAGGCCTTTGAGGACTGTAAATGGTGGCCCTCTTGTGTTCTGGTCCTCTGTGCTGCTCTGGAACCAAGTGACTTCTGAGGGATGCCTGAGTCCTAGAAAGAAGAAGCATAAAAAAGGGAGAAGAAACAACCTTGGAAGAAGTTGTACACCCAAACTGGAGGATAAGGAGGAAGAGAAAAAAACAAAGGGATATTACCTATAGAGTATGCCTTGTAGTTGACATAGACTGTTAGTATTTCTTGAATGTTATTCTAGGCTTTTATTGCTGAAATGTAAACTTTTTGTTTGCATGTAAGCAAAGGACATACTGATTGAAAAAAATTCCAGCTTGACATCAGCTCTTTATTCAGTGAAGAATATTTGTAGACATGTGGGTTATGAAGGTCAGTGTTACAGCTGTGTTTGGGCAAGTGTTTTCTTCTGACTTTGTGAAGTATATGCCGCAGGTCCCAAATATGTGCAGGTGCAAACTGATAAAACTGCATCCGGAATGTTTTTAAAGATTTGCAAAACCAAAAACATTTTATAATTGAGGATATATATTCACACTATGGATGGATGTAAAGAGTGATGCAGCTTTGGCTTAATCAGGAAAGGTTAGCCTTATGTGGAGTGGGGAGAAAGTTATTTAGTGAGCATTTGAAAATTCCTTTAAAACCATTTGGTCCCCCGTATTTTATCTTCCTTCTCCTCCTCCTCCTCCTCTTCCTATTACCCTACTCCCCAGTGGTCTTTGTTAAACATCAGAAAACCCAGGGCAATGGGATTGCATCCACAGTTAATGCCACTGAAAATGCCTGTGGTTTGGGGTAGGCAGTTCTGGGGAAGATTCATTTTATAATGTCTGCTCGATAAAAGTTGTCATTTACTGAAATCTTGACATTAAAAACCTAAGTCAGTTATGTACTGCTCCATTTAGTGCATAGACTGCTACAGAAAACAATATGGTGTACTCCATTTGGGAAAGGAGGCTGAAAACGTTCCCTGAAATTAAAGCTAAAAGTTTAGAAGTAAAAAAAAAAAAAAAAAAACCAAAAAACAAACAAAAAAAAACTATGAATTTGATAAATTCCCAAAAGTATACTTTTTTTGCTTTTCTTTTTTCAGTTGTAAAATTGAAGTTGTTTTTCAAAAAGCTCATGGTAATCAGAGCCAGAGTCAGAGCTTTAACCTGCGGGATGGTTGGCTAGTGGACTGGGAATGTCTCCTCCCCCTTCTCACTCCCTCCTGCAGCATAATGGGAAGGGCGTCATGCCGGCAGGTGGCAGGAGGACCCCGAACAAGACCCTATCACGTGCCTCGGTGTCAGCCTACCAGGTCTTTGTGTTGCGGCTTGTGTCAGATAATGCACATGAAAGCACTCCGAGGAATCTCAGCTATTGAGCAAAATCTCTCCTAATGCGAAAGTACACACGTAAAGGATAAGCCTGTTGGAGAGAACCAGAGCCAGCAAGACGGGAAATAGCGGTTGGCATTGACGCTTTGGTCTGGGAGTAAAGCCTGAGTCTGCAACTAACTTGTGAAATGAATATGAGCAAGTCTTTAGCATAGGTGCCTTCGTTTGTTCAACTGTGAAATAAAGGGTTTGGCCCGAGTGATAACTAGGATACTTTTCAGCTCCGAGATTCTTACTGTTCATTAACTAGAACAAACATAAAGCTTTAGAATACTTCCAGCATCAAGCCTGAACCCAACCGGTATTTCACTGTCAGTCAGTCCCTATTAATTCTAGTTAAATTTGGTATAAAAGGCCCACATTTAGTCATGGGGTAGTGCTGATTCGAGGACAGGCAACTGGAAAGCTGTCGGGGCTCCCTACTATTCACACGGGAGCTGGACTCCACAGTCATGTTGTAGATGGAAGTTCAGGCCGTGGTAGAGCCAGCTCAGAGTCATGCACCCCGGGGTGATGGCTGTTTGTCCAACACTCTGAAGCTGAAAGTAATATCTGGCCATTTTATAGTTACATATTTTAGAAAGAAAATTGGAAATATTTTTTGTCCTTTCTGTGTTAAAGGTTTACTAGAGGGGAGTGTGCATTGATTTCCAACTGTCTCCTGGTTTTACCTGTTTATGCACAGATGCAGCTATGTGAGGTCTGGCATCTCCAAAAAGCATCTGATATGAATGGAACTTAATATGACTAGGTAATATTGGAGGCAAGCGAGCATGATGACTTAGATGTGGAATCAGGAAGTCTGGGTTCGAATCTTTGTAGGTCAAGCACTTGGCATAATGCAGGGCATATTGCCAGGACCCAGTTGTTGCAACTGTTACTACTCAAGATGATAGGAAAATACAAGCATCGTAGTAGTCTTCTTATCTGTGAACTCTTATGTAAGACACCTATTTAAAAACGAATTACCTTTAACCATATTATTAATTCAGCTGCGTGAAATGCTGCAGGTTTGAGTTGGGTACTGAAGCACAGTTTCCAGAAGCCATCCTTATTTTCCGTCACCTGCAAAGTATTTCTGGCAGAAGTGGCCCCGTCATCTCCATATGCCGCCCCTGGCAGCAGAGCATGAAGGACGTGGGGAGGGTTTTCTGTGTGCGGCTCAGTCTCATGGGCATTAACATCGAGTTTGTTGAGTCTGAGGCATCTGTGGCTCTGAACAGTAGTGCCAGACTTCTGTTTGTGCTAGCACTCTGAGCAGACCTGCATAAGCGCCTCCTTACCTGACGCGCCTACGTGTGGAGTTTTGTTTTTTGTCATTGGGTTGTCTGGTTTGAGTTTTTCTTATGTTGTAAATATGTAGGTGCAGTGAAGAAATTTTCTACACTGAAAGAAAAAAAAATAATAAGTTTTGAGTAGACTTGATCTCTTGATTCTTAGTATTGCTTAAGATGGGCGCATCCTGCCTAGAACAAAGGTAACATGAGACGTGGTGCTCGGGAAGTTCAGGGAGTCGAAGGTTTTGGAAAGAGATCTGAGCGGTGGAGGCATTTGCATCTACAAAGCGGGTCTAGCATTGGAAAATCAGTGTTATAGTTAAGGGCGACATGCTTCTCCTCTGTATAGAACAAGATAAGCTATCTTTTAACTTCTAAAATGAGATTGCCAAAAAACAGGCCACAGTTTTAAAGCAAATAGTTTACTGTTTCCTCTTCTAGATTTAAAAAGAATATTCTTTTAAATCATTTCTGGGGTTTCAGAGAGAACCACGAGAGCATAGCTTTGAAGCATGGATAGGAAAAAGAGCTTAGGACAGAGGCTGGTGCAGCCAAAGGCAGATGCTTGAAACACCTAGGCAGAACAGTGATGGTGAGTGAATGGATCTTCTCCAGTTTTACGCTTTCTAAATGGATGTGGAACAGTCGTAGTTGGTGATTTTCCCTAAGAATAAGATTCTGTTTCTTTTATGAACTGGCATCAGGGAATTTGGATTCAGAGTTGAGAATTCCGATACCAACTCTGCCATTTTCAGACTGGGCTAATTATTTAATCGCCCAGTTTTTCTCATTTTAAAATGTGGGGAACGATACTTACCACAAAGGTCGTTGAGAATATTCAAGTGCTTCAGCGCAAGCCTACTACCTAGTAGGTGTTATTAAATTTTAAATATCTTCAATAAAATAGGAAGTATTTTAAAACTAAAATTTCAGTGTCGAGGTGCAGAAATAAGTATACAAAACTACTGTGTGATTCGAGGCGACTTGAGAATTTTGCAAAGGTGCCCTCTGTCGCTTCTCTTTAGCCCATTGCTTGATGAACTTTTTCCACAAACCCTTTAGTAACAACCTTAATACTGAATTTGAGGAATATGCAAGACTCGGGAAATTAGTACCGTCTCAAAAATGGTGATTGAATAGAGTCATGAGGGTCTGCATCCATTTCATTATTTACTGGAGGTGACCATATCACAGATAGCAGTGGCTCCCATTTATTTCTGGTCAGTGTGTGCCAAGGCTGTATTAAACACTTTATCAGCATTATCTCATTTAATCCCTGAAATAATGCGGTATGTAGATACTATGGCTCTCATTATACAGCTGAAAAAACAAGGCACACACGAAGAGTATGTCTAAGCTTCCATAGCTGGCAAGACTGGAAAGCCACACTGGTGCCTCCTCACGTCGGCATCCCTGCTTCTGCGTCACCTAGTCTGGATGACGGGTTCGCGCTGGGAAATGCCAACACACCAGAGAGTTTGCTGAGGAAGTGGTTGATCTTTAGAATCTTCGAAACACTTTATACCTAATTAAGACTTAGAAGGGTCCAAGCGATTGGTTGCATATCCAGTGCCTGTTTCGCTGAAATAATTTTTCTGGTGTTTTGACTGGGATTTTGATCCGTCTAAGGCACGCATAGGATGCTGTGGAATGACTGTCTAAATGAGTGTTTTTCAGCCTTGGCGACGCAAAATTTGGTTTCAAAATGCAAACCAAAGAAAACCACCACCACCCTCAAAACCCAGTACCAAACCCTAGATATTGTTTTTTACCCCAGTTTTGAGATATAAGTAACATGCAACATTATATTAGTTTGGGGTGCACAACACAATTATTTGATAAATGTGTGTATATAGACATATCTATGTATACAGAAATGATCACCACAGTGAGTTTAGTTAACAGTTATCACTTCACATTTTTTTGTGTGTGTGATGAGTACTTCTAAGATCTATTCTCTTAGCAACTTTTAAACATAAAATATAGTACTGTGAACTATAGTCACCATGCTGTAACTTCTTCATCTTAGAACTGGAAGAAATGTGTGCCTTCGGACCACCTTCACCCACTTCTCCCTTCCTGCCTCCCCCTGCCTCCGACGACCACCATTCTGTTCTGTTTTTATGGGTTTGCTTTTATGAGTTTGACCTCACGTGTCCCTTTGAGATCATAGAGGTCTGTCTTTCTCTGACTTATTTCACTTAGCATAGTGCTCTCAGGGTTCCTCCATGTCGTGGCATGCGGCGGGGTTTGTAAGTCTTCTGGAGACTCTGGAGGCCTAGCCCTGGGGTAGCAGAGTCCCAGGGATCCTGTTTTGCTTGGTAATCTGCCTGGAAGTTGGGACCACCTTGCGCCTCACTCCCCTGCCGCCCCGTCACCCTGAGGCGTGGTGACAGTGGAGGAGGAGGAGCAGTGGTCAGCACTGGACCATTGGAGTCCGCGTGATCTTCCAGGAAGGTCCGCTCGGAAGGTGCCGCTTCGTGGGGTTTAACTTGCCCATTGCTTATGTCGGCTTCCGGTGCGTTGGCTCTGTGTATTTTTGGTTTCCTATTCCAGTAACATTCCAGAGACATTTGCCGTGTTTGTACAGATGGAACATAAGTCAAGGAGCATTTCCAAATGTTGGTCACACGTAGGTGCTGTTTCATTTAGATGGAATTAAGAGTTTTCCCATCTTCTCTTCTCTCCATCATTGTGACCCCTGTCCTGTTCTCACCACTCCACACCCTTTCATGTGATCAGTGACAGGCGGCGACAAATCCAGCTGTGGACAGTGGTCTAGATGACAGAGGATATTTTTAAGGCAGATAAGTAGTTTGCTATTTCAGAATACCCTGTTGGAACACAGATTCTGTGAGAAGATGGTGTTAGCAGGTTACCTGTTGCAGCACTAAATTAAATTTTCACTAGCAAATATTTGTCCGCAGTAATTTAAATCATTTTAAAAGTTCGTTTACACATGAGGGGGCAGTATGGTACTATAAAGCAAATGCTCTGGTGAAATGTTTATTTTTATTGCACTATAATAGTTTTTAGGTGAGAACTTTTAGAAATCTGTGATTATAACTCTGATATGGTAGTCTCTGTTAAACATGATACACGCATACGATACCCTCACCTGCAGGTCCCATGCCTGTTTTAATTCAAATGCACAAATACAATCATTTTCTTGGAACAATGGAGCGTTCATGTGCTGCCTTTAATTGTGTTATATTTATGAATTTTTTTGTTTGTTTAAGACAAGTCGCCTTTTTTCCTATGTCTTGCTTCCACCTAAGGAACATCAGCTCTTTGGAGATGCCTGTGTCTGTTGGGTTGATGTCTCTAAATATTTTATTTCATGACTTCATTGAAGGCTGACGGGCCTCCAGTGTTCTAACGGGACAAGAAGCCTCTGACCTTAGGTCTTGGCAGCCATGGGTGGTCTATTATAAATCACCTCTGGATGATATACTTCCCTTTATGGCACACATTGCTTTTCCAAACAAAACAAAAAAAAAAAAAAAACGCTAAGCAAAGAATCAGCACATTTTAATGTTGTTTTGCTAATGCATGAATGACACTGTAGATAATCAAGGTGCTAACATTCTGGATTTCTTAATGGAAGGGGGATTATTAAGAGAAGTTGGAGGGTATTAAGTAAATTGATAAAATTTACAAAACATTTTATGAAGAATGTACGTGGGAATCTGTAAGGTAATTTCATAAGCACAAGCTATTTTTAAACATGTAAAAAATATTTGCAGTCATAAGTTTTTGTTTGTGTAGTATGAAAAAATCGAGACCAGCTTTTTGGCATAAATATAACCCAGTGTGAAATTTAACAGGATATTTGTTTTTAATATTTTATCCTGGCTACTTTTGTGGATGAAGAGCCGTGGTATTGTCTACATGTGGTAAAGATAACCATATTTGTTTAGTTTGGGAGTGAATTTATTTTGAAACAGAATGATTTGCTGTTGCTTTAATTTTAATAAGAAATTATTTTTAATGATATTTCACTTTGAACTTTTCTGTTAAAAATAAAAGATTCACGACCAGTACCCCAAATTTGAAGGAATGGATTTTTGGCTCCAGCCTATTTTGGATGAACTCCAAATCAGATGCTGTTCGATGTTGGTCTGTTGTTGGAATACTCAGGTTTTCTGTTCAGGGGAAACAAGTAATGTCCCTGTGCTTTGCTGGCAGATTTTTAGGACGCTGCCTGATGCCACATTCCCTGAGCCAGTCTCCATGTCAGCATCACCCCCACATGCTCCACCAAGGCAATCGAAGAGACAAGGCCAGAGGATCAAGAGACCTGTGGCTGTGTATAATCTTTGTCTTGAGCCGGAAGATGGTAAGATGTCTATTATATTTTTTTTTGACCAGCATGCTGAGAATATAGCATATCATATGTCCCCAGGGCAGGCCCTGGCTTTGTATTTTGATTTCTCTTCCCCTTACGATGATAATTTTTTGAGATTAACAGCTAGGATAAAGCTTTCTTGTCAGGGAAAGAATACAAGTTTTATTTGTGTTTGTCTTTGTTATGCATGGTTCCTTTTATTTTTTTAACAGCTTAAAATTCTTTTTTAGGAGACTTGTGTGGCCTCCTGTGAGGTTACATAACCCTGAGACAAATGCATGGGGAACAAAAATTAAAGCAGATCTTTTATGAGAGGAGCAGGCAGAAGCCGATGTTAAATGCGTCTAGATTAAAGACACTGTTCCCTGTTGCTCTGGGGTTTATGGCTTCTGTACCTTACTTGCCCTGTTTTTCTGACTTTCTCTCAAGGCAGGTATCTCATCATATGACAGGGGTGGCAAATTGACCCGCATTTGGGGACCAGTCTGAGCAGATTGAGCTTCAGTGAGACTCTGGCAAATAGAAGTCCTCATGTCCCAGCTAATTGCTGTCATGTGACCATGATGTTGCCTCATTTTTAAAGAGCGCCTGAAAATTTGCATTTTAAACACTGATCTCTGCAGCACAAGACAGTGAGCCATGTAAAGGCCACCAATTGCTGATTTGTAACCATGTGGTTATTAGTTTGGAGAATAAGATGGTCATGGTCTCAAAAACCTGCATTTTCAGTCTGCATGTCTAAAACTCTAACTCTTGTTGTGGGACTTTACCACTGCGGAGGACATTTTCTGAATTTGAAATTAGTCTTCATTTTTCGTCCTCTTCTCATCTTTGTTTTGTAGCTTTCGTTATTCTTTCGAGCTACTGAGGTTATGTTGGCTTGGAAGTATGGGATGGTTGTCAAAGGGAGGAAGGGAATGAATGAAGATAGAAGCAAATACAGTACCTTCCTCACAAGCAGCTGTATACTCAGATGTCCAGGGTAGTTAATATCCAAAGATCCAGGCCAGCAAGTGACAACTCTCTTTAACTCCACTGACTGGGAGGTGTCTGCGGAAGGACTCGGGATGCTTCCTGTGACAACACTGGCGGCTAAGGCATTCTGGTGTTCTTTTAAATCGTTTAAGACACATGCAGCAAATGGTAGTTTTGCAGTCACATCCTTGTTTTCCAGAGGAGAGGCATGAATCATGAAAATCAGCTTAGAATTTCAGAGTTGCATTTCTGAATTGAGTTTCAGCCTCTGATCCCAGCTAACCTTTTTATTCCTTTTTCACTTTCACTGTCTCTCAGTAGAGCTGCTAATAAGGAGTCAAACTGACTAGCTTGAATTGCACCTTTCTTTACATCGCACTTGTCCTCAGGTGGAAGTGTTAATAAAGAGTGAAAGAGGGAAATTTGGCAAGTCGGAGGGGAAAAAAAATCAAGAAGACATAGAATAATACCTACATTGGCTCAAAACTGAACTGACTGTATTTCATAAAGGAAATGACCAAAGAGGATCCTTTTGTCTTAGAATTAGGTCTACTTTTTTGGTATTTTTAGGAATTGAATCATAATATCCAGTCACATGTACACAGCATATTAATCTTTTGATCATTTGGTTGCTAAGTGATTATAAGTGGGCTAGAAGCTGCTGAAGTGGTATTCGGCATATCTTTTATGGGAAACTTACGATGGTATGCAATTGTAGCTTTCCTAATTTTTAGGCCATATAATAATTCTTAAAAATTATTTGAGCATAAGGGAATAAAAGATTGTCAGATAGTTGACTTCCCTAGTTAGTCTTTGTTAATCATTTATATGATGTTTCATTCTCTGTTTTGTATTTTATAACTTTAATCCTTGATTGCAACCTTGGATTTTTTTTTTTTTTTTCCTTTTTCTTTTTCATGGGTCAGGGAGAAGTTGCCAGAAAAGCCCATGATTTTGTCCACGGAGTGATTTTCTTTCTTCTTCTTCTTCTTCTTCTTTTTTTTTTTCCTTAGAGGCCATAAGATAAATTTAAATCTATTATGTATCCCTCACAGCCCTCCATTATTTGTAGTAAGCTTTAGTGAAACTTAAGTGTGTGAAGAAGAATTATTTCAGAGAGAACAAAATAGGGGTATAAATTACATACTCTAAGAAAGGGTGGGGGACTAAATGCAGAAAGGTGGTGTATATGCTTTTGAAAGAAAGCCTAAAGGGCAAGAGTACTAAAAAAATATGTTATTGAATATCACTTAACATATTGAAAACTCTACCCATTTTTAAAATAGTTCATTCTTATCACTAGGACTTAATTTTTTTTTTTTTCTGTAGCCCGAGTCATTTAATTGTCAACTCTACTTGAAAATTTCAAAAAAGTTAATCTTTCATTGTATTTTTTTCTTATTGATAGTAGAGCCGCTTCCCATGTCTTATCTAGTTTTGTTTAAGGTATGCATGCATTTTAGCCAACTTTGGTTGATTATTTTTCAGATGTTTTAGTTTATATGAGTCTGATAGAAAATTTAAATGCAAATATGTTCCCCTGCCTGCCCTCGCTCCCTGATTTACTCACTTTCGTATAAGTTAAATTCGACTTAATGAAAGCAGGACTAACTAATAATGTTTATTTGGAAGCTAGGTAGAGTATCTGCGAAGATTCAGGGCACGAGAATGGATGACTGAAGATTCCGACCCTATGATAATTTGGTCACAGATTTGATATTTATCTGAGTGAAGTGGTTTGTGGTATGTTATTTCATCTTCTTCCCTGAGTGGGGTATGAAACTGATGCAGCAAACAGCCAACCCTGCAAAACACTCAGTTGGTTTAAGTTTAATGTCAGGCAGATCAAAAAGTCATCATTAGCAAAGACTCAGCAAGCCTGAAGCATGAGCCTGGAAGCAGAGAATCCCAGCTGGCATGAAACAGGGGAGAAACTCATCCGTTAGACCTGTGATTTTTTTATTACGTTTATATAACACCACCACACCGTCAACTGAGATGACTAGTTTGATTAAAGACATTTAGTATCTTTACTTTGATAAAGACTTTAATTGGCTTTATCACATTTAGCCATACTGCATACCATGTGCTCATTCTTTTTCTTTGTAGTATATGATTTAATGATATTAAACTTATCATTTACAAAAGACTTAAAAATTCTAGTTCCTTGCTTAAGGATATTTGTTGATGAGTATTATGAACTGAAATGGATATGGTATCCAGCTAGATTTCTTTAAATAAAGCAGCTGTTAAATCTTTACTGAAATTCTTGTATTTTATTATTTTGTAGAAGCCATATCCATTTTCATGTAGCATTTAATAATCTCACAAACTTTAAAGCTGAGCAGATTTGGCCAAGTCAGGTGTTGTGAAGTAGCAAAATATTAGGATAGACTGCTAAGTGCTAAAAAGAACAGGAAAAGTAAGAGGTTTGCATTCATTTCATTCTCAAGTTATCTTTGCGTTTTAATTTCTGTAGAATTCATAGTAAACTCTAAAAAAGTTGAGTGCATGTTGTATCTTTGTTTCTTTCTCCTTCCCACTCCCAAATTTATGACCTTCCCACTTCATGAAAGGAAAGAGTTTTGTGTTGTGATTCCTCCAAATGCAAGGTAAGGTCATGGGGCGATGCGAGTATGTTCTTTGTCAGTTTTCACTGAAGGCAGAGGAAAAATTTTTAAAGAAGGTTTGGGGAGAGAGAGAATATTATCATCTAAATTTTGACTAAGCTCTCTCTCTCTCTCTCTTTTTTTTTTTATGCAAGCTCTAATTTTAAACAGAATTAGTCACAAGACTAGTTTTTATTTGTATCTTCTTGGGTGATTAGGTATTCCTTGCCTATCTTTCTTTGTACGTAATAGAGCAGTTTATTTAGGCAACTTAAAAAATATGATTTATAGCAAGTGGAAAACAAAATCATCTTGTAAGCCAACTGGCAGGAGTTAATATTACTTTAGAGTGGGTCTTCCTTATTTATCGTTGGGCTGGCAGTTTCACACTTGGATCTCAGATGTGCTAACGGCAGCATTTTGATGAACGTGTTTGTAGTTCCACGTCGTTGGTAGCTGGCATGACGAGGATGCAGAGCCTTATGAGCAAAGACGTGAAAATATCACTGTTGAAGGGGAGATAGATAAGCCAGGAAATGTGATCGTTTTCCTTCTGCCCTAAGGAAGAGCATATCCCGATATGGCTCGGCTTCTGAAACCAGAGTGGGACAGGTCTGCCTGTAGGAATCAGAAAGGCCATGGTAAACGACTGGTTAAGTGATGTGGGCTTAAGCTGATGTTGGCTTGAAGCAGCACGAGGAATGGGGAACAAAAGGGATATCTGGGAGAGAGGTGACGGCAAGTCACTGGGGCTTCTTAACTGACTGATTGTGAAGGTCGAAGGCAAGTCATCAAAACAGATATAATCAGCCACATTTTAGACTCATAGGTGAATCTGTACTTGTGGTTATGTCTTAGTTTTTGCCCTGAGGGTTTTTTTTTTTTTAATATTTAGACCATCTTTTTATCGAAAGAAAGGAAATGTCTGATTTCATTAATATCCTCAATGCAAGCAGGTTTAGAAAAATATATGAAATGTATAAAATATATTGGTAGAAATAGCATATATGTAAAGTCAGTGGACAGAGAAATATTAAATAATTACTAAAATGGTATGTCCTCATAGAGGAAGAGAAGTCTCGTGACCGTGAGCAACGTAAAGCTCGTTTTTTCCGTCCTTTCCCTCACAGACATATGCCCTCGTTGATGCATAGGCTTATCATAAAGGATGGGAGGGAGCCACTACACTAAAAGGCTCATTTCAGTGGGAGTCAGGGAAGAATAGCCAGAGTCATGGCGCCCCTGCACGCTCTAACCTCCATTTCCAAGAGGGCAGCCTTAGAAATCACCTTCATGAAAACGTGCTTTTGTAAGTGAATTAGAACTGCCCTGTTTTTCCCAAAATGTTTGTCAGGACACTTACGTGTGAGAAGAACCACTGTGAAACTATTGTTGGCATGGTTTTTAGTGACAATTAATGTTTCCTTATAGACAATATCTCATTAGCTTGACACAGAATCATAATCAACTCAAGGAACCAGGCGTGAGCAAGTCTTTGTCTTAAGCTTAATAATCTCTCAATTCTTATCTCCTTCCCCCCCCCCCCCCGTCATGGCACTTTATGAGTGGAGTCTGGATCAAAACTTCCTGCGTGCCATTCTTCAGAGCAATGTTATGATTCCTTGACACGGAATGACTGTGTTGCGAAGTGAAACCTAAGACCAGGTGTGAATTGGTGGCAGTACATGTAGACAGATTATTTCTTAACTCACTTGTACAGTGTTGAGATCAATGGGTCGAGGAGAGCGGCCAGAAATGTCAGGGCTGGAATTGAGCTGTGGTGTGCCCATACTTCATGCAGGCTACCTCCCCGGCCCTGTCGTTTTCCCCAGAAGCCTCGCCGAACCTCAGCCCCCACAATGGTAGTGACAAAGCACCAGGCAACTTTTTATGTGACTTCCTGTATAATCTTAACTCTGCTTCTGTGTGGGATGAACATTTCCCCCTTTCTCTAGAGGGGGCAGAAAATCCTTTTAAAAATACGTGGCTGCTTCTGTGGTGAAAATAAGTTCATGGCAGGTAACTAGAATTTATAGAAGAGAGAAAAAAAAATCTTTAAAGCTTGTCTCCCTGTGGTGTGGGTTTTTTCTTCACTTCTAATAGCTTTTATTTTAATTTCTAGTTCTGAATTCAAGCAGCTGTCACTCTCTTTTTAGCCCTCTTTGAAACTCTTACAGCGTAGGAGGTAGCTGGGCTGTCTAAGAAACATCTTTTCAAACCAACCAAAGTATTGTTTATCCTGAATGAAATAGAATTTTTAAGGCTGTCAAGAGTGACTGATTTGAAACAGTTTCTTTGGTAGCCGGGAAGATGAGAAGAAGCATGGAGGGGAGGGTCTTTCCGTTGGCCAAGTGACTTCTGTCACCCAGGAAACTCTTACGGACTATGATAAAAATGACCGTGGAATAAGGGTGCATTTGACGATTAATATAACAAAACAAACCCGCGGCCAGTTATTTTTACTTGCTGAATCCTTGCCAGCTATAGAGGAAAAGGAAAAGATGTGAAACCGAGTCACTATGGAGGATGCTCCTGTAACTACTTATCTCTAGTGGCCTTTGATGAGCTCCGGGCAGCAGCTTGGCAGCTTGGTGCTCTCTGATGCTCATTCTGCTTTCCGGGGCATTCCCATGTGCCTTCAGAGCCCATTTAGGAGTCCAGTGTCACCTTTGAATGAAAAAAAAAAAAACCAACAAAATCTTTCATCCAATTAAAATTAATTCTTGGGCTGACATTTTGCATGCAGTAATATTCTTTAAAATCAGCAGCATGATTTTTTGAGCTCAAAATGTGATTGTGGTCATGATTGTATTTTTTTCTTTTGGTCAGAATAGAAATAGTGATTATTTAAGTCTCTACTGATTATTTTAGTTATTTTGAAGATATACTCTTTTTCTTAAAAATTTTAATACTAAATGCAAAAATAGGTTGCAAAATTTGGAGAGTAATAATAGTGAACAGTTAAGTAAACCATATTGTAGGCCAGGTCCTTTTTTACCAATATTTATTAAAGTTAGGTAATCCTCATAACAATCCTCTAGGTATATTATTATCCCGTTTTATAGCTCAGGGAACGGGGTACAGAGAAGGCCCATAACTCACCCATCTCACAGCTGGTTAGCGACAAAGCCAGGATTGAACCAGGCACATTGATGGCAGAGTCTGGGTTTCTAACCACCCTGCTAAATTGCTAAATACAGATGCCACAGTGAAGTCGGATATAGTCTGTGTATTTCAAACAATCTGTTGTTTTTTATTTTATTTTATTTTTTCCAGAAAGATTCTTAGATTTTTCCATTTTAAAAAGTGCCTAGTTTTGTTGTAAGGGAATCAGAATAATGGTCTTGATGAAGGAAAAGAAAGAGCTAGAGATGAGTATGGTTTTAAACCTGGGACTCAATGCACTGTGATAAAAACAGCCTCCAGGAGAAAAAAAAAAAAGGTGCTCACATTTATGGAAAGCTGAGATGGAAACAATCATTTTAATTTCAGTGATACAGTTATTTTATCATGATTTTTGCAACCATTTGATTTTAGGTTGTTACCTGGTGCTTTAGGTTAGTTGTTACCTGATGCTTTAACGAGAACACACATCAGGAATTTGATAATGCCTGAATATGCTGCATTTTGCTGTTTCTTTTTTTTTTTCTTCTCTCCTCCTTTTTTAATTTTATTTAAAACATTAAAAAAAAATAGAAAATACATTCCAGGATTTAAAACACCAAAAAGTAGTGAAGTCCCCATCATTCCATCAGCTCAGTTCCTGCAACCTAATGCACCTGAAAAGCAGACCTCTAATATTAATGGACTGGGCCCTAGAAAAGTGCCATCTTTTAGTTCCAACGTTATCAAATACTGGCAGTTTTTTTTTTTCATTTTGTAAATCAAAAATCGTAAAGTATCCAGAATTTCATACAGTTAAATCTTCTTAGAGTCGAGATCCAGATTGGATTGATAACCAGCTTTTTAGTGGGGCTGTACTGTGCAAAACTGCTCTTCGTTCAAGTCATAAATGATGAAATAGCAGCCGTTCGAGTGGGTCCACCTGTAGTTTTGTATTTATCCTTCCACAGTTCTGTATGTGCATATCGACAAATGTGAATGGAAATCTTTCTCCCCATGTGCACCCAAAAGCTAGCTGTGCACCTTACTTTAAAACTTTTAGAGTATGCCTCGCATGGCTGTCCATGTATAGTGCTCCATGTGTTCTGTGGTGGGCATGGCCCTCCTGAAGGGGCCTTGTGTTCCACGGCCAAACACAGGAACCTAGTGTAAGTCCCTTCTTCTAGCCTTCCAGTGACAAAAATGGTTTCCCTAGGACTATACACAGGGTATGCTGTTGAATGAATAAAGCAAGTTATAACACAGTATTTTCGGACGAACCTCGGTTCTAAAGGAAAAATTATGTAAATAGATGTATAAACATAAAAATAATTTTGGGAGGAATATTAATCATTTATGACAATGATTACCCTTAAGGAGTGAGAGTATGATGATTTTCTTTTTCCTGCTTACCTGTCTTTCTTTCTTTTTCCTGTAAAATGTTCCTTGGTTTACACACATATACAGATATACACAAACACACAAGATACATACATACATAAGTATTTAAGTTACAAAATTTCGGCTACATGCTGATGCGAGCTGTGCTTGGTACTTGGTGTGTGGAGTACAAGTTTAAGACTTCGAAGTAGAAAGAAGGGTTTGGAGTCCCTCTAGTATGAGCTGACCTGGAGCGACTTCATTGACACCACAGAGATCAGGTAGCTCCTGCTGCTTAGTGGTTTCCTGTTAGATCTTATGCATCTTTCACCTTCTACCAAAGCCGCTTTCTCTGAGTCCTATGGTCCTAGAATTTTGGGGGCCGCTATCACTGGAAATACTTAGCAGCAAAAGTTTTATTGAATGGTAAAACTATTTGTGGTTATGTTTAGATTTCAAACAGAATGGATTTAGATCTCTGTCCTCTTCCTGATGACTTACATAGTCTTGGCATATTCTCCTTTAAGTCTCATGAGTTTGGGGCAATAAAGTTTCACGTTGTTTTTTTCCCAAGAACGAATGAGCTAATGTCTGTAAACCACCCAATGTGTAGTATTCACTCCAAAATTTTAGCTTATATTTTCGTGAGGGCCTAGTGTATGAAGTAGAAGGCTTGAAATGTACTTTCGTAGAAAATAAAACTTAACGTTTTATTTGTGGTTATTTCTGTCCAGAGGAATACCTGGGCTTATTGGTTGCTGGCATCTTAATCTGGCATTTGATAATAATTAACATTCTAGATGTGAGAAGAAGAGTCGGGGAGGAGGACAGGTAAATGGCTAGGAGTCCAACAGCCCTCCCCATCTCAGCTGGGCTGGAGTTTGTGTTCTGAGCTCCGTGCTTATCTAAATTTTCTGAGCTGTCAACGTGTCAGCCTTTCTCAGAATTTTATGGAAGATAGTATCTGATTACTTTTTGGTTTCCACGCATAGAAGTACATGGTGGTTATATTTTTTGTTTGTTTATGTGGGCAGAAATCTCAGTCTGTAAATAATGCCTCGGGACTGTGATTATGATAGAATAATGCTCTGCTTTATAGAGTAAAGCAATTTGCTTTGACTTCTATTGGCATTGCAGCCGAACTGGTCTTGGTCATTGTATAATTGGATCACTACTGACTTCCATCGACTTTTGCAAGTCATAGAGGTGGTTCCGTGGTTGTCACCTAATGCTTATTAGCTGCTGCTCTAACGCTCTGTCAGCGTCTGTTTTTTGTCATGCGATTATAACACAACTGATGATCAGCTTTTCCTAGCATATGCTTTAGGCATATCTTAGCTGTCTAGCTTTTTGGGGCAAGCATAATGCTTAATTTTTAAATCTTTGGACAATAGAAAGTCTGCATAATTTGATGGCAGTTTCATTACATCTTTTAATGCCTTACTGTGTCATTTTAATTTACAGTTGAGGATTTGCCTCTTCTCTTATTTTTATTTTTTTGTCGAGGGAGGGAGAGGTGAAGTTCTGTTTTTGTAGTTTTTGTGCTTTTGGGATTGAGGATGGGCGGTTAGTCCACCAAGAGTGACATTTTCCTTTCCTAGTCATGATTTCTGCTAGAGAAATGTATTGCCTGAGTGAGTTATTCTCATCCAGCCGCTGACTGTCATAGATTTGCATGTTATTTAGCTTCATTAGGATTGGTCTTGTTTGATGAGGGCAAAAGGGAATGAGAGGAACTGGGACATCTTGCCCCTACCCCGCATGACCTTGCTTTAACTTGCAGTGGAACCGAGAATTGGGGTAAGTGGGACTTGAGAGACCTTTTCTTCCACTTGGCAGTGGTATAACCTGTCTCTCAGTGCACCTCCCACTGCTGAGAAGCACAATTAGCTTTCTTTCCTTAATGGGCAGTTGGCAGGGTTAGTTTCTCATATTCCCCATCCCCTTTTTCCCTAACATAAAATTTAGAGAAGATTTTCAGATCACTGAATGTAGACTGTTTTCTAACAGTGATCATTTACCACCTACTACTCTATGGACAGTAAAGAATTCCTTGGTAGGGTTGGATCTACTTTTTAAAGAAAGGCACCCAATTACATTAGCATTTATAAAGGTTCAATTTTAAAGTCAAATTTGAGTTCCCTACCTATCTTTATTTTTCCGATTGGTTTAAGATAGGAACATGTGTGTACGTGTGTGTACGTACGTATGTACACGTTTCCAGTTAAGGAGAACTAATATATACGGAAATATGATGTTAATCTCCTGGCCTATGTTTTGAGAAGGATATGAACAGATATCCGGCCTGAAAAATATATCTCCTTCAATTTTTGTCTGTCTTCAAACCTTTTCTGTAGCGCTTACCTCTTTATGCCACCACTGATGGTGCCTCAAAAAGCAAGTTGTCACAGTTATTTGGCCATTTCATGTAGACGAAACATGGAGAGATGTGAACGGAGTACTGGACTTTCTTTGACCGGTTAGGTGTCAGTTGGATTTTGGATCTGACCATTCCTCTTCTCAGCCATGCTGCTCACAGATGGCTCGGCTGTGTACCAGTCATTCTGTTTGAAAACTACAGCTTCCAGTTAGAGAAAGTCATAGAACTTTTCACTTTTTTTTTCAATGACCGAGGAGTGGCCTACTTGGATGAAAGTCTTAGATAGTCCAGCTGGGTAAGACAGGCTGTGCTTGTTTGGGTGTGGTCATTGCCCATTTTCCTTAGTCTTGCAGTAAAGTTGGATATGTGGCTACCCCACTGTTTGTAAGTCAATAATTATGGGAATGCTAGCGCTAAGGACAAGATGCACAAATAAAATACTGGGCAAAACTGTAATCCTCCCTTTGGAGTAGTGAGTGGTGAGCTGTTCTGGAAGTCACACTCCCTTATCAGAGTTGAAACTCTTGAACTCTTCACTGTATACAGTTTCAGCCAGTAATTTGAAAGAAGCAAGCAGACGTCATTAGGTACTTACAAGGCTTGGATAGGAAGGATGAGGCCGTGAACAACTAGAGTGTCCTTGGATGTCCTTGGTAAAGAATTCCAGATGAGTTGTGTTGTCATCCAGTATGACAGGTCTATGATACCTCATTTCTCATAAGTCAGGTAGTATGCTTTGACTTATATTAACCACGTTTCGGGGACTCGCGATGCTTGATTCATGCTACTCTTCCCATACACTTGATCGTTAAAGAACGAATAGCTTTATCCTTTGATTTCCGTCAGCCTTAAAATTCCACCGCTGTCCCCAGCCCATCTATTATGTTGGCTTTCTGAAAATCGGTGGAGATGTGTTTTCTTTCTACTGTTTCCTGTATCTTAAGTTTCTCACCAGCTCCTCTATAGATTTATCTTTATACAGGTCACTTCCATATTTTTGTTCAGCGTTATGTTTTATTTACCAGTGTCAAGTGCAACAGCATATTGAGCTGAGGGGAGAGAATGTGTAAATATTGGCTTATTCTAATTTACAGTAGTCAGTGCAGCAGTAAAAACTGGTTTCAACGTGGTATAAAGCATAGCAACTCAGACTTTCTTTTAGCAAAGCAGGAATTGTGAGAGTGTTCGAAATGAGTTCGGCAGTACTGTTCTTGATACTAATACCCCTCTGCTTGTCAGTGTACACTGTGTCTGGTAGCAAACTAGGGGCAGCATGGTGAGTTCCTGCTTAGTTGGTTCAAAGGTTGTGTTTGAATGGGCTTGTATCAGTTAGCAAAAAACACAGAAAACTTTCCCCTCCCCTCCTCCTGCCGCATTTTATAATGAATGCCCTCCTCCTTTCAAGTCTCTTCACTTCATCCCCAGAGCTGTCGGTCTGTCTCTTCCTATGGCTTCCACGCTGAGAATGTTTATCCTTGAGGATTCCCTTTCTCTCTTCCCACCTCCAGAGTTCTCTTCAGCTTCAGGTATTAGGCTTAAATTTTCGACGCTCTAGTCATCATTAGAGCAGACACAGCAATTGGGCAAAGAAGTTGAATTACGCTAAGCAGGACATTATTGTTATTACTAGGCACTCCAAATTTGAAAGATAGAAAGGGCAGTGACGGGAGAATGAACCCAGGAGGGGCATGCGGGGTGGGAGCTAACCAGAGCATCTCGTTTTACTCCCTGCTGCAAAAGCGTGCCCCTGATTTTAGATGAAGCTGCCCTCAAAGGTGAAATGGATAGTTAGTTTTGAGATTTATTTCTCTGTACTTGGGTGAGTATTTAATATGTCAAATTACTTTTTATCATCAGTTATCCACTGTGATTTCGGAGATTCCCCCCTCCTCCGCCCCACATAGTCTTACATACCAGTGGATAAGAAAAATATTAGTTAAGAATGTTAGCTTTTAACTTTATGACATAGCCTCTATATATTAATTACACTATATAAGTAATCCCTGTTAACTGAATACACTAAAATTTAAAAAAAGGATACCAAATATATTTTAGCAAATTTTATTTGAAAGCTCACTCTGACTGAATTTAATTTCAGTATTTAAATGGTCATGATGACTATTCTTTGACCATCAATATTTAGAAAATTGTCTTAACATGGCATACAATATTCTGAACCTTTTGTTTCCTTACAAATATTTTTTCTTTGGTATTTTGCATTTTCAGAAATTTCGATATGAAATTTTTTTATCGACTTGTCAATCTTAATTTCCATAGTAATTCCCTTTTTAACCACACTTAGTTTATCAACAGATGGATATTATAACATCTACTTTTTGTTTATTAGTTCTAAATACTTTGACCTGAAACTGGTCTGGTTAGCATAATTTTTATTCTTTGGAACTTTTTAAGACTTTAGTCTTTCTTCATAAATATTCTATGTGTTCTTGAAAAGAATATATATCTTGTGTTTATTTTAAGGTGTGTGTATGTGTGTAGAATAGATCAGCTGCACATTATTGATTACAGACATCCTTTTTTCCCCACTGCATGATGCACTATCTGAGAGGACAGAGTTAAAATCTCCAATTACAATTATTGATTTTTATGTTTTTCCTTATAGTTCTATTTGTTCTTGAGGCTGTATCATTAGGTGCTTTTCTCCTTATTCAATTATCTTGTCCTTATCTTAATATAAAATGTCTATTTTTCATGCAGATTATCATTATCTTTCTTTTGGTTCTTATTTGCTTAGTACTATTTTTCAATCTTTGTCTTGTTTTAAACATATTTCTTGTAGTCAACATATTGTCGAATTTAAAATATACATTTGGAGAGTCACTTCCTTTTAATTGGTAAATTTAATACATTTATATAGTAATTACCATTATGTTAGTCTTTCTGTCATTTTATAATTTTTATATAATGAATTTTGATTTATTTTTTTCTTTTGTGCTTTCTCTTCAAAACAAATGTTCTGTTTTGTTGCAAGATATTCCTTATTTTGAGATTTATAATTTCATTTATCAGTTTCTTTAAATTATTTATATTTATCTCTCCACCCCTAATAAAAGAAATAATTTAATGGACTCTCATCTCCCTTTGAGCTCTCTATCTCCACTATGTTGATATTTTAAGAATTTAGGTTTTGGATCAATTTGGTTATGGTTTTATATTTATGTAATCTAATCTATCTCTTTATCATCTATGTATTTATTGCCCTAGAGTTTTTAGAAGACAAAAATATACATTATCAAATTTGTTGAACATCTCATATGATTATTTAAGTATATGAAAAAAATACTAGTGTTATCATTATAGTTCTTTGCGTGTAAACTTTGGATATTTTTATGCCCAATAATTTGTTATGGCCTCACATTTGAGTGGCAGTTGGCAGCTTGCATATATAATTGTATTTTATATCATCTACTCTTTCTATCAGGATTTTTTTTTTTTTTTGATATTCTTAAATTTTGCAATAATGTGTCTAATGTGCACTACATTCCTTATTCCTGTTTGGTGCCCTGAGTCCTTTGGATTGAGATCTTTGAAGTTCCTTTAATTTTGAGGAATTGGTCATTATGTCTTTAAATAATTCTTCCTCTCAATTAATTTCTTCTTCTGGGATCTGGATGTTGGCAATTTCACTTCTTTTGTAAAAAATAAAACAAACAAAAAAAACTTTATTTTTTCCCTATCTACCTCCCTCTTCTCCCCTCCCCCACCCCTGGTGACCACTAAGCTATAGTCCATGTCCGTGAGTCTCTGTTTGTCCTGTTCATTTATTATTTTTAGGGTTATACCCACATATAAGTGATGTCATGTGGTTTTCATCTTTTTTCTGTCTGGCTTATTTCCTTTAGCATGATTATCTTGAGGTCCATCCATGTTGTTGCAAATGGCAGTATTGCATCTCTTCTTATGGCTGGATGGTATGCCATTGTACATATGTACCGCAGCTTCTTTAGCCAATCGTATATCGTAGGACACTTTGGTTGCTTCCATGTCTTGGCCTCCATGAAACAGTTTTACTTTTTTTCTGCATATTACAAATCTCTAAATTTCTGAGTTCTTTTTATTTGTTGTCTTTGCTGACGATCTCAGTTTTCTTTGTATTTTTGGAATTGTGGTTTACAAGTCTGCCATGAAGGAGGGTTCTGTGTGTGTACTTATGGTTATGTTGGGTTGGAGTCTCCATCTCTCCTTTATTTTTTCCACTCCTATGCCGTCTCTTGCCTCCAGGTTCGTCTACGTGCTTTGGGCTCTTATTATTCCTGCACATTAATCGTATCCTGGGGATGGGAGACGTGGGCATGTCAAATCCAGTTCCCTAGGCAAGTGTAGATTTTTGGCCTCCATTTACTGTGGAGAGCACCTCCCGACCCCTGGTTCCACGTGGAGAGCCTGGTTGTAGCCCTGCTGCGTGGTGTGATTGCGGTGTGTTGTGTGCTAGGGCAGCCCAGGATTTAAAGGTCTGGCTGGTTGGATTGGGTTCGATAGGTCCTGAGCCAGTAGACTTTTGGCGTGTGTTTCTCCTGACCTCTGAAACTGTGTTTCCTTTCTGTTTCTGTTTCACAGCGATATATGACAGTTTTTGAGTACAGTTATATCTTTTTATTTTTGAACTGTTATTTTACCATGATGTTGTTGGGCACATGTGGGAGGAAGTCTGGCTTTTACTGCATTTTAAGTGCAATGAATTTGTTCTCAGTAAATCTTTCTGTGATCCTAACTGTTAACTGTTTGATATTTAGAAGCATCTATGATTATCGTGACCTGACAGGAAGTGTTTTTGTGCTCATGGAACCTTAAAAGTAATCTGCAGTTCTCATCCAGTTCGCCAAATGCTTCACTGTGAAGTTTATTAGTATTAAGTTTTGCCTCCTCTCTTCTGCCCCTTTTCCTTTTCTTTCTTCTGCTAATAAGCCGGGACATTGAAGAGAGGGAATCATGGAATAGCTTCACTGCTGCAGAGACAGTCTGTTTCTGAGGAATAAGAGAAACCTGTGGTTTCAGAGCATGAAATGTTTTTACCCAAACATTTAGACTAAGTGGAAACAGCAAGTAAGGGATTCAGAGGGAACTATCTCTGACTTCTTAACTGTTAGAAAATATATTTGAGAGGAAGGAAAGGCAGAAATGGATAAAATGAAGTGGGGAGAACTCAAAGCCTACGTCCTCCAACAATGCAAAAGCATTTCTATTTAAATGAAATGTCTAGAAGGTGAATGGAGAGTATATATAGTTTGCCATTATTAGAATAAGAAAGGCCAAGTAACTAGATAAGCATCCTCTGAATTGTTAGATACGGCAGAATTATCAAGTTCTTGTTCCCACTTCTTGCTCTGATTTTCTGCCAGCGTTTGAAGACTGTTGTAGTCTGTCATGTAAATAAAACACTTGTTCATGTGCTCAAGGCCAGGCTAAATAGTGTAACATGGTAGCTGTCGTGAAAGATGTCCTCTCAAATGCTTTTTTTTTAATCGAATTCTTATGAGAATCTGTGTCTGGGTGGGGTGGGGGTTGGGGTGGGGGTGGGGATTGTAAACACTTGTAAAATAACACTTCTCTCTATTTAAATAACAACAGTAGCCACCACCACTGCCCGCGCTGCTTTGAGGGGAAGCTGCTCCTTGCATCTGAAGTTCCTCCAACGTTCCCTTAACAGCTCTGCATTTTCTCCTTCGTTCTCTCCATCCACTGCTATGACTTAAACTCTATCTGCCTGACTCCCGAATCAATACAGCTGTCCCAGACCTCTCTCCAGAGCTCTGCGTTTGTAATACCAACTCTCCTTTAGATATTTTTACCTGAATTTTTTTATTGACACTTCAAGCCCAAGATGTCTACAACTGGTGTTATTATCTCTCATACCCAGTTTGCTCCTTGTTTTTTTATTCCCCATTCCAATTAATGATTCAGCCATTCACTCAGTTACCTAAGCCAGGAACTCAAAGGCCATCGTAGGTTCCCCTTTTCCCTGTCACCTTTGTGCAGAGTTTTAGTGACTGTGATACCTCAGTACCTCTCGGATCTATTCTCTGGATCGTATCACCTTCCTGCGTAATCCCTGCGGCCACTTCCCAGCACCTCCAGATCAGATTCAGATGCCTTAGTAAGTTCAGGACTCTGCACCGTACTTCACACTCCTCCTTCCTGCCTTTGACCCTATTCTCCAGCCAAATCCAGCTACCTCTGGCTCTGAAAACTGTCATGTTCCTTCTTATTTCTATGCTTTTCGTCTTGATGTTTTTTACCAGGGGTTCTTTGCTCGAAAGTCTGGCATTAATATCTTCTGTTCCTTTTGCCTGACTCCCATGTCTTTGATCGCTGCCACTGGCAGATTTGGAAATTCCTTTCTTTGGGTCTCAGAGCTCCTTGATGCGGTCGTATTGTAGCATCTGCCACCTTCTGCTGTGTTTGTCTTTACCTGTCTTCTGCACTGTGCTATGAACATCTTTGGGTCGGGGGCTGATTCTTCGCCTTTGTAATTCAACATCCATGATGTGCCTTGTACATACGCAGTTTATCGGTCACACAAAGAGGGTTAGGAATGAGTGTGTCTTGAAAGAGGAGAGGATGCCAATAGGAAACCATATGCAGGTTTTGTAACAATACTTTGAAGTTTGTAGGTTTTGTCCCTTCTTAATTCCTAGAGGCATTGGCTTTCTGTGTTCGTGGTATTTCATGTGGCAGGGAGTCCTCAGTCAGTATTTCCTGAGGACTCCAGATTTGCCTGTCACTGTGCAATGTGTTCCTTAAGGATTACCAAGACTGAGACATGGTCTCCACCCTCAAAAAGTGCACCATGGAAATGAGGAACTAAAGCCAGGTCACGAAACCAGTAGATGACAATGAAATGGGAACTTGATTTCTGCTCATAGCTGGGAGAAAGGAGAGAAGAGGCAGACAAGATGGTTGGCAAGTGCGTTGTGAAGGTGGGTGTTAAGCTAGATGTTGTAAGGAAGTCATTTTCTCTTCTAGATGGTGGTAGTTCTGTTTCTAGTGAGTTTTGTTTTGTTGTTGTTGTTGTTGTTTGTTTGTTTTTTTTTTATCTTGGAGTCTGTTCATAATGAAAGTCCCTCACCATATTTGTTCACTTACCTGGAACAACCTTGTTACTCAAGGTGATTTGTCTGTCTGTAGTTGCCTCTTAAGGGTAACACCTAAGGAAAGAAGTTGTTTGAAGCTCAAAAGAAATAAAAGGTGAAAAATGAAGAGTATCTGACTTTAATTCTCAAGTACAAATTAGTTTCATAGCATTTAAAATCTTCTTTCCAGACATCATTGAACATAGAGTTTTTTTGTTTATTTTTTTGTTTTTAAGTTGTATTATTTTCATAGTAGTTAAAAAGCAGTCATTTGATTTCGGTGAGCTAAAGTTTCAGAAACGGTTGTAAGGATCTCATGTTCTAAGGATCTATGTTTATGTGCCTGGTGTTAGTGTTCCCTTGAATTCAGCGATTCTCAAGAAGATAAGCTCATTCCTGAACAGTGAAGGGGGAAGGAATTTTGTGCACACAGGCAGTAGGGTGAGATACTGCTTTGTCCCATCAGTTTGTGTAAACATATTTCTTTCTACCAATATTCTTTTTTCACTTAAGGGCTCACATTGCCACTGTTTGGCAGGAAAGAAGAGACATTCTAATAAAATGGGATTTAATATGTTGAACGGCACTTTGTGCTGTGTCAGTCTGCTTGGGGAAAGGATCCGAGGCAGTGTCGGTGAGCCAGTATCTCTCGTAAAGCATTTTGGACGTGTTTCGGAAGTAGCACCGGACCCATGCTCTCCAGTTCCCCAAAGCTGCTTCGCACTGACAGGTTTCTCCTTGTAGGAGCGAATCGGGACAGGGCTGGTTGCAGACTCGCATTTGCCGCTTTTGCTAATGTCAGGTCCTTCCCCTGCCGTCAGGGAATGAGGCCCAGAGAGCTGAGGGCCAAGACCCAGCCTCCTGAAGCCAGGACGCTGCTTGCCGCGGCTTCACGGTTGAGGTTATTCCGTCCGCTTCAGAACTGATCATATTTTGCTACTTCTAGCCAAGCCCAGAACTGGCAGCTGTCAGGCAGGTACATGTTCAGGAGTTTACTTTAGACTCTAAGTTGGGGTTACATTTGAGAGTTTCTTAATTTTAAAGGGGGTCGTGTCTCATGATGGCCTGGGGACACAGGAGAGGGACCTAGGAGAGCTGGGGCTTGAACCCCATGTTCTTGGGCTCGAGTTTTCTAGGCACAAGGGAAGAAATAGCCTTTGTTTCCAAGTGGGCTATATCCCAGCACGAAAATAAATCGAAACGAAATCATAGTGGCCTGTCATTGAGTTTCAGTTTGTTTGTCTGAAAATTGGTCCTTCTCTTTGGGGATGAATTACTCCAGTTAGCTAAACACTTTTGTAGTGAAGAGCAGTAGAAAAAGTGACTTCACTGGACGAGGAATCATAGAGTATTCTGGACTGTACACATGTGAATGGGTCAGAGCAAGGCTTTCCAGGGAGATTTAGACCAGGGAGAAAACCTGCCCACAGAGAGCGTGTTTCTCTCCAGCCCATTAGGAAAAGACAAGCTCAGAAAACATTTCCTTTCCAGCATCTTCTGCACGCGCAGGACCATCTGGACGTCCCACACTCACTGCCCCTGTGGAGAATTCCTTCTTCCAGCTTTCACCACGATTTCTAAGTCCTACTTCCCCGAATTTAGCTTGTCTGGATCTCCATTTCTAAGATTCTCTTTCTTAGCTTTAGTTGTAACCTGGGTCAGAGTTAAATAAGAATTATTTCATACAGTCCGTTTTCAAGATTAGCATTGTGGGATCTAGCTTAACCAGAGTCCAGAATTCCTCTTGTGCTTGATTATATGTAGAATTGAAATCCATGTAAGATGGTTTTCTGAGAGTAGGTTCTTTGCTGTTGTGACTTTCATGCATACTGTGTCTAGGACCCAGGACTGAGGAGAAATGTAAGGTTTAGTCAGTTAGAAGCGGTTGTGGCTGGCGGTATAGACTCCCACATTGTGTATCATCTGCTCCTAGGTTGAATTTTGTTGACCAGCTGTTATCACTCATCACCTCTAAATAAAGTCAAGGCCAAGTCGGTGCCATCTGCAGGTGCCCGGAGAAGTTCATGTTTAACGGGGATTGCCAGTCTGGCTGAGGGGTCCAAGCTCTGACAGGTGCTGGTCAGGAGCATCTGTGGTAGCTGGGATGCTGTGATAACAAGACCACTTGAGGGACAGCTTTTCTTGGGAGGTCTCTTTTCCATGTTCTGCATTTCTGGAAGCCCAAGCCCAAAATATATACAGATGATACTAAATGTAATTCATAAAATGGTCCTCTGCGAATGAATAAATCATGCAATCCATTTAAGAAATGCCTTTTTTGGTTTAAAGTTATCCTCTGGAGTCACTTCAGGGGCCTGATTCTTATATAATATCCTCCTAAAGTTCACAGAGAAATGGAAGTTTCTCTGTGTCCAGAATTTTAATAGGTCGAGCTGTTAATTGTAATCCAGAAGATAAGGTTCTTTGAGAGCTTAGTTTATGAAGTACTGAGTGGTGACTCATAATGGTTTAAAGATCTATTAGGTGACGAGAAAGTGAGAGATTGACCCTAGTGGGGCTGGTCCACTGCTCTGGACTCTTCTTGAGGTTATTGTTAGAACAGTGCTCCTTGTGGATTGGGGAGTCATGTGGTCACATTAAGGCTTTCATCTTTCGTTTGATCTGATTCAGATTATTGTATTTTCTCATGGGGGAAAAAAACACTCCTCACTCTGTAGTTTAAGCATCTTTGATTTAAACACACACACACACACACACACACACACACACACACACACAACCCCCCCACACACACACACACCCCATACACCCCCATACACCCACTCAAAGTCTTCAAACAGGACACACAGATACTCTCAGGCTGAATTGTAAATGTACAGCTTGATCGACTAATTAAATGATACCATATAATTATTAGTGGAGTTGTTTTTCCTCCTCTGAGTTTACTTCAAAGTCGATTTTTATTCCTCCCTAGGCGATGGCCCTAACCCTTGTAAGGAGGACACCTTCAGCAGCTGTCTGGACTCGCCTTCCTCGCCCTCTCCCACGACGGCAGCTGTCCACGGGCCTCCTGGAACCGACAGAAACCACCTCCCAGATGGGGACTGGGCGTCCGCAGTGTAAGTCGCTGTGCTTCTGCTTGGCGTGGAGGTCGGGAGGGCCGCGACCCCCGTTTTGGGGTTTACATGGCCTGTGGGTGCTGCTGCCATTAGATCTAAGGACCTTCGTTCTCTGATCAGTGGGGCTGCCGGAGGGAGAAGGGTCTATACGGAAGGCCTTTCCTGGGTAGCTGTTGGAAAGGGTGGATAGGTGCTGTTCCAGATCTGTTTTAAGTTCAATTTGTGGCAATTTTGGTCACACAAAGGAAATCTGTTATTGTCCTACTCAGGATGTTATCACACTACTTATGCAAACTTTTAGAAATATGCAATGCATGCATTGGGATCAACAGACTGTTGCAACTATCTCTAGAATGATATTTTAGTTGTGTGAAGTTTTGAGGGCTTCATGCTAGCATTCTGCCCTATTTACACCATAGCATCTTCCACAATTGACAAGTGACGGACGACATACCTGATTTTATCTTCTCATTCGGTTTAGTGCCGGGCATTTGCAGATCAGCTCAGGTATGTTAGGACGAATGATACCAAGAACAAGCAAAGTACCGTGGACCTGGTTTGACTACGTGAGGGTTTGGCTTTCTGTGCTGATTGAGGCTGTGGAGTGAACGCAGATTGGCTGGTGGTCCGGGACAAAGGAAGGTGGGGTGAAAGGGGTCAAAAATTTGATGACCAAAGGAAATCTAACTTTGGGTGGTGAATACACAGTGCAACATGTATACGACATACTGTTGAATTGTACGCTTGAAACTTATTTGCTTTTATTAATGTCATCCCAGCAAATGCTTAGAAAAGAAAAAAAAAGAACACTAACAATTACATGGCCTTAATTGATTTGTCAGTCAAGTTACATCCAAAATATATTTATAATTCAGCCTGAGAGTATTTGGATGCCCCATCTTTAAAGATTAAAAAAAAAAAAAATCAAAGTTGCTTAAAATAAATCATAAATAACGATATCATTCAACCCTCACTGGGCATTCTTAGGACTTTAAATGGAATGAGAAAGTGTTCCTCATATTACTTTGCTTTTTATAGTTACTGCTAGATTCACAAGAAATCATTATGAACTTATTAAGTATTAAAAGAGGCTGGGAGAAATTTGGTATGCTAAATTTTGGGGGTGATCTGAAATCTTTGAAAATATAACCAAAAATCAAAGTGAAACTCAAAGTAGGGAATCCCATTCTCCAGAGGAGGCTCCCCCAGCCCCCTGCCCAAGATGGTCACATGTGAATGTTTATATACTGAAGACTGTGTATCATGGGTTTAAATTACGTGTTCCTTAAACATGCTTGTCGATTTAGTATTCTTTTTCCAGAATGAATATACTCTCTTCACTGTAGTACTCCAATTTGCTGTTGTCTTATTCGGGATGTTTGAGATTCTGTTACCCTGGGCACTCCCAGTTTGTATTTTGGGATGGGTGGGGGTGGAGGAGTGAGGGAGGGAGGGAGGGTGGGTGTGTGGGTGTGTGTGTGTGTGTGTGTGTGTGTGTGTGTGTGTGTGTGTGTGTGTGTGTTAAAGCAAAAGCCAGATCTCCAATTATTTCTTTCAGTAAGTGTTTATCACATTCGGTGGAGAACAGGTTAGTCACCCTTCTTCCATAGCGGTTCTGTGGGAAAGTGATATTATGAGCCATGAGACAGCCAGTGCTCAATTCACAGCACGTCCATACCTGAAACATGAAGAGCTTGATATTTTTTGTCATAAATCAGATGAGGAGTGAATTCCTCAGCTTCCTATTCATTCAGATTTAAAATGTCATGAAAAGCACTCCAATATTGAGAAGCCAAGAAGGGAGGAAAGGAAATAAGTAGTTGAAGCAAGTCTGGAAATCAAGAACATGATTTTATTTTCTGTGCATTAGACAAAATAGATTCATATGTGTCTTCAGTACATAGACTGTTTCTTGTGTATCTCCTAAAGGCTTGCTTGAAGCATATTTCAGTCCAATTTGTCATTAAGTCTGGAGTATGTCTCAAACTTGAGCCCACATCAGCGTTACCCAGAGGGCTTGTTAAGTGCAGGGCCTCACCCCATAGAGACTATTAGGTTTGGGAGGGAGCCTGAAAATGTGCATTTCTAACCTAATTCTGGGTGATGCTTGGCAAACCCTGATGTAGACAACTGCCCTTCCCAACCCCCATGGTTCTAGGCACGTGTTGATTGTAAACACTCTTCTGAAGAGTGTAACTAGGATGTGATATCGCATCCTACTTTTTTTTTTTTTTTTTTAACTCTTCTCGGCTGGTGTGTTGTCTCCAAGTAGCCCTCATGTGCCTTCCACATACTTTGATTCCGTCTGCTTGAAATGTCTCCCCTCCTCGTTGTCTCAAGGCAGATCTAACCTGTCTTCAGGGTGTAATTTCATTTTCACCTTCAGGAAGCTTTCTCCAGTGCTGTAGTCTACAGGAAAATTCTAGATATTACCTTTCTCTGTCTATACCCAATACTTAACATTAGGAAACTATTACCTTCTAGTATTAGTTAATATTTACCTTTTAGGGTCATTTGATTAGTGGTGTATGAAGACGTGTATCTGTACATCTGTATCAGGACCCCTGCCTGCCTGTCTTAGTCAGTTTGGGCCGCTGTAACAAAAAATACTTTGATTGACTGGCTTATAAACAACAGAAATTTGTGGAGGCTGGATTTCTAAGATCAGGGTGTCAGCATGGCTGGGTTCTGGTGAGAGCCCGCTTCCAGTTTGCAGACTGCTGGCTTTGAGACTCTTATAAGGACACTAATCCCATTTGTGAGGATTCCCCTCACGTGACCTCAGCTAATCCTAATTGCCTCCCAAAGGCCCCTGCTCCTGTACCATCCCATGAGAGGGGGTAGAAATTTGGGGGTGACACAAACAGTCTATAACACTATCAAATCTTGCCCTCACACCAAAATAGATCATAAGATTCTCGAGGATAGGACTTGGTCATATACTATTTGAACTTTTTAGTAATTTTGACGTAGTTATTAATACATATTTCCCATTTTAATTATTACATATTTATAAAAAAAAACTTTCTTTTTGGAATCTCGTTTCTTTATATCATTGAATGCCTCTTAAAGAACTATGTTTGATTTCTGGTCCATCTTCTTTGTAAACATTAAAAACATTAAATATTAAACATTAAAACCTTCCTCTGTGAATCTCACCATTTTCTCTTTAAAGCATTTTTCTTTGTTTTCTTAGCATTTGTAAATTTAGTTTTCATGGTGTGTGTAGTGTTTTTTTTTTTTTTTTAATCTATTATCTCAGCATACCAGCTATATACAGTATGGAATATAGTAAGATCTGAATGAATGCTGACCAGAATCCCTTTTAATAAAACCAAAGTTGCTGTGGGTCATTACAACTCTACCCAGGGCTTTAAAAAGGAGGCGACGCCTAGGCTGCTTGGTTGTAGTCCAGGGTGGTGACTCTCTGTTCCAAAACTTGCACTCGCCTTGCCTTAGGTCCTGAAAGATGGAGTCCAAATGTCTGTGGGTCACATGGGACCCCAGTGGCTCTGTAGTACAGAACTGCCACGACCCCAGCTACTGGAAAGCAAATTTGCAGAGTAAAATGTACAACGGCCAAGATTCTGAGATAGGCAGTGTGTAAATACAGCTGTAGCCTCTGACAGGTAGAAAACAATACAGCAGAATTGGATTTCTTGGGTTTCTGCTGACGTTTATGACTTGTAGGTATTATTCATTGCAGTCAATCAATCTGAAGCTATTACTTACCTGTGCACTCAGTAAGGTGATAGGTGACTTCATTGCCAGTGAAGAATTGCTAGCTCAGTTTCCTTGGAGGACATTACATCATAGGTCAAGGTATTTCAAATGTTCCAAAGACATTTTTTTTTTCAATAAAGTAGTTTCTCTAAACAGGTTTTCTTCGATTGTAAGTGATGGAACAGGTCTTTGACAAGTAATCCTGTTAAGGTCCTGTACATAAAAGAAAGTCTCTTTTAAGAAATATTGGGCATTGCTCTCTGCTTTCTCTACAGATTTCAAATGAAAAGGAACACTTCCTTTTCTGCCAGCGCATTCCCACTTCTTAGAAAAGCATTTTGTAGCTGGAATGTTGGTACCCCGAGGGGCTACTCAGTTCTCTGGCAGGCCGGGGGGCAGTAGGTCTTTCTCTCTACCCGTCAGAGGCTTGGTTTCGTATAGTGTCCTGGATGTCGGGGTGTCCCTGACGCTTCTCGCCCAGGTGCTGCGCTGAGCCACTGTGTGCGGCCGAGATAGATTCCTGCCTACCCGGACTTGACTCTGGTTACTTAAAAATTGTTCGACAGTAGCCGGCCATTCCTATTTATAGCCTTGCGCCTGTCGTCCGTCGACTGTGTGTACTCACTGGTAGCCACGTGTCCTCGCCGGTAACCGTTTTCGTTCTTGTCAATGAATGACTTGCTTCCTTTAAATCAGGCAAACAAATAGAGATTTCCCATTGACAACTACTTGGCATTTCACATTACTTGACCGTTGCTTCCATGAGTGCTTTCAGGAGGTCGATGAATTTTGCAGGGAAATAATCCAAAGGACCCTTAAATCTGATTTGTGGCTTAGTACATCACAACAAACCATGAATGGTATGAAGTTCAGAAAAATAATTGTCTCAAATAATTTTTTAATAGTTTTCTGTGTAATTTGACTCATGGCTAGAAATTCTAATGTAGCAGTTACAGGTGCACTGTGCCTACCTCCTGGTCTTTCTCCTTCCTTTCCCCCTCCACCCAGCCCTTGGGGGGGGGCGCCCCCAGCCCTCCCCGCTCCACCGTGCTGCTCCCGGCCCTTGTTGGGCCAGGGACAAGCACTTCACCCTAGAAGTTGTGTCCTATTTTTACCTCTTTTATTATGATTGTTGTTTCAAAGAAAATAGGAATTCATCTTTTTAAATTTCTTTATTTTTGCACATCTACTGCCAGCTTGACGAAAATGAACACTACTGCTTTTGTATAAAGGGAAAGAAAGCTATGCATCTTTTAAAAAAGGTCAGAAGAGAGTGGCACCTAACCCAAAGGACGGACTTGCCCATCTAAGGAATCTCCAGCCTCTTTATTGGCCGGGACGGAGGTCACAGTCCGATAAGGTCAGCACCTTTGCTCTGCCCGCCTCCACATTGGCTCTGGTTACAGCATGTGGCAGGTCACACTGACCGAGATCTCTAAGAGAACTAATGCCTTTATTTTGTACGCATTCTCTGGTGCTGGGTACTGTGAAGAATGGTTTGGAAGTCAGCCCTCTCTCCCATACCTAAGTGAGTGCCAGAGTCCCTGGGTGGGTTCAGAAGGATTAAGGTCTCATATAGCTCAAGAGTAAGGAAGAACAAGGCCAGATGAGCAGGAGGAGCGTGTCACCTTGCTGTGAGCCCACAGCAGCCTTGTGAATTCTTCTTAGAGGTTAGCTCCCTCCTGAACTTCCTGTTGCGGGGCTGGGGGCCTACGGGGGTGGAAGCCTTGGCTTCAGCAGACGCTACAGACGAGGTTTGGTTTGATAGTTGCCCTCTGGGCATTTCTCCGGATCCAAGACCATGGATCGTTGATTATTGCGGCCACCAGATTTTGTTTTAGCTGCTTTATGAATGATACTTCATTTTATTCCTCACATCAACCCGGTGTTGTAGATTATTTTTAAAGAGAGGGAAACTGAGGCACAAGAGGGTAGAGAGTTGCCCCAAGCCACTTGCCTAGTGAAGGATGGAGGTGGAGTTTGATCTGTCCCAGTGATGGTGGTGCCCTTAGACTTGCTTTACCCTTCGGATTGAAATTGTCTGGTTGCATATGAGAACATTGTTCAAAGAATAGGTTTCCAACCCAAACCCGAGGCCCGGTGTGATATAACCGTAGCTGTCAGCTGGCCATGGCCTTGTTTTGAAGTCGGTGTGTTGGCCCTACATTAAGTCATGTGGCCGTGGTTTATAAACACCTCTGGGGAACAAACACTTGAATCTGGTTGTTACATATTCATCATCCAGCACCTTTGGCTGAGGTTTGGGGAATGGGGCGTCTTCCCTTTAAACAGAGCTGCGAGACTTGGAGATTTGCTATCTTGCCACAGAGCAGCATTGCTAATCTTTCTGAGTGGTATGGATATTCACTGTCTCCCTTCAGCTTCGGCAAAGCTGTGAAGCCAATTACAGGACCCACAGACTTGGCCATCGACTGTGAACGTCTTCACACGCCTTTCTTGGGGGTGTGACTCGTCCTGTGCGTTGCCTGGAATGTTCTCTCCAGCTTTGGGTAGGCATCATGCCATGCCAGCTGCCCAGCATGCGCACACCTTTCCACGCACACCCCTGTGTCTTGCTAGGGTATTTTTGGTCCTTTTCTTGTGTACGTGGTACTTGCATATGTCCTAATTCACGTCTTCCTTTGCTGTGCTGTGACTGCAGGGTCTGAAATTGGGAGGTTTTATTTTCAAGCCAGAATGTTAATTATTCACGTCACTTTAAAGCCCTATAACGAAAAAATTGACTTTTCAAAATAAAGAGAGATGTTTGAATTTTGTAGTAGCTTTTCTGCTGCTTTAAGATGAAAAAAAAAAAAAGTTATTTTCTTATTAGTCTTATTTTGTTTTTGTTTCTCCTTTCGGTTTCATTGGGTTTCGTCGTTGTAATTTATCATTCGCTGTGCAAGAATTGGGTGGCGGTGTCTCAATGTTGAAATGCAGGCAGGGCCCTTGCGGGCTCTCCGTAAGCTGGAAGGCAGTCTAGAGTGGAAACGCAGTGATTTGAGAGGCAGGCAGGCTTGGCTTTGCAGCCTTGCTCTGCTTCTTAAAACCTTGGCGGCCTTCTACAAATCATTTAAGCAAACCAAGCCTTCGCAAGATTATCTGTAAAAGGGGAATAACAAAATCTGCCCTCTGGATTGTCTTGAGGTTTCAAGGAACCACCTATAACAAAACCCGATCCTCTGCTCCCCCGGGAGCCCTGGGCAGCCACCTGCTCTGAGAACTTAACTTGATATTCCTAGTTTAACTTACCCCGACTTCCTGGTTTATCCGTTACATAACCTCTCACTAAGTAGCTCAGGGAAGTGACCTCCCTGGTCCCGGAGAAGCCGCAGACGTTGTGCTGAGGCTGTGTCGTCTCCCGCGGCATGGCAGTTCTCCGAGGGGACACAGCGCGGGCTCTTCTCCCAGTCCCCTCCCAGTCGGAGTTTCCTTGGTAGACGCCTCTGGGAAGAGGCCCTCGGGTGTTCTGTGACCAAGGCCGGGGCTCCCCCTGGGGCCCTGCTAACTCTGTAAGTTATTCTGAGCAGGGTGCATGGCTCACCTGTCCCAACAGGTAACCAGCACACAGCTTGCTGAGAACCCGAGGGTCGATCTCAGCAGACTGACGTGGTGTCCCGTTCGGCCTGGGCTTGGCAGCCGCCGTGCTGTACGGTCAGCCCTCACGCCGGGTGGCAGCTCTTTCCCACGTGGAAATCGAGCCGGTGAAACACCCCTGTCAGTTCCCCGGCGGCCCACAACGCTGAGACCTCCAGGGCCCCACTTTTCTGAGACGAAGCTGCCGTTCCTTTTCTGTTCAGCTCACAAGCTAAAGTCCAGCCCCCTTCCTTCACTCCACAGTAATCATCTGGAAGGAAGGTAAATGGAATTCAGGGAACACTCTGAGTGAAAGGTTGGTCAGAGAGGTGATTCTAAGATTGTGCTTTTATAGCAAAAGCCAAGAAAATGACCACCCTAAGAGGGACCTTCGTAAGCTGTAAGCTGGCTGGACGTGGTGTCCCTCCTGTTTAGGAAGGAAACCCCAGGAGCCTGAGCATCCCGCGGAGGTGGGGGGTGGGGGGAGGCGCACTGAGCCTTCAGTGTGGCCTCGTCCTCCCTCCAAAGGCTCCGTCATATCTGTGCCCGGCTGGTTTCCTGCGGTGCCCTTCCTTCTCTCCCTGCTCACCTGACTCCTACAAATGACTTCCCCCCACCCCTTTCCCTCAAGGGTGAATAAGTTATTGCGTTCCCATGCTGGCTTGATATATTGGCTGTCACTCTCCTGCATGGGAGGTGATCGTGAGCAGCGGGGAAGAGAGCGTCTGCCGCAGGGAAGCCGTGGGTGCTCACAGGTCGGCCTCTGGCACACACAGGAGGCCACACCCCGGTGCTGGAGGCGGAGAGCAGGGGCTTCTCAAGCCCAGGCGTTGGCCATTGTGATCCTCTTCGTCTCCCCCTCTCCCCCCTCCCACCCCCACTCCATACCAATGGATTCTCATCTGGTCCATCTAATCCAGGAGTCCGCAAAGCGTGCCCCCTGCTGCCTGATCTCATAAGTGCACAGCCACCCAGTTATTTGCATTTCGTCTGCAGCTGCTTCGTCCATGCCCTGGTGGCAGAGTTGAGTAGTCGTGTGACCCCCGCCGTATGGTCAGCAGACCCTACCGTGTTTACGCTCTGGCCCTTTAGAGAAAAAGTTTGCTGGCCTCGATCCGATCTATAAACAACACTAATCTGTTTGGAAGAGCCCATGTTTCTTAAAAGTCAATTTCAAGGTGTGGTTAATTATCATTTTTCATGCGGGTGGTGCAGGTGATTTTAACTTTTTCTTCTCATCTAACCAACCGAAAGTTTTCCTTATGCTTTTTCGGATGCCTTCACATGCACGATCATCATTTCAAAAGGCCATTGGTGTTTTAAGGATTACAAAGTTTATTTGGGGTTGTTTTTTTACAACCTATTGTTTAAAGTAAAATTATTTCGAAATAGTTTTAGGTTTACAGAAAAGTTAAAAGGTAGCGTGAAGGGTCCTATAAACCCTTCACCCAGCTTCCCCTACTGTTAACATCTTACACAGCACGTGGAACTTGTGTTAAAAATAAGAAATTCATATCGGTATGACACTATTAACTCACATAAGACTTTATGTGGATTCCACTAGTTTTTCCACCCATATCCTTTTGTTCCAGGGTCCAATCTAGAATCCCATTACATTGAACAACTTTTTTTTTTTTTTTAATGGCAACATCCACTTAATATCCGTATCTTTCCCCTGTGACGGGTATTTGCTGTTTTTTTCTTTTCTTTTCTTTCTTTTTTTTTTTTTCTGGTAAAGAAAATGATTCGTTAGTGATGATGTAACTAGCAAACAGAGAAGCAGGCTCTGACTCGGAAATACCTGAAACCGGTAATAAGGGCTGCTCTTCACTCACCGAGCGCTGACTGTGCCCAGTCACCGCTGCGCGCTTTGCACCTGGCATCTCGTTTTAACCGTACGACGACAGCCTGTGAATGATTACTTTCATTTTAGCTGAGGAAACTGAGACCAGTGAGTTTGTTCCTCGCCGAATGACCCTCAGCCAAGGCTAATCATGCCACCTGTGCCCCAGCTTCCGAGAGGCACTCCAGGTTCGTTTTTCCTCCTCCTCACAGCCTCTGCCTAGTGAGAAGTATGTTCCTTGCTTAGGGAATAAGAAGTGGCACCCAGCCAGAGCTGGCTTCGCAACCCAGGTCTCTGTGAGGGCGGGAAGTGTTTCACGCACTTGTAATTCTCGTTCTTAAAAGTCGAGTGGCTCTTCCTTGCCTTTGTTTAGCCTGAGGTCCTGTCCCCGGGCGTCGCGGGCTCCCATCTCTCTCCGTTCTTCCCCCTGCATTCTTGTTCCAGCCGTTCAGAGGGGCTCGCGGCCGTGAGCTCTGTGCCGTCTTGTCAAAACCGTGCGTAGTGCTGGCGAGACCTGGAGTACGTCACCGCCACCCTTCTCAGCCTCAGAGTCTCATGTGGAACGGGGACGAGAGGCAGAGCTGGGCATGAGTGACTTCCTGTCCGTGAGTGTGTCTGATGCGCTGGACTGCGCAGTCGCGCTGAGAAAGAGCCTGGGTGTAGAGAGGTGATGATGTTGTGGACGATGAGATCGTCAGCTCAGGGCAGGTGCCGCCTCCTCTAGAAAGTCTTCCCGGATGCCCACGGGAAGTTGGAAGCTCTCTCCTCCATTCTCCTGAGGGCCTCTGGGCAACTCTCTGCATGGCACACATCACACTGCGTTGTGACGATCAGCTTGTCATTCTTCACCCACTTGACTGAATACTCATGGAGAGCAGATGTCATCCTCTGGGCTCCCCTGACTGGTGTTTCTCTTACCATGAGCGATGGGCAGGCAGGGCCTGTTAGCAGAGAAGGCCTCCTTGCCCAACAGCGTGGGTCGTGGTGACCCTCTCATCACAGCTGTTGACTTCTCTCCACTGCTGTCCCCCAACCCCCCAGTCCACGCGTTAGTAACCAGCAACGTGTTGGCTGTGGAATTCTCCCTCTCTGGCACTTAAGGAATAACTGTGGCATTTATTTGAACAGAGATGTCCCATAACATGCAGATCTACAATATTTCCTCCTGTCTTTATTAACATTTTCAAATGTGTTTGCCCAGAACAGCTGTTTTAGACACGCTGTGCATTTCCCAGGCTGGAATGAGAGATCATTTCACTAATGTGCTGGCTTCTGCTCGGAGACCTTGCAAATGAAGTTCGGAAATCTTTCACTCCACCGGAAACTTCCGATTTGGTTCCGACACCATTTAACCACTGTCAAATATCTTGGTATTTAGGGGATTTAATCACCTCACATAAGCAGTCATTTCTTTTCTTGACGTGTATGCTCCCTGTTCTCCATTCTTCGAATTTTAAATGACGCTCAGTGCTCCAAGAACCTGGAACCAGGCGCTTGCTCTGCGGGCACAGTCCAGAGCTGTGCAGGAAGCTTGTTAGATGCAGGAGTTCTCTGGTGACTCTGCAGCCATCGCTGAATTTTAACAGTTAAGGTCCTAGCTCCCCTCCCCTAGTTTTGAAATGTTTGTGCATTTTTGCTGCCAAAAAGTTTTTAACATGCCTGGAGCAGAGAGTCTGGTATTGGAGACGATTGGGTCACGGTTTGAATCAAAAGCGGCATATACTGCTGATTTGTTACATTTTAGGAAAACAAACTGTAAAGTGCACATACGCAGCAGCTCCTGCCCTAATTTCCTGTGTTTGAGGGCTTACTTCCTCCTTGCTGCGGAAGCTGTAGGGTCTTTCCCTGGAATACAGCCCTCTTTTTCCAGGGCAAGAGTGCTGATTGGTTGCATAGCAGAGAATTTTCTCCTCGCTTTCGGGACTGCACATCCCTGTGGATTTGCTTCCCAAGCCCCCTGCCCGTCCTGCGCCGCACGCCGGGGCTTCCCTGCTGCCGTAGGAGTAGCCAGGGTAAACTCCCAATGCAGCGGGCCAAGGATGAGTTTCTGAGGGAGCTGTTTGAAATCCGTGTGTTTCCCGTGAAACCGTCTCGCTGCTGCGTGTCCCTTTAAGAGTCAAACACGTCTCTTCAAAGGCCGGGCAGGATGGCGGTCTCCCCCACCGAAATGGGGAGTTCTGCCTACGTGAAGGGTCTCTCCCTGCAGTGTGCGAAAATAGGACGATAACGCACAGACAGACATTAGTATTTCTCTTTCATTGACTTCTGTTTTGGTAAATGCGGCCTCGGAGCTTTTTAGGAAGAGTCGACTTCTGTCTCCATTTCTGCAAACCACAACTTGGCTTTCAGGAAACGTAGCACTAGGTACTTTTCCTGTAACTGGTCAGCAGCTCATCATTAAATAAAATTGGTGGTTTGTGATCACGCCAGTCTTACTCTTCAAAAATCCTTAGTTAAAGGGGCAGCGGGAAGAAGGGAATGAGTAGATTTAAGGAAAAAAAAAGGTTTAAATTCGTGAAGTGGTTGGTAGGAGAGATACTCAAAACATTTTATTATGTTCTAGCATAAAATGAGCTTTTAATTCTTATGTCACTCATCATTTTTATCTCTGACCCAAAGACTTTCTTAGCCATGATTCTCCTCTGAACCGAGTACAAAAACGACCTGAGTGATTTCTCAGTGCTCCCAAGGGGGTTAATGTCGCAACTGTGATGTCTGGAATTATGCTCGGGCCATACCATGTTTGCCTGTGGTGGTTTCATGGATGCTGGCAGAGGACGTGGGACTCCTGGTCAGAGCCAGAAGACTCTACTCCTCACAGTCCGTAGCCTGGTCTCACGGTGCCGACAGGCAGAACATCACTTCTCTAGGTCCCCGTCTTCCCAGAGTGATGACCCTGGGCCAGGTAACACCTGCAGGCAGAGTGTTACACGGGAGATGGGAGAAGAACCCAGAGTTTAGAAAACCCAGATTTCTTAAGACAGGCAGTAAAACCTGCTCTTTGCTCCAGGGGAGATGCAGCCATCTCTTCTAAGGCTATTTGCTCTGCAGTAATCCAGGACAAAGGCAGCCGATGCCTCTGCTCGTGATATGCGCAAAAACTCAAGAGACCCAATACAGAGGTAGCTAGGACCATTCCAGATGTGTAGGAGAGGCGTCCATTCATTATGAACGTGGGCGCCTTACGGCTGAGTCGTCTCCCAGGCCCAGGTTGAGGAAAACTGCTAGACCTTTGCTTTGCGCTGCCATTTCCAAAATACCTAGTCTTCCTCTGAAATGCTTTAAATCCAGGAAGGGAAAGAATATCAGAATTTCCTTGTAAAAGTAATATTTTCTCTGCTTTTTGAGAAAATGTAAGTATGATAATTCACAGAAATTGTTTTAAAAAATGTTGCCTCCTTATTCTCTCTCTCTCTCTCTCTCTCTCTCTCTCTCTCTCTCTCTCTCTCTCTCCACACCACACACACACACACACACACACACACACACACACACACACACACACCAAATTCTGGAAAGAAGCTCATGTTTATAATTACTTGCCTTCAAAAATTATGGACAGTTTGCTTTTGAGAGACACCTGTGAAATACACCATCATCCGACCTCTACTGGTTGAGGTGAGAATGCATTTTTAAGTCTTGAGGGTGTATTTATTCAACCACTTCTTGCCTCATCCCAGTCCTGTCCAGTGGAGAAAGCCTGGGAAAAGTTTCTTGCATCCACACAGCTACTCTGTTCTGTTTCCCGGACTTGGCTTTGCTGCGTGGGCCTGCCCTTCCACAGGACTTCCAGTTCTCCCCTGGACTCCTGATGCCTCATTTTCAGGGACAGTTTCCACACTTTGCTTTGCTCCATGCTATGAATATTCCAGCCTACAGTACTTGTGCTCATATGGGGTTCTGAAGTCCAGAGGAGAAGTCCTAGCTGAGGCTTCTGAGATATTGTTGCGGGGTGGTGTAAACTCAGGACCTCAAATACAGAAATTTACGTCTTAAGCGGGAAGTCAGACAGGTTATCCCGGGCGAATCAGTCAGTGCTGGATCATGTAATGTGTATGTTGAACAACGAGAAAAAGATCACAGGAAAAAAAAAAAAAAAGAAAGAAAGAAAAGGCCAAGGTGGAGAACTCGACCCAGGAAGGAGATTGCTGATTCTGAGTTCTGCTTTGGGACAAGATGGAGCAAGCCCAGCGAAGGGCCAGGCCCTTACCGTCTGCATCTGCTGTTCCAACAATTCTTTGATTTTCCAAAAGTGATATCCCCCCTTTATGAAAAACAAAACAAAACAACACAAAAAAACGGAAACACCTTCTTTTCAAAGAAAGATGTGGGATTAAGTAGATAATAGCAACACAAAATCTATGATCTGTGTTTTTAAAGAGCCTTGTACCTAGAGGCGCGTCCTTACTCTGTCTTCATCCCGTAGCTGCCCCCCTTCAGCGGACGGATGGCCATCCTTGAATCACGTGACTGTTCGTCACTGGGAAGAGTTGACGGGGTGTGGTGAACATCTCATCTTCCACCACCACCACCCTCCCAGCACCTTGAATATTGCTGGGAGATAAAGTGGCAATTGTTTGGCTAACGGGGGGTCTTAAATTCTCTGTCAGAGCTTTGGCTCATCCCTTCCTCTCCCTTCCTGATTAGTAAGACACCATTTAAGTTTCATTTTCTGATAAAAAGTAGAGTGTCTTTTGCTGTTGGTGATACAGATCACTTTGAGATTTATGGTTTCCTTTGCTGGGTATGAAATAGGTTTTATGACTTCTAAATGAATGGCTGGCTAGGGGGATTATAAATAAGTTGTTCAAAGAATAATGTTATTTATAAGTGTGTTCCCTCACCCCTTTTCTGATCAAAGGATAGGAAACCTTCTGTGTACTAAATATCTATCAAGTCAGTAGTGCAATATTTCAGGTACCTGGTCTAGAAAATCCAGGTTTAGCTTTAGGACATCGGAATTGTCGCTTGGATGTTGGTTGAAGTCTTCGTGTGCTTAGCACTCTGCCAAGCCATGTGAGGTCTCCACAGTGAGCTCAAGACCTGCTCTGGCCCCAAAGCCAAAGAAATACTGGAACCATCACAAAACAAACAGCTCATGCCAACCTGCCCTCCCATTCACTGTGTGTGGTGGATCTTTAGAGAAGGTCTGTGCTTAGACCGAAGGGGGATATTGGGGCGGGCTGACCTGGCGCTGAGCTGAGGAGGGGCAGGTTAGAAAAGGCAGAGGAGTGGGAGAGCCTGAGAGGTGAGGAGAAGCAGGAGGCTGAGCTCATATGGGAACTCAGCGTGAAGCAGCGAGGATGGGATAGTCTTCTGACAATGCCGAGAAGGTAGAGAGAAGAACGTCCTGGCAGCTATTTGAAGTAAAAATGGACAGAGCGTGTGTTGTTAGTTCTGCTAGAGAAGAAAGAATCACAGGTATGCTCAGGAATGCGGAAGGACAGGAAGCAGCTGCTCGTGGAGACCTGTTTAGCTGAAGAGGCCACGTTTGCTCCTCGGTGTAGCAGACATTGAATGCGTAGGTGCTGAAAACGTGACCGGATGAAACAAGCAGCTCTCCGCACTGTGCTTGGGCAGTGAGCGCCACACGCTGTCGTCGCACGCCTCCGGTCCCGAAATCATTGAAGAAGACACATATTTTTGAACTCACCCTTCACGGTTAGAGGCCCCTCCAGGAGTCTGTTCACGGACCTTTACACATTAACTTCTTTTTATTTGCAAATATTAGGGAACGGTCGGTCAGGTCACCAAAGATTTTTGCTGTTCTTTGTTTCTCCTTTAAACACTAGTCTGGTCCTCTGTACGGGGATCTTGATTCTTAGTGGCATTTTTTTTTTTTTTAATTCCTGAGTTGCTGCACATATTTATATATATATATATATATATATATATATATATATATATATATATATATATGACCAGATGAAAGAGCTTTATTCAAAGGCCGTGTGCTGAATTTTTGGAGCTGCAGGTCACTAGTTTGACTGCAGGTTCTTATGTCTTTCCTTATAAACAGAAAACATGAATAGCACAAAAGTTCTGCTTAAGCAGCTATTTGGGGCAGTTGGATTCTGGTGTCCTGATTAGTGAGCTGATATGCCGCTACATCGGACAAGACCTGATCTTCTCCACGAACCTGGAGGAGGACCATACGGCATCTCTCGTTTGGGGGAGTGGCTGTTGGGGATACACACCTGGGAGGATCCGGCTCTTGGGAGATGAGGGAGCGATCATCCTAGCCATCGAGGATTGGGGCCCTGCATATTCGGTGTTCTAGGGCCTTTGTATGATTAAATTAACGTTCTTCAAACTTTTCCCTTTAGCCCAAGCCAAACCCGACCGTCGATGGTCCAGTGGCTTAACCCGCAGTCTCCGACCACCCCGAGCGTTGCGACCCAGCCGTCCCACCGTCTTCACCCAAGTCGTCGGCTTTCTCCTTCTCTCTTCCTGCCACTGGAGCGGACAAGGCCCCCGAAAGGTGCGTGGCTTGGAACGCGGTGTCGAGCACAGCAGCGGCATGTGCGAGGGGCTGCGCCCGGCCGGGCACAGCGCTCTGTGCTGGGGACGCCTGCTCAGGTCCTTCCGGCCGCGCGGACAGCGTCGCAGCCCCGTCTCAGGGCTGTGCCTCGGTTCAGGAGCAAGTCTGTTCCCAGGGGAGATCCACCTCATGTGAGACCCGCTCAAACCGACTCTCTTTGGCGTGGATTATGAATTTATGAAACTACCTCTTTTGGAAGAACTTCTTTAACATGAGTATGAAGCACATGCTTTGTTTTAACAGAAAGGTCAGCTGGACACTGAAAACACTAATTTACATGGCCAGTTAGGGCTGGCCCTTCGCAGGCTGAACCCCCTCACCTTGGCTTCCCCCAGTCCACTGAGGCGAGGCACTTCCCTGTGCTTCAGTTTGCGTCTGGCCCGCAGTGTGGTTTCTGTCCTTCCCCGGATGCTCTTTCCCCACAAGGACACCCAGGCTGTTTTGACAGGTGGTGAGACGCTGAGCCTGAGATGGCTTTGGGGGAAGGAGTGAGGGGTCTAAATAAAGAAGACCCCTGTGAGAACAGCACGCCCTTTTCCAGAATGGCATGGGACCGACCGTCAGTGCCGACAGCCCGGTGCCCGCGTGCGCTGCGGAAGCCACTGAGTGTGTGCGAGCCCCTGCCTTCCGCTGCCCTGCTCTGTCCCCAGATGCCAGCATCGCTCCTCGTAGATCAGCGAGCTTAGCAAGTAAACATTTCCCGTGGCTCCGATGCTGATGAACCAGGGGAAAGGGCATCCCTCCAGGCAGAGAGGAGGAGGTGAAGAGGTTCAGTGAAAGCTGCTCCGAGAGGCTCCCTCAAGCAAGATGTGAATTTGAAACCCGCCATTTACTTGGAAATCACGGGCTGTGGTTTTGCCCGCGGTTCCCGTCTCTGCCGATTTCTCTTGCGGAAGGAGCCGCGCAAAGGAGATTTGGGAGATGGGAGGGGGAGGGAAGGTGAGGCGGCCCTCTCCCGGCTGCCCCTTTCACCTGTGTCTTTTATGTTCCTTCTCAGCGTCGTCAGCCGGAAGGCTCGGGCCGTGTACCCGTGCGAAGCCGAGCACAGCTCCGAGTTATCTTTTGAAATAGGAGCAATTTTTGAGGATGGTAAGTGTTCGTGTGGGAGCTTTGTGTAGGATGTAGTCTGTCACCCGAAACGTCGGCAGCCCAGAGCAAGCCGTCGCTGGCCGCGGTCGTCGGGGTCACAGGTCCGTGCCTGGCGCCTCGGGCGGGAGAGAGCTGGCCCATTGGTCTTCGCGGCCCTGAGTGCTGGGGGGTGTGCCCTGGCGGCTGGCGGCCCCTGCTGCTTGGACCGGGGCTGTGCTCCAGCCCTCCTCACCCTCGCGGGGCTTCATTCCGGGTCTTTCTCCTGATGTAAAGAAGCTCGTGACGTTTGGAGTTAAGAAATAGTGCTGATCCCCGTCCTTGGTTTTCCTCTCCCAGGGTCCCAAGGAATCCTCCCAAATGCTTCAGATTTGCCACATCGAAGTGATAAAACTGCGCTCTTATCGAAAAATTTCGGTGTATAAAATTCCCTCCCTCTTCCTGTGCGCCCTGCCTGGTTTTCGCTGATTTGAGTAGTGTGCGCATCTCCAGAAGTGGGTATTGACTTCGCGCATTGAAACAAGGGTGCAGAATTTATTGGAGTGTTTAAGAGTTGCACACAAGCATCGAGGAGCTAAGCCCAGCATCATATTTCACACATCCGTCCTGTGGCTGAGTGTGCGCCTTTCCCCGCCGCTCCCCCCCCCGGCTCCCAACGTCTTTCTTCTCTAGTCCTGCTCATTATGAAGTTCGGAGGTTGCTGTGGAAACAGCGATGATGTGTGTGGGTGGAGCGGCCCAAAACAGTTCTGGGGGAGCAGCGAGAAGCTTAGATGCTGGGACCGGAGTGGCTGATCAGCCAGAATGTTTGGAGTGTATGGCATCTCTCAACACAATGCATAGTGGTGTGTTGTCAGTAACGCCGCGTTTGCGGCTGATTGTTTTTTTAGAAAGCAAGTTGCCTCATTTAGAAGAGATTTCTATATATGTGCAACATGTACTCTTGAGAGCCAGGGACTCCTGACAGCGCCGGAAAACAAACAACAACAAATCGCACACGTGACAGAATTATACTCTGTGGAGAAATTCTGTTCGTTGAGTAGGAGCAGGATCGTCCCTGCCGCCGTCGCTTGCGTGCGTTCTGCGGGGAGAGCACGTGGCTGTCTGACCCCGGCCCGTCACACGCGGGCGCACCGTGTGGCAGAAAGGAAAGAAGGCTGAGGGGGTAGCCCAGAAGCCCACCCGTCTGAGAAAGGATGCATTTTGCATTGTGTGATCCGTTGGGAGCGTCTGAAACCCCTCACGTGGTCTCGTTTGTGAGGTAGTAACCCTGGCGTCAGGTGTACCTGTCAGGAGTCCTTTAGCTGCAGTAACAAAAACCGACACGACTGGCTACGTCAGTCATGAAAATGGGTGAGCTCACGCAGTAGCAACTGGAGGCAGGAGCTCTGGGGTCAGGTCGCTCCCATCCTCAAAGACCACAGGTCCCCACCGCGGCAGGACCGTCATCCTCAGCTGTGGGCAGGGGCATCGGGTTGGTGTTCCTTGTGGAGTGGCCACACTCAGCCCTAGCAGACGGGGTGCCTCGTCTTCGTGCCTTTTATTTATTTTTTTTAAGGACTCAGAAAAGTTCGCGAGATCTTCTTTTCTGGTTTACCTGCCCTCACACCTCGATAGCTAGAATGGGGTCCTGTGCTCGCCCTGAACCTAGCCTTCAGAACCACGCTGGGTTCCAGGGATGCTTCCTCTGGGCCCACAGATGTGTAGATGAGGTTCGGGCCCTCAAGCAGATTCAGTTCTGCCAGCGTGGATAATAGGGAGAAGGCTGGTAGCCGTCTGACACTGGAGACTGAAGTCCTCCACTTCTGAAGTCCCTAGGTGTGACTTGCAGGAGTTTTCCTAAAAAAAGAAAACTGCATGTATGTCTCTTTACACACACATGCACGCACATACACATGTACACGCATGCGCACACACAGCAGTATCAGTGTGGGCGCAGGTAGCTGTGGATTGTCAACTCTCGAGTTATTTTTTCTTAGATCAGTTCTTGGCTTTTCCACTTTCTGTGTGAGTCTGGACCAGTTTCTTAAATTCTCTGTGCGTCGCATTCTTCATCCTCACCTTGAAGGATTCCGCGAGATCGATGTTGTGTCGAGGCAGCATTCTGGGCCGTGGAGGGTGGGGCTGACCAGCAGAGGCACCTGCCGGTGGAGGGTGTTGCTGGCTGCAGAGCCCCACTTGGCACCCTGGGGCCCCACCCTCTGTTGGTTGAGCCCTTATGATCCATAGCGGTGCAATAAATGCACAGGGAGCAAGTACTTGGGGGCATTTCGGTAAAAAGTGATTTCTTTTCCTTTTCAGTGCAAACCTCGAGGGAACCTGGCTGGCTAGAGGGGACTCTGAACGGCAAGAGGGGGCTGATCCCACAGAATTACGTCAAGCTGCTGTAGCGCTGGCCTGTGAGGGCCCCAGAGGGACCTGAAGCCCAGGACCGGCCTGGGGGTGGGAAGCCACCGTCCTCCTCCCGGGCAGACCCCATAGCCACCTGTACACGCGGGAGTCACTGATCCCAGATTGGCACTCCAGGGGTTTGGGGGGGTGGGGTGGCACACTGCACAGACCAGTGGCGCTGTGGAGCGGGAGAATGTCAGGATTAACAGAGTGGACTTTTCATTCGTCAAGCCTCGGGGCACGTGGTTTTCAGTTATCCAGTCTGCAGAGTGGCGGGGGGAGGGCTTCTGCCGTGCCAACCTCCCCCACTGGCAAGCACGCACGGGACCCCCCTCTCCCCCCGCAGCCGGCTGCCGAGGCTTCACAGGGAACTGTACTCGTGACTGCAGGGCGGCTCGTGGCCCTGGTTGGCGCCGGCGGACGTGGTGGGGAGGGGCTGCCGGCCAGGGGCGTCCCCTGGTCTGAACCGAGAGGGCAGCACAGAGGTGGGGGCTCCTTGTCGGATGCCGCCGCGGATCCACGGCACGTTACACCAGCATATTTATAACAGGCTTCTCGGTGTTTCGCACCTGTTCTATTTCCCAGACACCACCCTTTTGCCCCAAGGTCTCTGTAAGTGAAATAAAGTGTAATTTACTATTTGTTGTGTGTCATAAAGTGGAGAAGACGGTGGAATTCGTTCCCTCTGTATTGTTTTATGTTTTGCCAGCCAGTGGATGGGAATTCATTTTCCTCTGACGCTGGCCCACACTCTCCCAGCTAGAATTTATTCGCAAGGAGCCTCGTTTATCTACAGCAGGGTGTGTTCCTGGGGCCAGTGGTCCTCCCCGACCGTGTGACATCCTGGAGGGCTTCCTCCAGCTCCGTGCACAGGCATTTCCCCAGGCCCGTGGCCGGCCTGGGATCGAGGCTGGGCCTTGCCCCGGCGGCCTGCGCGTGGGCTGCAGCCGATGCGTGGAGGCCAGTGCTCCCGGCCGGCGGGGCTGCACGGCTCCGTCCACACACAGCCTCCCTCGGTTTGCAGGCCTGAGCGCTCGTCTCTCCGTGGGGTCGAGCCGGGCTTCACGGAAGCAGGTCAGGCGCTCGGACGGTTCCTGGAGGAGGCTCAGCCGTGGCCCTGCGTGTGCTGGTGCCCCAGCTGTGGGCGGACCCTCCGCAATGCTCTGTCACCCTTCTCTGCCTCCGACCCCAGGCTCGGGCTCAGCCAACCTCTGGGGTGGAGGACACTTTCTGTTATCCCCTGATCCAGAGTCCTTGGGATGTGGAGCTCCTTTTTAGGGGCCCCAGGATTCCGCAGCCAGCCCTGCTCCAGGGCCTGCTCTGGGGCTTTGTGTTTCTTTTCCCCACAGGAGGTTCCTGTCAGGCTGTTCTCCAAAGAATTAGCCACAGGAAGGTGTGTGTGAGTCGCCTCTTCCCCTGACGAGTTGATTCAGGAGCTTGCTGGTTATCAAGTTTGAAGTCACCTTTACCTGGACCGTGGAGGGTATCAAGTTCGGGGTCAGGTATGTACAGGGGGGAATAGGCCTATTGAAAAGTGTCCATATTGTATGTAAAAATAGGGACAATCCTAGTATGATGTAATTGAAAATCCTGAACTGTGGACCCAGTGGAGGGAATGGGGGGGTGCTGAGGCGGCCGGGCCACATGGCCACAGCCAGCCTGCGCCGTGGGCCAGTGTGGCCAGGGAGTGGGGTGGCCCCACCCCAGTGTCCTGTGCTCTGAGTTGTCATTTTCTGTCCACGCCCAGGAAATGGGCTGCAGGAGGGAAACGTGGCTTGTCAGAAGAGGTTGCTGGTGAGCCCCCTTTAAGAAAAGCCTCTGCAGAGAAGTACAAACCTGGGGGCAGCTGTAGCGGGCTCAGGACGGCACAGGGACCGAGTTCCTGGCAGTATCCTGACTGGCGTGTCCCCACAGGGCATGGCACAAAGAAGGCCCCCTACTTGAGGACTCTTGCTTTGTCAGCTCAAGGGAAGTTTCCATCATTCACAGTGCGTTGGGCCCCACCTGCTACTCCCCTGAAGTTCATTTACCACCACTCACCTGGTCAGGTAAGCTGCCACTGAGTCTGGCTCCCTGTGTGGTTGAGGGAAGTTAAGTCAAGTCTGCAGTCCTATGATTCTGTTCCTGCCTCCTAAAAAGAATGTGACACCGAGATTTGGGTTCAAATGACTAATACAAGTAGCATGTCCAGGATGTAGTACATGCTCAGCTAATGGGAACTGCTTATTGCTGAGACTCCTGTGATTGTCACTTGGTCTTTGTTGCTGGGGCCATTTGTCTTCTGTAGGATGGTGGTGATGAAGCCTCAGAACAATGATGGTGGCACGGTTGTCACAGCCCCAAGCCCTGGGGTTATTTGGTGAAGGACAGGGTAGCGCTAGGGTATCATTTTTCTGTGAGTAGGACCGTGCGGCCTGGCTCACCAGAGTCTCCAGGCAGAGAGCCTCTCCCTGGCCTTGGCCTGGCCCAGAGTGAATTCAGTAACGGGATCGTGAGGCGGTCTCTTCCTTTGGCAAATCGTGTTCATTTCCCTGAAGAGAAGCGGGGCGCACTGTTGTCTGTTTTCAGTGCGTCCTTGTGGCTGACCCAGGAGCAGCGGCCCCGCCTCACTCGGGGCTCTGGCCCCTCAGCCCCCAGGCTGAGCCCCAGCGGCAGCTGCTTGGAGAACGTGTGCGGACGTGGTGCTTTCTGTTTCCGGCGGGGCCATGGGGCCTGCTTCGGATGGGGTCACCCAAGGGCCTGTAAAGGAGACGCCGGGTGGGAACAGAGCCAGAGTCCTTGGGAGCTGCACCCGCTTCCTGTGTGGCAGTGGGGCCATCTGCCGTGGAGGGCGGGGGCAGGGAAACCGTGGACTGACAGTCTGTGCCTGCGACGGGTATATTTAACTCATTCTTTCTTGAGGGGGCTAAATGAGCCGGGAGAAATGACCCCATTTTATCCGTGAGAAAATGGAGGCTCAAGAGTGAAGCGCTCTGTCCAGGTTCGGCAGGCTGCTCGGGTTTTTGCTGCGCCCTCTTGCCTCTGAGTGCCAGGAGGGGAGGATGGCTGTTCCGGGTGGAAGTTGAACCCCCCCACCCCACCCCACCCCAAAATGTACATGTCGAAGCCCTAACCCCAGCATCTCAGATCGTGACCTTATTTGGAAATAGTATTATTGCAGATGTAAGTAGTTAAGATGAGGTCAGTAATCCAGTATGGCCAGTGTCCTCATAAAAATGGGGGTTTAGACCCTGAGACACACACACACACAGAGGGACGGCGATTTGAAGAGACATAGGAGAAGACGGCCACGCACAAGCCAGGGAGACAGGCTGGGAGCAGACCCTGTCCTCACGGGCATCCCGACCTCAGACTTCCAGCCTCCAGGACCACGAGCCCATAAATCCCTGTTGTTTAAGCTGCCGAGTTTGTGGTACCTTGGTACAGTGGCGCCAGAAAGCTAATACAGTGGCTAAAAGTATGTTTTGAGTTAACACCATCCTGTTTAGAAGTCTTGTTTTCACTACTTTGTACCTTGGTGACACTGAGCATGTTACCGTGACGACCTTATGCTTTAGTCACCTTCTGTGAAGTGGAGAGAGTGGTACCAACCTGGTGGGGATGTTGTGACAAATGATGATGAGACGAGAGGTGCCTGAAGCGTGCGGGCAGGAAATACGGCTAAGCAAGTGGAGATGGGAGAAGGCAGCCGACAGATGACAGCAGTGGTGGTGGGGGTGAGGCCGTCCCCCTTCTTAACTCCTGGCCATCCCCTGCTTCTCTCCAGGCCATGCCTTGCTCGTTCCCTCTGCCCTGCCTTTCCTGGGGGCACTTTGACTCTGACTTTCTAACATTGGCCTCGTCTTGTTCCCCATTCAGCTCATGCTGGGCCCCTTCTCCCCTCTGTCAAGTCTCAAAGAGTGCTGGTGACTCCTTCCTCAGCCAGATGTTCTCCCTGTCTCTGAGTCTTCCCGAGCCTCATGGCTTCCCTCCCTCTTACTCCAGGAGAGCATCCTCAAGCAGCTGCCCTACGCTTAGCCCTGCACATGTCTCCTCAGATGCTCGCCAGCACTCTATTTCCCTTGACTGGTCTGGGCAGTAATTTATTACTACCCCATGTGGGCAACCTGGCACATTGTTCCCATGCTTCAATGTCACGCTGAGTCTACTGGTTGGAAGAATACTTTGGCGAATTCTCTCCAATCAGAAGGTCAGCTTGATTGGGAAGCAGACTTCTGCTTTGGGCCCAGCAGGGGACCTACACTTTGCACTTGGGCAGGAAAGGCCTGGGATTCATTTAGGCGGCTCAGTGCCATGTGTCTGTGTCTGTCTGGATTTCTCCTTGCTCAGCGGAGTTAGCCACTGAGGAAACCCTGTAGGTAGAACAACCTAGAGAGAGGGAGCAGCCAAGCAAGCCCACACCAGTTTCACAGCAGCCACGGCCCCTTAGGCAGGCTGGCCGAGGGCACGGAGATCCAGAGAAACGGGTGTTTCAGACCTGGAAAACTTACCACTATCTTGGCAATGTAAATTCTGTGAAAATATATCAGAGTAATTGCCAGTGGTAGAGTGACTTCATGATCCCCAATTTCACCCCTCCCTGATCCGGGCCCTCTTTTCGTGGAGCCCTCCCATGCTGACTCCAGGCTTGACCCAAAGCTGGTTTGGCCAGTGGGACAGGAGCAAGCTCAATGCAGTCAGAGGCTTGAAAAGTATTCTGTCTTTCCACTGCCTGTCTTAGCATTGCCTCTACTATGAAAATACACTCAGGACAGCCCCCTGGAGAATGAGAGGCCACATGGAGCAAAACCATCCTAGACCATTCGTCTGCTGGCTGACCACGGACGCACGAATAAGCCTGACTCATCCTAGCCTGGCCCAGATCAGAGAACGCTCCTAGCCAACTCATAAACTCATGAGAAATACTACATGGTGGTTGATTTAAGTCACTCAGTTTTGGTGGGGGTTGCAGCTAACCACCTGCTCTTCTGTACCCCACCGTGTACCCCGTCGTTCACTTTGCGTTCGATATAGTCTCGGTCCATAGTGATTATTCAGATCATATCCTCATCTTAACCGGTGTTATTTGAGAAGCTACTGTTTTATTTCCAAGAAAAATGCTGCACTAGCAATCGGATGACTTGAAATTAAAGTGTCAAATACTTACAATCATTTTAGTCTGTGTACACTTGCAGTTTTTCAGTAAATATGGTAGAGCTGACTTTAATATAAAGGGACACTTTTTATTTGCCTGAAGACATTCAATGTAAAGAAGCAGACTGACCCCTCACTATATATGCATCACGCTGCATAATTTCTCCTGCCGCGGCACACAGTAGCTGGCCATCTCGGTGACAGAAACTTAGTTCTTAGTTGATTCCTAAGTGTGCAGCTGGATTCTTTAGGCCTGAGAGCACTTTTAGAAATTCTTAGAAATATGGTCACACTTGACCTAAGACTGAGCCTGCTCTGTTCAGAAAGGGCACCCACTTTAACCAAGGGTGCTGATGGGGGTGGCCTCCTGCTAGCCTCTGACGGCTCACAGCCCACGATGGCTTTTGTTTAGAGTTAGGGTCTCCCGTGAAAAGCCCTGCTCCCTAAAGGTCAAATTCCGTACATTTTAAGATATAAAATTACCTTCACTTATAGATGCTTTACAAACAACTTTGTGCATACCACTCTAGTCCTTTATTTTTTTTTTCTTGTGCTGCTTAATGACTGTGTGGTGTTCCAGAAATATATCTATTGTGTTTAAGCGAGTTGAATTTCACTCTCAAATAGACTTTTCTGAAAGCGAGAGGTTTGAAGATCACAAGTGAAATGAGGCATTACACATGTAGAGTTGTGCACTGCCTCGCGGACGTTCGGTGCACAGTGAACTGCGTAAGCCATGGTGGTCTGTGAGACTGTGATGGGGCTGTGAATCCGTCACGTCGTGGCATCGTAGCCATCACAGCAGCATTGTGTGACACGTCGCTCGTGTTCGTGGAGGTGCTGGCGTGAACACAGCTGGGGTAGGTTAAAAGAGCACTTATAATTATGTACAGTGCCTAATACTTGGTAAATGAACGCTATGCTGCCGGTTCGTGTGTTTACTGGTGTTTTTGTCGTTATTCGAGAGTGTATTCTTTCTGCTTATAAAAAGTTTGTTGGAAAACAGTGTGCCATGTTACGCCAGCAGCAGCCACACACATCCCGTGTTTACCGTGTCTCTTGATTGCATCGTTTCCTCTTGTGCTTGATTTAATCTCATGTTGTTTTATAAATTTAACGTAGCCGAAGTGTACAGTGTTTATAAAGTCTACACTAGTGTAATGGCCCAGGCCTTCACACTCACTCACCACTCACCCAGAGCAACTTCCAGTCCTGCAAGCTCCACTCATGGTAACTGGCCCTAAGGGTGAGCTGTTTTTTAGAAAGTCTTTTATACTGCATTTTTATTGCACCTTTTCTATGTTTAGATGGGTTTAGATGCACAAACACTTAACGTGGTATTACAGTTGTCTAGTGTATCTAGAACAGTAACGCGCTGTGCGGGTTTGTAGACCACGAGCAACAACCTGCACTGTCGGGTTTGTATACGTGCAGTCGATGGTACTCGCACAGCGACGGAATTGCCTACCGATGCATTTCTCAGTAAGTGATGCATGACTGTACTTGATTTATCTTGTGGGGAAAAAATGTTTCCTGATTTTAAAATGGTTTGATAATTGCTTACTGCTCTTTTGTGGTCCATATGAATAGAATCAATGAGGGTAGCCTGTAAGGACTGTGAGAAGCATCATGGCCCATAGGGAGCTGAATCCCTCAACAACCCAAGACGACTGGGGATGGAGAAGAAAGCTGGAGTCGGACAAGGCATCTGGTCTACTCAGTGTGAGTGTCAAAGTCTGTGAAATGAACACGCTTTCATACGGCTGTGAACATAACTGAGGCAATATGTTAATAGTGTTTAGCAGCTACATGGTAACGGTTATTATCAGTAAACTTTTATAGGGTATTTTGGTGGACCAAATATTAGTAAGAAAGAAGGCATCTAATCAGTCTCTAAAGAATATAATTGACACATGACTAACAGGGCTCTTTCTAACAGAGGGGAAAAAAACTACTCCATCTTGGATGTAGGCAAAAGCATATATAATCAAGATTTAGAAGGGCACAAAACCCAGGTGTTTCTGTAGACCTTCAAATGAACTGTCTCCAAAACAACAGGTGATTAAAGTAAAGGATTTATTGTAATCTGCTTACAGTCCTTTGCAAAGACAGACATGTTTTTGCATAAAGATATAAATCGCTTCATTTTAAACTAATTTAGTGTGTTTTTTTAATTATATGAAGAAGTTCTGGTGAATTATGAATTGTACCAAACCAAGATTTTTAAGAGCAATATGGTACAAAAATAAGAGCCGACAGACAGTTTGGACTGGGACAGGCATTCAACAGTGAATTTAGAATATGGCTTTGCTGTTTAATCAAGCAAAGTTACCCAGAGACACACAAAGAGCCAGTAACTTTGTTAATACAAAAAGCTGATGCAGACTGTCTCTATCGCAGACCTGGTTACATTGAAATTCCGATTTCATATAAAGTAAGTCTGAGCTAAAAAGCTGCTCTTGTCAGCCATTTCCTTTCTAGACACTCCCAGTCTGCATGCTGTGTATTGGTCACCTTCCAAGTGTGGCTTTCATATTGCTGTGCATGTAAGTAAGTTGGCTGTGTTTACAGATCTGCCTACAAATTAAATTCTTGAAATTGCAAATTAGGTAAGAAAAACTCCTCCCTCTGAGTACAGCTTTCACAGGTTTCCCCTTGCATAAGGCAGGTGTCTTTGGAAAGACAAGGTAATGTTGCCTGCATGGTGAACCCTGGAGAAGAGTGTGGCTCCCACGCTGCCTTCCCCTGGCCTTGGGCTTCTCCAGCTACAGCTTTTAGGTTTCGGAAAAAATGCGATTTCACTGAGTCCCTGATGATTATCGTCACTTTTAAAAGATTAATTTGGCCTCTATTCGAAGTAGTTTTATTTAATGCAATCAAACTGTTAAGGTTCCCCAAAGAGATGCATGTTCGTGGTCGGGGCAAGAGAAAAGCCATAAATTGCAGTGTCAAACAGATTAATGAATTACAAATTTTAGTGCCACTGTCTTGCTTATATGATCTGTAGTTTTTTTTTTTTTCCCTCCAAAACTGTTTATGTATAAAATTTGTTAAAACCTACCTTTTAAAAATCTAAAACCCTCTCTAGAGGCCGCGCGGTCTCCACGCCATCCTGATGGGACGTGTCGGCATGCATCTTCCCACTGCACCCTGCCGGGGCCTGCGTGTCCTGTGACCAGTTCCAGGAGTGCAGAACCCCTTTCCAAGACCAGACGTGAACGTGTCGCCTTTTACAGATACAGACAATATGTGGAATTTTTTTTTCCCCCCAAAGGAGAAAATTCTGTTTCCTAAACTGGGGGGAGCATCTGTGCCTGCCGAGCCCTCGCACTCCCCCGTCTTGTGCTCCCGGAGCTGATGCCGCTGCTTGAGGGAAAAGGGAAGGAGGCAGCTTTTTCCGAAAGCCGGGCACGTCCAGGACCTTCTCCCACACTTGTGTTGTCAAGTGACACCTTCAGGGGGCTGCAGACACCACAGCATGTTGCTGCCCGGGGAAGCAGGTGAGGGAGAAGCCAGGACACGTGCCCGGGTCCCACGAACAGCCCCCGCGGGAGACCAAGGACAAAACGCAAGTACAGAAAAAGTCGAAAGGCTTAAAGACAACCGAAGAGGTTCGAGTGTGGTTATTTACAACAGAGACTGTAAAATGGCAAATTAGATATGAAGCTAAAAAAGGCACAGCTTCCCTTTCTTAAACACACTGTAAACGGTTCATTAGGCATGCAGAACATTTCACTTTACAAAAAATGTTTTTACCTTGTTTAGACAAAGATAGTACTTAAATAGTCTCCAGCAAAATAGAATTCTTTCAAAAATACTTTCCCATTCATCCTATTAACCATTGAAGTTTTTTTTGTTGTTTTTTCTCTTGTTTTTTTTTTATGTGTCTCATTTACAAAAGTTCCTTATACCTTGTTCAGGTCCTTCACAATTTATACATACAGTAATGTACAGCACAGCAAAAGACTGCGAAAAATTATCTGTAAAGCCAACACAATATACTAGAAATTGGAACCAAGGCATTTGTTTTAACATCTTATCCATTCTAATTAAATAATAAATGGACGCTAAAGGGCATGGATGCCAGTGATGCTGAGGAACGTGGGCGAGGAAGAGCCAGAGGGGGCGCTATGCCACGTGCTCTGTTATCACACAACAGGAATCTGTATGTTTTTTTCTATTTTTGTGTTTTTTTTAAATAACAAAAGAATATTAATGCCCCATATAGACTATATGTTGTATGTGCAAACCAAAGGTAAGCTTTAAAAAGTCCGTTAGTCCTTGAACCCTTTTAAAACAAGCGAACAATACCAGAAACTACATGGCATAGTTAAAACTTCCATCTGTTAAAATATCAAAATCAGAGAGTTATTGACTAGATATGGCTTTTCATCCAGAGGAACATGTTTCTAAAGCGCTGGGGGCAGGAGAGGGAAGAACACTTTAGACTGTTCAGGTCTTGCCAAATCCACGTCTAATGCTTTCCCAGCTCCAAACCCTTGACATGACTTTAAACTTGAGAAACTGCTAAATAAGTGTGAATCAACCATCACGTGTTAAAAATATGATTTCCTGGGTCCTTCGTGGGTGCGGAATAACACAGGGACACTTAAGGCAAAGTTCTTCCAGTGGGACGTCCTCCGTCACTTCCTGTGAAAGTAAAGGGGCTTGGCGTTCCCGGATTCCACTTTCGGCAGCTGGTCGCTGATGATCTCCACCAGCATGGCGGGGAACTCCACTTTCAGAGCCTGGGACTCTCGGAAGGTATAGAAGCAAAATTCCAGCAAGTCACTCACCAACTGCAACACAGACAAAGAGGGGGACGTGACATGAAGGCTGACTTCTGTCCCTGGACCACTCTGTGCTAACTCTGTAAACTCAAAAGAGCAACGCTAGGAATCCAACCAGGAAATCAAGGTCAGTGAAGCAGCCCGATTCATTTAGTGGCGTCGTTCTGTCCTGGGGGAGGCAGAAGGGAGGTCATGTCTCCTGGCATGTAATAGGCCTTTCATGCTAAACAGACGCAGCCAAGAGCTGTGTACTGTTGAGGATTAGACATGTCAGTGACTTGGGGACAGTAATGGGTCACTGAATTGCTCTCATCAAATTCTCATTTCTAAATGTGTGAACTGGGCGTGGCAGGCAAGTTCACGTTGGACGTTTGTGATGGGCCTTCCTGAGGCTGTAAACAAGTGGGCTGGGGGTGGAGGCCCGAGGCCCACGTGGCAGGTGCCCAGGACCATGAGCAGCAGCCCACTGCCCACTCGAGGCCTGGCTTGGCCCTGCCAGTAGAGCTGTGACCGTGAGGGCAGCCGGCACTTTCAGCGGCAGCCCCCTGGCCCTCATCCTGCCACCTTCCTTCCTCCCCCAGGCTTCCTGCCCTGAGCTGGGGACAGCGCTCAGACTTCTCAGTCGTTTTCTTTTGAAACTTCTTTGGCTTCACTGAGGTACAGATGACATATAATAGTGTATAAGTTTAAGGTGTACAATGGGTTGATACACTTACATATTACAAATGATTAGCACCTCTATCACGTCACATAATTACTATTTTTTGTGGTAAGAATATTTAAGATATTCTCACTTGGCACTTTTCAAGTATATAATACAGTAGTATTTGCTATAATCACCATGCTGCACACTAGATCCCCAGAGCAACTAGAAGCTGCCCAACATCTCCCCCAGGCCCTGATAATCTCCATTCTGCTGTCTTTTCCTCTGAGTTTAGCTTTTCTGCATGTAAATGAGATCGTGCAGTATTTGTCTTTCTCTATCTGACTTAGCATAACGCCGTCAGGGTCCGTCTATGTAGCATAACGCCGTCAGGGTCCGTCTATGTTGTCTCAAATGGCAGGATCTCTTCCTCATGGCTGAATAATATTCCACTGTGTGTGTGCACACTATACTTCCTTGATGTGTTCATCTGCTTCATCACTTTGTATTGCAGGCTGATTTTGAGAGAGCGAGCGGAAGCATCAAGGGCAACTTTGTTTCCTTGCCTGTCCCTACTCTGCGACCCAAGATCCTCTGTGAGGACCTTTCTCATCCTCCTGGAACTGAACTGCTCCCAATTCTGTAAGTTAAAAAAAAACACCACCACCCACAAAAGCATTACTATTTGCATTCTATTTACTAGGAATATAATTTCAGATCACAAGGTATACTGTTTTTTCTTTTCTTCTATATCCCATTAGAGGTTAAATAACTTTTGGTCATTCCCCACTCTAGTAAAGTAGGCAATATTAATGTTAAATGTCATTAAGCTGATTCTGGTGAAAACACATCTATAACTTTCCCTTGGATTTTTAACAACTCAATTAGCAGTCTTAAATTGGGTCGGATAGTAAATAACTGTGGTAAAGGCCCTCACGATAAACCGGGAATCGAGAACATCTCATCGGGAAGAAACGTCTGGCGCTTCCGTCTGCGTGTGTCCTGCAGTGTCATTCCCTACGCAGGGTCGAGCTCTGCGATTTGGTAAGTGTTCTGCTCTCGCGGGACGCTGGGTCCCCATGAGCTGGGAAACAGCCCGAGCCACCGTCTGCTCCGGGTAGGTTCGTTCACACACGGGTAACTGCTCTGCAAATGCTGTGCCTCAGTTTCTGCACCTGTAAAATGGGGTGACGTGTGTCTGCTTCATAGGGGCATTAGAAGGGGTGAAGCGTGTGGATGCCAATGCTCAGTCCCGATGTTGGGAAGTGCTGCTCGGGCGACGCTTCTTTAATGCTGTCCTCCCACTGGTCCCCAGTTCCTCAACCATAAAACGTCGTTTTTCTCTGTGGGGTGCAGTTTATGAAACCTGCTGAGTCATCTTTGTGTCACGTGGTCCTCAGGCGCCCCATTCTATAAAGTGACAGAACTTTGTTTTCTGCTTTTCCAGGAGATTCTTAAAATAGAAATGGGATGGCAACTTTTAAAAAATTTTTTTTTCGGTGTCTGCGAAAGCTAAAAGCCAGGCTGGGTCCTGCTCTCCTCACGTGGTGCCACAAATGAGTCAGCAGTGCCGACTGTGGGCCATGCCCTTTGAGGGGATGGCGACGGCAGAGTCCTGAGCACACAGCCATGCGGCCTGGGCTGAGCGCGCGTGTGGGCTCACTCAGCAGGTGTAGAGCAGTGGGAAGCTTGTTACCCAGACAACTGACATCTGAACAAGGTACTGCGCAGGGCCACTTAGAGATTATATTTGTAGGTAGGAGATGGAGAGCAGAGTAAGTCAGTCCCCTGAGGCAGCATGCACGGGAGCACCCCTGTGAGACAATTAACGGGGAAAGGGCCCAGGCCAGCTCGGTGCCTCTGTCCTTGTCTGTAACATCTGCTGATGTGTTCTCAGCCGAGCATTACCTACCTAGGAGATGCTGAGAAAACCAGAAGGGAGAGAGGCCAGGGGCTCAGCTGTTTTTCCTTGCAGGTTGGCTGGGGACAAGTGTCCCAGACGCTGCTCACTAATGCATATTAACCTGGGGCTGGCATTTCCCGCCCACCTCTGTTCCGTGTTCCACAGACTGAGGAAGCAGCTTGTTTCCAGGCATGAGCTGGTACCAGAGCTTCTGTTTACAGTAAGTGCCTTGGCCGGCTGCAGAGGGATTGGGGCACGGCAGGGCAGCGTGCGAGGTGGCCTGGCGGGTCCAGGCTGGGCATTTGACCCTGTGAACACTTGGGGAGGGGAGATCTCAATCTTAGGGTGGCCAGGATTCCTGTAGGGCTGGAAACTCAGGGAACCTCGGCCGCTAAGAGAAGGCACTGGCTGCTTCCAGAGGCTGCCAGGCCCGCCCCGGGACAAGGCCGTCAGCCTTTTCAGGACTCACGCAGCAGGTCCTGCGCCAGCGCCTGCAGTTGGCGAGGTCAGTACCCAAGCCAGGCGCCCCAGTCACTGGGTGAGCACGTGGGCCACTCTGGCCCAGGCTGCTGGGTCTGCCCACCAGGCGTTCGCTGACCCTTAGAGCCCTCCCACCACCCTCTCCAGCCCTGACCTGCCACAGCCAGTGGCAATGGGCCAGGACCCACAATCCCTGGCCCTTGGCAGACGTTTGAGGTGGGGTGCCGCTGCAGTATGGGGACACCAAGGAGGCGGGGACTACACCCCGAGAGCTGGGCCAGCGTCACATATTAAACAGCTGGGCTAGCAGAGATGTTGACAGCCAGTGGACACTGGTTTGCATGCCAGATTTCTGTGTCTAAAGTCATGCTACACATATGCACAGACACATGTGGGAAGGCGCAGCAGGCGGGGCCCCTGCCCGAGCCCAGACACGCCAGGAAACAAGGCTACAAACAGGCACAGAACGCATGCCCTCACCAGGTGCTGTCCCCCACCCCTGCGGGATAGAGCTGGCCACTTCCCCCAGTACGGAGGTCAGTGGACATGGGCCAGGCTGTAGTCACACCCTGGAAGGTGGCACTAGATGGTGGCTATGCATCACTAAACGACCACAGGTAGTTTCTAGTTAGACCCCAAATCACTATTCCCCCTGCAAAGTTGGGGAAGAGCGGAGTTCATCAGCGCCTGCCACGGTTCTAGCGTGTGTGGTGGGGAAAAACCAGACCTTCTCAAGGACCGCCTTTTAAATCATTTCAGGACAACTCTGTATGGACAGCCCTCCAGGAATATTCCAGAAGTTGCCCTGGACACTAACTTGGCATGGAATGAGTTTTCAAAACCGTCACTCATTCTCCTCAGATGATGTGAGTACCGGCTTTCACTGCACGTCTCCCTGCCCACTCCCCACAGTCGCCCTCCCGGCCTCCATGGAAGGAAACTAGCCTGAGAATCCTTCTCTGAACTCACAGATGCCCTATTTTGTCTTCCTAATTTACTTGTTAATTAGCCACAGAGCCAGGGGATACCATTTTAACCTCTGGTTCACATTTGCAGCTCCTTGAAGACAGGAACCACCTGAGTCACCAGCATCGAGGAGAGGCCCCGCCCTGCCATCCTGAGCAGCCCTGGTAAGAAGCCGAGGCTCTTCCAAACTCCTAAGTATTTTGTCAAGGTAGCATGTTGCTAGTGTTAATCAATACACTAAAGGAAAACCTGGGTAATATAACTGGGCATCTTCAGTTCAGTGGCACTAAGTAAATGCTGCAGAACCCAGGATGCGAAGCTAACCTCTTTCAACCTTTTCTGTCATTCTGATTTCCTTCAACTTCTTAGGTTGGGTTTTAAGGTGAATCCCGTGCCAGGAGCCCCATCCCTGTTCTCAGGGGGATAGGAGAGTTACAATGACAAAAGCTCTGTGCTGTGTGCCTGTCGGCACAAAGGCCTTAATTGCAATGAGAGAAATGGCCTGACCCGCCATCTCAATATCGATTCCTACTGGTAATACCAAGCTGGATGGAGACGCAGGAACCCTAATTATAATCAGTAACAGGAGTTCAACATTAGGAAGTCTCGTGCAATGACTTCTGTACAAAATGCATCTGGCGGGGTCACAGAAGTTTAGCTAGACACTTAGCATGAGTTATCCAGCCTGACGGGCCACAGCTGTCAGGATGGCAGAGGAGCTTGGCAAGGTCACTGACTGAAGTCACCGTGGCACAGCCACTGAGTGGTGCCAGAGCTCCCAGACAGACGGTGACAGCCACCCTGGGCTAGGGCCTCGCACAGCAAGCTCATGCTAAGTCATCTGCTGACTCTGGAACTCTCACCTAATTAGGATCAAGCTTTTTTCTGAAATGAGCATGGGGATGGGGGGTTTATTTTTGAAGCTCAGAATTTTAGCCAGCTATATTGATGTGGTTAGGGGCAAAGATAAGAGCTTCAACCCTAGACACGGCGGTAGAACTTGCCGGTGACTGCAAGTTCCAGGAGTTCCTGCAGTAGCAGTGTGAACACCAGACAGTGCCGTGCAGGGCACTTCCTTCAGAGCCCCTCACAGGCCAGGGTGGGAGACGCCTGTGCGGGCGAGGACTCCTGCTTTTTTATGACTGGCGATTTCTCAATAAGACAACAGTAACATGCTGAGAAAGAGCCCCCCCATGCCGTAGCGTTTATTTCTATACCCAGAAGTAAGTATAACCTTTAACAACATGGCAATACCATTATTTACTTATGGATTCCTTTTGAAAACCCAGGTCCCAGAAGGCCACCTAGAGGTGACCAAGAGAAAAAGGATCAGAGAGACACCCTCAGAAGCAATGGAAGCGTAAGATGGCTCCTCCTTTTTGTCTGTCCCTTTGCAAGAAAGAGACATCCATCCATGAACAAACGGGAGCCGTGGGTGCCAGCACTGTACAGCCAAGGGACTTACCTGGGAAGAGTCTTCCCCACCTGCACAGCTGAGCAGCGAACCTGCCCCAACCTCTCTCAAGGTCAGGGGGAAAAACCTGGAGAGTGCTGATCTGGGCAGACACCCACAGACAAGAGAAGCTGAATAGATCCAGTCTTTCCAAGGGGGAATTCCAGCATGCGATTGGACCAACCCCTCCCCACGAGTTTGAATGCAGCGGAGACGGTAAGAACTTGACCAGCACCTCACACGCAACAGTGCATGGGGGCTGAACTATCATGGGGCGGTGATGTCCCCTACGGAGGAGAGGGGGAGAGCACTGTGAGTCCCTGCCTCCCCCAGTGATGCAGGTAGAGAAGCCCCCCTCTCTCCAGCAGTACCAGAGTACTGCGGTAGGGCCTCCAGGACTGGGAGGAAGGGGACTGATACTCTCATGCGCCTCTTTCCCAAAGAGCATTAAAGGAACAAGGTTCCTGCTTGGGAGCACCATACCTAGGGACACTGGGTCCACAGGCACCCCAAGTGCAAAACCCATGCCTCTCCCCACTCTGGTTGGCTCTTGGTGTGCATTTCCAAGTCTGGAGTCAAGAGCAAGGCCCAGTAGGGACTGCCCTCAGCAAACAGTCCCGGGTCTGGGAGAGACCGCTAACTGAAGCAATAGCGCCACGTTCTGGAAGACGAGAGGCTTCCGGCAGCCAGCCTGGTGAGCGCTAAGAACCAGAGAGGGCTTAAACAAACACTGAGAATCCTGCCACAAGAGGGAGCAATGCAAGAGTAACAGCAGTAGCCCTTCAGAGGCTGAAAACCCCTATGTAACATCAGCACCAATGAACAGAGTACTCATTTGAAGACAACTTGCAAAGATTTGAGGTCTCTGCTACCTGAAATGAGAAGGCATTACAACACTACAATGAACGTTATCAAGGAACACGTCATCAAAAGATGATGATCCTCTAACAAACAACTGAGTACGAAGACATGTAATTTTGTGATCTTGCTGATAAAGAATTCCAAAACCCCAGGTTTGAAGAAACTGAGCTAAAAGAAAACTCCAATTCATGAAAAAGTAGGTTCAATGAGATATTTACCAGTAAGATAGGAACCAAGCAGAAATTATGGAGCTGAAAGCTCTAGTGAAATGAAAAGCGTAACAGCATCTGAAATAGAGTAGAACTAGTGGGACACAGAATGAGTGAGTGAGAGGACAGGAACTGTGAAACAACCCAGCTACAGGGGAGCAGAGAAAGCCTACATGGTCTGTGTGCTTTCCTCAAAGAACACGTATGAGAATAATTGGAATTCCAGAAGAAGAGGGGGAGAGTAGAGTATTAATAGCCGAGAACATCCCAAACTTGGGGAGAGAGCTGACTGGATATTTAAGTTCAAAGCTAATAGATCACCCTATTATCTCAATGCACAAAGACCTTATCCAAAATACATTATAATGAAACTGTCAAAATTGAAAATTCTAAAAACGGTCAAAAGATAATAGCTTAATGTGGGTTCCTTTGTAGGTTATCAGTGGTTTTCTCAGCAAAACCCCTACAAGCCAGGAGAGAGTAGAAGTAGATATTCCAAATGTTGGAAAAAAAAATTGCCAGCTAAGAATACTATCTGGTAAAGTTATCCTTCAGCTATGAAGAAGAAATACTTCCCTAAACAAAAGTAAAGACAGTTCACTACTAGACCTGCCTCATCAGAAATGCTGAAAGGAGTTCTTCAAGCTGAACTGAACAGATGCTAAGCAGCGGCATGAAAACATGTGAAAGTGTGCAACACACTGATGAAGGTAAACATTAGAACACTTGGATTCTGTGATGTGTTAGCCACTTAAGTTTAACGTTCAAAGGAAAAAGTACTAGAAATTGTAGCTTCTATAATTTGTTAATAAGTACACATATAAAAACAGGTAAATGAAAGAAAGAAAAAGGGGAACATAAGAGTGAAGCTTTTATAGACAGTCGAAGTTAAGTTGCTATCAGCTTAAAATGTCCTGTTTTATTTATGGGCTGTCTTATGTCAGACTCATGATAACCACAATGCAAAAACCTAGAGTACATGCACAAAAAGGTGAAAAAAAGGAACAGGGCATACCACTATGGAAAATCAACTATTTACAAAGACAGGCTGAAAGAGAAGGAAAAGAAGTGATGGAAATACAGAACAACCAGAAAGCAATAAAATGGCGTTAGTAAGTTCTTACCTATCAATGGTAATTCTAAAGGTTAATGGACTGAATTTACCAATCAAAAGTCAAACAGTAGCAAATAAAATCCAGTGAAAGAGGAGACATTATAAGAGACTACAAACAGTGAGATGTTAACAATTTGGATAAACTAGAATATATAGAAAAATTCTTAGAAATAAAAGATCTGACCAGACCAATAATGAGTAAGGCTATTGAATTGGCGATGAAAAAACTCCCACCCCAGGACCAGATGGCTTTACTGGTGAATCCTATCAGAGATTTAAAGGAGAATTAACGTCATTCCTTCTCAAACTCTTTCAAAAACCTGAAGAGAGAACACGTCCAAACTCATTTTATGAGGCCAGCATTACTCTAATACTAAAGCCAGATAAGGCACAAGAAAAAAAAACAAAAAAACAAAAACAGACCAATATACCTGATGGATAAAGATATAAAAATGCTCAACAAAATAGTAGCAAACCAAATTCAACACCTCATTAAAAGGATTATACACTATGACCACACAGGATTTACCTTTGAGATGGAAGGATTTCTCAAAATATGTAAATCAGTAATAAACAGTAAAAGACAGATAAAAACCACATAATCATCTTGATACAGAAAAAGCATTTGACAAAATATAACAGCCTTTCATGATAAAAAACAAATTTGAATATGAAAGGAATATACCTCAATGCAATAAAGGCCATAGAAGACAAACCCACAGCTAACATTTTACTCAATGGTGAAAAATTGCAAGTTTCCTCAAAGATCAGGAATAAAGCAAGGGTGTTCACTCTCATTCCACATAGTACTAGAAGTCCTAGCTAAAGCAATTAGGAAAGACACAAATAAATAAATAAAACCCAAATTGGAAAGGAAACAAAATTGTCAGTATTTACACATATTATATATAGAAAATCCACCCCCAAATTATTGGATTAATCAACGAATCAGTAAGTTCCAGGATATAAAATCAACATACAGAAATGTTACATTTCTGTATACTAACAACATCAGAAAAAAGGGAATTATTCCATTCAAAATAGCAATAAAACATAAGACAGAATTGAACCAGGGAAGTAAAATTTGGGTACATGAAAACTGTAAGACTTTATGAAACTGAAGACACATGTTGATAGATCCAGAAGACTCAATATTCTTAAAAAGTCCATAGTTCCCAAAAGCCATCTATAGATTCTACACAATCACTATCAAAATTCCAATATAATTTTTCATGGAAATATAGGAAAAAAGATCATAAAATTTGTATGGAGCCACAAAGACTCCAGATAGCCAAAGAAATCATGGGGAAGAAGAACAAAGCTCAAGGCATCACACTTCAAAACAGCATAAAAATAGACACACAGACCCATGGAACAGAAAGGAGCCCAGAAATAAACACCTGCATTTATGGCCATCTAATATTTGACAAGGGAGCTGAGGACACTCGATGGGGAAAAAGTCTCTTCAACAAATGATAATGAGACAAGTGGATAGCCACCTGCAGAAAAATGAAATCAGACCCATCTTACACCACTCACAAAAATTAACCTGAAATGGATTAAAGACTAAACATAATATCCGATGCCATAAAACTCCTCGGAGAAAACATACAAAAGAATTCCTTGAGATTGGTCTCAGCAATACTGTTTTAAATATGATACCTAAAGCATAAGCAACAAAAGCAAAATTCAACTAGTGGGACTCAATATCTAGAATATATAACGAACTCATATTTCAACAACAAAATAACCCAATTAGAAAATGGGCAGAGGAACTAAACACATTTTTCCAAAGAAGATAAACGTGGTCAGTCAACAGGTACATGCAAAAATGCTCAACACCAATCATCAGCGAAACACAACCACAAAGAGCTATCACCTCCTACCTGTAAGAGCGGCTGCCATCAAGACTATAATAAGTGTTGACGAGGCTGTGGAGAAAAGGGAGCCCTTGTGCACTGCACTGCTGGTGGGGCTGCAAACTGGTGCAGCCACTATGGAAAACAGTATGGAGTTCCTCGAAAAATGAAAAATCCTGGATCTGTATTCAAAGTAAATGAAAACAGGACATCAAAGAGAGGGATGTACTCCCATGTGGTACATATACACAATGGGATGTTATTCAGCCAAGAGGAAGAAGGAACTCCTGCCATTTGCGACGACAATGTGAGGGCATCACGCTACGTGAGCTAAGTCAGAGAGAGAAAGACCGGTATTGCAATGGCATCACTTATATATGGAATCTGGAAAAGCCGAATTCATAAAAACAGTAGAATGGTAGTTACCAGGGGCGGGAGAATTGGGATGATGTTTGAGAATATAAGCTTACAAACAAGAGATAGGTCCTCCTAGAGATTTACTGCGTGTCACTGTGATTGCAGACAAAAAGACCGTATTATAAACTTCAAAGTTGCTAAGAGACTAGATCTTAGTGGTTCCCACTACAAGAAAAAGAAATGACAGTTACATGATGTGAGAGGTGTTAGCTAATGGTGGTTTTCATATGCAACATATAAATGTATCAAGACATGGTGTATACCTTAAACTTACACAATATTATATGTCAAGTATATCTCAATAAAAAAGGTACCATTGGAAAACATCTGAGTGGTTTTTAAATACTCATCAGAAGCCATTTCACAGCCAAAAGCTTTTTAACAGGAGAGCTCACGAGTGTCAGCTAAATTCTAAGCCTATCCAAGGCATTTGGGGAATTTAGCAAAGATGATTTGAGGCTCTGAGACAACTCTGGAAGCGAAGCTGCCATCTGGAAGGGGGCTCCTTGGTGGATTGGCCCTTTTAAAAGGCTGCACTGCTCTGCAAGGGCCAGTCTGCATGGCAGGGGGCATCTGGATTTAAGAGTGTCCCTGAAGCAGGCAAGAAGCCTCAGTAGGGCTTGAGTGCTCCGAGCGAGCTCTACCTGCACATTCTAGGTACGGGGAACCCCAGGGAGGGGAGCCAAAGTCAGGGCTCTGGGCCAGAAGTACTTCTGGCTCTGCTTCCTGAGAGGCAGGTGGGGTGGTCCTGTGGGTCTGAGAGGGCTGTGTCTTGAGTCCAGGCTGGTGCAGGCTTGGCCAGACCAGGCGTCCAGGAATGGGCTGGCTGTTGGGGTGGGAAGTAGGTGCTGCTCAGCATCTCAAGAGAAACATCTCAAGAAAAACCATTTCTTAAAATTCACCCCTATCCATTATGAGTATCAGCTGAGTCACATTTTAATTGTTCATCATTATTTTTATAATAAATTAAAAGCTAATCACTGATCTCTGGTCAGTGATGAATATTAAATCTTCAAAATGTGTTTTGGATGCAGTGCTAAGCAAGATGAGTTCAATTTCCTTCTAATTTTTTTGTGCTTAAGTTTATTTAATGTCCACCCTGTTTAAGTTTCCTTGTATTATAAGCCTCGTTCTAGATGGCAGCCCCGCCTTCTTCTGAATAAGGTCTATTGTACATGGGAAAAACACAAAGAAAAATGACACAATGGAAAAGAAAAAGTAGAGCTTCAAGATAAAGAGATGATTAGAACGTTGCTGCACAAAGGAATTCTAATGAAAGGGTGGTTTTAAAAGGCAGTGCATGCTACTGTATACAGAAGGATGAACTTTTCCTAATTTTGTTTTCAATATTTCCTAGTTCTTGCAAATGTACACTATGCTGAGCAATGTAAAAATCTAAACCAATTCATATTTATAAGTTACCAACTTTACTAGCAGGTTAAATCAAGATTAAGCAGTTAAATCTTTATTTCAATCTATAAAAGAAAAGGAACACTAAGTAATAGACACCCCTAGCCAAGGACAGCCTCTTCTGATCCAAGTACCTCAGACCTGAGACCAATGATGTCATTAAATGATATCAGGAGTCACCTGCAGGCCCAATCTGGCCTAATAAACTGGTTTTGTAAGTTTTTTACACTTTGAAATGGTTGAAAAAAAAACTAAAAGAACATTTTGTGACATGTGGAAATCACATGAAATAGGTGTACTGGGACACAGCCATGTTCATTCAGATATTATCTGTGGCTGCTTTCAGGGTACAATGCCAGAGCCAAGAAGTTGTGACAGAGATTGGGGGACCACAAAGCCTACGGTGTTTCCTACCTGTCCTTTTAGGGAAAATATACGCTGGCTCCTGGATTAGAAGCCATTCCAAGGATTTAGTAACAGCTTATGGAAGAACAGGTTTTGTTAAAATATATAAATTGAGTATGAGATGTCTCCTGATTTCAGAAATAATAAAGGTGGGGGAAAAAAGTCTGTGAGTCGCGATATGGTGGTACCTAGCTCTGGCTCCAAAAATACAGGTTCACCGAGCCTTTAGGAAATGCTTTAGAAAGACCCCCTGTCCACGAAGGGGTTGAACAGATAACAAAAGGCACTGTCTAGCTTACAGGACTTAGAATCTGTCACTCAAATGGAGAATCACCATGACTCGTCTTCCATTTTTGACTGTCTTTCAGGAGTCACTTCCCTCTAAACCTATAGTCCCTGCAGGTTACAAACATTTACAGGTGATTCTCATTCGTGGTAGTTATGTTCTATAAAGTCATGGCAGACAGTGAATTTGCAAATACTGAACCCTCAGTCCTAGGGAGAATATAGGGTTAGGTTCCCATGAGCCACCGGTCACGACATTTTCATTAAGTGATCCTTGTTTAATGTGTTTCTGTTTAAAGACACCTCAGTTAATATACACTGCTGATTCCTGAGCTCTGAACTCAAGGCCACACAGCACTGTAAGTGATGCCTGAATATCACTTACTGAACACACTTGCTTTCTCCACAAAGCACATCACAGCCCTCTTGATTTTAGGAACATGAGATAGTGCGTGAGCACCACATTTGGGGACAATTTTAAATGGGAAATTCACCAACAGCAATGCAAAAAGCGTGGCACTAAATAGACCCTGAAAAGAGCACTTGTTTACTGCGTGAGCCGAAGCGAGAAGGGGCAGCGGCGGCTGGTTTGACCTTATTCGGGAACATGCACTGCGGGCGACTCAGCTATTTCACTGCTCTGCACACGACTGTCCACGACTGCAGATGTAACGTGGGTATTGACTTGGGGGTTACGAATAAATGTTAACTAGTACACACATTTGTAAATGCAGAACCTGCAAATGATGACTGTGTGTGAAACCACATACACGCCCTAGTCCCTTTAACCATGACCTTCATCAAATTGATCAACTGGCATCTCCCTGGCCTTTTCAATGTCATTGAAAATGATCTGCCTTAGTCTAAAATGGTGCTGAATGATAATGCTCCTCTTTCAACTGCTTAACAACGTCTCTCTCCCTTGTGAAAATTCTTTACTATTTGTGTTTATATTAAAGATGGCCTTAGGCTCAAGGCGCCCTTCTAGGGGACTGATGGCTCTCTGGTTTCCTTCCGCCCTTGATGCTCTGCTCTACTGAAGCCTTCTGCCCTCACACCCCCGTAGCCTTCTTCCAGACGGACGCACCTGCACGGTGCGCCACAGGTCACAAACCGCTCCTCACACACAGCATCTCCTCTGAACAGCACGATCTGAGGTAGATTATATTCTGCCCAGGACAGGCTGCATTATTTGTGGGACCCCCTACTCAAAGATCACTAAGTACTTCAAGACGGCGACACCAGACCATTAAGCACAGTGATGCCCTCCTATGTGTAGGACCCCAAAGTGACACCTAACTTACCAGGAGCAGGGCTGGCTCTGCACTGATGTCTCCCAGAGGTGCTTTCCCTCCCCCGTCACGGCCTTCTGGTCCCGGCTCACTTATGAACCCGGGAAAATACACTCGATCACTCCCTGTATAAATCCTTTTCTCTACAAAAAGTTAAAAAAAAATGAGTAAATGTTACTATTATTTTCTTTTTATAGAGAAAGGAATTAAGATGAGGTGATTAAGTATAAATAGTAATATTTACTCATCCTTGTCTCATGGAGATATTAAAAGGATTTACTGACAGGACTTAGGAAGAAAGGTGCTAGGTAAATCCCAGGTATTATATGGTTATTTTATATTGTAAAAAGAGGAATTTAAATGGCATAAGAGGTGGGGATTTATTGACACAGGTGTTAGACAATGAGACAGTTTTCCAAAATCTTCTCTAGATATACTTCAGATTAGGGAGAGATTCCTGTGTGTTAGGTTAGACTTAGATGTGCTTTTCTATGAGCATGGCTTTTGGGACCCCTAGAAAGCTCACCCTGTGGCATCATGAATATAAAAAGATTAGGTGGGGATGGGATGCTCAATTCATTTATGCCTCCCCAAACATGACAAGGACCTAGTTTCTCCCCTGCATCCTCGTAAAGTTATTCTCCTACCGATTTTCAGAACTAGCTATGAACAAAATGGCTTATGTTCTCTACACATACAACCTCGGGAGCGTTAATAAGCCAAAGAAGTAGTTATCGCAAGAAAAAAATAATTACTCTCTCTCAAATTGGGAGCAGACATAACTTCTAATCTTGCCAGGTAAGAATTAAAAGAAACAAACTACTGCCTGATACTATTGTAGGTTCATGAGAGCCTTTGACAACAAACAACTAACAAAACCCACGCACCGGGAAGCACACTTGCAAAGCGTGTATTAGACAAGGGACTGATATCCAGAATATATAAATAACTCACAACCACAAAAAACAACCAAAATGGGCAAAGAACTTGAATAGACAATTGTCCAAAGAAGACGAATGGCCAATAGCATGTGAAAAGATGTTCAACATCATCAGTCATTAGAGAAATACAAACCAAACCACAATGGGATATGACCCTGACACCCATCAGGATGGCCATTATCAAACAAAACACAACACAACATAAGCAAATAGCAAGTGTTAATGACGATGCCGAGAAACTGATACCCTTGTGCCCTGTTGGTGGGAATATAAAAAACTGGACAAGTTTGGTAGTTCCTCAAAAATATTAAAGAATTATCACATGACCCCATCAAATCTTACAGAAAGAACTGAAACGAGGATCTTGAAGATCTATATGCAGCATTATTCACAATAGCCAAGAGGCGGAAGCAACCAAAGCGTCTATCAAGAGATAAATGGATAAACAAAATGTGGTATAAATATACAATAGAACCTTATGATGGAAGGAAATTGTGATACAACATGGATGAATCTGGAAGATAATATGCTTAGTAAAATAAGGTCTCAAAAGCCAAATACTGTATAAGGAAGACCGTCACTGCTGCAGCTCCTGGGCAGGGAGTAGGGAGCTGCTTGATGGGTATAGGGTTTATTTTACAGATGAAGAGTTTAGGAGATTATTTGCATAACGATTTGAAAACACTAATGAATTATACAGTTAAAAATGGTTAATGAGGTAAATTTTATGTTTGTATATTTACCATAATTTAAAGTTTTTTTTTTTCTCATTTCTCTCAAATCTACTATAAACTGCATCTTAGAGTATTGCCTGGCTATACACCAGCAGTTGGTAAGCACTATCTTAAATAGTCTAAGCATTAGCCACTAAAAGTATTAACACGTTTTAAATCAATCTTTTCCAAAGCGATAAGGGAATAACCCAGATTTTACATTACGGCAGCCACAGAAAACCACGACCTACTGAAGAGGATAAAGTTCTGGGGCTGCAGAAGGAAATGAACTGTCATTACAGTTAAGGTGTAATATGAAAGCGGTGGGCGAGAAGGAACGCAGGATATCACCGACAAAATCACGGCCTGAAACGCGCGGCCGGCCCTGAGGAGTCATGGCTGCCTTCTGCCAAACTCAGATTTACACCTGTTTCTCTTCAGTGCCGCTCATATCTGTATCTCTATATAGTGCACACATGTGCTAAGTATACAGCATCCATATATATATATATATATATATATATATATACACATAACAAAGCTTTCACTAGTTCAAAATTATACATGCGTCAAAGTACAACATAATAAAGATAATTTGGGGCTATTTACAAAGAATTTGCTAAGCTGATTTCTTAGCTGTCCTTAAAATATGTAAACAAAAAAATGCATGTTCCCCCCAAATACATTCAAAATGTTTATTTATACACGTCACATAACAGAAAGACTCATACTTTTCTATTAAAGCATTTTTGCTAAGAAGCTTTACCGGACAACAGCTTGATTTTTTTAAGTTGATGTTTGTCTTGTTTGCTTTCTGGCTTCTGATAGTTACGGACACCTGGTGAGCATTACCACAAGTTAAGTCTCTCAGCTGCTGTTCACAGTCACCTCCTCATCGCTATGGCTACTGAAAGTTTTCAGACTGTTTGCTGACTGACCTTCCACAGCTTTAGCCCCTCTGAGCCCTCAGTTGCACAGTGGGGGACATACTTTTCTGGCTTGTTCCCTGTGTCGCTCTTTTTGCCAACTCATCGTACCTCAGCAGCAGCTGCTTCCCAGACTCCGCAGGCACCTTCCCATTTTTGGTCCCATGGACGTTTTTCCTCTGGCGTTTTTCAGTTCTAGGCCCTTTTCTGGCCACAGTGATGCCTGGGCAGTCCCATCTGCCCAGGCCTTAGTGAGCACCGTGCGCTGCCACCTTCTGAGTCTGCATCAGCACTTTGCCTTCCTCCTCTTCACCTCCACAGAGCCCACTGCTCTGTGACATCGTGACATTCCCACCACCTCGGTACCCTAAGAGCACCTCAACTCCAGTACATCCAAACACACTGAGCATCGCCTCTCACGAGGCTGCTGCCTCCCTCTCCTTGTGCTGGGGCTGCCTTGCCAGCTACCTGTGTCCAAATCCTGGGTCATGCCCACTTCCTCCTCTCAACGTCCATATCCTGTCATCACCGGTAGCCATCCTTTCAGCCACTGTGCTCTAACTCAGCCCCCTCTTACCCGGATCGCCTCGCCAGCATCCTAACTGGCCCTTTGTACCCCTGCCCCTCCTCCAGTAGGCTCTGCACATCAGCATTGTCCAGCACGGCTCTGCCCTGCCCTAGTGGTGGCAGCCAGCCACATGTGGCTGCTGAGCAGTGACCAGTGTGCCTGGGAACTCGGTTTTTAACCTTAATTAACTGACACATCAATAGCCACATGTGGCTCGCGGTTTTCGCATCAGGCAGAGCAGCTCTATATTCTGCACAGACGGGCTCAAAACTCCTCAGTAGTTTTCTTAACATGGATCACAGATCCTGCCTTGTCTTCATCCTCATTTCTCTCCTCCCTCCCTGACACTCTTGGATACAATGACATTCTCCATTTCTCAAAATCCCCATGCTTTCTCATCCTTGGGAGAGGAATCCCTTCGACTTGGGAGAGCTTCCCTTCATCTGTCCCGCGAACTCCTACTTTACCTTTGGGGCTCAGCTTGGCCACCGTTTCTGCCATGGGCAGCACCTGCCACTTCCCCACATATGGTGCTTGCAGCCCGTACTGAGCAAGCACCGTGCCTGGCGTGGCGGAGGCTGCTGTCTGTGTGCCCTCTGGCCAGGGGCCTCACGTCCCAGAAGTGTCACCCTCCTCGGAGGCAGAGCCCCTCACAGCGCTTCCTTTGCACGGCCCCCGTGGAGACTGTTCGAAAGCGTAACTGAGATAGGAATGGCTCGTTCCACAGAATATACAACAACTGGGCACTGAAATGATCTTCTCGCATAGTGTCCTGGTTATTCAGGTCCTCTTCCAATAGGTTCAGGAAAACAGTAATTCAGCTGTTCTGCTGCCTCGCACACTATGAATCAGCTGAAAACTAGGGGAGCCCGGGGAGACTCGATCATGACCTTACACCATTAATGTGTGAGCAAAGGAGCGACAGGCGAGGACACCCTTCCTATCTGCGAGGAATTAGCCGCTTCCAGCCACCAGCACGTAAAACCAGTGATCCTTGAACCACCCAGACCTTTCCACACACACCCAAAGTCATCAATTCCATTTACTCATGATATTGAAATAACAGAACATTCTGACCTATTTTTTCCATTTCTCCCCATTTTTGGTTTTAAATATATTTGATGCTTTTTCCTAATGATACAAACAAAAACATTTTAAGTGGAAATAAGCACTTATTGGCACAATGGACCCAGGGCAATGCATTCTGTTCTACCCTATACCCTTGAACTGAGAAATCTGTAGGGCAAATGCGGGTCCCTCTCTACTACAGGAATGCGAAACGGACACTGAAAACCATTAATAACTCTTCCATTGGTTTCACCAACCAGACAAAAAGTAAAACCTGACTTCTCGAGTATTCATTTCATTTGGAATCTTTACCCATGAAGATTTCTTTTTCAGGAGGAGTGGGTCCTCACGTGACTTGTGTCCTCCTCGACCCCTGTGCCCTGGGGAGATAGGCCCTGCTCACTTGGCTGACTCTGGAATAAACAACCCTTCCTTTTTTTAGAATCGTCTTAGTCACCGTCTTGTTAAAGAAGAAGGCAGTATAACACTGCTAACAATTATATTGAATAGCTGTTTAACTCAGAATGTGGCTTTGAATCAGGATCTCACGGGCATGTGGAACTGTCAGCACTGGGCACCTTATCACAGATACAGAATTAACTAATCTCATTTCACTGTGACCTGAGCGATGAGGGGAGGGACATCTCCACACGCTGCCACAGCACGGCCCGCCTTACCATTAGCAGTGTCTGAAAACACCCAGGACGAGGGTTTTCCTTTCCAGTTCACCAACATCCGTCCCTCCTGATGGTCACCTCACAGCTACCTGCCGTCATCTCCATCACCAAGCACCTAAGTCCATCAGCGAATCAGAAGTGGCTCAAGCCCGCCCCCCGCGTTTTTAACAGTAACTTCAGTCCCCCCCCCCCCCCCCCCATTAATCCTCGCAGGAGGCACAGAAAGCGGACGCTGGTGAGCACTGGGCCCGGAGAACCGTGGACGGCGCGCGCAGTCTGCGTGCTTCCTGCACCCGTGTGGCCGTCTGTGCTGCCCGTTTCCCTGCTTGATCCCGCCCGCGTCGGACTGTCGTCTCCTGGAAGGCACGCGCTATGCATGTAAACGCAAATTAAAACTGCCTGCTGCATGCTCCTCAGTGGGACAGACGTGATTTGGGGCCGACTCAACCACGGCCGGGGAAAGGGGAAGCGGAGGGGCGGGCAGCGGTTCAGCCACTGTCGCGTGGCAGATACCACAGCTCCCGCGCGGTTTCATTCGCTTCTTACTGCTCCCTCTAAGAAGGCGTCATTCCCATCTTACAGCCGAAGAAACTGAGGTCTGGGAAATTTAAAGCGCTCGAGTTTACCGACACGGTGGCGCAGCGCCCCGAGCTCTGCTCCTTCTGCTCCCTCCGGGGCCACATTTCTGTGGCAGACCCCTATTTTGGCCTCAGAACGTTTCTTACAGATAACTGACTGGAAAGACATAACACAATTAAATGTGGAAGCTGTGGACGGCCCAAACGGCCGGCTAAGCCAAACGTGTGGCTGGCACTCTTCCGTCTGTGGTGAGAAATGCTTCAAAGAGGTTTGCATCCATCTTGAAACCACCCATAGGACAGTCACGAAGGAAATCACCACGCCACAGCCCGGATGCAGAAGCACCCACTAATCAAAGGAGCAATGAACATCTCAAAATAATTGAATAGTCTCAGCTATTTGCAGCAATATTTCTTTTGTTGGTGACTGTGTTCCTGAAACGTAAAGAACGAAGAGCCCCCAGCATGCACGTGCAGCAGTTACCTGTCGCCAGGTGTTCCCCGACTCGCTCCGCCCATGCGCCCTCCCCAACCCTGGCGGAAGAAACCTTGGCTGGAGAGAGCCGGGCTAAAGACAGCCCCGTCAGCTGCCATAGAGAGCAGTTATTCAGCAAAACACCCTCACAGTGTTTCCTTTGGTCATGCAAAAAAAAACCCAGCACCTAGTGTCTGAGTGACACGTCTGTGCCTTCCGGGGCTACGGGTAATTAATACCCGGGTTTAATGATCATACGCAGAAACAAAAGTCTCCACACTGAAGCCTGCTCAGCTTATGTTGACGGAAGCCTCACATTTTGTTTTGGGAACTGCTAAACATGCGTGGCATTTTAATACAGCACCAGGTCCCCCGTTTTCCAGATGTAACCTGCGCCTCACAAAAACACTACATTCCAGAAGATGCTAGGGAGGTTCCAAATGACTCCGGAGGGCTGAGTTGCTGCACAGCTGTTTTTAATGTTCCCCACTGCTAGTTTTCTGGTCTCCGAAGATGCACCAGCCTATGGCCTGAAGCTGCTATGAGCCTGGAGCTCTCCTTCATCACCAGAGGGGACCAGGAACACTGAACATTGAGTCAGGAGGGTTCCAGTGGCCACTGGCTACCGACGACCTTGAGAAATTACTCTCACGGCCTCTCTTCTTTGGTGATGTAAAAGATCCTCTGCCACCCCCTTGGAAGCCCTCCATGACCCAGCCCAGCACAGCTGGCTCCCACTGTCTCAAAAGGGCTTTCCATCAACTCAGAACAAACACCAGTGAGCCCTCAACTGCTGTGAGCTCAGAGCCCTCAGAGCCCTCCGAACGCTGCCCTGTGCAGGGCTGTCTGGCGCCCCAAGCCGGCTGAAAGCTCCCAGAAGCCAGGCTTCAGGCTCTTCCCTCAGTGCACTGCCTGGCACCTTTAGACACTAAAGTAATTGTTGAATGAAATGAACACCTTCCTCCAACAGACACATGGGATTCCTAAGGACAGGCATTCTGTTCACACTTGCACCTTCGGTCCTAGAACATGACAGGGGCTCATCGACATATGAATGAATGCACGTACATGTGCTCTCAATGGTCCCACTGCCCACGTGACCGATGTCAGCATCTGACTACCTTCTGCCTTGCATTATGCACTAGCTGCCTCTCTAGAATCTAAGCTATTTGAGGCTGGGCTAGGGTCATACATAGATTTTTGTATCCTCTGTGGTCTTATCCATTTGATAGACATGAGGCACCTTTCTGCTAGTGCCTATACTGAACTAAAGTTGACTACAAGGTCATACAATAGTATGACCTTGAAACTATTTAATAGAAAAAGAGTATTTTTTGCTTTTAAGAAACACTATCAATATCATCATTCGACATATACTGTTCTATACACTGATCATAAGTCTTTGACTTCGTAAATGAAGTTTCCAATAAATTAATTAGAGATGTGCTTCTTATATACACAAGAAATTAATGCCACTCCTAGCAAGTGACTAGTTAAAAATTGATTACTAATTACCAAATCTCTCTAGAAGAATAAGGAATCTCTATGCTTTACATATAAAACCCAAACATTTGCAATGCTAAAATACATCCATTCCTAGGAGTCTGACCACAGCTGCTTTCTTTGAAACTTTTTTGGGGAAAGATTGATGTTCAGAGGGCTTATGATTCCTTTAAGTTGCTGACCAGTACAAATATTTAACTGCCACCCTCTTTCAGAGAATGTTCCTTTCACTCACCTTGGCACTGCTCTGCCAACACATGCATGCACCATGTTGAGAAAGCCATATGTCCTGCGAGCTGTATACGTGTCTTGAAAGTGAGCTGTGCACGCGTGTCCTAAGATCTATAAACATGAGTCCTGAGGGGTGGCATGATACGCACACTTTTTAAACAGAACATTGATTTGCATTCATAGGGTTCTTATTTGCGTGACCCTTAGGAACTAATGCTCATTTTCCACAAGGTGATCAGAACTAGGCTCTGCATACAGAGCCAGTCATTGTGTAGCTCTTTGTTCCCTGGCAGAAAATTCCACAAATGTTGATTCATTAATTTACTCTGATGAAAATGCTGTAGGCAGTCTCAAGTCTGAGTAAGCGCGAATGTTAGAAAGGTCTCTCTAGACTTACAATGCATTTTTCGATGTTCTGTCTGGAATAGAAATATAAATAGAGCTTTCAAGATGCTTCTGTTAGGCTACTTCTAAGAGCAAACATTTTTTTACAATTCAAAATAAAGGTTTTGAATTAAAGTGATGCCAGTGATTTCAAAGATAATGTTCTTCCAAATACAGCTGAGTAGGATGAACTGGCTTTCTTCACCCTTCCACCAGACACAACCAAGAACGCTCAGGAAAAAAAAATATATATATGGAAAAATAGTTTTCAAGACACTGCATATCAGTCAATGAAGGGCAGCCATCTCTAGAAAATATAGGAGAAAATATAGGAGAAAAGCTTTGTGACATTGGCTTAGACAAGGATTTCATAGGTATACCAAAAGCATGACTCAGAAGAAAAAATAATCGATTGGACTTTAAAATGGGAAACTCCTGCTTTTCAAAAGACATTGTTCAGGGAATAAAAATGTAAGCCACAGACTGGGAGAAAATACTTGCAAATCATATTCTTATAATGAAAGTGTATCTAGAATATATAAAGAACTCTAAAATTCAACAATCCAATTTCAAATAAGCAATCTAATTTTTTTAAAAAATGAGCAAAAGAGCTGAACAGAGACTATACCAAAGAAGACATAAAGATGATAAATAAGCCTATAAAAAAGGAAATGCAAATTAAAAACCACAGTGAGACACCATCACACAGCATTTACAATGGCTAAAACTAGGAAGACTACCCACAGCAAGTGGTAGCAAGGATGCAGGGCAATGTGAACTCACACACACTTGTCAAGGGAATGCACAATTATACAACCACTTTGGAGAAGCGTCTGGCTCACAGAAAATGAAAACGCACCTACTGTGCTCCAGGCATTCCACTACCAGCTATTCACCCAAGAAAAAGAGCAATGTCCATTCCAGGACTTGTACACAAGTGTTCAGTGCAGCTTTATTGGAATGGTTTAGATTGGAACGCATGCGTCACATGCCCGTCAATAGGTGACCGGACTACCAAAAAGTGGACTATCCACACCATGGATGCTACTCAGGTGAGTAGGAATGAACTACAGATATCTGCATAGAACAGATGCCTCTCTAAGTCATTATGCTCAGGGAAGGAAGCCAGGCAGAAGAGACTGCACACTACATGATTTGACATATACGAAACTCTAGAATACATGAACTAATAGGTTATGTAACTCTAGAATACATAAACTCTAGAACATATAAATGAATCTATGTTGCCAGAAAGCAACTGAGTAGCAGTAGGTAGGAGGAAAAGTTAAAAAGGGGCACAGGGAAAATGTTGGGGTGACGATGATACGTGTGTTGTCTTGGTTGTGATGACAGTTTCATGGGTGTATTCATGTGTTGAACTTCTCAAATGGTACATTCATATATGTTCAGTTTATTCTGTATCAATTATACCTTGATTTAAAAAAAAAAAAACTAAAAAGATATTGATTGGCCTGGGGATTCTACAGAAAATCATCCACTATGATGGAGCTATTTGGCAGCTGTTCACTGAGTTTCCACCCTGACACTGACAAGACATGCGGACAGGGGTGGCCTGACACCGAACAGTGGTGCCCCCGGGGTTCCCACTGCACTGCTCACGGCACACAGGTCTGAAAGGCTGGCAGGAAGCGAGGTTTAACTTCTGCTGTCAGTCTCACGCAAATCGCTTCAACATGCGTCATCTATTACCATGTGTTGTGATGACGATTACTATTCGTTTTGACACGGTGCTTGTGCCTGCTCATATATTTCAACACAGAGAATTCTTCAAGAAAGAACCAGAACATCTTACTCTTAGCTCCACTAAGAAGAGACTCCGTGAAAACCAACAGAAGAAAGTAACCATGCCCCTTGGGCTCTAGTTCCCTTCATTTCGTCCCGTGTGAGTTGGGGGGCACATCGTTTGCTGTGCTCCCCACAGCCTTGTTTGCCATCATCTCTTACTCTAATAGTTTCCATTAACCACACATTTTAGGCCACTGATAATGAGCAAAACTATCACTGAATTCACCTTATGGGATTTTAGCTCTTACCACACGAAAAGTTCAGAGAAAGTAAAGGTCAACCTGCTATGCAATCCATTGTCAGTGCAGAACACTGAAAAGTGACATTCTTTTATCCATTTGCCCACAGAGAGATAATGTTCCACTGTCATAAACAAATTTCTAAAGGATGATCCATTATTTCAATAGTAATACTATTATTGGTCATTAAGCCTGCAACATTTTCCATAATAAAATAAAAATATTTGAAGAAGAATTTCATATACAAATCTATGGGTTAAGCTTGGGCAATAAATTTCCCAAAAGAAAGTTGGAAAAAAAAAAAACCTAAAAAACAAAAAAATTGGGGAAAAAGAAAAAAATAAGCCATTGAGCCAGACAGAACTGGAGAAAACGCTTACAAAGTGAAGCAAGAAGCATATTTTAAACGACAGAGCAAAGTTATTCAAACCAGTATTTTGTAGAAACCGCTAACAAACACCTCGACTACATTTATAATTGATTAAATTAAAAGCAAGCTCAGGGTTTACTTTCATTATTTACATTAAGACAAGAAAGGAGACTCCTATGAAGAATAGTGAATATAGGATTCCTAATTTGGCAAAGGCTGAGATGATCCAAGCTGGCCCTGAACCATTAATAATGTTTTTGAAAGATTGGGTTATTACATTAACAGTTGTAGAAGATGCCCGTGGACACTATTTATGCAACGCTAAAGCAAACATTTTTACTAACCAAATATTTCCTAAGTTGCAAGCAGAAATGTGAAACTTGATTTGACACCTGCAGCAAATCTAAGGGCCTCCCCTGGGCCAAGACACAGGGATTCTGTCATTAGGATGCACATTTCTTTTGTCCTGCCCAGAGAGGGAAAGAACCACACCCTTTACTTTCAATGAAGGTGGTTTCAATGGTTATCAGGAAAAAAAAAAATTTCCTTCCAAATCAGCTCTCAACTCATGTTGTCTCCCCTGGATAACTTACCTCTGTCCTCAAAGACCTGAGAAGTCTTTCTCAACTCTCCGGTTTCATTTGGTCAACAGTGTGTGGTTGTTGATCCCTCATTTAAGAAATATCAAGCAGCTCTACTTACATCGTGCATGGAGTCCAGAAGCTTCGTCAGTTGGTAGAACCTCTGCCAGCTCTGCCCAGAATTGTTGGGACACTTAGTTACCATCTTCCTCAGTTCTTTGATGTAACTTGTCCTCATTTCTTCGAAAGCAGCTTGGCTTTTGAGACCATCCTTTGGAACTGTGTTTAAAGAATACAGACGTGTAAATGTCCAGGATGGAAAACAGCTTTAGCATTTTAGTGGTTAAAAGGCTATGCAGTTGTTAGGCTTCTACTTTTAGAATGATACTGAATCTCAATTAATTGCATTTATCAATAAACACGGCAGTTATCTATTGGTAAATTCTTACATGCATACATATACAAAAGAATAATAACTGCCATTTATTGGGTGTATATTATTATATACTTTGCATATGTTAGCTCATTAAGTTTTGACATCAATCTTATAATATAACCATTATATTATTCTTATATTACAGGTAAGGAAACTGAGGGCCAGAGGTTTAAACACTTGCCCATGGACATAATAAATAAATAGCAGAGAAGGGATATAAACTAGGTCTATCTGTTTCCAAAGCCCACCTCTCAGCCACAATGCTTTATTGCCTTGTGGCTTGTCATCAAAGTGTTTTATAAATCCTAACTTGACATCACCTCAGAGGTAGGAAAATATACTTTGATTTTCCAAGACAACTGTAAGAGCCTCAGACAATCTAAGCTGGGGCTAGAATTAGAAAACAACTTCTTCATATTCAAGTTCAAATATCAAAGACACTTGGGGAATCTGGCAATCTACCAAGGGGATAATGTGCATACAAAGAAGCACTTTCCAGCCCCTGCTCTGGGATTACAGGACAACTGAGGTGCTGTCATGTGACCTCCCAGACAACCTGATGGTGGGTGTGTGTGCTGGTGGTGTGTGCAGTGAGGCAACACAACAGTGGCTCTGCGTGCAAGGGAAAATCTAAAACTTTCAAAGAGAAAAAATCATGTTCATTTTTATCTTTGATAAGGTAGACAATCAAGGATATTGTTTCCTTTTTATGTAGTGACTAGCTTTTATGTTTAAACAAAACAAAATCTCACTTGGGAAGAATACTTTGGGATTCGAGACTTGAAAGCATACAAAGCGCTCCTGCGACCTGCTGAAAAGCTGAGACGCAGGCGAGAGCACTTTACGGAGCCTGCGCCTGCGCCTGCGCCCGGAAGAAGGGGCGGGGCAGAGTGCGCGCTGAAGGCATTCCTTTGAAAGTCTACTTACATGTTTGTTTTTTTCCACTACTGCCAATAAACAGTCACTTTGAAAAATAAAATCCCTTAGAACTCTATTTTTAGAAGATGAAGACCTAATGAAAATTCATCTTGCGATATTAACATTCTGAGTTTGAAACTGCTCTTACTTTCGCTTCTTAATTACACAGCATATTGTTAATTTATCATCGCTGCCATAAATAATAACTGACTTGGGTCATCAGCACTTTAGAATGGCTAAGGATGTTTCCGAATGTTATGTTCAACCCTGGAAGCCAGGAATACCACTGTTTGCAAATAAACCCCGTGGTTCTGTCTAAAGATATGGATCATCCTGAAAATTAACTTTACATGTTATGCTAATAATCTTCTCCTTGACTTAATTGTTGAGGCTTTTGCCTTGTGGTTTGTCTAAGTTTTTTTCGTGGGGAGAAAAATAAATCCCTGCACAAATTCCTGAGGCAGCCACAGTATTAGTTGTGGTTTCAAATATTTGACATTGTATTAAGAGTTAAAGGCCATCTATTATATAACTTGAGTTTTTTTTTTCTTTAAACCTTGTTTAAAACCTTTTAAAAGTATATTTAAAAAAAACTAAAGGATGGTGATAACAAGGATGTTAATAGCAAAGCTACAGATCCATTTTCTACCAAAATTGTAATGTTAACCTAAAACTTTCCAAAGGAACTGACAGGAAATTAAAAGCCACTGGCCACCCACAGGTTGACACTTATTTTTTTTTTAAGTTATAATATTTTATACAGTAAACCTTTTGTTTTTTTGAGCTAGACATTTATGGGTATCATCCTATACATTAAAATTGTACCTAGAATTAGAATAAGTGAATATATTTCAGTACTATGTGGCACATCTACCAAGATTAAACAGACCTTCATACTTCTGATAATTATCAGAAATTCTCAAATCATAAACTTGTGTCAAATATTACTTATATATCACTGCTGTGACTGAAATATGTTGCACCAATTTTCCAGCTAGATACTTGAGCAGTTGAAACAAACCCACAAATAAAGAGAACTTAAGCAAAACCTCAAATTTTGGAGGTCTGCCCAGATTTTCTGAATACTTATTAAATACAGCAGGGCTGCTGGAAATCATCCCAAATCTATGGGCTGGAGAAGAGCAAAGATGCAACTGGGGGGAAGTTCTTCTGCTTTCCTCAGCAGAAGGAACACAAAGCTCTCTCGGTGTCATCGCTAAAAATCTTTTCTGATACAGTGAACGTCAGGTGCGCAATTTAACACTGTAAGAAGAAACATGTTCTTGCATTCTACCACGGATTTGCAAAATAAGCTTACCAAAGCCTGCAGTTCCTATGACTCATAAAATTCTTATGTTCTCCTATCCTTTTATTTTGCTTTTCCAACATCTACAAAAATCAGAATTGAAAATACTGAGCTACTTGGGAGCTAATAAATTCATTCAGGTAGCTTCAAAATTATATCAGGATTGATTATAGGGTGGCTGATTAAATGTATGTAGAAGGGTAAGGCAACGTGAAGACTGAGTAAACAAAATTTATAAGAATTAGCATGACATGCATTTTTAGAAATAAGTTCATTTAAATTCTACCATCCTTCTGATAATGTATGTGATATATGTGTATATATGTATGTATGTGAGTGTGTGTGTGTGTAACACACATTTAATGTTTTTCTAACCACTGATGGTTAATGATGTAGCTTGGAAAGGGGAATAAGATCAGTCACTGAATTGAGAGATTCTATTTCCAAAGTTCTATTCCGGAAAGGAAAATTGAGGAACTGAGGCACATGGACACCCTGAGGAAGAGTGCAGCAGAGACGAAGACCTGCGGACGAGGGCCACAGAGGGCGCTGGCGGGGATTCGCTAAGTACCGACAGTGAGGGATGGCGGGGCCTGTGGCAAACGAGAGGACAGACCCTGCCCTGGGCAATCAAATTCCATGAAACTAAAACAAGATAAAAAGCCAAAAGCAACCTTAAAAAGCCTGTGCTGGCCAAACCAAACACAGCTGTGAAGAGCCGGCCCCACCTCCCTGCCAGGACTGCCGGCTGGCGCCCCCTGCTGGAGCAGAGCTGGGCCTGCTCGGCAGTCGGCTCCCCCTGTGGCTGCCGGGGGCCACCAGCCTGCCTGCCTGGGGGAGCAGGCCACACTGAATGGGAAGTCCAAAGCCCTGGGTTTGAGTCCTAACTCATGGGGCATAATGAACAAATAACACCTGTACGTCTTTGTCTTGTCAACTTTGGAATGCGGTAGAAATCTCGTAGAGTTGTTTTAAGCATTAAATTAGATAATATGTGGAAAACACTTAAAACTGCGAGGTGCTAAATGTATGAAGCAGAATCTGATCCACAGGAGCCACTACACGCCCTGCTTCCTGCTCCACCTGATTCAGGCTCACTCTTCCTCGGCCCCAGTGCCTCTTTGCCAGAAATAACACCTTTTCTAGCCTCATTACTTTGGCTACTGATGCCACTTTCTCCAAATGACTCTACTGAAAACCGTCCCTTCTCGCAAGCCTGAGTCCGGGCCAGGGGAGGGCTGGGCACGCACTGGAGGCCCGGCGGTCACGCGACCACACTCCTCCTTTGAAGTCCATGCCACATGCGCTGGCATCCCTGGCAGCTGGAGCATCTCTGTTTCCTCGGGGGCTGCAGCACTTGGCTGCGTTCCTCTCCAGAACGTCCTCTTGCCATCGCTCCTGCTCTCGTCCTCATCTGATGTGAGCTTCCTCAAATTCTTTCCCCTCTGTTTGAAAATGCCTGTCCCATTGTCCGGAAGAGGTATTCGACATCCTTGCCAGAGCTAATCCTGTTCTCTCTTGTCTCTTCTGGCACCTTATACTGTCGGCTCTCTCCTTTCACACTTGGTTCCAGAGGCTAAAAATGCTTCCCATCCATCTGCAAGCGCCTGGCCATCCGGCACCTGCCCGATGCCCACTGGTCAGCTCCAGTAGCGTCTCTCGGCATCCCAACTCTCTCTGCGCAAGCAGTGCTGCTAGTCACGCTCCTTTCGGAAACCAACCCTTAGTTTCCATCACTGTACATTCTCCCTGACGGTTCCGTCTCTGTCCCTTCAGCCTCTGCCATCGTCCTTTCCTGCAGTTCAACGGGATCTGTCCTCTTCTGTGCCACGCAACCCCCCTCCCCGAGTTTAGACTAAGATTTTCTATAAGGATGATTTCAAGATTATATTTCAATACCCCGATCTGTCTTCTTAGTCCCAGTCCCCAATTTCTCCATGTTTTGGTCTATTAGGAGCCATCCGGAAACTAACCTACCCAAATAAAACCCATTTTATACTCCACCAAATCTGCTCCAAGTCCCAGCGTTAATATAATTCTCTTAATGCTATCGCTGTCATCCCAGTCATTTCTCTGTGCTCTGAATCCGCGTCACTTCTGACCCACACTGTTTTCATTTCCCCTTCTTGTCAGCGGCCAAGGCCAGCTCGACAGTGCGTCTTGAACGCATTTGCTCCTGTGCATCATACAACCAACCACTATCACCTAGGCCATTATTTCGACAGCCTCACAGGTCTCTGTGCTTCCCGTCGGGATAAATTCTGTCTGTGCCTCTCTCCTTCCCTCTCTTTCCTGTTTAATCTAGTCTACGGCTAGATACATGTTCATAAAGCCATAAAATATAGCACTGCTCAAAACCTTCGACCACTGCACTCTACTGCCACATAACAAAGACCAGATGTCTTCAATGGGTAATGGATATTCAGGTCCAGTCTACACCCCAGCTTCATTCTCCACTCTTCCCAAACCCAATATATCCTGACATGCCTTGAAAAATTAAACAAAAACATAAATGCAATAAAAATTCAAAACAAACAAACAAACAAACAAAAACCAGGTAAAGCCGCTCCCCAGAACTCGGTGCTAGTGCCTGGATATGTTTTCCCGCACTTCCGTACGCACTCACACCCTGACAGGAATGTCACCACACGAAGGTCTCCAAGATTCATCTGCACCATGAATCCCTTCCTGGTCCCCAGAATTGAACACTGTCTTCCCTTCTTTGAGCTGCCATGACACTCTTTATCTTTATCATCGTAAACAGTCCCTTTCCACAACATATGAAAATGATTAAATTTATTTTACAGTACAAGTCCCTGATGGGGGAGACTGTGCCTCATTCATCCTGCAATTCCTGAGTTGCCTGATCCCACAAGACACCTAACAGACACCTAATGGATATGTAGTGGTCCAAGGTGAAGGAATGGTGCTTTTATGTACCTTGGGTTCCACACTCTGCAAATAACTTAGTTCATCAAAGGTGAAAACCCTCCTCCCACCTCACCAAAATTTTGTTTTTTATACCAACTACCTGACACTCTAAATAGGCTACTCTCTAAAGGGGGGGAGATGGCCTGATAATGTATAAAAAGTTCCAGGGTAAGAATCAATTTACTTGTGCTTAGCAGCAGCAAAACTTTCATGATGGTGTATTCTTCAAAGGTAAGCTGCAGTCGAACGAACTGAAGGCTGATTTGGTGCATCCCCTGGCATAGTTCATACATGGCAGACTGATGCATCTTCTCTCTGCAAATGAAAAGGAAAAAAAAAAAAACTGTCTGAGAAAGCAAGGTTCATTATCAAACCCAGACTGGCAGCCCAAGGCAGCCTATTAAGAAATCTGAGTCAGAGTCTTCCTTTTGGCTTCGACATAGAGCAGATGCCTATTTTAAACATGAGTTAGATGTCTTTCCCAGTGACTGGTAAATTGCTTCTAGACCAACGCTGCCATGCCGTTTACCTGTAAGAATGTGTCAGATACACTGAAACCAACCTTTCTCAAAATGTGCCACTATTTCATTCTGTCGAGCGATACTGACTGATTGTGGCGTCTCTTATGGTGAGATCACCCACAGAACACAGGAGCCACTGTGATATGGGGTGAAGCCCTCAGATTCCCATTCCTTTTCAGCCAGATGCCAAGTACTTACTATTTGGAAGGATTGTGCTAGATGCTACGAACATAGGAAAATGATGACCAAACCTTATTTCCATAGGGACCCCCCCTTATAGAGGTTATGAAACATATTTGATAACTATTTGCAGTCGCACGTTTGAAAAGGGAAGTCAGACAAAATTTTAAAAGATTTGCAAACCTTGAATGGAATCTCTCTGGTAAAGAAAAATCTGATATGGGAATTTGCTGCACTTACATATGTGTTTGCATTCCAACAACCAATCCTCTCCCTCTACAATATTCAAACGCTTGCATGAAAATTCACATTATATTACAGCAGAAGTCATTATTTCCTCTTTCCATGAGAAGCAAGGCATCACTTCAATTTTTAGCAGTAAATCCCTCATAGCAGTAAATCTTTGGGGAGGCCCTGGGTAATGACTGCTTTATACTTATCAGAACGTAATTAGTAAAAAAAGGTACTAGTGAAGAATGGGGAAGGATCTGACAAAGTCCAAAGAAACAGAAAAAGAGGTCACAATGGATGATGTGTGTCTGTGAGTGACTGACCAAAAGCAGGTGGGCATCTGCAGGAAAGCAATACTTTGACACCTCTTCCAGGATGCATTCTTGGGTTCAGGTGGCAGAAATCTCTCTCATCTCAACTCTGAAAGTGATGTGTCAAGAACCCATAATGCAACATAGACCACTCTGCTCTTCATTATTATTATGGTGTCTTTCATCTCTCATATAAGCTTGAAGCTATTTTTAATTAACGAAATATTTTAAACACACACACACACACACACACACACACACACACACACACACACACACAGAATAGCAGCAGCCTATGCATCTACCATCCAGAACAATGTAAATAGATGCTGATATGTTTGCTATATTTGCTTCAGATCATTAAAAATTAAACATAATAGAGAGTTAAGGCCCGCTCTGTCTTCCTCCCTGATCCCATTCATCTTCTGCATTCATGAAGAAAACCACCCACTTTGGGTGATTATCATTTCCTCAGATGTGTGTATTTTACTACATACACATGCATCTACAAACACAGCATACAGTACTGTTTTCTTTTATGTAAATTTGAAATTAGATGTGCACATCCGTCTGCAATTTATTACTCAATGCTGTAATTCTGAGATGCATCCATTTTAATACAGGTAACTGTAAGTTAATTCATTTTCCCTGCTACAAGTGTCATTTGTTTGAATATATCACAGTTAAATAAGCCATCCCACTACTGATGGGTGTTTGGGTGGGTTGTTTCTTCTTTACTGTTATTACAAATGATGACCAAGGAACATCCCTGTGCCTTTTTCTAGGACACAGAATGAAAACCAAACTGCTGAGTCACAGATTTGTGCACATCCGTTGTTTTTACTCCTACCAGTAGGAGCTGAGAGTGTCCTTTTATCCCACATCTCCAGTACCTGTCATTGTCCAATTCAAAACTTTTTGCCATCTGATGGAGGTTGAAATGGTAGCACCATTATTGCTTCTATTTCCATTTCCATTATCACCAGGTGGCTGAACATTTTTTCAAATATTTTCTGACCATTTGATTTTTTCTCTGGTGATTTGTCTCTCCATAGCTTTATTCATTTTATTGTAAGCTTTCTTCCTTCTATCATTATTACTATTTTTACTCCTTATAATATTTAGGTCTTAAAATTTTTATCTGACATTCATATAATTTCCTCCTTATTTCTTCCCTGCCTTTCTTCCTTCCATTTCTTTCTTTCTTTTTCTCTCTCTTTGCCTGGTAAGCATTTTTTTTTTAAGTCCCTTATTTTCAAACTTCCCACGTAATTATATCTCAATGTTTCTCATAAACAGGAAAAAAAATGATTTAAAAATTGAGTGTCTGTATTTTAACAGCTCAGTTTAATCTGTTTTATTTATCATGCTTACTGATATATTAGGCTTTTTTTTTTCTCTCCTCCTTTCTACTTCCCTTCTATTGGATTGATCCAACTTTAAAAACCTCTCCTTTACTTCTCAACTGGGTTTAGAAGGTAAACATCTATTTTTACTCTTGAAATAATTATTAAGTTATGAACTTGCATACTTACAAATCTAAAGTTAATAGCTTCTCTGTGAGAAATAGAAAAACTGTAGAGTACTTTATCTTCCATGTCATCACTCATTAGTATTTAAATTCCAACTTGTTTTCAAATTGCCCTGAAATTTGTCTCTCTCACACACCCACACCCCATGTCTGTTCAGTTACCAGTGTTGCTCCCCCCACACTGTTTTCTGTGCTTCCCTCCTTCCTTCTTGGTTCAATTTCTTATGTGTTGAAGAATCTATTTCATCATTCTTGCAGCAGTGGCCAATCACTGAACCTTTGTCTCTAAGTCTTACTTGGTCTTAAAAATGTCTTTATTTCACCTTCATTCCTGAATGACAGTTTAAAAGTTACCGATTTCTAGCTTGACAAATAGTTTCCCTCAGTACCTTGAAGATAGTATCCCACCATACCTAGGCCTTTACTGTTGCTTTTGGGAAATTTCTTCTTAATCTAATTGTCCTTCTTTTATAGGTAACTTGCATTTTCTCTTAGGTTGCTTAAAAAATTACCTCTGTTTATTTGATGCTCGCAGATTCATTACGAAGTACCTAGATACAGACTGATTTTTATTTCTCCTGCTCAGGACTCAATGTCCTTATTTGATTTAAAGATGTAGGTATTTCTTCAGTTTTGAAATGTTCTTAGTCATCGTTTCTTTAAATACCCCTACCCTGTTTGTGTTATTTTTTTTTTGAAGTCCTGTTAGCAGAGTGTCAGACTGTCTCATTTTTCTTTCTACATTATTTCTTATTATTTACATATTATTTTCCTTCTTATCATGTGTAGTGCTGCATTTAGGTGACTTTATCAATTTTTTAATTTTTTAAAAAAATTTTTCTGTGTCTAACCTGTTTAATGTCTATAGTGTTTTAATTATAATAATATTTTTCATCTCTAGGGGCCTAGAAAAGTTTTAGTTCTTTCTCAAGCATTTGTTATTTTGCATAAAATTCTTCTCACTTTATGGTTATTCTACTTCATTTTTCTAAATTATATTTTTACCTCATATCTCTAAATACCTTTAACATTTTTTATTTTATAGTTTCTTCCAGATATTTTAAAATTCATTTTTGGGGGATGCTAAGATGCATGTCTAACATATATTGTTTTGGCATATATTTGTTTTCTAGGTGACTCCTGGGGACACTGTCATGTGCAAAGGGCCCTACTGGAAGTTTTAGCATTTATAACTGTCAGAGGTATATGCATTTCACTTGTTCTAGAACAGTCTTTATGCTAATTCTCAGCTTAAATGCTTTTTGCAAGACTTGTGTAGTTTAAATTTAGACTCCACACTTGATTTGGTGCAGGCTTGTGCTTCTTATTTCATTTGGCTTCCTTGCCATGTGCCTGGGCTGACTGGCTGGCTGGTTGAGTTTTACCATCCTTGTGAGTAGACAGAGAAATCTTTGCACAGCCCTGGCTTGGTGCTGGCAGCTCCATTTCAGGCCCAGCCTCGCTGGGGTTTCAGTTCTTGTGTCTGGTTCCTGTTGGTATTCCAATACCGCCCTCCCACTACTCCCAGACATTTCTCTACATCCAATAGTCTGTGGCCCAATTGCAGCTTTAGCTCCAAGTTAAACCACTTTGGCTGTGAATTCCCTGTTCTTGCACCTGCCTTTTTGTTTTTGTTTTTGTTTTTCTTTTGAGCTAGGCTATATATTTAAGACTTTTTTTCAATGCAGAATTTTCTACGTGTCTAGAGAAAAAAGGAGCTCAGTTTGGCTCCACCATTCTGATTGCTAACTACAAGCTTCTTAAGGGCAGAATCTATGTCTGACTAACATTTCTGAATGTCAAATAGAATATGAGAGAGAAGTGCCATGTGGCAATCTTTGTTCAATAAATATTTCATGGATGAATGAGAAGGAAAGAAGAGAACAAGACAACAAAGAGCATTAAAGACACACAGATTTGCATATGATGATGATGACAAGAGCAAGATAATACTAAAAATTACAGGAAGTGAGATCAAAATGGCTAATAAAATAGATATGGAATTTCTTAAGTTCTTAAAAAGTTTCTCCCCAAAAAAAGATTTAGATTGTAAAACAGGGTGAAACAGATTGCAAATCAGGATGTCCATGGAATATAACCTAACATGCATTTGACAGTTAAATGGCGCACTCATGTGCATTTGCTCCCTTAAGCTGCCTTGTGCTGGAGGCAGAACAGGCAACCTGGCTTTGCCACACAGGGTCTAGAGATGTGCAGCCCTGTCACTCTTCAGTGAGCTGGCTATGGGGCCTGTGATCTGTCTAGTCCTGAGACCAGGCTTATTATATGTAAAATAGGGATACTAATAATCCCAACCTTCCATGGATGTAGGAACCAATTGTATGACGATTCTTAAATTATAAAGTACTGTACAAGTGTTAGCTTTATATATATATATATATACAATAAAGAGACCAATGATCATTTTTGGTTAAAACAAACCAAGGAATAAATTAATTCTTAAAATGAGTTTCAGGAAAATACTAGTGTGTTATTATTATCATTATTTCCACATGCAGGATGGTAAGGCAAGAGGACAATCAGAAAGAATGCGGATGTTCAGGAAAAGTGGAAGTGACTTGTCTAGAGTACAGCATGAGAACTAAACACCTCTGTGCCAAAGTGTTTCTGTTATCAGACGTGTTAACAAAACATCCACACACAGATTAAAGGTTACTGAAAGAGAGACCTCGGATACTACCTGGAAACAGCTTAGAATGTTAATGTGTGACGGCATACCTAGAGAGAGCATTGCTGCCATTCATCTTCATCTCTTGAGCTTCGTCTTGAGGTAATATTGCCCGAGTAACCTCTGCAGTCCTCAGAGCTACCATCGCTTATGGAGTGTTTGCTATACACCAAAGCTCGATTTCTTCTAATTCTCATAATGCCTTGTGAGTTATCATCCTCATGTTCATGATAAGGAAATTTAGGTATGTGATGCAGCCAGGATCCAAGTCCATGCTTTTTTTTTTTTTTTTTTTTTTTTTTTACTTCAAAACTCATGCCTTGTATCCATGAGTTTGTTTCTGTTTCATTTTATTTGCTTTGCTCTTTAGATTCCACATGTAAGTGAAATCATATGAGAACAAACTGGTGGCTGCCGGAGGAAGGATGTGGGGGGATGGGCAGAAAAAGGTGAAGGGGATTAAATGCGAACTTCTAGTTATAAAATAAGTCACAGAGATATAATTACAACATAAGGGATACAGTCAATAATATGTCATAACTACGTACAGTGACAGACGGTTACTAGACTATTGTAGTGCTCACTTTGTAAGGTATATAAATGTTGACATTAGATGTACACCTGAAACTAATACTGTATACCAACTATAATTAGAAAATTAAAAACAAACAATAAAACTTATGCCTTTCCCTCTCTCCCTGCTACCAGCCCAATAGTTTGTACTTCTTTTCTCCAGAGTATCTCTTTACAATCATAAAGAGATATTTGGTACCTCACATGTTTTGTTATTATATTTACTCATCTGTTTATCCTTTGCCCTTCATTATGCGATAAGACTTTGTTCTCAAATTTCAGTGCTATTTCTACCGCATGAAATTGAGTTGTCTAAATGAAGAGCACTGTATACTCAATGTAGCTTGAAATTTCAAGAAAATAGGCCATCTTAAAAACACATTTTGCATCACATCATTTTTACACAATTAGAATGCCCAGAAATGTACATCCAAAGAAGCTGAAATAAGGACAACCTTTTTGGCATGATACTGATAATTTTTGCAATATTACTTCACAGAAATCCTCTTTGCCACATGCTTTTATTCATTTAATAATATTACCTCATCTTGAGTAGAATAATGTAAAAATATATGCACTACTTTGGGAAAGAGATGAAGTTTATATAATGCTTCTAAAAGATAAAAGTAAATGCAAAAGTCACCCTTGAACAGTGGACTAAGATAAAGGCAGTAGGAGATTACTGACTTAGGAAATATCCCTATATTAAAGTGAACACCAGACCTGAATAACTGACAGCCATCAGTCCTTCCTTGTGCACTGTGGGCATTTGTCATCCATTTCTAAGTCATCTCATTTGCAGGAACAGAAAAAGTCTACTTTTGGATAAATAAATAAAACAATCAAAACAGGCAGAGAGACCTAGTTCCAATTCCAAAGACTTTGGATTAAAATCTACAAGAATAAATTTCTAAAATATTTCTGAAGAAACCCTACCAAAAAAATTTCAGTCGTTTTAAAAACTTGTCATGTTCTCCAACTAAAAAAACCAATTTCGCTCATAGCTATAACTTCATCTGGTCTTCTGTCAGAAGACCATTACAGTAAACTACAATCATATGATCATTTGAAAATAGTTTTAAAATAATAAAATAATTTAATGTCTCCAAACTAAATCCACTTCTAACAAAAGTTAGAAAAGGGTTATAACCAGAGGGATAGAAAACATATTTTTTTTTTCTGGCTTTTGAGATAATGTAGGGTTGGAAATGAAGTTTATTCACATAATAAAAGTAGAAAAAATTTTAAAAGCCCCATTAAAATCAGAGTGGGGAGGACATTCACAGTCTAAACGATTTGTATGGTAGTTGCCTGCTTTTAACTTAGTAGCTAAACAATCTGAATATGTCCTCAATCAACAGGATCCATGCCCTCTTGCCATTATTATATGAACAGTGTTGACCTATTTCACATTATGAGAATAGTCTACTGAACCTGCTGGCCAACAACTATAGGAAGAAACACTCATTTTGGATTCAAATACTAGCTAGCTAAGACACTATTAAAAAATATATTGAAAAGCTTAGTTCTCCAGTTATCTGAAAGTCCATCTGGAGGCAAATGATTTGGCGAATTATTGCCCCAAACTAAATGCAATCCTGAAATCATATTCATGCTCTGCTCTGATAGAAGTAGATATTTGAAGGGCAGATACTGATAAGTAGATACTTGATAAGTCCACAAAACATTCCAGGCTAGTCTGAACATCTATAGTAACTCCTCACGTGCAGCCGTCTGCAGGGAGAACACTTCTACTTAAAGAACGTCTATGAGAACTGAAACCATGGTCTCGAAGGTATTTGCACCTGTGTTCACAGCAGCACTCTTCACAATAACCAGAAAGGTGGCAGCAACCCAAGTGCCCACAGTCAGAAGAATGGACAAAAGAAATATGGTATAAACCTACAATGGAACATTTAATGGCTAGTCTGACACATGCCACATCATGCATAAACCTTGGTGACATTCTTCTAAGTGAAATAAGCCAGTCACGAAAAGACAATACTGTATGATTTCACTTATATGAGACACTTTAGAGCAGTCAAACTTATAGAGACAGAAGTAGAAGGTTATTAGCGGAGCTGGGTAAGGGGGTGGAGAGTGGAATGGGGACTTGCTACACAGAATGTGAACTGTACAGTTAAAAATGGTTAAAACGGTGAATTTTATATTATTGATATTTTATCACAATCAAATTTTTTTAATTAATAAAAAAAAAAAATCTGCAACCCATGATCCTACCTGCCATACTGTGCCTGACAGAGATTAAGAAACTAAGATTTGTGTTTAATTATATAACTTTGCTTGGGGTTCAGGCTTTTCATTTATTCTTCTTTTATAATATATAAAATACCTCTTTCCTCCACTATTTCTACTACTTGACTTCTGCCTTTTTGTGTCTTGATTGATATTTAGTCTTACTGCTTTTATTGCAAGCGGCACTAAATGCTTTTTGAGGACAGGAAGAGTACAAATCTTCTGATAAACTATAATTTCAAAAAGTCAGTCAGAAACAGTTCTATAAAGACCTGTCCATTGTAGTTTTGGCCCCCTAAGGGGGAAGAGAAAACAGAACCACCTTTATCACTCTCTCTTTCAAAGAATCCCCATTTAATAAATGTAATCCTTTCACATTGGCTGATTTTATAAATGCCAAAGCACGAGGTTCCCAACTCTTCCACCTACTGACATTTTTTAACTAACAGTCCCTTAGCAACACTCTACTAAACTGTACCTTTGTTACCCAAACATATTATTTTAGGTGTGAAGACATCACTTTATGTCTGTCTGTCTGTCTGTCTGTATATACCACTTTAGTAAGCAACAACAAAAATAAACCTTTGGAATATTTCACATTAGCTCTTGGATTAAACAATAAGCAACTCTCATCTCTTTGATGGTCTGTGTCCTTCCAGATAATAAGGCACATATCTACGATTGATTTTTCTATGGTGCACAGGTCCAAAATTATGTGAGGGCTTAATAAATATCTGGCAGCTATTGAGAACAGGTCCATACATCCAATGGATTTCACAGGCTCTGCGCTGCTCTTCAAATGCAGCTACAATCAACACAAAACGATGCCTACTCGTAGCTGAACTTCTGAAGTTCCTGAAATCTCAGGAAGAAGTATCTTAATAAACATGTTTGTTAATGCTATTACTTCACAAATCGTCCCAGGCATATATGTGTGTGTGTTATATTGCTGGAATGTACGCAATATTGTCAATACGTGTTAAATAACTTCAGTGGTTCAGAGCACACACATAATCACAGCAGATCTGAAAAACCAGACCTTACTTATATCTGATGCTCTGTACCACATTGTTATGTCTGAATAAATCTAACATCTTGTTACATGGTGTGTAACAGATGGTCCCTGTCTCGGGCTTGTTATTTTTCTGAAAAAACAGCATGCAAAAACAGGTTTTTTTTTTTTTTTTTCCAAATCTTAATTAGAATAAAAATGACCTCGATTTGAGCATTCAAATTATTCCAGTTTATAGTTTTAAATTGTTTCCATAGTCCTACTAAATTTTTCCTTAATGGACAAAAAAGATATATCTGTAGGAGGACCATTTTCCTAGTTGTGGTTTTGATGTCTGTTCATATTCACAGTATTCACATCACTTATCTACAGCCGGGGCAGAACTCCGCAGCTCTGGTCTGCGAATTGCTGGAGAATGTTGTTTGTGGCTTGCTTTCCTGGATGACTGTGCCAGAGAGAGTGGTGTCCCAATGTTCTCCATGATATTCATCTATTCTCTATTAATTTTACATGGTCAAGCCTAGTAATAGTTAAAAGCCAATTCAGTGTTTTGTTTGTCACCTTAATTGATGTTCCAGAAGGGATATGTTTTCATAGAACTGCCCTTGGACTTAAGCATCATAATTTCCACTGGCTTTAATGGATGTTATACAGATCAAAATAATATGTGATGATCTAAAAATCCAGAAGGTGCCTGGTTACATGGCAACCATAATTAACCATGGTCAGTCCTAGAAATCAGGAAATATTTTTTTTTTAGCATAAATTTTTATATAGTTTTTGGTAAAACAGTCCTTTATACGTTAGGTTTTTAAATACTTACATAGTTAGCACAGTTTATTTTGGTTACATGGACACATGTTTTTGGTAGAGGAAAGGAAACACACAGTCATAACCCACTGTGAAAATTCAGGTTTTAGAGAAAGTTAAATTGAGGGTATCTGTGATCAATCACAGTACAAAAATGTTTTGGCTTGACCAAAGGATTAATCTTAGTATTTACTGAATTGTGAACTTCCTCAGGCTAGTTACAATATAATTCATTTTAAAAAGTGATTTCTAAGCAACTTTTCATGTCTTTACCTATCATATTACGTGAGGCACAGCTATCTCAGAGATATGTGACTATCTCACACTATGGCAAGTTAAGGAACACAACAAACTGCAGAACATTGAAAAACAATAACTGTTGACTGTCTACTATTTATACTGATAAGGGGGCCCATGTCGTAGGCAAATACATGAATACTGTTGGCACTCTGTTCCTACTGGAAAAGCTTTGTTGTTCACAAGACATTTTAAAACCTAGCAAACCAAATGTTTTGATGCTAGGCTTCAGTAAGGAAGTTTATATATGCCTTGACAGAGGAGCAGGTCTACTTCTTGACTAAAGCGACTTACTTAGTCCACATAAGAACAAGAAAGTCAAACTTCACTGAGAACAGTATTAGGATTTGAATCCAAGGAGTCTGGTTTCAGCCTGCACTCTTCACTGTTAAACTAAAGCTAAAATGCCCAACAGCATGCTTGTGACCTTACGAGCACCTACCAAGAGCTAATCATGTTAAGATTTATCTTCAGAATTGCTGCTCTATGCATAGAAAAGATACAAAAGAACAATATTCTTTAGTGATGGAATTTTAAATTTTAAATTTATCAAGCTTAATTTTTTGTAGAATGTAGACTTTAATAATTATTCCTGGAAATTTAATGGTATGTGGCCACAGATGTTTCAGCAGAAGAGAGAAAACCTTCCGTTGAGTTCAAACAAGGACATCTTGGGTATGTAGTTAAACACACTGCTTACTTTCAATAAACGACCACAGTTTCCTCGAAAAAGGAGCCATAACAAGGTAAGCTTCCTAGTTGATAACTAGTGAGCTTCAAGAATGTGAACAAAGTTAATTGCTAAATTTATAGTGTTGCTAGACTATTGTTTGGGTAAAGGGTGATAGTGAATCACTTTTTCCTAGCACAATACAAGATTTGCATTAAATTGCAGCTTATAATGTCATATTCTTCCAGATGCAAAAGTCACATTATCCTAGGACCCAGAACCTGGCGCAGGCTGCAAAGAAGGACATTTACTCTGGCAAAGGCTGAGTGTGCAGGCGGCTCCCAGGGAACAGCACCGAGTGGCTCACACTTGCAAAGGTGACTCCGGCAGTGTGTGAATGTGTTAGGGTAGGGATGCGGAAGGTAGAAAGCCCTTGTGCTTACTTTACAAGATGACAGAATTCTTCTTCTACCTTGAAAGTCTTGCTTTGGAAGAAGAAAATAGCTAAGCTACCAGAGACTGTTATCACAGATACTATTCATTAATCAAATTGGGTCCCAGAAAACATTTTCAGGTACCATAATTCTGGGTGAAAGGTAGTTTCTTCTGTTTGAATCATTCTAAAATCTGGCAAATCATCTGTCTTAAAAAAAAAAAAATGATGATGTTCAACTCAATTACTTTATTAGAGATTGGCCATGTGTCCTTTTGTATTACTGATCCTGAACATCTGTCACAAAGCAGATTTTGTTCGGGACGTTATGGCCAACTACATCATTCATAATGCATAAAGCAAGTATAGCAGCACCCGGCCACTACACAGTAGTGATATCCGTTCCCGTAAAGTGTTGACAATGAAACACATATTATACATACACATGGAATGACATGCATGCAATGCTAGTTCAAAGCACAGCCTAAAATTTCTTCTCTTCTGTACCTGCTTGTAGAAAAGCACTGCTGAAGACAGCTAAGGAGTACAGCTGACATTTTGTAAACATCTACTTTGAAATTCTGTGAACTTATGAACTTCCTCTGACCAGAAGGAAATGGCCACGGAGTCTCTCTTTAATGACAAACAACTAATTCTTTGGAGTTTTGTGTTCATTGCCCAGAAGCCATGAGTTAATAAGGCCAGCACTTGAAAAGTGTTAGCTCCATGTGATGTCTTGAGCAGGCAGAACCCAAGTCCCCAGACAGGCAATGGCCATTAGCTCTGGGAAACAGAGAGAGTAGGGAGGGAGGGAAGGAGAGAGAGAGGATAAGAACTGGGTTGGGGCGGGGAGAGTGAGGGCAGCCGGTTGGCAGCAATGTTTTCTGCACCAAGGACAAAGAAGAGCAGTCAGGAAAAACATAAAATATAATAAAAAATCAGAAAAGCAAAGTCATTCCTTCAAGTAACTAAGTAACTTCTGGGGCAGAAATTTCAATATTTTAAGACCAAGAATAAGACTGCTGGAGCTTTTCAGAAAATGTTTTTCATGTAGGGTTCCCACCCCAAAGAAAAGAGCACAAAAGGTCTGATTGAAGTAAAATAGTAACTTTGAGTCATCAATTTTCTTCCCCATGAAAAAGTGTATAACAGTCTTAACACACTTAATTTCAATGTTAAAACAATGGGATGTCACACTTTGTCAATACATGAAATATCTGGTGATATGGCTTCGCGCTACACGAGGGAGACAGCGAAGGGAGAAGAGAGGTGACAGGGAGGAAAAGAGAAAGCCAGGACACGGAGGGAAAGAAAAAGGGCCAAGAAGAAATGGAAGGAGAATGAGAAGAGGGAAAAAGGCCAGTGGTGGAGGGCTGGAGGAAAGGGAGAGAAGGTATGGAGAGGACAGAAAGAAAGGAGAGTGGGGGAGAACCACCTCTCCGCTCTGAAAGGCCTGCCCCCCGTCCTTCGCGCCCTGTGCTTCCATAACGCCAACTCCGAATTTCAGAGGCTCGCCCCCTTTCCTGCTTGGCACTGTTTCTCACACCTGGAGTTTTGCGCCACCTCCTCCCTCTGTCCATCCAAACCCTAACCCCCTTCAGGGTCTACCACACCTTAAAGCCAGACAGCTCTGCCACGCAGCATTCCCCGATGACCCGAGCCCAAAGGAATCACTTTCTCTTTAAACTCCGGGAGCATCCATCTTCAAGAAAACACATTTGTCCCCTGTCACATGCACTTCGTCTTGCTGGGCCACCATAAACATGTCTATATCTTAATTTGCCAACCACACAACAGAATTCTTGAGGATGGAACCTGTGTCCTGCACTTTGGATTTCTTATACCAGCCACCACGTGCTTTATACACTGCAGACATTCTCAATATTTATTCTTGACTGGTGAAATGCTAGTCACCGTTCGTTTTTTCAGCTAAACAATATAAATAAAGATATATAAATTTCACTTTAGAGGAAGTGATTAGGATATTCATTTATAATACTGTTCGCCTTTTTAACTGACCTCATTCTAACACGTCCTTATAGCTATAAGAATAAGTTACTTGATCGATAAAGCGTAACTACAGAATCATAAACCACAAGAGGCTGGAAGGGAATTTTGAGACCCTTCTCTCCATTACTTTGTAGATGAAGGAAGACACAGGGTGTACTAAGTCCTCACTTAATTTCTTTGATAGGTTCTGGGACTTTAAACAAAACACATGTAATGAAACCAACTGTAACAGGCTAATTGACATAAACAAGAGTTAACTTCCTATGCCATCTCATCAGCCTTACCATTAGACAAAGTTGAATTGAACAATGTGCTCCAGGGCCCACTGCACAATGAAAACAGCATGAGCTTTCAAGGAAATCCTGGCCTCAAAGCTGAGGTTTACCTCTCAATGGCTGTGATCTTGGATAACCTGCCAAACTTCTCTCTGCCTGAGGCATCAAACAGTAATAATAATACCTGCTTTAAAATACGTCCGTCTATAAATGAGATCACGTAACGGCAGCAAGCACATGGGAGGCTCAGTAAGTCTTCTGCTACGAGACAGAGAACCCTTTAAGCACAGGGGCTGTGTTCCACTCAGCTTCGATTCTCTGATGTCTGAAATGCAGATTATTAAGTCTTCCCAGAATGACAGTCTGGCTTGGGTTTTAGAGATCACCTCATCTAGTCGTTCTCAAACTGCGCTTTGAGGGCCCAGGATGTCCGCTAGTCCCTTTTCTGGAGTCCGTGAGGTCCTCCTCTTGCCAACCACGTACCTGGGTGAGGCTGAACTTTTTTCCATACATGGCTACCAAAACAACCTATCACGATAGACTAATGTAAGGAGCACGGAAGAGGACGCAGCTGCCTTCATTTAAGGCAGATGGGAGGGATTTACAAAAAGGCAAAATAATGCCACTCTTCTAAGTTTTTTGTTTTGGAAAAAATAGGCATTTTTCAAAGAAATGGTTATGCTAACTTTTGTTATGGAATTTTATAATACGTAATAAGTTATTTTAAAATGAATAAAAAAATCAATGTTTAAAACAGACTGTTTTAACCTCTGATACGGGTAAATACCAACAGGTATAATTTATTTGTACAGGAACTCTTCAGGGTCCTCAGCGATTTTAAGGGCATAAAGGGCGTCCTGAGCACAAAAGGCTTGTGAACAGCTGATCGGTCCTATTCCCTCATCCCGCGGAAAGGCTACCAGGTTCCACTGTCAGCACAGGACCTGATGCAGCTGCAAAAGGCGAAGTGCTGGGCTGAGAGGCATTTGGTTCAGAACTTTGAGCCAGTGTCTCCTCGTCTTTAGAGCAGGAATGATACACTCCGGCCTCGCAGTGGCGTGAGAATTAAACAGGACACCGCACTAGAGACGGCACAGAGCACGGCATCTTCCGCGGGCTTTCAGTGTCAGCTCGTAATCATTCAGATTCCCCCCTAAACTGCTTGACTATTAACGATTTTGAACTCTACTATCTACATAAAAGGAGTGCTATGAACTGAACGTTTGTGTCCTTCCCAAACGCATATGTTGAAACTCTCCCCCAGGGAGATGGTGTCAGGAGCTGGGGACTCTGGGAGGTAACTAGGTTTAAGTAAGGTCGTGAGGGATTTGTGCCCTTAGGGGAAGAAGCAAAGACACCAGAGCTCTTTCTTTCTGCTACGCAAGGACACAGTAGGAAGGCACTGTCTGCAAGCTAGGAAGAGGGTCTTCACCAGAACCCACCCATACTGGCACCCTGATCTTGGACTTCCAGCCCCAAATAACTGCGTTACTTAAGCCACCCAGTCTGTGGTATTCTGTTACAGTGACCCAAGCTGACTAGGACAGAGAGGGATATCATACCTGTAGCCAAAAGGAAATCAGGAGTTTATAAACTGCCAATCCCACTTTGGAAGGAGTGCCCAACCCAAGGCGGAGGGGCGCAGGCGCCGGCCCAGTGAGGCACAGGCTGCAAACCGGCCCGTGGCTAAGTGGATACGAATTATTGCAGTGCCACCGTCAGGGGCACATGTGCTTCGGCAAGGAGGCCGAGTGCCTCCCAATGACTTCCTTCTTTTTATTTCTCTCCCTTCTCCGCTTGTTTTCTTTTGGAAAAGTATCAATCCCAAAATCCAACGAAAATTAAATGACCTCTTCAGAGCTCTCCAAATACACCACCTTTATATTAAATTAGCTTAGGATGGAAGTGAGGGATAAAAACCCAAATCATCACTCATATGTGACACAATAAAAATGGATAATCATGTGGCTCAGTTTCGGTTCTAGAAGCGTCTAAAGATACAAGCTCAGGAAACACTTTATATGTCAAGACGCATGCAAGTGTGTTCTCCAGCTTCCATCCAGAGTGTGACCATCAAAACGATCACTTTTGTGTCTGGTGAACTGTGTCAAGGTAGGAAGCCTGGGGCCCCTTAATTCTGTAACTGATCAATCCATTCCTTGACACCTGTCCAGTCTTGCAGTATAATTGCTGCATCAAAATGAATTTATCTCTATCAGTTTGCAATAAAGAAATTCACTCCATTGACTTTATTTTGTACTGAAGAGTATTTTTAGCTGAAGAGACCAGAGTCCTTGAGCAGGCTAACCAAAGTAAAAAAACAACATGCTAATATTAGTGCCCGCTAAGCCTTGTAAAGATAACATATGATCTTAAACTGGTTTTGACTTTTATTCAGACTGAAAAACAGCTCCCTCTAGTTAGCCAGAGCAAAGCTTGGCCAATTTCTTGCATCATTACTTCGCCATGTGATTCCAATATAATTATATATAGCTTACTGTTCATTCCATTTACAGTCTCCTATTTGTTTTGTTTTAATTTCTTACTATACTGGCAATTACCCAGCTTCATTAAGTACTTAGGAAATTTCTCAAGTACACTACAATGTAAGAAATATTAACATACAGCAGTGTTCTGGAAGTAAAACGGGGGGGGGGGGAGGGGAAGAAACTCTACAAAAAATGAATCCTTTTCATTAGTTCACATGCTAAGCCCGAAAAGCATTGTAAGCTAAACCCACATTAGGAACCTTGCTTCTGACACTTGTGCTAGAAAAAGTACTCATTAATAAACCTAAAAAATAATCACCGAGTACCAATTATATAGAAAGCATTTTGCATTTAAAAATTATAGAAATTTTTAACATACATACTCCTTGTGCTCTAGTAGTTTACAGTATGTCTGGAGTGAAATGTAAGTCAAACACATAAAGTACCCAACAACTGATACAGAAAAAATCTGATATAGAAAAAGTTTTTTGGGGAAAAGTCACTTGACTTGAGGGGAAGAGAAGTCATCAGGGAGGATGCACCCAATGGCTTGGGCTTGAGAGAAGGAAAGAAAAATGTTAGGAGCAAAGAGACATCGGGGAAGACAGGACTAAGGGAAGAAAAAGGTTAATTTGGCTGGCATGGGGTTTATGCAGAGAAGCAGTAGGAAATAATGCTGAAGACAGCATTTCAAAATGACTTAGTTCGTCAAGCACTTACGAATGCCAGACAGTATGCTAGTGCCGGTGATGCAAAGGTGAACCAGACAAGCCGATTTCCTGCCCTCCCTGGGCCTCCATTATGGGGGCAGGAGACCTGCTACAAAGAAAATCAACACGTGTTACAAAATCAACACGTGACACAATGAGGAGGAACAGCAGAGAGGGGTCCACGCTGGAACTGGTGTCAGGCCAAAGCTGTGTGAATAGGAACTATCTGGAGCTGAGCAAAGTGGTGAGAAACCACCATCGTCCTGCACAGAGCGAAGAGCAACTGCGGGGTCAAGGCCGAGACCCAGAAGGAGCTGGGATCCTTCGACGCACCAGCCACGCGGAGGCCAGCGGCTCACCGCCGGCCCCAGGGAGTCCTCAGAGAGACCGCCTGCCTTCAACTCCACCTCAGCATTTTCAGTTCCACCACCTTGTGCTGCATACAGTTCATCAGATGTGGATCAAGGTGTGGTACCTGAGGCACAGACCCTGGGGACGCAGCAGGTGGCATTGCTTCCCACTGCTGCCTTCATTCTTTCCACTATCCTACCCACCCACCCGCCCACCCATCACTAGTGAGCGCTCCACGCTTCGTTCACTGTTGAATTCCCCGTGCTTGATCAGCGCTCGGTTTATTGAAGCTGGCCAAGAAATATTTGTTGAACGAATGGAGAGAACGAAGATCAGCTGTCTCCTCCCCACAGTGGTCTAAAATGAGAGGCAGGGTGTGGCAAGCAAGATGGGCCAGGAAGTGAGTTAGACACTCCACGGAGGGTTCTAGACTTAATACTGCTCTTCGGTTTCTCATCTTCCCTAGCTAAGGGTCGTCCTGTCCCCTGCATGCTCATTTCAGAGACTTTTTTTTTTTAATATGAGCAGTAACGCAGACTTAGCACTCAAAGCCAAGTTGCCCAGTTTCTCAAGAACTTCCCTGCTCTCAATTCTCTGCTGGAAATGTCTGGAAGTAACTTTTTACTCCAACTCTACTTCTTATCATTATGTTGGAACGATTAAGGAAAAAAAAATGCTGTTGAAAAAAGAAGGGGATTACATCATCATCACGGGGGTGTAAAGTACAGCACAGAAAATAAAGTCAATGCCATCGTTATGCCTGTGGATGGTGCCAGGTGGGTACCAGGGGGCTCTCTCCGAAGGTGTATAAATGTCTGATCACTATGCTGCACATCTGAAACTAACATAATATTGAATGCCTGCTGGAATTGATTTCTTCTTTTTTTTCTTTTTTCTTTTTTTAAGAAAAAAGAAGGGAAGGGAATACCTTTTGTTTTGGGAAACTGCTTCTACCTTTCCTGGCCCCCATTCATGACTGAAGGACTACTTTCCCTTTGTAGCTTCTGAAATCTCCTGAGGCCCCACTGCACCAGCCCCAGACTCTCTCTGTGCAGCCTCTCAGGGGCGTGATGCCCTGTACACCCTGCCTTTGTGGCCAGATCTCGAACAGTGGGCAGCACGTGCACCATCGAAAGGGGAAGCTGCCTCCCCTGCCAGCAAATGAAATGCTTGCATTTCCCTGCTACACACCTCGCTCTGGAGCTGCTGTTACAGGGCGTGGATTTCTGTAGGGTTCAATGGAGGGGTAACCTACAGAGGACTTTTTTTTTTCTTTTAAAATTTATTCTCTCATAGTAAACCAGAATAAAAAAACCGCCAATGTAAATCTCAGAAGGCTGCTGTTTTTTCAATAACAGAAGAGGGGTGTGTGAGGGGGGAAGGAGGAGGGAGGAGGGAGGAAAGGGAAGGAGGGAGGGGCAGGCAGGCAGAGGGAAGGAAGAGGAGGGAGGGGAGTGAGAAAGTGGGGAAGGGAGAGGAAAACAGAGAAGGTCAGAGACTAGAAAGTACACAGTGTCCCAGGGAGCGTAGGGAAAGTAAGAAACCCCATTTGAAAGAGGCAGGAAGGAAACAGAGGAGGGAAACAGAAGCTGGAGACAGAGCAGGGAAACGAATGGAGCCCCTGATGAGGAAGCTGACCCAGGCTCGTCCTACTTCCCCGGCCCCTCTGATCAGAACTCCTGTCCCTCACTGGTCACTGGCCCTGACTGCTGGAGCAAGAGTCCAGGCATGGGAGTCACCTCTTGTGGCTCAGGAATATCAATCACCCAGCCTCTGCAGGGGAGTGCGGGCCGCGCCACTTTTTGACCGCGACCACGCAGAGTCCCCATGAGGCTGCTCTGACCCCAACGTGAACAGCGCGGACTGGACGCAGCCGTGGAACACGCAGGCTGCACATGAGCCGGGTGCACAGGGACCGTAAGGGCACAGTCTGCTGGCACAGGTGCCTGGGGAGAGGCCCTCACTAAGGACAACTGGACGAGGGCGGCGCAGTGAGCCCCAGTGGGGACGCGGCATGAGTGGACAGTGCTCCGTGAAACGTGGCCCACAGCGGCCGAGGGCTGCCTCCCGAACGCCTCTGCTGGTGCTGCCGTCACAGCGCCCGCCCGCACCGCATCCGGAGGACGGAGGGCGGTGTGGGCCGGAGTCACCTGAGGCAAAAGCTCAGAGCACTCACGAGAGCGGGTCATCCACTGACACTACCAACATACCCACAGGTGCAGGGGGACTACAAAGACAGGGAAAGGTCACCCCCCAAAACAGTCTTCATCGGGCAACAACTTGAGACAATATAAACCCGCTTTTACATACTTAAAAAAATACACACACACTTTTAATTCTAAAAAGTACTGGCTGAGACTTAAGAGAGAATGTAACACTGAACCTTCATTTCAGAAATTAAAAAAAAATTGAAGAAATTTCATTACGAGCTTAAATGGGAGTTTTAATATGTGTATTGAATTGATAAGAAATTTGAATACTGGCAGTGATCTGTAGCAACATATGATAAGCCGTTTCAAGGTAACGCTGAATAATTAATCATTTAATACATATTTGAAAAGTCTTGAATTTATAATAAGAAAAGTCCTATGCTAATTTAAAGTATTAACTCATATCTGCACCCCAATGTTTAATAAAAAATCGGATAGCATTTTCCTTCATCATTCCCTACTTCCCGCCATTCCTCCAGCTCAACCACGCTAGGACGCAGTGCTGAGTAAGGTCTTGGGAACTTTCAGATCTGTCTCACCGCTGAAGAAAAACACCAATGACCACCTATTAGAGTTTCGTGCACGTTTCAAACGTAGCAATGCCTGTTAGTAAAATCCATGCGTCCCCTTCTCGCACTTCTTTATCATAAACTTCATCCTCATAATTAGAAATGATAACTCAGAAAGCCCCTTCTAGATTCATTAATAGACTGGTTCATTTGTTCAATAATTCATTTATTCGGCAAATATTTACGGAGGATCTCCCCTGCCTTGGGCACAATGGGAGGTGCAGGAAATTAAAAATGATTAAGACAGAGTCTGTGATGTCAGCGAGGAGGTACCAGTGAAACAAGGGTGGGGAGGGGATGCAGACGCCCAGAAGTGAACTGCCAGTGCAGGTGAGAGGGGTCTCAAATAGCCAGGGCGGGGGTGTGTGGAGAGATCACACCAGGGAGTCCTGCCCTCAGCTAAAGGGTAGCCTTCTCTCTTCTGCCCGCAGAACGCCTGATTGCTCCCTTCACTTTGGTGCAAGGGAATGAAGTGCAGGTACTAGCTGAGGGGAAGTATAGGGATATGCTCGGCAGACATAAATGTGTAAGGTGTGGGCAGGCAATGAGTGGGGTATGCTTGGAGCTTTCTAATTCACGTCTAACTGAGACTGCAATGTCATTTAACAATGGCAGCCATATTTTCTTTCCTGAAACCCTCTTTTTCCTTGGGATCTGTGACATAACTCTCTTCTGTCTTTCCTGCTCTGAAATGAGTTCAAAATTTATAACTTTAGCTGGGACTTGGATAAATAACTACCTATTTAATATTTCCTCTTAGATAAAATATCAAAGGCAACTGTACTCTAACACGTTCAAAACTGGCCTCACGCTCTCCCTTCCGTTCCAAACCCTACCGACATTTAAGGCTGAGGCCTCAAGTAATCCTAGACACCTGCTTCTTCCTCCCCTCCAGTCTCTACCAGAATCTGACCACTGGCTGGCAGTTCCCATTGATTTGGCCTTTTAGCATCTTTGATTTACCTCCACCTCTGCCATTACAATGTCTTGCATTCCGTTCCTTCCTGCTACTGGGACTTGCACAGGCTGATCTCTTGGCCTAGATCAATTTCCTCCTCCCATACTTCCCTCGCCTAGTCAACACTAGATTAATCAATCCTGACTACATCAATACCTCCCATCAACTGTTCTCAGAGCACATTTCCTTTCAATAGTTACCAAAATTAAAAGTTAACAGATGATACCAAAAGCATACACAACAAAAGAAAAAGTATATATTAGACTTCATTAAAATTAAGAACTTCCATTTTAAAAGTACATGAAAGAATACTATCAAGAGAGTGGAAAGACAACCCCAGAATGAGAGAAATAAAAATCATGTATCAGATTAGGGTTTGATATCCAGAATATATAAAGAACTCCTGCAACTCAAGAACAGAAAGACAAGCAGCCCAATTGAAAATGGGCAAAGGACTTGAATAGACATTTCCATACAAATGGCCAGTAAGCCTAAGGAAGACTCCCAGCATTAGGGAAATGTGAATTAAAACCACAATGAGATACCACTGCATACCTACTAAGAGATATGTCAGACAGAGAAAGCAAATACTGCCAGATATCACTTATATGTGGAATCTGAAGGTTAATCTCTTGTAGAAACAGATTAAACGGTGATGGCCAGGGGTGGGAGAACAGGAGAAATGTTGCTTAAGGGTACCGACTCACAACTAAAAGACACATGCTGGGGATCTAATGCACAGTACGGTGAATAAAGACAATATTGTATTATAATCACTAAACTTGCTAAGAGACTAGATTTTAATCATTCCCACGACAAAAAAGAAATGCTCGTTAAGTGATATGAGAGCTGTCGCCACAATGACAATCCTATGAATGTATCAGATCAACACACTGTGTACCTTAAATTTCCATGATGTTAGGTATCGAATATCTTTCAATCCTCTCAACACTTCACATCTACTAGTATAGCTATTAAAAAATAAAAACAAAATGCCAAACAGAAACTATGTGTTCCCAAGGGTGTGGTGAAGGCGGAACTCCTGTTCCTCTCCTAACTCTTGTGACATTGCTGGGAATGTGGGAATGTAAAATGGTGCAGCTGCTGGGCAAGACAGTTTGGTGGTTTCTCAGGTTAAGCAAAGAATCCTCACACATCGTCACATGCCTCTGCAGCTCCGCTCCTGGGTGCACGCCCAAAAGGAATGAAAGCTGGGACTCAAACGGATACGTGCACACTAATGTTTACAGCAGCATCATTCACAATGACCAAAGGTGAAGACAACCCAAATGTCCATCCACAGATGAGTGAGTAAACAAAATGTGGCCAATTCTCTTTACTTGGTAAGAATATATCAGGTGCTTCTGTTCTATAAAGTTGCAGCGGACACTGAATTAGTGGGTACCGGACTGCTCCTCTTAGGCGAATTGCAGGGTTAGGTTCTCGAGAACCACTGGTCGTTAATGTTTTCATCGACTGATCTATACATAATCATGTTTCATGCGCATTTCTGTTTAAAGACACCTTATTAATATTTATTGTTGACGTACTAACACTGAACTCACGGCTGACAGCTTATCTCACACCTGTGTTTTCTCTCTAGGGCACGTCACAGCCTTCTTGCCTTCAGCATTAGTCTTAGAGGCCGTTTGAAACAGCGAAGTCACCAACAAAAGGAACACACAATGCAAAAAGCAAGACATTAACTAGACCAGGAAAAGGGCACTTGTTTACAACAAGAGAGTTGGAACAGGAAGGCAGAGTCTAAGCTGACATGTACACACAGGGCCACTTTAACTTACTGCAGCTCTGTGCATGCCCACAAACCACCACCAAAGTGCCTCAAGTATTGAGTGTGGGGTTACAGGCAAATGTAGCCAGAAGGCCAATTCACAAATACAGAACTGCAAACAAGGAGGATCCACTGTACGTACATTCAATGGAAGAGGACTCACCCATAAAACGAAAGTCTGATACAGCTACAATAAGGGCGAACCACGGAACACGTTAGGCTAAGATAAGCCAGACACATTATTGTATGATTCCACTTATATGAAATAGCTGGACTAGGCAAATTCACAGATTAAAGGTTATCAGGGGCTGGAGGAGGGAGAGCGAGGAATTATTGCATCATGGGCCCAGGGTTTCCGTGTGGGATGATGAAGCAGCCCTGGAGATGGACAGGTGACGGTTGCACAACAATGAGGAATTAATGCCACTGAACTGTATACTTAAACAGGAATAAAATGGAAAATCTTATGTTTTATATTTTGCATGACAAAAATATATGAACTAAATGAGATTAAATGGATCATTTTAATCTGTTAAAAATCAAACAGAGACACACTGGATGGCACTAACAAGAGCTTCTTATCTACCCACATTTCACTTTAAAACAAAGACCTTCCTTAATATGTTTCTCTTCTGGCTTATAGACCATATTTAAAAATTGGCTTACTATTTAATAAAATTAACTGGATATTGAGGAAAACAAGTGAATTCAAATGTGCACATCAGTTGTTTGGCTTCGGTTCATGCCTTTGGTGAAAATTTGTGCAGTAGCATTGTTCTTTCTCATTGCCAAATGAAGGGTCACCTTGAGAAGCAACACTGATGATCCTAATTTATCTTAGAATAGAGTTGTCTCTATGGCATTACGTATTCGGGTGAACTAGTACTCTTAGGTAAATGAGCACTGGTACTATTCAGTGTCTTGGCATTATGTGTCCACTTTAATCTTTCCCATTGCTTTTGTTTCTTTTGTCATCAATCTATTTCTCATCTGCTTCCTTCCCTACTGAAAACCCCCATTTTCATATCTCTAGAGAGAACCATCTGTTAGAATATGGCTGTGGTTACTTCATAATTCAAATGTTCCCTTTTATTTTATGTATTTCTTGACCCAACAATTACAAAGAAGCACCGCTGGATATAAACAAATGAAATGTGCTAATCTGGAATGCAAACAGTATCAAAATGTAAATTTAACATAGGAAAAAAAAATTCATGGCCAAAGAAAAATCTATTGCGATCCTTTCAACCTCTTAAAAATCATAAAACTAAAAATGTCTCACTACAGAATAACATTTTGGCTTCTTTTATGATTGCAAAGAAGAGTAATTATGATTGTCATGAAAACACACTGAGCAGCTGTATACTGTTAACAAAAGAACCATTATATGAATGCGCACAAAAACTGGCACTTTATACATTCACATTTCCTAGAAATTAGATCGTCTCCTTGACTGAAGTAGATACCAAAAGAGACTTTTTCTATTAATCATGGCTTTGTACCAGTCAACTTTTGGAGCCAACTGGATCATCTTTCTTTTGGGATAATTCCCACATACTATTATGTGAGATCTATATATACTGATTTAAACATACTCAGGCATGTGCATAATAATTTGGTAAAAAGTGATTTTTTTAAATTCTCAAACGACAGATTTTCTTACTGTTAAAAATGCTAGTACCATTGGATTCCTTCACAAATATACATCTGTTTAGAAATCATAAAAAAAAACATAACGAATAACTCTGCAGTGTATTTTATGAAGGCTAATTAATAGGTACTTACTCATTAAAGACTAGGTCTGGTGCAAAATAGAGAAACTGGCTGTTCGTATGTTTGTACGATCTCCAGCTCAAGGCAAATGATGATAGACACATCCAAGAATACTGGATTAGGGTAATTTGGTCCTCAAGAGGCAAGTTCTTAAATCCTAAAGAACAGAACAATTAATCACAGAGATCCACTTTGCATTTAAATATATTCCAGAAAGGAGCTTCTTAAGTCAACCCCTAAACTGCCACCTTTCTCTAACAGACTCAAATTAATTCCACAGTAATTTACAGAGCCTGGCCCTGTTCAAAGTTTCCTTTAGATCAGAGGGTGAACTGCCAGGGCAGAAAACTGGGGAGTTCAGGGAGTCTCACTGTGGATGATGGTCTAAAACCCTTGGTTAGGCTGAATTTGTATTCACCTGGAAAACTGTCTTCATCGTACCCACAATCGATAGCATCAAAATAAAGGATAATTTAATAACTGTGAACTACTGCATATCTGCCATCGTGGTGAAAGATTTTACTTTTCATAAGTTTGCAGTGGTTGAAAAGGTGTCATTCCTGGCTTCCCATCGTCTGGGACAACATGGGACTTTAGCGGAGGTCTGAAGTCGGCACCTGCCCTCCCTCTCCTACAGTCTTCCTTTTTTTTTTTTTTTGTTTCTTTCTCAGCCTGTATATTTCCAGGTTCATCATGCTCTGCTCCTGTTTCACCTGTGGAAGCTCCTCTTCAAAGAATCGGTGATCTGAGCTTCCCCCAATCTTTTTTTCTTATGGATGCGGACTGACCATAGGTCATCTCAGAAAATGCTCTGGATTTAATGAACTGGGACAATGTGAGAGTGATTCTAAATGTTTCCGTAGATGAATAGGGGTCTTCTTAATAAAATTCTATAGCATAACAAATGACTAAAGTAGGAATTTCAAGGACAATTTAAAAGGTGCTAGAGGGAAGATAACATTTTTAGAAAGAACTTTCAGGGTCTCATACAACTTATTAGATAGGTCTTGGTTTACTTGGTCGACAGGTTGGAACTGGTTACGAGCTGCTAGTAACAGGCTCAGTTTGTGCTTCATGGTCAGAATGTATTTTACCTTATTCATATTTCTGGGGTGAAATTTTCCATTTTAATCATCAGCACGACAAATGTATGATAACATGAACACTAGAACAATTAACTCTAACTTCTCAGGAGAAATGAGCACATTAACCGGATTTTTTCTCCCTACACACTAGATTAATTTGATATCCATGGGAAACTTGGTAGCAGGGTTTAAGAGAAAGCCGATTCTGACTGCATTGTGGGCTGTGGTGAATATGCTGCCCCGACCTGTCCAGTTCCAGATGCAGACCGCGAAAGGTGAGGCAATCCTACCTGGAATTACCTTTGCCCACTTCACGACTTGAATCATCTGTTTGCCTGCTAAGAGGTTCAGGGTGGAGAGCAGGTTTTCGGCGGTGTCTGGTTTTGAGTTGTCATAGCCTGCATACACAATTTCGGGCTCGATGTTTTCAAGGATCATAACGGGGGAAGGTGTGAGTGCTCGTGAGATCGTGGAGAGCTGAGGAACCAGCGCTGTGTTGACCGAGGGCTCTTTTGCGGGTGCTATGTAGGTTGTCCCCTCCTCGGGGCTCTGCGGGGGTGGGGGCGGCGGTGGGGGCTGCTGCTGCTGGGACTGTTCTTCGTGAATGCCTTTTAACTTGCCCAACTTCTTTGACTTCCGAGCTGCAAAAAAATTATAAATGAAAAGAGCAAATTAAAATTATGAGGTAAATTATATGTGGTAAATTACAACCACATATTGACTTATATAGGTTAAAGCACACTTCTTCTCTAAAGATGACTTGTTATACCAATAGGAAAAATAATTTTTAAATATTTCTCTAATACCAGGCACCTGTCCTAAATGTTTTATATACATGAACCGATTTAACAATTTTCTGAGCAGGTACTATTCTGATTGTCATTTTACAACGTGGAAACTGAGACCAGGAGGATTAAGAAATCTGTCCAAGATCATGCAGCAAGTATATGCAAAATAGAGATACAGGTTCAAAGGAAGGGTAAATAATTTCATATGCTAATAAATTACATCTCAACTAAATTTTACATAAGCCAATAATCCCCACCTTTATCTACCAAAGAGTTGCCAACAAGTGCTAGAATGGCCAGACTGAGCTTGTCACCTTAGCCTGGCTCAGCCAGCACGCATCAGCGTCCCCTGGGCCCTTTCCCAGTTCTTCATGGGCGCTTCTCTCCCATGCTTCCTCATGCAGAGTAGTTATTTGTCCACGTGCTGCTAGTTCTGTCCCAGCTATATTGTGAACTGTGGAACCACAAAGACTGGCTGTTCCTCCCCTTTGCAGCCCTGTGGCTGCTTGGGAAATGCTATCCCTAGAGAAATTGATTTCTAGATTCCCAATGAATGAAAGGGAGTGCAGGAAGCCCAAAGCAAGAAGTTAAATATCTGGATGATTCCAAACTGAACAGCTAGCTAGTAAATGTACAGAAACTGTTACAAAAAATTTCAGGTGCAAGTTACATTGACACACACATTTACAATGTTTAAAAATCTGTCCAAGGTTTATGTTTTGAATATAAATAATTCACATATCATATAGCCAACAAGAACTAAAAAGTATCATAATACTACATAGGAACCACTTTAGATTTTTAGGGAATGGATTATGTACAAGTGACCATATAGTCTGATTTACCAAAAACAGCCCTGATCTATGCTTCTTTTTCCACCATGATGATCGATAGTGCCCTGTTTACTCCTAAAAGTGCCAGATTTTGGTCAATAAACAAATAATGTGTTCATCTTAGTTAAACCAAAGAATCAGTATTAACTTTAATAGCAACTGCCTTTCTTTTACTTTTTCTCAAGGACACTTAAAAGAGAAAATGAAAAATGGAAGAATGAGGAGGCAGAAGGGAGTGCTGGAATGCAGATGAGAAGACTGGGGTGAGGGGTGGGGGGTGCATGGCAGGCGGATGGAGTGGATGGGCAGGTGGACAGATAACTGGGACAATGAATGAAAGAAGAGAAAGCCCAGAAGTGCCAAACTGAGCTCAGAACTGTGGCAATAATTTACTTAGCAGTTGCAAGGTTTCCATTTTAGAGAAGAATTTATTTTAAAATTCTTGAATAACCAGACAACTCCTACTTAGTTCTAACACATGTGAGGAACTTACAGGAAACCAATTTAACACACAGGAGGGCTAGGGCACACCAATTAACTTGATTTTAAAAGTAACCATTCATGTTTACAAAGACAGCCATTAGTATATACCACATTCATCTCAAAAACAACAATTCAGATAAAAGACAAGCTACTATCTGCCAAGCATCCATTAAATATTGAAGTTGGGCTTAAAAGATGAATAAGATAACAATTTAAGAATTTCAATCATTTCAAATCATTTCATTTCTTACAGACTGTTTCCTTTGATAAAGAACTGAGGCAAAAAAATCTGATTTTTAGAATTGTTCGAATGAAAAGCAGATGTATCATTCACAAACGCTCATGGAAAGCGGCTGACAAAGTGCCACCTAGTAGTGCTGAGCGTACGGCAGGTAACCAGGATGCTTCTGATGAATACATGAGTGAGCGAATAAAAGAAACTGTAATTGGCAGACCGCCTCAAAAACGAGACAAAACAGAGGAGGAGGAGGAAAAAATTAAACACCTAGATAATGCAAAATGCTGGTTAAATGATGACTCTGTACGGGCTGAAATCCTCAACAGCGCATACTGCTCTGGTCAGTTGGGAATACGATTCCTGAAGCTGCGGCTGTGCCACAGCGACGGAGCCCTCGCCGACCCTCTGGAAAAACGGGGATGCAAGCGCCGGCCTCTCCTATCTCACAGAGGGTCAAACGGGTACAAAGATAAAACCACACTGAAAAGCATCGCTACCAGCTGAAATAGTTCAGTGTGTACTTCCATTTATTCCGGTGATTTTGCAAATATTAAAAATGGCCCAGCAGCTCATTAAAATGTCCTCATCCTTTGTTAAGACTACATATGACGATAATCATACTGACTAGATTGACTAGAAACAGCCAAGCATGATATTTTCAAATTTTATGAAAAGTCATATTTGCTTGCAAATTAATTATAAAATTCACATTTGTTTAAGGTCTTAGGTCTGTAGTGGTGTGTTTATTCTCATGACCATTTTAAGGTCAATACTACAAAATATGAAGAAGAATGTCTGATAGTTCCTCTAGCATTTGTACACAAGGTTGTGGCCTGTAGCATAACCTATTAAGCAGATTTTCAACATTACATTTAGCATTTCAGTTACATCTAACTTTATGCTCTGATTTCATGCATATGCAGGACACCTAAAATTGAGTAATAATCTATATTTACTTAAATAGTTCGAGATGATATTCTCACTGTGCAAATCCTTTGGCCAAGTGTATCTGTACTAAAAGCATGGGAGTGAGGTTACATGGTAATTATATTTATAATGTTCAGAGCAGCCCTTCTAAAATGCCTAAAAAATTTATACTGGTAACGCATGCTGTATTTTACAATTACAGCTCCTGGAAGGTGATGTCTTAGGAGTTCCTATAACAGCACTTTCCTTGATGCCTATGGGTACTTGGTGTTTGTTGACTCAATTTATTTCATTTTCAAATTTTAATAACTACATAGATGAAGTATCAATTTACTTCCATGTAGGAAACATAGGCAAGTTTCTGAGATTTTAAGACAAAATTTCTAAAATGTTATCATTCCTTTTCAAAATTTCTACTGTATAATGATCCACTGGTAGAGTTATGCCTCTTAAAATGCCATGACTAATAACAATAAGCTAAAGGACAGTTCAAAATACTTTTTAGATGTTTTAAGCATCCCGCTGCTCACCCTGACCCTGTGATTAGGCACATTATTTCCATTTTAGAGGTCAAGAAACTGAAGCGCAGAGAAATGAAATACTTCTTCAAGGCTGCAGAGCTGGTGAACACCTGGTCTAGGTTTTGAATCCAGCTGTGGCTCAGAGCCCACACTCTTCTACGCCATGTACTTTCTTCTAATCCCTCTTTTCTTTATCTCAGTTGTGTTTTTTATACTTTAAGATTAGCACAAGCTTCAAATCCAAGTGTATAATTAAGATGTGCTCTAATTACAGAGGAAAACCTTGGCTAAAGATACTTAATGAGCAGGCGTCCGTTATCCAAAGCATCAGTGAACATGAAGTTTGGGTCTCAACACTTCCTATCGCCTTACTCAACATGTAGTTAATGGCCACTGGGCTTGAAAACTCATGCTTTCAGGTGGCCAGAGCCACACTTCATTTCTCAATTGCCTGCACTAGCTTAGAGAGGGGCGGGGGTGGGGAGGAGGGGGGGAGGGAGGGAGGGAGGGAGGAGGGTGGGGGGTGGGTGGTGGGTGGTGGTGGTGGTGGTGGTGGTGGTGTGGTGGGTGTGTGTGTGTGTGTGTGTGTGTGTGTGTGTGTGTGTGTGTGGGTGCTTCAGCATGACAGTAAACATCTCTCAATCCCACTTAAACTTAAGGAGTCTCATTTGTTCTACCTGGATGTTACAGGAACTAGTACATACTTAAGTGCCTGCCCTCAGGTGCCAAGTCCTTAATTATTAGCAGTGTCTTGGCAGCCACTTTCTCCCAGCAGTGCTGGGAGAAGAGCTCTATCGATTCTCCATGAGTTGTTCCCCAGGAGCTGTGCACTGGGGAGGCCCTGTCTCCTATTCTGGCTGACAGACTGACTGACTAGTAAGTGGGGAACAGACCATCCTGTGGGACCTCAATATCCACAAAGGACATGCAACATGGTATGACACGACTTCCTTTTAGTTTGCTCTACCTCCTGATATGACCTGTTACTTACCCTTTTGGCAAACTACTGTGTGGCAGAATGATGCCTTGGTAGGGATTATGTGATTGCTGCATCTCCCAGTAAAATAATGAGATACACAGGGGTTTCACGGTAGCTTTATCACTATCTTTTCTTAAGTGTGTTCAATTAAAGATTTAGTCTTAGAAATGGGTAACCAGGACAACTTTTTTAAAATTTTGGAGTAGAATAAAAGACTGATATAGAATGTTTTCAATCACAACATTTCACTGGAAAAATTTAAAGTGAGAATCCTGTCATTTTAGAAATGCTTCATGCCATGTCTTGAAATTTTAGATCTTGGCTGTAATTATCAGAGAGAGGATATACTGAGGTTATATGAAAACATATATTTTTCTGTTCAAAGGCCAAATGTAATTACTGGTTGGAACCCACAGGACAATCACAGCGTCCGCCCCCAGCCTCTTTCGTTCACAGACCATTTCTCTTGCCACCCTCACCCAGATCCCACTTTCCTATTTTCCTTTTCCACTTCACTGGCATCATTTCTCTTCGCCTTTCTACTGCCACAGGAAAAGTTCTCTGAGCTTTAGGGGAACAATCAAGTACTTCTGTCATGAAACCAAGGAAGGAAAGTCTTTCTACAAACTTAAATGGTTTCACAGCAAAACTTCTCTAATTTGTACTAATGGAAAAAGAGCATCTCTGGTTCTGATGGCGATACACACAAAAGAACTGGGTCCAGGGACATGTCGCTTTATGAATAAATAATTAGCTTCTCAATGGATAATCAGGAAGTAACATTTCAATTGTTTATAAATACTCTTCCGGTTGTTATGGAAGTTGAAAACGGTATTTTAACAAGTATCTGTAAACATTTTTACATTAATCTACTTGAATTAACAGGCATTATTGATTTTATTAGCATAGAAAACATAAGGCAAACTCAAACACAAACTTTGACTATTTTAAAAGACATTATACGCCACGAACACACACAATGGTAAGTAGGTGACGTGATGGATCACTATTAGGCTTGGTGGTGGCAATCATTACACAGGTATACTTATATCATAATACCATGTTGTGCACTATACACACACACACACACATACACACACATACATATATACACACACATATATATATACACACAATATTTTGTCAGTCATAACCTTAATAAACATTCCAAGGTGGTGAATATTCATATTAAATTTTAATGTGTATAGATATCCATAGATATCATTATATCTATAATAAATATATTTTTGCTATTGTAGAATATGTTTGTCTTTCACTTAACCAATAACTGATATCCACCCATTGTGTAAAAGTGCCATGCTTTTGTGAGCACTGCGATGTTGAATAACAAGCTCAAAGCCTAGACAACAGATTACAATCTCACGAAAGTTGGATCAATACCGAAGAACGTAATTCAGTTTATATGTTATGTTCCCGGTCAGTGGTACTGACAACGTGTTCAGGGACTCAGACAATGGCAGGGAGAAGGTGTTTTATCTTCCTATGGGTGCTCGCGTTTTCCTGACCTGTAGTATTACTCCCCACCATGCCTTGTTTTGATTTTGTTGTGATTCAGATTAAACTGAGGGCTCATGTGCACAGGGCCATTTTTCTGGGTAGGATCCACCTAAAGTTAAGCACCACTGCTCCCCTCACCCGAGAGGAGAGTCCCTAGACCTGCAGCCAATTCTGAACCAAGATACTCAAGGGACTCTGAAGGAACAGAATAGGGGTGCATTGATTTTGCAGAGACAGTTACAAGGTTCTAGCAGACAACCCCCCATGACGTAGTGATACCTTCCCTGACAGAGACAGGCAGTCAGAAAGGGGCCACGCCAGCATCTGCCTGCGAGGCACTTCGGGGCCAGATGATTAACAGAATTGTGTTCATGGCACTTATGTTTTCCATAATTACATTCTTTTGTTCCTCCTCTAATATTCAGCAATACTTCTTCTCCCCCCCCCCTTTTTTTTCTTTTAATGCCAGTCAGACTCAGGTGTGTGTGCACACAGGAGGATGTGTGTGGGGACGGTTCCATCTTGGGCCGGAGCTTTAAAGGTGAGGCAGCCTGTCCCTGAGCTCTGGCCAGGCTGGGATGGCACTGAACCAAGCAAGAATCTCAGAAGAGGGGACAACAGGATGCCAGAGAAACGGCCTCTTGGTGACAGCCTCTGGGAGATGAAGAAACGTTCCAGAGGTTTCTTCCACTGAAACCTTAGCTAGGGTTGTATTAAGTCAAGAGAAACTGTCACGGACTGAGTGGCAGAGGCTGAGCCTGCACTGCAACCCCAGAGCTCCTCCTGGCACCACTTCTGAGGAGCTGCACGCAGTGGTGGCGCAGCGAGCTGGCTGGGGCCTTACGGCCAGGTGGGGTGGACAGTAGCTTTATTAGATGGGCACCTCCCACCTGGGCCTTGCCATTTTTTGTGCTGATATAACCTCTGGGAAGTCTCAGAAGGGAGCAACATTTGACAGACCTTCCACTCACAAAGCTCTGGACAAAAATGCTTATGAAAGAAAAAGGGAAGGAAGACTGGGACCAACTTATTCTAGAGGGGAAAGTGAGGGACATGAGAAACCAAACGGTAATTTCAAAACCTTAGTAAGACATTTGCAAAATCATGGTGGGCATCTATTTTCTATCTTCATTGAAGTCAAGATGAGATATAAAATGTTTAGAAAGGCAGAAAAGGGGATTTCTCAGACGCTGAGAGAATTCCCTGCAAGTGTTCTGGAATGAGTTATAGCAGAGGCTGCAATGCGTTCCCGACAAGAACATGCAATTTTTTCTAAAAACTCTGAAGTCTAGATGGACAGGCATCTCACTTGCCTGAGTACAGTCCTGCCATAACACAGACGGACAGGATGAAATGCGTTACCGAGACCCAGTGGCCCTAAAACAGAATGGTATCTCCAATAAGGACGTACGGTCCAGCCTTTCATTTGTCTGAAAGAAACATCTCTGGTTCTTATTTGTCTGAAAAAAGGAATAAATCCCTTATACTTATTAATGTGGTAAAAGACAATTTTAGAACTATTTTTTCCAAAATATGCTCAAAGGGCAAATACTGTGATCTCCAACTGCATGCCTGGAAGAACGTCCAGCACCGTGGAAAAAAACACCGACAGTCCCTTCTGCTCCCTCCACCCCACCCATCTCCCAGCAGGCACTCCTCGCCCTTTCTGATAAATACTTTCACCACTACAAGGTACAGGATTGTTTTCTCAGCTCTGTATTTAAAATGGGCTCTTCGGTTTCTCCTAGTCCTGAGATTGTATTAATTTTGTTAGTAGGGAAAATAGGAATAGGAAAGAGCTATCATTAATTGAGAATCTGTAGGTCAGGTGCTAGGGCAGCATCTTTTAAAAACGCCATCCATTTAATCCTCTTAAGTGCCCGGCGAAGCTGATACTATTGTTACCACCACTGTACAGGGTCCCAAGGATTGTAGTGACAGTTACTGTGGTAGTTAGAGTTAAAAGAAAGTGATTTACTGAAATGATATTGAAAAACAGAAGAGAGAAACCCTGCTACATTTGCAGATGACATCAAATTGGGAGGTTGTAGGGGCATGACAAAACCTGGAACTCAAATGACTTCTAATCATCAGCTAGGTTACCATCCGATCACCTCTACTGAAGAATTAGTCTTTTAAATAGGAGGCATAAAACAGCCTGCACCAATACACAAGATGCTTTTTCTCCTAAATCCCAGGGCAGAACAGTCAACTTCTGTGGACTCGGGCTGGGCTGCTGCTGCATCCGATAAACCAAGCCTTTTGTTCTAGCTCCTTGTTATGGCACCTTAATTCTGATAGGAGGAGAACCCAAAGGAGGCAGAAATCAAACTAGTCAACCTATATAATAGAATATTCGAGGAAGAACTTGCTACTTCTGACTAAAAATAAAGTTCCTAAACTCTGCTGCAACTGATTTGAGCTCTTGAGACAAATGTATTTTTAAAGTCAAATTAGCATTCTTTAATAAATATAGCTGACCCTTGAACGACATGGGTTTGAATTGTGTGGGTCCACTTACATGAAAATTTTTTTCTATATAAACAGTGGAACTGTATTTCTCTTCCTTACAATTTTCTTAATAACATTTTCTTTTCCCTAAGTTTACTTTATTGTGAGAATAGTAGCATACAATACATATAATATGCAAATTTATGTTAATTGACTATGTTATTGGTAAGACTCTTCTGGTCAACAGTAGGCTATTAGTAATTAACTTTTGGGGGAGTCAAAAGTTTTATGTGAACTTTCAACTGTGCAGGAGGTCAGCACCCGTAAACCCACATCGTTCAAGGGTCAACCGTACAGATTATCTGTGTTATAAATTCTTATTCTTTGAGAAGAATTATGCTATGTGTGTATGTGGGGGAAAAAAACCCACAAACGAGAAAAATAAAAACTTCATCTAGTTTTATATTTAACATATGAAAAATAGCACTATAATAGCTGTGGCCATCCAGCAAAAGGTCCCTCCCTCAATTCAAAAGTTAATTCTTGAACTGCTGCAAGGGCTGCCTTCTTGGCAAATGTTTGAGTAGGGAATTTATTACATGAAGCATGATCTTACTGGGTATGCAAGGTAAACAGTCTCATTAAGAATGGTTTATGAAGAAATATTACTTTTCTAACAAGGTCAAGGGGTGAACGAGGCATGAGAAAGAGGCAAAAGGCAGCGCCCTGGAACTAGCCCACAGAACCCCGGCTAATTTACTGTGCATTCGCATGTCAGAGTGTGATCCTCCAGGCTCACCAGGCTCTAGCGTGCTGGTCAGACACTACAACACACGCTGGGCAGAAGGGGCCCCGCGCACGCCTCCTCTACCTGGTACGCCAGCAAAGCAGGACCAACCTCAAGCAATATTATATATCTTAAAACAAGAGTCTACCTGAGACATATTAAAAAGTAATGGCATTTTTCTTTAAAAAATTCATAAGATTCCTTAAGTAAGCTCTCAAAGAACATTCGAAACATACTGCATCAACATGTGTTTGCACATCACCTTTCAGGCATGTTTCACGTATTGCTTTTCCCTCTTAGCATTCGCTGCTACTCTACTGAAATGGTTTCCACATCTTGGCCTATTAAAAAAAAAATTAAAGATAGTGCTACTATATGACCAGCAATCCTTCTTCTGGGCATCTACCCTAAAAATGTGGAAATCCTCATGTGTAAAGATGTATGTACTCCTATGGTCATGGCAGCATCTTCACAGTAGCTAAGACACGAAAACAACCCACATGTCCTTAGACGGAAGATTAGATAACAAAGTTGTGGTATGTATACACAATGGAATATTAGCCATAAGACAGGATGAAATACTGCCATTGGCAACAACATGGCTGAATCTTGAGAATATCATGCTAAGTGAAATAAGTCAGGCAGAAAGGGACAAGATTCATTTGATTTGACTCATAGGTTGGATATAAAACAGAAAGCAACAAATGAACTAACAAGACGAAGACGCCAACTCATAGATACAGACGATAGCGGGGTGGTTACCACAGGGGAGGCGGGCAGGGAGAAGCTGAAGAGGGCAAAGGGGCTGAAATTCATGGTGACGGAAGGAGCTAGACTGGGTGGTGAGCACAAGGCAATACACAGATGATGGTACAGAATTGCACACTTAGACTTTGTTATTAACTGATGTCATCCCAATAACTGAAAAAAATAATTGTATATCCAATGATCTTACAACTTAGATGTGTCTGAGAATTCTAAAGCAACTAAGAAAGTTGCCTATATTCAATTTCAGAATTTTTTTATGATTTGTATTTGTGTACATAAGAAATAAAAACTATGGTGTGAAATGGAAAAATATACAGACTAGTAGTTTCATCCCCAATACCAATTAAAAAAATATATATTGCATGCCTCTTAGCTTGCTACTCTTTCTGTAAAATACATATTTAGAACTTCATCATGATAGTTTTAATTATTTTCAAAACTATTATTTAACAGCATATTTGATATGAAGTCAAATTATAAGTAATGCTTTACATTATCTACATGAAAAGTAAACTGACTAGGTTTTAGCTGAGACTACTGATGTCGAGATTTTTAACTGAATGTTTAAAATTATTAAAATTTTTGCTTAGTAAGAACGGGTAAGCCAGATAACCAAACATAAAACAATAATCCCATGAATTGATACAAGAACACTTTTCACAGTGAGTACCACAGAAAATATTCAGTATTTCTGAACACTGCCACTCATATAATATAAAAGAACATTTCACAAATGGAAGACAAAGAAGCCACGCAGAATTTTAAAGAATCTTCACGTCAGAAGCTAACGCTAATATGAAAAAGGACAAATAAGCATATGTTAATGAGTTAACAGGATGCCACCCAAGTGGTAGGGGAGGGGGGTAATTAGGCCTGAAGAAAGAGAAAATAAATATCAATGTTTATAGCTTTCATACATTTTAAATAAATATTACATCTTTTTACTTCATGTAAAAAAAATTATCTACATTTTATTTCACTGACATTATCAGAATGAGCCTAAATTAAGAATTAATAGTAGCCAATGATGCATGTACTTGCAAAAAATTATTTTTCTAGGCTGGGATCTCTTTAGGATACAGGCTAAATTGGTCTGGAAACTCCCAGACAAAGCTGAGCCAATCCAAATGTTTTTTTTGTTTGGTTTTTTTTTTTTTTTTTTTTTGAATAAGTGATTCTCCTGCATTTGCTTCTCGTGTTTTCATTCCAGTTTTCTTTGTACACAGTGTTAGTACTGAGGCATCTTGAGGCCTCTGATGATGTCTTGCGTTGGCAGGTCTCAGGTCACTGCTGAGGCGGAGCCGTCTTAGCTGCCCGGTGGTGCGCAGAGCCACCTCTCAGCTCTGGCGAAGACAAACTGCTATTTTTTTTCATTGGTATTCAGCCACAGTGTAAATTCCAGAGCTTTGGTGACTCTCAAAACCTAGTTCAACACAGCAGACTGAATAAAAGCATCTTTAGAAAAATATGCTTTCCACTGAAGTTTCAAAAGTATTCTTCAAATTAATATCATTTAGCTATATATTTTGGGAAAAGAAGTCTGAGAGAGAATTTTAGTTCATGATAAATACAATGCTAACGCATTAAAAAGAAACTTGTAGGATAAGAAGACATTAAGTGCTTTTTAAATTTTCAGTGATTCCCTATAATTTGTGTTTTCCTTTCACATACGAGATTGAAACATAGACTTAGAGGGAAACATGTCAGCTGCCCTGGGGGAGTTTCTGGAGGCTGCCGAAGTGGTTCGGAAGGATAAACAGGCCATTTCTGAGAGTTCTTTGGGAAAAATTCCTCAATTCACATTTAAGACACTGTTAATAATTTTAAAGTAACATCGCATTTACCATAAGGGATTTTAAACAAAAATTATTTGTTTCATCTCACAAAGTGCTTGCCATTTTCCTACCAGTATTCTGTTTATGTCCCGACGTAGGCTTCCCTTCATTTAAAACAAAGTCTGCTAGCGTGTTGTGCTTCCAACACTCCTATATGTAGCTCTGAATAATGCATGGTGCCTTTGATGTTACAACAAGTCTCTTTTGTGTCACAGGGTGGTCCACAGCTGTCACCCCAGAGCAGAGGTCTTGACTAGGAATCAATTCTTCACTATTGCCTTGGCTTAAAGCCAGTTTCATGCTATGATTTTCAATTGGACAATGGGGTTCTAAGTCACATATCATGTTAAACACAATTTTTAACCCCATCATCACTTTTAACCTCATAATTGAATAGGGATAATACTAGCCTATAACCTTCCCTATAGAGAATTATGTCCTTTAATAATGTTTTCTTTGGGCCCATAGTTAGGATTAGAAATTCTCTTTTAGAGTCAAATATTCTCCTTTTACAATGTGATCATAGAGAATAAAGATCATGAGACCATGCACGAAATAATGATATACTCTGTTTGGTTTCTGGACTGTCATGCTTAGAACTTGTCCAAGCATTTTACTGCATGACATAAAGTAGACATTAAATAAGTGCTTACTGAACAAAGGGAAAGAAAAGTGCAAACGAATGAATGTTTTGCTGACCTTCTATAGCTGATAACAAAGCTTTTAAGAGAAACAGAGAGCATGTTAGGTTTCACTTCAACCCTAATGAGCTGGGCTAGTCTACATAGTAAACAACTGTAGCCAAGGATAACAAAGGCAGGTCAGGCATCATCCAAGTAGCATCAGGCCAAGTATAAAAGGAGAGCAGGCAGCCCTGTCACTTTTAACCTTGGAGCGTCTAAAGAGAGATGAAAAAGAGAGAAGCAAAACAGAAAGCAGCTTTTTACCTCTTTATTTTCATAGAAAAGCCAGATTCCAGAGATAAAATCCACGAAAGAGGCACTCTCCATCTCCAGTCCTAGGCCCAATCAGTATCACCAAATTAGACGCATCAGCGTCAGCATGAGTTCTTTGTGTGGGTGGAATGATGGGAAATGTCTTTGCCCTTGACACTGGCCCATCCTTGGGGAATGGGTAGGAATGCAGAGAAAAGCAGACTGTCATCGATTCAACACTTTCACACCCAAATTGTGAGTACCCTAACAGAATCAGCCTTCTAGAACAAGGCGGGACATCACAAAACAGCCAGTTTAATCTCCTCACTTTAAATCAGAGGAAATAAAGCTCCAGAAAGATGAAGTGTCTTGCCCAAGATTCCAACTGGCGGGAGAGGTATATACACTGCCTCATCGTTTAAAGTTCAGTGGCCTGTGAAGTGTCAGCACCAGAATCTTTATACACGAGGGGCTTAGAAAAATGTGTGAAGACACACTTGCTTGATGATACATTTATGCGTATTTATACAGTAGGATGGAAGGCATTTGATGAAAAGTATGAGGGAGAGGCTGAAGACCTCTCTCCCAGGCCATCTGACGACCACATTAAAGTCTGTTTAATTTGGTGTAAACACCTTGCCATCAGAATGGAACTCCAGCTTTTCTCAAGAAACAAACAAACAAACAAATAAAAGCCCTGTTTTAGGATTATCATAAGAAGTGACCAAAGTTGGATGACAAAGTTATCCATGACTCTCAGTGGCAAGCTGGTTAGCAGACTCACAGTGTTTGTATGATCGTGAGCTGTCCTGAATGAAAGGACATCTACATTTTGATAGTGACAGACTAGTTCATACGACTTGATAAATGGCCCAATAAATACCATGTATCATTCTAATCATGAATTTCAAGAAGACTTTGAATAACTGTTGTAGATCTGACTATCAAAGCTCTGTGATTTCAATTCAATACATTGTCACACGCGGAATGTCTGACGTGAGTCGAAGCCCCTGAAGGCAGCACCTGCAGTTTTCCTAAGTAACAAGCAGCATTTGGAAGAACGGCTCCTACGTACCTACAACTGCCCTCACCATTCTGCCTTTACGGAACAAGAACGTGGCATAAACTACCACCTCCGGGGAGTTTGGTAACATTTTGTACGGATTAGTTTAAGAAATCACATGAATTATTTCCAATGTTTTCAGCTGTTACGGTTCATGATTTTTTTTTTTTTTTTTTTTTTTTTTTTTTTTAATACTTGGCTCCTATGTTCAAACACAAATTTTTAATCTTGTATTTTCAGGGACCCAGTATCAACCACCTTCTTATGGGGGAGACATATGGTATGTTACCAAAAAAATGGGGAAAAGGGACTAGAAATTTTCAGAAGAAACTCTATGAGATATATTATCCCAGCTGCTTGGGCAACTTGTAAGAATCAAATATGATTACATATAATTTCAACTCTTTATCCATAAATATATTTTAATTTACTTATTTCCCAAAGTATATTAAAAGCTATCTATAAGTTAAGGGCTTAATAAAAGTAACACTATAACAAAGAAGTTCAAATAATAAAGGACCTAAAAGAAGAAAAAAAGCATATAGGCCAGAGGTGAAGAAAAATAGAGATTATCTTACTACTTTTCTAGGTATGGCCCATGCTTGGTCTTCCTTTAGAATCACCTGGGGGCTTTTTTAAGATGCAGAATCCTGGGCCCCTCCAGATCTACATGCCGGAATGTCTACACGTGGGGGCTGGAAGCACTCATTTTTAATGAACTTCCATGCGATTTTTTTCCTGCATTTAGAAATTAAGAAATACCAACCTAAATTTTTAATGAGATTACAGAAAGAGAAACAGTGAGGAACTGGAAAAAGGTTCTAAGAGAAGAAGACAGGCAGGGTGGGGAAATAGGGGCGAAGGGGTGACAGGGATAAACACCTGTCCTATAGCAGGGTTTTACGACCTCATCACTACTGACATCTGGGGATGGATACTTCTTTGTTGTTGGGTTCTGTCCTGTACAACGTGGGCTATTTAGCAGCATCTCTGGCTCCATAATCCTTAGATGCCGACAGCATGTCCCCACTCCAAGTTGTGACAACCAAAAATATTTCCAGACTTTGCCAAATATCCCCACTGGGAGTAGAAATGCCTCTGATTGAGAACCATTGGTCTCAACTAAGGAAGTTGATAAAAACTAGAATGGTAAACTAAAAAGATAATTAAATCCCTAGACTTGTATAAAAAAACAATCAAATGAGAACTGAAATAAGAAGCATGCTAATTCATTATGCTCCTAGTTTCTTTGATAGCAGAAATCATAAACTAGAAAGTAAATTAAACATAATTGAAAAACTTCATTTTGATCTCTTAGAATCTGGCATATTTCACACACAAAAAATTGTATTTCTGATATCTCGAAGAGAGATCTTAACATCTGGCAATATCCGCCTGTTTTCCCCACTGACAACACATGACTGGAGCTGAAAGCTGGCCTCTCCCTTTAGATGACACTCTGAAGTTTTCTCCCTACGCTGTATAGATAGGTGAAATCTATATAAAATGCCTCATGTTTATCATTAGTGTTATAAAAATTAGAACCTATCATCTATTTCGAATTTACATTTAGTTTCCTTGAAATCCACTTCTCATCAATGCCACACTTTTTAACTACAAACATAATTTACAAGTACCACAGGCACACACATGCCACACACTAGAGAAGGTCCCACAGTTTAGTGTAATCATAATGTCAGCTTTACAATTCATGAGGCATGGCCAAGCACCCTACCACACCCAAAGGGTGTATGTACTGATGGACGGGTGCATATCCTGTATGTTATAACACTCCTTAAAAAAAAAAAAAAAAAAAAAAAGCAAAACAAAAAAAGAGTGATGACTGACTGATTTCAACATTCTCACATTAAAATTCAAGCTGGGCTTCACACAATAGGCTTCCTTACTGACCATCCATTAAAAAGAATATTTGTTCCCATGATGAAACAGGGCCTTCCCCAAACTTAATCTTCCTTCAGCTGTGTGGCTGGCACTGTTCCCCATGGTCAACTTCCTGCTGACACCACCTGGAGGTAAAACAGTCCACACCCTAGGTTTATAGCCTGTTTCTCATCTTTGAAAGGCGCACCTTCTTCCCCGTCCCATGAATGGTAGCCCTGCACCGAGCCAATTTCAGTGTACAATTAAACATGACTACCACGTGAAGGAATTTCCAGATATAACCTGCAGAGAGTTACTTCCACCATGAGTGTAGTTTCACACCATCCAGTTATGTAGGAACACTTTTTTCTGTCATGGGTGAAAGTCCTATAGATCTTCCCTAAAAATATTCTCCTTGTTCATCTGGTAAGCTTCTCTGTTTCCCCAAAATGGAGCACTTTGTGTTTGTGGTTGTGAACGTAGAACTGCTTATTTCCACTTGACTCAACGGGCCACCAAAACGGGTTGAGGATTTGTATCCAGCTTGGTGAAGTTCTTGGGAAGGCAGGTTCTTCTCCCACCTGAAATCAGCACACATTCCTGACTCTGACCTTGGGTTGCAACTGTTCTGGTGGCCATGGGTCCCCCTGGTTTTATTTATAATCCCTGGGATTTAGGCCACTCAGCTCTTCAAACAAACCTTCATTTTAACCTGCTTCTCTTAGGTTTCACTTGCTCGTTTCATTTTCTTTCATGCCTCTTATTTATTTCAGAGGCTCATTCCTCCAGTCCTTTTACTCTAGGTCAATGCATCCTAACTGCCCTTGACCTTGAACTTAATGCTTCACTACAAGCCATCAGACCAGGGCTAGAAATCCCACTTTAACAGCACTAACATCTATCTCAAAATGCCATTCTCCCATGACGGTGACAAAAATGTGGTTAAATAAACATAATTAAGAAGTTAAAACATCACTTAAAATTCCCCACCAAGGAATGGAAAGATATAAAAACCTTTTCTGGGTTATATTATCATTTAAGAGGTTGCCAAATTATAATATATAAGTCAATATTAAGATCAAGATTTCTCATGGTTTTTTTTTAGGAAACTTCCTAGTGTAGATAGAGATGGAAAAATAATATTTATATGAGAACTTAAAAAAAGATCATCCTTGGACTCTGTGTTATAGGACTTCTTTTAAAATGAAGTCCATTATGCCTTTAATAACTATATAATCAATCCTAGAATTGTTTTGCTAAATTCAAGCTTAATAATGTATGAGCAAGGTTTAACTGCATGTCTGTGCATTCATTCATTCATTCATTCAGTAAGCATTTATTAAGCATCTACTTTTTTAAGTGCTCTGGACATAAAGACAAAAGGACAACTGTTTCTGAAAAATTCAAAGACTATTTGCCAAGAAATATCTATAAACAAATAATTATAATAAAGCCTGGTAAGTGCTACAATACAGGCTTGGGAAGCACAGCGGAGGTACTAATTAACTTCATGTAAGGAAGTCATAAAAAGCTCTACAGAAGTCTTAATAAATTATACACATGCGTAACATCTTAGAACTATCTAAAAGGAATGAGAGCTCTTCCCACTGCGTAAGGACTGATGTGTGAGGGGTACACTTACTGTACGGGTGAGGAGGTTTTTGAGGTAGGTCTGGAATGGTCATAGAGACTCAGCATAAGGCAGGAATATGCAGGCCGTTAAAGAACTGTGGACAAAGGTACAACTGGGAAGATTCTGAACAAGAGACTAGAGTGGAGGGGTGGTGTTGGGGAGTATGAAGATAGAGGTATGAGGTAGTCGAGTATATAGAGGGCAAAATGCAGGAAAGCATCCAAAAATCCCAGAGTGTTAATGTGTTTAGTTGAACACAGGTCATTACATAGTGTGATGGGCAAAATAATGGTGCCCTGAAGATGTCCCTAATCCCCAGAACCTGGGAACATGTTACCTTACAGGGCAAAAGGGAAGCTGCAGATGTAATTAAGGATTTTAAGACCATTATCCTGATTTGTTCCAGTGGGGTCCGATGTAATCACAAGGGTCCTTACAGGTAAAAGATGGAGGCAGGCTAGACAAAGATGGGGATGAGACAACAAAAGCAGAGGTAGGAATGATGCAGTTAATCTGACTTTGAAGATGGGACGAGACCAGTAGCCAAGGAGCATGGGCATACCTCCAGAAACTAGAAAGGCAAGGAAATGAATCCTCTCCTTTAGCCTCTACTAAGGAACGCAATCTGCTGACACACTGCTTTTAGCTCAGTGAGGCCCATTTAGGACCTCTGACCTCCAGAACTGTAAGAAATAAATTTGTGTGGTTTTAAGCTTACGGTCCTTTGTTATAGCAGCAATAAGAGAATCATACACATAGAAATACAGGTGGTTCCCCTTTGGCCTTCCTATGCCTGGTAAAAATAAGAGGCCTTTCCTGGGCCTGAAAAGGGGAGGGGAATGTCACTCAAACTAGCAAGACTGACTTGATAGCAACTGTCACACGTCACTGGACCAGAGGGAGCTGTGAGCAGAAGTTGTGGACTGTGTGGAGGGCACGGCAGGCAGAGCAGGTGGCAGGACCAGTCACACAGGACGATGCCCCAGAGTGGCTCAGGACCTTTTAAGGGGCAGGGGAGCATTTAGAGGCAAAAAGGTGTGTGTGTCTGGGAGTTGAAAACAAACCAGCATTGCGTTCACTGCTTTATATTCAGTCATAAGGTCCCATTTATTTCAAATTTCAAATAACCTAATGGGGCCCTTCAGATTTTGTTTATTAAAGAAGAAAAGTCAAACATTTTTAGAATAATTGACCTAGTGGATATGAAAGTCTGTTTGAGAACAGGGCAGTCAGTGAGCCTTAGAGTAAGTAAATAGAGCTAAGCTCTTTTAAGTTGTAAAGTTTGTAATTTGTTTTCAGCTCCAGAGTATTTTAATCAAATTTTTTAGAGAATAATGAAAGCCGGATAAGGACTTTTCTTTAACCATCAAACAACTGGAAACTCAACAATGGTGTTGCCGTTAATATTATCTGAAAAAGTTTAATGCTGCGACCCAAATTGTCTCTACTGAGCAAGGATGAAGTGGGTCAGGAGGTTACTTACCCTGAAGGACAAACAGAATGGAGAACAGCCCCACCTGGCGACTCAGAAGATACGATGCACGTGGACCCTTCCTTCAAACCCACTGACCACAGTGTGGGTGAGGACAACCATGGCGAGGCCCGGGGCGCTGCATGCGTGTGGCGGGAGGGTGGCCCTGGCTCCCTTTCTCTGCCCTCACCCCTCCCAGGCAGATACAAACGTCTGCATGTGTCCAGGGTATGAACTGGGGGCAAACGAGCTGGGTGGCATTTCTAAATCTGTTTTCTCGTTCACAACAAATCTCAAACCCCTCTGGGGGTCCCTCCTTTCCCCCTCAATTTTCTTCCCAAGATTGTTCCCACCTCCTTAATTCTTTCTCCACTCTTAGCTCCCCAAAACAGAACTTTCAGATACTGTCTTGATACTTGTCCTCTCTGAAAAAAAGGAACCTACCTTCATCTTTGAGTTTCAAACACTCTGCCTCAAATATCTGTCATAAGGCACAAAACTCGTACTGTTAGTGGGCTTAAAGTTAGGACTGCCCTTTGGAAGGCTAATTTATGGCTGGCAAGAAAAATGAAAATATGTTAACTTAAAGTATCATTTTTAGGGGACTTCTGATGAAGAAACAGTTACTAAATGTTGATCGTTATTTACTTGAGAAAAATAACATTAAACAGGAAAAAAAAAAGACTAAAGAGCTTAAAAAAAAACAATAAAAAAGTTTACTTGTCCTAAGAAAAATGCTGCCAGCATTACAGCAACCCCTCGCAGAGTGGTCCTCAGCTCTAGCGAACTGGATGCAACCCGTGGTCTTACGAGTAAAGACGGTCACCATTTGTTCAGACTTACTGCATGACAGTCTCCCAGAGGAAGGCAGGAGTGTGGGCGTTTAAAACAGATTTGACAGAACCCCGAGTCTTGGTAGCGAGAACTGAGGACTGTCCTATGGGGTCACTTTATTACAAAGGCCTTCTAGGCTGCCCATCATTCTTACGTGTTATCTTTTGAATTTGGCTTAAAATTTCTAATCTTACTCAACTTTATTTATCTAAAAATATGAGTATATATGGAATGGAACAATGTTTTTGCTCCATGGGATTTAAGTTTTTGCTTTAAAATAAAAAAAGAAAGTGAGCAAATTAACATATTCAAATGTTTCTAAGTAATTAACATGAAATATCTTTCATTTATATAGCAAATAAAGATGAAACTCTTTGAATATTCACTGGTGAATTAGTCTAATTTTAGAATTAAGAATGGCTTGGTTTGAAGATCACTATATTAAGAAAACCTCATGTTGAAAGAAATCTTCAATTATTAAAAAAAAATTAAATTGTTCATTAAAGTTTGTCTCCCACTCTCAAATATAGAGGATGATCTGGTGACAGCCAGAGGGGAGGGGGGTTGGTGCATGGGAGGTTGGGAGAAAGGGGTGAAAAGTTAAAGAAGTACAAATTAGTAGTTGATAGATGGTCATGGGGATGGGGAGCATGGCATAGGGAATGCAGTCAGTATTAACATGATGGGCAGGTGGAGAGCCAGAGGAGAGAAAGAGAAATTAGGGGGATCATTTTATAAACTATATAAATATCTAACCAGTGAACTGAATACCTGAAACTAATAATAAAACACAAAAAAAGAAGAAACAAGTTTATCTCTCAGTTTCTCTGGTGGTTGCTGAAGAAGAGTTCTGAAGAGCTTCTAGGAGAAACAGCAATGTGCCCGGATGGGTTAAGAACTGAAGGGAGACGACAGAAAATCAGCTGCAAGATAGTGGCTCCCCGAGTCCCAAGTCTGTCTTCACAGATATTCCCTTGCATCTGTTACAAGAGCTTTAAGAGAGATGGAACGGGACACACAGTCTAAGCGGTTCGACCAGAGCTGCCTCAGTCTTCCTCAGACTAGAATGACTTAAGAACTCTAAGGTGCCAGAAATGTTTAAAGTTGGATTCCATTTTGGGGTGAGAATGTGAAGGGCTGATTTTCATAGCTCAGGTTCAGGTAGCCAGCATCAAGTGAAGGATTTTAAGAGATGCCGAAGGCAGAACGCAGGGGATCTGCAGTTAGGAAGGAGCTGGGGGCCTTCTGCAGGACTTCATGAAGGCAGAGCTGCTCCCTTCCAGACGAAGCCCCACACAGGCATCAGTAGATGTCATAGGGCCATTTAATGGGATCAGTGCACAAAAGTGGCAACTAAATATCAAGGAACAGAGTCACAGAAAGCCATCTTGGTGTGCCACTATGTTGTTGCAATGGATGTAAGTCAAGGTGCTGCTACCATTCTAAAGCAAAGAGAAAGAACTCTAGGGATTTGGGCCATCATGAACACCAGGGTGTCCTTAAATACCCTGTTGCTAAAGTCCCAGTGTTTATCTGGCTCTTAATAAATTCCATCATTCTTAAAGATTAGCTTTTTTGAAAGCAAAGCCTATGCCTATCTTGTCATTGCTACACCAAGAACATCACAAGGAACACCTGGAATTTCAGAGGCATACTATGGGTATTTGTTGAAGTGATGGATGGACTTTTAAAGCACTATGATCTCCTTCTACACAAATTAGATTAATCTTAGTATAAAAAATAACTGTATAGCAAAAGAGTGTTGGCTTATTTTCATCACCATTTAAACGTCCATCACATTATTATGCTCTCAAAACAAATACTGTCCAAAACACTGTAGGAGGAATATAGAACAACTAGATTTTAGAGTTTCTTTTCTTATTTTTATGACTGAACTTAGCAACTGCCTTTATATTGTTGTTGACAGATCAAAATAATGAAGCAGCACATTCTGAAGAAACTATTTTTATTAGCTCTGCCAGTTCAGCTTTTAAAGCATCTCTGTCAGACTGCAAATCATTTTTTTAATCAATAAATAAAGTGCTCAGCGAGCATGCTGACTCTTCTGTCTTTATCCCCCCCACTTCATTACAGAGAACTTTTATGTTTCTTTATTAACACTGTAATGAGTATATATTTTATAGTTTGATAAATCAGTAAAAATTTTTAAAAATCTGTTAGAATTGGATTAGCTTTTAAAAGGTTTGTTCTCTGTCCCAGAAAAATCATCATCTTAAAAGATCCTAATGATATTAAATAGCATCCATATTTACTACCAAAGACTGAAGGACTGTTAGAATGTTAGCTGAATGGTTTCTGTATATTCTAGAGGTGAGAACAGAGGATTTATTGTAACATAAATAGCTTCCTCTCCCCATCTTCACAATCACAGTATTTATGCAGAAAGCCGACAAGCAGCAGATCATTCGTCTCTAGATTTTCAAATGGAAAAAGACAGAGTTATGTGCCTTAGTGGACATGCCTGTTAATTGAAAGTAAATGAATTCCATGATTATACCTTTGGGAAGTCAGAGTCTGAGGTAGATGATACAAGTGAGTCCTAGAGAAAGGCAAGGAGACTTCACCTATAATGATCGATTGTCTGTTTCTCAGATGACGAAGTGTGGTAAACCTGTGACTCACTGTTATAAGTGGATTCTTCTCCTTCCTTAATAGCTTCATATCTCTCATTCCACAGAACCTAAATACAGAGAGATGTCCTACAAGAAAATGTCCACCGTACCATTAACTGGTGATTAAAAAAATAAGCTTGAGATTTGCTTTACCTATGGTTTCTGCCTTTTGTTGGTTTAAGGTACCCATATCAAAAAGCCCTGAACTCTAAAATAAAGCCTTAGCAGTTTTGTTCTAAGAAGCATGAAAAGCTATCGTTTTGCTTTGTCAATCTGTTTACTAAAAACTGACACTTTTTAATATTCTAAATATAGGGATAACTTATAATGTGTGAATAAAAATCAGGGTGTTGAAAAAATTGCTATGATTTAAGGGATGCTCCACAATTAACAGATGATTGTAATTGTTATGAGTTTACACTGGAGGCGCATCTATTACACTCTGATTGCTATTTACAATCATAGCTTCTTTCTGAAAAATGCGGTCAAAAAGTTTCTGGGTCGAAATGTTTCTTGACACAAGTCATGCTTTGTACCACAGGGACCTATAACCTGGCACAAGAGGCTGGGGGTGGGAGGTGGTAAGGGAGCAGAGGCAAAAGCAGTTTGTCTATATTCTCTGGAGGACTCAACCCCATCAGAAGCTCTGTTCTGGATAGCGACCAACCACTCTGCCCAGGCCTTCTCTATGGAAGTTTGAATACAGGACCCTCAGCTGACCACGAAGCTGAAAGGGAGGGGGAGGGAGGGGATATTAAGTAGACGCATGTAGTAAAATCCATAAGTAAGAAAAAGCAACAAGGTAGAAAGGAGAGCACTTGGTGGAAATAAGCAGGTAAAAAGAAGAAAAAAAAAAATCAAAGCTAAAAGCCCTAGAGGGCCGTGCATGTTGTCACAAATGGCAGTATTTCATCTCTTCTTATGGCTGAGTAATATTCCCTTGTGTAGAGATAATCACACTAAGCAAAATAAGCCGGACAGAAAAAGTCAAAAACACATGATATCACTTATATGTGGGATATGAACCTAAAAGCAACAAACAAGACAAACAGAGACTCTTGGACATGGACAACAGACCAGTGGTTTACCAGAGGTAGATGGGATAAAAAGGGGTCAAATATGTGGTGACAGAAAGAAATCTAACTATGGGTGGTGAACACATAATGTAATATAAATATGCCTCACTGTTCAACTGTGTGCACCTGAAACTTACTACATTTCTTTAACCAATGTTATTGGTTAATAAAAAGAAATACATTTAAAAAAAATAAAAATAAATAAATATTCTAGAAAGTGAAAACCTGTGGTATTCTAAAAGTCATCTCAGTATTCTACATTCACTGAAATTATCAATATTTTTATACCAAAACTCCGTCACCTGAGGTCACCTGAGAGAATGTAAAGCACCATGACCGAAACCAAAACCACAGCTTGCACTGTGCTACCAGAGAGTCAGAAAACAACTGTGTATTACCAAAAATGCCGGCGACTGTGTGAACCAGAAGGCTGCCGGAGGACCAGCCCAACGAGAACCTCGTATCTGAGGAGGAAGGACGGCTCTGGCTCTAGGTCTCTGAAGACCATCAAGGCCAAATGACAAGATATCCTGGACCCAAAAGGTTAGAAAGTAAGACTGGCATGACAACCTATCAGGACAGACAACAAACGGAAAAGTTCAAGGAAAAATGGAAGCACCAAAGGACATCTGTATACTCAAGCAGAATGTTTCCAGCACCCCATGATACATACTTAAAAAGACCAAGAAAAGCAGCCTCTTGGTTAAGCTCACAAGGAGTGTGCCCACAAATGTGCATATTCTTGGGAGGGATGGACCTTTGCATAGAAGGCCTGTACTGCTTCTGCTCTAAGATGTCAAAAGTTATAAGACAGACACCAATTCAATTAGAGTTTTAAAGGAATCAAATAAAAATCTAATGTATATATTCACTGCAAATTATAATCACAGCAGTTAAACTTTGAAAGGGGAAAAAAATGCCTTGGATTTGAAGAAATATAGTACATTTTTAAATCCTATTCATTTTGGCACCAATCCTGAACTTCCCTCCATGAAATTTGCAGGGTAAAAATACCAGTTGTTTAATTCATGTTATATTACTATGACAATTAATATAGCTTAACTTATATATGGAGATTCAAAAAACATACTTTCACTGATTTATAAATGTGTTATTTTCCCCTCCACTTTACTGCTCAAAAGTCCCATAAAAGAAATTCTTATTGTCTTGAAGAAAGAGGAATGAAAAGAAGAAAAAAAGATGAGGAATGGTATTTCTTCATAAAAGTTGGTACACTTGGGCTTTCTAAACTTCTACAGACTACTGCATATCCTGCCTCAGGAGACCCTTAAAGATATAAAAATTGTTTTTCTTATTGGATTTCTGATATTAAATCTACTCTCTCACTGGCATTGATCTTGAAATTTCTCTCACTAGACCTCCACTGCGTGTGAGTGGAGCAGGTGACCAAGCCAACTCGATGCAGCAAGTTGCTGCAGGTAAAGCCAATTTCCCCAAGTAAAAAGATCTCTCTCTCTCTCTGGGTTTGGTGTGTCAGTCACGATTCTGTCATTTTTTGGTCTCTGGGTCATTTGTTTTTCACTCACTTCTCCATTTCAGTTTTTAAAAGCATTTCACAGCAGGAGACTTACTGATGTCTCTAAGTTTTTGCTGATTTTTTGTTTTTCCTTTTTTCTCCCTTCTGTTCAGGGAAACCTCCCCTTTGGCTATCAGGATGTCTAATCCTTTACTTATTCAGCTTGGTAGCACTATTATGTAGTCTTCTGTTTCCCTTCTTTTTTGTCCAAAATTGTGGTCTCTAATTTCTTTAAAATTTATTATAAAACATGTTCATATTACTAGTAAACTAGAAAAGAAAAGAAAAGCCTTATCCATAATCTTACTTCATTACCACAAACAGTTTTGGTATTTAACATTTCTTCCTAGTCTTCTGACTCATGTAAATCTTTTCACATATAGTTGTAATCACGGAATAAGTAACCTAAATAATTTTGCACAGTAATTTTTCATTATCACTTTCTCAGATTTTACGTTGTTATGAATTTTATAGCCATAATTTTATTGGCTGATTAATACTGCATTATGTGGAGGAGTTTTATTTTAAATATTTCCTTTTCTTTGTTCCTACCAGTTATGTGTGAATATCTGTTTCTTTGAACGAGTCCCAGCATTCTGGCATTATGTGTCCCTTCAGCTGTTAACCGAGTTGCCTTCTCTCTGCCTCCCCAAAAGTGACCATGATTGCTGCTGCTGCGACTGCTTCCTGTGTGACCCTTCCCTTTTTCACATGACACATTTCATTCCAAGAGGAAAAGGTGGGCCTGATCTGGCTACCCGATTAAGGCTCTTGCTCAGCTGAGTAAAGGCGGTTGCTGGGATCCAGAAAATCTGCAGATATATTTTAGAGGTAAACTGGAACCAGCATCAGGAATAGCCTGTGGCTTGTGAAGTCTACATTTTTAAAGTTACCAGAAGTAAGATTTTAATCTTTTAGATTCTTTAAGAGGAATTCTTAACATATCTAATAAAAAATGAGAGATGGGGGATGGTTTGGAAAAGAGGAAAGATGACTGAATTAGAATCCTTTCTTTAAATTTTTTTTTTGTAAATTTAAGTGTAGTTGATATATAATCTTATATTATTTTTAGGTGCACGATACAGTTATTTGACATTTATATATCTTACAATGTGATCACGCTAAGTTTAGTGATCATCTGTCACTGTGATGACAGATGATCACTAAACATTCCATTTTTCAAGTCTCTAATGATATGATCCTGGATTCCAAGTTCCTCATCTGTAAAACTGGAAGAACCTCTAATATACACTCTGCACTCTACGGCTAACGGTTAAAACACAGACAAGCCAGACACACCCCACAGGACTCATTACTCATTCTTGGCCTGAGAGCCACTTAGCTTTAATGCTATGTTTTATGTATTTTACACGAACTTCTAAAAGACATGTACAGATCATCTTCCTCTGAACACTGGCATGTAAAAGTAAAGCAATTAATTCCTTGGGCGAAGGCTGTGAATTCTATAGGTAGAATGACTTTTTAGGTCTACTCAGAGGGACTACAGCAAGAATGGCAGGCCCAGCTTGGGGCCAGAAAAGCTGTTATTTTCCTTTCAATTTCTCTGTTGACATTCTCACATCTCCTGCTATATTTTCCTTTGCATGCAGCCTAAAACTCAGCAGGATTTTAAAGAAAAGGAATGGTACTTCTGTCAGGAGGGAGTGAATCTAGAGAAAGGGGAAGAGGCACATTTTATGGCTTTATTTTCTGAGAAATACAAACCCACTCATTCTTCTCCCTTCCTTCTACTTTCTAAAGGAGAGCCTACTTTGGGAGCATGGTTAGGAATACATGCTAACCAGCTGATAGGATATGAAAAAAAAAATATTTTCAAGTATTTTAGATTCCTGAAGTCTTTAGAACACGAAGCCTAATTTTGTTCCCGGAGTCATGATCATTTACTAGCAGAAAACATCTTCCAAGTATTACCCTGGGTTGCCTTCTGCCTCACCCCCCAAGAAAGGCTGCAGGGAGGAAGGGTAGATAAAAAGAGACTGGACAGCTCTGCTATGCTAGGAAAACAGGGGTGAGACTGGAACATGTCTCAAAAGGTTTTAATTCACAATTAAAAAATTGCTTCACATTAAAAGGTTAAACTTCCCATTATCTTTTTTAATATAATAAAATTGCATTTTCTTTTGCCCAAATTGAAACTAAAAGCGAGGCTTCAAAATAAATGATAATGGAAAAAGAAAATTACTATGTACAGTAGTACTGCAACTGGATAATTAGTAGATTATTTAATCCACAAACCAGAAGTAGTTAAATTATAACTTGAACCTAAAGAAAATATTACTTTCATAAATGTTAATTTCCCTCTGCTTGTTTTTGACTCACTCCTTTCAATGGCCTCAAGACTCAAAGTAAGCTTTCTCTCCAGTAAAATGTTTTTACTAAAACCCACAAAACCCATTCCGCATATACTGAAACCAACAACAAATTCTGTGAATTTTGTAGCACGTTCTGTGCCAGACCTCACTTATATACAGATCATTGTGGACACAAGTGAAAAACCCGAGCGCCACAGTTGCCATGAGCAGATAATCTGGGCGGTGTTTTCAATGCTGATACACAAACGGCGGCCCCGTGACGTACAACAATGATGCGGGGTCTGGGCCACGGCCCCCGGAACAGAGATTTGTGTTCTAGCTCTGCCACTCCCTGGTCTGTGGCCTTGGGCCAGCTCTTTTGCCTTCATGAACTCACTTCCAACATGGACAGATTAATAGCATGTATCATACAGCGTCGCTGTGAAGCTTAAAAGGGATGACACATATAAAAGCTCAGCAGTATGCTCAGAACATGTAAGCCCTCAAAAATGCCAGTTACTCATTCATTTATTCAACAAATAGTTCATGAACACCCACTTTGTGCCAGGCACTGTCCTAGTCACTAAAACAAAAATTTCTCCCCTCATGGAATGTGTACTCCAACAGAAAATAATATCTAACTATGAAATAGTGCTTACACTAATTTACAATTACTTGTAAACCAGTAGGTCTCTATGCCACCGAGAGGACACTTAGCAAAGTTTGGAAACATTTTCAAGTGTCACAACTGGCACCTAGTTGGTATAGACCAAAGATGCTGATAAACAACCTATAATGCGTGACAAAGAACCATCTGGCCCAAAACATCAACTACACAGGAACCCTCTACTAAAGGTTATATATTGACTCATTTGATCCTTAAAACAACCTTTTAAGGTAGGAATTATAAGTATGGCTATGTTGTTATTTTTTATACTAACAAACAGTAACTTTTATATAGCATAATTATATAATATGATATTTATATTGTATGTCAATATATAATATTTATAAAGTTATATAAAATTATATACAGATACTTTAAAAATACCTTCCTAGTATGTATGTGTGTATAACTATGGATGATGGATTTTACAAAATTGGACCACGGACCATACACTTCTGCCATCTAGATTTTAAGCTATTAACCTCTCTTGATCCTCACTCTCATGCTGCAGGGGGTGACCTTTTGTGCCACATCTGTGATGGTTTGCATACTGGAGGCAGGAAGCAGGGTGGGGTACTAGAAACACCAGACCAAGGGTGCAGAGATCTAAGATCTAGTTTGGTCATCCCACTAGCTGTGGCATCTCTGGGCAAGTCGCTTAACTTCCCTGGGCACCTGAGCTTTACCGCCTCCAAAACATGGGGCGATAGTCTTTCAGGTACTGTGCGAAGGTGAGTGTCGTCACCACCTACCACACCAATGACGTGCACTCGGTGATCACTTTCTTTTCATTGTTCACTGACTCGTTTAATCCTCGTGGCCAAGAGGTACGTGCACTGATCAGTGCAAGTTGAAGATAAGGAGACAAGGAAACACGGTAACTTGCCCGAGGTTACAAGGTCAGGAAGTGGCAGACCAAGAGTTCCAACCAGGCGTTCTGGCTCCAGATCCTCCCTGTTAGCCAGCGTGGGCTTCTCCGGCCCGGCTCCTGTCTGCGGTAGTACTTGACTTGTATGTAATGGTGATGTCTTCAATTCTTTTTTTTGCAACTTCTGCATTTATTCCATACTTAGAAAGGTTTTCTCTACTTGGAGAATATTTATAAAGATCCATGTTTTCTTTTAGTACTTCTGTGGTTATATTGCAAAGTTTAAATCTTTGAAATACCCAGAATTTATTTTGGTGGATCGTAAGAGCTTGGATTCAACTTTTTGTTTTCCAGATGGCTTCCCAGTTGTCACAATAATTTCTGTTGAATAATCTACCCTTTCCCCACTGATCTGAAATGCCAACTTTATTATATATAAAATCATCATATTAGTTGAATCTATTTCTTGACTTTCTGTTGATCTGACAACCGGTAAACAAATACATAGACTATTTTAATTACTGGAGCTGTATCATATGTTACTATTCGGTAGAGCTAGTTGCCCTCATTATTTTTCCTTTCCAAAATTTTGCTGGCTGTTCTTTAGGAACTAGACTCATAACTGGTATTTTTATTAGAACTGTGTTATAGTTCTAAATTAATTTTGGGAAAACCGATACCTTTAAGAAGTTGAATCTTCCCATCTATGGACATTGTGTACTTTTGTGTTTGGTTTGTCTGTTACCGCTTCCCACCTTTTTTTGGTGAGCTCCTATAACATTTTATAGTTTTCCTCATGATGGTCGTCCTTTATTACATTTACTCCTAGAGTTAGGAATGTATTCCTATCTGGTTAATAGACATGATAATAAAAACCGTTAGCTACGATGTTATATAAAAAGTCATTTTTGTTTTGGTTTTGGTTGTGTGCCCTGTCTTGAAAGCTTTTCCAACTCAGGGTTGAAAATTTCACTAGGACCACAGTCATATAACATTTCTTCAAATGCCTGTTAAGAAATACTTCTCTCCTAAAATGTTTTAGCATCAATATAGAACTTATTAGGTTTTAGAAATCTTTGCTCCATCTTTAGCTTCATCTTAAATTTTGGGAGTACATACAACCTAACAGTGTTATAGAGTAAAACTTTTTATTGAGCTAAAAACATAAAACTTACCTCCTAAATTCATTCCAGCTTGAAGACATTTCTGAAGTCTGCAGGCAGGACAATTTTTCCGTCGAATCTTATCAATGATGCAATCATTTCTTCCAGCACATAAATAATTGTGTTGCCCTGAACAACAACAAAAAAATTGAAATAAAGACTATCATACTAACATAAAGTACTAACATGTATACTCAGAATATGAAATTTCCTCCTTCTTGCCTTGAAATCTCTTCTTCACGAAAGCAGAAGGGAAACATGATTTACGGGTAATAGGGGCCCAGGAATGGTCAGCTTAACACAGTGGAGACTTTAGATTACAGATAAGATATCTCTGTTTATTTCCAGCAGGTTCTCATAAAAGTTGAGCTATACTCCTTCACTGTTTAAAGTTTCTGATAGCTACATGAGCCCTCTCCAGTGATGGGCAAGCTTCGTTCAGACGTCACAACAGCACCAATGTAAAAAAGGACCCACTACAGCTGTTTGAGATGCTGAGCCTGCTCACCATTTACATATGTGACTGCAATGGGAAGACTTTCAAATTATACAATAATTACTTCAAATGTCTAACTATTTCATTCTGCAGACCAAACTGGAACAAAAATATTCAGACGTGGGAATATGCTGAGAGAGTAGCATCTACTGGCAAAATGTAAAATTGTAGCCTAGCTCTATTATTCATTTAGTTATACGCGCCCCCCCCCCCCCCCAAAAAAAAAAAATCTACAAAGCATCTACTAGGTACCGGGCACTATTAGAAACACTAGGGATACAGCAATTCATAAGACAGACAAAAATCCCTACTCACGTTAACTTTTATTCAATTGGGGGGAGGCAGATGAAAGAAGGTAATAGGTAAAATATACATGTCATACAGTAATAAATACTAGGGGTAAAAAGAAGGGAAGAGGGAGGTGTGGGATGATATGGGAAGATGCTGACATTTTAGAAAGAGTACATATAGGCGAGGCCTCAGTAGAAGTGATTTTTAAAGAAAAGTCTGAAGGAAATGAAGGCGCTTCCTGTGTGGACATCTTGGAGAGAAAACACACCAGGCAGAGGGAAGAGACAGTGAGGTAGGGACAGGGGTGGGGACAGTACTTGGCATGTTTAAAGAACAGACAAGTGTGAAAGGGCAGAAAGAATGAGTGGAAAGTAAGAGGCAATGAGGAAAAAGAGCTAATGTGAGTCAGATCACGTAGGGCCTGGATCATATTCAACTTTGACTTTTACTCTGAGTGAGATGTGAAGCCACCAGCTTAGAGGACTTTGAGCAGATACATGACTTGATGTTATTTACATTTAGAGATCACTTTGGCTGCTGTGTTGAAAGTTGACTGCAGCAGGCTAACGACAGAAGCTGGGAGGCCAGGAGCAGGTTACCACCATAATCTAAGGGAGAGATGACAGTGGGTTGGGTCAGTGTGGTAGCTGTGGCAGTGGTGAGAAGTGGTCAGATTCTAGATGCACTTTGAAGCTAGAGCTGCTAGGATCTGCTGACAAACCAGAGAAAAAGAGGAGTGAAAGAGGCATTTAAGATTTTTGGGCTGAAAAATTAGAAAAATGGAAGTGCCATAAATTAAAATGGGGAAAGACAGTAGGAACACATGGTTTATAAGAAGTCACCCTAGCTTCAGTCTTGGACTTGTGAAGTTTGAGAGGCCTGAGAGGTATCTAAGTAGAAGTATCAAACTGGCGGTTAGATATAGTCTGGATTTAGGGCGAGGTTTGGGCTAGAGTTGTAATTAGCTTGTGGTCATTATTTTAAGCCATGAGACTGGATGAGATCAGCTGGAGAGTGAGGCACAGACTGGAAAGAGAAGGGTCCGAGGACTGAGTCATGAGTCACTGACAACATGCAGAGGGTGTCTCATGGATGTCTGGAGAGTAGAGAGCAGGCTCAAAAGCACTCCCCCTTCTGCCTGCTATCCATCATGCTCTTCTGGTTGAAGATTACTAAGTAAATTATAGTAAACATTCGATAAAGATAATGTGTACTACTTAATGGAATTAGTATAATTTCTTCTAGAGCACATTTTCAGTAACATTCTGGTAAATCTTAGTAATAACAGCAATGAAACAACAGTAATAGGATAGGGAAATCTACCAAAGTGAAGAAACAAAACTCCACTGTTATAATAATCTAATAATTTATTTAAAAACTGAAGGCTCAATAAATAGAGGTAGGTGTAGATAAATGCACAAAAGCAATCAATAGGTAGACTATAAGTGTGGGACAGCATTAAGTAATTTAATATGTGTGTGATTGGAGTCCCAGAAGGAAAAGAGAAAATAGATGAGAAAACATATATGAAAATTTCCAAAGTTGAATAAAACCCAGAAATCTAGAAAGCTTAGCCAATACCCTCAAAAACACACACACACACACACACACACACTTAAAAGCAGTCAGGGCAAAAAAAATTATGTTACATAAAAGAAAATAAGGATAAGAGTATGAAATGATTTTTTAATCAAAACAATTGAGGCCAGAAGACAACATATACTATCTTTAAAGACTGTCAACTCAGAGCGATTTTCAAATTGAAAAAAACCATTTTCAAAATGAAGGTGAAATAAAGACATTTTTGGATAAGCTAAAGCCAAGAATATTTGTTGCTAATAGAATCACATTATAAGAAATGAAAAAGAACCTGAAACCATAAAACTCCTAGAAGAAAACACAGGCATAAACTCAACATTGCTCTTAGTAATATTTTTTTCTGATATATCTGCTTGGTCAAGGGAAAAAAAAAATAAAGTGGACTACATCAAACTAAAAAGTTTTTGCACAGCAAAGGAAACCATCAACAAAACAAACAAACAAACAAAAAACCAACCTACTGAATGAGAGAAAATATTTGTCAATAATACATCTGGTAAGAGATTAATATCCAAAATTTATAAAAACTCATACAACTCAACACTAAAAAAAACCCCAAATGATACAATTAAATATTAAGCATAAGACCTGAACAGGCATTTATCCAAAGAGGACATACAGATGGCCAATAGACATATGAAGAGATGTTCAATATTACTAATCATCAAAGAAATGCAAATTAAAACCACAATGAAGGATGTGAAGAAAAGGAAACTCTCATACACTGCTGGTAGGATTAAAAATTGGTACAGCCACTATGGAAAACAGTCTGGAGGTTTCTTGAAAAATTAAAAATGGATATACCTTTGACCCAGCAATTGCACTTGTGGGTATTTATCCAAAGAAAACCAAAACAATAATCTGTAGAGATCTATGCACCCCAATGTTCATGGCATCACAACTTACAATAGCCAAGATATGGAAGCAACATAAATGCCCATCAATAGACGACTGGATAAAGAAATTATGGTTCACATCTACAATAGAATATTACTCAGTCATTAAAAAAAAATGAAATGCTACCATTTGCAATGACATGGATGGACCTAGAGGTTATCATGCTGAGTGAAATAAGTCAGGCAGAGAAAGAAAAATGTCATATGATTACACTCATATGTTGAATCTAAGGAACAAAAATAAAAAACTAATAAAAAAACAGACTCACAAATATAGAAGACAATCTGGTGATAGTCATAGGGGAGGGGGATTCAGGGGCTGGGAGAAAGTATAAATTAGTAGTTGACAGTTGGTCACAAGGATGGGGAGCATGGCACAGGGAATGCAGCTAGCATAAATGTACTGGCTAGGTGGAGAGCCCGAGGAGAGAAAGAGCAATTGGGATCATTTTATAAACTATATAAATGTACTGTACATTTGAAACTAATAAAATTAAGTTGAAAAAAGTGAAAGATGGTAGACTGGATTTGGGAGGAAAAACACAAAATTGAAATGTATGTTCAGATGCATTTTAAATATGGAGGTACAGACAGATTGAAAGATGGAAAAATATACACAATGTTAAATATAAGCTTTAGAAAACTGATGTGACTACATTAAAGGCAGAGAAAGTAGACTTCAAGACAGGGAGCACATTACCAAAGATAATGTCATTTCGTAGTGACTCAACTGATATATAACAATCCAAAATATGAATGCATCTAAAAGCAGAGCTTCGAAATACATCAAACAAAAACTGACAGGACTAAAAGGAAAAAAGATAAATCCAGAAACATAGCTGGAGATTTTCAAACCCCCCTCTCAGTAACTAGTAGAGCAATGACTATCTAGAAAATCTGGAAGGATGCAGAAGACTCTAACAATATTATCAAACACCTTGATCTAGTTAACACGTAGGTCACACAACTGCATGATGTGCATGTTCTTTTCTAGTGTGAATGGAGCATTCACTGAGACAGGCCATATCCTGAGCTATAAAAGAAGCCTCACATTCTAAAAGAACTGAAATCATATACAATATATTTCTGATCGCACACACACAAAAAACTAAATTAGAAATCCAGAACAAAATGATATCTAGAAAGCCCCCAGATATTTGAAAATTAAACAACACACTTCTAAATAACTTATGTGTCAAAGAAGAAATCACAAAACAGATTATGTAATGTTTCAAAGAGAATGATTTGAAAAACTCAATATATCAAAACTTGTACAGTACAGCCAAAGCTGTACTTACAGAAGAATTTTTATCTTTATATACTTACATTAGAAAAGAAGAAAGGCTTAAAATTCAGGATCTAGGATTTTACCTTAGGAAACTAGAAAAATAGAAACCAAACTCAAAGTAAATAGAATGAAAAAATCATGTAGAAATCAATGCCAAAGATAAAAGACAAGCAATAGAGAAAAACCAACAAAGCCGAAAGTTGGTTCTTTGTAGAGACTGATGAATTAGGTAACAGCAGTTAGGCTGAGAATCGGTTTCCTGTCTCTCACCCTGGGCCCCAAGCTGATGGAACAGCCACCACAGTGACACCATGATTCTCATGGCAGAGGGGCTGCAGAATCTGACTAATCTAATGCTCCAGCCACTGATCTCAATCACAACGGGGCAGGGGTTGAAATCTAGGCCACTGATCTCAATCACAACGGGGCAGGGGTTGAAATCTCACCTTGTGCTATAAGGCGAAGAGCTGGAAATATATGGGGAGCCTCTCTGAAGACTACCTCCATGAAGGAAAATGAGAACATGTTAGTGCTTCTCTGAAGCATTAAACCATTTACAGTGTTGCTTTTGGGCCGAGGGAGGAGGCAGGACAAATTAATTTTAACAGATGAAAATGAAGGTTCTTTCCATAAATAGCTGCACCTTTCAAAGTGTTAATGAGAAGCTACCAGCTTCTAGTACGTTTCCTTTTAGAAGAAAACAAACATCTGTGTGCAACTTCAACAAATGCAATCCAGTGACCACCCCATCCCCATGTCCAAAAACTCACAACATGATTATCAGCGTAACTCTACTAATAAGACACATGCACTCAAGTACCTGTACAAAAAACAAAACGAAAACAAAAAAACCCTGTAAACTGAAGAAATTAAAACCATACAGGGAAAATGCAAATGTCCTACAATTTTCAAATATATGATTATTTTTCCTCATAAAAATTTAGAGAAAGTTCTGTCTAGCTAGCTGGTAGCAAGCTCTGTAGTAGATACTCTAAAGAAAATTAATGCGCATCACCACAACATGGAAGAAAATCAAAGCTTAAAGTAAATGGGATGCGATTTGAAAATTTCAAAATATTCCTTTAAAATAAAACTTCTGTAAAAGATACTGAGCATTTATCTACAGGCACTGTGAGACTACTATGCACTGAGGAATCAGTCTGTAAGCTAAGATAGAAAGTAGAGATACAGCACAAACAGCATACTGCCTAGCAGATAGTTTCTACTGAATAAATGTTGAGAGAATGACTGAACATATGTTTACCAATAAATTAAATACATGTACAACATACAAAACTTCCATGTCGATGCGGTTATGTTGTATATAGACATAAATCCATAGTCACGAATGTTCGCACAAGGCCTATTGGCTCTTAAGTAACTGGCATACAAAAGACCCATATGCCCAAATCATTTCTGCCCCATCTCCAGCATCATACCTCTCAGGCTCTGTCTCTACACATGCACCATTAAGAAAAAGTGCTCTGAGGATTTGTAAAGTAGCAGCGGGTTTGGGGAAAGGCAGAGACAGCTTAGACCAGGGTCAGAATTCCAAGCACGATGAGCGTGCTTTCTTGGTCTTCTAGATCTGAGATATACAGTCCACATTGTTGTCCACTGACTTTGGTTAGGTTGCCTTAGATCATAACCATTACAGACTCATTGATGTGAATGTATCTTGTTTTAAGAATGAAAACCTATCCAGTAGGGCTGAGGGAACTTTAGTCACTCAACCATCTGTGTGTACTAGTTCAACGTACCTCCCACTTGAGATAGCGGCAGCTTTTTTGGAGAAAAGGCAGTCAGTTTAGAAAACAGAAAGCTACCCAGGTTACAGTCAATCTGGATGGGGTACCAGAAAGCTTAGTTAGTACATGTAGCAAATTCACAGATTTATAGGGAATCCAGAAGCACTCACATGAAAGGAAAAATGCCTATGTTAAAAAAAATGTTGAAATAAAAAATTTTGAAAAAATCAAAAATGTTGAAATCAAGAAAACAAATCAAACGTATCATTTTTTCTATTGTTTTTAGTGATGGTACTGCTTTTAACTGCAGAATAATTCCATGCGCGATTAAAAGTTAATTTCATTATTTCAAAAGTTCCTGAACTGATAAAAATTGTCTTAAATTTTCAGTTATTTTGAAATCAAGGACCAAGTTTTTGTTCTACTTGTGCCAATCCCAAAAGAGAAAAGACATATGGGTTCTGCCTTTAAGCATCACTAATGCCAGCCTGAAGCAGGTGGGGCATGGACGGCGTAGGTAGGGACAGTTAGAAAGTGCATGGCTTTATAATCGGATACACCCGGGTTCCAAGCCTTCCTCAACAGTGAACTGTGAGGTTCTTGCCAACTTGCTTCGAGGTTCTGAGCCTCAGTTTACTGATCTATAAAATGGACATGGTAATGCTGACTTTTCAGGTTGTTAGATGGATTCAAATTAATACATATATATATAACAAGAAGTATAATGCTTGGCTTGAGGTAAGGACTCAAAAAAAATGGTGAGAGTGACATTATGACTTATCACATATTTGGTTAGCTCAGTCTTAAAAAATAAAAAGTAGCATGAGAAAATCCTGAAAACAAACATAGTCAACTGTTAATTATATATAAGTGAGTAAAGAATTTCCTGTGGGAGCAAGTACTTTTGAGTTAGGAAGGCCTCGAGATGAAAAGGGCCCACTTGTGACAAGACAAATACTCTTCAGCTCTGATCTCATCTTCAAGCCTTAACTTTTTCAAGAGCTGGCAAAGATGTGAGAGTGGAGAACTGTAACCTTAAGGTAAACCCAGGACAAAAAGCCAGGGCTCTGATCTGTTTACAGCTTGGCTAAGATTCTGGACTGAGCCCAAGGCCATAACAGTGGTGTAAGATTCTGAAAAGTTATAACTTCCTTGTACTGTTGTTCCTCATATCCCTTGTTTTCTAGTATTACTTAATAGTAAAACTCCTAAAAGCAAGTAGGGGCAGAGGGAAAGGTGAACCCGTGAGACCGAATGCCATTCTTCCAGCGGCCTTCAGGGAAACTGCATCCCAGGGGAAGAATGGGTGGGATAGCAGTAGGAGGCAAGCAAGTCGAGGGCCAAAGGCCCTTGCAAAGAAGAAAAAGAGGTTCTAGCATTTAAAATGGGTTCCCAGACAATGATTTAATTCCATTCAGCAAAGATTTTTAGAGCAAAATATAAAGGTGCAAAACACAGAACATTCCCTTTAAGACCTTATTATGTTCCAGAGGTAGGATGAGGTTGTGAAAATGGAAATGACTAAGATAAGCCATGTGGGACTGATGTCATGTGACTTTAAAAAAGGAAGTGTCCAAAGCTGAGTGAGGGAATGAGGGAGGCTTTATGGAGAAAGAAAGCATCCGAGGTAAGCCTTGAAGAATTCCTGGATTTGAAACGTGGCGAGGACAGACACATAGGCACGCCCAGGCACAGGATGAGCCCACGGAAAAGGCAGAGGGAGACACAGTTAGACGCGCAGCGAGCAGCTTGGATGCAGAGCAGGAGCAAGCAGCGCCTGCACATCCTGGTGGCAGGAAGAGGTCCAAGAACTGCCAATGCCACATGGGTCCTGAATCCTCTCTTCTCTTCTGGGTTTCAGACCCCCATGTCCACCTATCCATTGGATGTCCCCACCTAAACACACATCAAACCCTCTATGTTCACAAATCAATGCTGACATTCCCTACCCCATAGAGAGCCTCCTTCCAGCCTCCTATACTCCCCATCTTAAACCTATAACCAGTAGTCAGGACTAGGAGCCTCGGGGTCATCTCGACTTACAGCCCTCCTGCCTCTCCCCGACCCCTGCGATCCTCAACATCCGGTGGGCCACAGGTCCTAACCATTCTCTCCTGAGCATCTCCTGACTCCTATCCGCGTCCTTTAGCACTGACTCCATGTATTCTGGCTCTTTGGTTAAACTTGTGAATTATGCAGTTTGAACTCTTGTTTACTATCTATGGGACCTTAGACAAGTTACTCAACCGTCTTGTACATCAGCTTCCTCATTTGTTAAATGGGGATTATCAAGGCTCTGATCTTGTGAGTTACCCTGAGGATGCATACACCTATAAAGCACTTAAACTGTGTCAGCATCCAGCAAGGGTCCAGTGAATGGCAGCTGTTCTTATCACTGTAGTATCAGTATTATTGCGTATTACTGCGTCTTACTATTATTTCAACAAACTTCTAACTAATCCACCAACTTCTACTATTTCCCCATTTCTAAATCAAATGATCCTTAAACTTTAATTTAAAGGCTTTCTCGAAGAAAAATACCACTTACATGGAGCTCAGTGTGTTAAAACAGAGAAAGGAGAGCTACCCTTGTCAACATGAAGGAAAGACACCTCTGGGTGCCGCCCCTGTTCCATACCTGTCAGGGATGCAGGCGGCGGCGCCCCAATGACCACCTGGGCTCCTCTGAGCTCACATTTACGGGGGCCCTGAGCCTTCACCTGTCCCAGAGCCCCTTCTAAATCACAAATCTGATCATTTCAGCCTTCTGCCTTAAGGCGTTCTAGGGCCCTTTGCCTTCAAGTCCGAACTCTTAGGTACCTCATTCAAAGTGACACTGAACCACTGGGGCACAAGGTGGAGAAGGGAGCAGGTGGGCAGAGCTCAAAGGCGTGCGTAGCAAAACTTACTGTTAAAATACTATTTCAAGAAAAGTAAGCAAAGCTTGGATCAGAGGAATTTGATACAGTAATGCTGGACTGTTATTTTTGTTGGTGTTATCATTATTATTATTATTATTGGTAGGAAAAACAATAATTTTGTAGCTTATTTTTACAAAACGCAAAAACTCCAAATACTGGGTCATTTTGTGTAGTTGTACTTCTGTTTACATGTACAGACATACAGGTCAGTCCTGAATCACACGCCATCCTTAGAGACATCCGACAACTGCTGAAGGGGCTGTGGCCTGCAGCCAGCAGGCCCCTGCCGGGCTGAAGGTCAGCGCTGGGCCAACATCTTCCCTCTAATTACCTCTTTATTTTTGACTTTAGGATGAAATCTAATCTCTGCTTTTCCCTGGTTCAACTAATTTCACATTCAGTGATATCTACAGATACACACATATCCTGCAACTCCACAGCAATGACCTGCACCTCTAACTATATCTGCAAAAACATGCTATCTTCTCTTCTTTACCTGGGAGTGAAGCCAGAGCATGGCTAGTAATCAGGATAGTCCCCTTTGACTATACTAAAGTTTTCAGGAAAAGTTAGATAAGGACAAAACCAAGTTCTAGATGCCCTAAAATTATGGCAAACAACTACAAACACTTTCTAGATTCCTAAAAGAAAGATGCACAAAGAAGATAATGGTTGAACTTGATCTTGTACGCAGGCATTTAACCAGGCAGGGGATTAAAGTGATTCTTAACAGAATGGCCCAAATTTTATGTTTTGAAAAACTGACATGACATTTTGGGAGCATGGCCCTTTACACATGGGGGACTGACTGGTGAGAGGAAGAATGCCCCTGCCCTGCACCCCAGACCCCCATGCAAAGCTGTGCCCAGGGCCTCGCGCTGTGCCTTCTAGAGAGGACCACTGCTGCCCACTCTCCCACGTGACGCTTCCTTCCAGGAGGAGGCAGCCCACGAAGCACACGCTTCAGGCCTCCAACTCCTTTACTCACTTGGTCTTGACTAGGAAGTCTGAGAAGAATAAATCTGACCCACTTGCTTCCTTGACTCCCTCAGGGAGCAGATGCAGCCTCCAGCCCTGGGGCAGCCTGTCCCTGCATCTAATTCTGAGGCTCAGGTAACTGTCCCCACTAGACACTTTTTTTTTTTTGCTATTACCACTAAGCCATATCTTTCAACTTAGTTACCCCCAAAAGTTGATACTATCTTCCATCAGCCACAACTTTGTTTTCTTCTCAGTTTGTTCAGCACCCAAGGGGGGAAACGTGCTGTTTCACAGGTCCCTTAGAGATGAAGGTAGAGTCCCTGCCACTGGGATCTCGACAACAGGGACACAATACCAAGAAGCCTCCCAAGCCTGAACTCTGCAGCAAGGCCTCTCTGGTCTCCCTCCGCCCGCTTCTCGGAATCTCTCTCCTTAATGCCCCAGATCCGCAGCCTGTTAACAGACAGGGAGCCCAGAGGATGTGGTTGCTGCGGTGATCCAAATGTTGGGGTGCAAACTCCTTGATGCCAATTAAGGCTTATTTTAAACCCTTTTCTGTTGTTGTTTTTGTTTTCCTTTGAACAAACAATCTGCCACGAAATTTCACCACAGGATCTTGTTTTCCTTTAAAATCTTATTTTCATGCTTACCATGTTATGTGACATGCAATTTTCTTTTCACACCTTGCAGCTACATGAGAATCTAACGTTTTAAAAGGGAACATAACTGATAAAATTGTTTCATATTTATCACTACCTGAACGTTATACTGCTCAATAATTTGGTATACACCCAAAGCCATTAGGAAGTCTGATGATTTTGTTGTTGCTGCTGTTCATTAAGATATCGGAACTCCATACTTTAGCAGGAAACCAAATTTTTATTTAAGAGTCCTCTTCACTTAACTACCCCTGATGGACGCTCTATAATAACCTGATTTTATGTACAATGTAAGTTTCCCTTTTTTCAAAAACGCATTTGTTTTCAGAAAGGCAATTTCACTGAACCCTTTCTCAAATTAACTTTTTGTTTAAATCTCTCTTTAATTTTTAAAGATCCATTTGTTGTCCTGCTGGAGGATTTTTTTTTTTTTTTTTTTAAAGCAGTTGACAACTGCCCAGCAACAGCAGCCTGTGTTTGCAGTCACTATTTTGGGCTACATCACATGTCACTTACATAACCTTGTTTAACTGCTCCTGAACTGGTTCGAACAACCTGGGAAACAGATTAGGGCAGTCCCAGCAAATTCCCGCATTGCAGATTCTGATGGGTGATTTCCCATCCCCCCCCAACCCTTCCTGCATCTTATAATGTTGCATGGTGAGTGAGACAGTGTCCGACAAGAACTGGTTATTCATTGTTAGAGCTAAAACACTTGATAATTAACTTCCTCTGCTTGGTTTAAACCAGTCCAGTCTGCCCATAATACACCAGTGAACAATGCTCCCCTGCTGCTGAGGTTTATGAGTGAGCCTGGATTAACATGCTTTAAAATGCCAGAGGGGAAAAAAACTCACTTGGGAAGTAAATATAGGTTGCCTTTGCCACCTTGAAACACAAACCTTTTGAAGTTAAGTTTTCAGGCTTCTAAGATTTTAATTTAGAAGTCAGATTGGATTTATTTTTCCCCCCCTGCGGTGTTTCAGGAGCTCTTCCCATGTCGGTAAGAACAAAATTCCCACATAAACATTCTTCTGGTGTGAAAGGTGTTAGTTTTTTTTTTTTTTCACGTGAAAAAACAAAAAAATAAAAAACAACAAAACAACAAAAAAGCCTTCTAATTGTCATGACTTAAAATTTAGGCACCCTGCATATTTCATTGAAAGATAATTAAGGGACAAAAACCAAGCGCTGTAAGCTTTTAACCTTGAGAAACATTTATTAGGATGTAAATAGGAAAAGACAAGTAAGTTGTGACGAGGAACAAGGAACATTTTTTCAGGAGTGACTTATGTCCTACACACATTCAATAGTAGGAATTTAGCAGAGTTGTGCTTCACTATGCAAAAACATCTGTTATCTAGATAAACTAATACGTTATTCAAGGCAGTGGGCAGGGAACTAGCATTTGTTGAATTCCTGTTACGTGACAGGTGCTTTACCAATCATATAATTTAATCTTCAATCTAAAAAATCATATGGAGTGGAACCTATAAGATAGGGTCACGTTACCCCCATTTTGTCAATGAAGACACGGAGGGGTTACGTCATGTGGCCAACTTAGCTGGGATTCATACTTAGAGCTCTTTCATCACAGCACATACTCATTCTACAATTCCATAGGTGTTAAAGGGACCCTAAGATATTTATACCTAGAGTGTAAAATGGAACAGACTCTTTGCAGTAAAACATTCAGGCTACCATGTAAAGGATAACTTCTATACTGAAACATCACTAACGGCTCTGATACGGGGAAAAGGAAACTGCCCGAACTTAGGCAAACCTGCAGGCCTGAGCCTCAGCTGAAATATGAACAGGATGGCAAACTTGCATACCTTCCGATTCACCACTTTTGCCTGATCCAAATGCACCTCTAAACCCCAGACCTCGAAGCAGACATAGGCACAGCCCTGCAAAACTGAAAAATCCTGTGTGCTGGGTCCTTAATAATCAGATTTCATTCATTTTTGTCCAACCGGCAAATCCACCAAGATCTCAAAAGTGGAAATAAGCCCTGAGCAGAAAGAAGGGACTCTTGTTCGGCCACTCTGGCCTCAAACTATTTGTTATGACTTGAAGGTCTCAACACAGCTCAGTGGGTCCTTATTTGCCATCTCAGGCATCGCCTGCTTTCTAAATACCCTTACAGGGCTAAACCCAGGAGAGCGCTGTATTGGGAAGAGAAAAATTGCATCATAAACGTCTACCAACAACCTAAATTTTTGCTAGAAAAGGAGTCACTAAACTATTCGATATGAGGTTTTTTGGCTCATACACACACGTTAGACTAGTTGACGTATATAATGATATAATGTTCATGGTCCGGAATACGAGAGGTGCTGTGAGGCACATGGTGAAAAGGTTCCCTCCCCCTTCCCTATCCTGGCCACAGAGTTCCCTTCTGCAGAGGCAACCACTGTGATCAGTGTCTCTGCATTAGGCTAGGGGTTTTCCAGGACATGTCTTTTACCACGGCAAACATACTGTTTATTAAGTTAGGCACTATTAATACATTTATTTATTTGTTTCTAATTAATGCAATAGATAATTACTGAGTGGCTACTATGTGCCAGTTGTGATCAGCTCAGAGGCTGAGAGATGAAGAAGACGAGATCCTTATCCTTGAGGCCAGTGTGGGACGCAGGGTCCTACCCAAATCAAACCCTAGGGCAAGAGAAGCACATGGACAGAGTGCCACGGCGAACACAGAAGAGGAAGTGATGGTCTCTGCCTCAGAAGTCAGAAAAACCTTCCTAGAAGCAATGACGTTAGGCCAGCTTCATGAGGAATGGCTGTCAGATGGGAAGGGAGTTAGAGGAGTTTTCCAACTAGAGAAACAACGTATCACAAAAATAAATGTTGTCCAAGGGTATCATACATTTAGAGATGGGTGAACTTTGGGAGCCCGGAGCCCAAGGAGTGTATGTGGAGGCAGTAAAAAGTAAGGACCTGCTATGCCATGGTCTGGACGTGAATCTTGGGCAACAGGGAAGCTGATCCAGGTCTAACAGGTGTTTCAGGAAGTTGGGAGTTCAGTGTTAGAGACTCTGGAGTCATGGTGAAGGGCTGGTTAAGCGCGGAATTCAGATGACTCTCAGAAGCGGGTGGTTAGGAGATACAATTTCCAATCAACCATCCTTACCTCTGTTACTCCCAACCAAATGTGCTTTTCCATATCTGAGTTGTTTCCACATCCACTCCTAATCCAAGTGAGAATGGTTAAAGCCATCATAAATTATTTTTTCTGATCCTCTAAGCAAATATTTCATATCTTTCTGATTTTATAACTCAAAGTTGTTGACTTCTACCTCCTGGATCCCATCATTGTCTCAGAGAAGCAGACAATGTACACACTTGAGATAAAAAAAAAAAAAAAAAAAAAAAGCCACCTCGTTGGTCCCAACTCAGTTTGCCAAAGCACATGGCACTTCTGTTTTGAACTTTCTAAACTGACCGGTCCCTTTTTGCCCAATTATTCCCAAGAGAAATGCCTCATGACTGTAGAATGTTTGAACCAAAACTTTTGTGCTTATGAAGGAAAAGTGGTACAAGATGTAAACTAGAACTTGGAGCTGAACTTTAGAATCAGATGGAAGAGGGTGGAGGGGAGAGGAACTGTGGGCAATGGTTCTATGAAGTAAGCCCAGCTGTGGGCTCGGAACGAGGAGGGCAGGGGTGGGTGAGGGAGCAGATGCTCAGAGTGTGGCGCAGCAGCCCTGGGGACGCGGCAGCATGAGCTGGAAGTAAAGGGGACGCGGTGAGCCTGTGCTCGTTCGAAGCCACTAGGTCGGGAATGTTGGCTTATCACATGTCATGTTTACGATCCCCTTTTTGATAGGTAATGTTATCCTTTGTCCTGGACCAGGAAACAGGTCAGCAGCTGGCCACGGTGCTCCACAGGGCCAGCGCTGATGCCTATATCTATATCTATATATCTGTCTTGCTTTCGAAGAATATTTATACTTACCCATTTTAACCTTCTACATTTGATCATTTAAGTAAATTGATTAAAATAAAAGGATTTCCAATTTAGAAAACAGCTTATTCCTTATTTACAGCTGAAACTCAGGACAAGAAAGGTTCCTAAGGTAGTTTGTAATGTCGTATGGGCTTTGGGGTCAGATGCATGTAGGTTACATCCAGGCCGTCACTTAGCAGCGGTAAAGCTGAGCAAGTCGTTTAAGCTTATGTTTTCTCATCCGTAAAGTGAGAGTAGCAAAGTTTATCTCAAAGGGGATTATAGAGAATGAATGCGATAGTATGTTTAAAATGCCTGGCACCATGCTTGGTACACAACAGGTGCTCCACAAAACTGCTCTTCCCCAAGGTCACACAGTTAGAGCTCGGTCGGGACGCGGAGCACTGTGCCTGGAGCAGACCCCCTGGCTGCCACCTGGTCTCACCACTCCCTGACTGTGAGAGCTGTTGTGAGTCAGCATCATGAAGCTTCAGTGCCCCCATTGTAAACGGGGGTAGAAATCGCATCTCTCCTTAAGGGCAGCATTTAGCTTTGCCCAGGCCAATCCTGACTTTGGACAGACAGGATCTAGTCCCTTTATTCCAAACCTGGGATCCCTGTGTTAAGTCGCTTTTTTACCAATAGTGCTTGTATTTCAGGTTTACTTTCTGTTAACTGGGCTTATTATGGCTCATTCCTCTGTCTCGCTGCCTGTTTTGGAGCACGCATGACACCTCTAATCTTATAGGACTTAATTCCCCACACACCGGCCCCCTCTGAAGTTCAGCCCAAGATGAGCTCTAACACTTGCCTTTCTTCAGATCCCATCTGTCTCCTGTACCCAAAGACTCTCATGATGTCCTGCCTACACCACAGGGGCTTCTTGCTGACTTCTGTACTGTACTGTCTCATGGCACCTGTGTCCACGCCCCAGTTCTCACCCCACCTGGGGGAGCAGGTCTGGTTTCACGCCCCAGGCTTTCCAGTTTACCCCATTATTACATTTGTTAATTTCCAAAGTTGTATTTTCTTTCCCTAATTCCTGTCACCTTTTCTCTCATACAGAAGCAATAAGATACAAATGAATAATAACATTTGCGATTGTACTATGTTTTTTCCTCTCTCCCCAAAAGCAAGGGCCAGCCATGAGAAACATACCAAAATGACTTTATTTGATCACTAAGAAAGTATATGCATTTACAAACTGACTGCCTAACTAGCATCGCAGTCATTTGCAAAAGAGACAGAGGCACTCGTGTTAGCAGTCTGTGTAACTGGAACCTGCCAGCTAATTTCTAGTTCATTCAGATAGTCTAAAAGGCTGGGGTGGCTGCTCCCAGCCTGTCTGTGTGGGCCTTCCCCTGTCTTCCAGGTCTCCCAGCTCTAGGTCTTAACTAGCCTTAGGTCCTGAATTGACCTTGTGGCAGGCTAGAAGTTCCGGGGACATTCCAGCCCTGCCCCATTGCTACTCCCCAGTCCATGATGCTGGCTCCTGAGTTTGCTCAGAGCTGCACTGCTGCATAATGTTCTCTCCCCAGACAAGAGTTTCCCTACTGGGCTCCAGGTTATAAGTCAACATGGTCCTCTATTCTGCATCCTCTTCGCCTTGAAAGAAGGTCAGGGTGGATCAACTTCATGAAGACAGTCCTATTTGACTAGTAGAGAATGAAGGTGGGCAGACAGGGGCCTGCTTTGGTGTGATGCCTGGCTAATCTCAACTTTCTAACATCCTCTGCAGTGTCCTATGGACCCAAGCCCAATGGATTATAGCAAGGTAATTTGCTTCCCCATTTGTCAGTGTTCTTTATGCATACTCCTAATGGGAGAAAAAGAACTGGAGTTTGAGGCAAAGTTGGGCCTTGGTATTGGTCCCCCATCCGAGTTGTTTTCCTAAGCACCTACCTGATATTGCTGGTGTGATCTTACTAGTCCCCATCCTATATCCCTGCACTTTACAGGGTGGTTTAATCACCACAAAGCATGGGTAAAACTCCAATATTCCAACTGTCCACCTGCTACGTAGTATCTGAGGCCTCACACCAACCATTTGTCTTGGAATTTCGATGCCACTTTGACTCGACCTGTTCCTATTTGTTCTAAGGTGTGTCTTGAGTACAGCACTGTGCTGTGGGAATGAGGGAATTCCAAGATACAACAAGTACAAAGCAATCGTAATGTGGTTTTTAAGCCTTTTCTCTCCACAAGTATCAATAAAGTTTTACTTTCATACATTAAATTTTTTCATACATAAGTTCCTCTGTGACCTTTGTAAATCACTACTTTGTTGGTATCCTGGTCAAGTCATAGTCTTTCCAAACCTCTTCTCTTATCTGTAAAATATAGAGATGGGACTAGATGAGCTCTACTGTCTGCCCCTTCCTCTGCCTCTTTGCTTCCATGGTCCTGAAAAGAGGAACAGTGAAGGAAAAGGTAGAAAGCCATCATCAGAATGAACAGGCAGCGAGCAGGGCAATGCAGCCTTCCCCTGTCACCTGTGTGAATACGTGTCGAACCACACCAGGAGCAAACTGCTGAAACAGAAGAGGGAGCTGTAATCACAGCCCTCATCCCACGAGGGGGGAGTCTCGGAAATGCATATTAGTTAAAAGAGTTCAAAAGCAGTCACTATGGCTTTTGATGAGAAAGGCAGTCAAAAATAAAGGAAATTACTTTTTTGAATATACTTCTAAGGAAAGTACTCTAGGAGATAAAATAAAAACAAAGAAAGTAAGACTGTGTACATATATGTACAGATATATATTCATACATATATTTTAAATAACTACAACAGTGTTCAAAGTTAAAAAGTGATTACGCTACAGTTTTGAAGCTAAGGTCTAAAAATATCTAAAATCTTCATTAGGTGTTTCAAGATAAAAAAAAAATGCAGAAATTAGGTTCACTCCCCTCTTTCAATCTATTCACTACAGACCTGAAAGTCTTTGAGGAGGCACTTGTTTATGTATTTATCTTTATGTTGTGACTATAAAATTGATAAAACGTAGTGGGAAAAGTCTAGAAGTAATACTTTCAGTCAAAGCAAAATTAGAGATTGTTATACTTGACAGCTGTGGCTTCACTGGAAGAATATTAAAGAGGTAGTCTGTGGTTAACACCTTAGATCGAGTTACATGAGATAATGTGCCTGTATGAAGCAGGATGACGATAAACAACTACAGCTTGTAGGCCAAAAATAGCCTAGTTTTTCCCAGCTCTAAATTCCATCTGTCAAAGTAAGGTGGATGGCATTCACCAGATACCAGCGATGCATATATAGCTGAACTGATTCAATCTTCTGTGGGACTTAGGTTTGTTATCTATAAATAATAATAACTTATCATCAATTAAGGGAATTTGTATAAATGTTTACGTAATGAAGGCTTTGGTCATTATCATGGCCCAGTCTTCCTCCCTTTCTAGAAGCTAAAGTCAACGCTTTCACATCCTCTCTACACATGTCTAAGTCTCTGAGTGAACCTCAAGTTTCCTGAAACGTCACTGACCTTGGACGATGTATCTGCTGTCTCTGAAGCGCCCTCACACTTTATTTGAACCTCAGGAATCCAGCTAACATTGGCTGAGAATTACTGTGAGTTAGGCCGCATAGCACTGCATTTTCTTTTAAGATTTGCAAGAATACCATAAGCTATTAAGATCATGCCCATTTGATGTTGTTCTCTTATTACCCTGGCAAATTCTTACCAGGAATTTTTTCTCTCTTCCCTCTTTGAAGTCTGGCTGTTTGTACATCACGTCATTTCTTCACATCTAAATCAGAACACCTTAAAGGTAGGAAGCAAGCCTTATGCATCAATAGAGCCCCACGGCGCCAAGGATGCAGTAAGTGTTAAATGCACATGGCATGGGCAGTTCTACACCCTCACTCTCACAAATAAGAAGTATCATTCTCATTTAGCACCAGCCTAGTGCCTCAGGCAGGAATGCCTGTCTCTTCAGCTGATACACCAATCCTGTGCTATGGACTGCCCTTTCCCCCGAAGCTCTCAGTGCCCAGGCTGGCTGACGAGTAGGAGTTAATGCTTAAGACCTTGCCCCAGAAAATATCCTGTCACATCATTATAGAATAAGGCAAATAAACACGGGGGGGGGGGGGCTAAGAAAACATCTGAAAGTGAACGAATCATTTGAAATGGAAATTAAAACAAAAGTACATTTTGACTATTGTTTAGTGGTCTGCAACAAAAGGAAGAAAAACAAACTCTCATTGATTCATAGTTTAATCCTATGATACACCATGATTTGTGATAGAAATAGAGGCATTTTCTGTCTGCACGGTTTCAGACTCCAGCGCCTCGTAAGCGGCTACTGTGTGACAGGCATCATGTTGACTGCACGCACCAAGCATGTTAGAAAATATCTGCTCGCAAAGAGTTTGCAGCACGACATATATGTGACGAGGACAAAATGTGCTAGTGCATTTTCAGATATAAAATGTATTATGTTAGGATGGCTATTATTAAAAAGATAAGAGATAACAAATTTTGGTGAGGATATGAAGAAAAGGGAACCCTCGTGCACTTGGTGGTGGGGATGGAAACTGGTACAGCCACTACGAGAAACAGCATGGAGGCTCCTAAGAAATTAAAATAAAACTATCGAATGATACAGCAATTCCACTTCTGGGTAGATATCCAAAGGAAATAAAATCATTATCTTGAAGAGATAGCTGAGCTCCCATGTTCATTGAAGTGATATTTACAAGCCAAGGTATGGAAACAACTTAAGTCTCTGTCAACAGAGGAATGCACAAAGGAAAGTGGTACATGTGTGTATATTTATGTATATCATGTGTATCAGCTACAGAGAGAGGGTGGGAGGAAGGGAGGTTGGTTGACTGATTATTCAGCCTCACAAATCCTGCCATTTGTGACAACACGGATGAACTTGGAGGGCATGATGCCAAATAAAATAAGCCAGACAGAGAAAGACAAACACTGCATGGTATTGCTTATATATGAAATCTAAAATTAAAAAAAAGTAATAAACATCGACCTCATAGAAACAGAAGGCAGGAATAGTGGTTGCCAGGGGCTGGGGGGTGAGGCGTAAGGGACATAGGAGAGGCTGATAAAATGATACAGACTTTCAGGTATAAGATGGATAAGGTCTGATGACCTAATGTATAACATGGTGGCTATAGCTGATAACACTGTATTGCATAATGCTAAGAGAGTAAAATTTAGGAGCTCTCACAGAAAAAGAGGGAAGAAGGAAGAAGAGGAAGAGAGGAAGATGATGATGAGACAACAACGAAGACGATGATGAAGAAGAAAAAAGGTAAATATGTGAGGTGATGGATGTGTTAATTTGATAGTGGGAATCCTTTGACAACATATACATAATTCAAATCATTACATGACATATTTTAAATGTATTATAAATATATACTTCAAGAAAGCTGAAAAAAAGTGTTATGGGATCACAGAGGATTAAGAAATTCATGATGGAAGAAGGGGCGATACCAAGCGGTGATCAGAGAAGGTTGATGAAGACGTCATCATTCATCAAGACCTTAAAGTGGAAATGCAGTTTTCCCCAGCTGAGAAAGAAGAAGGAAGGCACTGATGGCTTCTGTCAGCCAAGACCATACGTCCCTAGGTTGGGTCATAGCTGCCTCAACAATGTCCCACAGCACACACAGTGCCTTCTGTAAAGGACTCAGAACAAATCGGTTAAATAAGTGTACAGATAACTTCAATGAAGTCATGGAATTAATTTTAAAAACAGTATAATAAAGATATCAAAAATATTAACACAGTCCAATTGCCAAAACTAAGGAAAAGTAGAAATCATTACACATGATTCTGAAGTCAAAGGAATGTCAAATAATAGGTGAGAAACTGACCCCTAAAATTGATGGAATTCTGGTGTAGGTTTGGATTTACATGATAATTTCCTAAAGAACCAGCTTCACACTTTAATATTTATAGTATTCTGAACTGAATATATTTATCCTATATGAAATTAAAGCTAAGCATTTTATGTGGCATTTCCAAAGGATATGATCTTTCACGTGTATTCAACCTTTAAGTCAATACAATCTAATAGTTTCAGGAAAAAGACGTTAGATTTCAGACAGCTATTCTGCCTAAAACACTCTAAATTATTTAAATTAAATTCTGATTAAAGTTAAAATAAAATCTTCTTCAACAGGGCATGCAAGGTTCTTAGAACTCTTGCAAATGAGATCTTTGTAATCTGATTCTGCTTCATCCAGTAAAGCCATATAATAAATACACCATGACAATGCAGTCATGGTGGCTGTCTGTGGAATACTTTTAAACGTACACAGCCCCCTTGTTCTTGAACTCTAAAAAGGCATGAGGAAATGGTACAAACAGTCCTCGTTGATGTTGAATACTAGGTACTACGCTGAATTATTGAAATTTCTGTTTCTCACAAAGGAAAATAGAGGATTTTTTAAGTCTACTTATTTTAGAAAACGATATAATTTTAAAGCTAGAGGGAAATAGTTCATTCCAACCTAGGATTTACCCAAGGTCATAGAGATAACAGAGAGATGCTAGACTATAAATCAGTAGACCTGGGTTTGAAATCAAACTTGTTCACGGTAGCTCCTAGGCTTATGAAAGGATTATGGTATAATAAGCCCACTATAAGTTGAAAATATCATAAGTCAAAAATGCATTTATTAAATAACCTACTAAACATCACAGCTTAGCTTAGCCTACTTTAAACATGCTCAGAATACTGACCTTAGCCTATAGCAGGGAAAAATCATCTTGTTGCTACTATGCAACATCACAAAGATAAATATGTTAGCCCAGAGAAATTATCAAAGTTCAAAATTTGAAGTATGGTTTCTATTAACTACATATCACTTTCACACCATATTAAAGTCGAAAAATGTTAAGTCAAACCAATGTAGTTGGAAACCGTCTGTAGTTACTAGCTATGGGACTTGGAGCAAGTTACTTTACTTTTCATGGGTCAGTTTCTTCACCTGCACAATTACTCAAATATAATCTACCTTGATAAATTATTGTACAGAACAGAAAATAATTCATATTTAAGGTGCCAAGTAAAATGCTTAGCAGAATAGATATGCAAACAGCTTAGCTATTAATATGGATTAAAGTTGAGAATTAAGCAAGATCTCCTACTTATCAATTTACCATATTGTCTGGGCTGTTTTTATTTTGCTTCACTTAAAAAAAAATACAAAAATACTAAAGAGTGGGTACAACTATGTACCCATGTACCTACTCTCTACAATTTGTTGCTTTTTAACCACAGAAACAAATATATTAAACAAGAAGATTTCCCAAATCATCATTCAGGTCTGAATGAAGTTGGCTGTTACTGTAATTCAGCATTTCAAGTGGACAACTGAAAATTATAATAATTAGAAAACCAGGGAAGAGAAGACTCTACTGAAGAGCTACTCAAGCCACATCTAGAAAAGGTGAGGTCCAGCAACCCGCAGGGAGGCCGGGCCAGGAGGTAATGAACGGAGGGCAGCAGCAGGAGACTGCGGCCCCTGGCTCAAGGAAAGAGCAGCTGCTGCAGCTGCTCCGTGGGCCTTGCCAGCTGCTGGCACGGGAGCTGCCAGGTCTTCCGCTGCTGTGAGAGGGGCTGGGTGTCCGGATTTTCTGTGAAACCTCCTGATTTTAAAATGCTGGCTACTAACTCAAAAATCCAACCTCCCCCCAAATATTTGTAGAGGACAAACGAAACACGTCAGTGGGCTGGGTTTCAATCTGGGGGAAGCAGTCTAAGACCCTGAAAGGACAAGGCCACCCAGGTGTTGGGGGTGGGCAGGACTCAGCCCTTCAACAACCAGATGGGGGCTTGGCGCGAGGGGCGAATTCTCCACTGAGGCACTGTTGGGCAGAAACCTGGCCTTCTGTCTTTGGATTTTTATTTTTATGCCTACAAATTCACAACAAATCCTAGACATTGGCACTAGGATAAATAATATAAACCCAGTTCAGGGTACGAGAATGGAAAACGGGATATCTAACATGTAGGCATGTCCCAGAATTTCGTTACCCTGATGTCCTTGAGATCCAGTGCTGTACGCCTCTGGTGTTTCACAGAGTATTGGGAAAAACACTCACATTGACTCTGGGTTCTCTGGAAAACCATTCCAGTTCACTAAACTGCAAATGTTATTAAATGCCCTTGAGGCATTTCTCTGAGAACCTCTGTATGCGGGTGGTGACTGTGCCCGGCTAGCTTACAGAAGCTGATCCTCGCCTTCCTTGTGAGGAAGCAAATGCTGTGGATGCATACTATGGAGAAGGTGGAGTTAATTTTAAACATGAATCCCAGCAATGCCCCACACATTACCAAAGTTATGCATTTGCTGCATCATGATTAGAACAGCTATCAGATTCCTGCTTCCTCGGACACACCCTGCAAAGTAACACTGGCATCAAAAAAAAAAAAAAAAAAAAAAAAAAAAAAAAAAACAAACACACACAAAAAACATCAAGGCAAAAAGACTTCCTCATTCTCTGGCCCATTTGAGAGGGTGTGATTTACCTGCTAGGCTCTGAGCAGTGTAAAGATCCAGAGCAGGGTGGACAGACCTTCTGTAAAAGGGCCAAATCACAAGTATTTTAGGCGTTGCACAACACTTTCTGTTACAACTAGTCAACTATGCCAATGTACTTACTGTAAAAGCAATCATAGAAGATATGCAAATAAATGAGTGTGGCTGCTTTTCAATAAAACTTTATTTATGGACACTGAACCCTGAATTTCATGCATTTCTTAATGTGTCACAAATATTTTTCTATTGATTCCCCACCCCCACTCCCTATCTATTCTTAGCTTGAAGACCATGCAAATATATTCAGTGGGCTGGACTGGGCCTCTGATCTAGAGAAACAGCCAAGCAAGGAGAAACAGTATTTCCTGGTCAATTACCATAAATCAGGACTCTGCTAAGCACTTTATTGGATCACTTAACTATGATGGCAAACCGAAGAAATATCCTATCCTTATTTTCTCCACTTTACATACGGGAACAGTGAGGCTTGGAGCAGTCAAGTAACTTGCCCAAGTGTGTATACTCAGAAAGTAAATAGCCAGGATCTGAACCCAGGCACACTGGCTATGGGCGCCATGTTATGTACTGGGGGTCACATAAGCAGATAGTGGTTCTCAACTCTGGCTAGGCATCGAACCCTTACTGGAGAGTTTTAAAAAATACAGGTACCTGAATCCTCTAATTTACTAAATCAGAATCACTGGACATGAGACCCAGATCTCAACATTAAAAAAAAAAAAAAAAAAGTTTCCCACAAGAGTTTCTATAGTACAATGAGGACCTATGCTACTTCCTTGCTTTGTGGACCAGGTATTATCAGACATGGTACTACTGATAAAGAGAGTACACATCCCAAACATAGATCATCCTGCTACTCAAATCTGTTACTTAGTTCACGTTCACAATCATAAGCAAGTTCTTTAAAGGTGATAGGCCCACGAGAAGCTAAGTCCCAGATGGTGCCTGGAGTCTAATTACCAAAGTCATACTTGCTGAAAACTACTCGCTACAGAGCTGGGGATGAGCCAAAGTGGAACTAAAACTGGATACCCACACACCATATCAAGAGTAAAAAGAGGCAAGATGGCTAGAAAAGGTAATACAAATCACGTAAGAACGTTAAATAATACATTTAAACAGAGTAAGTGTAAATAAACCAATCCGATTTGGGGCAAAGCATTGATTTGCATGACTGCAATGGGTTCCCAATGATCAGAATCCTCCCATATAGCTTTGAAAAGTTTTTAAGTCTCTGGTTCTGAAAAAGCTCACTACATGAAAACTCTGGTAATCTCCCTTGTTAGATCTAACTCAATGGAAACCAAATAAAAAAGGCAATCTGCTTTGCAAATGTGCTTGTCTACCTCAGAACAAACATACAAAGAGCTCCTGGGATGTGCCCCACAGAGAACAACCAGGCACTGTATACCAAAGAGATTTTCAACCTGGGGACAGGGCCAGTCATGTCTTCCTGAACTTCTCCTTATCAGAGGCCATTAGTTCAACAGAATACTGGAACCCATCTGAATGATGTGACTATCCCTATGAACACCTGCCCAGGGCAGATCCACTCTCCCACTATAATTTTAACCTTCCAATGGAGTTTCTGCCTCCGTCCTCTTTTCTTTTTGATGACCCATGATGCCCTGACATTGTCTCTGGTGATATTAGCCAATCTTTCCTTCCTTCTACCTACTAACATGTCTCAGACACCAAATGTGGCCTCAAAGGCCCTGTGACCCGGAACAGTCTATAGATTTTCACCCTCTTACTGGAACTGAGTGCTTGTTGCCTATCAAGTAGTCAAGAAGCTTAAAGCTATAAACAGAGAAGACAGACATGGAGAAGAACTAGATGTATCTAAAGGCACAGACAGAAGCTGTGTGTGATGGACTGTGGTCCCTGTAATCAGTATTTGTTGCCACTAGCAAGCATCTTCAATAATGATTCCTTTGAATATAAAGGACAATGAAAATCTCTTAAAACCAGGGCAAATCCACCACAGCTACATGGCTTTTCTTCCTGGGAGGTTTAGTTAATCAGATAAATAGTTTTGTTGTCTTGTTTTAGTTTTCTAAGGGGTTTCAGCAGAATGGCCCCCAAAAAAGTTACCAACATTTGATCATAACTTCTACAAACACTAAGAGCCCAGTGTCTGAAGTGTGACTTTATTAGAAGTTTAAGTATAGAAACAAGGATAAAAGATGGAGTTATAATTAATTGGTGTTTCATTAATGAGAAAGAATAGAAACCAGATTTTAGTAATAAGAATGCAAGGGCTTCATTGAAAATATATATAAATTATATAAACACAAACACATATACATAAAGTGGCAAAAACAACATACGTTGAGAATATGGTCCAAGAGAATCCTCAAGCACAAAAAGTGTTATAGTTGAACAGTCAGTCCGTCATGTGAACGGCGCATGCCTCAGAGTCACTGGAAACGCTACTCCCGGAGAGCTTCGGGAGGCTGCGGGATCAAACCCCACGTTCTCACTCAGGTAACAAGAGGGCAGTATTAGCCCAGTGGCTTTACGGTTTTGTTTTGGTTAATATTTTGATGTATTTTCCTTGTCTTCTTTTTTAAGCTCACTTCTTTTAATAACCTAGAAATACGTTTTACTTATCCTTAAAGTGTGTAATTAATAACGATTAGTTATTTTAGAGACTTGTGCAACCATCATGACGATATACTTTTAGAATATTCTCATGACTCCCAATAGGTGCCTTATGTTCAATTATGGTCAATTCTCACCTCTTCCATCCAAACCAACCACTAGTCTGTTTTCTGTCTCTTTAGATTTGTCTTTCTGGACGCTTTGAATAAATAGAAATGGCATTTTGCTTTTGGCGTTTCCACTTAGCACAATGCTTTTGAGGTTCATCCATGTTGCAGCATCTACCAGAAGTTAGTTCTTTTCTATTGCTGAAAGGATTCCCCTATGTGGATAACCACATCGTCTATTCATTTACCAACTTATTAATATGGGATGGTTTCCACTGAATAATGCTCATGAACATTTGTATTTAAATATTCATATGGGTATATATTTTCATTTGTCTTAGGTAGATACCTAAGAGTGGATTTTTTGGGTCTTAAGGTAAGTTTACGTTTAATTTAAGGAACTGCTGAACTGCTTTTAAAACTAGCTATGCCATTTTACATTCCCACTACCCATGTATGGGGGTTATAGTTTTTTCATATTACACTTACACTTAATATTGTTGTATCCTGCATTTTTATTCTAGCCATTCTTAGGAATATGAGGTGCCATATCACTGTGGTTCTAACTTGCATTTCCTTAATGATCAATGATGTGGAACATCTTTTCATGGAATTATTAGCCATTCATGTGTCTTCTTTGGTGTATGTCTATTCAAATCATTGGTTCATTTTTAAAACTTGCCATTTTATTATTGAGGTCTATGGGTTCTTGATATATTCTGGATATAAGTGTTCAATTAGTATTTAAACCTTGGATTAAACTCTAAAATTTAAACTTTCATTTGATGAGCTCAAATAGGGGCTCTCAAGTTGTGGTTCAGAGTTTCAGGCAATGTTTTAGAAGGTCCAATAAGTCAAAGGTATTTTCATACTTATACGAAGACCTTATTTGCCCCTTTCATTCTCTCTTTCTTTTCATGAGAATAAATGGAGTTTCCTAGGAACTGGGAGTATCTGCAATTATCTGAAAGGCTCTTTAAGTACTGGGTTTTTAATGTCATTCTTAAAATAATTAATGCATATTTTTAAATGTCTTTTAATTTTTAATACAAAAATACAGATAGCTATAACTCACATAAACTCACATGTTTGGGACTATCGACATTTTTAATTGGGCCAAGGAAACCTGCACCCGAAGGGCTTGAAAACCAGAGGTGGAAGACAATCACAAAACTTGCGATTGCAGAGGTCGCCAGACAACATTTTCTTATGCCAGAGGCAAGCAAACAAAATCTATAATCAAAGGAAACCTTCCTCATGGACTCCATCTAGAGGTGCACCAAACAAGAAAGTGGCACACATCTGGAGGCGCCGAGCGCTCTCCTGCAGGGCCTGGGGGCTGCGGCCTCTGCTGCTTCTCTGGACCAGGGAGGCAGGGGTGGGGAGCACGAGGACATGGCGCTGTTTTGATGTAAAAAGTTACCCAGCGTGGACTCCGACTAATCCCAGGTTTTTAATACCTGCTTCTTTAGCAAACAATTTTGAAAGCTTTGAGATGTTTGCCATCTCATGCTGAAGAGCTGGTAATGGAGAAAATATGTATGAAGATATCTGGAGGTGAGATCAAATTTCTGGTGAGATTATTGCTGAAACATGTCAAACTCTGTGCACAATATGGGTCAAAAACAGATGGTTTCTGGAGTGACGTGTCCCGCATGCAGCGGTGTGCTGTTCACCCACCTCCTGGGACACTGTTGTCAGAAGATAGTGGCTCAGGGGACTGACAGGTAAATTGTAAGCCTTTATTATTATGCAGACCTACCAATATTTTTTTTTTAAAAAATGCATCTGCTAGATCTAAAACAGTATTTCCAGAGTAGTAGCAATATCAAGTCATAGGAAGCAGACATACATCTTACAGAGTAATTCTTCCTCAATCACTGTACGCTATACTCAGACATCCCAGAGTTTAAAGGGGACTATTTAATTGCTAGTCACGATATCTCAAAATATTGCAAATGAAAAAGAAAATTGATAATAAAAATTGGAAGAGGAAATGATAAAGTAGATGAGCCTCTTCAAAACAAATTGATAAAAGTTTATTTACTTACATTTTACTCTATTTATTCAGACTAGATATGAACAAACTTCTAATAATTACAAAATTTAAATCACAGGTAAATATATATCTTTATTACATTGTAAAGTCAGTTTCATTAAAAGTACTACAATCTTAATACTCTAACATGGACTAGTTATAGTAACCTAACTTACAGATGTGTGTGTTGTCAATTAAATGAGTTAATATGTAAAGATATGGAACTGTGTCTAGCAATCACTAAGCTTACTTGCTGAGTCAACCGCTAATGAGTAAGCAATCAATAAGTATTAGCTATTATGGTTGTTACTGCTAAGAAAATTCATTGATATCAAATAGAATTTTTGTTTGTTTGATCTTGGAACACCATCATTATCTTTAAATTAAATGAAACATCATTGGAATTAGAACATATCTTATGAAAAATAATAAAATACCACCTAAAATGACTAATTTTCCATTACTTGGAATTATGGGGAATGAAAAAAAAACATGAACAATTAAAATTCTCCACTAGATTCTTATTTTTCAGTGGAGGGTCATGTGCTAAGTATGCAAAAGCTGTCGATTTTAAAATGAGCCCACAGCCCACTTTAGCCTACAATGTCTGCCAGAAAGAACTTAACCCTGGTTGCCCAATTCTATGAAGAAAAAGCTGGAAAGATTCATATTTACTTCGGTAGCAACTGTGCTCTCTGGTAAAAGTGGCAATAACTCTTAAATTCTTAAAAAGATAATATTTGAAGGAGAAGTAATGTTCCTAGTAGTGTACACACTGACTTATTAACTACTGAATGATTAAAAAATTTCAGTACACTTCTGTTTTTAGGTAAGAATGATAGCATTTAGAGAATTAACAAAATATAATAAAAGCAACATGATTTAGAATGCTGGTTATATCTTCTGTTTGCTTGAGATCCCTTATTTCACTCAGTTAACTACAACTTGCCACCTGAAAAGTTCACTACGAAGGAGCAAAGAAGGTAGAAGTTAGCCATTTATTTTACTGGAATTCAATTCAATAAGTGTTTATGGATCATACACTGTGTGCCTACTGGTTTCTTAGATGCTATGGGAATATGAAAACATTTCAGGTAACGTTTTATGCCCTTGGGAGCTCATGGCATAGACTGAAAGTGATGAGATCTATATACATTTCTGCTGCATGTGTGTGTGTGTGTGTGTGTGTGTGTGTGTGTGTGTGTAAATTTGCTTAATTTTAAGTGAGAAAAGAACTTATCCAATTGGACAAAAAGGATATTCATTTCTTTACTAGACCAGCATTACAAATGCACGTTTGCATCAAAATAATCAAACTACTGCCCATCAAGACAAAAGAAAAAAGAATGCAGAGATTTAAGGATTCTTGCTTCTCTTGAACTTTAATAGTAGAAGCAGGGCTGTTCTCATAATGTTCCTGACAATACTTATGCGACAGCATGCTGGGGAGTCTGGAGACCTGAGGCACAGGTAAGAATGTGTTGTAAAGATAACATGGGCAATTGTGTAAAAGGGAACAGATAATGCGAACTAAAATTCTTCAGAATTGCTTCAGAAACAATATTTAAAAAGGGGACAGAAACTGAATAGCTAGAGAAGTAAAAAGTGTCCTGGTTCCAGCCTCACTTTTGAACCTTATCGTCCACTCTGCCACACAGACACTCCCCTTCAGCAATAGAGGGTGATGCATTGACCTCCAGATATTCCCTAGGTCTCCTTCAAATCTCCACTCATTCTTTCTCCCCAGTCTCAAAAGCATTCCTACTTCCTGCTTATTAGGACCCATAAGGAAGCACCCATTTGGTCCTCATTAAGTACTACCATATATTGTCAGTGTTGTTCACACACATATTTCTAATTCTCCAACTAGATCATAAATTGGTTGAGCACATGGGCTGTGTATTATACAAATCTATGTACCCCCCATAGTTCCTGGCAGATGTTCAACAAATACTTGGTAGTTGATTACGATAGAATCTGACTCAAGAGCAGACAAAGTCAGACTGCTATTGAGCTATGATAAGCTTTTACTTAGGCACAAAGAAATAAACATTGGAGAAAAACCAGACGAGCAGTAGCTTGGTGAATTTAGGGACAGGGAAAGTCTGCCAAGTGACAGAGAATAAATACCTGAATAGACAGGAGGAAGGAGAGGAGAGATATTTTGAAGAAGGAGTTGGAGACTGATTTTACACAAAGAACAAAGGTGAGAGATGAATCCAAATGACTGTAAGGTTATAAGCCTCAGTGCCTGAAATAATAATGGAATTAGCATTAATAGTAATGCAGAAGTTCAAAAGAACTGCCAATTTGCAGAAGGCTTGGAAGGTAAATTTTCACATTATGATGTTTTAGCTATCTGCAAACATATACATAGAATCTGTAGGCAAATGAAGATATAAGACATAACTTAAAATTGAAGCTGGAGGAAGATACTGATTTGGGAGATGTTCACAAATATATGTTGACTGAATACACCAAGTGTAAAAGAGGAAAAAACCAGAGAGTTAAGAATCTCAAATTAGGTGGAGAAAATATCAATCAAAGAAAGAATGACCCACCCCCCCCCCAAAAAAAAAGAGGGAAAAGGATACTAGCATAGACAACATGGAAGTGCCTTAATCTCAAAAGAAGTATGTTATCTTATGATAAATTTAATAAGCTGGACAGTCAAGGATTTTATGTTGAGGTAAACTGAATTTTAGCTTAAAGATTTTATACAAGACTATATACAAATACACACATTTAGTCAAAATAGACCATTTTGTACTATTTGTGATCTGACATGCAAAGCACAATTTTACCTATTTCATATCGTCAGTGCTAATGCTGAGTAAATCTCATAGACAAAATGTGCAAAATATCTCTCTCTACACACAAACAGTGAGGTAAATTACATGGGGTTACAGACAACAGAAAATGAGGCTCCCTCTCAACTCTCCAGTGAGTCCTATATTTATATTCCATAGATGGAGATGATTTGAAATGTTTTACATTATGGATTTCAAACAGATTTTAAACCTCAGAGAGACTGTAGCATGTGGGGGAATGTTTGGACTTTGGAGTTGAAAAATATGGGTTAGAAACCCGTATTTTAATGCCATTTATTTTAAAACTGAAGATTCTGGAAGTAATGATTCAATGTCCTCATTAAAAAAAATGGTAATAACACCTAAGAGGATTGTTATTAGGAGTAAAAGAGACAGTACGTATGATAGGGCGTGACTGAAAGAAGGGAATTAATTTTCTCTCTTAATTCAGGAAAGTTACCTTCAGAGAGAGAAAAAAATCCCAGTGTTGAGATTCCAGCATCTTATTTCCATTTTAATCAAGTATTTCCTCTTTCTGCTGAATCAAGGCAAAAATGATGAATAAGGAGAGACTTACAACTAAGAACTAAGTATTAAGGAATTATAACTTCAGCAAGGATCATATATAAAACTGGAACCTTAAATCTCCATTGAGCAGACTAGAAACCATGAAGATACTGTGCATGAAACATCGATGATTTTTTTCTGTCTCCTGTAGGTCTCCTCTTCTAAGTGGAATCCAATCTCCTCAATCCCCTACCCCAGCTGACAGAAGAGTCTAGAGAATCCTGTTACTAAACCACAGAGTTCTGGTGGATACAGAAAACTTGAGGCTGGACAATTGACATAAACTTTCTGCTGAATGACTAATAAACAACTGTCTATAAAATGCTGGGTGAATTTCTAGGAAAGTTTATCCACCTACACATTAGGAAATATGAGGATGTTTGCCAATATAATTCATTATGAGACAACATAAAATCGTGTCTCAAAAGATAAAATATAAAAATATAAATTCCCTCATCTCTGGAACTTTATTTTCCAAAGTTTATACATAATAATTTTATGAATTCTGTAGGAGTTTATTTTTTCTCTGCTGAAATTGACACAGATATTCATTTAGAAAATATTCACTCCCATCATCTCCTAATGAATTACATATAATTTGTGAATATTAAAACTTGACTAATTTTGAAATAATTAGAGCTCTTTTGAAAATAAAATTTTAATATCACTTCTACTAACAGATTTACTGCTTCAGAAAAATGTCATTAAAAAACACATGAAAAACATTTTTAACAAAAACCAACCTCCTGAGGAAATGAAATGAATGCGAGATATTTAATAGGAGATCCATCTGAAAGATTAGAATCCTAGTATTTTTATATTCTTACTTAAGCTAAACTCAAACATCTGGCATTCTACTCTATTACTCATTGGGTCATTTTCCCTTTTCAAAAAGGATGTTTATGACTTACTAATAAATGTAATGCTTTATATAAGTTTACAGAAGAGTAGATATCTTGGATGTCTGCAATCTAGAATATAAAATTTCGATAAAATGTGTCTTTAGGCTTTCCTAAGATGTGTCTGATGAGAAAATAATCATAGTACAATTTCCTCAAGGCACCTACCATAGAATAGTTACTGAAAATATCACTACATGAATATTAACTTAAGGTTCCAGTTTTATATATGCCCTCTTGCTTAAATTATAATTCCTTCAAAACTTTACTAAGAGCTTATTCAATACCAGGTATTCTCCATTCTAGGCCCTGTGTTTAACTGAGATAAAATTTATTGCATAATTTAATAAGTCTGGATACAGATACACACTCAGTAATTCAAGACATGGAATACTCCATTGTCCCAGAACTTCCCCTGTGCCCTCTTTCAGCCAATCCCACCATGAGGCAACCATTATTCTGATTTCAATCATCATATTTCATGTTGTGGCTTTTCATGAACTTCATATAAATGGAACCACACAGTAACCAATCTTGTGTCTGACTCAAAGAGTTTCTGTATACCCTTCACTCGTGTTCTCCAAATATTGATATTTTACATAACCATAGTATAATCATCATTGAATTACAATGCTATACTATTAATCCATAGACCTTATTCATATTTCATCAATTGTCCAACACACACATCCCTTTCCTGGTTCAAGATCCAATCTAGGATGTCACATTGCATTTAGTTGTTATGTCTCCTTAGTCCTTGTTCATGGCCTTGACACTTCTGAAGAATACTGGCCAGTTATTTCATGGAATGTTTCTCAGTTTGAATTGCCTGACACTGCTTCATGTTTAAATTGAAGTTGGGATTTTTTGGCAAGAATATCAAAAAAGTTATGTTATGTCCTTCTTAGTGCATCACACCAGGTGGTGCATGACGCTATTTGTCATTACTGGGGATATCACCTGATTAAGGCAGTGTCTGCCAGGTTTCTTCCCTTTGTTATTAATAATTATCTTGTGGGGAGATATTTTGAGAATAGGCAAATATCCTGCTTATCTTTTCACCCATGAATTTAGCATCCATTAATCATTCTTACTTGCAACAATTATTACTGTGGTTTTGGCCAAGTGGTTTTTTTCTTTCTTCATGTCTTCTATATTTATTAATGGTATTTTACTATAAGGAAGATTCTATTTTCCTCTTGTTTATATATTTATTATATATGGAATTGTGAATTTTTAATTTATGCTCTGGCTTATAATCCATTACCATCATTCATTTATTTTGATGTTCAAGTTGCCCCAGGTTTGCCAGTGGGCACTCCTTCAAACTGACTCTTGTGAGCTTCTGACAGTCCCCACGTTTTTGTTTTTTTTAGAAGACTTTCTTACTTTTTGATGCCACATCATGTTCCAGAATCGACTTTTATTTTCCTAGTCCCAGCCCTGCATTCAACTATTTCACCAGAGATCCTGACCCTTGTGTTGGAGAACGGTGTTAGAAATCAGGGTCTGGGTGCTAGGGGTGCTTCTTGCTACTGGTGTCATTGCTTCCGAGCCTTCTTGGGAGACAGAACAAGGAAATGCGTATATGCAGATATAAATATACATATATCTATGTCTATTTCTCTATCTATACATATGGATCATGAATTCATACTGCTATTACCTATTCTAAACCAACACTACAAGGTTCATTCCTTATTTATAACCAATCTCATTAATATCTGGTTTATCCTTCTTGCCTTTCTTTTACACAAATACACAGACAGATATAGGTCTCATATTTTTTCTTCTTTGTCACATGAACAGCAGTATTATACAGATAATTTGTTTTTTTTCACTTAAGAAATTGTCCTCCATAACAGATCAAAGAGCTCTTATTCTTTTATAAAGCTGTATAGTATTCCATTGCATGAACTTATTTAATTCCCTGGGGCCAGGAAAATACAAGATGCTGCTGGAATGTGATGTGGCACTAAAAAGAAAGTCTTCAAAAATTTTTTAAAAAGCCAGGGGTGGGGGGCTGTCAAAGGCACACTAGAGTCAATTTGAAGGAGTGCCCACTGGCAAATCTGGGGCAACTTGAACATCAAAATAAATGAATGATGGTAATGGATTGTAAGCCAGAGCATAAATTAAAGATTCATAATTCTATATACAATATATAAATAAGAGGAAAAGAATAATTCTTTTTCTTGATTTATTTAACAACACTCTATGCATAAACATTTAGGTTATTACCAATACTTTGCAATAAAAAAAGCTGCAATGAGTTTATGCCAGGTTTTTATTGGGCAATCTGTCATTGTATACATATATATATGAATCTATTATCTTTCTATATATCCATTATATATTATAGAAATAAGCCCTTTGTCAGATGTATAAGATATATATTGTAAATATTTTCTTTAGTCTGTGACTTACTTTTGCATTTTCTTAATGGTACCTTTTGATAAAGAGGTTAACATTTTCATGAAGTTCAAATTTTTTATGGAAAGAGAGCAAAGCAGAAGGCACCTCAAAAAGTTTGAACAACTACTGAAATTTGAATACTGATGGGAAAAAAATTTCTCAAATTTGCAAACTAAATACACAGTTTTGGAAACCCTGCCTTTAACCTTATATACTAACAAGGTTTGGAGAAAAAGAAAGTATCTTTACTACTCCAGATTTTTGTATGATGCCAATGAAAGAGTTGAGAAGCACAGAAGAAATTAACAATTATAGTGAAAGACCTAAGCACTAAGAGAAACATTGTCCCAGACTCCATCGAAAAGACTACCGAGCCAACGTATAGGCTGAGAAGCAACCTCTTAGCTTTTCGCTTCAAGTACACCAAAACGAATGAGGCGACAGACCAGTGTAAATGGCCAATCCTGGGGCTGGGAAGGGTCCCAAGACCCTGACACTAATAAAACGAGTGCCACCTGGGCTGTGGCTTTCCTGGCAGAAGGGGATGAGCTACGGTTAGAGAGCACGGATACTCTCAGCTCAGAAATGCATGTCATTGCAGGTGACAGAAGATCCTGTGATCCCTAGGTCCCCCAGTTCTAAGATTTTCTACAGCGAAGACAGCAAAATGAAAGTCATTAAATGACCTCTGGTCAAATATGGCAATTTAAATGAATCAAAAGAAAGTTTTTTTTTTTTTTTAAATAAGCTACTTAAAATTAAAGTAACCTTGTAGTGAGTATGATTGCTGTCTACCTATCATACATTTCCTCCTCCTTTCCCAAAGAACGCTAAATATTTCCCTTCCCACCACTTCCCACACAATTTACATCAATATAGCTAACACCAATCTCAGCCACAGACAAATGCTTAATTAATCCTACAGGTTAGACCAACCCCCCTGTCAACAGTTGTTCACAGTGATCTTGTACCTCTAAGGCCAAAGGTTTGCTGAAGACTTTGGGGAAACAAAGTTTTACATTTTGTGTTTTAATTATAGTTGACATGCAATATTATATTAGTTTCAGGTATACAACATAGAGATTCAACATTTGTATACCTTATACAGTGACCATCGTGGTATGAATAATAACTATCTGTCACCATACACAGTGACTACAATGTTACTGCTATATCCCCTATGCTGTACATGACATCCCAATGACATGTCATAACTGGCAATGTGTGCACTTCTTAGTCCTTTTCACCTTTTCGCCCATCCTCCACCCTCTCCCATTTGGCAATCCAGTTTGTTGTATTTATGAGTTCATTTGTTTTGTTTGTTTTTTTTTTAGGTTCCACATGTAAGTGAAATCATATGGTATTTGTCTTTCTCTGACAAAACTGTGGTATATATGCACAATGGAATGTTAGTCATAAAAAAGAATAGAATCTTGCCATTTGTGATAGCATGGAGAGACCAAAAGGGTACTATACTAAGTGAAATAAACTAAGCCTTTTTTTTTTTTCCAATCAGAGATCTCTCTCTTTTCTCCTATACATAAATGAGAAAGTGCATAGCTCCAGTTGCTACTGGAAGCCGCCCTTGGATAAAACAAGCACTTACAGGGAAAAAAAAAGCTATGAAAAGAACCTGGATCTTGACACTCTTACTCTCCTGTATTAGCCAATTCTGATAACTGCACTTCCTCTGGATTTGCAATTATGTGAGGCAGTAATATGTTATTCAAGTCCATTTGCACTGGATTTTTAAAAATTAATAGCAGCCAAAAGCATCCTTTATGATAGAATATCCTACTTAATATCCAATACTTATGCCTTAGCTAACTAATTCCTTCCTATGTTTCATTTAATCTTGAATGTTTAATTCTAACCATGTGCTCGGATGAAACAAGAGCAAATAAAAGTTCAAGTTCAACATAAAAAAATAAGAGAATGTAATTATGCTTTAAGTCTTAGTCTTAAATTAAACAGACATGTGGTTTCCTAGTATCACATTAAAGTTTAGCAATAAAGAATGAAAAAGCTGTGCTCAGCAAATTTTCAAAATTTAAATATCAGTTACTGAAAATAAGCTCTTGTAATATAAACTCAAAATGAATTCTAAGATGTGAAATTCATAAATGTGCACGATGGTCATATGGCCTGACAAATAAGATGAATTTTCACTCTTGGTATGATCTAAAGGATGTCTTAGATCCTATTTGTCAAGGTAATTTTCCCCCCTCAGTGAGTACTGCAATTCCTATGGCAAATTAATCATCTCGAATAGTATTCTATTAAAAGTGCACTGCTGTGAAGTGATGAATGAAAGTACCTTGTTTTAAAAGATATAATTCTGTACTCTAAGTAAAGATCTGAATTCTAGGTCCAGAAAAAGATGAATAATGATCTTACATGACTAATTAAAACTTTTAAAAGTCAGCTATTTTGCCCTAAAAGCCAAAAAGTAAACAAGACTTGCCAACGATTACCAACAAATACATGTATATTCTTGTGAGAATAAAAACAAAGCCCTTGAACTAAATGGCCCATATTTACTGAATGATTATGAGGTTGACTATCACCCACAAGCAATCCCCCAAAAGCAATCTCCACATAAAGTCTGGTTCTGTCACACACAGTCAAGAGCCATAAAGTCTGCCTCCTGCATACATTGTACTGGTGTGTACAGTTTTTCCATGGTTCAATTTTACAAAGGTGACATAATAATCAATGACTTTGAAAACAAACTAGGAAGATATGCTATACACGAAATTATTTTCACCGGATATTTGGGCTAAACTACAGCTGCTGTTTTGTGATATCTTGAAGTATTTACAAAACCTTTGGTATAGGTAATAAATCACACTTAAAATTACAACTCCTAGCCTCAATATAATAATTATATGATATTTAGGACATGATTTGTGAGGCTTCCTTGGTTCCTGGTTTAAACAATTATAAAATGATATTTATAATTGTTGTTTTACACTAATGGAATTTTCAATGATTATTCTTTTAGTAATAATGATATTTGACATTTTAAGTGACAAATATGTTTTAGTTAATACTTATAAAACAGTCTTATCTCTTAAAGTTATATATTAAAGAATTTATGGGTATGAAGACATGCTTTAAATAATCTGATGAGGCAGAAGAGGGCATATACTGATAATTTTTGAACATGGGTGATGGCACATGAGGGTTCATCTACCTTTTATGTACCTTTGTGCATTTTAAAAATTCTCCGTAATAAAGTTACACAACACTTATTTTAAAATACAAGGAATTAAAAGCAGAAGGACTCAGTAATTTTTTAAAGGATACGTTTTTAACTGCTTCACTGAGGCATAATTTACATCCATACAATTTACCTACTGTAAGTGTACAGTTCATTGATTTTTAGTTTATATAGTTTTACAACCATTAAAACAGTGACTTAATTTTAAAGAGGGAGAACTTTTTTGGCTGGGAAGTATTTATCTTTTGTTGTTGTGAAAAAGTTCTACTTAAACAATGGTTAGCATAACAGTTTAGCTATACTTTAGAACCGTGACTATTTTTCTCTTCCTAAAATACCAGTAATCCTTAAATATATATATATATATATTATTTATCAGCAACTAGATTTTGAAACTAAAGCTACCTTTTATTCCCCTTCCATCTTTATTGATGTTTCTTCCCTGCCAAGTTATGAGGAAGAAATATACACCCCCACGCCCTCCTTTCCATGTAACCTCCCCGGCAGACGGCCGCCGCCGGCAGCACTGATGCTTCTGTGTGCCTGAGGCCAGACCAGGGTGCTCTGGGGAGGGCTCCCACCTCCCATTCCAGGTCTCCATGAGAAGGGCAGAATATAATTTATCTTTCCCTCTTCTGGGAAACGGGAAGAACTGAACACACTACAGTACAAAGCCTGAACGGGACTGTACTATCAGTTGACCAACTTTCTTGTGGCTCACCATCACTTCTACCCAGGCTTTCGGTTAAAGGGTTGAGGTCAAGTTGTCATCCAGATCACAATGGCTTCTAATATTTGTTTCTGTATAACTATTTCTGTTACTTCAGTGTCACCTCTGAAAAATCATCATTTTCAAATTTCCAGTCTCAACTAAAAAAATGGCTGATTTTTTTCTAATGAAATAGGCTTTCCATATAAGTGAAAAGTAACTTCATATTAAAATAATTCACTTTGGTCTTGTACCATTAAATATATAAAACTAGCAATGGATATCCCTTACATTAAAAAAAGGACTTAGAAAACTTTTCTTTGAAGCTTTAGGATACCATAAATAAAAATATATATGAATTTATCATCAGTAATAACGTTCTAAGCATTGAATAAGCAAATGCTTTGGAAGAAGTGTTGCATATGACTGGACACTCGTGATCATAACTGATAATGAATCATACATGGAGTAACCATCCAATTCACTGGCCAAACATTTTTGAGTGTGAAAGGAGGGGCTATTAAAAAATATGCCAGGATAACTCGTGTAAGACAAAATTGTCCCAGGCAAACTGGGGTGTGTGATCACTCCAGTTATAAGCAAGTCAATGCAAAAGCATTTAAGATTAGTGGGATTTACCTACAGTTCCCAATTCTTGGGGAGCTCCCATGAAATCCCTAATAGTTATCCTCAAGCTTCTCCCTTTGGAAAGCTTTAACCATCAGTATGAGAGAAACTAAAAGAAATCTTTTGACTCTGATATTTCACCTTTGGACCATTTCCATCTCTTGACTCAGCCTACCTTTGTACCAGTAACATCCCTTATCTTTATATTCATAATACATACCACTGAACTATAAACTTTACTGAACATTGAATATAGTAAAATAGATTATAATTCTCAATAGATTAAAATAGATTATGATTCTCAAATGAGAATCATAACAATCACTCATTGTAAAATCTTGAAAATAACATCCATTTCTTGGGAAGACACTATAATTTCATTTAAACATTTAAATTGGATTATTTAAATGTTTAAGAAATATTGCTTAAAACCACTAGCACTATAAAATACCAACAACAATTTTGAGAATCAGAGTGTGCACTTATAATAAGCTCAAAATAGAAAAACAATAAACTAAACGTGCCCCCCAACAACTATTTCTATCATTTGGATAGTCCTAGAATTGGAATAACATTTCAATTTCTTTTAAGGTCTCCTCACACTAAAAATGCCATAATTAAAACTCTCAGCAGTACTTATGTCCATGAACCTTAAAACCCAAATCAAACTAAAAAATTAAAAACAGCTGGAATTTATAAAGCAAAAGCATTTTCTACTTTGATAAAGAGATGATAATGAAGTGTGGCACAATTTTATGAACCTATTAGTCCAACTAAATGAATCTAACATTCTGCCGCACTTCAATTACTTTGGAAGTTGGAGCAATGCCCGAAAATGAAATGGAAAATTTTTTTTCTTGTTGCTTTTTATGCATAAGTCAAAATGATTTACATTTAAAATTAAATTACAGAATAAAACACATGGCATTAAAAATCAGTTTAAGAATACTAAGGCATGAAGTTGATACATTTTGTAGAATAGTGCTATATATTTCTTTTGAGAAGCTCAAATGGTGTTTAATAGGTGATTAACAGCAATGTGAGTTTCTCTCTCAAACAGTACACATGCTAAAACTATTTCTGAATGAACTTCCAAAACTATTAGCATCATTCATTTAAATACTCTTACATTAAAGTGACAGCACCTTAAATATGGGTTCTGACAGTTTATTCCATTTATACAAGCTATCACAAGGAGAAAGTTAGATACATTTTGAAGAGTCCAAACGGGAAGCCTCAATAGAACTTTTCTGTTAGTATTTAGAGCAAACCATCTAAGGACCCCATCAAATACATTTCCCTTTCTTTAACTGATCACTACAATTAGTTATTATTATAGTTTATATATATTTTTAAAATATAAGTTTACAAACTACTTGCGATGGTATCTATTTCCGGGCAGCCTCACTTGGTATGTTCAGTACATGGGTCTAGAAGAGGGAGAGGGTACTGCTTAGCTCCTTAAGAAGCCCTTCATCAGAACAGTCAGATGGAAATGACACTCAAATTTAACATTATCTGTTTTCCGAAGCCAAAATAATGTTTTCCCTCAGCTGAATTTTACTATCAGATTGATCCTGTGGATAAAAAATGACTTTGGTTTTTTAATGTCACCCATAAGAATGTGAGAAATTTGAGCAAATCACTATGACTAAAACTGGCAACGAAAAAAGTCATTTTTCCAGGCAAAGGAGAGGTCGGAAAAACCAACACAGAAATGACACTGAAGGAAGCTATCAAAAATAGTAATAGATATAAATTGCATCAAAAAAATTGTCACTAAATGCTGAATTACAGTGCACTGTAGAAATTCAATTCAGAAGACAATAAGCTCCCATTTTTCCCCAGTTAAACTTTTAAACATTGTATTTTCCCAAGCTCTGATACGAGACAGACATTCCACAACTACACATGACTTAGAGGAGACTACAGTATCTGTGTTCACAGTTCATTCATCCATTTCCCTACAGCCCACTGGGGACTGCGTTACTTGTAGGAATGAAAGACTAAACAAGGCATGGTTGCTGCACTTTGCAGTCTAGCGGGAAGACATACACAGGCCAGTTTAACAGAGCATGTTAAGACCTGTGATGAGGCAAGCTCATGTGTCACAGGACACACAGCAGTTAAGAAAGCTTCCCAGAGGCAGCCACCTCTAAACGAGGACTGACACTGTAGGAGGAGCTGGCCAGCATAAATCAGAGAGAGGTGACTGCATATGCAAAGGCCGTGGGGGTGGGATGGGCAGCCAGATGGCCACGTGGAAGGGACTGAGACTCTCACAAACTAAGTGCAGCTGAAGAATAGATTCTGAGGCATGAGTGGAAAGTGATGAAGCGAGAGAAGTGTGCAGGTTCCAAAGTTCATCTATAACGCTGAGGGATTCTGAGGAACCTTGGAAAGCAAAGCCAACTAGACGAGTGAATAGAGCAGGCTCAATTGCTCTATTATCTACTCCCAGTGCCACGCTCACCACACAGTGATTCAGAGAGGGGCTTCTGTAACGTTATCCCACAGCATGCACTTTTACTCAAGGCCAGGCTCTTAGACTAGCAAGATGAGTTTGGTCAACATGCATGGTTCATGACATTTGGTACCTGCAGGTCTTACACAGGGCAGAGTTGTCAGTTGGCACTGGGTGCCACCTCTCCCTTTACCTGGATGTTTGCACACTATTTACCTACCCACCTCTGAGAATATCTGAGTTGGCTGCTGGTTTACACTAGTGAAGTAATGCCACAAGTGAATAGGGGATGTTCAGTCTTTTGCACTCCAAGTTTCTATTATGTGAAGAGTCCTATGATAATGACACAGACACAGAAGAAGGCAACTGTTTAGCTACCAGGAAGTGCCACTAGGCTACCAGAAAGCACAGTTCTTAAAACCTGCTAGTAAGTCTAACATGTCTGGCTGTTAGAAGCTATCTGTGGTCTACAGTTTCCAAAGACATTTTTTTTTTTTCACTGTGTTTGTATATTGGGGATATAAAGAAAACACCATATGAAAAATAAAGTGTGGGAAGAGAGATGCCACATAATTTGGGAAAATATGGGGCCTTTCAAAGTTCTGTGGATAAATTCCCCAGTATTTTCCTCAGTAGTCAAATCTCGGAAGCTCCAGAGAAGACTCTGTAATGGGATATGGCGTCATCCTTCCTGCTCTCACTAGGATGGTGTTCGGTCAGTACACGTAGAGCATTCTGCTGGAAAAGCACTGCGCGCGCGCGTGCGTGCGTGCGTGTGTGTGTGTGTGTGTACACGTGCAAGGGAGAATGAAGCAAATGAAAGTTAAAAGGGGAGGACGCTAGGCAAATATTTTAAATTTTCTGGTGGTAGCCACAATAAAAAGTAAAAATAAGCAGATGAAATTCATTAGCCAAAAATATTATCTATGCAATATATAATCCATATAAAAATTACTAGAAATATTTTGTATTTTTTTTCCATACTAAGTCTTCAGAACCCAGTGCGTATGGTAGTTTTGCAACACATCTCCACTAAGACGAGTCACACTAAAAGTGTTCGAAAGCCACATGTGGCTTGTGTCTGCCATGTTGGACAATGGTTTATGGTATTTTATTGAATGTTCCATCTGCCACATACCATAAAGCCATCAGAACACACAGACATTTTTCTCATGACAGCAGTAACTAGCCGAGGATGAGAAAGAGGCTCCCACTGCTAGGAGATGCGCGTTTCATTGGCCTCATGCCAGAATGCCCAGGGGCAGGGGAAGAAGTGTACAGTGACAGAGGCTGGGCCACGGGGGACTTGAATAACCTAAGATCTACAGCTCCCCATTATAGCAACAGAACTATTCCGGATGTAAAATTGGTTACACTCTGTTTCCTAAAATGCCTTTTTCACCCATTGCTATTATTTAAGACTAAAGGCCTGGGAACAAAGGGATGCATCTGGCTCTTTGCTGCTGCGAGAGATTGGGAAGCAAATCATGGGCCTTACCTAGTTCCCCTGTCTATAAAATGGGGAGGAAATGCTAAGCTGTTGCGCCTGTCAGGGTGAGTCCTGTGTATTTTTCTTACTTCCTCCTCGATTTACTAGTAGGATGAAATAATGTATGCCTTTGGAACTATAAAGGGTAAAAACCATTTCATGGCTTGCTTCCCAGCGCCTTTAGAAACAAACAAACAAAAAATCCAACCTTCTCACAAGGGTCTTTGAGGCCTTGCGCAATCTGGCCTCACCTACCTCTGTGCCCTACCTCTGCCGCCACCTGCATTTCTGCCCCCCTTGCCCACTCTCCAGCACGTGGGCTGTCACCTATTCCTCCACCACTCTGGTATCCCTCCTGCCCTGGAGACTCTGCACTGTCTCCTGGGCATACTCAGGGCTCCTATTTCCATCTCAGACCATACTACCATAACCTTCTCCTGCACCCTGTTACTCTATTTTCATGCTTTTTCTTTTTTCCTTTTTGAATTTTACTTATTTTCCTATCTGTAAGCTGCCAGTCTTCCCCACTAGAACGCAGAAGGGCTGTAGTGCCTCTCAGCCCCCAGTGCCTACAATGGTGTCAGGCACCTAGGAGATGCTTAGTAAATATTTCACAATTGTAGGAACAAGTGAACGCTATTCAAATATAGATTTTCATCATTAACTACTTAGGCAAATCATGTCCTGAGGAGTTACCTTTCATCTTAAAAAAGTTTTTTTTTTTTTTTAACTGACATTACAGTAAGTGACATAAGCCAGTCACAAAAGGACAAATCCTGCAGTTGTCAGATTCACAGAGACAGCAAGCAGGAGGGTGGTTGGCTGGGGGCAGAGGTCGCAGTGGAGAATGGAGAGCTAGTGTTCAATGGGTGCAGAGTTTCAGTTTGGGAAGATAAAAACGGTCTAGAGATGGATGGTGGTGACAGTTGTACAACAATGTGAACATTCTTAATGCCACTGACCGTGCACTTAAAATGATTAAGGTGGCAAATTTTATGTTAGGCATATTTTACCACAATTTTTAAAAAGCGTAACAATAATATAGGTATCTATCAAACTAGTAAAGAGTGCGGTCGTATCTGCTGCTGGTGAGGATAGAGGGAAGGTACTCAAATGTACTGCTGGTAGAAATGTGAATTATTTTCATCTTTTGGAAAGCAATCTGGCAACATTTCTTAAAATTAAAATTTCTGGATTCATGTGATTCAGAAATCTTGGTCTGGAAACCTATCAAATGTAATAAATACAAGGATGTATATAGGCAAAATCTTGGAAGCAATCTCTTTTTCTGTGGGAAGAGACCGTAGCACATATATTTTTGTACTCCTGTGGGCCCTGCACTTACTGGACGCATAAACAAACATCACAACACCAACTGGCTTTCATCTAATTCACTGCCACGCTCAAAGGATATTTTTACTGTCTTTTTCATTCTTTTTTTTTTTTTCTAAAATTTTACAGAAAAGATCTTATACAAGCAGGGGAAAGACTACTTACTAAAAAGCTAGTTTACCAATGCAATTTTATCATCCACTCAAGCATCCTTGAGAATGAGACGTTTAAAAGTCTACTGCAAAGTAAAGAGAAATCATGTTTACGATAAACTGAGAAATATGAGTAAATCACATTGCGTTTTGAACATTTACATTTTCTAACCATTTTGCCAAAACAAACAATAACAAAATATGTCTACTTAATGAGACTAACTTAAGGCATAAAGGAAATACTATTAAGATGATTCTAATAAAAGTCAGAGAATTAACTAGTTGCAAGAAGGTTAGCATTTTCGGTGGCATGATTTCTCCAGACTTTTTTTTCTTTTTAGTTTTAAGAAAGATAGGTAGTTGGCTATAAAGGCATTTCTTTAACTCCAAGAAGGATAGTCTCATGATAAACTGGATTTCCCCAAGTAGTACTAATAAGCTGGTTACGATTATGTAAAACAACTCAGAGCAAAGTTAATTTTACATTATTTAACTGACTCAATGATTAGTTTTAGAAAGGATTTCCAGTATCCACTTAGTATCTTTTCTGAGTTCTGTGTGAAACTAGTCCTGTTTACCCAGGTTTCAAAGGGCTCCACACCACCCTTCTTACTGAGGAATAAAAGTCTCATATTACTTTCAACAAACTCAGACTTCCACATAATGGGTGTTCTTTAAAATAGGGTACACTTGACTAGCTCAGAACAGTGCTCATGACTAGCTCAAGCCTTAAATAAGTTAAAGAAAATCTACAATGACACATTCACAGATCAAAACTGTGAAGCCATTGCGATTTTCAATGGCTTAAAACATCTGAAAGTCTTGGAAAGCAAATCACCTGTTGATTTCAGCAGAGTGCCAACTATGACCTTGGCACCGGTTTATTGAAGAAAAGTGCTGTATGGTTACCACTGTAATTTCTGCAATGGAAATGCTTCCTGTGGTTAGATCATTTACAACTGGTGCTATGTACAAATTTATTAAGAGGGGTTGGTTTGAGGTCCAGTCATTTATGTAAGAGAATGAGTTTATGTCACAGTAAATTCTGGCTAATGTGTACCAACAGGTCCACCACACGTATAGGTGGAGTTGGCAATTAACTCCTGAAAAAATCACTACCTGGACAGATGGAGCCTACAGTCCTATTGTGAGACGTTTATTGACTCCCTTCATTTAAAAGGCCAGTGACAGAACAGCTACTCTCAGTAAACAATCCTCTTAATTTAATTTAGATATTTTCTTTTAAGGGTCAGCTATAAGTTTTGGGATGAAAGGGGTGGATATCCCAGGTATTTCCATGAAAAGCCAGCAGAAGTTTACAAAAATATTTTGGGGCAATGTAAATCAACTCCAATTTAAAATTTGTAATCAAGGGTCTTTCACTCTCCCCTCGCCACCCCCTCACCCCTTTCTTTCCCTCCCTCCTTCCATTCTTTTCTCCAATATGCCACACTTAATGTATTAGCTACTTTGATAGAGAACTGTACAGGCGTGGAGTCAGATTAAGGTCTGAGTCTAAGCTTTGCCATTTATTAGCTGTACAAGCTTGCTAAGTCACTTAACTGCAAGTGTTGACCGGTATGAAGGCACATGCAAATATAAACTGTTGTTATCACTATTGTACATGAAGAAGTGGAGGTGAGCTTCACTGCGTGTTTCTTCTTTGGAGCAAGCCCACAGCATCTTAACTTAAGCTGCCAGTGTATTTTGGTTTCTGTAGACCTGGTCTTAAACAGAAAGAAACTCCTAAGTTTATCAATTATTGTATTTCATTCTCTTTCTTCTAACAGTTTTTTAAAGAACACTTCTACATTAGGCTTATGTGGTAGGAATTTTAGTAAAATTTTGTTTCAAGTTAGAATTTAAATTACTCCTTTTAGAAAAATTACAGTTTGGGACTTCTGCTGTGCTCACATCTAAACTCACACAATGAATCTCTTCTGCAAAATAGTATCGAATAGCATCACAGCTTTAAAAGTCATCTGTCACACTATTTGATAATGAAACAGTACTATTCTAACAATTGGAAAGGCCGCTTGCTCTAGATCTACGTCCAATTTCAATGATATTTATTCTCACCAGGATTTGAAGCAGCCCTTTATTGGTTTCAAATACATGTTTTAGACTTAAAGGGGGTGGGGGGGGGAATGAACTCTGACATATAAAATTGTTCTTCTGACATTTTACATAGTATTCTATCAAGTAACCACTTAGCTTTGCATACTCTGTGGTATATGTCCAGTCCAACAAGTTAAAAGGAACACCGTGGACAGCTATCATTTATTTAACGTCCACTGTACTAGGTAACTGGTAGAAACATCATCTCCAATCACCAAAACATCAAGGTAAGCTAGGTACCATCCGATCTTCATTTCACAGCAAGGAATCAGGAAGAGGCTGTCCCTCACCCAGATCCTAGGACTAGTGGTGCAACATTAAAAACTGAACAAAAGAGAGTATGGAGTCAGAAAGACTGGCATGTGATCTCTACCCCCATCCTTCGCTGTGTGACTATGGATAAACTGTGCAATTCTTCTAATTAACTACCTCATCAAAAATAACTCCTATAGAAATCGTACAGAAATAAAGCCACAGCATGTCCACTTCAGTGCCTAGCTCACAGTGGCATTTAGAAAGTGTTAACTGTGATGACCAGTATCTACAGTGACATTAGAATTTGAACACAGGATCCTAAGGCTATGTTCCCACCTCTTAACATGGTACATTTACACTGAGTCTGGAAAATGAGATACTATCATCTAATTTCACTTATAATTAAAATTAAGAAAAAACATATGTTAAACAAAAAAACCCATAATGACAGAAAGTATAATGGTGGTTGCCGCTGGGGGAGGGGGGAGAATGGGAAGTTACTGTTTAATGGGTGGAGAGTTTCAGTGTTACAAGATAAAAAGTATTACGGGGATGGATCATGGTGATGGTCTCTCATCAATGTGAATATACTTAATTCCATTGGACAGTATACTTAAAAATGGTTAAGATGTAAATTTTATGTGCATTTTACCACAATAAAAACAAAAACAAAAATAAACATTAAGATTTATTAAACTGAATCTGGAAATACTATCTTTGGTGGACATTTTGTAAAAGAAAATGGAATTATGATCTATTTTATGTATAATAGCAAAGTTATTTTATTATATGATATTAATAAAATTTTAAGCAGTGGAAAGACTATTTTTCTAATGATTACCCTGTGTGATATAAAAGAAGTCAATGCCTGTGATTGAATTCTAAATGATTCCTTAATTAGCCATTCAATAAAAATGAGAGAATAAATGTGGCATGTCTTAGAAATCTGAATGTAAGGAATGGTTAGTGTCCCCTTGTCAGATGATATGAAAGAAAACAGAAGGTCCTTTCCATAATTCTTTATGTAGCAATTTCTATTTTAAAAGAGACCGGTCTATAATAGGCAGCATGATTACATCACAGGTACAAATCTCTCTGCATAATGCCATTTATTTTAAGTAGCTGTTTTGTCCAAAAGAAATCACCTAAAACTTACGTTAGAATGATGTCATAATGCAATTACTAAAGGAAAAACTCTATGTCAAAATATTTACTAATGCTGCAACTTAAAACTATTTAATACAGTGTTGATTTTTAAAAAATCTGTTATTGAAAGTACCATAAATATAAGTACCTGAAGTGACATTCTTCTTATAGTCCAGTTAGCAACTAAAGACCTTCAAAAAATCATAATCAAATATGCTGAGTATATTTAATTAAAAAAATTGAAAAGAAAGTTGTTTAAAGGAATTATATATATAACCATTTAATATTGTATTTGTACAATTATTTCTTTATCTACTCTCTTAAAAAAGTGATTTATATTAATATCTTTTAATACTTTTTTAGTATTCCTTTTTAAATTATAATTTCAGGTCATAGCAAAGAGCAAAAAAAAAAAAAAGCACAATTAGTACTTATGTAATAGTACGTTATGTAAAGACAAAACAGAAAGCCTACTCCGTTTTCTTACCTAAGTGAAGAAACATACTTTTATCTTTTATGTTACACTTCTGACATGCTCTCCTCAAAATAGGAAAGACAATTTGCTTGATTTTTCAAGTAATTTAAAAATTGCTCTATTTTAAAGGGTGTGTTAATGGTTCGGCAGAGGTCAACTTCTGCTTTTAAAATAATTTATTTTTCATTCCCATTCCTTCCCTGTGGGTCTCCACTATAAATCACAACTATTCTAATTAAGAAAATAGTGAGTACTTGAAAACTCCAATTTTCTGCCTAGTAAACTGAGTTCAACAGTGAGAAACTTTGTAAAGAGGGAAATTTTTCCTGGTTCCATTTGATTTTTTTTGTAATTTGTACTGCTTCACTGAAAAGAAAGTTAATTCCTAGGGCTCAATACGATTATTTTGGCTTAACAGGTAATTTTCAACTTACAGTAGATGATTAAAAAAAACAGGCACTGCTTAGAATGAAGTAAAGGGGGGTCTCTGGGATCCCCATACCTTTTCATTAATGGGGATGGACTGTAGCACACACCCAGTGCCTAGCACAGAGCAAGCACTCAGCAGATGTTTGCTGAATTGAATGAATGTGCGGGTTTATGTCTGACTCCACACTGTGGGTACTTATGGGGCATTTTCCTTCCCATTTTCAATGCCTGCTTCATTCCAAATTGGCTCTGGACCGCTGGTTCCTTGCCTCTTCATCTGAATTCTCAGCACCTGCTCCTGGCTTGATTTTTCAAGTCCTAGACCTGGTTTTCATGTGTCAGTGACATCTGACCATAGTCACTATTGCAGCTGTTTTGTGAAACGCTGTTGAAATTAGACAAAGTTCAGCTATTTCAATATTTGCAAGATGTAACATAAACATTTTTGATTTTAAGTATCACCAATCATAGCAACTAAAGCTCTTCAAATAAATCTAAATCCTAATCAGATAGATCAGAAGCACATTTCATTTTGAAAATGGAAAGGGAAGGTTGAAGGCATTTTTATCTAATGTCATTTAATAATGACATATCTCTAAAAATTTCTCCATCTATTCGCCTTCAAAAATAGTGATTTTAACTTAAGATTTCTAACTAATGACTAATATTCTTTATTTCTATTATTTTTTAAAATGCAACTTCAGTTCATATTGTATAGCAAAAAAAAAAAAAAGCAAAACAATTAATACTTACAGAATACTAGCAATATCAAATTGCCGAGCCTGGTTCAACTGGGGAAATGCTATGATGCAGGCCAGATGAAAAATAATCAACCTAGGCTAATTCTGCCCTGGTCTTCCAATTAAGTCATTCACCACGAGTGGGAGGGTAGGAGAATGCAGTGTCTTTTAGAAATGCTGGTACAGTTAATTAAAAAAAGAAAACTGTGGCCTTACAAATTGTTTAAGGTGTAGAAAGAGTGTAAAAACTGTCTTTGTTCTTTGTCTGATTAAGCATTCAGGTAGATTAAATTTAAATCCTGATTCCAAATACAGAGCTTTCCCTACTGTGGACCCTTTGGTACAATACTCATGAACAATACATAGCTACTGAAACCAGTGACAAGGAGGTAAAAATTCCAAGCCTGGTCTAAAGGAATATATGCTTTCCTTCAATTTTTACTGTTATTTTTATTTTTTCAAATCAAATAGTTAACGTGTATATAAGGTGTCCATAGTTCTCAATATTCCACATTTTATTGAGAACAAAGGGTATTGCTTATATTACTTCCTAAAAAGGGCAAAACTCTTTAAAATATAATGTTTCCAAAGCAATCCTGTATTGTTTCTAAAGCAGCTTAAATGTATGCATACCCATTTTTATCCTCCTAACTCTTTAGGGATAGGAAGGGCTGATACTTTAAAGATTTATTTTCTTTTATTGATAGAAAGAGAAACAGACATTCAATTATTTGCTCAAAGTCTCAGTGGGCGGTGTCATTCTGGACTGAAGTCCAAGTTGTCTGAGCCCAAGGCCAGCTCTCTTTCTACTTACACTGTCCTACTCCACATAAACACGACTTTAGAACCTATGTTGGTGATGCTTTCTTATAGTTCCTTACTGGAATGTTCTCACAGTAAGTGGATAATATACAAGAGGCCTTTTACTAAAAAAACAGTAAGTGGTCAGTATGACGTCTAAGAGAGTGGTGTGAAGCACCAAACTCAAGCTCTGATTCTTCCTTCCGAATTGGAGGAGAAAATAAAATATTAGAAGAGATTAGGATGGAGGAAGAGATATTTGCTTTTCTCTCCAAATCATATAGTTTTGATTCTGCTGAAACAAATACCATTTAATGAGTCTGTACTATATTTACAGTGCTATGTATATATGAAATTATATTAAACTTCTTAAAAACTTCACCCCATTGATTTCTCAGCTTATTTGTTATAAGTGACTTCAACTCTTGACAGTTATGATGCCCTTCTAGATTTATATTCTTTAATCTGGCTTTATTTCATGTTTTTACCATTAAAAAAGTAAACAAAATATTTTTGCAAAGATGCACCTAAATGATTTAACAGAGCCTTTAGCCTTACACTTGGTAAAGAGAAAATACACTTCTCTCTCTTCCTTAGGGATTGCTCTTCGCTATGTGGGACATGAGAGTTCACTGTTAATTAGCAGCACAGCACACACAGGAAGGTGATGCTCCTGTAAACTCAGTGTTACAGTGGACAAAGTCCCATGGCTAGCATTGATTACAGAGCTTCGAATAGGGCCACCCCAAGGGCAAAACGGAAATAGTCTCCATCGACTGTGAGAGCTGTGAGCTTCCTTCCTTGGTGTCAACATGCTCTTCTCTAGATGTGGATTTTTTTGGTCTCTGATATTGGAGGGCAGTGTGTGAGTAGGAGAGAAAATGTGAGCATGTGCAGATGGTGTCATGTTAATTTCAGGTGGTTCTGAATTCTTGCTGACATTCAAGGTTCCCCCCTCTCCTGAGCCCCAGAACCACAATTCCTGGGTGACTGGGTGAGGTGGGGCAGAGGTCTGGAAGTGTGTGTATGTCTGTGTTTCTGGGATCTGCTTATGTTTAGGAAATCATTATCAGTCTCTTTCCTGTCTAAGAGGTCAGAATGGGCAAATGAACACAGATACCAAGGAATAAGGTTAAGAGGGGGGGGGGGAGAGAGAGAGAGAAATCACTATACCAGATATGTCTCTATTGAAAGAGCACAAAATTACAGGAAAAATTTGGGGAACTTGAAACTGGCATTTTTTTTATTTGCTTATAGAATTTTTCTGCCTTCTCAGTCATTAATAGCTTCATGTTGTGACTCCCTACAGTGTCATAAGCTGCTAAAATCATCATTTAGCAAGCCTAATTTGAAGAGTAACACCAGCACAAGTTCCCCCAATAATCACTACCCAGAAGGCCTGTTCCATTGGTGCTGTGGGCCCAACAGCTTCACCAGACTTTCAATCTCATTGAGTAACTTCCCATATACTTTACCCAATAACACAGCGGCCACTGACATCCACCGCCTAAAACTAAGCCCATCTGTCAAACTGCTTAATACCAATCTATCCAGTTTCTTTATTTTAAAAATTTCAAGAAGTTATCCCCAGGTAAAAAGTGAACTCTTCCAGAATTTCATCTCTGGTTTTCCATTCCAATTTACCTGGACTGCTTTATCCCTTTTGAAGAATCGATCTACACAGATTCAACAGTTCTAAACCTTATTCATTGTCTCTGTTCTTAGAGTGTTTTTTTGCCCAGGTCTCTGTCATAGATTTCCTCCATTCTCAGAACTAGTCTATCAGGTCCCACCAATTCTTCTTCCCCACTTGTCAAATCAGGCGTCCTATTCAACTGTGCCCGTTCTGTCCCAGGTCAGCTCTTTTTACTTTCCACCATCCACCATCCCATTCCAGTCATCTTCTCTTCCTCTCGGGAGTACCCGCCATGAGCCACTGCACAACAAACAGCAAGGTACAAAGCTGCCTAAACCGCTGTGTCGATTTTCTCCACTGTAAAGAGTCTTATACAAAGACCATATTTAAGAGAAGGGCTGCATTTCTCGTTCCACATGAAAGTCTTAATCTAACTCACCAGTGTCATTTTTCATACCTCCTCCACATCTGGGCACAGGCCTGCTCCAGCCAGGCCAGGCTTTTACTGACCTGGGCCTGCTCAAGTACGTGGACTCGGGTTCAAGTCTCCATCTTCTCAGTTCCTCACCAGCCCTCCACCGTTATGCCTAAATGCCTCCTCACCCTCTCCATTCTTCCACGGCTCTATTTTGGCACTGGATTGCAGTCAATTTAGGAATTTTCATTTCTGATGACAAATCATTCTCAAGAGTATCAAATCATGTAAGCTGCATGATCCTAATTACACCATGAGTACAAGTTCGGTGAGAGTAGCTTTGCGTCCTATTCTCGTGGGTCTATTTCTAAGCCACCAGGTATCAAGCAGACAGAGAGCTGAAGAGTTAGTAGCTTTCAGCTAAGTATGAGGTAGGCCATCCTCCCAAGTTACATCTAATTTTTATCACACGCAGGAAATGAAACACAGGAAGATAAAAATTCTAAGTAAAGATTTAAATTAATATCAAGATGTTAAAGGTGGTAATGGTAATTTTTGAAAAATATGGAGTCATTCCTTAAGAAAAAATAGAGACTACCCAATTTCTTTCCCATTAGGGCAACAGAAATTTAAATTACAGTTTTAACTGGGAATATCTAGGAGTTAATTATTTAGAGTACAGCAGGATAACTGTTAAATTATAATGTGCTCTTCATAAGTGTTCTAAAGCCAGGGATGTTGCCCTACTTTTTGATGGGTAAAAATAGTTGGGATCTGATATAACTCTGTGAGAAGCAGTGTAGCTTATGTGTTAAGTACATCGAGTCAGAATGCCTTGCCTTTCTGGGTTCAAATCCCAGCTCCGTCACTTCCTTCAATCTGGGTGACTTTGGATTAGTTAAATACATCTTTACATGCCTCAGATGACTAATCTCTAATATGGCGACAGAAAATAATCATACCTATTTCATAGTATGATTATGAGGATCAAAATGAGAATACACACTATAAAGTTCTTGGCAAAATGAACACAAAATAAGTAATCAAATATATACTATTGCTATTAATTTTAATAGCTGAAGGATCATACAAGCCTTGTTAAAATAGTCAATGTTTTTCTTGTCACAGTTGCTTACAAGTTCAGATTTAAAGATATTACCTTTTAAAAACTCACAAACTTTCAGATTGAAGAAGGCTGTTATCAGGAATTAATGAGATAAAACATGGAATACTTGGCACAGTGCCTGGCATCTAGTAACTGTTCAACAAATGGGAGCTATTATTAGAGAGCAGGTGGTTGACAGAACAAAACATCTTTTCAGCACTGTTCTTCAAGATAAACCGAACTTGACATATATTCCATTAATATCAAGGGGAGAGTTACTTTTTAAATTCCAGGTTATGTATAAAAAGAACAGGCACAATAAAACCGAAGTAGTTAGGAAAATGTTCTTATAAACAAGCGATCCCCTACTAGTTTTTAAGAACCCGGTAGGTCAGGCGACTCCTCGCTGCCTTCGGGTTGCTGCTAGAAGCCCAGGAGCCAAATCGGAGGCCTAGCTACAAAGGCGGCCGGGCGCACATCTTCCAGGTCATTCCCTTCCTGGCTCTACAGCTCTTTCTCCCTCTCATCTTCCCTTTGTCTGGCTTTTCATTTCACTTATTTTAAATTTCATTTTAATGCATGAAAAGCAGTCGGCTGCTTTGGATTTTTTTCTGGCACAAGATTTGTTTGCAAATAAGCATATAAACATGAGAATAACTTTGAAAATTACTTACTGTGCTTCTAAATTATACTTTTCAAATTTTCTATGTGAACGGCACCTTAATTTAAAATTGCAAGTTACAAGAAGCTCTCTTTGGATACAAATGTTAATTTACTTTTGGCCCACATGTTCCTACTTCAGATCATTTTCTAATAAATTACTTCAACACATTTCTACTTCAGACAAACAGTGACAAAAACAAGGGTGAATCCCACCCACATATTTAAATAGTTATCAAACAATCAATCAACAAATGTTGTTTGGGCACCCGCTCCAAGTCTGCCATTATCTGGGCTGGTCAGCAAATCCAATCCCCGTGATGTCATGTTTGGTTGTGAGCAATGGGCTGGCTACGATTCAATCATAATTAAAGCTTCATGATGAATGAAGACCAAAAACTGGAATTGAAAATTCCACAGACAAAATAATTTCTGAACTTCACCTAAACTAGGAATAACCAGACCAAGCAACTAAGACTTTTCTGTATGCAACTTGCAGAAGGAAAGAGGGAAAAATTATACACATGTAACACATACATGCACACAAGATGTCTGACATTTATATTCTCAAAGGCTATAACCTTGACTTACCCTTTGTCTCTCTAAATACCCATTTCTTGGGCTAACACATTTACTTTCATGGATGATGATTCTGAAATATTTTCAATCTTGCCTTGTTCCCCACGCTTTGGAATCCCACATCCAACCTCCTTTAGACACACCTGAATGGCCTATAGACATTTCAAACGCACTGTCCTAAATCAAACCTCATTTCAATCTCCTTTATATTGGCAATGCTTCTCCCATCTCCCATAGCACCTATCCACTTTTTGTATGCTACAAACATAAATAACTTAGATGTTTAACCCCCCACCACTCCCCACTGGAAGGTAAGCTCCCCCAGGGCAGAGATTTTTGCCTATTTCATTCACCTGATCTTCATGTAAGATGTACCTAAGTCAGCCTAGAATGGTGTCTGGCATTTAGTGGATCCTGAATAAATGCTTGCTGAATGAAAGGACGTTTGCTCCCATGCCCCCAGAGCTCCTCCCACTCCAGTGCTCCTAATCTCGGCGAAGGCATCAAGCCTCGGGCATCATCCTAGATCTCTGCTTCTTCACCTTCAAAACAGAACAGCCAGTGTTACTTCTCAGAGAGCTTTGAAAACTGTGTTCGCCTTTCAGTCCCTAACACTACTGGTCCAGTTCTGTCCCTGGTCATCCCTTCCCTAAAAGACTTAATGACAACCACCAGAGCTGCCCCCCACCCCCCAAATGCATATACTTCCATGTAGCCAGATATTAAAGGCAAAACTGAGTTTGTCACTCTGCAGCATAAAAGCATGAGACTGTTTTGCCCAAGGATGAACTCAGGCCCCTCCTTAGAGTCTGGGACCTGGACCCAGTCTGCACATTGAGCCTCACCTTCTATTACCTCACACCTCATATTTTCATAGGGTAACATGAAATTGCTCTTGGTGCCCCATGCAAATGCCTTTCCTTATCCCTCTCAGCATTTCCAATTCTAATCCCTCAAGTTCGGTTTGGGGGTCGATTCTTTAAGAAGCCTCCTGTGACCTTCCACGTTGGCCTAAATGCCATGGCTCTGCGTGTTCCCCTGGTAACCAACTGAAGGGATATCAAAAATTTAGGCAATCATTTACAATGAACACAAAAGCCTTATGCTTATGTAAGAAGCAAAAGAGTAGTCATTAAAATTATAGATATAATTTACTGGGTAGTATTTGTTTAAGCTGCTATAGTTAGTAGTTACAAAGAATTAGGTTACCTAAAATCTGGTTAAAAAAAACAAAACAAACAACTTAATGTTTATAGCATTTCATGAGAAAACTATAAGCCAGAGCTGTCTTTGGTTTCCTATCTCTGACTCAGCAATTTTCCAGCAGTGACAATGGACCTTTCATGTACTTGGCTCATGGGATTACTGAGGGCTGTATCATATCATGAAGTGAAGACATCTAATTACACATTGAATTACCTCCTTGCTTTATCATTTCCTTAACTTTACATTGCCATACATAGAATGCCATCCTGATTTAGCTGGTGTGTACTAAATGAAGTTCTCCTGTTTGCGGCACAATTGCATTGTCCGTTCCTCACACCTCCCGTGTGCTCGCACACTTGATCACAAGCACATACAGCACTGTTAGAGATACCTGGGGTAAATGACAATGGTGAGACACACCTTCCTCTCCACCTGTCCAGCTTACTCATTTTTAAAAAGCAGAGAAAACTATTAATCAACCATTACATTTTCTTAAAAACATCTCCTATGTTATAGTTTGAATAAGCAACCTATAATTTAAAGTTTGTTGTTGTTGTTGTTTGCTATTTGCTATAAACTAAATGTGAAAGGAAGAAGGTACATGTTCACAGGCTGGCTGTCTTAAAATATTGCATATTTGAGGAACCCTGAGATTAATCTACAATACCTGCTAAAGCAATTTCATTTCAGGAAATAGATTTACAGGTCTCTTAGTTAAAGGGAAATGTCTGACTGTGGAAACTGACATCCTATGATTTGGCTGACCTCACCAAGCTACAGCCTCTTTAGCCCAACTGGTTTGCTTAAAAAATATAAATCCAGTTGACTTTACCTGATAATGAATTCTTTTCTTTTACGGCTTTATAACTCTTCAGTGATGTGCAGTAGCTATCTTCCAGACAATGCCCATATACTGCATATTTGTCCAAAAAGGAAATTAGGTTACAATATAGTGTGCTGAATGTAGTGAGCTCTGTGCATTGAGAGATCGCAAAGTAAGACACACATGAGATGGAACGAATGGCAATTTACAGTTGGAGAGAGACTGAGATAGTAAAAACTCAGAATACAATTAGAATTTGCAGATTAGAAGTTAAAGGGATTGCACAAATTCTGGGGCCAGCTTCCTTCCTAATTTGCTAATTTGGGGGGAGGGGCATCGTTTAAGCCCTGTTGCTCTTATGCCACAGAGGTACATTCGTGTGAACATCAAACATTTATTTGGTGGCTACTAAATATGTACGGTTGTGCTAGGTTCTGGAGCTAAGACCATTCTGCCCTAAAAATATCTACCAGAGGAGCTAGAAGTCCCATCGGTGGCTCTCGGTATTTTCTCTACTGTGCAACACCCAAAGGTGGGACAGCTCATTACAGGAGTAAATCTCAACAGTCCAGTGCACACTGGAAAATGTGGAAAAGCCCCTCTAGAAAGTTCTGACAGACCTTCCATTCTTCCCACCCCACATATACCCTCTGAGAACACTGAGAACAGCTAGTCTAGAAGGATCTTACAAACTCAAGGGGCAACTGTATGGACAAAATAACAGTACAGGAAAAACGAAGATCTAACAAACAAAAAAATGAAGGGCTTACAGATGGAGACCTAACAGTGCAATGTTACTGTATCACCTCTAGACTCTCTCCGCACAGCCACTGGCCGAGAACTTTAGCATTTGTTCTTAAAAAATAATAAAGATCTAATATTTTGAATTTACTTTATGATTTACAAAATCTGCATAAACATTCTGTTGTCATGTAACTTTTCATAGTAATATTAATGTAGGACAATGCTATTTTTCCATTTTTTTACAGAAAGAAACAGAGGCACAGGTGCGTTAAATGACTCATCTTAATTTCACACCTAGAAAATGGCAGAGATGAAATTAAAACTAAGTCCTTTGACCCAATAGTCGGTCCAGTTTCCACCACGAGGGAGGACTCTATATTTAAAAATATGTATGTATGTATGTGTGTGTGTTCTTTTGCAGACAGAAAAGTCTTTACAAAACCTTAAATCAAATAAAGTGTTCCAATTTTTTAATAAACTTAAAAACTTTCATTTCTAAGGTATGATATGGCACTTCTTAATTGATGCTATTGGTAAATAAGGTATTCTGATTAGACTTCTGAATATTTTTATATTAAATGTTTAAGAAGAAAAAATAAGCACACATATACATCCCATTAAACAAAAAAATATGAAATACACTTTAAAAAAATGATTTGCAGTCTCCTTACACATTCACCTCTTTGCTATTGCATCAAACTTTCGCATGCTGTGCTCTAGGGCATAAAGCCTTAAGCCAATAAACTCAGAGCTGAGACAATGATGTTTTTGTTCCTGTCTCCTCTCTAGTGGTCACCCCAGTTCTATTCTTGGTGATATCAGTTGCTTTTGGTTTTATCCGACTTCCCTCATCTTAGCTCCCTCTACCTGCTGCTGCTTAGAATTCTCTGCTTCTGTAATCTAGGGGAGGAGCTTAAGGTTTCCTAAGAAAACCAGAAAACAAACTTAGTAAATATTAAATATAAAAACAAAGACATATTTGTATGTGTGTGTGTGTATATACATACATGGCCACGCATACACATACACACAGAGTAAGGGTATCAATTGTGTCTCCTCAATGCTTAAATCACGCCCATCATTATCATCAAGTAGCCATGAACAGAACGACAGGGTAGAATTTTCCTGAATTTTAGAATTATGGAAAACAAAACTAACAGGTTATGGGATTTGGAGCTATGAGACTTTAGGTTGGGTCTGAGTCTGGAGTCATAAGACTTTAATATGGGTCTAAGTTTGGCCTTATGATTCTAAATAGACTAGTTGATTGGGTATGATCCCAAATGTCTTCATCTGTAAACAGTGAATAAAAATTACACCCATATACCATAATTTTGTGAAATCAAACTATACAAAGTATTATCAAAATAATTTCTTATTAAATCAGAAAGTTCTGATACAAAGATAGGCATATTTCTCATATATTTCTCACACACAGGATAAAATAGTAAACAAATACAAAAATAAATAGGTCATTACTCTTATAAAGTTTATATTTAAAATTTACAGCCTTGATTCATTCAGGTGAACACTAAAATTAGAATTCCCTCAAAAAAACAAGGAATAGACTATTAATAAAAGTCTTTAAAGGCACTTATCAAGTTGCATTACCTATTAATTATCAGCTTTCCAGTGAAGGAACAAGATGTACATTTAGGCTTTTCCATAATTATTTGTACCTCAGTTACAAAATCAATTTTTCCCTCAGCTACTCCAATAGAAACTACTCAAAACAACAAAAACAAAAGCGAAAACTTATAGAAAGCCTTTTGCTTCAGAAGCAGAGAAGGATAGGTTCTGTAAATAGTGGAAAAATGGGTTCTGAGGTGAAGGCTGACTCGCAGGTAGGCCAACTCAGAGGCTCCCACTGACAACTCCAAATGCCCTCCTTACATCACTACATGTTTACCTATCGCCATACTCTGTTCACAAGGGAGCCTAAGAGGGGAGTTCTCATACTGGAAGGCATGACTGACATTAGGAAGGCACCAGAGGCAAATTTCACCTATTTATTTTCTGTTGAGATAATCATACATTTAAGGAAAGAGAGAAGGGGGAGAGACAAAGTCTTCAAAAAATAAACCAACTTCAGTCTTATAAAATATTATTTTCCCCATTGTCCTGAAATCAGCTTTCTGGTAACAGACCCCACCTTTTCCTAAGAGAAACGCCCTTCCCCACTCTCTGGCTAGGTGGTCCGAGTCAGCTGACTCGTCAGCACTGGCTTTTCAGACCACTGCATCCCCCAACCAGCAGTGGCAGGCTCGGAGGGGGTGCGTGAGCCAAGTTCAGTTGAAGTTAGATTCATCTGGGGGCTTTTACAAAAACAGCTGGGAACGAACACCTCTTTTTAATGGCGGCCCAGTGGGTCTCCTCGCCACGAGAGAACTTGCATGAGAACAGAGCCAGGGCAAAGTCAAGAAATGGAGAGAATGGGACTGACTTCTAATGACCTGGCTTGAGACCATGGTTTCCCTGAAGCCAGCCTACACTAGGACTTTCCAGTCGTGTGGGCCAATGAATTTCCACTGGCACTGAAGCCAGTTTGTGTTGAAGTTTCTTCCATCTGAAGCCAAGGGCCCAGATACAGAGAAAGAAAGATGGCACTCCTATTACCAATTCAGTGCTGGGTTTGGGGACTATTAAATAATTAATAGTGTACATAATGTAAAATCATGTAATATCAAATTAAATAATGCAAAATCAATCCCATAAGCAAAGACATAATTAATTGGTGAGCTTTTTCATCCCAGAACTAAGGACACCACCTGTGGTCTCCAGAAAAACAAAGATGAAACACTCAAGCCATTTATGCTTAAGTCTCTGAAGTATCAACTTATCTCTCAGAAAACTGCCCTGAGGAATAAACCTGCAGAAGTCTTAATGTCAAACTTCTTAATGAAAATGAGTGTCAATTATACAATAATACCTGTACTAATAGCAAAATTTCTATAACTTCGACCAGTCACAGTAGTCACCATTAATAAAACAATCTGTCTTAAAGCTGATGTTAATTAATTGCTTGTAAGTAAGGGTGGAGGGAGGCAAAAATAGACTAAAAGACTATTTCTCCTTAGGAAGTAAAATTACTTGGCTGTTAAGAAAGATCGAGCTTAAAAGACAATCTCAAATTTCCCACTTAATTACCCATTTGGAAACCTTCAGTAAGAACAAAGGTAAGACTCAGTCGGGGACCGGGAATCTGAAGCATCTGAAGCGCCTGTTAATTGTTAAATGAAATCATTCTTGATGGATCACAACCTAAGTTACAGACATGATCCTGATATTAATGTTTTAATTTGCCACAAACACATATATTTTATACAGTTGGCCCTTGAACAACATTGGTTTGAACTGCACAGGTCCACTTATATACAGATTTTTTCCAATAAATACTGTAAATGTATTTTCTCTTCCTCGATATTTTTAATGACATTTTCTTTTTTCTAGCTTACTTCATTGTCAGATTACAGTATATATAACACATATGACATACAAAATATGTGTAACTGACTGCTTTATATTATCGGTAAGGCTGTCTGTCAACAGTAGGCTATTAGTTAAGTTTTTGAAACTCAAAAGTTATATATGAATTTTTGACTGTGTGTGTATGTGGGGTGAGGGCAGTGCCCCATAATTTCTGTGTTGTTCAAGAATCAACTGTAAAGAAGTGCAGAAATGGAAAAAATGATCCATTCTGTGTATTTTTAATAAAAGTTCTCTTTCATATCATGAAAAATTAAATTTTTATGACCAACAGAATTACTTTTCTAAGTCTCACTGAAAAACAGTCTGAGACAAACAAAAACACATTCTTTATGGCTGGTTGACTTCATTTCAAAATTTCAAATTCTGCCCATTTATATTGCTCAGTGGAAGATCTGCAGGTGGTTTCTAGATAAGGCATTATTACTATGTATCACTGACAGATTATATCAAAAGAATTTTTTGAATTTTTTCAATAACGCAATACTATTAACTGTGCAAGTAGACTACACAATAGGAAAAAACGTGTAAAAGGAACACCCACATGAACATTTACCTTCCACTGCTCTTTTGAAGAACACTTTGCAGCTGCCACAGGTTACTACTCCATAATGACATCCTGAAGCCTCATCCCCACACACCAAACATATTTTGGAAGGTCTTGAGGATCCAGTAGAAACACTTCGTAAAGTAGAGCTGGGGAAAGAAATCAAGATTTAAATAACTACACTGTCATGGCACACTTAAATACACTATACAGCTTAGGTCAAAATTTGTCAGAAATTATGGTGCCATGAATGAATTTAGTATGTACTACTGGTCAGATACCTTGGGGCTTAGAAAATGAAGATAAACTCTCTCAGTGAAGTAATGCTATCAAGAATCTGCAGTACAAAGCCTCTTATAAGTATGGGGAAGTAATAAATAATCAATAATACATAATAAATAAACTATTCTCTTCCTTTTCCTATTTTTGAGAAAGTTTACCAAAAGATATTATTTGCATTTAGGTAAGCAGGGAGAAGAATCTTGAGCAGAGTCATGAAAGTACTTTTGGTATCAAAGAACTATTACAATATTTCTCAACTCTCTTCACCCAGACTCACATTATATATCTCAGTTGTGCCAGATTTAAAAAAAAAAAAACCCCGCTTTCCAAAACAGCCCACTATTAAAATTTAAAAAAAGCTTTTCTACTGCCAGCAATTTTACCCCTTCTTCCAAGCTCCTGCCTCCCTCTCATGTTACCTTATACTGGTATGTTCAAATTACTTTATGTTGCTTACTAATTTGAAGAGACACAGTCAGTATTTTTTTTAAAGCCACACATGGTAAATAACTCATGTATCTTTCCTGGTAAGAAACTGAATGGTTCCGGAGCACAGTTTTTAGGGACAAATATAACCTTTCAGGCAACAATCTGAATGGATACTTTTTAAAAGGAATCTTTTCAAGATATATATTACTGTGTTAATAGCATACTCTAAACAAAATGCTTTAAATTCTATTAAGGAATCATAGTTCTGTGACAGTTTAGATGTGTACTGAGCAGGCAAAGAAGCGGATGTTTTTCTTTTCATTCACAGTCCACAGACATTTACTGAATATCTACCTGTAAGTCCAGCACAAAGTACTGAGGGAATAAAAAAACAAACAAACAAACAAAAAAAACCCCAGTCTCTATCCTCAGAGTTAGTGGGGACATGGACTATTATGGTTAGTACTTTGGTTTGCGGTAGCATGGTGGCATACTGTCGATTCAGCCGTCCATCAGCAGGATGAGGACGGAGCAGTTCAAAAAGCACTTCCTGATAGGTGACAGCACAACCAGATGATGGCCGGACCAAGAAAGAGGGCAGAGGAAGCAGCAGATGCAGTGGTTCAGAGAAACGGGAACTGGGGATGTTCAGAAACTAAGTGGATTGCTACGTCACAGCCTTCACCTTGCTGTTATGGCTTTTGTCTCCATGTGAAGCAGCTTGCGTGCGTGCGTGCGTGCGTGCGTGCATACGTCCGTGCGTGCGTGTGCGTGCGAGCCGGGGGGTGGGAACCTCAAAGAAAACGTATCAGAAGGCAAGAATGGTTGTGTTACAATGATGACTTCTGTTTTTAAAATTAGCTAAAAGTGTGATACTATTGCCTTAATAATTAAAAAAAATAAACAATTTAAAATGTTTTAACTCCACTTGCACCAGAAACAGATGAAGGAACAAACTATTCAGCTGCTCAGAGCACTGTAGCATGACTGACTTTCTAGAAAACGACTTCTTAAATCAAGGACCAAAGCAATGTTCTCTGAAGTTGTTTCTCTTTCTGAGGAAAGAGCTCTTTATTATTTTTATTAGTGTCCTTTGACTTCTTTATAGCATTCAAAACATTCCATTTCAGCACCAGTAACTTCTTCAGCATATCAGCCAGTAAGATTCAATCCATATACTGTCTGACTCTTACACTTCACAGGAAATATGACTTTGTAAACATTTAGAATATAACTTAAAACCATCATTAAAATGTAATTGTGTTTTCACAACTACAAGCACATGTGGGGGTTGTATTTAACATTTTTGTGAGCCTTGGTTTTGGTCCTGATACATAATAGCCTTAATTTCAGTCTTTGGAACTCTCTTCTATCCAAACTCACTTTTTTAATGATCTCATCTAGCCTCTTGGCTTTAAATGTGAAATGTTCATCACCAGCCCAGTCCTCTTCAGTGAATTTCAAACCCATTCGTCCAACTGCCTATTTGACATGTCCACTTGAGAGTCTGATGTGCACTTCAAACTTAACACGCCCATAGCTTTGCTGATCTTTCCCTGCCTCCAAACCTGATCCTCCACAAACTTCCTCAACTCATTTAATGGCAACTATTATGGGCTGAATTGTAGTCTCCCCAAATGACGAGGCCAAAGTCCTAGCTCCTAGGGCCTCGGAGTATGACCTTATTTGGGAACAGGGTTATAGCAGATGTAATTGGTTAAGATGAGGGAGTTCTGGAGTAGGGTGGGTCCCTAATCCAATGTGACTGGTATCCTTATTCGAAAGGGGAGGTTGGGACACATACATACAATGGGAGAATACCATGTGAGGATAAAAGCAGAGATGAGGGCAGTGATGCTTTTATAAGCCAGGGAATGCCAAAAATCGCCAGCGAACTACCGGAAGCTAGGGTAGAGGCAGGGAACAGATTTTCCCTGACAGACCTCAGAAGGAACCAAATCATCCAACGTGTTAGTTAATTTTGGACTTCTAGCGTCCCCAACTGTGAGACAATATCTGTTGTTCCAGCCAGCCAGTTAGGTTTGCGGTACTTTGTTATGCAGCCCTGGCAAACTACTAAAGCAAGTTGGACTCATCCCTGATTCTTCTTTCTCTCATACCACACATCGCATCCGTTAAATTCTATTCACCGTACTCTCAGAATACACTCAGCTTCAGATCACTACCCAAAACCTCCTCTAGTGCCACTCTAGTCCAAGGAATCAATACCTCTACCTGGAATTTTAAAAAGTCTCTTCCTGTTTCTCCTTGCCCCATTCTTTCCCCTGTAACCAGAATAATCCCTATTTACTCCTTTGTTCAGCACTATCCAGGAGCTTTCCCTCACACTCAGAGTAAGAGTCAAAGTCATCCATCCCTATGACCACAGGGCCACAGTCTGTCCCATGGGACATCGCTAACCGCTCTCACTTTCCTGTTTCCACTTTGGCAATAGTGGCCTCCTTGCTAGCTCTCAAACACATCACCTCAGGCTTCTGCACTTGCTGATCCAGCTTCCTGCTAGATATCTACATAGCCCCTCTCTCACCTCCTTCAGGGCTTCCTCCAAATGTCACGTTTGCAGTCAGGCCTTCTCCGACCACTCTACTAAAAACATTCCTCCTGAAGAACTTCCTGTCCCTTTCTACTTTATTTTTCTTCATGGAGCATATCACTATCTAACATGTGTCTATTTTACTTCTTTAGTCTGTGTATTGCTTATGTCATCCACACAAGGAAGTAAACTCAATTGGGACCAGGATTCCCATCTGTGTTACTCACCACTGTACACAGAACTGTACCGGGTACATAATATGCACTGAATTAAACTTAAATAAGTGAATGATTTCAGATAACTCACATTTTCACAACAGTCATCTTAAAACCCACCATGTCATCAATTCTGAAGGAAGGCCTACTACATTCCATATATAAAGGGCTGTGATTTGTTTTTAACTGTTGTGAGAGTGAAAAATACATAGGAGAAACAAATTAGAAGAAATTAAAGAGAAAGCCTAGCATAAAAATGATGTGCTGTGAAATCCAAATCAAAGCAATACATCCATCTAGTTATAAAATCAAGCCAAACCTAAATTACTTCCCTTCTTGTTCTCTAACATCCTTCAATGACAGAAGAGCAAATTAGCCTCTACATGCCTCTCAGCGGCCCTCTCTCCAGTTTCTGTGACACTGTACTGAGCTCATCTGCCTAACAACGCCGCTTCTATTTTTCAGGCTCTTATTCTCTTGATCACCATTATAGATTTTCTTTGGAGTTCTACCTTTGACCATCGTTCTTCTTTTTTCTGCAATCTACCCCTTGATGATCTCATCTTCCACCCCAGCTCAAACAGCTCTTTTGGTGATTAACTGCCCAAATGTTAATATCCAGCTCCAACCTCTCCCCCATGTCCCAAGTTCATGTTTTCACTGCCTTTATATAACTTCTCTGCTCTATGTTCCATTAGCTTCTGGAAGGGTGCTGCCATCTGTTAGTCACCCAGCTTCAAACCTTGGACTTCTCGATTCTCATATCCAGTCACTAAGTCCTGCTCCATCCGGTCTCACACACCTTCTCCTCACCTGGCTGCTGGTAACACTGCTGTAGGCTCCCGCCCTTCCTAAGGGCTCTTCCCTAACCACACCCTCTCCCCCCACCCCCTTCTACAGTGGCTGACAAAGGATTCTTCCTGTTAAAGAGTGCAGACCCTATGACTTCTCAGCTCAGAAATCTTCAGTCGTCCCCACTCAACACCACCTTACAAGATGCTTTTGCTAGGGCATTTAAGCCCCTCTTCCTAATCAACCTTCCTTGCAGGTCCTCTCACACTGCTTGGGTGTGCTCCTCACATCCCACATCTCTATCAAAGGTAGGTACCACCGCATACAGGACCCAGCGCTTCCTCTCTCCCACGCCCCCTCCAGGAAGCCCTGTCTACCCTTCAAGCCCCTGACTGTCTCCGGATTCATTCTAGCATTTTACTAACACCTCTGCTTCAGCAGTCATCACTTTCACCCTCACATTAGTGACCCATAAACTTATCCTAATCCCTTGAGGGCAAAAACCTTGTCCTGTGCATCTCCGTGCTCTCTGCTGCCATCAGTGCAGTGTTGGTACTATTTATTGAATGAATGAAACTGCACTCCTAATCTCATTACTGTAGAACATAAATTTCCAAAAGGCGATTTTATAGAAGGTAAATTAATGAGGCCAAGGTTATAGGTTCAATTCCCATATGGTTCATTTAGCTTTGCATAGAGGGAAAAAAAAATCCAGGGACACAGACGATTCTCAAAAATGCAGCCTGCTGTCTCACAGACATGCATTATTAACACAAAAGACAGGCCACAGGGTGTGGATGGGTCAGGAAAACTCCAGTCTCAGCTGACACCCTATCGTGTGATTATCTTTGAAACCAAAAGATGGCACAAGGTTGGGAGGTTCTATACTCAGTTTTAAGAAACACATTATACATTTATAAATAGGGAATGGGGAGATGAGGAGAGGGGACAGACTTTGAACTCATTTCTTAGACACCAGGTGTTATCAAAATACAAAGCTTACTTAGTAATCCTGCATGTCAGAATTCACAGTTATAGTATAGTCTATTTACCAAGAATCTATGTAAGATGTGGGGCCCCACTGTCAGACCACACAGGGAAGGGGAGACGGTGAGAACAGAGAGTCGATTAAGAGGCCTGGGTTCTAGTCCCAGCTCAGCCATTGCCTGGTGAAATCTTGGCAAAGTCACTACTTCGAACTATAATTCTCACCATAAAAAGGTTCAATATATGCTCTCTAAGATCCTTTTCAAGATATTCATTCAAGGTGAAGATAGATACAAAAGATAAATGAGATAGTCTGTCATGATCAAGTTTTATACAAACTGAATTTCAAGCTCAAATTAAAGACAATGTATTTTACACTATATAAAAAGGCATTATTTAATATAATTAAGCATTAAAAAATCTACATGTAAAAACTTATTCTTTCTAGAATAGCTAATCATATGTCATTCAAAAATTTTTCTTGCATCCATACGATTATCTCTGCTGATTTTGGTTAAAACTCTGTATAAATTTATGCATTAAAATTTTATTTTTCCTTCTGAAACCCATTTCAATATTGACAAGTTGGGAAAAACTACCCCAAGCAGTCATTTTGGTCTTGGTAATCAAAGAAACATTGTTCACAGAAAAAAGTTTATAATTAACAGACGGGGTAGTTCATAGGATTTTATATAAATGCGAAAATACTGTAAAGGGGGCATGCGTAACCATTGCATTTGCATTGATAAAGGTGGTGTCGCTCTTAGAAACATAATGAAGATGCATCTATTTTCAGTATCAAATACAATGGTTCTAATGACCCACTGAAGAGATTAATCGAAGGCTCATGCGGATTTTGGAGACAGCCGAGAGGGAATGTACTAGCCAGTCATCAAAACCACTTATTGTGCTATCTTTCCCTCCACGAACGGTTGGATGGTTGGGGAAAGCAATGCGAAGCTGTGCAAGCAAAAATGATTTTTACTAATCAAAAAATGACTGGAGAAACTGGTTCACTGAGGATCTATGAGGCACCATGTTGCTCCAGGAATTACTGCATATAAAACTATCTTTTCCTATCTTTAAAACAATTACATAACAATATAGTAGCCATTGATCCACTATTCAATGACCAGAGATTCTTCATCTGAAAGAATACTTTGTTTCACTTCTGAAACTCACTTAATATTTAAACACAGCTATTTTTCGTACCATCACTTAGTTGGATATATGCTCCCACCATCACCACCAGCTGCTATAAAGGTTTTTTCCATGTGGAATCAATCCAAGCATGCATGCAACTACCTAGGGCAGAGTGAGGATTTGGAGGAACATAGAAACAATACTTCGGGACAGGCCCTTGCATACTTATCTGAACGTGCTGGCGCGCTTAAGCCATTCGTTAACTAAGCTATGCACTGAAAGCTGCTACGAGCCCCACTGTTCCAGGTGCTAGGATGGACAAGAGAAAAGCCCCACTCTCATGGGGTTTCTGCTGCAGTAGGAGAGACAGACAAGACAGAAGTAAGCCTGTGATTTCAGAGAGTGGTGAGGGCAATGAAGAAAGTGACAGAGACTGAGACCGGATGAGGTGCCGGGAGACAGGATTCTCTAGGTAGGCAGCTGGAGAAGGCTTCTTTAGGGACACGGAAATGACAAAACCGTCAGCCATGTAAAGATGTCACACACAAGGAAGAGCAAGTACAAAGTCCCTGGAAGAATAAAACACAATCCAGAGACAGAACTGAAGGCAAAGTGAATATGGCTGAAATAAAGTCAGCGAGGCGGGATGGGAGGCCTAAGAAGGTGGGGACGGACCGCATGGGTCTCAAAGGCCATGGCAATGAGTTAGAATGCTGGTCTAAGTGCCAGCAGGAGTGATGTGAATTTTGAAATGTTTTCAGCAGAAGGGTAACATGACCTGATTCACATTTTAAAATCTTACTTTGGTTGTTGTGTGGAGAATGGACTGCGGGAGTGGGTGATGTTGGAAGTGGGGAGGCAGCCAAAGAGGTTCCTGCAGTTATCCAGGCAGAAGATGATAATGGCTTGGATTAAGCTTAAAGTAAATACAGTGAGAAGTGGCTACATTAGGGATTTTTCTTTTCTTTTTAGGTAGACAGCACCAAGAGGACTTGCAGAAAAAAATAGGATGGCAGTGCATTAATTAATATGTAAGACTGGAGTGAAGAACAGGTTGGGAGTTTTGGACCTGATAGTGGAAGAAAGGTATCGGTATGGTTATGCTCCTATTTTTGCAAATAATATAATAACCATAATATTAAACGACAATCTACTCATAGGAAAAACTGGGAGCAATATAAATCCGGTTTGATTAACCTTTCTGGGCCAGTCTCCTTATCTATTAAGTAGTGATAGCAAAGGTCCTACCACACGGAGTTGCTACAGATTAATTTACTCAATATACAAGAGCACTTAGAACAGTGACTAGCATATATTAAGTATTTTTAAAATTCTGGCTCTTATTAGTTGGTATTACTGTTGGATCTAAATTCTTGACAGTGAATGCCATAATAGTGGAACTACAGATAATTCTACTTCATATTATATTTTTCTGAACTGTTTTTAATTTGTATAAGCTTGTAAAACATTGGTAAACAGAAGAAAAGGTATTTTAAAAATATGCTATGAAATAGTGGAATTACAATAGCCATAAGTGTTTATTTACTGAACAGGCAGTATTTTGTGTGCATATGGATTTGAGCACTTCTTATAAGAATTCTGGTTCCCATGGTGTCTGTAGTGTGTGGGCTGGAAACAGCCGCATTGGATCATTAGGATAAACAATTACTGAGAATCAAATACATACTCTGTTATATAAAAAACACTAAATCTAAGAACATAAGAATTTGGAGAACATGCAGTATAAAAGATTTCACAAACTAAATCAACCTTTAACAACAGGTTTACTAAAATTCTAATTTTTACCCACACATAAAATGGTTTTTTTTTTTTAAAAAAACACCTTTTGCTGACTATTTCCTTTTGTTTTGATAAGCATGTATTTTAAGTCATATATTTTATCTAACGTATGTTAGTCTAGTTTTCCCATTACTTGGGAATATCTGGAAGTAATTCTTGTAGTATATTTTCTTTTATGGTGTTACCTTTGAAGATAAGTGATTCTTTAATGTTTTGAGAGATAATTCCTCATTCAATAAGGTTCATACTCTTAAGCCATAATTTGCATGCATCACAGGAATTAAAGAACTGGTACAAATTTTACAATCTCAGATGTATGAATAAAGTTTAAGCTAAAGTTACACCAACACAGAAAACTCAAGGACATAACTAGCTTGGAAAATGGAATTTAAAGCACAGCGATGGCTGATTAGTCTTTTCCAATTTCTGTTTTTTGTTTGCTTTCACAACAGTTTATATCATTAATAATATTTATCAAATTGGCTATGATTAACGAAATATGTATTTTATATACTCTAAATTCCATTTAAATGAATGTAATTTGCCCATTAAGGACTTAAAATTATAATTAAGAAAGCACAGCGTAAGCTCAGTAGAAATGTAGCCTGACCCAGATCTAAAAGCAAAACAAAAAGTAGGAATATTTTGGATCACAAAAAATTGAAGCCCACACCAGTGTGCATAAAATTTCATTTTAAAAATAAATATCTATACTAGAAGAGTATTTGAGTATCTCTTTCTCCTTAAATATAAGCTCTGGCTAGACAAATTAGCGTTTGATTAAAATATGTAAAATCTACATTTTTGGAAAATATGCAAACACATTTAAATGTAGAATAAAATGTATTTTCTAACAAAAAAGGAAAACTAGTCAAATTTAACTATCAGCCACTATATTGTTAATGAATTAATCAAACTATTTTTACTAAACACAAGCTATATGACAATACAAAGATAACAGACGGCCTCTACTCTCAATAATTGAGTAGTGAAGCTAAGATCTGGAACTTTAGTAAATACTAAAGTCACTACATTATAAGAGTCACCCATGGCTTAAAAACAAATTAGAATTCAAAAAGAGTCCAATAATTTGCAACTGAGCTGAAGGAAAGTTTCATGGAGGAATGGGACAATGTGAAAATGGGCAGGACCAAGAAAAAAGTCCAGACAATGGCAAATGCACTGAATCTACCACTCAAAGAACTTCCTGAAAAGCAGGAAAAATGGTCCAAATCATAGACAAAGTAGTTTGAGAATATTCTAGGACAATGAATTGAAACATCTGATAGACAACTGAAAATGTGGCAAGAAAAATAAAAAGAGAGTGTTATAAAAATCTACCATGTTAAAGAACGTAACTGAAACCATTTTTAATATATACAAGACAGATAATGAAAGCAAAAAATTCTGATGAACTGGAGGAAAACTAGGGACCACTGAATAGGGCAAGCACGACAAACATGTTCAACAAAGAGAAAGGTTGGAACATACCTTGTGAGATAGTAGTGCTTAGAATGCAAAGCCTCTAGATTTTATTCATGGAACAATGAATGAGGTCAGTCAGTGAAAAGTGGAAATAAAGAGAAAAGAAGGTCACAGGTGGAAATCTACAGAAAACTAACATTTTTGGTTAGGCAGCAAAAGAAGTCACTAACAAACCTGAGTAGGAAAACCAAAGCAGCAGGCAGACAAGATGATGCAGTCATGGAATCAAAGAGCGGACAGCTTTGGTGGGAGGTCAACAGTGTCAAATGCCACCAAAACAAGACTGAAGGCTGACCACTGGGATGTAGTCATCGCTGTCACCACTGACCTTGGAAATGATCATTTTTATGCACATGTAAGGCATACTGAAGTGAAACGCACTACCATCTTTTTTATTAAGAAGTTTCCCTTTTCAGGGACGCTGTCGGTCCTAACACTACATCTGGTAGAATAATATGAGCATATGAAGACTCTCTCAAAAGATCTAACATCATATCATCTCTGCAAATGTTTATTGAGCATGATATGCCAATCAGTGATTACTAAGATAATGACCAAATAGATGTACTAAAAAAATGCCTCCATCTTCTATTTTGCCTCTTTAATCATTGACATGTGAGTGTATTTATATATCTTAGAAGTTAGTTATTTAGAATCCCCTGAGAAGGAATCATGAACTTATCATATCATCTGTGAGTCAGTACTTTATAAAGTATGTTTTAAGGAGATTACTTCTAAATGCTTCCTTGAGTGCATAAAGTATGTTTTAAGGAGATTATTAAAAAATGCTTGCTGAGTGTTTTTAATTATAGTGATTTCACTTTTGAAATGTACTATATAAAATAAACATGACTTAACTTTTCCCCTGAACATTTACTATCACTATGTTAAGATGCAAACATACATGCTAATACAGATGGCAGGAGACACTGAGTACTAATGGGTTCTAGACCTAGCTGTGGCCCTTGAATCTGAGTTATTTAGAATTACTGATTTCAGTGTGTTTTTTGCTTACCACATTTTCAAAAAGCTGATGTAAAATACGCTTCATTATGCAGGGTCTTTCTGGGCAACAGAATATGGCATCTTTCTACCAGTTTCATTAATGAGTCTAAGCTCCAAACAGTTTTTATTCCCTGAGTGGTTTTTCCTGCATTCCAAAAATAATGACTCCATTGCCACAAGTACTGCCCTCTGATTCACACACCCAACTCAACTATTACTGCCGCTGTGTGTGACCTGTACATAAGATCACAGGGACTTCTGCACCAACTTGTACCCTCTACTCTTCCTGCCTTAAACTAAGTTTGTTCACGTAGGATATAGGAATATCCTTCATTATTTCAAGGATTTACATGTGATAGGTTTAGAGAAGCTCACTCCAAAATCTATAAATTAATGACATCGATGACAATGTCACAGTGCTTTTGTTGACATGACACCTGCCATATTTACTTCAGATGTACCCCATATCTGACTTCGAACAGGATTACTATCTCTCAAAACAGTAAAAATAGCATCTTAATATGATAAAATGGTAAAGAATGCTTAAAGGGATTTTAAAAATTCATTCTTTAACATTGCAGTTTCTGAATAATCAATGACATATCACTTGAGTGTTAGAAAAAATTCCCAAGTAATAAACTTATTTTCTTAGGGTTACCTCTGTAATTGTGAAAAACATAACTGCTTCCAGGTCAGCTTAATACTCTTCCAGTAAGTATACGCAATCTATCCGAAAAAAAACTCATTCTCATTCACACACTAGCTTATAACAGGTAAAAAAAAAAAAATCTCTTTTTAAAACATTAATGTATTTTTCAAGTAAACACGGATTTTCTTTATGTATACTACTGTACAACAACACACAAAGAGGAATGGAGCCCTTGGCTCCTGTTGGCTGGCATCACCAAACACAATGATTTTATCAGCACTGCAAAATGCTATTCAGGGGATAGACCAGTCTCACTGGGAATCTCTGAAAATAAGGTGTGTGCACACACACATACACCCTGAAGAGGAAGCACAAGTATTCTTGAACATGCAAACATCTGCAGTGTCAAGATTTCCTGCTCTTCAGGTATTTTTCATTAAGAATTTACACAGAAGAAAATGGCAGCAGCATTCAGTAGGACCAATCACAGGGCACTTGAGTGCATAGATTCGGATGACCATCTCTGCAAAGAAATTCGGAGGCGCCGTTTCTACCTTCACCTCTGGTACCCTTCAAGATTGGTGAATCACTGCTGTACTGTTGCATCAACAGTTGCCTATGCTTGTCTTTAAGTTTCCTACAGAGCTCCCTTTCTAAAACTCCTCTGAGGAGTAAGCCATTTGTGAAATTGCTGTTTTCTAACTGGTTTTCACCTGCGAAATCAGGAATTTCTTATTGTTCGATTTAATACATTTCTGAGCTCTGGTTTGAATGACAAGACCAGGGTTTGCTACAGGACAGCATTTCTAACTCAATAAAATGATCATTTATTTACTATTCTGGGCAAAGCACTCTACCAAGTATGGTGACCTCAGGCCCTCAAAGAAATACATGAGAGTATTGAATCCCCACCCCCAGACAGCTAAGTACCCTTCCATTACCACATTCTCCACCAAACGTGCTATTATTTTTTAAAATAGTTGTTGCTGTATGCTTTGTCCATTTTTTTTCTAATCAATTTCATTATTTCCATTTTAAAGTAAAAATGCTGGGGTTTTAAAAAAATAATTTTAATATACCAAACTGTATGATCATTTCCTGACCTGACACAAACAGATCAATGAGAGAATCCTGAATATTTTCTTTGGATCTTTATTTTTCTTAGGATTTGAAGTTTGGGGCTGTTTCTTTGATTTCCTCCCAAAATATCTAAAACCTAAGGTTTAAGAAAGGCTGTTCTTTGGCTAGCTAAGACTGTATACACATATCATGCTAACAAATGGCCAGCGACTCAGTGCTGCGCGATGTGGCCAACCCAAAGGCACATAAAAATGCAGTATTTATTTACTCTATTATTTACCATCTTTTTCAGATATCTGGCACCCTATCTTACTCTTGAGGAAAAGTCAAGGGAAAAAAAAAATCTACTGAATACTGTCTCTCCTCCTCTCTACCTTTCTCTTCTCATCTCTGTCTGCCTCTCTCGTGCCCCAACCCCTAACCCATGCATATTTTGGCTTTGAGAAAAAAGCTACACACTAATATCAGAGGTGTGGCTATTACTTATCAGAGTGAACAAAAAAATTATTAAATATTTAATTTAAATTAAAAGGACCATTTAGATATTTGCCAGTAGACAGAGTGGAATAATGAAGAACTAACCCACATTTTTTTTCTAACTAGTTCACTTAAACGGCCTTCCTCATCTTATCTTTGTTGCTTTTCTGTACTAAGGGATTGGGCCAATTACTTCCCAACCTCTCTCCAAGCCTACAGGTTGTGTGCTATGAACAATGACCAAATACTGAAACAATTTTGCCCTTCTTTTCATTTACTCGGCACCATTCTTGAGTGCTTAGCATAGGCCAGGCATTGTTCTAAGACTCTGACATATATCGGCTAACAAAATACACCAGAGTCCCCTACAATTGGAGGCCACATTCTAGTGCCAGGATGGGGATGGGGCTAGGTTGCAGATAAATCCCTACTGGAAAGTAAAGGAATACACACACGTACACTTCTGAAACAAATGTATATTATTTTCCTCACTCCTATAAAAAGGTATCAAATTTGCTTAAAATAGTACTTCCTCAAAGCAAGAAAAACCAAAATGAAGTTCTAGATTCAGCTAACTCAACTTCTATTTCTCACAAATGAGATGAGAATGTGGAGATTAAGAAAGAGCTCCCAAGAGTATTAAATCAGTATTCAGAGACATACTTTTTACTGCTTAGTCTTGTTCTGAGTATGTATGGACATGGGTGTGAAAATAAATCCCTTATGATTTAAATAAATATGCAAGTAAATATTTTCTGCTTTTGGTGAGATACGGTAAGCCTTCAAATAAAAAGGTACTCATATCTTTACTACTGGCTCTAATGCTTAATTTAATTATCCTCCACGGTTATGAAAACCTGTACTTAGCCATATTTATAAAAGATGACTATTGACTTACACCAAAATAATTTTCTCATTTCCCTGAAATTCTTAAAGGCAATTACAGAAGTATTTTTCAAAAGTTTTTAAAATTAAGTCAGGTTTTGCCTTTGGAATAGATCTGAGAAAAGATGAAAAATGTTTTTAAAACAAGGAAAATGGCACAGATATCAAAGCAAATATGACATTGTTTAGTGGTCAGAAGTAGTTCCACTGAAGTTTAAAAAAAAAAAAGAAAGAAAAGGGAAAGATTTCAGTGCACTTATAAATAGTGGTGAAAGATGGTGAAGAAGTTGAGGAAGGGCGTTCCTTGGTTTTAATTGCAACAAGGCAAGAAGCAGTGTGGAAGTCACTTAGATCTATTTTGCTTCCTGCCACACAATGCTGCCAGATGAGAAACAGAAGGAAGGTCATCTGATACCCTCCTACCACCACCGTCAAAGATTCGAGAGCCTGGCATTTCTCTTTCTATTTTATTATTTAGAAATACCTTAAATAAGATGCACTAAACCTCCTAGGTTTCGAATTCTGATATCATAAGCCTAGGACTGCTAGATGTCCTGATTTGATTTCAAGGACATTGCATATGTCCTCAATAAAATTGTACCATCAACATCTATTTGCAATAAAAAATTTGAAATTTATATCGAAATTCTTTTTCTAGTGTTTGAAACCCTCTGGTAGAGAGAAACTACTATATTTTCCAATATAAAAATATAAGGCACAAATACGTCACTTTTACCATGCTTTGAAGAATATGGTCAACAATGTAATTTTTTTAATATAGTAAAATATGTTCAGGAATCAGGATGGCATCTTGGCTCTCCCGTGGCCAACCACGATCTTAATTTAGTAAAACTTATCCAAACTGATAATATTTCTAAAGAGCCAGATAAGGAGTTGGCCCCAGAAGTGCTGTGTGGTGATCCCAGCACAGTAGGTCACACCAACAGGAGGCAACACAAAAGCCTAGCAGGGACCTGAGAAGGGACACAGACGGTGGTCAGGAAGCTGAAGAAGGGAAGGCAGAGAAGGCCAGCTACAAAAGGCTGGCCAACCAGATCCTGGGACTGAGCAGGGATAGGGCCAGTTATGAAGAGGGAAAGCGTGCTTCAGCAAGGCCCTGCCAAACCGGGCAGCGGAATCAAGGCCGCCTGGGCGTGGCGCAGGGTCAGCTCCAGCACAAGAGACGAGGCGGCTGGCCCAGGCCGGGGTGGGTTGGAGGACACAGACGACAGTGTTGGGGCAGATAAAGTTGGGGTGCAGAAGCTCACCTCACCCCAGGAGCCTCCCCAGCTTACGCAAGGGTAGTGGAGCCCCATCCTGGCTGATGGAGTGTGCTCAGCCCAGACCACGTCACACACTGCAAAAGACAGGCCAGCATGTTCAATAGGTAAAAGAAAGCCAGTTCCTGGGAAAAGAGGAAAGTTAATATAGGTGAGAAAGAAAAAGGAGAAAAACCTTTAAAAAAAAAACCAGGTAGCCAGAAGCAGCATAAACATTCTGAATATACCAAGTGCTTTACGAAATCTGCTGTTAAGAACAGATGGCGTTAAAAGAGATAAATGACAAACAATTTGTTGGAGTCCTAGAAAGGTGGATATATACAAGTTTAGTCAGAAAAGTAAGCTAAAAATAGCATGTATTTCCAAAGAAGAAAGAAGAAAATAACAGAAATAAATGTGAGACAGAGGGGAAATAATTCTGAAGTGTGCATCTAAGTTTATTGCTTGATTTCTAGGCAGAGAAGACTACTTATTAATTGAAATAATTACAGCCACATTAAATAGAAAGATCATTGAAAGTGACAAATGTAGAAATTAATGACAGGAAAAAGGATTTGTTAGGATGGAAGAAAGAATATGCTATTGTAAATCTGGAGGGTAAAAATAATTTGTTGGGAAAAAAATTAAGCTAACAAGTTTAGTTTATATTTATTTCTAAAATTTAAATTCTAAAAGCAAAGAGAACTTTATGAGGAATTAAATCTGCTATAAAGAAAGTAGATAAAGCTAGCCTTACTTAAAAATCAGATGAGAAATATGAAATAAAAATAATTAATATTACCATAAGTCATTCATACAACTAAAAGGAAGAAAACTGGAATTTCCAAGAGTCAACAGATACCAAGTAACTCTGAACAAGTTTCTAATCCAATTTTCAATTTCTGAAATAGGAAAAACATATTTTGACATAGGCTTATTTAAGTAAACACATTATGTATGAGTAGTTAAAATATGATTGTAATAAAAAGGGCATGATTTGGTTGATGAAATTTCACAGTACTACTTGATTATTCATTAACCTCTCTTTCTTAAAACTAGTGTTAAAATCATTCTAAAATATACAGAGGACAGGAAACCCAATGGAAGAGTGTCACATTAGAACCCTTACTGTGACATTCTGAGAGCCTTGATGTGTTTGACCTGAGAATATTTCCTGGAGGAAAGTAAGGAAGTATGTGCAGGGCAGGCACCATTGTACTGAGGTACTATTTTGCTGATTATTTCCTATTAACTACTGGAATTCTACATACAAATAGTAATTGCAGGCTCTGATTAACTTGGATATATTTAACTTTGGGCTTTTGGAGTGCTTTTTATACTCTCACAATGCTAACACGATGGTTCTTATGATGTGCATTTTATAGATTTTGAAGTCAACCCACAAGAGTACTGAAAGACCAGAGATAGAGTTTACTCTTACAGCTGCATAAAGTTAAAAGACTCAGTATAAGAATGAAACAAATAATGGCATTACATTAAAATAGAGACAGGGCTTTCCTTTTTCTAATGATAGGTACAGTTTCAGCAACCTTACCCAGAACTGGATAAAACTACGATCTGGCAACAACAGTTACATAATGGTATTTGCTTGCAAGTGAAACTGGATGAAGGCTGATGAGTATGGGCACTTTGCTTTTCTCACGATTGGTAACAGGCTATTCCTAAGAAGCAACTGTCACTCACTCAGAAGTGTACCGCAACTTCCTATTAATTGTTCAAGAGAAACGGGTAGCGCTCCATAGAGGTATCAGAGAAAGGCAAAAGTTGTCCTACTTTTTTTTTTATACTAAGACATGATTTACTCCTAAGCTGTAACCTTAATACCATAACCTGGTGATAAATTTCACCTTTATAAACAGTTTCAAGAATACTGACAGCTGTCTTTTACTCTAGTTAAAATTACTGATTACTTTTTTATGTGTATTATTTCAAGCAAGATAACTACTGAACATAATTTATTTCATGTTTAGTGACTTGAAAATACCACTTAATAGCATTTGTTTCAATTGATTTTTAGAAGCAAATTTTCAATTTATAAAATGAATCAAAATATTCATAAATAATATCTTCTATACCGCCTTTTAAAAATGAGACATTTTAGGGGAACCAGGTATACAACAGCATCTTAAAGATCAACACCACCATATTTTTCATAAATAATCACACAAAATCCTAACACAATGGGATATTGTTATAAGTAAAATCTTAAATTTCAGCTCTAAAACACTCAAGTCTGTTATTTTATAATACTACATAAGATAATGAGTACCCAAAGAGGACATTTTAAGACTATTAAAACGCTATAAATCCTTACTGTACACCCTGGAAACTTCATGGCAATGCGTCATCATCATAGGCATATAAAGTACCACATGATTTTAAGTAGTATAATAAACCATCTGAATCACTAAAAAATTAACCTAAATCAAAATGATATGTGTTCTTTTACTTGTGCTGTAAAGTTTAAGTGAATAACAGGAAGTAAAAGTTTTACAAGTGATGCCCGAATTTAAAATAATCCACACCTCAGGAAGAAGCTCCCTACCCTCACCTCGCCCCAGGACTCGTGCCAGAAATTCTGCTAGCTTTGCGGCAGTGGCAACATGAGTCATCAGTACCCAAAGCCAAGTGCAAAGGTCAAGGCCTGGGAAGACAGGAACAGCTCTACACATACAGGACCTCATAAAAGGAAAGCATACAACTTCAGTCATGGTATGAACTGCCCTCCTTGGAGCCGACGTGTATTCTCTAAGAGATGAAAACAGATTCCTAGCATTGCAAGATAAAACTCTGTGCTCTGGATAATATAGGCAAGGAACTATCTTTAAGGATATGTTTCAAAGGACTTTCAGAATCAAGTTTTAAAATACAACTTATTTTGTAAGTTGAACACAGCTTGTATTCAGATTTGCTAAATAATGTGTTCAACGTTCAGAGGATCCTGGTCTGGTTACAAAAGATAGCTTGGGAAGACTAAAAATGAATCCATGACAATAAATATAACACCATTCTGGATAACACCTTGTTCTCTCCTACCACACCCCAAGCCTTTACCCTTCAAGAAAGCTTAATTTTTCTTATGTCTTTGTCAAGAAATACTCCCCTGATTAAATTTTATCTGATGAAAAATGCACTAAAGTTTTAAACTTAAAATACACGTATACACACACACATAACATACACAGACTACTATAGTTCATACTACTATGTAAAGTTCATTCTAGTATGTAAAGAGATGAATGAATATGTATGTATGTATGTATGTATGTATGTATGTATGTATGTATGTATGTATGTATTTTTACCCTATGGCTCTGAAATCAATCTTGAATTTTGAACGCAAGTACTGTCAAAGGGGGAAAAAATCAAACTCATTTGTTGGCTTATGAAAAACTAAATTTCACCTTAACATGTTGGCAGAAAATTTAAGAAACTGTTACTCTAAAGAAAAATAATAAGCGACTAAATCGGACCAAACTTGGTGGAGAACAGCTTTGAATGACCACAATCTTTAATTCTTTTTCTTCCTGTTATTGGAAGTGTTGTAACCATCAAGATTACACATTTTATGCCAGGCTTAGGGCAAAAGGAAACGACAGTTTTCATGACTAATAATTCAAAAAAAAATATGAGCAAAGCCAAAACCTAAGTCTTCCAGCTTAAAGTATGAACCGAAGGGTCCTTACAAAATAGTAATGTATATGTTGACAAATTTATATACAAACATTAAAAGCATCTGTTATTCTTCATGTAGGACAAACTAAGAATTTAACTTGAATCAAATGAAACATTACATTCATCCCTTAACACACTTGTAAAATAATAATTTTAGCTGGCTTCGAACTGACAAAAATCTTATTTTTACCTTAAAATAATCTGTTTACATCAGGAAAAATGAAAACTTAATAACGATAAATAAAACTTATCCTTTAACTGAATTCACTGAGGTCGTCTGGGAGAATAAATCTACTTTTAAACAACTGTTCAATGAAATTTTAAAGCATAATGTATCTTCACAATTTTTTCCAAAGTGCAATTTTGTTAACTATTATCAGAGTTAATGTGATCCTATTTCCCTACAGAAAAAAAAAAAATGACTTGTTCTGCAATTTTTCTGTTTATAAATATAGTTATCTGTTCACCTAGGTTAACTAGAAAGAAAGGTGTGAACAGCAGCAAAAAGACTGTCAATTACAGTGAAGAAAAATCCAGTGCACTTCGAAATAACAAAAGGACAGGGCTTTCATCTTGTCTAGTAGATCACTTATTTAATTACAATCCCACCAAAAGAGAAGACAGAATGTGACACTAGCTAGTTAGCCCCATGAGGAAAAAGTGGGTGAAAGATAAGATAAAGTATTTTTTAATTTTCCTTCAGCAAACTAGTGCCTATGGTCATATGTAAATACAGAGATAACTGTTTGAACTGTAGTTAATCATTTTTAATTGGAACAAAAGTTTCAATCATTCAAACACTGAGCACATTTTATATTTCTATATTATAATAACTTTTGTGTCCTTTCCTAATTAAAAAAAAATTTATATACACTTGCATACTTGTGGTCATTACCAAATATTTTTATTTATATTTTTCCTTCACAATTAAGAAAATCCAATCGCAAAACATTCAAATACTCATTATGTATTTTAAAGCTTCAAATCAGTGTTTTCTGAGATATGTCCTATATTTTGTGCTTTCTCAATTTGTTTCAATCTTTCCCTAGGGTTTCACTGTTTATTTCTGCCTTATGGAAAGACCTGGTTCAATATCAACATTCTCTGAATTTTCATTTTCTATACTCTTTACACCTTTCAAATCAGTTTAACAAATATTCACTAAGTATTTATGCTATATAGAGTATCATTATGCTAAATTCTCCAAGAGATTAAAAAATGATTCAAGGAACTAATAGGAAAGCACAAATATATGTAACATTAACATAGAATGCAATAAAATGCATAACATTAATGCAATAAAATATATATGCAAAATATATAAAATAAAATATATATATTTACGAATCCAATAAAATATATAGAAATTGTATCATGGAAAAAATAAGAGATTAATTCATTTTAGAGGCAGTAATACTTAAGGTGGGTCTTGAAGTATAGGAAAGATTTTAACACCTAAAAGTTTTCATTAACTATTCTGAATATCTCATTTAGAATATATGTTTACTACATGGTAGGCTTGAACAACAATTAAAAATAGAACCATTTTATGTAATAGGAAAATCAAAAGGAAATAAGTTCAAGATAAATACTGGACACAAGCTTAACAAATCTTACAGTGTAAGATTATGTACTGTAGGGATAAAAGTAGAAAAGTCATACAGACTATTCCATCAATAAACATTCACTGAGCGAGTTAGTAAAATACAGAGGTGATAGTGACAAAGTCTCTGCTGGGAAGGAGCAAGAAAACAAAGAAGAAAAGTCCCAAATTGGGGGTGGAGTTGTGGGTGTGCGTGTGCGTGTGCGTGTGCGTGTGTGTGTGTGTGTGTGTGTGTGTGCACACCCAAAAAAGAGAAATACCAGGAAATTGCCTAAAACTCATTTGGCAAGAAAGAGTATTCTAAAGAATTATTGAAGACTAACTCTAAGAAATTTATGATGTGATGGCATCATATAAATAACATCATTTTTTCATCCTCTGTGGATTAAAGTTTTTTAAAAATATTGTCACATTTAACCCCTACCCTTGTCTTCTAAGAAGGTATAAAGACAAGCAGAGATGAAAAGACAGCAAGGAAGAGATATAAGGTAAACATAAGTGACGCCATTAATAGGAAGAGGATTTACAAGGCTGAGAAGAGAAATGGGTCCAGAATGAGAATGAACTGCAAGAATCAGAAAAATGTAATTTCCATGGAAATTACATTACAAAATTGATGAGATTTTCCAAAATAGTATTAAACTTTCAAATAATCGAAAGCAGCTTTGTAACTCTTAAAATTTATAGTGTTTTCTTCATGCCGAGGGATTGATGGATGGAGATATAGATATAGACTAAATGCCCATTCATAAGGGAAACCCAAGAGTGACACTGACCCAAAAAACTCTCAGTGTTTTTCTCAGTGTGACTGCAGAATAGGAGTAGAGAGCAATGAAATGAGGGATTTAGAAGGAAAAGGGAGGAAATATAGAGCTGAGAAAAAAATCATACCTAGCAAGCTATAAGAAAAAAATATTTTAAATATTCTATGTGCTTAAAGTACAAACACATAGTACTTGAAAGAAGGAAACAATCAGAATAATTGGGTCATTTGAAAGATAAGAAATGTGAAGAAGATAACTTCAAGTAAGTAAAAATTAAAATACCCTTGCTTAAGTATATGGCCTAGTAAATCAATTTTAGCCATTATACCTAACTGCAAGAATCAGAAAGATGTAATTTCCATAGAAATTACAACACTGCAAAGTTGATGAGGTTTTTCAAGATAATATTAAACTTTTAAGTAATCGATAGCAGCTTTATAACTCTTAAAATTTATAAATAAGAGTTTTCTTCATGCCAAGAGATATTTTGTTAAAAAAAAAAAAAAACACACACATTTATAAAGGAAACATAAGTGACACCGACCCCAAAGGATTTTCAGTAGTTTCCCATTGTGATTGCAGCTGACAAATGTTTTAAGAATCTCGAAAGACTATTTAGAAATTTTAAAGGTATTAACAACCTCAAATTCAGATAATTACTGTTTTCAGCTGAATTGAATTTATGGTCACACATTCCGTTCCTCATCCACCTCTTTTTGTAAAACTCAATCGGCAAAAAGTGCTTAAAACTTTTCTCCAGTTTTAGAATGTAACAAGAAAAATGCTAAAAACTATGCAATCTATACAATAGAAAAACAGCAACTTATTATTCAATTCTTAGTTAATTCCTAACTGCTGCCTAGACAACAAATAACTTAGTTCATTAATTCATATTTGATAACATCAATTTCTGGTAAATCATTATTCAATTTTTAACAGCAGTAACCATAGAAATTCAAAAGGACATGAACCCCTCCATGTCACATATAAGACAACCAAGACCGAAGATGGTGAGCAGCCCATCTCCACTCATGTCAGGAATGATTACTTTCGAGGTGTTTCCATACTAATTAAATTCCCTGAGGAAATATTTTATTGACCTCCTACCATGTAACTTATACCCTGTGAGAGAGACAGCTGCAAGTCAAAATGGGACAATGTAATGGTGGAGAGATGGGGCAGTAAAGGAGCACTGAGAGGGGTCAGTGTGGACACACCTGCACTAGTACTTATTCTTCTGGGTTATTCTATGCGTATATTAGTATCCCCCACAAGCCTACCCACTCCTTCAGAGCACAGGGCTGACCTAATCTTTGGGCCTCCAGCAAAAGGTCTGACATATAAATACTCAATATGTGTTTGAAGACAATGCATAAATGAGTGAACGAAAGGATGAATAAATGTGTCTTGAGTTCTCATACATAGCTCATGGAAGAATCAAGACTGGCCACCGACCAGCAATCTTTAAATTTATCTAGAAGAATGAAAATGTGTTTCTTTTTGTAACAAATAAGGTTAGTAAATAAAATATATTCAGGTTATTCACTATAAGGGTTCCTGCTAGTCCATCTGCTGGTTAAGAATCTCACTGTTACAGCCATCTGACCAGCAAGGAAGGTGAAAAGGATCCATGACTTTCTATCTTGTGAGCCAAGTTTATTTTACACTGACAAGCAGAGCTCCAATTAGTGCTGTTTGCCATCAGATGGCACACTGGCCCACAGCACGGTAATCCCAGGCCATCAGGCCATCGTCCAAAACCTCTGACCTTCAAGGGGAAGAGGAAAGAAATTAATTTGCGCTGAACCTAATAGCACTGAGGGCTTCACATGCATTTAATTTAATTTAATTCTGCAAGCAAGTCTCCCTGCTACAGGCTTTTTGTTCTTTATAGATGAGAAATTCAGGCCCAGAAAAAGCGAAATGTAACTAAACTCTGGGTAAAGAGAGGGTACCTGGCAGAAGCAGACTTAAAGCCTGCCTGGTCAGACTCAGAGGCCAATCATCGCCCTGTCTCTCGGGTTATACAACATCTGGTTCACTTCCAGAGCCCGGACCTCTGATGTAAGGTACGGGCACTCTCAAAGTCCTACTCTACAGTTGTCATCGGCAGATATCATATAGAAAAAGTGAACGTAGGATGTCAGAAGAGACCACGGCCCAGAATGTTTTCTGTCCCCAGAAAAAGCAATTTTCTACCTCCTGCAGGCTTTATCATAAAATGAATGCATTAAAAAAAAAAAAAAAAAAAAAGCTCAGGTCTTTCTAATCCATAACTTGTACCATGGGAAAAAAAAAAAAAATTAAATGACTCTCCTGAAGTTGAGGTTGAAGCTGAAGTTGTGCAGTTTCTAGTCATGCCAAAAAGAGATGCAACAAGCCTGGTTAACAGAAAAGGCAAGAGAGGATGCATACTTCATCTTCTGAAATTAAAAACTCCCTCTGTGGCCACATATTTCAGCTGCCTTATTGCCCCTCACATGTGAGGATATGACACAGTAGCCTCAGTTATAGTCAAATATACTGTTACTTTAAAGAGTTGGATGCTTCCTTGTATCATTTTTACGAATCTAGTTCACACTTATGGCATTTTATAAATTCATTAATCTTTTACAGGATGTATTCTAGAGGAAAAATATTAACATGTTAGTTGTAGTCAAAGAATGATTTTACAATGTGTGTTTAAAATGATGATTGAAAACAAATATTATTCTAAAATCACTTGTTTTGTAATTAACATATGACTAGGAGAGTCGAGAAGCAATATGTTAAGTAGAAATAACTGGAACATTTTTGCTTTATCTAAAGTAATACTGCAGGGCAAGCCTGGGAGCGTGGCACAAATAATTTCATTTAAATTTCTGCAACCTGTTCAAACTCTGTAAAAGAGCACGATGAATAGAAATAGAATTTTCTTAGGATATGCTGAATTGCTAAGACACTATAACATTATAAAGCCAGTTGATAACAGTAACCGAGTGAACCAGGAATCACGGTGAAAACCGAGCTACTATGATGGCTTTTAAGTCTGTTGCTGCTGTCTTCTGGGGTGCTGGCATCCAACTGCTCGCGAATGCATGTAGAAGCTGAGGAAAATAATCTGATTATACAAATCAACTACTTAGATTCTTCACAATGACCATGTGGTTACTGAAAGAAAGTTTAGTCAAATCTATTATTTCATTAAATGGCCTGAACAGTCATTCTTGGCTCATCCAATGGAATATGGATGAAGGAGAGATGTACCCCTTTCCTGGATAAAGCCCAGAGGGCGACCACAGATAATTCAACCAAGATAAGAAAGTCATGCCACCGTCAAGTACTCAGATGTTTTCTTAATAGTTGTGTACAGCCTTTCCTAAGCATGAGAGGGAACAGAGGGTTAAAGAAATCTACATCTAATCATAAAAGCATTTTAATAAGTCCGATCTCTTAATTTACAGAAATCAACATAAATCCACCAATTGAACTCAGCTACAGCAAAAAAGCTCACAACATAATTCCTGTCCATTATTATCTTACAATCATGTACAAAGGGGTCATAATTCTTTTCTGAATGTGAAAGTCCTTAAAGAGTCAAGTGCTCTAAACTCGCTTGCCTGCACTACATTCTTATTCTGCATCTGCATTTCCTGTTTGCTTGTGGCAGAATGCTAATTTCAACTAATTTAAATGAAAGTCCCACATAATATGGAACTCTCATTTTATTTAAATAAAAACTAGAGATAAGGAGCAAGTAAGGGATGGCCATGAGGCTGCTCAACCCAGGCTTCCATTATTTAATAATTACCAGCTATGCCTGGTAACCATTTTTATTTCCTCTTGTGTTTTTAAATTCCAATCAGAGACATGACTACCGTTTCTAACTTTGTACCCTCTTCTGCAAGCTTTCGCAAGCCCCTTATTACAGCGCTGGGAAGGCTTCCTATCTGATGCTCTCTGCCAGGCACTGTCCTTTCGGACACAATGCATTCAGGTTATTAGCTTGATGTGCATAATGCAGCAAGCTGTCTTACAATTTCACTGATCATCATCTAGTAAAACTGAATTGCTGCCTTGCCCATGGCTTTTAGATTTATATAATTAACCAAAATTAGCTTGATGTTTAAAACACAATGCCAGCCTACTCATTTATTTTTGGAAGAACACTTTAGTGAACACAATGAGTAGGCTGATTTGGAATTGCCAACCTAAACTGTCAAAGTTTTCCTATAAAATTACTATACTTAAAAAATTCAACTTCTATTAAGGCAAATACCATTAAAAGAAAACTATGTGATAAAATAATCAGGTACCATATTATTTTCACTTTAGTTCACTATTATATTCAACTAAGTTCTAGTATAAAGTATTTTACACAGTTCCTTGAGTGTGTATTGTAAATATTATTTAGCCATATCAACTCCTGGAAAATTATATAATGGTTTTGGTTACACAGCCCTACAAAAACAGCATGCAAAAATGACATGTAAATTCTATCAGTCAAATGTTAATAATGTCAGACAAGAAGCTAAAAAGTGCCAACGACATGCTAAACATCATAGTGGATAATACTTTCAGGACAGAGCTTGAGTTTTTTCTATAACACTTCTGCTTACTTATATCAAATTTACCTTTATAATTGATCCATGAAAACATACTTAACTATATTTTTGATAAAAAACAAAACAAAACAAAACAAAAAAACTGAAGAACAGAGACCAAAATGATTTCCATAAAATGAAACAGTCTGTTGGTATGCAGAAAAGCTAAAGTTAAAATCTGGCTGTCCTGACTATTTCTAGTTCCACTATAGCCAGTAAGATAGATGAATTTTAGAGTTTGTCAGACCATAGTTTGAGTAATTTTATACAAAATCTCTGTAGCTTAACTTCTTCACCTATGAAATGGTGACAATAATATCTACCTTATAAAGACCTAGTAATGCATTAATATCTTATTATGTGAAAAGCACAAAGCCTAACATAAGATATTTGCACTGTAATTGTTAGTTCACTCATAATTCATTCATATAATAATTTATCCAACCAATATTAACTGAGCATGCTTAAGTGCCAGCTGTTGTTCTGCGCATGTGGCGTGGTCATTCTAATAGGAATAATAGGCTGGCTTGTGGCAAAAAGGTCAGCGAGTGGCCCCTCAGTTGACTTGTCCTCACCCCTCCACTCAGCACGTGGTTCCTGGGCACTAGCCAGTTGCTCCAGAGCACATGAAAAGCTGGAAGATTTGAATCCTGCCCAGCTGCTTCACTGATTTTCTCTTGTTCACTCTGTGTGCTCTTTTCTTTTCTTCCTACTCAGTCTTTCAGTCTAAACCTTCTAAAGTTTAAAAGAGTGTGCTTCAGATTGTGCCAAACACAGGGGTTCAGCCAGGAAGGTGGCTGGGAGTAGGGATGGGGGTGGCTTGGAGAGACAGGTCTCTCAGCCTTGCCTAAATCAGAGCAGATGTCTCTATTTTATCTGTTTCATGCCTTCTGCTTAATATACTAGTCTTTCAGATCAAGATTCTGGTGTGAATAAATAACTTCAGTGCCACAGGAATGTTTGGGAGAAAGAAAAAAATACTCACTGATTTAAAATATGCCCCATTCTTGAACAAGTATACTAAGAGAAACTTACAAGACATAAAACCCAAATGGAATATATGCTTCTCGACTGGATCCTGGTTTTGAACAAGTCTGCTATAGAAAGGCATTTCTGAGATAACCAAGGAGAAATTTCAATATGAACTAGGTATGCAAAATTATTAATTTCATCATGTATTACCATGATAGTGTGTTGTGTGGTAAACATGCTTTTTAAGAGATGAATACTCAAATATTTGTAGATAAAAATCCATGATGGCTGTAATCACACTTGTAGTACTTACAGCCAGGAAGAAAACTGGTATACATATGATAATAAACAGTTGTTGAACTTCAGTGATGAGTGCATGTTATAGGCTTCTGTTGATTTTCTGCACATTTGATATATTTCATTAAAATTAAATATATATATACACATATGTGTGTGTGTGTGTGTGTATGCATATATATGATATGCTCAATGCCAACTGGCATTTATTGGCCCTGATATGCCTTAAACTTCCTCCAGCTACACAAGCTAAAATTACATACAGGTTGTTAGTTTTCTATGAACAGTTATATAATCATTAAAAAAAGAAAACGTATCGAAATGACTCACTAACCACCATAAAGAAACAAAATGGTTTACGAATAAGATATCATCATTACTACATGAGACTCTACCAATGCTCTGATATTCTTTTTATTATGCGGATAAACATAAAGGAAAATATATACTTCTGAAGACTCTCACACCCTCCGATAGCTAATGAGTGCCATCTTCCATTGTTCGACCCTTGTATAATCCCCTCCCCTTGATACTCACTTCTAGAATATGGCAAAAGTGATAAGATATCACTTTGGAGACTGGATTATAAAAGACTGGGACTTCTGGATTCCCTCCCTCCTCTCCAACTCTTTCCTGTCCTGTCTTGCTGGCTCTGAAAAAGTGAGCTGCCATAATGCAAACAAGCTGCCCATAAGAGATCCCCCCATGGCCTCAGAACAACGGCTTATGGGGGAAACCGAGGCCCCAGTTCAAGAGCCTGCAAAGAAGTGAATACTGCCAACTGCCACAAGAGAGTGCTTAGACACAAACTCTTCCCCACCCGAGCCTTGAGAGGGCTGCAGCCTGTGAGACACTGTGTTAGTTTGAACAGCTGTCATCACAAAGTACCACCAACGAGCTGGCTTATACAACAGAAATTACTTTCTCACATTTCTGGAGGCTAGAAATACGAGATCGAGGTGTGGACGGGTTTGGTTTCTTCTGAGGCCTCCTCTTTGGCTTGCAGATGGCAGACTTCTCTGTGTATCCTCTCATGGTCCTTCCTCTCTGTCCACACACACTTTTGTGTCTAATGTCCTCTTTTTATAAGGACACCAGTTATACTGGATTAGTACCCACTCTAACTGCTTCATTTTAACACAATTACCTACAAAAAGACTTACTTTCAAATACAGTCACATTATGAGGTGCTAAGGGTTAGGGCTTCAACATATGAACATTGGGCAGGGCACAATTCAGCCCATAACAGACTCTAAAGTAAAGGGGCTTAAGTTACTATTGAATTCCTGATTTACATAAAATGTGAGATAATGTTGTTTCAAGCCACTAAATTTGGGGTAACTTGTTATGCAGCAACAGATAATTAATATACCAGGTAAAATCATTATCACCATTCACTATTTGAGCATAGTATAAAACAAGATTATTAAAACTTTTTATATCAACTTAAACACAACAACTTAAATTTTCATTCCATATTTTCCTGGTTTTGAAGTTATATGTTCCTGAAATGGTCAATGTCCTTTTAATGGAAATAATTGCTTAGATACTGTCAATACATGAGCCTAGAACATATTCATCTTTTAAACACCAATTCCAGATTTCAAATATCTAAGAGATTCTAGCTTATCATTACTTTCAGTACTTTTTCTTGCACTTATGTTGTCAAAATGTAATTTTCTGAAACCTGAGATTCATCAGTTTTAAGAGAAGGTGGCCATCTTCTCTGATCTAAATTTACAAAACATTTTCATTTTTTGATTTACAATAACCCATTAGTATGAGCAAAATTATTTTTTATCTGTTATTTATTTCCTTTCATTCAACTTTGTATACAAACCTGTCTTTAGCATTTGTCTACTTCCAAACCATGTCAAGTAAATTAGCATTTTTATTGAAAGATGGGATGAATAACAAATCAGCTTTTTAGACTGACATCTACTCTTATTCCATTTGTTAATTAAAATGAATAACCCATATTAACTAAAGGCAAAAAAAATGCTCTTTTTGATTTTGGCTTTATTTCTAAAATTTTATTACCCCTGCTAATTATAAATCTGTAGTTAGATATGACTTAGAATTTTTTTCTAATAATTCTAAGGTTTTTTATCACATAAGTCTTTATGTCAAGAATTTTAAGTTTGCCACACAATAAAATTTGGACAGTATCCCCAAGTTAGCCTTTTGACATACTATTTTCCAAAAAATATATCTGCACTTATATTTTAGAGGATGAAATCTTAGAGAACTGCTTTTTACACTATCTTTATATGTATTATTTTATTGATCTTACTTTTGGGGTTTGACAAAGCATTCATATCTTTTCCTGTTACTATCATTCTTATTTCAGTAAGCAACTGAACATTAGTCAATGAAAGCCAATTCTTGTTTGCAAACATCTTTTATTCAGTTCTCACTTACACTTCCATATACAGTGAGGTAATTCTGCTCACCTTTTTTCTTTGACTTTTTCACTACATTGGAAGTGATGTTTAGTTGTTTTACTAAAATTTTTCAAAACACTGACTTTCACACTGAACAAACCCTACATACAGTAGCATTGCCCATCTCAACTTTACTTTGTAGTAAATAGTATACATTATTACTATATTCCTAGTAATATATTTCTTTTCTTTGGAGTAACCTTAATTTTCTTGAATACACTTTCCTATTTTTCCTAGATTTCTTCTTTTGGTCTTTATTATACTCTATTACCCCTTACCTCTGGATGTCATTTATAGCATAGGAAGGATACACTACTTTATTCATATAAATCAGCTGTCATTCTGATATTCTCTGTAAGAAATTGTTATTCTGGTTCTAAATTTACCTCTCATGATTTCATAACTGAAATGCTGTCTGACATACATTAGTGCCCACTAAACATTTGTTGCTTTATATAATCATATTTTACGAAGACATATAAAATGCCATGTTAATATTGCTAAAACCCTTATCATGATATATACCACTTTTTAAAAGGTATCTAAAAGAGAAAATTCTAGTGTTTTCAACAACATTCGCTATACTAATTTATAAAGTTGGAAAGTAGACCTACTAGTTCCTTCAGCCCCTGTTCAACAACTGTTACAGTCCAAAGTAATCCATCCCAGGTTGGTGCCCAGGCTATGAGGTGTCTTCCAGATTATAGTTTGAATGAACATGAGAGATCATAATATAGAAAATTTTAATAAGGTCTTTCAAAAAAGTCAAATGGCTGAGTTCCTGATCATATCCCAGCTCTCAAAGATCTCTGGACTACTCAGGGCTGTTAATAGACAGACACTGGGAAATGCCATAATTTGGATATGAAAGGTTAAAGTCTACAGAAAAATAGGATTTGATAACCTTTTAGAATGTGTCTATTTTATAATACTCTATTACACAAGCAAGTCAAAGTATACTCACTGACTTCTATTAAACAAGCAAGTCAAAGTATACATACTCACAAAGTATGTAACTTCTACATACCAGGGCTATAACAGGTAAAGGGGATACAAAGATGATGTCAAGTAATAGCTATACTGTTGAGCTTTTGAAAAAATGCAGGATATGAACAAGGTTAACAATTAACTTCAGGGTTAGAAGACCTTAAAAAATCTCAAAATAAGAACATCTGCACTCAAGGCAAGAATTTTCTGTTTTTCATTTAATGAGAAAATTTTATACTCTTTTCTGGCAAATACAAATATATATACGTATGTATGTATGTATGTATGTATGTATGTATGTATGTATGTATACAGATGTATATATACATATATATCTCCACCCATAATATATTTTATATGTATAATACATATATATTATCCATAATCTATATTATCCACATAATATAGATAATATAAATATACTAACTGTAGGGGAGATCAAACTAGATATAAACACTTCTCTTAAAAAAAAAATCAATTTATAACCATTCATTCAGAAGACCAAGTTCCTCACTTGGGCAAATTCAGGGAAATGATTTGGGGATGACAGTCCTCAGACCGAACTCGTCATCAGAAACCATCAGATCAAATCTCATCAGATTATGCTGTGAACATTTTGGAATCTGGAGCTGGAATGTCCAGGAACTCCCAGACTCTGACTCTGCCGTCGCCATCAGTGGAGCTGACCAATGCCAAGACTGGTTCAGTGTGGATGTGTTTTCCCTCCTCTAATCCATTACTGACCAGCAATGCCTTAGCAATATATATTTACCTAAAATGCTCACATTTTAAGTTACTTTCTTTCATACACAACTGTTACATTGCTCTTTACTTAGAGAAATTTGCATTCCATTTGATGGCTTTCTGTGTCAGTCATAAACTATTTGGAGTCTGGCCTATACACTCAATACATCTCAGAGGCAAGGAAGAGAAAGAGTCACACCTCTGACATAGGATTTGCTCAATGCTTCTAATGAAGGGAGAGGTCAGTCTGGAGATCTACTTGTTAGATCATGTGTCCCCAAGCTTGTTAAGAACTCAGCCACACAGCAGGAGGTGAGTGGCCAGCAAGTGACTGAAGCTTCATCTGTATTTGCAGCCCCTCCCCAGCACTAACATCACCACCCTGGCTCTACTTCAGATCATTAGGCATTAGATTTTCATAGGGACATCGGTCCCTGGTGCAAAAAAGGCTGGGGACCGCTGCTAGACATCATCATTTTAGAGTTAATGGTAACAGTAACAAAAGTCCCACCAACACATGACCCTAGCTTGCTGGTTGCCCTCCGCCTGGTATCTGTCTGCATCAAGCAAAATCCTCTGCATGAGAACTGGGCCACCATCTTCCATGCTGGTCAGTAGGGCTGTCTTCGGTACTCAAAGCACCTCTTTTCCCTGTGCCTTCCCCCAGGTGAGAGGTTTGGCCCTAATGGGTGTCCTCCTAGGTACCTACCTGCACACTGATCTGCTGTAATTACTGATAGTTACAAGTACCAGCTCCACAGGAAAACAGACTAGGTTCAAATGAAAGCGTCCCAGTTAGCGGCTGTGCGATCTTGAATTAAATATGAACTGACTCAAGCCACAGTTCCCTCACCTGTAAAAGGGGGACAGTAGCTGCTTTACAGTTTTGTGGATTCACTGAGACAAATGTCGGCACAGTACTGTAAACATGATAAGCACTCTGCTTTAATCTCCAATTACATGTCATAAATTTGAGTAAGTCTTGCGCGATAGTTCTATCCTATATTTTGAATGACTTCCACGTAATTTTAGCTATATTATACATTCGCCTATTTTTTTTCTGTATATAGACAACCGGTGCATCACTATTTTTGACAGTACAGTATTTAAATTGTCTGAAAATACTTTAACCCTATCATTACCGTCAACTCATAAAATAGTTCTTTATCCTGTGTTCTATTATAACAACGCAAGCACTTCAATTCTGGACAATCTAAATTTCAATCTATATTTTAGCACCTGTACCTTCATTCTAGTTCAAGAACTTCTTTTAGAGTTCCTTCATTATAAAAAATGTTGCTTTTAACACCATTAACCAAATGACAATGAAATAAGCAGTCTTATGTTAGTGACAAACTATAAAATATTTAAAAATCTATTTAAATACATCCACAAAAATGAAAACTACAAAAGATAAAAGAAAGGATCACTAAATTCCACCTGATTTTAGACCTTCCACGAAATCAAAATTTCTCTTTAAAATAAGATACATGGTAAGATCATCTTTTCTGGAACCCAATTAACATTTAAGATATGCTGACAGAAGAGCATCTGTAGAAAATAATTAAAAAACTGAATGAATTGAGAAGTACATTTAAGTATAATAATAACCATTGTCCCCTCAAATGTCCAAAAGTCACAGCCCTGACTGAGAACTGCCACAATCAGACTCCCGTTCCTAGTTGTCTCTATCCCCATGCAATCACCCTTCATGGACTTTCTCCTCCAGAAACTAAGTATACAGACATTTCTAGTATTTTCTGGTTGCTGGGCCATTATCCCTGTCCGCATCTCTATCTAGAATACCGACTCCTGCCATCTTTGGCCACCAAAAATCCTGCTCATCCTTTAAGGCCATGCGCACATGGGAGCACCTGCACCGAGATGGACTGGCTCTCTCTTCCCTACACGCTCACTGATGGCACCACTTTGAAGTCCATCTAACACATGTCCACCTTCTTCTGTTAGAACCTAAGCTCAGTGAGAACGAGAAATAGTCCCTAGTGACTACTTCATCTTCACTTCGCCACATCCCCCCTTGCACGGAACAAAGCGGGACGTGTCCTGACTCTGTCTCGCCTTCCCGCACCACTTCTCAACTCCACTGGAGACGACAGACTGACAGGAGCTAAACAAGGTGCATTTTTATTCCAGAAACAACCTGTTTCATCACAAAATACAGCAAGCATAGAAAATATTGGTCAATGTTGTTCAAGTTAATACTTTGTGTAACGTGAAGAGATCCTTAACATGAGATGATTAAAAAAAAAAATAAGGATGGAGGTCACTGAGACAGGGCTGAGCAGACCTAGGATGAGCTTAAGAAAGTCAAAAAATATATGGGACTGACAAGCTCCTTGATCATTTATCAAAATAAACATCTTTTATTTTAAAAGGTTATTTTGAAGGACGAAAGTAATATTTTTACTGTCAACTTCCTTATTTGTGCTCTAGTATCACTTAAGATTTTAACACATTTCTGGAAATTAACCCAAAAAGCAGTATTCACAGTTATTCTTTACAATCTATAAGATTCTAGATTGGAAAAATCAGACGAGTGATATTTTGTCCCATTATAATCAAAAGAGAACGTTGTCTAATTAAGATCTTTTATTTGTTTTCTTTCTTCACAGTGAGAACATTATACCTTTCATTATCACATAATCATTGAAACTAAATGACTTCATTCTTAAGAAAACTGGATTGTCTGTAATGATTCCCTGTCTTTATGACTTCAATCTGCTGGGTAATGATCCAACCAATTAAAAAGCACATGTGTCTGCAACATAAATGAAACATACGAGTTTCTAACATCCTAAATAGAAGGGGGTCTGAATCAGCTGCCCATTTCATGTTATGCATAGAAACAAATGCCCAGTAGGGTGAATATTTTAAGTGGCTATTATTCTAAACAATCTAAGCATCAGATATATAACTTTATAACACTGCGAATTCTGGGTTTGATTGTACTTATATTGATGTTCTTGTTGTGGTACTGCACTACAGTTTGCAAAATATTACAATTGGAGGAAAGTGAATAAAGGGCATGCAGGATCTTTATTTAGTAATTATTTAGCAATTCTTAGCAATAGCATGTGAATGATTATCTCAATATAAAACTTCAATTAAAAATAATTTTTAAAATAAAATTCCTAATGTCAAAAATGAAAGTGGCATTAAAGCAAGGATTACAGCCAGGCTTGTAATTCCTAGTATGTAAGTATTAAGGAAATTTTCTTTATTTTATAATATAATGCAAGACCAGATAACTCCTGGATGTATTTATTTAGACATGCACTATCCAATATGACAGCCCCTAGCCATAATTAAAACAGAATTTTAAAGTCTGTTGTTCAGCAGCATTAGCCACATTTTAAGTGCTCAGAAGCCACATTTGCTAGTGGTTACTACAGTGAATAGCACAGAATGACCACATGGACCAAGATGAAAATGTATTGGACAGCACTGTTAAACAGTCACAATTAAAAAAAATATATATGACTTAATGAATGATTTAACTAATAAACAAACCTATTAAAAATGTTTCCACACTAAATATGAAGACTTATAATTGCCTAGTTATCTTTCATTATCTTTTAGCCTAATCATTATCTTACTTGTGAAATTTCTCAAATCACTTAACAAAAATATCTGTGTAAGTTGGAAGAAAACCCACATTTTCTAATTTAAAAAGATACCAAAATATGTAGGTATAATAGATATTCATAGCACGCAAATTAACCTTAGAATTCTTAAAAACATACCTATTTATTAAAAAAAGTCACATATCCACCAGAATGGCTAAAATTAAAAAGACATATAAAATGTTGGTGAGGATATAAAGAAAAATAACTCTCATTGTTAACAGAAACATATAATGCTGTAATTATTATAGAAAAATAACTGGAGTTTCTTCTAAGACAACACATACCTGCCCTATGACACAATTCTCTTCCTAGATATTTGCCCAAGAAAATGAAAACATATCCTCAGAAAGACATGCAGTAGCTTTATTTTTAACAGCCTCAAACTGGAAACAGCCTAGGTATGTACCAATAGAAGAGATAAACTGTGGTATATTCAGATAATGACATATTACATAGCAATAAAAAGAACATTTTATAATACCAAAAATAAATCTCAAAAACGTTATGATAAATGGATGAAGACCATACTACATGATTCCATTCATATGAAATTCTAAAACACGTAAAACTAACCTAGGATAAAACAAAACAAAGCAACACAAACCCAGAAGAGTGATTGCTTCTGGAAGAGGATAAGGGAAGAGAGTGGCTTGGGGAGGATGAAAATGTATTGTATTTTACCTCCTATTTTCAGAGTTTATAGGTTTGCTTTTTACCCAAGTTAAGAAACTAGAATAAAAGAACTAGAAATTAACTGTTAACTTAGTTTCTTCTTTACCAGCAGAGACACAGCTAATTTAAATCAATAATAGTGAACTGAGATAGAGATATGACAAAATGATCAAATGATCAAATGACAAAATGATCAAATGTGGACATCCTAGAACAGATGGCAGAGCAAACATCGAGAGCACCTTCTGCAGACCTACTACTCTGGGTCAGTCTCTGGTCATCCGCTGTCAATCAGCATTGAGACGAATCAGAGGTCATCAGGGCACAAAAATTCTATTGCAAATATGCTACGCCTTCATTGACATAAAGCTTTAGATTTTACCTTAATAAATAAACAATCTGTATCTAGTTTTCCATGTAATTACCATTTCTTGCAGTTCCTGAGTGGTCAATGAAATGATAAAATAAAAATGCCCTCATTTGTGAAATAATGAAAAAAGTTCAAAGCATTTTTGGTGTCATTGGAATAATTTAAAATTCTGGTTCACATACAATGAAAAGGGAAGTATAAAGTCATTCTAATTAATTTGGACCCTTACTTAACTTTTCCTAAGATTTATTCTAGACTCAATATCTTTGGGATCAAGAAAGAAAGAAAAAACAAAAACATTTTCTCCTCCATTCTCCTCAATCACACAACACAATCTTCTTCTAAAGCCAGCGAGGAGAGGCAGCGGCGACAGTCAGAGCTGGCTGGCAGAGTCCGAGGGAGCAGAGTCGCTCCCCCGTGCCGCTCCCAGGCCTGCTGCACACACAGCTGCGGCGGGGCGCACAGAACCAGGCTGCGGGACGTGCGGAGTCTGCAAAGCATCCCGTTCTTCTTTTATTATTACTTTTTAAAGTTACGACTTCCAAAACTCCTCTGAAAATCTTCAAAATGAAGACGAGTCTATGATGTGGGGAAGCTTTATTTAGGACAATCTTCATGGCAGTTGTGCACATAAAAGCTCCTTGCGATTGACTGAGCCGAACAGCAGCTGGTGTATGAACACGTTATGACTGAGAGCTAGGAAATGGGGGACTTGTGGCAGTTAACTCAATTTGGGGATGTGGAAGTAATACATGTTTCTACTATTTAAATGGGTGCACATTTTCTCAGGCATATGAATATTTTACAAAAATTCATATATGTAGTCTACAGCCATGCCACCCTGAACAAGCCCAATCCGTCTGATCTCGGAAGCTAAGCAGGGTCGGGCCTGGTTGGTACTTGGATGGGAGACCACCTAGGAAGACCAGGTGCTGTCGGCGTAAAAAATAAAAAATAAGGGATTGTAAACTGGCAAGGACTTTGCAATTTGTGAGGTCAACCGAGGGTTGCCTCACCTTAAAAAAAAAAAAAAATCACAGATGTTATAGGTTCAACGTGTGCCCTGCATATTTCAGCTGCTTTTATTTTACATGTCAAATAAACAATGTTCCCAGAGGATCTCAGAAAAACTTGCAGGAGCTAGGATACTATGGAAAGGATTCTGAAAATAGGCCAATAAAGGACAAAAGTTGATTCTCTTTTAAAATAAAATATCCCATGGCAGCCACCTGGGCCAACAGTGTGCGCCGGACCATCGCCTTGCATTTGTCTGCAAAGTACTCCACAGTCCATGTTTTCACAAACTGATTCTCTTCCTGTTGTATATAATGCACTTTTCTAGGCAATTTTACCTACATTTTCCAAAAAGAAAAAGGTAAGTAAATCAAGTAACTACTCAAGGAAGTAAAAGGTAGAATATGGGCTTAGACGTGCAGGCTTTTTCTGGATTGAAATAGAATACTCTTTGTTCTGTCACACACTGCTTAAGCTACTCTTGGTGGTACGCTGGAACCCAGGGAAGGAGACAACTTCTTCTGTTGATATTTAACATAGATACCTAGGGCACTTTAACTTTTACTTGACAGCCCCATTACTGCGCGAGCCAAATGCTTATTTTCCCTCTGTCTCCCCCTCCTGATAGGGAGGTAGGAAGGTAGGTGGGTGGACAGACGGACGGGCAGATGATAGATAAGTAGAGAGACAGATACACACACACACGCACACACACACACATACACACATTCTCTTGGTGCTGTTTCTCTAGAGAACACTGCCAAATATAGCTTTTTTTTCTTTATGCTGCAACATGCGAAAATACATGTAAACATCCTAAGATCTTACTACATAAACATCAACGTGCATCACCTCAGACTTATTTATACAAATAATTGCTGGAAAAGAACCAAAACATGAATAAAGTCTGTCAACCTCCTACTCACTCTATGAAGACCAGATCTCAGTTACTCCCCTTCTTTGGTTTTCTGTAACTCTTTTATGGATGCACCATCCTCACTTCCTGCTTGTGTTATTTCTGTTTTTAGAGAAAGAAAAGCTAAAGAATAAGTTTATATTTCCAAATCCCTGGGGAAACAAAATTCTCAGCTAAAACTACTGAAAAAGAGAATTCTTTCAAGTCTAGAGTGGATACTAAAACCCAAACATCTTTTTCTGAAGATTTTAATTTTTTTTTTTAAATAACAACTTGACTGTGTTATACTATAGTGGAAGTAAATTTCTCTAGTTCACCCTACCTTTATACTAAAACAACAACAACAACAACAACAACAACAACAACAACATACTTTTATATTCAGAAGATACAGGAAGAATACTAATCAAAGAAGAAAGCTCAGTGACTGTTACATGAAAACTTCTGGAAAATAAGATCCTTGATTTAAGTGAACTCAAGAAAATATAATTTTACTTCAGGATGTGTATTGAGGGTCCACTGACCCGGTGCATTTTGCCATCACCTTCTATGTGACGTCTCCGCACGTGTATTTCACTCATAAATTTAAGTCTCCATCGGAAGCAGGGCCAGCATGGGTTTGGAGCCAGCGGCACTCTTTGCATCCGCCTGTCCTGTTGCTGGAGGCTTCACGGAGGTGGTGGCGGCAGCTCCTTGGAGTTCTTACCGGAAGGACCTCTCTACCTATTTGCTCTGAATCTTTTACCGAGTTAAGGAAATAGTTGCAGTTGCATTTCTTAAGGGAGTATATTTCCACACTGAAAGTCATCTATAAATGTTTCCATGACTGAGGGGAGGGCATTTAATGTGCTTTTTTTTTATAAAAGGTAAATTTTCCTGGATAATTAGAAAGAAAAATTGAAAGAAGAGAGAACAAATCTGATAACTTTTTCAGTTCTAAAAGGATAAAAGTCAGGGAGAGTAAGTAGAATAATTTTCTTAGAGCAATTACCTATAAATTGACTGATTACCCAGAAATAAATGATGGGTTTACACAAAATTCTGTATCCCTTTTTTGAGACTCATCAGATCCCTTGTTTGTGAACTATTATGCATATTTTACAGCTCTATTGACCTTCCTTGAAATCAGGGAGTCTGTTGTATTCATTTTTCAATCCATCCCCTATTTTACCTTCTGCAATTGGCTAGGTGATTTTTTTTCAAATAAATAAATTATTCCTACAATTGAGGATGTCCATCATGAATATTCTTCCAACATATCCTTAAATTTAAAAAACTAAATTAGCTGGACCCAACTTTTTACTGCCTTAGTAAATCAAAATGTTTATTTTTGTAACACAACAATTCTGAAATAGGACAGAATAAAAGCAGTAAAGTTTGAAGCCCCCTTTGGAACATAGTAGAACTCATTTTCAATGTTTCTCATCCTTTAAGTTATAGATTAAGATGATATTAAATGTTTAAGTACCCAAATAAGGAAACACATTAATGAAGGAAGTTTCTATTTTCCAGTAAGCTCTAACAGATGGTTTCTAAACACATACCATAGATTTAAATGTATAATTTCACCCTATAAATATGCTGCAAAACATTAAAAATAGATTATAGCACATATGTCTTATGGGGCAAATGAAAAGATAAAAGGAATTTTGCAGTAGATAAGCTCCTAGTTAAGAGATAATACTTATTTATCACAATGTGTCCCTTTTAATAGAATTAATGGATTAAATGAAACAGCTTTATAAATAACACTTAAGACTATTTCCTTAATTTACAACGTAATATCCTAACATAGAATAAGAGGAAAGGTTTACCCCTTAACATAAATATTTTAGGACAGTTTGCAGTTTTTAAATTTAATTTTTTTTGTCTTTCTACCTCATTAATAAGAAATCAAGTCATAATCAAACACTAGGAGAGTCAGTTATTGTATTATATCAGGTAAGAAATGCAAAAAGATGAAATTAGGCAAAGAGAAATAGCAACTATCTTTGAAGGAATTATCCTATGTAAGATAGCCTGTTGAATTCTTTCTCTCTTGGAGCAGTCATTTTTGATGATTTCAGATCTAATTTATGATTGCAGTTAAAATGTGTTGTCTACTAGAAAATGTTAACAAAATGGCGAGTTAAGGAACCAATCAGGTATTCTGTATAATATTTCTACTCTACTTTATAATTTTCAAAATAATTGCTTAAAGTATTAACTTATAGATAGATTCATACGAGGAGGAAATTAGATTGGTAGGCAACATTTGACAAATGAAGAGACACAGAGAATGTGAGAGACGCGTGTATGGCTCAAAGCAACCACTAAAATATCTTTTCTACCACAATCACTAAGATATTGTCCTTTATGAATGTCCTTATATACAAAGCACGAAGCCAACATGAATGGACCTTTGCTTCAGGAGCTCATATTTACATTTATTTAATACGGATAATGATCTAGGGATGGTGGTAGTACTACTTTGGGGGTTAAGGCCCAACTTATCTGGGAAACAGCTGGAACAAGCTTCTTCCCCAAAGAGGAGAAAAAAATAACAAAAGATGACAACAAATGTGTTCCTAAGGATAATGGGTCCTAATGAAATAAGCGGTTTCTTTAAATAAGTTCAGGTATGGGAGAAAAGCTAGTCAGCATCAGTTAACTTCTACATCATGGGAAAAGGATTGGAAGACACTTTGTAAGAAGAAAAATCTAGGACGGTGCGCAGAGGAAGAAGAGAGGCTGAGGCCAGCACGGCGGAGGACCAGAGGAAAACGTAAGGCAGAGGACCAAGTGCTGTGGAGAAGGGCATTACCTAACAGTAGATTTTTTTTAACCTCCTAGGAGGTTTTTGAGATGCAACACCCTTCATCTTCACTGCAGAACATTTAAGAAAATTTAGATTGTTTGGGTTATTTAGAAGAACTCAAAGACTTGTGAAGTTCCATGACCAGATGAGCTTGAGAGTGGCACCTGCTGATGCACAGAAGCAAGAGACCAGTCCATTTTTTCTGGACTGTGAGAAATAGAAATGTATATAAACAAATTAGCAAAATCCGTATTGAAATCTGCACTTTTCTGCATTATGGAGGAAATTTTTCTAAATAATAATAGACCCCCAAACATCCTGAATGCTGAAAATGTGGTAGCAAAATTTGTTGCATATGTGAATCCCAAATATCCCAATCAATCTGTTTTCTGACTTGGAATCAACCAGCATAGTAAGTAGATATATATGCTTTAAACAAGTACATGATGAGTACCAACTTATCACATACTGGTCATCGGAAAAGCAGAAGGACACCACAATTTATAACTATTACGTGCCCTGACTCATTTGGATATTTAACCAATGCATGTTTACTGAGTGATAAATGAGCAAACAAAAATATAAACATTTTTCATGGATGGGGAGATTTAGAAAAGGAATCACAGAGCTTCTAAGAATACTCTTTGCTACTAAGAACTATAAATGAATGTGATGTAATCATTTAACCACCATTAATAACTACAATTGTTTTACAATGAAAATTATCAGAACAGTTTTGAGCAACTTCATAAAATACATAGATTTAAGCTAGAAATTGATTACTTCATCCTCCTATGTTGTAATCCTCCCCTGCATATATCCTCAACTCCTCCTGCTACCTAGTGCTCGCTTCGTCAACCCTGCTTAAATCCAAGTCTTCACCTACTAACTCCATACCTGCAGCCATGCCCCTGATCATGACCAGATAAAACCCAACCAAGAGGATGGATCTCATTTTAAGATCAACCAATGCAAGTGAACCTTAAGTGCTGCCCACACATCTCCTAGCATCACAGTGCAATTCCTAGTCTATTCATCTTCGCATAGACCTAGAGAACTTCTATTCCTTCCCTTTCTCCTGAGAAAACACAGGCAATCAGAAGAGACCCCCTGGACGTGTCTGCCAGTGTGTCTGCCCACCTACGCCCACATACTCGGCATCCCTTCGTATTTCTAACAGATGACAGAACAAGCTTCTACCTAACACTGACTGTTCCCCTTATGTGTCAGATTCAAACGTTCTGATGCCTGCTCAGGAGCAGTGCTCCACTTCCATCTGCCCCTTTTGGTCCTTTTCGTTCATTCCTCTTAGCATACAGGCATGCTATTACTTTAAGAAAGAAAAAAAACACTTTGACTCCATTTCCCCAGCCAGCTACCACCAATATCTCTGTGCTCCTTCACAGCAAAACTACTGAGAGTGTTCTCCATGCCCCGCGCCTCCAGTTTCTCTCCTCCCATACTCAGGAACCCATTCTCCAAACATGGTAAGCCATAGCAGAACTGGTCTCATCAGGACCATCAATCACCTTTAAGTCTAACGGACGATTCTGAGTTCTCACCTTATCTGACCTATAACCTGCTGCATCAGACATGGCAGACCACTCTCTCCTTGAAATATGCACCCCACTTGCTTTCCATGAACTTTGGATTTTTCTTCTAACACCCGGGCTATATTGCTCAGGCGTCTGCTTAGTCCTCCCACTGTGTTGGACTCACATTTTTCTCTTCTCCATTTTCTTGGTAACCTCATCCATCTCTATTCTTAAGACTCTCAAAACGTGTATCTACAAACCAAATCTCTCCCTAGATTTTTAAATCCAACTGCCCGCTCAACATCTCTACTGAAATGTTTAGCAGGCACCTCAAACTTAACATTTTGGGGACAAAAATACACCTTCCTCGTGAACCTGCAGCAGCCTTCCTTCCCCATTTCAGATCACGGTAACTCCTCCATTCCTGTAGCTGCTGAAGCTCCGCTCTGGAGCCATCTTGTTCTCTCTCACCCACATCAGCAAACCCGATGCACGCTACCATCAAAACAGACCCAGAGCCGGGCCGCTTCTCACCACCCCCATCACCACCATCATGTTCAAGCAGCCATCGAAAGAGTTACTGCAATACTGTCCGCATAAGTTTCCATACTTCTGCCCCTGACCCCTGGAATCATACAGCAACCCGAGTAATCCTGTGACACCTGAAACATGCCATTTGCTTGTTCAAAAGCTTCCAGTATCTCCTTAGGTCCCCTGAATAACAGACTGAGTCCTAGCACTGGCCTACAGGCCCTACATGATAAGGCCCTATTAATCACTGACCCCACTGCCTATTAAACTAATCCCCTCGCTTAGTCTGCACCAGCCACACCGGTCTCCCTGATGATTCTGGAACATGCCAGGCCACTCCTGCTTATGGCTTTGCATCTGCGATTCACTCTGTCCAGAATGCTCTTCCCCAGAGGCTGCACAACTGTTCCCTTTACCTCATTCAGAAAGTTGCTCACGTGTTCTCAGTAAGTCCTCCACCGACCACCCTTTCTAAAGCAGTACGTGTGTGCATGTGCACACACAAATGCGATTTTCTCCTACTTATCACCTTTTACCGTTTTTTTTTGGTCCCTTAGCAGTATACTGGAGACAGCTTCTCTTTGTTCATAAAAGCCAATTCTTAAATTTTCAGGAATTTTCCAAACTGGTTGTTAAATTGCAGCTATTATTAAAAATACTTTCTATAAACTTTATTATATGATAATAAATACTCAAAACTCATCATTTCCTAAGTAATTTACTACATTTGCCTCTATCAGTACGGTGAAAATACTGTATAAACTACCTTTTCCCAAGTTCTTACTCCATAACATCACATCTGTCTCATAATAGGTCGTAGTGGGAGCATTTACAACCCAGAAATCCCCAAACAGTAGAAATCAGGGCCTTTCTTCCCCCACCCGAGAGCCAGTTGTCAAAACTTACCATTATCAGCACAGTGCCTACTGTCTGACTCCTGTGCTCAGCACCTAATACAGCGTCTGGCACAGAGAAGGCACTCGACTGTCGAAGAGCGGAGAGAATGAATTTCCTGAAAGTCACTTACAAAAGTGTAATGAGACAGAAACTGCAAAACTATAATGTATTCTCATTGACAAGTCATATACAGTTTTATATGGTGCTCTGTTAAGTAATGTCACATTAATTCAAATAAATGTCTCATTAAATGATGGTTCAACTTAGCTACAGCTGGCATTTTTCCAAATAAATAATCATACTTTTTAAAATAATATATTCTTTCCTCAAAGTTTTGTTTAATATTGCATTTCAGCAAATTTATAAAAAGGCTTTTTTGGGGGGATTTTTTTTTTTAAAGAAACATTTGATTTTAGTTAAGAACTGTAACACAAATGTTAGAGGAAAAAATTTTAACCGTTGTAATGATTCACCTTTGAACTACTGGAAGCTATAAACGTAGACAATAAATGCAACATTAACCCACGACAAATAAAATTAACCCTTTTCGAAGGCAAGCTATAGTAAATTATTCCCTTAATTACTTGTTTAAATGACCTGGGACTCTCTTTTATTACCAACTGCAAGGAATAAACCATCCTCAAATAAGATAAAACACCATGGATAATTCAGCAGAGAAATGAAATGTTTCGGTCTTTAGAACGTTCTTGGGCCGCAGCCCAATGGCACTTATCTTGCGAGTGATTCGCAGATTTACCACGACTAAGAAAAAAAAACTGTGAAACATGATCACTTTTAATGTACTTAGTCCTGAAAAACTTCAAATTTGTAATATGCCCATTTCACTCAGTGCAAGCTTTGATATGTAAAAATATTTTTAAACCATCCAATGTGTTATATTTGTGAGAAAACTTGATGGACAACAATAATATACGTTGGTATAGTTGCTATTACACCTTGCATTGATGGAAACATCTTTCAATTCACATTTTGTAAACTAAAAAGAACTGATAAAACATTCTTACTGTAACTTTAGCAAAATGCAAAAATCTTTTTAAATCAGAGGACAAACCTTGCAAGGTAGATATTGCTGGCCCTAGTTTAAAAATGGAAGAAAACAACTTCGGCGGCTTACCGAAGACGGCACAGTAAGGTGGGAAACCCGGTCCCTGGTTTTGGCTCCGAAATCTCTGCTGTTTCCATTAAACTACACTGAGTTTTCAAATATACTTCATATACCAGTTTTGAAGCTTTGTTTGCTTTGACCTTCCGTGTGGCCAGCTGGTTTCCCTTTCCTATATGTATCCTGTCTCGCAAGGATGGCAAACCTTGCACCCCCAGGCGAAGCAATTTTCTTGCAAAGCTCCACAGTAAAAACCAAGATCCCCAATCCTACGGCAAGCCTTTCTTGCTGGCACACACTTGCAGGTTTTACGGAAATGGCTAATATAACCTGTGTCTTACATCCTTTCTAGGAGGAAAGCAGGTGACAGAAGGGTCTCATTGACAAAGGCTAAATATATCCCGACTTCTACCTGAAAGAGGTGTATTTTATTGTAAGAGCAAATGCATGACGTTGCAGTTCCAAACTTGACTAAGCAATCACAGACTCTAACGAAAACAATTAAAACTGGATTCAGTTAAAAGACACAATGAAAGGACTACATGGGGGAAGTGATCCTCAAAAGCAGTATGACCATGTAGTTTAAAGACGAAAGGAAAAAGAGCAAGTGTGAACTAAGAGAGATGAAGCGGTCACCTTTCCACACTTCACCAGAAATCAACACAGTGTCAGATGCAAATACACTATTTTTAGCACAGCATTAAACATGGTCATTTTTTAGTTCTGTGAAAAATATTATCATTCTTTCAGACAAATAACCATGCTTAAAACATAAGAGTTTTTTTTTTCATTTAAAAGCTTTTTTGAGTTTCAGTTACAGAAAAGGTATTGTGAGTTTACTATGCATAGTTATTTTTGCAGATATTTCCCCATTAATGGTCTGATTGATATAAAATTATACTTTACATTTATATTTACAGTTTACACAGTAATGAAAATGGAGCACCTAAAGACCTGCACTCAATGCGGTATTTTAATAAAATACTATAAAACTATCTTCATGGCTGGATTTTAAATATAATGTCGATGTTATTAAAAATCATTTGCAAATGGTTTTGTACTTTCCTAGAAAGGATAATAATTTTGGAAGTATCTAATACCTACATTGGTTCCGGGGGGGGGGGGGGCGGGAACTACGTGTCAGTCTAATAATCTGGAAGGTTTTAAAAGAAAAATTTAAATCTAAAGCCTTTCATTACATCTCATTTGTAAAAACAATTGCAAATTCTATACCTATTTCTGATACCAAAATATATTACCATAATATTCTCATAACTAAGAAAATATATATCCAATTACACAGAACCTTTAACATGGTAAACGATTTGAGCATTTTATTAAAAATCATGTAAAATCCCTATTATGTAAAATTCTAAGACTGAAAACGGGTGTTCTGAAAACATATATGACAATCACGTGTTTTTAATTTTAAAAACTCTTGATTATCTATAATTCAGGCAGATAGCAGTTTTAAATAACCAATGTTTTGACAGTATCAAAGTTGCTATGAGAACTTATTTTTAAAAAGCAGCTTTGGAGTATGTCACAGGACCAGAATAGTTAGGGCCAGTATTTGATGTCCTCCTACTTCATGGCTCACTCACTATTTAGTCACTTTGCTCTGCCAATCAGTCCCCAAGTCCAATAGGGTCTTCCCAGGTCTGTCTCCAGCCTTTTGGTATTCAGACACACATTCCTTAGCTAACCACAGCTACTTTTGGTGGTCTGAAGCTGTTGCTGTGCCCAGGCCCACCTGTCATACAAAATGGCCTGCACTGTCACTTCTGAGCTACCATGTCCATATTCCAGCTACCAACACTGAAATAAAAGCTGGGAAAGTTATATAAATAAACTCTTCTGGAAAACTATGAATCCCTTACCCTCTACCTAACCAATAAGCAATGATGCTTTAGAATGATGCATTCAGCTTGTATAAGCCTACAACACCTTCTGAGTATTCTTTTCTTGGTATAGTTTATAAGGAAGTTTTGCTTTCATTAAACTCTAAAATTAATGCTGGTAGTAATGTAAGTGGTACTACATTTATAAAAGTTTTATGACACATACTTTCAAAAACTATTACTCTTCAACCTTACGATCCCCCACCCTTTTTTAAAATTCATCTTGAAGTGTCAGAATTAAGATGGAGATTTAATATACACATTAAAATATACACACACACATATATAGTTATTCTGTATAATAATTTAAAGTATATTTATATACTTATAGTGAGCATTATTTTTATTCCCTCTTTAATGAAGAAAATTAGATTATTTAGTTTCTGGGAATCCATGACCCATGTAAATGTAGCTTTAATTTGCTGTACACGGATTTCTTATGGCACTGACTTAATACAAGTGCCAATTCTTATGAAACATGAGGCAAAAATACTAACCTATACATTTTTACAAAAAGGATGGGGTGGAGAAATTCATATAATTTAACATACAGTATCAGAATGTTGAGAAATAAAAATCGATAGGTCTGTATGAAACTCTTTTCAATTTGTTTCATGAAGTAAATTTATAACTTGCCAGAAGTATGCTTAGTTACACGTACACAGGTTTTTGATTTATAGATGTGACTCCAATTGATATTATATATTTATATTTCACATTATGTTAGAAAAACATGCATTTTTGGTTCTAACATTCTACTTCCAACATTCCAATTAAACGTTCTTTATTAGTATTTTTAAAAGAAAAACCATATGTTTATTAATGCTTAGGGATTTACTGATCTAAGACATTAGACATTCAATCTGCCTATTAGAAAGATTCTTATAAAAGATAGTTGATTTGAGTGGGAAAAAAATACTTTAACATGTTCATCATAAAAATTAAGACAATATTATCTTATCAGTTTCTTCATAACTGCAGTAGGCTAAGTAAATATACCTAAACCATGTTGACTTGAATCTATTTGAGCAACTCATAAAAAGGTAAGAAGCTACATTAAAAAAAAATACAACTGGCATGGTTATAATGACGACACGGGAGGGGATATGGGGATTTGAGGATAAAAAGAAACAATCATGCCAAAAAGTGATCTCAAAGAAAAGGTATTCGGCTTGAATTTCCTTTGAAAGGAACATCATAAATCATTTAGGCATCATTTAAATATGTGTACAAATGAAGGAGAAGTGTTATGACAAAAATTGAAAATCTGACTGATCTACAGGAAAAGCAAAAAATTTGGTTAAATTATGACTAATTTTTACAAGTCTTCAATCCCAAAATTTTTCTAAATATAATATGATTTTAAATGTCTGCATTTGTTTCCATTTCACAAATTACTCGTTTTTAACCTCTGCATAGCTCTTACAAGAATAGATCCAAATCTCAGTGCAAAGTGACAATTAATCTGTAGACCAACATTGACCACCATTCATCCATTATCTTACATGCTTCATTATCAACCAGAAAAAATAGCATAACTCTGAGAATATTATCTTTAATTGGATAAAGAGTCATCCTACCTGCTTAAATACTGCATTTTTTTTTTTTTTGTCACAAACCAGCAAATTAAAGCCATAGCAAAATACCTGCAACAAATGGCAAATGTCACTTCAAAAATTACATGGGCATGAGAGTGAAAACCAGTATCATATTGCAGGGACATGTACAGATTGGTTAATCATTTGTAACAGCACCGATTTACCAAGATAATTCTCTAATACGAGCACCACAAGGTCTGCTGCTGTGACTAAGCAAGGGGTGTGTGTGCATTTATGGTAAGGGGATCCAATAACGAACATAATATTGCATCACGTAACAATCTCTCCATTCTACTACCAAATAGCTTTGTAATCTTGAATAAGACACCTTGGGTCTTGGTATCCTTATCTGTAAAATGATAACTTTCCTACATTGCATGTTATGATTAATGAAATTGCAGGAGGTGGGAGGAACATAAGTACACTGAGGAACGTTACAAAGCAGCCTCTGTGTATATGTATGTTTTAACTTCTCTTCTTATCTCTAGCACACTGTTCCTCCAGTTTGCCTCCTTTCTAACAGCAGAGATGTCACAACAAATAGGTATGCAACAGATCAATGAGAAAGAGATGACTGGACTTATATGGCTCACAGGATATCATGATGTGTAAGGTGCAAAGGCTCTGCTTGAAACCTGGGTATTCTCACATGATAGCAGTAGTGGATGTTTCACACATGAAATTGTCATCTATAAAGTGTGCTACAGCATAAACAGGGTAAGATAAAAACAGATCTATACAATAGATAATTTATTCACCAGGGAGAGAGAAAGAACGTTTACCGTTGCTGTTAAGCAAGCAAGCTTGTAGCAAAGGTAAAGAAAGTTTCCCCCAATGACTGTGTTAACAAAATCAAATACTTCCCCCTGCCTATTAAATAATAAGAGTAATAATCAATATATGAAAGATTATTCTTTCATATATTCAAAGGTGAACCCGGTAGTAGATGTTATCTAAAAACTTGTTTCATTTTGTCTGTGAAGTAGGAGATACACATACATACATGTACTAGTTTGTCTATATTATCAAAATTCTAAGTCTGAGTTTTATTTTGTTCAGTGAATCACACCATCGTTAACAAGTTTGTAGGCAAAAAATTTGATCCTCAAAAATAAACTTAATTTTTAACATATTCAGTTTAGATGTGAACTCTAACCAACAAAATCATTGGGCCCAGGTTATCAAAAGAAGTACAGATGTTTCATTTTTAAAATGTATTTTTTTCAATGTTTCTGTTTAAGCTTCATGTAAAGCTTCAAGATTGCCAACGTTAGTATTCCAAGATGAGAGCATTCTCTAAAGAAGAGAAATTACACACACCGAGAGGTGGTCAATGCAAGGATTTTATCATTTTTATCATTTCGGTATGCAAGCTGTCAGTCTTCGAAAGACTTGAGCTTTTCAGGTTTTCTTTTTTTTAAAATTAAGTTTGAAGGATTTTTATACCAACTATTTTATGTAACATACAGATTTAAACAATAGTTATATCAAGTAGCCTATGGTAAAATATTGAATTTCCTAATATCCAATTCTAAGTCATGATCAATGGTAAAATACAACATTGATTGAACTGGAAGGAAACATAATTTCTTTGAAACGATTCAAGGAAACCTGTCAATTTCTGAAAGTTCAAAAGTGGATGGGAGAAAAAGTGCATTTTAAAATTAAGGATATGTCGATAACTTAGCTTAGGATATATGAATCTTCAGATTCAATGTTCTGTAGCCCTAAACTAAAAAACAAAACAAAACAAAACAAAAAAAAACACACTTATCATGGACATTCTGATATATTCTTCAAACTCAATACAGTGGCCCGGAAGATTATCTACTACGGGATCCTGGGTATTGTGATTATGGCAAAAATGTGTCTACAAACTGGAGCACATCCAAACACACTGTAATAATGGTTTCCAGAATGCCCGTTCTTCACCACAGTCAGTAATCAGCTGATAACTTCAGTGCACTGGAGCTCCCCAAGTCCCTTCTGTGACACTCTCCTGATGATTTTATAAAAATGGGAAGAGCGATGGGACAGGAGTAGATGTGCTGGGGCAAGGGGCAGGGTAAGCGTGCTCTGTCACAGAAGTCAAATAAAACTTGTTCTTGCTAGTGTTTGGCATAGAAATATTACCCAACTGGGATGAAACTGGTCTCATCGCTCATCACAGGTCTAACCTGCTGGACTTCCCTTTATTCTCTCCATTACCTTTCTGCTTGGCCTCTCGCATACACTCTCCCTGCAGCAGAGCTGCACAGCGCAGCCACATGTAAAAGCCTACGTGTTTCCCCGTCACTAGCCCTTAAAGCCTCTCCCTTCTTGTGGGGGGGGGGGGCTTTGGTCTTTGCGATAGTCCTTTCTCACCTTAATACCATGCCCCAGTTTGTCCTTTCCCAAAGGCAGCAGTGGGGCCCTACAGCAGTGGGTGTTTACTTCAATGCTGGCTTCCAGCCAGGGCTCTGCCACTTGCAGCCAGGGCTGCATTTGCTAGAGAAATGATGGGCAGCTGTGGGAGGAATGAATTGTTCTACTTCCGTTTTTACCTGTATGTAGTAACACAAGCCTGCACACAGAGCAGTGACATTTAGGAGCTGCAGAGAGGAAGATTCTATTTCTCCTTGCAGAAGGAGGGAAGAAATGAAAGGAAGATGAAAAAACACGGGAGGAAGGCATGCTTAAGGAAAGAGAAGCATTCCTATGGCACAAAACAGACCTGTTCCCCACCTACCACTCTAGGAATGCGCCTTCTTGCAAGGTAGACACATAATACATAATACGTTTCAAAGGAAGGAAAGATGCAAAGCCAAAGCCCTATCTCTGAAGTTGATCCTAGCATCTTTTGTCTTCCTCCATCAAAGAAACAGAAATGACAACCAACTTCGAACAGTGTAAAAGGAGTGAGAGTAGCCCCACTCCCCGAAACTCCCCAGCATGTAACAGCAACCAAGCTCTTTGCCCTCAATTTTCAGAAGTTATCCACCCAGCTAATCCGATTCTTAAATGAAAATCAGTCTGAACAGTAAGGAGGGCACCACTGATTCAGAACTATATTCAATTCTCAGCTCGCAAAGAGAAGACAATTAAAACAGGTTAACTACCATCAACGAAGCAGGTACTGTGCTGGCTCAAGGAATTAATCCAAGGCCTCATGATCAATAAATGGTGAAATACAAATTCCAACCCTGCGTTTTCTGATGCCAGGTGAATTCTCAGTTATTTCAAAATCTAACTTTAGTACATAATCTCAACCAGTCTCCAATTGCACCTCTGCCAGATTTTTTGATGATACAATAAAACTTTTATGCTCTCTTCCCTTTCATTCACAAGACCTATAGAAATTTTAAACCCCTAAATTTATATAAGACTAGATGATAAGATGATGGGATGAAGTTTTATCAGAAGTCAAAATTGAAAACACCATCAGGGCTTGGTGACTGGTCACATCAAAGAAAACTGGGCCTGGGTGTGTGGGGCGCAAGGTGAAAGGGGGGCGTCAGCCCTACACCCCCATGCAACACCCAGTACTAAGGACAATCAGGGCTTCTTTACACTGCTTACAGATTCCACACTTTTTGGTTCTTTCTTCTAAAACTTCATGTTCCTTTCTTTCACAATATCGATTTGATATCCCCAAAGGTTTCTCGGTTCAATGGTAATCTCTTCAGGAACATCAAAAGCAGGTAGTAAGACAACTTCTATTCGCCGAACACCCACCGCGTACCAAGTAGCACACTAGTAGCACACCAGGAAGTAGATTTACATCGAAATGCCTTGAGCAACTCCTGGAAAAAACTATAAAAACTTCTACAACCTACTGGTAAGAAAACAGGTTGAGAGAGTTTGTCGCTTGTCCAAAATATTGAAGACTGGATTTGGATTCTTACCAATTCTAAAGTTAACAATTTGTTCAATTAACAAAAAGAATATTAAAATTAAGTTAAATTTAAAGAATAAAATTCAATTTAAAATACTGAGTGATTCGTAAATGAATTTTAATCTGTTAACTAGAAAAAGTTTTATTTAACTCATTAGTCTAACTTGATACCTAAGTCACATATTGGTGCTTAATGGGTTGTCACTCTGTGATCACTTGCTACCTTTACATGCTTGGCCATTGATCATCTCTTTTCTATTTCTGACTAGCCAGGGAGACTATATTCCAACAGTGTAAACATTTCTGTAATACTCATTTGAGGGCAAGTTTTAAAAATGGGTGATTGAGTTGAAAATTCAACTGTGAGTTTCTAAGGTTAACCTATCATTAACTAAAAAATATTATGGTGTTAATTTAACTAGAAAATATTAATATGCCAGTTATATCTACAGGTGCCTTCCTCTTTATAAAACCTGGCAAATATTAGCTAATTAACCTAGTGAAAACCCTACACTGTACATAAGGTTGAATTCATTCCTAACAGGCATTTGTAAACTAGGTAAGTTGTGGCTTCAAAATTTATGCAGTCTTCAGCTCACGAACATGGTGAAATACAGCCTTAGATTCACAACTGGAGAAATAAGCTCTAGTCCATCAGTTTATAACCCAGTGCTTTAAACAGCTGCTCCTGGGCTGTTCCCTTGCCTCCAATCTCACAGCATCCAAGAAAATAGCTCCTTCAGTGTCACAAGCAGAGGTAACCCTTCTTAGACACCAAACTATAACTTTTATTGCAAATAACCTTTTTCTGTCTTGTTAATAATATTTTTATCTGATTTTGGTAACTAAAGATTAAAGAATGAGCCACATGATTAAAAAAAAAAAAACACCAAGCTTTAGTCATATATGCACATTCATATGAAATATCCAGACATTCCTATTCTCCTATTTCACTTCGTATTCCAAAGTTCACTCACATTAGATAAATGAGATATATGTTCTCCAAAACTGGTCAAAAGACGTAGATTTCATCCTAATCTTGAGCATCATAAAGTTTCTCCGAAGATGCAAAAAAGAAAAAAAAAAAAGGCCATTCTGTTAGTAGCAGAAGTTATACCTAGAAGTCTTTGGAATTTTCCTCTTACAAGAAAAAGAATAGGTTGAAAGAAAAGCTAAAATAATTGTGAAAAAAGATTGCTTCTACCATGGAAGGAATCCAATCGGTCAAATAAGGGTTAGGAAAGTGCCCTAGTGAACTACACACACTAAGAAGGGGAGCAGCACAGAGGTGACAGCATCTTTGAAGCAGAAATACTATATTTAAGGACCAAGATAACTCTCCTGAGCCAAAAAAATAAATTAACACATAAAAACTTACATATAAAAGTATTTCAAAAATGAACATTATGTAAAATGACACTATCTATAAGGTCTCTAAGCAATACTCTAAACTTAAGTTTTCCTCACACGTATGGAAAACTTATATGAATCCTATGAAAAATTGTGTGTGTATTTTTTTTAAATATATATACAGATATATACACTTTGATTAAAAAAAAAAAAAGATAATAGCTTCCTAGTGAAAGAGGAGCAGTGATGCTGCAAAAAGAGAATAATATCCATGTATCCTGATACTCCACATCCAGGTGTGAGAAAAAATGAAACATGACCTTTTTCATAGGTCACCCGACCTTGTGCAAATAAAACACCATCTTTTACTACTAAGCGATAATGGCAACAGTCACCTCTGACCGTGGGACTCATCCATGTTCTTCATAGCTCCCTTTCATGAGGCTGGAGGGCTGAGTTAAGAATATCTGCTTTATGCATTAGTTGTTAAAGGAAAACCTGAAAGTTTGATGGTCTGTAAGAGTATCAGGAGAAAATTTAGGAGAATTCTACGAACTTTGGGTTAGAAAGAACTTTCCAAGTGTGTCACCATAACCAGAATTCATAAAGGTTGATAGCTATCATTACTTAAAAAAAAAAAAAAAACACTTTAAAAATATTGACAATTTACACACTTGACACTGGTATAAATACAGCATATTGCGCTGATTAATTTCCAAGCTCTTTCAAATCAGATTAAACAAGAAATCCAAAAGTTAAAAAAAAAAAAATCTACAAAAAAAATGTGGTGATGGTTGCACAGACCTGTGAACATACTAAAACCCATTGAATGGTACACTTTAAATTGGTAAATTGTATAGTATGTGGATTATATTTCAATAAAGCTCTGCAGAAAGAAAGGAGGAAGACAGATGTTCCATATATCTGTGCAAGTGGATAATCATGGAAAGAAAAATACTGCCAATAAAAATGACCACTTTTTGCCCAAGATTGCAATATTTATAATGCCTATTGCCACTGGCAAATTGAATCAATCTCTCAGGAAGCCATTTAAAAAATGCTTTAATATTTTAGCCATTATAATCTTTGAGGCAGAACTCTAACAAGATGTATTTTATTTCTTAATACTTTGGTAATTTCTATCAAAAAATACATACCCTCCAATTTATCAAGTCTGGAAGAATATACACAAACATCTGTTAGAAGCAGTTATCTCCAAGAGGTGTGTCTGCTTTCTTGATTTGTGTCAAAATGTCCTGTATTAAAATGGCTATCAGACTGTCCTCGGGATGTCAATTTCCGTAAAATATCTTAAATCAAAACATCACATTTCTACGGAAACTCTGTGGTAATGCTGCCATCTGACCTTAAAGCTTTGCTTCTCACCCTGGATCCTGGTGCCCCGAAAGGCGCACAATACAGTGGAATGTTAGGGACGGCCTGGGAACATAACGGGACATTTTCATGGACTATCAGTTTTTGAAGAAAGCTTTAATTCTTTTCCAAAGGATTTTTTTATGTGGGTTTTTTTTGTTTTGTTTTGTTTTGTTTTGGATTTTTTTGGACATAAGTTATATAAGTAAAATATGTAGAAACTTACCTTTCCATATGTACTAATTTTGTACATCTTTCATTTAAAAAAAATCCCTCAAGGTTTAAAAAAAAAACATTATGTACTATGAACAACCAGAAAAGTTGGCATTTTTGTATCATTTTTGTATCACTAATACCTAGTCTTCCATACTAGTAAAATGAGTCTGATTTTAAACTGGGAACACTGTTGCCCACTCAAAGGACTACATTTCCGAGTCTCCTCTGCAGCTAGATATGACCATGTGACTAAGTTGTAGCCAGTTAGACATGAGCTGAACTATCTCATAAAAATCAGAAAGTCTTCTTAAAATCTCTCCAGTTATAGGAGAATGAAGAGTTGAGAGGATCATGAGTCTATGACAACTATAAAAAGCAACCATGACAGCCCCAGACATCTACCTCCTAGGTTCTTTTACATGAGTCAGAAATTTTATTTAAACCACTACTTTTGTGTGTATAACTAAACGTAAACCTAGCGGATGTAAAACCAGGCAGCTATTAGTGTGAACGCTGTTTCAAAGTGAACAGGTTTGTTTTCACTGCGAGAACAGACTATGCTCACCACTTGGCCCATTGGACCAGTTCTAGTCCAAAGGAATCAAAAAGCTAGAGTTAGTGATAGTCATAAGCTTCAGCACTGGTCCTAAGATGCTCACCCAACTCACTTGCTTGAAAAACTGAGTAAAAACCAATGTTTTGCCTCTATTTTTGATTTTGTACTTTAAAGATCACAATTATTTTAAATTTATTTTCAACTGAGAATATGGCTTATTAATTAGAAAACAGAAATTATGAAGTTGAAATAAGTGAGAATACACAAAACAACAGTGGATTTGCAACAACCAGGAATTACGAAATGTCACAACTGCCCTGAACACAAACGTCATACAAGACTTCAGGAAAATTAAAAAGAATACTAAAAACTTTTATGGCTTTGTACTTTTGAGAAAGTACAAAGCACATAAAAATTGCTTAAATCACCCTTCAAGGACAGTAACCCAATGGACATAGATGGGGCATAATAGCACGTGACAAAGTTTGACACTGATGGGACCATAATTTGTTCTAAATGGCAAAGCAAGCGACCAATCTAAAAACGGGGCAGGGAGTGTCCTCGGTTATCAAGCAGATGACTGTAAGTGCATTCCGAGATTCGTGTACTAGTTGGTTGGGCTGCCATAAAAAGTACTGGGTGGCTTAATCGACAGAAATTTACTGTTTTACAATCTGGAGGATAGAACTCTGGGGCCAAGGCGGCATTAGCGCTGGCTCCTCCCGAGCACGTGAAAGAGAATCTGGCCCAGGCCTCCGCCCTAGCTTCTGGAGTTTACTGGCAATCTTTGCCTTTCCTTGGCTTTTGCTGCATCACTCTGATCTCTTCCACACGGTGTTCTCTGTGAATGTGTGCGTGCGTGCGTGCGTGCTGTGTGTGTGTGTGTGTGTGTGTTCCCCATTTCCCCATTTTATAAGGACATTAGTCACATGAATTAGGAACCCACATCACTCCAGTATAAATTCCTCTTAACTAATTACATCTGCAATGACTATTTCCAAATACGGTCACACTCTGAGATACTGGGGTGGGGGATGGTTAAGACTTCAACATGTAAGTTTTGAGGGAACATAATTCAACCCGTAACAACTGGTAAGAGACTAAGGTTAACCTGATTCTTTCCCTATTACAGTTGGATGAAAGCAAGTGGATGTCAACAGGTATACCATTTAGCCTCGATTTTTATTTATATTTATTTATGTCTATGAAACACGTTAATTTACAAAGCATTTGATCACAAAATAACTAAAATAAGTAATAATGACCAGTGTTTCACAGAATAAGAGCTCGTAGTGGTAACGACTAGAGAAAATGTGTGGCGCATCGCACAGATGGGGCAGCAGCCACGGAACCCCCACTGATGCAGCCACTCCTCTCAAGTGTCTCGATGTATTCAGTGATTTGGGCTCAATTGGAAAATTTTATTAAATGTAAGCATCAGAATTACTCAAATACTCATTTCAGAAAAATCTATACCCCAGTTCTATACCCCGGAATGTTCTACTCAGTTTCAAGTTCAATGGTGAAAAGTAATTTCGCTATTCAGTGTCTAGAAAGTCTTAAACTTCATAACCAGTAATGCTACTTCTGAGAATTTACCCTAAAGAAATCGTAGGGGAAAAGTTTGTGCACGAAAAACATTCACTGCAGTTTTAACACTGAAAACATAAATGAACAATTATCTGAGAAAGGAATGCATTACCTATCACACAACTGTGACTAACACACAAGATTATTGATTTTTGCTTGGTGTCTCTTCCCCTACTTGCTTCCCCAGTGGCCACCCATTACATGCCCTGCCGCTGCCTTACATGCTGGTGTCTTAGCAAGACCGTGGCAGATGTTGCTCACAGGCTATCTGACTTCCTCACATTTTCTGGAAGCCTGTGCTCCTACAAGGGATTGGACCAAGTGTTCTTGGGGGCAGGGATGGAAGAGAGACGTGTGCCTCTGAGAGCTGAGATGACGACGGCAGCATTGGCGAGATCGGTCCATGCCAAGAAGAGCGCAGGCCTATGCGAGAGGGTGGCCTAAGAGAAATGGCTGCTTGGTGGGTCCATGCAGGCAGGAGCCCAGATCCAGAGGTTGCAGACCTGACAGGTTTCCTGTGCCCAACAGGGCAGAGACAGAGACCCATCTAACGCTGAAGGATCATGGTGGCTTGGATAATGGGCATGTTTCTGGCGAGGCCACAAAGGTTCATAGCTGGGGGACCTCCCCTGTGCTATGTAAGACCTCCCACACACACAACATAGGATCTTGCCAAGCCCTGAGAAGAGAGGGCTACAGTTGAGAAAGGGACTGTCCCTCTCCATAACTTGTCAGAGCAGGCTCTTAGAAGAAAGCAGCCACAAACCCTAGTTTGTAGTTTAAGAATCATATGTATTACTTAATCATTAAAATAGTATGAAAACATTATAATTATGTTAGGAAGTATTTGTAATGTGTTATGGAAAAAAGAGAACACAAAAATATATGAAAGTCTGATACACACATATATGCATATAGTTATTTTTATATATAAATATATTTATATTTTAACATTTATACACACACACACATATATAAATATAAAATAATTTTAAAACGCATAGGGAAAAAAAGCCTGTGGCAAAATACAATTGCCACTGTTTCCTCTTTTTCATGGCATGGGAGGAGGTGACAATGTTCTTTTTTTCCCCCTATAATATTGTTATACTACTTTTAAATTGAAAACAATTCAAAATAAATGTGACTAGAATATTCTTTCCTTTCAAACCTAAATTAAGTCAATTTTTGTTTCATGTAGGCTTCTGCAGATTATTTTTACAACTGTTGGCTTCCATGTCATCTTTTGTCAATACAGAAGTTACAGTTCAGTGCCTGGTTCACTGATTTTGAGCAGGTATAGTGCAAAGTAAAACATTAGGAAGAAAAGATCATATTAAGGTTTTATTTCAACTTTCAAATATAGTTAAGATTTAGGATTTGCTACTGATAAGCGTAAACATAATTTATCTGTTTCAATAAATGATTTAATTTAGTTTGAAAAGATTTAATTTCAGTATTGGGTAAATACTTAGGTTTGACTAACTTTTAACAACTGAAAGGAAAACCAATATGTTAAAAATGCTCCTTTGGATAAACGGGAATGTATAGTTCATTTCCAAAATTAAGCTAACATTTCAGGGAATGAAAATCACTACTTTCATTAAAACACTTTTAATTCAATGATTTTGTATACAAAGTAGAGATTCATTTTGCGTTTTGTTTGTTTGTTTTACTTTTTGAGGAAGGAGAGCTTAGGTTAGAGTGCTTCTCTTTTTAATTTTGGGAAACAGCAGAGTGGTTAAATGCTTATCAAAACAGAAAATCTAGATTTGTATCTTGAATTTAGCACCAGCTTTGTGACCAGTTACACATTTTCTAAACTTTGCATACCTCATTTTTTTCCCCAGCTGCAGCTTTGGGATAATGTAAGAACTGGCCTCACTGAGATACTGTAAGGACTAATTACTAGACGTGAAGTACAAAAGCACAAGTGAGCACTGATATATGATTCTACTGCTCCTGTTCCTATCAGGAACAAACTTGCTCTCCCCCCAAAAACAAAACAAAACAAAACAAAACAAAAAAAAAAAAACACAACAAAAACAACAAAAACTTCATTATGGGAAACAGCAGAACTATAACATAATTCACAAAACTACTTTCCCTTTAGAAATCCCAGGTATTTCTTATGGTAAAAACAAGAAAATACACTCAGTTATAAATTTGTCCTCTTTATTGGAATATTTAATATCCAATTAGTTAAGAAAGAAATGTTAAATGACAAATTAAGCAGATCCAGTGTTCCAAAAGTTAAGGCATCTGGTATACTGGAAGTATTAAGTTCAGACAATGCATTTATAGACTAATAAAAACAGGATATCTAAAAGCTAAAGGCAATGTGATTTTTAAAATAGTTATTTTTTAAGATGCAAAATTACCATGTTTTTATTTTTAAAGAGTGGAGGCAAAGGAATCGTATCTGTATACATTTCACTTTGCTCATGGTATAAAAGCTTCCTCATGATTTATCTACAACTGGTTTACTCATGTGAAACCCAGGGGTCAAGACTCAAGTGGTTTAAAGGAGTTAGGCAGATAAAAGAGGAAACTGCCAGGGTGAGACAGGGTAAGCCTGATACTAAAAGGTAGCCAACCTTTGGTCTTAGAAGGAGGGAACAACAGGGAACAGCGGCAAAGTGCAATGACCTTGGGACATGTTTCCCATCAAAAGGAGGCAACTGCTCTGGACAAGGCAGAATTCAAATCTGGTAATGTCAGACAGGCTGGTCCCTCTGCCCCTTCCATAAAGAACCAGAAATGACTCAATTTTAAGAGTTAGGGACTAATTTAATTAAAAATGAAAAAATGTATGGGCCAAACAAAACATAATGCAGGGCCAAATTTGGCACAGGTGCCAGTTTCTGACCTATGATGTAAGTGTTCCCAATCAACTAAAACATTTTCAGTAACATCCATTTTGGAGTGTTTAAATTGGAAAAAAATTTAATTAAAAACTTGCATTATATATACACACGCCTTTTAATACATCCACCTACTTTTTAAGTCAAGAAAATGTACCTGAAAACTAGAATAATAATTTACATATCTGTAACAGATTCTCCTAAATGTTGCCTATTCACAATATAGTCGAAAGACAACCAAGAAACAATTGGCTTCTGAGCATACAACACCGTCACAAATTCACATACTGTATTGACAACCTCTGGTGACTCCTAAATTTTCTTACTCTGATTTTGCATATTTTGCAATCAGCCCATAGGAAGAGTGGGGTTGCTCAAGACAGTCCAACTGGTAACAATGATTTTCACAGTACAAAAGGAGATGACAGACTCAGAGGGACAGCTACAAGTAGTCAAACAACAGAGCCTGAGACCTTTGGGGGAGGGTCATGTTGCCCAATATGACCCACAGAGCTCAGAGTACTGCAAGGTACTTTACCAAAGGCCTTGGTGGCTTTTCTATGCAGCATAATAGTTCAAGCTAGTACTATAAATAACACGCCACACAGACAATTATGACCCTGAGTTCTTAAGACAAAGATACATGATGGTCAGCATTACGTTTTTCAGAAGGATATCTGTTTAATTTGACAAACACGCATAGGAAATCTATTATGTGTAAGGCTCTGGGCAATTGCAAATACTGGGTGAGAATTGTTTTAAGAGCTGATGTGTCCTTATAGGCAAGACTACATCTCGAGGTGCCTGACAACTCTGAAATCAGTTTGTGCTCTTCTCCTAAGGGGTTAAAGACTCAAGCTATCCAGAAATCAAAGTTGAACATTTAAGATCTCCTCATGATAGGAAATCTTACCATTTCCTACCCATAGTTTGGGTGGGGGGAGTGTTTGTTTTTAATCAGAATGACTATAAACAACAAGTTACTTAAAAAAAAAAAAACTCTTGATGTTTAAAGATTTTAGCTATCAATGGATATATCAAAAACAGGTTTGCTCCAATAAGCAGTCACTCGAACTTCGCCCAGTAACTACCATCAAAAACCTTTCTGTAGACAGACTAGATTTTAACAGCAACTCTCCATCACTGAGGGCACATTCTGATACAGCAGGAGGTGCTTATCTTTCCCTCTTAGCTAACAGTGTCAAGGAAGGAAGAAGAGGCAGCAATTAACCTTGGCTCAAGGCACACAAAGCCCTGTAGCAACCAGCTATGCCTGGCTTCGTTCTGCTGAACTTCTGGCGAGTTAGCACCGAAGAACTGAAGCTGTACATTTTTGCGGTAGGTTGTGGTTATTTCTCTAACACTATTTCCAAGTCTAGAGAGAAAAAAAGAGCTTGAAACTTTTAAGTAAAACATGTGTAGGTGACATTTTTTTTTTGTAGGTGACTGAACTATTTGTCTTCACTACTCAAAATGATATAGAATTGTTTCATATTTAAATTTTTACTTGTAATTTTTATTCCAAAGACTTAGATTTCAAATAAATTAGGGTGAGGAAAGCCTGCATTTCTTATACCACTTAAAACCACTCCAAGTTTGGCTTTTAGAAGCATCAGAACGAAGATTACAGTGTATACCGAATAAAGCTTTTCCTCAAGAGTCAAGCTTTTGGACAAATGCAAGAAGCCCTCAACAGCAGTAACGCAGGGGAATTCTGTTCAAATTAGGAAAGGAATAAAATAGAGAGAACAGCCTAGAACGTGGAAGAAGGGAAAACCCTATGAAGAAGGAAATCTGTTACGTGCATCATTCTTTGTGCCACATCTCTCTCAGAGCACCAATGCGTGAGAACATTTAAAAGCACAAAACCTTCCCCAGCAGGGCGCTCTGCACATGTAGCGTGACGGGCATCAAGTCGCACAAAGTAAAACGACCCCGAGAATACACCTGCATTTCGTATCTGATGAGGCCCTGGTTTGCTGATCCATCCTAAGCCCCTTAGGAGCTAAGCTGCGCTTTCACTATAATCCTTGCCCACATATCTGAACCTGCTGTGGGATTTTTTAAAACTGCGATTAGCAGTGACTAAAACTTCTAATCCCCTGCTATGCCTTTATTATTAACACATGCAATGATCATGCCGCAGCATTAAAGAACTGTGAAAAACCTTGTCTTATTTTTAAATCTCACCATTTTAAAAAGAATAACAGTAAGATTTTCACAGAAATACTATTTCAGTCATTTTGAATGTACTTTTACTGTCGATTACCTCAGCTGTAATGCTAATTGACATCTATTACAGGCAACAAGAAACTTCAAAGTGCCTGGTGTGCATCTATGACTAAGGTGACTACTTCAGATATAAAGTAACCTTTCTTTAGTTTGCTAAAGATAAGGGCAGATTTTTCAGCCCATTCTTGGAAAGAAAAATAGAACCCATTTTGGAGGTCAATATGGAAGCTGGATACAGAATGGAGTTCATCTGACTCCATGGCAATTATCCATTACATCTCTCAGCTCTTTCCCTAAGCAAACCTAGGAAAGATTATCAAGCAGCCCAAACTCTGGAAGCTGCAAAGACATACACTCACCGCCCCATCACCTACAGGACTCGGAAGCAAACTGATGGCATCTACCCCTTCCTGTCAGAGTAACTTGTTATCCTCCACCACCTTCCTTTCATGCCCTAAGTCCTTATTATTTTATCTCAAGTTCAATTATTTTACATTTGTCCATTTCTGTGCCACTGAATGAGAATTGCAAAGCAACCAAAAAGTTTAAAACCTTTACCTCAGCCCAAATGCAGTGTTTCTGCATCTCACTGATTCAAACTCTAAGGCAAAGAGGGCAGCTCTATTTTCCAACCTACCTGAACTCGAAGGGGAGGTTAGAGCACTGGTTGCCTTTCCCCCACTGACACCCACCCTGCCAACATGCTTTTGGTCACCAGGATTTTACTAGGTTCATTTTTCTTAATCCTCAAGGTTTAGGGAGGAGTTGGATCATACGAAGCCCAGATTTCTCAGTATGTTTGCAGACAATTCCAACCTAAGCTTTTGGAAACTTGGACGCGAACTTACAGATAAGAAATAAAATTCTCTTAAGGAAGAACTTTCAAGGTATATGAGAAAAGTTCAAACCAGATTAAGCAGTGAAAGTCAGTGAGTAACTTAAACCCATGCACATACCAACACACTCTAAAAGAAAAAAAAATAGCAAAGGCAAAAAGTAAACTTAACAAGTACTAGTCTTCTCCTTTTGAGGTCAATATATGCAAAATTCGGGGTAAATTATAACTTCTTCATAGAAAGACAGGTTGTAGAGCAGCACCTGATTCAGCTAAAAAATTCCAAGGCTGGTGGCATTCCTGTTTGCTGCACCTCAGGAATGACAAGCAGGACTAAAGTTGTCGACAAGCCCTGATAGAGCTTTAAAGTGATTGCCGAATGTCAATTAAGGCATAAGCTATATCTAGGAATAGGATGAAAAAACCCATGTTATTTATAACCTCACACAAAGAATAGTTCTAAAGCCTTTATTATTTGTCTGGGATTGATTTTACTCCAAGAAGGAACGTAACTTCCATCCAAGTTCTCTCTTAAAGTAACAGAAATGGCTACTTGGGCAAGTTGACATCTTCCGAAATATTAATAACTAGAGTTTTTTAAACTTCCTGAAAATATTCAAATGCACCCCTTATATTTGTTTCAACTAAAATATTATTAGAATTATATGCAATATCGTGCAATATTGGAATTATAAGTAAAGACAAAGTTAACAACCCAAGAAATCTACACAACACAGAGACAATATGGTTGGAAAAAGCAAAGGCTTGAAAGCCAGACACCAGGATTGGAGCTCAAACTGCTGGGAGCTATGTAAATTTGGCAAATGGCTCAACCTCTGTAATTTATAAAATGGAAACTGTACTATATCCTTAATGAGATAACATACCTGGAGCACCCAGTGAGCGCAGTGCTTGGCACCTTGTCAACACTCAATGCATGTTAGCTGCTCTTAGCAGGAGCGGGAGAACAGAACGGGCCAGCCAGGTTTGAGTCTACATCTGTCTCTTTCCAAAGCCCAAGTTTTTTCCACTGCTCTCTGTTATTAGTCTGAGGTCAACAGAGCTACTATTGCTCAACATACTTAATATTATTAAGAGGTTTAGAAATTCTAAAAACTAGATGATGAAATTTAAATTCTCTTGAGGGAAGAACAGTGTAATAATACACATGGTCAAGATTTGCTTCTCTGCTGGATTCGAATCTGATTCTTAAGAGTGGAAAGAAGAATGATTAGCACATTAAATTATCTGGTTCTTTTTAACATTTTTTCAAGGTCATATAAGATTTGCAATTCTGCCAGTTTTCTTTCCACTGATTAACAAAGGATTAAAGACAAATCCAAGTTGGTTTTCAAAATGTACAAAATTAAAGATTGAAAAAACTTGGTATTTTCAAAGCATGAACCAATGAAGGATTCCTTTTTAATTGTTCTTTCCAAAACGTTTAGACATTCAGTGAAATCATCTCAATTTGCTCTGCTTTGTTCTTTGCTTTCAAATACTGTAAATGGCTGGAATCCAGACAGAGTCGTTATCCTCAAATGCCTTCCAATGAGGCCTGCCAGATTCTGTGGTTCAGAAGTAATTTAAAAGCAGAAATGTGTAACAAATGAGACCTAATGGAAAACACTGGATGCTTTATAGTCAGAAAGATCACTTCTTTTTCCAGTGAGAAACAGACAATACAAACACACATGTGCACATGAATGTATATACACACAGACCAACATAAACAAGACAGAAAACTAATTGACATGTGTTTCATTTCTATTCATTGTAGACACTAATTGGCAAGAGTAAAATTATATATATATATATATATATATATATATAGAGAGAGAGAGAGAGAGAGAGAGAGAGAAAGAGAGAGAGTTAGTTCTGTTTTTCAAAAAAAAATGAGATACATGCTTATTAATCTATTTAAACAATAATACCTAAGTCAAACAGAATGTTTAGGATAATACGACCTTTATCATTTGGTGAGTTTTGTTTTTGTTTCTGGCGGGAGGGTGATTGCTTGAAAGTTGACAAATCATTTTCTTAATAAGACAAATTCTTCATCTATATAATTAAGCAGCTTTTTAATAATGACTTGTTCAAAAGAAGAAATGCCACTAAATGCTAGGTACCTCACTTCACACTACACAGAGTATAGCACAGCAAAGGCTAGACCTGGTCCCTGCCTTCCTGGATCTTAGAGTCCAGTAAGAAGGACAAAAGACCAGGATTTACAAACATGATGAAGGCCATGGGGACAGTTAAGAGACTGAGGCCTGAGGCAGTGGGAGACTTCTCTGCCAAAACCACTTGAGGGACAAATTGAAGTTAATTACAGAAGAGGAGAGAGTAGAATTCTCCAGACAGGGAAAGTATGAGTGCGAAGGGAAGGAAAGCTAGGGTGGCTGAAACAGAAAAAGAAAATGAAGCCTGGAAAGGAAGGCAGGGAAGTGACCTCGATGGACACAAAAGGCATGTTTGGATTCCAGCCCAAGAACAATGGAAACTAGGGAAAGATCTGAAGCTGTGGAGGGGCTACTAGAATGGTGCAAGAATATGGCCCACACTGTGTCACGGCAAGAACGGAGGCAGGAAGACCAGAGAGGAGGTTATTACCATAACCCAGACAGGAAATGATGGCGACATGACCCAAGCACCTGGCGATGATAACAGGGAGTGAACAGATCCAAAAATATTCGGTTATTACATATGATAAAATTGGATATGTATGTGGGTGATGGAGAGAACACTGTCAGAGGGAATGCACAGGACTCCAGGATGGGCAACCTGGTAGACGAGTGTGTCTTCATCAGAAATGAACACTGGAGGCGGAGCTTCCTGGGCGACTGCATAATGGGTCTAGAGTCCTGTGAAAATTGTGGCTAAAGACGAGGGTTTGGGTTTTTGTTGCCATATAGGCCTGCAGCATCCGAGATGGCAGTCACTACTAGTCACATGGTCCACGGAGCACCTGTGATGTAGCTGGGCCAAATTAACATGTGCTATATATAAAATACCTCCTCGATTTCAAAGAAATCCATATGGAAAAAGGAATGTTGGATCTCAATAATTTTTATATTGATTATAATACTTCTAATATATCAGTTTAAGTAAAATATATGTGATTCAAATAGATTTATTTTTACTTTTCACTTTTATAATGTGGCTTCTAGAAAATTTAAAAATACTTGTGAGGTTTGCATTGTGCCTCACTACATTTCTGTGGGGCATCAAGGATGCAGATGGTGACTGAAGTTCGGAAGAGTAAAGAAGAGCATTAACGACGGTGTGGTCTCTGATGAAGCCACAGGTTTCATTCAGCACACATAGGGTGGGTGTGATGAGCTGAAAACGTGGAATAAGATGCTGAAATGCTGAAAGCGGGGTCATGTAGTAACACAGAAAACAGAAAAAGCACAGAGGTGGACAATAAGGTCAAATTCTGTCGGGCAGTCAAGTAAGAAAAGGACTGAAAGGCATATTTAAACTAGACCACAAAATAGATGGTTATTAAAATATTAGTTTATGAAAAAATATATTACTATAATTTAATTTTCCCACATTTTATATATATTTTCTGTCACATTTCCAAATTCTCATTGCATTGCCTTCCAACTGGCTTATTATTTTAAATAAAAGCTTTTCATTATTAATTAAACCATGATTCTCACCACTGCCCCCCAAAAGCTCCTTCAGTATTATCTGAAATCCCTAATACATATTGTAACTGAAAATAAATCAAATAGGGTGAAAAATCTCTACTGTTTTCAAACTACATTTCCTTTCACCCCATGCTTCTTCACTACTATAATTTGCTAATTTAGATAATCTCTAAAATTCTGCAAATTCTAAAATTATATACTTCTATTGTTTATTACCTCAAAATTCATTCCTTCTTCAATAAAGTCAGTATTCTTCTAAGATATGGTGGCCTCACTAAATGCATTCATTGTGAATAAATGAAAACCTGCATTTTTTCTCTACTAACTTTCCCAAAGCATTTATTCAACAGATATTTACCAGGAGCCTACTATGTACCCGCCCTGGGATACAGACAGCAGTGAACAATACAAAGTCCCTGCCTTCACTGAGCTTCCGATCCAGTGGCACCAAAATAAATACTATTGTTTCACACTAATAACAACAATAAATAAATAATAACCATAACAGCAGCTGTGGTTTATAAGGCTTACAGTTGTCCTACCTGCATCACTGATGTACTTATTTGATGCTCACAATTAAGTCATGTGGTAGGTCACACTCATTAACCTGTTTTACAGATTAAAAAAAAAAAAAAATCAAGACAGAGCAGCCAGTCCTCAGGCCGCACCACGCTTGTATAAACGCCATCTCTCGGCTGGGGATCTAAGCTACATCCCCCACCAGCTGTAGCAGCCGCAAACCTGATGTTACAGCAGCACACTGCTCTCCGGCACAGCACCTACCAGAGTGGCCGCTTACACTATGTGGTTCACGGCTGATTCACTTACTGCTGTGTACTCTACGTGAAGACAGGGGTTGTATCTATTTTTATATCCTCAGCACCTAGAAAAATACCTAGAATATAGGAGATGCTCAGAAAACATTAGTTAAATGAAAGAAACTAAACCATCCATTCAGGCCCGAACTTTTATTTTTAACAAAGAAAAATCTGTTCTCCTTGTCTGCCTTCTTGTGTCGTGCAGAATAAATGTAACTGGAGCTTCCCAGGGCCATCATTATGAACTGGATTTCTGTGCTTGGTTGTACATGCAGGGATGCCGTTGGGGAGCCGATGAGGTTCACAGGGCCGTTTGCCTGGATGACGGACAGCTCCCTAATCGCTGTGCTAAGTGCTTGCAAGGGTTTTAACGGCCCATCCTACCACTTTCAGTATGTTTGCTCTCATCCCCTAATTTGCTGCTTCTAATATATAATAATCCGAGAAACCTGATACTTGTTTATTGGCCTTATCGAAATGGTATGAGTTTTAGTGCAGAGACTCTGTTATATCTATTCTATTAGAATGACTTTTCTCCCTTCTTCCTTTGGACTTTTCAACCATTTTCAAGCCGTAAGGTTAACTTGTTACTCTATTTCACTGCACTTAAGGCAGTATTACCAAGCACAAGGAAAATAACTATGAAGAGAACGGAATAGCTGAACATGCACTAAATTATTTTCCCATTTGTTACACAGAAGCAGCAACGACTTTGAAAGGCCCAGAGGGCATCTTCCTTACTATTAACCTAGACCTTGACAGGATAAAACAATGGTTTTGGAACGTGTCACCTTTTGCTGTAGAAAATTCTATGACAACTATGCAAAATAAGCCTTCATATTTTTGGTATTCAAAGTTCTTTCTTCTTCAGTGATCATTTTATTGGGCTGCCTCTACATTTTTTTCCTGGGTTCATTATGTCTCTCTTGTACTATAACCCAAGTCGGAGGTATAACAACTTTCCAGGGACAGCTCAAAATTTTGTCTGTTGGTAATAGTAAGGTCAGTTAGAAAACAAGCCTAAAATAACAGAAATTGTGCCCAGAGAAGGAAAGGCATATGACCAACGTGTACCATTTTCTTTAGGGGAGCCGCATAAGGGTTGCTACCAAGAGCCCAATGACAGTCACTGCCCTTGTATGAAGGCTCTGTTGGTTGTTTGGGAAAAGAGTTCAGAATGAGCACTTTGCCTAGTGTTTATAACGTCTGATTTTTTGTTGTTGATGTTACTGTATGCTGAGCAATAGTCTCGTTGATTTCATGACTTCCATTTCCCATTAGGCACTTTTTTGTTATTTTATAAATTTCCTTGAATCCCCAGAAAAGTGTAAAAAAAAGGTTAATAGTGCATGTTGTTAGCATCAACTAACACTACAGTATACTGCACCAAAGGTAATGTTATGAGGCTGAGAGAAAACAGCTGGAGGAAGAAAAAATACATGAACATAATAAAATAGAGGGAATATGCAAACCAGGGTCCTATTACATAAGTGGCAAAATAAACCAAGTGGCCTCAAATTACAATAGTTTTTACTGAAAGACAAGTACCTTGTCATAGAAATAAGAAACACTTATCGCTTAGAACTTCAGCTAGCATTGTGCTAGATGCTTTATGTTCATTATTTACTCGATCCTAACTTGGGCCAGGGCATCAGGCACTGTGCTCATTTTAAAGATGAGAATTCTGAGGTGGAGAAAGATCAAACTACCAAGAAACACAATTACAGCGTGGAAAAGAAGGTCGGTTTGACTCCAAGGTTAGTGCCCTTGCATGCTGACCCTTTGGAAGTCATCTGTACTCTCACCTTCCATTGATGAATATAGGAAATTCCAAGAAATTTCAGGTGAGGGGACTGGAACCCCCACATTCATATTTATAATATATGAATAAGACTTTCAAGTGTTATATACTTGGATAGAAAAGGCCAACTAGATACCCTTTACTTAACTTTTCAAATACCGAGTACTAATAGATTAAGGGGAAAGTTCAAAGATTTAGAAATATCTCTTACAAGGATGATTTTTTTTTTAATTCTTAAAATCCATTTCAAAATTATACCCTCATTCATGCTATGCCATTTTCTCAGACTACTGGATTAGTCTCCTAACTAATCCCCGCAAATATTTTTCACATAGCCACCGAAGTAAAATATCTAAAACACAAATTTAAAACTCTCTCCTCAAAGTTCCAATCTTCTTCAGAACACACTTTAAATTCCTTGGCATGAAATGCAAGCCCTCAGTGGCTGGCACTGGTCACGCGTCTTAAAACAGCTGTGAGCTCAAGGGCAGGAAACTAACAAGTTTTATTAGTTCAATAAATGTTTATTGAGATGAATTAAATTAATAGCCTTAAACTTGGCACAAAATATTCTTCTATCCTTCTATTGTTCTTTTACATATTTCATTCCTTTTTAACCCATCCTGAAAGAAACTATGCATCTCTGCCAACGTACCTGGTGTGCTATATAGTGTTTAACAAATAAATAAAATAAAATAAAATAAATAAAATAAAATAAAATAAAATAAAATAAAATAAAATAAAATAAAATAAATAAAATAAATAAAATAAAATAAAATAAAATAAAATAAAATAAAATAAAAAATAAAAAATAAAATAAAATAAAAATCCTTACCAGGCTTGTGTTTTTATGTTTCAATGTTTTCAGTTAATACTTAAAAGGAATTGCATATGAAATCCAAATCTTCTGTTTTAACAACAATTTTAAATTCTAGGCTAACTCATCTTTTCTAACATGCAACCTTTTCCTCTTCTCACTGGTCAGGGTCATCTTCCATTTCACCTTGCAGTGGACACTCCACCTGCCACCCTTCTCAGCAGTGGCTCAGGGCAAGAGCCCTGCACACACCTGACCCCTGCTGCTTAATGACAACCCTGGTGAGGCTATCAATCACCTAAGGACAGGGACAGCATCTTGTTGGCTTTGTGTCCCCCGCATCTTCCTAAGGCAGTTGGCAGGTGATCAGTAAAGGCTTGCTGAGTTAATGAGTGAATAGAAGAGCAAATAAATTGATTCACGGTCCCCAACTCTGAGTCTAGGTTTCCTCAGTCACAAAAGGATGGTAAATGCCACCTGAAAAGTCCAGACTTAGTACTTGTAGGTGATGTTACCACCTCATGGAGGCATTCTCAAAATTCAGTCTCATTCTTTTTTTTTTTTAAATTGAGATATAACTGACATATAACTGATTTAGTTTTATGTGTGCAATATGATGATCTCCTATATGTACATGTTGTGAGATGACCAGAATATGTTTAGTTCACATCCTTCACCACAGTTAATACATATTTCTCCTTATGATGAGAACTTTAAAAGAGCTACTCTCTTAGCAACTTTTAAATATACAATATGATGCTGTCAACTATAGGCACCATGCTGTACATTACATCCCTGGAACTTTTTAATCTCATAACTGGAAGTTTGTGCCTTTTGATCCCTTCATGCATTCTGCCCACCCCCCACCACTGCCTCCATAACCAGCACACTGTTCTCTGTGTCTGTGTTAGTCTCCACTGTTTTTAAAGCCTTGGCTGATCAACTACCATAGGATGTGTGTCCTCATCCGAAACTCAGAATACTGAAAGAGTGGGTACTCTATGGTTGAAAAAGAAAGGAATTTTGGAATTTTATTCTTAAATAATCACTGGAAACATAGGTTCTTTAATCTTTCTGACTCACTGGGGGGAGACAGGCTGATAAAGAAATCAGATCTGACCCCTTGGAGGCCTCCGTAAACCATGAAGATGGATTTTGCAACACTACTCCTCGGGAACAGTGTTCTACCCATTTTCCAGGAGTAAAGTTTTCTTCTGGATTTCTGGATTTCTCAGTTTTTGTAAATCATGTTGAGAAAAAGTCATTTGTGGGGTGATAACTGATGGGGTGTTACTTTATACTGGATTTCTGAGGTCACTCAAGAGTATCTGCTCTTTTCTGTGTTAATTAAAGTAATAAATCTTAGCTTTACATAGAACTATGACAACATATATCCTTGTTCATCTGGCAAAAATGCTGCTTGGCATCTCTGAGACTCTGTTGAGCCAGGGGTGGAAACTGATGGTGACTCACTGCGGGCTGCTGCTCAGACAGCCCTGAAAGGCCCCTACCCCCATGTCACACTACTGTGTATTTTTCCCTGCTGGCATCCCCGGCCATTAGAAAAGATGAGAAATTATGGCCCTTGATCTCCATCTTATCCCTAAAATCAATCGGCAACAAGCTTCCTCCACAATGAGACCCGGTAGAGAGAAAACTATAGATTCTTCATATCTTTAAAAATATATTGTGTTTAAAGTTTTGGAAATGCCAAATGACCAGGTTATTTTTATTATTTTTTTAAAGTATAAGTATGTAAATAATGTCAATGAGAAACTGCAAAGCAAATCCCTGAAAAATAAAGATTCTTATAGAATGTGGTTTAAAAATATAGAATCGCTGACAAGTTACTTAACATATTTTCTGAAATAACTTAAAATATTAAGTCAAACTATGAATGAATACTAATGAGAGCACCAGAGGTGACAATGCAAGTCTGAACATTTAAAAAATCTCCTCAGAAACTGTTTGCACAGGGTAATGAATCGGTTTTTTACAAAACTAGAAAGATCTTACTTTTCTGCCTAAATAAGTAGACTTGACCTCAAAATGCTCTTAGGATATAATTAATTCAAATAACATATTTTAATATTTATCTATATTCTGATTTATCTATATTTAATATTTATCTATATTCTATATTCTAAAAAAATGTAAAAGGAGGCTTATAATAAAAACACTAGTTAATTCTAAAATCCTGTAAAATACACAACTGAAGCACCAGTATATCTTCATTAATACAAATTCATTTTAATTTTTGAATTATTGATATCCAGAACAGTCAAAGCTAAATTTAGTTTGTCAAAACCACAATAAGACACTACTTCTCTAATAACAGAGGATTATTTAAATATACCAACATAATATAATTATATATGCATCTTCCATTTGTATACATATTTGTTATACATAACGGTAGAAAAATTCCATGAGATACAGTAAATACAAGTGGTTACAAAAAGAATTTGCACAAAATTATACCATTTTTACTTTTAAAAATGTATGTACAGTCAGACATAGAAGAAAGAAAGTAAAAACTGAAATTCTAAGTTTTCTACAATAAATGTGTTCTCCTTTTATAAAGTTAAAAATTATAGTTTTAAGAAAAATGCATTGTTCCCATGATTATATTCCTATATGAAAAGACCATCATTGCTATTCCAAACAACAGACTCTCTGTAGATGAGTAATAGATGAGGTACTGTCACTCTTCTTACTGACTTAATACGATTTATCAGGATTTTATTGTTTTATTGAACAGTTTCATCCTAGGCCAACCCATGTACTGTAAATAAGAAACCATATCCTAGTGATGTTCCATTGCAAATAAACTGAGTTCTACTTAATGGTATCTTTCATTTAGGAATTAAAACCTCCTGAGCTGTCCTTTAAACATAGTATTACACAGCCTGAAAAATTATTACACAAATAATACTTCCTAAGTTATATACCTGGACTATGTAAAAATTATTTTAAACCTACACAAATTTGCAAATATGCACTCACCCAATGAAGAGAAATAATTTAAAAAATTTTTCTTAAGGATTATATTACCAAATGAATATTATTCTATAGGATAAATAACTGTAAAGGCATTTTTTCCAAACCTGTGCTAGATATTTTAAAATAAAAAGGTCCTGATACAAAACAATAATAGAATGCTAATAATTATAATACACATTTTTTCAATGTTACTGGTACATAAAGTATCTCTGAAAGAAACACAGTTTATGAAGTTATTTTTATGAAAAATATTATAAAATTGCACTATATACCAAATTATGAATGATGCAGATTCATCTTAAAGCATAGTTCCTTTGTAGAAATATAAAATTAAACAAATCTCTTGTAGCTAGGAGAAACTAACATGAGAACAAAAACATTACACTCCAAATTAGCAATGGAAATTAAGAAGTAATATAATTTTATGACAAGTTTATGCAATTAAACATACTTCTATCACATAGCTAATATCACTAAATTATTTCAATAAAGGGGGCAATAAATTTTTAACGGAATTGAGAAAAATTAAACTACCAGCTATTTAAATAATCAAAAGTTTAAAATAAGTTTGTTCCAATTGTCAGAAATTGTCTAGATATAAATGTTCTACATATGGTCAGGATTCTCCTCACTGTTCCCACACTCTCCACAATTTATCAATAAGCTACAAAACACCAGATTTCTCAAGGTGAGGTCAACATACCTCTTGAGGTATGTGGGAGGTGCCAGAGATTAGAAATCCCATGTAAAACTTTAGTATGTCACCTTAAGTTTACTTTATGAGTAAAATTCTTCAAAGAAAAATATTCCAGGCAAAAGCATCATCAAGCCTGTATTTACCATACATTTCTTCTGCTTCTCGGTCTTCGCTTATTTATTTTTTTTTTTTTGCCCATAACATCCTACCCTACCCCCGTCCCAACTCTTTTCCAGACCAATGACTGTTTAACTTCAATCTTGGTTCACTAGCCAGAAAAACACTTTCCTGAATTTCCTAGGCAGTGCCCCTCGAGGCGGAACTCCTAAGGCACCTGGGGACAACAATGCCAGCAGCCCTGCCACAGGACATATCTTACGGGCCTCCCGCTAGCCCCCACCCCGACAGAGGAAGGCAGGGATGCCCCCTCAGCTGCCTCCTACTAGCATGTCACTGGCAAAGGGCAAACTTTATACAAACTGACCTAAAGCTTAGGGGTCCAACGAGGTCACTGGGGGATATTTGTAAACTACCCACTGATAAGTTTCCATTTTTAAGTATAACACTTTGACTAAAAAGGCTTCTTGTCAGAAATGTAAAGAGAAAAAGTGAGGTTTCAACTTTGGAGATCAAATCCTGGTCCTGCTACCTGACCCTGGCCAAATTTGTTAACATTTCCAAGCTCTTTTGTCCTCGTTTTTAGAGCGGGAACAGGGCTAATACCCACCACACTGGGCTAGAGTGTGTAGTAAGAGTCATGTGCATAAAGTTGTTAGCACAGGTAGCTAGTTTACTGAGTGCCCAACAGGTAGCTAGTGTTTACTGAGTGCCACTGTCACAGGATCTTGAATGTAAAAATCACATAATGTTCATAGGCAAATGTCAGATATCCAGAATAAAACTCTCTTCAAGTAAGTTAATAGCATGAAAAGAAACAAACTTAAAAGTATTTTATGTTGTACTTATCAAATAAAGGAAGTCACTATTGCTAGAATAATGAATGTATGATCTCTGTATATTTGAGAACATCTCAAACTATTTAAAATATTGGTGAAAACTAAAATCTGTTGTAAATGTACAAATGGTTTTGCAAATTCCACTAAATTGTGTGTCCTATACATGTACACACACATACACACACAAAATGAAACTTTGAAGAAAACTACATAAATGTAAAAAAAAAAAAGTTATCTCACTTGAAGATAGACATCTGTGAAACAGACTTCCCTGGGGAAAAAAAGGAATGCTTTTTCAGTGGTTTTATCCATATCGGCTATAGATCTATACTGTAGCTTACCGAGCCACAATTTTCTACATGTAGATACATTGGGAACTTAATATAAAAATATCTGCTATAACTTGAAATTTGCTAAAGCAATTCTTAGGACCCATATACCTACTACATTATTTCACAAACCAAAATATCACTTCTTAAAGTTGCCTTATACTTATGGCAAATATCCCAACAACAAACCCATTTATAAAAATGCTATCATAATAGCACATGTGCATGTAAAAATAAAGTGCTGTTACTAAAATAAAAATGTTATTTTCCCATAGTTTTCTGGTCATAACTTTATAACTCTGGTCAGATCTTCATTTGTAAATCCTTAAAACTAAAATCCATTTATTTCTGCAGTGAAAGCATTAATTTAATATAAGACAAGGCCATTTATCTACTGAAACAGTACTTATGCTTTTAAATGTCATAATCCTCATCATTCTCTGTAGTGACAAGATTGAATACTAAGGTATATTTCCCCATATAAATTCATGTACTTTCAAATGATTGCCTATAAGTATATTTTTATGTAATAGATATAAAATGAAAGTCTCCCCAAGTCATAACTTTACCAAAGTAAATATAATGCATAAATATATTGCTTTGATTATAAAACATTTCTGTGATATCTAAACATTTTTAATTTCTTTCTAGAAGAATCTAGGAAAATGTTAACATGACAAACTTTTATGTGAAATACAACAAAACCTCCAAGGGCTTTTTTTTTTTTTTTAACATTCATTATTTCTGCTAAGTTGTAGTATATTTATTATGTTGACTTTTCTGTTTATTAATCTCCATTAACTTTTTTTTCCTTTTCAATTATCATTTAAAAAGAAAATGCAACAGAAGTATAAGCCAGTTTAGTTCTTGGAATATTAAAATTAAAGGGCAAAGGCAATGAGGTTAGGAGAGAATCAAAAAAGAAATAAACACACTGAGATTAGTAATTTTTAACTTTTCAATTTGTAGACTATTATTATAAGAGAAAACCACAAACAAATATCTTTAAATTATTAAAATGCACTGAAAGTGTTCTCTCTTTCAAAAGCGTTATATTTATTCAACTATGTGTCCAATACAAGGTAAACCTCTTATTAAAATATCATGCCTCAGTTCTTTGTTTACTAAATTTAAATTATGAGAAATTGCTTAATCACTGAGATTCTAAAAGTGGTAGGTCCTGGAATCTCAATGGAAAAAAAGGTTCCACTTTCAGGACACTCATAGCTGTGCTTATATGACTCCATTAGAGTACTTGCCTAATAAGTTAATATTTAATTGGCAGTTTCCTTAAAACACGATAATGACATACCAATAATAGTATCTCCATAAGCCATGTTTGATCCTGAACAAGGGAAAGCACCTACAAAAACACTAACTAATATAAAATGAGTTAAACTACAATTCACAGAATAGACTGCAAAAAAAAAAAAAATCCCAAAATATTATGTATGTGATTTACTTCTAAGCCATAAAAGACACCTACTTTTAAAGAATCATTCCTTTGGGTCATCATGCTAGAAGAGAGATGTATAAAGAAAGAATTCATACTAGGAAAATATGATAACTGAATTGCTTTTGCTAATCTATAATTTTGGTTCAAATTCCTTACAGAGTTCTATTTTCTTTTCTTAACCATCAACTTGGATATCATCCAAAAAGATCATAAGCCAGTTGTCTTAGAACAACTGCAGCCAACATCTGACGGAACGTGTTTAGTTTGTCTTACCCTCATCACTGGTATCAAAAAAAAAAAAAAAAAAAAAGCAAAATATTTGAATACCTCATCACCTGGATACAGTTTTTTAGGATTTACTGAACCACAAGATTTTTACACATTCCTGATAGAAGTTAAGATTTTTATCTTAACTAGAATTCTCACATCCACTTGGGTTACACGTAGGATCTACACCTCCATATAGGGGGAGCTATGTATTTACAAACTATCAATTAGATTATCCTGTGTGATTATGTAGGCTAGAGACAGGTGAATGTTCAGGAGGAGAGAAGGCAGCAAGGTAGGTATGAATGGTTAAACTGATGCCACAGGGTCTCCTGTGGGTTTGCTTTGTTCACTTCTAACCAGGAAGCAACAGTAGCGACATCAAGTGAAAGGGAGTTCTTGGAAATGGTAGATGGGAAGATATGGAATTTTCAAGGCAGACTTTTCATGCACCAAAATATTTCACAAGCCATTGTGCAAAATCTTGGCACTACAAAGGCACTGTTTCATCTCCCCCTGCTTTACACTTATTTTTGCTTATTTAGCTTCAAGCATTGTACAGAAGAGCTTTATAAAATTAAAAATAATTATATAATTAACACTATTAACTTATATACATATACACATAAGCATACTGCATACGTGTTTTTTGCACATAACAGTGTGTGTTTTCTTTAAACAAAACCAAAATTAAACTTCAACTGAAACTGGATAATTGTAACATAGGCCAAAATTCACATACTATGTAACTGTAGTGAGTATGCTCATCAATTTCTTACTCTATCCTATTATTAAAGGGTCTTACTACAAAGCTAGGGTACTCACAGGAAAGGCAAGCAACTCAGCCAAAGCATGACAAAAACAGTATTATAATCAAAATTATATTTTCTTCAGTAACAAAACCCACTTTCCCCTAAAGAACTTTAAAAAAATATATCAACATCTGACTTATTAAAGATTAATCATCTCTGTTTGGATTTAGGACATATTTGATTTTAAGCAGAATCATACTTTAGAATCACTGTTTGAAGCATGATTTCACAGATTCTGGAATATTCCAATTCAAATAGTAATTGATTTTGTAAAAGGGAATTTTTACAATCTCTTTTAAGTGCTATGTGCAGGTATTTTAATAGCTTTCATATAAATTTCACCTTCATATAGTTATTCAATGCTAACATCTTTTATAACATCATATTAAATAAGGACTGACAAAAATTGTAATGGCAAATTCTATTTTAGATACATAAAGTCTGGGGCTCCATGACAATGAACTGTCTGACTCCAGTCACAGTTCTCACCCTCACAGACAGCCTCCTCAAGGATGCCACTCAAGCCTCATGGGACCTCAACACCTGGACTGCAACTATGTACTTACATAACTTTCTCCCTTACTGGCCTGCAAGCTGCCAGACGTTTACAAATTATGGTGTATTTTGGCACCTGATCATAAATCTCTATTAAATAAAAATAAATAAATAAATAAAGTGTGTCTTTACAGATGACCTTCTAACAGAGGGAATTAAAGAATGCAAAGAGAATGCAAACTGAGAATGCATTTTAAATGAAAGTTAAGGAAGCTCTAAATTGATAGCCCGAGGCAGTTACACAGGATCAATTTAGATATGAGAATCCTCAACAGAATTAAAATGCTAAACATTTAATCACTTTGAAGAAAAATCTCTAGACTACAGTATTATTTTCTTAAGTGTAATGGAATTCAACATCCTGTAGACAATTCGGTCACTGCGAACGTCAGTTATTATTACAGGACTTTAGAGGGAGCTGTAAGTACAGATGGCACAAGCCAAGGAATGAGAGAAGCACAATGAAACTTGCCCCAGCAATAGGTCTGCAAGCTGATGTCTTTAGAGTCCCCTGAGACTGTCCTTCTCCATCCTCAAACACTATGTAATCAATGGAAAATCATGGGCTCCGGTTTTAATCTCAGTCTGACACCTTATCATCTGAATCTTGGCCCAGTTAAATCTCTCTGGCTCACCACGTCTTCGACTGTTAAGTGTGCATTAATACCACCTACCACGGGACTGTTGTAAAGTGAACACTCACTGCCCTGAGGTCTCTTCTTCCACTCTTTCAAAGTGCATCTTACCTTTAATTGTTATTGAGGTACAGGTGACCATGTTTTCTGAATCAAAAACTGAAGAACACAACTGGACTCATATTTAAAATATATATTTCCTGAAAAATTCAGGACACATGATATGCGCCCCCAACACTGTAAGCTGTTTGAACTACTTCCTTTTATTAAAAATCTGAGTCTTTATCTCCACATTGTCATTCTATTATTTCCATTCATTTACAGAAGCATATACAGTTGACCCTTGTACAACATGAATTTGAACTGCATGGGTCCACTTATACAAGGGTTTTTTTTCAATACATATTGTAAATGTATTTTCTCTTATATTTTCTTAATACCATTTTTCTCTAACTTACTTTACTGTAAAAATACAGTATATAATACATGTAACAAAAAAATATGTATTAATCGACTACTTATCAGTGAGGCTTCCAGTCAACTGTAGTCTAGTAGTAATTAAGATTCCGAGGAGTCAAAAGTTATACATGGATTTTCAACTGGTAGAAGGTCAACATCTCTGACCCTTGAGATGTTCGAGTCAATTCTATGTTCATCCTTGTTTCGCCTGTTCCAAAATTACGGAACACCCACCATTATGCTCTGAGACCAGAGCAGGGAAGAAATAGGCATAGTTCCCTTGCTATATGAAGTTTATAATCTAGACTCTTGAGAGAGAAAAAGTATTTAACCCCAAATTTACTATAATAATTACAAACTGCAGTAACAACCATGGAGTACATGAGAGAACACCCTATCACAGGAAAACCAGGTTCGGCAGAGGGGTGGGTAGGCAGTGAAGGAGGTCAGAAAAGGTCGGTGAGAAATGTATACTTGAGCAGAAGACAGAAGGAAGAACATCTGGTCCCTGAACTAAGGATGTCACAGTGCTTCTCTGTTCACTCTTTCTTTCTACAGCTTTTTATTTTCTCCGTAATTTCTTCCCCTTTTCGCGCCACACAGTGGGGTAGGGCTGAAAGGTGGCCAGGTTTTGAATCACGAGACCTAGCTCTGAGTCTTGTTTGTAAAGGTAAATGACTGCTTTATTTCCTGGGCTCGCTCTTTACAGCGGAGAGGACATCTGCCTTCAGCCTCCTCAGAGATCTTATGAATGAGGACTACACGAGAAATGACAGATGTCAAAGCTCTAAGTGACTACAGGGCTACGTAACAGTGTACACTTATTTTTCTTACTACATTTTTCCTTTTTCTTATCTTTTCTCTTTTCTTATCTTCAGTGGAATCTTCATTACTATTAGCTTCTCTGAAAAGAACAGATATCTTAGATGCCCAAAGGCAACACTGTTTTCTTGTCAGAATTTTGACCTGTCACAACACAACATGTATTCCTTCTGTTCTTCAGTCACTCATTCACTTACTAGACTTTCAAGATGTGTTTATTATGTAACTAAGTCATATGCACTAGGGAATAGGATTTTAAAAACAAAAATGTGGCACTATTCAAAGTAAGTAAAGTTAACTTTTCATGTATCTCTACATCTAGTCTCACCTATAATTTCAAAGGAGTAAAAATGTATTCCTGTCCAAACTACATATTCAATAAAGCATCAATGAAAAAAGGAATGTGCATTAGGGATAGAAAATTCTTTGTGAGAACTCTCATGTTTCAACATTAATATCTAATTAATTTTACTCAGTAATTACACTGTAATTCAATCACAAGTCTTTACAATTAGTCATGAAAATGAATCTAAGTTTTGTAACTTCCGAGTACCGTGACCATTTAATAAGTTGATACCTATTTCAGTTTACTTATCTGTTAAATGACTTAATAGTTAAGAGCTAAATAAAGTTACCATAAAAATGAAACTTTTGTAAAACATCAAATACAATGCTCAATATCTTTGTTCTTCCCTCCTCCCAGTTCTTCTTTGATTGATAATATTGATTAAATACAGGAATTCACCACACTGCTACACTTCAATTTGTTAAAAACAAAACATGCACTTGTCTCCTGCCCTTTGCCTGAATGACATACTGCTTTGGGGAACAGTGAAACCCACCAGTGTGGATTAGAGGGTTGGAGAATACAGGAATCAATTTTAAAAGAAATATTTAAGGAAAAGTAACTCCTTTGCTTTCAAGAATGGAATTTTTTTTGGAGCTATAATGAAATTGGTATGTTCCTATAATGGTTCACTGTAAAGTGTAATGACACTGAGCTGTACTCTGAAGTTGCAAAGTGAAAGCAGAATTTACATTAGATGCCTCATTTATGCCCTTAATAATTATTAATGATATAAGCTGTGTTCTTACAAAAACAACAAAAAAAATTTGACTTAATAACTTCTGTATGCACAATACTATATGCATAATTAAAAAATATATATATTTCCCTTCTTTTATCTTTACAATAATTTCCTAAGTCAATGGGTATCATCATCATAAGGCCTCACTGCCCAAAATCACACAGTAAGATACTAGTAAAACCAGCTCTAGACACCCATCTCCTTGGTTCCCCTGCCTGAGGGCTCTTTTTTGTGCTTAGATCCTTATGGCAGTTGATAAAGTCTATGGATCCGTTCTCAGAATGACGTGCTCTGTGTGTGTGTGTGTGTGTGTAACTAGATCACATAGAAAATAATTAGATTGACAGTTATCAAAATATTATAAGATGTGACATAGCAATGAACTTTATTAAGTTATTAAATAAAATCTAGCTGTAGATCTAAAAATATGTAATCTTAAAGTAGTGATGAATTTCAATATTTTGAGATGTCTGCAACAACTATTATGTGATATGAAAATATCTGTGATTTACGTCTGTCAGTGGCAGTCAGAGGCTGCCAATAACACTACGGTTAACTGCCTACATTTATAATTAAAGGAAATACTACATATAGGTTATATATTAATGGAAATAAAAGTGTATTATTTTCCCCATTCAAACATACACACTCCTGGAAATTCTAGCCACTGACCCTATTGGGACTCCTGCCAACTCTCACAAGGGAGTTCACCACTTACATGACAGCCATGAGAGTTTTAAGGTGTTTCGATACATGACAAAAAGTCCTTAATATCAATATCAAGTTCTAAAAATCAAACAAAAAAGCCAGAAAACTGTTTCACAAAATCAAAGCTTTTACTGCCCAACTTCCACTAATCTTAATCCTCTAAATCTTTACATAAATCTCTTAGAAGATTTCAGGAAATATAGATTTTTAAAAACCTCATCTGCTGAAAACATATATGTTGGATGAATTTCCTTTGGTTTCCAAGTCAAAGAAAACAGTGAGATAGGACGAAGGACACACTCGTTTCCACGTCTTTTCCCAAATATCCTCCTGCACATTCTCCCCCAGTGCGGGCACCTTGCCCCAAGAAGTTGGTGCATTCTCTGCTTGCTCCCTGACTTCAGTATCATCCTGTGCAGCTCTATTTAGCACACTATATGCTCTATTAACAAGTAAAAAAAAAAAAAACCCTTAAAAATTCAGAAAGAAAAGTATATACCATTCTATGAACCCAGTCTTGAATTTTATGACCTCCAAGGTTACCCATTAAAACAATAATTTACATCACTCGAAAAATTCGAAAAAGTTCCAGTAATTATCTCTACATTCGAGAGTCACTGTCCCCCAAGAATATAATAAAATGGATTTCTCGTGAGACTGGCTCTACTACAAAGCTACCTAAAAAATTAGAGGTGGTTTTAATGAATGCAAGTGTTTGAGCTGATACAGCAACCCAAATATTACTCATAAACTTTCAAAATACTGTAATTATTCTATTGGTCTAAACAAATTAAATACTATCATAATGTTAAATAAACAACATCACCATTTAAATGGAAATTATAAATATTAAAAAGTTTAAAGGTACTCTCAAATAAACTGAAAAAAAAAGTCTATTAAAATTCAGCTTGGGTTTAATATGAAAAATGTTAACGTACCAAAAGAATTCCAGTGAAGCAATCATGTATAAACATGGATATTAGCCTGAAATTTAAAACAAGCTGCTGGATTGAATGATGAGACCATCAGCTTGAGTTCTTCAGCTCATTAGCTTAACCACAATCCCAACCTAAAATCCATAAAGTCACAAAGGCAAATGTAATATACCTTCTAAGTTTAGAGAACTACACAAATTTTTCATTATTCACATCATGAAGGATTTATGTTCAGCATTACTTTAGTGACAGTGAAGAGAGAACTAGAACAGTCTTTGACGAAGAAATTAACTTTTTAAAAAACATTAGAAACCTGTTTTTCTGATGTTCAATGCTAACATACTGAAAAACAGAAATGCCTCCCTCTTTAAAACAAACATAAAAGCAAGAAACAAACTTTGTAAATGGCCCAGAATGCTTCCACAGCAAAGCAACACTCAGTCCTCCTCTACAAGCCTGCTAGATTTCCTCCACCACCAGATGCCCAAACCAGGGCCCAAGTTTCATCATGAACTCTGTCTCTTCCCCGAATCCCCACCGTCACTCACTCACCAAGCCCCACTGAGGCCAGCTGTCTTCCCGATCCATAGCTTCGCCCGATGCCCTTCCTGGGGTGGTGGACCCTCCTCTCCCACCCGATGCCAGCCCCCTGTCCCCTCCCTGTCTTCCACGCTCCCTCAGACACCACTGCACTCAGACTTCTACAAGGTCTCTTACCTTTTTCTGAGCCTCTACACATGTCCTCTTTCATCTTAAGTCACCGTGGGATGTGGAAGAGTTTTAACAGCAGGCACTCACTCACTTCTTTGCTTGGGATGTACTTTAATATTAAGAAAGTGTTTCAACTGAATTGCTACCTCCTCAAAGAAGATAACTGAGGAAAAGGAATAGAATTCTGGGCTGCGTAGGCAGGTTTAAATGTCAGGGTTGAACTTTAGCTCCCCACCCAACTCCTCACCCCCACCTCTGCTATTTGTCATTACACTGTTATTACATCATTATTATGAATGACTATAATAATCAACCAACAGTATATTTTTATTATAAATAAAATGAACATGGAGCTTTAACATACGCAATCACTGGTCCCAGTTACGTGGAGCACAATGCGAGTCCTATTCATTCTATCAGTACATCATGGCTCACCAAACATGGGTGAGAGAGGAAGCAGCAGAAAGAGATCCGAAGACCGGACCGGTGTATACACTGGCATCAGAAAGGCAAGTGTGAGTAAAAGAAACAGCAGGACAACATAAAAGGCACAAGTGATTAGTTAGGAGATATGGACAAGGACGCCGCAGAAAGCAGTAATCTCCATTCGCAAGGCTCCCACTCCACTTTGTCCAGTTTGATTTCCCAAAAGACACAGCCCTGTGAAGGCAGAGCTGCTTTGCACTGTACTGGGGATATTTTCTCTGGCACTCACTGACTTTCCTTTTGGTCTTTTCTGAACTTATTATGTTCGGCTCCCTTCTGGTTCTATCCTACTACGATAGTTTAACTACATGCTGTAAAAATGGAGTCTCATTTTAGGATTCTTTGCAAGTAGTGGCTCTGGTCACGCTTGGCAATTACCTGTTAGCAGGAGGAAAATTATTTCCCTTAATAGAGTTTATGCAAAAATGATCCAGAATGGATTACAAGGGCAAGTATCTAAATTGTGATTCCATACACGGCACTGCATTAGTGATTTAATGTGGTTTTAAAATGTTTGCAACAATGGATAAAATGAAGAGCTCTTTAGAAATGTTGTTTAAGGTGCCCATAACATGAATTAAAAATAAATTAGAATACAATTTTACACTGACGTTTATCAGCCACCTTCCAATGCTCTTAATTTGCACTTTCCCCACACATATGATGACTACAGCTTTGGCCCATAGACATTTAAGGGCCCCAAATGACAGCATTATCAGAAACACACGCTGCACTCCAAGCATGAAAAATTAGAGCTGGACCAGAAAAATCAACTGACATAACTGACAACGGATCTGAACACTGACATTTAAATACTTCTTCACCACTTAAATCTACTCATCATGCCTTCCTTTTCTTCAATCCTTTGCAGTTTCTCTAAATTTTAAGGCATGATCTGCCATTTCACTACAACACTTAGGTTGTGCTCACTCTGCGGTCACTATGCAAATCCCTATCTAGAGACACATGTCTACTCCTTTGGCAGGGTCTTAATGAGCAGGCGACCAAACAAGCACACTAGTTTTGTAGAAAGCGAGGCAGCAGAGGTGAGCTACGCTGAAAAAAGCAGCAAGCCTGGCCTCTGAGCTCAGAGTTAGTTTGCGATGCTGCTTGTCATCGTCTCTTCCTGCGCCACACAGAATCAGACACAATGCATGGGCACTGAGGGACAGGAAGCCAGCACCACCTTTTTATAAGCAGAGACTTTCTAACTCAATAACAATGTGCTTTCTTGTATACCAAGATGATGGCCAGCCCATCCACAGGGAGGCATGCACTTTTAAGTGTTTTCTAGCAGTGGTGATGGGTAGTTAGATTTGTCCTGTGGGGATAGATGGCCAGTGACAGGTGCAAGACAACTGGCCAGAGTCAGCCATGCAATCTGACCACAGAACACAGCAGAGTTCCTGCTTCCTGTGAAAGAAACCCACACCTTGGACCCCCTGAATCCCATGACTGACCTGTTCAGACACACACAACACACACACACACACAAACACAATTCAGAGGGCATGCCGCTGTCTACTAAATACTAACTTTCCTATGGATCAATGTTCGGAGCAACAATCTCATCACAAATCAATTAAGATAATTCGACAGTAAAAACAAAAAGTTTTCTAAGCAATGAAAATGTTGCAGCTTTATTTTTCTTGTGAATGTCTTCACAGAAGAATCACATAATTAGCCTTCCTATGTAACTTTTATTCAATACTGTGTGTGTGTGTGTCTACACGTGAAAGAAATAGATGCATATTACTTTGGGTAACATGACATGGAATGCTGTCAAAATCAAGAGGTTTAGGTAGGAGTTTCCCTAACTATGCAGTTTCTAAGAAATTTAAATGGATGAGTGGGAGAGAGTACTACAGTTTAGATATATGGAAATAGCAGAAGACATGCCCCCAGTCTGGTATACATTAAAGCAGAAGAGTACATCTTACCAATAAGTATTTTAAAATAAATTATAAATGTTAAACTCCCTCCGTTATTGCATTAACACAAGGTTATTTTTCAATGTAGTTTCAATAGAGCACTATTTTTCACTGGTGCTCATGTACAAAAAACGCATGGTCACAATTTTAGTAGAAATATTTAAAGCCAGAAGTAAACTATACCTACATGATGTTTTAGCAAACAAAGTCTAGTCTTCCAACCATAAGGTATTTGAATTAAGATCTTTCCTCTGATGAAACAAAATGACATTAAATATCATCCACCATCTCAAAAATAATGTTCTATAGATAAAGTAGAAAGATACCTCACTTCCTGAAAATCTCCTAGTGAATTAATGACAACTACAGACATAGAATTCTCCGTACTTAACATGATCTCCTGTTTTTTTAAAATGTTATATTCCCTCTCGGAATTAAAGCAATGCTATAGTTTGATTTCCTCCGAAAGTAACTTCTGTCTTTCCTTCCAAAGCAAACCAAGTTCCATCAACATACTAAGCTCCCCGATACTAATAGCTTTATCCCTCTTGTCCGGATGCCCCTTCTGGCTCTTTCTTCCTTCTCTTCCCCCTGGTAAAATCCTGCCCATTTCTCAAGCCCAACTCAAATCCACCCTCTTACGCAGTCCTGCACAATCTTTCATTCCAATTACATTATTACACTCTCATTCATTTGTTTTACAACTAACTTTTCCAAACAGTGCCTTCTATTCTCATTGTTCAGGTAGGTGCATGCTTCCCCAAAATACAGTACCTTAGATACCCAGCAAAGGTTTGTCAACTGGAGCTGAAATATAACTTTTGTTCAAGTGTTAAAAGTGAAGTTAAAGGTGGTCACACACATGTTCTAAACTCAGTTAACGGTAACAATATATCTGTGCAACTGTCATCATTATGTTCATTACAGAGAAAAGGAAACTCAGAATCAGAGCATTTTAATGAATTATCCCAGAGATCAAAAACTTTGGGTAACAGAACCAATATTCAAACCTGAGTCTGGGCTCAGAGTCTCACAGCAATGACACTCTGCAGCTGCCTTTCAGGATATGAAATGGTATTCTCCACCTAGAGGGTTTCATCTGCACTGGATCTCTGAAAAATCACCACATAATCTAATCTGTAAGTCATGTCAGTCATGTTTTCTATGAATGATATCAAATGACTGTCTATAATAAATTTAAAAAAATTCTACAGTGGGAACTAAGGAGATAAAAACTTCAAATTATTCAATATTACAAAATTATATACCTAGCTTCCAAGAATGTAAATTATTTCCTACCTTAGAATATCATGTTCTCATTATTCACAAAATCCAGTTTATAAAAAAAGGCAAATGATCATGGAACCTTCTCTAGATTCTTCATGCCAGATGAGGAACCGGGTCCAGAATGATTCAGTACCCTCAAGGTTATATTACTATTAAATGAAGGCCAAGAGCCTCCAAACTCTCAGGCTAATTGCTTTGTCCACTACATGGGTAGAATTATATACCACGTTTCTTGAGGAACACCGAAAAGAAATTATGTATGTCAATGCCTAAAAAGATCTCATGGACCCTGAAGCTTTAGTCCACAACCTAATTTTTATTAGGAAACTGAGGCACAAATAGTCAATATATTTTGCCCTAATTTTAAAATTATTTTCAATCCAATAAAAATCCCACCTTAAAAATTTAAAAATATGTTTAAAGAAAATTTATTGTAGCAACCAATAGAGCATCTTTGTAAGAGCAGACTCCCTATCTTTTGTTAATTATCTATGTTTTCTTAGATGCTCTACATACCCTAAAGACTGTCATAAAACCCATCTGATTATAAACATAATGTCCTCTACCTTTAATTGTATCTGAAAACAAGACAAATATCCTCTAATTACATCCTAGAACAGTTTTCTTTCTATATGAAACAGATTGATGAGTGAAAAGAGTAAATATGGTGACATGTGCCTATCATATAAAGAAAACCCTTTAATGTCAATGAAGTAGGCAAAAACGGTACATTCAATCTTACCTTTTTTTTTTTTTTTTTTGAAAAATAATCACAATATAAGTTTAATGTCTACTTGGGTCTAGAAGAAGTTTCTGTGTGCAAAATTAATCCGGCAATAAATCAAGCAAAGCTGCGCAATTTTTTTACATTTTGACAGATGTTATTTATATCAAGAAAGTGTCTACTTTCTGGCATCTCTATTTTAATATGGCAAATAATCCTCTCGAGCAGACAAAAGTTCCAAACTTTTTCTTATGTTACAAAGGTTTCAAACAGGACACGCCCTGCAGTTAAGAGGCAGAACCCCACACGCTTCGCTTCCCCTCTGCCTCCTTTCAATTCAGCTGCAGTCCTACACATTCAGGCACAAGGGGAAGGCGACTCGGCCATGTCAGAAATAAAGCAGGCAGATTAAAACTGGAATCTTCAACAAAAATTACCCTAGGACAACAAGGAGAAACCATGATAGCCAAGAGAAGTAGGAAAACGCCGATACAGAATCCATTTTTAAAGTGGGATGGTATCAGCACTGTGCTGAATTCAAACTCGGTTCATATTGCTCTATTCGATTCTTATCGTTTGTCATCAGAGGTCATTACTCTTTTAAAATTTAAAAATAATAAAGTTATTCTGTTTAGTTCATCATAAATCTACCCAAGATTAAGAATAAGATAAGTGAAAAGAAAAAAAAGAAAAAAAAAAAAAAAAGACCGTTTGGGCATTTTTTTTCCCTGACCACAACAACTGTTTTTCTATTTTACAATACATGAAACTCTTTGGTGTAGAAGGAGAAAGTAAATAAAAGGAAAAACTGTAATTCTTGAGCCTGTGCCAGTTTACAGTATTAAAAAAAAAGAATCTGCGCCACAGCTTGGCAGCCCGCCATATTTACAGTAAGCTATCTAGTGTTTTGCCCAACGGGAAGAACAAAGGGCTCAGTGTAGTGCTGCTGGTTTTGTGTGTTTCAGATATTGTAGAGAGAAGGAATGTAGCCCCACATGCAATAGACTCTTTCCTTTTTACAGCTCTCTCTCCTGAATGACTCTCAAAATATGGTCAGAGAGTCTATAAAAGGGCAAGAGAAAGCTTGCTGTTCTGAGTTTTAGCTTAAACTTTGAATAATCATTTATTTTACTTATAAAAAAATGCAATGTTATCTATCAATTTAGTTTGAACTTTTACATTTCAAAAGTTTAAAAGCACACGATGTTTGACAATATAGGTAATTCTGTCTTCCAAGAACAGCTAAATCTGAAAAAAAGAGCCTTAACTACAATTTTCATAGAGATTTAATATATATTCTTCCATTTATTATTATAATCTTTTAGCGCATAAATATACTAACACCAGGAAAATTAAATTAGGAACCAAATTACTACTTTAATACAGTATATTTCCTAGTTTATTTCCAGAAGTAAATAAAAACTTAAAGTTACAGTTTTAAGACTAATGCATTAAAACCAACAACAAAAACTTTTCCCTCAGCTGTATTTCTTCAGAAATTATGCTCAAATCTAATGTAAATTAAAATTAAGTTTACTTAAATTTCTATTTATATATACCTGGGCTTAGATATTTTCTTGGGTCAAAATTGTTTTTTTATCTTAAATACCAATGTGATAGAGAACACATCTCTGATTTAACTTTTACTTTTCTCACTTGACATTTTGTTCCAGTGGAGAAGAAAGACAAAAGATAGGTAAATGCAAATAACATACAGACCATTAGATAGTGAGAATGGTACAGAGAAAAAAAGAAAAGAAGGAATGAAGAGATATGACTCAGTAGGGTTGGTAGACGAGTGTGAAATTGTTTGTAAGGAGTCAGAAAAGGCATCTGGGAAGGTGAGCGTGGACTTCGCAGCTACATGGTATGAGAACCAGCCTGTGGCTGTCGGGGAGAAGAGAGCCTTCGCTGTTTATAGCAGCAAATGGCGGGTTTCCTAAGGAGTTAGTATGTGTTCTTGGCTGTTGTGAAGCTCTTCCTCAAACGGGAGGACAGCAAAGAGTTTTATCTAAACATCGATGCTGATCTCAAAATGGAAAAAAAGAAGCCATCTTGGGGACAGAAGGACCACCGGCAGCAGGAAAGAACGTAAAAAAGACAAAAGGTTATGCACAAACAAGCAAGGGAGAGGCGAAGCAGCCAAAAATTACGTGAAGAGAAAAGGTTTTGGGATAGTGCACTAATATTAATAATTATTGTAATAACTGTGCATTAGGCTTTGAGAAAGAGAGTTTGTAAACCCTTACACAGCCTGGAAGAGGCTCTCGCAAGAGTCTGGGTAGCTAGGCAGAGGAATCACCTGGACAATGTCAGTTCTTCTACAGCAGGTAGTTTATTGAGATTTTATTTGTGTTCTGTTTCCTTTGTTTCGTTTCCTTCCTTGTGGGGACGGATGGGGGAGGGAACTTCTCTGGGATACAGGCAGGGAGCAGGGCCTGCCAGTGCCCGGGAGAAAGCGGGACCTAGGACGGGAATCAGTGTGGGGCACAACACCGGCCCTGCAGGCTGGGTGTGCAAGTGCCAGTTGAAGGGGTTGCATGCCAGATATGGAGGGGGTTGTAGACTGACAACCAGAGAGGCCTCCTCAAAGATTCTGCTCTGTGTATAACCACTGGGTCCTTGTCACCCGCTGTGGAGGTGCTTAGAGAAATAATAATGAGTAGGATCTAGGAAGACTCTATTCCCCTCCAATGTGGGTGCTTTGGGGCTCATTAAAAGAAAAAGGTAATTGAAAAACAACAGTAAGAAAATGCTCATACCCATCAGAGTAGCAAGAACTGTAAACTCATTAGTAATAGTGTTAGTGAGAATGTGAAATGAGAACTTTCCATATGCTGCTGGGTAAAAACTGCAGAAAAACTCGGCAATGACTAAGAAAAAGAGGAAGGTCTGCATACTTCATGCTCTGTCAATTTCATTTCCAGGCATACCCGTAAAAATCGTTGTACCTCTGTACAAGAAAACACATAAAAAGTATTCATTGCACTATGGTTTGTAATAAAGAAAAACTGCAAAGAATTTTAATCAAGAGATGTTCATTAGAGTATTACATAGCAATGAAAACAGATCCACTGAATAAACCTGTACCAGCAAAGCCTCAACAAAAAAAAAATAAAAGATGAGCAAACAAGTTACAAAGGAATACACAGTATAATACAGAATATGAAGATTAAAAGCTAGAAAACAATACTAGAGAGAAGTTAAGCATCTAATGAAAAAGGACTTGGATTTAAATTTTATCTCCTAATTTAACTATGTATCTAAATTAACTTTACTGAAAATCTAGAAACTTCTTTCAGAGTATGCATATTATCATTTTAAAATAATTTTCATTTAAAAAGTCAATTTAAAGATTAAATCAAATATTCTTTATGCTAGAAATTGTCAAAAGAAGTTGCTTAGGAATTTACCAGTGAATCCAAGCAGAGGTACATGTCCTCCCCACCTCCCCAGGAAGAAGACAGGAAAGGATTCAAACTGATGTGTCCACAAACGGGCAGAGTGGAACCAGACGGCGGAACAGTGATGAGAACAGCAAGCTCACCGTCCTTTCCAGATTCCCTGCTGACAAGCCAGCCTGTCTAAGCTTTGCGAAACAAGGTCTTGGAGAAACATCAGTAAGGCACCAGCAGAGAGAGTCTCTGAGCGGGATTTTCGAAGTTGTCTAAGAAATCCTCACTTCATAACAACCATTTAAGCTTCTGTTCAGAAGACGAGTTGAAAAGAGATAACAAGACAATTTTGAAATTAAAAAAAAAAAATTCACAGTATTCTCTCATATTATCTCCTAAATAAGCGACTTCAATTTTCTAATGATGCCAGTGATAAACAGAAAGGTGAGATGCAGTGAAAGGTTCAAAGAAAAATTGGAAAATCTATTTCAAAGGCTTAAGGATCTTAAGAAGCAGGATAACATTAAACCTGGCCTCTGTACTTGTTCTCTCTCACAGAGGCTCACTTATTAAGTCCATATTTCAGTATGAATATACTTTAATACCAAGTAATCCTCTATTTTCACCTAATTTGGAAAATTAAAATTAAGGATTAAATCAAAAATTTCACAAACGTAGATTTAAATGATTTTTCTGTTATTCAAAAGGCATATAGGAAAGTTAGGTATCTTTTTTAAAAGTAGCGATTTAGGGTAAATACAGGGTAAATATAGATATGCACACAAACTTTTTTCTTTTCATTGATATACAATTCACATACCATACAAATCATGCTTTTAAAGTGTGCAATTCAGTGATTTTTAGTATATTCATAAAGTTATGCAACTATCACCTCTATCTCACTCCAAAATATTTTTATCACCCCAAAAGTAACTCTGTACCCAGGAGCAGTCATTCCCCCTGTCTGTAGCCCCTGAGAACCAGTAATCTACATTTTATGTCAAAGGACATCTCAAATAAATGGAAGTAGACAATATGTGGCCTTCCGTGTCTGGCCTCTTTCATTCTGCATAATGTTTCCAAGTTTCCTATATGTTGTAAAATGTATCAGTACTTCATTTCTTTTTATAGCTTAATGATATTCTACTGTATAGATATGCCACGTTTTGCTTATCCATTCCTCAGTTGATAGATGCTTAGGTTGACTTTTTGGCTATAATAAAATAACACTTCTATTAACATTCATGTACAAGTTTCTGTGTGAACATATTTTTCAGTCTCTTGGAATTACTGGGTCGTATAATTCTATATTTAACCTTTTGAAGACTGCCAGACTATTTTTCAAAGCAGTTGAAACATTTTATATTCATATCAATAATGCATGAGAGTTCCAATTTTACCACATCCTCACCAACACTTGTTATTGTCTCTGATTACTGCCATCTTAGGGGACATGAAGTAGTATCTCGATGTGGTCTTGACTTGCATTTCCCTAATTACTAATGATGTTGAGTATCTTTTCAACATGTAGACTTTTAGAATAATAGTTTTTCTATATTATTTAGATTGATCTAACAAGTGCTATAACAATAATGATGAATTCATTTTTTAAATTCCTGTATAATTTTTTCTCTCATTATTAGACCTAACAAACTTATATATAGTCAAAAGTATTTATTTTGTGAAAACAACACTATTAGAAGATAAGCAAAAATAAATCTTTAAAAATTGCATAATGATATTTATACACTTATGATGTAATTTTTTATATATTTACATATTTACAATACACCCGCACTTCATATCTCCTTAGCAAAATTGGTTGATCAAAGGAACATCACAATAATAACAGTTTGGAAAAAAGCAGTTCGTTATCTTATAGCAAAATAGTAAATGGTAAGAAAGCTAGCCCGGTTATTTAAATGCCATTTATTAGTTCTTTAAAAAAAATGTATTGATTCTAATCAATACAAGCTTCATTATTTGTTAAAATGCTTTAATTGTTTTAAAACTTACTTATGACCTATTTGCTGGACGAAAATAAAATATTAAATTCGATTCAGAAACACTTTTTTGAGTACTAGAAAGTATACTTTTTCCTATGACAAGATTCATTATTGCCCACATGACATATAAGACCTCTGTACAATATAAGTGAGTATAGAGACTGATGTTTAAAACATGGAAAATTCAATCGAAATGTTCCTATTTTTCAAAACAGAATAAGGAATCAAAAGCTCAAAGTGCTGCAGATGGCAACAGTTAACTCACTCGGGATATGCTCACTTTATCACACAATAATAACACCAAAATTTTTTCCACTGAAAGTACCAAACACATTTAGTGAGCTCTATCAATATTTTGTGTGTGTGTTTTAGATGTTTTGGTCTAACCTGTAACCCCTTCCTCCAAATACACTCATTATGACCAGACTCCACACATTTATTCTTGCAAATCTCCCTGTCTAGAATTTCCTCTGGTCTTTTTTTCCCCCAACACTGCCATCTACCCAGATCCAATGCAAGTTCCACAATTTACACAAGGCTATCCCTGACTATTCATTTCCTCGTCTGAGCAGTGACACCAAATATCAGTCGGGGGCAATTAAGTTCACAGGTAGTTAAAAGAAGCTTGATTCTGAAGAATCGAGCATGACTCTAGTTTGGTTGACTGTGTAGAAGGCCACATCTCCTTCCACATAAACCTTTATGAAAGTATGAGTCATGTCAAAGAGAACAATATCCAAATGAGAAAGCACAAAAGGAGACACAAGTTTTTCTAAGATCTCTTAATGAGTCATTTTTCATTCATCACTTATTCTGCCTCTTCTTAAATGGACCCTTTCCTAGGTGCTACGGTTAAAAGTAAGATGGTCCATGCAATTAATAAACATTTAATATTAATTAAGCACTTCCTATGTTACAGTTGTTCCATATCTGCATCACTGCTTTTAATCCTCACAAAATACTCTACTGCTATACTCACTGCATAGAGAAAACAGATTCAGAAGTAAAGGAACTTGTTCAAGTTCACAAAACCAACCAGTATGCAAGCCAAGATCAAAAGACAGATCTGTCCAACTCCTAGCCACCCAGATTCGATGCCTCAAGCAGCTTAATCAGTGAGGAATGCATAAAAGATATAAAATATATATTATATAGATGCAGCCATTATGTATTTATAGCACATAAAATTAAAGTCTGTATTTCCATAACATTATACAGAATAGGCTAGTCTGGATATTTCCTTCTAATTTGTAACATCATTGCTTTTAAAACTATGCTATTAATGCCAATAATCAATTTAGTTGAATTTTTACATTATTTATAGGTTACTTTTTACTGCCAACCAAGAGACCTATTTAGAAGAAAAAGTAAAAGTCACTCTAAGTAATAGTAAAAGGATGAATATAGTTAAGATATTATAAGGTAAAATTTTACATAAAGCAATGCAACAGTATTACCTCTTCTCTCCAACAAAACAGAATTGCTCCTCACCTGTACTCTTTACGAAAGGTAAATTGCTAGTCTTGATTTCTTCAGAGACAATAATTTGAACACCAATTTATAACCATGAGATGAAGAAAATTTGCCCAGTGTGAGCTACTAAATTAGACAATAAGTAAACACATGCGGTATAGTCTCAAAATTAAATTATAAGAGTTGAAATATTCACAACTCGATTATTTTAATGTATGGTAACATGTAGGGTAGCATAAAACATTATGCTGCATGTTTTCTTATACTGTATAAAAAGTAATAATAATAATGTGAACTAAAGCAGCAATTTTCTACGATTTTCTAGCCTTTTTCTTTCTGAGCTGAGAAAACCAAGTCTTAGTCAACGAGAAAGTAGAAAAACCTACTGTACTAAGAGGCGTTTTACCATCATGCAAATCAAGACAACTTAGTTATATTTTTCTTAAGCTCTGGTCTGTAGTAGCCTAGAAATCAAGCATATCTTTCTTTTAGACAGAATGATTTCACACTTTTGCCTTTGGTTAACAATTATGGGTTTTCTATATTTTGAATGTATCTGAAATTAAACATGACAGCTTTGCAGCAATTTTATGAAGTTTTATAAATGTTAAACAACAGCTGTTCGACTAGAAATTTACCATATCAAAATGTAAACTAACATCACCAGTGCAAAGGGCTTAAGTTTACAAGTTTAACACCATAATCCAAGGACACGGTTTGACTTCACAGGGTCTGTAAATACACACCTTTTAAAGCCAATTGACAGCAATAAGGAACTACACACTTAGTAAAATGATAGGGGATTTTTTGTTGTTTTCTAAAAACCAAGATTCATTGGCAATTTCTGGGGAGGAAAACCAGTATATTTTATGTAGCCCACACTTGTCATCTATTGTTTTACATATTCAAAATAGAATTCAAATGATACTATATAAAATAACTCATGTTTTCTACTACCAAAAATATTAAAAATGTAAAAAAAATATTTTCTACATATAACAAAATTTAAAAATTTCATTTGGTAGTGATTTCATTTCTTATTCTTAAATATGTTACGTATATACTATAAATCTTTTTTTAATGCATCTACTTCAAGTAAAAGCCACTCAGTAACTGTCTGGTATTTTTGTAATATTTAATTTTCTTTGATAGTATAAATATTTCTGTTTATTTAAAAGCACACCAGATTTTCTTTGTCAGTAGGAACGTATCATGAGAATTGTATTAGTAATTAATTTTTCTGTTACTGACAAAGAAAAAAAAAGACATCCCAGAGTCCAATCAATTAAATGAGTTAATCTTTAATTCAAATTGTATACAGAAAGCCCCTGATAGTATATGCACAATACCACTGAATTTTGAACTTATTACTCAAGTCTAAAATTCAGTACACATTCTAACAAACAAGAAACTATATTTGCTAAATTTAATCCCCCAACTGAATACAGCGTGCTTTTCTTATTCTGTTTGGCAAAAACTATAGATTTTCCCTATGCTTACATCAATTCTCTAGGCAAAATGTCCTATTATTTGTTCTTTGTAAAATGCGATGCGAATAGAGAACTGTGAATTAATTTAATAAAACATTTAATTGCCTTTTACTGTTTCTTTTCAAAATCCATTGTAAAAATACCGGTAATGAGGCACACTGGCAACCACTCTGAATCAGAGGTCCTATGGCAACTGCAAAGGAAGACTCATAGTAACAAAGACCAGAGCGCATCTATGCGTCTCCACTCGTGGAAGAACCATCTCCCAGGACACCATTTTCCTGAGGGGAGAAAGGGAGCCGAGATCTTCCCACGTCCATTTTATCAAAACGCGATGTCCCCGGGGCCCGCAGAGGGCAGCAGGCATAGAAGGACAGATATGACATGGATTCAGGGACCTGCGTAATAACCAGAGGTCCTCCTGCCGGTCAGCAGCACCGGGACTGCCAAAGACAGGATCTGCGAGATACGCTACCCCCTAAATGAAGCACCGATTCCCAGGAAAACAGACTTATCGCATCACCATTATATAATAGGAGGCAACTCTATGCATCATGAGGCTTGTGCTAAAATGCTTAGTGATCTCATTCTTACCATAACAAATTAACTGCCAGAAAAGACCTTCAAGGTCAACCCCGGCAACAATTAAAAAATAATGAAAAGCATTCATCCTTAAGGCAGAGTTAGAATGTTTGAGTTTGAAGCAATGTGCTGTATATTTTATTAGCTATAACTTGTTTAATTATTCATTGCAACTCTTCATATATTCCATACAGAAACCTCAGGTTGCTCAGATTTCTATCTGAAATCTTTTTTTTTTTTCTTATTCAAGGGCAAATGCCTTAAGAGACCAAAATTTCTATCCCCTATTTTCAAACGAACACAAAGATATATTTGTTTAGAATAAAATACTAAGTGAAAGCCAGAGACAGGGAAACATAGGGAAAAAAAGGAGGCAGGGAAAAACAGACAAACCCTCTATTTCATCATCCGAAACCCTCGAACTCTGGCAAGGCTTCCCACAGGGACCCTCCCCTGCACCTAAGCTGCACACAGCCCTCCCACTCCACCTGCATCCCACAGACGCCCTGTGCTCTTGCGTCCACGACTCTCTGCAGCCCCAAGGGCTGACGGGAGCACCGCTAGGACCCGTTCCCAAAACCTCCTTGTGGCTTCCCGTCAGTATGCCACCGCTGCCTCGAGTGGCTCTCTGGCACATTGTACCCCTAAAGACACAGCTATTGACACCGGTTTAATCGCCTGCCTGTTCCAGATACCAGGGAGTACCAAAGGGCTCTTTTCCTGAGGAGTGGCCGGGGCATGGAGGAAGCCAGGCAATTCTGAAATGGGATGCCAACACAAACAGAGGAATGCTGCCTGTGTTTGCAAGCCTGAAGCCACCCCCATGAACATCTCCCTCTCTCCACAGCTCTAAAAGGAGAGACCGAAAAAGAAAGCCCGACCATAACACCAAAATTAACAGGGCTACTCCCTTGTGTGGTCACAGGACTGAGCCACAGATGAGTCTCAAAGGGGCGACATTCCTGCAAAATGACATCTATTAGCTTTCCATAGAAAATAAAGCCTTAACTAGTAACTTGATGGTAATTTTTCATAAAAATCACCACAAATACAATGTATACCTAATCAACTTCACATATGGTGATATAAAAGCAAGCTAGATTTGGAGTCAAACTGAGTAAAATATAAGCAACAAGTTCAGATCATCAAAAGTCTTTTACCTTGGAGGGATCACAGTGAATAGCTCAACTCCCTCATTTTAAGATGAAGGGAGGAAACCCTTATGCCAAGAAGAGATTTGTTGAGTATAACAGAGTCAGACATCTGCAGATTCAGGGCCAAACTTGTGGGCCCCTAATGCTGGGTCTGTATTATTTCTATTACACTACAAATTGTTATAATTTGAGAACTCCCTGTGGTTGATTTTTTAAAAAGTAAAATAAAAGACTACAGAATATTCTTTTACTCTATCGTTTCTTAGAGCTTTGTCTTGTTCCTAAATCAGTGATTAAAAATGTAGTTCTATCATATAATGCCAATTTCCTGGGCTTTGTCTTGGTCTCTCTACCACGACAGTCTCTGCACACAGGTGTGGTGGACCTTTCTACCTCTCTAGTCTACTCTGCCCTCCTTTTCTCTTAGTGACAACCTATTTTGTGCCAAGCAGCAGTTCCCAGCTAAGAAACTACACAACCAACACGTAGTTCACCATGATGGCAAAGCGACCTAGCTCTGGCCATTAAGATATAAGCAGAAGCCACCAGCTGAAGCTCCCAGGAAAGCAATTTAAAAGGGAGATTGGCTGGTTTGTGCCTTTTGCTCTTTGCCTTTCACATTCTTTGTTTCTAGGAGAATCCTGGAGGTGCAGCAGCCACTTTGCCATCACGAGGCAACAAGCATGAGCATGAAAGCTGGAGGACAAAGAGGAAGGGTGAAGATTGAAAGCACTGCCACCCACCCAGAATTTTTGATAAGCCAGACTCACTGCTGAGACTACACAAGAAATGTGAACTGCTACCGCCTCTGCCTCTGCCAGACACAGGCACGCGTATTCTTCTCTTACCTGAAAAATCTAGTAAGCTGCAATGTGAACATGGCTTCGTGAAATAACTTATATGCTCTAATAGTTTTCTTTACTTTTTATTTATTTTTTTCTGAATATGAGGCAAGTAAATAAAAGTCCAATATGTTAGGATGAAATGGTAAAGTACCATGAGACTGCATCGACCCTCGTCACTCTTCTTAATTTTAAAATTACACAAATTTAACTCTTCAAAAGGTACACTTGTATCACGTCACAACTTCACACAAAAACGTATCAACCATCAACAACAATTTCAACATATAAAAACAGACAGACAATGACAAAATACTTAGATATAAGTAGAACATGAAGCAGTCATTTATTTGGAACTTAATAAACCTATTTCTTAAAAATGCTTATCATTTAGTCACTATCTTGCCAAATACTTCAAAGGGATAATAAGTAGAATAACTAGTAGGGGTGGCTGCCAACTAAAAGACATTATTTAGACACAGGGCTTGTAGAAAACCTAGATGAGAAAGTGGCGTTTCTCTGGCCCCTAGCAGATCAGCTAACCTCAGTCAGGGGACTTGGGTGGCATATATCCACAGCTAGCAGATTGGAAAGGGACATTGTACGCATACGCATTGCCTTTACAGTCCACCTTACAGCATGCTGGCTTCTGAGAAAGTTTGCTTGGTTAATAGATCATAATTGAGTTATATTACATGGTGATATTTTAAAGACACGTGTTATACCTCAACTGAGGCAATGTTCAATTTCAATGTCTTTCATTTCAGATTTCCACTTTCATTTTCCAAAGCATTATCTATGGCTCTTCCCAAGACTCGAGGGCAGCTGCGTCCTGACACACCCCCAGGTCTTTCCGAAAGAGCAGAGACCCAGGTTAAACAACAACAACAACAAAATGGATCACTGCAGAAAGAACTTGGTCTACCTGTGTGTGAAAAGAAAGATGGCAGGCGCTTCGCCATGATTCTGTTGTGCGTGGCTACAAGGTGGTTCAACGGCAGGATTCGAAGATAAGAGTCACATGTAAATGCACTCTTTTCAGGTTATTGATTTGGCAAATTTACCTGTCATCTTTACAGTATATTTTTAGAGTATACTGTTCTGTAGTTTTAGAAGTCTTGTCCTTTCCTTTTTCTTTTCTTATCTCTTAGTTTTACTTTTGTGAAATGTGAGGCCGTCTTCTCTTCGTAATTATAGGAAAAAGCCCTCATCTAGAGAAGGTACTAGTTTACCTTTTAATAAGACAATATTTGTAGATAAGAACTGAGAAACTAAACTGTACATAAAAGTAGTCTCTTTGGACCAACAGAGACATCCTCCCATACATTTCATAGTGATTACACTGAGATAATCATCTTACATGTATATCATTTCATTTAAAAATGTAGAAGGTAAGCTCTTGGTTATCAACTATAATCAAACATTAAGGACAAAACTACTAAAAGGATAAAGGATACTGCTGAGGCTAGGAAGCTATATTCACAATCTATTTTTCATATTAAATATGAATTGAGAAATTTAAACTCTGTGGGATTTAAAATTGAAAGCAACAAACAAAAAAGACAAAAACTCATAGACACAAACAACAGTTGAGTGGTTACCAGAGGGAAAGGGGCAGTAGATAATGTAAAGGGATCAAATATATGGCGACAGAAGGAAATATGACTTTGGGTGGTAAACACACAATACTATATGCATATGACATATTATTGAATTGTATACTTGACATCTATATAATTTTATTAACCAATGTAACCCTAATACTTTTAATTAAAAATAAGAAAAATAAAAGATTTAAATTCTAAATGATATATTATTGAAAAAAATTTCACCTATACATCCTATATTATCAGGTAAATAAATGCAAATTAAAACAAACAACGCTATCACTACATGCTTATGAGAATGGCCGAAATCCAGAGCACTGACAACACCAAATGCTGGAGAGAATGTGGAGCAACAGGAACTCTCATTCATCGCTGGTGAGAACGCAAAATGGGAGTCACTTTGGAAGATAGCTTCTTACAAAACTAACTACTCTTAGCATACAATCCAGCACTCGTCATCTTTAGTATTTACCCAAATAAATTGAAAATGTATATCCACACAAACAATCTAAACATAGATGTTTAAAGCAGCTTTATTCATAACTGCCAAAGCTTGAGCAAATAAGATGTCCCACTAAAAAGAAATGAACTATCAAGCCATGAAAAGACATGCAGAAAACCTAACTACATATTTCTAAGTGAAAGAAGTCAACCTGAAAAGTCTATGGACTGTATGATTCCAATTATATAGCACTCTGGAAAAGGCGAAACTATGGAGACAGTAAAAAGATCAGTGGTTTCCAGGGGTTTGTAGGGAAGCAGAGAAAGAGGATATTTTGGGCAGTGAGAACCTTCTGTACAATACTAAAAAGGTAGACATATATCATTATATATTTGTAGAAACCAAAAGAACAAAAAACCAAGAGTGAACCCTAATGTAAACTATGGACATTGGGTGATAATGACGTGTCAATTTGGTTCATTCTTGGAAACAAATGTTCCATTTTGGTGAATGATGCTGATAATGGGGGAGATAATGTATGTGTTGGTGGCAGGGGGTATGTGAGAAATCTCTGCACTTTCCTCTTAATTTTGCTGTGAACCTAAAACTGCTCTAAAAAAGGCTTTTAAAAAATTCCCCTGTAATACTATCTCAATTTTTAAAATAATCTCCTTTAACATACACAATTTTAAGAACATGTAATACAAGAGTTCACATGGAAATGTAAGAATTAGGTGAAGGAATAAAACATGTGCCAGGAGAAAGACACACCAGGACAGTGGTAACATCTGAGAAAGAAGGGATGAAACGAACTAGTAACACTTTCATGATATAGCCCTTAAAAAAACTGTAGTAAATATGCAAAATGTTAGCTTGCTGAATTATTTTCCAGTCTTTTCTGTTTGGGAAAAAAAAAATCTTGGGGTGGAATTCTCAGATGAAAACATGACCAAATGGGATCTGGGATTAGTTAAGAAGTGTCCCACTGCAGTAGGAATTCAAATGTTTTGGGGAGAGCTGCAGGAAGGGTATTTGAAAGGGCCAAAGAGTAGGGCCAGAGTCACCTGAGAGGAGGGCAGGGTAGGCTTGTCTGGGGAGGCAGTGCACTACAGGCCCCGTGGGAGTGGGGGGCACAGCGAGGTCCTAGTCAAACAGATGCTGTTTGTTTGGTGAAGTGTGATCCCAGCACTCAGTACTCTATATATCAGCTTACTATGAACCGAACGGGAAGACATTTGAATTGTTGCATAAAATCAAACCTTAAATACCGAGGAAACCACTAAAATAATGTTAGAAACAATAATCCTGAACAAAGATTATGACAGCACATGCAAAAAAAATGTTATAAAATACATGTTTACCTATAAAAGTAAAAATTTATGCCTGCTCATAATACAACTTTTGAGAGTGAAGTCAGGAATTTATTTCATCTGGTATACCACAGTAATTTGCTATAAAGCTTTCTGAAACAGCTAACATAATGTTACAGCCAGAAACCAATTGTTGTTAAAATGCATTCAGTTTAAATGGAAAATATAGGGAAATAAAACACTGTAATTGTCTCTCAACCCACATTGTATATTATGTTGCTAAATTATATGCCATTATATTTTCTATATTTTAATATGCTTTCCCATAGAGGAATTGATAACATAAGGAAATGATTCTCTTATTTTACTTTTGAAGACCTAAAAAATATCCCACATACATTTATAAACCAAACACGGCCTCAGCCTCTTATTAGATCCCAAGGCTTATAAAATCTAATTCACAAAACCACTGCACGAAACAATGCATGAAACAGCTAACAAAAATGGTTGTCTGTTGTTCTTACTTTGATTCACAATTGCAGAGTTACATATTTAAATAGAGCTACAATAATATGTAAGAAAACATCAAGGTTTCCTTAAGTTCAGAAAATCTTTTAATAGCGCATTATATAATTCATACAAATATTGTCTTTGGCCTTGCTGGCATGTTATTTAACGTTGCCCATGCACTGAACAGTTGGTGCAAGTGCAGCAGAAACTCCTCCTCCCCTGAGAGACGAGAGAATTCCATGGCCTTGATCCAAATCTAGTCGGAGGCTGACAAACCATACACTAGTAAGTAATATCTATAGTACTTAAACAGAAGGCCAAATATCTCTTTTACGAGAGACTACACGAAAAATTTTTATATACTAAGCCGTAATAATAAAACAGTAGGCAATCTTTGGGGAAGTATAAGAAATTCATGTAGCTCAAGAGAGTGAATAATTTTCTAAATACAAAATTGATAATATGACCAGGTACTTAGGTTTAACAGAGAGTACTATATGTGAAAATTGGGGCAATATTTCCAAGACCTGAAAAGAATCTGGTTAGCCACATACACTAACTGTTTAACAGTTCCAAAGATCTGATAGGACAAATATTAATAGAGAAACTTGAAGCGAAAGAGATAGACCGGGTAGAAAATTTTTAAAAACCACTTCATAACTCTTTTCAGATCATATTGCCAATTCAGATTCCCTATGAATACCTTAAAGTATGAAGCAGTCCCCTTTTAAGGTTCAGACTTTTCTGAAATCATTCTAGGGAATTAATGTGTTACTGGAATGGTTGCTCTAAGCAAGATTTAAACTGTGTTTCCCCCATGACTTCGGGAGCAGCTACCAGGAACTCTCAGTGAATTTACAGGGCACTGTAACTTCCAGCCCCCCCCCTCTTATGCTCACTGAGGGGTCCCCGGATCCAGCCCAACACCTGCTTATGGCTGTGAATCTGGGCTACAGAGAGAGAGAAGGCTGGGCTCACAAAATCGAGAAGGCAGGTCAAGGAAATCAAAGGCTGACCTTAAAACATGACTCTTTTGTAAAACTCAAATAAGCACTGACCTTATCTTTTAAAACTATCTAATTTTATTATTGTAAAGTAAAAGTATTTTACTGAAAGAAAATACTGCAAAAACAGCTGTGAGACACAGACGAAGCAGATAGATTCCATGTGCTTCCTCATCCCTTTAGTAATTTAAGGCTTTAGCTTAATTTCAAGGTAAAAAGTCCTCTCCACAGTATCTTCTACAGGTAATCAGCAGCAGCTAACACTGGCAATCCTCTCCTATCTTTATAAAGATAACTTTCAATAGGTAAGATTCAAGTGCTAGTAAAAAGGTCACTACTAAAATTTATTGTTTCTATTCGAGTTTCCTATAATATCCCTGAAGCTGTAATAGATGTTGAATTTTTTTTTTTAAATGTAGAGAAGGTAGAGTTTCAGGAGACACAATTAAATTTTCTAGCAATTCACAAATTAATTCTCCTACCTTAGTTTCATCACACAGTCTTTTCACAGAGGAGTTATAAGAAAAAAATGAAATAAATGTGAAAGCACATGACATTTTTTTCAAAGTACAGCCATTCTTCAAATATTCAGCATTATTCAAATATGCAGGAACCTTATATTGAGTCAGTGGTTTTTAATGATGAGTGTAGATTAGAATCACTTGTGAAACTGTGTGAAAATGCAGGCATCCAGGCCCTGCTTTCCAGCACATCCAATTCAAAGAATCTTAGGTGGTACCCTGGAAGTTCCAACTTTAAAAGCTTCACAGAAGATTCTGACACATGGCTCTGGTTGATGATGAGCTGTCACAGGTTCAAATGCCGTGGAAGTTGGGTGGGTAATTTGAACCAGTGAACAGGGCATGGTGGGGACTTGTGACAAACAGGAAAATACACCCCCTAGCTAAAGGAGCAGTCTGTTAGCTCTAGCTCTTTGGAGACTGACAGATGCAAGCCAGGAATGACTAGGGCTTCAATTCTGTTAAAGAGAAGACAGAATTTGCAATTAAGTTTACTCTAAAATCTCTTGAGTTTTAAATGTTTAAACATCCAATGATCACATAAAGGCTCCAACAGTCAGTTCATGTCACTTGGTTTAGATGATCAACAGTATTGAATAATTTTTGCTTCTCAACTGGAATACCTTGAGGTATGTAGTAGTGGGGTGGTAGTTTGGAAAACTCAAGCCATACTGTTTTTCAGCTCCTCTTCCATCAGGTGATGTGTCTACTATCTCCCCATCCCTCGAGTCTGGCTGGCCTAGCAACTTATTTTGACCAATGAAATACAGCAAGAGCAACCGAGATGTATGTTCCAGAGCGTGATCTTTCCACCTTCACCTTTCCCCTCTTTGAAGACTCCTGCTGCCATTGCTGAGGAGAGCTAGGATAGGTGACTGAGTAATGAGAGACCACATGGGAAGAAGGGCCTGCCCAGATCCAGCACCACGGTCCCCAACACACGACCGAGGCCATCCTAAACCCTCTAGCCCCAGTCAGGTGAGCCATCAGATGACCACAGGCTTGCCTGGGTGCGGTATCACCTAAGACTGGAAACTGCCTAGCCAAGCCCACACAAAATGCGGGATCGTGAGCAAAGAGACGACTGCTTCAGCCAGTAAGCTTGGGGAGGTTGATTAAGCAGAAGGAACAGAAAAATGGATTACAGAACCTGTACCATAAAAGTGGGAATGACGCCATTAATTAAACTCAACAATAAAAACTCTTAATAAAAACTTGAAATATGTGACATCAGTTTTGGGATGGGGTGGTAGACAGAAACAGGCAAAACAATGAAGAGATAATTAAAGACAAGACATGGCAGCCTCTTGTGATGAAATAACTGACATTTTGCTGGTGATACACTGGAAGATAAAAACGTACCTAACGAACTTGTTGATCTGGCTAAGCTTTCTAGAATAAATGTGAAAAATATAATTTGGTTTCATTAAACTGCCTATGGCAAAAAGCACAAGGAAAAGAGAGAGGAATTAAAGAAGAAATTGTTCAGTTTGCAAGCAGAATATAGGGCAGAAATAGCCCAGGATTTGGTGGCTTGGAAATAAACTTGTCTCTCACCCTCAACGTTTTCAGTGACAGACAATGAATGTGACTGTGTGTGTGATGGGGACAGTAATACTCGGAAATAAACAGGATATATACTTAGGGGTGTGTGTGTGCGTGTAGACACAATGCTTTTCTACTAGTTCTTTAAAATATTGTTTCACATTAAAATGAATAGACTATGTACAGATTCTAATTGGCATTAATTTTTAAGATAACATGAAAGACTTCGAAGAAAGGTTATCCTTAAGTCTCATGGTTTGACATATACTCCTAAATCCTCTGGGGTAGGCATTTATTCTCTTATTATATTAATGTAATCATAATGTACTACATTAAGAATATCTGGTGGAAAAGGGGGAGCAGCAGTGAAATAAGCCACCCAGGTAGTCCTCACTTCGTAAGTTTTAGAAACTTGAGATCAGTTAAAGGTCACAAAAAGGTGGGGAACATGGTAACAAGTATGTGTTGGAATTAAACTGTGCCATGGTGGTAGAAACAATAAGAAATATGGACCTCTGTGACTGAGAGAGATGATCCTGAATCAATGTGCCCAAACTACTCCCGTACAGTTCGAGTCGGTCAGGCTCGCTCTTAGGGCTTATTTGCTCTCAATGTACACAGTATCGAATGACACTCAATTAAATTCTCAAGACTCGTGACAAAGGGAAGAAGGCATCTGGGATGAGCTCTACAAGCCAGGCAAGATTATAGCCCCAAACAGGGAGTAGCAACAGCAGTCTGAGGTCATTTATTTTGATGGCAAAGTGTACTAAATACCTTGGCTGGTACTAAGGGCATCATAATTGGGCATGATAGTTTCACTAATTCAAAAATGACTGACCATGTGTCATGCTGAGTGCCAGGGAGTAACGATGTCAGTCCTGCCCTCAGAGAACTTACATGCAGGCAGAAGTGGTAATGAAACTAGGGACACGCCATTCCACTAGGCTTATAAAAGCAGCTAAGCTCCCAAGGAGCTTCAAATAAACCACGGTTTGATTCACCAAGCAAAGATTTTTGCTCAACACAATCTATATAAGAAGATAGGAAAACGGGGAATTTATTTTAGACAGATTTCTATTCCAAATGTCTAAAACAAAACAGTCTTGAATCTTAAGCAATTTCTCAGCTCTCTGGAACAATCTCAATGCCAAAGCTGTACTGAACATATCATATGCAATATTTCACGATACATCATATAAATATAAAGCAGCACATAAAATAAATTACATATATAAACAGAGACTAAAAATTCATATGTTAGTACTTATGAGTAATAGAACTTGAAATGGTTATGTTTTCCCTGGGCAAAGTTTCTTTGTTTTCTCCATTAAAAGTTCAAGGCAATTTGTGAAAAATTTATATCCAACCATTCTGTATACATCTAAATTACCCTCAACATTGTGTAACTAAGCACCTTTCACTAACAAAGACTTTAGGAAAATAATTGAAGCCTAACTTGAATTTAATTGCAAAACAGAGATGATTTTCTTCCATAGTTAACTGAATAAGTTGGTGGAAAGTTTCATTAAACTATAAAAAGCAAGTACAACTTTCATACCAAGGACTGGATGTTTTTCAACCTCAATGATAACATAGGGACAAAAATGTACAGGTCTCTGGAAACAGGTTCCCATAAAACTACCTCCTTAGAGAACACTGCAGGCACTCAGAGATATTTTTAGTTCATTTAGAAATCACACAATAGCTCACGAATGTATTCCATAAAGTAAAATTTACTTTTGATTAGCTGCAAACTTAATAGACTCTAATAAACCTTGAAAAATTTTAAGGCAATTTTTAATCTTTTCATTAACTGTCCAAACTTTTCCTTACAACATAAGTACACTACAAAAGGCAATGTGGTTCTCAATTATGCCCACTTCTGTGTATAAAGGATGACTGAATTTATAGAAGTTAATGTTTTTTGCTGTCTTCCCTTTTAGAAGTCTAAGACATTGCTTTTGAAGGATTTATAGGTTTTTAAGTATTACATATAGACTACCTTTCACAAATGTTCTTTAGAAGTCCCAGTGCCAAAATTTCCCACATGAACCCTATTGAGATGTAAAGTTTGAAAAGATATTTGTCATTTTACCTACCTCATGGAGTATTTACAATGTTACAAAGCAGTTGCTTTCACTGGACTTCCGTCCCACACCCCAGAGTGGGGAACGCCAGCGGGAACCAGCCTACCCTGCGCGGCTCAGTCCTTGACTGTCTGTCCTGACCTTCAGGCTGGCCCTGCATCCCAAAAGGCAGGGCAGCCCCACTCCTGACCCTGGAGAGCCCTGGGCTTTCACTTAGACACCGTGTCAGGCAGCCTGTTCAGCGACAACAGGAAAGCTTTTGGAGCCAGAGCTTCCTGGGTTCTAATTCTGATTCTGTTACCTAAGAACTATGTGGCCTCAGCCAGTCACATCACCTCAGTCTAGTAGATATACACAGCCACCAATCTCAGATATGCTACCAAAATGTACTGTCACACCTTCAGCCACATTATGCAATCTGTTTTACATTATGTAATCTGAAACAAGAACCTCAGTGTAAGTATTCTAAATTCACAAATAAGAAAAAAGACTCAAACAGTTAAATAATTTGACCCAGCCACACAGTCAGCAAGATATGTTGGAGAGTTTAAACTCCTGATTCATTCATTCAAAAATATTTAATGAATGTTCCATATATAACAGCCACAAATCTGTAAATATAACAAGATAATCTCCACCTTCCTGGAGTTTACATTCTTTGAGGGAGACAAGAAGTTAAGAATTCACAATTATCAGCAACTGTAACATGCTCCAAAAGAAATACACATGGTGTGAGAGAGAAAGTGTGTGTGTGTGTACGTGTGCACACGCCCATGCACGCACCTTTGGTTGAGGGCAAGTAGTTCGAGAGTGCACTTGGGAAAGGTCTTTTATCAAAGGGTTAAAGGTTGAGCCACAGTCTGAAAAGAGGTGAGGCAGTCATAGGAAAAGACAGGGGAAAAACATTCCAGGAAAAGAGAACAAATGTTAATTTAGGATGGTACAGACAAGACTATAAATCATCTTCTGCTTCTCTCTCCAGGGTCATTTCTTGCCACTCTGCCCAGCTCAGGCTCTATGCTTTAGCCATCTAATCAGAACTACGTTCAGCCCCTTAAAACAGCCCACCCTCTCTTGGCCCTGGCCTTTATTAATGGTCTACTTATACTCAGAATACATATAAAATTATTCTTCTTTTATTTATAGTGAACATTCTCCATACTTGTATGAGCTTCATGGTTATGCTAAAATGGCGATGTAATATTCCACTGAATGTCATGTCATAATTTACTATATTATTATTCACTTACTTTTTAATACCTAACATTGTACTTTTCAAGTATGAAAGTACTCAGGCTGTAGGTTCCAAAATGGGGCACTGGTGTCAAGTATGTGTAGGATTTTAATCTTAGCCCAGTGGAGTGGTCAGTTTTATATGTACAATAATAAGCCTCATGGACCAAAAGGTAGACACAGTGATTACTTTCTGGGTTTTGAATTTTGAATGATAGACACAAAATTATGTTTCAGTAATTATTCTGAACTAGGAATAATTGGGATTGTGAGAGGGAGGAAAGAGTTAGTCAAGGTGAAACTCAACAATAAAACCATCTAATGTTTAATAAAAAAAATCAGTAACTGTATTATAGCTGATGATATATAAACATGAAATATCTGTCAGGATGTTGTATATTATACTCAAGCCAATAAACTGATATTTTCTGAGCTTCAGGTTTTGTGGTAGACATAAAATTCACCTGAAGTACCTGGGAGTGAAACACCTCAGAGACTGATAGAGACCCTAAGTCACCGGAATTCTCTTTAGTAAGGCTTGCTAAATTTGCATTTAGAAAGTATCTTCAATATTTATATTAGTTTTGTAAAAGAACACAAAAAAATCACTACAGAAGTCCTTGAGGTCAGGGATATATCTTCGTCTTCATTCCAGAGTCACCGGTACATGCATGGCAAATGAGAGACATTTAATAAACATTCTATGAAGGAATAAATGCCTCAAACTTATTTCTTTAAAAGTTTTAAGTTTTAAGATTAAAATATATACATACTATGGAAACAAAAAGGCTTAAATAACTTTCCTAACAGACATGGAAATAAGTCCAAAATTTATTATTAAATTAAAAATGGCAAATTGCAATTGGTAAATACATAAACAAATCTCTGAGAAGATATATGCCAAATAGTGAATACTTTGCTTTTGAGGGTGGGTTGCTTTTGTGGTGGGGGGCAGGGAATGTAGTGGGGAACAATAGGGAACTTTTTTACTCTATAAAATTCTGTATTATTTCATATGTACATATTCCTTTATATGTATATGCATTACACAGATATTTTTAAAACATGTATTCTACAAGAAAACACTTAAAATGATTTCTATAATTATTCAAGAAACTTAAATGAAAAAATGAGTATTACCCAAATAGTTTAATTCACAAAACTGAAATCACAAAAATAAAAAGTTCAATAGTATGAAATCCTTACATTTCCCCTTAAGAATAAAGCTTCAATTGTATGTTTCAATAAATTACTATTTGAGATCCAAATCATATATTGAATGCTGAAAAGAAAAAAGAAAGCGTTCTCTCTATTCCACAAGCCCTTAATTTTTTTTTTTATAGTTTGTTATGGTCTGCTTTCCATTTACTGAGCAATAATATCTCTATTACACACCAAATCCCCCCTGGTTTCAAAAGGAAATCTTCCATTAGAAAGTAGTCAAGTGCTGAAAGAAGGTGATCAGGCCCAAAAGAAATAGAAATTTAGGGAAATGTTCTATTTTCTAAGGATTGGGAGGAAAATATCTACTTCTAGCAGATTTCAATGACTGCCCTCTCTATATAATGTCACTCAATTTTATTTGAGTATTTTTTTTTACAAATTACTCTCATGCTTCAGAAAATAAATTTTTATAAAGAGCCAGATACTGATTGAAAAATGAGGCCCTAAAATTAAGACAAACTTTTTACTATACCAGATTTGATAACAGTAATTTGCAAATTTAAATGTTCTAAATAATATAGAGTGGAAAATAAGGACCTGTGTAGAAGCTCAATATTCTAAAAATTATGAGCACCTTTTATACTTCCTCTAGTAACTAGTTAATATTTTAAATGAAGGCATATTTTCTTAAGTCTTTTCAAATGTCCTAAAATTTCAAGTTCTCCTTTATACTCTTTCAATTTCAAATGTACCAGGGGAACTGTTTATCGAGAGAAGGCCAGTGATAAGTTGTTAAATACATTAAGTTTCACATTCCACTATGAACTTTATGTATTTATTTGTCTGCTCTTTTTGGTATTACCTCTATTTCTTGGAAGAGAATTCAAGAGTAAAGTATTTGCTTAGTCTCAGAAAGCTGGATCAGATTTTAAACTCAAATATATCTGATTTCAAAAATCAGTGCTTCTGATGCTTGCTATGTGGAACTATTTTGTGAAGTACAAAATCATGTCCAATTTGTCTTCATTTCATTTTATAGATCAGGCTTTAAGCCTGGGTATGCCTGCATAAGATAACTGAATACTCTATAAAAATGTGTATTTCAAAACAGTATATTATCTACTAATTATTTACATTACATAATATTTTTTCTTTGGAATAGAATTCATTTAAGATTAAAGTTCTGAATAAAATTTAAATGTGACATATGGAACTTAAGTTTGTAAAGGAGGAATAAGAGCATATGTATTAAATGAGGTAAATTAATATTTAATAGTCAAAATTTTGTTATTGGCCCAAGACCATTTCAAGGCTCCCAGAGTCTTTGTTTTTGTTTTGTTTGGGGTGGGGGCAATTATCTATGCACTGTGCACAAAACTGCAAACAGAAAACATTCCGAGTCTCCTGCCATCAGCATAAGTATGATGCTAGTGTAATGCTCTGTTAATTTCAAGGAATTGTTTTATAACACTTATGATCTACCATCTCATCTAGAAATTCAAATTCAAACTAATATACATGGATCTTGATGAATTTGGAGGAAGGAAAATGATCAAATGATTCTAAAACATAATATCAAAGCATAAGAAAACACAATAAAAGAGGAAGAAATGTACTTAGGGGCATACTTTCAGTAATGATGAAAGTCTATGTAATGTTTTTCATTTACATTCACAATTTATTTGTAATATTTGCTTCTCAAAATGTTACCTGAAGGAAAAAATTATAATCAAATGTAACTGACTTAAAATAACCAGAAATAAAAGTATATATTTATTGGAATCTTCTACGCTTATAAACTAAAATGCATGTGAGGAATTAAATGGTTCCGAATTCATGTATTAAATTTTTTATCCTATTATTTCAGCATATAAATACAGTGGACATTTCAAATATTTTATATACTTGAAGATTAATTTCTAGTAAGATAGTGATGTTTTAGAAATTTTCTTCTGCGCATGTAACATCCAAAACCCAGAATAGATTTATTTCACCTAAAGAAAACTCAGTAGACGAAAATAACAAATCACGTCAATGACAATTTGACATGCAGTATGTCTCTGCACAGAAAGACGCACTACTCCCACCAAAAGGCTGTATAAAGAGCATCCTCTACAACCATCACCCTTCTCTCTCAAACTCTCAAGAGTGAAATAGTTCATGAATCTTTCTTTCATCAGTTACACACACGCACAGTACATGCACACACACCTTTCTCACATATTCCCAAACTGGGACTCGGAACGCGAGAGCAGATTCCAGGTATACCTGTCAACCACCAGGACCATATCACCTCCTCCTGCAGACACATTCATAGCAGAGGCACAAAGATGTCATTTACTTCTCCCTGGTGAAAGATTTCACTTCTGGACATTAATGAATTTAACAAAATTCTGCCCTAACAAAATACCAACTAGGGCTTGAAACAATCTTTACAAGGTTTTACCTATACTAAGAAGAATAGGCCTGTTTTCAGAAAAGTTTGACTGCTCTATACTGATAAAAACTGAGAGACCTTTGGATTTACAAAGCATTTCACAAGTGCGAGGTCTCTAACAGGAAGATAGAGGTCTCTAAGGCGAAGTTCCTGCTTCATACTAAAAGGGCAGGTGGGACACCCGTGTGCAGGCCTGCAGACATGACAGCTGTCTCACAGGTGCCGCATCCCCCAGCAGCTCTTGCTGGCCTGGCCACTATTTACCAACTCAAAGGCTTTCCGACATTTGAATGCTGACTTCTGAAGAGGGAGCAAGAGAGATCCAGCACTGTCTTCACGGGCCATATATTCTAGCAAGGAGACAGCTAAAAAGGTAAAAGAAAAGGAAAAAAGCAGAAGTAGTACTAATAATCACAATGCTAATAATGTACATATTTGATAAAGCAGCATGAACAATTAGAATATAGAAGGGGAATTTAAGGTCACGATTTGTAATGCCTTCCTGATGAAGAAAAGTTTAAGTTGGGCCCTGAACACTAACGGGCAGAACACACAGATGGGCGAGGCGGTTGTGGTGGGTGGGAGGCAGGTGGAGAGAATGTCCCTGGACAGAGCAGCCTGCCCACAGATGAGAGTATGTACTGTTGGAAAACCTGGACGACGTTCGGCACAGTGAGAGCTAAGTTGTGAAAGAGAAGGTGAGAGATGAGAAAAAGGGCTTGTCAGGGTCGTACAGGGTCTTGTGGGCCATGTTAAAGAGTCTGGACTGTTTATTGTGAGGGCAAAGGGAAGACACCAAAAGGTAAGTTACTCTAAGGATCCTGACTGATGGGACCCTAAATACTGACATTTATGATTTTTCATATACTAAACTCTAAGAATGTTACAATAAGACTTTCATCATTATATAAATAACTGTTAATAAACTTTTTTTCACTTGCTTGACCATTGAGATGCATGATCTGGAAAACAAAGAATAGGTATATATCTGAATGTTGAAATCTGGCGGCTGACAGTTTCAGGAATATGTAAATTCAAGTTTTATAATTATTGGACTAACATGATTTTAGTCTAAGAAAATGTAATATGAAGTAATCAAATATATAGTTTAATTAAATAGTGTCAACTATTTGCATTGAGTTAACAGACACCTACATGTCAGGCATTATGCTAAGGACTCTGTGTATATTATTCATTTAAACTTCACAATTGCCCAATGAGTTAAGTAGACTGTCACAAATGGAGAAACTGAGGCTCATATAAATTAATAATTTTCCCAAAGTCACAGTACTAACAGCCATCCAGAACCAGAAGTCAAATGCAAGCCAGTGCAATTTCAATTCCTGCCACTACACAGTAGTCAGTTAATAAATGTCTGTTAGGAAAGTGACATCTATAATATAGGAGAAATACGGCCTATTAACAACAACAAAAACCCTGTTACACATAAGAGTTCACTTGATTATATTTTATTCAACTAAAGAAAAGTCTTAAAATTGTAATTTATGGCCATAAACTGGGTACAGGGTCATTAAAATGTTATCTCTTTTCATGCAGTTTCCCATATTAAGATGATTTTACCATGCCTCCCAAACATATAATTAGTTTTGACTGAATGGTTTACTTTTGTGAAACTGTATTAATCCAGTCATTAAACAACTTATTCTTCAAAGAAAACAGTGTAAAGTCTGCATAAATTACCACTGATAGACAGGATTTCACTAGACTTCCAAATGTGCCAACCATCTTTTTTCATAGATCTAGAATATGATTTGCAAGTATGTGCACATAATGAATCTAAATGAATGTAAATCACTCAAATCTATCAGAGGTCCCACTCCATTAGGAATACAACCTTCTAAAGAAATTCGTTCACCATCCCATTTTACATTAGTTAGCAGCTCTCTCAACTATTTAAGGATTACTGTAATAATCTAAAACATCACACTTATTTCAATAAAACATCAATATCCTCACCCCTCACTACTCCTAGGGTCATGTTCAATCTAGAATATGAACACTGATATTAGTATTTTCTTCTAAACAATATATATTAGCAAACTGATATAAAGAGAATTCTAAAAACCTGGTGACAGGTCCTCAGTAATACTTTCTTGCAAATTAAAAAGAACTTTTAGATTAAAAAAAAAAACAACAAAAAAAAAAACACCTTACGAGAATCCTTCCTCCTCCTGCTGCTATTGTGCTATATAGCAGGAGGCAACCCAGCGTGTGACCAAATTAATATCCCTAGCTAAAAAAATAAAGACTGCCTTATTAGCTGTCACATATGAACAGGGACCCAACACCTATAAGTAAATGTTTAGTTTTAACATAAACATGGAAAAGGGAGGGTGGGATAGGGTGTAGTGTGTCAGATGGACCAAACGAGGTCTTAATGAATTAAATAATCAAAATTATGAGCTGCATTAATCGCTGACAGTTATCAGGTAGTTATAAGAAAAAAACCGGATTTCCATCGTCTATTCTAATGTAATTATAGAGGTAGGTTCTGAAAACTCAAGACAACTTATTTGTAAGATTTTCAGTAGAGTTTTTTTCTTGCTCTCCCACCAAATTTTATACTCCTGATAGGCAGAGATCATGCCATATTTCTGTATACTCCATAGCATCAAAGTCATTCACTTAATATCTCAGTTGAACTAATCAAATCATCCATAAAAGCTTATAATCCAAGGAATATTTTCTTTAAAATTAAAAAGTTAAGTAGTATCTTTGCCTACAAAGATGTTTTAATTAAATTTTCTGTTTAGAAAAACAATAGACTGATAGTAGAAAAGAGAATTTTTAAAAAGTGTTAAGAAAAATGAAGTCGCTCATATACTACACCCAGAGAACTAAATTAATATTTAGTGTATATCATCTATGAATCTACTTCATCTATGAATACATCTAAAAATGTGTATTTTACATAAATGGATATATGAGAAGATGTTATATATATTGCTTTATAGCCTTTTTTTTCACTCAGTGTATGCATGTATTTCTCATTTCAGTATGGTCTTATAAAGTATTGGAAAATGCTTTAAATATTTATAGCTATCAAGTCCCAAATAATATGAATGTATCAAACTTTATTGAATAATCCTCCCATTACTTCTTGTTTTCTACGTCCTGCAACACTGCAATGAATCTTTGTCAATGTTTGTCCACATTTCTCATTATTCCCTTATGACGGTTTCTTAGAAGTGGGGATACTGGGTCAAAGGGTAAGGAAACAAGGCTGTTAACACTTGCCAAACTGCTTTCCAGAAAAGACATCCCCGGTTCTACTCTCATTAGAAACATACATATGTACTTCTCATTTAAAAAACAGAACTTATTTTTACGATTGTATCAATATGGAAAGTAAGCGATAGATTCTTATTCTCTTAATTTATATTTCTTTGATATTGAAATAAAACATCTGTTCATATGTTTATTAGCTATTTACATTTTCTCTTCTTTCCCTACAAGCGTTCTTCGTGTTTCCCTTTTCAAATTGAGCCATGAACTTTTCAGAACCTAATTTCAATAACCCATGAGTTGTCACCTTCTGGGGCAGCTATACATTTCCAAGTATTTATCCACTAAATTTAAGCTTTATGTGTATCACCACAATTTTGTCTTTCTCAAATCTTATAAACCTAAATTTCATCATTTCTGATGGACCTTTTCTCCAGGAATAGTGGGTATACTTTAAATGTTATTTTTTATTTTCCAAACAATTACATACCTAAAATATTATCCCTAATTATGTCAAAAAGTCAATTTTTAGATTATTTTATAAATTGAGATTATATAATAAAATGTTGGAAATTAAAAATATTAAAATTAAAATACATCAACATTCATATTTAAACTTCATTGTAAAACTATATGATTATCTAGGTGGTCTTTTTAACTACCATATCTTAAGTTTATGATAAAAGATCCCAGGGAAAGTAATTTACTAATTTAGTACTAAATCCTACCTTTACTAGTGATTTTCTTTAGGGCTTTAAAGAAAACGTACTTTTTCCTTACTAAAAATTCCCCTACATGTAATAGAGGTTTAAGAATATCCCCATAAGCAGGAGAGAGTGTTATGAGTCTAAATGACAATGTCTATAAAGTCCTCTAAATTATCTTATGCTAAAAAAAGACTACATGAATTCCAAAAACTACATTATACATGATGTTTTCCATAAAAACCACTACGTAAAAGTCACATTAAAATTTAAGGTACTTTTAAAAGGCTATCTCATTTTAACATAAAAGAAAATAAAACTCTTTAAAGAACAAGCTACATTTATTCATTTCTCAATTCATGCACTGTCAAATTCAAAAATCATGTCTGAAGTTTTAGAAAATATGCTAAAAATCTTATATGTGTAAATTTCTCATTATGATAAAATATATAAGCAGTAACCAAATTGCTTTCTGAGCTAAGCTCACATCAAACCAACTGGCTGCTTCTTCTTCATGTTATTCCAAATCAGGTCGCCCATGCTTCTAACAAATAAAAAAAAAGCCCTTAAATTTATCTTAATAAAGTTTTAAACAAAAGTTCATTATTAAAATAAACCAATGAACAGAAGTCTCCAAGAAATCAGACAATCCTCCAAAAGATAATAAAATCAGAGTCTCTCAAATCTTCAGTTAACACCCTTTAATTGGGCAATAACAGGAGTTTATGGGCTTCAAAGTTATAGAGACTTAATTCAGGGAACTGTTAACATCACATTTTAGTTTAATTGCAGAAGCTTAAATAAAAGTTTAAGACAAAAAAATAAAATTAAAAATAGTCTCTAATGACCTACCTACAGGGTTGAGGATCTTTCACTAAAACTCAAAGGAACAGGGTCTCTCAAATAAATTATTTCTCTTATCTATTTTGAGTTAATTTGAATATCTTAGACTGTGAGAGAGAAAAAAAAAGTCACTCCAAGCAGTGTTGGCCATCCGATTTCCCTCTTACCTGTAATAATTGAGGTTGTACTTCTATCCTATATGTGCCCACAGAGCACAGTAATGTCACACACCATTTGGCCAGGAGTAGTGACAAGATATGCTTTACAGATTGCTATTGGATTCACAGATATACAGAACACATACAGCTACCAAAGATACAACTCAAACAAAATTGTACGAGGAAACCTCAAAAAATCTTCAGTATTCCGACTCTCAATTCAACGTCACCTTATACAATTTGGGAGTCCTAAACTGTAGTCCCAACTACATATATTTAATTTTGACAAGAGGAGCTTAATGCTTCTTCTTTTGGCTAGTTGCATCAAGCTTCTTCTCTTTTTAGGGGTCCAAAGAGTCAAAGAAACAATTTGTTCTAGTTTCCAAAATATTTTTGTTTGAGGGCACAGTAGCTGCAAATTTGCCCAGCTTATGACCACTTTTTGTTGTGATTATTTGGAAAAGAAAATTCAAACACAGAAAAGTAAAAGCAAAATATAAATATATAACAAAACGCTCAGAAACCTACCACCTAGATTTAAAAGATGTTAATGTTTTATCAAATCCATTTCAGGTCTTTTTCAAATACAAAACTGAAATACTACAGACAATGAAGATGTCCCTCCTCTCCCAAGGGTGAACCCTAATTAAATTTTGATTGATATCTGTGCCCCATATTTTTATACTTCCATTATATACACACACATATATAAATAATAAATGGATATATTCTATGTGCTGTTAAGCTTTTATACAAATGGTATTACATGTTAGATATAGTTCTACAATCTGTTCTTTCTTATCCTTTTTTTTTTCCCCGATCCATCCTCAAACTCCTGCACGGTGTGGTCCTACTTGTCTTCAGGCAATGCCACATCACAAGACACTTATGTAGGGTACCATCTGCATATATAACCAGGACATGCGCTAAGATTAACTACTAAACAAGCAAACTTGAGTCCTCAGTGTTGCAGAAATATTCTCTCTTCCCTTCCACATAACAAGACAAAGTACCCCCACAGCTCTTCTCCTTCCTTTCTGCCCCTGCCCAAGTAAAGAATATGAAAATCATCTCACACGAAGACACACCGTCATACAATTATAAAACCACTGCTTATTTTAATTAAAACACTACTGATAAGAAAAGGGGTTTCAGAGTCTGGCAGAGGTGGGCGGTAAGCCCATTTCTAGCATTTTCTAACAGTGTGAGCTGAAACAAGTTACTTAGACTCTCAGAAGCATCCATTTACTGATCAGCAGAGATAGCACACCTGTCTCCCAGGGCTGCCCCAGAGACAAATGCTGGGAAAGCACATGGCAGCTGAGGCTGGCGCATGCGCAACACGGAAGGTGGGGCTGACAGCCGCAGCACATCGCCTCCGTATATCCGCCAAAGGAATAGTTCCTATGCGGGGAGGGGTGGCTGTAGCCATGTCATCCTTACTATTCAGAAAGCAGAAAGCAGTGAATCCATGGTATTCAACTACTTATTTTCTAGGGACTGACTTATTCCTAAAGCATAGTTTCAATTAGTTAAATTTCAAAAGACTTAAACTGTGCTAGAATATGTTAAGTGAAATTAAAAAAAAAAAAAAAAAAAAAGACCAAGCTGGAATTCTAACTAGTTTCTTGGCTAAGTAGTCAGTTTGGGGATTCAGATTTAGTCTTTCAATGATAAAATGCAGGCAGTGTCTATCAGTAATTTACACTGAAGAGGCAGAAGCGAGAAAAGTAAAGAAAGAGTAAAAAAAAAAAAAGGACTTTCCTTTTTTAGGAAGAAAAAATAGGTTTATTTGACAGCTTTATAATGGCAACACCAACTGCGGCCTCAAACGCTCGACTGCCAGTCTTTCCAAGTGTTATGAACATTTTTTTTTTTTACTTATAGTTTCTAAAAATATGTAATTGTTGCTTTTTAATCTGTGACGGAGGCCCCCCTCTCTGACCCAGACCACACTGCTGTGATTATATATGTCTTATTTAGGGATCATCCCCAAAGGTTCACTGAGTGCTCCTATCACACTGCAGGTGAAAAACTATGTAGAGTGTACAGCACACAAATTTGTATCATTTGAGCTTTTCTAGTCTATGTGGCCTTATATTTCCAAAAATATTTAATATAATATTCTAAATCTACACCAAATAACTGATCAAAACTGGAAGTTTCCTCTATTTCATCTTCTCACCATCAGCATATTATTTTTACAAATACTTGAACCTGAAAAACCCAAATAAGATAAAAACATAACCCTGACTTCTGTGTTTTATCTTGTGTTTATTTAAAGCTTCCAAATAGCTCTGTAGAAGTCACTCTGGGTAAGTCAGTGTTAAACAGTTTTCTGTTCTCAGCTCTTAAATATCACAGGACATTATTCCTATTACTGTGAAGATTATTTTAGAGGACAGTAGTAGCAACACATCATTTCCTAGAGTAACCACATTTTTGAAAAATAAATTCTTTTATCAGTTACTACATGAAAAGTTAAGGCATTTAAAGAACATAGAAATGTTGCAAGAAGTGCATATTGGAAAATATCTTTATGAATGTAAGGTAGGGAAGGATTCTTGGGCAAGGCATACGGAGCGCAAGTCTTAAGAAAAACTGTAATTCTTCATCAAATTAAAAAAAAAAAACTTTTATAAAAAAGAACCATAACAAGGTTAAAGGGCAGGCCACAGACTGGGAGATCATATTCTCAACTCATATAATCAAAGGTTTAATGTGCAAATTAATCACTTTTATAAATCAATCAACAGAAGAAAAGCCCAAAGAAATAATGGTAAACAGGATGTGAATAGCAACTTAGGGAAGAGGAAATAAACTTGAAAATATGCCCAACTCACTAGTAATGAGATTCACATTTAAACTACAAATGAGACACTACATCCTACTCACAATACAAAGTGTTAGCAAGGAAACCAGTACCTTACAGTACTATCATGTTGTTGACAAATTAAAACCATACAAATACACTGCCCAGAATATGCAAAAACTGTAAAAATCAAGATATGTACATTCTCCATTACTCCAAAATTCTTCTAATTATATATGCTAGAGAAATCTTCGTGCAGGTATATAAGGAGATATTTACAAAACTGGTCTTTGCAGTGCTATTTTTATTAGCAATAAAACCAGAAACATCCTCCATGCCCATTCAGGAAACCAGATGACAGAACACTATAAAGCAATAAAAGTAAAATGAACTAGGTCTAAATGCATCTTCACACATAGAGCTCAAAATTGTCAGATGTCTTGCAATGGTAAGATTCCATTTCCGTAAGAAGGTAAAAATATGCATGTACATATATATATACAATAAAAATATGGGCAGAGAATACACATGACATTCTTGACTTAGACTGCCTCTGCAAAGATAGAGAAGAGGAAGGAGGGAAGAGATCCAAAAAGGACTTGAATTCCATCTGTAATAGTGTCTCTAACTAAAAGACCTGAAACAAATGACAAATTTGCATGTGTTAACTCTGGGTGGCATAACAGAAATATTATCATTGTCTTTGGTAATTAAAAAAAGGGAAAGGGACAAATAAGGCATCATGTGATAATTCCAAACCATGTGTAGATGACTTAGCCTCTGGTTCAACTGATGAAGCTTCCCAGGAGATAACTGTGATCTACCTTGATTGTTGCCTCCCTTAAGTAATTCTATTCTGAACTGTAATTCTATTCTGAACTTCATGCCTCCTTCAAAAAATACACACATAATTATTACCAGTAGGTCAAAGTTAAATACATTAAGGTCTTTTGGAAGATAATTTGTCACATATACTGACGTCAAATATGAGAGCTTCTGAGGAGAAATTTACGTTTAAATTATTTTTCTTGTAATTTGCCTCATGAAAAATTTACTATAAATAAATATTACTTAGCAATAACAGTTGAATAATTATAAATATAAATCTAGACAATCACTATTTCCATAGTCATCAGAACCTCAATATAATATCTAGTCATCAAACTAGTTCTAAACCATGGCATTATTAACAATATTTAGAGATTTTTAAAACAATAAAAAAATTTTCATACTATACATAAAAGCCAATATTTTAAAAAATTGCAACAGATTAGCCTACCAAAAAAAAAAAAAAACCCTATTTGGCTTACAAAGTTTCCAATCATTCACCTAATACCAATTAATAAAGCCCTTCTAATTTATTCACATTTAACTTTTCTTCATATTGTTTAGCTAAAGGATCATTATGTGAGAAAGCACAACTTAAAAAAAAAAAACACCACCATATAACTGGAAAGAAAAAAATCAAAAGATTCCCTATCTAATGTGGGTACCTGAAAGGATCATTCTTGCATAAGCACAGGAGCTGAAAAGGAAAGATCATTAAGGTAGAGGAGAAATTAGTGTGACGATAATAGATATTTTTAATGCAATATTTTTATTCTGTCCTAATAGCTCTGAAGTCCTTTTATAAGCTTAGGAAATAAACTGTATTATGAAAAACCTGTTTTATTCATCATGCTTGCTTATTCAGATAATTATAAACAGAGCAATTTAATTTACTCTCAAATAGTTTTAATAGATGCTACAACAAATGGTTCTATAACCTTGAAGAAGCCAGAAACAAACAAAACTTGTAAGAAACAGAGCAACACCCTGAGCAGCATGGGCAGGGCCCTCCCACTCTCTCCCTCCGCAGTCTTCCTCCTACACCCACCCACGTCTTAGAGGGCTGGTCCGGAGAGCAAGGCAAGCATATTCCTCAAGAGTAGATCACAAGGACACAAAGAGCCCATCAGCCCAGAATTTCTGACTTCTTCGAGAAAATGGCAGTGCCACCTGGAGGCAAAGATTATCTAGTTCTCATATGGGAGGAGAGATTTATTATACTCTCAAATGAAATCATTACTGGTGCTCTTTTAATAATTTTTGGTATATAACTAACACATTCTCATTGTAGAAAATTTGTTCAATATAAGAAAGAAAAATTAATAAAGCAATAATACTATTAATATTCAGAGATAACCACTACTGATTCCAAGTCACTGCCTTTCATGGAGAATGAAACATACAAATACATAAATGTACAAATTCTGTAATACAGTTGACAATGTAATGTTAAATGAAAAAAAAAGTTTTAATGATTTCCCTTATTAAATTTTCTCCATAGAAATGACTGCATAAATTACACAATTAAAAAAAAACACACATGATTTGGCTAATCCCCAATTCAGTGGGGAAAAAAGCTAATTAAATTTTTATGTTATGCTAAAATTAACACCATTATATACAAATCTTTGTCCACATGTATAATAATTCCCTGATAATACAGTCTTAAAAACTGGACATTTTGAGGTTGATAAAGGCAATGATAATTAATAACAACAATAAAGCAAGCATGTTTATGTATTTAAGGGCTTATTATAGGCCAAGTACTTTCCCAGACAATTTACATATCCAACTCAAGGAGCCCTTATAACAATTCTATTTGGTAAATTCTATCATTATCTCTATTTTTACACATGATGGAACTTAGACACAGAGAGGTTAAGTAACCTGCCCAAGGTCACACAGCTATTAAGCTGTAAAGCTGAGATTCACACAAGGAGATCTGGCTGGAGAGTACTTCTGACGGTACATGCCGTCAAAATGTCTCTTTATATTACCCGCAGTGACATCCTTCCAATGGTGTCCATCTACCCATTCGTTCTCCTCTCTGAAAATCTGATAGGTAAAATGCTATCTAATTGTTGCTTTAACTTCTATCTATTTACTGCATGACTACACAGTTCATATATTTCATCTGTATTTGCTTTTCTATGAGCTGTCTGTCCATGTTCTTTGATTTTTTTTTCCCCAACAACACTGGAAGTCTTCATGGTCTTCTTATTGATTTGTATTAGCTCTTTATAAAGAGATAATTAACCTAATCACCATTTCCCATCTTCTGGTTTAACTTTATTTGGCATTTCGACATTTTGAACTTTTATATAATCAAAAGTTTCACTTTATGTGTGTGTGCTTTCTTACACTGCTCTAGTCTTGTAAAGTACTTTCCTCTCTAGGGTTAAGGTATACATTCGACTAATTGTTTTTGTCCATGGAGTTTCTCTTTAAGTCATCTGGAAATTATCTGGTGTACCATGATGCCATTAAATCTCAAACACAGTGGAACTGTAAAGGCTTGATACTATAGATGGTTTTACATAATATGTTTTTATCCTCATGTAAGTTTTTAGACTAGGCAGCAACATATGCTGATTAATTACAACAGAATTACTCAATCTGAGGAAAAGTCATAATCTAAGACACTTCTATTCTGATTACAGCCACATCAAAAGTACCTCAAACATGGAAATCATTCTTACTGTTAAAAACCCAGAGTAAATGTAGCCATGGGCCTTCCTTGAACAGTAATTCCAGCCCAATGCTTCACAACAATATAAAGTCAGCAGATTTTTCGCAGCTGATCCAAATCCCTAACAGGGTTTCTTCTTGTTTTATTCTGCTGCCCAAGGAAGATAGCAATGACATATTTGGTATTATGAGCTTACAGTTCTACATTTGAATAGCATTATTGCAGTTGGTAATTTTAACTCTGTGGAGGGGGAGGAGGGATTTTGACATTTTCACTGACTGCTTAAGCTTTCCTCTAAACCATGCTAGTATCAACAGGGCATGATCCGGTGTGCCAAGTGATTTGTGAATAATAATGACACCGATGTTTGTGAATTATTTACTTTTAAAACAGAAACACAGAGCAGGTTCATGATTCTTCCTATAATAAAGCCACTCACTCATCTGCCTTCTAATGTTTTCACAAGAGAAAAAGAGGTGGAAGTTAAAACTGTCTCAGCTGATCACGGTGCTTCCTTATCTTATCTGTGCTACAGCCCATACTAAGCAATTCTTAGTGAATAATATTTTCATGCCAAGTATTGATTTTTATGAATGCCACAAAAACAAAAAGCTCATGGTGCTATTTGCTTTACTTCCCACACACATACCCACACAGCATCTTTAAATCAAATCTGCCACAGAATATGTGATATATGTGAATATTAATCTTCATTTGTATTGCTCTAAAAAAGAGGTAAGAATCACTATTCTAAACTATCTTCATAATAATTTCTATTTTTGAAATTTAGAGAAGAATAGCATTCCCAATTAAGGCTCTCTTGAGGGCACAAAGAATTGGAAGGACTTCCTCCCTCTGAAATGTTAGTTTTGTGGTTAAATTTATTAAATTGACATTGCTAATTCTTTTCATGATGGAAACTCTTAGGTCACAGTTTCATATGAGCAATTATTTACCCATATAGTTCCTATTTTTCTATTTCAACTCTAAGTGAATACAATAAAAATCAATAATAATGATAAGAACTAAGATTTTCATTGAGCACTGTGTGTCAGCACTTTACATGGATTAGATCAGATAAATTCCCCAACAGCCATAGGAGGTAAGGACTACTGTTGTAACTATTTTAACAATGTGGAAACTCACTGTTAGAGAGGTTAGGCAACTTGCTCGGGTCATATAATAGGCTCATGGAGCATGGCCCCAAAGTCGACCTTCCTACTCACTGCCATTCTATATATTCATTTTTTATGTTTTCTCCAATTTACCAAGATTACTCTGACTTCTGATTATATCACTCCTAAATGATGGAATGAATCTCTGCTTGTCAATAACTGCAAGCTTATTTATCTTCATCTTTTTCAACTGTTAGATGTCAATTAGATCAATTGTCATGTCTGGCCTATTTCTATGAGTCACATAGCATTTCCAATTTCATGGGATCCTTTTGCCCAGTCATCTTGCACGCATATTTACCACATTATAAGATGATGAGACTGAATGCATAACCTTGCACTACTGTTGAACAAATAATTTGAATTGCATCTTCAACTGTCATTGTTATTGGGAATGGGTCCCTATGGTCCTCGTTCTGTAGTTATGTGATTACATTTTGACAATGACCAAGAGGGATAGTTCTTAACCTATAGCTCATGGGTTCATGAAGTGAGCCACGCATCTTCTGAAGCCATATGAAAATTATGTGTAAGTACACATGAATATTTACTGGTGAGCATGTATGAGTTCATTTTGCTAGTAATCCTCCCACACTAACATCATTTGACCAAGAATGGCAGAAACTCTCAATGAACAGGCCAAAGAAAATATCTTATCAGACACTTCTTAGGTAGACAATGATAAACTGTTCTGGATGGTCTAGGGCCATATTTATTAATGGGGTCAATTCAATAAGCCTTTAGGAATTGTATCAATGCTAATGTCCCTTATGTATCAGAAAATGAGACTGAATCTGCAGTGTACTGTTCTTAGAACACACTTTGCTTACTATTAAATTTTCTCATTATGGCATCTGTAAACGTACTCCATAAAGGAGACTATCGGGTCTTCCCTCCCTCCAAAAAATGTGGCACTGGCCCTTTCCCATCATCAATTTTCCATTCTCCACAAGTTCTCATTATTGATAGGTAGTTCACTTCAGTAACAGTAAAGTGCTTATTAATGACAATGCTTTGAGAGTCAAGCATTGTGATTACCATTTCTATTTAAAGGATAATGAATAACTGATTATATGATCGGTTTTTGAAACTACTGGTATAGAATGCAGTTTTTGTTCTTGGAGAATCATCTTCCTATGTTCTCAGTCCACAGGGTTGGATGAGGCCAAGCACTCACCCCTCGACATGCATGTACACACATGGGCCATCTCTGCTCAAGGCTGGATGGGAGACTGATCAGAATCTATTAAGAAAGAGACTGTTGCTTTCACTACGATCAAGACAAAGAAATTTATGACACCACCATATGAAACGGGGATCCAGCCAAGCCTGAGGTTTACCCCTTGAACCTCTCCCATTCTGTGGGCCAAGAGATTTGGTTTTGTTTAAGCTAGTATGAGATAAGTTTCCTCTGCTGCTTACAAACCAAGAGTTCTGACTAATCACTTTAAATTCACTCATGACCACCATGCAATTTTATTAATGAAATTAACTTTTAATTTCTAAGTATTTCCTCTCCATGGCCTCAAAATATCTGGTACCTCCAGTAAAACACATACCACAATCTATTCTGCAATGAAATCTTAGATGTATCTAGATGGAATGACTAAAAGAATGAAGAATTTATCATTCTTGCTCTGATTGAACATCCAGGACGACGTTTTGACAGAATCAAGAGCTTAATAAATGCTTGTTGAATGGAAATCAGTATTGAACATAGCATGTATATGACATTGTACTTATCAGACAGTACAGAAGAGTCAAAGCTAAGTATGACATGGTCCCTTGGTCTCTGATCAGAGGGGCTTGCACACTAGACTTTCAGTATGCACCTTGGTATCATTTATTATGTGCCAAATTTCATCATGCAAGGCACCCCCATTTTTAATAGAATAAGTGCTATTTTTACAGTGATAAAATATACATAACAAAATTTACAATTTTAACCATTTTTAAGTTTACAGTTAAGTGGCACTGAGTACAGTCACACCATTGTGCAAACATTGCCACCATCCACTACTAGAACTTTTCTGTATTGCTTTAACGTGCATTGTTTTTTGTTATAGATTCCAAGGAGTTGGGTAAATAGAATGGGTATTTCATCTAGTTATTTGTAGGTAGTGATGCATTCTATTTTAAACCTCTCCATATTTTCTGTCTTGTAATAAATAGTCTCTCTTTCCTCTCCTGAGCTAAGGACCAGGGAAGGGTGTCCCCCACTTTAAAGTCAAGCAACATTAACAGTCTAAGAATAGTATGAAAAGCAAATATTTATCATTCTTCATTGATAAAAAGCCTTGAATAACTCAGAGTTAGCATGCTCACCATCAGTTACCTATCTAGAATAGACCAACTATGTATGGGTTCTTACACACTCATGGGAATTTAGTCATTTCTCCATTAAATAAAACATTGATTTTTTAAAAAACCTGTTTTATGTCTACTTTCCTTAAAACACTTATAATACTAGATTTGATTATTTCAGCTAGGGTAGAATTGGCAAGAATTTTTTTTTTTTTAAGCATGTTTCATTGGTGTTATGAAATTATAGAGGCTGGGCTATGTTCACAGCTAGATCTCTATTCTTCCATTCTCAGGGACTGGCAACAAATACATCCTTCGAAAAATGCACAGTTCACACAATTATACTCTTATAAAAAATCTATGCCTTTTAAAATGAATATTAGCTCAAAATTAGAGTATAGCTGCAAATGGACATCTAAGAACTAGCCACAGAGCTAAATGTTTCGCAAGTCATATAAATGTAAGAGCTATCAGCTTTAGATTTTCACCATGAAAAGTAGTTTCACCTGAATCACAGCAACCGAGGACAAACTACAGGGTCTATGTTGACAAAATGATCGCATTTCTACCACGTGCAGAAAATTCAAAATGCTTCCAGAAGTCTAAAGGAATACCTCAACGTACACTTACCTCAACTGAGTCTGAAAATAACAGAGGAATGGAGAAAAAGAAAAAAAATACTTTGAATTGTATGACCATAAATTCTTCCATCATACCTCATGTTTCCAAAAACAAAAGCCTCTCTGAATATAATTTCCATTTCAAAAATACAATGAGAATCCACACTGGAGAAAATTAAAGAATATCTGCTCCCATTACATCTCGACACTCCCAAACTTTTGGAAAAATGTTTTAAGAAAATACAAACTACCATTTAATGGGGGAAAATAAGCACAGCTCTGCCTCTAGATTCAAACGGCAGGGACTGAGGACACCGTGAACAGACTTCCAAAGGTGCTGAGATTCTGCTCCTTTCCATCTTCGAATGCGCATCAGAAGTCCATATGTCACTATACGTCATTTACATAATCTTTTACCAGTTTGCTTTCCAACTCTGTAAACCAGGAGTTGGCTCTTCCTGTTTCCATTTCCCCAGGGTATTTTTTTTTTCCGTAGCCTAATAAAATGTTCTATTTTGGTATTAAAATGATGACTCTCAGAGAAAAAAAAAAGCAAGATAGTATTGTTATTTGGATTAAGGCTTAATCTAAGCTCCTTTCTCTTAGAGTCATAATTATGCTTAAAATTTCTCCCTATTACTATAAAACTGCAGTTTTCTTCCCTCTAACTTCTTGGCAATCTGCTTTTCGTGGGGCTATTAACACACATGGCTTAGTGGTACAGGAAGAAAGGAACAGGCCTTGGGTCAGATAATCTGGTGCTCAATTATTTCTTCCCTAAAAACGTCTCTGCTACCTACCCCTTGCCTACCATTCCAACCACCAGGGCCCTTATCCTCTCAGCCTGAGTTACCAGCATGAGAGACACTTTTCTGTTTGTTCTGCTATTTCCTATCTCCCTTTTCGGAATGACCTTTCTATCCTTTTATGTCATTTCTTAGTTGTTTTTTTTAAATGTTTAATAGTGCTATATTAAAAGTGCCAAACACCTCTCTTTAGCATTCAGAGATTTCCATAACCTAGTTTTCTGAAACTACTATTAAACCTCACCACGCAGGCTTTGTTCATTCTCTGACGGGGGCTATTACCTCTTCCTATAATGCCTCTCTATTCCTCACCAACCACCACCAATCTTCAAATGTCACGGAAATCTCACCTCCTACATGAAGCTTTCCTTGACTATACCAGCCCACATACAACTCTTCCTTTTCTAATTTTTGGAAGCAGTTTTTATCTGCACCATACAACCAAACACATAATTAGGGAACAATAAGAAAAGGCTATATACACTCCTGTGAGTCATCTCCCCCAGCTAGATGGGGAAATGGAGGGGACATGTGGCCTGTCTCATATTCGTTTGGTTTGTTCACTCACACAAAGAACACGATAGGTACTAAATAGTGTGAAAACTACCTATTATTTTTCCTTTGTCAGTACAGGATATTAAATAGCTATTTTCTCTTAATTCTAGGTCTCCTATCAAAAAGCTTACATTAAAATACTGATAACAGAACTCAAAAGGAAGAAAACAAGCCAATAAAAATGGGCAAAAGAGTTAACAGGCATGGGAAAAAAAAAAAAGCGTACGAATGGCAAGTGAGCCCATGAAAATGTTTGGTATCATTTAGGCATTAGAGAAATGACACTTTAACCCGTAATTCGATATCACTGTACATCATAGCTACTATAATGCCTGAAATTAAAAAGACTGACTCCCTCAAGTGTTAGCAAGGATGTGATATACTGCTTCTGGAAATGTAAAACGGTCAAACCACTTTGGAAAACAATTTGATAGTTTTTAAAATATTAAACCTATACCTACTACATGATCTAGCCATTCCACTGGTAGGTATTAACTGAAGTAGAAAAAGCATATGGCCATACGGAGATTTGGAGGTGAATTTTAGAGCAGCTCTGTCATAGCCCAAACTGGAAACAACCCAAAGGTCCATCGACAGGTGAACAGATGAACAAACTGTGGTATATCACACAACGAAATGCTGCGGCAGTAAGGAGTGACTACTGCTGTGTGCAGTACCAGGGATGAACCTCAAACGCATACTGCTCACGAAGCCAGAATCAAAAGGCGACATGAAGTATGACTCCATTTATGTGGCAAGCTAGGAAAAACAGAACTATAGGGATGCGGAACATATAAGTGGTCACTCGGGCTTGGGAGTGAGGAGAGGGACTAACTACAAAAGGGCAACGTAAGAGAATTTGGGTGGGTGACGGGACTGCCTCAGACCTTCAGTAGTTGGTTACTTGGCTACGCCCTTGGCAAAGCTCAGAACTGTATGCCTAAAGAGCGAATTTGACTGTTTGTAAATTTAAAATTGATAAATGACCTCATATATAAACTAAGAATATGTCACCATTTAGCTTGGAATACATCGTTACTCTTTTATGTTGGGATTAGAAAAAGCAAAAACAGCATCTGTTGGTTAAATATTTTATGAAAATCCTAAAAATATGCTGAGAGAGGTCACGACAATTTTTTTTCTACTCAGTAGAACTCTGTTAATTAACAATAATTGTATTGATCTTACACAGTCACTCACACTGATCTAGTCACTTCAGATACAAGTCCCTCCACTAACCCATTTGTTTACTCATTCGATCACAATTTACTGAACACCAACAGTGTGCCTGGCACCGTTTTAGAGATGGAAAATGGACAGATAAGGTCCCTGCTCTCAACAAGTTACATTCTAATTAGGAGAAGTGAGGTAAATGAAGGTAATTTCTGACAGGTATGTGTTACGAAGTCAACAAAAGAGAGTGATGTGTTAGAAGGTGGGGGTGGCACTACTTTAAATCGAATGGTCAAGGAAGACCTCTTGTAGACAGTGACATCTGAGCTAACCCTCAGTGACAGGAAGGGACAGCACACCAAAATCTGGTGGCAGAGCCTTCCTGGCAGAGGGAGCAGTAAGTACAGAGCCCCCAGAAGAAACAGGGACTTGGTTCTTCTGAGCCACAGAAAGGTCATTATGGGGAATGAACCAGGAGGAAACAGAGGCCAACAAGATGGTCAGGGGGCCTGATAATTTAGTGCTTTACAGACCCTAGATCATTTTTACTTTATCCTGCTTGCACAGAGAAGCAGCCAGAGGGCTGTGTGTCAGCCACAGAACCTGATTTATGTTTTTAAAGGATCCATCTGGCTGCCTTTTTTCAGAACATTCAACTTTCTTACCTCAAGAACTTGTTTCTTCATTTACCTGCGCTTCGTGGCCTTCAGCAAATCACGTTACGTACCGTCCGACCCCAGTTTCCGCAGCAGTGGAATGGTGACACCAGCTGCGAGTCACTGCTCACACACACATCAGTTCAATCGGGCAGTTAAATATCTGACTCTGGGGCTAACTGCAGTCTCGTGTCTACTCTCAGCTTCCCAGGACACTGCCCCCACCAGTTATCTTTCCTCACGCCTACATTCTCAAACTCCGCCTCAGCACATCCTCCCTGCCCAACAGAATGACCCCACTGCGCCTCTGCGCTACCTTCTCCTCCCTCATCCCCTTTCTCTTCACCACCACACAGATGCCTCCGAGAAGAAACTCTATGCCCACATCCCCCAAGTCTCTCTCCGTCTTCGCTGACTCCTCAGCCACGTACATTCTGATCCCATTCCCAGCACATGGCGAACTTTCTTCTTGAAAATCACCAGCCCTCATCTGTCACCAACAGGTCCGTCTAATTTCTGGTCTTCCCAGCCCCGCCACCACCTCCTCCTGGGTGGGAAGGACAATGTAAGAGACAAAGGGCGGGACCCCTCCACTGCCGGTGCTGTCGGTGAGCGCTTCGCAGGATGCTAGCGAAGGCAATGCAACCTCTCTCTGGGCCCCCGTTTCAGAATCTGTGCCCACAGAGGGCTGGATTTAGAGAGTGCCTTAGAGTCCTTCTAATCTGGAAATGATTCCTCCCCACGGCATCTGAGACTCAGCACCTTCTTCATCCTCGAAACAACTGTCTCCTCTGTTAGAATGTGTTCAGCTCCTAAACGGGGTTCTGTTCCTCCAAATTCCTAGCAAAATGCACATGCACTAAAAACTATACTTGGGTCACCATACACGTTCTCTCCCTGGACGATGGCACCCCCATTGACTCCCTCGATTGCCACTTCTATGACGAGGTCTCCCACGCCTCCAGACCAACAGGTTCACCTATCTGGAGACCCCACGTAATCAGAGGCAGTTCACATGACCAAGGCAAATCGCCACTTCTTCTCCAAGCCTCTTCTTGACCTCTTCCTGGGTCTTCATTGCTTGCTATTATCTATGACAGTCAAGCTCACAAAAGCTGAGTTTTCACTGATTTTCCACACTTCTTACTCTCCACTTAAACTCAAATATCAACTCTACCGCTTCCCCAACAATTTAGTCCTAAAGCCGTTAGGCGAGACACAACAAAGCAGACATTCACAGTAGAGGGTATCCAGCTGTGGCGGCCCTAGTGGGGCATGGAGCCCATGGGTGCTCTGATGCCTGGCGCAGAGAGTGGGAGCAGAGCCGTGGGCACCATCTACTGTAAGTTATAAACCAGGGAAGGAAGAGGACAGCCCAGATGGGACAGTCAGCACCTGCAGGAGTGAGGAGGGCCCACACGGGGGGAATGTGGCCCTGTGACACAGAACGTGGAGTCAGAGCCCTATCACAGACGGGGTGGGGGTGCTCTCTGCAGGAATGGCTGATTCCAGGACTGGAGGAGACGTATGACATGGGCTTAAACAGGAAAGTACTCAGGGAAGGATGAGGACATGGCAAAAACGACACAGAAATCAGCTTGAATGTGGCCCCACTGGCTAAACTGGAATAATATGAACATCAAAAATGAGGACAGTAACTGGCTATAACCCACTGCATAAAACAAGAAACAATGATGCCATGCAGACATAAGTAATTAAATAAATCAACAAAATTTGATGAACAATGAATGGGATGCTTCTACAGTTTCAAAGAGTCTCTCTCCAAAATAGCTTCTAATTGCAAAGGGAAAAGCATAACTTCACCATGGAGAAGCCTGGCAGACAGCAGCTGAATTAAATGATCCAAGCGAACAGGTAGTGGCACAAAGGAAAATCACGTGTCTCCTCGTAGGAAGCAACGAGAAGAATGCAGCAGCGCGTCTGTGATTTTCCTGCCAAAGGCACATCGCCTAAGTCTAATCACGGGGAAACACACGACACATGTAAATCAAGGGACTTTCTGCTAAATAACTGGCCTTTAATTTTCAAAAGTGTTGTATAAAATCAAAAAATCTAAAAAAAAAAAAAGAGTGAGGGGTGGCCCCAGAATGAAGGAGACTGAAGAGACATGGAAACTACGCACGGGACACAGTTCTAAGCTAGATCCTTCTGCTCTAGAAGACATTCCTGGGGCAACCGGCAAAAGCAGAAGGATGTCTGCAGAGTGGATGTCAGGAACTTAATGTTAGTTTCTGATTTAGTGACTGTATTGTAGTTACGTGGGAGAATGTCCTGGTAAAGAATTTTCAATTTTTTTCGTGTGGTTATTTAAAAATAAAGATTTTATACACACACACACACACACACACACTCACTCACTCACTCCTACAAAGGCTTCTTCTGTAACATCTTACATCTGTCTTTTTTCCCCCATTACCTCCAATATCCGTGCTCTGGAGAAGCAAGTGCCCACCCTCCTGCTCTGCTGCCATAACCTCTTTCCGCTCCATCCACCCTACACCCACTGCCTAATTAAGGTTTTTCCGAAGAGCACTTCAGCTCCCACTGCTTCTCTACTCCAGCATTTCAATAGCTCCTCATTACCTACCAAATTAAGTGCAAATTTCTTAGTGTGATTTTCAAGTTCTGTTCCCTTCTACTTCCAACTATCCCGTTCCAGGCTCTCTTTCCCTCAACTTCCTCCAGCACAGCCAGCCACACAGGGTCCACCACACTCGGTGTTGTCCCCCATCTCCAGGGTTTTGCTCACGTAACTCCCTGCACCAGGAGGCGCCTGCCTACCCCCACTCTCTGCAAATTTTTCAAGACTAAGGATAGATACCAACTCTGACCACCACCACCCAGCTCGCCATCTCCCCCTTTTCCAAGACTTCCCTAATATTTTCCTCTCGAATACTCAAAGCTGATTTTGCCTATTATAAACCTTACTTAATTCTGCAATGTCAATGTCTCAACAACTCCTAATATATAAGGTGAAGTTACACACCAATGAAGCAGTCATCATTAATAAAATTGAGTCACAGCCACATTATGAATTCAGATCCAGTTATTATCTCACACTCTCTCCTAGGGCATAACTTTTTAAGTATTCGAATTAACTTTTGTTTGTCCTCTTTCCTTCCTAAGACTAGAGTTTTCTATTTCTTGCATAAAATACAAGCAATTTTACTTCTTCACTACATAGAAATTTTGGCCTTGGCCATACTATCGTCATACATTCAGAGATTTCCAGAATATCAATTAAATAATATATGCTTACATGTAATTACATTTTAGCTTCATCATTATCATACTATGTAAAGGACAAAATAAAATTCTTAAAACTGAGAACAAAGCCTATGTGACAAGTTTAAAGCTAGAAATTCTAAAATTTAAGATAAAGACTATCCATTTAACACCCATATATTTCATGGATTTTCATTAATAAATTTTGAAAAGCAGTTCACAAAAATACACAATTTAATGGCCATATTTAAATGTAATAAAGAAGCCAATATTTTTCTTCTAATTTTAATTTAGTAAATGAAAGAAAAAGACAAATTATTTAGCAGCAGAGCTGACGTTTTATCAGCAGATTAGTAGTATGAAACTAAAGCAATAGCTAAAACCTTGGAATAAAAGTTATTTCAGAGAAAAAATGACATCAAAACATTAAGGGAAGTGACGTGTCACTCATAAATTACAGCGATCACTATAACATCTGCTATTACTCTAACACACAAGGATAGAAAGGGTCAAACTCAGACTTTCAATATTGCAAAAGACATCAAATCTGTAAATGCTAAGTCTCCAGGTCCCCGTTTCAGCATGCCATTGGTATGGGAACTGCCTTACATTAAACAATTTGCATTTATCTGAAACCATGACTTTTATCTCAACTTTTTTAGGTGGGAAGTAAATAACTCAAAATATACTTTAGATGATAAAAGGTGGGCATACTAACATATGAACCTTATATAGTTGTGATGTTTAAAGCAAAATTTATAAAAGCACTTTACATTGTGATTTGTAGATTAAAAACCTCTAAGGTTTGTGTTTCTTTTAAATAAAATTATTGCCACTTGTACCAGAAATACCATAAATGAATGAAAGTAAATGAATCATCAGGAGAAGCAAGTCTCATTTGAAAATTATTTCTAAAAATACTACTAGAACACTAACCTGGAGAAATTCTAGGTACTCTGGGAACTTTAAAATCGAAATAGTATGAGACAAATAAAAAGCAAAAAAGTTTCATATTTTCATTTCTAAATGGCCTAACTAATCCTGTAATAGATTTACTTATTATAGTAAACACCAATAATCAATCAATCTCTCCCCTCACCCCCAAACACATTATTCTTTTTTCCTTTGCATTACATTTCCTTCGCATTTCCTTTGCATAGTTACATCTCAACAGTTTATTCAGAAAATTTACTAAGAAACAGAGCAAACTTTGTAACAAACTCCTTAAATTCTGAAGGTTTTGGTTTACTATAGAAAGTGAAATTAAAAAGGCTCTAGGAACAACTGAAAATAAAACAAACTGTAGGTTATTTACTAAAATGTTTCATTCTATCATAGAAAAAAGTGCAGCATACATTAAGATAAATGCCTGACTGCGTGGCTTGAAACCTACCAGAATATGTCCTTTGAAATAGTGAACTTTATAATCAAGTCTAAGTCTATGTTAGCACTGTTTATGAGCCTATCGAAGTGACTAAGTCTATCACCATAAACATCCGATGTTACGTCAACAACAACAAAAAGCTGTTTACAAAAGGAATGATGTAAATTAAAAGAACAGATTCATAGTAAGTGTCAAATTTTGTAAGAGGAAAGATCTGATTTAAAAAGCTCTGCTTTTCAAAGTAAAATGACAGGTCACTCCTATGCACTTTTACTTTTAAATGGTAAATGACTTCTCTCCAGACTACTCTGGAAACTACAGAGCTAGATTTGTGATAAAATATATTTGAAACATTAGCAAATATGTTAAGGGTTAATTCCATTTTGACTGTTAACATACATGACTTCAAATAAACTATAGGCCACTTAATAGTTTGACTGGCAGACCTTATAGAGCATCTAGTTCAACTTGTTCTCTATAAAACGAAGAAACTGAATCACAGAGGAGTTGTGACTCACTCAAGGTTTCAGTTTTGTTTGTGTCCAAGCTGACAGTGGAATGCCAATGTACATGGCACAACTAGGTCCAGCGTCCATCCTAAGAGCTTTACATTCAGTTTCTGTCATAATTCACTTTACAGTGTGGTGCTCAATCCATTCACTAGAAATTATTAACAGATAGATGACTTTTGTCACCACGTGCAAAGACTGACCACAGACTGAAAAGGCAACACTACACATTTCCCAGGCATTACTCATTTTTATCAGCTTGAAAAGTTAATCTAGGTGAGAATCATTTTTTTCTTATTTGGATAAGGCACGCCCTCTGCAGCATGACATTCAGTAAGGCTAACACAAATAAAGTAATATCCTCTTTCTTCGTTAACCTCCAAAGGGTGTATAGAATACCACAGACCAAATATTCTCAACTGTTGGGTCTCAGGATACTTTTCCACTCTTAAAATGTATCGAGGAAACCAAAGCGCTTTGGTTTATGTGAGTTATATCTGATATTTACCACGTTAGGAATTAAAGCTAATATTTATTTTAAATCATTTAGAATAAATCATTATGTGTTAACATAAACATATTTTATGAAAAGTAGCTATATTCAGAACAAAAACTTTAGTGAGAGGAGTGGCACTGTTTTACATTTTTGCAAGTCTATTGTCTGCTTAATAGAAGACAGCTGGATCCTTATATCTATTTCTGCATTCGGTGTGTGGTGATATGTTTTGGCTCAAATATCTGAAGAAAATCTGGCCTCACACAGATATGCTATTGGAAAAAGGGAAAGCGTTTTAATGGTCTTTTCAGATAACAGCAAATATGATTCTTTGAAACTACGCTGAAAATTAAGAATGAGTAGTTTCTTAATGGTTTCAGATTCCACATTACAGCTAACCTTTATCAGTGAACTTTTCATACACTATTACATTAAAATTCATTGGTCTATCTTTTATTTTGAATGACTCTTTTACCCGTGCATGATTTCTTACTTCATAAACCTCCTCAAAAAGGTCTCAGGAACCCCAAACTATACTTTGAGATCTAGTAGAAAACAGTTTAATGGAGAGTTGAACCAAGAGATGAAAGCTATAATGAAATCTACAAGCAGTTACGCACGGCCTTGATCCTTTACAACCTTTAATTCATTCGACATTCCCCAGAATGGGGTGTCATCATTATAAACTATAAATTAGGCAAAAAGATTGGCTTTTGGTCCAAAAGACAAAAATAAAAGGCCAATGAGGAAGGCTGGGTAAGGTTAAATTAAACATTATAACATGCAGACTGAAATCTAGAAAAAGCTCTAAATACCTTCTGATCTTTGAGCCTTTATGTGGAGAATGATAAAAATAGACAGATTTGGGTAACATTCACAAGGAAAAGCTGTAAAGAATTAGTAATCTATAAGAGACTTCAAATACCATTACAGCTTTAATATTGACGTTTTTAGAAATCACATTAATTATCACACCACCACCACATATATAAACAAAATGAAGCCCCTATATAATCCGACTATATTAACACATATATAGAGTTTTGTAACACTCAAAAGACACCAGTGTCCACAAATGCAGGGTGAATTCAAGGTCACTGGTTCATATTAGTGTTTAAGGCTAGACCATCAGGAGGGACTTCATGAGTTTAGTGTGAAAACTACAATTAAAATAGTACAAACAGGATATAGAACAAACATTAGAGAGAGTTAATTATTTTAGCTACTATACCTCTAGTCTTTCTCCCAGAAATATCATTACCCAGAGCAATAGCCTTCAAAACTAAAAGCATAAAGTGAAAATGTAGTAGCAACTGTATAGTGCTAACCATAATTTTTTTAAAAAACAATTTAATCAGAAGAATTATCGACAAATATTTAACTATGTACATAATACTTTTTAAAAGCTATTTTGTTGACTTCCATATAATGTAGAGAAAGAAAACTAAAAAAAATAAAACTAAAAATTGTGAAATACTAATATTTAATTAACAGTAATGGCTAAAATGTATATAAGATATACTCTGTACCAGGAGATATTGAAAGTGCTCATAAATTGTGTTTTAAGTGCCTTTAAGATGGGTACTATTTAACCCCTTTTCTACAAAGAAAACTAAAGCCCGAAGAGGTAAAGGATGTGCATAGGTACTGGAAGCAATTAAGTGGCACAGCCGAGACATGACCAGGGCAGTCATGCTCTTAACTACCAAGCTACACTCCTTCATGCTAACTCACTCATAAAGCATCGCTTACCAAAACGGTGACATCATGTGCAAAATTTCCTTCTCTAAAAGTTCAAGAAAGCACTAGCAGTAGAAAATGTGCTGAGTTTGGTTCTGGTGAAAGTTATGGTATCTCCTACTTATGCTAGTGTTTTAAGTGAGAGAGTAATGTTAAAATATAATGGAATAGCTCGTGCTATTTAGAACTGTTAGAACATACTTTTATGGAATGTTTGCTTCCATAAAAGTAAGAGGAGCCAGGTCTGAGTAAATGACAAGTAAAAGGACGCATGAAGTTTCTGCTCTTGGTTTGGAAAAAGAAAAAGAAAGAATAAATAGAAGGAGAAAGACATAGGAATACATGTAAACTCTATACCCTGTTCATGGGATGCAAAGATTTCCCTCAAAATGAAATTTTAAGGAAAATATCCATATTTTCCTAGATGCCAAAGGAATGAACTGTATCTAGGAAATCTATTCTTTATATGTTCAATAAAGGGATCATTTATTACAACCATGTAATAAAAATAGTACTGAAGCAAAGTCCAATGCAAGTATTCATTGTATAACTGAGAACCACCCTTTAATCATACCTAAACCTCTTCCTTGTCTTTCTATATACAGTATGCTATCTGCAACAAGGAAAGCCAAGAGATATTTTACAGTAAGTCATGTGTGTCTTCTACAGGTCTTAAAAGTTATAAATATACCAATTCAAAACTACAGCGACATATTTCACTTCCAATGAGTAAGAAAGCAAGACTGTCCACTTAGTAATTTTTGATGTGCTGAGTCTTTAAAAGCCCTCTACAGTTAAGGAAATGATTTATTTCTATTGAAAGCCACAACTTACATACAATTAACCTAACTAGAAAAGAACAAAGAGGCTGGGAAGCTTGTGTGTAACAGATTTGGGGCTCAATTTCATTTTTCACAGCCAATGCAGAAAATAAAGAAAGCTAAGGAAAAAGACTAAAGACCACAAGGAAACTAGCTTAAAATAATTTTCGTGAACCGCTATACAGCTAGAAAAAAATCTAGCACTAGTCTGCTAAAGTAAACACAGTAACAGGCAACAGAAAATTTTTCCCAAATACCTACAACAGGCAATGTGGGGGTGGTATGTGTGAGGTGGGGAGTGGAAACACCTACATAGGCTCCTTCAAAATCAACATAAATATTTTCTAAGAGATTTTAAAAACTTTTTGTTTCTATATTTCAAAAAAGTGTTAACACTATACCAAAGAGCAGCAGGGAAGCACTAAATGACCATCCTGAAAATACATACAGAACAGTAAACTGAAATGCGTTTAAACCTATCAAAAGTAAAGATAATGCTAACCTTCAACGTTTTATAAAGCCACAATTTTCAAAAAAGGAGGAAAAGCCAACTTACCTTGATACATTTTCTGGAATGTACTCTAGGACTGGATAGCCATCACTTCTTCTAGATGACAGGTCACCATGTGATTTCCATGACTCCACTAACGTATTGACAGGAGGAAAGGAACTCAGGTGTTGGAAAGACTGGTCTCTAGCCGATCGTGATAAAGAGATTGTACCTTGAGCACCAATCCTATAGTGAAAGGACTGTCCACCTGAATTCACACCAACAATGGCAGATGAAGGGATGCTCGCCTCTGGATAATAGCTCCCATCATCTGGTTCTTGTTTAATCCCCATTGGGAAGGCGCTGCCTTCACAGTTACCATCAAAGCCCGGCACAGGTGGCCCTAAAATTCCTGATAGAGAATAATAGTCTTTATCATCCATAAAGGAAAAATAGGAGCCGTCCATGAATGGAAATGGATTTACTGTTGGATTCCCTTTAAAAGAGGTGCCTGAACATGAATGCTTGGTTGATTCTTGTTTTATTGGTACTGAGAATGGGGAATCAGAATTTATTTTGCTATTTCCTCTTAGACACGAGCTGCTAAAAGCTCCATCCGGCTCTGGTTTTATGTACTGAACAATGTTAAGCTGGCCAGTCACACCATTGGAGATGGCATTCTCTACTTCCTCCGTCTTAGGAAAGGGGACCTCTTGAGCACCTTTCTCGTGGGTGTCTGGACTAGGACCACCTCCCGGGCTGCACTGGATCCTGAAGACATGCCCGAAGCAGCGTAGCCGAAGGCATTGTTTACAGGGCTACAGACAGATCCCACAGTGCTAGCAGTGGGGCTGGACAGCGTGGATCTGTTATTTGTGTTGGAAGGGCTGGAAACAGAGCACCTTGAGTTGTTGATATTCGCAGGGCTAGACACGGAGGATCGCAGGGTGGCACTGGGACTGGAAACTGGAGACTTTGCACTGCAGTGACTTGGAGGGCTGGAAATTGGGGATCTCATGCTACTTAATGGACTTGAAAGAGGAGAACCCACGTTGCTGATGTGCGCTGGGCTGTGCGACCTGGAACCTCGACTCTCGATATTCGGGGAGCATGTCAAGGGAGTCCCCTGGGTGATGGGGCTGTGCACTGTGAAACTGCCGAAGCTGGCGGAGGTGGAGGACACAGAGCTGATTCCTGCAGGGCTGCAAACTGAAGACGTCATGTTCAGGGGGCTGCACACAGACGTGCTCTTCTCATGACAGGTGACAGGGCTTTTAACAATGGCACGCACGCCGCCACCATTCACAGGGCTCCCCGAGTCAGGAATGAATGGTCGCAAGGGCCTGCTCATACCTAGAGTGGAAGGACAATGGCCATTTTCTTTGTAAAATTTTACCAGCTGTTCGACATTTTGATAAATCTTTGCTGGACTTGTGCTTCCTTGTTGGTTCTGCTGATCATAGGTGTAGTCAGCATCCCTTATGGAATCCATGTATAAACCCATGGACTCAGCTACAGTTGCCGAAAGTTCCTTAGACTCGAGCTCGGTTTTAATATCAGATGTTAAAATCCCAGACCGATTATTGTCTTGCTGAAGGCAAGGGAGTAGTTCATGTTTTTCTTTGCTGCTTCCTTGAGTACTGTTGTTTGGAATAGCACCGGAAACACAGCTTAAGTTGACAATCTCCATGTAGTTATTCTCATCAGTCCTCTCTGTAGGTCCCAGGGAAGGGCGCTCCATAGCCTGAGAAACTTGACCCCACCGTTTTTCCATATCTAGACCTTCAGGGAGACTGTGGTAGCCTTTGGTCTCCATAGCTAACAAATAAATTTATATTAAAAAATTGAATTAGACTCGTTGATAGCAATATTATTCTAAATAACATTCTAATATTGCAATTGTTAAGCTATAAATATTCTACTTATTTTAAGCAATGCTTTAATACTACATAAAAATTGTCACCTTTTCAGGTGCTGATATAATTTGTCCATAAGCCAGACTAGAAGAAGTAATCATATAAAACTATTTTGCGCCTAAAATAACACATTCGCTATAATACAGTATTTAGAGTTCACAAAGCACATTTTGCAAATGTTAATCCTAGGAACTGATGAGGCAGACAGGGAGGAAACTGAGGACTCAAAGAGGTGAGTGACTTGCCCAAGGTCAAAGACATAATAAATGACAAATGACATTTAGGTTTAAAACTAAATCTTCTAACTCCAAAGTCTTTTGGATATTTTGAGCATATGGAAGCTGCTTTTCATATCTAAGACATGGGTTTATTAAAAATAAGAAAATCCAATTTATGTTACCATTTCCCAAAAATAAAGTTATTGGGTGAACTACCACAGGAAAAAACAATTTAAGCATTATTTTTAAAATGATGAGATTTTCTTAAAACGGATTAGTGATGAAAATAATTTAATCTCAACTCTGAAAAGTAAAAATTCATATATTCTTATTAACTAAGATGGTCCTTAGCGCAGAGAGGCTGTATGAAAACTTGGGAATGTCAGAAGCTTCTTCACTGTGTTTCAACACTGGTGAGAACTCTGACATGCACCCAGACCTAGTGGTACCTCTGCTAAAAAAAATACTCCCAACAGACAGTTTCATTCTCAACAGTAAATGGAGGAAGTTCAAAATGGGTCCTGACAACTTATATGTTCATTCATTCAACAAATATTTACCAAGTGCGTGCTACATCCTGGGCTTACAACCAGTTATTGAATCTATAGTGATAAATAAAACAGGCACTGTCCCCATCATCAGGGAGCCCACGTGATATACCATCATATCCACTAGCTCTCTATATAAATTCATTTAATCAATGGAATAATTATCACAGGCTATATTTATATAATTCTTATGCATTAGATAATTCCATGCAATATTATAAGCCTTTCACACATATTAACTTATTTACCCTTATAAACAGCCTTCTAAGGTTGGTGAAAGTATTATCCAAATGATAAAAGTGGGGAAACAGAGGCACACGACACACAGCTAAGCGGCGAGGCTGGAATTTGATCCCACGCCTCCCTCTACATCAAGGTTATCCCAACGTTGGTACTACAGGCATTCTGGGCCTGACAATTCTTTGTTGCACAGAACTGTCCTACATTTTATAAGATATTTAGTTTACTCGTGACCCCTACCCACTAAGGCCAGTAGCAACCCCTCTGCCAATTATGACACCCCAAAATGTCTCTGGACACTGACAAATGTCCCTAGGATGAAAAACCACCCCCAAAACTCCCAGTCCCACTGAGAACCACTGTTCTAAAAATTAAGCCAGTCTCAGTAAAAATTTTTATTTGTCATTTTTAGATGTAAAACTCCTAAAATCATTACACATGCATTTTTCAAATCCTTTCAGTTATGTAAACAATCTATGAGCCAAATAAAGGCCCTGATCTGAAAGATGCATTTTCTGCACTTCTGTGCACAAATATTACTTTAGGCTTCTCATACCTTTCTCCCCTTTGCCACTCGCTACCTCCGTCCTCCAAAGCTTTCTCTCATTATATAAAATGAGACTAGGAAGTCCTTTTGCTACAGAACGTATATTCATTAGCAAGGAAAAATAATTATGACTCTACCAAATAAATTGACAATAGATATCACAAGCCTCTATAATAAAATTTAATGTTTAAATTGTCTGTGTATTGTAATTACCTCTTACTTTTCTGTGTTCTTCACAGAACACTAGATTTTAAGTTTTCAGAAAGCAGAAACTTTATAAATTTCATTACTGCAGCCCAAGCAGATAGCGTAGCGCAAATAAAAAATTTTGAACTATTGTAATCAATACTCAATAATGTTTGAACATTAAAATCTACCAATTATAGTCTACTTTTACTTAAAGAACATTATAAATTCTTAGTCATAAATCAATTACAAAACACTGAAAAATAAATCAAATTACAAAGGTTGAGGTGGTTATCTGGTAATTCCAACCAAAAAATTTAATATGGCCAAAAGCTGAGTGAAAAAAAAAAAATCATGTAATGAAATGGGACTCACTGGCTTATATGGTTATTTCCTACTTTACTGAAAAACCATTTAGGCATAGCCACAGGCTGACTAACACCAGTAAACATTATGTGCTTCTTCAAATTCTACCTAAGAATAATCTCTCCTCTCCTTATCGATGGATATATAGCTGAAGTACAGATATTTCAGATCCAAAGTCATTAAACATCATAATAAGTATGCCTATTCATGTTCAAGGCTGAACACCTTCTGTGTATTACCCTCCTCCCCCAAACTCGGTCTCTAAATCTACATTTCCTGTCTTTGTAAACTGCACCAACCTCTACCCAAATAGTTGGAAGTCACCCTTGCTTAGGATCACCTGCCAAAAGCCTCCATAGGCTCACTGATCCCTACATCCTCACCTACATCCTCATTCTCTACCCCCTGGTTCTAGGCAACAGGCCTATCTACCCTAACTCTGAAGAGGGATCCCCATACAGACCCCTCTCCAAAACTTCATATTCCAAATCATCTTTTGGAAAAGATGACCATTTACTGCTTTTTAAAAATTTCACAGTGTAAATCTTCGTGTTCAACTCCTGGGTAGTTCTACAGTGCAGAAACCTGCTTTAAATCTAGCATTCCCTGAATAATTTAGCCACTGCACCCTTTTTTCACAGAACACCCACTAATATTCTGAGGGATGCTTTTCATCACTCTGCCCTAAAACAGGAGCCATATCTCAGATTTACGAGGCCATATGCAGATCTGAAGAGAATCTATATGGGAGGTGGCTGGAGAAAACAACCTTAAAGCACTCTATAAGCAGCACGTTTTATCAGCTAACATCATGCAGCTGATCACAACTTTCCAAGTCCTGTTTAGCCGACCTTTAACTCCCTCAACACTAACATAAAATAGCCTGCATTTCACCACGTTATCCACAGGGCTATCACTAAAGAATTTGCAAAAGGCTTTGCTGAAGTCTAAATTAGCTTTAAGGTATTCACCTCATCTACCAACCTAATGTTCTCTCAACACAGAAAATATTATACAGGTTGGCAACAGTCAAACACAAAGAATGGAGGGCATCTAGCATCGGCATGGCTTCCACTGCAACCCTTTTTAAAGATAATATTTTTAAATAGGTTTATTGAAACTTTTTTTTTTTTTTACTGCATTCTCCCCATTATTTTAATTCATCTTCTCTGTGAATAAATGGATCAGGTTAGGAATTTATTTCCTATGTTCTCCAGGAAACCCAGGTTGTCCTTTTGGAATTGGCATAATGACCATGGCTTAAGCAGAATTTTAGCCAACTTGAACTTACTAGTGAATACTAAAAATATTAGTTGATGAATATGATTCTCATAGAACTTACTATCCAGAGAGTAAAGTTTTTGTTACTAACATATAAGATACGGTATACAAATCTAGTTTTTATGAAACCAAACTTGTCTCCCTTATATTAGGGATTATAACTGAAATCTTCTTGCAAAAATGACACAAACCCTTAGGATCCTTTAATTTTCATGCAAATGGCCTCTCCATGAAACATGAAGAAAATTTCACATCAGAAAAGGAAAGAAAGCACTGCTAGAAGTTCTACTTTAATCCCTATATATAGGCTCTTAAGTACTACTATTGTGGAGGAAAAATCTGACTTTAAAATTTTAAGTTTTACGACCTGTGTTAAATTGCCCTTTTCCATAAGGAAGTAATTTTTCAGGAATATTAACAAACATTCTTACAAATTTGCATTTTATCTGAAAACACTTTCACTTTTAACATCCCCCAAAATATAGTCCCATTTAAAATGCATCATTTTCTATAGTTGTTTCATTAAGATACAGCATCATAAAGACAGGACTTTAAGAATTTCACAATTTTCACTGGTTGCATAGTTGTAAAAGTTTGTTGTATGTAAAATTATTTTTCTGTCATTCCCATTACAGAATCATTATTATGTTCCCCTCATTTATAGATGAGGAAAATGATAGAAACCCGCCAAGGTCACCTAAGAAAGGAGAGCGGAGGAACCAGTCAGAACTGAGCACACCTGATTTCTATGCACTCACCTAATTCACTCGAGCCACCTGATCTTTCCAAAATCCCCAAACTATTTCTCCCTTCAAGGAAAAAGTTCGTCTTTGGATTATTTTTTAAAACTTCTCTCCTCAAGCATTTTCATGATAGTACGCCATGAAGTCAAACATAAAATTAAAACTTCACAGCACAACTTCACAGATGGAAAACGCTGTTACCATTACTATGTAAATATCATCAATAACAGCACCTAGAGAAATGGCAACACAAATGTTAAACGGCAATTTGGTGCGCTTGAAATTCAGCAGTTTCAAAAACTTGCCTGCTTTCAATTTCCCTAACTTCTATAATAGTTAAAACTCGTGGTGCCATAAACTACTATGATTTAAACCTGGTCTTTTAAAATTCAGTAGGAAAAGCTCTGCCCCTAAATTCAGGAGAAGGGTACAGATGCCACCAAAAGAGGCTTATCCCTTCTTCCCTGCCTTTAGAATTCCAACTGATGCCACAGAAAGTAGACCCTCTCTCAGGCGTTTCGTGAATATCATGAAACTGGGAAACGCACGAATTCCAGAGCCCCTTCCATACAGGATCTATCAGGATCTCTATCTCCTTCAACTGCCCTTAATAAGCTACACCTCTAGCTGAGACTTGGGTGCTTCCGCAATTGATATAGGAAAGAAATATTATTCAAACGTCCTTTAAAAATTGTACAAGGCAAAAAACCCGATATTCATCCTTGGAGAAAGAGAAGGGTGGTGGTAGACCTCCCACTGCCAAAGGCGGCTGAAAGCTGCTCGTTAGAGGGCATTTCTCCAAAGTGGCCAAACTTTCCCAAAATAGTCCTCTGGCGGCCAAAGGGGAGAAAAAGTGGAAAACCAAAACAAAACAACAAGCACACAGCACCATACTGACTGTGCCTCCGGATTACGCAGCCACTTCTCTCTGCAAAGTGCACGCTCCCGCGCGGCGGCCGCACGCCCTGGCCGGCAAGCGGCGCCCCGCCGCGCACCCCTACACACCTGCCTCGGCCGGGGTCCGTCTCTCGGCGTCTACCTGTTGCAGCGCTCGCCAACGCAACGACACTCCTGCTGCGGAGCCCCCTAAATCCAACCACATCCAGGCCAGCGAGTGCCGCTCCCCTTGCAGTGGGAGAGCCCGAGGCAGCAACGCTCGGCACCCAGGTGACTACACGGGCTTCCTCCAAGCAGCCTGAAGTTGGCTTGCGTCTCCCTAGTCCAATGACACCCCGGGCGCGGAGGGGCGGAGAGGACGGGGCAGGGCCAGGGGTAGGGGCAGGGCCTGGGCGGGAGAAATAAGGAGGGAGAGAGAGGAGAGAGGACGGGCGAAAGCCCGGAGGGGGAGTGGGCCAGCTCTAGGGCCGGCCCTTTTAAAAGCGGGTCACATGTCCAGATACAAGTTCAGGTTGCTATCCTGCCCCTCTGAGTCCTTCCCATTGGCCCAGAGGGAAGCAAAGGGGGCTCCACGCTGCAAGGGTCAGGCGAGCTTCTCATTGGTCAATGCCGGCTGTCAGTCACCAGGAGGGCGACATGACTGATACAAAGTTGCTGCGACACAGCCCGGACGCGGCAGCTTCCTTAAAGCCGCAGTAGCCGCAGGCGCTTGGGGTGCCGGGCAGCAGCTACGACACTAGGTACCTTGCGTGCGCTGTCCCCCGCCCCCCTCGCTCGACCGCCTCCAACGTGTTCGCGCCCACCTGGCTCTCCTCCTGGCTGACCCCAAGATATCTGGAAAGACGCACAAAGTGTGGTGACGCGGAAGAAGTCGGTTTTTCCGAGAGCCAGTCAAGGTGTTGTCCCCTCACGCTCTCCACCTGCAGCGCCAGGTGAGAGGCAGCCCTGGCCCAGGCACCGCCCACAACGTCCGCGTGCAGGGAGGCTTCACGCGACCCCGGAGGTCCTCTCCACGCCTCTTTCCTGGGTCTCCTGAGTAACCTCTCAGCACATCAGCCGCAGCGTCCGCTGCCAGCAATCAAAAGGATCACATTGCCACTCGATTTGAATTTCCTTGTTTTAACCGTGCAGGAAAAGCGGGTGACTTCAGTGCGGCCAAGCCTTTTAAACAGAGCCTCTCACTCCCACCCTCACCCACCCCCAAGAAAGTGCCAGAGTCAAGAGCCTCTGCTCTCCTTCCTTATATTTTTGTTGCTGTATTTACTACTTTAGGGTTGGATTTTTCCACTAGGTCATTTTGAAAGAAAGCTCACCATTAAGGATATCCACTTTATAATGGGTGGGAGGGGTGCACATAATTGGGAGAAATATACAGGAGGGAAGGAACCAAACTGTTTTCTAAGAATCCAGTCTCTTCAGGAAGACATTTCCATTTCCCCCTAACCACCCTTACCTCGACTCTTCTCCCGGTCACCCAAATGCTGTAGGTGTTAAGCAAAAGGACAGGCTTTTTAACTTTGATTTCTAAGGACTTTAAGGCGCCGCGAATGAAAGCTCGGTGTTAGGCTCCTGGCTGGCTCGGAGTCAGCACCAGTGACGTACACACCTAAATCAGGTCCCTAGCCCTCGGCGACCCGCAGCCCGGTGCCGGCAGCTGTGCAGCTTCGCGTCTCACCCTTGCCCCACACCCGCTTAAGTCGGAGGGAGGGCGGCGTTCACCCAGTGCCCAAAGGCCCTTTCTCGCCTTACAGTTAATTAAGCTTCGGAATTTCAGACCCTGAACGCAAGAAGAGGCGAAGTCCCAGCCGCTCCAGGTAGGGAACTCCCTGGCCGCGGGGGCGACAGTGGCAGCGTGGGAGAACTGGTCCCGACACACCCGACTCAGGTGTTCGGCAGTCCCTTCCCTGCGTGAAGCGACCCCCGGTACCCCGGCAGGCCTGGAGTCCCCGGCGAGTGCTCCAACTTTCCCGCGGGGCCCGCCGTCACGCGCGCTCTCCCGGCCCGGCGAGCAGCCGTGCATGGATCGCACCCGGCCGAGTGCGGGCGGCGGACGGGAGAAGGGAGTCCCAGACTTAGCGCCCCCGCACGCGAGGAGGCAACGGCTCAGCCTGCGCTGCCAAATTATTTATTATTAAAAAATGGACGTGTCTGTTTTACTAAGTTTTTACCTCCTTTACAGAAAGCCGGTCTTGCCCTGGATCTCAGCTTCTTGCAAAATCTAGGTTAGAACCTTTCAGGCACAGCCGCCGCGATCGTTCGCTCGCGGGCCGCCCAGCACCCCTGCCCGGAGGTGGCCCGGCGGTCACCTATTCTGCCCGCAACCCACCTCGGTTCGCCAACCCGCGCCTCTGCGCGGATCCTGCCTTCCCCAGGGCTGCCCCTGCGCTCCCCAGTTCCCCTCCCGCTGCTGTCAGCGCAAAGTGACTGTCGCTGCACTCACCTTTTCTAGGACATGGTGGGGAGGCTGGGGCGCGGGGCGGGGGGTTGGGGAGCAGGGAGACTCCCTCCGCCGCCGCCGCTGCAGCCACCACCAGCAAGTCCAATATTAGCAGATCAGCGGTAAGGATGGAGAGGATGGTAATACCGGCAGTCGTCCTACTGACGGTGGGTAGAGCAATAGAGCAGTAGTGTTATTACCCCGCGCAGGAGCAGGCGAGGCGCCGGCGCCAAATCGCGCAGAGGGGTACGCGGGCGCCCGCCCGCCCCCAGCAGCAGCGGCTGGCCTTAGGCGGGCGCCTCTCCGTGGTTGCTGTTCTCCAGGGCGTTGACAGCGGCGACACGGGGTGCCAGGGAAGTCCCGCGGGATGATCCCGCGCCGGCTGCCTTGCAGCGCGACTCCCTTTGCCCCCTCCCCGGGCCTGGGGTGGCCAGTGACAGTTCGGGCGGTGGAGTGCGCGCGCGCGCGCGAGTGTGTGTGTTGGGGGGGGGGCGGCCGCAGGGGGAGCCCGCGGTGCCGCGGCCCCCTCCCCGGGTCACACCCTCACCAGTGGGAGGAGGCAGCAAAGCGTCCAGCCATCAGCTGGTGGGAAACGGGGCTAGGGGTGCCAGGGACCTTCACACCCCGTCTACTAGCAGTAGGAGGCCGAGGGAAAACGGAACCCCAATGCACGTAGCCCCCTACTCCTCCCCAAGATATCCCCAAAGTCCAGCCCTGACCTCGCGCCCCGGCCTCAGGTGCAGTTCCCACCCGCGTGGGGCAGTGCGGGCTGGGACCACGCGCCGGGGGTGGGAGGGAAAAGTTTCTTTTCCCGCTCCCTAGCTGCCCACCCGGGGAAGCTGCTCCTTCCCTCCCTCTCTTGGGCTCGCTGCGCCTCTGCCCCACCCCCACCAACGGTGGGGGTGGGGGTGTCTCTGAGGAAAAGCGGCGTGTTTGCGCACGAGGGTGCGTGGGGAGAGTGGTGAGCAGCTGCGGCTACCACTGGTCCCCCAGCTCTCACAGCGGTTGAGAAGCAGACAGCGGCTGGTCAGCAGCGGAGCGAGCCGAGAAAAGGGACTGCACACCAGGCCCCCTTTCCCCTCGGCTCGCCGAGCGCCGCGCGCCCCTGCGTCGCCCTGCGCGCCCCCGCGGCAGACACCTACGCAGACGCGAAAGTGAAAGGGTGGGGGGAGTGGCGACCGAGCCGGAGAGCGGCCTGTGGCGCGCGGATGCCTGGCGGGGGCGGAAGATAAGCTGTGACCCGTGAGCCTGGGATTCTCCTCCCGCTGACCTGCGGAGCCACCGTCTCGCTCCTGAGCCTCCCTGAAGTCCCAGGTCCCCTACCCCCCACTACAAAGATCACACAAGGGGATGTGTGCGTGTTAACGCGCACTCACGTGTGTGAGATAACGCTTCATCCCCAGACTCTTCCACGGTTACACTGACCCTTGCGGGGGGGGGGCGGCAGGGGGAGAGCTACATTGTGAATGTCACTACTATTTACAGGCTACCCTGCTTGTTATGACTTAGTTAAATCCCCCCTTCCCCACACACACCCTGGAACTGGCCACACACACACCCTTCCTAGCATAAAACTCCTTCTTCTATACTTATTGGACCCCTTCCCCCAGCCTTCTGGGTTCTTTCCCATTCTCTTCCTAAATAGCTGTGAAAGTTGCTAATCCCTTCCCACACAGAACCCTGTTAAACAGGGAGCTGCCCTGTTAAAACAATCACTGCCTTTCTTCAACCACATTTCCACTATCCGAATGTCGACCTTCCCGTTTCATCCATCACCCACAGTGCTGGCACTACTCAGTTCTTAGACGGCTCAAGGTGGCATTTTGGCCTCTAGCAAAATAAGCTTTTTCCTCAATTTCTTTATTTGTAAGGAATGTGACAACCTTAAGGCATTTTTTAAGGTAAAATCGTGAAAATAATTGAATAATGTATTTTCAAATTAGCATATTAATATATAGTCAATGAAAATTTAAAGAACAACTGTTTAGAAGTATACTAACTGCAAAAACTGAATTTTGAAATGTATCCAAAAAAAGATGGATTGACATTGATGGGTTGGTAAAGCAGACAGAAGGATGGATAGATAGGTGATAATGCATGCATGTACTATATTAATGGTAGAATCTAGGTGGTCGGTATACTAGTGTTCACTGTAAAATTCTTTCAACTTTTTTGTATGTTTGAAATTTTTCATAATGAAATGTTAGAGAAGGCCATTATTCAAGGTCATCTATATAATATAAATTCTGTTTACAAAACTAATAAATTAGGCATTGATTATTCCTTCCCCCTTTACAAAATGATTTACCATATGCATTCTAAATTTAGGTACTCTATCTCTATTTTAGTCAACAATTTCTATAACAGACAACTTCTCAGGGACCAGATTATGTTGTAAAGTGAGATTATTGTAACTTCAATATTTTAGAAATTTAGAGATTTTTTTCTCCTGGTTTTTTTTTAATTGTCCATTCTCAAATTTTTATCTTCCCTGCCTTTAACACAGTTTGGTATTATAAAAATAAGACTGAGCTTTTGAGCACATGTGAATATTCTTTTGAAACTTTTATCACACCGAAATTGCTTTGGGAGGTGGTCCATGTGCCCATATATATCAGCTTCTCCTATCCTTTGGGAGAGATATTAGGGGAGCTTGCAATGAATATATAGGCAAACCTTTACTTGTTTTTGGATACCTGAGTATTTAGATATTTGCCTAAATGTATGAACAATTAAGTGTCCTTTTTATTATCATTTGCTGGCTGTAAAACAAGAGGTGGTCCTCCTGTGCCACCTTCAAGGGAGAAGAGCTCCAAGCCAAGATCTATAGCTCCCTCATCTGAAGGGAGAATGATAATGGTTTTGACTGGAATCACCCCAATCACCCCTCTGAGAGACTCCATCAAAGATGGGATGCAGGGGTTTCTGGCTGTTTAGAATACTCTTCATTCCAATGTCCATTAATAAGGAGCTGGGTCCACTCTAAAAAGTATATGCCTAGAAATGTCATCGCTTACTTGTTTTTCAGGTAAATGTCTCTTACCAAAGTTTGTTCCTTTCCTTTTAGATAAGTGTGTGTATATGTATATATACACGCAGAAGGAAGAAAATGTGTTTTTAAGAAATAAGAAGAAAGGAAAAGTACAGGAAAGAACATTAACTTAATCTCTAAATAGTTGGAGACTATTTACAGCAGCTAAATAGTCTTAAATCTTAAATTTTGAAGTAGCATCAAGTATCTCCCTTCTGACAATTGTTCACCCTCCATTCACAGTCTCTGTAACACAGGACACCTCCCTCCCTGGTCCCTTTAGTGTCAAATTCCCTGAGGTCTGCTGTGCACGACTCAGCGTTTGCAATTTACATGTGTGACATCACATCCTTTATTATATAACTTCAGATACAAAGCCTAATACCATCTAAGTTTATGTTGGGAAAAAAAAAAATTCTCCCTTGCTCTTTATTTCAGCTTTAGCAGAACCATCTCTTGGTCTCCTGATCCTAATCTCATTTCTTCAAACAGCTGACACTAGGGGGAGAAAAAAATGGCATAATGTTGTTTAAGCCATGAAATCGTACACCCCACAAATAAAATTGAATACATTTTGAAATGTATTAAATACCTCTCCTTTATACTTTTATTTGCTAACCAGAAAATTGTATTACTATAATTTAATTCAATAATTTTTAAAAGTTAAAACCTAAGCATTTGGTCATAGTTAACTTCATTAATAGTCCTAGCCATGTTAGCTTTTCTTTCTGAAAAGCTAGGTTTTTTGTTTGTTTGTTTTTGTTTTTTGTTTTTTCTTCTCCCTGTCTCTTACCAGCTGTGAGAAAGAGTTGAGAAAGAGTCAGGGAGAGAAGGGGGGTGGTGTGGGGGGGTGGGATTCAAGAGAGAAGATGAATAGGAGAATAATGTAAGATAGAACTTCTTTGTTTATTGCAAAACACACATGTTACAGTTTATAAACATTGCAAGCAAATAAGAATTGTAGACAAGATAAATGCAAAACATATCAGAGTTTTTGTTAATATCCAAAAAAAAAGAGACCAAACTCTATTTCCTAGACTAGCCGGAATATGTTTATTAGCTTTGGTTATTCATTAATTTCAGTATTTGCTTACCTATTTATCTGCCTACCTTAATTTCATTTGTAGTCATTTTAAATGGAAAATACACAAACCTAATACATTTCTATGGCCAGATTTTGAGATGACAGAACACCAAACAGCCCATGCATCACAATTAGTATGCCATATTATTAGAAGCAAATCAGATTTCACTGTGCCTACACTGATGTTCTAAATTTAGAAATAATGTACAATAGTTGAAAGGAGGGGCTTAGAGCAGTATATTTTAATAAAGATAAAGCTATTTTGAATTTCTTTTTTTTACTCTACCCTTTTCCTTGGTTTAGCAAAGGAAATTCATCACTTTTAAATAACTATGCTAATCTTACATAAATAACATTATAGTTTGTGTGCTCATTAGGATTATGCATCCAGGCTGTTCTCTGATATTATGTGCAATAACAACCACAGAAAAGTGAAACAATCCAGTGGGTCAGGTGTGAGAAACATAAGAGTCTCTGTTGAACTTGATGAAAAACTCATTTAGAATTTCTCATTAGGACTTCACAGGAGCAGTTAGCTTTTCAGTAGTTGGCACTATATTTTTAGCAGCATTTTAACAGCTGTCAGTAACAACTAAGACAACATTTTGATCAACACTATTTTTTTTTTTATTCTAACAAAGATTATTGCAAAGAAACAAAATGCTTCAGGATTTAAATGTTGAGCTATGAAAGCAACAAAATGGGTATTGTTATATAAAATGTTAATACATCAGGGACAGACAATAAATTACCTATACAAAATGAAGCCAACTGAATTTTTAAATTTTAATTTTCTTATGTACACATAATAAAAGTGATTTTATTCTTAAAAAGTGTGTTCAATGTTAGAAATAGAAATGTTAGAATAAGAGAATGTGCAGTATATAGTGTCATATATTTGCAAGTAGGTCAAGAATAGCCATGTGGGCACCTGAAATGGATAAAATCTTTTCCTTAACATTAGAGTTTATAAAGAGAGGTTATCACATGTCAGATATATGACACTGGAAATAGCAGACAGAAAAATGTAAGAAGCTTCATGACAGATGTCATCTTTATTCCTAAAGATAGAGGTAAATTTGCTATGGGTAATGCATTACCAAGCAAACTAAAACTAAATCTCTGCAAGTGTCAAATTTCCCTTTCACCTGTAGTCTTCTCAAATTGAGTGATTTTTGTTCCAAGAGAAGTAGAGTAATGGTTTATTATTAAAGAAGGTACTTTATCATCTTATCCAGAGGTCATCTGCTCATTTTGAGGACCTAATCCAAGTTTTGAGTTTGTCCCAATTGAGGCAGCTGAGTATTTCCCACTTCATCTAGCTGGCTCAGTGAGTAATTAATGCATTCTTATAACAAATATTATTTTTATTGTATTGCATTTGTTTCTTCAAATCCTTTTGGGGGCACCAATCTATTAGCTCTTTCAATATGAAGCATTTTTAATTGCTTGGTAAGACTTCTTCAATACACATGCTATTTTGGAAAGCTGAGGTTAGATATCCTTTCCTGCTTCCCAGTACAAACCCCTGTCAGATGCAAATCTTTTGGTGCTGATAGTTTTTCAAAGAGCATTTAAGGCTTTCTTAGTGCATGAAATTTTGACATTAAATATCCATAAGTAAAAATGAAACCCACATAAACACTTCCTATATGTAAGGTATATGCCACATCAGTTATTAATATTTAAACCATAATGCATTTTGAAGTGCTTAGTGCTAATTATTGCTGGACTTTAATATTTTATCAAAACAAGTAGACGGGTTTTCACTTAAACTAGTTCATTACTTTAAAAAAAAGATGCTTTTTAATGGCCTTCACCATGAAGATGGAGCCACATCCTCCAAGTAGAAACTGAGTAACATTGCCACTGTACGATGGCACTAGAGGTTGCTTGCTTATAAAGAGGACCAAATAAGCACCTAAAGTCTTAGGATTTTCCTAATATATTTATTAATTAACTTCTACTATGTTGTTTTGATTTAATTTTAAAAAGCACATATTTTTACAATAATTATGTATCTCAAAGAAAAAAATCCAGGAAAATTATTTTTACAACTATATAACTTCAACATATACTATTGCCACATTCATTTATAAATTATATTGCTTTTATTTCTGGTTTGAGTATCATATGAACTGAAGTTTTGTTTGAAAAACTTTTTAATTACCTTTATGTAAAAATATATATATTATTGTTATAATTCAATAAAAACTGCCAAGTAACAGAATGCAATATCATTTACTCATATATTTTTATCTACTATATGTTCTATCTGTGGCACGATAGGATTATGATACTAGAACACAACTACTAGTACATTAGAAACTATGGACACAGTATCTAAATCAAGATTTTTAATCATGGCAAGTATACTCACTGAGAAATTCAAGCAAACATTAATTTCTAGAGATAATTCAAAAAGCCCAAGGTGCAAGAAGGAGCCCCAAAGCTCAATCTCCTTAAATAAAGCAGAAACTTTTAGCCTAAAGCTGTATTTTACTTTCTTTTTCACAGAACCAGCAAATCAAGCAGTACACTAGTCAGCTTGCATGGCTTTGAATCCTAGCTCTATCACCTAATCAATCATATAAGCCAGGACAAATTACTTAATCTTTCTAGTTTAGGTTTCCTCATTTGTGAAATGAGATTATTGATACCACAACAAGATATGTACTTAACACAGTACCTGGACCTAGGAAGTGATCTCAAAAATGTTTACCTTCAGAGGTTTGTCACAGAAAATCATGATTGATTCTTCTGGGGTTTGAAAATCTTCCTTTCAGGGTTTTTCAGGCCCCTGGAGAACTGGCGCTTCTCCTGAGGTCCTCAAGCACTTTAGACTTCTAAAATTATCTTTCCTAAAAGAGATTTAAAATTTTTAGCATGCACCAGCATCACCTGGAGCGCACATTAAAAGAGATCACTGGGCCTCACCCCCAGAGTTTCCCATTAATAGGTCTGGGGTTAGACCTAAGTATTCACATGTCTTAACAAGTTCTCAGGTTGATGCTGATGCTATTGATTGTGCTCCTATAACAAAATACCACAGATTAGGTAGTTTATTAACGGCAAAAATTTATATCTCACAGTTTTGGAGGCTGGAAATCCAAGATCAGGATACAAGTACAGTTGAGTGAGGGCCCTCTTCTGGGTCACAGACTTTTCATGTCCTCGCATGGTAGAAAGGGCCAGGGAGCTCTGTGAGGCCTCTTTAATAAGAGTGCTCATCCCATGCATAAGGACTCTGCTCTCGGGGCCTAGTCACCTCCAAAAGGCCCTACCTTCTAATATCATCACCTTAAGGATGAGGAGGGTTTCAACATGAATTTGGGGAGGGACACAAACATACAGACCAGAGCAACAGGCCTAGGAATTCAGCAAATTTAACCACAGCTCTGCTCATCTTATTTGGTAACATGTTGACCTTTAACCTAGAAATAATCTTCAGGTATTTCAAATATACTGATATATTAGTCAGGTACAGACGCAGCTCCTATGCAAAGAGACCAAAATATAGTGCTCAAATAGGAAAGACGTTGAATTCTATTTACATAAAGTCAAGAAAAATGAATATGGTCCAAGGTATATAGGTGGTTCTGCTGTGTGAAGTCTTTACCAACCTATGGCCCTTTTTGCTCCCTGCTTCCACAGAGTGTTGTTCTCATCTGTATGGTGAAGGCTGAATCACCAGAATCACATCCACAATTTTCTCTTAAAAAACAAAGAATTTTAACCAAGTAATTTTCATACATTACTTTGCTTACATCCCATTAGCCAGAGCAATCTTTAAGAAAAGGTGGCCATGCCACACAAACACTGGAGTTCTACTACTAAAAGGAGGAATGGGAGAATAAATACAGGGGGCAATTAATGGTCTTTGCCAGGCGATGACCAGCTCTACTGAGTAGAGAAGAAAATGAGATGGGCTTATACTATGACACCAAGATCTGAGGTTATAGCTAAGGACAGGTGTAATATGGGTGGAAGAGGGGGTGTTGTCAGGGGCTGGGATATAGATGCAGCAGATATCAGGATTTATACTCTGAAAATCAAGAGGGTCACCTTTTGCAATAAACCAAGATAGTGGAGTCAAGCAACTAGATATTCTAGGAAAAATGAGCTAATCTTTTACTAAGCCACATGGTAAGTTTGCAGAGCAAGTTAGATTCAATCAATAATTTTCTGAAGTGAGAGAAACATATTTAACGCAAACCAATAAAAAAATAATCATTGAAATATAACAAGACTTTTAGTTATGTGAGATAAATCAACAGAGTTCGAAATGCAAGTAATATTATTTCAGAGAACCCCCCCCCCAAAAAAAAGCTCCAATCTTAACTTATACCTGATATGTAGAGAGAAAGAGCTAGTAAGTGGCCCCAGAAGCACACTCACCTTTAGCGTGTCTGCTAGACAGCACAGCACAAGACTGACAATTATTTGGTTAATAGCAAGACAACTGGCCTCCTTCCTTACAACCCATGTCCCTTCCAATTAGTTGATACCCATGCCTGATAGGTCAGTGCTGACATACAGGTCATTAAACGTTATCAACGTTAACCTCTGCTTTTAGGGGCTATTCGATTTTTTTCTTGAGAGATGTTCAGACCACAAAGGACCAATAAAGAAGAATTCCTGATAAGAAAAAAAAAATAGTACTTTCTCACCTTCCATTCTGCAGAAACTCTGCATGTGGGATGGATTAAATGGAGAAAGAAAGACACAATGCCCAGTTGATTTGTCAGCCTCTGTATGAGATAAGTGTGGAAGGTCTGCAGAAAGCATACATTTTGCCATTTCTGGTTCATATGCTATTTAGAATTTATTGGCTTTTCTGGAATTTTGCTGAAGAATTCCAGATTTCCTATACATTCCAGATACCATATATCTACTCTACTTACAGATCACAAATGTTGGGACAGATTACAAAAGAATTGTGAACTTCCTATTTTGAAGGAATTAAGTAGGATTTATTCTGGATCTGGGATAGAAAAGACAGCAATCCATAAGCAGAGTGATGGAGTAAAGATAGTCTATCAGTTGCTTAGCTTTTTAAATAATTACTTTGCAAAGAAGAAATGGGATCAGGAAGAAAGAGAGGCCCACTATGGCCTGATGAATCTGTGGGTGATAAAGTACATTGGAATTTTGACATCCAGCCTTTTACATTTTCATTTGAAAAGTTACCTCTATGTAATAAACCAGGTATCACATAAAAGAGGTAATCCAGCAGTGTTTGTCTGTTAGGGTGGTAGTAAATTACAAAGGTTAAAAGTATAGACTCTGGAGCCAGGTTAGGCTGGGTTTGGATCCCAGCTTTCTCTCAGTAGCTGTGTGACTGTGGGTAAATTGCTTAAACTCTCAGCCTTAGGTGCATCACCTATACAATGAAATGATACAATTTACCTCATAGGGTTGTTACGGAATTAACAACTTGTATAATGGCTGGCTCATAGTAAACAATAAACATTGGCTATGACATTTTTACATACTCTTAATTCTAAACCACTTGCTCTTATCCATTTCTCTGCCCGTATTATTTTCCACTCTCCATGCACTTGGCATTTGATTTTATTGGATCACTTCTCCCATATTTTGTGTTTTTATTATTAATATCTAGGCTATTTGATATTCAGGGCTGTCTGCTTGGCTTCTTTCCACTAACGTTTAGGCACAATTTCTTCTGATATCTCAAGCCTCCTATCACAAAACATGCTATTCTTGTGGCACAGTTCCATGTAACCTAGTGTTCCACGGTATAAACTTGACCTGGACCTTTACATAATATTTAAAGTGTCTTTTTACTACTTCAAGAAGTAAATTCCCTTCAATGGTATGGAAGAGACAATGCTATGGGTTCCCCAAATTTCATTTTATTTTTCCTTTTCTGAGCACACAGGAAAGCTACGTATCTCAGCCTCCTTTGCATTTAGGTTGGGCCCATATGATTTGGTCTGGACCCTGGTATAGTGGAAGCGAAGTGCTTGACAGGTTATAACTCCCCTTCCCCTGAGTGACTGTATAAGCTGTAGGTTTCCTTACCATGAATGCCTAGGGGGCCTCAAGTTTATCATGGTAGCATCACAGTATGAAAGGAGACTGAATCCCAGAGTTACCTCTTTGAGGAAAGCTACTGAGGAAAGTCGCCTAGCTAGACTGATGTGAGTGAGAAATAAATCTTTATTGTATTCATTCGATGAGATTTGGGTACACTGTTCTGATTAACTTAGATTGTACAGAATAGAATTATTTGGACAGAAAATAAATCTATAGTGAATATTGTTATAGTGAAGTTTGAATACAGTTGTATGAGGGAACAGTAAAACTGAATTCATTATGGAGTTTAGGTAGCTGAGCAGAATGTTATAGAGAAAAGAATGGGGCCTGTAGAAGCCCACAGAACCAGATTCAAATTCTGATTCAAATATTTATAACTTTGACTTTAATATGGTCTGTTTCTGGAATCCAAATATACTTTCTTTCTAATAGTGTTATTGGGTAAGTCAACTAAAACCTATTAAGTAACTCTCTTCCATCCCTGTACTCTTTCTAATATTCCAATATTTCCAATCCAGTATTTAATTTCTGTGATTCTCCATTCCAAACTGATCTTCATAAAATTGATTTTATAGGAATACTGGACTAAAGTCTTGACAATAAAGGGTAGCAATTTGGTCCAGAGAAAGTATCTGTATCCTTAATTTGTGCCCAAATAAAACAAAATCATAAAATTTTATGTGTTGAAAATAGTAGAGAACAATTTCCCCTTTATTTAGTGCATTATTCAGAAAGTTCCCAAGTTAGAAAGGCTATGCCATGCGACATAGCACAATTTTGAAAATATTGTATTTAATTAAAATGAGAATTTCTGAAATGATTACTATAGAATTTATATTTCAAAATCTTACATAAAAATTTTGACCCATACAATATTTATAAGTTAATTATCCTTTTTTTCCCCCATCTCAAATTAACAATTAGAAGAATGGTCTCCATTTCAAATTTTTGAGGGTGGGCCACTGGCAAAATGAGCACCCACAAAGACAGAGATACATAGTGGCCAGTTATTTTTCAACCTTTCTGTTTACACACACACAAAGCCACTGGCACACACACTATAAACACAGGCTTCAAAGGCACACCTGCGAGAGCTATTGTTGTTACTTGCTATTTAGTAGTTAAACAAATTGTTTGGAATTTATGGCATATACTTGGTGGCTTTTTAAATTAAAAAAAAAAACAAGGTTATTAAAATAAAAGGCAAATATGGAAAATTTTACATTAGACTCACAAGAAAGGAGAATTAACAATTCAGCAGATATCACATAGTAAGTTGACAGAACTTGATCCTACATTGAGAAGTCACGTCTTTAAAAAATCAGTATTGCAATCAACCAACCTCTCTGTGGCACAGCTTCCCTTTTGTAAAATTAGTAAACTCTTCCTTTTAATTATCAAATAGATGTCTCCCTAAAAATGGATAGAGGAGCTACATGCTCTCTCTGTCTTCTTTGCCTTTCTGATCTTTGCTTATCATTTCTTCTTTTCTTTCTTCTCATTCTCCCAACCTCTAATTTCCCTCAAAACTCTATTCCAACACCTTTACTCTCCTCTACCCGCCAATGTGGAGTTGCATTTTATGTAGAGTTTGGTTCTAAAGTCAATAAGCAAGGTGAAAAATCACATAAAGTCAGAAAATCCCTGGGGAAAAAAAATCCCTTAATTCACCCTTAAAGTACAATATACATGACCATTTTTATGCACGTGTAAGGCTGAAATACCATCCAATTCAGCCAGTTTTTTTTTTCCCCAGCATTGGAACAGATTGCTGTTTTCTCAGCTAAACACCTGATGAAGTAGTTGGCTTACACTTGGGGGCCATGTTGTAAAAAAAAAAAAAAATGTATCTTTAAACACTTGAATCACACTCAGCATGGTAGGATGCTCATACTATGAGAGCGATTCAGGAACTGCGACCGACTGAGGGAACAGAACATCAGATTCACATCTCCCTTCCTGCGCTCCTCTGGGGCATATGCTCTAGTGGAACGTGGGACAGAATCACCCACACTATTTACATTCTTCTCATTCTCTCCTTCTCCTTCTGGCAGAGTTAGTAGAGTTGAGTATGGATGGGAACTTTATTCTATATGTATTAAGGACAAATTCTATCCAAAACTACAATTTTTTTTCTAAGAAAGGAAGCTCATCTAAAAGCAAGGCCCAGGGTCTCTGTGCCTCCTGTGTGCCATGACAGGAACTGACGGCCCTTTCAATGGTGAGAACTGCCTCACAGGTTATGGACATATACGATGGAGAGACTTGGAGTCTGGGAGTCCAGAGGCTGGAGAGAGCTGACTTGCTTTATCTCATAGTTTCTCAATCTTTGCTCTGTTGACATTTTGAATCATAGTTCTTTCTTGAGGGGGCCGGCCTAAGCATTGCAGAGTGTTTAGCAGCATCCTTAACCTCGACTCATGAGGTGCCTGCAGTAATCATCCTCATCCCAGGTTGTGAAAACCAAAAACGTCTCTGGACATTGCCAGGTCACCCTTGGGGAACAACATCACTCTTAATTGAAAAACTGCTGAATATAATAGAGTGGAAAATGTTTAAAGACATTGGGGACAAAATCTGAATGAAAGAAGTGAAAAAAGAAATATGGAATGGGGTAGAAAGAACTTTCTAGATAGTGCAAGGCTGGGCACTATGTGAGATGAAGTAGCCTCTGAAAAATCCTTAGTCATGGGATGGTTGAAAGCTTTTAAAAAATAGATATGTCTAAAATCCCATTTGAATCTGTTTATGTTATATGAACGCCCTTCCATTTCCCCAAACCTTCGATAAAGTCTGTTGTAAACACCAACACCACGTGAGAGCAGTTAGCTTGTGGCCATCGAGAAAGGGAATGGGTTTCCTATCTGGGCTGACACAGTGTGGAACAAAGACAGTTCCACATGGACAGTTCACTATATTCAAAGGAAATGGCATCTTGGAACCAAGGTAAGCATTCCCAAGTGGACTGTGCAAAAATCTTTGGATTGGTACAAAGAGTGGATTGTGGGTTTGAACAACTCTTATCTATGTCTTAAGGGGCAAGGGCCTCTTAATTAGCATAATTAGTGGCACTCTAAGGTTTTATGATCTTGGGTTTCACAAGCCACACAGAGCCACCACCAACCCTGGCAAGGATAAAGAGTGGGAGGAGATGAAGATGCTCATATCTTCCCCATGTCTCTCAGGGGATTTGAATTAGAATCTAAGGCCTCCAGAAATGAGAGGTGATCACTTCTCATTGTGAAGATGGTCTTTACTATGTGATGTGAGTCTGCCCCAGGACAGTGATAATCCCCTGCTCCTTCACCCTCAACATCTCACAGTCTATTTTGCTTTTCCTTCTCAGTTGCTCCCCTATTACACTGTCACAATGTCTCATGATTTTTTCTATTAAAAAAAAAAAAAAAAAACCTTCGGATATATCCCTTTGTTACCTTCCGAAGGCCACCCCACTATCAGGGTACAGATTTGGAAGGCTTCCCCTTGCCTTGCCCCCCGGCCCCTTTCAGGGTCAGATTCAAACTGTTTCCTGAACACATTCTGCTCTTTATTACTTCTTTGCTATTACAGTCTTAAGCTGCTTCTCCCTATAGAAAGCCTTTCATTACCATATTTTCAGGCCTTAATTTAATCTATTCTACTCTAATATATGGGTTCAATAATACTATTTCTTATAATAAGATAAACTCTGAACTCAAAAATTTTTATCTATACCTCTTTAGAGGCATTTATCATTTTCTATTATTGTAGTAGCTATTAGTGTACATGGTATATTTACTCATACACGAGAGCTCCTTGAAAACAGGAACTATGTCTTAACATGATGACTGGTTCATAACAGCTGTTAAGTAGTTGATTTTAATTCTTTCCTTTTTTCCAAAAAGAATTTAAGATGGCTTACTTAGAAGGACACAAAATGTTGGCTGACTTAAATTAGAATAAAGTACAAAAAAAAAAATGAGAGGTAGAATAGAAACTTAAGAAAAGTAGTTTATTAATAAATGCTTGCTAAAAAATAAATCAACTTTATTCATATAGGAATTGCCACTGAGTTAGTTCAATCTTAAAACAAACTGTATTTGCTTCCTCACTCAAAACTCTCACCCAAAGGTATATGCTCCATTCCATGCTCCATTATTTATTTTATCTCCATGCTTTATTAGAAACTGCTGCCTTTTCCACAACCTTACCTTCCTGACCACAGTGCTGGTTCTAGGCATGGGCACTTGATTCAAGCCAGCTCTCAAATTCTTCTCCTGGATATTTAGAGCTGGCGCAATAAATAAGATCCTTTTCTCTACAGATGGTAAGCTAGGAATCTGCTGAATCACTACAGTCCCTGGGTATATACAGAAAGCTGATTTTCCAGGAGAATAAGCCAATCTATACAAAGAAGCAGATATCAGAAAGAAAGAGAACTCTGACAGTATTTGGACCACTGGTCTTGTTTCTGAGAAACCCCCCTGAAAACATTCCTTGTCCCCTGCCTTCCAAAGCATATTTATTAGAATTTTTGACTAATTTAGTCAAAACCCTTGAGTCTGACAATCCAGCATTTCCAGCATCAAGCCTTATCTTTGCTTCTAAATTCTCAGTTGAGAGCTGCCTTCTCCCAAATGCCAGGCTCATTCTTTCCTCTGTGGTTTTCTCCTTACCTTGAATGACTCTTGCTCCTTCCCTGCAATACTAATTCTTGCCTTTCTTTAGGGTCCAATTCAAGATCTATCTCCTCCATTAAACCCTTCTCAATTGATTTTTCTGTTCTCTGAACCTGTGTTATGCTAGCTTTTACCATGCTGTCTGAAACATATTTATTTTTCTGCCTTGGTTTGTTCTCTTATGTGTTTTCTCTGTTAGAAGGGAATTTTTTGGTTGGTTTATTACTTATACACTAAACTGCCTTTAAGAAACAGTGTATCCCCCTTTGTTAGCACCTTGATTTGTTTGAGTATGACAGTGTAGGGTGAGGGTTTAGGGAAAATGGAATCGGTCCACATAAAAAGAGAGGGAAAACTATGAAGGTTTTGCAAGCAATTCAGAAAAAGAGAAATGGGGAGCAGAGAGGAGAGGGAAGCAGTGAAGCAAGAGAAGGCTGTACAATGCCCAATGTGATCATTCTCCGGGATGCTCAGTTGCTCAGGAAATTAAAATAAATTCATAAAATGCGTGGAGAGCATGTATATTTTATGGAAATTGGTGAAATTATAGAAATTTGGGTGTAGATTGTCAAGGGGAAAAACAGAAGCTACACACTTGGATGCAGGTGGTACAGACAGAGTGACCATGAAAGAGGTGAACCCTTAGGAGTTCGCAGAAAGTATGAGAAGAGTTTTCAAATTCAACCAGGTCTGGATTTGGGGGGTTCAAATCAAGGGGCAGGAGGTCACAGCGAACTTCTGCGTTATAAGGTTCATTCATTTAGTATCAGACATGTTAACCTTGTCTTCCCATGTTGTTTATAAGTTTCATGATATAGAGACCATGCTGTCCTCTGCCTCCAAATCTGTCAAGCTGTGTCATGCTCAAACTGTTTTTATCCTTTGTCTCTTCACTTTCCAATGCTTCCTCTATATCAATGTTAGGCCAATAACTAGATTCTCTGCTCTATAGTAAAAGGAGGAGGGGATAGTGAAGAAAGGAGAGCAGGAGGGTAATCTATAAATGGTCTTTGCTGTCATGTTAAACTCCTCTGCTGGTGAACAAACTGCTTTACTCTCTGACATCGCCTGATTTATCTGGCCTCACCTTCTCTTTCCCAATATGATTCTCTTTTCCAGGAATGCTGGGTTTTCCTCTGTCTACTCACATTGTTTGGAGTCTCATCTCAGTGTTTTGTTTGTTTGTTTGTTTTGTTTTGTTTTGTTGTTTTGTTTTGTTTTTTAATGCTGTTATCATCACCTAAAACACTCTCCATTCTACTCTCTACCTATTAAATCCTACTTGTCCTCAAATTCCAGCACAAAACAGTTCCTCCAGGAAACCTGTTATGACTGTCAGTCACTCTCCAATTACCTTTCTTTCATTTATAGTTTGTACCATGCCACGTAGCACTGATTATTGCTCTAGTGGTTTTATGATGTTAATCTTCTCATAAGCAGCTTGAAGACTGAAAGACTGATTTTATACTTTTGATACAGTGGGTGCTCAGGACTTAGTTAGTAAATGTTTAAGACGTCCCTCCCCTAAGTGGACCGCAAAGGCTGGGGGCTTTGGTTTCCTACTCTTTCTCCAATACTAGAAATTTGCCTGGAAAACAGTAGGTACTCGATGGATATTTGTTTAATGATGAATGAATGAATGAATATCGATCTACCAACATTTATGACTCCCAGTAGCCAAGACCAGTCTTTTTACTTTGTCTTTACCACTTATTAAGGCATTTTTTTATAACTCTCTTGAATCTAATAATTGTACTTCTTTTGTTGGATTTCCCAGTATTTTAGATATTTTCAGATGCTGCTACTAGCTCCTTTAGTGTGCCATCAGTCATTCTTAAGCACCACACTTATTTCAAATCATGTTTGTGCCAAATTAATCTATTTATACTGGAAGAAACATGGGAGTCAGGCATATGCATAGCTTGCTTCTTCACTTCCACGTTCCCTTGAGTGTATCATAATTTTGAAAACGTGGACCTTGGGCATATATATGGTAAAAAAAATCTCTCAAAACATACATTTTCATAAATAGAAATATTGATGAAATAAAGATATCAAATGTCCCCAAATTAATATATCAAAATCTAATGCAATTCTTATCAAAATACCAACAGAAAAATTTATTTAGTAAAAATTATCAGATTGATTCTAAAATTCACTTGAAATAAAAAGTGAGAACAGCCAAAGTAATTTAAAAAAGAATACAGGAAAGGGACTTGACTATCTATATATCAAGATTTATTGTAAGGCCATAGTAATTACATCAGAATGATGTTAGTGCAAGGATATACAAAGAGACTAATTAACTGAATAGAGAGCTTAAATACAAAGGAAGAAAAAGAGAGAGAGAGAGAGAGAGAGAGAGAGAGAGAGAGAGAGAGAGAGAAGTGGCATTACAAATTAGTCAGGATATCACGTTGGAAAACAATGATGCTGAGATAATTGATTGACCATATGAAAAAGAAATATACCTACTATGCCATATACAAAATAAAATAGATTCTATGTGGATTAACAACTCAAATGTAAAAAGCAAAAACCATGATACTTTTTTTAAGATTGGGGTAGAAAAATTTTTTTCTAAATAACACAGAAAATGCATAGCCCATAAAAGAAAAAAGATGAATATATTTGACTGCATTAAAATTTGTGGCTTATTTATAAAAATAAAAAAAAAAGAAACATCATAAAGGAAATTAAAAGGCAAGTCATGAACTGGGAGAAAATATTTCAAACCATTTATTTGACAGAGAATGGTATCAGAAATGTACTTTTTTAAAACTCAATTAGAAAAAGATAAAAAATTCAACAGAAAATAATGGGCGAGAAGATGAACAGGCAATTTACAGAAAAAGAAAAGTAAATGGCCATTTATGTACAAATCTACTAGTATTCAGGGGAATACAACATCCAATAAAATTGAGAATTTACATACCCTATTTTATTGCAATTCCTCTTTTAGGTATATGTATGCTAGAGAAGCTCTTGCATATGTGAACAAATAGATGTGTACAAAGAATCTTAGCAAAATTATAATTGTAAAAAATTGGGAAAAAACCTCAATTCTTATTAATAAGGGAATAGACAGGTAAATTGTAGTATTTTCCAAAAAAAGTAAAAATAAACGAATTAGAGCTACAGAAATCAACATGAATAAACCTCAAAAACATAATTTGAAGGGGAAAAGCAAATTGTAGAATATGTATAACACAATATCATTTACATAAAGTTTAAAAACACATAAAACAATATTTCATATTATTCAAGGACATATGTTATGTAGTGTTGCAGACTGGCTTCCTCATAAAACAGCTTCTGAGATAAAGATTAACAGCAGGAGGTTCTTTAGGAAGCGTTTTTGGAAACAGCATCTCGTGGAAAGGAACTGAGGAAAGCAGAGCTGGACAGAGGGAGAGTTTAGGCCATGATGCAGTATTAACCAATGGCCTCAGTCAACCCCTCTGAAAGCTTGTGAAACTAGGTTGCCCCTCGGAATTGTCCTGAGTTGGGTGAGGGCCCTGACCTGCAATGAGGGCCCTGCCCTTCACACTGGATGTGGGAAGGTGCATGACCTTGGGGGAGGCAGCTCTCCTCAGACCTCGCGCAGTCATTAGGAACATTTGCATAAATATTCTGATTTTTTTCTTGGACATATGAAGCATTATACTTCCCCATATCCTTTGAGTAAGGTATGGCTATGTAATGTTTTGGTCAATAGATTCCGAGCAGAAGTTGTACGAGTCACTTCCAGGCAGATACTTTTAGTGGTCTACACGCGATTTTCCACGGCCACGGTGATCTGAGACATTCCAGACCAGTGCAGGTTCTTCCAGCTGCATGTCGGAACGAAGACAAACTGAAGCCGTGCATGTCACTATCCTGTGACCAACATAGGAATGAACAACGATAAACACTATTTTAAATCACTAATACATTTTTTTTTGAAACTGCAACATAAGAATCCAGGAATCCCAACTGATATCGCCTCTTGACTTGTCTCTCTTGTCTTGTTCCCTAGATCAGGGTTTCACAAAATGAGTGTTGCAAAAGGTGGCCATGTGAGCTACTCTCCAAAAGCATGGAAATCTCATATGTTCACTAGCATATTAAATTTCCAGAAGTCTTTCCATAAAGAAATGTGTTTTAACTAATTTTAATCTTCCATTTCACAAACTCATTTGATTATGGACCCTAAAAATAACATCTATTAACATCTGACAGAGGAACACATTTTTGGAAACTATGCCCTAAGCAATCTTCCCCTTTCCATTCCAAATGAAATGCATGCAGCAGGTCTACTTGGAAGTGAAGAGAATGGAACTGGGACTTATTTACAATGAGTTCAAGGACTAAAAGCCTTTCTGTAAGCATAACATGTCAGTAGAATTGACTCGTTAAAAAAAAGCAAAATATTCCATTGGCTTCAAAATCAATCAGTACACACATAGGATACACAGACTAGGAAATACAAATATGTATTAGATACACAGCCCTTAATCACCTAAGGTTAGCAATATGTTTGCAAAGATAATATGTGGACATGAAGAAAGCGAAACAATAAATGTATACACTGTCAAACGAGTGGGTGTAGATAGTGGACGTCTACATCACACAATGAGAGAGGGCCACAGTTGGTGTCTATACTCTGTGTACTATATCATAGTTCGCTGAGCCATGGAACACTTATTCTTTGATATTCTGATTCTCTTACTGAAATGTAATGTATAAAAACATAAATCTTAGGTACAAATAATTATGGTGATTAGCATTTCTGTGTATTTCCATCACAGCATCAGAAAACACAAGAATATTTGCCAGTTTCCTCATCTGGTAAGTCTAAAAAAACGCCTGCCTGCTACCTTAGCACTGCAGCAAGTTATATAGCACCGCTTACTGTCTGAGGAAATGGCCCTCTCAGAATGAGGAGGCAGGGCAGATGGCTGCTTAGGCCTTTATAAAAATTTTTTTCTTACAGAAATTAGATGAATTAAGGAATTACTTCTTTTGAATGAAAACTCCTTAATTTTAATTAATCAAAGGTCAACTACCTGGAATGGATGGAGCAAATGTTGTATAATTTCTAACCTTTTCCTCTTTCTTTTTATGTGTTCTGAATGAAAACAATGTTAGCTGATAAGAAGGAAAGATAAAAACTTTAAAAGAAACAAAAACTTACCAAAGTCTTGTTTTTGCCTCTACACATTAGAGTTTCAGATAGGATTAAAATTCATAGTATAATATGTTAGAGACAGAATCCAGATATTTTGGGAGTGGATGGCTCAGCAATAAAACACAAATTACTTTTAGACTCAATCTATTATTTATTATTTCAATTTATAAAAAATGCACCCAATGCATCTTTGGGATGAAGAGTTCAAAGTCATTGTGATTGTTTAGTTGGCTTTTCCTTGGCATTTAGAAATCTGCATATTTTATGTTGAAGTTGTGTTCTATAAGAGATTTTTATGCCATAAAAACAATTTTTTAAATAAAATTTGCAGTGTCATCCAAATATATTAAATACTTTAAAGTTACATATCAAATAATATACTGTCAATAAGAGATTTTAAATTATGAGGAAATGGCTGCTCAGATTTGCAGTGGGGCATTATTTTTATCACTATAGTTAATCATCCTAATGCCTTGAGCCAGTAAAAAAAAAAATCCTTTACAGAATCAAAACTGTGAACCCATTATTTATAAACTGAAGTAGTTTCGTTAGTTGGATTATCTGTGCTTCCATGATTACATTACTATTTCTAACACCTTCCTTCTTCCCCGCTCCAACTCTTCCTTTCCAACCCTCCAAATTCCAAAAGATTTTGGTCTGCTTAATAGGTCCAGCTTTCCAACTTGAAAAAAAAGAGAAAGTGCTTATGCTGAACTCAAGTTTCTCATATCACTAGTTTGAGATTAGTAACAATTCTTAGAAAGTTCTAATTTTGATTCTGAGACTCTACTTATAGTGATAAAAAAGTTTCCTGTATTAAAAGTTAATTTTAAGTGTTTAATTGAAAAAATATTACTTTGAAATCATTTTCTTGCTTTTTAAAAATGTATATGCTTTATGTAAACAGATAAGGAAAATTAAACTGTCTTTTAAAAGCATATTGGAGATACCTCATACATAAGTACTCAAATGTTGAGTCTGGGTTTTGTTTTCTACTTGAGTTTCTATTGTTTCTTTCTTGCAAAATATTTCATATCTGATAGAATGTAACTATTTTCAACTACAGTAAAAGTAATCAAAGTTTAGCTATATAATATGATGTATTGCTTTTTTAAAGGTGAAATAGTTTAACACATTCATAGATTCATAAATCAGCAGCTGCTTTGCAAGCTTCTTATATTAAATTAGATGGTATTTAATTATTAAGACAACTAGGCAATAAGTGAGGTGCTAATTAAAGCCCCCCAAAAGAGCTATTCTCCAATCCTGATTTATAATTCAGTGTCCATCAAGAGTCAAATAAAAGCCATTATAGCTCCTCATGTCTGAATATCTTGGAAAAAAATCTAGCTGTTGAATCCACTATCATTACATCTAAACCTGAACATAAAAAAACAAAACAAACAAAAAAAAACAAGCATATAAAACAACTGAACAAATAAACTAAAAAAACCTCCTAGAGTGAGATTCCAAAAAAGACAAGGATATAACACAAGCTACTTAGAAAAGCACATTTCACATTTTTTTGCACAAAAATTGAAAACAATGCAGCATTTTCAAATAGCAGGTAAACAGACATTTGTGTTATACCACTAGTTCATTATTTCTGTAGCACAAATAGGATGAATAAAGCTATATGGTATAGAAATAGATTCTTAAAAATCTAGTTCAAGTTTTATCTTGCTCATCGTATTAGTGTGAATAAAAATAATACAAAAGCAAACTTCTTAATATTAAGCACTTAATGAAATACTGGTTTTAAACAGCATTTAGGATATAAACTACAGAATGACGAATCAGAGATCTTATTACTTGGTACAATGAAGTATTTTTGAAGCTACTTTAATTCTTTCAACCTCTAGTTAATAGAGATGATGGGATCACCACCAGGAAGAAGCTGGGTGAGTTCTTATGAGGCTGTCCACTTAGAATTTTCTAGTGCCAAAATCATATCATATCAAACGCTGCTCTGTTCTCGCTGTACTGCCTTCAGGAAAGCATAAACAACCCTATACGCTATTGTGAACTGCCCAAAAATGCAGTTTAAGGAAATAGTCATTTTAAAATTTTTATACATTTTCTCTAAGAGTTCAACTGTATGATGTGTTAATAAAATAGGAGTGGAGAATTTCAGAATATATAAGTATACATATGTATAATTTTCAGAATAACTAAAATGAGTAAAGAATTAAGAATTTAATAAGAATGAAGAATTTACTTAGTCCAATTCACCTAGTTAATTCAGGAAATCCTATGATAGTTGGGTTATTTACATTTATTGATTTGGTTAGCTAGTCAAACAGTTTTTTAGTGGAGCCAAGCTCTATGCTGGGCACTCATCACAGCCTACCTGTATCATTGTTCAATATCTCCCCCTGTATCCATGCTCTTAGCAATGTGATCTTGCAGATCTGTTCTTCAAGAGCGGAGTCCATATTCTCACCCCTTTAACTGGCACTCACCCTATAACTTGGCCAGTAGAATGTGGCAGGAGTGATGGTGTGCCAGTGACTAGCACAGGACTTAAGGAATTTTGCAGGCTTTTCTCTCTTAGGACCCCTTCCTCCCTCAGGAAATTTAGCTATGTAATACTGTTTATTGCTCTCTTTATTAAGGTGAAACAAGAACCAGCCATATGACTAGGTAATGAGAGATCACAAAGTCCAGAATTACGTCAGCTCAGTTATCCCAACGGTAGCCCCAAATATGTGAGAGCCCAGCCAAGATTGAGACCTGACCCGAAGCTTCAAATCTGACCTGAAGCTGATTTACAGTTGACCACAGACTCATGCCACACCCCAAGTGAGATCATAACAATTTCCCAGGGGAGCTCAGCCTAAATCGCAATGAGCTAAATAAACAGCTAGCGGGCACAAATATATCATCATTTGATAATATCTCACTTAGTGGTGTAATACCTGATACTGAGCCAATAAATCAGAACCTAAATACATAAACACATTAAGCGCATCTCTATATGAACTATCATCTTTAAACTATTTGTTAACATATTGTATTTTGCAAGGCTGTGCACAAATCATTGCCTTTCAGCCACCTAAAAAAAATTATATACCATGTAAAACACACTTACATTTCTTATGTTGTATAGAACTATATAAAAAGTGTGTTTGTGCTTGATAAGTTGGCATGTTTCATAAATAATTTAAAATTGAAAACCAAAAAGAGATGAGCATAACGAGTCCCACATACCTACTAAAAACTAAACAGTAAAGCTGGTTTACGTACAGTTAGCCATATATACGAATTAGAAAAGACTGTCAATTCTTTGTATCTGGGCATTTTATATTGTCAAGGACCATTCTATCAAAGTAGAGACACGAAGTACCCCTTCCTTATCTCAAACCCTTCACATTATTACAATTTTATTTAGGCCATTATATATAAATGCCCAAATTCATCATAAGCCACAGAGCAGGCATATGATAGAATTCTGAAGTTACAAGGAACTTTAGAGGTTACTGAATGAGGTGGTGAACATAGCAATGGCATATGAAAAATCGTACTCTATTCCTAGCCGTGCCACATGTGCCTTCGTTAGTCAATAGTTTTGGTAGTAAAATGAGAATTTGGGTATACATAACTTGTATGTGAGGCAATTAAAAAATTAATTTCTTCCTGCATTCTAAAGGATGATTAAGAAAACCTGAACTGCTAAGGACAATAGAGAAGTTTTCTGAGAGGTCAACTAAGAGCAGAGAGAGGGGGAGATATCCCTAGAAAAAAGAAGTCTAATGGAGGGGTTTGGGGAAGTTTCTTTTGTATGGTGTGTGAACTTCTCCATAAACCTTGCCAATACTTTTAAAGTTACAGTATTGGGGCAGGTTGGGCAGGGGCAGATTGAGGAGTATAAATGAATGCACTGAGAATTTCTAACATGAGCTAAAAGTGAAAAAGAAGCTACCCCTAAAAGCCCAGTCAAATGTGGGTTACATGAGATTCCTGCACATCTAAAAATCTCGGGCTCTGAAAGTTGCCCCTGCTTTAACACTTATACTAAATAACAGTTCTCTTTCTTCTAAATTTTCTAACTCAGAATTTTTGATGAGCCATTTGAGACCTGGCTAATATATATCTCTGTGCTATATATAAAGAAAGGATTTGTGAAGGAAAAAAATGGCACAAAATAGATTATAAAAATAACACTCAAAATGCTTGAAAGTGCAGTTTTCAAATACTCTGAATACTTCAGGAACATGATTTAATCAGTTGTCCTTCTAAAATACATTAAATCATAACCAATGACCTAAAAGGATTATAGTTATATGTTTTACTTAATTTTGCAGAAAGGTAATTGGAAGACATTGCCTTTTTAATGTGTGAATTATAACAAGATTTAGGAAAACTGGCTACTAATATGGCAGGTTGATTAAATGAATTAGTACGTTAACCAAAGCTGTTAACCGTATATATGTAAATCCATTGAGATGGAAATTTTTAATTGATTCCTCAGGGGTGTTTGTTAAAGTGGCAAGATGGTTGATTGTTCATGAAAATTAAAGGGGAAGAAAAAAAAAAGCAGTCAGTTAACTTCCATACTGGTGGGAATGGACTTTATACAGACACCACAATCACTGAACATCAAAGTCTCAGTTGAAATTTAAGGCTGGTTAGTTTCATTTGCTCTCTTCCTGCCCACCTCCTGACATGCTACATCTCAATGTCATCTATCAGTAATAGCAGGTTCTAATGGTCAGGTACCCTGGTCCATACTTTAATCTCCTCTAGCTCATTTTTCCTATCTATTGCTTCTATCTTCTATTAGTTCGTTGTGTATTATTCAATGTTTCATATTCTCATTAACCCTGTAAAGAACTGCATGCATCAAGGTTGAACATAATGGAGTGGAGGGGAAAGAAATAAGGTTTGATCTGTCTGAGTTGGGTTCAAATCCTGACCACTCTTGAACAACTGTCCAGCCTGGAGAAAGTTACTTAATCGCAGTCCTATATCTCATTTGTAATCTGAAAGTAATAATATCCACCTTGCATGCATGCTGTGGAATTCAAGATGATATAGATAAGGCTCCCAGAACTTAGCACATTATTAGCAGCTAAATTATATTCTCTGCCTGTTTCCTTTCAGTGAATCCCAGATTTACTCCTAGTGACACTGCTTCCCCTATAAGTGTTCCTATATTTTGGCTTCTTGAAGAGGACTCAGAATTATCCTGGTTCCCTGCAACTTCTTCTTGCAGTTTTTGTAATATTCATTTAACAATCTCTCCTCCTCTGAAGGACACGCTGCCCACTTGTATCTCTTGCTTTCCAACAAAAACATTTATACAGTTATTCTTTTATTTGATTCTCACAGGAATTCTGGATGGTTGGGAGGGCCAAAATTACCTCGATGATATATACAGGTTCTTGTTACTGTTACCTCCAGGTCATTTATTTTTAATCTTCAAGGACTTTGGAACTTGGCTTACAGTTTCTCTTTACTCCGCATCTGCTTCCATCTTAGAGACTTCATGATAGATAGTACTAATGAGCCATCTAACAGTCTGGCCTCACACTGACATTTACCTCCATTTCACGTTAGCAATCCCATTTACAGGAGCACTTGGGGCCCTTTTAATCACTTGGAACTGCTCCTCTGAGAATTTGAAGTTTGAAATGATGCTGTCTGCCGCACAACCTTGTATTCTTTCTCTTCTTAAACTCTTTCACCGCCACAAAACTTATTCTTCTGCCTCACCACACTCCTGCGTCTCAAATTCTTCCTAGTCTTTTGGTATATTAATGACCTCCCACTTCATTTCCCCCATAACAGGCTGAATTTCAAGTATGTGCTTGCTCATTCATTCATTCCACATTTATTGAATGCCTTTTATATGTCGGGCACTGTGGTAGAAATTGTGATAGGCCGTTACCTTAGCCCTGAAGCAGCTCAGGGTGGACCTTAATCACATACTCATCAACACTTTTGGAGTTCTCATCTCTTTTTCTTTCCTTTGTTTCTACCAGGAAAAATATCTGTTTTATTTTTCCCCTATTTTTAGACCTTTTGGCTCTAATCACTGCTAGGGGATCCTCTATCTCTTTATGACTCCCTGCCTGGGCTGGGTCTTCAGTGCAAATCTAACTTCTCGCACACCCTCTTTCTCTGCAGCTGTCATCCCAAAACTTCACTCTCTTCCCAGGCTTTTACCTGCTCTCTCACTGGGTGACCCTGCCTGACTTCACTAAGAAAATAAACAATAGCAGTTATGAACCATCTCAACATTCCTCATCTTTTATCTTTATTTCATCCATATTTTTTTTAAAGGCAAGATAAAGCAAGGAAAGACATAGTTCACATAGCTAGCTTCTCCATAGGTACTTTGGTCCCATCCCCTCTGACTTCTACCTTGATTCCTTAAATTATACTCTCTTTAATCTTCCATTTCTCTTTCTCCAATAGCCTCATACTCTCAGCCAACAATATTCTATACCAGCTTTCTCTTAACTCTGTCTACTACATAAGCTTCCACTGTAAAATTACATTAACACTCAGCAATCTTGAGACAACACCTTTACTCACTGCCTTCACTTACTAATCTCTTCTTCATTCCAGTGCAATGTGGCATCTGCCTCCAAAACTAACAAAGTTGCTTAAAGACCTAATCGCCAACCTCAGTGGCCCTTCAGGCCTCTTGTCACTGAAACATCCTTGTGTTTATTCTGACCCAGTCTACCATTTGGCCAGAACTTGACAAAAAGCAGCTTTGGCAAAAATCCTGGACCTTTTTTGCCTTTTCCCATCTTGATCTTCTACCTCCCTCCCTTGTTCTGCATTTACTTGATATTTGACCTTTTGCTGCATCTCTGATTTCCAGCCAAAATTTTTCGCTTGAATTCAATGACAGATATGCATTCTCTGGCAAATCTTTGAAACACGCCCACAGACCTGACATAGTTTCAGGCTCTATAATCCTACTCTATGATAGGCAGGTTAGCATATCTGGTTTCCCTGCTGGGTTTGGTCTGAGCTCTTCCATGTGGGTGGGAGTCTTAAAGTCTCTCCTCCCCTGGTTTTCATAATATTCTCCTCTCCAGATACTTTTTATACTCCTCTAACTACTCTTTCAAGTATCCTGTGAAATATCTTATTCCTTTTCTTTTCACTTTATACCCTTGGCAGATTTCATCCACTCCTATGGCTTACCCATCATCTTCTATGTTGCCAACTCTCAAATTTATAATTCCAATTTTTATTTTTTATTTTATTTATTTTTTTTTGAGTTCCACGGATGTAAAGCAGACTGCACAATGGGTGGGTTCTTTAATTTGGACTTCAATTCAATATGTTTAAAAGCCAATTCATTATCTTCTTCTAACCTATATCTTCTCTTGCATTCCCTCCCTCAGTTAGGGTTACTTTAACTTCTGACACCTAACCACTATGTGAGCATTATGCTTTTGAAATGTCTCCACTGAATGGTCTCTTATACCTGTTTCTGTATCAGTTTCTTCTGATGCAGCCTAGATTAGCCCTTGCATTGTTTCTTGCCTAGTCCTTTTTCAATAGTGTGGTAACTGGTCTCCCAGTCACGTTTGCTTCCCCTTCCAAGTTACTTTCCATGCTTCATCAGAGTTTGCCTTCTCAGGAAGTTTTGTTTATTGCCACCTGCAGCTTTAAAACCTCTTCTGAATTCTACTGCCTGTATGGTAAAACCTCTATCTAGCTTGGCACATAAGTCTATAATCAGACCCCAGCTCAGTTTTTGTATCAGTGGTTAGATTTGCCTATGTTCTGCTGTGTGCTCCATCTGCATTAGACAACTTGTTGTTCCTGTAACTTAATCCAATATTTTCACATCTGAAGCTCTGCATATGCTTCCCTTCTATCCAAGGTGACTTCGCTTTCTTTTCTCCATTTTAAGCCTTACTTCAATGTCCAGCTCTGATACAACAACTTCTGAAAAGCCCTTCCTAAGACTGTCTCCCATGTTCTCAAAGCACTTATTTTCTCTTCTGAATCATGACTCAGGGACCCTGGCTCTTTCTATTTCATGACTCTGCCATCTCCTGGGGTTCAGAGTGATCCACTAGATTCTCTGCCTCTGGTTGGAAGATGAGGGAAGTAAGTGGAGGATCACCTGTGGGAGGGTTTTATGACATACATTACTGCTCTTCACAAGCTAGTGGCCAGAATTCTGGCTGCTGCTAACTGCAGTGGAGGCTGAAAACAGTAGTCTTGCGGTACCCAAGAGGAAAAGGGAAATGGTTTGGTGAACAGCTGGTGAATATCTTCCACACTGGCACATGGGAGATGGTTAGAATATATGGTTTAAAAGTGAATGAATTAACTTAATTATTATAGAATAGGCATTAACCGAGCTAGTTCTATATCAATGTTTACATCCTTCAGATTCCCTATTGGCTCCCAACATTGTAATTCAAGGAAAATAAACATTACATGATATGGTCATATCAAATGCCCAAGTATATACTATTGGTCAGAAAACTGATTTTATTGCTTAACCAAATATTTTCATTAATAATAATTATAATATATAACCTTTACTAAAATTGTAATTTTCAGAGATAAACCACTATCTAAAGAACAGTAAAAGTGCAATGAAAATCATTTAATTTATAATTTCCACAATGATTTAAAACCATTCAAAATTACTGTGCAATGCTGCCATGGTTCAAGGCTGTTAATTTCAGAATACATCCCTTTAACAGTTTGAGAATGGCAGACCTGTGCAAAATGTGATCCAACTGTGTGCAGTAGTAAGAGCACTTGGGATTCAAGTTCTGACTGTACCACTTTCTGACCGGGTATGACTGATAAGGCAAATTAGCCTATAAGTCTTCACCTTTAAAATTATGGGCTTTGAATGGATGATCTCTCAGGCTGCTTGCAATTTTATCATTTATTTCTAGGATCTGTTTGAAAGTGCTAGTTTATAAGGGACAGGATGGCTAATAGAATAATACAACATCAGTCAATGGAGGGTTTACTATTGCTAGGTAAGTAAGTTTAATAAAATTATTTTTAGTATTAGAAGCGTATTAATCATCCTTAAAAGCCAGGGGAAAGTACTATCTAAAATTATGTAAGATCTTCTTTATTGCTATACTTGTAATCAGACTGAAACACTACAATTATTGGGCCCATTTGCAAAGGCTGTTCTCTCCGGTGTTCATGCAATATCACATATTCATCATACTGCTAAATGGTCCACCACTGATAGTAGTCAGTGACTTTTGTTATCTTTGTTATCATCTCTGAAAATACTATTTTGGTAATAGAAATAAACTGTTTCCTTATTGACAAAGAGTTCTTTGGAAGGGTTCACAAAAGGCTGGTTGAGGGACCAGGTGAGTAAGATAAGCACCCAAGAAATATGCATCGATTCTCAGTGTGGCATAGATGGCTCTACTTACACTACAGCTTAGATGATTTCCTATCATCCTATCCAGTATCAGTAAATGTAAACTGCTTTAATTTTGTTTGTTGCCTCGTATAACACTCATGAGATGGCAAAAAAATGTTCGAGATCTCACATTCTTCTAGAAATTAATGCCCTGAAGTCAATTGTGTAGATCACCTTAGCACAAGGTCTTGGTAATGGTCCTGAAAAGGTCTCAGGACTTAGAATTCACACCTGTGATACAGACTTAATCTGCCACTTCTTAGACATGCCCTGTTGGTCACATCTCTTAAGCCCCCTGTCCCTAACTCATTCTCTATAAAGTCTGAATAATGCATTCTTTTGTTTACTTATTAAGCATCTACTATGTGCCAGATATTGTTTTGAGAGTGGGAAATAGTAACAAACAAAATAAATTCCCACCTGCATGATGTTTACCTCCAAGTACAGAAAGACAATCAAATCACATTTGGGAGTGAGATACTATTTTATTTGGGGAGTGAGGAAGTGTCTGAGTAGGTAACATTTAAGTAAAATTTGAAGGAAGTGAGGGAGAAAGCCACATGTGTACCAGAGTAAAATGTGTTTCAGGAAGATGGGAGACACATGTAAAAAGCCTGAGAAAATAATATCTTTTATACCTTCATTATTGGGTTGCTATGAGTGTCAAGTGGAAGAATATTTGTGATCTGTATATTGTTAAGTATTATATTCATTTCGCTGCTAATGTAGTTAGTATTTTTATAGCTTCTTGTTGCAAAATAAACAATTTTATGTTTCATTAAAAGAGAAATTCTCTGACAGAAAACCTAAAGCACATGTAACAACTGCCATAATCTTGAGATTCACTGGTGAAAACATATTTTATCTCTACCTTCAAAGAATTTATAAACTAGACATCTTTAGAAGAAAAGAAGCAGACTATAAGAGAAAATAATGCAAAGCAAATGTCAGGTTGATGCTGCAGTCTACTGAACTGTCTCTGAGATCTGAGAATTCAGTCATTCCTACAACACGAAAAATAGATTCCTCCAGTTACGGATACTTCTCTCTACATCAGGTTTTCCTCTCCCTCTCTGCTCTTTGCTTTCTTGTTTTCCCTGCCTTTTGCACAAATTTTGAGGTGGCTTACTAGAAAAACACAATAAATAGTGGTTGAGAAAGAATAACAATATTCACAAGAATATAACTAAAAACACATTTCTTAATGTTAAATTAAAACACTATTAGATATTTTCATGGCAGGTTAAGCAGCAAGTAAATTTTATCATTTATTCGGATAACTGAGAGTGGGGAGAACATGGCTCCTTGCTTGTGCCATATTGGGAAACAACTGGCTGGAGTATGGAAACACTCTTGACACTTGACATTTCTTTGTATTCATTTCAATACACAAGTGGAACGAATATTCAAAATCATTTGTGAAATAAGTCTGGAGATACACACACACACACACACACAACTAACTTTGGAAACAGAAAAACAGAATTGAAAGAATGCTTATAAAGGTACATGATGAGAGAGAAATTTACAGGGAGATTGTTTTGCATTAGTTGAGATACTCATTCCTGGAGTAAGTCACATTGCATTTAGCATGTATGTTTATAGCTATGTCGTTACAGATTTTAACTATCACTGAAACTACAGACATACTCCCCAGTTTCAACACTAACCCCTACCATGATATGAAAATCAGAACCTTTTTTTTTTTTTTTTTGGTAATGACAGTATTTTGTATGTAGACAGTAAGTTCTACATTCATTTATTTAATCATCTTAAGTTCAAGATTTACTATGCTTTCTGAGCATCTGCTGTGTAACTTTGGGGTCATAGTTTTATAGTCCCTGAGAAAAGGAGCAGGTTCTAGAGGTATAGAACACTGGGGTTTTAATTTCTTTAGTTGACAAAGAGAAAAGGATTTCTGTCTGAGTTCTCTCAGGTCTCTTTTCTCAAGTTTCTGTCAAGTACTAATCCCCACCACCACCCCCAAACCCATTCCAGGAGACTCACAACTGTTAAACTTGAATGTGCTTAAGGCACATCTGGAGTGTTTGCTACAAATGTAAAGATAGTGATTCAGCCTTCTAGGGTGCTGGCCAGAATCTGTATTTTAAAAAGGATCCAGGTGCTTCTGATGCAGATGGTCTGTGGACCACACTGTGAGAGAAACTGTTCAGACAAATTTACTCAAAGGTAAAGAAGTCTTTACAGAAGTTGAATGTTGTAATGAGAGACAAATGGTGGACAGGTGGTTCTGCTTGAGCAGGAGCCTGGGAGTCTTGTGACACTGGTAGGGACAGAAAGGATTTTGACAGATAACTTTTATAAAATTTTGATGAATAATTATGGGTTGATCTGGTTAGAAGGAGCTATGGCAGGTTTCAGAAAAAAGGACATTGGTTGACCTGAGTTAAAAGAGCCAAGGGGAGGATTTTCCCGGGAAAATATGGGGTCCAGAAGACAGGCACTTACTAAAGAGGCTGTTCTAGTTACTATAGCTATGCAACCAAGTACCCCAAAACTTAGCTGTTTAAAACAGCAGCCATTCATTGTGCTCATGGAATAGAAACTTGGATAGGGAGCATGAAGCTCTGCTCCAGAATGAAGTCTGGGACCTCAACTGGTAAGACTCAAAGGCTCCTTCACTCATGCGTCTGGCACTTGGACTACAATGATTTGAAGTCCAGAACTGTCAATTATAGTTCTCACATGTGACCTACCCATGTAGCTTGGATTCCTTACAATATGGTGACCTTTGGGCATTTGGACTTCTTACATGGTGGCTCAGAGCTCCAAGTATGAGTGTTCTAGTAAATGAGAGGAAGCTGTATCATCTTAAGACTATGACCCAGCCTCAGAAATCACACAGTGTCACTTCTGCCATACTCTGTTGGTTGAAACAGTCACAAGGCAACCAGAGTCAAAGAGGGTAGAATTAATCCTAACTCACTCATGATGGAGTAGCAAAGTCATACAGTAAAGGAGTACATGGTGTGAGGAATACTGATGTATCACCTTTGGAAAACAAAATCTGTCAGCATCTAGGAAGTTGACTGGCTAGACAAATGGAAACAAAATGAAAAACCAACGGTAGTAAGTTTATTCAATGCAATACTATATAGCAGTGAAAATGAATAAACCACCGCTATATACATTAACATGGATGTAGCTTAGAAATACTGTGTTGTTAAAACTGCTAGTTGCAGAATACTTAAAGTATGCTACTATTTTTATAAAGTTCACAATACTTAAAAATAAGCAGCATACTTTTATGGTTTAGGTTTATCTACATATGTGGTATGACTCTGAAGGAAAAGCAAGCCAGTGAGAGAAAGGAAAACAAACTTTAGGATAGTGGTGACCTCTGGGGTTTACCAAAGACAATGCAAGGAATGGAACAGAATTTACAAGAGAATTTCTAGGTTTTGAAGGTACTGTACTTTTAAGACGATAGATAGGTTCATGGGTGATTATCCCATCCTCTATTTATTTACTGCTATACTGTTCATGTTGATTGAGAGATTAGTTTTGTTATTCATTCAGCATATATATACTGAGATCTTAACATGCGCCCAACATGTGTTAGGCAGTTAAAGTAGAATGATGAATGATATAACCATGTTTCCCCTTTTTAGAAGGGGTCTGTGGTAAAGAAATACATAGTGGAGGAAACAAGTAAACAGAAAATGACATATAGTAACATACAACGTCTCATAGGGGCACATGACACAGGCTTGGAAGTCAGGAAAAATCACTATAAGGAAAAAAAAAAATCTTATTAGAGACCTGAAGTTAAACAGACAGAAGAAAGAGCATGTATAAGGGGAAGAGTTTGGAGGTTACAAGGACCTCACGTATTTGTGGTACTGAATGAACATTGAAGATGCGGTGAGAAGTAGCCAGGGATAAGCCTGTATAGTTAAGTGGGATCCAGATCATGAAAAGCCTTGTAAATTATTTGCATTCAGAAAGACTCCTGGTTGAAAGGGCCTGGTGCACACCTGGACCAACTCAAGTGAGATGCTTTTATCTAAATATGTTATACCATCTATAGAACCCGATGTTAGGGGTGGGGCTAGTTTACAGGAATATCTGAAACAGGAACTTGAATGATATCGGATCTCTCTTGTCTTGGTTCCTCTTTGTGCACCTACTTTCTCTCTGCTGACATTTCTACGTTTACGGGGAATATATCAGAAAACATGACCACTGACTCCCTCAGTCCCAAGTCCTAAAATCCAGGGAAAGAGATCTGTCAAATGTGGCTAGAGTAATAATGCAATTATCATGGAAGCCATATAGACTGATGGAACAATTGCTTGAGAAAAGATCCTGGATGTTCAGATGTTCACATCTCTATGTTAAGGACTGGTACTTTTCTCTAAAAGTAATAGAGTTTTAACAGGATGACAATGCAACCTGATTTGCACATTAGAAGAGTTTGTTTAGAGTCCGGAGAATGGATTGAGTAGTGGTGATAAGATCAGAGAGAGAAAGATGAGTTAGTAGCTTGCTGTAGACAAGAGAGAATGTGGTGAGGGCAGGGACAATGTGACACTGAAGGCATGCAGAGAATTTGTGTATTTTTCTACCAGACTTCAGTGTTTCAAAGTGTATTACTAGAGCATTTTTTCCAAAAAGTCTCACACCTGAAGAGGGATGGGAAATGATTTTGTGACCAATAAAATAGCCTTCTCTAAGAGATTAAGAATGCCAATTAGCATATCAAAGGATTTGAGAAATTTGCATTGAAGAAACAAGTCTAACTATCTTTGACCCCCAGTTTCCCAAATATACTTGTTAGGGAAAATCTTCTTTAATGTAATACCTATGAACATCCCACAGAATTATGTCTCTGCAGTTTGGGAGTATCACATGGAGACCATGGAGAGGACAGGAAAATATTAGGCTTGTTTACTCTTTCCAAACATGCTTCAAGATCATCTGAGGAAGAACGTTGTTTTAAATAGCCTTTAACTTGAATTCTCTTTCTCAAGCTTCAGTACCATATTGCACACTTCTATTTCAGAGCTGCTTCATCAAATCAACAAAATCTAACTGAAAACCAAACTCAAGCAATGCATTCGTTCTTCCAGTTACCCAGCTCAACTTCTTCCCTCTTCATGAACAAATATGATTCTCTGAGGTGTTTTGAGGCTTCCTTAACATCTTTTTGTTATTTCTCATTGCCACAATTAGATCCAGGTTTAGGGGGCTCTCTTTTAGAAAAAAACATCAAATTTAGCATCAAAGATGATAAATACAAATTTAGACATGGAAGTCAATTTTTTTTAGACTAGGAAATGGAATTATAGCTGACAAATACCATAAAAAATACAAAATCCATAAAAATAACATACCACTTTCATGAATTCACTGTTTGATATACCTCCCCATAATTTTTTTTCTGATACATATTTTTAGGCTACCTATTTGTTGATCACTGCTTTGTAAGCTAAGGATTGTGTTATATTTTTTCAACAGAGAGAATAAAATGTCAATTCAGTCTTTTCTCCAACTTGGTGGATTAGAATTTTTTTTTAAATTATTAATAGTTCAGAAAAGTGTCTTTTAGCATCATAGATTATTGGTAATGTCATGTAAATTGTTCTCAAATTTATGAAAAAAAAAACTTTTTCCATAAATGAGCTGCTTTAGATTATCTGTAAGGTAGGGCTAAAAGTTTGTATTCTATAAACTTAGGAATTCTGAATAATTCTTTTGTACAATTCCAATTAAAAACAAAAACAAAAACAAAGTATGGTTTGTTTATAAATATAGCACAGTTAAACAGCTATAATTCATATACCATATTATCTAATTTATTCCTGACAAGAGAGAACTTTGTTTTCATTAGTTATTGATGAGAACTAAATTATTACTCTTAACTGTGTCTATACACTTTAAAACATATTTCTCCTCTACCACCCCACTCTGGGGTCTAGGGGCCTTAGGCCATGCTATATTGCAATATAACTTGTGGCCCTACATCTTCATGTCAAGGCTCTCAGTAAGGTAGCACTGGGGTATAGAGGTATATTTGAAACCATTTCTGCACAGGGAAAGACAGTAATAACTACATAGGGAAATGAATGAAAATCACATAAATGTACCTCATGAAACACAAACTAAATTTCTCTCCAATTCAAATTCCTTATAGTCTGATTCAAAAAATGCCCCCAGCCTTTCCAGAGCACAAGAGAGTCATGGTCTTTTCTGAAGCCTTGGAGGTGGCCCATGTAAGTAAGGGCCCCCAAATTAGGCTTCATTAGCTTTATAGTAGATTCATCTTTGGTCACAACCCTAATTCTAGCCCTTAATACTTATGTTTAGATCACTGCATTTAACCTCCTAATGAATTTTCCTGATCAAGTCTCCCTTCTTAACTAGGTTACATAACTGCTACAATAATCTTTCACAGATACTGTCTTCACCATGACCTTCTCTGCTTAAAGCCATTGGACGCCTATAGATAAAGTCTCAGTTCCTTAGTCTGATACTCAAAGTCTCTAAAATCTGACTTGAATTTTTGTTTACAAATTTTTATCCTGTGGCTTTTCCTCCATAAAGGCGGGGGGGGGATGATATGAGAGGGGTATTTAGTTATAGGCATTTCTCCAAATATCAATATTTTAAATTCTGTAACAACCTTAAATGATTTACAAATGAGAGAACAGAGCTCAGAGATAACAGCTGGAATTGGACGTGGATCTGTCTGGCTCCAATTCTCTGCTCTTTTTCCTGTGTGATGTGCCTCTTGCTCAGTCCTTTACTCTCCGTGTGAATCTGGATATGGTTAAAGCCTCTGTTTAAATCCTACTCTTTCAGAAAAGGTTTTCCAGTTTACTCTCACAACTAGAGGCCCTTCTCTACTCGGAACTGCTATAGTATTTAGTACCTATATTATTTAGTGGGCATATATCCTACACTGCATTTTTAATTTATTCCACTCTGATATGTCCCAACTTGAACTTGGTTGTAAACCTACAGAAGAAGAGAGAATGGTCAATGATTTGTGTATGCCTTCTAATACCTGGCAAGGATCTTGCCACCATTTAATAGGTAATTCTAGAATAACTACATTTGTCTACCAGTGGGACCCAGAATATAAGGTCAAAGAAGGGAAATAACCAGCCATGCTGCCTCTCCCTATCTCTCTTAGATTAGATTAGGTTATTAGGGCAAGGGGAGTTGCCATTGGGGTTAGTTTTGAATTCTCAGAAGTACAGATGCTGATTGATGAAACTTCAGAGAATATTAAACAGCATGAGCACCAGTTGATATTAGCTGAGACACGATGTTATTCCCCAAAGAGCCACTCTCGGAGGTGAATGACACACCCATCAGCTTTTACAGTGAACAGAAGGAAAAAGAGCTTGCTCAGTTTTCTAGGAATTCTGAACACTTTACATGGAAAAGAAGTTTAAATCTCCTAATTACCCCGACATATGTCCAGTTCTCTAGTAAAGTTATCACATTTATTGTTGGTCTTTATTTTTCGTAAGGAGTTCTAAATTCAATTTTGAAGGTTTACTTCCTATTTTTGAATTTTTATCTTAGAATATTTGAAATAATACAAAAGTAGAGAGAATGACATAATGAACCATCATGTAATCATTACAGAGCTTCTAAAATTAATATATCATCATGGTCAATCTGTTTCATTTGTCCTCCAGCTTGGGGGACAAATTTTGAAGCAAATACCAGAAATCATACTATTTTAGACTTTACTTCTTTTTAAAATATGACAAAATAAGCCTTTGACAAAAGAATATCAATATGGGAAAATTTAGTGATAACACTTTTAACATGACAAATTTTTTTTAAAATTATGGCATTCGATTTATATTTTATTTAATTTTATATAAAAAGTTATAGAAAATAACTTTTATAAAAATTAAATATTATAAAATATTTATAAATTTTTATCTATTATAAAAATATTAAATATAAAAATCTTGAGCATTATCAAAAACACAAATATTAATCTTACTCATCTTATTCAAATAGTAGGAGCAGGCTAGCAGAAATGAGTGAAATATTTGGATAGTACACACTTTGATCTGGTGACTTAGTCAGAAAACATTTTCAAATCTACTTATGTAATTCATGTATTTATATTCCGCCAATCCAATTCCCTAGCAACAAAGCTATAGAATTTGTCTGACTCCAAAGTGGTCACTGGGTTACTGAGATTTTCCCAAATTTTGTAGAGATTTGGGTCTAATTAGAATAATACAATCATATGCAATGAATGTGTTGGTGGCAAAAGTCACACACCTCTTACCCCACTGACTTCACTCAATGTCAGTTTTCCTCCTGCCACAAAAAAGACTGAAGGTTCATTTTGACACTCCTAAGGAACTCAGAATACAAGAAAGGTGTAGAAAGTAAAACATGGATAATTTAAAAGACATTTAAAGAGCCTGTAATGAAACTCATTCCAATTCTTCATCTTTTTCATTTATGATGACTCTCATTGCCTCTTAGGGTTTATGCTTTCCTCCTCATTGCTGTGATGAGACAAACATGGAACTTTTCATTTTCCCGGATTGTATAGATTTCAGCTGTCATCTCTACTGAATGCATCAGCCTACAAGAAAGCTCAGTTCAGCCCTTTTGTTATTTTTATTTTTGTAATAGTAAGGAAAAAAAAAAAAAACGACTGATGTAAAGAGAGGACTGCATTTCTAAACCCCACTGAGGAGAGATTCTCTGCAGAGGGGTAAATGATGAAGGAAATAGAAGAACTAAGCTGAAAGAAAGGTAAAGATCTCTAAATCCAAGAAAAGAGGGAAAATGCAGGGCAGGGTTGGGGCTTGAAGAATTCTAGCAATCTCTGCACTGTTCTCTGCCGCATGCACCCTTAAAAAGGTAAAATCTTGGGTGACAGGCTCCCAGTCTCACAAAAGCTTACCTCATAACTCAGCTCTGAAGCAGTTTGTACAATGAGCAGCCTACCACTGACAATGACCAGTGTGGGCCGAAGAACATTGTATTTTTCCAAATGTTCTCAGCCAAGTAAAACTTTCAGATCTACATTGGACTTGGTTAAAGAGGGATGATAGAGCCCAAATAATAACCAACATAGACTTTTCTACAGTTTGTTGGTTAGATGAAATAGTATTTAGAAATACAAGAAATGTAGTATTTCTTAAACTTGAGATGTGAAGTAAAACTCATGACAGCTGCATTTTATACTTTGTCTAGTTTACTTTCTCAAAGGTATTGAAAGAATCCTCAGAAATATTAAGGAAAGTTTCTTTCAATGAGATTATTATATTCATAATTTTGAAGTGGGTTTTTTGTATATATTAGGGACTAAATTATTCCCCCCCCCTTAAATTCATAGATTGAAGCCCCACCCCCAATGTGACTGAGCAGTATGCTCTTATCTGTGGGACATAAATTCCAGGACCCCAACAGATGCCTGATCTCTGGAAGGTGCCTAACCCTATACGCACTATCTTTTTTGCCTATAGGTACATACACCTTAAGGGTTCTCTTTAGTATATCTAAATTGTCAGCCAGCATCACTACCCTTGCAGCCTGGGGCCATTATTAAGTAAAATAAGGGTTACTTGACCACAAGCACTGCGATACTGTGACAGTCAAGCTGATAACCCAGACGGCTACTACGTGGCAACAGGAGGAGAGCACATCAGCACGGAGATGCTGGACAAAGGGATGGCTCACATCTGGGGCAGGCCAGCTGGATGGTGCGATATTTCATCCTGCTAGTTGGAATGACGTGCCATTTACAAGTTATAAATTGTTTATTTCTATAATTTTCCATTTAATATTTTCAGATCCTGGTTGAGTGCAGGTAACTGAAACCACAAAAAGAAAAACTTTCGATAGAGGGAGACTACTCTATTTGGAGATAGAGCCTTTAAAGAAATAATTAAATGAAATCATAAGATGGGGCCCTCATCCAATATGACTGATACTCTTCTAAGAAAAGGAGATACCAGGAGTGTATGTACAAAGGAAAGGACTAGTGAGGACACAACATGATGGTGGTCATCTATCTACAAGCCAAGGAGAAAAGCCTCAGAACAACCCGATCCTGCTAACACCCTGATCTTGGACTTCTGCCTCCAAAACTGTAAGATAATAAATCTGTTATTTAAGCCACCCAATCTATGGTAGTCTGTTATGGCAGTTCTAGCAAACTAATACACCATATTTAATACTTTCATGTTCAGGTCTTTATTCTCATAGAAAATTTATATTACTGTACACTAGTAGAAATTCTCATTCTGCATGGATTGATTTATACTCCACTGGGTAAATGATTCACTTTCTGAAAAGAATGTCACAAGGGGCTATGGAACATACTGGGATTCCACTGACCAAACACACAAAATGCTAATGCTGCTCAAACAGCAACTAAAATAGTGGGAGAGTGGGTGTGTGTGTAGAATGAAGAGGCTCTACTACTATAAGTTAAAACCATCAGTGCTTTACCTACATATTGTGGTAATGCTAGCATCACATTGACCTTTGTTAAATGTGAATGTGCTGAAAAAGTGTTAGTTAACCAGGGAAAAGATATTAAATAATAAAAATTACTTTTTTACTACCATATTTAATTGTATGTTGCCATTACAATTCTGCTTACAATCTTTAAAGATTGAGAGTCAATCTGCTTCTGATTTTATAAGCTTCTAAAATTGCTAGTTAAAATTCATATGTGCTATCAAGAGGGAAATGAGGTGGGGAGAGAGAGACAGAGAGAAGACAGGAAAAATACAAAGACAAGAAATACATATCACTGAACTATAAGTTCCTAGAAGTTAGGAATATATCATTGTATGCCCAAGACCATAAATCACTCTGTTTTGCACATTGTTGACATTTATGATTGGTTTAATGCATTGCAACTCCAAGGCAAATAAAAGTACATGACTAATATGACTGTAGAATAAAGATTAAATTTTGCATATGACATTAAAATTGATTTTTTCAGTTTACAATTATAGACTGTATATGCGTAACAATATGTGAGTAGGTTTTACTTGGGCTAATACAGTGACAAAAAAAGCAGTTTTTTTGAATATCTAGATACTGGCCAAATATCTATTGTATTGAGTATTATAAAGGACAAACAAATTGATTGTCTCAATTGGTCACTTTTAACTTGCTTTTTCTTCAGATTTACTGAGGTATACTTAATAAATAAAATAAGATAAAGTGTGCAATGTGATGACTTTACATATAAATGCAAATGTGTGTGTGTGCGTGTATAAATTATTCCCCCCATCGAATTAATTAACATATCCATCACCTCACATATTTACTTTTTTTTTTTTTTTTTTGGTTCACATTTTGTAGAAATATTTGATATCACTGTTTAAGAATAAATAACAGTGAAAAATAACTGTCTGGGTTTCCTAAATATATCAATCTCGTAATATGATTATCTGGTTTATAATTTGTCACATATTAGTATGTATCATTAGTAGCATATATCATAAATTAAAACAAAAAAAAAACACATTGTTTCTATATCCCAGATAAATAGGAAATTCTACCAGGAGTCACTGAGATTGAACAAAAGTACAGGTTCTATGTCTGTGCAACCAAATGCACAGTAAAGTTCTTCACGACTTTACCTCTCTGATACACAATATAAAGTATCCACTGTGTTAAGGTACAATCAGATCGCAGGACAGGGAGAGAAAGACTTGAGAGACTGGGGACCATGGGAGTGATCTAGCAGTGTTGCTAAGTGCAACCTAGCCATGAAAGCAATAACTGCAGAAGCATTTATTCAGTGTAGAAAAAAAATATGATCTTCTGTAAGTGGTTTAATTCATTACATTTAATCCTACCACAAACTCAGAACAAAAACAAAGTTTAAGTTGGCTTCTGTTCATAGGGAAAAGTCTAGCCATGGGGACTTCCTTAATGGAACAGTATGAGAAGTGCTAATATAGAAATGTCACAGTGTCAATGTCATGGGTCAGTGTAGCCGGTACGTAAAGTGGCTTCCTTGAGGTGGTTCACGCTGGAGCTAGACCTTAAATGATGGCTCTAAATTTTCCAGGAGGACAATGTGCTGGGCACCCAAGACAGAGGGAACTGATTTAAAAGTATTTAGGCATGATACAGTACGACATGGTCAGGAACAATTCAAACATCCTCACAGAGTTTACCGGAGCCCAGTACATTTCTCTTTCTTTCTGAAAAGAGAAAACAAAAACTAACTAATACCCCTGTAATATAGTGGTTATTTTCTATGGAACCCTTTTTATCAGCTGTTTGACTTGACATTACCTTTATAAGAGGCCACACCAAATATTCTAGTTTACGGGACTGTTGGTGGGGATAATTTTCATTTTCTATCCTAGAAAACCTCCTTTAGGTTTTTATAACTTTAGTGGCCTTATTCAAAAGGCTATTGTACTTTATATTTTAAAAAATCAATATACTTAAAAATAGAGGGTTTTTAAAAATTTACGTACAGATAATTTATTTTCATTTTGTAATTTGTATGAGCTCTAAAGGATAATAAACTTTGGCCTCCAATCAACTTTCTCATTTTAGGACAAGCATAAAATGAGATGATAATTTGACTTTGGAGGAAGAAAGGAAAACTTTGCCATGGTAATATCTATAAATTACTGGTTTTCTCTTCTAAATCCAATAAAGACAGTAGCATTCAGCTTTCAACTGTTAAGTAATATTAGGGTACCTAAATAATGAATTACATTTAAGAGATAATGTGACCTATGACTCCTAATTGAAACAAATAATTTTATTATTGTTTATAAGAGAAAAGGCCACCTTCCTCTTAACTTTCAACATGAACAAGCCTGAAAATTTTCATGTGAGGCATGTATTCATGTGAAGTCATAACATCACAAACACAAGCTTAAGTGGCTAAAAGTGTAAAGAGAGAAGTGGTGACTTTTGGTTTCTTCTGCATGCAGTGTGAGCATATTTACTTGTCCTAGACTAAAGCCATGTGGAGCAGTCACAATCACTTTGCAATATCTGGCTTTTTCTTGGAAGAGCTGATTTTCAGGGCACATCTCCCTTTAAGGGACTGCAGCTTTAATTAATTGCATGAATGAGGTTTTGCCCACAGGATGCTTTGTTTGAATATTTCTTCTTTGTCACTTAGTGCTTTTTCTTTCTTTCTTTCTTTCTTTTTTTTTTTTTTTTTTAATCCCTGGAAGACTGCCTGGAAAAAAGGGCACTGCAGGAAACACCGTAGTCGGTAGTCTGTACTTCCACAAAGTTAGTTTCATGAAGAGGGTCAAGGTCAGCTTCTGACTGTAAAATGTAGAAGCTGACCTCCAAACCAAGAGGAAGTACCATTTTCATAATTTGTCCAGGAAACTCTAATCTTCATATTTCAAACATGCGCATGCTTGATAATCTTTTAAACATCAACTAGGTCTATAACTGTATTCAATGTCAACTACTTTGCATATTTCTAAAATATAATATACTTTAAAAATTACTGAATCAATAAAAAGATTAGAATCAATTAAGCAGAAATTCATAGTGCACCTCGGTATTCAAAACTCATGTTGGTCAGCAGTGGAAGGTGAACTTAGCATACGTCCTGGTTTACCTAATAAAGTCTAAAAACGTAGCAACACTATCAGTTTAAGTAAACTTGTACATGAATACACTTGAAAGATCAGCATTTAGTTTTCTTGGCTGAATCAGTCTGTCTGCCTACAAGTTATGTGCTGTTCCAAGTGTACAAGTTGGAGAATGTATAAATTATGCTATGGCTTTTTGCTGGGCAAACCCAGTCATTTTCAGAGACATAACATGACTTGAATAACATGGAATAAACAGTTTCGAGCTACAAAGTACTTTATCTGTTATATGTAGCCACATGGCTCATTTGTTGTAGAACTTCCCAAACAATTTTGGTCATGACACACCCAAAATTGTCTTATTTCCACAGCAAAATGTCAAAGGATGCTCACAGTGATGGACCAGGGGCTCTAGGTTCCCAGTGTCCTGCCCAGAAGCCTGAGAGCTAACAGCCTTAACATCCTGGTACACATACAATCTATTCATAGGTGCATAGATTGATCTATTTAGCACTACTTTAATAGCTCATGTGAACAGTCCAAATACTCATCACCTACAGTCAATCATCACATTTCATTTTTGAACAGGATCTAAGAAAACCTTTGGGGTGACCATTCAATTCACAGATAAGACAACCAAGGATGGAAGTGATAGTATGATAGAGTAGAGAAGGGAGAGATTTTGGAAAAAGAATTCAGTCTGAATCTTGGAGCTACTGTTTAATATTGCTGTAATATTAACCCCTCAAGGGTCTCCATGTCCTCATAATTATCCCCACAGAACAGGGATAATTATAGTCACCTTGCTATCATATTTTAAGATTAGAAATAATGTATGTGAATCACATACCTAGCATGGTACATGGCACATAATTAATTGTTAATCTGCTAAATGACTTTCCCAGTTTTTAGAGCAAGATATAGAGCCTAGTTTAAGATTCTACATTTAATTCCCAGCTCAATGCATTGTTCATACATTGAGATGTCTCAGACATTTAAAAATATTTTGACATCTCATTTTAAGGATTGAATGTTTGTGGTCCCCCAAAAGCCATATGTTGAAACACCAATCTCCAATGTAATGGTATTAAGAGGTAGAGCCTTTAGGAGGTAACTAATTTAGGGGAGGTCATGAGGATGGAGTCTCAACAATGGGATTAGTCCTTATAAGAAGAAAAAGAAATCAGAACTTTCCCTCTTCACCATGTTACAATGCAGCAAGAAGGCAGCCATCTGCAAACCAGGAAGAGGGCCCTCGCCAGATACTACATCTGCTGGATCCTTGATCTTGGACTTCATAGACCCTAGAACTGTGACAAATAAAATGTTTGTTGTTTAAGCCACTCAATCTATTACATTTTGTTATAGCATCCTGAGGTGACTAGGGCACTTGTACCAGTTACTTGAACTCGCTAATGTTGTAGTACATCTCTTCAGTGGTTATCAACTGCCATTTTATCATAGAAAATGAGCCTGGGGGAAAAGAGATCCCTTTGCAGTAATCTTAAAGGCAACTGATATTGGAGAAGCACAGAGAGTTTTCAAAGTGCTTTCACAGGCTTGGACCCTCTGAGTACCTTGGAGAAATTATGAAGGTCAATGTTTTCACCACTCTCTATATACAGATGAGGAAGCTTCAGTCAGAGGAATTAAGACAGCAAAAACTGATTGCCTCTGCATGACAGAACTCCAACAGAGTCTATTCCTGATCAATATTTTTTATTTCTCTAAGTATTTCACCACTGGAATTTGTAGTTGACTATAGATGGACATATGGATCTCTAACTGCACAGTAGATCAGGAGGTAAGTGATTAGAGAAGCAGAAATAAGACATACAATGATAATGGAGGAGGCGGTTATATTAGATATGGTGGAAGGTGGAAGAGAAAACTAGTGCTGGGAGCTAAGAAGTGCATGAGCTGAAGGCTTCTTTAGAGGTTGCAAGCCATCCAGGATCATTTTAATTTGCTAAAATGAACCGTGTGATTTGAGGCCTCTGTAAAGTGGCAGGATGTTACCTAACAGTATCACACCTTGCCTTAAGCACAAAGTTTTTCTAATGCTTTGATAAGGTGAGGGAGTATTTTACCAAATATACTCTGCTTTTAATTAAACTCTAAAAAGTTGAAGTGGTGCATCAAAAAAAAAAAAAAAAAGAAAGAAAGAAAGAAATGAAGAAGAAAGAAAGAAAGACGTTGAAATGATTCAGGTCAATCAATGTTTGTGACTATTTAAACTGACATATGCTGCAATCCTTTTGAGAAGTAGTTCATCATAGAGGGTTTCTAAGTTTATGTTTAGAAGTCACAGGAGATATAAAACATACATAAGGAAATAAAATTAGTATTAAAAGAGGTTACAGTAACTAATCCACATGTATTTAGCCTTATGGAGCCTAAGAAAACATGCTGAATTATACCAAAATAGATGTGCAATTAAAAATAGAAGACGGATCCAATAAAATCTGCCCTCAAATCCTTCAGCAGGAATTGATTGGTACAGACCACCATGCCCCTAGAGAGCACTAATTTTTGACTCTCTAGAAAATCATTTACTCTTTCTAGACTAATTTTTCTCATTTATGAGAAGTTATACCAGCCTTTGGTTTAACATTTCATTTTAAACTTATTTTAATAGAATAATCTAGGTACTAAATGGTAACAGTAATTTCAACTTATTGGACATGTGGTATATATCAGATATCCTATAAAATATATCAGATGTGTCCATTTTTTGCACATATTTTATGTATCTGATAATTTGTATATCCAATATTGGTATAATATCTTGGACTCTGTGTGTGTGCAGAGTATTATAAGTCTAATTTTATATAAGGGAGAACTGAGGCTTAGTTCATTTGGTGATTGGTGTAGATTAGAATCTAGTCTTGTCTTCCTGTAAAGTCTATTTCCTTCTTTACCATACACATTCTGAAGGAGTATGGAGAAGTTACATATTTAAGAAGCCAGTTTAAACATATAGTATGATTCACTCATTTCTTCTACAAATATTTATTGAATTTCATTATGTTCCAGGTTCTGTAATAAGAGCCGAATCTACATTGATGAATACAATCAAGGGTGTCTACCCACCTGGAGTTTTACTCTCTTGTGGAGGGGTTTTGTTGTTAACTACTGTAATAAGAAAAACACGAATGATTGTTATCAGTAGGTACTATTTCAAGTCCCCAAATGCTTACTTTAAGAAAAAATAATAATAATTATGAAAAATAACATAATACATCCATTTTGATTCTTGCATTTTGTCTCTGAAGGTTGCAGAAATATTTCTTACAGAGATAGTCTTAAGACCCTTTCTTCAAAAGATAGAGATAAAGTCATTCCTCCCCAGGTAAATGTGTACACTGAAGACTCTGAACACTTACCACAGGCAGTCTCCCTAACTCCCTTCCCTGAGAGTCAGAGTCTCTGACTACATCTAGAATTAAAAATAATTAATAACATTTCGATTTTTTGCAAAGAACCTTAAAAAATACTGAAAGCATGAAAGTGACAGATACACTATTTCCATAAATGGACTTTTTTTTGTTTTTTGTTTTTTGGTTTTTTTTTTTTTTTTTTTTTTTTTTTTTTTTTTTTTTTTTTGCTAAACATTTCAAGTTATTGTCATTAGTTAGCAGAAAAATTAAACATCATCTCTGAGTGTTAATTTATTTGGGGAAAAATGAACAATTAAGAGTAACATTTTTATATTTACTTGGCACTTCATATCTAACTAATAATTAAAATTTATGGTCCCTCCCCACTGTTTTCTTTCTTTTCAAAATATAATGTATCAGATTCTATTATTTGTCATCAAGGTATCAAATAATGAGATTTGTAGTAGTTACTTTATCCTTGATCTCATTTCTCTGTCAACCTCTCTGCCTCACTCATGTTAAATCTGGTCTCATCTTAAGCCTAACAGTCATTGTAGTTTCTCCCAGTCATTACTAACACTAACCTGACTTTGAAGCACCTATTCCTATTATAAATGAATTTCAAAGTGAAAGACAATTCATATTCAAATTCCACTCTTCCTGAAAATTAAAACCATTGGTTAAGTGGAGAACTTCACCATGGACTTTTCGGTTTCCTTTAAATGGGGCTTAGTGTAACCAGACTTGCCCAGATATGCCTGATAGAGTGTCAAAAGGTAAAGGTCAAAATAAAGGCATGGATGAAGCCAAGAATAGTTGCCTACTGTTCTTGACTCTTAGATCCCTTTTTTTAAAAGATAAAATGCTTGATTCAAGTGTTTGTCTTCCTTGACAAAGGCTAACCCAATGTGTTGAGACAATTGTCCAAGTGTCTTACTGAAGTGCCAAATAAAACATCCACATAGAAGTCCTAATAGATGCTGCACTGACAAATATAATTCAATATTTCTTAAGATTTTGCAGCTAATAAAAATTATTCCTAAGAGATTTAAAAATTCAAACCACCTGAGACAAATATTGCCCTCACATCTCTTGCCATAATAAACAATGGTTCCATTATTTACTCAACTCTCATTTTTATTCCTCTATTTACATTGTTTTATTTATAGCATAAGGCCTGCAGGAGTGGAAGTCAGCCTCACATTCAGACTTTGCTAAAGGGAAAGGTCATTTAAATTAAACTTTCAATGACACTAGTTCCTGAGTTGGAGGTTGGAGGTTATTCTGCCAACTTTCTCCAAGTATACGAGGTGATTTCTGAGTGTTGAGACCATTGTCATCACACTAAAATGGATGACTCATGCTGTGCGAACTTGCAGGATGGAGAGTTAGTTCCTCCTGTATTACTTACTTCCCGTGTAGGCAGAGCTCTAGAGGGGCCTCCTCCCAAACCACGCTGACTTTTAATAAAATATATTCCTGTTCCCTCCTAGTGTTGGGATGGGGTGGAATTAGAGAATATAGGTAGATAAGGTTTTGCTTTTCTAGAAACTTAGTTAGATTTCTATATATAGTTTTGCTATATAAATCTTATCTAGATGTCTCTGTATAGTAACATAAAAAACTTATACAGAGAAACTTATCTAGAAACATATGTATGTATTTTGAAATTTTGAAAATGTGACAGTAATCCAATTTGTACTGTGTAGGGGAAAAAATGCTGAGCTCTGAGTTAGAAAACCTGGACACGTAAAAGTCATGGGAACTTGAGCAATCAATGCATGAAGCATCTCTAAACTCAGATAATGTACTCATTGATGGACCAGTAATAATAACTCCAGTCCAAATTAATAGATTATGAAAACAAAACAAAGTAATACATATGAAAGAGATTTAGAACCTGTAAAGCCCTGTGTAACAGTCAAGGTTTATTATTAAGTATGATACCTTCTTTTACTCACCTGCAGTGGTCACCAACTTAGCTTATATGCCTTAAGGATCTCATCTGCAAAATTTATATTGGGACCAAAGGAAAATTTAATTTGATCTATAAAAATAAATATATTTTTGTCTATAATATTTACAGCTAAAGGATCATTTCAGGGTGGGGGAAGTACAAGTTGCAGGAGAAGCCTTTTTACTGGGGTCAGGACACACAGATGTTCAGTCTCAGCAACCCAGCCAACTGGTATCAGCTCTGTTATCTCTTACTCATCATCTGCTGTTCTGTGAAAGCCATGGAGACTATTGACATGTACCTATAACAAACTGTAATTCGGATCTTCTCCTATCAATAGATTGACAATCTGAAATGACCTCAATTAAATTGAACAGTGAAGCAGAGTAATTTACCTGCATGGATTTGGGCTCATCCCCTAGACATTAGAATTAGCACTTATTTTCAAGCCTGTGTTAGCTCTTGCAACACTCAATTCACTAGTAGACTTACAAACGGTAAATCCCCTGAAATAACCTGCATGTTTTGAGCATGCTCAGCTTTGCTCTGAGCCATTCACCTTAGCTTGATTGCTTTCCTTCTTTGGCAAAAGACATCCAAGTATGTTTGCTGGCACTGTTACATTTCTATAATCATCAGCCTGTAGGCTCCACTCTCACCACTGATGTTTTTCAAATGCACCCAGCTACCACCCACGAAGGGAAGTGACATACTCAAGGCCTAGCTCAGAATGGCCAAAGGCGGTTGCACCTTATACTTTCTCCTGTGCAAAACACAGTTGCTGGTTGGTTCTGTTTACATGCTGGTGTGAGTTTGCTGAAAGTCTACCCAATCTCTGGAGGTGATATTTCTCAATCATAATTTCTGGATTTTATACTATGTATATGTTAAGGGCTTAGAAAATAGAAGAATTACTGGTATTTCTATAGTTCTTAACTACGTCCTCCAAAATCCAATTGCATATTAGTATTACTCAGTCACTACGTATCCTTGCCTGTGGCATTTTGTTCCAAATATTGTGATATTCCTTTTTTGAAAGGAGGTACTTAAAATATTTCTGAAATAGATAGGTGTGCAGACACCACTGGAATAAATTTGTGACAGTTTCCTGCAACACAAGTACCAAAATGTAGCATAATAAAAGTTTAATTGAGATTGAATGAAGTCATTTTAAAATTAGCAGAAGAGCAACAAATAATAAAATTATGGTAGCATTTTGGCACACGTTCTGGTATTTACATATTCACAAGTCTACCTTTCGCTTGCTGAAACAGCAAATGGCGACTGTATCTGTGATCTACGAATCATATTTATGTTTCTTAGAACCACAAATTCAGGTCCAATTACACTTGGTTAAGTCCTAAATCTTTGGGAGAAATAATTGTATTTTCTAAAATTACCAGGTGAGAAATTTTGTATAACATTTAAAAAATGAGTCTCTCTTTATTTCATCTGTGATCAAAATGCAGTGTAAAATTTTCAGAAAGGTTATATTCTACCTTCATGTTCATAGGTAGCATTTCTGGAATGTTGCTTCATACCTTACGAAGTGTTTCTTACAAACATGTTTAACATGTATGCATTTAGAAAAACATAGCTTAGTGGCAGTAGTAGATATTAAAAGAAAAAAAATATTCATAGCTGTGAAAAAAATCTACCTTTATACAATATTTGCATTCTTGAAATTTTGCATGTCCATATTTCCAGAAATGCAATACTTTTTATTGACTTAATAGCAATTTCAGAAATATGTTTCCCATATGCTTATCTTTCAAACTATACAAGTAATTTCCTAGAACATGATAAATCTCTCTTTTCTTCTTTGTGCATTTTCCTTCAAAAAGTCTACAGTAAATATGAATTGCTTTTGTTATGAGAAAACATATTTAATGGTCATAAATTTTAAAAATTTCAAACAATATTCAAGATAAGATTAACTAAACTATTGCATCTTTGTACAATGAATTAATAATATCTAACTATAGCACACAATGAAATACAGAGATAATGTATTATCAAATTGCACACTTGACACATATAATGTTATTAACCAATGTTATCCCAGTAAATTTAATTTAAAAACCTCATGTTATAAAAGAATATTCATGACATGGGAAAATACAAATAATGTATTACATGATAAAAGTCTGTTGCAAAATAGTAAAAACTAAATTTTGGAAAGAAAACTATATATGTACACATGGATAAAGAAAAATACACAATGAAATATTAACTGTGGTTGGCTCTAAGTGGTAGGAATATGAAGTCTTATTTCTTTTTAAAACTCTTCTACATTTGCTAAATTTGAGAAATGTATATTATTTCATAAGCAGGAAATACATATATTTTTTAAATAATAAAGTATATAGTGCTTATATACATCTCTTAAAATTATACATTTAGCAGGCATGACAAGGAGAATATAGGAGATCTAGGCATAGGGGTCAGAACAAGTCAATTCACAGAAGTGTGACACAGGACATTGCATTGGTGATTGGCAAGTAGACCTACGGAGCCGAAGTGATGGACAGGGCCACGTCACATAAGATTTCCTGAACTAAGCTAACAAATTTAGAATCTATGCAGGGTGACTACACATTCTGGTTTACCTGTGAAAGTCTCATTTCGGTCCTATTGTAGAAGCACAATTATTAACAGCATCCATCTTTATTATCATCTGGGTTAAGATGATAATTTATCTGACTATATAGCTACTGGGAAACCAATGAAAACTTATTCCTAGGAGATCAACACAACCAGATTTACATTTTAGAAAGAGATCCTCAGCTGCATTGTGAAAATTAATTTTTTGGGGGGGGACAGGAGGGGGATGTGCAGAATGTGGGCAGGGAGATCAATTAGAATACTACTGCAAAGTTTATGGGAACTAAGTCAGTAGCAATAAAATTAGTGTTGGAAAAGACAGGAGAGAAAATCCACACAAAAGAGCATGTTTAGACATTCATATAAGAGATAAATTTTAGATATTTAAGATTGAGTTGGGTTTTTATGTCATTTGTAGAAAATTCTGGAGTAGTACTGTCCAATAGGACTTTCTATATTCATGGAAATGTTCTATATTTGTGTTGTCTAATATAGTAACCACTAGCCATAGGTGGATAGAGAAACTTGAAATTGAATTTAACTTCTTTTAAATTTTAATTAATTTAAATTTGAATTTGAATCTGGGCTTCTGCACTGGATAGAGTAACTCTAGATTTTTATCTGTAAGGTTTGAGAGAGAGAGATCTGGACTGGAGATGTTACTTTGAGAGGGATCCATTAGGTTTTGGTTGAGTAAATGCATTTGGCCAGCAGAGCTTGTAAATTGAGAAGAGAGGAGGGTACCATGTTTAAGAGACTGGCAGAGGAAGAGGAACCTGCAAAGAAAAGACTAAGGATTAGCAAAAGCTTTGGTGGGGGACCCAGAAGAGGCAGTTGGTTTGGCAATCAAAGAAATTGAGAGTGTCAAGAAAGGAGTGATAAAAAATAATCAAAAGTCTTATGCCATAGGACATTTAAGTAAAATGGAGACATTTTAGAAGGATTGAACTTAGGAGACTATTGAGGTAAGGGAACATTTGGAGGTCAGCAGAAGAGTCTAGGTCTCACAGAGTTGATTAGCATCCCAATTGGGACAAAGCTATAGAAACTGCACACTCAAAGGCAGTGATAAGGAATAGAGTTCAGAAATAAAAGCAGTGGCATGTGACACCTAATTCAATGTGCTAGGAGTAAAGGGGGTGGGATCCAGAGTTGACTAAGAAAAGATGTTGCTAGAGAAAAGGCAAACTTATGCTCCTTCTCTGAGAGTGGAGTTATACAGTCTACATAAATGTTGAAATGTGAAAACTCAGCCTCATTCCACACCCTACCACTATGCCCTGATCCTTAAGGAACTGTACGGATTTCTTGATGTAGCTTCTTTCATAAAAACTGATGGCTTGTGCCAGCCAGGATGGAAACCTGTTTCATAAGTTCAAGAAACTGCTTTTTTTCCCCCCTTCTTTGATGATTTTAGACAAAAACCTGTAGGTTTGTTTACCATTTCAGCAGGGCAAACTACAGCAAAGGCCCACAGATGAAAGAAAAAAGGTATCCAAGAGAGGAAGACAGAATCAAAACATCCTCCTCCCTTTCACACCCCCAAATAAAAAGAATGATTATTGAAGAAAAACCTCAAAGAACAAAGTTTATTTTAGGAACATTAGGATTGGAAAGAAGCAAACAGAGAGGCAACATAGTGTGGTGGAATAAACAACTGAGCTGGTCGTCCACCCCGCACACTCAGGTTCCAGTACTGGTTCCACTGTTAATTGACTATATGGCGTTGGCATGTATGGTGTTTAACTCTCTGGGTAACAGCTCCTCAAAAAACTAGTGTTCAGGTTTATATTTTTCAACTTCAAATTCTGTTAGTGTAAACATCAAGTTATATATAAAATTATATCCGATGTGCTAAAATAAATTTGGATGCATGAAATTGTACTAAATTTTGTTGGCCTCTGTCACAGAATTTTACTCACTGCTTCAGTGGATACATTTTAAATGACTTTAATGGCTGTGTTGGCCATCTATATATAGTAAATCAATGTTAAAATAAATATTACAGAGATAAAATGAGTTTTGTAAATTAAAAAAATGTAAAATACAGGAGTCATTTTCAAATTACAATAATAATCATAATAATAATAACAACAACAATAATAATAAAGTTGTGTCTATGTTGAGAACCTGTATGACCAGTTCAAAGAAAGTGTTGAAGGCTCTTAAAGGTACCTGGCTAGAGGGGTAGTCAGTGTGGTGAGATGAAGAATGTAATACTTTTAATCTTTGGCTTCAATTCTTATTCAGTTCAGAGAGGTAGGGGGAGATAGAGAGGACAGGAGAGGGAGAGGGAGAGGGAAAAGAAAGGAGGGAGGGAGGGAGGGAGAGAGAGAAGGAAGGAAAGGAGAGAGAGAGAGAGAGAGAGAGAGAGAGAGAGAGAGAGAGAGAGAGAGAGAGAGAGAGAGAAATCAGTTGTTTATGTTGCAAGAAAAGTCTGGTATGGTAGACTATAACCAGAGTTTTAGTCCTTAATCTTCCAGTAACTGTGTGACCTTGGCAAGAAAAACCACATCTCTGAGCTCCCATTTCCTCATCAGTAAAATGAACAGTTTGTGCCAGAACCTTTTAAAAGTCCCTTTCAACTCCTCAGTGTTACAACCTTGACAATGTAACTCACATGGCCCAAGACTGTTGGTGTGTTTGCTCAGAAAAGAGCAGAGCAGAATATTGAGAAAAAATAATCTATTCATCATGTATTACATTTTAATGCTTATACTTGTTTGTAGGGTTTTAGCTGATTAATGTGAGCAAAAAAAAAAAAAAAATTACCAGTTAACGTTCCCCACTTTTCCAGCTAAAATGGGCTGGTGGAAGTGGGTGGGACACAGTGCTAGGAATCACTAAACCTGCCCAGAGAGTCCTGAGGATTAACCTCTTCTAGTCCCCCTGCCAGCTCTTCCCAGCATCAGTCCTGGTCCTCCACACTACTGAAGGAATGTGAGGGAAAGCTGAAAAGTACCCTGAAACACTGGACCTGTTGAAATTCAAGTACTTTTTGCAATGAATAAGTCTTTAACAAAGATTTATTATAAATAATTAGCCTCTTTACACGCATGTAGTTTAATTCCTTTGAAGCACTGAGGTTACTCTTTACTAATGAGAAATATCTTTGCCAAAGGGATGGCTTACCCTGATTTTCATGTGCTGAGCTCTTTCTTCATACCAAAACAAAAATTATTTTCCTTGAAGATATTGCAAATTCCTAAGAAATAGAATTTTTCTTTTTCTTTTTTTCTTTTTTTTCTGAAAGTAAGGGGTCTTCTTTCAAAAATCGTTCTTTTTGGAGCAGGGTTGGGCAATAATTTCACTGTCTGAAACCTTTAGTCTCATCAACGTCCTGAGATCCCGGAATTAGGATGGTCCTACACGTATAAGATTTCTACGAAACACTTAAGCTTGGGCTGCCCTTAAAGACTGGGCAAGGGTAACAGAAGTGCGCTCTGCTTAATTTCCAAGGGTGAACATCACTTCTTCATTTCACGTAAGCATAGCTAAAGTGGTAGAGTGTGATGCCTCTCAGAATTGTATTTTTTTTCCTTTATTATAGAGATTGCTAAAACACTTTAAGTGATATAAGAGTCCAGCAGAAAAGCAGTGCTTTCTTTTGATATTAAAAGTTGTGGATCCTAAAATATCAGGTTTAAGGAAGAAAGGGTTGTTGTTTGAGTTGTACTGTTCTTGACCACTGGGTGTTAGACCTGGCTCACTTGTAACTGCTTTTTATGCTTCTCACACATCTTGATTGGATGAACTACACTAGAGATCTTTCCTTTCCTTGGCACAGAAACATTTCAAACTCTCTTGACTACTTGGCTCCACAGCCATTCAGTATGGATATTTCTTTAAAATCAGTGAAACAATGTTCTATTTATTTCCTAACTAACATTTGCTACTTTACTAAAATCACTTTCTTTAATGTGACTCAAAAGCCAATGATCTTAATTGGTCCTAATTTTCCAAGACCACTATTCACACAGAGCTTGGCTGATGGACACAAACCCTTCCCTCTTGAAACTCATCTCTAACATGTCCAATTCATCGCTCTGGTCCTTCCCCTTACTTTTCACTTTTTCTATTTTATTTTTGTTGCAGGTTTCTTTCCACTTCCCTCCCTCTTCAAGCCTAGCACTTTTTCTCTTCACATAGTTTCTGGAATGTGAGCTCTTTCTTAGGGTTTCATCTACTATCTCTAGTCTGATCACTCTAAATCTAAATCTCTTGCTCTGATTTGACATTAGAGTTGCACTCTTGAGTCTCTAGTTGCTTCTTATATGTTTATAATTTGTGCAATTTGTACTAAGTGAGATGGAGGTTAATTGTGTTTCTAATGAGTGAATTATGTTAAAAAGTTACTAGTAGCTTTTAGCTGTGGAGGCAGAAATTCACAGAGCGTATCTTTGTTTTCTTAAGTTATACAAATATAAGGCTAATATTCAATCTCAAGGGAGCTCTGAAAAATATCTCAGAGATATGACATGTCCTGTTTAAGAAGATAAAAAAATAGTCTCTTACATTAATATGTATACTTCTAATAAAATTGTATGAGAAATATTTTAAAAATTCACATGAAATACTTAAAAAAAAAACAGCTTATTAAAGCCGATGCAAGAAAGCAAAGTCTGAATAATTCTATTTAAGAATTGGAATCTGTCTTTTAAAATCTTCTCAGAAAAAAATATCCAGACCCAGCGAATGCTCCAGAAATTTAAAGAAGGAATATTACCAATGCCCAGTTACTAGGCCATTACAAAAAAGGACCAATACACCATTCTCATTAATGAACATAAAAGAAAAAATCCTAAACACAATATTAATGAAGAGAATCTACAACATATTAAAAGAATGATATTTCACCAGTGTTATAGATATGGCTTATGGGAAGGTCAACTGCTCCTTTTCAGTGTACACATTTCTTGCCTGAAGGCTTTCTCCAGAAGTTCATTAGACCCTCTGCCTCCATGCATGGGGACCATAGATACCAGAGAATTAACACTTGCCATGAACAATCCTCAACGAATAATTGATTGGTAGATAGGGGTCAGTTTATAAATATTCCAGTTCCCTCATCTGAGGTGGAATAACTCTAAGACATGTACCTATATCACTTCCCAGAGTTTCTGGTGGGCTTAAGCTTCCATGGTCACTGGCTCGATAATTCATTTGGCTTCCTTCCCTTCCCTGTCTCATTTCTCCACTCTCCAAATTCATGTTTTCTCCAACTCCCTAATATACTACATACAACCAAATCCTTATTGCAGGGTCTGTTACTGGGGGAACTCAAGCTGAGACAATAACCAAGTTGAATTACTCCAAGAATGAAAGGTAGTTTTAACATTCAAAAATTAATCAATTTAATTGGTCACATTCAGAAAATGAAGAAAAAAATATCATAGGCTTCTCTCAATAGATGTAGTAAAAGTATTTCCTAAAAATCAATAATTGTGGTAATAATTCTTAACAAGTGACGAATAGAAGGGAATGCCTCAATCTGATAAATAATATGTACAGAAAAACCCTAAAGAAACTATAATACTAAAAGTCATAAGATACTAAAAAAATTTCCTTAAAATAGGAGACAAAGATATCACTATTACCTCTTCTATTCAACTTTGCACTAGACATCTTAGACAGTGAAAAAAAGGCAAGAAACACATCATAAGAATTGGGAAAAAAAGAAACAAACTCATTATCACAGATAAAATGATTGTGATATAGAAAATCCAAAAGAATTTGCACATAAATTATTGGAATTAATAAGTGAATTTAGCAAAATCACTGGATATAGGGTTAATGTTAAAAACAACTTTAATAATCAGCTACAAATAATTATAAAATAAAATTAAAAAACAAAACAAAACAATACCATGGATAATAGCGTAAGATGTAACAAATACCTAGAAATAAGTTTAGGGAAAGATGAGAAAAATCTCCATGCAAAACTATAAAATATTAGCAAGATAACTTAAAGAAGAATTAAGTAAATGGAAAGATTGTCCATGTTCATTAATTAGAAGACTCAATGTTGTAAAGATGTCAATTTTTTGAAAATTTGTTTGTAGATATAATGAAAGTACAAAAATTCCAATCAAAAAGTAAAATAAAACCAAAAAGGTTTGTTGTATGTTTGCCCTGGAAAATCTGAAAAGTTGATTTTCTATTTATGTAAGGGGTCAAGAATAGCTAGGATAATATGAAAACAAGCATAGAGGATTTCCATGACTTACTACAGTACTACAGTAATTAAAATAGGGAGAGAGTGATGTAAGGATAGATTTTAAAAAGGTGAAGGATAGAATGGAGTCTAAAATCTACCATGAATATATGGTAACCTGATTTACATTAAAGGTGCTCCTGGTGAAATTGGGGAGGGGGGCAGAAACAAGGAAGAAATGCTTTTTTAACGAGTATAAAATTGAATAGCCGAATGCAGAAAAAGTAAACATTTATTCTTACCTACTTACTAATGATGCAAGAAAAGAATGAATAATTCTATTCAAGAAATAGTATCTCTAATTTAATACCTTCCCAGAAATGTCCAGGCCCACTGAATGCTCCAGACATATAAGGAAGAAATACTACCAAAAGCCAATTACCAGATCATTACCAAAAAAAAGGATCAACAGGCTAATCTCACTCATAAACATAAAGGCAAAACTCCTAAACACAATCTTAGCCATGAGAATGCCATAATATGTTAACCATAGAAAGCAAAACACTACACAAAAATAAATTCAAATAGATTGTAGACCTAAATGAGAAAGGTAACTTGACAAAGCTTCTAGAAAATAACATGGAGAATATTTTAATGACTAAGATATTCTTAAACAGACAAATATTTCTTTTCCCTCCAGCTTTACTGGGATATACAACTGGCATGAAACATTATGTAAGTTTAAGGTGTTCATTTGCTACCCTTATATATTGCAATATGATCACCGCAGAAGTGTTAGCTAACACCTCCATCACTTCACAAAATCATCATTTCTTTTCTTGTGGTGACAATATTTAAAATTTACTCTCTTAGCATCTTTCAAGTATATAATACGGTATAAAAAACTATAATCACCAAGCTGTACATTAGATCCCCAGAACTTATTTATCTTATAACTAGAAGTTTGTCTCTTTGTCAATATGTCCCATTTCCTCCAGCCCCTGGTAACCACCACTCTACTCTGTCTTCCTGTGACTTTTTGTTTGTGGATAGCTATGTAATTGTTTCTCTTGGTGGGGGACAGAAGCTGGCATCTCCTATTATCACCATTTTGGTTTACAAAGGTTTTTAAAATAGGCTCTAAAAAGCTCTAATCATAAAAGAAAAGATTGATAAATTAAATTATATTAAAATAAGTACTTTTATTCATTAAAAGATATTCTTGAGAGTGAAAAATTGTTACTCGATTACAGACTTTAACATAAAAATAAAAATAAAAAGAATGCTATAGAAAACATTTATGTTCTCATGACCCAGCTTAAGAATAAAACTTTGTATGATAAATATTATATATATAATTGTTCCCTGTGTCTCGTTTATCGTTCCCTGATATTGTTACTCCTCTTCCCTTCCCATGCCCTGGGGTTAACCACTATTTTGAATGTCGTGTTCATCTTTTCCCTGTAGATCTTCATAGTTTTATAAGACACATACTCCAAAATAATATATTTTGTTTTAGTCAGGGCCCCAGCAGGAAAGTGAGGAGAGTTTATAAAGGAACTATTTGCAGAGGTGTGATAGAGTGCAGGGAACCTGAGAGGATAAGTACTGTTCTGGAACGAGTAGCTTTGGAGTTCCATCACCATCTCCACATTTCAAGAGCTAAGAAAAGATACTCAAAGAAAGTACGTTGTGAGAAGGATACCTGACAGATGCCGAGCCTTTTGGTTAAGATAAGCTTTAGTCCACCAGACTTCGCAGGGAAGCTAGGAAAGAACTTTTCTAGCTTCTGCTTTGAAGAGGTAGAAATTCTTCAACAGAGGAAGGGTATTCAAAAGTTCCTAGACAGTGTGGGGAGAATAATCTTTTCCTTTACATAATACTTAGCATATTGCTATGAACATAGGAGGTACAAAATAAACACTTGCTTTTTTATTGTTCCACCACAATTTCTAGTTTTCTAGGGGTATATTAATCATTAGTAAGTTTTAATATTTTCTCCCCCACTACCACTTTGCCTTATATTATACAAAAGGTAAAGTCTAGGAAATACATGGCATTTATAGAAGTCCAAAAAGAAATGAAACTTGGGTAATAAAATGTTTAAAATTTGAATCTGAATTTAGGAATATAACTGATAAGATCTTTTTGAGGGAGATTATGAAGTTGGGTAGGTAGAATTTGTCAAAGAACTTTCGTAGTAGGAATATATCAGTAGCTCTCTTTGGGATTCCAAAACTATAGTCTTGGTAATAAATAACCAACTGACCAATTGTCTAAGTGATACTGAAGAAGAGATACCATTGCTACTCAGAAGTGAGAGAGAAATAGGAATTGCTATATAGTAAAAGTTTCATTGTGTTAGTGATTGTTTACTGCTGTATTCCTGGCGCCTAGAACAGTGCTCAGTGCTTCAATAAATAAGCAATGAATGGATAAATTATTTCTTGAATAGGTTCATCAGTTCTTCTTGTGAGTGATAGTTAACTTTAAGCAAGTTGGACATGAGGACCTAAACTAAGTTAGTGCATGTATATTCTTACCAAAGCATGAAGCTTTGAGATTAGGCAGGTATGAAGAATATGTGATAATTGGAGACTCACATAGATGATATTTGCTAATCTGAAGGATGGCAAGCAAAAACGGAGTAAGCGGAGGAAAAACTATAAATATTCCACAAAGTAAAACTTTATGACTCTGTAATTCTGGAGTTCCAAAGTGATAATAGGCAGAGCATCTTTACTTGCATCAGTTACAAGTATTGCTATTTATGAATAATGTAAATGGGCAGAATATGATTTTAAATGATCAAGTCAGAAATAGCTGTGGGCTCTGCAAATAGGGCTACCGCTGCCAACCATAGAATAGTCTTTATGTGTATATAGTGTGGAAAGAACAGTTGGTCAGGCAAAGGTTTTTTTCAGCCACACTTGTTCACTCAAATAACAGTCACCACCAGTAGTGTAATCTCTAAATATAAAGATAAATATATATTTTATAATGTCTACATCTGTAACTATACACCCAACTTATAAATGAGGTGGAAGTCAGATTGGCTGATACTGTTCTTCTTAAAGAAGAATACAATTCATTACAGATACTGGAAAGAAACTGTAAATCTCACTGACATAGAGGGATCTTAGTTGAGATAGGTCTTTCAGAGTCATTAGGGTGGATTCATTTATGAGTACAATACTGGTAGAAACTTCTTATGAAATGACTCATTAATTATATCGAGTCAGTTATATCATGGGTCAGATCACATCTCCTGAAGTACAACAACTACATATCATAAGGCTTGAAACAATGCAATTGGCTCATTAATCATTCACTCACTCAATAATTCATTCACTTGCTCATTCGACAAATACATATCAAGTACCTCCTAAACTGGAGGGATTATGGGCGATATGAAGATGAATAATTCATAACCTTTGTTCATAATTATCCTAAGAAAACTAGTTTTATTTTTTTGAGATTTATATTCTAGAAGATTCTGTTAAGTTTTTGGGCAATATTAGTATCTATTATTAAACATTTTCATTTCCGAGAAATATCTGTGGCATCCTTCTCAAAATAGGGTTTAGAATATCTATTAGATTTTAAACAAAAATAAAAGGTTGATTATAAGTATCAGTGTGCTATTTGGATAAAAAAAAACTGATTGTATCTTTGTTAGAGTTATGAAGTTTAAAAATACATAGCTACAGGGTGGAAACTTGTCAGAGCTACTTGTTTTTCAACTCAGACTTAATCCAGGCTATTAACTCTGACTGAAAGTCAAGATATTTAATTGTCATGATTTAAGAAATGTCTGTGCACTCTAAAACATGTTTTTTTCTGGTTAAAGTCTTAGAAGAGGTAGTTTGCCTAATGCAAGGTTCTCTTCCTATATCTGAGATTATAATTTGGAAATTATTTAAAACAAATTAAATGATTTTTTAACTGTAGAAGCAGGTAATGTCAGCTATCTATTGCTGCATAACAAATCATCCCCAAATTTTGTGACTAAAAAAGTTGTTTCATTTGCTCAGTTTTCTGGGTCATCTGGGTGGCTCCTCCATTCTGAGAAAGCTTCATTAACCTCTACAGAGCTGGCAGCTCTACTGGGGCTGGATAGTCTAGGATGATTCCTTTGCATGCATCAGTGGAAAGGATAGGTAATCTAGTATTATAGCTCAGATGGCTCAGTTTTGTGCTGCATGGTCTGTCATTCTTCAGTAGGTGAACCTAGACTTCTTCACATGGTGGTGGAAAGTTTCCCAGAAGCAAGAAAGGACAAGCCTCAAAGTCTATTCAAGTCTCTGCCTGTATCATGTTGGCTGATGGCCTTTTGACTATATCAAGTGAAAAGAAAAACAAAAAATCAAAAACCCAAGATTCAAGGAGTGAAGTAAAAATTCTCCCTCTTGTTGAGAGTAACAGAGAAGCCATATTGCATAGAGGTGTTCTTACAGAAATAGGAGGAATTTGTAGATATTTGTTTGTAATCTATCAGAAAACATTCCACAATAATTAACTTCACTTCCCTCTGTCAACGAATGCCAACGAACATAATCAAGTATTAAATTGTTTGTAGATCAATGCAGATTCTTAAAGTTAAAAAAGCAAATATTATCAATCTAGGAGTGTTTTTAAAAAGTAATATTCACTTACAATTATAGATTAAAACATTATCAAGGAAAACAATAAAAATTTAAAAATTATTTTGACTGGACTAATCCGAATGAGTTAATTGAGATAAAGAAAGGTTAAACTCTGCCTTAGCCCTTTTCAGCCCCACTAAGTAGGATGCTCGCTAACTTTCAATTTGTATAATGCATACAGGTCTATGTTGTTTTTTCTTTTCTCTGCTTATTCCCTTTGTTCCACTCTCTATGAGCTATACATACCTTCATCCAAACTCACTTGTATTATGCTCATTTCCAATCTAAATCTGCAGCTTTAACCTGTCTCCTGAGTGACAGTTCTAGTTAACTGACTCCTTGATTATTTCTAGAAGGCTGTCCCCATAGGCATTCTGAACTCAGCTGTCCAAATCTGAACTTGTTGCCTTCTACCCAAACCTTTCCCTCTCATTATAAATTCTTACTTGGAGAGTGGTATTTCAAAGTTCATTCCATGTCCAAACTGGAAGCTGGAGAATTAGATTAGGCTCTTCTTCCTCTCCAATCATCGCCTCCTTCTCATCAATCATAAGTCAGTAGTTTTGCCCCTTTAATATTTCTGTATTTCAGCTTATTTAGTTCCGTTTTATCTGTCTCAAACAGACCCCTTGGCTCATATCTCTGCTTTCAAGTTTTTCCCAAACTCCTCAAATGCATCTAAAGCATTCATTCCAAAACATGAATCTCATTATTTCAAAGCTTCCATCAATAAATCCCTATAACCTTCAGGATATTATCTACCTGCTTATCTAAGCATACAAATCTCTCCAGGACCCATCCCCTGTGCTCCATCAGAGGGAACTGTTTTCTTGAATGCACCATTACATTTCTCACATCTTTGTCCAAACGAATCCCGTCCTTCTTATCCTTCCCGATCCCTTTTCTCCTTTACATAGTTAACTTTTCTTTAAGAACTCAAAGCCCATTTTCCTTGGGAAGTATTCATAAGTTAATACCAAATTTAGGTGGGTAGCTCACTGCTTTCCCTTACAGTACAAAACTATCATAAACTATGTTTCATGTCACCAGTTTTTAATTGGTGTTTCCTTAGGTGATCTCTGCTGTTAATCTGTGTAATGTTAGCAATTAACCCAGTCCCTGACACAGAGTAAGTTCTCAGTATTTAAAAGATTAGTAAGACTGAATGAATTGATCAAATGACTAATAAGTGAATGACGGATGTGAAGGGAGTATAATTAGATTAGAATTGGCCACCTGTCTTGGTTATATCTCCATCCAACACACACACAATATAACTGTTATTGAGAAATAATGTAGGTAAGGCTGGATGTTGGAAGGAGTACACTTAAATTTTAAGTCAAGGTTTAGCTCATGGTAAGAGCAGGCTCAAGATGAGAATAGCTCCACTTCTGAAAATTTAGAGATAATTTACTTAATAATTATTTCGTAATTACAAAAGAGAGCTCTGTTAAAACTTATCTCAATATAATTGAGGAAATTCATATTTCTTTATTATTTGTTACAATTGTTAATCTCTTTTTAGATTCTTTCAAACTCTAATCATCTTCTACTCCTGATATCATTGAGTATTTTCCTAGAGAATTCAAATTAGTTTTAATATTTGCCTAATGAGGCAAATCGGGAATGTGAATTTAATATAAATAATTGTTTTTCAAAACCTAATTTAAATCACTTTGGAATATCTGCTATTTTAGATTATTCATATCAATGCCTCTAGCATCTAACTATGGATAATGGAATTGTAGACAATTAGTAAATTGAACCTGATTTTCTACATTTATAAAAAGTTGGTGGTAGCAACTGATGATATTAGACTCTTATTTTGGAGTATTCTGCTTTGAAGGAGAAATTATTATTCTAGAGATGGAGTTCTTTTGATTTGCATCTTTATAATACATCAAAAGTAGTGTTAAAAAGATATTTCTATCATTGGTGTACATGTGTATACATGCCATCTTATGTTACTTAGGGATGCCTACTCATTAACTTATTATCCTGTCTTTCTTTCTCAGACATAGGGGGTTCCAAGTCAACTTCCTCATTCTTTCCAGCAGCCCATTTCTCCACCACTCACCTTGAACCACCAACTGCTTATTTTTCCCTTCATACTCAGGCAATTACTTTTCTGTTTTATGAGAGCGAAGCATTTAGACCAAACATTTTTAACTTCCTGCCATGAAATTGGTAAGCCTGTCAGCAACTATACCCTTTCATGTCATCTTTCTTTCTCTCACAAAGGAGAACTTTATTCTTTCTAAGGCCTGACCTGGCACCTTTGTCTAGAATCCACCTTTTTGCGTCCCCATCAGTATTTAAACACTCTCAAGACTGCCCCATCTGTTGACCTCAAATTCCAGTCCAGTCTTTGCACTCGCTCTCTTCTCTCTCTCTCTTCTCTCTCTCTCTCTCTCTCTCTCTCTCTCTCTCTCTCTCTCTCTCTCTCTCTCTCATGCTCCAGACCAGAGCCAAATTTCTTGAAAGAGTTGTGCATATTCATTGCCTCCATTTACTTCCTCCTGACCCACTTTCTATTTAATCCATTTCATTCTGGATTCTGATCCATCTCTCTACTTAAACTTGTCAAATTTACCAGTACTCCTGTCTCTAAATCCAATGAACATGTTGAATTTTTATTTCATTGTCTTGAACATTCAACACTGCTAACCATCCCATCAAGAGAATAAGATTATCCCACAAATAGATTAAGCACATACTTGAGACAGTTGCAAAATCAAGGAAAAATTAAAGAAATTTAGCTTCAATGAACTGACCTAAATTCTTCCATCAGAAAAACTTTAATTTCAATATGTGTGTCAATTCATGCTGTATGATGCATAGCTACATAATAAATAATTTAATTTTTGTACGCATATTTATAAATGTATATTTAAGTTGTACTTCCCTATGGGAGAGAGACTACTGCAATCTTTTAATGTCTCCAAAAGCCTTAATCCAGCCCTCACTTCCTGGAACTCTCTTCTACTGCTTTGTCATACCACCAAGTCCTAGTTGCTCATGAACATCTCTGACTGCTGTCACTTGCTCTGCAGGACTTTAAATATTGGTGTTCTTGGGGTTCTAAGCCCCCTTCCCTTCTCACTCTGACCACATTCTCTGGATGAGCTCATCCACACCTAAGCTGCAGTTTTTCTGTGCTACACCTCCCGAAATTTCATTTGGAAGTTAGACCTCTTTCTTGAATTCTCCATTAGTACACTCAACTATCTACTGGAAGTCACTGCTCAGATAGTTACCTAGGAGCTGATTCAAGCTCAGTGTGCCCCTAAATGCTCTCACCATATTTCTCCACAACTCTCTCCTCCCTCCTCAGTACTCATTATTTTAGTGAATGACACTACAGCCCAAATTGGAAACCTGGAATTTTGACTAACTTACTCCCACTTCTTCATTGTCACAACCAATCGTCAAGTCCTAGGATTCTGTTTCCTTTTATGCTGTGATTATGCCCACTTCCCTTTATAGTCACTAATACCCTGTTCTAGGCCACTGTAATTTCTCTCTTCCAAATTACCACGATAATTTTCTAATTGGTCTCCTTCCAGTCTATTTTCCAATTTAAAACCAGAGTGATCTTTTCAAAAAAACAAAAACAAAAACAAAAACAAAAACAAAAAACAACACCGTGATCCTGTTTCTATCCTGTTTTACATCAATACTCTTAGGATGGCTTAAAAACGTTCCATGATTACATCCAGACAATAGAACATTATTCAGTGCTTAAAAGAAATAAGCTATCTAGCTACGGAAAGCTGTGGAGGGATCTCACATTTTTATTTTACATTTATACTAAATTAAAGAAGCCAATCTGAAAAGTCTGCATACTATATGATTCTAACTACATGTCATGCTGGAAAAGGCAAAACTATAGAGACAATATAAAGATCAACGGCTGCCAGGGGTTGGGGGAGGGATGGATGGATAGGTAGAGCACAGAGAATTTTTAGGGCAGGGAAACTATTTTATGAGACAGATACTAAATGGTGGATCCATATCATTACATATTTGTTAAAATGTGCAGAAGGCAAACACCAAAAATGAATCTTAATGAAAACTATGAACTTTGGGTGATAATAATGTGTCACTGTAGGTTAACTGACTATAACAAATATACCATTCTGGTAGGGGATGGTGATAGTAGAGGAGTCTATGCACATGTGAAGACAGGGTATATGGGGACTCTGTACTTTCTGCTCAATTTTGTTGTGAACATAACACTGCTTTTAAAAATAAAATCTATTTAAAACAAAACAAAACAAAACAAAACAAACTTTCCATGGTCTCACTTTCCCATTTCTCTTTAAAATAATCTCTGCTCCATTCTGCCCTTGATGCATTTTTTTCATGTGAAATTCCTTTGTTTCTTTGAACTAGCCATATTCTTGTTCATCTATGAGCCTTTGTCCATCTTGTCTGACTTTTCCTCTATCATTTATCATATACCTTTGTTATTGCATTTTCAATTGTCTGAAATTGACTGGAATTTTCAATTGTCTGTCTTCCTTGCTCACTGTAGTTTCTCTAGTGCTGGATATATAAAACACTGAATAAATGAATGGGTAATATAGGGCTTGAAACAGTTTTCCACTATTTTTAATTAGACCTACCCTGGTTTTATTTTCAACTGCTCTGAGCTCTTGTTAAGAAAGCACTCTAAAACACAACAAAACAAAAACAATAATAATCACAGGCCTACGTTGCCAGATTTAGTAAGAAAAACAAAAAGTACAGGGCACTCAGATAAATTTGAATTTCAGGTAGACAATATTTTCATGTAATTATATTCCCAAATATGCAATATTTTTATAATATTTAATATTTATAAATATTTGGGGACATTTATACTAAAAATCTGATTATTTAGAATTCAAATTTAACTGAGCATCCTTTATTTTATCTAACAGCCCTATTTAGGCCCCAATAACTATTCCCTGATTACTAGAATCACTTATTTAAACGCAAATGATAGAATTAGGTAACTGCCTCCATATTGAGTTCTCTGCAGTCGACTGCTGCTAAGGACTCCCTTTTCCCTTACAAACTTCGTTTTTCAGTGCTTGCAGCAAAGCATTTTAATTTTGCTCATGGAGAAAGTTTTTGTCATTTACTAGAAGGAAAAGTTTGCCTTTAATCTATTGCTTTGTTTTTTGAAATGGTGTTACTGACATGTAATTCACATATCATACAATTCACGCATTTAAAGTGCACAATTTAGTATATTCAGAGAGTTGTGCAACTGTCACAATGATCTAATTTTAGAACATTTTCATCATCCCAAAAGAAACCTCGTACCTATTAGCAGTCATTCCCCAGCTGTCACCCACGCTCAATTTAGGCAATCACTAATCTTTCTGTCTCTGGATTTGGACATCCCATCTAAATGGAACCACACAATACATGGTCTTTTGTGACTGGCTTCCTTCACTTAGCAAAAGGTTTTCAAGGTTCATCCATGTTATAGCATGTTTCATACTTCATGTGTTTTTGTTCCTGAATATTATCTCCACTGTGGGGGTTAACCATATTTTGTCTACCCATTCATTAGTTGACCGGCATTTGAGTTGCTTTCACTGCCTTTCTTAATAGTAGCATTCTAAAATTGATTTTTGTCAATTTAATGTTTATGGTCTATGATCAAGCTTCAGGGAACAAGCAGAGAAACAGCTCTGCTTATTTTAATAGTAAGATTTCACTATGCCTTTCAAATTTCAGTGGATTCCTTGATCTATCCCTGCCTGTTTCCATATAAATTTTTCTTTCACATGGGATTTGTTTAAGTAAATACAAGAGGTATATTAGATGTTGTGATAAGCAACTGCAGATTTTATCTGGCTGTATCATTCCACAATGTCTCAGGCACCCTGTATTTGAGAATCCCTAGTACAACAAGTCTGTCCAGTGCCTGACTACAGAGAATGTTATAGAGTAGGCCATCTGGAATTGATTATAGTCTTTGGCAAAGATGTGTGAAATTATGGTGTGTGGCTAGAGTTTTTATGGTATATGTATATATTTAATGTAATATATTCTGATCTAATCTGTGGATGACTGCACACCCAGGATGATAAATCAAAATATAAAACCAAAACATAAAAAAGGCAAAAAAAGATGTTTTAGTCTTCATGCACACAGAAATATCATTTTAAAACATTTTTTTGAGAAAGTGAGTATATAAAAGTCAACATTGATTCTTGAGCTATATAAGAATATTAATTATGCCACAGGAAGTCACATGGCTATGTTTACATTAACTCAAAAAAATTAAATATAAAGTTGCTGTGCTTATAATATTAACGTGTGGCTTTCCTTTCCTTCTTTTTTTCTTTCCTTCCTCCTGTCCTTTTTCCTCCCCTCTCTCCCTCCATCCCTAACTTCACTCCCTTTCTTCTTTCTTCTTTCTTTCATGATTTTCCTAAAATCACTTGGGCAAAATTAACAGTTAGAAATTGCTTTAAAAAAACCTTAATACTTTGGGCAGTTTTACATAAGTATTGATTACAAGGTAGTGATTTGCAAACTCAAGTTTTGTAATGACCTAGGGAATATAAATTATTTCAAAGGGTATGAGCAAATCTCAAAATAAGATGAATATTTAGTTATTTTAATTTTTAAAAGTGCATGCCTTAATCGATGCTTTAAAATACAAGATGCAAACCAAAAACTGCTAGGATATCAAGTCTTTAAAAAGCTTGAATGATGTGTTAATATTTTGGAGGCTGTGCATTAAGCAATTTAAAGCATGCTTTTTTTATGCATGTACCTTGTTCATACCTGTGTCTTTTAATATTAAAGTTAATGATGAGAGATTAAACAACCAAGAAGGAAAATAGATCACTCTGGTCCACTACATTGTGTATTTGCTATTTGACTTTCAAATAGTGATTACAGAATATTTATTGTCTGGAATTCCATAGGTCGACATTTTAGTAAATTCTAAGAGTCCATTGATTATGTACCACCAAGAAAGAAGAGACTAATTCATTGCAAAAAATTGTAAGATGTATTCTGATTTCAGAGATATAAATGTGAAGCAAAATATGCATTCTAGAATTAATAAAAAGTAGTAGAACTACTGGCAATAAGAAAGTATACTCAAAAGACAAAGGCACACTAAAATATATAAGGCAGTGGTCAATTTCATATAGTTAGAAATTGATTAAGCATATAAAATATGCCTAGCTATGGGCTAAATCCTGATCCAATAATTGAGCAGGAACCATTTAATTATCCAGAAGTTTATTTTTGGTAGTCACCTTCAATATGTACCACATTATACCAGTTGAAATAATGGAGTAGGTAGCTGTCTATGAAGTGTGGGTTAAAGTCCTCTGGCAAAATTATTATCCTTACTATTCTCTTACTGACAGTGCCAGAAAATCTCAGGCAAGCATTTTTCTCCTTTGGCCTTATGTCCTTTGAACATGTAGATATTTCTGGAAGGATGTATGAAGTATTTTAACCATTAACTCTCCAGTATGGAATCATTGATTAGACTTCCCAATGGGACAGCAACTGAGGCTTTTTTTTTTTTTTAATTTAAGCACACTGTCATAACTGATGAGGAATCAGAGCTTCAGAGAGCTTATATAACTTGCCAGTACTACACAGCATGTAGCTAGTTTAAATGGGTTTTTATCCTTTTGCTAGTTACTGGGTCTGACTGCCTTTCATGAATACCTCAAATATACAGAAATGAAGTCTCCAATCTAGCTGAAATTTTGAAAGATAAGAGGAGAATGAGCCAAGTTGAGAGCATGAGGTATTTCCTGAGAGGTTCAGCCATAAGTAGGGATAGAATGGAGGTTAGTTTGGGCAGTAAGAAGGCAAAAGTTCTTGAAAGGTAAAGTGGAAAGATGCCAGAAATAAAATTCTTAGTTTGCAAGTATTCTCTTGTGCTTGTATCAGAATCACTACTTCCTAGAACTGAGTTCATCTACTTTTCACATTTGTTAGGTTTACGTCAATTCAATATTTTACTGTGGTTCCTCAGAAAGACTTTAGGACTCACTTAGGATCCCTGGCAAATTTTTTATCTTGAAACTAGAGTTGAAATTATTGCATTTTAAACCCAGCATTGAATGCAATATTTTTTTTTTTACCAGTATTTAAGACTTTGGGACTTCATTTTATTCACCGTTTCCATGATTGGGATGGGAAAAAAAAAAAACAATTGAAAAACTGCATTAAATACTCGTGTACAAACATTTGAACACACCTGTACCCATTTCTGTATGGCTCAATCTTAATGCCGGTTCATATAGCTCATGGAAAGATAAGAAACATTACTATTGTTTTCCACAACATAGATAGTATTATTGTTCCTTTGTCCATTAATAACACCAAAGAGTAAGCCATAACTTTTGATATGAACACGAGAATGACATATGCTACTATTTACGCAGTAGATCCTTGACATGTATAAATGATACCACTGCAATCCCCAAGTTTACTCTTCAGATTAAACTAATCAGAATTCCTGGTCAAAAGCTCTAAGTGGAAAATAACAGAGCTGTGTTGAAATTTATTCATTCATTCCACAAATATTTATAGAGCTCCTACTGTATACCACTGTATATATGCTTTTCTAGGAGATGAATATGTGGAAATGCACTAGTGGAGGGATAGAGGTGTACAGTGAAAACAATTAAGTTTTTGTGGACTATCATAAATAGAGTGGTCTTCACATATGCCATTTCCTTTGCTTCAAAAACTTCTCACCCAGAATTTTACTAGTTCTTACTTGCCCAGTTGTCTTCAGTCAGCTCTTCCTCTGGAATCTTTCCCAGACCTCCCAAGTCCAAATTCTGCCTTTCCCATATACATTCATGAAACTTTGCATTATTCATTTTTTAGCTTTTATGCTACATTGTTTTCTTTACCAGACTATAAACTCTGAGATTATAAGAACTAAAAATTTTTTGTTCATCTTTGTACCCTCAGCAACATGCACGGTGTTTGGCACAGGATAGGAACTATTTTCTAAGTGACTAAATGATTTAATGAAAAGTCTTGTTCTCACACATCAGTCACTTATAGGGTATAATTTAAATTCACAGTTCCTCACATTACAGATCATTCAATGGTTGTTTTGGAAGAATCCACCAAGGTTGTGAGATCTCAGTGTACTAAGAGTCAAATCAATTGTGTTCTCAGTCAGTGTTTCCTTGTGGCCAAATGAGATTTTAAAATGTTCTTGCCTAGTGTATGTGCATGCACATGTGTGTGCACACCCATGTGTATTTGATAATGATAACTTTGATTTGTCACATCTTGGAATGTGAAACTCCAAAATATACCTTATAGCTAAACACCTACAAATATATAGTTTAAGAGCATCAAGAAATAAAAGCACTTCATATGTGCTTACTCATTTTTATATAATCATAACTCTAGGATAAAACTGAGGACCAGGGAGGTTAAATAATTTGACTACGTAGTGAGTAAATAGTAGAGAAGGATGTGAAATACAAAGCTTAGTCTAGAGTTCATGTTCTACATTCTATTCCTCCAGTTAGAAAAATAAAATCTATTGGCCTGAAAAAAAAAAAAACAAAACAAAATACAAAGAATAAAACAGCTAAAGGAGTACCACTTGAATGGGACCAAGGCATTCTCTTGACATATTAAAAACTAATACACTAAAAATCACCCCTGATGGCTATTTCTTTTTTGTTAAGGGAATTAATTACTTCTTAGACAGATGGAAGAGTTTAGTTGAGAGGGAAAGTATTTAAGTATGTAGCCTGTGTGAGAGAAAGGGCAAGTTTGGCATACAGTGATACGCCAAAAATACTTGCAAAAATTTATCAGAAAGATAGCAGGCAGGTGACTAGCATCCCAAAGTCCACATGACTGAGGCGAAATAGGAAATGAAGAGAAGGCAATAAAAAGGAAAATGACAGGTAAACAAAACCCTTTTTATCTTTTAAAAGAAGTCTTGTGCAATGAAATAAAAAGATGAGTCACAGTGCTGTAATTAGATAGAATATTATAAATCACAGATTACTGGTAGAGTAAAAAAGTTTAATGATTTAACTAATTAACATCTAATATTTTTGAGAAAAGTAATTTTTGATGATCACCCTTTGATGAGTACTCTACAACACCAAAGTGGATTTATTAAAGCTTGCAAATGTTGCAGATTTGTCCAAAATCCAGAGCTAGATCAGGTTGTGGGAAAAAGGTATATTTGTAAATGCCTTCATAGAACCTTAGAAACAAATATGTATGATAAATTAAAACTTAAACATAGGCAATATGATTTTTAGGGTAAAGATGAAATATTTTATTGAGTAATTAGAAAACAGAATATAGATATTTTTTTCTGCTATAGGATAATACAAGCTTTCCTGAAAAACTCATACCTGGCAAAATCATCTCTAAAAGAGTAACAAAGTTTAATGGAAAAAGAGAATTGGGACAGGCCATTCCACACCTATACAACTTTATAAGCAGTGCATAACAAAAAATAACAGTCCTAATTACTAACACTAATTCAGTTAGAAAGACATGAAAAATTCTTTAAAAAAATAAAGCTACAGTAAATTTCAGATTTCACCCCTGTTGAATAAAATAGGTAAATGTATCTGGATGGAAGTAAATGCCAAAGAGGGTTGAAGCTTCTGAATTACAGAAATAAAGGAAGAGGATAACTTGCAGGTTGAGGAACAGTTTCAGGCTTTGCATAAAATGCATACAAGGAGGAAAACTTCCCATCACCCATCTCTGAGACAGTGCGTGTTTCACTGGGTATGATACTATGTTCACTTGCTGCTTGCTGCAGTGGGCTGTGTTATTATATTGTATTCAGCTGCTGTTACTTGGTGACAAAATATTAAAGGTCTGGGAAAATTCATGAAGAAACAACAGCTTTGTTTCCATCCATCCACTCATCCATCCATCAATCTATCTTCTTTCTATTATCTGTCTGTCCGTACACTTATCTTAGCATGGGGGACTGAGGATGTTCTTAGAATGTCTTTCTCTCTCAGTGTCCAGAACTGTGACTGTTCCTTTTACTTGGTACATTAGAAAACTCTCATTTGGGTCTTATAATGCCAGAAGCTGTTCATGTCTGTGACTCTGCTTTAATTGTTGACTTTGGAGGTCAGAAATTGCGTCAATACTTTTCAATTCAAATATATTTAAAATGAGTATTGTTTATTCAAAAATTAAAACATCTCCAAATACTCCTGATTACAATAAAATTAGTGTCTAAAATTCTGACAAAAGCCCTTAAGAATATGGCAAATCTGAAATATATATTTATCCTATGAAACTAAAGTAAACATAGGCAATTTTCTCCTTTTATTGAACTAAATTGCTGTTAATGCCTTTTCAGTTCTATTTTTGTACTAAATGACTAGGTTATATGAATTTTTATTGCATGCTGCTTCCTTTGCTTTGGTAAAAATCATTTTGAGTGAAGAATTACTTCTCTCAATATACCTTAATTATTTTGGAGGAGATGGCGGATGAAAAAATGACAGGAATATTATTGCTAGTGTTTAGCTTTTAGTATATTAACATGTGCAGTTGAGATAATTAGAATAAAAAGAATGCTCTTTTTATTTAATGAATTAATGGAATGGGCATCCAGAAGTTGCACTGTGAAAGTTCAACCGGAGCTGTTTAAACCTTCTTCCATAAATCAGCTGAGAGTTGGTTCAGTAATTTCATAGCCAATAAGATAATGTCTTCCTTTGCTTTGATTTTATCTTTTGCATTTAAGTTACATGCACACACTCATCTGATATATAACTTCGTTTTAAGTTTCTATGAAAGATGCAACATAATTTTATTCTAAATATGAACTTTGACAATATGGATTCAAATTTGATTCACTGATGTGCAACCTTGCATGTGATATCTGAAACCAGAAATTGTCAAATGGTATATCAAAAGTAAATTAGCATTTGCTTCATGCAATCACCTGACAACGCTGGATAGCAGAAGCCAGATGGTAGGAGGAGGGCTGTTATCTGGAGAAGAGGACTAAAAATATTGTAATTTGGATGTGTACGCAAACTGGATAAAGATTTCATATAAAGAATTTTATGCAAAATCAAACTTTCCATGCCTTCATAATAATTAGTTTTGCTCCTGCCATCACTCACTCCTTTTTATCCTTTTATAAATTGTGTTGCAAAGCATTCATGCATGAAAACCGCTTTATGAAATTTGTGTTTATTGAGCACATACTAATTTCAAGACAGTATACTAGGGAAGACTTCTGGTCAAGATGGCAGAGTAGGTAAATACTGTGCTCGCCTCTTCCCATGACCACTTCAAAATTTATAGCTACTATGTTGCACACCTAAAACTAATATAATATTGTATGCTAACTGTACTTAAAAATAAATTTTTAAAAATAGAGCTAAATTATAGAACAACTACCCTTGATAACAACCTGAAGAGTAGCTGAACAGAATTCCTATAGCTAAGGATACAAAGAAGCAGCCACATTGAGACTGGTGGGACAGGTGGCGATGCATAACAGGCAGCTCCCACACCCACATGTAGCAGTTAAGAATCTAGATGGATAGCTCAGCTGCAGAGGTACCCCTGAGGAATAGGGGCCCTAGCCCCACACTGAGTTCCCCATCCTGGAACACCAGTGCCAGGACAAGGAGTTGCCACAAAAGCTGGCTATGAAATATCAGTGGGGATTGCGACCAGCGAGATAGAGAGCTGCTGCCGACCCAGGTATCCTCTAAAAAAAGGCCCAAGCACAGACTCACTCACACTCACCCTAAACTCCAGTGCTAAGGCAGCAGCTTGAAAAGCACTAAGGAATTATTTGGATTCAGGGCGGAGGCTGGAGGGGCAGCTATCTCCTGGATTAAAGTGCTGGCTGGTGCCATTGGTAATTTGTTGATATCTCCTCTCACACAGCCTGCAGGGGCAAGTGGGTGCCAAATCTGAGGCTCCATTAACCTGACTGGTACTGCTCTTGCCTTACGTTGGCCATTCTTTGAGATTTCACTCCATCCAATTCATGTACCCTACCTGAACCTCTTTCAGAGGCTGATCCGTGAAAGTGGTGGGCTTTGGCTCATGCTGAAGACTTCCTTCAAAATCTCTCAACGATCCATAAATCCCAAACAAGCAGCATTAGCCTTGATGAGCACTGTACTTCTTGCTAAGTGGCCTCAAACCCGGCACTAGTAGCAGCTGGCCTTGGTTTGCAATATAACTACTCCCAGGTGCTTCCAAACCCAGCACAGTCAGCTACCAACCGCAGATCACTTTGTAGCTTCTTCCAAGTGGTCCCAAGCTGGACACTGGCAGTGGCTGACTTTGGCCTACAGCAGAGCTCCTCCAAAGAGGCCCCAGAACCAACACACCTGGTGGTTGCCTTCAGACCACACTAAAACACCACCCATTTAGCACCACAAATGACACACCCAAAAGGTGGACTTGGCAGGCAGCAGAGCCTCGCTAAAGAGAATTCTGCTCTGTGGGGTCAGCCCCCACACAACAGCGAATCCACTGTAGTCATGGCCAGCCCTCACAGCCAGTTAGCCTGAGAGTCAATAGCAATCAAGACTCAACTATATCAGAAGGACACATACAATTCACACAAGAAACACCGCTGGAACACCTAGCTCAGGTGATCAGGAAGACTGTGCCACTGGGCCCCACAGGATACCTACTATATAAGGCCACTCTGCCAAGACTGGGAAATGTAGCAGATCTACCTAATACATAGAAACAAACAGAGGGAGGCCGCCAAAATAAGGAAACAATGAAACATGTCTCAAATGAAAGAATATGTCAACACTCCAGAAAAGGAACTAAACAAAATGGAGGCAAACAATCTATCTGATACAGTGTTGAAAACACTGGTTATAAGGATGCTCAATGAACTAGAGGGAGAATAGATGATCTTAGTGAGAATTTTAATAAAAGAATAGGAATTATTAAAAGTAGATAGAAAACAAAAATGAAGAATACAATTGAAATTAAGATTAGATGGAATTGACAGCACATTAGACAAAGCAGACGGACTGAATCAGTGATTTGGAATATAAGGTAGTAGAAAACACCCAATGAACAGCAAAAATTAGAACAAGAAGTTAAAAACTAAGGATAGTTTAAAGGACCTCTGGGATATCAAGCATACCAGTATTCACATTATAGTTGTACCAGAAGGAGACGGGAGAGAGCAAGGGATTGAAGACTTATTTAAACCTAAAAGCAGCAAATGAACAGGACAAACAAACAGAGACTCATGGGCATGGACTATAGATTAGTGGTTACCAGTAGGGGGTGGGGGGAAAGGGATAAATGGGGTAAAGGGTGTCAAATATGTAGTGACAGAAAGAAATCTAACTATGGGAGGAGAACATACAGTGTGTGTGTGTGTGTGTGTACACACACACACACACACACACATACCACACACATATATGTAAATATATATATATATTGTTAAAGTGTAAACAGCTGAAACTTATTGGATTTCATTAATCAATGTCACCATTTAAAAAAAATAAAAGGAAAAAAAGAAAAAGAAAACCTATTTGAAGAAATAATGACTGAAAACTCCCTAACCTGGCAAAGGAAATAGGCATACATGTCCAGGAAGTATACAGAGTCCCAAACAAGATGAAGCCAAACAGGCCGACACCAGGGCACATCATAATTAAAATTCCAAAGGTTAAAAACAAAGAGAAAAATCTTAAAAGCAGCAAGAGAAAATCAGTTAGTTACCAACAAGGGAGCTCCTATAAGACTGTCAGCTGATTTCTTGGTAGAAACTTTGCGGGCCACAAGGGACTGGGAGGAAATATTGAAAGTGATGAAAAGCAATGACCTACAACCAAAATTACTCTATCCAGCAAGGCTATCATTTAGAATCAAAGAAAGAACTTCCCACCAAGAAAAAGCTAAAGGAACCCATCACCGCCAAACTAGTATTACAAGCACTGTTTAAGGGACTTTTTTAAAAAGAAGGGAAAAAAAATACCACAAAGAAAAAAATTCCTACCGACAAAGGCAAACACACAATAAAAGCAGCAGATCAACAAGCACTAAAATTAGTACAAAGGTTAAAAGGCAAACACAAGAAGATTGTGTAATTACAACAGTAAATTAAAGGATACACACACACACACACACACACACACAAAGAAGTAAAACATAATGACAAAAATATAACAGTGAAGGGGATGAATAAAATCGTTAGTGATTTCAGAATGTGTTTGAACTTAAGCGACCATCAACTTAAAACAGACTACTATAAACATTATTTGGTATATATGAAGCACATGGTAACCAGAAACCAAAAATCTGCAAGAGTTATTTAAGAAATAAAGATAAAGGAATCCAAACACAACACTACAGAAAATCAACATACAAAAGAAAGCAAGAGAATAAGAAAGGAGCAGAGAAGAACTATAAAAACAATCAGTAAACAATAAAATGGCAAAAAATGCACACATCAATAACTACTTTAAATGTAAATGAATTAAACGTTCCAATAAAAAGATGATTGGATAAATAAGTGGTACATATATACAATGGAATATTACTTGGCCATATAGAAAAATAAAATCTTACCATTTGCGACAACATGGATGGACCTAGAGGATGTTATGCTAAGTAAAATAAGTCAGATGTAGACAAATAGCATATGATTTCACTTACATGTGGAATCTAAAAAAACAAATAAATGAACTAACAAAACAGAAACGAACTCATAGATACAGAGAACAAACTAATGGTTGCCAGATGGGAGGCGGGTTCTGGGACTGAGTGAAGAAGATGAAGGTATTAGAAGTAAAAACTGGCATTTGAAAAACAGTCCAGGGGATGTAAATTGTAGCTTAGGGAATATAGTTAGTACCATTGTAATAGCTACATATGTAGTTATATAAATGTCTAACCACTATGCTGTATACTTGAAACTAATATTGAATTTCAACAGCAACTGGAATTTTTTTTTAATTTAAATTCCAAAAAAAAAATCCTAATAGACAAGTTTAGAGACCCTTCCAGTTTGCTGAACATGCGAAGGTGCTGGGAGGGTGCAGGCCCCGAGAAGGCATGGAAGCTCTGTGTCTCTTCCCCACGCCTAGTCCTATGTACTCTTCCATCTGGCTGTTCCTAAGTTGTATGCTTTTATAATAAACTGATAATTTAGTGAGAAAAAAATAAAAAGACATCATACTAGGTTCTGTAGAATATCTCGGTAGAGTATTTACATGATAATATTAGTAGTAGTATTAAGAAGAATCATAATGATAATTGCTTATAGCTACTGAGCACTTATCATGTGCCAGGAACCATTTTATCTGCTTTACATGTATTCTGACTTTCATACACAAATACACACACAAACACACACATATGCACACCACATGATGAACTAACAAAACCAGCAAGTGAGTGATGAGGACAATACCTATTTATGAAGATAAGAAGAGTCTTAACACCTGAAGGATCACATGGGGAAGGCAGACTGAGTCAGGACCAGAAAGAAGCCAGGGTCAGAGAGAGAGGGTGGGAGAGGGAGCACGTGCACAGAGAGGTGAAGGTATTTGGGGGCAGTGGGTTGGAGAGAAGTTCTGTGAGCAAGAACTTACAAGTGGGAAACTATAGTATGGGTGGAGGAACAGGATTTGTATGAGGAAGGAAGTAATCGTAAAGAAGGTGGGATTCATAATGTCAAGATTAAGGTTCTTGAGCACAAAGCTGAGGAGTTTAGATTTGATACCATGTAAGTTACAAGGATCTAAAGTTTTTGGATTTAAAGTAATAATTTTGCAAGATTTATTTGCTGACAGTGCAAGTTAGGTTGAAGGAAGAAAAAATAAAGGTAGAAGGACTAATAAGGAGACAGCATTTGTTGAGAAACTGACATAGAGTGGTGATGATAGGAAACTTCATTTTTCATCAGTGGTGAGGAAAGAGCAATCAATGATGACTCAGATTTCTTGGTCTAGATAACTGTCAGGGGAGTGCCTGTTTATGGGCAACAGATGATGAGTCAAGTTCTAGAGATGTTAGATGGAGGTGGCAGTGAGATGTCACATGCAGAGAGTGTAGAACATAATCTGAGATTTATGGGAGGGGTTAGGTTTTGGGTCTCATCAATCTAGAGCTTAGAGCTAAATTGGAGATGTGGACAAATTCTGTTTTTAAGACCTTCAGAGTAAGAAGTATGGAAGGCCAAGGAGCAAATCTGAGTAATCATGAAAGCTGAAGAATAACCAAAGAGAAAATGGAATAAAGAGTGGCCAGAGAGGCAGGATTAAAACAAAGATAGCACATACTAAGGGAAGGCAAGGAGGAGATAGATTCAAGAAGGAAGGTTTCTTCAGTAATATCTAATATTGCTGAGAATACAAAGAGAAAAGGGGCTGAGTAAAGATGAATGAATTTTAATTTCATCACTTGACATCCGAGCACATCTTTAGTGAACCAGAGAGATTGTGACTTTATTTTAGACTGTATATTTTTATTAATCACAAGTTACTTGATGCTGTCAGTTGCCTGAATTATGATTGTTTCTAAGTAGGCTCAGTTGTCTAGAAAAATAATAATGTACATCATAAGGCTTTCAAAAATGATATGGGCAATGGATAAAGCAGTAGGACAGGGCACGACTAGGGATTCTTTATATTACCAAATTAGAGAAACAAAATATTGTGAGAGGTTTAGATTTATTTAATAACCTGCTTAAAACTATTCTTCTTAAGGGAGCCAGAGAGTATATAGAGGCTGATGTCAAATTATATAGTATTTAGTTTTTGAGGAAAGTATTCATGGTCAAGAGGCTTTTAGCTTTTATTTATGTTCTTGAAACTTCTGAAAACAAAATATGTCTTGTCTATGGCTCTTGGGATGTTTGAGAAACTTAAAAGAATGAAAGTATTTCTATACACTAATAATTATACTCAAATGGATTAAAATTCCAGTATCAGCATTTTCTCCAAAATCCTATTCTGCCAATCTTCACTAAATAACAATACCAACGCAAAAAAAAAAATAAATAAATAAATAAATAAATAAATAAATAAATAAATAAATAAATAAAAACGAACAAAAAACACCCCCACAAAAAAAATACAGCAAAGCAAACGAATCTTTTTAGGAGATACAGGTTTAATTTCTGTAATAATGGGTGATGAAACTATTGAGAAGAGAAAACCAGTAATTTATAGATACTACCATATCAAAGTTTTCCTTTCTTCCTCCAGAGTCAAATTATCATCTCATTTTATGCTTGTTCTAAAATGAGAAAGTTGATTGGGGGCCGTTTATTATCTTTTAGAGCTTGTACAAATTAAAAATGAAAATTATGTTATGTATGTTTTTAAGAAACCCTCTATTTTTAAGTATATTGATTTTTTTAAAATATAAAGTACAATAGCCTTTTGAATAAGGCCACTAGAGTTATAAAAACCTAAGGGAGGTTTTCTAGGGTAGAACATGAAAATTATCCCCACCAACAGTCCCGTAAGACTATTCAATATAGTATTAAGAGAGTGGCCAGATATGGCTATTTAAATTAAATTAAATTTAAATTAAATAAAGGTAAAAGTTCAGTTTCTCATTCACACTTACCACATTTTAAATGCTCAGTGGCCAGCACTGATAAAGAACACATCCATCACCACAGCAAGTTCTATTAGATAGCACTGGTATAAGCTATAAAACTGTCTAAAGTATAGCCTAGCATCAGTGGAGTGCCATATATAGATAATAATTTCATTTTAAAGGATATAAAAATATTTCAAGACTGCTTTTGTATTTGTTAAATCTTGTTATAGTGGGGCTTATTTGTTACAAAGTCTTGGGTTAAATTTTCTTTATACTATAAGTTTGTTTTCGTAAATAGCTAAGAGCTGTTTTCCAAATAATTGTGAATGGGAGTGGTGGTGGTGGTAGTAGAAACAGGAAAAGGAGTGTTTGGAGAATGTTAAAGCATGAATTTCATGGGATGGGACAGGCATTGCTATCGGTGTTTATCCTTTCAGCCATTGCTACTTGAGTTTGCCCTATGTTCTGATTTCGTACGGGTAGTGAAAGCTCCTTGTAAGTGCTGAAGCTATGTCTGAGCCTATAGGAGCCCATGCACTTGGCCCGACCTGTTTCACAGAGTAGCTCAGTGGTTAATGGTGTTGTGAATAGGGAAGAACTGGGCATGTGATGGAAAGAAGTGGGGATAAGAGATATAAAAGCAGGGGTGCCACCCATTTTAAAGCAGAGATTTTCTGTTGGGTAGCAAAGGGCAGAGGAGCCAAGATGGAACAGGATTGTGACACAAAACCACAGGCAGCATTTGCAAGTTCTATATCCACAGCTGCTTGAGATTGCAGAGAACGATAACAGAGATACAGGTATTTAGCAAGTTGCAAATCACAACATAAATAGCATTGACTGAGGAATGGACATTTCATAAAGTCATTGCATCATATATAAAAATGCAGCCTTCTGGTAATAGTTATGGTCTTAGTTTCGGTTTTCTTGAAAGCAGAACCTGAATTAGGGCATTAGGATAGATAGCTTACTTGAGTAGTAGTCACTCAAGTAAGCTTGCAAGAGGGAGTAAAGAGTATGAGATGGAGATTTAAAAAAAAAAAGTGCAAGGATGCATTATTAGGTCACTGCTGTGAGCAAGGGGCCTTTATTCTGCTGGAACCGCAATTCTCCTCCTGAAGGATGAGAAGCTAGTAGTGCTACCCACCACTTATTACAGGTTGTTCAGTGACCTTAACTCCCCTGCATCCCTGACCTACACCTTTAGCTAGCCCGGCAGTGTTTCCAGGGTCTGGGACAGAAGTCAGAAAGATCATAGGCACATTCTTGAAATGAGATGCTGTCTGTGCATCAGGATGCTGAGACACTCAAATTTGTCTCTCCCACCTGTGCCTAAAATTACATGAAGGCCCAAGAGATGTGACACAGGGAACTGGAGGCATCTGCTACAGCTACCATTTATTTAGAATAATCATTATGTGTCAAACATTGCGATAAGGTAAAGCATATACATTTTCTCATTGAGCTATACAACAACATATAAAGTGGGTATTATGTCTGCATTTCATAGAAGAAGAAATAAAGGCTTAGAGATTAAGTAACTTGCTCAAGAATCCAAATATATCAAATGCCTAAGATCACAAAATGACTGACAGATGATTCTTACCCTAATCCGTATCTCTAACTCCACTATATCTCATTTTTCAACAAAAAGTTTGGCTCTAAACTTTGCCCTCTTGTCTATTTTTGGTCACCCCCTCCTCCCACATTTCCCCTCACCCTTATTAACACTTTGTAGTGCAGTGTTCTGCAAGTGTTGCCAAACGTGTGTAGCCTCATAACCACCATCACCATAATAATCTATATACAGATTTGAACTGCACAGGTCCACTTATATGTGGATTTTTTCCCCCATAAGTACTCTTTTTTTGATCTACAGTTGTGTGTCAACATATGTGGAAGGCTGGCTGTATGTAATGTTCTATGCCATTTTATACAGGGGACTTGAGCATTCATGAATTTTGGTATCCACTGGAGTTCTGGTAACAATATCCCACAGATACCAAGGGACAACTAAGTTTTTGGGGTAGTCAAACTGACATCTTAACAATATTTCCCTTATTTTATTACTAATTAGTTGTCATGTAGAGGGACTGGACATGACCAAAATAATGAAAGGAAGACATGTTTATTAAAGTGTGACCGCTCAATAGTTGGGAAACTGTGAATACTTCTGTTTCCCAAGTTTACATTATATGTGTGTGTATATATCTGTATATATATGAATAAATATATATTATATATAATGTAAAATAACGCCACCTTGTGCTGTTGGCTAGGCAAAGGAAATTTGTGTGTGTGTGTGTGTGTGTGTGTGTGTGCGCGCGCGCGTGCGCACGCTGATCTGCAGAGAACAGTGATATTTGAGTCTTGCTATTGCCCCCTATAACTTTGCTTGTTTCTCCTTCTGTGTGACTGAAATAAACTCTACCTGCAAAATATAAATTATGTAACATCTGTAAGTCTTTAGGGAATCCAGCAAATTGTTAAAAAATCATTACTTCTTAAAATATGTTTTAAAAGTGAAACATTTCCTACTCCTGAAAACAAAAATTGAGGCTCTTAGAGGACACAAACCTAGTTGTTTATTATTATTATTTTTATTTTTATTATTATTATTATTTTCATATAGAATGGGCAATAGAGAAATGATCTCTGGTCTCTGACATTGAATATTTCAATATTTCTTGAGTCTGCATGTTTTTCAGTGTCAATTATGTCTAACTGCTGAAAATTTCTGAATGTCTATGTATAGTTTTTAACTGTATAAAGTATAAACCTTTCTGATGCAAGAGTGGCCGTTTTTTCAACATTGGTAACTTAGAATTTTGTCACCTTTCAATCTAGGTGCCAGAACTCCTTTCTGTTGTTCATGCCCCAAATTCAACTTTCAGAACTCTGCTACTTGCCAACTCAGTGTTTTAACCTTCCTTCCTCAGCCTATTGCTGGCTTCTTGGCAGAATGTCAAAACCCGTCCAGGCAGGACGTCAGACCAGTCCAGATTAAACTAGCTTGATCGAAGAAACAAGCCAGTGCAAAACAGCAAGATCCTCATTAATTTTAATTAACAGTTCCAAACAGAATTGCACAACAATGTCATTTTCCCTAAATGAATTATTAGAGATAATATAAGAAGGAGACTTCTCCAAGCAGTATTTTAAACCCCAGCAGTTGGCAAAAACTGTCCCAGAGGATATTTGTCTTTCCAAGTCAGTCCACTCTTAGATGGCTGAGGTAAATATTCCCTGAAAACACTGAAATTATGGCCTATGCCTGCTTCCCCCTCTTTCTCTAGGATTCCAATTACAAAGCTCTCAAATATTTTCAGGGAATGCTTTGTGGTGATATTTCCATACCTGGAAAAAATATAATGACAACAAAAATCTAAACAGACTGGAAAATCATTTTTCCTTCTAAACTGAGAATATCCAATGTCTTTCAGAGAATTCTAAACAATATCCTTTCTAGATGTCCACTTTCTTAATCACTTATTGATTTTTCTTATTAACAGCCAATTGAGTACTTTTAAAAAATAAATTAGGGCCTTTGGTTTTTTCACTTATTTTATCTTTTGCTTGTATGTGATATCTTAAATCTCCCCCCAAAGCAAACAATAATGTTTCTATGAAAGGCTTTAATTTATAATGAAATATACAAGAGGATAGACTTTTTCTAGGCATTTAAGATCCCATTTTATTGAAATACTGTCTAAACATCTGAATAAAATTACTAGTAAAATTGCTAAATTAACTTGGATATATAAATATATTGTACTAGATAGACAGTTTTTTCAAACTTCTCTATAAACTCTCAGAAAGCATTCATAAACTCTAACAATTTATCTACATAAATATAAATATGCAGGCACATCACTGGATTTTTTGGCTGTCTGATATCCTAGTGAAGAGATAAAACCAATTAGCTTAAAAGTTTATCTAAGAAACTCAGTTAGATTCAGAGTCACTATAACGATTCTTGTGAAAAACCAAAACATTGCCAAAAGCAGCTGAAGCTGCTGACCTAGCAGCCTGAGTCTGAAAGAGGCATGCACTAAAACCTGCAGGGGTTGAACTAAACATATGGTATTGGATTACTATTAATCTGGAGAAACAGACCATCAGCAAATAGAGAAAAGAATCCCTTATTGTAGTGATTCGTCAAGCTTTTGAGTTTTCATCCTCACTCTTCCTTTCTGATTTGTCTTCTGGTGTTTGCATTATTGTCAGGTAAGCATAATGGTTTTCATAGTGAATGGATTCCACGTGCAAATGCTTGTACACATGTTCCTACCAATAAACTGTCAAATTTCAAACTGACACTGATATATGCGTGTCTATATATATAAATGTATATATAAATGTATATAGCCATAGCTAGAGATCTAAAATATTTTATATATAAACATACATATATTTCTATATATTATATATTGAATATATTGTATATATATTTAAAACCAGACAATGCTTTTCTCTTTTTAAATTCATGTTTAACTTTTTAAAGAATTTGTTCAAGGTGAATTTTAATAGTCTATGCACACTGAAAGGAGATGGTGAACAAAGCTTAGATATAGTCTGGCGATCATGGTTGTTTCACTGTGCAAATTGCTTTACACATGCATGAGTAGAACACGTTGATTGTTTTGCCTCTGGCCTATTGACTTCACTAGATGTAACATTTTGGATGAATTTTTGAGATACATGAATATATAAAGATATGAGGAGAAAAAAATTTGTTAGCCTGATTTTAACATAAAATGACTTGGGGGAAAAGAGGCAACAATTATCAAGAACAAAATAACCTGATGGTTGGTTAATGATATAATAAAAGCCAAACCAAACAACAAATATATTTGTCTCAACACATTCAAAGAGCACTTCAATCCGAGTTCAATTAGTAGCTCTAAAGAAAGTTTCATTTATATGTGGTTTATTACAATGTGATACTATATCTATTTCCTAAACCATCAAAGTACCCAATATTTACACATTATATCCTTTAGCATTTTATGTTGAAACACAGTTTTAGAGGTATATTTGCCACCAGACCCTTGAGAGTATGAAAAGTCTGTTTCCCATCATGTTTCCAGTGATTAGCTCAGTGCACTGTAGGAAGAGTTTGCATGACTGGCGGTGAGCAAGGCTGAAAGCAGAATAAGCAGTCAGTTGTTGGAAGTGACTGAGATAGGACGAAAACTACAACCCTTGACAGAGCTGGATCAGACCAAGGCCTGCCCTTCCTGTAAGGCTTCAATGCAAAGACTCAAATGAAGACCTTTGCGACAATCTACAGCTCTAATTCCCCTCTCCGATTCCTCTAGACTTATATATCTCTGAATCTATGATGAAATTTACTGTGAATGTAATTTCCCCCTTATTTTTCTTTTCTGCCTTACACTATGATCTTTAAAATGTGAAAGTTTTAAGTAGAGATCCATATAAATTCTATCAGTCTTCTATTTGATTGTAAGCCACTACACTAAGTGAGAATAGATTTTTCCCTGTAGGATGAGAAAATAGAAAAACCATCAGATATAGGAAATCATTGAAAACTAGAGAGAAAAGGGAGGGAGGGAGCAAGAGAAAAGGAAAGAGAGAGAGAATGAGAATATGAATATAGGAGCCAATATTGGGGGGAAAAAATCTATGATGATCAGGGAGTGTTGCATGCAGTATATGGAAAACTTAATTGTTTCATCAATAGATAAAATGGAATCAGTAAAAGTAAAGTAATGAAAAATTGAGGTGTAGTAAAAGATAAATATATCCATCATTCAGAGATTAAGAGGAGAAAAATATGAGATACGAATGACCTATCTCAGAGAGTAACCCACATAAAATGGGAATTTTATAAATAGAAAAATAAAAAGAATGAATCAGGAGCAATGGTCAAAGGAAGAAAAACTCCATCATGACAAAAAGGACAACCTCAGTCTCAAAAGCTAGAATGTGTATTGAAGCACATTATAGGTCAACTTTATGAAAACAGAACCATACCTAGACACATTTTTATGAAAGCCTTAAAAATCCAGGATCACATAAATATCAGGAAAAACAAAGAACAAAAAAAAAAAAAAAAAAAAAAAAAGGTCAACATAGGTGTCCCAAGTTCCTTAGAAAGGATACTGAATATCTTTTAATTTCATTGCTATTAAATGTTAGAATATAAAGGGATGGAGGTTAAAGGATGAGATCATGGAGAGGATGAAGACTCATTGTCTAATTTCAAAACCTAGTTTTGATAAATATTAGTTACTGGAGCTTGAGCAAAGTCCTTATCCTCTCTGTGCATCATTTTCATCAACAACACAACGCAGATAATAAATGTACTTTTTTTATACTCATTGTTAAGATTAAATGAATTTATTTAAAATATTTAGAAGAGTAACTGAAATGTTTCCTCCTCCTCCATGTTTCCTTTCCTTCCTCTGTCTCTACCCACCCTCTCTCCCTCTTCCTCCTCCTTCCTCTAGTTGTTGCTATTTTTATTACAAAGCTTTGAAGGAATTCTATACCCAATTTATTAATATGTGAAGGCAACAGAAAGGCATTCTTTGATATATATTGATTAAAATTATGCTATCCAGGCAACGTAAATAATTTGAAAACCTGAGTTATTACAATACAAATAATGTCAAGGATCAGAATTCTTGACAAGGGAAATAGTGGCTGCAAAGGGATGCTCATCCAAATTTTAAGTAAAAAATGTTAGACTAGATATAATACTCTAATAATTTTTAAAGTACCACATGGGTTACAAAATTTGGTTTCCATTTAAAATACATAGTTTTTTGTATAAGATATTAAAGAAGGAAAATACATGGCTAATGTTCTCGATTAAGTTAAAATCTAGAAATTGAAGAGTATTTAAACTCAAAGGCACAAAGTATTTACTCTCTATCAGTGGTAGTTATAAAGTGATTATTTTGTTCTTACCCCTTATGGTTACTTTAATATCATTGTATGGCTATCTTTGGAAATTTTAAGGTATTTATTTAAAGAATAAGGGCAGGTTTTCTTCTTTCCAAATTAAAGATAATAAACACAGCAAAAACAACAACAACAACCAAAAAAAACCCAAACCAAACCTCTATTCAGGAAAAATAAACAGGAAAAAACTAGCAAGAAAATAAAATATTTAAAAAAAACAAAAAGAAAATATATATTGATAGAAACGTGACCAAATATTAGTTAGATCAATAAAGGTCTATTAGTTAAATATCCCAATGAAAGAGCACATCCAGTGATATGCTATTTATAATTTCCTCGTTTAAAACTCATGTATTTGGAAGTACTGGCTTTAAATAAATGCAAGGCAAATACGAATCCAAAGAAAGCAATATTAGTATTACATAAGTTAGAATTTAAAACAAAAACATTAAAAGATCTAAAGAGTGTCATCTTAATCAAAAGATAGAAATATTGGTAACAAAGATTAAATATTTAAAAATCCTGTGTGTATTAATATAGTATCATCAATAGAGAAGGTGAGAGTTTTTGGAAATTCAATGTATTATTAGCAAATTTAGTTATGTGAGAGAATTTAACTACCATGATAGATCAATTGGAGAAATTATTAAGAACATAAATATTTAATCTCACTATAATTAGAAATTAAAACATTTAAATGAAATACCTTTTTCTGGCTATAAAATAAGCAAATGTTTTTTGAAATATAATAACCAATGTTAATAAGTATTTGTTGAGATGGATTCTCTTGTGGCTAGTGCATGTGTAAATGGATACAATTTATGAGAAAAACAACTTGGTTAGATCTTTCCAGAGCCTTAGAAAATCTCATTCTTTGCCAGAGTATTTTTAACTCTTGGGAGACATATTCAACAAAGATTTGTGTCTATGTACATTAAATGTAGAATCCTTTAAATAGAAAAATAATGTAAATAAAATATCCATTAGCAGAGGAATGATTAATAAGTTATTTGTTATTTACTTGAGAATATCTATAATATATTGTTGAATAATACTGATTGACAGCAAGAAAAAGAAAAAAAATATAATATTTACTATTACAAAAGGAAAATTATTACACATGATTCAATAAATAGTATGATACTATTTTTTTTTGTTAAAACATAGAAGTGCATGGAAAAATACCTAAAAATAAATATGACTAAATTTTAACAGTGTTTATGTCTGGGTGGTGTTACCTACAATTTTTCAAGCTCCTTTTTGTATATTTTCTAATGAAGAAAAATATTTAGAAAAGGAAGAGCAAAGAGAGAATTGTCAAACAAATATGCTGAATAGAATGCTTTGAAAAATACTGTTTCTGAAATGTTCTCATTTTTAGCTGTCGAGAAATAGTATCTATAAACAAACACATTACTTTATTGTCTTCCTTCCCCAAGATCTATAAGACACTAAATCTCACAGAAAAATTAGAACATCCTCCAAATAACCACATTTCTCTATTATATTAATAAATCTTACTATTTATAAAGAACTTTATATATTAGGAAACATTTTTAAAATCATTACCTTAAGTTTCACAACTCCTTTCTGAAAAAGATAATACCATTATCTCCAATCTACAGATGAAGAAACTCATCTTTCTGAGACTCGGAAAGATAAAATTACCTGCCTAAGTAAAAATAGGCACATAGATAAAATCCTGAGCTCTCTCCAGTACTCTACATACATTGTTTACACAGATATTTGAAAGTGTAGTCTGGTGCCCTTACTTGGTGCCTACTTACCTAAAGTTTCTATTAGGATCTTGGTATCACATGATATTGCTATTGTGTAGATACTCATAAGAAAGATGGAGAAACATTTTATTCCTGGGAGTAATATAAAAAACTAAATTAATGATACGAAATTGTGGTTACCTAAGAAAACTTCATATTCATTTTGGTTTACTTTTAATTGGGCTACCAATTTTGAGGCACATAGAATTGACCTACAATTGTAAATCGATGCCTATTACCTGTTATTTTTTAAAGACTATTTTTCAAAATAGTTTTAGATTGACAGCAAAATTTAGAGAAATGTACTACACAAATTATCTTGATGTCTTTCTATATGCCACAAGTCACACTGGATAGTTTGAACTTTTGCAAATGAAAACTTAACATTAAATTTGTTAGAGACGTAAGTCTACATGTAAAACTTAGTTAGGCATTAGTAAAAGAGCCACTGGTTACTGAAAGTGAGTATATTTAGCATTTTGTCTGGTCTAGGAGTCAATCAGAATGCAATCATTCATTAAGACTCCTGCAAGCAATAGCCACTGTGCTGTGCCAACATTCATCAAGTTAAGGGCCAGGAAATATAAGCGTCAGGGTAGATCTTACAGAGACAGCACAAAAGTCAGCTTGTCTCAATTACAATGCAGCAATGGCCATCTTCCTTGGAAATACAGTACACTCTCAGGAAGAAATCTGAGAGGCAATTCAGACCTTTTGCACTGGGTTCATGCCCAACAGGAATACCCTATAAGAAACAAAGTAGGATACTTATTTTCCTGTTCTCGATTTCCACAGGAACGATTAAAATAGTATAATGCCTATGTTTTGCTGAATCAAAAAATCAAAGCGGCAAGAATTAAGAGGAGCAGTGACTATGTGGTGTCATGTTGAGGGAGAATATTGAAGTGAGGAGATTCTTTTTAGAAAGATAGTTAAAATCTCAGCTCTATCTCTTGATAACTATGCATCCCTTGGCAAATTCTTTAATTTTTCCAAATTTCAGTATACTTATCTATAAATTATCTACTCCATTATACTGTTTTCTTAGTTACAAAATGAGGTAAATAAAGAAAATCAAAAAAGTGTACAAGTGGTAGCTGTTATGATGAGGGCAAAATATCATGGAGATCAGAATATTGTTTCATTTGAAATTTGGATGTTGAAGCTATGTTTTTAATAAAGAGTAAAACTTTGGAAGCAACTGGTAGTGATGAAGGCGGTAAAAAGTTCCTAAGTACTCTTTATGGAATCTTCGACTCCTGTGGGTCTCATTATGAAATAAGAACGATGTATGCTTCTCACAAAAGCCTAAGAAAATGTTTGAAGATCACCTGTCAGCATGGAGACATCCAGAACAGTTATAGAAAACAAATGGAGCTTTTATAAGTCTAAGTTGTTTTGACAGTGGAGGAAATGACTAGCAGCAGGCTTGACTTTTTGTAACACTCACTTATCCTCGTAGTTTTCAGGCATGCAAATGTCTTTGCACGTTATGAAGGAGTTTAATTATAAAAACTGAACTGTGTATTCAATTTTCCCCAGAATTAAATGTAAATATGATGTGATTTATAATAAATTAAAGTGATATATAACATAATGATGATGATGCAAACGCTATTGTCAACATGGTAACATACTTAGTACCTAGTCTCACTGTGATTTACCATATCAGTGAATGGCTCTGCGTCATTCTTGGAACAGTCACGTAGCAGTGGGAATTCTTGTTGAGCTCATGGTCTGTTTCTACCACTCTGTGTGAGGAAAGCCCATGGTACAATTCACAGTCAGAGTTTCCCCTTTCACTCAGAAGCCTACGGCATGCAAGCCTGTAATCCTGGTATGCATGACTCCATAGATGAGAAATGGAATCTTGCTTCGAGGGCTGGGCTCAATGTTACTGTACAGCACATGGCCACAGAGTTGCTGGGCAACAGGGTTTGTTTTCCCGCTGCTGGGACTCCCACTTCTACTTCCATAGACCCATGTTACATAGTTTATCTGTGTGGTGTATTCTAATTCTGTTTAAGGAGAGCTACTGCCAGCAGCCCAGGCTTGGCAAGGAGTGGGGGCACTTTGGTTATATAACATCTGCTTCTGTTATTATAAGGTTCAGGAATAATTTTAATCTTCTATTATAAAGATGAACTTTACTGATGCTATTGTTACTCTTTCTTGTCATCACCTGTTTAAAAATCCGACCACTGGCCCCGTCCCAATCTTTTGTGGGTATACTAAGTTTTAATCTCTGAGGAGTCTGAGTAAAAGTAGCTGACAGAGGATAAAGGAATGACGTATGTGCCAGCAAGGATGGTATTTCCTGGAAACATATTTCAAACTAGTCTGACAGAAAGTTGCTTACTGGTTTGACATCTATGTGACAACGTTATTTAGGACACTGGTCATCTCAACCGAAAATACACAAATCTATTACTTTCAAATACTGTCCTTTGAGGAATTAAAGTCATTTTCATATGATGGGATTAACGATAGTTGTGGTTGGGGAAAAATAAAAAACTTTATGTTACCTAAGAAAAGCCATATCACATAAATAGAACATTTTATAATTTTCTTTCTGTTGCTTTGAAAGTACTATAAATGTTTTGTTCTATGTTCAGATTTTTACACTTAAACAGCAATATTGCAGGAGTACTTTTCAACTTCTGCCCTCTCAACTTCTACTCTCCCCCAACCTTCTTTATAGTGATTTAAAAAAAAAAAAATTATGAACAGATTTTAGTATGCCAGGAGTCAGAAAATTTTGATGTGCTTATGGATTATAAATGAAAACTATCACAAACTGAAAAAATTAAGAACAACCAGATTCCAGTTAAAGGAAGAAATGTAAAACAATTTCCCCATGTCCTATAAAACGTTGAATCTGCTAGACTGCAGGGCACTAAAACTTGTGTAGCATCTGGCTCTGGTGGTCAGTAGAGTCTAGATTTGTATTATTTGCTGGTTTCCATGGTGTAAATGCTCCTACCGTGGCCGATTTCAAGCTACCAATCCAATGTCATTTCTTTTTAGTACTGAATAATAGTCCATTATCTAAATATACCACAGTTTATATATTCACTAACCTACTGAAGGACATTATGGTTTCTTCCAAGTTTTTCGCTTTTGAAAGGTAATGTCACTGAGTACAGAATTATAGGTTTGTGGGTTTTTTCTCTCAACACTTTAAATATTCCATTTCACTTTCTTTTTGCTTGTGATGTAATCCTTATCTTTGCTCCTCTGCGAGTAAAGTGTTCCTCTGACTTCTTTAAAGATTTTTTTCCTCATCATTGATTTACTATAGTATGAATATAATAAGCCTAAATGTAGCTTTTTTGGAAATTTATTCTGCTTGGTATTTTACTCTACTCATGTAAGAGTTTCATAACAATACTAATACTACTACCGCTATTACCAAAAATACTGAAAACTTTAACATGCTATCTCTTTCCCTCTGTAGTTATAATACATTTACATGTGAGGTTCTATAATATCTGTTTTAATCCTTATCTACAATTAATTCTACATGTATTTATACAATTACTTCTTAGCACCAATTCTTATGTACATGTCTTTTTGGTCATTTGGGTTGCTTGAAGCCCTTTTCCTAATAGTTTTCTTAAGAAAGACTGATGGGAACAATATTCTCTAACTTCTTGCATGTTGATAACAGCTTTCATTTTAAAGATCTGTTTCACTTGGTGCACATTTTTTTTCCCTGGGTAGATTATTACTTTAGTTTTTCTCTGGCATAAAGATATAGTGTCAAAAAGTTTAGTGATAATACACTTTTATCCTGTTTTAAGATATGTTTTTTTTTTTCCTTCTGAAAACCAAAGTTTTTTTTCTTTATAGTCTAATATTTTCACTAGGATGTCTTGATGATGGTTGTTCTGAGGATGTAGTCTCAAGTAACATTATACTTTTCAATATATAGCTGGGGAAAAAGTTTTATTATTTAAAAAATGTTTTCACATACACTTTTGTTATTTCTCTTATTAGGATTACTATTACCCATATATTGACTCTTTTTTGAGTATCTTTAAGTATGCCACTGTCTGAAATCCTTATATTTCTTTTTCATTTCATTTCGATTTAAAAAATTCTTTCCATCATTCATTTTTTAAACAATATTTGTTGTGTTTATTCACTCACATTTTTCTTCTAGGTTGATCTTGATATTTAAAATAATTTTATCTCTTCTTTTCTAATTCTTGAATTATTTCAGTTTTGAATTTTTATAATATCGTTATATTTTTCCACATTTTGCATATATTCTTAATATCTTTTGTTTTTAAATAGTACTTTACAAATTTTTTCTGTCTTTTGAATGTCTTTCTGGCATGATTTTATTAGCCAAAGAGCTGCCATTCTAGTTTTTATTCTGTTTTTCTCTCATAATTTTGTAAGGGAATTGATTTCAATAATTTTATGTTGCTCATTTTAATATGATTTCAGTTCCTCTGAATTTTTAGAGAATATGGTTTATACAGCTTTCTGCTTCCACAAAATTTCCTTTTCTGTTTTTGTATAGTGTTATAAATATGGCATATTAGTTTCTAAGATTTTCTGGCTTTATTTACCTCATCGATTTTTTTTTAGCATTTTTTTTCTTTTTCCCTCTTATCTCTATCCCACTTCATTTTTATTTTGCTCATTTTTTTTTTCTCAATGTGTAGCCCTGTCCAACAAAAGAACTCTGCTAATTCAGTTTCAAGGGTTGTCAGGAGCTAGACTACTCCAAACTCGTTAGGCCTTACCAAGACTCTTTGTACTTACACACTATTATAGGGTGAAAAATCCTTCCTAAATGTAGCCACTGTTCTCAAATTGGCTTGCCAGGGTTCAAAGTGATTCTTTTGTGTTATCTTACTCTTAGGTCAAGTGCACTCTGATTCTCTCTGCTTTCTCTAACATAAATGTCAATAATATTTAAATCTTGTGGGTTTTGGTGGTTTGTCTCTATTTTGGGGTTCTTCGTGCTACTTTGTTACTAAATTTTGTTGTAAATACTTTGGTTTTGCTCTCTCATTACTTTGCCTATTTTTATGTGAGGATTCAGAAAGTTACAAATGCTGTACTACTTTCATTATCTTCCCAGAATGCACATTTTTCTTTCTTAAAAGATATGGCCATGTCCAGGTCAGTGCATACAGATCTAATGCATTCTTTTTAGTAGTAGGGTAATAGTTAGCTTTAAAATATAACTTATTCAGCCTATTCTTTTATTATAAGCTTTGTCATATATGTTACAAATATTTTCTCCCAGTTTATCTTTGAATTTTGACAGAAAGTTTTAATTTTTATGTACTCAAATTTATTAATAATTTTCTTTATGGCCCCTGAGCTTCACAATGTTATTTTAAGTTATTCTCAAGGTTAAACAAATATTTTTAAAAAAATATTCTACTACTTTTTTAACATTTAATTTTTAAACTTATGTGCAATTTATTTTTTGTGAAGTATCAATAGGATACAATTTTATTTTTTTGTATGACTAGTTAGTGAATAAAATGCATATTATCCAATATACTATAAAATCACATTCAGTATATGTAAAATTCATATGTACTTGAATAAGTTTCTAGACTTGATATTCTCTTCTTCAACTATTCCTATGCCAACATATTCTATTGAGATTATAGTAACTTGATAGTAATGCAGTGTATTTTGTAGGACGAAGATTCCTTTACTGTTTTACTTTCTAATTTTTAGCTATTGTCAGTATTTTATAATTGGCTGTGTACAAGAAATTTAACATGTAATTTAACATTACAAAAATTCTTTATTTAAATGGATTAAATTTGATAAATATATTAATTTGAGGAAGACTAACATTTGTATGATATTGATTTTGTATCTAGGAATACTCTACTGCTCTGAAGTTATTCAGGTCTCAATTTTGTGATTATGTGTATGGACAAATAAACATAGAATTTATGTTTTTTCTTTTATGTCCATGGAATATTTTAAGTAGTTGTTCTTGTGCATGGTCCCCAAAAAATTATCTTTCAAAAAATAGAGGGTTTTTTCAGAGGGTTTCTCTCAATATGATCAAATAAGTATAGAAAGCAACGAAAAAGTTGCTCAGGATCATTTTCATATATTGCTGGTGAAGATATACAATGACTTAACAACTTTAATAACTGATAGATTAAAGCTGAACACTGAATATACAAATGCCCAAGAATTTCACAGTTAAGTCCCATGTACAGATGAGTACCAAAACACAAGTAAAGAGTATACATGGTAGTACTATTTATAATTGTCTCAAACTGAAAACAACCTAAAAATTCTTCCATAGCAGACTATATAAATGAATTTTGGTATAATCCAACAATGCGAAACTATATAGCAATGAGAAAAAGTATCCACTGTTTCATGGAAGAACATAGATGACTCATAAAGACAATATTAAATTAAAGAAACCAGATAAGAAAGAGTACATATTGCATGATATCATGTATATGAAGCTCAAGACTAGTCAAAACTGATTTATGGAAGGTGGTGCCCTTTGGGGAATACCATGCCTACTGCAGTACAATGTTCTCTCTGTTGTTCACTTTGTGAAAAGTTATTAAGCTGCACGTTTATGATTTATGTACTCTTTTGTGTATGTGTTACACTCTAGTAACAAAAGCACATAAGAATGTGTCCAGGATATATTGTTAATTGTACTTATTTCCTAAACAGACAAGCAACAAGCCACTCTCCAATTCACACAACCAAAACAAAAACAACAAAAACAAAAACCAAACAAAAAACATACATATATCACTTTCAGTACACAAATAAACATTTTTCTTCAAATGGAACAGATGGTTTTTGTTGTTATTCATCAATTATTTTTTCACCTCATTTTTTTATCAAAAGAAGTTTTGACAAATGGCTCTGGAAGAACTGCAATGTTGAGAAAAAGATTAATATTAATGCAGAGGGAGGAAGTATCTGTTCCTGCCTGCTTCTTTTAAAGCTATCAGGCTGGCCCAGCACACCATGTAAACAGTGTCCAGAAGAGCAGACTTTCCAATGACCTTGCAATGTTTCAGGTTTTAAACCTGAAATACTTGCTCTAATCCATCTCATACACCTTGCTTCCCAATTTCCTGCAAATCTGAGTGGCTTGTTACCCCAGGATTCTTCTCACATTCAGGGCTCTACATATCTCTTGTAACTCTTATTCCTCTTTTTTGACTGTGATTACATCTTCCTAAGAATGCTGCCCATGCCCCTGAGTAAATAGGTCCCTGCCTCTCAGTGTCCTACATCTTGTTGTAGCCTGTCTTATCCTTTTCCCAGTGTCTCTAGAATGTTCTTGGCCCTGAAAAATAGAGTTCTGGAGCAAAATTCTTCTTTTATACTTTATTTTAGAATTCAGACATACAGAAAAGCTGAAGAAATAATAGGAAGAATTCTTATATATTCTTCTTCCAGATTCTCCAAGTTAACATTTACCACATTTGTTTTATCATTCTCTCTTTCTCTCCTTCTGCATCTTCTTTATTCATGGTAGTTTTATCCTATAAAGTTACAGCAATGGCTGAATTAGTAAATACTGAAATCCTAGGAGAAAGACAAGGTTAGGTTCCCAAAAGCCTGCTCACAATATTTCCTTCACCTGTTCAATACAAAACCTTCTTTAATGTGTGTTTGTGTTTAAAGACACTTTAAAAAAATATATTTTGATTCATTAACATTGAACTTATAGCCAACAGCACTATAACCAATCCCTGAATGGAACTTATCTAACATATGTCTTTTCTCCATAAGACACATCACAACCTTCTTGCACTTAGGAACACTAAACAACACTTGAACACTGTGCTGGGAGCCATTTCAAACAGCAAAATCACCAACAAAGAGCCCAAACTGCAAAACGCATGGCACTAAATTGACCCTGAAAAAGAAACTTATTTACAGTATGAGATCGAAAACAAGAAGGCAGAGCATAACTTGTTGAATCTGGAAATGTGTGTTAGGTGACTCAAATTTTTCACACTCTGTACATGTTCATGAATGACTAAAATGTGTCACAAGTATTGATTTTGTGGTTACAAATAAATTTTAGTGAGTAAATTAATTTGCAAATATGAAACCCATGAATAATAAGGATCAACTATATGCATACACACATATTTCTGAACCATTTAAGATTAAGTTGGACATATAATACTCTTTCAGTACTCAATATTTTAGTGAATTTACTGACATGAACATTATCTTAAAAACCGCATTACAATGATCAAAACTAAGAAACCAACCTCAATAAAGTACTATTCGCAGCTACAAATTCTATTTATATTTCACCAGTTATTTCACTAATGTCCATTATATTTTAGGATGCAATCCAGAATCAAATGCTGAATGCAGTTGTCATGTTTGTTTAGTTTCCTTTCACCTAAAATAATAGTTCCTTAGTATTTATTTGCCTTTCATTGATACCTTTTTGGTGGTATGAGGGTATGGAAGTAAAAAGAAGAAAACTGTAAAAAAATATAAATGAAGGGAGACGATAGTCTACTTTTTGTTGAACATTACTAAATTCTCATGATGATGATAATGGAGAGAAAATTTAGCAATGAGAAGTAAAAACTAATGTTTTGTCACCTATTATACTAGTTTCATTTTATTATTTCTGAACTAATTTTATGTGATTTCATCTTTATGCAAATGAGAAAATGTAGGGTCAGAGAAGGTAAGCATTTATGAAAGGTCAAATAGTTAGCGGTGGTGGGGTTAGAATTCAAACCAGGTTAATAAGAAACTAAAAAGCAATGCTCTTTTAAATACACATACTAATAATACTGAAATGGCATCCAATGAAACATCGCATAATCTCAGGCACTACATAATTGCTATAATGCCTCGCTTCTTTCCATTCCCTATCTTAATAATAATAATAATAATAATAATAAAACATCAAAAACAATATAAGAAAAACAGTAGGCTTTAACAAAACAATTGTAAATCCAAACAGAGCCATTAAAAACTTTCCATTAGGAGGTGGCCTAGAAGCAAGCTCATTATCATTTTTCCCAACCAGCATCTCCCATAAGGTATGCATTTAACTTATTGTTAAACTGGTCTTTTAAGATTTATAAAAAGCCCTATTTACAAGTTGTCAGCAGAGTCTCCTTTAAGATAGGAGATGTATGGATTTGCTCAGTCTGTGTTTTCAGGCATGTTGGAAAGAAATATATCCTGGAAGTTAAGTTTGAATTTAGAGACTGTAATTCCAACTTAGGAAAAGTCTGCTAAACTGAAATACTTGTTCTTGCCCCAGTAGTCAAATGAATACTCTGGGTGGTCAAATTTCTTAAGTTGAAACCAACAGTACGTGAGGGCACAACGTTGTGGACGGGCTGTTTGGTGGCATGTGAACATCTACATAAGAGCCGAGCATGAATTGTTTCCTTGATTCTTCCACCTTCATTTGGAATAATGAAATCAGAAACACAGAATTAGAGGGAAATTAAGAAACCACCTTGTCTAACCCCTTATTTTTCAGATTTTTTTCCCTATTAAATTTTTTTGGAAAGCTAACATTAAGTGAGCCCTTATGATGTGCAAGATATTGTACTAGATGTGTTTCATGATTTAATTTTCACCATCCTCTGAGGTCGGTAGGTATTACTAGTCGGAGTTTACAGATGGGGAAACAGAGGCTCTGTAACTTGTCCTAGGTCGGAGAGCTAATAAGTGATAGACTGAAGTCTGGAGTCAGAGCTAAAATCTGTAGTCATTTCAACACAGCACTGATTTCCTGGGTATAATATTTCTATCCTGTCTGAGGGACTTGTTGCTATACTTGTTGCCAATAACTACTATTGGTCTAAGAAAAATTGTGAATTAGATGAAATCTGCACTTGGTATTTTCCTATCTTCATCATTTTAAATAAACCCTTTACAAGTCGGGCTCAAATGTCTTGGCCCAGTACCTTTGAAGATTTATTCCCATTACCTATTGCTCTGATTTCCTCAGATCCAAATGTATCACCTAGTCAGATAAATTAATATTTGCAGATGTGCAAATGGGAAATAACTAGATGAGTACATTTTAGAGAATATATGCACATTCCCCTCACCCCACTCTCCAAAGACAGAGTTAATACTGGTGTCTAATTCACTGAGGTGAGATATTTCAGGCCAATCTATAGAAAGTTGTATGGGATCAAGTTTGCTAATGAAGTAGAGAAGTAAATCTGTGAAAATGGATAATTATTTTTCAATTCTTCTATGCTATCTGTTTCACAACTCCTGACAGGTTAACAAAATAGGTTCAGGAAATAAAAATGGTACATTAGGGAATATAAAGAAAGCCTGAGTTCTGAGTTCAAACAAACAGGTTATTATTATGAAACTAGGCATGGTGAAATTTAAGAGTGCTTTGTTAAAAGGTTTTCAATATCTTTCAACACTAAGATTGGTAAAAATGTACTATGTAGTATCAGAAATATCAGTCTGAGTAAAGTAGTCATGATATCTTTAATTGCATGTTGAAATCAACTAGTAATTGCTAAACTCACAGAACTTCATTCATTTCATTGTGTAGAAGAACCTCAAACAGCTAGAGTTTATAATGCTCTTACTTAATAAAATGGAAATATGAAAAAGTTTTTGTTCAAATCATGAAGATTGCTGTATATCAAAGAAAAATTCAGATCTAAACTCCATGTGTTTAACATCTGCAGAAGGAAGAAAAAAAAGAATCATTTGACCTATTTATTACAAAGCTCTCAATTAATCAACCCACATACAGAAACATGGAAACAGGAAATGAAATGGGAAATTATTGTTATAACCACAATTTATGGTTAGTGGTTTCAAAGAAAAAAAAAAACATGCACATATACATATAAATATACATGTGCATATTTTTTTTTCTATTATCAAGGGCCAAATTGAGTGATCAAGTAGAGAGTGGGCGAGTTAACTAACTCCAAGTCATCATCACATTGGTGGAGAAATATATGTATTACTTAATGAAGGACAATGACTGTCATTTGGGAAAAAAGGAATTTGACCTTTCTTTTCAACTTCTATAAAACTAAATCTCAAATGAATTTAAGGAGAGAAGGTAAACAATAAGATAGTAATAACCCTAAACTATACAAAACATAAAAATGTAGGAAAATGAGATTTATAATTCAGAGAGGAAAGAGTAAACAGAAGCCAATACACAGATTATTCAAATTCTGGAGTTAGCAAATTAGAATTTTTTTAAATACTATTTTATGTATGACACATAATGTAGGAGAAAAGATGAAAAGGTAGAAATTTCAACAGAGAATCAGATATTATAAAAATAATAAAGTGGACATTCTAGAACTAAAATATACAATACTCAAAATTAAGAACTCATTTGATTGGATTAACCATAGGCTAGCCACAGTAAACTCAGAGACAGGTCAAAATGAAATACGGAGAAATACAGAGGGAAGGGGGAAGGGGGAAGTAGATGGGGTAAGAGGTGTCAAAATGTGGTGACAGAAAGAAATCTAACTATGGGAGGTGAAAACACAATGTAAATATATATAAGCCTTGCTGTTAAAATGTACAGCTGAAACTTACTGGATTTCATTAACCAATGTCAACATTAAAAAAATTAATTTAAAAAAAGAAATATGGAAAAATAACAAATGGAAAGAAACAGAAGAGTACAAGAGATGTGTGGGATCCATGTAAATCATCTAATATTCATGTAATTATAGTCTCAGGGAAAGAAGGAAGACAATAGGACAGAACAATGTTTGAGACCTAATGGTAAAGTATTTTTCCAGATTGATGAACGATATCAACCTGTAGATTAAAGGACTTTAGCGAACCCTAAACAGAATAAATACAAAGAAAATTACAACTTGGTACATCATATTCAAATTGCTAAAAAACAAAGATAAGGGGGGAAACAATCTTTAAATCAGCTAGAGATGGGAATTAGTTTCTTTTAAAAGAGAAAAAAATCAAACTGATGGCTGAGTTTTCAACAGAACTATAGAAATCACAAAATGATAAAATTACATTCTTTTAAAGCACTAAAGGAAAAAATATGCTTACTGAGAGTTCTACATTCAGGTAAAATACTCTTCAAAAATGAAATGCATACTCAATGTTGAAAAAATGAAAGCTTTTTCTCTAAGATCAAGAACAAGACATGGATGCTCACTTTCATCACTTTTATTCAACATAAAGTCCTAGGCAGAACAATTAAGCATGAAAAAGGAGTAAATATCATCCAAATCAGAAAAGAAGAAATAAAACTGTCACTATTTGAGAATGACATAGTATTATATACAGAAAGCCTTAAAGACTACACCAAAAAACTTTTAGAGGCAATAAACAAATTCAGTAAAGTTGAATACAAAAGTCAATATAAAAATATTTTGTTTCTACATGTTAATAATAAAACATCAGAGAGAGAAATTAAGAAAAACAGTCCTGTGTGCAATTGCATCAAAAAGAATAAAATTTCTAGAAACAAATTTAACCAAGGAGGTGAAAGAAAACTGAAAGCCATAAGACGTTGAGGAAAGTAATTGAAGAAGACACAAATAAATGTAAAGGTATTCTGCGCTCATAGATTTGGAAGAGTTAATATTGTTAAAGTGTCCATACTATGCAAAGCAATTTACAGATTCAGTGTAATCCCTATCAAAACTCCAAAGGCATTTTCACAGGAGTAGAACAAACAATCCTAAAATTCATATGGAACAACAAAAAGATCTGGTATAGCCAAAGCATTCTGAGAAAGAAGAATGAAGCTGGAGACATCACACAACTAGACTTAAAACTATATTAAAAAGCTACATTATTCAAAACAGTATGGTATTTGGCATAAAAACAGACACATAGATCAATGGAACAGAACACGGAGCCCAGAAATAGACCCATGCATACATGGTCAATTTATCTATGACAAAGGAGCCAAGAATATACATTAGGGAAAGGACAGTAATTTCAATAAATGGTATAGAGAAAACTGGATTGCTACCTACAAAAGAATGAAACTGGACCACTATCACATACGACACATAAAAACTAACTTAAACATAAGACCTGAAATCATAAAACTCCTAGAAGAAAATATAGGTGGTAAGCTCCTTGACATTGGTTTGGCAACGTTTTGTTTTGTTTTGTTTTGTTTTTTGATTTGGCACCAAAAGCAAAGCAAAGGCAATAAAAATAAAAATGAAGTGGGATTGTATCAAACTAAAAACTCTATGCACAGCAAAAAAAAAAAAAAAAAAAAAAAAAAAAAAAAAAAAAAAAAAAAAAAAAACAGCCATAAAATAAAAAGGCAACCTATGAAGGGGAGAAAATATCTGCAAATCACATATCTGAAAAGGGGCTAATATCCAAAGTATATAAGGAACTCACACAACTCAACAGCCAAAAAACAAACAACTTGATTAAAAATGGGTACAGGATCTGAATAGTAGTTTTTCCAAAGAAGACATACAGATGGCCAACAAGTGGATGAAAAGGTGCTCAACATCGCCAGAAAATGTGGTGTGTATATATACACACACACACACACACACACACACACACACACACACACACACACAATGGAATTATTGTACATATGCATTATTATGTACAATTATTCAGTCATAAAAAAGAAAACATTTGTCATTGTGACAACATAGATGGACTTTGAGGGCATCACTCTGAGTGAAATAAGTCAAAGAGAGAAAGATGAATATGATCCCACATGTAGGAGGAATCTAAAAAACAAAAAAAATCAAATCTCATAGATAACAGAGAATAAATTGATAGTTGGGAGGTGGTCAAAATAGGTCTAAGTGGTCAAACGGTAAAAATTTCCAGTTACAAAATAAATAAGTTATGTGAATGTGATGTATAGTGTGGTGACTATAGTTAATAATCCTTCACTGTATGTTTGAATAATAAAAATGTGATGTATTGAAACTTATAGGACATAGATTAAGCAGTAATTAAGGGAATGTTCTAGTTTTAAATGCATATATTAGAGAAGAATCAAGGTTGAAACTTTATCATCAAAGCTTTTACCTTGAGTCTAGAAAAGGAACTGCAAATTAAACACAAAGAAAGTAAGATGAAGGATATATAAATATAAAAAGAAAAAACAAATGCAGTAACAAACAAAGATACAGTTAAGAATGATGAAGGAGCCAAAATTTGTGTGATGATTAATGTGCCAACTTGCCTGGAAAACTGGATGCCCTATATTTAGTTGAATATTATTCTGGGTGTGTCTGTGAGGGTGTTTTTAGATGAGATTAACATTTGAATCAGTAGACTGAATATAGCAGATTGCCCTTCCCAATGAGGGTAGGACTTTAATTTGGTCAATAAAGCCTGAATAGAACCAAAAGGCTCTGTAGTATTCCTTCTCTCTCTATCTTCAAGCTGAGACATCTGCCTTCATACCTTTTATACTTAATTGCACATTTAACAAAGTCTTTGGATGCAATGTCAATGTAAAATTATTTGCAGTTCTAATTTATTTCTGGTAATAAATAACACAATAGCACTAAAACTCATAAAAATTTCTAGGAATAAGATAGCAGTGTGAAATATGTGTAAGAATGATACATTGGAAACTATAAAATGTTGATAGAGAAATTAAGGAAGATCTAAGGTAGAATGATATACTATTTCATGGACTGAAAGACTCAATGTCTTTGTGTCAACTGTCTCCAAATAGTCAAGGCAATTTTAAAGAAAGAAAACAAAGTTTAAGTATTTATACACTAGTAGATATCAAGAATTTTTTTAAAAAGTAATTAAGACAGTAGTGGTACTGGCCCAAAGAGAGAAATGTACCCAACTAAATCAACAAACAATGCAGAAAAATCTTACCTGTACACAGTCACCCGATTTAGAAGGGTGTCACTGCATTTCAGGAGAAAAAAAGGATGTTCTTTCCAATAAATGATGGCGGAATAATTAGATATCTATATAAGAAAAACAAACTTTGACCCCCTCATAAAATTTTTATTCAGAGTGGATCAAAGATTTAAATATAAATGGCAGATTAATAAAGTTTCTGGAAGAAAGCAGAATATTTTCATTATCTTTGAGTATGTTATTTTATTAAATGAAATACAAAAGCACTAACTATAAAAGATTGATAAATTGAACTTTATTAAAATTAAGAACATCTGTTTTTCAAAAGATACCACTTAAAGTGAAAAGGGAAGCCACACACTGGGAAAAGATATTCATAATGCATACTTCCAATAAAGGCTTGAATTTAGAACTTACAAAGAGCCTTACAAATCATTAATTAAGAGATAAACAACTTCATTATGAAATCAAAACAATATATAAAAAGACACCATAAAACTGGCTTCATAACAACCAACAAGGGCATGAGCAAAAGCTCAACACCATTATTTATCAAGAAAATACACACACACACACAAAAAAAAACCCAAATGAGATCCTTTTTCACACACACCAGAATTGCCAAACTAAAAAAGATTGCCAGTTATTACCACATATGTATGGCCTAGGATATTGGGCAATTAGAACTCACATGCAGCCTCTGTGAGAGCGTAAATTAGTACGACTTCTTTGGAAAACTATATGCAGTATCGAGACATATGACTACCCTATGACGCAGCAGTTCTTATCATTGTATATGCCCAAGAGAAATGGCTATATGGCTATACCCACCAAAAATACATAATATACCCACCAAAAGAAACATGAAGTAATAATTTTAGCAGTTTTATTCATAATAGCCTCAAAGTGAAAAGATCTAAATTTTAAAATAAATTGTATAACATTTTATATATAAAAGGCAATGGAAAGACTGAATTTCTATCCTCTACAATATAATTGACTCTGATATTGTAACACTGTTTGAAAAAAGTAGACAGTAATGTTTGTTACATAAGCTATTTACGTGAAATTCAAAAACAATCAAAATTAATCTGAGGTGACAGAAGTCAGGGCAGTGATTCCCTTTGGGTATGGAGAGAGGTTGCAGTGTGTATTATTTGCAAAGGGGTACAACATGCCTTCTGGGATGTTGTTAATACTTTGTATCTTGATCTTACAAGTATATGCTTATGCAAAAATTCATCCAGCTGTACACATAAGATTTGTGCACTCTATGTATGTTACTTTGATTTAAATGTTTAAAAATGTAAACAGGAATTCTCAAAGAAACTAATCCAAATGGCCAGCAAACAAAGGATAACGTGCCCAAATTTACAAATAAGGAAATGCATGTTAAAGTAACAATAAAACATCACTTTGCACATATGAGATTGCCAAAAAATTAAAAAACAGGTAAACACATTGCTAGCAGAAATGTGAATTATTATAATAGCTTGGAATGCAATCTGGCAAGAACTATTAAAACTAAAAATATATATACTTTTGACCAAAGATATAACATCTGAGAAGCTTTCTCACAGGAGAAACAGCTCTGGCACTTAATGAATATACGTAAGAGTTGTTTACTGCAGCATTATTTAAAATAATTGATTAAAATTTTTTGATACATATACATCATGCCATGGAAAATAATAATTAAATAGAGTGAATTAGAGCTATATAAGTTGACTTAAAGTGATATGAGTGAGAAATAGAAAATATAGAGAAATATTTTTGTTATATTTTGGTAAAAATAGAATTCAGTATACATGTATATTTGTATACAATTATAGGTCCATGCACACTGTACATGTCTCTGTGTTATAAGAATATGGAAAAAATAAGGAACCATATACTGTATTTTTAAACCTGGATAACATGTTGGGGTGAGTGATAAGGGCTAGAGATACTAACTAGGAGGAAACTAAGTAAAACATAAAACATAATGGTACACAACAAATTTCTACTGTATGTAAAAAGAATTTTAGAACTGGCATTTATTTATAAAAATTGCCAGAAATTAAACACATTTATATATAAGTATATGTAAAACATTATATATCATAAGTACTTTTACTTAGTAAATCCATTGCTGTCATTGTTGAGTTATACAATTGTATATTTTTTAAGTTTTTATTTGTAGACATTCTTTTGTATCTCTATGATCTTCATGTTGCTATTTTTTAAATTATATTTTGGTAAGAAAGGAGAAAAATTCTGTGTGTGTGTGTGTGTGTGTGTGTGTGTTTGTATGAAATTGTATATCTATGTATAATTGAACATGTCTCTGTTATAAGAATATGGGAAATATGCTTCGTATTTCCTTCTAGATAACATATCATAATTTACTCATTTTCTGGATGCTGAACCATTTATATTTTAAAAATCAGGATTATATTAACATTCTTGCCATAATCATTTTTGCTCATTTAACATTCTTCCTTTTGTTTTTTAAAAAATCATTTTATTAGTTTGAATTCCTGGGAATGTGGTTATTGAGTCAAAGGTTATGAACATTTTTATGACTCTTGGAACGTACTATCAGATTTTATCCCAAAAGAAGGAAACAATGGATACTAACACCAGAAATGTGTGTCCCTAATTTTCAAATTTTATCTCATTTATTTCTGCTAATTTCAATAGATGCGAAAGGTACACTTTGCTGCTTCAGATATAGAGATGGATTTTTTTTCAATATATAGCTAATATTGACATTCTATTTTTGATACTTTTGAAATACATCTTGCCTGAAGCTTTATCAATTGGCATTTAAAATGCATTTTACATTTTTACTATTTTGAGAGCCTATGAGAATTTTATGAGGAATAAAGAGATTTGATTTGTGCAAATGGGAGTCTTACCTGGACACTCAGAATTAGGGATATAATGAGGATACTGGACAACTAAGGGGAGAGAAAAAGCTTCATGAGATGTGGAGTACTCAATAGCTGAGTAGCTATATTTGAAGGTGATTATTAAGCAATGCATTACCCTTTGCCTATCTAGTGCTTATTCACCCTGCAGGTCTCAGTTTAGATGCTGTTCCCCCAAAAAGGCTGCCTTAATATTTCCACACTTAAACTTCCGTATTTATTTAGCACCTATGAATGCTCCTGTCACCTTCATTTAGCATCCTATTTAGTAATACTTTGGTTTCTCATTTGTCTGCCCATATAACCTGAGAACTATGAAGACTGAAACCATCATTCAGTAGAGTTGTTAGCACATAGTAGGTAATCAGGATATAATGAATGAAGCAATTTATCTCAAAAAGGAGTAACTGCCTTAGTATTGCTGATAATTAAGGTTAATGTAATCATGGTGAAAAGTCTGTTGGCAGAAATGAACATGCTTGGTCCTTTATTATCTAACAAAATTACAAATTTGGAAGGAATTTCAAGTTAAACATCCATGTAGACAGACAATTATATCTAAATCTTCAATGAAGAGATTTTTAATAACTTGTTATAACAGTCCATTCAAATGTGTAACTAATGGAAGATTATGAGTGCTTTGTAAAACTGTCTGTGACAACTGACCATGTGATTCTATGGGGAAATTATATATAAAGTAAATTATTATTTTGTAAAGTTATATATGCCATTAAATAGTTTGTTTTCCATATTTTTATGGCTTATAGCTTTATATTTATTATGGCTATATATCTGATACCCTGGGCCCTGACTTAAAAATTATGAATAGAATATTATCACCAAGAGACAGCACCTAGAACACACTAAATCTATCTTCACAGAAGGGATACTGACTATTCATATATAGGATCAGTAACAAAACAATAGTAACAGCTAATACTTACATTGTATATACTTACTATATGCCCGGCATTGTTCTAAATGCTTTACTTTTAAATGCATTTAGTTTTCACAAAAACTCTGAGGTATTATAATTACATTTTGATACTCCAAGTTACTTTTATGCTAACCTGGTTCAGTGAGAACACTCACCAGTATAGAGTTTGAGTGAATATAACAGTTATACAGAGTGTCAATGCTTGGTCACAGATGTCCTGAGTAGTATACCTTAGTTCTAATGTCCTAAGAAGTTTGGATTTTATTTTATTTTTATTTTTAAACTAAAAAGGAAGAATTAACAACGTTGCGAAGCTTTTTCTTATTCTAAGCAAGGTGACTGAAAAGCAGTATCTTTACTTAGAAAACAGCAACAACACACACACAGAAAAAGCAAAACCAATAAAAGGGAATAACAACAATAATAATCATTATCATATTTTCATGCTTAACATTTACTAATCATTTGCCAGGGACTGTGCCAACTTTTCTGTGGATTATCCTGTTTAATCCTCACACAATCCCATGAAGTATGTACTAGTATTTCCATTTGCCACTATCATTTCACAAGAGAGCATATTTTATTGAATAAATAGAAAAAAGTGATGTTAGAATAAAGTTTCTTTTTAAATTGAATAAAATTTAGCTTTTTAAAAAATTTATAATACTGTGAGTATATATATGTCTATATTTTAGGTTTGCTTGTTTGATTTCCTGTAAACTGTAACACTAATCCATGGTGTGATGTTGTAATGGTGGATACATGTCATATATTTGATCAAACCAATAGAATGTATAACACTAAGAGTGAACCCTGACGCAATCTATGGATTTTGGGTATACCACTCCGGTGAAGAATGTTCAAAATGGGGGAGGCTAAGCATGTGTGCGGGCAAGGATCATATGAGAAGTCTCTACTTTCCACTCAATTTTACTGTGATCTAAAGCTACTCTTTAAAAAATGTTCTTAAAATACAAAATAAAAACAAAACAAAACTCTTAACCACAGACCAGTATTTGCTAAGCCTGACTGATGCTATATTGCTTCCCTATCAAAAGACAGAATAACTTCAACAGCTGTTCAGAAAACTGAAGCAGGAGATGCGTGCAGGTTCCAGAAGAAAAATTTGAACTTGACGTTCTCAAATACAATTTAAAATCTTGCTATATAGTTAAGATATTCTGGGTATAGCAGCAGCCAAAAGACCCACTTGGCAGTGAATGAACCACGCAGCTCTTTTAGAGCAAAGACATCAGTAACCCATTGAGTAAAGAGACAGAGTCATGAGAAGCGATTTGTTCTTTTTGGTTCCTAGACCTACAAAAATAGGACCTTCCTCCCAGGCATCTGCCCATGTGGCAAGACTGTTAGTCTTCCTCTGCGATTTTTAACCTTATCCGCATATATGGCAAACAACTCCATTAGTAGTGCTATCTGTGAATGCAAACTACAACAATACATTATATATGTGCACTAACATATTTCCTGAATTTTAAAGTACGCAGCAATGTGAGAGTTGGAGTGAGGCTGTTGTTTATAACATATATCATAAAATGAAGAACAGATGATCTAAGAATGAACATTTGTTGGAATGATCTCTCTGGGCTTAAATATTTATTTTACTTCCTCCATCCCCCTCCCTTTTTGACAAAGTACTATGTTTTCCAAAATCTACAATATGAAACCATGGAAAGTTTATGACAAAATCACCTCAAATTGCTACCATAAATTATTATCTCATTGTTTTTTTTTTTTAATGCAACGTGCAATTAATCAAGGAAACAAGTTATTCTTTCTAAATAAGGAGCTAGTTCTAAGAGTTTTATTTTAGATGTGAGAAGAGGTGCTGATTTCTGGGTTAAAATGAACTGTGCTTTTATTTCTGTCTTAAGGGTTTAATATATAATCTCAAAAAAGAGACATCTCTTTTCCTATTCCTCAGGGTAAATGAAAACTCATCTCTGTGAAAGTTCAAGGTTTTAAAGAGTCTTGAAGGAAACAATGTCTCAATAGGTAGTTCATATGCCAGATTTTTGAGAGACACACTTAAAAGAGCTGTTGAGGACCATAATATACAGCTCATTAGAGAAGATTTATTTTTCTGTTAGCTCCTGCAGGGTATGGCCAGGATCTCACTGCCTATTTTAGACGTTCCTAGGGTTTTTATTTGTTCTTATAAATTATTTCATTCCAAACTCATTTATTCCTGTGGTGTAATTATTCATCTAGTCATTCATCTATCTATTCACCCTCTATTCACCCAAACATCCAACCATGTTCTAATCAATCGATAATTATTTATTTGGCCTCTGCCAAATGTATACAATGTAAGGTCCTGAAACTTTAGATATGAATGGGAAATGATCTCTACCTTTTAAAAGTTCACAGGTCAATATAGCAGTGCAAAATAACATTCACTTCACTCTAAATTATTTTTAAAAGCTGGATCATGTCAAGACTCTTCAAGGGGTCTCCAATGCTACCAGAATCAAATTAGTCAGTGTGCAATTTGAGGTCATCTCTGAATTCATTCTCAGTTACTCTTGTAGCCTCACTATGCCCCACATTCCTTCCCAATGTCCACATTTGGGCCCAGTCTTCTACTTTCTTCTTATAATTTGGTCCTTCCATCTTCCTGTCTCCTTAACCCAATTCCTGAATAACATGTTTCTAATTTCAGGACACATCTCAAATCCTTCCTCCTTCAGGGAATTATTCTGCTTTTTACATTCTAACTTTTGCAGAGGGGCTCCAGCTTCAATCGTCTACAACCAATTACCAGAATAATCTAAAGCACAAACCTCATTGTGTCACTCCTTTGTTAATGACTTTCTGTAGTCTCCTTAAGAAGAAGTTCCAGCTCTTCCATATGGCATCCAAGATCCTTTATGGTCTGGCTCCTGCTGACCTCTCTGGCGACATCTCACTGCTCTCCTGCCCTAGCCACACAGAATCAGGTCTAACAGACCTTGAACACATGTTCTCCTGCATGTGCAATCCTTTCCACAAACTACCTTTCTTGAAACGTACCCATTTCCCTTTTCTACCTAATAACCTCCTCATCTTCTTTTAGGTCTTGATTTTGATGTAACTTCCTGATCTCCAGAGACTGGGTCATTTGTCTTATAATTTTCCTAGCACAGAAGGTACCTTGTCACATTATATGCTGTAGGTACCAGTAAAAGGTATTCAATAAATGTTAGTTAAGAATCCTGAGTTGAGCCACCATAATTTCCTTCAGGAAATGTATAAGCTGGCTATTGGCCCAAATGGTTTACCATGTAGCCAAATGGCATGTGGGAACCAGAGAAAAGCAAGTGAGCTGTGAGGCTAAAAATTCCTGCCCAATATGCATAGGCTAAAAGTTTCTTATACAACTTGATCTGAAGTATAGTTTTCATGAGGTAAGAACAGTAATTCTCTGACTACAAATACAACATATATGGATTCGAAGAGCCAAATCACTAAGAGCTACAAAACCAATTAATGCTTAGAGCCCAAGCAGTTCTCTTTAAATTTTATTTGTCCTTGGGGGAAAGGGTGTCTTTCTTTATATCCCAAGAAACCACTAAACTTTAGGTTAATCAGTAGAAGTCTTCCTTAGTAGTTGTGCAAATAGTGAGCATGGCCCCGGAGTTGAAGGCGCAGGTCGCGGGCATAGTTACAGTACATGGAAAGGGTCATTCCTGCAGTGTATTTAGGTTCTAGCAGTTACCGTTAAAAGAATGCAAGGAGCCAAGCTCAGTGGGTCAAGCCCTCTGGAAATCACCATTTGTGGAGATCTGCACAAAATATGTCTGATTCCTAAACCAGAATAAAGCAACCTGGGGGGGCCTTCAAAAGTTGTGTATGTGTATAGGGAATAGGGACACTGTTATTATTCTGGGGATATGAAGAATAGAGTCATCATATTTTGAACTAATGGTTTTAAAGATAATGCCACCAAATTTTGTAATCACAGTTTGGAAAAGACTGGGGACTTCTGAGTTGCATATCATTAATTAAGCCATGCCAAATTTTCCCTTGTTTTCCAAGTAATTTAGTTTGTACATTTGAAAAGTGAGATAATATATAACTACAGAGCCTAGGACCTTAACAAAGGTTGATTTCTTTGTCTCTGTGAAGGCCTTCACTTAAGCAGTTGTTCACTTGACTCTTAATATTCCAAGGGGACTATTCCATAACTTCTTTAGGTAACTAGTTCGTTTGTCTTTCTTGAAGTAATTTAGTTTACTTCTGTAACAGTCCTTCCTGCAGCAATTTAAAATCCTATTTTCTTTTTTGTGGCTTGACTTAAAATGACAGAATTGCTTAGTATGCTATGATAAATAAAGCAAACTTTCAATTATCTGTGCTAATGGGGTGGGCAAGTTAGGAAGAGCATGCATAAATGAAATCTAACAGATTCTTTAAACTTCATTTCAGCTATTAATTTTTGACTTTTTCTCCAACAAAACTTTCAAAGGGTCTACTAAAAAGCAACATACTGATTTGAATTTCATGCCTTTTTCTTTTTCACTTGCTTACTCTCTGGTGGAGGTGATAATGATCATTAAGATCCCCAAAGGAGAGGGAGAAAGTGGGAGATGGAGAAGTCAGGAATGTGGATAAATTCAAGACTACATTCATGAATTTATAAAAGATTTAGGTTTCTGGTTTACCAATCTGCTTTCTCCAATTGCTCTATAACTTCATTTAGCATTGTTTAAGTTGTGAAATCATTGTGCATGCATGTCATTTTGAATGTGCAAAATGTACACTCTTTTAAACAGTATTTTTGCATTAAGCTATGGTAATGTAGCCAGTTTGACTGAGCTCAAAATCCATGAACTAATGGCAATTAGGTGCTACAAAAAAAATTTAACTTACTCTTTTGTAAAAATAAGTCAATAAAATAATAATTGTTCCTTAATGATTAAAAATGCAGTCAATTAAAGGTATGCAAATTTACATAAATGGAAGAACCATAAATCTTGCATTTCTTGACTGATAGGATTAAACTCACAAAGGAAGTGTGAATTAATGCAAATGTTAACATGGCATCTCCTAAATCCCTTTCTACTTTTTACCGCCAAGAACCAAATATAGAAAAGTAAAAATACATAATGAGAGGCCAGTCTCTGCTTGTTTTGTCATTTGCCCAAGGAATACCAAGCATGCTTAGAAACTGTAAAAAAACAACAAGATTTCAGGTAGCCAGCATCTATCTATACAGTTACCTCTATCTCTATCTCTATTTCTCTCTCTATCTCTATCATCTGTATCATAAGTAGATCTATGTAGCAGAGATTTGATTTCATGTGACATGATCATGCATTTCAGAAATTCCGATTGGAAACTTCTGACTGGATTTCTCTTTTCAGAGGCTGTCGTGTTTGGTGGTCCCATTCTTTTAATGAAAACTTCCTCTTTATTATCTACCAAGCTGTGCTAGGATGGCAGCCTGGTTCCCCTCTGTCCTCAGCAAAGGATTTGTTTCCTTCTGTTTCTCAGCTTGTTCCCTTTCTAGTAGGATCTAGGTCCTTTGATGGCAGTCCAGATTCTTCTGATATCTCTGCTCTCCACTTGGACTCCCACTCTCATTGTTCTAGGCTGGGCAAGTGCAGATCTCGACAGGGCTGCCTTTGTGTGCCTGTGACCCTGCAAGGTCAGGCGTGCTGCAAAAAATATGACCTCAATTGGACATTGGACCTCACAACTCTGGCTGTGTTGACTATAAGCTGCTTAGGGCATCTGGACTTTTAGCTTCTGGACTGACGCTGCTTCACCAGATTTTCTTTGGAGGTGAGTGTGAGGAACAGCACTCTAGGAGGTCTCCACTTTTCTCTGATTTGCCTGACACCGCTTAATAAACATTCACGTGTATTTCTTCCCATCTTTACCTGATCATTTACTAAATTATCACTCGCATTAAATATTTTCTAACCAACAAATACAAATGGTTATGCTTATTTTCATAAAGATTAATTTAAGACACAACTCGTAGAAGTGTTTACATTGTAAAGGCTGGAGTCATCTGTCAAAAATAAGTATCTATCACTTATAGATAGAGAGATCAACTGATGGTTGCCAGACTGGGGGGGAGCGGGGGTTGGGGACTAGGTGATAAAGGTGAAGGGATTAAGAAGTACAAAATTGGTAGTTAGGAAATTGTCATGGGGATGTGTAAAGTACAGGATAGGGAATAGAGTCAACAATATTGTAATAACTACAGTGTCAGGTGGGTACTGAACTTATTGGGGTATTACTTTGTAAATAATATAGATATTTAACCACTATGCTTATAGCTGAAACTAACAATATGGAATATCAACTATAATTTAAAAATAAAAAAAATAAATAAAAAATAAATGTTTATCTGCTAAACCAAAGATATAGAAAAATACAGTATTTGGAAAATGAGTTTCCATAAGAATACAAGTTATAATGGTTCATAAAACACAATTCTTTGCACACCATCATTTGCAAACACTTTATTCAGTTTCAGGTAACTTTTAAACAGTTTTTGTGGCCCACCTTCTCCTGACAGTAAATGTATTCACAATTTTAGTTATTAGAAATGAAAAGCACTTGTGAAATTCGAAGTTTTATGGTTCAACCATGGTGGGATGTGTTTGTGTTTGATGCTGTTGAATCAGCTCTGGCTCCTGGTGACCCTGTGAATGAGTGATATCCACATGTCTTGTCCTCAACAGCCCTGCTCAGCAGCTCCTGTAGACTCTGCATGTGGCTTCTTTGTGGGGTTAATCCATCTCATATTTAGCCCCATTTTTCCCCTGCTGCCTTCCAATTTTACTAGTATTACTGTCTGTTTCAAAGAACCGTGCCTTTTCAGAATATACTGAGGTAAGGTATTTTTGATTTTGTCATTTTTGCCTCCAGCGATGTTTCAGGCTCAATTTGCTCTAGGACCCACTTGTTCCTTTCTTTGGTGGTCCTGGGTATTTGTAGAGCTCTCCCTAACAGCATGTTGGGATGACTCACAGCTAAAAACAGCCATGGTTCATGGCCTGTTAATTCATGATCTCACTCTTTCATAACACACTGAGGGGCATTGTCCCAGGTAGTGCTCCGAGTTAATGTGAGTCCCCACCAAAGTTTCTGAGCCTACACTCAATCAAAGCAAGGACCTCTGATTGAACTTTCCTCCTACGATGTGAATTTGTGGTTAGAGAAGATTCAGTCTACGTGGAGAGATGAGGAAGGGCAGCCTGGAACCTCAGGGCACTGGGATCCTCTGCTTTCTTGTACTATTCAACTCCTGCCTTTTCTTTTGCACTGATACAATGCTGTACTTCTTTTTGGTTTGTTTTTAAATCTCACAATTTGCTTCAGAGGAAGTCTTTTGTTAGTCAAGAATTTTTTTGTCTTTAAAATTATATAATTTCTTATTTCTTAATTTTTCATTTTCAATGTGTCAGGAGCATTTTTTAATTTGCTATTTGTAGCACAGTTCTTTAAGACAAAGCAGACATCCGCTGATTTCCTGTTTCACACTCTTCCCAAGGGTTCTGTGGGCTCCATAACCCCCTTCTGGTTATTTCCTATGTGGAGTTTTAGGATGAACTATTTAAATCCACCGAATTCTTTTTCTCAGGGACTTTCCATCCAAAGGAACCTTGTCCCAGGTTGGGTTCTGGAGGAGCAAATGCTGAGTCAGAGATTGGAGTGCCAGATATATATTATGAGTCAACACCTGTGGAAGAAAGCAGAATTGGGCAGAAGGAGAATTTAAATTGCAATGATAGCCAGACATTCCATGGGAGCTCTGGAGTTTTATATTCCATCAAAGTTGTCCGTTAGTGGGCTGAAATGGGCAGGCATAAATATCCTTGTGTAATCAGTCACTGGATGTGGATCACTCCTGGAAGGAAATGGCTTTGGTTGAGGAGAGTCTCTGCAGCTAAACCTTGAACAAGCTAGTGACTCGCACACTGACAGCATTTCCAACAGCTGGGACAACAGTTTCTTCCTAGAAGAGGATTCATCCATCTTATCTCTATGTCTGCTGCAAGCCTTTCTGTTCGTCTGGCTCTCAGGGCATGTTACAAGTATCCCATGCTTTCTCTAGGTAGATAATATGAATAGGAATAACAGGCTCAATAATTATTTTTTGAGGAATAGGGACAGGATGAGGATGTCCTGCAGATTACAGTATATTTAGCAGCATCCTTGGCCTCCACCCATTACATGCCAGTAGTAGACACCCTTCCTCAAGCTGAGACAACCAAAAACATGTCCAGCCATTGCCAAATGTCCCTTGGGGACAAAATTGTCCCTGGTTGAGAACCACTGTGTTCTATGGACAAAAGGCAAAAGAATAATTTTGTTCTCATAATATAAATTAACTGATATAGTTTAGCAGAAAGAAAATAGCATCTTTTGGTAATATGAAGAAACATTCATTTATACTTTTTGTGCCAAAAGAATAAGTGCTACAGTAGTTAGGGAAAAAATAATTCTGTGCTTCAAGGTGAAGATTACCAGGCATTAGATAAATGTGCGTGTGAATAAAATACGATATTTTCTTTTTTCCAAAGTGTTTTGTAAATTTGCTAGGGTACTTTTTTTTTTCTCTTTATCTCTTTTGCTTAATGATAGAGATTGTAGATTTTATCCTTTCCTTTGCTTCTTCAATTTGGCTTTGGTATATCATGTCACCTGGGCAAGCTATATTTTGGATGAAGTATTGGGTAGAGGTGGTTCCTAACTAAACAGTTTGGTTAGTTATAACCAAAGTATAAGGAAAGAAAACTCAAGAAATTGAATAAGACATTTTTATTTCTTGCTTTTTCCAGATGTGGATGACTTCAACTTATATCTAGGCATCATTTAACAATTAATCTAAAACTAATGTTGATTTCTTATATATTTTTTCTAAGGTTCCTTTAAGTAGTTGATGTTTTCTCCTTGTCAAGTATAGAAGAATGAAGTATGAGAAAACAGAAACTTATTTCATCTAGATTCTGGACATAAAGTTTCCATAAATGCTTTCTTCATGATTGCTGAGGAACTGATGATTAATCCAACAGGATGTTGTAGGTATGTTTCAAATAATAGCATGAACTAGATGCTAAGATATTCTCCCGAAAGGGAAGACACAAGAATAGAAAATTCAAATCTGATATGTACATGTGAAACATGTAAGCTGCAATATTTTTATTTTGGAGCAGAAGACAGATTATGGCAAATAAAAATAAGTAAAATAACTACAGAGAATTTTTATTTGGTAGAGGAAAGGATATATTTTGATTTTAGAAAACAGAGTAATAGTGAATTTTGAAATCTATGTTTAAAATTGCTTTTCAGTATGTGTTCATTTACAATTGCTGGCAGGTACTTCTCTTCATTAGTGATTTGTGATTCCTTCTTGAAATTATCAAGTCCCATTAAATCGACGGGTATTACAAAGTGTGTTCAGTGCCAGGGATATAAGATTAATACAAAACACCTGCTCAAATTCTTTAGCTGAAAGTACTGCCAGAATAGTGACTGTTTGAGAGATTTAAAGTTTATAACAAATCTCTTTGAAGACTTTGGTGAGAATGCACAATAAGATCACTCTAATAGAAACATCAAAACATTTTTTTCATTATTTCAGTATGACCCTATTGGTTACAGGTGACATACAGTAAAAGCCACCTACATTCTTATTCATGGACAAAACAAGCAATTACCCAGAGAGTCTGACTGGACTGTCTCAGAGAAAGGGGATCCAGCCTACACATATCTCCACTGGGGGAGCATGCCCCAGTGCTTCACAATTCTTTGCCAGAAATGCTTTTGTGGGGAGATTAGTTTGTATCCTAGCCTTTGGACAACAACCCCATGGGAAATTACTGCAAACCCTGTTCACATAGCTACTGTTATGAGTTTAATAAACCTTTTAGATTAGTAAGGGTCCTCATACTGAAAAAAGGTTGGAATTCCAGAGATTAGAACATTATTTATAGCAATAAACGCAAGTTCTGCTCTCCCTATGGATAGCTTGCTAAGTATGGAAATCCGATCAAGAGAAATTGGTTGGATAATTCAATCAACCAATGACCTCCAACCATGATGGCCTGATTCAGTAATGACTGTCCTCTTCTCAGGACAATGCTAGAGACATTCTTTAGCTCCTTTCCTACACATGCCTTACAGACCCAAACACTAAAAGCCCATTTCAGCCTGGTGAACACCCTTTTAAAAGATGCTTCTCAGCAAGGGAAAATGCATTTTGTAAAATATTTGTAAAAAAATTTATAAGGGATTTGGATTGATAACATTGTCAAGTGTCATTCCTTTTTTTTCTTTGGAATAAATATTCTTAAAATATCCATGTTGTGTTTATTATATTTTGAGTTCTTTTGAACCTCTTCGGTCTCCTGCATCGTGTCATTTCTGAGGCCATTATATTTTATTTTAACATTTTCTGGATATAGTACACATGTAGAAAAGTGCACATATTGTAAGTGCATAGCTCAGTGGGTTTCTGCAAACTGAACATACCTATAGAACCAGTACTGGATCAGGAAACAGAAGATTTCCAATACTGAGAAGTCAACCATGCCCACTTTTAATCTCTAACCACTCATCTAAGGGTAAACGCTATTCTGATTTCTGCAGCATAGGATAGCTTTGTTGAGGCCAGGATAGCTTTGTTGAGGCCGGGATAGTTCGCTTCACCAGAATTGTGTTTCTAGAAAGCTGTGTTGGTTTCAACCTTGCAGTTGCCCCACGTGCTGCATGTAGGTAGGACACTGCCTGAGGAGGATCTAGACACACTAAACTGCTCCAACAGGATTGATGTGCTCTGGGCAATAAAGATAGAGGTGGAAAGATGGAGGATGGGAGAAAGTGGGCTTCATGATAAGAATGGCTTAGAAAGTGACATGGACAGAAGCAAAACAAACAAACAAACAAACAAACAAACAAACAAACACATCCCTGTCTTCACACTGCTGTTTAGGAAAAGCTCTAAAGAACGAAGTTCTCATTTCTTTTTGTAACTTTCCTCTTGTGATCTCTGTATGGTTCTTATTGTTGACTTTGCCATTTGTGACGATAGAGAAAGATCAAGTGTTGCTTTCAGTACTAAATAATTTGATAAGTATTAAAGATATAAATACTGAGATTTATAAGAACGTTGTGCTTACATGAGTTTATTTTAGTCCATTTCCAGGGAATGTCTTTTTCAGAACTGAATAGGACCTATGTTTTCAATTCACCAACAGATCATTAGTCACTAACAAGAAGTACAAAGATCAGTCAAAGCATAGTACTGCATCATTAAGGAGAGGATGGAGGGTGAATAGAAACTGACGGCTTCAGGTTTGGACTCCTACTGACCAGTAAAGACTGCTGACAAAAAATTAAACTGAGCAACTTAGAGGAACACCTGCTAGCTCTCACTTACTAAGGGATGAGATAATTCTTTATTTTTTTTCTATTTAAAGCACATCAGTCTAGAATGTCCTTTACTAAAGATGGGAGTAGTCAATACCGTGTCACAACTTAAAATAGGTTGAGAGCAACATCTTTTCTTATCTTCAGCATAATTATTGGAAGGTCTACTTTACAGAACATCATGACTCAAGGAAACTCCTCAATAGCCCCGAATGCTTCCTCTCTCTTTTATCTGAGCCAGGCTCCACTTTTCCTAACATAACAATGGCCTCAGATGTTAGAACATAGGACTTATTAAGGCAACGTAAGGGAGTAATTGTTTCTTTTGTCTGATTTACTTTTACATCGTTCCCTGTAGTCTTCCCAGTAGAGTAGGGCTTGAACTTGAGCCAGAGGAAATGCAGAGCTATGAAAGGCTAGAGACTCACTGCTCTGTCCCCCAACACATGCAAGAAAACAGCCATATCTCCCAGCTGGAAGTGGGGTTGTATCACCGGTAGAGTTTTGGTAGTCCCTAGGCTGGGCATAAAATACCCCTGAAGTGTTAGGTCTGGGATTTTCTCTTTAGGTTCATTCTGAGCCCTGAACATCTCACTGAGACCACATAAAAAGAATGTTCTGAAGTACATCCATATGTATAGCTTACTTTTTGTCATGCTTTCTTGAGTCTGAGTTCTGACTTCTCAATTTAATCTCTATGTATTTTTCCCCCATTTTTGTCCTGACTAAAATTCCTCTCATAGGCCCAATAGGTTTTTTTTTTTCCTTTTTTTTTGACTTCTGATCTGATTCTGTTCATTTGGTTTTAATTTAGCTCTCACTGTGTGAAACTGAGTCTCCTGAAGCAAAGTTCTGACAAATCCTGGTCTCTGTGTCTGCGTTATTCCCAAGAGGGATCGCTCAAGCAGTCATTTAGTGCTGGACCCTCCCTCTTCCTTCTCCACCCTCCCTTGCCACTTTTTCTATCTGTGCCAATGTATTAATTTATAATGAGAAACATAAATGTTAAGTTCATCTTAGTGCTTATTTTGCTGGATTGGTTTATTTTTTTCCCTCTATAAAGCAAACTTGCTTAGCAGACATGGGATCAGTCATAGGGTACTCAAATATTACATGATCATTTATCGCATGCATCTCTGAAACAGGAAAGCATTTTCCGCTTGGGTCATTTGCTTCTTCTAGGGACTGCTTCTGACGCACTGGATATTATGCATTGTGTGTGTTATGTGGAGCTTGGGGAGCTTCCTTTTCCAAGCACAAAAGTGGACAGTTTCATGGCTTTGAAAGTTCTTGCACCTTTTTAAAATCTCCTTCTTCTCCTGTCTTCTTTTTCTGCTATATCTCTACTTCCTCCTTTTTCCCTCATCTTCCTATCTCTTGTTTCTTCCCCTGGACACTCTCTCACTGTGTATCAGATGTCTTATTGTATACTCCTGGCTCTGCACTTCCCTTCCTGTCTTCCTGCTTCAGTTCTTCCATGGTGGAGAGACTATATTCATTTGCCACAGGAAACCAGATCATCATTGTTGAATAAAGACATATATACTGTAGAATCTGTGTTTCTTTAGCATTTCCTATAAATAGGGAAGTACAATCACCATTACTTCCTAATATCCCTAGCTTCGGCAATATGGCAGGACCAAGGTACATCAAAGGCTTTTGGAAAAACTCACCTTAATCGTCAGCTATGGTAGTGGTAAAACAAACAAATAAACATACAAAATAAAACCCCAGCTACTTTTGAGCTTTTAATACAATAACTTTTACCTTTAACAAAAATCTTTTCTGTTTATCTTACAGACGGTAACGGTGGAGTGGGGAGGTACATCTTAGGATCTGTTCTTAATTAGTCTCTTTAGGATTTGCTCACAGCAACATTTAAAAATTTTTTTTTTCCTGAGTAACTGAGGAATTACGTAAAAGGGGGCAGATCTCAAACCTGATGGGAAAATGAACTGAAGGAGAATTAAAGATGGACAATGATATCATTCTCTTTTGCTTTTAGTTGTCCAAAACCCACATGTTTATTAACTAAAATGAAGGTGCTATAAATGTATGAAATGAGAATAAAAAATTGGCAAAGTATTTTTTTTTAAAAACCTTTGTTTTCATTTTTTAGCAATGCGAATTAACTCCTATCATGCAGTTTACAATATGTTGCCAAGTAGAACTCCTACCATAATTGTTTTAATGAACAGGTAAGATTCATTTGTAAGTAGCCAATTTTTTCCCTGAAGGATATTATGAAAGTGTGTTCTTGGTTGTTTTATCATTCCCCTGAAATCTGGCGTATACTAATTTACTCAGATCCCTGCTACTCAAAGTATGCTTGTGCATTGGGTAGCATAACTATCAACAGGGAGCTTGACTGCAGTGCAGAATCTCAGGGCCCCCATCTAGGAGCTGCTGAATCAGAGTCTGCATTTTTAACAAGATCATCATGTGACTCCTATAAACATTAAAGTCTGAAAAACATTGGCCTACAAGATCTTTCACCACAATTAACAAAAGGATAATTTATTCTCCACAAAAATTATCTCAGATTCTGAATTGCCAAAGTCAAAATTAATCAACTTTTATTAAATTTAATTCCTATTAATAAATTTCAGAGTTTCAATTTTATTTTTATTATTATTTTATTATTTTAGTATCTAATACAATGCTTTTTTATCTACTTGTTTATTTCATAGGCTTGGGTTATCTACTTTAGAGGAAAACATTTATTAAAAGCTGAAATCATACAGAAATACTTTTTTCAATCTACTCAGCATAGCTGGGTTTGTCCATAGGGTACTATTTTAGGGAGGTTTTGACATCTTGGCATTTTGTTTTCTCTGGGGTATTGTATCTTTCCTGTAATTTTATGTTGAATAATTTCCTCCCAGCCCTCAGTAGGAACATGTATATCAAGTTTTTATTTCCTGAAGTGAGAACTCTCAACAGACTTAGAGAAGTCTTCTGATACATGTTCAATTGACAATATCTGGAACCTATTTGAGGAGGTAGAAATTACTTAAATACTGTAAAAACATTCGAAGACAAGTTTCATTTCATCTCTTACTTTAAATAGGAGTGAATTCATATAGCAGTGGGGAAAAACTCTGCTTATCATAGTATAAACTTTACATTTCTTGCATTCATTTTGTCTTTTATCTTTGTGCTTCAAACGATAGATTTAAGTGGTTCAAACGTGTAAGTCAAAAAACTATAAAGCAAAATAAAAAATAGTACAAGACACATTTTCCTGATATGCCTTTAAAATGACAATGTATTGATCAATCTAGGAATCCATATATTTCTCTTTAAATATACATAATATTGTAGCTATCTTGATGGCGTTCCTCATCCTACTTATTTATAAATAACTCCCTGAGGTAAAAAATAGTTCATGATTGCTACTTTATAAAAATAAAACACTTTTTGGAAATTAATTTATTTACATATGAATCTTAGATTATTGTGAAACTAGAAGATAAACTCTCTGAAGACAGATGTATTTGTCTATTTCACTGGTGTATTCTCCAGCACCTAGGACAGTGCCCCACACACCATGTATGATGAATATGCATTGACAGAATGAAAAAAATGAGTAAGTTTAAAAATGTAAAGTCTTTTCAGAATTAAACACTAGACTTAATTTCTTATTACTAGTATTTTTGCTAAAAAAAAAAAAATGTCTGAGTAATAAGATTTGCCCTGAAAACAAGATCTTACCTAAACAACTAAATAATAGAAGACTAAGATAATTGCGATTCTGGAAAGCACTACATAAGAATGACTCCAATAATATGCCCAGTTTACCTATAGCTCATCTATTTCATGGTTTTTATCTATGATGGTATCACAGCTGAAGGGCTTTTCTCTTAAAGAGCCTCCTCTTCCCATTCCTTGGTCTGACCCTATCACATTGGCTTCTGGTAAGAAATCTGTACAAATGGATTCCTTCTCATCTCCCATCTGTCTCCTCTCTGGCCCTGAGATGGAGCCTTTTTTTCCCTTTTATCCTTAACTTTGATGCCCTTTTCTCTTGGTTGGCTGGTGGAATAGCTTTGCTGAATGTATCTGATAGGCTCATGATCTCTAATTTATCTCCCTTTTTCCTATGGAAAAACACAGACTATGTTGATGGTCGAAATGATGGAGTGACATTTTCCCTTTTGGAGAAGGTTTCAGAGTATGAATAGGATTTTAACCAAGAGCCTGAAGCATGAAAAAGCATGGCATGTTTAGTCATGTTGGGTAGTTTATATAACTACAAAATTGGTTGAATTAGGTAAAAAAAAAAAAAAAAAAAAAAAAAAGGAAAAGACAGAAAAGGAAAGTGAGAACCATACTGCAAAGGATTTTGAATTTGATCTAAATTGAACATCCATGAGAATCAAAAAACATAGCTATGTTCTGAAGTTACAAAAATGAATAAAAGTCAGTACTCTCAGTTATATGAATAAGTCAGACATGAAGTGATGTAGGAAAGCATTGCAGGCAGAGAAAACTGCATGGATAAAAACACAGAGGCCTGGCAATGCCTGTGATTTCAAGGAACAATGATAGCCCAGCGCTGCTGGATGTGTAATAGGGATAGATAGAGATAAATTTTTAGTGTCAAGTTGAGATGAGATTGGAAGAATGTTGTGTACCATATTTAGAAGTTTGGATTTTCTGCTATAATTAACAGGGGGCTATGGGGTTTTTAAAGTGAGGATTAACATGGTTTATATCTGATTTATAACTGATAACTTTGGTGGTATTATATAAATTGTGACTTGACAGAATGGTAGGAAGAGAGATTAGAGAGCAAAAGACCAGATAAGGATTATAAAATGGTCAACTTGAGGGGTTTTCTAATCTAAGGCAGCTAGGTTTTATCATTCATGGATATTACATTTTATGGAGCTTGAGGGAGGGAAGGATCTTTTTTTCTTTATTTGTTTTTGGTGAGAGAAAGGAATAACTTATACTTTGAGAATAAGGCATCTGGGTTATCCAGGTGGAGCAGTGAAGTGGACGGTTGAGAATACGCATCTAGAACATAGATTAATCCAGTTTGGAAATATTTATCTAGTATCAGAAGCTTGTGGGAGTTAAATGAAGCCAAGAAGCAGCCAGAGATGAGCTGAGGAAAACCAATATTTGGAGCTGAATAAAGAAAGGCTCAGAAGGAGACTGAGAAAAACTGGAGGGATTAGGAGGGAGGGCTATTTTAGAGGTTTAGATTCTCTGTAAACTTTAGAGAGAAAATAATTTCAAGAGAAATGGATTGGTCAACAGTGTTAAATACTACAAAGTTGTGAAGAAGGATAAAAAAGCTGAGAAGAGACCCTTCTGGATTAAGATCCATGAACCGTATATGTATTTGATACATATTTGGTGCTAAATAAATATTTATGAAAAGAATGAACAGATGTACATTCTGGATTTACCCTGAGGGACATCAACAGTTTCTGTTCTTCATTTACTCTTCTTGCTTATATACAGCATTATTAATTATTCAAAAGGTAGCTCATATTAGATATGGATATCTATCTGGTGTTCAAAGAATGGAGATAACGTTAATGTAAAAGGAACATGATCACATTTTTCTAGTTAAAAAAATGAGCATTATTCTGCATGAAAAAGGTTTTATTCTATCATTTTCAAATAAATGATATGTTATGCATTAAACAATGAAAGATGAATTAGTACATACTTAATTCCTATGTCATCAGAAGTAGGTTTCTTTTGACATTTACAAGTTAAATTCAAAAGTTAATTCAATTTTCACGCTAAAGGCTATTAAAGTTCTGAGGAAAGAATTTAGGTTGTATTCAGAAAGATTTTAATGAGTTGGAAGGGGGTCAAAAAACATTAACTAGTCATTTAAAAATGTGCTCCTGATTTATCATGACTTTCTCTCTGTTATTTTCATAGCTTATCTTCTATCAAAACAATCCTATTAGCTGATCAACTCCTATATTAATTTAAAAGTAGCCAAATCTCTTTCAAGTGGTCGAAGAAATACTTTACAAATTATTTATATTATATAATATATATATATATATATATATATATATATATGAGGAATTTGACATATTTCTTCATTAAAGAATTTTCAAAACTTTTACAGACCCAAATATTATTTTTAAATGTCCAATATGTTGTACTCTTCTAATTTTCAATTTGATATTCACGTTACATACGATGATGTTTGGTTTTACATTCTCTTTGAAGAACAGGTTTATGAAGATAATTACTAGACTATGTGGAATTTTAGTTGGTTAATATAAACTAATTCAGAAAAAAAATCTCTCTTTGAACATTACATACAGATACTCCTCTACTTACGATGGGGTTATGTTCTGATAACCTCCTCCTAAGTGAAAATATCGTGTTGAAATTGCACTTAATATACCTAACACACAACATCACAGTTTAGCCTAGCCTACCTTACATGTGCTCAGAACACTTACATTAGCCTACAATAGGGCAAAATCTTGTTGCCACTGACCGGCATCACGAGAAGGTATCATATTGTATATCAATAGCCCAGGAAAAGATCAAAATTAAAAATTCGAAGTATGGTTTCTATTAAATGTGTATTGCTTTTGCACGATAATAAAGTTAATTTTTTTTTAACTTGAACCTTCTAAGTTGGAGACTATTCTGTGTGTGTATATGTGTATATATATATATATATATATATATATATATATACACACATATATATATATACTACTCTATATATATATACTACTAATTATAGATTACAGTGAAGAATTAAGATAGTATTGTTTTATTAGTGGTTTGAGCTACTTCGATTAGTCTTAGATTAGTTTCTCCAGAATCAGGCTCAGAGAAAAAGACTGGTGCCCAATTGATTTATTAAGGAGGTACTTCTAGGAGAAGCTGGCAAGGGAATAGGAAGCTGAGCAGGAAAGGAGCCAGGTCAAGAAAAGGGGGGTTTTCAGACAATGTCCTTCTTAGCCTCAACTTGAACCCAAAGAGGAGCTCTGGAGTATTAGTTCACCTCTGAGTGTCTTACACTAGGCAAACAACTGGGCTGTCCCACATCAGCTAGTCAATTGTGAAAGATTGTGGTGATGGTTGGGGAAGAGCTCGGAAGGTAAGGGGGATACATTCTCAGAGCTTCCTTTTACTGCATGTTTACTGCATGTAGACAAGGCAGTGCTTCCAGTAGCCTGAAAGCCAGGCTTAGAAAAGAGTCTGGGACTTTGGCCATTGTAATCTAAAGGGGTGTGTGTGGCAGGGGGTGGGGGAAGGTGCCATAAGAGTTGGATGGTACAGAAATGGTAGAAGGCATCTGAAGTATTTAAGTGGAGTGACAATAATATGCTTTATATAGTCAAAACCTAATTTTCTCAAAAATATTACAATTTCCAAATTTCTCTAATTTCAGCTGAGTTTTTCATCCAAAAGTCCACAAAAATGAATTTTATGTAATTACTAACAGCACATTTGTTGCTTGATTGCTAAGTTAAGAATGTCCCCTTTTCTCTATAGACAAAAAGCAGAAATACATTTAGACACAGACTAGCTAGCTAGAAGGAAATGTTCTTTATTGCTCCATTTTTATTTAGAGAGGCTTCCTTCCTGTTCTAGCACAAACTATTCTCCGTGACGTGTTTCTGTAGTAGAAACAGGTATGTGATTCACCAAAATAATGTCCATATCACATTTGTCAAGTGACCAGTTTTCTCATTCAAGAGAGTTTTCCCAGATCCACACAGTCTGTTTTGCTTGTGTTATGGGCAGCCATTTCTCTTATCTTTGCCTTACTGTTTGTTGGTGCAAAGAGAAAGCTATATAAATGCATACTGTAATGTTTTAGCTCAAAAGTACTTCACAGCAATCTCTGAATTATTAATTTCTCTTTATTAAGAGTATAAGAAAGAAGTTGGTACAAAAGTTCCTTCATGGTTTGAAGTAACTGCTGGGAAGATTAAGAGAAATAGTTTAGGGATGTGCTAGATTTGCTTTTGTCGCAAGAGTGATATTCTGAATTCAAGAATTCAGATAAAAGATCATAACAGACCATAAAATAATAGCTAGTATTTGTGGCTTCAACTGAGGACACTTGTGGTTTAAATTATTTCACTATTGTATTGACAAGGTCAACAGACAACACATTGCAGATTGGCAGTAATTTCCATTACAGAAAGGCATGGTCATCTTCTGCTGTCTTTCATTACACAAAATAAACCTAAATTCAGGGCTGATTTACCTTTCCTCGCAATTGTGCAACTGTTTTGTCCATCTGTCATTCTTCCCTTCCCCAATTTCACTTCTTTCTATACTTATCCAGCATGAGGAGAAGGGAAGATAGAGGTAAAATGACTCACTTCTGGGAAAATGACCTTGACTTATCGTCCAAGAGAATTTTTCTAGTTTGTTTTGTGAAGATAGTTTAATCACTTAGTTGAAAGAATAAGGTTTGGTTTTGTTTATAACAATTTTTCCTTGTCCTCAGTGCTAGCCAAATGACTTTAAAAAACACCATAACGCAGACCCTTCTTATTGCCAAAAATGTAGATGCAAACTAAAATATATAGGGATGGGACCAGAAAGTAGGGGAAGGAGGGAGGAGGGAGGTAGATGGCATAAAAGAGGTCAAATATGTGGTGACAGAAAGAAATCTAACTATGGGAGGTGAACACACACACACACACACACACACACACACACACACACAATGCACCTTACTATTAAATTGTACACCTAAAACTTACTGAATTTCATTAACCAATGTCTCCATAAATGTGTGTGTGTGTGTGTGCGTGTGTGTGTGTGTGTGTGTGTGTGTGTGTGTAGAGAGAGAGAGAGAGAGAGGGAAGGAGAGGAGAGAGGAAGAGGGAGGGAAGGAGCGAGCAAGCAGAATGGAGACTATTACAACAAATCAGAGGAAACAGAGGGAGAAAATGTTCCTAGATATCTAAGATGAGTAATTCACCACACCTGTACAATTCATTTAATTTCAAACACTGTCATTTAAGGTAAAAGAGGAACATACTTCTGGTTTTCTCCACATTTGCCTTCAATATCAGATCACTAGAGGCCCAGAGAAATGGGCCACTAGTCAGAAGGAACTTGTCCCAGTTTATCCTCGCCAATTCTGTCCTTTATGAATTCTAGTCAGTAATCACAAATTCCAGATGAAGATTTTACATATGAAATGCACATTATGTACACACTGCGACAGTGAGACCCAGAGCGATGTGACTGTTCAAGAATATGTGGAGCAATAAACATGGGTTTAGGTACCCCCTTCTTGCAGATGTTGGACTGCCATATTTATCAACATTTCACTTTCATAGTGGAGTGAAAACAATGTTAGAAATAACAGTGGCTGCCCTGTACTCTGAAACTATAGAAGGAAAACTATGATGAAAGAGCGGGTGGGAAGTCAGGCTGAGATTACCAGCCCTTTCCTCCCCTCTCCTGTCTCACCCATTGTTGTTTACGATCTTAGCATCTTATTTCTCATTTCCTCAAGGTGATTTTTATGGAACATCCTTTGGGTACCACGATATCTACTTCTGTGGCCAAATTACAATTTGACAGCAGACAGATCACTGTCCTTCTGAGCATCCATTTCCATCACTGTAAACCAAGAAGACTAGTCCTTGTCTTCTGTTGCCTAATAAAAATTTAAGAAAGAGAAAGGAGAAAATGTGTACAGATTGTTCTAGACATCCAGGGTAAAGATGCCATCTACCAAAGGTTACCTACCTATTTCATGGGGATATTATAAACTGAGTGAAATAAGATGAGTATTTGAGCTGTTATGAGTTATGTTCTATGCAGCTATATCAGAATTTTACTTAATATATTCACTTCTTTCATAACTCTATAGAAGACTCTAATAGGCAGTGAGTGATTCAATAGTGGAAGAAAGATACTGCATTAAAAAAATTCCTGAGAAAATACAGTCATCCAATAAATATTGCACCCTCTGTCTGCATACCACCACCAGGCTGTCTAGTGTGATTTATATTTTCCTTATGATAAAAAAGGAGGTGGGAAAAGAGAGGTGGTAGTGAAGGAAGAGTGGTTTATATTCAAATGATTCTAGATCTCCTAACACTCAGCATACTGAAATGTCTCTTTTACAATGGAATGATTTGAATTTCCCTGTTAACTACAGAATGAGAATCCCCTCTTCCATTTAAAACCTCATGCTTTAATAGAATTCTATCTTAGAAAACATGAACCATCTAGATCATTGTCCCCTATGGCCAGTTCACATACCAAAGCACCATTAAAAAATATCTTTTCTTTGAATCGTTTATTATAATTAGCATATTACTTTTAGACAGGCTAACAGGAAACAACACAGACTAATTTAATTGGAAATATTTTGGAGGGAAGCTGGGGAGTCTACACAATCCAAAAGAGAGCCAAACCAGAAGACTTTGAGGAAGAAAGAACATCTGCTCCAGTCTAATAGAGCAAGAATTCAGGGCTCTCTGCTTTGTTGGGGCCATCACTCAAATATGTTTCTGTGTTCTGCTCAAGAGTCAATTCCTTGGGAAACGGTACAGTTATACTACTTCAGATCAGGTGCTACTCTTGGTGGTGGTGGTGGTGGTTGTGGAGAGGTTCCAGAGACTGGCAGTCCCACCAGGAACATATGGACACTGGGAGGGGCATATCTCTATAAAGGAAAAGATGTTGGCAGATGAATCCCACGACACCTAACATCTCAAAACCATGTTATAGTTAGGCTGATTTCCTAAAATGTAGTAGGTACCTTTTATATCATCTTGGATTCTCTGAACATTTATATGTTATGCTTATGATTACATTGCTTAAAACTTATGTAAATGGTACAATGGACTGAGCGATTTGAGTACCTAGGTTTGCTTTGCTATGGTGCTAATTAGCTGTATGATCTGGATAGGGACCTTAATCTCTCAGAATCTGAGTGTCCAAAGTTGTAAAATGAGGGATTTTATAGGTCTTTTCCTTTTGTTTTTGTTGTCTATCTTAATTACAGAATTATTGAATTAATTATGCACCTGAATTATGATACATCATCACACATTCTTCTAAGTAAGATGCCTTTCTTGTTTTACTTTATTTTCCACTTTATCCCCAATGTAAATTTTTTTTTTTGCCCTATAGACAACTATTCTAGGATTTTCAATACGTTTGTTTTATATCTAAAATATATAGATTTTTCTGGTATGTGTATATACATGTACATATCATAATATGCACAGCTTTCCCTGCTACCCAAAAGTAGAGCATTTTCATGAAACCTTTTGTAGGCTGCAATAGCTTAAAGCGAAGAAGCAATTACCATTAACTCATGAGAAGAAAAATTTTTTGAGTGCTCCTAGACCCCAGAAATAACCTACCAAACCATACCAAATAACACATAAAACCTAAAATAAAACTTACATATAGTAAAAGCAGAAATCATATTATAAATACGCAGACTATATAAAGTAGAAATACATATGAACAGTATAGTTTCGCTTACCAGTGAGCTCTGCCTTTATGATAGCTTGCTTCAAAACAAACACCAAATGTGATTTTCACTTTTTGCCTTTTTTAGTAAATGTGAAAATCCTTTAAGGATTTCTTTCAATTAGTGAAAATGGTTTCTTTCATAAAAGCGAATGGTGTGAAGTGAATTTTCAAAAAGTTGGAGATATCTGTAAATACACACACACACACACACACACTTAAACTGTGTGTAACTTGTATTATGCTACTGATCTCATTCTGTTTTTTTTCTTAAACCTGTTTTCATGCAACATCATGTTTTTAAGGGCTATCTCCATTGCCCATGTATACCTAGTACATTCTTTCTAACTGCTTTGTAGCATTTTATTGTTTGTACCACTATTATTGTATTTATCTATTCCTCTAGTAATAAATATACGAAGCGGCTCCAAATCCCACTAACACTAGCGAATTGCTCACTTGTACATGCTTTTTTATAGGTCTTTCAAGCAGTTCTCTGGGATATTCCTATTATAGAGAGATTAAAACATGAAAATTAATAATTTTAATAAGTACAGCCAAATTGCTTTCCAGAAAGACCTTGACACTTACCACTCTATCAGTTATGCATAAAAGCTTTTATTTATATATTTTTCAAAACTTAGTATCCTCCAACTTTCTATAGACCTATATATATATAAATATGTCTATATACATATACATATATTTATATGTTTACATATTTTTTTGCTCCCCGATCACCAAGATATTCCCCTACATTTCTTCTATTTGCTATATCATTTTAACTTTCATATTCAAGTTTTTAATCCATTTCAAATAATGTTTTTCGCTTTGCCTTTCTCCATGTAAACTATTTTTTTCAAGGCCATTTACTAAATAAGCCATCTTTCACCTTTTGTCACTTATTTTGAGTCTCAACTTTAAAAAATAGTTAAGTGTGTATAAATATTGGTCTATTTAGAGCATTCTGATTCTGTTCCATTGAACTGCCTGATTTTGTACCTCTACTACGCTGTTTCAAGTTACTGTAGTTTGTTACACACCTTAATATCTGAAAGATTAAATCCTTGTTCTCTTCCTTTTCTTTTAATTGACCTAATAGCCAGCTAGCTCTTCATATGAAAAGAAAGAACAATATTACCTATTATTAAAAAAATCCAGATATGTAGGACTGTAGAAATAATAATAAAACTTTGCTGATGTGTGTGAGAATAAAATGCTTAACAGATTACTGATACCTTCCCAGCAAAACTGGAAGTCCAGACTATAAAATAGAAGATAGAAATAACTGACTACATAAAAATCTAAAACTTTCATATTATAAAACACTCCTTAAAAAAATCAATAGACAATGATGAAACAAGAAAAACACATTTGTAATGCAAAGTAATAATTTCTATACTATTCAAAGATGAACAACAATTAAAATGGATATGAATAGGCATTTCAGAAAAGAACAAATTTAAATAGTTAACAAATATGAAATGATGCACAAATTTAAAAAAAGAAATCCACGTTAAAGAAATAATGAAATAGAACTTCATACTTACTGGATGGAGATATAGAGGAAAAGGTAGTATGACACATTGGTGGGACAATGTTAAGATGTATAGCATTTTGGGAAAGAAATATAACAATATTTATGAAAATTAAAAATACATATTCTCTTTTACTCAATATTTTTATCTTCAGAGAGCTTTCTGTTAAAGAAATAAAAGTACAAATCTTGGCCATACAAATAAAAGTACAAAATTTTCATGAGCGTATGACTTAGGAGGACCTTTACTGCCGCCTTGTTTATATTCACCAAAAACTGGAAATGAATACGACAAATGGAAGGATATAACTGAATTATGATTCAAACAGTATGTAATTTTCTACAGTAATGAGAATTAATTTAAAAATATATGTATGTGTGGATATGATTATGGAAAAAAAATGGAATGTTGACATAGCTACGTGGAATTGGGGATGATAGTGGAAAAAAGATATTCAAAATACGGAGAGTTTATGTAATATGGTTTCACCTACATAAAATTGTGTGTATCTGTATGCATAAGTAACACAGCAACAGATGGCTACAAAGTGTTAAAGGTAAGTATTATCATTGGGTAGTGAAATTCAAGATGATTTCTTCACATTTTGGTATATTGTTTTTAATTTTTTCCGTAATCCGAAAAAAAAAAAAAAAAGATAAAGACATCTTTGCCCTGGAAAAAATTATAAAAATGAAAAACAAAAAGGTACAAAATAAAAACTGACAACTATTTCTGAACTTTTATTCTTCCATATAATACTAGAAAAAAGTTTGTCAAATTCACACACACAAAAAAATTCCTGTTATCTTTATTAGCATTTCATTAAATTCAAAAAAAATATTTGAACATTAATATATTTATAATATTACACTGTATTTTATATTTACTTAGTTCTGCTCATTTTTTATTCTCGAGAGTTTAAACTTTTTCTCTGTAAAGATCTTTTTCATTCTTTATTAGGAAAATTTTTAAATACATTATTGTTTTGTTGCTATTAAAGTGTTTTCATATTTTCTATTTTATTTTGTACTTTTTCGAGTATAGAACTTTTTTCACTTTTATATGTTGATCTTTATTTTGTTAATTGTGCTGAATTATTTATTAGTTCATGTGGTATTTTTATTAGTTTGTTTTTTAATTAACACTTTTATTATGGTAAAATATATATAGCATAAAATTGGCTATCTTAACCATTCTTAAGTGTGCATTTCAGAGGTATTAAATACATTCATATTGCTGTGCAACCCTCACCACCATCCATCTTCAGACTGCTCTTATGTTAGAAAACTTAAACTCTGTACCATTAAACAATAACTTCCCATTTTTTCCCTTCTTCTGACCACCGGCAACAAACATTCTACTTCTTGTCTCTATGAATTTGATTGCTACATGTTCCTCATATAAATGGAATTGTACACTATGTATCTTTTTGTAACTGGCTTACTGTTCACTTAGCATTATGTACTCAAGAACCCTCCATGTAGTGCATGTCTCAGAATTATCTTCCTTTTTAAGGCTGAATAATATTTTGTTGTATGCATATACAGTAGTCTTCTCTTATCCAAGGTTTTGGTTTCTGAGATTTCAGTTACCCGCTACCAACTATGGTACTAAAAGTAAAATTCCAGAAGAAACAATTCATAAATTCAAATTGCAAATTATCTGAGTCATATGATAAAATCTCTCACCATCCCATTCTGTCCTGCCTAGAATGTGACTCTTTCCTTTGTCCAGCGTTTCCATGCTGTATATGTTACCTGCTCATTAGTGATTTAGTAGCTTCCTGGATTATCAGATCTACTGTCATAGTATCACAATGCTTGTGTTCAAGTAACCCTTATTTTATTTAATGGCCCTGAAGTGTAAGAGTAGTGATGCTGGCAATTCAAATACTCCAAAGAGAAGCTGTAAACTGCTTCTTTTTAGTGAAAAGGTAAATGTTCTTAACAAGTAAATTTAAAAAAAAGTTTATAATGAACTGCTAAAATCCATGGTAAAACAAATTTTCTGTTTGTGAAATTGTGATAAAGGAAAAAGGAAATCATGCTAGTTTTGTTGTTGTATCTCAAACTGCAAAAGTTAATGACCATGGTGCTCAGTTAAGATGGAAGAGGCATTAAATTTGTAGGTAGAAGATATGAATAAAAATGTGCTCTGACAGCAATGTGTGTTATGCCAGAAAACATTGAGCCTATACCAAGTTCTGCAAGGGATCCCCTGAAATGAGTGACCACATTCAGATAACTTTTATTATAATATATTGCTATAATTCTTCTATTTTATTGGTAGTTGTTGTTAACCCCTTATATGCCTAATTTATATATTAAACTTTATCATAGGCATGCATATATAGGAAAGAACATAGGATATACGCAGTTTGGTACTATCTGTAGTTTCAGGGATCCACTGGGGGTCTTGAAAAGTATCCCCTGTAGGTAAGAGGGAGGGACTACTATACCATATTTTATTTATCCATTCATCGTCAATGGACAATTGGGTTACTTCCACCTCTTGACTGCTGTGAATAATATTGCTATGAACATGGGTGTAGAAATCTCTTTGAGACCCTGCTTTTAATTCTTTTGGGTATATACCCAGAAGTAAAATTGTTGGATCATGTCCTAATTTTACTTTTAATTTTTTGAGAAACTGTCTTTCATAGCGAGGGTACCATTTTACATTCACATCAACAATGTATAATGATTTCAGTTTCTCCATACTCTTGCCAACACTTTTTTGGGTTTTTTGACAGGAGTCATCCTAACATGTGCCAGGTGGTATATCATGGGTTTAATTTGCATTTTGCTAATTATTAATAATGTTAAGCATCATTTGCTGACCATTTGTATATCTTCTTCAGAGAGATATCTAGTCTAATCCTTTGCTCATTTTTAAATTGAATTGTTTGCTTTTCTGTTGTTAAATTTTAGAAGTTTTCCCTATATTTTGGATAGCAATTCCTTATCAGATATATGATTCACAAATATTTTTCCCCATTCTGAGGATTGTGTTTTTACTCTGTTGATAGCATATTTTAGTGCACAAGTTTTTAATTTTCATAAAGTCCTATTTGTCTTTTTTGTTATTTTTGCTGTCATACTTGAGAAGTCATTACCAAATCCAATGTCATGAAGCTTTTGCTGTATGTTTTCTTCTAAGAGTTTTATAGTTTTAGCATTTATGTTTAGAACTTTGATCCATTAATTTTTGTATATGATATTAGGTAAGGTTCCGACTTTATTCTATTGCATGTTGATATTCCGTTTCTCCAGCATCATTTGCTGAAATCAAGAGTTTATTTTAATATGGATTATTACATCATTGGCAAGTAATGAGAGTTTTCTGTTTTTTTCCCCTTACAATCCTTTTTTTCCTTTCCTTATTGTAGTGGCCAAGATTAACAGATATCATGCTAAAGAAAGGCAAAATTATTATTTTTATCATATTCTAAAATGTAAATGGATGGATATAAAGTTGTTAAAAATAGATATTTACTGAGGGTTTTTGGTTTACTGACTTTTTCAAATTAAGGAAATTGTCTTCTTGGTTTATGAGATTAAAATGTGTCATGTTGAAATTTATTAAATTTTTGTTGACATCTATTATTATATTTTTCTTTTAATCATTTAGTTTAAACTAAAATTCTAAATCATTATAATTTTAATTATATTATCCACTAATTGTGATATTCCCTTCCTCTGCTTACTTTTTACCTGCTATCTGTAGGAGTTTCTCAGAAGGCTGTGATGAATATCCACCTTGACTGATCTTTTTTCCTAGATAGTTCTATCAATTTTTGCTTTATATTATGTGAAGTTATATTCTTTGTTTCATTTATGTTCTTGATGTATTTATTTCTATGTCAGTATATAATGTCCTCTTTAATCTTTCATGATTCCTTTTGGTCTTGAGTTCTATTTTGTCTGATATTAAAACTGGTAATCTAGCTTATATGTGTGTATATACATATATATAATATATATACACATTTTATTTTATAATAGCTTTATATTTATAGAATTATTATAAAGATAGAACACAGAAGTAGATAGATTAGGTGACTACGGTCCAGGTCATGCAGTGTGTAAGAAGCAGAGCCAAGGCTGGATCCTGGATTCTAATTCCTGTCCCAGGGTCCAGTCCCTGGAACTATAATGACTCCTATTTAGATTCTTTTTCTTGCTTAATATTTAGTTAGGCATTTTTGCTATGACTCAAAGGAATCAGAGAACTGCTCTAACAACCCAAGCACTGGGGGCTTATTGGAAGAATACATGTGGTCTGGAACTAGAAGAGAAAAACCCTTAAGAAAGAAGAGCTCTGAACTGCTCTTTCGTGATCTCAATCATGGAGTCTTGGCTTCTCTCTAGGCACCTGTTTCGGCTCCTTTATAACTTCTAGTGCAGTGGTCCTCGACCTTTTTTGCACCAGGAACTGGTGTTCCTATGAGAATCTAATACCTGATAATCTAAGGTAGAGCTGAGGCGGTGATGCTAGCGCTGGGGAGCTGCTGCAAATACAGATGAATCTTTGCTCACTTGCCCCACCGCTCACCTCCTGCTGTGTGGCCCAGTTCCTAACAGGCCATGGACTGGTATCAGTTCACAGCACGGGGATTGAGGACTCCTGTTCTAGCAGACTCTTATATTTAAATCTTTTCCTCACTTCAATGAGTATAAGATCATGGGTAGCCTCTCTGGCCTCCCTGTACATCAGGACTACTCATCTCCACCTTATCCTTGGAGAACAGAACACATCCATGCACAAGTCATATCCACCTTGATGCATGTGGTTTTACGTAGGTGCCAGTGACGTCATGCAGTACCAGCTATGACTGCTTTGGTTTCAAGACCCAGTAGAAGGTACACAGAGTAACTTGCATCTCTAGAACAAATGTCTACTTACATACATATTTAACCAGAAATGACAAGTGGATACATATACATTACCATGTCCACCTTTTCATTATAAATAATAGTTATTAAAGACCTCACTGGATTACTCCATGGTATCCAAAGTGAGAGTGCAAGATACTTTCCAGGAGTATTTATTATAAATCTGTCAGCTGGATATTATGACAGTATTTTAATGTAATCTAGGCACAGTGCATGAATCTCAACATATACAGTTGCTACACATCATCACAAAATCTAAGGGGCTTCTATATACAATTTCTTTGGGAATGAGAGTGTGGGTAGGTGGGATGGGGAAGAGAATACTTTTTTTTTTTTTTTTTTTTTTACAGAAAGGAGGAACAAGGAACTCGAATTTTGAAATCTTTGCTCTATTTGATCAATGTATATATACGAAGGTAGAAATATTTTGTGGGTCTTATCAGATAGTATTTGATGCCAGGTATTTCCCCACTGACTATTCTTAGCAGATTTCCCCTTGAGACTTCATCCTTCTAGCTTAATATTTTCAGTTGCCTAGATCTGAATCCCTAGGAAGGGGCAGCCTTAGCATTAAGCTTGTTCCTTGTGCATTTGTGACCTTTCACTGGAACTCATACACCTTGCTGTTCCCAAAAAGGCTATAGGAAATGCATAAAGATTTTTTAAAAAGGTTTTGTTTCTACCACACTGTGCTTTCACAGGCCCAGAGTCACCTACAAAGTAGGACAAAGGGAGAGTTACAAGAAGAAGCCAAGCTCTTTCTGGATAGGGGACTTCTACAGTGGAGCAGTGGAGGCCAGGGACATAAATTATCAAGACCTAGTCTACTTGCTTTCAAGTTTCTGCAGCTTGCCTGATTAACCAAGTAGTTCATGTGAAAACCATAATACTGTGATTTAAAAAGCTCCACTGAGTGTTAATTTTGTATATAAATGCATCTGGTATTTATAAATCTTCTTCTACAATAGCAAAGACTCTGGCCTGAGCCCGTTTCTGTAGGAGCAGATTCACTGTGGTGTAATGGAAAGAACCCTGAAACAGGCATTGAAGTATCAGAAACTAAATTTGTCATATGAGCAGTTTGACCTGGTGCCTTTATGGGACTGAGTTCTACATCAGAAAAAATATTTTTTTTTTATAAACACACCCACACTTTTCCTTCAAAATGAAATTATAAATAGAAACCTAATATATACAAGAATTAAAGTTGAGTTGGGATATTCATTAAGTTTTCTCTTTATTTTACAGCAGTCTCTAAACTGGCCCTGCAGAACCCTAGGAGTCAGAAAACCTTTCAAAATGATCAGATTACCTCAGTGTTCCCTGAGGTATGCTACCAGAGATTCTAATTCAGAAGTGTTAGGGGAAGTGCCTAGGAATCTGAATCTTAAATGTCCTTGCCCCGACAAAGTGATTCTGATGTAGACCTTGATAATTTGGTCACTTCTGAGAGTCTCTTAGGCTAAGTTATTTTAGCTGTGTGAAACTCATTTGCTCGTCTGAAAATATGGAGATTAAAATATCATTCTACTTCAAAGGTTTTTGGTTTTTTTTGGTAAGGATCAGATGAGATAATGTATATGAATTACGATTTTAAAAATGACATCTGCTGAAAGATGATTTAAATACCTGACAGACTATAGAATACTATATTATTCTAAAAATAGCTTCATGTAAAAATTCAATCAGAGAGTGTAAAAAAAGAGTCTTTTTTTGAAGTTAAAGAACTTCAAAACTTCTGTATTAAGATCTTCTAGAAAGAACAACTCTATTGGGCATGTTTCTTCTGGTAAAAAGAAAATGATAAACGTGCAATCAGATTGATTAAAATAATTTAGTTCTTTAAAAAGTAGTTCTTTATAAGTGTTCTTTTAGGAATTTTCTATGTAATGGGGTAAAAAGGAGATCTTTCCTATTAAATGCATGTGCACCCCATAACAGATCTTCAATATGATGAGAGGCAGAAGGTCTACAGCTAAATTTCGTTGCATATAAAGTACACTCCTTCTTTTGAATGAAAATAAAACTTGTCCATTATTTGAAAAAGGTCAGTTCTAGGATATATTATGTTCAGTTTGATATTCAAAACATTTGTTCATTTCAAAAGTCCTTGGAACTTTATTCCCTCATCTATAAAATGAGCAACGAGATAATCTGTTTCTCATTCTAAGTATAAGCTTTTTGTAGTTTGTAAACAGCACTGGAGATGGTAGGTACCTCAAAACATCTGTGTAGTCAGGAAGAAGGTGAGGCTGTTGTTTGACTCACAGTCATGTTAAACTATTTTTGCAGCAGTCAATATTCTGATAATTTTGTAGAATTTCCTGATTTAACATGGCTACTATGAATTAGCCTACAACTGGAAGAAACATTAAGCCATGAGACCCAAACCAGGCTTCTCCCAGGCCTATTGAGTAGAATTCTGATGATTAGCCAAGTTTGGAAACCATTGCACAAAAGAATTATTTGTTGAAAACATAACTTCTGATGTGACTCTATTAGCTCTAGTCAGTTCCTCATTCTCAAACATAGCTATAGATAGTGTTTTTTCTATATATGTGCTGCATCCACTGTGTGTGTGTGTGTGTGTGTGTGTGTGTGTGTGTGTGTGTGTGTGTGGCTTGTCAATGGTACACCCACTGTTGTAAATAATGCTGACTGTTCACATGTGGGTTTTTAGAAGCAAAATACAATATATCTTGCTGTAATATTTATAATGTACCACTTGCTGCAATAAAAATCTGAACTTTCAACAAATTATCATGCCAAGTTTCTCCTTCTAATGATACTTTATTTTCAATTTAATCTTTACAAAGTAAAGACCTTCTTATAATTTTATAGCTATGGAGAATTTAATATCAAATAGAAGTATCAAATAAGTAAGGTCAAATTCTATCTCAAAATAGAATCAAACAAAAATCCTTTCAGGAATTTAGTCAATATACTTAAAAGTTCCAAAGCCTAGTTGCTTTATGCATATGCCAAAATGTATTTTTGTACAACTCTCTAAGGACACCACATGGTAGGTGTTCAAGGCTCAGTTATCCCACAACAATTCTAGAATTCCTTTGTAGATGAAGGGGGCAAAGATTTCAAGGGAAGTAAACTAGAAAAAGTGGAGAGAAAAAAGCTATTCTTGAAAGAATTTATTATAAATCAAGGCTGTAAATATTTATTATAAAGGCTATAAATATGTAGCCTCTTTAAGACCTGGCATGTTGGAAAAAGACTGATGTAGGACTTTTTAGTAGATATATTTTTAAATTCCTTTAAGTATTTTCTATGTTTCTTCCTGAACATTTTCCTTGCACCTATGTTTTTGAATGTCTCTTACAACTGGCTTAGAAAATGTTTTTGTTGGTTGTGAGACAGCTGGTAACCTTAACTTTTACCTCATTATGTTCTTCTGAGCTCATTGTTTTGATTGCAATGAATGTCTGAGCTCTGTCATTCTGAATCTAGTACAAATATGTACCATAGGCACTCTGAGAATTTCTTTGGGTCTAATCAATACTAAATGATAAAATGTCCTTGTCAGGTATTATATATGTTATCCCAAGAATCATAGAGGAAAAGCTTCAATTGGAAATTCTGAAATACTATTTTTTACAGCTGACTATCTTACAGATGATGCTAGCCAAAACAGAAACCCACTCAAGCAAGCGTGAATACAGGAGGTACATATCACGATCTTTCACTGAAAGCTAGAAAGTCAGATTTTTCCTCTTTTCCCCTTTCCTCATCATTATAGATCTAATGTTTTTAGCTAGTGTCTCTGGCTGCCAGTTTCCAGGAGAGAATTTGATTGGCTCTAGTCACCCTTGCTAGGGCTAGGGGTTGGTGGGAAACAAAGAGTACAAGAAATTGTATGGGGACTGGCCATAAGCAATGGTATTTCTGCTAAATAACTATTGTCACTTTTTGAATTTTGGTCTCCATATCTATTTCATATCTTTCATTTTCCAAACATATTTCTAAGATTAAAGCATTTTTTCTTTTTATTTTACTATTTTTAAAAAATTTTTAGGCGAGGCAACCCTTGTTGACCTCACTGATTGCAAGGACCTTCTCAGCTTACAAATCCCTTATTTTTTTAAATTTTTTATGCCTACAGCACCTGGTCTTCCTAAGTGGTCTCCCATTCAAGTTCTAACCAGGCCCAACACTACTTAGCTTCTGAGATCAGACAGGATCGGGCTTGTTCAGGGCTGCAGACTAAAGTATTTTTAAAACCAGATTAATTCACTGTATAGCATCCTTGTTTTATTATAATTATTTTTATTTTCTGATGATATGCTAGGCTTGGGCTGGACTGTCCCAGATCCTTGCCTTTCCTTTCTCCTGCTCTGGTGTATATCATAGTGGCAGACGATTAGGTTGTCAAATTGCTCAGCCTTCCATGAAAGCTTTATTAGCTAATAAAAGACACCCACAAGAGACTGGAGGGTGGGTGGAAGGGAGAAGCATGGGTTTTCCTTCCTCTTTCACTTCTGTGGGTATCATTTATGTTGGTATCAGAACCTTCTCTGCAGCTCCAGCTCCAGCTCCAGCCTATGGGCGATCGTATATAGGCCGGGCTGTCATAGCATGTCTTCATCCCTTTGTCTTTTCAGCTTGGGGCTGGGAGTTGCTTCCTGTATAGCAAATCACTGAGTTGGTCTCACTTCCTGCAACCCCTTCGATTTCTCATCTCCTATGTCACCTTTATAACCAATTATTGCTATTAAATTCACTCTGGTTTAAATACTTAGAGTGGCTTCTGTCTTCCTGTTTGGACTAAGATTGATACAGATGGATAGACTGCTATCAGTTTAAGATAGTATTTAGATAAAGTGTAATATGATAGCATAGGACTAATTCTACTTATATCTTATTTTTTATATATATTAACAGACTTATTTTTTAGAGCAGCTTTAGGGTTATAGAAAAATTAAGCAGAAAATAGATTTCCTTATATATTCCCTCCCCAACCCCACATACATTTTCCTCTATTATTACTATTTTGCACTAATGTGGTACATTTGATAAGATTGATGAGCAAATAGTGATATATTATTATCCACTAAAGTTCATGGTTTACATTAAGTTTCACTCTTTGTATCATGGATTATATGTATTTTAATAAATATATAATGACATATATCCGCCGTTGTATTGAAGAAAAAATTCACGGATTTAAAAATCCCCTGTGTTCCTATTTATCCTCCACTCCCTTCCCTGGCATCTCTTAATCTTTTACTTTCGCCACAGATTTTTTTTTTTTTTCAAAATGACATATAGCTGCCATCATACAGCATTTTTAGATTAGCTTCTTTCACTTAGTAAGGTGAATTAAAATTTCTTTCATATATTTTTTGGCTTGATAGCTAATTTCTTTTTATTGCTGAATAGTATTCCATTGTATGGTTATACCACAGTTTGTTCATCCACTCACTTATTGAAAGACATCTTGGTTGTTTTCAAGTTTTGGCACTTAGGAAGAAAGCTGCTATAAACATTTGTGTGCAGGCTTTCATGTGGACATAAATTTTAAACTCATTTGAGTAAATACCAAGGAATGCAATTGCTGGATAACAGGATTGCTAAATGATATGCAAATGCTGGATGATTCTTACTTTTGTAAGAAACTGCCAGACTATCTTCCAAAGTAGCCATACCATTTTTTATTCCAACCATCAATGAATGAGAGTACCTGTTCCTCCACAACCTCGCCAGCCTTTCTTGTCAGTATTTTGGATTTTAGCTAGTCTGATAGCATTTTGAAAAATTACTTAACTAATCAATTATTTTTTTTTCTGAAGTATAGTTAGTATATAATATTATATTAATTATAGTACTTTCAGATGTATGATACAGCAATTCAACATTTTTATACCTTACAACGTGAAGAGAACCTAAACTTTTTGTTTTCTGGTGGTAAAAAGATTAAATCAGTGATTACATCACGACTATCTGGTAAACATGTTTTGTTAATCATTACTCATTCTTAAGCTGTTTTGAAAAGCTTATCTGTTTCTTTTGTTTCACATTGCCTTTTTTGGTCACTGTTATTCTCGTATTTTATTTCATAATTGGTAGTAAACCCAGGAATCAAGGATGGTGTGTGTGTATGTATGTACGTGTGTGAGTGTGTATGTAAGTATGCATACACAAGTCAGGTGAATAACAAGTGCTTTCTATGTTTTCTATAAGCAGTATCTCCATTCAGGTTTTCTTTGGTGGACATGTAGATCAATAAGCCTATTTCATTGTTTACTATGGTGGCCTATAACTTGTGAAAGAGAAACAAGATTGAACTTTTTCAGTATCATTTTAGAAAATGTTTGACAACTTAACCTATTTTTGCAATGTACTTCATGTCCATTCCCAGGCAGCAATTTCAGCTCAAGCCTTCATATCTCACTTGGTTTACTCCAATAATCTGCAGAGTGGTTTTCCTGCCTGCAAGCTCTCATTCATTCACTCTGGGAACAAAATGTTACACAGAACCTATTATGTGTCAACATTGTGCCTACTGGCAGGGATATACTGACCAATGAGCTATGGTCTCTGCCATCGCCATCTCCTAATATGTTATATTACAACATATTAGGAGATAAAATTAGTTAATGATGTGATCAGAACAAAATTTGGTAGGGTAAACAACAGAGATATCACACAAAACCATGAATGTCCTCAGGCAATTCGTTTTCAATGGGAGGCTGGTTACTATGCCAGTTATTTCAGCAAAAAGGGTAAGGACCTTAACCAAGTCACAGGCAAAGTCGTTAAGATGACCTTGAAGTTTAGGTTATTAAGGCACAGTGGAGATCATAACTGTTCAAACGCCTTCAGTGGATCTGCATTTACTATTAAACTAAAACCAAATGCCTTCACTTGGAAATTAAGGCCATTCATGTCTTGACATTGAGCTCCCTCTTCAAATTTTTCTTGTTTTATTCTTGCAAATAAATTGTATGTCCTAGTCAGATTCACAGGTCTCCATATCCTTCTCTGCTCATGCTACTCTGACCATAAATCTTCCTCCTGATCTCTACCTCTCAACAACCTTAGCTTTCCAGTTCAAACAACAGCACAGCCATGAAAATACTGAGATCTCTCTAAACGCATGCAATCTCTGTTTTCCTTAGTCCTTACAATGCCATATACTATTCTCTGTATTTTTTCAGAAGATGATTATTGGTACAATTTGAATGCTTGTTCTCTTTCTAGGTTATAGAAGTTTCTTGAGGGCTTTTCTCCACAAAGGATCTAGGACGGGGCTGTGGCTATAGCATAATCTTAATGATATTTGTTGAATCAGTGAAAGAACGATTCTCCTCTCTGAATGCCAGCTAGGTCTTGATATTTGCAGTTTGAGAAGGTATAATTCTTAAGGAAGTATAAATCTCACCGCCTTTCCAACAAAGGCCCAGATTTAACTGAGTAATAATATATATATATATATATATAATTTTTAAAAACCCTACACTCTCTGTTCTATAGAAGCAAGTTGCTGTTTAGAATATTGCTTGTTCTTCTGACAGGTTTTGAATCATTTAGTGTATACTATTCTATAAAATCTTACATCCTGACCTACAATCTGGCTACAGTGGTTTCCCCCTCTGGCTCTTTGGGTTTTATTCTGTGTCTAGAGATTCTTGGCGCTGTGAAGAGGCATGTTAGAAGTCTTCCTTGCAGCAGGGAGAGCAAAGAAGGCTCCATATCTGTGGCCCCTGAAGGAAGGAAGCAGCAAACACGTGGCAGAGTCACCACAAGGAAATGGCAAAAACAGGTCCACATACTTGCTTGATCACACTACCAAAAAACTGTTCCTTGTGGTCTATAAAAATCAAGCGGAGGTTGATATGTGAGTTCTTAACTGAATACTCTTTATGTGCCTAGCAAAGCTGTTAGCGCTGGCTGATGTGAAATCTGGCGTTTCCCCAGCTGCGTAGGGGTGATGGGTGGTGTTGAGCATTGTCCCTCAGTTCTTCTTCCCCTCTGACACAGCATAGAACTACAGGTTGGCAAGATTTAGAAGTAAGATTTACCGAAAGCACATTTAGAAGGAGACAGGCCATGCTAAGGAAAGGCTATAGCCCAGTGGAATTTGGGAGGTAAAGAGATCAGAAAGGAGCAAGTTTTCAGCAAGGAGAGCTGTAACCATGTAGAAGTGTGAAGGTCTGTTTATATTTGGGCCCGTAATGGGAGATCCTAGATGACTGTACGTGATTGACAGCTGCCTGCTATGTATCACTTTGCCTCCTGAGCATGTGCTTACCCAGAGTACTGTAATGACAGTATGATGAGCATTAGACTGTGGGCAGATTATGGTAGTACCCTCTGGCCAGGCATGTGTGACCAACTGGGCCCACTATGACTTGACTCTCTTTTCCTTTGTCTCTGGGGATGCAAGAGGGATTCTCTAACTACCAGGAGGGTGTTCTTTGAGCAGTCTCTAGGCTGGGCCCCTATTCTTTTGTTCTTCTGTCACTCACATCTGACTAGCTACCTAATAAAGTGCTAGGCACTTTTTCATGTATTATTATTTTGAAATACACAGGTTACCAAAGGAGATGGCTTGATGACGGTAGTTTTGGGGAGGGGTGGTTAATGTACGGCTGAGTACAGAGAAGGGGCCAATGCAGAGAAGCTATATTTGAGGTGGAAGGTACTGAGAGTCCTTAAAGTGGAAGAGAGAAGGAATAAAAGCAGTGGTATAGGAAGATGTCCATGGCAGCGCCTCCCCCAGTGCAGGGAACTGACATGAGACAGACCATAGCAAAGAGGGCCTGTGCTTGAGATGAACTCAGAAGGTCTCCTTGGATCCCAGCGCTGTGTTCTCTGGAGCATGGTATCACCTTGCTGTGTTTGGCTTTGTGCGCTCTGCCCTTGCAGTTTTGGAGGCCCACTCAGCTCTGAAAGTAGAGATGAAGGGGTCAGAAGCACAGATGTGGCAGGTGACCCATGGCAGGGAATGTGGTCAAAACAAAAGTTTCGGTACTCAAGGACTAGAACTTGGATAGGGTCTTTAAGATGCAAAAGAGAAAGGCGTCACACAAAGAATCAGAGGGCTATGTGACAAAGTCAAGGGTAAACGCTGAATCAGACCACTGTGATATCAGCAAAAACCAAGTGAGTTTTAAGAAAGAAAAGAGTATTCTTTGGTATTAAGGGCAGTAAAGCCCATTAAGAGTGTAAGAAGCCTGTACCACAATCTTGGTTAAAATGGATTATTCCCTCGCCTCTGCTCACCCTGTACAGCTACCAATTTTTGAGGATCGAATGCATAATAGGCACCATGACCTTCTTTATACATATTATCTATTTATGTCACTACAGCAGGTTCATGGAGTTGATAATCATCAATATCATTTATTTACTTACTGCAAATGAGTAAACTAAATTCAGAAAGGTTAAATGACCTGTCCAGTTTATACAGGCATTAGAGCTGGGATTAAAACCTGAGTCTGTTTGTTTACAGTTTGAACTTTTAGAATCAGTATTATTTTACAGCACTTGCATTTTGGTATGTGTGTCTCCCTCACTCCTCAAAAAGTGAAGTCCTTTTTTCTTTTGCTTCTTTAATCCTTGCTACTTTAAGCACATAGTAGGAGTACAATGCAGATTAACTGAAAGAGTAAGAGAAGTGGAATGAAAAGAAAAGGCGATTGGAATAGATGATAGAGAAGTAATTGCTACCTCATGAAATTGGACTGCAAAGGAGTTACCTCTGACCTAAACTGGATTTACTATTCTTTCTCCCAAGTGGTCTGTAGGAATCTTCACATTCCCATTTTTATTTATCTGACCAATCTAATAATTATGGTGTGGTTACCCCATGACCACAAGTGGTAAGTGTAACGTTTTGAATCTAGAGTAATTTTCGATTCATTGGCCCTTTCCATTTCTTGAATATGCTATATATCTTAAAATGTTTTCTAAATACTTTGTGGGCTGATCTTGGTAAAAGGATTAACTCAAGGAGTGTTGAGTTGAGTAGTAGAAGTGTTTTTCACACTCTGAATATAATATTTGATTTGCCTTTTCCAATCATCGGAAAAAAGAGATTACCTATAAAGATAAATTGAATAGAGAAAGACTGTAGATCCTCAGAATAGAGAAAGACTGTAGATCCTATATATATAATCTGCAAAAGGTCTGAATAGTCAACAACAGGTATGGATATTTCTGGGCAAATTAAACAGTTAGCTTTTCCCCCAATTAAGTGAAGATTTGTGAATATTTAAAATCAGAGTGGTGAATGCCCTTTTTATTAAAAGGCATGTGTACAATAGAAGTTTGCATTTGCATGAACCACAGGGATCACTGGATTTACAGCACCTTTCACAGATGAGGCAATTAAGATTAGATAACTGACCTTAAAATCACAAAGCTAAGAAGGTGGAGTTCATCTAGACTGTTGTCCTAGCCTGTTCTATGGTTACCATAGCAAACTGCCACCTGACAAACTCTTTAGTTTCTCCTCTCATCAACCCTGAAACAAAATAGTGAACTTTTCAAATGTTTCTAATTGTGGGTTATAAAATTTATTTTGAGATATTAATTCCAGTGTCCACTTTGAGGCATATATAATAGAATAACTGAAAGGATAAAGGACATGGTTTTAGAGCTAGGTTGATTCACTGATGCAATAAATGTTTGCTGAACTCCTGCTATGTTCCAGGCACTGTGTTAGATGTGTTAGACCCAAGAAACTCAAAGATGAGTAAGACATAGGCCCTAAATCCCACAATGTCAAGGATAGTGAAATTGTTATACCACTAAGAAGCTTAACCTTGAGTTAGTTACCTAATCCAGTAGTCCCCAACCTTTGTGGCACCAGGGACCAGTGTTCCTATGAAAAAAGTCTGATAATTTGAGGCAGAGCTAAGGTGGTGATGCCAGCTCTGGGGAGCAGATGCTAATACAGTCGAAGCTTCATTTGCTCACCTCCTACTGTGCAGCTCAATTTCTAATAGGCCATGGATGGGTACTGGTCCATGGCCCAGGGGTTGGGGACCCCTGACCTAACCTCTTAAAGTCTCAATTTTCTCATTTATACAATGGAGTAATAAAATATCACAGAGTTATTGTATAAAATATACACAAAAGTCCTAGTACACAGGAGCTCAGTAAATGGTAACTACTGATAGCAGCTTCATTTTACAAGCAAGGACAGTGTGGTCCAGAAAAGCCAAGCAATCTACTAAAAGAACACCCAGTTGCTGGGCATTGGTTTCATCCACATCCTGACTTATAGATTGCTGGGACTCTCTGAGCATGCTCCAGGATGTACCCCTCACTTAAATTTTGTTGATTAACATCTTGTGCAATAGCTGCTTTCTATAGTATTTCTTACACTACGATCTCTTGGAATGTGGAAGCAAATCACCAAATACAAAAGATCATTTGGCAGATGTTAAGGAAGAAAAAGACTGATATTCTAAAATTGAATCCACCTTTCACAATGAAAGGAACTTCAGAGGCCATTTAATGCCTCCTCTCCATTTGGTCATTCAAATAAAGTCTTCATATTGGCTCCCTAAGAAGGTATCAGATGGTTAATTTTAAAGGATGTTTATTAAGTATCAGATACTCATCACAGCTAAGCACACTCACAGTTACAGAGCTTTACAGAGCTGTGTAAAAGTAAAGGAAGGTGAGGAGGTAACTGGTGCCTCTTTAGTAACATCCAAATACTTTCAGAAAGATTTAAATTTAAGAGCAAATGAAATTTTAATAAGTACTCATATTTCCTGTTATTCTATACCAAAATTAATTTTACAAAATATAATCTTTCAGGACTGAGTCTTGGTGCACTCACTCTGGACCAAGGCAGAGAATAGTTATCCTCAGCATCACAGCTTTACTTTCCTTCTCTGTGTCCTCATCAGCCATCTTCTCTCCAGGGTTTCTCCTGCCTCAGAATCACTAGAGAGCTTTTTATAATTGTAAATTCCTATGGCTCATCCAGACCAATTGAATCTGAACTTCTGAGGATTGTGTGGGGTGGGTTTGAAAGAATCCACAATTTAACAAGCATTCCAAGTGACTTTTCTCCATGACAAAGTTTGAACACAACTGCAGGTCTATTTATTGTCTCACTCTGGTCCTTGGTTTAAATCACTGGTTCTCAAACCTGGTTACATGTAAGAACTATCTGGGAAGCTCTGAAAAAAGAAAAAGAAAAAAAAAAAAAAGCACTGATGCCAGAGCCCAACTCCCCAATGACCCTGAAATAATTGATCTAGGATGGAGTCCAGGCATCAGTATTTTCATCAAATGATTTTCATTTGAAGCTAGAGCTGAAAACCGTGGCAATCCTTCTTGGATACTCCACCTGATGCTTGCATGTATCCCTCCAGCTCTCCCTGCATTCTGCTCCCTTTCTAGCACTTTCCAGTTTGCTGCTTCCTTTAGCTGCCTTACACCTCCCTAATTCCTGACAGATGGGATCCACAGACCTTTTAGCACATGAAAAAGGATACTGTAAAGCACAAAAAAGCAGGAAGTCAGTCAGTATTTAATGTATGTACTGCTTGCTTATAACATCCAGGAAGGTTGTGTTCTAGTCACTGTCTTATAATTCAAATGATACCCTTTGCACGTGGCTCTGTGATTCTGATTATAAAGGTGACACCTTAAAGATAAAATGACAGAAAAGGAGGAATCCATTTTATTGCTGTTGATGTTTCCATTTACTATTATGACGTAAGGAAGGGGCCTGGAACACATATTACTGGACCATATCTTATATGTTCTGTAACATTAGGAAATTCAGTTTGAAGACCAGAGTGATCCATTTCCTTCATTCCATGACATGTGGAGATTTATTTCCTCTTTTGTATTTTAGAGATCATTGTTTCATTCATTGTATTCATTTAATAAATATTTATTGGGCATTACTGTAATGAGAACCTATAACCACAACGAGAATAAATGATCTAGTTCAACAGTATGGATGACTCTTACTAACATAATGTTGAACAAAATAATCCCGACACAAAAACAAGTGTACTGTATGTTTATGTAAAGTAAAATCAAAAATAAAATTAATCTATGCTGTTCTAAACCAGGATTGTAATTAGCCGGGGGGATGTATTGCCTGGAAGGAGCACAAGCTTGGTATAAGTAATGCTCTATTTCTTAATCTAGGTGCTGGATGGAATGTTTTATTTGTGAAAAATTATTGAGCTTTTTACCTGTGATTTGGACATGCTTTATAACTATCTCATATTGCAATTAAAGTTTAAAAACTATATAAAGAAAAATTTTCATGGACACTGCAAAACACTAGGGATTTAGTAGTGAATAAGTCAGACATGTACTCTGCCCTCATAGAACATGCAGTCAAGAGGGAATACAGGCAACTTAAAGCAAAGGCAGCATTACAAAGTTTCCAGGAGAAAATGGCACCTAAGAGATTTGAGTATGAATAGGAGTTGGCTAGTACAGGGGGCTGAGGAAAGGGAGAGTGTTCATGGCAGCAGGAACAGCATGCGCATGGCTCGGGAAAATGAAAAAGCATGTTGGGATGGAAGAACTGAAGTCGTTTTTCACGACTGAAATATGTGAGTAAAGGGGCAAATGATGAAAGATGAGACTGGACAGATAAGCAAAGTCCCAATAAAAAAGACATTTATAAGCCATTTCAGAAGTTGGACAATATATTATACTGAGGTCATTGAAAAACAATTGAAGGGGACATGGCAGTGTACAATCCTGACATGGTTTTAGAAAAATTACTGTCACTGCAGGGAAAGGAATAGATCGAAGTGAGCAAGTTCACAGGCTAGGATGCTTGCAATCCAGGCAAGATATAATGGAGGCCTAGTTATGATGGTGTAGTTGGGTGGGGGAAGTGTTGAGAGGCATTCAGCAGGTAGACTCTCTAAGATTTGGAGCTAGATTGCAAGTGAGGGAGGAGGAGGAGTCAAGGGTGAGCAGCTAGACAGATAATGCATGCCACCAGGAAGAGGATGGGTACAGTTCTGGGCAGAGAGAATGAGTCTATCCTAACTCTAGCTGAGAAGTCTCTTACAAAGGTGTGTCTCTTGCCTGGCCTACAATCCTCCCTAAGAGCAAGAGCTATTTCAAAATAACCTCATTAATGATGAAATGAGAAGAAGCTATTAGATCTATTCATTAGGCAACTTGAGGCAAGTCTCCTAACCACTAGGTTTCTCAGATTCTTTCCCTGTAAAATGATGACAATTAACAAGCCTCACCTACCCAGAGGGAAGTAGAGATAATAAAATAGAATCCTAATTGTAATCATGCAAGGAGTTATTATTCTTGTTACTATTTCATCATTTTAAGTCTTGGAGACCATTTCCCAGCAATTTCTTTTACAAGTGGTATTAGATGATATAAAATGTCTATGTTCTCTCTTACATCAGATTCATATTAAAGGCATATCTGTGGAAAAAGGACTGGAATCAGAGCCACCTATATTTTTATCTTAAAGATGGGATCTTTCTGTTCCTATCTTTGCCATTTTGGCATTCTGGTTCCTCCTGCGCTCCTGACAAGTTACTCCTTAAGTTTATGCTCCTTTTGGATCTGCTCTCAGCATGTTTTGGTTATACAACTGGCACCACAACTCCAACCCACAGCTTGCATATGCAGCCTGCAACTTCCTAGATCGAAAGACCAAGTGATTGCCCCCAGACTCTCTCTCTCTCCCACTCACTAATAAATCATAAATGTCACTTTATGATTACTCCAAAATTTTATTAGTTGTACATCTAATAAGGCAAATAAAATTTTTCTTTTGTTATGTATGTTTTAAAATTGTTCAAGAATGAAGTTCAGATTTATGTCTAATCATGTTTTAGTCACAATTTAAACTATAAATCACACAGCTAGAGATTACCTGTATGGCTGTCTAAAGTTTCTAAGTTATGTTGAGTATATGACATTTTTAGGAGGAGAATCCAACTAAACTACATACCCTCCTTAGATTCTGAAGTAATTTTGTAATTATTCTATATCACTATAGAAATTAATTATTTTTAACATTAGGAAAAATATGAATAACTATTTAATAGAAATATTAGTCACCAGAATCAATTCACATAGCTTTGTTCGAGATACAATAAAGAACTTGGTAGCTATTGAATAGATAGCATTACATAGTGTTAGAAAAGAGTCAATCTGACTGCAGAATTTATTACATATTTACTTTACTTTCAGTATCTCTGTATAGCCATGAAACTTCCTAAGTACTGAATTTGTGCTATGTTCTTTAAGTCCACAATTTCAGATATATTTTAGGCCATTTTCTTTCTCACATCTATCCTCTGATGCACTAATTTGTTCCTTACCTTTGCCCAGGCTGTTCTTTAATTTAGACACTAAGATTTTTATTATACTGATTATATTTTTAGTATTTGTTCAGTTGCTTTTGAAATCTGATTGTCTTTGCTTTATAATTTATGTAATTTCCTTTAATATTTAAAACAATTTTAGTTTGCTTTTTAGGTATAATTTTTGAGCTGTGAATTATGCTGCTTGTTGTACTAGCAGAGTCTCTGCTGTGATGGGTTGCTCCCTTCCATTTGTACTTTTTCACTGCGACCTCCTCATCCATGCAGATTCTCCCACATGCCCTGGCTGATGGACTCAACATTCGAGGGAACCCAGTTTCCCCAAGACAGACTCTCTCTACTTTCTCCCATACCTTTCTATTTGTATCTTCCTATTTTTATACCAGCCTTCATCTCTACTTTGGGAGTAACTGGATGCCACTGATTTCTGAACCACTGTACTATGGAACTATACTCTGTGGTTTCCACTTCATCCATATTCCTGTTGTAGATAAGAGTCACGTCTGAAATCTTCGAGTGACAATGTTTTAAAACACAATTATAAAGAGCATTAATATGACCATTGTATGATTGATTGCTTTACTGTTCACACATTAATTAAGCATACATGTGCTGATCACATACTATGGGCCCCCTTGTGGTCACTGGAAACACAAAACTGAGCAAGGCACATCTAGTTGAAGGGATTGACAAGTAAACAATTGTTATATGATATGATAAACACTATTATGGAATTATGACAAAGCATTCTGAGAGAACAGGGGATAATTATAGCAGCAGTTTATGGATACTTACTATGTGCCAGGTACTGTGTTAAAGATTTAATTTTAGTAATAACCCTGAGAGGCAGCTGACAGTGATAGATACATATTAATATTCTCATTTTACAAATGAAAAAACAGAGCTCATCTTGTGGACAGGAGTTATAGCCCCAGTAAGAGGCATTACTCTTTTTTTTTTCCTCTTAACCCTAAAACATCCCTATAAAGAGAAACTGGGGGGACTTCACAGAGGAGATGGCAACAGAAGTGTGTCTAGCATGAGAGACATGAGCCACTCAGTGATGTTCCTGGAAGGGAGAAGAAGTCATAAAAGAATGTGGAGGATCTAGAAATGGGAAATAGGTTGCTGCAATGGTGACATAGTAAATGTGTAGGCGGGCAGGTAAGGGGTGGAAGACGAGTCTGGAAAGGTAGGATGGGGACCAGATATTGACGACCTCACAGCTACTACTGTCTCAGGTATGGGCTAGCTGAGACTGAAGAGAAGTTAAGGGCTGGGCGATGGGATGAGGTTAGGGGTAAAGTATCCTACTGATGTATATATAAACAAGGAAAATATAAAGTTAGGATTTTGGTATCATATATGAATTCTTCGCTCCTGTTTGCCTCATATATCTAAGAATCATAGAGCTACCATCAAATAAGCAGGCTGCGCCCACTATCCTGATACAGTGTTTACCCTGCAAACACTTATTGCCTCACTGCACTGTCCTTCCCTCACTGCAGAGCATCTGTTTCATTTACTCAGGGACTCCACCTCAAGAGTTTCAACCAGCAACTTTTAAAAAATGATTTCCATTGTTGAAGTTTATAAGGAAGAACTCCCTACACATTACCACGACTACCAAACTGTGTTCTGGAGGGGATATGCACTATTTAATGACTAAAATACAACAATAATATTTTGTGATAATATTTACAGTAGTGCCGATGATCTATAGTGCTTTACCCTTTGGTGTATACTGTATGTTTGGTTCTCACACAGGTAGAATAGCTTCTTATAATGCACATTGCTCAGGTAATGCGCTGCATTTTAGGGATTTTTCTATGCAGTAGTGACTGTTTTTCCAATTTGTATGACAAATAATGTTTATGAGGCATTTTTTTCTGTTTACAAGGAGATTCCTCTGCTTTAATAGTGTATATTTTAGAGAAAGTGAAGATATAAAGAGTTGTTACTTATTATGGCCCTTTATTGATACAGATACTTCCTCTCAGGTGCATGTGCACAGTGACTAAACATAGGCTATCCGAGCACATTATTTCATTTGAAATCCCAATTAAAGTATCTTGTAACTATTACAGATTTAGTTGAACCTGTGTTCTTAGATTGTGCTCACTGTCAGCTGTTCTTTTTATTTCAGTGTTGGATAATCACTAAATTCTTGTATTTATTTCCATTTTGCCAATTAACTTAAGTTGTTAGTGCAAATTTATATGTCCTGGTTCTTCTAAGTCCTTGCCAATTACTTTGGAACATTGAACACTTAACTGTGCTTGCTCTCGGGTACTAGCAATGAAACAGTAATTAACTGAGTTACTTGCCTCTTTTCTTTAAAAGCTGGAGAATAGGATTATACTCTGATAAACGGGCTTAAAGCAACGTGATAGTAACTCTTTTGATAGCAAGTTTTTAATCATAGTTTACATGTAATTTTTTACATTAGTTAAACACTACAGAAATGAAAACAAACCAAATTATGGTTTGTCAGATATAATAAAGTGCTAACAGATCAAATCTGGCTTGGCTCAGCAATGCTCTACAATTTACATGACATTTTAAATGAATCATAAAATGTTAATCAAGCAGAAATCTTGACCAGAAATTCAAGTAATCTGATTCAGTTCTGCTATAGATATAAAGCAAATGCAATTTTCTTTTCTAATTACATTTTTATCTTTTAAAATTCCATTTATATTTATCAATGAACAGACTTAGAAATAATTTTTAAAATACTTTAAAAATTAATGTTTCACTGCCTTCAACATTTTGGTTACTTTCCTATGGATAAAAGTGAAATGAAGTTAAATTATTCTAAACACTGTCTCAACAGTTAAATTTCAGACACACTTAGGGACAATCAATAGGTTTTCAACATTTGGTGAGTCTCTACTAATGTATCTAGATAAGGATGCTAAGGAACTGAAAAGACACTACAGAATGTATGTATATATACATGCTATATACATATAGTGTATATATGCATATATTGTATGTATAGGTATATATCATGTATGTGTAATAGGTTTGTGTGTGTATATGTGTGTATGTATGTGTATATATACTTTCCAACCCCTTACGATTTTAAAGCATACTTATTATGGATCTAGCACCTTGAAATATAAAGTGCTTTAAAACCCAGAGATGATGTGAGAGGACTTTTTGTGTAGTGTGACCTTCAGATACTTGGTTTGTGGCAAAGCCTGAGATGGAGTTGAAAAGTCCTGAAGGTGACGCAGAGGCAGAGATCCTCTAGCTATTCAGAGGTGTAGCGTATTCTGGTGGGAGCAGCGACTGCTTGTTCTTTCACTTCTTAAAAGTCTTCAAATCAGTTTACCAGAAGATCATTTTTTCATGTCAATACCTCGTCAATTTTATTATGTAAATTAAAAACACTGATAGGGACATCTAATTTATAACAAAGGATACATGAACATACAATGGAGGAAAAAAACTCTCTTCAGTAAATGATGTTGGGAAATCTAGACGGCCAGTTTGAAAGAACTAGATCACTATCTTACACCATATGTAAGAATTAACTCAATGATGAAAGACCTTACGGTAAGAGCTGAGACCATAAAAATACACAGAAGAAAATATAGGTGATAAGCTCCTTGACACCTTAGTGATATTTTGAGGAATCAACTACAGTGACAAGTAAAACAAAAGCAAAATAAACAGCTGGGACTACACTAAACAAAAAATTTCTGCACAGCAAAGAAAACTATCGACAAAATGAAAAGGCAACCTAGCAGTGGGAAAAAAATATTTACAAATCATACATCTGAAAAGAAGTTAATATCCGAAATATATAAAGAACTAGTACATCTCAATAACAATGAAACCTGATTAAAAATGGCCAGAGGATCTGAAAAACATTTTTCCAAAGAAGATACACAGATGACCCACAACATATGAAAAGACATCACTAATTATTAGGAAATGCAAGTCCAAACCATGAGATATCACCTCATACTTGTTATAATGGCTACCATAAAAAAGACAAGAAAAAACAAGAGTTAGAGAGGATGCAGAAAAAAGAGAACCCTTGCACACTGCCGGTGGGAATGCAAATTAGTACAGCCACTATGGAAAACAGCATGGAGATTCCTCAAAAATTTAAGAATAAAATTACCATATGAATAAGCAGTCCTCTCTGAGTATTTATCCAAAGAATATGAGAACACTAATTCAAAAAATATATAAACCTATGTTTACTGCAGCATTATTTAAAATAGCCAAGAAATACAATCTAACTGTTCCTCATCAGATGAATGAATAAAAAAGACATGGCACATACATACAATGGAATACTACTTAGCCAAAAAAAGGTGAAATCCTGCCATTTGGACAAGATGGATGGACCCTGAGGGCATTATGCTAAGTAAAATAAGTAAGATGGAAAAAGACAAAGACCATTTCATTTGTTTCATATGTAGAATATAAAAACAAAAGAAACACAAACAAATAAACAAACAAAGATAGAGGCACTCAACAGATTTGTGGTTACCAGAGAGAAAGGTGGGTAGAAGGAGGGCAAAAATGGGTAAAGCAGTCAACTGTATGGTGACAAAAAGAAACTAGACTTTTGGTAGTGAGCATGATGTAGTACATGCAGATGTTGATTTACAATGTTTCACACTTGAAACTTATATAATGTTATAAACCAATGTTATCTCAACTTTTAAAAAAACACTGAGTTTTAAAAATATAGCTGTTTTTTCTTGATATTATCTGGATTTCATAAAATCGGAGATTCTTATAAGGTGTTTTAATCAACAACTTTGTCCTCCTAAGTTCAAAGATATTAGTTCTGTGTTAGTGGTAATGTCCGCAGCTGGTCTTCCTTAGCTATAGCGTTCTTTCTTTCAAAATCTGGGTCTCTGGGCAATGGAAATTTACACAACCAGAGAAGAAAAAGTAGCTTGTGTCAGATTTCCCTATCCTCAAGGAAGTTATTTTCTTTTCTTTCTGAAACCTCAGCATGTGGTTTATAATTTACTTCTTTCTCCTTCAGGATTCAAGTGTCTGTTTCTTATGAAGCTTATAACATTTCTGAAAGTAAAACCGGGTACAACTATACTTATATGGAAAAGCTAAGACTAGACAAAAAGATTTTAACTTCATTTATATTAAAACCTAAGATATTTATAGATGCTGTTCAACAGAAAATTAATGGTTCATTAGGACATTTGTATCTTTGTTTTTCTTTAGAGGTTTCCAATTCCCCCTCAACCTCTAAATGAGTACGAGAAAAATCACTCCCCTGCTCCATCTTAATATAATGCAGAATGAACTGTCTCATTAGAAGCTCATTTCTAATAGATATCTCAATCTTGGCATATCCAAAACTGAACTAATTTCTAAACCCCAGCCCACATGCCATGGCCCTCCCCTCTTACAACTTGCTCTTCCCTCCACCTCTGTCATATCATTTGATGGCAACACTTATCCTTCCAGTTCCTTAGTACAAAACCCTTGTGCAATCCCCTCCCCACTTCACATCACCTTATTCTTGTCTACCCTGTTCCTCTAACCCTGCTCCAATTTTTTTCTTTCCCACAGCTCTTGTCATCTTCTAATACACTATATACTTTACTCATTTATAATGGGTATCATCTATTTTCTGTCTCTTCACATGTAAGATTCTCACATGTAAGATTTAGAATAAGGACCTAAAATAGTGCCTCCATAGAGAATACTGAAGAAATATTTGTGAATAAATGATGAAAAAAACTATAAACAAATTTCATAAGAGATTCTTGAGTTAGCTATTTTTATTGCCTAGAAGTAGCTAAATGTACTCAATATCAAGGAATCTCTTGCTGTCACATTTAGAATAGTCCCAGAATTGCTATGATTTGGCTTTCAAAGTAAGAGTGAGCTGGGTTAAGCTGGTTTCTAGAGATACCCTGCAAGTGAAATTAATCATAAGGACCAGAAGAATGCTCTCTAATCTTACTGATGTATAATCTCTGATAAATCTTTTATATGTAACATTTTGAAAACTAATGGGTATAGGAAATGGCATTCTCTATGGTTTTGAGAAAAATTCAATTTATAATTTGCTGTTGTTCTTGTAATTCAGCAAGATCACTAAATTCAAAGAGCCTAGCTTCAATCCTGACAATGCTCTCAGCAAATCTGGATGGCTAAATTATTTCTTATTAAATTTACTAAAGCTAGCTATAGAAGCCAGGATTAGATAGTTAGTACTTATTCTGCCTCCAAGCAAGAAAATAAATTTGCTCTCTCTCAAAAATTTCTTAGAATGTGGGGGAAAAGTAATAATAAAAAAGAACTGATAAGATATTTCATTTTCTTTTAAGATAATTATGGCAAAATGCTGTTGTTTATAAGATAAATTGCATAGATTATTTGTGAGATATAAATTTTAATTTTTATAAAGTGGTACTATTTTATTTTTTCCAGAAGGACCGGTTTTTACTTAATGTGTTTAATTACAATATCTGAATCTCAGATACAGAGTTTGAGTAATACCAGTTAATTTATTTGTGCTTTACTTTATAGGACCAGGATTTCAACTTATATAATGCTTCATATTAACATAACAGAAATGGTTAGGGTTTCAGAAACAAAGGGACATGGGTTAAATAATTTAGCAACTTACAATCTATAGTTCCTTAATCTGATTCAACCCATCTGGAAATTTATACAACTTCAGAATTGGAAGAAATTTGGAGATCACCAAAAAAAAAAAAAAAGTCATTTTATATTTGATAGAACTTTGACTAAGATACATTAAATGATTGGCCCAAAGGTTCTCTATCACACTGCTAGTTAATGGCAGAGCCAGCACTAGAATCCAGAAGCGATGGCTGCTGGGGCAGAACTAACTTTTCCCTAACATAATATATAGTTAGCCTTGCATATTTCTGTCTTTCTTAATTCCAGTTTAGTTTTATTATTACTATTATTGGAATATAAATTCTGTTGTGCTTAAGACCAATGGTAACCAAGAAGCCAGGCTGGTGTGGAATGAAAGTAATTCCGCCCTGGGGCATTCACTTGCACTTGTGGCAAACAAATAATAACCTTATATTTGTAATATATGTTTTTTTTGCATCTTCCAAATTTTTTATTATGAACATATGCTATTTTACAATAAAAATTTAATTTTAGAAAAGATTATTAAAATAAAAAAATCATCAAACTTATGATAAAATACATATAATAAAATATAGACTAAAGTAGATTCTATATATTTTTTTGTCTTTAAAGAATAAATTCTATCATGTTTAGAATGTCATCTGCTACTTTTGATGTTTAGAAAAAAACATACTAAATTAAGCTTGGTGAATATTTGTCCCTCCTTTTTCTGGTTCCTTTTGTAAAATAGTTCTTTTCTAAATATATCTGCTTTCTCTTCATATATTCAAAACCAACCCTTTCAAGAATTAGATATATGTAACAGTTTGTTTCCTATTTGCGGGATTTTTTTTTTTTTCTGGTTAAATTTTTCTTTTCATCTATGGTAGTTACATCTGACTTAGGCTCCATCTTGACAGTGACTGCACAATCAAAGGACAGTAGAGATTTAAAGTATATTTAGGTGCTTTTTTTTTTTTTTTTTCATCTTTCCAGAACCTGAATTTTGAGCTAAATTGGCTGGCTACCTTGGAATCTGACCTTCTACTTTAACTTGACAAAAGAGAGCATTCTTATTGTAGAAAAATAATTCCTACTAGGAAGCAATTTGAATCTAAGAATGATCATGTTTCAAACATTTTTAACATAAGCATTTAGCATTGCTGACCAATTTGGAAAAACACGGAAGAAAAAACAGAAGTTTGTGAATTATTATGGGGAATAGAGTCTTCAGAATGGTTGGAGGAAAGAAAAAAAAGACCAAAAGAGAAAGGAAATCACGTTCTGGAGAAGACAGAATATGGGATATATCCTGGAGGCACACAGGAAGACAAAAAATGCACTGAGCTTCTAAAGTATCCTGCTCCCTCTGGAAAGGAGTGTGATTTGGGGTGAAATAGCCTTGGATGGAAAACAGATGAAATTAAATCCCATCAACCCAGGAGCACTTGGCTGACAAGTGTGCAGCAATGGAGAGGAGAGATGGCAGTTTATCTGGAATCAAATTGAACTTGGTTCCAGAACTTGGTGGATGCTAACTACAAGAACATTGCTTAAAAAGAACATCTAGCACCCAGAATTTGTCTTGAGGAAGAGGCAAGACATGACAGGAAGTATAAGGAAACATGGGAATCTGTTCAGCCTGAACAGAGGAGCATACATGCCTATAATCTCACAGGTCAGCCCCAGGAGGAGCACCACCCCAGAGGTTGTGGGTTTTGTCTGTTAGGTTGTTCTGGACTTTTCCTGTCTACCTAGTTAGTATTAAATATATTCATTATGGCACACTACTTATTAATACCCTGCCAGCCCTTCCTTTTCTGGTCCTCTTTCCCTCACTAGATTTTGCTGATTTTTGAGAGAGGGACTGTGCACGGTGCATTGTGCCACACCCTAACTGTCTCCCTTACAGTTGTAGCCCCACCACAGCATTCCGAAATTCCCTACCCAGCCCATTTTTATCCCCCTGGATCTATCATGATCTAATATTCTATATAATTTACCTATGTGTTATGTTTATAGGTGTCTTGGTCAGTGACATTTTATCTTATGGTTTTGTCACTCTCCTTCCCTTGGAAGTAATGCTGCACAGCCAGATATTTAAACCTGCATAGGCTGTCTTACTTTCCTATGATCTAGGAACAAGTACACTAGGCATTGGTCTGAGAGAGAGAAAGAATATAAATTAAGATAAGGCTGATCTGGGACAGGGAAAGACTAAAGCACAATTTAAAGGGTTTTTGGCTCTGGTCTATTCTAATTGAAGGAGGCCCAGAATTTCCCTCAGTGTCTTGAGCTGACAGTTAGGAGACCTTGGTTCTAGTGCTATTGTCATTGATTTACTATGTGATACTGAACAGATCACTGTCTTAGGTTCATTGTCTCTAACATGGGGATAACACTAATATGCTTTTCCTGTTTCACAGTTTTTCAATATAACCCTATATAAGACGCATTAAAATAGTTTTAAAAATTTAAGGTGCTTTACATTTTTAAACATATTATTATTGAAGTTTTTATTTAAAAAAATATTTCCCTAAGATATTATATTTCTTTGTGCAGAATAAGATTTTAAGGCATAATATATCATTTCTCTAGGTGATATTCTGCTTAATATCCATATGAAATATTTCTTGGTTTAGGGTATCAATCATTTTTGTAAATTTTTTAAAAAATCTTCTTTATTCAGATATAAACATAAGTTACTTCATTGGCAATCAGAAAATAAAGTTTGGCTATTTGTGGTCACTGCTTTTCACTGAGAAAATGCTGTATTCAAAGTGAGGAGCTGAGCAGAGGTTATATGGACGGCCTGTGGGGAAGGTTCAGGCAGACAGAGCACTGATGAGGAATGAGTTTGTCAGGAACTAGCCCATCAGGTGCATGGGCCATAAAATGAGGCCAGGAGGGACACAGTGTTCCTGATGCCAGTAGTAAATCCGTTTCAAATAAATGAACTGTTTGCTTAAACTTTCCTATGTTCTATCAGACCTTTGGCACTGCAAACCAATTCAATATAAGAAATTAGCTCACCCAGAGGCTGCAGGGCAGAATGAATCAAAGTACAGATTGTTGCATCAAAATTGTGTTTAGTAAGACAAAGCTCTCATGAAGTATGTGGTATATTGCTTTTCAGAACTTTTCAATTTGAACATAATTGCCCCTTCTGATGTTACTGCCCTTTTAACATAACATTTGAATGAAAGTATTTACCTGATGAAATACATACATATAAATATTCAACTCTCTGACAAGCCTATGCTCTTTTAATTTCAATTTTTTTAAATTAAAGTTATACAAAGAATTATTTAGCATTCGAAGGAAGCATTCATTGTACTATTTCTCATGGATATTTTGCATTTTATTTTTATGTGGACTCTTTTCTACTTAGACCCTTTTCTCCAATGAAGAATGTTTTAAATGAAGCTGTCTGATAGAGAAAGACATGGTTGCTAGGGAGCCAGTGTCAGGATAGCTGATGTTACTAGGAAGGATACAGAGGTGAGTCCCTGATTATAGAAGAGAACCATTTTTCATTCTCCTTGAAAGTGAATCTTTTTTATATACAGATGACAAGTTCACTAACTTATTAGGAATAAGACTTCAGAAAGAATATGAAATCTTAATATGTTTTCTCAGAGTGATATAAATCTAAAATATTTCTTCAGGATGAATGAATGGGGTTTACACCCACCTATACCTTAATCTATGGTGAAAATACTTTTGGAAAATCTCGCATGGTGCAAATCTTTTGGTTTCTAAAACTAAGTAGGCTCTCTAAGGCCTTGGTTTCATCAACTCTGTGGGATGACAAAACTTTAATATTTCTTCCATCTTTACATTTGGTTAAGTAAAAGTCAACAAACATTTATTGAGATCTACTACGTGCTGGGCGTTTTCCTAGGGAGTTGTCATAGACTGTCTCATTCAATTGTATAATCCTGATGTAAGGTATTATCATTTCAATAAATAAACACCAGGAGACATTCTAGTCAGTGGAGAAGGTAGGATATGAATTCTGTTCATTGCCACTAAGTTCTTTCTGTTAAAACATCTCTAGCTAATGAAGACTAGAATACATACATAAATACATGGAGGATTTCATATAAACTATACAACCACTACTTTTTCTGTTAGCTTTATGAATACTTTTGAAAAATCTATAAATGATAAAGTTTAATGAAACGTCTTTAGAGATTGTTTTGGCTTTTGAAAACAGAATGTATTGACCATTGCTTAGTTTTACCATTAGATAGTTTAATTGGCACCTTATTGTTTGGGCTTCCTGTAGGTTGTTAATGCCCACACACTTTAACTCAAGAAAAACTGAGTAGATACATTGTCTATAATATTATGCTAGGATGGGTAAGACTGTCATTGTGAAGCTTTCTATATAATGCAGTGAGAATATTACCAGATTGTAAAAGAAAAGCATTTTAAGTAGAAATCTTAAGTGAACCTTCAATATTTGATAAGGCAAACAGTCAAGCTATCAACAATACGTTGCTCTTCAACTTTAGATACCTCTAATCTCCAGTATCCTAAAACTCTTTAGTGGAATGACGAGGCCAAAGCCAAAGAGCATCTGCAATTTATTCTGAGATTATGGAGTTTTCAGTGTCACTAGTATCCACTTATTTAATCTTTACATGGACATATGGAATTGACCGATACCCTTTAAGAAAAGGTTGTGAATGTTTGTGTTCACATGTGAAAAAGGTATGAGCCAAGCTAAGAATGGATTGGCGCCCTCTTCACCTGAAAGGTTGATTTTTGTAGCTCAGAATATCTTTTAGAAAGCAAATGTGGATTTGGGGGGAAAAAAGAAGAAGAAGAAGAAATCTTCTTGGAGAGCAAGCTGTATGTCCCAAGTGAGATTTGTTGAGGCAACTATTGTGACTGAAAAATTTTCTGATCACCACTAGGAACTTCTAGCTTGGTCAGTAGAGATATAAAAGTTATTTAATGCTTCTAAATACAGATTTATTGTCCATGGGAATTAGGATTGAGAATCTTTTTCATGTAGTGCTTTTTCCTATGCTATACTATTTTTTTAAGAAGTTAAATAAGAAAGGTCTCTTCTTCTGAAATGGCTGCTTGTTGATAACTATTAGTGGCAGGATATTTGATTAGGTGCACTATTGTTAAGTATAGCAAATGTCACCTTATTTTAACAGAGGTTGCTTAGAAACATAGTGTTTTGGGATACTACCTTAATGGTTATCTGTGAATTTAACACTGCCAATCTCTTATCTCACAGAGGGCGTGGGGAAACCTTTAAATGGCTCCAGTTTTAGAGACTGAGACACTGTGCATTAGACATCAGCCTCTGCAGCAGATCGGGGCCTTGAACACAGACCAAGATAAGGGATTTATATGAAAGACAAGACTCCTTTCTCAAACCACTGGCGCTCATAAAACATGACAACCAGGTAGAGCTATAGTAGTTTTAAACATAGGAAGAGAGGGAAGGTATTCTCCCACATGCTTTGTAATTTTACCTATAAGCCAAGTTTGCAGGAAAAGCTTTATAAACAGTTGTAGTAAGATGCCTCATCTATGCAGATTGTTGAGGGAAATAGCAAGATTTAAAAAAAATAAACCTATAAGACTGCATTGTTCATAAACGAGCCAGTTTGTTTTGAAGGATTGATCCAGTGACTCAAAACAGCCAAAGTATTTGTACAAATTACCTATGTTGATATAGTTTAGGGGTTATATGTGTATGTACAATTCACAAAACAACCATAAGTTAGTCAGAAGTCTTAGACATAATTTAATACGGGCCTCCCTACAATACAAGAAAGGATACATTTAGTTCATTCCCAATATATCTACTGAGTCTTTATGTCAGGCATTACAGATTTGACCATGGATTAGATACACTGAAAAATGATCCTACTATAAAGGGAAAAAAAAGAATATTTACAAAATACAACATTGCTATTGAGATAGATTCTGCAAAACGAAATAGGATTATTTGACCTTGGTGGCCATGTAAGTCATCACTGCCTATTCTGTAAGATATTGGTTTATCATAGCAAAGACCCAAGAGACCTGCATATATTTAGGTTATAATCACAAGAAATTTAAAAAATACTGTTTCATAAATATTTAAAAACTTCGTTCTTCAGACATACACAAATGATTACTGCTACATTTTTTATTTTCTGCTTTTCTCTTTTAACAGGCAATAGCTACAATTGATTCAGCACCACTTTACCAGAATAAGTAAAAGTCTATTTGCTTTGCATGATATTAAATTAAATCCGAGACAAAACAACTTAAATTTTAATGCTTCACATTCAAGAGTGCATATGTGCTAATATTTTAATAACACAATGCATCTATCTTTCAGACCCTGATTCCATGTTTTAGTCTTCTTTGGTTTGTAATTTTGCTTTAAGCTCTAAATTTACTTAAACTTTCTCTTTTCCAGAAGGTGAGAGAATTGTTCTAAACCTTGCTCAACTAAAAAAAAACTGCAAACCTTACTTCAGATTCATCTACTAAGTTATTTATTTTACTAATGTATGTATTCAAGGCTTAGTCATAAGGGCAAATGATATAAAGCAATGTTACCTATAATATTCTTTTATTATATTTGATAGAAGTATAGAATGACCACATCATCAAATATGTTAACTATATAAAAATTTGTTTCATGTCTTTCCTTACTGGTCTGAATTACTCAGATCACTGAAAATGAAGCAATACTCCTATGATTTCTATATAAATACAGGTATTTTTCACTTTTCATATATCAGATAAACCAATGGAGTATAAATACATTTTCCTTTTCAATTTTTTCTCCTTTATACTGGTATATACTGTCACTGAACTTTATCCTTCTTTATGGAAAGTTCGTTTTATATTATATATATATATATATATATATATATATATATACACACACACACACACACACACACACACACACACACACATACACACACACTCTCCATATATACATTATGTATATTTATCACGTATATGTATATTAGACATAATATGTATATTATGTTATTATATACATTATACACACACACACATACACACACACACATACACATTCACTTTGCCTCATGAGATAAGATAGTGTAAGAAAAAGAAATCAAGACCCTAACATTATTTCCTCCATTAACTTAGGTAAGTTTCTAAATCTGGAAGAACTTCAGTTTTTCTGTTTGCAAAACAAAGTCTCCCTTTTTTTGGGTTTTATGAAGATTAAATAAATATGAAAAGCAATAGATCCTGACAAATCATGGGCAATAAAAAAGAACTGGTCCTGTTCTCCTTATTAGCTGTTGAATACATTAGCAAAGCAAAGCAAGTCATTCTTTACTTTTTCCGCTAAGATCTAGGAGAAATGGTGGACTATATTTTAATTTCATAATATATAAGGTTATCAATCACACATTTCATATGAGGTGGTAAGATATTGTTTCATTTATTTTCTGAGAAGTAATTAAAAATTACTCATTTGAAATTTTATTAACCATAAAGACAATTCTGTAGTTTGATTATTTCCATGAATAGAGTTGGTTTGAAAGTGTGTCTTCTGGAAAAGCTGTGTACAGCCTAGATACCTTTTTTCATCATTCAGTTTGCAATTATTCCAGAAGGACTTCCTGATGAGTTTTAATACAACACAGCTCTAAGATATAGCAGTTCTTATCTAATCTTTTAAAAATTCTGTGAGTCTTAGGCATCTGTGGCCGTCTGCAATGATTGCCCCCACAAGTTTCTTTCTTCTCTGCACACATATGCTGCTTCTTATGTCAAAAAATGAAGCCTAATTTCCATCTTCTTGAATGTGGGCTGGCCTTAGTGACTAGTATAACCAGCAAAATGGTGCAGGAGTGATGCCCGGTAGCTTCCAACTCTAGGTTACAAGAAGTTTCCTATCTTGTATATCTTTTGTGATGTTTCCTCTCAGGATCAATCTTCCCTGCTATGAGAAGTCATGTGTAGACACTCCAGCTGACAGTCCCAGCAGAGACTCAGCTGCTAGCCAATCTCTATGTCCATCCATAAGAATGAGCCATCTTGGACGTTCGCCTCTGTCAAGCCTTCCTATGACTCTAGCCTTAGCAGCCAATGAACTTTGACCATGTAAGGAAACCCAAGTTAAAACCAGTCAATCTACAGAACCAGAAGAAAATGAAAATGAAATAAATGTTGTTTTAAGCCACAAGTTTTGGGTAGTTTGCAATGTAACAAAAATACAGATAACCAGAGTAGTATTATAAGCAAATAATATGGTGACTCAAGCAAACATGCACACATAAAGATATAGTGCCTGATATATTAAACCTAAAAATATTAAGCAATTTGTGCTCTCAAATCCTGTTTTTGATTTCAACATGATCAGGTTTCAAAAATACAGTTAGTGTATGGTGTTAAATTTAAGGGAGAGAATTGAAATATAATATTTTGTAACTCTGAGCTTCATATGCCACTATCCATTCATTTAAATATTGATTATATACATGTGCAAAGCAATATGCCAGGTGCTGTAGGGGATAAAGGGATGAGTTAGAAAGCTGTACCAATATCAGCATTTTAGAAGACCCTCCCTTTTCCCACCAAAGACAATAAAACAGTGTTCGAGTTTTCTGCTGGGTTTTCATTTGGTATTTTCTTCAGTTTTCCTTCTTCCATTCTTTTGACTATTTTTCCCCCAAATTGTTAGTTTGAGTGCTTGAAAAGTACAAAAAGAAAAAAACCCTTCATTTCAAAGAAAAATATACATAATAACAGTAATTAAAAAAAAAAAAACACCAACCAGTGATAGTGATAAACAATCTAGAATTATGGTGAAGGTTTTTATTCTTATTTTGTTTGGCTCCCATTTTTTTTTTTTGACCCCATAATATTGATACTACTCTTTTGGTTATCTTTATGTTCATAATCTGGTATAAACAATGGGATGGATTATAGTATTCTTATGTGCCCAGAAGCTGTAAAAGTGATAAACCAACCATTAATTGCTTTCAAGTACTGTGACTGTTAAAAACATGAGCTTTGAAGGGAGAGAAACTGGACTCTATTTCTGACTCTGATAATTACTTTTTTTTTTAACTTTAAGTAATTTTGAAAACACTGTAAGCCTAAATTTCATTATCTATTAAGTAAAACATGGTATTGATATTAAAGGCTATTGTGAATTTGGGCTGCAATTATGCATGTGAAGTACTTGGAAGGACTCTAGCACATAGTAAAAGAACCAACATTTTTCTGAGATCATGGCCATGGGGATTACCTTTTCTAGAGTCTAGAAAATTGGTGATGCTGGCAGATCAATGCAATTTTAGGTTTCACAGTAATGAGGCAGTTTAAAAATGATTTAGATCTATTTACTTTTTACAAGTGGTTTTAAAATTTAAAACGATCACTTAAAAAGCAGTATAGCTTTCTTTAAATGAAATATCCATGTAGATGGACCATTTAGTTGAAATGATGGTAGGGACTAGTCTCATTTCTTGCATTATTTCTCTTATGACAAAAACCTAATGTCTTAACAAAGTCCAGTTTAAAAACTACTGCACTAGGCTACTATTTATGTTTGTAGCTGTGCTTCTTTCTAGTCATGCTTTGCCACATGTTGTAAGCACTTGCAAGTATATATTATCCTAAATGTCCTATGACATTTCTTGCCTTTCAACTGGGGTTCCTGCCCCTAACTCTGAATGCACAGTCCTAACCTGGCTCTGACTTTTCAGAGATCAGCCTCTTTGCTACAGCTTGGAAAGAGAGGATGTAAGGGGGATATGTTTTATTGAAAAAGAACAAACTTAAAAATTCATTAATTTACTATTGCAAACATTTCATCTCAATTACAAATAAAATCAAACATGTTTAACCTTGATTGTTCAAGCAGACTGGATTGCATTTTCATTCCATCATTTTATTTAGAATTTAGGATTTCTCCTAAAACACTCTAGAGAAGTTGGTTATGGCACTAACTGCTGGTGACCAAAGATGCTATTCCATTAACATATTTAGCCAAATCTTGATGAATCCTAATATGTACTTACTTAAATCAGGAAGTTCCTTTCCTGAATTCCTTTTCTCAAATATCTCTACAGATTTCCGGGGATGATGACAAGTATTCATGAGATTTACTTGGTTGTAGGTCTTACTCCAGTAAGTCTAGTTCAAACTTCATAGACCTGAGTTGTTTCCCAAATCTTGTACCCCTCAAGGTTTGCCACTGCGGTGACTGATGAGGTTGGGTATCCTTTATTTTTGGCACAGTGGGTTTAAGAGCCTGTCCCTGAGCCTTTAAAGTGTGAATGAGAACATCTTTTATGTGCTTTGGTACAGGGATGAGCTAACGGTTTGCCCAAATAAATAAGTGCTACAGTGGTTGATGACAGCTCTTCTAATTAAACAAAAATCAAATTTTAAGAAAATACGTTTATTTTGAAATTTGAAACAACACAGATACATATAGGTAAAAAAGGAGAAATCCTCATTTTTTTGTTCATTGTGTTCAAGTCTTCTATATATTTCTACTTGTTTGTTTCCATATCACATATTTACTTTTTTAAAATCAGAGCTCTTAGAAGAAAAAGAGAGAGTGAGGCAGAACAATATTTGGGGAGATAATGAAAAAATATACCAACTTTGTTTTGATAAGTGTTTTATGATATCTTTATTCATGCTTTCGATTATAATGTTTTTTTTCTGTTATGTTTCATCTCATAATTAATGTACAATTGGAATTTTTAAAATGTAGCCTATAATTTTTTTACCTTTAACTGGAGCATGTAGTATATTTAGACTTAATGTAGTTACTGACAGTTTAAATTGTTGTTTTCTCTTTTTTCTTGACACTTTAGGATTATTTTTATTATTCCAGTATTCCCCTCCACTAATTTGGAAGTTGTATATTTCCTTTATTTTACTGCTTTTCTTACAAATACAATGTAAATAATTAATACATCAAGGTCTGATGTCAAACAATAGCTTTACCTCTCTCCTAAACAATACAATTCTTAAAAAACTTTAATTCCATTTACTCTCCTTTTGATTTATATTATTTTGCTAGGTATATTAATTCTATTTTTTATAATGCACAATAAATTATTACTATTATGGTTTTATATAGTCAAGATTTATCTAGATTTACTCTAACACTAACTTCTCTGGTATTTATACTTTTTCATATCTCAGACTTTCCATTTGGGATCACTATCCTTATACTTGAAGAATATGCTCTAGAATTTTACTATTGAAAATCTGCTAGTAGCAAACATTCTCAATTTTTGTTTCTAAGAAAAATGCCATTATTTCTCCTTTTTAAAAATATTTTTTTCTTCTGAATATAGAAGTCTAGATTGACAGTCACTCATTTTCAGTCCCATGAAAGTATCATTCCACTGTTTTTTAGTTTCATTGAAGCTGTTGAAAAATCAAATGTCAGTATGTTGCTCTATTGAAAGAAATCTTTCTTTTTCTTTGGCTTCTTTAACACCATCTCTTTGTCTTTGGTGTTGAGATGTTTTACTATAGTGTGACATTTCTTGTAATAGGGATGCATTAGGCTTCTCAAATCTGTGAAATTAATGTCTCATCATTACTGGCATATTTTCAGCCATTATTTTCCCAAATATTGTTATCTCATTTTCTCTTTTCCTTCTGAGTCTTTGATGTTATGTATGCTAACTCTAACTTCAATCTCTCTTGACTTTCTTTTTGTTTTCCCCCTATTTCTTTATATTGCCTCATAGATTTTTTTTTTTTCTGGTCCATCTTCCAGTTCTTAATTTTCTTCTCAAATGTTTTCAACCTGGTCACAAATCCATGAGTTGAATTCTTAAATTTAAAAAAAAAAAATTGTTTTTTTTTTAAATTTGTAGAGTACCTCTTTTATTCTTTTTTCAGCTCTGCTGGGTCACTTTTTAGTGTCCAGAGGTATATTAATTCTTCTCTTTATTAGGCATGTCAACTTTAGAGCTAATTATTCAAATATCTAAAATCTCTGTTTTGGCTTTTTATTTTTTAATTCTCGTTCTCATAATGCCTTGATTTGGTGTGTACAGAGTAGAGTAAGTTTTAATTCTTTCTAGTTTGGGGTTATTCCCTTCTTGACTTTCTAGTTTTAAGTTATTCCCTGTACAAAATGTTCTATTTATAAGTCATGTAGCATGCCATGTGGCCATTTTAAGAAAAATCTAATTGATCATTAGGAATTAAGTATACATATGAAATAGTTTTTCAAGAATTAAAGCAGTATAAAATGTTAGCTGTTATTATAACATGTGCATGTATAATATGTAAATAGTGGTTTTACTCAGATATACAGATTCTAACACTATTTGCTTAGGTATAAGTACAATTTATAGATAGTGAAGACTGGGGTAAGATAGCACATTTCTATTTATTTCTTTTGAGATAATCCTAACGAACATAAAAATTAGGGGACAAAAAATTAAGAAAAGAAGGTTAGTAGAGTAGCTGTTTCTAGTTCATATTCTGTTAGCTGTAAAACTATTCCTGAGGACAAATGCCCTTCATTTGTTACCTGTTATGTTTTATTGGTTTAAAAATGAGACTTCAGTAAGCCCTGCTCAAGAGATCTTACAACTTAATTGTAGCCATTAGAATGCTTATCACATTTCTATTAGTTGGTGGAAACAGATATTTGACACATGATTAGAAATGATGACTCTCATTTTTTGATATCATTAATGTCCTAGAAAGTCAAGATTTCCACCTGCAAGAAGATGAGAACCTCAATTGGGGGAAAATAATGCCCACTGAAACTGTTGAGACCATTCTAATTTGCATTGAGAGAGAGGTAAAGGACTTTTGAAAAAACAGTAATGTCATAATCCCTGAGGGGAGATGTTCTAATAACTTGATGTTAGAGAAGCAAAATAGTTCTTTTTTAGGGTTGGAGAAAACAAACTAAGGAAGCATGTGTATCAATTACATTTTCACTATTTACTGCTGATAGATTCAACTTCATATTGATTTCATTTATGAAACCTGAACTGATTTCCCCTTTTGTGATTCAATTAAGAGAGCTCTGCCAGTGTGGATTGGGTCTAACACCATGTTGGAAGACAGATTAGTATGTGGAATACAGACTGAGACCATAAGTGAAAAGGCTGTTGACTCAGGAAGATCTAAATTTTCAACCCACTGTTGAAATTTTAACATCTATGGAAATTGCAGCCTGAAAGACCTTTAACGTAAATTTCTCAGGAAGAAGGAGGTCTACTATGGAAGGGCTTCAATAAAATTGAGAAAGTCATAAGTCTAGCAAAAATAAATGCATGTCTGGGTGTTTTTACTAATGTGGGATTTCAGGAAAGTAGTATGTGAAAGAATGAAATAGAGACTCAAATGAAGAAACGAAGAATGAGGGTGGTCAAACGATTCAGTTCTTGTTTCATTTCTGGTACATCAAAGGCAACTTCTTGGCTTTCAGTCTACAGCTCTTTCTACTAAATCCAGTCCTTTCTTTTTCTCAGAGAGAAAGTCTTCTCAGAAGCCTCACTGAATAGGTCAACAGGGAATCTTTATGGATGGAAATCTAAAGGGTAGTAAGGAGTATGGTAATTAAATATGTTGATAAGCACAAGAGTGGTAAAAATAAATTTAAGAATAGAATGTGGTTAGAAAGCTTCTTTTCTGGAACTGGGTGAAATATAATTTAAAAGGCCAAATCAGCCAATATTAGAATAAAATTAGAATATTAAATAAATTGAGATGCAAATATTTATGATGCAGATTCTATTGTCAAATTTATTTTCCTTATTAAAAATGATGGCTATTTAAATAATTACCTGTGCTTCTGTATAAGTAGTTTGTTTAAAATCATTAAAAATATCCCTGGCCTGTTTTAACTGTACTGCTTAGGTTCAAATTATATTTGGCATCCCTTTTTGACAATCTTTGCTTTTTTATTAATGGGCACAGAGAGATGGTTACTAAGTAGTGTGGGGGAAAAAAGCACTTCTTCCACTTTAATTTTAACGTAGGTGTTTAACTTAATTACTTAATTCATTAATGGATTCAGTATGCATTTATTGAGCACCTGTTCTGTACCAGATACTGTTCTCAGAATAGAGTGGCAAAAAAGATAATAATGATGCCTGTCATTGTGAAGTTTTCTGTCTAGTGGACTTTAGTAGAACAGTACAATACCTCCTTATGAGGATATTTAAGATAACTCTTTATACTGTGCATAAAATATAGTGTTAATGCAAAATACAGGCAAATATAAAGATGCTCAGGATAGATGAAAACTGTACCAATTTCAACTCTGGATAACCACTGTTGAAATTTTGACATGTTGTTTTCAGATTATTTTTTGAAGGTATGGAGATCTATGTACCAATACCTATATGCCTTTGTCTGTCTTTTTGTGTATTCATCATCTATCTGTATATCTATTCCTCAACACATGCACACACACACATACACACAAACTTATTCTTTTAACTGCTGTCCTACAGTTTCCTCATAGAGATATCTCTCTGACTTCTTACGATGTCTTTTCTCATTGCACCAAAAGCTCCTGATCAGAACACCTAACTGCTTCCTACAGTCCCTGTCGATTGAGTCACTTCTATCATATCACTTGACCCTCGGGAACTTATACATTCTTGTCTTGCTAAATGGTTGAAATACAAGATGCTCTTTACAACTCTCCTTTGTTATCTTACTCAGTTGACTCCAGCTCATTGCCTGCTTTCAGTTTCAAAAGCAGGGTTCAGTCTCCTCGAATTCCAAGAGACACACATGCATCAATCTCTGTCAAGAACTCTAACTGCGTTTCATTCCCATGCAGCAATGAGGCTGCCATTCCACAAAGTTGGGACTCGTGAGTGATGCCCGTCTCTTATGTTGTGGATGTCCTAACCCTCTGTGGTCATTTCTTTTTGGAGTATTTGAGGGAGAGCTTAGAATGAAGGGAAAGGGAAACCAAAAATGCCAATTTACTTCCTGTGAGTTCGATTGCTCTTCCATCTTAAAGGTGCTCTTTAATCACTGTCTGAATTTGGGGCTCCAATTAAGTAGGTCAGAGGTGGTGGTGGGGGGATGATTATTTGCTGCTGCACCAGCTCTGCTCTCTTCACTGAATCCTCCATGGATGGATCTAGCATTTCTCTTTAGAATGTGCAGTTATTTATAACCCATTGTTCTCAGTTTTGGGGCTTCAGCCAAAATTCTAAGACAACAGGAAGAATCCTATTCAAATTTCTGTTACATATATAATATAAAGTTGATTTCACATTGCTTATGCAGTGCTTTAAAACTTTTCTTTACTTATATTATGAACATCTAATCATGCCATTACATTTCTTTTGAAATGAAATATTAAAAGTTATATATTATTTCATCTTATGAAAGTATCATAATTTATTTCTTTTTAATTATTTAATATGATGGTTGTTTTCTATTTGATTATAACAGTAATACATACTCACAGAAATTTTGAGAATACAGGTAAGTACAAAGAAGACAAAGGCATAATTTGTAATCTATGGGAAAAACGTACCTACATTTTACTATGTTTCTTTCTAGGTTTTCTCCCCCAAAATATGTACAGATAGATATACATACATGGAGATAACTATATTTATGTGTGTATGTATGTATCTGTATACATATATATATATAGTCTATTACTTTGTATTATAATACATGTGCACTGAAAAATGAATGAGGTTTCTACTGTATATAGTTCTGTATTCTCTTTTCAATTTCTATTATAATTTATCTTTCTTCATATTTAAAGTATATAAAAAGCTAACTTTTTTATTACTACAAAATAATGTCAATTATAGAACATTTAGAAGATATAGATTAGCAAAAGTAGTCACAACGGTATTAACTTTCTGTTACCTATACAATCTGAATCTTTCAGACTTTAGATAGAAATGAGATAACAATAATATGAATACCCGATTCTCACTAGCTCTAGAGCACACCTGTCTTCTGTGAAATTCTTTCCTATTCCAACCCTCTCCAGTTATTTAGGGGCACTCTCACATTAGAATGCTAATTCAATTCACTTCTGTTGCTCATTTATCTATTGGTAGAGGCTGTACTGAGATGAGATGACCTGGGAGGCCACATTGCTCCAAAGAACTTGGTAGGTAGGTGCAATGTCAGCTGCCATGCTCTAGTACCCAGAACCTCTACTTTTTAATCACCTGGGAGCTCAATCCAGTTTGTTATACTGAGCTCTCTCTCTCCTTAGGATTATTTTCAGGGATCCCAAATTTCTTCCTTTAAATCTGGCCTTTGTGCTATTATCCCTCCACCTCCCAGAATCTGAGACTTATGTCTGTACATGTGTGCAATTCAATTGTAGACACAATTCAAAATACACTTCTTCCCAAGAAGCTCTGTTGTAATATATTAGAAGTTGTTAGAAAGGGAGTTGATACTGGCTATACCTGATTACACACACACACACACACACACACACACACACACACACCACACATACTGATAATTATGGCAAAAATTTTATAATATAAATTATATTTTATACCATATATCTTTCTAGGTATATTTATTATAAAATGTTTCATATATTTAAATATTTTTATCTGTATATATTATGTATACATTGTAGTTTTAAAAATGTGTCTACAGAACTTTCACTCAAGAGGTGAAGCTTAATTACCCTCCCCTTAAATGTGGCTGAACTCAGTAACTTGCTTCTAGTGGTGGGACATCACTATTGGATTAAAAAGACTGCACATCGATCTTAAGTATGCATGCTCTCTCACTTTTTTCTCTCTTTCCCCTTCTCTCTCTCCACTATCTCTGAAAGAAGAAACGTTATAAACAGTCCCATGGAGAGGTACACATGGTGAGTAAATAAAGCCTCTTGCAATTCTTCTGAGCTTAGAAGAGGGTCTTTCAGACTGTACCCCTGGCCAGCAGCTTGACTGTAACCTCATGACAGACACTGAACTAGAAACATCCAGCTTAGCTATTCCCAGAGTTCTGGCTCAAATAAACTGGGAGGAAATAAAAACGAAAGCTGTAAGCTGCCTGGGTTTGTAGTTGTTATATAGTAATAGATACAGGATAGGTAGGTAGAAAGATTGACAGATAGATACATAGATATACAAGTTATTTAAAAAAAAGGTATGAAATACAAACCTGTGACCCAACACTCAGCTTGCAACATGCCCAAAATAAAAAGTTAAAAACTCTGAAAAACCAAAGATATGGAGAAATAGAAAAACAACATACTACATGGCTATCTGGGGTCTAAACAGCTATAGTAAACATCCAGATAATACCACAGAAACTATTCAATGAGGAAAATGAAGCCACCTCGAAACTTCCAGTTTTGAGACCACACCAGCAACACTCACTGGTCTTACTGGCACTACCACCACCATTACCTCAGGAACGCTTCCTGTTTCTACTGCCAGAAGTGCCAGGTAGGATTCTTTTGGTCTCTGCTTCAGATACTGCCTCCTTCCTGAGTCTGGGGTTAGTGACTGTTACTAATACAGCCTTTGTCATAGGCACATGTCCTCCAAGAAAGAAGGGAAAAAAATGAGATCTTGGCAATTTTAGTTTCTAAACTAGAAAGTAGTTTGGGTCTCTCGCTGAGGAAGGGGTTTAGATACTGAGAAGGTAAAGAGTGCCAAATGTGCACTGAAATCCACCTTGAGACATGCAACATCAACTTAAACTCTTCTTCTAATACTTACACAAATTTTCCTTCAATTTAATACACTAACCTCCATGTAACCAAAACGCATTCATCTCCTCCCCAAAAGGGGAACAACACAAAGTCTCATTCAAGATTGCTTTTGACAATTTTTTTTTTTGGTTAGTTTATAATCTGATAGGCCAAATTGAAAAGTTGGTCACCACCAATATACTCTACAGAAAATAATGGGAGGAAAGAATCGGAAAGAAGACAGAAGTTAATTAAATTCATAAACACAGGAAAGGAAGGAAACACAAGAAGTTGCAATCCTCTTTTTGTAACTGGTCATGAGGCTAAAGTTGGTAGTTATAACTTTTCTCCTCTACTACACATTACGTGTATTTTTTTTTTTAATTTACCCAACGCTGCAAACATTCAAAGTTCTTTACCTGATGCAGTGCCCCAAACCTTCATTCCTGAGGAATCTAAGCCTTTGGCTGTTTTTCCTATATAGATGCTATGGCCTCCCAATGAATTTTATCAATGAAAAGTCAAACCAGGAAACACTACAGGACAGTTTCTGAGTTCCGTCAATATATCTTATGTTCCTAATTGTGTAGCACCAATTCTAATTCTTCCTGATCATTCTCAAAGGTCAACACCATGATCCCCTTATTACTTGTTCACTTTTTGGCATGAAGAGCCTGAAACAGCCAGGTGGTACTGTGAACTTACCAACTAATAATTCAACTGTTTTATCTTCTGATTTAAGCATTCCTGCCTCAGTTACTGAGACAACCAAACCAACAGCATGCAGAGTTTCATGGCTGGAAAGCTAAATTTCTACTGTGCCCTCACTTTGTACAGGGCCATCTGAATCCAGGAAATTCCCCCTCCCCACCCTTTTCAGTCAATTAATCATACACAGTTCTCCATGATACCTTAGGCAATTATAGACAAAGGGATAGCTCCAGAACTCATTTGTGTCTTGAAAATGTAATCAAGTCCAGTTCTATATACCCATAACCATTTGATGATGGAACACTTTGTGGGTACTTTACAGACAAGTGGGCTAAAATGTCCAAATCATAATATGAAGTTGCATGTCCCATGGTCACATGTTTAGATGTAAACAGGTACCAGAGACAAAGATCTATTATTCAAAATAAGGAAAGATACTTGAGGAAAGGCTAATGGCTTTGACCACAAATCTTAAGGGTTTCTGCCTACCAATTTAACCACTGGATTAAGTAAGCTAGGATAACCTAGGTATAAAAGCAAAGTAGTAAAGCTAGTTCCAGTAGAGCTTGGTCAGCTAAGATTCTCTTCCTCTGGAACATTACCTGAAACTGGCCCCCTTTGATATCTTATAAATTCTTGCATGGCGTACTCAAAAGCGGTTATATTTTCTCTCCTAAAGCTAAAATGGCCCAAGTATTATGCCCTTTTGTAGTGGATATAGAATATTGCATCTTATCATTCACTTTATTTGGGAAAGCCTACATTACCCTAGAAACAACTTTTGGAAAAATTAAAACTAGGCTGCATTTTTCAAGTTTTATCTCCTATTTTCTGGCAAATGTATATTTTACTTAGGGTTTCTACCATTTCCCATGAACTAGAATAATTTCTGTAGGAGGGTGAGATAACATACTTCTCTGAAGGGGATTTCTTATCAAGACTCAGAAGATGTGGGATTTCCCATCAATGGGAAGTCTCAGGAAAGTGACAAATGTCTCTACATAATAAATGATTCCAGTTAGTTCTAAACATGCAATCAAGGAAGATTAACAATTTGAAGTACTTACTGAATTCAATGAAGTTGAGCGATGTAAGTTCACTTGACAAGCAGGCTCTTTAAAAAGACTACCAAGGAAGTGCATCATTTAAATATAAAACCCAGTGTACATCTCCTAGTCACTTTTATCATATCCCATGCGTAAAAATTTTTGTTCTTTTGATGTGGGAAAACTGAATGTTTTATTCACAGGAAAACTGAAACTTTATGAACAATGCTAGGCTTCCATAGTCATCTGTCCTGAGGATATATGAATACATGGGTTCAGACCAGGGTGGCGAAGAAACACTAAATCTATCATGCTTTTGATTCTCTATTTCTCAATGATAGAAAAAGAGACAGTTCCAATGTGATCAATTTCTTGTCTATGCGGAGGTGAGGAAATAGTTCCAGACTTGCCTCTTTGTCCATCTTTTAATAAAAATTCCCAGCCTACTTTTTCCCATTTATTCAACAAATCCTCCATCCTTTTTCCTGTTCGCCCAACCCAGTCATTTAGAGTTTCATCTCTCTTCATACACATTTTCCTGCAGACATTCCAAAAATGTTTGCATAAACACAGCTTTTAATGATTAATAAATAATACTCAGGGAATGCCATATTTAAAACATTTTAAATTCCAAATAAGTGCAAATATTACTACAGGACACAGGTATTTCAAGTTATGAGGACTATAGGTGAGATTAGATCACATTATACTATACTTATAGATACATACTTGTACATATCTATAATTGTTTCAAGATTAATTCTTATAAGTGAAATTCCTGGGTCAAAGAGGGTACATATTTACAAGGGGCTGAAGCAAACTTGTCCTTGAGAAAAGATAAATTTATAATTCTACCAATAGTGTACAGAGAGCTTATGTCTTCATACTTCTACTAACTTAAGACATTACAAATAAATACAATTTTTGACAAATTTGTTAGGTAATATTTTCTTATTTTTTTAAATGTAAAAAATGCCTATTTTTTATAGGTTTCTAATAATAATTTTTCCATTTTTTAACTTGAAGTCTTGTCTCATTAAGAACTTCTTAAGACTATTAAGCACTTACTTGTCATTTATTTTTCCCCAATTTTTAATATAACTCTAGTTAGAAAAAAATGTTTTAAATACATATTTGATAAATCTATCAATATTTTCCTTAATACTTTTATTTTTTGGCCTGGATGAATTGATGGCATGACTAGAAATTCTTCATGCTAAATTTGCATAAATGTTCTATGATTTTTTGTAAAAAATTTTATTATTTTATTTCATTATTTCAATCTTTATGCAATCTGTAATGTGTTGTGATCTAAAATTTTTTCCCCAAATGATAAATTGATCTTTTCAAGTTCATTTATTAAATAAATTGTCCTTTCTCCTCTGATTTAAAGCACTATTTTATTGCACACTGACTTCTTATTATGCTAGTACTCTGCCTGTTTGTCAACACACTTTTCTGCTCTCATTGCTTGGTCTGATTCTGTGCCTCTACAGGTGTTTTGATTATTGCAGACTTAAAAAATCGTATACATTACATTCAGTTCTTAATTTGACTTTGTTTTTAGTTGGTGAGAACATATTGTTTTTAAGCAATGCTATTTTCTAAAACGACTCAATTTGTCAAAACTATTTAATCTGAAGTTTTATTACTAGGATATTGCTAGAATATTGTTTTCAATTGGCATTGTGTCTCTATTTACATTCATTTCCATACCTATATTAGCAACAGTTATTTAAACAATGTTTAACTGGTTTCAAGGCACTATTTTGTGCTAATAGATAACATAGTCTATACTCTAGTGGTCTTTGTTTTGATTCTCTTCTTAGTGGGTTAAAATGAGACTTGAAATATTTTGTTTTCCAAACAGTCCACAAATAATATCATTTATTAGCTCATACATAAGTAAACACATGAATATAAACACACACAGGTGTGTATGTGTGTTGTGTGTGTATGTATATGTGTATGTATATATATATATATATATATGTATATATATATACTCATAACAAAAAGAGGGTATTATATATGTATGTATATGTGTATATATATATATATATATATACATACACATATACATACATATATAATACCCTCTTTTTGTTATGAGTATACAAGTCCATACCTTAGCTGGGTATAGATTTTGGGGGGGGATACAAACTTTTTTTTCCTTAAAAATTGTCTGTAGAAGTCACTTTTTAGTATAATTCTTAACTTTGATTCATTATTCTGATGGCTCTAGAATACTGATTTATTTTATCCTGAAAAACTATGTTTTGGTATTTCCACTCCTGCATATCTTAGATTATCATTTTGTTATTGTCATGTGATATGACTATTTGACACAGAAACAATTGTTAATTAGCCCATTGTGTTTGACATTTTGTGTCCCTGAGTATACAGCTGAGATTTGCCTAAATTTTTAAAATGTAGCATACTTTTTATTCTGCCTATATACTTATTCTTTGCTTTTGTAATTTAAAAAAAAGTGAGAGTTTAGGTCATTGGTATATTTTCAGTAAAATTTCCTACAGCATGTATAGTTAACAATAATATGCTTGCACTGAAGTTTCAAAAGGTTTTCTACAATTATGTCCTTGATTTTTTTCTTCTGTTTCAATGTTTTTCTTGGAATTTTTTGTTTAGGATTCACTGCATTATGGGTTATGCTTTAGGTTGGAACATGTCATCACTATACTCTTCATTATACTCTGCATTGATTTTTAATACAGATTTTAATTCTTCTACTGAAATGCTAATTTTCTTATATTATACCCTTATTTCATCCAACTCAAGGCATATCCCTGGACCTTCTCTCTATTCTGCATTCAGTCATGCTCAGTTTTTTTTCAGTTTGATGTCATATTATTTCATTTTCTTTCTTATAGAACGTATGCTTTCAGGAAATTTCTGATAATATGAAGTGACTTATTCTCATAACTGAAGTCTTCTGCACCTTGAATGTATCATTTCTTTCTTTTCAGAATCCTTTTGTATTTCCTATCATTATTAATTTACAGTTACTCATTTATTAATATAAGAGATTGATTCAAGCCCAATGTGTGTCATTTACTCACTGATCTAGCAGTGTTTAGAAGTCTCCTGTTAGATCTTAAACTAACATCCACGTAGTGTGCACAAGTATAGGCCCAGTTTTGGAGGGCTGTGGTTATTCAGGTAGCGTCAATTCTATTGTACCGTAGAAGCAGCTCTTACTCCTTTTGCCAAGCTTATGGAAGATAATTTTTTTTTCCTACACTATTTAAGGAAGTATGTATTTCTTCCTCTGTTAGAAATAGTGCATTTAAAATCTCAATCTCCTGACCTCACGTCCCAATGCACTGTCGCCCCTTCACTTTAAATCTGACAACTGTTGCACATTACTGAAATTGTTGTTTATGAATAGAATAAGAGCAGGAAGGGCACATGAGAAAGAGAAGTGAGAAGGAGGGGGGCAGTATTCTCTTGAGCGCTAGTAAAAAAAAATTGATGTGAACATTGATTAATATTCAAACTATTACTTTTGCAAGATTGCATCTCTTTCTATGGCATGAGGTGACAATAGCGTTCTCAAAAGTAAGAACATATGTATAAGCAAATAGCAGGGACAGACCATGGTGGGCCTGGAGACTGACTACAGGCAGATTATATAAGTGGACTGCATATAGAAAAGGATGGAAGGAGATGAAGCTGAGAAAGAGGTCAGGGAATTCATCACTATGTATGTTTGCCCACAGAGTTTAACTTTATCCTGAAGGAAGCATTGAAATGTTTAAAGCAGGTGTGTGATACAGTGGGACAGAAAGATTTCTTTGGCAACAATTTGATCGGAGCAGAAGGAGTCTCCTGATGGGGAGAGTGCATAGAAAGTAATTACAATCATCCAGACTAGAAAAAGGTCTGGAGGGAAAAGGAAAAAGACTTTGTGTTTGGAATAGAGGGCAAGGGAAAGAGAGGAATCTAGGATGGTTTTTATGCATTTGGTTATTGTTACAGGGTCAATGAATGTGACAGTCACTGAAATAAACTGGTTTGTTGGAGAAACAGTATGGATTCATAATAAGTTCATTTTGGAAATTCATTAATGATTTTGGATAGAAAATTCTCTACATAAGCAACGAACACTTTAACTTTAGTGGAAGTACGAGAACAAAACGTTACCAAGGATAAAATAAGCTAAAATTTTGTAGGTATGTACTGCCTACTTTAACAACTTGGATTGTGGTGTGTTATTGTTAACACAATGAAAGAGGGAAAATTAACCAGCAAGATCAGTATTTAAGTCAGGGTTGTGTTGGTAGCACAGGGGAGTGAGAAAGAGCTTAGCTTTGGAAGACAGGAAATTACTACCCTTGAACGGATTTTACTCATTAACAGTAGGATTTGGGGAAAGGTACTTAGTCATCTGGCTCCTCTGTTCCCCTTTTGTAAAAGATAGATAACATCATCTTTCAAATTATTTCATAGAGTTTTCAGATTTGAACTAGACAGTTAATTCGAAATTGTTTCCATATGCTGGTTTCATATCTAGAATGATGAAATTCAAAATATTAGATATTTGTTGGAAATAGTATTGAGGCAAAATTTTTTCTGGTGCACAGAGGCAAAAAATTTCTGGTGCACAACCCTAGTATGTAAATAAGACTAGTCTTTGACAAACGTGTTTTAATGCCACCTCTGACAAAACAATATATTTAGTTCAATTTTTTAAACATAATAGTTTGGAGACCAGAACATTGCAAATGTAAATTCTGACATATTACAAATGAATGAATGAATGAATGAATGAAGTTAAATGATACTACTTAGTGCCAGAGGATTTTCTTTTTGCGATCAATTTTTTAATTAGCATTTTCCTTTATTAAAAATATAAGAAGAGAGAGAAAATAGTTTTGCATTCAATATTAATATAATTTTTGCCTCCTGGCTATGACTACATCATAAATATCATAGCCAAACTTCTTACAGAACTAAATACAGAGCATTTCATATTCCTTCAAACAAGTTCACATAATTAAGAAAGTGTTTTTCTAGTGAAATAGAATTATCTCGTTTACTCTGCTGTATTTACATATGTCTTTCATGAAGAGCTATTTGGCAGTAAATCTAGCTGTTCTTTAAATAAGCATACTAAAATACTTTTTCAGAGTCTAAAGTTCTGCTAAGAAGAAAAAAAAAATCCACACCAATTTTGCCTCTGAAAAGATATTATCACTGCTCTTTTTGTTGGTCTAGAGACAAAATATTGGAGAAAATGGAATTTTACCAAAAGCAAATGATGAATTCGCTTCTACAGAATCTTATCCCATGATTGTTTTTTTTTTGTTTTTTTTTTTAATAAATCAATAAAAAGTAGTGGATTAGGAAAAAAGACTACCTATTTCCCTCAAAGTATTTTGGAATAAAGAAACTGATAATTTTTACCTAGTGGTAATCATGGGTAAGCTCCCTTTGGGTAGAAGTCCAAATAAAACAATTAAATATTGTAAATTGTGTTTGTCACAGGAAGCCCTACAGATTTAAAACTCAAAACAAGCTGGCCGCACATTGGATTGGTAGGTATTATTAGCTGCTGTCCATTCAACAGCTTAGTTTGGGTGGGTTTCACTACAAAGTTTAAGTGTTTGGGCATTCACATCTTACAGAGATTCTATTTTAATTCTGTTGGTACAAAATGGAAGATATTTTAACAGTTGGGTTTTGAGAATAATACCTTTCCAGCTTGTGGATGACTGTCAAGTGCATTCATGTTGATACCATGGGATTAGTCTAGTGGTTCAGAGTTGGTCTCTGCAGCCAGGCTGCTTGGGTTCGAATCCTGGCGTGGTCACTTAATAACTAACTGACTTGAAACACATTACCTTCCTTCTCTGTGCTTCAGTCTCTCTAATTACAACATGGAGACAAATAGTACCTCTCGTAGTTGTTGAGAGCATATATGAGTGAATATATAAAGTGTTTAGACCAGTTCTTCTTGACTGAAAGGAAGTACTCAGTAGTTATAAGTTCCTGTTACTATTATCAGCTCAGAAAATTGTTAGTACAACATGAAGCTGAAAAACAACAAGAAGGAAAAGGTTAGGCTCTTTGGCTGGTGCCCTTGACATTGAGGGATTTGGGAAAGAAACATACTATTGATGTGGGCTCTACCAAAAGGTATCTGTCTCTCCTTCCTATTGCTTGGGATCAATTTTGGAAAACCAAGAGGAGAAGCAGTGTATGGCTATAACCCTAAATGATGGTGACTTAACCGGAACCCACAGTTCTTTTCTTATTGGTAACATTCATTCCTAAATGACTCCCTCCTCTTCCCCTCCCTGCCCCCGCAAACTTGCAAAGCCCACATGCCTCGCTTGAGAAATACATATGCCAAGCTTGAAATTTTAAAATTCAAATTCCTTTAATTTTTTTGCATACACATAAATTCTGGCAAATTTTAATGCTGGAAAAAAACACATTTTGCTTGTTGGAATGCTATTATCGCTCCAAACGATTGAACAGATTTCTGCAGCCTTTCTAAATGTAATTCATTTCTGAGAAGACAATAAGGATAAAAAATTTCTTCCTCAAGGGTCATGCTGGGGATGCTTATAAAGTACTGTCTTTGTACTTACACAGAAAAAGTTTTCTCTCATCCATAACTAACTGGTTATTTTATATACTCCTCTTTTTAAAACTCCCAATGAGACAACACAGCTTTGCCAAAATGAAGAATGAGTTTCAACTGCAATCTATAATCCTCATATATCCAATTAAGACAGATAGTTTTATGTATCCAGTTGGGTAGGCTATATTACCCACTTTTTAAACCACATACTAATCTATATGTTGCTGTCAAGTTCTTTCTTAGAAGTGGTTAACATCTGCAGCCAGTTGACTTTAAGTGGAGGAGACTATCCTTCATAATGTAGGTAGGCCTCATGCAACCAGTTGAAAGCTCTAAGAGCAAAACAGGTTTCTTTGAAGAAGAAATTCCATGTGGGTCTGCTGTGCTAGCTCTTGCCCAAAAGTTTCCAGCCTGTAGGCCTGCCCTACAAATTTGACACTTTGCCCAACCAAACCCCACAATCTCATAAGATACTTCCTTGAAATAAATCATACACGCATATGTATATATGTGTATATACACATACATACATATATACTTATATGCACATGTATAATCATGTGTACATATGTGTGTGTGCATGTGTGTGCGTACGTGCATGTGTGTGTGTGTGTGTGTGTGTGTGTACAGTCATTGGTTCTTTCCTTTTGTCTGGTAGAATCTTACTATACACTTCATCTCAACTGTGATATAAAACATAAAGTACAAATTTCACTTGCCTAAGACTTTTTACTTAAACTATAACAACATTACTTATTTTCAAAAGAATTTAAACATCTGACACAGTTGGGCTTTAACTCTTATTGAAATATTAACACACACACACAGACACACACACAACACATCAAACTGAACACATCTGTGTAACCAACACCCCCATCAAGAACACAACATTATCTATACACCGGAAGTTCCTTAGGGCTCCTGGTTATCACACCCACTCCACCCTCCTGGCAAGGGTGACATGTGTCCTGACTTCTATATGCACAGATTAGCTATCAGGCATAAGATTTTAAGTATGGTTAAGCGAACATGATTTAAGAATAGATGTCATTATCTTGAGATCTTGAGTGAAGTCTTGAAGCAAAGTGACAATCTCGTTACTCAGAGGTTGCTATCTGTTAGAGCTCATTAAAATTTAGAACAAATAATGCATTTTTCTATTTTAAAGTTTTTTAAAAAGTGTATATTAATTGTACTCCAACTAACAGTTACAGAAGGCTGTTTATACAGCATTTAGTAGGCAGATTTCTACCCTCACATTATTTAATAATTAATTCCAAAACAATTCCATAAAACGGAAGTTTATGTTTCATTTCGATTCAGATTAGTAGTATTGTAGTGGCTTTACTAAAAGAATATTCTAGCTTTTCCATAGAGGCACACGGACCAGTTTCTTTGCAGAAAAGGGACTTTCAATGACATACAGCATAAGAAAATGCCCCGACTCTTGACATTTACAAGGTCTATTATTGGTAGCACTTTATGGCTTTATGCAGCTCCCCTAGGCTTCTGCAGTTGTTTCCCAGCATCACATATGCAATCAATCCACAATTCCTCACTGGCAAATTCACTCACAATAATTTCCAACTTGATGTACATTTTAAAATTAAACAAATATCGGAAGGTTATTGGTGTAACTAATGCCACTTCAGAACTTGCATTACAAAAATGCTATCTCAGTTTTAGAAATAAAGTCAGCTTCCATACCCAGAAAGGCTTTAGAAAGATGGATCCTTAGGAAATTATGCCAGGAAAGGACTCCAACATTTTCTGTGTACAGTCCCTTAAGTATTGTTTCCTCTGGCCAGAAATCTCCCAGACACCTGTCAGTCAATTCGAGCATTCAATCCCATCCTTCTCTTGGAGGGCATTACTCAGATCTAAATATACACCACTCCCCAATCTCTTATGTTATAAAAAATTTCACAGCGTTTGATTTACTGATATGAAAAAAAGAAAAAAAAAAAACATCAGGGGAAATGGAAAGCCCTTGTCAACAGCTCAGCCATTCTAGATCTATTTGGTGATGAGAACAGAGTCAAATTAATCTGTCTGGTGAAAATGTCCATGTGATAAAATGTATGGATTTGTAACAGAGTTATATAGGTACATAGCTTACCTTTACTAACATACTACAGTCTTCTTAAGGAAAAGATATCGTCCTAATAAAACTCTGTGTTGCCCTGCAGAGTCTAAAATAGATGCTCAATCAATATTTGTTGCATGGATTAAAAATAATAACCATAATTTAGTTGTTAGTATTAACCCATTGAAATTAGAACAAAGTGTTCTAATTTGCTTTGAGGATGAACACTGTTTATCCTTCAAAAGAGATTTAGATTTCCTGACCATTGCCTACACTTTCAAAGGAAGAATAAGCATAACAAATCTAAATGAAGTCTTAATATGTCAACACCTGGGATGCTGAACATTATTTTGTTTATTTCATCTTAAGAAAAAAAAGACCAATGAAAATAACCAAGGGGACTGACTGGTTTCCTTACAGAAAAGAACAAGGAGATCATAAAGGAACCATGATAATTACATGAGCAATTCCTGCAAAAGTCTTGATCTCATTTCTTCTTTAATCAACGTTTAGAGTTAAACTTCTTGAAAAGGGTATCCATTCTACTTGGATCTAACTTCTCTTCCCCATTCTCTCTCAACTCCTCCCTAATCTACCTTTTGCCTATACCAAACCTGTTCTACCAAAACTGATCTTCAGGGCCCATACATCTCAGGCCTCTCATAACTTATCTACCATTCGACAAAACTGACCACTTTCTCTTTTCTGACATTTTTGGCTTGGCTTAGCTTCTAGGATACACACTTCTAGAACACACTCCTTCCTCTACATGCTCCTTCTCAGGAATTTATACTGATTCCTCCTCACATACTCTAATGTTGGCGAGCTTAGGGCTCACCTCCTGCCTCTTCTCTGCCTGCATCCTGTTCCTCTCCTTGGTCTCACTGCCTAGGTTACCTTCCGTATGTTGATGACTCTCAAATCTACAATCTACCTATTCCCAGTTCCAGCTACCTATTCAACCTTTTATATGACTTTTATATGGCACCATTAATGTATACAGGCTGACCTCTGTCTTCTCCTAAATTTCCCCTGATCTTTCACTGAAGACTTGTTTCTCATGCATTCCTCCTGACCTTAGACTCAGGCCCAAACCTTACTTCATCTCTACCTCCTCTCTCTCACGCTCTCCATCCAATCTCTCAGCAAATCCTGGTGGCTCTATCTTAAAAATGTTTTCTGAACTTAACCATCTCTCCCCAGTTCCATTGCTAACACAGTCTCTGACTTAGGTTATTGTAACTGTCTCTAAACAGTAGCCTTTCTGTTACTATTATCTTTACTCTGTTACTATTGTCTTTTCTCAATCTAGCAGCTAGAATGATCATATTAGAAAGTCATCAGATCATGTTACTCCTCTGCTAAAACCCTCCATTACCCTCCTAACACACTCAGAGCAAAATCCAAAGTCCTTACATCGGCCTGCAAGGGCCAACCTGATCTGGCAGCCTCACTTCTTACTCTTTTTTCTCCCTCTCGTCATACTGGTCTTCTTGCTGTATGCTCAAGGTTTCTGCACTAGCTGTTTCCTCTGCTTGGATTACCCTGTTCAAGGATATTGCTCCCTCACTTCCAGAAAATGAGCTTCTCAGAGAGACATTCCTTCTCTATCATATCTGAAATCGTAACCACGTCCACATTCCTCATCTCACTTTCCTGCTTATTTTTTTCCAAAGTACTTATAGATATGTGCCATACTATATATTTTGCTTATTTAAGACACAGAAGTTCCAAGAAGACAGGAAATGTTCTTTTATTGTTATTATTTTCTGTTAAAACCACATCAGCTTGAATGTTAATATTTAAATTATTTCTTGAATGATTGTGTTTCTTCCTTTCTTTTTTCTTGTCTTCTCTTCTCTGCCTTTTTCTCTCCCCTATCCTCTTCTTCCCTCCCCTCTTTTACACTTCTTACCCTTCTTCTCTTCTTTTACTTTCTATTCTCTTGTCTATTGTCTCTTCTCTATTTATTCTTTCAATGCTCTCCTTAGTTATATGGTTTTAGTTATCACAAGAAGTATAATCCCAAATGTGTTTAATAAGTATTGCAATATAAAATATATTCAGAGACATCTGTTCCTATCGAGAAAAGGAGCTGGGCAACATAAAAATAAAATGTCTTAAGTAATTGGTAATTACAATGTGGGACTTATATCTACTATCAACAATTTCACTCAGTTTATATCATTTTTGCTTGGATTATTAGAGTAGCCTCTTTCTCGTTATATGTAACCTATGTGTGAATACCTCCAATCTTTCCTTTACATAGTCACCGATATAATTATATTATACATTTAAATTTATTTGATTAGTTTCTTATAGAGAGAATGATAAAAGTTATGATGATGAGGAACACGTCGAAGCAAATATTTTGAAACCGGAATGAGCTTTGTTCTTTCTGCCAAAAATCAAACATATATTTTCTATATGTGTTAGCCATCTCAATAAGACATTCTGATGAATGCCTGTGTGATATGTGTACATAATATTTCCATTGCTTGAAAGATACTTCTTAGTTGAATCAAAAGACCTTTATGGCTATTAGAGCCTTTTAACGTTTCATTCTTTTAAAGAAAGTAGAAATAAAACTGAAACCTATCCTGAGGATCATGATGTAGTCCTATAACTCCACGGACTTGCTCATCGTTATGCTCCAGTTTTGGTGTTTGGTCAGCAACTTCTTTGCTAAGAAAGTCATCCATGAAACCCATTCTAGATCAATTCATCTCTTTGTTAAGTTACGGTATTTAATGGTACAGAACAAGGATAAGTTTTCTGCAGAAAACACAAAAGTAGAAGTGTTTTCCAGATCTTTCTCTATGAGTGACATTCTTCACTGGCCTAAACTTCTTTGGCTAATTGATTCTCTAAACAAGACCTCAGCCAACCTTCAGAGCAGCTGTTTCTGGAAGAAGGAAGACTGGCAGTGAGGGAATAACTGTGGCTTGAACAGGCATGCATTTGCTATTTCACCACATTCTAAATTGCCTTCTCTGAAAGGATTGCTTTTGATGACCAAATGCATCTTGTTTTCTCTTGGTTAAAAAAAAGAAGAAGAAGAAGAAGAAATACAGACCTATTTTTTTTAGACCATGATAACACAAAGCAGTCACTAGAAAAAAATGGCAAGTGTGAGTAGAAGTCCTAATAGGCTGGCCACTGTGACCTGAGATATTTTTCTGGGAAACCCAGTAATGCCTGTTTCATTTTGGAAGAGATTCCTTTCCCCCAGTGGCACTCCAGAAGCCTTGCTGTCTGTTTCAATTACAAATCCCCAGTCTTCTCATCACAGACTCAGGACTATAACTGACTTCTGGCAATTTGTGATCAAACCTAAAGCATTTAGCTAGTGAATTGTACCATTTATTGAACATGTGAAAATCTTTGACACTTGGGGCTGAAATTAAAATGTCATTTAGTAAATGAGTGTGTTAATAGCCAGGGAACCTCATAAGATAAATAATTGGTGTCTTACTTAAAATTTTAGAATTTTAGACCTGAAAGGGAACTTAGTGATTACTTACTATAACCCTTTTACATATGAGGAAACTGAGGCCAAGGGGGATTAAGTACTTGGCTCAAGGTCACATCCTGCTTAAATAGAAGCTCAGGAGTCTGATTCCCTCAAGTGTCTATTTCATGACCCATGATCCTCGTTTCACTCTAATTAGCTTTTGCAAAAGAGCAAAATTGGAAGCCAAAACAAAGATCTTAGGTGTTTATTTTCCTTCTGTGACAGTTCTCTTTTCATTAGTGGATGGGTATGGGGTAGGGGACAATTGTGCCAGCTGAGAGGCACCCGACACTATTCCTTAACTTCAATATATTTGCAGTTGTTACTATTGCAGATGAGGTGAAGTGGAGGGTGATACAATTATCTTTTCTGGAAATAATTACAAACAGTTAAGAACCTTTTGGGGTCTAATAGTAGAAGGCGTGAGGGCGTTCTGAATTGCTTTTTTTTAGTCAGTATGTTTAGACACATTGGGTCTCTGTCAAGAAGTCTTGAGTGTGTCATGATATTCTGGATTTTCAATTACTTTTGGTTAAAGATGACTACTTTCAGAAAAGCATGAGCCTGAAAAATAAATTTAGCAGATCCTTTGGAAAGGCCATATAGACTAAAATTTTAGAATAAATGGTAATTAATTTATCATTTATGGCTAAAGCACTGGAGTTTTGTGGATATTCTTGACAGGATGTGAGAAGAATATTTTTTTAGTCTTATACCTTTAGAGTTGTTAGATGAAGAATTAATCTATTAAAATGGGCCCTATGGACGATGGATGCCTCCAGAATTGCCATAGTATACTACCTTGAGTCTTGTGACCCTAGAAATGTATTAGGATTTGAGTTTCTCTATATTAGACAGTGACACTGGTTCTGTGCTAGGATTGTAGGTTGCCTAATATTTTTTTTTTCCTTTAACTAATTCTGAACATTTACATTTAAGTGTGCTATATTCATGTCTCAGTTATCAAGATATCAGAGTATATCAGCTACATGGTATATAGTTAAATGTTTTTCAAATGAATGCTAAAGGATTATGAATTTGGACTTAATTTAGAGAAGAAGAGGGGTCAAATGAAGGTTTCAATATTGGATCTGGGCATGTTCAGTCAGGATTAGACAACCTCTCCCAGCACACAGGATCACATCACCCAGATGTTCACAGGCATCCTTGTTCCTATATTTCTGTCGATACAGTTTGGGAATAAAAGAATAGATTGCCCATCAAGCCATTAAATAATGATTAACAATATTTTGTGGTGGCTAAGACTGATGTTTCCATGTATGTAAATTAAGAAATAGGAAAAAAAGTGGCATCGTTAAGGGTCACCAAACCTCCTGTTTCTAGTAATTCATCTACAAGGATAATAGATTCAGGTGTTCTCAACAGTATTTGTTGATATTCTGCTATTTGTGAAATATTTGGCTTCCATAAAAATGGAAGACCCCATATGTTCTATATGAGAGTCTGTTAAATTTTATTTTAACCTGAAGATTTATATGAAAGAAGATAAGACAACCTGACTTCTTGGTACTTTCACACACTGTATAAAAAGCAATAAACTGATTCCCCTTTTACTACTTTGAGCAATTCTTCCCAATTGACTGATTATTCAGATAGACCTTGGCTCTAGTATGTTAGTGTTGGTGATTATGAAGAATTTTTATGAGCCATATAAAATGTTGAAGGACAATATCATAATTTATTATTGTATAATGAAAGAAGAATTCAGAATTTAAAGAGTTGATTGTTGGAGCATCTGAGCTCACTGGAAAGAAGTGCTGATAAAGGTATAAGAGTTTTCATAGCAGAGAGGTATCAAGTCAGTAATACCTCATTAGGTGCAAGTGCTTATTTTCAGGGAAGAAAAATTAATCATATTTTCACATCTTGCAACATTTGTCTTTGTAGTTCAGCATAAAGACCCTGTTTCTATACTAAAATTATCTGTAAAAGCATCTTTCTTTAGGCCACAGTCTTTGACCTTCTGATAGTGGGACTCATGCTAAAAGTTCAAAATTGGTGAGGGGTCACACCGAAATGTGGGCAGTTGTATATGGTACACCAGGTTGTTGCCTATCAAGAAGTATAGTCTAAGTCACTCCAGCTGAGTAAAGAAGAGGAGGGTGAGAGAGGTCATGAGGAATACAAAGGGACTCTTTTTGAAAAATCCTTTTTGGTAAATCTAATAAATTATGCACTGTTGGACTAAACAAATGTGGTGCTGAATTTTCTAATCCTTGAAAACTTTTACAATAGCTATGGAAGTCAACAAATTCATAGGCAGAAAGTATATTTTCTTTTCTTTTTTAAATTAACTAGAATTTTTTTTTACAGTTAGGCAAGAAGGTGAAGCAGAATAGTTCATGGATTCTTCTTATAGATAAACCCCCAAATGCCAGAGAAGACATAGTGAGATTTATGGCTCTCAGAGCTGTCCCCAGACTATAACACAAAAATTTTGAGAAGCCTAGAGGAGGCAGAAGATAGTCGGGTCTCGGCGTGGAGATGCCCAGTGAAGACCTGGCAGGAGAGATGATCAGGGCTCTAAAAAGGGACTGGCAGAGAAAATATTGTCTGGTCGTGCCCTTTCTGTTCCTCATGTTGCCCTAGGCAAGCCACTGTTCTGCGTTGTTCCAGCTGTGGGACAGGAGAGCTGCTGTGCCAGCCAGGCAAAGGGAGACATCATGGACATGGCAGTGCTTGGGCCTAGCTTGGTGAAAAGCAGCAATGCTGGCTGCACTAGACTGGGCTGCTGATCAGCATTTCCTTTTTGCCCCTGCAGCCTACTTACAACAGGTAAAGGCTACAATAGTTAATCAGCTATTTTTTTAAGTTGACTATTATATGTTTCAGGTACAACATTATAATTTGGCATCAGTATACATTACAAAGTGATTACCCCAAAAGTCTAGTTACTACTCCTCATCATATAATTGACTCCCTTGCACTGCTTTCACCTACCCCACACCCCAATTCCCTGGCTTCAGAAAGTCTTAATTCCAGCAATGAATTCTAGTTTTCTAGTATGTAGAATTGTTCCCTCGAATGCCCTATATTTGTATACATTTATGTAGCAGCAATAAGAATGTTTTTACCAAAAAAAAGAAGTTGATTAAAGAGAATAATTATAAAAATTTACTGTATACCTCAAATAGACTATTAATTAAAAATATACACAGGTACATTTATTAAGATAGGCCTCCAGATTAGAGTTCTGTCATCTTTCTTGCATAAACCACAATCTTATGAATATATATTATTTCAATTTTTGATGCTTTAAATTGAAGTAAAAACTGTAAGACGTTTAGAAGAAATCTTAAAGAAACTCATTCTAGAATGTTTGTGATAATTCCCCAATTATTAAAAATAGGTACATTAGCTATACTTACTCTGGCCAAATTGTTTTTGAAAGGAACTAACTATTGTTTTTTCCCTCAATCTTATTTTTATAAGAATAAGTTTTCTCTTTTTTCACTTGCATTTCATTAATTTCATCAATATTTGATTCAATTATGTTCAATAACACTATCAACTGTCATTAAATAGGGCTGAGAACAAATTAATCTTCGTAGTTGTACTTAATTAGTGGGAGAAATACTTGGGCATGAGAGTAGCCTACTACTTTCAGACATTTACATGTTGTGAGCACCTGTTACTTTTACAGAGGAAACTGACTCAAATTTTTTTCAGGTGCTTTATTTAAATAGAAGTTGCCTTTTATATTAGCCAAGATATCTGCTTGTCTCAAGGCACTAAAAGAAAAATATATGCAAAAATAATAAGGTTTACATGGAGTGCATGCATTTTTTTTCCAAAAAGCAATATACAGAACAACCTATAACAAAGGAAATAGAAATAATACTTAAAACAAAAAAATAGAAAATTAATAACTATCCTGAGAGGAATTGGTAAGAATTGTAGATGCAGGAAGTTTATACAAAATAAGAAGATCTGTGGCATAAGATATTTAATTGTCAATGTAACACAAAATGTTTTGAATAGTAGACTAGATATAGACAAATAAAAAATTAATATTATGTAGATACTAAATGCAACAATAAAGAATAAAAATAGTAGAATAAGAGAAAATTTAATATATGTAGATGATTAATTATTAATACATCAGAAGTAAAAAAGAATAAAGGGGTGAAAATAACTGAAAAATGTTCTCTAAATATTAAACTTCCATAGCCAAATAAACTATGATTGAAATACTAAGATAAAATAAACATACCTCAGACATATAAGGTTTTAGGTTTCATCACATAGGGACACTTTTTGAAAGAATCTTACAAAGTGTACTCTCACAAGAAGAGAAATGAATCTGGAAATAATGAAGTATGAAAAATAAAGACAAATTCATTGTTATAAAAATAAGCAATACCAAAAAAAATGTACAGCCACAACGATCTAAGAATAAAATTCTAAATAACATCAAATTGTAGTATGAAAGTCCGTGTTATGAAGAACAGGTCAGAGAACGGCATGAGCTTATAGATGTTTTTATAATTTTCATAGCTAAGACAGATATTTATAAACTTAAGTAGAAGTATGGGGAAAAAAAAGAACTTCATGAAATTTCTGTAATGGGTGCCCACCAAAAGAATAAAAATAAGTTGTATCGCTATTAAATAACAGAAAAAAAAAAACTGAGCCAATAGAAATAAGAAAAAAGTAAATGAGATAGTTATTGTAAAATAAAATATAAAATAACACAATAGATCTAATATAACAGTAATTACAATAAATGTACATGAGTTCAAATCATGATTCAAAAATAAAGATTCAGATAATTATCAAAATAAAGCAAGATCTAGAAATATATTGCCTTAAAAATTTAAAACAAGGCATCTGAAGTTTGAATATAATGAAATAAAGGCAAATATAAATTAAAAAAAAAAGTTGGGTAGCAATTTTAGAAATGACAAATACAATTTAAAGATTAAAATGTAAAAGGAAATAAGAGGGATAATATATGCAGGTAAAAGAAGTTAAAATAATGAAGAAATATACATGTACCTATTAATATATCCTCAAATTATATAAAGCAACAAAATGATGGATAAAAAGTGGTTATATCAATAATTATAGTTAGAATGTTTAACTAATAGATCCAGAAAGGGTAAAAAGCAGTATTGAAAATTGGACTAATAGGATCATATTATATGTGAAAATATTCACATATAATTTTCACCCAACAAAAAGAGAATATATTTTGAACACATATTACAAATTTAAAAAAATGAGCTCAATACATTCCAGAGGATTAATACCATACATATTGCATATTTTAAGAAAGAAATTTGAAATTTTTAGTAAAAAGATAGTTAAATATTTTGTGTATTTGAAACTATAAACATACCATTCATTACAGAACTCTTGACCAAGAATAAAATCTTATGGAAAATTATTAAGTATACAGATACAAAAACAGCACATGTCATGATGTGTAGGATGCAGCTACATCATTACCAAAAGTAATTTGTCTGATGCTATATTTATCAAAAAGCAAAAAACAATAAACACAAAAACAAAAGTGAATGAACTAAATAATCAACTCAAACAACTTAAAAATAAGCATCAGAATAAATCCAAAGAAACAAAAAAGAAAGAAGCAATAGATCAGGGAAGAAATCAATAAAACAGGAAACAGCAAAAAGGATAACAGTAAAGTGTGAACACATGGTTATTAAAAAAGATTGATAAATTATGCAATGAAAACAAGTCAGGATTTTAGAGGTAAGTTCAAATCAAGAAAGTGGAAAATAACTAGTAGAAACAAATTTAAAAATTGGAAACAGTGTAAGAACTACATGCCAACGATCCAGAAAACCTAAATATATTAATTTGTTATAATTCTCATGTGTAATATAAGCTTTTAAATGATCCCCTCCTCGCCCTCCCCCCCCCTTTTTTTTTACTTTAGAGGGAGGTTTACTGTGGTGGACATGCCAAAGAAGTCTGTTACTCCAATTCAAAATCATGGTAATGTGCCTGCTTCTAGAGGCAAAGTAGCTCAGACTTAGGGTCATATCTCTAATCTTTCAGAGTTTACAAGAGAAGACAGATGGCCTTAGTATGTTAAAAGAGCTTTTAATAAAATTCTGTATCCCAAATGCGGGTAGATGAATAAGAAAATAAATTATAGAACAAAACACAAAGAAAATCCCATTGTACTTGAGGGCCAAGGATTCATCATTAGAGAGGCAAATGTTAACTCAGACTAACCCAGTCATGGAGGTGATCTTAACTCGAATGATTAGAATGTGACTGGGTACTTTGAGCCTGAAAGAGGTTTTCTAATTTTCTGTATTATTCTCTGAACCATATCCCATTTGATGCACCTTAGCCTTTGATTACACTGTTTATTCCCTTGATACTCAGAGTTCTGAGTGACTTTCTGCTAACATTAGTAACTTGGATTGACGACTAAGGGATTCAATCTCTGTAAAGGTGGGAGAATAGGTCATTTTAAGAGTGAGTACTTTTTATACCCTGAGATCTAAAATAAATATTTTATTATTTTTTTTTAAATTTTTCTGAAGGGAATATTTTAGATCAGAGTAGTATGGTAACGTCCCTGAAAAATACAGGACTGTAGCACTTCTCAAAACAATTGGGGCCCATAGACAGACTTCCTAAGGGAGGAAAAAAGTTATTTGTTCTTTTCAAAAGCACTTGTGAGAATATCCATCCTTCATTTAATAAGGTGTTTGCTAGGATAGCACTATTATTTTACATTTAGGTTAACAGGCCCAGTAGAATAAACCTCTGGCACATTAACCATGAAATTAGAATAAGAACATTTGTATCTGAATATTCAAAATATTAGCTAGAGATTATAAAATAAGCTCTAACAATAACTGGCCTTGTTAGCTGACTGGTTCTGACTACAAAATACCATGCTATTCCCAAGAAGGAGATTCTTTATTTTAGTTCTGACCTGGTTGTCTTCTAGATTGATTCCAGTCTGGGTTCAGCACTTTCGGAGAACGGTTATGAATATCACTCTCATTGGCTTCATGCTTGGGTCCAGGACTGTTAGAGAAAACCAAGTGACAAATTAGTTCAGGGATTAGATAGTCAATCATCTCTAACTCATAAAGTATACCTGATAAACTTTGATTTACACACAAGAAGTGAAGTAGAGTCCATTTCTTTGCCATACCCTAAACTTCATTTTTGGAGCCTAAAGAATGTGTTCATTTTTCTTCCCAAACCTGGTAACTTTATTTCATATTTTATTATAATGAAATATCTGGGATAGTCACTTTGCTTTAGATTAATGGACTTGGCTGATACATTTATGGAGATATAGAACTTTTTTGTTAAATAAAGACATTTTCTTCTCACCTCCACGTAGAGAATGAATGCTGTCTTTTTGTGTGCAAGAAAATAATTAAACAACAATTTAAAAAAATAGAAGTGCTGGGGATAAAAACAAACATCTAATAATTATCAAGGATTAAAAATAATCATCCCAAACAGTAATAGTTTGTACAGGTAATGCTTTGAAGTTTATAGTGATACTCATATGTCATCTTTCATTCAGACATTCAGTCATTTATTTAATATTCACAAAACATCAACTATATAGGCAAAGGTGAGCTACCTTTTGATTCCAAATAGATCTGTGAATTGGGTGCCATCCACATTTAAGAGGTACAGCATATGTTTCTATGGGAGTCCTCTGCATTGTTTTGTGATGGAATTGTCTTATTGATATTTCTTATTATTTAGTATTTCTTAGGGCTTCAGAATTATCAGGCCCCTGAGAGTACAAACTTTAAATAATGCCATACCTAGCATGGATAGTTGCATGTTCTCCAAGTACCCAGTATGTACAAGGCAAATAGATGTTTCATTGGATTTAGCAGATGTAAAGTTTTGACAAAAGCTACTTAGCTGCGGACAACTATGAATAATATATATATTAGTAGCTATGTGTGAAAATAGAAGAGGTAACTAGAAAAGGCCACTTTAAAATATTTAAGAATAAGTTTTCCTCTGTGCTTCATTTAAAATTAAATGCCCATGCCAAGCAATTTAATTTAAATTCCAGTTGTAGCAAATATCATTTGACTAATTACTTAGATTTTTATCATACCTACAGTCCCACTGATTGGTCTATTTAATCATCTCTTCCTCTAAACCGAGCTCCTTAGAGTATTTTATGTCTTTCCATTTGTGTCTTCCTAGCATTATGAACAGTATTTAGCACCTAATTGGCATTCACTGTTAAGCTTTTTAAAAATTATTATTGATAAATTTCCAAAGATTTTTTTCTGCCTATGGGCATGTCATTCAGAAGTCATTATCATAAAAGTATCCTTTCTATATATATGCTGGGAAAAAAAAAAACTGTTCATCTCATTAAACTTTGATGGAGAAATGGGTTGGCCTTATTTAGTATTTATACTGTACTGAATTCAGAGAAATTCCAATTTCACCAAGTTACTTATCACAAAAATTCAGTAAAGAATATCCAACTACAAACAAAACAAAGCTATTTTAAGTGCATCATCTGACCAACCAGGTTTGTGTTCACCATCCCTTCCCTCCCTCCCTTTCTTCCTTCCTTTTCCTTTTCCTTTTCCTTCTTTCCTTCCTCCCACCCTCCCTTTTCTTCCCCTTTCTTCCTTCCTTTTCCCCACTCTTCTATTTTCCTTCCTTCCTTCCTTCCTTCCTTCCTTCCTTCCTTCCTTCCTTCCTCCTCCTTCCTTCCTTCCTTCCTCCCTCCCTCTTTTCTTTCTTCCTTTTTTCTTTTCTTTTCTTCTTTCTTTCTCTTTCTTCCCCTCTCTTTCATTTCAAATTCTTAGCAAATTTCAATTATAAGAAAATTATATTTCAAATTATACCTCCTTTTTATGTTACTTTTGAAATACATCCAAATGAACAAATCTGGACAGCCTATTATAATTTCTCTCAAAATAATGTGATACAAGAAAAATTTTTTCTTTGTTTGATAGAGAAGGGTACGAGCAGAGTAGCCATAGGTAGAAAGACTTCTTAAAAAGTACCATTCTTTCCCAATACCCTAAAGGTGCAATGTCATAGACTCATCAGCACTTTTTACCTTGAGAGAATACAATGGAAGTATCATTTCCACTTTCATAAGATGGTGCCAAGAAAGGCTCTAAAATGATGTAACTATTTGCATTCTCTCTTTTCCTATTCAGTTAGACCAGTGTAATTGCAAGGGCAAAAAAAGGATACTACTGCTAAACACAAAATGCTTCTGCAACAATGCCTCAAATCTGATATTAATCACAAACTTTTTATTGATGCCCAAGTTGAGGTTGAAGACTTGTAATATAAAGGGTAGGTCATTTGTGAATCATGTTATCAATGAGCTGGTGACAGATTTTGTGACATGTAAAAAGAAAAATCAGCTCAAGAATATCTCAAATGTGTTGGCTGACCAGATATAAACAAAAAAGACTGGCATCCTTGTAGTTACATGTTACGTATTCAAAAGCCCCTTTCCATTTACAGGGGGGAAAAGAGTTCATTATGTATTTATGAAAAACAAAATTACTTATTCATAACAATCAAAAGCAATATGTTTTGCTTATATCAATGGATAAAATTAATACAACTTTTCCTACACTAGCTCATTTGCTCTGATGTGATTTTGAATATTAGGACAAAATGTCAAGAAGAATTATAAATTGAAATGAGAAAATTTTTCAAGTAAATTGTTTTCTCTATAGAGTCACAGGAATCAATTATTTGTTATTCATGGAAATGTTAGCACTTCTAATTTATAGACAGGCTTTCATCTTTACTTATGACTCACCTACAGGGCATGGCTCAACTGTAAACATCAAGGTTCATTATTATTATTGCTGGCACTGCCTATTAATAACTGGATATCAGAGCTGTGTTTCCAGTGACATGTTTAATCCGCTTTTGATTAAACCAAGCTTTCAATTATTCTTGGATATTATTCTCTTGAATCATACTTTTGAATATTAGGAGCAACAACCTTACTCTTCTTTTTCTCATGTACTTTTAGGTATGTCCCTGTCTTGTAAAAATGACTAGAGATGTATTGAGACCTCACAGTGGCCGCTCTTCCAGATCAGTGTGTCCTTCCCAAAACAAGTAGGGATGGGAAAGGCAACTTCCTAGCAACAGGGCAACGCTTGCTAGGATCATTCAGTTTCTGAACTTGCTGCTGCTACCAAGGGTGGCAATTAGTACCAACCATGACAGCTTGTGGCATTGACTGGGCTCTTGTTCAACACAAACATAATCATTAGCTGACTAATGGGTGCACTTTAAATCACTGTGAACCAGGCAGAGATTGACCCTGTGACCTAAATGTTCCATGGGATGCTTAAGTTACATGGTCGTCAGTTATGGATGGAGCTAGGTGTCTGGATTGAGAATGGGGATATTTTTTTTAGTTCCAGAAACTATTTCTTAGAACAAATAATATATGATATTGGGGGGTCTCAATTTACTTAATTTAAACAATGAATATTTTACATGATGTCATGTATTGTGTATATAAAATTAGTGTCATACGAAAAAAGACACATAAGATATGCATGAAGTACTTCAGTTTGTACCTTTGTTAACTTTTAGGAAATGCCACTTTGATTTTTCTTTCCAATGTGATTAGAATGGTTAGTTTTTTCAAATAATCACTAGGTGATGGGTCACTTAATCAAGATTGTCTTGGCTAAAATGGAATGAAGAAATAGAAATGAAAAATGACCCCTTCAAAGATTTTGGAAGATAAAACATGATGAGTTGGTAATTTAGTTCTTTATATACTTTGCATATGTTTAATATTTTGTATGTTACTGAATTTATACATATAACCATATCTAGAGACACACACACCAGAATTAAATAGAACAGAGGTTGATTTAACAAGAAGTTTCTAATGTAGCATAAGGAATATAAGAAATAAGAGTGGAAGAAATATAAAAATGTAATAAATAAAACATCCGAGACTTCCCATTGCCATATAACCTTATCAAAGAATCATAGTAGATGCTTTAACTGTTAAACTGTTAAAACATGAATCAGCATGGGTTGGGAGTAAGAATCTTAGATTCTGTTTTTATTTGCCACTCACTTGTTGATAACAACATCAAAAACAGTCACCATACAGAACCTTTAAAAGATGGAGATGCAGGGTTGTTACCATACCCCAGCAGTAGCCAGTGAATGGTATAAATAACCGGCAGACATTAAACATGGACTTTCCAAGTTAGAATTTTACTTTCAGATAAGCATAATTGCTACTTTCCTTTGCTAAGATTCCCTATAAATATGTATATATTTATTAAAAGATTATCATATATGGAATTGGTCTAACAGTTATTAGTCTCGACTAGAAGATAACATGTAAGAAATAAAAATGAAATGACTTGGAAATTTGCTTAGCTTCTTTTGTATTGATAGCTTAGGGAGAGTAAAATATGGAAAAAAGGAACTAGGTTTTTCAGAATTGAATTCAACGATTTTGATATTCTAGGATGAAGGTGAGGTTTAGAATTTTTATGGTAATGTTAAGTGTTCATTCTCAGCTTGAAGTGTTTTATTCTAATTGGCCCAATTAAGTTGTAACTTTTCTTTACCAACTGAGTAAATTCTGCTTATGACAAGAACATGCTTAATATAGTAGTAAAAACTTATATTTATTGGGTGTCTGCCATGCCCCAGAATTCGGCTAGGTACTTTCACATACATTATCTCATTTTCACAAAAACACCATCCAAATTGATGGAGAAATAAAAAGCCAAATGTAAATTGTATCACAACTCTCATGAAACATGGGGCTGGTTCTTGGCAAAATTGTCACTGTTTATCTTTGGTCTTTCCAGCCTCCTTTTTTCTGCATTCTTTCCTAAATTCTTGCCCCATGAATACCTGCTCTAAAGAAAAGTATATGATATTGGCTATTTGCATCTTATGAATATTTAAGCAATATCAAACAAAATCCAAGATGTTTTAATGCTAATATATTAATAAGATGATAGTTTATTTTAGGATAAAGCCCTAGGCACTCCCTAATACACAAGAATCTGGAATTCTCTGAGGTGCAGAAACTGAGAATCACAGGTATAAAAACTGAAAGTTACTTACTGGACCTGGGGAAATAAAACCCAATTTCCTTGGTTATGGGTAAAATGATGGAATCATGATCCCAGAAAAGATTTATAGCAGTACTTTATTATTATTACAAGCCCTAGGACCAAAACTATAAAAGTGAATGTTCAGTGCCAAATGAAAGAGCTAGAATACTGTATTTCTTCTTTCATGAAGAAACCTTAAATATATTTTTCATGTGGATCTGTGTGTGTGCATGTATGTGTTTCCGTGTCTTTTTGCCCACATCTGTAAGCCTGTATCTGTGCGTTGGTATGTATGTGCATGATTTACCAGAAAGAAAAAGCACAGACAATGCAGAAGACCATGATAGTTGTCACTGAGTGATAATACCCCAACAAAGCAGAATCAGAAATTTTATTAAGCTCTAGCCTGTCTATGGATAAATCCACATCAGGTTAAATTCATACAAGAAAAACAGCAAAACACCCTCATGTTATGGGTGTGAAAAAAAGGGAAGAAAAAGGAGGAAAAAAATCATCCTACAATTGTCAGTTCCAAGCCAGGTAAATGTGATCAAACGCCATAAAAATGTCTAAGGTGTAACAAAGCTACAAGTCTTAACTGGATAACTGGATGTGTGATGAATCTAGCTGAATCCTGTTTTTATCCGTGAATTGAGGATAATCTTTGAAAAGGACGTAGGCCTTCTGACTGCTTAGATTCTTCTTCTAGGAGCAGCCTTATAATTCAGGTCAATTAAAGGAGATTGGCAGAAGTTCTGTGGTGAAAACAAAAGCAGGTTTTCATGGAACATGTGCTGAAGGTTAAGCAATAGACTGTCGGCTTCTTGGGACAGGATGTACAACTGGATATGTGCTAGGTTCATTACAGAGAGAGCTTGAAGCATCCACCAGGGTTACAGTCAACAGTTATTAAATCCATTTCCTACTTATGTTCTCTAAGGTTCATCACAGGCCTCCTTCCTGAAGTGACCTGATTCTTCTGCCGTGAATGTATGATCTGACTTACAAAGCTTCTCTCAGTATAATACAGTACACTCTTTTTATTATTGTCTTTGTCTCAAGGGCTGGGCATTTTCCCCAGCTGGCTCTTAGTTAGCTCTTGAGAAATCAAATCCTATGTTGTTTGATGTATACTGCCCTACTGATTTAATGTTTTATTATTATTTAATACTTATGGATGTGACATCATAATCATTGTGGACCCATCATTGCAAACTTCCTTAACCTCATTTTGACAGTCTGTATCCACAGTATCCACAGGGCTGTAGATGCTCCGTGTTAAAAAAAAAAAAAAAAAAAAAAAAAAGGTGCAGCTTTCAGAGATATCATTTCAGTGAGATATCATTAGCAAGTTGCTAATTAGCATGCTTTTTCTGCATCATTTTGGATGGTCTCAGTCTTGCATTCAGCTCTTATGCAGCATGCATTATTTATTATATTATTATTATTACCACCTTTCTTAAGAATAGATTATGAAATTTCAATTCATGTAATTACATCTGGAAATAGCACATCCATCATTTTCCAATAATTAAGTGGGGTTATTTTATTGCTGATGTACTATTTGGTAAAACCTCAAAATTTCTTGAGTGTTATTCTAGAATCTAGCCCATGAAATGTGTTATCACAGATACTTAAAATTTTGTGTTAAACCTAATGAGATCTCAGGATAATTTTGGTGATACCTTATTAATTAAACCTCATCATCCTGAGGGTTTAACTGGAGGAGGAAATTCTGAACTGTAATGCCAACTGCTGCAACCACTTTATAAACACGTTAAGACAGTTAACAAGGCCCAAACATATACAGATTACTATGAAGTAAATTATAAAATTATGCACACCTCCACATGCACACATGCATGTAGATATACACATATCTTTAGCAGTTGAGACTTTGTCTTCACATGAAGATATAGTGAGTGAAATCTGCATCAACCTCACCATCAAGTCTCATGTATAAAATCAATGCTTTCTTCACTTCCTCTCCCCTCCCATTTCCTCTGCTACAGAAGTCCATGGAGACCTAACCACTTTTAGTATTCTCACCTCTGATTGGTTTGTTCTTCCAGCTACTATTTCCTTTAACATTGAAAGTCCTGGCCTGCCACCACCATAACCCCTAGAACTACTTTTCCTACATTTGAAGTCACAAGGCTATAAAACCTGGTACAGAAAGTGCTGGGAGCAGGAGCTACAGCAATCTTTAAGTTCAAACCTAAGCACGGAATCAGCTTCTGAAAGCTGGTCACCCCTCCATCTTTGCCCAAGAAATATATGCTCCGAACAGCTAGGGATAGATCCTACCTTGCATTTACTGGGTATCCAGAACCTACAATTGTATTATGCATAGAGGTTTTTCATCTGTTAATGAAATAAGTGATAAAAATCTTTAGATGTAATTTTTAATTAAAAATTTTACTGAGATAAATGTAGATTCACCTGCAGTTTTATGAAATAATACAGAGAGATCCCTTGTATACTTTGTCCAGTTTTTCCCAGTGGTAACACTGAATAAAAAGTATGGTATAATATCACAATCAAGATATTGATATTGACATAATCCACCAATCTCATATGTGTATAGTGCATGTGTATGTGTGTGGAGGGGGTGAGCTTGGGTATCCACTACCACAGTCAAGATATTGAATCTTGTTGCCCTTTTATAACCATGGCTACTTCCCTCTTTCTTCCTTATGCCCCATCTCTAACTTCTATCAACCACTAATCAATCCTTTATTTCTAAATTTTTTTCATTTCAAAAATGTTACACAAATGGATTGATACGATATAAGAACTTTTGAGACATTTTTTTCTGTTCGTTTGTTTGTTTTTGTTTTTGTTTTTTCCTACTCAGTATAACTCCCTGGAGATTCATCTAAATTGCTGTGAATCAGAAATTTGTTCCCTTTCATTTCTGAGTAGTATTTCATAGTATACATGTATGATATTAACCATTCATTTATTAAAGACATCTTAGCTTATTCCAGTTTTGGCTATGACAAATACGGCTGTTATAAACATTTGTATACAGTTTTAGTTTTTTTGTGAACATGTATTTATATTTCTCTGAGATAAAAGCCCAATAGTGTAAATTACTGGTTGTATGGTAGATACATACTCAGTTTTTTAAAAACTGTCAATACTGTTTTCCAGAGTGGCTATCCCATCTTACATTCCCACTAGCCATGAATAAGTGGTCTCAATTCTCCAGTTTTTCCATACCTTTGTCAGCATTTGGTTTTGTCAACTATTTTTTTTTTATTTTGCCACATTCTCATAGTTGTATAGTAATATCTCATTGTGGTAGTAATTTGCATTTCCCTGGTGGCTAATGAGCATCTGTTTCTTGTCTTTATTTGTTATCTGTAAATGCTTTTCAATGAAATGTCTATTCATGTTTTTTGCCCATTTTCTAACTGAATTTGTTTTTTACTGTTTAATTTTAAGACTTCTTTATATATTCTAGATATATTCTTTGTCAGATATGGTGCTTGTAATTATTTTCTTCCAGTCTGTAGTCTGTCATTTCATCCTCTTCACATGTCCTTTAACAGAGTAACAGTTTTTAATTTCTTCACATCATTTTAACAATGCCACAAGTGGAGAAAGAGGGGAGATACTGGGGTCTATCATTTAAAGACCAACAACGAGATGTAAGTTAGACTTCAATGTCTACAGAAATCATAGTTTCATATCTAGTTCAGTCTACAGATGACAACAGCTGGTGACAAAATAAGATAGTTGAGGGCATGTTGTAGTAAGTGGTTCTTTATATATATACTTATTCATTTGAGAAATAATTATTCAGTGAGTCTTATGTGTTTAGCCCTATGCTGGCGATGCAATGGTGATTAAAATCACAAGAAAGTCCTTTGCCCATTTTTTAAACCAGTTTTTTTTTTTTTTGGTGTTGAGTTGTATGTACGAGTTCTTTATAAATTTGGGATAGTAACCCCTTATCAAATTGAGGAATGTTTTCTTCCATTAAGTAGGTTGTCTTTGTTTTGTTTATAGTTTCCTTTGCTATGCAAAAACTTTTTAGTTTAATGTAGCCTCTTTATTTATTCTTTTTTTTTTCTTGCCTGAGGAGACATAGCAGAAAAAAACATTACCAAGAGCAATGTCAGAGACTTTACTATCTATGTTTTTTTTAGGAATTTTATGATTTGGGGTCTTACATTTAAGTCTTTAGTCCATATTGAGTTTATTATTCTATATAGTGAAAGGTGGTCCACTTTTCTCAACAACATTTACTAAAACACTGTTTCACCCCCTTGTATAGTCTTGCCTCTTCTGTCATAGATTAAATGACCATATAGGTATGAGTTTATTTCTAGGCTCTCTTTTCTGTTCCACTGATCTATGTGTCTATTGTTATTCCAGTACCATGAATAGACCTTTCTCCAAAGAGGACATATAGATGGCCAATAGGTATACAGAAAGATGCTCAACATCACTAATCATCAAAGAAATGTACTTTTCTCCACAATGAGATACTGCCTCACATCTGTAGAATGGCAATCATCAATAATTCAACAAACAATAAGTGCCAATGAGGATCTGAAGAAAAGGGAACTCTCGTGTTCTGCTGGTGGATTGCAAATTGGTGCAACTACCATGGAAAACAGTATGGAGATTCCTCAAAATATTAAAAATAGAACCACCTAATGACCCAGCAATTCTACTTCTGCATATTTAACCAAAAAAAAAAACAAAACACTAATTCAAAAACATATATGCACCCCTATGTTCATTACAGTGCTATTTATAATAGCTAAGATACAGAGGCAACCTAAGTGCCCATTGACAGACGACTAGATAAAGAAGAAGTGGTATATCTATACAATGGACTATTACTTGGCCATAAAAAGTGAAATCTTACTATTTGCAAAAACATGAATGGAACAAGAGGGTATTATGCTAAGTGACATAAGTCAGACAAAGACAAATACCATATGATCTCACTTATATGTGGACTCTAAAGAACAAAATAAATGAACAAAATAGAAACAGGCGCATAGATATACACAACAAATTAATGGTTGCCAGATGGAAGGGGGCTGAGGGGCTGGGTGAAAATGGTGAAAGGATTAAGAAGTACAAATTTGTAGTTACAAAACAGTCACAGGATGTACAGTACAGTATAGGGAATACAGTCAATAGTATTTCAATAACCATGTATAGTGCCAGGTGGTTACTGGACTAATTGGGGAGATCACTTCATAAATCATATAAATGTCTAACCATTGTGCTGTTCAACTGAAACTAATATAAAATAATTTGAAATATAAAATAATATGGAACTAAAATAAAAAAAGTAAAATCAAGAATGAATAACTAAAGCTGAGGTAAGAACTCTGAAGTAATGGAGTTCTGTATGATAAGACTATTTAACAGAGGAACTAAAATTTTCCTTAGGAAATAATACTTGAGTTGAGAGCTGAAGGTTGAATAAGAGTTAACAGTGTAAGGAGTGGAGGAGAGGTTAAGCAGTGAGGGTGTGAGATGGGGGACACAGTGTACTCAAAGGAGGTGCCACAAATGCAGAGACCCTCCGGTGGGAGGAGCATGGAGAGCTGAGGAATAAAAAGAATGGCAGCTGTAGTGTGGAGAATTAAGGGAGAGTGACACAAGATAGGGCTGGACTTTGGTCTTTACTCCAAAATCTATTTGAATGCTTGATAAGTTTTATGAGAGAGAAGTGAGCAATAACATGTAACTTGCATTCTGAAAAATGTACCCTAAATGCTGTACAGGAAGAGAGAGGGAGAAAGGAGTGGCTATGGGCCCACAGTTAAGAGGCTACCTATGGTTGTCTAGGTGAATGTTAATGGAGGTTTGAACTGAGATGCTTATGATATGCTCTCAGTAAAGTTTTCAAAGGATTCATAGTCAATATCAGACAGAAACAATGAAGATAAAATTCAGACTACATTTTGTAGAATTATGTTCACAGAAATGAGTAGACTGCCATTTCGACACCTAGAGAAAGGACCACTGCAGGAGTGGTTTCCTTTGGGAAGGAACAAGGACAACTATTTATCTGCCTTTGGGGCTGAATCTAGAGGCCTCAGTGCTTTGTCTTTCCACTCAGAGCTGAGGTGACACTTGACTCCAGTCAATTTTATGAAACTCCTCTTCAGTCGTACCTAAAACATTTTGCAGATCTAGGGCCCAAAACCCACATGTCCTGAATAGCTTTCCTAAGACCTAAGTCATTAAAAAAGGTAGTGTGTTAGAAAAAAAAACAGAAAAAGTCAGAAAATCTGAGGGAGTAAGAGGGAGGGAGAGAGGGAAATATAAACAGAATCTGTGAAAAATAAGAATGAGGAATAAAGGACGCATATGGCATGGAATGCCATCCATTATCAGTTGGCATTTTCTCATGGACAGAGGCTGACACATGTGTATACCTTCCTTTCTCCAGTGATGATTGATGGCAGGGCTGCTATTTTTGTAGAAGAGTAGCAACCCAAAAGGGACACACTGATGTCATTCATGGGGGAGTCTTGAGAGCTGGCAAGTGCCCATGATAAAAATTAGCAATCATGTCATAGAAGTCACTGGAGGGATCAGGCAGGAGTGGGTGTAGGCACATCTTTAACATAAATCAAGGATAAAATTTTACTCTAAATTCACCGAGTCAGGTTTCCAAGTCTAATTGAGACATTTGGTGTCTGTGTTTGTTTATACCTGACAAATCATAGCTTCTTTTATGTGTTTTAATAAAGAGCTGAAAAAGAGAAAGAAAATATCTCTCAAGCTTTTGGATGGCAAATGAATCTTACAAAATGTTTTCTAATGAGCTAAGTATAAATGATGCAAAACTATATAGACGAATTTCTCAAAATGTCAATCAAAATAAAAACAAATATGTAATGAACAGAAATATATTGTTCCAATCAAATATTTCAAAATTGTTCTGATTAATATGCAGAAAGTCCCAGTCCCCATTGTGTTTCCTTGTCTAAAGGTTTAACAGAAAAGAACCTCTCTGTGATCTAAGAGACAAATGAAATCTAATATACTTTGGATATATATTAATAAACACATATTTAAGAGGTCAGTTCAGTTCTAGTGGTTTATGCTGCTTAAGTGTACTTGTTTGCTCCATGGAGAAACTATATGGTTTACTCAGCAAGTACAAAAGGGCTCATTTTTGATATTGCTGGCATTTAGAAAACTGGCCTTTTTCCCCCCTCCCTCAGCCCACCATATTCACATTGTAATTTCCAGCATATGGGAGGGACTGGCAACATTGGTAGTCTAGGCTGTGGGGAAGTAGGGGCAGCTGGCAGTGAGAGGGAAAAATGCTGAAATGCTCAGGATGGCATTTTAGAACTAATTACAATTGTGAATGACTATCTCAGGCAGTGTCAACGCAGGGTTGCCTCTCTGAATATTACTCCTTTTTAAGCCTGGAAGATTCAGGAAGATGCTTACTTTTCACCTCAGATAACCACCTTTTGCATATTTTCTTTCTGTATTCTACTGAGGCACATTCTGTTGGAAACTGTGCCCTAAAAGGCATCTACATACAGGTGTTGGACAAGTGGTTACATATATTAGCTAGTCCATCTGCAAACTATATAGGACCAGATTCTTGCTCTTGTCTTACTGAATGAAAGAAGGAAAATATCTGGAGATAGGAAAATCACGGAAATAAAAGTATGAACCAATTATATTTTTCCCCATCCCACCCATTTCCTTGACATGGTATGAGATTTACAAATGATTTTATTGTTTGAACTCACAAAGTTTTTCTCACAATACTGTTTTACTTCAGGAATTCTAATCTATTTTGTAGAAAGTCATCTAATTTGGGGCATTTTCTGATAGCACAAGATCCTCTGTTTCTTCATTGTTCTCAAATTTTGTAAAATGTAGTTGTTTTGCCTAAAGAGAGAAAATAATAAAGTTTCCTGAGGGAGAATTTATCAATATAGGAGAACTTTACCAGGGTAAAGGAGCTAGAATGCTGATACTATCCTACAGTTGGAAATCACCCTTTAGAGCTTGAGGAAAATCATGGCCAACATTAAGTGAATAGAATGCCAACAACACAGGATAGACGTAATCAAAGTATCAAAAGGATCAGGGAAATAGATAAACTACATGAGGCTAGAAAACCTGCCTGATGACTATGTTCTACGGGAGGTCCCAAAGGACATTCCATTTATCAAAGCAGTAAGAAATGTTTTGAAAAGACATACTAATATCATTGAGAAGCTCTGTAGTGGCTATGCTCCATAGAACACAGGTAGGAGTTGCCTTAACGGAACAGGGCTCCCTTATGGCAGGGGGAAATGACAGCATATAATATAGGCTAATTATTAAATGACAAAAGTCATTTTGGCACACTTACTGTAATGAGCAGCAAGGCTGGAGTGGTAGCTGGGAGACCTGAGATGTGGAGAGCGCACGGCATGGTTAAAATAATATGGCATTTCTAGGGGCAAGATAAATGGGAAACCAACAAAGATATTGCTCAATTTATGCCATTAAAATAAATCTAGAGTAGATCATCAATAGGCTAGGCAACTTCCCCAATAAAATATCAAAATTCTTTATCCTTTTTTCTGGATCTGAGCCAGTTTACCAATATATAACCCACTACAGAAAAGATTAGATCCCCAGAATGAAAGGACATAGCAAGATCATGACAAATGTATATGGAAATAATTCCCCCAGCACTCTCACAAAGAAATCTATGGTACTTACTTAATAACTATACACTGAAGACAGGGCAATATCCAAACATTTTGAGGAATGTTGGTTACAGAGCCTATGAGGAAAAGATAATAAAGTCCTAGCTCAGGTTTTGCAAAAGAGACCTAAAGATCCACCCATTAATTATTTTCCCAGTTTCTGAAAATATACTTGTATGTAATGGGAAGAAACTACACATTGCTGCCTAAGCCTGTGGGGAAAGAGTAACCATAATGAAGAATACAAATAAGTCTCAGAAACAGCCTCTTGTTGCCTATCTTTCCTTCCTGGGACTGAATTCTCATTCCCCCCAGGTTCTGGGCGAGTTGGAAGTCAACAATGCAAAGCTGACTTCCTATCTCCTCAATAACTGGGTCATTCCTTCCCAGAGGAGCCTGAATCAAATGGTTGATGAGGAGATATAAAGTTGACTTCTTTGTCCAAATTCTGACAACTCTGCTCTCAATATTTCTAGATCCAGAGTACCCCATGAGAATGGCTGAGGTCTTTGTGGTACCAACCTTCTCTCTGTGTTCAGTCCTATTTTCTTTTATCATTTCACAGGTGGCTATGCCCAGGGTACTCCCCAATAAATGTTGTTCATGAAAATCTCAGTTATTTCAGAGTCCACCTGCAGGGGATCTGACCAACAACATCATCCTTTCCCTTTTCAAAATAAAAGGATTGTGGGACTGCCAAACAAAATAAAATTACATTTATTTGGGTCAACTCATCCAAAGTATCAGGTATACTAAGTGACCTTTTGTTTGTGGGCTTCTTAATATGAAATAACCTTGATTTGGTGAAATGTAACTTGGGAAATAAGTTGATTATTTTCTTTGGGATCCACCTAGCATTCCTATCAGAATTTAACATGAGAATTTAAGTACAGAGGTGGTTCTTTCTTTGGGGAGAGTTGTCTACTTCCCTTCCATTGCTGAGAACTCAGACTTGTCTTGAACCATACCACTGAATTGAAAGGAGCCTCTTTATTCTCTTGGGTTATTACATGAAAAAAGGCACACTCCTGTGTCAAAACCCTCCAGATTTGAAATAAATGCTTCTTTTCTCCTTTCTCTACAGTAATTAAGTTATTGCTTTTATGATAGTAAATCAGGGACAATTTCTTCTTTCATTTTGACATTTTAAAATTAACTTCAATTTAAAATTTTAGGGTTCAGACTGGCTTTTGTCCATGATTTTCAAAAGACTTTATAGCTTTTACAACTGAAAAGCTATAAAACACTAAATAACTAGAAAAGGGTATTAATATTTACCAAGTATTTACTATGCGGCTGTTTTTATGCTTAGTGTATGCATATGCATTATTTCATTTAATCTTCATAATCATCATGTATTATAATTATTCTTCCCATTATATAAAAAGTTGAGGGATAAACTGATATGGCTAAAGTCAGACAGCTCATCAGCTGAATAATCAAGGTTCCAAATCCAAGGTCTTAAATCCAAGTTCAAAGCTTTTTTCCACAGCTAATTTGATTATGTGCTTTGTGACTAAAACCCATTTACTTTTCATGGCATTTTTTAAAGGTCTAAAAATTATATCATGCTTACCAGAAATACAGTGATTTTACAGAAAGTTAGACTCTACTGAAATTTTATTTCATTTTCCAAAAATCACATAAAAATTTTGTGGACTGATTAAGAGGAATCCCATTTTTTGCCTCTGAAAGCAGGAGAACATATCATCATCCTTTTTAATTCTTTGGTCTGAACTTGGAAAATATTTTCACTTGCAAAGAATAAAATTTTGGATTTAAAATATAACTAGTTGTAGCTCATGTGTGTATATATGTGCAAGTATGTACTTGTGTATTTAATCTGTAAGACATATATTATTGCCTCCTGGAAGTGAATTAATTGACTATTAGAGTAGTTTAGAAATTTTTGACATATTTGGGGACTGATTCCCTACTTACTTATTAGTGGTTTTAAAGGACATCAGAAGGGAAGGGGCCAAGTAATGCTTTCCTAATTGAATCCGAAAACAATGACAATGACTGTCCAAGAGGAAGGACAACATGCTTCCTCTTTCTGTTGTTCTCTCTACCTTAGATATAGTTGACCCTTCCCCTAATTGAGTGGTAATCAAAGGAATAATTTTAGGATGTAAATCATTCTGCTTTATCATTCTAGTTACAAGAAATCCTGAGAACTAGCAGAGTATAATAGTCTAGCATAGCCTAGATAGGGACCCTCATTTTAGTAAAATAAATAGCTGGGAGGAGATAAGTGATTCTAGAAAGTACCGGGAAATAATTGTATGTGTTGCCTTAAGTCAAGAGCAGAATGTTGTCAACAACAAATATGTCACGTTTCTTTCTCTGAGGAGAAAACCAGTGAGTGCAACACATCATTCATGTCATTATATCCAGAGCAACTCTCACTGCTTTGAGGTCTGGAGCAATGACTCAGAATGCACCAGAGTGTTGTCTATCAACAAGCATTTTCTACTTGTTACTAATGCCTCATTTTAGTATCTTGGGGTCATTGTGTTTTTATGTGGGAAAACTCAAGGCTACCCAATAGAGTCTATTTTGACACTGGCTCAAAAGGGTGACACAATATCCTAATTAAGTGCTCTCACAAATGGTTAATCTTACATAGCACTGTGGTTGTTCTGTTACGTGCAAAACCTTTGGTTTAGTTACTTAAGAAAAAGCTGCATATTATGACCAATGAAAGCTCAGATATCCTGCAATTAAACTATTGGAATGATAAGATGTCATTCTTGCGTGTTTGTTATAATTTCTAAACTGTTCTGTTTTATTCACTGTCTTGAAAATTTAATATGATTAATTGCTTCTTGTTCTGGAAATTAGCATGTTCTCTGATAAACTGTTTGAGTGTTCGGGCATATAAACTGAAAAGATTTAGATTCTTGACACTGTGTGTAGCATACAAGCTGATGAAGGGAACCTCACGATTGCATGCCAAGCAGGTTCTTCAACACTATGTGTACACTTCTAGAAAGACTGCTGAAAATTAACAGAGACTTTAGAAGGTTAACCTCCACTCATTGCAAGTTTTTTATTTAAAAAAATTATGAATAATTGAGCTGTCATTAAATAGGTGAGAAAATCATAAAGGTTTACTTTAAATACAACAAACACACAGCCATTAAATAATATATGTTTTCTAAAATACTCATGAAGGCTAAAGGAAAACACTAAAACAACTATAGATGGTAGTAGCTGTGGGAGAGATAAAGCAACAGTGCCACCAATTATCTTTATCTGCCGTATTACCCCATTATGTAATTCATAGAGATATGCAGATATATCTTTATAGACTGGCTTTGGTTTATCTCTAGAGACAGATGTTATCATTTAAGTTGAAGCCAGTACACCATACATTCATAAAAGCCAGATGGATGACACCGCTTATGGGGAATTTAGTGCCTGTCTATAAAGGCCAGATGGGTGCCGCATCACAAAAAAAGTTTATATTGGCCAGCTATGGCTACACTCCAAAGAGTAATGAAATGTTCTCAATTCTCCAAAGGATTTCTCCACTCTTTGTCTACTGTTGTAATTGTTGCAGAACCTTTCAGGACTGAGACTTACCATTAGTATAATCATATAATATCTAAAGACAGTTGTTCTTTTGGTAGCACATAAAAATTTAAAATAAAATAAAATAAGGTGCTCAGTAACCTACTTGAGCCAAAGAAAATAAACCAGTCAGATTCTAAGAGAATTTTATGCTGGATTTTTCTTTTATTTATAAATGGTTTTGAGTTTATAGATGTAACTAAAAATATGTCAAAATGTACATGAGACCTCTGATGGAAAACACCCCAAATCCATTTGCTTTACCTGTACTAACACACTAGATTTCAAAACCTTATGGTAAATGAAAATTAAGCTAAGCCTGAGTGGAAACTGAATCAATATTCCATCTTTATGTGGTGTCCTCATAAAACATTTATGTTTGTGACTTGTTCTTTTCTGACTTGATGGCTGAATCGGTTATGCTTGGTTTCTTAAACTTTCAGTCACATAAATAGTTTGCTTGTGGTATAATGTTATGTTACTTAAAAATCGTAGATTTACAATTGACTCTTTAAATTTAAGGGAGAACCATCTCAACACTTTGTAAATATTCAAATTTATGAATATCCCAATAACAAATTATTTTCTCCATGAAACTTTTTATAGTCAAAGACCCAGAACTTTCTTAGATTATTTTATATTCTCTCATGTTTCCCTTAACAGTCACAATTCTCTCTCATTTTAGGACTATTTTGTTCACAGAGAAACAAAATTTGTGTCACCTCATGATTTTTACTCTCTACATGGTGATAAATAGAAAAAAAACAAATTTTAGTTAGCTATGGATAATGAGGTCAGTAAGCTTCTAACTTGTAAGACATCCAACTCAAATTCGTCAAGGTTACTCACTGTTGGTGAAACCATAGATGTTAAGTCTGTGAATACTAAGAGCTTATCATGCTGCCTAATCCAGTACACCTGTACATGATAAAGCTTTTAAGGCTTTAGAGGCAGATGGATATTTAATGTGGCTGAGCAGAGGAAAGCAGCACTTTGATTAAGAGGGAAAACGTAAATCTCTCCCCATCACTGAGGCCTTTATTGCTTACAAATTTCTCTAAATATTTCCATATAGCTTCTCTTTACACAAAGTTTGAGAAACACTAAGCTAAACAATGAATAGACTATTCTATCAAATTTTAGGTATTGGAGCCAAGGGTTCAGAATGGATACCACTTGGATTCTTCAGTGAGAAATTGCCATGGCCCACTATTATGAATATCTTTTTCCCCAAAATGAAAGGAATCAGATTTGTAGCTGAAACAATATGTCTTTTACTATCTTTTATAAAGTGTTGTTACTAATTGTATAAATATATGTAATTATTACAATCCAGTTGCTTTAGGAAATTTTGTAACAGTAAGTTCTTTATTGGACAGATGAAATTTTCTCTCACATTTAATATTAATTTTAATGATAGTACTAGTTCTAAAACTTACAACTCTTTTGGATGTACTAGAAAAGGTTCACAGTCATATAAATGAGAGTTTAAAATAAATTCAGGAGTAACTGTAATTAGGGTTTATTTATTTATTTTTGTTATGTTTTTAGCTTGAGGAAGATAAGCTGTGATTATATCACTACTTATTATTCAAATATCTGGATAAAATGATACTATTTGGAAACCATAATATTTTGTCTGTAATAATCTGAATATTTACATCCTGAAGTTAATTTCTAAAAGGTGATTCTAAAGTCTGAGAACTGCAGAGGTCATTATTGCAAAAATAAAATTAAAATAGGCACTTAATTTTTCTTGCTTGACTTATAAGGGTTTTTATTTCTCTGGAGTGTATATACATATGGATAAAGCCAATATTATAATTTTTGCCAATTCTTGTTTGATCTTTACTGGATTTTAATCACATAGTGTGAATAAAATTAACCAAAATTTAAGGCTTACATTTGGTTCCAAATGCACTACACGTTTATAGACTTTTTTTTCCTAATGCTCTAAATAATTATTGCTAGTTGCTTTTGTAACTGAGGCAGACGTATAGCATTGATAGTAACACCAATGGAATGTTTTAATTTATTAGACTGTTTACAGCCTCTTAAAGGCTGGTAGTGCCTAAATGCGAGCTAAGGTAATCATCTGTGAATTAGTTTCTATTTTTAAAGGTGGAGTTGCTATGGATATTTAAACAGGATTTGACTGAAAAAGAAAGTTCTGGCTAAATCAAAGCATTACAACATTTTAGTGAAGTTTACATTTAATTTTACTTTCCAAACTCACAAATGCATTTCTCTAAGCATGAAAGACAGACTATGAGAAGGCTGGGAAGAATGTGGTCACTGTAAAGTGAAGCACACACAGTCCCTGATTTCTGTGTAGCTACCACCATTCCATTTCAATCTTTATTTCCAAAGTCTGAGCATGATTCCTTCTGTGGTTATCTACAACTAAAAATGTTGAACTAATAACAAAGAATCATCAAGTTATTATAATAGTAGGACGGCAGACAATTCATTTTGGCTTAAGAAACTATAGTAGAACTTGACAAAGAAACCAAAACAATTCTTTGGTTTCAACAATTTTGTTGCAAGAAGATCTCTTAAGATGGAAATTGACTGAGAAGTCCCAGACAACACCATCACATTTACAAGGTGGACTCAGCAAGTGAGCCCTCATGTTCTGACCAAATCTGGTCTGGGTCATCTTAACCAGAGATATAGATAAGGGATGCAAGAAGATCTAGGCTAAATCTATGGTATAACTACAGCATTTTCTCTTTCATCTTTGGTTTTAAGTAGACTGACAGCTCTGATCAAATTCAAGTTAGTGTTATCTTTTGAATAACTCCTCCCTCAAGGAAAGCTCCTTAATAAGCAGGGTGTGGGAAAAGAAAATGCAAGCAATAACACACACTTTTGAAGGCTCTCTGGCCATACTCCAGCCTTCTGTAATATGTGCCCCATTTCTTATCAGTCTCAGTATCTAATGCCTTTCTGCAGTTGAAAATGAGTACTTTATTAGTGGTTTAATAGAACTTGTGAATTAAATCTTTACAATTGATAGAAAGAAATATAGCAGATAAGAACAGAGAAACAGAGGACTGGGTAGTCTTAGTTACTGGGGCGTGAAAATACAAGAGGACTGATGACATTAAGTGTTGATAGATGCAGGTTGCCATCTATAATACACACTAAGTATGACCTTGGAAAACACTAATGACTCCCGATTGTGGTACCAAGTGAAATGATACTATAGAGTCAAGAGGAATCCTGGATTGTAAAACCACTCCCCCCTCAAAGGTATACAACATGAGTAAAACTGGTCTGAATTTCCAATACGTCCTCACCAGGGATCCTACTAAAGGGATGATAGTTACATAAAAACTAAGCACAAATTCACATGGAGGAACTAGAAAACGATTCTCTTCTTTTTGATGGATTAATGCAAATTATGAGAAAACCAACACATCTAAGAATAAAATTCATAAATCCAGGTCTTGGAGCTGTAGCTTTCTTTATCCCCAGTTCTCTAGAAAATGGAATCTGTGACAAAGCTTACATACTCAGGCTTTATCAGTACCTGCAATCTCAGAGCTGCAGGTCTGAGACAAAAAAAGGGGGCGGGAGGGGAATGAGGCAGGGAAAAGGGAATATAGACATAAAAAGATGCATAACCAAACTGACCATAGCTTCATAAGAAATATATCTGATGACTTGGTTCACAGTGTTTTCCAAACAGGCCCCGACTCAGAACAAACCTTTAGGGCAAGGTCCTACAGAATTTTTCTGTAACGGGCCAAATAGTAAATATTTTAGACTTTTCAAGGCATATGGTCTGTCACACACAATTACTCAACTCTGTTGTAGCATGAAAGCTGTCATAGACACTAAGTAAATGAATGGGCATGGCTATGTTCTAATAACACTTAATTTACAAAAATAGGAGGCAGGCCAGATTGGCTCTTTGACTATAGTTTGACAATCTCTGTCTTAGAAAGAAAAGGAGAGAAATTTACTTGACCTTTCTTTGCTGTCTTCCTTCTCTCATTGGTCAAAGTTCTCACAACAAGGCATTCGTAATTCTAGATTTGTCACCTACCCCTCCAGGTAATCACTGAGAAAACAGATTCTACGTACCACAGTTTATTGTATCATCTGAGCTTGGAAATGTTGGAGGAGTTATTGCTTCCACAGTTCCATTCATGCTGCACCTGGTTCCAAGAACCACGGTGATGTCCACCACAGCAGCAGAGGGTGACATGCTAGTACTGTGTGGTAAGGGACAACGTAGAAGCTCATGCTGTCCACGTGAAGCAGCAGCCATGGACTGGGGACTAGGACTACCTACATTGAGTCTGATAATGTGTCCTATTCAAATAAGAATTAAACTTTTCATAAAGAAAATATAAGTGAAAAGTGCTGATTGAAACATATCTAATCTATGTGCTTTGCTTTAAAGTTTGTTAAATTACCATCACTGAAAGATTTTCCCCACGTCTTAATGTCTGAGCCTTAAATGGCTACAATTGGGATATAACCAACATTTTAAGGTAACAATTAAGAAGGTGACCCCTGGGGCTGTTATAATAAGCTGAAGAGTTAGTTGATGAGATGGCCATGGGAGATATGACCCATGTGTCACACACAGAAGTGGGCTAACTTGAGATATTGGCATCAGAGAGCCTGGATTCAAATCCAGGTTTTGTCTCATGGATCAGTGTTTGACTTGCAGCAAGTTATTTAATATCTCTTTGAGCCTGTTTCCTTATTTATAAAATAGAAAATTAATACCTAATGCTGTGAGAATTAAATAGCATGGTAAGTAAAATCGCATACAATGCTTTGTACACAACGACATTTAATAAATTCAAGCTGTTAGCTACTCTGTGTGTCTGCTTCATAAGGCTACTCTTATACTCAATGTGAGCCTCTTGAGGGGAAGCTTCCTATGGCTGACTCAGTTGGTCTCCATTCCTACCTTTACCATGTACTATTATAAACATGTAGTAGGGGTGACCATCTCTGGGAGCTTCTCCATCTGTCAAGTGAGCATAATTTATACCAACTCTAAGCTTTTATTGGGGCATAAATGATTTAATATGTGTATGAAGTACTCTGTATTCTGTTTCACATATAGTAGGAGGTAACTCAATGGTAGGTGCTATTATTACAATTCTTATAATTTACAATTCATCTCATATAACAAAAACATTCACTGTTTAGTTTCTGTCTTTTCTCAAAAGCCTTCCATATAGATATAATGGGTCATAACCAAAATAGTCAAATCTTAGAATTTATTTTTCTTCTATTTCAATTCTTGTTAGAACTGTCTTATAACATCAGTACCACCATGAGCACTGTACTATGCATGGGGCTACACAGCGTTTCGAAAAGATACAAGATCTGATCTTTCATGTAGCTTTCACATGACGATGCTGTGATAGTGGGAAAAGAGAGTAAAAGCTCTCCTATTTTGAGTATTAACTACCTCCCAAACAGTCTACTGGAATGCTTTACATAGAGTTAATCACCAAAACAATCCTATGGGTAGGCACTCTTACTATCATTTCAGTTTACTGATGCTTGGAGAGTTTATATAACTTCCCCCAAACCACTGAACTATTCCATGCCCCAACTGAAACATGAAGTTGTCCAGCACCAAAGCTTGTGCCTTTTAACTATTCTATACTAAGCTTCTTCATGAGAATAGAAGTCACAAAAATTTCCTGTTCTTTCTGAACTTGATTTGTGACCTTGAGTAAATCATATACATTTTTAAGTTTCTGCTTCCTAATCTCTAAAATGAGGTTGGTTATATTATCTTAAATTTAAATTCGCTCCAGATCTACAATTCTGTTCATATTGATTAGAAAAAAAAAATGTACGTAATATGATGATAAGTTCATCTGTGGCTGGGAAGGGGTGGGGAATTCAGATAACATTAGAAAGAAGGAATAGACAAGGTATGCTCCTCCCCCTTTCCATCACTGCCCCTGCAGCTGGAAGTACACATGTCCTCAGTAAGGTGACAAGCTGATGCTTTTCAAACGTAAGGTAGATCACATCATTCCAATATCTTTCCATCTCACTACAAGCGAAAGGCTCTACCTGATCTTCATGTCATCCTTCTGTCTCTCTGCCTCACTTCCTACTCTGGCTTTTGCTCACTCTACTTCACTGGGATGGCCTCTTTACTGTTCCTGGAACACACCAGTCAATTATAGATTGAACCACCCTACTTCCTATTCCATGCCTGGATACCTCATGCCTGAGCCACTCACTTCACTGGTTCTTTAAGGAAATGACACCGGCCTCACAGTATCTTCCTGAGTCACTTGTTTAAAATTAAAAAAAAAAAAATTAAATTAAAAAAAAAAACCCTCCTTCTCCAGCAGTAGATATGTGTCTACATATATATATTTCACATTCACTAATTTTGCAAAATATAACATCTATCTTAATTAGTAATAATCTCTAATAGAAATCCCAAAATTTTTTTGGTTGAAGAATAAAAAAGCTTTGTAGAAGGATGCCAAATGGAGAATTCTCTTTGGATTTTAGTTTTCTTATCAACAACTGCTCAGAACTAATTATAATTTGTGTGCAAGCAAATGCTTAAAATTCTAAGTTTACACATTCAGTGAAAGTTGCATATATGGCTATCAAAATCATTAAAACATCTTTAAACTAATTAGCATATATTATAGACTAACTTCATATTGCAAAAAAAATAGAGAAAGTCATCTTTTTTTTTTTCAGTTAAACTGCTTTAAAATGATCTTGGTTTGTTTCCAAAAATCAGTATTTGGAACCTGCCTTGTTATGATTTCTAGTAGATCTACTGACTGTTTTAACCAGTGCTCCCTAAGCTTTAATATGTATATAAATCTCCCCAGGTCTTGTGAACAAGCAGATTCTGATTCAGACAGTCTGGAGCAGGACCTGAGATCCTCCATACCTAGAAGACATAAAGGTGATACTGATGCTGGTCCTCAGACCGTCTGGAGGGGAGCCAAATTCCTAGTGCCTCTGCCTTCTCCTAATACTATTATGGGGGCAAATGAACTTGTGATAAGAGAGAAATTCCCTCTAGAAAAAGCTTCACTGATACATTGACCAACTGGTATCATTTAGTGCTGGAATGAGATAGAGACACTGATGTTACAGACATCACTTCGCTGGAGAAATAAGTGAGAGAGGACTGATTCACAAACATTAGGTACCTCTGATGTCTAAATAGATACTGGGAGGCATTCAGATTCTTCTCTATGAAAACTTACTTCACTGCTGTATCCTAGCCTAAAATAGTTAAAAAAAAAAAAACTATAGTATTTTAAAACTGTATGTCTTTTATTTTCTAATAACACAGCAGAGAAAGGAAAAGAATGAACACTTTAGTCCCTAAACTATGCAGTGAAATTGAATAAGGGGTTGGGGGTGGAAAGAAAAACTAGATTTATTTTTTAATATGACAAGCTTGGGAACTACACAGAAAATAACACAGGTTTGCCTCTTTTTGTTATTGCTCTCATTCCATGTGGCTCATAAAACTTTGGGAATAGGGTATATTCTAGTGGCTTCACATACATAAGGCTCAGTTTTGCAGGTGGAGTATGGCGCAAGTGGATATGGAGTATGGCTCAAGGGTGGAGAGACCCATATCATGGCAATAATTTAGTTGAGTAAACATCTACCACTGGTCGCCTCCCTGCCAGGAGTTCTGTTTAGAGTGAGCCTATCAAACCTTCTTTGGTTGTAGCACACAGAAACCTATTCTCATCTTGACTCTGGATTGACATTAAAATATAAGAGGATAGCAGGGTAAGATTTGTGTTTCTGCATCCAGGAATCTTTACTGCTGGCCATTCTGAAGGGCATAATTCATTCAAATATATCTTCATATTACCATGAAACTTGTGGAGGAAAAAAAAGTTTTGTTGTTGTTGTTGTTTTTAAATCAGCAGGGTGCTGATTCAAATTACTCCGTCTTTTCTTCCTCCATGTACTTCTGGTACATGCTTTTGAGCCAATCAAATGCAAGTACCAGACCAAACCATTATAGCAAAAAGAGAGGTAAGATATAATCTCCCTACCTGATTCTAGGGTACGTGGCACCAAAATCATCCTGAATTCACTAAATTGTGCAGTCTCAGATTCCTCCCTTCTCCATGCCCAAAGAAGAGAGGGTAATGGTGTTCATGCACTAATGTAAATAGGGTAAAATTCAACACCTTTGGAGCATCATCTGAGAATAGAACCTTAGCCCTTTTCGACTCCCCAGTCATGAAATTGGCTCCTCTGTTTCAAGGATACCTAAGATTTTAATTTAATTTCTTTCTTTGAGTAACATCAGAAGCTAAGACAAATTAGTTCCTCCTTCTTTTCACCTACAAAACTCATCCAGTGGTAAATGTGATATTACATTTTTACCCAGGAAAGCCAATCATGAGTCAGTGTTAAGCATTGTGCAATTTGGTATATTTCTTTAAGTAGGCTTATTTTATTAGAGTCATAACAAGTAAGCCAATATTGCCTTTGTTCTTATCCGCTTCCTCCTGAGTACATAGGTTTTCTCTTTGTTAACGTTTCTTAAATGTAAAGAAGCAGAATTGGAGAATGATATAGGATTTTGATATGATAAATGATGTTACTACTTGTCTACAGAATTTTTCTCCTGAGTTCCGTCAAATAAAAAAAATAACCAAAAGATTTTCAGTCTATTAACTCACTTAAACTTTAAGATATCTCTACAATACAAATACTATTTATCCACTCCAGATGAGGAACCTGAGGCACAGAGAGGCTGAGTAACTAGTCCAAGGTCATATAGCTAGTACAGGTGTTAGGGCTAAGATCTGAAGCAGGCAACCTAGCACCTGAGGCCATACTCTTCACCTCTGAGCTATATCTTTTGTCACCAACTAAAACAGATTTATGCACTACAACTGCTAGTTTTTATGAAATTATTTTTTCTCGAGTACTACTTGGGTGTATAAGTTCTATGACGAAGTGGTAATTAAATGATCTTTCAGATACACTAACTGCCTTATCTTTTTGATAAGGATAGGCTCTGGTTCTAATTCTCAATATTTTTTATGTGTCAGTGAAAATAGTTCTCTGTCTTACTTGCTAACAGATTTCATAACAACGTGTATGAAAAATACAGCAATATTAACGAGAACCATGGAAAATTCATTAAGGTTATGCTGCAGCATTTGAAAACAGTTAAATAATACAAAAATGGGTAAGATGTGATTTGAAGGCAACAGTTTTACATGTCTTAGGAAATAATTTGAGTATCAGAAATCCTATTTCTCTTTTATAGACAGGGAGTGGGCACACAAGCCTCATATGACATATGAATATGTTTGCTTAATGACTTACCAGATCCAGCGCCAGTTTGGGTTTATGAGCATGGCCCTGTCTGTTGCTATGAAGATGATGAATTGTAATCAATGTGTTCAAGGACATTAGATCACATCTGCAAGAGATTCAGAGAATATCTACTAGACAGTGTAGAAGAAAGTTGCAAACACCTCTGCTTAACACAAAGCTATTTTTTTTGTGTGAGCTTACTTCATCTTTCTATCCTCTTATCTTTAAGCTGTATTTAAAAATTCTACAATCAATTCTTTTGTCATTAGACTTTAAATCTAAACTATATCTTAGCATATAACTGGCTACCACTAGATGACAGCTATGTTTAATTTCATTTCAAAGCCTTAACTTTCCACTCGTTTTCATCTAGGCACACAGTGAATGAATGCATTTTAAAAACAGTAGTTGTCCAATTCTGGTGTGTGCATGCGTCGTGCGTGTGTGTGTGTGTGTGTGTGTGTGTGTGTGTGTGTGCGCGCGCACACACAGGTACATCTAGGAACAATTTTGTGTTTCAGGGTAGAAACTGGGCATTTCAATTCTATGTCAGAATTATTTTTTATGACTTAGTTATAACCCATAAAAACATGGCCTTATAATATAAATGCTGACATAACCTTTACATATCCTCAGCTATAAATCAAGCTGCTATAAAACGCCATATTTGAAAAGTCAAGCTAGGTAAAATATTAAGTTAATGTTTGTTGGGAGAAGAGAAAGCCAACAAGTTAAACACTTTCAATTTCAGTCTTGAATGAAATATAGACCCTTTTGAGTATCTTCAGTAACAAAATAAAATGTAAAATGACTATCATATATCAGTTAAATTAATGTAAATAGTGCTCTTTCTGGGGTGGGAGGGGGAGATACTTCAATTAGAGGGTTACTATTTTCCAGTCCAAAACCAAATCTATGAATGCCATTGAGAGTTATTTCCCTAAGGAATTAAATTTCAGACTTGTATGTTTTGCTGCAGATTAAAAAGGTGCTCATTTCTCACTGAATGCTGTGAAAGGCAAAGTGCACGTGGAGTCAAGTGGAATATTACGCCACCAGAATTATAATTGAACACTTGATGTCATATGTTATCTGACACTGGCTTTTTTGTCAGGTCATTTCAGGACAGGGTACTACTGAAAAAGCATAACCAACTTAGTGGGTAAACTGCTGACAAGTTTCAGGGGTTTGGCTGGCATTCCAAAATTTATTAATCTTCATTCTCATTGGCCTTGAACACTGCTTTTTCTGTGAACACTTTCATTACTTCCTGATTGTACTGGTATCAGAAACACCATAAGAAAAGTACTTGGGGGACAGATTTTTATAGAAACAATTGTCTTTGGGGAAGGAAGAACTTTCTGTTAAATGGTACAAAGACTATTTATTTATTGTTTATTTGTAACATGTGGAAGCTGTAGGCAACCATTTGTAATTGGTATGCTGGCGACTTCTTCCTGGGTATTATTTGGAATTTATACTTTCCAAAATAGGTTCCAAAGAATTCTCATTAATTGATTAAACAGGTAGAAGGTACCAACACACAAAATCAATTATGCAAAAGCACTGTGGATCTGTAGAAATTTTAGTTGTATTTTTAAACATAATAGATGATGATTAAACTGAGAAAGTGTTAGGCCAAATAGAAAATACTATGTTTTACTGAATCTTAGAGCCTTAGGCTTAAAGAATATTACAAATTATGATGATTATCAAATTCTCATATATTCTATCTCACCATTTGCAATGAAAAACCTGGATTTTTTCCAGAGGGTAACACATATATACTTATACAATTCTGTTTATGTTAAAGTAATGGTTATGGAAAACCCATGTTCTCTTTAGATCACTTTGCAAGCATGTGCCACTCTGCCTGTGAGTTTGGTTGGGTTATTGTTTGTGGTTTTGACTGTACATACAAAAATAATATTTGAGTGGGAAAGGAAGAACCAACCTAATTAAAGACTGGGCAAACAGAAACATCTATTGTTGGGCTTTGTTGGATAGATTTGAGAACAGTTTAATCCTGGAAGCCTAGATGCAGCTTCTAGGTTCCTCTTAAGGAAGTCTCAAACCCAAAGGATCTCATCTCTGCAATGTGACAAAAGCCAATCTGCTGTACCTGTCTGCATTAGGGGAAAAAAGAAAGGCAGCAAGGGGAGTCCCCTTTCCACTGATGGCTTGTTTCCAGATGACCTAGGCTGCTTATCCCACTGCTAGCCTGACTTCCTCCTGTGTCAAAAGAGGAAGTGGAGCAAGGCCCTGGCCCTCTGATATGTGAAGCAAAAATTTAAAGAGCAAGTAGGAATGACTGCTTTGAGTGGATACAGGAAGTGAAAGAAGGAAGCAGTACATGCCCATTTTCCCTCAAGATACAATAACACCCTCTGTAAAAATGTAATGCCAAAGGTGCCGGCTTTTGTCCAATCAGATGGGAGTGTACTCCTCCCACAGGGTGGTGGGAGGGGCAAAAGCTTGGGCAGACAGTTCCTTCTCTAGGACCAGAGAGGTGGAACGTAAAGAATGAAGGCAGAAATGATCTTGTTTCCAACACATTTCCCTTCTGACAACGGAATCCTTAGCATAATTTCCACACCAAGTGACTAACCAGAACTTGCCTGAATACCTCCAGAAGCTGGACCTAACTCCTAGCAGTCCATTTTAATTCAGGATAGTGGTGCTAAGTGCTTACATGAAGCCCAATCTGCCTCATGCCTTCCATCATGTACTTTGGTGGTGTCCTTGGAGCAGCAAATAACAAGTCTAAACCTATAACAGATTTCCAGATATTTGAGACAGTTATCTCTCTCCAAATACCCCTTTCCCCCAAACACCACATCTGTCCATGAAATCCATATGCACTCTTAAGACAAAACTAGGAAGTATTTTCTGAAAATATAAAGATACTAAAATCAGTTTCCTCTTAGGAGAACTGGCCACCATTATATTGTGGTGGAGAAGTTCAGGTTAGAGACTGTGGGAAAACTAACCTTGACTGGCAGAGCACCCAGTAGTACTCTCACTAAACAGCATGGAAAGCTCCTGCCCCTCTCTGCATATCTCCTTTTGCCTCTGTTCTCAAAAGTGAAATTCTGCACAGTTGAGAGGACTAGTGCAGAGTTAAGACACTTAGAGCCAAGAAAATAAAGAGTCAGATGTCCCAGCAGCTTTCATTGCGTCCTGATTCTCACCACCCCCAGAGCAACCATGAAAGTAGGAGGGACCAGATGAAGACATTTAAAAATTGTTTTTGCTCCTCGGTGATCTAGAGCAAGCTGGGGCTCTGCTGCTAGCGGGTGGTTTGAGAGGCTCCTCCTGGGGTCGGGACTTTAATGTGGGGTTAGAGACTTCTCTTACTCACCCTAAACTTGGGGTAGAAAGAATGGAACAATTTCTTTAAAAAAAAAAAAAACTTAACTTAACATACAATCTAATGAAATCAAATTCCATGGAAAATCCAACAGAAGCATATATTGAGCATAGCCATGGCTGACTTCTGGTCTTTAGCACATATCTGTAACTGAGGGAAGTGTGGGGGTGTTTGTGTCGGACCTGTGCCATTCATTGGGTCTACAGTGAGATCTCTGTAAGTTAAGAATTCCATTTATCTCATACGTTATAAGAGGAGAAAGGAAGTGCACTTATGTGCAATGTTAAAAAACAAAACAAAACAAACTCTCTATGATGTAAAGGCCCACATTTTTAAATATGTATACCACCTGCTGGAAAATGGATTTTATAAAGTTGGGACCTTTCTCTGGGGTGGATCTGAGAGGACACATATAACTTTCAATGGTCAATTATGTAACAACCATTTTGGTTGGGAACTACCTATTGAATGCTTTGCATGACTATTAAAGAAACATTCATGAAAAAGAACAAGTGTGACCCAAAATGACTTGGCAAAATATAAGCCTCTGTAATCACCTGGTAAGAATCTAAGACCTTCTAATTTCTTTAGTAACCTTGGGTATTTATTAAGAGAGTCGGGTTTGTCACCAGGTAAGTGTTGAGTGGATAAGGTTGAAAGAGCAATAGATTAAACTTCCTTTATTTCTTTTCATTACATCACACGAACATCTGTGTTCCTGGCCAAATACATTAAGAAAAAATAAAAGAGGAAACTCTAAATAATGATTGATAAAATGCCAAGCAACTTCAGACCTTTGTTGACATTTGCTCTCTTGAATTGAATTCTAATGACTATATAACATGTAACTCTAAATAATGTAACTTAAAACATACCAGAAAAAATAAGTATGTGTTATCTCTTTTGGAGCATTCTGGAATGCTAGCTTGTAACCCAATAATTTTGATATTTTTCAAAACCATTTTATACTGTCCCTCTACAAGTATCTAACAGTTTTCCATGTATATTACTTTGAATGTCTTAGAATACCTGGCCTTAAGTCTAGCACATGCCTCTTGTCTAGCAACCTCATTTTATGGAGAAATTTAATTTAGAAAATTCAAGTGATTTGTCCAAAATAACAAAAAGCTGGGACGAGAACCATGATCTGTTTTCCACGATAGCATTTTTTGTGACAACATCCTTCTGCCTTTTTCCCCTTCAGAGATGGACTGACTTAATTTGGGGGGTTGGGGGGGGTAGTAAGTTATTCAAACCTAAGTATAGTGAATAAGATGGATGATCTACCCAGTGTAATGGGGCAAACATTCACTGGGAGTCAACTGTATACAAGGCATCCTGACAAGTGCTGCACAGGACACAAGAAATTTCAAGGCACGAGGTGTAATCTTACACTAACTCTAATAGATGGATCAAAAACACTGAGCTGTGATTACAGTATAATTGAGAGTAGTTTCCTTGAGTTACTGATTCTGTATTATCTCTCTTCAATCAACAGGTTTCAATTTATAAAATCAACAGAGAAAGCATTTACTTTAGTTAATACCTAATTGTTGTGCCCTTCTTTCAAATTCATAATGACAGGATTGGAATGAACAAAATCATTAGCTTATGAAAGTCATTATTAGTCCTTCAAGTGAAAATAGGACCTAGCGTTTTAGGTAGGGGTGCAATTATTATTTTCTGTAAAAACTGTTAGATTTTTAGAATATTCGTGTACTGCCAAGTTGCTATGTGGATAACCTTTGGGGAAACAAAATCAACACATGCAATCTGTGGTGACAGACCTTTAATCAATCCTGTACTATTTTGAAGTATTTCAAATATGATCAGCTCTTAAACCTGCCACTTTTAAAAATCCTGTTATAAAGATAATAAGTATTTTGTTAATCTACTCTTTTTGTTTCAATTAATTTATATTATGATGACATCACTAGCCTAGAAACACAAGTTCATGTCTACATCTTTTCCTATTGTTTATTAATAAAATAAATGTCTTTTTATAAGAACATTTTATTATTGACCTATCATCAGAGGTTTGAGTTAGTTTTCTAAGTAATAATCCTTACTTGGTAGATCAACACTTGTTGAACACACACTAGATATTTGGCACATTTTATAAACTATTAATTGCTTTATTTACACATTAAGTCTTCACAATAACTTCCTGAAGTTTGTTACTAGTTCAGTAAAGAAACTGGAAGTTCAGAGAACTTAAAAAGTCACCAAAATTCATGGAATGAGAAAGTAACTGTGCTAAGATTAAAACTCAGATCTGTAGGTTCCTAAACTGCATTCTTTTCACTATATTATCTGTACACATTTCTTTAAATCAGAGTGCTTTGGGACCTTTCCCTATTATAATCAAGGGTATACACTGCAAGATGTCTGGCCTTGAGGGAGAGAGAGTTGGGAATAAATGGTTGAGAAAGAAATAGTTATTAGTCAGATGGCCTAGGAACTCCTAGTGCTCAGCTTACCACACTTTTCTGAAAGAACTCTGTGGGACATATATACACAAAAGATCACCTCCGGCAAACATGAGCACTTTATTAATATCTGTGTCTTCGACCACATAGTTTTCTGTACTTTCTTGGGGATCTAAGTTGGACCTCCAAAGCCTTGCTTAATCCAGAAGCTGTCCAAATTTCCTTCTTTCTCTGTTTCTGTCTGGCTCCCACTTGGCTTTTCAGTGGAAACAGAGCAGAGAGGAGGGTACTTAGTCTTGAACGAGGACAGCCTGATTTTATTTTACTATACATGGAGGAAGCAAATCCAAAGAGACAGGTATTTGTATTCTTTCCAAGACCGAGAAATTCCTAGAACCCTGAGTTCCCTAATCCTCACCTGCTGGTACACTCAAATTTTAACTCTTGCCAACCTTGTGGAAATTATTAGCCTGGGGAATACTCATCTCAGAATTCCAAAAGATGGTGTAGGCAGATCAGGAGTTATCAAGACCAAGGCAGGTAGAAAAATCCTGTAAGAAAATGAATCCAAGCAGAGAGACCAGCACGGGCAGATTGAACAATGTGACAGAACATGACCCGATTGCTGGAATGTCTGGTATGTAGTTTAGGAAAGATGACACATCAAATGAGAAGGAGTCCATAGTGAGAAGTTAGAAAGAGGGCAGCATCCAGCTCCTAAAGAATTTTCCTGCCAAACTAAGGTTTTTGCACTTTATTCTGATATCACTTTATTCTGATAATACTGAGGGAACAGTATATATTACTACACATTATATATTATATTCCAGAAGTTCAAGAACATGGAGACAAAGAGACATGTTGCAATGAGCGAGGACATGAAGAATGTAATGAATTTTTAATCCTCTAACAAAAAGTGCAGATTTCATTAACTGCATGTAATTCAGGGCTAGCGATGTCCTAGGGAAAAAGGTACTGCTGGAATCAATGGGAACTTATAATACGTAAAAATCAGGGAATATTGTCCCTGGATATGAAACTCAGGAGGTGGATTCTTAAGCTAAAGTGTCCAAACAAGCTAGGAGCAGGGCATTTTCTGAATGATAGCAGCTACCCTCTGCATCTAGGCAAGTTTCATAGTGTGTGATAGGCATCTTACAAACAGGCTCTTGGCTCCCTTTGGTACTGATTGAGTTCTCAATGGCCACTGACAGTGTGACCACAGGGATGTCTACTGATAACATTAAGTAAGCTGCTGCACATTTGGGCCATGGCTGATGTCTCCCTGTCAACTGTCAAGCTGTAGAAGAAGATTCAAATTGATCACATCTGAAGTCTTAACCTATTAGGGAGTAGTAGTATGCACATGTGTATGTGTGTATGTGAACCTGCGTATATGAGAGACAGAAAGACAGATTGCCAGTGAACCAGAACTGGGGCACAGATCTTGTAAGATATACAGATATCCTGAAGATAGGTATGTGAAGCCACAGTGCCCTGTCTCCCTGCCCCACAAGGAATACCCATGAGCAGCTGATCACCCCTGCATCAGAACTACAGCCTGCTCTGAAGAGTGCTTTTGCTTTCTAGCTCTTTGACTCTAGCAGCCCGAAAGACTAGCAGCCAAGCTGTTCACAGTACACCTGGGCTCTCCAAGCTCTTTCCTCAACACTCCCTCCTCCTTTCTGGCTCCTTCTCTAAAACCAAACTACTAATGGTTCCATGAACATAGAACACAGGCCTGCTTTGCATATGCTGTCCACTTTTCCTGGAATCTCCTTCTTTCCTTGAATTCTTGGCAAAATTCTATTCATCTTCAAACCAGATCATGAGTCACTTTGTCCAGGAAAGCTCAATCATGTAAATGATCAATGTGCCTTCTTTAGGTTCCTTTCATTCCTTAAACAGTTTCCCTTTATCCAATGGATATATATAAAATTGTATTTAAAAAACATAAAGTTTATCATCTAAACCATTTTAAGTGTATAGCTGAGGACATTAATAGTGTTAATTACATTCACATGGTTAGGCAACAAATTTCAAGCAATTTTCAACTTGCAAATCTGAAACTCAGCACCCATTTAACACCAACTCTTCGTTTTTCCCTCTCCCCAGCCCCAGCAATCACCATTCTACTTTTTGTTTCTATTAATTTGACTACTTTCTATGTATCATATAAGTGGAACCATAGTGTCTTTTGTGTGTGTGTGTGACTTAGCACAATAGCCTCAAGGCTAATCCATGATATACATTTGACAGGATTTCCCTTCTTTTCAAAGTTGAATAATATTTCATTGTGTATGTGCGTGTGTGTGTGTGTGTGTGCGCACACCACATTTTATCTATTTATTCATCAGTAGACATTGGGATTGTTTCCACTTCTTGGCAATTGTGAATAATGCTATGAACATGGGTCTACAAATAGCTCTTTAAGACCTGCTTTCAATTATTTTAGATATATACCCCAAAATGGAATTGCTTATGTGGTAATTCTATTTTTAATATTTTTTGGGGGGGGGCGACTGTCATACTGTTTTTCATAGAGGCTCCAGCATTTTACTAAATTCCCACCAAAAGGTAATACAAGTTCCAATTTCTCCACTTCCTATTGCTTATTTTTTGTTGTTGTTAAATTATAGCCATCCTGAGGGTAATATAATTTTTTTATTATTTTCAATTCTCTAATTGTTATGTTGAACATTTTTTCATAGTTTGTTGATCATTTTTAACTCATTTTTTGGAGAAATATCTATCCATGTTCTTTGCTCATTTTTGAAATGTGTTGTTCATTTTTTTGCTGTTAAGTTGGGGGGGTCTTTATATATTCTGATATTAACTCATTATTAGATACAGGACTTGCAAATATATTCTACCATTATGTAGGCCACCTATTCTCTTTGTTGATTGTGTCCTATGATGCACAAAAGTTTTAATTTTGATGTAGTCCCATTAGTCTATTTTGATTTTATTGTCTGGTGACACATTCAAGAAATTAAATGCCAAGAAATCAAATACCAAATCTAATACCATGAAACTTTCTCTCTTGTGTTTTCTTCTACAAGTTTTATAGTTTGGGGTCTTACATTAGGGTATTTAATTTGTTTTTAAGTTAATTTTTATATATGAAGGTTAAGGATTCAACTTCATTCGTTTTAATATGGTTATTTAATTTTCCTAACATCATTTGTTGAAGATACTACTGTCCTTTCCCACTGAGTGGTCTTGGCACCCTTGTCAAAAGATCATTTTCCTTTATTCATAAGAGTTTATTTCTGAACTCTCCATCTATTCCATTGGTCTTTCTTCATGCCAGTACCATACTGTTTTGATTACTATAGCGCTGTTATAGGTTTTGAAATCAGGAAGCGTGAGACTACAACCTTTGTCATTTTTCTACATTGTTTTGCTTATTTGGGGGGGGGTCCCTTGAGATTCCATATGAATTGTAAGATGGATTTTTATATTTCTGGAAATGTCATTGGAATAGCACTTTGGTTAGTGTAATAAACTGTATTGTGTCTCTTCAAAATTCATATGCTAAAGTCCTAACTCTCATTGTGACTGAATTTAGAGATAAGTACTTTAAAAGAGGTAATTAAGGTTAAATTAAGTCATAAGAATAGAGCCCTAATCCAACATGAATACTGTCCTTTGAAGAAGAAACAGAGACTTCCAGAATACATGCACACAGGAAAAAAAACACTTGAGGACACAATAAGACAGACATTTACAAGCCAAGGAGAGAGACCTCAGGAGAGAAACCAAACTTGCTGACACCTCGACTTTGGATTTACGAGGTCCAGAACGTGAGAAAATTAAATTTTTTCTTATTTCAGTCACCCAGTCTGTGGTACTTTATTATGGTCACTCTACCAAAAGAACTCAGGTTTTATCGATATTTTAACAATTTTAAGTCTTCTAATCTATGAACAAATGATATCTTTCTATTATTAGTGTCTTTTAAACTTTTTTCAGTTTTGTAGTTTTTGGTGCACAAGTCTTTTGCCTTCTTGGTTAAGTTTCTCCCAAAGTATTTTATTCTTTTTGAGGCTGTAGTAAAAGGAATTATTTTGTAATTTTCCTTCCTGGATTGCTTATTTCAGTATACAAAGAAACAAGTGACTTTGTATCTTGCAAATTTGCTGAGTCTGTTTATTATATCCAAATTTTTTTTTAATTTAAATTTGTCTACATCTAGATCATGCCATCTGTGAACAGAGATAATTTTAACCCTTCCTTTTAATATGGATACTCTTTCTTTCCTCCCTTCCTCCTTTCCTTCCTTTGACTGGCTGGCTGGCTAGTCATTTTTTTGAATTACCATACCTAGTCCCTGCTTTCATATGGGATTTAACATACATAATATAAGCCCATATAAGTACATAAACCTATAATATATTTTTTGTACATACATACAGGGACGTGTACAGATATCCATATATACATCGGCCTTCTGTATCTGACTTATAGCACTGGTGGGCTTGGATTCCTTTAGAAGATTATAAGATTACAAGCTCAGTTTGGTTTTTTGAGCTAAAGCAGAAAGAATAATCTTTACATGTTTACACATATATCAACAATAGACAGTTGGCATAAAGTCTATCCTTCTGGTCTGAGAGATGGGCCTGGGGTCACTTTGAGAAAGAAGAGCTAGCAGCTGGAAGTACAGATTTTAGGAGGGACTGTGCTCTCACAGTCCTCCTTCAGTCCCCATGGACAGATCTGAGTAGGGGACACTTGCCAGTGGCTCTGGAACTCCAAAGTCTTTGACTCTGAGAATAATGCATAACTTTGGCATGGTCTTGCTACTTCCACAGAGGGAATCAGGGATACGCTTTGTCAAGGTGCATGGAGGAGGGGGTGGGAACACAGGAACATAAGTATACATATTCCTGAGAACGCTGGAGAAACCATCATGAGATGCCTGGAAACCACTGGAAGATAAGTTGAGGGAGGGCTGAGGTCCCACTGCATGAAGATGGGGATGAAGAGCTGCTATCATTTTGATAGTAATGTCACTAAGACTTCACATCGAAAGAAACCCTGAAGTAATAATGTTATAGGGACAGCTACCAAAGAGTGGTTAGTATATACGAACTTGGATATATAAATAATTGCCACTAGGAAATGCCTAAGTAGGAAAAAAACAGCCTTCTTTGACACAAGGAGAAACTCTTGGCAAGTAACAAGTGAGTCATATTCCTGGCTGGTTTCGTTTACTGAAAGTTAATGGGGTTGGTATGAATGTTGTTATTTAATTTTCTTGTTAAGAAGTTAATAACCAGAATTATTAGCAAGAAAGTTTTGTGATAATAAATCTCAGTTCTAAGAGAACAGTAACTAGTGCTCTTTTGGCCAGTATTTAAAAACAGTGATAGTTTCTCATTGTTAGGAGTACAAATAAATTTTAGATGGCTCTTATCTCTTCCTTTCAGGTAGTTATGGGGAAAAGTTATCTTCAATTTCTTTTCTTCTAAGACCTTACAAGTCAGGTGGCTGATTTTGGCTGGTGGTCGCTTACAGCTGGGCTAAGGAGTCTGGGAAAAGAAATATCAGTGTGAGGCACAAGGCCAAAAGAAAATTAAACAGACAGACACACATGCAAACACTCAATACATTTAAGAAATTATTTCTCATAATTTTAAAATCTTTTCTGAATCAAAATTATGATAGTTGGGCTGAGATTTAGGGAAATAAAATAGTCTTCAAATTATAGCTTTATGAAATTTCAAATTCTATAAATGAACATTTTAGACAATCTGAATCAAACCTATTCAATTGCCATTAAGCTAAAGTAACAATTTTTATAATTTTCTGATTAGATAAATTATTTCCAAAGTCTTTAGTTTAGTTATGAGTCATAAGGAATTGCCTTGAAAATCACTTTTTCTATCGCTCTACTTCTAAGATAGGGTAAAAGAACCTCCATAGAAAGAAAAGAATGATTTTTAAAAAAATTCCCAGCATGTAAAGAGACTAAAATTAGGGAGAAGCAGTAAATACAGAACACATCCTTTATTACTTAACCAAGGGAAGTTGGATATTGCTCTGAAAATAACTACAACAGTGTAAAAATAGTGCCCATTTACATTGTTTTATGGTCCTCAACTGGCTATCTCAGCTCTCTTGAACACAGTACATTGCTGAGAATGTGGTTTTCAAAATTTTTATCTCACTCTCAAGGTATTTCTAGAAACAAGATAATCATTATTTTTGGAAGAAATTGAAATTAATATAATTGCTATTACTCTTGAGGATCAGGAGACAGCAGATGAAACCCAGAAAGTGTAGTGTGTGCTTCATGTGACTGAGAATCCAATATCAAACCAACCATGTTTTGGCATCTGAAATTAACTCTATCATTCCTATTTGTAGTAGTATTTTCTCTCTTATACTGCCTTGGTGCCTTGAATAAATGATGGTGTTCACAGGTGAACCAATTGCTATGGTTACAGGGAATCTGTTACATCCTCTGTAAGCTAAAAAACAGGGTAGTTTAAGGTAATTATCCTTCCTTTAGAGAGAGAGCATTCTCTCATGACTACATACGAGGAAAGGTGTTAAGCTCCAGGTTCTCGTTTACTCTCCTGCCTCACTCACAAATGCACACACTTGATGCCTAGTGCATTTTCATCTCCAGAGGACCAGCTATCTTGGTTTCCAAAGTCTTGGGGTTGGGAGCAAGTTTAGAGTCGCTGACACAAAGAAATCTGTGAGACCTGTGAAGATATATTTATTATTAAAACGAATTTAGTAAGCACTGGTATTGTCACTGGCACCAGATAACTGAGCCCTAATACTTCCGATGTTGCAACAGCTCATACTAATAGCATTGGACTAACAGTAATACATACTTTTCCTCAACAACCATGTCTCTCTCCTCAGGGGCTGAGGGGGAGTTGGATGTTTAGGCTCTGTGGGTGAAGGGCTAGTCTGTATCCAACCTAATTCAGTTGAGTTTATCTTGTAAGCTTGTACGAGAGCCTACTGTGGGGCAGATGTTCTCCTAGGTTCTGGAAATACCAAGATAAACCAATCTCTTTCCTCCTGAGGAGGTGAGGCAGATGACTGGTTTCTTTTTAAGGATGAAAGAGTGAACTATGAAAAAAGACTTCTTTAGACTTTCTATTTAGAGTTTCCAAAGAACTTGACTATGGCCGAGAGAAGCTTTTTCTTTAAGAGAAATGGTGCAGGTATGAGAGACCATGATCAACTAAATGTTGATTCTAGAGGCTAGAGCTAGAATCCTATTTCTTACTCTATATATGTTTCTATATATTTTAGCCCATACTTCATGTTTCCTTGTGTCACCTTTTGGTTTATTTTCCCTGCTCTTTTTTTGTCCTTCTGATAATATATTTATAGATAATTTTTAACCCCCCTTTTTGCTCTCTCTTAATTTTAGATAATCTCCTTGCTAATTGCAGTTCTGCTGAAATTGGCTGAAATGGAGAAGTTAATGTTGTGATTCATTACTAATGAGTTCATACTTCTCCTTGCCTTAGAAAGATTAATGGCATGAACTAAGCTGGCTGGTTTGCTCTCTGGAAGAAAGAAGTTTTATTTCTTGATTACAAATTCAGTTTTTGGGCAAAGGTTGCTATTGTGTAAAAAGCACATCCTAAGCCTGATTCTATTGTTGCACAGGAAGCGATCCAAGGAAACCTTAATGTTTTAGGTAAAACTGGTCACTACCAGATCTTGAGGGAGATGTATTATTTCTCTTTCTGTTGGTTTAGAGTGGTCTGGTCAGACCTTTAGCAAAACATCAAACTTCAGACTTGAATATGGGTAAAAAATCTTGCTATCCTGACAGTGAAGGAAGAGAAGTCATTGAGGACTGTACACACATTCCAACAACTTAGTTTCCATTTCAAAGTCAGAGACTTTTAAAGCACTATCTAGGAGAATTTTAATAGTGATGTGAAAATTTTCAACACATTCAACATTCATGCCAGTTGCTTTCCTTTGTCAAAGTGGAATAAGTTTTTGTTTTGTCCAAAATAACACACTGTTGAGGTTTGTTGGCTGTTTAGATGGGCTGGCCTTTTTGATTTCAGAAGGGTCCTTCTGCCTCTTCAATTCACCTCCATGTTATTTAGGTTACATTACTTTTTGGAAGGATGTAAAAAGGGAAAGAACAATGTAAAATCGGGTCTGATTTTTTCCCTTTTAGGCCATAGTGATGTACTCTTGTGTTTGCTTGTGACAGCAGTATATCTACTAATTAGAACTGGACATGAGCTAAGTTGAGGAAGTGTACTCACTCATGGAAACGAGAAAACTTGAATAGCAAAGAGGTTTTGCCGAATCATTAGAAGTACATTTTTTGTAAAACTATTTTGGATCACAATTTGTAGAGCTCTAATACTTCACTATGTCAATCTCCTTGCTTATTGAGAATAATTACTGTGAAAGGTGTTAACTGGATTGGAGAAAGGGAGTATTTGGAAACCTAGTAGGTCTCTCAGGGTTTTATAAAGCAGTTAGCTTTGCTTTAGAGACCTCACTTTCACACACACTACCACCACACCACCACACCACCACCACCACCACCACCACCACCACCACCACCCCTCTCCTCTTAAAAAGCAATTCAAAATGAAATTTACTCCTGGCAGACAACATGAACAGAGAGTAATTAGCAGGGATTCACTTCCAATAATTTCCAAGGAAGCTTTATAGAGATGTTTGGCTTTCTGGAAAAAATTTTCAGGAAGGCTTGTAGAAACAGTTGAAAATTAAGCTTGATGATTTGGTAGGTATTAAAACAAGTATGAGAAGACATTTAATGTAAAATGAATAAAAATGTAGCATTTAACAGGCATCAAACATTAAAACCAGAATAAGCTATATTAAGAACCTTGAGTTATATATTATAGATGCCTGAAATGGGCTCTTGAACAGTATCTGAGCTGTTTTTTAAAATTAAAACAGAAATAGTGTATCTCTTCTTTGTTATTTCATTGCTTAAGCCAAGAGGACTAAAGATGCCTTTCCTGAATATGGAATTATTTCCAACACTCTGACAAACAAACTGAGGGAGATTATGGGTTTGGTGTGCATGCTGGTCAACCAACCAATATCCTCTGCAGGTTCTTTTAAATATTTTGTTTTTCTCCAGAGATTTTATTTCTGACTCTCAATTTGTAATGTGGACATTGGCTAGGTATCCCAAGATTCAGAGTAGGTAGCTGAAATATTCCAAAATAGGCAAACAAGAAAAGAAGTCTGAGTTGTTTTGTTTGTTGGTTAGAAAGGGAGTTGTTTTATGTTTGCCACTAAACATTTCTCCACTCTCACTTACCCTTCCCACATCCCCAAAGTAACTGCGAAATGTGACTTTTGTCTTAAAACTTAATAAAATGTCCTGTAAACTAGGCCTCTTCTTCCTGGTTTTATGTATTTACTGTTTCTTTAATCTTTGCCTTATGGTGTCGCTTACCAATGTAATCACTTATAAAACCAGAATCTCAATTATTAATGGTGTCATTTTGACAAAAAGACAGAGTCCTACTTTTCATGCAGCTATTCTCAAGCAATAAGTTTCCAAGTATCTCCATTCATAGAAGAAACATGGTGCTGTTAAAATAATACTTAAAGACTAGTCAATAGGTATAAATTCTAGAATTAAAACTTTCATTAGATTTCTGACAAGGTGGTAAACTTTCCTAGGCCTCCATTTTCTCATTCTGACAAATAAGAATGCTATGCTAGATGTTTTCCCATTTTTTAACCCTAATATTCTATGGTTTGGAAACATAACCCATGGATATTGATTATAGTCATTAAAATTCTCTTTCCTTGACCAAAGTACTATCTACATTAACCAAGATGTTAGAAATATACTTCTATATAAAAAAAAATATTCTTAGTTCAGTAAAACTAAAACTTTTAAGAATTCTACATTTAATAATTCAAGTTGAAAAAGCTGTTCACTACCAACTAAAAGGACGACATTTCTAGGAGGGTTTGGTGGTCAGTATTTGGAAATTTGAGGGCATCTGAATGAACCACCTTCTACCTTTTCATTGCTTTTCTTCTCTTCCCAGGAATCTCAAAGCCAGCATTGCTCTTAAACTTCACATTTCTGGATTTTAAATATACAGATAATGGAGTATGCACTCTTAAATTCCCCATGGCCACAAGCCTCTTAAAGCAGTATTCATAACAACAGCAACAACAAACCCTCTGGATTACAAAAGAATATTTTAATAGAGCATTACAGAATTTTTTTAAAGCACAATATCTTAAATAAGGGAATACTGCTAACAGAACTCTTAAAGGATGATAATAAAGAAATTTTTCTATATTTGTTAGAATAAAATTTCTTGAGTGATTAAAATATTTTTAAAAAAATCTGATTTACTTAAAAGTTCATACTCTTATTCAAAAATGTTGATTTGGAACCTACCATGTCCCAAGCACTCCAACAGATGCTTTCTTTTCCATCCAGTTTAATCCTCAGAGAAATACTGATTTTAAAAAAAATGTATTATTCTTCTCATATGATAAAAGTGAGCATCAGTACATGTACTTGCCCAAGTATTTAAATTGAGTCTCATCTGAATCCTTTTTCTCCTAGAAATTAAATTATTCAAGTTCTCACAATTACTACTAGAATGTTAACCAAGTACTAAAGAAAGTTTTTTTACTAAAGAGATAAATAATTTGGAAGTAATATACCAAAACAGCCAGCTCATATGTTACAAGTACATAATTTGTATATAAATGGATTCCCTTAAGTGAGCATTCTCCTTATGGGTTTGCCCATGTCACAGTAATTTGCTTAGCTAGTTCTTTCTCAAGAGATAGCGCAAAAGTGAACATCAACCTCGTGTCTCAGTGATTACTGGATTAATGAAATCCATATGGATTTGGACTTATCTTCATGCCATTATGGGAATATACTACAATTATTATAGTTTTAATCTAAGAGATCAATTTGTCTAGGGCATTGAAGGTTGTATAATATTATATCTATGCCTAGAAAAGCGGTAAAGTTGTTACAGGAAAACATGTTTGCCCACTTTCCAAAACTCAAAATAAGAAAGCATTTTGAAGTTAAAACTGATTTACATCAAAAATTTAATAAAGCTTTACAATTCTTCAATATTTTTTAACACTCAGGAAAAGAACTAAGCAATCAATACCAAAATTTCTATTTTAATACCCAAATATGCCCAAAATAATAGGGTCCAGATTGGTATGAAAATCAAATCACACTTTTTGCTTCTCTTTAAGTCATTTGATTGATTAATGAAACATTATTAAAGAGAGAAATATCTTGCTGCATGGTTTTTCTAGGTCATGCCTGGAGGATGCAAACCTTGGAGGGAGGGGCTTATCAGGTAGAAGGATGAAGCTCTTCTCCAGCATTGTTATCTGATATTTGGCACCTTCCTGACTGCTGGAACTCAGATTCTGGGAAGACCCTGATGCTCTGATAAGGACATGCAGTGTCATATGCTCATTGTCTAGTCAAAGGGGAATGGTCCTTTCCCCTTTATCTCCATGCAGAAAGGCATGAACTAAAAAGGTGGTGGGAAAACCAAGTTACAACTTTAAAATACTACAGAAATAGATACCTTAAGTGTAATTTAATAAGAACAAATTCATATTCATCCCCACACCACAACTGTAGCTTATTTCCATGCCAGTGGGAAGACCGATATCAAGCAGTCCACCCACTGAAGAAGACTGCAACCTATCCTTGATCAACTGCAACCTGAATTGGATGAAGCATACTTATAAAAAGAGAAAAACAGCAAAGAAGCTTATCTTTTCGTGTTCTCAAATGTGTAGGTAACACTTCATGGGGTGTCTTGTTTATAGAAGTTTGAACCTCTACACACACATTTCTCTGTCTCCAAAGGACTGTGGGAAATAAGAATGAGCTAAAATATCTCTTACTTTCATTGAAAACTAGACAGGAAAGATTTAAAGGAATAGCATTCTTTCAGGCTCTCTTCAAAGGAATCAAAAAAAAAAAAAAGAAAGTAAAAAAACAAAAACAAAAACACATATCTCTTGATAAAGTTGCCCTCCTGTTTAAGTCTCTGAGAACAACCTCGCTGATCTACCCTATTCCCCAGGAAACACCTGCCTTTCCAGTTGGCCCTTTGTTGGTTCATGACAGTGTGTCAAGGGGAAATAGCATTTCCTCTGTGTTAGATGTTTCTTTGTTAGAGCTATATCACTTTCAGGAATTTTTCTTTCCTTTCTTTGATGGAGGAAAACTGCAGGATGATGAGAAAGCCCTGGCTGACATCACCAGATTCCCTTTGAATTATAAAGCTAGTCCAATCAAACCACTAGGGTTTGAATATGCCTTAGGCTTAGGGTACATAATTAGAGTTTTCTCTTGTGGACCATTTTCTGTTGAAGGGTTACAGAATTAGAGTTAATAGAGGAAGGGTATTCCAGAACATTATATTTAATTTGGTGGGACTGTCCATTTTGTAATATTCATAAATGTCTCTTAGCCCTTCACATGCACTTTTCCTGTTGATGGTTCCATTGCCTTTGGGGGGGGGCACACATAATTCCACTATCAAATATACTTTCTTTCCCCTGTAATATCTTTTTCATTTTGGAGTTATAGGGAATTCTGATCATTTTTGTTTTTAAACTATAATCATTGACTCTTTGATAATACTTGTCACTACTTTTTTTCAATAGAGTGAAATTTTGACAGTGTTTCCCAAAAAATTCTTGAGGACTGTAAGAGTGAAAATTATAACCCATAGGTTCCTGTTCATGCCTTTGTTTCCCCAACTTAGGTTACATCTGAAGCTCCCGCGCATACATTTGGTAATCAGGTTGCTGATGGCATGGCCTTTCAACTGTTCTCCTTCTACTATAGATTCTGTGGTCATTTTTGTTCCAAACCCAGGAATCAGAAACATTTGTGATGTGAAGAAGTAACTTGAAGAAGTGTCAAGGGGAAGAAAAACACAATTGGAGAATTAATGTATCTAGGTTAACACAGTACAACAAGTCATTTCTAAAATGTGAGGCAAAAATAAATTATTTTCCTCTAAAACAAAAGGGTTAAAATAAAGAATTCACAAAATGTCCTGGAAAACACAAAGGGAGATCTGAAGATTGAATCTTGGACCTTAACTGTTTGAATCAATATTCGAGCAGGCAGAAGATCTACACTGCTTGAAGCTGAGTTAATCAATTAATTCATTAAACAATTATGTATTGAACACACATTGGATACTTACAAAAGCAATAAAAATGACAAGACCTCGTCCCTGTCCCAATAGAAATTACAGTCTAATGGAAGAAACATATATTATTCAAATTATTACCAAAAAAAATTACTTACATACAGATGTAGTAAGTGCTACAAAGGAAATCATGAACCAAGAATGGTTTTTACATTCCATCTTAAATTAGAAAAAAAAAAAAAGAGGAAAAGAACACTCTGTGACATATAAAAATTATATAAAATTTCAAATTTCAGAGTACACAGTTATAGTTTTATTGGAACAGAGTCATGCTCATTTGCTTATGCACGATCTATGGTTACTTTTACACTGCAACGGCAGAGATGAGTAGTTGTGACACAAACCACATGGCCCACAATGCCTAAGCTATTTATTTTTGGTCCCTTTAAAGAAAGAGTTTATGGACCACTGTTTCCAGGGGACAAGTTTAAAAGTTGGTTTTGTTCTCTTGTAAAGGACAATACTGGTTAACAGTACTTATAAAAATAGAGTACCTAGAGGTCATAGACCTAACTTCTAGGGAAATTGCAAGTAATACTGAAACTGAATAAATGGAGATAAAAGAAAATTAAGGGAGTTTTGCAGGAAAGCCAGTTTGATCAGGGGAGAAACCAAGCCTGTATATTTGTATTCTTTAATGAATTTTCAATGTTTTCCTCCTAAACTATTCATTTCTATCTCATAATATATAAGTATATATTTGAGTTTAATTTTGACTTTCTATTTTTCACTTATCTGGTTCAGCTTATAGTACAGTAGTCCCCTCTTATCAGTGTGGGATAAGTTCCAAGACCTCAGTGGAATCCTGAACCAAGAATAGTACTGAACCCTAGATATACTATATTTTTACCTCTACATACATGCCTATAATGAAGTTTAATTTACAAATAAGTCATATTAAGAGATTAACAATAACAGAACAACCAGAACAACATACTGTAATCAAAGTCATGTGAATGCAGTCTGTCTCTGTCTCTGTGACTCTCTGTCTGTCTCTGTTTCTCTCTCTCCTCTCCCCCTCTCCCTCCTCTGGTAACTGATCTGATAACTGAGATAGCTACTAAATGACTAGCCGAAGGGTAGTGTATATGGCCTGGATATGCTGGACAAAGAGATGATTCAATCTCGGATGAGACAAAGTGGGATGGCATAAGATTCCATCATGCTATTCAGAACGGTGCATAACTCAAAACTTATGAACTGTTTATTTCTGAAATTTTCCATTTAATATTTTCAGACTGGTTGACTACAGGTAGCTGAAACCTAAGAAAGCGAAATCACAGATAAGGAGGGACTACCAGAAATACAATTGGTTGACAAGTGAAGGATATTCCCAGTCTCACAGAACCATTATCATGTTAAAATACGATTATGTTTATGGCATGTGTTGGTTTTAATTTAATAAAATGAAACAGTGAAAAGTTGGAGAAATGATGCAGAAGAAGGGAATTAAAAGATGAAGACAGATTTTGGAGACATGGGTTTAAGTAACCTCAAGCAAGTTACTTAAGCTCTTTTAGCTTCGGTTCCTTAACTCTAAAATCAGTATATCAGTACCTCTTTCATAGTTACAAGTATTAGATCAAATAACAGAGTTGGTCTTCCTTATCTGCATATTTCACCCACCTCTCATCAAAAATACTAAAAAAGAAAAAAAAATAGTTATGTTACTGTGCACTGTAGTTAGGCCTAGAGTGGTTAAATTTCTGCTGAACATGTACAGACTGTTTTTTCTTATCATTAGTCCCTAAACAATACAGTATAACAGCTATTTACATAGTATTTGCATTGTTTATATATTAGAAATAATCTAGATGATTTAAACTTTACATGAGGATGTGCATAGGTGATATACAAATACTATATCATTTTATATAAAGGACTTGAGCATTCAAGGATTTTGGAATACACAAGGGATCCTGGAATCAGTCCCTCATGAATACCATAGGACAACTGTACATCTAAAATGTTTGGTGCAGTGCCTGGCACATAGGCATGCACCTTAAATGTGTTATTTTTATTACAATTATTATCATCTTTACTCTAAGCTCCTTGAAGTAGGAAACACATCTAATATACCTTTAAATTCCCATTGTCTATTATAACAGATGCTCAAATTTGGTAAATGAACAAGATGTATATAGATCTCACATTTTAAAACTTCTCTATAACAATTTCTTTCTTCATTTAAAAATATTAATATTTGAATTCTAAAGAACAAAAGTAATATTTACTCCAGTTCATGGCAACATTTGCACAGAAATAATATACTAGAGAGGTCATTAAAATACAATAATTGAATAAAAATCTACACTTGAGTCAAGGAAAGCATAATTGATACTGAGAAAAAGTTCAGTGATGCAGAGGAAATTGTGAGAAGTTCCCATGATGTGTATTTTTATGCAAAGAAATGAAAAAAATGAGATCAAGATAATAATAAGAAAGTCAACATTCAGCTAATGGATTATCCCTGAAAAACAGGATAAAACAAATGGGAACAAAAACTAATCTGAGCTAAAGAAATAGCAATATAGCATGCTTATTTTTATTTTCTAGTTCTTTCTGTAGAAATCATATCTTACTATCTTTGCTTATATCACCTGAATAATTCTGTAAAAGTTCCTGATACTTTATGTGGACTACTGGTTAAGAGAGAAGAGTACAGTTTAAAAAAAAATAATTTTGGAATAGTCAGGATACTTTTAAATTTTGTGTGTGTGTGTGTGTGTAAAGCCAAGCCAAGCAAAGTGAAACACTTTTTAGGTGACTAAAAGCTCATTTAGGTTGATTTATAAATTTGAGTTAAATTTGAATTAAAGCACTAGATAAAACATTTATTTATTAGCCATGGATAGTGATAAAATTATGTGTCCTATAAGGAATCTAAAATATTAGCTATGGAGGTTGTTTAGGCTTAATACCATATATAAGTTTTTAATAACATACATGTTTAAGAATACTCTTCCTGGCTTGGTACAAAGTAGGCTGTAAAGGTGAATAACAAAATCCTTGCCATCAAAGAAACTGATAATGTGGCTGGAGAAACATAATGTGGTTGCTGGAAAAAAAAAAATGAAAAAAGACTGGATCATTTAAAGTGAAAACCATGGTTGAATAAGAAATCAAGAAGCTTCAAATTTTTATATTAGACTACTGGTTGTATAAAAGGGGCAATTTCAAAGCATGTGTCAGAATTGCCATTGATTTGAACAAAATTCTTCATGTTCTGGAGATTGGAAATCACTCTGATTGAGAGAGCTGTTTTAAATATTATCATAGTGGCACAGATATTTCTTGATCATTCTAACTCTCTTGGAATGGAGCCATTTGATCTGCTTCCCCTTCCATATTCTACCTCTTCTAGGCCTCCTCCTCCTCCTTCTCCTCATCTTAATAATATATCATTTACTAGACTGTTTTAAAACAGGTAATATTTGTATGTTATATATTCTGTGCTGGGCACTGTCACAAGTATATTATTTAATAATCGCTATCCATTATTTGACAATCTTCATAAAAAGCTATAAAGTAGATATTATTTGTATTCCCATTTTACATATGGGGAAACTGAAGCAAAGAGAATTCACGTAACTTTCCCAAGGTTACAACTTCTAAGTGGCAGGGCTGGGATTTGAACTCAGGCAGCTTGGCTCCAAATTTTATGTTCATAATTGCTATGCTTTATTGCCTATGACCAAACCCTATAATTGGTGTTACAATAATCTTCATAAGATCTCCATGAGAACCTATCAAGATAGAGATTATCTTAATTTTCATATGATAAAACTGATAATTAATTAAATATCCCAAAGTCACAACATTAGCAAGTGACAAATACAGGACTCAAACCCAGGCTTTGATGAGCCTGTTTTTATTGCCCAATACTGTCTCATTAAAGTTTAGATAAGATATCCTCTAAGCAGAAATTTCAATCTGAACAAATTCATATACTATGAATGGGTAGTACATTTTAGATAGGTGATTTTTCTTCTAGATCTATTTTTTTTTTCAAATAAGAATCTATATGATTTCAAAAGTACATTTTTTATAGGAATACATTTAATAGTTGGCAATAAAGCTTTTTATTTATAAATACAGGATTTAAAAAGTACATGTTTCTTAGCTTGCTCCCCAAGGGGAATACTGAAAACAAAAATAGAAGTCATCTCAATGCATTAAACCACACTCAAGCTACAATAATTTTAGAGCAAATGAACTATTAGTCTTCTTGTAGTTATACTCTGTTATCTAATATCAGATAACTCTTTTGTGTATGTGATACATACAAATAAAGGAAATCACCATATCAGGTCTATCAAAGCATGTCTTTATTACTAGGAGTGGTTTCAAAAGAATAAGGTGTTAGATTAAAAAGGATAATTGAACAAGTGTCCCTGAACCTTACATAGATGATATTGAAAAGAAACATTCATGAAGACTTGAAGCTAATGACCTAGTAAGATGTGTTCTCTGAGTTTTTCCAGAAACAATGAAGAGTTTTTTAAGCCATCATCATTAATTAAAGGCCACTGGTGTCATGGACCACTCATTTGTAGGACAACTGGCTACCACTAAGTATCTGGCAAACTGAATGAAGCCAACAGGTCTGCCATATAAACTGACCCTCATTTCACATTTCCTGTCACTATTTTTTTAACCAACTGAACAAGTCAATTCAGACTATTTTCCAATTGGTTTATTCACCTTAGCTACTTGTGCGATTCTGAATAAATTTTTCAAGCTCAGCCTTTTTTTATTTATAAAGTTAAAAAAGCAATATACCACATTTACTTACTTTATATCGAATAGTAGTTGGAAATAATACTATTTTTTTTCAAATTGTCGATAAAAGTGTTATAAAAGTTAAAAAAAAGAAAAAGAAAAAGAAATCACAGTTGGCCTGTTTAAATTTGAGCTAACACTAGTTCTTTTAGGGTAAAAGCCAACTCAAAATATGTATCAAGTTCCTGACATGAAAGAAATATATAAAGGCAGGAAATTTATGATGACCTAGTGATTTTTAATATCACAGGGAAAAGTTTTGTTGATTTTTAGTATCTTTTCCCCTTTAGAAAAATAGATTTAAATTGCTAATAAAGTTCTTTGATAATGAAAAAGTAAATGGGGGCATATATATTCATTTAATGATGAATGCATGAAAATAACAGCATCCTGATACACAGGGTTCTGTGATTCCCCCTTGTTAAATACAACACTCGATATCTAGATTGGAGTGTCACTTGTTCCTAGTTCCTTTCCTAGAGTATTGCTGAAGTCTATTCAGTACGGTCTTTCAGATCTATGCTTGTCTGAGCTTATGGACAATCTCTCAGAATGTTAAAGAGGTTAAAATAAGTCAAGAAAAAATGAATTAAACTTCGTCTCTCTTATTAATGAGTAAATGTTTGCACATTCTTAACTTACAGCTGAAAATTTTTTTGAAACTTGCCCTTAGTTTTACAGTAACTAAAAATTCTGTGAAGACCAACTGGTAGTTGTAAAGTTTAATTAAAAACAAACAAAAACACAAAATAACTTTTAAGAAAATCAAGGGTTATGAAAACAAAATATTTTGTGCAGTTCTATGAAAAACTGTAGTCTCACTTTTCCTATAGTAGTGTCACATCTATCCTTGACTAGGTATATTCAGTTTTAGATGATGCCTAAAACTGACACATGAGGTGCTCATACTGATGAATGAGCTTGAAATCACAGTGCAGAACTGGATGATGGGCTTATATAAATCTATTTATGCTGGAGGAAACTCCACCAGGAGGGATAGTACCCTACATATTCTTATACATATTTACAATTTGTGGTTGATGGAGGAGCCAGGTCAGGAGAGAGCTGTCACTTGCTCTCCTTTTATAGATTATTTTGTAAGCTTAAACTTGCATTACATCAAAGCTGCATTAATTGCTAATTCTAGCTGAATAGTGCTCTGCTTGACCCAGGGGTAAACACATTAGAGGGGAAATATGGCAGGGTGTAGAAAGAAGAGCACTGTCATCCTTTTAATTGACATGGTTATAATAACTGTATACTTTGGTGGGAGAACTGTACAGAATATTAATATATTCTTTTGTATATTTGTTTCATTTTTCTTACTTATATAATAAATATACTCTTTCACCTTTGAAAATTCAAAATGCCATCACATTTTGTCCTTATTTTTCCTTTGGGATGCAGCTGAGAAAATTTTCATATCAGTTTTTGAGTTGAAGGAGTCATTTAAATAAGCTTAACTCGTGTAAGTACTAATTTCACTAAATTTTTTTTTTAAATGGTCATCATAATACAAAAGCCTTGTTTAAATGTTATCAATGAAACTTCACACATTAGCCAGAGATTCTTTCTGGCATGAATCCAGGCTTGTCTTCATGAGTGAAGAGAACATTCTGTATTTTACCTGCCAGGTGAGAATCTGAGTCCTACCTTCCAAACTGGTGTTTTCAGAGGCAGAGAGCCAATGAGAAATTCAAACTGTAGCAGTTCTTCCTTCTTAATATATTGCATAAAATATTGACAGAGTGTGTAATATGGATGGCTTTTAATTTCAAGATCTGGTTATAAAGTTCTAATAAACGAACCAAGCAAACACTAGCTAATTTAGAACATAATTCTTGGAGGAGTGTGTTATGCCCCAGGGCTTTCGCTTTGGAGAGACCTTTGATAATATTTAGCATTTTTCCACTGAGAGTTGAGTAGCACAATCTGGTAGTTTTGTGTCAGGATGTTTCATTTCATTAAAACATTACTTCTCTTGTTGGCATTCCCAAGTTCTCCTAATAGTTTTAGAGTCTGATTGGGTTAATAAAAGGTTTTCTAGGAAACTGCTGAATTCATAATAGGGTTTTCATCATCAAAATTAGCATTTAAATATTATATTTTGAAACAATTAAATGTGATAAATGAGTTGAACAGAGTGTGCATTTTTAAACTATCATTTTGGTTAAGGTTTTAAAATCTAAAATTTTTATTTTTTTTGAAATGATAATGCGTTCGGTGATTTTGTGGCTTAAATTATTTTCTACTCTCATTCATGCTATAATCAAACTTAAACACTTAAAAATATTCATTTTGCTATTCACTATTATTATGGGGTCTCAGATTCAGTAAACTGCATATTCACCTTATCCTTTTTGTTTTACAGTACCACCAAGCAGGTAACTCAATTCTGACACTATCTGCCTAGAGACAGTGTCAGACTGCACTGATTAAGGGCTCATTCCTATACAAGACTAAACCTTACCCTTCAACTACCTACATTATATACCAATTCCAAGTTCAGGTGGTCACCTATGCTTCTGACTGACTGGTTATAAATTGAAGATTCCTAGGATACTGTCTCCTTGGGTTTGATTAATTTGCTAGAACAGCTCATAGGACTCAGAGAAACATTTTACTCACTGGATTACTGCTTTATCGTAAAATGATAAAACTGAGGAACGGCCAGATGGAAGAGATGCATAACACATAAGGAAAGGATGCAGTGGAGCCTCAAAGCCCTTTCCCACTACGCCACTCTCTCAAGCGCCTCCATGGCTCACCAACTTGGAAGCTCTCTGAAACCTGCCCTTGGGATTTTGATGGAGGCTTCGTTACATAGGCATGGTTGATTAAGTCATTGCTCATTGGTGACTAAACTCAAACTTCGGCTTCTCTTGCCTCTCAAAGGTGCGGGTATTGTGGTGGGGGGTGGAGAGTGGAACTGAAAATTCTAACCCTCTAATTTCAGGGTTGGCTCCACTGACAGCCAGCCTCTGTCCTAGGATGCTTTCCAACAGTTACCTCATTAATATAACAAAAGACATCTTTTATTCTTCTCATCACAGGAAATTCTAAAGCTTTTAGGAGCTCTGTAACAGGAACCCAGGAAAGTAGATGCTGATCAAATATATATTTCTTACTACAAATTACAATTATCACAGGTGCTCTGGCCCGCAATGTTTTACTCTTCTTTAGAAACCTTATTTCAACGCAAACATCACAGTCCAGTAAATGAAACAAGTTTTGCTTTCTAGCACCTACATCAATGACAGACAATTCTTAAGCTCTGCTCTGTATTTCTCACTCTGCTTAAAGAAGCTCCCCTTTGCCTATAGCTTTAGACCAAGTATTAGCCTGCTCTTCAAAGACTTCTATAACATGACCCTATTCTATCATGACTCTTCTACAGAACACATGTACTTTTGATGAAGCAAGTTATCCACTGCCCCTAGAATACTCTACATATATCTATCTGTACATGAGTACTTTTGTTTTACATTTCTCCTGGACTTCATTGTCCTTCTTTCACTTTACATATTAATGTATCTTATTAAATCCAGTGCAAAGACCACTTTTTTCTTTGTCTCCACATGAATTCTGCTCATAGCTTTCTTTCTCCTCACTTTAGATTTCTGTAACATTCACTGTTTATTGACGAGACAACATTCACCAGGAAAATACATGAGAACTCTAAATGTATCTTTTTTTTTCCTTGGAGTATAATAAGCTTCTTAAGAGTAAAAACTATGTCTTACCTGTCTTTTTTATACACATAAACAATGTCTGCTCCATAAAAGGCAATGTTTGCTGAAAAAGAATGAAAGGAAGGAAAGAAGGGAGTGAGAGAGAAGGAGAGGAGAAAGAGAGAGAGGAGAGGAAAGGAGAGGAGAGGAGAGAGAGGAGAAGAGGAGGAGGAGGAGGGGGTGGGAGAGAGGAAGAGAAAGATGATTGATTTCTCTCATCTTAACAGGAATACACATTTTTGAAACATAGTATCTTTGTGTGAAAAGCTATATCTTTGTGTGAAAAGCAATCATGGATAATATGTTGCAGAATTGTAGATATTGAAATATTCGTTCATTTTATAAGTATCCATTAAGTTACTCCTTTTCTGTATCCATAAGGTATTTTTGCTCTCTAAACACAGGAAATGTATTACTGCTCTTAGCTTCATCATCTCAGCTTTAAAAAAAAAACAAACAAACAAACAAACAAACAAAACAACCATAGTTTCTTTTTACCAAGTTTCTGAGAGTATCTGTTAGCTATGTTGCCATTTCTATATCTGCATAAAAATGAATGTCTTCTCTTAGCTAACATTCTCACTATTAAATATATTTTAATTAAGACCAGAAATCAGAATTTCCAAGTCAACTTCTTATAGATCACATTGGAAGATAGAGAGATAGACAGACAGAAAAAACGATTATGGATGGGTAATGTTACTGTAAGAATACAGATAAGAACCTGCTTTAGATCATATGCGAGCACCACCCAAACACCTTCACAAATGACACGCCCAAAGGGCAGACTGGGCAAGCACCAGGGCCCTGATACAGCAAATCCTGCTCTGTGAGGTCGGCTCCTACACAACAGCTCCTACACTATTGCAGTAGCCAGTTCTCACAACCAATCAGCCCAAGGGTCAATTCTCCCACTGATGTGCCAATAGTGATCAAGGCCCAACTACAACAGGAGGGCACACAACCCACACAAGGGACATATCTGGATCATCCAGATGAGGACACTAGGGAGGCTGCACCACTGGGCCCCAAAGGACACCTACCACATAAAGCCACTCTACTAAGACCAGGAGACAGCAACTATACCTAATATATAGAAACAAATGCAGGGAGGCAGCCAATATGTGGAGACAAAGAAACATGCCCCAAATAAAAGAATAGAACAAATCTCCAGGAAAGAACTAAACAAAATGTAGACAAGCAATTTACCAGATGCAAAGTTCAAAAAACTGGTTATAAACATGCTCAATGATCTCAGTGAGAACTTCGGCAAAGAATTAGGGGGAGAGGGGGAGAGGGGGGAGGGAGGGAGGGAGAGAGAGAGCGTGCATGCGCAAGAGAGATGGAGAACACATAAAAAAAGAGCCAGTCAGAAGTAAAAAATAAAATAAATGAAATGAAGAATAATTACATGAAACCAAGAACTGAATCAACGATTTCGAAGATGAGGTAGCAGAAAACACCCAATCAGAACAGCAACAAGAAAAAGGAATCCAAAAAAAAATGATGACAGTTTAAGGGCTCATTGGAACACCAAACACAATAACATTCATACCATAGAGGTACCAAGGAGAAGAGAGAGAGCAAGGGATTAAAAACCAACCTGAAGAAATAATGACTGTAAACTTCCCAATCTAGCAAAGAAAATAGACAAACAAGCTCAGGAAGTGCAGAGAGTCCTAAACAAGATGGACCCAAAGAGGCCCACACTCAGACACATCATAATTAAAATGCTAAAGATTAAAGACAAAGAGAGAATCTTAAAATCAGCAAGAGAAAAGCAGTTAGTTACCTACAAGGGAGCTCCCATAAGACTGTGAGCTGATTTCTCAACAGAAACCTTGCAGGTCAGAAAGGATTGGCAGGAAATATTCAAAGTGATGAAAAGCAAGGACCTACAACCAAGGTTACTCTACCCAGCAAAGCTATTATTTAGAATCAAAGTATAAAGAGCTTCTCAGACAAGAAAAAGTAAAGGAGAAAATATCAAAACTATGAATAATAAAATGACAATAATTACATATCTATCAACAATAACTTTAAATGTAAGCTCAATGCTCCCTCAAAAGATATAGGGTAGCTGAATGAATAAGAAAAAAAGCCTACAAGATGCTCACTTCAGACTGGAATACATATACAAACCAAAAGTAAAGTGATGTAAAAAATATTTCATGAAAATAGAAATGAAAAAAAAAAAGGCTGAGGTAGCAGTACTTATATCAGACAAAATAGATTTTAAAACAAAGGCTATGACAAAAGACAAAGAAGGAACTGGTAATTTCACTTCAAGGTATGTATCTAAAGAAAGCTAAAACACTAATTTAAAAGACATATGCATCTATATGTTCATTGCAGCATTATTTACAACAGTCAAGATATAGAAGCAACCTAAGTGTCCATCAATAAATGAATGGGTAAAGAAGTGATACACATACAAATACACACACACAATAGAGCATTACTTAGTCATAAAAACAAATAAAGATTAGCCATCTGCATGAATGGACCTATAGGTTATGATGATGAGTGAAAGAGAAAGAGAAAAACAAATGCCATATGATTTCTCTTGTATGTGGAATCTAAAACACAAAATAAATGAATGAAAACAGAAACAAACTTATGAATACAGAGACCATTTTGATGGTTGCCCATTAAAGGGGGTTAGGGGAATGCGCAGGGCAAAGGGATCAAGATTTACAAATTAGTCATGGGGATGTAAAGTAAAGCATAGGGAATATAGTCAATAATATTATAATAAGTATGTATAGCATACGATTTATGAGAATGATCACTCTGTAAATTATATAAATGTCTAATCACTACGTTGTACACCTGAAACTAATATAATATTGCATGCCAACTGTAATTGAAAAAATATTTTAAAAAATAGCCTACTATAAACCAATCCAGTATAGTCAGGGAACACAGATAACCTTCCTTAATCTTCCTTTGATGATAAATACATTCTTTTTCTGTGCCAGAAAAGAGCAATCTAGACCTCTATTGAAGTCTATTTATAAAGGATGCATATCCTGATCTTAATGTGCTATTTGTCTATGTGTCTCTATTCTACATATACTTTTTCTTTCTCTATGACCAAGTACAAGGAAAATGGGGCTTATATTCACTTCTTTGTTTAACATCATATTTCACCAAGGCAATGATGACTTTCCTAGTTTATCTCTGTCAGTAAAAAATGGTCAGAGATCATGTAGATTACTCTGGAATTTTTCTATCAAACCTGTAAACCATATCATATCAGTTAAGATACACTCCACAGAATGTAATAAAAAATTCAAATATAAGGGGCTAAAGAATTATGGTGGCCAGGTTGATTAGTTTAGCACCTCAGTGATGGTTCTGACTTTCAGCACTACTGTCCTAGCCTGGTTGGCTAGCTCCTCAACACATTGCTGAAGCTTCAAGAATCATATTCTTTTCATCAGTGTCAGAGAAAGATAAAGAATAATTTCCTCCTTTGGCACTTAAAAAATATTAAAAATGAAGAATCTTTTCCCCAAACCTTTTAGCACTTCTTCATGTTTTCTATAATTTTATGTCTTCTCCAACTAGAATCTGGGCCCATGTAGGCAGCGACATTTCTGTTTTGCCCACTGCTGTTTCCCCTGTACTAAGATGCTCAGTAAATATTTGTGTAATGAGTGGATAGATAAATGTATACATGTCCTATTGGCCAAAACTAGATTGCATGCCCTTTCCCCAAATCAATGATAGCCAAGGAAGATGAGACCTTGTGATTGACTGTGACCCTCTACAGTGTATCTGAGTTGAATGCAGAAGGGGAGACCCAAACAAATTGGGGATCTGGCAGAATGAAAAGGAGGCAAATGGCTCTGAATGTCATAGCTAGAGATTTTGTGTGGGGAAAGAAGTCAGCGTTTGTAGTAGGTTTTCCGTTAAGTTGGGTTAATAACTGAAGAGGTGGTATGAGCTAAAAAGTAATGAAAAACTTTTCAAAACTGGGAAAGAAATGAAACAACACTGGATGCAGTAACGTAACTGAGTCACGCAGTTTGAGACACTCAACTGTTTTAGTATCTGTATGATTTCTATCTACTTCAGGTTTTATACATATTGATGTTTTATTAGCTATTTAATTAAACTTTCTGGTAGAATATTTTTTTCCTTCTCTCATTTTTCAGATATTTTCAAGAATGCTTGGTCATACTGTTAGGAAGTACTATCTAAAGTGATTTTTGGGGAATCAACTCTCAGATAGCTTACTTCTATTTACCCACACTGAATTTCATCTTTCTAGATTTAGGCCTGAACATTCTGTGGTAAACCTTTTATATTCTGATTTTGATACTCACTTTATTTGCTATGACTTGTTATTAGAGACTCCTATTTTGCACGTATTTGGACAATTAACCAACAGGCTTAGGTTTAATGGTTGAAATGATCAGTTCTTCACCAAACTGCATGTCACTGACCTTGTATTTTTTTTGTCTTGTATAGCTCCCTCAGGAAAGCTTTTTGCTAAATACTTTTCTGCAAACTGGTAATCAGAGACTTTAGCAATGTTCACATAGATTGGTCTCATCAAAAAAGAAAAAAGGAAAAAACTATTTTCTCTCTTTTATATCCATAGTTCTGTCTAGAGATTTTTGTTTTGTTTTTAAATAAGAAATGCTTTTAATAATCAGTCCTGGAATCTAGCTCATGTTTGTTAAATACACCTAGATATATATTTTTAATAGCTACCTTTCTTCATTAAACATCAAATTTAACTTTGTCTGTTTCTTACTAACATGTTTACTTGATTCTTCATGATTTCTCAAAGGTTACAAATTTGATTCAACAGTATTATTTGGTATTCTTTTAGAACTTTTGTAAAGATCTCAAACGCATTCTGAAGGGCTAATTTTTCTCCCTTACTTTGGACTTTAGAATCGCTTCACAAATACTCTACTTCTGCCAGTATGAGAATTACATTCCTTGGCAGATGAGAAGAAGCCAATGGAAGGTGAGTAGTTCCACCCTCATTACCGTGTATTTAGGGTTCTAACACTATGATCTGAAGATTTCTTCCTTGAACATTCAGAATAAAATAGATAATATAATGTAGTGATTAGACATACAGACATTAAAGGGTGCCTGCCTAGACTTGAGCCGTGGTTTTGCCACTTATTAGCACTGTGATCTCTTTAAGTCTACATAATGGGAGTCACAATAGCATTGATTTCATAGCGTTGTTACAAAGGCTACATGAGTTAATGCTCAAAAGATACTTTGCATAGTGTTGGGCACACTGTAATTGCTCAAAAATTACAGCTGAACTAATCATGCTAAAAAAGAGATACAGTATTGGGAGGAGAAATAACATTTGGGGGAGGTTCCCAACATGATAAAAAATGTGATGGTGTTAGGAGACTTGAGTATTCTGCCAGTGATCAGGTGTTACTTGCATGTGACACTGTACACTGAATACTTTTGTTTATGGCACTTGCTATAATATTCTACTGCAGTGGTTTAACACTCATGACAAGGATGACTATAGCAATTTAGAGGGTGTGTAACCCCTAAGGAGCCAGTAAACTTATCTGAGCTTTGACCTTTGCTTCCTGTAAGCACCTGGAAAGTGTTGGAGTTTCCCCCTCCCCCCTCCATTTTCCTGAATCTTACCTTAGATGCCTTTTGGTGTGTCTGATATTTCAGGCACTACCCTTTGACACATTTGCTTTTCTCCTCTCATTTATCCCCTCCCTTTACAAACATGAACTGTGGATCCTAGTCTGTATTTAAATGAGTTCTCTCCTTGTTGAGAGTATATTAAGATCCACTGATCTGCAGAGACTTGAATTCATCTGTAGTCCTCTGTTAAGGTCCGTGCTGTATGCTTTGTTCCCTTGTGGGACCTTGCCCAACTGTGAACTCTGAAGCCTAACCTTGGGAGTACACAGTGAAGTGTTTCTCTAGTTGTAGATTATGGGTTTGTTAGACTTTTTAGAATAAATGATAAAAATGAACATGTCATAGTAATTTATGTACAAGGATGTTTATTGCAGCATTATTTGTAATGGTGAAAAACTGAAAACAGACTAAATGTTTATCAACCAGAGAATAGTTAAATAAATATGTCACATCCATAAGATGGAATGCTAGGTAGACATTAAAATATATGAGGTAGATTTGTATGTGGTTGTATAAAAATCTTTCAATAAAGTTTGGTGAATAAAAGCAGATTGAAGAATATTATGTATAGTATGATCCTGTTCTTTTGTATACAAACATATATGTGTGCAAAACCAAAAAAGTTTAAAACTCTAATAATTAAACTGTTAATAGTGTTACCCTGGAGCAATGAGGGTGAATGAGAAATAAAATTTTCACTTTTATTTAATACACTCCTATAATGTTTGAATGATTCATAATGAGCATGAAATCTTATAATTAAAAAAATAGAATGTATCAAGTAAAAGCTAATATTTTATTTTATCTGCATTATCAGTTACTATTTAAATTTAAAAAAAAATGAGAAAATATTTCGCATCTAACCCTCTCTCATCTCTAATCTTGGAATCTGATAATAAAAATTAATGTAATTACCCTAGAATCATAGGTTCACTTTGATAGTAATTAATACTTTAAGATACAAGATTAAAATGGTGACTTAATAAGTGGGGTTATTAATTTTTATTAAATAAAACATTTTTTAAAGAAAAATAAGAGAAAAAAAATCTTTTCTTTTACTATTTCTATATTTAAGGTTTAAACATATATTCAAACAGAAATAGCCCGCAAACCAATTGTGTAAAACAAAGAACTCTGTGTACAAGAAGTAAATTGAATATTGAGATAGAGCATGGAAAACCTAGTGCTTGGCATATCAGTGCCAGGCTCACAAATGTGTTATTGTTGTTGTTGTTTGTTGTTTGTTGTTGTTAATAAATCTAATCATGAATAGTCCAAGGACAAGGACACAGGATATTTCAGTGTGTGTATGAGATAAATAAGAGAGAAAAGAAAGATTCAGAGGGAGAAGGAGAGGAAGGGAAGAAAGGAGAGAGAAGGAGAAGGGTAAGAGGGAGAGAGTGAGGTGGAAGGTGGAGTCGGGGAGAAATATTGAGAGAGGACTGCCCCTACATCTTTGAGTTGATTCCTCCTTGATACTAGCCCTGTGTTCTGCTGTAAGGCTTGAGAAGGTAAACTGAGAAAAACTAGAACATAGAAAATTTAAAAATTATCAAAAAGTAAAAACCTGAGACTCTCGGTTTCTGGTCCAGGATGTAAGAAGCTTTGAAGTTGCCACTTTGTCCTAAAAATTAGTAAAAACCTGAACAAACTGAAAAATCAACTCATCATGGATCTAAAAGAGGTCACAGGACAAACAGCTGTCCCTAAAATTGTAAAGATTTATAGGTGAATACAGAAAATCACAACTTAGTAGAGCAGACACCCATGAACTAAAACCTTCTTGGGAACTGATGCTGGGGTAGAGAAACCTGAACTGTAATTGACGAATTGCTAGAGACTCAGTGTGGACAACTCTGAGAGTTAAAAACTAAGGGACACAGCCATGGAGGTATGGAGAAGTCCCATACTTTTTTGAGTTCCACCTCTTGGATATCTACCAGGATCTCAGAATGAATGCTGAAAAAAGACTACCTTGTGCTTCTGGCAGAGCAGAGAAAAAGAAGCTTTTTGAAATACAACAGAGCATTCTGTTCTTTGTAATAAAATCTTCCCCCAGGAGAAATTAGTTAACAAGAGCTTAACGTGATAGAGTTTTATCAGAGCCTAAGTGACCTAGAGGAAGAGAAATACCCAGCTCTACTCTTCCTTGTGGAGGAAAGTAAATTTCAAACTCTACCCGCTTTAGCCTTCCATGTGGGAGAAGGAAAATATACAACGGTACTCAGCCAGCTCTAGCTATCCTTTTCAACATAAGAGGAAATCACACAAGCAAGAAGAAAGTGGAGTGAAATAATTACTGGTGAGAGAAAAGACCCATCAAACCAGAATTCTGTACTGTGTGAAGTTGCCCCTCAGGAGTAAGTTAGAAATAAATACTTTCTCAGAGAAACAAAAATTGAAGTAATTTGTTGCCTGTAGACCTAACTTGCAAAAAATATTAAAAGAGGTACTTTAGAGAGGAGAAAAATATCTATATACACATATACATATATCAGAAACTCAGACCTACATACAGAAAAGAAGATCATCAGAGAAGGTGTAAGTGGGGGTATAATAAAAACTTTTCTTTTTCTTGTCCTTAATTGATCAAAGAGGTAACTGTTCAAGTAATAATAGCAACATTGATTTCAATATGTATGCTTATGTATATATGTATGTTTATATATAAGTGAAATGAATAAATGACAACAATGATACAAGAGATAATAATAATTATTTTGTTATTATAACATACTTGTACTACATGTGAAATGGTATAGTTATGGTAGAGTTATTTGATAGTTGATTTGGATTAGCTGTAAATAAATGTAGATTACAAAATCAAGGGCAATTGCTAAAAAGTTTTAAAAACAGTATAATTAAAGTCTATGGCCATGCCACCCTGGCACATGCCCAATCTCATCTGATCACAGAAGCTAAGCAGGGTCATGCCTGGTTAGTACTTGGATGGGAGACCACATAGGAAGACGAGTTGCTGTCAGTGAAAAAAAAAAAAAAGTATAATTCATATGCTAAGAAAGGAGAGAAAATGGAATCCTATAAAATGCTCAGTAATGCCACAAACGGGAAATAAGAATAGAAGACAAAAAGAAAAAAAAAAAAAGAACAAAGGCAAATAATATAAAACAGTGGGCAATATGATAGATATCATTTCAATTATATCAATGATCACTTTGAACATCAATGGTCTCAATGCACCAAATGAAAGACAGAGATGTTGGAGTATATCAAAAAACTAGATCCAACTCTATATTGTAAGAAATCCACTTTAAATATAAAGGCACATATAGATTAAAAGTAAATGGAAGGAGAAAGATACACCATGCTAATATTAACCAAAAGAAAGCAGGAGCAGCTATATTAATTTTAGATCATGTAGACTTCAGAATAAGGAAAGTTATCAGAGATGAAGAAGGACACTACATAATACTAAACAGGTCAATTCCCTAAGAAGATAAATGACTCAATGTATAATTTCCTAAAAACAAGGCATCAAACTACAGGAAGCAAAAACTGCAAGAAGTACAAGCTGAAATAGATTAATCTACTATTATAGTTGGAGACTTCAACATTCTTCTGTCAGAAATAGACCAATCCAGCAGGCAGAAAATCGGTAAGCACAGTTAAACTCACAGCACCATTAATCAACTGGCTATAATTCATATCTGTAGACTACTTCATCTAACAATAGTACAATATACATTCTTCTCAAGCTCATATGGAACATTTACCAAGTAAGAACACATTTGGGGCCATAAAAACACCTTTATAAATTTAAGAGAAGAGCAGTCACAGAATGCCTACTCTCAGACCATAATGGAATTAAACTAGGAATCAATAACAAAAAAAAAAAAGAAAGAAAGAAAGAAACTGCAGAATCCAAAAATATATGGAGATTAAACAACACATTTCTAAATAGCACATGGGTCAAAGAAGAAATCTCAAGATAAATTTTAAAAAAATTTAAACTAAATGAAAATGACAATGCAATATAAAAATTTGTGGGATACAGTGCTTACAAGTAGAATTTAGAGCAGTATTAGAAAAGAAGAAAGATCCAAAATCAGTAATGAAACTTTCCATCTTAGGAAACTAGAAAAAGAACAAATTAAATCCAAAGCAAAAGAAAAAAAATTAGAGCATAATTCGGTGAAACTGAAAATAAGAAATTGATAGAGAAAAATCAACAAAACCAAAGGCTTTGAAAAGATCGACAAAGGAGAAAGGCCTTTTAGCCAGGCTAAGAAAATAAGAGAAGACACAACTTTCTAATGTGAGAAATGAGGGAGGAACATCACTACAAATCCCAAGGATATTAAAAAGATAATAAAGGGAATATGAACAACTCTATGCCCACAAATTTGGCAATCCAGGTGAAACAGACCAATTTCTTGAAAGACACAATCTGCCATACCACCAATTTTAACAAATGTATCAAATATTGGGGGTGCCGATATTGAGGTGGCTATGCATATGTAGGGGCAAAAAGTATATGGTATATCATTGCACTTTCTGCTAAAATTTGCTGAGAATCTAAAACTGTTCTAGAAAAATAAAGTTTATTAAAAAAGCATAAACCTTAAGGAAAATAGGAAAATTATTTAGTTATTTGTTTTTAATTGAAGAGAAGACAATGGAAAAATATGTTCAATTGTATGGTCTCAAAGAATAGGAGAGATGGAAGAAAGCTTTCCAGTGTTCAAATCCAAACTTCTATCCATTAAAAACTTCTTTTATAATGGTTTTGATCATTACATTTCTGTTTAAGCCTTTCTTACAGCATGGAGTTCATTCTTTAATTTTTAGATAGAATGTTCCAGAGCATGAATTTGTCCTAGAGAAAAATAACATCTACTCCAATCTCTGACATCGACAAGTAGAATGACTTCTGGTGAGTCATTTAAACTTCCCATGCCTCATATTCTTCACCTGGAGGGTAAGACAGTTAAGTTCAGAGGCCATCTTTATTATCTTTAAATATCTTTAAAGGTCTATTTGAACTCCCATTCTGTGGTTTCATTTGGAGTAGAGATGTGGTATAACAGAGATAGTACAAGTTTGGAGTGAGTGAACCTGGATTTGAATACTGACTAATATCTTCTGTTTGGCTGACTTTAGACAGCTCTCCTGATATCTCAGTCAAACTTCCCATATCTTTAAATTAGATAAAGCAATACCTACTTTGGAGAGTTGTTCTTGGTATTAATTAAAATAATGCCTTTAAAGCACTTAGCAACATATTGAGTATGTAATAGGTGTTCAACAAATGTTAATTCCTTCTTCCCTTTTCTCCATTTAAAACTGTAAATATGCAGATTAAAATGAATCTGAATTATTTATCAGATACAAGAGATTTTTTTTTAATGCATAGATTTAATGATTAGTATTCACTGGGTTAAATTTGTTCAGAGTTGTTTAGATGATCCTGCTTGGTTCCAGAGAGACTAGATTATGTTGGAAAATTTATTTCTAATCTCTAATTTATCATTATTTCAATATGAACATTAAAAAAATAATACAGTGGCGTAAAAACATATTTAAAGCTTACTAGTAAAAGAGTTGAATGCTTATAAGGTGAAGCTATGATCTAACTGTGGAAATTATCTTTCTATATAAAACTGTCTCTCAAAACAGTCCTTGAGGAAAGGGATCCCAATGCATTTTTGTACCCCCAGCACACAGTACAGTATGAGGCATGAAGTAGGGATCATTAAATATTCTAAGCTAATATTAAATACAATTTATATCTTCAAAAACTTTTCAAGGGATTACTAATTACTCCTTACTGAACCCACTGACAGAACATATAAATTATTATTTCAGATCGGGAATCTGTTATCCAAAAAGATCACCAGACTTGCCAAAGTTCAAAAAATGTATTCCTAACCAAATGAAGCTTGGTGATTCAGCAACCAACTGAACTATTATCTTTTCCTTTCCTGTAATTCAATACAGATCATTAAAACCAATATAAAGAAAATGAAGGAACTCAAATGTAAGTCTTACTGAAAAATAATACAGTTCTACATGTGCTATTAATAAAAAGACAAAACAAACAAAAGTGCTCAGACATAGCAAGCAAAGAATAAAGAAAAAAATACTTAAGATTAATTAACATTTTGCTCACTAAGCTATAACAAAATAGAATAAGCTAAGAATAAAGAACCAACACTCAGGGACACATAAAAGGAGATTTTAAAAAATGGGAAAAAGTGAAAGATAGGAAAAGACTCATATTGCTTTCTGAGAAGCAAAAAAATGTATGGGATAAATGTCAAACCTAGAGTCACATCCCATGTAACCCACTGGCAATTCCCCTCCAGAGTTATGTGGCACTATACTGAGCATGGTCCAGAGATTCCAGACCTCTGAGATATGCTTTTGTACCCATGTTGCATTTGTACATTGCTTGTCAAAATTCTTCCATAGGCTAGTGATGAATGAGAATGCAGAGCTAAATATAAATAGCCATGTAATACTGCTCATTACATTAAAAAGGCATTAAAGCTCAACATTCAAAACCAAAGTAAACTATGTTGGCAATTTTCAAAAAAAAAATGAACATCTGTAAAATTAGGAAATTTGGCTGTCTTAAAGAAAAATGGTAAAATTAACTTTCTGAGAATTTTTGTGGGACCAGACTGAGAATTGTGTCCTTTGTGGACACATCACAAAATTAATTCCTTTATAAGCAATCTTTAAATTCTCACTAAGAAAGAACTAAATAACTAATCATTATATAAGAGGACATAAATGTGGGAAGTAGTAAAATTGGGAGTAATTACCACTTTTTCTTATAAGATTTCAAGATTATCCAGATGTTTGTACAGTTCCCCAGAGAAAACTAAAGGCCATTTCCTGTCAGAATAAAATGAATTATGTAGTGTATATGTAACACTTATTCTGTCATTTAAAAAAAATCCCACAAGTTTATCCAGTAACAATGAAATGTTGTTAAATTCTTGGAAGATAGAAACAACCACCTGGAGCCTTTTGTAGTTAATTTATTTCACACAGAGACTTCATTCACGGTTTACCTGACTTCACTGTTAAGCAGTTGGTGCCCTTCTGGGCAACTTAATCTCAGCAGGACTTCAGTTCACCTAACCCAACCAGTCTACATAGACTGCATACAGGTTGAATTCAGATGCAAACTGGAGACAGAAATTAGAACACTTTTGTAAAGTCAGAAGGAAACTACAGTGACATACAAAACATGAAACTCAGATTTCATCCAAGAAGCCCTATTCTTTAAAGAACTTTAGAATATAACTTTACTGGTTTTAAAACACTGCTTTGAACAAAGTATATCGATTGAATAGATTTAAAGGCTAACATGTGACTCTTTTTTCTCTTCTCACCTCATTAGGCTTCAATGAGGTAATAATAGGAGGAACAGATCATTCCACATTTTGAGGTAGGGTCAGTTCTCCAAAAGTCCTGTATGAGTAAGAACTGGAATTTGAATAGACAGATGCAATTAAAGAAGCATGGGTTACATATATCTATAGAGAGGATGAAATTCTCCCAGACTGATCACAATTGTGATATATTTTTACATTTATACTAACCATTTTATAGCTTAGTTGTTATAGTTTTGAAAAACCAGTCTCAAAAATTAATAATCTGATTTCTATAATAATGTAATGAAATAGAAAAGATATTAAAACAAAGATAGTATTAAAATCAATGAAAGTATGTGGACTCGGTCTTAGGAAGTGAAGTGACTTGCCTAAACTCTGTGAACACCTGGTATACAGGTGTGTTTACTCTCTTGACTAAAGTTTCCAACCATAGATGCATTTTCTCTATATGGTGTCTTGCACATAAAAGTGTATGACAAATTTTCGTCGAAAAAATCTGATGTGACTTGAGAGGCCTGGCTGATGTAAGGGCACTGGACTTCTTTGAGGGAGAACATATGAGTCAGGGTAGATTGGGGTGGGTAGGTGGAAAAGGTGGTAGAGAGGATAATATTTATGGGCTATTTAAAAACTGCACCATTTGTTAAGTTCTTACTATGAGTGAGGACTATTTTTTCCTGCCTAAATAGGAAGAAAGCTGAAAATGACTGAAGCCTTTCCCCTAGCTAATGACAAAGTGGGATGGATAAAAGGAAAAATTTCTTGTCCTTTAGCTGCCATTGGTTCACTTGACAGCTGTGAATGCTTAACCTTAGTTTCTGTCACCTTTAAACCAAATGGAAATAAAATTCTTCACTTTCATTGATAATATAATAAGGTATGAAGAGAAAAATTGTATTAATGACATTTCAAGAAATAATAATTCACATTATATAAAATAAGCTCAGTGCCTTCGGATATGTAAATGTCCAAATGTGAAGTTTGAAAAAAAAAATGGAGTAAATGGTGGGTAGAACCAACGTAAGTCATAAAAATATGGAATGTTTCAATCTATATTTGTGCTAATAAATTCTGAGAGGAGGGTTGCTTCTGGAAAACAAAAAAAGCAAAACAACAACAAAAATCAACATTTAGAGGTTTGCCTGATCTTCACCCACTTCACCAAATAGTAGCTTCTACATATAGTATACTGAAGTTATACATTTTTGAGACTGAATAAAACTGTTGAATGGTTCTACCAGCATTTGACTCCACAAACCCTGTTTGCTTTCAGAACCTTTCAATCCCTCCCATTCTGCCTCCGGATGCTCGCCTGCCCCCTCCACGGTTTCAGATACATCTTGTCACTGTGCAACAGAGGCAAATGGGAACCAAAATTCAGGGAATCTGACATGAGTAAGATATAATGTCATATCAGTACAAACCCAGTTGAAATATTTTTTGAAATGAGATGATACCTTTTACATAGTTTTGTAATCAAGCAATATACAAAGTCTTACTAGTTTTATTTTTATTACTTTTTATTCCCAAATCCCAAGATCTGAAACCATCAGTACAATATTAATTTATATGCTAGCTCTAAAACAGAAGGATAGAATATATTTATAGATTTTTAAATTAGTTTTCTAGAAAATAATTCAATCATAAGAAGAGAGAATAACATTTCGAGAATGAATCATTTGAGAGTAGGGGCCATGTTTTATCCCGCCTTTCTGGCATCTAACCTAGTTCCTGGTACATTGCTTTTGTCCCGTTATTGTTTGCTGAGTTGAATGGGGGGTGGGGGGTGGGGGGTGGGGTTCAAGTCTTTTTGTCAGAAAAGACCTGAGAAGGAAAAAAGAGAATCTGAAAATTCTGGTTGCTTAAGTTAGGGGTGAAAGTCAGCTGCTAAGACTTTCAGGCTTGGGGGAGAATAGAGACTGGAAGTGTAGGATACAAATAACAATAATATAGTAAAAGTATAATACAGAGCAAAATCTTTGGAGTCAGGTAGAACCCTGTCTTTCCCTCCAATAACCACGAAGTCTTGGGTAAATTATTAAATCTAGGTTCCATTTTCTCATCTCTAAAGTGAGAACTGATATTCATTCTACCCATCCATCCATCCATCTGTCTATTTTTTCCATCCATTCATGGAACTATAGAGGGTAATTGTAAAGATGAATTTCAAATTCAGGAAAAAATTACACTCACGCCTCTATTTTCTGATTTTGCATATTTCGTTGAATGGCCATAAATTCTCTCTACATGCCACGTAGAAAGAGGCTTAGATATTGGCAAGAAACTGCCTCGTTACTAGTCCCACATTATAGGAATTTCACTCTTTGCTTGTCAGGCATTGGCTGCCCCTTGCTTTATTTGAGGTGGTTTAGTTTAATTTTTCATTATGACAGGTTTTTGTCTCCAATTCTTTATTTAGAGCATGGTTCTCAAAACACTTTCATTCTGTAATCCCTTTGAGGGTTTCCACAACCCTCAAGCATACCTTGAACCACTTCTGTATTAAAATAAGTGTAGAAGAATAATTCAGCTACTAGGAAGAGAAGCAGGTGACATTTCCACTTTTCTTGACACTGAAGAAGGGAGGAAGCACTCAGGGGAAGGTAGGAAGTAAACAGAATGCAAGGTCCATGGGGAATCAGGCCTTTAAGTTCCAGAAAAAGAGAAGGAAGGGGGTGATGAAGAGGAAGAGGTTTTGCTGCAAATCTAAAGCCATCTCTGCTTAACAGATGTTAAAAATGTTGCAGCTCTATCCTGTCATTCCCTCAGAACATCCTTAGGGGGAACATGGTATCTTTTTTGAGAAATATTGATTTAAAACAAGCAGGGTTTTTTTTTGTTTTTTTTTTTTTTTTGGTCTCCATTCCTTGCCTTTCATCTCAAGACTCCTCCCCTTTTCTCTGGCCTCTCCCTACCCTGGTCCTGACTCACCCACTCCTACTTGGAGACATCCAGTGATTCCATCTATTTTTTTTTTTTAATTTTTGACTAGTTTCACTCATAACCCCATTTAATTTTAAGCTAACTGTGCTTCCCACACAGAAAGCCTCAGTTCCCAATTCAGCTTCTGTCTTTCATACTGAATACAGATGACTAATACTGAGATATTTGTCTTTTATTGGTGTGCAAATCTGAGCTGGCTTTCTCTTTAACTTGCTCTCTCTATTGTACCTAGTTTACCCAAGTCAATCAAATTGCAGCTGCTCTTCTCTCTAACTTCCTCTACAGTTTCACCAAAAATAAACTACTTCCTGACTTCATTGCCTGGCAATGGAGTGAGTAGCTCAACTATAGAGTTGGAGAAAGTGAACTTTCAGCATTATTTGTCAATTGGGTTATGTTTACTGATTCCTTTGGAACAATAAAAATTGACTTTTAAGGGCATCAGGTTTATGTTTTGTTCCCACATAAAGGTTATGGGTGGTCACTGAGGGTTAAGTTGCCACCAGGAGTATACATGATTGTGGCTGGCTCCCTGCCACTTATTCACTTTAGTATTTTCCCTGATGTCTGGTTCTCATCTGGTCCTTCCTAAGGCCATTATCTTGTGATATATCACTGAGATTTCTGTCATCATTTACTCTATAGTTTCCTCTTCTAGCTGCAGTTACAAAATCATGCTCAGTGACTCTATATCATGACGACTCAACATTAAATCAACCTTACTATCTTTGTGTATCTTTATATAATTTGAAATAGTCCTTCCTGCTCTATTTTCCTGCTCTACTTTGCCATACCCTCTATTTCTATGTACTTATAGTGCCCACTAGAATATTGTCATTTTCTATACCATCTTTTCCCTCTCTCTTTGTACAGCTAAAGCTTATTATGTCTCTTGGTCTTCTGCTAGGCAGTCTATCCTCCTATCTTTACTGGAAACAAACCAAAGTTATTGCCTCTTAAATTTAACTCAGATCTTTCAGGGACAAAAGGGATGTGTGATGTAGGAACTTCTTATTCCTTGCCCAACAGGTAATTTTTTTTTTTTATCCCTCCTCTAGTCTTTTTCTTTTTCTTCTTCCTTCGAACTAATTTTGTATAGCAATTTCTGTCCTGATATGTGCACATTAATCTTACAATATAATCTAACACCTAAATGTAGTTCATTTATGTCATCTGCAATTTTAAAATCTAAAATTTTAGCAATAGTAAGAAATTCAGTATCAAATGCCTAAATACAAAACTAAATCAGCATTAAAAAATAACACAATTTTCCATCTAACAAGTTATTCCCATTTTCTACTCACTGAGTTATCCTTTAAAATGATCAATATGCCAAAATTCTAGCTGACTTGTTTGGTATAAACCATTACCTGGGTGAATAGATGATATTTTCTCTAAAATATCAAACCAATATATTATCAAGTATGCCTGGATATTCTTTAATATACTGGCTTAGATACAGAATATAGAGATCACTCATTTTCCTTTTCACTCTTGAGATGATATAGATTCTTTCTTCTGCCCTTACAAGATTACTCTATCACCACAAAGGCATTTTCTGCTAAGGGCAGCTTATGGGGACTTACTGATATCCCCATAATATCTGAAGTGATAGCGGAAATAGCAGAGGTTAAATAAGTTAATAAACAGTTTTGAATCAATCTGTTTGCATTTCCCATGATAGCTGGCTTTAAAATACAGAAAACAAACACAAAAGCTATAAATTTCTACAGGGTTTATTAACATGACTAAATTGGTTTTTTCCTTTTTTGTTCTGATTTCACTTTATTGTAGTCTTAATCACTTCTCAAAACAATGATCATTGCTGGGGAAAAGGCATGGGACAGTGGAAAGATTTGGGGTTTGAAGTCAGACTAAGAAGACAAACCCCCATTATCTGAGTTTGGAGGAGTGGCTTCACCTCTCTGGACCTCATTTTCCCATATATAATATGGCAGTAACAATTCATAAGTTTCTATCAGGGTTATGGGATTGAAGATCACATGTGAAAACACCTAGCAGTATCTGAGAAATAAAGAATGTGAATAAAATATTATATTAGTTTATTAAGTTGTATTATTTGTGTTATTCATGAACTGATACCTACATCAAATTTACAGGTTTAAGCACAGGAAGATGGCATACCATATCCTTGATATGATTTCTGGAATACTAGAAGGTCCAGAAAATGCTCAGTAATCACTTCCTGACACATTGGCCAAATGTCACTATTCTACCTTTAACATGTTCTTTCTTTACCTTAAGGTTTAGTTCATTGTTAAAATGTAAACACCATTAGGAAGATTAATACTTTATCTTATCAGTGGTTACCCTTTGATGTGCATGGATTTATCAGAGACCTTCTTTTTAGTGGGATTTGATTAGGAAAAAAGAGTAAAAAGAGAGTTTTCTGGGATTCTAGGGCTGGAGGGATTAAGAAAGAATATGTGGAGGGGATCAAAGAAGAAATGCCCTGACGGTTATTGGGATAAAATGTTGATGAAGGTGTCTCCTTTTCACATTTGGCCACTGAGTTAGGGTAGTTATGCATCAGAATCACCTAAGACACTTTCAGGACATACCCATACCTAGTTCAGACACATCAAAGATTAGAATTTATTTGTTTGAGAAAGCACTTACAGTGTTTAAAATCCCCTAAGACAATTCAGATGTTTAGTGATATTGAAAACTATGGAGTTAGAAGAAATAGAGGCACAAGACATTTATATATACTTCTCCCTAACCTGTCCACAGCTTCTGACTGAATTCAACCACCTGAAACTCAATGTTTATTCCTTATTGATTTAATTATTTTTAAGGTCCTCTTTTAAAAAATGTGGTGCCATGATACTTACTGACACAATCACATTTTGTTAAAGGACATAAAGTTTTATAATTACTAAAAGATTCTAGGATTTTTTTTCAGCAATCATCAGTGAAAGGTATAGACTTGTGCATTGTTATTATTCTTACTACTCTTACCATTTCATAAACAAGCTTCTTGTTTCTGTCTCTTCATTACTCAAAGAAAAAGAATTATGATAGGCTCTTCAATAAATTCCTCAAAATTTCCAGATAAGAAGAAGCTGAAGGAGTTCATTATTAACAAACCAGTATTACAAGAAATGTTAAAGGGATTTCTCTAAGAAGAAGAAAAAAAATATCATAAAGGAGAAAAAGTCTCACTGACAGACAAAAACATAATAAAAGCAGTGGATCAACTGACACTAAAGCTAGTACCAAGGTTAAAAGGCAAAAGTAGTGACAGCATGTGTAATTACAACAATCAATTGAGGGATATACAAACACACACACAAGAAGTAAAAAAAATAATAATGAAAATATAAACATGGAGAAGGGTAGTAAAAATAACAGTAAATTTAGAATGCCCTCAAACTTAAGTAATCATCAACGTAAAATGGACTGCATAAACATAGCTTGGTATACGTGAAACACATGGTAACCACAAATCAAAAATCTCTGAGAGATATACAAGAAATAAAGAGAAAGGAATCCAAACCCAACAGTACAGAAAGTTTTCAACATATAAGAGAGCAAGGGAATAAAGAACAAAGAATTATAGAAACAGAAAAAATAATAATGAAATGGCAGTAACTATATATTTATCAATAATTACTTTAAATGTAAATAGATTAAATGTGCCAATCAAAAGATGAATGAAGAAGTAATGTACACATAGAGAATAGAATATTACTCAGCCATAAAAAAGAATGAAATCTTACCATTTGTGACAACATGAATGGACCTAGAGGGTATTATGTTAAATGAAATAAGTGAGACAAAGAAAAATACCACAATTTACTTTGACATGGAATCTAAAAAAAATTTAAAAAATAAAAAAATAAATAAATGAACAAAGAAAACAGAAACTCATAGATAGAACAAAATGATTACTACCAAATAAGAGAGTGTTTGGGGAACTGGGTAAAAGGTGAAAGGATTAAGAAGTACAAATTGGTAGTTACAAAATAGTCATGGGGATATAAAGTACAGCTTAGGGAATATAGTTGATAATATTATAATAACTATGTATGGTGTCAGGTGGGTACAAGAGTTATTGGAGGAATCATTTTGCAATTTATATAAATGTTCAACCACTATGGTGTATGGTGTAATATTGAATGTCAACTGCAACTGAAAAAAAAGTAAAAAAGAAAGCCCAAAATAACTAATTTAAGTAACTGTTGTTTACTGGTTTATAATGTATAATGCAAATTTTAATATATCATGATAATTGGGTGGTATTGTTATCATCATTCCCATTTGCAGGTGAGTAAACAAAGGGTTAGAGACTCATTTCCCCAGGTTACATGAAGATTTAAATACACAGGTATAACTTGATGCACAGTTTTGATCAAATTTGTCCTCTTTCTACAAGTTTATTGTTTTGCAGTTCACTCTCTGTTTTTACATACATACCTGGTAATTTTTTGGCTTCAATTATTTTCTCTGTAAAAAGGATTCAAGGATTTAATCACATAGAAAATCTCTGAGCCAAGATTTTTTGTTTGTTTGAAAATCTCTGAGCCAAGATTTTTTGTTTGTTTGTTTGCTTTCCTGCCCCCCGTCCCCCACCACCTCTGTATCTTTCATTCTAGAAACCAGAAATCAGACTATGCTAACAAGAGGGTGACTCTAACTTCTGGCTCTGCCTGGGATAGTCTTTATGCTTTTATCCTGGAATATTTACTAATAGTGCCCCCTTCACTCTCAAAAGGGTTGCAACTTGGGCAATAAATTGTATGATCAGCCTACCTAAGAAGCATGTATCAACTTCTGCTCTTTATTTTACAGAAAAAAGATATTTGGTTGGGTTTTCTTTCCATCAACAATTTTCACACTTTAAAAAAAATCTTTCACCATGTTTTATTTAGGGCTTCACAGAGATTTGAATACATAGTGCATGAAGAATAAAGGTGGTGATAAGTCATTTATTAATCCATGATTTATCTAAATTATATACCTTACACCCATTACCTTATTTAATACTTACAAAACCTTGTGAAGTGGGCACTAGTGTTATCTTTATTTAACAGATAAGCGAACTAAAGTGTAGAGACGCTAAGTAACTTGCCCTGAGCTCAGGATCAAGGAGGTCAGGACTTCTGCCAATGACCTTCTTCAAAGTCTAAGCTCCAAATGAATCTACTAAGAGCCATGGCCCTCTCTCTGCTCTAATATGCTACAGTGCCATGGAACAAAAGTTCTTATCCCTGATTATTTGCCAGATAAAGTAGGGCATAAAGAAGTGTGAGAAGAGGAAAGCATCATATTAAACATGCTGTTGAGAAATCCCAATTTCCACATACAGTTATATCTATAGCTGCAGGAGTATTTGTGGAGAACATAAAAAAAAAATAGCAGAAAGTCTCAACCTGTGTTCTAGTGTAAACTATGTATCCAGAAAATTGATGTCTTACTGTTTCATCCATATGTTTTAAAATAACTGAACCATTTAAAGTTAGCAACTTGGCCAGCAATTTCTAACTCATAACATTTTGAGTTAACTGAAGTTAGACCTTCTTTTTATTATCCTCATGGACCTACTATAAGGAAAGACCCAACATACCTAGGCTAAATAAATGGTGCTCAATATAGTTGACCAAATATTTGCCACAAGACTTAAACACTGTAGATTAGCAAATATATTGCAGAGAGGTGGAATTGTCACCAAACTATTTCTATTAGGCTGACGTTTGGAAAGTGACAGAAGTATGAATATCATAAGTAGAGAGGAAAATGTCTGCAATTCTATTTCAGAAGTACCCACATGAAAAAGAAAATCAAAATTGCATGATTAAGATGCCATACTAAATGCAAATAGACTTATTTATGGCTTCAGCTGAAGGACTCTTATTCAGTATTAGGAATTTAGGAATTACTGAATGTGAACTCTGGCCTGAGGTAGTGAATATGAAATAAATGTGTTGTTGATCTTTTTGCAAAGTTTGAGGCAATATCTTGGGGAGGATAGAGTCAAGAACTTCCTGAAATACATAGAGCTGAACATCAGTTGCAAAGATTAGGGGTATTTATTTCATGGACTGAAAAAATATGGCTGTATTTGCGAGTAATACTTGGTCATTAATGTGTCAGTGGCCAAAGGAAGGTGTCTATGAGGGCTATGCAGGGGGCTAGGCTAATGGTGCAGTGTAGTAAACAGTGAGCACACAAGTAGGCAGTCTCAATAGTAAAATTATATGAGGTTATCACTAAAGGCTAAGTAATAAAGTGGGAAATGGTTGTGACAAGACACATGGCAAATGTGAATGTTCTTGTCGTGGGCGCTGAAGGTTCTGAAGGAGTCAGAAAACAAATTGAAGGTATTACTTGAACAGATCCACATCAAGAGATTGTATAGAGGGTGCTTCAGAGGAAGAATGTAGAAGATAGATGAATATGGAATTGCCTGAGGTTAGGAACAAAGCAGAGGTATAGTCTTTATATAAGTTAACACAAAACTAATTCTTTTGCAGAGGTAAAATAGAAAGCAGATTTTCTTCCATTCCGCCAAACCAAACACTAATAAAATTGGCCAGCATGAATGCAGAAATAAATCATCGCAAACATGATTAATGTGGGCATGTAACAGAGTTTCTGAAAGCAGGTACAAAGTACAGTATATTTTTTTCCACCATCACATAGCTTTATACCATTTCATAATTTGATATTTCAAGAATAAAAAAAAAGCTCTAAATATTGCCTTCTCTGAAGGCATTATAGATATATTTAGCAAGAAAAAAAATTTAAATGATTAGTTAAAAGTGAAAAAGCATAAATTTTGAAATTTCTTTGTTTTTTAAATTTAAATTGTAATGGAGAATTTTTTTTTAAAGCAGTTTAAGGTCCAAAGTAAAATTGAGGGAAAGGTACAGAAATTTCCCATACAATCTCTGACTTCAGGCATCATAATTACTCAAAGTCTATGGATTACATTAGGGTTCACTCTCGGTATTGTACATTCTATGGGCTTAGACAAATGTGTAATGATATGTATCCACCATTATAATATTACTGCACTAAAAATCCACATTCGTGTAATTTTACTGCACTAAAAACCCTCTGTGTTCCATCTAATCATCCCTTTCTCTAGTCCTAACCCCTACAACCACTGTCCTTTTTACTATCTGCCATACTCAGAGTCTTCTGGATTCTCTCGTTATCTTATAGAAATTTTATTATTTTGCATTTTACATTCAGGTCTGTGATCCATTTTAATTTTTCTAAAGGGAGTATGATCTGTATTTAGGTCCATTATATATTATGTGGATATCCAGTTGTTCCAGTATGATTTATTGAAAAGGCTATTTTGCTCTATTGTATTCTTTTCTCCTTTGCCGAAAACCACATACTTGTATTTAAGTGAGTTTGTAACCGTGTAAATCTTCACTTTTTAAAAATGACTTTTTCTCTTTTCCTTTTCCTAGATTCCAACTGGCCTTGGACTCTCTTGCTTCTTTTCCTTCCTTATCTTTCTGCATACTGCACAACCATACCCTTAATCATTCAGCCCTTAAGTGAGCATTTAACAGTCTTAGGAGCAAAGCCTCAGGTCTGTTGACCATAGAAACAGAGTTTTCGTCAAACTAAAAATAACATCTTGCAGTTCCATCCCCTGAAGGCTGAAGACCTTCACAGTCTTCAGAATGATGCTGTCATTGACATTAGGACCTGATGCAATAAATAATCAACTGCCTCCTACCCTAGCCTTGACCAGTTAGTAGAGCCCATGACCCCAACTCCCTCCGCAACTAATGAGTTTCCTCCTCTATAACCTATCTGATGCAGGCCATCAAGAAGCCAGGCATTTGAGCACTAGCTCACCTGTGTCTCTGGTCCTGGCACCATTTCCTTAAATAAACCTCTAGTTTCTTTGCTGCAAACTCCTTTCCATGCCTCTTTTAGCTTTGATGTGTGCAGGCAAAACAAACCCCTTGAGTTCAATAACATGTTTATTTCTGGTCTCTCTATTCTGTTATTTTTCTTTATTGTGAGAATTTAAATATTATAAGCAGGCTTATAATATTTTTAAAATATGTGCTTATAAAAAAAAACTGCAGTGTTTTCTTCTGTATGTAAAAGGCCTAGTTAGTAGTTATAATGGTGACAAAAAGTCTATGGGTGTAACTAGTAACTCTCTTTGGGAGGCTGCTGAGATATTAGAAAACCTATCCATCAAATGAAAGCCACAGTAGACTAAATCAAATTGTAATATTCTCTCACCTCATGTGTTCTTTCTTCTCTCAAGTCCATTCTCAGCCTTGTTCCTTTCTCAATGTAGGAATGGACCCCAGGGCCATTCCCTCAATGACCTTAGTATATTCTGTGGAGATGTTAATGAATGAATAGGCTCAATGTGTGTACAGGCAGTGTTGGTGATCTGCTCAGGCCCTTGCAATCCCTTGCTTCTATTTGGGGGTCACTCCTGGCTTTGTGTGCTTTTGCTTTCAATAGCTAATGTCAGAAGCTTCTTTGTTCAAAAGAATCTAGGAATTTATATCCTTCTGGAGTAGACCTTAAGGAACAGATAAGGAGTATAGGATTATGAAAGCCCAATTCTCTCATTTTGGATCAGAGATGACTTTAGGCAAAGCTTAGCCTTCAGGATTCCCCTTTGCATTTGGCTGGAACACATGTGGCTTCCTCTTTGTTCCTCTCTTATTCACTTCCTCCTTACTGATATCCCCTAGAGGTATACATCACTTTCCTTAAATACTTGTCAGGGTCTGCTTCTGGCATGCCACCTAAGGTAGTGTGCTATCTATTTTAAAATTATTTATGTTTTAGTATGATTACTAAAGACACAGTGCTTTAGCTCGAAGGACTTATTTTCTAATGACAGAATACTATGAACAAGTGAGGCAGGGATGTGTGTGAACTTGTGCCTATAAACATTGCCCTTAGACTTTGTAGGTGACTACCTGATTGACTATGCATAAGGCAAAGGTTAGCTATAGGTATGAACTAAATTGTGTGTTAATAACTTCTTCATGAGGTTGTTGTGAAATCCAGGTAAGATAATAAAATTACATAGAGCTTAGCCTGTGCTTAACACATAAGAACTATTCATTAACATTTGCTAATCTCTTGCTAAGTAAATATATATATGGCTAAAATTAACAACTTTAAACCAAACAAATGGATTTAAATTATTGCTTACCATTTTATTAATGCATGACTTTGAGTAAATACTTTACCTTTTCTCAATGCCACAGTTATCATTGTCTATAAAGTGAAAGTTCTCAAATCTGGAAAATTCAGTTTGGAATAGACCAGTGGTTAGAATAATAAGTAGTAGATTTGTACCAAATACAAATTAACTTTGTTTAAAAATGGAGGTCTTGAAATTAATGATTCACAAAATATAGTGTGGGCACCAGGCCCAGCTGAAACCAAGGTCTGGCTGTGATCCAGGCTCCTGTCTAGGAACAGGACCAGGGATTTAGAATGTTACATTAGTGTAGTGCCTGCGCCTAAAATATGTAAACATACTTCAGCTTATTGTATCACACATGTGACTGAATGCCACTATTGTACTCTGCAATGTGTGGGGCCAAGAAGGGGAGAGCAGAAAGGAGAGCGGAAGTGCGTGCAATATCATGTGCCCTGCGCGACAGACCATGCTCCCTCCAATAGAGCTGCACTTCTAGAAACAGAAGTGCGCTCCTCTGCGCAATAAAGTTGGTACCTGCCGTTTCATTCTCACGTCTGCCTCTTGTGCATTCTTCCAACTGGGCGTCTCACCATCGAACCTTTCCTTCTTGATCAGCTCAGTGCTGACATTTGGTGTAGCTGACAGGATCAGCTCACTGTTCATACATTAATGATAAATCTTAATGTATATCTTACATCACCACTTGATATAGTCAATAACGACTAGTTAGTATCAGATGCACTGAATTTGCCTTTATTCTGTTTATGTCCTAGGGAGACTGGTTAGCTTTATTAATAAAGACATTAATGAGATTAAGTTTATCCATCTGATCTCTGTGTAGGTCAGTGAGCTTTGTTCTGATCATAACCCTTGCCAGTCATTATGTGGATTTGTGATGTTTAAAATGAGAACACTAATGATACTGGTCAGTATGAACACATCAATACAAATCCCAAAAGGGCATTTATATGTGTGTATGTATATATGTACATATATCTAACATAACACATCAAAGGAGGTCCAAAGGATCCAAGAAGGTAAGGATAGGGGTATTAGTATAACTATGAAATTCACTATAAATTCATGACAATGACTGAGGAAGATACTCAAATTGCACTTATAGCTTTACATGAGTAGATTCATTTTCTGGAAGGAAGGACAGCATGATTTCATCTTATCTCTCTAAATTCTAATTTTACATTTATAAAAGAGTAGTCATACTTTTAATCATATATTAAATCGTATTATTTGTTTAAAGAGAAAATATTGGGGTTCTTTAAAAAAAAGCATAATATTCAGCTAAGTGATTTTATTGTTTTTATGACTTTCATTAGAAAACCTGTAAAAATGTATTAATTGTAAGAATAGGGAAAGTATATTTTGCCCTAGGATAGCAAATCACAGAGATAATCAAAGTTGACTTGAGAGTTGCCAAGCATAGCTGCAAACACACTATGTTAGGTCTTGGTGCCTAAACAGGTAGAGACTAAAAGTATTCAAAGGACCGTTTCAGCTCCACAATTCTCTATCTCATGATTCTGCAAATTCTCACAAACAAGGACTACCATGTTTCAAGCTGCATTAATGAGGCTACTTTTCTATAAATAATTTCGTATTTTTCACCTGTCTCCTCCTAATTAAATTCATTCTTAATCTTGATTATTGGCCTCCTGTATGGTTCCTTCACATAGAATTTACAACTTTTCCTATGTCATGAAACCTTTTCCCTTATCAAACTAAAATGGTCCATTCGCTAGTAACTAGGATTATTTTTAGAAATTTTCCACCCTCTACTTTGTCTAGTATACTTTTTCAGTGTTCAACTTTACTTGTCAGATATTATGGGAAATCTGAAGTTTATGCTCCTAAATGCAACTCGTAAGGACAAGATCATAGACCACTAAAGAACAGCTTTATCGGTCTTTTAAACTTTAAAAAAAATATTATACACAAGACAGACTGAGAAAACTGATCAGAGAATGAGAAAAATTATGATTGATGGTGCTCTTGGTCAGGCCACAAAGCCCAAAATGGAGCAAATATGACAGATGAAGTAAAAGGATTGACAGTTCACATGCTGCAGAATTCCTCTCATACTTTTCTTCACTGGGTAAGTAAATGACACTGTTGTTAATGACTAAATCTCATGGGAGAATATTCCACTGATTCTCACCTTAAAATACCTGCATTTTCAGATGGTTGCTCTTATGCTAGGTGTGGCCACAGCCGAGAGAGACCATTTTGACAGACAAAGCCATTGGCTTTCTCCTAGACTTTCTCTTTCCAAAAGCAAGTATACTATAGAGTAGAAACAAGTTGGTCTGGGCAGTTTTTCCAATGCTCTGGACAGTATTGTAAAAAAATGAGAAACTAATAGAATATAGAAAGAAAATACATGTTCTAGGTTTCTCACTTTTATTATATTTTTTTCTTCTTTCTAGATTAAAGGGTGTTTTTTAGAATTTAAATTTAGAGATAGAAATGTACTTTCTTAGTTTAAGGGTATTTCACTGGACATAGCAGCAACCATAATTGCCAAGTAGCTGGAAGAAATGGTTTCTCAAATAGAAGGGAATGTTATTAATTCCCAAGATAGAAGTGTGGTAAATTCAATGGAATTAGTTTACAAATTTGACTTAGTAATGAATCACTAAGAGGAAAAAAAGGGCCACAAATTTCACCTAAATCAATTGCTAGCATCGGATACTTGAAATGCCATGAAACTTTTCACAGAAAATTTTAACTAGATAATAAAAATAATATTCTTCATTTATACTGTAGGATTTGACAAAAGGAGCTACAACTAATGAATCTTGAAAATATAGACTTAGAATACAAATCCATAAAAAAACTCCTTATAAAAGTTGGGAAATAAAGACCTTTTGTGTTTTCACTGAAGAACTTAAATTTTAAGGGGGAAGAATCGATAGATCTTAGTTTATAGCCCATATTTTCCCAGATAAAATTCTATTTCTCATCTGTAGTGCCCAACCAGGAAAGGGGAATCTCACTTTCATAATAAGAAAGAAAACAGAAGTAAATTTAGAGCAGGAAAAGAGCCAATAGAAAAAGAAATAGACAGGGGATGCATTTTTAACTTTAAATCAGTAGAACTCCATAGAGAGGAGAGCTACAAAAGTGAGGGAAAAAGTACCAATGCCTATTTTGGGGTACTTAGTACCTAAACTTATACAGTATAATGATGATCAGAATAACTTTAGTGAAATAAAAATGTTAAAATATACACTTAAATGTAAAATAACACTTAGAAATAGAATTTGCTGTTTTGTGTTATAAAAATTAAATACCTCATAAACTTAGCTGGAAAACTAAGACATACAAATATGTACATGTATTTACATAGTTGTAAAACTAAGACATACAAATATATGCATACATTTACATATATCATCTCTCCCACTTTTAATCAATTAAATATTTAGTTTCCCCACCTTTATCTACTTTCCTTCTTTATTACTATTACTGAACAAAATTTAATATCATCATCTGGTGTGAAGGTATTATAGGAATACCTATAGTCCTATAGAAATACAGGTATTCCTAAAATATCTTCTTTGCAGAGGTGAAAGAAAAATGTAGCCTCTGTCCTCATGGTAGATGAATAAATATGCTACAGTAATTTCTCCCGTGAGTAATCTTATTGCCGATGACAGCTAAGAGTTCCTGCTTATGTTAGCTTGTTAGAAATATATATGTTATTGTCATTCAATTAAAAATTTTAAAGGAATTGGAATTGAAGTTGCACTTTGTAGCAAGAAAGGAAGCTAGCTAGATAGGAAATGTCATGTCCTAGGAGAGCATGGCTTTAGCAGAAGCATAGTGAAAGCAGTACCCAAAGGTGTTCTACACAGATTTGGAGCACAAAGTAAAGATCGAGTACTCTCCGGCAATGCAGAGATCACTGCTAATTTCTACTCTTAAAGCATTTTATGGCAAGGGATCATTTAGTTTCAAAGGCTCAGGGAACACTTTTCCCTTGGTCCCTTGTACCTTTAGCAGTTTAGCATTGCCATTTGTGTGCCAGATAAATTGTAAAATTTAAGTTCCTTTTATATTTGACTGTTTTATATGTGGTCACTAAAGTAAATGTTTAATAAGCAATCACAGGTCAGTTATAGGTGCTGCATATTTTTTATACAGACGTAGTTGTGAGCAGCTTTGTGAGAAGAATAAAACAGATGCAGAAGCTTTCAAGATGAGTTTTATTGCTTCATTACAGTTTTTACAGTGTTTTCCTCCAAAACTAATGACTGAATGAAATAAAAGGAGAAGCTGCCTTCGAAGAAGGATATATAGTCACTCCCATTCCCCAAGAATCTTCTTTAAGTTGTCTAGTTCTTATTTTTTTCATTTTTCTTCAAAAGCTAAAGTCTCTTGCTTTTTATATGTATTGTTCGATGTCTGTTAGTTGAACTATGTTAAGCTAAGGGGCTATTTTGATCTGGATTAAAACAACAAAAAGTGACAAGTGAAATTTCTGGATTTTTAATACCCATTCCCAAACCCTTTTGCTAATAACAAAGGATGACATTTTTTCTTGAACTTGTTTGTATGTTTTTTCCTTAGGCTTTTGCCCTTTATTCCCCATAACTAACCACATTGACTAGAGCTTATTTACTGTGGTTAGTTACTGAGTGACCTGGATTTACTCTTTACATTATCCTGCCAGTGGAGTCTATTTTTTCTTATTAAAAGATATTCTGGACAATTTCACTTTCAGTAACACCACACATATGTCGTTTTGTTATTTACTCCACTTCACAAGTGGACAATGATAAATTAACTGCTATCAAAATGCTGTAGTAGGATGTCAATGATCTTGATTTTGCAATTAGCACTTCACACTGCCTGTCTGCAAGGTGGACTCTGTCACTTTCTCTTGACTTCTGCACTATCTGCTTATGTTTTTTCTTCATTTTCATGTTCTTTCTCATTAAGCTCAGTTCCTCCCTTCATTGTAAAACACTAAGGCCTCCTAGACAAAGAATCAACCAAACCTCTATGACTGTGTAGTTCTCTCACCCTGAACTACACACACAGGTAGAAATAATAAGTAGATAGACAGACAAATAGATAAATGGATGATTGATAGATGGATAGATAGAAAGGGATAGAGATAAGACGGACAGACAGAGACAGACACATAGATACAGATGTAGATTTATACATACAAAATACTGAAAAGTAGTACATAAATACAGATTTTTTGCATATCTATCATGTATCCATCTATTTAACAACATCCACCTCTATTTTTCAGAAAAAACATTCAAATACAAGTGTAGCCATTATTTACCTCTAGACAAAGAAAACTTTTCTTTTGGTAGAGAGGAAATAGAAAAACCAAAACCAACCTTTTAAAACTTGACCTTTCAAACACCCATCTAGATGAGTACTCCAATGCTTTGACTCTTGTTGCTCTATAAGTTGTCACTGAGAAGTAATTCTTATACATGTGAAGGGACAGTAACAATTTAATATTTATGTATAAGTGTCTATCTGGATAGTGTCATGCTGCTGAGAAGGAGGGTAAGACAGCAGTTCTCTGACATTTTTGCCAGGGAGAGAGTCATAGTGACCAAGACCTTCCCACCAATGACTGAAACCAACTCCCTGCTTCCTTGGGCATGGATTACCCTCAGGCCAGAAATCATTGTTCTAAACCTAAATACATAACTTATAAAAAAGAAGATTAGGCCAGCCCCAATGTCTCCTTTTTTCAACTATAGCATTGCATTTCTCTGTCCTTTGTGGCAGTGAATCAACTTGCAGGGGTCTTTCGTGCCACTAATATGCATGACACACTACCTGGTCCCTTTACTCCACAAATAAACAAGATTAGGCAGGCACAACAATGCTTTCTGATGAGAACACAGGTACTTGTGAACTTGTTAACACACAAAATGACCGACCTTTGATATGACTCAATGGTAGGCTAGGATTTTAAGTTTCTTCAGATAGAGCCTGGTCCTTACCAGGATTTTCTGCAAGTCTGCCATACCTCATAAAGCCGTTTCTAGTGGGCCAGGAGTGGCCTATGTGCTTTCAATATATTAGTTTATTTAATCCTCACAGTATACCTTGAAACAGGCACTATAATTCTCTCTAGTTTTCAGAGGAAAAAAGGTACAAAGAGACTAAATAATTTCCCCCAAAGTCATAGAGAAAGTAAACAGGAAAGCTGGGATTTGAATTCAGGCATTCTGGCTCCAGAACTTGCCCTTACCTACTCAGGGATTGAGCATATTGGGGGCAGGATGATTCTGGGAACTTGCTTTCTCTCATCATGTCTTTATGGTTATCTGCAATAGGAATGGGCTTTTAACATGGCTCTTTGACGCTCTGAGGACATCCCATGAATAATAGTGGATGCTGGCTCCAACATACTAAAGGCAATATTATTAGCCAGAGGTTTGAATTTTTCCCTGGGTTGCTGGGATATATACCATGTGGTCTAAGGGAGATGAATGCATAATCATGAGAAATCCTAAGAAGAATACCCTTCCCATGTGTGCATAGCTTATCAAAGTACAGATAGCCATGGTTGAAAACTGAGGTGAGATTATCTGAAGATAGTGGGACAATCTTACTTAATGGAAACTATATCCACATGGTTGTGTGCTTAAGGTGTAATTAGCTTCTGGAAAGTTTTATAACTATTTGTGGGACATACTAAAACATATTAACATTTTGAGAAAATAATTATGTATAAATATTATTACTATGATTTTTTTTCAAAAAATACTAGGAGAAATAGAATACCTAACTGTTACAAATGAATTTCATATCACATATAATCTTGTTTATAAATGAGGAAGCTGGACCTTACAGAGGTGAAGTAACTTTCTCAAGATCAAATGTAATAAGGACAGAAGTGGATTTGAAATAAAATTTGTCTGATACCAAAGTGTTTGATTTTATGCATTATGTGTGTGTGTGTGTGTGTGTGCATGTGTGTGTGCATGTACTTAGCAGTGGGAAGAGTGTGTGCACAGAACAAAAAAGTATAAAATGGTTTCCTCTTACAGTTTCAGTAAAAGTTCAGTTGAATCATTTCTATACATACATATTAGAGGTCATTCAGTTAACAAATGTTAATGAGAATATGTGGGAGATACTGCTTAAAACATTACAGGATATAAAGAGATAGAGGAGCCTAGGACCCTTTGAGTTATAAAGACCCTCACCACCCTTGGGTCAGCTGGTAGTGTGACTCAGTATCTTTACGCCACCTATTTATTTACTTCTTGTTCAATATTACTTTCCCGCTCATTCTTTGAATGTCAGCTCATTTAATTCTATCAAAATAATTATTTTTCCTCCAAGTACAAGTGCTGGTTGGCCTATACCAAAAAATAAAGATGAAGGAAACATTAAAAAGTAACAAAAAAGTACAGTTACTGATGATATGGGGACAGTGGGAGTGGAATGGGGCTTGAGGGGTGTGACAATTTTCAACAAAGACTGTCTCCTTATTCCCAACCTCATTTTATCTGGGTGACTGAAAATATATTGCCACTGAATCTTTTTTAAAAAAACAGACATTAATATACATTATATACAATGAACTAGGAAAACTGCTATTACTAGGACTAATGGTCAAATAATAATTACCGCTGTGGCTAAACAGAACTTCACATAGGGAGATGGGATTACTGAGCCTCCGGTGGGATGGGAGCATCGCTACAAAATATTTCCGCCCCCCCGCCCCCCCCCCCCCCGCCCAGGGTAGGAGGAATTCCTATTGATTCCCATTATGATATGGCTATGAGGTTTAGGTCTTACTCTGTAGTCATAGAGAATAATGGAGTTGGAATCTAAAATTTTTCCTTATTAGCTTTGTGCATCCACCATAAGAGTCACATACTAAGCACCTTCTTTGGAAAAGGAAGTGCCAACTTTTCCTACCTCTCCACCCCTCCCCATACATACACCACACCCTTATTTGGTTCAAGAGTGCTTAATCAGGGAATAACTGAATTGGGAGTAATAAGTCATATGATCAATGTGATAGGAGAGTGATAAGTACACATTGAGTATTCAATAAATCTCAATAGCCGGTCAATAAAAATAGGAGGGACAGTAATTAAGATGAATCTCCACTTAGAAGAGGTAACCTGAGATAACCTAGTAGGTGGGGAGAGAGGGAGAAGGTGGTAGAGCTATGCTGCCCCCAGGAGTCAGCAAAGCCAATATCTCCCTCTATGAGAAATGCTATAACCTTAAGTAGATATACACCTCACGTATAGCACACTGTGTTGACTGCCCAGACTAAAGCTTCATTTCAGAGTGGCTTAAAGAAGGGTGTGGCAAGGCTGCTAATAAAGTCTTAAAATTCTTGAATAGGTAACATGATGAATGAGTAAAGAATGGATGTATGAGAAATAAAGACAGAATCAGAAGGCTTGGATCTTCCTCCAAGAAGCTTGGGTTCCACACCTAACTTCAGTTTTCTTGTCTGTAAAAGGAGGGTACTCTAGGGCAGTGCCATGGTTTCTTTCTGTTTTAAAGTCCTATGTGTCTGAACTAATGTCATTTCAGAATCTGCACAGAACTGACATACCTTGGATCATCAGTGAAATCCTAGGTTGCTGCCTGACACCAGCATCTCCCTACTGGCTCTGTAACCACTTCTCAAATAGCATAGTGTTCTCTTGCAACATGATTGCTTTTCAAGGATGCCTTTTCATGGTTAACTTTATGTTTTACTATAATTTCAAACTTATGAAAAAAGCCACATGAATTGCATAAAGAACTCCAATAATACTTTTTCCAGATTTGCCAATTATTTACATTCTTTCATCAGTTTAATTACTCTTTGTGTTTATATGTGTATGTATAATCTATATTACATGTTTGTAAAATGAGTACTACTTGAGAGTATGTTTGAAACATTGTGACTCATCTTCCTTAAATAGTTTACTGCATATTTCCTAAGAACACAGGCAATCACCTATATAACTGTAGTCCAATTATCAAAATCAGAAGAAAGTCTAGCATTGATATATATTATAATCTAATAAACAGTCCATACTGAATATTATGCCAGTAACATCTTTCATAGATATTCCCTTTTTCCAGTATCCAATCCAAAATTACTAACTGCATTTATTTTTAATGTCTCTTTAAATAAAGGCTAGCTCCACAGCCTTCCTTTGCTCTTGATCTTAAAGGTTTTGAAGGAGTATAGGGCAATTTTTTGTAGGCTGTCCTTCAACTTCAGCTTGTCTAATGTTTTCCTATAATTAGATTCAGAATATACGTTTTGTGTGAACAGTTATACTACTGAAGTTGGTATACAGACATACTTCTCAGTTCACAGTTGGTATGCACTGTGTCCTCAGTGTATCATATCGATAGAGCATGATATTGGTTTATTCTAATATTGATGATGCTAACTCTGATTACCTGGTTAAGGTGGTGTCTGCTAAGTCTTTTTTGTTTTGTATAAAATTAAGGTTTTCCCTTCATAATTAATAAAAATTTAATTCATATTATGGAATCCTCATTACATATACTTTAGACTAATACTGCTACTTTTTTAAATTTTTGGTCATAGAATTTGGTGCTACTCTTTTTTTCATTTGTTTTGTGTGTTAAAATTTAGATAGTTTCCACTGACCTGCTGTCAAGTTTATTTATTCTTTTCACTGATGTTTTCAGTCTGTTGATAAGCTGATTATATGAATTTTTCATCTCAGATATTATATATTTATTTGTAGCTATTTCATTTGGCTCTTTTTAATAGTTTATATTTGTGTGCCAAAGTTACCCATCTGTTCACTTACATTATATACCTTTTCCACTAGACGTTTTAATACATTTATCAGTTATTTTAAAATCCATGCCTTATCATTTTAACCTCTGGGGAATCTATCAGTCTGCTTTCATTTCTCTTAAGACATTTTTATTTTTCCTTGTGTGTTTTGTAATTTTTGATTGTATGCAAGACATCATGTGTATTAAAAAGTAAAACAGACCAGTAGAGACTGAAATAAATAATATTTCTGCTCAGGAAAGGGAACACCCTTTCCTGATGTTACTGGCATAATATTCAGTATGGACTGTTTAATATATCCAAAATATACTTGAGCTAGGCCTGCAATTGGCTGTGTTCAGGGATGAGTCATTACTTCTGGCAGGGCAAGACCTCTTTGTGAAAACAGTCTCTAGCTTTCTGATCCAATTGGAATCTCATTCTGCTTTAGAAACTTGCTTCCAGCTTTTTATGTTGTTAAGGAATTCCTTTTGCTATTCAGTCCTGCCTCTGGCTTTCTGTGGTTCAAGGGATCTCTTTCTGCTCTTCTGCCTTGCCCTTATCTTTGGGGTACTGATAAGAGAGTATTCAGTGAATGCTCTGACTACCTGTAAGGAATTGAGCATAGCATGTCTCTGACAGAGTAATATTTCTAAAACTGACTCTTAGGCCCAGGGCACCTGCTCCTCAAAGAGATCTCCCCTAGCTCTCCTATCCTTCCTTCAACTGTAGGAAGCCTCTGAGAAGTATGTAATGAGGGCCTGTAGTCACTTGAAAAGTCTCTCTCCATTCTTCTGTCCTCTCAGTAATCAGCAAGTGCTTGTGTTTTAGGGCTTCCACCTCAACTGTCTTGCTCTGCTCCTAATTTTTTGCATGAATACTTAGTGAGAGCTTATAGGGAAGATTTGATGAATAAGTGTAGATTCCTTTTGTACATAGAGCTCTTCAGGATTCTAAATATCATGTCATCATTAAGACTGTAAAATTTTTACAACGTTCAATAAGTTTTTTCTTAAACCCGTTAATAGTGGCTTCTTCCTATTTCCACTGCTCTACAAAAGGTGATAGAAGCTGTTGGGAATGTCCTATGAGTGAATTGCCACTTTTTAAATTTTAGTTCACTTTGGTTTCTTTTATCCTCCGCTATCTGATGAGCTTACAAAAAACAATAATGTTATAGGTCATTTAACTTGTTTTTGACATTAAAGTAGAAGAAACAGAAATTACGATTTGATGTTCTTTGATATATTCTCACCATTCCTTGACCGCTTTCTTAATTATATAACAAAATGTTTCCGAATCATTTTCCTGCTGCAGCTCTGTAATCAGCCTTTCTCATGGATCCCTGGCTTCTTTTAGTGTATAAGTCACTATTGTTTAGAAGCTAAATATGAGTCCAAATCTGCTATTGCCACTGGTGTCATTGTTTCTAAGTTTTCTTAAGTAAACAGAGCTGGGAAACTATCTATTATCTATCTATCTATCTATCTATCTATCTATCTATCTATCTATCTACCTACCTACCTACCTATCATCAATTTAATCTAACCTAATCTCCATTCATCTATTAATAACTAAGAGTTCATACTGATGCTCCCAATTCCAATCTAACACCACAGTGTGCATTCTAATCTTCTCTTTTCCCTCTTGGTAACTTCCTTCTACAACAGTGAGAAACCTGAATCTCATTATCTTTAATAATTTACTCACAATCAGAATATACAAAAGTTACTTTAGAAATTTTTAACCCATAACACTGGGGGTAGAGGTGGGAAATCAAATCACTAACTAGACAGTAACATTCTTTTGTTTGTTTTTAAGGTAAAATTTACATACAGTAAATCATAGAAACATTAAGTGTACAATCTAATGAGTTTTCATAAATGCATACCTAATGTAATCTACTTTCCTATAAACATATTAAACATTTCCAATATCCCAGAAAGTTCCCCTTTTCAATCCACCCTCTCTCCCCCAAAAGTTCTTATTTTTCACTATATATTAATTTGCTTGTCCTATAGCTTCATATAATAGAATAATTCAATATGAATTCTTTTATGTTGGGCTTCTTTTGCTCAGCATGCTGTCTGTGAGATTCATATATGCTTTGTACATCTATAGTTCTTTTTCCTTTCCTGAGAAGTATCTCTTAATATGTAAATATCCCACAATTTGTTTATTCATTCTCCTGTTGACATTTGGGATGTTTCCAGTTTTTTGCTATGATGAATAAAGCTGCTGTGAACATCATTATACAAGTCTTAGTGTGAACATATGTTTTAATTTCTCTCGGATATTAAAAAAATGGGATTGCTGTGACACAAGTAGGTGTATATATATAACTTTATAAGAAACTGCTAAACCTTTTGCCAAAGTGTTTATACCTGTTTATTTTGTTTTTGTTTTTTACTTCATTTTAACACCTTTCTTTTGTAACTGGTACAGGGCTTTCTGCCTCCCCCACTGTATGAATGTCCTCCACAGAGAGAGCTCTAGCACTGGATGGGTTTAAAGGAATACAGGGACCTCTGTACTACCTGGAACAGGCTCATTAGGCTTCTAGAAGAGCTTCAGTGAAGTGATACCCATATTCTCACCTAAAAGTTCCTGAAATACTACAAACTCCCCTTCCCTTCTTCAACTGGCCAGTCAATTTTTAACACCTAGTGGAGTTGTCATACTTCAACTGCAGCTAGATTTGGCATAGGTGAGGGGGCATTATTTTTCCTCTGTGGACTCCCTGAGACTTTATAATTTTAGAGTTTATCTTATCCTCTACAAACCATAAGATGCCGTGATACTCAGGAGTAGGTAGGTGGGCAGGGCCTCTCTGTTGGCTGACATGACTCTTGATTTTCTAGTCACCTTCCAGCAGAGGCTATGCTAAACCTGGCTCTAGACTTTGTGATCTCTGGACTTCATGAGCTATGTTAACCTAAGAACTGTCAGAAGCAAAATTATGAAGATGTTTGAAACTATGCTGTGTTCTGAAATACAGTAAAGCTTCTATACCCCCAAATAGTGCTTACTCAACACTGGGAGCTTGCATTTTTCTCTTTCTCTCTCTGTAGATGCTGTTGTTGGATTTTCTTTCCATACCAGTTCATCCCATTACCTCATCCCTTTCTTTGAATGTACTATGTGCTGCAGTTTTCTTATCAGATTCAGACACTTCTCTCTAGCAACCTCCTCTCCTTCAGACTCATTCCTACTCTTCCTTTTCATGTCTATTGGTGTCATATGGAAGTATAATCTATCATTGCCTATCTATGTCTCCTTAAATGCAGGAGACACTAAACGCCTGGTAATTATAGTGCTAGCCTTGTCAAGGACTTCTGGATTAAAATGTTTTATTGTCAGTGATTGTTTTGCATGATTTTTTAAAAATGTAGCTGCTGTAATGAACATTTATACTGTAAACAGAGCTGCAATACTCAGCAGTAAAAATATATTTCTGGATGAGTCAGTTCATTTTGTTATAGTGCTCTGCGTTATAGTGCATTTAGCAGAAACGGCAGGTTCAGAGACTTCATTTCAGCATAAAACTTTTGTTGATGATGGGAGCAGCTAGGCATTTTACTTTGTGATAATGGAGAAAGTGCCAGGAGCCCTGGTTCTCTTCAAAGAGAGAAACTACTGCCACTACTAATTTGGACTCTACATTCTTTCCACTTCCTGAAACATGGCATTCTTCTCAGGGAAATCCTGAGTCCCACATGAGATGCCCTTTAACTTTTCTTGCCTTTGGAGTGCTATCATAAGTACTCTTTTTTTGGTAATCCAACTAGTAACAAATTTAAATAGTATCTAAACCACAACATACTCATCCTCCTACTTATTCATCTAGCCTTCCATTCATCCTTCTACCAAACATTTACTGAATAATCAATCTATAATGTGCTCAATAAATTCATTAAGCACAGTGGACAACTAAATGTGAAGTAGATATCATTTTCCTCCAATAATTTTACAGGTTAGAAGACATGGAAAGACAAAAAAAAAAAAACCATTTACAAATGACTATAATAAAAGGTAGGAAGTAATGAATTCCATAAAAGAGGTATAAACAGTGCTAGGTCAAGTCAGAAGAGTGGTCTCCACATGTTTTAATTGTGCAGTCCATTAATAATTTTTTGCATGCCTACCTATATTATATTTATATATAAATTATGTATATGTACTTTCTATTAACATATTACATACATTAAAATCATATATAAAACTAAAAATTAAAAGATAATGTAAATAGGAAATAGACAACATTTTACAAAATAATTTTAACCTTACCAAACAAAATAAAGTTTTTCTTACTTTTTAAAAATATACTATTAACAAACTTTAAGGGGATGGTAATGTGACTTATATGTTATGTTTGTCATTGAATTCTTGTTTTTTGATCCTTACATTATGATAATACGTTTAATTTTCAGGTTCTTCTAGAAAAAAAAAATAAGCATGTTGTGAAAATTAGTTCAATTACAAACTAGATACAACTGTTCAAACACCTACATAATCTGCAATATGTCATAATATGCTAAAAATGAATGATGTATATGTGTCTTAACAAATGCTTCCTCGCTGTGGAACTTCAGAAATTCATAGGCTACTTTCCAAGGCAACCATGTCTGATGCATGGACCTAGTGAGGGTCACAATGTAAATTTGTATATTAAATAAAAGTAACCCTTAATTTATTTCCTATTCTTTAAAGTAACTATAATATTTAATGTTTAAATATGTTCTTCCTACATTGTAAAAGATCATTGGTTCTTCCCCTGAAGTGTTTGACTATCAGTTTGGAGGCCTCTAGGCTAGAGGACAGTTTGCATATGAGTCCCCTTAGTGAAAACTTCACAAAGAACTTAACTTTGAATGATGAGTAGATAGTGGAGGAGAGTAAGCATTTGGAAGAGAGTGAATGGCATGTATGTGTTATGAAAGCTATAAAGAAGGAGCATTAAAGAAATTAATGACTGGGAACTGGTTAAAGAAGAGGAGGATTTGTGGGGGGGCAATCCTGGCTCTAGTTTCTTAATTCAAATAATACTGTCTTTGGCAACTGTAGTTAATTCAGAGATTTTTTTCCCTTAGCTAAGTAAAATTAATATGTTTTAGAAATAGGCTTCAATAATCTTTGGGAGTGAGTTTTAAACAAATCTCTATATTGAGTGTGCTTAAGGATCAAAGCAGTCCAAAAAAGATAAGCATGGTTTTAGAAAATAACATAAAACATGAGGTAAAAAAAAAAAAAAAAAAAAAAAAGTTTCTGAACACATAACTGTATTTGAAATGGAAATTATTTGGAAAGTTATCAAGGCTATATTTAAGGTTACCAATGTAAGTGATCTTGACAATGTAGACCAATCAGCTCCACTAAACATGTAGTTTAATTTTTCTCAGAATTGCCCAGTTTGACTGAATCGATGGGCTACTTTGCTGTCATTAAAAAAACAAACAGATTTGTAAAAGGAAATACAAAAAAATCAGTGAAGCGTTTAGGATAACAAAAAATCCAAATTAGGTCTTGGGAACTAATTAAAAAAAAAAAAGCAAGGCAGAAAAGCATTTCTGGCAATCATCAGTAATAGTACCCTTAGTAAAGAAAGGGAGATAATAATAAATATGTACTTTGTTATGGGCTGAATTGTGTTGCCCCAAATTCATATGTTGAAGTCCTAACACCAAGCACTTCAAAATGTAACTGTATTTTAATGAGTCTTAAAAGAGGTGATTAAGATTAAATGAGATCATGGGGGTGGGCCCTATTCCATTATGACTTGTGTCCTTATAAGAACAGATTATGAAACAAACAGGCACCTACAGGTGACTATGTGAAGATGCAAGGAGAAGACAGCCATTTTGTTTAGGACATCCCCAACAGACTAATATAATTTTTAAGGTCAAAAAAGGGTGACCTGAATTAAAGCTTTTATTTTATATATAAACTTGGGCAGATTACTGAGTATTCATGGTGAAAATAATTGTGAAACTAATTCTTATGAATTTGAAAGATGGGTTTGGAAAACTCAAAGTCTATCTGTACTTTAACATCTTTAAAATTATATTCTATAGGAAATATAACATATTAATTATATAATGATATAATAATACATACTCAGTATGTTAAGAAATCTGATTATAATTATATAGAGGCTGAATGAACAGAGGACCAAACATAGAGCATGACCATGAAAATACATGCCAACCTGGAGGAAGAGCAGTTGGGACAGAGTAGCCAGTAGTCTAGAGAAAAAGTAAAACAACAACAACAACAACAACAAAACAATAAAGTTGCAGCTAATAATGGTGTGGATATTAAAGGATACAATCAGCACTATTAATGTAAATTCCTTACTTATGTGGACAAATGGTAGATGATTCACTGAGAATTTCTATTAATAATGTCAAGTACTTGGGGCAAAGCACCAATTAGTAGAAGAGAATCTTTGCTCTATAATCTTGCTTAGTCTATCTGGTGGATATTTCTGGAGTGATTATCAAGCAATGAAACATAAAAGTAACCTTGTAAGAGGCAGAGACACCATAATGAGAGGCAGAAATAAAAGTGCAGAAATCAGAAACCATCAGAAACCATGAGGTCACTTCTAGTTATGTCTACCCTTGTAGCTAGACAAGTCCCTGAGCCCCATTTTTAAGCTTTAGATTCTGCACTAAAGAATGTAGTGAAGATAAAAATAATTAAGAAATAAGATTTATGAGTATAGGTTAAAATAACTATGGTTATTCCACTAATCAAGAGAAACTTGGGTTATTTAATAGTACTTTTCTTCTTTTTTTTTTTTTTTAAAGAATGGTTTAGTCATAATTGATGGTAATCAGCTATTCTCCAATTACACAGCAGGGGTCAAAACAAGAGGAAATGGGCCCCAACTACAATGTGTGGGATTCAGATTAAATATAGGGAAGAACTGGCTGAGTGGGATGAATTACTATGGAAGGATATGGAATTTCCTACTTGAGGGATCTTTAAAAATAGCCTTTCAAGTATCAAGGCTAATTTAGAAATTAAATCCTGTCTGAATAGTAGGGCTGAAGACTGGTAAACTGTAAGGTATAACAGAACAACATAAACACTGCAGGTATCTTCTAATCTTAAAATATGATATACTGAAAATAATACTAGTTATGAAGTAGACTATTAGAAAATCAGTAAGAACTAATATATGTGTTGTGATTTATTCATATTTTTTAATTTGCCTTTCCCCATTAATCTGGGCAGCAGTATGGGCATTTGCCAAGCAAGTTATAATTATCTATTGTTGAGATTTAAATCTCTTGATTATGCCCAAGCACTCAGAATGACCGGAAGGAGAGGTTGGGAAATTTCTGTATTGAGAAACAGTAATAACAACTGATTGCACTGTTCCTAAAGTTTATCAATTTATCAGTTTTTATTCTAAAGTAAGTTTTATTTTTTCAGTAACTTCTAGATGCTAACTGAACTAGATGCTGTGGAAATATAGAAGGGGAATAGGACATGATTTCTATCCTTTAAGAGTATGTGACCTAAAGGGCTGAATGGATAAATACATGGGAAAAATTAATGCGCAATTACAGACAGAATTATTGAGTTATGTGATAAGCGCTATTTGTGCTGGAAAAGTTGGAGAGTGAGTGGGATTTATAGAATGAAAATGTCATAGAGTAGATAAATTTTAAAGGATGGGAAGGAATTAAAGAACAGGGCTATAGAAAGGTCATTTTTGGTAGCGCTGTAAGCAAAGAGGTGGAATTGAGACTATAAGTGCTTGAGCTATACTCGATACACTGAAGAGCCTTGCATAATTACAGACTCTAGGAGAAATTCACAGCTGTTCATATGTCACACAAAGTTTTTATGATTTGCTGTTGCTGAAGTCTGTGACCTTATCTCATCCTATCTTTTTGTTCCCCCTCACTCCCTTTTCTTTGTCACAATTCCAAGTCTGAGTTCAAATTCAAGTTATGCCACTTTATGACTTTGATTCTTGGTTGCTTCATATATAAAATGATAATAATAACAGGACCTATAACAAAGGGTTGTTAATAGATGTAAAGTGCTTAGAATAGCATGTGGCATGTTGTAAGCATCAATAAAATATTATCTATTATTGTTATTATTAATCCTTTAAGTCTTTAACCCCAGGTGTTGTCTCCTCCTGGAAGCCTGTCCTTTCCTAAGCAGCCTGTATCAGCACCATCCTGTGTGCCTGCATACCTTGTTCTTATTCTTACCTTGCTCACAGCACATCCTGTTCTACATTGTAATCTAGGGTTGACATGTCTGTCTCTTTCTTATTGTGGGGTCTGGAGGTAGCCACGTCTTGTTTATTTCTGTATCTCAGAGTCTATTAGCAGTCAATCAATATGTGTTGAATAATTAGGTGAATGAATAAATAATCGATAGAATGATATAAATCTACGACATCACACATGATTCTCTCCACCTAGCTCCAGTATACTCACTCAACTCATATTGTTTAGTTATTAATACTAAAAAGTAATATTAGGATCAAAAACTCAGTGAAATATATAACAGAAGTGTATGAGTCAAAACATAATGGTTGGTTATAATTGGTCTCATTCAAGTTGTCTTTACAAATTTGATTTGCATTTATATTTCAAAATGTAAAGGCTAACACTATATAATCTTAATCATACTATACTTTGAAGATTCACTTATAGTAATCAAGATGAGCTATTTTCATAACCTAATTAGTTGTAAAATGTACTTTCTATTTTTAAAGTTTTTCTTCATGAATTCTTAGACTGTAGATGTGGAGGTTATATAGAAATAAAAATTCAGGAGATACAATAATTAGCTTCTCTGAGCCTCAGATTTTCTTCTTTAATGGCCTGAACTAAAAAGCCTTTAAAATATCCTTCCTTCTGACTCTGGCTTCTCTGAGCTCAGTGAATATATAATGCAGTTGAGATTATAATCTAGGTTTCCTAAAGCAGACTACTGGGCTTTCCATTAAAACCATGTAATTTTATTAGTCACATGATTAGTCAGTCTTTTTAAATTTTTAATATTTTGTTATATTTGCACAGAAGCTTTAATAGGTAGAATTATGGCAATGGAGATTTGTTACTGTCTTAACGAAAAGTTAAGGGGTACAACTAGAATGTCTTATCTGAAAATAACAGGTAATACCCTATAAACTATTAGTTAATAATAACCAATACTGCACGTTAGTTATCAGTGTGACAATTCAAAGAACTCTAGTGTATAAAGAAATCACTTTTTTAGGCAGTTTATTTTATTGTTACATATTTTTCATATTAGCAATAAAAGATTGAGAATGTATTTACTTCAGGTAGAGAATTCGATATTGGAAAATGTAGCCATTAAAAAAAATCAGATAAGCCTAATGTATTTGTTTCATCCCAGGACTGGTTCTTTTTTGTGGAAGAGGCATTTCTAGGCGAGAACATCATACACAGTATTCCAGGCATCTTAACAACCAAGTGGGTCAGCTGCATGCTGGATCAGGTCAATTACTAAAAAAATCAACAGGCAGGGGATGAAATAACCATGACACATTCAGTCTGCTACTTACTCTGATCTATTAAGTGGGTTGTTTAATGACTGAATTGACCCACCACTTAGCAATTAACATAGCCAGACTGACTGTACTATACTCTGGTTAACTGGAACATAGATATGGCCCCGCTATCTTGGTTCAGAGAGGGATGCAAAAACAAGATGATGAAGGCACTAGTCTTGTAAGATTATCGAACTGAAAAATCCACATCAGTTTTGCCATCAACACTCTAAGGAAAAATTTTCCATTTCTGTTCCTTTCTACTGTAATTTGTAAATTTAATTTAGCATTATTTATTCTAGAATAATGTATTCTAGAATAATGTATAAATAAATTCTGTATAATATACTTTCCCTCTTTCCTTAAAAATAACAGCTCGCTCTCTGTTGGCTTCTCTACAATGAAAGTTACGATATCCACTTTTTAAGGTTGTGGGGATTAAAAGACATGATGGACAGGAAGCAAATGGTGAGTATACATGGTAAATTATCAATTTATGTTACCTCCTCTTTGTCAGTGGTTATGGATGATAGATCCTAAAATTGATAGTCATTTTTCCCCTTTATTATTTAATCGAAAGTTTTATCTTAACATTTACTATGATTCATTGTTTCCAGAACTAAAAAATAATATCTCTAAATAAGAGGCAATCTGGGAAATGAAGACATATAGTATTATTTAGAATCAATATAATTTATTTTTCTCTTTTATTGTCTAATTATGAGGCAGTATTAGTAAACAGAGAAAGGGCTAATGTGAAACTGAGCTAAATAAAACACTGGTCCTAAGGCATATGTCTCATTATTTGAAATGAAGTTTATTTAAAACTGATGTACACTGAATTAAGCCATGTTTTAATCTGACAGACTTCATTGTGAAGTAAACAGTAGCAGGAAGAAGGTAAAATTCAACTGAAAGATTTCATCCAGCTTTGGCTCCTACACCTGAGGAGAAATAAAGACAATGTATAGAAGGTACAGGGAAAAGATAAATGTGACAAGAGACTGGGAAGTGAAGCCAAGGAGGAAATGCTAATGGGGGTCTAATTATAAAGCCTGGAGTAAAGGCTGGACAATAACGATATAAAATCATAAAAAAGAAAAAAAAAAAAGAGTTGAAGCCAAGCTGTGTAGCATGACAGTCTTATGAGCAGAGAAGGTCAGGACAGACTAATTCTGCTTCCCAGAAGTGAAGAAGTCCCCTTTCCATACAGATAGTTTTTCCTTCCCTTTCTTTCTTACTCTACCTTCCCCTTTGCTGCTTTTTCTCTCCAGCATGTCTTGGTGAAAATAAAGATTTGGAGCTAGAAGTTCTGAATATGACGTTTCAGCAGATAATTACTAGATATATATATGAGCCAGTTCTGAGCTGTATTTTTAGAAAAAAAAAAGAATATTTCCTAATTTGTAAAAGAAGCATAATTATGTCTGCCTCACAGGACTGCTGAGAGGATAAATAAAATAAGCACAAAAATCACTTTGTAACATGTAAATATGAATGTGCATTTTTAGTATTATCAATGTATTTCCTCAGTCTTTACATCCTCTTTCCCTTGCAATTCCAAGTAGAAGATAGCAGAGAAGAGAGAGAAAATTTCTGTCTTACCTTTCTTTATAAGATAACTTCTTATCTTTAAGAAAAGGCATAGTGATAGAGAAATGGATCTTGGGCTCTGCTGGGCTTTATTCCAGTCTTATGATTTCATGACAAATAAGCTTTCACATATTTCCTCTGTGGGACTGCTTATTGCCTTTTTTCAGAGCCCAGAAAAATCACTATCCTCTTCTAAATCTATACTTTGAGACACCAGAAATGCTCTAAAGAGAAAACTAAGGAAAGGAAAAATTTCAGAGGCATAATTATACTGGTATGGATTGTGCAGTGAGCCCCTTCTAGATTTGCTGCTGAATTTTGTTCAAGGTACATAGGCTGTATTACAAATCAAAACAGGGTTTTTTTTTCTTTCTTTCTTTCTTTTTTTTTTTTTTTTTAGCCAGGTTGTTTGATCTCTATGTAGTAAAATTAACCAATTCTATGAATTTGCACAAATCTGTAACCATCAACACAATCAAGATATAGGATATTTCCATGCCTCTCTGTTGCATCTCTCAAACTACCAACCACAGACGATCTGTTTTCTGACCTTATATTTTTACTTTTTGCCAATATTAAATGAAATCAGACATTGCATAGTCTAGGAAATCTGGTTTCTTTCACTTACCATAATGCTTTTGAGATTAATACTTTGTTAAATGTATAAGGTAGTTTGGTCTTTTTTATTGTTGAGAAGTATTCCATTGTAGAGCTCCACCATGATTTCTTTATTCCAATCAATGGAAATTTGGGGTTTTCCACTCTTCGGTTATTACAAATAAAGTCACTATGAACATTTGTATATGGATTTTGTGTGGACATATGTTTCCATTTCTCTGTATAAAGACCCTGTAGTGAGATTGCTGGGCCATACGGTAAATGTATGCTTTATAAAAGACTTTATAAGAAATGATAACTTTATAAGAAAAAATTCCAAAATGATTGAACAATTTTGCATTCTGCTAAAAACACGAGAGTTATACTTACTTAGCATTCTAAGTTTTTAAAAAATGTATTTTTGCTATTCTAATAGATGTGTAATATTATCTTGTTGTGGTTTTAAAGTGCATTTTGTTAATGACTAATGATGTTGTGCATATTTCCAGTGCTTATTTGCTATGGGTATGTCTTCTTTGGTAATATGTCTTTTCAAATCTTCTGCCCAATGGGCTGTCTTCTTATAATTGAATCTTAAGTGTTCTTTATATCTTCTGGATACTAGTCTTTCATCAAATATGTGTTTTACGAATATGTTCTTCTACTCTGTGGCTTTTTTTTAAATGTGTCTTTCAAAGAGTTGAAGTTTTAAATTTTGATGAAGTCCAATTTATCAATTTTTTATTTTATGGTTCATGCTTTTGTTTCCTAATAAATCTTTGCCTAAAGGTCACAATGGTTTTCCTCGATGATTTCTTCTAAAAGTTTTATAAAAAGAAATTTTTAAAACACAAAAATATACAAGCACACATACTATTAGCCATCAGAGTGTGATATATGCATCAGAGCCATACATCACGTAGACTGGAAAGTTCTACTGTACACACCTGAGAGAATAAGAGTGAAGAGACAAACAAAGTCTTAGAATTATTCTGAAAATATTGATCTCCTGAGCTTTTTGAAGGGGTCTCAGGGACATGCAGGAGTTTCTAAACCATATTTGAGAATCACTGATATAAAATGTGAAGACAAACACAAATTATGAGCTGCAATATTAAATTTCAAATGAAACAAAATTCAAGTCCAAAATTTATAAGAGATTGCCAAAGTCTCACTCAAAAGCCAAACCAGAGCCTTAACTTTTATATTGATTAACCAGTAAGGAGGTAATTTGCAATATTCAAAAATGAAAGGAATAATAAAAAATAAGCTTAAGTAAAATAGTGATAATTAAATAATGAAATCATAGAAAAGTATGAAAATGCTTTGGAAAATCTAATGGTAAAAAAGGAGAGAAAGTGCAAATAAAATACTGTATATAAAAATGAACAGCAAAGTGGTGACAAAGGTATTTTTTAAAACATTAAGTAATTCATACAAATTTCTTATTAATATGAAAATCTTAATAATGTAGATACTCTTTTGAAAAAAGTTTCCAAAATTATGCAAAATAGAAAACCAGGTATATCATATCAATAACCATAAAAGAAACTAAGATAAACAAAACAATAATAATCACTGGGGCCAGTTGATTTCATGAGAGTATTTTTTCAGCTTTCAAGGACAAAATTACATGCTTTTCATTTAAATCATTTTAGAGAACTGGGTAAAGATGATTTAACTTTGTGAAGCTAATATAAAACTTACACCAAACATAGAGAAAGAAAACTACCCTTTTCAAAATGTTAAATGAAACATGTGAATGTCCTGTCAAAGGTTAATAGTTATTCTATACAGAAAGCATTCATATATTTAGCCAAATAAATCTAATAAGCTATGGATAAAACAAATCTTAACAGAATTCTTTAGTACAGTGCATCTTAGGATCTACAATATACTAAAATGCGTTATAAGTCTCCATGATTTATTAACCATAAGACACCCTTCCCTTATATTTTCTATACCACACTGTACACCTAATAACTGTTTGGCCCTGAGTGTTGCAGGCACTGGGGTGTTCCAGTATTCTCAGCTACTGAAGAGACTGTCAGATACCAACCCCCCTAATTAACATAGAAGTTAAAAATCTTAGGTTAAAGAGATCAAACTGACTGGCAGGGTAGTCACAGAATCATTCAGCAGCATTATCCTGTAGATTTTATACTAAGAATGCAAGATTGATTTACTACTGTGAAACATATGAGTATAAATACTAACAGGTACGATTTACAAATAGGATAATTTAAACCAATGGCAAAATTGGCTCTAATAAACATATAAATATATTCATTTATGAAACTGGCGAAGCAGGGGAGACTGCTGGGAGGTGAGCCATTTCAGATCCTGCTGAGAGGAGTGTCACCTGGCACAATCTTTCTGGGGGACGATTTGGTTAAGTGTGTATTTAATGTATTTTTAAATTCTTTAAAGAGTAAAAATTCTTAGAAGCCTTCGATTCTAAGAGAATTGATGAGAGAGGGAGGGAGGGATGGAAAGAGAGAAGTTGATATGCTTGGTTAATAGTGCCTTTAATTTATAAACTTGCTCCAGCTCTTTAGAACAAGCCATCCTCTGCCATGCCTTCCCCAACTCTCACCCCCATAGCCAGGAGGCTTTAATGTTAAGGAAAATGTAATTAAGTCTCAAACTAAAAATTATTACTGACCCCAAAGTAAGTGGCACGTAAATAAACGGTTATCTGCAATCATGGGTTAAAATGTTACTGAGTTTCTCAAGCTATATCAGGAAGACGATCTTTGGCTTGGTTGGCTGGGCTGCAGTAGCCAGGTTTTCCTCGAACAGTAATAATTTGAATTGCTGTATCGCCCAGGTTCATGAGAACTGAAAATGCTCACAGGAGAGGCCAATTTACCAGCAGCTTCCTTAAAAGTCCAGAGGAAAAACCTAAAGGGCCAATGGTGGTTCTTCATCAGAACCTTCTTCATTTGGGATTCTTAATGTTAATGAAGTTATGGAAATTCAAAACATATTTTATTATCAGTTGTCTTCCTGCCTCTAGAGTCAGACTGAAAGCTGTAATGCAATAATTTTTAAGAGGTGGGTTTTTGGTTCCCCTAAGCCTTGTAGCCACAATGTCATGCTAATGCATCTTTTGCACAATCACAAAGAACTCATAATACTGCCAGTGGAGGGGCCTGGATGTCTTTTGCACCTATTTGTTACCTTCAAGTTCGATAAGGATGCACCTGGAAAACACAAATGCTGTAACCCAAATCCCGCCTACTCACAAAGACTTTCTCTGAATAGGTTATGTGAATAAAACATTATTTGGTGTCTCACATTATATACTCGCACATGCTTATTTTTAAAATCTGGGTTTTGTGGCATATGCTACCTTTTAAAAGATTCACTATGGTTTACTAGTTGCATATTTTATTTTGCTTCTTTTACAGACTTCTGAGAGCAACAGCAATGAAACTTCCGAGAAATATTTCATATGTACTGAATAAGAATGTGGATAAGTACAAAAAATACTGTGAGCTTGTGTATGTGTATGTATGTGCACATGTGTATGTGTTTTATCTACGTATTTCCATGGCAACGACGGGAGATGAAACAGAGCAATTTAAAAAATTTGAGAAATTAATAAACCATTTGTCATTTTGAAATTTACCAGGATATTGCTTAAATTCTTCCTCTTTCTACCACACTTTCAGGACTTGATGTTTCATAGCAAAGGATAGTTAATTAAATACTAAAATACATTTCAAAGGAACTTTGTCACTGCCATAGCAATTATGATTAATTCTTCAATTGGCCCTCATTTTAAGGCTTAGAGCAAATTTTTTGTTTTATGTGAAAGGTGAGCAGTGGAAGGTTTCTACCACAAAGGCTTTATTAAAATAAAATATTCTGAAGCACATGATTTAAAGAATGTGATTTTATACTTCCAGTACAATGTATACTAAGTTCGATGGAATGGCAGCGTCAGAATACTGGCACACACTAGAAAGTTATTAAGCAAATATTTAAAATGTTGTTTTTTACTTTTACAGCTATAAATAACTTAACAGTATATAACTGACAATCTGTATGAAAAGCAGGAAATGGCTGCAAAAAATCTTGGCCAGTGCAAACGTAATGTTTGGCTGCTTTTCATGTGTAGTCCTGTGACTCATTCATGGCACAATGAAGCAATTAATGCTAAATCAGTAATAAACATAAGTTCTAATAAAGAGGCATCAAAAATTCACTTGGGCCAGTCACTTATCCTCTTAGTGCCTCGATTTTATTATCTGTAAAATGGGCTCATTTAGACAATGAAATGAGGAGATGTAAAGTCACTTTGAGAGTGTTGCTATAATGGTAGTAGGAGAAACAAAGGTGGTAGAGTGGACCACAGCCAGGGTAACGACATAGCTCCGTTGTTAATGCTTATGAGAATAAGGCTGTGGGATAGATTTTTCAAAATAAAATTGTATGTTAAGGAAGTACCTGGAGGAGCATGCTTTGCTGTTCTCTGCATGTTACATTTTTCTCTCTTAATTAACCTTTTAACCTTAGTAATAACTTCCACTTCTTCATAATTTTACCTTGTATATGTCCCATCATATACATCTCACTTATATGTTGCTCATTTTCTAGTGTTTCTTAATTTAAATTTCTGACAGAAGAAGCTTATTTTTTCATGCCAAACCTTGGGTCCTATGTCATTAGCCAACATGAAGATGGCTATTGTCTAGATAGTGCCACCCCTGGTTTAACCAGCTCTGGTCAATGGGGGTCACAGGTTTATATGACATAAAAGATTACTGACAAAGGAGCAAGAGATCCTAGGCATAGAAATGACACTAACAAGGGCCTGTTGACTAGCAGGTGCTGAGGAATAACTAATGTTCATACAGACATTCTGAACTACTTTTAGCTTCCTAAAAGTGACATGATCTTTGTTTCCTTTGGGTCTTCACAGACATTAATTTTTCCTGTTCCATTTCTGTAATAAATCTGGAACTATGCTCAATAAATAAGTTTACTCCTTTGATTTGAATTTCCAACACCCCTTCTAGTATGGAATTTTGATGTGGTGCCCACTCAAGATGCTGGACCATGTCTGCTTTTAATGAGTTGTGCTCATTGTGGGTTGGGGAAACAGAATTTTGACAGGTCGGATAGAATGTAAATACTTTCTTCTAATTGGGTAAAAACAGTCTATCAGCAACACCATGCTACTTTACAGCTATTTCTCCATGTTTCGATGTTGCAATGTACAAAACAAACAAACAAACCAAACTCTGAGAGAAAGGAAGTTGGAAAAGTAAACTGAGGATTTCTCTTTCATTAGTATGCAAAGTGTAAGAAAGATGAACAGGCTGAGAAAAAGAGGAGACCAAGTCTTCTAATAAACAAGTAGCTCAGGGAAACTGTTGGGACAAGCCTGACATTGGAGAACGAACTGCTGAGAAGTGACTCTGACAGTCTAAAGGGGTAGAAATTAGTGAGGAAGCTCTTGAACTGCACCTTAGGTTTTCCCCCCCCCCCTATCAAAAGTATTTTCTGCTATATAATAAATATCGTGTAAGTTAAATTATTTTTGTATTATTTTATCTGGGAGCATAAAGAAGAAAAGATTTACTTATCTCTATGTCAAATTAGTAGTTTAAAGCTTTACAGCTTGGGTCATGTGACTGACATGCTACTGCCACCTTTCAGAAACTCAATTATCTTGTAGGTCTGTCTTTCTGAGTCTTTAAAAATCAACTTGGAATCTGCAAAATTAAAGATATTTAGTAACAGTAAAGTAAAATGGGGTAAAGGCAGTAATGGATGTGATAACAGAAAGGACCAGGACATCATTTACTTCTGAAAAATTAAAATTAAAATTAAAAAAAAAAAACATTAACTTTGATGTCTGAGAGGGCTAAATTTAATCTGGATTTTAGTATTTATCTTTTATGTAATCCCAAGCAACTCTCCTCACTCATTTATTCATCTACCCACCAAATATATAATGATGTTATGTGTCCACACTGTGCTAGATGCTAAATGTAATGAAGAGCAAAACAATAGAACCCAGGTCCTTCAGAAGTTGAGAGACTACTATTGACTTGTATATTAAATATGAATAGATTTATTTCTCATTTTTTCAGATTAAAGATATATAATTATTTAATTATTGTCCCCAAATTTGAAGAATTATTGTGAATTAGATACTTTTTAAAGTACCTACTATAAGAGTGTAACATGTTGTAAATATTCATAATAAGTAGTATTTATTATCTCCATAAGGTCTCCTAAAATGTTAAGTATGGAATTATAGTGGTACTAGTAATAAATCGATATTAAGAACTGAAAATTTTAAGTTACATAAGTCAGAGAGATACATGCAATAGGTAGTATGATACAATTTGTCTAGTACATAAGAATTTTTTCTAGCTGATAATATATGCATCTTTTTTGGGGGGAGCCATTGAAAAATAAACTATATCATATTAATAGTTCTGGAAAGCCTTTATGAAAAGTAGGCTTGTATGAGCGATTTAAGTAAGGGGAGGGAGAAAAGTGGATGAGTATAGAAGGGAGGATATTTCTGAGTTAAGAGTGCAGTCTGGGAGAAGGTTTGGCTGTGGGTGGAAGTGAAATGCACCTTTCGGTGTTGGAATATAGAAGTGAATAAGAAAAGGTTTCTGCTCTCATGGTGTTGACATTCTATCAGTGGTATACAAGGAACAGAAAAGAAGAAATGTTATTAAACACACAAAAAAATTGAGGTCATGATATGTGCAATACAAAAAAATAAAAAGTCATGAGGTGGTATGAGGCTGGGTGTTCATGAAAGACTCCTCTGGCTGGTAACATTTGAGCTGAGATCCAAAAACAAAAAGTCAGCTAGGTGTGGGGAGTAGGGTGGCTAAAAGAGAAAGAAATACAAAGACCTAAAGCACAAATGAGTTTGGTGAAGTCTCTAGAATAGAAAGGGTCACAAAGTTAGAATGTGGTGAGGAGGGAAGAGTGAAAGGAGATACAATTGGAAAGACACGGCCTGATCATGTAGGCCATGGCAGGGCACAGAATTTGGATTTTAATTTTAGTGTAGTGAAAAGTCATTTGCTGGAAGAGAATTTTTTTTTAAGATCAAAAGACCTACTTTATTACTGATCGAAGTGATATTGGAGAATGTGGTCAAAGTATCAACTTTATTATAAAACTGATATTTATTAGGATGTAGCTAAAATATCTACTTTGTTATTTAAAAAAAAAATTGGAGAATGTGGGTTACAATATATGGACAAGTGGGATTCCAAATATTAAAATTACTCCTGGCAGCACTGAACTATCCTGCCCCCTCACCCCTCCATGGAGTCCTGTCACTATAAGGCTGACAGCATGGAAGAACAAAGCAGAAAGGGCTTACCGGAAGCTCATCTAACCCAAGGTTTCACTGAAAGTTTGCAGTGACACTATACAATATCAGAACTACAGGAAAAAGTCCTATGATCCTATAGTCCACAATCAAAGAAGTTTTTTGTGTGTGCTTCCCTTCTTCCTTCTTTCCTTGATCAAACTGTTCTAGGTACTGGTGATCCAAGCAAGAATTCTAGCCCTCAAAGATCTAGTTTCATGTTAGAGATGACAAACTAATTAACTAGTGTTAGGGAAGGTTCAAACCACCAGTTTCTTTCAGGGGGTGGTGGTGGGGGGGAATCCTTGTTTAAAAAAATGCTAGAGTGGGCTATTTTTAATTCTAAAAAACAAGATTTCTTACGGGTAGTATAATGGCAGAGGTTTTGACAGGAGAGTAAATTTATCCAAATATTATAAAGAATTTGAGGTTTCATCTTGGTCCACAAGATGAACTAGAGAGGCAAGTGGAAAACATTTGGGAAGTAGAGGAACCAACCATGTGAACAGGCAGTAAGTTGGGCTCTTGGGATAGACAGGGCCAGTGAAAATTTCCTGCGATGGAGAAGTGTCATTGAACAAGGTTGTGAAGTTGTTTCCTTCCCCATGCTGCAATTCTCCCCCATTATTTATGATGTTATTCTGAAAAGGCTGTGATGTACAACAGCCTTCTATTTCTGTTAAGTCGGAAGAATACATGAGAAAAGACAATGTCTGTTGTGCAGGGTGAAATGCCAGAAAGAGGAGAGATAGCTCTTGGAGGTAGGATGATGAATGCAAGTGAGTGATGGCAGGAATGGAAGTCCCTCAGAAATGCAATCAAATAAGGGAAGACTGCCTGGAACTTTTCATCTGAGCCATCTGATTTAGGGATTAAAGGAAAAAGTGATGATCTACAGGGAATGAGGATTTGGGGACTTTTATGTGGCAATTTTTAGTGACATAGAAAATTATCTTAGAAAATGATAAATACAAGGACTTGTCAAGAAGCCTGGAGGTTAGGGAGAGTTTCTCTAAGGAGGGCAGTAGGAGTTAGTTGTGAAGCTGAGGATGGGGAGAGGAAGGAGTCTTCCTAGGCAAGGAAGATGCAAAAGCTCAAAGCAGTTCAAGTCATTGCAAGTTAGCTCCCAGCACCTGAGATAGAAGACTGAAGGTGGTGGTGAAAGGTTAGTGAGCATCTTAACAAATTAAAATACTGGGTCCAACTGTTTAACAAGAAAAATTTCCACACAAATGTTTGAAAAAATACTGTAATGAAAACTCATACTAAATACTTAGGTTAAACAACTGTTAACATTTTATCAGGTTCCTTTACCTATCTTTCTAAATATATATATATTTAACCATTTGAAAGCAAGTTTCAGACCTCATGAAATGTGACTACTGTTTCAGTATGTCCTAAAAATACATTCTTCTATATAACTGTAATATTGTTGATCACATCTAAGAAAATTAATTCCCTAGATCATAAAATCTAGTCCATATTTAATTTTCCTCATTTTTTTATTGTGATAAAACATTCATAATATAAATAACATTTCCTTTTTGACCATTTATAAGTGTACAGTTCAGTGGTATTAATTGTATTCACATTGTTGTGCAACCATCATCCATCTCTAAAACTTTTTCATCATCATCAATTTTGATTCACTGAATTTGAGATGAAATTTTGTAGGGACAGTGCATATAATCTCACACTTGGATTAAAAGCCATATTCATAAGGACAAGGCTGAGGAGATATGAAAAGATCGAAAGCATGAGTGAAAGCAATTAGGGATGCTGGTAAACAATAAGTGCAATGTGTCACAAAATGAGTACAAGCTTAGGCTGAAGTGGAGTCCGGGAATCAGGAAATAGAAACCATGCTGTTTCTGCCCTGCTCAGAATCTACTTGGAACATTGTGTCCAGTTCTGGGCTCTACACTACAAGGCAGGCAGAAAACTGTTATCAGGAAAGTGAAGGGATTTTAAAGGACATCATCTGAGAAAGAGAGGAAGAAAGTGAATATATGGGGCTTTTGAAAAAAAAAAAAATGTTAACACCTTGAGGAAGAGATATCATTTTAACTGCCTTGGAGTATTTAAAGAATGGCCATTTGGAAGGTACATTTATTCCATCTAAAGAGAAATAAGAGGAAAGTGCCATGAGAAATGCTTTATTAAATAATTTAATAAAAAAATTGATAGAATTGGTGGAAAGTGTTGCTTTAGGAAGTAGCTGGTTCTCTGTCACAAGTGGCATTCACTATAATACTTGGCAAAAACATCAAATCCCACTGAGCAGCTTTTTAGACTAGATAACTTTAGGGTCTCTTCTGACCATGTTTCTTTTGCTTGCAAATAACAGGTTCAAATAGTACCTTCTTAGGCAAAAGAGGAACTTATTCAAAGAATGTTTGAACTATTGCGTATGATCACAGCATAGTTAAACACTGAAACTCAAGCAGGACAGGGCACACCTCTCTCTCTCTCTCCTTTCCTCCTTTGCTCCCTCCCTTCCTATCTCCTTCTCCCTGTCCCACTTGTTCTTGCTCTATTTCTTACACTTGTTCCACTTTCTCTCTAACTCTGGCCTCAATTTCTCTCATTGATTTAGTTGTAGTATGGTCAGAAAAAATGGTGCTTACTGTATCTGAATCTTTTGATGCTTGGTTGAAAAATTTTGGAGAAAGACTCTGTGTTACCAGTCAACTCTGGCCAGGAAAAAAATAATGATAAACAAATTTTCTTGAGCTGTGAAACTGTGAGTTCTCTCAGGTTAATAAAGGACCCTATGATGAGAGAGTCGAATACTATGAAGGACAAGGGTGAACATTAAGACCTTATTCTGCCTTAAATGACATGAATGGCTAGTTCTGAAGGAAAACATTATCTGCAGAGTCCTTCATGGCAACTTCAAGCCACCCTGAAGGGGAAAATACTTGAAGGTCACCTGGAAGTGCCACATTAAATGTTGTAGCATACTTGGGGGCTACTGGGAAATCCCTGCTACCCACAGGCTGGCCAGGAATGTAGCAAATAAAGGAACCTTTTTCTTCTCCAAAAAAGCAGGGGAAAACTGAGAGACAAGGGCAGTGGTGCATACCAGTTTAGGCTCTGCAAACATTTGCATTATTTGCATTGAGGCTGAAAGCCAAGGGTGAGGCCTATGAGTCATGGGACTGTACATGAGAAACTAGTGTTTTAGTAGAAAAGTCTATTCTTCCTTTAAATGTGGGAGAACTGAAGGTCCTCACATTGTAATAGCAGAAACAATTCTTAGCATGAGAGTTCCTTGGCTCCTGACATTTCTTCTTATATACCATCCCACCTCTGAGAAATTATCTTATCTCTGCAAAAGCCAGTATGATTTCCTATGAATTATGTGCTGAGAAGGACCCATGTGTAGCTCTCAGTTAGGGGAAAATGTCTCCAAGTATCAGTCTATGAGGTCATTGCAAGGACACCAATTGAGAAACTTCCAGTTTGAATTTTTGCACCAATTATTTTTACATTTGCTGAATACCATATGCATGCACACCAATTTTTCTACAAAGATATGCATTGGGGGGGAATCTACAAGTTGTAGCACAGAACCAGGAGAGAGAGCATAAATATTGTATGATCCTGAGAACTGAGTACCTTCGCTGTGCCACTTCCTACCTCTCGACTTTCCAAGTCCTATCTTTATGTCTGCCCCTTCCTCTGTGGCTTACTTGAAACTAGGAGACTTCCAGGAGTGAATAAGGAAGTGTTCAGAATAAATGGCTGTTAGTACAACTAATCTGGTGTTTATATAATCCTCCATGGAAGTAAAAGTAGAATGATGATGAGGAGGAGGAGGAGGATGACAAAGATAGTGATGGAAATAGGTAGCCCCTACCAACCAGCAAGTACAGGAGATCTGCTTTGTTATTCTGAGAACACTGTCGGAGAGCCAAGGTAACTAATGAAATGAAAGCTAAAGCGTGTGCACATTGTTGCTTCTCTGAAAACCCATAAGGGGAATGTCAAATGTCTGAATGTTTCATTATATTTTATATTTCATAAGATGCTGCAGGGTACAGAAAGAATAAAAAATAATGGTTAAAAAATGGAGGAGCAGAAGTGATGAATCCTGGAATTGAAAATAATCATCACCCTTGGTTACTGTGGGTAAATAATAAACTATAACAACCTTGGGAGAAAAAAAGGCAATGACTAACAAAAGTAGCCTCAACATGGATCTAAATAGCTCTACAAAAAACAATTAGGACAAAAGAGGCACAACCTTATTTTCTCTTTCTGAACATTGATGCCAGAAATAGAAAAAAGATACTATTTAGGAGAATTTGCTACAGAATATAACAGTGATAGCAGTGACAACATAAACATTTTGGCTTAACAATGAGTTATGGATAAGACCTATGACAAATGCACCTCATGTGAAAGCACAGTACTTTATTTTGTGAAAGCTACAGTACTTCAAAAATATATGTTTTTTTTTTTTCCATGTGTCTCTTGATATAGAACATATATCCTACTGAAGACATGCGCACGTTCATGCACTGAATAAATTATGACTGAGCCCAGTAGGCCTGGGACTTGAAATACAGGCCAGTAAAGAGGACCTACTGCTTTTCTGTTAGGGCAATCCAATAGCCTACGAAAATGTCTCATCTATCTGTTTGAATGTCTGCTTGCAAGGATGGGCTTCTAGAGGGTGGCAACATATGCTTTTAATCTGGTCAGCAATATAACTTTTAAATGACTACTTGAATGTTGGAACTGGGGCAAATGTGGGAATGAATCACAATCTCTGCCCCCTAAAATATGTTTTAAACACAAAAGATTCCGTATTGGATAAATTGAGCACCATCTGTGTAAAGACTATCACCACAGGCACCTTGGGGAGGATTAATGTAGACAGTGTGTGATTTGTCAAGGCAGTGTCCTTCCACATTTTTTGACTGACCTACACTTAGCATATTTGACACTAAGATGCATTACACACACAAACACACACACGTTTGAAAAAAGATTTCTGGAAACAACAATTACCCTAGCTATGTACAGCGCTCTATTTTTTTTTTTTTTCATTTCAGTCTATTTCTGACGTGCTTTCCTCCCTCTCTCCTTCCTTCTTTCTTTCCTTCTCTTCCTTCCTTCCTTCCCTCCCTCCCTCCCTCTTCTCTGCTATCCCTTCCTCCCTTCCTCCCTTCTTCCTTCCTTCCCTTCTCTACTATCCTTTCCTCCCTTCCTCTCTTCCTTCTATATATGACATTGGTTGTGACTTACTATTTGAATGACTCCAAATTAGAGATACAGCAGAGCATCTGCACTCTATCCAAAAGGCTGACTCTAAGCTCTAGAAGGTTAGAGGCATCCCCACACCTAGCACAAGGTATACATCCATGATAAGTATTAAATGTTAGTTATTATCAACATCATCTACTATTATTGACCTTGGGCTAGTCACTAACTGCTCTGTGCCTCATTTTCTCATATGTAAAATTATACTAATGATACTTACCTCTTGGCATTGTTTTGAGAATAAACGGATTTAGAATAGTGTTTGGCACATAGTTAGCCTCATTTTTACTGATAATCTTATGATCAAAGATTTAGTGGCAAATGCTGTCAAGTATAGACCATTTACTTGGCCATTCTTTCATTCATTCATTTCTGTAGTGCCTCCCAAGTTCTAAACATTTTACATTCATTACTACTGGTATCTCCTCAACAACTCTATGAGGCAGGGAATATTAGTCCCAGTTTCTAGATGAGACTTAGAAAAGTGAGCTACTTGCCTAACATATCTAGTCCTTAACACCAGGTCCGTACGACTCCAAAGCCTGAGCCATTACACTGAGGAAAGTGGAGTTATGTTTAGACAGATAGATTGGCAATTGCAGTAGCTTGGGGTGGGATCCCAATGCTTTATTTCATATATGTTGTTTCCCTTCTCATCTTTGTAAATACTGTGAATTGGATAAGTGTAAGGAAGGGAGACCAGATACCCATCATTTGTGACAAAGAAAAGAAATAAGAGAAGTATAATTCTCTTTAGTGCTCTGGGTGTGATACTGCTGTGGTGGATGGGTTGAAGTCATCTAGAAGGAATTAGAGCTCTAAATTTGATAGAGGTCAAGGAAATGTGGAAAGAGATAGGTTACCTGAAAACCAAGGAACAAGAGGAAGCCAAGGTCAAATGGACAATTCAAGACAATCAAATACCAAGTAAATAAAAACAAGTAAAAGGATGAAGTTCTGAACCTGGCATCAGGAAATGCAGGCTCTATGAGGAGTGACTAATTTCCTAGAGTGGGTTTTATCTGCCCAGCTGGCACTTTTGAAATGCTATGGCTACCCCCATCTTTGGCAAAACCTTTATTTTTGAAACCCAGCTTCAAAAAGGGTGGCAATTATAACCACCAAGTTCAGGAGCTGGTGTCGCCTTCTTCATGCAAAATTTTGCTTCTTTTAATTAGAACGTAATTATTTATTGAAAATTTCTAATTTATATCCTCAGTGGAATGAAGCACAAATTTCCCTATGTCACTATGAAAATATTTCATATTTATCAAACCTCCTGTCTGGCCCTTCGAGATGAGATTTGAAAAGCAATTTATACTTGCTTGTCTTGGAAGAGACTGAGGGCTGTCTACCTGTTGATCACCTAGTTTGCTGTCATAGGAAAAGCGATTACACTTAATGCCACATGGAATGTTTCTGAAGGAAATGGTGGAGGTGTTTATTTACTAACATTTGCAGAATAAGAAACCCTTTCTCAAGGCAACATGAGGGGATTTATTTTCTAGGGACATTCTTGTTATAACCTTTTTACCATACTCTACCTATCCTATAAGTTTTGCTGAAATTTTTTCCTGATACATCCTTCACCTATCCTAAATTATGTCTGTCCCCATGCAGAACCCTAAGATTAAAGGTCTTTTGATACGAATGACTTTCATGATCTGGTATCTCCCACATTTCAGAGAGTTCAACTACTATCAAACCCCCTTCTTCATTTCCTGGGGTGCTTTCAGGTAGTTTCTCATCATTCATATCAAACTATCAAATATCCACATGCATTTGCATGCAATATTCACAATATTTAACTGGTATACTACGGACCATGGGCGTCGGCCTTAACAAACCATTTTGTATTGACCAAATAATAGCCTAGTTCATTAGTACTTGATATTAGCACTCAAAATTATACATACCTGGGGAAAAAAGGAGGTATTTCTTATGGAAGAGGAGCATTCCCTACTGATAAGAATGGGAGGTTTCGAACCAGAATTTCTGGACTGTCCTTTGAGTCATATGATCAGTACTAACACTTTCCTTTCTGCTGGGGCCACTTCTCAATTAGCTGGGAACTCGTGGACTACCTCTGCTTTGTAAATCTTTTTCTCCACTGCTCATTGTTACTATCTGCAGTTTTATTCTCTTAGTTTCTGTAAGATTGTTTCTACCTGGGAAATGTCCTTTCCTCCTTTACTGTCCCTCTTTTTGCTTACCTCTAGTATACTACCAAAGTTGTATCAGACTATATGAGTACAATGAAGGGCCTGTCTAATGAAAGGGCATTACAATGACTTAGGAAGAGTATATGCAAGTCTCCTTAAATATCACATTTACCACAACCATACCCATTTTCTAAGGGAAATGCACTCAAAAGTCAAATCCTTTGGAAAGAGTTTTCTCTGGCAGGGTTTCTCAACATTTCACTCAGATAATCTTTACATACGAGGGCTGTCCAGGGCATTGTGGGATGCTTAGCAGCATCTCTGGCCACTACTCCACTGGATGCCAGTAGCACTTTCGCACTTATGACAATTGAAAATGTCTCCAGACATTGCCACAGGTTTCTTTGGAGACAATTTTACCTCTGGTTGAGAACCACTGCCCTCTAGAGACTTACTCTTCAAAATGTGTTCTGCAAACTAGCAGCATCAACCTCACCAAGGTCCTTGCTAGGAATGTAAAATCTCTGGCTGTGCCCCAGATGCACTTAATTATAATCTGCATTTTGACAAGATGGTCATATATCCACTTTCAAGGTTTTGTAGCCCCACCTTAGAGAATACCTCTTATATGCTACCATTTTTCTCTTACAGATCCATCTTTATCTCAGAGCTCCTTCTAATCTTTCGTGGACAAATTTCCACCTTTTGGAAAATTCCTCAAGCTGTACATAGGTGTTTGTGTTGACTCAAGAAACATAGCCTTCTGCCTTCCTTCCAGCTGTTCCTTTCCTCAATTCTGAGTTATTAAGCCTGTAATAAAGCTCCAGAGGCTCTAGAATAAAATATTACAGAAGGCAAGCCTGGGCTAGAGAAGGGGGAGGGAATTTGGGTCTTTAAGTCTACAAGAATAGCTCAGATGGGTACTAACACTCTATGTCTGTCCTCTTTGATGTTTCCTTGACTGTGGGATTTGAAAATAAGCCTAAGCTGATTCTGTAGTTAAGGCTATCATTCTTCATCAATTGATATTACCCCGGTAACTCATGAAATCAGAATTTATGAACTGGCACTACTAAAGTCTGTCCTTCTTTTACTCTCCTCATTTCCAGAAATCCTTAGGAGTTAGAGTTCAGTGCTTAGCACTCCTGCCAAATGATTTAAACACTTGAATAATCTACCAATGGTGCTAATATACCTACCTGCCTTATTTTGATATTTAAGTCCAATTTCCTTTGAAAACTATTTTTGAATCATCTACTTTAATGTCACTGAAATTTAGAATTGGGGCATAATTCTACACACTTTTATATACTCTTTGCATCTTAATTCAGTGGTGGTTATTCAATAATTAAGGTGACTACTGGACTCTATACACATAAGTGTCAGTATCTTGGAGACAATGTGTAAATTGGGAGCCATATAATTATAGACTTAACAAGGCTGTATAGAGGGTAAAGGGAGAAGTTACCTAAGACACAAAAACTCCCAGGTTTCTGCAAGTACATGCTCACTCTGAGAACTAGTCCTATGGTCCCTGACTTACTACTGTTTGACTTATTATTTTTTTGATTTTACAACTGTGTGAAAGCAATATGCATTCAGTATAAATTGTACTTTGAATTTTGAATTTTGATCTTCTCCTGGGCTAGCTATATGTTGCATAATACTCTCTCATGATGCTGGGTAGCAACAGCAAGCCATAGCTCCCAGTTAGCCATGCAATCATGAGGGTAAACAACCAATACTCTACAGTGTCATATAAATGTATTTTCAACATGATATCAATTTATGATGGGTTTATCAGGATGTAATACCATCGTAAGTTGAGGAGCATCTGTGTCCCCATTCTGCCTATAACATGTCTCCTTCCAGAGTCATTTCTCTATCACTAAAGTCATGAACAACAACTAATTTCTCTACTGTTTTAAGATTTACACTGCATTTTTGTTCAATACACTAGTTTCCTAATCATAACCCCTAGTCTTTTTATTCCATGAAGTTGGGCCACCCTGAATTCCCATCTTCAACAGAGACAACTCTAATAACTTGAAGATTAGAAAGGAGACCTGGTGAGGTTTCTGTCTCCAGTTTAGACTCTGCCAGTCCAAAAAAAGAAGATCTACTAAAACCCAAGCTTACTCTATTTTTAGAAGGCATCTGCCAGAGATTCTGAGCAATTATAGAAATCCTCATCCATTTCCTTGTAGATTGATTAGAAATAAACTTTCCTGAGTGGAACCACTCAGAAGTAATAAGAAGCCCATCAAAAGGTGACACTTAATAGTAAGCCTGTTACTTCGACTTGTTTTTCTGGGTCCTAGCCTTGTCATCTCTCCTTCTCTAGTTCTTGACTATATTATAGCTACTACCAATCTCTTTGGATGATACTTACTTATCTTGATTTAAGTTTTAGACTTTCCCTGAGATAGATATCCATATGAAGCCAAATTTTATATGTATATTATATATATATATTACATATATATAATATATATGCATATATACACACACATATAATATGCTTATATATAAGTATAATTATACTATAATAAGTCTATCTATACTTATGTAAATTTAAAGATCTATATAAATTTAGTATTATATATAAATATATATATATATATATATATATATATATATATATATATATATATATATATGATACATTGTGTGTGTATGTATGTGTGTGTGGGGGGGTATGTATGTGTATATAATGTGTATATAATTTTCTCCCTGGAGGAAATTACAGATTTTAACTTTTTTGTTTTTCATTTTGTTCTGTTTTTGTCAAGAGTGAGTCACTGGAATTGACTTTGTCTACGGTTTTCTACTCTCATTGTAGTCTTTCTGAATAAGTGCTTACTTGTATCCAGTATTAATGCTTTCATGACCAAACATTCTAAGATTGATAGCAATCATATCGCTTATGAGGCTTACTGGGAAAACATACAATTTTCCCATTTTTTTAGCTATGATTTTTCTGCCAGGTGGGTCAAGGGGCCATCTGAGTTATAGGAACAGCTGTTGAATACTTCCACAGGGCTCTTAGTTAAACTGATTGGCTTGAAAATATAAATTGACTTTACTAAGTCCTTACTTCTGAGTTTGGATACAGCTAAAAGAAGGGAGATACTTACATTTTAGTTTGCATGAGTAGAAAAAGGTCTCATACTCAGTATTAATATATACGAAAAATATATTATACCTCAGTACTTGAGCCGATGGCCTTGGCCTAAATTTATAGCAGTATAATACTGCAACACTGATTTCTGATTGATAAATTTCACAAAAGAACTCCATGCTTCCCAATAGGTTTTTGGTAATCATACCTTAACTATTTCATTTATTCTGTCCATAAAATTGGCACAGAATTATGTTTTGGGTCTACATATGTATTTCATGCATTGTATTATTTCTAATAAGTCTCACTGAGGTATGAGAGTTGACAAGCATCTAAACTTACATACTAACACAGCTGATGAGGTAAATGTTTAATTTAACAGGTGGTTTTCACAATCCCCTATGCTCCTTAGTCTAAACTTTTCATGTGGATTTTTGTTTGTACCTGGAGAAATCTGTATCTCAAAATCTTAAAGTATCCTAGTTACCTAGCACTATTACACTGTCACCCAGGAAAAGACAAATGTTTCTTACAGACTTATCTGATACAAATATCCTACTGAAATGTTTTTGAAGATAGTGTGTCACTTCTAGATTATGAATGTTATAAAATAGAGTCAGAATTTATTTTTTTCCATCTTCATGGTCAGCAACTTCATTTACTGATTGTGTATCTTATACTTCAGTGCAGAACAACCATGGAAAATAAAACAGCCTGGAAAATAATGCCTTCTTGCTTATGGCATTAGTGCTATTATGAAACACAATTCTTGTGTTTTAAAAAACAATAGAGATTGTTATGAAATTGAGTTTCCCCAAAGAGCTCCATAGGACCATAGGCTATTAATTATGTAGCTGTATTGTTATCTTTTGTTCAGAACAATAGTGCTCCTGAGGTCCTGTGGAACTTTTCTCCGTGTGAGTGCAATCGTGTGGAGTTTTGATTAAGCTTCATTATATACAGTTCATTAACAATGTATTTTAAAATGAGTTTTTGATTGAACATTTTTATTGGTCATTTACTATAATTGATGGATTCTGTTGGAATTTCACACAGAAAATTTGCCTGGATAGTTGCAGTATTTTTCATTATGTATCATTATGCCTTTTTCCCTGGGAAAAAAAAATTCTTTAAAAAAACTTAACTTTCAAAAATTAGATATTGATCTATTGCTAATGCAGTTGCTCCTTCCATAGTTCAATTAGGGGAGAAACAGAAACTGGTAATACTGAATAGGAGTAAGAAAAAATCAGGAAATTAAATAATGCTATTAATTTAGCCCTTTTCTCTCTAGAGCCCAATCACCCTTTAGGACAGTAAATGACCTCTTGCTGGTTGATAAGTGTCCTTTTAATATATTACAAAATGTGATCTGTTTCTCTGGATTCTTCAATATTATAATATTGATTGTAATGTTTACCACTTTTTACCTTAATTAAAAAGTTAAAAATTATTTGGCAATGGGTCAATTAATTACTTTTTATAATGCCCCATATTTAAAGAAAAGTTAGAAATCTCTTAGAAGTCATTTAATATGTTAGCAAAAACTGTCCTAAAGCCCTTTGATAGTAAATTCATTGTCACTGAAGGTGGTCAAGCAAATGCTTCACAGGTACTCATTGGAAGGGAGAAAATAAGAAAATAAATCATCTTTAATTACTATTTCTCATGTAATACAGCATAGGATCACTTATGTGATATAGCATAAGACAGGATAAACAGAAAAAAGAACTGGAGAAGTTTTAAAACTGATATTGTTTGGCTTCAGGCAAGTTACTTAACTTCTCTGGGTTTCAGTTATAATGTGATAATAAAGACATTGGATTAGATAATGTTAAAGGTTCCTTCCTACTGGAGCATTTCATAATTCTCGATTTCCCTAACAGCTGAGGAGTACATGAAAGACCTCCAAGAACCTATTTCTCATTCAGGAAACACCAGACACTTGGGGCGATAGAGTTCACTGACAAATGCCATATTTATAAAATTCCAATGAACTTAAACTGTTCATTAGCACCAACTGCATTAACTTACATGTTCCTACTTAATCTAACTTTCTGTAGAGCTTTTCTACTAAAACTGTGAATAAAAAAAGAAAAAATATTTCTCTTTAGAATTCCCTATTTTCTTCTTTGAAATAGCAATTAATGCTGCCACTTGAAGCTACTGTAAATTGGAACACACTTTGTCACTGTTATCATAGAGAAAGGGTCAAATTAAAATTTTAGTTGCTGAGCATTGGTTAATTTTCAGAAAAGGAAGAGCTAGTCATTGCTTACTTTTCCTAAATCTCATTGATTGATTGTCATTATCCTTCTTTTATGTGTTTCCCTCTCCCCTATGCAGAATATAAGGGTATATGTTTAAATATATAATATCCTAGCTCACAAGTATAATTCTAACCCTGGTGAAATAAAGTAGATTGAACAGTTACAATTTAGTCAACCACCCAGGCATGTTGGAGACCAAAAGTGCTCAATCTTCTGAAACTTGAAATGAAAGGAAACCTAAACATACATTTCATTACTATATCTACCATAGAAGTCTCTTTTCCTCCTCTGTTACTCCTTTCTTTCTATATCTTACTCCTTTAAATTATAAGGCAGCTCTAAAGGAAGGAAAATGTGCCAAAATTTTGCTTATCACAATTAATTTGGTCACTATTCATTCTACAACACTGAGTGGATCACAGTGCTTCATTAACATGTATGTCAGAATCTGATGTTTAACTAGGGTGGTGGTCAACTTGGACACTTTTCCCTCTACCACATCTTCTGCCTTGAGTCTCTTGTAATTTAAGTGGGGGGGAAATCATGGAAAAATATAGTGTGAAGAAACAATCCATTGTAACATGAAGTCCATGGGTCAAGTTTAAGACTATATTTGAAGTTCACCCGCATATTTTGATTTATTTTCCATATGCGAGGTAAATTAGCAAAGTAGCTTTTTATTTAATATTTTAACCATATGGAAAAGAATAATTTTTTTTCTGCTTAAAAGTAAAACAAGAAGATATATTTTATTGTGCATTTTATTACGGGTTAAGATTTATTGAAATAATAAGAATTTCTTAACTCACAATATATCTCTACATATTTGGGTAAAAGAAAAATATTCCAGAGACAAAATGGCAGTTTGAACAAACTAACTATCCTATTAATTAGTGTTCTTGGCCAGAAGGGGAAATATAGGCAAGTGTGACTCTGTGTATCATTTCTGCTTAACACTTAACAGCAGTGTAGTATATGTAAATCCTGTGGTTGTCATTTCTATGTAGAGAAAACAGACTATGAAAACAGAGTTCAATGATTCAACCTGGGAATAAATATGCAGACCAATGTGTCTTTATCTTTATGCCAGCAATAAGGTACTCTGGGAAGGGCACAGAATTTGGTGGTCAATAATCCTGGCCTCTAGCTTTCAGAATGTCTTAACTACTTGTGTAACCTGGGCAAGTTAATCTATCTCTATCAGATTTACTTTCTTAGTCAGCATACAGACAAAGAAATAAGACATCCTTGGAAATCTCTGGCATAGTGCCTAGAATACAGCAGGCACACATGAAGCAGTCATGAGTTCTGAATCTTTGCTTCCTCACTCATGAAGTGAGTTTGATCTATATAACACAATAGTTTTCAAGTTTCTTTAAGAGCCACAGAATACTTGGAATGACCGCAATAAATTTTACATGGAATCCTAATATATTAAACAGATAAAAACTCAACTGTTCTGACTGAAGTGAAAGCAGCAAGCCCAGAACAACCTTTACTGGTCATTTGCATTAATTACGTCAAAGGTAGGACATTTATTTAAGCTTTCAGTCAGTGTACATGCACATGCACACACACACAATCACAAATATGTATAGCACTTTTCAATTGTTAACTATTTCTTGGGCTAATGCATATTCTGTGTGGATTACAGATGACAATAGTCTTTAGAGTTCCACCCACTACTTTTTCAAGGTAATTCTCCTAACGATTCATGATGAAAGGGGGTTAACACTGATGTAGTGAACAATAACAATCCTATGAAATTGTGTTGGAGTTCACACTTTTGTCAATGAAGGGTGGCAAACCCAACTTCAGGAAAGTCTAATTCATGAAGAACATTATAGTGACTATATTTATCTGTTCTACCAACTGTGAGTGCTGGAACTTTTACTAAAATTATAATTTAGTGTCCACTCAGTTTAGATATCTATTTTTTACAATACACTGAATTTGTCTTTTAAGACTATACAAAAACCAACAAACAACATTCAGTTTAGTCTAAATCAGATCACTGTAATAACTGTATATATTTTACTAGGTATTTAACTTACTTGCACAGTAACTATATCTAGCAGCATGGCATGGTTGGGAGAGGTTTCAGAGTAAGACTAAATTAATTTTAAATCCCAGTTCTTCACTTATGAGTTCTGTGACCCCGAGCAATTATTTTATCCTTGCTAAGCCACAATCTTCTCATTAGTGAAATAGAAATGAGAATTCATTCTTTATTTGGGTTGCTATGAGATTTAAATGAGAAAACCTATTCTGGAGCCCAGTGTTAGATCCAGAATATAGTAGATGCCCAATAACTATTAATTCATTTTCTGCTTAAAATGTGGTTTGATGCTGATATTTGTTTACAGTACCTCCTTAACAAAGAACTGGTGAAACCTGAGGGCTTAGTTTTGCTAACAACCTGTACAGCTTGGTTCCTTATTTTTCTTTTTCTAACTCTGTCATTTACTGATTATCTTTAGAGTTGTGAGATGACTTGGAATTCTATGCTAACTTACAGAGATTCTCAGGCTCTCTGTTGTTAATTGTTGAATGTTTATACTGGATAAAGAGATAAAGAAGTAAATGTCTTCATTAACGGTATGTCTATAATCCAATAGGCTACTAATAGTGGCTGTACAGATTTAGGCAAAGTTAGAACAGGAGGAAATCAGCTCTGTTTCAAAATGTGATCTAAAAACTACCTGCTATTCTTATAAGTTTACCTAGGAAGGTACCACTGCTCACTTGCTCTCGCTTGCTCTGTCTTGTGCTATCTCTTTCTCCCATTAGATATTTTTCAGGTAGTAATGACTTCAATTTATATACTACATGACAATTTTTGCTCTTTTGTGCAAACAGCGTTAACTGTAGAATTAAATTCTCACAATGTTTATATACTATTAACTACATGCAAATTTATATACTACATGGAAATTTGTGCTCTTCTGTGAGAACAGCATTAACTGTAGAATTAAATTCTCACAAACTTAATGTATGGACAAAACACTTGAGGATCTTGTTAAAATGCAGATTTTGACTCAGTCCCTCTGGTGTAGGGCCTGATATTCTCCATTTCTAACAAGCTCCCTGGTGGTGCTTATGCTGCTAATTTGAAAAACCAGTTTGGCAGCAAGGTTCCAGGTATATCCTAGGTTACCTGTCAATCATCCATTATTGTTCTTCCACCATCTCCTTTGCTCAGTTCCTTAAAATAAGCAGATTTGGTGTTTCATTTTTGTTTATTTATGTATTTCATGCCAGCCATGTTTGAAATTAAAACAGATCCAAGAAAACCCTATTGCCAACTTGGAAATTTTTAGCTGTTTATCTCCCAAAACTTATCTTCTAAAAGAAAAAAGGCAAACAAAAACAAACTCACAACTTTGTGACAATTTAAAAGGATGACCTAGTTTTATATGACTGCCTTCTTTGAGATTTAATCTTTTTCTTTTTTTTTTTTTCTTTTTTTCTTTTTTTTTTTTTGACCAACTTGCAGGTTGATTTTCTAACCACGAAGCAAGCAAAAATCTCTCATGGAAAAAAACCACACTTATGACTTTGAAAACTACTAAAATAACATTGGCATGTGACTGAGGCCAGCCCCCTGCAGACCAAGCATTTATAATAACATGCACTCTTGCTTTCTGACTTTCATTGAACAGTGAGCAGTCTGTAAGCCCTATCCAATAAATGAGAATGATGTTAGTTATGAAGAAGTCTCCATGAATTTATGGTAAGCTGTTGGGCTTTCCTCCTACTCCCCACAAATCTCAAAACTTGGGAAAATTCAGAAATGCTGTCATAAATACCATTATTTTAAGAGCTGTTTCTTAAGAAAACCCTGGGCCAACCATTTAGAATATATTATCACTTTAAACACAGATTTTCACTGACAGCATTCTGTGGGCATCCATTTAATATTAATAATAAGCCAAAGAAATAATGGTCCTTGTTTCTTTCTTTTAAAATGACAGGAATAGTGGGTACTTGTTCCTTCTGGGGGAAAAAAAAATAGGAAATATCTAAGCTAGCAGTATTCACACTGGTGTCATTATTTGCATTATTTCAGTTATTGATTGAAACTTGCCAAATTCTCCATGATGCATCTGTCTACCAATGATGAGGCTTGTGTGAGAGACTGACTTGTAAAGGTTATCTCAGGATCGATGACATGCAGTGTTCTTTGCCTTTTAAAAAGTCTTAAAAGGCTCGGAAATCAGGTAGTTACCGAGGCACAGAAAATGGGATGTCTGACTAATTTTCTGAAATTAGTAATGCAATATTTTAATATAGTGAGTGAAGAATTTGGACTTAATTCTTCAGAAGGAATGCCCAAATAGGCATGCATCAATACTGTTCTGTCACCTTGCAAAAACTGCAGTCCAAATATTTTCTAGGGTTAGATCCCAGGAGTCCCTAGGAGTTTCCCAGAATCCTTGAAGTTCTTGCCTACCAGGTAATTTACAAGGTGGGAGGGGAGTGAGGCATATCTCAGGGAGACCTCTCATTGGTCCATTTGCCAACATTTGAGTATTTTATTTTGTCCCTTCTGTTGAATCTAGACTGATAATACCATCAAACAAAACAAAACAAAACAAAACAAAACAAAACAAAACTCTTGCCCTGAGGTCTGTACATTTATAAACACAAGAGAAGGAACTGTCAAGACCTTAGTTTGTTCTATTATTTGAAGAGTGCTGCAGGGAGTCCCATGGTCAATAAAGGGCTGGCTTCCTCACCTTCACCTCTTTCTTGCCAGTTTCTACTGCCTCAAACTTGCCTTTTTCTTTTCTTGTCTTGCTCTTGGGGATCAGTACCATATACACAAGCTCTTTCTCTCTCTTAATCTCTCACAGAGAAAAAATCATCCTAAATGCTGAATGATTATACCAAGATTTTACCAGCAATACATTTCATGGATAAAAGGGGTGCCCAACTCATATGAAGACCTCTAGGTGCACCTTTGTTGTGCCTACCTTTACCGGTAATGTGGTAAAAGGTGTAGCACTTTAAGCTTCACCCAGGACAGGTTTGGCTATTGTCTCCCTGGTCTTGGCAGAGGCTTGAATATTAGTCTATATAATTGTGTGCAGGCTCAGTATATTCCTGTCTGCGTTGTTGTCTCCCAATCCTGTCTGCATGTGTGGGCAAGTGTTTGTGCACATGCATGTAAACAGACATACACCATGGACAGTATTTGTATGAGAGAAAGACATTTTTAAAATAGGGGTGATAAAATAGATAAAATAGAGCCCAGCCTCAGGACAATACTGATACTTACCATAGTTGAGTTCTACCCACGTTCCTTGTCTCCCTCTCTAGAAAACCACTTTACTTTGGACAAGTCTTTCTTTAGATCAACAGCTAGAATACAAGTAGGTGACAGAGAGCCTCCCTCACTAACCAAAGAAGGTATTCTGAAGAAACTGCCTTTCAACTCCATAAGACCAGGGATTTTCCCTCTCCCTCTCCTCCTCTCTTCCCCCCTTTCCTTCCTTCCCTTCCCTTTTCTTTTTATCCATTTTGCTCTAAGATGGAGACCCAGAATAAGGTGTCTCAGATGCACTCCTATATTCCCAACTTAAGAAGATATTCTTAGATTTCCCTGAATTTTTCTCCTCTCCTTATCCCCAAATCTAACACAGAAAAGCAGAAAAAGTGGAAAACATACGCTTATAATAAAAGGTTTGTAAAAAAACCTCTTCCAGGTAAAAGAAATAGAAGATCATGTTACTTCTACCACTACAAACTACTTGTCAAGGATAAATTACTACTTCAGGGGTCAACTAAAGCTTCCAGAATTTGCTCTAAGAACTGCTGTGATGAGCCTCCATGGGGACTGTCTCCTTAGCAACTCTTTCTAGACTCTGGTCTCTCCTCACTAGAGTGATTGTTCCTTATATCTAGGAAGAAATGCAATCAGTCTTGGCATCTATCCAAAGTGGACTTTTACATTACAAACATTTCTTCAGTGACCAATGGCATATCTAAATTGGATAATGGATAGAAAAGAGGAATATCAAACAGGGTGATTCCTATTTGGTTGTTAATTTTAATTTAATTTTTTAAAAAGAAAATTCAGCAGTCATTCAGATGAGTCTAAGAACTCCCTGAAAGTAAATAGATATGGAATTGCTCCATTTTAACTTCTGATATTGGACCCATAAGAAGTGCTCTTTATCTAGACACCACGCTCTGCTCTAGCATCATTTTCAGTTCTTCCCTCCACTGACAGTCCCTACCCTGTGCAGAGGAACCATCTGTCTCCACAGCTCACCCACACAAGGATTGGGTTGTCGTTGATGCGGCAGCCAGGACTGTAACAACAAGCACTGATGCCAGATGACACAGGTGGTTGAGAGCATTGACAGTCACCAAGGAAACTTGGAGAAGACCAGCATTTACATTACTGGGATGAGATGCAAGGATGCATCTGAAGGCATCGCAACCCTATTCCAGTTTAAGGAAATCTGAGCCAAGTGACGGACACTGACTCCCAAAATGTATTCATCATATTTAGAAAGATGTTGATAAATGTAATGTCAATCACCATTCACTGAAAACTTACCATAAGTTTCTAATGTGAACCACCAAACTTCGGTGACTTTTTTGACTTGTGGCCCTAAGACAGAATGAAGATTTTGTATTCTGGTGGCCAATGTCTCTAACTCTTGGGTTCACTGTATAATTAGAAAAAGGTACAGAAATATTTCATTTTTTTCCAAGATAACCCATTAAGATCATTGGAAGACCATTCAGATGCCAATTCTTTATCTTCCCTTCCTAATGATGACTCAAATGCCAATGAAAGAACTCAGCATAATTGTTATCCTTTATTTTCTTCTTCAATCTAATATACAATACATCCCACTGCAGTCCTGCTAATCCTTTTGAATCTATCTTCTCCTCTTCATTTTCATTGTATAATCTTAGGTCCTAGCCTCAGCATATCTGCCATGAATTTTCAATGGAACCTCTGTTGAGAGTCTCTCTCTAATGTCTTTAAATGATCCAGAAAAAAAAATACTCTAAACCACAAATCTAATCACTTCCTTTCATTCTTTCCTGTTTTCTTTCCCTAGCACTTATCACTTATAAATTCATTATATATGTTTATTTATTTTGCTTATTGTCTGTCATTCCCCATTTAACTATTAGCTCCATGAAATCAGTTCTTTTCTGCTTCTTCAAAGTTATCAATACTGAGTCTAGCACAGGCTTGGCATATACTAGGTGCTCAATAAAAACTTCTGAATTTCTGATATCCCCTCTTAAAAATTTACCTCGCCTATCTATTTTTCCCAGAATGAAGTATAGACATCTTAATGTTGAATTTAACACACTTTGCAAACTGGTCACCATCTAGCTTTCCACCTCATTTTCACGCACCTTCCTCTATACAAACCTTTTGTATAAGTAACTATGTAAGCTTGTCATGTTTTTTCATGCATCTCTGCATTTGTAAATGCTATTACCCTTTTCTGGAAAACCCAAGACTACCTAGAACACAGAAGCTACTGATTGTCTTTTCAGTCATCTTGTCAAATCATTCATTTACTCACTCATTCATTCATTAATTCACTGACTGACCAAACTCTCTATATATCTGAACACCCAGGTGAAATTCCACCATTCCTATGAAGACCTAGCAGACTCCCTGAGTTGAGATTAGTCACGTTTTCTCAGTGCTTTCATAGTACTTTTGGTAATATTTTATTTTGGTTCCTATTACACTGAGTTGTAATTTATATGCTTCTTTTGTCCTCCTCTAGACTATGAGATACTCCACTCAAGAGTAAGAAATCAGCCGTTTGTCAACTTATGCCCAGTGCATTTTACAGTGTGTGGCATACCATAAGTACTCAATGAATGCATGATGAATAAATAAATAAGCTATTTAGAACAGATAAATGTTTGGGGAAGCAGAGGTCATGATTCTGGACTAAAGTTTCAGCAGATGAACTTTATAACATTCTATCCAGATATCTGAAAAACCTCAAGGAGTCCTTTTCATATTTATGTAAAATGCATATTTAAGTTTTACTAAAATAATAACTTACATTATATGACATTCATACTTTGGCAACCAAATAACTTATAAGATCTTGGCACTGTAGACCAAGTAATAAAATAGTAAGTCATACATACTGAGTGAAGGATAATACAGCCTACAGAAAAATGTGTAGGGCTCCTTTGGTCTCAATTATCTATATACATAATTCTTTACAAAGCCAATAAAAATGATGCATGACAAAGTAGGACAACATTTGATTTCTAGGGCAGTGGCGTTAACCATTTCAAAACAAAAAAATATTACACAAATGTGATGATCCTCACATTTCTTTTAAAGGTTATAAATGTGCCAAAAGGTGATCTATTTAAATTTAAATGTAATTTGTTTTTTTTTGGTTTGTTTGTTTGTTTGTTTGTTTTTAAAGTAGGTGCTCTTGTGTTTCTTAAATGCCAAAAGAGAAGAGCCGTCTGGCCATCTGTTTTCCAATCTTGCATCTATGCCTCGTATGGTTCTCCATCAATGGAGTGTCCCCCGCCCCTCGCAGAAGCTGCCCACAGAATAAAAAATGTTTAAAGGACATTGTGAATGAATAAGCAACCAAGCTTCCCCCCAAGACAGGGTAGTTCTTAAATGAACTGGCAATGTTTTTTGTTGGTATAAATGAAATGCTAATAAAAAATATATATATCCTCTAAGCTTCACTTTCTGTGTTTTATAAGAATGGAGACCAGCTCTGACACATTTCTGTGAATCTGTCTTAATCCTCCAGGACTGAGGATTCCAAGCAAACTGCTGAACCTGCACTGTTTGCCTATTTATCTGTCTTCCATCTGCACATAATACAGACCTCACATTGTTCATTTGGGAGTCCTTGTTATTGTCTATCACAAAATAGGGTGTCTTAGTCCTCTAGGGTAACTGGCCATGGTACCAAGAGAGACAGATGGTGAGTGAATGCACTAATATGCTCCATTCATGGTGGAAATTGCACAGAAATAATATATTAACTTTAAAGAACTGCTTTCCAACTTTTTATAGAGTTTTTGAGGTCATGTCTGCATGCACAAAATGAAGTAGAAATTCAGGCAATTATCTGGGTAATATTTTGGGGAAAAATACAGCTACCCATTAACAAAGTATCTGCGATTAAACTGATATTACTCATCCAGAAGCTTTTCTTAATAGATTTCACTCCATTTAATCTTTAATTTAACCTGACATGTTTTCAGCGTAAAAAGAATCATAATATACTTGTATGCTTGAAGTGTAAAGTTTTCCTGGCCCCTAAGGACAAAGGAGAAAAAAAAATAGCAATGTTCCACTGTAACTCAATTATCATTTATAGGTTGTTAAACAAAGTGCTTAAGTTTCATCTGTGAAATGGGAAGCAGAGAGCTTATCCCCCTGTAGGAAGAGCGCTATGATGAAAGCAGTTTGTAACTGTAAAGTCCTTTACAAATGTGATCCTACTGGCTATATTTGTAGATGGAACGAGGAGAGATGATAAGGACTATAGCTAAATGATCTAGATTTACATAAAATTTCAGCAAGAAAGAAATTTTGTGTTTTATTAAATCAGATACAGGCACTCTGGAAATCATTTGGACATTTATACACGTGTCATATTCATATTTGTTCAGATAAGAATCTCTGCTACATATTCTTTCATGTTCAGTACCTGAGTGTTGGCTGATATTGTATGGGAGGGCAATGTATGTGAGGTCCAGTGTGTGCTACCCATCTGTCTTTAGATTATTTTTATTTTAATTATAGTTGACAACAATATTATTAGCTTTAGGTGTACAACACAGGGGCTTAAATGACTTGCCCAAGGTCACAAAGTTATTTTGTGGCAGCATTGGATTTAAATGCAATTTAACTCTGGAGTCTATGCCCTTAACCATAGCTTTCAGCTGCCTTGCAATATATAGCCTTTTAGGGCTGAGATGTGTAGCAACCACCCTCACTTGCTAAGTGACTTATTCCTGAGCAAGTTCTTTGCATCCTAAGATACAAATTTCAACCTCAGCTAAATGATAATTTTTTATATCATGAACCTGTAGAGGTTGTCTGGGAAATGTAGAGGCTGCCTCTACATTTGGATCCCAAGGGTTTGTTGTAAATGTGGTAAACCTCATATTTACTCTTCCGTAAAGTATCTGTCAGCACACACATACAACAACTCACATGATAATCACATTTTCTAATTTAAGCATCAGAATGCATGGATTGACATGTGTGACATTTCAATATCTCTCCCATGCTAGCTGTAAAGTGACCCAGGAAATCTGAGACACATGGCTGCAGCATATACACATTATATTGTTAGAGCCAGCAGACACAGGGAAAAGGTCTGAAAAGGTTGGTTTTTTTGTTTTGTTTTGTTTTTTAATATGTATAGAACTTTCTATTAGGATAAGGTTGGTTCCTCCCCTTCCACCGATTTGACCTTCAACTCCCAGGAAACCTGGGCTTAACCACTTTGATTTACTCTAATAATAAGGTAATCAATTAATGTGAAAGGCCAACTTTATGAAGCCTGTCCTGGAATGGTGTTGGAAACTGCCATTGTGAGTTATATTGCCACTGTTCTAAAAAAGGCCATTGGAAAAGAATCAAAGACTGTATAAATGATGGTTTACACATTAGAAATCTTTCTGTAAAACAGAGAATGTTGAACATCATACCTCTTGGGGCTTGATACAGGTGTTATGTGGTAAATATAGTTTGAATTACTGCTGCATAGATTCTCTCATTGTCAAAAATTATGCTCGTTGAGGACCATCTCTGAAGCCCTGTCCTGTGATTAAATGAGAAGGCTCTGGAAAAGCCTCAAATGTCACTGAGTAGAATCACTGAACTGTAATTAGGGTTTGTCAGGGCTGTTTCATTACCCTGAATGACCAGACCCTGGGGTCAAAGTTCAAAATGACAGGTTTTTGTTGTTGTTGTTGTTGCTGTTCCAGAATCAGATATTTCAAGAGAACAATATTAAAGGAGAGCCTAGTTGGAGAGCCTAGTGGCTCTCTCTGACATTCAAATTTCTCCCAGGCTCTGTGGGCTTCCCAGGGCCATTATTTGTCATTTGTTTAGTTTTAATCTTTCTGAGATAATATGGTAAAGCACGAGACCACAACTGTGCCTCTTCTCAAATCCTTTCATATTTTAGACTTGGTTTTGTCTGATGAGGAGAAATTTATCATAAAACATGTCTTCTGTATATGGCTATCAGAGCCAAATAGGATAGCAATGTCACCTGGCTTTTGAAGAGGCATAAACACTGAGAGGCCAGTTTACATATTTTGTCACTGACACCAAGCTGGAAAAGAAGCTAAAATATTTTGATCACATGATCACAATGTGGGCATTCGAAGCAGATGGTCTCTTCAGCAGTAGTCCATTTTGGGGGTCAGTGGAGGAGAGACGAAGATATCCATACAGAATATATAAAATCAAAGAGACAGAAACTTGGCCTCATTTTACAAGGCTTTATGCCAAGCTTGGACCACCCAGATATGTGCAGTCATGCGGGTAAAGGTTCCCAGTATGAGCAGTGTGACAGGGATGCCAGTTCCTTTAAACAGTCTGCTGGGAGCATTTGCTGGTTTGGAAATCTAGGACCCAAAAAGACTGGACAGGATGGGAAAATGTGTATGTCCATACCATTGGTCATTAAGGAGTGGCCTTCTGGAGTGCCAGCACAAAACCTTGGTAGGAAGAACACTGTCAGAGGCCTGTGTCTATGGAAAAGGCTTTGAGAAATGCAGCCAAGAAAAGAGCTGAATCATCTGACTTCACATTAGCTGACTTTGCATAGGACTGTCCCTAGCCTGGCTTCTTAAGACCTAGATACTGCCAGATTACCAGCGGGCTGGCAGGGGTCCAGAGACTGAGTTGCCTAAGAAATTTGGTCTCACGCCCACTTTCACCAATCATTATGATAGTGCAAATGCGCTCAGAAAAATATGAGACATTATAAGCTACCAAGTAGATTTAAGACTCTTTGAGGTCACAGGACTCTGCCAATTCCCACTCACTCGAGTTTTCTGTCTTTACTTTACTTATGTGCCTGGAAAATACAGCTTTTTGTGTGTGAAAACTCATGGGCAGAGACAAAATCATTTTTTCCCAAAGTACCAGTGGGTACAGAAGTTGTCAGAAGGAAGGCCAAAAATATCAATGTCATTATAATGGATCACCATTGCCCACTGGGCCTTCTGGTTGAAGATATCTTTCTCAAAAAGCTTTAGTCACTGGTGGACTTGAACTTGGATTAACCTTTGTTGTCTCAGACAGCAAAGGCTATTCTGAGCTTCCTCACAAGTCAGACTTATGTACTATGACACACTACTTCCTGTCTGATGACCAACTCAGGTAATTGTTAGCTCTCAAGTGATAACATTTTGTGAGTAATACCTATGTGCTAAGACTTGTTCCACTCTTAAGAGAGGGAGTTGGACCCGAAGAGGCATACTGCTTAGAAGTTATAAAAATTGTGATTTGCTTCTTTTTCTCTTGACATAAAAAGACCAACTAAAGCTCCAAGGTAATTATTCAGAGCCAGTAATAGGACACCTGGTTTGCAGTACCATTCCCCTTAACTATATGTTAAAAGTGACTGGAAGAGAAGACAATGCAGAAGATGAGTTTTCTTTCTTTGGCACACTCATATAAATAAAAAAATAACATACAGTATGTGATAGTCTGTAAAATGTTTTGTGTACATTTTTATATTTTATCTTACCAATAATAGGTATGGATGCCTCTATTTTACAGATGTGGTAACTGAGTTAAAAGAAGGTCAAGTGATTTGCCCAAAGCAAAACAGCTTATTAATGGTGAGCTGGAACAAAAAGGCACAAATTTAGGATTTCTGAAACAAGGTCTGGTATTCTTATTCCTTTTCCACAGCTGCCTCACTTATATAGAGAAAGTGCTAAGTGAGTACATCACTGTGAAACCTGTAGATTTTTAACTGGGGAACATTTAAAATGGAAATAGCCTAGTACAAAATGAGGCTAATTTTCCCTCTTTGCAGAGGAAGAGATTAACTTAGGAAAAGTTGTACTGGAGCCAGGATGAGTCTAATCTGAACAGAAGACACCTTTTCTGGCCCTCCTGCTACTCTTTTGGAGCAGAGAGGTGATGGAGAAAAGGGTATTTTTGCACATCTTTGGCACATATTGTCAATAAAGTTTCATCCTTTGCTATATTGTGGAAGTGACATGGGAACTCTGAGTTTCTCTGTCTTTCCTAAAGCTTCTAACAGAAGCTGCTGGAAAGTTGAAAGGGCAATGCAAAATTTTTGAGTTCTCTTCTATTTTTACTTTTAACTTTTATATAATTTCAGACACATAAAAAAGTCACCCAGGTAGTCTACAGAATTCTAATACATATTCCACCCAGTTCTGAACATTTTACATTTTCTTTTCTTTCTTTCTTATTCTATACATGCACAGATGCAGATTTGTATACCAACCCATGAGTATTTTTTATGAACTTTGTAAGTTGCTGATATAGTGTCTTATCTTTAAAAATGTTTACTTATGTTTCCCCAAAATCAGGACAATCCACAGTGCAAATATCAAATTCAGACATTTAACATCAACACAATAGTACCACCTAATCTATAGACCTTATTAGATCTGCTGATTATCTCAATATTGTCATTTATAACAAAAGAAGCTATTAGATCACGCTTTGCATTCAAGAGCCACGTTTCTTTAGTTGTCTACTCTGAAAAATTTCCTCAGTCTTTCTTTGACTTTGATGGCTTTGATACTTTTGAAGTTCATAGGTCAGTTATTTTGTAGGCTGCTGTAAATTCTGACTTGTCTGATAATTCATTCTGGTTGAATTCTAGAAGAAAAATGTCACTAATACAAGCAAAAATCAATGTCCCACATTAAAAGTTGCTTGTTTCTTTTCCCTTTGCTCCCCCTTTTTTTTTCTGTTTTCCATCCTTAGTATCAATTTTCTTTAGACAAAAAACACTATATATAAATGTTCATTTTTAACTAAAAAATCCTTCTTTGCACTCTTTTAAATTTTCTCACCACTCTTTTTTTTGAAATGTAACAAGTTTGCTCCTTTATCTTCTTTCTCATTAGTTTCTTGCGCATTTCCAAAATTTTTTGTGTCTAGTGTCTCTAGATTTATAAACTACTCCTTTCCCTATGTGCTTGCTCTGTAAGTCTCTTTTACCCCATGTTTAAAACACTCTTGTGTTTTCAGGTGATTGTTTCTAATTTGGTTAGTGAAGTGACACTAAAGGCATGAATCCATGTGGCTTTTAAGAAATGTGTAACCATTACAAGATATCTTGGAAACAAGCTCTGCAAGTCTGAGAGTTATTAGCAGGGCCTCTGTAGAGAAGTGGACTGGACAGAAAGTGCACTGTGGAACAAGTAGGCTGCACTAATTTAGAAGTGGAACACTCTGTGTCTTTTTAATGCTTAGCTGAAGGTGGCTCTGAGAGGAATTGAGAGCAGTTTCCTGAGTGATTTCCATGTTCCTTTTCTCACTATCAAACTATCATATATACACCATCATATACAACAAACACATAAAGGAGGTATACGAATTATCAAGAGCATTTTCTGAAATTACTGGAGAAAGAAAAGTTTAATTCTGAAGGGTTGTAGAAAAATAGAATGCAAATATATTAATTATGCTCTTACTGTTTTATCATGAAATGCTGGTTAGAGACAAAGAGAGCAAAGTTGTGGAAGTTATGGTTTGCTGTAGAAAGAGTAGGAACAATAGCAAAAATATAGTGGTTAAAAATGAAGTATGTATTTCCTATGCTCTCACAGACTTGGAAATATTCATGAGTGGGGTCACACAGAGCAAATTTTCTGGCTTGTCTCCAATTCATGCCAATCTTCCTTACTCTTGGATATGATGTATCAGGAGGGAGGTCAACATGACATAGGTTAATTAAAGGGTTGTTATCTAAAGACTATTATAACTATTGCTGTTAGAGCCAAGCATTACTCTTTTTAGTCATAATTAAAAATTCCAGATTTATGATTTGGAAGGAATCACAAAAAGTAGGTGATGGAGACCCTGTGAAAATGCAGGTTCCCTTATGTTCCTGAGTTCTTCACACCAGATATGTTTCTGCATATAAGACAGACAACAAAATTCGATGATTTTGAAGGATATGACTTTTAAGTAAAGGGCATAGATTAGAACACAATTGTGCTTATAAAAAGAAAAAGCTAAAAACATCTATACATGAATGAAATTTGCACCCTTACTCTATGATAATCTCTTTTTTATTCTTGACCTTCAATATATTTATCCTAATCTTTATTTTAGTGCAGGGTCATATTTTCAAAGCTTTAATATTTTCACATATATACGAATTCAGTTAAATTCACAACAATTTAGTCTCTAGCTTGCCTCAAACACTGGGTTAGGTTTGATTGGAGCATAATACTACAAGAACTAAATCATGGCCTCAGCTCTAACAATGTTATTTTTTAGTATTGGGATGTAATTAACATACGTAACAAAGAAAATTTAGGGGCAGTCATTTCAGTGGTAAAGTCCCAGTAGAAAATGCTCCCAGATCAAAAAGGAAAGAAGAGAAAGTTTCACTGATGGAACAGAAATGAAGATCAAATCACTCAGGTTTGATGTTTCTAGAACTAGGAAATTGATGGCAAATCAAAGTTTCACAAACATTAAAAATACTGATATGGAGATACATAAAGATATTAAGAAGTAATGAAATGGCCTGCGTAATGAACTCATTTTAGAACAAAGGACAGAATCGGCAGATTATTTTTCACATAGTGGGATACAAAGACATCATCTATGCAATGCACAGACTGACATACTGTTACTTATTGGTCCCTTCCTGCAGCACATGTATGCTCTGTAACACAAACAACATTATGAACAGCTTTGAGTTCAAATAAGGATACCTCTAAAAGATATGACAGAGGTAAAATTATAGCAAGAGATTTGGAGATTGATTTGAGAATATAATTTCTAATTATAAAATGATACATTGAAGAAAATTTACCAAGCACAGATATAAGAAAAATTACAAAATAAAGATCATTCACAAAGTCAAACACTCTGATAAGTTGTTAAATTTATACCATGTGGTCAATCCTACCAGATATGTAATAGGTACATGTAAATATCAATGTAACTATTAAACTATTTATGTAATAATATAATGTGCCAGTCTGTCTCTCTTCTTTTATCTTTTGTCCATCTTTTTATTATCTCTACTTTCATGGTAATATTTATTGGTATTATTATTTTTTATATTGGTGTACCATAATTTATTTAACCAATACTTAATTATTGAACATTACATTTCTGTATTTGTAAATATTTTTATAACAATATTTACCATTTATTGGTTTACAACCTACCATGCACTTTATTAAGTGATAAATGTACTGAGCAGTTTCAACTCACTGAGTCTTGACATGGAACAAATTCTTTTTTTTCTGTAATCATTCCCCCTACTCTTGCTATTTCAGATCTTTGTTTTTTGCTACACAGCAGTTTCATGCTTGAAATCTAAAGGAAATTCCATAACTTTCTGATTTGTTTTGATTATTAAACATCTATCTAGTTTGAAACTCAAACATGAGTTCAAGGAAATTCTTCAAGGCCCTGTAAGCAATGCTCCAAAATGGTCCCCTGATGTGGAAAAGCAGGAGATTGAATCTGACTGAGCAACTAACTGTCAAGCCCCTTAACTCCCACTTCCCAGAATCTTTGCTCATAGGGTAGCTCACTGGAGTGGGCACTGGTAAGACGTGAGCTCAAGCCTGGCTATTTCTAACAGTGTTGCTTGGCATACAGAAACTCAGGTATCTGAGCTTCTCAAAATGCAGGTTGCCCTGCTGGGTGCCTGCCGCCTCCCGTGTACTACCTCTCCTCAATTTTTTCTTTTTTATGTCAAGGAGTCACTAACTGATCAAAAAGTTAGCTATCTAAAATGTCAAATTCCCCTTCCTGCAGAGACCCTAATCTTTTACACTGATTAATTAGTTACTGTTTTAAACTGTTTGGCTGCTATAACAAAATAACATAGATTGGGTGGCTTATACACAATAGAAATGATTTCTCACAGTTCTGGAGGCTGGAAGTCTAAGATCAAGATGTCTGGTGAGAGCCACTTCCTGGTTCACAAAGGGTATCTTTTTACTGTTTCCTCACATAGCACAAGGGCCAAGGAGCAATCTGGGGTTTCTTTTATCAGAGTGTTCAACCCATTCAGGATGGTAACTCTCTTAAGACTAATCCCCTCCCAAAAGCTTCACCTCCAAATACTATCACTTTGGGGGAATCGGCTACAAAATACAAATTTGGGGGGGGGGACAGGAATAGTCGGTCCACAGGAGTGCCTCACCTATGTATCCCCCCAACTTAGTTAAGCATAACCTTTGCTTCTGAAAGGAGAAAAAAACAGTCATCCCTCTCAACCCCTCTGCCTGCCACAATGAGCTGACAATTCACTACTCTAAAGATTTTCTTCTCTTCTGTCTTTTGCTAGTATAGATTCTACATTTCTAACAAATTCCCAGGTGATGCTGATGCTATCGGTTTCCGAACCACATACTGATTAATGAGGGTCTAGTAATTATTATTGATTGTGGTTAAACTGCCCTTTTTTAAGAGGCCCTGGAGGGCCTTGTGGACCCAACTGCTGATTGTTCTCCTGTGAATATGAGATTCTAAGCCTTGGTCCTTGTAGCTGGGGTCCAATGTTGACTTCAGATCAAACACAGAAAATTAGTGTCTCTTTCACTTTCATCTTCACATAAACTTTAGTGATATCTGTTTACCAAAAACAACAATCACAAAACCTGAAGCTGTGAGAAGTTAAATAACCTATCCAAGCCATGGAATTTCTTGGCAAGAGTAACAGTAATAACACCTGAAATTTATTAAGCATTACTAAGTACCAGGACCAGTGCTGAGGGGTTTACAGTATTCTCAGTATCTTGTTAATTTTTACATCTACTCAAAGAGGTATATACTAGTGTAATTTAGACTCAGAAGTTAAGAAAACAAAGAAGCTAGAATTAACATTGTATGCTGCTTTACTCTGAACCTGGAGCTGTTAACCATAACCCTAGGTTGTGATATATATAGTGCTACAGCAATACCTTCTTGGTTTTAATCTCAGAAAAATAAAGATAATTCCAGTGGGTTACAGAAAGAAGTAAGAATAGAGAGATGGATTTTAGATGATCCTGCAAGTTGTAATAAAGAGATCTGCCCCCAAAAGTATTTGGTGTTTTCTATAAACTTTCAATATACTTTCATTGAGATACAATGATATATTTTTAGATCTGAACTGTTGTGTGGACTTAAGTATTTGTCATTTCATAAGATAGTGTTCCTGGAAGTATACATTTCTGGGTCTCCTGCTAATTTGTAGTTTCTGTTGGGGTTTGTCACCTAAAAAAATTTGTGAGCTATTTTTTTTAACTTATTAATTATAGAAAATTATCATAGAATCGAAGATCTGGATATCCAAATGACCTGGAAACCTGAAGTTCAGAAAGTCTAAGTGACTTTTTCAGAGTGACATGCAATAGTTGTGGTGCTTAATCTAGAATCCTGGTCTCACAACCTGCACTTCAAGTTTCAACCAGACTGTGTTGCATCTCCCTTTGCACTGCCTTTGGGAAAATGTGCTAGTACAGAATTTCATCTCTATTAGCCATTAAACATCCTTCAAAGGAATGGATATATTAGGTCCCCACATATTGCAGTTTGCACAGCTGATGCTAGCTGCTGCTCTCTGAGCCCAATTCTTTGCCAATAATCAATCTCTTGGAAAACGTTTAGGAGGCGCCAGCACAGGGCATAGCTGCCTCTGAAAACGTGAGCCTGCTCTTACTGTGTACCTATATGCTTGTGACCAGACATCCTTTTGCCTTTAACAAGATTTTAAGTGACAGGATTGGAACAGATTGCTGGCATTATGGCAGCCAGGATATTGTCAAGAGGAACTTGGCAGTGCTTGCAGGTGTTATGATGCTGGCTCTTTGCTCAAGGGCAAGGATATTGAAGAGAAATTAGAGATGAAATAGAGAGTCAGAGGTAATGTCAGAAAGTTCAGAAGATAAAACCAGTAGTAATAAATACATGAAAATTATTTAAGATTTACATACTTTGAGCCCTTGGTAACTGAAGACATAGCCAAGAATTGCTTCAGTGATATTCCTTCATAAATCTGCATAATAATCTCTCGGTGGGGATTTGGTGAAATTACAAGTATTCATTTACTAAATTGGGTTCAGTGTCTGTATCATGCACACCATATGAATATTCAGTGCAGTGAATATTTCCCAAGCTATGTTGAAGTTAACACATAAGCTGAATATAATCAAGTAGAACTCAAAATTGCATGGTTATTTTAATCTAACAGAGGTCCTAGTGTCTTAAAGAACTGGACCCACCCCCACCCCAGTATGTCAATTCATACTCATTCTAATAAAACAAAATGTAAAACCTTTTTGGTATTTGTATATGATTTCTGGCATAAAGTAGTTTTCTTTATAATAGAGGATTAGGATAATAATACACAGGGCTATGAATGGTTCCTTAGAACACAGTGGCAGCTGCCAAGCAGATTCAGGAGGAATGTTTAATTACAATGCTCAGTAATAACAACAAAGAAAAAGTTTAATGAGCAGAAATGACTTATTAGGAGACAGAGGTCTATGCTGAGTGGAGGAGGTACAGGGAGCCTACTCTAGAATGCAGACAATTACTGTAGCTGAAGTTGCCCTGGCAGCTGATAGGCATTTTACCTTAAAACCTGACCACTTTTTTCTCAGAGAAACTCTGTTGGTTTTCCAGATTAAGCATACAGAATTACTACTGTTCAAACAAACAAACAAAAAAAATGCATATTTCCCCCAGAATGAAAACTATTAATAATTTGCAGGGAAAAGTTGATTGTCTGAACTTCTTTCAACTATGAAATTTTCCATGATATTATTATTATTCATATATTTTAAAAGTGTTCCTTTAGGAACATTCTTGCTCATAATATTTTATATTGCTCTAAAATATGACTTTAGATCTACAGTAGATGGTCAAATGTAGTATGTGAAATTTTATTGATAGGTAATATTTGTTAATACTTACTATACAGTAGGTTACGCCAAATGTACTTCACATGCAAAATGTGAGCATATTATTTTTTTCACTTTATAGATGTAGAAATTGGAGACCAGAAAGTCACTTGCACAATATCACGTAGTAAGTAGCGAAACTGAGATTCAAACCCAAGTTTCTCTGACAATGATAACCGTATCTTTCTTTTCTATTTTCTTCTTTCTCTTTTTTTTTCTTTTGTTAAATTTACTGGGTGACATAGTTAATTAAGTTACATAGGTTTCAAGTGTACAATTCAATTACACTCATATGTATATTGCATTGTGTGTTCACCATCCAAAGTTAAATTTCCTTTCGTCACCACATATTTGACCACCTTTACCCTTATCTACCTCTCCTCCTCCACCTTCCCTCTGGTAACCACAGAACTGTTCTTTGGTAGACAATTGTATAAAGAAGATGTGGTACATATATATAATGGAATATTACTCAGCCAAAAGAAAAGATGAAATACTGCCATTTGCAACAACACGGATGGATCTTAAGATTATCATGCTAAGTGAAATAAGTCAGACAGAAAAGTTGAGAATCATGATTTCACTAATATAAATATGTGGGACATAAAACTGAAAGCAGTAAATGAACAAGACAAATGACCATAGCTTTCAATATTTGCCTTTCCTTCCTTTAGGACAATTCTTAGATGCCTATTGAGTTTCCCATGTCCATTATCAGTGTGTGCTGAGAATACTGGTTCAGGTTCTTTATTGAGTGTATTACTCACCTAAAGAGATCTAGAATGAAAGATGGAAGGATAATATCTTTTAAAGGACAAAGCTTTGAATTTCAGAGGAGCTCAAAGGAGGAGGGGTGGTACTATATCATCACTGTGCTTAGCAACAGTAAACAATTAGTGAGGTCAGTTTTCTCCTATCTTTAGGGATGTTACTTTCATATTTCTGTGGCTGTGGGATAAATATGACAGACACAGAAATAGGAAAATACACAAATGATACTTGGGAAGACAGCTCATGAAAATGTATTGTAGATACAAAGCAGGAAGAAGTAACCTCACTTATATGGTTCTTGCTAATTGGAGAAAGGATTGAAAATATAAAGATTTGAGAATGAAACTAAATGTTATACCTGAAAGAAGATTCATTTTAGCAGAAATATTATGCACTGATTAGAAGACATAGAGGTTGCAGCTAGAGAACTGGGTATGGTGTTGTCTTGATGATGTAAGACGATGAGCCAAAGCCAAGGAAAAGAATTTAGTGGTCATCGTCAAGAGACATGAATAAAATATCTGGAAGGAGATTCATCAGCCTCAGGTGGTGAGGTGTCAAGATTCAGTCCCATTACAAGGAATGACTCTCAATGGGAATATTTGTACTTGGAGAGAGGCCAGAAGAGAACCTGTTTGCTGGAGTCAGCTCAAGATTAAAACAACTGATAAAGAAAATAAAATATGATTTCCCAAATGTGAAATTAAAGAACGCTTATTTTTCTGTAAACAACTTCACATTTAGATTCCCTAAAACATGATAATCAGATACAATAAAAATAGGACTTGTCAAAGAAAAATATGGAAGAAGAAGAATATAAAGGTCTTTGGGGATTCTTAAAACTAGCAAGAAGACTGAAGAGTATTTTGAAAAGGTAGGTGAGATTTATTATGTCAAAACTGAAAAACCTATAGAAAATAACTGTTGCAAAGCAAGCTTTGGCAAAAGACCTGAAGGGCTTTGGGGAGAGCAAAGCAATCAAGTACAAATTGAGTTGATATAGATTTTTCCCTGGATATTTGTGACTAACATATGTCATTAGTATCAGTGTCATTGCTGGGCTGACATAAAAATTAAAGTGCTAATTCTTTATTCCTAAATCACAGAATCCAAGACCAGTATTAGAGGGAAGGTCTTTCGACATTCATAGTGTAACTAAAGAAAAAATCACATGGAAATTAAGCTGATCAACTTATTTGGAGGCAAAATATATATTTTTTGTTTTAATAAAAGTGACCTAAGTCTAGTATTTGTATTTTTGTTAAAATTGTGAACATTACTACAGTAAAGTAAGTGAATGTAAATCAAGTAGGAAAGCACAACAGGACTGTTAAAAAAGGTTCTAATTGTAGTATTGCCCTAATGAAGATGGTGCTTATAACGTCGGAGGGTCGAAAGGGGATCCTCCTTCCATTTCCTGCTAAATTTTCTCATAAGCATGAATCTAGGCAGTAATCATAGGAAATGTACATACATAATCCAGAGTTAGATAGGCCTTCACTATGCTCTGCTTAGCCAGCTAACAGAGCATGGAGCTTAGCCCCATCGAGGTCAGGAGACTATTTGTGGTCCTTGGTGACTTTACTTAGATTACAAATGAAGCAGTCTGATTTCAGGAAACAATGTTCAACAGGAGGCCTGACCTCATGCAGGCAAGGAATGAGGCTGGAAAAATGCACACTTAGGCCAGAACATTTTCAGTCCAGCTGACTTAGGTACTTTGATTTAAATATTTTTGTATGATTGTTTGTTTCAGCAAACATTTTTGGATCATCTATAAGACGAATGATAAAAAGAAAAAAAAAAACAGCTTAATAAATAAGAACAAACAAATTGAGCAAAGGGGATTTTTTTAGGTTTCTTCTCTAGAATCTTCTCTTTTACTAAGATCACTTTTTCTGTGGATATAATTATTAAATCAGTAAGCTGCAACTACGAACCCTAGCAAAATCAAATGGAAGTATCTAATTTAAAATGCAGAAGTGGGTCATCTTTTTTTTATACATTTTGATAATATATTTAATTTAGTGTAAACTATAAACAAAGTTAGGGTAACATGTCCAAACATAATAATTTTCCATGTTTCAATTTTTTAATATGGAAATGGCTAGGGAGCATGTCCTTGCCAGCATTCAACAGCTCTTTTAATTATTTTAAAGGGGCTACAACTTTTTGAGTCAGATATTTACAGAGGCTTCAGACTTTTCACCTAACACTTATCTCTGGGTCCTGTTGATTTAAGAGGAACTCATTTTTACACTGGTTTAATAGCAATTGGGCATATGCAATGACCCTGAAAATTAGTTGGTGGGGAATAGGTGGAAAAATTCACATTCATATTTTCATTTAAGGTTTAGTAAGCAGAAGTTACATATTTTATGAGGGAAACTAAAAAATAGAAAAATAAATTTTTAAGAAAAAAAGAAATGGAAATGTGATTTCTTGAAAGAAGAATAATGGATTTGATTGAATTTCAAATTTCCATGGTTGAGTGATTTACTGAAGACCATATATACACAGGCATTTATGTCAGCGTCTACAATATGGAAACAATAATTTTATCCTGCCCTATGTTAGAAATAAATAACATGTAAATGGACTCTAAGGTCATGAGATTAACAATACTGTATAAATGTGAATGATTCAGTTATTTAAAATGAACCCAATTGAAATTGTACTTTTAAAGAGAGTTTTTATAAATAAATTAAGTCAACTGAAATTTAAAAAGATATACAGCAATATGCTCTGAAGGAATTACTTTTGAGAAGCTGAACTTTAATGACTATGAAGAAATTAGAGAAAAGGCAGCAGATAAATTTGCATTTAAGGCATGACAGTTATTGTCTTGATTTCAAGTTAGAACCAGTATTTCTAGAAGTTTCAAATGATTGTTTATTGATATGTGGGAAGTATTCTGCATTTGAGCTATAATTTAAGTACAGAACATTACTATTAGTTCCTCCATTAACATTAAAAAAGAATACATATAATGTGCCTCCTGTGTTTCAAGCAACAGGCTAGGCACTGGGAATATCATGAGAAGGAAAAAAAGAGATGATCTAGAGCCTAGACACAGGACACCATGGAAAACTGACTATAGTCTCCATTTTCAATGACAGAATGATCAAAATGTCACTGAAAAACAGGATATAAGAAGGCAGAGCATCATCATATGAAATGTTTTCAGGACTTTGTAACTGAGTTCTAGAATATGAACTCAAGATAAGAAAATGTACAATGTGGACATCCTAATGAGCACGCTGCGATGTGTGTTCCGCTACTGCTGTTATTTGTGTTGTTTGTGTTGTTGTTGTTGTCGTCATCGTCGTTTTTCCCTCCAGCTGGTCTACAATCCGTAGAGCCTCAGTGCTGAGAACAGTATAGAAATGACAAGTCTGAGTTGTTCTGTACCAAAATATATAAGGGCTAATCATCTTGGATGATTTGGAAATCCTGGAATCTTGAGACCAGGAGTGCCTTAAAGATAATTTTTCAGTCCTCTATATGAAACACAAAATTCATTAGAGTTCTCTGAAGACTACAAAGAGAATTTTGCACACTCATCAGAGGAAGGCAAAAATATGTCTTCTTGATTTCAAGTAAAATAAAAAGGCGAATTTTACAGTTATAAACCTTCTTTATGCTGACACTAGAAAGGCGCTGAGTGCATGGCTTGGCCACAGGCAACTTCTCTTTGCCTTCAATCTAACTTCACATAAAAAAGGCAACTTTTAGCTTGTTTTTCTATTTGGACATTGGCGTGAGTCGAAAGAAGGGGGTTACTTGCCCGAATGTCCCCTCCTGGTTGTTAATGCGGTTCTGTTGTGATACTTCATCACATTTGCACTCATCTCTGAGGTAACGCTGAGTCCTTTCTGAGGCTACTGAGAGATTTTGCAGACACTAAATATCTCTCACATGCACTGGCAGTGCTTCATGTGCGACCACGTAAAAACTACTGAAGTTGTATAATTTTATTTGAGTTTTCTTGATGGTTAATCCTAGTACAATTTACCTCCTTAATTTGTTCTTAATGAGTTCATGAGCAATGATTAATACAACTTTGAGGAACAGCTTTCTTTAGTCTTTAATTTGTGACAGTTCCCCTTCTAATTGGCAGTACATTAATGGAAATGGAAAATTGCCTCATTCTAAATGTCAGAATAATACTGCACCAAAAACAATTCAGTCATGTCTTTCAAACCACGCACATATGGTTCATCACCAAATGTCACTGTTCTACCCCCTTCCCTGCCGTGTCCCCCTCCCGCCTGTGCTTTCCTTCTTTATTTTCTTTCTCTCTGCTTGTCTCTGGCAATCATTGTTTGGATCAACTTTCTAATATCCTTGCATAAACTTCACTTTCTCCTGTTATCTAAGAAACCATTCTCATTACACTAGTTTTACCTAAATCCTTAGAACTGGCAGAGTTCACAGATCAAGTGACAGACACAGCTTTTTGTCTGCTCTCAAAACTGAAAACAAAAAGTTAATGAAGTTTCTTCAAATAATTTGTGTGCATAACTTTGGGCTGTTTTGTGAAATTATCTGAGTAAAGCTATAGTCATTCCTTATTCTGTCTATACTTGGACAATTTTTTTTGTTTCTTCTTAGCACTGTGTTCAAGCACATTCCTCTCCAGAATACATGCTTTTATTATGAGTAGTTTAGTTGTGATTTATTAGGTAAGTTCATAATGAGAACACCTGGCACAGTATCACTTGCACTTAACGATACACACTTTTAATTGCAAATCATACTTCACTAACACTTAAAGTACATTTCAGTGAATTTTAAAAATTAGTCTATAAGCTAAATTGTCTAAAGACTATCCACTCTTTCAAAAGGAAAACTAAAAGGTAGGGCAATTTCCAAAGTTACTGATCAAGCATCAACTTTCATGGGTTAGTTAACCTCTAAAGATTATTTTAAATGAGAAATTTATTTTTCTATAAAGAACCCCTTCTTCATATATAATCTGGAGGAAAAAAAAAATTAAAAAAAAAGAATCACACTCTTGATTGGATATTTTATGTCCTTGTATTTAAAGTGCTTGATTAAAACTAGAATTTTGAACTTTAATTAATTGGTTTTGCTTTTCATTTCTATAAGCAAGCTGACTCACTTGTGACGTATGAATATTTTTACTCAAGTGAATGTTTTCTACAGATGGAGAATCACTCCTTTAAGCAGTCAGAAGGTAGAGGGGGACCCGAAGTTTTGCATTATTAAAGGAGAATCAGAAAGCACCAAGAACATTACCTGATTTTCTTTTCCTCTATCTGGTGGTAAATATGTAAAATAGTTTCCAGTTTTACTCTGTAAAGACTATATACTATCATAATAATTACATATTTTTCATGATTTATTTAGCATCCACTATGTGACAGGTGCTTTACACAAGTTCAACTTAATTTTCCTGACAACAGTGAAGTACGTTTCAAAACAAATTTCACAGAGCTTGAAAAGGCCATCTGACAATACAGAGATGATATGTATGTGAATGTGTGCTTGTTTTATTTCATATTTTTTGAATTAGCTGTACTATTTATCTTAAAGCAGAAAAGGACATAAAAATTCTATTTACTCCTTTATTGCCAAACGTCATCTTGCCCCTACTAGAATGCTTCTGGTGACACAGACTACATTCCTAGGATAGGCAGACATTGTCAAAAAATTCAAATGACAATATGATTCATCATATACAGCTGAAGCATATCCTACACTTCTGCCCATTGTCTTTCTTTTACCTTCTATGACATAATTAGTCAAATCCTCCCTCCACGTGATATCTTCGGTTGTTTGAGGATACTACCAATTCTCCAAACTGATTTCTCCTCTGGGTAAAATCTTTCCAATTCCTTGCTTTCAGATCCTTTCAGAGGCCTTTGTAATAAATTCAGAACAGGGCACAATAGACGATATGAAGATAGAACCAGTATAGAATAAAAGAGGATTTAATTTGGGCAACATATTTTTTTATATGTAAACTCAGATAGTAGAGTGTATGTGTGCCGGTACCTAAATTATTATGTAAATTGGGGATCAAATAAAAAATAAGAATATAGATTTCTAGCAACTAGATCACCCATCCTGCACTAGAATAATGAACACTTGGAACCCAACATGGAACTTTACACTCTTTGTTTAAGTTTATACACACCAGCTTCACCAATCGGTATAATTTTTAATTATTTCCATCAGTTGATGCTTGAGTCTTCTCTTTGCCCCACTTTCTGACATCACTACATTTCACAGAATATTTTTTCTACATTGTCATTCAAGTAATTGATACAAACATCAAACTAGGCCCATGCTTGCAAGCCCATCTGATTGGCTATCACTTAGGAGTGCCTGAATCATCCTGAACCCTGACAAAAAAAATGAGAGCCCCTGAGACCTCTACCTCTGTTTCCAGACACCATTTTCACCACCATCTTCTGATGATCTTTAACTTTTTGTTTTGTTTTTAAAGTCATATCTGAATGTTAGCCTCTCTACCATTATTCGTACATATTCTTTGTTCTTGGCTCTCTCTGTGATAGTAATCTTTGGTTTGATAGCCCATTTGTTCACACATTATTAATTCACAGGGTAAATAAAACACATGGAAACATACTCATTTGCTAGGTACTATCCGTGTGCATTCAAAAATGCATGCCAGGTACTATGAACCCAAATCAATACACTGAAGACTCTCTACTTGGGATTTGCTGTTAAGACGGAGCTCAACTAATCACACCAGGTGTAGACACAAAGCCTTCTTCAGAATCCTCCCTCTTTCCTTTCTCAAAGAGATTTTAAAGAGCTCACTGGACTGTGGATTCATTTTCACCCACTCCTGGCTCATAGGATATGCTCAGTACAGGTCAGTGGGTCTCAGTCTGAGTTCCTATCACTTACGGTTGTCTTCATCAGAACTTCACTTCTAAACCCTCTTAAACTTCTTTTTTTTTTTTTTTCAGAATTACTACCCTTGGGATGAGATGGCATTTCCTTTTTCCTTCCTCTCTTTTTTAATCTTGTGTTTTATAGATTAAAAGTTTGTGCGTCTTGACTTGATATACCCTTTCTTTGTGATCATCACACCCAATGCGACCACATCATGTTCACATAATTCTAACACTTTCACATCACCAGTAACATTCTTTCTGTATACTCAAAACCAGTAATAGTTGTAAATAGGCTCAAGATCCAGAAGACAATGATAGTTTCAATCACATCCACAGTAATTAATAACAAGCAAATGAATGACTAAAATGAAAGGGGTTGTTTCTGACTGCTAATTTTCTTTTTAAATCCAGAAAGACAGCTTTAATACTTCCTGAGTGCCTCTTCTTTGACAAGCAGAATCATAGGTATGTTCACATAAGTTATCTCTAAAGTATATGAAAGACATTCTGGTCATCTATTATTTAAACAAACTGTTTTGTTTGAACATACTAATTAGAAAGATGAAAGATAGATCAAAAATATTTGCCACAAGTAGAATGAAATTTGATTCCCTTTTTGAAGGTTTCAAATAATCTGATTTATAGTTTAAGTAAAATTTTATTTATATAAATGCTTATACATGATGAGTACTCTGTAACATTAGATGACAAAAGTGAGTTGTTTAAAAAAAAAAAAAAAAAAAAAAACTTCTTATTTCCTGTTTTTCACCCTGACCAGAAGATCAGGTACGAGATAAAACTACAACCTATCTTATAATTGTTGTTAACTGGCTAGAATCAGCATATATCAGAGGTCAGAGGCTTATAAGCAATTTTAAGAGTAAAGAGTTTCAGGTTACATCATGAATTCTTAGGTGCATACCCACAATGCCTACCCACACCTTAGACCATGAGAGAACTTTTTCTTGTTAGATAGGTTCTCTAACTAAAAACAGTAAGGTATGGTAGACAGAATGCTTCTCTGAGTCAGGGGAGCTAGATTTTGGTATTACCTTCCAATGGAGGGTATGTTAGATTCTTTAAAATAGACCAAGCAGGAAGGACAGGTAAGTTAGGTCTAACAGGAAAAACTTTCTGGGCCCAAGACCTGATATCTAAAATATATATATGATCTCATTAGTTTCCTAGGGCTGTCATAACTATTATAAATGTTCTGTTAAAACAACAGAAATTTATTCTCTCATAGTTCTGGATGCTAAAAAAAAAAGTCCAAAACCAAAGTGCTAGCAGGGCCATGCCCCCTCTGAAGCCCTAGGAAAGACAACTTCTTGGCCTTTCCCAGTTTCTGTTGGTCCTAGGCATTGCCTGGCTTATAGTTAAGCTGTATCATTCTACTCTCTGCCTGCCTCTGCCTTCACATAACCTTTTCCTCTGTCTCTATATATCCTTTTCTATCTCTTATAAAAACATTCTCCTTGGATTTAGGCCCCACCCTAATCAAGTTTATTCTCATGACAATTTTTGCCTTTGGAAAGACCGTATTTCCAAATAAAGTTATATCCTACGGTTCCAAGTAAATATGAATTTTGAGGGACACTATTCAGCCCACTATAGTATCTGAAGATACACAAAAACTATTTCAGCTTAGGCCTATTTCAAGTCATTGACTGATCCACTGATTCATTCATTCAACAAAGATTTATTGAAAACCTGTTACATGCCAGGCACAGTGCTAGATATGAGAATCCAGTCCACAAACAGATATAAACCATATCTTTATGAATCTTACAATCTAGAAACATCCAAAGGGGTCCACTCAGGTGGATGGGACCCAGCTGCATATGTTCCTAAAGTGTGATCTCAAAATTTTCTTGATTGTGCATATTTTTCAGCATAAACTTTTCTAATATAAATTTCTATACTTATTTAGTAAAGTATTTATGAATTACTTTCCTGGTGCATATGTATAAAACACAAGCCAAATACAAATTAAACAGAATAAGTATAATAAAAACAAATAGAAATAAAAGTTCTCATATTGTCTTTGAATCTCAGTTGGTTATTTTATGCAGTTATCCTGTTATGCAGGAATGTGGTCTGCCTAGCTGTTATTTTCCAAGCCTTGGGAACAGTGTCATATTTCTAGATGTTTCTGCTGTTTGGAGCAACACCCCAACCAGAAATAGGGTACAGGGGCAAGCCAAAGCCACTGGGATATTGGATTAATAGGTGAATTCTGGGTGTAAGCACTTCCCCCCAATCCCTAAAGGCAGACTGAGACTCATGAAAAACTCAATTGCACAGAAGGAATGGTATAAAAATAAGGAAAGACGGGATTTAACAATCGCTGCAAAGGTTGGACAAAGTCTGAAGATAATGGATCTGCAAGTACTTGGGGCCCACACTAGGCAAGGGGTACTTGGATTCTGGACATAGCCCTAAATATACTGTCTATCTCAGTTAGGGATTGCTCAGGATTTGGGTGAGGCTGAATCTGAAGAGTAAAGGCCTCTGTGTTTGAAACTAAGACAAAGAAATGCCTCTGACTAGCTTTATGACTTTATAAGAGAAATTTAATCTCAGAAGCATTGCTTACACTTGTAAAATTAAAGTAATAACACTTAAACTGCTTGAAATCAGGGTCTGGATCAGGAAATTTTTCGGTATCTCCTCCAGAAATAAGAGATCACTGTGAGATTCCAGTGCTTTCCCAATCAGTTAAATGTTTGCTACAGAAGAGATTGTGACTCTTCTAATGAATACAGAAAAAATCTCAAACTCAAAATAGGAGGAGCATTTTCAAGTAAATCTATTAATTTATGGACTCAGGAGTATCATGAAGAACATTAAACGGTACACGTTCTTCTAAAAAGGTGTGGTTGATTCGTAAATGAATATTGTTGAAGGAACTTTACAGAATAAACAAAGATGTAAATGTTGCCTTCACTCACTCTGTGCTGTTTGCACGCAATGCTGGGACAGTCCAATGTATTCAGAGGAAAAAGTAGGCTTGCTGAGAAATACAAATAATCAATAAATGTTTATTTAAAACAGGTAATGGAAGAATGAATACTTAGAGGTTAGAAAAAACTGATTCTCACCTATTATTATCATTGCTGCACATTTCAATATACCTTTGAAGGTATTTTCTGCGCATTTTAACAATTGTGTCAATCTTTTAGAAACTATTGACAGAAATACGACCATAACATCATATTGACATTTCTGGGGCTTATTTCAGATAAGAAGAGAAATATCTAAATACTTCTGAATAACTGCACTTAATACAAATTACAGGTTCACTCATGTTGACTGAACAATGTATTGGATTGTTATAAAGTCTGGTTCTGCCCTGCCACTCATTTGACTCCATCTTCTATTTTTCAGGTATAGTTCCTCCCTGAGTGTCTTTTCCCTTTAAGTTCCTTGGTATAAACATTCTCAAATTCTGTGAGTTACTAGTTCTTGCTCAGTACTTACTAGTACTTGATCCTACAAGTCTAAGTTTCTCAAGGGCAGGAGTCATGTCTTATTAATCTTTGAATTAATAAAGTAGGGACAAAACAGATTTTGAAAGGATTACACAGTCCATTTAGAAAATGTAAACCAACAGTAAACAATTGGACAAAGAGCTAAACACACTATATGATGGGCTGATAAAAGTCTAGTTAGGTCCAGTGAAGGCAGGAGAGGATTAGGTCCAGTGAAGGCAGGGAATTTAAAGAAAAAAATATAGGGTTCAATGTGAACTTTGAAGAAGGGAAGAATTTGGATGGACACAAGGATAAAGATAAGATGTCCTTATTAAGAGAACCCAGTAGTTGGCACTGTAGATGTCTAGAATTCTTGATGAGGAATTTTCTCACATATGAAAATATTATTTATTTATTCACTAATTCATTTAGTAAATGCTCATTAAATGGCTACTATATTTTTTTTTCCAGGAGCTGGGAATATAGCAGTAAACAAAACAAACAAAAAATTTATTAGAGAAGTATTAAACCTATTAGCAGATAGAACAGATATTTTTGAATGGTGATACATTGATATTGTTTTTTTATATATAATTTGGAATAGTTTGTGTGATTAAATAATTCTTCTCCCCTTTTTTTCTTACATATATGATTTAAATAGTTCCTAGCATGTTTGGTAACACAGATTTCTCATATAGGCTCCACCAGATAATCTTACCGTCTAAATGCTTAATGACTGCATCACACTATAATAGATTTTTAACAGTTATGGAGAGAGGAATAATAAAAATTAAGAATATGCACTGTTGTAGGTATATTTATTTCCCACCTCACTCCTGATCTCTTGGAAAATATGAGTTAAACAGGGCATATAGCAAATAGGAAAGGTGCACAATTTGAGATTTATGTAAAGGTTTAAAGACAAAACAAAATCTTTCTAGAGAATGCTAAATAAGTTTTGATTCATTTCAGTCTCCCATAAATATATTTTTGCCCAGTCTGTTAATGTATTAGTATAGTAAGATCAAATGTATCTCCTTGACTTAATCAGTATCCCCTGCCATATCTTAATCTAGATTGTAGTCTATTCAAGGGCAGAAATCATACAAGCTCTGGAAATGTTTCCTCAACTTTTCCTGATTATTCTGCAAGTTATTTCCATCATTTTATCATTTTGTTTTTATTTAGCAAACTATCCAGAGCCATCTACACACTTGAAAAGTGTCTTCCTATAGTCCTAATCATTTATAAAAGTGCTAAACAAAGTCTGTTTCCTAGGGCAGAAATTGGGTGAAAAACTATTTATCTAATCATATGATTGACATTTACTTTAACCTTAGAAAATATAATTATAGGATGATACGTGTATGTATGTTTTATATTCTGCCTTTGTTTCAAAGTAACAAATTAACAAGGCAAATTAATTGACAATATCATATCAGTCCATATTTTAGTTGTCATTTGTAATGTGTAACATACTTTTATAAAAAATTAAAATATAAAATATACTAAAGAAAAATTGAACTATCATAGAGTCCAAACAACAAAGATAATCGGGTTATTATTTTAATGTATTTCTTTCTAGTCTTCTGACGCAGCTTTGACATGAAAGAAAAAAAACAGCTATATGTATTCCTATAGCATTTTCTAGATTGATTACAAATGGTACCTTTACTCCAATAAGTTATTTTTAAAACATTCTACCTTTTTGTCATGGCTCCCACTAAGAGATGTTTCTGGTTTATAGCAACTGAGATCATCACTCCAAACTCTGCTCTGGGAAGATCCATAACTCAATGGAGGACAAATTCCTGAACTTATAGAAAATAACAAGAAGAAAAGGAGAAGGTATGTAATCCAACATGAGAGTTAAAAAGACCTAAGATGCTCCTATGATTGTATTTAGCACATGTGATTTTGATGTGTTACGGATGTCAGGAAAAACAGGACTTCAACTTCCTTTAGGTTAACTTATTTTTTCCCCAAATTTCAGCCCTTAAGTTTCAGGTTATCATTTTGGGAAATACTGTCTTCTTTTCTCTTTAAGGTACTCTTAATAATTTCTTTTCATCTGATTCACTTGAAAACATTTAAGGGAATGTTTGTATAGTGGGGGCATATAAAATATTGCTTTTTATTGATCCTGTGTACCCTTAAGTGCGGGCTCAATTCTATTGGTTTAGGATTCTATCAGTTGACATTCATCTTCTGCACTGCCTAGAACCTAGTGATGTTCACAGAGAATGGAGGTGTGATCACTGTTTACCCAACAGTCCTCAGGCCCTATGGCCATCTCTGACAGGTTAAATATATTACGGTCTCCATCTCTATACCTGAAGATTTTCTAAAGACCTGTGATTTATCTCTATCTAGTCTATTAATCCATCTAGCATGCTTGTATGCATTTTCTGATGTTAGAACTGTAATTATTAGCTTATGTGGTAGATTGTTTGCAAAGAAAGTCACATTATTCATCTCATTCTTATAAGTACTCCCATTTGCAATCTGGCTTAGTTTCCTTTCCCATCATAATGTGGAATTTATTTCTCCACCCTTTGAAAATGGACTTTGTCATGTGACTTGCTTTGGCCAATAGGATATTAGCAAAGTTATGCAAACAAAGGCTTGAAAAGTATTTGCTCACTAGTGCTTGTCTTCTTTCTCTGTGCTGGGAAAACTGTTGCCATGTGAACAAGCTGGATTTGCTTTTATGAGGAGAGACAATGTAGAGAGAGGCCCAACTATCCCAGGCCAGCTTAGCCCTGGTCATCTAAGGGAAACCATCCCAGACTCTCCAGCCCCCAGTGAACCCATCCAGACCAAAAGAACTGCTGTCAACCCACAGAATCATAGTTGAATAAATGCTTGTTTTCTTCCAACCAGTTTCTTATGGGACTAGTTTATTATGCAGTAAAATTGAACTAATATAGAAAGTGGTACCAGAAGTGATGGGTTGCTGTAAAAAAAAATTCAAAACATATAGCAATAGCTTTGGGATCGCACAGCAAATGGAGGATAAAAGAGTAGTGAAAAAAACTGCTGGCAAAGCCTAGAAAAAAAGGCAATAGAGCTGTGAGCAGAGGCTAAGAAAATGGTGAGGAAACAGCAATAGCTGGCTAAAAAGATGGTGATCTATGTTATATAGCTGCAAAACAGTTGGCAAAAGTTTCACAGTATAAAAACATGTACCCAATAAACTGTAGATAGACCAAAGATGATTTTATGGCCAAATGGTTGAAATATCCATTGGCTTCTCTTCGCTGTGCCTGATATAACACTGTGAGCAAAAGATGAGCTAAAGAAAGAATGATTTGGCAAGCAGAATTTAGAGATGTACAGGAAAGCCAAATTTTGGGGTTGGAAAATAAAACTGTTCTTCATCTCCAGTTTCTCCAGACAACAAAAGATTCTCAAAATAAGAAATGCTTCTTGGTAAAGGCTAAATCAAGGGTATAGCTATCAGATCCTTTTTAATGTCCTCTGGAAGATTTAAGGTGGTGCCTAGTAGACCCTTTCACTAGAAAAAAAGGGCTTTAAGTAATTTCAAGGATACTTCCTCCTACCATACTGACATACTACCTCAACAGAAATATCTATTTCTAAAGAAATTGTGAATCTAGCTTTTAGAGCACACAGCTTTGGATAAAGGGAAGCCACCCTCAAGGAACTGGACCTATATCTAGACCTGTTTAAATGAAGATCCTATACTTCAAGCTTGACACCATAATGAGGTATGACTTTTGGAGAAGAAAGAGAATGTATTTTGCAAGTGGGAGGAAAGTTTACTTTGTAGCCAGAAGCCAAACTGTGGTAGACTGTTTGCAGTGCCACAGTGATTCCTGTTATCTTATATAAACAACTCTTGTACTGTGACTTAGCATTTTTGCTTTGGGCAATGGAACATGAGGAAATGAAACAAGACTCTAGTCTAGGTGCCTCAATGCTCGTGCATTAGGATTTGCTCTCTATGGCTAACATGTCATACGTGAATAAGGATGTGACTGACAGTTCTGAACTAGCCTGCTAGAGAGGCCACGTGAGGAAGAACCAGCAAGGAAAAACTAAGGATGGCCAGATTGGTGAGGTCATCTTGACTATCAATCACTTGGAGAAGTGAGACACCAACTTACTGTAGCCATAAACTGAGACCCAGAGAAGACCAGCAGAACTGTCCAACTGACCCCAGCCCAAATTGCTCATCTACTGAATCATAATCGATTAAATAATTACTGTTTTAATCAGCTAAGTTTTGGAGTGTTTTCTTAGGCAGCGAAAGCTAATGGCATAGATTTATTGTTTAAAATACAATTTAAAGTGGGAGAGCTCCATAAAATATTTTTTAAATTAAATACTGTGACTTTTTAAATTATTTTTTATTTTTATTTTTAATTTTATTTTTGCTGTTGCCTTCATGTACTTGGGTGCAACTTTTTACCTTGAATCTCAAGTAGTTCCATTAATACTCTACCTGCTTTTCTCTCCTTGTTTGAACACTCTGATGTTTGATTTTGGATTCCCTTTTAGGTGCCCTGGTAATTAAGCAGTTTTGATTTGTTTAATTTTGTGTAAATCTGACTGTCACATTTATAGGATTCCCAATCTTCTTCCTGGAAAATTAGTTTCCTCCCTAAAAAGATTAGTTGCCTCATTCTCTCCTTTTTCTGAACAGCATTCTTTCCTTTGCCATTTAGGTATTTAATGTTTATTTTCAAATGCCTGTTCATTTTGGGCTGAGGCAAACATTTTTCCTGAGTTTCCAATAAGCTGTTCTTAAAAAGTCTCCAGGCTTCTTCATGGTTATTTACTTTCAAAACTATTTCTTTCAGAGATTTTTTCCCCCCTCCAAGAAAAGCCCATTTTTGTCATTATTCCCTTTTCTAAAACTGAGTAACTTCATGACAAATATTTTTGGTTTTCCTTTCATGCCAGAATATTGGACTCATTTACATGGTAACTGCTGTTAAATAGGCACTCCTTGAGGGACAATATCTCCCACAGGAACACCCTTATGGATGAACAAAGTCATCGCTTCCTGTCTTCGGAGCTGGCTGAAAACCAGAGCTTGCCTGTCTGCATAAGGTGTATCCTCAAGAACTAAGGTAGAGTGGGCAAATGTTATTTTTGTTATTTCTTTTGGTCTTTTTCTGATTGATTAGTCCTCTTCTCTGAGGATATACCTTGATAGCATTGATATCATAATTATTTGTAGAATTATTTTATTTTCCATACTAGAATCAAGATATTTGAGAGTCAGGTCCAGGTTGCAGTCATTTTTGTATCTCTTAGAGTGAACCCAGGAGGTAAATTGTAAATAGCTAAATAAAATAACAATTAACAAACTGGTGAAACCAAACTATGAGCTGGGCTAAGAACTCCTTTGGTGGGAAAGAGGAAATGTTGCACCAGATAAGTAGCCTTCCTGAATAAAATGTGTGTCTTTCCACAGCTACCTAGTCTTGTTCTCCTACTTTAATATGCCTCCCTTAAACAAAAGAGATAGAGTTAAAGAAATAAAGGCTTAATAGTAACAAATAACATTCTCTCTCCTCATTCCAGCCTGTCTACATGACAGAGTTATCATGTATTGCTCAAAAGTTTAGACTACTACACCTAGTTCTGCAGCTGATATTCCTAAAAAGGAGAAAGAAACTGGTTAAATAGCAAAGGCATAGTTTTTGAATCTGTCAGACTACCCATTAAAATAAACAAAGCAATGACTATAGCAAAATCAAAAACCTATATGCATCCTCCCAAACCTCCAAATACGAGTGGTGACAAACCACCAACAATTTACAACATGTCAACATGTGGGATCCATATCTGTGTAAGAAGAAGCCGAGGGAGGAGAACTGGGCTTCTGTTAGTTCTGGGAATGGTGCACAATAGGTTAATCTGAGCATAGTAGTAAAAAAAGAAAAAGTTTTTTCTAGGGTTCAATTAAAAAGAGAGTACAATGGATTACATTGCTATAAGTTCTACTGGTGATGAGACATCTGGGCCTATAAACTCTCCAAACAATCAAGACAAAGCTGTCTTCCAAGACAAAACCCTGCACTGAGGAGAAACTGCTAGGAGTGGAGTCAAAATTGAGTAGGACAGAGACAGTAGGGCCAAAGGACTAGATAGTCCACATAAAAGTAAGAGAAGAGAAGAGGTATATCTCAAAAGGTACTAAGTCATATTATTATTTGTGTTTGACAACAAAAGAAGAGGAAGCTCTGGAGTCATGAAACTAGAAGAGTTCCATGGCCTGCAACTCTTATAGAAAAACTTATTTAAAGGGATTACGGTTGGACCCAATATAGTGTGCTACTAAAATAAGAGATAAAGAAGATGATATTCTTATAGAAAATGAATGCATGCAAAAATGGTGTGCTTGCCAAATATTTGAAAATTGTATGCTAATGGTGGTAAGCAGAATGATGGCCCTCTAAAGATATCCACATCCTAATCAACTGAACCTCAATATGTTAGATGGATGGTAGAGAATTACGGTTGCAGGTGGAATTAAGGCTGCTAATTAGATACAGCCTTAATAAAATAAGGAGAGTTGCCTGCATTACCCAGGTGGACCCAATGGTCACAGGGGTCCTCAAAATACAAGATGGAGGCTGAAGAGAAGGAACTGAAGAGATGGCCACATGAGAAATACTCAGGTAACCTCCAGAAACTGGAAAGGACAAGGACATAGATTCTCCCCTAGAGGCTGCAGAAGGATCACAGCCTTATCGGTGCCTTATTTTGAGCCCCGTGAGATCAATTTTGGATTCCTGACTTCCATAACTGTAAAACAATAAATATGTATTGTTCTGAGCCATTAAGACTGTGGTAATTTGTTATAGCAGAATAGGAAGCTAATACATTAATATTTCAAGATTATCTAAAATAAATTAAAGGAATGACAGAAACTATGAAAGACAAAAATAAAAATTTTTGAAAATATAAATGAATTAGAGAAAAGCAAAATTTAGAAAAAAGATTCAGAAAAGATAAATAATTAAAAAGTTATTTCATAAATAAATAATTCAGTATAAATAATACAACAATGAATAAAACTACTGATAATTCCTTAATAGAAATGGAAGAGAGAAAGGGAGAAAAATCAAAAATAAATTAGGAAAGAGATTAAAAAGGAGTTTAAAGGAAAGTGACCATTAAGAGGGAGGTTCATAGAGAAGATTCCTATAATATTTATTATAGGAGATAGGAGATATATGAAAACCAAATCAATCGAACTAAAAATTTTTAAAGTTCTTGAAAGATTAATTAAAATTTACTAAATGTATACCACATACATGGGAAAATCTATACAGAAAGGCAAATATCAAGGTATAGCCCAGTAACAATATTAGGTTAAAACAAATCCCTTGGGCATTGGTAAAAAAACAAAACAATTTGTAATGAAAGAAAATCAAATTGTCATCAGAGTTTTCAACAGCAACACTTGCTTCCAGAGATCAATGGAGTAACATTTAAGGTACTCAAAAGAAAGAAAATGTGAGCCACACTTCCTCTGTAGGCAAATCGACTATCAACTTAAGACCGAGAATAAATAGTTATGATCATGTAGTAATTTCAGAAATATCATTCCCATGAACTCTGAGTAATTTACTAAAGAATGAGCTTCAGTTAACCAGAAGATTGGAGAGACTTTGAAGATAATAATGTAACACCTATTTTTTTCTGACAATGTATATACAGAACAATGATCAAAATGGAGAGAATATGGGGCATGTTTACAAGAAGAATATGCTTGTTGATTTCTTTAAAAGTATTAAGAGTTAAAGAATATTATTTTATATCAGATATTGTGTGCAAGGGTAGGAGGAAAGATAAGGTGACTGGCTAATTTCAACATAGCTCAAAGTAGGGAATCAATAAATGATAGTCAAAAATTAAATTATTAGAGGGTGCTATAAAAAGATATTAATGTAAGTTTTTAAAAGTATTAGTATGTGCTTGTGTGCATATATGTATAAATACATTTATTTGTATGAAACAGAACTATATTGACATAATGATCATGTCAATAAATATAAGTAAGCTTAACTCACCTCTATTGAAATAAAGGTTATTTAACAAATCATAAATGAACATTATAAATACTAGATATCTGAAAAAATAGAATTAATACCAAATGCATTGAGACATACAAAATGCGACTTTATAGCGCTGAAGACTACAATTCACCCAAGAACATGGTATCGACTTTCATTAAGCAGAATCTACACCAATAAGAGAAAACTTTAACACTCTTCTCTAAATCTAAGTCAACCAAGAGGACAATATATTGGTAACATTACAGAAAAGCACAACATATCAATAAAGTAGACCTTAGTGATATTTATCAAAACCAATCCCAATAACAGCAGAGATACTTTCTATCAAGAGCATACAGAACACTTATGAAAACTGACAATATAAATGTACAGAAAAAAATCAACAAATCCCAAGAAATAGGAATAATATAAACAATACTTTAGACTAAAAGAAAACTAAAAAATAACAAAATTTAAAACAAAAAAAGCAATTAATAAATCTAAATGAAAATGAAAATAAATTTAAAATTTCTTTAAAATTGTAATACAAAAACATGACCTATCTGAATCTGTGGTTAACTGAAAAATGAAGTTTTCAGACAGAAATTTATAAAATTTATTATTTATAAAAATCTGCACAGCTAAGGAAATCTTCATCAAAATGAAAAGGTATCCTACTAAATGGGAGAAAATATCTGCAAATCATATATCTGATGAGGGGTTAATATCTAAAATATATAAAACTCATATAACTCAAAATACACACACACACACACACACACACACACACACCCCGATTACAAAATGGGTAGATCTGAACAGACATTTTTCCAAAGAAGACATACAGATATCCAACAAGTGCATGAAAAGATGTTCAACATCATTAATAATAGGAAAATGGAAACAAAAACCATAATAAGATATCACCTAATATCTGCTATAATGACTATCATCAAAATGACAAGAGATAAGTGTTGGCAAGGACTTGGGGAAAAGGGAGCCTGTGCACTGTTGGTGCGAATGTAAACTGATGCTAGAACTACCATATGATCCAGCAATTCCACTCCTGGGTGTTTATCTGAAGAAAACAAAAACACTAACAACAACAAAAAAATCTGCACCCCTTGTTCACTGAAGCATTCTTTACAATAGCCGAAATATGGAAACAACCTAAGTGTCCATCAGTAAATGAATGGATAAAGAAATGATGATATGTGTGTGTGTGTGTGTGTGTATACACACATATATATACACATATATATATTTAGCTATATCTCTCTGCATCTACATATATACACATATATGTATATGCATACATACATACACACAGAATGGAATATCACTCAGCCATAAAAAAGAATGGAATTTTGCCATTTGCGACAATCTTGATGGACCTCAAGGGTATTATGCTAATTGAGAGAAGTAAAGAATGATAAATAATGTATATATCTTATATGTGGAATCTGAAAACAAAACAAATAATCAAACACACACAAAAAACAAGCTTATGGATACAGAGAAGAGATTGGTGATTACCAGAGGCAAGGGATGGGTGGTGGCAAGTGGGAGAACTAAATGCATGAAGGGAGTTAAAAGGCAAAAAAACAAACAAACAAACAAAAAAACAATTAACACAACTAAAATGGAAAAAAAAGACATATATATATACATATATTATCTATCTGAACAGAAATGTAAACAAATGTATTAATTCTCATCTCAAAATCTTAGAAAAACAAACACACAAAGAAAAAATAAAGGAATTAATAAAGATAAAAACAAAATCAATTAACTGAAAATATAGAACTTTTAAATAAAACTAAATGCTAGCTCTTAAGACAATTCAACAACACAAGCAAACAATTATGTAACTTAAGAACAAAAGGGAGAAAGCACAAACAAGCAAAATCCAAAATGAGAAGAAATAGCCACAAAAGAAGAAATTTAAAATAAGAGCTAAAAGAAACTGCTTTGCATTTCTTTATGGAAATAAATTTTAAAACTTTGAGCTGGGTTCTGTAAACTATAAGCTATGAGCCAAATCTGGCCAGCTGCCTCTTTTTGGAAGTAAAGTTTTATTGGAACACACCCATTTTTTAAAATTCATTTTATATGGCTGCTTTTGCTAAAATGGCAGAGTTGAGTAGTTTTGACAAAGACCTTATGGTTTGCAAAATCAAAATATTTACTATCATACCCTTTTCAGAAAAAGTTTGGTGACTTCAACCTAGGGAAATAGATAATTCCCTTTTTGGAAAAGTACCTTCGAAACTGACTTCATTTGAAACAGAATGTCACTGATTACCACAGGAAAAATACAGTAAGTAATTAAAAAGTTACTTCACAAAAAGTGCCCTCTTTTCCTCCCTACTGAGAGACACGAATGGCCAGGGGTTGTCGACAGAGGATTCACAACTGCCCAGCCCATATAGCTTGTCTCTGCATTCCTGAGAGTCCTTTTCCCTACAGAAAGACATCAGGTTACTGGTCAGCACCATAAGGCAAATTCACCACCACAGGCAGCCTGATATGTAGAGCCTCTTTATCTTTGTGGGGTGGAGACGCCCCCGATTTAGTGGCATCAGGTGACCCAGAACATGAAAGTTCCTTCTGTCTCTTCAAGCAGCACCAAGACAAAGTGGCACCCTCATAACACTAAATAAACCAATCAAATCAAGATAGCATTGCAAAGACTCTGAAAATTGTCATTGGAACCACAATCTACAAAAGTATGAGAAATGCTAGTAATTAAGATAGTGGTTAAAGTCAATGGTATAACAGATTTATTGAGCATCTAAGAGAATTTTGGACACTCTATGCAAATGACTGTGGCCTTTGGTTATGCTCAATGCACAGAAGACAGGAATAATTTATTTCTTTCACTTGGCACTTAGTACTGACTGTTTGATGGTATGGTATTTGCCTCTGTAATTCTCCACTATGCATCTGCATCGATTTTCTGTGGCTGCTGTAACAAATTACCATCAATTTGGTGGTTTAACAAAAATTTATTCTATCACAGTTCTCAAGGCTGTAAGTCTGAAACAAAGGTAGGCAGGTACGCACTACCTTCAAGGGTTTTAGGGAAGAATTGTCCCTTGCTTTTTCTAGCTTCTAGTGGCCCAAGTATTCCCTGGTTTGTAACTGAGCTGCATCACTCCAATCTCTGCCTACCTCTGCTTTCACATGACCTTCATCTCTCTTTGTGTATCCCTTTCTGTCTCTTATAAAGACATTCTCACTGAATTTAGAGCCTACCCTAATCCAGTATGATCTCATTTCAATTCTAGACTTAAGCACCTCTTCAAAGACCATTTCCAAATAAAGCCACATTTTAAGGTTCCAAGTCTATGTGAAGTTTGGGGGACACTATTCAATTTACTATAATATCTAAAAATGCATAGTGATCATTTTGATTTGACTTCCTTGGCTTGTGGTTGCATCACCTCAATCTCTGCTTCCATTTTTATACCACCATCCTTCTCTGTCTTCATATTCTCTGTGTGTGTGTCCCGCAAATCACCTTGCCTCCTTCTTAAAAGATTACATGTGATAGTATTTAGGGATCACGAAGGTAATTCCGAATAAACTCTTTCTCTCAAGAATCTTAATCACATCTTTTGACATATAAGGCAATATTTATAAATTCCAGGGATTAGAATGCAAATGTGTATTTGGAAGGGCAACCATTCGGCTCACTAAACCATCTGAAGAAAACAGTCTTGTCAGCAGTACTTAATGAAGAGCTGAGGTGAACACTTGTGAAAACTCAAAATCAGAGGTCTCAGCTTCAGAAACAGATAACAAGGCATCAGAGTTTTGGAACTACCAGAACAATATTTGTCACCTGCGACACAAGGCTTTACAATCTTGGATTCAGAAAATGTTGCTGTTTTAAATTTTCATTGTCACGGTCAAGGCCCACTCATGCTACAACAAAGAACTGAATTGTTTGGCTACTTGACTTCAAGGTGACCCCAGTCTGTGGACCACATTCCTGACTCATTTGGATGCATATAGTGCTATTTAGCTGAATGGCCCTGACATATTTATTTATATTACTTTTGATTACAAAGGTAACAAACACATGCTTGTTAAAACCTTAAATGGTTGGAACATATACAAGTAAAAAGTGAAAATTCTTTCTCTCTTCTAATTCCTTTTCTTAACCTATCACCACTACATTAGTCTTTAGGGTAGCCATTATAATCAATTTGGGTTTTGTCTTTCCATATCTTTTCAGGTATATGTGTGTATGTGTGTGTCTGTACACACACACATACATACATACATATATACATACATACACACATACACACATATATACACACATATATATAACCAAAATAGACTTCTACCATGCATATTACTATGCAACTTTTTTTCAGCTTTAATTTCTTTAACCGTGATTAATAGCTCTGTTTCATTTTCCAGGAAAAAAAATATATTATCCTGAAAACTAAATTACTACTTCTGATATCACCAATCTATTATAGCAATTCATGTGAGAAATGACAATGGATCGTGTAAGCAATAGAGCTGGGAGAATTGGCCAAATAATGGAGATATGGATACTTACTGAGATCTAAACACCCAACTGACAATATTCTTTGGAACCCATTTAGAAACTGGGAATTCGGTAAGTGATTCATACAGGGCTATCAGCTTAACTGGTTTCTATTTACTACAGAGGAAACCAAGTACATTTCCTTGCCTTTATCTACTTTACTTTTCATTTAAAGTGCTCTATTATAACTGCTAAGATAAATTTGAAAGTCTTCTCAATCCTATTAAATAAGTCTAGCTCTGTTATCACATGTATATTATTTAAATAAAAAATTTCACCGACAGTGATTTCGTGCTTTTTTTCATGAAAAGATTGTTTCACTATTACTGTATTTCAGCATCATCTTCATCGTCATTCTCAATAGCATGTCCCTTAGTAAAGTCTATGATCTTTATGGCACTGTGTGAGGAGATAGATGTGAGGGGGAAAAAAATCATTTTTTTTCCTTAAGAAGCTGAAATTTGGGGTGGGTGATAGAATATATATAGTTCAAGCATCACAAATTGGTGAATTAATTATTTCATTCATCAAGTATTTTTTTTTTTAATACGTGCATGTTAAAAATACATATCAGGTACTACTGTATGCTCTAAGATAAAGTATTGAACCAAAGAGACACAAATTTCTACCCTTATGAATTTTGTAGTCTAGAGAGGAAGCAAGTCAATAAACAAGGCAAATATAAAGTATATTAGAAGATTATCAGTAAAATGGTGAAAAATAAAACAGATGACAAGGACCCAGTGTTGGAAGTTATATATGTGTAATTTTAATTTACATGGGCAGGATGGACTTCACTGAAAAGGTGATATTTGAGCAAAGACTTGAAGGAAGTATGGGAGTAAGCCATACCTGTATCTGGGGTAAAAATATTTCATGCAGAAGAGATGGAGAAGAATCTCAGAGGCAGGGCCATGTCTGATGGTTTCAAAGAACAGTAAGATGGACAATATGACCAAGCAGAGTGAACAAAGGGGCAGCAGAGAGAGACAAGATAAGAGAGGTTTGAGAAGTCTAGTCTTGGCTTTTTATTCTGTCAATTAGGAAGCTACTGGAAATTTCAAGCAGATGAGCTATATGCTGGGTTGTGAATAGACTCAAGTGTGCTATGTGAAGCTGAGATATCAGTTAGGAGACTAATATAATAATTCAAGAGAGGGATAATAGTGGCTTAGACCAGGGTGGTAGCAGTAGAGATAGTAAGAAGTCATCATAATATGGATATTTCTTGAAGTTAGAGATGGCAGGATTTTCTAATAAATTAAGGATGAAGTGTGAAACAAACAGATCACTCCAATTGTTACTACTCTGGATAACTGGAATAATGGACTTGCTATTAACTGCAATGTATCAAGGTTAGTAGTTCAGTTTGGCACCAGATAAGCTTGAGATGGACATATACATGGGAGTACATATTCAGTGGTAACAAAGAAGTGGTTAAAACTTGGGCTTACATGGCATCATAAAGAACAGTACATTCTTGGAGAAATAAGACGACAAAGGAAAAAGAATGAGTTTTTAGAGTGGCAAATTGTGAGATGGTAAACATATAAGGGAACAAATAGAAGATAAGGGCTAGTTAGTAAAATCTATTCTGTAGATTTTTCTGGTGCTTCCTCTAGGTTGATAAGGGTCTAGAGTTATCTCTGGTAATTAACTTCTGTCTTTCCTGACAGAGAGGGGCCTTTTTTTTTTTTTTTTTTTTTTTTTTTACAAATTTATGTTCTGCTTTCAGGCAAATAAGGAAAGGGAAGAGAGCTTTTTATTTTGTATCTGCTTCTTCTCAATTGCTGTTAGCTCAAAAAAATCTTTATGCCAAAATGGCAAATTTTGGAGATGCATATTCTGCTATTATTCAAATACTTTTTGAAAAGGCATATTCTGTATAGTTCTCCACACTCATCACTTATTATCTCTGTCTAGCTCCTACAGGTATGCAAGTTTGCAACTTGGTCAGGAAACTCTATGCCATTGTAGATTTAGTATTTGCAGTTGGGAGATTTTGTAAATAACCTTGAAAAATGTGTAACGATACTGAAGCACTGTTGTTGACTTTTTAAAATATAAAATATTTTTTAGTAAAAATTATAAAACTAAAATTAGTTTATGGTATACAATTTATAAAACATATAAAAGCACGAAAAGGAAAATAAGCATTAATTATATTTACGAGATAATTCTGTTGACACTTGTGCATATGTTCTTAGTTTTTTCCCCAGTGAAACTACAGTATATTTAAGAAAAATGGAGTTATATTACAAATGTTGCATAATTTACTCTTTTCATTCATCACAGCATAAAGTGATGAATAAAGATTTCATCTGAAATCACTAAATATTCTTATATCTTTTGTAGTGATCTAACATACAATCCTTATAAAGACATAAAATTTCTTTGTATAGATGAATCAATATTTAATTGATTGCCTGTTCAGATATTTATTTTTTGCAAATAAAATAATGTGTTAATAAACATCCTCATAGTAAATCTTTCCATGCATTTAATCATAAAAGAGGATCATAGGTGCTTCAAGACTGGTGTGAAAAGTGTTACCTGGACTGAAAAAGCTAGCTGACTTCCTCATGCAAAGCTCCATAAAGATCTGTTTCAGATTTTATTAAATTCTTATTCAATCTTCACCAAAAAGGGGGATATTATAAAAGTTTTCTTAAAAAAAGAAAAAGAGGAAACTTTGGGATAGTTAGATGTGCACTGAAATAAAAACCTCTCAGATGTTGGAAAACACCAATGATATAGAGAAATGTGTTTTACATATAACTTTTTCTAATCTTCCTTTAGAGTTTGTAGACAAATAGCACCAAGTCCTCTCTCGTACCAAGTCCTTCGTGACAATTAATTTAGAAGTTTTCTCTTGCTGCCAAGTATTTAGACTCATCCTTTTCATTATTTAGGTTATTAGCACTTGTATAGACTACTGCATATTTTGGCTTAGCTTTTTAATGCGACTTCTCACATCTGTCAGTTGTCTAATTAAATGAGTTGATTACTTTGTCATTTCCACTTTTCTCTATTTTGGCATAAATTCTCTTTCAACCATTCTAGAGGTCCCTTAATTAAGTTTTAGGACCCTCCACACTAAACTCCACTGAATTATTGAACTGTGTAGGTTTACCAATTAATTTCATACAGTTAGTGCCTATCTTTTCTTATATAAGTTCATCCTGAGGCCCTTTATTCAAAAGCGGCAAAAAAAGTGCCATTAAAGATTCTAAAATAAAAAGCTTTTTCCTTTTTTCCAGTTTCTTTCTCAACTTATCAAAGCACTTTTTATTTGCTATTTAATAACATAATAGCTAATAAATAATTAACATTTAACATTATTAGTATGAATATTACTGTTCACCTTTATATTGTGCAATGTCAGTTTTAAAGGCAAATATAAGAACACTGAACTCATATATGTGGAATCACTGAAACTACACAATTCCTATTTTTTGGTTTGTATGTGCATATGTATATTATACTTAACAGAACAATAGAAATGCTGCATAAAACTAACTCAACTAATCTTTTTCTCTCATTTTCTGATATGCTGATGTTCTACCAATATTCTACTTTGGATTACTTTGAGTAAGGAAGGGCTGAAAGGAAAAGTAACTATTGTTTATTTATTCCTTTCCTGCTAAACCATCATTTTCAGCCTAAATGATTGGATAATATAGGAAAGTAATACAAGTAAGAAAAGATATGATAAGTTTCCTTGGCTATTTATGTTTCCTAGAATGGCTCTGCATTTTTTTTTTTTTTTTTTTTTTTTTTTTTTGTATTTGAAGCAAATTCTAGTTCCCACAGGAAGGTGGCCTATCAGGGCTGTCAGCTTACTCAGTTGAAGACATTATGACACATACTTAGCTAGTACTTGCTTTGAAGCTCACTGAACTCTTACACATTGTGAATCCACCAGAATTCTCTATTTATGGAGCATCTCAAATACTATAGGTTAATGGGACAGCAAGGAATGCCAAAATTGAACCTACCTCCTAGGTTCACATGTATGCTCCAATGTCCTACCAGACATAACTTTCCAAACACAAGTTCAAAGGCAAAATTAGTAAGAATGACCACAGCATAAAGCATAGGGCCAATGCAATACTGACCACATGTGGTTCCCCAAGTCATACGCCCATTAAGTCAGCTCTGGTTAGAGCATTTTTCAAATGACTTCTTGATTTTCGTAATGCAAAAAAAAAAAAAAAAAAAAAGAAAAAAAAAAAAAAAAAGAAAAAAATACGCGCATACACACACCACACACACACACACACACACACACACACACACACAAAACTTCTGTTCTCATTCTAGAAGATTCTCTCCCCATGATATTTCATTTCTCCTCAAAGCTACAATTACTGTTTCTAATCAGCAGGCTCTTTCAGGTCAAAGATCATGTCTGGTTCACTACTGCAGGCTTAGTTCCCAGCCCGGCAGCTAGCTTGTAGAAGATACTCAATAAATATTTTTCACATTAACAAATGAACACTTACTTTTGTTTCAGGTACAATACTTGGAATTTTACACATTTTACATCATTTAATCCTTAGATTCTATTATTATCTTAATTTTATGAAATATGAGGCTTACAAAGCTTCAATTATTTGTATTCAGTCATACAGATTCTAAGTAGCAGAATCAGAATTTGAATCCAATTAGCTTACTCTCTCATACTCTTTAAACATAGTAAAGGAAGCAATTTAAAGCTGGATTTTAGATGAGTGATAAAAACAAGAAGTTGAAATCTGAACTGGCATATGGAAAGAACCCTACATGGTTTATTTAAAAAATAATTATGACTTCAAATAATAAAGAGATAAATATATGACCCCTGTGTTAATGGTCAATCCTCTTTACCAAGATATTGTGAATCACTTAGGCAGAACTGGCAAAGGAAAGGGTATCTGCTAGGCTCTGGAAAAGACCTTTTCTTCCTCTGTCCTGCTATTTACTCATTCTTTTCTGGGTCTTTGATAAAATGTGTCGTAGTCTGAGCTACCTTCACCTTTTCATATTCCCTGCCTTATAGATCCACTGCTAAGAAGTCTAAGTAGCCATCAAAATTTTCTGCAGAACTAGGCCTTACAGTACAGAGTTTTCATTAACAAAAAGTCCTCCAGTGGAAGCTATTTCTACTACTGCACAAATGGTCTGCACATGGAAACGGGTGTGATTTCAAATATCTTAACTTTTTTCCAAGAAGAATAAAAAAACTTCTATTTCAGAATGCCACTCAGCAGAGCGTCTCTGCATCCATAATAAATATGAAAAATACCATTATTCTTCCATACCTACCAGTTCTCCATATGCATACAGCTTCTTTGTCAATAGCAGGGCTATAAAAGGTGTCACTAGCAGCTCTACTTCAGGTTTGTGCTTTAACCATTACATCACTTTCTTTTGCGGGGGGGGGGCGAGGGTATTAGTGAATTTAACAATTGTTTTAAAAAAATTTCTTTGGCTCTTTCAATTATTGATTATCAATACTTCCTCCTTCCACCCTCCCCAAATAATTTTGATTGTCCAGGTTGCCTCATTTTCCCAGTCATTTCAAATATCTTACAATCTGGAAAGTTAACAACAAAACCCATAATAATGTATAGAAGCGTTCCTTTGAGAATAAGTGTAGAAAAGAAAGATAGATAGATAGATGCTAAAAAAAAAAAAAGGCAGGGAAAGTTAGAAATGTTAGGGAATAAGGTTGGCCACAATAAATATATACCCATGTATAGTTACTCACAAAATATGGTCTTAATCTGAAGGGCAATAGACTCCTCATGAGTGGACTTGAGAGAAGGTGGTGATATAGCAGTTAAACTATAATTTGCTAGCAGATTAAACTGGCTGAAGGACAGAGAGCTTAGAGGTTGGAGGCCAGAAAAAAATAATCAGGTGGCAGGAGCTAGTATGAGGCAGATGTGAGGACAACATTCTTTTTAAATAAAAGTCCAAGCATTTTATTTTTCATTTTTTTTTAAATTTGAAATGTGGTGAGGCACATATTCCTTTGACATTTACACCTTCCACTGTTAATAATCTCATTTGTAGTTTATGAAACTAATAAATGGTTTCTGATCTGTCTTTTGAGTGCTGGCATTAACGTATAGGGAAATAGTCAAGGCAAAACAAAAACACAAAGGAACTACTGTAAAAATGTTGTATTATTTGGATTCAATCACCACCAATCTTGCCAAATCCCTGCAGATTTCCATTGTCCTGCATAGCGAGAATAAAAAAATATAGGGGTAGATGCCAAATTGTTTTAAGTTTAATGTTTTCCAATTTTTTTTTTTTGTAAGAAATGTCAGTAGTTTTTTAAAACTCAGTTAAGGGTTTTATAGTATTTTTATTTTCTTCATATGTCTTTAAAAAATACATAATTTTTCAACTCTGCCTTAGGTGATTTTAGTCATCATTCTCAAGGAACTGATTTCATCTGTGAATATCCTGAAACCCAAAAGAATGGAAAAGAACAAATACTGGTGTGAAAATGATGCTTTAAACACATGGGTGCCAGACAGGAAAAGCACTTAGTCTTTTCCTATATTTGATCAATTGGCTTATCTAATCCATTTGACTGTGGAAGGCTGGCCTGACATGACTTCATCTTAGTTTAATAGGGATTAAGGTGGCATGAAGTGTATAACATTATGCATTTGCAAGTACAAACATCCCTAGAAATTCATTTGTCTTTGAGGGGAGGCTAGTCCAAACTCCGGCTATATTTACAAATAGACTCTAGCAGAACAGAGCAGTGTGGAGCCAGGGAAACTAACTGTGCCTGCTTCTCCTTAAACCCACAGGGCCTTTGATTTCTGACCAAATAAAGCAGGCCTTTGGCATTCAGCTCTCTTAGCTGGCAAGATATCTGCATAATATCTGTAGAATTTAGAATGGTCAGGAGGGGCAGGTCAAAGACAGCCAAATTATGATATCACACCCATTAAACCTCATCAATGGTGACATACAGAAAACACTCAGTGAATTGTTTTCATTAATTTACCCTTATTAAGAAATTCTAAGCAGTGTCTTCATTCTTTGGCAGGTTTCAGATTCTGTTCTTTCCTCTTCATTCATTGTTTTTCCTTAAAAAGAACAGGCTACCATGGGCAATGATTGACAGCAGCTGAAGAAATGTGGCTTGGGGAAATCTAGGATGCTTAGATTTAGGAGGAATATTTTATAAATGTTTTATTTGCCTTTGGAAGAGCCAAAAAAAATTCAGAATCTTCTATTATGGGTTAGGATGAGAGTTGCTTCTGCAGAGAAAGTTAAAGGAAACCTGACTGTGGAGAATTCTGTGTCTGTCTCTTCTCTAATACATGGATAGGAGCTCTGACATACCACCTGATCAGATCCTAGATTGGCCCTGGGTTGCAGCGATCAGACTTTTTCAGAAAGAGGAAATGGGGATGGTCATCAAGCTGTCAGTAGAGACAGAAGATCAGAGAAAGGGTAGGATATGCAATGGAACGCAGGCCCAACTTTTCTGTAGGTTATACATGCTTCTAAAGCTGAAAACCTGGCTAGCCTATAAAAACAACATCAGGAAGACGTGACAGAAGTAAGAAGAAGTGATGGGAAACATTTCCTGGTACCCAGCTGACCCTGCTGGGAGTTTAGAATGTCATCCTCATGTGGGAGCAGATATTCAGAAGACTCGGCTGCCTTCTTTGCTTGTCTGGAGTGGAGCCTGGGAATCTTGACCTGAAAGCCTTACTCAGGGAGCAGAATTTATAAGCCATTCCAGTGCTTTGTGGCAGAGAACTTCTGCATGTAGATACATAGTAAGAGAAGGAAAGTTCAAGAATGCTGAGACCAAGAGAGAAAAAAAATGAGGAAAGAAGACTTATCAGGGCATGTTTAAGATTGGAGCGAATAGAGAAAATGTTTTGAATATAAAAGAGAGGAGCAAAGATATTACATTGCTTCACAGGCCAACTTTAAAACAGCAAAAATATAATTTATGTATTACAAATGAATCCTTGTTCTTTTCTGCTTTTTCCTTACAGTGTTAAATTTTATTTTTTAGATTGTACACTTTGAAAGTTCAAGTTCTTAAAAATATTTTAATTACTTTATTTATAATAGGAACTAACAGAATTATGGGGCATTTGAGCTGGTTGGAAAAGTATTCTTTTACCATAACTTTGCTAGTCACTGGCATTCTTAAAGACTTCTATGTTAAATAAGCATGTCAGATGGACCCCTGTCAATGACTGGCATTGACGTACAATGTGGAACTCCAAGCACATAGTCACAAGGGCATAGAACCTTAACGAAGGAAGCACCCAAAGGAGAGATGAGAAAAACCAAAGACCTCAAAGCATGACTCAAAGAAGAATATCAGTCATGAAGACAGCAGCTCCTTCTTCTATAGCAGTTTCTTATTGACTTTATCAAATTTTGTCTGAGAAAGCAATCCTGCACCAAGGTAATGACTCTCATCAAAATTCAGTGTGAATGACCCAAACTAAACTATATTCAGATTTCCTAAGGATATCAGAGTCTTGAATGATTTGGGCATTACCATATGAAGACTTTAATACTTCCATGCTAATTCTATCTTAGCATAGTCATGATATTCAGTAATAGGAGAGAAGGCCAAGAGATAAAGAAAGGACACAGATATGTAAAATAAAGCAATATAAACACACACAGATAAGTAATTGAGAGTAGGGCACCCTAGTAAGATACCCTGATCAGGAGTCAGGGGACTTGAAGTCTAGAGCAGGCTCCACTGAAAGCTTCACTACTGACCAGCTTAGAAGAAGTGGCTGACTTCTAAGTCCTCTTTTAGATATGCATTTTAATGATTCTGATTCATCTTCCTAAGGAATAAAGTTTGAGTCACAGAAGCACTAACAGCAGTAAAGAGTGAGTGAGTCTAATTGCTTTTAGTGATGAAAAAGATCTGATATTCTAATTGTTTTCTTCTGTGCATGCCATTTTTATTATATTAAAAGCTAAACTTGTTGCTTTATGATTTTTGAAAAGTTCAAATGTAAAATGATTATGCTGCTTAAATTTTTTTTTTCCAAGTATGAACAATGAATCCACTTCCTGGTGCCAGACCATATTATTTCTTCACTCTAGCCAGTTATATCTGTTGTTGAGGTTAGCTGCAGAGACCGTTTGATCTAATTTCAGTAGTATATTGAGATTTTTTTGCTCATGGTCTCTTCCTTAAACCAAAAAATGGAAAACCCACATAAGCTGTTTGAGATAGTTTAACAATATTTTTGGTTTTAGTGTTTCTATTTTCTTCCTAGAGGTAGGGAAAAATAAACTAGAGAACTCTGGGTCAAAGGTCCTCAGATTATCACAACTAATGGTTTGTTCTATTCAACAGTTTAAGCACATTTAAGTAAAATAGAAAAAAAATGAAAATGAATTACAGGCTAAAAGCAAGATCTTGGCTTTCAGGAGTCTCTCAGCTTATGATTCCAGGCAGTACTGAAATAGAAACAGTGGAAGAAACACTAAGTGTGAACCACTGTACACTACAATTCTTGCCTCTCAGAGGAATGTAAAATGGTATTGCTCTTATTGATGTAAATGTGCATAAAACAAGAAGCAGAGAACACTTCACCTTTCAATACTTTTGGAAAGTTCTATACAATGACTGAACAGAGAATTTGATTAAAATGACAATTTTTTACCACTCTCCACAGAGAAGTGTAAAAATAAAAGCAATGTCCTTGTATACATGTGTGTATGAGTATGTTTGTGTGTATTCACACAAATATGGGAAAGAAGTGAGGGTATTCAGACTAAGATTCTCTTAATGTGAATCAGCAGACTAACATTTGCCCCTTCTAAATTTTATAAGGGCTTCCATTTCCAGAAGAAATGGAAGCAATGTCAAATGTTTGACTGTTTAGCTTTATAGGTTCTCCAGTCAATGTGGTTAGTCAAAAAAGGTCTCTCTCATCTCCAGATGAGTTGTCCATGAGTCTTTCACTAGCTAAAAAGCTTTGTATTTATTTAGTCAACACTCCTGATATACTGATTAGATGTGGTATCTGAAAATGGCACAACCTGTCACTTTGTCCTTTTGTGCACGTGGTTTTTAAATCTATGATTTTTCTCATTCTTTCAAGTTGAATCAAGAAGATATGAAAGAGAGCTAGCTGTGCTTATAAACTATTGTGGTCAAGTCCCAGACCCTCAGTTAGACATGTCAGAGCCTGTTGGAGCACTCAATAAAGATTGACTAATAGGCTGCTCTGGTTTTTCTCGGTGTTGGGTTCTTTCCCATCTCACTCTTTTATTTATTTTTCTTGGCAAGTCTAGTATTGTGAAGATCATGAGATGGAGGCAGAATGATGCATGATGTGAGGAAATTGGAACCTAATGTATTTACTATACCAGTATATGTACCACACATTTCTAAAACTGACAGGCTTAAATGAATAGCTTATCTTTCTAGGTCATATCACATTTCTGTAGTCCCTGGATGTCTCCCCTTCCCTCCTCCCAAAGCAAGAATATCAGTGGAACTCTAAGTAATAAACTTCATAGTTGTATTCATTCTTATCAGATCAAATCATCTCAATGATGGCTTTTACCAAGACCTGGCACACTATAGGTAAAACATTAAATTATTCAGAACACACAATATGTAAATGAAATAAGACATCTTCTCTTTGAGGCATTTTGGAAAAACAAAACAACATAAACCAAAACAAAACATGAACCAAAAATAATTCTACTATGCATACAACTTTCCTAGCTTTGGAAATGTCACCCTCATCTTTATCAGAAATATATTTAGATTTCAACGAGAATAGTATGAGGATGGACATGGTGGCATGAGTCTGAACGGTTAACTCTGGTGGGCTGAAGAATAAATTACATGAGCGTTTTAATTGCTATTGACTTTGTACAAAACGAGTAATGAAAAGCTAGAAGAAAACATTTCTATGCAAACAAAATTTAGGCATATGTCCCCTAATTCATACTGTAAAAGTGAAGAGAATATAACACTTGAAAGACTGCATAGCCTGCAGATCAGCTACTTTCCAAATTTTAAAGGATTAATAAGAACATTTGTCTTTAAATGAGGAAGGCAGCCTTTTTGAGTAAATGACATTTTAGGGGGTCTGACTATCAAGGAAACTAAGAGGTTGAAGGATGATTTAAAGTGGTGAGTGGGAAGGAAAGTCCCTTCTTTCATGGGTTAATCTCAAAATATGTGTATGCAGAGGTGAGTCGGAGGCAGTTATGAGCTGGAATCCTGGGAAATTTTATTACTGGAATGGCATCACGGGTATTTGCCCATCCTGTGAGAGACAATTTGTTAAATCCCATTTACATGTCCAAATGCATGATTAGGGACTTGTAGTAACCTCCCATGTTCACACATCTATCATTTAGACACAAAACAAAATACAAAACACCAAATGACTCTAGAGTTGAGCCAGATCTTTCTTATCTTTGAACAATCAAAACTTATAAAAGCCTCAGGGAATTGAAATGATTTATGGATGTTCAAAGTTGCTAAACTTTTGACAATTGTTCTTGCTCAAACAAAACTGTCTACATTATCTTGTATTACCATACAGATTTTGACAAAAAAAAAAAAAAATCTGTTTCCAAAGAAAGAATATTGTTTTCTTGTTATTTTTTCCCTTATATTTAGACATTGGATTAAAAAAAAAAAACTGTCTTTGATTCTTTTCTTCTGAAAGCTGTTCTAAATAAGAGCATCTGGGAGAAACAGAACCGTCTCAATATAAAAGTAATTAAAATCTCTCTCCTGGTCTGGGCTGTAACCTGCATCCTGTCACCAGGCTGACCAAGTAGCTATTCATAACCTCTAAAGTACCAGTGAAAATTGTAGGCTCTAAAATATACTTTTTCTTTATTTTACAGATCAGTTTAGATCCCTTAATTTGACATTTCTCTTCTAAATCTTAGCCGGGACCTATCTGTCTTTTAAACCAAAGGATTCATTAAGTGTTTTTATTAAATACAAGAGCAGTCTCTAATGTATTCTGTTCTCATCCCCTCCCTACAAATTTATGGAAAATAATCTTTTTCTGATGTCCTGATAAACTGATAATATTAAAAGTAGTCTGAAAAAAATAAATGCCTCAAAAGGAAAATGATTAAACAAGTTATAATAAATCCAGAGAATAATATCTGATAATTTTAATTTATATTCATGAAGAAGTCTTTGGTTTACGTGACACTTTTTTAACTGACATAAATTACATAACATTGAATAAACTATGATTTTGATTGTGTAAAAAATACTTAGAAATAATCAAAAGACAATATATTAAGATATAAGAAACACCAATTTGTTATGGAGATTCTTATTTTCTTTTAAACATTTTTAAATAGTTTCCAATTTTCTAAAAGTATATATTACCTTTATGACAAAAAATAGATTTAAAATTCTCAAGAATTTGAACTGTAAATCTGTGTTTTCTTTTTTCCTTTCTCTTGATACTATCCACTGTCTATTCGCAATGGTGGTGGTGTTCTCATCAGCATGAACCCAAATACAGTTAATGACCTGGAATGAATGGTGAACTAATAATCAAAGAACTCAAGCTAATAATTAGGTAGTTTAATATGAAAAACATGTCACATGTTTTCTAGGGATATCTATTTTTGAAGAGTCTCCAGAAAAAGTGTTAGTCAATTAATTGCCAAGAAGGTATCATCTATACATGTTTCCAAATTGCTAACCTGCCCTAAGTTAGAAACCAATTATAATAATTTCACCATCTAGTCATAATTTTGTGACAATATAGTCAAGCATTCAAGTCTACCACTGCTTATTTATATATAAAACAGGACCCCCGAATGTTACATGATTAAAACCATCTACTGTGATTCAATTGTCCCTGACCTGCCATTTTGGGCTGCCATAGAACCAAGTACTATATGTTTACTAGACCATGAAAATCCCTTTTGAGATCTGAGCATGAATCTATTGCATCTTGTATAGCTGTTGAGTCCTGTGAAATGAAACTAGCTCTAAAATTGTTCTCATAGTCCCCGTTAGATGCAGTGCAAATGTTATTCTCACGGTTTAGCATTTTTCTTTATAAAATCAGGAATTGAATCAGGGTGATATTCTCAACAAGCCAAGTAATATCAAAATCAATGATACAGGGAACTCATTTATTTCACAAAGTATGTGTGCAATAGTACATACTGTAGCACCAGATATCCTTACAAAGCAGACACCCCTCAAAGGAAACTATACTCTCCTTAAATGGGCCATTCTTTGTGATATACTCAAAGTCACCTATTATTAGATAATAGATTTATAAAATTTCTCAAATTACTCAAATGTCTTTAGCAATAAATAATGTAAAGCTTGAGGACCCCCCTCCTTTTATTCATTAAGAAGAAAGTCTTCTGTTAAACTTGGGATATCTGATTTTAGATGATGTTTCTTGTATCCCTCTCCCTTAGATCCACAAGTCTGAAGAAAAAGACAGCAAATAATTTTTCTAATAAACACATATTTGATGGCTTACAATAACCCACAGTTTGAGATAGCAACCTCCTCACCTTCTGACAGTTATAAAGAAAAATAGTCTTTAGTTCTGGATAGGCCATGATAAGGCTAACTTTAAAGAAAAGTTATATCATGAAGGTAGCAGGATTATTTCAGGGAAGGAGGAAAGTTTAGAACTGAACACAGAAAAACGTGTTGTTACAGGATTTATTTTATTTAAAAAAATTTAACAATTTTTTTAAATAAAGAAGGTAACATAACTGAAGCATGACTCAGTAATTTAATTTTTACATCAGGGCCAAATATATGTGCCAAATATTTACAATCTGATGTGACCAATCTAAAATAACAGAATAATTGTCCAGCAGACTTAATTTTAGTGTGCGTGATTGCTAGGTCATTGCATGACAGGAATAGGCAATCCTGTTGGATAATGGTTAAGAGTACAGATTCTAGAGTTAGATGGCCTGAGTTCAAATCCAAGTTCTACCAGTACCTGACTGTGACTTTGGGTTTTTTATTTAATTTCTTTAAGCATCAGTTTTCTCAAATAAAATGGGGATCATGCTATTTAATTCACAAGATTATTGTGAGGACTGAAGGGGAAATGACACACATTCATACTTAAAAAGTACTTGACTGACAGTAAATGTTCGTTAACCGGTTACTATTGACTACCACGCCTTCCAAGGGTATTTGTGTAAAGAGGGAGCTTAAAGTTACATATGCCATAAAAGTTGACTCCTAGTTCACATGGCTATATGGCCATTTTCTTTTCATTTCAAATATTAACTATGAGCAACTTGCTCTAAATACTCAGTTGTTATCTCTGTAGTTCATGGAGTAAATTATTTTCTTATTTAAAAATATAAGTAAGAGAAGTTGAACAGTGAAATCCAGAATGAAATGCAGATTTGTTTTCCCCAATACCGGCTATTGTCATGCACAGAGTATCAATTGCCACTATATCCATGCATCCAACAAAAATTGACAAAATATATCCTCTGCCAGGTCCTCAAGTTCACAAAATAAATAATACGAGGGTCCTGCCCTCAAAGAGCTTTCTTCTGTAGAGAAATAGGACAAATATCAAATAACTTTACTATATGGTAAAAAAAGATGTGTCTTAAGAAACAGGAATAAACTGCACTGGGAGTTTAGAGGAAGGTATCACTCCTTGAATCTGTTGATCAAAAAAAAAAAAATCATGGCAAAAGTAGCATTTGAACTGGGTTTTGACAGAGAATGATGATGTTGGTGTGATGTCACAAAGAGAATGCCGCAGTGATGGCAATTATGTTAGCTAATATAATTAGTTTTGATTTTTCCAGGCCAGATTACTATGCAAGGTATTTTTTGCATGAGTTTTGTCTATGAGATAACTCAGAGTTGAAGAAAATTAGATTCTCCATGTTGCACCTTGTACAGAGACTAGTGGAGGGATGACTTCCTATTGTAATGGCCTCAACCTCAAAATCAATTCAGAATGGCGTGCAGAAACACATGCAAAAGGTAAATAAAACCATACAATTTCTAGAAAATACTAGAGAATACTTTGAAATCTATAGGTAGATTTGTCAATATTTATAAATTATCTCTATAAAAATTTTAAAACTTTTGCTATCAAAAGACACCAGTAAGAATATCAGAATGTAAGCACAGACTTGGAAACAAGTATCAATTAGGAAAATATAAAGAACTATTACAATCTAAGACAACTGAATAAAATAAAGGCAAAAGAGTCCAACAGCAATTTTGCCAGAGTAGACAAGCATATGAAAAGAATTTCATCACAGGCAGGAAGAAGAAAACTGCCAGTGAAAAGGTAAATTGCTACAACCAATATGGAGAATAAGTTGAAATTATCAAGGAACATTGATAATGTTTATACAGATAACACAGCAATTGTACTCCTAAAATATAAATCCTGGAGGGTTTTAATATGGGTGCTCCAAAAGACATGCACAAGACTATTCTTAGCAATATTGTTTGTAAAACAATAAATGGAAACAACCTAAACATCTTTCAGTACAGGGATGTATAAATGATATTGTGGCATAGTCACATGAAGAAATACTACCCACAGTCGCAGTGAATGAACAAGAGCTATACTCATCAACATGGACAAATATCAAAACACAGTGTTAACCACAGTTTATTAGATCTCATCTCTTCTCACCTACTGAACACAACACTAAGAATTTCTCTCTTTCCTGCATAAATAAAATTTCCATTTCTACTGGATTATTTCTATGGGCATACAACTTGCTATATCTTCTCCCATCTTACATTTCTTTTCAGCTACCAACCCATTTCTTGCTCCTTTATAGCAAGCAGGACTCTTTGAAAGTTTTTATTTCTCCAATTTCTCTCCTTGCAATTTCTTTCTTAATATTTCTAAGTTCTTTTATTTAACAGGAGATGCCTCAAAGTATTATCTTCAAGTTTTTTCTTATGCTTCTTTTATCGATTTTGTTTTCAATAGATGATAGTCATGTTTTAAAAATTTTAAAGAATATTTTATATACAGTAAAAACTCTTCACCTGTCTTTCTTCCACACAATTTCTTTTCCTCTCTACCAACTATTACCTGTTTCTTGTATATTATTTGTACACACAAAAGCAAATGCAAATCTATTTACATTGACTTTGCTGTAGAATTTTTTCACTTGATGTATCTTGGAGGCCATTTCATATCTGTCCACAGTAACTTTTCAATTATTTTTTATAAGTATCTAGTATTTTTTGAATGGAAATATCACATAATTTATTTTACACTTCCCTATAAACATTTTGATTGTTTCCACACTTTTGCATTTACAAACAGTGCTGTAGTAAATTGCCCTATGTATATGTTATTTTGCATGTGTGTAAACATTTGAATTTCTAGAAGTGGACCTTCTCAGTTATAGCAAAAATGCATTTAATTTTTATAGATATTACCAAATTTCTTTTCATAAGAGTTATGCCACTTTAGACTTCTCCTAACAATGCATGGCAGTACCGGTTCCCCTAAAGCCTATCCAATAATTCAATTATCAAATTTTTACTCATTCTTAAAGGTAGAAAATGGTAACTAATTTTAACTTGTGTTTCTCTAACTAAATGAAGCTGAAAGTCTTTTCACTGAAAAAATTTGTATTTGTTTAAATTATTTTTATCCTTCTTTTTTTTTTTCCAACTGAGTTACTGCTCTTAGCAATTTCCAGGAGTTCCTTATATATTGATGATATTAGTAATTTTGTCTGTGATATATTTTTCCCTTTCTGTCACTGGCATTGAATTAAGTTTATCACTTTTTCTACCATGCAGAAGTTTCTTTTTGCTTTGTTATGTGTTAATTTTATGTCTTGGTTAAAAGAAATGGCCTCATATCAGATTACAAAAAATTTTCTTTCTAAACTTTCTTCTAGTGTTTTCATTGACTTGTTATTTGAAACATTTAAATATATGGAGGCCTTGGAACTTATCCTTAGAATATGGTATAAGTATGAACCCATTTTTTTTTTCAGATGGCTATCAGGTTATTTCATTTATTGAATAGTCTACCTTTAAATGACAACTTTATTGGATGTCATTAACCAATGTCACCATACAAATGAATGAATGAATGAATGAATGAATGACAACTTTAGGCTATTTCTAGATTTCTTTATATTGGTTTCTTTGTCTACTTATGAACCAGTGTCACGTTGTTTTCATTGTAGGATCAAGACTTTATATATAAGGTTTTAATACCTAATGAGGCTAATCTCTCCATCATTGCCCTTCTTTTCCAGAATTTCTTTGCTATTCTTATTTATATTTCTACATGAATACAGCATCTCTTTTTCTACTGCCTCAAAAATCTCATTGGTATTTTTACTGGAAACTCATTACATTTATAAATTAACTTGAAGAGAACTGACATCTTTGTAACACTGAGTTTCTAACCCAGGAGCTGGGTATGTTATTCATTTGAGCAATACTTCCTTTATGTGGTTTTGCATATTTCTTCTGGCATATTTCTTTAATATAAACTTACATATATATCTTTTTATTGCTATGTATCATTTTTTATTGCTAATGAAAAATGAGTCTTTTATCATTATAGCTCCATACTGTTTATTATGAATATATATGAAATCTGCTTTTTAAATATTAATTTTTGGTATATCACCTGATGGGAGTTTTCTTGTATCAGTATTTCATTGATTATCTTGATTTTTATAGGCATACTAATATAACATCTACAAAAAGTGATAAGCTTTTTCACAGCCTTCCCCATCTCCGTTAATGAAAACACCCTCTGTACAGCTGTTTAGATGCAAACTTGGAGTGATTCTTGACTCCTGTTTTTCAAACTTCATATCCAGTCAACCCCAAATATCATCAGCTCTTCCTTAAAAATATATCCAGAATCTGACCACTTCTCATCAGCTATCAACATCTCAGCTTGGATTACTGAAATGTCCTCCTAGGTGGTCTCTCTGCTTTTGTCTTCTATGGTCTATTTTCCATATAGAAGCCAAACACAATTTTAATTGTATTATCACACCACTTCTCTTCAAAATTCTTCAAAATTGTCTGTTTCACCCTGAGTAAAAGCTGTATCCTTTCAGTGGTTATAAATAACTTCATGATATGGCTCCCTGCTCCAAATAAAATATCTCTTTACAGTTTATCGACTATTCCAGGAAACTTGCTGCCTCAGGGCCTTTGCTCTTGACATACTTCTCTGCCTGGAATTGTATTCTCCTTTCGTATTCTGGGCTCACACTCACACAGCCTTCAGCTTGTGGTCCAATATTTCTTTATCATTAAAAGTTCTTGCATTAAAAAAAAGAAAAAGAAAAGAAAAACATTTGACCACCCTACACACCAACTACTATGTAATTCCTTTTTTCTGCCAGACTTTTCTCTCTAGTATCACTAGTGACATATTACATTTTGCAATTTCATTTTGTCTGCATCATTTTAAAAATGTCACAAAGGCAGTTTATTGGTGTTGTTTGTTCACTGCTATATCTTCAGCACCTTGCTTGTCCACAGTAGAAGGTCAATAGATGTTAGTTGAATAAGTAAATTTAATGGGCAATAAATGTGAATTAAATAAATATATATAATATCTTATATTTTAATATGAAGATTTAAATCTGCAAAATAGTAATCTATGGTGCTTATGAAGCAAAGTATATGGGAAAAGTATAAAAACATCCATTGGATGTTAGAGAGGGAGAGGTCACTGGGAGAGGTACATGAATACTCTTAATTATACATATGATGTTTAAGTTCTGAAAAATTATGAGAAACTAACATAATGTTAAGATTTGATAAAACTGAGTAGTAGGTACACTGGTGTTTTGCTTATTCTCTACTTTAGTTGATGCATTTGAAATATTTCATTTCATATTTTAGGAAAAGGAAAACAGATTAATCTAAGGGAATAACCAGCAAATATACAGAATAAGAAATTCCATTGTATGAATACATAGTTTATTGTATTGAGGAACTGTCTGAAGTGATTGGCAAGATTAGTGAGGATTAAAATTCACCTAAATTTAAACAACTCTGAGGGCAAAAGAATTTCACCTGGATTTTATTTTATCGGATGCTTAGTAAAGTGAGTAATTATTAAAGATGTACTGATCTCACCTAGAAAAAGCATTTTAGTCTATAATTTTAAGGAGAATTGTCCCCAATTATTTTAGAAAACACAAAAATTCAATAAGTATATAACAATTTTTTTCCTATGGATCAGAGTATGTTAGTTCCAGGACTATAGAGATGAATAACATGAAAATTGAAATAAAAATAACTTGCTTCAAAGAGTTCACAGTTTAGTGGGGAAGATGGACAAACAGTTATAAAACAGTGTGCGATAATAGTGCCATAATAGCAATGTGTGGGGTGCCACGGGGGCAGAGAGCTATGAGAATGAGCTTCGCATATGTCAATAGAGATCTGTGCTCACAGAGAAGCTTTACCAAGAGCCATGCTGTCAGCAACTATGTTCCAAAAGCTACCATAATTATTAGTCCTAACTGCCAAATCCAAGGCCTCCTACTAGAATTTATTATACTCCAGTTTTTTGATTTTTTTTTTAAATAAGGCATTTGTTAAACTCAACACATTCTTAGTAAGTTTTTATACTCCAATTTAAGTGTCATGTGGCTAACTTGATAATCGGGTTTTTTTTTTTGACTCTGCTTCTAAAATATCTTTATCAAACCAACAACCAGCAATGAAGGCCTAGTTGATCAGAATGTGGAGCATTTAGAAGCAAATTAATTTTTATAATAATCAAGTGATAGGAGATACAGAAAAAAGTTTCAGGAGGAATTACAAAAATAATTTTCTCAATCAAAACCCATCTTATCATGCTATGAGTTTAGTTATTGGTAAGAGCAACTATAGCAACACCTATGAGGGTCATGAGGAAGACAAATCTAAAAATATTCTTACAAAGGGTGGTAATAAACAGAAATGGTCTGAACATTAAGAGATCAATAAAAGGTTATTTTTTTTCCCACGAACTGCTATTCACAAGTGTAATAATATTGTGTCCGAATTTGAGTAGCTACTTTCCTCTTGGATTTATATCTGTCCTCAGAAAAAGAGCACCACAGGGCAAAGTCTTCCTGTTTGAGAAGATTTTCATCCTTGGCATCATCATTATTGCTCCAGCCTGAAGGTCTCCTACCACCAGGTAAATAAATTTTACAAAATTCCAATGACTTTTACACTGGAAAGTGCAATAGGGAAAACTTAAGTGTCTCTCCTGGGAGAAAAATACTATCTGCATTTCTTGGGATAGCTTAATCAAAATGGGACATAACAACTTGCTATTCCATGAACTTGGAAACTCACAAATAAATGGTTTCTATATTTAGAGATTATTTCCCTTAATCAATTATTTAAAATAGTATTCAACATCTTTATTTTAACCATAATGGTTTTTTCTCCAGTTAGATCCAAAAACTTTAACACTGAGGAAAATAATTTTCTACAACTCGTTTCATTTCAACAAATTATGCTGCTGACTACAAGGAAAGCTGGCAAATCATAACATTTATATTTAGAACCCAATCCTACCCATGTTATGGAGGAGGAATTTTAGTAGTTGGGTAGTGAATTTCAAGAAAAACTGGGCTCTATTTGGGAATATCCTTTGTCTCTCTGAAAAAAAGGAGAAATCATGTCATATTTCTAGTTTGTAGGGTAGAATAATCACCTCAGGTTTCTGGATTTGATTTTAGCTGAAAGTTCTGTAGGACAATTTAGGCCTTTGGCAGTTGACGTTATATAGGAGGGGAAAAAAAATCATATCATTTCATCAATTTTATCCCTCTACAGTATATACTATTACCAGAACAGTCTGTTGATACCATTCACTTCACGTCTCAATCTCTACTGAAAACCATTAAATATAGCCTGATTGATTACAGAATAGTGTCAAAATCCCTAAATCTGGTATTGAAGGCCTTTCATTATCTGTCTCCACACTACCTTTCCATTCCTTTTCTCTACCAACTTCCTAAGCACCCTATTTTCTGTCTACACTTGCCTCTTGGAATTTTCTTTGCTTTATGCATCTGAGTGAGTCTCTTTCCCCACCATATCTTTCACCTCCTCTTATGTATATACTTCAGAACTCAACTTAAATTTTCATGGAACCTTCTCTGATCCTTCTGGTTAAATGTAATCCATCCCATTCTGAACTTTATACTTTTCTTTAGAACGTTCACATTACAGATTTTCTATAATTATTAGAAAATATATTTATATTTTTTCCATTTTGAATATTTTTTTAGATCAACTTTATTTTTGTTATTAAGTTGGGGAGCTATTGTTTCATATACTTGCTTTTAATCAAAGGTATTTCTTGAGTTCCTACTATATTCCAAAACAATGCTGATATTAGAACATGACAAAGAGCAACTTCATAGATCTTACATTCCAGTGGGAGAGAAAGAGCAAAAAATAGAGAGAGGGAGAAGGCCAAGAAGAGAGAAACAAATAAACACAAATAAATAAGTTATATATTGTAAGAAATGCTATAAAAAAGAACAAAGGGCCAATATTAAAATTATCACAGATGCCAGGGTACTTTAGTTAAGGGTATATTAGTCAAGATTCTCTAGAGAAACATAAAAGAGAGAGACAAACAGAGAAACAGAGACAGACTTAGTATGAGGAATTAGGTCACAGTATTACGGAGGTTGGGAAGGTTGTCAGCAAGCTGGAGACCTAGGAAAATGGTAGAGTTTAGTCTGAATCTGTAGATCTGAGAACCAGGAAAGCTGATGGGAGTTTCAGTTGAAGAGCAGAAGAAGACCCAGGTCTGAGCTCAATCAGTTTAGTCATACAGAAAATAGGTGAATTCTTTCTCCCTTTCTTCACCTTTTGTTCTATTCAGGCCCTCGATAAATTAGATGCTACCCACCCACACTGAAGAGATAATTTGTTTTATTGAGTTCGCCTATTTAAAAGCTACTGTCATCCCTAAATACCATCAAAGACATACCCAGAAATGCAATTTATTCAAATATGTGGGCATCTCGTGACTCACTCAAGTTGACACAAAATTAACCATTATAGATTGTCAGGGAAGGCCTTCTTGAGGTGAAATTTAAGCTGAGAGGTAAAGATGAGAAGCATGGAGCTATGGAAAGAGTAGAGAAAGAGCACTGAAACAGAGGCGAAGGTGTACAAAAGCCCTGAGGAGGAGGCAAGAGCTTGGTTGGCCTGTCTGAGGAAAGAAAAGATGATTTGTACATAAAGTAAGGGGGGAGCATGCAGGGCTTTGTGGACCAAAGCAAGAAGTTTGGATTTTATAATAAGTGCAATGGAAAGCCACTGGCAGATTCTATAGGAGGAGCAGACAGTTTGTTTTAAATGTTGCAATGTAAAGTGATCAGTCTGTCTTTGGTGGAGAAAATAGACTGCGGGAAATAGTTGGTAATAAGGAAAATTAATTAGAAGGATGTTACAGGCATCCAGACACAGTAGATTTACATGACAATACTTTATATCCCACATATTCTAACCCTGCTTCCATGGAGAGGTGGGGTCAATGTTTCTGCCACTTGCATTGAATATAAGCTTAAGACTGCTCAAAACATTGGAGTATAGTGCAAGTGATGTTATGACTTTGGAGGCCAGACAATCAAAAAAGATAGAGCTTCCTTCTTGTTCTTTCTCTTTGGGGCACTTACTCTGTCTGGAAACTAGCCACCATGCTGGAAGGAAGCCCAAGTTACTATATGTCAGGAGACCATAAGGAAAGATCCATACAGAAGGAACTGAGACCTCCAGCCCCCAGCCAGCATTAACCAATGGATCTGTGATCGGATGGTCCTTTCGGATGTCTTTAGCCTCCACCCTGTCCCCATTGTAACCTGACCAAACCCCTGATCCACAGAATCTGCGAGCATTAACAAAATGAACTATTTTATGTAACTAAAGTTCTGGGGTAATTTGTTTTTAGGAAGAGATAAGAAATGAGAGGTGATACAGAAGGTGAGGAGATTCATGATATATTTTGGAAATACAATCTATAAGATTTACTGATGAAATGGACGTGGGGAGTGAATAAGAGGGAATAAAAGGGTGACGTGCACATTTTTGACTTTAGTAACATAGCAGATAGTAGCTCCATTTGCTGAGGCTGAGAATACAGGAGGATGTGATGACAGATTTGGAGAGGGCAAAGCTGAACTTTCTACTAGATTTTAAGCTCTTTGAGAGCAGAGAAGAGTTTTATCTAATTTCTTCCACAGCACAAAGCAGTGTCTTTTGAGTAATAAGTGTAATAAATATCTCCTAAATTGAACTGTGAAGAAGCTACAGCCCAAGACTGCCCTAGTGAGATCATCCCTTCTGAAAGCATTTATCTACAATATATATGGATATAAATGAAGATGCATTTTTAACATTTGCATAAAGAGAATTGACATATTACATCAATTAATTACACTTGGCAAGGAAAATACATAAATTACCTTGCTGTCTTTTGGACTTTGACTTCACATAGCAAAGTGATACAAAGAACTGGAAAATGTATGGTTAATTTGGCTCATGAGGACATCCATATATTAAAATGGGTCATATCAGTCACAAAAATGAGGAATTGCTGTTCCACAGTATGTTATGTAAACAAAACCTTCATGCTTCTTGCTTATGGCTAATTCTAGCTTGTGCTTGCATGACCTTGGCCTTTTCTTTACAGTGTGGTTGTTTAGCTTTGTAATAGCCAAGCCTTCCTTATAAAGTGCTTATAAGGAAGCACTAAATATATTCATTCCAGGGTTTCTGGGAACTTCCCTGATGGGTCCAGGACTTTAACTATCATAGTAACATACATTCAATGACAGAAGGACCCCTCTGCAGGGAACTCTCCAGAGTAACATGTAAGTGGCAACCACATTTCTTTGAGTTCCTTCACTTTCTGCAGCTTCCGATGGGAAAACCATCCTATCTGAATTCTTGGTGTTTGGCCCAGTGCTTTAGGCAAACTTGTCATCTTTGTAAATACCTTCACAGGATTTGGTTTGCCTTTACTTTCTGGCATCTAAGTTAAAAATTTATCCCTCTTAAAGTATTTGCCAATAAAATTTATATTCAAAGGGCAAATATGAACTCTGGAGACATCTCCTCTGGCCACATTATTTGCCTCTGAGTTTCTGTGGGAGTACAGGGGGAAGGAGCTGTGCTGTGGGTGCCACAGAGCATGCTTGTGTGAGGAAAGGCAGAAGTTTAAAAATGTGTCTCACAGGCCCAGCCCCTGAACACAGAGGTCCTCTGTCCATGATTACCCCAGAGAAAGGTTTAGCTCTTCAATGATAAAGATGCTTGATGACTTAGATGTCTCTCTTCTGATTATTTTCCTTTGGAAAGGAAGTCATTTAATCAACTCATTTGGTTTGGCTTTTAAAAAAAAAATGATGGTCTTGTGTAAGATGTTAATGTTTATCCTTTATTAAATGCTGATTCTAATTAAACAAACTCTCCACCTTAAACAAGAAAACTGATTTTCTGATTAAGATTTTTGTCGATAAAATCATGGTGATTAGTGACGTTGCAGTTAGTTACTAAGTCTTAATATAGAGTTGTAACTTAAAGGCCACTATTTTTCAAATAATGTTCAATGACCCATCAGGTTTCCTGAGGTTTTCACCATTCATAATCTTCTATAAGAGGATTATGAAGTACTCTAGAGAGCAGGTGCTAGTGGCCAAGCAGGTTCCCTCCACCCCTTCCTCTTCCCACCCCAAATGAGAGATGTTTTTATTAAAAAAAATGAGTAAATCTACACCTACATCCCATGCCCGGGGAGTGTAAACCACACAGGGTCTTTCTTCTTCCTCTCCTCTCTCTCTCCTTTTCTTTCCTCTCTTCTCCTTCACACTCTTTCCCTCCCCTCTCCTTTCTCCTCCTTCCTTCTCTCTCTCTCTCGCCCTTTCTTTCTTCTTTTTTTTTTTTTTGTTGTTTGTTTTTCAAGGAAGAAGATGGAGCCTAAATTTGAAAAATCTCCTGGATATATGATGGAAAAAAGCTTGGTAATGGATAGAGTGAATGAGAGAAATGGAACCCATAACAGCCACCTGAGGTAACTGGCCATCTTTGGTGTTGCTATCAACCATCTTTCACTTATCAATGTCACCCTGTGCACCTGTGGCTTAGCAGCTGAAGGTTTCATAAATTAAGGAAACTGATTTTAAAATTTTCTTTTAAATTTACCAAAACACTGTTGTTTACTACAGACATCTGTAACAATACCAAGGTATATAAAGCATAGCGTCTTCATCACAATGGAGCCTGTTCTCTGCCCGCCCTACCTAGGGCTAGTCACTGTTATTGAGTTAATATGCATCTTTCCAGTCCTTTTTTTTTTCTATATACATCCACAAACACACATGTGCATACACATTTGTACATGTACCAAACAGACTCGTATGTGGCTGTGATTTTTTTTTCTTTTTTTTGGTCAAAATGGGATCATACAATACAGTGCCTCCAGCTAGCTTTACATGCAATAATGTATCACAGACATATGGCATGTCATAATATTCCATATTAGGCTGCACAAAAAAGTATGTAAAGCACTCTCATTTATTTTTAAACAAATCAACATCCAAAAATTGTTCTCTTCATACTTATGCCATTGGAAGTTGAACTACATTCTTTCTACAATACTACCATTTTTTTTTTGAAATAGTTTTTACTCTTTCTGATCTACTTTCAGAGCCAGAGTAGACAATTCTTCTTTATTTTGGGAATCTCAGAGCAAATGGGGCATGCAGTTTTTCGGTTTATATAGAGAGAGTCCATTTTGGTAGGCTGAATTCTAAGACGACCCTCAAAGATTCCTAACTTTGTTGTACAGGCCTGTGTAAACCTCCCACCTTGAGTGTGAAGGACCTTGCTATTACGGGAGGTTACCTGTGGTAGTAGGTTATGTTATATAGCAAAGATGTAATTAAGGTCTTTAATCAGTTAACTTTGAGTTAATCAAAAGGGATTTTCCTAGGTGAGCCTGAGCTACGTAGATCCTCTCAATCCCAGTCTCAGGGCCAAAGACAGACAATGTCAGATATATTCAAAGTTGTAGCAAATGTTCTCTTATTGGACTTGAAGGAGAGAACTGCCTTACTTTGAGGAGGACCATATGCAGGGAATGTCAGACAACCTGTAGGAGCTGAGAAGGACCTCTAGTTAACAGCTAGCAAAAAGTGGGCCTCAGTATACACTCTCAATAAACTGAATTTGGTCAATAACCAGTGAACTTGGAAGAGTACCCAGAGCCTCAGACAGATTGCAGTCCCAGATGGCACCTTGATTTCAACCTGTGAGATCCTGAGCAGAAGACTCAGCTAGCCCCTGTAGGATTCCTGACCCCAAGAAACTATAAAATAAATCTGTATTGTTTTAAGTTGCCAAGCACAGTGAGCTGAACTGTAGCCACTAAAAGGTATGCCCACAGGAACCTCAGAATATGTGATCTCTTCTGGAAATAGGTCTTTGCAAGTATAAGGTAAGGATCTTGAGATAAAGATAATCTTGGATGGGGTGGGCAGAAAAGACAAAGAACGCAGAGAGAAAGAGAGAAGGCCAGGCGAAGGTAGAGACAGAGACTGGAGTTATGCAGCCCACGTGTTAAGGAGCACCAATGGTTGCTGGCAGTCACCTGAGGTCAAGAGGGAGTCATTGACCGGTCTCACCTTCAGAATCTAGGAGGAAAGCCAACCCTACTGACATCTTCATTTTGGACTTCTGGCCTCTAGAACTGTGAGAGAACAAATTTCTGTTGTTTTAAGTCTGCAAGTTTGTGGTAATTTGTTATACTGCCCTTAGGAAATGAAGACACCAAGTTTCTGGTAGTTTGTTAAGCTGAAGTAGAAAAATAATACACTTAAAATGTCAGAATTTTTTTTTTTTCTATATCAACACTACATCTCACATGGCAGTAAGAGGCAGCTGCTAGAGTTTGCCTGGGTGTGAGTAATCAGGTGGTTTCCGTGGGCCACACTATTCCCACAACACCATAAGGTACTCACACCTGGCCTGCTTCTTCATCTGCTGGGCTCTCTAGTTATTGGCTGTTTTGATCTTTGCTTCATGGTTTCACCTTTTTAAAAACCGCAAACCATATTGCCTATTTATTGGCACTTCATTCCTTCTCAGAATTGAATACATAACCCAGCAGCACTGAGGATATTCAGAACAGAAATCTGTAACTGCTAAAGGAACCCTTATACTAGTCCCAAAACTATGTTGTATCAAACTTTCAGACCTGACATAGACAAGCAGCCTCGACACTGGACTTGAAATGAGGTGGCCCTTTGTACTCAGACATACTTATTTTTTAGTACAAAAAGTTAAGCTTTTTCAAACATCTACTACTGTTTCCTGCCCTTAAACTATGATACCAACACAGAATACACAGTAAGCCTAATTCCAATGGAAACTGAACTTGTCAAAGACAAATCAACCCTTCAAAGATACATTCTACATGAGCCCACTTTGAGTTAGGTTCAGAGTTCATGCTGTGTACTCTGCTGATTCTAGCTTCTCACTTTCATACTGAGTTGGCAGCAAGATCTGAAATATTACCTGCTTCCTAAGAATAGGTCTTTCCTTTATGAAAACGATTTATAGTTGCAGCTTATGCTCAGCATCAAAACCTCCATTTCTTTCTACCTCTTGCAGCAGAGGGCAACCTAAACTTGTTACTCATTCAAATGGGCAAAAACTTGCAAGTGGCTTTAACAACTGTGTGTTTCTTTGCCTGTTAATACTGAGGATCAGTTGAGTTAATTTAAATAGAAATGTCAAAAAGCAATTAAGTTTTTTCTACATGTTCCCTAATGGGGAACTAGGTAGTACAGTGGAGAATCAATAATTTCACAGCCAAGAAAAGAGGAATTGATAAAGCTCTAAAGAAAAACAAAGGTACAGGTGCCTACAGCACCTGGTCTTCCTAGGTGGTCTCCCATCCAAGTACTAATCAGGCCCTACCCTGCTTAGCTTCCGAGATCAGACATCAGGCTTATTCAAAATGGCATGGCTGCAGATCATGAAAGACTACTTTTTTTAGTTTGATTCTTAACCTGAATTGGTAATAAAATCTGAGCTGTAGTCATTTAGGATATATGACAGTCTGGAAGTTGTGTTGTAATGATGGCTATGACTGAATTTCAACTGAAATTCTATAGCAGGTTCTATATCAGCACTATTACTATTTTATACTGACATAGCATCAGAGGGTGGGCAAGCCTGTGTCTGACAAATGAGAGATTGTTAACTTTCCCAAGTATCCTGGGGTTTGTTGTAGTAGGTTTCTCTGATGATCGGCAGCACCAATTAATATTTATTGAGCACTGATACCTGGTATTGTGTAAAGAATTTCCTTTGTAAAATTGTTTCTGACCCTTTATTTTTTCTTAAAAAGAAGGAATAACCATAATTATTGTTGACAACATGTAAATAAGGATAATTATATCTCCCAGTGACTCCATCCCCAAATATGTCACCTTAGAATTAACCTTCTTCTGAACTGACTGGCTTTTCTGTTAGGACACTGAATAAGTAAGTGGTTCTCCTATGCCTGAGTGCTTGTTTTCTAAAACTTTCAGATCTCACCTCCACTTTGACTTGCAGGTTCCTCAGCTGAGTTACAGACAAGGGATAGAGACTACACAGGAGGGACAAAGTACAAACAGGAAATGACACTGGACACAGAGTTAGATGGAAATGAAAGTAATACATTTGGCACAAAAAGCAAAGACATCCAATCTTGTAGCTTGTCAGAGGACATCTGTGTACCACCCGTGGTATGCTAGTTTGTTAAAAAAGGAAGCAGGAAATAAAATATTTGTGAGGTATGTTAGAAGAGAGCATAAGGTACTGGGTTCTTGCCTTAAGACAACAGCAAAATTCATAGTGTTGCATTATGTTGTGCAGAAGAGATCAATATTATTTCCTTTCCTTTTAAAACTTGTTTCAGAATTTTCATTCTGCTAAATCACTTGACAAAGGGAGGTATCAAATATTTATTTTGGAAAATCTTAGAAGGACACTCCAAACTTTCCAATTAAAAATTTTACAGGACTGATTGTGAATAAAGGAAAGTTTAAACATTTTCTTGTTATAACTACAATCCACTTTCATTTTACTCCATTATCTTTTGAATCTTATTTATTCATTATTCAGAAGTTAAACAAACTAGATGCAGTGAACAAGGAACCATTTTTTTGAGTGGGTGTTTCATTTTTGGCTTCTTAGAATAGTACCAGAGCCAACGCTAATTAGTTGTCATTGTTTGTTTTAGTTCTATGCCTAGGTGGGTGGGTAGAAGACCAGCTTTTATGTTTCTGTGTTTATTTATTCTTTTTTTACTTTTCTTTAGGTTGAAAACCCTGCCTCTGCTGTTTCACTCATTGTAACAAAAGTACACTTAATTAAACATAAGATTTTATAGATGCTTCAACAAATATCTTTTAGTACAAAAGTACCTATCTGGTAGAAAGAATGGAAGCTTTTCCTTCCTACTCCTCCTGAATTAAAAAAAAAAAAAAAAAAAAGCAATTGGTGATATTGCTTGGATCCAAAAGTGTATGTATTAGGAGACATGAATGTACAACAAAAAATTAAATTCTCCTATTTAGAAATCTCATGAATGCTTAAAAGAAATATTAACCCAATAGGATATTATAAAAGGTATTATTCCATTACATATGCATATAGCTATTTACAAGAATACTTATATTAAGATAATGGAGGAACACTTTATGTTTTTTAGACAGTAGTATAAAATGGCAAGTGTTATCTGACAGTTAACATTAGTGAAAGAAAATGCTAAAAATAATTTATTGAAAAGATATTTGTGTTATATGGAAATATAAGTTATACGTTTTCTCATAGCATTTTCTTTCCATATTAGAATTTTAAATGAAGAGTTAAGCATGCCACTGCAATGATGTAAAATCCTTCAACATATCCCCATGGTTTTTAGGTCCATGGTCCTTTATAATGCCTTCTGCCTCCCTCTCCAGCCCAATCTCTACCAATGATATCACATATGGCCTTTTCTCCAGGCTACAGGATGCAAACTGCCAATGCATTATCCTCACTCTCATTTTCTTTCCTTTTTGGTTTTGTTTTGCATCGTCTGATTTTTCTATACTGTCACATTCTTTCCTGCTTCAAGAAACTTCTCTTTGAATACAACCTTATAATTTTATGATTCACAAATAACTAAAGATAGTTGTATTTTTTTATCCATTTCTATATTTTTATTCATAGAAATTATAGTTAAAATTCAAACTGAAAACTAGAGTTTGTGATTAGGACACTGTTAAGTTGGACTGGAAGAACATCTGTGTGGAGAGATGACTCATTCTATCAGTGAAGTACATTCTGAAGTGTATTATAAATTGTTTTTGCAGTAGATTTAGTGTATGAAGGCTTACGTGCTCTAAGTATATACCTGACAATGACAATTTCAACAGAAAATACAGACAAAATGCCGCAATGTCATCTAAAAAGGGGGGGGGCACATTTTACCTTTGTTGTTTACATAAATGATACCCAACAAACAAACAAAAGCAGAAATTTATATATCTGTGTGATCCCCAGTTTGGCTCTGTAAGATGATTACGGAAGACTGGTGAAGGCCATGCACACTGGAAGCATGAGATTATCTCCTTTCTTTTATTGGAGTCGATCTTTTTCCAGTCACAGGGAACTACTTGCAGCATTTATATTGCATTATGATATTTCAGAACACCCTGCCTTCAACATTAAATCCTTTCTGTCTAAAGTATTCTTCTGCATTTCTTCATCTTATCAAATTCTATTAATTGTTCAAGATATAGGTCTAGCAACATCTCCTTGAGAAAGCATTCTCTGCCCCCCCCCAAAATCATTAGTGTGCACTCCTCTCAGCACAGGTGGCACTCTACATGAGTATTCATCATAGTGATTATGTGCTGCTACAATTCTGATCTATTGTGTCTCTTTTAAACCACAAGCTACTCTAGGGAGAAGATCATATCTTGTTTAGCTTTGTGCTTCTAATACTTAGCAAAGAGCCTTTCACAGAGTGAATGCTAATACCAATTTGTTGAATGAATGAACCTGGATAATACATTTGACTTATACCATTCCAGATACCAGCTGGCCAAAGAAGCTAATCAATATAATGAGATGGAGTTCATGGTGTTTTATCTAAAAATAAGTCTGATCTCAGAAGTCCATTTAAATTACACTTTTCAAGTGAAAATCATGGAATTAATTTCTCTGCTTTCCCTTTACAAACAGTATATTTTATAACCATGTCATAAAGGTCAATTAAGGGAAATTTTAGCTCCCAGGTTTAGGCCTTAATAAAATTATGTTTATAGTTAGTTTTAATGTTTTAACTTCATATTCAGGCCAGTTATTTAACACATACTTATTGATAGCTCACTATGTGCCACCGGGAATAAATAAGTTCCTACTCTCATGGAACTTACACTCTAAAGGGTCAGGGAGACCAGTAACATACCAGTAAATACATACACTGACAGTCTCTCCTTAAAGAAATACATTTCATAAACTGGGGGCTTCACTTTAAACTATTAAAAAGCTATCATTTTAGCAGAAGATGCTATTAAAATACTGAAATACCTAATTCAGACCACAGACTCCTGTTTGCTCCTCCTGGGGATGCTTAATGACAGAATTTGGGAGAGGCATCATGACCAGAAAGACTAAGCCTCTTTTTTCTGGGAGAAAACAAACATGGATATTTTTTGAATTCTTTACTATAAAATAGACTTGAGTGTGGTTCTGAATATGGTTGCAAAATTGTTTGGCTCTGTGAATCCAAAACTATAAAATTAAGCTTTCTGGTAAAAGGACTGTTTTTTTAACCTTAAAAAAATTAGTGGGGGTAATTTTCTTTCCCCCCTCCCTACTGTCATAGCTCCTCTTCTCCCCACCCTTTGTTTTGGTACTCTTGGCAATGAGCCTTTTTATAACACAGGTTTTCCAGCAGGTACTATCTATTATTTTCAGCCCAGTTAATGGCTTACTTACAAACCAATGAGTCTAAATCATGAAAAACAATGATTCACATTCATTAAAGTAAATTCTGATACATTTGGCTACTTGTATAAAACAGAGGTGCATTATATGGTAGCTGGAGGACGCGGAATTCATTAATCCATGAGGTGGCAGTGATGCCAACTAGAGAAGGCAGACATTTCTCTTTGGTCTCTTATAAGTAAAGTAATAATTTCTTTAAAAGATCTGCAGTTTGTGAATACTTGGAGGCCCCTCTTCAGAACTTAGAAAAAAAGTCTCTGAGGAACTAATCCAGATGCATGAGTTATTATGGTTTATAGTATCTATTTTATTCCCCAGTTTATTAGATGTTACTTAACTCCTGTTGACTCAGCAGTTCATTCCTTTCATTTGGATTTAGGCAGGATAGCTTTTTGGGCATCAGAGACAAGGGTTGAGATAGTTGGCTCTGGCACCAATAATGACTTAGAGATGTTTTGGGACTTCATTCTGTCCACACACTTGGACTGCTGAATAGTCTTGCTCATTTATTTCAAGGATGGCAACAACAAAGGAAAAACTCTGTCTGGCAAAAAGATTTTTAAGAGTCCTCTTGACAGAACCCATATTATTACTCATCGGGTCATTTTTTTCAAAATATGTTCTCTGCACAATTCAATCTCAAGACAAAACATAATGAAATTAAAGGTAGTCAATTAAGTCAGACTATTGGTTGAACTAAATTTTTGCAGTCTTAATAGGTTCATCTTCTAAATAAATTAATGGCCATAACAGTTGATGTGGTCACATGGGTAGAGAAAGTCATATATAGGTATCCAGATGCCTTTTTTTTTTTTTTTTTAAAGAGCCTCTTTGGGGAAGAATATTGATTTACTCAAGTGGCTGGGACATAGAGAGATGAGAATATCATCTTATTGATTTTGAAAATGTGGTTTACTCACTGAAGAAGCTTGTATCCTTTGCCACAAACTATAGATGTCTCCCGATGCAAAACCTGAAGAACTACAGGTAGAACTTGAGCAAGAGCTGAGGGAAAAACAAAATGACTGCCCATGACAACAAACAAACAAAGTAACTGCCCATAAGACAGATGAAATGGATGCAATTTTTTTTCCAGTTTATACTGACATGCCTTGGAACATGTATAGGAGTGAATACTAAGTTGTATTGGATGAGGATGGAAAAATCTATTAGACCAAATTTTTTTGTATAAGTGTACTTACAAAAGATTCTAGATGAAATTTTTTAAGTTTGAGAAGCTATAGCTTATATGACTAAACTGTCTTGGTACCCTAGAAATGATGCAAACCAAGGTTGCAGTGCTATAGAGGACCAGATTACCATTCCCTCTAAAGGACGTCCTCCTAAGGTGTTACAGCATACATCTGTCAGGGAGCAATAGGGTGGTTGTCCTCTATAGTCCCAAAATGCCTGTGGGAACTGCTGCAATCAAACTAGACTCACTGAAATCAATAGGAATGATCAACTCCTGCAGTGCTAGAACCAAATTTTGGCACTTAGTAGCTAGAAACAAGGTGGCCTGGTCCACAAAGAACTTTGGGTTGGCCAATAATGTGTCCCTAAAACAGAAATATGTCGAGAGCCTTTTAAAGTATTACTTGATATGTGTAAATGGTATAGGTCTCTTCTGGTGAGTGGAAGTCTAACTTTAGTCATTATAATGATCATGCCTCTCAACCATTTTTCAGCATTGAGCTAATTTTCCTGCCTCACAGCCAACCATTTACACTCTAAAGGTTCTTCTCTAGATTTTTCCCAAAAGAATTTGTGATCATTTCTCAAGGTGACTGTGAATTTTAGAAAAAGAAATAACCCAAACTTTTTGAGAACTGTTGGTCACTTGCTGTGAACTGACCTTAATTCTTGGAGACACAGAATGTTGCTATGGTCCACCAGTCAAAGTAAAAGACAGCTGAAGTCAGGTGAACAGTTTTGGTCACATTCATCTTACAGTAGGCACAGTGGGTCCCCAAACCTATGCTGGGGTTATTTCAGCAGTTATGAATGTACAGATAGAGTAATATACTTAATAACGGGCAGACTCCTCATGTTGATTCCCTAACCCATGCAGCTAGAGCAGTTATGATAAGACAGGCCAAGTGGAAGCCACTGGAAGTGATTCTGCCCACAATATAATAAAAATAATAAAGCTTTCTGAAGATATTACAAAAAAAATCAATACCAGTATCAAAAGCTTGAAAGATACAGGGGTGGTAATTCCTACCATAATGCCTTTCCAACTGCCTATCTGGCTAGTGCAGAAGACCACTATATTTTGCACTACCCTGAAGTCTCAAAAAGTTCTCAGTTAAACCCATAGACAGCTCTAAAGCTGACATGGACCTTCAAAGTTATCCCAGCTTGGGAGAGGCAGTTGGGTCTTTACACCACAATACAAACCATTTATCGGATGCAGGCTTCTCCCAAGAAGGGGTGTGACTTTAACAAGGTACCTCTCCAGGTGAGTGCAATTCTTGAAAAGTTAGCATATGGAATCTATCATCCAGAAGTACTTCCAGGAGCTTAAGAATTACTTCCTTATTAGTACTGAATGGAGATCTAGGTTGTTCAGTAGAGCATCTCACAGACCCTCCCCACCTTATGATGCTCAGATCTCCTTCTTCATGTAAATTTTGGAAGAAGCTCCTCAAGGATTCATTTTGGGCCTCTTGTCCTGGGAGAAATTTCTAAGAATATATATGGAACAAATTACAGCTTACCAACACCTGAGTTGGTGTTGTAGCCACTGGAGTTACTCATCAGTTTTTTGTCTATCATCTATTCTGAATTCCTTCATCCGAAGCTAGCATCTTTTTCATTCTAGGTGGTTTTGACACAGACCATCATGACTCAGGGAGATGAGCCCTAAGCATCACGCCTTTTTCAGGCCATCACATGAGTTTGTCCACAAACCATAAAAATGGAGTGAGAATAAGTAGACATCCATGTGCACCACTTGGGTGTCAATCATATTCCCCTCTAGCCCTGTTGTGTAACAGGAGTTCTACTTTTTCCTGGTGGTTAGGATCAACTACTCCTCCTAATAATGATGACTCTTACTTTTGACTATGGTCTCTTGGCATTGGGGACCCTAAATGTCTGAGCAGCAGCTATAACTTAAAGTTCAATAGCACTTCTGCTGTACCCCTAATGGATGTTTTCCATTTTAGGAACCAGGATCTTTATACCCATAGCATCTAGAGATGGAGGAAGCCCAAATTCCAAAAGTGGACCGTGGAGTGACACTGACTGGGCAACTCATACTTCTACCCTTTACATTTTTTTCTCACCACATTTATCTCCTATGTTATTGGATCTACCAGGGAATTGGCCAAAGTGGCTGAGCCACTTGCTTACAGCTTGAACCTGCTCAAGAACCTTTTCCAGCTCTGTTTCCTACTCAAAGCTTTCATTACATCTGACATGCAGGCTGAACAGTATAACCAGGTGTGGAATATGCTACCTCTAAAACCTGAAGAGAGATACCAGTTGTTGTGCTTCCTTCTCTATGGCAAGGCATGCAGGACTCTATAATTTGTCCTACACTATGGAAGTATATCTTGCCATGTCCCAGACCACTGGATTTCTAAAACTTTTATTGATGCAGTAGTCCCCTTAATTTTCATAGGGTGTACCTCATCTTTCTGTAGTGCCTATTTCTTACTAGAGCCTGCTGAACACTTGCTAACTTCTTATTTTTCTGGTCTGATTAACATTAGGTCATCAGCATAGTGGACTGGAATGATGTTCCACAATATGCCCAACTCTTATGGGTGGTATGTTCTAGATCTCTTTGGAATATAACATGACAGAAGGCAGGACAGATAACACAGCCTTAAGGAAGACTCGAGCTTTGTCCTATCAATAAGACCTAGGGAAATTTATATGATATAAAACAAATAAAATATGGGATAAGAGCACAACTAACGTAAAAAAAAAAAGGATGCAATGAGGAAGGACTGTAAGAACATAAATAAAATGTAATCACAAAAATTAAAATCAGATTTAGAATAAGGCAGAATCAATGTTGCGGGAAAAAAATGAATTCATGTAGTAGACAGCAAACTAGAAAAGCTCTCCCAAAATGCAGAGAATAAGAACAAGGAGAACAAATGGGAAGAAAAAATGGTAGATATAAAGGCTACAATATTAAGATTCAACAATATAGATCACTGGTAAACATGACTGGAATAAAAATTTCAAACATGAATTTTAAAGGAAATTTCCTGAGATAAAAGACGTCACAGATACGAATGACACAATTTGTATCTTTCTCTCTCTCTCTCTCACACACACACACACACACACACACACAATGGTAACACTCGGTCAACAGCTAGAGACTGGTGGCACTTAAAAAAAAATAGCAACTGTGACATTTTAAATGAAATAGTTTTACTAAATAATTCCAGGAACAAGAAATAAAAACTATCTGTACAGAGCATTTAAGGAGTAATGATAATATTGTATATATAGACTAATGGGATGTAGGCAAGGTTATTTAAAGAAAAAAAATTATGATTCTAATTTTTTTAAATTAAGAAGTATAGAACTACTCTCAGGGAAAATAAATAATTTATATATTCCACCAAATAAATTTAAAGAAAACAAGAATGGAAGAGTAAAATACCAGAAAATATCTCCATAAGCTTGGGAGGCCAGGACGGGTTTCTTTTACAAGACCCAGAGTAGTTTTACAGGGAACAACTGACAATTCTGATTACATTCATATTAAAATATTATAAACATCACAACACATTTTTAAAAAGCAAAAGATAAAACACAGGCTTAGGAAAGACTTTTTGTTTGTTTGTTTGTTTGTTTGCAATGGATATAATCAACTCAATAGAAGGAAGTTCAAGAAATATGAAGAAATCACAATGAGATACTGTCTCACACTTATCAAAATCAACAGGACAAGTAATAACAAATGCTGGAGAGGATGTAGAGGAAAAGGAACCTTCATACACTGCTAGTGGGACTGCAAATTGGTGCGGCCACTATGGAAAACAGTATGGAGGTTCCTCAAAATCTAAGAATTGATCTGCCATACAATCCAGCAATCCCTCTACTGGGTATTTACCCCAAAGACTTGAAAGCCTATATCCGAAAAGATATTTGCACATCAACGTTCATAGCAGTGTTATTCACAGTGGCCAGGACATGGAAGCAACCAAAATGTCCTACAATACATGATCGGCTAAAGAAGCTGTGGTACATATATACAATGAATATTACTCAGCCATAAGAAGAGATAAAATACTGCCATTTGCAGCAACATAGATGGACCTCAAGATAATCATGCTAAGCAAAATAACCCAGACAGAAAAAGTTGAAAATCACAAGAAACCAGTTATATGTGGGATATAAACCTAAAAGCGACAAATGAACAGAACAACAACCAGAGACTCATGGACATAGACTTTAGACTAGTGGTTACCTGAGGGCAGGGAGTAGGGGGGAGGGGGAGGTATATGGGGTAAAGAGGATCAAATATGCAGTGACAGAAAAAAATCTAACTATGGGAGTTAAATATACTGTAAACATATATATGTCTTACTGTTAAAGTGTACAGCTGAACTTACAGGATTTCGTTAACCAATGTCACCATAAAAAATAAATTAATTTAAAATCTTTTCAAAATAATAAAGATAATCCAAAATAAAAAAGGCAAAAGATGCAAACAACTGAAGAAAGTAAGAGCTGAACATACAACAAGCATTGAAATATATACAATCTCACTAATAATCATTGGAATGTAAATTTGATACAAAAATTGACAAAATCACATGGACAAAAACTAAGAAGCTATAAGGCAATGACACAGAACAAGAGGGACACTGGTTTTTCTCAATTGGGAGGGCAAATTATCACAAACACCTTGGAGAGAAATTTGACTAGTAAGATTGAAGGAACAAGTATCCTATGATCTACAAATTTTACTCCTAGATATATAGAGAATAAAAGTATGTGTGCGTGTGTGCGTGTGCACGTGCGCACATATGAGCTTGGTAGAGCATGAGATTGAGACATGATTGATTTATGGGTAAATGTATAGGTAATCACATTTGAAAAACAGCATAGTGCTATTAGATACCATATTTAGGAAGGGGATATAGCTGAGAAAAAGGGAAAGAAATGGAATATAAGGAGCAACACACAGACTTCATTTGAATATGTAATATACTCTTCTTTAGATGAGCAGATGAGTGTATATTATTTTTTTATATACCTTAAAATTTTATAAAACCAATGTATGCCTAAAGAATTAAGATACTATGACAAATTAATAAATTAAAAACAAAATGAACAGACCAGCTAATTCAAGATCCTGGTCTTCTTGAAAATAAGTTTAAACATGAATAAAAAATGGAATACAATATATAACAAAGACATGCAATGACAGATGTGATGTTTTAAAATTCTGAAAGGAAATCGCTTAATAAATTTTATTAGGTATGAATATTTCAATGAAGTAGAATTTTTTTTAGGGAAATAAACCTAACTGAAGTGCATGTGAGATATACTGACCACTGAGATCTATATACTCATCCAGAACCACCTACCTCACATCTTGTGATAGGCCAAAACCTTCCAAACACTATGAACATTTCTTGGTAACTCAGTTTCTCTGGTCACCTCTGTCCCTGGGTTCCCAGCTCTCTTCTTTCCAATGTTCACCCAGACATACCATGTATCTCTTTCCTTAGTTCTTGACCAAAACTCAAATCACTCTCTCAGGATACTCTGAAGTGTGGAAGATTTTACTGAAAATGGGATAACCAAGTGAAATATCTCCAAACAAAACAACACCCATCAGTGCTCTGTAGCCTCCACATCACTGGGCAAATTCCCTTAGCTATTTTCCTAATACAGACCTCATTTCCCATCACCTCTCAGAGTTCTTTCTCTTACCTCATCTTTATCTATATTCTGCTTTATTCTCTCTCTTCACTGCACAGGAAAATAATAATTTCTCATTTTTTAACACATAAAGCTAACAATTTCTTAGTTCCTGTTAACACCCATGCTTTCTGGGTGTCATGTTCTACACCAATCATTCAACAAAGTATTATACTAATAGAAGTAGATTATCTCTCAAAGGGACTCAAATGACAGATGTTAATATACTATATTTTTAAATTCCTCAATTACGATTAACAAAATATACTCAAGAAGTTTTAAAACAGTATATATAGCATTATCTCAAATATGAAAAATTCCTCTCACACACACACAAAGATAATAAGGCATTTTCAGAGATATTGATTCGACTCTATTAATAGCTGATGATACTACATTTTCACTTTTTAAATATTTTGATTAGAAAAAATTACATTAAAATAAATAAAAGTATAGCCATAGTATCCCTTAAACAAAATATCAATGTTTTCTGCCAATGTAGTTTTTATCACATGCCTAGAATAAGTACTGATAATCAGCATTCTGCCTCCAGGCAAGGCTTCACCAATCTGGCATCTGGGATTTAGGGAGAGGTAGTGTGCCCTATTCATCAGGTCTATTCCCTGCACTGTGTCTCCAGAAGCCTTCAGTGAACATTTCTCTGAGTTGTGCATCCCCAGAGCTTCTCTGCTGTATTTTCTGGAATCTTTGCTTTTGCAGCAGCTGAATTTCTGTCCTTTGGGGAGTTGCCTTGTTTCATACTGATTCTCAAAGAATCCTGCAGTGTTGCTCCCACACCCCAAAGTCAGAAACTAGCGTACATGCACAGATATGTGTTTAATGGAGAGTAAGCAACAGCAATTCTGAAATGACATCCTGAAACTGTGGCAGAGACTACACTCCAGGTCTCTCTCTGTGTTATTATGTCTCTGTTCTTAGTCTCCTTCCCTCATAAATAGTAAAAGTGATATTTTCCTCATGAAACCCTTCCTGAAACCCTGGGATAGCACAGCATCTCTGTGGCATATTCTCATAGCAATCTTCACTTAATCTTTTGCAAAACTTATTCTCATATAATTTAAGCTCTGGAAGAATGAGATCATGTTTCTCTTGTTTACTACTATATTTCTAGATTATAACAAGTGCTTAGTGAATACATGAAGAAATGGTTAGATGGATGGCTAAATGGCCACCACCAAGCCTTTTTAAAATTTTCTCTCTCATCTTTAACTCTATTTAATGGTTCTTGTAGCAAAAAAAAAAAAAAAGAAAAGAAAAAAAAAAGAAAGAAAAAAAGAAAAGAAAAGAAAAAAAAGAAAAGAAAAAAAATCAGTTCAGCCAGTGTTCTCAAAAAATAAATTCTATCTCCTGTTATAAAAAAAAAAAAGGGGGGGGGCCTGAAAGAAATTAAAAGAATCTCAGTAAAATCAATCAAGGTGGCAATTCAAACAGGGATCCTATGGAAGGATTAAAAGAATTTCAACTAGAAGACTTCTCCTCATTTTCTTCTATTCTGATTTGCTTTCCTCAGAAACCCATCCTCAAGGAAAAACATGAGTCTTTTCCCTGTCATTACTCCTAATGACTTTACAACAAATTCCTTTGTCTTGCTGTGACCCTGCAAATCCCTGTCTCCTTTATGTTGATGGCTGTACACATGCCTGGATCCTCCCTGGACCATTACCTGGCACTATCAGATGAACACTTCCTTGGAATATGCCAATGACCACAATTTTTCACCAAATTTATCAGTTTGGGTATCCATATACTTGTGATCATTCAATCCCTTACAGTACTACTTAAAATATAATCCCCCTGAAGTGGGCTATCCTTTCTACCTTGGAATTCATAGCATGTATGTCTATTTTTTTAAGTACCCACATCCTGTTGAAAACAGCTCTTAATTATAAGGGTCATTTATTTTTTTTTTAAATGTTCACTGATTATTCTCTGTCTTCTCTATATCCCCTGCTCTTGGTCTCCTCATGTTCAGGCTTCCCCAAAGCCATTCTGTATAATATTATTTCAAGGCTAATTTACCCAAATGATTCTTTTATGAGAATATTCTTTTCAAAACTTCCAAAAGCTTGTAATTGTCTTAAAACCTATGAATATAAAATTATCCATATTTAATTAGACATTCTTTAATGGAGCTGGAGCATCTATAAGCGATCTATTTTTCTCCAACCATAGTACTGATTATTGACTACAGTCATGCTAGTGTCCCCATTCCTGCCTTCCTGGATTTACTTCTGCTATTTCTCTTTTCAGAATAACCTTCCATTCTGCTCTTTTTTGATCCAAACCCTATTAACTTTGACCAGATCAAATTCCACATACTTCATCAAGTCTTTTTAGTCCATGCCAATTTGTTTCTGTGATTTCCTCTCGTATTTCATATGTGATACCAGATCATTAATCTAAATGTTCCATGTGTGTTAGATCTACCTCCCAAATTCAACTACATACTCCCCATGAAAATATATATTAAATTTTCTTGTAATTTCTATTATACACACACAGTGCTATGGACTTAGCAAAACTTAGTTTAGTACTGACTGCAAAATAAAGATGTCTTCCTTCCCTTGGCTGAATTCTTGAAGGAGGGTATTGTAAGTAAAAAAGGAATCAAGTTAGGAAAATGGTAGAGAAAAGGGGCCAGGTAAATGAACAAGACAGATTTGATGACTAAAGAGTTTTGAGAACTATTTTCAAGCATGAGTTAGTGTTACCATGACCAAGCTTGTCAACAACCACAAGCATGCTAGCTATCCACCTGCTGTGGCCAGGAAGCATTTGGAGCTCAAAGAGAGCGAGTAGTAGCTTCAGATAGCACTTTAAAATACCTTTATATTTATTAATATATTTTTGAAATCCATAAGCTACTTTCTGGGCAAACTTTCATGTCATACCTGCAGAGAAAAGTGAGGGTAGGGATTGTGAGCACTTTAACAAAAGCAGACAGACATGGAGAAATCCTTGCCAAATTTCTAACAGTGATACAACTGAGAATAGACACCAGGTCCCATGCCTTACCATCTGGTGTTCTACCAGCTAGACCACACTGTCTCTCTAAATTGCCAACCTCGATTACTAACTGGGCATGTGACATAATTTTTTTTTTCTTTCTGTACTATTGAAGATGAACATCTTTCACTGGGCATGATGAAAATTTTTGTCTCTTTTTACAAATTTATAATTAGTGATGCTGCTTCTTTATACGCAACAAAGGCAAAACATTTATTTAAATTTATGCCAATGCTATAAGAAAATTAAGAAATTCTTGGTGTAAGATAGGGAGATATTTAATTGCAAATTATTTAAAGGAATATATTATGAGAAGTGGCTAATCCACTGTATTAATTTCTACATGTTCGTCTTCCTAATAGTTTGAGCTACTCTATTCAACAAAACAAGATTCTGTGCACACAAGACTTCTGTAGCTTCATGTTTGTACCAAACCATGATTACAGAAATATGAATGCTGGTTCTTTCCATCTGTTCTTCTGGCCTGCATGTACATTTACTTAGGTATGTGCACACTTACATACATTGTTCACCGTAGTTCAGAAACTCTGCAACTCTGACTCAGATTGAGATGAACATTTTCTGTTTTTAATGGAAGGAAAATGAAAGCTTAGGATCAGGTAAAGTATACTTCTTTGTTTAATTACCAAGCCAGGAATCTATTTGGGGTTATAAAAAGGAGGCAATCCTCGATACACTAGTATTTTAACTCTTATTCTTTCAAATATCTACATGTACTTCAGGCCAGCTGTTCCACTAAAAACTGCCCTACCGTCACATTAATTGCACTTACACAAACCATTTTTAATGTTGGTGATTATAATAGTGTCTATAGAAGTAAAGAGCTGAAAACTATGCAAGATGATGAGTGGCAGAGAAGTTGCATTCATTCTCTAAAATAATTTTCCTTAATACTACAAACTTCCCTTTAGACCTTTATATATTGTCCAATCCACCAAGATGAAGAGAAATACTGTAGAAATTATTCACTTGACAGGAATTAAGGGTTGAAGCAATTTGAACAATTGAGAAGGAATATCATAAAACACGGATCACTAAAGGACATTTGAGGTCAGCAAGTGCCAGGTGGTGGTGCAGTACAGGGGAGGAAACTCAATAGCACGGTGCCGGGCACACACCCCAGAGCTGATCTGTAGAAGGTGAGTGTTGTTGCCCTTCTTGCTCACTGCTGCCTTGGTTCCTAAACAGGCTCTGCCTTATTCATCACTTCTTTTTAAAGGAAAAGGTAAGGTTTTTTGTATTTCCCTCAAAGGTGAATTTCAGCTAGATATAATACATAACATACCAAGAAAAATTATTTCAGCCCCTGAACTAATTCACTGAAGTGTAAAATGACACAATAGGGCTGACAGTGATCTAAATATAAAAGAAATCTGAAAAGGTAAGATTTCATATGTGTGTGTGTGTGTGTGTGTGTGTGTGTGTGTTATTTCATATATATATAAGCTTATATGTGTATATATATATATGATTTCATATGTGTGTGTGTTATTTCATATATATAAGCTTATATGTATGTATGTATACACACACACACACACACACACACACACACACATAAGAGGGAGGGAAGAAAGGGCAACTGTTATTGGTAAAAAAAAAAAAAAAAAAAAAATAAAAACTATAAAAACTTTTAAGCCCTAGAATTTAGAATAAAGGATGATGGGGAGAAAACAAATTATAAAGTAAACAGATGAAAACAGAAAGGGGTCGTTTACAAAATCTTAGTAAATATGAATGGAGAAATAGTGCATTTGTGATAGAAAATAATGGTGTTCCAGGGATAAAGCATATTATTCAAGGACCACATATTTAGGTACTGGAAAAAGTCATTGTCCAAGATTTTAAAAATATAACAAAAATATCTCACTTGGTTGTTGAAAATGCTAATTGTAAATGGATTTTCCGAAGGAAACCTCCACAATTCAGCTTTCACCCACACAGCCTGCTCTTCATCAGCTGGATAGAAGACAGAAAGCTTAAGTGGGCACTTAAGCTCCTTCCCATGTGACCTGTTCTACCTCACTTTCCTCACTCCTCTCTCCTGCTTACAACTTCTCTGTTTTTCAGCCAGACTGACCTATTCTGTCTTCCCCAGCAGAGCTTGCCACCACTTCCTCACCTCTTCTCAGGCCTTTCTCCTCCGTGGGAATGGCCCTTCCCCTCTGCCTTCTGGTCACATGTCATAGCTTTGTACATGTTCCAAACAGTCATAACAATCCATTTTTTTTTCCTCTTCAGAACATCCAATAATACATACTTTTCCTAGGCTGAATTTATTTTAATTTATTCTGGTTAATCATTTTTTCATGTCATGTGTTATATTTCATAAACTAAGATTTTAATAAGTAGTATGAACGCAGTCTTGCTTTGATACTATATAGACAGACGTTCCCAAGTTGATTAGATTGGTGAAATATAGTAATGAGTGAGAGGTGAGGCTTAATAAATGTCTGCTGTTTCATTAATAATAAGAATAGCTATCATATATTTAACACTAACTGCCAGGTTTGGGGCTAGATGCTTGATATCTGCTATAATAATCAAAAAACCATATTATAATAATACCTTTCTTTTCCTTTCTTTTTCTCTCCTCCCTCCTCCTTCCCTCCTTTCCTTCCTCCTTTCCTTCTTTCCTTCCTATTTTTTTTTTATGGAAGGAGGCTTAGTAAGTACCCTCATTTAAAACATTTTTAAAAATTTAGTCTTGCAAAAGAAAGACAGTAACTCGATCTACATATTTTTAAAATAATTTTATTCAAATATCAAAAATGTTAAATCTATAGGTTTAAATAAAGTCTGAAACTCTTTCCAGCCAAACTAAGCCTTCAAAGTCAGAGGGAAATAGAATAATTTACTAAGCTAGACTGCACCCTTAGTTATCAATTACTTCAGAACATTATTCAGAAATGCTTGGTGAACAATTAATAACAACATATCCTGTCCTGCTTTTAAGCTCTGCTTACTTTCAGGTATCTGCTATTATTATAGAGGATGACCCTGAGAAAATGACAAACTAAAATCTGAACTTCTCATTTGCTTCAAAATTAGCTAAGCATTTTTATAGCATGACAGTCACAGAACAGTTTTATATATATATATCCATATCCTTTGGGTCATGCATGTACTCAGTCTTTTCACTTCTGGCTAACTGACAGTCCTCAGCAAGCTATACATTTTCACTTGATTATTCTCTTAATTACTGGTTGGCAATATTCTATTTTTTATGACAATAAAAAACATATAATGCTTAAATATCTAGTTCTAAGAGGCAAACTTCAATTGTTTTGATGCTTTAAATTTCTTCTCATATTCTGAGATTAATTCAGTATTCACCAGAATTTTCTTTCGATTTTTATTTATTTTTAACATTTAATATCGGTAATCCAGCTTAGATTGTATGTATGTATATATGCATGCATACATGCATGCATCTATCAATCATCTATCAATCAGTCTATATCATCTATCTATCTTATTGGTGTGATAAAACGTAAAAACACATTTATTTTGCCCCAAGTGGCAAATTAACTAACATCAGTTGTTTGCAGTATTTTCTGCCTTTCTGTATTCCAGTATCTGTTTTAGGGTTATCTGTTCTGTCCCCTTGATCTGTCGGCTTATTCTTATGCCAGTATCATACTGTTTTTATTATTGGCTCTTATAATAGAATAAGTCTTCTTGTTCCAGTATTTAATTCTTCATTATTTTTCGACAGTTCTCCACTGTTTATTTTTTTCACATGTATTTTTGAATTATTTTTCCAAAGTCACAAAACAAAGTCCTTTGGGATTTTGTTTGGGGATTTCATTTTGAAGATTCAAATTGATTTGGGAAGAATTGGCATCATTACAATATTTAATCTTCCCAACAGGGTAATCTAAACTTTATGTCTGTGAAAGATGAAACCTGTTTTCTTTCTATTATCATTTGGGGAAAATGGTGATGAACAAAATCTCAAATATTCCAAAACTGCTTTGTGGTTTATGGATGAATAGGAACTTTAGTTTCTTTCATCTCACAGCCTCCCTGTTGAAACTTGCTTTTGAGCACTTTCATTGAGGTGAACAGGAGTCCATAAGTGAAACCAGGTTAATAGTTCCAGAGACAGGCTTGGTCAAAAAAGGAGCCGACACACCTGGATGTAAAGAGGATTCTGCTATCTCTTGCCAGAGGTCTATCTGCCCATGAGGTTACTAATCTTTCCTATTCTTTCTTGTGTATTTTCCTGTCCTTTTGCTGCTGCCTCTCCATCTCCTCAACCCTGCCAGGCACATTTGCTCAATATGTGTTAATTGAATTAAGATGCCAAAGATGCTTAGCTCTAAGCTTCATGGTTGGTTTTCCAAAGGTTAATGAAAAGACTACTCCAGAGATAGGGAATCAACAATAAAATTAGAGCCGAGTTTTGAAGAAAAGTATATGCCTTTAACGTCTGTTTTAGTATTTGGAAAAGGACTCATTGTCTCTTCATCATCATCTCTAGGAAAGCTATCTGATTCACTCTTTTTTTTCAGTTAGGAATTAAATTGTACTTTATAGAATACATTTCCCAGTAGCCATCCCACCCCTACCACACATGAACACTGAATGCTTTCTACTTTCTGACAAAAATAATTTCATCTCAAAGAGACAGCTGGGAGGATACAAGCTCAACCATCAACAGATTGTAGGCCTTGTGGTTGAAAAGGTTGAGAGGTCTATGGATTTCATTTCTGTCCTACCACAGTTTCATCAATTACTGGCAATGTATGTGACACCACCAGCCTCTAGTGTCAACCTGTGATAGTTATGGGAGAAAAATAGCTTTTAAAATATAAGTTTGGGTTTCAGAAACCAAGCAGATTCATGGTATCCATAAGTGAGCTGAATAGTTCCTGCCTATAGTGCCTGGTTCTTGCATCCTCTGCCTTCTCTCACCCTTATGTTAGTTAACCCAAAATTCTCCTTGGAAAATGTTTGGAAATTTGATTCTAAACAGTATTACTAATGCAAATACTTCCCCATCCCACCCCATAGTTGCATTTAAAAATATCCATTTAAGCACTATCCATGTGTCTATTTTAAATGTTTACAAATGTAATATTTATAATAGGAAATTGATACTATATCTTCATACAGCTTCAAATATTTCAAAATGAAAAGCAAAATAATAAAATTTCAAGTGGTACGTTATTGTGTCAAGACAGCATGAAACAGAAGAGAAAGTGAGATGCTGAGACGATATCCTCTTCCTTGATTCTATCTGGTATTAATTTCCTTAGGGTGACTCTCAAATTTGAGAAAGTCAAAGTCAGGTTACCTAGATGTCATGTCTACTCAGCACAGACCAACAACAGAGAGTGTATGCTCTGTAAGCTGGGAAAGTGCAATCCAGAGGCAAGCAAAATGAGGGGCCTTCAGAGTGTTCTTCAATTAGATGTTGGTTATTGTCTAACCAATCTGTTTACTATTCCAAAAGTGTTACTCTAGTCTCTCTAGATACCTGACTTCGATTGTGTTTTCACAACATTCCACAGCTACTGCTTGTTTTAGATCTATTTTTCATGACAGGATGATAGCTTCTCCTTGCTGTTGCTTGGGAAAATGCTGTGAAAAATGTTTCATAAGAGTTTCTTTTTTTTTCTTTTTTTTTGTCTGCCCTTTAGGTAACTCCTGTACACTCGTTTCACATACAGCATAAAATTAGATTTTTTAGAAATTACACTGCATGTCAGTTATGTATTAGAGCAATCTGTCATCTCCACATTGGGTGCTGTCTCCAGCACCTGGTTCTCCAGGACTTATATTTCGAAATATAGCAATGCATGTTACATGAACAGCGTCAGCAAGCCATTATTATTAATATGAGATTCTAAATTATAAATATCAGACATCCTGGTGCAGCATTAGGAGATGGTTTTGCGGTTAAAACAGTAGAACATTCACACAACTACCAGGCAGAGGCAAATGAAAAAACTAAAAATATATGCTTCTATTAGTTTTAAAAGCTGAGTTAGAGAGCAGCAGCAACTTGGTCTTATGTAGCAATGGTTTAGGTCTCGATAGATAGATAGATAGATAGATAGATAGATAGATAGATAGATTGATTTTGCCATTTTATAGATAAGTAAATCTGTGGCATATTTATCCCCACCTCTCTTTATGCCTCCAGGATGGTCAGTGCACAGCTTAGGCAACTAACAAACTGGAGGTCTGTGACTCTTTGGATATTTGCTGAAGGTGGGAGTCCAGCAGTAGCCTCATTACAGTATCTATTATTAACCACATCCATTTTACAAAAAAAGGATTCACGCCAGGAAGCACTCCAAAGAATCCAGTTACATTTTATCTTAAGAAAGCTGGTATTTTAAACATCAGAATAAAACTGCTCACACAGTTGAATGGAAAGCAATGAAAAATAGTAAATGAATTAGTACAACCTCAACTTCTAGCATAGCTAAGCCAGGGGTTTTATACACACACAGAGGTTATTGCCATTCAGGAAATGGTTCCCTCTGCAGTGATATGGATTGAGGCATAAGTGATTACGAAATCATGAAGACATCAGGTTGTAAAACACAAGCCCCATCCATGTTTCTTGCAAATAATTATTTACAGGTGCAAATAGTGGGCTTCCATCATTAAGTACAGATGCATATTTTAGTTAATTCATGGTGATTTGTATTTTTCTGAGTGCAACTAGAATTTAAACTATGTGAAATATACAAAACACTGAGAATGATTACAAATGTAGGTTATAACATCTCACTCATATGCCCATATGATATTTTTTATGAAGAAACATTTGAAATAAGCTTAATGTATTTAAAATTCTCTCAGTATATTACTGGTTACCAGTTCACAAGCAATTACATATGAAGGCTTTTCAAAAATACTGTGTTAATGAAATGTATATATGGAAAGAGATTGATATAATCACTTTGTCTTTAAAATCTGATGTTTCGAATAGTATTAGACACGCATGAAAATGAGTCTAATCCATAAGTACCCAGGCATCCAAGAAGATTCTCCTGTTCACAGAATATATTTCTCTTACTATGAATTCACACTCTTAATATCTTTTCTTCATTATATATTTGACATGAGTTTTCTATACTTTGAAAAATTCAAGCACTTTTTTCCCTTACATCAGAGACGCAAACATAGAAATTTCTCAGATTGATACAAACAATTTGAAAAACTGTATTTTGCTTACATCATTAATACTCAGTATCACAAAAATTACAAAATTAGGACTATATCTTTTATTTCTTATATGTCTATGCCACTTTATAAGACTATAGTGATTTTCAGGAATTGTACTTTAATTGTGAAATTTCAAAATGACCTACCTACCATTTGACATCCTACAATACCAATTCTAACTTGAGCTACTGTGTGTGGATATTTACAGAACTATTCATTCCCCCCCCCCAGATGTCTATTTGCAGAAATATCAAAGCACTAATTACATCATTTTCTACATCATGAAAGTAGTCAGTCATTTCTTGGTATTTGTCCATCTCATCACCCTTAATTGGTATTTACTTGGTCTTGCCATACTGGGTATATAGCACTGTGCTAAGTGCATGGAACGATTTAACTTTAAACAATTTGAGTCAATAATATCAGACACACATACATATGCACACACACATACATATGCATATACACATTATCAACCTAACAGAATATGCATACAGGATAAGCCTGGCCTTTTGGTCCGGCAGTCTCTGGGGCTGCAAAAGCTTCCTCTGTTCATAAGTGAATATTCAGCAGTGATATCTGTTGAACACAGAAGCATTCTTACCAGCTGCACTGCAATTTGGTATCTATGGCATCACACCAGGAGGATATAGGGATGGTTTGGCTACTTTATTTATCTTCAGAGTCATGTATCTGGCTTGCGCGCGCGTGCACGTGTGTGTGTGTGTGTGTATACACACACACACAAACATACATATACAACATACATATACATACATATATATATATATATATATATATATATATATATATAAATAGTTAAATTTAAAATTCATTAGCTACAAACCCCCAAGCTCCACAGGATTAAAGTAAGTTTTTTTTCTTATTTGAGTAAAAAAAATAATTTTGGTATTGATGAGATTTCCTAATTTCAATGATATTAATAATATCCACCAATCTATCATCGAAGTCTCACAGAAGGCATGGTGCTTCTGCATGGAAGTTTTACTGAATATTTTTATTTATTATTTTAATTACTCCATCTGTTTGCATGAAAGACATTCCTATCAAATCAGTGTACTTGCCTCCAAAATTTGAGAGGCAGAATATCACAATACACAGAACAACGAAGGGATTGAAAAATAATTGCTACATTAAAAACAAATAAACGAACTTCTTTTCCATTGTCCCCATCCTGTTTAGATACAACAAAGAAAACCTGAGGCATGTTTAGATAAGTATAGTTATTAGCTAGCTAGCTGTTAAAGTCACAATTTCTTTGAAACTTCAATTAGCAGTTGTCATTTGGTTGACAATTTACATTCCTGATTCTGTGGCCAGGCCTAATCTCTAAATATTTACATTTGTATTTAACCTCTTGGTTCAAGCTAAATGTAGTAGTGAATGTGAAATCAGAAAAAAAAAATGTTCAATTAGAAAACACAGATCTTTGGTTGCAGTTAGGAATGAGGAAAGACAGGCACTGCCTGAGAGAAAAGTGCAAGTCAGAAAATAAGGCATGTGCAGACTGCTCTATTATAACATTAGTATTCTGTTCCTTTTTTATTAATGGCCAATACTGGGGTGTGTTTCAGCTAAAAATATACACATAACATAGCTCCCAGGGGCCTAAGAACACTTTTGATTTACTTTGTCAAGAAGGAGGAAATTTCAGTTTTGCTAGTTTATAGGTATGCTGGATTTTTGTTCTCTTCAAGGAAGCCAAGGACAGATAAACCAATGTTAAAAAAAAAAAAAAAAAAAAAAAAAAAAAAAACTGGCCTCCTTCTATAGACTAAAGATATTTTTTTGTACCGCAGATTTTAAACCTTATTTTATGATTGTTCCATTCAGTCAAGGCAATAGAAAATAAATTATTATATGACTCAAATGGAGTAAACTAAACTTTGCTTTAAGGTTAAGGTAGTACATGGAAAAGTGTACTTGAAATCACAAACACAAAACAATGTATTTGTGCAGTAAAGAATGGCTTGAGAAACCTCAAGAATTGGTTCAACCTCAGCAAACTGTGTTAGTTGGTATTATACACATGAAAAAATCAACATGATACAGTAAAAGGCATTTCTACCATCTTTAAAACACCTATATGTAAACCATTGTTTATCTGCTCTGAACTCTAAAATACAAGGGTAAAACAGGCTTTGGGCTTTTTATTGATCTGTTTTTTTTTATTATTATTATTTCTGAGTTTCAGTAGGTTACAGATTTTGAATCTATAAACCCATTGTGAGTCTTTCCCCAATAACAAGGTGATATCAAAAGAGTAGCCTACAACTGGGAGTTAAACAGTGGCCTGCACAAAATTGCCTCTGTCTTTCTATGCCTTCCGGAAAGAGAGGATGCAGTGAATACTGACAAGTCCTCATATCTCATACAAGTCGTCCACACCAGTCACCCAAAGGAGGTCTGATCTCTGGACTTCCTGAACCCTGAACACTATCCTAACCATCTGATATCACGGAACTTCGCTAGGCCAGCTTCAAGTTGTTAGTAAAACACAAGGATGGTGCTTCATTCCTATGTTGTTATGAAAATGAGGTTGGCAGGGAAGAAATACGTAAACTATCTTTTGAAGGTCAAGCTAATTCTGTCTGTAGGGATGTTGCATGCTAAGAGCCAGAATAAGGAATCACAGGCCAGCAGAGCTAGCACATGGGCATGAAAATGTCAATGAGGCCACAACAATATGACTGAAAATGCTGGGAGCTGTAGCAAATTGCATTTTCCAGACTCCTCTCAGAGAGAACTGCAAATAATTGGGGGAAATGCTGTGATAAGCTGCTTGGTTACCCTTGCAGCCCCAGCCAAGCATGGGACCTGAAACAAGTAGGTGCTAAATAACATTCTTAAATTAATAATCGTGAAGCATAAATCATGGGAAGTATGACCTCCCATGCCATGTTCAAGTGGGAAATGATTACTTTATAGTTTGCAAAATGCTTTCTAAAGAGGGGTCCCTCTAAGGAACATTTCTCTTATTCTAAAATGCCTTATAAAGGATATTTGCTACTTGAGTGGAGAATGAAAGCTAAATTGCTCTGCTCTTTGGAGAGACTGATTTCTGAACCAACACTCTTCTGCTCCTACCCTTCTCAGTGCTCAGACTGCTAATATATATTCATATTCAAAGAATATCAGTTTGATGAAGTGCCAACTTATTCATTTGCCCTGTGTGTCCACACATCTCACTCAGTTTGACACCAAGACTTTAGACTTGTTCGTAGTTATATTTTCTTGAAATTCTAGTCCCAGCTCTGTTAGCACATTCATTTTGGTGCCTCGACAAGAACCACTGTTCATACTCATGACTCAATGGCTAATTTTGTTCTAATGAAAGCCTCCCCCCACGCCCTGTCCTGAGGGGGGTGGGGAAAGACACAGGGGGTTAGAGCTGGCTGCACTGTTTCCAGTGAAATAATCAACAGAAGTTGGGGGTTGGTTTGTTTGTTTGTTTTTATGTAAGGCAGCATGGAAGAAATTTTTCATTAAATTTCATTAGGAATGAATTCAAATTTTAAAATATCTGAGACATGAATATTTCTAGACATGAGATATTTTTAACTCTAAGAGATTGAAAAAAGATTGAAAAGTGTATATATTTAGACAGTACATGTATTTGCACGATTTCATTTCAATGCTTTAAAACAATTGGTACCCAGTAAAACACCCAATTTATTTTAATGAATCATGAGCTACACATGAGATGACGAAGAGAGCCTGCTGAGAAGAAATCTATTAAATCTTCTGGCAATCCTTATTGAAAACATCAGGCCACCAGGACATCAGGTGGGGCGTTTCATTTCCATGTATATAATAGACTATAGAAACTTTCTCTGCAATAATTACATAGGTTAGATTTAAACAATGAATGATTTAAAAAACAACAACAACAACAAAAACTCTAATGCTTTAAAGAACGTGGTTCTTTGGAATGTTTCTCATAATGGGATTCCTGAATGAAGTATCTTGTATTGTATAATCAAACCATGATACATGTTAAGGATAGAACAAAGACTCAAATATAGCCAAGTTATAATTCTTATAAAAATGTCTTATTGGTGAAATTCAGCCTACAGTGTCTCTTCTTTCACTGTCAGAATTTCTGAACATTTATGAAAGGGGATTACCTAAATCCTTCATTGAAATGTTACAGTGCATTATTTCCTGACTTTTGTTTCTGGATTACCACTTTTAAAACCTCTGATAAGTCAAAGGAGAATGGGAAGCAAAAAGCTTATTACTCAAAGAACTAAAATCAGATAAAGATCAATTTTAAAATAAAATCAAAATACAAGGAAACGGAGAGAGACAAAGCTCTGAATATGTTAAATACCATGTACACAATTTGGGAATATCGAGACATTTTTGTCAACTTTCAATTTTATTTTCTAGAGTATCCAAACTGCAAAGGCCCAAATTTTTAAGGCTATCGAAAGACTTAAAGAAAGATGATGCTGATGATAAATGCTTGAAAATTCCTTTTGTTGATCTAGTATTAAATTAAGAAAATAAACATTTAAAAGGAATCTCTATTTTCTGTTTCCCTTTGAGATTTAAAGTTCATTAGCATTATCATTTTGGATCAAAACACTACAATAATAAGATTACTGAATCATATTCTTACTGATATTATTCTTATTAATTTTAATCTTATTCAAAAATGCATGAAAATGACTTCTGAGCTTTTCTCTACTAGCCTACTTTGCCCCATAAGCAGAATTAGTTTCAAGAAAATGCTTCTGCCAGAGAAATGTCTAATCACAGTCTCTAAATTTACTACTCCACTGTTTGTAAATATCAGTAGCAAATTCCCAGACTGAGTCAGTATAGGCTTTAAAAGGTGAGAAGCACTGGGGCAGATAGGATGGGACCAAAAGCTCAACTACACTTCAGGGCAATTTCTTGGACTGTGACTCCAGATGGCTATTTCCCTAGCACTGAATATTTTGCTGCTCCAGTCTGTCAAATCTTGAAGTTCACCTGGTTGTTTTCTGTGAGACTTTAAAAATAACATCAATATGCCTGATGGCAAATATTATTTATATGTGTGCATATCTATAATTTTTAATACTGAAAAACTCAGAAATTAACAAAGATAAAAATCATGCCTAAACCTATCACCTACAGTAATGACCATCAACATTTTTATGTATATATATTTACAATAATTTTTCTATGCATAGATGTAATTTGAAGACATTAAATATCCTAAACTTGGTAAAGTGTGTGTAAATATTTTCACATGCTATTTTAAATATCTGCATATTTTATTCTACAAATGTACCTTACTGTTTTAAGCAATGGATATTGTTGAGCATTTAATTGTTTTAAATTTCATGCTATAATAATTCTGCTACAGAATTTAGGAAATCATTGAGTAGTACACCTATAGCATTCTTCTAAGGATAAAGTCTGAAAAGCAGAATTTTAAAAATTGACTTTGCAACAGTCAATTTTAACTATGATTTCCAAGATTTGGATCTATGTTATTCAGGGTAGGTAGGCTAACTGCTATAACAAACAACTTCAAACTCTCGGAGCCTCACTGCAACAAAGATTTTTTTTTTTGCTCACAATGAGTCTCATGAGGATGTTCTTGATCAGTGGTTCTCCTGGGTGGTTCTTCTCCAAATAGTAAACTCAGGATCCAGGCTCCATTTACTATATGTTCCACCATCAAGGAGTCCATGTGGACTATACTATGATGTCTCAGAATGTCTTACAGACTAATCTTTAGATAAAGAGTTCAACTGTAGTTTTCTAAAATAGCTTAATACCAGAGATATTTTCAATGTTTAAAAAGGCAGAATTTACTCTTTCCTTAGGGAATCTAATACTTTGTCTTTTCAACTCAACCAATAAAAGTACGACTCTTTTTAAAGGTATTCTTTTTAAGTGTACCATATTCTCTACAATTGTGGCTATATTTACTACTAGTGAAAAAAAAAAAAAAACTGATTAGATGCTCTCACGCAATGAAATGGGTGATTGCTAGCTCTGCTGTCTTTCCCTTTTACATCTCCTGAAAAACAAGCTGCTTGTTTTGCCTCTAATGCCTTGTAAATTGTTTTATATTCTCTGTAAAAATTAAGGCAGAGAAATCAGAGAGAGGAGGGAGAGGGACGAAAGGAGGAAGGGAAGAACAGGGAGGGAGAAAGAGATATAGATATGCAATAAAGATAGAAATAGAAAATATGAAAAAGAAAAGAAAAATATAAAATGACCACAGGCAAAGCGATATGATTACTTTGCTTTCAAATTATACCTTGGTAGACTTGCCTAGTGATGGAATAGTTAAAAATTTGCTACAAAATATTTCTATCATCAGGCAAATTAGAGAGGAAAAGTATAATTTCAGAAAACAAAACTATCATCAGGAACACTGAGAAAGTGAATTGAGAATACAGTTAAGTTTCTGTTTTGACTTAACTGAGTAGGAAGAATAGCTTAAAATGCACACTCATATTTACAAATTTGAAAATAAATAGTCTGATACATTTTAATGTGTCAACTGTCATTTTCTTCTATACCAGTTTTTCTCTTTTTGAGGCACAGACCAAACCCAGACCCACAGACTTTAGCTTCTGGTTTAGATCCTGTTTATATTATGGAGGTAAAGCATGGCTTTGTGGTTCCCATCAGTCTACTTTATCTTTTGTTTCTGCTCTCCCTTACTCCTCTCTTTTTCAGCTACTCATGACCCAGTGACAATCACAACAAACTTGAGTTTTTTTCTTTGACTATTTTCCTTTAAGAATTTACTTCAAAGTAGCACCATTCACCATTACACTATTGTAAAATAGATTCCAAATGATTTTAATCAAAATAGGAAACTTTATCTTTGAACAGAATGGAGATTTAGAAATTTCTAGAAATAATTTCAAATAAAAACAACTGCAGAGGCTTCAGTGGACATGCTGAACATGGTATGTGAGAAAGGGAAAAATAAAGAAAAATATCCTAACAATGGCCAAAACAGCAAAGACTACCTAGTATGGTCTAAAACAACATCAGATTATTCTACTAGCTCAGTGTCTAGCAAGGATAAAAGATAGTGCACTCGATTTGATTAATTAGGATATATTTCAATAAAGAGATTACTTGAAAGGGTGAAGGCAATGTTAGAGAAACCAACAAAGAAAATTTGTGTAACCCAAAACTAGTGACATGGGGCATCATGTCCACCTACATACCTGAAGGGACAAAGGGGGGAGGGAGCAGGCACCAAAATTCAGGGAAATTAGGTGCTACCTGACAGCAGCTTTGACCTTTAGAAGAAAGATATAGTCAACCCTCAGCAACCTTCCAGGTAGAAAGCTAAGGAATTAAATATACTGACTTTACTATTAGTTTTCTGCCAGTGACTCCCATTGGTTGAACCCAATTGGAAGTCAAGGGTTAAAGGGACTTTTTGCTGCAGTCTCGGGACTCAGAATGGAGACAGGTAGAGAGTGGTTCTGGAGGCAAACAGAAGTTACTGAGCACTGCCTCCTAAGTGGTATCCTCACTCCTGTACAAGCCCTCCTATCATCTTTTTAGAGAAGCCAGAGGGGCCCTTTGAAAATATAAATCATTTTACGTCATTCTAGTGCTTAAGACACTGAAATAGCTTTTCCTGACATTTAGGAAAAAAATAAAATCCTTATTATGATCTAAAATTTCTACATGATCTCATTCCTGGCTACTTGTCCAATGCAATCTCTAATTATTCTTCCCATTTCTTACTCTGCTCCAACCACAATAACCTTCCTACTTTTCCTCAAAATTCCACATTCCTTCTTGCTTTACACCTGCTAGTTTCTCCAGCTGAAAGCTTTCACCTTCCCTCATTTTATTGTTTTTAAGAGGTCTTCTCAGATTTACTCACCTAAAATAATAGCCTTTATTATTCTCTATCTCCTCACCTTATTTTATTTTACATTTCTCAGGGCAATTATCACGAACTACTTATTATCCCCCTTCCTCTATTAGAATATAAGTGCGTATGAAGGCAAGAGCTTTGGCTACGTAGTTGGCTTCTGTGTCCCTAAGGCTACAACAGACCCTGTTACATTATAAATAATAAATATAAATTGAACAAGTAGAGGAATACAGGACAATTCTTTTTTTCTTAATTCAGGGAAATTTTAAAAATCCTTTCACGCAATACTGAAGATATCTGAGCAGTTTGGGTTATGTGCCCACAGCTGCTGAGGAGTGGAAGGGCAGGGAAGAAAAAAGAGTTGGAAACACTTATGTGGGGGTGAGAGGCAGAGTGATTTCTCAAAAGGAAGGGTTGCATTGTTCAAAATAAATTGGAAGAGACAGAGCACAATTTACATGAGTTCACTGATTGCCACTAGCTTTAAACACTCTAAAAAGAGTACATATTGGTTGTTGAAAGCAAGCTGTGAGCATTGAGCTTTCTTAATGTTGAAAGAACTTGGAAGTTGCGTGCTGTACAAAAGTATTGCTATGAATAAAATAAAGATTCAAACAAGTATGTGTTGCTGGTATTACTGATGATGGTGAGGATGGAGATAATAGTATTATGGCTGTATTGTTTATTTTACATTTTCTGAAATAAAAAAAAAAAATACATCCTTCCTTGAGCTTTTCAGGAAACTTTCTAAACTTTCTTTCTAGATGGAAAATATGTACAAAGGCTCAACAAGCATTTATTTGCTACTCCTGGATTTTTGTGGTGGTGTATCTTTCCCATTCCCCTTAGTATATATTTCATTTTCAGGTTTCAATATTGATTAAATACCTATAACATGTGAAATGCTCATTATTTATCACATTTAATCCTCACAAAAGTTCTGCAACTCAAGTATCACTATCCACATTTTACAGATGAGTAACTGTGTTTGTTATCTACTGCTGTGTAACATATTGCCACAAACTTAGTGGCTTAAAATAACTAACATCTATTATTATTTAATAATCAAAACAAGATAAGAGGTAATGTATCACTGGCCTGGTCTAGAAGTGAAAATTCAAGCCATACTTTGTAGGTAGTATCAGCAGGATTTGCTGAGGGGTCAGATATGGGGTAGGTAAGAAAGCAGAAAAGATCAATATAACTTCTTAGGTTGACTTTAAATAGATGCCCTTTACTAAAATGGGCATGAGTGATATAGAAATAGGTTGGGTGGAAAGAATGAGAGTTTTATTTTCAGTATATTAAGTCTGAAGCATCTGTGAGACAGCCAGGTAGGGATATTAAAGATGAACTAGACTTTAGAGTTGTAGAATTCAAAGAAGAAGTCAAGACTAGAGAACACCCTAAGCTGAGGCTTTGGCCCTAAATCTCCATGAAATTTGATAGTGAGGTAATCTAGATACATATAGAAGACTAGACTAGAGGCAGAAGAAAAAAGTTAGAAGTTTTCTCTAAGTGTCTAGTTCAGAGCTAGCTCAGCTTCTTGCCTTAGGCTATTATTATTATTATTATTATTATTATTATTATTATTATTAATGTTTTGAGGGGATGATGCAGGAGAAAAGCATCTCTCAGGTGGTGGCTAAAAACAGAATACTTTTAGAGAGAGTGAGAGAGAGCGTGCACGCCCAATTTTCAAAAGTTGTCCATTTCAGGGCTTCAGAGAGCATCCGACATAGACACCAGTGATTCCCAAGAAAGAACCAATCTGGGGGTTTCGCCTTACTACTTTTGAAGCATAGAGGAAGGAGTTTAAAGAGAGAGAAAAGGAAAGAAAAATCATCCTTTTTCTCGGCTTTCTGCTGTTGAGCGTTGAGCTCCTTTCTTCACATAGTGAAAGATTCTATCCACTAAAAGTCTATAAAAATATCCTTAATACTGAACAGTTCAGAGCTGCATTCATCCTTCTTGGTAGGAAAGAAAATTAGGAGACTGCCTGATAATTCTGTTTTCTGGAGGTCTCCTTGGTCCACTGGCTAGCTAGGAAAATCCAGGTTGTCATGGTCATATAGTGGCACTCTACTTTTTCTGACCTTAAGCCCTTAGGAAAGAGAGAGTCAAAGGTTTGTGACCAAGGTCCCTGAGGGCCATCTCCTAATCAATGGCCCTAACAAAAGCATTTACCTGTGTTCTAAAAAATATTTCATTCTCCATCAGAGGGTTGCTGGGTTTCTCTCACTCTCCTAGCCTGAAATTCATACAGTTATGATGTCTATATGTCCTTTTTAAATGACAGTAACACTTATAGTACATCAAAATGAAGACTGTGCTGACCATGTATTTGTGGATTAGTTGTGTTTGGATTTTAATCAGGTATAGCTGCCCTTTCCCATTTAATGGCTCCTGAGCTTAAATTAAAAAAAAAAAAAAAAAGCCAGAGAGAGAGAGAATGTGATTTTCATTATTACAAAGGAATAGAATTAAATGAAGCTACATATGTAATTTTTATATTGAGCTTATTTCCTTTTATATGTTTAAAATGAAGGGGAGAGGTGTTAACTAAACCCTGTTGGTGTTGATTACAGCTTCAAATTTACAGATATTTTTTCTTTTGCAAAAATAAGAGATGTGATTTTTTTTTATTATTTTACTGAAATACAACTTCAATTAAACTAGTAATAACAAACTGACTGAATTATTTTTATAAGCATGGTCAGTGAGAAATTCAAGCTTGTTCATCTCAGTAAGAATTCAATAATCAGAGACTGTACAAACTTGTCCAACATGTATCAACAACTGCTTCCATTTTCAGGAGATAACTAATCATGTTACAGAAGCCTCTCCATACTGGATCTTTTTGTCACCATCTTGTGTTTTACTCATTCTTTTAGCCTAGTAAATGCTTTGATTGGATCATTCCACCATCTCTTGACATTTTGCATCCTCTTCTGTTCCTGGACACAGCACTAATCAAATTCAGGCTTGAAAATATCCTGCTTTTGGCATAGAGCTCATCCCCAAGTAAGTTTCTTATTTTCTTAATTTAGTTTTGAAGTGACAATAGATGTCTATGTCACTGGTAAAGCTATTCAAAAACAATCGTAGTATATTCTTCTCTTGCTAATTCCTTTCTCCAGAGTTTGGTGGGTGTCTTCAACTTCCCTCAGAGGCCATTTTGGTTACAGCACTTTTTTCCTAAGAAAGGCAAGATGCAGGCCATCTTCATGGTTCAGAGTTAAAAAATCTCAATCTGGTTGTGTACGTTGATTTACTTCTCCCATCTGGACTCACTCTGCTCCCTCCAGATACCCTGAACAGTCTTTCAAATTCATCAACAGCTTTCCCCATTGAGTGGTGCTTTATATAGCCTTTTATGGATGCAGAACTGTCCATGTTTCTTCTGCAATATTTGTTTTGAATTCAAAGATTACCTGCTGGATATCCCTGAGGTAGTTTGCTGGTGATGGAAAATAATGGCAGCAGTTTTCCAATACCCACACTGTCCTCCACAATCCAAGTTGGCAGTACAAATACTGTAGTCTGTTTTTCCACTTGTGAGAGACCTCTTACAGACAGGCTGTAAACAGCTTGGGTGGTATTGTCATGACTAACTTTTCTGCCTACTCTTTTTAGATTTTCTGCTTATTACTTTGTTCACATGTGTCTAAAAATGTTACCGAAGGCCTTGGAGACAGTTTTTTTGTTTGTTTATTTGTTTGTTTGTTTTTTAGGAAAGGCAACTATTGGTTGACCTCACAGATTGCAAAGACCCAGTCAACTTCCAATCCATTATTTTTTATGCCTACAGCACCTGATCTTCCTACGTGGTCTTCCATCCAAGTACTAACCAGGCCCAACCCTGCTTAGCTTCCAAGATCAGACAGGATCAGGCTTGTTCAGGGTGGCATGGCCATAGATGACAGTTTCCATTCAAGTTTTACACTGCCAATTTTTTTTAATTTAGGTAAAATTTGCATATAAATATATGAATGTACATAATTCAATGAACTCCAACAAATTAAACACTCCAGTTTTAAGATATTTTTATCATCCATAAAAAAGTTTCTTCTACTTTTTATCCAATAAGTCTACATACCTCTTAAGCAACCACTGTTTTGATTTCTATCTTCACATTTTTGAACTTTATATAAATTTAATCAAAAAATATCCTTTTCTGTTTCTGGTTTCTTTGGGTAATGACAATTCTGAAATTCATCGATGTTACTGGGTTTACCAGTGGTTTATTCTTTTCTTATTTTTGAGAAGTATTCCATTGTGTGACTGTGCCATAATAATATGTTTATCAATTCTTCTGTTGATGAAAGTTTTGAGTTGTTTCCAGTTTGGGACTACTATGAATAAAGTTATTATAAGCATTTATATAAAAGTCTCTTCTAGACCTTTGTTCTAAATTCTCTTGGGTAAATACATAGGAGTTAGAATTGCTGGGTTTTGGGGTAAGCGTATATTTGATTTCACAAGAAACTGCCAAAGAGTTTTCAAAAAAAAAATTGTATCATTTAATACTCCTAACAGCAATACATAGAAGGTCCAATTTCTCAACATTCTCACTAACGTTTAGTATAAGCTGTCTTTATTTTACCTTTAGGTAGGAGGAATGTGATTATAGCAGATGTGATTTCCATTTACATTTCCCTAATGATGTTCAGAACATTTTTGTGTACATTTCTCACCAGTTGTTTATCTTCTTTTGCAAAGTGTCTAAGTCTTCTTGCTCATTTTTTGTTTTCTTTTTACTTTCATTTTTAAGAATATTTTTTATATTGTAGATAAAAATGCTTTCTCACTTTTATATACGTGTTCCCAGTCAACGTCTTGTCTATTTTCTTAATGGTGTCTTTTGACGAGCATTAAGTTTTATTACATTTCAATGAAATCTAATTTATCATTTTTTTTTCTTTCATGGCCATTGGTTTCTTAATGCTCCCTAAGAAATATTTGCTTACAACAATACTGTTAAAATACCTGCCTATGCCTTTTGTTTAAAAAGATTTATAGATTTAATGTTTAGATCTATAATCATTCTTGAATTAATTTTTGGTTATAGTGGAAGGTAAGAACTGTTTCATTGTTTGCATGTTTTATCCATTTTTAAAGCACTATTAAAAAGATTTTTCTATCTCTACTGGCACCTTAATAGTGAAACACTTCACTGTATGAGTATGGGTTTATTTATAAATTTTCTTTTCAGTTCTACTGATCTCTTAGCCTACCTGCATGTCAATGCTATACTGTTTTGATTACTGTAGCTTTAGAATTAATCTTACAATCAGGTAGTATGACTCCTGCAACTTTGTTCTTTTTCAAATTTGTCTTTGCTTTTCTAGCATCTTTGCATTTTCATATACATTTTAGAACTGGCCTGTCATTGACTGCTGGAATTATAAACGGGATTTTTTTGAAATAAGAAATGACTGTTGAAGTTTGTTAAATATTTTTTATCTATCTGGGATGATCATATTTTCATTCTATTTTGTAAACATGGAAAATTACAGATTATTTTTCAAATGTTAAACCAACCTTGCATTTCTGGGATTAACCTCAATGTGTCCTGATGTACTTTTTCATATGTTACTGGAATCAATTGCTATTAATTTGTTTATCAATATTACTAAGAGATATTATCTTGCAATTTTCTTTTTCTTTTTGCAATGTTTTTGCCAGGTTATGGTATCATAGTTATGCTGACCTCAAAAAACTAACAGTAAAGTAACTCCTGTTTCTCAATTTTCTGAAAGAATTTGTATAACAGTGTTATTATTTTCTGCTTAAAGATTTGATAAAATTCACTAATTAAACCATTTGCATCTGGATTTTAGGAGGGAAGGAAGAGAGATTTCTTACTACGTTTTCAAGAGTCTTTGGTACATTCAGAGATATTTAAATTCCTGTTCTTCACATGTTAATATTTTTCAGGAAATTCTTCTATTTTATTTAAGTTGTAGAATTTACTACATAATGTTGTTTATTAATATTTCCTTATTACAGTATAATTTTTATGCAGTCTGACAATCTTTGCTTATTAATTGGAGTGTTTACATTTAACAAAATCTTTGTTATGGCTAAATATAGTTCTAACATTTTTATGTTTCTTAATTTTCTAATCTGTTTTCTTTCTATTTTCTTCCTATCCTGCATATTATTTTTGTTAAAAAATTATTTAGTGTTTTATTTTGAATCTTATTTTGGCTTTCTAGCTATAACACTTTATATTTTTTAGTGATTGGCCTAGAGTATAATATGTATTATTACAATTTTCCTAGAGTTAATATTGTGATTCGAACATTCATTGAAAATGTATAAATCTCTCGAAATGTAATTTTAATTTACCTTTTCCCATTTTTCAAGCTACTGTTGTTATTTAACTACTACATCTGTTATAAATCCCATAATACAATGTTATTTATTTTATGCTCTTAAAAGGAGATCAAAGTTCTTTAAAAATAAAATAGTAAATATTTTAAGCTTTATGTGCGGTCTTCGTTGCATGTTGGTTTTTGGTTGTCGTTATGTTTGGTTCATACCTGTTTTTATTTTTATAATCCTTTAAAAAAAAACACCACATTCTTAGCTAATAGAAAGCATTTAAATTACTACTGTATATGTAGCTATATAGTTAACAATACTGTAGTGTATATTTGAAAGTTGCTAATACAATAGATCTTAAAACTTCTCACATACAAAAAAACTGTAACTATGTGAAGTGATGGATGTTAACTAAACTTATTGTGGTAATCATTTTGCAATATATACATATATAAAATCATTATGTTGTATACTTTAAACTAAAACAATATTGTATGCCAATTAAATCTCAATTACACTGGGAAAAAAAGGCTAAATAAAAAAACTTGCAGATTACTTAGGGTACTTCAGGCTTGGTTTCATTCCTTATTTGTGTGAAATTCTTTAGGTTTTACTCTTCCGCTGTCCTAGGGCATGGCCCTTACTCAAGGGAATGGTTCTTACTCTTAAGACATGGCCTTTCTGGTATCTAAAAAGAATTACCAAAAAGCTCAGTGTGGTTTCTCCACTCTGGTTTGGCTGGAACACTAGTATCTCTTAGATTTGCATTATCTCTGCTATCCATTCTGTTATACCTCTACTGTCTCTGTTCAGCTCTTAGCCTCATAGAAACTACTTTATGAGGCCTCAAGTTATCTGGACTTGTGTATGTACAGACAAGCCTTTGGCCAAAGACCCGAAGAGAAGTCCCACGTGGAGTTGGGCCACCTTCTCCATAGATGCCTACATTTTTGTACCCTTCCCCACACATTTCTGTCACTTTAGTAGCTCTGAACTCTGATCTTTGCCCCACCTGTATTACCTTGTATTACTCCTCCAGAAATTATTCCCCAGACAAAAAAGCAGACAAATATGGAGTTTGCCAGATGCTCACAGCTTCTTTCTCTAAAAGATTACAATTTGGGGCTGCCTATCATCCAACCTCTAAAAGAAGTCATTTCATATAGTTTTTTCCAGTTTTATAGGTGCATGTAGTGGTAAGGCAAGTCTGGTACTGTTAGGCTACCATTGCTAGAAGTCAAAACTGCCATACATGTTTTAATGATCTTTGAGCTCCTCTCAGTATATTGCCATTATTTTCCCTGCAAACTAAGAGTATCCAAACTGCAGGTCATGGAATAATGGGGCTATTAAACAGTCATAAATAAATACGTGTACAAAGAATTAACTAGTGACTGAATAAATAAAATTGCTGATCCTCTTTGTTTTTTCCACTGTTAAGTTACTCTTTTCCCCTTTTTCATACTATACTCTTTGGAAGGAAGTCACTATGCAGAGTCCACACTAAAGAATGTGGAGTCACCTCATTTGAGGCTGTGAATTTACATAAATGGCATTCTTCTTCATGGGAGATTTGTCTTTTCTTCCTGCATTTATTGCTATATCTGTCCTTGGTGCTAAGGCAGGGCTTGATTATTTCTGTTTGGAAGACATATGATAGGGACAAAGGGGAATTAAGTGTATACTCATATGCTAGGTTTGAGTCCTAGCTCTCCCACATAATTGTTCTGTGGCTTGTGCCATTGAAGACAATTACTAATCTAACCCTTAGCCCTGTCATTGCTAAGATAAGGCAAGTACTTCTTTTAACCATTTATCATATACTTTATATAGACATTCTTTAATAAATATTCCTAAAACACTCTCAAGTTTTATAAATCTCTTTAAATATTTGGAGTCTGAAATTAGCATACTTTTCTCATAGAAGTCTAATAAAAAGATGTGTTCAAAATGGTATATATAATTGGGATTTTAAAAAATTGTCAGCAACTTAAATAAATTCCACTCTGAGGAGTTGGAGAATTATCAGCCCAACATTGCTGATCTGATTTGATTAAAACAGAAAATGGGATGAGAAATTAAGATGTTCTAAATTTTCTTTCTGAAGGACAATAAAATGTTTCGAGCAATTATATCCTAGAGGGTTATCATGGTAAAGAGAAAAAAAAAAAAAAAACACAGGACTAAGAGGTAAATACACTATTGTGTCCCTTAGGCCAGGGCAAGAGGGGCCTCTCATTTTACAAGCCCTCAATTCTGGCCCTAGTCTGTCTACACACCATTCTGACAAGCGGTCTACAGGGCCAATAGGATATGACCAGCCAGAGGCAGCACCCACCATACCCACCACTACCACTAGACCATGTTATGGTTAGCTGGGATTATGAAATACTCTGAGCAACAGGTATGAGCCACCTTCCTCAGCCTAAGCAGGCCTAGGTCTGTGAGCCCAAAGGCAAACTCCATCTCTGGCAAGTGCTCCCTTAGGCCTTAGAGTTAGCCAAGGGCAAATGGGGAGTGTAAATGGGTCTCAAACACACCTGGACAAGAAGACTGGGCTGTCCATATGTATGCATGCAAGGCCTATAGTGGTGTGGATGGAGGCAGGGTTGCAAAATGGAGGTGGGCTACAGACTGGGGCCTGGATGCTAGTGACTGGCTCTCTCACCTTTTAGGTTATGGTGAGGTATGTTTGTCAAAGTTGAAGTACAGAACTTATTTTATTTAACGATTTGTTAGCTTGGTGAATAACGTTTACGTTTTTAGACAAATGACATGCAGTTTCCATATGTACTCTTTCCTTGAGACCAGAATATATTAGATACAGGCTGAAGTGACCCAATCTTTAGTTCTGGTCCTTCCACCAACCAGCATATGCTTGAACAAATGACTTAGAATCTTTGGGTTCTACTTTTTATATTTATAAAAGAAAGTAGCTGATTTAGTTTCAATACTATTTCTGTCACTTAACAACTGTGTAACTTTGAGCATACTACACAAAATTCTGGGTCTGTCTTTTCATCTGTCAGGATTTAAGGTTTAGAACAGGTGACTATGGTCTATTTTAGTTCTACTCTATGAAGACTTATTTTTTATTAGACTAATTACAGACATTTTGTTAGAAGGAAACATATTATTAGAGTTATAGCTAAAGTTGATAAAAAGTTAATTTGCTTAAATCAAGTCCCTTCTTCCCTGTGGTTCTTTTCTGGTTCATAATCACATGATAGCTCAGTTTTGTTCAACTTAAGTCAAAATTACAATTGAAAAAATGTGGTTCAAGGTTTAAAATCAATTAAATGGAAATAACAATTATTGGTTTTAAAAGTTCAGGTAATTTTTTATATCATGAATCTGTTGGATGACCACTGATATGGATTAATTAGCAAACTGCTTTCTCTTTGATCATGACTCAAATCTGCTCTGGACAGGAGCGATAATAAGGAAATAATTATGAGCCATTTCCTTGGAGTGGTGTACCTGAAGGGCATGGGATAAAAAGCTTCTCTGAGTGCAAAGTGGAGCCCTTGTTGTTATGTAGGAAAATCAGATTGTCTCATTTTGTGTCCTAGAGCACAAAGGGTGGCTCCTGATCAGTCACATCATCAATTCTCCTCCACCCTTTATTATGCATCAATTACCCCTGAGGCAAAGATTGATATATTATTTCTTCTTCTTCAAGGCCTGAAGAGAACAGTGAGGTTCTGTGGGCTGTGCCCTGGAGCTGAGAACACTGGAGCTATGCTCTGGCCTCTAATTTTCTCCCCAGCCCTAGGAAAATCACAGAATTTATTCTCTAATGAGACAGTGATTACTAAGGGAGAAATAGAAGGAGTTTTCCAATTACGGCCATAGAAACCACAGGGATGGCCCATGGTGAAATCTTATCTCCTCAGCCTGGGTGTTTTCCAACTATTAGCATCAACTTCAAATGTCCTTTATACTATCAATTTCACTTGTAAAATAAGCTTTTACTTCTACTTCACTGAAGAGCTATGATGCATTAGAATGATTAACACCAGACTTTTCCCTTAATAATTCCATTTACATAAAAATGATCAGATGAGACTTTGTCTCAAATGAAAATGTAGCTCCCCTCTCCCATTCTGGACATCAAAAACAGAACTCGATATTGTTTTCTGTTTTTGATGTCCAAAATATGATGGTGACTAGAATGTCGCAGTACAATCTGTGTGATTTCTGTATCTGCAGTTCTGATTTAAAAGGTGAGAAAAAATTATATGCTATATTCTACTCAAGGACAATCCTTAAAAAATGACTTTGTCACAGCTCCAGAAGCAAAGATTTATAACTTTTATTGTCCTTGTGTCCATATTTAAAACCTAATGAGAGAATGTTGTTCCCCTTATCATGGAGGGTAGGAGTGGTAGAGGGGAGGGGGAAATGAATTCAATCAAGTTCATTTGAAGGTAAATTAAGAAATTTTGTAGACTACTCAAGTTTAATTAAAAATAATTGTGGAAAATTGTTTTAGAAGATTGTACATAGTGATTATCTCAAATTGCCATGGGAAATATAGAAATGCCTCATTAAAAAACATATTTAGACTTTTTTATATATATCCATCACTTATACTCTAGCTTAGGAAAACCTCATTTCTAAAAAAATAAATAACAAGCTGAAATATGTCATCATCATTTTTATGTATCCTAGAATATTATGCATATGTGTTCAGATGAATTTTGGTATACACTGACATAACAAAAATTATTTTAAATGGAAACTGTAAAGCTTTTCAAAAATAACAAAACCACTGGACAATTAAAGGTTACTGAATTATTCAACCAGCAATAAAAGTAAGTCGAACCTAGGTAATCTTCAAAAATAAGGCTGGGTATGTATTACAGTGCTGCTTCTCTGAACAATTTCTTGGCATCAGGCAGAGGTTTTAGCTTTTCTCAGTTCTCAGCTATGTATGTTACTTAAATATCTTGATATTCTCATTTGAAAGATTTAATTGATCGAAAAAGACTGATTTTACTGATGTTTTTGTCACCGAGTTGAAGAATAATTTGGTATTGTATATAAACATATCACAGAGCTACACAAAATCAGGCATTCCTCAAAAGCGAAAGAGAAATGCTTAAGTACTTTATGCTTTTTCTCTCCTGATCCCAAAGAGACACAAACATCTCAAATGTAGGAGAGTGGCTGAAGACATGAGCAAGAGGTTATGAAGTAGACATGATGGAAAAAAATAATAATTAATTAAATGTGTCAAAGTTTGAATGACTGATAATATTCCACATTTTAAAGAACTTAAACTAACATAAGGGTTCTAAGCACATTTAAGGTAGGCTAGGTTAAGCTATGGTGTTCAAAAGCTTAAGTGCACTAAATACATTTTCAACATATTTTCAACTTATCATGTTTATCAGGATGCACTGTCATAAGTTGAGAAACATTTGTATTAATGGACAATTAACACCTGCCAGGCCAACATCGTATGTTGCCTTTATAAACCAAGACTTTCTAAAGATGAAAGCTTAAATGGTAAAATTTGAAATTGAAGTACTTCCCTACCTTATCTATGGTGCAGGAAGTTTCAGTGGGCATGATGTGTTGTGCTTGAGATAATGCTTTGGGCCACTCACACTAGGGCTCCTGGCATAGCATGCTTTTCAGGCACAGCTGGACAATGGGCTTAAGGGGGGAAACTGTGAATAAAGGAATATGACCCCCTCAACATTCATTTGGCTTTCTCTTTCAACTAATTCAACTACAAAATATACACTCTCTAAAGGAAAAGTAAGCAAAAGAAAACATTTTTAAGATGCAATCCACTCAAAAACAGGGCATGACAAAACTCCCCAAGAGATATCTGAATAAACATCAACTTCTCAGAAGGCCTTTATGAGGAAATAATCAAATCATCAAGGCAACATAGAGACCTTTATGTGCTTCTCTACTCTTTTCAAACCTAAGTTTCATGATATACTATGCCTACTCTACTGGTAATGGTTAAAAAATAATCTGACAATATCACACACTGGTGAGTAGGTACGTCAATATTTTTCTCATACACAATGGTGTGAGTATAAACAGGTAGAATCACATTAAAGATCATTTTGACATTATTTACCAAAGTTGAAGGTACAAGTAATCTTTGGGTGAACAGTTCTATCCATAGATAAACACCTAATAGAAATGTATATACATGTTAAAAATATGTGCGATGATATTCACGGCAACATTATTTGTACTAGCCTCAAATGAAAGAAAATTTAAATGTCAATCGACAATAGAATTAAAATGTGCTACTATTAATAAGATAGAATACTATAAGCATTGAAATTAAAAATAAACTTACAGCATATAATAGATGATAGATGAAAATTTCACACATAATACTAACCCCATATAACAAGACCTCAGATTATATAACTATATAAGACTCTATTATAAAATTCAAAACAGACTAAGATTATATTATTTAGTGATGCATAAGAGAAGACACATGGCATGAAAAAAAGGAAATGTATGCTATAAACGTCAAGGAGGTGGTTATTGCTACAGATGATGTAACAGTAATTCGGTGAGTGGATATGTGAAGTTTCTGGGGCACTGGCAGTGGTCTATTTCTTAAACTAGGTGGTAGTATATGGATATTCACTTTATAATTATTTAACTGTATATTTATGTTTTATGCATTTATTTCTGAATGTGTACTCTTTTTCTCAATTAAATAAGAAAAGACTCTAAAAAAACTAAAAAGACTAAAAAGACTCTAAAGTGTGACTTCATACTTTTTTAAGGAGACATTTTGTGTTCACAGAATTCAAAACACAAGTACAATCACATCTAAGTAAAAAACATATTGCATAGTATTTTTTTAAAACTAAGCTTTTATTTTAAGATGTCTGTAGACTCATGTGCAGTATTAAGAAATAATGCAGAGAGAGTCCATGTACCTATACTCAGTTTGCCCCAATAGTAATATCTTGCAAAATTATACTACATTAAGCCAGGATTTTGACACAATACAGTCAAGAGAAAGAGCATTTCCATTACCACAAGGATCCCTCACTTTGCTCTTTTATAGCTACACCCATGTCCTTCTGCTCCCCCCCCCATCCACCACCACCTTTTGCAACCACTAATCTGTTTTCCTTTCCTCTTTTTGATCTACATTTTAAGGTGAAAACTTAAATAATTGATTGTACATCTTTCCTTTTTAAATAATCATTTAAAGCTGTAAATTTCTTTCTAGGAAACATCCTAGTTGTGCCTCACAAATTTTTTAAGTTTCAATTTCATTATTATTCATTTAAACATGTTCTATTATTTCCCTTGAAATTTTTTTGACCTCTGCATTATTTAGGAGTAATTTAATTTCAAGTAGATAGAAATGTATTAGATATCTTCTTGTTACTGATACCTATTTGTGGTTAGATATCATAGTGTGCATGATTTTAATTCTTTGAAATTTACTGAGATTTGTTTTTCGAGCACCGTATGGTCTATTCTGGTGAATATTCCATGCACTTTTAAGAAGAACTTTATCAATTTGTGTGATAATGTTAAAATTTAAATATTTACTGATTTTTGTCTCTGTGTTCTATTAACTTCTGAGAGAGGGGTATTAAAAAGCCAATTATGTTTGTGGATTTGTTTAGTTCTGTCAAATTTTACTTCTTGTATTTTAAAGCTTTGTTTTTAAGTGCATGTGCATTTATTATTGTGATCTTTTTCTGGAGAATTGCTCCTTTATTATGAAATACTCTCTAGCATTACTCTGAATAAACTCTTAGAGTTTACTTTATCTGATATTAATATAGCCATGGTGGCTATATTTTTCTACCTTTTAATTTAAATTTAAAGGCAATAGATAGATTGAATATAAAAATAGGACCAAACCATTTGCTTTTAATAAGAAATGAATTTTAACTATGAAGAGGCAGATAGGTTAAAATTAAAAGAACAGGCAAAGATTATACCACGAACACTAAGCCTAAGAATATTTCTGTAACTTAAATGAAAGATAAATTAATCTCTTTCATTTAAAGGACTGAGATGATATGGTTGATGCCTCTTTGGAAGGTTTGGAGGCATGGAACTAGTGTTTTCTCATTATGAAGGTATTCAACCTTATTAATAATACCATAGGTAGAACAGTTTGACTTTCATTTTTATGTTCATGTGTAATTTCACTAATTAGAAAAAATTTTTTAAAGAGGAAGTTGTGAATTAGTGGTTAAAATTCTGTAGCTTTCCACTTAGAATGCTGATTCTCTAGCGAACAAGATTGTGATGTTCCCCAAGTTTCTATTAAAAAAAGAAAGAAAGAAAGAAATACAAAAATAAAGAAATAGAAAAACAAATAAGATGGTATGAAACTGGGAAGTCAATACAGGAAACTCTCATCAACAAAATGGCCACATCATTTAAGAGTTTGTTTCAGGATTTGCTCTTAGGAGCATGGTCCAGGAGATTAAGGGCTTTTCTTCCCTTTGTCCAGAAGCAGAGAGAGAGGACACACACTGTGTGCCCTTTTTAGGAGCCCAGAATAGTAAAGCTGACATTTCAGTACAATTTGTAGATAGAAATATCCTTCTTTAGAATATGCATAAAGCAATCAATGCCAGGGAAATTTCAGATTCATAACAGGTATGGGCAGATATGGTAAGACACAGCAAATATAGAGTATATCGTTTTTACAGAGTAACAGTTATTTATCAGAAGTCTCTGGTCAAACCTTGATTATCTATTGCATTCTCTGGCCCACAAATATGAAGAAAGTAAAAAAGGAAAAACATTTTTTTACCCAGTAGATGCTGTACCCAAGCCTTAATGCTTATCACAGTCAAGAGATCCTGAAAGAATACAAACCAGAAAGCCAGAAAGCCTCCAGAATTCCTGAGAGGCGAACAGTCATCACAGGAGGAAAGAGAGGTAGAACAGGAGGAGAGAACAGAACAGATGGAGCTGGAGAATGATTTAAACAGGTCTCTTGAGATTCTTGAGAAAGTTTTGGGAAGTATCTGAAAATAATTTGTAGATCATCCTGGAGAATATCAGATACCACCTGAGGGAGACATGAGTAGCAGAAATAAGATCTGTGCAATTCTTCTCCTAGAGATTGCTATTTCTGAAGAGTTTACTAATATCTGTAAATGGTTCTTTTATTACCTTTACATTTGAATTTTAGCAGGGGCAACTCATTCTTCTATGACAAGCTTGGGCATTAAATATGACATTCCTACTTTGTTCTACAATAAGACCCTAATGACTGAGTTTGGCAAAATACATCTGAACTTGTCTCACTGAATGAATGGCAACATTGGAAAAAGAAAAAGACCCACCCCTAACACTGCTGTTTCCCAACAGTCCCTCATTACTCCATCTCTACTTCTCCTTCTAGTACTAGAGGTTTCTAGGATAGGTAAAATTGGTCCCTGATCCAAAACCCTTGATTTTGCGACTAAGTCAAAATGCCTTAGCAATGTAATGCTGCTTTACTCCATCTTCCCAGAATTTTTTCTCATCATGTTCCCCATAACTCACATTCTAGGTGTTCTCAACTCAGCAGCCTGGGACCAGTAGTTTCTACTGTTTATACTATTCTCTCTTCTTTTTAAAGTCAAATTTAATACTACCTCTTTTCTTGTTATTTCCTTGACTTTATTTGGCGGATTTCATTGCTTTTGGTGCAATGTCCCTGTAGTTGACTACAATACCATTGATTTTACAAATTTATATTGTGATTATCTGTTTATATGTATAGTTCTCTAATTTGAGCTCTTGAAAGATAGAAATATATCCTATTTTTTGTCCTTTGCCCCAGTATAATCCACAGTTCCTGACATAAGACATGCTTCATAAAATTTTTGTTAGTTATTAATTAATGCATGAGGAATGGAGATTTTCACGTTGAAGAGAAAGATGCTAGAGGGCATTCTAAGTTCTTGACTGTAAATCATAGTTAATCTGGAAAAATATTTCATTCTGTTCTATTCTTAGCCTCAATTCATTAGAAATGTGCATTTGTGTCTGTCCCAGTCATCCTCATGCTTGGATGTCCTTTGTTTCTACTATAACCATATTGTGTTTGATAGGCAACAGCAAATATTTCCACATATGCTTTTTAGAAAGGGATAAGTTATCCCAATAGTGAAGAACAGAACAAAATAAAGGAGAGTGGGAGAAGATAGTATTGAACCAAATATAAAGAAAATTGCCATTGTGAGCATTTTATATTAACCTCTTTAAACGTTGGATTATCCATTCTGAGCACAAATATATCATTCAGAGGAAATTATAGAGGCAAGGGATATGACAGCAGCTGTGTAGTTTGCCTAATGATTCTGGACTCCCAACATTTCTCAGCTTGGTAGTACAGAAGATAAGGACTAGGAATTATGTGAGGTCGTGAGAAGAATATAAATGTCTTGCATACCAAGGAAAAAAAGAAAGACCCTAAAGACTAAGCTTTCAAAGTTACTGGTGAAATGGTTTCTTCTGGGTTGTTGAAAAAGTTTTTTTCAGTACGTCACTGCATTTCAATGTCTGAGGCATTCTAATTTGGGGACTTTATGACCCTTATTAAAAAAATCATGAAAATCAGCTGTTCCTAGTTCTTAGAAAACAGAATCAGAGGAAAACACACACATATGTATTATACATATATATACACACACACATTTATTGAGTGCACATATAAACATTAAGAAAACATCAAACAACACTGGAACTGAACATCAAACATTAAGAAAACATCAAACACTGGAACTGAACATCAAGGAGACCTAAGAATTGTCTATTGTTAAATGTTTAGACAATTTTCCACCTAAGATTATATGAGCTCATTTCTGTCTAGCACAATGCTTGGTATATATCTTTTTATATTCAGTATTTTTAGAAAATACTGAAATTAATTTGTGGAATTCAGACAGAGGATTAAGCATAAGCATTAAATCTTTTAAAGTTCCTATTTGGTGCTTTTTGATCCTCAAATTTGCTTTTCAACCTTTTGTTGTCTTATTTTAATAGACCTAGAGTACATTTAGCAAGATAATCTGTAACTGAAAAAAATAAAATACAGAAGTTGATATTAGCATGTGCAGAGCATGAGTTCTACAAAGGAACTGGAGGGCAGTGTGAGCCCTTCCAGATCTCCTCTGTTATTCTTCAAGCGTTACTGCAGGAAAATTTCAAAGAACAGAGAGATAAATAAAGTGATGACTGTTGCCCTCCCTCTTTAGTAGACTATTGATGATTTACACACAATACACAGTTGCATTCTGCTCTGATTATATAGTTCATCTATTCGAGGAAAAATGTTTGAGCACCTATTACATACCAGGAATTGCTACTATAGGTACATCAAATGCATCAGCAAATAAAACAAAGACCCCTACCCACATAGAACTTACATTCTAGCAGAAAGGTCATGGTTTCTAGAGGCACATATATTTGGGATGCCCAGAATATGAACTTTTTTAAAAAGATCACATTGTATTCTCCCCTTTTTATTTAACAATTTACTTATTTTCCTGAATGAGTTAAAAAATGTCAGTGGTCATATGAAATGTACATTTAACATTAAAGTTAAAATACTTTTAAAAATTAAATAACAGTAATTTCTTGCCTCAAAAGGTGAAATCTGCTAAACTTATATTTGTCAAATCTCAATCATTAAGATGTGATTTATGAATATGTCGGCATTGATAAAACATCCTTCTAGGAAGGATTTTCTTTAACTTTATGGGTTACAGAGCACAGGGCACTTACAAGTTCACTTCTCTTTTGGAGAGATAAATATTCCATGAACTATTATTTGTGGTTAATACTACATGGACTTGTTCAAAGACCAGAAAAAGAAATCATAGAAAAATAAAAGGATTTTCTATTGCAATATGCTTCCCTGAAATATTTGGCTAGAAGACACATGACTTATAATACAAAAGCTTGTATTCATCAGTTAATGGAACCAGTGTGGGGGGGGGGGACAGCTTTTAAATGTGTGACTTCTTTTCTAGACACTCCTCACCAAAAACCTTTTCAAAGTCAATAACTTTTAAAAATGCTGATGGGTCATGTCCCATCATATTGCGTGATCGAGTTTATACAAACAGATGCAGTATATAGGTCTTAGAAAAGGTCCTTACAGTAAAGCTCTAAAAATGTTAGCAATAACTACTATTGATTAAGAGCCTATTAGGTACCAGTAGTGGGCTTGGAACTGTGTATCAGTTACTTCATTTAACAGTCATCAAAAGCTTATGAAGTGAATCTTGACATATGTTTTATAGATTAGGAACTCAAGATTATGTGGGCACCAAGGCATGATTTGAACCTCGGCCCAACTCCAAACTTCATTCACTTTCCACAATGCAATAATGCCTCTCTCAGTAAGAGTTTGAATGAATAGGAAGATAAACAATTTACACTGCCTTACTGATACAGGGTTTTATGAGAGCTTCTTTACTAATACATAGTTCTTTGGTACTAAGACCAAAAAGGAGGTTGTCAAACTAAAGAGTACCTGTAAATTTTAATGGGACTAGAAGGCTCACTAGGTATTTTTGATTTACTTATAAAATAAAGGGTTTTTTTTTAAAATAGACAAGCAAATAGAATATTCAATATATTATTTCAAAACTATATTCTAAGCATTGAACTATAAATGACAGTACAAAAATTTCATATAAATACAAAATGAAGTTTTTTTATGTCTGTGAAATGAATTCATTTCAGGTTCACAGAAAGGCAAAATGCTCTAAAGTTAAACCCATTAAAATATTATACCTATAAAACTGATATTGTTTGGCTAATAGTATGCATAAAATCAATGGAAGGTAGAAGAGAGTTTGGCCCAAAGGTAAGTACAGGCATGCATTTCTGGACTGCATAATTTTGTGCTTGATGGCTTAGGCTTCTACTGTATATTTTTGTTTCAAAAAAAATTGCATTTTCCAATATAAAACCTCAGCAGGCATGCACTTGGCTAACAGGGGTAAAACTCTGTCCCAGTTTTCCATAATGCATTCACGAAAGGATTTGAAGCAACCAACAGTTACTGCAGAAGGAAAACGAAAAAATGTTCTCTGGCATTTTTTAAACAAACACAAAAGTTCAAGCTCTAAAGCTATAAAGCTCTTTGGAGGCAACATAAACACTGGCTTATTTCTAACCCACTATAATCCCTGAATCAAAGCCAACCTTCATTTTCTGTTGCAATTTTGCCTATATAATGCCTCAGACAGTGGGAGCTTATGAGGCAGGGTCACCAGCCCTGGGTATCAGTTGGATTTCTACAGTAGCAATATCAGGGCCAAGGCCTTCATTTTCTTTCTTTTGGTTGAGAGATCTTACATAATAAGTAACTTTTTGTTCTCCTCTGCTTAGTCTACAAAGACACCCTTTTTCTTGGGGGTAAGTACTATCTCTTTTCAAGTTATTTTTCTTCAGAAAAGGAAGAAACATTTCTAGGGAGGATGTGGTTGACATATTTGTCTTCTGCATGAGCAAGGGGAAGGAAATACTTCCCAAGAGATAGTTTGATTTATGCAGGATCTCCTGGGAAATTATAACATGTCATGTGATCACTATGCTAAAGGCAACCTCGAAGGAACAAGGTTTGCCCTCTACCTGTTGGACAGGCTGCTCACAAACCACTGAACAAAAAAGAAAAAAAAATAGTGCAAATGGAGCTCCTTTCATACTTCTGGAGATAAAGTTTCCCACAACTTCTTTTAGTCCTCCACAGTCAAGATATTTTCCTGGTTTTGTCTGAAATCCTTTTTGCCATCATCGATTTTTTTTTTTTTAATCCTCTTCTCAATGGAGAGAGACCAGCTGGCCATCATCACCTGAGCAATATCCCCTCAGGTTATTTTAAAATATGGTAATAGCACAATGGACATGATGCACCAAGAAGCTGCAATTTCCTAAATGGACACAGAAGTCCTGAAAAGGATGAAGTATGGGGGAATGTTACTCAACTGATTTTATGTACACAGCTACAACCAGGCCCAGTAATTACAGGTTAGCAGTGCACACTCACAGATCAATGCAAGGACAGTCTTTTCTCCCATCTGCAGTCCTGTGCCAGCAGTCAAATGCACAACAGGTGATCAACACTAGCAAAGGCTACCAATCCTGATAACACCAAAGCCCATTTGTATAGAGATAAATATTGGTAAGGTGTGTAGGAAAAGAAGGCACAGTTAACCAGATAGACCTATAAGTAAATTTCATGAAGCAAGAATAATTTTTATGTTTTGAATTTTACTTATGGGTGCTTAATACATATTAAATAAGTAATGAGAATTAATATTTATCTACAGCGCAATGGTGATTTGCACCTCAATTGATGATTGCAGAGCTCTGCAGATGAAAGCTGCAGTGCATAATTCATGCAAATATTTTTTAAAATATAATGCTAATTAGTTAAATTTTAAGATTCACCTTTTCCTGCTAAGAATTCCTTTAGAGGGTTTTTGAGCAAGGCATTTAATCTCCTCATTTGTAATATATGAAAGTTGAAATAGATTATCTCTAAGGCCCTTTTAACTAATATTTTGTGTTCTACTTAACAGAGGGAGAAAGAGAATTTTGAATGTAAAGATTCTGGAGTGGATTATAAAGAATTGTCCAGACAATAGAGGCATTTCAAAAAAAAAGATTTCATTTATTGAATACTTATCATCTGCTAGGAACTATACGGCCTACCTTCATATATTTTCTCATGTTTAGCTCAGAAAAGTTCAATGATTCAGGCATTGATATACTGCTCATCAAAGAAAACCAATGCTCAGGAAAATTCAATAAATTGCTTAAGAACACATGGACAAAAACTAGAAGAACAGGAATCTGAACCCAGCTCTCTTTGGTTCCAAAATCTATTTTCTTAATCATGACTAGGCTGCCTTTCACATGGCTTCTCCATAATCCCATGCTCTGAGGAAAGTCTGAACTTTTTCTTATACACTTCCTAGTCACCCCATGATCTCCCTTTTTCCCTTGGCTCAGAGCCAAGGTTCTTTTCATCTCAGAAAACTTAGTTTCCTTTAAGTGAGAAAGGAGATCTTCATTTCTTCTCAGTGTTCATGCTCAAATATCTGTGTACTCAGGATGAGACAAGTGACACACCCAAGTGTAGATCATTCCCCTGCACTATGGACAGACCAGCAAGGATCCCTCTTTCAGGTACTTTCTTTCCTCCTCCCTTTGTTCCTTTGTCCACTATGCAAGCAATTAATGCAGTCTAATCTTTAATAAGTCAATTTAGTCCAGCCCACATAGCTATTTTGCTCCTCATAAATCAATTAATTCAGCTCACACTGAGGGGATTGTCAGGCTTACTATAGTGTCTACATTGTTCTATAAGAAATAAGATAGTAAGAAGTATTTTTAAAATAAAATCTCATCTTTCTCTTCGTAGAATGGGGGCTGGTAGTTGTGCTGCTGTTACTAGGAGTTCCTTGTCTTAACTAGAGGCTTTGCAAGATGACTTACAGTCATTTACGATATTTAGTTCATGGGAGGGGAGTAAGCTGACTGAAGCCCACAGAGCTTGGCTTATACTGGGCACAAGAGATTTAAATGAGGATGCAGCAATCCTTCTGGGGTAATAGCTCTCAATACTTTCCCTTCCATAATTCTATAGGAACGGGTGGGTCCTACTGAAGAATATAATGTCTAAAGCTTCAAAGGACCTTTAGTTGGTAGGAATTATTTTTTTCCAATTCAAGTTCTTCAACCAGGTTAGCAAGGTAAAATTTAATTTTGTTAAATTAAGACTTGAAACTTATATCCAAATATTCCCATAGCTCTATCCTAGAATGGTAAAAGTTTAGAACCAAACATATAAACTGAATTTAAAGAATTTCCTTAATAAATAGCACTAATGAATCAATAATATGGTATGATTGCTCATAAAACCCATTGTTGAAATACCTTAAGTGAGAGGCTTTTGCTTTTCACTACATTTTCCAGATGATTGGGCTCAGTACTAGTAGACTCCTACTTTTCACTACATTTTTTCAGATGATTGGGCTCAGTACTAGTAGACTCCTACTGTTGCTTTTCACTACATTTTCCAGATGATTGGGCTCAGTACTAGTAGACTCCTACTAAACTATTAGACTACTGTTAAGGAAAATAAAATCTTTAGTGTATTCTAGGAAGAGTGTGAAAATGACACATGGATTAGAAACCCTGCCACCTAGTAGTAGAGGGATACTGACTTATTTGTTAAGAAAAGGGAAGACTTCTTTGGAGGCAGGAAGTCCCTGCCTTGAGAAAGGTGAGCAAAGTAGGATAACACTAAGTATTTCTGATCTCTTGTGTAAGAGGGATCAGTCAATGTGACTCCAGGGACTGAATTAGGGTTAACGAGTAAAACCAAAAAACAGCCAGAGTATAATCAAGTATAAGGAAATACTTTTTAATAGTTGCAGCTATGCAAAAATGGGAGACACTAGGTTCTTCATCTTTAGAGATGTATGAACAGAAACTGAGTGTCCAGGTTGCAGTAATAGTAGCATTGGGTTTAGAGAAAGGGGGCAGTAAATAATTCATATTTAAGGTTCCTTTCTATGAAAGACTACAATTCTATAGTTTATGTTCTCACTAGGAATATGATCTATGTTTGTTTGATTTCCTTGAAAAACAACATGAACTTAAAAGAAAAAAAAAGAGGCAGAGAAATCTGAGGGATGGCACAGTGGCAAGTACAGGTTTTCACTGCAGCAGTGGGAATTTATCCTCCACGCTGGCTTGTTGATAGCAGCAATATATTTCCCTTCACTCTGAAGAAGTATCTAAAGATCAAGGCCTATGTATCTTTCATAGTATCAGATACTAGACTATTATTTATTTCCCCAGAAACTGATCAGCAAATTTGCATTCGGGCTGCCAAACTGAGTAATTCAATAACATTGTGTAAGTTTGGCTAATCTGTCTGAAAAAGATACTCCTGTTGTAATACGATGAATAGCTGTGCTTTCATAACTTTTTCAACTAATTCAAAAATTGGTCCACTATTATATAAACAAATCGTGTGGAATTTAAGATATAAAATTTTAAGGTACAAATTTATCCTAGAAGACACACTCAACATTTTGCATTCAGAATAGCAAGAACTTCCTTTTGAGAATCCTCATTTTTTTTGCCTTTCTTCAGTTTTTGATCACTATCCTTCTTGTCTAAGAGGCAAATTAAATTGCCTCCATGTTCAGCTCTTTGTTAATAAAAAAAAAAAGAAGAAGAAATCTCTGTGAATTCCATTGTTAACATAAAAATCTAATTTTAAATTCACAGTTACATCTAATCTTCTACCACGGCTAATATCACAACTATCAATTAATTGTATTTATTTTATATTTTGGTTGAAATAAAGATTTTAAAAAATCGCACATGGCCAAAATGAAATTTGTGTAATCTTGGAAACATTAAGGTTTCCCTGGCATCTGAGTTTTATAAAGATCTATAGTCTTTTGTGTATAAGCAGAAAAACATGATTGCAATCTAAATCATATCTTTTTTCTAGATAGAGGGAATTTTCACCTTTTTGACATACTATGTATTATTTGCCATATGCTAAGTTATGCTGCAGTAATAAAAGATTGTCCAAATCATCTGTCGTTTAAACCAAATGTTTTTGTTTTCTCTCATTACATACCTACTCTGGGTTGGCCCATCTGGAAGACCTCTGCTCCATCTCTTATTTATTCAGTGACCTAAATTGATTGAACAGCCCCAATGTGGGATTGCTGAGCTCACGGCAGAGGGAAAAGGCACACTGTCACTTCTGCTCACATTCCATTGGCCAAATCAAGTCACAATTGAGATGTCAGTCAATGGGGTGGGCACGCACACAGAGGAACTATGTCAGCTACTGGCTACTGAATGAAACACTAGAAGTATCATACAGATACTCGAAATGGACTAAAAGTCATTGTGATCAAATATGCGCTGGAAACGTTCTATCTCATCTACTTTGCTCATTCTCTACTATTTGATTGATATAATCAATTGAGAGACTTTTTTTTACGAAGTTGTCAATATTTTATTATTTCTTAATCTGTCCTTAGCCTCTGCTAATCTCAGATTATTTGCCTTTAAAATGACAGTTCAGTAAATCTTCACTGTGAATAACAAGGGAAAGTGGTACTTTACACAAGGCTTTTTCCCCTTAAAGAGAATATAGTACTACCCAAAGCTTACAAATATTTTTCTCATTAATACTTCATATAGTAAATACATATTAATTCATGTTACTATAAGTTACAATGGAGTGTCTAAACTACTATGGAATTATACCTCACAGCTACATGAATACTTGGAGAGTTGCTGGGAAGTAATGTGATTATCACAAGCAACAGCAGGGAAATAATGTAATTTGTTGCCTACTATAAAATGCTACCTGATTTTTCTTAGAAGCTTGGCAGGTTGAAATACTTTTTTTTTAGTCAATTTATTAGATTTTTTAAAAATCTCACCAATTCCCTCTTTCCTTTCTTATATGAAGAACTTTTTAACAAGTAGGTGTAAAATAGCAGCAGGCAACTAAAGTTATGGAAAACTTTTTTGAAGAGAAATCTTTTAAAATTAATTAGGATAGCTACATTCTAAAGAGCATTGATAAGATTACTGTCTCAATAATTTGTGGTTGATTACCTTGAAGTACACTTTGAAATTTAAGTTGATACATAAAGGGAGCAAGAGAAGAAGGGAGGAAATGGAGGAAGGGAGGGTAAGAAAGAGTAAGTAGGAGAGGCGGGTGAGGAGAGAGAAAAAATGTCATCAGAGAGCAACAAGATTATTTCTACTGGTGGCATAGATCTAGCAAAACGTGGGAGATTAAAGTAATGCCAGGTGCTGATATAAAGCTACTTTTTTTTTCTCTATCACAAAGTAACTCCAGATAACAATAACTTTTACTTTAAAAGTTTTCCCACTATAATCCCCAACTAGGCATGGTCTTTTTCCTCTTCTTTGGCTGTCCTGCTAACCTTAAAACACTGTAGTTGTATGTGAGTAGGTGTGCAAGTTGCCTGGGGTTCTATCATTGGTGGCAGCTGCATTGTTTTCTGGGTTCTTATTCTGAGTCTGGGTGCCCAGAACAGATATCTTGGCTCTTTTGAAATTATGTGTCCAAATCCTTTTTGTCCCTCAGGAGCCAGAGTGTTCATATATTACCTCTTTTTTCCATGTTCCAAGGCACCACTGTGAATTTTATACTACTTAGCTTTTTGCATATTATATTCAAACATACACACAACTGCCCTTAAGAATTAAAACATAATAAAACAAAAAACTAAAGAAATGACTTAGTATTAAAAACAAGATAATACATCCATGGACTCACCACTGAATTATAATTTCCCAATTATAAATGCAATTTTTGAGCTCTTTCAATATTCGATCAGTAAAACAGCCTCAGGGTGGAAAAAAGAAAAAGAAAATACATTCAGTACATCATCAATATTGTCTTTAAATATCTTACCTCAATGTTCAGGTGTCTCTGTGCATGGAGCCAACCAGAAGCAAACGCCAAGGACGGCGGTAGAAGCTGAGTACACAGTCTCGCTAGAAACCCACAGCCAGTGCCGTGACTCACAATCAGGAGGAAACCTAAAACCAGGGAATTCTCCCTGAGAGCAGAGGGTTTATACCCCGCATTAGGACCTAACTCAACGCCGTCACATCAGAGATAACACCCTAAATATCTAGCTTTGAAGACCAACATGGCTCCCTCCCGCGAGACTTGAGACCCGCGAGACCTGAGACGCACGAGACCTGAGACCCTCGGGACTGTGCTGAACCGAGAAGAGCTCTTAAAGCGGCCCTGCACAGATCCACCCATTCCGGGGCCCAGACTCTACGTAAGACTCATTTTATAATTGTAAAGCACTGGTCTGAGGGGCTGGGGCCTGCTGGGATCCTCTCCAGTGTCAGCGCATGTTGGTTCCCTCTGCCTTGCTAAAGCGGCAGGTGTCATCTTTTTTTCTTTTTCCTTTTCCACAGGTGCCATCTTTGTGCTTCAGCTGACAGACGCCACCTTGCACACTTTTCTTCTGCCTTGCTATAGCTGATGGGGGGGGGGGTCATCTTTCTTTTCTTTCTTTTTTCTCCTTTTTTTTTTAATTTCCCTTTTCCCATTATTATTTTTTTCCTTTTTTTCGCCCTATCCCTTCAGCTCCAACCAGTGAGTACCATCACCATGCTTCTCTCCCTCGCACCTCAGAGTGCCATTGTCTCCCAAAGGGGCACTTCTAAACACATCTGGTGCCCCGGTTTTTACATCTGGTGGCCTGGTTTTGAGTTGCAGCTGCTGCCCGAAAGATGCTCCTTGATCACCTGGCTCTGGAGGCCAGGTGTGCTTATTTTCTAGGTCCCAAAGGACTGTAACAATCAGAGAGTTTTTGGCAGACCACCACTGCCAGGGCACTGCACAGACAATGACCGACAAACCGTCAGTCTTTCTAAGAAAGAGGCCTATTTTGTTGTCCAGGAGCTTTAGCCTGATGAACAGGCATCTGGTTTGGCACACTTACAGAGACCTACAGAGATGATCTCAGGGAATGGAGGCTGGTAGATGTAATCTTTGCTTTCTCCCTGGGCCTTACTCCAGCACTCTGGTATCTTCCAGGAAGGAGCTTATACCCTTATCTGGTGCCTTGAGTTTTGCAGCTGCTGCCAGGGGACACCTTTATATTGCCTGACTATGGTGACTAGCAAGCTTATATGTGCAGGTTTCATAGGACTGTAACCAATAGAGAAAGAGTTCTTAAATTGCTACCACCCCCAGGGCATAGCAAGAGAACAGACCTTCCAATCTTTCTGAGAAAGAGGCCGATTAGCTTATCTTCAAAGCTGTAGCCTGAGAGGCAGGCTTTAATTGAACAGACATTTTAAGGGCTGTCTTTGATCCTTTTTTAAGACATGGAGACTAGGCACTATCTTCTCACTCTCCCTCTGCCTTTCTCCAGAGCACCAGAATCTCTCAGAGAACACATCTATGTCTGGTACTCAGTTTTTACATCTGGTACCCTGGTTCTAATGGATACTGCCCAGGGTATACTCCTTGATCTGCTGGTTCTGGTGGCCAGGGGTACTTGCATTCCTGAGTCCCATGGGATTATAACAATCAGAGAGACAGTTCTTGGCAGGCTGCCATCCTCAGGGCACTACACAGGCAGCAAACTGAAATTCACCTCCAGCCTTTTTGTGAAAGAAGCCTACTTGATAATCCTGGGGCTTCAGCCTTAGGGGCAGGCTTTAGGCTGGGTACACATCTAGAGACCTACAGAGCTGCCATCATCATACTCCCCCTCTGCTTCACCACAGCTCACCTGCATCTCTCAGAAAGGAGCTTGTACACTCATCTGGAGGCCTGATTTTTGTGACTGCTTCCCAGGGGACACCTCCAGATTGTCTGGCTCTTGGGGTCAGTGGGGCTTATGCTTGTGGTGGTCACAGAGGACTGTTATTTTGCATCCGTTAAACTATTGCGTGAGCATCTGACTTCCAATCAGCCTACATCTAGGTACTGACTAAGATCCTGCTATTTGAGACACTGACTGGTCTTGACACACCTTTGAGTACTGGGAACTACTAAAATTAAAATAAGCTGCTTCGATAATCACAAAGGTTCCAGAGAGAACCAAGAGCTAGAGTAGAGTTGAAAGATAAGGTGCATCACCTGCACAAGGCCAAACTGGGAGAGGTGGATGTTTTATGTAAAGCACAGAAACCAACACACCAAGTAATGAAAAGATAGAGGAATATATTCCAAACAAATGAACAAGGTAAAACCTCAGAAAAACGCTTAATGAAACAGAGATAAGTAATATACTGATAAAAAAAAAAATCAAAGTAACAATCATAAAGATTGGATAAATACAATGAGAATTTCAACAAAAATATGGGAAATATAAGAAAGTTCCAAACAGAAGGCACAGGATTGAAGAACATAATTATTGAACTGAAGAATACACTAGAGTAGTTCAATAACAAAGGAGATAAAGCAGAAGAAAGAATCACTGAACTCAAAGGAATTCAGCTAATCAGAGCAGCAAAAAAAAAAAAGGAATGAAAAAAAGTAAATATAGCTTACGGGACATATGGGACAATATCAAGTGAGTTAACATTCACATTATAGCAGTCCCGGAAGGAGAGAAAAGATCAGAAAAATTAATTTGAAGAAATAATGGCTGAAACTTCCCTAGCATGGGGAAAGAAGCAGACATCCATATTTAGGAAGCCAGAGGGTTCCAAATAATATGAACCCAAAGAGGCCCACACCAAGACATGAGGTAATTAAAATGTTAAAAGTTAAAGGAGTGAGAGAAAAACAATTTGTTACATATAAAGAAATTCCTATAACACTATCAGCAAGTTTTTCAGCAGACATATTGCAGGCCAGAAGGGAGGAGCACAATATATTCAAACTGCTGAAAAAAGAAAAAATTCTAACCAAGAATACCCAATTCTGATATTATCATTCAGAATTAAAGGCAAGACTTAGAAGTTTTTTGGACAAGCAAAAGCTTATAGTTCGTTGCCACTAAACCAGCTTTACAAGAAATATTAAATGACTTCTTTAAGCTGAACAGATTTTGGATAGTTTTAACTCTTGGATGAAAACAGAAAAATCAACATTTTTATTTATTCAACTATTTGATAGGCAATACAGGCCCCAAGGTTCAGAAAACAAACAAACAAAAAAAACACTCCTTTCCTGTTAAAGTCAAAAATGGCTGGGGAGTGAAACTACAATGATTGCTGCTACAATACCATATGGATTTAAGTCGGGTCTATTATAAAGGCCGAGGGAGCTTTAACCTCCTTCTAGCATCCCCTGCCGCCACTCCCTCCACCCTCCCACACACAATGTTCTTGACGTAAAGCCAAGGTTTTGCTATACATTTTGGAGAATAGTCCAAGTAGTCTCCTGCTCTCTTGTCTATAAAAAAGAGTGTGTCCTGGGAATCATGTCTGTGAAAGAGTCCACCCTCAAATGCAATATAATCCAGGAAAGCTATGTCACTGTATATATCCACAGCTCTTAAAACATAGCCATGTTGTATGCAACAGTCTTCCACAGGACAAAATGTACTGGAACTTCCCATGTGCAAGATGTGGTCCTGCTATTGTGAAGATGACTCAGGGAAGTAAGGACGATATGAGAGGTGAGAATATGAGAACACAGAAGAGACCTCCAAAGAGAGAGGTCAGAACGGGGATGTGACAAGCTTTGGCCCCATTTTCTGCACAGCTGTGTTATATATGTGATGAACTAGCATTTATCGAATCATGTTCAGCCCAGGTCACAGGACAGCGAAGGTACAAATAAAAACAATAATACCTTAGGCCTGCCCTCACCCAGGATTTATGTTTTTAAGAGTTGAAAATCGCTAAGATCTGTTCTCACACTTTCAAGGACTTAGAAGAATATGAAAGAATATTCATTTTGTGACCCCTAATTACCCATAATCAAGGAGGAGGAGAATCTGTCTCCCTCTGCCTCTATCTCTTTTGCAATCATCTATCTCAGGATTGGTTGGAGGAGAAAGTCCTCAGACCAGCTCAATCTTCCTCCTGAGCTCAGGAAGGTAGGAGGGGGCAGCAGTGGTGGTAACTTTGACATATGCCATTCATTCATTCATTCATTCCAACAATCATCAAATAATCTGCCTAATATTGGGGTAAGTTACTTAGTAAACTGTGGTCAAACAGTTATTGGGTTAGAAGAGAGCTCATAGATGTTCATATTCCATATTTTTGGTTGTTTGAAATTAACAAAGCATATAGAATTCATCTATAATGTCCGTTTGCCCTGTATCCCCAACATAAACTATATATGATACCTTCCTTCATAAAACATAACTCTACAGATTATTTTATTTTTCATCTCAGAAGTCATGTTTTATAGGAATGGCGGCCAAATTACAATGAAGAAACCAAGTATTGCAAAAGAGGTGTTAACTACGAGAGCCTCACCACAAGGCAAGGGTGAGAGCAGAGATGGAACAGTGTCTACACATTATACTGAGCTGCCTTCACCTCTGAGAAAAACAGCACATCCTCTATTGATTTCCATATCTTAATGAACCAGACATAATTATAAATACTAGGGTGAGAATGACATTGAAGGAACTTGATTTTGAAAAGAAACAGACAACTATTTCCATCGGATGAAAGTTTCCCTCAGTGAAGACTGACAGCAGGCAGGGAGTAGCAGCTAAAGGATAAACTTCCCATGTTTCCTGTCAGCTGCACACAAGAACATTCTCTTAGTAGAATTAAGTTTAAAATTTACATCACTCGATGCTTGTTTGAGATTTAATGTTGAGCCTAAGTGAAAAGACTTACTCCAGGGATTAGGTAAAAATGTTCAAGTCAAATATCATAAACTTCTAACTTTCTTGTGACAGATAATAACTGAATTGGCTTAGAAATTACACTCTAGCCAAGAACACACCGCTTTAAATAAGCCTTTGGTCCATATGATTAAATTAATTAAAAACACTACTATGAATTTAAGCCTAATATGTATAATATGGTAAAAAGCAAGTATACAAAATTCTTGACAACCTCACCTGAAACAGCAAATGTTCTAATAACCTCCAAAATCCTTGAGATTGACAGGGCACCATCTTAATTTATGTGCCATTCCTTTAGAGTAGGGACTCTCAAAAAGGCAAGTTAAGTTGCTGCCACAGGCAGACATCCCTTTATCAAATAATGCTGTAATAAAGCTGGCCTATGCACATCTGTTTCACTCTATTATGGAATCCCAGACTATGATGCCATTAACAATTCCTGAGTTATATAGAAAACCACACCCAGTTGCATTTATTTTCTGAGAGAATTAAAATTCCCCCTCCAAACTAATAAACTCCAAAGTAGTTAATCCTTTAATGTTCATTACAAAATACATAAAATGAGAAGAAAACACTGTAAAAGCCACCCTACAAGGCCAGAACCCAGAAGGGCTCATGGTAAAGATAATGGAATGAAACTGAAAATCTAAGGGAATTTTCTAACAAATCTCTGTCATATACTCTTGCTCTTTGGACTTGAAAATCCATTTGACAGAGAACTCTGTGTGTGTATGTGAGGTTTTTTTTTTTTTTAATTCTAAAAACTATTGTAAGGAACAAAAGTAACTAAGGAATAGAAAAATGGAGTATAACTGAAATTTGGGTTTTGCTAATGGAAAACATGTCATTATAAATTTTTATAGTTTATGTTTTAAAAAATGTGCTTTTTACTCCTTCAACCTAATAGTTGAGACCCCACACAAGTAGCAAAATAATCACTTTTTTATAGTGGCCCAATATAAACTGAAACCAAGTTCATTTTAAAGCACACAGTATTTTAATAGGCTCCTCAAACCAAGGAAATTCACCTTCCTTTTTTTATAATGAAGTTGAAAGTGAACTTTATTGGGACTCTTGTCCTCCAAAACAATTCAACTTTCAAAATTTACTGAGACACATTTTGGGTTTTGCCCCCACTACTTTTTCACTCTCCCAATTATTTTTTATTCTACAACCATTGTGGCTGCTCATTTTCTTTATTGTCTAGTTAAATAAATGGCTTCCCCAAACTTTTTTTTACATAAAAAGGGAAGCAAAACTCATTTCTCTTGAACTTTGCTTATCTTAATTTCTTTCAGTCCCGTAAGGCTTCTGTAAGATTCCCAAATTATTTTTTTTTCAAACTCTATCATCTGGTTTACTACTAATTCCAGGAACTTTGAAAATTAGAACTTTGTACTACTTACTTTTTTTTTGGCAGTCATTTCCTCCCTTCATTACGCCTTCATTTATTCCTATTTCATTTTCATCATTCCTCTCTCATGGCCTAGTCTTCTACTTCTCTCTTTCCATTTTTATTCTTATTTTTTGTCTACATGATTGAGATCCATTCTAAGCATTTCCAAAATCATTTTCACCCATAATTCTTTTCACAGGGTGTTAGCCTGTTAGAGAGGTGACAGTAAATTTTGTGGTACAAATTTATAAACAGTAAAAAAGCTTGTCAGTCTTTCTTGGATGAATGGGCTTTTCAAGTCTGAATTAAATACTGCAATTGTTAATTATCTCTCTTGATAAGATATAACTCAAAGTAAAGCATGAGTAAATAAAGCAGTATATCCACTCTTGACAATATAACATTCATCTCAAGGTTTTTTGCCCTCATTGTCAAATCCCTTATAAGAACTGAATTTATTAAAATTTTAAATCTTTTTCCTTTTCGATAATCTCCTTTCTCAGAATATAGAAGTTACTGGTGACTAATGATAAAGAATATTAAGAAACTAAAGAAAAAACTTTTATATCAAAGAATTCTAGTAGATAGAATGATTATTCTCTTAGTCTGTAACTTACACCAAAACTAAGCTTCTACAAAAATGAGAAATGTGTTTCTTAACTTCAATTAATGTTCACTTGGAAATAAACAATGTAAAATACTACAGATGTCTTTAATTTTCTTTTATTTCCTACCTGTTTCTAAGAGAAAGAAAAATGAGGATAAATATGAGGATAAAACATCTATACATGGAAGGGAGCTCCCTTAAAATAAAACTAGTCTTCCTAAAGAATACGTAACTGTTACTTCTTCCCTACACTGCGAGATCACTGAGGGAAAGGCCCAAAATGTACTTGTTTTTGTGTTTGGTCTAACTGGCCTATGACATTGTAGGCGCTCAGTAAATATTTGTTGAATAAATGAAGATGGCTATAAGTATTAAACATTTTAAATGAACCCAATCTTAAATGGATAAATTGGAAAGATATTTGTAAGTTATTTAAGTTATATCTCAAAGTACCAATTAATACTTTGTATGCCATTGGTATTCAGGATATAAATGACTTCAGATTAATTGTCATAGAGTATACATTCAGTGTCAACTCCCATCTTTCCCTGAGGTACATGTTGAAAGTCCCCTTCTTTGTTGCTTTTCAATGGGCTGCCTAAGGAAAATTGGGTTAGTATCTGATCTTACATGATGCATTTTACAATCATAGAAACTTAAGACCCATGTAATTAAATGACAACCCTTGCAGATCATCAGAAGTAAAATTAAGATGATACATAAGCATTCTAATTCTAGGACAGTTCTTTATGATCCAAATCAACCCTAGATTAATGACTTGGAATCTAGGTTGGGTTGCTGAAGATCTCAGCATATCATGTACACAGCCCAGGTTCGATTAAGCCCACACACATTTTGCCAAGTGATTAATCTTCATTAAAAGCAAAAATATCCTGAAAGTTCTAATATAATTTGAGTCATCGAAGTCATAAAGGTTAATATTTAAGAATTATAGAATCTCCAGGAAGCCTTTTTACTAGATATTTTGAGAAAATGATGAGAGGGACATGAAAAAAAAAATTGAGAGAAAAACAAAAGAGGCAAGTGAAGAAACATCAACTAAAGTGTAGCCAAATAATTTAAAAACTGCATGTATATGCTCATGAAGAGGGAGAGTGAAGAAAAGTACTCCCCCAAAATTAAAATATCACTTCCCCTTAGAAGGTTACTTTTCAAGTACTAAAGGAAAAAAATCTATTTTCTGTTCCTTCCTTTCTTCCTTCCTTCCTGCTTTCCTTTGCTCCTTCCTTCCTTCCTTCCTTCCTTCCTTCCTTCCTTCCTTCCTTCCTTCCTTCCTTCCTTCCTTCCTTTCATTGTGTGGTTTTTTTCCTCTTTTTCTTTTATTTCATTATATTCTATACACTGTTTTGACACTGGTAGGGGAAGGATGAGAGAGAGACAGAGACAGAGACAGAGAGTTCCTCATTTTCATGTTGCTTACATTCTGGTGGCAAGGATAGTCAGCAAATACAGAAAGTTAAAACTACAGTTGAGCATAAAGTATTTAAACAGTAATAAGTTCTGGATGAAAAATATCAAGGAGAAGAAGATATGGCATTTCTGGACAGGGAGGTGGGATCTAAATAACTTGGTGAGGAAAGGCCTGACAAAGAGACTTTTGAGAGGATATTTGGGAGAAGGCTTGAAGGAAAGAAGGGGACTGGCTTTCAGATTCTGAGTTATGAGCATCTCAGGTCCAAGGAACATTAGGGAGGCCAATGAGGCTGTAGGAGCTGGAAAGGTACAGGGACGAGGGAAAATCATGCACAGGGATAGGATTGTGGCTTTTTTCTTTGACAAAGGAGTGACTGGAAAGTTTTGAATAGAAGGGTGACATGATTGAACTTACATTTAAAATGATCACTGATTATTGTGATGAGATATAGTTTGGAGAGGGGAAGGGCATAAATTGTAGGTACAAGTAAATGAATTCTTGATATATTTTACGGTAAGCCAATGGGATTTGCTGATGATTTGATATAGGTTATAAGGGGGTAAAAAGAGTTAAGGAGTACCATGAGGTTTGGGGTGGAAAAACTAGAAAAATGAAGATGCCATAAACTCAGATTGGAAAGCAGGTTTGGGGCTGATGGCTGGACATACCTGACATATTAAGGTTGAGCTACTTCTTACATGTCCAAGTAGAGATAGGAGATATACAATCAATGACTCCTCCAGGTATTTCTCCATCCCCTCATTGAGTCACTGTAAATGTGAGAGCTTAAAGTTAACCTGAAAAATACTGTAAGGATGATGTTATTTAGTTCAACTACATTTAAAGATGCTGAGAAGTATATCATATGCAGTCCATTGATATTTTTCTTTGGTTTGAATTGAGGTTTGCCTGCTGCAGAAAACTAAAAATACATCACGCTGAAAAATGGACACACAGAACATTGTGTGTGTGTGCTTTTCACAGTTTTCCATGACATTTTAGCTAAGCGTGGAGGATATTGTTTTTTTTCTTTTCCTTACACTTGGTATGGCTAATGTTGAATGCGTGGGGATTACAATCATACCATGTGACAGATTGCAGTGTCACATACACAGGATTCTGCTCCATGCAGGGATGAACAGAAGGACATTGTGGCTATGAGAAACTATTCAGCCGTAAACAGTATCATAAAGTGGCAGTGCAAATTAAGAAAGTTACCAGGCAAAAGTACAGCTTCCTTCAGGTTCTTTCCTCTTCATCATTACCTTAAATTATACTTTTTTTTTCCTTCTTTAGTTTAAGCTATATACATCGTTGTTGAAATAGTCAGTTATATGTAAAAATACTCTATGTTATTTTGTGTTAAAGATAGCATTCAACAAAGCTTAACATTTACTTTGGGACAAGCTGATTTGCTTGTAAAATCAAGTAATGATCTATGAGTAGAAAAGAAGTATGAGGAAAAGAAAAAGAATACACATTACTCAGATAAAACTGTGTTTAAAATTTGGAAGCGAGATATGTCTAATTGGGCAAAAAAGCCCCAAGGCCATTATAAGATGAGAATAATCTAGGATGTGGCATTGTGTAGAGTCTGCCCTTCTTGTTCCTCTTGGGGTACAATTGTACCTTCTGAGCAATTATACCTTCCTAGAGACAGATCAAGGAAGGCAAAGAGGCCACCATTAAATGTCTTGGTTCTTCAAGTGGTATATATCACTAGCCTTGAAAAGAAAAAAGAAGTTTTAAGAGAAGAGCTAAATTTTGATTAATATGAATTATGGGATATTTTGAAGTTTATTTATGCTTTTTCTATCACCCAATCCGAAATTAGTATCTTAGAGACACAGGCCAAGTGAGCAGATGACTTCACTTAGTTGTAAGGGAAAAATGCCTCTGTCTCTGTTGCTCTATTTTTCTTTCTGTCTCTTTTTCTGATTGTGTGGCTGTTTCTGTCATCTCTTCTCATGTTTCTCCTACAATAATATTGTTAACTTCAGAATTAACTGATTTATTTTCTAGATAAGATTGTTATGGTTTAAAATAAATTTTATTACTTGCTTCTCAACCTGGGTAAAGATACATTTCTTAGGCCTCATTTAATACTCAGTCAAGGGGAAGAGAAATCACATCTTGACTGACTTATGCTTTGTGTAGTAATCACTTGGCTATGTAGTGTTCAAGGGATGACATTTAAATTCCAAGGTTTGGGTATACTGATCTGTGAGATAAAAGCTAATAGCTAGACCCTCTGAATCTATATCTTCAAAATTCATTGAAATGAGTTTGTGAAGAATAACATCTCTCATATTATTCTTATATATTGCTCTTGGTAGGTATTAAATAAAAAATAAGAATAATTAAAACTGACTCCTTACAGCCTCCTTCCTCTTAGGGAAATAATATGTCCTAAAGGAAAGCCAAAATTAATTTAGCTTCATGTATACTCTTCCAAGCAACAAAAATGAATTAATAGCAATTTATAGGAATTAACAAGAACATCAGATTGACCTCATGAAATAAACTTTTTTGATTTTATTTAATTTTACTTTTTTTAAGTATCCCTTTAATGTTTTGGACTCCATGATAAAATTAGGTCAGTGAAGGTGATAACAGTTTAATGATGTGGTCAAAAGCATCCTAAGGGAATACAAAGTCAACAGTAATTCAACTTGTGTTCAAGATTTATAGTCACCAACTTCGTGGCACTGGAAAAAAATTCCATTAAGCATAGTGCATTTCTTTTTCTCCCTGGAGGAAAACAAAGTATTTATCTCCCTTTACCATGATTGGAGAATTGTCACCTTTAAAAAACAATGTCCTTTTGTCCCTGAAGCAGCAACATAAAGAGAAAATCACAAAGCATTTTCTTCTGAACTTCTTCAGAATTACATTTGGTGGTCCTACCTTCGCCGTGGCAATTCCTGTAAGTACACAGAGATATACTTTTATTGAATACTACTAGGTGTCAGCCACTGAGCTGTGCCTTCTCCTACTTTAAACTTCTCAACAACTTCATAAGTTATGTTTTATTACCCTCATTTTCCAGATGAGAACACCAAGTTTGGAAAATTTAAATGACTTGTTAAATGCTACAGTTTGCAATGCTAGAGCCAGTATGTACAATTCTAAATCCAGAGATGGAGATCTATATACCATGATGAGCTATTTTGTTTTAAATTATGTGTGTGTGCATGCGCGCACGTGTGCACGCTTGCGAGCATGTGCATGTGCACGTATGTGGGCAACCTGTGTGAGTCAACCAAAAGAGCAGATGAGAGAATTGTTCTTCTGTCCTAGGTTCAGAAAATGAAATAATTGAATAGAACGATGTTATGATTTGGGACTCAGACGCAACTTTGGTGTTGTGTAATCTACTGTGCACAAGGGAATTCCCTGGGTATAAGAGGGGAACAAAATGGAAGGCTCTCAGGCCCTAAAGCCTTTAAGTCATCAGCAGAGACCTGGACTTCACTTCAAAATATTTCTGAAAATGTATTTTTTCTCCAATTTCTCTCATAACATTAGTCTAGAACATATCCTAACTAGTAAAGAATTAAATAGATTAAACATTTATTAGAAGGTTAAACATTAATGATCTAAATTACAGTCAAGGAATTAGAAAAATAATAGAGTGAAACTAAAGAAAGTAGGAAAATAATAACAAATGGAAGAAAAATTAACCGAATGGAAGACCAAAAAAAAAAAAAAATGGAAGCAAAAGAAAAATAGAGAAGAGTAATGAAATAAAAACCCGGTTCTAGAAAGATACTATCAATATAGACAAAACTCTGCCAAGATTGATCAGGAAGAGAGAGAGAGAGAGAGAGAGAGAGAGAGAGAGAGAGAGAGAGAAGGAAGATAGACATTGAAAAGAGGACCATAACTATAGATAACACTGAAGATTTTAAAAATTTGTTAAAGTATGAGAAGCTTTATAATAATGAATTTAAAGACACAAAATGTTAATTATATAGAAGCACATAAATTAACAAAATGTATTCATTATAAATAAAAGATCTAAATAGATCAAAATCAATTAAAGAGATATAATTATTCCAGAAAAATCTACACAGAAAAAGCAACAGGTCGAGGTGTTTTGCTCGTTGTGTTTTACAAAGTTATCAAGCAATAGACAACCCTTTTCTTGTAAAAATCTTCCAGAGTTTAGAAAATTTTCCTCTACTAATTTTATGAAACTGGTATGAGCTTGCCAACAATTCTGCAAATAAATAGATCCAAGATTATTAGTGATTATCATTTATGAAATAGACACAAAAACACTATATAAAATATTAAACTGATTCACTCTGTGTGTGTGCACAGGTAAAACCACCTCATGACAAAACATGTTTCATTCTGAGAATACTAAGATAATTTCACTTTAGGAAATAAATGAATATAATTCACCAACTTGACAAAGTAAAGAAAAAAAATTATATCAATGAGTGCAGTGGTCATTTAATAAAATTCAAAACCAACTTATGAAAGAAACAACAAAGAAAGTAGTAAAGAAGGTAAATTTCACACATGTAATACATATATATATTACTTACTGTTGAATTGTACACCTAAATCTTACTGGATTTCATTAACCAATGTAACCATAATAATTTTTTAAATTAATTAATTGATTGATTGATTAATTAATTAATAATTCTCACACACAAAAAAGAAGGCAAATTCCCCAACCCGATTGTTCATATTTACCAAAACAAGCAAATCTGATAACATTGATATGTTAGAAGCATTCCCTACCTTAATTTTTACCACAGGTTAAACTCTAAGTTTAGACTAATGAGATGTAAGTCCAAGTTTTATGTGGCAGCTTCCAAAAACCATCTTTAATAGATACCTGGCATGAGATTTTTGTCTTTTCCTTTCCTACTCTTCCACTTTCCTGTCACTGCCGTTATAAAGGCTGCTATGAACCAAAGGTGTTAGAAGGTCTGAGTCCCCACTAACATGCAGCACCATATAAGCCCCAAATGACAGCTTCTAGACTTCTTGAAAGGGAAGAAAGAAATACACTTCTATTTTGTTTAAGCTGCTGTTACCATAACTGATTCTCAACACTGTACTAGCAAATAATGAGAGAATAAAACAATAGATATAAATAAAAAGAAATTATAAATAAGTATACCTAAATTGAAACTTGGAGAATTATTTAATTATATACATAGAAAATCACAGAGACTTACACTGCAACGTCGATAAGCTACAATTTTAAGTCCATTAAAATTGTCAGAAATTAAAAGGTCTGATAATACAAGGTCTTGATAAAGTCATGGAAAATGTCAACCCTCATACAATGCTAGTGGGAGAATAAAAATTTTAAACTATTTCAGTGTGTATAGTTATAATTCTTTTGACTATAGGTAACAGGAATCTTGCCTCAAATTGGCTTAATTAGCATTACTTAACTTCTATTGTCACCTGAGTTGAGAGTTTAGATGAAAATCAGGGGCTCAATAAGTCTTTACAAATTCTCTTTCTGCCATTTTTAATATATCAGTTTCTATCACAGACTAGACAAGAACACTGCAGCTCATCCATGGATCTCATCTAGACAGACAATATCCAGAAGAAGAAAAAGTACCCTATATCCCTGTGACCTCTTTTAAGAGTGAGAAAACCATTTCCAGAAGTTCATGTTTCTTTAGTCAGCATTGGTCAGGTGCCCACTCTCAAATCAATAACTGGCAAAGAGAATGGAATACAATCATTGGAGCAAGATTTTTAGTAGCACAGCGTTAGACTAAATATTCATTAGTAAGTAAATGGATAAATTTCTGTATTATAGCACTACAATAGAATTCTACATAATGATATTAATGATAGTAATAGGTAACATTTATTGAGGTGTTACTACATGCTCAGCATTCTTAGAAGCATGTGCCCAATATCTATTCATTTTTTCATCACAAAACCCTGTGGGGTTGAGCATTTAAATTGAAATAATTTCATACAATTTAATATTCATAACACTGGCAAAAAATTTAAAAGTCTGGTAATAAGAAGTGTTGGTAAAGATATACATTATGTGTGTGTACATATATATATAAATATATACATATGATACAGAAAGCTCATATATAACTTAAGTTTAATTTTTCAGAGTAAAAAAAAATTGAAGCATAAAGAAATTAAATCATTTACCCAGTCACAAAGCTATTAAGTGGCAGAGATAGGATTTGAATCCAGATGGTTTTTAAATAGCAGTTAAAATAAGTAAATTTGATTCATGTGTATCAACTTGGAAAATATTAAAAGTATAATCTTGAATAAACAGTAGCCCTTCAATTTAAAAGGAAATATAAGAATAGACCAAGGTTATCAAGGAGGAGGGAATCTCTGTCAGTTCATTTGAGAGCAGGCTGTATTGAAGATAAGAAACTAGGATGATCCCCCATAGTCATATACACAACTATCCAAGAGACAACCAGAAACAAAGATTTCAAAAAAGGTGTTTGGATCTGCAGAATTATCAGGTAGTAGTGAAGTCTGTGCAAGTGGATTTAAAGTGAAAAGAGGGAAGTAGCAAAGAAAGAATCCTGAGATTAGGGGGAAAAGAACCAGAAAAGGAGACTGAGAAAAAATATCAGAGTGGTTGTAGATGAGAGTAATGTCTCAAATATGAATAAAAGATGAGCTATAAGAACATTATGACCAATAATGTCAAGTGCTGCCGAGAGTGGTGAAATAGTTAGTACATCACTGAAGACCTTGATGAAGCCCGTTTCAAATGCAGTTACAGTTAGAAATCTACAACCGTGCTTTGAAAGCCAATAGGAGATTAATAGAAGGCTACATAAAATGCGCCTATTTTTCAGAGGAGCTTGTTGGTGAAGGGAAAAGTGAATATAAGAGCATTAGCCAGAGGGAATGAAGAGTTTTTCAATGGAAAAGACAGGAATATTTTCAGCTTATGTAAAAAGTCAGTAGAGAGAGAGTTCTAAAATATTGGAAAGATAGGAAAGAATTGGATTTACTGTAGGAGCAACATCTGGAAGATGGGAAGCAGTGGATCAAGAGCACAGGTGGAGAATTTAGCCTTAAACATGAGTAGTAATGGGGAAGTGAACAAGAGATCTCCCAGATGAGGAGAGAGACAGATGGAACAAAGGCAGTGGAGAAATGAGTTTTATCCTGCTGTGTTTCCAATCAGCTTTTCCCAGAAGGGATATTTGATGAGGAAAACAGGAAACAGACAAATGTTCCATAGTGTGTTGGGTAAAGTTAATGTATAGTTGCTTGATTATTCAGTCTGAGTTTTAGAACCAAAAAAAAAAAAAAAGTAGTAGATTAAAAGCAATTACTGCAGATTTATGAATCACATCCAGTTGCCCAGACATCAATCTCTTGACCTGAATTCCTCTCTCCCTTAGTGAGTAGAGATGGAGCATTGCCTAAATGGAGGCCATTCTGAATTTACACCAAAGAACTAACTGAAACCTGAAAACCAGAAGGAGCTAAAGTCTCACTGGCTGTTGGCACCAGAGGCCACTTAGGAATCATCCACATAAACCCTCTTTCATGGAGGAAAAACCTGAACCTCAAAAGTGTTCATGATAGTCCCAAGGTCATAAAATTATTGATTGGTGAAGATATATGCTTCATTTTTATCAAACACATTATATATTTTACTACTTTAATTGACTTAGTATTTGCCTTATCCCATGGGAATGTGCTCTCCCTGAGAGTAGAAATTTTTGTCTACTTTGCTAACTGCTATTGGCTCAACCCTCAACGTGTGCCTGCTGTTTAAAAGACACTTGATTATTACCTGTAGAGTGAGAGAATTACATTTAACCAGTGCACTTTCTACATTTTCCCATTACACTTTTAAGGAGAGCATGTCAAAGTGAAATTGGCACTTCTAACAACCATTTCCATGCAAACAATTTTTTTATTAACTGTTTCTTCATTGAGTAGAGAAAAATTCAAATTCTAGACTGCTTGATCTCAGAGCTAAATGTTGGATGAATTCGACCCATTCAGTTTCCTCTCCCTTAGAAAAAAAAACTGAAGGGAATTTTGTAGCAATAGACAAAACACCAACAAGATAAATGATATCCAAATAAATATTATGAGACAAACAATAGAGAATTTACATGTGCATTGCCATGTCCTTGTCCATATTTATGCCATCCAAGAGAAATATGGTAGGAAATGTTCACTGGGTCTGTTGCTAGGGGAGTGTTATGAAAATTATAACTTCTTATGACCCTTTCTCTGATAAAAGTTATCTGATCTGTGTGTGTGTGTGTGTGTGTGTGTGTGTGTGTGTGTGTAAAAAGATGAGAAACACTGTGAAGCTGACAGCTGCAAAGAAGAGAGTTGGTAGGTCCTGAGTGAATTTGAAAGAGGTTTTACCTACTCTCTCTGAAGTGCAATACTTTTTTTTTTTTTCCTCAGTCATCTCCAGGCTTGGAAAGAAGAAACTCCCTGAATGAAGATGTGCCATCTCAGGAAAAGCAAATGAAACTGTAGAAGCAGCTCAAACAATAAAATAAAATAATAAAGTGAAAAGCAGCTCACATGACGAAGTATTTGTGGAATTAGGTAAGATAATCTAGCTTTACGGTTGTGAGAAACACAATTGTGTATTTAAAGATTCACCCTGCCTGAGACTTTCTAGTATCTTTTTGCACCCCAGATTCTTAGTAGAAAATGTATAGATTAATAGTACCAGTGTGTTAAACTTTATAATACATATAAGATGTCAAATAGGATACTCGGTTTCCAGAATTTTTGCTAAGATTAAAAGCCCAGAATATATCTCATGTTCTATGTTCAGAAAGCTCACCATCTTCCTACTAGGAATTAGTGAAAATGTCAAGCCACCAACTCTCCCTACCCCCCAGCATTATCCTAAAGTAAGAGGACAGTTGAGAGTGGAGAGAGCAGACTTCAGTTAAGAAATGAAAACACTGATTTTTCCCTTTCTAAAGCTAAATGGAAGAACTCTTTACTTAAAGATTGACAGTGCCTGTGAGGGGAGCCTGGCAATCTGAATATCAGCAAGATGTGTGCCAGGCTACAGAAAACAAACTCCCCTTCTGTACCATAATTAACGCTGAACTTAGAAAGAGAGGAGTCTGGAAGAGTGTCTCAGAGTCTGAAGCAAAGAGTCTTATCCTTTTTTGTCCTCTTTATCCACTATTAGTGAAAATGAACGTGTACCTGAAGTTTGAAAGGATATGTGGACATGGAGCACGGTCTTGAGCTTTCTGTAACAGAAAAATCCAGAACAGTAACACTTACAGGCATGGTGCTAGAGTGTAGCTGAGAGAAGGATGGTGCTAACCCTATTTCATCCAAATTGTCCATGATCCAAGTGTGACAAGGATGCCAGTGGTTTCCATAGTGGCATAGATAGGATCCTGAAGGGTAGTAGAAGAGAGCCTTAGGCTGCTAAGTGGCTGCTGAGCCAATCTTTTTAGGTTCAATTTAGATAAAAAGTCATGGTGTTCAAACCATAGTAAAAGGGAAACACCCTGTGCATGTGTGTGTGTTGGGGGAGGGGGAGAGGTAGTAACTAGTTGAGTAAGAATGAGTCAGTCGAACTTCAGAGACAATGTCACATTACCTACATTTCTGGCCAATTAAGAGAAACATTCATTTTCTTCTCAAGCCCTAACCAACAAATAACTTAGTATTTCTGCTTTATTTTTCCATCAATGTAGGAGAAAGCTAAGACTTTCTTTATTGCTATAATAGGTAAGAAAACACAGAACCCAGAAGTGGATAGCCAAGGAACACACGCTGCCTAAAAAAGAGAAAGATCAAGTAGAACTTTAGGGTCACCAAAAAGAAATAAACAATTCTAGCATACTGAGCAATTGATGGAAAAAAAATCTTGTCAGTTATTTGGAGAAAACAAACCTCCTAAGGAACGTTATTAGTAAAGGCTTGGTACATAAGCAGAGAAGAAGGACTGTCTGTAATTAACGATAAGGTCTGACATACAAGTAAGGAACTACACAGAGCTCATAGGTGTGGGAAAGAACGGTGTAGGAAACACTGACAGAGGGATAGGAGAATGTGCACAATACGGGAAGGAAAACCAGGAAAGGTCCGATGGATTCTATTTTCTGAAGATGAGTATCACAGTGGAATCCAGCCCCCTGCTCCATTTTCAACAACATAGACAACACTTCCATCAAGTGGGAGGATCTCTGCCTCTGCCCCTTGGATCAGGCAGACTTTCGTGACTGCCTTGCTCACTAGGACATAGCAGAAGTAAAGCTATGTGACTTCCCAGTCTAGGTTATAAACCTGCCCTATTCTTCTACCTTGTTTTCTTGAGACACTTGCTCTGTAAACCCGACACCTTGATATGAGGAGGCCAAAAAGGCGGCTCTGGAAAGGCCCACAAGATGCAACCCGTAAGTGAGGAACTGAACTTCCAAGCCCTCGGCCCTCACAGAGCTCCAGCTGACAACATCAACTTACCGGCCATGCGAGTGAGCGAAGTAATTAGTCTGATGTCCAGTTGAGCTGATGCCACATAAAACAGAGATAAGCCTTTCCCACTGAACCCTGCCCAGTTTGTGGATTCTGCGCTGAGTAAATGGTGGTTGTTTAAGACATTAAGTTTAGGAGAGGGGTGGTTCTTCACACAGCAATTGATAACCGGAAGAGGGCCGGAAAAAGGACTATGTAGCTAGCCAGAGCTAGCTGAGTTCCTGCAGTTCCTTTGGGAGGAAATTGAAAGTTTTTTTATCTATACTCCATTTTGTATTATTTGTGGTTTTCTATAATTTATCGCCTCCTTCATAAAGTATGTGTAGAGAATTTTCACTTGATCGTATAGGTTTAAGTATACTCAACATTCTCTTGGCAATCCTTATTAAATTTTGAATTAAAAGACACTTTAAGTTGAGTTTTAGTTCACTATATGGAATGTTCAACTTTAACAACAGTGGTTAAGAAATCGTTGCCCCAAAAGGGATATAACACATAAATAACACTCTACAAAATTCTGATTTGCCTGGGTGATTTTTTGATTAAGTGAATAATATGCCATATGAGAAAAAGAACATTTTCTAAAACATTTTCCCCAGAGCACAGTGGTATATTTACAAGAAGTAGTACAGGGCCTTTATGTAACAATAAATGGTATAAGGATCTATTAAGTGTGTGTGTGCAAAATATACACAGCACATAATTTATTAACGTGATGATACTCAGGCAATGATTTATAAAGTGCCACTGTGTGCCAATAGGACTAGACAAAGGGAATATAGAGGTAAATAAAACATATTGGTCCCTTATGAATAATAAGACGATATATATATATATATATATATATATATATATATATATATATATATATCTTCTCAAATGTTGAGGATTATAGGGAAAAATGAAGTAGGTAAGGAGATAACATGCCAAGGGTGGGGGAAGGTGGACAGTTGAGGTTGCTATTTTACATAGGATATTCAGGAAAAGCCCTCTGATAGAGTAACATATGAGTGGAGAGATTCAGGAAGTGAGAGTGAATCAGGTAGCTGGCTACCTGGGAGAAGGGCAGTTCAAGTAAAGGAACAGCAAGGATAAACACAATGAGATGAGAGCAATCGTAGTATGTTCAGAGGACCCAAGGACATCATTATAACTGAAACAACAGCAAGCAAAACATTGAGTGGGAAGGTAGAAAGTATTGGGAGTTGGGGGCAGATCATATAGAAATAGGATATTATAGAAACCATTGAAAAGGTTTTAGCTTGTATTGAGTGATTATAAACATACATATATGTTATTGACTGAGTGCCTGCATCCTTCCAAATAAATATGTTTACATCTAACTTCCAGCGTATGATGGTATTTAGAGACGGAGCCTTCAGAAGGTAATCACAGTTAGATTAGGTTGTGGGGGTGGGGCTCGCATGATGGGATTACTAGTCTTCTAAAAAGAGGGAGAGAGAAAGATTTCTCCTTCTCTGTACTCACATACCAAGGAAAGGCCATCTGAGGACACAGCAAGAAGGTACCTGTCAATAAGAGAATTGTCACCAAAACCTGATCATGTTGGCACCCTGCTTATAAACTTCCAGACCCCAAACTGTGAGAAATAAATCTCTGTTATTTAAGTCGCCTAGTATATGGTACTTTGTTATGACAATCCAAGTCAGGACACTATAGCTATAACCGTACTGATACAAAGTAACTATAACATCAACTGGTTTGGATTCAACATTTAAACACAACTTTCTTTCAAAATATCTTATTTTTATTCTCCTCTGATTTCCTTAGTCCACTTCTACTAGCTTTCTGGGTAATGAAGGTGCTAATTGTGCAGTTCATTGGCTGAATTGCTTAATGATAGGTTTCAATACCAACTTTCCAGTTATAGTTCTAATATTCTATTTTTGTGAAGTATGAGCAAAAACATGAGCTTGGGAGGTGCGTCTGCTAATTGGAATGTTTTCTGTTGAAGTCTTTTGCAAACTGTCACAAAAATAAAAAAAAATTCTCTAATATGCATATTATAATTTTATTGGTAGAGATTTTATAGATTGTCCTGGTTATAGGAGTAAAGCAGTATTTTCTTATTTGAATGAGATTCTTGCCCATTAGGTAGAAATCCTTCTGTCTATAGTTATTTGTTTGTTTACTTATTAATTATTTCTCTTATTATCATATGTTTCCTATGGTTAAGACAGATGGGGTTTCTGACTGCTTTCTTTTCAGGGTTTAAGTATCTAATTTCATATATAAGCAACTCTAAGGCAGAGTTTAATTTGTCTGCCAACTCAGGCTCCCATTAGAGGATGATTGCTTTTAGACTCTCCCGTCTGTATTTGGTGCTTAGCTAGTTTCTCCTGAGCTCTTTAGAAGTCTCATGCCATCTTTGTGATTATTGCTGTGTTAATTTTCTCTGTTTCTGTCTGATTTTTGCAGGAGTGTTCAGACACCAAACAATGGTAGATTTTTAAAGGCTATCTAAACTCCTCTTCCTTAAGCAGCTCATATTTTCATTTCCTTCATCCTTTTCCTTGTTTCTTTTGGCACTTCTTCCTCTCTTATCACTGTTTCTCCCTCTTCCTCTTCCTCTTCCCCTCCTCCTTTTCCTTCTGTCATGTCCAGCATTTGTAGTCAGGCTCCTTGGCTCAAGTGTTTCTAGATTGCTACAAGATTTTCGCCAGTTTCCTGCACAATGGGAGGGCTGTTTATCATTTCTCAGTCAAGGCTTCTTTTTAGGAGAGGAAATGATTGGCTTCTTGGCATTTCTCCCTAGTAAACAAACACACAGGAAGCAAGCAAACCAACAACCCCTAGCTCTGGGGGCTACTTTCTCCCCATCTTTAAGATCCATCTAATAGCAATGGCCAGATGTCATGAATGTGAAGTTAGGGCAGAAATGGTGCTTTGGAACTTGCTGCTCTTTAACTCAACTATCAGTATAGACTCTGTAAGAAATTTTAACGTCTTCGAACTTAAAGGTCAGTGAGATTATGAGTTATCGTTTGGACCCACAACATGAAGGCTAAGAGTGAGAAAATGTATCATTTGGCGGGGGTGGGGGGTGGGCAGGGGGCAGGGAAGTGAACTCTTATAAAGAAAGAATGTGGCTCACCTTATGTGGTACCTACTACACAAACATAAATGTGATATGTATGTGGTATTTATGTCTTAGGGAAATCAAGGTAAAAAAAATAAAGTGAATTGACAGTTGTGTTGAAATTCAAAAACATGTTTCCATCTTTGTTTAGATTCTCTATCTTTTGTGGCAGCTTTGGTTTTTATGCTTATGAGTCATTGTAAGAAAATTTAAAAACACAGCTGACAAGATTTATGGAAATTTCATTCCATTATTTTTGAAAGAAACACTTTTACTGGAGAAAGGTAGGCATTCATCTCTCTCATATGTCATTGTCTCGATTGCATTGGGCACCACAGGAAAAATGTTCATCTGGTTGTTTACAGAGAAGCAAATGATCCTGTCAAGTTTATACTAAATAATTTTAAAAGAACTACACAATTCTGAGCTTTGGAGACAAAAAGATCTGGCTTTAACCCTTAATGAGATTACATAAGCTTTAAGCAACTTATATAATCTCATTAAGCCTCAGTTTCCCTACATGGGGGAAGGGGGAAAATTTCAGTGCCTACCTCTAAATTAAACGAGGAAGTTACACACATAAAGCACACTTAACAGCACACCTGGCATGGAGTAAATGCTCAGTAAATATTGTCACTGCTATGATGACTGTACATTTCCTTTTTTTGTGACTTCCAAATAACAGTATACTGATGTATTTTTTTTTCCATTACTAACTAGAAACTTCAGTCAAGTCACTAAGCATTTCGTAGCCCTCATATATGTCCTTAAATATGAGGTTTCCTCTACATGTAGTAGATTATAATAGCTACTTAACCCTCGATAAACCATTTTTAGATCAGCATTTTATTGTCCAAATTATAGTATTTAATAACAGAGGTTCTATAACTTACTAGTTCTATGGTCAGAAGTCTAAATTAGAAAAGGAATTTCAGGGTTCCGTGGTTCTTCATTATTACTGTTAAGGATATCCGGGATCTATACTGAATCAATATATAATGATAATGACTCACTATAATATACAACTTTTCATGGAGGTCACATAGTTTTGATCTTGGTAACTTCCAAATAAAAATATTGCCTTTATAGTCCTGTCCCTTCTATGTAATAATTAAGACCTTCATATGTGTTATATAAGGCCTTCACATGTGTTATATATGTGATATATAATGATAGAATTCAGTTATTACTATTCTGCTTACTAGAAATTAATTAAGTAGGTACTATTTCCCTTAGTCTTCAGATAATAAAACTGAGACTTAGTTTAACTGAGTTTAAAATGTTTTTACCAAAATAAAAAAGCAACAAGTAGTGAAAGGTGATGTTAGGATTAACTTCTTGGTCTGGTAAGAGCAAAGGAAGTAGCCTTAACCATGACACGTGGCCCTATGGCATATGGACCACTGCTAAGGACAATTTCTAAGGCCACCATTATAGGAAAAGCTCAGCCAGCATGAACAATTCCAAACTGTGGTATATGTAGTATTGCTTTCCTTTTCCCATGCATAATTCAGGTAGTTTTTGACCCACAGAGGCTACACCTGTTACTCTACAGACAGCCTACAAATCTTACAGTATAAATAATAGAAGAGCTTGATGGATTCTTGTAAATTTACACACCATGCCAAGTTTCTAGCAACCTAGCGGTACCATTTTCTGTGTTAGTTGACACAGAGTAGAATATTTACACTATGATTTCTAAGAGAAGTAATAAGAGTTGTGTGGCAATAAAGAGTCATTTAGCTCATCTATTGCCTGGACCCTATGTTTTAAAAATGTGGATTAAATGTATTCTTAACAAATAATCTTTAAATCACCCAGCTGCATTTGATAAATGGAGGAACTACAAGAGGTGATATATGGCAAGTGGCTGCAGACATTTGCTGGGGATTTTTTTTTTTTTTTTTTTTTTTTTTGCATATATGTGCAAAGCTCCAGAGCAAGTACAATTTGTCTCCCAAAAATGACATTTTACAGCTTTACATGAATTTGGCATGAACTAAGGTATCTTTTGTGTTTCATGTTTAGTATGTAGATAGAGAAATTAATTGTGAAAAATACAATGCAGTTATTTATAAACGACTGCTTTGTTAAAATAATTTTGGGTGCACACAGGAAACTGTTTTTTCTTAATTGTGGCAGGTTTACACTGCCTTCAGATAACTCTTTCAGAGCATAGTTCTAACGACTTACCTATGTGGGTGCTTATACACACAGACACATGCACATCCATACAGGCTCTCTCTCTCTCCTCGGGGTCCATGGTTTAAAAGTAGAGACTAGTGACTTTGCTCTTCTGCAGCAGTAGAGCTTCCCAGCTAAAAATCTAGGATCCTACTCCTTAGGTGTCCCATTCTCGGAATTCCTTCCCAGAGCAGTTCAATCTTCTTGCTATAGTGCTAGTTGCCATGGCTTCTAGGGGAATATGTCTCACTTTGTGACATGAGTAAAATGAGACAGCCCAGTTACTGACAATGCTATTAAGGCAAGTTTGTCCAGAACTTTGAAACTTTTATCTGATGCATCAAGATGACTTGATAGAATTGTGATAATTTTTTCTCTACTAGTACATACATGTACTAGAGACATAATATTCATGTCCTTATTAATATTTTTATGATTCGTTACTGAAGTTTAAATAAATGTGTTTCTTTGCATCAGAAAAAAAATAATCACATTGTTTTCCCCACTAGATTTGCCTATGAAAAAGCACCCATCCCAAACTATTCCTTTCCATTATTTTCTATTTCAGCTCCTTTTCAATTTTGTAGCACTCATTCATCACAATTTCTAATTATGTTGTTTTATATCAACTTCATAGGACATGAATCTTGCCTATTTTTTCCATTGGATCAAGCACACTGAATGACAAAGTAAAGACCCTCAAAAAGTACTTGTTGAATGAAGTAGTGAAGGAATAAAATAAAAGGTAAGAATCATAATTTAAGTATTCACCTTTTTAGCTCCAAAATAATGTCTGAGAAGGCAAACAGGAAGAAGTCTCTAGAATATTTAGAACTATTTTTCAACAATGAAGCTGAGAATAGTAGATTTTGCATATAAATATCAGGAAAAGGGGGGGAGTTTTAATAAGTATGAGAATTACATTTGCTCTAATCTAAGTTTAAATTCCATATTGAGTTCACAACAGAATAGTTCTAATTCTTTTTTAAAAAGCAGTTTTGCAATTTGAGACCAAACTCTAGAAGTATAACCAAGAGAAAAATTCTTAATCTGGAAACTGGCCTCAAGGAGGTTTCTTTGTGTTTCTGTCTCCTCAGAGCAATCATTCTGAGGTTTCAAGCAGGTCTCAGCTTCTATGTAAATGCTAATGTCTGAATTCAAAGGATACTTGCTGATGGTCAACTCTAGGCTATTGACTTCAGAGTCAATATTGATGGAAAACAAATGGAAAGAAAGCAACTGCCCAAAGTGAATAACACCAATCTTCCTCAAGTCTGCTCATCCAGCAAGTAAATGTTCATCTTACGAACACTACGTGAAAGGATGTTTAGTTTTTGTTTGTTTGTTTGTTTGTTTTTTATAAGCAAGGTAGGTAAATAGATGAAAGAAAAAAGAAAGAGAAAGAAAGAGGTATAAAAAGCTTTAAATTTACCAATATATCATAGTATTATTTATGCTAAAAATTATCTATAAACTGATTTTCTAAGAATCTAAAAATGGCTCAGTGACAAATGTCACATCTTTATAACAGGATATGATTGTAGAGGGGAACCCCTTCCCTTAGTCCCGGTGCTCCCACTCTCACTCCCAGAGAAGACCACTCGCCACCATTTTCATCATTTGTCTCATAAGGGTCCCTCTGCCCTCCTCTCTGCATGCTATTACTCATGATAGAAAGGGTTGCCAGGCTTGTTGGTAAGAAGCTGATCTCCATTAGTTCACATTTACACTAGTGTGGAATTACTTTACCTCATGAGTGGGGACAGAATTTTTGGCCTTATTTTATTCTCTCTTTTCCCTGAGATGTCTTCCTTAGGGGCCTGAAAGAAAGTTGGTGGGATCCTTACCTGGGTCTTTTTACCATGTGAAGTCACTTCTAGCTTAGGCTCCAGGGTCTGCATTTTAGAATATATGTCCTAAAATCTGGTAGGGCAAGTTCTCCCTGTTGAGTCTTCATTTTTAAGGTTGTAGTTATTTGTGGACCTCTATATTCCAAATAACTTTTTATTGAATTCTTTAAACATCTAAACAAATCTTCAGTTTGTGTTAAATTTATAGAAGAATATATATAACACTGTTATCTTTATAATATAAAGAACTTTTATCCATGGTGTTCATGGGATATCTCTTCATTTGTGTTTTATTAGAGTATTAAAGTTTTCCCCCAAGGTAGTATGAGATAAGTAATAAACCTGGGGAAGTCTGTTGGGATTCCTCTTGGAGTCTCTTTGTCGTTGGGGATAAGGTTGTGTCTTTCCTCTGGGTATAGGGAGGGCACCTCTTACTTGACAGTTTTATAACCTGTTTCAGGGAGGAGGGGAGGGGGGAGATCAAAGTGATCTTTTTGCCTCTGCTGTTTTGTCAGACTCCTTCAGCTTAAAACAGTCGATATGCCAAGGTGCCATTTTGGGGGGTTGGTGTGTCTTGAACCTCATCAGGTATAAAGGGAAATTTTCAAATATCAACTAAATATAAGCCTCAAGAATGCTACAGTTTCTTTTTTAAAATATTTTTAAAATAAAGGAAAATATAATCATCTCCATAAATAACTTCTATTTTCTGGTTCAGATCTACTGATTTTTTTTTTAAAAGTAGATCTGTTTCCTAGAGTTGAACCAATAGAAAAATAAGTTTAAAAAAAAAGTATTGGTAATGGGCAAATAATTATTAGAAAAATTTCATTTACCTGGGAAGTGACACTTTCTAAGGAAAACAATTTATTTCAGACTGATCACAAGGAGTAAACTTCATTAATGCTTAATTTTTTGGGAACTAAAGGTTTACTAGGGAAGCATATTATAGAATTGTAATTTGATGAGAAGAGGAAGAAAAAAAAATGGGTTGGGGGGGGGTGGAGAGAGAACGAGAAAAAAACACTATCTTCCTTCCCATCCACTTTCCCAGGCATTACGTGATAGCTGAGTCTTGCCAATGTAATTCTACTTAATCATTTTTATGAGAATAAAGTTGCCAAACTTTTCATCAAATAGCAAGTAAATATTGGAAAAATACAGACTTCGTAATCACATTTAATTTAGTGTTCTCCAAAAAAAAAAATATATATATATATATATATATATATGTGTGTGTGTGTGTGTGTGTGTGTGTGTGTGTGTGTGTGTGTGTGTGTGTAAAGACTGCATATATATATATGCAAAGCAAGTGGAAGAAATGGGGACATTTTCCTGGTAGTTTGTGCTGACATCAAATTTAACCTTGAGATACCTGAAATGAAATATTTTAAGATGGAAAATAATTGAGAAATTAGCCCCAATTTCTCACTTCATTCAGAGTAAACAATACCTATTTCACTTAAACTTCAAGCAAAAATATTCCTCTTAGTCTTATGTTAATGAAAAAAAAATGAAATAAGGGCAAGATGGACATTTTAGGAATTGAGGACCCTTCTAACTGTTATTTTGTAAAGGGTTTGTTGGAAATCACTTATAAATTTGGGTCACAATCTATGTTTACAGCTAGATTATTTTCCTCTGTGATTCTAATCTGGAATAACCTGACAGTTTAACCATGGCTAAGAGATTTCTTTTCAATGGCATTTTGCTAACTATCTGCCTTTTTGAGGTAAAAAATTGAATTTGTTAATATGAACAGTCACAACATTGTAAAAGGCCTCAATCTAATTTTTATCTACTTGTCATCCTGGATGGATTCTCTGAGAGACAATAATGAAGACTTCAGAGGGAAAACTCTTACAAGGTATTTTACTCTTATAACTTACAGTAAATTGTTTTTGACAGCTACGTTAGGGCTTTACCCCTCCTATTCTAAGGAATCACACAAAGAATGTGTGAGCATAGGAGTCTATGGTGGTATTTAAAAACAAAACAAAACAAAACAAAACAAAACAAAACAAAACAAAACCTCATAATGAATACAGAACCAAAACTGAAACCCAAGATCTCAAATAATGGAGAATACACCATAGGCACTTTAAGTGCCTTTATGTTTTTAATGATATCTTTATTGTCTCTTGTTGGGTTTTTGTTTTGTTTTCTTTTTATGGTTCCTTATGCTTCCTGCTCTTTGCCATTTGCTTTAAAGCTGGCACTAACAATTACATAAAATATTTTAATGGCCCCCTGCAGGGCTTCTATAGTGAAGGGTCTGCTAATGTTTCCATTATGACCCTGGTCTTAGAGAAATTTATAGCACAGTCATCTTAATTTGCATTAGACCATGGGGAACATGTCACATAGGTCAGTCTTACGAGTAATATTTTTGGTATATTTGAAAAAAAATTATAGATTAAATTCTTCAGTTGCTGTGTAACTCTACAGCACTGAATCTAGTTACAGTAGCATTTATTGGGGATTTAGCTGAGCAACTTCCATAAAAGTTAATTGAAACTACCTGAATGAAGCCTCAGGTGATGCTTAGAAAATAGAGACTAACCTTGTAATTGCCTTGTTCTCCTTTCACCTTCTCTGGTCTTAAATAGTAATGCTGCAGCTGATTAGCTAGAATGTCATTGTATAGATGAAGGTGGAATGACATAATAATTAAAAACAAATTGTACCTTAATTTAATAAAGGATCCTGATCAAAGACAAGACAAAGCTGTTGTTTTAAAATGCCAAGGTGACCTAGGATAGTGATAACGGAAAGATGCAAATGCCATGGCACAGAGTCCCCAGGAATAGATACTGTCCCAGGATGGTGGTCTTGCATTTGACTTGGAATCAAAGAATATTAGTCACTACTTTGAAAAATGTTTCAGATTCATTTTCTTATTATAAAAATTGAAAAAAAAAACTTTTTAGAGTTTTAAATCCTGAATTAAAGAATCACAAATGAATAGAAAAATATAACAGAAAGGATCCAGTCATATTCCCATATGTATATTATTTAAATATTTTAAATACTTAGCATTTGATTATTCCTTGAATCTTTACAACAATCTTTCCATTTTCAAGATAAGTGAATGAGTGTCTGGCAGCATGGACTTTGAAGACAGAACTGAATTTGAATCCTGACCTATCATTTCTTTGTCAGGTTTTGGGGGAGTTACTTAATTTCTTGTTATCAACTTGCAAATGGGAAATGCAGTGTTACCTTATAGGGTTGTTGTAGGAGGCAAATGAGATTTACACACAGCCTCACATGATCCTAGCATGAAGAAGACATTTAGAATGGTCTTTCCTCTACCACATCTCTTTGAGAATATGGGGGTTACTTAAGTAACAACATAGATGCTTAATAGCAAAGATAAAATTAAAATGAGTATTTTGACTTTTGAACTGAATTTATTCTATTCCTTGCCTTGCTCCTTACAATTAAAGATAATTCATCAAATATTCTTACATAGCTTTAATTTATTCATTTTTCTAATTAAATTAGAAAGAATTATAGTTGAACAAGCATGATCTAGAAAAAAGAATTACGTGAGTAACAGAAAAATATATAATCTCAAGGAAGGAATTTTTTTCCAAATGAATTTAGAAAATAGATGAAAAAATCAGAAAAATTAGTACTGTCTGCCCAAAGTCATGCAATAAAATGTGTAGAATCTACCAGAAAGCACTACGGAAAACAAAACTCAAGAATATGAAAATTGAAGGAGATAGAGTTAATCTGCATAGATAATAAACACATGTGACCTTTTATTCTTGATATATAAATCATTTTCTAGTGAGTTATGTCACTTTATTGCCCATTTTATACATAAAGCATCTCACAGAATGTGTTCCGAGAAAATGTTCAAATTATAGTGTAACTATAATTACCTGAGAAAGTCTTTGTTTAGGTCTGTTGTCCTAGTATAATTAATAGTTCACCTTTTCATCAAAAAGTGACCATATCGGGATGATAAATTATACAGTCACCCAATCAGTTAAGGACAAAAGCCCCTGTCATGAGAATATATAGGGGTCTGTCATAATTCTTAACTCAACACCAGCATCATAATCACTTTGGCCATCTAAATCCATTACTTCTTGTCACAGTCCAACTCCTAGAGATTAGGGCTCTTGGTGAAACAGAGTGTGAAGCTGAGAATAACTATCAGCTTGATACAAAAAGATGAGTGGCCTATAGGAAGAGAAGGAGAACCACAGTAGTATATACACCTACTATAACAAAATTAAACTATTCACATTTTTTAACTGATTCTAGTGAGGAAAGATACATAGTAGAAAGCAGGACATCTAGACCAAATGTCAAGGTGCTGGAAATCATTTTCTAGCATAGGACCCAGTTACATACTCAAAGCCTACAGTTTTGAGTGTATATGCAATTGTTGAGAGGATAGTTGCCATTGTTAACACCCATGCCACTTAGTCCTGAGGGTACTTTTCATTAAGGTCCCAGAAAGGCTTCCTGTTAGATTGTTCCTGAGAAAATATATCATATGTTGTGTTAGTTCACTGTTCAGTTATTTGTCTTAGCTTCTTCTTGCAGTGACTAGATTAACTCTTATACACCAGTTCAATTACTAGCTTGAACAATATGAATTTGTCAATTTTTAAACATTTTTGACTCAAAGCAGAATTCCAATTTGGTTTAACCTGATATAATTCTATTATGATAGGAAAAGGAAAACAGAGAGCTTAATTTAGCCTGGCAAATGATCTTGAAGCTTGACAGAGAAAGAGAGAAGATAGGGAGAAGTCACTCAACAAATGCTTACCGAGTGCCTGTTTATACATGCTAAGGGAGCATGCCAGGTGCTTGAGATTAAACTGGAAATAAAAATAGACATTATCTCTCCCCTTGTGGCACAGTCTGTTGGGAACATAAATTAAGGGTTCATTATCTAGATATTTGTCTTGTTTTTAAAGATAAATACTGATAAAGCAGCTTCTCTTCCTCCTTTTGTTTTATATTTTTCCTTTTTTCCTTATGTCCTTTTCTTCCCTTCCAGAATAATTTTATATTAATGTGCAATCATCTTTCCTTTCTCAATCTCAAAGCTCAAATTCACATTGCTCTAATGCATCTCTGTTGTCATGGCTTGTATTTAGTTACCTGTTTTGACATCTGTGCTTCTTCCTCCTCAAAAAACCAAAAGGTAAACTACTTGAGGACAGAGAAGGAATCTGAATTAACCTGCCTTGTATACTATATTCCTGGCTTTAAATGTTGATCAACATATTCTCAGTAAGCAAATAATATCCAGTGTACATTGGTGATGCTATCTGGGCTATGCCTTAGCCTCTACAAATATGATCATATTGATAATATAGACATAACCACTGCTATTCACTACCCATCAATTAAATGTATTCACTAGACATTATGTTTTGAGATCAATTAATTTGATTTTCTCATAAATGTGCAGTCTTAGTCTTTTTTTAAAATGGGAACATTAATGAGAATTATATTTTATTGCTCAGAATCAAAATAAAACATTTTAACATTTGACTCTTGATGTTTGCCACTTTTTATGCAATCATATGAAATATAAAATTTACTAAATTATATTAAATATGATAAACCTTTTTTGTAAAAGCTAAAGAAATGTTAAACTATCTATTTTTCTCTTATCTATTTTCCTGAGAAAAGATTTTGAATCTACAACCTTTGTTGGTTGTCCTAAGATGTCAGTGGAAGATGAGGACAGCCAAGCTGGACGGTTACCAAGAAACTTAATGATGTACATCTGTTTTGCTTCCTGCATTTCACAATTTTCATAAAATTATACCCACTTAATAACATAATAAAAAATACATAGCAATTTACTTATTAAAACAAATAGGAATCCACCTATATGTGTACATAGGGGAGGGGATTATGCATACACACACTGTAGACATTTCATTGCATTTAGCTTTGGATTTCAAAAATATATAAGAAAATGTTAATATATTCACTTACAACTTTGTTCCATATGTATTACATAACATATATATTACATATATATGTATATATATATATATGTATATATATATATATGTTCAATATACCTTTAAAAGCTTATTATTTAAACTGGTTCTACTAATAAATGTATTTATTGCCCTCTGAAAACACTACTTCAGATATTGCTTTTAATTACATTATGTAGTAATTTTTGAATAGGTTTAATATGCTTAACATAGAACTTTTCCAAAAGAATCATCACAGTGCCACTCCAAAATCTAGGAAAACCAAAATCTGGAATTATGAATTGAGGAATGAAAGATTTTTAGAAACTAAGTGTTTGCCCTTAGTAGAGGGCTGTGCCTAATTGCTCTGGCAGATGGAGCTGTGCTAGAGAGCTGAAGGCCAGTGTGTGCTGTCAGGTAAAGACCAAGCAAGATAACCCAGGGTTTTGCTCTGCTCTCTACAGGTATTTGGGTGAAAGGTATTGAAGTGATTAACAAAGAAATCACTTTGTTTAAAAATAACAAACTGAGTTCTGGTAATAAATTCTATTCAGGCATCTGGAGAACACCTTCAAATGGTTCTATATTTAGAGCACCAAATACCATGATTTTAAAGGTGCTTCTCTACTCCTACTTATACCATGAGCTCAGAGGAGTCAGCAGTGCATATATATATCTTGTCCACTTCAGGTCTCTTGGCATCAGGCCAGTACCAGACCCAGAGGAGTTTATCAATAATTGTTTGTGAGTTTAATTTAACTCGATGTAGAAAACAGGTCTATCTTAATGTTCATTATTATCTTAAATCATCTTTCCATTTCCCTGAAAGAAAGATTATAAATGAAGTGAAATGAGTAATGTGAGAGGAAATAAGACAATCAGAATTACAATTATTTCAGTCTGAACTAATATTTGCTACCTGCTTATTAATATTTCAGGCAAATTTCTAGACAGGTATGTATGTACTCTTATCCCATTCGACAGGTGAAAAAACTAAGGCACAGAAAATTTAAGTTATTTGCCTAAAATCACGATGTTAATAAGTGCCAGGTAATCTAATTACAGAATCTGCATTCTTAACTGGAGGAGAGTCAGAATGTTATGACATCAAACTAAGTTATAACGGTCACTAAGAGAAAGGAAAACATTTTTAAAGAATTTTCACAAATTTTTAAAATTTGTATAATACCAAAAACAAAACAGTGGAAGCTGCAATTGGATAATAGGAATTCTGCTTTAAACACTTTTTTACAGGGGTGTTAATCAAGTATAACAAGTTCAGCACTATAGGTAAACTATATGCCAGTTAGCGTTTAAAATGAGCATGAATTCATTCAACAAACAAATAGTGTGTATCCACTCAACAAACAAATATTGATGAGTTACCATGTGCAGGGAAATGTGCTAGTCATGTGGGCAGGATGTATGATGGCAATCAAACTACTACTAGACCTGAGGGGCAATGAGAGGTACGTGAACAGCTGTGATGCAAAAGATCAGGACAGTGTAATTTGAGAGAGGGAAAGAGTTGTAGGGAGCTGAATGTGTGGAGATTGGGGGACAGCTTGCAGCAAAAAAGAGAGAAACATTTAAGAGAAGCAGATGGTAGTGTGGGTCAACAGGTGCACATAGTGTATAAAAGAGATGGATTTGGTGAAAGCCTTAAATTGCAGGATAAAGCAAGAAAGAGTGTGGTGGTGGTGGTGGTGGTGGTGGTGGTGGTGGTGGTGTGTGTGTGTGTGTGTGTGAGAGAGAGAGAGAGAGAGAGAGAGAGAGAGAGAGAGAGACCACCTTATCTTCTATGCATTATTCTTCTATCATTCAGCCTCCTACCATCTGTTTATGGTGATTTATGCATAAATACAAACACATCAGGTTGTGATGGAAAGGAAAAGGAATTTGTCTGAGATGGACCTGGGTATAGACCTATGTTCTTTTTCCCTCTAGCTCTGAGATCTCAGAAAAATCATTTAATATCTCTGGGTCTTCATTTCTTTATCTGTAAAATTGGGATAACAGTAATTTGCAGAATTATTTTGAGCACTAAATAAGCTCAAACCTCAGTGCTTTGATTTATAATTATTCTTCAATATATGTCACTTAGATAAGAGTATGAATATCATCCTGTAAGCAATGTAAAACCATTCCATATTTTTAGGTAAGGGAATAATATAGTTGATACTACATCTTGATTCTGATTTCTGTAAAGAGTAGAATAGAGTCTTTTTTAACTCAAGAATTTGTTAGTAGCTAATGATAAATATTATTTTGTGCTTCATTTCTATTGTTGTTGCTCAGATTTAGGAACACAGACTACTCTACAGTCATGTTCTAAGCATCAAGGGTTTAGGGGGATCTAGTCTGATCCCCTTCAGCTGGGCACAGGATAATCAGAGATTGCTAGTCTTCCAAGAGTTTAAGGGAAATGAGTGCTAACTGGAAAATATTGTTCTGTTACTCAACTACTCTCCTCTACTTTTTTACTGTTTCTTATTAGCAAAGTCGCCCATGGAAACTGAATAATAATGGAAGAAAAATACCCTTTGGCTACCTTGGTGGAGCATTCTGCTGTGCTTTTTTGGCTAACTGTTTAATGCACACATGTACAGTCACAATAGATGGATGACCATTTTCCACCCTAACACTCACTAGACTATCTAAGATGAAAAAAAAGTAGTGACATTCACAACACTATGAATTGGTTGCATATTAGTGATCAAAGGGGGGAATGAGAAATCAGGACACACGAATTTATAGCAAAAGTAGAATTTTCCTGATACTGATACAATTTCCATATACTGAAAGCCTATTTTTATATTCCTCCCCTATATTTTTACTTCTAAGCATACCTTGAAAGATTTACATCAATGTATTTTTTTGAGAGCCCAGGCCTCTGGCGACTTTAGGAATATATATTCTTTTCTTTTTATTATAGTGTTAGGTTCCTGGAATTTTTTTCTTCAGAATTGAATTGAGTAAGCCACTCATCACTCCATGCTTTTAGCCTGTCCAAGTCAGGCTAAGCACTCTTTTGTGACTTCCCCTTCAATGCTCCAATGATCCCTACGTCAGCAGATTTTACCCTCTTAGTGCACATGTCCTCTTTCGGGTCACTGATGTATAAGGTGAACAAAACTTCATCTTAATATTTATCCCCATAGCAGTCCGTTAGCCTTGACCAGTTACATTCTCAGTTATCTTCAATTTTGGTTATTCAAGCTTGGTTTTCCCTCAAATATCTCATTCCCTCATACTGTAATTGCTGACCTTGTGACTCAGTTTTTCTGTACTCTACTATATTAACAAATGCCTTAAGTTTATAGAAAGTATGTGTTCATTGCCTCTAAATTCTCTCTAAACAAAGATGTCATGCTCCTTATTCAAAAAAAAAATTTATCAGTTTTATAACGCATGGCCTCTTTTAGTAAATCAACATCATCTCTCCATTTTATTAATAGTAGTTTTTGTACTTACTCTTCATGTCTCCACTCTCCTTTAGAAAAAAAAAATAGTAATGCATCCACTGTACTGTATCTGGTTGGTTGTACATAAGCATTAAAATTTAAAACCTAAGCATATACTTAAAATATTTTGATATATATTTATTTTATATTTTAAATAAAAATATATTTTACATCTTTATCATATTTGCCTGAGTTGACTGACAAGCTATGGAAGTAAAACTTTTCTCTGAGAATCAAAACTCTTGGACTAAATGAATGCTTTTGTCAGTGAGCCATTTCCAAAGGTGAATATATCATTTGATAACTGCCAATTACTTAATAAATAAGAAACACTGTCTAAATTTTATTAGTGGTAACTTTGAAGCATTAACTTATTTTCAAGAGATTGCACTTTACCAAGTGACTAATGCAAGACTAGAAATTTGCCGTAAAAATGTTTTATTTGAAAACCCTTTTTAGGTCTGAATAGAGCTGTCATCTATTGGTGGTTCTCTTGAATTACAGGATATACTCTTAAAGCATGTCTTGTCTGCTTGAGTAGCAAAGTAACAAATCTGTCATAAAACTTATTTTTGACCATTTTAATTACTACTCAGAGAAACTGTAAAGATTATTTATATGTATTATTAAAGATATTATGTAATTATCATCACATATCGACCATGGATGACTTAAATTGAATTTAATCAGCGATTCTAATTGTGAAGAAATACAAATCGCAGCAATGGCTAGAAGACCATTACATTTAAATTTTAGGCCACATCTAGAAAATGTGCATACCTGGAAACATCTAATAATACTGAGAATCAAGGGCTTTTTAAAAAAATTCTGATTGGATTTTTAAAAAATGACTAGAATAAATTAACCCATTTTCAGGGTAGAGTTGTCATTTTATAACTTTAGGTTTAGCTCTCCAGAAAGCCTGAAACCTAGGGCTTTTCGGGACAGTGGACTTGGAAAATGAACTCGCAGTCACTTATCTCAGTAAATACTCAGCAACATGTCTGCATCAGTTAGCTATCAGTTATTTACATCTCATAGAAAGACAGGCCTATAGCCAGATTTTCCAGTGTGGGTGAAAGGAGCTAGCAATGTATTTCAATTTAAAAACCGGGATGAATTTTATAGGATTTAATGGGATCTACACCCTAATCAGGTATTGTTATTCACATGAAGACTTATATGCCAGGGAATCGCAGACCTTGATCAGGAGTACTGCTGTATTCCTTGTATTGTAGGGCTGACTTCAATGCAGTTAAGATTCTTTATGTTTATGGGCAGCAAAGTAAATTGTACTCTATTATCTATTTCCACTGGTTTCTTTCTGTTAACCACATTGCTATCTCCCTTGTGACAAACTTGAAAGCACTTTTCTTCCTTTTACGCAAACAAAGGCATGGAGGCATAAATGTTTTTGGCGTCATCATAAAACCAAAATCATCAGTGGCCAGCAATGGTTAGCCATTTTCCCCGCCATGACGCCTGGGAAGATATCCTAAAACTAAAGATATCCTAAACCATATGGTACCCTTGTTCTTAAACCCTATCTCTATTATTCCTGGAAGTAAGTGTACATACTACATGGCTAAAGCTGACTCTATCTTAACTTGACAGTATGTCATCTCTTTCCCTTAAATGGCAGCAAAAATCTGTAACTGCTGAATAATTCATTTGCTGTTGGAATCAGCCATTCTCCATCAGCCATACCTTATAATTGACTATGCAGACCCACCTGTCTCCTGTTAAACACCATTCCTAATACAGAAAATAAAAAAAATATCACAACAATCGATACTTAACAGTCGCTAATACACCTTTTGGAATAAATGTTAATTTGTTATTATTTAAATTTGTATATTTTTGATGCTAGAGAATTCAATTTTTTATGTGTAATTTTTGTGCTGAATATAGCAGAAACAAAGGTCCAGATTATAGTTCTTATAAGTTTCCTATTGTTTTTATGTTGTTCCCTAGGAGATATCAATTATATCAAATTAAATACTTTTCTTTTTCTTAATGTATTACATATTATAATTTCTCCTATTACTGATTTATAATAAGAATTTAATTAGCAGAAGAAAGAATTTAACATGTTTCACCTCACTAATAATAAAGAAAAATAAAAATAGCATATTTTTAAACTATCAAATTGCCAAAATTAAAAACAAAATATTACTATCTGGTGTTGGAAAGTGTAGTAAAGAGATATTTAAATTTGCTAAAAGTAGTTATTTAAATTGATGCAAATTTTGCAGCATGGATTCTAACAATGTTTATCAATAACCTTAAAAATGGTCATACCATAAACTTATCCATAAATGTTCTAGGCAATTATTTTTTTAATTATGAGAGAGCTATATATTTACATATGATTTCATTATAGTAAAACTTTATACTATTTTATATAATTTGTATGTATATTATGCAATTACAATAATAATAGACACAATCAAGATTTCTAAAGATGTCCCAGTTACTCTGTCTGACTGTACACTGTGGAGAAAGGCAGCTTGTAACTGAATCCTCTCAATGGGCATGACCGACATGCTGGGAGCTAGAATATTTTATATCCAGTTTTAATTTTTAAAAATTTTCTATGGCATCATTTCAACATTTCATCTTCAAGCCTAGGTATTATCTAAGCAACTACAATCTGAGGAATAAAGAAATTTCCAAGTTCAATTTTTGGAGAGATGATGTTGGTCAAGGAATGTTAGTCTGGTAGAATGTGTGTGTGTGTGTGTGTGTGTGTGTGTGTGTGTGTGTGTGTGTGTGTATCTATAATTTGAGAGATTTACTAATATATAATATTACTAATATAGTATTATTTTAGTAATATAATATATATATTACTCAGGAATACTTGGACAAGAGGTTAGTTTACTTGAAGTCATATAAGATGAGGTTTAGTTTATTCTAAAAAAGAGGAGGGTAATTCTAGAAAGATATGTATAAATTGAACCCCATTTGGGGTATATATGTATAAATATAACCTCACCTGAATTTTCTCTTTTTTTCCTCTTCCTTCCTCTTCCTTCCTTCCTTCCTTCCTTCCTTCCTTCCTTCCTTCCTTCCTTCCTTCCTTCCTTCCTTCCTTCCTTCCTTCTCACTCGCTTGCTTGCTTGCTTGCTTGCTTGCTTTCTTTCTTTCTTTCTTTCTTTCTTTCTTTCTTTCTTTCTGTCTCTGTCTCTGTCTCTCTCTGTCTCTCTCTCTGTCTCTCCCCGCTCCCTCCCTCCTCCTTCCCTCCCCCTCTCCTTTTTTCATTTTTTTTTTTTTGCCAATTACTAAACAGTTCTAGTCACACAATTTTTTAAATCGGCATTTCTTCTGCTTTATTTATATACTCTCTTTTGTGTTATAGAATCCTTATGTAGCTAAATTGGTGTTCTTTTTTTATGACCCTAATTTCTTTAAAACAATATCATACTTTTTTAAGTTATGGTTTTTAATTTTTTAAAGTATTGAACTAGTTTTCTATAGTTGCTGCAACAGAATTCCATAAACTTTGTGACTTACAACTACAGAAATTTATTCTCTCACAGTTCTGTAGATAATTCTGTAGTCTGAGCTAAAATCAATGTGTGATCAGGACAACATGCTCTTTCTGAAAGCCCCAGGGGGTGATCCTTATTCCTTCTCAATTTGTGGTGATTGTGGGCAAGTTTTGGGGTTCCTTGGCTTGTGGAAGCATGACTCCAATGTTTGTCTGTCTGTGTGTCTGTCTCTGTATAAATTTTCCTCTTTTTATAAGGATAATAGCCATATTGGGTTTAAGACCCTCTTTAATCTAATATGAGCTCATGTTAATTTGATCATATCTACAAAGAACTTATTTCCCAATAAGATCACCTTCACAGGTTATGGATGCATTCAAAATCTTGGAGGATACTATTCCATCTAGTACAAGTATATTCTAATATATCTCTTTGTAATATTGGACTTTTTGTTATACAGCCCTATGGAATCATAGAACTTATGTTATATTGTCACTAGGACTTAAGATTTAAGGGGGGGAAAAAACTTTGTATCTTTTATAAATTAAGAAAACATTTATTAATGATTATGGACTATGTATTTTAGACAATGATACAGCAACTGATGTGCCTTACCTCATGGGGCTTATATTCTATATTCTAGTGTGGGGGTGAGGACACAGACAAAAAACTAGTAAATAATTGGATATTGTCGTTTCAGATATCAGAAGAAAATAAATATGAAGGGAGAGAGATTTACCAGCATGGCATCACTGGGGAGGTGACATCTGAGCAGAGACCTAAAGGATGAGAAATAGCCAGTTATGTGAATTTACAGGCAAAGATACATGAGGGTGAAGTGGCAATCAATGCAAAGGCCTTAAGTTATAACATCCATGGTATATTCAAGGGATTTCAAATAGGCAAATTTATATGGAATGTATTTAACAAGGGGTTAATATAGGCTCTGAGGCCAGACAGGGAGATAGGCATCATATTTTTCAGGGTCTTTTAGATTATTCAAATAATTCAGATTTTATTTTACTTATAAGTAAAATTATAAGAAGAAACCATTAGAGGGTTATAAGTCTGGAAAAGGTATGATTTAATTTACACTTTCAAAAATACTATTTCACAAGTAGTGTTCACAAGCATTCTCCATGACTTGGAGAGTCAACCCTCTCCTTGAGCTATGTTGATATAACAGATATAAACTCTGAAATTTCAGTGGTGTAATGCAATAAAGATGCATTTCTTTCTTACATAAAGTCATACTGCTCAGAGTCTCTCCTCCATCCAGAAGCTGCATGATTTAGAATATGCACTTCTCAAGGAAGCCAAGGCAAGGAAAGAAAGAAGCCTGGAGGATCATGTAAGGCAATTTTAAGGGTCAGACCTACAAGTGGCTTATATTGCATCTGTCTACATCCTGTGGAACTGCACTCAGCCATATAGTGCCAAACTCCCAAAAAGGGAGGCTGAGAAATTTTGTCTTCTTGTGTATCTCACAAGGAAACAAATATTCCTGCCCAACTCCTTGAGCCGAGATAACTCTTTCTGCCTTTAGAAGCATAAGAAGCCAGTAGACATTCTATCCTCTTCTTCAGTAACAGTGACACAGGAACTTCAGGTCTTTCCAGGGTCAACTAGCAACCAGGAACTTCACTAATCTGATATAGTTCCAAACCCCCACACCCCTCCTAATTGATTTGGGTTCTTGAAACACTGATGATTATTCTCTGGTCATTCTAGATCAGATTTGGCTTATGACACTAAACCGGAGAAGCTTAGGCCAAAGACATTTCTCTAGGACCAAAACTTATGATGACATTCATCCTACACAACTCAGACCTGTAAAGCTGAGACACTAGGCATGGGCAGAATGAACTCTGAGCAGCTGAATCTCTTCCTCTTTTAAGTAAGAGAGTGGTAGAATAAGGACCACAGAATGGAGTCATCTCCTTAACTCTTCTCAGTAGTCAGCAAATTTAGACATTTCTCCCAAATTTTCTTTACATGGCTCTCTTTTCTTCAAAAAGATACTAAACTTCTTATTTCAAGAACACAAAGGGAAACTTAAAATTATGATTTACAAAGCATTTTCCTCTAAACTAGTAGCAAAACACAAATACTGGTGATACTGAGAGTATTTATTAACTATTATTATTATTTTTAAATCAGGGATTGGAATAAATTCTTTGTAATTTCTTTTCTCTTAACCCTTACCGCAATGGACACAGTAGGAACTACTAAAAAGTTGTTGAAACTGAGGAGTAGAAAGGTTACGTCCTCTTTTCTGTGATACCTAGTAAATAGTAAGCCAAGATTCAAAGTCAGGGCTTCTAACTCCTAATAACTATGCTCTTAATCACAAGAAAGGGATACAATAGATCCTTTGCCTATGTGGATTCCTCAAAACACAAGCCTTTATGTTAAAAATTTTATATCCATTAACTAATTTCCCTAATACCTAGAATTCTAGAATCTATAGTTTGTCTTCTAGGATAGCCAAATCGAACATGTATTAACTTTTTTCACCATAGAGATACTAAACATAAATGTGCTCAAAAATTATGAGTGCCATGAAAGCATGACAATGTGCATACCTTCTCATATAGTATGGATTCCCTCAGCTTGCCACTGCCTGCATCAGCCCTCCCAGGACATGCTTATTGGTCTTTGAATCTCTCACATTGTTTTGCAAATAGTATGCATTCAACACATTTTGTTAAGTTAATTCATTCATATTTCTCTAAGCATTTACTTGATTGAAAATATACAGAAGAACATGGAGCATTAATAACTTTTGAAAGATAAGATGATCTGTGCTTTTGTTTGTATCGATATTTTTTGTTTTTATTTTTTATGACATATAAAATACATGATCATTGTAAAAAGACAAAGTATGATATTTTTTTCTATAGAATGTGTATGTATAGTCACACAGATAAAATGAGCTTATGCAAGTGTGTTTTTAAATTTCTCATTTGATATCCCATCAGATACTATTCAACTGAATATCAACTTTCTGAACAATATCCAATATTATAAGGTTAGTATGTAAACTTTTCATGGTCTATTTTTTTTTCTGTAGTTTTCTAGAGAGAAACAAATAAAATCAGATCTGGACCTCCCTGTGAATAGTTTAATAGGTTTTACTAATGTGCCAATAAAATATCCTTGCCTCAAAAATCAACAAGGCAGCTCAAAAGTGAGATTAATTTTACATGTAATATGTACATAGTAGATCTAAAGACAAATTATATTGGTAATTAGCCAAACAAAACAAGGTCCCTTCATTATGAATGTAGGCAAAACTAAAAAAATTAAACAAAATCATTTAAAAACCCATAAACACTATGCTCACACCACACACACACACACACACACACACACACACACACACACACAGAGTCTCATTAACTTCAAACCATAAGAAATTAATTACAGATTCACTGCTAATGAACATATGGGGTAAGTGCTGACACTCAACTGGTTTCAGTTCAGTGATCACAGAAACAAAGTAACGCTCACAGACGGATGGTGGGGGAAACGTCAGTGAGTGGGGGCCAGGAAGCAAAATTCCTTCATAACTATGGAAAACAGTTCCAAAATATTCAGACAGAGAAAAATAGGGCTCCAAAATTCATCCCATTCTGAATATGAAACAGACCTTCTTCATTACACCACCTGCTCCCTCTTCTTCTGGAAAAAGCCGAAATGTCTGAGGCGAGAGAAGCTTGAGCACAGGGGAGAGGGCAGGTAGAGATGTGTTGGTGAAGAAATATGGCTTGAGAGCAAAGAGATACCTACCTCCTAAAAAATTGAAATGGAAAGTGAAAGAAAATATTGTGTTTAAAGAAAAGAGTCATAAACCGCAATCAGACGGCTATCTGTACAAAGAGGTCATGAGTTAAACTGGAGAGTAAATTCACTGGAGGATCCCAACGTTAAGATGATGACACTTTATGTTCTTTACCATTTAAATGTGCTGACAATTGGAAACATTCTCATTGAAGGTACAGATCATGAGACACTTGCCTTTTAATATGCTAAGTTACAAAGTCAAACTCAAAAGAAATCACAGCAGCAGGGTCAGCATTAGGCAGCTATTTGGGCTTCATATCTATTAGCAGGATGTAAATGCAAGTAACACCACCTGGAGTTATAAAGTCATATTCGTTGCCTCCTATATTACTTGGCATGAACGGATTCCTCTTCTATTTCTATCACGTCCAAAATTATCAGTTCATTATTCAATATCTGCGATGAATGCATTACATATTCATGATTAAATATTTATCAATTTATATTGGTGGTTTTTTTTCTATTGAATACACTCTCCTATTCTTGCTTGTCTCTGAATCCATGGAAAATGCTTAATTTATCTGTGAGATGAGACAATCCTAAACATTTCATGCATTTGCACATTAACTATCTTCTTACTTACAGTTACTTTTAAAAAATTATTCTCCAGCTCCTTTAACCACTTTTGAAATTAGGTCCCTTTAATATTCATTTTCTTAGTTCTAGAATAATTTTCCATCAGTTTATAAGACTTCTAACTCTATCGTGATGAAGATTTTTAGCTGAAAATGGGTACTAATAAACTCATTTAGTTTCTGGTTAAGATTTTCATCTTCCCATCTGTTAGAACTTTACCAGTCATAAAAACAAATCATACACTGACTTTCAATTATAAACAAAGTTAGGCAATAATAGCAATTAGAGGATCTAATTTATTATATGAATCTATTATTTTTTACCATATTTTACATAAAATCATGCCTAGAAAACCTTAATTTAAATAATGTGAATGGACACTAAATAAGAAAACACGATGAATTCCATACCACCCTCTAATAATTAGTTGGAAACTTTGTTTATTCTTCTAGCTGTAGAAAAGAAATATAGCTCTGCCTAGTGCATTTCTCAAGTAAATCTTCCAGGGCACGAAACAGTATAATTATATAGAGAACACTATGGAACTAAATAGGTACACCTTTTATAATGTTTAGTGACTAGTTCTGATTGGAGGGATATTTAATCATTACTTTGCAGATGCTGAGAATGTATAGTGTGATAGCTAAAGGTATTGCCTTCAAAGTTTAACTACTCGCTTTCATCCCAACTTCTTTACTTGCTAACTAAGTAACCGTGCCATGGTATGCATTTATTGTTGGGGGGAAAAAAGTTATTTTCAGAGCCTGTAATGTGACAAGCACTCAAGGAATGTTGGTATCATTACTTTGATAAACGATTTAAAAGAGAAACACTTTGTTCTGGAAAAGAAAGTTTGCATCTATATGGGTGGATGGTTGGGTATCTAGGACGAAAAAATGGATTTCACAGCCCCTAAGGGAGGGATGCTGTTGTCTCCCTGGTAGGCACAATTCATGGATTTTATCATCATGTTCTGTGTGTGCATTTGAGGGGCATGGGGACATGGGGCTAAAGAGAATCCTTGAATTAGTGATAAGGGAATATCCCAGTTGGGTTACTTTTCCATGTGGAGACTTGTTTAGACATGTTATCTAACCTAGGACTCTCATAATCATCAAAGAGGGACAATCCCAATTAATTATTTGATTAATTGCTTTATCCTTCTTCATGTCTCTTTGTTGTATTTTATGGATTTTTTTAAAATTTGGCATGGATAGTAAAATTGATCTACTTTTCCTTTTAGCTACGGTGGCCCTAATGTTTCCTGGTTCTCCTCCCACCACGTTGAGTATGTCTTTTGTCTCCTACCTGGAGTCCTCGTGCACTTGTCTCAGATTCTATGCTCAATCCTTTTCTTTTTTACATTACTTTTTCTGAGAAATAGTCACCCTCTTAACTTCACGTACCACCTAAAATTTAGATTCCAATATCACATGTTGAGTTGTCTTCTTAACCTCCTCTGGACATCCTGCCAAGAGTTCAAAATCTACATCTCTGAAACAGAATTTTATTTCCTCATTTCGGGTCTGTTTCTCCTTCTGCATTCTCCCACCGAGGGATAGCCCGCCACCCACTCATTAGCCCCAGAAAGAAACCTGGTGGCTGTCGTGCTTTCCTATCGCTTCCTAATCCCAGTTATCTCATCGTCAACCCAGTTCTAAAAATAATGTCTTCACTCTCGCCCAGCCTGTCAGTCCTCAGCTCTCCTAACTCAAGTTTCATTATTTCTTCTTCGAATCACTAACCACATTAACGTGCTGATCATCTCCAGGTGTTTCTCTTTTCATACCGTTTTCCATTCCATAGTCTGAGAGATGAATTCCTTATTCACATCACTTCCCTGCTTAAAATATGTTTATTTATACACTTAATGAGTATGTATTCAGCATCTACTATGTGTCAGGCCCCCGCTCTAGGGCTCAAGGCACCATAGCGACCATGCCCTCCCCTTAATGCTATATACAGATAATTTTAAATACACATACACATGCATATGTATTTATACACAAATATATACCTATATCTATGATTAAATACCTACATCTATGATATATCTACAGATATATATGTCTTATGATAAAGAAATATATATCTATGCAAATATTATACATTAACAGATATATGCATATAGGTATATACATATCATACCTATTTTTTTATTTTATACACATATATTTACATTATAGACATATGAGCATCAAACTGCCTAGATTTTAATTTCAATTTGCAAATACATTAAAAGTATTCTCATCTTGCATATTCATTCACTCATCCAGTCAGCAACTATTCTTTGGTGTCTATTTAATGCCTTCATGATAAAGTTCAAACTCATTAGTATTACATACAAATGCCTTCCTGATCTTATATCTGCCTGTCTCCATGGCCATATTTTCTGGTGCTCTTTTATATATCTTCTATGTTCCAATCACAAGTTTTGTGTGCACTATAATCTCGTGTCCTGTCTAAAATTCAGCATTTCTATCCCTTCTACTGGGACTATTCTTTCTTGCCTTACTCAGGGAAACTGAAACTCACTCAGAGAAACTAATCTTGACCCATCTCAACTTTCACTCCGTCAGAGACCCGGGGTCATTGTGCATGAATTTATCCTACCAGCTGTCCAATTGCATGCTGATTATTAATTTGCTGATCTCCACTGTGAACTCCCTAACATGTCTCCATTATAGCCATTTTTTTTACACAATGGCTGGCATTCGTAGCAATTTGCAAATGTCTTTCCGAGGAATAGATGGTAGAATGGATGAGTAACTTAATTACTCCAGAAGCACTTGGATCACAAGCTGCAGAAGCATTCAGGGATTTGTTGAACAAAATTCTTTTCTTCTAGAGAGTCCTGGAATGGTAGCCTAACAATACTATAAAGGCGTTTCCTGAATTGAGATTCAGTTTCTCAGCAAAGCCAACTAAATTCCAAAATATTTAGCATCTTTAGGTATATTTAGGTAACTAAAAATCTATTTAACAACAACAAAAACCCACCCAAACAGTAGGAGATGGTTAATCAATCAATCTTTTTTTTTCTTAGACCTATGAGCATGACTTTTTGTTGTAAATGATGAGGCCCACACCTTTGAAATCTCTTCAGTTTACTCAAAAGGGTAGCTGCCTCAAGATACACATTCCTGAAATCACTTTTACCTCATCTGCCTGCACAAACATGGCAGTTCTGAGAACTGATAAAATCTCTGGGGTTCTTCATGGTTACTTTCCCTCACAATTTTCTTTAAAAATGGCAGTGCAGGCATACCTTAGAAAATATGGTACATTTTGTTCTGGACCACCACAATCAAGTGAGTATTACAATAAAAGGAGTTGTAATATTTTTGCTGGGGGAGAGTCTTGCCTTCAGTTTGTAAAAAAGCACCATCTGTGAGGTACAATAATGCAAAGTGCAATAAAATGAAGTATGCCTATGTCCTGAAAGTGACAAACTTTGGAAACAGGTGTAGCTGTTGAGACTAATCTCTGCCCAAACAACGGGAATAGAGTGAATGGCAAATCTGTTTGCAGGTGATGTCACATAGCCCCCTGACTCTTCTGTGTGTTAGAGCCTTACATCATACCACAGCGATCTTCGGCTTCGAAACCTTCCCAGGATTCCTTCTACAAATAGGACAAATCCAGTTTTCTTTCTTTGACCATTTCCCCAAAAGCATGACTTAAAAAAATTAGGATTCTTCAAACAAAGGGTCACTTAGCATCACCAGCTTCTAAAAGTCTGAGTCTATTGCATATTATACATAAAGATTAGTATACTGTGTGTGCTTCAAAAATGCTTTGTCATAAGACAATAAATACGTGAATCCTAAAATGAAGATTATTACCTCATGCAGGAAATGGAAAATTTTATACATGCATTTATATATAATTTTATGTATAAGATAGTATATACGTATTTATTTAAAGCCAGGCCAACAAATAGCATAAATAACATATGGATTAAAATTCAATTTGACTTGAAACAATTATGTAATGTTCTGAAATCTTCTAAAGTTATAAGGAAGTTAAATATCCTTTAGTAAGTCTATTCTATAATACTGCATTGTTCATTAATTGTTGCTTAAAGATTGAGTATGAAGTAATGGATTTTATGGCACTTACATAATACTTTATATATGCAAAGTGCTTTGCAATCATGTGCCAGTTAAATGTTAACTGGCCTTATATCCATAATAGATGAGAATAAGAAATTTCAATATGCAGAAGGACAGATTATTGGAACTTCTTTAAATGGGACCAGAAACCTTTTCATTAATTACATATGTCCTGTAAATTATTGACCCATCTATATTTTTCACTTTATGAATAGTCTTTGAAGTTAAAAGTTTAAAATGCAACTAGTCATTTCTCAATTTTCATTCAGATCTTGGAACAGAAACCACACTGATTCAAACAGTCACAGATTTCTATCTAATTAATATTCATCTCCAGTTGTCAATCTACCCCGTGTTTTAGTACATGTGAGCATGAATATCCCTTTCCTTCAACTCTGTATTGAAGAAAACCTTTGTCAGTCCATAGAAATTTAATAATTTCTTCTTTTTATTGATTTTTGTATTTTTTTTTATGTCAAAGTTTTTCAGGCCCCTGCTCATTATTTAAATGTGTTCATCCTTCAATAAGATTAATTAATATTTTAAAAAAATATATTATCTCATCCCACTTCTTTCCTATCATATCACACTTAGGAACATGGGGGCCTTTTCATAAATAGTATTATTTATTCTCATTAGAGATAATGTTATTTAAAATCTTACATTAAAATTTTTGTTTTGCTTAGTTTAGTTTTAAATAAAATTAGGTAAACTAAAATATGGCATGCCAAACCTAATAAGTGGAGAAACTCTTTAGAAATTGCACCTTGAAAAACCCTGACTCAAAGTAGTTAGTTGTTGAGAAATAATTGAACATCGAATTTATGCTATTATCCACCTAAAAGGTAGTGATTATAAAATGCATGTAAAGGTTAATTATATAGTAATGTGTTTGATTCTTTAATCAAAGAAACCAGAATGTTCACCTCCCTGACTAGAGTTAGGAAAGCTGAGGAGAAGGCATTGGAATAGTTCAAGTGACATCCCATGAGATCTGGAAATAAGGTAAAGCAATTCAGATGCAAAAAGAAATGTAAGGAACGAAGAAGTTACTGTAGAATCATCACAGAGATACAATAGGAAGAAGAGAAGTGTTAGGGAGAAAAAGAAAGCACTACAGAAAAATCAGGCAACAGAGCAAAGATGTGAGTTTGATTTTAGACATTTCAGAATTAGAGTAGAGATGTCTGAAAGTATATGGTATTGCAGGTACAGAAGTGAAATTTGGGAGAGAAAGCAAGGTGGTGATGGGGAGTAATGGATTTACAAGTCATCTGCATAGTAATTTCTTGGGGTATGTTTTAAACAGAGATGACTGGGTTTGCAAAGTCAAGACACAAGTTCTACATATTTCTTTCTGAATAGTTCTTTGCTATGCTTAGGTAAAGGTATCATATCAACCATTACATTATACAAGATTGCATACCGGTAGAGAAAGATATAAAGAAATAAATTCATCCAAGTACAATTTAGAATTGTTTTCGTTAATCCCTGTCATCAATCAGCACATATCTAACTTTAGCTTTCCACACAAAATGCCTCAAACACGACCATTTTTAGCTGGCAGAGGCCTTTCTCTTGCAGGGAAAATTAGGGCTGAGGTTAGTCTAGCCTCAGAGTCTATAGTGCTGTGGCTCTGGAACAGTGAGTTTTTTGAAGTTTTTTTTTTTTTTCTCGTTAACCACTACCTATGAATAAGGTATTTCTAAATACCCACTTGTCCCACCTCAGGAAAAGCACTGTTTTGTTTTTATTACCATTCTCTCTACTCTAAGAGTTCCGTCCTAGACCTTCTTCTGATCCTCAAGCTTCATGCATTTTTTGGACTTGAAGAGAAAGAGAAATACAAAGAGAAAACGTTAAAACTAAACACGTGCTACATTTCTGTGACCATGAGACCATAAAATTCTTCCTAATCAGACTAAATCATTGTCCTTGTCTACCTCAGCTTTTTGACCTTTGTAGCTAAAACTAATTACTGCCCATTTGCATTCAATAGTTCAGATCTGACATATAACTAATATCAGATGCAAAATTCTGACATATTCATATGTATCAATTTTACTAAACTATTTTACAATTTTAAGGTACACTTAAATGAGCCTTAAAACAATTTAAAAATGAAATGAAAAGAAGTTTAACACAGGCAATAAATAGTGTATGCTATATATGTACATATTTGTAGCACAAGTATTTTTCTAAGTAAAATACTATGAGAAGTTATAAAATACATAATCTGGCTCTTTTCTGTTAGCAGACAAGTGAAAGAGGCTCTAATTTAAGTTGTAGAGATGAACTCTAATAAAAAAAAACAGTCTTAGGTTAAAGTTCCAATCGATCAATCAGCTGATAAACAAACAAACAAACAAACAAATAAGTAAATAAAATGTGGTTGCTGATACATATGGGCAATCTGAGAAATAAGAAAATAATAAATTCACATCAAATGAAAAGATTACTTAAAGATTACTTAAAACTAGGTAAAATTGTATTTGAACTTTAAAGAGACTCCTGGATGATATATTTCAAGTCACAATAAGGAGGTATATAAATGCATTACTCATTACAAGGTAACTAATCTCTCTTTGAATATATTTAAAAAGTTTATTGGCATATTTATTAGCAGATTTGTGGTATTTTTGTCTTGCCACTTGGAAAGCATTGCTTCCAACCTACAAAGGAATGCTTCTTATTTTCCTAAGATGTACAAAGTTTCAATATCTGCTTTACAGTTTGCATTCTAGATGCATTCTGTACACTATAGATGATCTATGGAGGAAAGATGAAAATGTGTTGTAACACTTGATGTGTTAGCAAGAAATTTTGTATATCATGCAAGTTATTTATATAATTTACTGAGACTAAAACAGATATAATACATTGCCAATTTAAATCTTTACATAAGAGGAAAATATGTGCAATTTGTAAGATAGTGCTTGAAAGCTGTTAAATTTGACACATTTCCATGAGTTGCATCAATCAATTGTATATTCTTTGGTGCAAGAGTTTTCAGTTTTATACTCTCTCAGTGAGTACACAGCGATACATAAGGCTTAATATTTTTTTCTTCTTATAGTTCTCTCATTAAACCAGACTAAGGCAATGCATATTTGAAAACATTTCCCCGCCCCCCATGGTGAATATATGAGAGCAGTAACATAGCAATGTATTCATTTTTATCTCAAGATTGTACTTAATATCCAAAGTATTTGCAAAAATTACTGAGCCCAACCAAGTGGGTGATTTAACAGGGTGTTTACAGAAGATTCTGCTGAAGAACAAGAATGAAGAATGAAAACCTGCAGGATGAAACTAAGCAACTCCTCTCATGAGGACATGCATCCCCAATAAATACTGTAGGGCCCTCACCTGGACAGTTCTCCAGTGGACAGTTTCCTCACTTTATCTAGTGCTTTACTCAAACCATTAACTTAAGGGGAACACAGTTCATGCTGGAGCAGGAGGCAAGTGTAGGAATGTGAGAACGGGGCAGAAATGCACATGACAAACAACTATTTCATCAGTGAAACTGAGTCTATTAATAACCAGAGGTAGAAAGGCCAACCTGATTCATTTGGCAATGTTTTCCCTGGCCACTATTATTAATTACGATATTTTTTTTTCTGTCTGCTGTTAAGCTCCAGTGGGATAGACTGGATGGGCTTACATAGGGTTGCCAGATTTAGCAAATAAAAATTCAAGAGGCTCGGTTAAATTTGAATTTCAGATAAACTATACATATATATGTACATATTATGAGTATATATATTTCAATGAATAAATATTTTTTCAACAAATAAACAATGAATAAAGTTATTTGTTATGTGTCCCAAATACAAATTTAACTGGGCATTCTATATATGTGTGTGTATATATATATATATATATATATATATATATATATATATATAGAGAGAGAGAGAGAGAGAGAGAGAGAGAGAGAGAGAGAGAGAGAGAGAGAGAACATGAAAGACGATGAACATGGAAAAGGAAGGAAGAGGAGATGCATGATGGCTGAGGTCATATCGCTGCTCTTACGTAAACAGACTCTCATTAACCCGTATCTTCTGTGGTTTTCCCTCTCTACCTATATTTATGCTGAATATTCCTCATAAATTCTCTTCTATTCTCTTAGCAATGTGAAATTTGTTTTGAGATAAGAGCCACAAGTATACTTTATTACAGTTTGTTTTCCAAACTGCTTCTTTGTGAGACTATGCCTTGTGAAAAATTATCTCCTGATGACCATACAGTTTGAATTCTTCATTTTTACATAGGGTTCTCTCTTGTAAGCATACAGTTTGTCTCCTAAAACCTAGAAATAATTGGAACCAGTGAGAAAGGAGACCTCCAAGGTGGCTTGAGCTCAATGTTTTTACATTTGCCAAATGCTTTTTACCAAATAAGTAAGTAAGTAAGTAAGTAAGTAAATAAATAAATAAATAAATAAATCTTTTAGGGAATTTTAACCTTTCTCCATAAACCAACACCTTAGTTTGACTTCTATCTAAAACTTGCGCCACCATTACATATTTAAAAAACCTATTTTGGACAACTCAAACAAATCCTATGACCAGATCCGATGACATTCTTAAACTCATGAAGGTTAGCCAAACGTTATAAACCTAGAGTGCTTCGGTCATCCTGGATGATAAGGTAACAATGCGCTTGGAAATTTCAGTGCAAACAGCCATCTAAATTATATCTGCACATTGTTCTCCATGCATCTGTTTTATTGAGCCAGCACCGCTGGGGCTGTGTGAAGTGCAGTGCTATGTCCAGGGATATGCTAAACGATATCTGCAGCCATGTTGGAGCTGGTCGAACTCTTGGTAGCTGGAGAGTTAAGGAGAAGCACTTCGCCAATTCTTCAATGAACTCATGTTTTGGCTCTCCCCCATGCACATAGAGAGTGAGTACACGATGCTGTGATCTCATCCTGTAGTGGGACATTACTTTGTTGGCTCCTGCACTTAAAGCAATTTGAATTTCTCAGCCGTTATACATCACCAATTTTGACAGAATTTGCAGGTCTGTTCTTAACTGTAGGCCTAATGGATGAAATGAAACTTGGTGAGATCCCAGAGTTGGACAACCTTCAGAATGCTGAGACAGACCAAATGAAGGAAAAAAGTTCCTTGTGTTCTCCAAAGAAAGTGTGTTCTTTCTCCAAAACTCAGCTCTTCCAGTGCCTGTAGCAGTCCTGTTGTTTCAGTGAAAAACCACCGAACTTTGCAAACCAGCAGGTAGTCTCTAAGATGACAAAAGCTTCTGAGATTCCAGAATCTTTTGTTCAGCTCTATTGTCTCTCTAGCTAAAGAAGGTGGCATTTAAAGCATGAACAATACCTGACGCTCATCATCTAGCAAAATGACTTTCACATGCAAAGTAGATTCTAAATAAATATTGGTTTATGCTTGATTATTTCCAAGAGAAAAGACACCTTATGAAGCCAGTTCAAATTGTTATGGTTAAGTATTTTTGTTTCAGGTTTTGTTTTTATTTGTTTGTTTAGATTAAAATTCATCTCAATTTCCTTTTATTAAGATTCGTTTCAAGATTAATAGCCCTAAATCTATTCCTGTTGTACCTGTGCATTTAGAGTGATATCCAATAACATAATTTTCAATGAATGAGTCTTCAGATGCATTTGTTAGATGTACTAATTCAGGAGCATTTTTTTTTCTAAATTTGTCTGAAATACACACATTTTTTATTAGTATATTCCATTTCTTATGAGGCCAGAAAAAAACACTGCATATTTATTTTTATTTTACACACTATAATTTTGATGTTGCTTCTGATAATGATTGGTCTATAAAAATAGATAAAGCCATTGACCTAGATAAAACAACTTGTTTTTTAATACAAAAGTACTGTTGGATTTTAGATCAGATCCTATCTTTTACTTCCTCAAATATAAACCATAATCAGTAGGAAATCTAATAAACAACTGAATGGGGTGAAAACATTGTTTCACATAACTGAACTTTGCTTTCTTTACTTATTAGTTGAGCTCAGCAAGGATGGAGGGCAGGGCTGGCATGGAATTGATGTAACTTGATGTATTATGAAACATTACAGCTGAGCTCTACGGCCCCCAAGCTGAGGTCAAGTGAAGGTGGAAGAGATGACTTCATACAGGTTCTTGCCAGAAGCTTGATATCCAGTGTCGACTGCTGACAACAAGCCAAGTGAATTCACTGAAATTTGGCACTGTACAAGTTTGGAGCCTCATGTGACAGCATAATTGTTCTATACTCCCTAGGTTAAATTACTTATAAATGCTGAAGAATTGTCAGGGTGATACAAATTTCACTACAAAGGAAAAGAGGTGCTAAGTAGTACCCCATTGACATGACTCTGAGGTGTGCATACTAATACTAGCAAATATAATTGACCCTATGCACTTTAATGAGGATAAATTTTAGAGCTAAACTTCTTCCTTCAGATAAAATGATCAATTCTGTATAATCTTTTTTATTTGCATGCTGTCTGTCTTCTCCCACATTAGAATATAAGGTCCATGGAAATGGGAAGGGTTGTCTGTTTTGTTCACTGCTGTATGTATTCCCCAGCACATAAAAGAGTCCCTGGCTGATAGATGCCACTTCAGAAATGTTTATTAAATGAAGGATAAATTATGGAAATAGGAAACACTAAACTCAGGTTACTATTGGGTAGAGAAAGGATAGGAATTAACTGTAAAGAGTTATACAGGGGTATCACCTGCATCTTTACTATCATCTTAAGAAAATACCTGATATAAATATGCCAAAGTATTAAACTCTGTCACCCTTTAGCCACAGTTAAGGGGTTGGATATAATAAACAGTTTTCACAACTGGTTAGAGCACTCTGTAATTAAAAATTATGTATGGTTTTGATTAATATAGAAAATAAGTTTAAATGTTTTTTCTTTTTGTTTTCCCTTTTAAGGTTAATTCTTTTAAAGATAGTTTTTACTTTATCAACTGTGTATATGTCTTAGTTTGGTCAGAAAAGGTCATGATAGTTACCTTTTTTTTTACTTAATTTACATAAATATCTTTCAGATTGGAAACTTATAATTGATAGTTTCAGGTTGTTCAATAGTTATTCAAAGGTTTAACATTTACTAATATGCTTGACTAACTTAAATTATTCAATCACATCATGACTTTCAAGTCCAAGTTATTTTGATGAAAAGACTTTATTAATTAAATTAACCAAGTAATTTTAATTCTTTTATGTTTAGCTTCCTTCATAGACAACATCATTTGAAGATGATAGAAAGCTTCTTGACACATATTGTATTCTAAATTTTTTACTTCAATTTATAAAAATATATTTTCTGTCCCTTGGACTATAAATTAAAATCTTAAACAAAAAAATAAACTTCCAACAATTTTCTGAAGGCATAAATGGCAATGCTAAACAGGCGATTAGCAGACTGAAATACTGACATGGGCACATTTAAAGCTAAGTGATTTTACGGGCAGTTGGTAGTTGGAGATATTTCTTTGCTCTCTATCCTAACTTCTTCATGTTTCAAGCTTCAAGTAAATTCCATGGCTTCTGTGGGAAGTAGTATGACAGATCTATGAGTACCTCGAAAACATTCTTGAATAAATTTCACGACGTAAGAACCTAGAATGTTTTATAACCCATATCTAAAAAGTTCTCCTAAACTGGATTTCACTAACTAATGTCAGTCACCACAATGTAAATTAAATAGATAGATAGATAGATAGATAGATAGATAGATAAATAATAAATAAATAAATAATAAATAAATAAAATAAATAAATAAATAGAAAAGTGGTATGTCTTAAGTGCACAGGCCTACTGGGAACAAACTATGTTTTTGAAAATTTAAGCACTGTTTCAAACTATATCAAAACTAAATTACATAAAGTTGGTTTCGGATTGCTATTGGTCTTAACCATCTGGCAGAAGCAAACATAAATTCTCTATGAAGAGATCAAATCATCTCTACAATTTTTGTCTACAATGTTCAGCACTCAATCAAAAATAATCACACATATAGAGCAAGACAATTTGATGTTAGAGACAGATTCATAGGGAATCTAAAAGATGGAGGCATTGCATGTACATGAAAAATTAAGGTTATGCTTGATATGATAAAAAAATTAAAAGTTTAAATAATTTTGGCAGAGGTATTGATCTTTCAAAGAAAACCAAATGGGGAATCAAGAGCTGAAAACTGTAAATAACAGTAATTAAGAACCTGAAGGATCAGTTTAATACATTAGTTAAAGCTGGAAAAAAATTACAAAATGGGAATATGGGACAGAACTATTGCAGATGAAGCACAAAGAGATATAAAGAGATAAAATTTTAAAATTGTTTGAGATATAGAGAATATAATAAAAGATATATCATGCTTGTAATTGAAGTCTCAGAGAAGGTAGAGTGAGAATACAGCAAATGCTATTTGAAAACATAATGTCATAGAATAATCAAAATTTTGCTGAGTGATATCAACTAACAACATCATGTACTCAAAACTAGACATATGAAAGGCAAACCTCAACTATGTCAAGCATAGTAATTTTGTTGAACACCAAGAAAAAAAGAAAAAACATATCTCAAAAATTGCCAAAGAATTAAAATGCAAAACTTAGACTGATAGCTAACTCTTATTTAGAAGAAATAAATATTTGAACAGTCTCTCTTTTTTACAATCTATAATGTCATTACTGTTACATTTTCATAAATAAAATGGTCCATTAATTTATACTTGAACACTAATACCATGTTTTATTTAATACAATTTTATAACATAAAAAATTTTTAAATTTTAAAAAATTAAAAAAGTTTCCCTAAGCTTCCCCTTGAGACCATAAAAAATGATCTGCTAGTCTCTTCTCCATTCACTCACGCACTCATTCATTCATTCATTCATTCATCCCAAAAGACGGTCCTAATAGTGGAATATTATGTGGGCATCATCTTTAGACTGAAACATTATCCTTTCTACAGTCATATGGCAAGTCTAAACATATACTCTTGGAGCTTTGGGGGCTATGTTTTCCTCCAGTAGGATGATAAGTGAGAAGGAAGAGATTCCCCAAAAGTCATGCAGAAAAGGAATATCAAGATTCTTAGAAGGCTGTCCAACTCAAGATGTTATTTAAGTAGTAGCCCCAGCCTTTGTGGCACCAGGAAGTTTTGAGAGCTCCTTTGAGAATCTAACACCTGATAATCTGAGGTGGAGTTGAGGCAGTGATTCCAGCACTGGAGAGCAGCTGCAAATGAAGCTGAAGGTTCGCTCACTTGCCCACTGCTCACCTCCTTCTGTGCAGCCCAGTTTCCAATAGACCACAGACCAGTATACTGATAAAGTTTCTAGGGAATGTGTGGAAGTTTCTGTATAAGGCTCTCCTTGAATGTTTTTGGCTAAAACTCTTCTTCCTCAAATAGGCTTGCTGTAGTTTCTTATTTTTTGCCTTTGCTCCTAACGTGCCCTCAGATAGATGGAATATGACCTGCCCATCCTCCAGGGCTCAGTATGAATGAAACCAAATCCCCCTCCAAAGCTTCTCTAATTCTTCTGCTAGGTGTCATGTCTCCTTCCTCTGAATTTTCTTAGCATCTTTATTTACTGATCTAATGACCTTTAGACATTTTTGGCATATTTTATAGCTGTCTGTGTACTTTAGACAAACTTTTGAAAAGTAGTGGGTACTACTTATCTTTGCACCCTCCACCTTAACTGGACAAATGTTTTATATGCAATAGGCTATCACTATATGTATGGTGAATACTAACTGAATTGTATCTCTTTCTTTTCTGAAGAAATAGCTGAAAAACTACACAGTTTGACAGCATCTTTTTCTATTTATAACCGGTCTGTCTCCTTTATGAAATTAAAGGCTGAAGATTCAGCCTATCTAAAAAAGAAATAAGAAAAAAAAAATACTTAGGAAATAAAACAAACTAATAATAGCAGCTATAAACCAGCTGCTATATGTTTTAAGTTCCAGGAATTCAGTATACTCTGATCTCCCAGGAATCTCAGAGCTGTTGAATGTGTGAATCCACATTAAATTCTGAAGATCAGTATTAAGAGGATGGTTAGCTGATCATTCAGGTTTCTACTTCTCTCCATAATCTGCTCAGCTCATCTTCATCTCTAGACTGACAAAGTCCTCATGACACGCCTGAATTTCCCTTCAGAGCACATATCACATTTGTAATCACACTGTTGTTTTTATGACAGAGGCATTGTGTCTGTTCTGATCACTGATTTATCTGTAATATCTAGTGCAGTGTTCATGGCACATGAGTACTGTTGCAACAACTGAAATATAAAACATTACACACTAAACATCCTAACTGTGTGTGTGTGTATAATTATATAAAGGTACACATTATATAATAAAAATGAAGAAAAGACAAGATTTTCAGTTGAAATTTTAACTTCAAATCATCCTAGTTTTCTTAAACCATGCTTTAAGTCAAAAGAGATCATAGATAGATTTCAGGGAGACCATGATGTTCCTCATATCATGTGAAAGAATCTGTGTGTATATATGTTATCTGTTTGAGAGGTTATATATGGTTGTTATCATATTTTTAAGTAGTTCATTAGCCTCCAAATGGTCACTATCAGACCTTGATCAAAAAGCACCCAAATGCTCATGAAATTCAAAACAAGAATTGTACACTGCCCCCATCTAATCCAACATCAATTCCTATTGATAATAACATTTAAATATTAACCGAATGTGTCCCAATGTCTCTCCTTCCATTTCTATTGCTAATTCAGGCATTTGTAATTTCCTTCCTGGACCAATGTAATAGTGACCAAAACTACTCTCCCTACCACCAGCAAAGAAGAGCTTATATTCTTCCTCAGTGAATTAGTCATTCACAGACGCTAAGACTACAGTATGCATATCTGCAACTTTTATTGTTTTCTTTTCCTTCTTTTCAGTTAATATGTATAAAAGAGACAATCAGATTCCTATGAACAAAATCATGATTAATCATCTCTATACTCATATCTGGAACACTATAGATGTTAAATAGTTATTTGATTAATTGAATGAATCTATAACCCTCAAATGCCTATTATGTGCTTTGCATGTGAGAGAGGTTTAATAATGTTGAACAAATAAATAATATTTCTAGATGCTATGTAGATGCATAATCTATATATTCATTATTTAGCTTTCTTCAAATCCCTCCTAGGGAGGAAAAGGCAAAAACCTAGAAAACAGCAGGAGTTTACTTCCACATATGGTGCTTTAAGGAACTTGTGTGTCTTAAAACTAAAGCAAATCCCATTAACAGAATAAAATCCCAATATACACATAGTGCCCATCTTATTCTAAGGCGAATTCAAGATTATTTTAGTATTTTATGTAAATTTATAATAACTTGAATTTTGAAAGGTATTTTATCAAGGATTTGTTCACTATGTAGAATTAGCCCATTTTGCATTTTCTTGAAAATCTTTGATATATATTTAGTTACGACCTAATAAAGACCTTATACTACAAAACCACTGTGGCTCAAGTAGCTGGTCTACTGTGATGACATAAGCAGCATAAAGGGCTTATTTTGCTTTCGCTTCTGGTTTCATGTAGGCCAATGACCAGATAGCTAGATTTGTTGTGTCTCCTTTGGTAAACAATGCATTTTCAAATGAGGAGGTACAATGCTTAGATTTGAAAAAGTGTAATATATCTTAACTAAAGTATGGGAATAAAAAGGCATTGAAGACTTTAAAAAGCAAGCCTGTGTTAGATTATCAGTGTCCAATCATCTTGCATTACATTATATGTAATTAGCAACTGCTCAGCCCCAACTTTCTAAACCATATTTTATAAAATGAATCCCTACAACCCATTATTCCTGGAAATGTGCTCATCATTCTTCCCAGGTGGCACTTCCCTTCCTGATAGCTTATACTTCCTATTCAGCCTTTAACTAGCCATTGGTCTTGGGCAAATCTTTGAAGCTTAATTGCATCATCTATAAATTGTCTAATATCTTAACTTGTGTTAAATTATGGGGGCTGAAGTAGATCAGGCATTAAAGCTCTTTTCAGTTCCAAGGTCTAGCAATCCAGAATTTACTCAGCATTTGTGGCTTATGAGGGTAAGGTTAATTGTACTAAGATAAAAACAAACCAGAAAATCAAGGAAGCCATTGGTGACCACCTGCACATCTTAAAGTTCTAAATTCTGTCGCCTTCTTTCCAATCCAACTGCCATTGCTTTTGTTATCCTACTGTTGCTTGAGGAGATAAATCACTGAACTTCTGACTGATGTCCTAAAAAAAGATTAGCTATTTTCTCAACTTGTCCTTGGTAAGTAAGCACTTGGAGATATTTCACTCACCTGTCATTTCTTACCTTCAACACTTCCTAAGCCCTCTAAATAACTCCTGAGCTTCTCACTCTTAGCAGGTAATCTTCTCTCTTAGAGAACATCATTAACATTCAATGACTCTTCTCCCAAATGCGAACCTATTAAGAGGGAGAATATTTAGAATAAGTTTAAAAGAAAAGGTCTTTTGTATATTCAGTACTTCAAGAAGTAACAGCCAAATGATATTGAGAGAATTCAGAGCGATTTATGAATGAACTAAAAATGGCTACTTTCAGAAATTTGGGTATGCCTGATTATTAGAGCTGATATTGACAGAAGTTATATCACTGCCCTCCAATGGAAAATCACTTAAAACCTTTGTTTCCAGAACACTGGCTAGATGGATATTGAGTTGAGTCAAGATGGGGCTTTCTATATTCACAAAAAGGTGAAGAAAGACTATTTTGTATAGTTGGGAATAGTGAATTTTCAACCTAGAATCCTGAGAAATATACAATTTCTAGGTACTATGTATTAGAATCTCATAGCTGGGGTAGGAATAGGAAGGGAGGCACTAGGGACTCTAGATCTAATTTAAAAAAAAAATGTTTCAAATATTATAATTGTATGCTACCTGTGAAAAAATACATACTTTGAAATTTAAAATACTACAGAAAGATTTTGAATTTTTATGTTTTAACAAAAGTGGGTATAAATTATAAAGGCTTGAGAAATACCTACATTTTCTAACATATAGGCATTTTTTTTTTAAAAAAAAGAAGCTTATTGTTAAACCAACTGTTAAACATAGGATTTTTGAAAATTCCTGTAACACAAGACTACACACTGAAAAAGCAAAAGAGTAGTTTTATTCATGTAGAAAAACAGTATTAATCCTGATTGGAATGTAAGATTAGAAAGCTGTCTCATATTAAACTAATTTTCATAATATCATTTGTTAAAACAAAATTCTCCACATAGAGAGATATTTACATTTTCTCCAGTGTTTTCTTGAGACTAAATTGGTGAAGGAAAATTTCAACCATCCTGAATATAGACCCTGAAGAAACTGTTAAATTCTTTCTTAGGAGGCTCAGCAGCTATGTATAACCTATGTCTTCACGCCTTCTGTCCAAAGAGCACATAGCATGTTTTATTGCTGACTACAGGATTATTGAAATTAAATGTTTTAGACTTTTAAGTAGCTATATAATGTGACCTTAATTCAAGTGATTTTAAAGCCATTGCAACAAAAGCATTCCAACAAAAGATCTTGGTGAGGAGATAACAGAGAAGTTTAAGTAGAGAATACAAGTAGTAGAAAGAAAGAAGTAGGCATATATTAAAATATATATAATGAGTTCCTTAACTGTGTTAAAAATTTATAGTGGCCAGCAATGTAACTCAGATCCTGCATATTACAATATTGTTATCCTAAAAGGACTCAAATAGAACTTTATTTTTTAAAACTCAATATGTTTGAATTTCCTTTTTTTGGCATTGAGGCCTGAATTCTTGAAAGTGTCTTTAATAGTGGGATTTCAGAATAGAATTCTCAATTATCTGCACTAATGGAGAGAATAAGAATAGAAAACAAAATAGAAAGTAAAAGTAAGTAACCTTATATAGAAAGGAACTGGTAACTCCAAATGGATTAAAGTGAACTTAAATGTAAGAGTTTAAACTATAAAACTCTCAGAAGGAAGCATAAGTATAAAATATTACCAATGATTCTCCTTTAATAACAAAATGGGATATGAGTCTTTTAAGTTACAAACTAAGTAAAACTAATATAACTTCTGCATAGGTACTTTTGGCATTATAACCTAATTATAGTTATATATTAGCTTTATGTTTGAAATAGAATGTTTCTGGATTAATTTTAGGTAAACTTTTAAAGAAAGAGTGTGTTCTTAGGCCATAAATAATAGAATGAAAAAACTTACCTACATTTAACTCTGGATCTTTAAGCCAACATGAGTGTTAGCTAATACTGAGATTTTTATTTTAGCCTCTTTGAAGAATCTAAGATAATATTTTGGCCTTTTTCCTCTATAGAGTGACCTCATCTTTGGCTCATAAAGTAGGTGAAATAATGCTAATAATTCATGGAACCTATTTTAATAAAAAGTTATTTGAGTTGGAAAACATTTCAAGTAAGTACATTTCTTGTCTCTAAGCATGCAAATCTTGTAACATAGCAGTATTATTATTAATACTATATTTGTTATATAATACTGTATATAATATATAATATAATTTGTTGGATGATACTGTATGTTTTTATTTTATACTATCTTGATTTCCCATTAAAAAGTAAAATTTTTAAAAGCAAAAATAAAAAGGAACAAATACTTTTCAAAAAGATAATATGTGAGAGTTACCTCAAAATGGGTTAGTAATTAATTAAAATATTTTAAAAATAATTATCCACCTCTAAAATAAAAAAAAAAATTGAAAGTTTATCTTAAAGTTCAAAATATAGAGAGCTACTTCTTTTATCTAACCAAAAAATGTCTAACAATTGTCCTATGAGTTTCTACACGGCTGGGACCTTAAATGTTTCATTCATTTATTCCAGCACTAGGCTGTTCAATAAGAAAATGTGTTGAATGAATTATTAGATATAAATATTGTAAATGGGTTGCAGTATTAATGAAGATATACCACTTCAAGTTCAAAATGATCTTTCTTGTTAAATGTAGTAAATTAGCATATGCTAGCCTTCCTGCCAATGACAATTTTGCCCACTTTTACTTTTACACTGAGCATAAACCCTTCTTTTGAAAACACAGAATTGGTCTTACTAAAGATTATAGGTTGTTATCTCTTTGGAGAATATATACTATATTCCTACCTGTAATATTTATGTATTATTGAATATGTCTGCATGTAGTCATTATTATAGGGACAACAGGTTAATTAATATATAAGAAAACAGACATTTAATAAGTATGAAATGGAAGTGCCACTTCTATATCCCCTTTCAGAATGAATGAGTCACTAAAACTCAGTGTTAGAATCAATTTCTTTCAAAGTTCTTGCTCAATGCCATAATGGCTAGTTACTTGAGGCTTCTGTAAGCCTCTGCCCCGATGATGAGAAATTTGGTACAGAAGAATTCTTACGTTTTGTCAACCCCTGCTATTAGAAGAGAACAACTGTAAAATCAAAAGACCTTAAAATTCAATCAAACACACTCATGACAACTTTAAAAACTGTTATTAAATTTGCCTACCTAGCTAGCAAACACACAAAAAGAATTTGATAGACAGGAGTAGACAATGAAATTATTAAATATCAACCTGTCTTTGAGAAGATGGCTCAAAATACTTTTTTGTCAAGTTTTAGAGTTAGGTAAAATAAAGCTGAGTTTTTTTACTTGAATTTGCCATAAACGCCCCATATACCTTACAGTATCTTCACTAGTGTCACCTATAAACCAGACTCAAAATTGAGAAGAACATGACTCTATTCAGAACTGAGTAGAGAGAAAAACCAAGAAAGTCTGGAATTCACCAAAATCAGGAAAAGAGAGATTTGTAAGGAAAAGTAAATTCAACAGTGTCAGTGGCTGCTGAGATGCCAAACAAAAACAGAACTGAAAAATGTCCTTTTGATTTAGCAACATGGGGGGATTGTTGATGACCAAAGTAAGGAGCCATTTTCAGTGTGGCTGAGAATTAACTGAAACCAGATTACTGAATTAAAGAGAAAGTGAGAGGTGAAGACATAAAGAAAGCAAGGATCTAAAATGATCTGTGAACTTTTGATAATGAAAAGAAGTAGACAGGTAGGGTAGAAATTATGGCCCCAAATTCCTTGGACTCTTCTCTGTTGAGAGCCAAGATATACAGTTCTTCCCTAGAACTTTTCATTTGGTAAATGCTTGACCAATAAAATATGCTGTGTGTTTCCAGAACTGAGTCTTAAAGGAATGACAGTTTATACTTCTTATGTCTTGAAATATAGGCACCATTCTGTGAAGGAGCCAAAGCCACACCGCGGAGAGCATGATATGAAAATGAACCAAAAGACAGCGTCATTTCTCCAGCCATTGAGGGAACAAGCTTGGAAATAAATCTTCCTGCTCCAGTTGAGCTGCCCCCAATTGATCCATGGGCATGGGTGGGTAGTAGACTGCCTTCACTGAGCTCTGCCCTAATAGCAGACTTCTGAACAAAATAATTGTTGCTTAAGCCACTAAGTTTTGGGGTGGTTTGTTATGAAGCAAGAGATAACCGATAGAACTGTTAGTGCTGGGAGTAATATGCTGCTATAATATTAAACTGGAAATTTGTGTCACTGACTTGAGAATTGGTGGCTATCATTGAGCTAGAAGAATACTGAGGAGTCTGTATAGGAAAGTCTACAAAATTCAGAGAGTGTTATTAAAAGCCTCAAGGAACGAGGAAATGTTAGTGAAAGCCAGAGGGCTTTATAGTGCTGCAGTAAGAGTTTAAAATAAGTATCACTGAAAGCTGGTAGAAAGGGACTCATTATACAGTGGTAAAAATTTGGTAACACTGTCTCCTGCAGAAATGTGGAAATAGGAATCCACCTAGTGAATTCATTATCTAGCCAAGGGGATTTTTCTGGCAGTGCTGAATGTCCTCCCTAGCTCCCTCTAGCTGTTTATTATAAAATTAAAGAGGAGAAAGGTGAGCTAAAAAGGAAACTATTGAGTGTTTGAGCGAAATTTACAGGAAATATAAATGATTCAGGATCTGCTAGGCTCAAAATTGAAAGCTTCTTTTTGCCAGGTTCTCTAGATGACAAAATCTTCTCAAATTAAAACATGGCTTCCACAAAAAGGTCAAATCTATGGTGGGCCTGTGGGACCTTTTGCTAAGATGTTATGAAGATTTAAGGCAATGCCTTACAGAGTCTTTCGAACAGACAAAAGACTTTCTAAAGATGTTAAAGGCATGCCTCACAGACCCCCTCTCTCTATTAAACAATAAGGCTTCTAAGAAAATTAAGAACTTGGCCCCTCATCAGTCTGCAGTAGAGCAGGGTTTATCTCAAATAGATTTTTGGTTGTAGCTTTTGTCTAGATGAGTAAACTACAATAAAATTTATAGAAAATCTATACAGGTTTAAAGATAAATGTTCTGGAAAAAAGTACTACCAGTTTTGACAAAGACAGTGCACAATGAAAAGAGGCTTTTAGACCTCAAACCTATGCCTTCTCACAGGCAAGAAGTAGCTGAGAAGGCCACTCAGTTGCAAACTCTATTTTACTATAGGAAAGAAAGAGTGATTCTAAGGGAAGGACCAAGAGCTGGGAGGGTGGAACTAAGAGCCGCAGAGATTAAGTCACAGGAAGCAGGACTGGGCTCTAATCAAGGAACTGGCAACGTGTGCCAGGAGAGCTTCAAGAATTGCTGTGGATCAACCAGTGTTACATCCATTTTCACTCATTTTCAATGGCAATATCTATGGTGGCTCTCATATGCATATTCCAGCACTGTGTATTGGTTGTCTGAGTGGTGGGGAAAATAACCTATCTCTTTTGTTCATGGGTCTTGAGTTGGAGAGGAGCTGTACCAAGGAACCCTTCTTACATAGAGATCTGATATCTATGATGGGATCCTGAAGCTCAAGCTCCAGCCTGACCCTATCATGGAATGAGACCATTGGGAGTGGAGGGGTGTATTTTGCACAGCTGTAGAATAAGAATTAATGTGTGGCCATGTGTGGACTGGGGCTTCGGCCTTAAGAAACAGGAAGCTTCACTCTTGACTCTTGGAATGCTCATTCTTGGAACCCTGCACCATGTTGTGAGGAAGCTCAAGCAGCACGTGGAGAAGCTCCAGAGTAAACAAAAACAAAACTGAAGCCACAGGCTCACAAAAGCCAGAAACCTGGAAGTCAAACATGCACAGCCTCTTCCTTACCATATGCAACCACCCAAGGACTGTCAATATACTATCATAAAAATTATTGTAAATTTTATCATACACAAGAGAATGCATATAATATACAAGTATAATAACTATGTATAGACACCTCAGCTTAAGAAATAGAACATTAGAAATACAGAAGGAACAATTTGCTGTTAACAATACATTTTACTCCCTCATTTCAAATGTTACTACTATCCTGAAGTTTGTGTTTAAAACTACTTGCTTTTCATTAAAGTTTTAATAGCTATCTATCTATCTATCTATCTATCTATCTATCTATCTATCTATATCTTTATAGAATATTTATCTTTTTCTAATTTTATATCTTATATAAGTTTAATAATATATTATACATCCTCTGTATTTTCTTCAAATAATTTGAGATCTTTCAATGTTGCATTGTATACTGTATGTTATTTATATTATAATTTGTAATACAAAATTTTTATAGTCTATTAATAGTTGTTAATAGTCTTCAATTACTGATTTAGGTCCCCAACAGATCAGATTGGTGGTTACCAGAGACAACCAAATTTCGTCTTATGTTCTTATTCACATAGGGCATCTTATCATGATCTAAAGTAATTTTGTTAATGTATTTGAATATGCTGTTCTTTTCTTTTATTTTTTAGTGCCTTTTGTGTCTTATTTAAGAAATGTTGCACCACTCTAAAAATATAAAGAAATTTCTCTCAGTCTTCCTTTAAAACTTTTATAGATTAGCTTTTTATATTAGGGCCTTAATTCTCCAGGAATTCATTTTTATATGGTATGATGTGGAAATCAAAATTCACTTTTTCCAATAGTTATAATCAATGTTCCATCATCATTTATTTAGTATTCCAAACTTTCCATATGGATACTCAATTTATCTCTCATTCAAAAATATTTATGCCAACTTCATTACAAATTAAATTTCCAGAGACATATGAATATGTTCCTGGATTCTTTATTTTGTTCCATGTTCAATGACTAACAGTGCACTGATATCGACCTGTCTTAATATAACTTTATGATATCTTGATATTTTACAGGGAAAGCCTCATTCTTGTCTCCACCTTGTTCCTCTTTATAAGTGTCTTGATTATTATTGACCGATTTTTTCCCACACAGGTCTTAGAAAATCTTATTCAGATATGTAAAATAATCTTGTTGAAATTTTAATTGAAAGCCTATTTAATATATAGGATATTTTGGTAGAATTTATATATCCTTATCTATATAAATGGCATATTTCTTGAGTTATGTAACAATTCTGTACTCCTTCCCCTTGAGTTGAGTGAGACCTATGAATATGAAAGACTATCCCCCTCGATTATGTTATTATAGCAAAAGATAGTTTACAGATATAAGTAATGTTCCTAATCAGTTGACTTCCATCAAAAGGGAGATTAGCTTGGTTGGCCCTAACCTAATCAGGTAGCCATATAAAAGACTGAAAGAAACAGTAGACTCTCCTGATCCATAAGATAACAATCAGGCATGTTGTGAACTGCCTATGGAGGGATCACATGACTAGGATCTGAGGCCGACCTTTAGGTATTCGAATGGCTCCTGGCTGAAAGTCAATAAGACGCAGGGTTCTTAGTCCTAAAGGTGCAAGGAACTTAATTCTTCCAACCATCACAGGAATATGTATGAGGGTTCTGGACTCCAGATGAGAGCTGAGCCACAACTGACATCTTGACGTCAGCTTTGTACAACCCAGAGCAGAGGGACCCAGTTATACCATGCCCAGAACTTTGACCTACAGAAACTGTGAGATAATACTAAATGAATGTGGTTTAAGCCACTCAGTTTATGGTAACTTGTCATCAGCTATAGCAAACTATTACATTCCCTCATGACTTTTTCCAATTAATTTCCTCATCCCAGAGGCTGTTCTGATTTCAATCATCATATCTTAGTTTTGCCTTTTCTAGAACTTCATAAAAATTATAACCTATATATAAATAAAATCTTTTGGGTCTGACATCTTTTACTCATTTTTTTGTGTCAGTAGTTATTTTTATTGCTAAGTATTTTATTATATGAATATATTGTAATTTGATTAGTCACCTGGTTTTAGAGATTTAGGTTGTTCCTAGATTGGAGTTATTATAAATAAAGCAGCTATTTTTAACTTTCTTGCCCACAAATATTTTGTAGATATCTGTTTCATTTCTTTGAAGTACCTTGAGCAGAATTGTTGAGTCATAGGTCAAGTAGATGTGTATAAGACATTGCCAAATTGTTTTCCAAAGTATTGTATCATTTTTACTCCCACTGACAATGCACAATCGTGCCAATTCCTCTCCATCTTGCCAACACTTATTATTGCCAATTATTTTAATAGAATCTGTAATAAAAAGGACCTTGCCAGGAATTTGCGAAAAATTTCCTTGATTTGAAACTTAGTGTATGACCTTGACCAAATTAGTCTTTATGCCTCAGTCTTCTTATCTGCAAATTGAAAATAATATTAGTTCCTAATATATGGGTTGCTTTGATAACTAAATGAGCTTATGTATGTAAAGTTTTTTAAAATTGTGCTAATCATCTAATATTATATAAATGAAAATTATTGTTATTTATGATTTTCGCATTTGTATTCATGAAAATGATTGCTCTATAATTTTCCTTCCTTGTATTCACCTTTTAAAGTTTTGCTAACTTAATAAGCACTAGCATGTGTTATTGCCTTTTTTATTCTCTAACAAATTTCATAAAATATTAGAGCTATCTGAACCTTAAATATTGACAAAAATTACCCATAAAGCTGTGTGAGACCGTTATTTTATACTGGGAAGATTTTAACTCCTGAGTCTATTTTTTAATTGTTATGTGAAAATTCTAATTTCCTATTGTCTCTGGAGTAAGATTAGTAAATTATATTTCCAGAAATTTATCAATTGTATCTAATTATTCAGATTTATTGGCTAATTTTTTTTCCAACGATCCTTTAAGTTTTTGTTGCATCTCTAAGAAAGAACTTAATTATTTCCTAATATGTGTGTTTTCTGCTGGGTACTCTGACCCTAAGCATACAGCTTTTTTGGGCTCTAGCTTTTTGCAGAAAAGTTCTATTAGACCACATTTTTTCATGTTCTAGAATATATATTGTGTCTCTCACACATGCTACAGGCATTAAAACTAAAACTCAAGGTCTCTAGGGTCTGTCAGTATCATTGGAGTGTCTTAGGCCCTGGCTTAACTCCCAGAGTGCCTGATTTAATTTCATTTTTTGACCTCTGTTGAATCTGACTCTTTTTTTGCTACCTCAGTTGTATACTAAAATTTAATCTTAGATTTTTTAAAATTTAGTCCAGATTATTTATTTTTTTCAGTAGGGTTTTATAGACCATCCAGTCTGCCACACTACTAGGAATATGAAACAGTTATATTTTCTTAATATTTATAGAATCTGCCCCTTTCCTCTGTCTCACCTATAGCATCCTAAGTTTATGCCTTCATTATTTCTCACCTGGATTCTGATTTCACACTCCTCCACACTGTGGTCATGTCAAATTATTACAAAGCATTTTAATTTTGGCATGAAGTCCAAATTTTCTAGGAGAAACAGAGAAAAAATGGTCAATAATATATGACTAAAATAGTGTGCTATGAGGAAGTAGACCCAATTCAAGAATAGATTAACCAATAGTGTATGGTACAGGATATAAGACCATAAAGTTATCTCATTTACTTTTTACCTTAAAAACAGATTTCTATTTTGCTTTTAAGGAAAAAATAATTTTCTAAAATTCATCACTTGTATTTCAAAGCACATCACATTTTTTTCTTAATCTAAAAAGATCTTTGACAGCAAGTTTCAAGTACTTAAGAATGCATAAGCCTTCTTGTCCATGAATAGAATGAACAGAGAGATGGATATATGCCTCATTATGGAAGTCTTCCTGAATGATAATTCCATTGCAGATGGATAATGATATGTTGCCTCTCCTTGCCATTACTGAGCATTAGATTGTTATTAACCCTTTGTTTCATTTTCCATGACCTAAAAAGTGGAAATGGGGGAAAGAAATAGATCTCCTTTCCATAGTAATTTTTAAACTTTATTTTTATCAATGTCTAATATGCTGTGACTTTAAAAGCACGTGATCAGTTTCTTTGCTCAATTAATTTAATACTAATTTAAAATTCTATAATCTTTAATGATAAGGATTTCAGGGAAATAATGAATCGGATAATAACTATGTTATTTTTTATTTTTCTGTACAGTATACAAGGTGCATGTGCATGCGCACACGCGCGCGCACACACACACACACACACACACACACACACATCCATATCAGTGATCCAATTCAAAAAGTTCCTGGCACTTTAAGTCTTAGGCAGAAGGGAGAATTTTGTTGATAATATATCAATACATCTAATGTACTGGCAAAGTTCCATTTAGTAAAAATCTTTAGATAGTGAAAAGCAAATTTCATAAAGAATATTACCATGGTTATAAACAGATGAAGAAACACAGCTGTTAAAGTAACAGTGTTGATGTCGATGTTTCAGAGAAACACCATGCAGTCAATAATTCCTTGCCAAAGGCCTGAGATGGATAGCACCTACAGAGATATGTATGCACTAAACATAGGTCAGATGAGAGCTATTTTCAAAGTAAGGGGTATGCTAAGGTTAGGTGACTTTCTTTCTAAAACCCACCTCTTCAGTTTTGTTTTTATACCTTTGCATGTACTTTCCTTATAATTGGCTAATGGTTAGAACTGGGCCGCTCTAAGTCAAAATATCAGGGCCTTGCTGATTTTGTTGTCTTCCAAGAAATTGTTCTCTGGGTCACAGTCATTGGATGAAGAAGAAATCTTACAGTATTGTCCAACAGAAATACAAGAGAAGCCAAATGCGCAAGCCACATATGCAATTTAAAGTGTGTCTAGTACTACATTTTTAAAAATAAACAGAAAAAAATAATACAATGTTTAAAGTATTGTAATTTAAAATATAATCAATTTAAAAAATATTTATAATATGTTTTGCATTCTTTTTTCATACTAAGCCTCAAAAATCCTTTGTGTATTTTAGAGTTCCAGCACATTTCCATATGTATCAACCACATTTTAAAAACCTAATAGCCACATTAAGCTAGTGCCTAGTGTGCTGTCAGTGCAGTTAAAGACAAAAAATTTTTAAAAATCAGGAAAAGCTGGCTTTATGAACTTGAGTTCAGCTATCTTAACTCCCTCTCTATGATAATGAAAAGTTGGGAATACACTTAACTTTCATTTTTAATCCCAGAAGTTGAAATAGCTATATTAATTACAAATATTTATTCTTTATTGACTGTGTGCTTTATAATGAATTTGGAATTAGGGACAGTGTCTCAAACAGTCCCTATTCTTACGGAGCTTATATTGTCATGAGAAGGATGTACAAATAAATATTTGTTGAGTACGCGATTTATGCTAGATATTCTTCTAAATGTTTCCTGTATCTCTGGCATGTATCAGATAAGTACTATTATTCGCCCAATTTACAGATGAGAAAACTGTAGTCAATTAGGTCCCAATGCCCTGTCTTCATAGATCTTTTATGCCCCAAACTTAAGTTATTGATTCTCACTTAGAGAGCCCTAGGACAGTAGTTTTCAACCTTCGCAACACATTGAAACCTTTTGGAGAGCTTCTTATAGTTACCAAAGCTTGGGATCCTTCCCGAAATTCTGATTTAGTTGGTTTTATTTTCTAAAAAATCTACCCAGCTGGGTTGCCTTAGGGGAAATGAAATTTTTATCCCATGGCCATGAGAAATGGCTTTAAGTCACCATTGGTAGTTCCTTTCTAACATTTCTTTATCATAGAATAATTAGCTTTAGTTTTGTCTCTGACACCAAGTCTTAAAATTTTTTCCAAGTTCCTTTTATGCTTATGTTAGAGAGGACAAATCACTTAGCTTTTGCTAAATTGCTGTTGAATCTAGAGTTCATCAAACTCCTACTCTAAGACATAGGACTAAGTTTGCATTTCTAACGATATCCAGGAGTTGCTTATCCTATTTGTCCAGGACCCACACTTCGAGAACAACTGCTCTATGGAATGCTGGACTGGATTCCTCAAATTGCCTGTAACTGCATTTGTCACTTCCCACATACAGCATGGTGCTTGCTTTGCTCTAGTGAATATGCCCACTTAATTGCCAGCATCTGCCAGTCTACCCTCTCTTACTGTACTTTGCATTTCTGTATTCAGCTCTATGATGAGATATACTTATGCTCTTGCAAATGTAATGCAGTCTGAGCTTTTCAGTACCTGGACCAATGATGCTATTTTAGATTTCCAGACAAACCTTACTTATATATGAGCACTCTATGAGAAGCGTGTTCAAATAGAAACTTTTATTACCTTAGAAATTTTGTAGTGCTTTATGGAGAACTCAAGGTATGATGTTATGTATATTTAGAATGGCATGTTTGATTATGAGAACGACAGAGTATGAACAAGCAGAAATAATTTAGGGAGGGGAGAACATATCTATTTACAAAAAGGAAAAATGAAAAAGAACTTAGGTCACCTTCATAGCATACTGCTGCTGATTATTAACCCATTCAAGGAACAATATACATGTTATGAAATGTCTGCTTCACAAGAACTAAGATCATGAGGCCTTCTTGGGGTTAATCAGTTCCTATTTTGTCTTACTTGGTCATCTTATGAGTTACATACAGGTTTCCCTTGATGTTCTGTATTTGATATCTTCAGTTTGGCCTCCCACTCTTTATACTTTATGGTTAGGTCATTCAACAGCCATGTAATTTCTAATCCTTCATTTTCCTCTATGATGCATATGAGAGACATTAGCTAAATAGTTCAATTGTCAGCTTCCCTTCCCATTAAAAGTGACTTAATTCTGTGACAGTATCTTGATCAAGGTGTAAGCACAAGTCCTTAAGGAGGGCTTTCTTCTCAAATAAAAAGGCAAAGTTTCACAAGAACTCTCCCACCCTTTATCTTTTACCTTTTATCTGTCCTCCTTCTTTCTAGTGGGGCACAAACATGATGTCGTATAAGCTCATATAGCCATCTGGCAAACAAAAAGATAAAATAAAGTTAGAAGGAGCCCAGGTCTTTGATAAATTTTGGAGCAATCAAACCAGTCCTGAAATGCCTACAACTGAACTTTTTGTGCCATAAGAGCTATGATCTCCAATTTTATTCACCCCGCTGTTCATCAGGTTTTTTGTAAGAGTCAAATTCAATCCTACTTGATACATATATTAGACTCTTAAACTACCCTTCAAACTATTAAACTACTACTTATTTAAACCAACTTATTAATGATAACTTTGAGCTCTCACTGTTAAGGGTATGGTTCTAGGCAAAGATGTGCTAATGCCAACTCCTGCTTCTGTAATCTGCTTGCTTGTTTGATATTAACCAGGGTGTGGTTAATCTGCTTGCTTGCTTTGATGTTAATCAGGGTGTGGTTCTAGGTTTTATAAACTGCCTCTTTTGGGAGCTCAGGGCTGATTCTTTGACCCTGCATGGTAGGAAGTCAGTCACTGGCCGGCTAATAAAGACTCATAATTCATCTCAATTGGCTCCATGAGTCTTAGATTTGAATGCGCCACATCACCCGCTGATATTGTCAGACATACCCTGCCCCTGAGATAAAAAGACAGACCTCCTCAGCAGGCTACAGGAATATTTGCACGCAGGAGCTGGGGTAAATTATTTTTTCTTACCTCTCCACAATACCAACACTCAATATCTGCACCATGAAGTGGCCCTGGAAGCTAAGGATTACTGGGAGCATACAGCTTGCTTGCTCATGATGGGCTACCTTCTCACTCTCCTCACCTATATCTGTTAGATTGGTGGGGGCCCATCCCAGGGCACGACTTCTCTGGCCCCCCTCCTTTCGGGACCAGTGAACCTTGCCCGGGAGTGCTCTCCCAATAAAGGCTTGCTTTTAAAACTTCTCTTGGCATGTCCCTGCTGACCTAACAATATCCTTTCCCAAACCATTGGTGGGTGGAGCAAGGATCTACTACATTTTCAGCAGATGGCTAGAAGTGGGTGTTTCATTCACTCAGTCACCTATACACACAGGTAGAAGCTGTTCTTTGGCTTCTATGGTAAAAAAAAAAAAAAAAAAAAAAAAGACATCCTACTCTATCCTTTTTAGTTCAGGAACTAACAAACTAATATGGTTTTGCTTAGACTTTTAAGCTTGAGCACTGCCAGATAACCAACCATAGTCCTTCCAGAGGACTCTGGGAAAATGTGACCATCATATGAAAGAGGTCAGCAGAATGAAAGATAACATCACCTCTTATCTTAGAGTTCCTTGCAAGTCATTATCTGATTATCCTTAAAGGTTTCTTCTCCAGTCACAAAGGAACAAATATTGCCCCTGGCCACCAAATATGCAGAGATTACTCTTTATAAACCTATCGGCCTAAAAAAGGAAAGACATCCAGGGAAGCACAGAAACTTGCTGGTTAAGTTATTAACTAAGAAGAGCTTAATGCCCTAAGGGGGAAAATACTGTGTTCAATATTTCAAAACCTTTTGGGTCTCTGTAGGAGTGGGCTATAGTATGTTAGCTTGAGTTAGTTTCACATAAAGTTGCCAAGATAAAGAACCTTTGTTCTCACCTATTTGTTTACTAGCTGCTTTATGATTAGCAATATAGCAGTCATAGAAACATAGCTTGTGGTCTCCTACCTGCTAAACTTTCACTACACCAGAATTAACATTAAATGAAAAGTGACTATTAAAATGCATTTTAGTTTATGGTGACTAGGCCCCATGCAGTCTCACACCTTGAGCAGTTCTGAAATTTCTGGTGACTTACTCTTTTCATAATTTTGTTACTGCATTTTAGCACTCTGAGCTTAAGAACACTAATTTTAGCTTTCATATCACTCATTTCTTAACAACAACAACAACAACAACAACAAAACACATTTCTTCTATAAAGAAAAAGTATTATGAATTACCTAGATGCAAACATATGGTTTTCAATGCTTATCCAGGTCATATACAAAAACATTCCAATGGAAGCAAATCACTTTTGGTGGCATTCTTTACATTTTTAATTCCCTGAATTATTCCTGTAACTTTAGTGGTTTCATTATAAGTCAAAAGTAAGGCTTTGGCAGCCAAGTGCTTTGAATGATGAACAAAGCAGGTTAATTAGAAGCATTCTAACTTTTCTTAAGTTACAAATTCTCATGAGTATAAGTCTCATAATGCAAGAAGAAAAATGACATCGTTTTTATACTCTCGGATGAATAAGCTAGACTAAAAAAAAAGTATATAACAGTAGTGGGACTTTTTTTTTTTTTTAAGGAAGATGGGCCCCATGCCGTTCTCACTTAGAATTGACTCCCTATTGCTACCAAAGCATCAGCATATTTATGCAATGCTCACTTACTCCTTTTTTTTTTTCTCTATGGTGTGAACTCCTATCTTTTATTTCTTTCCCACCTGCATTTGGACAAGAAGAGGATTATTTTGTAATCACAAGGATCTATCGATGTCTTTCAATTATCATCATGGACATTTTCCACTTCCCAGATTACCTCTGGCACTTTCTGAGCCAGCCTCTCTCACTGTGCACACAGCAGACTCCCAGGATAAATTCCCTGCCATCAGTTGCTGTGTGGGCAGAAAATGCAAACTAATTTTAACCTTAGCTTCACCAAAGCATTATTAGAACCTTAAAACCACAGAAAATAAAGCATACGGTTAGGCAAAGGCAAATAGGAATGGTGTCTTGGGCAAGTATGGGGCTATGTGGTATTGGGGTCATTCTCATCTCTGATTCTCTCAACAAATACCAATAATTGAGAACAGAGTCTCAGCTTTGCATATTTATTATTCTAAAGCACATGTCAGACAGACAATATTTATCTGGGTCAGTAAGCTCAGTTGGTGTGGAGCTAATAAGGCCAAAAGCATGGGCTCTTTCCCCATAGAAACCAAGAAAACCGACTCAGAATGAAAAACAAACCTATTCTAGATTCACAAGTCATACCCCTAAACCTGGCCAGACATCTCGCAAATGCATGCTGTGGGTATCAAGTGGGGTGGGTGAGAGCAAATGTGCTAAATCGGAGTGTGTCCAACACAAGTGTTCTAGAGTCCATTCAAAGCTGAAGTCTTTCAGGAAACAAACCAGGATTGTGATTGATTGGGAGGGTTGGAGTTCACCTGCTAGATAAAACAGGCATAGAGACACAGGTCACTGCCACTTGCTGCAAAAACTGTAAGATAATGCTATCTATGCTGATGTACAACTTGTTTACTTTAAAGAATTGATAATGAATGTTTGATGGCTTCTATTCTTTTCAGGGTTTATCTCTTACATGAGACCGCCTCTTGGCCACATAGGAATACACTGGGCAGAAATACCATTTACTTTGATGTCAGAGACCTGAGAGCAAACCCTGTCTGCATCATTTACTTCTTACACGGCTTTGGACCAGGAACTTCACTCTCTCAATTGTTTCTTCATATCCGAGAGAGCTGTTGAGAGGATTCAGTGAGATAAGGCATGTAAAGCTATCAGCTAAGTGTTTTGGACACAGTAAATTACAATCACTAATGGCGATTTCAGTTATTATTATATCATAGAATAGCATATGAAAAGTAACTGATGCAGTGTCAGGTTTATAACCGAAAATCAGGAAAGATTAGCTGCCATCCTTTTCTTGTTTGTTTAGTTTCTATACTTTTGTACTATCTTCCTCTCTTCACTGTGTTACATTTCTTTTATCTTTGCAGGGAACTCTCTTTCCCTTTTCAGAGCCTTCCTCCTGAATGTTTCACAGAACAGGTGCCTAAGAATCCTGGGGGTGCTGGTTCAGGTGTGCTGTATCCGATATCACTTCATTCCTGCGCTGACTATATCTCGAGATCCTTTTTTTTTTTTTTTTTTTTTTTTTGAGCAGCCATATTATTATTTAACCTTCTTTAGTTCTCTAGGGTTCACCCATTGGAAGATATATTTATCCATGCAAAAAAATGTACATTAGTGGTGGTATTTAGGAAGCCAGATGTGAGGAATGTCTTTGGAAGGTATAGGCTACTTTATTTCTAGAAGGTTAAAAACTTGCCTCTCTATAAACCTATAGAATCCAAAAGCTGGATTCTATACTGGCACTGCATTCGACCTACTAATTTTCCCCCCTCTACATGAGATTGAGAGGAAGCTTAATGAAAATAAATTGGTGAGAATGGAAGAAATTTATAATAAATCTTAAGTCTAGTCTCATATGTTACATTTCTCAAAGTTTAGTGTTTGTATAGGGACTCTGATGCTGTTTCCATACGTTAATGATCTCAGCGGTAGATACAACTGGACTTGATTTTTCCATGTGCCTTTGGGCAGTTCTTTGGTTTACCTTTATTAGGGGAGGCAAATCTCATCTGCCTCTCTTCGATACTGCTACATAGAGGGTGCCAGAGATCATTTCAATTTGGCCATGGGAAACAGATTCCTTTTTATATTCAGGAAGGTGCATCTGTGGCTATAGTCAAAGGCCTTCAAAAGAAATCCCATTGGAGCAGCCCATGATCCAAGGAACCCTGCCTGGTTTCTCCTCACTCGCAACCAGCTCTGAGGGCAGAGCAATCCTCTCTCTTTTTTTTTTCTCTTTTTTTATGATATGCCATAATCAAATTAATATATTCTATTAATTTAATTATTGATCTCAGTTTGTCCCTACTGTGATTTTTGTATACATTTTAGATTTTGAAGACCCACTCATACCCTTGTAAACATATATGACTTGCATTTATACTTTGTGTTAGTGCTGAAAACACTTATAGGAATCACAAAGAGATAAGATGTTAGATGCAGGATCTCTGTATGGAAGGCCCAGTCAAATGAAAAGATTAATATATTGCATTCTTCTACAGCAGAATCCATGCAGAAGTGCATATTTCTCAGACCCTGCTCTTGGATATCTATCTAACCTGGTCTAAAACATAGTATTCCTCACTCATTCTTTCATGTCATCCTCCAATGAAAGTTTTGTGTTTCCCCCTCCCCCTCAGACATCTTCCAAAGGTTTCTTAGAAAACTAAGGGTTGGAACATGAAAGGAGTCTGTCTTTAGTATGGGCTGTGAGGATAATTGTTGGTCTACAATTTAGAAAGGCATTTGCCATTATTTTTTTCACCCCTCTAAAAATGTTAAGGGTGGAAAATTTTCAAATGATCCAACTTCTGCTTCTGTAACCTGCTTGCTTGTTTGATGTTAACCAGGGTGTGGTTCTAGGCTTTATAACTGCCTCTTTTGGGAGCTCAGGGCTGATCTTCTCTAACCCTGCTTGGTAGGAGAGTCAGTCTCCTGCCGGCTAATAAAGGCTCATAATTCATCTCAATTGGCTCCGTGGGTCTTAGAATTGATCATGCCACAACAGAAAAGAGTGGAAGACATATGGTCATATTTATTCATTCATTAAACTAATGTATATTGAGCACTTAGAGGTGATTAAACAGTTAAGAGACAAAGATGAGGACATTGTCTCTGCCCACCATCTAATAGAAAGGGGTGCACAGATAAATAAATCATAATACAAGGGCTTAATTTATGGGTAGCTGGCGTATTTTTAATAAATCATTTCCTTAATTGTCAATAAATGTGCTTTTTAATATTGTTGGAATATAAACCTTTTGGGGTGGAGTTAGCACCATACATCTCCTACAGTCTCACCATATTCTCTATCCATACTAATTTCCTCTACCTCCTTTCTGTTTTTAATTTCCTATCATTCCCTTTGGCCCCAGGCCCTTAGTCAATCAGTTTCATCAAGTGTTTCTTTGATAAGCTACAGAGGGAGACTTATAAGTCTCAGTTTCTCTGCCTCCCCTACCCTAGATCAGTGACCAAATGTATTAAGACCTAAAAATCATTTAGCAATATTATTGGTTGAATCTCCAACAGAATTATGCTTTGGGATATACCTGAATCACAGGGAACCATAAAATATTTCTTATTGATATACTCCATGAGTCAAGAACTCGAATTTTAAAACCAAATATACTTATAAGGAGAGTCATTTATAATGTGCTTAATCATTAATTGAAACTGCCTTCACAATTTTTTTTCCCTCAAAAACTAAGAGGATGCAGAATATCAAGTCTTTTGCTTAAAAGGGTATATTTTAACCCAATTACAAAATGTGAAGGATCTCAAGTAGTCAAACTAAACTTGTGAATAGTCACAACGATTGACGTGTCATTTTTTTCCCATCGAATATCAGGGCCTTGCGAGGCATTTTCTCTTCCCTTTTCTTTGTACCAAATGAACTTACTAATAGTGATTACAATAATCAGAAGAGAAATGTTTAGCAGAGCGGACATTTAGGTGTTCTTAATTAGGTTTGAAAGGTACCATATTGTCGAGATGAATAGAAGTGACTGTGTCATTTTTTCTTGTCCCAATGGGCTCAATTCCATGGGCAATAGTATATCACCAGAGGGAGGTTAATAAAGTTTAAAATAGGATCCGGTAGAAACCTTCGCGAAGGGCCATGAATTTTCAAAATCATGAACTTTAAACACTCTCTGGTTTCTGTTGTCTCCACATTATTCTTAGCCCCTAAATCTACTACACATGGTTATGTTTCTAGGTTTTTCCCCATTTACTCCCTTAGTTTCATCTGTATCTATATTTGCCTCTATTTTCTAATTTTTATCTTTAGCCTCAAGAAGAAATAGTTTTTTAAGGTGCTATTATGTATCAAGTGTTTCTAATCTAGCCTGTGCCAGAATCCTAAAAAGCAATTTTCAGTTATATCCTCTTGTTTAAGTTACCTATCTATAGAAATAATAAAATTAATCTCTACCAAATCTTAAACCACAGAAAGATAGTTGCGGAATGAGAATTCCATACATTTTACTTAGGTTTAAATGTAAATGCAACATAGTTCTAATTTCAACATTCAATCCATCCCTTTCTTATATTAGTGACATTAGGTAAATTTGGCTAGATTGACTTGTGTCTTTAAATTTGGATTCTCCTCTTTGAACTAAAGTTTTCTAACATGTAAAATTATGAGATAATGCTTATCTCACAGGTTTTCTGAAATTTAAATATGAAAATATTCATGAAGCGTTTAGTATGATATTTGGCATCAATATATGCCCGATAAATGCTATTGGATAAAGTAGAGGTGGTCTTATTCTCCCTTTGAGATGGAGATGTGAGGGATGCAATAATAACAAGGTTATGAAATTGCTTGGTGGCAAAGAGAGAATGTCTGGCTGGAGTTACTGACTGAGATCTTGCGTAGATGACAAAGCCTAACCAGCCATAGTATAATTAAACGGCTTATTTTGGCTTTATTTAACAATCAGTTCTGCACAATCAGTTACTATCAAACTATACAAATTAATGAAGCTCCATCTAGTGAAAAAATTCTATGCAAGCTATGTCTTTATTATTTAAAACATTATAGTATGATTTCATGCACACTGTAAACCAGGATCCCTTCCTGAATACTCGAAGTTAAAATATTCGTTGAAAAAAATGACTAACCAAAGCAAGCAATATGTGTATACATGTCAATATCCTGGTCTCGCTGAGTTCTAGGTTTCAAGATTACTTTAAATCCCAATTACACCTGAATTATTTTCTCAGGAATGTGACACTACATGGGCATATGGAAACCAGGTCCAGAATTACCTGCATATTTACTCGAAACGCTCCACACGAGTGCTTCAAAGTTTCAAAAGCATGCCGATGTCAAGTCTATGGTCATCTGAAAATTCAATTAAAAAAGAATGCTGGACAATCACAATCCTCTCTTGAAGCCCTGTCAAGTTGTGTCCCACAGCTTCCTAGGTTTTTGGGAGAACACTTGGGTTTGGCTAAACTGGGTCCACATCCTCCATCCTGGCCAGCTGCTAGAGTTCTGTAGCGTTCCCTTCGGGCATGCATGCCTTTTCGGTCACTGTGTTCCACCCTGGATCCATTCTGCCATTTTGGTTATCTTTTTTAATCCTGTGGCATTCATTAGATTTGGACATTCTACTTCTAGAGTAGAGCAAAGTAGCTCCATGTATAAAAGGAAGGACAACATATTCAAAAAGTGAGATTCTACAGAGTTCAACGTGTGGGAGAGAATGGGGCATTTACAGAAGCTAAGTAGATGATATAGTAGGTGAACAACTCTGTGAGATGAGACAGCATAGGATAAGGAATCAAAGGCTGTTGGTGACTAGAAAGGGAGTTTCAGTGCTGGCAAGGGTTGCCAGTTTCAGAGATTGATCCCTAGGATATAATTTTTAAAAAATTATGCCTTAATGATTTGGTAAGGATCAAATTCATAAACTGAGGAGGACCACCAACTCATTTCTTCTATTGATTGCTTATATCTAGTCCATATTTACACCTTTTATCACTGTTAGTTACTTTAGAAATGTTGCTGCTAGTTTATTAGTAGTTTTACTTGACAAATGCCTACGCAGCATTTCTTGCACGCTAAGTACTACTCTCGGAATGTTAACTTAGTGGTTCCCAACCAGGGGCACCTTCTGGACATAATTTGAGATGGGGTATTGCTACTCCATCTAGTGGGTAGAAGTCAGAGATGATGCTAAACATTCTGTGATGCTTAGGACAGCCCCTTTTGGCAAACCAGGAATTTTCTGATAACAACATCAATAGCAATGGTGTTGAAAACCCCTAAGTTCATTAGTCTTCACAACAATTCTATAAAGTTGAAACTGTTATTATCTTCATTTTACAGTTAAGAAAATAGAGACACAGAGAAATTAACTAATTCAAGGTCACAGGGTTTGTGAATGGGAAGACTGGCAATCAAGATTAAGTAGTCTGTCTCTATAATCCATGCTCAACCATCACACTAGGCTACCTCTCCCACCTGGTTTACATGCAAATTATATTCCCTATTCTGAGATCTCACCAAAAAGGCTACTCCTCAGCTCATTCCATTTTCTTATCTCCGGAGCACAGAGCACAGGCAATGCTGGTTTTGTTCTCTGTTGCCCACCCTAAGGGATTATTCAATCTTGTAATCTCTTCATCTCTTCATGAACCCTAGCCTTTTGGCTATTTAAGAGTTATTTTATGTATGTTTTGGAAGGTAGGTAATGGATAATGAAATTTAAATAAATCTCTTTGTAACAAGTTAGCATCCCTAAAATAGGTATGAATACACAGTTTGGAAATTAGAAATAAAATTAAAATCAACCCAATATCTGTGCATTATCTGGAAGAAGACTTCTTAGGGCCTTTCTTTTCCCTTTGTAACTCTAAGTATAAATACATCATTTGACAGTTGCAGAAGATTGATGTGAATTGCATGATGAATCCACCTTTTCTGGAAAAAAACAGAAGTAGAATAAGGCATTCATGGTATCTCCCTGCAGTACTGTGTGTGCATTCACTGGAAAACACAAGATTTCTAAGAAACATGTGAATTCTGTCACATAAAAGGTCTGAAGGAAAATATACCAAAGTGTATGTTTCAAAGATGCTACTCTTAAGTTTGCAAAACACTTGGCGTCCATCAAACAGTGTGTGGGTGGACAGCCTTGCTCTTAGTAAATCAGAAACAAGAAGTAATAATTAGTTTTGTTTTGTTTTGTTTTTTAACTTTTTTCTACAGGGCTAGGTTGTTGATTCTATATGTATGTTTAAGAAACCATGATACTTTAACTAAAACTTCCATGTCACAGATGGCCTGTGCCCTGGAATTACCTGGTGTGACATGCTGTCCATGAATACAATTCCCTTGTCTTTGCAGACCATTAGTACCCCAGGCTGTGTGCAAGGATGCTGAAGGGACTGTATACACAAGGGAACTGAAAAGAGAGGAAAGGGAAGGAATTAATGAGAAAAAATGGGCCATGGCTTGAGTTCTCCAGCATTTAGAAAGAAGAAGGGAACCAGTAAAGAAGTAAAAGAAGTCAGTAGGATAGAAGAAAAATTAGGACACTGTTGTCTTCCAAATGCCAAGGGAAGAAGTATGTCAAAGTAGATAAAGGAAACTACTGTGTCAAATACTGTGGGAGAGATTGAATAAGATAGAGTGGGAATTGACCATTGATTTGGCAACATAGTCCAAGGACCTTTTCTATTATGCAGAAGATAACACGGAACAAAGGAGAGACTCAGCATTCCAGGACAGGGAGGGCATCCTTGTTCTCTCAAGTTCTTGGCCATCCTGCATCTGATATCAGCCCTTGCTCCTGGTGTCAGAGGTGATTCCAGGGTGGGAGGGTCACACGATAAGGCCAAACAAGGAGAGTTATTTACCTGAGGTGGCCAGAAGCAAAGTAATTCATGGAAGAACTAAGTCTATGACTGGAAGGAAGACCAGGCCTGAGCACTGGTTAGAGGTGCAATCAATGGATAGATCTGGCCCCGTACACTTCTTATCTCAGGTTAAAAGCAGTGAACTGTTTCACGTTCCTGCTCATGTCTAAGACCAAGTGCTCCAAGTTACACTATTCCGTTGTTTCTCAAGGCTTCTGCTCCTTGCTGCATTTATCACCTATTTCTCTTTCACTATTTCTCATCTCTCACTTACGTGCTCTCTCTCGCTCGCTCTCTCTCTCTCTCTCTCTCTCTTCTCATCTTTCTCATCTCTTCCAGGTTAATGCTATCAGCATACAAACAAGCTGCATTATCTCCAATCTAAACCATAAAACGAGCAAACTTCACTTGACCCCCTGGGACCCTCTAGCTATTGCCCATTCATTTGCTCCCCTTTACCAGAAAAATCCTCCAAAGGAGTGTCTTTGGACCTACTGTGTTCTCTTCTTCTTCTATCCATATTTACTTTAGCTCAGTCCAGAGTCTGTCTCTAAGACTCCACTGAAATGTTGAGTTTTAATCACCTCTGACACCAGACGCAAGAGCTAACATCAGATACAGGATGGCAAAGAGAAAGAGAACAAGGAGCCCCTTTCTGCCCAGGAATGCCCAGACTCTGTCCCTGAGTCTCTCATTTATTCTGTGATATCCTTCCACAATAGAAAATATCCCAAGCTATGTCTTCAGTGTTCCTTGCTAGTCTAAGCTGATAATTTGGAAAATGGATTTTGTTTATGCTTTCCTTTGATAACTGGAACTTTGGAACCAGCCACTGTCAGTCTCTGTTCACATTTTGCTATAGAGGAAAGAACAGAAAACATTGAACATGAAAACTTGCTACCTACAGATCATCATTCTTCAGTGATGATGACAGAATTACTAAGTCTTTATCAACGGTGATTCTGAGGCCAAAATTTGAATTCCTCTTTGTACTGTGTATCTTAGCTAAAGGTCACACATGTGTGCAAAAGCACCACAGCCCTCTCTCGTTTGAGTGAAGAAGATGCCAGAATGCCAGGACACTGGTCTGCTTCTCTGCTGGTTGCACAAAATTTGTCTTATCAAAACTTTCCTCCAAATACAGTTATCATGCCCCTTGCATCATTCTGAGTCAAAGGTCTCTATGCATTAAGTAGAAGTAGCATAAAGAATTCCATTGTCTACCTGAAAATCTGCAGATAGAGAAAAAGCTTCCACCCTCTCCAATAACCAAACTCAACCTGTCTTAGGAAATGGCCCTCTAAGTCCTAGTGAGAGGACTTGTGTGGTTGCTGTTCTCATTGCTGAATTTATTTGGAAACTGAAACTTCCCCTTTGAATGAAAAGATTAACAGTTTGCTAAACAAATTCTTAAATTTCAATTTACTTTCAAGAAGTGATAATAATTTCTGGTCCCCAGACAACATCGAATTGAGTTAAAGATACAGATAGTGCCAACTAAGAGAGGCTTTGAGACCCTAGCATTGGATCTGTTCTAATGTTCTTGGGAAGAATTAAGAATGCTGTTGTGTACTGAGGAGTCTGTGAGCCACTTTGATGTCTGAGATGTCAGCGTTAGCCACACAAAATGACAAGCCTGGGCCATCACGAGCTTAATAGGACTCACAAGTTAAATAATCCCAAAACAAAACAAAATAAAACAAAGCAAAACAAAGCAAAACAAAAAAAAAACAACAAACAAGTAGCTTGCAGGTAAGCATAGAGAAAAACAGAAATAATATACGGAAAAGAAAACTGGGCTAGAATGACCAATTTGGTCATTCTAGGTTAAGTGACCTGGTTTAGTTCTAGCTGTACAACATGCAGCTGTGATTACAAAAATTACACTCTCTCAGCCTCGGTGCCTTGATCTCTAACCTGGGGGTAATAATATTATGCCTGCGTACCTACCCTTGCATTTCTTTGCAAATGTAACACAGGTTTGTGTTCCACCACAGGGAACACTTCTACTACGATGAAACGTGGTGGCTCAGAGCCAAAGCTGTAGAGCTGCACAGCCTCCCATTGCAGGATGTCAGACCGGTTCCTTATCCCCTTTTGCCTCTTTTTCCTCATCCATAAAATGAGGAAAACAATAGAATCTGCCTCTTTAAATAAAACAACATGTAAGAAAACCAATTCTACCACAGGCTAATTGATATAAACAAGAGTTAATTTCCTAGGCATCTCAGCAACATGATAATGAAACGACCTTGAACGAAAAGGTGTTATTTGAAGACTGGTATACTTGTGTTAAGGATCAAGTGACATAATAAATGGAAAACAAAAACAAACACACACACACACACAAACCCTTTTATGTTAAGTTCTTTACAAATACAAGGCATTATTATTATTTGAATTCACCACCCCATCCCCACCCCCAGGAAGAAAAATGGCTTTAATGATGTGAATTAAACTAAATAATGCAGAATTTAATTAAACTGTGGGATTCTGTATGAAAGACTTTTTAGGTGGGCTCTAACATTGCTTTTAGGAAATAATGAGCCCTTTTTAAAGTATTAAATGAGTTGCTAATGTCTTAAAGAATGAATGTGCCTCCTGAAGAGCCCTCCTTAGTGGTGACTTGGCACAAAGAATAGATAGCTAGCTATTCCTTCCTTCCAATAAAGCATCCTGCGCTATGTAGGAATAGCCGGGCATTACGTGAACCCTTCTTATTTGTTATTAGTTTCCATTCTATTTTTTAATAGGTTTAACTCTTTCAATGTCTTGATTTTTTAGGGGGTTTGTTTTGTAGTGTACTTTTTAAACAAAGTTTAAGTTACTTAGACTGGCACAATAAATTATCGTTGAAACATGTAAATTGGTTCAAACAACAGTATAGTGTCTGTGAATTATTTGCCCGATAGCTGAACTCTTGGATCTCTTGACAATGTCAACATTAGTGTAGAATTCCAGTAGCATCTTACGTGTCATATGCAATACAATCAAAAGGGATACGGATGCACTCCCAGTAGCTAGCATTTGACAACGTGTGCTTTGTGAAATGCCCAGCAGAGATGTTCCTAAATGAAAAGGGTATCTGCAGTATTTGCCACAACATTTTGTCAGCCATGTGGCTTATTCCCTATTCTGAGAAAAGGTGAATCTAATAATTTTAGGGACACGCCTAGCCATTGAGTTGTTTCTAGATGTAGATGTAGATAGTTTTCGATTCATGGGTAGGACTGGAAATAACCAGCCGATTTTCTTTGAAATAAAATCTCCAGCACTTCAAGAATGATGCACTTTCAGAAATTAATGGGCTCCAAGTTCCTTCTGTTATCATGAAAGGTAATCTTTGGAAGGGAGCTAGCTGTTAAATCAATAACACACCTTTGATAGATGCCAAATACCCAGGTAATCTTTAAAACAAAATATACTAGGAAATATAATCATAAGCTAATTATTGTCCATTTTAAAATCACAAGTATTAGGTAACATTCATTGAATTTTGTATTACATCCTTTAATGAGGAATTAGTAATAATAGGCTAAACCCGAAGAATTTGCAGATATGATTAAATTGACAAAATGTAAAACAGGGATAATTATAAAAAATAAATCCAGAGTAGAAAAGCCAGTGATGGTATAGTAATATCAAGTCTGTCAAAGCTTATTTTTCTACAAAATGGTGGATCAAAAAAGTTTTTCCAAGAGAAATTTTAAGAAGAAATTTGCAATGTCATGCTTTGGGAGCCAGTTGGACCGGAGACTATGTCTAGTACTTATTAGTGTCAATCATGGACAAATAATTCAAACACGTCTCTGTGTTTTCTCTGGAGCTAGTACAAATAACATCTACTTTTTAGAACTGAGAGGAAAGAATGTGATAATGTAATTTATAAAAGTTTATAAAGAAAACAAAACAAAAACGTGTGTTAGCATTCAAGTGAAATAAACCATAAACCAGCACGATAGAAAACTGAGGAAATCTTCAAGATGCTAAACCTGGAAGAAAACCAACGAACTTGGGAAGCAGGTTAACTGTAAGTACAGCAGACAACCTGCTGGGTCTTTGTTTGGTATGGTAAGTGAAAGAGAAATGTCTGTGCCGTTCACAGTGTACACCAAACCTTGCAACAGACATCAAAATATTAGCATATCTAAAACTTGATTCATCAGCACAGGTTTTACTTTCCTGTCACCCATCTTTTGCTTTACTTACACGTTTTGCTAGGCAGTAATAATGATCATTAATAGTGCCTGTTTCTGAAATTCTTCCAGGGTTTATTTGAAACTAGCAGTCTCTGCTAAACCCCAGTCCCCTTATGTGGCAATGCAAATATAGTACCACAAGTAACAGCACGGGCACACTCACTTCCACTTCCAGCCCATGTAAGGGATAGGCCTAATTATAATAAAACGCAATCCTTGATTTTCAGACATTCGTAATATAGTTCAGGAAAAAACTTAGGATTAGGTTACTTTCTGAGTGACAGAAAACGTAAAGTATAGCAGCTAAACAAGCATATCTGTTCCCTACTACTGCTGTACAAAATTATCCCAACCTTGTAAGTATAAACAACAGAAAAGTCTTCTCTCACGGTTCTGAAGGCCTGAAGTCCAAAATCAAGGTGTTGGCTGGGCCGTGCTCCCTCTAGAGGCTCTGACAGAGACTCTTTCCTTACCTCTTCAAACTTCTGGTGGCTTCGAGCATTCCTTGTAGCCGGATCACTCCAATCCCTGCCTCTGTCTTCACATCCCGTTCTCCTCTATGTGACTGAGGTTTCTCTTCCTCTGTGCGTGTCTCTCCTGTGTATCTGCAATAAGAATACTTGTAATCAAATAGAGGGCCCACCTGGATAAATTGGGATGATCTCATCTTGAGATCCTTAATTACATTTGCAGACTCTCTAAAGAAGGTCACATTCACAGGTTCCAGGGGTTAGGATGTGGACATATCTTTTGGGGGAACCATAATTCAACCAATTACAATAATACAATATATACAAGTTTATTTCTCTCATAAAATGTAGGCAAAGAGCCAAAGGCTAATATGATTCTCCACAATGTGTCAGCAGCCCAGACTCCTACAATTCGGTTTCCTGCTAAAAGCAGCTTCCTTTCTAAAGACCACCTTTATAATCTAAGCTGCTTGAGCCATCACAGCTAATTTTGAGCCAGGAGAAGGAGAAATTGGTTTCATGAGATAATTTTCCAAACGAACTGTAGAGCTGCTCTTCCTGATGTCCCAAACACCTAATTATGTAACAAAAACTATTTTTTAGTACTTGACAATTTCAACTCACTTTCCTGTTATTTGCATCAAACAGGTTCTTAAGTGAAACCAGGCTATAAGATACATATACTTATTAAGGATATTAAGCCATATAAAGCAGCATATCATAGGGGGATGTGGTAAAATCCAGAGCAGAGGAGACCTCTGTTGCTTAAGTGGTCCAGGGAGAGCTGTTTCCTGATCATGATAAGGAATGGTTAGAGTAAATGATATCAGAAAATGGACTTCCAGATGATGTCAAGAATTAATTGATCTTTCTTAACCATAAAATCCAACAATTGGGATTTTTGTAATTACTTGTTACCTGTTAACACTTAGACAGCTCAGCATGGAAATGACCATTCTAAGAAGAATCCTGTGTTGCAGTACTCAATCCGTAGGTTCTGTAGTGCTGATGGAGTTTAGTTTGGAAAGGAGAACCAAACGAAAGCTAAAATTTATCTGAGATAGCAAAGCAACAAGAACAATAAAAGCAAAACAGACCTAGAAGGTAAGAGTAATGAGAGGGTCAGTGTTTGGAGAGAAACAGAAAAGAGTTGCGTTTGCTGAGGCTGCTGTTATTTAAAACGGGGTAGCAGTCTATGGCCTGTTTGGAACCAGGCCGCACAGCAGGAGGTGATTAGCGGGTGAGTGAGCAAAGTTTCTTCTGTATTCTCAGCTGCTTCCCAGGACTAGCATCAGTGCCTCAGCTCCACCTCAGATCATCAGGCATTAGATTCTCATAGGAGCACTGATCCCTGGTGCCAAAAGAGCCGGGGACCACTGAAAAAAGAAATATTCCCTGCCCACTTTTGGTATCACATTTGCTGCCACTTCAAGAGAATTCAGAATAGACTTATGTTTATTGAAGCCTTCTGGAGTAGCATTGTATGGCAATTCTGAAAGCAGGGACAAAAACTAACAGGAAAAATATTTGCACCTCTAAAATTAAAAAAAACAACAATGTAAAAAAAGTCAACAAACTTTATGTAGTATAAATCTCAATTACGATAACTCAAAATTACCTTGAAGGTAGATAACCACTTCTGCTCCACATAGAGATGCTCGAGAAGCTGGGCACGGAGCTAGCCACAGAAATGCTGACTTCCTTAAAAGCTACAGGAAATAAATAAGACAAAGAAAATATAAATATGACCTTAGATAGTGATTGTGCCTGGAAGTTTTAATAGAATTCTATCTTTATTGCTTTTAAAAATATTATACGTGGTATACAAATAATCACCATAAGATTTTTTTCATTAATTATATTCCTCTGTGCTGAAAGGAACACAAGAGATTGCTTACCTGTGATGTGACAAAGCGCTTGGTGTTTACTGGCTATATAGTGCCATCTGCTGGTAAATGCTGCAAATTTCAGACACAGTGTCCCTGGGTTCCAAAGCTTTCCAAGGCCATACAGCTGGGAATGCCCATGCCCTGGAAAATAAGAAAATACACTATCTTTAGGAACATTTGTCAAAACTGAATATCAAGTTACTTGCTAGTTATTTACATTATGTACATTAGGTATACTAATGTACATTTAATATATTCCCAATAAAAATCAACTGCTTTATGAACAAATTGATTCTTAATAATAACAATTATCAGTCTGTATAACACTGTAAGTTTTCAAAATCCTATTCATATGTACTAATGCATAAAATGGGTTTGAATATTATGCCTTTATCACAAGTGGAAACTGAAAAACTGAGAAACTTTGCTCAAGCTCCCAAAGTTAAACAAAAATGGTGCTGCTGAAGCCCAGATGAAGACTCTCTATTTCTAATCTGTGTTTTCTTCGCAGTGACTCTGTTTCCTTCTGCTTAGAATGGAATGAAGCAATTTCAGCCAAAACTCCATTAAAGTTTTAGCAGGAAGTGGACTTTTGAATTGGGTGATCCTTAAAGCAGTGGTCACCAGCTCCCCTGGTAGAGTCTGGCGGAAGACAGCAAACCTTTGTGGAATCGCTGTGCCCTAAAGTTTGGGACATGATTTCTTTTTCCTGTTTTCTCCTAAGACCTGACATTTGCACGAATGCAATGTCATCTCTTTGTCTCTGAGTTTTACTCGGCTGCCTTGTCTTGGGATTTACCCTTTATAACCTTCTTATCACCTGCTTTTCAACAGACCTTCAGGTAGCCCTTCACTTCCTACTAGTAGTTGTATTTCTTTTAGAGTTAATCAAAAGATGATATTTAAGGTGGCATCCCTTATTGGGCATCTAGATAACTTATGTCATTCACATTAATGAGACCTTTTCAACCCTAATATCTTTCCCCATGATCTATGGAGTACAGCCTTGAAATTTAATTATGGTGATGCTTCAGAGACTGACAGACAGTTTTAAGCTTCTTGCTTCAACATCATGAGACAGTCCTAAGTATCAGTAATATAAAAGATTGAAGGCTGGTCTATTGTATGTCTTACCTTCATTATGATCTGTAGATATAAGCCTACATTTTTCAGACACTGTCAGAAGATTTTTTATCTTGTGGCTGCGATATTTCACCTTGCATGAAACTATTGAAATTTAAGGCCATTTTTTAAAAGGCCTTCTTAAGCTGATGGATATTGTCCTGATGATGTCAGTAAGTGTTTTAGTCCTTGCTATATGTTTGCTAACATTCTTAGACTTGGTCACAAGTCCTGAACCCAACCAGAAGCAACACTGAGACTTACTAATGTATTAGTCTAAAATAAACCCCTGGGGAGGGGGAATGGTAAATACTCATTTTATAATGTTTAATCTTTATTAGTTCATCAAAACTACTTAAAATATATTTCAAAATTTATCTCAAAATGCAGAACATTTTCTTTCCTACAGTTACCAAACCAATGAAAGCCCCAAATTTCCTTTTTCCATTATGCCATTTATCATGAGCAGCAATAACGATCTTGGAATGAGAATTTAGGTAGCAATTTTGGGATGATGTATTAGCCCTTCTTCAGCTATGTTTGCTCTAGAGAACTGATTAATATAAATGTCAGTTTATTTGTAAACGAGGAATATGTAACACAGAAAAAAAAATGACGCTGAGCCTCATTTCAGACCCTAAGTGAACTTGAGTTGGGAAATGGCCGTGGCCACTGAGCACTAGAAGTAATATTGCCTAAAGTGACAGAAAATGCAGTGGCCTCAATCTCTTCTCAAGGTTAAGTAGTTACTTATGCTGTTTCGAGAGCTCAGCATATAAATACAGTGTACAAGGAATTTTAAACTGATCCCTGAAACCTGTGTATATTCAACTGTTGAATTAAAAAGAAGCCTGTGGTGTTGATCAAGCCCAATAATCACTCTTTAATATCACTGGGGGAGAGAGCAGCATGATGGAAAGGATAAGGAAGGTATAAATCAAGGGGAGAAATTCTGAGCCAAAGACCTTCATTTTTAAAAGGCAGAGATTAAAATCACGAAGCTAATAAGATCTGCTCAGGGACCTAGAAATGTCAGCCAAAAATATGGAAAATGTATCCCCGAAGAGTCAGTTTTACTCAGGTTGGTTCATAAATAATAGTTATCTGTTAAAAACAGACCATTAAGCTTGCTGTTTAGCTTAAAGGTAGTATTTAGTTAGAATTCTCTACATAGGATGTCTCATTCATATATTAATGTTCATGTCTGAGGGACAGGAAAGGAAAGAAATATTACAAATAGATTTTGCATTCATTTCTTAGTTCTTTTCATACACCCAGCATTCCCTTCTCTGCTCTCACTCATTCTGCGTTGTAAACATCTCTCCCAATCCAAGACCCTCACAGGTCCTCTTTGTCAGTGGGGTAACCCCCCTCCTTCTTACTGCTTCTAGTATCTAAGATATTTTATTACCTATTGATTTATAGTCATTCTCAATAGATTGGAAATTAAAGAAAAATTAGTGCCATAGCAATTTTTATGTCTCCAGTGCTCAGTACTCTTTCCAACGAACAGCAAGTACCCAATACAAAACTGTTGATCTTTATTTAATTCTCTCACTATGTTTTAACATGAGCATATCTCCAACCCAGCTGATCAACTTATTGATCCCCAGGCACTGAAAATCTCCTCCTCTGTACCTTGGCTTATACTGTCTCCTTCCAGGATGTACTGATTCTTCTTTACTTTTTAACTCTTTTCTTTTTTATAAGATACAGTCTATGAGACACTATTTAAAAAAACAAAAAAAAACAAAAAACATGAACTTTCTCTTCCTGCAGAATTCACTATTTCTCTCAGTTATAGCTCTTATTAGTGCATGCTGTTTTGTGTCACTATTTGTCTTTAAATTTGCAATCAAAATTGCTAAACAAGGTTAAGTCCTTTCAAGGTCAGGAGTAGCATCTTGGATTTCATCACACAGCACTCACCTAGAGTATCTCATTAGCACACTCAGGTGATCAGTAAGTTTGAATTTAAAGAATTCTGGTTCAGTGCACGTCTAATGATAAAATAGCATAATAAAAATGAAACCCAGTGCTTGACAACACAAATATAAACCATGAACAGTCTCTTGATAAATTATGTGGAGGTTTAGGCTGAAAACATGTACTGCACAATCTGATGAAATTAATTTTTAAAGAAAATTTGAATCATTACAGCAGCAGCAGCAGAAGAAGAAGAAGAAGAAGAAGAAGAAGAAGAAGAAGAAGAAGAAGAAGAAGAGGAGGAGGAGGAGGAGGAGGAGGAGGAGGAGGAGGAGGAGGAGGAGGAGAGAGGAGGAGGAGGAGGAGGAGGAGGAGGAGGAGGAGGAGGAGGAGAGAGGAGGAGGAGGAGGAGGAGGAGGAGGAGAGGAGGAGGAGGAGGAGGAGAGAGGAGGAGGAAGAAGAAGAAGAAGAAGAAGAAGAAGAAGAAGAAGAAGAAAGAGAAGAAGAAGAAGAAGAAGAAGAAGAAAGAAGAAGAAAGAAGAAGAAGAAAGATCGTATGGAAAATCTTACTCATCATTCAAGATGTAGAAGAAAAATTCCACTTTCTATAGGAGGATTTTCTTTATCCATTCCCTTCCCAAGCCCAGCCAGACTGGAAGCAAATTAGAAGCAACATCCCAGACATAGCATATATTTCTCAAGTATTTATTTGTTCTCAGCCATGCTTGGGGTACTTATCATTTCCACTTTGGAATGTACCTAATGAAACATAATGTGTTTTGTCCTAAGCCATAAAGTGTTTGAGGGAAGGAGATCAAGTTTAATTTATTTTTGAAAACTCCCAACACTTAGACTATGGGTTATAGAAGGGCCTCGATGTATGTATGCAAGCCCATGTGAATGACTAAGCATCTATATCACCAATATGGGGGCATTTGAGTTAAGATTCTTTATCTGGAGACTAATGATTGATTCTCAGAAGCAATTTTTTTTTTTTTAATTATAATGTTTCTGAAATCAGAATGCAGCAGAGGAATACAGTCAGTGTAATGGCTATGTGTAGAGCCAGACGGGTGCCAGAGTCATCAGGGGATCACCACATTTAAAAAAAAGAATACTTTTCACAGGTGATGTGTATATTTAATTTTGTTACTGTTGATTTTGTGTATGTGTAAAAAGTGATTATCAATCAATGGCACATCTTGGAATTCCTGTCTTTGAATGGAGGATCTAGAATAAGGGTCAAAAGTTCTAATGTAAGGATCAGATATTGGGTTTACACATGTCTACGAGAGAGAGTACATGGTTGAGAGTGAGAAGAAGCCTCTGCCTTCTGAAAGACGTGTGGCGTTTTTTGCTCAATGCGTTGCTTTCCTGGAAAGAAACTAATATGTGTTTCCTATGACTAGGATACATAGTGGTCTCAAAAACCTCCAAGGAATTGTTTAAAAGACAGCTAGCCTCCTGTCCACTGTTCTTCCTGCATTCCTCTGTTCTCAGACATGACTCTGTTGCCCATCCCCTTATTATCACTGTGATTCACGGCCATCTTTAAAGACAGTTGTATCACTTAATAAGCCCTGCCATTCCTTTCTCTCTTCATTCATGTTTTGCCTGAACCTTCTCATTCATGATAAAGACTAGTTACATTGGAAATGTATAGTCTTGGGTCCATAGCCAAAAAACAGTTGGCCAGTTTGCAAATTAAACCCTTGGTTATAAAGAGGTCCAGGAAAGAACAGAAATAGTACAGTACATAGTGCGCCTAGAATTCTACTTCTAGAAACACATTCCCTGGCACTGGATGTGCGAACAGCATGATGTGAGCATAACTATAATCACACAGGACAGCAGACTAGGCTACCCACACCGTAGGTCAGGAAATAATCAATGAGACTCCTTTTTGATTCCCTGCTACTTACTTTGGGACTTTCCATAAGGTTTAAAAATGTGAACAGGGAAAAGAAATCTCACACACAGCATTAATTTTGGATAATGGTCAGGACAGCTATTTAAGATACATTGTGTGTGTGTGTGTGTGTGTGTGTGTGTGTGTGTGTGTATTTAGGAAGTCTAATAACACAAGAAGACATTATTTCTTAGAAACGTATACATGGAAAATGCCATCGTTTATTTTTCTTTTTCATAGCATAGCAGTCTAACCGCTATGTTTTCATATACATGTATCTGAGTAGAGATGAGTAAGCAAATGATAAAGAACATGTATTAAATTGAATTGTTCTTTGATGTGTGATCATTGCTGTAAAAGACTGTAATTGTCCTTGTGAATCTAAAGAGTTAATTTTTTTCCTAACATGCTTTCATTTTACATCCAAAGAATCAGATTACTCCCAGAAAAATGCCACTTAAACGGGAAAAATAAAAGGAGGCAAGAAAGAAATCAACAAAAAACAGGCTTGAATGCATAATGAATGCTTTGCAACTCATTGATAGACAACCCTTAAAACAAAGCATTGTTGTGTGAAATGTTCTAGGGAAAGAACTCAAGAGTTTATCAAATGAGTTATTGGAAAAGAATTTTTTTTAAATCTGCCAGAAATGTACCAGGCCATTATTGCATCTTATAAATTATTATTATTCTTAGATATGTCATAAAGTCCAACACAAATAAAAAAAGTGCTGACAAGACAGAAACATCCTTTTGAATATAGAGATAGCTTCCTGAAGCCTTGCAAAAAATTCCAAGAATCTTTGCACCCTGCCCCACCACATTTTCACCACTTATATACTTTGCTTCTTGTATTTGAGAATATCAGCACTGTCCTTCAAACCCACAAGACCACCCATTGCCATATTTCTTCATGTGACTAAGTTAACAGACCACACACATTTGCTGTGTATATGTGAGAGAGAGTTAACCAAAAAAATAGTAAATATAATAGGGAAGAAAAATCTAACTTTAAAAACATCTACTAATATGATGCCTAGTGTATCTGCACCTGTAAGATTTGCTATTGCTCGTGACTGCTTAGCTATTCTGGAGTCTTGCTTTATAAAAGAGTCAAGTCTTCATAGTCTTTTTCACTCTTATGAAGTAGGCCAATGAAAGAAATATCATAAAAAGAGTTTATTTGAAACTAGAAGACATTAAGTATCTGAATGTAAATATTTCCTCCTTATTCACTGTTAAGGTCTTATGAGAAAGACTGTAGTATAAGTAAGAGCAGAAATTTTAAAGTTGCCTAGTAACTTGAAGACATACCATATTTCATGTTTGCTTTATTCTTTGTCCTTTACTTATTTTAGATTCTGGAAGCACATTTTCTCCCCATGGCCTTTCAGTGAATAGAACTAGTTCCAAATTCCTTCATGACAGACACTGTCTTGTATTTCTTAGGGTCCTCCACAGCACTTGTTTTGCAAGTCACAAATGTTCCATAAATACTCATTGGTTTAATGAGTATGTGTGTAGAGTAGGGTGCTTAGAAAAATCTGGGGCACCGAGTATCATCCATTCTATCTGACCTTCTTCTCCATGGCTTGTGTAGGGGAGGTCACAGCTCTATTATTTTGTATCTGAAAAATAAAGCTAAATAATGTAACCATTTGCTTTAAACTTCTGCTCATAAATACAACAACCTAGAAGACAATTTGTCTATTGTTAATTGTCAGCCAATTGGCTCAAAGTTTTCCTTTCATTTTCTTAATCTTATATCTAAATAAATGTATTTTGAATATAGAATTTTTCCCAGAAACATTCCAATACTTTGTAAAGGATTGCTCTGGCAATATTCAGATGAGATAAACAAAACTTTGTATGTTCTAATACTGAGGAGTAAGCAAAAAAATTGAGACATTGTAGTAAGGATGGAGTAGGAATCAAGATAAGAAATGCTAAAGAAGGCTGAAGTTTTCTGTGAAAGATGTGGCAAATGGGGAATTATTTCAATTTTATACTTTTCTTTTCACCACATTCAGGATCTTTGAAAAACTAGATCATTGACGGGGCCCAAGTGCCTCATAAATATGCATAAATAACATATGCACTATTAAAGCACTGGAAAGAGCAATTGTTGGTGGTGAGAAAGCCTCACTACTAACAGGTTGGGAGACATAGTATTTCTCCTCTCAACCTCAGCTCCTTCCATTATAAAGTAAGGGCATTGAACTTGATTGCTTAATTATTCTCTGTTTCTTGTGTCCTGTGGAGTCAACCTTTGATTCTTCCTTTCTCCAGGCCCCCATAGTCAGTCACTACATACTCACCCCTGATAATGTCGCTCTAGCTATTCTGGCCACTGTTTTGGTTCAGACCCTTTCCAGCAAAAAGCCTTCCTAAATGGTTCCCCTACTTTCGTCTTCAATGGCTAACGTGTCCTGTGCATTTAGTCTTCTCAAACCGTTACTTAAATTGCATCATCTCTAGTTCCAGCATCTTCAAAGATACCCCGTGATTAGAGAACACAGTTCACCTACCTTAGCTCAGGTCTCTCCTTAGCCCAAGCTGCATCTCTTTCTTGTTGCTCTTTCTTGAGAAGTTAGCTCTTAGCTGACTTCCTATCCCTTCTGTCTAATTAACAGCTCCGAACACTTCTCATGTCTTGATTCCACACATAACTTTTGTGCAACTTTTGGTCTACTTGTTTTCCTCAATCACTCGACTGCACAGTGAGCCCTCCTAAATCTCTATGGTGCTATCTTTTCCACTCTCTTGTTTTTTGCCATTTATTTCCTGAAGTATCTGAATCTGCCAGTTCGTATCTATGTGGCTTTGGACAAAAGACATAATCTCCCAAGTCTTGAGTTGTTCTATCTGTTAAATATGAATAACAAAAATACATGTATCCACTGGTGATATTGGATTCCCTCCCCGCCTCCCACCCCGCCCCAGAGAATGCATATAAAGCACTTTGCATTGTCTCAGTTCCTAATGGTGACTAATATTATCACCTAGAAAACATGTATATTGTCCTTTTTCTTTATAAAGAGTTCACTCTTAATTACAACAGGGTGCACGATAAAAAAAGTAAAAGTAAAGTAGATGTCTAGGTAGAAGTCTTATGTATACAAGCATATGACTGCCCTTCAATAATGAAGGAAATGACCAGAGTATGCAAGAATGAGGAACCTGTGGCAGAAAAAGACTTGGGAAAGGAATCTCACTCATTATGGGATTTTAAAGATTTTCCTGGTAGAAAGTCACAATAAAATAATATAGAAAGAAACACTCGGAGTCACAGTGCAACTCATTTCCCTATGATATCAGGATGGTCTCATGGGATCCAAGTACAGGAGCCCCAGGGACCCCATAAACATCATCTATTTTGCAGAGCAGAGGTTGGGAAGCAAAGGTGAACTATAGGGCAAAATGGGAGTCTGACGATCCACAAAGACAGTTGTGGCTTGAGGAATTTGTGGGAAACTAAAAGTGTATGGGCACTTACACACAGCAGGATGATGATGGTGGGCTCTTCCTGCAGCCGCCCTGTTCTCGAAAAGACAGTGGACAAGCAACGCGCGTCCTCTCCCAGGCCACTCTGGTGCCATTAACCATTATGAAAAGACAATGCCAAACCATACTCCTTTCTGGAGATTTCCTACTACTTATACAAGGAAACATGGAAAATAAATGGCCGTTGAGCCAAAACTTAAACTCAGCTCCGTTTGGCTCCAAAATGCCAAAAGAATCGATCTAAAGAATAGGAAACTGGTAGTACAATGGACTGAAAGTGTGCACTGAATCTATTTTTAAAACTCTGAATAATTGTTATGCATACGGTTGTAAACATGACATGTTAACTATGTAAAATAAGATATGTGATATTGTGAAAAATTTGAAATCTAGAACTCTAATCTTAGATCACATAAAAATAAAATCAGGATTTGGGTGAGAAGGTAAATAGTGGTAATGTTTTCATCTTTCATCACAGGAAGCTTATGAAGACCATCTTGTTATTGATATTGATAAAACACTTGAAAATTAAATGCTTTTTAAGTAAACTGTGGGTTATTAAATACATCAAAACTGAATTTATCAAACACATAGGGAATGATAATGACAACACTGCATATTAAAACTCATGGAACTTGGCCAAACCTGAAATTAAAAGCAAATTTGCATCTGGAAGTACTATAATTAAAATAAGGAGTGAAGATATGCAATAAAGAAAATTTTAAAAAATAGTCCAAAAGAAAGGAAAAATAGAAGGGAATAATAAAGATATATATAAAAGTGAATAATTATAAGCAACAAATGGTAAAAAATCTGTAAATAAAAGAAATTCCTATCACTCAAAACTACCTGAGAGATGTTTGAGATTGCCTGATTTAAAATATTGGATATGTGTACACATCAAAATTAATTTTAGAGATTTTATGGGCAACTCAAAGAAATAGGTGTTTGCATTTTTATATAGCTAAAACTGAAGATGAATTTTTCACCTAATCTTGAGGACAGCTGAGATGGTCAGCTGTCAAATAAAGGCACTTCGCTTTGGGAACCCATGAGAACTAAAGGAGACAGTTGTAATCTTACAAACAACTGGAGCTGAGGCATAATAAGTGGTCCACAGACTACAAAATAGGAGACATACACTACATGTATTAAGACATAACAGAGGCCTTTCGTATAAGCATAAAATCAGCATCAAGAACTATGAAGTGTGTGATTGTATTCATCATATTTTCAAACTAAAAGTCGCCTACCACAGTTTCATGAACATTGACTGACAGAAGATACAAAGCCATGGGTCAGAGACAAGTCTTTATAAAGTATCACGTTTGTATGAGTTCCTCTTGCACCTCATGTCCTAGGGGAATGATGTGGAGTGGGCCAGGTAGATGCTGTACACACAGGCCATTTGTATCACAACCGAGAACCCAAATTTTTATAATGAACTGTAAGCAAACCTGCATTGTGCCAAAGTGAGATAGTATCTTTATTATGCCGGCAGTAAAAAAATCTGCTCTCTACTCCAGAGAGTGACACTATCTCTATATTTCCAGGCTGTTTGCTCCACAATATCCTTGAAAAGATAGTCCAGGAAAAAAAAAGCCATCCTTGCTTTTGCTCACAATTGTGCAGAAATGAAGGAGACCTATGGAGAATTATTTTTGAATATACACAGATGCTCTAAATTGCAAATGTGAATTTATAATTCCTCTGAATCTTACCTGTACAACTTCGTAGCAGGCTATGGAGTAAATAGGAGTCAGGATTTAAGCCACCACTCACTCTTACAGCTGTGTGAGAGCTGTTTAAGAGAAAATAGCATGACTTTAGAGATTGCAAAAAATAAACGTCAATAGATTTGCTTTGTTATTTTATTACTGTCCATCCTGTCATGAGAGGTAGTATAGGGCAGCATTTAAGAGTTTAGGCCCAAGAGCCTGACTTCCTGGATAAGAAACCTGGCCCATCCCTAAGTAGGTGAATGATTTGGGGTATATGTTACTTAATGTTTTAAACTCTCTGTATCTTAATTTCATCTACTGTAAAATGAGGCTAATAATCATACCTACCCCTTATTAAGATTAAGTGAGTAAATGATTATAAAGGTTTAACAGTTTCTGGGACAAAGGAAACACTCAAAAAGTGTTAATTATTACTGTTTCTTTTTACTATTTTTTATTTAGTATAGCAAAACATACCAAATAAATATAGATCTCAAAAATGTAACATATCTGTGGGCAGGGTATACAGTTTTAATTTATAAGAAACTTAAAAATTTTAATGAGAAAACAAAGACCCTAATGGAAAAATCAAGACACATAAACAAGTAATATACATACACACACAAGATACAATAGAAAACAAAGTATTAAAATATTTAATACTACTAATGCTAAATAATGAAAATAGACACAACCAGAATTTTTTGTCAATTTTATTGCAAAGATTAAAATAGGCAGAAAAAATTTATATCAGATCTCTCAAATACTACTAAAAGAACAAGGGCATATCACTTTCCTGGGGGAAATACGTCCAAATGGATCAACTCTGTAAACCTTTTAGAAAGAAGTCTCACTACTTCACATTGATTCTAATGATAAATCATATATTCCATATTGTTGCATGTACATCAGTGTTATTTATAACAGCAAAAAAATTAAAAATAACCTACCTGCTCAACATTAGAGCGCTGATTACATATATTATAATGCACTGTAGAATGACAGTGCAGGGCTAGAGCAGGGTGAGGCAGGAGATGCGATACATGATGGAAGCAACACTCACTCTCGGGGCTGTGTGAGAGGTGACGCTACCCTTGTAGGTTCCTCAGAGTGACGACCCCCTTAAATTTTGCTTCCAAGTCACTTCTTTTGCCTCATCCAAGGCCAGATACTAAATATGGGGGTCTTTTAAAACCATGTTACACAAGATTGTCTAACAATTTAAGTTCAAATTTTTGTATATTTCCAATGCAAAATCCAGCTAGACATATGCATAGAAATATCATATTAGGATAGCAATAAATCTAACTCTTGTACTATTATTTGATTTTGAATTTCTTGCTATTTCTTAGTATTTCGATAATTAAAATAGGCTGTTTTTATTATTTTGAATATATGTGAATAATATGAAATATAATATAAATAATATTATGTATATAATTCTTTCTCTATATCATGCATTATTTTTGTTTCTTAGAGATGGATTATTGATCGAAAATAATATTTTTAAGACCCCTGATAAAAGCTGAGGATTACTTTCCAAAGACTCATTTGCATACCCTTGTGGGCAATATAATTCTCTTAGGCTCCCCGGCATGTGTCACCTCTTCCACTGTCACTCAAATGCATGGTAAATTTGTATTATCTTTCCAAACTCACAAACTATAGAAACTTACACGAAGGCAAAAACCTGGTTGTATAAGTTTTTGTTTTCCTTTGTGTGCTTGTATGTTTAATTCAAGTTAGAAGCTTGCTAGGCACTAGATAATAATATCTCAGATACATTTTTCTACCACAGTTTTATGGACTTCTTAAGCCTGAGTTGTTTTTTTTTTTTTTTTTTTTTTTTTTTAATCTTCTGGTAGCAGCGATATGAATGGAGGCTGGCCAGAAGTCAGGGGAAGATGAAGAATCCAGCTGGCTGCAGCACTCCTGTAATTCTGTACTAGTCACAGTGTGGAGGATGCTGAGAAATGGTGAATTCATGCAGAAGGCCTTTGGGAGAACTTCTCCCTCCTCTGCAGACTGCTATCCTTGATTGCCACTGTGCTGATATTACATATAAACTTACTGCACAGGTAATATTGAGAATTTACTAAATTAAGATTTGAGTAACAGAACATTAGAACCCATTTGAAAAAGAACAGAAAGAAATAGTTCTGACTCTTGTTTCTATTAACAAGGTGTATTAGAAAAAGAGGCAGCTCTTTAAAATGTTTTTATAAAAATGGCCTCAGTGTCCAAGGAGCCGTTTGTACTCTTAGGCCACATTTAAATGGACCGAGGGATTCTCCATTAATCTTTTTATTTTCCTGCCTATATTAATGAAAATTTCCACCTAACTGATCAGATCAGTGATCCAAGTCTGCTGTTCAGAGGAAGTGAGAACAGAGAATCAGTAGTGTCACCACCAAGTTTTCCTTAGTCACAGGACATGGGCTGAGAACCCATATTAAGTACCTTTGGGTTTCCTATGGGTTATGACTTGACAGCAGATGACAATGAACTCTTGCAGGAATTTGCCGTGAAGGGCAAACTGACACACAATAGAAATGGCATCGTATTGACATCTCAAATTCCTAGAAAGGAGAATTTGTTGTTAAGATTTTGACGTTTGTTTTATTTTTCTGTTCCTTCCTCTATCTCTTTCTGTCTCACTCTTACAATTATGCATTCACTAGGGAGATTTCAATTAATCCAAGGGAAGCTGTCATTGCTTTAAAAACAACAGGAGGTCACCAATCTTATTCTCTAATGAACACTTATTAGTAGGCATAATTACAATGAGACTCAGGCTTTAGTACTAAACACAGTGAAATTTTAAAAAGAAAAAAAAAAGTCTATTGTATATTTTAGTAATTGACCCAAAAGTTACTTCTTTAATCTTTCAACAGGTGACACAAAGTTATATTTATAGTTATCAGTTTTGAAATTTAAGCTACCAGCTACTAAATAGCTCACTATAGAATGTTCATCACTCCTTTAGCAGTTATATTGAAAATAATAATATAAACCTTAAAAATCTAAAAACAACTTTTGATAACAGAAACAAAAGGAGCAATCTTAAGTGCATTTTCTCTTTGGCTCCTCATCGCCTGTGGGTAAGGTTTCCTGGTACCTGCTATCCTCAGCTGTGGTGATTAGAGCCTAGCTATGTGATACTAGACTGATCAGAATTGTGCACTACCAGCTGTTCTGTGTTTCCATGTCCTGTCCTCAGGGTCCCTTTAGGAGACCGGCTGACTCAACTGGTTGTCCTGCAAATGTTCTGATTATCAATGACATGCCTTGGCCATCTCTCATCTGAACTATGCAGGCTACCTATACTTGTCAGAAGTAGGTAGGGTGCTGCTTGTAAAAAGACTATAAGATAGCACATCAGAAAAAAAAAGGAGGGGGGATGGCATTCTCTGCATTCATTTTGTTCAGTCCAGTTCTGAGCTGTTTATTTACCTTATCTTTTCAATACAGCTTTTCTTACTTTCTGGCCAGTGAGAAAGTTTTGTAGTCAGACATCTTCTGACAAACATTAAATGCAGGAGAAAAGAGTCAGAAGAAGTCTTGAGCTTGAGTTCTACTTGAGGATATGAGCACATTTATGCAATCTGGGCCTGCATATTCATCTAATGAATGCAGTTTGGAAATTTGGCTCCTATTGCTACTTCCTAAAAGAGATGGAGTGCCAAGAGGGTAGCAGCTGAGAGGGGAGGGACAGAAGGCTGGAGAGTGGGCGAGACTAATTGATCTTGTCACATAACACAGATTAGATTATGTCTGCCTAAAACTAGAAGGGGAAGGGATATTTAATCATTGTTTATACCGAAAACATATAAAGCTGAGCATCCTCATAGAACCAGATGCAGAGATAGAAGCACAAGCTTCTTGACAAGAAAACAGGAAAAACTAAGTGTAACAAATTTAAAAAAGAAAGGTCCATCATTTTGCTCTTCAACTACATAAGGGAATTGAGAATAGCAAAGTATAATGTGATAAGACTAATGATCATCTCTGAATAATTCACTAAGGCCAAAACAGAACTTTACCTTGCTAAATAGGCTTTTAAAAAGAAAGCAAGAAATTGTTGGAGCTATGGGGAGCATTCTAACTACGAAGAAAGATTGACTTTTTAAGAAATTAGAAATAAATATTTTAATACAAATAATTAATGAATTAACTGTTCATGATCCTTAAATGTCAATAGAGTAAGGCATCCTACAACCTCTAATATGAAATTATCATTAAATTCAAGTTGCTGTATGTAGTATAATGTAAAACTATACTTTTTAAGACACTGCACGTCAAATTCACAGGACCCAAGCTGAGCATTCCCTCATTTGTTCTTAATATTTAATGGGCTACTGCATGTTGGCTAAATAAAGTTCCCCCAAAGCAGAAAACCAATGCATTCCTTCTCAACTCTTTCCTTCTTATCATTTTTTTTTTTCTGTCCCTTCTTCCTTTCCTGAGATACGTTGCACCTTGTTAGCAAATTACCACTATTTTAATATGGAAACATGAGACACAGAAAGTGTGGATTTATGACCAAAAGTTTTCTTTAGATCATTGTTTGTTCTAGAACATAACATTCCCCCTAGACTCTGGAACTCGAAGGAGATATTCGTTTCCCACAGGCCATTCTCTCTGTTGCTTCTGGTCTTGGCCCACAGTTAAGTCAACCTCCCTGGGTTTGTCTCGCATGCCACATCTGATATCCCCAAACCCCTCACTATTCAGCAAAGTTGTGAGCTCTCTAATGGTACCAATATAGATTTTTCTCTTCTTATTTTTGGGAAAATATACACCTGAGTCATAATTTCCTGTAAACAGCTGAGCCTGCTCTGCCACTTCAGTAAATAATCTGTGGCTTTGTTGTGGAAAATTTTTACTGAATTGGTGGTCCTGGTTTGTCATATTGCATTGTGTCAAAGAACTTGACACTTTTTTTTTTTTTTCTGTTTTTAAGGCAAGTTTCTGAGGGTTTTGTCTACTCGATAAATTTTTTCAATCTTTCCTTTTTCCATTCTCAGCTGCAGGGCATTCAGTTTATGTGAAGTTATAATCAGTGACCTTTCTAGAAAGAATAATATTGCCTTTGGTGTCACACCTTTCATACTCGAGTTCTCCAAAGATGTTTTTAGCAAGATGCATGATAAGGTAACATAATGAATAGGATGGTAAAATGTACCAACTAGTGAATGTTCAGGAATGGCTCACCTACAAGCTTTCTTTCTGAAAGGAGATTGGCCAGGAAGCTCTAGCCAAAAGGATTATTATGTTTGCTTTTTGAAATGTAAGAGGGTAATTAGCTTCTAACCTTATATTCACAGGATCACAGATGTTATAAGGATGAGGTAGGTGGGAACATGCAGAGAAAGGAAGGGACTCTGAGGATAATGCAGAAGGGTATTTGGGTGAATATAAAATCATTATGAAGTGAGACAAATATAGGGACTAAATAATTTTGGAGTAAAAGGAGATTCCGTCCCCTAGTTAATTACAGGAAAATCTTGGGCATGTCACAATAAAAGAAAGAAAGAAAGAAAGAAAGAAAGAAAGAAAGAAAGAAAGAAAGAAAAAAAGAAAAGAAAGAAAGAAAGAAAGAAAGAAAGAAAGAAAACCTTAAAATAATTTTTTGTAAATTATTGGAATTATTTTTTAGACATTATTTGATTTTAAAGGCATTAGAGTTTTCTCCAAGATCTGAGTTCAGAAGTAAGCTCCCACTTCTTTGTGGCCTTATTATCTATTAAATTAGTGGCAGTATTTTAATCGGTTGCTCTGATCATCTTAGGTGAGTACAATATGGACAGTATTGTCAGCCTGTCACCTATACGGTCCCTTGGTCAGTAGAATTTATTTGTAGTCATCCTTGCCATTAATCACGTGGAATTGTTTATTTTATATTCCCACTTTGTACCCCAAAATGATATCTTTAGATTCCATTAAAATAAACAAAAAATGGGCTATGTCTCTCGATAGTTGTAAATAATAATAATTGCTGCTGATAATGACCATTTATAATTGTGATTGTGAGATTACGTGTCTGTCTGTCTGTCTGTCTGTCTATCTATCTATCTATCTATCTATCTATCTAATTTATCATTATCTATCTATCTATCTATCAATCAGTCATCTATCATCTAATTTGATTTTCATAACAATTTTGTGAAGGTAGTTTTCTCAGTTTTACAATGAGAAAACTTACATTTAAGGGTTGAAAAATCCCCCAGGTCATAAGACAAAAAACAGAATCAAGACTTGAACCTTCATCATTTTGACTACAAAGTTCATAAAACTGCCTTGCTATCCTGTCGTTTTAATTGAGTTCATGTTATTACAGTGTCACTGTGTATGTCCTAAGGCAGATGAAAGAAATGTAGGGATGAATTAAGTTATTCTTTTTTTTTTTTTTAATTAACATTCACTTGCCATTTTCCCATTTCTGGTCACTTACTGATGAACAGGTTCTTGCCCAGGTAATTAAAGCAGATAAGGAATCAGTAGGATCATAGGATTTTGCTTTGGTGCTATCTGTTTGTGTTGGCATTTGCATTATTCTCAGAGAAAATTTTATAAGTGCTCTGAGATCATCCTTCATAGCTATAATTTCTACTATCAGTTCCTATTTTTATTTGTTTGAAGACAGACAACTTTAGTTTTTATAAAACTTACAAGAGTAGCTAGGAATGTTTCTCAAAGTAACAACCTAAGTGGTTGTGCTCAAAGCCTGCAAATTACAATCTTGTGATGACACTGCATTGCGTATTTTTCAACACTGAATCCATCTAAACCTTATTCTTTACAAAATGACTAAAGCAAATTACAGAAAAGACATAATAACAAAAACAAAAATATGGCAGAAAAAGGTTCAGCAAATAAGACATAAGGAAAAGAGAAAAATTCAGATAATGTAAATGGCAGGATTAACTCAGTTCTACAATTGAACTCTAAGTTTGCCTCTTAGCTTCTTGGGCACCACAACCAAAGGGAAGCCTGATAGATTGTATCGCTATTATCTCTGGAAAGCATATATTTTAGGTGACATTTAGGTGTCAGCCCTATTATGAGCTCTTCTTTATTTTCACATTTTTATGATATCCATTCCTTTATATTAATTTTTCTAAGTTTTTGAGGGGAGAGGTAAGAAGTTTGTTAGATGTGGTTCCCACTTTTATAATCCCATATATTCCTGGAATTTGCCTTTAAAAGAGAGTTGTTATAAAATGAATATTCAGTCTATAAACACATACATGTGTACATTTAAAATATACAGTTACAAATTTATGATTAATTCTCTTGGACCATCAATAGTAAAACCCACTAAATCAATGATTGAAGATTATGAAAAGAGGAATATAGCCATCTGTAAAATGGTGCAAATTAGCTGATGAGTAAATTTTAACAAACTGAAATGTGTAAGCAATCTACACTATTCTTGTGCCTCAAAATCTAGCAAATGTTTGGCTCTGTCTCTAGATGTATAGGCTTTAAATAGAACATGTAACAGTGCTGAGAATTCTTGAAGTCACAGGATGAAAACATTGAAGAGACATCACACCAATCTTTTTTTTTTTCTTTAAATTATTAACCAATTTTTTAGTTTCCTTTTGGAGCAATAGGCTATAAAATCAAACTTTGCAGTTATCAAAAAATATTAATAGTTTTGAAAAATGTCCCCATCTAGAACCAGATGCCTCAGCTAGCCACTATGGACAACATAAAATGCATTTAGAAAAAGCACCTTACAAATGTTTCCTATAGTGGGTTTTTTTTTTTTTTTTTTTTTTTGGTTAGAATTTTACTTGACATGGAGTTTTTACCAATTCAGAGTCTAGTTGGCATTTTGTAACATTTAAACTATTAAATAAGTCACAGTCTCACTAAATCTAGAACCGAGTATTTCAACAAAACGGTTTCTAGACTTTCCAGATATACATTAATTTTTTTACGTTTAACAGCAACAAAATAACAATCCATGACAATTTTCTATTTATATCATTTTATAACACTTCTGAAATTAAAACATGTATTAACTTGATCCTGATTTGTATTACAGATATTTTCTACATAGAAAATATTATCATTTATAGTTGAGAAGAAAATGACAAGCAAGAGCAGTCCATGAAAAATATGTAAAACACCCATATTCACAAGAATAGAGTTCATGGGACTAGATAAGCAAGTTAGTTGAAAAAATTTAACTCATTGCTTGTGCTGCTCAACAGTTTTGATGAAGTTGCCTCTTCATTTAGAAATAACTGATTTTAAATTAGTGTAATTTTACTTCATGTTCACTTCTTTTTAAGAACTATCCTTAAATTTATTCCCTGTAAAGTAAAGGAAATGCAACATTTGTATTGGGAAATGTTCCTCAAGTTCTGAAAGTATAAGGATTTTTCATTTATTATCAGGGATAATACTTCATGTCTGTTCTGGGCAAGTATACCAGCAAATTAGTTGTACTTTATGGATAACATTTGCAGATAATGAAAAAGTGATACAGCAAGCACATGTATCTGCGACTTGTATTATTAACATAATTTCTTTATCTCAAATGAAGAGGACGAATTTTTAACTGGGAAAGAAAAGACTCTAAAAAAGCATAAAAAATCTTTTCTGATCAGACATGCTATCATGCAGAAGACATGCTAGACTTGAACTATACTGCCCAATAAAATAGATCCAGGATCAATAAGGAGCTCTTAGGGAGAGATGGCTTTCAACAACCTTCAAAAACTGCTTTCTATTTACAGCTTTGCAAAGGCAAAAATTCAATTCAGGTTGGTGTGCTTTTGTTTGTTTGTTTGTTTGTTTTTAGCAGTGTATCCTAAGTATGTAGCAGAATACCTGGAAAAATATTAGCCACCCTATTAACCCTATTAGTAATAGCTAAATGAATGGAATTAGGATTTTAGAAGAAGGGAAGGGCTTCCCATTACTCTGGAGGAGTTTCTCTGCAGAAGATATGCTCCCATTCAGAGACAGAAGTTCAGGCATGAAGTTTAGCAGAAAGATGCTTTCTAGGGAATCCCAAGATGACCATAATAACCTATACCTTGCGGTTTAGATCATCTAGTTCAATGGCTGTCAAATTTTTTCTGTAAAGGTCAGATAGTAATGTTTTAGGCATTGAAAGCCAGACAATCTCTCTTACAACTATACTATGCTGTTTTTAAAATCAGCCATAGGCAATAAGTAAATGAATTAGTATGGCCATAGTTTGCCAGCCCATGATCTAGTTACATATTATTCTCTCTCATATTCCTTCATTTACCAATGCATTTTTAAAAAAAAATAAATATTTTTTTAAATTTTTATTCTTTAATATGGTAAAGTATACATAATAAAAGTCTACCCTTTTAACCATTTTTAAGAGTGCAGTTATATGGCATAAAGTGCACTGACATTTTTGTGCAAGCATCACTGCTGTTCCATCTCTGAAACTTTTTTTTATCATTCCATACTGAAACTCTGTACCCATTAAACAATAACTCCTTATTCCCTTCTCCCTCCCATTCCTGCCAACCACTGTTCTACTTTCTGTCTTCATAAGTTTGACTACTCTAGGCACTTCATGAGTGGATTCATACAATACTTGTTCTTTTGTATCTGGTTTATTTCACTTAGCATAATGTCTTTGTTTCATCCATGGTGTAGTATATGTTAGAGTTTTATTTCTTTTTTAAAAGACTTTATTTTTAGAGCACTTTTAGTTACAGAAAAATTAATAGGAAAGTACAGAGAGTTCCCTTGTACCCCTGCTTCCGCTACCATTGTTAACATTCCCTAGCAGGGTGGTATATTTGTTACAATTGATGCACTTGTATTGACACATCATTATCACCCAAAGTCCGTAGTTTACATTAGAGTTCACTCTTGGTGTTACATGTTCTACATGTCATGACAAATGTTTGGATGGCATGTATTCATCATTTTAGTATCATATAGAGTACTTCCAGAGCCTTAAAAATTCTGTGCTCTGCCTATTCATCCCTCCCTCTCTCACTCCTTGGCAACTACTGATCTTTTTACTATATCCTTAGCTTTGCCTTTACTAGAATGTCATATAGCATGTAGCCTTTTTAGATGGGCTTCTTTCACTTAGTAGTATTGCATTTAAGTTTTCTCCATGTCCTTTCATGGCTTGATAGCTTATTTCTTTTTAATGCTGAATGATATTCCATTGTCTAGGTATACTACATTTTATTTATTCACCTCTTGAAGGACATCTTGGTTACTTTCAAGTTATGACAGTTAAATAAAACTGCTATAAACATTTGTGTGCAAGTTTCTGTGTGGACATACGTTTTCAACTTTTCGCTGGATTAGATGGTAAGAACATGTATAGTAGCGTAAGAAACTGCCAAACTGCCTTTCAAAGTGGCTGTACCAGTTTGCATTTTCACTAGCAATGAAAGAGAGTTCCTTTTGCTCCACATCCTCACCAGCATTTCATGTTGTCAGTATTGTATGTAGATTTTGGCCATTCAATAGGTGTGTACTATCACATTGTTGTTTTAATTTGCATATCCCTAATGACATGTGATGTAGATCATCTTTTCCTATGCTTGTTTATCATCTGTATATCTTCTTTGGTGAAGTGTCTGTTAAGGTCTTTGGCCCATTTTTTAATCAGATTGTTTCCTATTATTCAGTTTTAAGCGTTCTTTGTATATTTTGAATAACAGTTCTTATCAGATGCATCTTTTGCAAATATTTTCTCCCAGGTTGTGGCTTGTCTTCTCTTTATTTTGACCATGTAGCTTTAATACAATTTTATTTAAATATTCCAATTATACCTCAAAGGCACTATAAGAAATCAAGAGAAGAATACACTTCTGGTTAAGGCTAGGGCAGCTTCTCCTTAGGTAGGACAGAGATATCAGTGATAACAAAATAAAAGATTGCATATGGAAACAGAAGTCTTGGCAGTGAACTGAAGTCCAGCCATCATGCTTCCCTGAAGCCAGCTCTGAAGATTTTTTCCTTGGTCATTTTAGCACTTTTATGTGATTGCAAAAAATTTTTTATTAGGGTTCTGACGTCTGGCAAAATGAATTAAGCCCATTCTTCTACAGAATGCCACTATAAAACATTAACAGAATGCACAAACAGCTATTCGAAAACTCTGAAAAGTAAATAGTAGCAGGCAAATTGGAAAAAAAAATTAGAATTCTAAATGCTACTAAACCACCGGTGACCTTGTCTTTTTTTTTTTTTTTTTTTTTTTTTTTTTTTTTTGGTCTGTGATATCACCACTTCTGGACTCAGCATAGCCCAAAACCCAGAAGTGAGCATTCCTGCAGACAGAGTTCCGGGAGAAGCTCTCAGGTTTGGCTTGCAAGATGGGAAAAGGATGTTCTCATGGTCAGAGTGAGGTAACCCCGCCCCCTCCCTTTGTTGCTTTTGCTGAATCCGTTTCTTCTTCCTCTGCTCCCAGTCCTTAAGCAATCCAGTGCAATTGATGGTGGCAGCTGAGCAACAACAACAATGATGGCTAAGAGGCACTCAGTGAGGAAGTGTAAGCTTCCTGAGGAATCAGAGGAGATCAAGCCCGGTGAGAGTGGAGCAAGCACCTGTTGCTTTTTTTTCCTCCCACTTTTCTTGTTGCATGTAGGCTCACAGAATGGTCACAATTGCAGGAAGCACACGAGAGAACTGGGAAAATAAAGCTCCAGTTTTCTGGCTCAACTTAAAAGAGGAGCCGCAGGGAGCCAAAAAAAGTTCTAGGGAGGTCACAGAGAAGAAAGAGGAGTGTGACCAGAAAAAGTAGTTTGCACACTCCTGGAAACACTTCCAAGATGCGCACATGTATAGCTATGACACATAATAGCACGTCATCGACTTTGAAAACAACTGCAAAATAGAGCACCTATCTTGCAGAACACAGCTACGAGGTGGCACACAATTGCTTGCTAAAACAAAAATATCAGCATTCTCTGGAAGACTTAAGCAAGACCCAGAAAATCCTAGCTTAATATTTAAAATGTTCAGGATACAATCCAAAATTGCATGGCATATGAAGAACCAGGAAAATGTCAATTGGTGGAAAATAGCAACAAATGAATGCCAACACTGAGATGACACAGATGTTGGGTTATCTAACGAAGCCTTTAAAACAACTATTACAAAAATCCTCTGAGAAGTAAGGTCAAACGCTATTTAAATGAATGGAAAGAGTTAAGAGTTAAGTTTCATCAAAGAAATAAAAGATATAAATAAGAACCAGAGAATTTTAGAACTGAAAAAAATAAATAAATAAACAATCGACATTCGGAACTAACTGGATGAACTCTATAGTAGAATGGACATGACAAACTTGAAGATAGATTAATAAAAATTATCCCATCTAAATGACAGAAGAAGATGTAAATCTAGTAAATGGATATAATAATAACTTAACTCAACATTCTGTACAGCGGTGGACCTAAAAATTTTTGGTCTTGGTTGCCATTTATATTCTTAAAAATTATTTAAAATATCAAAAATTTTGTTTGTGAGTAGTAAACAAATACTTACCATTATTTACAATAGTAGAAGTTTAAACAGAATAAATATATTCTCATTTTAATATAACAATAACAAATCCATTACAAATTAAGAAAAACATTTTTAATAAAAACTATTTTCCTAATTAAAGAAAACAGTGAGGAGAGTAGAATTGTTTTAAATCTTTTTAAATATCTCAATGTCCAGCTTAATGGAAGGCAGCTGGATTCGTATAGTTGTTGCTAGTCTCTGGGACCCTTGGGATCTCAGATCATGCTTTGAGAACTAGTGCTTTATGGAATAAGAGAATAGGAAAAAGAAATATTGTATATGAAATTGTCTCCATCCATAAATTGTTATATACAAATCATTAATATGTTTTAAAATGGTTTGTGCTATAGATTCATAAATACAGCTGAAAGATATTCATTTCCATATGTGTGAGAAAACATGAAAATTCATGCCTTAGCCAAAAGTAGAATTTACTTCTTTTGACCCCCTAATCCCATATTCTTCCACTATGCCACATTGCCTCCCAAATGCCTTGCTACAGACATTACAAATCTTGCTTTCTCCTTCTGCCCCCCAACTATATTGGAAGGTATATTGAACACTCTGGAATCATTAGTTTTACCGTCTCAAATTCTCTTCTGATTTAGCTTGCTTTTACCCCCCATTTTTCCTCTTAATTTTTCTCTTTCTGAATTATGTCTTCCCAAATATTGTCTGATTTTTTCTGAATAACAACAGCTGTTCATTCCCAGGTTGGCTATGACCCCAAAGCAGCGATGGCACCAAGCCAATGTTCTCTCCTTGACAGCATCAAGAAAATTAACGTTTTCTGGATTCTGTTCACTGCTAGATCCTCTTTGTATTTGAACTCACAGGAGATGTTAAGAAGAGTAAAGCCAAACGAACTTTTCATTTTGGCTTATTTAAGAATACTGGGATGTTCCAAATATCATTAATAAGGAATAAATCTGTCATTAATATATTATAAAAATGTCCTCAAAAGATCATTTTATTTCCTACCATTAATTCAGTTACACGCTGAAGTAAGAATTGCACCAAACTGCTGTAGACATTTCTCATAGAAGGAAAGGAAATTAGGCTTCACAAAGTCCTAAGTAGCCCATTGTAATAGTTAGCTTTTGCTGAATAACAAACCACCTCAAACTGTACTGATTTAGCTTGTGATTCTGTGGGCCAGCACTTTGGGTAAGCTCAACTGGATGATTCTTCTGAGCTCAGTTGACCTTATGCATCTGCAGTCATCTGAGAGGACTCATTTCTGCAATGCAAGATCTTATCCTTCGGCAAGCCAGCCACATGTTGGCTAGTCAGAATTTTGCAACAGAGCAGATAGTCAAGACTCTCTTGAGGCCTAGACTTGGAATTGGCACTCTGTCACTTCTGCCACATTCTATTGGCCAGAACAAGACACAAGGCCAGCCCAGATTGAAGGGGTAGGAGAACAGAATCCATTTCTTGATGGAAAGAAATTCTAAGTGTCTTGGTATGAGTAGATTTATAGGAAGGAGACTAATATAGCCAATTTTTCAAATAATTTACCATACCCACTTGATGATATCCAGAAAGCTATCAGGTCAATTTTCAGCACAAGAAAGAGATTATAAAGATATGGAAGCAGAAATAAGAAAATGTGTGGGAAAATACCTAAATATACAAGAGGGGCCACTTTTGTTGGTGGTGACAGGGAGGGATGAAAAAAGCTTAGTGCTAAGATAAATAAAGAGCACTTCGATCTGCTTTGTGTAGTTAGATAGGGTATAACTAGGGGTAATGGTGAGTGAAATTGAGAAAAAGAAAACTTGGGGAAAATTCCATGAAAGTTCTTAAAGAAGAATAATAATTCAATTGCATAATCTTGCAGACAAAGCAGTTATGTTGTGCATTGCACAAGTGCTTGAAGAAAGTCTATAAAAAACCCACTTTTTAATTTCATAAGGTAGAAACTTGCCTTAGACATTGGAAGGCTGGCTGGCTTTATTTAGCTCTCTTTCTTTCCTTCTATACTTTATCTGCTGATGTCACCAGTTTTCAAAGTCTATTATCCCTTCCCCCTCATTTTCACAGTCTTTGGACTGGCTCTGATTGGATTGTGCCCAGTGTGTTATAACGAAATCCCAGCTGGCCACCCCATTTCTGTCATTCCTTCTTCCTACACAATATTGAAAACTGAATTTCAAAAGGATCATTTTAGAATTACATTCTCTTTAAAAATTTGGTGTTTTGTTTAGACTGTCATTGTCAGTCAATGGACATTTATTCAGCTCCTGTCACATGCTAGGTGCTGGATAAAAACTAGTATTTATATAAAATATCAACACTTCCAAATGAATAGTTTCTTTTTAACTGTCTCAAAGAAATTTCCCATCTACTATTTCACTGAGTCTCTATAAATTGGTTAAGCAAAATTGTTTTCCCCCTTCTATAAATATGGAAGCTAAAGCACAGTAAAATATATGGAAGTGACTAAGGCCATGTAGCCAGTTATTCAATGATCCAATTTCTCAAATCAACAATAAAATAAAATCACAAAAAAATAAAAAGACTTCAAGGCCCGAGGAAGAGATGGTGAGTATATTTTTTCACTATTTGTTGTTTATATACCTTTTTATTGGAGCATGTTCTCTCACCCCGTTATAGGCTGAATTATTCTCCCAACCCTTTCATATGTTTAAATCCCCAAGCCTCAGTGCCTCAATATAACTGTATTTGAAGGTAAGCTCTTTAAAGAGGTTATTAAGGCAAAATGAAATCCTTAACGTGGAGCCCTGATCCAATGTGACAGATGTCTTCAGAAGAGGAGAGACACCAGGGATGTGCACGCACAGAGTGAAGACCGTGTGGGGACACAGTCAGAAGACAGTCATCTTCAAGCCAGGGAGAGAGGCCTCAAGAAACAGCAGACCTACCCATACCTTGATCTTGAACTTCTGGCCTCTGGAACTGTGCAGAAATAAATTTCTGTTATTGAAGCTACCTAGTCAATGTTATGTTGTTATAGCAGCCTGAGCAGTTTAATACGCCCCCTTAAACCTTATGCTGCGGTCATGCCTCGTACTCCTTCCCTATTATTCTGTTACTCTTATAACAGTATTGTTCTTATTTCCTGGTCGTTTTTGTCTCGACATAAAGTTTCAGTTTTAGGGTTTTTCAGGATCTTCAGAAATGAAAAAGAAAACATATAAGCCTTTGCCACATTATTTGTTCTTCGAGATAAACCCATCAAATGATTTTTGCAGTAAGGACTGTTAGGGGTTTTCAGGTAAGGAAATGAAAAAAAAAAAAAAAAAAAGGAAATCTGATCAGGAGAGTGTTGTTTCATATTCCCTCCCTGCGGCTTAAGGCTCTCAGGTCACCAAAGATAAAATCTTAGGTGCCCTTGCAACATATTTAAATGCTTATCAGGAGCTACAAAAGTGCCGGTGAAGAGTAATGCATCTGCTGTGTGACCACAGTAACAAAGTGTGTTGCTAAAATAGGATTTGTTCCTTCCTGCCTATGTGTCTTTTCTCTTTCATCCTGGAAGCACATGATTCCACTAGCAGGTTAGTTTCCAAAACTAAAAACAGGCAGAATATGCCTGGCAAAATGCTAAGCCATACTGGGTAAAGTCTCTTCATTTCTCGTTTTCAACCAGCGTCTTTATTGTTTCCTAATCATGTCTGAAGAGCAGTGTTGACTTCTTTTTTCCAGTCTTGGAAGGACTCAGTCATTCTCTGAGAAGAATGAGTTTTTGAAATACAAGGAAAAGATGAGACACGGTTTGATGGTTCTTACAGCATCAGACCTCTGGCAAGGGATAATAGGGGAAATAACTCAAACCAATGCCATTCACACCTGCCAGATTTTTGATCAACTAATGTACCAAATATTTGACAGAATAGTGATGAATGAACAAGGAGAATATTTTTAAAAAATTAAAAACTGCTTTACTGAGACTGCTCAGCACAAAGACAAAATATAACTCGATAAATTAAAACCAGTTTGGGAAATAAAAAATCACATAGCAACTGTTCCTTGAGCAAATATAAGTAGTTCAAAGGATAGAAGTGTAGGTACGTTCTTCTTTAGGAACCTATCAGATTCTGGGCCTGGCCTGGGCTGCACTTCTAGTCTGGCATGATACTCAATTCTAGGACTCTGGATAGGAGAATGACAAGGAAACAAGAATCACTTCGGGGAACTGATTCTATAGGAGGGCTTTTTGGAGCTAACTGTGAGAACTGGCCAAAATAAATTCTGTGTTCACTTCTTGCAGCAAACAAATTTCTCGAGTTACACTGAAACTAAAATGGACTTCCAGACTGAATAGGACCCAGGAGCAGAGACAGTTATCTTCAGGACGTAGAATCAAACCGTAGGTTTCCCCAAGGACCAGACCAGCCTCTAAGGCTGCTGGGTGGAGGTGGGTAGTAGGTGAAGCACACCCTTTAACCTACACTAAAGCAGGGGAAAAAATCTTTAATCAAAAATCCTTCCTACAAATACCTATAAATTTATGTTTTTATGCTACATGGCCATTAAGCCCTGAAATGGATAAACATTTGTTGGCTGAATTCACTTATTTTGCCTTTCATAGTTATCATGTGGAAGGTAACAGATAAGAGGGCATAGCATGCCCCGCACCTGAAATCTAACATTCTTCTCGCTCTATGTACCTCATCAATATGGAGAAGACCATGGTGTCAGAGGGAGGATAATGATTTTAAAGGTAGGAAAATATAGAGCTGCCCTCTCTGCCTTAAAGCTTCAAAGTGCATATAAATAATTCAAAACATAGATTATTAACTTGTTCATAAAGTTAACTTTTGCTAGAAATCTAGCATGCCAGTATAAATGAAAGAACTTTTTCTCAAAGAGAATCAGAAAACGTGGAAAACACAAGAGTTCTATTTTCAGATTTATTTTTAGCAAAGAACTTCTATATCTTTATAGTTTTTTTTAATAAAAGGAATGCATACTCCATATATATATATATATTTTTTTTAAATGTGATAACACAGAAGGAGACAATAGAACATATGATACTCTTCTCTCTCTGCTTCATTCTTTTCCTCTGAATCTAATTGTCTAGGGGTAAGACTGCTATCAATCTGATATATAGCCTTGTGCAAATGTCTGTGTGCATTTACAAATATACGTCTTATATCCAAATGAATTATGGTAAATAGATTATACAATAAAGAACAGCCTATTACCTTTTCATTTAGCAATTTATCATGGACTTTTTCCTAAATATAATATGTAGATGTGCTTAGTTACTTTTAACTACTGCATAATATTCTCATATATGCATTGTAGCAAACTTATTGAACCAGAAGATGAAAACTAAATTTCTGCATTTAAAAGATCATAAATACTGTGCTTATACATCTAAGCATGCACTATAGACTATTCCCTCTGATAGCACTTATTCCTAAAATTGGAATTTATAGTTAAAAGAGGACTTTCAATTAAAATATTGACATATGTTGGCAAATTACTCCCCCAAAAACTTGTGCTAAACTCATTTACAATCCAAGCAGTACTGTATAAGAGTGTCCAATCCCTCCACTTTCACCCAAACCAGAAGGTACCTGTCATTTTGTCTTTTGCTAATGGGATAGGTAAAGAGTTATATTTCTTGGTCATTTTAATTTTTAATTGTTCAGCAAAATTGAATGTATTTTGATGTTGGGTATTTGCATCTCCTGTTCCATGAGTTGTCTTTGCATAGCATCATCATATTGAAATGTAAGAGCTTCTTTCATTTAAAGAATATTAGCTTACTTTATGTGTTATATGCTGTGAATATATTTGGTTATTAATATTTTGGGAGTTTGTTTGTATAGAAGTTTTAAGTTGGAATACAGTAAAAATTAATCAGTTCCTTTCTTTATGACTTCTAGATTTTGTGTCAGGCTTGGGAAATTCTTCCCTAATCCAAGATTATCATAATATTCAGTTACATTTCATCTCAACAATACTATGATTGTAGTTATTAAGTTTTTTTTAACTTTTAACTTATCTGAAATTCATTCTGGTATTAAATTTGAGGTAGGGCTTAAACGCTATTAGTCTTTTCTAAAATGGGTATATCACTGTTCAAAACATCAGTGATTGGACCATCGTTATTTCCCCAAGGATATACAATGTCATCTTTATCACACAGTGAATTCCAATAAAGTTTTTAAAGTATATATTGATTATTCTGTACCACTGGGTTATCTATTCCCTGACTGGTACCATATTATTTTAATTATAATAGCTTTATAAAAGCAACTTAAAACCTGGTATGAATACTTAATCCTGATTATTCTCCCTTCCAGCGTTTTCCATCCAAGTCTCAGATATTTATATTTTTAGTTGAAATTTATGAAGTTTTTTTTAAAAAGCTATGTTATGATTCATATTGGGAGTTCATCTACTTTATAGATTAACTTAAGAAGAATTTATATCATTATAATAAGTCTTCCAACACAAGATTAAGGGTTGTCTCCCCTTTCAAAAAAACATCATTTCTCACACTTGTGATTTATCATATTCTTAAAAGAAGTGCTATATATACTTCTTCTATATGCCTAGTTATTTAAATTTTTCTAACTGGAATATATTTACTCAATTATATTTGCTAACTGCTTATTGAAATTTATATAGTAATTTCCCTATGCATGCAGTCATAATATAGTCTGCAAATAATCTACCCCACTTGACTGCAAACCCTGAGAGTGCAGCCAGTCCGTCTTTACATGGCAATATATCCTAAGAACCTTGTTATATGGCTGACACTTAATAGGTTCTCAATCAGTATTTGTATAATAAATGGATGAAATCACATTTTTCCCTTTTACCAACATTTCACACTTTTTTATTAGTCTTAAACACTATCAATAATAGCAGACATCATTGTTATATTTCTGACTTTAACTGTAATACTTTTAGTTGGCATACAGATTTTTTCATGTGAAGGGAATTTCTAACAATTTCTATTTCTCTAAGAGTTTTTCTTCTTGAATAAGGAATGGGTACTGAAATTTTTGAAATGTCATATCAGCATATGTTAAAGCCATCATTTGTTTTTTTTCTCCTTTGACTTATTAATATGCTGCATATTATTAATGCATTTTTAAACACTGAATCTGTTTGGATTTCTGGACTGAATCCCAAATGGCCCTGGTGAATTATTCTTTTAATGTACTGGTGGATTCTATTTGCTAATATTTTATTTAAGAATTGCATCAATATTTCTAAGTGAGATTGGCCTTTACATTTTTTTTTGTATATATATATATATATATATATATATATATATATATATATATATATATCAGCATTATGGGCTACAGAAAAATAGAAAGTTTACTTCCTTTCTTTGTGTTAGAGAACATTTTAAGTAGTAACTAATCATTTCTGACTTGGAGCTCTTCTTCTCTCAGTTCTGCTAGTCTGAGGAAAAGTCAGCCTTGACCCTTTAGAGGAAATCCTCCCTTTCCCAGGTTTGAACTCTTGTTCTGGTATCCGGACCTTTCAGGTTGGGCAGTCTTTTTGTAGCTGCTGTCCCCACCCTCAACCCCCACCCCCAACAAGATAGCTTTTAAAAATTACTTCGTGTGTGTCCTGAACAAACATGTGCTTGTGTACTTGAGAAACCTTTCTTTCCTTGTTCATACCAAATTTGAATTTTATCATGTGATTGAGGAGTATCTGTGTGCCACATGTTTATTTCTATAACTCTTGATATAAACATGTGTTGCATATTATTAGAGATCTCGATTAAATACTATGCTTTAGCTATAATTAAACATTTAAAGAGATATCCACTGGAGAAGATTGTTTATCATTCAAATTCAATACTTATTGCAATGATTTTGAAACATTACTGGTTATCATTTGAGGGAGAGGTAGGTACAAGGTAAAATAGGAGTTGGATGAGCAAAAGGTGCTGCTATGATGATGTTCGAAATTCTGACATTGTCACAATATCTAGAGATGCTGTTAAATATAACAGCCTGTTTAAATCTATGGTTTAGGACACTCTGCCTTATAGAGAGTCATAGGTGGGGTGATGCTGGCTTGTGCTATTCTGTTATACCAGAATACTAAGGTACAAATAAGTTAAAATAATAGTATTTTGTTGCTATATCATGTTTTTTTTTTACAAATCTAAAATCTAATTACTTCCGTCTTAAAATGTCTCCATAGATTATATGCTACATTAAATTTTCAACTGGAACAAAAGTTAATTCATTCAAAAACATCTTTCATTGCTTAAACCACTTCCAATGTAACTTACTATTTATTTTCCAAGTACTTGTATTGTGAATGGGGTAGGCAGATTATAGCAATTGGCTATTTGTATTTTTTTTTGCAGAGCTAGTTTGGATTTTTCCTGTATTTGGAGGATCTGAGAGGGCTTTAAAGAAGATGAGAGAAGCCCATTGGTGTGGATAGTATAAATGGGGAATGATAGGAGGTACCCAGGCCCCAATTTGAGCCCTTCTCCTATTGTTTGACCATCTCTTTTCCCTCAGGACTGTATTTCATTGCTACGCCACCCCACTCCCCGCCCTTAACAGCAGGTCTAATTTCTAGGCCTTTCCCTTCCTGTGATAATTTATTTTAGCCAGGGACTTCTTTTCAGCCATCTAAATGAGACTCAGGCATGAAAGGCAGGAGAAATTCAGCCCTGGACTCAGTTTTTCTTTGGGGGAATTGCTTCTGAAAACAATGTACAGAAGACTGTGACAATGGTATCTCATTTTTTTAAAGTATCAAAAAAAATAAAAATATTTTGTTCTCATATTAAAATCACTAAAAACTCTGATGGGCAAGATCAAATATTAAATCTGTGAATTTATCTTTCTTGCATTCTCCAAACATTATATATTAATAGGTAAAATCCTATAGTAATTACAGTGAGTCTGGGAGCACCTTAAGAGACTCTAAACAAGGGCCACAATATAGATATCAGATAAAATGTACTTAGCAAAAGGAACACAACTCTCCTGAAATTTTAGGCAAAAATGTCACGATCTAGTCTATGGCTATGTCACCCTGAACAAGCTTGATCCCGTCTGATCTTGGAAGCTAAGTAGGGTCAGGCCTGGTTAGTACTTGGATGGGAGACCACCTAGGAAGACCAGGTGCTATAGGCATAAAAAATTAAAAATAAAGGATTGTAAGCTGACAAGGTTTTTGCAATCTGTGAGGTCAAGCAAGGGTTACCTTGCCTTAAAAAAAAAAAAAAAAGTCATGATCCAAATGGGAGACTTAACGGGAATTCAATAAATTCACAAATGTAAATAAAGAAACTAAACCAGAAGAATAAGACATAAAGATATAAGGAAGAGTATTATCAGAACCAGGGACCATGACAGAAAGAGATATGTGAAGGAGAGATTGAAATGACTGAATGAGAGACAGAGGGGTTGGTAAACTGGACATATCTCTAGTCTGATGACCAGCCCTGGCAGCATGTTGAAACCTGACAGGATTCTAGCTGAATTTTATTTGAAGAAGAAAGAAACTGGTTGTCCATGTGCGCAGTAAATGAAGATGAGCTGACCTGAGTATGAAAGGTAAAAGTTAGAAGAGGAAAGAGTCATATAAATGTTAAATAGAGTGTAGGGGTAAGAGTTTGGAAGTGGAAAAGGAATCAGTAAGAAATGAAACCCCATCACTTCTGACCAAAGTACATAAGAACTGAGAGAACAAAGTGCTACCACTAGAGATATCACTACAGAAGTTATGTCCTTGGGGTTGAGGCAGGCTTTACTAAGGCAAAGGAGAAGGAAGCACATGGAGAAATGTTGAAATATGAAGAAAGGCTGGTATCTATGGAAGGATATTTCCAGGCAACATAGAAGAGAGTTGGGGAAAACTGGAGACAAGAACCATAAAGCCTTACAGGGAACAGAGCATAGCAACTAATATGGGTGTCAACTGACAAAATTACACATAGAAAAAAATGGTCAAGTTAACCTTGTTTTGAAAAAGATGGAAACTGTGCTTGATGTCAGGGGCCCTGGCATTTAAAATGCTTGTGTGCCCCCCCTATACAAAAACTGGTATTAAATACGAGTGCCTTAAAATCAGAAATCATATTAAAAGTTAAATGTAATTTCAGTTTACTCCATTTTACTTATGATATAACCATATGGTTTATAATAGGTCCATGGTATCATAGAAAAACATGTGGTCTTTGTCCCCAGTTCCTTTGTTCCCAGTTCCTAAAATGTTTGGAATTTCCTGAGTGATACAGGTGATAGAATTGTCTTATGTTCTAATGGTTATCCTTGGTGGGCCTCAAGATTGCTTTAGAATGGGGTCTAGTTATCAGAAAGACCAATTTTTGATTAGAATTTGGAGCTTGCAGTGCACCCCCCAACCTCTGGGAATGGCAGAGGGTGCTGGAGATTGAGTTAATCATGCATAGTCAATGATTTAATCAATCATGCTTATCTAATGAAACCATCATAAAAACCTCTACATGCAGGGCTTTTGGGTTGGTGAATGTATCCACATGCTAGGAGGTTGGCATATCCCAATTTCATGAGACCCTATGCTCAAGACTCAGATATGATCTTACGTAACTCTTCATCTGGTTTATCTGTATTTTTTTTTTTATAATAAACTAGTAAATACAACTGAAGTGTCTTCCTGAGTTCTGTGACCCATTTTAGTAATATTGAACCTGAGGAACAGTTCATGAAAACCCCTGTTAGCCAATTGGTCAGAAGTACAGATGGTCTAAGACTTTTGACTGACATTTGAAGTGGGGGCACTTTTGTGACACTGAGTCCTTAAGCTCTGGGGTCTACCCTAATTTGAAGTAGTGTCAGAATTGAATTGGATTGTTGGACATCTAGTTGGTGTCAGAGAATTAGAGAAGTGATAGTGGGAAAAATACCACATATTTGGTGTCAGGAGGAAAAAAAAAACATCTCTCAGATACTCTTTTATTATGATTAGCCTAAACAACAGAGAATTAAGTAAAACTGAATAGAATGTGAATTATACTGAGGTGAACTCTTTGATACCTCTACATGGAAATCCAGTGATGGGTGCTATAATTCCTAAGTCAAATAGTAATAATTGTAAGCACAACTGAAACCTGAATTCATGTGTGCCAAGTATTTCCTCAGAAACTGCAATTTTCCTTCCTCCACATCATCCATATAGTTTTAGTCTTATTCCCAAGATTAGAATATAATTGTTGTATTTAGCTTGTAACTTTTAAGATCATTCTGAGGTCAAGCTTGTTAGGATGCTTCTATTGAGATGGATAACATTTCTAGACTGTGCTGTAATTCTCCAAAATATTATGTGAGCAAATAAGGTTCAGGGTGTGTGCCAAACATATAAGCCCCACATGAAATAATGTTATTGATTTTTAGGAAGTTGCAGTGTGAATTGCAACAAATCAACAAGAATAGCTGCTTGAGACCTAAATATCTTTTTGAGATGAAATTTAAAGGAATGACTTACTCATTCCGAGTCGAAAGTATGATAGTACAGAAATTGAAGTACTTTCTGCTACAAAATTCCTCTTTGTAGATTATACTATAGGTTTTCATTGAAATTATACACACACACACACACACACACATATATGTGTACATATATGTATATACATACACATATACATACACATACGTATGTATATATTTTATTGAAATATATATTTCATTGAAATATGCATACATGTATGTATATATCTACTTCTGTAGATTATATATACATACATACATATATTTTATATATATATAGACAAGCATCTGATCTTTGTTCTTTCTAAATTTGAATAAGTATTCTGAAATAAATATTCTCAGATACTTTATAGAAAAGGGTTCCAGAAATACTCATTGGCTCTTCTATCCTCCTTGAAAGTAAAGAGCATGACAGTTTTAGTCTACAGTGTTGATGTGCGATAACATTTTCCTCAATAACTTACCAACAGAGTGAGTTTGGAAGAAAGAGGGCATTTTAACTTGGTATTTTCCAGTTGACAATGAATTATTAAATGTAACATACAAATACCAATGTGAATCTCTTACATTTAGTAGATGATTTTAGAGGACTTTGTAAAAAAATAAAATTAAATCTAGTACAGTCCTATTCAATCAACATACTGACAAAATGTTTCCATACAGCATATTAAATATATATTTGAGTACAGAAGTCTTTAGCATGAATACGTTTAAATTATCAAGAATATTTCTACACATGTCATTAGCTAATAACATGTACTGAATTGTCTAGCATTTTTCAGAATTAGTGAATGTATCTTAAAAGAAAAAAAAAACATACTTATTAGCTGTGATTTTACTTTGAAGAGTGCTGAGTTGCTGATGTAACTTAATAAATTAGAAGGTGCCTCTTCAATCCCTCTCACCTAACCATTTCTCCCTTTCTATTCCATACTGATTTTCAACCTGTAACATTGAATAAGATGACAGAGATATGTTAATATGTGAACAAGTGTTGTTGTTAACATTAAAATAGGGAAAAATTTAGAAGAAGGGTTTTATCATATCTCAATTCACAGTACATAACAAGTCAATTAAATTTATTTTTTATTTGAGGTGGAAGGGCTATACGTAAATTTAAGACTACTCACACCTATATGAATTAGTGGAATTAAAAACTTTAATGTATACCGGTGAACATATATCAATTTCATTGTGAAAAAAGAAAAGGTGCTGGTGTTTTGAAAAATATACTAAAGAAAAAAAAAGAGCAAAAAAGCTAACACTGCAGCACTGCTTAAAACAGTAACTATCACACATTAGCAATTTGTACTGTATTATATCAAAAGTAAATTAGATTCTCTGAAGCTCTCTAGCTAATTAACTTACAAATTCAAGGCAATCCAGAAACTATTGGATATATACACAATATATGTGCTTTGGAAGGGCAGCAGAACAATAAATATAAGAAATGACATGGTAATATAAAACCCTTCAGGTTATCAGAATTTAAAATTAAATACAAAATTAAAATCGAACTAGACTTTTCTTTAAAAAATCTTTAAAAAAACCCCACTTTTGTATAAAAGTGTCATCTCTATGTAATGTGTATGCTACTCTAAGCAAATAAGGGGAATCTCATTTTAAAATGCCCTGTGCAAACTCGAGAAATTCTACACTTCCATTGGCTTTCCTGAGGAAAATTAATAGAATAATTTTAATACACTAAGAAAACTATTTTGTTTTTCTCAAAGCATCCGATGCAATTATATAAAATATCAAAATAATAGGAATGGTCTAATCTCAATGGAAGACAGCTGTTTGTGTTTTCTTTTAATATATAGTACCTCCATCAATACCAGATCTGGCATCTTTTCAGAAATGCATGGAAAACTCAACAAATGTGGGTCAGGTTTGCATGTAGCTCTCACCAAGCTTGGATCAATCTAATGGTAATGAAAGAACTATACTGTACCTGACAACAGACACTTTAACTCAGTCAAGCTTGCTGAATGTTTGCCTTATGTAAAATGGCAAAAAATATCTTTATATATCTTTTCAATATGCGTGCACTTCATTGATTGACTAGTTTAGGAGCACTGACTCCTCTTCTCATTCCAATCACCCAATATCCAAGTCTTAGGACTTTATCAATCATGTTGAAATATATTTGTTCAGAATTTTTCCAAAGAGTCATTTGTTTTCTTTTGGAAAGAGAAAGACTGGGGGTGACTATGGCATGGTAAAGAACAGGAAAAAATATTTGTATTACCATATTCTCTTTCTTTCATCAAATTTTATTAATACCTTCATGATAAGACAGTGAATAACAAATATTTTCAAAAAGTGTCATTTCCCACCAGATAAACTTAATTTAAAACAGGATATCCTGGTCTCTCAATTGCCTGACAGGAACTCTCTTTGGATGAAATAGACCATATGTTTTCCAGGATGGAAAACGAAGACATGAAGGATTTGGTGGGAACTTATCAGACATTCCCTACAAAGATGAAGGAAGGCAGGAGAAGCATCTCTGAGCTACACTCTCAAAGAGTGTATCATAACAGATTTAGGAAGTGATAATCCAAGCCACAGAGAAATATTTAGCTAGTGGAAGGGAGAATATATCTTCTAACTATGAAGCTATGTAATATTTAGTTTTGTGGAGCAAAAAGTTTATAAGGGAAATTTTTTGGCTTTCCTACTGAGATAATTCCCTGAGGATGCCTCTTTAACTCGTATCTTAAAATACACCACTAAATTTTGGAAAAGTAATGATTTTCATTACTTTTATGGGGATTTGTCAATTCTTTTCCAAGTTTGAGTATGTGAATTATACATTTATTTCTCCAAAATAACTAGGGAAATATTCACAGACACTATTTAACAAGTATTTCTTCATTCTGAGTTCATTTAGAAATAACATTTGCTTCATAGCATTGCATATGTAATTATGAAGAGGAATAACATTAATAAACTGAAAATTATTTATATACCTTGAGTACAAACATTATGGTACTAGTGATTCTGGATTGGTATTTTCATTTATATTGGTAACATGCAGTGTACTGGTTATTATTACTAATCAGTATCATAAGAGCTTTATTTCTGAAGTTAAGTAACAATTATCAAGTGCCTTCAGCACACTATGTACTATACTAGCATTCTAAAAACAGATAATCAAGAAAAATATCTATAAAATATAGTATGCCATAACTACCTTTTAAAAGAGCTAAAGGTGTAAATAAGTTTTTATAAGTAGACATTTATTGAGCACCTAATATGTTCCAGAAATTATGGCTAGTTCCTGAAAATTTAAAAGTGAATAGAAAGACGTGATTGCTCCCCTCACAGATCATACAGTATAGCATAAGACGAAGTTAGTTAAAAATAATTGCAATAAAATATGATAAATTATGATAAGGACGTAAAAAATACTAATTGGAGTACATAACTGAACAACCAAACCATTTAAAGTAATCAAGGCATAAAGACTTCTAGGAAGACATGTCTAAGCTGAGACCTAAAGAATTATTAGCAGTTAAAAGACCAATGCAGGGTCGGAGTGAGAAGGGAGCATTATAGGCAGAGAAAACATGTATGAAGATCCAGGAGACAAGGAAGGCTCTGAAAGAAGCTTAGTATGCTGAAGTCCAGTCTTTAAGAGTGGAAGTGATAAGAATTGAAGATATGGAGAAGCAGGAGCCAGATCTTCTGGAATCCGGATCACTACTTTAATGGGATTGGTCTTCATTTTAAGATCAATGAGGAATCATTTCAGATTTTAAGTATAGGAACAATTTATCAAACTTACCCTTGGAAATAGTACAGTGACTGCACCATGGAGAACAGATTGAGTAGAGAGCAAGGAGATTAATTAAGCTTTTGTAAGAGTAATTCTGGTAAGAATAATGATGGTCTGCACTAAGGCAGTAGAGAAAAAAAAAAGACAAATTCAAAAGATATTTAGAAGATAAAACAGCAGTTCTCAGTGACTGATAAATGTGTAAAAAGATAATGAAGAGACAAGGCTAGAATAACCCTGTTTTTGTTGTTGTTTGTTTTTTAAATTTAGGCAACTAATATGAAGGTGTCAATCATATTCAGAGAATCCAGAAGGAAACATTTTAGGAAGTGGGAAGGTGGGAGTTGAATTTTGCATATGCTGAATTCAGATGCATGTGAGCTCTCTACATAATAATACCTAACAGGCAAAAATGGTTTAAGGAGCATGAGAGAAGACCAAATTAGAAGAATAAATTTGGGAGTCAGTAGTCTCTCAAACCAGTGGAGTGAACTATCATAGAAGCCAAGAGAAGAATTATTAGAGACCTGCCACTCTCTACCTGAGAGCTCCCCCCAACCCTCGAGTGTATACTGAATCTATATGCAGGGCAACTCAAAAGTGTTAAAGAGGCAATGTCTGTGTGTGTGTGTGTGTGTGTGTGTGTGTGTGTGTGTGTGTGTGTGTGTGTAGGTTGTGTGTGTATATAGGTTGTGTGTGTGTGTGTATAGGTTGTTCACATCTGTTCACTAGTTTCATATATATATATATATATATATATATATAGAGAGAGAGAGAGAGAGAGAGAGAGAGAGAGAGAGAGAGAGAACAAATGTCCAGTGGAGTTAAGGTCCAATTGTCCACCATGTACACAACCTTGTTAACTCACTCTTTACTGCTTCCTTGTCTGCCTAACTTCTCCTCCACTTCTTTTTGCTGAAAAACTACTCCCACTCAAATTCTCGTCTCAGGATATGCTTCTGCAGGAACTAAAACCAAGGAAGCTGGTACAAGAATTCATCTTAGGAAACAGTCTCTCAACATAGTATTCTGAAACCAGTCATTCATCAACAGATGGCAATCAAGGACACCATTGTTGACCGTGAGATGATTATAACTCCTGATATTGCTGTGGTGCTATAAAACTGAGATTCTCACGTGTGGGAATTGAGATGGATCGATAGAAGAGAATGCACTGGCTTGTGCAATACCTCTAACCTTAATGGCTATGGAGTCTATGATAATTATAAGAATTGTAAACAGTGATTGAAATCCCAGCCCCAACTAGTTCCCCATGCTAAAGTCAGAATTAGAGTAAATTTCTTGATACAGTTATTGAAATAAGAATATTTGGGAGAATATGTTTGAGAAACAAGAACCTGCATATTCCCCTAAAATCATTAGGCTGGCAGCATGTTGCCCTGACCCAATTAATCAAGTGATTTGGAAGCTTGATAATGTGGGTCCCAGGGCAAAAGAAGGTTGTGAAACAGATACAAAGGCCAATACAAACAATATTTATGCTTGGCCACATGACATGGAAGATTCCATGTTATTAGAGGAGGTATCCATGGTGGATAAGGATGCCATATGGACTTACTAGCAAGCTCTGCTTGCAAAGTCACAATGTATTTTCCTAGATTTCTAGAGCGAAGCCATATTGCCTCTACAAAAGAACTATTTAATGCTCAAAATGTGACCTTAGCATGCCGTGTGCCTCTCAGAGTGACTATGTAATTGGAGCTTCCCATCGTGAGCCGCATATGACCAGACCCGTCAGGTCATCGTAAGGCTAACAGGCACAGCAGCAATTTATTATACAATAAAAATAGCATATTTAAAATTGGATTTAAACATGGCGGAAGGTACAAGTCAATTATGTGAACACGCACTACCATGTCACCTACCTCTGTTACACCTAACTCTCTCCCTCTCAGCTCATACTTTGGCTTTGTTGAGGAGTCCCTATGACCAACTGATGGAAGAGAAGGGAAAAATAATAGTTTGTTTCACAGATGAGTTGGCTTGATATGCCTGGATTACCTACTAAGCAAAACCTTAGATTAGCAGGAAAGCTGGCCATAAATAAGAGATAATAAAATGGCTGGTAAAGAAGAAAATGACAAATACCAGTTACAGACTTTGGGACAACAACAGTAGGACAGAATCCAGTGTGTTCCACAAATCTTCCTGCTAGAAGCCCTTTTGTTAGAAACTGTGACCAGCCATCACCTAAAAGAATCAATGCCAAAACTGAGTGAGCTTAATTTGGAATACAAGTAAATTCGAGTGGTGTAATAAGAGAGCTGTAACTGATGCTGCCAGCACCCATCGCTTACCCCACCCACACGCATTTGTATGTACTGAAGCCGCTTACTGCAAAGATCTGACACTGCCTGAGGAGTTTTATTATGTCCAGGCCTGAGACTGTTCTCTGTGTACTGTAAGTCGAAGTGCTAGAGAACAACTATTGCAGAATAGCAGCCTTCAATTAAGGATGAATGGGCTAGGGTGAAGTCCTTTGGCAAAAATCACAAAGTGATGGGTTTTGCAGTCACCCAGATTTCCCCAGTGGTTTTGAGAACCATTTCTCTACATCAGCAACTTGCATAAAGATGCACCTTTGTTGACTCCCTTCCCCTGCCTTACTTCTTTATTATCCTCTCAGTCTTACTTGAAATCACTTCCAAAATAAATGACTTCTCCTTGAATCCTTACCTTTGGGTTTGCTTACACTCAGTGGTAACTTAGAATCAAGGAAATATAGAACAACTTCTTGTATAGATAATTCTTGTTTAAAAATTTGCTTATAGGGAAACAGGATCTGAAAACCAGAAGACTGCAGAGAGCACAGGCAGGCGAGAGCTTCACGTGCATGAACTATAGTAGGAATAGGGGAAATCAGTGGGGCCGATCAGTGATGTTATTTAAAACTAAAATGTTGGGAATTTACTAATGTGCACAATCATGCATAGAAGTGATTTTTTTTTTTCTAGTAAGAGTCACAGCACAAGAAAACATATATAGATTATAAATTGGATATTCCGAGTGTTAATCATCCAGGGAAGAAAGCAATCTTAGGTCAACAATGTAGAAATTGAAAGGAAGCCTTGCATTAGAGAGACAAGGATTCTTTTTCCCCTTCTTTAAGTCTTAGGGATTCCAAGACACCTAGAAATAGATGTGTCTAAGGTTCTCCTAATGACCATTGCTACAAAGACTAGAGGCTATCCTGGAGGCATCAAGCAAAGAACACTAGGAGTAATTTGGGCCTTTGGGCTCTGACCATAGCTATATCCAATAGAGACATATAATAGCATTTTAAAGTTATACTTACTCTCTCTACTTTAAAGCTGAGTAAATAGTTTATGTGTTATGATCTCATTTAATTTCACTGTGGGAAGTAAGGAAATGCCATGAATCTGCAATGGAAGGTTAGAGTTGAGGTAAGTGTCTATCATAGACCAACCCATCAAGCCAGAGTAAGCTACCTGAATGACTCCTGCAAAGGTAATGGTATCTGGGGGACCCATATACAGGGGGTCAGAGAAGTCGTAATGGATGACAACATACTGAGTAATTCTTTGAGACAAGGGGTAGACAACTTGAGTAGGCAAAATTCTACCATAAATAAGTGGAGGTTTAGGTTCATCATATTTGGTTGTAGAAATCTAACCATTCTAAAGTCACAGGCTATTGAAGCCAGGGTCATTCAGGTTTTTCAACTAACTGAAAGTATACGGAATGTGGAAGTTCCATAAACAAAACAAAAGGCAACCCACAGAGTGGGAGAAGATTTTGCAAATTATATATCTGATAAGGGGTTAATATCCAAATATATGAAGAACTCATACAACTCAACATCACCCGGAAAATAGAATAGAGTTTCCTCATAAAATTAGAAATAGAACTACCATATGACCCAATAATCCCATTTCTGGGATTTACCTAAAGAAATTGAAAATACTAATTCAAAAAGATATACACACCCTTATGTTCATTGCAGCACTATTTACAATAGCCAAGTTATGGAAGAAACTTAGGTGTCTATAAATAGATGCATGAATAAAAAAGATGTAACACATATATACAATTTAATATTAGCCATAAAAAGTATGAAACCTTGCCATGCACAACACCATTAATGGACCTAGAAGATATGCTAAGTAAAATAAGTCAAGGCGAATACCATATAATTTCACTTATATGGGAAATCTAAAAATATAAAACAAAACAGAAACAGACTCAGATATAAAGAACAAGCTGCACAAGTGGTGGGGGGTGAGCATGTAGGTGAAATAGATGAAGCAGAATAAGAATCACAAACTTCCAGTTATAAATAAATCGGGGGATGTAATGCACAGCATAGGGAATACAATCAAAATATTGTAATAACTATATATTGTAACAGATGGTTACAGGACTTTTTGTGGTAGCCACTTTGAAGGTATATAAATGTCTATAAGGTATATAAATATAATATTGTATTCAACTATAATTTAAATACAAATTTTCAAAATCTGGGAGTTACAATGAAAAGTATTCAAACTGCGTCAGAAAAGATTAATTTCATACTTTGCGAAAATGTCTGACTATATTCATGATTTATCAAAGACTTAGAATATCTCTCCCTAAAGATTTTTCGAGGCGACATATAAGTAGGATTACATTTATAGTCGAGGGGATGGGCTAGTTGGCATTTCCAGTTGTCTTACAGCTTTCTAATTCAAATATTTGAGCACAGATTTCAATATATTACTCACATATAAATACCGCTCACATACATGTATTTTTTTAAAACTGTTTTGTAAGAATGTGTAAATATATAAAACATTTCAATTTCCACGTTGATAAAAAATCATACTAAATTTTCAGTTAAGATTAAATAAAAGCCTGTCATTCGTATAAATCACACATTTAAAATTTTATATGGGCCAGTTGAAAGATTAAGTTGGCAGAAAGATACAATTCAGCTTTCATAGCTAGACATAAGATGACAAGAAATATTTTTATATTTTAGTGTAGTGACACATACAAGAAATAGAAAAAAATTACCTATTACTATTAATGCTTTATTTTAAGAATTGAAAACTTTCATTGAAATAAAATATTCAAATTACTATATTACATTTTGTTTATTTCATATGAAAGTATGAAATATCTGAAAGGTTTTCTAAGAAATATGATATATATAGTGGTAAATATGTACAGATACATATAATATACAAACAACACGAGCACTTGTATATATGTTTATACATACGCTCTTCGGGAAAAGTAATTGTTGTATGTTTTTCTTGGGTAGAGGGATTCAAGAATCTTTTTGAAGTAATGCTGGGTCTCTAAAAATTTGGCTAGGATATACTCTTTTAAAGAACTGGTTAGGCCAAACATTTTTTTCTTTAGTGTATGCCCTGTTATAGTATCTCTGGAATTCAGGAGTCTACAAATAGTCTCTCCATAATTCTGCCTCCATCCCCTGACCTCTGACCTCATCACCGACTGTTTGTTCCTTCTCTCCAGGTCTGTAGGCCTCCTTACTAGACCCACCTATGCTAGCATGTTTCTGCCTTCAGGCCTTTAAACTACCTGTTTTCTCTACCCAGAATAAAAATATCTTAGCTTTTAAAAATATTTCAGTGTCACCTTCTAAATGAGGCAGAGCTGATCACACAAGTGAGTACTGTTCTCAGATCATAATTCTTGTGGGCTATACTTTAAATCTATAGCATGTATTATTTTTGAATACTCTAAAATTTACTTTTTTTTTTTTTTTAGTTGCCTGTCTACTCCTACTGTAATGTAAGCTCCACAATAAAAGGGAGCATTATCTTTTGCTCATTTGTGTATTCTAAGATCCTTGACTGTGGATGGGTACATGTAGATGCTTAATAAACATTTGCTAAATTGAAGTCAACTGACCATTTTCCAATAAAAGATTACTCTTTTACTTACAGTGTATTATTTTTTTAAATGCCTCAAATCATTGCGATGACAAATCTCTGGTAATAATTTCAGATTAGGCAAAATAGCTATAGAAATATGAGAAATCAGATAAACTATAGATTTTACATCATATAATTCTGAATTTTATATGTTCAGTATATAAGCTTTTCCTGAATTTAAGTTAGTTATCTTTGAAAACTGCTTTAATATTTTCAGATGTTAAGTTGCTATTTAAAACACTGAACAGAAAAATGGTAGTTTATAAAATAGTCAACAAAAACTTGCCTTAATCTTTATATTTATACCTTAAAGTCATTTAGACACAGTTTTATTGGTTTAACAATCATTAATTCCTATTGAGCCCTTATATAAAAATATCCATAAGATTTAATCTCATTTTGTCGCTTAAAATCAAGTAGAATCAGATTTGACCAAACAAAATCACGTATATGAAAATGATAATGTCATTTCACTCTAGTTGAATTTTATTTATTCCAATTATAAATGCATTTTTTCCCTTTGTGTCTTCAATATGATGCCTTCTGTTAATTAAGTTCCCCATAGGAAAAATAGTACTTTAGGAAATAATTATTGAGTAAAAAGCATTGCTTAGAGAATTCTATAAAGAACTTCGTGTCTGCCCAGCAAGAGTTAATTGTAAGATAAAAATTTTCAAACATTTTTCTTTTTATAAAGATAAAATTTGCTAATCAAAGCAGAGATTCCTTTGAGCTTTTGTTATTCCTGGTAGAGAAGCCGAAAATGCACAATATACTGTGACTATTGAGTTTAGATACCATTAACAAGGGGGAAAATGAATATGATTTTAGGCCATCATCCATTTTTAGTAACTATATTTCTAGCTATTATTTTCTCTATTGAAAAGGTACATTAGGATTTGATGTGCTTGGCATGGTGTACAGAATGCTAGTATTTTCTAATTAAAGACTATTTTTTTGAAAATCAGGTAGATGCTTCAAATAGCGTCCAACATATCTGCACCTGAAGTACAGCACCATTAATTCATATAGCTGAGAAGGCAAGTGGTCGGTGGAAGATATCATTCAATGTGGCAATTTTATCTTATTTTTTGATTTCCTTTTAAATATATTCTTCTGACTGAACCTTTTCAACTGTTTTTCTCTCGTCTCTTCAGATTTAGGTTTAAAGACCATTTGAAAATACAACAAATTAGAATCTTAGACTCTCTCTCCTTGAATATAAAAAGTTTCAATGGCTGTTCATAAGAAACAAGAGTAAGGAATTTAAATCAGATTAAATGAAGCTGTGGGTAGGCATGTTATTATGGTGGGGTGGCAATGCACACAGCAGTGAAAACAAGGAGAGGCTCGGGCGCCAGCCCAACCTCAACTCCAGGTCTGCTTTGGGTATTTTAAGTGAAACTACGATTGCCTCATTTCATGTCATATAAAAATAACCTAACCCATAGGATTTTTTGTGAGGAATAATGAGATATTGTAAAGCTTCCAGTATAATCTTTGCACTAGGTAAGTTCTCAATAAATAATAGCAATATAACAATTATATAAATTATTTTGTTAACTTATGTCTTTTATCTTTGAAGACAGGATCATCCTAAAAGCAATAATCTGATGAGACAAAAAACATTAAAATTATACAAAGTAAACTCACTATGATATTAATAAAGGCTTTTCTTGGTTAAATAAAAACACTAAGGTTTTGTTGAAATTTTCACTAAATCAAAAACTTCAAGTGAGGTATTTTTGTTTGTTTGTTTTTTGGTTTTGGTCTTTTCCTTCTTTCTTCTCCTCTCCTCTCCTCCCTTTCCCCTTCCTCTTCCCCTTCCCCTTCCTTTCCTTTCTTCCTTTCCTTTCCTTTCCTTTCCTTTCCTTTCCTTTCCTTTCCTTTCCTTTCCTTTCCTTTCCTTCCTTTTTTTTTTTTTGCCAGATATTACAATACCATATGGCTACAGTAAAAAAATAATTCTAAAATTTTAGCCTTCAGGCAAAGTGGGACTGTCACTGCAAAAAGAGAGGCAGATTGTCGCATGAGGAGACATTTATTACCCCCGATTTCTCCATGGTGCAAGAGATGACCATCTAATTTTTATGCTCAGATATAAGCTTGTTATGGCTAAAGTTTGAAAGTCACTTTATATTCTAATCCAAGATAAGAGTAGAATATATATAAGCCTCGAACCTGCCCGTAATTCTGGTCAGGCTTATTTTTCACTTCTGTTCCTTTTTGTAATGGATTGATATAGAGCTGAGGCTCTCAACTAAGGGCAATTTAGCTCCCCAAGGGATATTTGGCAATGTTTGGAGACATTTTAGATTGTTATAATTTTGGTAGTACTATTAGGTAGAAGACAAAGATGATGCTAAACATCCTATAATGTACAGAATAACCTTTTAAACAAAGAATTATTTGGCCCAAAATGTGAATAGTACTGAGGATGAGAAACCTTAATTTAGGACAACCATGAAATTCCAAATACTCAAATGCTAATGACAGGATTTAAAGTTTAGACTTCCATTTACTAGCCTTCCTAAAAAGCAACTATATAGTCACAAAATAGGAATTATAATTTGTACCTGATACAGAATACTGTGAGGTTTCAATAAGATAAGTTATATAAACAACTTAGAACACTGCTTGAAACATGGCAAACACTTCATACATATTCACCATTGCTATTATTAGTGTTGTATTGTTGTATTCTTTTTACCCTATGTAAGACAAGTGCACGTTTCGGCCTTTCTTTGAGGGATACACCCTAGCCTTGCCTCCCCAAAACAATTGCTTTCTACTCTAGGGAAAAACTGAATTTTGATGGTTAGTATGAGTACTCCTTCTTCTTTTATACCACACTATGTCTGCTCTGAAAATTGAGCATCTGTGATCACTTTACACTTTTTCTGATCCTTTCTGTGAACTAGCAGATTGATTTTTAAGCTTATCCTGTTGACATTTTCAGTTCCTAGGAAGTAAGACATTTGTTTTGCTCTAAGCTTTGTCCCTGTGGATAACTCTAACCTGATGGCACCCATCTTTTAGGGATTTCAACAATCCCCCAAATAAACCCGAGTCCATCTGTTAAAGGACCTAAAAAGAGTCAGAAGTGTGATTGAAGGAAATTGAGCCTTTTGGTCTCCTATTCCTTCCAGATTTGCTTTTTGTTTGGTTTTTATAAAACTCTAAATTTGCCAAGGAACGAATACTGTTTCTCACAGGTTAATGCCTATGTTCTCAGTAATATGAGAAATAAGGGAAAAAGGTGTTGGATAGATAAATTTATTACTGAAGAATTTATTACTGAAATTTATTACTGGAGGATTAGCTACAGTGAAGGAGAAAATATACTGCAGCCTACTGGATTTTTTTTTTTTACACTATTATGTTTTAATGTGTGGGGAATCACATTTTCCATATAGAAAGGTGACTTGGTAGAAATTCAGGCATAGGTTAGGCTTAGATTTAGGCAGTCTTAAATTTCTCCTCTTATTCAACTTGGACTAACTGCATGATGTGAGCGTCAATTATTGTTTTCATCCATATCATGAAGATAATATATTCATAAAGTAATTTTGAGAATGAGGACCACCTACCTACAAGGGCCTGATGCATAGTAAGCATTTCACGTTACTAGTATTGATTGTTCCAATACCACTCTTTGTGTTTCAGAGTTACTAACCCTCTTTGGGAAGAGGAAAGCATAGTATACTCTAATACAGAGATTTTATCTAAAGGTTCTAATCACCTAAAATCTGATTTCTCAACTTTCTGTACTTGCTGGCTTTTCTTCTTTCTTTGCTCACAGTTCACTGATATAGAGCTAGATAAAATATTTCTGTTATTAATTTTCAAATTAACTTCTTATATGCAAATATTTAAAAAGAAAATGTGCTGCTCTTTGATCTACTTCAAGAACCAATCTTAAGCATGTATTAAACATATTCATTTGTAATTTAGAGTCCAGATAGCATTGCAAGATTATACTATAAATTACCCTCTAGCTGAAACACATAGAAATGACAGAATAGATTGTGTATAGCAATTAAAATATGTTTACTATTTTATCATTATTATTATTATTAATTCCAATGACAAAAATATATACTCTAGAATGGAGGGGTGGTGAAAGGGAGAATTAGTGGAATATAGCCCTGAGGAAGTCTTTCAGAATATAACTTTGAGAAATAAAGCACAACAGACAAATCAAGAGACATGAAGACTGGAATGAGGCACCAATAAACTTAAGTATAATAAATTTCTCAAAATTGAGAATAGAGGAAATGACCAAGAGGCAATATTTTTTCAATATAGCTGACAATTTTCCACATTTGAAGATTTAAAATATATATAAAGTCAAGCTAGATAAATGAAAACAAATTACTTTATCAATACATTCTAGAAAAATTATAGAATACCAAATAAAGAATCTTATTATCTTTGAGGAAAATAAAAATGATTACCAACAAAGGAATGACAATTAGCCTCCAACAGAATAAGTGGTAGAACATGACAGAATAAATTCCTTTAAGTACTGAAGGAAAATAACTTTCCTTTTCAAATTCTAGATTCAGCTAAAGTACCATTCAAAAAGAGAGAAGTAAATATATTTTCAGATATTCAACAAGTAAGAGAATTTACTGACCACAGAATCTCATTGAAAGAATTATTGGAGTGCAGTTTAACAAGAATAAAAAGTCAACCCAGAAAGAAAAATACCACAAACATTAACAAAATATTTACCATTAAAGTTACTATTTAGGTAAAAATATGTACAAATCTATAATTCTAAAACTAAACTCTGTACAATGAAGAGTTAAACATGGTAAATTTTGTTTCTTATTCAGGAAAAGAGAAGTAATAAAAATTTTAGACCCTCAGAGAAAAATTATATTTCAGTATGTATGTTAACATTTATAAAGGTAATAAATTAGTAGAGGGGAAAAGGGAACAAAACAAATTTATTAATGGAACAGAAGGCAGATGAGGAGAAAAATAAGCAAAGGGACAGAATAGGAAATAGAAAACATATAATGTTAGAGGTAATTCCAAATTCGATTATCTAAAAGACATTTTAAAAAATTAAATCATACAGTTGGATACCAAAACAATCTAAATGACATAAATTAAAGATTAAATAAAAATTATAAAATATTTACTATGAATGACATAAAGTATTACATAGTAAATCTAATAGGATTCAGGAAAAGCATTGGTTATATAGAACACCTATTTATGATAAAAATCTCAGGAAAGTAGGCATAGAGGTAACGTACATCAATATAATAAAGGCCATGCATGACTAACTCACAGCTAACATCATATTCAACAGTGATAACCTAAAACCTCTTTATTTAGGATTATAAACAAGATGAGAATGCCATTTTTACTACTTTTATTCAACACAGTATTGGAAGTCCCAGTCACCCCAATCATACAAGAAAGAAAATGAAAGGCATCCAAATTGGAAAGAAAGAAGTGAAACTGTCTCTATTTGCAGGTGACTTAATACTTAATATTAGAAAATCCTATGGATTTCACCAAAAAAATTAAAAACTAATAATTGAATTTAGTAAAGTTGCAGCATATAATATTAATATTCAGAAATATGTACATTTCAACACACTAATAACAAACCATCAGAAAGAGAAATTAAGAAAACAATCCCGTTTACAGTTGCATCAAAATGAATAAAATACTTAGAAACAAATTTATCCTACGAAGTAAAAGACCTGTACTCTGAAAACTATCTGACATTGATGAAAGAAATTGACAAAGACACAAATAAATGGAAGGTATACTATGCTTATGGATTGGAAGAATTATTAGCCTGCCTTGGCTAAGGACTTTAATACAATGATAAGTAATGATGAATGATGAGTGATACTTCAGCTTAGCAGTATATAGTTTCTTTGCTGCCTATCATCAATCTGATTTCAGAAATGTTTGCCTTGAAAGAACTGCTCTGTAAATCAACTTTTTATGAGCCCTCTAGATTTTGAGTTCATTTTCTTTGGAATCAATATGATATCTTTACTAAATATATTCAACAAAGAAAGCTGTTAAAAATGTCATCTTGTAAAGGTTTTACTGTGTTATAATTATTGGAAAATAAAACTAATAAACAGAAAACACTGACATTTACTGATATGAAAGCAAGAAATGAGGTAAGTAAATTAAACAAGAGTAGCTTAGATGGTATATAAGATTTAATTCTAATATTTTATCATTTCACTTTGGAATATCTTGACTAGTAGAAACACCATGTCATTGGAATTTTAATATTTAATTGGATTAGTTGTGTTTTTGAATGCAATGACAATGATGTTGCCTATGATTTTGCACAATCTGATGTTGATTAAACATTAAAAATAATTTTGAGTATTTGATATACTTTTTTTTCATGTGTAATGGCTTGGTGTAGCGACAGAGAAGAGAAAGAGTAATCAGAGAGATCATTTTCATAAACCATATAAATGTTTAACCAATGTATGTATACTTGCAACTAATAATAAAATAAAATTTAAATAGAAAAAATATTAAAGAATGAACCCTACCTGGAGGCTAAAAGTGAATACTTGTAAAAATATTTGGATTGAAATATTTATATACGTGAATACAAAAAAAAAATACAATTGAGAATAATCTCTGTGTAGTTCTGAGCTTACCAGATACCTTGGCACATATAAAGAATGCTGTTTTTTTTTTTAATGCCAGTTTATTCATTTTTTTCATATACCATATATACATAATTATTTTTAACATTTTATTTTTTTATTTTTCCCTTCCCCACTCCATCCTCCCTTCTGGTAACCACTAGTCCATTGTCCATGTCCATGAGTCTCTGTTTGTCCTGTTAATTTGTTCCTTTTAGGTTTATATCCACATGTGTGATATAATGTGATTTTAAACCTTTTCTGTCTGGCTTATTTCACTTAGTATGATTATTTCAAGGTCCATCCATGTTGTTGCAAATGGCAGTATTTCATCTCTTCTTAAGGCTGAGTAATATTCCATTGTATATATGTACCACACCTTCTTTAGCCAGTCATCTACTGTAGGGCATTTCAGTTACTTCCATGTCCTGGCACTGTGAATAATGCTGCTATGGACATCGGTGTGCAAATATCTTTTTGGATATGGGTTTTCAAGTCTTTGTGGTAAATACCCAGTAGAGGGATTGCTAGATCACATGGTAGGTCAATTTTTAGTGTTTTGAGGAACCTCCATATTGCTTTCCATAGCGGTTGTACCAATTAGCAGTCCCACCAGCAGTGTATGAGGGTTCCTATTTCTCCACATCCTCTCCAACATTTGTTATTACTTGTCCTGTTGATTATAATCATTCTAATAAGTGTGAGATGGTATCTCATTGTTGTTTTGATTTGTATTTCCCTAATAGCTAACAATGTTGAGCATCTTTTCATATATTTGTTAGTCATCTGTATGTCCTCTAGGGAGAAATGTCTATTCAGGTTCTCTGCCCTTTTTTTTTTTTTTTTGATTGGATTGCTTGTTTTTTTGTTGTTGTTATTTAGTCGTATGAGTTCTTTGCATATTTTGGATATTAGGCCCTTATCAAAGGTGTTGCTTGCAAATCTATTTTCCCATTTGGGTGGTTGTCTCTTTACCTTGTTGACAATTTCTTTTGCTGAGCAGAAGCGTTTTAGTTTAGTTTAATGTAGTCCCATTTACTTACTTTTGCTCTTACTTCCCTTGCCTTTGAGGTCAAATTCATAAAATCCTCTTTAAGCCAAAGGCCCTTGAGTTTAGTTCTCATGTTTTCTTCTTTGCATTTTACTGTTTTGTGTCTTATTTTCAGGCCTTTAATCCATTCTGAGTTAATTTTGGTGTGTGGTGACAGACAACAGTCTAGCTTCTTTTGCGGGTGGCTTTCCAGTTTTCCCAGCACCATTTATTGAAGAAGCTTTCCTTTCTCCACTGTATATTTTTGGCATTTTGGTCAAAAATTATTTGCCCATATAAATATGGGTTTATTTCTGGATTCTCGATTCTGTTCCACTGGTCTGTGTGTCTATTTTTCTGCCAATACCATGCCATTTTTGATTACTGTCTCTTTGTAGTATACTTTGAAGTCAGGCAGAGTGATGCCTCCAGCCTCGTTCTTTTTTCTCAGGATGGCTTTGGCATTTTGGGGTCTTTTGTGCTTCCATACAAATCTGATGATTTTTTGTTCTCTTTAAAAAGTGTTTTCTCAAGTGAAAATAATATAATCTACAGAGAAGATTTAATGAATGCATCAATATAAATTTGTTAACTGTAAAATGTAACTCAAAAGAATACTGAAAACAACTTTGTGAAAAACATAAGGAATGAGACCATATCTGAAAAAAATACCAATGGCACTGGATTAAAGAGCTACAGCTAAGTTATTTATTAAATTATGTTATTAAAGAATATTAATTGTCACCAAGAACAATTTGCTACTTACCCTCAATTTAATGTTCAGATAATTATTAAAAAGATGTTTCTGTATGTTACATTAAGACATACAGATGTATGTTATTTTTATTTTATCTTGAAAGTAGTTTTCAATAGAATTATTTTATAGTTCCACCAATATAATAAAAGTAGTTTGTTGAAAACAAATAATTTGTTATTGCTGGTACCCCTTTTATTCTTACCATTGTCTCAATTTAGATAACACATTTTTTCATCAGCTTTTTTGTGTCCTGCTAACATCTATATATTTTCAAACATTTGCTGTAGAAAGGTAGCCTGTTCTGCTTGATTGAGCAATTTGGTTTAAGATCCTCTTAATTAAGTGGGCATTTCTCAAAAACGTGTGCTAGGTGTAGGCATGAGTCATAATTGCTCTCAGGAATCTTTTTTTTTTTCCCCCCCTTTTTCTGGTGAGTTAAAAGTTATGCAAATTAAACAACTGGTTGAAAACAGTATAAATCAGTGCAAAATAACATCATCAGGAACAAAAATAAGTGGTGCAAATTCGCACTGGCAGATGGGGAACAAAGCACAAAGCATAACTGAGTTTTCTGGGAAAGGTTTAAGGTAACTCTAGGACTGGTTGCCTAGAGGATTAGTTATACTGAGCAAACAAAAGAGAAAATGGGAGAGGTATTATAACTAAAGCAGGAAGATGGCTTTTTCTGGGTGGTCAGCAGATTGAGCAATGAGGTGGAGGTACTTTGTAAGCATAGAATGTGGAGGTGTATTGCAAACAGCATAGAATGCAAGGGCAAAGATTTGAACTTTAGCTGAGGGTCTAGAAAGTCATAAATGAGTGATGTATATAAGACAGTAGGAGAGTCATACAGTGCTAGATTGATTGGAGAATGGACATTTATATTTGAGAAAATTCTGAGACACATTAAGACTAAAAATTCTGAGACACACCTAGATTAGAAATGCTAAGGTGTTAGACTAACAGAATGAGTGAAAAAGAAAGGAACAAATCCAAGAAGTATTTTGAAGAAAGGAAAATTGGTAAATTATCTTACATAGTAAACTCAAGTTTTAAAAATATAATTTGGGGTTGTTTAACTAGAGACTTTGAATTGGCTAGCCCAATAATCAGAGTTAAACCAGGCCTTTCCCTATAGAAAATCTGAAATAATATACTGTACTGCTAAAATCACCTAGTCACAAGATGTATACTAGGAGTGTCACTTAACAAAAATCATAACAAACACACAAAATTAAATTTCTACAAAGGGATGTTTTCTATTTCACCGGAATTAGTAGTCAGTGGTGACATGGATGTAACCAGGATGCTCCTCAACGGGGGGGCTTTACTCAATGTCTAACACCCCCAGCATTAGTCACTCAGGAAGAGTGGACAAGCCTTGTTAAAAATGTAAAGATACTACATGAAGCCATTAGGATCCATTAACACCTTGAACCAATTTAATTGATCAAATTAGCTCTCACCTACTCTAAAGCATGAGGGAAAGGGACATGCAAAAAGGGACAGAAGGGAGATTTTTTTGTGTGGGAAGAGAGTTTTTCAGAGAAGTCATTATATGAGATGTGTATAACTTCTTTGTGATGCTGTTTATTTTGGGCCTGCAATGTGGATCCCTTCTTCTTTCCATTTACTCTGTCTTCTGAGGAGGTAATACAGAACAGGATAAAGAAAACTGGTTTAGACATCAGAAGATCCTATACCAATTCTAGTTCATGCACAGAATGCTGATTGCTGTATGACCTCACTTATCCCTTCATTTCAGCTTTTATTTTTATAAAATGAAGGCCTTAGATTACATAAATAATGTTGGCTTCATTTACTCAATTCTGTAAAATAGTTACTCACATCTTTATTTCCACAGTTTTTTTTTGTTGTTGTTGTTGTCGGTAGTTTTCTTTTAGTACAAGAGACTCTTATAAACAAATTCACACTTCTATCTAGAAAATCACCTATGTGACATTCTGAAGCACCAATGATGGTCCAAAGACATATATTTTTAAACTCATACAGATTAGCAGAAATCATTGTTTATGTTGAAAATCTATAGGACCTACATTTGCATAAGGCATCAATTTTTCTTATATTCATATTTCAACATTATAAAGTCCCAGTATTTATGTTCTATTAGTCTTCTAACTATATGAGATATTTTAGTTTCAGACTAACCAATACATCATCTTTGAAACTGTACAAAATTTATAAATAGCTTAGTCTTTAACACATATTGTCAAAATGCAAAAAGAAAAATTAATAAATCTTTTCTTTTTGCATGTTTTTATTTTATGGATTATAAGCAACCATCAAGCCTCTGGAATTCACAGAATTATCATCCTGCTTTCAAAAATAAAGTTTTCTGATATTCTTGGCTTAATTCTATAGAGAATTACTTACAGGTATATTATTTAGGATATCATATATGCTTTCAACTAAGATGAAACTGCAATGATATGCAAGGAGAAAGTAGAACTGGGATTGTTTGGGACAGTGTGACATGCCAGGAGATCTGATATTGGACATTTATGTTTATGGAGAATCAAAAGTCTTCATTTGGAAAAATTCACCTTAACTTTTAAATATCTTTATATTGTTAGAGTCTTTATTGACTAGCACTATTTGGAAAGAGAGAAGGAAGGAAGGAGAAAGGGAGGGAGGGAAGGAAGAAGGGTAAGAGAGAGAGAGGGGAGGCGAGAAGGAGAATAAATGAGTCAGGATTCTCAATCGAAGACCACAGGGCAACACAACCTACATTGATCATATAGTTATTAAGCAATACAGACAACACAGAAAATGTAGAGATTGCAGAAAAAAACAGATTATGGAAGGCGTTCTGTAAATTGCTCCTTCTATCACCCTGAGAACTGGCTTGCCAAAATCAGGAAGCTACCCCATAGCCACTGACTTCAGAAACATCAGACCAGGCCACTGCTGTGAGGTACTCCGTCCAGGAAGATAAATGCTCTATGCTCACCATTATCCCTACACAACTCATTTTCAAAGCAAAGCTTTGTATGGGGGAGGCTGAAAATATAGTTTTTGCTTTATTATTATTATTACTATTATTATTATTATTATTATTATTATTATACTTTAGAAATGTATGTTTTAAAATGTAAAATTTGCAGAGACTGCTCAAAAAAATTGGAGGAAACACAGTCAAAGAAGTCCAATATGGGATATATTTAACAAACCCATTAAAAGTTTGAACATTTATCCAGAGACATCAGTTTTGAAAGAGAGCAGCAACTTAAGCTCGCACAATTGGTTCAAAAATGTTCAGCTTATATATAAGAAAAATTTACAATTCTGTCTCCCTGCATTGCTCTGAAAGTATTAATTTCTCATAGCCTATTTCCCAAACTAGAAACGAGTGGGCTTTTGTATAAAAAGAATGTTTCTTATAAACATATTGATGACATTGTTTACTTGACATGATTTTTATTTGAATAAAAAAACCAAAACAAAAATAAAACCCAGAGTTATTCAGTTACCAGAAAGAAAATTACATATTAAGAAATAAAATATAAAAACGATTTGCCTTTAAATTGATGTTAGATGTTTTCGAGATTTTTAATGAATTAATTGTACAAGATAATTAACATCAAAAATATTGGAGAACTAAAAAAGATTTAATTAGTTGGATAGTTTTATGATAAAAACATTTAAACCAGAATGATGAAAATCCAAGTGAGCCACTAGAAGTTACTCTTGTTCCCTAAAAATAATGAGGAATGTAATTTATATTCTATGGAAGAAAGTAGTATATTCTCTTCTTTGATGTAAAACTAGACCACATTTCCTGATCCCTTTGAATTTAGATGGAACCAAGTGACAAGTTTTCTCCAATAGGTTGTGAGTAGAAGTGAATATGTTCCAAGTTCAGAATGAAGTAAAGAAGTGGCTCTGTCTTTCTCTAATTTTTCTTTCTTTCTTTCTTTCTTTCTTTCTTTCTTTCTTTCTTTCTTTCTTTCTTTCTTTCTTTCTTTCTTTCTTTCTTTCTTTCTTTCTTTCTCTTTCTCTTTTCTGTCGGTCTCTTCTCTCTCTTCTCTTCTCTTCTCTTCTCTTCTCTTCTCTTCTCTTCTCTTCTCTTCTCTTCTCTTCTCTTCTCTTTCCTTCCTTCTCTTCCTTCCTTCCTTCCTTCCTTCCTTCCTTCCTTCCTTCCTCCTTCCTTCCTTCCTTCCTTCCTTTTCTTTTCTTTTCTTTTCTTTTTTGGTCTGCTGCCTGGATGTAAAGACTTCATTAAAGGTCCTAAAGGATAGCAAACCTATTGAAGTAGAAAAGGCTTGAATCTCTATAAGACTGCATGGAGCGAGTTCCTATTGACTCGCACTGGATTGCGAAGTGAGCAAAAAAAAGAAATCCTTATTTTAAGCCAACAGAATTTTCAGAATCATTTTTCAAAGCTGTTAACCTACCCTAACTGACATACTTTTCTGACCATAATATGCAATGGGAGAAAGTATTTAAAATTGGTGTATGCATTTAAATATTTTTTTATTATTTTTATTTTTCAATTATAGTTGACACTTGATATTATTTTATGTTAGTTCCAGGTAAGCAGCATAGAGGTTAGACATTTATATGATTTATGAAGTGATCTCCCAATTAGTCTAGTATCTACCTAGCACTATGCATAGCTAGTATGATATTACTGACTATACTCCCTATGCTGTACTTTACATTTCTTTGTCTGTTTATTAATGAAATATATTTCTAAGCTCAAGATGGAGCTAATTCTGCCTGGAGTGCCATGTCAGCAAACCAAAACTTAGATAAATGCTGCAGTGGACCAGAAACACAGTATATTAGGTCTGCCAATTCCCAAACGCCAAGCCAAATCTGGGCTTTAAACTTATTTTTCTGTTCTTTCTCACCCCAAACAAGGTTGACTTATGTGTCCCTAGCCAATCAGACATATATATTTTATTTTTCTTTCTTATTCTTCACTCTTCATTCTATAAAAGTTTCCTGCCTTCTACCCCATTTTACTGTTATCTGAATAGAGACTGTCCACTTCATGAAGTATTAAATTTAAAGACTGTGTCACCTAAATTATCTTCTTTAATCATTTTAACATTATCAAATTTCCCTAATTTGTATCTACATGAAAGCATACCACAAATTCTAAAGCATCTTACAAATTCAATACGCTTTTGTTATGAACAAATTAATACATTAATAATATTAAAAGTTACAGAGAATTCAGTTATTTTGGACTAAAAGTTGGCAAAAGAAACGGAGCAATCTATGTTGCAGGATCATGAAAGTTTGACTTCCAACTATTCTAACAGCTGCATTTATTAATACAAATAAAGATTTATAAGGAAATGTAAACATAAGACATAGAGAATTTAAAATATGCAACAAACCTAAAAATCGATCATTTGTTGTTTTATTTTTTCTTAATACTTTATTTAATTTCATTTAGCTTATTTTAAAGATTATATTACTCCAGTCAGAAGCAGTGTTTTAGAACTCAGCTGGGTAGAAGGAACTTTCTCACCACTCCATTCTAATTTGCAGTTTTGCTATAATAAAAGCCCTAAATATATTGCTACTGTCTAGACGTTTTATCTGAAACAAGTGTCCTTTGTAGTCTCAGAGGACTTTTCTATTTTATTTCCAGTAAATCAAAGTCTGTGAAGAGCTTTGGTTCTTATTAAGACATACCCTTCACAGTCCAGTGATTGCCAACAGTGGCAAGCCATTGACAGTTCATTTACATATAAGTGATGACTTCCATCAGGTAGTTGGCTCAAAAACACAATGGACATTTAGAGCATATCCAATATTTCTTGTTCTTTGATGAGTGCCAAGTGCCAATTTTTATATAGAAACTAACTATCGAAAAGTGCAGTCTTCTTTTCTCTGACCTTACTCTGTCTTCTACAGCTTTACAGTGACTTATTGTCACTGAACTTAATGTAGAATCACACCTCTAAAAGACATTCTGTAGCCCTACTTCAGTTTGCTGAAAAGAATAATAGTCAAATGTAGGAAACACGAGACAAGAACATTTTATTAAAAGAAAAATAAACTTCTGTATTGTCCCCCTAATGGTCTTAATCATAATTTTTGTGTTTTGTTTTTATAAGGTATTTTTATGATTGTTTTACATTGTTTTCTCTTATAAATATATTTGCCATTTGAAATAGTGGCACTCACTACATAACACTCATTAGGAAACCCTGTATTTTGGTTTGTAAGTGCTTTTCATTATAACTCTATGTTTTGCTCTCAGTTTGTTTTTTTGTTTGTTTGTTTGTTTTCTGAATAGCGGTGGCAAAAATCTAGCCAAATTTTTATCTTAATAATGCTGTAAAAAGAAGCAGGCTGATGATGTTGTCATGCTGTGACTTAACTTACGCGAGTTTTTTTTTTTTTAATTGTGCATTTTTCAGCTCCCTTGGTATTGAAAGAAAGAAAAAACTTGTCTGTTTGAAATAAATTCTTTCAGTTATCCAAAGGGAGAATATGAATACCGAATTTCTCTACGCTAATCTATGGTTTTGCTAGTAATCATCTTTTTCCCTATGAGGTGTTTCATTACATTTTCTGGTTAGAGTATCACCATATTTTAGTGCAGCTTGTTTCTGGTTTTGGTGAGGCCCTGACTTAACATAATTCTTGTAATTGGTTTTTTCTAAAGATTTTATTCCAATAACTTCTATCTGTATTCTACAGTAAACTCCATCATGTGAAGTAGCCTGAGAGCTTTTTAAAAACCAAAGAGTTGATTACAGAAGTAGCAGATTCAGGTAAGAACTGTAAGGATGGAACACCTGCCGTGTAGTTCCTGCCACTGGTCATACTTAGCCTCTACGTTATGCTTGGATTCTTATCATTCATCCATTGCTCCTTCACTTGTTTTGCGGTCCCACTCATGAAGGGAGGAATAAAGGGAGGGAAGAAGGATGTGAGGGAGGGAGTGAAGGATGATGGATGGATGATGGATGGATAGATGAAATTAAATTCAAGATTACTAAGGAACTGGTGTTAGTCATCGTGCTTCAACCTTTTCTGAACTAAAACTGTGTACTGACTCTCAGTTTTTTACTTCAGAGTGGGCAATAAGAAGAGGAAAAAATAATACTAAGAATACACTAACAGAATTACATAGTTTAAAGCATATTTTGAGAAACCATTTCCAAAAAGTTTAAGTGAGTTTGAAAAATGAGAATCTTAAAGTTTCTTTATGGCATTTATTGGTAATGGAACAAAACAAATGGAAGACTATCCAATGAATGGTTTATCCAAAGTATTTAGAAATTATAGGCTGACTTTTTGAAGACCTTCTTTGGATATGCAAAGATGCTTGTCATTTTCTTGTTGATACCGAATTAATCCATGGCCAATGTTAACTTACCTCTTTGAGTAGATAGGTTCAACTCTTAAGATGACAACATTGTCTTAAAAACATTATTCTACTTCTCAGATAAATAATGTTGTCTCATTTTCCTTTCTCTTATAGATCTGCACACTAACTGCCCAACAATCCGGATGTTAGCTCTTTTGAGTATTGGATGTCCAGTCACTGTAAGATGAAATATATAATTATATTAATAAATTTTCAATTAATATAATAGAATGTATCATGTTTTTGACATCATAAAATATTATAGGAAATCAATTATGGTTGTGCTAGATCACACAAAAAATTTGACTTGCACACATATCCTTCAGGTGCATAGCATTGCATCACATATCATGCCAAGAATCTCCACAAGAGTTATTGTTGGACCAAAGAGTTGAGAAGGGGGATGGCAGAACCTGGATTCATCAATATATAGCATGGTTGAAATAAATTAGATGCATATTTACCAGAAGAATAGTACTGAATTTTTTCGCTTTACAAAATGATCAGTTTTGACACTGATATTCACATCAACATAAACCACCATTTATATAGATTGCTTGTACTTGATCCATCTTTTGTATAAAATGACTTTCCAAATGAGAAATAAAAACCATAGATTTACCGCGGCTACCTTTATACACAGTGCTAATTTACAGATAGGGTAGTATACTTTTGGACCTATTGTTGACAAAATCATAACCAACTGCCAAAAAAAAAAGAAAACAGTTAAAGTTATGAGAAACAATGTACATTACTGAAAGGAAATTAATGACTTGAGTTATACAAAAGAAGCAGGGCATTGTTGCTATTTTATGTTTATACTGTCATGAGACAAAGAGCAAGGCTTATAATAAAACTAAATGAGACTATGCATTCAGAGTATTTATAAAATAATTAGTAATTATCATTGCACGTGTGGTCATAGAGAAAGGCAACCACGAATTGGTGTCCTATTTAGTAGTTATACAAGATAAGCATGTTAGTTCTAAAGATGAGATCTTAGGAAAAAATTAGTTCCTTCGTGAATTTCTTTTTGATATTATGTAATATCAATCATATATTTCATCAGACAGAAGAGAACTGAAATATAGGATTACTCAAAGTAGGTAAAACATTAAATCTGGAGTTGCTCACAAATATGTAAGACTAAGATTCTGTGAGTGACTCCATCTTTAATATTCAATCTTAGTTCTTTATTTTTTAAATGAGGGTTATACCTATCTTGACTAGTTAGTGAAAGGATCCAAAATCCATATATCAAAAGATATATGTGTAAAAATAATGTATTAATATTGACTCATCAATTGTAACAAATATATACACTGATGCAAGGTGTTAAAAATAGGGAACAGGAGGAGGGGTGACAGGTGAAGGGATAGAGGAGAACATTCTGTACTTTCCACCAATATTACTACAAACCTAAGATTCCTCAAAAAAGTCTATTAGTTAATAAAAAAGATATATGTCTGACACTTTGTAAGTATTCCAAATATAGTTGCTATATTATTATTTATAGTATGAACTTATAATGTATATAGGCTTTAAAAAGAAATTTTACTGACAATCGTGTGAGATAATAGCAAAAATATATATTGATCTGTGACACCAGTTCCTGGCAAGAGCTCCTAAAACCCTTGCAATTTCCCAAGTGACAAGAGCAGTAGGAGCACTTCTTGTTCCAATATTTGGTCTTTGACTCTATCTCTGATACAGCTCCTGAAACCTTTGTAAATTCCTAAATGATAAGAGCACTAGGAGCACCTTTTGTTCTAAGGAGATAACTCTGGATGGAATCCTGAATGCCTCCTGGATGGGGTCTGGTCATTAGATATACCAAGCTGTTATTAAAAGCTTGGAATTTTCAGCCCAGACCCCCAAGCTCCATTTTTCTAGAGAGGGGAGAGGGCCTGAAAATGATGTTAATAATTGATTATACCTACATGAGGAAGGCTCCATAAAGTAGGGGGTACAGAGAGCTTCTAGGGGGATGAATCCATTCATGTACCAGGAGGATGATGCACCACAGCCCCACAGGGACAGAAATTCAGGACCCTTTTCCAGATCTTGCCCGTCCTCTCTATTCATCTGGCTGTTCATCTGTAGCCTTTATCATATCCTTTAATTAACCAGTAAGTGTAAATAAGTGTTTCCCTGAGTTCTGTGCGCCGCTCTTGCAAAAGTAATCAAATCTGAGGAGGGGTTCATGGGAACCTCCGATTTGTAGCCAAGTTGGATAGAAGACATAGGTAACCTGATGACCATGAGACTGACATCTGAAGTTAGGGGGAGTCTCATGGGGTTGAGCCCTTAACCTTTGGTTTCTGACATGATCTCCAGGTGGATAGTGTCAGAATTGAGATAAATTGTAGGAGACCTAGGTAGTGTGAGAGAATTGCTTGTTGGTATGGGTAAAAAAAAACCCCATACATTGGAATTGGTGACCAGAATCTTAGTTGATGATCAGAAGTGGGATTGGCAGCAGACTCTTGAACTGTATAATCTGTTATTTAATGAATATTTCAATTAAGTAAAATTATCTCATTTTAAGAAGGATAAAAATGTAGGTAGGTATACATAATAAATATTTTTAATCTTTCAAAGTAAACATTATTGACCTTTCTTTTTGTTCAAAAGGTAGAACAGAGTCAAAGACTGATCTTTTTTATAAAAAAAGTCAAATCTTGAAGAAAATATTAAGTGTGCTTTAACTGCATTGCTAAGCTTGCAGAAATGGAAGAAAATGCAGAGGCCAAAAATAAACTAAAAATCAGTAAACTTAGTGGATATTTAAGTGCTAAATTTTTTGGGGGGGTGGGTTGAGGGGGTCTGAAGTTTTCTGCTGAGCACTGGATATCTGAACTTAGCCTTGTGAAGGGACCGGGGACAAAAAATAAAGCTTAGGATCCACCCAAAATGGGGAGTTCAGCATGAGACCACAAGGTTAAACTGCAGTCTCAATGGACTTCACCATCAGAATAGGTGGGATGATGAAAAAGGGAGAGAGAGAAGAGAGAAAGAAAGAAAGGGGAAGGAAAGGAAGGGAAGAGACTTTAAAGGGAGAGACAGTAAGAAACTTCCTGTTCTCGTAAGGCTGGCTAGATAGAGCAGAGCACCAAAGCTGGCTCTTGGTTAGGGGTTCCCGTTTATGTCACCTGTGTGGTCTAAAATATCTCAAATCAATTTAGAGTTGTTGGGCCCCAAGAACAAATGGAAAACCTCTCTAGAAGAAAGTAACTTTAATCAAGCCCTTTAAAATATGCTATCGAAACATATTTAGTTAAACTCCTATATGTTGTGATGTGGTTTTAAATGGAAAAGTGGGTTACAAAGCAATATCGACAATATGATCTCAGTTATTTTTAAAGTTACAGGCACAAGAAATACTTAGTGTAATAAATATCATAATATTAATGTGGGTGGAACTATAATTTAGCTTTAGTTCCTTTGTTTATCTATATTTTCAACAAAAAGATGTTATTTATATAAAAATAACAATATTAGAGATTTTCAAGTTTCTAGATCAGAATGTGTGGTAGAAAGTCATTTGTATTATAGGTAATGAATAAACAATCGGAAGTTAGATATCTGTTTATATAGTTCAATATTCTGAAGAAATGATATCAAATTGGGAAATAGTCATAAATAGATATTATACTTAATCTGCATTTATAGGTTGTATTTTCAGAGAAGAGATACTAAATTTTTTTCAAAGGTTCAAAGTATGCCTTTGCCTTCTGTTTTCTTTTAATTTTAATTTCTTTTAATTCTGTTTTTTATTTTTCATGCAATTTCCTTAACCTTCCCAAAGTTCATATTATTCTACATTATTGGCTACTTCCTGTGAATGGTTCACAATGAATCAATTTTGGAAAGATAATGAACACAGATTGTGTTAGAAAATAAAATATACATTTAGGTCACTGATTATCTATTGAGTCCTATTTGTTCAGGTTCATGCAAGTGTTACGGGGTGATACAAAGGGCACTAGAAGACCTTTCTGAGTCTCCATGTCCTAATCCAGAAACCAATAAAAATCAGAAACTGCAATTATTATGCTACTCATAGCATTTAGTTTTTAAAAAAATGAAAGCACTTCCCTAACACAGTATCATAGACCTGCCCACCAGAAGATAATCATAGTCAGTATAAAGCAAAAAATACAGTCCTAGATGACAATTAAGGACATATTTCAGTAATCACCTTTAATGCCAGTGTATAGCAGGAGACCAAGTCTGAATTCAAGTTTTTTGCACCTTAGGATTTCAAACGGGGGTAAATCCAGAAGATTGGAAGCAAAACATCCTCTAGGAACTGCTCTGTGGGGAGGTGTGGTGGGGAGCGATAAGAAATATTCTTGGGGGAAAACTTTTAGAACAAAAAGGGAAAGCTGAGTATTTTTGTGTTGGTCGAAGAAGACAGAGGCATTTGGTGGGGATGGCTGGTTTCATGTACTCTGAGCCGCCTCTTGCTAGGATGATTTTGCTCTAACTCTCCAGCCCCCTCTTTCCTGCCCTCCGTGAGGAGAAGGCCCCGATGGGAAATTAGAGAGCTGAAAAGCTGTTTCCTACACCATGTCCTCAAGATGCCGAGAACACGGGGCATTAGTATCTGAGGTTGAGGCAAGTCTGGCACAAAGGCCAAGAGATGGGCTTCTCCTTTCAGCGGGTTGGCCTAAGCCCATGTGGGGTCAGCATGGCGTGGCCCGGACAGGCTCTGGTGACAATGGTTTTAGCAAGACATCTTTACCAGTCGTTCTAAGCTTCACAGTGGCAGCGGTGGATAGAATGGAAGGGCCACTGGGTATGGGATTCTATACTGCAGTCTAGAGTCATGTATTTGTGAGCACATGTGAGATACCCTAGGAGAATTCCTGAAACAATTGCAATTAGGAGGGACTGTGTTCAAAGAGACCAGAGGTTGCATAAGAGTAGGCAGAAAAGTCTATGCATGAATATTTTTGTGACTATATATGTATCTACATATGCATATGTGTTGTATATTTGGAAATTGTTTTGAAATATTAAAGTTTTGCTTCCACTCCTCACTGTTCCTAGCTCTGACTCTGCCATTCAGGCGATAGCAATGGCTCCCTTCAGAGTGACTGAAAATAAATCACTTAATTTCTGATTATTATCAATTTTGAAACAAGGAAAAAATTATAAGTAGCTAATAAATATTCTATTCTTGAGTTTTTAACTAATCAATTCTCTCTTTTTGAAATCTGTAAAAAATAGAAAGTATATAATTACTCAATAAACATAACAACTTAAAATGAGGTGAATAATTTTGTGACATGCCATGTAGAAAAATTCAAGAACAAAAAGACAATTGTATTTCAAGAAGGAGGTTTGAAAACACAAAGCAAAAACAAAATTTTCTAAAGGAAGCCTTCTGCTAGGAAGAGTACGGCTTTTCTCAGAAATATAGCATTTTAGGGGAAATACTATACATTCCAAGAAACCAGAATCTGAAGAACTTAGTGCAAGGTCATGTGATGACATGAGTACCCATTATGATTTACAGGGAATCAGAATTGGACTAGCAGACTGGTAGAGGAATGAAGGAGGAAACACTGGTGTGCTCATGAAAAAGAGCCAGGCACTCTATCCCCTTGTATCTTGCCCTGGGGAAATGAAAAAAGGGAAATCTTAATAATAAAAAGGACATACAGTTTGTAAAAAATTCCAGGAGTAAAGGGTTTTGTTGACGGGGGTTGCAAACCCTTAGAAAAAACCATGTGACCAATATGGTGCTACAGGATTAGTTGTGGCAGTGTCCAGGTGATGACTCTGTAGCCCAAGTTGGTGTGAGGAGAGCTACTGAGATTGAGCTTCCAATGGGATGCGGGAATTCTCAGAGTGGCTGACTAGAAGAAGCCTAAGGTCAGCATCGGGAGAGAACCAAGTATACGTAGTTCACTACTGGTCTGTGGCAGATAGTAAAACTGGATGCCAATGAATGGCTCACAAGATTTCGGTGGCATGATTTATACCACAGGTATCCAGCAAGGAGAGGTGATGACACTGAGGATGGCCCTCACAAGATAAAAGGAAAAGAGAGTACAGGCCTGTTATAAATGAGTGCCTGGCTTAGACGAAATAAGGATAAGGGACAAAATTAGATGGCATCTATAAACCTTAAGAACAGCATAAACACACAAAAGTTAGAAATATAGCTCATAGAATATTGAGATGAGAGAAGTCAGTCTGATTATTAATAGGGAAACATTTTCTATGTGAAGAACTTGACTCTACATACTGTGCAACCAGGAAATACAAGTTTCGTAGAGAGTGATATCAACTCACTAAAAGGAGTGGAGAAAAGGGAGCTGACCTAAGTAATTTAGTGAAATGGTGTTTTGACTAGAAACTGAAGTCTGAAGACAAAATTCAGATGGATAGACACAGATAGATATAGAAAAAATTATAACTATGTGTGCAAACAGGTTGGCATCCATAAACATGTTTCTCAGAGCTGTCCACAGAGAGAGCTTGGAACAGCGATACCTCGGTAGAATGAACACCTCCAGCGCGCACATTTTGGTTTCTGAAGACTATTCTCCAGTAAAAGGAACCATAATTTCTTAGAGTAAAAGCTGCTTCTAGGGCTAGGGAAGGGTAATACAAGATGAGCCTACAAAACCTTATAAGGCCAAACTAAGGAAGCATGTAACTTTTGCGATATTCATTTAAAATATGCAAAACCTCAGCATTAGAAAAAAAAAATGATGATGATGATGAAATAATAGCTACCATTTAATATATATATATATATATTCTGTGCCAGGCACTGTGCTGAGTACTTTACTTAGATTATCTTAATTTCGCTCTTTACCAATAATTGCTATATTATTATTATTATTATTATTATTATTATTATTATTATTAGAAACTAAGTCATCAGTGACATGTTTCATTGGGCTATGGCAATTCCTGACCGCGTATGGATTTCAGAACCTTTAATAACAACTCAGTAGAAGTCATAGAACTATTTATATCATTATTTAGTTTTAAAATTAAGTTTATAGGGGTACCATTGGTTAATACCGTATCACTCATTTTTAAAAACAGATCTATGTTGCATTACATTGTAGTCTGTCTTTTCACATGTTTGTCCTTTAACTTCAAATACCAGTAATTCACTTCTTTGTCTCACTGTACTAACCTCTAAAAGAGTGTCTTTCAGATAAACAAATGTTCAATAGTCTTGATAATGCTTATTTTTGTTTTACAAAAATGACATCATATTATGCATATTTTGCTTTCTTTGCTCAAAAATTGTTAATAGAAATTCCTCTAAGTTAACTAGTATAGTTCTAATTCATTATTTTAAGTGTACATAGTATTCTGTGATATGACTGAGCCATAATATTTCTCTACTAGTTAATGTTTACTTTGTTCCTCAGTTTTTCCAAATAAAAATAATGGTAAAAGTAAGCATGCATATTTGTTTTTTAGTAGTGCTTTTATTTTCATGTGACAAATTCCTAAAATGTAGCACAGACTTAAAATATATATAAATTTTTAATTTTAATTGATATTGCCAAGGTGTTTTTTGCTATGAAATTCATCTATCTGCCAGCAACATGTGACATACTTCTTTTCTCATATTTTAGCCTGTAATAGCAGTTATCATTTTATTTTTATATTTTTGTTTTTAATTATGGCCAATCTAAAAGCTGCTAATTCTTTGGATTTCCTCATCTACTAGTAACTTTGAACTCTTTGCATATTTTCAATGTTGTTGGACTTTTGTTTTGTGATTGGTTTCTCTACATTCTTTTTCTATTTTTTATTGTATTACCCTTGTTCTCAATTTAAAATAGCCTATTGTATTAAACCTCTGTCTTCTAATATGCAAATCTGCTCCAAATTAATTTTTTAAAATAGATTTGTTCCTGGTATTTTTTATGTAAAATTTAAAAACTTTTATGAAACCAGTCATTTTTCTTCTCTTTTATGTCCATCATTGAACATCTTTCCTGCTCCTAGCTTGAATGTGTAGATCTCTAGATTTCCTTTTAGAATTGATTGATTGATTGATTGATTGATTGATTTAGACTGGTTATTTAACTTTCTCAATTGTTGCTTCTGGTATCTGCATATATTATAAAAATAATTTCTCTCCCTAAAATTGTTGATATAATAAACTATAGGAATAAAAGTCTTAATTCATGAAAATGGGATGGTATTACTACAATGATCTAGGAAATACATACAAAAGTGTTTCATTAGTTATTTTAGTTTACATTAGGACAACATCACAGTGAAGATTCAAACTGCTGAATTACCTCTGAGAAAAAACAATCACAAGACTATTAAAATGTTCTAATATATATTCACAGTGGAAATGAGCCAAGGTTCAAACCATTTGTATTATAATCTATTGACCTTTAATTGAAAGTCAATAGATCTTAATAGGATTTAGATAAGGAAACTTAACGAACAAACTTTTCAAAGCAGAGTGGTCAATATCTCACCAGGAAGTGATAATAATTCTTGTGACATTTTTAGCTCAGAGCTAAGTGCATGAACTTCAAGATCAGAAAGACCTGAATTCAAATATTGACACTTCTAATTTAGCACCTTTATGATCTTAGGAAAGATGAGCTTGCATTTCTTCATCTGTAAAATGATGATAACAACAGTACACACTTTAAATGAATAGTATAGAGATTTAATGAGAAAATACACACAAAAAACACTTGCCTTAGATTTGAATGCACCATAATTTCTTAATAAATTTTAGCTATTATGATTTCCTTTCTCTTTTGTCCTCTTCCACTGAGATGGAGATTAGTTTATTACTTCTGCCCTAGTATGTATGTATGTACGTATGTATGTATGTATGTATCTGTTTGGCATATTGTGTGTGTTTTTAAGTGTGTGAATGCAACTTCCAGAAAACAAACAACCCTCTTCCTATGGACCACCAGATTGTTTCTTGTAACCTTTTCCTATATAAATATTTTGTATCTACCACTGATGTGCCTAAATTCTGATGTGAAGGCTATGAAAAAATATTATTCTCCTCATTTCTGATTGTTTTTTAAATACACACTGTCTCTTCTGCCCACTCACATACTTCACGTTAAATTACGAGGAATAAAAATTCTTGGTTTTTTGTTGTTGTTGTTGTTGTTGTTGTTGTTGTTGTTGTTGTTGTTTGGCGAGGCAACCCTTGATTGACCTCACAGATTGTAAGGACCTTGCTTGTCAGCTTACATACAATCCCTTATTTTTTATTTTTTATGCCAACAGCACCTGGTCTTCCTAGGTGGTCTCCCATCCAAGTATTTACCAGGTCTGACCCTGCTTAGCTTCTGAGATTAAATTCTTAATTTTGTTCATTATTCTTAAATAAACCAGGTAGTTAAATCTATCTGTTGTATCCAAGAGCTCTACCAACACACAGCCCAATCTTCTTGACCTTCCCTTTCATTTGAGCATGACTCTAGGAATATTTTAAGACTCAGTCTGGAAGAGTGTCTCAAATTTCCTTCTCTCACACCTTGAAGCTAGGCATGACGCTTTGAGTGATCTCATTTATCAGTGTGATTATATGTAATCCCTTTCCATATACTGTCCACATCTGTGGAAAGGCCTAGAATGGGGTACCTTCATAGGGTAAGTATGCTGATGGTTATACTTTACCACTAGATGTCACTCTTTGTCACATCTAAGCAAATTTGGGGGCACTTCCTATTACCAAAATGTCCTGCAGTCTATGCACCTGTCCCACACCTGAGAAACATCCAAGAGTAACAATAACTTGGCCACACTGGGAGTAAATAATACAGATTAATCTCCAATGTAAGACCGAGGCTGACTCTGAGCATCCTCTGATCAGGACAGAAGAACCCACTCATCTCTACCAATGAGGACCTCATTTAAGAGGTACCTAACCCCAAAGGGTTGAGGCACACCTGCAGTGTTCCTGTCTCCAGGAATATTCACCTTTCCAAGCTCCATCATGCCAGAGACTGGTGGAATCAGTTCCTTTATTCCCTCATATTAGTAAGAACTAGTAAGAACTCAGACGGGTCTCTGATTTTGTGATGGAAATCAAGGTTAGTCAATAAACCTGTACCACATAAATCCCTTATTCAACATGATTCAATTTTTCCTGATTCTCCAAGATTTGTTCCACTATTGCTGAGAGATAAATTATAGAAGTTAATTTTCAGGCTGAAAAATCTATCATTTTCTCTTTTTCAAATATGCCCAGGAATTGAACAGAAAATTCAAATAACTGTTTCTCAGTAAGTCCCCCTAAGAGACATCTTTGCAGAGCTGAGTCCACAGAAAAACCCCAGCTCCAAGCCTTCTAGATTCACATTCTGCATTTTCTGTTTCCAAGGATGGCCATCTTTTGAGACTTGGAGCCTGTTCTAACCATGACCATGTCCTTTTTCTCTCTTTGATATTTCTTGTGAATTCTCGTTTCAAAAAAATGATAGTAATTAGTCTGAATCAATGATTATAAACAACAAAACAACAACAACAACAACAACAATGAAACTTGATTAATTGAAAGTTCCACAGCAGTGGACACATTCTCACATTCTTGGAAGTCCAAGAATGTGACATAAACATTCATCTGACATAAACATTCTCTGAACAAAATTTTAAATTATTCAGAAATTAGTTTTCCATTGAGACTTTGTTAAAACTCATGTACAGTTGGAAATTTATAATATACTTTTTAAGATTTCTTCAATTCAGTAAATTTATATAATGCTGATAGGTTTGTGTCTCTTTCTGGCCTATGTTGCCTTCAGCAGGGCATTCCAAACACACTTGTAATTAGCATAGATTCAGTTTTGTTGATGACCCTCTCCTTTACAGCATCCTTTGACCAGGAAAAAGAAAAAAGGGTAAAATGTACTCTAGGGTCAAGTAGAGAGTAATTTTAATGCTGAGTACAGCAAATAAAATTTAAAACTCTGAGTTATAGATCCCACAATGTAACCCAAATATAAGAGAGAGAACCATGGCATTCCATTTCCAACATAATCTAAGTTATTGATAAAGAATTTTAATTTTTACTCAGCCTTATAAAAAAAACCCCACAAAATGTAGCTTCTTAAAAATTCTTTAATCTTTTGCCATTTTTTAACAGTCAAATTTTAAGCTCCCTTTAAAAATATTCTCTCTCTGTTACTCTACTCATCAACACTCTCCAATGTAAATCCTATGAATCTTTTGGTCATTATTGTCAAAATTTAACCACCTATTGTAGCTGCTGAAAAATTCTTTCTCTCTCTCTCTTGCATCTAAACTTCAAGAAGTCCCCATTGTCATGATCCTTCCCCACTATCTCCTTCTACTCTCATATTGATAAATGCGTACACTTCTGAAATGCTGCCCTCACCCACATCCCTACCCCCTTTGTGCATCTCCCTGGAAAGACATTTTTCTTCTACTAGAATTGATTTTTTTCTTCTACTAGGATTGATAGGATGAGAATCAGTTTGTGAGAATCAGTTTAGTTTCACCCCTTAGAATTCTGGAGAATAAATTTCCCTAACATTTTAACAATATTACTATTATAACAGTTGTATAGTCTTGGAGGGGCTAGGTAACTTGTCAAATTAAGTGGTGGACTGTGAGTGAAAACCCGAGTCAATATTACTTTCAAGTTTGGGTTAGACAGGCAGCACTACACGGTGATTATGAAGGCCAAATCTGGGCCATACTGCATAGATCTGAATCATCACTCTGCTATTTGCCATCTATGTGACCTTGAAAGAATCTCTCTAAGCCTTAGTTTTTACATTTGTAAAATGAAGATAATGACGACATTGCTATCTATAGTGGCTGTGATGATTAAATGAGTAATACATCAGCAAAACATGCACAGTATATATTATTTATTTTTCATTAACCTATCCTGTTCATCATATCTTGTAGACACAGATTGCTTTATAAATTGCATCAGACATGAAACTGTATTGTCTTTCAAATTAAAAGATTAAAAAATAAATGTAAATTTATTAGTCAAAATAATATAGATAACATCTCCAACTCGAGTTATAAATATAGAAATAATTTGGCTTATTTAACAAAGGAATAATTCACTGACCTGACTAAGCATGCCAAATACTTTATTAGTCAAACCCTTGATCAGAGTCTGAAATATGTGTAGCAGATTCTTAATGATGATGATGATAATGAAACAATAATGCTCACATTTATTGAGACTAATTGTGCACTAGGTGCTTATTTAATGTGGTGATAAATACTTTAATTATCCCTTTTCACAAATGAGGAAACTGAAGCTAATAGGTTAATAACTTGCTCAAGATCAAGAAGGTACTAAATGCCAAAGTTTGGGCTTCAACTGCTGAGGTGATTACAGAGCCTGCAGAGCCTAAAGCTTAATAATCAAAACTGACTGAATATTACCTAAATTTTAAGATAAATACATTCAATTATTTGTGAATCTAGTGTATTTCTTCAGTTTATTTTTACATTATATTTACATTTGATTTTATAATCTAAAGTTATAACATTGGTCATCTACTCATAGAATCTTTTTTTGATAATAAGTTTTTGATATAAAAATAATTATTTAATATAAAATAGTCCTCAAATCTTAGAATAAAAAGAACTCCAGAAGATGTGCCTGCTAAACCTATGGGCACAGATACACACACGCACACACACACACACACACACACACACACACACACATTTTTAAAATGTAATTTTCCCAAGAACTCTGTAAGGTAGCTTCACATTAGAATGAAGAAAGCTATAGCCCAGAAAGGTTAATAAGTCTATAGTTACACAGACAGTAAGTGGCAGAATGGGGATCTGAATGCTGGTTAGTTTTCCTGATTACAAAGTAATTTCCCCTGAACTGAGCAGTCTTCTAAAGTGAGTACTGTTTCTTAAATTTGCCGGTTACGACTTTAATTTTTTTTCTTATAAACAAAACTAACTTTAATAAAATCTCTTTGTAATCATACTTTCAAAAGCATCTTTTTTTTCTTGATTTATTCTACTTTCATAGTTCCCTGGTTTTGAGAAACAAAATTAGTGATGTTACATCTTAGAATTTTTATCATTTGGCATCTACTGTATTGGTAGTGAACATTTTACATATATTATTTATCATATCCTATCTGGATGGTACATGAATATTGTGTACCCGTCTAGACAGTTTCATGTCTGAGACAATTTATAAAGCAATCTGTGTCTACAAGATATAATAAACAGGATAGGTTTATTCTGTTTCTTCTCAGACAGACTGCAAAAACAAAGAACTTGTGTTAAATCTTCAGAAAGAAAATGTTGACTTGACCGATACTGTTAAAGCAAATTCAATAACTAAACGTAAGATGTTTTTAAAAAACCCTGGATCTTATTTTGTGTCAGACACTGTCTTAAGTACTTTATATGTATGATTTTATTTATGTCCTATCACAAGTCTATGTGACAGGTACCATCATAATCTCAATTATGTATATGAGAAAACTGAGACATAGAAATTATAAGTAAATTTCCCATAGTCACAAAATAGTAAATCCCTAACTGGACTTCAAGCACAAGCAGTGTAGGTGAGGTGCCTTATGTAATAAACAACCACAGCAGTAGCAATAACAGCAATGAATGGGATGCTATATAAGCACTTTACATGTATTTGTTTCATTTATCATTGATACCAACCTATTAGATGTTACTATTATAATTCTCACTTTACAGATGAGAAAATTGTGGTTCATAGAAGTTAAATAAGTTGTAAAATATTACATACATAATGAATGACAATATCAGGATTTGAACTGAGCCAGCCAACAGATTCTATACATTTGCCCTTTGTCTGAATATTAATTACCTGCATATATGTGTTATTGAGTCACAGATATTTTTTATCCAAATATTTATATGTACATTATGATCTTAGCTCTAGGAATTTAAATATAAAAGTTACATAAGCATTCATAAACATTTCTTTTCTTGGATGTTGACTTTACACTGAATATTGTGAATTGACTCCTCCCTTCAACCTTCCTTTCAGATCTGGCAACTAGAAATATACTATATTTCTGAGATGCCCCTGTAAACTCTAGATGCTAATGACCTTCTATTAGCTATACTTTCATGGGATTTAGAAGGCAAAAGATGTGGAAATCTTTTTCCTATCCTCTACCTTAAAAAAAAATCTTTCTGCCAGCAGATAAAGTCAAGGAAAAGTTGAGTTTGTTCTGCTGCTGTTCCAAAGACTATTATCTAGATTCCTGGGTGACTAAAAGTATTTGCAGCAGTAGCAGCAGCAGCAACATCTTTCTGATCTCACATTCTGATTTCTGCATCAGCTATTAAAGTATGTTCTTGAATTAATAGTTCCAATAGCAGTCTCCAGGTGGTAGCTTTCCTGGTAGGTCTGCATTACTCAGAGTCATTCTGGAAGCCCAACCAGAAACCATTCCCTCACTCTCCAACAATTTTTTAAAGTACTTAATTTATTGTACGAAATTTATTTTTCTTAGCATTCCTGGTGTGGTTTTCATTTCCTGCATTGAGCCTTGGCTGATAAAGTATTCATGTTTGAAGTGTTGTACTGCGATCTGCTAGAAGCTCTTGGAGTTGATGCCTTTTAGAGATTAGTGTTGCTGTATCTTACAGCTTTGACTCTTCCTTCATTCCCATCTATCTTCCTCATCTCATCCTCCTTTCCTGAGTAATCCTACCCATTCACTACTTCAAAATGATTTAAGAAAACCATTCTGACAGTTAAGCCTCACATATAGTCTTGGGTTTCAATTTGGAAATGGTAATATCACTTTGAAAGAAAAAAGAAAATTCAGGAGATGGGATGTTAAGATTTCGATTTGTTTCAAGGTATTTAAAACAATGATGTTCCAAATTTGTTGAAAAAACTCCCTTTGTTTGTTTTCCTCTTCTCTGGTGTATTTAAACTGGGAATTATGTCCTTATACCTAGCTCCCAACTACTGCCAGGTTTCACGACTGGTACTACACCTTTGCAGCTACTAATGTTACTGCTTCATTCTTGCCCTGAAAATTTTGTTTCTGAAAAGGAGTGTAGGTACAGGACTTGATGCTCAGTAATTGCCACAAAATATAAATGTCTTCAAGACATGTGTATACAAAATAGAGGTCGAGATCATACCAAGTCCCTTGCTTCTGCCACAATTTTGCACAAAATATTTTGTGTAAAATCCTAAGTTTTAAGAATTCGATCTTTTTATTTATTATTTATTTGTTTTTAGGATAGTCTTTATTAGCAAAGTTTAGCCTAGAAGTAGCCATTAAGAAATTCCCAAATCCATTCAGTTAAAATGCTCAATAACTTCATATCAAAGGATAAATATTGGTTTCAGAGCACCTTGCTGAATTTGTACTCAGATGCACACTAAAATAAATATCACACATATTTACATGCGATGGCTGTTGGGAAGAATATCAGAAGGGTAAACAACATGTGGGAAAACCAACAGCCATTTGTTTCTTTGTACCTGACCAAAAATATGTTCAGCTGGTATTTGTGCTACTACATAGATGGGCGCCTACAGCCCATCTGATACTTCTGCTCTCATCCTCTTTCCCTGCAGAAGAGAAGGAGGAGACAGAGACACCAACACTGTGCCCAAACCCCAAACTGCCAAAGCCTCACCGGAGAACTATCCTAACAACAGAGAAAGTTTATGTCTCCAGGTTCTGGGTTAGTGCCTATATTTCGGTTTCTGGATGGCAATTGCAAGGGTTTTATAGAATATACAAATATAGAGTAAAATGCAATTTCCAGTCTCAAATAGTTTTAAATGTTGGTTTGAAAATGAATCAGGTTAATACACTTCTATGAAAAATAAAAACTGAGAAATTTATACTCTGGTTTCTTTCCAGATTTTTTATAAAAATATAAATATGTCTCATTGCTATTTCTTGCTATCTTATTGTTTTTCCTATATACTGTAATTCATTGATTTTCCTTCTCAGTTTGTCTCTTTAAATTCAATTGAAAGCAAATAGTATTTGATGTTAGATTATTTTAATTTGAATGTATTATAAATAATCATTTGATGGAAAAATCAAATGTCTATTCCATTTTCATTGATAGGGACAGCATGAAAATATTTGAATATTCTGTTTTCAATGATTTATTATGGGCATTTTCAAAGATACTAAAAAATATGAAAAGTTACACAATAAAAGCCACTTAGAATCTATGAGTATTTTACTGTATTTTCTTTATGATGTATCTGTCCATCTATCTGTCCTATCTGGGGATTTTGTAATAAGATAATAAGAGAAATCAGCTGAAAAAAAAAAACCATTAAAAAGGGCATGATTAAATAGAAATATCCCCACCCTTAATGTTTTCAACATTTTGACTTCCCTTTTTCCTATCTAAAAATGACTATAAAAATTAGGAGAATGTTTGAAGTGAACACTAGGATTATGACTCATATCAGTATTTTCTGCAGGTTTTCCCATGTTTTTCAATAAAGTAGGGTTTATTGAGCAGTAGAGGAGAAAGGGTTATCATCGAGTATCAGACTAATAAACAAAGCTCCTTACATGCCATCACTCTGCCCTCGATTTTTAAATAATGGGATTTTATAAAAAGACTGAATAAAGGACTCAAAAGCGACAAACTACAGAGAGATACAAGATGCTATTGCCAAAAACAGATAGCACTCAATTAGTTTTTTTAAAGGCATTCTTATCACATCTCCTCCTAATATTAGCTTTCTCAATAAACAATAGCCTGCTGCAATATTGCCAGGGTTGCCCAGCTGAGACGACAATGTGCAATGACAGATGATCGGGACCATGAAAAAGTGTTGATGTTATTTACAAATGGCACTCACTGGCCCTTTGGTTTTTAAGACTATTCTATGATTCTAACATGAAACCAGATTAATATTTATACGGTAAAAGGGATGAGAAATGCATTTTTTTTTTTTTTGCAATAAAAAAGGAACTAAAATACTTCGTGGGTCCATTTTCAGCTACTAACTTTTATCTAATTGAGCCTGATGTGTACATAAAAAGGAGCAAACGCAAATCTTTTTTTTTTTTAAAAAGAGGGTTTCAAATCTTGTATATCTATTCAAGACTTTAGTTAAGATTTTATTTGCTATAAATGAAGAAAAAAATAGGAAAGAGAAAAAATCTCTACAATTTAATGGTATAATGCCACTATTCACACTAGGTTATATCAGTCTCTGTTCTTTAAACATATGAATTAGTACATTAAATTACTAGGTCAAATTAAAGCTTGATATTTTATAATGGTGTTATGTTTTCTCCAGAAGAAAAAAAATCTAGTTCTAACCCCTCCCCCCAAAATTACTATTTTAAATCATCTAACTTAAATGTATATTTTCAAGCTATTTTGGCATATTGTCCAATTCAATAGGATTGAATCATTTGACCTTTTGAAAAAAAAATTATTTATATGTTAGAACTAAATAAGACATATCAAAATCTTTGTAAGATTATAGTATTTCCAATTCCAGACATAAAGCAATTGCTAGCTCGTGATAAACAAAAAAAAAGTTCTTAACATTATCTGTGAGGTCCTGAAAGGTCCAGTCTTATCTGGATGATATTCACAGGGTTTCTAGGAAAGTCAACACTCTAGTCTTTTAAGGGTTCTTCCTCCTTCTCTTTAACTTAGTATTGTACTAGGTGTACTTAAATACTCTTCTATCTTTATCCCTTTGCTGTCCTTATACAATCTCATGTCTTTATATTTAAAATTTGTTAATAACTATCAAATTTATATTTCCAGCTTCAATAGCTCCCTGAGCTCCAGCTTTGGTGTGAAAAGGGGCCCTCAGGCCCATTGCATATCAGGGCGAAAAATGAACTTTTTCAGTGATGTGCTAGACTGCCAAGAGCAGATTTTACACAGCTCTTCCCAATTCTGCATTCAGTGACATCATGTTGGTAGCTTGAAATTGGCCATACTTGGAATATTTATCCCATGAAAATTATCAAATGCTATAAATTCTTGCCGCCCTCCATAAGTTAACAGTAAGTATACAACTGCCTATAATATCCTGGAGAGGCTCAAGAAAACTAGGGTCAAGGATCCTGAGCAATTAAAACACTTTTGTTGTTTGTGGGAAAAAGATTACTGTTTTAGTGATTTCTTGAAGATCATTTTCAAAAATCTATTGTTTCAGTTTATTTAAAGCAACTCTACATACTAAGTTCCAAATCCTGATAAGCAGCTAGATTTGGTGGCTTTGGAAAATTTAACTTATTAATTCAGAGGGAATAACCAGGTTAGGGTAATATATGAAGTCTGATAAAATCTATTTAATTACTTTAAAGAAAATTTAGCTAATGATTATTATCTAAATTAGGATCCTATTCTACTGGAGATACTTAATACAAACTGGCCAGTCACATTTTTTTCTTTTGTAATTTGTAGGTCATTTAGTTTTTCATAGCCAAGTTGGAAAGTCATATTTATATATTCTGACATTGCTGCTATGAAGAGCAGTGAGTTATACAGCAGAAGAAATCAGACAGCAACAGGAGAATGAATCAGACATGTAAAGAGAAACAATGTTAAGAGATCTTGTGGTCCAGGAAGGAGGGAAAGAGGGTGATTTGACATTCCATAACCCATAATCCCAGGGCTATACTGTCTGCAAAATTGGTTTCACATGCTTCATTGTGTTCTCCAAATAAATACTCTTTTTGCTTAAAAGTTATTATTATTAAAAATCACCACTTAAGATTTAGTTGATAAAATATATCTCATTAACATCCAGATAACGGCCTCAAAGTGACCTCCTGCAATCACCACACAAAAGGGTAATAGTCATCCCCAAATTTACATGTCTGAAACCAAACTCCTAATTTCACTCAAAGCTGCTTCCTCCATTCACATTTCACCTTCAACTTTAGATCAGCAAATCTCTCCATCTTTCCTTAGGTGTTCAGGCTCAAACTATTAGACTTCAGCTCCTTTGTCACAGACCTCTTCCTCTTCTCTCCTGCCTGGAATATTGCAATAGCTCTTCATAACCCCTGCTTCCACTTCTTCCCATCTCTCCCCATCCCCCCCTCCCTCAAGTCTATTTTCTACACAGCAGCCAGAGTAAATTATGTCACTCTTCTGATCAACACTCAGTTAAGCTTCCTATTTCCCTCAAGCTAAAAGCCAAAACCTCATAAAGATCCCTCTTCTTTAGCTCTGTAACCAACTATTCACCTCTCATTTATTTCCTTCCCACTGCATAGGTTCCCCTGACTCCACCCCCACTGTCCTGAAACACTGCAGACAGTCTTCTCTCAGACCCTTTGCCTTTGCTGTTCCCTTTACTTAGAACCTCTCCTCAGTTATCTACTTGGCTCAACTCTTCACCACCTTCAGATATGTGTTCCAATGTTCCCTTGCAAATCGAGATTTTCCTGGCTATTCAATTTAAACCACCACGTACCCCCAGAATATTCTATCCCTTTTCTATGTAATTTGCATGCATATAGCATAGTATTTTATTTTTGTTTTGTTGTTTTGTTTTTCTCCACGAAAGTATAAACTATTTGCTGGCAAAAAAAAAAAATGTTGACTATTTAAATCTCAGCTTCATCTTCATGTGCCTAGGATGGTGACTAGCATATCGTAGATGTGCAATAAACCCTTGAATAAATGAATGTGCCCATTCAGATAAGAAATCAAAATACTTGTGGAGGTGAATTTGGAGAAATGGCTGAATTGCACAAACTGTTGGCCTCCACTGCCCTAATTCGATGGAATACTGCCAACTCTTTGTTTTGTTCTATTTAGATTCTGCATCTGTGTAGATTTTGTTTCCAAAATTTGGAGATGTATAGTAATTTAGTCAGGGAAAAAGTTGCTTCCATGGATGGCTGGTAAGCTGATTACAATGAAATTGGCACTGGGTCCGAGTTTTAATATGACACCATGGCATATTATCATTCTAATTTCCACTATAAAGTTTTTCTAGTGGCAGAATGGGTACTTTCCCAGGTCTTTTTTTTTTTTTTTTTTTAAACAGAACTTAGATAAAAAGCTTATGTTGTATTTGGCATCTGATCACTGACAGCAGTCTTTTCAGATAAAAACACAATGTCAGTGAAAAGAAAGAAAATATCTCCTACAGAATAGAAGGGAATAATCCCTTGCAGAAATGTCTTGGATACTAATGAACCAACAATAAGGATAAAGGCCCTATTATGAAATTGAGTGATATTGTTCATGTTAACTTCCAGTGATGCCAAAGGCAAAATCACCCTGAGGCTTGGATCCATCAGACAGGACAACGGCATATGTAAATTGATCAATCTCAGTAATGGCTGGTGCATCTAGTTTAGATCAGAATGTAAAAATAGGAACTTGAGTTTTATTTTTAGTCTTATTTTGACATTATCGATCATGTTCTTGAGTGGAAAAAAAGTAAAATTATATCAAGTCATCAATACCTGAAAAACACACAAACATGTAACGTAGTGAGATAGTAGCAGCACTGAAAGTCTGTGGAGTCCCCAGCTCCTCCCAGGTTGCAGTTTGTGTTTGTCTCGACCTTTTTGGGTCCTCATACTCTAAGAATTCGAAATCTGGTTAGATTGGTGATTGCTTCCATTGCCAAATTTAGACACTTTAAATAATTATGTAAATGGTGCGAACTGGAGACAAAATGCAGGATCACTACCTTTGGCCTTGTTCATAAATCAAGAAAAATTAATCTCTAGTCATTAAGTAATGTTTGAAATCATATATGGATAATGAATACCTCTATGACCCTCCAAGGATAATACAGATTCCAAATTAGACACTAGAAATTTATATCGCATGAATGTGATACTGAAATCAGATGGTCAGCATTTTGGTATATTCAATAAACCACATTTGACATAATTCTATTTTTTAAGTGTATAATTACAAGCTATGTCACAAACTGAGCAGTTGATTTCAGAAATTTTTAAATCTTTGGCTATAAAACTATTAAATTTGAACAGCTGGATCTTTTTGGCCAACTGTCTACTGAAGGGATGGCGTAAGCTCCTCCACGATTAATCCTCACATTCTCTATAGCACATTCTGGAGCATGCACTATATTAGAAATTCTTACGAAGTTACAGTTTCGATGAATGTGAAGATCATATAGGACAGGTGATGAAAAATATGTTCTTTAATGAAATGTGAGACCTGAGAAGAATAATAGAGATCACCTTAGTGCATTTTTTTTTCATTTTATAGATAAGCAGCTCAGATCCCGTAAAGCAGAGTGATATGGATCCATATTAGTAGTTATGATTGCATTTATGTGACTGAAGAGGATCCAAATATGCTATCCCAAAATATGTCACTTTGGCAAAAGAATTATTTTGAGTTAAAGGCAACTGAGAATTAGCAGATGCAGAAAGAACTCTCTGCTCTCCCACTTTCTGCCTGAAAGCAGGGCATAAATTTCCCTCTATGAAGGTTGTTCCTCTCTCCACCCCTGTAACAGGAAGAGGACTTTTCATCTCACTGAAAACTGAAGAGGGCACTGACTTGAATCTGCATAACAAACCTTACTAAACAACACTTATGTTTTGTTAGTTTCCCCATATATTTCCCCTCTCACAATTTACTACCTCTGGAAGCCCAAACCCCTCTTCCCTTGTCTAATCACTTCTCCACAATCTATCGCCCTTTGTCCAAATGGTGTACCTAGCCTCTGGGTTTAGCTGTCTCTTTGGGGTTTTTGTTTATTTTCTGTAACCCCCCCCCCTAATGCCATACCCTACTTATACATATATTAAAGTCAATAAATCATGTATACTTTTTCTCCTGAGAGGAAGAAGTAGGCTACTGTTTTAATTAGCTATATTGTTAAATGGCGTTAATCTGCCGCCTTATTAATACTTTTAATACAATTAGATCCCTACCAAGTGTCAGACACCTGCTAACAAAGGGAAAGTCATGATGTCTATTCTTAAAGTCTTACAATCAAATATGAGGAACCAACTGAAAAGAAAGTGAGTATAATGAAGAGTCTATAAACGTCATGACAGCAGGCTGTGCCAGAATAACAGCAGGACAAAAGCAGGAGTAGACAATTGTACCACAGCATAGACTGACAAAAATCACTAGGGATGATGACCCTTGAGCTCATGAAAAGTTGCATGTTAAAAGGAAGGTAAAAAAAAAAAAAAAAAAAAAAGGATCGTAATCAGTAGGATATACCACTTTTATATTAATGGATCAATCACAAATTTATCTCCAAGACTTCTAGAAGCCAAGACTTTTCCCCCAAGATACAGACCTAAATATCTAACTGATTTGACAAATCCATCAGTTCAACATGTTCAATACGTAAGTTATGATCTTTCCTTGCAAATCTGGTCTTCTTCACCGTAGATATTTCAACCTGTTTCTCAAGTGAGAAACCTGAGTCAAACAACTTCTTCCATTGCCAAACCATTGTCAAGTTCTCTCTGATAACTTTACCCTGAATAACTTCACCCCCTGAATAACTTCCAAGTGAGTCCAAATCTTTCAATTGTCTCCATGACTACTATAATTCAAACTATAATCAACCACTTCCACTACTGCATTACCTGACCATTTAGAAGCATGACTAGGACATACTAAATTTATAATAAATATGTTCAAATAAATAAGTAATTAACTGAATTGATTTCTTACAACCCCATTGCTTACCCTCTAATTTATTTTTCAAAGGGCAGAGTAATCTTTTCAAGTCTCTAATATTATCATGTCATTCTCCAATTTAAAATCCGCATTGGCTTTCCATCACTTTCAAAGAAAAAAATTTAATTATCCTTAAAAGATCCTGCATGCATGAATTGGTTAATGCTCTATCTTGCACAAACCAAATTGCAAAATCTAAATCCACTTTCTTATAATTTATTTCCACTGTACAGAATTTGCACTGTGATGTCAATCTCCATATTGAATAATTAGGAACTCTGGGTGTACCATACAAGAGGAGAGAGGAGATTGTGGGAAAGGTGGTGATCCCCGATGGCCCACATTTTAATAATATATAAATAAAAAAGATATATACATATATATTACACACACACACACACACACACACACACACACTCTTTCCATAGTGGCTGTTTTTATTATAAATATTTTCAAACACAAAGTAGAGAGAATATATAACAAATTCCATGTACTTATCACAGAGATTTAACAATTATCAATATTTTGCATTCTTTTTTTTTTTTTTTTTTTGTAACTGAAGTACTTTAGGAGAAATCCTAAACCTTATGTTACTTCCTTCCAATATGTATTGATGGGCATCTTTTACAAGACACACACTTTCTTGCAGACTACAATGTCATTATCATACCTAACCAAAACAGTAAGAATTTCTCGGCATCATCTGATTCAAAAGCCATATTCAAATATTCTCAATTTTCTCAAAATTTTTTTTTCTCATGTGAATTATTAGAATCAGAATATAAGCAAAGGTCCATATGTTGTGTTTAGTTATGTCTCCTAAATCTCTTAATCTGAAGTAGTCCTCTTTCCCATCTTTTAAAAATCTCATCCCATTGACTTTAAAAAACTGACCTAGTTGTCCTATAGGATGTTCTATATTCTAGATGTTTCAGTTTGATTCCTTTGTGGTCTTATTAATATGTTTAACTAGGAAATGTTCTGTAAATTGGAAGTTAGCTCAAAAGACTTGAATGCATTAAGTTTAATGTGCTCCCATACCTCCTCTGGCCAAGAACACTTAAGTGATGCTGTGTATTTCCCAAAGCATTACAGAGAAGGCACATAATATAAATTGTCTCCTTGATAATACTAAAATAAATGTGGGTTCAGGTGGTAACAGACCTCCATTATAAAATCATCAATCAGGCTTTTACCTAATAGCTTCAGTCTTTGATCTTTGTCTGAATTAGTTTTCTAAGGGTTGCAAAATAGTGAATTTCTAACTCTATCAATTCTTCCATATTTGTTGGCATTTATCTGTAGAAAAAATTTTCTCTTATCAACTAAGTTTCTTCATTTACCCTAAAATATAGTTCTTATAGGTAAAGGAAGTTATTATAGTTTTTTTTTTAATTGACAATAAATGCTGGTCCGGGGCCCTGTTTGTATATGTGTGTATGTTTTTTACAGCTTTGTTATTTCACGTACCATAAATTCACTCATTTAAGGTATACAATTCAACGGTTTTAACATATTTACAGATTTGTGCAATCATTCTCTCAAATTGCAGAACATTTTTAATACCTCCCCAAAAACACATGTTCACATCAGTTACTGTCTATTATCCCCACTCCCCACTCTTAAGTAACTACTGATCTAATTTCTGTACCGATAGCTGTGCTTATTCTGGATATTTTACATAAATTGAATCATGCAATGTGTCACCCTTTGTGACTGGTTTCCTTCACTTAGTGTAACTTATCTATGTTGTACTGTATGTCTGCACTTTATTTTTTTTATTGATGAATAATATTCTATTGCATTGATATTTGATTTATCCGTATTTGATTTATCCATTCATCAGTTGATAGACATGTAGGTTATTTCAATTTGGTGCTACTATCAATAATACTGCTATGAATACCTGTATAGGGCTTTTGTGTGGGCTTATGTTTCCATTTCTCTTGGGCAGATACTAAGAGTGATAATGCCGTGTCAGATGGTAACTCTATATTTAACTTTTTGAGTAACTATCAGACTGTTTTCCAAAGTGTCTGTAGCACTTTACATTCCTACCAGTAATATAGAGTGTTACAATTTCTCCCCCCTTTCATCAAGACTTGTTACTGTCTTTTTAATTCTAGCCATCCTAGTGGGTGTAAAGCAAATTTCAATTGCACTTTTGATTTTTATTTCCCTACTGACTAAAATTGCTGAATATCTTTTGATATGCTTATTAACCATTTCTTTATCTTCTTCATAGAAAAGTTTATTCCAATTCTTTTTTTTTTTCTTTCAGTTTGCCCCAGTGCTATGGGACTATGGCCCACAGTTATGACCTCATTTAGCCTTAATTAAGAATAAAGATCTTATCTCCAAATATAGTCATATTGGGGGTCAGGACTGTAACATATGAATGTGGGAAGAACACAGATCAATCCATAGGAATCATACTGTCTTGACCACTGTTGCTTTGTAGTTAAATTTTGAAATAATTAATTCTCCAACTTGTGTGAGTTCTACATTGTTTTCCCATTCTTTATTTCATCATTTACTCTCTAATGTTTATTAATGTATTCACTGCCCTTCCAATTCTATATACTTAGGATAGAAAGTTAGATTGTTGATTTGAGATCTTTAAAAAAAACAAAAAGGCATTTGCAGGTATAAATTTCCCTCTAAACATTACTTTAGTTGCATCCCATGTTTCAGTATGTTATGTTTTCATTATTATATATTACAAGTATTTTCTAAAATTTCATTTGTGGTTTCTTCTTTGATCCATTAAGTATTTATAAGGGTGTTGTTTATTTTCCACATATTGTAAATTTCTGAAATTTTCTTGATGTTGCTTTCTAATTTAACCACTTTGTGGTCAAAAGACAGACTTTGTATGATTTTAATACCTGTGAATTTACTAAGTCTTATATTATGGATTAGCATAATTTCTATCTTAGAGAACATTCTAAATGCTCATGAGAAGAATGCATATTCTGCTGCTGTGAAGTGGTGTGTTCTGAAGATGTCTGCGAAGCCTAGTTGATTTTCAGTCTTGTTTAAGTGTTCTATTTTTTGTTGATCTTCTACCTAGTTTTTCTATCCATTATTGAAACTGGGTAATTGAAAGTTCCAAGTATTATTTGTGAATTGTCTATTTTTCCCTTCAATTCTGTCAGTTTTTGCTTCATGGGGCTCTGTTAGTAGGTGAACATGTCTTATAGATGTTTAGCAGGTATTCTTGGAAATATTTTACTAGCTATTAGTTTGTTTTATTACCTTAAAAGCAATGACTTTGAAATTCCTATGAGATTCTATTAATATTTCTGTTGACCCTGACCACTTTCATCCCCATCAAAAAAAATCAGTAAAGTTTATTATGCATATAAAATTTCTATACCCCAATGAGTTTTCTTTAGGAAATTTGTGAAATAGGCTAATTCCTGACAAATATGATACTATAATTCAAATCAACCTTTCTCTTTCAAAATAGACTTTTTAATCAAATTAACAAGTAAATACAAAATACCATCATGATATAAATTTTTTAAGGATAAAGCACTAGAATGAATAGTTAAAGTTCATTAAATATAAACATTAATCTGAAAAAATCATTAAAAATAAAATATAGTTAAGAAGTGATCACAAAATGAGGGATGGATCACCTTTAAAAGAAGAACATACCTGATAACTGATGTAAGCACAAGCTCTAAGAATATAAGAATGCTATTTTGATGGGTATACTGATAGCTTATTTAACTTGCTCTCATCTTAAAAGTTTGGAAAATTTTCTTCCATTTATTTCTTTGATAATATTCTTCCTTTACCTTTTTCTATCTTTATTTTTTAAATTCTGATATGTCAGAGTTGTACCTTATAGATTAATCCTGTAGTTTTCTTACACATTATTCCCATTGTTCATGTGTTTTATATTTGTTGTATACGTCATGCTTTTGAGATTTATTTTTTTAAAGGTTTTTTAAAAAAGATATGTATTGTATTATTGGTTTCTAGGTAGTGTTTTGGTTCTCTGTGGTTCTGGGCTTCATTTATGTACCTCCTTTAGTTGCTCAGTCACATCTTCATCTGGGGCCTTGACCAGTTATTTTATGGAAAGCCCTTATGGGTCATCTTACTTCCTTTCATAACACAACCAGATGTCCCTTAGAGTGAGGTCTTTTTCCAGGGCCTCCAGAGTGCCTATTGAGGTGGGAGTCCCTGCAGGTTGGATGCTCAAGTCCTACGCAGCTAAATCCAGTCCCACTACTTACTTGCAAACTAACCTGATGCTCATAGGATCTGGCTTCCACAGCAGCAATTATATTACATACTCTAAACAGTCAATCTGAAAGATCTACTCTAAATAGCTTTGTATATCTAATCTCCTCATCTTGAGGAAAAACTAATTTGAATATTTTACATCATTATTCATTAACTTATGTCAGATAAAGGGACTTAAATTAATTGCTTCTAGGGAATTTGCTTGATTAAGCAATTATACTGCCTTGAGGTCCACATCTCTGCCTACAGACAAGCTTATGTTGTTTTTTGTTGGTCTATAATTTAACTGACAGAAAACGTCTTAGACAGAAACCCCACCCAATAAAACCTAGCTAAGGAATAGGAAGGCCACATGTCCACATATAGGTATCTAAAGCTGCCCCAGTGAAATCTAAAAATTTAAAAGAGGCAAATACAAATGGAAAGGATATCACAAAGCAAAACATATAAACATATCTATAGCTGACATTTATTTTGATCACATAGTCCTCTCAAAAACACATGGCAGCTAGAAAGAAAATCCTATTTTCATTGCCAGCAATTAAAGCGCTAACCTGCCTTGGAATCCAAAGTTATTAGGGGTATTGTATGTGTTTTAAAACTAGACATTTTACACAAATGGTAGAGACTGCAGTAGTGATAACTGTTTCTATTATATAAATATCATTGGCTAAATTTAGCTTTCAGGCAAAAAAAACCAGTATGTGAATCAATAGACTTCAGGTCTAATTGAGTGCTGCTCTTTGGCAAACGGTTTGTATGTGGGTACCATGGAATTAATGTTTTACTTAAGTGTAGTTTGTTTTGTATAACAAAGGATGAGAAATATAAAAGCATAAACTGAATGAGATCCCAAGGGGTTATATATTGCTTCTCTTTAACCACTGGAGAATTGTATAATCCACCTGTCATGGGGTTGTCTGTTCTTTGCCAAAGAATAAGGGTGAGTCTTAAATTATTCTAAGTAGCTCACTTCAATTTTCTAAAACCATTTCTATTAGGAGACAGGAAAGTATAATGGGAATAATGAAGTGCTATGCAAATGCAAGTTTTTATAATTAGTATTAAGACCTGTTCTCTTTTCCCAGAAGGTAAAAACAACTCGATATTTTGCATCTTATAAAAATCCTTGTAGCCCTGAAAGCACTAGTTTGTTATTCTTCAGCTTTCTCTATACAAATAAAACTCACATTTTACTTAGTTCTAATTAGCCTTACCTCTCAGTCTCATTTCATTCTCCCTATCAGACAATTGCCAAAATTACCATGCCATGATTTTAAAACAATAGTAAATTAGCAGAAATTGGGGTTATTGGTGTTAAATTTTTGATACTTTTTAACAGACATGTATCAACTTCTAATTCAAGTCAATCATATCTAATATTTACATTTTAACTTTTTACAACTTTTAATTATGAATATTTTAAAGTATTAAAACTAAAAGATTGCTACAAAGGACCCCTTCATCACCAGCTGATCAATTTGATTGAATTATTAGCTTTTTCTCATAGTTGATTATCACACACCCACATACATGCATAGAAAATTTGCCAAATTATTTGAAAGTTGAAAATTCTATATAATAACACCACTGTCTCAAAACAATAATTTTCTAGTCTCATGCAATGTCATCTGCATGATCAAATTGTCACAATTGTCCCCCAAATATCTTACCCACAATCTATAGGTAATCATTTTAATTAGTTTATGATTCAGTTCTTCAATCTTTTATTGAAAATGTGTGTATATTGTGTGTTCTTATGTGAAAGGAAGAATGCCGTATGCATTTCTACATCGCATTTTGTTCACTTAAAATGTATCCTAGAGATCACTTGATTAAAATCAGTATATAATGGTCATTTTCATTTCTCTTACCTCGTGGGGCTATTATGAGCAATGTATATATATATTTATATATATATAAAGTGCTTAGCACAATGGCTATAAAGTAGCAATCTTCCTATAAATGCTAATTGTCCTTTTTTGAGAGATTATAAAGAAGCCTTGTATTAATGGAGAAAAACACCTTGTTTTAATGAGAAGGTATATGTAAATACACACACATATATATGTAACTCTGTCCCAAGATATTTACTGATTTAATGAAATATTATTTTGGACTGGATTGGCTACCAAAAGGCATCAGCAACATTTTTATTGTTTATGGTCTTTAACTTTAGAGGTTGGAAACCTCTAGAACTGAACAATATGTTAAAATGTAGGTATAAAACACTGCATTGCAATGGTTAGATAAGTGTTGACTGCAAAACAGATTAATAGAGTATAATAATTTTAGTGATGAAACTCTTTCTAAATGATTGCTGGCACGGCTAATGAAAATGACTTTTCTAATGTTTATGTTATAAAAACTGAACATGATTTAAAGGTTTTTGTGTTTTTTTTAACAAGGGTTGAGAGTTTCCAGGCAATTAAGAGCATTAGTCCATGCAACTTTTACTAAACATATTATACTGCAATGCAAAACTATAAATGTTTAGTTGAATCACGTGGAAATGGACTTAACAAAACACCTCTGTGGAAGGGGGAGGTTGATACATTTACATAATTTGTAATTTTTAATGATGACTATATAGATAATTTGGGCTGAGGCTTTTGGGTTCTCTTCTCCCAACAGCATTCATTTTTCTATATTCCCTCGTAGAAAAACACTAATTCCTATTGTGGGGTTCTAGGAAAAGTTATTCCAATGATCTTCTACCAATACCTTTGTAGAAATTCAAAGCAGAAGAAGCAGTGAAGAAGGTCTAAGGGCACAATATATGTGAGAAAATTTATGCTCAGCTGTTTTCAAGTGAAATAAGTGTGTCTGAGAAATTAGTATCTGCAGGTTTATAAGTCATTTTGGTGGACATCTATTGGTTCTGAATCATCACCGATTCCTTTGTCCAGGAAGGTGAAGTGAGGAGGTGCTTGCTTGGCTTGGCTTAGAGTGGGTAGAAGCAGAGTGAGAGAGGAGAGAACCATGGGCTCAATGACATTCAATGAGCAATGTCCTTTTTCTATGAAATCACCACGCAGGTATCAATATACCATAAATAAAATTAGAAATTGCTTAACAATGCTTTAATACACATGTAGAACTATATGGTTGTAACATATTTTTTATATACTTTTTCAAACCTTTTTATATTCAGAGTATTATTACATGTCATACAATTTCTTTTAAAAATTATGTCTTTATTTGTATGCCGCTTCACAATTAATAAAGCAGTTTCGCAAACATGGTTGGTTTAGTTAAACCTCTGAACTTCTTAGTAGCTACCTCCATTTTATAAATGAGAAAACGTGTTTCAATGACATATGCCTAGTAAATGGCCAAGCCAGGATATGAATCAAAGTCTTTCAACTCTATCTCATGTTATTTCCATCTCGGCAGGCTTACTTATATTTCATAATACATAAAATATATTGGTTTTTACATTTTTTATTATGATGTATATTTATTCTAATCCTCAAATGCCATTTCTTATTTGAAAATTCATTAAGCAATATATTCAGTATAAGCATTTTTTAAGTGAATGGAATATTTTGATTATCTTAAGCATTTAAATTCTTGAGAATGAATTTAGTTGGTGTTCAATTCTCCTTAAGAGATATTTATAGATTAAAACTACCTTTCCAGACTGCTGATTTCTTTCCAAACAAAATTTCTTTTTACTTTTTTTCCCCCTGGCACAAGTTTCTGCATGTAACAGCAGGAATACAAATTATGTCCAAAGCACTTACGTAGTTGGCAGAAGTATTTTCTCTTCTGCTATAAATTTATCAAACATTTTTCAAAACAGTAAATCCCTGAAAACAAGGGCTGAATTCCAAATAGGATCATCATAGTTATGCCACTTGCAATGTTTTAGTTAAGAGAATCTTCAATTATCTATTGTAAAGATCCTAAGTTTGAGAGTAATAACAATTTGCTATGGGTCTGAATTGACAGACTAATTTTCGGCTTCAGCAACTCTATTTTTTCTTGAAACTTTAGGCCAATTTTTCACTAAGGGAAATGCATTGCTAATTAGTGATCAGTTCCTGCATGGGTCTTTTTACTCAGCCTACAAATATGCATGCCATTGCAGACAGTAGCATCATCATCAAATTGGAAGCATAATGTGACAGATGGAGGAGAAAGAAAGAGCTTACAGGAGTCAGAAGACAAAATTGAGTGCATACGGCATCATTTATAATGTCCTTATGTGTGCAAATTCAATTAGAGGTGAAATATTGATTAGGTAGTTGATGTCACAGATAATACATTGTGGAAAAGTAATTAAACATTTTCAATTTTTCATTTTTTAAATATTCACAACATTAGAGCAGAATTAAAGATGAGTAAGTTAGGAAACAAATGGTGCTGATGAAGGAGAGAAGTGAGTCGACCATGGACAAACAGCCAAATGAGTATTTTTTAATCAAGTGTCCGGTAAGCATTTATTAAATGCCCAATATTTGTTAGGTAATCTGACAAGGAAAATAGATACAAAGATGGACACGGAGAGAAAGAGTTCCTTCACTTAAAGGACTTTCACCTCTTGAGAACCATGGACAGGCACTCGTCCTTTGAAGCACCTTGTACCATTGCTCAAACTCACTCAGGTATTTGTCTGAAATTAGGAGGGTATAACTGAGTATGTTAAGGCAACTCCAACTGCCACATCTCTAATTAACCAATCGACACAAAAAGTTATCAAGATAGTAGCACAACTGGCCACCATTAAAGTATGGATTTATTAAGACCTTTCCAGACTCTGACTATTTGACCTTTGTCCTCTATTTCTAAACTGTGTTTGGAAATATGAACCAGATGGAACCTCAGAGAACTGTTTATTAAGTGAAAAGATACTCTGAGAGCTCAAGCACAAGTTCATTATTTAAAACACTGAAGTACATGGGAGATCTTATAAAAAGTTCTAATTTTTTACTATAGAGGCAGAAGAGAATATAAGAAATGCGCATAGAGGAATTATGTTTATTTCTGTGGGAGTAAAAGTCTAACAGCTGGTGAGAGTTCAAGAAAAAAAAATCAAATCAGATATGGAACAAAAATCAGTTAGCAACCATAGATAGGAAAGTGTTTGGAGTATATAAAAGAAATAAAAAAAATATATAATCTCCAAGGGTAAAGAGAAAGACCAGGGTAGAAAATATGTACATATAGGGCTTTCATACATTTTTATAGAAAAAGATGAATTAACTAGCTAACAGCAGCATTTCCTTCTGTAGAGAAAACAGAGAAATATATTTAACAGAGAGATGCAGACATCAATCTATATTTTATATAGAATAATTTGAATAATCTAGCAAATTAAAATTTGCTAAAATTTCCCATTATGAAGAAGCAATAATTCAGGAAATATGTAAATACAATCCACTTTGAGACTTGAAATTATGTTTTGGAATAAAATGACATGTCATTCCTTTAGAGGTCCCTGTCTGACAAAGCTGCATGTTCAGAAGAGGCCATAAAAAGAAAGAGGGAAGGGGATAGGGAGAAGGCAGCTTCTAAGCAATCAAAAGAGACTGAAAGATTGAATAAAGTCCTCACACACTCAACAAACGGTTCCTAGTACAGTGTTGAGGCATTTGTTGATCAGTAAATTAGTCAACAAGAAACGTCCTGGCCCTTATCCCACAGCCACTTATCTCTGTTTATTTTGAACACTTTTCTAGCTTTGCCATCTGTTTTCTTAGCCCACAAGAGATTAGAGATGGAGATAGGTAATCTGATAAGAATAAGTAATAGCTAAGCTTCAGACATTGAAGAAGGAGACAGAAAGTAAAATTTGAAAAATTCTCAAGAAAATTCAAAACCCATTACTTAATAATGGCATATATGCCAAAAACAACTGGAGAAAATGATGTGCAGGACAGAAATTATTGCTTACAATCATGAACTTGTTTCGGGTATCCATTCTTTCAATGAATATGTTTGATCACCTACCTTTGGTGTTTCTAAATGCTTTTTTTTTTTTTTTCAATTTTACCCTTTAAGGAGTCTCCTTAGATGATTTTTTTTTTCTGATTACTCCTTCATGAAAATGTAACACCACAGTTATACTATTTACTTTTTTTTATATATACTATGGCCCTTTGGAGCATCTCAAATCACTGTAATGTCTAAGATTTTTTTTAATACCCTCCAAAACCAAGCTTTGTCCCCAAGAAAAGGAATATCACCCCCTTGAGCCAGGCACCGTACCAGGCACTGAGGTACTGAATGGTGAACAAAACAAACAAAGTCTCTGCACTTGTGGTATAGTTCTGAATCCATATTACTTGGTCAGGGAGGTAAGAAAAGACTTCTTTGAAAAAGTGGTACTTGAAAATTAAGATCTGAAGGATAGGTAGTATTATCTAGTAAAGAACCTAATGAAAAGCATTTGAGGAAGAGAGGTCACCATGTATCAAGTTTCTGTGGCAGGAGAGAATATGGCAAGAGCAAGAGACTAAAGACTACCAATATGGATAGAGCAATGAGAGCATCAGAGAACACAATGCATAATGAGGCTGGAGAAGGGCACAGAAATATACAGTCCACAGAAAGGATTTTAGTCACTATTCTAAGAGCCAAGTTGAAAAAATGAATGACTAAGCAGAAGTAGAATCTATGTCATGGTCAGATTCACAATAATTGCTCACATACAAACTATGTTCAAAATATTCTGTTTATGAATATCTAGACTTATGGAAGTTGTAAAATTTTTAATGCTTTCCATTAAAACAACTTTTAAAAATGGATGCTTCTTTGGTAGATTTTAGTTATCTAGAATATTGGATTGCATGAAACAGTTAATTCTCAACAGTGGTTGGAAAGGCAGGTATTTTTGTATTTAAAATTGGACCCACTCATTGTAACATATGGAGTAATAAAGAAAATGAATAATGAATATATGTAACAGATGATTATTATGTTTAAAGTATGACAAGTAGATTGGTTACAAAATAATTAATGAAGAATGAATGCAGATAAAAGATATGATATGCCATCCTAAAAGCCTCTCCTACACGAATATACTAAGTCATCCATACTTAGCAAACAATAGAACTGCTTCCTTTATCTTTGAAAGCATTTGTTTCCTATCATATAAGAAATTCTCGTTAGGAATCAAGAAATTTTCAGAAATGATTTTTAGTAGTCATTCAATTTCAATTCTTTGGTACTTTAACAACAGGAGGCGAAAGAACTCAGAAATGTGTTTATGTTTAAAGTCCCATTAAGTTCCAAATACATCTTTGATTATCATCCACAGAATGTCTGTGTTTGTGCATGTGTGCATGTATGTAATGTTGAATACTAGGTTACAGGTTTTTTTTTTTTTAATTGAGAATTTTCTGTATTTTAATTTCTTAGATGATAACATCGTAGAAAAAATGATTGCTATTCTTAAAGAGTAGACTGTCTCCCAATTGATGATCTCAGGCTAACCAGGAAGATAACATTAAAAGGAAAAAAAAGGCAAGGAAGTCTAGAAGTTTGTTTTCATGTCATTCAAGAAAAACCTCACCTAGCCCAACACTTTTTGGTCAGATATGTGCACACTACACAATCTTTGACACAATTACTTCCTGTGGTTACTTTTATTTGCCAAATGAGGTTAAGTTATATATATATAAAGTGATCAACTTTCACAATCTTCCTGAAGATGGCAGAAATACAGCTCTAAACCATTCTGGAATACAATGATGGGCTCCCGTACCGACAGAGGCCCTGGGCCGATTCCAGGGCCCTTGGAAACTATCCTGTGCATGAAAAGCCAGTTCAGAAAATATTTACCGAGAGATTCACAAAAGGTCAGTCAAGACAGGGCCCCTGGGGAATTACAAATGATTCTAGGATGGGTCCAAGGAGGCCTGTGTGAATTGAAAAACTGAAAGTCCTGGCGAGGGTCAGACTGTCTTCCATGCCAGTCCTCCCAAAGCCCAGAAATCCGTGGCCCACACCGGAATGGTCTCCACTCAGACATGCTGGCACTCCTTATGGCTGCTCACTGAGTCATAGGATGTGGCAAATAGTCCAGCAATTATTGTTCTGGCATTTCACAAAGTAGAAATCATGGAGTTGCTTTTGTTCTATTTTGCGAGGGCCAAAGTGACAAATAACAGAACAAAAGATGGCAGGAAACATTTTTCTAAGTTTCTTCACCAAATCCCTTTTTGAAATCAATTAGAAATTTGTGTGACGGCAGAGTACAGCTTTTTCATAAAGTAAGGAAAAAGAGCAGTGTACTAAAAGGGCTTGTGAACAGCTCTGAAAGTTGTTTATTGATCCTGATAATATTCCTTTTTTTTTTTCCCTGGGAGGTTTCTTCCTCATTTATAAAGACCTCCCACCCTTTTTCTAAAAGAAGTACAGAGCTCTGTCATGGAGAAGCAACACGTAAAGTGTAAGGAGGCAGAACAGTAGACTTGCATTGTGCTATACCTCTTCTGCTGGCTGGCCCAACTCACACTGCATCCTGCAGCAAACTGTGGTACTCCAAAAGAACCAATTCCACAGAGCTAAAAGGCTCCAAAATGCTCACATTTATACCCTAGCTCTCCTCAAAATCACAGTTAACTATCACAGTGCTACATTTATATAGCATATTTATATAGCATAAAAGGTGGCCCTAAATTTTTAAAATAAGCTTTCCCTCTTTTAGGTAATTTGTTCTGCAAACACATGATAGATTAGATAGATAGATAGATAGATAGATAGATAGATAGATAGATAGATAGAAAGTAGATAAAAATACTTTCAGATAACTTTCACATTAAACATCATAGCATATGATATATATTATATAAAAATAAAATTTACATGTATATATTTTTTCATTCTGTAATTTATAAACAACTGGTTGATCACAGAAAATTTACATGTTTATATGCTGGAATTCAAGATCACGGATATTAACAGTAGCACTCACATTGTTACACTTTTTTAAAGCAGTCAAATTGTTCCTATATTTTTACCTTAAAAGAGCTATTTTCAATGACACGTAGGCTAAAATTAGCAAAAGCCAGAGTTCTATTTTTATCTAGTGAAATCTAATAAAGAAGAAATTTTGTGGCTTTAATTGACTGTCCTAAGACAGTTATCTTACCACTGGACAATGGCTCCTATAGAATAAGGACCTATCCCTAACTCCCCAACAGAGTGAATTTCATTAATCCATTCACTAGATTTTAATTTTTATATTGAAACTGTGTATAGTATCTGTGTGAATGAATGAGAAAAACTCTCCTTTATGGGAAACTATGGGAAAACTATAGGAAACTATGGGAAAAAAGAAATAAAAAAAAAATAATAAGTTAGCTCAGTATGTTTTGAAAAAACAAAGAAGTGTCCTCCCTGTTGCCATGGATATGGGCATCCTATTTATAAAATGGTCTTTTCAAAGAAATTGAAGTTCATTAAAATCACCACTTACAAAATAACACTTTGATTGTAATAGACAATTAAATTTATAAGATTTATGTATCCTCACTATTTCACTATTAGTAGAGTCTTTAATAGCTGTTTTTTTTCCAACAACATGTTTTCAAATGTCATTTTTAAATGATTAATATTTTCCTGTATTTTTAAACAAAATACAGATTCTGTTCATTACAGTTCTGTTGGTAAAAACATAATTGTTTAACAGTTCAAAATATGTTTGTATTTTTACACATATCGTGGTCATGAAAAATAGGTTAACAATCTGTCAGTAGAAAAGTCAATTACAGCTAACATTTTTTGAGTGTTCACTCTGTGTCACATCTTCTTTTAGGTAATTTGTATTTATTAACTCATATTTTGAGATGGAAATTTATTTGGCAGCTTCAACAGAGGCTGAAACAAGTAAACCACATTTTGACTATACAGAAAAATAAATTGATTAAATATTCCACCCAGAGAAAGAGAAGAAAAAGCAAAGGAAAGGAATTCCTGAGGTGATTTTAACTAGGTTAGTATGTTTCTAGTTCACCTTAAGATACATTTTATTAGGTTTGAAAAGTATTTAATGTTTACTAGTTAGTAGAATAATGCAAGTAGAGAATAATTAATGTATTTTTTTTAGGCTTTATGCGACATTACTTAAATATTTCATGTTGCTCAGTCTACATGACACTCTTCTCAAAATTTTCATTTTCGAGATAAGAAAACTGGTGCTGAGGAAAGTAAATAAATTGCCCCAAGACGCACAACTAGTACTGATGTAGGTGAGATGGAGCCCAGACTGTTCTATCATTTCAGATCCCAAGCTCTCAACTAACTAAATCATACTTATTATTTTATATATAATTAACCCATACAGTTTTTTCAATAGATAACTGCATATATATTTTACATATCTTCATATATATCATAATACACATAAAATTTAGCATACATATATATATAAAATTCAGTGTATATATATATATAATCCTTCAGCCCCTCACTCTGCAACTAGTCTTGGGTAACAGATTAGGAATCCAATGGAGGTAACAACAGTAAAAGTACAGTCTAAAAGTGATGTCTTTGAGTTCTACTGCAAAAAAAGAAAATGCAAGCCCAGGCTAGCCCAGGTCTAAGAATTCCTCAGTACTTAGAAATAGTAAGGCTAGTGAGGTTTTCTCCTCTAGAGTGTTTAAATTAGAATATGTATTTATTTTTAGACCGTTGAAAGTACAACTGTGGATACGTAGAGCCCTCCCAAATGGTACCACCCTCTTCCAGTTTTTGTTCTAAAATCTCTGAGTCAATGCACACTGACAACATTGAAAGCCATGTATTGATTTTCTTCAGTGTTGGTTACAATGAACAGTAGTAGGATCTCTATAATCCAGGCCCGCATATCTATTTACTTATTCAAAAGTATTTATTGAACACTTGTGATGACCAGATAGTGTACAAGGTATTATGGATGTAAAGATTAATAGGAAGTCCCTCCCACCTCCTGTAACTCAAAGTAGAATATGGGGGACAGATAAGTAGATCTAAATTATAATATATTGTGGCAGGTATTTTCAAAATGTCTTAACAAAGGGCTATGGGAATTCAGGGATGAAGTGATTGCAGAAATTTTAACGTTTCATACCATGTGCCACTGGATTTAGTTAATTTATGTGAAGGGGTTTTCAATCAAGAGATCAGGCCTGTTCTAGAAGAGGGAACCTGTGATGAAGCAGGTCCAAAAACATTAGAAAAGTTCAGAGTGCCAAGGGGTTAGGATAACGGCAGCCGATTGGTAGAGAGAAAGACGTTGGGGCCAGATTCTAAAGGAGCTTGAATTTTATTCTCGAAGCCAGTGGTCTCTATAATCTCATTATGATCAGCATGAATCCCTGATATATGCATATTTATCTACGTATAGAGGAATGTATATGTATGTTATAAAAAACACATTAAAAGTACTGATTTCAAAAATACAATAGAAAAAATAAAATCAAATAGAAGTCCTGAGATTTCTTCTCCCATTCCAATGGATCATTCCTTTTCTATGCTCCTAAGGTTATAAACTATTACTTTAGGCAAGGAAAATTCAAAAGACTTGGAAACAAGGGGATAATGTGATCAGCTTTGCTTTTTTAAGAGACTAATTCAGGGAGAAGTGAGGAGGACAAATTGGAAGAGGGAAACCTGGTTGGCAGAGAGATCAAGTGGAGCCTAGAATGGTGGTGCAGGAGACCTGGTGGGAACCTGGGTTAAACCTGTAGCAAGGAGCAAAGGTCGTGGCTGATGAGCTCTCCTGCTGGGGAGTTAGAAGTGCCAGGGCCATGCTGAGGTTCTATCTGTCCATCTGCCAGGGCTACTCAGAACCACATACACAGCTCCTCAGGGAAGTTTTCTTCTGCATGCTTTATATCAGACTTTGTTATGGAAAAATTAAGAAACTCAAAAGAGAAATATAAAGTAAAGAGAAGTATATCAACAAAATTTACTGAATAAGTGAGTGGCTCATTATATTAGTCTATATTTCTCTATGTTTTAAAAATATTTTAAAGTAAAAATGTAGATTGTTTACAGGCTTATGTTTTTAAATCAACTTCATTAACAGGGAATTTTGATACCTATGATTATTAAACATTAAATTTTCCTCACAGAAACTAAGTTTTGTTAATTCAGTGAGTTGTTGACATGTGAGAGTTTTGTACCTTAAAATGACTAAACATTTCATACATCTGCAGATAGGTGCAAAATTACTATCAACTCCTCTCTTCTGTTACAAAATTAATGAGTGTTCAGTGAAGCCATAATAAAGAATTTTCCTCTAGGCATGTTATAAAAACATTTCCAGTTCTAGTACGAATGCAAAGTCTTGCCTGATCCAATAATTCAAAATATGCACATTTTTGAAGATGATGAATGCCACACAAAGTAATTTTTTTTGACTTTTCTCATATTTAAAACCCCTGTCTTACCTTATCAAGTCTTATCTTCTAATGAATGTTTCCATAAGGGGGGACTGAAGAGCAATTAATGATTCAATTCAGAGCATTCTCATTTCATCTGACTACTTAAGGATCTGGAGCTCTAATTCTGAATATCACTGAAGTACTCAACTGATATTATTACATCTTCCTCATAAGAGATGATTTTGTCCAAAACTGATACCTCAAATTATCTCAGGAATAAGAGATTTGCTTTCACTATAATAGTTTTCCTGTGTTATGTAAAAACTCTGGGGTCTAAATTTCAGTCTGTGATTCATGGACAGTCATTTTACTCTCAAAAAGGGAAATGTAGTGTTGGCAAAATGAGATACAAGCCTGTGAAACTGCATAGATGAAGTCTCGGATTCATGAAATAATCAATGATGCACTCAAATTTGTCCATTATGCTCTTTATGGTATAAATCTAATATTTTTATTTTATCTCCTCCCCTCCCCTTTCTATTCTTAAACAGAATTTCTATTATAATTAATGTTTGTCATTAATCTTTATAAGTGAAAAAATAACAATCTAAAAATATTAACCAACTGTGGACTTCTAACATCAATAATACCATTTAAGAATTTTATCACATATTTATAGGTTTAAGATGCAAAATTTATTTAAAATAGATTAAATATGATAATAGACTCTTATAAGACAATAAGTAATATAGGAAAAAAATTACGAATGTCAGAATTTTTGAAGCAAGGAAAAAACCGTCTGTTCTGTAGATTCTGAAGAAAATGATTTGCATCAAACCTAATAACAGTGTATTTTATAATGTGGATTTAACTGTATGTCTGCTTTCTTTTATCTTATTTTTTCACCTATATTTTATAATAGTATTTGTACCTGACTGAAAGTAAATTCATTTTATATGACTTTAAAAAATGTCAATTATATTAGAAAAAGAAATGAATACTTTGACTGAAATGCCATCATGCTACATTTTCATCATATTTAAAAATGCATGCATAAAAGGACAGCTTTGAACACTTGAAGTTATGAGGTTACCTAGAAAAATTATATTGCAGTCACTGGATTTTGAAGACAGCTCCATCACCATTGCTTGCTCATCATTCTTTGTAATTGATGATACTACTACATGAAAGAAGTCTTTCATAAACTGGAATCTCAAATAAGACAATTTCCTTAAACCTTGAGTTTCTATACTGCAAAATGAAAAAAAAAAAAAAAACAAAAACAAACCTCTCTGTGGCTGTCTATTTCTTACTTGCCTCAGTATTATTGAAATGACCACAGTGGTCAGTGTGTTTTAAATTGCCTTTGTGTGACTCACATAATAAATGCAAATATCCACAAGGAAGACAACAAGAGCATGAGAACTATCCTTGCTAGAACACTGAAAGGTTATCACTCTGCTTTGTTGCTTTGTGCGAAGTGCTTTTCTAAATTTCCCAACTTAAAAGAAATGTTTATCCTATATCTATTCACATATTGCAACTAAGCTAAGGGAGAAAAAAGGTTCAGGAAGGGATTGATGCTAGCATATTCCATTCTGAGATGTGTATGATTATAGCTAATGTCATAGTAAATTCTGCAAGTATAGCTGTTCATAAACTCACCTATATTGAACTGGGTAAAAGCCTGCTAGTAAAGTTAGTTTAGAAGACTTTAATCAGATGAGTAGTGGATATGACCCACTAACAAATGATTACACTAGCACTAGACAGATTTTTCTTCATTTGTGTGTGAAAAAACATGGAACACTATCTCTCTCACTGTCTCTCTATCTGTCTCTGGCTGTCTCTCTCTATTCCCCACGTTCTCTCTTTCTACCAATATGAGCTTAGAAATAAATACTGCAGAATCAAAGTAATCCTGAAGATTCAGAGGAATAACATATTCCTGATAAATGATCTATTGCTGTATTCAAAATAAATTTTAGAAATTTTGGCACATGGTGTCTATAAAAAAGAGCTGAGTCTCATTCATTGCTTAAATAAAAAGTTACTAAGTTCCTTCTATGTGCCAGGCATTTTTTATAAGGCAGTGTTTCTCAATCCCTAGTATACATTAGAATCTCATGGGAGGTCTGAAAACAAAATGAATGATGCCTGGACCACATCTCTGACTGTATTCAGTGTTTGCCTAGTTGGTTCTAATGAGCAGCCGGGGCTGAGAACCTCAGCTAAAGGTAGAGGATATAGTTGTGACCATACAGACACAATTCCAGCTGCCATGCAACCATAGTTCTTGAAGTAAGAGTGGGTCATACACAGTGAAATTATTTTAGATAGTGAGAAAGCTATGATGAAAGCTGAACAGCTTGCTGTACTTGGAAAGGGAATGGAGGGGATGGGGCAGGACATTTTTGACTGGGCAATTAAGAAACTTTCTTTAAAAAGGACATTTGAACTGAGACCTAAATATCAAGAAATTCAGGCTTACGAAGATCTGGGAGCAGAGTTTTATTGCAGGAGGAAACAGGTAGTGTAAAAGCTTAAGGTGATAAAACCTTGATGGAATTGAACAAAAGAAAGGAGTCCATTGAGATGAATGGTGCGATAGAGATGAGAGAGGCAGGTCAGCAATAGATCAGAAAGGCCCCCTAGGCCATGATAAATATTCTGAATTTCTAAATTAAAGGAGAGGGCATAGATAATTTTAATAGAGAAATGCCATAATTTGATTTACATAGTTATAGACCATTTTGACTTTGTGGAAAATAGACTGTTAAGTATGCAAGAGATTATTAAGAGACTTAAAGTGGTCCAGACTAGAAATGATGTGACTTAAACAAGAATGGAGGCAGTAGAGAGAGAGCAAGGAATGTTCTGAACATTGAAAAAATGCAGATAACTGTGAAGCTGGGTAATGAGCTTCACTGGGCTATTTCTTTTTTATATATGTTAAACATTTCTGGAATAAGAAGTTGTCTACATATATAAGATAACTTAGGAGTTGCTATAGGCATTTGAAGGAAAAAATTTTGACCTAGGAATTTCATATGCTTTTTAGTTTTATGAAGGGAACAGAACGACTTTCACAGATATGTGAGGAACTAAATAATTTTTGAATTATTTTAGACAGAATTTAGTAATAGAAAGAGAAAACAAAACTCAAGAATGGAAAAGTCAGGTGTAGTAGTTTTTCCCTTATTCACTTTGGAGCCCCCACTTGAGATTCGTATTGGATTACATGATGTTCAAACATTTGTGCAGCCTGATCTGACTTTGTCGTTAGCTTTTGTTGCTTTTCCTATCCCAGGAAATGTGTTTCTTAATGCCACATCCTTTAACTCACAATTTAGAAAGACTTTCTCGTCACATTAATGACTACTAAAATCTTTGAGGACTATCCCTAAAACCTGGATGACAAATCCCCTAGAAATTAGTATTTCTTAGTGTTCCTCTCCTCACAATGGATTTATATCTCTTCTGGTAGGATCAGAACTGTGGTGCAGCTTATATTCCAGTGGGACTGGGCCTCTGTAGCCTAGTTGTTCTGGGACACTTTGATTCCACTGGAACTGGTCGTACCAGAATGTATTTCTGATGTTGCTTCATTCTGTTAAAGTCCACTGAAATTTAATTTAGCAATCTTCTAATATAATTAAATTAGAAGCACAATTCATTATTCTTTACATATTCATCATAGTGGACACTTGATGGATGTGTCACAGACTGGTACATAAAACCTGTTAGACTCGAAGGCCCCAACCTAACATTTAAAGTTGTATAAGTGAGTCATTCTCACTCTGCTTTACAGGAAAGACATGGACTTTGCTGTCTCCGTTCTGGTGATCTGCCCTGTAAGCTAGATTATTCCAATCTACTGGGTATATGTTGTGATGCCAAATGTTAAGAAAGCATCGTCTATTTCCTTTTATAAATTTTTTTTAATTATTTTTTTTTAGTGAAGAGCACTTTGAAGTTTGCAGGAATCGAAACTTGAGGATAGTAAGAGTATAGCAATAGCATTTTGGGTTTGTGGGATGATTGAAGTCATTACCTAGAGAGTTGTAATTATACTCTTTTGCATCTGTTAGGTTTATGTTGAATGACTCAAATTACTAATATTCAATCAAGAAAAATTACTAAACCATGCCCTGGCTACTAGTATCTTTCTATCATTTTTTCATTATCATCTTCTATTCAAACATGTAAATATTCCTAATTAACTATGATAAATATCAATATATAAAGATGTGTTTAGCTTTATTAACATATGCAGTTAGTAAAATGTTTTATAATTCATCACACAATAAAACATACACAAAAATTAACAGATTTTCTTGATTTACTGATTTGCATTTTGTAAATTTCCATAATAAGCATCCATTACTTTCATAATCAGAAAAATTGATTTTAAAATCATGTGTACATATAATTTTGTGTATACTATCATTATAATTAGGTTCAAAAAGCAAAGCATAAGAAAACCAGCAAAAAGTTAACGGGAACATATTTTATAATGATATTAAACTCAATAAGTATTTGTTGAGTGAATTATATATTTCCTTCTTTATATTTTATAATTTTAAATTATTCTTTGTTAATGAGCAAATGTTGCATTCTTCTTAGAAAAAAATCAATACAATGTAATGTTGGTGTTGGCCCATAAAAACTAATATTGCCCTCCTCAGAAAACATATTTTATTTATTACTACAACCTAAAATTGTCAATAAAAATATTTTCTCTATTTATAATATACAAAGATTACTATCCAAATAATTATATATAAGTGTTGGCCTTGGTTTTGAACTATTGTTAGAATCTTTTATTCCAATCTACCTTTGTTACAGGTTATATGTTTAATCTTACATTGCTTTAAATATTTTAAAATATGGGCTGAAAAATCAGAATATTCTGGTTTTACATCATATCTCAACCATGTTCTAGCTATGTATTTTTTGATATGTTAGCTCTCTGTGGTTCAGTGTTCTTATGGTAATTGATCCATTCGTTTCTATGAGAATTAAATATGATTACTTAAATAAATTCAGGTGAATCATTTAGCACAGTGCTTTGTATATAGGAAACATTTAATATATGAGAAGTGTAATTGTTTTTTATCTCTGCTTCTTAATAATATAGTATCTGGAACATAGCTCTAGTTCACTAAATAGATGTCAATTTCTTTGCCTTCAAAGGATTAACCTCAAAAATAAAGCCAGAAACTGAAATTACAGATACTAGGTAGTTTTTAAACAGTGAGTATATATTGAAAGAACTCACTTGGGTGTATTCTAGAGTATAAAAGAACTGTTTTACTAACATACATAAGTTGTACATTATAAAAGCAATGTTTTTAAAGATAAAAATAGTTCTCTTGACTTCTGTCCATACTTAAGACAATGTGTAGTAATATTTTTGCAAATAACTAGACACTAGCATTTGCTATAAAATTCTACTTCCCTGCCTCCCATATCTGCCATACTTTAACTTCTTAGGCCTTTAAATTTTACTCTTAAAAATCTCTAATAGGTGACCATTAGGCTGTTAGATGGAGCTTGATATGCATAATTATGAAAAGTACAGGTGTTTTATAGTATCAAAACTTTATATACCTTGCATATTTTTAGTTCATCTGCATATTGTCAAAAAGAAATCTACTCAATGTTCAGTCTGCTGTATGATTCTTTTATGTCTCCACATTGCTACAGGTTCCTGGTTCATTGTACATAAGTACCATAATATGCCCCACAGCATAGTCATTGAATTGGATGAATATATAAATAAATGAAGTTTTGAACTTTTCCTTTAAATAAAGTGAGATGGAATAATTTTTTTTTACACAGACATCTATCAAACTTACTCTGAAAAAAGAAAGCAGACCATACCACCCCAAAATGGACAGTATATAATTGTAATGTGAATGTTTACAAACATATATGTGGTAGTCATGATCACTGAGCACTTCCCATGCATGGATTAAGGAAGTACAGTTAAAATTGTTGGAGGACCTCTATATTTGCAACAGTCGCAAAGATCAATTTTTCAAGAAATAAAATGATAATTTTTGTACAATCAGCTGTCAGTGTATTTATTAAATAACTCCAGTATCCAGGTGTTTACTAAATGAAGCTCAGGAGCTTCTACATATTGTTTAATTCATCAGTCACTATTTTCCCATAACATACAGTTACTCATTGGTTGATTTTAAGTCTAAAACATCTTACTGATATGGAATTATCTATGTTCCAAATGTTAAAGGATTTAATAGGGAAAGACAACTATAGCTTTAGTAGTATATGATTTATGTACTTGTGTAAACTGATGCTAACCTCAAAGGTATTTAAAATGTTCTCTGTCCTCCAGGGTGAGCTTATTTAACAAGTTAATTTATTCTAATATTATATAATCAAAACAGGATTCGGGCAAACTATTTTTGAACCGAGATTAACATAATGACATACCTTTATGTCTTATCAACTCCCTACAATTATCAAATGTTCTAATTTAACTGACAGTCGAACAATACTGGGGACAATTATAACAATTCCAAAGTATTGTGAAAACATTATGCTGCAATCTTGAGGGGGAAAAGTCATCATTCTCTCTTAGGGATATTAAATGATTTTCAGCTTAAAAAAACGTACATATAATAAGGATCAGTTTCTGTTTTATGTGAGGTTTCATGATGAAGTTACGATTTGCTACTATTTAATATGCATAGTCAGAAAAGGAGGAAATTGAGCCTATAATTGTCAAGCAAAGCAGGAACTGAGCGGCCAAAAATGCGTGGTCAGAGCTTTCCAAAGATGTTGGAACCCACCGTCCACAGCAGTGTGAGCTTTTGCAGGACCGGGCTGCCCCAGCCCCCCGCCTTTGCTTCACCTCCACAAACAGGACAGAGCTAAAGAGGGAGAGAGTAGAATTTCTCTCAGGTTTTGTTTCAGAAAATATTCAAAAGACAAAACTAGAAGCCAATTTTGTTTTGAGGGGAGAAAATAAAAAGAAAAAAATAACAACTAGTACAAAGACCTATGCTGTAGTGCTTACTCTTTCCAGAGAATTTACTTTTCATAAAAATTCAGGATGTATGGGGAGCATGTGTATGTATGTGGGGGTGAAAGGTCGGGGTGCGAGTCAGATGAGACTTTGAACTTGTACTTTCACCACAGTTGGAATTAAGGCCATGGTCCTGAGCAAGCTAAGTGTAGCCTCTGTGCCCTCAGACCTTCATATCAAATGATTATTTTCTAATATTTCCTAACTGGTTCCCTATAAAAATAAAAAGGAGGTTGAGGAAAATGACTTGTAATGTTACTTCCAGGACTTAACTATTCTTGTTACAAGTAGTTTTTAAAATACTAGAAGAATATGCACCAAAATAATAAAAGTGATCACATTAAAGAAACTAAACCCTCTGTAATATTTTCCATTTTAACTACTGTACAAATTTTCTGTAATTCACTTTATATCAAGTTCATGCACAAAATACAAAGGTAGGAAACACTATAACTGATTAATAATGAAGTTGTGTTTACGCAGTAAACAAGTGCACTCTTTTTAATTATTATTTTAGAAGGGGGAGTTGTGCACACTGTGAATGCTTTAGTTGAGGGGATTCTTTTCTTGTGAGCATACAATAATTTCGAGGCGTCCTTACAGTCCCACAGAGATGTCTGGAGTCTGCATCAGTGTTCACGCCCCTCTCGGAAAGCACTTTTTATGCCCTCCCTCTAGACTGCTTAGCAGGGCAACTGAGAACTCAGTATGCGCTGGTTTTCTATCACCCACCACTTTTGTCATTAATTATGTATATGTATCATTTTCCCCAGCCTAAATCATAAACACAAGAACAGGAAGCTGTTTTATTATTTGCTTTTGAATGTTTTTCATGTCTAGCACAGAATATTGAACACAGGTAACCCCATAATATAGATTTGTAAAGTAACCGAAAGATGTTCGTATCTCACCTTGTATTTTTCCTTCATTATAGCTAAGTTATATTTTATTAATTAAATTTAAATTTTAAATTTTAAAGAAGTGTGCCATACTATAGTATGTCCATCTCTATATAGTAATCTTTAAAGGAATCCAGAGAGAATAAACAGAAGTAATTTTAATATATTAATGATGGAAAAAGCATTTATTTTTATGTGAAAAATAGCTTAACTGGAATAGTAATACTTCATATATACATTCATATAACAAATAGTTAATGCATAATGCCTATTACATACTAAAAGTTTTAGCATGGAAATAAGAGTAAGTAAATAGAATGAATTTTAAAAAGCTTATAGAACTACCAGAGAAAGAGCTATCCAAAATATCCAAAACAAATATTATATTTTCATGTGTCTGAAATGTAATTTTAAATGCAAAACCATTTTTAGATAGTTTCAAAAATAAAATTATAAAATAACTTCATTTCTCTTTTTTGAAAATCTATAGTTTGATATGACAAATATTCTTTTCACTATAGTTTAACACAACAAAATCAAAATAAATAATATAAAGGTAAACTTATATAAAGAAAAATGTAAAACTTGGTAAGACTTTTTAATTTTTAAGTTAAAAAATTTGGCATACATATGGAAATTCAAAATGATAATTATCAAGTGCTAATATTTTTATATTATTATTAAATAAGAAATGTATAGTAAAATGTGTAGAATGTATAGAAAAATTAAAAAATCAGCCGCACTAAAATAATGAAATAAATTTCACTGTATTCATACAATGCAGATATTAAAATCTGTATATTCCTATATTTTTGAAACTATGTGAATGTAGTACATACACCATGCTGTTCTGTAAACTTTTTTTCATTAAAAATGTATTCTTCACATTTTCTGTAAATAAATATTCAAAAACATAATTTTAATGGTCATGTAGAATCCCATGTTATTTATGAATCACAATTAATTAACCATTTCCCTATTACTGGGAATTTTCATTTTTCAACATTTGCAGTAATTACAATGCTATGATCACCACCATACATAAATCTAGAAGCATTATTTATTTAAGGTAAATTATTATATATACTTCATTGAAATCTGAAAGAATAAATTTATAAGTTATTATATTCTTGATTCAAAATAAATCACCATATTTATTGTAATACAAAATAAGGCAGTAAGTACTTGGTCGAGTTTCAAAATATCTGAGCTGAAACCCTGGTAGCATCAACAATTAGCTGGGTGATCTCAGGCTAGTTATTTAGCCTTTTTCAGACATAATAATTCCTCTGTAAAATGAGTGCAATAGTAGTATCTATTATATAGTTTATGAGGATGAAATGAGAAAATCACACAAAATATATAGCCCCTGGTCTTATAAGAGTACAAAAAAATAATATTTACATTAACTATGTCATTTTACCATCATAACAATTATAGCAGATACCAAGCATTGCTATATAATATATAAAAGTTAGATTTAAAAAATTCATATTAAAAGTTATTTTATATAAAAATACATATTTATATAAATGTATAAAGTATAATGTATACTTAAAATATATGCATATATATAAATATGTATATGTATAACGTTGCCATAAATTATATTAACACAATTTGAGAGACTAAGGGCAGATATTTCCAAAAGATTACTCTGTTATTCTCACCATTGTATACTATGTCACCAATTTATCACACTTTATAAAAGCATTGTCTTAAAAAGAGTCCCCTACAACAGACCCCAAATAACTAACAATCTTGAGAAAGAACAAAGGGGGAGGCATCAGTCCTTCTGATTTCAAATTGTATTGCAAAGCTATAGCAATCAAAACAGTATGGTATTTGGCATAAAAACAGACATAGATCAGTGAAACAGAACAGAGCAACTAGAAACAAACCCACAAATTATGGTCAATTAATTAATAACAAAGGAGAAGAATATGCAATAGGGGAATCAACAGTCTCTTCAATAAATGTGTGGAAAACTGGACAGCCATATGCACAAGAATAAAACTGGACCGCTCTCTTACATAATGTACAAATGCTGACTCAAAATGTATTAATGACTTACATGTAAGACTTAAAATTCCTAGAAGAAACCATAGGCAGTAAGCTTCTAGCTAGGTCTCGGTAATAACTTTTTGAATTTGACAGCAAAAGTTAAGGCAATGAAAGCAAAAATATACAAGTGAGACTATATCAAACTAAGCAGCTTCTGCACAGAAAAGGAAACATCAACAAAATGAAAAGAAAACCTACCAACCAAATAGGAGAAATTAGTTGCAAATCATGTATCTGATAAGTGTTAGTATCCAAAAATGTATAAAGAATATACAACTCTATAACAAAAAATTAAAAATATAATTTAAAAAATAGGCAAATGATATGAATAGACATTTTCCCAAAGAAAACACACAAATTGGCAATAGGTAGATGAAAAGTACTCAAAATCACTAATCATCAGGGAATTCAGTTCAAAACGACAATGAGATATCACCTCACAGCTGTCAGAATGCCTATTATCAAAAAGATAAGACATAACAAACCTTGGAGAGGATGAGAAAAGCAAAGCCTTGAGCACTGTTGTCAAAAATGTAAACTGCTGTAGCTACTGTGGAAAACAGTATGGAGGTTCCTCAAAACTATTAAAACTAGAACTAGCATATGACCTAACAATTCCTCTTCTGAGTATTTATCTGAAGAAAATGAGAACACTAATTCAAAAACATATATACACTGTGATATTTATTGCAGCATTACTTATAGTAGCCCAGACATGGAAGCAACCTAAGCATCCATCAACAAATGACTGGATGAAGAAGATGTGATGTGTGTGTATGTGTGTGTGTGTATGTGTGTGTACATACATACATATATATAACATATAAATATATATGTTATATAATATGTTTTATATTATACATAGTTATACACAATAGAATATTATTCAGCCATAAAAAAGAAGGAAATTTTGCTATTTGTGACAACATAGAAGGACCCGAGGGCATTGTCCTGAGTAAAATAAGACAAAAAATGAAAAATACTATATGCTCTCATTTATATGTGGAATCTAAAACAAAACAACACAAATAAATTAATGAAACGAATAGATTCAGAGTATAGATCAGCGGTTGCCAGAGGCAGGGTGGTCAAAAGATATAAACTTCCAAATATAAAATAAATAAGTCATGGGAATGTAATGTATAGCATGGTGACTAAAGTTATTAATACTGTACTATATATTTGAAAGTTGCTAAAAGAATAGACCCTAATAGTTCTCACCACAAGAAAAAAACCCGTAACCATATGTAATGACGTATGTTAGCTAGTTTTATTGTGGTGATCGTTTTGTAATATGTACAAATATCAAACCATTATATTGTCTACCCAAAACTAATATAATGTTATATGTCAGATACATATCAATAAAAACTCTTCTAGGTTGTGCAGGAGCATTAAAATTTTTTTCACAACAAAGTAGTTCTCACAGCTGGACTTTCCCATGCCTTCCTTGGCTATAACACTGTCTTCTATCTCTACCTCGTAACACTTACCTCATCTGTAAGAATCTGCTCATATCTCATTATCTTCATAAAACCAACTCTAATGCTGCCAGATGTAGTTATTCTCTTTTCCTAAGATCACAATTACACTTAATTGCTTTTATTATATCAATTAGCATGTATTTTTTTTTCCTTTCTGTGACTATTTATTAAGAATATCATTCTCCCCACCCTCTTAAGAAAAACCTAACAGTTCTACAGCTATAGTAACAAGTTAATACTAGCACTTGTTTGTAAATCTCTTTAACCAATCAATTATATTGGAATAGCCATGGTGATAAAGAATGCCCAGAACCGGTATTAAAGCTGTTTTATCAAGCAGTGACACATCGCTTTAGTAAATACACTTCTGAAAGCCAACCAATCGGTGAAAGACCCTAGTACAGAAAGTTAACTACTGAACAAAAGCCTCACTCTAGTAACACATTTTGGAAGACCAATTAGCAACTCAGTCTTTCCTGAGAAACTACACTCTGAATCCTATGTCAATTTGTCCTCACTGCTAAAAGATAACTCATCACTGACTTGCATGCTGCATAACAAATTACCCCCAAACTAGAAGTCAAACAAACAAATCATTGTCGCGTAGTTTCTGAGAGTTAGGAATCTAGACTGGGTTTTGGGGGGTGGGGGGGAGGTCAGGCAAGGTCTCACAGAGTTGCAGTCAAGCTGTCACTGGAGCCATTGTCATCTGAAGGACTGACGGGGTCGGAGGCTCTGCCTTCATGTTTCATTACTCACATAGACCTCAGTTCCTCACTGGCTATTGCCTACAGATGCTCTCACTTCATCAGCACATAGGCCTCTTGGCACAGCTGCTGGAGTATCTTTATGACACGACAGCTAGCTTTTTTTGGGTAGCTTATCTAAAAGAAAGCAAGGCAGAATTCACAACATCTTTTATGGCCTACCCTCACATGTAACATACCATTGCCACTACTGCATTCTGTTGGTAACAAAGACTAACCCTAATACAATGTGTATGGTTTCTACAAAATCATGAATATCAAGATGAGGAGATCATTGAGGCCATATTGTAACTAGTTACCATTCTTCCCCAAAACTTTATATAATATTGACAGTTAACTTTGCTCAGAAAGATGGTTTAACCAGCTCTTCCATACTTAGATAGACAATAAATTCAGCTTTGAGATTTTAATTTCAGATACTGGGTGTTGCTGTCATCCTTTGTCACTTAGATATGTTCTTCCAGGAATTTTTTTTTTTTTAAGATCCTCATTTGGTAGTATTCTATTTGACCCATAGACCAACAGGAGTGCTCACTGGGACTGACTGAGCCAAAACTCTGATAGTGCTTTGGTTCTGATAGAATATGAACACTTCTAGGGTAGAGATTAAGCTTAAGTTATTTCTTTCTTTTTGGCAAGCATATAGTAGACATTCAATTAATACTTGTTGAATAAACAGATGAACAAGTCAAATAATAAAACATTAATTTTATAGCTTTCATTTTACAAAGTTCAGTAGTAAAGTATCGAATAGTAAAATGTACAACTCACATGGCCTATAACATAGATCTGATGCCACATTTCTTTCTCTGTGCTTCTAACCTACTTGGTGAAACTGAAGTTGGGGAAATGAGAGACACAACTATGAATTTATTAGTGAAGTCCAAGAGAAAATAGACTTCACATAGAATACACTCAGTCTATTAAATGAGGAAGACCTAATTCATTAAACATTTAATAGTTTGATCACAGTTGAAAAGCTTTAACCAGATACAATATATTATCCATTTTTATATTTCTGTTAAATGGCTCCTGTGAATATACTGAATATTGAAAGTTTTAACGAACTTAACCATTTAAAAATGAAATGACATTGTCCCACCAGCAATCATGCTTATCATGAAAACATATATCACATCTGCCCCTAATCAAAGAAATTAGAGACATTAAAAAGCATGAAAGTGGAGGCTGCTGCCAATTTATAGATGGTAAAAAAGAGAAAGCATCAGGTATACACCCAAAAAACTTTTCAAGTCCAGCTGAATTTAAAATATAGTTTTCATTGACTATCTCCTCAAGCAAGCAGATATTCCACAGGCAAAGCAAGGCATAGTACATTTCAACTTGTCCAAATTATAATAGACCATAAATAAATATAAAATATATGGAGCTCCTTTCAAATCAGGATAATCCTCAAAGAAAGGGTTCAAACACCTTAGTTTTGACAAGAATAATAAATGTCTATTTTCTAAGGAAAATCAGGACAAGTCAGGATAGAAAATTTAAAAGGGCATACATAATAAATTACACACATATCAAATAGTTACAAGAAAATATGGCTTAAAAAAGGAGATAAAAATGATGAATAGAAATTTAAGTAACTGCTGACATGTGTATTTAAAAAGTTTAAATACTGCAAATACATAAGCCGAACATGTAGCAGCAAGGATTCTACCCACAATAAATCAGACCTATTTGATTATCATATCTTATTTTGAGTTTCATCACTTAAAAGAAATGAGAAATTTTAGAAAATATTTAGAGAGAAATTCCAAAACACATTAAGAATTATAAAGAGGGGTTCTGAGGAATAATATTTTAAATGGCCTGTTTTAGAGTAAAGAAAATTTCTTATTAGTCTATACATAACTTTTATTTTGTGAATAGTGAAAAAGTTACAACAGCAATGAAGGGTGTATAAGAAAAGAAAGTTTTATGTTGCAAAGTAGAAAATTCTGAGAGAAGATCATTAAAAATTAGACTTGACTGTCAAAGACGATTGCATAATTGCCAGAGTCTCTAAAGATGGGATTTTCATTTGGCTAAGGTACATCAGGTCTTGCCTGAAGACAGTGGAATAAAGTGAATGGCATACAAAGACACCTTGCACTTCTACAATGGGTAACAAAATAGAGATTAGGCTAAAAAATCAGGCTTCGGTACTAATTAATATGTGAAAAGCTGGAAATGATATATGAAGAAGTAATACTAGAAAATTAGAGGTCTACGCTCATTACTCTGGATCTGAACAAATGTGAAACCTTACATTAATACAATAACATGATTGCAGTTAAGAATGGACCATTGGCTTGAGAAAGTAATTTAGTTATTCATTTGTATTCCCTAAATGATTTCATTGAAAGACAATGGCTGACCTATCTCTTTCAAGGTATTCCCATTAAAATTCCAGGAGTTTCTTAATATAATGTACAGCTCACAGGTTGAAAATCCACCAAAGTCACAACAACTTAATGACAGAAAGGAACAAGGTTAGCATATTTGGGACAGCCCAGAAGGCCAGGGAAGCTCAAGGAAAGACAACTCATAAGGAAAAGTAACCAAAGACATGTTAAAAGACCAGCCTTCCAAAGTAGCCTTTCCAAAAATAAGTTTGAGAAGACATATGTTCCTGGAAAAAAAATTTAGACTTTTTATACCGTTGATATTTAAAATTATAAAATCATGATTTAGAAGAAAAACTTTGTGCATATTAAGCAATTTGAAATGATGATTTACGCAGCATTCCAGTTACATTCAAGCCACTGTGCTAGGAATTATAGAATATAAAAGTATGAATAGACTGAATATTTTTAGAGCAGGTGTGGTCCTAAAAGTACATAATTTATTAGCAACCCATGGCATTTATAGAGTGTTCAGTAACTCTGCTATGCTAACTACCCCTTAGTCCTTGCTGATGATACATCTCTAAATCTACAGAATGAAATCAATAAACAGGAGTGCCTACATTGGGAGTTTTAATGTTGAAACACATAATAAATTCTCAGAGCTATCTTCCCTAAAATGTTTATGGTTAAGAAGTTACCAAGTTTCAGAAACACTTCTGTAATTGACTAATCTTTACCAAGGCAAATACTGCAAACTGTCCTGTCAGTCAATCTAATGATTGTATTTCAAAAAGATGCAAGGCCTGGTTATTTACTAAAAAAGGAAAAGATAAGCTTAAAATCTAAGAAGATAGAATCCTTAATTTACACCATAATGCCAATCGTGTATGTCCCTTCTACCTCTTTTATTTAAACCAAATGTTCACAAATGTCCTCTAAACAATGAGCACAAATTTTTAAGAATGCTATGGGTCACGTTCTGGTAACCTTCAGGGGGAAAATTGCAAAGAGAAAGAATTTGTGATAAGAGTCGATTCATCTTACAGAACCTAAAGATTTCAACATTCTTTTTCAGAATTTTTTTCTTTCCCTTCTCTCCTTCCTCTAGGCTATCAGAATTGAGCACTTAAATATACCTTTATATTCACCAGCCCAATTGGATAATAAAATTCATGACTCTGTAGTAAGTTCTAAAATGTTAGTTTTAAACTCAAAGAGAAATCGTCCTTCAAAAATATTACCAAAATACGAATTTCACTATCTTGGTTTTTTAAATTGATGTTTTCGAATTTATTTTTATAGCTATAATATGTTAAAGTATAGATTTAAAAACTGCACCTATTTAAAGTGTACAATGTGATGAATTTTGACGGGTATGTACATCTATGGAACCATCACCACAATCAAGACAAACACTTTCATGACCACAAAATTTCACAATCCATCATGTATCATTTCTACTATCCACCCCATCTCAGATAGCCACGGATCTGCTTCTGCCATGTGGTTTAGTTTGTCTACATTTTTTAGACTTCTATATATGGAAATAATGCTCTTGCACTTTTTAAAAATGTAATTTGGCTTCTCTCATCTCAGCACAAATCTTTTGAGATTTAGCCATTTTTTACATATATCAATATTGTCAATAGTTTGTATTCTGCATGGATATACCACAATTTATTATCCTTTCACCTACAGATGAGCTTTTGAGTTTCTCTAGTTTGGGGTTTTTTGTTTGTTTTGTTTTGTTTTGTTTTGTTTTGTTTTGTTTTGTTTTAACAAGAGGCATCCATGAATACTCATGAACAAGTCTTTGCATGAACAAATTATTTCTCTTGGGCAAATGTCCAGGAGTGCTACAGCTAGTCATATAATAGATATATTTTAACTTCTCACAAAATGCCCAACTGTTTTGCAAAGTGTTTTTTACCATTTGCATTTGCACTGGCAGAACATTAGTGTTCCAGTTGCTGTACATCGCTGCCAACACTTGTTATGTTGTCTTTATAATTTCAGCTAGTATGGCAAGTGTGTAGTGGTATCTCATTGTATTTTAATTCGTTTCCCTAATGGCTAACAACAGGGCACATCTTTTTTGGACTTGTTTGCCATTAATATGAATTCTTTTTATTTTTTATTAAAAATTATTGGGATGATATGATTAATGTCATCGAATAAGTTTCAAGTGTGTAATTCGACAGATATCTTTTATCTATCTATCTGTATGTATGTATGTATATATGTGTGTGTGTGTGTGTGTGTGTGTGTGTGTGTTGGTGTATATATATACTGCTTATATATTGCATTGTGTGTTAATCACCCAGTTAGATTTCATTTCAAAATTACATTTACTATTTTTGGTACATGGTTTGTTTTCTTTAATTTTTAAAGTTATATAACCACTACCATGATCAAGATACAGAACAATCCCATTAGCCTAAGGACTCTCTCATGCTGCCTCTTCTAAGTCAAACCCTCCCACTAGCCTTAAGCCCTGGCAATCTTAGGATTGATCTCTGTTTTTGTAGTTCTGCTTTTTCCAAAGTGTCATTTACATGGAATGGATAAGTAGTTTTTGAGTCTGGCTCATTTTACTTAACAGAATGCATTTGAAATTCATTCATGTTGTGTTTAGCAATAGTTCATTCCTTTTTATTGCTGAGTAATATTTCTCTTTCTGCGCGGCGCCGCACGCACACACCACACACACACACCACACGCACACACGCACACACAGAGCAAATTTTGATTATCCATTCACTAGTTAAAGAATTTGTGTTGTTTCCAGCTTTTGGAAATTATAATTCAAGGATTCACAATAATTAAAAATAAATCAAAATTAAATAAACAAACAAATATATACACATAGCCAAAAGATTTGAAAGGTCACTTCACTAAAGAAGATATGCAAACAACAAATGCATGAAAAGACAATATTAACTAGAGGAAATGCAAATTAAAGCCACAATGGACACCACTACCTATCTATCAGAATCACTAAAATTAGAAAAACTGATTATACCAAGTATTGATAGAGCTATGGACCAAATGCAACTCTCATATTTCTGCTGATGAGGAATATGAAATGATATAGCCACTTTTAAAAGTGTTTAGTCAAGAGAAAAGCAAACATATTTCTATACACAGTCCTGTACATGAATGTTCATAACGGCTTTTCTTGTAGTATTGCTTTTTATAAAAACAGCCCAAATATCCATCATCAGATGAATAAATACCATGTGGCTCCACTATTCTAGTGGAGGCACCGGAGTATAAAATAGCCACTTTTTAAATTATAAGTGTAATACTTAAAAACTAAAGAGAATATTCTATAGGGCTTATCATCCCACATTATCAAAGTGATGAGAATAAGAGTTATATTAAGTAAAGGGCCATCCCTTTTTTACTATAAAAGGAAATAAGTTTCAGCATCTTACCTATATATCTGTATCCTTCTTCACCATCTACTATGGGTCTCAGCCAAGTTGACCTAAGTCGCATACTATTCTGCATATGCGCACCTTGAGGAGGATAGAGTGTAAATAGCATTTCAATTGCATTGGACTTCTTGATGAGTTGAGAATATTTTTCATGGTCTTCTGTATAAAAGAAAGAATATTAATTTTAAAAAAAAATTTAGACATTTTTACAAAATTTCTAAAATGTTTCTTTTAAGGGATGCAAATTTACAAGATTTAATAATTTGAATACTAATGGATTGATGGCATGAGTTTTCTATAGTCAAATACACTTCAACAAAAATCTTACTGTTCAGATAATTCCTAGCAATGATTAAGAACTGAGGGCTTTACTAATAGCATCTTCAAATACTATCAGTTTAAAGCAATGTTAATAGTTACAGGAAAAAAGTAAAATAACGAATGTCATTCACATTCTATGCACTATAACATAACCATAATATTTTTAAATTGCCATTAATGAAATAAAATTAACCAGGAAAATATGTTGAGTAATATAGAGTTCCATAAACTAAAGTTGTTGAAAGAATTAATATTCCTAGGCTATGGTCTTTAAGAAAATATAATGCATATGTGAATGTTTATATAGCATTTACTGTATGCAAAGAGTTTCCCAAGTGCTTTGAAAACATTAATGCACTTAATTTTTAAAGTGTATCTCCATAAGGTAGATCCTATTATTATTTTCATTTCATGTGAAGAATTTGAGGCCTATAGAAATTAAATAACTTGCCTAAGTCTTATAGCCTGTAAATGATGCAATTAAAGTTCAGATTATCTAAGGAAGTTCTTACTTGTAAACAAAAGCTTGTTTACTAAACATGACCTGCATTAACAAGTAGATGAGACAACTGGAATTAAAAAATAATTTGAATTATAGAGTGAAAAGTCTTTGGTTCCCTTGGACTTCCAGTTTGTAATTTTGGTTTTTAGATGATAAGCTAGTATCATAAAATTCACTACGGCAGTCTCTTATATAGTTCATTCAAAGTAATTATACTCAGAACCATTTTAAAGAAGAGTGAGATTCTAATGTGAGTCTCCATTAATAATGCTATTACATTGTCCTTCTTCCTTCCTCCCTGCCTTCCTTCCTACCTCCCTCTCTCCCTTCCTTTCTCCCTTATTTTCTTTTATTTTGTTAATATATTTTGTGGTACATTTTAAGACACTATGACATAATGATTAAGTAATGAAGAAAGCAGACTCATTGGTGGTCAAGGTGCCAGGTTTTAATCTATTGCCTCAGCCTAAATCTATCATTTATTGTCCTGCTTGTGAGACTAGAAAGTTCTCCTTTGCCAAATGGCACAATTTTAAACATCTTTCATGGAGGGTAAGTAGGAAAGTAAGAATGAAAGGGCTCTTCCTAGCTCTGGGTGCTTCTCCCAGCTGGCTCCTACAGTGCATTGGGCTAGCAGTATAGGGTACCTCCTGGCATGCTCACGGTACCCATAGGGCTCCCCACCCAACACATACACACACACACAGGAGCTTTCCAGTGAGTTTTGTGGTACAAATTTCCCCTTAATGTGTTCTCAGTAGGTACCACATTGCAACACCTGCCTATGGACTGTTTCCCCAGAACTCCAGAAAGTGGCTTCCCTGTGAGTTCTACCAGCATGCTATCTCAGTGAACTTCTCTGGCGTTCACTGAGTCACAGCTATGCCCTCTCCAAAAGGATATGGATCCCAGAGGGCGGGGTGGAGGTAGGGGACACTCTTTAAAATCTGTTCTTTCCTTAGCTGCTCTGCCTCAGACGTAGGGGTAGCAGCTCCCCCCCATGTCTGCTCTTCTCAAATCTTTAGGGTTCTTTTTATCCCTTAGTAGCCAAGCAGTTATTCCAATCATCGTCATAGTTAATAATTCTCTATATTAAACTTTTCCTGCACAAATTACTGTGTAGTTTCTATTTCCTACTTTGACCCTGACTAATACAGACAGATCTGGGCTCTAAATCTTGAACAACCACTAACAGCCTGTGAATTATTAGACAACCCAATTTATTTCCAGGTGATAACATTCACATTTGGATTACGTTTAGGCTTAAGTTATACAACATACATAAAACATCTATAGCACCACATGTATATGTACTAGATGAGTGTTATTAGTTTTTATTTAGTATTATTGCAATAATAATAAAAAGTATGAGAGTCAGGAAATAATATGTAGTTGCATCTTGTGGTAGTAAACACCTTAGAAAGTTTCTGCCTCTTTTTATAAGGGAAAGTTCAAAATTACTCCCTTCTAACCAAAAAGAACAAATCTTGCATAAGCTCAGATATCACACACATATATAATTCTAAATCTCCCTTTCTCTGTCAACAGAAGAAAGGAAGCTGGGAAGCTAGACTATTACAAGACAGTATGGAAGAATAAATCCTGCTTTGGTTTTTCAGGGTTATGTCCATTATTTTTAGTAAAGCACTTTATTTTCCATAAAGGTAAATATTTTCATTTCAGGGAAACTAAAGTGCTTATACTAAAACATAGGAAGTATGGATGTCAAACTCTCTCCTACTGGAAGACTTAGTGGAATCATATGAAGTCGTTGGAGTGTTGAACATAGATAACGATATAGTGATAACTCTACTATCAGATGCACAGTGAAGATTTTTAAGTCAGAGTTTTGCTAGTGCCATTTACCGTTAGGTACACAAAAGGAGACTTGGAACTTATACAAAAAAGGCATTATGATTTTTGAACAATTCTACTTTCCTTTATAAGATCAGAGTTGATTATAAATAAGCATTTTTTTAAATTTTATAAAACGTGTGGCTTGTAAAACATGTTCTCTTCTTTTTATGTTATTACATATATCAACCCAAGATAAATGGAAATTTAACTTTTATTGCTGATATTGATCATTTTTGTTATTTATGGAGCACCTTCCTTTTAATACACTGCTAAGTCAATATTGCCACATTGGATTTAGATGTAATAATTCTGTTGTCAGAATTCAGAAGATTAAAAGTTCTTCCTTACCTTCTTCCTCAAGCCATATATGCAGTAAAAAATCTGAAGATCTCAGATGTATGTATCTAGATCTAGTTCTGTGGCAAAAGCTCACAAGAAATTTCCATAACTCTCTATTGCAATCTGGTCACCAAATGGTTAATTATCTTCATTGAGAGGTAGCATTGGTGGTTGAGAGCAGAGGCTCCTAGGTGCACTGATTGCTTGCCTGTGAATCTGAATCTGCCATTTACAAGCGTGTGTCCTGAAGCGAGCTAGCTAATCTCTCTCTGGCTCACACTATAGTGTTGTCATGAGGATGACATGACATGAGTTACTACAAGTGAAGTCTTTAGAAGAACCCCTAGTCTATGGACAGCACTACTTAGGTGTTAGTTATTACTATTATTATAATGGCCTCCATTTAGCAAATGCTGGCATAGCCTGTATCCTATTTGGATAATGATAGCAGCATCCCTCTCCTGGCCCATCTTGCTTGTGCTCTGGGTGGGTAGAAGAGGGGGAGGTCATTGCCTTTTCTGGTCACTCCTACACTATTTTGTATGCTCTAAGGGTCAGTAGTTCCTATTGGATACTGATCAGCATCCTGGAGGTTTCTGCCACTTTCAAAAGTTTTTTGGTTAATTAGTCGCTTGTGGGCTACTAATTGATATTATAGTGGCCTTCCTTGTTATTGGTATTACCAGTAAAAATAAAGGACATATTTTGTTTAGCCTTAAACATTACAGATGTTGATGCTCCCATTGGTTTACAGATAACTAAGACATAAAGAACTGGGAATTTAACTATGGAATGCCATTAAAAATAAGTGTAGCTCAATTTCAAAACATTAATATATAAAAATTTACATCTGAGAGTTAACAAAATATGACAAAATCAAGATAGTAAATCTCCAAATTGACAATTCCACTTGACTAATAAACAGGCATCCAAAGTCTATGCTCCAAAACATGCCCTGCGCTGGGGTTCCCAGTCTCAGTAAACAGCATCCATCTAATGGTACCATCTACATCTAGGAAACTGGGAGACTTTCTGGATACTCATCTCTCGCTCCACTGTCACCGGTCTAGAAAAAGTATCACCTATTTTATGTGAACATTTTAGCCTCCCAAATAGTCATCTTGGCCCTTTCAATCTAGTCTCTAAACAGCAGCCAGAATATTTTAAAAAAGTAAACCCAACCATGAGTTTTCCTATCAATGTTTTTGCAATGCTCTTAAAATAATGTCAGACTCCTTACCATGTCGTAAATGATTCTGAACATTCTGATGTCTGCCTCCTTTTCCATCTCTACTTTAGCAACCTTGATTTTCTTTTAGTTTCGTAAACAGACCTGGCTTCCTCCTATTTCAGAACTTTTGCATAAGATGTTTTGTCTACCAGGAATATTCTCCCGAAAGCTTTCGTCCATTGTCTCCTTACCTTCTACACATCTCTTCCTGAAGTCTCATCTGACTCTCACCAAACTAGATCAAGTCTCCACATTATATTATCTCAGAGCTATTGCTCACTTCACTTTTGCTCCATTACACTTACTGAAATTTGTAAATATATCATTTATGTTTTTATTTGATTAATATTTTTCTCCCTCACAGAACTATTAGTTCCAGGCAGGCAGGGTACATGAGGTTTCCTAACCATCATATCTTCTAGCACCCAGCCCTGTACCTGAAAAAGGCTTTTAATTGACAAATAAATATAATGATAATTGATAGTATTTATTGGGATATTAGCATATGTTTAACTTGCTGACAAACCCAAGTCAACAAGCATGCTCTCCCTTTGAGAGTTTCTTCCAGTCTTTTTAAATCCCTCCGCTGTCCCTGTGTAATCTGATGGTTAGCATTATGTTTTCTCTCACAAAAGCAGCAACTCATACCTTTTGTGCAGGCAGTTTTCTGATGCTGGCCTTCTCTACAAGGACTTACTTTATAGAAGCTATTGAAGAGTCACCCAGGACAACCACTATATGTTAATTGATTATAACCTCTTAGTTTTCTAATGTTGTAAACTAGCATAAAAATCTCACAGTGTGACCTCTTTAGCCATCTCTGATTTCCCCAGAGGCTCATCATGCTTAACATTCAGTGTAGGTGGTGAGTTTTGAGAGAACCTGAAGCTGTCCTTCCCTTCCTCTCTCAAACAACTATACTATTGTGAGCTCACTTCTTCCCTCCTGTGCAGCCTCAATTTGAATATTTTTAAGGCGGTGGTTCCCAGAATTGTACTTCAAAAATTGCAGTGATTAATAAAGGTATAAATGAGGTTTTAATCATTGAGTTTATTTATGTTTGGCAAATATTTTGGTTATTTTAACAGTACTTCATGGTTTTAAAAGCATTGTATATTTATGATAAGAAATTTTGGAAATATAAAAAAAGTAAGGAATCATTATTACTCTTCATATTTGCTAACTCTAATAATTCCATATGCATAGTTTGCATTCTCCCACATTCCATAAGAAACCACAGCAGAGCATAAGTAGTTAATAGGAAACTTGGTAGCAAATCGTACTCAGAACAAATAAGTATGTAAAATATTTGCTATTAAAAACAGTAGACTGAGTACTACTTTTAAAAAATAATAAAAAAAAAGATTATTAAAAATTCGGGACTAGACAAAGTTGGCAGCTTTACATTCTGATTAAAGATAATAAAGAGAAAGATCGCCTATTATCACAATTGTGTATAATTATTTTTACAGGATATTTTAACACTAAGAATGCATAAGAAACAATCTCAGATGAAAGAACAGTACTTTACATTGAATGATGAGAACCTTGAGCTTCTAGAATTTTTTTAAAGTGTGAATTTCTTCCTAATAAGCCTGCCCCCAACACAGATTCTAGCAGACACACAATACTTCCGAAGGGCATATGTGCAAATTGTTAAGTTCAGTATCAAGTGTATGAGGGAGAGTTAGGTGGCTGACAAAGCTTTATTAGTGACCTTGGGGTATTAAACTGGAATGACAGACCTTGTTATTGAAGGCAATTATCAATAAATATTTACATGCATGGGTAGAAATAACCTCATATTTTACCTTAGCTTGGCATGTGCACTATTATGTAACTAAATATATATATATATAGTCTCCATACAAACAACAAGTTCACAGGCTAAAAACAATGGTGACAGATAATGGAGGTTTTCTTCTATTGTGAATAGTATGTGTTCATTAAAATGTTCACCTATCTTTCATGGACCACTGACCAGTCACATGAAGTTTTTAGTATGGGGTTATCAAATGTGAGTTTAAACAGATGGTCCAATAATCTATAACCTACTATAAATAACCAATTTCTAAATGTTGTACTTTTATCATCTTGTCACTATTTAGTTACAGTAGTTTATGCTGCATTCATTTTCTTTGATTTGAAATAAGTGAATGTTATAGATTTTTGCATGTCATTTTTATCTAAGATTTTTCTATTTATTACTAAAATTAAAACAAGGATACCAATTTATCAGTATGAAAAATTACATGTCTTGAATAAAGCAAAGTGAATTTAGAGCATCCTCATTTGTAAGTTAGTGAAATTTTCTTTTATAAAGATTATTGAAAAAGGAGGGAAACATTGAGATTCAAAATTATCAGGAACAATGATTAAGAAGGCAGTTAAACAATATGCCACCAGCTAGTATAACCAGTAAACATAAATGCAAGGACAACTGATCTCATATTACAATTAAATACTGACATCACTTAATTCAAAGAAAAACTAAAATGTTCATTAACATTTGACTGAGAGTAAAAAATAGAAAATAAGGACATAAGTAAAAATTCATTAAAGTATAGCAAATATTTCTACTTTTAAATCCCCTCAATTCATGAAAACAGGTACATGTTGTAAATTTTTCCAGGATGTTCTTCACTATAATTCAAAGGTTAAGTATATGAAAATTGTGTCCTTCAACCATACTCTTATAAGCCCAGTCAAAATTCTAATATGAAATAGAAATTTAGAGAACTGTAGCCATTTGATTGTCCAATCATCAAAGTACAGTTATTTCAAAAGATTCACTTCTTCAGTGGAATAAATATAGAGCATTCATAAAGAAATATGCAATTATTAAAATTTTATTTCCATGTTGATTTTTTTTATACTTATAAAATTAAATACATTTTCAAGTGTTTGATAATGAAAGCTTAAAAGAAGAAAAACAGCTTAAAAGACTTTTCCTTTTTTGTCTTCATAGAATTTAGAAAAAAAAAACACAGATCATGTTACTATACATTAAGGAAATCTTATAGCTACATAAAACAATAAATAAGTTTGGTTAATAATTCCAATATAATTATAAAAATTACTTCGAAGAGATATTTCTTTTCTTCCCAAAACCCCTATGTGTGTGTTTATGTGCATCTCTGTACTGGAAGCAATGCAAACATTTTCTTATAAATAAATGATTATAGTATTATGATTGTTATTAAGCACTCTACTTTAAAAAGATGCCCTTCATTTTTCTCTGAAAATCTGAGTCTCAGGACGGCCAGATTAAATCCATTAACATTATTCTACTCTGACAGACTAAAGACAAATGCTTCTTCTCACCTTACTTTAAATGCTCTCACTTTGAGAAAATACAATAGCACAAAAAATTCTTAAATCTTAAGAACACAGTGGCAACTTTTATGGGCTCGCCATACATAATTCACAAGATATTTCTTTTCACTTTGCTTGGAAGACTATTTTAATTTGTAAAAATTAATTTTGAATTATTAAATTAAATTTGAATTACCCAATGCTTCTGTTATTCTTTCTACAGATTGCCACCCTTTTGGTCATTTTCTTTTATGTATGCATATTCTTAAGGGCCAGAGGAAATCAAACCAATCTTTAGGCTATTCGTCGATATCAATTTTAAAAAGTATATTGTGGAGAAAGTTGGAGTTACGCAGTTCAATATTTTAAGTACTACTGTTCCATGTTATCTCAATCTCTTAGCCAAAAAAAAAAAAAAAAAAAAAAATCCAATAATTGGCAGTTGACTATAACAGGTTTAGCTATATAGCTTCATATCTGCCTCCCATGCAAAAAAATATTATCAAAAAATCCAAAGATTTACCTTCTCTTTCATGTACTAAGCCTCTCTACATTCAGAAGGCAAAAATAATACCATGCTGTTTTATATACTAAGAAAAAAGTGAATTCCAAATAAGTGAGACTCTTTCCTGATGTGTTTTCCAAGTGAATACGAAATAAATATTTTTTAAACTATTTTATGTATTCATTTTTAAACAATAATGATGTCTTTTAGAACTGAACCATTCTCTAGCTTTTTGGAATTCATTTGCCAGACTAATTTAGATTTTCTAATAACATTAAAGAGATCTATAATTTGAGGCTTGTATGATGATTATAGAAAAGTTAAGATTAATCTAAATTCTTTCTGAAACAAGGTTGGGTAAAAGCTAATTAATAAATGGGAGAATTTACTTATTACAAATGTCCAATTTCCTGGGTGGATTTATTTATAGATATTAATAGGTAATACTATCTCTGGTTAAAGGTAGTATAAGAAACGCAAGTTTTTTCTCTCCTCTTTTTATGTCCCCCCCCAAACATTGTTAAATCTATCAAAAATAAATATAGATACATCTAGTGAAACACAAAAATCCCCACAATCTCCAATAATCTTGAAGAATACTTGACAGAAATGATAAAATTCAGACCGAAATGAGAGAGAATGCCTAGAGCTGACACAAACTTCCTCAGATCTCAGACAGGATACAGATATGTCTAAAAAGAAGAATTGCAGTTCTGAAGGATACCTTCAGAGACCTTTTGGGGAATAACAAGACCTGCGTATATTGATGGAACATAGGAGAAGCAGGAAATGTCACCGAGAAACCCAGCCCATACCACACCTCAGAATGGAGCCAAAGGAAGAAAGATTCATGTCTGTCTCACATGAAAAACGCATTCGCCGCATCCAATGTCCCCTCTAAAGTCTCTTACAGTGTCAAGTTACAGAGTCAAGTCAAAATCCAAAACTCTCATCTGCTCAAAAGTTCCAAGTCCCATCATCTAAATCAACTAAATCTTGTATGTGTAAAGCTCTGGATTTAAGCCATCCTGGGGCACAATTCCTCTCTTCCTATGGACCTCTGAAACTTAGGAACCAGTGGTCTGCTCCCAAAATACAACAATATAACAAGTATAAGATAAAAGTTAAGACATTTCCATTCAAAAGTAAGAAAATGGAAAGAAAAAAGGAGAGTATTTAAAATCCAACCAGATAAATTCCATTAGATTTCAAGGGTTGAACATAATCCTCTGTGGTTTTCAGCTCTGCCTTCTGAATCATCTTTCCTTTTTTTCCTTCTATTTTCAAAAAGGGTCACATGACTTTGTAGCAGAGATTTATTAGTCTGTCTCCTGCCTATACACTTTTGACCAGTATCCTTTAACTTCACACTGTCTCTATCCTTTTTGGTCCACTCTTGAAGTGTTTCGCTGCTATAAACTTCTTAAAAATCGTGTGCATTCTAAGGAGATTCATTCCATTAGACAAGAGGCTTTTCTACATATCTTTCCTGGAAAATTTCATCTCCATTCTTGACTTCTACTTAGATGACTGGAAGGTTCTAGGAGTCACACATTTTTTTTCCTCCATTAAAAACAAAAACAAACAAACAAAAAACTTTTGTGTTACTGAATTCTATTTTTATTATCTGTCTGACAAGTTAGTAAAAAGTTGTCTAGCCACACTCTCAGCTTCTTCTCTGCAGGGGTCCCCAGTCCCCTGGCTGCAGACCAGTACCTGTCTGTGGCCTGTTAGGAACCTGGCTGCACAGCGGGAGGTGAGCTGCAGGCAAGCAAGCAAAGCTTCATCTGTATTTGCAGCCATTCCCCAGCGCTAGCATCACCACCTCAGCTCTATCACCGATCATCAGGCATCAGATTCTCATAGGAGCACCGGTCCCTGGTACCAAAAAGGTGGGGGACGGCTGCTCTAGAGTATGTTCTCCTGAGAGTGGACATTTTAATTTTAGTATCTCTCACAATCTGAATCAGTGAGAATTTCCCAAATCATCTAGTTCTGGTTCCTTTTTGTTTAGCATGTCTTCTCTCAATTTATTCTCTTGCATTTTACTAGAGGGAGCAAAAGTAGGCTGCATATTCAACTCTTTGCTTAGAAATCTCCTCAGCTAAATATTCAAGGTCAAAGCTTACAAATTCTACTTCCTGCATAACTGTAGGACACACTTCCACCAAACTTTCGGCCACTATAGAATAAGTCTTTCTTGTCTCTTAGTTTCTAACAACATAATTTTATTTCCTTCTGAGCCCGGAATAGCAGTATCTTCAACTTCCATATTTCTACTAACAGCCTCTTTGTGATTTAGGTTTTCTCTACCATGTTCCCCAATTCCTTCTGAGACCTTATTGGCAGAATCATTAATGGCCAAAATTCTACTAAAGGTCTGTTCAAGGGAATCCTGGCTTTTTCTATCAGAATCCAAAATACTCTTCAAAACTTCACATACGACCCAATTCTACACTTTTAGATAACCTTTATTAGTTAGTGTTCAACTAGACAGACAGTATCAGTAGGAAATACATATTAAGAGACATATTGCCAGGAATTGACTTATACAATTGTGAGGACTGGTTAGTCAAGTCCAAAATCCACAGAGCAAGGCATCAGGAAAGGCAAGCTGGAATTTTGAGGCATAGACTGAAGTTACTCTCTGCAAGAAGAATTTTTCTTTTTCAGGGAGCCTCAGCTCTGTTTTAAAGCCTGTCAACTAATTGCATCAGACCTGCCTGATTATCTAGGATATCACCTTTACTTCAATCAATATACAATGCACTTCAGTCACATCTAAAAAATACCTTTGCAGCAACATATAGATTATCCTAGCATGGTAGTCTCGTCGAGCTTATACATCCAAAAGACCATGACAAGCTTACTAAACTTAAAGATATAGAACATATTCTTTGGGAACTCAAATCACTTCCACCAGGTGGTAATAGCTGGCTTAAGTTTTTCTAAAACAACATTGGACAAAAGAAGAAAAACACTTATAAAATTCTGAGAAAAGGTGTGAGCCAAGAGATTTAAAGCCAAGTATAAAGATACCAAAATACATTCTCAAGAAATAAAGCACCTACAATCTTTTCCTGAAATACAACAAAACAGAATAATATATTCTTTAAAAAAAATACAGAATAATCTCTGAAAAAAACTAATCTCTCAATGGGTAATATACATAGTATTTTAGCCAGACATACTGCTGCCTCTAACAATTTAGAAATTGTTTTCATTGGTTACCAATGAAAAGGGGAAAGATCAAACATGTATGTATTTATATTGTCTTCCCCCATTCTTCAAATGAATTAATGGCATTTGGAAAGGAACTCTCATGGGATACTTTTTCTATAAATGTATAAGTAGCATACTTTTTCTATAATATATAAACATATAAGTTTATGCTTTTTTCTAGATCTAAGTAAACATTTATGAGTTAAGTCATCGAATACTTGTGTTTGGGAGAAAAGTAATGTTTAAATGATATAATCCTGACACTTGAGATCAGGGTAGCAGCAAAATTCCAGTGTTTTGTGCATGTTGTTTCTTGAAATATAAGACAACATGGATTATTTCCCCTTGGGTTTTTTTTTCTTTCAAAAGAGCAAGATTAATTGCTTAAATAAAGATAGGCTTACATAATTTATAAATGTATTTAATTTCTTTCATAGAATAGCAAGCTTAACAGATAAAGTAAGTTATCTCTCTGTTTTAATTGGGCTTTAAATAAAATTTTGTTTAAAATAATTATATGGGAACTAAAGAAAAACAGAATAGCAGGCATTAAGATCAAATGGATTGGCAGAAATAAAAGACAGTTTGTTTTTAGTGGTCCATGGCAAATTGACAGAAGATATTAGTTAAATTGATAACAAACATGAGCTTAACGTATTATATTATCCTGAGGAAAAAGAAAAAAATTATATAACGCAGTTCAGAAAATGCATTGAGATAATCTTAAGGAAGAGTATGAAGTAAAGAAGAAATGACAGGTGAATTTGACAATTGTACACTAAAATTAAGAATTATTGTTTATCAAAATGCCACTTTTCCCTTCAATTTCCACTACCTTTTGGGTTGAAAATACACTATACAGGCACTGCATGCTAATATAACATATGATACACTGTCTTTATCATAGTCACAATGTTCATTTTTCACCTTTTACCCTGAAGCTGCAAGAAACATTTTATTGACAACCATTTCCTCCTCGCGAACAGTGTATGTACCTTGTAGGTAGGCCTGCAGAAGCACTTATTTCCTGCACTTCAATGCAGTCTTCTTCACAGCTCAAAAATTGCATTAATTAATTGTAAGTGACTGCAAGAATGGTGGCTAAATGGTCAACATGACTGTGAAGGTAGGGCAAATCTGTATTCCAGAAATGATTAAACTTTATGAAAACTTGGATTAGTCCCAATAGAAGTATCTTCTTGCATCACCTCATGAGGCTGCTTAGTACACTGTCAAGGAAAAGAAGTGATGAATGACTAAAGATTGAACAGAGATTTTGGAGAAACCATATGTTCAGTATATAAATGCTGTGGCCTGGGTAGACGATAGATATGAGTTCCTTTAGAACTACTTGAAGAAACCCAGAGCTAAACAAGAAGGGATATATAGAAGCCTGAGAACTGTTAAGAAGCAAACTTCTATTCCTCAAGAGCCTCCTTTTTAAATAAAATATTAGAAAATGGGAAAGTAAAAATACTACACTATAAAAAACAGTTGCTTTTACAGACTTTATCTACTATGCGTCTAGATAAATTGTACCTAAAAGGGAGTGTATGTAATATCAATTAAATCATTTATGAATTCTTTGAAGATCTTGTTAATGTTTATGTTCTATATCTGTGCTGCCCATGCATCATGATTTGGTAGTTCTTGGGTGGAGCCTAGAGAGTCTGCATTTCTAACATAAGCTCAGTGACATCAATGTTGCTGATATCAAAGAGCATTGAGTGGACAGGTTCTCACAGGCTGACTAGCTGATGCTGAGGAAGGCTTATCAGGAATAGACCAAAATCAGACTGACATTTCTTCAGCTAGAAAATGATTCCATCAAAAGTGACAAATAATAATACAGAATGGCAGGAAAGCTTCATTGTCTCATGATCCGTAAGTTTCTTTGTAGGTTCTAAACACATGGGAGGGAGAAGTGGCATTAGAGAGACAGATACAAATGGAAAAAAGCTCATTTTTTCCCATCTCCACAATAGCACCTACCACCCACATACAGTTAATTTTCAATAAAGCAACAAAACCGTTTCCCACTGTCTGAATTTCTGATTTTTCTTCTTTATCTTACATGTGTCTTTTCCTTCATTTTCTACTCAGAGCTCATTAGTTATCATGGAAACAATGACTGGTGTGCATGAGAAATAGACATAAGTATTTTCAATTGAGGCAAAGTGCCACCAGTTACATTTAATTCTCAGAGCTGGGTTTATGCCACAGTTGGATAGCAACAAAATTAAATCAGAAATTAGACTGCTGAATTATTCTGCATTCAACTCTAGAAGGCAGGCTGCTAGTCTCTGCAGGAGAACATATGAATCTGAACTGTAGAGAATGATTAGGCAATGAACACCACACTGGGACAAAATGGATTTGTAGGAGGAAGGGATAAATAGAAGTTCTCCATTTCCTTTCTACAAATTTCAAAATATTCCTTTGGTGTGAGGTGTAGGAATGACTACATTTAAAAAAACTGTTAGTAGAAACAGAAAAATAGCATGATTTCCATTATTTAGGGAGCAGCCTCTAGTTAGAAAAAATTCATAAAAGATATTGCATAAGATTATATATCATTACATTACATAAGATTTTCATTTACCTATATGCAAGCAAGGTGAAGATGTTAACTGGAGGTGTCTTGTGAAAATCTGAATCTGATTCATTAAGTCATGAAGACAAATGACGATCAAATAGAGTACTTCAAAATGAACTGTCATAAACAACAGGAGTACAGCTTACTGCTGCTATTAGCCATAATTGGGTTTTGGAAGGAAACAGAAGCCGGATGCAATGTAGGTAATTAAAGAACAAGCTTTTGTTAACACTGGCAATCAAGGGGTTGTGATTTTACAGACATGGAACCTATTATGGCGCTCTGAAAGTAGTCTATTTTTAAACAGGTAGTGTATTTCTTTTTCTTACAACACTGAAATATAATCATGGCTAACAGGTCATTTTCTATTCAAACTATTTAGTATCCATTTATGGCAAAGATGAACGTTTTTAGAATCCTGAATAACCACAGAAACCATATTCTTAATTTCTGAGCACTGGGGAAAAATCGGTTATGAACTTGTGATGGCTAAATTACAAGTCTCTAGATAGCGCATTTTTGTAACTATCATCTCAAAACTAAGCATATGGGTTTTTATTTTGTTTCTCTTTAAAATAAACTCATTGTGGTTTTTTTTTTTTGTAAGATGCTTATAACATTTTGATGAGGCTACTTAAAGCAAATATGGTATTTCAAAATATGATGGCTGAGAATCAAAATTAAAGTCATAATGAATATAAACAATGATTACAATTGTCATACCAGATGTCTAGGATTTCTGGAGAAATAACATAGACTTAACATTTTAAAAAGTTCAAAAGTAAAACATGAAAGTAACACTAGTACACCTGATAAGTAGGAATCTTTTTTTAAAAGTACCTATTCATGCTACTTGGAAAGAAAATTTAAGTCTCAAAGAAGTAGCTTTTCAGATAAGAAACAAGAGTAAATTGCATATTTTTTCTGGGTACAAAGGTAGAATTATAAAGCTTTGTGGTATTCATCTTTTTCCTCTTATTGTACATGCAATATTGCTACTCAGCTAATTAAATTAACTGTTGATCTCAGACTGTCCATGCCTATATTACCTCAGGAAGGACATTTAACCCTGCCTGAGGGTTTTGCTCTGCACCACATTTTTGATTAGTGGGAGCTTAATTACTTTTGAATCAACATTACTCTGAGTTTATAATATAATTCCACTAATTGGTTTCTAGACTAAGTTGTCATGAGTAAATTTTAATCTTCACCTTAATATCAGTTCAGATCCAGCAACCACATCTTTCCTGCTCCCCGAATTAAATTTTTGACATATTGTCTTATATATTTCTAGTCCCACCTAGGATTAGAAACTATCCTACTTTGACCTTCTTAGAGCTCTCTGGACTAGGCACACAGCCCCTAAAGCTTCTCTCTTGCCAGATTTGTCTGATTTCCCTGTTTTGACATCTATCTATTGCCTGTGGTCATACCCTCAGATTCAATATCTTCATTTCTTATGGCAAACCGCTGAGCCTTTCTTGTGCAGTCTTGTCTAATTGTACCTCCAACTATTATTTTTGATGAGAACTTTTGATACTGCCTTACCTGATCTAGGAGTTCTGTGTCTTCTCTAGGTTCTAGTTCTATATGCTATTTAATATAACTTCCTAGAATGATGAAAATGTTCTGTATTTGTATTGCCCAGTATGGTAGACACTAGCAAACAGTGGTTCTTGAATACTTGAAATGTGATGTGACTAAAGAATTGAATTTTTAATTTTTAAAATTTTGATCAATTGTATACCATATTGGATAGCTCAAGACCAAGTCCTCCCCTAACTTTTTGGTAGTTTACAAATAAAAATCAAAGTATAAAGTTAAATAGTATAAAGTCTAGATGTAGAGCATGTACACAGAGACATAACTAGAAAAAAATCATATTATTTTGTTTTTGTCCTTCTCCCATTTTAATTGTATCCATGAAACTAACCAGCATGTGCAAGTATTCAAACCATTAATATAAGAACTGATAACATATTCAAGATAATATATAAAGAAAAAGGAGAAAGGATATTTAAATGCTCATTTTTGTGCACTTTTTCATATGCTATTGGAATAAGAAAAAAATTTCAATAGAGAAAGATAGTTTTACGCTTTGATTTTTTCATCAATTAAACATGCGGCCTGATTAGCACAGTTCATAGACATAAATACATAAGCTTTTCATTGGTCCTCTGGCTCCATATGAAACCTGTGACGTGGCCTCTAAAAGCATAGTGTTTCTCTACATACTAGGGTGCTAATAGTAGCCAAGGGATAAAACTTGTAACTAAGACTTCCAGATGAGTACAGACAAGAAGATGATATGCTATATTTGAAGTCCACAAAGCTCCCAGCTGTTGAGGCTCTCTCTCTATGGGGTTTGATGAGGAACCAGTTCCAAGCCCCCTCCATGCGCACCTCACTATGTAACCATCCCCACCACCGGGAAAAATGAAGATGCCTTTGAGAGAAAGCCACCATAGAAAAGTTTTCCTTCTCTTCCTCTCCTTGTGGGAACCTCCCCAGAGCCAGATGAGAAAAACAGAATGATTCTCAAGAATAGGTTGCAAATAATGGGTCTTTCTTTAAAGGGGGAACTGATTGATTTTTTGGTTCCTAGCCTGCCATCTATTAGGCACTGTGTTTACAAACTTGCCTCTGTGCTTCTGGATCAAGAGAAAAGAATAATGGGGAAAGATGCAAAATGATATAGTAGATAACTGCCAGGTGGCCAAGGAACAGCTGCCCCCTTATGTTCCCGGTTTCCATGAGATAAAGTCAGGTAGATAAATTCAGGGGTAGGGTTGGGAATACATGGCCAACTTTTGTCCCAGACCTTAAAAGAATCATGCGAAGAGATTTGAGTATTACAGAAATTTATCAAGACACCAACAACAGGAAATTTAGTCTAGCCTAACAAAGGGCCATTAATGTCTGTGGGGGCTTCTTGGATGTGACCCCTTTTCCAGTGAGCCTTTTTGAAGCTCTCACCATAGACGCTGAATCTATATACAAGTTAGAACAACAGATACCACTAACCTTAATGCAGGAAGCCAAATAAGAATATCACTGCTTTTTTTTTTAGCCCTATTCCTATCCAGCATTACGACAGTAATTTCCCAGGAGAAGAAATGGAGGGATGAAAGAACAAACCATGTATTTTCACCAACTTTCATTCCAAGCTATTGAAATTGCAGTCAAGATTGTGCAAGAAAAAGAAGGCCTTAGTTTTTAGGATTGAAGATATAAAATTAGTTTGGCAGTCTTACTAATTCAAAATGGGAGTTGTTTAATAACTGGAAGTAAAAGTTTAATTGTACTGAGAAATCAATATGAATGGATTCCTAGCATAAAAGGTTTGGTAGTGACTAACACAAGACAGCTGCAGGTTTTCATTAAAATAAAATTATTTTATTTCTTTTTGAGATGGCCTCATTATGCAAATCACCAGAGCTAAAAAATATATACATGTAAAGGGGTGTGTGTGCAGGTATGTGTGTACATGTGTATGTCACAGAAAATATGTGCCCAGAGAGCATAACTAAAAAAACAATACAATTCATAGAAAAGAGTATAAGGATATTTGGGGAAAATAAAATGTAAAGGTCTAATACATACATAATGAAATCTCAGAAAAGAGACAGAATAAAACTCAAAAACTTTCCAAATGCGATTTTAAAAAATCAAATCAGAAATTCATGAATCACCAGGAAACCCAAGCAGTAGAAATAGAAAGAAAATTATAGATAAGCATAGACAACAAGTTTTCTAAAAACAAAGACAAACATGTTAAAAGAATATAGGAGAAAAAGCTCCTTTTCTTAAAGAAAGAAAAAAAAAAAAAAAGACTGACCTGACTTCCTAACAAACCTAAAGCTAATGGAATTAATTTATCAAAATACTTAAAGCAAATAATTATCAATCTAAAATTTTATACTCAGCTAAATTATCTTTCAAAATTGAAGAAAAAAAAATCTATTCAAAGGAAAAAAAATGAGAAAATTCTTCACGAGCTGACCCACAGTAAAAAGAAGTTATTCAAGTAAAAGTTTATATGCCATCAGCATTGTCCTATGTTATCTTCATTTTTATTTAATCACATATCAAAGACAAGAAATTCAGGGGGAAAGAGGTCATACACCTTTCAAAAGATATCATTTTTGTAAAATATGGCTGTGCTCATGAAGTTAAAAATAAGGGCCTGAGTGTCCTTCCTGCCATCTTTGATAAATCAATTGTTTAAGTTCATTCAGGCTTTATTTTAGATTACTGTATAGTGAAGTTATTTTTTCCTGTCTCAGCTAAACCTAAGCCAGGAATGACCTTTCATCATTTTCTGATGATCTAGTAAGCTGTGATCTCCCAGGGGTCTGTTGACAAGAGCTGATACGCACAAGGATAAGGGAGCCTCTAAAGAAGTAATTCCTCTGTGCTGAGAAGGGGAAGACATGTGAAAAATCAGGAGGCGGATGTTTACTTTGTACCTTACACTGTGCTAGAAAATTGGGATATATAAGAAAGCAAAAATTGGCCTGGCCCTTGCCTTTGAAGGGCTTACTATCCATTGAGGGCTGGAAGAAACAGGCATGAAATCAAATAGTCTGACAGATAAACACAGAAATGGAGCAATTGTGATAGAAGGCAGAAGTTGTGATTGTTGAATGGGTAGCTAACATAGAGTGAAGGATAAGGTTACTGTACATGCAAGTCAAAGAATGCCATAACCATGTAGATGTTGCAATTGCCCAGTATGGAGTGACTGGATGTAAAGATAGGAGGGGGGTATACTGGCAAATAGAAAAAAAAAGTTTTTTTGTTGGGGGATATAAAAAAGAGCTGGTTGGTGTGAGCAATATCGTCAAATGGCAAAGATCTCTTAAAGCAAAATCTTTTACAATAAGAATTTATGGGCTGCAAGCAAAAGTAGGATATCAGAACCATCCCAACCCCATATTCTACTCCGAGGCTTGTGGATCTTGAGAAAACAAAGAATATTTGAAAGGGCTAAAATTGAGCTGACATCTTCAGGGGAGCCACATTTACATGAAGGCCAGGAGCCGATGAAACCTCATATAAGAATGAGGATATTGCAGGGTTGGATGGTTGGGAATCACCAGTTCCAACCTTCACAGTGGAATAATTTAGGCTATCAGAAAGTGAGAGGAGATGGGTCAGGGAAAGAGAAGTAAAATATTATTGGGATAAGATCTTATGCTTTGGATGTTGACTGATGAAAAGGTGGATTAATTCATTTATTAAACAGTTTACTTACTAAACATTTACTAAGCATCCATGGGTTTCAAGGATGAGGATTCAGGCGAGACGTTAAAGGAGTAGGTCCACTGCTTAACTGAGAAGCAATAGAAGTTGAATGTTGAGTGGTTAGCAGCAATGACTCTGGCTGGAATCAGCCTGCATTGGTTTAAATTCCGGCTACAACAGTTATTAGCTGTGTGACCTTGGGCTAGTTACTTGACATTCTAAGTCATGTTTGTTTGTTTTTTCTTTGTCTCATCTGTAAAATATAATGCACCCACTTAATAACATTGAGGATTATATTAATTAGTTTATGTAAAGCATTTAGAATGGTCTCTGGAACACAGTACTATACACATGTTAGTTATTAGGTTTTACATTCATAAAGAAACAACCAAAAAATATTAAAGAATATAATTTCACCTAGAAGTGAAGTATTGGAAAGATGCAGAGTTAGACACGTAGAAAGCCATGGGCAATTTAGTGAGGGATCAGAGAATAGAAGATTCTGACATCTCACTGCCTAGGTTTAGATCCTGACTCTGCATCTTTAAATATGTGACCATAGGCAAATTTCTTGAGTTATATATATCTCTGTTAATGTCTAAATGATAAATGATAAACAATACTTATTTTATGGAGTTGTTTTAGAAAATTAGACAACCGCACACCTATAAGTTACTTAGAATAGTACAAAGAATAGAGTTAGTGTATAATAAGTATTAGCTATTATTATTATTTTACAAAGAGGGAGAAACATGTAAAAAGCTCCCGACACACTCAAAGAACAGAAAGAAAGCCATTAAGACTGGCAGTTAGTGAAAAAGAATTTCACCAGTCTTTGAGAAGAGATGGATTGCAGACCTAGACACCATAGGACTTTCCTTCTGGTCTGTAAGAATCCTTCTAGGGTCTCTCAAGAAAATACTGGGTGAGATTTCCTGATAGGTATGGAACTCCTTGCAATTGGTTCAGATTATAATTAGGGAAAATTCGGAAGTTAACATTAATGTGATTGAATTTGTACCTTGTACCTGACAAGGAATATTGGAACATATATATGCATGTGCATATATATATGTTCATATATTATTTTTCTAAATGCAATATAACTTCCTAGAGAAAAGGAATGTGTCCACTAAATTCTTAATAAAATATCCATTTAATAAATATTAGTTGATGATGATAAAGGTGGACCTTAGTTTTAATAGAATCAAATGAAGCAAGAATTACAGGACTTAGAAGAAAAGAATCATTCAGTTTTACTCTGTCTCAACATATGGAAATTGTTGCTAGATAGAAAATATCCCAGCAGGGATAGAAAACTCTTTGGAGTATAACAGGAATAATTCATATTTGGATTGCTCAATGTCAATGACAGGTCACACCAACCCTATTAGCTTAAGTATGAGACAAAATTGCAACATGATGAAGTGTGTATTTTTCAAAGGTGTTCATTCCAAAGGCATGTGTAAACTGGGAAAATACTGCTCTGGGGTAGATGTCATAGGTCCTGACACGGCTTCATGGCCTAGGTTATGATACTTTGGGTCTATCACTCAAATTTTAAAATAATGTTCACATCACAAACCTCTATCATTTGAGAGTATTTCCTATATGCTTGCACCATTCTATGGGCTTGACATCTATCAACTCATTTGATCTTCTAGCCACTCTAAGAGATAGGCACTAATTATTTGTATTTAAGGATGAGGACTCCAGGAAACAGATAAAGTAAAATGTATGACACACCAATTTTAAGTGGTAGAGACAAGCTAAGAGTTCATAAAGTTCCCTGTTCCTCCCCGCCCCCTTTTCTTTCCTGAGTAAGGCAGACCTGAAGTCATTAGATGAGGCTGAGCATGGGAGACATCCACATCCAGCAGAGAAGGCCAAAGTGCCCTGGCCTGGCACAAGGTGATGAATGGGTGGAACAAGGAGGTGTCCCTGTACAGGGCAGCCTGGTGCACGGCATCAGATCCCAAGTGGAATAAGGAAGGCAGCCATGTGCAGGGAGCCCACGATGAGGCCCAAGAGCGTGTACCGAAGCTTGATATCAAACAACTAGACCTTTCGGAGAAACAACTGCCACAGAAGGAACAAAAGAAAACACAGAAAAATAAAGTGTGCAGAAACATTAGATAACATATAAAGTACAGACAGCAACAGATGGACAATTAAAGGACACTGTATGATAGTGAAGAATGATCTTTATATGTCTCCTGATACGTTAAGTCTTCTATGCAGTCATGAGCATTGTTAATATGTTATTGGTCCACCCATAATCACTGTGATTTTAAAAGTGTTTTAAAAATTCATTGAGATAGATAGCTATAAAGATATTTTTAAAGATTTCTTCTTCATATTTGATTCTTTTAAAGCTCTTTGTAAGCATTTATCGATATTGCTGTACTATTCCGTATTTCAGGGTTGCATTGGCATGTGAGAATATATGGTTACCATGCAACATTTATATACTACAGAGAAAGGCATTCAGAAATAAATATGCTAATCTGCCTTACAAGTATTTACCAATAAGCCTGTACAATAAGGTATATACTGATTGCAAAACAGCCATTTAAAAAAGTTATGCTAAAATGTACAAACCAATTTCAAGATGATAAAAATGCTCACTGTGAAAATACTATTCACTTTTCAAAATATATATATTTGGGATAGACTTGGAATTAGAAACAACCAAATTTTGAAACTTTTAAATTTATTTTCATACAAATTTCATTTCTGTCAAGAACATAAACGCATTATAAAAAGTTGTTAGTAGAATCTTTCCAGAAACTTCATTGCCATGATAGCGGACTTCACACTGCTGTTTTTGAGATTGTTCCTTAACACAGAGACTACAGACTGCACTGTAAAGTGTAAAGAAAAAGTTGACAATTTTCTCCTTATATTGAAAAGAGGCAGCTATGACCCAAAAAACTCAGTTCTGTTCTTTAATTTGCAGTGTTTTATGAACTAAGTAGTTTCAGGGGGCAGTGGGAAGGGGAGGGAAGCTGGAGTCAGAGTAGATAGACTAAGATAATTCTCAAGAAGAGAAAAGGTAATAGCAGACACTTTCTCAGAAGGTAACATTAGCTGATAATGACTCTGGAAATTTGAGTGTGAGTATTCTTTTCCATAGGACAATGGAAAGGTGGACCTTTTGATGGCATGACTGGTTATGTACAAAAATAGCATTAAAAATGTTTTTACTAAACTATAGATCAAACCATTTTAATGATTTATAATGAAGGGCTCAAGATTTCATACAGCTAAAAGACTCCTAGATGATCTAGCCTTCTCCAAATACATTTGGAATGGAGATCAAATTGGGCATTCTGTTTAGAGTCTTTGCTTTTTAAATAGGCTTTCATCAACATCAAATGGGCAAAGTGACATAATTCAACAAGCAAGCAAGTAATGGAATGGAACGGAATTAAACAAAGGGAAACACACACCCACCAAGGTGAACTTAGCGTTGGAGGGTTTCAACTGCATTTTTTTTTAAAATTCTGAATTAAACATAAAATGTCCAGCATAGTCTTCCCCGCAAGTACATTATTTGTTGGAAGCCAGAATGCTGCTTCAATGCATTCTGATTCCTTACTTTGTTACATAATAATATGCTTAAAAAGCAACACATTGTGAGCTTGGGAGCTGTTAGGCATTTATTTACCATGGTGGGTTAATCTCATTCAGTGAGGTATAGAAACTCAATAATGAGTGCTACAGTATATAAGCTAATTGCTAGGATAAAACCAAATGAATAATTACTTAACTCCAGAATGAGGCCTGCGGGAATTTTTCTTTAATAAAGGTTTAATTCACCAGTGATAATGAATGCAATCTCACATACTACTGAATAACACCATTAGCATAATGGCTGTGATACAAAAACTATAATTAGAACTAAACAGAAACGTTAATTACAACCACCAAGGTACTGAATGAAATACTGTTGTTTAAGAAATTGACCTGCTTTGCTGTCATGCTTTATGGGCTCAGGGACATCTCTGCAATTAAATATATAAGTATACAAATATACAGAAATGGAAGAGGGTTTTATCATTTACTAGAATGTTCTGAAATGCAATAAATATATTAATGATAAATTTTTCAGAATTTAAAATACAAGCTAAGCATAAATTGATTTTCTGTTCTTTTTATCTTGGTTAAATGCAAACATCAATATTTGTATTAAAAGAATTCAATATTTACTGGTGTTAGCTCTATGAACATGACAAAAGTAGTGACTAAAAATGAACAAATTAATAAAGTATAAAATATTACTATAATAAGTTGGAAAAATAAGTTGTATAATCAATGAAAAAAGTCAAAGTACTAATGATGCTTCTAAAAAGATTCAGCTGTAATCCTTAAAGTTCTTTGAGTTTCAATGAACAGATATCTAAATATGTATATAATATTCAACTGTACAAATAGATTTCTGTATCTGAATAGTTATATAATGATAAGCATTTTGAAACCAAAAGTCATATTCTATTAAGCATCAAAAAATAACAATAACAACCCTCTATTATTATAGAGATACTTTCAGTGCTTAGATATGTTTAGAAATATTACAGTATGTGAGTAGAACCAATTGTTCTTTGAAAGTTTCTCTTTTGCCATTTACCATCCTATGGAATGTGCCTAAAACAATTAGATGGAAATAGCCAACTCTGACTTTTGAATTCCAGACTCATGTTGGAGATTCTAATTGCTGACTATAAACTCCTAAGGAAAGCTCTTCTTGTGTTAGGGAATGTCATCCTCTTACACAACTTTGGATGGGTTATAGCAGGGGTCCCAAGCCCTGGGCTGAAGACTGGTATGGATCCATGCCATACCAGTTAGGAACAGGGCCATATGGTGGGCAAGCAAAGCTTCATCTGTATTTGCATCACCTGCCTCAGCTCCACCTCAGATCATCAGGCATTAAAATCTCATAGGAGCAGTGGTCCCTAGTGCTAAAAATGTTGGGGACTGCTAATTATAAAATCTAGCAAATTAGATGGGTCAAATCAAATCTGGTGCCAAAAAGTTAAGCCGCCATCCTCATTACATATATGCTTAGCTAATCACCTGGTGGGTACCGCCAACCCAATGATCTCCAAACTAACCCCTGCTGGTACTGATCTTCACAAGTCTTCTTCCTTTTATATCCCCTACCTCAGTTGATGATAACACTATCGGCTCAACCACCCAAGTAGAAAATCTAGAACATGTTCTCTACATCCTTATATTTAATTGGATAACTATCTTTAAATACTTTAATTTTTTAAAAAGTTTTCTTGTCATTCCCAATAATTTTCTCATTTTTATCTCATTGAGAAGTAGGGGACATAGAAAATAATTTTCCTACAACAAAAACCTGAATGACCTTTAATTTACCTTGGATTAGAAAAGAACTATTTTTACACTCATACGTTAACACTAGAATTTAAAAAGAATACTTTAATTGGGACAGCACAATGTTAAGCATTTTTGGAAAATGTGTCACTAACTGATGATCATAAATGTGGATTAAATACTATTAGTACACCCAAGCAAATAAAGAAATGTTTATTGTACTATATTAACTACCTCAAAACATATATGATGAAATTACTCCTAACCAAATGGTTAGAGAGAGATCTCATATTTCCTGCATGAAGGAACTTGGTGACTTGCCTGTCTTTGAAAGGAGGAGGAGAAGGGAGACCCTAATGGCTCCCAGCAATCAGTACCTTTACCCTTGGGTGATCTCTGCAGTTAGAGATTGCGTGCATTGTCTGAGAAAGATTCACCTTGCTATGGACCTTGAACCATTCTGAAAACACACAGAAAAATAAATTAAGTTAATTCAAGTGCTGTTGCTGCTGCTAACCGTGTCCTTCACTGAGGAGAAAAAGAATCGGCTGGTGCAGGCAATGGGGAGGACTATCGAGAAGGAAATTTGGAAGTGGCACAGAAATCTACATTCTGCCTACAGCTCACAGGTATATAAATATCTGAAAAGGAGAATTCAAACCAAACACAAACCATCCCTTTTGTTGTCTAAAAATTAGCAACCATGGTTATAGCATATGGCTCTATCCAGATAAAATGCTTTTCTTCTTCATTTTTTGCATTTTCCACCACATAATACATAAAACCTCCTGTCTAAACAGAGCCTGATACTATAACCACAATAAAATTCAAACTCCTCTGTATTTTTAATTAACTCAGGCCCAGCAGTCGTTTTTAACAGCTAACATTTTGTGTGAGTTATAGTACGCACACTGCTGAGACATAAATGCAAAGTAATCATTCTAATAAGTAGATATAAACATTTACAACAATTGCAACAAGTCTCTGCAACAAATAAGGGGATATAAAGAAAAATAACCAGCAGCAAGCCAGGAAATAAGTCTTAATACAACTGCATGAGTATGAATGTCATTCACAGCTCTGGTCTTTTGTTGCCTTTAGTAATTACAATACCCAAAGTCACTAATGAGCTTGTACTTTCAATGCCCCAAAAATGAGAACCTTGATTAAAAAACAAAAACAAAAGCCAAGACTTCAGTTTTCATGTTTGTGCCAAAGACACCAGCAGAGAACTGTAGGCACTTGGGTGACTGTATCATTCCCATAATGGAAAGAAATTATAATACTTCAGTCCAGAACCAAACAGGGCAAGAATTCTTCAGCTCTCTACCCACAAAGAACAATGGCCCTATGGTGGGAAGAAACTGGATAAATGTGAAGAGCACAGAGAATGCCTACAAAGCTGGAGCCAAGTGAGGCAGACCAGAGTGGAACAATATGAGGAGAAGCAGGCTACACTCATGGTGTGAAAAGCTTGGTAGGTCAAGATAAGGAGAACAGATGTTAATCGTAGCACAAAGACCTAAGAGAATTTTAAGCAAAGTAGTACCATGATATTACTTATGTGTCTTAAAGGTTACTTTGGGTGCTGGTTAGAGACAGGATTGTATGAGTTGAGAGTGAAACCAAGAAAAACACCTATGGACTATTTTAGTGGGTGATTTGGTATTCAGGGGACTACAAACAGAGGCAGAAAAAATAGACAGACCAAGGACAGATATTAGAGGAGAGAGTAAGAAAATGTGAGAGATAAAGAATGACTCCCAGATTGAAACTCAGGCCTACGGGAGAGTAATGTCATTCAAAGACAGGGCGTAGGTATAGGGAAAGGGAAAGAATGAAAACATACAGAATTTAAGTAAGCAATTTTCAGTTTTCTGAGTTATATCAAATACTCTCTCCTATATTCCATGGACATTGCAATTGCTTTTTAACAGCTTTTTATCTACTCTGAACAAGAGAGAAAAATCCTAAGTAATGATTAGAAAGAAGAGCTAACATATAAAATGTCAAATGTTTCTCTGCCTTTGTTGAAATGAATAATAATTGTTATCCTTCATTTTTAAGGTCTTATGTCACATTTATTGATTTGCAACACATTGAAACCATCGTTGAGTGTGTATGAATTTTTTAATGTTCTTGCATTTGGTTTGCTAATATTTTGTTGAAATTTTTGCATATATGTTAGAAGAAATGCATTTAATTAATAGAAACATATAAAATACCATGACTGAATTATCATGTAAAAGATATCTAAATAGGTCAATAAGCTAAGTGATTGAATTTAATAATGAAAATCAAAAAAATAAAGGAACTAGAGGGCTTTATGGGTGAAATTAAAACATTTAAGAATTAATACACAAAACATTTAAATCTAATTAATAGGGGGAGGGATATTCCAAATTTATTTTACAAGGCCAGCATTATCCAGATACCAAAGCCAAATAAGGACAATACAAGAAAAGAAAATTACAGGCCAATACCACCAATGATCATTTATTCCTTTATTCATCAAATGTTTCTCATACCTTAAAATATCATTTGGTGTCTATACTATAACAGCAAATATGACAAGGCATTTGCTCCCCAAATTCTCACTGTCTAGTGGAAGGGAAAGAAACAAATAAATGTAATAAAATCTTTTAAGTGAGGGAGTCGAGCAACAGTGGGAAAATGAAGAAAGAAATTCTGCTAGCTGTGTGTGGGGGCGGCAGTGGGAAGTGTTCAGAGAGGATTCATGGAATCTTTCTCCTCTGTCTCTCTCTCTTTTTTCCTTTTTTGGTAATAATTAAAAATTGTGCATTGGAAAGAACTATGACATTGAGGAAGTTGTATAAAGAGAGGGTCAGTAAAGAGTATCTCATTCTCCAGTTGATCTTTCAGAGAATGGAATTATAAAGGATAAAACTATGAGCAATGACAACTACTACTGTCTCAGCTGAAGCTTGAGCTTCCTGGGAAGATGTGGAGGCATCTCAGGAAAGTGTGGTCCTAAGAAGGGATCCCAGAAAAGCCACAGGGCCTTTTACACACAGCTAAACTCAGCAAAAGTAATCCTTCAATTCCTCCAGAAGTCCAGATTAATTAGGGGGAAAATGTCACATTTTCTGAAAGCTTATAAAGGCAAAAATAAATAAATAAATACATACATAAACACAAAAATACAAAAATACAAAAATAAATAAATAGATAGATAAATAAATAAAGTCCTATTTCACTTTTAAAAAGAAAATAACTACCAAAAAGCTTTCTATATTATTATCAATTGCAAGTTTGTTTTATACTCTGATTTGTAATTTTTCTCAATATTTTTACTTTTGGTTCACAAGTATACTTGTTATTCCTACATGTTATTGAATGGTTATTATTCTACTATTACTGAATTGTGACTAATGACCTAAAGCTGAATACCATATGCGCAAAATATCACATCGCAATCCTAGGCACATCCTTGAGAAACCCCAAAATAAGTTAGAAAAACTATTACCCCATGCCTCTTCCAGGCCAACCCTGTTTAAACACATCACTACTTAAATACAACACTTAGAATGTGAAGTAGAATAGCCTGGCAGTGAGTCAAGGGTGTAGGGTAATTTATTTTTCCCCTTCACATGAAGGGAGTGGGGGATATACTGCTACTGCCCAAAGACAAATGACTCATAAAAATTGGGTGAGATTCCAACATTCTACCTCGGCTTATACAACAAACATGCTCTGTGACTATAGGACCAAAGGAAGAGGATTTGGGGACAAAGCAGAAGAGACCAGAGTCAATGGTAGAAGCTGTCACCATTTCCATTATTTGGAGAGCAAAGATTTCACGTTTACGGCAAATCATACTTACCATGGAATATAGCCAGGCTTGGGCTGCCTTATGAGTATTTCAACCTACAAGACACCTTCTGAGCAAAAAGGTCACAACAGCCAGAGGCTCTGAGCAGTGCCACAGGGCAGGGCAGAAGCTAAGAGGAGGCTGTGCTGCAACTGTCTCCCCAATCAGAAAACCTCAAGAGGGATGACCTCCTGGGGTGCTGGGAGGAACACACACAGTTCATGAGAGAGCAAGCAATTGGGAGTAAAAATATCTTCATGCTTTTTATTAGTCCTTTCACAAGTTCTCCCTATGCCACACTCCAAGCCCCAACTCTGGCTCAGCTAGAAGAGGATGAGAAGAGAGCACGATTGGGAGGATGAAGGAAGATGCAGGCCATGCTCACTTCTCATCCAGTTTCCAGCCAATGCCTACCCAGCTACGTTGAAAAACAACGGGACACATGGAGGAAACACAACTGGTTTTGCACTGGAATAAACAGTACTTAAAAAAAATATATGTGAGAAGACAAGAAATCTATAAGTATGCTGAGAAAATGTTTAAAGATAGAAAGGTAGCATATTTCAAGGTGGTGAATAAAAAAAACTAATAAAAATAGAGATTCCCCACAAAGTTTAAACTGGTCAATAACTGATGTTTACCAGCATAGTTGGGTATTTAGAGACTAGCTTTTACAAGTGATATCTGGATATAAACGAAGGTTTGAGACATGGTTTATCCCTTCAAATGAGCAAAGAAAAACACATATTTAATTCCCTCTAAGTCCCAAAACACAAACACTATGTTCTGGTTCCTGGGAAACAGAATGAGGGGAGGGAAGATATTATGCAGAAAACACAAAATGTTAGGTGCACATGTTTATCTGATTATCATATAGTACTCTGTAAGTTAAAAACATATATACACATGGGCATATATCTGCTAGTTTTTCTAGAAACAAAATAGTACAATCACAATTATATTTAGCTTCTTTAATTTCCTGAAGAAAACAATATTTTTTCATCAAAATATCAGAAAAATTAATTTGCCTTAGTAGAAGAGAATGTAAGTATAGTAACTTTAACTTAGAAAGATACTGAACCTATATTTATTGGTTAAACAAATATATTGTAAAACCAGAAAGACAACAGTATTTAAAACCTAGCTGATACCCTTTGGAGGCAAATGACTAACAGTTTACCTCAGGAAAGCGAAAAATTGCTACTACTTTTTATTTTTTAAAGGAAATTTTTTCTTATTTATTATCTAACAGCTGTATATCCCCTGGCAAGAAATGAAAGCTCATAAAGGCATAATTTTTAAAACTTCAAACTTTATGTTACAGTAATATGATGCTAATTAAATGGGTTGTTTTGAAATAAATTTGAGATGTCTACTCCACAATCCACAGTAACAAAGAAAGGAAATGTAGATTGACCAAAATAGTGGACAATGAGTCAATTGTATTTAATTTTGGATTTAATTTTTGTTCAAATATTCAAGTCAGGAGATTTTTTTATTTTTTTAAAGCTCCAGGATTTGCCTTAAGATTGTGAAAGTTCTTCTATTAGACCCTTCCTTTCTCAACAATTTCCTGAAACTCTTTCCATCTTGAGAACACACTGTTTGGCTCTTTTTCCCAGCTGACCCTTGGTAACAGCCTAAGCTTAGCAGACCTTCCAAACTCTTTCTGGGGAAGAGTAGTTCAAATGAAAAACCAGTTAATAAGCTTCTGTTTATCCAAATACAATTTAGTTAAGAAATTTTGTTTCAATGGCCTTTTTTTCAGTATTCTCAAAGATAAAGAATCCAAGATAAAATAGAGAATGATTAGGTGAGAAAGGTCGCAAGCTTCAGTAACAGTAGACATCCCTGTGGAGTGAACACTCAATTTTGCCCTTCCAGCAGTCCGAATGATTATTTATGACTTAGGCCAGCAAAGTACTAAATGACTTGCAGGCTTAAGTTAGTACCTTTTGATAAAGTAAACCTTTTCTCTGTATTCATGTAGGAAGGAGTGAAAACAATTTTTTTTTTTTTGTTATGAATAGTGAACTGAACCTTCAGATAACTGAGAAGCAATTAAAAGATTATTTAAGTGCACAAAGAATTCAAATTCCAGACCTAGATAACTGAATCAGAAATGGCTGAAAGCATTTTCAGATGTGAACACATACTACCTTGAATTAACTTTTAGAAGCCATACAAACTGGAAAAGGTACAAAAAGACTAAGACAGGCAAAGGGTGTCTTATCCCTTTTCTTTTAAAGATAGGTTCCAGAAACCACAGAAATGTCAAAAATCTTGAGAGAAATCTGCATATCTAGATGGCTTCCTAAACCCCAGAAAATCAACACAGGAAAAAATATGGCAATGAAAATTTTAAATTTCAAAGATAAATAGACTTTCTTAACCATCTAAGTTAAAGAAGATTAAAGAAAGAGGGGAATCAGGTGACTTCAGAATTTTTCCACAAAATATTAAAAGCTAAAATGAAATTAAATGACATCTAAAAAAGTTTTAAAGAAAATAACTGTAACCCAAAATTTTGACGTGCAGCTAAATCATAGGTCATGTGTCAATGCAAAAGAAAGGTTTCTCTAAATGTTGGAGCTCAGAACCTAGGATTTAGGTTTTTTTTTTTTTTTCTATAAATCTTATTTGAAGGTGAATAATGTTAGGTGTATAAGAAGGTGTATAATACCAATTAAGAGGCGAACCATGGGAAAAACTAAATAATAAACTGAAAAGACCAAAAATACCAAAAAAACAAAATACATAAAAAAGAATCTGTATCAGGACAGAAACATTGAGGATCTCGAAAATATCATATGGATTGCAGGGAACCAAGGGACATGCCCATTTTAAACCACTTACAGTTTAAAAATATATACTATCTAAATAAATGACAAACCTTAAACTGGGAAGAAAATGCATCTGAAATTTTAACAGAAAAAGAGCTATTATTTTTAGTATGTAAAAAACATTTCAAATTATTAAGAAAAAACAACCATACCAATTAAACATATTAACAAAAGACCCAAATGGACCATTAACAAAAGAGAAATTTCAAGTGGCATAAAAGCTTATGAGAAAAGATTCACTTTTACTAGAAATTGAATAAGACAATTCAAAATACTGTGAAATCACTTTTCATCTATCAGATTAGAAATAATGAAAAAATATGATACTACCCCAAGATGGCCAGGGTAAGAAGAAATGGATATTCTCACACACAGCTGGTGATAATATATGAATTTTCTTTTTGGAGAGACAGACATTTGAAAACAGGAATCAAAAAGCTAAAAATGACTTACTTCGAGATTCAAAAATTCCACATTAAAATTAATGAAAAAAAAATGTATACACAACTGAACGTAGAGTGATATAGAAAAATGACCCACTTATTAATGCAACAAATATTTATCGATTACCTATTATGTGCCAGGTACTATTCTAAATGAGGCCATTGTAATAAAAATGACCACTCAGATCCCTAATCTCATGGAGTTATTACATTGTAATGGGGGAAAGGGACAATAGTTACATCACTGAAATTTCTAAATATGTTATCTTAAAAGTACACAGGAAAGAATATAGAAAATCCTGAAGTCATAGAACACCAATGATTTACATATAATTTGAAAATAGTCTTTCTTTAACACATCTTTTGAGGAAGCATTTCTTAAAGATGTGCCATAATAAAAAAGTGGGAGGGGGGAATTCTATAGTCACATTGTATTGGCACATAGCTTTGGAGATTCCCAATATATATTACTAAATTGAAGGTTCTGAAAAGTAATAAAAATAAAATATCTGTTTCATTTTCTTTAAGTTTGTCAGAACTTGTATATTTTGAAACGTAGCTCTGTAGTTTTTACCAAATCATCTAAAAATGCATTTGAAATATCAGAAAGAATAGTATAAAGAAGCAAATATAAATCTTCTGCAATCACAGCATCTGGAGATAACCACCAGAAACATTTTGCTGCTGACCTTCCTTTCTTTCATCTCTCCTTGTCCACTCAAACACAACCTCAAAGCGTGTATTTAGAGATGTTCAAAGTACTGTCACTATTATAGATATATTTGTTTGCCCTTCCTTTTTTCTTTTCTCTCCATCTTCTATCCTGAAAATCATTATTAAGGATCTGGTTGTAACTTTTTTTTTTTTTTTTTTTTTTTTGCAAATTCACATAATTGTTTGCAATTTCTTATGTGAAGGCTATTAAATGGGATTGTTTCTGTAGTCGGAATGGGCTAAAACCTTAAACAGAAGATAATCAGTGATAGGCGTCCAAAACATTCTAAAAATTCTAAAAAGAGCCTCTAGACATATTTTACTAAGACGGGAACAAAACTGGCCCTGTGAATCTTAATCACACTCCAACTTGAACCTACATAGAAATACTTATTTTATGAAGAGGCTTTAGCCTAACAGAGAGGGAGCTGGCATTTCCTCTTCCTAATAAAGGAGAGGGTGCTATCTTCCTGTTTACCAAGCCAAGTGCAGGAATGGGGAGTGAGGAGGGCAGCAATAAAAATCCTTGGAAAGTTTAAAGGAGGCTTGCATAAGAAGATTCTGCCATGTTATTTTCTGATTAAATGTTTATTTACTTAAGAAAACTCATCAGTTCAATCAATACTGCACTACTTCTCTTACAAAATAATTACTGGTGAATATGGTACAACTCTACCAGACTTTGGGGAATACATCATAAAAACAGGAGCTGTTAGAATTCCCTTGACATCAGAACAAGGAGAGAAGACTGCAACATAAGTACATTTCCATAGATGTGGGGCAAGAAGGTAAGTTTTCCATAAAGCCAAGTGATACCATAAATGTAAGTAGGCTAAAGCTGCCTTGAAAGGATCCCCTTTTGGGGTGCCTGGCAGACGGAGAGAACCTAAAATAGACATCCTCTGGAAAGGAACTAAGAGAAAATTATAAAAGGATAGACCAAAAGTACAATACCCAAAATAAGAAAAGGTAGAATAAAATAAGCAACAACACCAGGGTGCTTGGAGTAGGGTGTCAGTGAAGAATCCACAAGTTCAGTTCCAAGAGAAGGAGCTAGCAGCAATTAGACATAACAGACAGCATACAACAGCTATGAAAGGGCTCCAAATAGCATCAGTCTTTGCCTGGTTACTTCTCAAATCTCTTCCCTGGTCTGAGATGATACTGTATCACTACTCATCCCTTCTTCTCATCTTCCTTACTGTTGCTTTGCAAAATCAAGGATCCAGCCTGAGCTAGAGGTGAGGGGGAAGATTTAAATTGGAAGAGAAACTGAAATTTTGATATTAGGTTAGATTAGATTTTTTATTATCTGAAAAAAATGATTGGAGCAGTCATGAGATCTAAGATCAAGATATAATCCAGGGGTAAGGAAAGAATTTCTGAGAATCTGTTTGATTATCAGTGGAGAATAGTAAAAATTATTTCCTTATTGCATTACCTTGAGACTATCATGTTTAATAAAGAAGAGACAGATGATGGATAATAGACAGATGGACATATATGTACATATATATATATATGTGTATATATATATACACACACACATATATATTCACATATATATCTTGTGTGTCATTACTAAATTGACAAAATTCAATCATATTTTATGAATTTCTTCCTTCCTCTTTTTATTTAATACTATACTCCGGAAAGCTTCCCCAACTTAGTTCTAATTCATTGATAATGGTTGTTTTTGAGTCCTTGCTATTGACATACCCCAGTTTGTTCATCATTCCATATTATTGACTTTCATTTCATTTCAACATATTTCACTGCTAAAATAACCTTGCAATATTCATTCTTATTTTATACTGAGTTTTATTTTCATGCAATTATTTTTCAGGAGTTTACTAGCTAGAAAAATCTGTGCATATTATATTCTAATATATTGTCAAGATGAATTCCACAAAGAATATACCAAAATTCCCACCAGCGATACATAAGAATGCTATGTTCTTGGAATCCCAACTAACACCAGATGTTACTACTCTTTTTAATTTTTAACAACCTAATAGGCAAAAAGAGATAGTTTGTTGTTATTTTAATTTGCAATTCCCTGACTACCGGTGAGGTTAAGCGTATTTATTGGCCATGTGAATTTGCTCTTCTGGGAAATTTCTTATAATGTCATTTGCCTATTTTTCTATTCAGTTCTTTGTCTTTTCCGTATCAATTTAAAGAACACTTTGTATGGTATAGAAGTTAAATATTTATGTCCCAAATATTACAAGTGTTATTTGCAAATCAATCATACCTTAGGCATGCATTTTTTTACTCTTTTAAAAATAAACCTCTTTTTTTAAAAATTTTTGCAACAATTTTAGATTTATAGAAATGTTACAAAGAAAGTAAAGAGAATTCCTGAATGTCCCTCACCTAGTTTTTATTTCTTCTGATGTTATAATTTTCGGCCATCATAGTACATTTGTCAAATCTAAGAAACCAATATTGATATATTACCAATAACTAAATTTTAGACTTTATTCTAAGTTCGCCAGCTTTTTTCCATTAGTTCCCTCTTTCTGTTTCAGGATCCCACCCAGGATACCACACTGTATTTGTTATGTCTCTTTTTTATATCCTATGGTTTGTGATAGTTTGTAATTCTTGTTTTTTATGATCTTGAGAGATTTGAGTACTAGTCAAGAGGTATATAGAATATTTCAATTTACATCAGTTTGATCTTTTTCTAATGATTAGACTGTGTGATGGGTTTTTATCATCACATAGTATCAGGCAGTACCTGGTACTGCATAACATTACTGGTGGTGGTACCTAACCATCACTTGGGTACCACCGTATTTTCCAGGTGTCCTCTCTGTAAAGTTAACATTTTTCCCCTTCCAAATTCCATTCTTCACAAGCAAGTCCTTAAAGCCATACACTTTTATAAGCAAATACATAATTTCATTTAAACTCCTGAGTTTCCTACCTAGAACATTTCCTCAGAGCTCATGGAATAAAGCACAGCCTCCCCAACATGACCCATAAATCCATGGAGAATGTGATCCTCAGTATCTTCCTCAGCTTCATTCAGACTTGCCTGTCTTATTCTTCCTTTCTCTCCTCTGGTTCCACAGAGCTGAATCACATTCTTTCTTCAGTTATCAACTTGCATATCATTTTTTCATAAATTTATTTCATAAGCTCTCCACTTTGGGTCTGGTGACACATCTCTGTGCTCCCATAGCACATTGTCCTCCCCTGTCACAGACCTTATTATCATGCGCTGTATTCTCTATATATTGCATTGAGTGATACATTATATTAGGGCAGTGGTAGTGTCTTTCCTCTTTCTTTTGTGTCTCTATAGGCTAGCATAGTGCCTAATGTATACTCAATAAATATTTAATGAATAAATAAATGCTGTTTCAGAATACTATGTCTTTACTATAGTAGCCCTCAGAGATATTTGTTTATTGCTCTTTATATATTTATTCCCCCATGTATTTATTCATTCAACCAATATGTATGACATACCTTTATGCCAGATACATGTGCTAGGTGCCTAGTGAGTAAGAAGGACATAGCCTTTGCTCTTATGACTTTATAAACATGTACTACATAAAATCATAAAACTTTTTTAAAAGTTAAGGCTATTCCCAAAGGTCACTCATTGACATTGTGATTGTAAACACTCAATGATTGACCCCTTAATTTGGGGGGAACATGAGCTCTATTTAACAGAAAATATAAATCAAGTTATCTTATTTCGATTGATCAACTTCTCTTAGAAAACAAGTAAGTAGTTTGTAAGAGTTGCAGAGGTGAGGTGGGAGTGAGAGTAGAAATGTAGAAGGAAGGAGGAAAATGGTTTAGAAGTTGGAGATTTCCTCAGTGTTTTGCCACAATATGATACAAAACCTAGATCTGCAACTTTTACTTCAAATGCTAACCTAAGAAACATAACAACAGAAATGGCAATGGCATTTTAAAATCCTTTATTATAGATATTTATTTAGTTTAACTTGAGAAAATTCACAAATATAAATTTTAATGGAGAGCTTTTGACCTTTCCTATCAGGTTTAATTTATTTCCCTTTTAAGTTGTTTTAATATTTTCATTTGATTCTGTGTTGTCAGTTGAATTATTCTACTAAGTCAGAGGTAAAGCTTACAATTATGAAATCCAAGCATACTTGTGACTTATGACCCAACACTTCATATTATTGCTGACTGGGTGAACCCAGACCTCCTAAAATATTAATTGTGTAATTTCTGCTGAGGCCCTTGCTCTTTCTCATAAATATGTGTTTCGAAAAAAATAATAAAGTCACTATAGGCATAAGTTTTATCTCATAAAGCTGAAGTGTTTTTAATAAAAAGATAGCCTGAGCTTCCTACAGTATGATAGCTTGGACTGCTATGTGAATATAACCAACAGGGATTTAATCTAACTTTTAAATACTTTGTTTAGGTTTTTATTTCCCAAACTATGAAATACCTCCAGTTTTTTTGTTACATAAATAATCCAATCATGTCCTGAATGACATGTTCAACTACAGTGCTAATGCAGACTAATGAACTACCTGCATTTCAAATCCACGTTAGTTAATCAGTGGACCATATGTCCAAAGTTAGTAGAGAAAGTATATCTGGTCTCTTTATTCCAAATAGAATCTTTGAAATATTTACAATTGTATTTTACTTATAAAAAGTATAGATAATTTAAAACTCAACAACATACTCAGTAAGGAGAGGGGGCTCCATATTTCTTAGTATAATGAGCCAATTCCTGAAGGTGAATAAGACTACTTCAATTACTGCGCTCATCTTATTTACAGTGCTCAAGTCCTCCTTATGTTCTTGTCAACACAAATTTAAGAGCTATTATTCACTCCCTTAAAATGTAAATATATAAAACAAATATTCTCTCCTAAAGAATAAGTGTGAAATAAAAAGAGAGAAAAGAAGGGCCACATTTATCCATTTAGTTATAATAAATAATGTGAGCTTTCCAAATGGAAGTACCAGAATAATTAAACTAATTTTCCAAAATTATTCTAGTGTATTCAATTATGGATTTTAATTATTTTAGAGAAGCAACTCACAGTGTTAATGAAAGAGACAGTAGTAAAAATCATGATGGAGTTAGGTTTCATGTTTCTGCATTCTATAAGCTCTATTAGACAATGTTAATCAAATATTTGATGAATACTAAGAGCCTTTTGGGATAGTAAAATGAATATTACCATCATGACTCTGAGAACTAGGTTGAAGTATAATCACAGTCAGTTAAGGTAAATGGATTTCACTGCCAAAAGGAACATTGATTGTTGAAAAGAGGCCTCTGGAGAACTCTTGGGTATTAAATAGAAATAGTACTAAAATAAAAATTAAAGCATACTGAATTTATAATGTAAACTACAGGAAACCAAAAATAATAGGATAATATTGCTCTTCAAGCTCCAACTCATAATGAATGAAAATATTCAGTAAAGTATGAGAGAATAGATTAGAATAGATCTCTTGCCATTTCATTTTCTATATCATATTTGTTTTGTATGTTACCCAAATACATTTTATACTTTTTCTCTATGGTATCTTAAAAAGGAAAGAGATGGCCCTGGTCAAGATGGAGGAGTAGGTAAATGCTGTGCTCTCCTCCAATTGCGACCACATAAAAATTACAACTAAACTACAGAACAACCATCATTGAGAATTGCGTGAAATTTAGCTAAATAGAAGACATACAACTAGAGACACACAGAAGAGTCCACCTCAAGACTGGTAGGAGGAACAAAGACACGGTATGGGCTGGTGTCATACCTGTGTGGTGGTTGAGAATCAGGAGGGATATTTCACCCACAAAAATCTCCCCAAGGGAGTATGGTATCCTGTCCCTACACTAGGCTCCTCAGCCCAGGGTTCCAGTGTTGAGAAGAGAAATCCCCACAATTTCTGAGCTTGAAAACCAGGAGATTGTGGCTGAGTGAGACAGAGGGCTGCAGGAGTCACAAACGGTCATCTTGAGATCTGTGCATGGACTTACCTGCCAACAGACTCACTTGCTCTGAGTTCCAGCACTGGAGCAGCTGCTCAAAAAGCACCAGGGACATACAGGGAGTTATCTGGCTTCAGGGCAAGGGCTGGAGGGGCAGCTGAACCTGGCCTGTGATGATGGGGCCCCACCTAGGAGGCTCCTGCCTGCAGGCCCAGTGGCCAGCTTCAGTCTGAACTGAAGTACCACCCAGGGCCATATTCAAGGATGACACATCCAAAGGGCAGACTGGACAGGCACCAGAGCCCTGAAAAAATGAATCTTGTTCCATAGGGTAAGTCCCTGCACAATAGCTCCTCTATTATAATCATGGCAAGTCCTCACAACTGATTAGCCTGAAAGTCAGTCCCTCTCACTGATGTGTAAACAGCAACCAAGACCTAATTACAACTGAAAGGCACCCACAATCATACAAGGAGCACACCTGGAACACCAGGTTCAGGAGACCAGGGAGACTACATGATCAGGCTCTAAAGGACACCTATTACATAAGGCCACTCTACTAAAACCAAGAGACATAGTGGCCCTATCTAATACATAGAAACAAACACAGGGTGGTAGCGAAAACAGGGTGACAAAGAAACATTTTTCAAATGAAAGAACAGAACAAAGTTCCAGAAAAAGAAGTAAACATAATGTATACAAGCTGCAGAGTTCAAAATACTGGTTATACAGCTGCTCAATGAAATTAGAGTGAGAGTAGATGAACTCAGTGAGAACTTTAATGAAAAGACAGAAAACATAAAAATATAGATAGAAAACATAAAAAAGAACCAGTCAGAAATGAAGAATACAATAATGAAATGAAGAATGCCTAAGGAGGAATCAGCAGTCGATTAGATGAAGCAGAAGATCAAATCAGCAATTTAGAAAATCAGGTAGCAGAAAACACCCAATCAGAACAGCAATAAGAAAAAAAGAATCCAAAAATATGAGGATAGTTTAAGGGGCCTCTGGGACAACATCAAGCATATCAACATTAGCATCATAAGGGTACCAGAAAGAGAAGAGACAGAGCAAGGAATTGAAAACCTACTTGAAAAAAAGACAGAAAACTTCCCTAACCTGGAGAAGGAAATAGATATACAAGCCCAAGCAGCACTGATCATTCCAAACAAGATGAACCTAAAGAGGCCCACACCAAGACACATCATAATTAAAATGTTAAAGTGTAAAGACAAAGAGAGAATCCTAAAAACAACAAGAGAAAAGCAGTTAGTTACCTACAAGGGCGCTCCCATAAGACTGTCAGCTGAGTTCTCAAGAGAAACTTTGCGGGCCTGAAGGGATTGGCAGGATATATTCAAAGAGAAAAAGCAAGAACCTACAACCTACAACCTGGGTAGAGTAATCATTTAGAATCAAAGTATAAAGAGTTTCCCAAACAAGAAAAAGTAAAGGAGTACATCACCACCAAATCATATTACAAGAATGTTAAAGGGACTTCTTTAAGAAGAAGAAAAGATCAAAACTATGAATAATAAAATGGCAATAACTACATATCTATCAACGATAACTTTAAATGTAAATGATTCAATGTTCCAATCAAAAGAAAGTGTGGCTGAACAGATGAGAAAACAAGACACGTACATATGTTACCTATAAGAGAATCACTTCATATCAAAAGACACATATAGACTGAAAGTAAAGGGATAGAAAAAAAAATGTTTCATGAAAATAGAAACAAACAAAAGCTGAGGTAGCAATACTTGTACCAGACAAGATAGATTTTAAAACAAAGGCTATAAGAAGAGATAAATTGACAACAAAATAATATAAATAATCCAATTTAAAAATGGGCAGAAGACCTGAACAGATATTTCTCCAAAGAGGAAATACAGATGGCCAATAGGCATATGAAAAGATGCTCAAGGTCACTAATTATCAGAGAAATGGAAATTAAAAGCACAATGAGATATCACCTCACACCTGTCAGAATGGCTATCATCAATAAATCAAAGAACAACAAGTATTGGAGAGGATGTAGAAAAAAGGGAAATCTCATATACTGTTGATGGGATTGCAAATTGGTACAGCCACTATGGAAAACAGTCTGGCGGTCTCTCAAAATGTTTAAAAAATGGATATCTCTTTTGACCCAGCAATTGCACTTCTGAGCATTTATCCAAAGGAAACCAAAACAATAATTCATAAAAATCTATGTTCATGGCAGCACAATTTACAACAGCCAAGATATGGAAGCAACCTAAATGCCCCTCAAAAGATGATTGAATAAAGAAGTTAAAGTTCATATATACAATGAAGTATAATATTACTCAGCCATTAAAAAAATGAAATCCTACAATTTGTAATGACATGGACAGACCTAGAGTTTATTATGCTGAGTGATATAAGTTAGAGAAAGAAAAATACCACATGATTTCACTTACATGTGGAATCTAAGGAACAAAGAGAACAAACTAATCAAAAACAGTTTCATAAATACAGGGGACGATCTGGTGATGGCCAGAGGGGCAGGGGTTGGGAGGCTAGGAGAAAGGGGTGAAGGGTTAAAGAAGTACAAATTAGTAGTTGATAGATAGTCATGCGGTGGGGAGCACAGCATAGGGAATGCAGTCAACATTAACGTAATAGGTAGGTGGAGAGCCAGAGGAGAGCAAGAACAATTAGGAGGATTGTTTTAAAACTTTAAATATCTAAACTACCGTACACTTGAAACTAATAATAAAATTTAATTTTTAAAAACCCAGAAAAAAAATGAGACAAAGAAAGACCCAGTAATCCCACTTTGGGTATTTATACAAAAAACCCAAAACACTACTTTGAAGGAATATGTGACTCCATATGTTCAATGCAGCATATTTATAATAGTCAAAATATGGGGATGACCTGGGTGCTGCCAATGGATGAGTGGATAAAGAAGAGGTGGTACATATATACAGTGCAATATTACTCAGCTATTTAAAGAAAAAATCTTGCCATCTGAACAACATGGGTGGACTTACAGGGTATCATGCTGAATGAAGTAAGTCAGAGAAAGACAAACACCATAAGCTTTCACTTCCATGTGGAATCTAAAAACCAAAATAAATGAACAAACAAAACAGAAACAAACTCATAGATAAAGAGAACATTTTGATGGTTGCCAGATGGGATGGGGTTTGAGGGATAGGTGAAAAAGGGATTAAGAAGTACAAATTGGTAGTTACAAAATAATCATGATGATGTAAAGAATAGCATAAAGAATACAGTCAATAATATTGTAATAACTATGTATGGTGTTATATGAGTACTAGATTTATCAAAGTGATCTCTTTGTAAGTTGTATAAAATGTCTAATCACTATGTTGTACCCTGGAAGCTAATAATATCATATGTCAACTGTAACTAAAAAATAAATTAAAAAAAAAGAAACACAGGGAAAAAAAGAATGGGAAAAAAAAATAAATGAAACTAATGTTTCTTGGACTACCAACATCACAACTACCTGGAAGTAATAGTTAAAAATTAGCATCTTGGCAGTCACCCCAAGTCTAATTAATTAATTGCTAGAGTTAGAGCTAGGAATTTACTCTTTAAATAAACTACCCAAGTGATTCTTTATCACATTAAGATTTAAGATCCACTGATTTACATTGTTGAGTGCAAGGATATGTTTAATATCTGACTAATAGGATTTTGCTTTTTTTTTCAACATTATCGTGACAATCTTTATAAAGTATATGGATTTATTTTACCTCTCTTAATGAATATTACATACTGAAATACTTTGCTTACTTGAAGTTTAAAAAATCTCCTGGAAACTGTATCAGGGAACTATTGCTGTGAAACAAGGAGCATACAATATTAGGGACGTATAATAAGTATTTATTTAGCTCAGATGGCTTTATTATTATCAATGACAAACATTAGTTAGCTGATGTAAGGGAGTCAGATGAACTAGGCCAGGCTTATCTAGGCAGCTATAAGCTGCAGGGTTTGTTTTTTTTTTTTTTTTTTTTTCATTTTGCTCCATGTCTTTTATTCTCCTTGAACCAGAGGGCTAGTTGGGACATGTCATTTTCATAGAAACGACATGGGCACAAGACTAGCCCAACTGTGTAAGCACATGTCAAGTCTTTGCTAGTGTTACATCAACTAACATCCAACTAGCCAAAAGAAGGCACATGGCCAAGCCCAAAGCCAAACAATGAGGAAGCACATTCCACCCACCATGGAGTTATACAAAGTCCAATACCAAGAATGCAGAGAAATATACTTCTATCATGAAGGTAGTAGGAAGTAAATGACTACTTAAGAAGCTTAAAAGTCATGATTTATTTTAATTAAATTAGAGTACATCTCTGCTAACTTTGTGTTAAATGGGTAGATGAGAGAGACATGGGAAGTAGTCTGCTACTCACCATCAACTAACTCAAATGTTACTATTAAGTTTATTCCTTTCAGTTAAGTCTCTATGCTATGTAGACATCCTCTGGTATAACTCAAGAATCCCAGAAAGGAAGTAATAAGTTTTTAACGAAGCAATGAATTTTTATTTATTTATTTTCAAATAAGAGAATATTTTGGAGACTCTCTCAGTAGCATATTTATGTTATATGGGTCAGCTATAAGATAGCAGCCAAGAAAACAGAAAGGAAGAAAATCAGAATGTCGTGAAAAAAATTCAAGAGAACTTGACAACTGAATGGTGTGAAATGAGTGGAAAGAATATCAGGTTCCAGTGGATATTGAAAGGGAAATGAACCACAGAATATTAGAAATATGAGAACAGAGCTCAGCAAAGAAGTCAGACCAGAGAGGAAGGGAGAAGAAAGGAAAGGAGGGAGAGAGAGAGCACATGAGAGAGACAGACAGACAGACAGACAGAGGCAGAGAGACAGAGGGAAAGAGAGACAGAGAGGTATGGAAACCTCGGATATAGAAATAAATGAAAGTTGAGAAAAATAATGAGATTACCTAAGGAAAACACTAAAGGAAAGTATAGAAAGCAATTAAAGAAAGGCTCTTGGGGAGTTTCTGCATTTAGGGAGGAGCTAGAAAAGGAAACAAACAAGAAGAACACCTGAAGAAAACTTTTTTTTCCAGGACAAGTTAATCACATAATAAATTATAGATAACAGATCCCATTTGAACTGGAGAAGATAGCAGAGAGATGACACTAAATCCCTAAGTTGTGATTTCTTGTCACACAGTGCAACTGATCATTTATTTACTAGGCATTAGTGCTCTTTTCCTAGATTGAAATCACCTTCCTAAAGCCCATAAAATAAACAAGAGCAAATCAATGCTATCTAAACATAAAGTTTTATGAAAACTTGTCATTATTACTAGCATTTGCTGACTATTTGATTCTGTATCATTTTGGAAAATTGGAAAATGCATTCTAATTATTTTTCACACAAAAGGAATGATATTTGCTTTTCTTTGAATCAGATCATACAATTAGTCTGTCACCTCAATTTTCCTATTTGTCATCTTTCTCAGCACCTATGCATTAAAAAGAGGTGGAGGGAATGAGAATGAAAAAGAAATGGTAGAGAAAAAGGGAGGGGGAAGAAAAAAAATGTACTTCTCATTTTTCTACCATTAAAAAAATTACCCCACAATGCTCAAAATTTCCATAAAGAACGACTCAGTTTCTGTCTCAAAGGAACAAGAAAAATATCCTACTTTTTGTAATTGTGTAATTTTATTTAAATGTTTGGATTTTTCGAAGTCCCTCAAGGAAAATCAGAATGTATTCATATGTCATTGGGTTACAGAGTCTCTAAGTCAGTTGATACTACACAATGATTTGACCAAGTTTTTGCCAAAGATAGCTATTACTTAAATATCTTTAAAAACTACATAGAAGGCTCCCCTGAATTAACTGGATGTTACTGAGACAAACACTAAATTCCCAGTGTCTCCTTTTTCCCATTTGAGAGATGAGGATAACGCTCCTGAATAAATCATTAGGTTAAATTAGTCCTTTAGACTCACACGTGACACTCTCCTCTCTCACTGCAGTCCAATTACGTGGAGCACTTGCTTTGTTCTCCAACCTGGATGGTCATTGAGGGTCTGAGTGATTCCAGGGTTGCCAGGGGTCAGTAGACCTAAGTTGCTCTGGACTGCAAAGAGATTGGAGGCTAAGGTGGAGAGTCCTGCAGCAAGGATCAAAACAGCACCTCTTATTCTGAGATAGCTTAGATCAGGAGTGATAAGACCCTTGGAAACAAAGGGCTGCCTCTTCCAGAGAGAACATACTAACCTTTCTTTCATTGGAAGTGTTGCAGGGGAATAATTGGGTGAGCCCAGAGCTTCTGACTTAAGAAGCTAAGAGAACATCTATTGTTGAGATCACCAGGGAGCAGACAGGGTTCTTCCAGTTCTTTCTTGTGCCTTGACAGCTACTGCCAACATGCCAGTAAGTCCCTGCCAAACCAATGGGCAGGACAGCTGCTCCCCGCAACACTAGGCAGACTGTCACAATTTCAGGTAATGAGCAGCTGGCCCTGGCTACCAAGATATTAAGAGCCATATGTATGTAAAGGAAAATAACTACATTCCAGGAATTCAAGAGCCAGGTAGAAGAAGAAATAAAACTCCCAGATGAACAACTCCTACTAGAATAGAATTACTGATGAAAATAGAAAACCACTTGAACAAAATATTGTAAGAAAATGTAAGTAAAATTAAAAACAAATGAAGAAGACTTTTTATAACAACAAAAATAGATTCTCTACTTTCATAATTCAATGGGTGAATTGAAAAAGAGAATAATAACTACTAAAGCCTGATTCAGTTACCTAGAAGATAGTGGATGAAATGAATTCAGACATAGGAAGGAGAAAAAAAAAAAAAAAGAGTGCACCAGAGAAAAGATAAGCAACATGTCAGACCCCAAAAGTATAACACGCAAATAGAAGTTTTGGAAGAAGAAAGTAATTGGGGGTGGGAGGAGGGTTATCAATCAAGTGACAAAAAATAATTTTACTTGAATAAATCTAGATTTGGCTCTACAAGTTGAAAGGGCTTACCAAATTCTATAATCCCAACCAAGATGTAAAAAAAAAAAAAAAGACTCAAAAATAACTATATCCTGGTAAAATTCCTGAACTCCACAGGTAAACAAAAGAACTTCCATAATTCCAGACTGGAAAATGCAATTACTTACAAAGGAAAAAGAATCAGGTAGGCATTGCACTTTTTGTTAGCAATATAGGAAGATAAAAGACAGTAATATAAAATCCTCAAACTGCCAAAGGAAAGTAATGTAATCGAACACATTTATATACAAAGGATGGTTCACATGTAAGAACATGTAAGAAAAAATATGTATGCAAGAAAAACTATATATTTTTTGAGACTACATTGATGATGTATTCCATCTGAGGATAATGACCAACAAAAAAATTAATCAGAAGAAAAAAACCACAAACTAGAGGAAGATGAAGAGGAGAGGAGAGAGTGGTAAGCAATAACCTTGAATCATCTACATCAGTAATTCTATATTGATGGATAGATGGATGGATCGATCAATAGATAGATTTAAATAAAAAAGGATAATAAGAAAGACCATGATTGTGCACAAAATGAATACTAAATAAGAATCCTGGAAAGGAATATTAATACCACAGGGGGATCAAATAATGTGGAAGTAAAAATACTTAAATATGGCAAAACCAAAGAGTTGGAAAGAGAGCAGAGTAAAAGCATTCTAGATTGAATAGAGTGGGAGGAAATAGTATCTTGTCCATACATAGTTACAGACAAATTTATGTTGGATTCCGATTAAATAGAAAATAGTTCTTAAAATTGATTAAATGGAACATTGCAGTAGAACAGGCAGTAAACAGAAGAAAAGAAAGAAATGACTTGATTGAACCAGAAAAAAATATAGAGAAAAAGGAAAGAAGGAAACAACTTAGATAAATAATAAATATGACCTGATTAAAAACAGAAAATACAGTTATATGTAATTTACAAAAACTAAATTTAAAGAGTGATTGAGGAATATTGATAATAAAGTTTTGGATAGAGAGATACAATGAAAACACAGAAAAGAATATGAGTGGCAATTAATTTTTGGTGGTGACACTTAAGATTAAACCTAAAAAAATCAATAATTTTCTAAAACTAATATAAATTAACAGCATTAATCCCAATAATGGGAAATTTTGAAAATAATTATTTTCAAGTGATTGAAACAGTGATTGATAATTTTTTAAAGAGAGACCTAAACCAAATGTTCCATTATAAGAAGTACTTAACTTTTAAAGAACAAATAATTTGATTATTGTCACTATGTAGTATAATTTAAAGTTAGGCAGTATAATACCTCCTGCCTTGTTCTTTTTCCACAGAATTGCTTTGGCTGTTTGGGATGTTTTATGGTTCCATACAAATCTGATGAGGTTTTGTTCCATTTCTTTAAAAAATGCCAATGGGATTTTGATGGGATTACATTAGATCTGTATATTGCTTTGAGTGATATAGTCATTTTAACTATGTTGATTCTTCCAATCCATGAATACAGAATATCTTTCCATTTCTTTGGTCTTCTTCTATTTCTTTAAATAATATCTTGTAGTTTTCATTATATAGGTTCTTTGCATCCAGTAGCATGGTGTTTGCAGAAAAAGAGACACACGCAGACCAACGGAACAGAATTGAGAGCCAGAAATAAACCCTGCGTATACACATAGGCAAATAATTTTTGACAAAGGAGCCAAGAACACACAATAGAGAAAAGAAAGTCTCTTCGATAAATGGTGCTGGGAAAATTGGAAAGCCACATGCAAAAGAATAAAATAGACTGCTATTTGTTATCATACACCAAAATTAATTCAAAATGGATTAAAGACCTAAATATAAGGCCTGAAACAATAAACTGCATAGAAGAAAACATAGGTACTAAACTTATGAACATTGGTTTTAGAGAGGATTTTTCAAATTTGACCTCAAAGTCAAGGGAAGTAAAAGCAAAAATAAATAAATGGAACTATGTGAAAACTAAAAATCTCTTCATAGCCAAACAAACAAACAAACAAAAACAAAAACCAAACCCATAAATAAAACAAAGAAGCAACCAACTGAATGGGAGAAGATATTTGCAAACAACGCTTTCAATAAGGGGCTAATATCCAAAATATATAAAGAACTTATACAACTCAACAAAAACAATGAAATGACCTAATTAAAAATGGGAAGAGGACCTGAACAGATACTTCTCCCAAGAAGACATACAAATGGCCAACAGACATATGAAAAACTGCTCAGCTTCGCTAGCTATCAGGGAAATGTAAATCAAAACTACAATGACATAACTACCTCACACCTGTTAGAATAGCTATCATCAACAGGACAATAATAAGTTGAAGATATTATGGGGAAAAGGGAACCCTCATACATTGCTGATGGGAATGTAAACTGGTACAGCCACCATGGAAAACAGTATGGAGGTTCCTCAAAAAATTAAGAATTACCATATAACCTAGCAATCCCTCTTCTGAGTATCTACTCAAAAAGTTTGAAAATATTTATTCATAAAGATGTATGCACCCAGATGTTCACTGCAGCATTATTCATGGTGGATAAGACATGGAAATAACCAAAGTGTCCTTCTATACATGATTGGATAAAAAAAGATGTGGTACATATACACAATGGAATGTTACTCAGCCATAAGAATAAATGAAATACAATCATTTGCAACAACATGGATAGATCTTGAGATTATCATGCTAAGCTAAATAAGTCAGATAGAAAAAGTTGAAAACCATATGATTTGTCTCATATGTGGGCTATAAAACTGAAAGCGACAAATGAACAAGACAAATAAAAACTCATAGACACAGACAACAGTTTAGTGTTACCAGAGGAAAAGGGGGGAGGGAGGGAGGTAGATAAGAATGAAGAGAGTCAAATATGTGGTGACGGAAAGAGATTCGACTTTGGGTGGTGAACACACGATGCAATATACAAATAATGCATTATTGCACACTTGAAACCTTTATAATTTTATTAACCAATGTCACCTCAATAAATTTACTAAAAAATAAACACAAAAAATAAAAAACAAGTAATTTCAACATTTTAATTATTAAACTTTCCTAAATCATAGAACATTACAGAAAATATTTATTTTTAAAACCAATATGACCTAAACTGAAAAAATTTTAAAGCTATTAATAAAAATTTTGAATAAAGCTATTCTTAAATATCTACAGACTAGTCTTTTTATAAAAATAGCTGAAATATCCTAAATAAAATATTACCAAATAGAACCAGCTTGATTCTCACTATTAAAAATGTATGATTATTCTAAGTCACTATTATGCCAGCAAATCTTTCAATAAAATATATTGAATCAAATATCTATAGATATCGAACTGGCAATAGATTGAATGAAACAGCTATTCCCAACAAACTTTAATACAACAGATACAAAAATCAACACAATAGAACAAAAAGTATTTAATTAAATGGAGGTAAATGGAAATTTAATATACAAAAAAGTATTTTCATTTAGGCCCAAACAATAATTAACCTAATAAATGGAACTGCTATAGTGAATATCAATATGGAAGAAAGTTAGACATCTACTTACATCATATCCAGATGTAAATTCCAAGTAATTAAAGGTATGTAAAATATAATAATTTTAAAAGAAAATTATTATTATAATAGACTCTATGTGTAATTTAGAGCTTAAAAAAACTTTTAACTGAAAAAGCTAAACCGAAGATGTAATGTTATATATCACTAGAAATAGAAAGTTTTCATATTACAAAAGATAACAAAGTTCATAATTAAATGCCTGGAGGTGATTAAATGTGAAGAATTAACATACACAATAGAGTAAAAAAAGAACATTAAAATCAATAAGACAAAGAGAAATAACCCAAATGGGCAAAATTTATAAATAGGCAAATCATAGAAGAGAACTCAAATATGAAGAGCAGTAACTGTCAAGGTAGAAAAATGTAAATTAAGTTTCGATCATTTTTCACTCACCAAATTGGCAAGTACACCTGTCACTGGGAATTCAGATCAGAAGGATATACTTGAACTATCCTGGTGAAAATTTAAATTGTTACAGCTTTCTTGAAAATTATTCTGTAAGTATCAATCAAATTTATAATATTTATCTTTTTGGTTCAATAATCTCACTCTTGGGAATCTATCCCATAGAAATAAAAGCACCAATATAAAAAGATGTTTGTAATGGCCCCAAACTATAAAAAAGATAATTCTTAACAACAAGGGAATGACTGAATAAACTGGAGTATATTCATATCATCAAATATAATGAAAACATTAAAAAGAGAGAGTTCTCTGATGTATTGCTAAGTAAAAAAAGATATTAAAAAATTCATATGATTCTAGCTGCAAAATAAACAATAGCCATAAATGTACTTTCATATACATATATAAGCGAGAAGAAGAACATGGAGGAATTTTTTTAAAGTTTTTATGATAAGACTATATCATTCATATCATCAAAAGGTTTTTTCACTGTGAAAAAGTTTATAGAGCCATACAAATGTGAAAATGACTTCTCCTCAAATACTTTGCAGCCTGCTTACATTAAATAAATTAAAATCAAATCTACACAAACGAAAGTTACTTCTCTGTGTAATCATAAACATTCATGTTTAATTTATAAATAAATAATATAATGATGAAATGGTCTAAATAGAACTTTAACAATTCGATACAGTTTTTGATGGTTAAACCCATCTGTAAACATTGGAAGTAGAAAATTCTATGAAAAAATATTTTATGGCAATATTTTAAATAGAGAAACTGTGAACATAAAGGATTGATATCCAGAACAAAAAAGTCACCCTGGCATACTTTTTATCTCATTTATTTTTGTTATTTCGTATACATTTTGCTTATTGCTAAATGTTACATTCTATTAAAGGAAATCATTTATACAAATTTGCAAGTAATTATTTTAATTATTTACTTTCACAACTTCTCAGAAAAAGTAATCACACATAACGTAGATTGCAGAACATTTACAAAGGTCCGCACAGCAATAAGAATTCTAGTTACATGCCAAAATACTTTCCTATCTGATGTCTGGAATTATGTTCTCAGCAAGAACTAAATTATAATAGTGATACCAAATGAAAACACTATACTATAAAAAGATCACGATTATTAGTCCCCACAAATAGGAAGCACTAAACTAAGCATGACTTGGCCATGTCAACCAAAGCAGGTTTAATAGTTGAATCCTTTCCCCAGAACAGGAGGAAGAAAGGATATAAAACTGATATATTTCAGGACCTACAGATACGTTGCTTTATATACAACATATATTTTCTTTTGTTATGGACTAAATGTTGGTGTGACCCCAAAATTCATATGTTGAAGCTCTAACCTCCAATATTATAGTTTAGGAAGTGGGGCCTTTAGGAGGTAGCTAAGTTTAGATGAGGTCATGATGGGGAGCCCATATGATGAAGATGATGTTCTTATAAGAATGGGAAGAGACACCAGAGCTTCCTTTTACTGCCATGTGATGACTGATCACCTTCAAGCCAGGAAAAGGGTCCTCTTTAAGAACCAAATCTGCCAGCTTCCCAGCCTCTGGAACTGTGAGAAACAAATGTCTGTTGTCCAAATCTTGGTATTTTGTTATCGTAGCCAGAGCTGACCAAAACGTTAGATATATTGGTGAAATAAATCTATATTTTTAATTCCAATGTGTTTGTCTTCCAAAACTGTTACAAATAATAATTTCTTGAATGTCAGCTGGTAGTTACCAGTTTTTAAAATTCATTATATGCAGCATTAACAAAACTGGGCCCCACAAAGAGAGGGCAAACTAATTATCATTCTGTTTTATTTTTATTTTAACAATAAGAATAATGTCCCTTTTTAATATTTAAACATTTGCTCTGATTAAACAGACCACTTCTGCTGACTCATAACAGACACTGGCCTGGTCCTGTTTATTAACTTTCCTATGAACATATTGTTTACAGCAGGTGTCTGATTAACATACCGTAACTGAAGGCTCATTGTTGGCGACATAAGAGAGTAGCAATGCCTGGCAGAAGTGCCAGCTCTTTTATAACCTCACGTATTTGAATCCTAATCATGTTTAATCCCCTCCTAACTTCCCCTTTTGTTGGATGACTCATACTTGGCTGGCTATGCAAGTGTGTCCTAAGTTCACCAGATCACTGCAAAAAACTATTTAAATATGCCTGAATAGATATGGCCTCAGGATACACTAGAGCTGTTTTCACCTTAGAAACCTGAATAATAAAACATAAACTAAATAAATACAAGAACAACAAGATGCCCTTTTGGGAACCTGATAAACAAAGACGATGTCAGTTATAATGCCAGGGGCCTGGATGTTCTCAATACATATAAAGTGATCTATTTTCAATAGACCTACAAGAGGTGTCTCTTGCTTAAAAATCATATCCCCCAACAAATCAAACAGAATATTCATTAATAAGAAGTTACCTGGGCAGTACTATAGGATTTCCACAGGCTTGCATGAAGAAGGGTTTTGGATAGTTCCGAGAGGAGCAGACGTTTTCTGAAAGGTAACTTTCCTTCTTGGCCCCAAGACAAGAGATAAGGCAACTGAATAATCTACTTTTTATCATCTCTAGGATGAGCTATGGGCATCTGCTACCTGTTTCATATTTCCCTACTCCATTAATTTTAAAAGAAAGTAGAGAAGATGTTCCTTTTTTGTCTCTCACCTTAGTACTGGCCTGTGTCTTTCAATCTGCTGTGGCTGGTGACACTATCTCTCCCCTCTTTTCTGTACACAAGATTCTATCCTATGAGCTGCATCATAACAGTGAAGAAATATAAGACCCCCTACCATATTGAAACAATGGGCAAGTGGAGATGGACAATAAACAATTACATGTGTAATATAAAATCGGAGAGATGTGGAATGAAGAAAAATAAATATTAAAGAGACAAAAGATGATAGAGGGCAAAGAGAGTGGGATAATTCAGAGAGAAAAGCGAGAAAGGCCTTTCTGAATAAATGATATTTGAGCAGAGCTGTGGGTCAAACTCTTGAAAAGTGATCCATGAGGAAAGAGAATTCTAAATAGAAGAAATAGCAAGTTCAAAGAAGGTGTATTAAAAAAAAAAAAAAACAAAGTGAAGTCATCGGCCTGATGAAGTAGAGTGAGCAAGAGGGAGAAAGGTCAGGAAGGTAGAAAAAATATCATTTGCTGGATGTTTAAAGTTTATTCTACATGTGATAGGAAGAAACTGGAAATGTTTTTAGATTTCATTTATAAGTATTTCAGACATAAAAAGAAACAACTACAACAACAACAAAAAAATGAGCATCTGTACCCAGCACCCACCTTAAGAAACATTATGAGAATTAAATCTCCTTCATATCCCAACAGCAACAAAGGAAATGAGGTTTATAGAAATCAGTCTATTAAGCAAAATGAATAAGTTCTAGAGATCTGTCGTATAACATTTTACCTACAGTAAACAAACTGGATTGTACACTTAAAAAAATTAAGAGGGTAAATCACATATTAAGTGTTCTAACTACAATAACATAAAATAAAATTTTAAAAAAAGATAAGAAAAATTTATAAGATCTTTAGGGAGAAAATTTAAGAAACACATTGAAGAATATAAAAGCTGTAAATATAAAAGTATAATATAAATATATAAAACAACCTATTGATACATAGAAATATTTAATATCAGAAAGAAGTCAATTTTCTATAACTTATTCCAATATTAACTGCAATGTTAACAGAACTAGAAAGACTTATTCTCATTTTTGTAATACAGTGGTAGAAAAGTCCAAGAAGTGCCAAGGCAAAAAAAATATGGTGGAACTTTTACTGTCAGGTGCAATGACTCACTATAAAACTATGCAAATTAGAGTATTAGTGAAGGAATATATTGAGATTAAAAAAAAAAAAAAAGCAGAACTGAAAATCCAGAAACAGGCCCAAATTTAGATGAAAATGTGATATATAGTAAAAGTAGCACTGCAAATGCTGCATCTACCAGGCATCACCCCCCCTTATCTTTTTCTCTACTTCTTCCACCCCAGATTCATAACCTTATATGGAGCTGTGCTAGATAGCTCCTCCTTTATGCAAAAATCTAATTATTCCACCAGAAGCTGCCAGAAGTTTTGCCTTGGCTAAACTCAACAGCATTTCTGCTAGGTTTTAGTTTTGCACTTGGCTTTGGGTAATGCTAGATTCTTGCCCTGTATCAATCTTAGCCTCTCTTCTCTGAAACTGACAAGAGTTCTGTGACATGCGTAGACACCTAATGAAGCTGTTTCTTCCTGGGTGGTGGGTTGGGTGGGCGGGGGAGAAGGGAGATAATCACTGTTCTGAATTCGCAGTTTTCCTTTACTACTCACTCCTTTATGTTTCTGCTGCACGCGCGCACACACACACACACACACACACACACACATACTCTTAAAGAATATAAAATATCATGTTGAATACCTAAATTATTTACGTAACATGTCCTTTTGAAACTTTTTCGTCATGCCTTATTTTTTTTTAAATATCCATGTTGATGGATAAATATTAACTCATGACCTGAGTAGTGTTTCTATGTAATTCAATGATTCTTTTTATAGGTCTGGAGCATTTCATAATACGTCTTTAAAAAGGAAAAAGTGTGGGAGGTAAGGAAGTAGACGTGGCAAATAGACTCACCATTTTTGAGGAGTTGCTTACAAAGGAAAGCAAAATAAAGAAAAAAAAAAATGGAATGATAACTGAAGAAGAAAGAACCAAAAGATTATGTGGGAGCTAGGGAGGGTCCATAAGATGGGAAATAGTCTAGGTGAGAAGATATAAATACTAAAGGAGAGACAGGAAATAATCAAGAGTAAAGAAAGCCGAGACAGGATTAAAATCCTTGGGTAGGCCAGACGGAATGAGATACTAAGGTCAGTAAGGGATAAAAGGGAAAGTCCATTCATTGCAAGAGGAAGAAAAGCAGATTCTGAAGTTGTAGATGCTGGTAAATTGATAGACTGAGAGGTCGGAAGATAAGGTAGTCTTTTCTAATTCTGTCTACAATATCAATTTCATTAGCAATAAGGTCATCGCAGAGAGGATAGACGTGTATAAAGTTTGAAGAGTGCCAAGGTCATGTGGAATATTAATCTGAGAGAAGAAGAGGCTGAATTAACTGATAGTCCTGAGGGTCCACTTGATATTTGTGAACAGAAAATGAAAGTGAAATAAATAAGCATGATGTGTTTTTCTCTAGCCATGCCAGGTTTATCTAGGAAAGAAGTTGGTTCTATTAGATTCAGCCTCTTGGAAAGTAAGTCCAAGGAGAGTAAGGGAATTTAAAATGTATGCAGGGTTCCCATGGAGTGAATCTAAGCTGAGCAAGGTGAAAGGTAAAAATCCTGAGGGGTTATAAATACTGTACATATATAGTAGTTAATGAATTAAAAGTCCCCATGTAGTTACAGATTTATCAAAGGAGGAAACCTAGAAAAAAAAAAAAGAACCAGAAAGATGTGAGGAGGTGGTCACAGAGTCAAAGGCTTAGAACAGAGATGCTGGAGGCTTACTGTTATTGGTAATGGCAAAACCTAGTTACAACCAAGGAAGAAAGCAGTTATAAGAATATGATCACTGGAAATGAGGACTCCAGAAAAGGACAGCCTGGGTTGCACTGAAAACTGCTATCTGCAAGCACCTCTAGAAGATGGAAGAGATACAAGACACTAGAAGAGAAAAAAAAATCCCTACAGTACCAAAAATGCTATAGTCCTGTAAATGTTACAGTTAGGGAGCTAGTAGTTATTTATCATTGACAGACGAACCAGTTTAGAATATGGTAGAATATGGTGACCTTTCACCCGAACCAAAAATATCATGAAGAACATGGAATTAGGAGTGTTTCTAATAATGATTAGTTTTAAGCATCTATAGAAAACACAAAAGTATGGCATAAGCAAGAGGTATGCAGTAGTTATATCAGTGATCATCTCATCCGTGAAAAATAGAACTTCTCTCTACTCCACACAATCATCCAAATTTTTCTCCAATAGAAGATTAAGCAGATTAAGATTTACCTGCTAGAATTAGTTAGTTGATATGGGGTATTAATGCAAGACAGCAGTTCTTTCTGCTTCTGACGATAACTATGTAGCAGTAAGGTTTACCTGCATGGCGCAGGCATGAAGGCTCCACGTGGGTGGAGTTCCCGGCACTCTGGTGACAGTTCCATCCTCTCTCTTTGGCGAGGTCTTTATAATTTTAGCAAAAGTGATGTTATAGGGATTATCTTTTAATCCATTCAAATTTCTCACTTTAAAAGTTGGGCTACATTAACTTTCTTAGAATCAAAGTATTTGGAACACATGTTGCAACTTATTTAAATACATGAATATGTTACGAAACCTTGGTTAAGAGTCACTGGTTTAAGTGATTGCTTAATATTGAACATAAATATCAATGCTAGAAGATATCCACAATAAATTGTAGGTGTACATCCGATTAGTATTATGAATTAAATGCCACAAAAATAGAAAATGATTATGATATCTGCTTTATTATAGAGTTATTAATGCTCATGAGATTTACTACTAACTACAATGCATGTGCTATGCAAATGTGGTTATATGTTTTTAGCTCAAAAGATGACAAGTACACATGAGGATATATATGTAAATCAAGTCCCCTAATGTCCAAACATCTAAATCTAAACATCATCAGCTGAAATGATGTCTGGTCCTTCATCACACTAAAAAATTACACATAAGTATTAGTAGACAAAGAATCATTGCAGGAATACTTCTAAAGAATAGAAACCTATGATCTTCATGGTAGAAATATGAGACATTTATATTAAAATGCCTGAAAAACTATGCCCTAAAAGAAGCTTATTCTATAAACATCTCTTTGCATTACAGGACAACCATCTGCACAATAGTATTACCATATTGATTTCAATGTGGAAACAGAGAATTTAAAATTTTGAAATTAAAATACCAAAATGAAACTCATATGGGCTTCTAGCTCTAGAGGTAAACTTTAAGGACATAAGCTTTTAGCATGAACAATTGGACTCTACACTGCCAAACTGGCAGCATGCTGCAAGAGGGTTGGTTTAACCAATTTGAGACACAGCTTTCATTTCAATACTACTTATAATTTATACAGTGTATGAGGGACTTTACAGCATGTGATTTAAGAAGTAGATTGAGTAAGCAGTGCAACATTTATTTGACTATAAAGGGCTAAAAACTACTTTAAGTCCTTTGGAAGTTTTCACTTCACTGTGAGAATTAACAGGACTCTGGATTAAGTGAAATGCCAGAAAAAAAAGATTGGAATAAGTATGTCATAAAACGTTGCATTTTATAAGAATTTCTGATGAAATATTTTATATTAATATATTTTTCATTTATCAGAGACTTGCATAACAAAGTTGTTCTCACCAGAGAGTTTATATTCTAATATTATAGTAATTTAATCATGTAAAATAAAGACTTCCTAGTAGGTCTCTGCATGTGAGGAGTACTGGTATGTAATCTTAATAAACAGGGATCTAACGAAAGGAGCCTAAAGCTTTGCTCTCTAACAGACTTATGAAAGTAATTATACCTTTATTGAAGTTACACCATTCTCAAACTCCTGCTGTTCCTGCTGTTTCTTAAAGATGGTTATTTTCTACTTAGAGAAAACAGACAGGCTTTAGAAGAATAGCTGGTGTTAAGTGATATTACAAAATTTAATCAGATTGTCAGTGCAGCTTATGTAACAATGGTACAAGTAAGTCAACCCAAACAATAAAGGACTCAAAGATTAAAAAAAGAAGAAGAAGAAGAAGAAGAAGAAGAAGAAGAATGGCTAATTAGAGTAACTCACTAATTGCAGTAACAGCTCACATGACTGTAAGAGGACAGGATAGAAGGGAAAGGGGAGAGTCTCACTGGCAGAGACCATTCCCAGAACACATCATACACATAGCCTTTCACAGGCTTTGTACAGCCATGGGTAGGGTAAAAGAACGCATTAACGAAGTTAAACAATGTAAGATGAGAACAAATGTTAAGAACCATCTTTTAAAAAGTGTTAGGGGGGAAGTGGGCTGAATTGTAGGAGCAGCTGCTTGGATTAGGTAGCTGAAGCAAGGTGATGATAGAAAGATCTTTCAAGGTTGCTCTTTGCCCCTAGGGTTTGATCTCTAGCTTATTCAGGGATATTAAAGCTCTAGAGAAAAGTGTTTAAATAGCTCTTACTGACACAAAAATGATTTATATCCAAAATCTAATTTGTATTGTGCATTTGGAACATCCATTACCAATAGGCAGGTGACAGGTGAATAAGGAACTCAAAACAGAAGGGAAAATCAACCATAGATCACAATGAATGATCTGGCGTCTTTTACTAAGCAGTTTTAGTAACATCGTGCCCTTTCCAGGTACCCACTAGCAAACACAGATTTTCCACTATTCAGTGTTACCAGCTGCTATGAAAATTAAAATTTGCTTTGCCTGAAATGTCTTATGTATTAAACTCTTGTCTTTCTTTTATTATCTAGTTAATTCATACGACAATGATTGACTCAAGTCTTAAACATTTCCTACAATCTTTTCTGATTTTCAAACTTAAGACAATCTCTGTATCATCTCAGCACTTGATACATGTGTAAATGTATAAGCATTTATAACACTGTATTTTTCTAGTTATATATGCGCATGTCCCCAGTTATTATAAGAACCCAAAGACCTTTGAACACATTATATATCATAGCACATAGTAAGTGCTCCAAAGATATTTGTTGAATATATTCGCAATGATAATTGATCAAAAAAAAAAAATTCTGAATTGCCACAATGAAGGAAGGCACCCATTTAGTATATCTAATGAATCTCCTTTAACTTTATGACTTATACCTGAAATTATCAGAGAAGAGAATGTGCTTTTACCTCTCACATGGCAAAAAAGTATTAGAGAATAACTACTAAAATACCAGGAAAAAATGGCATCCTGCTATACAAGGGCTATAGGCACCACTGACAAAACCTTTATATCTTTATAATATTTAGAAAGAGTCTCCGACTCATGGGACATTTAGCAGTAGACCCATCAGAGCAGGTAGACAAACATCAAACACTTTTTAAATGACCTAGTGTTATATAAGACAAAAAACAAATCCTGCTAAAGAGCTTTATGTTGGTACAGTTCAGGGACCCTTTCACTAGTGAGGTACAGGTGATAGTTGAAGGAATAATCTCATTATTTAATCATTGAGATAGGTGCCAGACTTTCCTAATGCTGACTACATCCTAAATCATCTTCATTGCTTTATTTCTGATAACCTGATTTTGTGCTAAGGATTCTACTCATTTACTTGCCTCCATATTTTTTAGCATTCTGTCCTGCTCTGGTGAACAAATGTAGACCACCATGTCATAGGCTCTACTGAACTGGATCATGGCAAGGGTATGGAGACCTGAGCCAATATCGATATGCCTAAAATGAGGATTACTATTTTCTCCCCATAACCAGCCATCATAGGAAGCTAAATTGATTTGAAGAGGTGGGGAAAAATTCATATCATTGTCCTTAACAACATACATAACACATTTTATAAGAAATAAATGGTGAAAACCTGCAGCTCTGTTAACCTGAGGTTCAGTCTGAATTGGGGCAAGCCAGCCTGAAATTTAACAGGCAGATTCTAGAAATGAGAAGGCAATAGAAAGCTTCATAACTCCTACACAAATCCCAAACTAACTGGGAAACAATATGAATAAACAGAGAAGAGCCAAGAGTACTAGTGAAAAGTAAAATATTAGGCAGACAAAGCTGAACACTGAGTGTGCTCCCCAGCCTACATGCAGATACATAGGCAGAGGGATCAAGGTCTTTGAGTAAATACTCTTTTCAATCATAGGCTGACAACTAAGTTATGCAGATCAGAAATGCTTTTTTGAGAAGCCACTCTAAAAAAAATTAAATTAAAACAGTAACTGAGCAGAAAAATAAATGATAGAACACCATGAGGGAGACAGATTAGATTTCACTTATTAAGTCCAGGCAAGTTACTAAATAAATAAATAAACCTTTGGCGTTGCAGAGGTCAAATCTATAGTGGCAACAACATATTGTTGAAAATGTCTCATATTCAACAATAATAACACAAAAGAATCATTCAAATAAACAGGAAAGTGTAACCCATACTCAGGGAGAAAAGTAGTCAATAAAAACTGACTCTGAGTGGACTCAGATGTTAAATTTAGCAGATAAAGACCTCAAAGATGCTTTTATAAATGTACTCAAATAACTGAAATACTTTATATTTTAAAATTTAAGAAAAATGTGTAAATTATCCAAAAATGAGGATTATCAAGAGAAAATAGAAGCTGTAAAAAGTAACTAAATAGATTTTACCATTGAAAAATATAAGAATAAAATAAAAAATCTACAAAATGGGCTCAACAACAGATTTAAGAAGACAAAAGAGAAATAGGGAAATTTGAAGAGAGAAAAATAGATATCCACTTTTAAGAATAGAACAAAGATTGAAAATATAAATAAACAGCCTCGGAGACCTCTAGGATAACATCAAGTGTACTAATATAAGTTTAACAGGAATTCTAGAAGGAAGAGAAAAAAATGTGCAAAAATAAAATTTAGTTAAAAAATTGCCAAATTTGATGAAAAATTTAATCTACCAAGTCAAAACATTCAGTGAACCCTAAGTATGATAGATACAAAGTGATCCATGATCCACATCTATTTGTTATTTAAACCACTTAGTCAGTGGTATTAATGGCAGCCCTAGGAAACGAATGTACCAGGAAATGCCTATGTTGACATAATATTGCACATCAAATGGACACTCCACATAGTATGTCACTACATAAATGCCCTCCATCTTTATTTAGCCACAACCATGAGAGAGAGAGAGAGAGAGAGAGAGAGAGATGAAAAGCCAAACTGGACTGAGATTTCTACCAATATAAATATACAGTGTGATCACATTTTTATTATATAAAAACGTAGACAGGTTGCCATTGTTCCCAAATATTAATGGTGGCACCTAGAGATCCTTATAAGACCTGGTACCTATTCTAATTGATCCCCTAACCAGTCAGTAACCACGTATCATTCTGGAACATAAAATGCCAGTATTTGCTTTTAGCGTGTTTTTTTTCAAAATTTTTATAAGAATGCTTAAATTTCTTTTTTAGAAGTTATTTAAAAATAAGGGCTTCATAACATGTTACCTCTAATACTTCTGCATTTTTTACCATCAGAATTTGCCTGTCTCACATTTCTTATACCCCAGAATCCTCTATCTTTTTAAAATCCTCTATAATCTCTTTTCTACATAATTAATTTTTTATAGTTGGAGTATTTGTTCATATGAAAAAGTTTTAAAGGAAAAATCATCATATACTTCCGATTTGAAAACCGAAAGCCACGTCCTGAGAAAACAGCAGAGAATGCAGTCTCGTCTGTCTGTGGTAAACAAAGCTGTGCTCAAGGAGCAGGAGGCCCAGGAGATAGTCGCAACTTGCCACTAACGGGTCAGGGAATCTGAAATATTTCACATCCTATCTCAGGCCATACTTTCTTCAGGTGCATAGGAAATGTCAGGTTAAATGACATACATGTATCTTCTACGTTTTTGATGTAAAGATTCTTGCCTAGGGCTCCACAGTGAACATGGACTTGTCTTTAGAGTTGTTTTCCATTCCTTTTAATTTCAGAAAGTAAACTAAAAGTTCTATTTAGATGTTAGAACAATACTGGAAAACTTTTAAAGTTTAAATTCCTAAAAATTAGACGATATGAGAATGAATAATATAGAACCATAATATATTATTTTCTTACTTTCAGATGTTATTCTATTGTTATTTATTTCATTCATTGTTATTAAATTAATATCAAGTAAAGGTTCTCATGTTTTCTTAGCTTTGGATTTTAATATCAGCCTACGCATGCAGCCTAAAGTTGCTTCATCCTCCCAAAAGATTTTCAGATGAAAATCATGTCCTCAGTCACAAATTTTTTTGTTACCATAGTGATAAGAATATTAAAAAAAAAAAAAAAGCTAAAAATATCTGAACACTTACAGTTTTAGGAATTTGACCTACTTGGTGTCATACATGAAGAAGTTAATCAATTGAATTAACTCCATATGCGTTAGGTGAAATATTCTACTGCATGAAAAAATGCGTAGGTTGCACATCTGGAGCTCTTACACACACTCAAAGAAGTCAGTATGAATGAAGATGACTGACACTCTAAATGTATAAAATAGATTCTCTTAAAAATGGAATATATTCCAGAAGCAAGTAGAAAACCATTAAATTGGCTCTCTTCTCCATAATTTTTACCTTCTTTCCATTATTTAGAATATTTTCATTTTAAGTGCACCAAAAGAATTTTTCTAACTGGATGGAGCACTATAATCGGACATATATTTAAAATTATGTTGGAGCGCTTCTTCTCTATAATGGAAAGTTTCCCAATTTTAAGGATTATAATAAAATTATTTTTTAAAATTATTTTCTTTTGAAGCCTATAGATTTTATAAGAAATTTAATAGACTCAATCATTTACAGAAAATCTACTAAACTGCAAGACATTAAACTAGTCTATGAAAGATAAATAAAGGCAATATTTGCTTTAAAAATGTTGCAATCATCAATCCAATTGTTTTCATAACATTGACTTTTAAATGTCTCCCCTAGTAAAATGGAAAGAGCATTGAAGTTAACTTGAAGATCCAGGGATAAAGTTCCAGCTCTACTAATGAGCTTAGAAAAGTCTCTTTCCAAGTCTCAGTTCTCCAATCTATAAATTGAACATAAATGGGCATATCACCGCCTTTAGAACACAGATCATTATCATAATCAGAAGAGATGACTGGAAATCAACGGATGACATTTAATAAATAATATCTGTAAAAATGAGCCATTATATAATTACATTCAGCATTAAAACATTTCAAAGTAAAAAAAATAATTATGAAAACTTATTTTCATAATTATTTAAGTATACTTAAGAATTATTTACTAATAGTAAACATTTATTGAGCACTTGCAATGGAACATATCTTACATGAATTATTTTATTTAAACCTCACAAAAGTCTAATGATTTAGATAGTATTATCTTCCTTTTATAGTTGAGAAAAATGAGGCATATAAGAGATAGATTATCCAAAGACATATATCTAGCAAATGGTGGAGTCTGGAATTAAACCTGGGCAACCTAATTCTATAGCTTTGTTCTAAAGCTAATTCTTTATGATATACTCCAAAATAATTAGTAGAGAAAAATATCTCTACAAAACTATTAATTTGAAAAAAAAACCTTAAATTTTAAAGTACAAACAATAATCAGTAAATGCTTCTGAAATGCTTAATTGATTCTATTTTGATGCATCTAATTTTTCCATTTTATTATATATTATAAAGAAAAGTAAAAACAATTAAATGTACAACAGTAAATATGTTATAGATTACCCATATGACAGATTACTCAGTCATAAATAATGCTGTGACAGGTATTTTCAAACATGTACAAAATCTCAATTTTCATAAAAATGTCATTATGCACAGAAAAAAAATGAAAAGGTAAACAAAGTGTTACTAATTTATTTTTTAAGTAATTTTATATTTCTATATTTTGGAAATATATTTTTGTATTTTGGAAAAATTTCTATATTTCCAAATTTTCTAAACATTCAATGTTTTTGTCAAGAGGAAAAAAGTTACTTAAACGGACCACCTAGTTGTGACCACTGAAACACAGAGTGATCTGGATGCTTCTGCAAATCCGTAAATAATATTTGAGAGTCTAGAAAGTATTCTAGGTACTAGGGATGCAGCAGTGGTAAAACAAAGTCCACAAATAAAGAATTAGATAAATTTATACTAAGAATTAACAGAGGAAGAGAACCTCAAACCTGTAATGAATCCTCAGCCTTGTCACTCTGATCGTAATCACAGCTCCTACTGGCATATGTGGGCCCCATTCTTCTATTTAAGAAAGTCCTGATATGTTTTGTTTTGTTTCCCTTTCTTCTCAATTAAATTGTGGCTACATTCACCCACCATCTCTAAACATGGCAGCAAGTCATAACAGTAATATAAACATCACATCAGTTTTTAAAATACAGTGGTTTAAATATACTGAGATGTAACATATCAAAAAGCATATTAAAAGCTTAAAAAAGCTAAAATCATTCTCCATCCACCTAAAATAAACTTTATTGTATGAATTTATTGTAACCTTTAAATCTTTCTTCATATATGCAAAATTTTTTGAGGAAAACGATTTATAAGACAAGTTTAATAAAAGTTAGAAAAGGAAGGAAACAAAAAAGGAAAATAGGCAGGAAAGAAAGAAAGGAAAAGAAAAAAAGAGGGGTGAGAAAAAAAGTGAAAAACTACTCACCTCTGTGGACCAGGTCCCACACCTGATCAATCTGGTGCTGGATTGGAAAGTGACCACAGTCATTGAAGTACTTAAGGAGCTCACTTCTTTCCAATCCTTGCCAGTCTTCTCTCTTGGCAAACATTGTTTCATAGACTAAAAGGAGGAAAAAAGATGCAAAAAATATTTGCTTTATAAAAAATATATCAATTACAAACTACCTAAAACTTCATCTGGATTTGAAGAAACTTTAACCCCAGTTTTATTTTTATGTCTAACAATAAGCCTCCATGCTTAGAGTAGATCTATGTCAACCTCCTGTGGAAGATTAGAAGGAAGTGGGCACATTCTGCAGGAGTAAAACTTGGACTTGTTTTCCCAAAGAGAACACCACAGCAGCATCCTCTGCCCTGGTTTACATGACAGTTGTCCACAGACCCTACATACATAAACGCTCACTGCATCAGAAGACATAGCTTTATGTCAGGATTTCTAGGGACCTGGCTTCTGCTGACTCATTTCAGTATTCATTTTTTATTAATTTCTATAATTTCTATCTCTTTCTGACATCTAACTATTTGAATGGCTGATTCCACTTTGAATTTATTGTTCTACTTCTGATTTTACTCCTTAATGGAACAATATTTTCTTTTGTTCACTGGCTTCACATATTCCTACCTCCTACACCTGGCTTAAGGCTTCCACAGAAAACCATTCAGCCATGCCATTCTTCACCTGTCTCCCATACTTGGCATTAGACAGGGGTTAGATAATGACCCAGAGAATTGATGCATAAATTTTTCAAGTGTAGTTCTCCATAATCATTTTATTTTTTTAAATTTTTTCATTTTATTTTATTTTATTTTATTTTATTTTCATTTCAAAAAGGAGGCATTGAGTTTCCATTCATAAGCAGAGGGAGTAGCCCTGTGAGGCTTTGAAATATGGACTCGCAGTGGCAAAGGGCACCCAAGTGGCTTCTAACATAAATTAATGTATCATCCTGACACTCAACCATATGGACTTCAACTTTCCATCCATCCATCCATCCATCCATCCATCCATCCATCCATCCATCCATCCATTTATTCATTCGGTTTAAATGGACAGTCATGAGACATCAATTCAAGCAATATTTAGTTACTGTCTAAATATGAGCAGCTATCCTAGATCCTAAAACACAGCAGTATAAGTTCATGTTTAGTGTATCTATGACTTTTTCTCTTTTCAAATAAGCAAACTAGAGCAGTTACTGCTAGCATCCGCATGCTTGTCCCTTACATTTTTATTCATGCTGACCTGACTTTCGATCGCTGGCATCTACATTTTATTGCCTAAGGGCTCCACCTCTAGCTGTAGGACTTGACTCTTCTGACCTGTGCAGCAAGCCAGGAGTGCCAGGGGACCCCACTAGAGCGGCTCTGAACCGCTGACTGCGGGGAGTTGGTGAATAAAGACCCAACACTGAAGGCAACCTGGCTACACTGTTCCCTAGAGGAATTACGCTCCAGTTGCCCAGATGGTAATCCACTTGATAATATACTCTTGTTTTTGACTTCCATCCTTCCCTGTTGCACTTCTCCATTCTGCTAACAGTAGTTCCTGGGATCAACTCACAATTAAGTTAATTATACTTGAATTCTTCTCTCAGGTCTGGTCCTGGAGAAACCTTAAGCTAATATAATAATACATCACATTTTTATTGTTATGTTAAAATAAATATAGTTCTCCTTGGAAAAGTGTGTGTGTATATGTGTGTGTGTGTGTGTGTGTATATATATATATATATATATATATATATATACACACACACACACACACACTTACTAGTTTTTCCTTGAATCCATCAGTTTTAGGTGTTTCTCAGTTGATCAGACTGATGCACATATTGACATTATGGCTTTATACTATATTGATAAATACTAATGCCCTTAACTTGCATATTATTCCCTGAAAGCAGATGTTCAGCAATACACTAGCAGAATTAATGTTCTAGGCCAGTGTAATAGGGTCAACATAAAACCTAAATCATGAAAATCAATGAAATTTTCTAGTCATTAAAAGATGCTTTAAAAAGGTGCATAGATTTCTGCCAGGTATCAAGTATCACTCAATTAGCAATCAAAGTATGGAAAGAATGGAGACTTTTCTAAGGAACATGAAAATGAGTAACAACCTGCAAATTCTACGAATTCTAGAGTTACTTTAGACCTCAATGCAAATGGATGCCTTGGTTTGTAATTCCTTAAATCATTCATTTGGCTAATCCTCTTGTACTGTTCAGATCCTACGTTGACAGAGCCCCATTTGTCCTAAATGGACTCCTTTATGTCAGCCTACTTTCAAAAAACCTGCCATTACGATGTGCTCAAATACAAATTGCATCATAGCCCTAGGTCCACAGCCTTCCACAGGATTCCCAACACTGTCAAGGTAAAATCCAATGGCCTCTATGCCCCTACTCGCATCTCGTTTTGCTCTGCGCTCGCTCACAAACTTCATTCCAATAACATTGGTCTCCTAGTTTCCTCCAACTTCAGCCTTGTGCTTGCTGCTGCCTCTGGATAGAACATTCTTCCTCCGTGCGTCCACTTGATTCCTCACTTCCTTTAAGACTTACTCAAAATGCTTCTCAGCTAGAAACCACCAGAGTCCACATTCATGTTTTTTTTTTTTGCCTTGCTTTGTTTTGTATTGTTTTAACTGAGAGGTTATTTTCTATATGCCAAAATAGTGAAATCTGTAATTACAAATGAAGAAGTCATAAAAAAAAAAAGTAAAACTAGGAAAAATAAGCACAATTCTATAAGGTTAAAAATGACATTTAGTGGCAGAGTTTTGGAGATGAAGATAAGATAGGAAAAAGAAATGAGAGTATTTTGGAAATGATACATGATTTGGAATTTGGTAGCTAAAAATAGAGTAAAAATGAAAAGGCAGTCATTGTAATAACTATAAGGTTCTAGAGTGCATATTTTAATGAATATTAATATATCTGTACGTTCATGGTGGATTATGAAATATATAATTATTATTAATAAAGTATTAAGAGTATCTTTCTGATTAACTAGAATTAATACTGTATTTCATATTTGAAAGTTGCTAAGAGAGTACATCTTAAAAGTTCTCATATAAAAAAATTTTGTCACTACATATGGTGACATATGTGGACTTACTGTGGTGATCATTTGACAATATAATCAAATATCAAATTATCATGCTGTACATTTGAAACTAATATAATGTTATAAGGTTATATGTCAATTATATCTCAATTTCAAAAAGACTGCAAAAAATAAAAGAATATATTTCTGAATTTTGAGTCTATGTATGAAAGTCTTAAAATCTGAGTGCATTGGGTGTGCTATCTACTTACCTATCATCTATCTATCATCTATCTATCTATCTATCTATCTCCTCTCTCACTTTTTAAAGGATGTTTAAGTAAAAGGATTGCCAGCAGCTTCCTAATATTAGAAGGGTTTTCTGTTTCTCTGACTCACTCACTTTTTCTTTCTCCTTTCTTTTTCCTATGCTAACAGTTTGTTCATATATTATCATACATAAGCTATATACATATCCATGGGTTTCTGAGTATATTGTTAGTATTATTTTGAACAAATTGTTATCTGTTAGATCACTTAGGAATTAAAATAAAGTTTGGGTTTTTTTACTCTCTTATTTCTTCTTCAGTGCTCTTCTTTACTTTATATAAATCTGATTTTCTGACCTATATTCTTTACTTTTCTCTAAAGAATTTTTTTTAACATTTTTTTGCAAGGCAGATCTACTGGTGACAAGTTGCTTGTTTGAAAAAGTCTTTCGTTTTTGAAGGTCAATTCCACAGGATACAGAAATGTAGGTTGGTTGGTTGTTTTCTTTTAGCACTTAAAATATCTCGCTCCATTCTTGCTTGCATGGTTTCTGATAAATCAAATATAACTCTTATCTTTCTTTATAAGCAAGGCGTGTTTTTTTTTTTTTCAGTCTTTCAGGATTTTTTCTTTATCTCTGATTTTCTGTAGTTTGAAGATAATATGTGTAGGTGTCATTGTTTTGGAGTTTATCCTATGGTGTTTTCTGAGCTTCTTGGATCTGTAGTTTGGTATCTGATCTTAATTTAAAGAAATTATTGTTCCAGATATTTTTTTCCATTTCTTTCTTTCTTCTCCGATGTCCCCATTATGCATATGGTACTTCTTCTGTAGTTGTCCCACGGTCCCTGGATATTTTGTTCTATTTTTTTTTTTCAGTGTTTGTTCTCTTTGCTTTTCAGTTTTCAATGATTCAATTGATAGAGCCTCTAGCTCATAAATTCTTTTCTCAGTCATGTCCAGTCTACTAATAAGTCCATCAAAGACATTCTTCACTTATGTTACAATGTTTGTTATCTCTAGCATTTCTTTGGGTTCTTTCTTAGGGTTTCCACATCTCTGCTTACATGGCCATCTGTTCTCACATGCTGTCTACTGTATCCATTAGAGCCCTTGGCATCTTTATTATAGTTGTTTTATATTCTCAGCCTGATAATTCCAACACCCCTGCCACGTCTGGTTCTGATGCTTGTTTTGTCTCCTCTAATTGTGTTTTCTTGCATTTTTGTATATTTTTATTTTTTTTTCTTGATAGCCAGACATAATATATTGGGTAAAAGAAAGTGATGTAATAGGACTTTAGTAATGTGCTGGTAAGATTGGGGAGAGGGGAAGTGTTCTACAGTTCTATAATTACATCTCAGTCTCTTATTGAGCCTATGTCTCTCAACTATGAACTTTATGAGCATTTCTCAATATTTTTCTCTCCACTTATATGGGGTGGAATGACCAGGGAGGACTGGTGTTCAGTATTTTCCTTGCTCAGGTCAATTAGACTCTGATAATCCCCCCGAAATTAGGCTCTGGTTAACTAGTTTCCCTTGAAGGTAGGTCTTGTTAAGAACAGAGTGCTCTAGCACATTTCAAAATAGTTCTTCTTCTCTGAGATTTACTGTAGGAATCTGGTCAAGCTCCTGAAGGTAAAAAATCACAATGCTGTGGGGACCCCCACCTTTCCTGGGTTCTCCTGGAAATTTTAACTCTAGGAGTTGTCCACACTGAGCCTCCAGTCATTCATCAGCTACTGTCTATTTTTCCTACCCTGGCCCTGGTTCCCACGTAGGTTTCTGCCAATGAGTCTCTGCTCTGATAAACCATGTCTCCTTGTATTCACATGTTTGTCTCTCCAGTCTGGGGGCAGCAGTAGTTTGCCCTGTGTCCTTCCCTCTCTTACAGATATGAGTTGTTAATATTTTAGTGTTCACTTTGTATTTACTTGTTGTTAAGATGGAGTGGTGAGTCCACTCCATCTACATGTGAAACCGGAAACCAGAAGTCCTCATTTAATTTTTTTTAAATCAAGAAACTATAATATCCAACCTAATTTTAAGCAATATTAAATTTATTAAATACAATAAACATAAGAATCTCTGAAAGTTAACATATTAATTGGGGAATTTATTCTGTGGATAGAATTTCAACACTAATGAGCACCACGTAATGGATATGTGCTATTTAGTCTGCTTAGTGTCCATTTATTGCTATTCTGGTATCAATATATAGTTTTACTTTGGGGAGCTACCCCTACCCCAATAGATACAATCTCTGTGCAACTCAAGATAAGTTATCTGCCCTCCCACTGCAAAGTGCTGGACTCATGATTCAAGCTCAACCAATCAGGTGCTCTCTGGAATTTGAAACATAGGAACAAAAAGTCTTAAAATGATATTGGCTTACCTAGCTTTCAAAGGAAAATAGACACTGCTCTTTATTTTTTGCTACCTAGATCTCTGGTATAGCTGTGTTTCATGTTCTGTCTGAAATTTAACCCTTTGGCTATCTTTCCTATGCTTTTCCTTTAAATATTCTTTTTGCTCTGGATAGTCAGAATGAGTTTTCTATTGCTTATAAACACAAGAGCCTAATAAATTAACCCAAATATACTATATATCACCTTGAAATGAAAATAGCTTACAACATTATAAAATATAGTCTACCTTTGGTATTTATGGGCAATTACATATAAATTGTATGTAAAATTTCAACGATTAAATTAATTTCAAACCTAAAATCAGATCGGAAACAAGTGCATCACTTACATTTTTTTCTGTCCATCCATTCCTCTAGCTCTGTAAAGTTTATAATTTGTCTTGTCCTCCAAAGACCAAGTCGATATTTAACACGATGGATTAGTCTGCAATACATTTTTATAACTGCTTTCAAATTTGGTCCATGATACAAAGCCTACAAAATAGCAATATAGATAGTAAAACTCCTTATATATTTCAGGTATTTACATTTAATCTCATTCTGGCCCTTCCATTTCATTGATCTCACTCAGTTTCTTAGATGATGGCTGTATTAACATTTCTTGCTCAGGTTGGCTAAATACATGCATTGTACAGGAAGATAATCTCCCTGAAGTTCAGTTCATTTCATTATGAGTTGCTTTGTCATCAGATACTCATACTTCCCATAGAATAGAGGTCTTAATGATAGATACTTTCACAGGAGCTTTCTAGGACGGTGCCTAGATTTCTATAATAAGTAGCCTACTCAGCCAAAATAATAAATAAATAAAAGTTTTGCTCAAGCATTATTGTGTAATAGATGAGTCTTGCCTAAGTTTCCACCCTGGGTCCTCAAATTTTTGTATTTTCTTCCTTTGTTTTCGCTAGACTTCCTTAGGTTTTCTCTTTGATTTCTAAAAACTCTGAATATTAAAAAAAAATAACTATTTAGCATATGTATAAGTTTTGTTTCATCAGTTTATCTTTCATCTGTAACTATGTTTCTGTATATAAATTTTCTACATTCTAATAGACTTTAAAATTTTTTAAATATTGATTCATTTGGGGGTTTTCTTTAGTAAGTAGACAGTTTCATTTTATTTATCAATTCTATTATTTTTACATTTTCTAGCTTATTAATAGTGCTACTTGTCTTCATTAATTCCTTCTAAGCTTCCCCCACACCCCGTTCTTGAATTCCTGAATTAAAGACTCAATTCATCTATTATCATTATTTTTTAGAATGTATTTAAAGTTTGTGAATTTTTCTGAGTTAGCTTTCTTTCGATGTGCTTTGCATACCTTTTCACAAGTGAAAAAATTGAAGCATAAAATCTTTAAATAACTTCCCCAAGGTCCCATAGCTAGTAAGTTGCAGAATTGGTTTCGAAACCAAAACAGAAACACTCCAGCGCCCACACTTTCAATTATACATACAATATATTCTTCTTAATTTTACTTGAATTTAGTTTTTCACCCATTCTGTGAATTTTTGTTTTGTTTTTCCCTAGTGTGTGTGTGTGTGTGTGTGTGTATAACATTTATGATTGTTCTTGCTTTTATCATTTATTTTCCATTTTTGTTTGATTCTTTAAAGGTTATTTAAAAAAATTTTTTTATCTTCACTTAATTTTATGATGCTTTTCTAAATTTTTTAAACACTATGCTCAATGCTGTGTTTCTTAACTTATCAATATTGTCAATGAAATATTTCTTAATTTGTCTGGATGAAAAAATTAACAATGCCACTACTTTTCTTCCTCTCTTCTCATTGCATCTGAATTCCATCAAAATTCAGGCATATTCTGAATCTTTGCTGATGTCTTTCACATTTTAATAACATTTTCCAAGGTATATTTTTAATCTGCCTTTTGTTCAATAGGCTCTTGTCTCTTTTTAAATTTGTTTGTTTGTTTCTAATTATGAATTGTTCATACTTTTGAAGCATTCCCCATCATATGAATCTTAGTGGGAGGCAGAACTCACGTCCTACAATTTGAAGCTATAAATCAGACACTCATGACCCAAGCCTCCTCTGTTGCTAGGATGCAGACACATGACGAAGTTTCATCCATTATCTACACCAGCCTCAGGTTTTGAATCAAAACTAATAATGCTTTTAAAAGTAAAATAGTGGGAAATCTATTTGTGCGGTAGAATAACCGTGGCAGCAATATCCATTTTTAAAGGGCAGCATTCATGGAGGCAAGAATATCCAGAATTCAGTATCTCCTTCAGACTCCATGCAGGATTTGGCTGGAGTCCTGGGAGCTATCTGTGTTCATCATTTCTTCTTATTTTTGAGCCTCTCAGTCCTTAGCCCAATATTCTATTCAATATCTTTCTGTTACAATCTTTCAGTAGGTTTCCTTTGCTTATAATTGAGAATCAAACAATGTTTTAATTGTATCCTTAAAACATGAGCCAAAGGGTCCCTGCTTGGTATTTGCTGCTCAGATAGATGATGACATTTGCTAAGAGAGCAGGAGCTCTGGGCAGCCGCCAAAGCCATTTTGAGTGTCTTTCCTTCTAAATTTAATAAGTATTCTTTTGGAAACACGACTTAACTTATGAGGGAACCCTTCTCAATCTGAGACATTCAGAAGGTTATGAAGGTTTTCATGGTTAAGAAATTATGGTTCTTATTACAGCGTGCCTCTCTGCCAGGCTTAGGTTTGGAAATATGCCTCTGCTATGATGCCCTGTATACCTCAGTATGTAACTCTTTACCACATTTCTAAGCATTTTTAAAGATAGAATTTATCAGAAAAAAAATGATCACAAATTGATATTTATAATAGCAACATTAAAATGTAAAAGACTCATTGCAAATTGCTAATTATAATTTTCCAATCTCTTTAGGATAAATTTATTACACTTGTCACACATCAACATTTATAAGAAAGTTTTTCGTATGCATTCTCAGGCTGCCCTTTGTTTGATATGGTTACATCTTTTTTAAAAAAATGCAATGAATTGCTAGTTTGTTTGGAGAATTCTACTACCACATGACTAACTCAGTGGGATTTAATTTCTTTGATTACTAGTAACAGTGGCCCCTTTTCATGTTTACTAGCCATTTATGTTTCTCCTACTGTAAAGTATGAATTCATGTCTTCAACCTATTTTTCTATTATTATTATTATTATTATTATTATATTATATTATTATTATTTCTTATCAGGTTTGGGGAAAGCGGTTTACATGTAGACAATTTAAAAGTTGTACAATATTTCAACAAATGTTTTCCTAAAGTTTAACTTTTAAAATGTTAAAAATGTCATAGACCTATAAGCACACATTGTGACCACATTTACTGACTGAAATAAGTCTATACTTGTCTAAAAAGTTACATAGGACAAAATCCAAAGTTTCTTTATTCAAAAATCTTATAAAAGTGAAAAGGAAAAAAGTTTTTAAATGACTAAGCCTATATACAATAAAATAAAAATAGAATGTTTTGAATAGTTATCTTAAATATGCACACATAAACACATACTTACAAATATATAAGCCACAAATAACATTAAGTGTGATTTTTGTATTCAATTCCCCACCCCCTTAAAGAATTAGTGAAGCCCTTAGCCACACACATGTAGCTAAAGGTCATGTTTATCTCCTGGGTTTTGTTCTCTTTTATAGACCTCTTCTCTGTGTTCCCTGTTGTTGTCCTGCATTTTGACATAGGTCAGATTGATTATTTTTATTACTACCTGAAGCACATGCTCAATCATTCTATATCTAATTACTTAGAAGTCTAAGTACACATGCTTGGTCAACTCTATCACTGAATCTTGTGCTCTTCCAATGCACTCTGCGAAACCTTAGTAGTCTTCCTCGATTGCCACAGAATTAGTATCTCTCTATATAAATGTACCCGTGGCCCTCCCCATCATCTCCCTCATATGAGCACATCCCGCTGGCTATACACTATCAGAACGGAGTTTCACCTGGCCCCAGCTTTGGGTAGGAGGCTTCAATGTCCATGTTGAGCCTGATCTGAGAAAACACATCACCATTTTTCAATGATTACTGCATACTATTGTTACCAGATGTCCTAATGTTTTAAAGAGACTGGAGCCATATAGATTTAGGTTTGATTCTCAGAATTTGAGTATGCTATTAGCTAGATGTGTAACTTTAGATGAGTTGCATTACCTCTCTCTGCCTTACTTTATATAACTACTAAAGGTAATTATACAACCAGGAGGAATGTCACCAATTTAATTCTTGATCACCAACGTCATCTGAGTTCTTAAAGTGGCCTGGAAATTCACCCATATTTTACTCGTCATATCTCTTTCTTCCATTTCCCATAGAAACTCAATCTCCTCAAACATTCAAACTCACTATCTAAATGCTCAGTGTAAGCAAATGATTTTCTCATTTGCTTTACATAGAGAATAAATAGATAGCGAAGGAGAAGCAAAATTAGCACAAACCTAAATGATCCTGGCCTTGTAGCAAAAGTAGGCCCAGAACTGTCATTGGGTTAAGGATAAACCAGGCCTTTTGCCCAGAGTTTCTAGCTTGATACAGTCAGCAAAGTAGATTATTCATATCATTTTCTTAATCCAAAGAAGGTTGACAGACTTTATGTAGAATAATCGTAGATTTATTGACAAGGTGACAGACTATTCAAAATTCTACTTAATTGAATCTACATTAGAAATTGTAAGCACATTATAATATTTAACATATACTTTACCTTGACCTTTATTCTTTGAAGTCTTCTGCGTTCGAGCCACCCTCTGACATATGCCTGCATGATAGCAATCATTCTGATTGTGCGTTTGGTGACTATGAATCTGTGCCTTTCCCGGAACACTTGAAAGATTTCTATGTGTGGTCCAATTCTTTTAACTTTATTGTCAAGATTACTTACTTTACCTAGAATAGGTTTTAGTCTAAAAATAAAACATAAAACTTTTTTTTATTCTAGTTAACAATAAAAATAAACATTTTTGAAATGTCTTAAATTCATTTCAATAAAATATATTATTATAATTTACACTCTGACTTCATATACATTACCTGAATATGTCAATAGGGTTCTCCAAAGAAGGTCAAACATGCCAGAATCAATAAAACATATACAAAATTAACCTTCAGAAGTAAGAAAACCCCAAAGAAAGTGAAACTTGTCCAAGCTTATTCACAACTATTCAAAAAAAAAAATAGTATCTAAGAAACAAAGTATTTTTTATACGACAGAGCGAGTCAGTCAAAATAACTTTTCTGTCCCAGAAGTTATTAAACTAAAGACTACTTCAAAATTATTTGGCACTGATACTCTGCTTACTAAAGATCTTCTGAAAATCAACTTTATTTTCCAAATGCTCTCAATGAGAAACATGGTAATGTACAGGTAGGGTTGAAGACTACAGGATCACAGAAGTGATGGATCATACTGGAAACTATGACAAGCCTTGCAACACTGATATGGATGGTCCTTACAGTGAAGATAAACATGTAAGAAAACTCCAGACTTTCTACCATGAACAGACTCTCTGTAACCTTGGTAACCTTTCATCGGCTTTTCCCCTATATATATATCTGTTGTGTTTTTTTTGTTGTTTTTTTTGTTTGTTTGTTTGTTTTTTGATAGTCAATTTTTTCGAAGTCTTCCAAAGTCCAAAGTCTATTTTCCTTATAATGTCTGGCATACAAAAAACCCTTTTATTCTTCTTAATTGCTTTTGTTTCTGCATCTTTCACAGCTGAAATTCCAATGAGATACCCAAGTCAATCACACACCAGAGCTCATTCTTGCCCTAAAAGTACACTGTAAGGAGAAACCTCCGAGTCCCACATCCAACTTCCCTGATTCCCAGGAATGGATAACACTAATTCTATTTCTGTATTTTTATTTCCTCTCTGAGTCTGTTTTGATGTTTGCATTAACCTGGTTCTTGCTGAGTTTTGTTTTATTTTTAAAAAGGCCATTATTTGTCTTCCCTTGGTTACTGAAATGTTCAAAATCTGATCTTGATTATTTGACTCAGCATCTAGTCTTGGTTAAGTGACAGTTGGTAGATGACAGAGAATCCCAGTTCATTCTTTTTCATCTGTCTTTCCTAGTGGTTTGTCTTGAAGCTTATGGTATCTTCTGAAATATAGAGACAGAGACAGAGAGAGACAGAGAGAGAGACAGACTGAGAGAGAAAGAGAAGAAATAAATTAAAATTAGTTGTTGTGTTTAAAAGTTATAGTTAATATGAATGATTGGAACTCTATTAAGTAAAAGAGTTATGAAGAAAAGCAAATATGTTTACAAAATGATGGATGGTTGTTATCTGTTGTTGTTTTTTTATCACCTGAAAAAGAATTTTATCGTAGGCTTTTGACTTATGGATTTTGATCAACAGTACATCTCTAAATAATCAGAAAGTTAAAAATGAAGAAAGGTGAAATTTGAAGATGAAGAATAATTTATAGAAGGCTTGATGAAAAGTGAACTATATTTGCACATAATGAGCTTGAAAAGAAAATAAAAAATATACCAAATTTTGACAAAGTTAAGTCAATTGTGATGAGCTTAGTCATAATTTAGAGAAGTGCTTGTGAAGCCTTGATTATACAATATTTCATATGTGGTATACAAAAAGTAAAATTAGAATTTGATTTACTTTCTGTTACATTGACAAACTGATTTTTGAATATACACGCTGCTCTTAATTTGACAGAGAAAAATCAGTACCTTCAATATAGTTTGCCTAGAACATAAAAGTTCCTTATATCACAAAATACTCTTTTCAGTATTCTTATTTTTTTCTTCTTTGTCATCTACTTCTTGCAAAAGTTGCAATTACTAATAGTTAGCTACTTGTGGCTATGTTACTTTTTTTTACTCTAAAGGCACCTATGACTTTTGTCATGCTTTGCATCCTCTAACAATTCTTTCCAATATTGTTTTCTTAAATTTAAACTCCAAAATTAATAACAGTCACAGTATCTTTCCAACCTATCTGCTGGCTCTGCTGCATGGCTGTAAGACCATACTGAATATTTTTTTTCACTACTTAAAAGGAGGAATGATAGAAATGGCAAGGTAAATATACATGGTTATTATATAAAATGAACCAAAGATGGCCCTTGTATATTGGCCCATATGTTTACTTCTTACATCAGGCTAGAACTATTAACCAAAAGCCTGCTGGCTCCAAACACAATTCTTAGACATTCAGTTATTTTAAAAATTGCCCAAATAGGTATATTTTTAGCCATTTAGAGCCTGCCTGCTTGGCATATCCCCCAAAACTACAACCAGCATCTGTGATCATTGATACGAAACCCAAGGGCTAAAAAGACCCCGGGCCACGGTTGCCCTTTGGAGCTCCCTTAACTAAAGACTCCCCATCTTACTGCTGAATGGTATTGCCTAGACACACAAGCCCCTTTCTGGCTCCCCTATCCCATGGGGGTTCCCTTACTCTCTTCCCCTTCTGAGTGGTAGCTCTATTGTCTCTAGCAGGTATTCTGCTGTGAGGAACTTCCCTTTTCATGCAAAGTGTCCATGTGATGCCCAAATAAAACTTCTTATGCGCTAATGCCACATTCTAGCTATGTCATTTTTTTTTTTCATTAGCACCAAGATTCTTGAATTCATTACAATGGTCCAAACTTTTATTTAACTCAGCAGGATATTGAGAGCTGTCCTAATTATCAAAGTCCAAGATATGAAAAGAGGTGAGTGATCAAAGAAAATTGCTGCCTCTTTAAGTCAAATATATAACTAAAATGTTATTAATATAAAGGTTTTAGAAGCATGTTGTGGTAAATTGATTGCACTGATGGCCCATTAATGCTTCCTTATATCCCTATCTTTGTGATGTGATTTTATAGCTAAAGAGATGGAAGTTTATTTACCCACCTATGAGACTGGGCTGGCCTTGTGAATGCTTTAACAATAGAATTCTATGGAAATGATGCTGTGACAGTTCTTAGCATGCGCCCCAAGAGGCTTTACACAGGGCTGTTCTTTTGGAATCCTACATCATTATGAGAATAAGCTGGAAACCCTCTAAAGGATGAGAGACCACATGGAAAAGAGACAAGTCATATGCGACTCGAGTGCGTTGTACCCGCTGAGTGATAGCTGAGCCTGGACTAGATCGCCAAAATTACCTCAGGATGAGTAATAGTAGTTGCTTTAAGCCACTAAATTTCATGATATTATTGTAGCAATAGATAACATATACTTATGTTGATATCCAAAGGCTAATAAAATAACTGTCAAATTGATTTTTAAAATATTTTTATTTCAGAGGTAAATTATCACTGTCAAGTAGTGACACTCATGTCACACACTTTATAAGATATATATATATATATCTATAAATATTTTATATATATAAAATATATATATATATTAAAAACTTAAGGTTTGTGAATGCCCTTTGTAATATGTTCTTATTTCAAGGTGATCAATGACTAAATCCTTGTGGGATGAATATGTATGTCCTTAGTAGAGGATTCCTTTTCTCTCTATTCTGATACTATTGGTTATTATACCAAATACATACTAAATATATATTATGTAATTCAGTCATATCTACAACAGGTGGTTTTCCCTTTTCACGATTGCCCAAAATTCTTGATACAAGTTACAGCTCTTAAATTTTGTCTTCTGAAATAAACATAAAAAAATGATAGCCCTATAAAGAAATGCACCTCCTTAACAATTTATAGTAGAAAGAAAAGACTTATTACCACAGGCTTCTCAGTTTAAACTGATATAACCATAAACCTGCTGCAACTCTCACTTCATGTCTGTTTAATCCACGATCCAAACAGAAAAAGAATTAATTACCTAGGATTGAATACATTATGACTAATATTAATATTTTAATTAAAAATGAGAAAATTTCATTTATTTGTGAGAAACTATTTATTTTAATTTACTGGAACTCACTAGAATGAAACATCCCTTAAATGGCATAGAAATGGTTTCAATTTGTCCATTAGAATTCTAGGAAAAACATCCTAATGGAAAATTTTAATACAGATCATAAGTTAATAAATTATCAGAAGTAATATCTTTATAGAAATAAAGAGCATGTATTATTTTATTTACAAAATAATGTAGTATAATAGTATACAGAATGGCTTTATGGAATTCTTTATATAAGTATTTATTCACAAAGTTTTAAGAAAAATCAATACTATTTTTTTCTACCATAATATAACTGAAAATCTAGTTTGTATTCATTTTCCATAAAGATATTGTGTTTAAAGGCAAGTCATTTAACTAGATGTGGTTGCTCCTTTTTAGGAACATGGATTCACTTATTATGTGAAAATGATGACTGCTAAATACTAGATAAATCACCTGGTTTCTCCTCTATTGCTTAAGGAATTCCCACCTGATAGAATGTCTCTTCCTGACAAATAATGAATATTGGGGAAATAGAGGATATTAAAAAGAAAAAGAGGATGTTTACACCATTGTAGATAATGTAGGTAAAACCTGGAAGAGGATAATAGAATGATTCTTAACTCCTAACTTCAATAGAGCTGACAAGGGCAATAAAAATACCTCTGCCACATAAAACCATTTTAAACAATATGGCAATAGGGAATTTATTAATCTAAACAGAAGTTACTAATATCTTCATATCATATGATTCTAATTTTACTAACCATACAATAAGGATAATTTTATATTTTAATCAACACCTCTTATTCCATTTATACTAATAAAACTGGCCCGATAAAATACCAAGCTATAATGATATCGAATCAAAAGTTGCTAAACCAACCAATTTAGTCAAAACTGTGCCCTATGAGTGCAACTTAATTGCAAGATAGAGCCGAGAAAACAAACTAACAACTTGTCTTCCCTCTCACGACTAAGTATACACATAATATCTCACAGTCAGGGGAAGAAAGACATATTTTATCCTGTGATAAAAAAAAAAAAAAAAACATAGGTAATTCTCTCTAGAACTAATCTCCAAAAGAATAAAGATCTCCAAATAAAGCCACATGAATAAAGATATTCTTCATAGTTTCATTTATAATGGGAGAAATTCTGTTTAAATAGCTAAGGAGTATTATATCCAATGAATAAATTATTGTGAAGTTATAAAAGTAATACTCATGAAAATTATATAATGAGAAAATGCTTATGATTTCAAAAATGATACATAAAATGAAGATATTAAATTATATGCATTATATGATTGCAACATTATTTTTTAATGACGTATATAAATAAAGCCAGAAAGAAGCATGCCAAATACTACGAGTGACTATGTTAATGCAGTGCTTCTGAATCAAGGGTGGTATCAGAAACACCTGAGAAGTATTTCCAGGCCCTCTTGCTCAGGGGCAGCCCTCATAAGATTCCAATTCATGAAATTCTCTAATAAAATAGATGCAAATCCCTGACTGAACACTAGGTTGTAGAGAAAATTTTAAGTGGAAAGAAAAAAATATTATTTGCTTCTTGTTTTCTATTTTGTTCAGATTTTCTGAAACAGATAAATATATATAGTGTAATATAAAAGAAAAATAAGTAAATCCATTAGTAGTAGTAGTAGCAATTTACTTCTGACAAACTTTCTCCTTTGATCCTCACAATAATTTTATTGAACAAATGTTGCTATTCTGATTTTATATACTGATGCCAGGATAAATTAGGTGACTTCCCAAGATCATGAAGGTATAATCAGCACAGTAAGAATGCAAAGCCCTCCTTGTTATGTGTGTGATAAAATAAAAAAGGAAAATTTTATGTCATGACTTCAGAAAGGCTGGTGTTGGCAGTCCCCATTCCTCAATGATTAGGATAATTTTGGGTGACAGGTTTTAGGTTTTTGTTCTTTTTCTGAGCAGATACAGCCAGACCATTTATACTGACTCTATTACACAAATGTTCAACTTCATGGAGGGTACAAGAATAGGTTGTAAGTAGATGAGATTTGGGAAATATAGTACCACTATAAAATCTATGGAGGCCAAGTAACCTCCTCTTAAAGAATAAGTAGGAACTATCTTTTGTTTACCCTTCCAAATGTAATTTTTAAATTTACCTTCCTTCACAATGTCTTACTATAATTCTAATATGGAGAGAATGATCATTTTTATAGATTCTTAGCCATTGAAGAGTCTCTATAAAATTCTTTTAGAAAATATTAATGAAGATAAAAATGTGAGTTATTAGAAGCTAGACATAAAACCAGTTTTCACCAGAGAAGAGCCCATCCCTTGTCCTCAAGCCACATTCTACAAAAGTCATTCTAAGAAAGACTGAGAGAAAGTCTGAGGCTGAATACCTGAATTTGACTTTTTTACTTGAAGTATGACAAAGCTATGATCAAGGTTTCAAATTAAATAGTTTTCAGTGAGAAAAGAAATCATTAAGCAAGATTATATGTGAGAAAAGATGCAATAAGTTAATTAATAAGTTAATCATGTCTAAACATTAAACACTGAGCTTGGCAAACATTTGAACAGGGAATTTCCTTTCAGCTGCTAAGTCTTATATGGTAATATACATTAAACACTAAATCAGTTTTTAGAGTTTGGTTCAGATATTGCTACTAATTAGTTTTGGCTGATATTGAAGTATTTTGTATGCTCCATTTATAAAAGCACTGTTTGCCCATCTGTTCATAGGTTGAAAGTGATTAAAGGATACTTATTTTGGCTGTTGTAAAAGCCAGATACTCTTTAAGCTGCAAATATGTGACAAAACCAGTTCGGGTTGCCAAGTTCAGAAATACATTAAAAGGGATTTGTGATGCTTCCCTCCCTCAATTCCTCTTCCAACCTGCATTATCGAAAAGTAAATATCACTGCTTCCCTGATTAGACTGGCATGCCTGCTTTGTCCACATGCTTTGCAATTTAGTTATAATTTACACAATTTACTCTGATTTGGATCCTCTGCTACCAAGCTGTGTCAAGTGCTTTCGTTTCCTGTATGTGCAGCCTTGAAGTAGAAACATGTGATGACCTCATGCTTTGAATGCAGGATTGGAAAGCAACTTGGGTAATGCGCGAAACAAGTTTGTGGCCTACTTTAATCCCCTATATGAGGTCTGTTCAGTTTGAAAGCAAGGCATTAAATTCAGCATGGGTACTATAGATTTTTAGGAACAGGGATATATATATTTCCATGCAGAATATTGTCTCAATATTATTTAATACTCCATTTCCAAATCTTCCCAAGAGTTTAGTACTTCCTGCGAGCAAAGCCTGTTCACTTCAAAAATCAAAATGGGAAATCCCCCTGAAGTGGAAGATAATACCACTTTAATTTAGCAAAATTTTTAAATAGTTCAAACATCTAAATGACATGTGTTCTCTTCTGAGCGTTCTACACTCTTTTTTGTATCCTGATCTAATCTGCCACAACACCCACCCCTATGGCCCAATTCCGCCCCCCCCCAAAAAAAAGACTTCCTATTTTTGGCTGCTCCTAGCTCCACAGCAATCTTTATTTTAAACTAGATCATATTAATGGGTGGAGGCTGACATTCTATTTGTAGTCTCTAAGAGTATTTGCCTTAAACATTTATTACCTGAAGTGCTCTAACTAGTACTTATCCAGAAATGTAAATAATATAAGGGACTGAGAGGATTTCTTCTTTCTTCTTCCTGGCCCACACCTGATTTTCCTCCAAAGAAATTCTCCCTGCCCACTATGTCATATCTACAGAAATATGGGTTCCCAAACCACTCTCTTCTTAAAAAAAACAGAGATTTAAAAATTCCAAATTCAGTTCAAAAAACACAGTTACTCTTTCTCTCACTAATATAAAGAAACATTTTGGAGGAGTACTGTTTACTAGGAATTAAATTGAAATGATCACTTCACATAATAGAAAAGCAAAAGCAGAAAGGAAATACTATTTTTGTTCAAATTTAAATGATTCTGACTTTATGGTAACCTATGACATACTTTCAGAGAATTATCTTTAATTCAAACATAAAACTCTTTTTAATTAAACCTACATGTTTTACCAATAGGGCACTGGAAAAAAAAATTACTTTTGAAGACACTCGAAATGACTAGGGTGTTTATGTCAAAGGTGTAATGAAAGCTGATACTTCTATGGCACAGTGACCAGAATTGTCAATATTTATGAGCCTATCTATGAATATATATGGAATATAGGGAACATAATGTGTTGTCTACTTTTCCTCCCAATATACCAATTTATTTCTTCTGTTGGGGAACCTTCTGCTCTCAACCCAAACTTTAGTCAGTTATGGAGGATTCTATCAGTTATCAGTTGGATGGTATGTGAAGAATTAAAGAAATTAATAATGGTGCCAAGAGTCAGAATATATACAGAAAGAATGTTATACCATCCCAAACTCATTTCCTTTATTTTAATTTTTTTATTATTATTGTTTTGTTTTTTTCACTAGATTGCTATACCAGAAAATGATACATAATATTTTTGAATTTCAGAAAGGCAATTTTCAAGGTTCTCATAAAATCCCTGTAAACAAAGTGGAGAAATATGGGCTGATAGGGTAGTCTTAGTGATTGGGTGGATAATATTACTAGCTGAAATAAGAACTATAAGAGAGAAGACTTGGGGAGGGGAATATATAATTATTTTAATTTTGAGAAATGATTATGGGATGGATATACCAGTGAAGTTATCCACAAAGCAGAAGAAAGTTTGAGATAGGAGCTTTAAATGGCTAGAAGAAAAGTCATTACAAGGCAGGAAAAAGACCCTGAAATAACTTAATTCATGCATTGAACAAATATTCATTCATTTATTCACTCATGCATTCACTCATTCATTCATTCATTCATTCATTCATTCAATCAATGTAAGACGATCTTGCAGCACTAAGGATACGCTAGTAAATAAAACAGAAAATTTCCTGTCCTCATTGAACATATATTCTAATGAGAGAAACAGACAATGATCACAGTAAACAAGTACAGAATATATTAGAAGGCAACGTGTGCTATGGTAGAAGAATAAATGGTTGGTTGGGGAGTGCTAGCAGGGGTGGAAGATGAAATTTTAAAGTACGTCATGGCAGATATGAAATTATTGAAAAGGTAACCCGTGAGCTAATTTATCTGAGGTAAATATCACAAGGAGCTAAATCCAATGTTGAAATGTGAGAGCTTTACTTGAAAAGTTCTGCTGTTGGTTAATATATAGGATTGTACAAATAATTTCTTAGACCCCTGAGGATAATTAGGCATAGTTCCTGCATCACTGTAGTTAGCACATCGCTTTATAATTATCTCTGAGTGTATCTCCCCTCCACACTCTAAATTCTCTGAGGTCAACTACTTTTCTTTGTACACTTGACAATGAGTCAGGCCTAAAGAAGTCAAGTACAGATGAAGGTAATAAAGGGAATAAAGAAAAAGAAAAGGGGAAGATGAGAGAAGAAAATGAGGACACATTAAACTAGATGAGATGGTATCAGGGGTTGCTACTTTTGAGTTTTATTTATTTGCACTCCAGTTACGTGACTCTTTCAGGATTTGCCTTGGGCTGGTCATATTACCTGAGCTGGAAGGTCAGTCAGAATAATTCTCCATGGTGGGTGGGTGGTGGTGTGTGTGTGTGTGTGTGTGTGTGTGTGTGTGTGTGTGTGTAATAAGAGCCCATCCCTTTGGTAAGAGCAGAAAGTAAGTCAATTATAAATACATGGAAGTCAGCCATTTTTCCTTACCACATGGAGAAAAAGTCTATAGTAAGAGGTATTAACCAAGTAGGGGTAAGCAGAGATTAAAAAGGAATGGAGAGTATATCCTGAAGATATTATTTGAGTCCGCTGAATCTGCTGAGCTGAGATTTAAAAGGACATGAAGCACAGATGCCTACCATACTCTACGTGATTGGAACCTCCACTTATGTGGGCAAACCGGTTTAAGTACCATTTTGCTCAAGCTAATTTGAATTACCATTCTAATGAAATGTAAACTCACTCTCTCTCTCTCTCTCTCTCTCTCTCTCTCTCTCTCTCTCTCTCTCTCTCTCTCTCTATATATATATATATATATATATATATATATATAATCATATATTTTTATATAATTATATAAATTAGTGGAAATACATTGAGGGCTTAATCTAAAAAGGGGAAATTGGTAACTAGGATGACTTCAAAAAGACAGAATTAGAACTAATGTGTACCAGCTCAAGGGAGATAGGTGTTGAACTTCACACAGGAAACTATCTAAAAATCAGGGCAGTCCTTAGGATTAAATGGTATGCTACTTGAAGGGATACATTAAAAGTCCCTAGAATTTTCAATTAGAGGCTATGTGAATACCGTGTTGTAGAGGCAATTCACCCTTTGGATATAGGGTTTTAATAAAAATCTCTAAGGTTCATAGTTTTGAGAATCCATAATTTTCCCAAGGCGAACACAGAAACAGAAGTATCAATGGAGAAATATTATCCACTATAAATTTATTTCCAAAAAATGCTTAGGCTAGGTACTGACTCAGGGAAAAAAAAAAAGAAACCCTGTTCACACAAGAAATCTAACAATAAACAAGCTAAAGTTCTATTAATAGGCAATAAAACTTTAGAAGAGACCAAAGAAAAGTAATTAGGTGGTAAATTGTAAAACTATTTTGAGATCAAATAAGAGGACTTGACTCCTTCTCAGGAAAAGGTGGTGATGAACACATATAGCGATTTTAGAAACAAAGGAAACACTGAAGTACCTTCCTAAATCTCCAGGCTGAAATGCGGACTTCATACTTAGATAAGCCAATAAATGTACTATATTCCATTATATTGAAAAAGGAAAAATTTAGAATTGATAGTGTAATTGTGCCTTCCAGTAATATATTAGTGAATCATAAACTGTTACTACTACCCTTATAGTTCCAGAATACTACAAAATAGAAAGAAGAAAGTATATAATTATTATTCATCTGCATATTGACATGAACTATCTGGATGCTCGGAATCATAAAGAACCTTTTAAAAAATAAAAAGGAAGGAACTTAAGTATTTCAAGATGATACACTTTACTTCATAGATGTTATATTTAAATAACATTTTTAACATCCAGAATTGAAACCATGAACTATCAAAAAGGTGAACGGCTAATGACCAGCCTCTGAAATTATTACAACTACAAATTTAATATTATGAATCAACAATAGAAAGTTTTTTCTCTATAAATTAAAGACCCATCGGTTGTTCTACACTTCAAAATCAGTTGGTCATTTTAAAAAAAGAAATATATATGCTTTAGGAACACAACAAAAGAAAAACATCACTGAAGTCATACTAGTCCACAAGAGATTAACAGCTGACTGCAGAAACAGATCAAAAGAGAAAAAGTGTTTTATTAAAGGAATGCAGTAGGTTCCCTAAAAGAAAAAAAAAAAGAGAGAGAGATTTGCACTATAGTTAGAGGCACCAAATTCAAGTGGACCTCAAGGAAGACTGTTTATATAAAAATAAAATCTTTCTAACAGAAAATAAAAGTATAGTGTCATAGTTAAAAATGCAGTTCATCGCAATGAATGCAGCTCCTTGCTCAAAGTCTTCTCTTAGATACGAAGAATGAACTCTATATGAGCTAATGCATTATTCTTTTACCCAATAATATAAACCACTTTTGAGACTTCATAGTAAAGGTAGCATATCAAAACAAGAGGAACATGGGTCAGGCCTAAAGAAGTTAATGAAGAGATTTAAAAATATGATGCTAGCAAAAGATAAGATCTCACCTAACTGTAAAATATCATTCAATATTTACCTTTATGATGCTTAAAAAATAAACATATATACTATAATTTATGTACACATTATATTCTTTAACTAAAAATTAAGTGCTATATATTTGGTTTAATTCTTTCTGGTTTAGAAGTTTTATATTAGGTATTTTACTATAAAACACATAAAACTCAGAAAAATGTTCCTTTATCAATTCTAATTGAACTAAGATTGCTTGGCCTTTTCGAGCCAATTAACAAAACCCACCTTTTCCTTAAAAGAGTTTTAGGCTTTCATGACTATATTTTAATCTTAGAATGTCTAATGATCCTCTGAAACTCATGGAGTTCTAACAATTTCGAAATTTATTATTTAAATTGAAATGTTAAGGAAGTATAACCTTTACTCAGAAATCAAAAAATTTTGTTTTATAAATGTTTACCTATGAAAATTATATTCTATAAATGTTGGACAAGAATGTGTATAAAATATTTACAGCAGAATTAGAAAATCAAGGTAATATCATCTCTCATAAAAATACACAAATATACATATAAGAATAAACAATAAAATCATCTAGCCATTATTGGGATTTGCAACCTAGCAAATTCATTGTAAATATGCTGGATTTGAGCATATAGGTCTTTATTTGATAATGCTGCTAATAAAAACTCATATGCACATTTCTGCATATATTTGTACATATTTGCACATATTTCTACACACTACTATACCACCATTTCCTCTCTTTCTAAATTCTGAGATCTTCACAGTTGAAAAAACAGGAAGATGAACCAAAAAAAAAAAAAGTGAAAATTGCCTTTTAAGCTTATGATCATTGAAGATTAGGTTAGAAATAATCATGACTGCCTTATCTACCTCTACTTATCCATAGAAGGCAACAGGTTCCATTCTCTACCAAGAATAGGAGTGGGTGCTCAAATTTGAAGTAATTCCAAATCAAATGCAGCCCAACATTTTTTAGTTGGTTTAACTTCCCATCCCCACCTTCTAACAGCCCAGTGACCGCCTCCTTAGAAAACACTGCTGAGTGGGTGCATGAACTGGTCCTATTTGCCAACTGAAGAGGGTTCCCGCAATGCTGTGGGTACATGTAAATGAATTCCAACATCTTTTTTTTTTTCCTTTCCTATAACTAAGAACAGAGGGGGAGAAACAAACTTTTGTATTTACCGTAGTCAGGCAATGGTAATCTGCGTGTGACATTTTTATCCTCAAAATTCAAAGGTACATCAGAATTGGCCAGTACCCTATTGAAGTTGACTGCTGACTCAATGGAAGGTTATAGTATACTCTGCCTAATGCAGAATCTAAAGAAACCTCCAGCTGAAAATATACGGGAAATTCTTCTCTAACAAGAAAAATCTTTCAGGCCAACCTTTAAAGAGTCCCAACATTTGGATTCTAAAGTATCATGGAACCTCTATGTTAGAAACAGTGCAGGATTTGAAGAAATAAGAAAATCATAATATTGTTTCATTTAAATATTTTCAATGAAATGTATCCATATGTAACACATATAGAGTTTTATATTGTTCACTACTTTGCTTTATTTTCACATTGTTTTCCTTTCTTCTAAATTTCTCTCTCTTTCTAGTCTAGAAACACTTTTTAATAAGTAGAGCGATTCTTAGATTTACTAATTCATTAAGTTTCAGTCTACTTCTTTTAAGTAATTATCAGAAAGGCTGTTAAATTGAAGGTACAAACAGCCTAAAAGCAGCATGACTGGAGTTGAGGGTTGGATTCTAATCAAGTTCTCCTTTTTTCTTTCTTTTGTGACCTTGAGGAAATCACTTCATCTTTTTGAATCTGTTGTCTCAAGGAGAATTTTAAAAGATGGAATCGTGTTAACTCTAAACTTCCCTTGAGCCATCATTCTCTAGCATATTTAAGATCCCTACAAAACTTTCCCACACCTCTTTATGCTGCAACAGATGGTAGAGTGTAGAGGAAAATGTTTAGCATTAAGCCTAGCAGTCATCCTGGCTCCAAGAAAATAACTATAATAAACACTCATCTTTTAGACTATACGATTTTTTATCACTGAAAAGGGCTGCACTAAATTTTAATTCAGTAACATCTACGAAAAAAAATACTTCTCAATCAAATAAAGCAAGTAAAGAATATTTACAGGAAAAAAAAAGACACAAGAAGATAAGCTGCTTTTCACACAATCAAATACTTTGGAAAATAGTTTACATGTGACAGTTGCTATTTTTTTCTTTAAGGTCTTTTTGTGGGAAGATTTTTGATAACAAATTCATTTCCTTAATACACAGGTGCTATTCAGATTTTCTATTTATTCCTGTATCACTTTTGGTATGTTGTATTTTTTTTTAAGAATTTGTTCACCTCATCTTAATTGTTGAATGTAGTTGGCTGAAAGTTATTCACATATTCTCTTATCTTTTTAATGTCCATAGGATATATAGTAATGCCACCTCTCATTTCCAATATTGGTAACTTGTATTTTATCTCTTCTTTCTTAATATTCAATTTTGTTAGGAACTTACAAATTTTACTAATCTTTTCAAAGAACTAATTTTTGGCTTTATGAATTTGCTTTATTGTTTCTCATTTGTATTAAATTGCTTTTTGTTCTTATTTTTATAATGAATATTACAGGTGCACTTAAAATATATTTTACAGTTGTTGGATGTAGTCTTCTATAAATGTCAGTTAAGTCAAATTAATTCATGGTTTGTTCAAATTTGCTATGTAGTATTTCTTCTTTTTTTTTTTAACTAATTTTCCTATTACTAAAAGAGGCATGTTAAAAATTTCCAGTAATAATTATGGACTCATTCATTTCATTCTTCAATCCTGTCAGTTTGTGATTTATGTTAAAGCTCTATTACTAAACCATACATATTTAGGATTATTATCTGATTCTACTGACCCTTTTATAATTATGAAATATCTTCTTTATCTCTTTTATGTTAATATAATCACTCTACTACCCTTCTGCTACTTTTTTTCATTATCATTCTCTATTCTTGTACTTCCAATTAATGTCTTTTAATATGCATCTCTTATAGATATCATAGTGTTGATTCCTGCCTTTTTATAAATTCTGAAAAGCTCTTACTTTTAATTGCAATGTTTATTCTGTATATTTAGTATAAATTTTAATACAGTTCAGTTTAAGTCTACTATTTTTCTGTCGTTTTTTATTCACACCATATAACCCTCTTTTCCTGTCTTTTTTTGAGTCAACCAAATCATTTCTGGTATTACATTTTTAGTATTTGTATTATTTTTCAGGTTTACCTTTTTATACTAGTGGTTGTGCTGGGAATTACAATATGCATTCTGAAATTTAAAAACTTTACTTAGAATTAATACTATTACACATAAAATGAAAGAAACTTGCAAGACTGTAACTATTTCTTTTGCTATTGCTGTCATATATATTTGCATCTCTTTAACTTATAAGTATCATAATAATGTCATAATTTGGTTTAAAATGGTTGATTTTAAAGAAATTTTTAAAATACACATTCTCCTATATTGATCAACATATACTTTTTTTATTTTCAGTATTCTTTCTTCTGTAGAATTGTTTCTAACAGGTTTTATTTACTTTCAGTGTAAAGAGCTTCCTTTAACATTTGTGACGATCAGCTGTCAAAAATTCTCATTTCTTTAATTTAGCCAAAAATGTCTTTTCTCATCCTTAATGTTGTGGGATAGTTTCACTAGATATAGAATTATCAGTTGATCTTTTTTTCTTTCAGCACTTTAAATATATCATTTTATTGCCTTCTGGTTTCCACCATTTCTGATGAAAAGACATCCATCATTCTTAGAAATGTAATCCTCTGTGCGATGTATACTTTTGCCCTCTAGTTATCTCCAAGGTTTTTTCTCTGCTTTCAGCAATTGACTTTGATGTGCCTCTGCTTGTGAGTATGTGTATTTACCTTGCTTAGAATGTGATGGTCTTGCATATGTAAAGATGTTTTTCAGTAAATCTGGGGGAAATGCAGGCATTATTTCCTCGACTACTTTTTTTTTTTTTGCCTCATTCTATTTTTATTTTTTTACTTCTGAAATTCCAATTCACATAGGGTAGGCCACTTGATATTAACTTACAAGTCACTCAGACTCTGTTCATTTTTTTCTCAATTATTGTTTTCTCTTCTTCAGATTGGTCTCTTTTGACCTATAAGTTTAATGACTTTTTCCACTGCCTTCTCCAATATGTTATTCAACTCAGCCAATGAAATTTTCATATCAGATATTATGTTTCTTAGTTCTAGAATCTTCATTTGATTTTTAAAATAGTTTCTATTTCTACACTGGGATTCCCTGTTATTATGAACATCTTTTTTGTTGTTTTTATAAGTACTTTAACTTTTATACTAACTGCTTTAAAGCCTTTGTCTGCTAATTTCAACATCTGGATAGTTCTTTCTTTGTTGTAAGCCAGATTTTCCTTTTTTAAAACATGTCTAGCCTTTTACTCATTATAGACTAAACAATGTACATTGCAGATACTCTGGATTCTGTTATTGTTCATGAAGGAAATTTTATACTTTTATTCTAGGTAATAGCTAAATTACCGCTTTATCGTCTTGAAGTTTTGAAACCTGGTTTTATGCTTTTGTTAGGATAAATCAGTTTGTTTTTAACTTATTACTAAAGTAAATCCCTTAGTCCTGGGATATAGGCTCTACTCTTTAGGTGCTAGCCTTCTAAACTCTCCATGGAAAGACTGACGTGTTTACTAAGTCCCTGTTGTGTGCATATAAACTCCAATTTTTATCTTCCTCCATGGTGAACAGCCACTGAAAACTCTGCCAAGGCTTTATGTTTCATAAATGTAAGGAGATGTTCCATAAATATAAGGAGTCTGTCTTTTCCATTCTGTCCTTAGCCCCTATATAGCAGGTGCTTAATGTTCATTGTTAGGTGAATCCACTATGAAAGACTGAAAAATACTCTAAACGGGACTAGATACATATCTGCATTTCCTTTTCCTCTGGAAACTGTTCATTTATTCAGTTATATTTTCTGAATATCTACTATCGTAGGGATTTTCCAGGAACTATAAATAGAAGTGTAGACAGAGTCAACAATCCCTTCTCTCATGGAGCTTGAAATTTTAGTCAGGATCATTCTGACACAATTTTGCTTATTGTATACAGCAATGACTCTGTAATTAAAGGACCTAAGTCTGAATATAGCTTCATTATCATCTAGCTGGATGACCCTATGTAAAATATTCAGCCTTAGTTTTCTCATCAGTAATATGGTGATGATAAAATACTTACATCATTATGCTGTATGGGAGTTAAATGAAAGTACCTAATACAAAGTAAAGCACATAATAAGCACAGAATGAGTGCTATTACTAAATTTATTATGAGACTAGCTCTTAGATAATATTCAATCTCAACTTTATTTATTAGCCATTTAAATAATTGCTTTGCATTGTTTCATAGTCATATTTGGCCTAGGTTCACCAGGCCAATTTTTTTTTAAATTTTAGGAAATTAATATAGCATGTATACTACATATTATGTAAAACTTGAGCAGGATCTGGGACAGTGTTCCGCCATCAAACACATTAACATTAGTTAATGCGTATGTGAAACATGAATATTCACATAAAGTGGGAAAAGCAAAAACTATGAATAATCATAATCAATCACTTGTCACCTGAGGTCAGATTTTTGATGCTTAATTTTAACATCACCTTAGGTGTTATCAACTTTTAGTTTCTGGAGCTTTCTGGATTTTGGACTTGAGGATGAAGGATATGGACCTTATACAGCTACACATTTTAAGAAATTAAGAAAAAAGAAGAATTTCAGGTAAGAAAAGGTAGCCTAGGAAATACATTTAAATAAACCTGTATTTACTGGTGAGTTAGGTTTCCAAACTTTTGGCAAACTTCAGTCTCCAAGGTTTACCCTTTTGCTATTTGCATTGATATGGCCTGACACCGTGCTTTGATGAATTAATGAATGGATATATTACTTGTGTAAGAAAACACGTGTGAAAGCTGTTCTCTTCGGAAACTTTACTGTTAAGTCCCATAATCTCTTCTTTCCAGCTCACTCTCCAATCTCTCTCAAAGTCAGCAATTTCTCACAAAAGTTTCTTGACACATTTGTTTCATAAAGTAGCAAAGCAATCTTAAGAATCCTTCATAGAGTTATTGAAAGGCACTTACCATAGAGAAATGTGGTACATAGTTTCTTATGAACAAAAAACAGTCATGCAATATTGTTTACACTACTTTTCCTAGCTACTATATAGTATACTTCCCAGTATATTAATTATTAATATACCGGGGGAAAAAATAAGAGTATTTTTCTCCTTGCCTTAGTCAAAGTAAATGGTAACATTGAAAAAGATACGTTAAAAACCTACACTTCTTTATACCTAGAGCTTAAGTTAGGATACAACTAAAGCACATTAATTTATACTTTACTGCTATTATATAAAAGATATACCTGGGTGGTGGCTCTGGTTCTGTCTGGGGAGATTTTTTCTCTTTTTTCATGAAGGTTTTCTACAATAAGAGAAAGAAGAGTTGACATAAGAAACAACTTTTTTGTCTGTGAAATTTTAATTTTATTGATGTTCTGTTATATTATCAAAGGAAGAAGAAACCATTCCATTATAATATATATTATAAGCCTAAACAATACAATAAAGTTGTAAGTATACTCAGAGAAGTATGATGATGGAACAGCCTCTAGCATCTTGTGATTCTCAGGAATATAATTACTACTGATCATTTCAGAGACCGAATACCATAACAATCTATTACAGATAAGAATTTATTTATTTACTTAGTTGTCCTATCTTATAAAAAAGCTTACAAAATATACAGTACATATGAAAGAGGAAAACATGAATATTAGGTTAAAGGGAAAATATATAGAGAACAATGGCAAATATTTTCTAATATTTTTGATTGATACATGCTTATTTAAAGTTTTGTGTTTATATAAAGCAAGAAATTGTTTCACATTTTATTTTATTATTAGTTTCAGGTATATAGTACAGTGGCTAGACATTCATATAGTTTATAAAATGATTCCCTAATTACTCTTTCTCTCCTCTGGCCCTCCACCTAGCCATTATATTAATGATAACTGCATTCTCTATGCCATGCTCCCCATCCCTGTGATCACCATCAACTACCAATCTGTACTTCTTTAACCCTTCACCCCTTCTCCCAGCCCCCCAAACTTCCCTTCCCTTTGGCCATCACCAGATTGTCCTATGTATTTGAGAGCCTGTTTTTGTTCTTTTAGTTGGTTCTTTCTGTTCCTTAGATTCCACATATAACTGAAACCAGATGGTATTTCTCTTTCTCTGACTCGTTTCACTCAGCATAATAACCTTTAGGTCCTTCTATATTGTTGCAAATGGTAGGATTTGATTTTTTCAATTGCTAATTAATATTCCATTGTATATGTGAACCATAATTTCTTTATCCAATCATCTACTGATGGGCATTTAGGTCGCTTCTATATCTTGGCTATTGTAAATTGTGCTGCCATAAATATCAGGGTGCATATATCTTTATGAACTATTGTTTTAGTTTTCTTTGAATAAATATCCAGAAGTGCAATTGCTGGGTCAAAAGGTATATCCATGTTTAAATTTTTGAGAAACCTCCATACTGTTTTCCATAGCGGCTGTACCAATTTACAATCCCACCAACAATGTATAAGAGTTCCCTTTTCTCCGCATCTTCGCCAACACTTGCTTTTTGATTTATTGATGATAGCCATTCTGACAGGAGTGAGGTGATATCTCACGGTGGTTTCAATTTGCATTTCTCTGATGATTAGTGACCTTGAGCATCTTTTCATATGTCTATTAGCCATCTGTATTTCCTCTTTAGAGAAGTATCTGTTCAGGTCTTCTGCCCATTTTTTATTTGGATTATTTTTTTGTTGTTGAGTTGTATGAGTTCTTTGTATATTTTGGATATTAACCCCTTATCAGATATAGCATTAGCGAATATCTGCTTCTATTCAGTGTATTTTTGTTTTGTTGGTGGTTTCCTTTGCTATACAAAAACTTTTTAGTTTGATGTAGTCCCATTTGTTTATTTTTTTCTTTGGTTTCTCTTGCCCAGGGAGATATATCCAAAAAGAAACCTCTTCTAGAAGTTTTATGGCTTTGGTTTTTACATTTAAATCTTTAATCCATTTTGAGTCCATTCTTGTACACGGTGTAAGAAGGTGGTCCAGCTTTTTTTTTTTTTAATGTATCTGTCCAATTTTCCCAGCACCATTTATTGAAGAGACTGTCTTTACCCCACTCTATATTCTTGCCTCCTTTGTCATATATTAAGTGAGAGTGTAAGTGTGGATTTATTTCTGGGCTCTCTATTCAGTTCCATTGATCAATATATCTGTTTTTATGCCAGTATCATGCTGTTTGATGATGGCAGCCTTTTAGTATAGTTTGATATCAGGTAGTGCGATGCCTCCCACTTTGTTCTTCTTCCTCAAGATTGTCATGGCTATTCAGGGTCTTTTATGGTTCCATATAAGTTTTAAGATTATTGGTTCATTTCTCTGAAAAATTCCATTGGTATTTTGATAGAGATTGCATTGAACCTATAGATTGCTTTGGGTAATATGGCCATTCTAATGATGCCAATTCATCCTACCCATGAGCACCAAATACGCTTCCATTTACTTGTATCTTCTTCAATTTCTTTTTTCAATGACATAATTTTCTGAGAACAGATCTTTTACCTCCTTGGTTAATTTGATTCCTAGGTATTTTATTGTTTTGATGTAATTATGAACGGGATGGTTTTCGTAATTTCTCCTTCTGTGTGTTCATCATTGGTGTATAAAATTGCCACTGAGTTCTGAATATTAATTTTGTATCTTGCTACTTTACTGAATTCATTGATCAGTTCTAACAGTTTTTTTGGTGGTCATTAGGGTTCTCTATGTATAGTATCATGTCTTTCTGTATTTCTTGATTTGTCACACAGATTTGGCTCTCTGATTCCTAGCTATCAAAGCACTATGAACTGAACTGTGTTCCTCAAAATTCATATGTGACTATATTTGGAGATAAAGCTTTTTAGGGGGTAATTAAGGTTAAATGAGGTCATAGGATAGAGGCCCTACCCAAAAGGACTGGTGGCCTTATAAGGAGAGGAAAAGATGCCAGGAGCATATGTGAACAGAGAAAAGGCCAAGTGAGGACAGAGAAAGAAGCAGCCATCTATAAGCCAAAAAGAGAGGCCTCCGGAGAAACTAACTTTGCCAGCATCTTGATCTTGGGCTTCCAGCCCCCAGTACTGAGAAAATTAAATTCTATTGTTTATGTCACACATTCTATGGTATTTCACAATGGCAGGCCTACAAAGTAACAGATAAAGTAATGAAGAAAACATAGTAGTTCTAACATTTATAATGTCTATAACAGAAGCAGACTAATTTTTTCCTGAAAAACTTCTTCCATGAATTCTTCAAAAGAAATCTGGTATAATGTAATGGTAAGCTTTAAGAGCATCTCTTCAAAATCACATCATAGTGCTTAATGTGGATTTTAAAGTACAGTGCTTCAATGTTAGTCAACAGTAGAAAGAACAATTCAGGAAGATAATTCTACAAGATTTTAGAATAACTGGATCATTGCATCTCTGTGGCCAGAGGTGATCCAAAGGTTAAACTGATACCTAGAGACACTGACGGATTGCATATCCACTTTGAAATCTGTCAAGACAAGTATTTAGCACAAAATAGGTTTGGAGAAATATGGTCTCAGTACAGAGGAATTTGAGGTATCTTGATAAATCAGTAAAAGGTTAATGGATCTGGGATTGTTGCTGCTGTCTTCTCCCTCAGAATGTATAAGAAGTCACTAACAGAAAGGGTCTTGGATATTGGTATATGGTGTGCTGATGATACCCAAGGAAAATGTTTACTTTAATTTTTTTTTTAACTTGAAATTATGCTTTTAACCACTATTTGACAATTGAAGCCAAAGAAGTCTCTTACATAAAATCTCAGAATATGTAAAGACTTCTTTTGTATCTGATAATTTATATTTCACACCATTTATTTTTAAGATCAAAGATGAACTTTTCTTCTATAGTTATGTTAGAATGTAACAATAACCTTGAGAATTAGCACACGTTATCTCTCTAGTATTTGCTACTTTTAGAGTTCCCAGATCATGTTTTTTTAAAGTAAACAAATATCCTCAATAATAATGTTGCAAATGTTGCATTTTTTAAAAATTTATGTGCAACATGTAGGTGATGATAAAACATGAAGCAGGACCTTTATTTTAAACATTGCTCTCAAGATGTTCCACAACACAGATATATGCTACAAAAATACTAATGGCTACAAAACTTAATTTTTAACCTGTACATTTCATTCTTTTGCACAAAACAATGTGCTTGGCTTGAAACCCACTGTCCTTATGATACTATATTTACCCTTGCCAACTTAATTTTTTTAAACTGCTTCCTTCTTGCCCAGACTAACTGAATTGGTATGTTCTCCATGATGAAGGGTGTCAAATGTGAAGGCTGCTAAGTAAAAGTCTCAGACAGACATTCCTGAGGACTTTTCTTACTAGTATGTTCTGATTTTTTTCAGTTACCCTCTTAAAACTTCATTGCCTTTGCAACCTCCATTGTGTTTCTTTCTTCCTAAGTAACAGAATTAGAAAATTTTCCTTTTATAATCTCTTTTTAAAAAATTCAATAGCCATTTTTAAAGGGTTCCTAGGTTTTTTCTAATTCCTAGCTTTCTACATATTTATATAAACAAATCTTAAGTCCATTGTGGCTTGGTGTTTCGACTCCATTTTCTCTCAAAAATCTTTCCTCTCAGCTGGCATCCACTTCTTAAATTTCTTCAAGATCCTTGTCTGTCTGTTACAAGGAATTTGAAGTGACACATTCTAAATACTTGGCTGAAGATGTAAGTCATTTATTAAAACCCTGTAAAAAATTTTCAAAATTTTTAACAACCTCTGTGGAATTATTTCAGACCACTTTTCAAATTCCTTTCCCTCACATCTTTGATCAAATTCTACAATTTAACTGGTACTGAGGTTACCCTTGATAATTCACACAATATTATCACAATTCAAGTTTCTTTTTAGAAGCAACTGTCTAATCCATCAACTCCCCTCTTCTTTCCAAATCTCATTTAGATTTTTTTTTGTTTTGATAATGCTGCGAATTTCCTTCATAGTCTAATGATTAAATTCTCTCAATGATTAACCACAGATGAACTATGCAAGAAAGCCTTTAATTTTTATCTTAAAGCAAGATACATTTCTATGTAACTACTATTAGTGTGAAATTCTGGAAAATGTTTGCTATAAAAAGCTAATCTATACCTGGCATATTACACCCCCAATACTTATTACCGAATTCAGTTAAAGTGTATTTTCTAAGCAGCAATGAATTTTCATAGTTTTAAACAGCTTTGTAACCCTATTGGAAGCATATATAAACACATCATTAAAAGTAAAATGAAAGGTTTGTTTAAAAATAGGTAACTGTGAAGAGAAAATCATTAACAGCATATACATGTAAACCTATAAATTACACATTAAAACATGTGAAATAAACTGAAATGCTTTTACTGCCAGGCTTAAATATTAACACTTATGCTTCCTTAGCAGAAGTCAGTCATGTTACTAGCACCTTCTGTGAAACAGCACTGAGCTGCATTCCTTACACTGCTACTGTTTTCTGTAAGGAAATGGTGTAAACAAACAAACAAAAATGTTAATAATGTGCACACGTGCAGAACCAGGAGACATCAAATGTGCCATTGTGGGATTTTTCACAAGTCAAAATCTGCATTATTGAATCTTAGAGCTTCCAAGATCACCTGCAAACCATGGGAGAGTTTGCAAGACATAGAACCACCCCGAGGAAGTTGTGATAGGCCCAGGAAAACTATAGTTTCCAAAAATCTCCTCATGGAGCCGAGAAGTTTCTATTTTGGAAGATGCTCTCTAGGGTGGTATTTCCTTTACATTTCCTAAGAGAAGTGGATGGATCCCAAAGGTAATGTTGGCCCACCATAATGGCCATAATCTCGGAGAGCCATTCGATTTTCGGATTAGGGGAGATTGAGAAGGCAACCCAACAAAACATAGGTTGTTCATTTACCAGTCACTAGACGAAGCTTACTTTAACCTCCAAGGGAAATCAAAACTATAGAAATGTTATATGTAGAAATTTAAGCATAACATAGGAGATATGCAAAGACTGATGAGGAGGGCGCTCGATAGAGAAGTTTCCATCCCAGTATCAGTCCCTCTGAGTGTTGAAATCTCTTTGAAAAAGGTTTAATAAGGCTGTTCTTTCCATAAAGATGTCCATGGTAACAAATCATAGCATAATACTACAATAAATTTTATAAACGATAATGAAAGATATTTTCAATGTGTGGCTGAGCTTTCAGGTCAGAAGCGACAAGAAATGCAGAATTTACTGCTGTATGAGCTCTGGAGCTCATCTTTGCCTTGGGGATCATGTGGAAATTTCCGACAACCCAGAGCCTTGGTTTCAATGGACTATGAGCTGCACAGCTAGGAGACAAACAGTAGAACACAGAGCATGAAAGAATGTCAGTGTTGCGAATACCCCTCAAAAAAGGAAACTGGGTACTGGAAGTACAATATCCTCAGAGGATAAGGCAGCATTTTAAATTGTCCCTGGAACTTACTATTGCATTGCACACCTGAAACACTGGATTTTGTTAACCAATGTCATCATTAAAAAAATAAATTAATAAAATAAATAAAAATAAAAAAATAAATGAATGAATTGTCCCTAGAGAAAGAAATAAATACAGAAAAAAAGAGACACTGTGAAACCACGTATGTCATGACCTTGGCTTTTGGGTGGAGAGGGACAAAAATCCTCCCCTAGTAATTTTTGATAGCAAGACCTCATTCACTACATGGATTTGGGGGTCTCAGTTCATACCATCTGCAATGCTCCACATCTCCCTCCCCAAAAGAAAGGCAAAAGAAATTTTAGACTAATGTGGACCCAGGTTAGTAGTGCTTTAGAGCACCTGGTAAAAGCAATTGTCAATCATTTTTTGAAGAATACAGTTCAAACTTAGACAATTCTTACAATAAAATACCAAGAAAAATGAGCTCATTGTCAGAAAAGTCATGAAAGTACATAAATAATAAGTAAATATTCAGAACCTTGAGGATGGCAATCCTATAATTAAGATATGCAGAATGTAAAATAAGAATGAGTTTTCATTTTTATATGTTTAGGAAAATACATTTCAGGAACTAAAAATTATCAAAATTGACTAAGTTGATTTGGAAAAAAATGACTAGACAGTCTAAAAATAAAAAAATATGATATCTGAAATTGGAAACTCAGGATGGCTTTGGCAATTTGGGGGTCTTTTGTGCTTCCATATAAATCTGATGATTTTTTTGTTATATTTCTTTTTAAAATGCTGATAGGATTTTGATGGGGATTGCATTAAATCTCTATAATGCTTTAGGTAACATGGTCATTTTAACTATGTTGATTCTTCCAATCCAAGAACACAAAATATCTTTCTATTTCTTTGACTCTTCTTCAATTTCTTTTAATAGGATCTTATAGTTTTCATCAGATAGATCCTTCACATGTTACGTTAAAGATAGTCCTAAGTATTTTATTCTTTTTGTTTCAATTGCAAAGAAATTATTTTCTCCACTTCTTTTTCTGACACTTCACTATTAGAGAATAGAAACTCTATGAATTTTTGAACATTAATTTTGTATCCAGAGGCTTATTGTATTTGCTTATTGTTTCTAGTAGTGTTCTTGTGGAGTCCTTAGGATTTTCTATATAGGGAATCATGTCATCTGTAAATAGTGACAGTTTGACTTCCTCATTTTCATTTTAGATGCCTTTTATCTCTTTCTCTTGCCTAATTGCACTCTCTAGGACCTCCAATGTTCACGGAGGTTTCTCAAAAAAAAACTGAAAATTGATCTACTACGTGATCCAGCAATCCCTCTATGGGTATTTACCCCAAAGACTTGAAAACCCACATCCAAAAAGGTGTTTGCACACTGATATTCATAGCAGCATTATTCACGGAGGCCAGGACATAGAAGCAACTGAAATGTCCTATGATAGATAATTGGATAAACGGTGGTACATACGTACAATGGAATATTACTCAGCCATAAGAAGAAATGAAATACTGCCATCTGTGACAACGTGGATGGACCTCGAGATAATCATGCTAAGAGAAATAAGCAGACAGAAAAAGTTGAAAACCACATGATATCACTTATGTGTGGGATATAAACCTAAAAGCAACAAATGAACAGGACAAACAAACAGAGATTCATGGACATGGACAATAGACTAGTGGTTATCAGAGGATGGCAGGGAAGGGAGGAGGAGGGAGATAGATGGGGTAAAAGGGGTCAAATATGTGATGACAGAAAGAAATCTAACTATGGGAGAGGAATGTACAATACAAATTAGACTGTTAAATCATCTAAATAAATCAATGTTAAAAGAAATTAGAAACTCAATAGCAAAAGAAAAGACTAGACACACAAATAAAGAGAGAACCAATAATCTAAAAGATAAATTGGGGGAGGGAAGAAAGGCCAGGATATAGCAATGAGAAACAAAGAGATGACAAATATGAAAAGAAAGAAAAAAAGAGAGAGAGACAAAGAATAAGAATTAAATGGAAGACGCACATATGTTTAAGTAGAGTTTTATAAAGAGTTTTCATTAGAGTTTATAAATAAAGAATGGATGACAGGCAGCATTTTGCAGAGATTTTTTTTCAGAATGTTGAGAGGCATTGATTTTCATATTTTAGGAAGACCAAGAAAAACTAAGCAGAATAGATAAAAACAAAGCCACATTTACACATCTCATAATAAAACAGAACAACAACAAAAAGGAATCCTTAGAAGTAGACAGAACAGAGACAAATTACTTACAAAGGAAAGACAAATGAACAAGTATCTGATTTTTCACAATAATAGTGGCAGCCAGAAAACAGGAGAATGATAAATTCAAAATGCTGAGTATATATGGCTAAAAAGGAGGAAACATACACTATAAGTAGAAGTTTTCTGCTAACCGATTCCTACTAAAGATACTTCTAAAGGATATATACTATTCAAGAAGGAAAATTATCCTGTAGGTCTATGATGCTAGTAAAAAATATATATATATGTATACACACACACACACACACACACCACACACACAACATATACCTAAACAAACAATAAAGTATAAAACAAAATAACTCTAATTTCTGAGGTTAAAAAAAAAGAGTGAGAACTAAACTCTAGTAGTTAAGGCAATCTAAGATTTTAGTATGAGGTAGAAAGATTTTAAAGTACCTTAAGTTAAATGTAGAATTAAAACCTACAAGTTAACCACTTATAAAAAGTTAAAACAAGAATACAAATGCTAAGCTAATACAAGGACAACTAGTAAAATGCCAAACTAGTACTAGGAAAAATGGAACAAGAGGAGAAAATGTGTCAATCGATTTCCAAAAAAGACAACAAAGGAGGGAAAAAATAGGTAAAATAGAAAGAACAAATAAAGAGTACAAAATAAAAAGGGCAGAAATGCATCTAAATATATTTTTTAAATGTAACTCTATAATGGTCACAAAGAAGAAGTAATGGTGCCCTGGGAATATGTGAAAAAAAATTCTTAGCCTTATTTGTCATTAGGAAAATACAAATTAAAATCAGAAAGAAATATTTCATACCCACCAAGTTGGCGAAGGTTAAAATTTTGACATATTTAGTGTTGCCAAATATATAAAGCAATGGGGACTCTCAAAACTGCTGCTGGGAATCGAAAACTGCTGTTGCCTGGTAAAATTGAACTTATGCCCGTTGGCCGGTGTATCCATTCTACTCCAGGCTGCTTGTGGCTAGAGGCAATCAATTATTCAGGTAGTCAGTGATCCGTTACTGAGCTCCCATGCCCAGGCCTTGCCCACCTGCCTACAGGCCTGAAGTGACCAATATTCAGGCATCGATATTACCTGTTCATGGTGCAATAGGGTGCAGTTTTACATGGCTGCTGGGAATTCTTGCCCTAGAGAAACTCTTCACACCTACACTTTAGAGGACATGTAAAAGAATTAGCAGAATTGTTTATAATAAGATGACTTTTAAAAAGTCAAATCTCTCTCAGCAAATAGATAATTAAATTATACTGTAATCATTCTATGGCATGTTGCGCAATGCAAATAAATAAACCATGAGGACCACATCAACAGTTATGAAGATTGATGGATCTAGAGAATATGTTGTTGAGCAGAAAGAGAGAGAAGATATTATGATTCCATACAGATAAAATTAAAAACAAGTAAAAGTGAAAAAAATACTAATTAGAGATATGTGTTATGTGTTAAAATTATAAAGAAAAGCAAGGAAAGGAAAAAACACAATAGAGTTCTATTCCTAAAGTATTGTATTTGTTTTAGTATTATTCTTTAATATACAGAGGCATAGATGTAAAATATACTGTTTTGTATAATTGCTATGTAAATATAGAAATTTTAAAAATAAGGTAGAAAAATTCCTTAGCTTGTAATAACTGCCTCTCTCCTCCAGAAAGAGAAGAATGAAAAGATTTCTGTTGAACCTTTGGGTTTCCCAGGTATATCACAACTTCCTAGAAGGTTACATGGTTTCAAATCTCTCCTGTGGTTTGTGTGTGTTCTTGAAACTCTAAAATTCAAGAATGCCAACAGCAGGTATGAGCTTTTTTATGCCGCAATTTTAAAGTGTATGAATCTGTAAATGCATGTGGCTGATTTTTTTAATCAGCTAGCATTAAAAGTTCAAATATAGAAAATGAGTTTCTGTTTTACAATTTGGGGACATTTTAATCTCTTGTGTTTATATTAATGTTGAAGTTGATACTTAACTATACACAAGGTGCTTATTTGATCTTGAATATGCGTTTGTATTTAGGGGAACTTCCCAGCTAGTTAATTTATTACTAAATAATTCAAGTAAACTCAAAAATATTTTTAAATTTTAGTTCAGTCTTTTTAATTATATATTAGTTTGGGATTTATTTGGATGCGAAACAACTGTAAATGGTGAATTCATCATCATGAAATTTATACACTGTGTGGTAGATTGGAAACTGCATTATAGAACTAAGTTGTTTTGACTAATAATTAGAATCTAGTATGTGCTTTATGTATTTTTTCCTCTCTTAACCAAGACTCTGTAAAATAGGTATTTTAATCCCATTTTTTCTAAAGAAGTTGAGAAATTTAATATCTTTACCTTGATTACACAAGTAGGAGGTAGTTGGGATTCAGACTTCATATACTATTTTATTCAGGTGAAATTGGTAATACACAGAAAAATTTTAATCTATGATAATAGAACACAGTGAACAAGACAGTATCATGGTGGACTTAGCTATTTAATTGATCACCACTCAACAATATTGTTTCCACTTTTATTTCTTTAGAAAAAAGCCAATGATTTTGTAGGAAGTCAGTAGGAACTACTCATAATCGATTTAGAACTGCTGATCAAACGTATCAGGATAAAAGGGTGCCCCAGCCCCTACCTACAACTTAGCTAGCACTCCCTGTTTGGAGGACTTTCATAAGGAATTAGATAAAATAGTGCTTCTTAAACTTTAATGTGCTTATAAATCACTAAGACCTAATTCTTAGAGACTCAGAATGTACTTGGATGGATATGTCAGCTTATTGAAATTGTCCAGATTAATCCATTTGAGTGGAAGCTTTGTTATCAAAATATCTGGCATATTTCCCAGGCCAATTTTGACATTCACTGTAATTCTATTTCATTATCTGAGAATGTGTTTCTGATATCTTTGATTGATTGTAATCTCACTCAACTTTCACCAAAAAAAAAAAAAAAAGTGTTCCTATCCCATTACATAACTCTAAATTTAACACAGAATATCTGCTTCAGGCATTTGTTTGAAAAAAAAAATTTACCTTGTATACCTTGTCACTTTTTACTAAAAGTTTTACTTAAAAGTAAAATATTATGGGGAATTATCTAAAACAGTATTCTTCAAACTTTAATATGCTTAAATTACTACTGAGCTTGTTCAAATACAGGTTCTGATTTAATAGATTTGGGGTGGGTCCTGAGATTCCACATTTATAACAAGATTCCAGATGATAATACTTGTGATCCATACAGTGGGAAGTGCCTGAAGGTATTCCCCACTCCTCAAGATATCCAAAACTTGTCTCTGATTTAAACTAAACCCGCAGAGAACTGAACACTAGAACCATATTGCTTCCACATCACCCCCACCACAACAACCCACACCCCTCCCCAAATCCTCCAACCCGTAAAAGTGCTTTCACCAAATTGTGTTTGGTCTTATAATTAAAATGAAGGTCAATATGTACAGTTGACCCTTGAACAATACCAGTCTAATCTGTGAGGTCCACTTACATATAGATTTATTCAATACTGTAAATGTATTTTATCTTCCCTATGATTTTCTTAATAATATTTTTTCTCTAGCTTAGTTTATTATAAGAATGCATGTATAATACATATAACATATTAATTATGTGCTAATTTACCATTTAAGTTATTATTGGTAAAGCTTCCAGTCAATGGTAGGGTATTAGTAGTTACATTTTTGTGGAGTCAAATGTATACTTGGATTTTGACTGCTTGAATGTCTAACCCCCATGTTGTTCAAGGGTCATCTGTAGTTTTCTGAAAGTATCTTTTTAGTACTTATATACCACATTTATTTTACAGTATCCTCTCTATAATTATCCGCTTTGTACATTTTTCTAGTTAGCTTTTATATTATGGAAATACTCTGAATCAAGTGACAACCATTATATCATCTTTTTTAGCTGCTAAGACAACCACAGATAAATCTGTGGCTTTCTTCTGAATTTGAATACCTAACTAAATTTTAACTTTTTCTTTTCTACTCTCTTTCCATAAATGCTGATTTCTTAACTTATACAATATTTTATGTTGTGTATATTTTACGATCTATCATAAATTCTTCATGAAAATTTTAATGAATTCTTTAACAATAAAGGTATTAATTATAGGTACAATTATTTGTATGTATATAATTACTATAAATTGCTATAATCAGCTCTTACTATAATTCAGTTATATTATACTAAACCTATCCCATATATGATTATCTAATTTTAGTTGGTTATTAGTTTGTTTTTTCTTTGTGTACTTCTATTTGAGGTAGAAGAAGCAGTTAAAAATCTATGAAAAAATCCAAAACCAACACGTCTTTGGAAGACATTTTAACAATATTTAATAAAAGGGGGGAGGCATACAAACAGTTCCACTTCAAGGAATTTATCCTAAGGAAATTAAGAATATGCACGAACACTAAACTACAAATATAGTGTACCATATTTTATTCAAGCTTTGTTTGATGGCCAAAAATAACCAAAAAATGAATTATATTCATAGATGAAATATTGCTGCCATTGATTCAACGCTAAAGAAAATATATTAATCAATAGAAAAAATGTTCAGAATGTATTTTGAAAAGAAAAAATAAGGTTATAAAGATTTGTTGTTATAATAAGTATGATTGATTTCCTCCTTATTTTTGGCTCATCCAAGTTTTTTCAAGATATATGCATTGCAAGCATACTTTTTAAAAAAGTATTTTAACACTGGTAAAAGACAAAAATTATAGGACTATGAGATTTTCATAAATATATGAGCAGGTATAGGAAAAATTGAGGAAATAAAATACAAAAATCTAAAATAATTTGAGATTTAAAAAGTTACTCCTGTGTTTGGTTCAGGGATAAAATCAGAATCAGATTAGGACTCAATCACTGAAGATAGAATCCAGAAACTGTGTCTTGTCACTGATAGAATCTCTGTTATCTGATAACTTTCTAACACAATAACTGAAGGAGAGTGGGCGTAGCCTCCTGATTACTACTAACCAGGTTTTACCATCTATAACCTAGTCATCAATACCAGGATCCACTATGACTCAAAGTTTGGGTATGTGCCCCTGGGATGGGTTATTCCTCTGCAGCTAGCCAGTGAAAGCTGCCCTGCCTACAGTCTCAAATGGGTCTTCTAATGAGAGTGTTGAAGGAGGTTAGAAAAAAGAAAAAGCGAAATCAACAAGAGAACTAACTGGCTGATAAAATGAGAGTGGTCAGTGATTCCAGATAAGAATGGAGAAAAAGCATATTTCAGAATAAGTAATTAAAGACTGTACAGCTCTTTTTGGTCAATATAGAAACAAATTAATTATAACCATGTTTATGCAGCATCCTCTTTTTTTTTCTTCTTCCTAATAATATCATGGCTGTGTTTTTCACTGCTTTGAGAACTTGAATCTCTTTTGTGATCGTTTTAGAGGAAATGGCAAGCAGCCTCTTATTCACTTATTCAGCAATATTTTCTGAACCTCTGCTTTATGACAGAAATTATTCTAGGCACTGGGGCTGTATCACTGATCTAAAACACCTTCAGCCTGTGGAGCTGACATTTTAGTGAGGAAGGCCAGGAATAAACCAATAAAGGGCTACATAATGTACTGTCAAGTTAGAATATATGATAAAGTGGTGCTTTTTTAGGTCTCTCACAGGAGGCAACATCCATCAGAGATGTATTATCACATCTGCCTGCTTCTGCCACTGGGAATCACATAAACACGAACCTTCCACAATCCCAGGATATCTTGCACCAAAAATCAAGAACAATAAATATACAATCATGATATTTTCCTATGCAACTAACAATATGTGTGTGTATGTCCTTAACTCCGTATCTTCCCCATCCATCTTCATCGACAACTACTACCACCATTATTACTAATACTAGTTCTACTTGTGGCTTAGAAATCCAAAAAGCTTTGAAAACCAACAAATTGTCCTTAATACATATGGAGGCAAAATTTAATTCACCTGACCTTACGTAGAAAAACCCAAGTTGAACCAACCAACAAAGGCCTATTTAGTGGATCTCATTCTCCCACTTTTTGAAAATATTCTTATACTTTACTGCATAATATTAACATGGTTTGATTACAAATTTGATTGCAGACCACTTATCTTCTTATTTTTCTAAATTGCAAATTTTCTGAATTCCAAAAGACATCTGGCCACAAGAACTTTGAATAAAGTATTATGGGTCTGTACAACTACTGCAAGTACAAGTATTACTACTCTTGCTTCTACTACAAAATGTTGCCTCGAGTAGCTCTTTATTTGTTATTCTGAATACATCTAATAGCTTATTAGCCTAAAGTTATATAACTAAAGAGAAAACTGTACCTAATCCATCTATTGTTTAATGAATATATATGACTTTTTAAACATTATTTAATGATCATTTAAAAAAACAAATTGCAGCAAATCTAAGTCAATACAATTTAATAGGCACAGCAATATCCAAAGCCTTGACCATAATCTTGCATACCAGCACTTCCTATGTCCACTGGCATTTTCTATGTCTACTTATTATTACTACTAAAGTTTTCATTCATATTCAACATCTTTGTGCATTTGTTTGATGAAAACAAGCTAATTAGTGCTGAACCTTCCCTAGTTCATAAATTTATTCCTAAGAACATTAAAAGGAAGTCAAGGGAGACATGTTCAGTAACAGATGTTTGCCTTTTCTGGATGCCTTTTTACAGTTTGTTCTCTTTCATTACTTTTTAAGAAATTAGTTAATGTTCCCTTTACTAGAGAACAAGTGGACCTAGCTTCCCAGGAGGTTGGGGGAGGAGGGATTCCCCAGAGGGGGGCACAGCCTGTTCACTCCCTGTACCTAATATCTGCTCAAATGCTCTCTGTATTCAACTTTTCATTCTTTCATCCAGGTTTTGGTAACAATCACACTCCAGCTTATCTCAAAAAGAATGCTTAGGCTGACTGGCAACTGTAGAAGTAGAACCATCGTGGGTACTACTACTAATGCAGATGGCCTCGTGCCCCTCAAATATCTTCCTCACATGAGAACACCTCAGAATAAAGGGTCAACATGATTCAGTAAAGAAAGACGGTCAAGTAGCTTCCAAACGGAAATCCAGCAGGTCTATTATAATAAAAGAAATGGGAAGTGTAGGTTAAGATTTTTCTCTATAAAAGTAAATTTGATCCAAAAACACAAATTTAAAAGTATCTATTTATTTACCTAACCCTCCACTTTTGAATATGACTTTGTGTGGGTGGGACTGTGATGTGGTCACAGATTCCCATATCCCAGTTTAGAGGAACCTCATTCACAAAGCCAATTATGGTCATAAAATTGCCCTGGGACTTTTTAGTCTTCTGATTGTCACACTCCTAACAGATGTCCTCATTCTCCACTGGTCTCCATTATATTTTCTTGATAGTCTAGGCACGATTAAAAAAATTGCAATCACATTCGGGGCAAAGCATTGTGATGATTATTTGGGCTATTGATGCTCTTCAAATAAAAATTAATATGTATATTTAAAAGTAAAGCGATCAGCAAGTTTTACATAAGTATAACAGAATGAAAGCACTGCTTAAGAATAAAAGGATGAATTTCAATAAAGAATCGTTTAAGGAATAAAGTAGGTAACAAAGTAAAATTGCACATGTGATATCAAAATTAACCCAATAATTTGCCAGAAAAATGGTACTTCAACTTATGTGCAGTTTTAAAAACACTTACAGTGCAATATTCCCGAAATGATGATCCAGAGAAACTGTGGAAGCTGGATTCATGAGCCAAACGGGCAGATTTTAATGGCATAATTCTTCTCCAATCATAGAATGTTTTGTCTGTTAGAAATATCAATATAGGTTAAAACAATATTTATCCAGGAAAATACACTGATCATACTGCTTAATGTTACAAAGAGGAAAGTAAATCATCTTTATAGCCCAATTATCCTGTATCAAACCTCATCTTGTCATCTAATCAGAGAGAAATGAAGAAGTGATTGCATTGCAGAGAGAGACTTCAATTAATTGGCTTCCTCATAATATAAAGCTATGGTGTTTTTATTGCGGACAGAGTGTTCATCAGAAAACTAATAGTTTCCTTCTTTTGACCCCCTTCTTTCAAGAACATTGACTTCTTTCTTTAAAGGAGTCTTAAAGCAAAATCATAGGAAAACCTGCTCTCCCTGTTACATAAGTACTTGAAAAGAAAATTCAGAATTATTATGAAGGCACAAGTTTTGAAATCACAAAGTACTTAAGGTAAATAGGTTGAAAGAGAAAAAGGTTAACCAGCATATACCTATATATTTCTTCTGTCTCAGGCTGTTGTTAAACAGAATTTCTGTAGAAAACTTTTTTTTAATGATGAGGAGGAGATTTAAGATTTGTTTATTTCTCAGCAATATCATTTGTAAAAGGGAAAATTTCAGTTTAATCTTGCCATCCAAATGAATCAAACTATTTTTACATTTCTATTTTTCTTTCTGGTAAATAATATATATGTATTCTTTCCTGAAATTTTCATCTTAATAAAGTTATCCATGGGCTGGTTATTTCATATAAATTTGGAGAAAACTAAAAAGTAATAAATTCTTTTATTCATTGCTTCAACTTATTTACAGGATCATCAGTTAAGTGTCCCAGAAAGAGGCAGAGTAGTAATATAAAATAATAAAAAAAATTGATGCTATCTCAGAGACATCCTAATCAAATCATATGTACAACCTACCCCATTTTAATGTTATATGTATTTTTCCCATTTCTCAAAAAGAGTGCCTACTCTCTTTCAAACAGGGAATATCTCTAGAAGAGGTTACATGATAAATTGTATATTTCAATCACAATTCAATAAACAAATGGAATTCTTTAATGGAAACAAATATCAATAATGGAACGTAATAGAGAAACTGAAAATATCAGTATTCAAGATGAGAATAGTAAACAGCCATACATGTTATACTTTAATTGAGGACTTGCATAAACTCAGGACTTTTATAAACTCAGGACTTTTATAAACATATAAAAGGATAGCATAAGAGTACTTAGCGATGTATAAGCCCTCACATTTTGTATGAAGCTTTTAAACTAATTTGAAGCACTCCTTGACTCACTAGCACTGTCTCTATCTGGCCCACCCACTTTTCTCAATTAACTTCTACAGTAAGTGCTCTCAGATATTTTAAATAGTTGGCTTCTTTTTCCAAACTTTTATAAATGTATGAACTCTTCCAGGACAAGGACCATATCTTATGTGGAACTGCCCTGTGCTTCTAGTTCATTTGCAATTCGATCAAGGTAGTTACATAAACACTGTTGAACAAGAATTAGCTTCAGGCAAAAGGGACTCTTCCTGATCACTGAAGAGCCCAACCCAAAATGAAACTAAATTCTATACAACTTATTTTACCAGGAGAGCCCGGAGTATTTCAAGTATTTTATCTTGTTTACCCACAAAACAAGACTCATGCAGTTGAGAAGGCCATGCATTATTTTCTCCAGTATATAGGTATCAGACTGGAAAATATAGCTATAACTTTTCCACTTCAGGAAGCAGTAAAGCCTCCACTAAAATCCTCAAGGTAATCATTCACACACTGATGTTATGCTAATGATGCCTCCTGAGAAGCCAGGCACAGAAGGTGACATGCCGCAAATTCTGGTTTATTCTTCAAAGTCAGTCGAAAGTTATAAGCTGATAGTTTGAAGAAGACTGAAGTCATACATCAAACTAAATCTTAACAAAACCATCATGGAGCCAACAACCTTCACAGATAATGCCACAGAGAAATGATTCTGAATTCTAGGGATGTATTGGTGTGAGAGAGAGGGAGGGGGGTTTGGGGGGGGGCAGAAACAAGAGTAGGCTGTATAATGATAGATGAAAAAATAAGAAATCTTATCAGTAATTCCAGTTTATCAGCCGGCAGTATAGAATAAAATACTCTGAGATTAAACAAATCTAGTAAAAATGCAATATCAAAATTTAGAAAGAAACCAAAATGGTTCCATCAGGTTAAGAAGGGGTTATTAGCTAAAGAGCAGCTAATTTTGAACATAAAATTCTCTTAAATAACTACCCATACAGACGTCTTCCTGCTTTTCATTTTCTCAATACGTATTTAGACTCTTTTTGAAGGCTATTACTATACCACTCGCTCATGTTATTTGTTGTCTTCTGTATACCGTACCTCTTCTCCCTCCCCATCGAGACTTAAAAGTCTTTCACTTGTATTCTCTGCAAAAACTGAATACAATGCTGTGCCCCAAGCATATGTCCTATACGCTCCTGGACTAACGTGGCACTGATTGAAAGGCCAATGAGCGAACCTGTTAAGAGCAAAAGACCTCATACAATGCAACTGACATAAACACCTAAAGGCATGGAGAAGCTGTAAAAACGGATTTGTAAAGTCCACTTTTTTTTTTAGGCCAAATCTTTTTCACCAGACCATCTTCCCTCACTGTCTAGCATTAGCTTAACGTTTTATACTGGTAATAGTTTCTAAATACATTTCATGAGCATGACTTTTTATTTTATTTCTTTTTGTTTTTTTTTTTTTTAAATGTGTTTAGTTAACAATGAGCCAATGATTACACAGGTGAGAGATATTTCTAAAATCTAATAAACATACTTGTTTTAGAAACCTGAATTACTCAGATGACAGAGATACTGATAAGGCTGTATACTGTTGTGATATTGCCAAGAGAATAAGGAAAGAAAGTCGGGAAAGAAGAAGAAAGGAAAAATTCCTAGCTGGTTAAAACATTCATCCTTCCGCAATCTTTGTAGTGACAAAAATTTCTCCATATCGCAAATGCATCTACGTTTGTCCAAGTCACCTGAGTAGCAGCAAAAGATGCAAAAACAATACAAGTTCAAACTTCTCAAATGTTCTATTTCAGAACAAAATGTTCATGGGAAATAGTCTATGCAACTGCCTCCACAGAGCCGAAGAAATCCAAATGCAAGTACAATGTATCTTTATCAGGACGTGATAGAGCTCAAGACACCGCTGGGTTCAGTGGTCCTCTGTCCCTAGGGCCTCTTTTATGCCAAGTTTATTCTGTTTCTCTTTTATCAATTCCCTTGTAACAATTAATTCTTTGAGTTAATTGCACATGCAGTTTTAATCTGTAGGTAATTACAAACAATTAATAGTTAGGAGACAGAATTAGCAGTTCTTGGTTTGATTATCTATATAATTAAAAGGGGTGGTAAACTAGAGTTGACAAATAGCATCTTAATCACTTGAATAATCAAATCCCAGAAGCTTGCTGGGGCAGCTGAATTCCATCTGTTATATTAGTTCAAATTTTAGAATCAATGACTGAAATGTCCATTTAAATAAACTCATATTGATAATTTAGTTGAAAATGAACAATATGTATTACAAAAATTACTTAAACTATTTACCTTCTTTCATTTGTTTATAATGACCTGTTTCCAAAAGGGTCCAATAAAAAAATATTCAACAGACTAATGTATTATATCCACCAGTTAATATTCGTGGCTCCCAAATATTATAAAACATTTAAGAAATATGAAAAACTCCTTTTGTACTCGGCCTACTTAATACTTTTATTTAAGTGTGTGCTGAGTGATAGCAAATAAGACACATATTTAATCCTTTATCTGACTATCTGGTGGAACCAGTTGTTTGTAGATATAGAACAGATATTAAGAAGCAGGATAAGCTTAATGTGAGTTAAAAAAAAAAACATATAAGAACTTCATTCTGTTTGGGATATAACACAAATCAATTGCAGCATTGTTGCATAACATCTTTCTGAATTGCTAAGTATTTGGACAAGTTTGGCAGATGCTTCCAAGATAATAGTGAATGAAAAGCATTCTTAAAATGGCTCAATACAGCTTGTTACCTTCAATTGGAAGGCAGCCCCCTTGACAGCCCCACTAAAATACTCTATAAAGGAAAAGATGACAAGCTCAAGGTCATAAAAGATTAAGTCTAACCATTCTCTTCCATTTGCAGATGAGAAAATAATGTACTTTTATTAGGATGTTGAAAGTGAATTGAGGAAGGCAATTAATGACCTTTACATAATAATAAAACCCCCAGCCCACCTAAAGGATGTTAGAAAGAGACTTAACACCTCCCCAGGAAAACATAAGGAAAAAAGAACAAAAAACATTTCTCCATAGGGTGGGTGCTATTTTTAAAAAGCCACTTCCTTCTCCAAACCATCATCTATCAGTCTACTTGGACATTATGACTCCAGGAAAACATCTAAGAAAGGAAGTAATCCTGACTGTAGTGCAGAGATTTGATATGGTCCTATTACTGTAAGCAAAGAGCTCTGAGCAGAAGGTAGGACTGGCAGGTCTGGAAAACAATGCATAACGGGGATTATAATTTTTATGTGCTGAATAGCTAAAAATAATACAGAATGAAAGAGTAGAATTACAAAGGCCCTGCCTCAACAGAGCCAAATTCTTCCACATGGATGTCCGTAGTTACTGGAGATTAAGCGGAAAAGTGGGCATTGACACCAGCTCATCAACTACAGAACTAAAAAAAAGTAGCAGACGTACCCAAGTAAACACAGAAGAGTCGAGAAAAATCCACGTTCTATTTTTAATTGCTCACTTTGCATACACCGATTCCTGCCAGAGTAGACACACTGGGGCCTACATTTGTCATGGCTATGCTGGTGAAAATTTTTGAGGACCTGGATTGCTAAACACTTTACATACACTACCTGATCAAATCTGCGCAATAACCCTATGAGGTGGATGTCGAGTTTATCCCCATTTTAACAGAGGAGAAAACAAATTAAATTGCACACCTAAAATTAGACAGCTAGTCAGTGGTTGTGCAAGGCCATGTCATGCTGAATTTGAAGGTCATGTGACTGCGACACAAAAGGAAATGTCCCTGTGATAGACTGAAGAAACACTGGCCCCCAAAATACCCATGTGCCAAACACTGGAACCTGTAAGTATTGTTATGTGACAATAGGAGCTTTGCAGATGTGATTAGATTAAGAATTCTGAGAGGAGACGATTATTCTGGATTATCCTGGTGGACCCTCTCAAGTGGTCCTGAGAGAGGGAAACAAGGAGATTCGACTACAGAAGAAAAGAAAAAAAAAAAATGTCATGACAGAAGCAAGAGACTGAAGTGATTTGAGGAAGAAGTCATGAGCCAAGGAATGCAAGCAGCCTTCCTTCGGAAGCTAGAAAAGACAAGAAAATAGATCCTTCTGTAGAGTCTGAAGAAGAAATCAGTCCTGTGGACACCCTGACTTAGTCCAGTGAAATTGATTTGGATTTCTGGCCTCTAGAACTATAAGAGAATAAATCTACATTGTTTTAAGCTACTAGGTTTGCAGTAAGTTGTTACAGCAGTCATGGGAAACTAATATTGTCTTCAATTCTGAAAATCTAGTAAAAGACTATAAGTCTTAAGTATTCTACTAGACCCGAAAAAGATTTTAGGAAAATATTGGCATTCTCACTTTGTTATAACAAGTTAACTCTTTAAAACAGAAGCCAAAAGCAATAAGGAGAAAATAAACTAAGACTTTAAAAAATAATAATATATGTAAGGTAAATAAAAATTGAAATGAGAGTTTTTAAAAAAGCAAGAAACATAAGGAAACAAAAACACAATGGCAGAATTAAAATGTACTTCAGCATTGGTAGGGAGGTTAGAGACAGTACAGAATATCAAATGACTAGACTTGGCAAGCGCTAGAATGCAGAATAAAGTATCCAAAGATGAAATTAGGAGAGAGAAGATTATAGATTAAAGAAGAGAAAACAATAAATACCCATCAAATGAATCATACACACTAATGAAGATGAAACCAGAACAATTAGAAATAAAGAGAATGTACAATATTGAAAAATAATTTTCTGAGCTTAAAAAAAGGTATGTCTTCTCAGTATTGGGCTTGAGGAAAAATTCATTAAGAGAGATTTGTAGGCAAGTACAGTCTGCAAAATTGCAGAAATAATAAAATTTAAATTATAAGACTATGGAAAATCCACATATTTAGAAAGAAAAAAAATCTCAAAGGCATAAAACTCAAATTTCTTGTAAGAAACAACAGAAAAAAACATAAACAATAAATAGAATGTCACCAACAGAATTTCGAGGGAAAAGAAAAGTTGTGAAACAGAAATTTTTTAACCCAATTGTCTCCAATGTATAAAGGCCAGACCAAAAAATCAATGCCCTAAAGATTTCAGAGAAATCATGAAGTTTTTGTTTAACAAACACTTATCTGAAGACCGAGATGAATCAAAATTAAGTATAAAAGAATTTAGAAATCATGATATGAGTACTAACGTTCTTCCAGGAACCAGTGTACTCAATTCTAGAAGGACCACATGAAGTCATGTGGGTCCTGTAGCTGAGACTTAAAGCTTGGTCCTGCCAGGCTTTATGTCATAATTTCTTTTCTGCTTATTTTATTTTCTCAGGGACCAAGCTAGTTGTTTCCTAGGGTATAAACGAACTCACTCATAGTTCAGATGGAATGGAATCTTGTCCTACGATTACCAAAAACAATAATCAATAATCGGTATTTTTTTTCTCATGCAGTTACAATGGCTAAGTGTTTGGAACATGTACCCAGAGACCCAGCAAACAAGACAAAAATAATTAAGAACAATATAGCACCTCTTTCAGTTGCACAGAACCTAAATAATGACTTTTCTCCTTTTAAAAAATTCAAATTGAATCACCAGAATCATGAGTTGGCCCCTCGCAAAGTTTCTCTTTACATCCTAATAACCACCTCAGAGTGTCTCTTTGGAATTCTGTTGTTTAACTAAGGAAAAAAATATGCCTGGAAAATAGATTGTAGGAAATACACCATAATTTTAACAGGGAGTATCTCTGGATAATGCAATAGTAAAGGATTATCTTTTTTTGTGATAATGTTCTGTATTTTTTTAATTATCTGCAATTACTTATAACTAATTGCAGTTTTAGAGAAAATCTGTTTAAAATAAAACTACATAATTTTAGGTAAAAATAGGCAAAATTATGTAAAAAAAAAAAAACCTTTAAATTTGTACTCCATGACCATAACATTTCTGGGGACGGACTGGAGGAACCACAAAATCTTTAGAGTCAAACTGTATATTCCCTTCTCAGGAAGGAAGAGAGAGAGTGTTCTGGCCATAGCAGCTTTGGAAAACATTGGCCTCAAGCTTAGAAAGTAAAGGCTCATGATCACAGCAGGAGCTCAGGTACCTGGACTATCACAGATTTAATTCTACAATGCAGGAGTAGCTGTCAGAATACATGATCTGAAAATGCCCCTTGATGGAGCTCACCTGCCATCTTTGCCAAGAAGCACTCTGACAAATACGGCTTATGCTGATGGCAGACCACAGACCCCAGGAGGACAGGGACTGTGCCCATTACACTGTTTTATCCTCTGCACAACCACAATGTCTAGTGCAGAATATGTGCTAATAGTTTTGAACAAATGAATATTAAAATTAACTAGATGATGTGTATTTTAGAGATGAAAATGATGTGGGAGTGGGGAGAGGGGGAGAACGAGAGAGGGGGAGGGAGAGAGGGAGAGAGGGAGAAAAGGAGAGAGAGAGAGAGAGAGAGAGAGAGAGAGAGAGAGAGAGAGATCCATGAGAAAAATGGATATCAAGTGATAATTCAATGGGAGTGTTCTTAGTGCCCCCCCACCACTATAAAAGGGAGTGACAATTAACTAGTTTTTTGTTTGTCTCATATAATTTAATTCTAAATTTAAATAATAATAATAATAATAATAATAATAATAATAATAATAATAATTTTCCAGGTTTGTTATGTGTTGATGTTTGGACTATATGGTTCTTACTTATTTCAGTCAAGGTTTCGATGTCCACACTCATACACACTTAGTGAATGAAAATATGAAAAAGATTTCTGGGTATGCAACTTGTCAGTAAGAGAAGTCTTTTAAGTATTCCTATTTTTATATAATATCAATTTCTAGAAATCTTTCATAAGGAAATAATCTAAAATATGCCAAAAGATTCTTTAACAGAGATATTTATCATAGCACTATTTATAATTGTGCAGAAAAGAGCTGACATAGCAAACTTGAGACTGCTATTCTTAGGAAGACAGCCTTGCAAAGCTGACCCTTGGCTGATATCTTGGAACTTGGCAGGTAAATAGTTCACTACATGGATGGGAAACTTTCCCTAAAAGATAAGGGCATCTCACTATGCCCAGACTGTGCCAACAATATGCGGTTCATGCAGAATACTTGCTCTCCTCTTAGAAATCGGAAATATTGGTACATGCTAAGCAAAGATTACTTTTGTCACTATGCCCTAATCAAAGCCTTGGGTGTTGAGTTCCTAATGAGTTCCCCCAATATACAACATTTTACACAGGCCATGATTCATTACTAGAGGAATTAACACACGTCCATGTGATACCACTGGAAGAGGACTTTTGGAAGCTTGCTCCTGGTTTGTTCTGGACTTCCCTCCCTGTGCTTTCTCCCTTTGCTGATTCTGCTTGGTATCCTTTCACTATAATAAACCTTAGCCGTGAATAAGACTGGATACTGAATCCCACGGGTCCTCTGAGCAAATCACTGAAACTGGGCATGGTCCTTTTCTATGGGACCCACACACAATAACAACATTGGAAATAACGTAAATGTCCAGTGATGGGGTATTGGTTAAGCAAATTATAATATATACATACATTGAATTATTTTATAACAACAAAAATTTTATTTATGAATTTCTTCATAATTATAAATATTATATTCCTTGTACTTATAAACAAAAACACATAAACAAAGGACCAAATAAAAATACGTCAAAATGCTAAACGTGATAGCTTCTGGTTTTGATCAAATTTCTGTCTGTATTCTATTTTTTCTTTTGTTCCTAATGGGCTGAGTATGTGGTTCACAAACTCTAAGTACCAGACACACCTACGGCCGCCTTTAGAGGAAGCTACCCTGATCGTTTTTTTCCTTATACCGCTTGCCACAGGACCTAACCCATGGTTTACTTGTGAAACCCGGCTCGGTGCCGGAGCTTGAGAGGATGAAATTGGGAAGCAGTCCGCGAAGCTGAAGCAAACACATCTGAGGTGGGCATGAGCAGTTAAGTGCACTAAACATGTCTGACTCAAACTCGGCCCCGTTTGGTCTCTACACTGCACGAAAATAATCTGACACAGTCGAACCTTATATTTTAATAGTTTAAATGTTAACGATTGAAGAGAAGCGGGCTGTAGTGGAGAGATTCAGCAACTTCTCCATTTTTCTCCACAACAGGCTGATGATAATCCCGGTGTTGGGAAACCTGGATCCTAGAATGACTGCTGGGCCGAGGGGCTGGCTCTCCACAATGCCTTTACTTACACACTCGCTCCCTAAAGGAAATATGCACATGCCACTCTCTTTCTGTTATAAGAAGCCAAACATGAACATTTGGCTTTCCAGAAATTCTATAATGAAGATATATTTGTTTTGTAATATAAAAGGATGACTAAGCTTTAGAAAACAAATCCTATGTACAAAATATTTCGTCACAGTTCTTTGGTGTTTTATTCTCAGGTTATGCATGAGCGAGAATTATTGTGCAAATTCTGGAATCAGCTGGCCTTTTTAGAAAATAAAAACAAGACTCTAATTCCCTAAGAAAGATTGTTAATTTTTAGTTATTTCCATCTGTCTTTGATGATTGGCTTGTCAGAAGATTGAAGTTCATTAATGTATCATTATCTTTAGTAAAAGCTCATTAAAGCAATACATTCATGGGAGGAAATAAGATTCTAGTGATAAAAACAAAAGGATAATTACAGAACAGATTTCAGCCCCACTTATGTCTGTGTATTTATTCCAAACGTTTCATTCCACTCTTTTCTACTCCCCTAGTCATAGCTGGGAGAGAGCTAGCTTGTCACCTTGCAAGGTATAGACTATAGATAATTGGTGGGAACTTAATAAAATTACAGGCAGAATACAATAGAGAATTAAGTTTTTAAAAAATAGGGTAAGTTTAAAGAGATTCACAGAGACCTATAAAGCTACAGGGAATATCACAACAAGATTAGTAAAATAAGCTAATGACAAGAACTTCCCATTATCATGATCAACAGTCTCTTTTCATTCATCCTCATAAAGGAAGCAAAGATAAAACATAAATCCATGTTTCTACTTGTGAAAAATATAAGTAAAAGTCTGAGTGAATGATGAAAATTCTGAATATTAATGTGTTAAATGTTATCTATTAAGCTCAGTAGCCATGTGGACCCTATTGCCATTATTACTAATAAATGAGAATTGACTGTACTAATAAAATAATTCACAGATGCTCTGTCTTCTTACTCCTACACATTGACAGATCAAATTCAACAAAACTGGTTCTTCCTAGAGGCATAATATGTATTATTTTAGCAGCAACTTCAAGAATAATTGAGAACAAAATTAAGTTCATTTCTTAATTTATCTTGCTGGTTTTACTAACTACTATGTCTATATATGAGTCTCTTCTCTAGTTAAAATGTCCTACTTACCTTAACCTAAAAGATTTCATCTCCACTCATTTGCCTATACCATGGACTCTATCTCTGATGGTTAATTTTATGTGTCAACTTTTCTAGGGCAAAGCGCCCACAAATTTGTCAACATATCTGGATGTTGCTGTGCAGATATTTTTAGATTAGATTAATATTTGAATCTGCTTTGAGTAAAGCGGATTGCCCTCCATAATGTGGGTGGGCCTCACCCAATCAGTTGAAAGCCTTAAAAATAAAAAAAAAAAAAATTAAAAACTGACATTCTCAGAAGAATAAATAATTATGCCAGCAAACTACCTGCAATTTAAGCTGCAACATCAACTTTTCCCTGGTCACCAGCCTTCCAGCCCACACTACAAATTTGAACTTGCTAGCCTCTACAATTGCATGAGTTATGCCTTAAAATAAATCTCTCCATGCATTATGGGGCGAGGAGCGAGAGGGAGAAGGAGGGAGGGAGAGAGAAAGAGAGAGATTTTAAGGAATCATATATGGAGAGAGACAGAGAAGAAAAAATCTACTTAGATCTCTACACAAATATATAAAATGATAAATATATACATATAAGTGAATCTATACCTATCTATATCTATAGATAGATATGTATCTAAACATATCTATAATGAGAAAGATGGAGAGACAGAGAGAGAAAGAGAGATATTATTGGTTCTGTTTCTTTGGAGAAATCTGACTATTGTACCTTCAAAACACATTCTAACCAGTCTCCACCTTCCCAAAGTGCACCAACCTTTCAAGATCAAGTGGTAACTTCTTCATCTTTTCCTCTTCACTCATAAAAGCATATTGGAATTAAAAAGAATGATTGGCATGAATACAAAATAACTGTGAATCTACTCTAATATTTATTAAGTTAAATAATTTTCAAAGTTTTGTATTTTCAGTATTAAGAAAAATATGCCTTGCAATCACCTCACTGATAGGATATGCCAACCTGAGAACTACTTGTCTCCACCACTGGGACAGAACGCAACTCATGCCCGTGTCGCGAGTTGCCTTTTGTGTGTTTTAACTGCGCTACGCGACTATACCTTATTCATAAGACATGGCTGATATCTAAACTTTGTCTGCATTCGTATACGTCTAGCATAAGCAGTTTTTATGCTCGGTTTTTAAAAAAATATTTAAATACATATTTAAAAAATATTTTTTTAAAAAAACAACTTTAATTAGCACCTCCTTGCTTTTGAACTTCAAATGACATTGCCACTTCCATTAGGGACACTTATTACAAATGTCTTTATCCCTATAAAAGATGGAACTAAAAGTAACATAACAACTCTGTCTTCATTTGAATGAGGACTCTATCAAAATATAATGAAAAATGAGGAATTTGAACAATTGCTGGATATTAGTTAATACTAATAATTATTAATTTTTAGATGAGATAGTGATATTTTGACTGTGCTTTAAAAAGAGATTCCTTAGATTTTATAACAAAATGGAAAAACATATTTATGACTGGATAGCAAGGAATTTGTTTCAAATAATCTAAACTGAGAAGAGAACTGAAATAATACTGGCCATGAGTCCATAATTGTTGAAACTGGGTCACGGGTACATGAGTATTATTTATTTTTGTATGCATTTATATTTTTCATAATAAAATGGTTTTTATCTATCTATTCCAAAGTGCATAAACTTTTCCAATGCCAAGAAAAGTTTGAATTAAATAGCTAATCATTAGGAAAACAGAGCAGGCCACAGAGCAAAACATGAATAACAATACTTTTCTATCTGGCAAGTGCTGTTTTGAAAAAGGAGGGATAGAGCTGGACATAAAGTAAAAGAAGCTTGGCTAAGCAAAATCCCCACCAAGTCTTCACACTGTAGCTCTGCTGAAAATATTGTAAAATCCTAGGTCAGAACCTTCCTCTGTTAGAGCAGAGCATCAGAACTTGTTTGTTATCTTCTCCACTAGAATAGAAGCATGACAAAATCAACAACTTCTGTTATGTTTACCAGTGTCTCTCTAGCAACAAGCAAAGTATGCATAGTAGGTGCTCAACAAATATGTGTCAATGATTCCTGTATATAAAATATGCTGTCATCTGAACTACCAACAGAAAAACAGAAAATAATTATAACTGAAAAGAATAAAACTACTGTAATTTTCTTTATTTACTTATTATTTTCCTCTACATCAATTTAATTCTAATGTAAATTGTTTTTAAAAGACCTGTGGTATGAGAATCATAAACAAAATCCTGTGTATTTTTAATTATGCACTATTTCAGAAACATTGAAAATTCTAAAAATATATAAATGCCATTATAAAAATTCATGTTCTACAGATTAATTTTAGAAAAATACTTTCATTCAGATACAATTAGATAAAAATTAGGGTAATTAAAACCATGAAAAACATAAGAATTCTTTTTAAAAGTCTGTTTTCTCTTTTGATAAATGAGAAATAGTCTCATTTTTTAAAACACAACAAGAGAAAATGCATGTCATTTAAATATTTCTCCATTTTTTAACAAAATTTTACACAACAGAATAATTTTATTCAAAAATTAGAAACCAGAAAAAGAAAACTATCCTTTCAATTATCCTTATTTCTATGCTTTAGACTGTATTCCTTTAGTCAGATAAGCTTGCAAAATATTCTACAATATATGTTTAATTTACTATGGTCATGAATTATTAATTCCAATTTTAAAAACTTATGCCAGAGGAACTACCTTAGGTATAAGAAAGAGATTGCAAGTCTAGTTGGAATAGCCTTTTTAAAAAGGCAAATTTAAGAATAAGATCTTGCTTTTTATGTTCTAAAAATTAGTGCAAAAGTCACTGTAAGTAAATTAACCAACATTAAAACTTGGACTACCTATGGACAAAGATCAATTTCAATGTGTATACTCAAGAAGAAATATTCCAAGCAGTGAGCACAGAGAAAAAAAAAAACCCTCATAAAATGCTCTCACAGAGATTTGCTTTATAGGACTTATGGTATTAGTAATTGCTGTGACATTTAATAAATGGCACTTTGAAGAACTGCTTAAGACCCAATGAGTCTTCAAGTCAAACCACCTTGGCATTTATTTGTTTATAAGCAATAGAATTATAGCATATTTTGCCAGCATAGTTTTGCTACCTCATGTTTAAAAGATCCATATGTATGAAATGCTTGAAAGAAACATCCCTTATATACACTGTATTTCTCAGTGGACATAGCTTAGCACAACTGATAAAAATGAAGGGTCATAAAATAGGAAATCGATTTTCATACCCATTGGTGTGTAATTTAATAGATTCTTTGAATAGTTGCTAAAAATTAATTCCAACTTTTGCTTTTGCAAAGCAGTCAGGAGTGACAAAAGTATTCTTTTCCCCCTTCAGCAAAGAAGGAAAATTCTGTGATCTCAACAGTTATTGCCTTCATCTATCTAAACTATAAACCCATCTCAGGTACTGCAAAGGAAAATTTGGACCTCCTTCAAAGCTCAATCATCCAAATACATCAGAGATTCCCATTGGTTTTAAGTATATTTTAGAACACTAGAATATTGTTCCAGGATATTAAATTTGAAGAATGACTGACTTTGGTTTCCCTATGAGTTAGGACACAGTAATAAATAGTTCTCCTTGATTTAGGATAGATTCAAAAATATAGTCAGTGCACACAAACATGTCTACTGGTCCATAAAGTTTGTATCATACTCTGCTATATGTATTCTTAATTAGGAATAATTAATGTGGTGGTTACCTAGCAGAATTTACAAACAATATAGTACCTGCCCTTGAAGAGTTTATATTCAAGACATTGGCATTCACTAAGAGTAACTACAGATAAGTGCTTACTTTTTTCTTTTTCTTTTTTTCTCTTTTTTAACTTTTTTTTTTTTTTTTAATAAAAGGTGTTACTTACCACAGCAATACTCGATCAGGCAAACTATGCTTGCTAAAACATAGGGACAATAACATAGCATCGTTTTTTCAGAGTCAAAGCAATTATTACACCTAGTATTTTTGTCCAATACATGGTTTTGGTTTTATTATCTACAAGCCCAACAGGTATTTATTTCATATGTACTAGGTACAGCTAAATACTGAATGCTTACTATGTGCCAGGTATGTGCTTAGTGTTGAGATGCTAGATGAACAAGTCATAGTGCCAGTCTTTGAGAAATGCATAGTCTAATAGGGAAAAGTAAATAAACACAATTCACTACCGCTTTGGGTAAGTGTTTAACAGATGCATGTCGTGGAGGCTCACTCAGAGATGAAGCAACTCTACCAGAGAGAGTTCAGGGATATTCCCATGTGATGAGCACTTAAACTGGATACTGAAGGATGATAGGTTTAGCGATGGGTGGGAGAGTTTCTGTTCCTCAGAGGCAGGCAGTAACAACAAAAGTGAGGAGTTAGGGCCCCAGTCCCACATTCTCAGGGCACTCAAAGCCTCTTTGGAGATCCCTGAGACTTAAGTACGAAGCATTGTTTAGCCAGACAGAAGGGTGTAAGCGGAGAATCCAGCCAAAATCTAGAAGCTGTCCATGATCATCCAGAGAGGCTGGTCAGGCAGGACAAAACTGGGTAGTCAGGAGCTTCTCAAGAAACCTAACAAACTTTTTAACACTGTGGTCTCTTCATTGCAGCTATAACTAGAAATGCCAAGTTCTCTAGTGAGTTATCAACCTTTATATTTTTCATTTAAACCCTGGTTTTAAAGACTCTGCTTTCTGAGCGTTGTATTTCCTAGCATAATTTTACAATGACTCGTGAGATGTTCAGGACTTGTCCTTTGAATTTAATGGCTCTCTGATGGTAAAGTGATCTAGCTGTATGGTGACCAACCATCGCAGCTTGCCCAAGATGGCCTCTTTTTCAGCACTGAACATCACAAACCCTGGAACTTCCTTAGTCCAAGGCAAACTGGGCAAGTGGGTTACACTAAGATTTCCCACTCCCAAGCCTCTAGCAGAATATGTACAGAGCATTGCTTTTTCTAGTGTATTTATTCTTTTAAAAATCTATTATGAAATGCAACGTACATAGAGAAAAGCACAAAAGATGGTATGTGTACAGCTTTTAACAAATAGTGAACCACCCAGTACCAGAAACCATGTACATGCCATCACCCCAGAATCCTTCCTTCCAAAGTACTTTCCCTTCACCAAGAGCAGCCATGTTCCTAATTTTTCTTATAAACATTTCTTAGTCTTTTTAAAATAAATTTACTAATAGTATTAAACTATAAACTATACTATTTACTAATAGTATTAAACTTTTTAAAATAAATTTACTAATAGTATTAAACTATAGTATTAAGCTTAGTTTTATCTTTCTATTTGAACTCGATCTACTAAAACACTTGTGTTGTGCTTTTAGTGTTCAACATTATTTTTATAAAACTTATCTATGCTATTGCATGCAGCTGTAGCTTGTCCACTCTCTTGCTATATATTCTTCCCTTGGATGTATTTATTATGATTTGTTCATTATCGTACTGTTCCTGACATTTGAATTATTTCAAGTTTGAGGTTACTACAGACTACACTGCTATGAACATGCTTGTACGTGCATCCCCGTGCACACGTGCCAGAGATTCTCTAGGTCTGTGCTAATGGAAGTGTGGTCCATGGATTAGCAGAATCCTGAAAGCTTGATAGAAATGCAGCTGCTCAGGTCTCAAACCAGACCTGCGGAATCAGAATCTCCATTTGTAACGAGATTCATTTGCACGTTAAAGTCTGTGTGAGTCATATGAAGTACAGGTGGGGAGCACTGCTCTAGAACATATGCTAAGGTGTAGAATCTGCAATTACGCTTCACTTGACAACGGCCGGGAATGAGAGCTCCTCGCCTTCCACAGCCTCGCCGACACTTTGCACTGTCAATCTTTTACACCTGTAACAATCTGGGGGTATAGTCAGGAACATTTTAGATTTTCTTCACATATTCCTAATCGCTAACATAGGTGAGCTTCTTTTTGTAAGTTTATAAGGGATTTCAATGTCCTTGTTTTAAATTTCCTTTTCTAGTCTTTTGTCTAGTTGGTTTTTATTTTCTCTTTTGTTTGGAGAAATTTGTTATGTACACCATTTATGTACACCATTGTTGGTTATAGGTATTAGGATTATTTCTCCCACTCTGTGACTTGTCTTTTTACTCTTTATGGTGCATTTGATGAACAAAGTTCTTCATCTTGATATAGGTGAGTTATTCGGTTTTTTCATTTACGTTTGGTTAAATTGTGTCTTAAGAAATCCTTTCATTTCCAAAGTACTGTATATATTTCTCTATATTGTCTGCTAAATTAAAACTCACATTTTTAACTTTTTTTATTAAAATATAATTTATGCAGAAAATTGAACATAGAAATTCAGCTTAGTAAATTTTCACTAATGTCCTGGTAAACTACAACTGGATTAAGAACCAGAACATTTCTAGCAACCAGAAGCCCCTCTGACATTTCAGTCTAGTCACTAACTCCCCAAGACTGAGCTCATGTGAGAGAGTTGTCCAATTTTGCCTTTTACTACGGAGATAATTCATTTTTATAGTATAATGTATTGAAAATTTCTTTTTTCCTACTCATGTAGTGCCACTTCTTTAGCATATCAAACATACACGTAGGGTACAGAACCCGTGGCAAACTCACAGCCCAAGCCTGACCTGGTGATCACCTTCTCATAGCCGTTACAGCAGGGAGGTCGCCTTTCAGACCTCCTGCCAGCACCACTAGCAACTCCCTCTGCTCATCTATCCTTTCCCAATGTGGACACCATGTATTGCAGACCTCCCACCCACAGCAATATGCCCATTCGCCCTACACACCCTCATGCCTGTGTGCCTGCCTCTGGCTGAGGCTCCTGTGCAACCCGAAGGTAGCTTCCCACTTACCCAGTGACTATGGACGAGCTCTGGCCCAGTCACACAGTGAACTTCTCTGCCGTCAGCAGGCTACAGTTATACCTCCTCCAGCGAGGTCTGAATCCTAGTCCTCTGGTGAGAGGCCCCCTCCAAGTTCTGCCATTCCTGGATATTCTCCCTCAGCCTTAGAGTACCCTGTAGAATTATCTTACAACTCTTCTAATGGCTTAATAACTACATTAAACTTCCCTTGTTTAAATCACTATATAGTATATGTCTCCTGCCACAAACCTAGTAATGTCTGGAGCTCTCAGAAGCTGGAACAAACAAATAAGACCACCTCTCGAGAATTCAGAGAGAGTCTGGCCCCATCAACACTTTGGGAAATGTTTTGGACTTCTAGCCTCCAGAACTGTGAGACAATAAATGTCTGTCGTTTGCAACTACTCGGTTGTGGTGATACGTACGGCAGCCCTAAAAAACTACTACACCCTACTAAAATGTTATTTCAAATTTTATGTCTTATTAGTAATTTTTGAAGAAGTTATAAGACTATCACTTAACATAAAAGTACATATAGGTAATGATCAGCTTTGTGTTAAACATTAATGTATGAGTTGTAATTCTTTCAGGAAGTCTTGCTTCCTGGCATTTGCTCCAAATATTAGTGTGCCTTCTCATTTGTAATTTCTGGAGTAAAAAATGCAGCTTGTGCCCCTTCTTTTGGAAATAGTTCAAAATCAATATTAAATATGAAAAATCAGAAAAACAAATATCTTAGATGAAAGAAAGAGACAACCATAACTCTGAAGCACATTATATGAGAAAGGCTTCCACATAGAAATGGAAGTTAAATGAGACTGGAAGAAGAAAAATTTAAAGACACCCACAGTTGCAGATCTCAGACAAGGCAGAGAACAGCTCTCTAAAATAGCACATAACCCAAGGGCAATTCTCTTTGGGTGGTGGGGGGTGGGGAGCGGGGAACTGAGGTGCTTATTCTGTGGCAGAAGCACACTGGACCACCTTTTCACAAGGTCCCAAGAAGCTGGGAAGGTGGGACTCAATGAGAAATCACACAGATGAGGTATATTTTCAAGTCAACCTCCTTGTGAGGGGGTAAATAAAGACATCGTCAGGAATGTGAGCTGTCCTTCAGAGTAGAAATAAAATGGCTGAGGAGAAGTAAAGGCAGAGAGAATTCACGCATGCACATAGCCCTGTGCCATTAACCTGGAGCACTGTTTTGGGCACTGCCATAAACAAGCCTCCTGCAAGGGTCTGGTCCAGGAAGAGATCATCATATTCAAAATGAGCAACAAAACATTTTTAAAAAATAACTGGCATAAAAGGCCCACAAAACTTCTAGACTCAAATAAAATAAAATGGAAAAGATGATAAATATAAAAGGATGAATATCACAAGAAAAATGTTGCCAGGAAAAAAAAAAAAAGAAAGAAAGATATTGCCATAGACAATGTAAACATTTTGACCAAACATATTGTCTCAATGTTTTTGGAGCAGGAGAAAAGGTAATCTCTTCTATAAAAAAGACCCCCAATAAAGAGATATAAAAGCTGAAGAAAAATATAGTGAGACAATAGAAATAATCATTCGGGCTGATGGCTAAAAAAAATTAAGTCATTTGGAGAAATGAAGACAGACGATAGATTAGTCAGTGAAAACAGGATTGATAGATATGGATGACATTAAACACAATAAAGAAATAGTTTAAAGGATTAAAAGAAAAATGATAGACACAGGAAATAGGCAAATGAAGAAAAGAAACAAATAGAACAAAAACATATTAAAGACATAGTTTAAGAAGCAATTACTGAAATAAAATAGAATTAAAATCTTCAAATTGAAGGACATACTTTATATCAGGAAAGAATTTGTCACAGTATAATGTTCACTAAAACACATCTCAGAAATATTATTAGAATTCAAAAATACAGAATCCTTTGAATAGCCAAGCAAAAAGAACAATATATAAGAAGTAAAGCCCTAAGTTACAAGGTAATGGAGAAATGCCTACAAAATACTCAAGAAAAATGAGTGTGCCACAAAATTTTTATTCTAGTCTAAATGACACAAACAATAAGTAATAAACCTAACTGAAAATTTGAGAGGCAAATAAAGTTGTAAATTATGTAAGTAGCTGATTTCAACATCTTTTATAGTCAAAGGGAAAGGCATCATTTTGAATAGTAAATCACATTATCAAAAATAGGTATATTCAAAGTATGAAGGTATACACTAAGAGAAAAAACATATTTAATAAAAGTTTGATAGGGGATAAAGGAGAAGGGAGGGAAAATTATATATATTCTATTATTGTTCTTGGGAGGGAGTCAGTCATAGTTATAAAGAAAATATATCTTCTCTTCATGAAGTATTAACTGCTATGGGAATTGGCCTCCTGTCACAAACAACTAGAAAAGCAGATAAAAGATTTATTATAAACATATGGTAATTAGGAGAATGTGGTATTCTTCCAAGGCTACACAAGCAGATCCATGGAATGAAACAAGAGCATAGAAACAGACCTATGCATATGTGGCATTTAATATAAGACAGATGACAGCTGTGGCCCTGAAGACCACTGGGTGAAGGAGGGACTTTTCAGTAAATATTTCTAAAACAATTGAGTGTCTCTATGACAGGGAAGGGGTGGGAGGAGGCAGAATGAGGAGGGAAAGAAACTGGACCCTTCTCTTCCGCCTTGTACAAAAACCAACTCCAATAAGATTAAAAACCTAAAAATAAACACAGAAACTATAATAATTTAGAAGACAATCATGGACATTGGTTCAATGACATCTAGGTAGCCAATAATTTCATGTTTTACAAAGAAGATAAAAAAGAAAGAGTCATAAAGGAAACATTGATAAATTCAATTGCTACGTATTTAACACCACCATAGAAGACTTTATAAAGACAAGCCATGGAGCTGGAAAAAATTGATTCAACACATGCAATTGCCTAAGATGCAGTTTATGAAATTTTATAAAGAATTTTTACAACTCGATGAGAAAAAGGAGACAACCCAAAAGAAAATAGGGAAAAAGTATTTGAACGGATTTTTAAAAAGAGGAAATCCAACTGGCTAAGAAACATGTGATTGAGAGTGCTCAATCTCATCAATAATCAGAAGAATGCAAATTAAAATTAAAAATTTTAAAACAGGGAATCCTCACTGATTAGTACAAGTTTGAGTTTAAAAATTCCAAGAGCTGAAAAGGATGGATGGGAAACGATGGGAGTGTTCATTCTCTGTGAATTAGTACCACCTTAAGGATACGGTTTGGCGTTACTGAGAAGGTAAAGGTCCACCTAACCCATGAACCAGAAAATTCTCTACTTGGTATGTACCCTAGAGAAATCTTTACACATACACACCAGGAGACATGCACAGTATGCTTCATAACAGTCCTAAAGTGAAAACAGCTCAAATGTCCATCGAGTCTAAGCTAAAAACTTCATCATATGTTCCTAAAATGGTATACTGTACAACAGTGGACATGAACAGGTTGCTGTAGTCTGTAACTGCATGGACAAATTTTACAAGCAACATTGAGCAAAAGCAGTAAGGCACAGAAAATACCACGTGGCACGATTTTGTTTATATAAATTTTAAGAATAGGTACAAAGAATTCACCATAATTCTAGGTGGTAAAACTAGAAAAAGGAACACAGAAATTGTTAACACGAAACTAAAGCTAGTAGGTAACTCTGAGGGGAAATAAGAGTGATCTGTTGGAAAGAGCCAAGCTGGGAGATTAGGGTGACAACGGGGTGCCACCCTATTTTATGACCTGCACAGTATTTACAGAGTTAGCCTTATAATTACTCATCACATCATACCAGGTTTTCATTTATTCAGTGATCTCTCTCAGTCTGTCATGATGTTTTTTATTTACTGTTTAATGCTGAGCACCCTTGAGCATGAGGACATTGGCTAGAACTAGTGCCAAAGCTCACAGGTATGTGGGCCGTGTGCCCCACACAGATCTTTGCCCCTGCACCCAAGCCATACTGGGGCAGAGGGCAGCTGCAGTCACCGGGCAGTAGGTGAAGACCCCATCCCTAGCGGGCGGGGAGGGAGACAGGAGGTAAGACCAACAAAGAACCAAAGCCTCCAAGCTTATAGTGCATGTTTGTTATCCTATCAGACTCAACTACAAATCACAAATTTAAAGGTAAAATTATTAAGAATTTCAAGATGCTGACCACAGAGCATTAAACCGCAAGTCCTGATCCCCTTCTGAGGGCGCCGTCCTTGGTGACTGTGGCGTTGCAGGCCCATAAAGCCAGCCCTGCACCATACATAAATGTCTTCTGCACATTTCTGCATGTATGTTATCTTATGTAGGTATACGTGCGAGGGGTAGAAGAGAAGAGAACAGGCCCCACTGTTATTTCCTCTGCAAGTTCCTGAGCCACGTTCAGGTCTAAGCACAAGCGAAGTGAGAAGATAGTGACTGTGCCATTAACGTTTTAAATTGAATATCAGACTGAAACTTATTTACCGAAATGTTCATATATCTGAAGGCAGACCTGAGTGTTTAGTTGCTGTTTTATAAATTACGTATTTATAATTAAGATCATGGGCAATTAATTCCACAGCACGCTAAGCAATTTGACATAATTGTCCTTGGCTATAATTCTGATGCCAAGAACCTCCTACTCACTGATAACAGTTCCTTCCTTTCTAGTCACTTGTAACTGAAAAAAATGCACTATGTTTGGTACATTTTTTTTAGATCTAATAAAAGTAGATATAAATAGATTAAGCAATGTAATATATGATTTCATTCAGAAAGGAAATGGGATGGAAGCAAACCAAGTAGGTACTATGTTACCCTCATTGAATTCTTTCGTAGTAATTATGAAAGGCAGATACAAATATCGATTCCTACTAAAAAAAAAACCACTGAGGTTAGGAAGGATAAATATTGTAACCAGGGTCATCCAGCTAGTAAGTTGATATAAAGTCCTATTGGACTATAAATTTCTCCTACAACCTTTCTTAGCTACTTCTTTTTCTTCTTCTTTAAACATTACTGTCTATTTACTATGTGCCAAGGATTATCACAGAAACAAGTGACTGAAGTCTAGCGGACCCCAAAATCTCAGGCTGTGCTGTCAGCATGGTGACATGTGGTTAGGAGCACTTGAAATGAATTATATTATACCCCACATTTGAAGATTCAGTAAAAATATGTTACTACTACTTTCTCATACTAATTATATGTTGAAATGATAAGCAGTATATATATATTAGATTAAATGAAAAGTATTTTTAAAATGTATTTCATCTATTTTTCTTTACTCATTTAATGTGACTTAAAAATTTTAAAATGATAAGTGTCTCACATTTTCTTTCTATTGTATATCACTGATGCCCTGTTAATCTTGCTTCAGGATATAAAAATGAATTATCCACCTGTAATTTTAAAATGTTATGTTTCATGATTATTTTGGATAAAAAAAAAAAAAACATCTACAATCCTCAATGGAATGAATCTTCCTGCCACCATCAATATTTATTGACTATATATAGACGATCTCTTGTGAAATTTCAGAAACTGGCTTAACTAAAATAGCTAAACCCTGTTCTTATTATTTTTTCCCTGACAGTGAACAATAAAAAGAGAAGTGTCTGGATTCAAGATGCAGGTATTCTCATCTTGAAAACAGCTTTTTTTTTTTTTTAACATCTTAAAAGTATCTTCTTAGAGACTTGCTGAACACTTTTAATATAACATGTATTTCTTCAAGCATGAAAATTTTTATTGTTTAGAATTTGGTGTATTAAATATACTTTTCACATTTTCCTAAGGAAAGTCATGCAAGATGTATTTTTAAACAATAAAACACTTATGTTTTATGAAATGTCTATTAACGTGAGCCATAGGAAATTATATAAGAAAGCTCTCTTTCCTATTATAGTGTTAGAATGATACAAACTAATTTATAATTCAGCATATAGGATAACGCTCTAAAATTACATAGGATGCAATTATATTATTGATAAACTTGTAAGACTGATTAAAAATGTAATTCTAAAAAGAAGTACAGTAGTGAATAACATCATATTTAGAGCATATGGATTCAGATGGACCAAAACTCTCAAAAATCACACAAATGTAAACTGCCCTTTAGTTCATAAAATTGTACATACCACAAAATACTCCTTTTATCAGCCCATTCTATGTTGAATCACTCTTTTTACCTTGAAATATGGCCTTAAAATATCTAAAAATTACAGTTAAGGAGCAAAATATTTATAGATACATGTAAGACAATATGAACTCATATAAAACAATACAATAAAATGGAACCAAAACTAAGAATCAGAAGTCTGATACTTGTGAGGCTTGAGATAGCTGCCAACTTTTTGATATTTAGTTTCTTCATCTGAAAGACAGAAAAAGTTTAACTGGCCGTGACTAAGAATCCCATGAGAATCAAGGAGACAACATTAAAAAAAAAATAAACTTATTACTAGTAAAATGTGATACAAGTTATGCTGTTATATTAAAAACAAATTTATTCTGTTATATTATTGTAAACCCCAACACTCCAATTAATATTTTGAGTAGTCATTGTGGCAAAAGTAGTAAGAAATATTTTTGATATCTAAAATTTCAGCTTTTTCAAATCATTTTTGGAAACACCTGATATAAAATAATGACTGAAATTAATTCAGTAAATGAAAATATTTAAGAAGAAGTACTTGATGATTACAGTAGATCTGGGAAAACAGGTAACCATAAAATTACAAGGGCATATAGTAACAGTCTAAATGTACACAAGGCAAGTATCATCTACCTCCCATTCCAGCTGTTGAGATATAGGAGATTTCTGCATAAAACTTGACATTATTTAGAATGTTTAGATTTATTATTTTTGGAAGTCTGTTTTTCTTCCAAAATGTGTTGAGAATTTACCCCTCCCTCCTTTCCTTCATCTACCTTGACATAGTGTGTCAGAAGGCAAGAACAAAGAACATGGATTTTCCTCCCCAGATATTGTTAGGAACTATACTGTGTACCCCCAAAATTCATGTTGAAGCCCTGCCTACAATGTGATGGTCTTTGGAGAGGGAGCCTTTGAGAGGTACTTAGACTGAGATGAGCTCATGAGGGTGAGGCCCTCATGATGGGGTTAGTGCACATCTAAGAAAAGACCAGAAATGAAGCTTTCCTTTCTACCTTCTACCCTCTCCCTTCTCCCCCGTCTCTCTCTCCTCTCTTCTCCCCGTGTCTCTCTCTCTCTCTCTCTCTCTCTCTCTCTTTCTCTTTCTTTCTCTCTCTGAATACAACTGCTAAAGAAAGGCCATGTGAAAAAAAAAAAATAGCTAGAAGGCAGCCATCTGCAAGCCAGAAAGAAAGCTCTCTCAGAACCTGCTCATGCTAGCACCAGATCATGCTGATCTGACTTCCAGCCTCCAGAATTGTGAGGAAATATTTCTGCTGTTTAAGCCGACTAATCTAATGTGTTTTTTATGGCTGCCCTAGCTGGCTAATTCACTGAATAACGCCTGCTGAGGCAGGCAGGCGAAGAAGCTGAAGAGTTTGCTGCACTAGTACATGGGGGAGAATTCACCTACAATCATGGACAGAAAATGAAATGTACATTTATGTCCAAGTAATAAAATGAAACTATTATATAAGACTTAACTATAAAAAAGCTAAAATTTGTATAGCTGCTACATTTTAAAAATAGGCAAAGGGAGTAAACCTGGAAGGAAATAAACCAAGTTGTTAGTCGTGGCTGTGAGAGGCTGGTGGTATTAATGGACACATTTTTCTTTTCTTCAAATGTTCTTTAATATGGTTATAGGTATTTAATAGAAGAAAAAAGCAATACTTAAAATTTGTATTGATTTTAATACAACAAGAGTCTAATGGCAAGAGTTTTGTTTATTCTAAGCAGTCTTCATAGAGGAACAAAAGCTATTTATAAAATATTTTGGGGATCCCATATATATATTCCATTCTAATGGGGACTGCTTTCCTCAAAAAACTCTAATTAGATAATAATACCATATATAACAGTATTTAGAAAATCTTCATTTTTATGAATAAATGCTAAAGTAAAATCAAATAACAAATATCAAGGTCTCAAAGTGCTCAGTCAGAGCAGGAAAATATAATAATTCATAGAAATTCATGAAATAGAAAGCAATGCACTATAGAGAAAATCAGTAAAACTGAAAGTTGATTTAGTAAAAAGGAAACAAAGTTTATGACTTTTAGAACTGACCAAAGAAAAAGAGGGAGAGAGAAAAAAGAGGAAGTAAGAGATGAAAGGAGGAATAGAGAGCCTGAATAACATTGAATATTAAAACAAAGATCAGTACAAATGTTATTATGGACAACTTTATGGCAATACTTTTTGATAATTTAGATGAAGATAAAAATAGTTTCATTAGTTCTAATTTTATTGAAGACATTTAATCTATGATTTTAAAATGTCCCTATAATTTCCAGGCCAGCTGGCTTCACTAGTGATTTTCCCCCAACATTAAAAAAAAAAAAAAAAAAAGCACAACCTTACACAAATTATTCCAGACAGCAGTAAAACAGGAAATTATTTGTGTTCATTATAATGTTAAATAATACAAAAAATAAATAAAATAGAATAAAATAAGGCAATTCATGAAAAGTGATGATTATGCATCATGAAATAAGGTTTCCTATTAATCTAATTCTGGATACCTGGGGCCTGACAATAAATGTATTCATGCATATATACAGAAAGAAAGGAAAAGAAGGAAGGCAGGAAAGCAGGGAGGAGAAGGGGGAGATAAGTGATGCCAATTTTTTGCTGTTTCTTTTTTCTTTTTTCTTTTTCTTTTTTTTAACTACGAAAATTCTAGGCCACCAGAAACAGGTATGAGCCTTAAAAATAAACTACTCTAAAGAGAGTATTAAACACCTATAGAATCACGCTTACTTATATTTTCTGGTTTTATTCTTTTTATGCTTTCTTGCCATTTTAGCCAGGTTTTTAATATTTAACTAGCTTTTTTAGGTGTTCTGTACCACGAGTTCTTTCCTTACATACTTGTTCACCAATTTTCAGAAACGCACATGCACACACGCACATGCACACACGCAATGTTGTGATGCTATGAGCTATTGTATCGTGTTCATGACACACGCACATGCACACATGGATGAAAATATTCTACTAAATTAGATAACTTTACCTATCGAATAGATAAACTAAATATGAAAATTGGTAAAACCCTTTTAAAAAATGAAATAGTCACACATTCATTCATCCAACAAAATACAGTGAGCACTTCCTACATGCCAGAATGAGTCTGGGTCCAAGGGATCCGGTAGTGTAAAAAAAAAAAAAAAAAAAAAAACTACCTGCCTTCGTGGAGATTACATTCCAGCAGGAAGAGACAGACTAAAACAGGTGCATAAAATAGACAATATGTCCTGAGTCTTTAAGTCTTAGAAATGCAATAAAGCAGGAGAGGTAAATGGTGAGGGGAGGTTGGGCTGCTATTATAAAGGCTGGCCAGGGATGACCTCGCTAATAAGACGACAATCGAACTAAGCCCAGAAGTGAAGAAGTGACACCTGTGACATCTAAGGGAAAGGGCTTTCCAGGCAAAAAGAACATGTACAAAGTTCCTGAGTCGGACACATTAGGTTTGAAGTGTCTATTAAAAATCCAGGCAGAAATGCTGATGAAGCAATCGAAAGTGAGATGGAGTTCAGGAAAATAACCAAGAGAGATATAAATCTGGAGTCGTCAGCATATGAATGGTACTTAAAGCTATAGATTGGATAAAATTACCACAGGAATGAATATAGCTAGAGAGGAAATCAAAAAATCGATCACCAGGTCTTCAATAAACTCCCAATGGAAGTTTAAATTGTTGGAGTTTAGAAGGTAATCTGATTGAATGGCAGTGCTCTCCAAAGTGAGATTTTGGAAATATTTCAAAGGTCTTTAGGCCTTAACTATCAAAGAATATATGTAATATGAGGGAAATCAAAATCATTGGGAAAAAAGAGCTCAAGGAATTGAGAAACCAATGTATTAGAGAGCTTATTCATTTGGATACCGAAATCACAGCCACTGTAAGATTAGTGCTCGATAAAGTTGCAAAGATCAAGGGGAAGAATTCTTTAAGATATTACAGAACAGATACAAATCAATAAATTGTTGTAAGAAGGAGAAGTAATAGAGAATATCATTTGAATACATGAAATTTAAAGCTTGGAGTTTTAGGGACAAGAAAGGAGAATGGCCTGGAAATAGCATGAGGAATAAGGGGGCCACACCCACATCTCTAGTCCCAGGGAGGCGAGGCAGGAGAAGGAAGTCCACTTGAGAGAGAAAGAAATGTCCCCAGAATTGGGACAGAATACGATTTCAATTCGTCCAAAAAGGAGAAGGGAATGCAGAAGAGGTTAAGGATTTAGAATTTTTGCTGGTTTACTGACTATGAGCTCAGTAAATGGAGTTCAGGAGTGGAAATGGTGAGGGATGAAGTCAGAAAAAAATGATATATAGAAGTATAAAGAGAGTGGGGTTCAGGTGAAAAGAGATAACCTGGAAGTCCTAGGTTTCTTGTGGAGATTGATGTATGATCGAGTTAAGAGTTAAAGGACATACTTAGTGAGATTCCTCCTGAGGTTCTCAAGGCTATGAATTCGCAAGTAGAGGGAGATAAAAAATCTTGTCAGAGGCTGGGGTCTGGTCCTCTTCTCTCTAGCCAATGAATACGTAGAGAGGTTTTAATACCTGAGAAAAACCCCTAGGGATAAAGAAAATTTTCTAACCCTTCATCCCTTCATTGAGGGCAGTTTCATGCTTTCCTTAAGGATTACAGATGATGAAATCCAAGTCCAGAAAATTGAAGGGATTTGCAACAGGCTGCACTGAGAGTTAGTTCTTACGTAGAGCAATGTGGATTTCTTAAACACATCTCCCTCGTCCCAGGACTTTCTTCTGAAAAAGTCTGTTAAAGGATTCCTTCTACCACGAGCCTACTATTATCTTAGACCATGAAGATGAAGAGAAAGCTTTGTAATTACTGGTGAAAGGTCACCTGAGGAATATAACTTTAAGAGCGACCTACCAAATTTATTGAAATAGAAGGTAAACAGGCAGATTCAAGGTCTAAAACACAATGCTAACAATGATAACGGCAAAATTGCGGAATCCAGGAAAGGTCAAGGTGATTGTGTTTACAAAATACAAACCAAGCTTCCTGAGTCTGTTACTGTGATACTGGAAATCAGTGTTGTAATAAGGTGTGTTTTGTGCTTCCGGCAGTATATACCCTTTAAGACAGGGTCAAAGCTAGATCTCCAACACAATTTTTAAATCTGGTATGCTTTACTATTTATATTGAGGTTTGAAATGCAGCTAATAATCATAGGCCAATTTTACTAAGCACCAGGATGTACGTTATATACTTTACAAGCAATATCTAAAAACTTAGAGGTTGGTATTATTATTATTCCCCAATTAACTAATGAGTCACAGAGTGATTTAGTAACTTGAATGAGATTTCTCAACTAGACACTGGCAGAGACAAATTCTAATCTCACTAGAGTAACTAGAATAACTCTAGTGTCTTCACCCTTCATCATTGGGCTATACTGCTTTAAAAGGCAAAGCTTCAAGCAATATAAGATACATTTATATATATATATAAATGTACATACATATATTTATATATACAGAACATATATATTATTTTTGTTATGTATAGTAATATATGTCAAATGAAAAAAATCATGACTTTGTCTTAATTTCTATGTGTTAATTTCCTTTCCTTTTCCTTTTAATAAGAATAATTTATTTATTCTAAAAAAGAATTAGGCAATTTTAATTTAAGAGCTCAGTAAATTAACATACAACCCAGAGAAAACCACAAGTTCTATATTCTCACAATTTAAGCTACATTCTGTTATTAAATAGACATCAGTGACTGTATCAGACATTCAGTGAAGCTGTAACTTACTAAATTAAACAGTTATAACAATGATGTGGAGAAAAAAAACTTTGTTGTAAAAATTCTTAGACTATAGTCTTTAAATAAACTAAAAAATTAATAAACCTATAAAAAGTATTTAGTATTTTTTACTCAAGACACAATGCCAGGACCACACTTAGGTTATTCAAAAAAAAAATCAAAATTTTTCACATTTTACTAATAGTTTACATAAAATAAGTTGCTAGCCACAAGCTATCAGATATTTCTGCCTTTACAGAAAAATATTCCCATTATAAAAGAAATGGTTTAGCTAAAAACAAAACAATAAAATAAAAGCTTCACATACAACAAAGCAGTGATGAAATTCCCACTCTACTTGACTAAAAACACATTTCATTTTAAGGAAAAATAGAATAATTACCCTATAGCATTTGGAAATAATGATTTTTATTGTAATTTTTTATACCTTCAGCAAATTCAACCTTCCAACTTCCCATGAAGTTATATGAACATTGAGAGACGTACATCTTAAACTAATAACCCGCCCAACAACTTGGTTTTAAAGCATATAAACTAAACTGTAGAACATTTCCCTTATTTTATGGTATCTCTGAAGTCTATATAATCAGAAAACAAGAACAAAAAAAGTAGTGTCTGGAGATATTCTTTTGCATATTTACATTCATTACTGTTATTACTATATTTTACTTTCCCAAATTCCTTTTTCTTTAAGCAGTTATCATGTTTTAGCTTGCTATGAAGAAACAAACACACAAATACATATAAAAGTATATTCCATCTAGCTAGCTTCTTCTTTTAATTTGCCTTCATTCAACAAATGTTTATTAATGCCTAATATGTGCCAGTCACTCTTTATAGGGAGTGTTTAGTTTAAATGAAGTTATAGTGCTATTAGTAAATATTTCGGGTATTTCAGAACATTTCTGCACAGATAGAACTTTTAGCAAATCTCAAAACATATCACGTAAGTGAATTTCCATTCCGCCATCCTTCCACTCACAATTTCACAATAACGCGTAGCTGGTAACTGGGATTATCTCAATGAATATTTGAGAAAGGTCTTCTTTCTTTTCTTTAGCTCTAAACAAACAGTGGTCAAGTTCCTGTATAGTAAGTTCTGGATAGATGGAAAAGGAAGGCTTAAATAAATTTCTACATTCAGACTAAAGCCAGGAGAATTCCTGAACCCTTCAATGAGCTAAGAAGCTCCTCCAAAAGAAGAAGACATATATGATATATCTGAGTTAGACAGTATTTTAAAATAGGGGTTTCCATCAACCCTTAGGATGATTCTGAAGAAACACTAAATGTCACAGAATTTGTAGAACTTTCTTTTATGAGATAGTTAAGGGATGGAAACGTCAGCTTTCAGGGTTATCAGATTTCAAGATTATTCTCTATTAAAATTAATTCATCCATTTGACTTATGCCTTATGAAGAATTTCTGACAGCATTTACTTCTTCACATACACATTAGATTTTAGACTAAATTGAGACCTACACATTATTCTACTACCCTAGGAGCCTCAAATTAACAGATTGAGCCTTAAAAGAATTTAAGCTATGAAACAATATAATAATCAACCTTTTAAAATATACCTATTGCATGTGTTTAAGCTTCTGACATTATATTAACAAATATTAAAAGTTTTGGTGAATATTGGTTGGATTAATGAAAATATGTTTCATGAGCCTCCACTTGATGTTTGAATTCTTTAATAATCCAAACAAATAAAGTCTGGTAAAATTGTAGTTGGATGAAGGAAATTTTATTCAAGAGTGTCTTGAGAATCCAAGGCAAATTTCATTCTGTAAATTTTCAAACATTTCTTTTCAAATTAAAGTCCAACTCTATAAGAAGAGTTTTCTCTTAATAATGGCCTGAAGCTCAAAAACATAAGTAACAAGTAAAGGGGAAAAGTGCAAAATAGTTTCTTTGAATCAATATCCCCTAGGTTTTCAAGAAACTCTCTCTTCCAAAGAGTTTCTCAATCACACTTAAGGGACTTTGTAAATAATTGTTTATATTTTATTTTGAAGAATACATTATTTTAAAAATAATAACTGAACTACTGAGAAAATTTTAAAATTATTAGAATTTATTTTTATAAATTCCTAATACCTTCAACATCCACACACACATCAAAAATGTCCAGTCACATAACAGACGATTGGATAAAGAAATTATGGTTCATATATACAATGGAATATTACTCAGCTATTAAAAATAATGAAATCCTACCATTTGCAATGGCATGGATAGACCCAGAGGTTATTATGCTGAGTTAAATTAGTCAAAGATAAATACCATATAATTTCACTTATATGTAGAATCTAAGGAACAAAAGGAACAAACTAATTAAAAATAGACTCACAAATATAGTGGACAATTTGGCGACAGATGGGAGATGGGTTGGGGGCTGGGAGAATGAGGTGAAGGGTTAAAAAAGTACAAATTAGTAGTTGATAGTCATGGGGGTGGGGAGTACCACAGAGGAATGCAGTTAGTATTAACAGGACGGCTAGGTGGAGGGCCAGGAGAAGGAGGGAGCAAATGGGGAGTCCGTTTGATGAACTATATAGACGTCTAATGAGTGCACTGTATACCTGAAACTAATTTAAATAAATACATTTTAAAAATATGTCCAGTCTCTCAAGTTTAAATGAGGGAGCTCAACATTATTAGTATTTGTTTCTGAAATCTCTTTATCTTTTGACACAGCATCTCAAATGAAACATGAAGGAGGTGACTGTTCAATACTAGTTGCTTCGCTTTGCGTTTTAAATGAATGCACAACAGTGAACATCACTGTGTTGCTACCAACGCTTATGCAGTAAGACTCACCACTTTCTTTCAGAAACCTCATGGGAGAGGCCGTGGATCGTAAAGGGAAGCCAATGTTGGTGACGGAGAAGGCGTATGAGTCCAACCCTCTGTTGCAAAAACATAAAGTTAGAGCTTTGAGTGATTTAATAGTCCCTATTTTGAAATACAAACTTTCAAGACTAATCTTATAGTATTAGACACTAATCATGGAACAAAAACTGGTCTCCTATCAACAGAGACAACACCTGGTGCCCTGCAGTCAAGCACACACTGTAGGCCCTCTATAAATAGTTAGTATTCAGTGAAGACAAAATAATACCAAATATTTTGCTGGCTCTGAGCATGTATAACAAATAGGAACATTTGCTTTCTGAATGAAAAAAATTTTACAAAAATAAGAGAAATGAACATGCATCATATTTATTTCATCTGTTTGGTGAAAGATTTTAAAGTAGCATGCTTTCCTATTGTAACTTGGAGGGCTTCAACCAAGTCAGCTGAATCAAAAGCCATATAATATACAGAAACTTTAGAAAATATAAATAAGCAAAAAGAAGAAAATAAATTCCCCCAATTCACTACCCTGCAAACCTTAAATGTTTCTTGTCACCCAGGCACTATTAAACCCTTTATATGTCTCAGCACATTTAATCCTCACTTCAAGTGCCTGGGTATTTACTATTATTATACCTATTTTATAAATGAAGAAACTAAGATATTTAGGGATTAAGTAGTATACAGTTCATGTTATCCCAGCTTCTTATTACTACTGTATACCATTTGTCATGATTAACATGTGCAAACACAGGCTGTACCTTTTCTATGTTTATGTATACATAAATGCACATAAACTTTTTAGCGTATCTTTGCATTTTATAGCTGAATATCTTTCTTTATAAATATACAAAAATGACATTGTTATTTTAGCATTCCATTGTATGGATTTAAAATCCTGATGGTTTATTTACCAATCTTCTGTTGCTGAATATTTGAATTGCTACCATTCTTTTTGTTATGTACACAATGATAAAAATCTTTGAGAATTCATATTTGTGTACATATCCAATTATTTTCTTTTTTATTATTAATGCAAATGCCTAGAAATGAAATTGCTAATTCAGATGTTAGAGAAATATTTAGAATTTTAAGATACTTTGCCCATCAAAAAGTAGGGTCTATGAGGGAAGAAAGTGTGACTGTCCTGTTCAGAATTTTACATTAGGCACACAGAAAGCACTCTATAAATAGTAAATAAATGACTGACTTATAAGATCCATTAGTCTATCTGTCATTCACATGGTCATGCCCTTGCAGGTAGCCAAATAATTGAGGTATCCTAATATGATAAAATCATACTGCCAAGGGAAAGTATGAGAGGCTTAAGGATTCAGGCATATTTGTGCAACTCCATTTGAAATTCTAGAATTTATTTATATGTCACCAAGAATTGGGCCAAGATATACTGATAAGTTATACTTTATTTTACTTTCCTCTATCTGATCTGTGGTTAAATATTATATAAATCTCCACCCTGAACTCTTAATAGCATTTTAAATGATTCCTTGTTAATGAAAGTGGACCACCATTCATCCACTTAAGCAAAATATTTTACAAACATTAAGGTGAAATGGCAGAGTCATTTCAACACAGTTGTGAAATGTCATGAGGGGTTCTAACATTGTTTTATAATATCTTCATTCTGCTATTAAATTGATCAGAATAACCTAAATACAAATTGTCGTGTAACACATAGGAAACTCCCCTGGATCACAAAACTAGGGGAAGAAGTCTGGGCTCTCCTGCCTGAATCACAGAATGCATTTACAGAAACACAGCTGTCCTACCTCCAAATGCACCAAATATATGCACCAAACATTACCGAATATTATCACCAAATATTAAAAATCCACTCTAATAAATGACCGAATAACAAATAAATTTCCTTGATGGAAAGTTAACAATTAGAATACACTCAAATTTATCATGATTGTCATGAAGAGTATGTTAATATATGATACTCTTTGAAGTTAAAACTCAAAGGTACATTGAAGAACTTCACTTCCTTAAAGTTAACTTTGACAATGCAGAAATATTCAATTTTGTTTTTCATCTGCAGTTCAAACATAGAGCGATATGGGGCAGGGGGCAGGGAGAGAAATCATACATTTATGAGATTCTTCACATTTCTTCATATGCTGTCCAAGGAAATTTCTTTCATTTGGCCAATATTTTTATGGCCTAAGAATATTGGGTCACGTTAAGAATTAGTATCTCCCAAGGCCTCTTCAAGGGAATTTTAAGTAGCTTATACATAACTTCTTTCACAGGGGTCTATTTGTCTTGAACAGAATCTTCTGAGAGTTTCACAAAGAGTTGGCCAGTTCATGCTAATTAGCCTTAGAGTCCTCCCTGCATTGTGAGCCATCCCACCTGATTGCCGATTGACTCTATTTTCCTTTCTGTTGCTTATATCCTCATTGCTAAGTTTCCTTATCTCGATTATGCAGTGAACTAGATTTCAATAAAAAATTCAGTCTAATGACATTTATCTGTCTAATTAAGCATGGGTTTTCTAAAATCCTGAGTCACCATGTCCCAGAACAGTTATTTGTCTTTTCCTCTGCATTCCCATCACACTTCTAAAATTAATGAAATGGAGCTAAAGGATATGGTAGGAAACAAGTTATTGCTGTAAAGTAGTAGCTAGAAAGACAAGGCCACCCAGGTGGATTGAAGTTCAGGCTTTATGCACCCCTGGCTGTCTCTAAAAGTACATTTATTTGCTCTTTTTAATTTCAAAGGGTGTTGATCATCCTCATTAAGCAAGACATGTTTTCATTTAAAAAACGGATGTTAGATTATAGAGAGACCTTCACTTCTACCAGTCGCAGAAAAAATAATTATTTGGTAAATATTTAACTCTATTAAGACAGACATACTAAAAGATATTACACTTGGTCAGATTTATTAATAATAAGTTTCCACTTGTCTCTAAGTCATTATTATTATTCTTCCTTGGATTACCAGGCCCATCTAGATATACTGAAAATGGCAGGTTTTCAAATTAACTTTTCTAGCTATTAAAAGCTTATTGAAATTCTAAACTATTTTGGTTAAGTTGTTATATTAATTGCTCTTTTAACAGCTACCACCCCACTAGACCAATCTAGGTCTTGGGTTAAATTAAGTAAAAGCAGAAAGGAAATTTTTATAAACTGGTAAATTACCAATACAATCATTTATTTTCCTTTGCATTTCATATCATCCCCTACCATGGATAAAACCAAACCCTTGGTATTAAAACTCTACATATATTCCACCCTTCCAAACTCAATTATCATATTGCACTTAAGCCAAGAAAGTGGTTACTTCTGAGCATGAATCTTCTATGTTAAGTACAATTTGCAGCATAAATGTTGGAAAGTAAATGACATTCTGTATAGCTATGGCAACATTTCTCAAATTTTTCTTATTTATAACTGTGCAATTACCCCAAATTTCTGACCATGTTATAATAATGAATCAATGTAAAACAAGGCACTGAAACAAATACATGTTAACAGAGCAGTATTTACATTCTACAAGTATAAATGTTCCTACAAAATATGCTGACAGGTCTTTAGAGGGTCTGTCTATAGCTTTAGGCCAACAATTATGTACACAATTGTAAAATTATCTTTGAAGAGGATTGATGCTATTTCAATGGAATAATTTAGCAAATTAACTGATCCATCGTTCCCCACCACCTTTGAAAGCAGAAGCAATACTCAAAATTCCTGCCTTCCAACTACGTTCTGTAGGATCAGCCTCATCTTTCTTTAGAAAAAAAGATTAATTTTAAATTATTAAATTAAAAAATTATAACTTAAATCTGCTCCATAATTGCTACAGATGAGTTATTAAAATCCCAAACTTATGTAATATTATCATAAAATATGGCATTTTTCTCAAGAAAGCCACAAATTGGATTTGAGCTTATGCACTGTAAAACCCAGATGGTTTGCTTAACTACTCAGACATCCTCCAGTTCAAAAGTTAATTGAACTGAGAACTGAAATTTTGATAATTGATATGCTTTGAGGGACTCAAGCTGAAGGATAAATTAGCCTTATGCATAGGGTGTTAATAGCCTTGAGAAACCACAGCAATTGGTCAGAAAATGTTGTCCAAGTAGAAAATATATATTTTTTCTATAGGTTAGCTTATTGTACATTACCTGGTCTTGCTCCTATGGTATTGTTGCTTTTCTTTCTCCATTTTTTTACTCACTGATTCAATATTAGTCACTATTTTACCCAGTTTAACTTGTTCTGAAATTTTAAAAAACAAAGCTGTAGTTGTATACTCTTAGTTTTCAAGTTATAAGTGCATTTTCGAAATTAAATTGCAAATCACAGACTTTTTAATAACAAGTATTACAATATTTTTTCAAAAAACTACTAACACTAAGGTACTCTAAAAACACATTTGAGTGGTTTTTTTTTTTGTTTGTTTTATGGTTTTTTTTTTTACCTCATGCTCCTCAGATATTTTGCAATTAGTAAAATTTAGGACCAAAAGTATAGAGTAAATGAACTACATATATCAAGGAGACGATAGCTCCCAGAGAAATGCCTGCAAAAACACAGCACATACCAATGAGTACAAACAGCCTCATTTACGCCCATCAGCACTATTGTCATCACTATCATCATAAAGCTTAGTTTTTATAGGGGAGTCTGCCATTTTAAAATAATTGAGCAATCATTAGTTAATGTAAATAGGAATGGAGTACCCTAGAAAACTTGTCCATTTGATAGAAAGACAACTCCAGAAAAGGCAAAGGTTTTGCTCCAAAAAAAAAAAAAAAAAAAAAAAAAAAAAGGCTAGTTCTTAGAGTCTAAAGACAGATAAGTATATATTTTTTAAATACCTATTACTTTCTATTTTTGTACAGGTAATGGGACTAACATATAGTTTGAAGCATTACAACAAAATTTTGTTTATTAAGCACCTTCTAGCTACTAGCTCAGGTATATTAAAGATATATTGCAGATACATAGAACATATGAAATGAAACCCTCTGTTTGAGAATTATTTATAAACCAATGGTGTCTCGATGCTAACAGATAGAAAAGCACAGTTGACTGCATTATGTAATTTAGATTTAAAACATATTGAATATTAAAATTTTGTAGAAATAGAAAACAGAACATTAATAATTGTAGGCTCTTACCAGGTGTGCTAGTATTTCCTAGGTATCATCTTACAGTGAAGCCTCATAACTATTTTTGTTTTGTTTTTTAGTGAAGCACTGTGATTGTTTCCTTGCATACATAAGGAAAGCAGATTACCCAAGATCCTATAAGTCAAAAGGTGCAGAACCCAGGCGTGAACCTATATGCCTCTGACTGTAGGTTCACACTTCATCACTCTGCCCTCCTGCACCGACCACCCTCCCCTTCCCCAGAGTTCATGGTGACTCAGGTACCTAATCGGGGAAAGAGAATAATTTTTGCCTTACTTATTTTGGAAGGTGGCTTATAGAGTTCAAAAGACATACTTTATATAAAGACACATGATAAGCTGATAAATATCATATTAAGGTGAAATAGAAAAAGAATTTATAAATTTGAGTCTTAAAAAAACATTTTGAAAATATTTGCCATATGCCTAGTATGCTAATTGCTGTATATGGATTATATTTTATTCTCACAACCACCTCATAAATAAGGTACTATTTTTATTTCTATTTTACAGATGAGGACACTGAAGCAGAAAAATAGAAGTTAACTTTCTCAAGATTATATAGCTAGCAGCAGGCGGAATCAGTCTTCAAACATAGGCAGGGCATCCCTGAAGCTTGCATTCTTAACCACAATGACACTCAATATGCATATCTGTTTGTTTGTTTGTTTGTTTAAGGAGTATTTACTTAGTAAAAATAACTATACTAACTTCTAGAGAGAAGATGTATAGGAAATAATCCATTCTTTGTTTTACTCAGTGTGTTATATTCTACCTCCATCATTATTCTTTTTGATGCTCATAATGCAAAATTGGCCAGTCAGCCCCTGGATCATTTTGACATATCTCCATTATTTTTGAACACTCCTTTCTTTCTGCCACAATGAGAGTTCTAGGCTTGCTTTGTCCTTTCCTCGTCCCAGAGCTGGAATCAGGTCTTCAAGAAGTGGTGGTAATTATCACTTCTAAAATTACCTTTCTCTCCATTCTCTAGTGTTTCCTAATCAGTAGATTCTAGCTAGATTTATGTTAAAAATTCCCAATATTCTCTCCAGAGCTCTTAATCTTTCATATGTTCCATCTCTTTGTGTTTTAGAAATTTCTTAAGATACAGTTTCTAGTTTGCTAATCCTATCGTCGGCTCCATTAAATCTGTTTTTTAAATGTATTTAAATTATTATATATTTAAATTATTATATATTTATTTCTGGAAGTTCCTTCGGTTCTTTATTAAATCTTCCTGAACATTTTTATAGTATCTAGTTTATTCATAAATATATATTTTTTACTTTAACTTTTTAAATATATTAAGTGTACTTCTACATCAGAAAATTCTAATGTCTATGGTCTTTGTAAACCTAATTTCATTTTGGGGAAGATGAATTGCTATAATCTTTCACTCACAATTGGCTAATTTCTTTTTGACTTCTTTAAAAACGAAAGTCATATTCCATAAGAGTAAGAATTTTTTGCAAATTGAGATTAAGATCCATTCCTCAAGAAATATTGTTTTTCCTCCAGGCAGTTGAGAAAACTTTCAACTCATAATAACATTAAACTAATTTCCCACTTAGAGATTTTTGACACACCAGTAATATGGATCCTTGTGGTTATTAATTATAACAAGACATTTCTTTTTTTTTTCTTCTTCAGGGCCAAGGCTGACATACTCAGGTTTCTTTGCCATGTCTTTACAAAGCAAGTCTTTATATTTTTCTGGTTTAGTTTTTCATTGCTGGCATTAGCTTTTCCGGGGACTCAGCTATGGGGAGTTTCAGACCTGAGTTTCTATCTTGAATGTGTAAGCAATAAAAATGAAAACTCAAGGCCACCAGAAACATGCAGAAACTTCCAGGAACAGAAGCTGGGTTCTGCTCTGAGTCTTTCTTTAGATTTATTCTGTGTTTTCCATTTTGGATTTTCAGGTCTCTATAAAAATATGTTGAATGAAGGAATGCTTAAAATATTTTCCACTATTTTGCTAGTCATTCACATGTCAAGACTCAACTCAGGGGACAATATTTGGTCTAAACATTGAAACAATTTGCAACACTCATAATACCTAACACATTCATCAAATATCTGTCATATACATGAATAAATAAAATATTTGACACCTCTTATTCAATTACGAAACATTTTTAATATCACTACTCTATGTATGCTAGTGACATGGATTAATTTCTTTCAATATTTTTTCAGATATGATAGATATATATTCCTTCTTCAACTGACCCCCAATTCTTCCCCAACCTTCATAAAGAACTCTTCTTTCTCCCTTCCCCCCCCAAAAAAACCTACAGTAGTTCTAAATCAGGTTGCCAAAAGCAGACAATCTTAAATACAGTAGTTAAACTGAACCAAGGTAAGTTATTAGGAAGAAGTTTTCTAGAATTTAGAGGGGTTGTTTAAAATATAGTTAGAATGCAATATTATATTAGTTTCAGGTCTACAATATAGTGATTCAGCATTTATATGCCTTACAATGTGATCACCATACTAAACCTAATAATCATCTGCCACAGTGCTAACTTATCACAATATTATTGACTATATTCCCCTTTACCTTTTTCACCTATTTCCACACATCCCTCTCCTCTGGCCACCATCAGTTTGATCTCTGTTTTATGAGTGTATTTTTCTTGTGTTTTGTTTGTTTGTTTGCTTGCTTTGGATTTTTAGATTCCACATTTAAGTTAAACCATATGGTACTTGTCTTTCTCTGTCTGACTTATTCCACTTAAGACCTGGAAGGTATTATGTTAAGTAGAATTTAGAATTTTAATAATTCAGAAATTGAATACCATACAAGGGAGTTTGTTCCCTATCACAGTTATTTCCTGAGAGAGATTGGATAAGAACTTCTAGAGAGCATCATAGGCAGGAATTTATATCATGAAAATAGTTGGGCTAGAATAGCTTTAAGGTCTCTTCTACACAGAGAAAATGATACTATATAAGTGCTTCACGGGGGTTAAATCCTGATCCTTTAATACAAAAAATGATATTTTAGAATTTGTAGGTTACGTGGTTATAAAATACTTTTTTCCCACCTTTTTCTCTTTTTAAGACACGCTATTTAAATTGTATTCAAAATTTCATATGAATTACAACAAAATTTAAAACTTAATGTTTCCAATTTATAGACAGATTCATTAGTCAAGAATGACAGATTGTAATTTACTGACATTTCACATTCTAGTGTGTGGGCTGGGTAGATGTCAGATGATTTTCTACTGTTGGAATTTCCAGCACATGGTTGTTATATAGAATGCCAATTCCTCACTAGATTGTGAACTCTTTCATGGTCTCTTGAGGACAAGGATTGTGTTTTTATCTGTCATCCACTTATTCAATCATTCATTCAACAAATATTTACTGAATTCCTATAATATGACAGGTAGTCTGCTAGGCACCAGGGCTATAGAAATAACTTGGGGGTTATGAGGGCTATATTCTAGGAAATAAAATTAACCAAATAATGAAATAATCATACAAATTGAATAATTCCAGTTGCATTGCTATGAAAATTTATTTCCATTATCTCATAAATTTAAGAGAAGGAATGAAATGCAATCTTTAGCTGTTGTAATCAGGAGGCATTGCTGGACAATTTAGTGGAGAAATGGAAGTGGGAGCAAGATTTCTCTGTTCTGAAGGAATAAAGTAGAGATAATCATTGTAGACTCTCTTTCAAGAGGAGTAGTTTGAACGGAAGGAAAGAGATGAAATGATCACTATCAGAACATAAATTGGAAAAAAATGTGTTTGTCTCAATACATTTTAAGATGGGAAAGCCTTTAGGATTCTTATATATTATTAGAAAAGTGAATTAAAACTGGGGTGGGGGGAAGCAAATAACACATAATAAATAAGAGGGTTCCTGGCAAAGAAGGGTAATGGATAGAATATTTTAGCCATGACTGAGAGAAAAGAGGCATTATCTTCTAAAAGCAAAAAGTAGATAAGTTTTCATGGCTACTTATAAATTTCCAGTGAGCTCACCATGAACATCTTTATTTTCTCCATGAAGTAGGATGTGAGGTCATTCACTGAGAGAAGGAAATAGAAGTTTGCTAAGGGTTTCCAGGAGAGTGGCAAAGATTTGAAATAGTAAGAGAGATGGGTAAAAGACTGGACCAAGGTCAAATGAAAGGTTTTACCTTTGATTACCTCTTAATGCAGTGATCATTACAACTAACACTTAACAACAAAACAGAATCTTCTCTTGCTACTGTTCAATTTCTCTTCATTTTATAGCAAGATGTTGACACTGGTTGTCTACAAGACTGTTTGTACTTCCTCACCCCATTTACTCGTCATTTCAGCTCGCACAGTCATCACTCCGATCAAGGGATACAGTGGACTCCCATGGCATCACACCTAGTGGACAAATCTCTGTCTGCTTTGTATTGTGCCTTCAGCAATGCTCAATAACAATGGTGATTCTCTTGTAAAGGCATTATGTGACAACTCTCTCTTGGTTTTTCTCCTATGAAAACCAGGATGCTCATTTTCCATCTCTTTTGCTGACTCTCCCTCTTCTTTTAGACTTCTAAAGGATGACATGACTTGGGCCTATATCATAAGTTTTTTTTCAGTTAACTTCACTTGCTCCTTAGGACATTTCATCCAGTTTCTTGGATAAATTATGTCCATATACCAATGACCCGAATTTTATTCTCCAGCCTACACTTATCCTTAAAATTTCAGACTCATGTGTATAATTGTCTTACATGTGAACGTGCATGTTAATAAGTATCTCAAATATAATATATTTAAAGAGACTCTTGATTTTCTTTTCCAAAAGCTATTCTTTCATGTCTTTCTCATGTCGGTAAATGATATCACCGACACTTGTCGGTAAATGATATACAGATACTTGTTCAAACCAGAAACTCATTACTTATCACCAAAATAAATCTCAAATTTATCCATGTATTCCCATTTTCACTAATACCACAATTGCCACAATAATGCTGCATAACAAACCCAACCAAAACTCAAAAACTGTGGTTGCATTTCAATGATTCTCACAAAACTAAGCCTTTCCTCAGGTTTACTAGGCCCTGGTCCACCTAATGGCAAAACACTGGTGTGTATCCCTAGTCAGCCAGTCTTAATCTTTCCCTTAAATGAAATTAAAACAGGTGTCTGGAGATAAATCTCCATGGATATTTTCATGTTTCTGCATGTCAGGGATTTCTAAGCAAGGAATTCTGGCACATGGGTTAAGGATATTTGAATGGCAAACAAGCCATGGAAATTACAGACCCCAGGAGAGCTTTAGAGGCACCTTCCCTGGAGCCATCTATTTACATTCTGAAGAATAACAGACATCAGGACCTTCATTTTACCTCCTCTTCCCAGAATGCATTTGCTTACATTTATAAAGCACTTGTTCTCCTTCGCCTCATTCTCATTCTCTTTTCCCCATCTCTCTAGCCCTCCCTTCCCCTCACCCTCTCCTCTCCTTTCCCTCTCCCTTCCCCTGCCCCCTCTGGAGCAGAAAACAGAAAAATGTATCAAAAGTCCTACATAAACGCCAGAATTGGCAATTTCATAGTTCCTCTTCTGTATTACTAGCTTCCTGTATGTAGGGAACATCTGCCCTCACTGTGCTGCCCCAAGGGGGATGAAATCATACGGAAAACCGAGGTAAGATGCTCTCTGAATAATTAAAAACCTATATCTGACCCAGAAACCTCATGCTTCTTGTCAGAATAAATATGTATGGGTGGATGGATAGATAAATACGCACATAAATAAATACATACACACATTCATAAATATACAAAATTTAACATCAGAACAGACACATTCCTTTTCTTTCATAGATGACCCACATGGAGGTGAGTAAAGAACTGATTCCAGATGCTTGAGTCTTGTTTATCTGGCCCCTCACAGTTGCTTTCCAAACTTAAGCATTTTTGAGTTCTCACCCTCTTCTCTGGACAACTCCTGAGGTCTCGAACGCATTGCTTTTGTCGCAGCTCTCTGTAAGTCTAGCTCTGTCCAGCCACCACCCTCCATGTCTGTTCCCCATGATCCCCTAGTCTGGGGAAGGAAGGCCATCTTCCGCACTATTCTCCTCTAGCTCACAGCTGAGAACTTACAAAATTCTGTCGACTATCTCTCGGGACAAGGGGTTTCAGAAACAACTTACTGAAAACACGAATTCCTTCTGGAGAAGCGTCATACCAGAGAGTATGACGTCCTTAACGGTGAGCAGCGAGGGCGACTGGGTCGACAGCCCGAGCTTGCTGCTCCACTTCAGTCCTTGCGTGAACCGCGTAGCCTCTCTGAGCCGTAGTTTCCTCATTCTTAACATTGGGGGATGAAGCTTCTAAGCTTTACACATTAGATTGTAATAGCTTAAGTAAGTTATAAACTAACCACAGAAAGCACTGAGTTTATAAGCACGCAGAAAATAGGGAACTGTTGCTGTTATCCTCAATATTTTCATTGTTTCTTTTGCTCTTCACTGAGACACAACATAAATTCATAAGCACCTCTTTATGTAGCAGGAGTCCTGTATTCACTAAAGATAACACCGGGACTCATCTTTCCTTCCCAGTGTCTTTTCTAGAGAATCAAGGAGATTTGGCAATAACTCCAAATCCCTCTGAACACGCTTCCCAAAAGCGAGATATACAAATATCTAAACTGAGTTTCAGATGCAAGTAAACACATAGGACACTCCAACCTCAAACATAGTTTCTGAATCAGATTTTGAGAACTCAGAGAACTCATTTGACCTTAGCTGGGGTACTCTCTGAAGAAACCTAGGAATGGAGCAATCCTCAGAGGTGGGTGACAGATACAAATGCAAACCAATGTAAAACTAAGTATATTCACATATTACGGGGAGGAGGATACCAGCATTCATGCAGAAGCCTGAAATAACCACAGCCCTTTATCAGCACCATTTCGTAATCTTGATGTATCGAGGAGGATTTTCATGTATAATTTTATTTCTCATAGCAGGTATTCATGGAGTGAGAAGGGTGCATTATAAGGGCAGGGTTGCTAAACATAGAAGGTGGTCACTTTAAGGCATTAGAAGTGATTGCAAAGATTGTTTTTATTTATTAATTTTTTTGTAGCATTAATCATGCTGCATCTTGTGGTGGTGCTGTCATTTTTCTTGCGCGCACAGACTGAATTACTGAACGGTGCTATGCGATGTGTCTCACACGCTCTGGCACTTCCATTTCATACTTCACAGTTTTAGTGTCACTTTGAGGTTTGAAATGTTTCACAGTTATTTGCTATATGTGGGCGCCAAAAAAAAAAAAAAAGTCTATATCACTGAAAAGGATACTGTAAGAATAGAAAATAGTTAGAATCGATGGGAATTTCTGTCCCATTAGCATTCAGAACTTTATCAAGAATCAATTTATTTTTTTTATCGAAATCTAATTTATGTTTTATAGATGCATGGGTGAGTACTATTATTTTGCTCACCACATACAGTTCTTATAAAGTTAAATAGAAACTTTTATTGATGTAGATAAGATTCTATAATTAGGATGAAATTGAAAACAGCATACATCTTTTCTAGCCTACAACTTCCCATATGCTCTAACATAACAAACCCAAAAGCCTCAGTCCAATCACCTGATCTAAACCAGTATATAAATATTGAGTGAATGTCTATGTATATATCTTGACAAATGGTTCAGTTTAATGTGTTAAAGTCAATCTATTTAAAGATAGAATGACTTAGATTTGCTACAAATGTAATATAAATGCATTAAGCTTGATCATACATTGAACAATATATTGATCTCATCTACAAATACTGACAGGCATTTTACCATCAATTTTTGTAAAGCATTAACACAAGATAACTTTTTATTTCTGACCATAAATTCTTATTGATGACCCCCTTACTTTACACAAACCCATGCATGGTATTATTGCATTTGACCACCAAAACACTACATGTATTTTTTTATTGACATAATGTCTCCAGTAGGCAACCAAAAATTAAATAAATAAAAAAGAGAAACATGTTAAGATGCAAAAATAAAGGAAGCTTTTCACACAAGAGCAGTATCTAGAATAAGCACTTGGCGCAAATTAAGCATTAAGTAAAGATTTACAATCTTCCTCTCTTTGTCTTTCCAACTACACAAGATGCCTCCTCAGCTTTAAACGTCTGGTTTGTTTCATTACAAATAGAAACTGAGAGTCACTGGTAAGCACAAAAAGAAGCCAAAGAAAACAAACAAACAAACAAAAAACAAAAAAAAACCTAAGCAAATGAAATGGAAATTCAAGTAGTGACATGTTTAGGTATGCTCTAGTTTTTAATATCTGAAATTATTTTTTACTGACACTTTAAAATAATTTTTTCTCTCATAAGAAAAGGGAATTTATGTTTACAATCTAACAGTCTGGAAGATTACAAGTAACTGCTAGACAGTAAGAGAGTAACTATTTCATCTAGCACTTAATAGAGAAACAAATAATAACTAATTATGCTGACATATTGCCCATGCTACTAAAAGTTCAAAGGGCCTACTCTGGTTTTAAATATTCCAACAGGCATCCAAGGTAATCCAGGAAGCGGGTGTGCAAAGGCAGGACCAACCTCCATAAAATGGACAACAGACACAAGAAAAGCTGATCAAGAAAATGCTAGCATGTTCTGTTTTGTGTTCCCAACTTATAAACCTAGCTTGATAAGGACACACTAAAAATGCAAACTGTCTCTATTTATTACATTTTACATTCTCAGCTTTCTCTTGCACACACAATTACACCCTTAGCGCGCGCACACACACACACACACACACACACACACAAACTTTAAACACACAACTTCCTTATTGCTAAGATAAAAGCAAGCTACTAGAAAGCAATACTGTTACACTATTAATTTGGTTACTTACATTAGCTACCAGTATGGGACATTTTGATATGGATTTACCATAGTCCCAAAGTACCAAAACTTTATTAGTCTCATGAAATTAACAACAAATTCTCAAATTAACTGTAATTCATGTTACAGTTAACATTAACACATCCCAATGGTATGTTTACAAGTACATGGAGTGAGGAGGAGCATGGAGGTAGAAGAAATGGATCACGAAATACATGCAAAACTTCATTACTATCACGACTTCCAAAAAAGGTAGCAAGTGTTGGTTTAGACAGTAGGCCAAGGTCCCTATGATCTCTAAAGAGAGGATAGGACCGTCAGTCAATTGCGTTTCATTTATATTTCATTTGGTTATAAACATGTTGCTCTGTTTATCTTTTCTCTTAGATGCTGTGGGGTTAACAAACGCTGTAAAAGGCTGCTCTGGGCCAACAATAGAATTAGTGAATACTACCTTCTGCAGAATGGGAAGTTATTTTTTAATATTTAGAAAGTAATCATTAGAAATATTTTTGTGAATGCAAAGGCAAAGCAAGGGTTAAAGGGAAAATTGGACTAATGGTCAACTGTGGAGTAGCTGAGACAGCTCCAATCAAAATGTTAGATGAGAGAATTCATGAGACCCTAACGTTCTCTAGAACCTTTTCTCTGTATCTCAACTCCACTCACTACTTTCTATAACAAGAATGCTTTTCTCATGTGTAAGCACATTTTTCAAATATGAAAAGTTAGAGTCTTTGATTTTTCAATTTTTTTGTACACTACTATCACTATAAAAAATCGAGGGCAGGTGGTCTAATATATATATAGTTGTTTATAAATTATATTTTACTTATTAACATATCTTGTATAGTGCACTATAATGTATAGCACATTATAAAATAAACAAAAATAGACATATAATTAGAAGATATAGAAAAATATAAATAGCAGTTCTTATGTGATCAGGTATCATCTCTCAACCATTGGAGTAAGCATTTCCTGTGAATGATACCAATGGATTAGATCAGTGTTGGCAAACCATCATGTCTAGGGCCAAAGTCAGCCCATCCAATACCTGTTTCTGTAAATAAAGTTTTATTGGAGCACAGCCATGCCCACATGTTCACTCATTGTCTGGCTGCTTTCACCCTATAAAAGCAAAGATGTGACAGAGACCATATAGCCCCCAAAGTCAAAATTATTTACTATAGGACCCTTTACAGAAAATTTTTTCCAACCCTCAGATGGGACTAATTTCAAAGTACCTAAGAAGGGATAGTTCTGCAGACAGAAATAAGACTGAGCATGTGAGATGGAGAGACAGAAAAAGGGCAGAAATGACAAATGAGCTAGGGATGCCAACCAAGTTGCAAAACAGGTGTTGGACAGGAATTCTCTAGCAGGACAAAACTATTACAGGCCGACTACAGTATTGTGGAATATGAGAACAGAACTTAAATACTGGTGAAAATGAAACAGAAATCAAAAGTCACAGAGGACCATAGGTTGTTAGTTGGTTTGTTTGTTAACTGAAATTTTTATGACACCTCAATCAGAGGATAGATATTTCTCTCCACGTCAGCATATCTTTAGTTGGCATACCTTTTATATCTATCTCAGTACTTTGCTTAAATCAAAAAGAGGCCAAGGAAATATTTAAGATATCAATGGGCAAAAATTATTTAACATGAAAAATGAATAGCACAGACTCCATCTCAGTATCTCTCTCTCAAACACACACATGCACAAACACAGAATTCTAGTATTGATACCCTCTAACAAATATAATAATATTCTTTTTAGCTATGATAGAGAGTTTGCTTAAATATGCTATTAAAAATAATTGTTGGAATATAGAGAGCTGAGGCTATCAAGTCTCCAATAATCTCTCTTTTTTTCTGAACTTTTATTATACTTAAAGTCAATACCAAAGATGCCAGCATTTAGTTATTCTCCAATATTAGTTTTGACTTTTTTGAGTGGAGAGAAAAGAAATCAATAAAAGTGTCTGATACATTTTTGTATGCCTCATGTCAATTGGCATGGGCATGTGGGAATATGCTCAATAAATAATTATCGAAATCTGAGCGATTATCTGCAAAATTAGTGAATACTATCTTACGCAGAATAAGATGTTATTCTTATTCTGCTGTTGCATGTCAGATTTGACGTTCTCATTGCTTTTTATTGCAAAATTGAATATTCTTTAAAAAATGTTTCAAGATGAAATAGAAAACAGGACTAGGAGTTTGTAAATTTGGTTCTAGTCACCGCTGATGGACAAACTAGCTTTTACTGTTGAGCAAATCACTGAATCTCCTCTGTTACTCTTTCATCATAATGATGACTTCGAGCAACTGACAGCTAATGTTCTATTTAGCTCTAAAAGCGTACGTGACAAAATCACATTAAGGGTATATCGAATCTTTTTAAACTATGTTATATGAGTCAGAGATTGGAAAATGGCAGCTGGAGGGCCAAATCCAAAGGTAGACACACAGATTTGGGGGGAATACAGTGTTCAAGAAATGTCGAATCGATGTGTGTGCATCTGAGGTGCTTTCTCTACTTTCACACAGACGTCATTCTTCTCATTGATGACACTAGCGATTGCAAAGTTACCTGCTGATCTCAGCTTAGCATGTAAATTTGTAACTAATGATTTGAAGGAATTGTAATTCTAGTGTAGTTTCAATACCTAGATTGGTTATCCTGTACATGAAAAACGAAAGTACTATTGTTACTAAACAGAACTTTGGGACACATGAGAAGGTACTAAGCTGCTACCAATATCCTTGAATTCCTTTCCTTTCAGCATGCAATGTAGTGCAGTGACAAAAATCACTAAATTTTAGATTAAAAAACAAACAAACACACAAACTTGGGTTCTAGTCTTCTCTTTACTGCTAATAAGACCTCTGACCTTTGATGGCAGTTCACCGAGGCTCTCTAGACCTCTGCTTCCTTATTTGTAAAATGGCAATGCGTGGTGAAACTAAATTGTTTCTGACGTTCCTTTTATCTCTACCACTCGGCAATCTATGACAACAGGCAATTTCATTGTTTTGACCCTATTTCATAGACCTCCGTGACAGCTGCAGGCCTTTAGAAATAAGCAGATATATTTAAGCTAAAGGGCGGAAAAGAATAGGAACACAGTAGACCAACAGAATCAAAATGTAGCATCGGATGAGCAAAAGGAGCGCCCATTTCCTGAAATGTGCGAAGCACTGAATCAAATAACGGAAAAGCCCGAACTAAAATAGAGCCAACATGGACTAAAATTCTTTAGCAGTGATGCAAAACAGTCGAATGGCAATAATATTAGACTATGAATTTAAAACGCCGTGTTGTGGCGCCTGCTGTGTCATTTATCTGTGATTTTAGTTTCTTATTTAACCACATGGAGCCTCAAATTCTTCACTTGCGAAAGGGGGAATAACAATGCTCCGAAACTACAAATATATGTGCATAGAGTTTATGCATTTACACTGATTATTTATGCATAGACACTTATGGTTTGCAAGACGATTGTCATGAGTCCCTCACTGCTGAAGAGGCAATGCAGAACAGGTCCTGAAGCCCCCTGACAACTGTATCGGTTCCGAAAATGCCAGGCTCTGGATGTGCTTTGCTCTTTACCCAGTCTGTTTTTCAGGGTTGTCTTTGCAGCAAGCAACCTTGAAATCAAGTAACGCCACCACCTCGTGCCTCATCGCACCCAAGACGGAGAGCACACTTACTCTAAAAACCTTCTATTGCCCACGCTCAAATCTCTCAGCGGTAACACAAAGCCACTACACACACAGGATCCACCTGAGCCTTTCCACATGGCCCCCATGGGATGTAGAACAAAGAGAACTGACAGGGACATAAAGCTCAGCCGCATGCTACATACACAGTGAGTAAATGAACTCCTTGTTCTGTGTCTTCTGCTTGCATCCATGAAACTGTGGTAGGCTAGCTGTATAGCTTGTAAATAGGGGGAAATCCCAGACCCTTCACAGGCCCTGTGAAGATGCTTAGTATATGTATGAGTTCATGAAAGCCATTTTGGGTATCTTATGTATTTCATTACCTTTTCTTAGTAGAAATCAAAGATAAGTGCCTATCTATTCTTAGTAGAATAAATAGTCCTATATTTTAATCTAGAACCAGGAAAAGAATTTGTGAGGTGTTTGTGATCCTCTTTCTTCCTGGTTCTCACAAATTGCTGTCTGTTAATCAACTCACACTTCCATCAGCATCGAATCCAGGCAACCACTCAACATTACTGATGACAAATGCCAGCACCTCACCCCTTTTTTCTTTCCTCACACAAGCAGAATTTTCCCACATTCAAAGCTAAGATCCTATGGCCTCACTACTAAGGTTATCAATCTTAGATCTGCCACACTAATATAAAGCAAGTTATTACAATATTATCTAGGACCAAAACCCAAAATGTTTTCTTTGTGAAAACTTTCCAAATGATACTTCTGTGTCTTAATTGCATTTAAAATTGTTACAGAAAATAAGTAGAGCTGAAAAGACCGTAAAATTGCTTAGGATTGTAGACGAAACTTGGAAGATTTAAGTGCCACCTCCACCATATTTTGTCAGAATGTAAATATAATTGCAGGTGCTTAGAAAAAAGAGATAAGTACAACAATAAAAATCTTACAAGCTGAACGCCAGGAAAGCAATAACACTTCTATTATAAGCCATTTTATGTGATAATTGCCTTTTGAGAAATAGGGATAGGGATATTATCACTAACAGAAAGGCTTTAAAGAAATGCAAATTCCTGATTAGGATCATTTTCAAATGAAGTAAACAGCTATTTGTAAATGATTACTTCTTTCTTTGTTTTCTCACCAGCTCTTAGCTCTCCTCACGTTTCGTACAATTACTTGTCTTAGGTAAAATATCTCAAACGTTTTGACATTCTTTCTCACCTTGCATTAGCAGTCATATTTTTCCCATGCCTAAGTCTATGTGAAAGGACAAAGGATGTTCACCAAACCATGTTGTTTGTCCTCCAGTGGATTTGGCATTCTTTTTGTTGTTTACCCACATAGACTTGCCAGTGGTATTAACCACCAGACAGAACAGGAATCTGACTCATTTGCATCCAATCACAAAGCTCTGGGCTGCAAAGCTGACCAGTTTTGTGACTCCTTGCAGATGCAGAAACCAAGGTGAAATAGAGGATGGAAACTGGCCCAGCTTCTAATTAAGACACTTCTGCTAAAAACCCTATTTTAGTATATTTGATGCCAACAATGTTTGTCACAGTTGTTCCCATAGCAATTTATTAGGAAGTTAATGTCTTATTAACTCTTTAAAACCAGATGATACACTCGGGCACCAACATAGCTTGAACACTTTCATATAAAACTAGAAATTAGTTTTCAGGTAACCACCAGGTAAATACATCATACTGTTTTAGATTCCATACCAAATGTAATGTTTGGATATGATCTGTTGACTGAAGAGGAGAGAAATAAGGGAGGGAACACAGTTGATCCACTCATATTTCTAAGAAAATATACTTTTTGCAAAAATACTTTGTAACTGTTTTACACAGATAGACAATCATTAGCTTTTCTGTATTAGCATTTACGTTCTCATGAGTCTTTCAATGAGTCATTAATAATGTGCCTAGTAGTTTATAGTTCATATCATGTTTTCACACAAAAATTTTATTTGGTTTTCCAGCAATAGAGTCTACAGGTATTTTTCATCATCTCTATTCTCCAAAATAAGAAACTGAGGATCCAATATGTTAAATGATTTGGCCAGGATCACGTAGCAAGGGAAACAGAACTTGATTTTTTTTTTTTTATTTTGGTTTCTAAATCTCAGATTATTGCTCAAGCAGATGTAGAGGATTTATCAAGTGTGACAAGTTTATTAGCCTCTCATTATCATTCAGGCACAGACCACTGTTCTGGACCACATGCGCAGTACGGATTCACAAATGCAAGGTGTTCTTGGGAGCCATCATCTCCAGCCACAGAAGCTGCTCCTTTAAGCAGTGAAAATATTTCTTAATGGACAGGATGTTTATATCAGGGCTACAAACGCAGGAACAAATCTAGGAAGATGTGAACTCCACTCCAGTTTCAAGAAAATAAAACTTGGAGGCCAACCAAAAAAGGAGTGCAGCCTCTAGTTACAGTGAAAATCAACACGCGAAAAATATTCTTTTTTTCAAAGGAAAGAGTGATCAAATCTGTAGATCTGGATGATTAAAGTTTGTATAGGAAATAAATGATTAGAAAAGTCATACCCTCATTTGATTTTACTGCTGATGCAATAAAACTTTTTAAAAGTATAATTATGCCTATAAGTAAATAAAATCAGGTTTGAGCAAATTGAAGTTCCAGCTATTGTGATTTTTTTTTTTTTTCAAAAGGCAAAAGCATGTGTACAAATTAAAATCAGGCTTTATTTAAAAGCCAGGCAAAGAAATGCATTGGGCAGTATGAACCCAAGGCCTGGTAATTCTATCACTGGATTCTAGAATTGTAAACACATAATGTAATTGCTAAATTCTAACTACTCACGTAATTTTATCTGAGAAACTTTGTGTCTGGGAACACGAAGAACACCTTTATGGCCATTTTGGGGCAATTCATTACTGTTGGTCCAGTAAAGCAATCATTCCCTCACCTCTTTTCTACAGAAACAGTCATTCCTTCCCCATATTCTTTTTGCTCTTCACATTCAAGGAAACCACAGTGCCCCAACTACTGAATGTGGTTATGATTTGAAAGGATTTTCTGGATAGATGTAGGAAGTTACCGTTTTTCATAATAAAAAAAAAAAAAAGAAAAGAAAAACAAGCAGCTGCCAAAGCTCATTCCAAATTCTAACCTTTAAAATATCCGTGTCACACGCGCTGTCTTTTCATTTTTTAGCAGCAAAAATATATTCATTTCCTGGTATTTCTTGAGCTTTCCGATCCATGGCACAATAGCGCCCCCCCAGATGTCTTTTTATTTTCTGGTAAAATTTCCAAAATGCATCATGTCTTGGTGGCTTTGGTCAGGCAGGAACATAAAAGCAGTAGCCATAGTCAAATATTTCATTACTGATCCAGACAAGCAAGCAATCGGTGGCGAATTACCTAGATGCCCCCACTTCCTGGCCTTCTTTGTCTTCACTCACAGGATGCATACTGAAAATGCCAGTCACTTAGAAATGACTTCGAAGGCACCACGAAGGCAAGTTCTCGCTACATGACGTAAATGACAATGGCATCGTTTTTGTTATTATCTAAGAATGAGGTTGGACCCTTTAAATGATACCTTTTCTTTTCGGAAAAATTATAGTTCTTCATGAAAATAGAACAACCTCCCACAGCTGCAAGGATCAGATCAGTTTTAAGAGGCCAAGTGAGATACAGAGAAGAAAAGGGACTTGCTCGAGGTACACAATAATTTAGGGAAAGATTTAGTATCACTTCCACATGCTCAGAGCACTTGGAAGATGCTCATTGCTCCAAGCACCCTGAAGTGCTCCTAGCGCCGTTGAAAAAAGGAAGTAGTGCAGTGCATGGGTGGAAAGAGTGCCAGCTTTAGAGTTAAAGAGACCTTAAATCCTGGTCCTGCCATTTACTCTCTATGACAACGACTTGGGCATGTCTCTCTGAGCCTGGTTTCCTTACCTGTAGAATGCCACCAACAATCTCCCTATCTTGTAAGACTTTTGATAATATGGTTTAACATGGTGCCTAATAAGTAGTAGACATTCAATATGTGCTTTTCTTTTCTCTTTTTTTTCCCTCCTCTATTCTATTCTCCATTGATTGACTTCCAATAGAAGGGCAGCAGAAGCATTTTCAGTTTCTTAAAACCAAAAATCTGCTTGTGGGGCTGTATAGAGATTTCCAAACTTTCACTGAGAAATTAAAAAAAAAAAAAAACAGTAAAGGGCATTTATTTACAGAGCTACAACCATGTATCTCAGCCTATTTTTGAATTTTACTTAACAGCCAGGTTTAGTGGCTTAGTGTAGCTGGAAACCAAGAACTTAAATAGAAACTACCATCAACTCAATCCCACAGGAAGTACTTATGAGTACCTATTAAACGTGCGATGATTACATGTTATATGTCTTCATAAATGTCTCTACAGTGACTACATGTAGCATTGTTTGTTTTTTTTAAATTCATCCTTAGTATAGTCAGAGTGCTCACTAAACTTTTGGAATGGTTAAAAAATAAAATGTCTCTAAACTAATGTTTTGATTCATTAAGTGCACTGGGATCAAAACCAGATGGATTTGGCAACGGGCTTGTTCCCCTGGTTCTCAGGCTGCTTCAGAGCAGTGCCAGCTCAGAGAGAGGATGATCAATGTCACACATTCCACACTTCAGGCACTAATAGATCCTTGGCTCCAGGTTTCCCAGTGTTCGGAGAGAATGCCAGAACACACATGCTGTGACAGAATCATTTTAGATGCATCCATGCAGGCCAGAAAAATGAGTAACTGCCTTGGGCACTGAATAGCTCAAGCAACAGCTGTTTTACACCGGACAGTAATTATAATTGATCTCTTTATTCTGTACAGTAACTGTCACAGCACACGCGTGTGTGCGCACGCGCGCACACACACACACACACACACACACACACACACAGAGTCTTAAGGAGTAACACAGAGATAAACACCTTATAACAAAAGTGTCCACCCAATGGTACATGAAATAGTTCAAAAAACCACCAGGCTCGCTTAAATCTAATTAGAAATGTACACACACACACACACACACACACTTACACTCACACTCCCTTCATTCCATTATTTAACCAACATTTATAGAACATTTTTCAGGTTCTAAATGAGCCCATTATTTTGCTGATTAGGCACATATGGATACGAGCAAGATAAGACTCCTGCCCTCTAAAAGTTTACCTTCTAACAGGGAACACAGATCAATACACAGGCAAACCAGTCTGATGGAAAATGTCCTTGGAGCTACAAATAGTAGAAGTACCAATTGTCCCTCTAAAATTGTAATAAGAACACTCATCTTGAAAGACTGCTAAAGTCTCATGAAGCTACTGCCCAAGCTATCCTAAGGTGCCTGCTTATTTAATATCTCTGTAGTAGAGAGCTATGAAGAAGGTTTTCTGTTTTTAAAATATTTGGCCTGAAAAACAACTTATCCTGGTATGTTCCAGTAAAAACTAACTGACCAGGTCAGGGAACAAATAAGTGGCCTCATCAGAGGAAACAGAAATTTTTGACAATATTGACCATCCAAACCTTTCTAATAATAACAGTAACTAGCAAAATAATCAACATTAACTAGTTGATAATAGGATTATCTTCTGCTGAACTTCACTAAAACAAAAGATAAAATTATAGAGGCTAGAGTATATATTGTTCTTATAAATACAAGAATATTTTTTGCTTACTACAGTAGGTCCTGCTTTTTTTCTACCTGCTTCTTTTCCTCACAAAAAAGATGACTTATTCAGGGTTGCCTGTCCCATGTGGCCCCGTTTCCCCAGACCATTTTTATCTGTAGATTCTGCTGAGAGGTTGGGTCTAAATGGCCATAATGGTGCCTTATCACCATCACTCCTGTCCTGACTGTGACTTTGGACTTGCCTAACCCAACCTCAACCCATCATATCCCTCTCCCAGAAATATAAATACTGAGAAAATTAGATATATGGAGTGAAGTCAAAAGTTCACGTCAACTTTGAAATCCAGGTGACTGTGCTGGTCTGTGTGTAAGATGAGGAGAAGATGCCAATGTGGGAGGAAAGGCAGGGGAGAGCAGTGCCATCGGAGAACCAGGATGAGAGCGAAAGTGGTCTTCAAAAGAATGAGAGAGCAGCCTCAACTCAGCTTCCAGTGGATTTTCAGTTCTTATGAGACCCAGCTGCGTTTTATGTCCCTATTCTTCATATTAGGTGAGGTCTGAAACTTAAGTTCCCTTTACTTTGAGCTAGACTGAGTGGGTCATTGTCCTGTGCACTTGACCAACATAAAAGGACAAATGCGGTTCCTAATTTTAAAACTAACTCAAAGTGGCCTACTTTCATCACTTTCCCTCCATTCTGATAGTCAACTTTTCTCTGCATTCATTCAGAAACATTTATTGAATATCTGCCAGGCTGAAGTACAGGTTATAAAAAGCTGAACGAAGCTTTTTATAAAAAGCTGACCGAAGTCTCCCCCTGAGGAGCTATTTGTGATCACGTTCACACCCTGGTCCCATTCACTACCAATAGCTGCTACTCGATGAGCTCAACTTGAAGCATTACTCTCTAATACCCCCCTTCTATTTCTTCAGGTCCTTCGCCATCACTAACAATTTTTGAACCCTAGCAGGACCTGTAATATATTGATACCACCACTTTTTCACTCTCATGTGCCACCTTTATAACTTAGCCAGCTGAAATTCCCAAGTCAATCCTTATGATCTCTCTCTTTTATAGACTATCAATTCCATTGCCCCTCCCTTATTTTGTCATCTTCATTTGAGAAAACACAAAACCCTAGCTGAATCTAAGTCTCCGCCTATTCTGTGGTATTTGCATCCCGCAAAACTGATGTCATGGGAGAAAACAAAAACGTGACTGGCCTATTTAACATCATCAGCATGAACCCAAGCAGACCTTAAAGTTATCTAGTAATCATAGGACAGCTCCTTAGTCTGTTACTTTCCCCTATCTATTTCATATCTTCTACTCTCTTCAAACCTTGGACACCTCCCCTGTTCTTACTGTCAGCTGATATCCTTACTTTCAATTTCACTGAGAAAACAAAAGCAATCAAAAGAAGCTGCCAAAGCTACCCTACTGATAGCATCTGTATCTATATACTCTGTATGCCCTTTCATATTTCAGGTGGAAATAATCCACATTCCAATCTAAGGCTAACTCCTCTACGTGTGCAACAGTTCTCATCCACTCACCTTAAGATATTGTTTTCCCTCAATTCTCCCCTCTCCTTCCTGTATTAGTGATTTTCCCCTCTCCTCCTGATTGTTATGATCATCTTTCCCATCTTAAAACAAACCGATAAAAGAAAACTACTGTCTGATCTCATCTCCTCCAATAGGCTCCCAATTTCTGTGTTCTTCTGTATAACACCCTGAAATAGTTCTTATCCTTGTCTAATTTCTCTATGCCCTTTCTCTTTGAATCAACCACTCTACCAAAACAGCAGGTGTGAAATCATCATTGACTTCACATTGCAAAGTTCAGTGTCAATTTTCAGTATTCCTCTTACTTGATCTATAAGCAGAATTTGATTCAGTTAATCAATCATTCCTTCGTCCTTGAAATACCCTCTTTACTCAGTTTCCAGAACATCCCCATCTCCTGTTTGGGGTTTTGTTTTTCCTTCCTCCTTACTGCGTCTTTTTCAGTCATCTTTATAGATTCTCTTCATTTCCCTTACCTCTAAATACTCCAAGGCCTGGTTCTTTGATTTCTCTAACTCCTATGGCCGTATTACATAGCCTCTGGGCATTAAATACTATCTATAAGCTGAGGCATCACAAAGTGATATCTGAGCCTAGTCCTCTGCCCTAAACTCCAAACCCAGATGCCAACTTTATATTCATATCTCACGAGATGTCTCTGAGATGTCTGTTAGACATCTCAGACTTCGTGTGACTATAGCTGAACTCCTGGTCATCAAAATCAAATCTATTCCTCCCATAGACGTCCTCACGTTGGTTAATGGTAATTCCATCCTCAGTAACTTGGGGCAAAAGCATTTAAGTTTTGATTTTTTTTTCAGCATAACCTTCAACATATTTGCTGAGGAATTGATCATCTTTTACTCTTTCTCTCCAATAACATCTAATAACCAACTCATCAGCAAATCCTGTTGAAAGTTCTACCTTCAAAACAAACTCAAAACCTAAATATTTGCCATCACCCTAACCCAAGCCACTATCCTACTGTGTCTACTTTATAACAGTAGCCTCTGATTTCCCTGCTTCCAACTTTGCCTCTCTATCAGTAGTGAATCCAGATATTGTGGGGACTCAAACTTCTAAAACTTGTGGAACTGTACTAAAGTAGTAGCTATAAAAGCATAAATGCAAAAGGAAATGTGAATGTGAACATTTAGAATTAGAGATTATCACCACAAATTACGAATTCTAAAAAACTGACAAATAATCACATTACAAAATGTAGAAAAAAATAAATGTTTTGTTAACTATCAGACACACCTCCATAATTCCTTTTCCTACTTGTTTATCTGTATACTTTTTGGTTACCTCTTCGTGCAACAAAGATTTTCTATTTTCCAAAAATAGAATAGAAAGATAATTTAGTCCTTTTTCTTCAATAGTGAATAGTTAAGATGCATAAAACACCTAACTTTACCTCCTTATCCTATAAGCCCTGGGGACACAGTGAGGAATTTGAGGGAAAAAAAGAAAGTGTAGATTCACAAAAATCCTACTAAAATCATTCTTACACAACTTTATTTAAAGACTAAGTCAGGTTGAGACCAAAAGCAGGGGACAAGTTAGGGGAGCACGCAAATAATGTAGTATCAAAATGACAAGGCTTTCTCTTACTAGAAAAAAGGTTCGTTTTAACAACATTCTTTAGCTTACGTGGAAGTCAAGGAAAACTCCATTTCAAAATAGTAAATACAGAAGTCAATGAAGTTAGCTTCTGCTTATTTCTTTTACATAAACGTATCAATCTCAGAAATGTGTTGTCTCAGAAAGACAGTAAGTTCAGCCTCAAACATATAAAATGAACATTACTTGATTCACTAATTAGCACATGATGATTGTATTTGTGCCTGAAAACAGTTAAATTATCACAAATGTTAGTGGTCAGGGTTAACCAACTTCTACACAGTAGGACAAACATAATTATGGGTTCCTTGGCTACATATAAATTGCTGAGAGGAAGGAAGTGTTCTATGGCTTTCACTTTTGTTTAATGTCCCAAAGCGCCTAGTATTGCTAGAAGGAAAGTACATGCCACTCAATAAAATATTTAATTACCTTAATACCTAACTTATGGTTTTCTTTTCAAACCCTCTGAAAAGGTATAGGCCCACCCTTTAAGGAGTTTGTAACATCCACTCTTAGTGGCCTCTGATAGAATTTATATACATTGGGGAGCACATATATTTATACTTTGTCTTAGTTCAGAGACACAAGATACACCAGGGTATGGCTAGACAGAGAAGTTCCTGGCTTTCCTTTGTGAGAGGAAAAGGCCTGCCTTACTCCACCCCTTTCATCCCTATGGTAGGAGAGTCAGGCTGGGCTTAGTTTCTCCAGCAGCCAGCACGGAACGAGCAGGTACACTCTCTTCTGCTCTATGAGGTTTAGTTACAGGGCATGGGCTGCTTTGTTCAGAGGGCAAGACTCGGAGGCTGCTGCTGGCAAGTTCTGCCTGCGACTGGGATAACGCGCCTAATTCTGGGAGAGGATTAACAAGCCACAGGGCTACTTTTCCAGAGCACTCCTTTGTCATCAGCTGTCTCTGCTACAAGATGAATGTTTGACTCTCATTTACCCAATTCCTGTGTCTTATTTCTCAATTCAATTGGCTCCAAAGTCAGAAGGGAAAAGGCAGTGTTACTTATTAACCCCAGTCCTCACCACCACCAAAAAACAAAACAAATAAAAACAAAGAACCTAAAATATCTATAATTTCTGCTAAACTGAAAGGCAGGAACCATGGTACACAGTACCTCTGGTTCAAGTTGGAGCTTAATATAACTGCTGAATATATCAATGAGGAAATGAAAATTGAAACAATTAGCCTATTGATCACACCGCTGCACTCGTTATAAGAAGGAAGAATATTTTTAATACAATGTCTACAATTGAAACTTACTTTTAGAAGTACATGGTATTAGTTTTTATCATAACAAATTACCAAAAACTTGATGACTTAAAACAACAAAAATTTATCCTTTCACAGTTTTAGAGGCCAGAAGTCCAAAATCGAGGTGTCAGCAGGACATCTTAGTAAAAATTTTCCTACAATTACTGGATAAGGAATATGTTTCCATCAAACTACCAGTGAAAACCAAAAGAACTAAATTAGCTTAAAGAAATAGAAGAAACTAATGAATGAGAAAACTGGTACTTGAATCTAGGGAGTTGAACTCCCATGTTTCAAGTCATGCTATCTTCTCAAATGGGGCGAATCTGCAGGTTTTCATACACTGGAAAGTCCAGGTAAATTTGTCTTCAGCAAAGCTTCAATCAGAGATTTAAACCATGTCCTCAACACTTGATTTCTCTACATCATTCAGCTCACCTTTTCTTCAGCTCACTGTTGACTTTATTCCAGAATTCTGTGCTGAATTCTCTGCTGCTTCCAAGCTCCCATCACCCTTTCTGGTTTAAACCCATTCATTTCCCCTATAACTATGGCCAAGAAAATAAGCTCTCTCGTTGGCTATGCCTGAATCATATGCCAACCCTGAAGCTAGGGACTGGGGTGACAGCCCTCCCCAAACTGCACAAACTCAAAGTAGGAGCACTGTTCCTCCAAAGTCAAATACTTTGACTTTAGCAGAGGTACGGTTAAAGGATAATGAGAAGCCAAAACAACAAATGTCCACTGAAGAAGGTTTTCACTATATACAGGAAACAATTTCTAGGAAGCGACTGCTCTCACTTTACTTTTTCATAGATGTTGGCACATCTTACTTGTACACAAAGCTTATGTATAAATGACCTCGGAAAGACCCTAGCCCACCATAAAATATTTCATTAACCTCTTAACTCTTCTCTGCCTATGTTCTTCATCAACAGCAAAACATGTAACAAATGTACTTAATTAGAAAAGTCACTACTCTAAACTTAAAATTTTTGTTATTCCCTAAATTGTTCTTGGGGCTAATAATAGTTAGTAAAAGGCAGATGGTAAAAACATTGCCTTTCAACTCTCTAAATCCTTTATAATATTTTAATAATTTCCATATTTTAGATACTATCAGTTTATTAAAAGTTAATGAACTTGGTGGCTGCTTCAAAGTACTAAACAATGTTACTTTGAGTCTCTATCCTGCATCTTTCTATTCAGAGTTTACCAGGTCAGTACAAAAAGAGGAAAAGCATAAAGAAGAAATGATTGTGTTCAAGACATTTGTCACTCAGATATTCCATTAACTTGCTAATTTTAAAAATTGTTTCCTTTCTTTCTTTAAGAGTACAGGCAAACAAAAGAAAATTCCTGACAAGAAATTGAAAGAAACAGCAATCTGAAACAGGAAGAAACAGAGAAGCAGAGAAGCAGTTGCAAAACATTCTGTGTGATGATCTCTAAAGACATTATCCCAAATTTATTCCCTCACTTAGAAATTCCTCAATTAGAGTCTGCTTTTATACATGGAGGAAGATTAGTATGTTTCAAGTTTCAAATCAAATTATTTTGTAATACCAAATGCAATATAATTTCCTATTTCTTTAAAAAATAAAATCCTAAAAACATAATAAAAATAAAATTCTAGTTTTCACTTCTCATAAATTGTTATGAAACCTGGTTTTAAATTCTTATGCATAATATTGTGGGAATGTGTAAAAACAGTTTTAATATGTTTGTTAACATTATATGTACATTTAAAATCATTAAAATATAAAACAGAAGGTTTTATAAACATTATTGATCAAAATACTATTTGGTAGGTTGTCACCACTGTGAGCCAAAAAATAAACAGTAAAGTCATTTTTCCTCATAGGTTTCTCCAGTGCTTTCTAGCCACATAGTAATTTTAAAGCATTACTAAAATTCGTTATGCTTTCAGTTTATATTTAAAGAAAAAGATTTGTGATTTGGAGACCAAGGAATACACACATACACACATACACAACATACTTTCCTAAAACTAGTTAAGGAAAAATCCAATATCAACCCCAAATGTATTTGCTTGACATGAATATTCTAAAATCTCATGGAGTTTAATTAAAATCTGTTTTCAAATATAAATAAATTGAGACCAAAGTACATTTTGTTCCAAAAAGAATGCATAAGTAGATGAATACTAGATATTATATAGAAACTATAAACTAATATTTAATATACATTACAAAAACTGATTTTATATGTGATTTCTAGTCATCAATTTTCATAAACTGTCATCAGCTGACCATGAAACAGGTTAAGCAGTACTGAAGAATATCTATACATCTATACTCAAAGAGGAAATCATTTCATATTTTTTCTGATTTTGCTCTGTTAAGGAAAAAAATATGAGTGTGCATTATATGCAATCACAAAATAAACACATTTACTAAAGATATTTAATATTATTATTGTTACAGTGTATTTTTAAAGTTGATATCCTTGGATCAAATTTAAGAAATGTTTGACCTGTTCTCACATAAAATGTTCCGCCTTTGGAAGATAGTTAATGCAACCGAATTTGCCAATGCAGCATGAGCAAAAGGTACACATACCACACATGCAGGACTCACTTTCCATTCTAATCTCACAAACTTTAATCAAGTTCTGGAATTAATGCCGCTGATATCTTAGATCATGCTTTCATTCACACTCAAGTGAATATTGGGAATATGTTTAAAAAATCGATCCAAGTTACAGACTTAATCTATACTTTTTTGAGATAAGAACTTTGAAAAATAAATTGCAACTTTAATTCAAATATAAACTCTAAGATCAGCACTTTGCAGCTCTCTGGTGGGACACATGCAGTCTCCTAGTAAAACATCTCTGAGTTCAACGGAGCCTATAGCAGGATTTTCAGGAGGACCACTGTCCTCTCTGCAGTCTTGATAAAACCTTTACTCCTTTCTTATACTCCCCACCCCCAACATCCCTGGCCTTGCAGTTATAAATGCTGAAGAGAACAATCCTAAAAAAGAAACTATCACTAGAACAGATGACCCACTTTCTCTAAGAGACTATCAAATAGTTTTATATTATATTTAATATTATATAGAAGCTATAAACTAATATTTAATATACATTTCAAAAACTGATTTTTATATGTGATTTCTAGTCATCAATTTCCATAAATTGTCATCAGCTGACCATGGAAACAAGTTAAGCAGTACTGAAGAATATCTATACATCTATACTCAAAGAGGAAATCATTTCATATTTTTTCTGATTTTGCTCTGTTAAGAAAAATATGAGTATGCATTAAATGCAATCACAAAATAAACATATTTACTAAAGGTACTTGATATTATAATTGTTACCAGTGTATTTTTAAAGTTGATATCCTTGGATCAAATTTAAGAAATGTTTGACCTGTTCTCACATAAAATGTTCTCCCTTTCTGACGTTTACCATAATCTCCATAGACCCTCAATCATTCATCCTTTCTGGAATCACCTCCCCAAACTCTTCACTGTGCTCTAAGAAGACAACCCCCAGGCCACAAACTGGACCAGTACAGGTCCATGGCATATTAGGAACTGGGCCGCACAGCAGGAGTTGAGCGGCGGGCAAGCGAGCAAAGCTTCATCTGTATTTGCAGCCGCTCCCCAGCACTAGCATCGCCACTCCAGCTCCTTCTCAGATCATCAGACATTAGATTCTCATAGCAGCACTGGACTCTGGTGCCAAAATGGTTGGGAACCGCTGCTCTAAGAGCTGCAGACCTTTCATCAGCTAAATTGACATTCTAGCAATGTTCTCTATATGTTCCCCTACCTTCATGTTCTAACAACCCTATTATCTGAAGGACACAGCTTCTTCAGTAGCTCTCTCAAGGGGTAACTATTTTTTCTTTTTCACCCTTCCCCTGCTCTAGGGTTAAAGATAAAGCCAATCTCTTCTTTCATTCTCATTGACACTTCCCCACCATTTCTCTTTTCTCTGAAAAAGAGGAGGGCATTTTGTTTTTCACAGCAAACTATTATATTTTCATATTCCATGCTCTCCCACACTTCCCAAAATGTTTATTTTCACCCTTCTCCTCACTCCTCAAAATACCAGTACTTCCCACCCCATCCTCAAGTGAAGACCTCACTTCTAATTTCACTAAAAAATAGAAGCAATCCTACCATCTAATCTACCAAATGGACTGTGTCTATGCCCATGGCCCCCACCTGCCTCTGGAGACAACGGGTGAGCTTTCCTTGCTCCTAAGAGGTCCCTCCTCCTTGACTGAAGTATGTGTAACATATTTCACACTCTCCTGATTTCTCTCCAACTGTTCATTTTCTACCTCCTTTGCTGGGTGCTACTTTTCTTGCCCTCTAAAGGTTGGAAAACCCTGAGTCCTTGGATTTTTTTTTTTAATCTCCGTCTACATTTACTACATAGATTGTCTTATCTAAGTCTATGATTGTAAATAAAAAATACAATAGCCACTCACCAACTGCAGCTACTGAGCACATGAAATGTGACTAGATCAATTTCTAAAAAATACACACTGGGTTTTGGAAACTTAGCACGAAAAGAATGCAAAATATCTCATTAATTTTTATATTGATGAAATGACATTTTAGATTTATCAGGTGAAATACAGCTATTATTTAAGTTGCTGTTAGCTGTTTCTTTTTTATTGAATGTGGCTACTAGAACAATATCCAGTGACAACATTTATGGCTTATACTATATTTCTACTGGACAATACTGATCTGTACATTAATAACTGCAGCCTTTCCTACAAGACCCTTTATATAACAGACTACCCCCATCAGACATTTTTATTCGTATGTATAATAGGCACCTCAAAAACATTGTGTCCAACTAGCAGCTCTGGATTTGTGCCCATTCACAACAGCACCTCCCTTTCTTCTCTACCTCAGAGAACGGCAAGTCTCATCTTCCATTCATCAGGTCTAAAAATTCAGAATTATCTTCCTTTCCTTCGTGCTCTACACCAGATCTTTCAGCAAGTACTTGACAACTGGCCATCAAAATATTTTTAAGGGAGTATTTTAAGGAAGTGAGCTCTGGGGACAGGAATGAGTGGGGAAAATAAAATAAGGAAGAAGGGAGAACTAGTGTAAGAATCCCATGGGGGTTGGCCATCACTACATGAACTAGTTGCTCAACTGTTTGGGACCATCTGAGAAGCGTTTTAGAATGTAAATGAGACCTTTCTACCCAGGTAAAGAGAGGAGGAGACAGTTATCCATCACCTTTCTTCTTCCCCTCCCAGTAGCTCAAGTGTCATGCTAAGCCTCTTCCTCTGGGTGTCCCAAGCCAGGAAGGAATTGGGGGATGCCTGGAGCAAAATCAGCAGAAACTAAAGTAAAAAGTGAGGATTTCAGGTAGAGTGTGAAAGGTGTTTGCCACAATGCTCAGGGAAGTAGACTGTGCACATCTCTTCCCAACTTCTGTAATAAATAAATGCTGGCTGAACAAATGCATGAACACAATTTCAGTATGACAATGACTCCCAACAGCAATCTTCACCCACCTTTCTCGGAAATGCCAGATCTCCATTTCCAACCTCCTAATGGTTATCTCCATCTACATGTCTACTTAACGGGTCTAAAACTAAATTCATTATTTTCCCCATCCCTTTCTCCACCTGCCCAAATCTGCTTCTCCCTCGCGTTTCTATCTACTTAATGATATCTGTTCAGTTTTTCAGTCCAGAAACCTCAATATCGTTCTTTAGGAATTCTTTGATCAGCTAAATTGAGGATAACTTGGTTAAAGACTGTAGACCAATTTCTGTAGCATTTCTCAGAGCTTTTAATATATTAATGCTCCATATGAATCAAGATATGAATCCATTTTTTCAAATTTATCTAATCAAAAACATTTTGTCAAGATGAGTCACTCAGGATCAGTGTTCTGAAGACTACACTTTGAGAAGTGCCACTGTAACATCCTTCCTCCACACATCGGGTTCACCACTCATCTGACTTAGGCCCCTGCCATCTCTTACAAGGACCGTCTTTTTGCTGGAAAGACTCCTACTTATCTCTGTCTCCATTCTTTCCATGGCCTTTGCTGCCAGTTTTACTTTTCTAACAAAAAGATTTGGTAACACCTCACCCCTTTCCTCCCCCAGATTTAAAATCTCTGTAGGCTTTTCCAGTCTACACATAAACTCAAGTCCTAGGTCTCACGTTATACTTCCTTCAAAATCTACCTATGCTCATCTTCCCAACTTTGTCTTACCACACCTCTTCTTGCCCCCAAACCTATCACATTCTCTTACACTTTAATACTTTGCTGCTGCTCAAAATGACCTCCCTGGTTCCCACCCCACCTCTAACAAACGTCTCCTTACAACCAGTTTCTAATGAGATCTCTTCTATGGAATTTTTGTTCTGCCACTTGTGGGTTACTTCTCAGTGTTTCTTAATGCTTTGCACTTAACCTCTATTACAGCTATTATCACATTGTAAGATAAGAAACTACCCAGGTATTTATCCCACCATTGCTCTCTGAGCCTTTTAATCTTTGTTTCTACAACTTCTAACATAGTGCCTAGCACAGAGCAGTCATTGAATGAAAAAAAAAATCAAATCAATATATAATATACAAATAAAATATGAGTATAAAAAGAAAGCTATAACAAGAAATGTTTTTTTGATTTCAGCCATTAATCTCAAGAAAAGAATACTACTTTGCTTAAATAGACCTCGTTGCTCCACCTTACCAAGTTCCTGATAGAGAATAAGCCTTTACTACAATTTGTCTCAAAGGAAAACTCACGACTTCCAAAAATCCTTTTAGGCTTTTGGGGGAACACACTCACAAATAGCTTGCCTACCTTACCTACCCTACCTACACTCAGGGCATGAGCTTTTGATTACTCTAATAACAGTGAACTAAACAGTCTCTGAGGACTTGTTCCAGAAGGAATATCACTTTTAGAAGACATGTCTAATCAATTTTGTTCTTTTAAATTCTTATTTCCCATTAGGATGCTCTCCTCATTTTACAGTAGCCCTAGAAGTTAGCAGCTCTTTCAATCATGTTCTTCTACCTTTCATTGTCAAATTTTTAAATTTGGCATTTTCTCTAAACAAGGAAATTCCATTACATGCACACCAGAAGCACACAGTTTTCCCTGTTTGTTTTCTGAACTTCTTTGCTCCATCTAAAACATACCTCTTGCAAGTAGATCCATTGATTCCTTGAATTTCTCTTTCACATTAAAAATGTGTGGCTCCTTGAAAGAAGTTCGTTGTGGGGGCCCCTCGAAATGTTCACTTTTGGAACCATCTTTGGGGAAACGAATGCTTTTGTGTACTGTCTGAAGTTTTTGGATAACATCAGGTGTTTCCTTTTTTTTAACCTCCAAAGGTATGTATTTGCTAGTTTTTGGTTTTTGATGTTTATTTCTAAAAACATTTATAGAAGTACCTTGAACCTTGTTCTGTAAATAAGACAAACATAAATTTAATTGTCAGATTGTCAAATAAAATTATATCCACTAAACATATTTTACAAAGTACCTTACATCGTAAGACATTTACCATAAAGCACAAAACAATACTCAAATAAAGCAGATGCTATCCTATACAGTTCTTTAAAAGTCCTTCACAAGAATGAGGGTTACATTCCATTTCAAAAAATGTAAATTTTAAAATAGTAATTTTCTCATGTGTGATATTTCCAAATACAGCTTTAATGTATATCTTAAAATAGAAGTTTTTCAATAGATATACAAGAATTTAATTATGTTCAACTATATTTGAAGAATTTTCAAATGTTCCTGAAATGCTAACACCCCTGAAGCTCTTTCTTGGCTGAACCATAAACAACTGCTCATGCATAGAGTTAGGTTCTCAAAAAAAGGATATTAATAATCAAATATGTATTTCAGATCATTTCGGTCCCTTGAAGGCTTCTTAATTCTGACAACTTTGAACGATGGAAATATCATAGAGTCCCAGACCTCTGACAGGTAATAATTGTCCAAACAATTATACTTGTTCCAGCCTAGTCAGTCTCTGGCCCATAGATAGAGCTATTATTCCCTCCCCACTTTCCCCCACCTCCAAAAAAGGTTTAGCCATATTCAAATTGTTTGCAACTCAAGAGGCCAATAAGGAGGTTTTAGTGTGCTAATATCAGGTTTGGTCAAGCAACCAAAGATGAAACATTATGTTGTTATTAGATTAAATTCAAAAAGCAAATCAAGATTCTAAAGCACAAGCACATCTATCTAACTCTGAAGGCTGTGAAATTTTCTTCTCATGTGTCTACTAGTAAAATCAATATAATTTACATGTCTTTGGTTAGAGGAAAAGAATTAGTTAAGCAATGTTAATAATGTTGATTATAGTATAAAAACACCTGTAGCCAATCTCAGCATAGTAGTGGGCCATTCAAAAGAAATATAGGCATAAAAATTATAACCCCTCTACCTCCCTCAGTAAGCATTGAAAAATATTTACAATCTTCACTTAAAATTCTGAGGAGTTTTTCCCCCCAAAGGGAATAGGATAGTGCGGCACACAGTAAACCATCCTAAGATTCCCTTCCCTTACCTGTCACCTCCAAGTCTCAATTTGTCACAATAACTGCTTGGTCCCTCAAATTTCCCATCTCCTCTGTAGATGCTATCCTCCAAAATTTCATCCCCTGCTGGCTGGCACTCCTCTTTCCTTCCTTTTCCTTTTCACCCCTTCTTCTCGCACCTTCAAACTCTGTGCCATTCAGCAAATATTCATTGAGCCAGGCACAATGGTTGTTGCCAAAGATGCAACATTCCAAAAAGACAGTTGCTGTCCTCCAAGAGCTATGAGACTAGGAAAACAGTTCTAATGCAAAGCGATATGGAAGAAGATACAGGTAAGCATGTCATGCTAGGGGCATAGAGGAGACATCTCGCAGTATATTTTCTACTTTAGCTTTGCCTAATAGTGTTTAAAGAAGGATATTCACTTCAGATATTTAATCCAAATATCCTGCTATCATTAATCAAAAGAAAACATTAAAAATTGGATTAAGTGTGCAAATTAAACATATGTATTATTAAATAATCTGTATAGCAGAAAAACCTTATTTTTAAATGCAATCTGAAATCAATTCTTATAGCTAGTAAGATTTCGTTTTCTCTCTGTTCTATTTAAAATCTATTAGGGTTTATGCAACCTTTGGAATAATCATTGTAGTATGTAAAAATAGTCATTAGTTTCCTAAAAAAAAAGATAAATGCAAGTATTAACCTCGTTTATCTTCTCATAATGTTGGGCAATGAGAGTTTTTGCTTCTTGAAAAAAATCTTGCTTGGTGGTCTCTAACATAGGATCTAAAAGAAAAACAGAGGAACTTTTTTTATGTGGTTAATGTACTTTCTTAATCAAAACTGTTAAAACTATGAAATTAAAATTTGAGGGCAGTTATTAAACTTGCAGGACATTATAAAAGTGAATTTTATAAGTGCACATTATAAATGAATTCAAAATGAATTAATGCGATGCTCCTTTAATGTAATAATTTGCTTTATAAAACATCATCTTACAATGGTCAGAGTGATAGATTATCCTAAATTGTTAAAGTCCAGGAACACCAAAGAAAACACACAAAATCAAAAATCTCTGAAAGTGATTTAAATGTTACTGTACAGAAGACACAACAATGTGCTATGGACAAAAAATTATTAACAAATCTATCTGTGTTTTCTATACTTGATGACTAATCTATATGGCTGCACATTCTTTAGGAATTATTTACCTTACAACTTGTTTATAAAATTATAACTAAGAAAACTCAATAGGTTTATTAAATAGGAATAGCATTCCTATTTAATAAAAATATCCAAACCTACAAATTAGTAATATAATATCTCATTTATGTTTTCCTAAGATTCTTATTCTTTTTATCCAGAGCTATGTACAGAATTCTATAGCACATACATAAAATACATCATCCTCATGTAGTCTTGTCTAGGATTTCCTCTTTATATATTTCCTTTATTAGTAGCTGATTCTGACATTTATAAGTGTTTTTTGGCTTTCTCCTCTTAACTTGGGCTCAATAAAACTAAAATATATAACCTATTTAAATTAGCTTTTTATTCTGGCCAGTGTGCTCCCCATTTCTGTAACTCTACCTCCTTTAGTACTCTTAGGATCAAGATTTTCTCTCCTTTTCACCCACTCAAATTTTAAGCAATTTAAAACTCCGTCTTCCTGAGAATCAAATCCATAATGACCATCCATTCGGGTGCTATAACAAAATACCACGGACCCGGTAGGTATAAACAACAAGAATTTATTTCTCACAATTCTTAAGTCTGGAAGTCTGAGATCAGGGTGTCAGCATAATCAGGTGAGGCCTCTCTCCTGGGTTGTAGACTTTAGTTGTACTTTGATGTGGTAGAAGGGATTAGGGAGCTTTGCAGAACCTCTTTTATAAAAGCACTAATCCTATCATTAGGGCTCCACCCTCATGACCTAATCACCTCTCGAAGGCCCCCACATCCTAATGTCATTATTACTTTTAGGGGTTAGGATTTCAACATACAAATTATGGAGGAACAGAAAATTCAGACCATAGCAGATACCACCACGTACCCATCAGAATAGCTAAAATTAAAAAGACTAATAATGGGCATCGTTGGTGAGGCTGTAGAGCAACTGGGAACTTGATGTATTGTTAGTGGAAATGTAAAATAGGATCATCAGTTTGGAAAAGAGAGGTAGCATTCTTATAAAAGTAAATATACACTAAGTATCCTGTAACCCAGCTATTCCACTCCTGGATATTTACCAAAAAGAATGAAACTTATATTTATAAAAGACTTGTACAAAAATATTCATAGCAATTTTACTCATAAGAGTTTCAAATTGGAAGCAGCCCAGATACGTATCAACTAGGGAATGGTAAAAAAAAAAACAAAACAAACAAAAAAACAAACAAACAACTTTGGTATAGCATTTATACAATGCAATACTACTTGGTAATGAAAAAAAAAAAAGCCAAATATTTACATGGACAACGTGGGTGAATCTCAAAAGCATTATGCCAAACATTCTTACACAAAAATTGACATACTGTATGGTTCCACTTATATCAAGTTCTAGAGCAAACAAAGGTAATATATGGGACAAAAATGATAATAAAACAGTAGTGATCCTTTTTTGCTGAGAGATGGCATAGACTGTCTAAGAAGAGACAAGAAGATAGTTTCTAGGGTTATGGTAATGTTCTATAACTTGGTATGCAGTGGATTGCACAGGTATATGTAATTATCATAAATACATGAATGTACACCTAATATTTCTGCATTCCATTGTAGTACTTTTTACGCCAAAAGAAGAAAAACTACAAATGCTGAACTACAAATTACTGATATGCATGTTGATTAATGGATGAATATGAGATAAATTAAGTATAGTAAAATATTAATGGTAAAAGCTGGGTAATGGGTATTTGGTAGTAGGTATTTGGTAGTAGGTATTCAAGCTTGTCGTATGTTTGGAAATTTCAAAATAAAATATTGGAGAAAACTCTCTCTCTCTCTCTCTCTCTCCTCTCTCTCTCTCTCTCTCTCTCTCTCTCTCTCTTCATTCCTTCACAAAAATGTCTGCTTGCTTTTTACCCTATAGACTTGTGAGTGCAGGCAGCTGTTACTTTGGGGCAATGATGTCTTAAGGAATGAAGCCTGGAGGAGACAGTAGCAATAAAGGAGAGGACTGTTGGACTCTAGCCCACCTTAAAAGTTCTGGGTTAGGGGAGGAAGCATCTACTAAAGGTATGCCATCACTGGACATTGGAACTGTCCCTCTGCAGTTATTCTAGAAATAACAACATCTCTTGTTCTTCAGCTTCATCCTTCCACACTTAACTGTGGGAAGGGCCATAACTCATTACCAAACTCCAATCTTCCTATCCTCCCACATTTGCCACAGTATCTCCCCACAGAGCTGTCCACATATTTCTAAGGATACCACTTGGTGGCTTTTTCTTCTTTACAATAAAAAATCATTGTCAAGACTTGATGCACGTGCTTCCAGAGAAGTATACATATTCTTTGTACAGATTGGAGCACAGTCACACGTGAATCATAAAGAGGTTCCTATAAATTTCACCACTTAGAGCTATAAAATGCACTGTCCTCACATGGAAGAGACAGAAGTTCAGGGTTTAAAATTGTCTGTTTCATCAAGTTTCAACTAAAATCTAAATCTGCTTTGTGGAGTCACTAACCAGACTACTGACTTCCTAGAGAAAAGTTACTGAGCTATTCCAAAGTGTGACTCCACAACTTATCTTTGTTTTCCTCCTTTCTCTTGACTAATCAAATGTCTTTTATAATTACTTATAATCATTATAATCGTATAATCATTAGACACATGGTAATCAATATAATTGATTAGTATATGAAATGATTGTCACTGGTTTTTGATAAAAATGTAGCTTTATAAAAAAAAAATCACCCCATCTTCATTCCAGACAAGACCTTAGAGATGATCCAACCTTCATTTACAGCAGAGCTCTGAGATGCAGAGGGCCCAAGGGCCTTCTAACATCACACAGCCATGCTGGGAGATGGCACAGATGCTGGACTCCTGAATCACTTACTGCTTTTTTCTCAACATCTGCTTCTTTTCCTGATGCCATGTACTCCCTGTAAATACTAGAGACTCCTCTGTTTGGTCAGTTACCCTAGTGAATTACTCGTATTTCATGGACACTTTCTGCTATGGACTGAATATATGTTCCCCTAAAATTCATATGTTGAAACCTGATGCCCAAAGTGATAAGATTAGGAGGTGGGGCCTTTGGGAGGTGATTATGTCATGATTGGGATTAGTGACCTTTTAAAAGAGACTCCAGAAACCTAACCTAAGTGGTCCCTTCCACTAATGTGAGCCTACTGTGAGAAGACACCCATTAATAAGGATTCAGGGCCTCACCAGACACCAAATTGTTGGTGCCATGACCTTTGATTTCCAAGTCTCCAGAATTGTGAGAATTAAATTTCTGTTGTTTACAAGCCACCCAGATTATACTCTGATAGTCTACTGAATGGACTAAGATACTTTCATTTCAAGCCAGCAATCCTGCACTCTAGGTGTAATTTAATGTGCTCATGGAGCCTCTCTCATTTTCCACTTCATAACTAAAAATTAGCCTTTGACAGAGGATTTAAATTCCTGAGATAGCAATATTCTTCCTAGCTGGACTCTTGTTGATCAGCATGTCTGATTTCTCCCATCCCCCAAAGCCACGTGTCACCTGTGAACTATGAAGGAGCTCCTATACACGCTGACAACACTGTCTTCTTGGAGCCTGTAAGTATATTCCAACATGTGTACAGTGAAGCCACAGTGAAGCCACCGTGAACCCACAGACTCAGGTCACAACATTCTTGAATAAATCAAGGCCTGGAATTTTATTAAAGGGGTAAAGAAAGGCAGCCACCACTAGAAGAGAACCATCACGCGTGATCCTGAAATGGCTCCGCTGAAGGCATGTTGGCATATTGACTCCAAGACAGCAGTCCTGAGCACTCATCGTCCCTGCAGGTGCTGAAGCAGCCACTCTGATATTCTCCTACAACCAAAAACCAGTCTTGGAACAACAGAGTTAAATTCTTCAAGTAGCGCATATTAATTCATATCTCAATACCTTAGCAAAGACAAAGCTAGAGTCTATTCTTTATTTTTATAATTTCAAAGAATATATATATATATATATAAATTTCTCAACAAATGAGTCTAAAATTACAAGAAATTCAACAACTTTGACATTAAGATTGCATCCATTTAATACTCTTTGAGGCTTCTGTTTCTTTGTTTGCAACAGGTTAACCATATAAGCATGCAGCTTTTATACATTTAAATTCACATTATGATTTCAATTGTTAAGAGGAAATTGTCAAGGTCTGTTCTTTCTCTGTTAAAAAAAAACGGTAATTAAGACTTAGTTTATTTGCAAATATGATATCCATAGCCTATAGAGTGACTTTTAAGAACTCTCATTTCTAAGTCACACTGTTTTGATCTTGAATTCCAATTTGTTCATGAGTCTTATTTTATTGTCATAAGCCTTTATTTATTTGTAAAATGAGGATAATAATAATAACTTATCTCACACGGAGTTGTTGTAAGGATGGAATCAAATTTGTTTATAAAGCACAACACCTATCACATAATAAGCTTTCAATAAATGTGAGCAATTATTATTACTATGGATATTATTTATGACTATCATTGGGTTAACAGTGTTTATATAATTGATTTCATTAGTCAATCCTCATTTCTTCAATAGCACAAAGATAAGTTTCAACTGCCTAAATTAGTTTGAATGAATCTGGTCTTATTATAGTTCTTTTTATCAGAAATGAATTAATTAATAGGTTTGCAAGTAATAAAATCTCTTCAAATCTGGAGTTCTTTCAAATTATTAACTCCCCCCAAATCAATAAAATATCATTATAAGCAATAACAAATATTCTATGATAAAGTTTATGAAAAGGTTGAAATAGTCACATTAAATTTATCTAAAACATGAGTACAAATATTAGCATTTGGAGGGGGAATGAAAATGAATCTCTAATGCCAAATATCACTAGCCTAAAACATTTTCTTATATTTTGTATATTTTTTAAAACTCTCTCTTTGTATATCATTTTGATGCTATTATATTTGATAGTTAATAAACTTGAGATTCCTCTGAATGCTTTAGAATTTTTGTATAATTGCTCTAATAAACCTCTAAACTGAAGACACTAGAAGATGATCTAATTATGGAAACTGTGACAGGAAATGAGCCATTGGCATCTCTTGACTGGAACCACTGAGCAAGTCTTTAATGTATCTAAAAAATCCTAGGGGCTAACAAACATTTTGTTTGCTTGTTTGTTTTTATAATCCTAACAAAAATAACTGGCCTTACTCAGAGTGTTTCAATCCTTCCTACAAACAGACTACATTCTTCAGAGACTTGACAAAAATATACCAAGATGGTATCCTGAACAAAGATGTATGGCCACACGGCTAAGGCCATTCTTGCCCATATAAATTAGAGTAAGTGCCTAACTGACTGCTTGTTTGATTTTACAGGTGTCAGAAGAGCCCTCCCTCAAAACTCAATGACACAGTTCAGTGTATGTTCATTAAGCATCTACTAAGTCCCAGATGCTGTTTTAGTGCTAAATGTGCTGAAATAAATAAAACACTCAGTATTCTTGTCTTCCAGTTGCTTAGAGCTTAGTGCCAGGGGAAAAAAAAAAACAAAAACCTGTAAACAAATGCTATGATACTCAGTAAGATTCCTGCTGTGACAGAGGCCAAAATAAATCAAATACCTCTACTGCCAACTCACTAATGTATGAATTTCCTGTTTAAGATATAAAGCTTCATACTGTATTATTAGAGATAAGATTTGAAACAGAAATATCCCCAGAGAAATAACATAGTGAATTGAATCCAGACTAAGACAGTGGTTTTAAAATTGTGCATCATCAATTCCCCTTGCCTTGGGGGTACTTCCTTCTTTCAATCAGAGCAGCTCAGAGCTTATCTGATTTCCACATTTGAGGTCTTCCTAAATGTTACTTTGTAGGAAAAATTCCTTGGCTAAAAATAACACACACACACACACACACACAACACACACACACACACACACACACTCTCTCTCTCTCACTCTCTCACTCTCTCTCTCTCTCTCTCTCTCTCTCTCTCTCTCTCTCAAACAAATTAAAAGCGAATAAGCAAAGATTTGCATATTAGTGCTTGTGCACAAAGATTTAAAAGCAGGTTCAGATGAAGGGAAGGGTTAGGAGACTGGAAAGGCTGAGAGGGAAGGAGCAGGAGAGGGGAGCTGGAACTAAGATCATTTAATTAGTTCTATGCCAAGCTATTGTGGGAGTGGGAAAGGGATGGAAAGGTCTTTGAATGAAAACCTCAAATAAAATAGTTTATGTTCAATTGCATTACATGTCAGCAAAGAAAACAATTTATTTCTAATTTCTTTTCAAAGAGAAAGAAACAAGCAAAATCTAAATTTCAAGTGGTATATTCCTATCATCTACTAAAATCTATACTCAACCTTTTTTTTCCACAACACATTCTGCATTAAGACCCAACTCTTCACTTCCAACTTAAAGGCATTCAGTTGACTGGTCTCTTATAGACACACTTTTCCTCACTTCCCCCTTGGTCCTCTTTAGCAAAATATTTTGTCCTCTTTGCAACAACAAATGATGAATGGGTTTCCTACATACCTCAAGGACATTTTACAGTATACTCCTCCCAAAATCTCTCTATGTTAACATTTCTCAGACTGGGGCTAGGTTTCTAAAGGAGAAGTAGGGGAATTCCAGACTCATAGTATCGAGACTTCAGAGATAATTTAAGTAATTATAGGCATAATCCAAAGGCAAAATGAAACTAGAGAACATTCCCTCTTCACTTTACAGATCTTCCTCCCTTTCTACTCTCTCCATCTGCAAAAAGTTAAAGTGATCCACGCAGTGCTCTATTAGTAGTCCTGGACAGAAGTCAGGTAGTCTGTACCTTGTACTGCCTGGGGTCACAAGAGTTTAGGGGAGGCAGCACAACTGGAAATCTTAATGACCCCAGCTCTTCGTGAAATACTATGTTTCTCAATCATGCTACCTAAGTCTAAATTTAAGATTACCTGTACTGTTGGCAACTCTAGATGAGCTCTAAAAGAAATATAAAGTGAGCTTCATATATAAAATTTTCTAGTAGTCATACTTTAAAAGTGAAAAAGGTGAAATTAATTTTGATAACATAACAATTGTCATGGAATCCTTTATTTAAACAAATATATCCAAGTATCATTTCAACATTAATATTAAAAATTAATGAAATATTTTGCATTGTTTCGTTCTGCCTTCAAAATCTTCTCTGTATTTTGTACTTGTGAACACCTCAATTAAGATGGTGAATTTTTATCAGAAATAATTGGTTGGTATTTTATAAAATGCCCACTTGAAAAAATAGATTCACATACTCAAGTTGCTCCAAACATGCTTAAAAGTTTTCTCATAACTAAATTATCAGCTTTTATATTGAAATTTAAATAAATTAAAATTAGAGATTCAGTTCCTTAGTTTCACTAGCCACATTTTGAGCACAGAATCACCATAAACGGCTAGTGGATACTGTATTGGACAGCACAGCAAGTTAAAAGTTGCTGTAGATCTCTCCAAAGTTGGTTATATTTAAATAAAGGGAAGGAGATAAATTCTGACAAGGTATGCCAATAAATTTAATGCTCTGAGGATGAATAATTAAGAGAAAAGTGTCTTTCTACCCGTTGAAGCGTTGTGCATTGAGTTACTGGCCGGTGCAGATACTTACATTCTGCTTTATCGGGCATAGCCTCAGCAGTGGCAATGATGCGTAGTTAGGCTGATCTTCTATGTTGAAGGCTTGGCTCCAAGTCCCTAAACATAATTATATTAATTCAGTTATTATTTATTTTCAGCTATTTCTTTAACTCACTCATATAGAAATAAGATGAATGATTAACACTTTTTATATATCGCTCCTCCACTCTAAAACCTTCAATGTCTTCTCTCCAAAAAACTGTAACCAACTAGCACTCGCCAGGTCCATGTGTTTTAACAAGTACTTGTATAAATATTATCTTACTGGTTTCAAACAACTGGACAGAAATTATCGCCTCATCTTTGGCAGGTATGGAAACTGAATCTTGAAGAAGTGAAATAACTTGTTAAGGTAAGCAATTTAGTGGCACGTACAGAACTCAGAGTCAGATATTTGAGCCCAAGTCCCCACACAGGTCCATCTGATTTCAGTTTTCCCACTAATATCCAACTCATACCTGGCACATACCTCACACACTGATGTCTCAAGCTTATACACTTGTGCTTAGGTTTATGCTGGCCATCTATTCAGAGTGCCCTGTTCTCACATCTATGTTTATTAATATCCTATTTATCCTTAAAGCATAGGTTCAAATCCTACCTCCTCAGTTTTTTGCTAAGTAATTTGTTTCTACCTTAAATACAGTAGTTATTTCATCCATGCCTCTCACTTGAAAGCTTATATGCTTCTGCATAAAAAGCTAAAAGATGGAGTGATAGATATAAATAGAAGTCCTACATTCCCAATTAGACTCCAAGTACCTTGAAAACCAAATTATATACCAGGGGTTCCTAACCCTGGATGACTATGAGAATTGTCAGGATGGGGAATTAGAGTGGAAACTAGGCATCTACATTTTTTTAAGTTTCCCAAAATACTTAAATGTTTCAATGGAGAAGTGAACCCCTGCCTTTTGTCTCGAACTTCATGATTCCCAGCTCAGTGCATGCATTTTGGAGGTGCTTGACAAAGGGCTGATTAACAGGTTGGTTGAGCTGAGCTCTTCCCCATTTGACATTATGATTACATCCAGCTGTACCAATGCACACTACTGTGTGGTCACACAGCTTTATAACTGGAAACGGAATATTAAATGATATTCAAAGCCCCCATGGAACCTCTTATTCAAACACTCTAAGTATAATTGTTCAGTTAGCTCTCGACCATCACACTGTGGTATTCAAGATCTGTTAAAAATTTGAGGATTATTTAAGTAAATTCATAAGCCAGCTGTGCCCTATGAAAGGCATGACTCTGTAGCCATACACTCTTAAATAAAAGGCTGTAACACTTATCCTAGGCCTTCATCCAGAGAAGGGGAAAACTACTGCAGTTACAGTTTTAAAATAACAAATCTGGAACATTTAAAAATGATCATTCTCAAATTGTCAGCTTTACACCATAGGCAAGAGCATAGAACATGTACCTCATCTGCCTAGTTCTACAAATGACCTAGGATAAATTAAAATACTGCACCTCCCTTAGCAATTAACCATCAGAACTTATCTTCTGTCTGGCTTAATTACTGTCTTCTTTCCATTAAATGTAAGAAAAAAAATAATAAAGATGTTGTGTGTCCATCATTTTCTTTAATCTCCATAAAAATGGACTCTTCTCTGAGGTACTTGGCTCTTCTACCTAATTCAGTGTGCCAGGAGTATCAGCCTGCATTAATCGGCTGGCAAACAAGATATTCCACTGTCCTTTTAATACAGAAAACTAGCCAAGTATCCTAGGGATACTGGCATGGAAATGCCCCTGGAAACCCAAGGAGATGGGGGCAATTCTGAGACAGGAACTGGGGGTGGAAGAAGGCCCTGGAGGATGGAATTGCTCAGAGATGAGCACTCTGACACAAAATATCAGCAGATAGGGTCTTCTCCACTTTAAGTCCCCAACAGACAGTTATGGATGCTGAGTCCCTCCTGGTGCATCTATCAATTGACAGGTGTATATATGGTATCTGAATTGTATAAGGAGCATACCATATTATTTTGGAAGAAAAAAACAAAAGCGTAAGGCAATTTTTCAATAAAATGCAAACGACTATATATGAGATGTCATAAGAAAGTCTGTGAGCTTTGTGAAGTAAGTGGCAGAAACCCATGAGTTCAAATAAAGATGAGATTACTGAGGGCTGATCAAATGACCTAGAAAAGGGTTCAGGAGAGACTGATGTATACCTGGAATGGTGGGTGCTGGAGTAACAGAGAAATTTCCAGTAACTGGTTCAGCATGGGCATCAACCAGTTAGAACTGGATGCTTGGCCAGCACACCCCTATGGTATTGAATATCAGTCCCGAATGGGTTGGATTGGCTGATTTAAGAGGAGCAGAGAAGCAGGCAGGCGAGAGAAGCACCTCAAGCAAATGCAAGGCGCTGAGAACACATGGGATATGAGAGATAGCAAGCAGCGGCTCTACTGGATTCAAATAGAGGACTGGATTTTACGCCGCAAAAACCACTGAAAGTTTTTGAACAGGGCACTGACTGATATAACCAGTGCCTGGAATGTAACTTGCATAGAGGCAAGGACTTAGTCTTTTTGTATTTTCAGGCCTGGCATGGAGAGTATTTCAAAACTATCTTTGGAATGAGTAATTTTGGCAATAGCATCCGGACAGGGATGCCCTACCTTCCCAAGTCTCCATGGGCACATTTGTGAAAAAGTTCTTTCACCTTGTCTCCTTCAATGGATGTAATTTAAGACTCTTCTAAATCAGGTTATGGGAATACTAAGGATTTCTAATTCTGTTTCTGTACTGATAAAAGGCAAACAAGAGTGGAAACAGTATTCTCCTACTGTACCTCCTTAGCTTGTCCTTCCTAAGGCAGGTGACTGATAAGACTTTATCATGGTCTCCTATATAATTCAGTATCCTTGGTGAGAAAATAACTGCCCTATGCTGTTGAGCAGGACTTGGGAGAAACAGGTCATAGTCCAGGGACCTAGACACAGAGAGTTCAGCAGTTTATGTAAGAGTGAATGAGAGAAAATCTGCATTTTCCTACCCCAATTTTTTTACCCACTGTCCTTTTACCCAAATCCTCCTAACCTTCAGTCACATAGTAACCTTCTCACCATATTGTGTCATATTAAAAACTTTACCTATATCCACCAAGTTACTCAAGCGATAAGTTTTTGAATCCATCTGTATTGTTACCTGCCATATCAATCCAAGAAGTTTTCTACACTTTAACTTCAAATTACATCTGCTCCTTCTCATCTTTTCTCTCCTAGCCATAACCGTTTCATTCTTGGAATGCTGAAATAGTCTGCTAACTGCTCTCTTGATTTCTACTCTTACTCTGTTCCATTTTATTCTCTGTACAGCAGAAGGAGTCATCTTGTTAAATGTGATCAGATCATATAATTTCTCTTCCATGACTTCCAACTGCATTTAGAATAAAACCTAGCCTCTCACCCTGGCTCTACTCTCTCCCACAACTGAGTGCAAATAGATGAAAGTAGAGGACTTGTGTGTCTCGGCTCCACCCAGAACTGAGCCAAGGTGCTTGCTTTGACTTCTCTTCACCTAGTTTTCTCATTTGTAAAATAAAATTGTTGAGCAAAAAGACCTCAAAGATCCCATCAGTTTCTAAAACTCTATTATTCCATTGAGTTTGGATGAAATGCTAACTGGCTCTAAATCGCAAAAGTCAACTGCATGGTTAAGAGTTCTTGCCTCTTTCCTGTTCCTTTCTACTCTCTACTGAGGAGCAGAATATCCTAAGCCTGACTTCTTCCAGTTATGTTTCTAGTTGCAACCCTCCTCATGTGCCTCTCAACCCTTAGCTACCAAGGCCTCCCTCTCAGGATTTGTTCTTATGCTATTTCCATCCTCTGATAAGTGTGAGCTCTCCTCCACTTTTTCTCCTCTAAGTCAACAAGCACCTTAGGTCATTTTCCTGACTAATTTCTGTCTGTCAAGTCTCCTATCCCTCTGACCATAGCAGATATGCTAGCACCAAATAAGAAGAATGAGAAGAGAAAAGGTAGAGCAGGTAAAGAAAACAAGACAGAGCAAGTCCTACTAGGTCCAAAATAACAGGACCAATATTAGGCATCTATTAATCAGTACAAAGGTATACCAGATGACAGAGGAATAAAATATTTATAATTGCATATAATTAAAATTGTAAATCAAATTAGTTGGAGGGCCATAAAAGAGTTGGAAAGAAAGATCATCCATGAATTCATGAGCATTAATATCAGGTAAGCTGGGACCCTGTGGCCATGTGCAACACGGCAAGCAAATGCAGCAGCACTCCTCTCCTGATGCAAGAACCTCCCTCTGATTCTCTAATTAACTTGTGTTGATACATTCCTCAGAGCTGGGAGTGGGAAGGAAATCACATAATTGAATCATTAGGCTATTCCTCCAGCAGACACAAACATCGAGTCTCAGAGCACCAAGGAGAGCGCTAACTTGGATATCAGTCCTGATTCTGCCATTGCCAAAGCGTGTGATCAGGGCCAAACCACTTAACCTCGCTGAATGCCACCTCCTCATCTACAAGTGAAAGATTTTAGAAGGACAAACAATTTTTTTAAAGAGAAGCTTCTATTATGTGTAAAGGAATGCTTTCTCAGAGATCAATGAGAACAACAGATGAAGCCTAGCTGTTCCCTGCACCATTACGTCATGCCCACCCACCCCAACCCCAACACTCCAGGCTCAGAGAAGCCCAGTTCATATTCTCAGTCACCCTCTGGATGTAAAATTCTACTCTTTCATAAAATAAATGTTATATTCTATTTCCTTGTGGGCTTGCATGGACACTAATACTAATAAAGAGATCCCAAATATCCCTGGTGTTACATTTAAATCACAAAAGAAAGCTGTTAATTTTATTTCAGTTCTCAGGCCATTAAAAAAAAAAAGATGCTAAACTGAGAAGACTCTCACATTATACTTCCAAAATTTCAAATACTTTTAGCTAACCTATACTGATTTTTTTCACCTTTGCCTCAATGTGTAAAAGAAAACTGGTCCTTCCGAGAAATATTCAATTAGCTATGGGGTTTTTCTGTGATCTTTGTTGTAGAGATATATGAAGTAGGACTTGGCAATATGTGAACATGTGCATTGAAGGCCACTGAGAACCAAAGGTTAGCAATGAGAGATGACAGGCTGGTATTGGAGAAATGAGACTATCACGCCATAGTGGTTAAGCGGAGGAACCTGGGGGGAAAGGAAAGCAATCCATGTCACATGGAGCCAGATCTCAGTAAAGATATCACCTACTAGAGGGAACCGAAATACTGACTTTAGTCTCTATATTTTCTAAAATTACAAGCACAAACATAACATATACAATATGAATAACTTCTACAAATCCATGAAAAATAAAAGTAGGCAAATAATTTCAATAGACACTTTGTAAAGGGGGTTTCCAGATGAGAAATCAACCTGTGAATGGACACTCAAATATCTATCATTGGTCATCAAGGAAAGAAAACCACAACCACCACAGACCCAAACAAATGGCTTTAACAAAATACTAAGTGCTGATGAGGATATAGAGCTACGACTGCCTGTTGGAGTGTACATTGGTAATCCTTGGGAAACCATTTGGCAGTATTGTCAAAAACTAAATCTATACCTATGACCCAACCCTCCCACTCCCAATAAACAGATGCTTCATAATATGTACTGAAATACACATACAAGAATGATTATAGCAGCACTATTTTGCAACAGCTAAAAACTAGAAGCAACCCAAATACTTACTGACAACTGGATAGATCAATACATAGCAGTTTCACACCAGTGAGAATGAACCTTTATATATATATATATATAAAAGACATAACTGATTCTCTCACACACACAATCTTGAGAGAAAGAAGCCAGCATAAAGAAGACATACTGTATGCTTTCATTAATATAAGGTTCAAATACAGGCAAAACACATTAATGGCAATAGAACGCAAGGTAATGGTGACCTTTGGGGAAGGGATTAGTGTCTGAGAGGGGCACAAGGAATGGCTCGCAGTATTTCGGAAGCGTTCTAATTCTTTTTTGGATGATGGTTAAACAGGCACGTTCACTCTGTGAATATTCAGAAAGCGGTACACTTGTGAGTTGTTCAACTTTCTAGTTCTCTGTAGTACATTTATTTATTTATATTTAATAATAAATTTTAATTTTTAATTATTAGTTTTCAAAGTAACATTAAAATCTAAAAATACTACCCTCATAATTACAGTTTCATTTCTGGGTTGTTGTTTTTTTTTTTTTTTTTTTTTTTTTTTTTCCCACTGTTCCTCAAAAGAAACATGAAGCACAGAGTTTTGCTAATTCTAACAATATCTGTGCTAGATCGCAAGCCCCACTAGGGAAGGAACTCGTTTTTTAAATTTCTTTTATGTCTTCCATAAGACTGAGCACATGGCTAGCCAAGCAATTAGTACCCCATAAAAAGCATGTGATTTGAATTCCTGCACGGAAGTCCTGAATTAATACAATCTGCTTAGTTTTCACAGAGTTCCTAATATTTATTTAGAACTCTCGTTACTACTAAATTTCCATGTAACTTATGATTTTTTCAGTGTGGCTAATGAACTTTGCTCATTTAATTTTATGCACCTAGTCATCTTGATAGAAAAACCATAATTATCCAAATGAGAAAAGGAGCTAATTACTTTGGCCCAAAAGCAGTGGTAATCATACACGTGCACACAGACACACACACACACACACACACACAGTTTCAGAAAAACCACATTTTTCTAGTCTATTTCTATTTTTATTACACATTTTTTTTCACCTCAAATACCCCTTCAGCTTTTGAATTCAATCATAAGATGCTGATAGAAAAGGGAACCAATGGAAGTAATAGCAAGAACAAGGCTTTTTGTGAATAAAATGTTAAAATATTTAAATATCATAAATTAATCTTGGGGAAATTTTGGCTAGAAACATATCAATTAGAACCCATGTGTCTAAGAACAAAAAAAGCAATAGGGGCTTATTTCTTAAGCACTCTATTAAATTAGAAATACTCTCAAAATATCTTACAGAGATTCCCATATCAATACACACAGCTATATCTTCAATGATAATTGTGGCATGTTGTGACTCTGTTTTTCTTGTGATTTTTCACAGATTAAAACAATGTTGTTATAAAAGCACATTCAGCTATTAATCACACATGCCTTAAATAGAAGCTATTAACATTTATAAATAACAATAGAGTGAAAACTTGATTTATAAAGCAGTTCCTGCTGAGATGTTTGAGATATTATATAAACAGTTAAAGACAACAATGAAAATACCATAAAGTTAATTACCACGCAGTTAATAAAACAAATTAAAGGCCAAAACCGTTACTGTTGCAATGGAATTTTGCTGTGCTAAGAAATACTAATTGATATTAAAGAGCTAGATCTAGGAATTTGAGCAAAATCATGAAATATTGTATATCTTGGCATCTATTTTAAGACTTCTCGTTTCTGAATGACGTTGTAAAAAACTAGCTAATATTTATAGGCTGTGAAATGGTTTTTGAAAGTTTATATTTAAGAAAAAATTTCAAATAATACAATTTTTAAAATTAAAATTAGAAACAATCACAGGAATTGTCTCCTTGTTAGCCCCTCATTTTACAGATGAGGAAACAGCAGCATGGGATGTAAATGATTTGTTCAACTCAACACTGGGTCTGTGAATGAACTGGAACCAGACTAAGGTTTCCTGACTCCTGATAAAGCATAATTTCCTCTGATAAAGTGCCTTTCAGGAAACAGTATTTCCCCTTCGTGAAATCTTTCATGCCTTTACCTTATACCTTTTCTTTGAATTAGTCTTTCCTCCCCCCACCCCGCCGCCCCTGCCCATGTTCTAATGGAGACAAATTAGAAGCATGGCAAAAAGCAAAGACCCTAGTCTCATGTGGGCCTGGGTTTGAGCCCAAGCTTTTCCACTCCCTAGTCATTGATCTTAGGATTCAGGAAATCAATTGGTCTAAGTTCACCTGGTTTTAAAACTGAAGATCCTGAGTTCCTGCAGCCACCTCAGTCCCAGACAAATTAGGATAGCTTAAGCTTGGGCAATGTTGTCAGTAAGATATGGATAATAATCATCCTTACACCTCATAGTGCTGCTCCTCCAAGATCGATAGAATGAATGTATGAAAACACTTAGCATAGTGCTTAAGCCTCACCTACAGTAAGCGCTCATTCCCATATTTGTCACTTCCTCTTGGGTCTCTTTCCATGTTGGAGATTTGAAAGTTCTTTAAAGCAGAGGTGATATGAACAACTGAGAGAGAATGAGTTTTCTTAGAAACGGGGTAAGCGGCAGACTTGAGGAGGGTGGAAACACCATAGAAAGAAAGAGATTACCGCATGGATAAACATAATTGAACAAGAAATGAGGGAATTCCAGGACCATAACTTATATGGAAGGGGTCAGTAATAAATTATACTTTTGATATAAATATATAAATATATAAAGATATATTTAATAATTTATAATAAATATATAATCTATATATTTATAAATATATAAATATATATCTATAAATCTATAAATATATGTGGATTCTTTTTACTTTATGTAAAGTAAAAAGAGGAAGAGTAAGGGATCATAGATATAATATTTTGTCCACTATGTGAGATAACTTTAGAAACATGGAGAATCCTCAAAATAACTAAAAATGTCTACAATTACCACATCATTGATGCATGCAGTACCACATCTAGCACCCATATGTTTCTAGGTGGTGGGAGGGGGGAGGGCGGGGAATCCCTGAAGGAATAATACACTAAACAACGAACAACAAAGCAACTCTCTTTTTCTCACCCACATCTGGTTGAAAGCTTTTTCCTAAGAAATGAGATGGGCATAAATAAGAGAGATATATACTTTCAGTCATGATCGAGAATGAGAAAAAGGAAACAAATGGAGAGTGGTGATGGGACTAAAGCTGTGTGCACTGTCCCAGCTCTCAGATACTGCCGGAAGCAACCGGGTGTTCAGTTCCAGTGGGAAACCCAGAACTCAGCATAATCCTCCTGTGAGGAAGGGGACCAGGGGCAAGCCCTGCTAAAAAACCGTTGAATGACAGAGAGCAATAAAAACAGCTTTAAATGTTTCTTGGGGTCACACGGGCTTATCATAAGTTTCATACACTGGGAGGCAGAAATGTCTCAACCAGAACCTTCCCACACTAGCCACTAGTTCAGAGACAGGACTTGAAATATCATTATTGCAGGAGTAGGAGCCCCAGGGAACCAATATAACGTCTATTGCTGGAATGGTAAACCCTATGGGAACTACAATACTATGAATCATGAGGCAGCAGTCTGACCAACAACTATTTGCAAAACTAACAGGAAAGCAGACATCCTGAACACAAGGACTGCTGATTATGGTAAATAAGATAGAAGATAGAATCGGTCACATATAGCAAAAGAGTAACTCAGAGCTAACACCAATGGAAATTCCTTTCTTCTATTCACGTAATAATTTCCTTTCCTTTTCTCATAAATATCCCTTGCCTTCACCCTGTAATCGGGACATGATTCGGATTTCTGTCTGAATCCGTGCTCCACAAATCACAATTCTTTTGGATCTCAAATAAATGCTTGTTGCTCTCATTTTGGCTTTTTATTTTTAGGTTAACAAAATCAATAATAAAGATTTTTTAAAAGTGCACTCCTGAATAACTCAGTGATTATGGGTAGATAGAAATGGAAATTATGAAATATTTACAATGGGGAATAATGAAAACACAACAAATTAAATCTGTGGGGTACAGGTAAGGTAGTAGGGAGAAGTAAATTTATTGCCTTACAAGTATTTATTAAAACAAAATAAGTAGTATATTAAAATAAACATTTAACTTTAACAAATATGAAGAAAAAATTATTAAATTTGAAGAAAGTAGAAGAAACTAACAGCAATACGAGCAAAAATGGATGGAATTGAAAACAACTGCAAAAAAGTGAAACAGTCTCTACTTTTGTAAATACTGACAAAATATACAAGCCTCTAGGTACCACGAGGAAGAAAAAAGAAAAAAAAAAAAGAAAGAAAGAAAGAGGGGGGAGGGAAAAAACGAGGGAGAAACAAATAAGCAATATTATGAACAAAAAAAGTACTGAAGAGAGATGGGAAGAGAAGTCTAGGTTGGTTAGGGCACTGGATGGACTAAACAGGCCCAGGTAAGGCAAGACAATGAGGAAGGCTAGAACATTCGAGAGCAGAATGAAGGCACTGAGTCCTACATGGAAGAAGGAATCACAGAGAATGAGAAAAAAGAGAAGAGCATGAAACATGCTAAAGTGAGAGGCAAGTGAAGAGCAGCATAAGGTAAACACATGTTAGCTCTTCATGGATTTTCCTTTCTAAATAAAAAGGTAGCATTACATAAAATAAAACCAATTTAGAATAAAATGACTTTATTAAGAACTATTATACAAGATGAAAATAATGAAACAGAAGGCTGAAAGTGACTTAATTGTTCTTTTATACATCCAGATAGCTCATTAACAGAAATCAAGGTATTCATTAAGAAAGTACAGCTGATCTTCCTCCGAGAAGAACCCCTAATGAAACCTAAGATCTGGTTCCAGATATAAGTATAAAACACTGATTATTTTATTTTTATTAAATAAAAAGTTTTATTTAATAAAAATCATATAAAACTACTAATGAACTGAGTGTGTTGTTTCTGTATATCTTTGTATGCATGCACTTGTTTATATTGGACATATTTCTGAGAAATATCAAGACAGGATTAAGTAAAATTGTGAAGTCAAAAAAAAAAAAAAAAAGTCAGTGCATGCCTAGATATTCTTCCAGAAAAGTCCACCCCTTCGGAGATATCTTTTTTCTTCACAGTGATCTCAGACTAGGCCCAAAGGCCTTTCTTTGTATTTTAACAAGAGAAAATACATCAAGGTATTGATCACTTTGCCTTTACAGAATAATACAACTGTAAGGATATTAGCAGACAAACAATTTTGTTAAGCCTTTGTAAAACAATCTTGCCTAGTTTCCCTAAAATTACAAAATATAAAACCACTATTACTTTGTCAATTTCTGGGGCCAACAATGCCTATATATAGGCCAGGATGTGGAAATGAGTGCTTGGAGCCAAACAAATAATATATATAATTCAGCTCTTTTTTCACACACGACGTTAATGCTCAACATAAAAAAAAAAAAAAAAAAAAAAAAAAAAATTATAACACTCTTCCTTAACCCTGGTCTAGTCACCTTCTTCTTTTAATTAAAGGGTCAGTGCTTATGAAATAATAAAATACTAAATAACCCAAATCCACAAGTCTAACTCTAAGTTCCAATGCTCTCATTTATGCATGGTAAACAAGCTTTTTATTTCCTTTTCCCACCACCAACACCCTGTACTCTCCCCTTCCTCAGTTTTGTGTATGCTTATGTTGAATCTAAAACAAAAACAAACTCTAGATACAAATTGGTGGTTGCCAGAGATGGGAGGTGGGGCGTGCACCACATGAACGAAGGCGGTCAAAAGGTACAAACTTCCAGTTATAAAATAAATAATAAAGTCATGGGGATATAATGCATAGTATGTAACTATTGTTAATAATACTGTATTGTAGATTTAAAAGCTGTTGAGAGAGTAGATCTTAAAAGTTCTCATCATGAGAAAAAAAGGTGTAACTCTGTATGATGATGGATGTTAACTAGATCTGTTGTGATCATTTCACGATATACAAATATTGAATCATTATATTGTACACCTGACACTAAATATAATGTTACATGTTAATTATATCTCATTTTTTTTAAAAAAAGAATTACTAGTGTTAAGGTACAGTGAAGACAATTTTAAGTAAAATATTAAAAAAAAACCTTCAAGGTTTTTTTTAAATTGTATCAAATAGCTTACACAATATGACAGAAGACATTGGTCATTGGTGGGGAAATTTAGATCTATGTGAGTTACAAAGTAATGAAGAACAAGATCGTAGTCAGAGAACAATCCTTCTAAGTCAGTCTCACAAGCTTCTCTTTGATGACAAGGTGGATGGAGGAAAGGGGCTTAAGTAACACCAGGGTCCATTCTGGAGAAAAAAGTCATCTTCTTCCAGTCTTCATATACAAATCACCTCTTAATCACAGCATTGTGCTTCACGACAAACTGTAGCAGGCTTCTGATAAAAGGAGTGATCAAGCATTTTATTTTATCTTCTGTGAGGTAGCACTACAGAGCTAATTTGAAAAGAACATTTGTACTTGCACAGTCCCTTCATAAAAAAATGGGCACTGAAGACAAAGGTTGCAATATCTCTATATTTTAAAGCCATCTTGTGTAGCCTCTGCTCATCTGACCCTCTCTATTAGGCAGTCAACGCCAGTGGGAGAATTATATTTAATTGCTTTGTTATTTTACAAATTTTAGGTAGTTGCACATGAGGAATTAGAAAAAAAAATGCTTTATAATAATAAGACTATTCAACTATAATTCAGGGATAAGGCTCTTCATAGATCTGTACAACCTGTAACAGACAAATCATCAAATACTTTTTTATTTAAATAACCTTTCCTAATTACTTTTATGGCGTTCCCAGAGATGTTAACCCCTTTGCCATGTAGCAATTTTCAGCAGCAGCTTTAGTAAAAATGTGAAATTTAAATACATTTGTACATAAAGTATGTGTGCGCCCATAACGCGCAAACACACACACACACACACACACACACACACACACACACACGGCCAGGTCCATTATTTGGTATCACTATCTGAAATTGAATAACAAAGGTTATCGAGTATATTCTGTGACTGAGATTTAAATATAACACCATCTAATCTAATATCAGCCTCTATCCTAAAAATATGGTGCTTCCTATTTATACAGAGCTTATCATTATCACTGTCATCATCGGAAAGCAATAACATGAACAATATACTATGCTGCTGGTGTGCAGTACAGATAGCATGACTGACATGACTTCAGAAAGAACAAATGGAAAACATCGCAATCTCTGCAGAGTGAAAACATATGGAAGAGGTGGGATGTTAAGAGGCTTCTAAAGGAAGGAAAAGGCTTGGAAAAGATGTGGTGCTTCTCCCCTAAATGGGAACATCAGAGAAAAACGAAGAAAGGTCATGAAATAAGAATAATTGGTGTGTGACACCCCCGGGGGATGGTCTTGGCTATGCTAAGCCCTTTAAATCATGATTTTATTGAGGACCCACAATAATACTCTGCAATTCTTGTTATTGTTAATCATCTCGATTTCTTAGATTAGGACCTGGGGGTTCGGAGAGGTCCAATAACTTGTTCAAGGACAAGTACTGTACCTGTCAGAGCCAGGATTCAAGCCAGGATCCTCTAACTTAAAAACTCAAGCTGCTAACCGTTGTGCACTCTGCCCCCTCACTACGACAGGAAGGAACACAAACTCCCACAGAACAATGCCAGGTCTGAAAAATCAAGAATGTTTTTTTTTTTTTAATTGGAAGAATCTTTGCATCAAGGAAAAGAAGTTTAGAGCAGAAAGTACGTGGTGGGTTGTGGTAATGGGAGATTGTGTCTTCTTTGCCCTCTTTGTCAAGAAATAAATTTTTCTTAAAAAAAAAAAAAAAAGTCCAACTTTACCTTGTGACCAAAGTGCCTGATTCTAGAACTTTGGAAATTTTAAATGAGGATGCTGCAGAAAGAGGGACCAGAAGACATTCAGGCTGGAAAAACCTTTATATCATATGAGTAGTTTCTTAACAAAAATAAGTCTCAAGCCACATATCTCTGGTCAGTGATGGTTTGAATTATTTACCTAAGATTGTATTCTTAAGTTTTCACTACTAAGCCTTAGCTTGAACTCAATAGAGGTATTGCTTTAACATTTGTTTCAAACTGAATGTTACACAGATAAAGGAAGAACACAGAAAGAGGGACATAAAGTGGTATTGGGTCTTCCACCAACCTAGAAAATGACAAAAAAGAGTGCTGTTGACAGCTGGTAAACATAGGGAAAAATGTTTTCCTCCACCTAACCACTTCAAAACTAGTTTAAGTATATTAAAAGTACCAAAAAAATGTATTTCTTCATGAAATAGCCTTATAAAATTTAGATTATGACTAAACACTTAAGCATTTTATGTGCTGGAAAGTGCTGGGATGAAGGAACAGAAAATGAAGAAGACATTGTTTTGAAGTAGGAAACAGTAGATACTGGCCAAGATAAGGTAGTATGAGAATTACAAGAGAGAAATCAAAGTAATTTTGAAGATGAGAAGAAAAATGATCAAGAAATCGGTGTTAATCACTATTTTTATATTTCTATGATTCACCTAAAAAATCACAGAGCATTAACTGTTCTGAACCATTACCTCAAAACTGGCAGAATTATCATGAAGGAACTTAGCTTAACAAATATGTTTAATGAAAATGGGTCCCCATAGGTACAGCATTTTGTTCTCAGGTTTGCAAGTCAAGAAACTCATTGTATATACCTTTCTAATTTTTAAATTTAGTATCATTCCTGCTGTTATTTCCACATTAGCAGAAAAACACTGTAAAAGAAAGAGATTAGAGATTACTAATAATAGTAATCATATTTGTTGTTACTTTAACAAGGGCTAATTGAAATAGTTTTATGTAGTGATATTATTAAGCAAAATAAATATTAGGTTTCAAAATAATATGTAAGGAATGTTCATGTTTTGTAAAAAATACAAATAAATTTGCCATGCAGTTTCATGATTTTTTTATTTTTATTTTAAAATTTTTCTAAAAACTACATGCATTACTCATGCAACTTTTAAAAGAGAGAATAGAAAGTAGTAAAATCTAATGAAATGATTTGCATTAACCAAAATCATCTATCACCAAAATGCAATTTATCAATTTCTTACAGTAAGCATCAAAAAGATCTTCATTGGGATATGCATTGTTCAGACACTACTGTCATAATATTAAACTGGATGCCATCTTGTCTGAGAAACCTTGGCACACATAGATTTTTGTGGTTTTATTGAAATTCCTATTCTGTAATTGATTTTTCAAAGCTCCATGAACTATCATTACCTTTACTCATTTCAAAACATCTCCATACTATATTTTTCTTTCATTATAATGAATTATATTGTAGTATGTTTTGTTCTTGGTGTCATATTCAGCTCCTGCCATTTCAAAACTACACTAGATTCACTTCTAAAAGACATAACTGTAAACAGCGAATTCCATCCATGTGCAGTGCTAGCATCAGTCTCAGAAGGTTACTATTTCCTGAACTTCACTATAGTTTCAATAGTGCATTTTGTGAGAGGGCTTGTGGTCTTCTCCCCACTGATTATGTTGGTTAGAGTGGAAATCGCAGTATTGTTACTGCATATTTTAGCTTGGACTATGAAATGGTCTGTTGAACCATGTTATCATTGCTGATCATTAGTCTTAGTCATTAAAATGACAAGTTAAACTGGAATTGCAATCTTTATGTTTAAACATTTTTTAGAAAAATAGAAAGAGAATGAATGGGAGTATAGGAGGGACTACGAATGCATTTAAAAAAAAAAAAGGGACAAGATAAAATGGCCTTTTACAAATGTGTATGTATTGAGGAGATCTGTTTAAGAGTTTAGGTATTTACTATTTTCAACTTATATATCTGGCCTAATTTTAGTTATATGTGCCTAGAAAAAATCTATATAAAATAAGGAAAGTTACAGCCCTGGTATAGGCAATATTATCACCTCTCTAAGTTCCTAGAAAGATAACTCAACAGAAGATGAGGTTCCTTTTTATGTATCTTGTGTTTTATTTCAATTAAACCTTTATTTCATGCAAAATAAATGTGATTGGTAGATTAAACTGTTAGTAATCATAATTCCACAATAATAATTTCTACAACTTGGAAAATGGGTTAACTGAAACACCAGAAGGCAGTGACCTTGCCTACTTCATAATCTCTGTAGTAACAAAACTGAAAAATTTATGCTAGATAAATCATTTATAATGAATCAGTTGATTTTCTAGCCTGTCTTTAGATTATTAAAGGCATGATAAATTATACCAGTAACAATCAACGCTAACAAGAAAAAAATTCTAAGTAGAGATATTATACCAATATCATTGCATGATTTTAAAATTTCTGGACAAGTGAATTTTAAAGTTAAAATAAAATCTTATTTAAGATCAGTTTTCTGAACAGTCATATACCCCTTGGGAACTTGAATGTCAGCTGCCAAGAATTCCAACATATAGAATTCAGACTGTGACATTTATGTCTCTAATGGATTATCCCAATATTTTTTTCACCCCAAATCAGGCTAAGGCTACTCCCACAACAAGGGAACTTAAACAGAGACTAAGGATCACTAAGAAAACACTCATGAGATTTAGCAAATGAATCACTTATTTACTGAAGGCTTAAGTTATGTGAATCTTCTGTGGTATTACTTGGCACTAAGAGTTAGGAACAAAACAGCTGACAGACTTGAGCATTTGGGTGCTTAATGTAACTTACCAGGACAATTGAATTCTTTGTAGCATCTGAGATTAAATTTAGAAAAGTATTTATGGATAATTTAAATTATTTAAGGTATTACATTTAGATCAACACTTTAGAAGGGATCAATTAAAGAGTACCTAACCATACTGAAGGTTTATGCACTGATGACAGAACTTCAAACTACAAAGCAAAAACTGATAGAATGGCAGAGAGAAATAGAAAAATCCACAATTATGATTGAAGACTTCAATATTCCTCTCAATAATTGATAGACAAAGTAGACAGAATCAGTAAGGACAAAGGAAGCAAATAATACAATCAAACAACTTGATCTGATAAACATTTATAGAATAAAAAGAATAGCATATTAAACCTAAAGTAAACAAAATAAAAGACAGGACAGAATAGAAATCAAATAAAGAGAAAAAAAAAGAAATAGAAAAAAAATAAACTCAAAAGCTAGTTCTTTGAGGAAATCAATAAAATTGTAAACTTCTGGCCAGATGAGGGAAAAAAAAGAATGAGATATAAATTAGAAACATCAGTAATTAAAGAAGCCACATTAATATACATTCTACAGAAAGTAAAATAATAAGGGTATATCACCCACAATTATATGCCCATAAATTCAACAACTTAGATAAAATAGTATCCTTGAAAGACACAAACTATCAAAGCTCACTCAAGAAGAAATTGATAATCTAAAACCTTTATATTTATTTTCAAAATTGAATGAGTACTTAGAACTTTTCCACAAAGAAAACTCCAGGCCCAGATGGCTTCCCTGGAAAATTCTAACAAATTTTTAAGGAAGATATATGAAATCTATACCAACTCTTTCAGCAAACTGCAAAAAGTAAAAATATCTCCAAACTTCCCTATGAGTCAAGAATTAAGAGAAAACCAGGCAGATGCATTCCAAGAAAAATAAAATAAAACCTACATAAAATATCCCTTACAAACACAGATGTCAAAATTCTCACAAAATTTTAGTAAATTATATTCAATAATATCTAAAAAAGGATAATACTTCATGACAAAGTGAGGTTTATCCCAGTAATACAAGATTAGTTTAACAATCAAATATTAATAAATGTAATTCACCAATCAACAAACTAAAAGAGGAAAACCATGATTATTTCAATAGATTCGTTAAAATTTTTTGACAAAATCCAACATCTATTTTTAGTAGTAATCATGATAGTAGTAGTAGTAGTAGTAGTAGTATATAATAATAATAATAATATAATATCACTCACCTATAAATAGAATGGGATTTTTGACCCAACAAAAAGTTTCTATGAAAAATCTACAGCTGAATGACAGAAGACTGAACAATTTTCACCCAAGTTCAGGAAGGAGGTGTGAATTCCTGCTTTCATCACTCCTCTACTGCATTGTATTGAAGGTTCTAGTCAGTGTGATAAGGTCAAATAAAGTGAAATGAAAGTCATCCAGATTGGAAAAGAAGAAAAGTTGCCTTTGCTTGTCCAATGCTCTTTCTAGCACACCTCTAACTTTATAATTTATATTTTCTCTCTTAACATATATTAGATATATAATTGTAAAAGAATTCTATAATTATGGTTAAAATTAGAAATGAATATCATCATATATATATTTTATACGAAGAACAGTTGTCTTTGTCAGATGACCAATGGGAACTTCTGTTAAATACATTGAGCATCACTGTGTCCTAAGAACGCTCAAAGCCACCACTTTGAAATCTGCTGTTTTTAAAAATGCCCTATTCAATTTTCATCTTAGAATTATCATTGAAATATATGGCCCTGTCAAAGATTAATGCCTTATCACAGGAGGCAAGTAAAATGCAGGCAAAGAAAAAGGTTAAAGACAAAGACTGCCTTAAAATAATTATGTCATGCTTAAATGTCATACTGTCTCTGAAAGTTTCCTCTTATTACAAGCTAATTAATTTATTCACTTTCATTGTGAAAGTTTTCTCTTCAAAGTGCTCCACTGGAGAGTAGAATTCCTTTCTTATTGTATTTGGGAGACAAGACTTATAGACTAAAAAAATCCTTTAATCCTTCTATATTTATTAACTGGTTGGTTGATTACTTGATTCAGACTTCCTCTTATAGCAATGCTCTGAAACATTATGTTCAAATCTATTTACAATTTTATAATGAGTTATACTGTCTGTCCTAAATTGTGCATGTGTGTGTGTGTGATTTCTAGAGCTCAATGTAGCTTCACATTTGCTCATAAATATACCTTTGATGAATAGGAAGGTACAAATTCTTAAGATTGATAATGAATTATTATGACAATATAGTGTACTGCCTTTATTACAAGTCAGTCACGCTGAGATTTTTTAACCTCTCTAATGGAGTAGCATTGGAGGAACCTTAATTTAAAAGGGAAATAAACATATTTTCTTTTAGAAGGATGATCACATGTTCCATTTCAATGAATTCAGCCTTTGTTTGCACCTATTATTCCAATTCTGTCCAGTTTAGAATTTGTTCTGATAAAAGTATCCTGGTTTGGATGATCTACTAGATGGCCAACCTATCTTTTAGAGAGTTTACTCTGAAATTTAGGAAACATTCATATCTTTTTATCTAATAATCCTTGAAGAAATCTATTCAAAGGAAATAATCACAGACATAGTGATGTGCATTTGTATACAAACATGTCCATTATGGGTTTACTTATAATTAGAAAAATGTAAACAACTTAAAGACCAATGAAAAAGAATTATTAAATAAGCAATGAATGTTAAATAAATTGCATATTATGCAGCGCTTAAACATTGTTTCTATAAATCGTTGATGTAGAAATGATCGAAATATAATTTTGATAGAGAAAATAAAGTACAAAATGTATTTATTGTACAATCTCTACTCTATCACACATATATATTTTATATATCTACACACACCATTCAGAAAAATAAAAATATACAAAATGATGAACAGTTATCTGGATATTGGTTATGAATAATATTTTCCTTCAAATTTTTCTGCACGTTTTCAAGTTTTCTTTAATAATTGTGTCACTTTTATAATCAGAAAAAAGTAAACATTACTACAAGAACATAAAGGAGAGAATCAGAATGAGGAAAGACCCACCACTTTGGAGTTTTGATGGTGAAGAGACAAGTTTGGGTAAATAAATGAAGCATGAAACAAGAGGCATCTTTAAAAAAACATAACATTGGCTAGTAACATAGGTCATTTTCTGTGCTACTTTCCTTTTCAGGTGTTACTAATTTAAACAATAATTCCAACAGAAAAAGTATCTAAAACTGACATAGTATATAGTCTTACATAAACTTAAAACAGCCCTCTGTTACCTTAAGTACTACACTGTAGGCACTTTAAAAAGAAACATTTTTTAATGAAACATATTTTTTAAATAGCAACTAAAATTAAGAAAATAATCTTGAATGTTAAGTGAAGAACACATAAAGACACTAGGAGTGTTTATCCTAGAGAAGTGGAGGTTTTGCTTCATCTAGTGAAGACATGTATAGCTAATGATCAGAGCTAAGCAAGAATTAAGTGGGGTCTCTCATAAGGCACGGAGTCCCCCTTCCAAACCTCATAGAAATCACTATCTGCTAAATACGTGAAAGGTCACTGTGAAAACGAACCCACGACTATGACTTTGGAATCTACTGTTGCTTGTGAAGATAGCCTTCTTAATCCTAGAGAGAGATGCTAAGCATTAGATGGATATTTTGACTAACTTTTCTCTAATGACCCCTCTGAATTTGGCATGATGTGTTAATATTCCTGAGATACTATCCACATTGCTCACATTTAGTTTTACATTAAACTGTAGGATGAACCTGATCTTCTAGTCAGTGATTCTTAGCTACTTCACTGTTTATTATCACTCATGCTAGAGAAGGAGGGAGTAGAGTTTATTTAAATGAGTTGACTCTTACACATATTAAAAAATTAAAGACTACATGTAAGAGTTTAATACTGCTGGCCAAAGTGGTAAACTGGTATTATGTATGTGCTCCCTTACTCACTTTATCTGCATTATCTATTTCCCTCTACATTAGGTATTTTCTGTTTGTTAACTAAACATGTTATTAAGCATTTATAATATAATTGTCATCTCAGCTTCTCTGAAATACCAAATCTGTTTCATGATAATGCTGAGCTTATCTATCCTGACTGTGGATTTTATCACTATTGTATATGTATTTTACAAATGACTATTTCTTTGTCTTGTTCTATCATGACTTCCAAGATAAATGTCATTCATGCTAAGAGATTGAACCATAAATATATCTAGATTTCATTACTGTAGATTTCTGGTTAAGTTCTTCATTCAGGAAATTTATTTATAGAAAATAGACTTCGCTGACCAGGTAAGAATTTGCTTTTTTTGTTATTATTATTATTCTGATAAAAAGAAAGAAAGAATAAAGAAAAGAAAAGAAAAGAAAAGAAAAGAAGAGAAGAGAAGAGAAGAAGAGAAGAAGAAGAGAAGAGAAGAGAAGAGAAAGAAAAGAAAAGAAAAGAAAAGAAAAGAAAAGAAAAGAAAAGAAAAGAAAAGAAAAGAAAAGAAAAAAGGAAAGGAAGGAAAGGAAGGAAGAAGGAAGGAAGGAAGGAAGGAAGGAAGGAAGAAGGAAGGAAGGAAGGAAGGAAGGAAGGAAAAAGAAAGAAGGAAAGAAAGAAAGAAAGAAAGAAGAAGAAGAAAGAAAGAAAGAAAGAAAGAAAGAAAGAAAGAAAGAAAGAAAAAGAAAAAGAGATAGAGGAAGGAAGGAAGAAAGAAAGAGAGAGAGGAAGGAAGGAAGGAAGGAAGGAAGGAAGGAAGGAAGGAAGGAAGGAAGGAAGGAAGGAAGGGACGGAAAGGGAAGGGAAGGGAAGGGAAGGGAAGGGAAGGAAGGAAGGGAAGGAAGGAAAGGAAAGGAAAGGAAAGGAAAGGAAAGGAAAGGAAAGGAAAGGAAAGGAAAGGAAAGGAAGGAAACACATAATATAAAATTTACCATCTCAACCAGTTTTAAGTGTACACAGTTCAGTAAAGTATATTCACATTATTATGTAACAGATCTCCAAAACTTTTTCATCTTAGAAAGCTAAAACTCTATACCCATTAAACAACAATTTCCCCTTTCCCCCTCCCCAGCTATCTCTGGTAACTACCATTCTACTTTGTTTTCAAGAATTTTCTTTTTGTATATATTTTCCCTAATTTTCTTTTATTTCTAATATATTTGTGAAAACAGGAAGAAAATGTAGACTAATATTTCAGCTCACATCTGTTTTTTTTTAAAACATCACAGCCATTCTTCAAATAATAGGATACTCTGAATGTCATAGTATATATTATTTAATGCCACTGCAACTATAAAAGCAATTTGAACAGTGATGGGCATATTTTCCTATCATATCTAGAAAGTGATTGTTAGAAAACAAATCTAAGAGGACTTTAAGCAGTTTTTCTCCTCAGTTTTGTTCAAATATAGCAAGAGTATAATTAGCAGGACAAGCTGCCTAACTCTGCAATATATGTCACCTCCTCACGTTACAAAAATGCAGTAGCGACAAGCTTTGCAGTAAAATAAAAATCTCTACTAAATTATGTCCAGAAAGATGAAGTAAAGGACATCCAATTTTATTTTTCCCAGGAGGAAAGTATGTATAAAATAGAAAAAAAAATCTTTAATTTAGCAAGTTAAGATGCTACAATAATGAGACATTTATTTTTTTCACCACTAAGTAATCACTTTCACATTATTGGACAGCTTTGTAGGTTTGACTGCTTCATTGCCACTTAATGATTCTGAAAATAAGCCAAGATGTTTCTTAGGTTCTTTCTGTACAAAAAAAACAAAAACAAAAACAAAAACAAAAACAAACAAACAAACAAAAACCCATAAAGAAGTCATTTTGTTAATGCAGCAAATCAAGTATTTCACTTTATTTTTCTGTCTTTGTGAGTGTTTAATAAATTATTCTACCCCTAAATTCAAAGTCTCTAAGAGATAGACCTCTTGACATTATCCATGTTCTTGAAATGGTTAAATGCAAAATCTTCTCTGAAATAATTATCTGATTGAAAATTGCATCTCCAAAAACAAATGCCTCAAGACACAACCCAGAATACATATTTCTCAGACCAAGAAGTAATATCTGAAGTTTTTAAGATCCAAAGAGAGAAAGCTAGTAATAACATAGTAAGTCATGCATCATAGCTCAGCAGATCCTCAAATCTGCTGATACAGAGACAATAATAAAAGAGATCTCTTAAACCAATAAATCAAAAATAAAACCGTCATCTCTTCATCCCTGATCTCATAGTGTTCTTTTCAGGAGTCCCATTCGTCAGCACAGACCATAGACTTAGTATGTGTTATACAGAGTTTTTAACCAAGTTAATGATTCCAAGTGCATATTTTCCAATACATTGCAGTTACATCTTAAATAACACTTTGCTTGCACCAGTTGAAAAAGTAGTATATTATATAGCTACAAGTTTCTCCCACTCAACCTATTTTAAGTTCTGATATCAGCCAAGATTATGTTGTTCATCACAAAACAGTATCTCTCATAGTTTTAAATACTTATTTTTTTAAAAAAAAAATTCATTAATTGAAGGTTTAAAAGCACCCTAAGTGAAGGCACTGGTCTAGGTAGTGTAGGTGATGCAAAGATGATGACTATCCCCACCCTCAGTCAGTTTTCAATCAACTCTGAATGGCAGGTATAAAGAAAATGACTATATTGAGGGTGCCAAATCTATTATTCAAACTAGGGCATTTTGAGAGTAAGAGGGGTGCTCTTAAAAATTAAGCCAGAATAATAGACCTAAATGAGTCTGTTCCAGGAAAACTGAAACAAATAGTCACCTTAGCTATGGTATATACAATGTTTTACAATTAATTGTTTTTCAAAAAAAAAATTATTTTTTTTCCCTAAAAACCTAGCTATGAGGTAAAAAACGCTATTCCCATTTTAGATGGGAAAGATTAAGACTCAGAGAAACTAAGTGATTTACCTAAGGTCACTTGGCTAACAAATGATGGGTACAAGTGAGCTGAGGTTTTCTCATCTCTAATTTATTGTCTTTCCATTATAACACACTGCTTCTCATCAATAACTGTAACCAAGAGATACATAGCTAAATTCTATAATCACAAATTGTGGAAAGCATGGTTCTTCTGATTATAATACACATATAGAGAGTTAGGGAGAAAATATTGATAAGTTTGACAGTACTATTGTTTTCATGATAAAATTTATATTGATAAATGAGAGCAGATTACTAAAACTATATGACATAAAGTTGACATGCAAAAATAAAAACTAAAGCAATTTCAAATAAAATCATAATGTGAAGAGGGACGTCTACATCACCATTATTATTCCAAATTGTCTTGTAAGTTGTAATGAATAAATACTGGATAAGAAGAGATGAAATTTTCTTTTTTTTCGGTAATAAGATTGTACAATAATAGTTATAATGACCGAAATTTTTAAAAATTGGTAAGATGGCTAGATTTAAGATAAATGTTTGAAAACTCAATAATATTTCTGAATTCTGGCAATAAGCTCCCCTTGCTATCAGTCCCAGGCTCCTCCAGACCACTTCTCATTCTGTATAGATTTCTCCCCAGTTACATGAGATTTTTATAGTCTTGAACAAAATACCTACCATCGTAGTCTGAAGTATCTGGTTGTTCTCCAAATTCCAGAGCTATCATCAGAATAACAATCTACCTTATATCTATGACAAACAGGACTTAGCAAAATCTTCTCTTTCAGGAAGAGAGACTGTCTCTAAGACAAAATTCTACCCCGACTTTTGGATCCACTGGCACCACATTCATGGAAATTTTTAAATTGCAAACTTTTCTGTTTCCAGTCTTCAAGTATGTATAACCTCTGACACCCAATACCAGAGTATTCGACGTAGATAACAAAAAAATGTTCATGATAAAAAGACTTCCATGTGAGTTGTTTCTTTTTTTTTTTAATTGTCCGGTTCAATATTAGCTCCCTAACACTCCAATAGAACCTTTTTTATATGCCTCTCTTTCAGCCTTTACAATCTCTTTATTTCTAAAAACATCAGTTTCTATCATACTCAAAAATCAGATGATCTTTCAAAGAGATTTACATGTCTTCCTTTACAAGAACTCTGGTAACGGTATTACATGAACTTTTATCTCATTGCTGTGTTGTGATTTATTCCCTGAGACATTTCTTTTCTTTCTTTCTTTCTTTCTTTCTTCTTTCTTTCTTTCTTTCTTTCTTTCTTTCTTCTTTTTTCTTTTTTTTTTTTTTTTTTGCCTGCAATAGATATATGGGACTCTCCTTCTGGGCTTAATGAAGTGAGCAGCCATATCGAGAAGCCCACATGGCAAAGAACGGCAACAGCCTCTAGAAACTGCATGTGGCCTCTAGGACCTGAGGTAATCTCTAGCAGAAATTCAGCAAAAAGTTGGACCTCTCAATTATACAGCTACAAGGAAATGGATTCTGCTAACAACCTGAATGGACCTAGAAGTGGATTCTTCCCCATTCAATCCTTCTATTGAGATTGCAGCATGGCCAAAACAGTGAATGAAGCCTTGCAAGACCTTGAAGCGCAAAACACATTCAGGTCATGCCCAGAATCCTGGCCCACAGCTCCTGTGAGATAATAAATGCGTATATTGTTTTAAGCCATTTGTGATAATGTGTTATACAGCAATAGGAAACTAAGATATTTTCTAATGGCTTTCTGTCTTAGAGCAAAAATCTCAAGTCATTTCCACAATCTGGCCCCTTGCTTCCCCTTGGAACTCATCATCTTCCACTTTCACCACTGCACACTTTGCTCATTTTGTTTAGCTACAATGGCCTCTTTGTCAAATATGACAAACGTGCCACTGACTCAGGGCCTTCGAATATTCTGCTTGGAAGGATGTTCCCAGATAACTGTTTAGCTCACAGTTCACCTTCTTCAGGTACCTACAAAGATTACTTTGTTAGAGATACCTTCCCTGAAAATAAAAAATAATAATAATAAAAAATTTTAAAAAGGTATTTTTACCCCCGCCCAACATGGATTGCAAACATCTAACTGCTTTATTTTCTCATGACACTCACAGATCACCACCGAACACATACTTTTTTATTTATCTGCTTATTGTATTTCTCCCTGTATCAGAATAGAAAGTCCAAGGGGGCAGAGACTATTTTGTTAACTGTTGTTAACTTATATATGTGGAACATTGGTTAAATGAATAAATTGATAGATACTTTAATGAATGAATTAATCAAAATGCATACACTAAAAATATTGAAAAATTAGAGGAGAACTAATAGATATGAAGAATAAATAAAATGATTTAATGTGGAGATGAATTTTATCTAAAAATAGAACAGAAAAAGCATTTAGAGCTATAATAAATGATAATTTCCCAATTACTCATTATCCAGGTAGAAAAATAATATAATAATTTTCTCTGATCATGGGAATAAATTAACATCATACTTTTTCACAGCAACAGCCAGAAGACAATGGAGCAAAGAATAGCTTTTGTAAGGGAAAGAGAATATGACCTTAAGATTTTTATGCTAATTCAACTTTTTCTTTGAGATTTAGGCAATTAACTTTATTAAGTACACAAAATCATATGAAATATAATTTCTACAATAGCTTCATGAAAATTGAAATCCTGCCAAGAAATGGATAAAATAAGGGATTCAGAAATGGAAAGCAAGAATGTACGGATAAATGTTGGTGGACACTGAATCATTTTAAATAAATCTATTTAAACAACTAATATAATTTGTTAGAAAGTATAATTTGAATGTTTTAAACTTTGACAAAGAAAAATAATATAACCACCAAAGTGGAAAAATTTGTGGAGAGTTGGAAGTAAAACAGTAATTATTTACTCATAAATCACAGTAGGGAGAGAATTTATGTTATCTTGAAAATTGAAATTAAATTTTTAAATAACCCAAAAAACTTATTTATCCTTCATAATAATTTTTCTAACCTTAGATCTTTTAGAAAAATTTTTTACAAAATTTTTTCTGTAATTGCTAGAAAGTATATATTTAGGCTTTGTGCGCCACGTACAATCTCTTTTGTATTTGTACTTCCTTGTTTCTTTTCTAAATTTTAAAAATGTAAAAACAAATCTTAGCACCCAAGCTGTACAAAAACAGGCCATGGGCTGAATTTAGCATGCTTGCTATACATAGTTTGTTGACTCCTAGCTAATAGCGATGTAACACTGAGCAAAATTTCCATTGTTCTTTCATTTTCATTCTAGAACCTTTTGATTCTATTAAATTTAAGTAAAATTGTAGCATTTTAAATTTCAAAATTACATAATAATATGTAGGACTTCCACATTTGACAAAGATGTACCCAACAGGTATAATTCATGTTTGACATCCAATCAAATATTATCAAGCATGCAAAGAACTAGGCCACTATGATCCATAATGAAAAAAAAAAAAGGCAGAATCAAAACCAACCCAGAAGTTACACACATGATAAAATTTGTAGACAAGAACATTAGAATAGCTATGACGACTATATTCCATATGTTCAAATAGCTAGTTGAAAGATTGGGCATATTAAGCAAAAATGTGGAAGATATTTAAAAGACTCAAATCTAACTTCTAGAGTTAAAAACTATAATGGCTAAGGTAAAAAATATATATATACTATATGGAATTAACAAAGATAATAAACACTATAAGAAGAAAATTAGTAAACTCAGAAGTATACTAATAAAAGTTATACAAAATGAAACACAGAAAGAAAAAAAGACTGAAAAAAATAAAGTACCAGTGAGTTGCGGGAATGCTCAAAGTGAACCTACAACTTACTGATGTTCTGTTAATCATCTGTTTAATTGAATCCTTGGGAAAGAGAGAGAAAAATATTTTAAGATATGATGGCCAAAAGGTTTCCAAATTTGATGAAAACTACATAACCACAGATCCAAGAAGTTCAGTAAATCCCAAGCATCTAAACAAACAAACAAACAAACAAACAAACAAACAAATAGCTGCAACCAGTGATAAACAGAAAAATCTTAAAAGCAGCCAAGGGAAAAAAAACACATTACATGCAGGAAAGCAAATATATAAATTGACAAAAAAAAAAAAAAAAAAAAAACAAAAAAACAAGCCAAAAGTGAGTGGAGTCACATTTTTTAAGTATTGAAAGAAAACGACTGTCAACCTAGAATTCTAAACCCAGGGAAGATATCTTTCAAAAGCAAAGGTATACAACTATTAGAATGGTTACAATCCAGAATACTGACAACACCAAATGCTGGCTAGGACATGGAGCAGCGGAAACACTCATACATTGCTGGTGAGAATGCAAAATGGTACAGTCACTTCGGAAAACAATTTTGCAGTTTCTTACAAAATTAAATATACTCTTACCATATGACCTAGTCATCATGCTCCTTATATGTACTTAAAGAAGTTCAAAACTTATGTGCATACAAAAATCTACACAAGAATATTTATAGCAGCTTTATTAATAATTGCCACAATTTGGAAGCAATCAAGGGATCCTTCATTAGATGGCAGGGTAAGTACAAATGGTACCTCTAAACAATGAAATATTACTCAGTGCTAAAGTGAGCTACTGAGTGATAAAAATGAAAGAACCTTAAATGCTTATTACTACTGCATGATTCCAACTATACGAAAAAGACAAAACTATGGAGACAATAAAGATTAGTGGTTGCCGGAGTGTCAGGGTGCAGGGAGAGAGGAGTAGGCAAGAAGAAATGAATAGGCAGAGCACAGAGAATTTTTCTTAGGGCAGTTAGAATGCTCTTTATGATATAATAATGTTAATAGATATTGTTATACATTTTTCCAAATCCATAGAATGTACAATCCAAGAGTGAAACGTAAGATAAACTATGGATTTTGGGTGATTGTGATGTATTAGTGTACATTCATTCTTGGTAAAATACATACATACACATACATACATATATACATACATACATACATACATACATACATACATATACATACGTACAAAAACAAAAATGTACCACTGGTGAGTGATGCTTACAGTAAGGAACAACTATGCATGTGTGGGTGCAGAAGATATTCAGGAAATCTGTCTCTTCCTCTCAATTTTAGTATTAATGTGAACTGCTTTAAAAAAGAGAAAAAAGGCATTATTTACTAATGGCCAACAAACACATAAGAAGATGCTCAACATCATTAATCATTAGGGAAATGCAAATCAAAACCATAACAGATGCCACTTCACACCCACTAGAAGAGCTATAATCAAAGAGACAAACAATAAAAATGGTCGGTGAGGGTGTGGAGAAATAGGAACCCTCATACACTGCTAGTAGTACTGTGAAATGTTGTACCTACTTTGGAAAATCATTTATCAGTTTCTCAAAATGTTAAACATAAAATAACCACATCACCCAGCAATTCAACTCCTAGATACCTACCCAGGCGAAATGAAAATATGTTCACATAAAGACTTACGCACAAATGTTCATAGAAGCATTATTTGCAATAGCTAAAATGGGGGGAAAATGTTCATCAACTGATGAATGGATAAACATATTGTGCTTATACCCATATGATAGAATTCTACTTAGTATTATAATGAAAAACAAAGTACTAACACTTGCCACATGGAAATATGTCAAAAACATTATTGAGTGGAAGAAGCCAGACACAAATGAACATATATTATATGATCCCAGCTACGTGAAATGTTCAGAAAAAAACAAATCTATAGTGACAGAAAGTAAATGTAGTGATTGCATATGGCTGGAGGCATGCAAATGGGCATGGTAGTTCTTTTCTGGGGTGATGAAAATGTTCTAAAATTAGACTGTGGGAATGACTCCACAACTCTGTAAATATACTAAAAGTCATTAAATTGTATACTTAAAATGGATTGATTTTATGGTATCTTAATTGAACCTTACTAAAGCTGTTTAAAAATATAAAAATAAAATAAAAACCTTTTCAGACATATAAACACAGAAAGAATTCATCACCAGCAAATCTGCACTGTAACAAATCTTAAAGGAAAGCCTTCAGGCAGATTGAAAGCAATACCATATAGAAACATGAATTCAAATACAGGAATGAAGAGCACAGAAAATGGTAACTATGTGAGTAAATATAAAAGACTTTTTAACCTTTATTAAAATCTCCTCAAAAGGTAATTGTTTAAAGCAAAATTAATAATATACTGTGGCATATAAAACATACTATAGAAGTAAAATTTATGACAATAGCACAAAAGCCAGGAGAAAATAACTAGAAGCAAAGTTATGTCACCTGTATTATTCATGAAGTAGTATGCTATCTTGGAAAGGAAGAATATGTTAAGTTAAAGGGGTATACTATAAACCTAAAGCAATAACTAGAATAACACAACAAAGAGTTATAACTGATAAACCAATAAAGGAGGAAAATGGAATACAACTCGAAATTTATTAAAAACACAGTAGAAACAAAGAAAAATAGAACAAAAATATATGGAAAAGATAGGAAACAACATGATAGTAGAGTTAAACCCAAACATATCAATAATAACATTAAGTGTAAATGATATCAATACTCCCAATTTAAAGGCAGAGATTGGCCTATTGGGTAAAAACCAAAAAAAAAAAAAAAAACAACCATATGCTGCCTATAAGAAACCCATTTAAAACATAAAAACAAATAAAATAAAAGATAAAGGGAAAAAAGATATACCATGCTAACACTAATCAAAATAATCCTGAAATAGTTATGTTAATATCAGACAATGTAGATTTTATAGGAAAAAATATTAGCAGAGATAAAGTCATTTCATAGTAATAAAGAAGTCAATTTATCAAGAGGACTTACCAGTCCTTAACACTTATGTACCTAATAACACAACTTCAAAATACATTAAGCAAGAACTAATAGAACTAGAAGGAAAAATCAATAAAATCAAAACTACAGTTAGAGATTTCAACACATATATATTAGCAATTAATAGAATTCATAAAATGGTAGAAAAGGATATAGAATACCTGAACAATACTGTCAGCAAACAATCTGATTGACATTTATATACTGTTTCAGGCTGAACAATTATTGAGGTAGGTCACATTTGGGGGAATACAACAATTCTCAATAAATTCAAAAAGAATACAAATTATATAAGGTATGCTCTCTGACAAAAATAGTTCTAAATTAGAAAGCAATTCTCTCATAGAACAATGACAAAAATTCAGAAAACTCCCAAATGTTTGGAAACTAAGCAACGCTCTTCTAAATACTCAAGGGTCAAATAAGAAATCAAGAGAAAAAAATTAGAAAACATTCTGAACTGAATAAAGATGACAACATACTATACCAAAATTTGTGAGATTTAGTTAAAGTAGGACTTACAGATAAATATACAGCACTAAATGCATATATATTAGGTATAAAGAAAGTTCTCAAAACAATGACCTCAGTTTCCACCATTAAAAACAAATTAGAAAAGCAATAATGACTTAAATCCACAGTAAGCAAAGAAAATAATAAAAATCAAAGTAAAAATCAGTGATACAGAAAACTGAAAAAATAAAATAAAAATTAATGAAATCTGAAGCTGGTTCTCTGAGAAGATCAATGAAATTGATAAACTTCTAGCTAGACCGATTAGCAAAAAAAGTGATAAGACACAATTAATTTACTAATATCAGAATTGAGGGATGAGACATCACTAAAGTTTCTACAGAAAATAAAAGAAGAGACTATTATCAAAAACTTTATGCCAATAAATTAAACAATTTAGATAAAATAGACAAATTCTTTGAAAGACAGAAACTACTAAAATTTCCCCAAGGAAAAAAATTGCCAAGTCAATGGGATAAAAGTCTATTAAAGAAGTCAAATTTATAGTTAAAAAATTTCCCAAAAACTCTTGGCTCAGATGACTTCACTGCTGTGGTGTGTGAATACGAGAAGTAGGGACCATCTTAGAGTCTGTCAAATGGTATAGTGTATGATCCCATTTTAATAAAATTATTTCTCTCTGAACATCTGTCACTCAGTCTAGCTAACCATCCATCTGTAATGCAGAGAATGACCATTTATTAATGGAAGCTATTTCTGAGTGGGGATTTGGGGCAATTTTTTTTAAGTTTTCTTCTTTGTAACTTTATATGGAATGAGTAGGTATCATTCTTATAAAACATTCTGTTAGAATAAAAAAATCTTTTTTTTTTTTTTAGGAAATAATATAGGTTGAAAACTCAAATTAGTGTAATGTCACAAAGGTCAATGAACAAGAATATTTCAAGAAGAAATATGTGATCAACAGTGATAAATTCAGCAGAAAGTTCAACAGGCAGGAATGCTGAGAAAAGGCTACTTGGTTTAGTAATTGGTAGACCAGTACAGCTTCCACAAAGTACAGATGGAAAAGCCAGATTACAGGATGTTAAGCAGTGAGTGAGTCGGTGAAACAGTGGAGAAAATGGCTTAAAAGATTTATTTGAGAAATTGGGGTCTAAAAGGATGGTATCTATCTACACCCCAGTGTAGCTGTGGAGAAACTGGAAACAGTTACAACTTTTGTCTGAAAAAAATAAAAAATAAAATAACTGGGATATTTAAGGAAAGCCAGCTAATCAATTCCTATAATTGTTAGAGAATATTGATGGAGAGGATTAATATCAGGCCAACATTCACAAAAGGAGGGAGAATGGATTTTGTTTTGGTGCCTTATGAGATATTTAGACAATTTCTGGTTTTCCAAGAAGACAAGTGGGATTATTACTAGTCCTGAAAGTGAGTGAAGTATTTTTTCCTACAAAATAAAGTTGCTAAAATGGACAAGAAAAAAGACATCTTAAAAGCTGTCAAACTTAAAGAATAATGTGATCAAATTAGCCTTACTGTATCATTAAGACTGTATATTCTTTACAAGAGTGCTTTGCATACATTACCCAAATAACTTAAATCTGCTTTCCAAAATCTATCTATAGAATTTTAAATTGTTCTTTAAATATGTTAGTGTAGATGCAATGGAAATCACATCCCCCACCATCCTTAAGAATAATTCTCCTCTGGTTTCACTTTTTAAACAAGGAAATTAGCAAGCTGATTTCAGTAAGTGTAAAAAATTCTCAGGTGTCTCAGATTAAAATTCATAACCTCTAGACATTTTTAAGATAATTTTTAAATAACCAAGCTATATTTAGACGCCTTTAATAGAAACAAAACTCCTGAATGACTAGTAACTTTATATTATTTATCAATGAAGATACCCACTATCACATTATTTTTTACCTGTTCGAATAAAGCAGACTTTACCAGTTATATTTTCCACAAGGAAATTTTTCAATATAACCAAGCATACCTTGGAGCTGAACTGAGAAACAGCAGAGGATTCCAATGGTTTTGTCTACTGTTTTTCTGCTGGAAGCTGAAGGAAGAGAGCAAATTGAATCCTTTGAGTCTTCTCTTTATTCTCCATATTGTTCACTGGCAAACTTTCCATCCGATCCCTGGGCTCTTAGCTCCAACCTGGCATGTGTCCTCATCATATTTATCTGGGTTCATCCCCTTAGTATGCCTAGTTTTAAAATTCAGAGATGAATCATTATATCAGTATATATATATATCTTCATTAAAGAGATGGCTGTAGTGATCAGCATTTTAGTCAGCAGGTCATGATATATTGCTTTCTGGTAATCGATACCTCTCAAGCAAATGTCTGCTCAAATTTATCAATCACATAATGCAGAAAAGGGCAAGAATTTGATCAAGAAATAAACATCTTAATTACATGAATGTTAGAAAGTGTCTTTTTTATCACTAAAAAGCAAAAAAAATAAAAAGGTACTATAAAAAAGAGCCTTTGATTAAAAAAAAAAAAAACCTCATCAAACCAATATATGGCCCTTTGTACCAATTATTCCTATATAACTACATTACCTTAGACTAATCATCCTAACAGTGTCAATTTAATCATTCAGGAAATGCATAATTTGATATTTGGTAAAATTTAATTTTTATTTCATCTATCACTGTTTAATATTCTAATATGAGTAATTTTGTATTGCCTGCCTTCAATAAACAACAAAAAAAATTGGATCTCTTTCTCCAGCAAGTTGAACAACATAAAGTACAACTTCAGATCAACAAAAGGGGAATATAGAGGCACATGCAATAAAATGTCCAAAGTAAAACATTTCAGGTATAGCTAAATGTAGGAGCTTGAAAATTTCATCAAGACTCCTAATCTTTCTTTCCATCTCTCAGCCTTTATCTATGTTATCTCCAACCCCAGCAAGATTCCTATATACAATGAAAAGATAGCTTCCAACAATTCGAGGTTCACATTGTCAGAACTCAGTATACTCTGATTGCCTTAATTTTAGCAAAGGCCCATGGATAAATTATCATTGGATCTGAAGGCCTTGAGTAGGCCCACATGTCCATCCCTGAACAAAATCACAATGTTCTCTTTGGTCAGAAGTAGGTTATATCCTTACTCTTATATCCTGAAGATATACCCAAACCACATGGACTGAAAATATATGTCATGTAGTTCTTTAAGGAACAACAGAAAAATTGTAATAAAAGATGATAAAAAGAATATTTGGTACTTGAAAACTGGATTTTCATTATCCAAGGCTAACAGGCACATCATACACAGATCAAACTATAGTATCTACAAAACCACTGTGATACCACTATCCTTTAATTTGGAGTATCTGGAATTCATGTGTTAAAATACTTATCAGAGACTACTATATTCCTGTTTGATAAAACCTGTCAGAATAAAGAAACCAGGTTCCTTACCAAAACCTCTGTGCTAAACATTATGAACCTGAAGGGTATGAAAAGAGAGAGAGAGAGAGAGAGAGAGAGAGAGAGAGAGAGAGAGACGCTTGTTCGGTTTCATACCTATTTGCTGCACTAGCCTAATGAATAGAATTTACAGCAGATATAAAAGTATCAATACAAACAAAAAGTAATACAAAATATCTAAAGTCAAATTTCCTTCCATCACCATATATTTGACCCCTTTTATCCTTAGTAACCTCCCTCCCTCCCTGCCTTTGTCTTTGGTTGGTGAATATACAATGCAATATACATATGATGTATTATTAAACTATACACCTGAAACCTATATAATTTTATTAACGAATGTCACCCCAATGAAGTTAATAAAAAAGATACATTTTAAGGGTTCACTCAAAAGGATAAATCTAGAAATGTAATATATTTTTAGTGTACGTGTAAATATGCATATAAAAGTTGTATACTCAAAAAAACTGTAACAAAACAAAGAAAAAAAGAAAAACAAATAATAACTCTTGCTGATTAAACCAGAAAATCAGTTTAGGAAGAGGTCTGCTACTATGATGACTCACTCCTTCACCCCTCTAATTCTTAAATCTTAGAACTCTGATTCCCCAACTACGAGTCGAGCCAGCACCCAGATTTCAAATCCTGAAGAATTTAGGTCTCTAGATCAACAATTCGGTATTAATTCAGACGTGCTGCTGGCCCCTTATTGACTTTGTTCCGTGAACCTAATAACTGAATTCCTGCTGCATTCTTCAAAATAAAAACCACATTGTATTGCAGTTCCAAGTCTTTCTTACTCCTGAGTTTCTTTTTCCTGTATGACCCCAACCCGGAACCACTGCCCTTTCATCCTTTCATTCTTTCAACAAATTTTTATTGAATACCGGCTACTTTCTACACTTGTGCTCAGTGCCATGAATACAGACATCATCATTGTCCTCATCTTGCAACTATTGCCTATTCCCAGACTCTTGGGATCCCATACTTTCCTCACCCACTGGGTGGTAAGAGTATATACCTCTTGACACATGTCCTCTAAATGCCTGCCTTCACAAGTAGCCTAGGTAACATAAATGATAACCAGGGACAATGTATTGTGTTTCTGCTCTCCTGTCTACATATCATAATAGAATCTATCTAGAAATTAATAAATAATTGTTTTGGTGCATTCTTTGTTTAACACACCAGGGCAAAATTGAGAATAAAAATTACTCAGCAATTACTCTAAGGCGGGGCAATTACTCAGCAATTACTCCAACCCCTGGGCCATGGACCAGTACCAGCCTATGGCCTGTGAGGAACTGGGCCTCACAGCAGGAAGTGAGCAATGGGCAAGTGAGAGAAGCTTCATCTGTATTTGCAGCTGCTCCCCAGTGCTAGCATCAACACCTCAGCTTCACCTCACTTCATCAGGCATTAGATTCTCAAGAGTATCAGTTCTTGGTGCCAAAAAGCTTGGGGACCACTGGTGTAAGATGCTTTTGACTAGTGCCAGAAGATCCATGGCTTTCTCTTATTCCCTTTGTTATGTTTCTGATGTTCACATATCTCCCTCTGATAATTTCCCTTCAACCTTCTAGACCTGGGCCTCACTCCTACCTCTGAGGATGCCTTTTTGGTATTCAAATTACAGTCCTCACTCACCCAGTCAGTTCTGTAACTAAGAAATGAACACTGTGCTCTTTACCATAAGGGAATTTGGGATGTTAGAAAGAAGAAAGCTATCTATTGTCCCTGCAAATGGGTGAGAATAGCCTAGTTACACTGAATTGATACTGAATACCAAGCTACAACTTATAATACCTTATATACAGTACTTTAAAGATCTAGAAAGGACATTTACACATATTATCTCAGCTGGAAATCTCAAAGAACCTCACTAAAGTGTTGTTAGCAAGTTGCGAGCAAAGAGGAAACAGAAACCCAACTAGAGGGTTTACGCAAGCATATCCAAAAAAATTGATAATGGCAAGGTCGACCATATCTTTGGAGGCTACTACAGAGCTTAACTGCATGATATTCTCATAAACACCCCCACCCCCCATTAATTACAAATACCATGTCGTTATTCTTTGTATAAAGAGGAAAACAGATGAAGGGCCAGCTTCACCTTGCACCTCTCCCCTGACTCCCCAAACTATACCCTCCCCCTAGTTTTCTTCTTCACTTTGCTGTCCTGCCCTACATTTTTATCTCTAAAGCGTCATGTGTTCTCCTTCCACAGGGTCTCCGCACTTGCTCTCCCTTCTGCAAAACTCCTTCCTGAATGCTCAACGGTTAATCCCTACTCTACCGTCCCATCTCAGCTCGGGCTTTTTCCGTCAATGTCACTAGCGCCCACAGAACTGTGTTTTCTTCCTTCAGAGCATTTATCACAGTTGCAGCTGTACTTTCAATGTGAATATATATTTTAAAAACTATCCATGTTTCCTAATGAGACTGTAAACTTATCAAGAGGACAAACTATTTTTGTTGAATCTACTTACTGCTTACATAAACTATCTCCCAGGAACCCATTGCCTTTTCAGGGGTTGACATTTGTTAGTTGGTGAGAGCAGAGTCTCTGGAGTCAGAAAGACCTAGCTTCAAATCCCATCTCTAATATTTACTACCCAGTATAACTTTGGGTTGGTTACCTACCTTAAATCTTTAGTAATTAAATCTTAAATCTTAGTTTCTTCATAGTTATATTAGGAATGATCACCTAACCTAATTATACCATAGATTAATTGTGGAGATTTAAAAAGCACATAGTAGGCAAACATACATGTGCATTTCTTTCTTAAGGCCCACCACCATTCAAGTATTCATTTTATATTTGGAAAAAAGTGAATGATACTTTGACTTAAAGAGTCTAGCCAATAAAACCACTTAAGTATAACCTCTCCTATGAATCAGGTACATAAAAGGATAAACTAAAATCAAATGTGTTCTCTAATGCTAGAAACCCTGAAGTGTTAGAAGAATGATTAACTCATATGATATAACTTATTAGAGTAATTGGGCAATGACAGTCTGGTACCTAATTTAAAGGATAAATTAAGATTAAGTGGGAGGGTCCTTTCATAATTAAGGATGGAATTCTCCCTAGACTATAGGCTGAAATAATAATATAATATAAAAAATGGTAGTGAAACAGCACATCTCAGCAGCTATGAATTCCACTCTGAGAAAAGCAGGGGTCAGGCCACATGCCAAGGAAAAACATACACTCGTGCACACCCTCTAATATCAATTAAACAGATGCCAATTCTAGCATTGGTGCTAATAAAGTCTGATGACTTGAGGTAAGTAACTCAGTTGTCTAATTTTAATGGTCTTTATCTTTTAAATTAATCATCTCAATATTAAAATGAAGACAAATATTATGAATTTATACTAAATATTCTCTTATATGTTATATCATTGACTTTATTTTAGAAAGAACAATGGTTATTTTAGATCATTGAACCTTCAGTAATTAAAAAGCAAAGCAATATAAAGTGCAAATAAGTTTGTTTAGACACCAAAAACTTCAATAAAAGGATTGGTAATGAGATGTATGCTTCATATTTTATTACATAGAAATAGCTTTTGTAGGTAACACTATTGACTAAATTTTATCACTGTCTTTTGTTATTTTTCTCCATCTGTCTTTCATTGACTCTAATTATCTTCTTTTTTCAACCTAGAAAAAAATTTAATGTGCATTTTGCAGTCATGCTGTTGAATTCCTAAGAATTCTAGAAAGTCATTGCACATCAGAAACATAACCATAATACATATGATGTCCTTATTTTACACCACGGGGATGTTTAGACGAAGAGCCTATAATAGAATAAGAAGCAAAACTCAAGAATCCCATTAGATCACTTGGAAACTGTCATTACTGCAAACAGTACATATTTAAACTATCACACTGGAATCCTAAACCTTAAACTCGACACAGAGATTAAACACCAGTAGAAAAATAAATATGGGTTGAAAACTAAAGTTGTTTTTCCTTCCACAATGTGAAGAGAGTGTGTATACACTGACATCAAGAACAGACTAACCAGAGACTAAACTGATGCAAATAGGATGCCAACCAAAACTCAACTTTCTGCCAAGGGTTTTCCCCAAGAGGTGAATAACATTTTCCATAAGTCTGGATATTGCAGAATTGGTTTGGTAATGAAATACTCTTAGCAATTTTTTAATGTATGATTTAACATTTCAGTTCTCTACTGAGTAGTATGGGTTGCATTAACATCAGAGGGAAGGCCACAGTTATTATTCAATTAAAAGATTAACTTTTTTTAAATTACTTGAGAAAATTTAACCATATGTAATTATGAAAATATGCATTTTTAAACATTTGATAAGGTAAGACTATTAATACAATTATAATGTAATTCCACAAAAATTAAAATTAAATATAATGTATTATGCAGTGCTAATTGGAGAGTATTATAATTAAAAATGATACTATAATGTTCATAAAATTAGAGGTTTGGGCCAGTTCATCACTGGAAGGTTAGAGAACCATAGGAAGGAAATAGATTTTTAAAAACATTTTTGTTTAATTGTTCCCAAAATGCATCGTAGGTGAATTTCGAATGATAGAAAATTTTAACATATCAGTACTCTCTGCTTTAATCTTTGACCCATCATCAGTTACTTTCCTTTTATTATTAGTGGTACGCAATGTATTTATAAACAGAAGCTATAACTGTCTGCCATGCTCACTGTTTTTATTTCATTAGACCATTCCCAGAGGTTAGAAAGCAAACAATCAAACCAAATTATAAAAGATACAAATGATGCTGCAAAATCACAGTAAGTCAGGCAGTAACACAACTGACTGGTCTCCAAGGCGTTCAGGGGAACACAGGCTTTCAAAAGTTCCAACCCTGGTGTAAAAACAGGCTGTACACTGGGCCCCATGCATTTCAGTCCTGAAGCAATGTTCATACGCAGGAAATTATTCCAAACAGATACATAAATTTTCTGTATCCTTGACTGGGCATCTGTGACTTTGGAAAATTAAATTTCACATTCATTACTTATGAGGTCAGTGCAAATCCCTTGATGGAATTTCAGCCTAATGAAGACGTGTTAAGAGAGGTTTGCATTTCCTTACTAGTTCACGGAAATACTTCCCCAGTATAAAAAGCAGATACCCAGCATAAAAAGCTTGTATAAAAAGAAACTGATATAAAATGCTACCTTCTGACTGAGGACGGCATTTATACCCTAGATCACCTAGAAAAATTCAAATTTGTTTTTCTTTTATAGTTTTGAGTTCTAAGTGTTCAAGCTCAGGCTATGTCAAAGTTTCTTCGGTGCCAAAAACAGAAGCAAGAGACAATACAGTTTCCTTTTTCTCCCTTTACCCTGAGGCACCTCCTCCTTCCCCACTGCCAGTTCTTTTGCTTTACTCCTTCTAGTGCCTCTTCCTTCTAATGTCAGCAACTTCTAACTCACTCCTACCCTTTTCCGTTTCATAACTATAAAAATCTGGCACCATTGTTTTAAGCGAAATTCACTTAGAGCATATATTGCTTTAAATGTGGATATTACAATTTGGGTTTTAGTTTTTCCACTTTTGCCAAAACACAAATTTTCCACAAAACTTTCATGTGCTTGGTTATAATACTTGCAGTTATGGTTTCACGCTAATGGGTTTTAAGACATAGTCATTCAACGGGTATTGACTGAGGCTGTCCAGTATTCAGTCTATGGCAGAATCTATAAGGGATAAGGCAGCGGGGGGGAAGGGGGCTGTAGAAAATACTAAAACCTGCTTCCAATGATCCTAAAATTCTTTAAACACCCCAAACAGGCAAAAGCCTAAATATTTAAATAACAAGACAACATTCAAAATGCAAGCTATTAAGGCTGGATAGCAGCTGAGCAAGAACATTTACCTTTCTTCCCCTCAAAACTCACTGAAATGACATCTCAAAATCTAGAAAGGGAGTATAACAAAAACTGAATGAGGTAGAAAAACAGAGTTCAAGGGATTTAGAGAAGACAAGACAAAGATTGAATTATTGTGATGACAATATGTGAAGACAAAGCCTGGGATGGCAGATGCGGGCTGCACAAAACATGGGTCTGTTTTGCCCATGGGAGAACTAAGAAAGTTTCTAACAACAGGGCTAGAGGGGTGGAAGGCAAGAATAGGCTGTATAGCTCTACTGAGGACATCTGAATAAAGAACTGAGTAGTCAACAGCTGAGTAAGTCCCTCCCACTTTCACTTTCAGACAACTGGCAGAAATACCATATGCCACAGCCCATCTCTAAAGAATTTAAATAATTTTTCTTGGAAGGGCTATCCTCCAAAGGAAAACACCAGACTGTCTACTATTTAGTGCACATCTTAAATTCAAGCCTATCTACCAGTCAACATGCCTACTCAAGTACACACACATAGCTTATACTGAACTCTCTCATTCATGGAAAATAGAGGTACACAATGGCAAAGGAAAGCTAAGCCAATGAGTTATAATAATCAAACTTCCTCATTAATAAGTAAAAATGAATGACAACATATTACCATACATTTGACGAAAATCAATAGCATGAGAAAAAATCTAAGAAATATTGCATCTGTATAATAAAAACAAGCTTCCAGGGAGTAGGAGAGTAATTAGAGAATAAGATTTTAAGAAAAATTAAAAAATATAATTATTACAATTAAAATGCAATGAAAGCTATAAGAAAAAGTCAAGAGAATAATGGAGTAAAAAGATAAATTAAAAGGTTAAGATATATATAGCTAGATATAGATTATATGTAGACATTTCAGCCTTTATTGTTCTTTAGTAAACAATGTACAAGATACTACTTTTTTTAACTGCAAAATCTACAAAGAGGCACACACCTTGTAATCAAAAGAATATATATTCAATAGAAGCAAGATAAAATAGCTGAAGATATGGAGTATTCCAAAGATAAATGGAAACTAAAAAAGAACTAAAGGAAAATTCTAAAACTGAAAAAAAATTTCTGAAATTTAAAAATTCTTTAGATGGACTTAACTTCAGATTGCACACTATAGAAAGAAAGAGCACTAAACTGAAAGAAAGGCCAGAAGTGATAACGTTTAAACTGGGCATAGTTAAAGAACAGATGGATAACATTTGAATATATTTTGAACATAACCTTTTACCCTCGAAACTATCTAGATTTGGATTTTGATAAATTATATGGTCACTGTAGCTATTACATATGAAGCTGTAGCTTCTGACCTTTCAGATTTGATTTTGCAAAACTGGCATGAATGAGATCATTTATTTCCTCATAGATAATACATCTATAATTAAGATAAAAACTCAAAAGTGGTAGGCGGCGCCTGGATTCTTGTATAACTGTCAGTAACCCATGGGTGTGATTAACCACGAATATGTTAGCTTGCTTTTCTACTCACATATGCTGTTCTATAAGCAGAACAAGCCTAACAATTCCTAAAATAAATAGATTGTATTTCAGAGGCTTTACAATCTAGAACAAGCTTTAAAAAAAAAAATAGAAACACCTGCTTAAGCTAAAATATTTTTCAAGCCTACCAAGGACACAACTACATTGCATTATCCCTGCCACATAGCAAAACAAAGAGAAAAAATATATCTCTGAAATATCTCTTTCAATCGACAGTTATAGAATTTCTTTACTTAATGATTCTGAGATCTCTTTGCTTCTGACAATAATTAGTCTCATAACGCTGATTATTTATTCCTTGAAGTTTAAAATATAAATAGTTTAATTAAATTACTTTCCTCTAATTGATGGAAGTTTAATGAATAACATTTAATTGAATTAAGCATGTATTTAATTGTTTGACCAACTATTTAATGAATAAAATATAATAGTAATATATATGTTTTACAGTATTACTCTAATACAGCTTGTCTGATTTTAAGGGTCTATGTTCTCTTTCTCCAAATATTAAGATATGTATTACCCAAAACATAACACAAATTACAAGCAAAAATACAAAGCCATTTCTCCTTACTACCCAATAATATTAACATAAAGTTCTTTATTATAGAAAAAGAACTGGCCTATAATGTCGTTTGTCTTTGTCAATTTCCACTTTTCTTTCTTCACTCTCCTACCTCCTGCATCTCTTCTTCACAATCACAGGCATTCAGTGCCCTCGTGCCACCTTTGATGTCAAAGGTGAGCCCGTTTTAGTGACTTCTGCTCAGACTTGTTTTCACTGGCATTACACTGAACCCCAGGGGCTGCACTTCCCTTTTCTTTCTTCCTGTCCCCCAATAAACCATCCATGAGCTAGAGAAAAGCAATTTAATTAAACTAAGTTGGATTACAAATGATTAATTAATAGACTACTTAACCCTCCCTGGGATATTTTTATTTTAAAAGAAGACACTATAATCTAAGGGAATCTGTAATGGGCAGGTTTTGAAACAGTTCAAAAAAGTAGGGAGAACTATTTAGGCTATTTTCACTGAGATATATTTTGATAGATAGGCTTTCTGAGGGTCCCTTAAGTTATCCCTGTTGGTAGCCCCCTACTCGGCCTCAGTTCCTGATTAGAATAAAATGTTGGTTGAAATGTGCTTTTCCAGTTTAATCAATGAGCAGCAAAGTAGTCTCAAAGGAGGGCATTTGACTTTGAAACAGACTGCAGAAGTTGAAGGATAGTTTACTGCTCCTCTGGGTGAACTGAGAAATACAAATGCTGCTTTTAACTTGGAGTCAGATTCCCAAGGGCCATTCTTGAACGCCAAAGATCACCATGACAAATGTCAAATCCTTTGCCATTTGGAAATGACCTCACCAATACTCTTTTTAGATTAATTATGTTTTTTTAAACTTTTAATTGGAGGATAGGAATTAGCACCTGAAATATATGATATAACTTCATATTTTAAAGATGCAAATGAGAACATAATGGCAGAGGAGCCTCTAAAAGTTTCATGGTAAAATTCAGCTTCCCATCTCATTTGTCCTACCTTCTAGATCATCTACACACACACACACACACACACACACACACCACACCACACCTCAAGTGATAGTTAAAACTTCTATTCTCCAAATATGATTTATACAGCATCCTCTTAAAGTGTAGCTACATATTATCTAAAAATTTTGGAATAACACTAATAATTAAAATGCTGACATGTCTTCATTGTTAATAAAATAGTTTAGAAGTAATTATAACTCCTTTTATGCTTTGGTTTATACCTAACCAGGTATAAAACTCACAGAGAAGAAATTGTTTATTCTGTGCCTTGGTTTGACTGATGTAAACTGAAGCTGGTCCTCCACTCTGGCTAACTATAAACTTTGCCTTCCCCTACAGCAAGGTGGCAACTCAGACCTCTGGTCATGATAGAAGCCTCTAGCATTTTACTTTGTCCTAAGAATTGCAAAAATCAGCAACTTGATCCTGGTTATGAGTCAACTGCATTAATGTTTCAGAATTCTAAGCATCTTTCTACAGAAATCTCAGGCAATACTTGGCCCTTTGTAAACTTTTTCACTGTATTAAAATATTATACCTTGTCTTAATTTTTAAAATACATCAAGGTAGCTAGATTGAAAAGTACCACACAAGAAAGACATGGTTGTAATATCTACAGGAAAAACAATAAATTTTAATTGATATAGTTTTCATTTTAGCCCCCCACTAAAAAAAATCCCTCTTCACAGCTAAGGAAGCTTTCTATACCAGAGCCTGTGTACTTTAAGATCTATCCTCTAAAAGTATCCCATTCGAAAGTATAGCTCCCATTCAAAGGTACATTTGAATAGAGTGTTTCAGGGCAAGATGGCATATTGAACAAATGTGTCTCATTTGGCCTCTTTTTAAAGACATGAATCCATAAGAATGGAAAGAAACAAAGAGGAGACAATGGCAACTAAATTTTAGAAGGTGGCAAGCAGCTGCACAAGCAGTAACTGAATTGCCACACTCAGGAATGCTCAATCTGATGTGAGCAGTGGGAACAGCCAAAAACTAACTAGTTATACAACAGATTCCCCGAAATGTTCAGCAACTGGTAGCACCAGTTTCTCTAGAAGTGGGCATGAGGTGGGTAGCCAGGGGGGAACCTAAAACGAAAAGGACTGGATAAAAGCTATTTGAGAATTGGTTAAATTCCCCTTCTCTACTTGGTGAGTATTGTCTCTCACCCCTGCCCCCTTCCACCTCCACCATTCCCACTGAAGTCTGAAAAGGGTGAAACAAAGTCTTTAAATTGGGGATATAGAAAGATTAAGGACGTGAGAACCCTACTGAAAACGAGGGGATCAAGTATTCGTACATATAGAATGTCAAATATTGAGCCATCCTCTTTCTACCCCACACAGCCTCCTAGAACCAGAAGATTGACACCTAGAACTTTTCCCACCAGAAAGGAAATTAGAACACATTTCTCTAGGGAATTTGATAAACCCAATCAACAGCCCACCCAGGGCTTTCACAGTAAAGCTCAAATTTGACTTTGCTGAAATGCTCGTAGCTTCCAATCAGCTTTTTATTCACCTATTTAGGGAAGATAGCCCAAAACAAAGAACTTATTTAAAAAGCAACTTGAAGGACACAGAGATCATCAGGAAGAACATAACTTAAAAAAAAAAAAAAAAAAGCAGAGCAATAAGCCAAGATAGCTATGATACCAAAGACCACAAATGCCACAAATAAGGAACTTTCAAAAAAAACAACCAAAAAAAGAACTTCTAGAAGCCAAAAAAGCATAATAGAAGAAATTTAAAAATCAACATAAGAGTTAGAAGATAAAAATCACAGAAATCTCTTAGAAAGTAGATTAAAAGGACAAAGAGATTGAGAGAGAGAGAGAGAGAGAGAGAGAGAGAGAGAGAGAGAGAGAGAGAGAGAGAGAGAGAGAGAGAGATGAATGCAGGAGACCAATTTAGGAGGTTCGACAACTGGAAAGCAGATTTCTAGGCAGAAAAAAAAGGAGAGAAAATCATCAGTAATACAATTCAAGAATATTTCTTCATCGTTCCAACCAAACCAATGGAAGTTTGAGAAAGAATTGAGTTGGGCGCGCTTCAGGATGGTTTCTCTATGTGTTTAATTTTATGTAGAACACACATCTAGATAGTACCAAATCTCTGAGCCGAATAGAGGATTTGTTACTTTAATTACTAGAATCTTGTCCGAATCACCTTTATACTGAGCTGGAGCTAACTGATCCATCTCTCAATAAGGAATACCTTTAAATAACTCTTTCATTGGTTAGTCCTCAATAATATTTTTCTCTCCTTAGAAAACAACAAAGAAACCAGCAGGCGTCAAAATTATTATTCTAGAATCTTTAGCACAGATTGCCTCTTGGATTTCTTACAACCTGACAAAGTACAAAATCTGCTCTGACCCATTTAGAACCCCAAAACTTCATTACAAACCTCCCAGGAATTGGAAATCTGCACTTCATTAGGAACATGCTGGGGTCCACAGGCTTCACAAGCACATGAAAGAGTCGCCTTCATGGTAGGAGGCAGCTGAAAAGAACCTTCTGAATTCAGATTGGCATTTCTAAAAATAAACAGGAGACCCTTTTGATAAACTGAAGATACAGAAAATGAGACAGAGCCCAGGTCCTAGGTTCTTTAATACTCATCAGAATAAAATCGTTTGCACATTAACCAAACTTCTCAAATAGAATTGTTTTAAAACCACAAGACATTCTAAGAGAAAATATTGAAGTGCACATTACCATCAGATCCTGATCAAATAATTTCCCTCAAAAATGATAATTAATGTTATTTTCATATGAGAAATTATGTTGGAAACCTATAACTTCCTCCACTTGAAAACATGTAATTATCTATTCTATACTGGAAACGGCTCTAGAAAATGATGATCTCTCATCACCAGAATTGTATTCACAACCTGTTCTGAAAGAATAACCCAATCTTTATCAAGCGAACTATCTTAAGTTTAAAGCGTAATTAATTGAGATGGACAAAGTGATGTTTTTTACATTAAATCAGTCTAAAAGAATAGACCGATAATATTTTTTAGTATGTTTTCAGAACTCCATGACAGCTTTTTTCGTAACAAATCACAGGTATGAACCAGGTGTCCAGAATGGTTGTTCTAACAATCACTATCCACCTCTGTTCCATCTCACTTAGGAACAGTAAAGAATTATTTCTCTGAATTTCTTTGATATATCTCTTGGGTCTATCATTAGCATTTGATTGAACAGACAGAGACCATCAAATATAAAAAATGTAGAATGCTCACATACATCCTATATATTACCACTTTAAAATCTGAATCATATTACTACAATTTAAAACTGGGATTTTTCTCATCCCTCATTCAAGATGTATCTTTCAAGAAATTAAATATGTCTGTGACCAAGTACACTCTAAAATTCCATATCTAAAAACATGATTTAGAGATAGAGTTGATTTTTAAAAGAAAGCAACAAAAACAATAGTGTCCTACTTTTGGAAAATAGCATATATATTTTTTTCTCTTTGTAAGAAGCCTCTCAACGAAGCATTGCTCTCTGCTGACAGCAATATTTACAGCTCATCATTAACACTAAATATATTTAATTTGGCAAAATGCTTCAACTTTTAAAGATAAATTTTTAAATAACCCAAATAAGTGAGTCAACTTACAAAAGTATATGGGAATGTGGTTTATAACTGAAGTGGCATGGGGATGCAATAGTACTTAAAATCAGACATTGGCCAGGGTGACTTAATTGTTTTTTATACACAATATGGTATATTCAGAACCTACATCTTAATTTTTTTTCTCCTGAGGCCATTTACTCTCTTTCCTACAAGGCAAAGAACTCTAAGAACTAAGAACATTCTCCTCTCTTATAAAACAGAAAACATTACTATATACCTCAATTTCTCTAAGCAAAAAATAAAAAAAAAACAAATATAATTTTATCAAATACTGATAAAATTTGTTTGGATGAATTCCATGAGAGAAAAAAAAATGTATCTTGCAGAATAATTTAAAAGCTTTAAAAAATTAATTGATACTATTTAACTACTTACCTTTTTGCCTTAGCACCAAGAAACTTCTAAAAAATTTACTGCCACAAAGTTATAATGATCTTGGTTGTTTAATAATACTTAATCCCTGTATACTTCCTTTATTTATTTTATCTTCCAGCTTTACATTGTTTTAAAGTTTTAAAATCAATTCCAAGTAATGAATAACCAATAGTTCTCTGGTACTGTCAACCCTGTGATTATTTCCTACTTCTTACATACGCCTGTCTTCATTAGACAACAAAAGAATTCAGGAGTCAGAATATTTCTTTGTGATGTACTAGATGGTCATTGTCTACTACTGTCACTCTGCTTATGCCAAGGTGAGCTTTTCTATTTCAAACAGGAGCACAGGCTAAGCTCCTTTGTAAAGAACACCAAATCTGACCACAGAAGATAGTAAAAGGCTTCATAAAAAGACTCTACTTTTAACATGTTAGATTTAAAAGAATCAATACAAGTTGACTGAAGGATGAACATTCCTTATTTTTTCATCTCCTAAAATATTTAACATCATATAACAGTATAAAAATAGTTGTCTATGATGATTAAAACTCTAGTGTTTATAAATGCCGAGTATTAAACTACATCAAAAGACTCTATCATTCTCAATGTTGTATTCAAATGCAACATCAAATGCAAAACTATCAAATGTTGCGCAGTATCTATCAAAGGAAGTCATTACAGTAAGAGACTGAATGAGAACAACAGTTGAATTATTCCAATAGATCCTGAAAAATACATTTAAAAAATGGCATCCATGATGACATATATTTTTAAAGCTTTTAGTAAACTAAGGATAAAAAGAAATGTCCTCAACATGATCAAAATATGTTTCAAATGAATGCAAAGCAATAATGAAACACTATACTCATTCTCATAAAAAATGAGAATCTTTCCTATTCTTTTGTAAAAATAATTTCAAAGAGAAAGACTGAATTAAAAAATAAATATAATTGATAATAACTCTTTAAGTATTTGAGAAAAAAGAAGTTCTACTTCACTCATACACACAAAAAAGTTCAGAAGCAATAAAGTTTTATATGTAGAGATTCAATAACATATTTTAAAAATTATAATATTTTTATCTTGAGATTGTTCTTTATAAACATGAACTGAAGAAATCAAAGAAAGTACAAAGAAATGGAAAGCTATTCCATGTTCTTGGATTGGAAGAATCAACATATTTAAAATTGTTGTATCACCTAAAGCACTATATAGATTTAATGCAATCCCCATCAAAATCTCATCAGCATTTTTTAAAGAAACAGAACAAAAAATCTTCAGATTTGTATGGAAGCACAAAAGACCCCAAACCACAAAAGTCATCCTGAGAAAAAAGAACGAGGCTGGAGGCATCACTCTGCCTGACTTCAAAGTATACTACAAAGAGACAGTAATCAAAACGGCATGGTATTTACAGCAAAACAGACACACAGATAAGTGGAACAGAATCAAGAGTCCAGAAGTAAACCAATATTTATATGGCAAATAACTTATGACAAAAAAGCCAAAAACATACAGTGGAGAAAGAAAAGCCTGTTCAATAAATGGTGCTGGGAAAACTGGAAAGCCACATGCAAAAGAATGAAACTAGACTGTTGTATGTCACTACACATCAAAATTAACTCAAAATGGATTAAGGACTTGAATATAAGACCTGAAGCAATAAAATGCATAGAAGAAAACGTAGGAATTAAACTCAAGGACCTTGGACTTAGAGAGGATTTTGTGAATTTGACTTCAAAAGCAAAGGAAGTAAAAGCTAAAATAAATGAATGGGACTACATCAAACTAAAAAGGTTTTGCTCAGCAAAAGAAACCATCAACAAGGTAAAGAGATAACCATTCGCATGAGAAAATACATTTGCAAGCAATGCCTCCGATAAGGCCCTAATATCCAAAAAACTCATACAACTCAATAACAACAAAAAAGTAAATGATCCGTTCAAAAAATGGGCAGAGGACGTGAACAGACACTTCTCCCTAGAGGACATAAGGAGAAATAGGACATGCGGAGAAAAAGGAACCCTCATACACTGCTTGTGGGACTGCTAATTGGTACAGCCACTAAGGAAAACAGTATGGAGGTTCCTCAAAAAACTAAGAACTGATTTATCATACAATCCAGCAATCTCCCTACTGGGTATTAACCCCAAAGACTTGAAAACCCATATCTGAAAAGATATTCGCACACCGATGTCCACAGCAGCATTATTCACAGTGGCCAGGACATGGAAGCAACCAAAATGTCCTACGATAGATGATTGGCTAAAGAAGGTGTGGTAACATATCTACAATAGAACATTACTCAGCCATAAGAGAGATGGAATACCACTATTTGTGACAACATAGATGGACATTGAGATAATTGTGCTAAGTGAAATAAGTCAGATAGAAAAAGTTGAAAATCACATGATATCACTTATATGTGGGATATAAATCTAAAAGCAAAAATGAACAGGACAAACAGAGATTCATAACATGGACTGTAGACTAGTGGTTACCAGAGGGTAGAGTGGGGTGAGGGGGGAGGTAGATGGGGTAAAGGGGGTCAAATATGTGGTGACAGAAAGAAATCTAACTATGGGAGGTGAACACACAGTGTAAACGTATATATGCCTTGCTGTTAAAGAAAACAGCTGAAACTTATTGCATTTTGTTAACCAATGTCACCATAAAAAATACTAAAAATTTAAATAAATAAATAATGAAAAGATGATACAACTTAAATCTTTTATTGCAACTACTAGAAACCATATTTTAATATTTTAGAAGAATATTTACTGATGTAGAAAATACATAGTACAATAAAAAGAAATTATGTCTAATATAAAAACTTTTGTTTAAATGATCATGAACTGAAACTGAGAAACGTAAAGAATACTATTCAAAGATTTTACAAGTAAAAATTATAACTTTTTTCAAGAAAATACACCATAAATAAAATTAAAAAACTAGAAATTTTTGAGAAACACATTTGTAGTATAGATGACAGAGAGTTAATATCTTTAGCCAATATAATATACTTTATATCAATTTAAAAAGATGAACCCCAGTTTTTTAAAAAAATCAGAAAAAAAACAAAAAACACAGAGATAATTCATAAAAAAATGTGAATGGCCAACAACCATAAGAAAAGATGTTCCTTGGATCTCACTAATGATCAAAAGATAACAATCAAAATGACAATCTGATAATCATGTATCTGTTAAAAAATAGTATAGTATGACTGCTAATGTCCAGTGTTGAGCAAGGGAAAAATTAAGGACCCCACTGCTGATGGGGATATAAGCTGGAACTTTTCTGGAAAGGAATCTAGCATTCTATATCAAATTCAAAATATGCATGCTTTCCAAACATTGCAATTCTTCTGCTAGAAATGTTTCTGATGAACTAATGTGACAAGCATTCTAACAGAGATATTCCTGGAAGAATTAGTTAAAACATGACATTTTTTAAAATTCTGCTTTATTTTTCTCAGCTTTATTGAGATATTGACATACAACATATATAAGTTTAATGTGTACAATGATTAGATACATGTACATATTGCAAAAATGAAATCATTGACGATACTTACCTACAAAATGTAAATCATCTTAGTCGTATATCGTTAGTTAATATCTCCTATCTGTTCACATAATTAAAATTTGCGTGTGTGTGGTGATAACATTTAAGATCTACTCTCTTAAAAACTTTCAAGTATGTAACACAATATTGTTAATCACAGTCATCATGTTATGCGAAACAATGGCATATTTAAAACAATATAAATGTCCTTTGATTTATTGGTCAAATTATGATGTTTCCATAGTATAAAGAGTTATTCATTTGTTTAGAAAATTAAGTGGGTCAACATTTAGAAAGCTGTCACTTGATTAAAGTAGGCTACAAAATAATTATTAAATATAATATAATTTATGTCACTAAATGCCTTTTATTTGTTTGGGATTTTTTAAATGTATTTTTTAAGTCTGGAAAAGTGTAACCAAAAAAAAAAAAAAAAGCAAAAAACGAGTTTGGATGCATAAAAATCAGTTTATAAACATGGTTGTCTATAAATGACTGAATTATGAATTTTTTTAATTTTCTTTTTGTTTCCATATTTCCTGATTTTTCTTTAATGAATGTAATTTATTTAAATTTCTCATAATGAAAGAATCTATATTAAAATATCTATCTTTTTTAATAGACTCAAACATTAAATATAGAAAACCGATTTGTTTTTATAGCAGAATACTTTTTGCTGTTATAATGAAATACATCAACCTTCCTGAAATTATTTTTTCATATTTAGATAATTGATTAGTCATGTCTAATAACCTAAAATCAAAGGATACAACTAACACAAAATACTCGATCTAGGCTTATAATTTCAGCTTTTTCAAAGTAAAATTATAAGTTTCTTCACAGGTCAATTTGTCTTTTTTAAAGTAACACAAATGACTCATTGTTAGTATCCAACACATGCCATTGATTGGCTGACTCATTTTCTACCAATGTGGAAAAATGCCGTGTCTACTGACACTGAAATATGATGACAGATTACTTATTTCCTGGGTGAATTATAACTATAGAAAAGAAAATAAACAGGAGGAAAATGAAAGACCTTGAAGTTTTCCATATCAAGAATTTTGTATAAATTTGGAAGATAGCAGGTTCTTCTGTCCATAGATGATAGTTGGATATTTCTCCAATTCATTTTTAAAGTCTTAAATCATGTTCTGGTAGCACTGCCTCAAAACAAGTTTGTTATTTTAGTCTCCATATTCATTGAGTCTTTCTTTAAAGAAACTGCCAAATCCAGCACCAGCTGGCCCATTGGGAACAACACTAGGCTAATAACAGATATTTCTTTTTTGAACTGTTAACAGATACTAAAAGGATCGAGTTGAACTTATCTAACCCTGTTAAATTGGAATAAAGGATTACCATCAAAAGTTTTAATTGTACAGTAAAAATTTTAAATGTTCCCATTTTCTTTCCCATAAATGCTTATCTCTTTTAAGTGTTCCAGTTTTTCTTAAACATTAATTGTAGATAATGTTACTAGCAATTCTACTGTTCCCTTCTTCCTGGCTCTTTCTCTTATTGTCTAGACTGGTCTTTGAAAACATTGGTGAAACATGATAAAAATAGGTACAGCAGCATAGCTTGTGGTACCCATGCCTCACTTCCTTACCTACCTTCCTGGACTCCCACAATATTAAAGAAATTCATAAAGATTCAAGTTGACGGAGAGAAAAAAGGAAACACATATGATTGTTAGATTGCTAAGAAGAAAATAAATTAGCCCAGCCACTCTACTGGGCAATACATGCCAACACTCTTTAAAAATCTCCATGCCCTTTGATCGAGTAATTTCCCAGAACTATTCATATTCAATGAGGTTCAGCACATTATTTGAGTCACAATAGACTCATTCATTTGCTAGATCTTTTCTAACTTTGATCAGGTGGTACGCTCAGCCAGACACGATAGCGTTAGACCCACAGTAGCAAACACTTCAGCCTAATGATTTCCAATGGTTCTCAACCATGGTCCCAAGGATTGTTTGGAAATGTGAAAGAGTGTCTGATGGTCCTAATGGGGACCATCAGGGGAGTGCAAGGAAGCTGCATGCCTTCAATGCCCGAATTATCTTCACATACAAAGATTTGCACAAAATACCAGTGATAGAAATTGATGCTCTGCCAGATGCCCTCATCAAGGCCAACATTTCCCACCCCACAGTTGCTGGCAATATTGTGTGCTTATGTTTCACAGTTACATACCTCATTGGGCATTGCCCTCTGCTATAGAGAACCACCCTGCCTCAGGTTAATTTATCTCCAGAAGGAACTCATAGGTGATGTCTGGCTGATGAAGGATACAAAGCCCTGACTCAAATTGGAACAACGTGGAACAACTGTATAGGGCCTTCTTATTCTAATAGCTCACTACAGGGTTGGCTGAGAGGACCAGTTGCTATCCTACTGCAGGTCAGCTGCTCCCTCTGTCCAACCTTGCCTTTCTAACTTCATCATAGGAGTGTATCTTTTGAACACATACCAGTAAAACTTCTGCACTCAGCTCTCCCTTTCAGAGTCTGTTTCCACAGAACCTGAAAATGACAATCTCCGCTGACTACACTGCTTTAGCCACCCCCTCATTTTCTAGATGAGTAAAGAGGGCCTAGAAAAGGTAAAAATCATGTTCAAGATAGAGAGGTAGCTAGTTCAGCACTCATTACACACAACTATGCATATTAAAAACTGAGTAGCTTGAGAAAATGAAAGAAAATGGAAAATATGTTAAAATACTCATTGTGGAAAATAATAAGTACCCAAGTAGAAAAAAGAATATCAAAAGGCATTTAGATTTGACAATATGAAGCAATTTTAATAATGATAGAGCCTGGGAATCAGTATTATTAGTTCATTGCAATGACAGAAATCAAAAGAAGACTGCTAAAATATTTTGTTTGGGGGAAGATTGATTCTGGATTCCCTAACTACTATCAGGCTGCCTAGACTATTTGTATTTTGTCTTCATTATCGTGATATAGCCAACAATAATCATTAGAAATTTTCATCTTAAAAGCAAACAGCTGTTAGGATACAGAGATTATTCTTTGAGGTAAAAGTGAATAAACATAAACCAGTAAATTGAATCTTCTTAATTTACAGCCCTTGTTTCTCTTTTCTCAGAAAAAGTAGCTAGTTCTAGACACTCACTGTTCACCAAAGAAATCTTCTTATCCTCAGTATTCTCTTCTAAGCCATTTGTCAATCTTGAAAGACAGCTCTCTGCCATGGCCAATTCTCCCACTATTATTTTAGCATAGTTCTTAAGTATGGTATTATATTTTTAACCTGAAACTTTTCTACTTACAACATCTTTATTGTATCTCAAGTGTAGAAATTTCTGCTATTATTGTCAAGAATCATGCAGAAAGAATGAAGAAATTGCTAAAAGTTCCAATTATGATGTTAGCCATATCTTTCCTCCACACACACAAAAATAAAAACAAAATATAAAGATTTTTTAAAATGTAACCCCATACTCAGAATGCTGAAGTTGAAATTTACTGACTTTTTATCATTTGCATAAAAGAAAACTTGCCTGTATCACACTGGCTCTCTTAATTTTCTCAGACTCAAAATTAGTATTTAAAAAGGCAGGGAATACAGCAGATTGAGTGAATGGAATTATTACCAAATGAATGTGATCAAGATAATTTTCCCTGAAGTCTCATTTGAAAAGAATTCGATATTTTAATGTGAAAACTCACGGAAGTCCTTTGTTTTACTAAGCATCTCAAATATTTAACATCTATTTAAAACATTTTGAGTAGGACTTTTACTCTACACATGTCCAAAAACAATCCTGAAAAGAAAATTTTTTCTAACTTAAAAAACTTCCTGCTTTTTAAAGATTGAGAGGTAACATGAATAAAAGAGTAGGTTTCTGTTTATTAGCTCATGATATAAAAGAATTTTGTCAGGAGAATTAGCTTTAGGAGAAGTACTGACTAGAATCTACTATTAATGATTTTCTCATTATCTTGGTCTTCTACATGAAGTACAGTAGAAAAGAGTCAAACGTTAGGACTTACTCTTTGAAAGTTGAACAATGTCGGGAGACATTGCCAGATACCTCCTCGTTACATAAACTCTGGTTTTCATCAAAGAGCACCATGATATTACTTTGTCATCCTCTGATTTAATGGCCACACTCTCTTCATATTGCATAGAACAATCATATGTTTAGTTAAATCTGGAAAAAGTAATAAGCATTCCACATTTTGGGGATAGCAATATGGGCCTCCTCCTGTGTTAAACATGTCCCAGTTTATAGCTAAGTTGACAACTGAAAGGCTAAACGAGAGAAGTCAGGACAGCTTGACTTTGTTGGTTTCCCAATTATACAGCTTGCAATCTCTCTATTTCATCGAGGTAACAGGGCACCATAACAGGAACAGATTGTTCCATCAGCAGAACAAAAATTGAACCAGCAGCAGCTTTCTCCAAAATTATGACTGTTTTCCAAATGTGTATGCTCCAGTTAGGGCTAAGGTTACTTATTCAAATTCTAATAGAATTATTGTGGTCACTCACTTTCTAAGTTGCTGTTCTTTTCTCTCCTGTCTAAAATATCTGGTCATATTCCTATATCTTTTTTCTTGAGTGTTAGGTTCTGAACCAAACACCATTTTGTATCTGTGTGAATTAATCACTCTGTTTAGCTTGGCATCATTCCACAAACACTCACACATTTAGAAAATAACATTTCCTCAATATCCTTATAATTATGATTTAGTTCTTCTCTACTAGGTCACTTTTAAGTCTAGTTCTATGATCAAGGTAACAAAAAGACTAGAAGTCCTTAAATCATAGAAATAGCTTTCTGGTAGATTTTTTCTATTAAATCATCTCTGGCTTTCCATTGTCCTCACGATGAAATCAAAACTAATTTGGCTTACAAGCTCTCTGCCATCTGCCTTCTGCTTACTCTTTCAAAGCCTCATTTCCCCCTTGAACTCTAGTCTCAGCTTCAGTAAACTTCTGCCCATTTTGAAGGCATCATGCTCCTTTCTGCCTTGGAGTCTACAATACATTTCTCTCTGTCTAAGCACCCTTACCAGAAGCACTCCCATACCTTTGGCCACCTCTTTCTCCTCCTTCTCCTCCTTCACATTCACCTTTTTCTTCTCTCCTCTCTCTCTCTCTCTCTCTCTCTCTCTCTCTCTCTCTCTCTCTCTCTCTGATTTAGTGTGAAAAGAGGTGAATGTTTTACATGTTACTATTTCAAGGAAGATGATCGGTGGTCCCAAAAGGTTTAATGGAAGAGACCAATAAAAAGATTTGCATATTTTTCAATTTCCTAGTAAGATAATATTATAACCCAGACTGCAACAGAAAGAAATCTCCCTAAAGAGAGCTTATATTTATTAAGTGGATGAATTTTGCTCTTGGTAAGTCCCTTGGTTTGGAAAACTATTTTTATTTTCAAGACTATTTCAAAAGAAGAAATAGAAGTAAACAAAGCTAAACAAGAAGACAGAAGAAAGATAGGCAGATCTGAGTGAAAGATCTGCATGGGATAGAGTGACCATAGATGGAGAGAGAGGATAAGTATATACTGTGAAGAAAAAAAAAAAAAAATATATATATATATATATATATATATATATATATATATATATATATATATATATATAAATCTCCAGACATTTGTCAATGTCAGTGTCTAATAGACAGAATTAGTGTTGCCATCAAAAACCTTATCTGTCTCAAAATATCTCCTTTATGAGAACATTCTTGTGAAGGTACAAATATAAATTTTAAAAGAACTGACAAAGAATTATTTGCATGTAATGAACTTAGTAGTGAAGTTTATAATATGACTTGCTTTGTGAATATTCCAGGCAGGGAACAGAGCCCTAATGTAAGAAATGGAGGTCTAAATGGGAAATCCCCTTAGAGGCCATGATCACCTGTACTAGAGCTACCAAACAGGGGACCACAGATAGGTACCCTTTGTTATAGGATAGTAAAGAGATGGGGGCTCACACTAGAAAGTAAATCAATGTAGTTTCTTTCATTGATAAAGTCTTGCTGCCAAAAAAAAAAAAAAAAGTTAGTTGAATTAAACAGCATGTTTAGTGACTTTGCATAGCACTAATCTAGAGCACAATCTATAAACCATAGAAAAAGAATTAAACATAATAGAAAGGACTATAAAAGCAAGAAGATGATTACTAAATTAAAATTTTGTGTCTGTCAATTCTATTTAAGGTCAGGCTGGCCTTAAATTATATGCATAACTGCATTCTTTATTCTCTCTTACCTCTGGCATACTAGACCTATGTATAATATGAATTAGGTAAATGAGGAAAAGTCTCTTCATTCAAAAAACATAGATAATATTAACATTATTTTACAATGAAGTGGTTGCAGTAGGTTTAGTGGTTCTCAACTGAAAGTGATTTTACCCACTAGGCATTTGGCTATATCAAGAAGTTTTTGATCATCACAGCTAGGACCAGGTAAATACTACTGAAATGTAGGGAGTAGAGACCAGGGATACATGGTCAGCATCCTATGGTGCACAGGACTGCCCATGCTATCCCACCCCACCCCAAACCAAGAATTATTCAGTCCAAAATGTCAATAGTCTTGAAGCTGAGAAACCCTGTGCTAGATGATCTCTAATGTCCCTTTCATCTTTAACACTCTGATTCTTTATTTTGATGTTCACAAGAATTGCATTCATTTTAGTAATAATGACAAGTGGACAAAAGTGACATCTTTATCTAATGTCAATTTTTGCAGTGAAATATATTTAAGCTATGATGAGAAGAGGGAATATAATTTCAGTACAAATCCAAAAATTGAAATGTTTATAATGCTCAGAAAAGTTTCATAATGTTGATGATTTATTCTAATTAATGTGTTTTAAAAATTAACAAGGGGAAAATTGCCGAAATCTCCCGCCTAAAAGGACTTATTTTTATCTATCAGTCATTTGTTTAGTCCAGTTTTATAAGAAGTTAAGAAACATTCAAGAAATCGAGATTCAGTCAGTTTCTCTGTCCTGATCTATTACAGAGCCTTAAGCAGGGTTCTCTATTCTGGGCTTTCAAGATTTTTGTTTATTTTCACTGGAAAATAGAAATACCACTTGAAGGCTACAACCAAAAATGTTTGGCATAAAAATCAAATGGTTTAGTATATTTTTGAAGCCTTTAAACTTTTCTACAGTTAAAAACAATTACTATTATGAAATCAGTTTTACTGACATTCGGTGTGAGTACTCTGCAAATTCTTTAACTCTAAACAGAATGAATATTCTTTTTAGATATGTTTTATACTATATGGCAAATTTTCTTTTTTATTAAGTTAAAACACTAATTCAAAAGAATATATATATATTATATATATATATATATATATATATATATATCTTATTGCATATAAAATTATACCCTGATGATTTCTACTGCTCACTTGCTTAATGATATTATTGTGTTTGTAAGATTCACCAGAAGTCAGATTTGGGGCCACTCTGCTTTCATGAAAGAAAAGACTACAGATTCTCACAAAAGATGCCCATTGTGTCCCTGAAATTACATCCTTCTATTTGATCTGTTCCAGCTTTCTCAGCTGGCATGTGCGAACTTGAAAAACAAAAAACAAAAAAAAACCCCTCAAGTTCCCAGGATGGTCTTTTGTCTTCAGCCCTGATATGCAGAAAGAAGTGATCTTGTCTCTGCTCCTTCCACTACAGTTTTGTCGAGTGGCTCCAAAAGCACTTATTCCCGAATGTTTGGATATCACTCTTAAGTGCTCGTCAAAAGCAAAAGATCTTTTATGTCCATAGACATAAACAAATAGGGTTTTGTAAGCCTCACATAAATATTAATGACGACATGGTAAGCATCAGAGGCAAAATGCACAATCAGGATTATTATCTAAATTTAAAGGTGCAGGATAGAAATCTCAAGGCCATCTGTAGGAATTGCAGACTAGATCTCAAAAGGCAATATGGATAACTGAAATGGTAATAGATATTTTCCAAATGTATGAGAATGAGTAATGAAATCAAAATAAAACAATACTGGCATACTTACAAAGTAAGTAACCTTATTTTGACTCATTAGTAGAATATACTGTGGTAAAAGCAAAGTCTCTAAAGTCCCAGCTATGCCTATGATATATGTCAGTAATCTAATCCGTACATCTTGATTTCCTCATCTGTAAAACAGGATTTTAAAAGTACTGTACTTACCATAGGGAATACAGTCAATAATATTTTAATAATTATGTGTGGTACCAGGGGAATTAGACTTATCGGGAGATCCCTTTGTAACTTAAATAAATGTCTAATCACTATACTGTACCTGAAACTAACATACTATTGAATGCAAACTGTAATTTAACAAAAAAAAAATACTATACTTTATATTAATGTGAATATTGAATGAATCCACACATTGTGTTTGTCTAGTGCCTGATACAGAACATACACTTAATATATATTGACTATTACTCGGGAAAATTATATAGAAATTATTCAGAGGTCTAGACCAGAGGTTGATCAACCCACAAGACAAATTCAACTGACCGCCTGTTTTATAAACTGCTTTCCCGAAACACAGCTATGACCCTTTTTATTTATGTATTGTCCAGGGCTGCTCTCGCCCTACAACAGCAAGATTGAGTCCTTGTGACAGAGACCATGTGGCCTAAAAGTCTAAAATACTATCTAGACCTTTACTGTTTCTAAGAATCTGTGGCCCGGGGAACAGACAATAAACACGCTGATAATCAGAGAGAAGCAGAGCACAAGTCCCTTCTGCTTATACAGGTGAAAGCTTTTTGTAAGTTATTCCCCTAAAGGGCTTTGATTTAAAAGGGAAAGTGGGGACCAGACTGCTGAGGGAGAGAGAGCAAACACACCCTACAAGGATAAGAGGAAAAAGCTGTTCTTCTTCAAAACTGGGTTCTTGCAGTTGAAAGCCACTATCATGGTTGTTGTCTTTTTTAGGGGTTTAAAATAAGATCATTTTGAAAGTGTTCTTGAAAGACAGTATAGAGTTGTAGTTACAAGCACAAACACTGAAGCTAGGTTTCTTGGGTTCAAGTCCTGGTTCTGCAGTGTGGACTTAACTAGCAGTGTGGACTTGACAAATTAATTAATCTCTATAGTAAGGATTAAATAAATTACTAAAAGAATCTCCGACTTAACATCAGTAAACTATTTCTAAAAACTAAATGTTGTATGCATAAATGTTCACCAGACCTCATTATTTTTAAATCAGAAAATCCCTACGCGTGTTCCACCTCACACATCCCATCCACTACTTACACATACCCACAAGCCGCTATATCCTGCCTCCACAGTAACCAGTTACCTTCCTTTCCTGTTCCATACTGATTTTTATGTGGTATTTTTTTCTTTTTTAAAGGAACTACCACTACAATGCATATCTTTTTAAAATCGAAGTTCTTTTTATTCCTTCAGGCAGGCACATTTTCTAGGTCCCTGGTTTCATTTTCTAAATCTCTCAATTTACTTAAGGGGAAGAATATCAAGGAAAGGTATTATAAATTACAAGAGACACGATTACTCCTTGCATATAACTAGAATGTGGGATTGTTTTGTCACTTATGACAATCAATCTGAATTACCAAATTAAAACAATGTTATGATGCCGAAAGCTGATTTTAGAATTCTATCATAGCTTATTTTGAATAGAATCATGAAAGTAAAATAAATATAAGAACATATTCACTATTCTGAATTATATACATCCTTAATTCATAAGCAATTATGTGAGTTTGACTCTTATACGCAAAAAGGAAAGATCATATTTATTTTAAACCATAACTCAGAATATATCATGCAATAGCTCTTTATTGTAACCATTCACATATTCAGAAAAACATATCCCTTTTTGGAGACAAGCATATTTAAATTAAATATCTACATTACAACTAGAGCATTTGTAGCAAATATAAAGCTAAGTCATAAGTAATTAAAAGAAGGGCTAAGTTTCTTGTTTCTGAGTTGTTTCAAACTGTGCTAAAGGGCTTTTATTACTTTTCATTTCTCCAAATAATCTTTTGATGCATCTGCTGTTTGATATTGCAAACATATTTTATATTTCTAATTTCACTTCAGGCTTGACCATGATTTTTTTTTTCTCTTTACTCTTGAATATTACTCTAACTCACTGGTACTAATTCTTTGAACAGTAATCCAATTATGCAATTATCATTTTTTTTATGTGTAGAAAAATGTAATGGGATGTAGTTAGTCTAACTGTACGCATTTGCAAAACCTGACATTTCATAATGTCTCTGTAGCAGGGTTTGCTCTGCTCCTCTTCAGAGTAATAGTTTCCCTCTGTATTTGGAAGAAGCTCCTTTTCTTACAGGTGAGAAGTCTCTCACATATGTTCAAGATCAAAGGACATTGGATAAGATATACAAAATTACAGAGGCCAACTTTCCAGGATGAGATGTCATTGGTCCCATCTGCATCCCCTGAATCACTCACTGTCCTCTCTCTTTCCCATGGGATCAGGAGTACTGTTCATCAAATCTTACCTGGGTAGGCGCCTTTTTCTTCAGCCCTGATTTCTATCAGTCAAGATAGGTAGTCAACAGTTGGCAGTGATTATTTTAGCAACTCACCTGGATTAATCAATCACAATGCTGTCGTTTCCATTCTTACAGCTATTAGCAAGACACCTTCATATCTGAGCAAGGTTTTGCCTGTGCCTATCACTGTGAGAAACCCAGTGGTTCTCAAACATCTGGTTTTAAGAGCCTTTTATGCTCTTCAAAATTATCGCACACCCCAAAGACTTCTGTTTCTCTGGGTCATATCTATTGATATTTATCATACTAAAAATTAAAACTGAGAATATTTTAAAATGCAATAAAACACAAGCATAAATTCCATGAGCCACCACAGGAATGGCATTGTCACTGTGCACTTATAAAGATTACTAGAAGCTTTAAAAATACTCTCATACCTAAAGATTTTGACACATCCTCCATCATGCACAAAAAGGGTCATGTTTTTTTGTTTTTGTTTTTGTTTTTTAAAGAAATCCTTAGGACTAAATGTAAACACTGAAATTACTTTCTATGCACCCTTCTTTTCCTAATATATCTTAAGGAATTACAGGGAAATTACGATGTTTGAAAAATCCTAGTAAGGCTATAAACTAAAACACTTCCCTCATGAGTAGCTACTTCCCAAGAATTTAAAGGCCACCTGCAAAAATCTCTCCAAATCCAGCTCTAATTCAATTCGCTAATATCCATCAAGACAGACATTTCTGAAAATCTTCATCCATGTTCCATGTGACAATCCTCTAACAAAGGCATCGACCACTGACCCTAAGTCAATGCTCCCAATATTCCCATGTCTGGAGTAACAGTATATCGGGAGACAGTAGTTCCTTGGCCCGCCACCTTCTCTTCCCACTCACTGCCTTTTCTTGCTATGTATGGGGCCTTGAAAACATTCATATGCATACTCCAACTCACAAACCCAACCTTCATTTGCCCCTCTCCAGACAACCACCCTGTAATCACCCCCTTGGACCTAGGGGAGCATATACCAGTAGCTTAATCTTCCCTTAGGACACTCAGGGTGAAGATGACCATGCTGGCTCTGGGAGCAGGCCCCCAGTCATTTGGACAAGGAGCTCCAGGATAACCTAAGTGCAGTCTAAAGCAGAAGGCACAGGCTCTGGTTAGGCACATGCCCTGGTTCTGCAGCCTTCTCAGCCTGTGGAAGGGCCCACAGGAGAGGACCAGAGAGGACTCCTGCAAACCTTGAGGCCCTAAGTATGTGCCCGATCGCCCACCTTCAAGAACACTCCTGCTAAAGAGCAGTGGTTCTGCTTCCATGTGTGGGATAGTGGTTGTACACATATACTGCGTAAGGATCGTGAAAATCCTGGAGACGTTCCCCAAATTAACCAAAACGTCCTTAAAGCCCTGGTCACTTTTAAAGACCATACATTGGTAATTACAGTGCTCAACCAACTAATTAGTGGACACTAGTTCTTCCCAAAATGTCCTTCCCTTTTTCTGAGGTTCACTGAAAGGTTGCCCCATATATGCCCACAAATTCATTTGTCATTGGAATCACCACTCTGACTCCAACTGATCAGTACCCACCACCCCGGAAGCCATGAAGAGAGGCTCTGCTCTTCATACTGTTGTGTCGTTGGAACACCAAGGTTCAAAACAAGGGCCCTGACTGCAGAGTCCTAATACTTTCAACCTTTGGGATCTAAGATTTATTCTGAGATCCTTGTGGAACAGAATGGCATCCTAGCCAATTCTGTGTCATGTTTATCACCTGAGTCCCCAAACAGTTCTGTCTATGCCTCGAATTTCCAAAAAAAAAAAAAAAAAAAAAAAGTTAACTTGTATAGTTCCACAAATTTCTGGGTTACTCTTTTCTGGCTACAAAGCTCAAACTCAACACCACACATTGAAATAGGGGCAGACATCATGCCACCAATCCATTCATTCAAACCGCTCATGCATTTAAAAGACAAAATCTGCACACATGTTGGATGTACATAGATATAAGGGTTCAAGAGATGACATAAAGAAAAGACATGTGTTTTGTTACAAAGGTATTAACGAGCACATGTGTTGGCTAAAAATAAACAAAAACCTTTTCCAAATATATTATAGAAAAACATAAAAGTCTAATATGTAAGAGTTTGTAAGTGGGCAAAATAATAAACTTTAGTGAAATAGTGAAATTAAAAAGTAGTTTAATTTTTTTCCTGAGGAATTGGTTTTATAATGAAATGATAAAATTGCTAGGTATACTGAGTAGATTCAATGCTTATACTTTAAGAATCTGAAAATGGTTCATGAAAATTTACTTTTTATTAAAACATTAAATTATTTTAAATGCAAAGATTTAGTTGATAGACATTATGTTGGCATTATTTCTTATTGTTAAAAGTCAATATATTAAAAGTGGTACAAAAATAACAATGGCAATATCCAGACCAAGAAAACATATGTGTCTCAACATGTGAGTAAATACAAGAATCTTTTCTTTCTGTTGTAAAATGCATTAAGCACCTGTTTTCCACACAGCATATTCTACAAAACCAAAGTTTTCACTCTGGTTTTTCTTTTTACTTTTTAAAATAAAACAGTGACTTTACTACATCCAAAATAAAGTTCAAAAAATTTTTATGGTTTTTAAAATTGTGTGGCTATTTCATCTTTCATTTTTCTTGTATAGACACTGTGAGAGAAGTAATTTTTCAATGTGCACTTATGGTAATAGGCAAATTGTACAGCTTAACACAAATTTTCCATTTTTCCTCTTCCTCATGGTCATTTAATCCATTTTAATCCATTTTCTTTTAATGGGCTCCACCAGTTCATATAAAAGAAGTAGATCCAAAACATTTATGGCCAGGACTTTTCTGGAATTTCTGTGCTGTTCTCTGTATGATAGCTTGACTTTTCTAATAGTGAAAGTGGCTGACCTGTTAAAAGGTGACCAACTGCTGTAAACTATTTGTCATTTCACCATAAATGACGCTGTTGAATTTTTGACCCTAGTCAAAGGGCTAAAAGTTAATCAGTGTTGTAATTTAGTTTTCTCTGATTCAGAACTGGTGATTTATTGCTGATTACTGTACTTACTCTGACACACATTATATGAAATGGCTCTAGGTTTTAATTACCATATTGATTCCAATGTACTAACTATCAGGAATCATCCTATAAAGAGGATTCATTCTAGTACATCTAATGTAAAAGAGACTCAAAATTTTATTATATTTTCTTCTAATTAACTGTTTTTTTTAATTGTAAATATTGGAAGGAGATGGAGCCTTGCATAATTTGAATCAAAGAACTGTCCAAAAGTGATTTAAATTGGTATTAGTAAGTTGTATGTCATTTTATGGTTAGATGCTAATGTATCTGTTTCATTCTATTTTGCTGTATTGAAAATATCAAATTTTGTCCTCCCCTGCTGCAAGGAAGAATCTGCAGGATTTCTTTACATCCTAGCCAAGAATCAGGAGAGTGACAAAGAGTAAAAGTTCTAGAAGAAAAAATGGATGTTAGGGTATGGATACGAGAGAAGTCACCTACAGAGACAAGATTGAATAAAAAAAAAAAAAAATGGCCAGGCTCCACTGGTAATATATGTCCGTGGGCTAGGAAGGCAGGTAGGTTAATTCCTTCATTCCTTCCTGCTCTCCTTAACAGCAGTGAGATCTATATCAAATCGAAAATTTCCTAGCCTGCTTGGGTCCCTCTCCAATTTTTACCTCACAGCGTTTTCCCTGGTATATGTAATCTTGCCTCAGCATGTACTTCTGAAGGTTTTGGCTACATGTGGGCCAAAGCATTTGCAGGAGAAGTTTATACCCCTAGATCTATGGTGTCTGGAGCACAAAAATAAGTAGAAGAGGAAGAAATTCTCTCCTTATCACAGGTTTTAAGCAATTTGGTAATGCTATGCCTTAGTATTATTTTCTTTGTGTTTCTTGATCTTGGGGTTCATTGAACTTGGTTCTATGAATTTATAGTTTTTATCAAAATTGGAAAAGTTTAGACCATTGTTTCTGTGTTCCTTTCTTCTTTTCAGAGTCTGACTTCATTTGCATTATACTAGTTAAAATTGTCTTCAGCTCAGTGATGCTATTTCTATCTTTTTTGGTGGTAAATTTTGGGTAGTGGAGGTGGTTAGTCTTTTTTCTCTCTGTATTTCATCATGGATAGTTTCTATTGCTATGTCTTCAAGTCCACTAATCTTTTCTTTTGAAAATTCCAAATCATTGTTTATCTCATATTGTATATTTTTTTTTCATTTTGGACATATTATATTTTATGTATAGAAATCCAATTTGAATCTTTTTTATATTTTATATCTACCTAGCAAGTTCGATCTTTATGTAGCTTCTTGAATATATGCAATACAGCTATAATAACTGTTTTTAACATGTTTCTCTACCACTAATTTATTGTCTGGGTTATTTCTGAATCAGTTTGATTAACTGACTTTTCTCTTTATTATGGGCTATATTTTCCTGCTGCTTCTTTGCATGCCTGGAATTTTTGATTGGATAAACAGGGATTATGAAGTTTACCTTCTTGGCCCTACTCAAAGGGCTAAAAATGGGTGCTGTATATATCCGTTTTCCTTTAAACAAACATAAGTTTTGTTTAAAATGCAGTAAAATTGCTGGGAAACTGATCCTTTCATGCATTCTTTTAAGTTTTGTTAGGCATCACCAGAATAAACTTTCATCTAGGGCAAGAGTCAACAAATTATGGCCTGTAGACCAAAGACAGGACCCAGACTATTTTTGTATAATCCATGAGCTAAGAATGCTTTTTTAATTTTTAAAAGGGTTGGAAAGGAAAAGAAGAAAAAGAAGAAGGCAAAGGAGGAGGAAAAGACAAAAATAAGAAGAAAAAGAAGAAGGGGAATGGGAGGAGGAGAAAGAGGAGGGGAAATGAGAAGAAACAACAGAAGCCCTATGTCATATACAAGCTCTAAAATATTTACTATCTGGCCCTTTACAGAAAAAGTTTGCCAATCTCTAGTCTAGGACGAATCTCGCTCCATTCTTGAGGCGATACCCTGATGAATTTACAAGAATTACAAGGCTTTCTCTGCTGGCTGGTAAGAACATAAACTATTTCTGTCCTGTACAATATGTGCAGGTTATTTTCTCTTCTCCCCTTGGTTGTTCCCCCCGCCCCCCGGCCTTGACGAGTCCTATCACATGCATATTCTGGTACTACTCAGCTGAAAACTCAAGGGGGACCCACCACATATCTCTGGAGCTCTCTCTCAGTACAGCTCTCTGTATTCCAGCGCTCTGTTTTCTTAATTCCAGCCTTGTTGGCCTTCTCTGAATCTCAGCTATACTCCTTAATTCAAGGAGGCTGCTGGCCTCCCCTTCTCAGCACTGCGGCCAAGGAATTCTCCCCAGACAGTAAATTGGGTGTACTGTAGTTTCTTCACAGCTGTCTCATCCTATAGTCTCTCAGAGATCACAGTCCTGTACTGCCTGATGTCCAATGTCTGAAAACCAGTTTCATATGTTTGTCTGGTTTACTCCATTGTGGCTACAAGTGAAAGTCCCTATTATTCTCCTTCAAAACTATGGTTCTCCTAGTTGAAGAATATTCAGAGATTGCAGGTCAAGCGCTAAAGAGAAAAGAGTCGTTACTATTTTATTCTTTATAACTACTTATTTGTGTACCACTATTTTCTCAGGACGGTGAAGTCAAAAAACAAAAATCAATTGACTGATGATATCTGTAACTTTTATCTATAATGTCCAATTTTAAATTTCCTGTTTGTCAAAGTAGCATTAACATTCGTACTGAATTCTTTTCTAAGTAAACATCGTAAAATTTGATCTTAAAAAAGAAATGTATTCTAATAAAATATTTTTTATATATTGGTGTTCTGTGGAAAATTTTAAGTAAAAAGTAGGTTCTGATGCAAAACAAAATTTTGAAAACTGTTGAAGTAGAAATAATTTGTTTTGTGGTGTTAATACCTAAAAAGACCTCCAAAGACACAAAGTAGCAAAGCCCAGCTCAAAGTTCACCAAATGGGTGACAAACTCTAAATTCCAACACTAAAACAGAAATTACTGTAGCTTATTATCTTTCAAGTACAAATATCCTTATCTCTAGAACTGTTTGGTTTAAAAATTCTTGATAGTATTTCTTCTGGCTACTCAATATCTTAACATGTTTAATTATATGCAATACATGGTATTCTTTGACATGGTTTTTGAAAATATCTAAATATTCTTGATCTTCTGCAGGATTTCATGCATTTAGCCTCCTAGCCCAACCTTTTCACCACTTTTTTTTTTTTCAAGATAGGCCTAGACCACTAAAGACTTAATCTTTACAAGAATTAACATTTGTTCTGTATTCTTTGTGGCCTTTCTGTCCACCAACAATGAAATAAACAGCATGCAATTACACACAGAGGTTGATTTACAGTGTCAATAAATTTGCTATCTCCAGGGAGCTCCTGACTACAAAATTATTATCTAATTAAATTAAAGGGTAAAAGTACAAGAGCCTTCCTAATTCAGGTCACAATAAACCCAGCAAGGAACAGAGCAATGGCAGTCCATGAAATATCTCATCAGACCAAAAAAAAAATATATATATATATATATCCTTAGGTCCCCGGCTTCTTTTATTACATAGCCCTGCGGCCCTTAGTGCATTCTGGGTTTATATTTTTTACTTTCTTACTATGAAGAAGTTATTTCCAAAACAATTCATCAAAACATGAATAATTAAATTTCCATATGAAAAGTCTGTTCAAAATAGTTTTGATGCCTGTCACTATAGAAGGGACATTTCTTCAGATATGGAAATTCTGAAAGTTCTGTTTTAAAATGTTAATTTAAAAACTTAACATCTAAAACTTTGACTATGTACATCAATTTACATGCTTTATAGTCTCTAAGTATGAGGTATATTTACAAAGAAGCTTTGTTCTTGACTTGTTTTACAACATAGATGTTACAAAGACTCAACATACTGTTCTGATAAAAATCACAAACATAATTTTCATAAGGAAATGCATGAAAATCTAATCAAGTATTAACAAAGGAGAGACAAAATGTAAAGTGAAGTAATGTATTTAAAGGAAGGACTTAAAATTATAAATTATTTAAAACAACACGTGGAATGAACCTAATTCTATGAGGAATTTTCATTTTAAAACTTTGCTACTACACTCTAATGAAGCAAAGCAATACAAAGCCAAGGAAATTACAGTGCTACTATGCACATAATACAGATTTGTATTAGTATTCTCTAACATAATATATATGTAGTATATATATACACATTTATGTATGTATGTATGTGTGTATATATGTACATATATACGTGTATGTGTGTGTGTGTATCTCAAATCTCTCTCTCTCTCTCTCTCTATATATATATATATATCTCAGAATGATAAAGTTTACTTGCTGAAATCAGCCAATTTTTCCACGATGTTGAGTTCTCAAAAATTTCTAGATACATCAAGCAGAGGAAATTTTGGAAAATTAATCACAACATGTAACTCAGAACCTGTGTCATTTATGGTCTTTAACAAATAAAAAGAAGAATAGAATGAATGTCAGTTGTGCTAGAAAAAAAAATGGCAACATAATCTTTCATAGGGGTTATCACTAGTAGTTACCTAAAACATCTTTATTATCAAGTGAGATTTTTCTGAAAAGCATGCATGAGTACGCTACATTTTTGAAGTTGAACGGCTTCTAGCAATCAATTATGTATAACAGGTTTAATGGCTCTATGTTTGTTTGTCTGCTTGTGATTTTAAAAGCATATAGCCCAATTCCAAGTAGAATAGAGTATTTATAAATGTTCTTGAGATGATTTGTCTGGCAATAATTTTTAACATCTTGAAAAAGAGAAATTACTGACTCAGGCAGTCTTCCTCAGGATTAGCATACTCATAAACCACTCACAAGAAGTACCTAGATCAGTGCCTAGTAGAAAAGAGATACTCAATAAATGCAATTTTCACCCCCTTGCTCCTTCCCTACCATACCCTGTGCAGTAGTTTCCCTGTGGTATTTCATGAGCCTCAGCCAGAGACGAAGTAGGATGAGGGGGAGGCCAAGCAGACTGGCCTTGTGTGTGAGCAGTTCTATTTTTATCTGCCTTACACAGTGGCAGCCAGTTAAGAGTGTGTTTGAATAAAAGGTTCTAATTCCACTACCAGGAGAAAAAGATAATCTCTGTCATTCAGGAGTAAAATCCTGTCCCAGTGTTCTCTTTTCAGGGTGATCTCATGTCCTCCTATAGCTCCTGTTACCTTCCATACAATGAATGATGCCCATATCTCTATCTCAACTTCTTCAGCTCCATTATTCCCAGGATCCAATCAGTCACATGAATCATAAATAGTTCTACCTCCATCCCCACTCCACTCCTACAGCCCCTGCTTTAGTTCAGGTGAAGATTATTTTGTGTGTTGACAAGTAGAAGAGGATAGAGTAGAGAGCAGAGCAGAGCAGAACATAATAGAACAGAATAGAAGGTCATTTCAGCAGTGATGTAGGTTAGTGCCAAGGGCAGTAGTCCAAATAGGAGGTGATGAAGACTTAAATTTCAAGATGGCAATGAGAGGGAAAGGGTGAATGTGAAAGAAAGACACTGCACGGGAAGGTCCAAAAGATTTGTTAACTGACTAATCAAGATGGGAAGAGAGAAAGCAAGGAGTCAACGTGACTCTAAATTTCTAGGCTAAGTAACTTAGAAAACATCTACAGAGAGGAGATTGCAGAACTAAGTCAAGTCATTAAAGAAGATGCAGAAGATGAAATGAGAAAAAACCAGAACTTCACAGCAATAAAAATCAAAATAGCAATGAATATTATTATGAAGATATATTATAGAATTTATATTTATTATTAATAAAAAAGTTAATATTTACTATTACATTATTTCTGCAAAAAAATATATTGGCCATTGGGGAATGATTAATAACATGAAATAATGTAGACATTAAAAAGACCTAAAAACAGAGAAATGTTCACCAGATTTTTCAATGAGGATACCGTGAGGGACTCAGAGAGAGAAGTGAGAATGAAAGCAAGTCTATAAGAAACTGACAGCATGAATAAGTGGTCAGAAAGGCAAGCAATAATAAATTATAAAAAGTATGACAGAGAAAGGAAGATTAGGGAAGGAAAATATTAGGATAAGATTCTTGTTTAAAAGGATTATGAGCTATGTAAATTTTATGACATTTTAGAATACAGCGAGTAGAAAAGAACCATCCATTTTGTAAAGCAGAAAAATTTGCCTTCAGTGTTTCCTTTTTAAACAAGTCACAATAGAAGACAGTAAGCTCCTATATCCAAGGAGATATTTTGAGAAATTTGCACTAATGTGACACAACCACATCCCAGGTACTTGGAGCTTTTGGATATCTGTTTCTAAGTCACTAGCCAAGAGGGCAAAGGCAGAGAATTGAAATGATATCTACCACCTTACTAAACAACACAAATGATGTCACAAGTCTGCTGCCTTTCAAGGTAATGTTTTCTTTCATACTTTCAACTTAACATTTTAACATCTTTTTTCAAAAAAAAAATAGATTCTATATGAAGTTATTTGATGACATCAAATATTTAGAACATGGCATCCATCAAACAATCTATATTAAGTCAAATGTCAGCACAAACTTTAATCACCAAAATGGCCAAATGACGGACAGCATATCTGATGTTCAACATTTATGAAGTTATCTCCTAAAACAATTTACACTCTAAAAATCAGCAAAAGTCTAAATGAAATTAGAACAAAGAGTAATAATCCCAAACACATGCGGTTTACCAACTCGACCTCACCATTTCATAAATAGAGGGTGCTTGAAACCTGTCCTTTGGTTCATAATAATAGCCTGCCAAGAGCTTCTAAAGCAAGTAGGAAGGAGTGGGAGAGTGAATTTGTGATCTGAGGAGGAGATACTGTATATTTGGAAAATTCCATTTAAATAACCCAGTTGTAACAAATCCCTTCCCAGTTCCCCATTTTAGGAGACTAAAAAGCTGTAATTAGAATGGGTGGGCTGAGAAAGTCAACTAAACGCAGATTGACAGATAGGCCTACAAGAAGAGGCATCCCATGAACTTCATTATTCCAACAATAATGTCTCTATTTACATAGCAAAGTGGGTATATTATGTTCAGCAAAGCTTTTCAACAAGCAGAAACATGCTGCTAAAAGAATAGCCCACTACCACAAAGAACTTCTAATTTAAAGATACAAAAACCAGTACGGCAATTATTTCTATAATCCCCACAGAAAACAGTGAAATCGTTTTTTTTCATGAGCCTTGCAAATCACAACCATGGCGACTTAACATGTATAGCCCTATATGCATCGACCATTTCTCAGAACAAGGCCAGGAACTTGGAAATTCAAGCTCTTACATTAGAGCTAAAGAAAACTCGACGTGGAATAGCTTTGTACCAAAGTAAAATTCCTTAGAAATTCTAAAAGCAAATCTCAAGGATTAACCATATATATCCCTGCATTTTGTTATACTGTTCATATGGGCATTCTTAGAATTTTCTTGCCTGTTCCACATCCCTACAATGATCAAAGAGACTCAATGATTAAGGATGATCATTGTAACATAACAAACAGAGACTCATGGACATGGACAGTGGATTAGTGGTTACCAGAGGGAAGGGGGTTGGGAGGAGGTAGATAGGGGTGAAGGGGGACAAATATTTGGTGACAGAAAGAAATCCAACTTTAGGTGATGAACACACTGTATATATATATACATATATATATATATATGTATATATATATGACACACTGCTGAATTGTACACTTGAAACTGCTTTCATTTTATTAATGTCACCCAGATAATTTTTAATAAAAAAGAATGATCATTGTAAGTGTATATGTGTGTGTGTATATATATTTCATTTATTTATTTATTTTTTCTGATTCTAAACTGGAGAGAATTCTCAAAAGAAATTTTCTCTCTATAAACAGCCGCTGAATAAGGTTAACACTGGCTATGTAATTGCACTATTTCCAACAGTTAGCTAACAATTTGTAACACATACCCTTAATAAATCAAAAAGTTTGAATGTACTGTCTGAAGCCAAAAATGTAGGCATGGGTACCTTGCAATTAAGCATGTGCCTTTGATGGGTGTTAGTTTTCTCATATGTCAAACAAACATTGAACCAGACAGGTTCAAATCCTGGCTGTACTATTTAATTTTCATAATCTTAAACAAATGGCTGAACTTCTCTATGCCTCATTTTCCTCATCTGTAAAATGAAGAAAGATGATAGTACCTACCTCATGAAATGAATTAATACACAAAAGCAGCTAAAACTGTACCTGTCTGGTAGTAATTGCTCAATAAATGTTCTCTATGGTGATCAAGAGAACACCTGAAAATTCCTCCCAGCTCCCAGACATGTGATTGTATGAAAAATATATGCCACATGTGCCCTGTTGGCTTTACTTAAGAATTAAATATTAGAATCAAAGAGAAAATAATTTTGATGAAATATCACTTTCTAAATATTTGGTGCCATTCTATGGAACAGACCAAACAAATGAGAGTGTCTATAAGGTATTTTTAATCAGTACCTTCTGATCATAATTATACTCTTAAAATCAAATGTTATTTTCATCAGAAAAAAAAAAAAAGTACTCAGAGCCATATCTGGGGTTTCTTTTTCTGCTTCATCACTCTACTCTTTGTGGTTCCTGTTTTCTAAGTGTCCATAACTATGGATTACCAGAGTGATTCAAAAGAGTATAAAATGGTAGGTTCTATAAATGGTTATTAATGAAGAGGTCTTCATTAAGAATGCCTATAAAGGAATTAAGGTAAAGAAACTATAAGGGCCCCAGCACTTTTTTGGGGGGGGGGAGTTTTGATGCATTTCAAATTAATTTAAATTAATACTCAATAATAAATATCTGTGAAAAATTAAGCAGGTTCTAGAAACCACAGATACATAAATAAATATACAGTCTCTTCCCTCAAGAGCCTTATAGTTTAGTGAGAAGACAGTTAATGTGACAATTACAATAAAGTGACAAGAAGAAAGAGAACCAATGTCTGCCTGGAAGTGCCAGGCAAAAAAAATCACAAAAGAAAAATAATGGAAAAGAGAATTTCCCAGCCTGGGCAGGATGAGAGGGCATTCCAGGCAAAGGGAAAGGTATCTGCCCAAACCTGGAGGCATGAAAGAGCACTGCCTGTTTGACATACTACAAAGACTGATATTGCTAAAGGGTGAAATATAGATGGAGAGTCAGTGCTGGGAGAGAAAACTGATGTGGTTTGTGGGAAACAGATCAATCATGCCTGGCTACAGAATTCAGACTTTATTTGTCCACAGGTGATACACAAAGAACTATGGTAAAGGACCAACACTAAAGGATTTCAAGTTTGCGAAGGTCACTTTAGCCACAAAACAAGCCTGGATCAGAGGATAAGCAGAGTGAGAACCACAGGCTGGAGGTGATGAGTGCCTAAAATAAAGAAGTAGTCACAGGAAATAAAAATGAGGGAATGCTTCAACACTTATTTAGGGACACAAAGTTACAGAATTTGGTAATTTGATGTAGATCTGAGAGACAGGAAACAAGACTAATGCCAAAGGTTTTATCTTGATTAAACCAAGTGAAAGTGCAGGGCAGGAAGAGGAAGTGTATGACTCTGGGTTAGGACACGTGAGGTGGCTGTAGAATTTCCAGGTGCAGATGTTGAATCTGCAGGTCAGCAGCAAGATTTGGACTAAAAGATCTAGACGTGAAAGACAAAAAAAAAAAAAAAAAAAATGGGTTTGCCCAGCTAGAATGCAGATGATATGAGAAGGGACCAAGAAGTCAGTCATATAAGTGGTGAACAGAGGCAGCAGAGTTCTTAAGGAGAAGCTAGAAGTCACAGAGACCACGGCGAGGAGGAGTGAGTGGTCATGGATTTGATAAATAAAGAATCATTAGTGAGTCTGAGGAAAGTAGGGCGAGGTAGAAGCTGGGTTTCACAGGAAGTGAGCAAGTAAGTGAGAGTAAGCAGACCCAGCTCTCTATGACTAACATATGCAGCTTATTTGATACAAATTGCAAATACACAGCCACACTTTCAGCCCACTTGTTAAAACCATGCTGGTCCTGAGTAGATGTTTAAGGTAAGCTACTATGTATGTGGTTGTGACATTAAAGATGACAGGAAGCTCCCTATTTCCCTGCAAAGACCTTTCCCTCAATTGACTAATGCCTACAAATCTGATAGAAGACAAAGTCTTTCATAGAATAATTACAAACCAACTCAAAATGTAAATTCCTCTATTAGATGTAAAACATGCACAAATTCAATTTTATCTGAAAATTACCCTCCCTGACTCCCTGAGAAGAGGTTTGGGCCGAGCAAGGTGTCAGCGAGAATCTCAGAGAGTAGACAGAAAGAAGGGCTTGAAAGGATTGAAAACAAATTTTACCTGGTCCAAAATCATATCTAGTGCTACTCCCATCTCCCATGGTGTTAGAGTCACATTGCCATACACACAAGGAATCACATTATAACCATTGGGAAAAGAATTATCTCCCCTGGTTGCAGAAGGAGAGAATTACCCTGATTAATAAATTTGCATTGTCTAAATGCTAGGTAGCTTTAAATAAAAAGTCTACCTTATTCCCCAACCCACATAACCATTTTCAGCTTCTATCTAATCATCTTGACACTTCATTTTGGTTTTAAGGTTTTTTTCTTTTAATATATCTTTAGCATTAGTTAATTTTTTAATTGCCAAGAAACATTTTTAAAATCTATTATGGGTATTATCATATAGAACTATTAAGCTTGAACATATTTATTAACTTTCAGATATTTTTGAAACCTGTCATAGTCTTAACTTTTTAAAATACTCCACTACTTTCATGAGCCTTCTTAAAAACCACTTATCAGAGCCATTTAGAAAGAAATATGACATTAAAAGGAGGTACAATTTTTTCCATACATTATACTATGATTTAGTAGTGCTCTCCCATTAAGTCTAAATCGGTCTTCCAACCAGTATGAAATAGTTGTGATTTATCTGAGCCTGATGGTAAAGATCTATTAAAACAATAACTTGAAAATAGTCTTCATAGGTAACTTGGCACTTATCAAAGAGATTAAGACAGGAAATTCACAGAAAGCTGTGTGACTATCTGTATCAGGAAATAAGTAACCAAAGCTATCTAATTCTTCAGGCACAGAGAAGTCCACTCTCAGAGGGCGTTTAAGAACTATGGGAATTTGGAAACAACCCATTGGAAGTGAATGTCTCAAAGCCTATGCCTGATGCAGACCATGAATCATTATCGTAGACCAGCTCTGCATTTAAAAAAATGAAATGCTATGATTGGACAAGGAAAATAAAGGAACAGCTTTAAATTCTTTAAAAAATATACAGCAAAGTTGCTTATAACACAGCTTGCTGGTAAACAGATTTAGACATTCTGAGGATTAAATTGATGCCCGCCAAGCCATGACAGACACATGAATTAAAGCCCAGGAAGACAAAAGCTGTAAGAAGTTTCACTAAGATTACACCTACCACACTCTCTCACAGCTCTTCACAAGGTAAAGTTATCTGCGGTACCTGAATCCAGCAATGACTTCCATCAGAGGTTCTCCTTTCTATTGTTGTACACCTACCTTATGACCAAACTTCTCAAAGCGGAGTTCTATCCTCACTGTCTACTTTTTTTGTTCAGCCCAAAGACATTCTTCAATTCACTGCCTCAACAACCATTGAAACTCTAGTTAAAACAGCAATAATTTTCCAATTGCTAAATCCAACTCTATTTTTAGTCTTCACTTTCCCTGGCCTTCTGCAACATTTTCTGTTTGATGGTATTACTGTTGACTGCCTCCTCCATTGCTCTTCAGAGACCCCATGATTCCCACTTGTCCTCCCTCTCTGACCATATTCCCTCATACTTCCTAACCGACCTCCACCTCTTCTCCTAGCAGTTCCCGTCTTTTACACATCGGCCCTCGTCTCCATTCACACCATCTTCTCTCCCCGTATGGTGTCAGCCACCGTCTGCAAGCCCGTGAGTTTTAAATCTTCATCTCCAGCCCCAGTTCTACCAAGATCCAGACAGATGTCCACCTTTATGTTTCGCAGGGTCTTTTTACATTCCATGACAAAAATTCATTTTAATTTGGCCCTATCCCATTCCATTTTAAAAACTATTCTAATTTTCTTATTTCAATTAATACTCCAATGTTAATGATACTCCAAATGTAAAAACCTTGGAATTTCTGTGCTTCCTCCCTTTGCCTCACCCCTAACAGCCCAATGAGTCACCAAAACTTATTATCTCTATCACGGAGATGCTTCACAAGTAGAACTTCTCTCCTCTGCCTTAGAGCAACTGCTCCTTATCTGTCAAATGGATTGATGAATTAACCTCTTAAGTGGTCTTCCAGCCAGCAATTTCTCCCCACCCTGCAAGCATTCTCATACCCAATCCTAAAAGCAACTGCTGATCCTGTCACTCCCCAAGGTAAGAACCTCCATTGCTCCACCTCAACTGCCTTCAGATGAAACTCACTAAATAGCCGTACAAGACCCTCAGTCTGGCCCCAACCTACTCTCCAGTCTTAACCAATGAAGCTCTTCTCACAAAGGATATACACGTAGTCATCTAGAATTTCTCATTTACTCCCTCTGAAATCTTAAATGTCCTCACTGAATGAACAACTTACTGCCTTAATTCAACAGTATCTAATTCCTCACCTCACTGAAACTTCTAGTCTCTCCATAAAAACCCCTCCCCACTTATTTCCAATCTAGTGGCTGCCTTTGAGTCAAAGGTCCATCCTTCGATTCCTGTTATGTTCTCTATATTTTATCGTGTCTCTTGCCCTCCTGCTCTTCTTACTCATCCTACAAAACCCAACTCTGGATCAATCCAAATATAAGAATTCTTCACAACTATCCATCAGGGGTAATCACCTTTATCAGTTCTTCTCTCAGAAATAAGCCCATTCAATTCTATGAAAATAGTTTCTAATAGCAGTAGGTGTTATTCTGCTCCATGAGAAACTGATGAAAAGGATGACACTCAGAATATTTTAATGCTGCCACAGATTTAGAGCTTTTAGGTGGGAAACTTTGCAGATACATTCTTTGTCCAGGAAAAGCTTTGTCTTGGTCAATTCTTGAGCCCCAAATCAGGATTGCAGCAGACTAGGAGCATAATCTGTGGCTCTCTTTCCTGTACATGCAGTCTCTTTGGATCAAATCCATTTACTGGCCTTCGCAGTTAAGTTTCTGACTAATTAACTGATTGAAACTGAGAGTGACTGAATAATTGCAGAAAGTTTATTCTTCTTTTGATTCTCTGGTATGAATAAGAGCAACACTATTTTCTGAATAAAATAACAAATTAACATCCAGAGAGGGAGGACTGGGTTACTTTCTATTTTGCAAAATCGTATTCTGCTTTTAAAATCCATTTAACTTCACCCAACATGCAGTAGGTCAACTGGGTTCCTAGCGGGGATCCTGAAAGTTGCTGATGAGGAACTCTTAGAGAAAAAGGCAGAGAAGAACTGGGTTCAGATTGGAACCTTTCTTGGAGTGAACCAAAAACCCAAAAGTGTTAGTACATTCATGATTCTGTTCAAATAAGAACAAAAAAAAAAGCCTCGGAGTAAGCACGAGGAATAATAAAGAGAACAAGCACTTGATACAAAACACTTCGGGGACAAAACAGAAGCAAACCTGTTGCAAGCAATAGAAAACAAATGTCAAGAAGGAAGCTGGGCCCTCCAACCCAAGTCTGAACAGCTGGGATTCAAGAGTCAGAATCAGGCAGTGGGAAGACCCCATCGCTTTTTTAGGTAAGCAGCTTGGAAAATTCAAGTGTGGCCTCAGAAACTGTCTTATATTCACTGTACCATGCAACCTCTGCTTGGCAACTGTCCTGACAAGGGCTTAGCAGTTCTCGGGCATCCATATTTGTGTGGATTACCATCAGGACCATTTCCTTGCCTCCTCTGGGGATGTCAAGATTTGTTGTTGTTGTTCTTGTTCTTGTTCTTCTTCTCTAACAAATTGTATATGAATCCCAAATCACAGTCACCAAAGGACTCTTAATTTTCTTTGTCCTGCCAACATCTCTATTAGCCTATTGGCCAATACAGAAAAAAAGAAAAGAGAAAAGAAAAGAGAAAGAAGATAAAAGAAAAGAAAAAAGAAAAGAAAAGAAAAGAAAAGAAAAGAAAGAAAAGAAAAGAAAAGAAAAGAAAAGAAAAGAAAAGAAAGGAAAGAAAGGAAAGGAAAGGAAAGGAAAGGAAAGGAAAGGAAAGGAAAGGAAAGGAAAGGAAAGAAAAGAAAAGAAAGAAAAGAAAAGAAAGAAAAGAAAAGAAAAGAAAAGAAAAGAAAAGAAGAAAAAAGAAAAGAAAAGAAGTCTTACTTTCATTTAGAAATATTTTGAAAGATCCAGTTATAGTCTCCTTTTAGAAGGCCTAAGATGCATCCTTCTGGAGAGAGAGAAAAAGGGGAGGTAGGGTAACAGAGGGACCACCATCATGCCAGAGGAGGAGGAAAAAAGGAAGTCATTTATTTGACTCATTTTCCTGGCAGCATTAAATTATGATTCTTGTAAACTTTTGGCAGGAAAGTGGGAGGGAGGATTTCAAGAATTCATAGAATTATTTAAAAAAAAATAAAAGAGCAGGGGAAGGGGGACGTACAGTGCATCTTGTCCAGTTCTACCATTCCATAGATTTGTAAAATGAAGAAAAGGAAAGGGGAAAGAGGATAATGTTGACTGCAACCTCAGTATGTGCCAATTACTTTATTTGTCACTTCATTTATTCTTTTAAAAAGCATGAAGTCATGATAGATCTATTTACAAAGATGGAAATTAAGATCAGCAAGGTTATAAGTTTTCTAAGGGCAAAAGCTAGTAAATAAAAGTGTCAAGATTCAATCCAAATTTTTCTGGATCCAGAGCCTCTTTCCACAAAGAGGTACTGGAAGATTAAAAGATTGTTCTGGGCCATGTAACCAGTTAAGGGAAGGCAGCTAAGTCTCCTGACTCCCAGCCTATTAGCTGCTGTAACACTGAAATTTCATTTTTTTTTTTTAACTGAAGACAGATGACACTGTGAATTAAATTCCCTATTCATTCAACGTAGGAAACAGCTGTCATTTTTGCCTGCCAAGCACTATTCTTCCCCACCTTGCCTCTAGCCCCTGCTTCACATCTGTCCCAAATTCACCATTGTAACAGACTGGTCACTGATGCTCCCTTCACAATTTCACTTCTCATTTCCTCCCTTCAGAAAGTATCGTCCTTTCTTTGCTCCCCTGAGGACTTAGTTCTATGGAACTGATACATTCATCTAAGGAATGTTAACTAATAAAGGCATAGTGCTTTAACGTACTTTAACCATCCGATCAATGGGAATTTTCCGAGCACCTACAAGGTACTCAGCACTGTGCTAGGGCTCAGGAGAGATGAAAGTTGAAAATGAAAGAACACTGTTCCTCACTTTAAGTTGCTTACCTAATAATATTCATGAAGTCAGCCACACTGGCGTCCAATAACCTACTAGATATTCACTCCTCGAGGACCTCCTAGAAGTGCCTCAGAATCAACGTTTTCTCCTTTCCCCAGGAAAGCCCACCGCGCCTTCTGCGTACCTGAAGACCTACATATTTATTTTGTTAATGAACACCACCTACCAATCACCTGGACACAACACCTCCACCCTTCACTCGACCAATCAGTTGTCTAGTCCTGTCAATTCCAGCTCAGCAATGGCAATTAACCAGCCCAGGCTTGCTTTTCTCACTGCGGCTACGACAGCCATGCTTTGATCATCTCGCCATCTGACGGTTACACCATCTCCTCCACTACAGTCTCCTTGCCCTCGAGCCATCCTACAGGTGCACGGGTTTAGTTTAAGCTTCCTGAAGAACATCTCTGTCCATAGTGCGCCTCTGTCAAAAGCATTAATGGTTCTCCATTTCCCAAAGAAGTCTAAATTCCTTGGCCTGGCACTCAAAGCCCTCCATAATTGGCCAGTCCTACCTTTCCAGTCCTAGCTCCAATTAAACTGCCCTTGATAGACTGTTAGACTGCGTTCATTGAACCAATTACTGTTTCTTATAAGACGTTATGCTCCCATGCCTCTCCCTGTCCCTGTCCCTTACCCCGGCAAGTCTTTTATTTCTCCTCCTCCCAGCCCTCCAAATGGTATCCATTCCTCAAGGGCCCAAGACTACCTCTACCATAAAGCTGTGAGAGGCCACTGCTCTGTCTCTCAATGCTCATATGGCTTTATCTGATTATCTATAAAGATATTGATATCAACCCCTACCCCGTGTTAAAGTTATTAGTGTAAATGTCTCATCCTTCACTGGCCTGTAAAGTCCTTAAAAGGACTAACATCTAACAAAGAGATAGTCAAAGTGCTTTGATGGCAGAGAGAAATTAGATATCCCTTTCTATCCGGGAAAGTCAGGGACAAAAACAAAGAAGGGGTAATCTTTGAACTGAACCTTAAAGAATGGGGAAACCCGAATAATGAAAATTAAAAGGTCTGTTCGTGACAAAAGGGAATCTTGGAATAAGGCCAACTTATGAATGGTATTTATGAGGAAAAGAAAGTTGACCAGTTGGGTTTAGAGCGCAGAGTGTCTGATAAAGCACCATCAGAATACTTTTAAGTGCAAATGTTTAACTTGCATAGCCCTTATGCACATAACTTAGACAAGCACCTCAGAGGAAGCACACTTTGACCAGTCGTCTATAGTATATACGCAGTGCTTCTTGCACTTTTCAAGATTTGTCAGAAGGAAAGAAAGGGCAAAAAATGGCCAGTACCTCCTGACATTGTTACCTAGTAACCTGGCAGCCAAAGAATCACTGTAGCCTGCTAGAGGAAATACTGAACAAAGAATAATAATCTCATTGACGAAAGATGCAAAAAGACCTAAGCAGATCTTAATCTATACCTGAAAATGAATCTATTATTAAGCCTATACAGTAGGATATAAAGTCAATGCTTATACTGTAATATATATATATATATATATATATATATATATATTACATGTGTGTATTTACTAGGCAAATAATTTAATGATACAGAACACTAGAATTGTCTTTGGTTGCATTATGAATATTGGGAATCTTTACAAAATAGTTTTAAAATGTCTCCCATGCTTTAAAAGCATGTTTGCTGCCTCATTGCATTTTGTGCTCCTTCTATAATTTCAAAGAAAATGAATAAAGAAGAAAAGTTTTCTAATCATTTGGAAAATTCCATTAAGGAAATTCAACCCTATTTTCATCCAACAAATATTTATTACATCTTCCTGTCTGACAGGCATTTTTTTCTAGGCACTGTAAATGCAACAATGAACAAAATAGACAAAATTTCCTGCCCTCATAGGGTTTGCATTATAGTGTAGGGGGACAAACAATAAATAAAATTAATACAATGTCTGTAGTTGTTAGATGGTGGTAAGTGCTACAGAGGAAACTAAAATGGAAAAGGGGAAAGGAATAGTAATTCCAAACAGGATAGTCAGGGAAGCCCTCACAGAGAAAGGGACAGTAGAATAAAAAAGATTTGGAAACACAAAGCAAAAACACTCATGTGATTATCAGAGGAAAAAGCATTCCAGACAGAACCAACAGCAACTATAAAAATCCTGAAGTGAGAGCAGGTAATTGAGGGAGGGCAAGGACTCCAGCCCTCCTGCAGAAAGAGCCACAGCAGCTGGGAAGAGGGTTGACCGCTGGGGAGAGTGGCGGCCCCAGCAGTGTGAGGACTGGAGGCTTTGACTATCACAACTAGAGAGTCCCCTCCCCCACCCCCGCCACTGTCCCATACCAGTTTCTTCCTACTGCCTGTGGACCTCATAAAAATGACACAAACCCAAACAAACAAGGGTTTTGCAAGAGGTCAATGCTAACATATAATCTACATGCTTCATCTTTGGAATGGCTGGTTCTATTTTTTTCTGCTAAAACTTTCCCAAACTTTCTACAGAAAGACAGAAAGACAATTTGAGTTGGAAGATATCTGTTCCATTTAGCAGATATTTCCAGAAATTCTAAGGGAGAAGGAGTATACCAATAAAAAGCAGTAAACCTAATTTAGGAACCTGCAGGACCCTGAGTGAAGGTTCTACCTGACCCAAGTAAAATATATTTAAAAAGTCTAAATAAACTCTGATTTAACAAATACTTTTACAATCAGTTGCTTTATTGAATGGTATTCTTCTAGTATGTCCTGATAAACAAATAATAGATCATAAATTTAACTTCATATCTTAACCTCACTATAAGCATTTAACTCATTAAATATTTTTAAGACAGAGAACAAAGACCGAGTTATTAAATTCCATTACCGAGTGTTAAAGATAAGCTGTCTAAAGCCCATTAAAACACATATGCTTGAGTGCTTCTTCATTTCAAAAAGTTGGAAAACAAAAAATGAAAAACTTTGCCTCACTAAAAATATCCATGCCAAACTGCAAACATGTACAGGGAAGTCATCATTTAAGAGCCAGGCAAATTCTTTTAGAATACCTGAAACCAATGATAACAATAATTATTATTCACTTGAAAGCTCTGAGCTTAGCATGACTTCTATATTTATGTGAGCTTAAGTGATCCTATTCGATTGTCTCATTTTACAGTCAAGCAATGTCATATACAGTGATGTTATCAACCTCAGGAAAACATATAACTGCTGTAACAGGATATCTTAATCCTGCTAAATTAGTGGTTTGTCACTAATTTGCTATAGTACTAATTTTATCAAAGTACAAATGCCTTGTAGCAATCCACCTGAATGTACTGGGATTAAAATCTAGGCCTTTTCTTCAACAACACTGCCACCTTCTGTTCAGTGTAGAATGTACTTTTATTTCTATGGCTTCAAGAATGGTGAACTTGGATTCGCGTATACTTAAAATTGGAAGAAATATTCTATAGATGAAAAAACTGAAGCCAAAAGGGATTAAGCCACTTGCCCAATGTCCTATAGCAATTCTTCCCAAATCAGAACTCACAAATTATCGATTCTCTTCTGTTCTCTTTCTATCAACATATCAATCATCCTGAGTAGAGATGGTTTTATCAAGAGCTTGATAATGGTTTCCTCCAACCATGGGATTTGCTTATTCACATTGCATAAATTGTTTACCATGAACAAACACTATAATTTTAATTTTAAAAGATACTTGTCTGTTCAGTGTGTGACCTTAAATTGAAAAATTATTCAGTTTTAAAAGGTCTATATTTTTCAGTGCCTTGAATAAAAAAAAAAAATCTGAGGCCAGAAAGGCAGGTGATAGCTTAAAACTATTCTTTCACTCTCCTCCATTTTCTTCTCCTTAGTTATTAAACCTTTTGTCAAACAGGGCACAAAACCAACGCTAAATGAAAGGTTCTAGAAAAAACAAGGGACAAGAAATACATCATACATATTTAGGAGTAATTAAACAAGATTGTGTTTGTGAAACTTTATAAGTTTAGTAAACCTACAGATATATTTAAAAGTGAACCATTTTAAACTTACACTTTCATTTATTATTTTTTTGAAGTTTTCTACCAACTTAAATGTCTCCTTTAGCTAGGCTGGATATAAAGAGAATTAGCATTTCTGCTATAAATACCACTTAGTGATTCTAACATATATCTGTTCACATTTTGTTAAGGACTTTTGAATATATCCTCATGAAGGATATTGATCTGTAGTGTCCTTGTAATGTTGTCTAGATTTGATATTAGGGTAATGTTGGCCTCATACAATGAGTTTAGCCTCATTAGGAATATTCCCTTCTTATACGTTTTATAGAATTCGCCAGTAAAATTATCTGAGCCTGAAGGTTTCTTTGAAGCAGGGTTTCCATTTATGAATTCAAGTTCTTTAATATAGATCTATTCTTATTTTCAATTTATTTTTTAGTTCATTTTGGTAATGTCTTTCAGGAATTTGTCCATTTCATCTAAGTTGCCACATTTATTAGCATGAAGGTTTTTTTATAAATATCTTCTATTATCTTCTCATAGTCTACAGGACCTGTAGCAATACCCCTTTTTTCAATTTTGATATTGGTGATTTATCTTGCTTTTTTATGACTGGTCTGGTCAGATTTTTTATAAATGATATCAGCATTTTCCAAGAACCAGTCTTTGGTTTTATCTATTATATCTAATGTTTGTCTGATTTTTATGTCACCAATTTCTTCTATTTATTATTTTCTTTCTTCTACTCACTTTAATTGTTCTTTTTCTAGCTTTTAATGGTGGAGGTGGATGGAGATCAATGAATTTAGACATTTCTTTTCTAATAAAGGTATTAAAAGATATAAATATATCTCTAAGTCCTGTTTTAGCAGCATTTTACAAATTTTGATAAATTGTGTTTCATTAACATTTCAGTTCTATTTTCTAATTTCCCTTATTTTTTCTTCTTGGGCTCATATGTTTTTTTAGAGCATATTGTTTAATTTCCAAACGTTTCAGGATTCTCAAGATTCTTTTGTTAATAATAACTTATTTAATTCAGTTGTGGTCATAAAACTGCATGATTTTAATTTTTTAAAAGAAGTTGAGGATTGTCTTATAGTTTAGCATATGATCTATCTTAGAGAATGTTCCATGTGCACTTGAAAATAATGGATATTTAGATGAATTTCTAATAATGATATTTATATCAAGTCTGTTTACTCATTTTTTTATATCTGCCAACTCAATATTCAAGCATACATTTACTTTTTTTCAATAATTTCTTAAATATTGGACTCACCCTGGGACGTTAACAAATTACAGCTGAATATCATTGGAAATTTGTTCTAAAATATAAGATCAGTAAAAAATAAAACATAAAACTAAAAATTATTCATACTTTTAGAAAGTAGCAAAAAATTGAACTTGTATAGTGGTCAATGCATTTAGCCTTACAAGTTTAATTAACCTAAGTTTCATGAAAAAAAAAAATAATTAAAGAGGCTTTGCCCCCAAACCATGGATGATTATGATACTTTGCTTCATTTTCTAAAGGCTGTTGATCCTTAACATCTTTATTTAAGCTTTGTTTTTTTGCACAGTAACTCCATAAAATCGAGACTGTAAATAAGGTTTAGAAATTGGTGGGCTGCTCTGAGATAGTGTAGAAACTGAGCTAGGGATCCCACTGAAAACCTGTCTTCATTTCTCCATCACAAGCTTTGCTCAACTACCCTCCCATTCTACTCAACAATCATAGCAGGAGGGCCTAGAAATAGTGGCAAATACGTCTTCTCCTTTCCTAGTATTTAAAGCTAAAAGCTTTCAGAGTTCTTAATAGTCCAGAAGTCTACAGCTAAGTTACTTTTTCCATCTCATCCTTCCTCACCAGTGCACACTGACTATATCTGCTAGAATATTGAATCTATCATTAAATAGCTGAAGAAACCATCATTAATTGAGAAACATATCAGAAAGGAGTCAAAGTAAAGCAGCAGCATATCATCAATAAATTAGGAACTCTGGACATGGACAAAAGAATCGTGCCTGGATTTGCATCCTAGGTCTTTCATTTAGGAATTGTGTGTCATGATACAGTATTTAAGCCAACTTTCTCATTGTAAATTAAGCAGTATAAATGTTTCATAGACACGTATAGCACAATGCATGGTACATAACAGATGATTCAAAGTGATTCTCTTCTAACCACCCTCCAGCCCACCAATCCATCCTCCAAATGGATATAATTTGTTGGCATTTAAGGACATCTCTGTCATATAGTTCATCTTTCAGAGTATAAAAATAAACATCAGAAAGAGTAACTATATTTCCCAGATTTAAGCAATGCATTGTGACCATCTCACAGTACCTAATGGCACTTGAACTATATGAATTCTTTAATCCGTGCTCCTGAGCCCTATAGTTTTCACTGCTCCTTCAGCAGCCAATCAGATTGCTCACTGAGCAATTTAGACTTTCTACAGTAGCAAAAGTGACAGTAGTCAGTCAATATAAATTAAGGCTCAAAAGACAAATGTGCTTCACAGTAGTAAGAACCGGAAAGTGTTTATTTCTAGAACTTTAATGACATTATAACCAAATCATTGACACACAAATGAATCCTTACTGAACTGAGGTATAAGAATCTTCCAGATATACCTCATGTGTGATCACACCTACTGGCACGACTTTATTTCTAATGGAAAGTTTACCACTGCTTAATAGATCTAACATTTTGCCAAGATTTTACCTCCTAATATATAATGAGGGACATATTTTGACAACTGATTGGAGATTAATAGAAATTGTGATTGGTTCTTCCCAGCAATTTAAAGGAAAAAAACACACACAGTAAAGATCCATAAGATAATATGCCACAGCTTTTTGCCACCTACTATTTCACAGCTGAGGGAAAATAAAAAAAAACTTCTTTCTAAAACTTCAGGATTTCTCAGTACAGAGACCATTGCTTTTTGTTGAAATTGGTGTGTCCTAATAAATAGAAATAGTTTGGGGTAATTATGACTTACCATATAAAGCTATAGAGAAATTATCAGCTTTTAAACTATTAAAATATAGTAAAATACACTTACCACCAAAACTCTACTGAATATAATTTGTTTTCTGGATGTTGAGGAGCTTCAGAATCGTGGGCTTTTAGGTCACTGTTATGAAAGCAATGGGCATTAGATTATTCATAAAGAAAAAACTGGAGACTGTACAGTAGCTCCATTTGTTAATCATGGTGCCTGCCTGTCAGCAGTCCCTAATACTAAAACTGCCCAGGCCTCTGCACAGTGGCAGCCTAAGCAAGCTATATTTTGAAGTTAAGGCAGCACTGCTGACTGGACCAGTAATCATTTGACCTATAAGAAGTCGATCCACAGTTTAGCCAGCAATCTATAATGTGCTTTGACACGAATAAAAAATCAGCCTCTTAGAAAATTTAAACTTTCTTTTTATTTAAAAAACAAAATGAAACAAAACAAACAAACAAACAAAAACCCCACTATTACAGCTGTCAGAGAAAGCCAGTGAAGTTTCATAGAAAAATGTGGGATAGAGGAAACGGTGACAGCCAAATCCATAAGTATGCCAAAATTATGAGTAAGTAGAACGTAAAAGGTAAAGAAGAGATATATGAGAATAGAGGGTGAAGAACACAGTCAACAGAGGAGAATGAAGCAGACGAATGAAAAGTAGCTGCATTAATAGCAGAGCCCTCGACTTAAAATCAATAGACTCCATTGTCCAAATCTCTAGAGCTGCTTGGGATTCTGAGCCAACAGATGGTTCTGGTTTCCTCTTGATTCTCATACCTTGCTTGTGTCTTTCCCTCACCCCAAATTACCTGACGTAAATTAATTGAGTGTCAAATGTTTTCAATCAAATCATTGTATGAGAATAAAAAGATTGCAATGTCTACTGTTGCCATGACATTTGTAATTGTCTTGAATAAGCCTCTGATGGTAATTTATTTCTCATTGATCTTTTCCTCATAAAAGATTAGTAAAGTAATAGCAATAAAGTTTAATTACCGGTTTTTTGGATTTCATTTCAGGTAGCATGTAGATGCTCTGTGATGTAACTTTCAGGGGGAAGGGCAGATCGAATCAGAAATATAGAATTTAGATTGAGATGAAGGCTAAACTGTCCGTGTAGAACAAAACCAGCTTCACAAATGTACTATTGCTAAAACTATTTTGAAAAATTCAGCTACTATTCAGGTCATATATCCCTAAGAAAGAAAGAAAATTCTCATTGACTTTTGTGCATAACTGTATATTAAGTTCACAAATCCCTAACTCCAATGTACAAAATAAAAATAGAGAACCCTAATTAAATTGTATACAGGCATAATACTCAGATTGCCAAGTTTAACAAATAAATCAAGTAAAATAAATAAAACACAAATGCCAAGAAAGGAGAAGAGCAGGAGAGAAAGAAAGAACTGTAGAGAGGAAATTCTAGAGATTAAAGTTATGATCCCAAATCTAGATACAAATACACTTTAGACTCCACAAGGAAAATGGGGTAAGTAGACTTAGAGAAAAGACAGGCTGAAAAATAAAAAAAGAGTAATACTCCATTCATCCTTTACCCTCTCAGATTTCTTTATGAATGAGGCAAGAAAAAATTGTGTTCTTTAGTCCAATGTTATAACAGATGGCCTATAAAGAGAAATCAAAGGAGTATTTGTGGTCAATGTTGAAAATAGAAGTATTTCACTCAGGGACCCCTAATTACATTTTTGTTAAATTATGTTATACACTTATGTGTTTGTTTATGGTATTATTATTATTATTATTATTATTATTATTATTATGACGACATTGGTTAATGAAATCCAGTAAGTTTCAGGTGTACAATTCAACAGTAAGGCAAATCTATTGCATTCACCATCCATAGTTAGATTACTTTCTGTCATGACATATTTGACCCCTTTTAACCCATCTACCTATAGTATACTAACTGTTAAAAAAAAATTTCACTACAACTGGAGGTTCCCACGTGACTTTGGTTTTTTTCAGATTATCCTAGTTCCCCCAAATATGTGATGTTTAGTACTATATGTTAATACCAAATGAAAGCACCTCAAGGTTATATGTAGCTAGTTGGAACTAACTCAGATTTTGACTCTAGCCTGTCTTCACCACTCTCTCTTCACATTGGAGTCCAAGGTCATTCCACAGGAAGATGTCACCGACAGGCTGTGCCCACCCCATTTCCATAACCATCATTACTACCAGATCTCAAAATCTAGTGGTAAGAAACATAAATGAATGCTAGACACAGTGACACAATAATGATATTTGGGCTGACTAGGCATTAGCGGAACATAACCACCACCCATCTTGTGGTTATTATAAGGAAATGTATTCTATAGCCAAGTAAATGAGTCAACATCTTACCTTTTGGAAGGTGCAAGTTGGGGGCCACACGCCTATGTGCACATGTGTGTAATACTTAAAGAAGACTTCAAGATCTTCCCTGGGAATACACACGGAGCTTCTAAAAGCTTAAAGCAGGGGGAAAGTGAGCTTAAAACTTCTCTTCATGTAGAAGCGTTGCCTTATTACATTTGTTTTGAGAAGTCGAAGATTTTACCACAGTTGGAGAAACATGATTTTTATGCACTGCCTAAAGGTGACTCTATAAAGTGCCAAGTGTTCGTGTCATTTTAAAAGTTAAAAGTTTTTGTAAACTATTATAAAGTTTAAATGACAGGGCAAATAAATTTTTTCATGGCAAAGGAGAGAAAAACTAAATTCACTTTTGGGGGAGCCTATTAAGTTAAAGTGATTTTTAGCACACTCTGCATTCTCCTTGCTTCAAAGAGAAATAATAATTCAGAGACCAGCCCTTTTTTATTCCTCAGAGAGGCATAAAGAACAATGACTGAAATGACTTTGAGAGGAGAAAAATAACTGACAGCCAGCCAAGAGAATGGATACTGCTGTGAAGAAAGAACTTGGATAAAATATATCTTGGGAAAAGGACATAAAAGTGTAGTGGAAAATGAGGCAACAAGCATAGAAGAATGAATGTGTCGGGGGAAATCAGAAATACTACAAAAGTTTTGCATTCAAAACATAAAATATAATGGGCACAATATTGGCCAGAAATAAACTCTCAGGAAAAAACTTACATTACTTCCAGTGCCTATAAAATATGTTCATAACATGAAATTCTATTTATTAGTCTACTCATTATTTCCAACTCTAGCATGACTAAATAAATTGTCACACTTGTTCTATTTATCACTGATCCTTAGTTACTAAAAACTCCAATTTGCATTTTATTAAGAAAAAATAATTAAATGGGGAACTAAGTCTGGACTCCTTTAATAAAATACACTTGCTTCCTTTTTCCGTTGCATTGCAAGATTTCTTTCAGGAGCAAATTATCAAGCCTTGTGAGTTTTTTTTTTTTTTTAATTTCTTTCTTTAATATAATAGCCAATGCCCAATTAAAAAATTAGAGGTTAATAAGCTACACTTATCTGAAACATATTTCTTTTTTCATGAGGTAATAAACTGAGAACAGCAAATATCAAGCACAAGTTTTGTAAAATACAATCTTAACAAGCCTTATTACATATACTAACAGGAGCCACAAAACTCAGCCCAATAATACAGTTAATCTTTTACTAATTGTAAAGTAAGTATACCCCATTGGAATGGTTTCTTTTTTTACTCTAAACTTTGCAGTGCAGGTGCCTATTTGCAGCATTAAAAGCCAGCACACTGCATAAATCCTGAGAGGCACCATTCACTTTGGGGGCCACATAAATGTACCCCCTGGAGTTGCGTAGTATATAGGCTATTTGGCAATATATGAGACCCTAGCAGTATTTACATTCACCATAGTTTTCCTACAGGCCTATATCACGTACATCAGTTTCAAAGAATAACAGCAATAAAATTTATTACTCATTATCAAACCTGATCCTGTCTTTGTCATTCATGTACCCAGTAAGATACTAGGAAAAAACACCAGCTTTTCTTCAGACGCATTGAGTTTAAATCTCAAACCTGCCACTCACTAGCCATGAGACTTTATGAAAGTCATCTAGCCCCACCCAAGACCTTACTCATGTCTCATAGCGTAGCCATCTCTCACAGGATTGTTATAGGTACTGAATGTAAAAACACAGGTAAACTTCCTAACATAGAAAACATTCCCAGTACATATTAGTTGTTGTTATCATGCCACCAACATATTCAAACTTATACACTTGGAATATAAAAAAATTCCAAAAGCTAAGGGGTTCAGGATTTGCATAGGGACTCAGTTAAAAATTATGCCCCTGATTAGATAATTGTCATAACAGCATACATGGTATTACATATTTTTATATATGCACATTAAAGTTATGTCATAGATTGGTGCACTTTCATATGCACACACACAAATCATTCTCCATAACACATAAATTTAAATAGAGATATTAATAAATGTAACAATAGTTTTTAAAAGGTTATATTCAATTCTAAAAATATAACCAGAGGCCCAGATGCCTATACAATGGTAAGTTCCACCAGTCAGAAAACAGATATTCTAATCGTATGCAAATTGTTTCACTAACTTAAAAGGGAAGTGGTGTGCCCAACTCATTTAATGAAGTTGACGATAACCTTGTTACAAAAATTAAGATATTTTAAGATATAAAATTATAGATTAATCTCACTTATGAGCATGGGTACAAAATTCTAAACAAAATATTATCAATTCATTACAGCAGTGTGTTTTTTTAAAAAATGTGACCATGTTTTTTTATAACAGTAATACAAGGATGAATAAGTGTGATAAAAATATTTTTATGATTTTAGCCACATTAATTAGTAGATTTAAAAAGTTATGTGATCATCTCAATAGATGAAAGGGGGGAAGCATTAGAAAACATCTTACCCATGACCAAAAACAAAAACAAAACAAAAACAAATGTCTTAGAAAAATAGCTCTAGAAAAAATACTTCATTAACCTAAAAAGGATATGTACCAAAAACTTGAGAGTTGATATTATATCTACCAAGGGGAAGTCTGAAGCATTCCCTTAAAAGTCAAACATAAGACAAGGATATTATTATCACTGGTTGTGTTCAGGCATGTCCTGAAACTCCTAACCAATGCAATAAAAGAAAAATAAAATGAAAGATTTAAGGATTGTAAGAGAGTAAACATAAGTGTCATTACATTATAATTAACATGATTTTGAGCCTAGAAAACCCTAAAAGAATCTATAGACAAATTATAATATGAGTTCAGCAGAATTGTGAGGTGAAGAAAAGAGTAATATATAAAATCTATAGTATTCCCACATACCAGAAACAATTAGAAAATATAGTTTTCAACAGACCCCATTTACTGTAGTAATAAAAATTAAAAATTCATAGAAATTTTTTTAATTAGGTTGCCCTTATAAGGGGAAAATCTAAAAAAAAAAAACGTTATTTAAAGTTAGAAAAAGATGGCAAAAATAAAGAATCAAACAATAATGATTTTCATTTTGCTCAAATTTATACATAAATTAATGTAATTCCAATTAAAATTCCAAAAGAGATTTCTGTGAAACTTGAAAAACTGATCTAAAACTTACTTAGAAAAGCAATGGAACAATAAAAACTGAGGAGGTTTTGAAAACTGAAAACAACCTGGAATGACTTGACAGAGTAGTAAGAGAACAACACATTATAAAACTCTAATAATTCAGATAACGGAATCTTGGCAAATTAGCACAATGGGGGGGGGGGGAGAACTCAGTAAAAGACTATTCAATAAACAATTGTGGACAATTGTTTAAATGTATGGAAAATTAATAAGTTTTGGCTACCATATGCAAAAACCTCTGCGGTTTAAAAGACAAAAAATTGAAAAACGACTTAAAACATTTATAAAAAGGAGTGGCAATCTTTATGCCTTGAGGGTAGAAAAAGATTTCTAAAACAGGGTACCAAAACAATAAAAAAATATTTACACTACAGACTACATTTAAAAAATAAAACAAGTACAACAAAAGACAGCTAAACATGAAAAGAAAATCTATAAACTAGAAGATACAACAGATAGAGCCACCGATGGATGGCATTCGTAATTTACCAAGAACTCTGAAAAATAAGAGAAAAAAAGCTAAAAAAAAAAATGGTCAAAGGATAGAAAGATATAAATCAAAGAGAAGGAAACATAAATGGCTAATGAACAAATTAAAAGATGTTCATCTCAATCAGTAATCTAGAAAATATAAATTAAAACCACAATGTAAGACCATTTCACACCCATCGGGTTAGCAATAAATTTAAGTATGACAGTACCAGGCAAGAATTCTCATAAACTGTTGCTGGAGCTATAAATTGGCACATCTTGAAGAAAAATTTGATAATATTTAACAACATTGACTATGAATATGTTTTTCAATCTCAGCAATTTCCACTCTTGGGCATATATCCTAGAGAAATTGTTACAGGGGATAGCCAAAGACACCTATATGCAATGTCCTCTGTACGCTATTTATGATAGCAAAATATCAAAAAATAACCCATATGTCTATCAACAGAAGAATAAATTTTAAAATTGTTATGTAGTTAAACTGGAACAATATTTTTATTATATTAGTCTTTATGCTATTTCTGTATATGTTTGATATTTCTATTTTTAAAACAAACAGGGATAGGATAGAGTAGCCACATTTGCAAAAGGAAATACTTCTAGATATTTCAAATCTATGAGCCATGCTAGAAATTGCCCCCAAAATAATCATAGGAATAATTCACAAACACTTCAAAGGCATCAGAATGCACGATTTATAAGGAACAGTTCTAATTGAACTCACCTATTTTTGTAACATGACAAATAATAGATCTGGTGGGTCAGGAGGAAGAGATAAATGCAATGCCCCAACTTTAACAAGACTGTGCCATAATGTATTCTCATCAAAAAATAGGAGGGGGTGGTAAATGAAAGGGGCATAGAACAGTCTAGACCTAGGCTTGAGCCAGTAGAATAAAATTATACAGCACACAAGAAGATTGATAACTATTCTTCCTTAAAGACCATTATCAACCTTTGAGAACAAAAATAGAGGCAATTCTAGGTTCACATGTCTCTCAGCTTCAGTGGTAAAATAAAGACCCAAAGACCTTAAATGTGCAGTTGACATCTATCCAAGAAGGCGTGAAAAGAGTTCTGTCATATGGAGATGCATTTATTAAATTAAGAAAGCAGTCAAAACCAATCAAATATTTTAAGAGAGTACACTAAAAGAGGAGTATATCTAACGATGAAAATTAATGTTCTATATGTCAATGACAAAAATAGCTGAAGCTCTAACAAAGAAGCACAGTTCATAGTGCATCATATGAAAAACCAACTTTGGCAAGGAAAGTGATGATTTTCCATGAAGCAATTAGTTCTATGAGAGACAGTTAGGAGAAGTGAGGGCCAAACCAGCTTCCCACACAGCTGCATCTCCAATGCAGTATGAGGAAGCAAATCCACTCTAGTGACCAATCATGTGGGTGACCAGCCAGATGGTCTCACATGCTGGGACTGATCAGTTGAGAGCAGAAATCAATTTAGAGGTTAGCTTGGACACCAAATTGATGTTTAAACATCAACATGTCATTGTGATCTAAAATCAATTACAATAACAGGATACAGAAATAGGAGCCCTGCGCCAGTGTGTCCACCTCCACCACTTAAAGACATGTGGAGGTATGAAGATGGGCAGAGAGATTATTCCAAATCAAGAAAGCATGCCTATGAGAAAAATTATTTTAAAATCCATATTATGAGAGAATTTCAGCTAGTCATTTCATACGTATGAAGGGCCTTCCCCAGAACGTGGTTCCTACTGCTCTCCATCTTAGGAAAAAGAAAATGAGTTTAGCTGTGCAACATGAGATGTTTAGAACAAAAATTAAAATTAACTTTCTCACAGAGAGCAGCAGATAAACTTTAGACTGGGTCTGTATGAGAAGCTGTAAAATTTTCTTTTAAGGAAGCATTCTTTAACAAAAAAAAATTTTATATTGCTCTGGATAATTTTCTCAAGATTTTCCTAGGTCTTGAAATAAGAATCTTCTAGAAACACCCCCCTCCTCCACTTATGAAAAATTACTAAAAACTATTTAAGAAAATATTTTAAGAGGAAAAAAGTCATTATAAATTACTTGGCAAAGTAAACTGCATTGTGCAATGAAAGTGTTTTACCTTAAATTATACACCCACATTTTAAAAGATCAGCATTAATGCTTTTAAAACAGCTAGTGCTTCACAAATATATATATGTATATTAAATAAAATTTATATATGTATATATATAAAATTTCAGAAACCATCTGCCCACCAGTCATACTTCCTTTATTACTTCCCTGTGTTTTCTTAACTACTTAATTAATATTTGCATCAGAGTAGGACCTTACTTTCATAAGAGCACAGATGTTCAATCAATGTTTGTAATATTACATAATTGTTGAAATTACACTGAACGAAAAACACATAAGTACTTCTGAGGAGTTTGCATGCTGAAGGTGTAAGCATTCCCAGAATCAGAAATAAGTGTATATTCAACACTGTAATTGCTGATGTTTCTCTATTCTCAGGTATCTGCCTTTTATCTGAGAGAGGAATGGGCTCAATTCTTCCCCCCTTCTCAAGTAAAGTAGCAAAGAGAAGAAGAAGATATGTGTATGTAAAGAGTGAGATGGTGCCCCTCTGTGTGATCCTATTCTCGGGCTCTTAAAGGAACCAGGGCAGGTCACCACTGCATATACATACTCGAATTGCAATGGAGGGGTTTTTCCCAGCTGAGATTGTGGTAGAGCACAGAGCATCGCAATGCCATAGACTAAGAATAAATCAAAGTAGGAAAAGTGCTCTGAGTATAGGAGTTCATCTATCTTTGTAACTTGAAGAGATAAAAAGCCAGAAGACTCAATTTCACCTTTAATCCGAACAGAAAACAGTGACACCACTAAGAATTCTGATTGGCTTCCTCTCCTTTCCTCCCTGCCAAGGCTGAGCCTGGGCTGAGGAACAACTGTCCCCACTGGGATAAGACCGAGAAAATGAGCCTGTATCGCTTAGATTTGGTCAACGGCAAACAAAAGAAACTGACTTTAGCTAGCCTAAGAGGAAAAAAATGGAATGTTTAACCATAACATGAGGTTATTACTAGAATTAAAGAAAAAGCAAGGGGGGAAAAAGATTTTTATTTAAAACAACAAAAAACTCCAGGAAGCTCTAGGAATTTAGGAACAGACAATTCTTCACAACTACCACAACCACCAACCCCCTATCATAAGAAACAAGTTCCAGTTCTACTCAGTTGTCCTGTGTCACTCAGGAAAAAATTCAAATCAAGGAGAAAGAACCCAATCTTGAGTTTGTGCTCACCCCCTCAGACAAGAGTTGAACGGGAACATTGCTTGACAGTCTTACTAATATTGAATTCATCGTGGTAGGGGTCCTTCACCCAAAGAAAACTTAAGTCGTTGTTAGGAGAAGTAGGAATGGATATTAGGCGGACAAATCAAAGTATACGCGCTAACTAACCAGAGCCGGGGGCTAGCTAACAAGATGGGGAGGATTAGGGGCATGTGCATAAATTCACCAGTTCCAGAGACAGTGGGTTTACTTGACCCCTTTCTGATGACTCAGCAATCTAGAACATTCTTTAGAATGCAAAAATTTTGCTTGTCTATCATTCTGCTTTCAGCTACTTATATTCAGCTACCTATCATCCTCCTGCCAAAAATCTCACTTCAATGATAGATTAAGAGAGATTTCTTCATCCCACACTCTCCCTCCAATGAAAGCATACATACCATTTTAAATATTATCCCCTCATAAATTCACTCATGTATTCATTTGGCAACATCTGTCTTTGGCTAGGAACTGCCACTTAGAAGCGCAATTATTTGGGCCTATAGCAACCATATCCTTGAGGTATAAATCAGGTAGCTAAATAAGCTATTGACACAAATGTGCATACAAAACCATGTCTAAAAATTCCTTGAAGTTAAACGTGGTTATGTTAGACTTGGAGGTACTTCATCACCTCAAGACCCAACCAAACATCACACCAAACATGAGAGTTGTAAGGTATTCAAAACAACAAAACTTGACGTTTTTAAAAACGACAACTCTAGAGATTAATACGCGTTTATGACACTTTCAAATGTGCCCAAATTAAATATCTTCATAAAAGGTACATTATTAGGTCATTGTTTGTATGTAAGTATAGATGTCAGCATATTTATACAGTCATTTGGTTTCAGGTGGCACCTACCTCACACAGACCACCCCACTCTTATTTTTTCTGGCTCCTGTTTCTTCATAGGACGTGAATGGAGATGCACGCCTACACAAACATACACAGGTATTTATACATTCACCTACATAACAGCCAGCATGTTCCTGTACTTGAGGTGGAGACCCCATACACGCAGCAGAGAAAGTGACTCACTTAGTAATAAAATCCTCCTTACCTTGTCTGAGCATAAAGAGCATAAAGCAGTTAAAGAAAAAAAAAAAAAGAACAAAAACATGCAGGGACTTGGCAAAGAGCTAAAAATAACAAGGGCTAAAAATAACAGGGAAAATGTTGAAGAGAAAATTATTAAAGTGTTGTTCAAAGGGAGTAAAATTTTCCAACACCAGAGGAAAGACACATTTCTTCCTTAGGAGTCCAAATCTGAGTGAGGTAGCCAAGCAAATATGATGAGCTGTACCTCAGCTTACAGCAGCTGAGAATGCAGTGAAATCTGGGCAGACGGCCAGCTAGAAGGTCCACTCTGGACTAGGAAAATAGATGTTTTTAATTAAACTGTGATACTTTTAAATACCTACAATAATCCAAAGAAGCCAACAAATGGTTAATATGGAGAACATGAATTTAAAGAAAAGATAGGCAGAATTTCTTATCTAACACTCAAATATTCGTATTGCATATAAAAGTGTATCAAATTTAAATTAGATTTTTTAAAAAAGTATAATCTGCCACACTGTTATTTTTTAAGCTTAATCACAGAAAATCTATAGCGTGAATGCTTTAGATTCCACATTCTAATGTATTCAGACATTTAGAGTCGCAAATGTTTCAAAACTGTGCCAGAAAGATACCAGCTATTTTTAATTTGGAAGAGCTATGAAGCTCTATATTTCCTTAGCCTCAGACTCTTGACCACCATGAATAAAAATTGTCTGAAAACATTAGAGTAGTTGCAGGAAGGATGTCAAAGGTCACCCCTCCCTTCTGAGGAGATGATGCTATTGATTAGATGTAGGAAGAACAGGGAGCATAGTGGTCCTACCGTCAGGATGTAATTTACCCTAAGTGAGGAGAGCATGTTGGGAGACCAAAGCAGACAACATTTGTACTTTAATTCATATTAAGGGCCCGTTTCATGGCTCAAACAATTTCTTTCTCTAGAACCTCTTTTACACCTAAAAAATTTTTTTTGGAGAATGTTGATGGTCTGCTCCCTGACACTGGGTTGAGTTAGTCAAATCCAATTAAGAAGGTGGTTCCCAATGTAGGAACTAGCTTTAACTAGGTAATATGCAGAAATACTATATGTCACTCAAATCTATGCTTTTCTGCTTTTCCTTGTTTATTTTATTTTCTTTTTATTGTAATAAAATATGAAATTGTCATTTTAATCATTTATAAGTCTATAATTCAGTGGCAAAAATTACAACATCCAGTGTGGTACAACCACAATTTCCAAAACTTTTTCATCGCCCTAACCAGGAACTCTGTACTCATTAAGCAATACCTTCCTCATTTCCCTTTCCCCAGCCCCTGATAGCCTCTAATCTATGTCTGTTTATGGATTTTCCTACTCCATATATTTCACATAAGTGGGACATACAATATTTGCCCTTTAGTGCCTGGCTTATTTCATTTGCTGTAATGTTTTTAAGATTTGTCCATATTGTAACATGTAAAATAATTCCATTCTTTTTTATGCCTGAATAATGTTCTAATGTATGAATATACTGCATTTTGTTTATTGTTAAATTGGTTGATATATATTTGAGTTGTTTCCATTTTTTGCCTCTAGGGAATAATGCTACAATAAACGTTGGTGTGTATGTGTCCGTTTGAGTTCCCATATTCAATCCATTTGGCTTTATACCTAGGACTAAAACTGCTCAGTCATATAGTCATATAGTAATTCTGTATAACCTTTTGAGGGCTTACCAAAGTGTTTTCCACAGCAGCTGTACCATTTACATTCCCATCAGCACTTTTTTTCCTTTTTTTAAGTAACTTTTTTTAAAGCCTTAGAATAGCCCAAAAGAGAAGGAAGGAATAAGGAACGGGCTTGTAGCTCAAAGAGCCAACCCGTGTAATCCTTCATCTTGTCATGCTGTACTGCTGACTTTTATAAGTGAGCTGCAAAATGGCCCTCATTTTAACACTTGGCTTTATTTTATTTTTTTTTTTATTACACAGAGGTATAATTAAGTACATATTTCTTCTTTTGGTTCACTAGTCCTTATTATTTCCATTTTCCATGCTAGGATTGTGGGAAAGCATTATTTTGGTTGGATGGAAAGAAACAAGTCCAAGGCCTATTATTAGTTACCCTACATATATGCCAGGCGTCCTCTGTTCCCCTGAATACCCAGATCCTTCCACCTCACCGGACTGTGGTTACCCTTTCTAGTCTTTTTCCTCCTTTAACAAGTTTTCCCATGTCATTTCCCAGAGCAATTGCAGGCTGCTCTTCCTGCTTGTGGCAGATTGATTGTCTCATTTAGTGATGTGGTTTTGCTTTGCCTGTAGAAAGAATTTCTTCTACATTAATCTTTTGTCTTAAAATTTCAGGAATAATTCCAGTACATAAACAATTTAATGGTTACTAGGAATGTGAACTGCACATGATTACAATCAAAAGGACCACAGATGACATTTGTGAAAACTGCACTCTATACGTCTTTTTTGGCCTGCTACGTGCCCCCAAGCAAAGGAGTTTCAGCTGAGTTTTTTAAAGTCCTCAGAGAGCAAGAACTTCGCTAGAGGACACATTCTCAATGTGCAGCCAAAAGTAAATCCTTTTCTCATATCACCAACCTGGTCAAGGGATAGGAATCACAAAGTTTTTCTTGAAGATGAAGAAAATGAGGTATTCTCTTTGCGTGAAAAATTTAACAGGTTCCGAACTATCTCGGTAATCAGTCAAGATAAATAATGTGTTAATACAATACTTTCTTAAAAATAAGAATGCAAAAATATACATAAACAATATATCAAATTTTTAAATAAAGATAAGATTAGTATTACTGTTTTTCCTTTTGCCTCTGGCTTCAAATGGTTCAATAAAGTACTAGTGGCTAGAAAGTTTTTTATTATGACAAAAGAAAAGCAGAATGACTTTAACATTTCTTTGGTTCCATTATTGCACTTCCTCAAATTTCCATCCCACAGAAATCACTCACACAAGAGTCCTGGACAAAACTTGTGACCCAAGTAAAGTTTATCCTCAATGGATTCCATCTCTTCCTTTTTCCTCACTTCCCCACCCTAAGTACCTGGTGATCTCACACTGCCCCTCTGATTTACAAGGGCCTCTCACTTGGGCACTGTAGCTAGACCTACTGTCCCCTAAAATAGGCCAAACTGCACCTCTCATAGCCCTTGTGTAGCCCCAAAGCAAAAGGAAGCTATGCCAAAAGAAAAAAAAAAAAATTTGACATCAAAAAAGGGCCAAACACTATTGAAACAGAAATTAGTCTGAAATAGAATCATACGATTTCACACAAGACTACAGCAATCACCAACCAATTCCTATTATTTTAATAATAAAGGAACAAGCCCAACAAGGTTTAAAATGACTGTGCAACAAGTTACATTAGAAGTGCAGCAAAGACTAGAATTCAGGTCCATGCGCCCGCCTACAAAATTGAAAGAATTAATCTTCACATTTTTGATATTTGTAGCAGAACATAAAAATATTCAGACACCATAGAGATGTTAAACTACTCAATTCTTTGAGTTTACAGCACTCAATCATTAATGATTTCAAATATTTATCCAGGGATGATTTTGTGTCTGGAGTACTATGCTAAAAACTTGAAGTCTAGGTGGAGGAGGTGAAACTTCAAATAACCATTCAAAATAACAAAAAAGAAGAGAGCCTGTGGAGGAAATAAAATGGGCAAATACAAATGGGGAGAATGAGCAAAATAAGCTAACATGCAGGTTCACTACAATAAAAAAAAATTTTAAGAGCCAGCATTTCAGTGGGTTCCAAAATTTGATTTTAGAAAACTTTTTCAAATATTTCGTTAATCAGGCTATCATCAAGATTTGGCCTAGGAATGTAAGTGTATTTTCTAACAAGGACAGCGGTCCTCCCTTACCCTCAGGCAGTACATTCCGAGATCCCCACTGAATATCCGAAACCACAGATAGTACCGAGCCCTATGTATACGTTTTTTCCTACACATGCATACCTATGATAAAGTTAAATTTCTAAATTAGGCACGGTAAGAGATTAACAACAATCACTAAAAGCAAAATAGAACAATTATAACAAGCTATTGTAATAAAAGTAACGTAAATGTGGTCTCTTCTTTCTCTCTCTCTCAAAATATTTTATTGTACCGTACTCACCTTTGCACTCAAAAGAAGTACTCTTCAGCTCCTCTTTGTCATATCTGAAGTGTCAGCATTACTCTTTTTGTGCTTCGGGGCTATTATTAAGTAAAACAAGGGTCACCATGACAGTACCATGACAATCTGATAACCAGCCAGCTATGAAGTGACTAATGGTCATGGAGCGTCCACGGGCGGTCACGGAGCGTCCAATGAGTGTCCACGGGCGGTCGCAAAGCATTTTGGGTCGTGGAGCGTAGAGCGTCTACAGCGTAAAGACGTAAAGGGTTGTGTCGCATCATTGGGCGGGATTGAGCAGAATTTATGAGAATTCGTCATGTTACTCAGAACGGCGTATAATTTAAAACTTATGAGTTCTTTATTTCTGGAATTTTCTCATTTAATATCTTTTGAACACGCTTGACCGTGGGTAATTGAAACTGAAAAAAAGAGAAACGGCGAAAGGAAAACAGCGGTTAAGGTATGTTCCATGTACCGAAAAAGTATCACTGCTTCAGACTATTTTCCCTTCTAAGCGGTTTCTTACTACTTTCTAATATGATATATAAAATACGTTTATGTACATCAAAGTCAACTAAAAAATAAACACCAACCGTTATCTAGAAAACGTATGTCACTTCACTGGACTGCAAATATATTTGGTGGGAAAAATGGAGTAGCCCCAATTCTGTGTGGTGAAAAACATGCCAAATGCAGTTTACGAATTAAATATTCTTTAACAATCAGACATTTTCTATTTAAAAAAAAAAGCTTAAAACATTTAGAAGTAAACACTCTTTATATTCTTGTCCTAAACTATACTTCTAAATTTAATATGATGATAATCGTTGAAGTTGTCTCGTGTTGTGTAAGAAACTAAAACACTGCCATGATCTGTGGAGAACGCTAAACCAATAAACGATACATGCTTTGAGCGCCACCTCCCCACCCCGACCCTCATTCTTATTCCTGCCCCAACTCCTCACACCCCCTTCAAAATTTGCCAAGATAGTTTCTTCCCACTCTGTTGTTTCGCCACATTTTCAAAGTTCCCAGAAAGTCTCCATTTCTTTCCAGAATGCAGCCAATGAATTACAAAGCAGTTGTCATGTCACCAAACACTTCGTTTTACAGTTTTATGCAGCTCATTTGTCCTAGCTGCTACTTAGTGGTTTCTCTGCTTCCTCAATTGCAAGTCTAACATTATTTATGCTTATCTATGTCCAGTTTCCACATTCTTACTAGAAAGGTGACAGCACCAGGTAGATGCTACATAACAACAGAACAAGGACTGTTTTCGGCTTTTTAGCAGAGGATATCACACACCAGCTTCAAAACATCACGTTAAGCTTGGAAATATATATTATCATTCAACTTAACTTTCAAATATTTGATTTTTCACTTGGTGGGCAGGCATTACTAATTAATATTATTGGTAAACACTAGGCAGGTGGCGAGGTGGAACTAAATGTACTGTAGCTACACAAAACAGTGCTTCAACAACAAGAGTGCCTGAGATATGAATGCAAAATTGCTTCACATTTCATTGCTCATTTAAAGCAAAAACGTTAAAAGATGGCTCAGTGATGGTTCATTCACAATCAAAATTCTCTAGTGTATATTCTAATAAACACAAATTGTGAGGCCAGGTCCATCATCAATTAAATGGACTAAAAGCATTCCATGAAATTAAAATAAAATGTTTTCTACCATGGCTGATATGCTGGATAATTCTTATTCAAACAAAGTGTTCCTGAAAGTTTTCTTCCAGATACTTAGTTTAGAAAATAAATATCGGAGCATTTAAGTGGTCCTTTCTGATAACATTTATTCATGCTTATATAAAATGAGGACAGGTAAATCAAATAAGAAAATGCTTGGACATGAAGGATTTAGTTTTTCAGTCTTTGAATGCAGCATATTGTAAATATATTGGTCTCCATTCTAACCAAAGCTTAAGAAATGTTAAATGAAGTGAAAGTAATAATAATCCTGTTATTATGATTATCATGCTTGAGTTTATGAATGCTAAAATTAGATATCAGTATATTTATCCTAAATATTTTAAATTTATTAATGGTATTCATTAACTTACTTTCTTCAAAAAAAAAAAAACTTATGGTGAGTTGGACAAGAACATAGCATTTACATAGCAAATTTCACAAAATTAAGTAAAATGATAGAAACTACAGTGCTATTAAAGTTTTACTACACCAGCAGGAAACTTACCCAGGAGAACCTATCTTCTCGGCCACATCTGACCCAATAGACGCCAACTGCAGCCTGACCCAGAACTTATATATGAGGATCTGGGAAAAGACCTCTGGCCTGTAATGTTGTTTTGTCCTAGACAGAGACTGATTAAGCCAATCAGATCTCTCTCAGGAATCTGAATACAAGACACATATAAAGTGTCGATAACTGATTGTGAGGGCAAAACCCAAGAGACAAATATTAAACCAAAATTATAGGGCAGTAAGTCATGCATTAGCAATTCAAGTAATTTCATCTAATGCCAAATAAAATGATTCTACCTAGTTCCATCACCCAGACCCCACAATAATCTTGTCACTTTTTTCTAGTTTGTTGTAGGAAATTAAACTTTCTCACATCTATGTCTGATTCAGTCATCCTCACTGCCACCTGGCTTCTAACGTTGCTTTCAGCTAAATGGAGATTTCTTCTTGCTACTGTCCCAGACTGTAATTCCCTTTGCCTTTATGCCATCAAACACCCTTAACCTAAGATTAATACATATAGCATATTTACTGAAGACTGAGGATAATGGAGGGTAATTACAATTGTAAACAAGTTTAAACCAAGTGTTAAGTACCAATTTCTCTAGCAATTCGTTGACCATTTCTGCTATCAGTAATGTCATTAGCCATTTCTCTTGGTAAGCCTTGTCTCTTTACCATTCTGTAGAGGGCCCTTTCTCTTCAGTCTCATGTTCATAAGGGTGCAAAGCAGGTAAAGTAAGAGAAGGAAAGCAAGTATAGGAATAACTTCTACTTTCACAAAGAAATTTTTCTTTAAACACATGGCTTTGTCAGTTTTTTTCATTCCCCATTTTTTTTCATTGTTGAAGCTATGGTTAAGAAAAATTATCTATGTGTATGTGTATGCATGCAATGTGAAGTGGTAACTGATTTTGTCCTTGTTTTCCAGTAGATATGGGACTGTGAGCACTAAAACAAAACAGGACGTGTCTCCGCCTTCCAAAGGAGAGGACTCATCTCTTGTTCTAGCCTCTGTTGCCAGGTAGGATGTCAGCCTAGTATTGTTAGATCTCCTGACCTTTCAAGAAAGCCAGAAATCCAGTGTGTAAAAATTTTCCAAATTTTCAAAATCCTGGATACTACTTTAATTATTCTTTAAATACCATGTAAGCTAAATTAAATCCATGCAGTGTCAAAGCCAGCCACAAGTAGACCCTGTATTTCATCTTCCATTCTAGGGTTCCTATCCATTATTTTAGTTGCCGATGGACAACTCTAAAATTCCAATTTTGAATATTGAACTAACAGTTTTAAGTAGGTTAGGAAAGGAGAATTTACTAAATGCATCTTATGGGTCCTGAGCTAAGGAATGTGGCTGGGTCTTGAGAACACTGGGTCAAGGAACTCAAATCCCATCAGGACTTTTCAGGGGTAGCGGCTACTTTTCTCTGTACAGCTGCTTCATCTCTCTGTCTCTGTCTGTCTCACTCCCACTCCAATTGATTTGCTCATACCTTCTGGCTACACAGAAGCAGCCATGGAAAACACCAAGCTTTTCATTTCACAAGATGAGGCTCCTAAATAGACCTAGCCTTTTCTTTCTCAATTTCCAAAATTCTCAGGGAAGAATTCTGATTGTTCCAGGTTGGGTCAAGTGACCAGCCTTGAATCAATCAAATGTGACTACCAAAATGGGGTCTCATTACAAGTGTTATGTAATGTGTAGAGAACATTGTACAGGGGGAAAAAAAAGAACAAAAGAAAAAGAAAAATAGGTGTTGCTTTGCAAGCATATACACACAAGCACATACCTACCCTTATAAACTTTTAGATAATAGCACCAAGGAGCCTATAATTAAATGCCCAAATGTGTGATACAAACAACTTAATCTTTAAGACTTACTTAAAGATTTAGTTTTGCTCGAAGTTAGTAGAGGAAAACTTTCTGAAGGCTGAGTGATATGAGTTGTCCTCTGATGAGTATGTAAGATTTTTTTTGATTGCAGAGAGCCAAAGACTCAAAACACTGAGCAGTCACAAATGGAGACAGACATTCAAATCAATTCAACAAAACTTTGTCAGAGGCCTGCGCTGTATAAAGGATTGTACAGAAAACAAAGGACCAAAGATGATCATGAGGGTTATGGAATAGTATGACTGTTCTGACTTGTGCCTGGTTGAAAAATGAGCTCAATAATAAATTTTCATCAATATTGAGAAAGTAGTGTATAGAATATTATTATAATCAGCTCTGACTCTTACGCATTTTATCAGCTTGAATAAAAGCATTTAAAGTATGCTTACAAACTCTACCAAGGATACAAATTTCAGAAAGTTTGATAAATCAAAAATACTTCCAAACATTAAAATAATAGATCAAAGTGGGCATAAATAAATTTAATAGGAATTGATATGAAGTACTGTGCTAAGGATCAAAATGAAAACTGGTTTGAGGCTCAGAATGTGGCAGACCTGGGAAAAAAAAAACAGTCGTGTTCGGGCAAAAAATTAATCTTTTGTTAGCTATAGCATTGGTATAAGCCAATCTCTGACAAGGCACTAACATATCAGATGCAATTTTTAGCAGAATTAATAGAATTATTGTATACAGAACACAAGTAGTCCCACCGCTGGAGCTGATTACATTCAGATGAGCCCATTCAATTCTGGATTCCACATTTAAAGGACACACGGGCAAATATTTCCAAAAAAGGGGACGAAAAAGTGGAAGGGTCTGGAAACCATATCATCAAGAATAACTGAAGAGATCGAGAGGGAGCTGGGGGGAAACAAGAAAAGAATTTAAGGAGAAGAGGAACTTCGACTGACTGTGAGGGTCTGTAGCAGTTGGAACAAGTACCAGAGGAAGGAAGTTACTAAGAAGCAGTGTTGGGTTTGCGCTGAAAAAGAAGCCAACATGTCTGCTGTCCCGCAAAAAAGAAAATTGGATTACCTTTTAAAATAGTGACCTGGATAAATATCTGCCAGGGACCTGTGGATCATATCCCTGCAGTGAGAAGGAGGTTGGGCTCAATGACGTAATAATCTCTTCCAATATTCTATATTCCATTCTTGTTGTTGTTGTTGTTGTTGTTGTTGTTGTTGTTACATATTTACTTGTAAAAGTGGGGGGAGAGGGATCCTTTAGTCAAGCTGCATAAAGAGGCATCCCATGCCCTTCTTCTTCGACTCATTTAGAATTTGAAAACTACCTTCAGCTTGAACAAGATGTTTGGCAAAGTCGTTTTCTTCTAAAACCCTCAAATTAAATTTATCCAGAAAATAGACATAACAGTATCAGTTCATGGACTACTTACTACTTTAAGTTGGAGTGAACCTGGGGGAGCCAAATGTAAACAAGTCTTGCCTGAAGATCAAAGCAGCAACAGTGTCTGCGGCTCCTTTCAGGACCCTCCTACATGCTCTTCTATAGAACTTTCATATGCTGCTGATGAGACAGGTCTTCGAGTAGAAACAGGACTTGAGTACCAGTTATGTTGTTTACTGGTTGCTATTAAATTAATTTGGGCAAGTCCTTAGACTGTCTGAAGCCCAATTTTTTATTTTGAAAGTGAAGCTATTAATGCAATAATCCTTTTAAGAAATGTGTAGAGATTAAGCTAGATAATACATATGAAAATATTCATAAAGCTATAAATATTAGCTATTACATACAGAGGAAAAACAGTATACCATCAATTGCAAATTTCTGCAGCTGGGATTTCTTGTACTGAAATTTTCTTAATGTTCCATAAAATTCTCGCTTCCTCTTGCAAAGTTGCCTGGTTTTACTACACTGAGTCACATTTTAAAGATGTAACCATTCCTTAATTATAGTTGTTTTCTATATTATAAGGTTAACTGTTACACTTTAGCACTGAGTTTAGCAGCTGGCTTAACTTTAATACTTTTTTACTTAGACCACACACTATGACATAATATCTTTTCATTTTATCTCAGTGTTTCACACTAATTTTATAATTTTAATTCTTAATTATCCCAGTATTTCTGACATTTTTTTTTAATTATGGGATCAAATAAAATATATTCTGGGACCAGGGTCTACCACATGATCAGAACTTCAGCTTCTGCTAATGAGTCACTCAACAGTTTTATAAAAGGTAAACTTCTATAAAATCAAATAAAATTGTTCAACACCAAAGCTGACATTTTAATCTAAATTATTTATAAGTCAGAAGGGAAGGATTAGATATTGCTGAAACAAAAGGATTTTTCACTTGTAACATTTTAAATAATTTTACATGGCAGTATGTTTTTAAAAGTTTACCGATCCCACATTTAGTAATAAACTTCATAGGATGTCTGGCAGAAATTCCCTGCCACAACAGTTTACATCGACCATCTGTGTCTGCAAGAAGCTTCCAGATATGCTGCCACCTGATTCACTGTCCCAGCTCTTCTCACTTCTATTCACAGGCTTCTTTTTATTTTCATCATATACCATATCTGCCCTGAGAGGAAGAAAATATTACCAAAACAGTACAGTGCTACATATTTCTGAAATCAAAATAAGATTGAAGAACTTTCAATGACCCAGTCGATGTGCGATAGATGGACCAAGCTCTTGCTTTTAGTAATGAGGATACGTCAGCACCAGAAAACATTTACAGACGGTGGTGGGGGTAAGGGTTGGTCTTTAGAGATGGTTTAGTTCACCGCCTTCCTGAGACAAACAAGGAATCTGAGGCCCAAAAAGTCAGAGGCTTGCCTGAGGCACCGCAGACTAATGTCAGTGAGCAGGGAAGGGAACTTGGAGTGCTGCTGAGTTCCTGCTGGTGCCCTTCTCAACACACCACTCAGATTCAGCACCCCTACATGACCAGTGACTTCCTCAGTTCTGGACCCAAACAAAGAGCAGCCTCTCGATTAGCATTGTTGCTCTGGAGATCAGACCCACCTAAGGAGGAGAAAATTTCCAAATAGTTAAATGCTGGCTGCCCTCAGCCAGTGTCACCAAACTTTTTTTTTTTTAAATCGAGATATAATTGACATATAACGTTATATTAGTTTCAGGTGCATAACATGATGATTCAATATTTGTATATATTGCAAAATGATTACCACAATAAATCTAGTTAACATTGTTTGCCACACATAGTTACAATTTTTTCTTGTGATGAGAACGTTTAAGATTTACTCTCTTAGTAACTTTTAAATATACAATCAATACAGCATTAACTATAGTCACTTTGTGGTACATTATTATATTCCCAGGACTTAGTTTTATAACTGGAAGTTTGTACCTTTGATTCCCTTCACCCTTTTTGCCCACCCCTCCCCTCCCCCACCTCTGGCAACTACCCCTAGTTACGTTACCAGTGGATTGAGGGAAGAGCAAAATGTGTGAAGGGGATCAATTGTATAATGATGGGTGGTAATTATCTTACAGTGGTAGACAACATTATGTAGTGTGTACAAATATCAAAATATACACCTGACATACATATAATCTTGTATACCCATTTTACCATGATAAAAAGAGATTATACTGAAGAGAGAAGACCAAAAAAAAACAAAAAACAAAAAAAAAAAAAAAAAAACAGCCACAATGAAAAAAAAAATGCAGCAATGGTTGTAACAATTCCAAATTAAATGAATACAAAACATAAAGAAAACTGGGGAAAGCTAGTTAGCTAATGAATAATTTTATAAAGTGTCAAAAGCAGCTGACGACAAAAAATGGTAATATTAATTAATACCAACTGGCTTCTCAAAAAATAACTAGCAGCCCCTCTGAGGAAATGTGATTTCTGGGTCACAGTTCACAGATTCATGTGGCATTTGGATAAGTCCTGCCTCTCTCGACAGTCTGGACTGTGAAGAGCCCTCAGATGGAGCAGTGATCTCATGAGCATAAATTGTGCCAGGCCTTGGTTAACTTCCCCATCTTGTACCATCTCCGAAAAACTGTGGGTTATAACACGTTAATGTCTCAGGAGGCAGTGGTGGGGGCAAACTTAGCTTTTCTGCGTTAAAATGTTAACGTGAGTATTTGAGTGCAAATGTTAAAAAGAGGACAATCGGGACTTTTCAGAGCAAAGTGATTATCTTTTTTAATAACTTCTTTATTATAAAAGTAATGCCTGTTTATTTCATAGGTTGTGGAGATGTTAGTTAGACAAGCACCTAGAAAAGAAATTAAATCCACCAATATTCCCCTTCTTCCTGAAGTGACTACTACACAATGGATCATGAATTTTGCAATATGGATATTGTACCAGGACCGTGATACAGAACTGGTGGGAAAGGGAGAAGTGGCTGAGCCAGATGTACCATGAAGTTCAGGGCAAGAATAAAAAGGGTAAAAAAATTTTTAAGAAAGCTTTATGGATTATTTTGCCAAAGACTGCATAGAACTCTGTAAGAGATTTTCACACCCTAACTGTCACACTCACACCCTTACTGTCACACTCAACACTCATCCATAGGGGCAAAGACTGAGATGTTTACCTTTGCATCCTTGGCACCCAGCACACCTAAAAGGAAGGACAAAAGGAAATCCTTGCTGTTTCTCACCTGGAGGACTTGCTGTGAGAAACAGCTTAAATGCATGTCAGTGAAGCAGGATGTCTATCCTTGGAGCTTTTCCGCTTAAGATTCATATTCTATATCATTTTTGTTTTCTCGCTCCAAGGCATCTTAATACATGTCTGTCCTTAAAGCCCTCAGTTTCAGATGACATCTGTCTTTGGGGTATTCGCAGAGTCCTCCCTGACTGAATATCATATCTGTCACATACCCCCTAAGTCAGAAAATCACAAACATACTCCAAAGCTGAGACATATGTGTTCCACCATTTCCTCACGATACATTAACATACAGGGAGAAAATAATAGTGGTCAAGTTCAGCTTAATGAAGTGAACTTGTATGTTATGCGCCAGCAACCGTCCTACATATGAGTGTATAAAACTAAAGACCTTCTCCCGGCTCTTGAAAATCTCAGTCTAAACAGGAGGATAGGCACAGAAATTATTTTTGTGCAACGTGTTAAGTGCAAGTATCCCTGGTACGTGGAAGACAAAAGAAGGGCACTGGACTAACTTTCTTCAATGAACTTTCCCTTATTTACAAAACTCATTCCTCAGTCTCTTTGGTTTTGGAGTTTTGGGTTAGGAATTATTTTTAATTCAACTAGCACTTCTTCTGTATAATAGGCATTGTGTTAAGTGCTTTTTAGATATTGTCTCAATTCTCAACAACCCTGTGAGATTAACATTACTTCCACATTTTAAGGACGAAGAAACTGAAACCCAGAGATTAACTTGCCCCAAATCATAGAACTAGTAAGATGGCAACGTTAATAGTCAAATAATAATCTGTCTCCCAAATTCCTTCTCTTTCCCCCGAAACCTAATGCTCTCAGATAAATGCAGTGGACTGTGATTAGAATGGCAATCACCACTGTTTGAAAAAGTGGTAAATATGAATTCAGATACAAATAAACGATGTTCTTTTTCCTTGGGATTATCTTTATCTGGGACCAATTAAGTGCTCACTATTAATTCAGTCTCTTGTATTCCATATTTTAATATGTACCCATGTTACAAAGGTAGCTCGCTTTTGGGATATAAAAATCGAATAATTACAGAAATATGCTGTTTTTTTGATGACATTGTCTCTTTTAATTAACAATCTCCAATGATTTATCATAACCTTTAAGAAAGATTAACCCTGGCATTCCAGGCCCTGTCATAATTTCTCTCACCTTCACTATATGGAGTCTGTCTTTACAAAGCCCATTTTGAGCCCACTTTATCCTTAGCTAAAATTATTTATCAAGAACATCTCACTTACCATACACTGCCCAATAAGAACAAAGTTCCAATATATGAACATTTGAATTGTTGATGACAATATGGGGGAACAATTTTATTTGATAATGGTACCAAATGACAAAAATGCTTGTCATTTTCATTTGAGCCATCTAATTTAACTAATTTAAAAGGGAAAAAAAATGAAACTTGTTTGAAACTTAAATGTGTTGTATTCTGTCTCCAGACTGAGGAATTTTTAAGTTTCTATCTCTTAGGATCAAGTCAAAATTATATAACTTTTTTTTTATTTGGATAAAACAATAATGTTACAGCTACTATGATTTTGAGTTGATCTACAGTTTAATTATGAAAAAAAAACTTTTTACAAAGCCTAATATGTTTACCATAGAACATTAGAAAATACAGATAAGCAAAATTCAAGTTGAAATACCATGTTTCTACCACTAAGAAATCACTAGTCTTAACTTTTTAGTGTGTATCTATGTTTTGCGTAAGGATATTTTTCTCTCAATTTATTTTTTGACTATTCAGATGCAAGAAACAGTTGTCTTTTTACTACTAAATGAACTCTATTAACCATATTTTGTGCCTCTGTTGTAAAGAGAACACACAAGAGGGAGCAGATGAGCAAAAGAGATAGAGCCTTGAACTTCAAAGGAAGTACAAAGTCATTTTAGGGTGAATTGCTCTCTTAGAGGTAACTTCATGACCATCCACGGACTCTTAGCTACAAAGTTGCAGGTTATTACTCCAGATAGGCTAGAAAAAAAAAAAAATGTCCAAATTGCTTCTCAACCAAAATGGAAATGTTTTTCCAAACACTGGAGAACAGGAAGAAGCACGGAAAAAAATTGGAAGCAGCAAGTCTAAAGTAGAAAAGTAGTTTCAGTTTTTAAATGGCAATGAAACTGGCATTTCTCTTTTTGCCTGCTCCTCCTCTATAAGCACCTTACATGTATTAACGGCTTTTACACTCACATAAACCCTATGAGATCAATACTGTCATGTGTCCTTTCACAGATGAGGAAAATGAGGCGCAGAAAAGCTAAGTAACTTGCCCAAGTTCACGCAGCTGGTTAAGAAAGGAGCCAGTGACCTAATTCTGGCCATTTGGCTCCATAGTCTGACCTCTAACAACTACTCTATTCTGCCTCTCAGAAGGTCAGAGGAATGGGAAGAAGAAAATGCCTGCAGGAAAGTATCTTAGAGATGTAGCCAGTGAAGAACAATTCTCCAGACTAAGAAGGCAACTTAAAAGGGCAAAGCCTACAATCATTTGTTAGGAAGCTTCCCTGAATAATTTTACAGATAACGTCATCTTTGCAAGCAAGCCTGCTCCTCTGAAACAGAGCCCTGACTCCTCCATAGTACAAATCTCCCACAAACATTTGGTCCAAGAAAAGCCTTCCTCATTTAGATATTATCAATAATTAAAATGTGCCACCATCAGGTCATTGCTAAGGTACTGCATTTAAAAAGAGGAGGGAGGGAGGAAATGACAGGGGCAAAAAAGTCACACGTGAAACTCAACAGATAGATATAGCCACGGAGCCAATGAAAATTATGACCCAAACTCTCTATGACATCAAAAAATACATATTAAAGAAGTTATAAAGATTTTTATACAATAAGAATTCAAAGAAAAGATGTAAGAGTTTAGAAAAGCTGGCAAGATACCAGAAAGAGAAGACCTTAGGAAAGAAATAAACAAAGAAAATAAACCACTCAGAAACAAAGATGCATTCTGAGACAATAAGCATGCTCCTGGAAACACAGCAAGGGACATGAAAGACAGGAAAAAGATAAGTGAAAAAAAAAATGAAAATAAAGAATAGAAAGTAAATGGCCAATAGTAAAGATGAAGGAGATCCACAATAGGTGTTTGGTGTTTCTAAATAAGACAAATAAAGTAAAATTATAAACAGTCGTTAGTCAAAAAGAACAAAGAGTAACTCAAAGAAGATGTAAAACTAAAGATTTAAAGATACGCTCTGTTAGGAAAATTAACACACAAAGCTTATTACTCAAACATATCCAAGTAAAATTAAAGGACTTCATATAAAGAATCCTTTAGGCATTGAGGCAGGAAAGATCAAACCAGATATAAGAGGAAAATTCAGAATCAACTTAGACTTCTCAGCAACATTCAACACAAATACATATTGGGAAATACCTGAAAAACCTTGAAGAAAGCAGAACTAACCCAAGGATTTAATCCCAAATGAAATAAGCCTTAAAAATAAACATTACAGAAAACATTTTTGGACTTTCAAAAACATGAAGGATACATTTCTCCCTGAATCTTTCTGGAATATGTTATTAGAGAACAAACTGCAACCAACCGAGATGAATAGAGAACCTCCAATAAAAAAACGGACTCTAGTCATAGGACTACAACCAAAATAAGCCTCAAACTGAGGGCTGGTATAATTAGCTGATGGACAGACGTCATGCATGGTCCCCTTCTTCCTCTGTCACAAGATCCCTGAGTTTTAGCTGGGTTCATTTCCCTGACACCCTTGCAGTTTATCATGGCCTTATAATTTAAGTACTAGGCCATAGGATGTACACAGAATTAGTATGGGAAGCTTCCAAAAAGTGTCCTTAAAGGGAAAGGTTAAGCTTTCCTTTGTTTTGTTTTGTTTTTTCTCCCTACTGGCTGGAATCCAGTGTTTTGGCTGGAGCTACAACAGTCATCTTAGACCCTAAAGGAACCTTGGAAATGGAAAGTCATAGGGAAGCAATGAGGTGGAAAGAGCACGAATCACTCATATCATGGATATTATACAAGCTCTGGACCTGCTGCCTCCATGGGAGAGAGACATAAACCTCGATTCTGTTTAGCACGTCATTACTTTCTGTTTATTATTCTCAGCTCAACTTAATTCTAATCAATAGAGTTTGCTTTGTCCTAGTATCATATCTTACACCAAAATAAATTCCAGAGGTCTTGAATATTTAAATGCTGAAAACAAAGTATGAAAAGAAAAAACAAGAGAATTGTTTTTTATAATTTTGAAGTAAGGCCTAAATATAACACAAAACCTAGAGAACAGAATATGAAAGATTTATAAATTCAACTACATAAAATCGCTGCACAGAAAAAACAAAACACCGTAACAAGGTTAAAAGATAAACAGGTAAAATATTTGCAACATGTTTTGCATTAGACTAGAGCTAAATTCTACTCTATACGTTTGTCAATAACACCAAACAACAACGCAATAGAGAAGCTGGCAATGATTATAAACAGTTTTTACAAAAGGAAATGAATAACCTAAACATATGAAAAGATGCCCAGTCTTGTTTATACAAGAAATACAAGTTAAAGATACTAAGAAATATTATTTCCTACCTATTAGATTGACAGAAATATAAAACTTTGATAATATATTCTTTTGGCAAGGTTTTGAAAAAAAAGTAGTTACATATTACTAAGTATACATTGATACAATTTATACTGAGAACAGTTTGACAACATATATCAAAATTACAAGTGCACATACCTTTGACCCAGAAATTCCACTTCAGAAATGTATCTTACAACAATACATAGGAATATTTGTCAAATAATGCATGTCCAAGGATGTTCATTACTGCTTTATTTGGAAAGATTGGAAAGGACCTAAATGTGTATCAATAGGAACTTGCTAAATACAATACAATATATTTATACACCAGAAACCTAGGTATGTCTGAAAAGGAGATTTCTATGAACTGATACAAAATGAAAAGAGATACATTATTGGGTGAGAGAATGCAGAAAAATGTGTATTATAGTTCCTTTTGTGTTTGAAAAGCTATATATGAGAGAGAGAGAGAGAGTGTGTGTGTGTGTATATATATACACACATATATATATATATGTTTAAATAATAAATATCTTTTAAAATATATATAAGAAACCCATAATAGAAGTTGCCTCCAGGGAGAAAAATCTGGAAGAATCCGGCTAGGAGAGAAATAGACTTGCTCTTAAAATTCACACCTCTGCACATGTTTTTAATATTGCAAAATGTCCATATATTATCTATTCAAATTAATTATTTAACTCGTTTTATATAAAATAGAAGGAAAAGGAAAGTCTCATGCAATAAAAATCATAAAAATTATAGTTTATAATCTCCATTTATACATGCCATCCAAGCCTAACATAAATGTTTGAAAATGATATTTAAACTTTCAATCTCAGGTGGCATTCCAGATAAAAGTCAAAAGATTTATATTAGGTAGCTCTATTTAAGACCAAATATTAAAAGTTTGTTAATCATTGAAACTTGAAATAAAGGATGATGTTTATTTTATTCCATAGAAGCAATAGTTACAGCTATCACAAAATAGGCTCAGTGTTGTTATACTTAAAGGAAATCAGTAAATTCTATGAGAGCCAATTCTTTGTCTTGATGCTGGCCATCCCCGGAGCCTGTGACAGGACCTAACACAGAAGAGGGCCACAACAAATATTTACAGAATAAATTAAAGTATTAAATGGAATTATAACAACAACAACAACAAAAATGTAATGTTATAATGTACCATTGAAATTCACTGTGAATGGCCTTGCCTTAATTAGAGTTAATCCGAGTTTCTGCTCTTCTGACTTTTACGGTGTCTAGGGTCTCGTGACTTTTTACCTGTCGCATTTACTGTACTCCGAAGAACAAACTGTAAGATTTACACTTTCTGGGGCAAATTTCCATGTTGTGGCACTTGCTCTCTTTTCACACACACATACACACACGCTCACTCACACTCTTCTCAATTTTACTACGGTTAGGCTGCTCATTTCTCATACCAGCTGCTCCTCCCACCTGCTCCCCCAAAACATAATGTAAAGCCTCCATCTGACGCACAGAAGGGACACCGACTAAGATAAGGGTGAATTTCCGAGGATGGTTCTATTCTCGAGTGAGGCGGAGGGTGTTGAAAGAGCTCAACGCGAGGTAGCGAGCCGATAATATGATTTCAATGCAGACACAAAAATAGAAATGCTCTGGCATCAATCAAAAAGAAGAGGAAGTTTTGATCTTTGGGGAGGATTGTTCCTTTTGGCTGAAGTTCAAAATCCAAGTCCTTCCTTAGAATGAAGGCATTTATTAGGTGAAGACTTTAGTGCCTTCTCAGAAAGCCAGGAGGTCCTGATAAGAAATCTTCCCTTAATTTCAGAAACTTAATTTTCAACTTGTGATGAGGTTTAATACAGACATTATATGCATATTTCTCATCACGTAAATTGACTCGAAGAAATTGGGCGCTCTGAGGTCCTTAGAGAATATCATGGGAAACGTACTTACTTTTTCTAGAGAAACTTGCAAAAGTTGCCCACAGTAAAGTATATTTCGTTCAATTTCAAACTGAAGTATGGAACTGAAAAATGTAATTTGTGTATTTTTTTTAATTTTTAATTAAGATGAGTTACTGCTATAAAATTATGCTGGGATCTGCTTCTTGTTCCCCCGCCCCGCCGCCCCCCCCCCCCCCCGGAGTATAGCTTATTTTTGTCGAATTAAATTATTTTTATTTTAATTGCAACTCATCTGTTATGGGAATTTAAAGCAGAAGAGGAGGGAGACCAGTCAAGTCAAGTGACAAGGGCAGGAGGAGCCATTGCTAAAAGTGAAAGCAGAAGCTGGGAGAGACCAGATTAAGTCCTGAGAACCAGAGGCAAAAGCTGTGGTAGAAAACCAGGTTGCCATGGAGTGAATAGTGTAAGCGTCTCCAGAGCCTGAAGCCTAGGACCCAGCCAAATGAAGATAATAATATGAAATGAATTCTAGTAAAAAGCGAAGTGGATATAAGCATCGAGAGGTTTATTCAAGTGCAGCACTGCCGAGTGGAAGAAAAAAGGAACTATGATGGTATATCCACGCCTGACTCCTGAGAGTTTTATTCATATATTATCCAATAAATATTAATGGCATTCCTCTGTGGAAAAACCCTTCGCTGAGTACTAGAGTGAGCAAAACAAACATGGTCTCTACCCTCACGGAGCTTATATTATGGCAAAGTCAGGGGGAAGAGCAAATAAACAAATAAGTGCCTGATTAAAAGTAAGAAAAAAGTTATGTAAGACGATAGTAGCACAATCGAGGAAACGACAAGGATGCTGAGAGGTAGAACAGGAGAGGGGACTTATTTTAGAAAGCGGCCAGGAAAGGCTGCCTGACGTGACATTGAACTGAGGCGTGAAGGATGAGAAGCCAGCCATGGGAAAAAATGGAGGAAGAGATTTCTAGGCAAAGATCCAGAGATAAGAAACACTGAACACTATTCAAAGAACTGCAAGGAAATCCATGTGGCTGGAAACTGGTCCTCCTCTTGCAGGCACCCTCTCCATCATGGTTTATCCCACAGCTCACAAGCATCCTGAAATCATAGCCGCCTGGAGTATCAAAATGATTTCTCGTCTTTCATTTCTCTTGAGAAACACTGTCTAAATCATGACCTCAAGCTGGTGATAAAGAAAAAGGAAATTTTTTTTCAAAAGTTGTTTTTTGTTTTGTTTGCTTTAGTATAATGATATACTTCAAATACTGAAAAACACCGAGAGGTTGTCTTATGAATGCATATGTGTGTATGTGTCTATACAGAGGCTCACCCACCTAACTCCGAATCACTGGCCCTGTTTACGAGGTTACCATGGCATCCATCTGCAGAGCACACAGTTCACTTACCATCTGGCTGGGTTTCCCTGGTAGGTCTCAGCGGGGAGAGGTCTCTTTAGGGAACTGCACAGCTAGAGAGAGTCAGCAGGCAGCCTAGAGCTGAGGAAGGAACAGAAAGTGCAAGATTAATCGTGGTCTGCAGTCCACTCCTCCCTTGTATTCATTGGTTGTAATGCTAATATTTGGAGAATAAGTTATTTTATATATGCAAAATGTTTGAATCTTGGTCAAAACAGGAGTATAAGAAATGTCACATTTCTTTCTTTCCTTTCTATAAACCGAAATAAAGCTCAATCTCTGTCTCACCAGGTGGTAGGAAATTCAATTTCATTCATTATAGGTTTCTTTTCTTCCTACTCACTTCTACTTCAAACTCAAGGTCATGCAAAGGTCTCCATACTGGGCTCATTTAGAGAGGTCAGAAATGCCTTTTTTTTTTTTTTTTGAGGGCTCTGAAACAGCATTACCTAGATTTTCATCTTGATTCTGTCACTTACTGGTGTGTGACATTGGTTGACTTAAGCTTTCTGTTGATTAATGGAGATAATGATAGTAACTTCCCTCATACGGTTGGTTATTGGATGGTCAATGAGTTAACAATACAAGGTTCTTAGGATAATGTCTGGCCCTGAGGCACGCAGAGAAAGATTTATCACCATCATCGTTATTATTTTTACATAATATGAAAGTTTCTGGGACTTTCCTCCAGTAACTGATTCACTCTGGTTATCAGAGATGCCCACCATCCTAGCCCAGAAGGTTTCCTCAGATCCCAAGGCTCTGCTGCTTCCTTCTGAAAGCACCTCAGCCTCTGAAACGTTGCCCTCACTCAGGGCAACACCTTAGAGCCACAAGCCCCCACCAATGTTTCTGCTGTTCCCCAGGAATCTCTCTGCAACACCTCCCCATTTTCCCACTTAGGAGCTTTGAAAGCCTCTTCTCCCTCTGAGAACACCAGCAAAATGTCTTCAGTGGTTTTAGTCTTAACAGCCACAATAAAACTAAGCTTCAGAAATGAGCAGAAACCTCAAGCAATTTTTGCTGCTTGAGAAAAAAAAAAACTAGCTAGCAACTTGAGAAGGGGTCAGGGAAATGGGATAATATAGAAAGAATAAACAGGAATCTTCCTGCCACACTGATTCTGTAATGTTTGCTCGGGTGAATTAGATCCATTACTTTCTTTCTCTTTCACTTTACAAAGGTTACTTGACCTCCTTAAATCTCAGTTTCCTCATATAAAATCAGGATAATAACAGAACCTATCTCTTCACAGGGATGGTGTGTAGATTTACTGTAACATATACAGCTTGGCAAAATGCCCAGCACAGAATAAGCTCTCAGCAAATACTAGTTACCTTCCTTCACTTTCCCTTTTCTGTAAAGAGACCACCACCTTTCTTTCTGACTCGTAAGTCTCAGGAAAAATCACTCCTTTGAGCTTAGACAAAGGTGTGGTCTCAAGAAGACAACAATTAAATGTAATTCAGTTACTGAGGAAGAAAGGGGGTTGAGGTTTTAACCTTTTCCACAGAACACATTAGTCTGGATGTGATTTTATTAAACAAATGGTTTGTCTACTATTTATCTTATTAGTCAGTTTTGAGGAAGTAGCAAGAATTGCCTAGAGACTATAGAGCTTCGAACCTGAACATTTGTAAACTTAGAAGTGAGGGAAGGGGGAAGGAACATTGGCCTCTAACCAAAGGATAAGTATCAAGCCACAAGGGAAAGAAAATACACAGTTTTCTATATTCAGAATTCTGCCTGGAATTAGCCCTGGTCCAGCATGGGAAAACAAAGTAAAATAATGCAGATCATTAATAGTGTCAACAATTCAATAGATATTTCAATCCACTCTGCTTGAATATGTCAATAAGAACTTGCAAGCAATACTTCTTGCCTTATGATAATTAACTATATCTTTCAATGACAGGATTTATGTAAAACTAGAGAGTTCAATTCAACCAGTATCCATCATGCCCCTATTACATGTCTTCATGCTACAAGTTCTTGCAATGACAAGGAATCAATCTTCTCTCCACTAAAAGTTAACTCTGAAAGATCCACTCTAAATGACCAAACAAGGGTTCAGGAATAATGTGCTATTCACATAACTTTAGTGATATTACACAGAATTCATTGTTTCTGTTCCACTTACAGCTGGTTTGAGACTGTTGCACTGATGAGTGAGAAGTTGGCTGATGAGGTCATGATGCTCAAAAGCCTAAAAGGCTCTTCAAAGGAAGAGCCGACACCATGATAACCCAAGCTCAGGCAACAAAAGGGCTGTGGAAGCTTAGAGTACATAGAGGGCTGAAGACAGGCATGAACTGAAGACTTCAAGAAACAGGTAAGTGGTAACCTGTGTGATAACAAATGCTGAGGGAAAATCAGGGTCTTATTGACCTTGAGGTCTAGGTAGCAGAGCAGAGAAGGAACAACTGTAAATGGTAGTTTAATTTTGGTTTCCATTCGTTTGTTGTCAGTATGTAGAAAAGCTGTTGTTTCTCTATGCTGATCTTGTATTCTGTGACCAGATCAAGAGTGGTTGGTTGGTTGGTTGGTTGGTTGATTGATTGGTTGGTTGGTTTCAGATTTCTTGGGATTTTCTGCATAGATAATCATGTCATCTACAGTTAAAGATGGTGGTTTTATTTCTCCTTACATAATCTGCATGTATTTTATTTAGTTTTCTAGCCTTATTTCACTGAGTAGGAGTTCAGACACCATATTAATAAAATAGTGAGAGCAGACATCTTTACCTTGTTCCTGATCCTAGAGGGAAAGTATTTTGTCTTGCACTGTTAAGTCTGATGATAGCTGTAGGTTTTTGTTGATGCTCTTTTTGGGTTGAATGAAGTTCTGTATTCCTCATGTACGGAGAGTTTTATCATGAATGATGCTGAATTTTGCCAAATGCTTTTTCTGTAAATTGGTATAGTCATGCAGTTTCTCTTCTTTAGTCAGTTGATATAGTTTCTTACATTGATTGAGTTTCAAATGTTGAACCAACCTTGTGTATCTGGAAAAAAATCCTACTTGGATATAACACATCATTCCTTTTATACATGGTTGTATTTAATTTGCTGAAATTTTGTTGAAGATTTTTACACTTAAGTTCATGAGAGTTACTTGTCTGTAGTCTTTCTTTGGGGACATTTGTCTAGTTTTTGTTATCAGGGTAAAACTGGCCTTATAAAATGAGTTGGAGCTTGTTTCCTTCTCTGCTATTTTCTGGAAGATGTTGTATAAAATTTATGTTAATTTTTTGAATGTCTGATAAAACTCTCTAATAAAGCCATCTGGCCATGTTATTTATTTATTTATTTATTTATTTATTTACACGCTTTAAAATAATCAGTTTCTTTAATTGTATGTCTATTCAGGTTATCTATTTCATCTTGGCTGAGTTTTTGGTAGATTGCTAAATTTATGAATACAAAGTTATTCATATTTGTCCCTTATTAGTCTTTTAATGATACAGGATCTATAAATATATTTCTGTCATTAAAAATATTGGTGACTTAGCTTAAAGTATATTATTTTTAGAACTCTATAGGGGAGCATTTTTTCTATTTTCAGTAACAATAATGACTTGGTTTAGTTAGCTTTAAAAATCCTCATTTCCTTCTTTAATTTCTATTTCTTATCAATATATGAAATTCCTTAGAATTCTTTCTTAGAAGATTTCTGGTACAACTGTAGTAATGCTTGTCATGAGATGTCTCCTTTGACCTGTACTAACACCAAGAGGTGGGAAAGGCTGAGTTTCTTATCACTGGGAATCACTTTTATATTCTTGCAAATATTTCAGAATCTGATTTTTATTTGGAGAAGGAAAATCAATTCTGATGTAATCTTGTGGGGAATACTCTGGTTTGCCTGAATATTTAACATGTGCCTCCATTTAATATGTAGATTACAGTACTTCCATGAAAAGAATTTAAACAAATTGCATTTAGTAGGTAATTACTAAAAATGTAGTTGAAGTCATAGCATCAGTAGCCTGGAATTAATAAGTCTATTTATTGATCAAGTCATTATAATTTAGTTAAATAAAATATATTTCTTTAACTAAAAAAAAAATATTGGTGACTTGTTTCATCTCTATTTTTTTCTTTCTAGAAGTTTATCAGTCTTATTGATTTTTTTTCAAAGAACCAGTTTTTTGCTTTATCAATTTTCTCCAATGTTTTATTTTGAATTCTACTTATTTCTGCTACCTTGATACCTGCTATCCATTCCTCTGCTTCCTTTGATTTTGTTTTTATCTTATCTTTCTGATTTATTGTGGTAGGAACTTAGGATTATTAATTGAGCTTTTTCCTCTTCTCTAATGTAAGCATTGAGGCATTGAGTCCTCTCAGCACTGCTTTAGCTATATCCCATGAATTTTGATATACTATGCTTTTACTTTCATTCAGTTTTATGAATTTTAAATTTCCTCTGAGATTTTCTCTTTGATCCATGTATTATTTAGAAGTATATGGTTTCATTTCTAAGTGCTTGAAGATATTCTTGTTGTCCTTCTGTTAGTGATCTCTAACATTATATATTGGGTCAGAAAGCATATTCTGTGTGATTTCAATTCTTTAAATTGCTTAACGTTTATTTTATGGTCCAGGATATGGTCTATGGTCTATCCATAGTGCTTGAAAAGAATGTATAATTGGTTTTTGTGGAATGGGGTGTTCGGTAAAGATCAACTGGATCTTTTGTTTGATGGTGTTGTTCCATTCTATATCTTGATAACATCCTGTCTAGTTCTTGAATCATTTGTTGAGGGTGTGATGTTGGTGTCCCCAATTGTAAGCAATCTATGTTTTAATAAGCCCTCCAAGTGATTCTGAGAACCACTGGCCCAGAGCAGAGTAACTTAATAAAGTTAGCTGCGCTGAATAAAACATCACTATTTTAGTAACTATAAAATAGAAATTTTTAATGAACTTGTTCAGTGAGTACAAAAAGTTGTTACATGTTAGCAAGGTGGGATACAAAGTAAGCTCTCACCCCAATTATTTTTCCATATATAATTAAAGTAAACAATTAGTTGTGCCACGACTACCCCCATTGGGGGCAGGTTAACCACAGCAGTACTGCACATAGGAAGAGTATTCAGGAAACTCTGGAGTTTTAACCAAAGCCAACTTTTATTTTTAAAGCAAAATTTTTAACTGAAGTGAAAATCAGCTTAACACATTAATTCATCATTTCTGATTACTGGTCAGTTTATGTGTGCATTCAATAATGCATATTTATTGATCTCCTCTTATGATCCAAGAATGATATCAGGCACTAAAATAGAGCAGAGAACAAGACATAGAGTTCACCATATATACAAGTAATTATTTTAATTTCAATTGTAATAGATATTAGCAAAAAGAGAACCCAAATACTAAGATAGCACATAATAGTAGGCTAGCTTGGTCCATGGAGATAAAAGAAGTTTTCCTGATAAACTGAAGGGTATTCTGAGATTTAAAGGATGAGTTAGCTTTGGCCTAATTAAGAGGAAGGAAACAAGCTTAAAATATCAAGGAAACTCAATTTACCAAAAACTAAAATAGATATTTTGGCCTTATACTGGAGGTAGAAGTAAAGACGCACTAGCAATAAAATCCAGAGTGATGAAAGGGACTAAAGTAAGTAGCCATCGACCTGGCTTCTAACCAATTCAAGTGCATCTCAACAAGTCAAGGAGACTGAGATTCTATGAAATACAATAGCTTCCTTTTTTACCAAACCCTACTATGCTCTGGGAACAATACCAGGAAACTTCTGAACATTTACTCCTGTAATTTCTTGGATCTGCATCAACATAGTTTTTGTTCTACTACGATTAAGGCCATGTGGGGCCAAATATATTTAAAAGATGAATGGGAACCAATAAAATTCTGCATTTGGAGATCTTTTATTAACCCCTGGGCATTGGGGAGGATAAGAAAATAACCCAGAGATAGGAAAGAAAATTATCATTTGTCAAGTGCCGAGATAAAAATAAACATATGTACCAGGCACTAGACTGAGAGTCGTCTATCTCTTCTAAGCTTCACAATAACCCTAGGAAATGGGCTTTAATTTTCTCATTTTAAGATGAGAAAGCAAGACTCAGAAAGGTGAAATAACTTTCTCATGGTAAAAGTTGGTAAATAGCCAAGTCAAAAGGTGAATCCAGGGTCTTTGGTGAAAAGCTGGGCCGATTTGCACTTGAGAGTTGTGCTCCATCCCAGGGACGCTTGTCTCATTTTTCTTCTTTTCTCATTGCTTATTTTCCTTGACATCCTAGTCAGCCCCGAGGTTTACTGTAATCCTCCCACCCCGGTCTCTGCCTCTCTCTGGCTGTCCTTATTATCTCCACCAAACTCCTTCTGGAATACTCAATAACCAAAGCAAAAAATTCCCCTTCAATCTGAAAAACCTGAAAGGCTACTTAAGAAGCCTAATGTCAAGAATTCATAATGCCAGGGAAGTCCAAATCCATTATTTTACCTTCCTTTCCTTATTATAGTGATGTAGACAGAATTTTAGGACTTGGAGTCTACAGGAAACATTTTTAGCTCTGCTACTGATATATTACTCTGTTTCAAGATCTTATTGCTATTGTATTGGCATGATTTTATTTGGATTTTAATATGACTTTGGGGGAATGTGAGATCTGTAAAATATATTTATGTAACTGCAATAAAAGAATTGAGATGACTGTGAAGGGAACAAATGAGAACAAAACCGAAAGATTCTGGGAATTACTGTGGATATTCTATTTCTGTTACCTAGCATGAAATTCATATAGGAACAATTGCCTAAAGTATACAGATAAAAATTGAAAAGCCACAATATAATTTCTGTGGGGAATAAGATTGTGTGTTATGGGGTTTTTTTTTATTCTGGACAAATAAGATATATAAATGCTCCAGAAAACTATGTTTTTCAGGTTCTAGTTTACACAGTAATAGTGACTTTAGATTTTAATCAGTTGTGAAACACACAACCATAATTCACATAGGTTGTAATGGAACCATCAGGTAGAATGAATGTAAAAACATGTGAATATCATTTTCAAGATGAGTAGTTTAGTTTGATTTTAAAAAAAAATACTGAAAATCTGTGAAGCTTGTGTATTTTTTTTTTCCATCTCTTGAACAGAGCACCAATCAACATTAGTTTAAAATTATTGGATTTTAAATGTTGTTTCAAACTAATTTTTTTTAATTCTTCAGGTGAACAAATATTATACAGACATTAGCACTAGGTGGCCACTGCTCAGGCAAGCAGAGAATCCTGGAGGGTTTGAGTAAAAGGAATAGAACCCCACCTTTACTCTGGTAGCTGCCTTGCAATGCTAGCAGAGCCTTATGTTGGTGAGAAGTAGAGTGAAGTGTCTGGTTTCCTATGTTGCATGGTTTTGAATCTCTACATTATACTTAGGATACAGATTTGTATCCCTAGACAGAAAAAGCTGCTAACAGAAATATTAGGCTGACTCCTAAACATCCTAAATTCAAAAGCTCACTCAGTGAGAATGAACAGTTTAGGGAATAGCCTCTATTTCCGGATTAGAAAAACCACAGGAGAAAGGCTATTACTTCACTGCTCTTAGAAAAAACTCTAAGAGTTGACCTCTTTTTCTCTGGTACCACCAACTTCGAACGGATGGACCTAAAATGAACAATTGATTCAGTTACTACCCTAGCCTCCTGAATGTGCATGTTTGTATATGTGTGTGTGCGTGTGTGTCTGTTTTGATACTTAAGCAGGGAAGGATTCTTGTTACCCTTAATCAAGTCACAGACATGCTCAAAGCCAGATCCTGATATCATAAACCGTGTCAGTACCACCTCCTCCCACCAGCTCTCAGACGTGTTTATCTTGATAACCACCTCAATGTCCACACACGTAACCAATCAACATGGGAACAAATATGTAAAGCCAATGCGATTCAGCAAATATGTACTGACCACTTATATGCTATGAGCACACATGTCCTAGACATCAGCCCTGGAGATACACAGATGAATAAAACACAAGCTATAACTTTAGGAGCTCATAAGGAACCTAGGGCTTAAAATATGTCACCAGCTAAGGAATAAGGAAAGAAATAAGGAGGACACTTCAGGTGGCATAAACCACATGAGTCATGGAAGCAAGAGTGTCATAGGAAAATGGTAAAGCACATGATAGTCAAATTGGTCTTACTTTATCAATGAGCAATTAGGAGTCATTTAAAGGTTTTTATGGTTTTTGTTTAGGCAGAAGAAATGAAAGCACCAGATCCATGTTTTAGAGATATAACTCTAGCAGCATTGTGGAAAAAGGATTATTATGGAGAGGTAAATGGGAAGCAGAGGGAGAGGTTAGAAGGCTATTTCCACAGTGAAGACATAATATAAAAGGGAATCACAGGTGAAAATTAGGCAATTTTTAAGAAATGTAATTTACAAAACCAATTCTAAAAGAGATAGAAAACCTAAAAAAAATTAAGATAGAATAGAAAACATCGTCTAAGAGTCACGACTATTCCTGCATCAACACACACACACGTGCACACCACCACCACACGCAAAACCACTGCCTACAAAACACCTTATTCAGATTATTTCATAGGAGAAATCTATCAAATTTTTAAAGACAATTCCAGTGCTACTTAAACTATTTTAGAGTATAGCCATAAGGCACACATAAATAAAACATTGCAGTAATACCTAAACCTGACCGAGATAGCACACAAAAAAATATAAAACTACAGATGAACATTTTAAGAATGTTGAATGTAAATTACCTAATTAAAATATCAGCAAAGAGAATCCAGAATTATAGTAAACGAACAAGTAGAATTCTAGCAATAAAATGTATATAGTTAGTCATATATATGTTTATTATTAGGAAAATTATCAAGGATCATCTCCAAATATACTGCAAAGGCATTTAATAAAATTTGGCATCCACCTGTTTATGAATGTTATGAATTGCCTATTTTTCTATTGGGTTAAAAGTCTTTTAAAAATTAATTTGTGGAGTTCATATGGGGAAAATATTCATTTGTAGGAGTGCTTTATATATTCTAATGCAGTTCCTCTGCAGCTAATGTTTTTTTTTTTTCCTCTAGTGTGTGGTTTGTCTTTTAATTTTTTTTATTTTCTTTTGAAGAACAGAGGTTTTTAATTTCAGTCTAATCAAATATATTAATATTTTCCATTTTGTTTCTTATTTAATCTAAGCATCATTCTCTAAAACTTCTGGAAAGTTTTATGCTTCAACATGTGATCTTAATAAAATTAAGCTTTTAATAAAATATATGGATGCTTTCTTAACATAATAAAATATATACACCCGATTTCAAAGCTAGTATCGTGTTTAATGAGGAAACATAAGAAGCATCTCATTAGAGGCAAAAACAAGACAAAGATGTCCTTCAACCCACCACTATTCAACATTTTTCTGTACATATTAGCCAAAGTAATTAGCGAAGAGAAAGACAAATAAAGTATATATATTGGAAAGGAAAGTTTAAATTACTTTGTATATGATAGAATCATATACCTGGAGAACCTAGGAGAATTCACTAAAAAGCAATCATGAATAAGAAAATTCATGAAAGTGACTAAATGCAATATTAATATTAAGAAGTCAATAGCCCATTTACAAAACCAATAACAATTAGAAAGCCTAGCCATTTTACAATAAAAGTGCACTTTTTTAAAAGCACAAAATCTACATGATTAAATGTTTTGAAGTCCTAAAAAAAGGCTTGAACAACTGAAAAGTCATATTGTATTCTTTGACAGCAGGATTCAATATCATGAAGATGATATAACTGTAAATATAATATAATCCTTCTAAAATATCAAAACAATTGTTTTAAACTAGATAGACTGATTCTATAGCTCAGATGGAAAATATACACAAAAATAGGATAATTCTGAAAAAGAAGAAGAAAATACTAAGGCTAGCCCTAAAGATATTAAAATGCACATATATAATAATATAGATAATTAAAAGTAAGATATTGAAGTATAACCAAGCAGACATAGCAACTGAACAGAAAAGAAATGCCAGAAAGAGGTCCAAACATATGTAAGAACTTCTTATTTAATAAAGTCATTATTTCAAATTGGCAGGGAAAAGATAGCAGTGAAAAAATTGGGGAAAATGCCCAAGAGAGGTGATGTCACCAAAATGGCAAAGTAGGAGACCCCAGCCTCTGTTCCCTGACAAAGACCAATAATTAGACAGATTTCCATGAATAAAAACAGCTCAGGGAGAGCTCTAGAGTCCACGTAAGAAACTTCATCAACACTGTGGAGCCTGAGAATAGCTACACATTAAGGGAAGAGAGATGCCTCATGTGTCTGCATCATCCCATCCCCCAAGCTGGCATGCCTCAGCACGAAAAGAAAAACTCTTCAGCTAGAAAGAGTTCCCCTTGTTGGGCAAGATGAGCAGAATGAATCAGCTTCCCCAGCATTTCAAGGCACAAGACAAAAGTCTCACTTTGGTTTCAACCAGATGAGCAAAGCTGAGATGTATAGAGAGAGGAACAAGAAATAAAAGCAGGGACACCAATAGCATCCACACAGCAGAAACAATCGCAATCCCCAGTGATATGATCTGCAGACAAACCTAGCAGCTTTTGCCACTGAAGCTTACACTAGCATGCTGCCAGCCTGATATTTTTCACTGGCCTCCACTGCTGTGTACACACCAGGAGGAGATTATGAAGTCATGGGAGAGCAGGTCAACATCCAGGGTCACTGTAGCTGTTTGCAGGCCTGGATCAGGACCTGTCTGCTGTCACTGGCCTGAAACATTGCACTCACCTACAGCTGTTCCCTCCAGCTATGTACCTGCATACCCGTGACAGACTCCGTCACCAGCCTCTGCCATATGCTCATGGCGAGACCCAGCAGCCACAGGAATACTTGCCAACATCAGTGTGCCTGAAGTTGACCCTGGCCTTGCTACCTGCTCTGGCCCCCACCACCACATGTGTGTCTGCAGCCAGCCCCTGCCACTACACAGACACCTGTAACTGGCCCCTACAACTAAGTAGGCACACACCACTGGCTCCAGCCACCACTGTAGCCTTGACCTTAGGTGCTGAACCTGAAGGCAATACCAAGGACCCCCACAGACCTTGCAGCCACTGCAAACCAGCTCTAAGGACCACACAGTTATGGATGCTATGGACCCCTGCAGTCTGAGTCAAAAAGATATCACGTCTCCTCAGATCCAGTGCCACCACACATCCCTGCAGCACTGGACCCAGGGTCACAGCATGCTCCAACATGCCCAACCTGCAGGTGAAAGTCTTCCCTTACCAAAGTCAGTCCATAAAGTCTAGAAGAGCTGATTGCTTCTTCAAATATGCAGAAACCTTGCCAAGGTTGCAGGGATCATAAAGAATCAGGGAAATGTGACTTCACTAAAGCAATACAGAAACCTCCTATAACTGGCCCCAAAGAAATGGAAATCTGGGAATTGCCTGACAACGAATTCAAAATAATTATGTGAAAGATGCTCAGAGAACTATAAGAGAACACAGATAAACAATTTAATGATATCAGGGAATGATACAAGAACAAAATTTTAAAAATATCAACAAAAAGAAAACATTTTTAAAAAATCAAACAGAAATTTTGGAGCTGAAAAATACAGTGACTGAATTGAATAATTCAATAGAGAGCTTCAAAAGCCAACTTGATCAAGCAGAAGAAAAAATGGTGAGCTCAAAAACAGATCCATTAAAATTATTAATCAGAGGAGCAGAAAGAAAACAACAAAAAGGAATGAAGAAAGTCTATGAGATTCATGGGGCAACATTAAAAGAAACAAAGAATCAATCACTGAAGTCCCAGAAGGAAAAGAAAAAAAGGGTAGAAAGCTTATTTAAAAAATAATGGCTGGAAACTTTCCAAACCTAAGAAGAAATTTGGACATCTAAGTTTACGAAGCTCATAAGTTACCATGAAATTTAAATCCAAAACAATGTTTCCCAAGTCATAATAAAAATGTCTAAAATCAAAGCAAAGAGAAAATTTTAAAAGCAGCAAGAGGGGGAAAAATTCTCTTGTACAGGGAACCTCCATAAGACTCTCAGCAGAGATATTACAGGCAAGAGATATGAGTTAAAACAGTTAAATTGCTGAAAGTTAGAAACTGCCAGCCAAGAGAATACTACAATACTTGAGGGAGTTCTTTGCCATTGGACCTACCTTACAAGAAATGCTGAAAGAGTTCTTTAAACTGTAATGACAGGGCACTAGTTTTTTTTTTGATTTTATTTTTTGCCTCACTACAGAAACTTTAATAGGTAAACATACCTTGTAATGTTATAGTTGGGGGGAATACAACTCACTGGTAAAGGTAGGTACACCTTTATATACCTATATAGTCAGATTCAGAATAGTTTAATACTGTAACATGGCAATGTGTTAACTACTTAACTCTAGTATAAAGGTTAAAGGACAAAAGAATTAAAAATATATATAGCTATAATAATTTGTTAATGAGTATACAATATTAAAAGATGCAAATTATAACATCAAGGACACAAAAGGGAAGAGTAAAAGTATAATTTTTGTGCAGAGTTAAATATTTTTCAATATAAAACAGACCATTATATCTATAAGATGTTTTACATACGCTTTATGGTAACCAGAAAGCAAAAATCTACAGTAGATTCACAGATAATAAAGAGAAAGGAATCAAAACATATCATTATGGAAAATTATCAATTCACAAAGGAACGCAGCAAGAGGGAAAGAAATATGAAAATTACAGAATGTCTAGAAAATCATATGGCATTATTAGCAAGTTCTTACATACCAATAATTACTCTAAATGTAAATGGAATTAATTCTCCAATCAAAAGACACAGAGCAGTCAGATGGATTAAAAATAAATAAATAAGACGCAACTCTATGCTGCCTTCAAGAGACTCACTTCAGCACATGACCCCAATAAACTTAATTTAAAAAGAAAGAAAGAAAAAAAAAATGCACACAGTCTCAAATTGAAAGGATGGAAACGTTTCACACAAGTGGAAACCAAAAAATAGCAGCAGTAACTATACTTATATCAGACAAAGTGGACTTTAAGCCAAACTGATAACAAAGGCAAAGTTGGTCAATAAATAATGACAAAGGAGTCAATTCATCAAAAGATAAAACAATCATAAATATATATGCACCCAACATTGGAAAAACTAAACATATTAAACAAATATAGAACTGAAGGGACAAAAAGAAAAAAAAAACAATAATGGTAGGAAATTTCAATACCACCATTTTCAAAACTATATAGATCAAAACTATATAGATCATTTTCAAAACTATATAGATATAGACAGAAAATAAGTACAGAAATGTTTGACCTGAACCATGGTGTAGACCAAGTAGACCTTAAAAGACACATGAAGAAAATCTGTCCAAGGCAACATAATTCACATTCTTCTCAAGTGCACACAGAACACTCCCCAGTGTAGAACACATGATAGTTAACAAAACAAGTCAAAAAAAAAACAAAAAAAAAACAAGTCTTAGTAAGTTTAAGAAGACAGAAATCATAATGAGTATCTTTTCTTGCCACGATGGCATGAAACTAGAAATTGGTAACAAGAAGAATGCTGGAAAAATCACAAATGTGTGACAATTAAACAGCATAATCCTAAACAAAAATGGGTCAAAAAGAACTCAAAACAGAAATCAAAATATATCTTGAAACAAATGAAAATGGAAACACAACATACTAAAAGCAATGGAATGCTGCCAAAGCAGTTTCAAGAGGAACTGTTACTATAAATGTGCATATTAAGAAAAAAAAAAAGAGAAAGATCTCAATTAGATAACTTAACCTGACACCTGAAGGAACTAGAAAAAGAACAAACAGAGCCCAAAGTTAGCAGAAGGCATGAAATAACAAAGATTAGAGCCACAATAAATGAAACAGAAACCAGAAAAACAATAGAAAAGACCAATGAAACTAAGAGCTAGTTTTTTGAAAAGGTAAACAAAATTAACAAATCTGTAGCTAGACTAAGTAAGAGAAGACTCAAATAAAATCAGGAATGAAAGCAGTGACATTACGATGGCTACCACAGAAACACGAAGATTATACATAGTAGTTTTAAAAAACTACTATGAACAATTTTACACCAACCAACAAACTGGATAATCTAGAAGAAATAGAAGAATTCCTAAAACATACCACCTACCAACTAAATCATGAAGGAAGAGAAAATACGAAGGGATCAATAACAAGGAGATTAAATAAATCATCAGAACTTTCCCAAGAAAGACAAGTCAAGGACCAGATTGCTTCTCTGGTGAATTCTACCAAACCTTTAAAGAGTTAATGTCAGTCTTTCTCAAACTCTTGTCAAAAAAACTGAAGAAAATACTACCAAAATTGTTTTATAAGGCCACTGTTACCCTAATAACAATGCCAGATAAGGAGACCACACAAAAAAAACTACAGACCAATATCCTTGATGAATATAGATGGAAAATTTCTCAACAAAATATTAGCAAACCAAATTCAACAATACATTAAAAGGAGCATACAGCATGATCAAGTGAGATTAATCCCTGGGATTCAAGGATGGTTCGATATATGCAAATCAATTAATGTGATACACTACATTGATAGAATGAAGTATAAATATCATACGATTATCTCAATAAACATAGAAAAAGCATTTGACAAACTATAGCATCTTTTTATCATAAAAACAGTCAACAAATTGGGTATAGAAGAAATGTATTTCAACATATAAAGGCCATATAGGACACCCTCCAAGCTAACATCATACTCAACAGTAAAAGGCTAAAAAAAGTTTTTCCTTTAAATAAATAAGACAACAGTACTTATTCTTATCTACTCCTTTTTTGCCATAGTGCTGGAAGTCCTTAACTAGAGAAATTAGGCAAGAAAAAATAAATAAATAAAGGATCTCAGAATTGTAAAGGAAGACATAAAGTTGTTTGATGGATTTTTTTTTTGACAGATGACACGATTTTATATTTAGAAAATTCTAAAGACTACCAAAAAAACAAAAGATAAAAAAGATCAAATCAACAAATTAAGAAAAGTTGCAGTATATAAAATTAACATAGAAAAGTCAGCATATTTGTACACAAACAACAAGTTATCTGAAAAATAAATTTAAAAGATCTCATTTACAATAGCATCATCAACAACAAAATACTTAAGAATAAACTTAACCAAGAAGGTGAAAGATTTTTACACTGAAAACTAGAAGACTTTGATGAAAGAAATTAAAGAAGACATAAAGAAATGGAAAAATAAGAATGTATTTTTGTAAACAGAAAGAATTTGTATTGTTAAAATATGTATGGAACCACCACAATAAAGACTCTCTAATAGCCAAAGCAATCCAGAGAAAGTGAACAAAGCTGGAGGCATCGTACTTCCTGATTTCAAACTATACTGCAAAGCTATAGTAATCAAAACAGTATGGTAGCAACATAAAAATAGACACATAGACTAATGGAAAAGAATCGAGAGCCCATAAATAAGCCCCTAAATGCCCCGTCAACTAATATTTGAGAAGGAAGCCAAGAATCCTCAGTGGAAAAAGGATTGTCTCTTCAATAAATAGTACTAGGAAAACTGGATATTCATATGCAAAAGAATGAAATTAGACCCCTATCTTATACCACACCTAAAACTTAACTCTAAATGGATTAAAGACTTACATGAATTAAAGAGCTGAGACAATTAAACTCCTAGAAGAAGACTTGGGGGAAAATGTCCTTGACGTTGGTCTCAGCAATGATTTTTTTTTTCCCCATGACACCTAAGGCACAAGCAACAAAAGCAAAAATAAACAAGTGGAATAAAGACGCTTCTTCACAGCGAAAGGAACAGTAGGAAAGTGAAAAAGCAAATAATTCCACTTAAAATGGGGAAAGAAATGAATGGGCATTTTTTCCAAAGAAGACATGCAGATGGCCAACAGGCGCATGAAGAGATGCTCAACACTGATCATCAGGGAAATGCAAATCAAAATTCAACTGTAAAAAAACTGAAATCAAAATGTATAAAAATCCTTTGTATAATATAAATTAGAATTTAAAATGTATAAGAAATATGAGAACGAGGAAAACCTTTTTAAGTATAACTATAACCCAGAACTAATTTTTAAAATGACTGTAAGTCATTCAAGTGCATAAAAATAAAAAACTTCTTCTGAAGGAAAAAAAAAAAGCACTATAAAGAAGACCAAAATAAAAGGTTTGCGACAACTAAAACCAGGCAAAGGGCGAATTTTCTTATTTTAAAACATCAACAAACAGAAGAAAGAAATGGGCAAAGAAAGAACATAAAGAATTCTTTTTTAAAAAAGTAATACAAATAATTCTTAAATATAGTTGTTGAATGCAAAATATCACACATTGCACTTTAAGAAGATATTAAATTGAAATTACACTGGAGAGCTTCAAAATACATGAAGCAAAAACTAACAACTAAAAACAGAAATAGACAAATGTACAATTTATAATTAGAGATGTAAACATACCTTTTGCAATAATTGCTAGAACACTACACAGAAGACTGGTACAGATATAGAAGGTTTGAACGACACTATCAACCAGTGTGCATTAATTGATGTTTATAAACCACTATACTGAAAACCAGCAGAATAGACACTCTTTTCAAGTGCACTTGGAATATTCACCAAAATATACCACATATTGGGCCACAGAACAAGTCTCAAAAAATTTCTATGGAAATTATACATATTCTCTGACCAAAAAATGCATTAAATTAAAAATCAAAATCAGATATTTGGGAAAATCCCTAAATACTTGGAAATTAAACAATACACTTATGAATCACCAAAGGGCCAAAGAAGAAATCACAAGGGGAATTAGAAAATATATTTAACATAATAAAAATAAACTATAAGTTATCAAAATTTGTGGTAGGTAGCTAAAGTAGTGCTTAGAGGGAAAATTATAGGTATTTTAAATGCTTATATCATAAAAAGGAAAGTACAAAAGCCTAAAATTACTATCTAAGTATCCATCATAAGATGCTAGAAAAGGAAGAGCATATTAAGCCCAAAGTAAGTAGATGGAAGGAAATAATAAAAAATAAAAATATTAATCATAGTGTAGAAAAATGGAAAACAATAGAAAAAAATCAATATTTCCAAATTTGACTCTCCAGAAAAAAATAATAAAAATTAATAACTTTTTAGTTAAACTGTTCAAAAGAAGAGAGAAAACATAAATTACCAATATCAAAAATTAAATGTTCTATAGACATTAAACAAATAATAAGGGAATACTGCTAACAACTTAGGCCAAAAAATTCACCAACTTAGATGAGATGGAGAAATTCTTTGAAGGTTACGAACTCCTAAAGCTCACTGGTATATCAAAGCTTAATGGCCTAGGTTGTTTCACTAGTTTTGTGAAACAGTTAAGGCAGAAATGATACCAATTCTCTACAAACTCTTCCAGAATATGAAAGAATGCAGTCAGCACCAGATTCTCTGAATAGAAAGTGTGCCGCCAGCTTCCCACTGTTTCAGAAAGTGGCTCTCTCATACTCTTATGAAAGCTAACAGATCTAACTGACAGTGAACATAGATTAAGTGAAAAGAAAGAATAGAAAATACTTACAAATATCCTCTGCCCGTTTTGCCTTATACAGTTTGAAATCACCACTTCCAAACAGCTTCTTCACCGTGTGCTTTGGTAAATGTTTTTTAAGGTGCCTCATTTGAGATTCTGACCTCAGGTGACCTACTGTCTCAGCTCCAGGGAACTTTCTCTGGTGTAGAACTGAAAAGTCCTGCATCCTGGAATACTCAGTCCCAGGAAAACCAAAACGATGGCCCTAAGTTACATTGCTCTGTAAACCCAAACTTTACTCTAAGCTCTCAAGGAAATTCTGCTTCTTTCACTTTGCTTCTTCCTTCACTTCTACAATTTCCAATCAAAAGAGAATTTAATTTTAAAGAATAAAATATGGGCATGATGGTATCATTCTTATCCTTGTTTTACGACTCCAGCCCCTTTTGTTTTCAAGTACTATTAAACATAAATTTACAAAACAAAGGAAAAAATGTATGAGGGTGATTTTTACATCACAAAACTTAGAATTCAAAGATTTTTTTTTTTTCCGGTGAACTTAAGAAACAACAAACGGCATCAGGAAGATTGTAATTACAAGGTAATTAATTGCATTCAGTTGCATTCAGTCCTGAAGGTATGGCTGTATTTACCTCTCATTTACACCAGATGGCAGACATGAGCACTATGTCTTTGCTTCTGCCTTGGTAAGATTCTGAATTAAGTTAGGTTTTTTCAGTTCAAAGTCATAAATCAGAAATGTCCTTAGAGTGACCTATGGATGTAAATTACCAGAATTTATCATCTGCTGTTACATATGTGGGATCTTTCCTGATGTCCTGCCTCGGAGAGTCATTTATTAAGTGTGTTCAAAAGGAACTTTTTCCTTTGAGGCCCCACAATGTGGTCACTGAGTAGAAAGCCTGTTTCCCATACTTAATGACATACCACTCTTGGGGTAAGGAACAAAGATGAAGAACATTTGAGAGATATGAGAAGGAGCAAAAGGAAGGGGCTGGCTAATACTTTCCATGTCTTAATATCTGTTACAATCTCTACGATGAATATATAAATTGAATGATACAAAAAATACAGCATCTTAAGAAGTTCCAATCTCTCTTGACTGTCTAAGTCATCAGCTTTGAGTAATATTGATCTTTATCTGTTCTTGGAACAAATTTATAAGGTTGCTCCTTTCTAGTTGTTATATTATAGGGCTGTAGTGCTATGTAGCTATAGCATAATTTTTCACACTACCCTGAGAAATACAAAGAAAAGGTAGCTTTTTTTATTTTTCTATTATCTAGCTAATCTAGCTTACCAACCTTTCACCCTCCTTGTGGGAAGGAAAACTTTAAACTTGCTGGGAAATAATACCGTCACTTCTTATTAAGCAGTCAGCTTCAGTTCTGCAGTAGTTCTCAGTTAAACTCAGTCTTTTAGAAATTTTCCCCCTTCCTCCCCTTCTTTCTCCTCCTCAACGTGGCATCATGGATGGGATAAAGAAAACGTCACCCTTTAAGACCTTGGAGTGTGACAAGAAAAACTCTGAGATGTCCTAAATTAAATGACAGCAAGCCAGAGAGTGAGAGAGAAAAAAAAAGACAAGGATAATTAGCCCGTTAACAGCTGTGCGCCAACTAACAAAACCCTAAATGGATATTGGAGCTCTCAAGCAATTTCTGGCCGGCTCTCTAGAGAAATAACTGACCACCAGCCCACTGCATCCTGCTTATGCATGAGCTTTCAGGATTGGTGCCCTACACAAATCAAAAAATAGTAAATAGTTCTTCCTCGTGGACTGTGCGTCTATCTTAGAACTGCCCCCACTGCTCTTGTCCATAGCCTATGTACATGCTTTCAAAACAGCGTAAAGTAGACGAGAGCACATCCACTTCAGGATGGTAGATGTGTTGTCTTTCCCATCTAGCCCTGCTGTTGGTGGTTTGGACTCCATGCCCCAGGACCTGATCCTTTTTCTGGCTAGCATATGTCTCAATAAACCCTATCTTTCAGGAAAGCTTTCAACTGTGAAAGTTTTTGTTTAACAGATGTTCCCCCAGTCCTTGCTGGCCTCAAAGATAAGGGTGTGTTTTATGCACCTGGTTGAACTCACCCAGCTGACATCCAAAGCTAACATTCACTCTCCCTCCATTCCCTTGGGGGTTCGGCAGCCTTCTCTCCTGAGTTAGCAACACCAGCCCCCAGCTCCGTTCTCGGCGGAACATCCTTCCAGAGATGGTGCTTGGATTCCCAGGCCAAAGAGTCCACTCTGAAGTCTTTGGTTCGAGGGGCCCTCACCTCCATTGCAGCTACATTCCTGGTAAGATTACCAGCCATCCTCATCCTCTACAGGACAAGCCAGGACATCTAGATGCCGTCCACTCATATCAGAGGGAAGGGAGTGTCTCTAAGAAGCCAAAGTCAGGTTCTTCCTCTGCCTAACCAAGTCATGCCCTGAATTTTACCAGGTTGTAGCTGCTCTTGAGGTACCAAAATGGGAAAAAAGCCAAGGACCCCACTGAACTTGACTTCAACTTCTGTAGTATATTCTCTCTCTCTCTCTCTCTCTCTCTCTCTCTCTCTTCTCTCTCTTTCTCTCTCTCCTTCTTTCTCAGGTTTTAGAAGGACTCAGAGAACTCATGCCACATCCTGGATGCTTGACTGCTTCCCTGACTCCCTCCTCCTTGACTCTTCTCATTGTCCAGCTGCCACTTATGAAAGGACAGGCTTACACCTCCTTGTCTCCGTGCCTTGGACTTCCCAGTATCATTTCCAATTGTGAGGGCCATTAAGCCTCAGTGCTCGGCCATTAATGTGTAATTCTAACTTTAGAGCTACTTTTTTCTAAAAGTCCTGAGCCTTGATATACAACAGTTAGGTCTTTGAAATTTAGAAATCCCATCTCACTGTCCAAAAAGCCTTTGCCCCCTGACCTAATATAGTAAAAACTTGTAGTGTTACCTCTTGGTTCTATCTGATATCACTTTCCTCTCCCTGGGGCACTAAACCTCGTAGTTTATCCTACCCTCTTGGTTGAGGTTAAAAGGGAATAATATTTAGAAATAAATAATAATCATTTTTCAAATATTATTACTGAAATAGGGGCTAAGAACGCCATGTGCAAAGTGTTTAAAATAGGACTTGGCTCATAAGCACAGCTATTACTGTGACCCTGGAGGTGATCTATAGTCTGACAGTGCCCTGGCAACACGTGGTTCTCTGTTCTTTTCACTAACACAGAGATAATTCCATCACAATGAGATTTAGAAGAAGTAAGAAGAATATTTAGAAAGAAATGGGCAGCTCTAAGGAAAGCTGTAGCCCTGTGGAATTTGGGAGGTGAAAAGATAGAAGATAGAGTATGCTCCAAGAGAGGAGTGGGTTTTCAGCAAAGAAGGCTATAACAATGCAGAAGTGGGAAGGCCTACATTACATTAGAGCCACAATGGATAGTTACAAAGGTGTTCCAAGGTGATTGGCACGTGAGGTCATTTTGATCGACATTTGGCTGTTATATAGCTCCCTGCCTAATGCACATGTGCTTAACCAGAATTCAGTCTGTTGTAATTAAATTCATGAACTTCCAGGTATAGGCATGATATTATAATGATAGTATAATGAGGTTGAGGTTATGGACAGGTTAGGGTAGTACTTTCTGCACATGCATTTATGATCTGTTTAGCCAGGAGCTTTGATGGTCTTCGTGCTCTAGGATTTGGGTTAATTTATAACATTAAAGGGGGTAGTGTTTCTGGGAGGTCTTTAAGGAAGGTCTTCAAGGGAGGTTTCTATGGTTACAGAGCTAGGCTTTCATGCATGTCACTCATGCCTGCCTAACTACGTAGCAACATCATTATCAGTATTATTACTGAATGTAAATTAAAAATAGACCTGTATACCAGAAATATAGAAACAAAGCAAATTATCATTGTGGGATTGATTATTATAAAAACTTACTACTACAAAACAAAATACATTTGAATTTCCATGTTTAAAAATGTTAAAGATACAGGATGTGAGAGAAAAACTTAAACATAAAATCAGAATACACTTTGTGTCAGGCTTATGAAAGAAGGTTGATGGCCTAATTTAACATCTAAAACAAGTAACCTCCTGTTTTTCTGTTTTATTTTGATTGGATGGTTAATGAATGTTGTACTTAAAAATGATACCAACACATCTTTTTCCCAAATCAACCTTAATGAAGTCAATTGCCTCACCTCAGCAAATCAGGGACAATATGGAACATGAAGGATGTTAAAGTAGCTACAACTGGCAGCTAAACTAAAATCCTTGTGAAAGAAAATTCTCAACAGAAAAGCGTTGGCTTCTCATGGTGGAGCAATTTTGGTGGGAAGAACAAAGAGTAGCTGCACTGTTAATGGTGGTTAATAGTTAAGTTGCTTCAGCTACAAGTTTCATGGTCAAACATATGCATCGTTTCTGTTTCAGATTGAAACATGTGCATTGTTTCTGTTTTCTCTCACTGTGACAGTGCTAGCGCTGGTCCATTAAGCAGACAGGCCCGTGTGTGAATCTGCTGGGTAAGGCAATATTAACCTCTTTGACATTGGTTTTACTAACCCAGTGGCTCTTGTGTCTTCAGTTAATGTGGATTTGGTGTTAATATTTTTAACCTTCCCAAGGACACGCTTATAGGTGCCATCTAACCTTTGAGAATAATTACACTCTTTGCTACAAAGTACCTAGTATCCTAGAAAATCAATAGGACAATCCAAATGTATAAGATTAAAGTAAAAAATCAATATAGTAGGAGGAAAAAGTATAGTCTCCGGCCATTTAGAAATTCCAAAGTTATATCATTTTAAAATAACATAACCATTTGGGGCCTACTTTTTCAAGGTTTGGATTTCATAAAAGCCCTCATGGTTTCATTGTTATGACATCTTTAGTCGTCACTTAACAAACTTGAATGTCTCAAAGGACTTCTTGGAGCCACAAAGTATAAAACAGGATCAAGAACCATAGCAGTGGCCAATAATTTATCACCTGCAGGACTCTCCCAGAAGCGTGGCTAGACGCCCTTGGAAGGCAAAATACACAGGAAGTGCTATTTCCCACAGCCCATGACTCTTCACAGAAGAGGATTCTAGTCAGGCCTGAACGCTTGCTGTGTCTCTAGCTGTTACCTTCGAACAGTGGTTTTCAAGGTGTGTCCACAGGGTACAGACATTCTCCCGCAGTGCCTCATCAGCCACTGTGAGGAGCCAGAAGGGCTAGGTTTATGGATCAGGCTTCCAGTTATTCTGAGAAATGGGGTTTTCTGTTTCAAAAACATTTCTAAAGCCACTATCGAAAGCAAGTTTCTCCCCAGACCTTCCAAATTAGTGTGAACCAGGAGTGCATGTTTTGATATTGGGGTATAAAAATAACTAAAACAGATCACATGTAAAATATCTTAATAAAGTTTATTTTGAAAATAAAAATTATAACTAGAATACACACAAGGTGCTTGGGGTTGTAATTCTTCATCCTGGACACACATTTGAATGACTGGGAAACAAAAAAAAACAAAACAAAACAGAAAGCGAAGGACTCAACTGAAAAGTTTCCAATTTAATTGGTCTCGAATGGAGTCCAGGAATTAGTATTTTTTAAAGTTTCCCAGGTGATTCTAATGTGCAGTGGGGATCGATAACCACAGTGTTATAAATATGCAAAGAAAGAGAAATACACATACATGCAAAGGGCAAAGTCGCAAAGGTAACTCATACTGAATCCTGCAGCTTCCAGATATGCGGAAAGGCCTCCAAGCACCAGCTTCGCACGAAGCCCACTGAAGCAGCAGCCCTTTATGCCTAAATGTTAATGGAAGCACGTTTTCTCCCTGTGTCTCTGTCCAAATACATTAGCATTCTCTTTGCCATAGTATTTTCAGAATTTGAAATCTTAAGACACTGCAATCTGGAATCTTTAGACTCCAATTCCATAGATCTATACTACAGCCTAGAAATCTGTATATTCAAAACCACCCTAGGTGATGCTTACAATTTGGCTGGCAGGAAAAACCTGCTCTAGAATCAAAATTGCTAAAACAGACTCTTAGTGCCAATCTTACAATTTCACCCAGTTTCAATCCATCGCACACATCATTTCTAGAACAATCTTGTCAGTTCCTGTATCCATGATGCCATTCTATGCTGCCTAGAATAGCCTGTCTACATGGTCTTAAATCATTTGATTAATGAATTAATAATTAGTTAGTTAGTTAGTTAATGTGTTTTTGTTTGAGCCCCCTTCCCCACTGGGAGTACAGGAACTAGGACTGGAAATAGAGGGGATCTGTCTGGTCTTGAGACCACAGAACGTGAAAGTTAAGAAAATCCAAAAAGAGTAACAAGACCATGATAATGAAAGGACAAAGCCATATTCAGAAGCGAAGCAGACAATATAACTAAAAAACCTATTCGAAGCGGCCTGGACTATGAGGCCTGCTTGTGCACCTACTGGGAAGAAGAAGCCACCACAACAAACAGTACCAAGAGCTGACATTTTTGTGTGCTTGCTACTGAGTGCTTTACATATATTATCTTATTTAATCCACATAGTATATGAGGTATATACTACCATCGACCCAGTTTACATGGGAGAAGACAGAGATATGAAAATAACTTGTCCAAATGACACATAATAAATAGTGCAGGAATATTGGCCCAGGCCAGGCAGGCTTTGAACCACTGAGCAAAGAACCAGAAGGCAGGTTCAAAGAGGAATCTGAGGTCCTTTATCAAGTCCTCCTCTGCTTCCAAGGATCAAGTGACTACAAAAATGCCTATACTTAGACTAGAATCTAGTGTCCCAGGGAGATGCCCTAGGTATCCTCTCATGCTTGCTCCTGAACCTATTTGTTGGGAATTCTTGTTTAATGTTGTTGATTGATTGATTTTTTTTTTTTTAAATCTGGTGAACAGAAGTGTGTGTTAACTGGATATAATTTACTCAAAAGTGACTATTGCCAGGTATGAGATGTTTATTAGAATCATCTTCATCGCCTGACAAGTACAAGACCAGAATTCTACTACCTAATTGAGATTCTATGTTCTGTTTCACGTTAGTTTTTCATCACGATTCTGAGAAATGAGGCCATTCTCTTGGGTGTATCTTACAGTAAGAGGTTCAAGAAAATGATAATGATAACCAAAACCAAACCAAAAAAAACAGAAAAACCCTGCTGTCTATTTTTCTGAGGAATGTAAAAGGAAATCCTTTAAGAAATACACCAAAATATAAGGTATAGAGGAAAACAAGTGTATGGGGAGCTGAACACTAACATTTGCCTCATTGCAAGCTGAGTGACTCGGATTAATGACTTCCCTCTCTGAACTGTTGCTTGATTCTTAAAGTATTTAGTATTACCTAAAACAGGGGTCGACAAACCATAACCACAGGCCAAGCCCAGCCCCCTTGGACTGTTTTTTAAGGCCTTCCTTCCAACAAGAGTAATTTTTGTTTTAGAGGTTGTAAAACAAACAAACAAAAAACAAACAGAATAAGGGGCAGAAGATTCAACAGAGATCCGATGCAGCCTGTGAAACCTAGTACATGTACTATCTTACCCTTTATAGAAAACCTTTGCTAACCCCTGAACTAAAACCAAGATGATACTATCTCGCCCAGTTTATCATAAACAACAAAGCCAAGATGAGGTGCAGAACCTATATATTTAAAGCGGGCCTCTCACTAGCTAATTGATTAACTCCCAGGCAGCCTCACCACACTTTAAATTCAAATTTGCGCTTCAAATTCCAAATGCCCATAGGGTCCCTAACAAATGGGAGAAATGTCAAAGATTCATTCTGCAAAGGGCAGAGGTTGACTCCATGAAGAAACTATGTAAATTATTGCTAAGCATGGTATAGCACAGAAGTCTTAAGAAGACTTAAAGTCTTAAAAAAAGGAAAGAGAGGGGATGTGGAATCTATTGTTCTTCAAAATGTCACACAGACGGATAAAAAAAGAAAACAAGTTAAACCTTGTGTATTCTGAAGGGGAGGTTAAGGTGGGGTGAGCTGAACCCTCACTTGAACTTCCCCAGACAGAGCAGCCCTAAGAGCTCCTTGGAAGCCAGTTTAAGAACCACTGATGAGGAGAAAAGAAATGGACTTGGATTTTGAGGGTCTTCATAGGATCCCAGCTCAGCCAGGTACTACTTACCAACTTAAGCAGGTCTCATTCCCTCTTTAAACCAGTTCTCAGTTTTAAAAAGGTGCTCTCCATATCTTCTAGAATTGTTTTAGACTCGTGATCATGTATTTAAAATAATGTATATATGCCCACAAAGAATATTCTTTGTACATGCATATATCATATTGATTATACATACTTTTATTTGTTCAAACTTTTAAATACGTGTTTTATAGTTTTGCATAATTTCATATAAATTACAAATAATGGATATACATTACATATGTTTTAAAATTTGAATGAAATGAAATTAGTTTACAATAATATGGTAAAAAGCAGGATAGAAATGCTGTATAAGGAGGCAGCTCTATTATAAAGAAATAGTGCCTCCTCCCACCTCCTCACACCTTCCAGTTCAGGGGTTCATATCAGCCGCAGAGAAATTGGCTTCCATCCAAGAGGAGGGGGAAGAAAACAAAAACAATTCCACTGTAAAACAGAAAGGAAAATGAGTCTGACAGATTTATTTCTTTCCGCATTTCCTGTTGCTGCTTCCCGAGGCTGGCTTTCAAAAGCAAGACTTTGTCCCAAGAGAATCACTCCTACAGTGGGGCAGACCTCTCTGAGAAAAATCTGCCTCTCCCTCTTCATTTCTCGATTTTTTTTTTTTTTTTAATTCTGGAGCCAAAACAAGTCCCAGGTGTCCTTTGTGTCCAATACTAACATGGAATAGTCTTTTTCCTCTGTTTGTATAAGACTTTAGAAAAGAAAGAGGTGAAAGATGTCTAAGGCCCAGGGATAGCGAAGGGAACCCAGAGGCACTCCCAGAGGGACGAAGAGAGCCACGTGATGTTTTCAGAACAAACAGAAATAGTGACAGACTAACACTTTCAGAAAACTAGAACTGTTTTCATTCATGTGTCTCTTTAAAAATGTATGTTTTGTAAGTACATGTAAGCGATACCCCAAAGAGAGATTCAGGAGATCGGAGATAGGCATGCATGTAAGTGCAGACTCAAGCAAAGGACGAAATGATTCCATGGGGGCGGAAGGGTGAACTAATGTACATTACATGTCAAAGTGTCTGCCAATTGGGTATGCTCTTATGAAGAATTAATGTTTCACTCGCATTCAATACAGTTGACTTGCTCCAGCTGAAATGGACCTAGATAGCTATTTATTATCTGAATGGCTTTAACACAGTGTTCTCTACCCTGCAGCTGAAGTTATTGAGTCTAACATGTGGTATTCATTAGTTGAAATCCTGGAGTGTAATTGTCTAGATTTTAGGCATAAAGCTTTGCAATAAAATTTCGCATTTAAAAAGAAAAACATTTATTTGGAATATATGTTCTGCCACCAACATAGTAGAAACAATGTCAATTTTCTTTTTTTCTAGCCTAAAATCTACATTTCATTTGCTCTCGATAGGCAATTACATTCAGAAAAATTAGAATCATTTTTGCAAATAAATTTTAAATAATATTTAGGATATCCTTCTGGAAAATTATTTAAGAAAAGAACTCAAGCCCTCTTCAAGTATAAAATAGTAATTTCTATGCCTTAAGCATTTCATTCCCTCCCACTTTTTTCTTCCTCTTCCTCTTTCCAAATTCCCTACCTCTTCCTCTTATTTGAGAATTATAATTATATAGGGAGAAAACAATGTTAAAAAGCTGTAAAATAACTTGTTAAACTTTGTTAATTAGCAGAATATTTTTTTTTTCATATAACTTAGGTTTTACAATGTTTTTATTTATTTATTATTTATTTCCACAGTGATGAAATTATAATGTCAAGGGCCTAAGAAATATCTAGAAACATTTTTAAGAGGGAGGTGTAAGGAACTGTTTTCCTTCTTCCCTAAGCACTTTTACTTCCAAAACAGAAAAGTTTTGGATTCTCAATTTTTTTATGACAAATAAAATATTTAAAATAAGGCCTTCAATATTTGAAGACCTTATTTAAAACTTTACTACCACCAACTGCACAATAATCTAAAGAAGATGTCATAGCAAATAACCTAGAGTTTCAAATAATGACACATATCTATATGCTGACTAAAAATAATGCATTGTTTTCTCTTTTTTTAATCTTTTTTTATTTCAATACATACACATACTTTGAAAAGTGAAATAGTACATGTAAAATAATGAAGTTAGACCCTTACCTTATACAATATACAAAAATTAGCCCAAAATGTATCTAAGACCTAAAGTAAGAGATAAAACTATAAAACTCTCCAGAAAAACAAAAAACAAAAAACAAAAACAACAACAACAAAAAAAACAAACAGGCAAAAACCTTCATGGTATTGGATTTGGCAATGATTTCTTTGATATGACACCAAAACACAGACTACAAAAAGGCAAATAGATAAAAATGAAATACATCAAAATAAAGAACTTCTGTGCGTCAAAGCTCATGATCAACAAAGTTAATTCATGGCATGGGAAAAAATATTTGCCTGATAAGGAGTTAATGTCTATAATACATAATGAACTCCTATATCTCAATAATAACAGCAATATATCTGATTAAAAATAGGCAAAGGGCTTGAATTGATATTTTACCAAAGAAGATACACAAATTGCCAACAAGCATATGAAAGATATACAACATGGCTAATCATTAGGGAAATGCAAATCAAAACCACAATGAACTATCACCTCATAATCATTAGGATGGATACTATTAAAAACAAACAAAAATAAAAACCCATGAAATGTGAGCAAGGATGTAGCAAGAGCAATTGGAACTTCTATGCACTGCCGGTGGGAGTATAAAATGCTACAGATGCCATGGAAAATAGTGCGGTGAGTCTTCAAAAAATTAAAAATAGAATTACCATATCATCCAGCAATATATATTCATTTTTGGGTATAGATCCAGAAGAATTGAAAACAGAGACTCAAAGAGATATTTGTATACCCATGTTCATAAGCAGCATATTTCAGATTAACCAAGAGCTGGAAACAACCCAAATGTTTGAAATATCCAAACAATAGATGAATGGATAAACAAAATGTGGTAGATACACACTGTGGAATATTATTCAGTCTTAAAAAGGAAAGAAATTCTTCCACTTGCTACAACATAGATGAATCTTGAAGACATTATGCTAAGTAAAATAAGCCAGACACAAAAGGACAAATATTGTATGATTCCACTTACATCAGGTGCCTAGGGTAAGCAAATACATAGAGTCAAAGTAGAATGGTGGTTGTTAGGACTGGAGGTAGGGAGAAATGTAGACTTTTGTTTAACACATAGAGAGTTTCAGTTTGGGAAGACAAAAAGTTCTGGAAATGGGTGGTAGTGATGGTTGGTTGCGCAACAATGTGAATGTACTTAATGTCACTAATTGTGCACTAAAAATTGGTTAAAATGATAAATGTTGTTATATTTACACAACAACAATACATACATACATGCAAACATACACATATTTATTCTTCGTCCTGTCATCTTCATGAAATAGATCGCATAATTTTTACCGAATCAATATTTTTCATGAGTATGTGAATGTTGTCCAGAGATGAGTCTTATGGTATATGATTATGCTCCCTGTTACATACAGCCTTTTGCCTTTTCCTAGAGTTGACAATTGCCTCAGAGTTTTGTTTAAGGAAGGTTTTTTTTTTGGGGGGGGGTGGTGAGGGGGTCTTTTTCTATGTAATTCTTTTATTTATGCAATTCCTTTTGTATTTAATTCATCTTGAAAATTCTTCAGCAGAGCTGTAAAATTCCCTTTAATATAATAAAAACATTAAGCAATCTGTCAGTTTTATTTTTTTTTTTCTTGAGATATTTGTCCTAGAATCCATTGTCCTCCCACTCCAATCTGGACTTGTCTCAGCCTACTGCACAGCCATCATATTAGGACATCAGTTCACTAACCTAGAAATTTCTTTCACCTCCAAGATTCTATATTGTTGCTTCTCTTTCCCGTATCTCACATCTTTCTATTTCTTGATTTATTTTCTTCTTTTGGTGGGACACATTTTCAGAAGCTTCCTGAGAAAGGATACATAGGAGGTTAATATTTTTTAAACTTCCTTATAAAAAATGACTGTAACCATTCTTAGGAAAATATAAGTGGGTGACTCCAGGTATTAACATTGGAAATAATTTTTACTCAGAATGTTGAAGCCATTTCTCATTGTTTCTTAGATTTAGGAGTTGCTATTGAAAAATCTAATGTCATTAAGAATCCTGATCCTTCATATATGACTTTATTTTATTCCTAGATATTTTAAGGATCTTCTCTTTACTCAGAGTTTCAAAATGATGTGCTTTAAGTCTCCCATTAATGTGTTGGAAAATTTTCTTGCTTTATTTATTTATTTTTAATTTTCTCACTCTTGAAGCTGGAAAAGTCAAGGAAATGGATTCTCCCCTAGAATCTTCAGAAGGAACACAGCTCTGCTGAACCATTTCGGAATTCTGATCTCCAAAACAGTAAGATGATAAATCTATGTTGTTTTAAGCCATTAAATTTGTAGTAGTTTGTTACAGCAGCCATAGGAAATAAATACATAGGGTTAATTGGATAAGGTTAAAAACACACACAATCAAATAGTAATTTTAAAAAGCAGAAAGAAAAACTGTTTCCTCACCTATTACTACAAACTTTCTTTGTGGGGCTATATACTTGGTGGAGATGGGGAACCAAGCAAAAAAGAGGCTAATAGGCTGGCCAAAATAAACAGATCCACAGGAAAAACAGTATTCTTTATTTCAAAGACCATTGGCAATTATTCTTAGATTACCATATCTACAAGTTACTGACTGGTAATGTACTGCAGATATAATTTTTCTGCAGAGGTTCTCAGAGACCTGAAAATTACTTTAAAGGTTCATTGAGGTAAAAAGATTGACGAATGCTATACTACATATTTACATGCTTATTTGCTCATTGTCTATCCTGGCACTCCTGATGGGACAGAGTCTTTGCTCCCTGCCATACCCCTAGGGCCTAGAACACTTCCTGACACATAGTTGGCTAAGAGTATATGTTAAATGAATAAATGATGGCCATGTTTTCTGAACTAAATATTCTGATGATGGTCTGAAATAAGGCCCGATAGAAGCTGTGTCTCCAGGAACATGAGGCTGTCTGTAGAGACTAATAAGGAAGCCTGCTCCTCCTACAGAGGTTTGTGCGTTGTATTTTTAATACTAACTTTCTGTTAACAATTGTGTTCACTCTAGCTACAGCATTCCATATTTGCTCATCTGTGATATTTGCAGTCTTGAGTTTTCTTGTTTTGTTTTTATTAAAGTATATTTATTATACACTATTATATTAGTTTTAAGTGTACAACGTAGTGATTCAACATTTGTATAACTTATGATGTGATCACCATAATAAGTCTAGTAACCATCATTATACAAAGTTATTGCCATATTATTGGCTATATTCCCTATAGAATACATTATATCCCCATGGTTCATTTATTTTATAACTGGAAGTTTGTACCTCTTACTACCCTTCACCTTTTTTTCACCTCTCTCATACCTACTTCCCCTCTGGTAACCACCAGGTTGTTCTGTATATCTATGATTCTGTTTCTAGTACCATCCTTGTTATTGCTCATAGAAACACTGTGTTTTTTTATGGCTGAGTAATATTCCATTCCATTCTAGTATCTAATGATGGCACCTAGGTTGCTTCTATATCTTGGCTATTATAAATATTGCTGCGATGAACATAAGGGTGCATATTTCTTCAAATTAGTGTTTTTATTTTCTTCAGATAAATACTCAGAAGTGGAATTTCTAGTTTGTATGGTGGTTCTATTTTTAATTTCCTGAGGAACCTATATACTGTTTTCCATACTGGCTGCATCAATTTGCAACCTTACCAACAGTGAATAAGAGTTCCCTTTTCTCCACATTCTCGCCAACACCTGTTATTTGTTGACTTTTCGATACTAGCCATTCTGACAAGTATGATGTGATATCTCATTGTGGTTTTGATTTGCAATTTCCTGATGATTAAGAATGTTGAGAATCTTTTCATCTGTCTGTTGGCCATCTGTGTGTCCTCTCTGGAGAAAAGTCTATTGAGGTCCTCTGCCCATTTTTCAATTGGATGCTTTTGATTTTCAGTTGTATGAGTTCTTTATATATTTTGACTATTAACCCCTTATGGCAGCAGTCCCCAACTTTTTGGTACCAGGACTGGTGCTCCTACGAGAATCTAATGTCTGATGATCTGAGGGAGAGCTGAGGTGGTGACGCTAGTGCTGGGGAGTGGCTGCAAATACAGGTGAAGCTTCTCTTGCTCCCTGCCACTTATCTCCTGCTGTATGTCCTGGTTCCTAAAAGGCCATAAACTGGTACCAGTCCGTGGCCTGTATTAGAAGAGAATTGACCTTCCTTCTGCTGGAACAGACTGTTCCTTCCTATTGGGGGTAAAATTGAAACTATTCCTTTATTTGTATAGCACAAAGACATCTGCTATGTAACAGCCTCACAGACCATTACTTAACCCCATTAATGTCTCGGGATATTATTGTTGATTCACATAATGCACAATAATATACAGATTATGATAACTTTTAAAAGTAATATACAAAGAAAAGATTTTATTATCTGAAAAATGAATATTTTGAGTTCCCTGGTTAATCATGAACATACATATGTGTATATATATAGAAAGAAGCATCTATTTTATTTTTATTCTGGGTGAAAGACTTCCTTGATTTGCAGAACTTCTGATGAAATATTTTTGGAAATACTAGGGCTCAAACTACGCTTTTCAAAATAGCTGTTCTTGATAGTGTCAATGAGAATTCTACTCAAAAAGCTGCTTTCTCATAGCAGATACCTGCATGTATTCTTTCATAATAACTAGCGAATTTTTGTAATAACTAATTTTAAACCTAAGTACAATGCATTGAATCAATAAGACAAAAAACCTAAAGCTTCTCTCTTCTCTGAAACTCTGTGTCTTAGTTACTGGATCTATAGAAATTTTTGTTCACTATCATCAGCATTATTTATATTTGCCCATAATGGAAAATTTTAAAGCTCATTATTTTAACATTTTTGAAATATCTAATTAATTCTATAGTATGAAGAATTGTTTGAGCGTCAAATTCAGATTCTCAGAATGAAAATGATCTGAGCATATTTCTCTGCCTGTCAGAAGGTGGCACTAAAGTTATGCTTGCAAAACCATTGCTAAATGTCTATCGAGAGTGTTTGATTAGCCAGCCCGGAAACAGCTTGCTAGAATGAGAATCATGATAAGCAAATCAGTTTGTAGACTTCAAATATATTAACCAGAATCAAGGCCATGTCAATCAAACTTCTCAGAATCCTATTCCAAAACCTTTAAACAAGTGTTGCGAAATAGTCGTTTTACAAATATTTATTGAGTTCCTACTATGCACAAAGCAGTCTGTTTGTGTGTTTGTGTGCATATATATTTGTAAATGACATAGATATTGAAACATCTTCTAATAGGAGAGACAGATATTAAATAAGCCCTGGACAATTACCTACTTAATGACAATTGTCATAAGGATTATAAAACAGATGTACAAAATGCTGTGACAGGATATTAAAGGGATCCTGACCCAGCTGTGGGGCTGAGTGAAAGGTCTTCCTTGAGTCCTTCCTGAAAGCGCTTATTCTTCATTCCTAAAATGTCATCCTTTCTAGACCCTATTTTTATTTCTACTCTTAGATACCACTCAATAATTAATTACATTATTAAAGTTCTGTCGCATATTCCATTAGCTCATCGCACGATGTAATTTCCCTTGGTTTGGCAATGCTGGTTTATTTTGATCATTCAGTAGAGCAGTAATTCTTGCCTGGACGTGACCACCCTCATAAGCAATTCAGAACTTGTGTTTTTGTGGATTTCATGACGACTTAAAGGATGCTCCTGGTATTAGTGAGGGTCAGGATTCACGCTCATTATTTTAGGCATCCCACCAAGTGCAACACCATCCTACACAAGAAAACTTACTCTTCACCCAACATAACTTTACAATGTCCCACTATTCCTTCATGAACGTGAATAGTCTGCTTAAAACTATCTCATGTCACATATAAACAGTCTTTCTCATGGTTTTTACATAAACTGAATTTCCCAGAAATGCAACATGAATATAAATAGAAGGAATACTGTGCTTTGTTTAATTTGAACCTTTACCAAAACTTCTTAACCATTTTGGGAAAATCTTTTGACTAATGACAATGCCACAGCTAAGTTACCGATATGCCGCTTCAGTACCATTCTGCTTTTATTGTTTACACGAATGTTCTGCAGATGGGTGTAAGCATCTGACCATGTCATGATGTCTTCCAGTGTAATCAAGTCAAAGCATTTACATATTGACATACATATTTCATTAAAAATTACTTTTCTTGAATTTCTCTTTTGTATTAAAGCAAGAAATGTTTATTATTATTATGTGTGTAGGGAGATTATATTATCTGTGAAGTTCATTTCAGAGTAGAAAAAAGATATTACGTAATATTTGTCTTTAAAAGAGAGCAATGTTTCTAAATGGGGGAGAACCACTTAAGCAGGGCCTGAGTTAGGGAACCAGGAGACAGCCAGACCTAGGATAAATATCTGTTCCCCCAACCTGAATATTGCCTGTGTGTCCTTGGGTAAGTTCTTAAAAAGCTATCATTTTAGTGTCTTTATCTATGTAATGGGACGCAAATAGAATCTATCACACAGATATACTGCTGTTCCTATAAGGATTAATTGATAACCTTCAGAAAATGTGTAGCACAGTACCAAGCACATCATAAAAATTCATTAAATGTTATCTTATTATTTTAACAGTCTAAGTAGCAACGAATAATGCTTGAAGGATTATTTTCCTAGTCAGTCAAAGTGTACTTATATCTATCCTCTGATTGTTAAACTCTCAACTTCTGATTAAGGGTCCATATGGTACGCACAATTTCTAAAAAAAGTTTTTAATTATTGTTGTTTTAGGTTTTAATCCTTTAAGATTAAAGCCATATGTCTTCCACTCTCTGAATCCAGCTACACACTGCCCCGTCATGTTAATTTGCATTTCTGTTGCATCACCCTATAATCAGGGAGAATACATAAAGGTACTGTTAACCAAAAATGGTAAGTAAAAGTCAAGTTCTTGAATTTGATAAGGACATATTCTTGGTCCCACTTCCTCTGTAACCCCCAGACCTGTATAACCCCAAACATTGATCAGAACCAAGTGTATCATTGTCCAAATGAAATCATCGTCAAATAAATCAGATTGAAAAAACTATTAATATTATGCCTAAATAAACTAGTAAAATTGTTTATAACTGAATAATTCATTTATTCAATATTTGTTTGAACTTAAAGTTGTGCTGGGAGCTGGAGTGAATAATGAACTATAGAATTATAAGTTAGTATTCACTGATTTATACTTTCAACAAATATACTTTGGCATGACCGGCTCTGGGCCAGGTGCTAGAGGTACAAAAATGAATAAGATACTATCTGTGCTTCAAAAATCCAAATCCTTAAAAAATAAACCAGCAGAATTTGAAATGTAGGCTATCTTCATTTGTCTCAGGGAAAGTTTGTAAGATAGTAAGTATACTAATTAATGAGTAGCCACCATGACCAAAGTATTATGGAGTACTACATTGGCACATATGCTAACACTCATTTTCATGTAATCCTTATAGCCAACCTTTGAGACAGGTGTTATATTTGTTTGTGTAGTTGTTGTTCATGAGGAAATCAATTTAAGGAGAATACGTAACTTCCAAATTAGTAATAATACCAAGAGCTAGTTTTTATTGGCATAGGTACTGTGCATTAAGTTTCATTTCATCTTTATATAAAAAATCCTAGATGGCAGGAACTATGATTGTTCATATTCTGTAATGTAGAAACAGAGGATGAGGAAAGTTTAAGGAAATGTTACAATTTCACACAACTTGCTGTGGAACCAGTAGAGGGCCCAGGCCATCTGCTTCTCAAGCTGGGACTCCCAACCACTGTATGACCGTTATCCACAGTCCCAGCAGATGAGTAAGAGAGCCAGGAAGAGGACTCCAGCTCGCCTGACTTCAGACTCCACGCAGTTTCTACCAGACTCCATTTCTTCTAGCTCTGGTCCATGTCTGGTGACCACAAAGGAGCTGTACTTCCAGACGTTTTGATCCCTTAATGAAATGAGATGGAATCAAATGGAATAGTCGAAGGCAAGCCAATGGTCCTACCAAAATTAATCGAAAGTCAGATAAAATGCAAAACTCATACCTTTTTACAGCATATAAGAGCTTCGGAAGTAAGGGAAACTCAAGGACTAAAATTCTGGAGAGTGCAGGGCTCTTAGAAGTAAGCTGAAGGTCTAAAACTCTTTTGCCTGAGGGCATTCACTAATTCTGGATGGGGCTAGAGACTGGGATTTGGTGGAGAAAATGGCAAACTGTTGATATTGCTCCAGGATTGGAATGACAAAAAGTGGAGACTTCAGGAGCCTTAAACACACAGTTTACCATCTAAGACTTTATTAATGCTGAAGTTACATGATACAAGAACTTAAAAATCTAAATCTGAAGTCTCTTAGAAGCAGAGTTGACTTTCACATTATCTCTCTTGATGCTAAGGAAACAAAAATGTGCCAAGCTCTGAATTAAAACACTAGAGGGTCATGTCCTAGGAAAAGTGACAATCAGAAGTAGCTGGGTCTTACTGCCTTAATCGGCTTGGGCTGCCATGACAAAATACCATAAACAGGTGGCTTAAAAAACAGAAATTTATTTCTTGAAATTTAAGAAGCTGGAAAGTCCAAGATCAAAGGTGCTGGCTGAATTGGTTTCTGGTGAAAGCCCTCTTCCTCACCCACAGATGGCCACCCTCTCGCACGTCCTTACATGGTACAGAGAGAGATCTCTTCAGGTCATAATCCTATGAGATTTGGGCTCCACCCTTATGACCTTGTTTATAATTAATCACCTCCTGAAGACCCCATCTCCAAATATAGTCACAGTAAGGGTTAAAGCCTAGACATATAAATTTTAGGGTGACACAATTCAGTCCACAGCATTTATCAAAATGAAGCCTGGCCTCAAAACACCTAAATGTAGTAAGGTAAAATAAATAAAATTTTCTAACAATGTTAACAAAGGTTGTAGTCTATATTTTATAAATTTAGACTCCAAGTGTGAACTATCTACAAAGAAAAAAAAAAGGAAAAAAGAAAAAAAAACAGGTGAATGTAGTTTTTCTCTTTGCTAAACCTACTATCTCAAATTGTAGAGTTCTGAAAATACAAGCAATTCGAAATGAGAAATAAGCTTTCATAACAACTGATTCTATTTTATAGCATTCCTTTAAATACCAGCTTGTTATCCAGGGAAGTTAGCTCTTGACACACAGTGAGGTGTTTGCTCAATTTGAAATTTCCAAGTCTGTCATTTGTGACATCATTTAATGATTTATTGAAAATACTTATTCAGACTATGGGTCTGTTTCATCAGACAACTCTTTGAGGTCCTGTTCCTTCATTTGTTCTTAGAAAATATGTCAATGCCTTATTATTATAAGGGAAAATTTAAATGTTATAGCTAACAGGGACTCTTAACTGATTCTAAAGTTGTGTTGAAGTTAGGGGCGTTTCTTCCTAATTTGGAGTCAGCCAAGTTCAGACTCCAGACGCAGGGAAAATAAAGGACAGGACTATCAGTCTTCTTTGTTCAAAACAGATGACTCCGCAAGTGTTTGCCTAGTTAAAAATAACAGCATTCCTTCCTCAAGTTATCAGCTGGACAGTCTAGCCTGCTCATATTTTTTTAACCCAGTCAGAGGAATTGAGGTCAAAAGGCTATGTACTCAAAATTAAATTTTTTTTCACAATAGATTATACTGAAAAATTTGTCTACCTTTGATATTTTTCTTTAATAATATTCCTACTTCTTGTTGTGAAAAATGTAAATTTACCTTAAATTGTCACTGAACTGCTTCTCTTTCATGAATTTTCATGTTGTTAGCAGAAAAGCTAATTAGTTTCCATCAAATAGTTGGTTTTCTTTATAAAAGTTTCTAGTCATTCCAATAAAAACAACCTTGATTGAATAATTCCATTTCTTGATGACTATTTGGAGTACTATATATCAATGAAACAGGATTAATATTTTCATTCTATTGTTTTGTTTGTACAATACCCACCCCAAAATAGATATATCCTTCTATCTGATTGCGATAGAAACTTGTCACAAATCCCACTTTTCTTTTTGTACTTTCTCGTACTTACTCTTTATTCCATCTCAAAAATGTCATACAAAAGTAAATAAGTATATTTTATTTTAAAATAACATATTTTAGAATAACATATCAGTGCAATATCCCAGACTCTTATAGCCCCTTGCCATTAATCTATGCTCTGCCCCACCCTCAGCACCAAGAAAAGAGAAATCACCCAAAGCAAAATAAAGTTATATGAACTTATAAAATAAATGCCAAAGTTTTCTTTTAAAATTCAGGTATAATTTATTGCATTATAAAAGAGTTGCAATGAAAGCGTACTTGGTACATGACTTTGGCTATTAAAACATTGTGAGTACTGAGGAGGTATTTATATTCCAGCTGAGATTTCAGAGCCTTCAAGAAGCCCGCATGTGGTGTTTTTATTTTGATAGTTCATTAGATAGGCTGATTTAATCAAATGGTGAGTGATCCAGCTCTGCTTTTCACATCATTTGGAAAGAAAATATGTTGTTAGACAATCCACATCCCCTGCAGGGTTCCTATCACTTCCCATCTTAATGCCCAGGAGATGTGGTACAAAAGGCAGCACCGAATGATATATGTCAATGTGGTTCCTGATCTCACAGATAAAGATCACACAGTTGGTACTGCATGTAAATAATCAGCACCGTTGATTGTGATCTCAACAATTTTGCACAGTTTGAGTCCTGCCTACCTGATATCATCTTTCTCCCCTGGGTGATTCACAATAACCACAAAGGGCAATGGAAGGCTGTAAACTTGGTTCAAGACACATGGAGCCACAGGGAGCTTTTAGGGTCACTGAAGGGCAAGTATGCTTTGTGCACCATTTGTACTCCCTCCTCTGTGATCACTGGTGATGAACTAGGGCATACTTCCTCTAATGATTCCCCAAAGGAGGCTTTTTTTTTTTCCATCAAGTTCATGCCCTTGACCTTCAGATCAAGCAATGAAATTAGGATGTTCCAGAGCAGCAAGGCTAGGGAAGTTTATGCATCCCTAAATAACCAGAATGTAACATCCTTTGTATGATTTGGAGCTAATATTGCTAATATAAAATTTTTTCTTTAACTTAATGAATTTTTAATTAAGACATAGAGGGCAGATGGCCCTTCATCTAGGCAAGAACATGTCAGCCTTTTGAACTTTCTATAGAACATTAAGCTTGCCTTGTGCATTCTGATAACCAAATCATGGGAATCTTCCTCAAACAGTTATGCCTGATATTTTGCACTCAAAATTTTTGCCAGAATTTAATTTGAACAGACAGCTTTACAGCTTCTGCCAAAAGGCGACAGAGAGAAGCAACATTTGAGCAAGATAGTTTATCCATTCATCTCTTTAGGTATTCTAAACTGTCTTCTTTATCAAAATAGATCTACAGAAAGCTATTTACTAAGTATATTGCATATCTGAGGCCCTTGAAAAATCTATCTTCACTGAATTTACATTTTATTGCTATACGGTTGGCAATTATTAAAGGTCAGTTTAAGAAATACCTACCTGAAAAACATGTCCAGCAACCTGATATGGTAAAAAGAAGAATTAAAAGATATTAGAAGTCACAAGTTAGGGGGACCCTGATTTCAAGGCTTGATAATTCCTCTACACTAACTGATATATCTAAAGCTCAGTTTTCTCATATTAATAAGGGAACAAAATACCTATATTAGGTAATGATTAAAGTAAATGAGATAACAGAGGTCTGACACTAAGTAGATGCTAAAATATGAATTGAATCTACATCGTGCATAAAATTTGTTCCTGTTGTTATTCACCGTCCTTCAAATAAGAAACCACTACCCAGAAAATATTCTTTTTTGAAAATCATTATATTTCTTTATAAAGATAAAAAGAAATATCCAATTTGTGTCTTTTTAGACTTGGCTGACAGAAGGGAATAGCTAAATTTAATGCTTAAAAAGTGATATTTACCTAAGTGTTTTTTATTGTTCCATGTGGTCTTTTTTATTTTCTATTCTTATTTAATCACCCTATTACGGCTTTGAAGGCACAGGAAATATTCAGCTAGCTTCTTGCTAGATTTTAATCAGCTCCCTTTGTCTTTCTTCACAGTGATTCTTCTATACCTTCATCACTGTCCTGAAGCTAATAATATACTCCACCACTCTCAGAAACAGATCATAAATTGGTATTGGATTCCTAGGATTGTAATAAGTTACCATAAACTGGGTTATCTAGAATAGCAGAGATTTATTCTCTCACATTTCTAGAGGCTAGATATCCAAGAACAAGGTGCCAGCAGGGCCTTGCTCTTCCCTTCGGGACTCTGAACTGAATTCTTCCTTGCCTTTCCCTAGCTTCTAGTGGTAGGCGTCGATCCTTAGTGTCCCATGGCTTGCAGGTGCATTACTCCAACCTCTGCCTCTGTTGTCAGATGGTGTTTTTCCTCTTCTTATAAGGCCATTCATCGTATCAGATTAAGGGTCACTTAATGACCTTATCTTAACCTGATCACATCTACGAAGACCCTATTTCCAAATTAGGTCATGTTAACAGGTTTTGAAGTTTCAGACTTTAACAAATCTTTCGATGGGGACACAGTTTAACCCATAGCAAATTCCTACTGCTCAGAGAAAACAGATGTTGTGACTTCAATCTTATGTACTCCCTGTAGTAGCAGAAGATACTTCTCTCCTTTTCACAACTGGAACTCTCACCTGATCTCCGGGTCCCCTCTCCTCCCCTGCCTCACTGATTCTCCCCTCTCCCAGTCTCTACCTCAGAATTCCACTTTGCCTCCTATTGAATTATTTTGCTTTATTCTGCAAATATATGCAGGCCTCCCTGATTTATTTTTTTTAATCTTTATTTTAAATCTATTTGCTGCTTCGAACCTAATTTTTGCCATTACTGTTATTCTCTTTACATTTGGCATCCAAGGTTATGGAAAACTTTATTTAACCCCAAATGTATAGAACCCAGCATCTCTGCATTCCTGCCACATATGTTCATTCCATAAGGAATTATTGAATGAAGGGTACTGTCTGTCCCTGGCACTGGGGTCACAGCACTGAGCCAGATGGATATAGCTCCCGATTTCAAGAAAACGACGCCAAGCAATACCTACACATTTTCATCGAGGAGAAGCTCTGCAGCTATGAGAGCATGGTAAAAAAGACCACACTAGACTGAGGAATTAGAGGTTTCCTTGAAGAAGCAGAATAACTTTGTAAAGAATTACAAGAAACTGGAAGAGGACCGATATGACTTTATTGTAGAGACTTAGGGAAAATGGTACAAAATAATGTTGGTGGAACACAGAATAGACAAATCATGAGGGTCTACGGGCCATGCCGAGGATGTGAACTTTACTTTCAAGTCAGTGGGGAAAAGGCTTTAAACAGGATATGACCTGATCAGACTTGCTTTTAAAAGAATTAGTTTGGCTGCAGGTAGAGTGTAAATTGGAGAAGAGAGGACAGATGGGAAGGATCAGTTAAGATGTAGTTATAGGAGTCCAGCCAAGAGACTCCATTGCTGCATTAGAGTTATGCCAGTGAAGAGAGTAATGCAAATATTGAAGAAATATTAAGGAGATAGAATCAACATGACTTGGTGATCGATTGGCTACCTGAGGTGAAGAATGAGGACATGTCCAGCCTGACCCTCAGGTTTCTCGCTAGACAGCTGAATGATAGGTAGGTGATGGTGACATCACTAAAGAAGAAACACTGATTTCCGTGATGGAGTTTCAGATTCAGGAAAACGATGAGTTCCAATTAGAATATGTTGACTTTGAGGTATCCAAGATACTTGCAAGCGGAAATAATAAGTAGGCAATCCTCAACTTTAGTAAAACTGCTTAATATTGGCAATAACAAGCCAATTGCTAATGTAATAACTCCATTTCAGTATTCAGCTCATTGAACACTCTGCAGCATTTGACACTTAATCATTCCTTCCTTAAAGCAAGAGCTCTTCATCTTTGATTTCCTATGTAGATCTCTGTCTTCCACTGAGTCTATTCATTCACTTGTTTGTTTCCTCTGTCTAATCTTAAAATGTCTGATATTTCAGAGTGACTGTCTCAGCCCTTATCTCTTCTTATTTACCTTCCGTCTCTTTAAGTCAACTCATTCTCTCTCTGTACTACCCCGGAAAGCGTTTCAAATAAGATCTGAAAATAACAAATCCAAGATCTATCTCCCTAGCCCCAACATTCATACATATGAGATTCCTCTTTTCCACAGGTAGCTCAGATTCAATAAGCTTAGCCCAAATTGTTTTCTATCACTTCTATCTTGCCAGATTATTTCTTCTCCTGAATACTCTTCCTCATTTAATAACATCACAAGATAAATGAGAAGGAAGAGCCTCTCTTTTATCATCAAAATTTAAGACATTTCTCAGTCCTTTTATCATCAAAATTTAAGACATTTTTAAGACATTTAAGTCTTTTATCATCAAAATTTAAGGCATTTCTCAGCACCTCTCCCCACTTCCTCACCACCATACCTATTATGTCTTACATGGACAATGGCAACCACTGTCTAACTTAAAGGCCAGCAAGCATTTTCTGTAAAGGGCCATATAGCAAACATTTTAGGCTTTGCAAGCTATACAGTTCCTGTGACTACTGTTCAACTCTACCATTATAGTACAGAGCAGCAATGGACAATATGTAAGTGAATGGACATGGCTGTGATCCAATAAGACTTTGTTTATGGACACTAGAATTTAACTCTCATATAGCTCTCAGGTTGTACTAGAACAGGTGGTAGGCAAGGTTTGGCCTGTGGGTCATAGTTTGTGAACCCCTTGTTACTGCTACCTGGCAGCTAGAGATGACTCTCTAAACACAAGTCTGAACATATGTAAGTCCCCTTCTAAAGAACCTCTAATGTTTCCATTACACTCTTAGTAGACTGAAATACACAGCTTTTCCACCAGGTGGCCCCAAACTTACTTCCTAAAATCATTTTTTTACTACTCTTCTCCCCTCACACAATGCTCGCAAGCTCCAAACGGACTAAACCTCAGGCCGTCCCCTGAGCCTCCTGTGCTCTCCCCCTCTATGTTCTTACATAAGGTCCAAGTTGACCTAAGCCAATTTGTCCATGCTCAATTCTTAGATGCTTTTCAATAGAGAACAATAGCCCCGGAAAACATTTGCAGTAGGTGAACTACTCCTCCACAACCTGACTACTTAGTTTTAATGGAAGCGAGTCTCAGACCAAATAAATCTTCCACAACAGACATTTATTAGTAAGCAGTGATAAAACAGCAAAACAATGTATTAACTTGAACTTCAGTGACTATGAGCTCTTTGTCCATATTATCTCACCTGGAAGTTCCCCTAAGGCAAAAGAGACAATCCCAGTGGCAAGATGCAGCAAACTGAATCATTCTGGCAATGAGAATCAGGGAATATGCAATTAGATGTAGAACTGATGGGGGATCAAATCTAGGGTGCACTTCTTAAATGTAAAAAAGACCTGGCTAATTTTCTGTACTCATTTAGGCAAGGTAGAAACATCTCTAAAATTTTTTTTTCAATCCACCTATGTGGAAGACCACTAATTTAACCACTGAAAGCCTCTAATTCTTTACGTTAATTAAGTAGGCACAAATTTCACCAATGGAAGTCACATAACTAACATTTATTATGATATATATAATTATTGACATATCTTTATATGTATTTAATACTATATAAATGTATATACATATATATTTTTTCATCCCTGGTCATTAAAGCCTATAATGATGATCAGGGATGAAAACTGCTGAAGTCCTTGCAGTAGACTTGTGATTAAATGGCAGCATGCACACACCCCATTGGCTGTGCATAATCCAAATTAGATACACTAATGATCCGTAAAGTATAGTTTTAACTAATAAATATTATACTGTCTATATACAGAACATCGTGTGACATTTCCTCCACCTGAAATAGTCTTTCTTCTTGGCCTAGGAAAAGCTCATCCTTTAAAACCCAGTTGAAAGACTGCCTATTATTATTGTAAAGAATTCTCACCAACTTACAGGTATTACTTTTGGTGGTATTGATTTAAGCATTTTGTATATGAGGAAACTGAGGCTCAGGAAGATTAAGTGGTCAGCCTAGATTAGGTGACAGAGCAAGAATTCGTATTCAGAACAATCATGCTGAATCTTGTGAGTGAAATTGTGGGGATATGCTGAACAACAAAAACCTTAACGAGTTTCAGTTCAAACCTACCTTAGAATTTGTGCTGTCTTTTGTGTGACTGTTTGCTTGAAGATGATTGAACTGGGATGAAATAAATAGAATTATGAGATAAAAATGAATCTGACATACCTGGTTCAAAGCTGTGATTTTATTGCATAGGTGTGAGATGAAACTAGCAGTATTTTATGTCTTTTTTATTAGGTATGTGCCAAAGCCCAATAAAATCCATTCTCTGCAATAATCAAGATGCTTGAGTCTCTTATTTACTAAAATAAATGCATTGATGACTTATGTCAAGTAGCCTGGCATATAATGGGTGCTTATTAAATATTGAATAAATGAGCTACATGGCTTACCATTTATTTCACAGTCTGACTCAATGCCAAGCTACCAGACATAGGTTCTGCTAATGCTCTCAAAGAAACAATTTCTTTGATATACACCTTATTATTTGGCAGAGGTAATGTGAAGTTCCCCTTTAGAATTCACTTAGTCAACTGTTACTGAACCCTTACAGGCACTAAGAAACAATGTAATTTTCCCACATAAGGCATCTTTTAGAGAGGATAACTCATGCATATGGTTATTTAAACTTTTTAGGCTCCTCAGGCATCCTATGTACATCTAATATAAGACAGAGATGGTGTGAAAAACTCAAAATTATCTATTTAGTAATTTGGGGAAAGATGAGTCAGAACAGTTATAAAATGCCAGAATTTTTAGCCACTGTAGCAAAGCATAATCCGACTTCCCCTAGGGCAAAAGGGTCAGGGCTTCAGTATTTAAAGTAACTCTCTCTGCTTACAGACAAGCCTGAAGGACATAACTCAACAAAAGACTCCAGAGCTCCTTGGTGACCCCATTAAGGGTATGTTATTATCCTTAGAAAAGGGTCACCATAGAGACACTCGGTCAATACAAAAGAAAAGGCATGACCGTAGAAGTGGTTGTAGAGTTTCTTGACCCTGCTGATAGCAGCAAAGATTTCTTTGTTGGCCTTATGTTCTACGGATGACACAGGTTTTAATTAGTAAGCAACTGAGAACTCAGTGTCTTCTCACATTTTGTGTCTTAGCACTATTCTAGTTCTGTAGCAGCAATGACAAGAAACAGGTTTATGCTCATAACGTGCCGTCTTTGACTCAGAAACCAATAATAACTGGTGATTATGGTTACATAATTCTACTCAAAGCTCAACACCATGGATGGTCTTTGTAGTATGTGTGATAAAATGGCACCTTTTGGAGGAGAAGAAAAAAATGTCAGAAACTAAATAATCCTAGATATTGGCAAGATTTTTTTTTGAGAAAACTCTCTGTGAATTCATCTTTAGGGTACTGTTACCCATCCATGTTCACATTACAAACACAATTAGAATTAATTCCTGGAATTCTAGAATCTATAATCTAACTTAAAACACACACACACACACACACACACACACACACACTATCCCAGCTACAAAAGAAATTTCTGGTATTTGACTCCAGAAGCTCCTTGTTGAATACTCTGTTAGCTTTGGTAGCATTGTTGATGAGCCACTGTTGATAAGCAATAAAGGCTAAGTTTTGCAAAGGCGCTACCTCCAGTGGATGGTGGGAGGAAGTCACAATTTATTGACAGCATCCTCTGAATTGGGTACTTCTTAAGTGCCTTCTTCAAACACAGTTCTAACTTATGGAACTTTGGTGCTAGCATAATTGACATATCTCCTAGGCTTATGAAATGGGATGGGAAACATATGCCTGCATGTTGAGGATCTTATGTTGTGCATGATACTGAATTTTTCTGTACTTCCTTTTCTTCATCTATGGAAATAATAGTAGCACTACCATCCCTGCAAAATGCTTATACAGTTCCCACACAGTAAATGCTCAATAAATGGTGACTCTTGCCATATTTTTTTCTGACTTTCAGTGAAGTGAGGGAATAGTTTACCAAAAACAATCTCACTGGGTCCCTCTAGTTCTTGAGAAAACTGCTTTTAAGCTTCTCATTCTTATAAAATCTATTGACAACTTCCTGTCATTTAAGAAATTCTCAAAGTGAGAATGTACTAGAAGATAATGCAGTTTTACAAAATAAAACAGTGATACCTTTACCAGTTTGATGATTCCATTTGTGAAATGTAAACTTTGAAGAATTACTAATGGTATTGTAAAAGCTATGCTTCCAATTTTCTCACAAAGCTATTTCTACAGTTCCATTTTACATATTTTAAGTGAAGCAGGAGTAAGGATAGACCCTATTATGCCTTGATATTTGCACATACAGACTGCCCAAGACACAGCATATTTCTGTCCTTCATTCTCTATTTTGTTTACTTCTGGAAAAAAAATGAAGGTGTCAAGGCTATCAACCACAGAAAATAAGCTGATCAATATCTAAACCATTAACATGCTCCTAAGACAGTCCTTTACATTTTTTCACTTAAGTAATGTATACTCGGTATGAAAAATTTTAAAAATTATTTCTATATCGAAAGAAAAATAAAATTATCTTAATTCAACTATACAGAGATAATCACTATTAATATTTTGATGTATATAATTCCACTCTTCATGCCCACCAAGTATACATACACACACACAATGAAATACGGATTATACATGACATCCCATTTGATAACATATGCTTTATTTTCATTTATATATCATGAATCTTTCTTGCTCAAAGTGAGTATCATAAACAGACAAATCTTAAGAAAAATAGATGGATTCTGGCAAACAGCCATGGGTTTTGGGGAATCTCTCAAAGGACTGGAAGGAATGGTCAGAGGAAGGCGGGATGCTATGCAGAATGAGCAGAGGTAATGGGCCAGGACTACAAGGTAGAGAATCAGAGCTCAGGGAACAAAACAGAGCTACAGTAGCTGAAATTGGCCTATGAGGTAGAGACTAGGCAAACCGGAACGAAGAACAAACACACAAACAAAACAGAGAGCATTATTAGACTTGGGGCCAGTGACAAGATGTCCTGATGTTTAGATGCTACTGTGGTGGGCAAGCAGGTCAGACTGACAGACTTGAGGTTTGGGGCCAGATCCCACACTGCAATGCTGGATCAGCTTTGGGGTAAAGACTGTTGTGGCTGTGGCAGCAGCTTCTTCCTGACCTCTAGATTTCAGTTATGGTGTTGAGAACTTGAAACCTAAAGTTCAGTGGCAGCCACCAACTTCTACTCTTTCAGCCTTTCCTAAAATCCCATAAGCATCTCATCTCTTGGATTAAATCACTTTCTAGGAGACTTCTGGTTTCCAGTTTGACATGGAAAGAGTTTGGAATCTATCACTCTATCCTCACACACACACAAAGCTGAACAAACTGAAAAATCAACAACTCTTCTTTGATCCATCAGAGAATGAGTTCACAGGGCAAACTGCTACCCTCCCCCCCCCCCAGAGAAACAGGCAATACAGAGAACCACAGCTCATTAGAAGCAGAAGCCCAAAGCAAGAGTCAGTATGCAGCCCATACATGGAACCAATATTGACAGGAATGCTTCAAATTATAATTGAGGAATTGCTGGAGTCTCAGTGTAGATTAGCTTGAGAATTGAAAATTCCAAGGAGTCCAGTCTTAGGGAGCAGGGAGTAGCTTTTACACTTTCATAAGTTTTACCTCTTTGAACCCCACAAGGTTTCTCACTGTGATTATCAGAGATAAATCCTCTAGTGCTTCCCATAGAAGGAAAAGTCACCATCTTGTAACTTGCTGGGAGAGCTCTGTTATTTTTAATATGGCCCATCCTCAAGGGAAACTTACAAGAGCCTGATGGACTGGGGTTTTACCAAAGCCTGACCAACCTGGGGAAAAGGAAATACCCACCTCCAGCTCCCTCTACGCTTCCTGTCTTACCTAATGCAGGGCGTGGGGAGGAACTGAGAGCACACATGAAAGTGACAGCCCAGGGACACAGGTTCACTTAATGACAGACCTAATCACAGGACTATCGAGTGCTTCCCTCCTCACAACCTCACCAACATCAGTAAGATTCCTGTAAAGAAATGGGAGGTCATAGCTGAAAGAACAGCAAGCCTCAGACCCGATTTTAGCGGTCTCTAACAGAACATAAAGACAACAGGAGAGATAAAAATGAGGACTAGAGATAATTTCAGCCTCTAATACCACAGCTACAGCAAACTGTAAACCCAGCTTAACACCTAGACAAATTAACATAAAATCTCAGACTAAAGACATATTTATGTGTATGTCTACCAAATTACTTTGATGTTCACTTTAAATATCTTGAAATTCTATTGTCAGTTATACCTCAATAAAGCTGAAAATTGTTAAAGGGCCTATTTAATTCAATTTCTTTTACCTGGTGCATCATGTCCAGTTTAAAAAAAAAATTGCAAAGCAAAAGGCAAACAACAACAACAACGACGAACACAGTCTAGAGAGACAAAACAAAGATTAAAACCAAACTTAGATTTGACAGAGATTTGGGGATTATCAGAGTAAGAATTTAAAATAATTACGATGAATATGCTAAGGATTTAATTAAAAAATGGACAACATGCCAAAAAAGTTGGGTAACGTAAACAGAGATACAGAAACTCTAATAAAGAATCTAAAAGAAATGCTAGACATCAAAAATACTGTAACAGAAATGAAGAATGCCTTAATGGGCTCATCAGTGGACTAGATACAGACGAGAAAAAGAATCAGCAAGCTTTAAGAATTGTCAACAGAATCATCTAAAACAGAGTACAAAGAGAAAAAAAGAATGAAAAAGACAATACAGAATAACCAAGAACTGTGAGACAATTACAAAAGAGAACACACAAGATGGGAATACTAAAAAGAGAAGAGAGAAAGGAACAGAAGAAAGAGTTGAAGTTAATGACAGAATTTTCCGAAGTTAAAGACAAACACCAAACTTCAGAAGACAACAAGCAGGATAAATAACAGAAAATCGACACCTAGGTATCTCATAGTTAAACTGCAAAAAAATTGAACCCCTTCCTCTTTAAAGCCATCAAAATCATTTCTGATTCCTTTACTGAACATCAGCTATGTGGCATTTTCACTTAACCTCTTAAGCCTCAGTTTCTTATATAAAATGAGGATGGTAATATCTGACTCAAGAGAGATGTTATGAGAATTAAGTTAGATATTGCATTTAAAGTATTTAGTATAGCAAGAGATAGATTGATAGATCTATATTTATGTATGTTTATACATACATACATACATACATACATACACATACATACATACATATACATGCATACTCAATATGTGTTAGTTATAATCACTATTGTTACAGATGATGAGGCACCAGCCCAGGAATTTTTTCATTTTTTTGCTCCAGGCCTGAGCCAAGCCTCATGAGGAGCTACACAACCCCAGGTGTGAGGGCAAACAGTTGCCTGGGCAAGAAGCCAGAGAGAGCATTCTATTAACCTCCTTCATTCTCAGAAACATCCTCTCCTGGGTACCTCTCCAAGGCACTTACTACTTCTTTGCCAACTTCCGGCACCATATGGCCCACTCCTATACCACTTGTCATCCATTCTTCCTAACTTGTAATGCCACAAGTTCCTTTAACTCTATCCCAAAGCCCCTTCTGAAAGGGTCCTTACACTCTTGGAATTTTTCTATTTTCTCACTAACTCCAGGTTTTCGACATTTTTGCTATTCTTATATTCTCAATCCATAGGAGCTAAAGCAGTTATAATTACATCCGTTTCCCATATGCATACCATAGTTTTCTGGAACACAGGTGGTTTCGTCCACCACAGAGACGTTCTCCTGCCCGTGATTACGACACCGAGCTGAGGTGGTACGCTTTGACTGCACAGCTATACCCTGGGTAATTCTGGAGCCCTACATGGCTCATCTTGCTGAAAGGTACATATGAAGCAGCACAGTCCCCTTGCCAAGAGAAATTGAGGAGCACCCCCATTCTTTATTTGGGCTCTTGAATGGTATTTTGAGACTGGGACTCAACGCACAGTGACATTTCGCACATCTCTTCTCCCCAGTGTTCTCACGTGTCTCGGTTGTTCCTAAGCTTCTTCTCATTCAGCACCCTCCAAAGAACTTCTCCCAGGCTACCAAGTGTTCGTTTTCTGTCCTTCTGTTTTTTCTTCTATTTTCTATCGTAAGTCTCTTTATTATGTTGGTTGAATCAACCTCTCAGCTCAGCCAGGTTTCTCTTTCCCCCGTGACCCATTTCTTCTGATTCTACGTCACAAAACATTCCAGGAGCTAGTTGAAAACAAGAACACGAAAAATCAAAAGTGTTCCTGTATTTCACGAAAGGAAGGGACCTAAACAGGCAGAGATGAAAGAGTACTTGCCTATAAAGAAATCTCAGCCCCATTATGGACAAGTTGTTGGAGTTCCTTCTGCTGGGACGGACTGAGTGCCCTGTCCTGCCTTACCCCACCTGTGTTATGGAGAGGTTTCTACTCTGGGTCTCTGCCAGCTCGTGAGGCAGCCAAGCCGGGCTCAGCAGCAGAAGGTCACTCTCCCTCTGGCCCCTACAGCCCAGGGTTCATCCGGCTCTGTTCCCCTCTTGCTTTCCTCTGGGGCCTGCCCTGACCCTTTTTGGCATTAGAAAAATGAAAACACCCACCAAAAAAGGAAAAATGAGGCCCCTGAATGCACCTCTTCAGTGTCCTTAAAAATGAACTGAGTATTTATGACCCCTTCTCTCCTCTGGAAGTGTTAAGTAATTTTCCTGGGAGAAAGAAAAGGGAAAAGAAGAAGGACTTTGTTATCACAAAGTGGATTGTCAGCTGCAGATAGCACTTAGCATCACGATAATAAATAGTAACATCTTTAAAGTGCTATTCAGTGCTTACTCTGTAATGATCATTTCGATGACCACTTTATATGTAAGTGTTTAATCCTAACAAGTACCTCTGTGGTGAATCGTTCCCAATTTAAAAACAAAGAAATGGATCCCTAGAGAAGAACTACATCACAGTTTCCCTGGTGAGAACATCTGAACCCAAGCGACTGACTCCAGAACATGAAATCCCTCCTCACACTTTCCTGCTGCCCTGCTCTTCTGCCCAACTCTGTTCCCCAACCCACTTGTCCAAGTTCACTATTTGCAAAGCCATGTGGCGATGCCTCAGTGTGCCCCAGCCCTGCACAAGAATATCACTGCTTGAGCCGCAGGTGTTTTTGTCAGATGTTCCCAAGCACAGTAACAGAACACTAGGGTAGGACTCTCCCTGCCCCAAAGTGACGGCTCTCAGGACCCAAATCGAACAGAGACCCCTCTTAGGCAGATTTTAAAATCAAATGGTCCTGAGAAACTAGTCCATAATTTGTGGAGGCGTCAGTCAGAACAAGAGTATTAAAAGGGATGGAGGAGGGAACTTCTCCTATTGGCAAGATCGGCAGCCTACCTCTCTTACTGACTAAAACTTAAATCTCTGGATATGATACAGAAAAGAACTGCTTTGAGACTTTGAAAAGTAAACAATAGCAGGAATATTGGGGAAGAAAGTCAAAACAAGGTGACTGGCAGTGAATTTCTTAAATTCCGCCCCCTCCCCACCTCTCATTTTTCTTGTGACTTTGACTATAGGGCAGGCTGACTCAGGGAATTACTTCCTGGGTGCAGATAGCAAAAATTCCAAGAAAAGCCCAACTCTCCAGCCAAAAGACCAAAAAAGGTGGTCCCCCAAAAGCCAGATGAACCCACATGGCTCCCTTAGGGATTGGTTACCACTTGCAAAGTTGGCCACGTCTTTCTGCTGACACTTACCAGTTGGTACATTTTCCAGCCAATACCTGCTAGAAGCCAAATCCCTGTGATCATCACCTCTTTGCCCACACTTCTATTGCCATGATCCCTGAGAGCAAGGGTCACGGGTCCTAACCTCATCTAACCTCGACAGCCATTTCCAGACCTATGGATTCTACCTTCCATACCTCTCAGCAACTGAGAATTAGGGCCAGAGGACAGATGGGGAGAACCCCTAGAGCCAGATAGGATAATCCCATTTAAAAAACATCCACAGTACCTTCCTCCCAGTTTCTCTTTACCCCAGTTCCAGCACGTCAAGGACAGGTCAGCAAGTCTGTTTATAACTTGACCAATGTGGGAAAAAGACATTTGTCTTCCCTTCCTGCCCACATCTCCAAGTCTTTATAAGTGATTCTCTAGAATCTTTTCTTGATTGCAGCTAAGGAGAAGCATCTCCTTCTCTCCTCCATGGGGTGAGGAATGGCATTCAGTGAACATTACAACCCCTCATAAAAACATCTGCTCTTCTGCTTTTCTGTTGATTCAGGGTGTGGGAGCTGGCATGGTAGACGGGTCAGGCCTGGAGCATCTGGGGAAAACTTGTGGTTGGGAGGCTGTTCCTAACTGTGAGTGTAGACGGAATACTTGATAGCTTTTGTCTTCAACTTTTGATCTTAGTCACAATTTGAGGACAACAGGAAAATCATACCAGACACTTTCATGCAGAACCAATTATCGGAATAGGAAAAGAACTAGTCCCAGCATCCAAAAAAAAAAAAAAAAAAGAGCAAAAATTTCAAATGATTCCATATCCACCTCAGGTTGACTTTCTCTAACCCAGTGTTAGATTGTAATCAAGTGTTTTCAAAACAGGCTTGAGACCCATAAGTGGGGTGTAAAGTTGATTTAGTCAGTCAAGTGAATCTTACTGGCACTATTTAAATAAAATAGAACAGAATATATCAGCATATTTTGTAAAATTTTGGTTTGGAAAGCATGGCCCTAAGTGGCAGGGGAAAGAAAGTAGATGGTCAGCTATGCACACATGGTAGGAAATCTGTCATTCTGAGAGTCCCACAGTGGGGGGGGGGGGGGGGGGAAAGACATGTTTTTCTTTCCCTGAATGAGTATTGGCTCCAACCAAAGAGAATGTATAAAACATAAAGAGAGTCAGGCTTTGGCGTTTAAAATTTTTTTAAAGATAGAATATACCATTTCCTCAAATCCATTTATGTCCTACTCAAGTATAGAAACTTCCTGGAATTCTTATTAGAAATCTCAAATATAACAGCAGTAGTTTTCAGGTAACCCTACTTTTACTATAAAGACGTCTAGTTCCCAACTGTCAGTTATATAAATTGCTCAACTAGATTCTGAACAGAAAGATGTATATCTTTTCAAAGTTAAAAGCCAAAAATCAAGAAAGGCCATTTTGGAAATTGTTTCCATGTATAGAATCATGCCCAATTTAACAAATATTTCTTGCATGCTGTCAATACAGGTCACTGTTGGGGACAGAAATAAAATAAACATGAGACATTTTCTATTAAAAAGAAAAATATACCTGAATTTCTCAGGGGGGAAAAAGTTTTTTTATGATTCCAGTTCAAGTCAGTTAAGGAAGTTTTAGCTTGACCTTTTAAAATTTTATGTTTAGATCTAGCCGAAGTTCAAAGCAAAATTCAAATGGGGAGAACCCCTAGAACCAGGTAGGATAATTCCATTTAATAAACATGTACACAAAAACCAAAATGTTTACTCAGTGCTACGTTTAGAATTTTATTAATCAAAAGAAGTGTTTTGTACCTAGCAATGTACCTGGTGAATTCACTTTTGTTTACTTCAAATAGCCTAGTTCAGGACATTTCACTTTTTCATAAAATCTGGTAGCTCATGGAGGCCATGCTGAGTCAGACCTTCAGAGAATCAAAGTGAGAAATTTTGTTGCCTTTGCCTTAAAGGAAAAATTAACCCAAATGACCAAAGCAATATAAGATAAAATTATATTATTAAATAATCATGAACAGTAACTAAACTAAATGGAAAAAGAAAAAGAAAAAGTGCAACTCACTGTTTTAAGGGCAAGAGACGTTAGTAAAATGCTTGCTGAATTATATGAATTTGATTATATCTTCACCTCTGGCTGCCCAAGTTTATTTTCGGCCCCACTGGTTACTAGTTTAATTATTCTTGGGCACTACTTTCTTCATTTCTCTGTCTTAATTCTTTACCCATAAGATCTGTGTGAAGAGTAACTGAGGTAGATAACCTATGTAACGCTCTAAGCACAGTGCTTAACATACTTTACGTACTTTTGAAGGTTATTATTGTTATTATTATTTAATCTATTTCCTGAAAGTTCTACTAGTTATGCACTATCTGCTAATCCTAAGGTAATGCCACACTGTTAAAATATAGTGTGGGGGAGAGGGAAACAGCCTACATGTTAGAAGTATTTTTTAACGTTGGTCTTGTCATTTCTTCTGCTTAAAACCAGTGTTCAGGATGACTTAATTTTAGAAGCAAGTGAACTTAACATTTATTTTCATCACAATCAGAATGATTTGTTCTGCCCTTTCTGTGGGCAGAAACTTAAATCCAAATGAGATTCTGAAGTAGAAAATAACACTTCCAAGTAAGTACTGTCAAGGCTCATACTAGATGCTACTCTTAGTTTTTAATGCTTTCATTTCAGCATCGTTACATCCTAATGTTAGCTGACACCCCAGAGGCTCAAGAGTACTAAGACTCTTGTTTCTCTTCACTTGTGCTCCTGAAAGACGGGAATGATTCCATTTTTCTGAGTGATCCCAAGGTGAATTGTACGAAAAGTTCCCCAAAGGCCAGTGGTCAAGAACAATGCCTTACCACCTGGCCAAACCAGCCAAGCCAGCTAATCGGTGGGCCCTTAAGGCACCCCCACCCTTATTTCCTCCTGCACATATTCTGATTACTGCACCCGGCACCTTCTGCACTCGGCCCTACCTTCTGCACTTGGCCCTTTCTGCGCATGGCCCCCTCTACACACAGCCCCAACTGCACACGACCCCCTTTTGCACGCAGACCCAACAACCTACCACCCAATCCCTTTCAAGGTCAACCTAACCCCCCAATCAGGTAATGCCAAGGCATCTCCCCAAGGCTTGTGGTTTTACCCTTTAAATTAGGTCCCAACCCCTCGGTCGGGGCTCCTCTCAACCACTGCTGCGTCAGTGAACGAGTGGGGTCCAAACTCAAGTTTGTCAGTAAACTCCCTCTTGCGCTTGCATCGGTGTCAGTTTCCTTCTTGGCTCGTGGAGTTCCAAACCAGGGCATTACACTCCCTCCCCTCACCCTTTTTTTCACTTCCAGGACCCACTCCTTGTTATGACTAAGTTTACAAATTATCTAGCCATCTATCTGCATCCAAGACTAATTCTCCTCTGAGTGGTGTAGCCTTTTGTTCTGTATTAAACCTCTGTTTCTTTACCTGTAACATGGTCATAGTCATAGTATCTTCTTAGCACAGAGTTTCACACCTATAAAAGAACTTAATAATTTTTAATATTAGTAGTCAAGACATTATTTTTTAAACAAGCTCCATCCTGGTATTTATGCCTTTTCTCAAAGGATACTGGCTTCTTATTTTCCCTTCTGCAGTTTCCCAAATCAACCAACTAGGCAGCTGTCCACGAAGCCTATGCCTACAACTTGGCCCAAATTATTTCCTAAAGGACTAGGACAAAATCTTCTTTGTATACACACACACACACACACACACACACACACACACACACACACACACACATATTTCTTAAAGGACTAGGACAAAATCTTCTTTGTATATATATATACACACACACATATATGTATATATATGTATATATATCATATATGTTATATGTAGTCTATATATTACATATAGTCTACATATCACATATATATAGTCTATATATTACATAGTCTTCTTTTATCTATATAAAATAAAATAATATATATATATTTATGTAAGTCTTTTATATATACAAAATATATATATAAAAAATATATATATGAATACTACAGAAACTACCACAAATATTAACAAAGCTTATCATTTCCTTCTATTTAAATTCACCCAAAGTCACAGAATAAATTTTCTGAAGTTGCTTTTTCCTTTTTTGTGTGTATTATTTTAAGTTGTGATAAAATAATGTAGATTCTCTATTAGAAAAAAAAAGCAGAATGAGAAAGTCAATAAAATAAGAAATTTTTAAAAAGAAGTTCTTAGCCCTAGATTAAGGACATGTGTGAGGGGAAATAAAACCTTAAACCAGAACAGTTCTCAAAATAATGATTTCCTTTGTGCTCAGTGATTCGGAAAACACTTGGAAATGATTAGGGACTTTTAAAGTTTGTTTTGAAAGTATATAGCAAACAAAAATCAGCAATTGATGTTTTCACGTTCAAATGAAATCAATTTAAATCCATAATATTTATTCAAAATCTATGACATTGAGAAAAATACTTGCTTTAATAACACACTTGACCATTCATAGTCCTTGAGGAGGCCAATTTTTATATATATATATATATATATATGGGGTTCTTCTGTCAAAACCACTTAGAACCACGGATCTAAGCTAATGGATTCTGAGATAGGATCCTACCATTATATGGCCAGAAACACTTGGAACTCATGTTACCACATAAGAAGAAGCAGTAGAAAACCACCACTATAAAGTTCAGCTCTTCATGTTTCCCACCATGCTTTCTGCTGTCAGTTCCTGTGTGATTCTGCCTCTACAGGGAAGTCCAGCCATTACGCAGTCAAAGAAACCAATCATTTCCTTGCCAAGAGTAGTGGTTAAGACATTAAGTCTCGGTCTATATCCTGGTTCAGTTATTTTACTAGACCTGTGGCTTTAGATAAGTTACCATTCAGCACATTTCGCATAGTCATTCATTCAGTAAATGTTTTTGAGCACCTACAATGTGTTGGGCACTGTGCTGGTTGGTCATGGAGGATGTGATCAATGGTGTGTAAACATAAACAGAGGTTTTGAGGTAGACGCCATAGGTTGGCTAACCAGTACCCATTGTTAGCCATCTTCACTGCTACTGTGCCACAGCTAGCTGCACAACATGACTTAAATTCCTCAAACCACTTTTCTCACCCATAAAATGGCTGGCTTGCTCTGTATTTATTCTATGATCTCATCCAGCTCTGTGATTATATCTGCCTGTATTCTGGGTATTATTAGTTAACCTACCTTGTGCAAGCACTAAAAAAACTGAGCTAGAGAGGAAAGATAAAACATGAAGGCAGGTGGGGGCTACTGAAGCCACGAGAGGAGTAAGACATAGTCTTATAACATGTCCATGGCAGAACTACAAGTAGTGTTGGCCCAAAACACATTCCCTACTGAAGCATCTGTCAGTGGAGGGGGCACAAAACCTAAGAAATCACAGCATGTTCTTCTTAACCCCCAACAGTCTTATAATCATAAAACTAGGTCAAAACAAACATCAAGGGCAGAAAGAATCACGAAAGAGTAAGGATGTCCTCTGTCCTGAGGAAGGAAGAATGGCACGTTCACATAGTTTGCCTTGGAAATGGACTGCACATACTTACAACATGTTTGTGGGAAAGGAAATTTGCTACTAAAGGTGTAAATTTCGCTATTTGCGATAGTTGTGCATTGCTTTGGTTACCCTGTTGCATCCTCTAAGCCTAGGTCATACCTGGATGATAAACTGTTTCTCTCTTGAAGGCTATTGGAACTTCTGATGTCATACAGGGTAGAAGGTAAATCCTAAAGCGGACGTGGGAACACTGGGAGCAGGCCTTAAGCAGGCAGGAAGGAGGATTCAAGCTTTCTCTCTTGTCTTCCTCTTTTTAATCCATACTTTGATGAATAAATGTAGCTAATAACAGTTCTCCCAGTAGAAGGAAAGAATAAGGTCTCCATAATAGGATTTAAAAAGGGGGCTATGCTGGGAGAATTAGAGCTAGAAAAAAAAAACCCATAATTTTCTCATGTTATCTGGATTCATATTATTCTAGTTTTACTTTCCTTTTATTATTTGCCATCACTGGATTTTAAAATATAGAGCCATTTATATATGGACAATTGATTTTCAACAAATGTATTAGTGCAATGCAGTGGGAAAGAAGCATTTTTACAATAAACTGGATCAATCAAATATCCATATGAGAAAACATTGAACCTAGACTCCTGCTTCATTCTATGTGTAAAAATTAATCTAAGGTGGATTATAGGCTAAATATAAAGCTTAGAACAATAATATTTCTTGAAAAAAAAAAGAAAAACAGGCGATTAATTTCATGACCTATCCTAAAATTTCTTAGGGCACCAAAAACACTATAAATTAAAAAAAATATATAATAATTTGGAACTCATCAAAATTAAAATTTTATGCTAATCAAAAGGCACTATTAAGCAAAAGAATAGGCCAGGCACAATCTGGGAGGTAATATTCACAATATACATATATGACTATGAACTTATAGTGAGAATTATAAAGAACTACAAATCAATAAGAAAATTACAACCAATTTTAAAATAACAAAGTACTTAAATAGATACTTGAAAAGAAATACCAATGACCAACAAGCACATAAAAAGTTACTCAATATCATCAGTCATCAGGGAAATATAAATTAAAACTATAGTTTCATACCCACTAAATGGCTGATATGAGAAAGACTGACAATACATTAATATTAACAAGGATGTGGAAAAACCATTTTGGAAAACTATTTGACAATTTCTTATAGCAATTCATAAACCTTCCCTCTAACCAAGTAATTCCACATCATGATATTTACCCAAGGAAAATTAAAACTGTGTCCATAAAAAATACTTTTACTGGAAAGTTTATAGAAGCCTTGTTTTTGGTATGTGAAAACTTGAAATGAATCAAATGTCCATTGACTAGGGGATGGAATACTATTCAGCAATAAAAAGAAACAAACTACTGCTAAATTAACAATACAGATGCATTTCACAAACATAATATTGAGCAAATGAAGCCAGACACAAAAGAATATATATTATACGACTTCAATTATAAGAAGTCCAAGACCCATGGCCACTACCATGTCTATAGTGATACAAGTCAGAAAGTGGTTGCCAGGAGCAGAAAAAAGTAACTGGAAAGGATGAGAGGTTATATTCTGGGGTGACAGGAATATTCTAGATCTCATTTTGGGTAGTGTTTACATGAATATATAAAATTTTAAAACTCATCAGACTACACACTTAATAGTTGTGTACTCTATAGTATATAAATTATCTCAACAAAAAAAGAAAAATTTATATATATATTAAAACTATATGGATAGTTGGAATAATTTTACCACTTTCTATTCTAACCCACCTGTATAATAATAAGCAAACACTAAGGTCAAGGGAATATCCATATTTTACCTGAGAAAATGTCTTTGACACCTAAAGGCTTGTTAACACATGAACAAGGATAAATATATCAGTTTCCCTAGCTATTACCTTGAAGTTAGCTCAGGACCATCATCTCTACCACCAGTCTGTAGACTCATTGATTGCAATAACCTAAAGGAGCACTCTGCCTCTATTCTTGTCTATTCCCAATCTATTCCTAAATTTATAATCAGAGATTAAAAATAAAAATAGAGCAAAGACTCCCTATTGTCTACAAATAAAATAGATACTTGGCATGTATGATACCATATAACCTCATCTTTGTATACCACTCTAGCCTCATCTCCTACCACTCCTTGCTTTGTACCTTAAAGTCTTTTAAAACCCAATTGTTTAAATGTCCTCACATTCACTGTATCGCCTACAGTCTCCATGCCTTTGCTCAAACTCCTCTTTTCCAAAGTGTCTTTTCAGCCTATCTTATTCTGAATAACTTACTCATCCTTTCAGACTTAGCTCAGATGTCATTCGTTCCAGATGTTTCTTGAAATGTCACAGTCCGTAGCACCCAGTATAGACCTCTAGTTTAGCATTTAGAATATTTTTATTTCATCAACGAATACTTATGATCTCTTATGCACCATGCGCTGTTTTAGCTCTTAGAATATATCAATTACTAAACAAACTTTTAACTTCATATAATGAAATTTGTTGCTTTGTCTGGTCCAGCCATGGTTTTTTCAAGTTTGTGCCTGTAGCACCAAGCAACGTGCCTGGCACATAGCAGCTGCTCGGCCTCAATTCTTGTACATTAATATGAACCAAATGATGAGCTAGGACATGAGTTGGCTATGGGTTGCTTAGTAGGAACTAAGATGAGAAAGACTGATTCACAACAGTCTGTGAGGCACAAGCCACAAGGAGGACCCTGTGAGGAACAGCAGCACAGCTCCAGAAGCCAAGGGGGATGAAGTGTAGAAACTGACTTCGCTGACTGCATGATTTTGCCTAGTGCTACCCCAACATGAAACAGCCAGAAATAATTTCAAGACCACATAAGTGCTGAGTTTTTAGTGGTGGCAGATCCCTGCTGACATCCCACCCGAGGATGTTTGATTGCCCCCCTATATTCCAAACCAGATGTCTTTGGATGGCAATCTACTTTCTCTCACCTCAGGGTGGCCAGAGGGGAAGTTGGATTAGAAATAGGTGGGCAATAGGGTGAGGGTTTTAAAAATTATATTCTATGACTGATTGCCTAAGATTATGTATGAGGTGTGATTATAAAGTAATGAGAGCCATTTTCATGTGTGACTTGTCTTATGTTTTAATCACACCTCATATATGGAATGTGTGTCATTTTATACAATGTTTGAAAATTACCACAACCCAGGGTATTTGGCAGGAAATGTTAAATTGTTATTGAGTGCTCTTTTGCCAGGTAACTATACTCTAGTTTCTCTTCAGAGTGTGTAAGTAATTGCAAGACTATGAAGAGACTTTCTTATGAAAATATATAATTCCAGTCTTGTGGTCATCTAAGCACTCCACAACTTTTTGACAATTGTTATAAAATACTTGGAGGTAATGTTAAAGATAAAACTTTTAATAAATATATAATGCACATACATTTGGAAAAGAGAGAAGTCAAGTAAAATTATGAATGTAAGAATAATAAAGAATTTCTATACCAAATATTATCGTAATTCTTGCAAGCATTTACCATTATTATCAAAAAGTCTTCTAACGCAATTGGGGTGGGGATTGGACAGACATTAAAACAATAACATTAAAACATATGGAGTTTTTTTTTTTAAGAGTTCTTGCTGTTTCTGAAAGAAAAACCATGGTTGACTAAGCAAGAGAATAACCATATTTTAAGAATCTAAGATTTTAACTTAAAGATGTAAAATTTAAAGGGAATAATAAAAAGAAAAACAGCCAGTTATGAGGTTAATAATAACTGAGTTCTGTCTTTGGCCACATGGAATTAAATCCCTGACTATTAATATTAAATCTTGAGGGACAAATTGGCTAACCCAGCATGAGAAGTAAAAATGCCAGCAGAAGCTAGAGTTGTACCCACAAACTATCCAAAGGGAAATTCAAAGAGCCATTTTATCTGGAGTATGTAATTTTCAAAATGACTCAGAGCAGAAGTTCTCAAACTTTATTGTTTATAGAAATTATCTGGAGTACAAATTACAAATTAAGTTGGAATAAGAATCTGTATTTTATTCTGACACAGGTGGTCTTCTGATCACATTTTTAAAATTGCTTAAAGTAGGAATTCTTACATAATTGTGGTTTTTCATTACAAATCACTATATAAAATCTCATAGTGATCAGACAGATAAAGATTCAGCAAAACTATTTTATAAATAAATCTATTTAAGTATATTTTCCCTAAGTTTAATTATTGGAGGGGTCTATATCCTCCAGGGATTTTAAAAGAAATCAATGAGGACTTAATTTTCACTAGACTATTATTAGTGACTTGCAAATCATGAAGAAATAGGGGAAATAACATAATATAAAATTTAAGGTTAAATTTCTAAAGCTAGAGGTTATAATAATCAAGATAGGTAGATCAGTGTTGCAAGATGGTGACGATTTGACATGGAAACCAGGTTAGAAGTACTCATGTTTGTGCTGGTCTCCTGTGAGTATGCAAATATAGACTCTTTGTGGAGAAGTCATTTTGCAAATTTTGCCCAGAATTGCAAATGCGAGCTCAGAATGTACTCCTCCCACAGCCTCCCAAAGTGTCCAAGGCTAAGCCAGGTCCCGTCTGCCAGGGGAGTGAGTCTACAGCTTGTAAAAGCAACAGCTGCCACTTCTCTGGTTTATGTTGATGTGAAACTCCAGAGCAAAACAAAAGATTGGCATCTGGGCTTAATTCAACTTTGATAGAAACTGTATCACGCTATCTGTGTAATGATTCCAAGGGGGATTTTTTAAATAACTAATGAGAAAGATATATTTCTCAAAATTCCCAATTGATTTCTCATATATGTTTCATTAAATATGCCTGTCACACACACACACAAAACCCCAGGATCTTATTACTTATATAATATAAAATGAGATTGATGGATAAGGTACTATATAAGCAAATATAGATAAAAATCTTTTACTCCGGTTTCAGGGTATTTCCACATGGTGGTAGCTGTGAATGCATGGTTTTAAAATCATTGAAAATATATTTTTTTAATAATATGAGAAAGATGGCTTCCTTTTTCAATGTCATTATTTGTGAGGGGAAGGGAGGAACATGTTTTAAAAAATGGACAGTTGCTACATACAATATAGGGCATATAGATCAGAGGTGGGTCAAAGGGAGAAAATAGACAATTTTACATGTAAAAGACTGAAAATTCTTTTTAGAAAAGGTGAATTGATACTTTAAAAAGTGACTAGACAAGGAAGGAAAGTACATTGCATGTGGGACATCATGGGAGAATCAGGGGAATCTGAAGACCCACCAGCGGTTTGGCAGGGTACACAGTGGAGCATAATCAATGTCAAAACTAGGTGGGTGTGAAACAGAAACAGGGATGGCAGTCCAGGAGCTCTGTTTGATTGAGAAGTAAATCAGAATCACTGTGGGTAAGGCTCCTGCATCAGGACCCTTTAATAGCTGCGTAGGTAATTAGTATGTGTTGTTAAGATTAGTAACTACTGCTCTAATCCACCTGTTTCAATTTTAACATACATAGTATATGCAAATTCAACATTTTAATATGGGGTTTATATAGTATATATAATACACTATTTAATCTACTATTGTCACTGCAGTTAGGATGGCCTGTGTGGATGGGAGAGGAGAAAGGTCCAGGTAAGCGACTATTCCTGTAGTCCTAGTAATAAGCCTGAAATAAGGCAATATAATGGACAATGAATGTAAGAAAGAGAGAAATGTGACAAGACTTGATCACAGATGCAGGAATAAGGAGAAGGAGAAATTAAGGGTGGCTCCGAGGTCTCTGGTTTGGGTGACCTGAACAAATTTTCCCACTTAAAAATATTCAGATCAAACCCATCCTGCCCAAATCAGCAGAAATACCGCTTTCTTGCATGTGTTCTCTACTATTCCTAGTAATGTGTGATCTCTCTTTCTTCTGACCATCCTTAAAATTTTGCCTGTATTTCCCTGTGGTGCTAGTCATTTCTAACCATTTTCTGAAATAACGCATACGTGATTTGTATAGAAGGTGTTCTACTCGAAGTCCTTTTCAAATCTAAAGCCCTACAATTCCATAGAGTGAATAAATGAAAGTTGGCCTATTATGCATCCTAGAAGTTTCTACTTTCAGAAGTAGATCCAAAGCTTGTGTTTCTAACCTTGGTGTGTATCATGGACCTGTTGGCAATTTACTGGCAATCTAAAAAAAGCTATAGATCCCTTTCAAAATAATGTTTTTCAATGCAAAAAGATAAAAATAAAATACATAGAATTACACTGAAACCAAGTAAACTATAGTTATCAAAGATTTTGAAAAACAAATATGTAATACTATGTGTTTTTATTAATGCATTAAATAAGAAGATATATTAAAATATAAACAAATTCTAAATAAATTTATCTTTAAAAGTGTATCAGAGGGAAAGTTGTTGCTAGGTTAAAGAAGAACATTAGCTGTGGAGAGGTCTCTGAAAAAAAAACTATAGGGACATCATGTTGGATAAACAACTGATTTCAGTTGCTTGTTATTGTTTCCTACAGGTGTTGAAAATGCTGACTTATAAAGACAAATTCTTGCAGATAGAGTAAAGCTTTTGTAGCTACTTTATAAGACAAGGATAGCTTCTATCAAGTAACACCTGTGTTCTATAGTTCGTTTCTTAAACCTAGACTAATGAATTCTTCTTTGGCTAGATTGTCATCTTAATACACTTTATGTCAAAAATAAAAAGGAATGATGGTCCATGGTTGAACTTTGACACCATCAAAATAAAATAACTTGTAACACTTTCTGAAATGTTTGCAGATATTTGCAAATTTCTCTTTAAAAAAAAATCATAGAGTATTTCATATCTCATCTTCATGGAGTAAAGCATCCCCTCCAGCATTAGCAACATAGGCAAAAAAGTTTGTAGATTTCTGAGAGTGTCCAGTAAGGTGACATTAGAATCCATGCTCTGTGTTCAAAAGGCCCTGTTACCTTACAGAGAGTAAAGCATTCCTATTTAAACTATCTAGTTTTTCAGTATTTTAAAAAATAACTTCTCATATTGATTAACAAGCAGCTGTGGATGGAGAATCTTATAAAGTAGCATAAATATCTGGGACATTGCCATAAGAATACATGATCTCATGTTTGGCAAGGTACAGAGTTGATCCATAGCTGGCCAGCAACATTGCACAATATCTATAATCATGAAGATTATGATTTCAAGCAAACTAATTAAGAGGTAATAATGAGTATGAGTGATATTTTATAGTATCTGCAATAGCTAAAACGTGATATGAAAATGTCTATTTTTTTTTTGGAAACAAAGTCAAAGGTGTACTAATAATGCTATGGTTTGTTATCTACACTCATAACTGAAAAGCAGTCAGTGTTAGATATAGTAAAGACTTAATTTTTTCTATGCAAATTCACGAACTCCCCAAATTTTGACTTCAATCTTCAGAGCTCTTCCTACTCTAAAGATACAACTGAGCCTACTGTTTACTTCTGAAATTCCAAAGGAAAAATGTCAACTGTAATGCTTCAAGGTTAGTGTACTCACAAAATTTCATTGTCCAAACCACATTTGGGAGAGAAAGGGGACATAGTAATAATTACACCAGAACAAAGGTCTCCAAACAAGGTCATCCTGAGCAAAATGATATGTTTGGTCATGCTACCCAAGATAGAAAGATTAAAATGGGGGGGAAAATATGGCAGAAGTCAAAGGTGGCTTTACTTTGACAGCACTTCAGTTCTCTCCCATCACAAATAGTCATAGAACCTGAGAGAATAGTGACTGCAACCCAAATTAATAGTAGAATGTTTTGCCTATTTTTTAGGAAATATAATAAGCCATACCCATTCAATAAAGTAATTTTCTTGTGTGTGAAAACAAAGGTTTTTGGCATGATGAAAAATTTCCATTTGTCTAATATTCACTTTCTATTAAAAATCTATTCTGGTTCAGACAAATTATCTTAATATATAAGTCTAAATTATTACAAAAGTATTTAAATGATGTTCTTTTTGCTCAATTAGTAAATCACCATCACTTCTTATAATCCATGAGCTTGTGGGCTCCTCATATAAGAAAAGTGAAATAGGAATCAAAATGATTGACATTTTGCTTATTACTTAGTGTTAAAGTGCTTGAGTAAGCAAGGTCATTAGAGATTTCTGAGCTTAACATTTTCCCTGAAACTCATAAATCTGTAGAGAATCAGTGTTCCTGGAGACACAGTTTCAGAGAAGAGGTAATCCTCTTCAGTCCCTGCAATTCTTCCCAAGAGCCAAAGGAAAATATTTTTCCAGTGGAAAATATCAGAAGGTATAATGAATTCCCAGACTCTGCTTCGTGGAGGTATAAATTTGAGTGAGGAGAGGGACTGGGAAAGGAAAGAGGAAAGCACTGCTCTTTGGTGGTCTACTACATGCCGGGTATTTAACATATTACCTAATCTAATAACAACCCGCAAAGGTGCCATTATTCATGTTTTACAGTTGAGGAAATTTAGGATCAGAAGAACTGATTAACCAGCCAAAGGTCACAGAGCTTGGAAGTACCAAAGTTAGGTTTTGAACCCTGATCTTTCAGTCCAGAACATTGTCTACCCTATACCGATGCCTCAACCCAGTCTGAGATATCAAAGACTCCATGCTTACTGCCCTTGCAATGTCTTCTGAATCCCAAATCTAAGAGTGATAGGAGAGAGAAACAGGAAGGTCTGAGTTCCTGGGAGAAAACAACTAGGTCCTTTGGGAGTACAAGTCAGGAAGGTGTTTCATTGAATAATAAGGTAAATATTAAAGTTAAGTTGCTTCTGCTACAAATGTCGTTGGGCTATACGGGCAGGATTTCAAGGTTTTTCAAATCTCAAGGCAGGTTTTGTTTTTGTTTTTGTTTTTACAACCCAGTGCAATGAGTGTGACACAACACACTCATTGGGCTTTCAACCAAGTCAATTATGATTTATATTCATCATAATTCAAATGTGGATTCATTTCAACATATGTAGGAAACATGGTTTGAAATATTGTTTCATCAACCTTTCCCCATGTCTATAGGCCATCCCATATTTTTAGGCCTCAGCTATGTAAATAGAGCTGTTTCTGATTAGCAAAATTAGCTTCCGCTCTCTTTTGTGTTAACATGCAACACAAAAGTCTTAACTTGAAGATAAGACTGATTGCTCTCTTGGAGTAGACAGCTTTCAACAGAAATCACAGCTAATTGGAAAAGTTTCTCTTGAGATATAAACCACAGGGAAGAAATAAATAAAAAAGGAACAATAATGAAAAATTATCAGAAATTTAATATTTTATACCAAAAGGCAGCAAAAATTTAACAGCAATGCTAATTACAAAGTTTATATTTATCTATTGTATTTTTCTGTCAAGATACTCCACAAATATAAATAGTAAATAAGGTTACAATATTCTTTTAAATAACTGAAGATGGAGGTTTTATTTACTCTCTCATTCATTCATCAATTTTTTAGCATGAACATTTTTCACACATCAACAATGTGCTAGGCATAGAAAATACAGAGGTGAACAATACACGCACAATGCCTGTCCTCATGGAACTCATAGACAAATCAGAAATACAAAAATCTTTTCAAAGTACCCAGCCTTTAATCCTCAATTCTCTGGCAGTAGAAATCTATGCAGACATAGCTAGGATGTGCAGAAAGAACAATAGACTTTAAATCAAAAGGCCAGACTTCTCACCTCAATTCTGCCAGTATCTCCATGAACATATTACTTCAAACTCTTTGTTAGAAATAATAGAAACCAGCTCATACTATTTTAGGAAAAGGAAAATTTATTGTAAACACATGTGGCAGGGGTGAGATATATATATAGTTTCTCTCAAAACTTCTCTAATTTCTTACTCCCTCCCAAGTTTTTAGATTTTTGTGATGGGCAATAAAAATAACAAGAAAAATGACCAAGAGAGGTGAGACAGGGGAAAAGAGTGGAATGATGAGAGGTAAATTCATGTATGTTGAAGTGTAAGGGAGACTTTCTGAACTTGTCATGCAAGTAGACTCAAAATAGGCATCGAGAACTAGGAATCAGATGAAAGTGGCTTTGTAAAAAATGTTATTATGGGTTGTGAATTGATCCTCAAGAGACCCAAGGTAACACTGAGACTCCTTTTAAATTATCTTTTATATGCTATTTTATGAATCTTGCAAACACTAGATTAAGTAGGAGCCCTACTTCCATCGGAGTTATGTTCAAAAAGATTTTCACTTCATTTTCAAGCATTATATTCTAATAAAAATTAGAAGTGTCTTTTCTAGTCTCTATGAGTTTGTTTCTGCTTTATTTGTTTATTTTGTGTGTTTAGATTCCAAATATAAGTGAAATTATATGGTATCCGTCTTTCTCTGTCTTATTTCACTTAGCATACTACCCTCTAGGTCCATCCATGTTGTTTCAAATAGCAAGATTTCGTTCTTTTTTATGGACAAGTAATAACCTTTAAATGCATTATTTACAGTAAATGTCAATGAAGAATCTCTAGACCTATAGAAGACTCTTATAAGAACTGATTTGAGCCAAATTTCTGAGGATACGCCCAGAAGCAAGATCTCAATGGATTAGGAAAATGCTTTGAAGCATGTCAATTTTTCAGTTCATTTTGTGCATTTAGAATCAAAGGAGAAAACATAAGAAAGGTATATGAAATCCATTGGTGGTAAATTAAGGAAGCAGGAAGAGAGCAAAGCTGAAAATCTCTAGGACTTGATTAAAAAGTGAAATGGAGAGATACATAATCCTTTTACATCAGCAGGTACAGGATACATTTACAGTAAGTAGAGATGGTATATGGGCAACAAGATAACAATAAGGAATGCATGTAAGGGTAGCTATGCCTCTAACGGGTCTGGAAAAATTATTCTGTGTTTCAGTTTATCCTAGAGGCATAAGAACAATGGGTAGCTAGGTCCCCCTTACATCAAAGATTAACCTTTACTAAGGAAGCTATAGGCCTGAGACATGACTACTCACCATAACATGTCTAGTTAAGAATTTATGATCTGATTATCCAGTATGGTTACTTTTAGTCACTGAGCTTATCAGGCCTGCCAAGTAGCACCCCCTGAGTGTGTCATGTTTGCTACAAAGCCCCTCTGTGTTCATGTAAAGTACTTAAAGGCAATGTGTTTGTTATTTGTTATAACAAGTAATACCATGCTGACGTCAACTCTACAGACCTAGCCTTAAACAACTCTTTTGCCTTAGAGCTGAGGTGTCTGCTTTGGTGTTCGGTGACAGGATTACCACCCAGCAGCAGTGTCTGTTACCCTTTTAGGGGCCACAGCCCCTTCTGAGTCAGTGATTAAAACTCAGCCACCTCCTCCCACCAAAACACTCACACATTCCTAAATGAACCTTTGGTATATGATTCCAGGGACTCCATAAACCAAAGCCCCCATCGGTGACAAGCAAAAGAACCTCTTCTCTAGCTAAGACATAGAGAGCACTTTCAGTGACTCAGCAACCTGCACCTCTTCTTTCCACTCTGACAAGAAAGAAAAAAGTCGCTTTCAATAGATTATGCTGTCACAACGAAATAAGAAGAAAGTCAGAAGCAGAGGGAGAGAGAGAGAAAAAGGAACTACATTCTCTTAAAATGTTACAAATTCCACCGTTATCTCTTCAAAGACCATTTCTTTTCAGTGTATCAAACAGTAAGCACCCCCACTTGTGTCCTTATGGAATGGGAATTAATATACTGTCTTATTTATTCCCTTTAGTAGAAACCGTTTTTATAATTCAGGAGGGTAACCCTGTTCAATATAATAATTCATATTACCACATTCTGCTATAAGACAAAATATAAACATAAAGTTTCTATAATATTTACAATCAGAACTGTACAGGCAAAATGAGATGTCAACATGTCCACTCAATTTCATTTAAATATGACTAATTTCTAGTCGGTTTTGGTCTTAGTATGTTTGAATAATGTTCTAATTAAATTAGAAGCTAGATTATTTATTCTACTAATTGTTTGACCCACTGATAAGGTAAGTAGATAAATTTTGATGAGCATAAACATACAATCTAGATCATTTGGGCCAAACCCATTTTTCATAAATATTTCAGTTTGAAGTATATGGAAACTGTCACCTCTACCAACATACAGCTGAAGTAAAGTCAAACTGTCAAGTCATATTTGTTGTTTATCATCATATGCCATCTAACAAACTAAATCATGTGGACATGTACATAAATCATGTAGAAATCTAGCTAGCATCTAGTGTCTCCCAATTTAATATATAAATTGGGATTATCCTTGAAGTGAATTAACCTAGATAAGACTTTAGAACTCCTTAAGTGCCCTATAGCATTCATTGGCTAAATTGTACCCAAGTTTTGCCTTTATTAAACCTAAATTAAAATCCTAGTTATGTCATGTGCTACCTAGCTGAATGAACTTTAGCAAGATACTTGGCTTCCCTGCACCTAAATTTTCTTATCTGTAAAGTGAGGATGACTTAAAGGGTCACTGTGAGGATAATATAAGAAAACGGGTGTACCCCATACAGTGCCAAACACATAGTAAGCACTCAATAAATGGTAAATTGTTAATGCTGAAAAAGCTTACAAAAATAATAGATGAATTTCCCTGCTGTGATTATTACCCGGCACTCAAAAGGCATGCACAAGTACTCTCTTGTCTTATAAAATTAACATTTAAATAACCCGGTTTTTCTAAGAATCAAATCAAATGGCCTGTAAGGCTTTGTGCGGTGTGCACCCTGCCTGCCCCTCTGCCTCAGCTCATACTCCCCTCTCCCTCTCCTGCTGCTCTTGAGCCACACTGAGCTTCTTTCTCTTACGTCAACATCAGGCTCCTGCTTGTTTCAGGTCCCTGGCAGTGGCTGTTCCATCTGTCTACAGTATTATTCCCCCCAAGCATCATCCAGTTGGCTCCTCCAGCCATTTATGTCGAATGCCACCGCCTCAGAGATCCTCCCCTGACGCCTTATCTGATTTGTACTCCACTCACTCACCCAGCCCTCTTTTCCTCGACATAGCTGCTGCTGCTTCTTAAAAAAAGAAGAAAAAAAAATTGTCATTATGCTATTTATCTGAAAGTCCAAGTATCTGTGCATTTACTTATTGTCTTTTTCTCCACATTTAAAATGTAAGCTCTGTTACAGCATAGAGCTTCTCTGCGTTGTTTCATTGTATCCTAGCTCTGTCTGGGGTAGATATTTGTCAGCTGAACACATGCATGTTTGCAGGAGCACAGTGAGAGAGAGCAGGAGGAGGAGAGACTCTGAGATGGAGGGTCCTAACACTTAGTCATATCAGAAGAGGCTTTTATGCAAGCCACTTCAATGTGGTGTAAGAAAAGGAGACATCAGATTAGGTCCCCTGGGACCCGTGTTCTGACAGTTCCAGGCATCATGAAAGGCTGAAAATGGGAAAACGAGCAATTTGGTCAGGAGGCAAGCTGGTGTAGAATGGGGTAGAGAGTACCTGAAGAGAAGGGTGTGGCAAGTGGTTAAACACCAAGCAATGAACAGCCCGAGTCTATTTAAGTTCTATTACGTATGTGAATCCTGAGGTGTGGGGCAGGATTGGGGCTAATCTCGTTTAAGAACTAGAGAGGCATCAGAACCCAGAAGAAACAATCCCCAGGAGGAGAAGGCATGTATGCATCAGACAGGTGGTGCCATTTAGCCAGTAAAGGTCACATGACATTGAATACAGTAAAACTGGAAAATGGTCCATTGCTGCAAGTGTGTGAAACTTCTCCTGAAAATATTAATATGCTGCCTCTCTCCCCCAAACAAACAAAATCATATTAGCACTTTTTTTTTTTTTACCAGTATAACTGTTACTGCTTAGGTTAAGTTTAATGGTAATGATGAATGTAGTCCTACAATGTTACAGGATTATAACTCTCCCTCAAAATGTTAGGGCACTGGAAAACATTTCTACATATGTAAATATAAACGAAATAAAATGTACATCTTCTAAGTCATTCAAAGAGCAAGAGTCATAAGAATTTTTTTATCCATAATCTCACTCTTAGTAAGTATATTCTTGGTGAATATATCTACAGAAGAAAAAATTAAACTGTATGAATATATTTAATATAGATTTATAATAATTGAAAACTGCAAATCAACTAAATTTCTAACAAAATATGTTTAAGTATATTTCTGGTATGTCAATTGATGGGCTATTAAATTTAATAAGGAGAAAATAAAATAAAACTAAATGGAAAAGGCAGAACACAAATTGTATCTATTTTAAAATTGTGAGTATGCATACACCATTTACATACATGTGTGGGTGGATATACAGTTATGTGCTAGAGCTGACCTACATCGATCTATGAAAGCCAATCGTTACACTTTCAGGAATTTTGCAAACAGGTTGTTAAACACAGTCATTAAAAATTCAATTAAACAAATACCCCTGTAGTGGAAGTACTATGTCATGGCACACCAGTGCACGCATCTTCCCACCTCCACCTCTCTTGGCATCTCATTAAGAGTCTGCAATTTGCCACACTAGGAGTGTTTACACCAAGGAAAATTGATAAGTACGTCAAACCAGGGTAGAGCCTTTGTTTCATTGATTGTCTAGATTTAAGAAAGCAGTAGAGGAAAGGTTAATAATGCAGATTAGATTTAAAAGTGTATCCTGTCTGCTGTCGTTACATTTTGAGTGGCATTAAAAAAACGAGGGAATTTTTTTCCAGTATTTGAAGTCCGATTTAGCAACAAAGTTTGCTGCTCTCATGACAAATGAGTGAAGGTCTTACATTTTCATTTTCTTGTTCATTTTAGACATTAATGCAAATGAAAATATCAACCAATGTTCATGGTAAACCCATGTTTAAAGTGCTGGTTCTTAAACATTTAAAGAGTGCAACACTTCGTGTGCATGTAAAGCTATAGTTTGTGGTTGTAAGAAAACAAACCATGAATTGAAATTATGGATAAAAGACTAATTTTTTCAATTTTTTAAATTTTATTAAGTTTGTTGGGGTAACATTGGTTAATACAATTATGTAATTTTCAGGTGTACATTATAATTTGACATCTATATATTCTATTGTGTGATTACCACCCAAAGTCCAGTTTCCTTCAGCTACCATATATTTGATCCCCTTTACCCATTCTTCTCTCTCCCTATCCTCTTATATTTGACCCTCTTTACTCCGTCTACCTCGCCCCTCCTCCCCCACTCCCTACCCTCTGTTAACCACTAATCCATTGTCCATATCCCTAATCTCTATTTGTCCTGTTCATTTGTTGCTTTTAGGTTTATATCCCACATATAAGTGACATCATGTGATTTTCAACTTTTTCAATCTGGCTTTATTTCGCTAAGCATGATTATCTTGAGGTCCATCCATGCTGTTGCAAATGGCAGTATTTCATTTCTTCTTGTGAATGAGTAATATTCCACTGTATATATGTGCCACAGCTTCTTTAGCCAATAAAAGACTAATTTTAAATATTTCCATTTATAATGATTTTAAGTAAAATCACAATAATAATTTTAAAAGTGAAAAAAATAAACATTTCTAGAAAATGTAATAATATTTTTTGAAGGAAGTAACATTATGGGACAACAATGAATCATTTCTCTCTTGAGTTTCCTTCCTTTCTTTCCTTTTCCTTCTACAAATATGTATTAATAAGTCCCCTATGGGCAAGGCACTGTTTTACCAGGCCTAACCTAATGGAGCTTATACAGTCTATGTGGAGTCAAAACCCAAAGAAATAATTATGCAAACAAATATACAAATGTCAATTTTATTAAATATTTTAAAGAAGAGATTAGGGAACCTAAACCAGGAGGACAGGGAGTGACTTTTTAGTGGTGACTTTTAACTGGATATTAGATGAAAGAGTAAAAATTAGGCCAAATTAGGGGAAGAAAAGAGCATCACGAGCAGAGGGAACACCATAAGCAAAGGCCCTGAGGAAGGACAAAGCTTGGCTTGTAGCTGGACCTTAGGACAAATCAGTGTAGGGTGGTGTGGCCAATGCATACAGGACCGGGTATGAGTGTAAATGACTCTGGAGCCCAATCGTACATGTGTTTACAGACTATGGTAAGAGCTTTGACTGTTTTTCTAAGAGTGGAGAGAAGCCATCATGAATCTTAAAAATTCCCAGGGAGTAGATGCAATTGAAATTCAGAGTCAAGTTAACTCCACTGGGTTTCAAGTTAGAATACCTGCAGCATGGAAAACGATACAATCAAATCTTTTTTTCTTTTGCTTTACATTGCTCGTCATGGCGATAGGTATAAAATAGAGGAAGATCAAATGGTCTCAGTCCTGTCAGATCTACAATCTAAGGAAAATACTGTCATCAGAATGCTCTGGTTTGGCTTCCCTATCTTCAGCTCAGAGTCAAGTCAAACTCGAATCTGGTACTTTGAGATTCAGATACAATTATCTCAAGCCACCCATCCCACATCGTCCATTCTCCTTCAGAAATTTCTGCAGATTCTCAGAGACTTCAGTTCACCTGGTCACTCTGGCACATGAAGCTAGTGAAGGCACATCTCGAACTTTTCCCACCCAGCCCTTGAATCAGCCTCATCCAGCCTCCTTTGCCTTTCCTTTCCTTTCTTCCCTCCCTTTCTCCCTTCCTTCCTCCTCCTCTGCCCACTTCTCCTCTTTCTCTCCTTCTCCTCCTCTGCCTTCTCTTTCTCTCTCCCCACTCCCTCCTTCTCTCCTAAAAGTCATGAATTCATTCTGAGACCTCTAATTCCAATCCAGTATGGCAGAGTTTGTCCTCATTTCTTTCTGTCCATATCTGTAACTCCCCTTTCTTACAATGAAATATGGCTCTCGTTATCCTCAATTCATTGACCTATTTGTCCATTTCAAGAATACACAGAAAATTGTTTCAGAATTATTAAACCATACCACTAAGAAATACAGGCATCTATACTTTTTTAAATAAAGAAACTGTAGTTTAGAATGCTTAAATGGTTTGCTCGACAGACTAGTAAGCATTAGAGCCAAGATTGTACTTCTATCCTGACTCCTTTCTTGTCTTTCCCATCATTTTTGTTTTTTTCAAGATATGAAACAAAACAATGACTCTATAATTAATCAGTCCTACACTTTCAAACAGTACTTAAGGTGTCAGAAACATCAGGGAGTTTTTATTAGAATTTTGGGCTAAATTCTATACTTTTCATGAGGCAATGATTAAAATACAGAGCGATTTAAAAATAGCATGAATTTTACTGCATAGTTTTTTGAAAAATTAGCCAGCGAGATTAATGAATTCATTCTGATTGGATGGCAACAGATTGTGGTGAGCTTGTTTTGACACCCATGAGCCATTTTTCCACCCTCCACCCATTCAGACCCCAAAGTAAGCTCAGCAGTGAGTGTGAAAATTAGCCCCTTCCCAAGAAAGGTGGGGCGCTAGCAAATCACAGTGTTAAGAATCTAATGTTTGAGATTTTGCATGAAAAATCTTATATAATTTAAGATTGCAGTTACCCTTTGTTAATCTGCATACTGAAGTCACCTTTATGTGGCTGCTAGAAAGGACCCAAATGTCAGGTTTACGCCTGAGGGTATAAATAGACTGATAATAGAAGCATTTTTTTTTTCTTAAGCAAGAAAACTTAGGTAAGAAACATTGTATTATAATATACACAGTAATTACAGATGTTCTAAAAGAGCATGGGTGTTATAGTCATCAAAATCTATTATTGCTTGGTCTTCAGAGCAACCATTATAATACCATGATGGTGAAGCTGTAATTAGAAATGTCGTACCAACACATTTTTTTTTTTTGCAAATCAGAGTGAAAAATCTTACCCTGTTCTTCTCTAGGGGAAGGAATAAGTAGATTTCACCCACAATGTTAAAAATTAACAGTTGTTGGGAATAAATAGTAAAGGCAACTCTCTTTCTCACTTTATGGGCCCCTGGCATGCGGTTCTGCTAAATTTCCCTTCTTGGGACTGCCCTGTGACACCAGGAAAAAGATACAACAGAGTATGAGGTAAGCAGGAGGAGTTAAAAAGCTGCCATTTATTACTATTTTAAACAACAATAACAACAACAAAACATTATCCTTTAGGCTTTATTTGTAAAAGGGATTTTTAAGTGAACTCTCAGGGAGTAAAGCTTTTGCCTCCCAAAAACCTATAGATAAAACAGAATACTATGGTCTGCTGTAGGTGGCGGGATGCGATGAGGTTGGTGGAATACTGTCTACAAGGTCTATATGTCTCCCCACCCCCTCCAAGGACGAGGCGTTGGGCACAGAGCCAGAGGCCCTCACTGGCTCCATCCCAGCCTGGGGGGAAAAAAAACATATCTGCAAGCTCACCCCCAGTTTCTTAGGGCCTCAGTAGATGATGGGTGCTTCCATCTTAGCCTTCCACCCAGGGCTGGCAGGTGACTAGTTTACTGAAACTAGCCTAGTTTTTGGTGCCCGGAACTGTCTTAAAAGTAGCTCTTGCCAAAAGGTGGAAACAACTCTAATGTCCATTGATGGATCAATGGATAAACAAAGTGTGGTATGTATACGAATATACATGCACACAATGGAATATCATTCAGTCTTAACAGGGAAGGAAATTCTGGTACATGTTACAACATGGATCAGTTTAGAAGACATTAGGCTAAACAAAATAAGCTAGACACAAAAGGACAAATACTGTATGATTTCATTTATATGAGGTACCTAGAGTGGTTCAATTCATAGAGACAGAAGTAGATCAGTGGTTGCCAGGGGCTGGGATGGGGGAGACAATAGGGAGTTATTGCTTAATTGGCACAGTGTTCTCAGTTTTGAATGACGAAAAAGTTCTAGAGAAGGTTGGGCATGATAGTTGCATACATCGTGCATGTATTTAATGCCACGAAACTGTACACTTAAAAATGGTCAGAATGGAAAAATTTTAATGTATATTTTACCACAATTTTTAAAAAGTAATTCCTAAAATTTGTTAGCCTCTTAATTGTTAAGTTTGAAGTGTGTTCCATTACCGCCTTTTCTCATCATTCTCTTAAATTTTTATTCAAAGTAAGATGCTAATGAATAATGGGACTTAGTTCTTCGGGGGATCTCGCTATTCTCACCACAGATATGCATTTCTCTCCTTCCCTTCCTGTCTCTTTAACTCAATTAAAATACCATTAGACCTTCCAAAATAAACGCACCGAATTCACTTGTTTGCAGCTGCTTTTCTAAGAGACCAGTGGAAGGTCACTGGCCCAGAACACTGGACAATGCCTTCTGTAAGCTTCTACCTTCTAAGATCACCATATCACTTTCCTGGCAGGTTTAGGCCCTGGTAAACCCCACCTATTGCACAAATTTCTCCCATAACTTCCTCATCAAAAGAAGTCTTTCTTTCTCTTTCCCCCACATAGTGCTTGGTGTGTACCTGCTGTAGCATCCCCGAAGGCACGTGTGTATCACTGGAGCATGAGCACTGCAAGAGTAGGTAAGTTCGACCATATGATATTAAAATAATTTGACCATGTTTGACCAACAAAAGCAATTTCATATCAGTCAACTACATGCCATTGCATTTATTATCATATTAAAAACAAATAATTATGTATTATTTACTTTCGTGTACCCCATAGCTTCTATCTCAATATTTTGCAATAGCAGGTGCTTAATGAATAATCTCATATGAATGACGTACTGCACAAAACAATGAGATGAGGTTCAGGGAGATATTAAAGATTCTCAGAGAGGAGGTTCATTTTTAAGCAGAAGACAGGGGAGACCTTGTGCTTTGCATACATTAATTTAATCTTCACAGTTACCTGGTGGCCATTACCTTCCCTATTTGGTACATAGGCCCCTGAAGCTTAGAAAAATCTGATAACTTACCCAATTTATATGTCTAGTATGAGATTCATTTATTTGCCATACTCCAAATCCTTACTCTACATCATGCTGGGAAGCTATTTTAGTTGACGAAAAATATTTTGACTCTTTAGAATAATCTGCATGACTGGGCAGTGGCAATCAGGTGATCAGCAGATACAAAAATACTCCTCTCACCAAGGAATGAAAATATTGTATTTTTCCAGAACTAGGTTGACAGAAGAACCACATATCGGATTGCTCATAACCTCCATGTAAATACAACGGGTGTGTTAGGCCCAGTATGTACATACCCCTAGATTAGTTTTGCTCTATCTGCTTGCTAATTGAAGAGCTCCAGCCATTGCCACTCATCTTCAAACTCCCTGAGCTCTCTCAGACATCCCTTGAGGGAAGACTAGGCTTAGACACAATTTCCATTATACCCATAATGGCAGGCCCAACAGCAGCCCTGGGACCCATGCCTACCCTGCCTGGATCCACAGAAGTTCTGCCCCTGGTAAAGTACAGTACCACCAAGCAGGTAGTCTGGCTTCCCCCCGGGCCATATAGCTCAACTAATAAGTGTTAGAGGAGGAAATTACATTAATTAATTCAAAAGGAATGTATTATAAGGGTCAGTTTTGTGCCAGGCACTGTTCTAGAAACCGGGTAATCCATGGTGAACCAAAGTTCTAGATTTCAAAAGTTCTTATTCTATCGGGGAACCTCAGGTTGTCTGACTTGGAACCTATGCACTTAACCCCTACAACAAATTGCCAATTTCAATGACCACTTTATATATACACATACACATACATACATACACATACACACATACATACATACATACATATATACATACATATGTATAATTTTTTATTGGAATGTTTGGTAAGAAAAGAGAAACTAAATATACAAGAATCTGTTATAAGAAAAATAGCCCCAAATGCTGCATCTCCAAGAATTCTAATATTATCCCTAAATAACATTGGAGGATGTGTTAGGCATGATTCAGTGCAGGAAACAGAAACCACTCTTTATGTTTTAAACAGAACATAACTTAACACATGTAATTAGGTGCTAATAAAATGCTTGGCATAGTTTGATCTCTAGAAATGTACTCTAGAACCACTCCTTAGAACCAACTTACTGGGAAGCTATTCCTCTGAGGCTACCCTTGGAATAATTGGGTTTAAAAACACGTAGTCTTAGCTGTCATGGGGAAATTAGGAAGTAGAAATCAAGAAGCTGAACACGGCATTCAGCTTTCTCTCCACAGTAACACCTCTCACAACACAGAAAGCTGCATAATGGATATGGTAGCATTGCTACCAGAAAACTGTACATTTCAGTGGTTTAAGGTGAGAGTCAGGAAAATGGTCTCCACTTCACTTCTGCCTCCCAAATCTTGTGCTAGTGCACCAAAGTGGAGGAACCTATAATGGGAAAAGGGATTTTCAGTTTTCCAAACTCCGCAGTCAAGAAAAACATACTATACCAGAAGAATGATTAAATACAAACTGAATTAACCAGTCCACAATGCCCACCACACAGAAGGAAAGATTGCATTTACCATGTTAAGTGATCACTATGGAATCACTATTTAAGTCGCATCTCCAGTTTGTTGCCTTATATAATTAATATCTGACATGTATTAGATGCTCAACAAATATTTCATAAATAAAAGAATGAATTAATGAATAAAAGCATTGTTGATATTATAAAAATGACCCACAATGACTTTTACTTTTGTTATTTTCTAAAAATTATTCTTAAATGATGCAGTGATGATTAATGAGTCACTTATTTCAAATACAAACTGAAATATTCTTGGCTCATTTCCCTTTTGTTTCTACCTAAGGAAATTTTAGAAAACTCAGCAAATAAAATGTTTTTAAAAATAGAAGAAAGCTAGATTTTTCTCCTTCCTTTTGTTGGACAATGAGTTTCCCTTTTAAACTTTTGTGGTTGTTGTTGCTAAATGTTTCCTCTGAGGATATGTCTTCCAATTTTGTTTATTTTAGAAACAAGTAGAGAACATTTTTGAAAACTGCAATCTCAGAAGGAGCTTCTAGGGAATGGCTCTTTATTTAGCCCAGGACAGCAGCAACTTTGAGTAGATTATAAGAATATAGCCCTGCAGTGAGTCAACCTCGGATCCTCTTTGTTCTGACCAATACCCATTAAATAGCATTTTTCAAGACTACATTTCACTCTCTTCCTTATGACAGATAGAAAATCAAATTCTTTTACCCCCAACAAAAAGTCATCCACATGTTTTCCCTGCTTATACCGGAATCAGTTAGGATTGGCACCAAGTTATATAAATTGTTATCCTAGAATATTAGAACCCAAAGGAATTTTATGAGTCATATCATTCTACCCCCTTGTTTGTAGGTGAGGGAACTGAGATACAGAGAAGTTGAAGTTGAGTATTATTTTGCATATTCAGCATCTACTCCTTACTTTGGTGACATCCTCTCATATGCATTTGTTCATCCAGTAAATATCGAGCATGTAGGGCGCACCATGCTCTGTGAGAGATCTTGCATAAAAATACTGGAGTGTTTTAGACACATGCTCCAAGACTGTATTCAATAAGCCACACACAAATTCAGCCACACAGAACTGTAATCCACTTTGCAAAATGGCTGCTACTTTTCATGATTGCTCATTTCTTACTTGAAATTTTCTCCACCAGATTCAACTCCTCTTTCTGTGTCAAAATCCTATCCATCCTTAAAAGGCTAATTCAATTGTTAGTTACTGCTATGGTCTGAATGTTTGTGTCCCCCAAAAAGTCTAATGTGAAAATCCTAATGCCTAATATGATGCTATTAAGAGGTGGGGCCTTTGGAAGGTGCTTGTCATGAAGGTGGAACCCTCATCAATAGGATTGATGCTCTTATAGAAGAGATCCCATAGAGCTCCCTTGCCTTCCCACCATGTGAAAATAAAATAAGAAGTCCACAACCTGGAAGACAGCCCTCACCCAACCATGATGTCACCCTGATCTGACTTCCAGCCTCCAGAACTGTGAGCAATAAATGTCTATTGTTCGTAAGTTCCCCAGCTGTGGTATTTTGTTATGGCAATTCAACTGGACTAAGACAGTTACTCAGTTAAGACTTTCTCAAACCCTGCAATCACAATTATATACTACTTCTTATGAATTCCCCTAGGATTTCCTTCACTTCTCTATGGCATGTATGGGGCTGTCTTCTTGTCAGGTAGATATTATGTGGTTGGCTATATATCCATTTTTTTTTTTTTGTAGTTCCAGCAATATGGTGGACTAAGCTAACATGGAAGCCCTCTAGCTATAAGTCCTTAGGAATACAGGTTAAAAAAAATAACATAAAGAAGGGAAGAAAGGAAGGAAGGAATGAAGGAACGAAGGAAGGAGGGAGGGAATGAATGAAAGAAGGAAGGAAGGAAGGAAGAAAAGAAGAGAGAAATTTTTAGCTGATATTTCCACATAAAGAAGGGGAATCTTCAAGTGCCATAAACATAGAGGGAACTGAAGGCCAGACTGATAAAAATGAGAATTGAGGCTACAACAACCTTGGGAGGCTGATGGAAGCAGCAGTATTGATTTGGTCATGACCAGGGTTTTGAAGCCCATCAGGAACAGAAGCCCTCTTTGACCCACCCGAGGTGGAGGGCAGGGAGGAAGAGCCACAATCCCAGCATAAGAGGACTAAAAAGCTCAGCCAACAAGATAAGAAGGGGAATTAACTCTGTTCAGAGAAAAACAAGGCTAATGTGAGAAAAATTTCAAGGCTTTCCTTGGTATGAGTCTAAATTTACTTTACCTGGTCCCACAGGAAACCTCAAGCCTAGAAATTATCATGGTCTTGAGCCTGGCGTTGCCTGCAGGGTCACCTGGAGGATGTTAATATTAAACTGTGCTACTCATGCAGCATGAGATGACCACAGGCAAAAATGAGCCTCACTGAAGGGGGGCTAGTAAGAAAAATTCACAAAGAATGCATAAAAATGAATCAGTGATAAAATAGACAGATTTTTTTAATCTCAAAATTTAATATATAGAAAAACTATGTTAAAAAGACTATAAGTGTTTTAAGTTTTGAAAATATAAAAGGCATTGAAAAAAATACATGTTCACTATGAAACAAAAGGCAAAATTTTTTAAAGAACAAATTAGGGTGTCTAGAAATGAATAGTCATTTAAATTTGCTGCTAGATAAATGAGTTAAGCAGCAGATTAGACCCAGTTAAAGAAGGAATTAATAAACTTATAGATCTGAAGAAATTTTTCTGAATGTAGGACAGAGATAAAGTAGAAAATATGAAAAACAATAGAGAATAAACTTTAAAGTCCAACTTACATTTTATGAGAATTCCAGAAGAAAAGAATTGACAAATTATGGGAAGAATTGACAAATTATGGAACGATAATGGCTGATTGATAAAATCAATTGATAAAAGATATATTTTTCTCTTTTACCAGATAATTGACTTCTTTGGGAGCATAAACTAATTATTCACATTTACATTATGAGAACATCATTAGAACTCATCAAATATAGATTTGATTAATATAAATGTAAATCTCAGTAAAGGACAGATAATAATATGCAAGATGTGACAGGTGTCATTAGAGAAGTACAAAGAAAATACTCACTGCTGAAGAATTTTTAGTGAGAAATTACTTCCAGCTGGAATTATTAGAGAAAAAAATCATGGAATAGATAAATGAGTACAGTTTGACAAGAAGGGACTGAGCATTGCAAACAGAATGACCTAACAAAGGCACAGAAGGCCTTTGAGAAAAAGCAAGTCATCCATTTTGGTTAAAGTTTATATCTAAGGATTACACAGTTGTAGGAGATCGAGAAAATTAGAGCCAGACGATACCGGCCTTGAACATCAGACTAAATATTCTGAACTAGGAGATAAAGAAAAAACCTATGTAACTGCTGAAGGTTTTTCCACAGTGAGGTGACAGGAACAGAACTGTTATTTTAGGAAGATTGATCCAACTGACAATTAATTATATGCAATATGAACTTCAGGGAAGACATAAGAGTCAGGAAAGCCAATTGTTTTGTATGTCACGAAAAACTCTTGATAGTGACATAACATGCAACTCAACCTGGCTTGAGCAAATAAGAGTTTTATTAGATCATGTAACCAATGTCCAGTTAGGTATGTCTCTACCCAGTGTGGTATAATAAAGAATGTGGTTGGCCCTTGTCCCTGGCTCCTGGAAGTAACCTCTAAATCCTTAGAATTTCCTGAGTAATGGAATATTTTTGTTATTCATGGTGGACCCTGACAGTTTGTGCTAAAGAGGTGACTCATGTTGGGCTTTAGGTAGTTTATGAGGGTGCCAATCATGCCCCCAAAATCAATCATGTGATTAGGGTTGGAAATTTCAGTTATGTAATATGGCCTGATGTCCCCAGAGAGGAGAGGGGCTAGAGATTCGCATTCAATTACACGACTAATGATGCAATCGATCATACTGACATAATGAAATCCCGGTAAAAACGGGAGACAAGCCGGAGTTGGTATCCCTGGTTAACAGCACTGGCGTGCTGGAGGGCCAACGTGTCCTGACTGTGCAGGGAGAGCACACAGAAGCTCGCATTTTAGACTCCCCCAGACCTCACCCTGGTGTCTCTTCTTTTAGCTAATTCTCACTGTATCCTTTTTGCTGCAATAAAACTATATAATTATAAGTATGGTGCTTTCCTGAGTTTTGTGAGTCATTCCACTGAATTTCAAACCGGAAGGAGTAGTGTGACCCCTGTATCTTTAGCCAGTTCATCAAAAGTGTAGGTGGCCTGGGAACCCTTGAACTTGCTGCTATCTGAAGTGGGAGCCGTCTTGTGGTGGACTACACCCTTAACCTGTGAAGTCTGGCTCAACTCTGGGCAGTTAGTTTCAGAAGTCATTGCATCCAGCAATGCAAAGACCATGAGATAGGATCATGCTTGGCCCGCTCAAGGAACAGCAGAGAGGCCCAGGTGGCTGGAGTGCATGGTGGCAACAGTGAGAACATGAAGCGTGACAGGTCGCCAGAGCTAGATCATGTAGGCAGCGTTTCTCAGCTATGGCTGCATGTTAGAACCACTGGGGAGCTTTAAAACAAAACAAACAAAACAAAACAAAACAAAACAAAACAAATGTCCAGGCCACTGTTCCAGGTCAGTTACATCAGAATCCCTTGGGGTTGGCACAGGCATCTGTAGTTTTATAAGTTCTTCAGGTGAGGTAGGTCTTGATGTAGGCCCTGGCTGATCATAGTGTGAGGACATTAGATTTTGTTTGAGAGTAAGAGGAAGTCATCGAAGCCTGTTGAGCAGGGGAGTAACATCATCCATCTTGAATCCCTCTTAAAGTTTTAAAAGATCTTCTCTGGCTGCCGTGTGAAGAATATTCTATAGTGGAACAAACTGGAGGTGGAAGGTCAGGTGAGAGAGGAAGGTGGCTTGAAACAGGGCACCTCTGTAAGCACAGTGGTAGAGAGAAACGGTTATATCAGGGTGTGTTTTGAAGGAAGACAATTTGCTCATAAATTGGATGTGGGGCATAAGAGAATGAAAGAAGCCATGGATAAACACATATTTGGGGTTTTTGTTTTTGTTTTGTTTTTGTTTGTTTTTTGGTCTAAGCAACAGGTAAAAGGTAATGCTAGCCCCTAGAGCCAAGGGAATGTAGTCAGCTAGCAAGGACTGAGTCACACGCCCACCCCTGGAGGGAGGGGTGAAGTCAGTGTTGTCTAAGTCTAAGTCACATGTACTGAGAATGGAAGAGGGTATTTCATCAAAGTAAAAATCAGGGCTTGCCACCAAAAGCAGGGAGAAGAGATGTTACTGACCAAAAAAGCTGGTTCATTGAGGCCTGTTGGTTACATTCTATATGCTAAGTGCAAAACAATTTTTAATACAAAAATTTAGTTCTTTCTCTTTCTCTTGTCTTTCCAAACACTTCAGTCCTAAAGCTATTAGGAGGGGCCGAGGGGGTAGCAATGGTGGACCAGAGAAGGGTGAGGAAGGCATTTAGCTAAGGAGGCGGCAGAGGCAGCCAGACATGGTATATTGGAGGCTGGGTGGGGTAAGAAGGGCAACACACAGGAGGTTGGCCTGTGAAGCACGCCAGAGTCTAAGCTGGAGACGAGCTTCTGCACAGGAGGAGTCACCCAACGGGTTTCCAAGTCAGAGGGGGTTGAGCAGAGCACCCATGCAGAACTTGGCCCAACACAGTGTACTGGGGTATGAGTGGGCTGAGGAGGGCATTTGTGGGGGTGGGGGGGCTGTCCATACATACTGATGATTTACAAGATATGAGTGTGTGCTATGTATGCTATTCCCGAGCTCTGTCCACTGAAGGGCTTGGGAGCAGCTAAAACCCAGTAGCAAGGAGCATCCCTATTGCCCAAGTCTTGGCCCCTAAATAGCATTTTCCACTAAAAAAAAAGAGAAATGACCAATTCCAGGGTGGAGGCAGAGAGTGTCACAGGAGTCCAGGACAAGTAACCAAAAATCAAACAGTGCTCATTATTCCCACTAATAAGGTAAATATATTGTTTAACATTTGACTATTTCAAATATGTGGATAGGATACAGAACATTTGTCCTAAAAGAACCAGTTAATTTGCATTATAAACCTACTGTGAGTATAAAAATCATTAATTTTTAACAATAAATTCCTAAAGAAACAGACTGCTTTGTGATTAATGAATTTTGAAAGCTCGGAATGAACATTTTCTAGAGTTAGCATACCCCCGAGTCAATTTCTCTCTCTGCTGCTTGATCTTTTCTATTTCCTCAACTATAATCTGTTTCTTTAACTAGGTCATACCTACTCATTAATCATTATAAAAGCTTTATTATCTTTTAAATACTCATTACCATCATCATTTTAGTCTAGCATGTAGAGTGATGTGAATGGAGTTTGTCACACTCAGTATTTATATAAGCATGGAATGCACTGCTGAGCTCAGGAAACTACCAAAAGCATGATCAATTTTAAAGTAATTCTTTTTAAATTTTAAATGCAGCAAAAAGCCTAGATTCAAAGAAGAAATTTTATATTGGGTTTGAGAAATTTGATTCTACAGAAACAAGAGTATTATAATAGCATATCCCTACGGTCCTTCACTTTTGATGCCATTGAAATAATTGTTGGAAGTCACTCAGCTGTGCCTCTCCTCCTGGAAAGTAGGAATAGTGCTACCTGCCTAGATTTTCTTCTTAGGGAGATTAAAGAGGAAAAAAAAATATCAAAATTTTAAGGAAAATAGTTGCTATTGAGAGTTTTTGTTACTTTCATTTTAGCAGTTATTGCCTCTGAAATAACAAATCACAAAATAACTGAGCATAATTTTGAATATATGGAATTTACCTCAAAAATAGGAATATCTGCCCTATACACTTTATAAAAAGTGAAATATACCAATAGGGAGAACTAGTCACAGTTTTCCCATGAAAAAGTGCTTGTGTGCTAAATACAGTTAAAGCAGGCATATTTGGCATATCAATTCATCTGATTTTTTTTATTAAAAAATAAGCTTGAATTTTTGAAACAACAACGATTGATTGATTGATTGATTTTTATTTTTTATTTTTTTTTTAGGCAAGACAACCCTTGGTATACCTCACAGATTGCAAGGACCTTGTCAGCTTACAATCCCTTATTTTTTTATTTTTTTACACCTACAGCACCTGGTCTTCCTAGGTGGTCTCCCATCTAAGTACTAACCAGGCCCGAACCTAGTTAACTTCCAAGATCAAACGAGATCGGGCTTGTTCGGGGTGGCATGGACATAGACTTACCAGTGATTTAAATTTGAATTTTCTGAAACTAAAAGAGTGGTTTGAAGAATTCCCTCATATGTATATTTGCAAGAAGTCGATATATTTGTAAACTGCTATAAAGGTCATCTTTGTTAAAGACATCAAATGAAAGAACAGTTTGTCTGAATCTTTTTTCCAGTCTGTGTACAGGTTATGTGGGATGGTAGAGAGTCTCTGAACAGCTTTGTTTTATACCCTTTCCTGTTAAATCTTGACAGAAAAACACTAGAATTTATAATCATTAAAGATATGAAATAAAAAATAATGCTCAGTTTCAAAAATTCAAAGTTTCAAAAACAACAGTCCCTTTCACTGGAAATAGTTGTTTTATCACTTTGGCTTCTGGGAGAAATGCTTGGCATGTCCTGAACAGGAACAAAAACATGAGACAGCAGAAAGTCAGCCCAGTGCAGTCTAAAAGGTTAGTCAGCATCCTTTATGTAACACATAATGGAGTAGCTGGAAAACTGCCTTTAAAAGCAGAAGTTTGGGGCCAAAATTGAAGCCCGGCCAATGCATTTGAAAAGTAAAGTAGCATGAAGCAAAACCAGGAGATGTTCAAGGCAAGTTTCTTATGTAAAACTCCACAAGGCAGTACATAATGAAATGTATTTTAAACAAATTATGCTAAATAAATATTTGCATTGTATTTCTCAGTCAAGGTAGTGGTGGGGAGGTTAGCAGAGGGAGAGGAAGTTACCACTTGACTAAAAGCAGCTCTAAAAGTATTGCTAATCTGTGTGATCAAAAGAGAAGTGTTGAGAACAAAAAACAAATACTCTGACTTTATGTCTGGTTGTATTTCTGCCTCCCGTGATTTGGGAAGATCCCTCTTGGATATCGCCTACAAAATTTTCATATCTGCTAAATGTGATATTTAGAATTATTATCTATCAAGAGCAGAAAGAGATAATTTCTAATCATGCAAAAAGGAGAGATTTTTGGATTGAAATTTTTAGATACTTTGTAGCATGGAAATGAAGCCATTTTTAAAGTGCTCTGAACAAAAGTTTTTATTCAGACAAGTGTTTGATTAAGAGGGGTTAGTTAAGGATATAGAGATTTCACAGCCAACAAAGAGCTAAGGTCATGATAGACTTCTACGTGGTGGAGAGTCAGGGCCAGCCCCTCCTAATGAAATCCCTTTACACCAGGACCTAGCAGACAGAGTGGGTAGACTTTGCACCAAGGAGAATCCGTTGTCTTCTGGAAGGACAACTGATTAGCAAATCAAATATTGTTTCTTGGTCAGAAAAAAAAGTGTATCTCAACAAAGGAAATGCCAGTTGAAACATTTTATTCTGCAAATTCTGCAACCTCCTGAAAAGGGAAAATCTTAAATCATAAAGTAACCCAAATTAATTAATAGTTGCCTACGTAGAGCCCACCAATTTTATTTGCTTTATAACCGTAAAGCTAAGACTAATTTTTCCACCTCAATACATCTTTAAACTTTTGCCAACTGCATTTTGATATATACTATATTCACTAAGTAAGTATCTTATGAAAAGTGATTGCATCTTAATTCTTATATTAAGGTCAGGAATAAAACTCTTCAAAGAAATTAATGCAAAGGGCAAGAGCAAAATATATATATTTTCAACTAAGTAACAGCTAGGAAAATACTTTTGCTTCTTCCCCTACCCCTGTTGAAAAGCAGTAATCTTTGTTTAACTGAAGGATATAATGTTAGAGAATAATGTTAAAATACTGGCATATTATATCATTGTAGTCACTATTTAAGAAGGGCCAAATATTTCATTAAGGATCTTTGAGAAAATGTGTTTATGTGGGTGTCCTAAAGATTTAATGGTTGAATCCTGTGTTATGAGCCTGCACCATACCCCCAATGATGACTGACTCCTGGTGGTCATACACCTGTGTAGTCTCCTTTCACATTAAGTAGTCTGACCTGTGTAATCTATAGGATATTTTGGGAACACCACTGTATAACTTCCAAGGGTACATCATAAAAGACATTGTGGTTTTCACCTTGTTCTCTCTTGGTTGCCTTGCTCTGGAGAAAGTCAGCTGACATGTTGTGACAATACTAAAAGAGATTATAGAGAGGCCCTCACAACAGGGAACTGACGCCTCCTACCAACATCTATGTGAGTGAACCATCTCGGAAGTGGTTGGTCAGTCAGTCAAATCTTCAGATGACTGCAGCCCCAATCAACACCTTGATTGCAATTTTCTGAGACTTGGAGGAAAGCTATTCCTAGACTCCTGATCCACAGAATCTGCTGAGATCACACATGTTTATTGTTGTAAATCACTAAGTTTGGGATCATTGATTACTTCAGTAATAGATTACAAATTCTCTTCCCCCCAAGAAACTCGTAGCAAAACAAGTGAACATTTCTATTTAAAGCTATTTACAAAGCTGATAGATCCTGCATTTATTAGTACTTAATAGGGCCTTATCTCAAGGAATTCGCTGTTTAGTTCCTTGTTTCTCTAAGTGTTGTACCAGACCAGCAGTGTGGGCATCACCTAAGAGCTTGTTAGAAATATAGAATTTCAAATTCTACCGCAGACCTACTGGGGTAGAATTAGCATTTTATGAGATTCTCCAACTACACATGAGTGCATCAAAGTTTAAGAATCACTGATCTACTTGACTCCTAATGTTACAGCCTTGGTTGGACACCCTACCTATACGTTAAGGAGCATTTTCCTAAATACTGTTGGAGAAACCCATCCCCAGAAATTGTGCTTTAATTGGTCTGGGTTGAGGTCTATCATGGTGGTGGACCTAATTATACTTCAGAATTTTCCCTCTTGAAAAACTACATTGAAGTCTCAGATCAGCTCTGACTTCCCAGCATGCTCCAATCCTGGTTTTAGAAGCCACGTATTCCCAGGTATACCTGAGACTACCCTGAGGGAAATGTGCACTGAGCAGGAATCCTCTGGGGCATTGCCATGCCAGGGGCATCAATTTCATAGCTGCTGAAATACTACTACGTATGTTCCCTCCTTCTCTGATGCTCTTCCAGGACTCGGTTCATTGAAAGAAACGCATCATGCTTTCCTACTCCATAGGTCAGTTTGGATTTGCTGTCTAGGGCCACTCAGGTGCTGAATAGCCTAAGGTTTCAGGATAGCTCACCCACCTATCAGATTGGGACCAATTTTTATTTATTTATTTTTTTAGTTTCATTGTTCCTCCACGGCAAAATGGAATTAACTAATGGTTCTCACAAGCCTTTGGAAAATATACTTTTGCTATTGACCAGACACTACTAAATTAAGAATTCCAGTATGATGGTCACTTAAGAATGTTCAACCTATTACTTAGTAAGTGGCTCAAAGAGACAACATTAAATGTCACTTGAATAGAGGTGGTGAGAAGAAGGTGCAAGGACTGTCCATTTCCTTTACTAATGCACCCCCAGTGACAGAAATCATACCTTGGCACAAGGCATGCTCTGAATAAGTATTTGTAGGTTGAATAATCTCTCAAAACCCAGTAACTTCTGACCATTCACTCAAAGTTATTGAACGTGTCTGCCATGGAAACTGTGGAGGCTGTTTTACCAAAGGCTTTCTAAATAAAGTTCCAAATCCGCTGTTAGAAATTAAAATTTGTGCCCAACTTCAATGCCCTGTTTCAAGTTTCTGCCCTGGTTTGGTCTCGATTCCTCATTTGGAGGCTGGCTAAAGGATGTGATCCCTGCCCTTGAATCTCCTTCCTTTTTTTTTTTTTTTTTTTTTTTTGCCGCAGCTGCTGCTGCGCTGGTTAGCGCGCCGCACGGGTGCGTAGCTGTCAGGCGGCCGGGGCTGCCTAGGACCCAGGGGGAGCCGCTGCTCTCGCGCTGCAGCGTCTCCGCGCCTCGGTGCCGACCCGCCGGCCCGCTCCCCGCCGCCCCGCTGCCTCCCCCTCCTTCCCTCCCTCCGGGGTTTTGGTACCCTTTGCGGGGCAGGAAGCCCCCTCCAGCCCTGACAGCCGGCCGGGCGCGGATGCTCGCGGGTGGGCGGGCTGGGCCGGCCGCTAGGGAGGCGGGCGGCATTATCCCCCGCTAGGGCCGCGCTCTGCGGGAGGAAAGGGCTCCGCACGGCCCTCCCTAACCTGCCGGCGCGCCGCCCCTCCGGCAGCGCCCGGGAGCGAGGGGCGGCGGCGCGGCGGGACCCCGGCCGCGCCGGGCTGGGCTGGGCGGGGCGCACCGCCCCCACGGCCCGCGACGCGGCCCCCACGCTCCCAGCCCCGCCCCTCCCCCCGCGGCCGTCCGCGCCCCGCAGCGCCCCCGGGAGCCGCCGGCGAACGCGAGCCGCGCGGGCCGCCGAGCTTTGTGTGCGCCGCGGGCCCGGGGCGAGCCTGGGGCGGCGCCGCGCGGAGGCTCCGGCCGGCGCTCAGGCGGGAGTTGTAAGGCGTGGCGGGGTGGAGGAGGCGCTTCGGGGTGGGGGGGCGTGGGACTCCCCGGCAGCGGGAGGGGCCGAGCCAGCCGCGCCGGACAATGAGCCGGGCAGCTCGACGCTGCGGCCACTTTTAGGCCGGGCGCCGGCGGGCGGGCGCGTCCGCGGCTCAGCGGCCCCACCTGCGAGCAGGGGGCGGGATGCCAGAGCCAGGTGTCCTGGCGCTTTGAAAAGGCCCTTCACAGCCGGGCGTCCCTGAGCTGGCTCTCGCATTGACCCTGGCTACCTGCAGGCTTTGGCTGGGACGGTTTGCTAGCGGACAGCGCTCGGAGCGGCTGCGATGGCCAGCACCAGGAGCATTGAACTGGAGCACTTCGAGGAACGGGACAAAAGGCCGCGGCCGGGGTCGCGGAGAGGAGCGCCCAGCTCCTCTGGGGGTAGCAGCAGCTCTGGCCCCAAGGGGAACGGGCTCATCCCCAGCCCGGCGCACAGTGCCCACTGCAGCTTCTACCGCACGCGGACGCTGCAGGCCCTGAGCTCGGAGAAGAAGGCCAAGAAGGCGCGCTTCTACCGGAATGGGGACCGCTACTTCAAGGGCCTGGTCTTTGCCATCTCCAGTGACCGCTTCCGGTCCTTCGATGCGCTGCTTATGGAGCTCACCCGCTCCCTGTCGGACAACGTGAACCTGCCTCAGGGCGTCCGCACCATCTACACCATTGACGGCAGCAGGAAAGTCACCAGCCTGGACGACCTCCTCGAAGGTAGGAGGGGAGAGCCCGGCGCGGCAGGTGCGGCCCAGCAGGTGCAGTGGCCGCGGGCCCACGTGCACCCACCTGACCTGCGCTGGGGAGGGGGAGAGCCTGCGGGGTTTCTTCTAGGCGACCACAGGGAATTCTATGGTTCTGCCTGCTTTTCTCTAGGCTCTATGTGTGGAGCGCACTTCCACCTATCTGGCCTTCCCAAGAGATTTGCCTTTAAAAAAAAAAAAAAAAAAAAAGGAAAAGAAAGAACGAAAGGAAAAGAAAAATCCTAACAGGCTTTGGTGACATGTCTTAAAATTGGCGAACTCCCCGCCCCCCGGTTTTTGTTTTTGAAATACAGACTGTTTGCAAAAATGACTGATGAGGATTCGGGTAACCCTTTAGCTAATAACTGGTCTGTGCAGCCCTGTGAGGACCTCAGTGCAGGCACCTGTGTTTTATTCAGAAGCTGTGATGAAACGCTCTGGTTTGGCTTCTCTGCTTTGGCTTGCAGCAGAAGTTACATGCCGTCAGAGGGGTGATCTTTGGGAATGGTTCTCAGTCTTGGCTGCTTCTTGGGTCACTGGGGACTTAAAAAAAAAAATCCACCCCCATGTTAGGATGTAGTTGGTTTGGAGTGTGATTTGTGCATCCAGAGTTTTTAAAGCTCCCCAGGTGATTCGAATGTGCAGCCAAGATTGAAAACCACTGTGCTAAAGAGGTTTCCACGTTTGGTTGGTAATGAGGAGAATCAAGGTCAATCCCTTGCCTCTTCTCCCAGTGAAATGAGCTGGTTAGGATGAGAGTTGGAGGCCGCTTGAATCAGCAGTTGGTACCTATCATAAATCAGTAATCCGAGACTGTCAGCCATGCTTCACTCAAAGGGATTGATTGGCTGTGGGTTGTGTCGTCCTTGAATTCCTGCAATAGTTACTTGTTCCTTTGAGGGGGAAACAACATTACTAAGTATAAGCCCACCTAGGAGATGTTGCGGGTTTGGTTCCAGGACACCGCAATAAAGCAACTATTGCAATAAAGCAAGTTGTAATCTTTTTGCTGGTGGAGGGTCTTGCCTTCGATGTGTAAAAAAATGCAACATCTGCGAAGTGCAAGAAAGTGAAGTGCCAGCGCCAGAGGTATGCCTGTGGTTAAGAACCTATTTCCAGATCTAAACTGCACCTGTAAAGATCAGACCAAACGCAACTATTCGCCAACTGTATTTACGTGCAATTGGCTCTCGTGCATCTCGTGCATCTCCAGGGCACATTCCATGTAGTCAGAGCAGTATTCGTTTGGCAGGGAAAGGAAACTGAACTTTGAGCCAACTGTTTTTCTTACCTCATTTCATCACATTCTTCTGTTCTGAAAGTATTATGCCCACTTTACATATGAGGAAACTTAGGCAACATGCCTTGTCCTACAGTACCCACAGTACATGTTCTTATATCTACAATTCACCTTTAATAGATCGATGTAGCCACACTGAGAAGTCCTGGAAGTGGTCGAGTTTCTCTACGTAGTTATTGTTACCAGTTTCCCCCCCCCCCGCCCCTGGCTAGATGGCGACCCAACCAACATTAAGTTGTCTCTTCAATCTATGTGTCTGTTAGCAACTTCACACATTCTCCTGGTCAGTTGTGTGTTTTGCTTTTAAAGGCTTCCTGAAAAAGTGATGACAACCAGAGTATAATAGTAAAATAAAGATACACTGTTTAAAGGATTTTATCACTTTTCTTAGGGTGTTACTTAAAAGCAACATTTGCTATGTATTTCAAAATTGTATAACACATTTTCTGACTGACCTAATACTAGATTAGCAGCCCTATGGAAGGATCAAGGTAATGCCTGTTGATTAAGCACTCATTACTCACGTGCCCTTGGGATACTGTGCCTGGTGTGGTCTGGGGAGGGACAACAATTTTAAGAGCTTTCTCTTTCGTAATTTTAACAGCATATTTGCTATGTGACATTCATATACTCCAAAGATTCCTATAACGAGGGAGATGGTCAAGATCACCATTATGCACATTAAGGAGAACACTTATTGTCCACTGAATTTGCCATTGCTCAGGCAGTGCATGGTTCACTGAGTCAGCCTGCCTTCAAATATAAGCAGAAGGTTGCCATATTTCCTTCTAATCATTCATTCACTGATTTTTGGAGGGTGGGGAACCATAAGAATATGTAGGGTTCAAATTACACCATCATATGATAAATAATGGTATAATACAAACGCTGGCACAACAGAAACCTTTTCCTAGTCCAGCCCATTGCCCACGTGTTTCAAGCAGTATTCAGTTACTGCAAAAGAAGAAAATTTGTTCACTTCTTTTGTCATAGTGGCGTTCTCTCTGACAAGGGATCTTTGTTTAAGTCTTGAATTTCCCAGAAAACGAGTGGAATATCCTATTTCAAGAGAGTTTTTAAGAAAGAACCATTAATGCTTAATATCATTTGATATTTCAATAGTTTCAACATTTAATGAAAAGTGTGTGTTTGCATGTTCAGATTTATCATGCAGAGACACCAGCCGTGGAGTTTTTATTTGCATCAGTAAAAGTAGGGGTGTAGAAGTATTGCCCATGTTGTCAAAATTAACTGTTTCATCTTAGTTCATCTTCTTAAATCAAGGTTCTCTTGTAGTATTTTTTACACCATTATGTTTGACTTCTCTGCCTCTTCCATCTCATGAAATTTGTAGTTGAGGAGCTATTGTTTTTCCTAAAATGTTTTGTAGTGAAGAATAGAAAGTGATGACTTGAGACCACAGGGCTCGGATACTCATTCAGAACTCCAATCTCACTGAACTCGGGAGACAAAAGAAATTCGTATGGCCTAGATTTTTTTCTGCCCTTGACCTTGAGAATCTCTGGCAACTAACAACAGTGTTCAGGTGTTGGCTGGCACGCCTGTGCTTCACTAAATCAGCAGGCATCTTCAGGATATTGGTTTACCTCACCTTGCTGAACTGGTGCCATGTATCCCTGTAGCCCTGTTTATCCTTTAAGACTGGATGCGGACTTTCTTGCAGAAGAGGACTACTAGTCATAACTATCAATACTGGGTCGAACTGTCTGAAGCCATGAGCTGGCCAAATTTGTAGCATCTGTGGTAGATAACCAAGGATCTCCAGATGACTCATTCTTTTAAATTCTCACATTTGGGAGTAAGTCAGAACTCCTTGTTTTCGTTTTATTCCATGAGTGTTCTCCCCTTTTAAACATTTTGTGTGTATTTGTATGGTTTCGATGTCCTAAAGGGAAGTACCCAAGGATAGTTGAAACTAACACATCAGGATTCTGGATTCTATTGACAGAAAAAATGACCTCAGTTCTGTGGGCCTCAGTGTCCTTTTCTGTTGAGTGAAAAGTAGGCAAGTTAAATCCCCTCTAGTCTAAAAGTTCATGGTCTCCCTTTACCTAAGAGGCTATTTTCTGAGTGTATGGTGGCCCAGGCTGCCTTTTCCTACCCAGGATCTGTCTTCCAGAAAATTGACAAAACTGCAGATGTCGTACCAAGCAGGGAGTGGGTGTATGGCTCAGATGAAGTGTTCGTTAGGAGCCAAGATAATTAATAGCTACCGGTCTCTGCCTCTCTCATTCCAAAGTGAAATGTCATTTTGTTATTTCTGCCTATTATTCTCTAATCAACAATAAATAGCTGATTGAATTTTTGGGGTATGTGAGAGAGTTTTTATAATTTTAATAAATGATACTTCCATTCTTCCATTAAGTTAACTTGAAGATAAGCTTGAATTAAATTTAAGAAAAATAAGGTTTCAAAGAAATCAACACCTCAAGTTTCTGAAGTTTTCTTACTAAGCCAAGTTTATTGAATCTGTTTGGTTAGGTCAATGTCTTTGAAGGTGTTAAACCAAAATACTGAGAGTTTTTAGTTAAGTAAAAACAAATTTCCATAAAAATTTATAATATTTTTCCCTTTGAAAAATATTTTACAGTAATAATAGAAACTGAGCTCTTGGAACTTGTTATGGGCTTACGTTTCTTTCCTCACAGTGGTTTTTAAGATATTTTCACATAGAAGTCAAAAGCAGCACATACTGAAGGAATATATGATGATCGGACATGAAAGTTTAACGTGGACTCAGGTTGGCAAAGCCTTCTCTATGGGGCAGACTTCTAGATTCAAGACCTTCGAATATCATCTCTCTATGAGGTCTGTTCCTAGACCTCAGGAATAATGGTCTCAAGTCGTTGTTGAATAATGGTCTCAAGCACATTTGTTTTTCAGCTGCTAGGGATACAGTGCTTTCCCTCAAGATCCTGACATTCTAGAGGAGAGAGATAGTGAACACTTACACACATCCCAGCTAAAGTGCTGCATTGACCAGGATGATGGAAAAATCTTTCCAGAGGAACAGATGTTGGAGCCAAGGCCTGAAGTCAAGCTTATAACTCTTCCCTCTACTTATAACATTTTTTTTTACCTCCATTATAAATTGCTTTGCAATTAGTGGTATATTGAATCTGTCTTTTGTGCTAGACTAAAAGCATTGTGAGATCACACAATAAATTCATTGAATAAATAAGCCAGGAAATGACTTCACTTCTAAGTAAATAATAAGGCCCACTTATAAATAAGTAGTAAATTTTACTGCTAAATAAATAGCCCAGAAAATGACTTTATTTCCCCTGGCTGTCAAGGGAAGTTTTATGTGAATTAAGTTTAAATAGGGTTGTTCCTATATTATTTGTGAAAATATTTGGAAAAATTGGATTATATTTCAGATAAACCAGAGGTGCTGTGCTCAGTCATCATTGTGGGGAAAATGACTCTTTCATAATATCTGCTTCTATACATTTGATTCTTTATCTCATTTCCTTAAAAAAGGGAAGTTCAGATGTGTGATGATACAGCCGCAAATAAACTTTCCAGAGGTAATGGGAAGAGAAATTTTAATTTGGAGAATTCTAAAGGGTTGGGGATAGAAAAGGAATATTTAAGAGAGCATTTGTAAGATTAGAGTATGACAAAAGGATACTCTGGTAGTTATAAGAAAAGATAAATATTTTGTGAGGTCGTAGGCAGCGGAAATGGATATTTTATGGTCCTGTGATGTGAAATGAAGGCAACTAGATTCCCTTGGGCAGTGCCTGTCAAACTTCTTTCTTCATGGCTGGCAGAGCCAGGGAAGTCGTTGTGGGTTTGCATCTCTTCTGGGTCTCTTTCTCCTCATCCCACCCACTCGTGCTCCCACCACTTCTATTTTTATCTCTTCTGCTCAAGGGATTAGGGATTCTTTTCTTCTCAGCATTACTACCATTTATCAGATGTTTTCTATGCAGTCGTTGTGTGAGGTACTTTAGTGTTTCATTGCACTTAACCCTTATTATAGCTTGTGAAATATGGCTGCATTGTCCTCATTTTACAGATGGGGAAGCCAAGGATCAGAGAGGATAAAGAAATTGCCCCCTTGCACTAGGTGGGGCTGGAAGTTGAGGCCTTTCTTCCTGGCTTTGAACTTCTGTATTCTTCCTCTGTTCTACCACCTGCGAAGAAATAGTGTCCATTTCGACCCCAGAAGTTTTCATAGGTCATAATCGATTGGTAATCCAGAGCGCTCCGTCACTGTGCAGCCAAGCCCATCAATCATTTATATTTGGGAGATGAAGGTTGCAGTAGTCCATCAGTTGCTATTGGTGTAAAGACACATTTAGGATGTTTCCAGTATGATTCCTGAAATGAAATACATCATTCTATGCACCTGCAAAGTAATGTTCTGCATTCAGATTCTGCAGAGTTGCCTTGCTCGACCTCAGTTCTCTTATCTGGAAAATGAAAGACAGGTAGTTGCTAAGGCCCTTTTCCCCTTTAAAGTTCAATAATCTTGAGAAATACATCTGGGAGTGGGGAAGAAATGGTCCTAGCTCCGTCTGGCTCCGTGTTTCACTTTAAAAGTTGACCAGGTTTTATGGCCAGATGTGGTTATCCAGGTTTAGACGGAGTTCTTAGAACCCCCAGTAATCTATAGGAGAATCTATAGGAGAATATTCTAAGGAAAGGGACGATTACAAGACTGGGACCACAGTCTTATTCATTTCTTTACCCCATGCAACAAATACTTCTGGTGCATAATGTCTGGTGATTAATTTTATTTTTGTGCTATATATAAGAGGTAGAACTAGGTGGCTATAGGTCTTTTTAAAAATCTTAGTTAAGACAGCCAACTGGATAATTGGCTAGATTTGCAGAGGTAGATATAAGTTCATGCAAAATTGAAATATCCTTTACTCCTTCATACATCAGTTTTTAAATAAGTTTTCAATAAAAAATGCAATATGTTGATGTTTTAACAATTTGTCAATATCACTAGTGTTCAAAATGCCTGACTTGATTTTTCTCCTTAAACAACTATCAGAACCACATTCTTCCATCTTTCGTGTGTGTGTGTGTGTGTGTGTGTGTGTGTGTGTGTGTGTTATTTGTGTATTTAAATTCCAGGAATATTCTAACTCCCCTAATATTTTTAGCGTCTATTTTGGAGTTCTCTGACATAGGTAGGACTTAGTTTTTTTCACCTTCTGCATTTATTCTTAAGCATTGTTAGGAAATGTATTTCACATATAGTTTTATTACAATCTGACACCTTTTAATTTTATGAGTTGGAAATATTTTAAGGCTAGAATTTTCATTCCATAAGACATACTATAATTTTTTTTCTAATCCAGGGTTTTAATCCTTTTTTCAATGTCTTCTGCAGCGTAAAGCAGTAGGCTAATCGTATTTTAACTTTTTAGAAGCAACTACCTTATAGACTGAAGGATGGGAAAATATTGGTTTGTAAAACCAGTACTTTTCATTTTACTACAACATTTACTAACACTTCAAACAAAGTGAGTAAAATATTCTACAGTTATGGCCTACCATGCTACCTTTTGGTTAAATATTGATTACATTATAATCACAACCAAAATATATCACAGTAGAAGTTTTGAAATATTGTCATTGGTTTATCTCTTCCTTCATTTTGTATGTTTACAAACTTGAGATTTTGTTAATTTTTAAATAATAACTATGTAATTATTCTTAAAAGCAGTGATTGATGCTCCTTTCCCAAATACCCTTTCTTGACCATCATCTAGGTCTTTTTACCTAACAATATTTTGCCTCATCTGTTAAAGCAGTGGTCCCCAACCTTTTTGGCACCAGGGACCAGTGCTCCTATGAGAATCTAATGCCTGACGATCTGACGTGGAGCTGAGGCAGTGAGGCTAGTGCTGGAGAGTGACTGCTGGTAGCCTAGTTCTTAACAGGCCATGGACTGGTACTAGTCTGCGACTTGTAACAAAAAAAGTTACAGAAACTTACTACTGGCTGTACTCATGTTCATGAAACCTCTGTGCCTGAAAGAACTTGAGAAATAGCCCAATGTAAACTCATCTCTTACTAGGTTTTTTGTTTTGCTTTTTTTTTGTTTTTTATTTATTTTTTTTTTAGTGGACAGTTGCAGAACCATCTTTCTTTTTGTTAAAGCAAAAAACTTCATACTTCATACCCCACTCCAGCATGAAGGCCAATAGCCAGAAGATACCACCTGAACCTTGTAATGTATGTAAAACGCTGAGCAGTCCTAACATGCAGTGGCTCTTTGATAAATAGTAGTAGTCCTCAGCATCTTAAACTAAAATCTGTGCCCTTGTAACTGCCCCTGTCCCCACAATTCTAGAGCCACTACTTGGAACTACATAAATAAGGCTCATCCTACTTCTGCATGGTAGCCCTTCAGATGTTTTGAGGCAGTGGTCATAGTTCCCTGTTTCCCCTTTCACCCCCTAAATAGCACCTCGTTTTTGGACAAACATCTGATTTTGAATCCTTCATCACTTTGGACTGAATCTTTTCAAGTATCTTCTTGGCCAATCACTTAGTTAAAACTGGGGCCAGTAGCCCTCTTAGAGTGAGATTTAAGGGAGGAAGGTGTTAGCAAAGGTCTCCAGAAGTTTGGGAAATTCTCTTGAAGAAAGTTTTACCTCTGTGTAGCAGATGATCTGAAGGACTGACCCTATGTTCATCATGCCTCAGTTCATTTACAAATGTTATTAGATGGGCACATTTTGGTTTGAAGCTCGCGTTTGTGTGTGTGTATGTATCTTTAAAATCGGATTGTTTCTCAAACTTTAGAAATATATGTAATGAAAACAATGTAAAAGTCTAATAGCCAGAAGGCAGGACCACAATGTTGCCTCAATTACTGTAATGACATTGTTACTTAAATATAAGGAAGGTGTACTTATATAGGTCTTACCGATACAACCCAAACAAATTGATAATGTAAATACCAGTAAAACTATATAGAGAATAAAAATGCAAAATCCCAACAATAAAGCTATAGGTACTATTTGCTCAAATTAAATTGTTGTTTCCTATGTGACCACAGTGCTGAATGTTGAGTTCGGCAGGCTGTATTTCAGAATGCCAGGTAAAGTCAGTTCTGCACTGCTAATGAGTCTTCAGTCCTGCAGAGTAAATTATGTCCTCTGGCCTTAACTTGCTGCGCAGATGTCTTGTACATGTACCAGGTCCACTTTTTCCTTAACTACCGACAAAGTTACACCACTTGATGCCAAAAGCATTGAGGCTGTGGCCACAGAATGGGCCGCCTATACCTGATTTAGAAGCGGTCATTCATATGGTCCAGAATAGGATGACATAAGCATTTCAAGTCTTAAAATAAGCACATAATTAAAATGGCCATAGTGAACTCTTGTAGATTGTGGGATGTTGGCTCAGCTGTGAGGGACAAAAAGACAGAAAATGGATCTGATCTGTAGGTTCTGGCCTACCAGGAGATTAGATATAATTACTTTTTTGAGTGGGTAAGTGTTAAAGCTTTTTGATTAGTAAGTAGGATTTTTTTTTTCTCTTGCATAATTTCTTTGGCCTTAAACTCCTCCCAAATTTCAGTGCTAAAACATGGATTCATGGGCATCCTCCTTCATCCATATTCAGATGTTCAAAGTAGCTGTTGTAGCCCTTTCTCAGTGGATGGTATAGTCTGTAGAGCTGGATGTGACTTTGGGAAATGACTTGCCACTTGCTTTTTCACTTGTGTTTAGATGCGTTGAAAGAGCATTGGTCTTAACAGGAACAGATCTCATTTTGTGCCCTGAGCCGTACCCTGCACGTACCCTGCAGGAAAGGAAAGGCCATTATATTTATTTCGTTGACGGCGACAGCACAGGACTAGAGCACAGCAGATGAGTGCGGAGTGGGCCCAGTGTCCACGCCAGAGCAGTGTACTCTGTGTTTACTGAGTCCCAGAAGTTGAAATCCTGGGCACTGTACAGTTTGGGGAGAAAGCCCAGTTAAACCAGTTTGCCACAACAGAATAAATCAGTCCTTTCCCTCACCCGGTCTTTTTCTTAACCCGCTGGGCATGGCGACTTGTCTGCGACGGCCGTTAGATGGAGCTCCGCGTGGTGTAAGCCACCTAGTAGGACAACCTCACAAGTGCTGTACTTGGTGAAGGACATCCAGCCATCGTGCAGGAGCAACGCATCCGACTTTATTTCCCGGGTTACATTACCGTAGAAGTAAATTGCTTTTCTCACGTTTGGAAGTTAGGAACGAAGTTCGGTTCCTAAGATTTTTACGGATGTGAGCACCTGTGTCAGCCATGCTTTGTTTTCCTTCCTCTTTGTCCTTTCTATGCTACCATGTTTCAATTGGGAGGCGGGGTTTTCTTCTTCTAACTTGGAAAAGCCGTTATACTATAGACTTGTAAACAACTTTTCGTTTTCATCATAAAATTCAGTTCTTCCATTCCAAGAGTTAGGTAGTCTCAGTGTCCAAATTTTGTGTAACTGATTCTCTGCCATGAATGGGAAAATAGCTTATAATTTCAAACTATTAGTGGTATTAGGCAATTGTATATATTTTTACAAAAGGGGGGAAGAGACTTCATAGTAACCGATAGAAAAATAGACTAAAACGTACTGTTGTTGAATTTCCAACTGAATAAGTTTGCATGTAGCTGTTGTAATTTCTAGCAGTATGTTGACCTTTCAGATGTGAGGGATTACTGTGGTTTAGCTATTAAAATATATATATGATTTAAAAACAATATCAAATACAAATATAGTACAATATGTGTGTATGTGTGTGCATATATATATAAGCAAGCTATGTATACATTTGTACACAGACACAAACGTTCCATTAATTGAAAGGCACGTTACATTTATTGAACTAAAAAGGTGCCTTGGACTCTTGATGCTTTGATGGCCTGAAGTGAAGAATAACTGTTGGTAGGTACTAGGTAGGCGGCCCTCATATCCTTATTTTTTATATGCCTTCTGTTGCCTTTTGATGAGCTGGCATGACCTGTGACTCAGACCTTGCATGACGCCTCTCAGGAGGCTGACCCTCATTTTTTTGTAAATCGCTACATTGCACAAATATTTTACCCAGAAGTAATGCAAATCTGAACCAGGAGATGTGTAAGTTTGTTTTAGAAATATGCATTTTTGTTAAAATTTAGATATATTTTTAATGCCTGTTATGTATCAGGGTACTGTTAAGCTAAGTGTGGGTAAAGTGAAGGTACGGTCAGTTTTTTCAAGAAGCTTCCAGTCTAGGCAGTGGTTTGTAATGAGAGATTGTTTTTAGAGTCACTTGTGAAATTTTTAAAAACCTACCCACATATTCAGGTATCACCTTCCAGGGATTCTGGTTCTGTTGAACTGTGGTGAGGTGTGGGCATCTGTACTTACACAACAAAATTGCCTGATTAAAAAAAAAAAATTCTCCATTCATAACCACTGGAAGAGATAAAGACTAAATGATTATGAGAAATGAACACATTGTAAGCTCAAGGTAGAAGAGTACCCAAGAGTGACATAATTTTTTTAAATTTTAAAATTATGAAATAGACCTACAGAAACTTTATAAACATACATGCATAGCCTGGTGAGTTCTTATGAAGTGAACGCCTTTGTGATGACTAGCCATGTCAAGAACAGTGCTGCCAGCATCTCAGATGCTCTCAGTGTGTCCCTTTCCCGCTATAAGTCTTCCAAGGTAACAGTAGCCCGACTCTCGCTTTTCTTTACATATTTGCCACCCTAATCAATATAGTTTAATTTTGTCTATTTTGAACTCGACAGAAATTCCATCACACTGCATGTATTCTGTTGCCATCTTTGCTCACCATTGTTTGTGAAATTCATCCAAGTTCTTGCATACCGATTACTTGTTCATTTTCATTACTGTATAGTAGTATATGACCACATCACAGTCTTTCATGGATAAGTGAATTGATTCTCGTCTTTGGCTATTGAGCAATACTTCTGTGAACATGTGTGTATAGCTGTGTGTGTGTGTGTGTGTGTGTGTGTGTGTGTGTGTGTGTGTGTGTGTGTGAGATGTAGCGAGAGAATGAAGAGAGTGAATATATTCTCCCCATTTGTATCATTTTCTCCAGGGTACTTTCTGGGGTGGATTTCAGGGTCTTGTATATGTTGTCATCTTAGTAATAATAATGCCAACCTGTTTTTTTGCTAAGCAATGGAACCAATTTAAAAACCTTTAGCATATATGAAAGTTCTGCTTTCCTTCCTTACCAGTGGCAATTAATCTTTGATGGATCAGTAAAAAAGAGGCAGGGCAGGGGGAGGAGGAAGGTTATTTCGGATTCATAAGAAGGAATGAGAATACGCGGTATGATGAATTTGGAAGGAGATTGCAAATATACTGTTATGACATTAACTTAGAAACCTGTGGGAAAGTGGTGGGAGATGAGGCTGAAAGTATGGTGTGCTGAGGAGTTTTTCCTGTAGTCTAAAGGCAACGAAGCAGGCAAAAGACATCAGATCTACATTTTACAAAATTTGCTGTGACATCTTTGTGGAGGATGAAGGGGTGAGGCCTGATACAGGGAGTTTATTCTAATCCAAGGGAGAAATGAGGGGAGGAAGGCTCGAGGAGGACAGAGTCCAGAAGTGCTTGGATCAAAGTCAGTGGTGTTCCCAATTCTGTTGAATGTGGGGAAAGGGAAGAGAAGTGGGGACCTTGGTTTTTGCTTAGGTGACTATACAGATGGTGATTTCATTCAATCAGTAAGTTGTAGAATTCAGGGAGAGGAGAGTTTGAGGTCGGGATGGCAACGATGGGATGTGCAGTTGCTTTTAGACATGTAACATGTGAGATATCCATAGGTTATCTAGTAGAGAGGTTATGTAAGTGCTTTGAACTCAAAAGGAAGGACTAGGTTGGGGGTGTCCTCAATGTTTGAGTCCTCAGAGTATAGCCGGTGGTTGAAGCCAGGGGGGTGGATGCACTGCCTGTGGAGACTCAGGGGAATAAAGGATGCCTAGATGGGTGTGAGTCGGATCCTGGAAAGCAGACCAGGAAGGAGCAATCAAAAAAAGGTAAATCAAAAGAATTAGATCATTGAGCTAAGGAGAAAAGGGTCTGCAGGAAGAGGATCGTGACTGGTGACCAATGCCCTCAGAAAACAAGTGGGATTAGGAAGATGTGCTTTGTATTAGCAGCTGAGAAAGAAGTCCCTGGGGATTGAGGCAAATAGTGTTTCCGCTAGTGGGGTGCAGGGAGCAAAAGCAATGCTGCAGTGGCTTAGGAACATGTACTGGGTGAGGAAGAAGAAAAACAGATGAGTGCTTTTATTTTTCAATTACAGTTGGCATTCAGTATTAGTTTCCAGGTGTACCGCATAAGGGTTAGACATTTATGTAACTTACAAAGTGATCCCCCCAATATGTGTAGCACCCACCTTGAATGGGAGGCGATTAATTTGATTAAGGATGAAAATGAATAGTTAACAAATACCTATGTTGTATGACACAGTTGTGGACACTTAGTGTGTCAACTTGCTAAATATGAAGTAATACAAATGTCTTGGAACAATTCCACTGAAATTCCCTTTCATTGAGTCTTAAAGGAAATTGAAAGACTTTTTGTTCCGTACAATGCTTGGAAATAAATTGTATAATCAGCTTATGATTCTTTCCATCCTCCGTGTACAGGAAGGAAATCCTCTTTGTATGTAGTATTCACGTGGTCATCATTTTCAAAATGATTTCCTCTTATGTCTCATGGTCAAAGAATTATATGAGTGACAGGGCACATGTTCCCATGTATGCATAGTAGTGGGAGAGAGAATGAATATGCAAATGGGAATGAATGTGTTTCAGTTCTGTTCAGCCAAAGACCAGGAACATAGCTATAGTTGAGTAGGTCAGGCTTATTACTCAGATGACTCATTGCAGCAAGGAATAACGGACATACTGTGATACCATGGGGTGTCTCAGCAAGCGAGTGTTATACCTGTCGTAGAACTTGAGCTTGGGTTGGGTAATTTCAGGGAGGACCTTAGGAAGCAGGGACTCATTCTGTCTTTGGGTGCTGTCAGAAGGTCGGATATCATTAAATCTTCTAGGGAGGGCAAACGAGATTGAGGAAGAAGCTACAGTTGGTAAAGACGTAGCTAGCAGTCGCTCTTTGAGTATGAGAGGGGGATGTTTGGCCTTGTGTAGATTGCACAGTGACCTTGTTTTTGTGTCACTTCATCATAGTCTCAGAGTGAATTTGACGTAGATATTCTGTGAGATTATTTCCCACAGGAGAACCCAGGTCTGACTGTGGCAGATCAGCTTGTAATGACGTCGAGTCTAGCTGTGACTGTCAGATCATTTCTTGACTTCAGACTGCTTTATTATTTTATCCATATATCTCCATGTTTATCCAAACACATTTAAATCCGAGTTTCACTCTAATTTTTAATGAGATCATGCCTATCCTCCCTTGGCAATTATAGTATTAACATGTCTTGGTTAGAGTTTTAAAATAATTCTCTCATAATGTTTTATATCAATATAGCAAGACTCATTACCTTAGGATATACATTTTCAGCTGAATTAGTAGCATAAAATGCACTTCCATTTGGAAAAAGTTTTATATTTCTGGGGAATGAGCAGAAAACAGATGGAAAGTGGGTGGTGATGGGGACTGACAGGCGGGCATTTTCAGAAATAAAGGATGGAGTGGACAGAACTTAATGCCGGGATATAGTATGTAGGGAAGCCAGAAGAATGAAGGATGACGCCTAGATTTCTGGCTGAATAATTTGAGTAGGAAGTGAAGCTGCTCACCAGGTTGGAGAGGAAAGGAGGAGTGACAAGTTGGTGGGGGAGTAATAATCTTACACAAGAGTCCTTACAATAGTATGAATCTGGTTGGGATGGGGGAGGCTGATTGCTTGTAGTCAATTTGTAGATGTCCGGTATCTAAGAGAATGATATTTATTGATTGGTTAACAGCAGGAGCTGTAACTGCCCAAAGAACCAAAATCTTAAATTCTTTTGTCAGCATGTACTCTCTCCCTGTTGGCAAACCTGTATAAGTGACAAAATTACAATCAGGTATTTGATCTGGATGAGACTATATAACAAGGCGGCTGTTGTTACAAAGTCCGACATCTGTATTATAGGAGTTTATGTGTCCAGTGTACAGAAACACAAGTCTGACATCAAACCATGTCCTGAGGTTCTCTGCTGAAATGCTAAATGCCAGTGATGCCAAAGTCAGTTTCATGTCATGTCAGTACCTAGCAGGTGAGCTGGCACGTAGCAGGTATTCAGTGCATATTGTGAAGAGGACTCTAGGCTTAACAGAAAAGTACTCTATGAACTATTGTTTGCATCTCTTGTGGATGCATGGTGAGGCTGGTTCAAAACTTGATGCCTTACAGAACTGATCCATGAGTTTTTAATAGAAACATTATGAACGGAGGAAGGGAAAGATGGAATGAATTAAAATCTATCTGTAACGACAAAAACAAATCAAAAGACAGACTTCCTTTGCCTGTTGTGTAGCTTGTGTAAAGAGGCAAAATAGAGACAAATTTAAAAGGCAGTTCTCCTGATTAATATGTCGAATGTGCCGGGGCTAGGTTGGTAAGGAATTCTGACATAGTAAATTTCTCTTGTTTTCTTTTTGCCATTGTCTTTTCTTTCTATTTTGGGAAAGGCTTTTCCCCAGCTGACTTCTCTCTGCTCTTAAAAAAAAGTCACCCTTTCTTGCTTTAAGGTCCTTTATTTTCTTCCATTTCAATATTTTGGATCAGAACATAGAATTAAATTTTTATCATAAGTAAAAATAGGAACAGCTTTTCAATGTGAGGGTTGCTTTCTTTATAAAGTTAAAGCACAATCACAATTGTTTACTTTTGCACATTAATACATGCATGTAATGTATAGTTCTGCCTTATTAAATTTATAATATTTTTGAAATTATGTGACATTACCAGATGATTACCCTATGAAAAGTGATTTAAATAAACCTACAGAAATGAAAACTTCCCTAAAAGGTGATGGTTGAGCTAGGTTTCAGATTACTGGTATAGAGGCTGAGTTAAAGCCTGTGACTGCCTCCCTAGTTTTTTTGGACAGGGGTCTATTATACTTTTAAATAAAAGATATTACTCCTCTTTTTAGACCCTTTTTGTATGCCTGATCTATTTGTGAATTCTTTGTGTGCCATTTGGAGTCTTTAAGTTCTTCAATAATCAGTTTCAAGAAATACTGATAATAGGTTTTCCTCAGGAATTCTCTTTCACTGTTTTTTTTTTTTAATTTAAACAGCCACAGATTTTGAGGCTTGTATCATGTAATTACAATATTAAGAATGAGACATACAGAATAGGTGAAAAATAATGGATTCTTTTCAAATTAAAAAATATCTTAGAGAAAATCTTAAGAGTATAACCCTCTTATCTGCCAAAAAGTTGAAACTAAAAAGAATTATAATTTTAAAACATTAATTATGATTTTTCAATGAAAAATTATTTTTCAACATACAATTTTGAGGCTTAAAATTAACATTGAATTGGTAAATCACTTGACAAATAGTATGTTTTTTTTGTTTTAATAAAAATTGAGCTAAAGGCTACATGAGTAATGAACATATCATTTTAACTGCTTAATATCCTTTTCATTTCAGTGGATATAGGAAAGGTTACCTATTAAAACTAATTTTTTAAATTCACATTTTTTTAATTAAGAAAAAATGCCTGGGGTATGTTTCTTTGAGCTGTCAAAACTCTCCTTTACAGTGCTTCATTAGTTGAACAAATGATCCTATAACTGAATATAATTTAGTCAGCTATGTGAGGGTGTGATCATTCTTTGATTAGGACTGAAATCTATAATTGGAAGGGGGAAACTACTTTGTTATATATGACTATGTTATTTTGTGATTATTTCCACCAGATGAAAAATTTTGAAAACAATTAAATTAGTTAATAGACTTTTGGAACTAGGAAGTACTTTAGAATTCATTTGCTTCAACACATCCACTTTATAGATAATGATATTGAGGACTAAATTGCAGCGGAATTATCTAGTGTAAAGTATTTGATAAAATAAAACCCAGATCTCTCTTTCTTTATCCAGTGAATTTCATTCTATGATGTATGTTACCCTCTCAAAACCAATCTAGATGCTATTAAAAATGAAGGGAGGGTTGGGAGTGCCAGCGGTAAAGGATGCTAATCGCCTTCAGTGAACCTGTTGAGTTTAGTCTACTTAATGGGTCTTCAGCATTTGTTCTCCCATGGTAGGAATAATCATGCTAATTAAACCAATTTTTGTTTTTTTAGGTGAAAGTTATGTGTGTGCATCAAATGAACCATTTCGTAAAGTCGATTACACCAAAAATATTAATCCAAACTGGTCTGTGAACATCAAGGGTGGAACGACTCGAGCCTTGGCTGCTCCCTCCTCGGTGAAAAGTAAAGTGAAGGAAAGCAAAGATTTCATCAAACCCAAGTTAGTGACTGTGATTCGAAGTGGAGTGAAGCCTAGAAAAGCTGTGCGCATCCTTCTGAATAAGAAGACTGCTCATTCCTTTGAACAGGTCTTAACAGATATCACCGAAGCCATTAAGCTAGACTCGGGAGTGGTCAAGAGGCTCTGCACGCTGGACGGGAAGCAGGTAAGATGTTTCGAGCCCCCAGCTCTCTGTCTTACTTTTAAACTCTCCTTGTACTGTGGCGGTTGAATGTTTGACAATATGAATTTTGTAGTCCATTGGATGTTATTTTACTAGCCCTGTTTGAGAGGTGTATGTGTGTGTATTAGTTTTTATCATGAAAAATGTAAGTGGCTAACCTCTCTCTTTACTCAAATATCTCAAAAGTGTATGTATAGAGAAATCTGTGTTTCTTATAGTCACTAGAAGAGAAATATAAACTTCTGAGGGAAAAGTGTGCATCAAAGAGCCTTCCTACATTAGGTGGTGTGTTGTCTAAGAATAAAGATATCTGTTGACTAGTAAAGTCATTATGGATTTGAGTAAATCACAAGTGTCGAAATGAAAGATATTTAACATTTTTAGAAAAGTTCCTCCCCACTTATGTATAATGGAAAATACATTGCAAAGAAAGTACTTTTAGAGGAATGTTCATGTCAATTTCATAGGGAAGGATGGAGGTAATTAATCATCATTTCTGAAAAGTATACACAAATTACGCAGAAAAATGCAAGCCAAGTTACGGTAACAATATACCAGGAAATCTAATGGGCCAAAAATAAATAAATAAATAAAGGGGGCAGATTGCAAGAATGCATGAATAGCAGTTACACAAATATTGAGTTTTGCCACAATCAGATTATCATTCCTAAAGAGGAAACATGTGGCTTCTGAAGTGTATTTTTTCCTAATTTAAATAAGGTCAAATTGTTTACATTATGTAAACATTATAGTTTCCAACATTCGATTTGTTTCTTCATTCCATTTTGTTTCTTCCCTTGAAAATAATTTAATTTGAAGTGTTTGGCTCATGTGCTAAGAATGAATAATGTGAAACACTGGAACAGTGTCTTCTGGGGAAAAAAGTGGTTTTCTAATTTTGTGAGAACAGATTTAGTTACTAAGTTGTTTTCTGCAACATTATCAAAAAGTTTAAAATAGGCTTTAAAATTTCAGTAGATTATATATAGGTTAAATGACTTCTTAAATTAATGATTAGAAGGTTGCTTAACACCACAACAATCTACCCCAACACAGTTCATAGTATGACTGGAAATAGACACTTTACAAATTGAATTAATAGTACACCACGACACAGAACACCTTAAGATTTATTCTGAAAGTATGTGGAAATAAATTAGACCATAAGACAGAAAGATGAGATAAATCATATAACTAATTCTTGGTGGACACAGTAAAGACAAAAACAGAGAGACAAATATTTAAGATACCTAACAAAAGGAAAAATGAAAATTATAACTATGCCAAATTAGAAAACCTAAATGGCATATAAACAGTAAGAGCAAATAAGATTTTAAAAATTGAAACTCAGATTTGGAAATCTCCAAATGAATGTTCTTCAGGGAGAAATTTAAATGAAATAAATTGAACATCTAATTGAAACAATCATAGAAATTTTAGTAAGTATTCAAAAAATTATTCTCAGAAAGGCTCCAGATTAGAAATAGTTATATGTAAAGATGTTAAGCACAAGCAACCATGTATCATCAACATATTAAAGAATAATACACTGCTATCGGTAGGATTTCTGATAGAAATTAAAGAATGGCTTACTATTAAGAAACCTGTTAATACCTGGAATCTAGAAGATAAAACAATAATAGCACATGTAATACCCAAAAAATGTCAAAAAGCATTTGACAAAATACGAAATCTATGTTCAGTTAGAGGTTTAGTAACAAAAATGGAAGGTGAATTCTCTCAGACGAAAAAGAAAAATCCCTATCTGAAACAATAAATTTATGTATTAGTAAACAAATGACATACTAGATGTATTTTTATGACATTCAGGTCCAAGATAAGGATGCCTGACAGCACCCGTATTCAACATTCTTCTATACATTGTTCCTGATTTTTATTTATAGTTTAATTGCAATTTTAATAAGAATCTAAATGAGTTTTTTGGGGAGTCGGGGAGAGGGACATCTGACAAAGTGATTTTAAAAGTCAATCTGGAAAAACAGGCAGAACATTTTTGGAAATAATGATTAATGGGCTCTCATGCAATCAGATATTAAATCACTATCCTCATACCATACCAGAAATAAATTCCAGGTGTTTTAAAAATAGATGTCAAAATGAAACAGAAGAACTAAAGGAAAAGATATGTCAATAGTTATGTTGAAATGGGAAAAGACTTTCTAAGCCTGGAAGTAGTGGGACGATCACACAGGGAAAGGCTGGCCAGACAACATAAAAATTAGAACTTTCTAGATGTCATAAGCAAGGGTTATCTGCTGTTATATCGAGCTATAGTAGCTTAATATAAAAAAACTTACTGCAATGGCAAGATGGGTAAAAGACCAAACAATTTGAAAAGGTAGAATTACAAATACTAAGCATAAAAATTGCTCAATCTAAGTAAGCATTTTAGTATTTTTAGTATTTCAGATTGACATGATTTTGCAAAAGAAAATGTCCATTCTTTTTTAATATGCAGTGAATGACTTCTCAAAGAATGACGGAAATGTAAAGTTCACAATACTGATGGAAAGCACTTTGTTTTGTACAACTATACAAACATTCTTACTATTTGAACTAGTAAGTTAACTTTTAGGACTTTATCTTGAATAGCCCGAGATACAAACATAATTATGCAGACAAATTTCATCCCAGCAGCAAGAGCAAAAGACTGGAAACAATTTAAAGTCCCTAAAGTAGAAAACACTTAAATGATATCACCATGGAATTAAGAGTAGTAGCCATTGAAAACTATGTTTGGGGAAATTTTTTAAGACAAGGGAAAATATTAAGTGGAAAAGGCAAGAAAAAAACCTCTATAGTATGTTTTCGATTTCGTTTTAAGAAAAAAAATAGAAGAATGCTTTTTAAACGAATTCAGAAGAAAGCACAATTATAGTTGCCATCAGAATCCAGTATTTACTCTTCTGATTTATACTACTACTCATGTTTCTTTAGAGGCAAAAACTCAAGCACTAAGAAAGAAAACAAAGACTGATTTCAGTCAAAGTGTAGAAATGGAAACATTCTGAGCTAATCCTTGAGATTTTGGCATGTGGCTATAAATGTTACAGGTATCACTTTGGTCACTGTTTATAACTTATAGAACTTTAACATCATTTGCCATGTGCAAAAAAGGAAATACTTTTAAACTTTCAAGTACAATATTTCTTTGGAAAAATTACAGATTTTACTTTTGATAGACACAACTTTGGATGCGGTATTTTCCATATCCAGGTCTCTTCAAAAGCTGTAGCTTTCTTGGTGCCGATTCAACATCTGCGCTATAGGTGGACTTGCTCTTTAAAACTTCAAGTCTGTTTTTTGATTATATGTTATATGTAAAAACATTAAATCTTGCTTTGAAGTAGCATAAAAAATTTGTCTTATGCTTAAGATTAATGTAAACCTTTTAATGGGCAGTGTTCATTTTGATTTTCTAAATTTTTTTTTTGGATATAAAACTATCTGCTTTCTGAAAATTCTCAAGAAAAGGACACCTTTAGATTAGGTAAAGAAAAAGGAATGAGAAAGGAACTAAGATCTGTTAATGAGTTGTCCCTGCACAAAATTTTACCTCTCTGCCTTAACTTTTACGTTCTTTTCTTGTTATTTCCTACTGACATCTGTTGTTTTCATCTTAAATTAATATGATCTTCGACACAAGGATAGAAATTAATTTATAGGCAGTTCATCATGGTTCCCCCTGACACCTACATTAGTATTTTAAAGGGCCCTGGTTATCTTTTATGGGCTTAAAGCTTTTCTTATTGAGGAGGCAATGGTGTGGCATGTAATACTAGCATTTACATTGTTAAAACCCTGTCCCTTGAATCTTCCATCAAAATGGATATTCACATCTTCCTAGTAGTTATTGACTTCATTGGTAAGGTGTGACTTTCTTAGTACAACTAACTCATGTACTTTATATCGAATAAATTCAAATTTTAGGCTTCTACCCATGGTTAACTTTTGAATTTTCTTTAGTGTAGAGCAGTGGTTCTCAACTGGGACATTTTTGCCCCTAAGGGACATTTAGCAGTGTCTCGAGTCATTTTTTGATGTCATGACTGGGGACAGGGATTCTACTGATATGTAGTAGGTAGAGGCTACGGGTGCTGCTAACCATTCTGTAAAAAATAAAGAACAGACACAACATAATTTTTTGAGGCCTAAAATGTCCATAGTACTAAGATTTAGAAATCTTGGTATAAAGTAAGATGATTCAAAGGGAAATGAAACTTGTTTGAATACTGACTTTATTGGTTAGACCACATGCTAAACTTTATTCAGAACTTATAGATTTTCTCATAGCCTGTCTGTCTACTTTTTATCTAACTGAGGCAACTGTCCTGGAATGTCATAGTTTATCGTCTTTTTTTGTCCTGGATTTCCATCTGTTTGTCTTTGTTGTGTGAGGCTGACATGCAGTTGGGGAGTACAGCTTCACAGGGGATTAAATAAAGATATCCCAAGTGGTTTTACATATATTTAAAGAGAAGTCTAAGAAATTTAATCTTGTGGGGTTTTAAGTATTTAATGCTTAAAAGCAGTGTCATGATTATCATTTTTAAAAATAGCATATTTATAGATGGGATGTCTAGAAAAATGTTCTGTAAATAGATGTCATGACCATTATCTTAAATAATTTTTAAACTTGCAACTAATTTAGATTAAATGCTTTATTTTTGTTTTCAAATGAAAGCTTCTTGAACTTTTAAGGAAATATTTAGGACAACAAGGTTTACTTTAAAACATTTTCAAAAGTCAGTGACTTTCTTATAATAAACTGCAGCAATGGAGTTCTTTAAAAAATGTCTTTATTCTGTTAAGGGACTGAAAGGTCCAAATATAGCTTTAGTCCACATGTGTAAAAAATCCTAACTTTTAGCTTTCCCAGAAACAGCAGAGTTTTAACATAAAAGAAACATATTTAGTGGAATTTTGGAACAAGTTGATTCTTGTCATGGGCAGAGGCAAAACAGACTCAGAAATTGCTAGCAGTTGATGCTTTGTGGGTAAAATACTTCCAGACTTTGGGACCACTGCCAGCCTTAGGATGCCCACGTGCAGTGGGTTCTCCTTGGGGAGCATGGAGTGCCTCCATCTTATCAGTCATCTTAGTGGTTTCCATCCTCACTGTAATGGTTTTCCTTACCAAAAAAGCATTTCATGGTTAGCATAATATTAATAATATTCATCTTGTACCTTTAACTTTTCTGGTATTACAGTTTCTAGTGAAGGTTTATTTCTTGGTAATGACCTAACCATTCTTATTTAAAGCAATCTTTCCAAAAGCGGCTACATCAAATGATTGATATCTATTCATAACTATTTTCTACAATTTAATCCTGATGTAATTTTTCCTTGAAGTAGTCAGGGCAGAGTTTGGTTTTAATTCTCACATTGTTCCAAATGCTTGCATTTTCTTTTGTAGATAATAGAAATCCAGACAACTGTGTTTTGTCTTACTAGATATATTCATACCTCTGTAGTGGGGTAACCCTGATCTGTCTCAAGTAATGGAAAATTATCCCAATTAGTAATCAACAGACTGAAGAGTAGTGAGATTTTTCAACATGGCAGGAAGCCCAAGTATATAGAAAGGGAGAAAATGTTCATTCGTTCTTTGAGCCCTGATCTGAGCAGATTTTTTTAAAAAGCAGGTTGTAGGTGGAGGCTTAATCTTTGTTTTTGATGTTATGAACCCCTCTTTTCAAACGGTGATCTCAAAGGTGGGAATAAAGAAGGAAGCACTTTGTGGAAGTAAAGTTTGTGTTTTGCCATTCCGGTATCATTTGTAGAAGTAATTTCCCCTGACCTTAAATAATATTTTCTCCCTTTTAATAGGAAACTGAAGGAAAACACTTCAATCCTGTTAGTAGTTACTGCAGTAATAAATTAAGAGATGTCGAAGAAAAACAATTTTAGCTTGCAACAAATTATGCAAAGTAAAGTGTAGGTGAGATAAAAATGACATCCCTGCAAGCTCTTTTGTTTCCTTATCCTTTTGATATCTAAACCGGAGTAATGCATGGAGCATAAAAGATTGTGTTAAATGCATTTCGTTTTCGTTATAAGTGTATTTCAGTGTTTATAATAATTGATTATTAAAGTATATTTGGTTACATATGTGTTTTACAATGCTTATAACAGCTAATGACTTAATTAGCTAATATGTAAAAGTTAATAGCTTAATATGTCAGGCATGTGATAATGCTTTCTATTAATCTCCCCATTAATAGTCACAACAACCTTGTGAGTTAGGTATTATAATTCCTGTTTTAACTTTGGGGAAATTGAAACAGAGAGAAATCAAGTAACCTATTCCAAACCATATAGCCAGTGGTGGAGCTGGATTCATAGCCAAGAAGTGTGATTCTAGACCGGTACTCTTGACAACCGTGCTGTGAGCCCTCTGTGGACAGGCTCTGTGAGGGTCGTCAGTGGTAACGACGAGGGACAGGAAACAGAACTAATAAGCTACTCAGATCATTTAAAACATTTTTTTTAGGTTTTAGTTTTAGAGTGATACAATTTTACCTGGGGTTTATCTAAATCTGTGTAATAATATGTTGTCAAAATAGTGGTCAAACTGTCAAGTAGGATTTGAAAAATGGAAAAGTAGGTTGAGTGATTATATGCTTGACAAAAAGACAACTCTTAAAGTTATTTTACAGATTTAATCTTTAAAAATTAAAAAATGTGGCATTGCAGGAAGTTTAGAAAATATAGGAAAAATGCACAGTCCTTCTATTTTAACAGTCTTATGATTGAGTATTCCTATCCATATTTTCATATTCACTTTTTTTAAGACATAGCTACCCATGTAAATGGGTACATTTCTACTGTAAAAATTCAGATGATTCAGAGAAACGCATAGTGAAAGTTTCTTTTCACGCCTGCCCTTCTTCCCTAACTTCATTCTATTTCTTAAAAGGAATCACTAATAACAGTTTTATTAATGCAATTTAAATACATATGTACACATAGTTTTTACTTAAAGTGGTTTTAATGTGTAATCCTGTATCCTGTTCTTTCTCACTTATTAATCATATTCTTCTGTTACATAGTCTTCAGATTTCGTGCTTAAGTGACCTGAATAATAATATTCCATTGGTGAGATATGTTATAATTTAACCTATGGTTGGACATTTGGGTTATTTGAAGTTTTTCATTCTTTTATTCTCCAATCATCTTTCTGCCCATAGATTTTAATGTTTTGGATCATTTCCTTTCCTTAGAATGGATTACTAGAAGTTGATTTCTAGAAGAGATTTAAGTTTTGGGGGCTTGAGAGATACTATCAAAGCTGTAGATGAAAAATTGTCCTAGTTGGCAGTACTACTGGCATGTGCCCCAGAATTTCTGTAGCTGGGAGAGACTTCAGAAAGGCTTAGATGTGACAGCCAGGCACAATGTATGCAATTATTCTGTTGCGTGGAGAAACACATTCTGTGCAGTTGTAGCCCACCTGCATTCCTCTTACCATTTCTACCTTTGCTACTTTTGGCTCTAGAAAATAGTTTGAGAAAAGCCAGTTGACCTGTGTAGTGCCCACCAACCAGAGTTGATAATATTAAGCTTAATAGGGAGAACAAAAAGAAATTAAAAAAAAAAAAAACAGTCTACATTATGAAACTATGTGGCCTTAATCTTGAATTGAAAGACCTATCACTTCATATAGTGTTTGCCTTATAATCTTCGTAGATGCCAAAGATTCCTGAGTATGTCTCTGGTATTTAGTGAATTCAGGTAACTTTTGCTTTGGGATATTTTGACTCAGAATTGAGTCAGGATTACTTGAAAGAGATGCTTTATAATGTTAATTGATGGATTTTGGTGGGTAGCTAATATTTGGATTGGTTGTGTTGTTTTCATAATACATCACTAATGTCCGCTAATCACAATTTACCAATATATATTATTTTACAACTCTTATTAGGTTTCTTAAAAGGGTCATTAATTCATCATGCCTTATGGTAAAAACAAAGATGGCTGCCAAGTCACTATAGTATTTTAGAATGTATAAGTGATATAGGAAATTATTTCGTTCAGCTTGCTAATTTTGTAGGCAAGGAATCTTTAGAAACTTACAATAGTTTTTGAGGAACTGTTGAAATCTGTACTTCTTCTCATGCAAGTAAAGCCTGACTCCGTTTTATGTATGATTAGCTTGTTTGCTGATCACAGTTCAAATTTAAAAACCTGTGCTTTGGCCCATTTTCCTCTGTTCCCTTTAGTAGGGGGAGGTGTTTCTTTTCAGCCTTATGGTCATTGACTTTTCTCGAGAGCAAAAGTGAAGCTTAACTGTGGTCATCCACATTCTAGGGGTGATGCCTCACAGAAAGGGACTTGGCTCTGAACTAAAAATTACTTTGTGAAGAAAAATGGTGCTGGAGTCCATGTTTGCTTTTTCAGTAACCCTGCGCAATTTCCCGGATTTAAAAATTAATCCTTTTTTAAGTAGGGAAGAGCACCATGCTGCAGTGAGACTAGCTTTCATGAATATTCTCTTGGTATATTTTTAGAACTGTTTAATTGTGGTGCGATGCAGCTGCCAGACTCCCAGCATAAAGTGTTGGAAAGCTCCTAAGTCATTAGAGGTTCGCCTCCGCGCATGTCTCATTCTCTGAGCCTAAAGATTTAGAAGTGAAGCAGCATTTACCTGAAAAGAGAGTTCTGTTTTTCCTTATAGATGACTAAAATAGTGAAAGTTTTTATTTTTTTTTTTTTTGTAATGGTTTATGGTAAGTTTCTCTACATGTGGGCTTAAGGCATTTGATTGTATTTGAAAACACATGCAAAGTCATTAAAATGCCATTTTAAGTATGATTTATGGAAGATATTTAAATACCTGTGTTAGTACTTATTAAGACTAACATTAGTTACATGTTTGTGTTTCTGAAGGATTAAGTTTATACAGTACCTAATCTTTAGTTTCACTTATGTTATATATTTTTAGTGGTAAAATATTATGGCTGACACATGCCATTGTGAAAATGCAAATTTAAAAGACAGTTTTTCTTTTTATAAAAGCGAAAGTGTAAATGGAAACATGTAAAAGCCCAGTTAGGTAACTTGATCCAAATTTTACATTTTATGTCTTCTCATTTAATCTAATAGTCCAGATCTTAACATGTAGATAGGGGATACAAGTTTTAACTTATTAAGAAGTTTTAAGAATGATTTTCTCTTCCAGAGCATTCCTACCTAGGCAATACCTAGGTCACTGTCTTAATCAGTTCTTGAAATTCTAGGAGTTAAAAGTGTTGTTGTCAGTGTGATTTGTTCCCCAAGGAACTAATTATATGCTTTAGAGTCAGAAAATAAAAACTCGAAATTTGATTTAAATAAATTCATTTTCTATGGTACACAATACCGTTATAATATGGAATGAGGCAAGGTTCATGCTTATGCAACAAGAAGTGTCATTAAAGTTTTTTCATGATGGGAAAGCACATCCTTAGTGCAGGCTATTGTGGCAGACTGTTTACACATGTCGTCATTTATACCCTAAGCAAGATCTTTATGCAAGGAATGTTACAGAGCACGTAAAAGAACTTTTGCCCTTTGGTTTCAGTTAGACTTCTTGGATATGATGTGCACTTTTATCCTATGAGTCTGCCTTTGCCCCAGACATTTAAAAATGTGCTCGTTGAGCTAGTGTTCAAGATTCAAAGGAAGATCAGTTTCACTACTTTATAATTATTCATAATTGTTTTCCAGAACTTTTTCTATAACATGATTATTTAGTCTTTAGGCTTGGCTCTCAATAGCTTTCTGTCTGTTCCCAAAACTTAGATCCACCCTCAAATGATGAAGAGTTTATTTATTTTATTCTGTTGGCTATAATTCCTTAGTGTCATTTATTTTGTGGTTCACCGTATCCTAGACTTGGTCAATGAAACCTTTTTCAACTCGGATCCTAAGTCTTTTTGACATATTTAAACACATAAGAGAGTAAGGTTATAGGGAACCCCGTCAGGTTCGTAATTCAACCTGTGGTGAATGACAATACAACAGTAATTCTGCATCCTGATGACTGCGCAAGGTCCACTGGGCTGAAGTGTGTTAAAACGCTGCACATTCTCTCCATGTGTCTACAGCATGTGATTTCTATTCATTGCACACCAGTTACGGTTTCTGTGTGGCACTCTTTGTCTCTCTTAACATGTTTGTCATTAAACCCCTAGAAGCGAGGGCCTGGGGTATGTCCGATTGAGCTGTTTGGTGGTCGTCCGATATAAGAGCGCCATCATAGGCCATTAGCCTCCCCATTCTAGAGCTTTAATGGCTGCTTTTAGGGAAGCACTCATGATTTGTTTTAAAGAGTTGCTGTGGTTTTAGTCATGTGACCTTGTAACCTACGTGCAATGACTTTGGCTCACAAGGGGGTTTGAGTATTGGGGGCATCTAGGAATTCAGTGACTATCTGATGCAGATCTTGGATGGAGGTAATTTGCCCCTGACGGGACATTTGCAGGTGGGGTGGAGTGTACTCCTGGAAAGTAATGGAAAGGGGCTAGGGATGCTGCTAACTACCTTGCAGTGTACAGGACAGCCTTCCACAACGAAGAATGATCTGGTCCAAAACATCAGTAGTGCTGATGTTGAGAAATCATGGCCTACTTAAATGACCATAAAGAGGGAAGATATGGGGATATTGAGGGAAATGCAGGTGGTTTCCGAATGGCCAACATGAAGGATGTAGGTACATATATATGGTCGTGTAGATTTTTGAAATTAAAAGGTTAGGCAAGGGTGAGATTATGCATAGCGTACATTGCATTTTCAAGCAATATAAGCTTTATCCACTAGGCTTGGGGTTGCCAGTGAAAAAATTTAAGAGGATCAGATACGCATTTTAGAAATTTACTCTGGAGAGTATGAAATGAGTTCACAAAGATGATCATCCTGAAGGATTGACTTTCCCAGGGTATGAGAAGCTGTTTTAGGTAAATTATTTCAAAGTAGTAATGTGTTTTACAGTTTCCTAAATGCTTATGGGAAGTGTTTCCTAAACTCTATTCCAGATAGGAAGCAGACATTCCTGAGAAATTTAGTAGTTTCAGAGGGTAAAGATTTGGTTTTAGCAGGAAATGAGAAAGGTAGAGTGAGTCAAGGTGATGGGTCTAAGTTTATGGACAGAAAGTGTTACTTGGTTGGAGATTATACCGATCTTCACAGTGACTGGAAAGCATTGGTATTTTATTTTAATTTTAGTGTTTAAAAAGAGCATTATACTCTTATTAGGTGAGGAAATCGAAAACACATGACATAAGTAGACAGTGACAAAAGGCTAATAGGTATTGCTATTCAGGCAGAAAACAGAAGTGTGAACCAGTGGCGTTGGGAAGAGTCCGTGAAGAAATGGGAAATGGAATGCAAACCGGGCTGCGGCTGGGGGTCTGACTTAGGCTGTTCCCACCCGCCACTGCCCACCTCCACCCTCCCAACCACACAGCAGCAGCAGAGAGGAAAACAAGAATGAAAACATACGGCAGTGCCAAGGGGAATAAGAATATCAGGGCACAGAAAGACATGAGTTGGGAGAAATTTGGAGGGGGCATACACGTACGTTTGAACAGAACGCTATGTGGAGAGAAAACGTCAGCTTTCGATGAAACAAAATATAATACAGTTGTGCTTTGGGGGCAGCCGGCCACTGAGTAGGCACTAACATGGGAGGAGGCGGGCAGCAGAGCCAGTCAGGAGACCCGCTCAGCAGCCCAGGTATGGGCCACAGCAGCGCGGCAGTAGCTGGGCAGAGGCAAAAGACAGGCGGCAGGGAACTCGCACCGGGCGCAAGATCTACAGCTTGGACCCTTGGGGAAGCTCGGAGAGTGCTGGGAGGACCACAGCGTTTGAAACACTGTTCCAGTGCCCTCTACGCAATTGTCAGGCCACAGAGCTGGCTACGAGTCCTACCACAGAAATGCTTTCAAGTCCTGGTTTCCTAAGGGACCAGCAAATGTTGGACAGAGAACTACTGAGGACCGAAGGTATGGCTTCTACACATCCTTTTATTCAGGCGGCATGGCAGTTCATTATATTTGAGTTAGAAAAAAAAAAAAGCCTAGTCCGTTTTCATCTAGGAATAACTAAAATTTATTTCGTAAAATACTCTCTTCATTTTAATGTTGGCCTAATGAGGTGTAAATAATGTTTTGTTGATCTTACATGTCACAAATTGCTTGTGTTGGAGGTTTTGAAAGAAGTAATGTTCTTTGTGTGAAGAAAAACAAACTATTGTTTTTACCTAAGTAAAATTCAAACCTAGTATATGTACCATATATCTTTATTCTACTGTTGGGCTGATATGACCCCAGAAAACACATGACAATGAACCACATGGCGATTGGAGCAAATTTTGCAGAATAGGTATAAGAGCCTCTTAGACTCTCCTGGAGAACATAGCTGAGGTCCCCTCTTCATGTTTGTCTGGGTCCTTCATCTGAGCCTATGACCATCCTAGGTTACCTTAGGGACTGGGTCCTGGAGTCTCTGGTCCTTCTCAAAGCCTTTTTATTAGAGGTAGAAATGCTACCTCTAATGTGTGCGGGATACATTCCTCGTTGCAATTTGACAGGCTTCTCTGTGTCTTCTCTAGGTGACATGCACCGTCCCTCCTTCCCGGGCAGAGGTGAGCTTCCCTTTCTTGGGACTCACCTACTGAGTAGCAGTGTAGGATCCTGTGGGCAGGACCAGCCACATAATTTGTAGAGCCCAGTGCAAAATGAAAAGGCAGGGCTCCTTTTCAAAAAAAGTCAGAATTTTAAGACAGCAGTATCAGACTGTTAAAGCACACATGGGGCTCTGTGCACATGTACAGGCCACGCACTGTGGGATGAGCTGTGGAGTCCTTGACCTCTCAAGGTTATATGAGGCGGAGATGGGGCGCCTGGCCTTCCATCTAGATGAGAGAAAGGGCGTTGAGATTGGCTGCTGCTCCCACCATTACACCCCCTGGCCAGGTCCAGCGTTAAGGAGAAGCGGCAGCTCCCTCCATCCCCTCTGCACTCAGGTCGGTTTTGTTAACAGGATCAAAGTTCCTAGAAGATTCGTTGACTTCTGACATTCAAGTGCTAGATTGTATGCTGCAAAGCACAGGAGAAAATTCCAGACTTAATGCGGGCTGTGAATCAAGGCAAGAGGGGGAGCCTGAACCTTGTGTGGGGAACAGTGTTCGAGCAGAGGGCCTGTATTAAGGAACAGTTGCGAGGTTGGAGAGCTTTCAATGCCAGAGAATCACAGTTACTTCTCACTGTTTGTTGTAGTTCATGAAGTTGCTGCAAACACTGAATTAGCAAATACTGATTCGTTGCTCCCAGGGAAAGACGTGGCTAGGTTCCTTTGAGTCATGATCACACTTTTAATCCACCAGTCAATACATAGTCTTGTTTTATGGGTTCCTGTTTAAAGACTCCTTATCGAAGGTACACTGTTGATTCGTGGGCACTGAACTCTGGCCAGCAGCACTGTGACCCACACCTGGGGAAGCGGACCTGACGCAATGTTGTTTTCTCTGTAAAGCAACCACAGCCTTCTTCAGTTTAGGAAACTAGAAGACACTTCAGCACATGCTCGGGGATCATTTAGAGCAGAGAACCAACAAAAAGTACACACATGCAAAAACTGTGGCCTGAATATCCCTGCAAAACAGTACGAGAGCTGAGTAGCACTTTGTTCAGCCACAGCTGGGAATGTGTTCATTGGGTGACTCAAAATTTTTTTTGCCACTGTGAGCCTGTTAGCAAATGACCACAGAAGTGCCACAGGTATGGATTTGGGGTCTAAAATACATTTAAGCAAGGAGGTGAATTTGCAAATAGAGAATCTGCAGTTGAGGAGGATTGAATGTATTTGCATTCCAGCTCTGTGTCATTCCAAGTAGGTGTGTAATGTGCAACCATCTAGTCAACATGACAAAAAGAGTTTACTGTTTGTTTTTAAAGGGATGATACAGCCGGATGTGATACACTCATCATATACCATAAACCACAGATTTTGGGGTTTTTTTGTAATTTGAGAGAGCTGATTCAAAGGATGGAAAAATTTATTGTGTCATATTTTCCAAATTAAACCTGAAATGCATGTTTTTCTCTCTGATAAGAGAATGTGAAGAAGGTATTGTGGGTTTGATAACCAACTGTGCTGATAATAATCATTAAGTGTCAGCTAATTACAATGTTTAAAAATAAAATGTCCAAATAATAGTAGGTTACATTAGTTCCAGTTTGAGTCATGTTACGTAAACAAGGGTTGTAACAAAGATGAAAAGAGTTCAGACAGGAATAGAGAAGTATAAGGACTTTGCATGCCTTTAAAGGAAACTGATATGGAACATCGTCCAGTCTCTAATTATTCATAATTAAAGGAATTACTTTGGAAAACAGGGTGCAGTGAGTATTTGTGATACGACGTTGAAATTTAGGAGATGAGATTACACATGTTGAAAGCATTCTCTTCTGTCACTTTTGTGTTCAAAATATTTTGAGAGGTTCCTATGGTAGAAATTGTGTGAAATAAACAAATTAGATAAGGCAGTGCTTGCTATGTTGACAAGATAACTGGATGTCTTGAAGAAATTTTTAGTTACTCATAAGAAGCAGTTTTTACTGTCTACTTTGTGAGTGTGTGTAGCAAGGGCTCATGTCGGTGTTGTCTTTTGGTCTAAGTTGCTTTATCAATTCTGATACAATTCTATATAGTGATGGCATAGTAACTAAGCGCGTGGGTATCATCTGTGATTGCTTCCTTGCTGCAAAGTTTTTTAAATATATATTTTTCTGTTTTTCTGCCTTCAAAAAATTCAGTCTGTTTTCTGCAGCCTCATGTGCTATTGGACTATGGTTTGGGGTTGTGGTTGTTCTTCACGGAAGTTCCCTAAAATCGTGTGTTCTTTCTCCTTTCAGCCTTGCATTTCACTAAGGAAACCAGGCTAGCAACTACCCTGCTCTCCCTTTTGATACTGTTTGCTCTTTAAATGAATACGTCTTTCTAAATAACTGTTTACCGTTTGCCTAAACCAGATGATAATGTTATACTGTTGACAATGAGGAAATCCCAATTTCATTCATTTTATAATGAAATGGATGCCTAGAAGTCTTTCAAACAATTTATGGACTAAATTTTAGAAGATTGTTTTCTAAATCATGTTTCTCTATTCTCTGGAGAAGTGGTTCCAAAAAAAATCTAAGTATCAAGTTATATTTGGAAAAAGCTTATTAATTCATAGATATTCACACTGCATATTAGCATATTAAAGGCTTTGAGACATCCTGCAGTGAAGCAATCTCTTAGAACATTTCCCAAATTATTTGGTCATGGAACCCTTTCATACAGAATACCTTGTTATATCCCCCTTGGACTAGGGTTCTGTAAAACGCTACCCTGAAGACAAACGAGACTTAAATGTTATCACTTAGTCAAATATGAAGAACCAGGAACCCAGCTAAATGCAAGGCATATAATTGTTGAATAAGTCTTGTCACTGTCCTCAAGAGGACAGCAGTGAAGGATGATTGAAATACAATGTTATAAATATCTAATAAGTGCAAGGTACCACTGTGAAAGAATGTAAGAGGGACACCTGACCCACACTTGGAAGAGAAAACTACCCGAAGGAAGCAGAAGGGTTTATTCATTCATTTTGCAAAAATGAGTGTCTTCTAGAATGGAGAATTAAACTATGAACAAGACAAGGTCTCTGCTTTTATGAAGGTTAAATTCCATTGGGAAAGCAGATAATAAACAAGGAAATAATTGAGCATTTTTGATAGGGAGAAGCGCTATGCAGAGAGAAAGGTTTGAAATAGCTGCTGTGTAAGTGGAGGAGAGGTCTAGCTAAGGGAGCAGCTTTGAAGCGACACAAGGTTGAAACCCTGGACGTCATGGCATCTTGAATATACAGAGCCTGTGGGTTTTCTCCAGCCACAGCTGTTTACCCAGGTAAGGTACAGGTAATGTAGAGAGTTGGGTTGACCAGAAATTTGAGATTTTCTTAGTTGTGGGCACTGAGAGGAAAATCAAGTCATGGAGTTCTGACCCACCTAGTATGGACCACAGGCTGAGCTGGATGGAGCAGGAAGCCAAGTCTAGCAGAATCTGATGGGGAAGAAGGAATGTGATTAAGGGACAGAAATCCCAGAGATCAATGAGTAGGTATAGTAGGGGTGAGAAAGAGGAACAGGAAGTTTGTGATCATGGGGGATATTTTATTTTAGGAATTCAGAAGTGGGGTCCCTCTGAATAATGAAGTCCAAAATGTAGCAATGGCCTACCGCGGCCCTGAGGAATTGGCCCTACAGGAGCTGAGGAGATTGTCCTGACCATCAGCATGGTCTATGATGGCGGTCCCAACCTTTTTGGCACCAGGGACCAGTGCTCCTATAAGAATCTAATGCCTGATGATCCGAGGTGGAGCTGAGGTAGTGATGCTAGTAGCTCTGGGGAGCAGCTGCAAATACACATGAAGCTTGGCTCACTAGCCTGCTGCTCATGGTGCTGGTCCATGGCCTGGGGGTTGGGGCCCCCTGGTCTATGATATCGCCCAAGATAATAGAAGTACTTGGATAGGGAAGCCAAGAGTCAAGTTCTAAAGGTATAGAGGGAAGCGAGGGAATGTCAGAAACAAAAAATAACAAAGTGTTATAATTAGATGGTGTGGGATTCTAGGGAATAGGGAATTTCCTATAAATAAAGGTGGAAAAGTGATTAGAAAAGTCTACCTGAGCATGCAGCAGGTACTTATTCTCACTCTGAGGTAACAGTGTAGGAAAAGTCGCAGCCTCTACATCCCTGGAATGTGGTTCAGCAGATCAACCTGGGTTCTGAAAAGGTTGCGACTTTTCCATGTACTTAGCAACTGGCAGACACCAAACTTCACACCACGTTTTCTGGCTAGTACTTCTTTGATCAGTGCTGTGAGTACTGCATTTACTGTGCGAAGTTTTGTACGTAATGGACCAAGCTTCTGGATTTTTATGCAGACGAGTTTTGAGTTTTGGACATCCACTATTTGAGAAATTGCCTTATTCGCCAATGATTGCTTCCAAGTCTCCATCTGTGATCATGTTTCCCTCTCCACACCCACTTCCCATGCCCCTGCCATGTCCGTCCGTCTGCTCCATCCCACCTTGGTCCTGACAATGAGTAGACTTTTTACTGGAAACGTAAGCTTGCCCCTCATCCCTGGAGACCTTTGAGAGGTCATTACTTCATGTCCGTTTTCTCTGAAGCCATTGTAAGAGGTACTGGTGCTGGAATTTTGCATTTGGACAGACCTGAATTTGATCCCTGGATCCACCATTTATTCCCTGTAACCTTTGTCAGAGTACTTGTTAGCCTCATTCTTCTCTTTTCCAAATGTGAATAACATAAGATTTATGCTAAAGCACTTAGCACAGGGCCTAAAATGTGGGACTTGATGGGTAAATTGTCCTGGTTCCCGTTGGCATCCGCTGAGGTCCTGGGAGCCATCATTGCAAAAAGCACCCGGAGTTGACTGGGAGTGGCAGAGAGGAATATTTTAAATACTTTGTCCCGACAGGGATAGACTTATTCATGGCTTTCTTCACTGTGAACTTGACATGCCTTAAGTCCAAGTCTCCCATGGACTTTGAAGCCCTGCCTGAAGTGAAATTGAAGCAAAATCTGGACTACGAAGAGGCTGGACCTTCATCTTTTTAGACTGTTGATCACGGGTTTTTAACCATGACTACACATCGGAATCACCTATGGAACTTAAAAAATTAGACTCACAGGGTCCATACCCAGGAGATTCTCATCTATCAACCTGGGATAGGGCCTGTACAAATAATTTATACATATACAAAAAGGTTCTTATGTATAATTATACACATATACATGTGTATAATTATACACACACACACACACACACACACACACACAAAACACAGGTATGCAAACTGGCAGAGTTAGAAATTAGGACTAATAATAATAATATTCCGAAGTTGTCAGGATTAAGTAAGGTATCTGTAAAATTACCTAACATAACTGCAATTCGAAAGTTGTATCACTTAACTTTTGTTGCGTAATAAACCACCCTAAACTCAGTGGTATCTGTCAGTAACCATTCATTTCTCATTCTTTAAATGTTGGCTGTAGCCGCTCTTCCGATCCCAGCCGAGCTGCCAGGTAGCAGGGGGTGGGATGGGGCTGGCTGGAACCGCTTAGTGGGGCAGCTTTCCTCCATTTCTCTCCTCCTCCTCCCACCAGCAGACTAGCCCAGGACTCGAATAATGTCTTTATGTCTTTTCAAATTTCATTTTGTTATAACGTCAATGAAGAAAAAAAAAAATCACTTCCTGGCCACTATTGGAGTCCGCACGTTCTCCCTACATCTGCCTGGGTTTCTCCGCACACTCTGATTTCCTGCCACATCCCAAAGACGCTAGATGAATTGGTGTGTCTGAATCGTCCCAGTCTGAGGGGGTGAGGGTGTGGGTGGGAGTGCCCCCTGCGATGGAAGGGCGTCCCGTCCAGGCTGGGGTCCTTCCTTGTGCCCAGAGCTGCCAGGAGAGGTTCTGGCCACCTGAAACCCCAAACTGGAACATCATTATCTTGTTTTTATTCACCTCTCTTATTTGTATGTATAGCTCACATTCGTTTCAATGTTTTATATTAGAAATTTTGGGGTCTTTATTTAGAAGTTTGATGATGTTTTTTTGTGACCAGAAATTTGTTGTAGGAACATAACTCTTACTTATATCAATTAGCCTGTGGTAGAACTGGTTTTGTTATACATCGTTTCACTTAAAGTCTTAGTTTCCAAGAACCTATAGATGACATTAAATGACTTAACTGTATATCAGAGCATAGGGAGCAAGTGGCAGTACATGTGCTCTCTTAAAGCCTAGACTTAAAATGTTACTCCTGCCTCATTCTATTGGCCAAAGTGAGTCCTGTTAAGGGATGATGAAATGTATGCAAGGGACATGTGTACAAGGAGGGGTGAAGAAGAAGGGACAGTAGTACAATATATCACAGAAGTGTGAAACATTGGATTTGCAGATAGAGCTATTAGGTCCTACATCTAATACTTTCATTAGGGCTATGTGCAAGAAATTTTTATCCCTGCCTGTTATTCGTTTGTAATGATATCTACCCTTCTTCACAGGTTAGTTATTGAGATCAGCTGTGATAAAGTATGTGAAAGTAACTTCAAGGTTATTGAATATCATAAACTCGTAATAAATAGGAGTAGTTTCTCTAAACTCTTGAGTTCCACAACCAAATTGCCTGGGTTTGATTCCTGCCTTTCTCACACTAGCTATGGGATAGTGGACAAGGTAGATAATCCCCGTGCCTCAGTTCCTCCTTGTTTAAAAAGGGAATAAGAGTCTTATCTACCCTTTAAAGTAGTTATGAGGATTCAGTGAGGTGTATGTAGTCCATATAAACCTCAAGTGCTCAGCAAGGGTTACAGTTTTTTTTGCTACAATAAATGAAATATATAAATAAGGTTGCTATTTGACTGACTAAATGTTCAAGGATCTCTATAGCAAGACTAAGATGTGTGGTGAGCTTTGAGAATTTAAGAATCTGAATGAAAAAGTTCGAAGGGTTCTATCTGTTTTTGGACTTTTCGGGTCTCAGTTATTTAAGTGTGAGAATTCTTTTGCAAAAGGAAATCAAACATTTATTGTGGACCTGCCACATGAACAGTAATGTGTTATACCTAGCAAAGAACTTAAGATGTGGTCTCTATTTTCAAGAAGCTAGCAAGCAATTGGGAAAAGCAAAATGATCACATCTGAAGTGAAGCCAGCACTGAGTGATATGGTGCAGTCTAGTGAAGTAGAAGGAGTGTCTGTTTAAACTGCTGGGCAGGTCCCAGTGAGATGATATCCTAACTCGATAGCATGGATTCAGATGGCAGCTCGGTGGTTAGCCACAGCACAGTGTGGTTATGTCCTCACACAGGAACACAGAATTAAATCGGGGTCTCTACCAGGTGTGTTTGCGATTGAATCGCCAGTCCACAGAGGGAAAAGGGGAGTTGTGTAGTTGATATTGCAGTGCTTCTGAAGACTCTAAAAGGGCCTCTTCTTTCTAGGAGATTGCAGAAAAAAGCTGAGTCAGCACATGCTGTGGGTCTCCTTACAGAGGGATTGCTTCATGTATCATTAACAATGAAGTGGTGTTGGCTGCTGCTGGAAGAGGCAGAAACTGGCTTATTCAGGGTACAACGACTCTGCAGTGCTGAAGCGAATGTCATTTTGAGCCAAGAGTATATTCGAGCATGATGCCTTTTTTAAAGTATAATTTCAAAGTTTATATGAAATTGATTTTGTCTGCCTATTTACTATCCAGGTGTGGTTTGTTATGTTTAGGCAACTATCACAGGCAAAATATGCCTCTAGAATGTCACAAAGTTTAGCCTTGTATAGTCTATAAAGGTGGATGTAGGTCTATTAGAAAGGAAGTTTTAATGAACCGTTCTGTTAGACTAAAAGACTCTGGCATTAAGTCAGAGAGAGGAACATAGAATATGGTTTTCCCTTCACAAAAACTATATACATAAGAGATTTTTTTCGTAAAGTGTTTTAAAGTAAATCAAAGGAAATTCTAGAGCTATACAAAAAGGTGATCAATTTGCTAGTTCTTACTCTGTTTGCTGTATTGTAGTGCCTTATTTCTTAGAATTTAAACTCCTGTGGAAGAAATTAGCTGCCTTTCACCTTGTTTTCTCCAACTGAGCAAGGCCGAAGAAATAAATATGTGGAAGATCTCTCCCCCAGCACGAAGGGAGGTCCTTCCTGCAGCCTCACGGGTCTCTAGGGGCTGTGACAGTGCCAGGAAAGGTCGGCACTGGTATTGCTGTGTGACAGGCAGGGGAGAGTAGCAGAGTCGCTCATGAATACACTACTTGGGAGAAACGGACTTTTTCACAAAATGCTTTGCAGTGTCCATGAACTACGTACTGCCTGTGCTCAAGGGCTGAAGCCAGTGTGCTAGTGAGAAACGCAATATGTTCTGTTTATCCTTCCTGTTTGTTTCCTGTTCAATTTACACAGGAATCAATGAAAGTGCTGCTGCTTTATTTTTATTTTTTAAAAATGGTATTTGTTGTTGTTAGCATATCCCTTTAGATATTAAAATGCGGAATACTGTAAAGAGATTAATATAATTTGCTAGTAACAATGAAATGATTGGAACTAGTAAATAAAATAAGTGTACTAGATTATAACAAGCATGATCATATTTGTGTGCCTAGTAATTTTCAAAACTTGTAGAATATGTAGAGAAATGGTTGGGAAATTTATGTATTCAGATTTTAAAGTGTTTATCTACAAAACTTTAATCAAGAGAAAGAGTAATGCCACTTCATTCTAATTCATTGCCTTCCTACAATCATACAGATTCAACTGATCAGCTATTTTATTTACAGTTTTGAAACCAAACTATAAACTGTGTGACTTTGAATGGATGATCTGGTCTTAGAGAGGCAGAAATTGGCAGGGCATTTCTTTAGCCTAACAGTTTTAAGTCTGTTCCCAATTCTTAACAGTAGACAATATTTCATTAAATTCTCTGAAATTTAACCTTATAAAAATTCTAAGATGACTCATGCTAGCCTTCCTTCCCCAGATCATGACTCATTTTCAAAGTTGTATTTGAAAAGCTTTGTAAGTTAAAGTGAGATATTTAGAGTTTGGCACTTGGCTCTTTTCCTGAATACTCAATTGGTCTCTGCCAGCAGTGAGTGTGATGACAGGGTTAGGCTTTATTTCTCAGGTGTTGCTGTTGGTGTTTCATTTTGCAGATCTAAATAGGGGGTTACAAGGGAGTGCTGAAACAGAAGAATAAACCCTTAAAGTTTAAGTTCTTTGAGATGGATACAATTCAAGACACCTGGTCCATAGGGGCTTTGTTATTTTCTTAGCGTTTGGCTCTTACTATTTTATCAGCATCTTTACAAGACCAGTCTACTGGGAAAATTGCCTTTCCTCCCCCCACCCCCCCCCAAAGTTCCCATTGAAAGTATCTAAACAGGTCATGGCACAAAGGAGACTTTTTAAGGTATTAAGAATTAAAGAGTGGTAAACTCGAGGTACAGATCCATTTCCCGGCAGAAAGATGCGAAGGAGAATGTGACTTCAGAGTACATACAAAGTACTTGACAAAGGTTCAGAAGATGCCTTCGAAATATTTTTTGTTTGTGTGGTTTGTTACTTTGTTTTCCAAGACAAGGAATCTTTCCTCATGAGAGTAGCGGTTTCATGATGTGGACTGTGACTGTTGTGGTGAAGCATGCAGCTATACTTACAACGCATGAAGTTGGCTCAAACCCTAGTTTGAGGTTTGCTGCTTGACCTGTTACATAGTTCAGTCCTCTTGTCGGAAAGATTTCTGTAACAATGAAATCATGCTATGTTAAGTTATGCTACTTTAGTTTCCTTTAGAAAGAGGATCATGAAATCTCTGAATTTTTTTCCCATTAGTAATGAAAAAAGCTTATGAAACTGTCATGAATAAAATATTTAGTGTAGTTTCTATTTAATTCCCTGCATTGCCACATATTCTTCTGTGAATCTTTCTTTCATCACTCCCTTCTGACTCCCTCTTTAAGTCTGCAGTAAGTTTTCAGGAGCACATCTGTCATCATTTTTTTTTTTTGTATATGAATAGTTTCTTAGGTGGTGTCCTCTGAATTACTCAATAGGGATAATGATTAGGTAATTTGAGATGTCATAATGGACCCCAGATCTTACTGCTCTGAAAGGTAATAGTAAGATAATGATTTCTAAACCATTGCACTCTTTCAGTTGAATAGAATGTAGAGAAAGAAAGGAAAGAAGGAAGGTAGGTGGGAGGGAAAGAAAAGAGAAAGGGAGATAAAGGAAGAGAAGGAGGAAAGAAATGAAAGAGAAAAAGAATGAGATAAAGACAGGAAGTGAGGAAGAGAGGAAGGAAGAAAGAAAGAAAAAGTGTTTTCCTGGATGTTTTTAGTTTCGTTATTTCCTTTATTATTTAACATTGCTATACCATTTTTCCCTCACTCATGCTCCAAATTAGAGTCAATTTGGTTTGGTATTTTTGACATCAGAATTGACTTCATGTGTTTTATTTGTGATCCAAGCTCCAGGGAAAATACTGTACTAAATCAAGTATTTGAGTGCTCATGAATTCAAGATTCCATGCTTAACAGACACAAAAGTCCATAAGATGTGATTCATAACTTTCGTGAACTTATGTTTGAATGGTCAGCATAAGTATAAATAAGCAACCTCAATAAGAAAAACTAAAATCCTCAATTCTGGGTAAGGTTTTGTTCTTAAGAAGAGCCTGGGAAGGAAGTGTTCTAGACAGTGAGATAAGATGTTTCAAGGAATGCTAAGATTCTCATTCCTTCTTGGGGTCGCCTCTGATTCCCTCTGCATCATCAAGCACCACCCTCATAGGTTCCTGGGAGGCAAGTGGTTAGTGGTTATGGGAGCCAACTACGGAGCCTCAGTGTTGGGATCTTGGGCTGTAAAGGAGATGATAATAAAAGTGAACCCAAGAGTGACCAGGTGTTTGCAAAAATAGTTTGTTCTTCTTATTCACTTTTGTCAGTTGAGACAGACTGACGTTATAGGAAATAATTTTTGTCTTTTCTTTTTTCTCTTCTCTTCTATTCCCCCTTCTCCCTCCCTCCCTCCCTCCCTCCCTCCCTCCCTCCCTCCCTCCTTCCTTCCTTCCTTCCTTCCTTCCTTCCTTCCTTCCTTCCTTCCTTCCTTCCTTCCTTCCTTCCTTCAATTACAGTTGACATTCAATATTATATTAGTTTCAGATGTACAGCATAGTGGCTAGACATTTATATAATTTATGAAGTGATCCCCGATAAGTATAGTACCCACCTGGCACCATACCTAGTTCTTACAATATTATTGACTATATTCCCTATGCTGTACTTAACATTGCTGTGACTCTTTTGTAACTGCCAGTTTGTACTTAATCCCTTCACCTTGTTCACCCAGCCCCTCAACCTCTCTCCTATCTGGCAACCGTCTGCTTATTCTATGGATCTATGCATTTCTGTTTTGTTTGTTTGTTTTTTAGATTCCACATCTATGCGAATTCATATGGCATTTGTCTCACCTATTTCACTTAGCATAATACCCTCTAGGTCCATCAATGCTGTCGCAAATGGTAAGATTCTTTTTTTGGCTGAGTAATATTCCATTGTATATGTGTACCACCTCTTCTTTAGTTAGTCATCTATTGATGGACATTTAGGTTGCTTCCATATTTTGGCTACTATAAATAATGTTACAAAGAACATAAGAAGCGTATACCTTTTTGAATTGGTGTTTTGAATTTCTTCAGATATCCATAAGTGGAATTGCTGGGTCATGAGGTAGTTCTATTTTTAACTTCCTGAGGCTCCTCCATACTGTTTTCCACAGCGGCTGCACCAGTTTGCAAACCTGTAAACAGTGCATAAATGTCTCCAGTCCACGTCCTCGCCAACACTTGTTTGTTGATTTTTTGATGGTAGCTGTTCTGACGTGTGAGGTGGTATCTCATGGTGGTTTTAACTTGCGTTTCTCTGATAAGTAGTGATGGATGAGCATCTGTTCATGTCTCTTGGCCTTCTGTGTGTCCTCTTTGGAGAAATGTCCATTCAGGTCCTCTGCTCATTTTTACCTGGATTGTTTGAGTTTTCGGTACTAAATTGTGTGAGTTCATTAAAATTTTTAAATATTAGCCCTTTTTTAAATGTGTCATTTTCAAATACCCGTTCAGTAGGTTCTCTTTTCATTTTGTTGATAGGTCCCTTCACTATGCGGAGTGTTTAGTTTGATGTATTCCCATTAGGGAATGGTTTTTCTTGATAAACCAGTTATTGAGTACCTAGCATGTGTCAGACACTGTGGAAATTGGTTTAGCTATATTATTTCACTGAATTCTCATGACAGAGGTAAGGAGGTGGATAGCCTTAGCCCACTTTTATTGATAGCAGAATAGCTTACCTCTCTGCAGACCAGTTTCTCTGAGGTCATTCAACTAATACATGATCTTTTGACTCTAAAAGTTGCTTTTTTTCTTCTCTAGTACCTCACAGAAATAGTTATGAAATGACTCTCAAACATGTTGAGTGCAAAGACTTTCTATCAAAAGAGAATTTACTATCACAAATGCAGAGTATCAAAGTTTCTAAGGCTTCTGATCTTGTAGAGAGTGTGTACAACTTCATGAGCAAAATTAGTTTATTCAGATAATATTTGAAGATAAAATTTTGAGCAAAACAGATTTCTGCTACCTTGCCTTCTGTTCATCTTCAAATGGTGAAGGCCCTCTGATTTCTTGCCATCAACGATGCCTGAGATAAAAAGGTAAAATACCAAACCCGATAAAGTCTTCACTTATGACAAGATTTTTTTTTTTTTTTTTGGCAAAGCAACCCTTGGTTGACCTCACAGATTGCAAAGACCTTGTCAGCTTACAATCCTTTATTTTTTATTTTTTATGCCTACAGCACCTAGGCTTCCTAGGTGGTCTCCCATCCAAGTACTAACCAGCCCCAAACCTGCTTAGCTTCCGAGATCAGATGGGATTGGGCTTGTTCAGGGTCGCATGGGCATAGAACACTTATGACAAAATTTATAGGAGAAAAAGTAGCATGTGTTTTAGATTCATATCACTCAAGTTGTGGCGCAAGGACCAGAACCAGCATCTCTTGGAAGTTTTCACAAATGCAGAATCTTGGGTTCAGCCTCAGCTCTTTTGCATCATACTCTGCCTTTTCACAGTCTCCAGCTGATTTGTACGCACACATTTCAGACTCACTGCTTTAGAAAGCAATGAAAGAGAAAACTGTCTACATGTTACCTGGACAGTTGTACTAATTATAAATCTTTAGAAGACAAGAATACAAAGCATAGTTTATTTCCTAGATGAATTTAGAAACTAGTTGGCCAACACTGGCATAGTAGTTGAAAGCTCGGTCATTCATTTGAAAGCTGGGTTGTTGGAATTAAACTACATGTACATGAGTCAAGTCCCAGCTCTCTTCCTGGGATGTGTGAGCTTGGGCAAGTCCCTAGCGAAGGTCTGTAATGACAATTAAATGCTGTCATATATGGTCAGTGCTTAGCATAGTGCCTGCCACATAGTGAGCTTTCCATATGTGTTGGTTGTTTACTATTAAAGCAGCCTTGGATATATGTAAGGGTTTGTAACTTGATTAAAGTTCATACAGTTCGAATGTGGCATGATTTGATGTGTTTTGGAAGACTAATCATAGTGAAAATAGGGTTTTAAGACTTGAGTACTAGATCTGGCTGCATCACCACCTGGCTACATAACTTTGAACAAGTTACTTAAGGCCCAGCTACCCCACCTGTAAAATGTAGGTAATGCTACCTGACTTGCCTACCTGATAGATTTTTCTGAGGGTCAGTTGAAATAATAAATGTAAAAGTTGATTGTACACTATAAGGCAGCAGGTGCGAATTGATATTCTGAAGGTCCTTTTTGTATAGAGAGCTGGAGCTGTTACCTACTTAAAGCTAAGTGAAAGATCAGAGCCAAGGAATTATTTCTATACCATTGTTATGATAAACAAACTGGAATGAAATGATAAGAAAGCATAAGTATCAAAATTGATTGCATAGTTGCTTTGTCCCATGTGACTGGTGCTTGCTGGCTCCTGACCCTGACCTGGTCATAATTGGGTTTATTTCTCATACTGCAAATTGTATATCCTTGTTACTCAACCCATTAGGTACGGTTGTGCTGGAAGAGGGGGCTGTAGAGGAGGCACCTGTGCTTCATGTAAAGTCTCCTGCCTCTGGAGCAGGTACTGGCAATACGCAGGGTCAGATGCTCTACCTGCTGTATACTCAGTGGCAGGTATGTCCAGTTTGGGGAGAATGTTGCCGTTGCCAATGCCCTTCTTTCTAGCGATGACATTTTTATATTTCATGGAGAGTTATAATAAACAGTTTAAGTGAAATACCATTACAGGCAAAATTTATCGGAAAGTGTTGAAAAAATATTTTGTCAAATGATGAATACAGTAGATGTTGAGATAAAGGTTGCCCTGGAAGGTGAATGTTAAAAGGTTGCTTACAATAAGAACTACAGTAGAAATCCTCTTATTTTAATGTATTGACTTAGTAATTTATTGGTTGATCAAAAGTCTTACCTGAATCACTTAAAATTACATGTACTTTTTAAAGTAGATTTTAACATAACTATAAGTGTTCTTTGATTGACCAAGAATTTGATGTACAGCCAAGGCTTTTGGTTGGAGTGTGATCGGTTGAATAAAGTTCTGCCTGGTGCCTCTTATATAAACCACATCTACAGCGTAGAGTTCATAATTGCTAGTTTCAGTTCTTTGGAGTGAGACCTTAGATACCCATGAACCAATCTGAGGGCAGGAACCGTTTAAATTATCAGACCTCATCCCCCCAAATCCGAAGACATTTAATGCAAAAGCAGTTTATTTTAGCATCCTCTCTTTATGGCACATTTTCAAAATCATTCAAATGAATTTCCCTTGAAAACCTTTGTGTTCATACTCGTATTTCTTTAATTTATGTAATATTTCATTAAACTCTAGAATTTTAACAAGCACAACTGGTATACGCAGGTTTGGGAAGTAACACAACTGACTCTAAGGATGTAGTAAGCTCAGCCCACGTGTTTGCTCTATCAGAGGGCAGCGTGCGAGGACTGAACATTCAGAGCATTGTGGAGAGAGTATCAGCAGCTCTTTATCGCCGTATGCATTTTGACAACTGGCTGTAAGATGCCTAGCATGAAGGAAAATGTTTTGTGTTTGGGAAGTTTTTTTTCCTCCCCTTAACATTTAGTGAAGGTCAAGATCATTTGGCAAAAATGTGCTGTTTCACAACATAAAAGCTTCTTTTCTCAGGGGGGCCAGAAGGAAGAACACAGTTTTCTTTGCTGCAACCATCTCTCATTCTAAGCTTTGGAATTGCATCTAACATACAAAATCTGCACTGATTCTGGACTTGAGTGGAAGAAATCTTGGAGGTGGAAATGAGCTGGTCCAATGACTTTTAAAATGCTCCTGAATTGTGCATCTCATTTTTGTGAAACTAGAACCAAATTTTAGTCCAGAAAAACTACATTTTAAAATCACTTGTGTTTTTAAATGAATGTTTTTGCTTTTTTAAGAGCATCTGACAACATAGTCGAAGTTTATGTGTTGATATAATATGCTGACTTCTCTTAAATAGTGAGTTTTTTTTCACTCCCCTAGAGTTCCATTATTTAATTGGAGGTTTAACAAAATGTTTTATCTTTTTTTAAAAAGGAGAGAACAGTTTATATCCTCTACGACATACATATTCTCACCATTTTAGAAAGATCAGTACAGGTGCTCCTTATGACGTGGTTATGCCCTGATAAACCCATTGTAAGTTGAAAATATCATTAAGTCAAAAATGCGCTTAATGCACTGAATCGACCAAATGTCATAGCTTGGCCTAGCTGGGTTCTACTACTGTATAGTACACTTTCACTCCCTCTGTAATAAAGAAGACACACAATACTTTCACAGAAAGAGCATTGGGACTGGAGCCAGAAGCTGAGATTTCAAACCCTAGTCTGCATGACGTCTTTAGTGACATTTAACCACTCTGAACCTTAGTTTCTTCATCTGTAAAATGATGTCAGTAAGGCCTCTTTCAACTGCAGAGCAGGAATGATTATACCAACTTACCAGACGTTGTCTGGATTAAGTGAGATATAACGTATTAAAAGCATTTAGCACTGTGTTTGGCACAGAGTAAGTGCTTGATAAATGTGGCATTTATGGTTTTAAAAATACAGAGGCAATTGATTTAGGCCTTTACCCTTGAGCCTGACACTTCTATTTATGTAGGGCTTAATGCCCTCTTGCTGTAGCACTTCTGGACACATTCAGGCCTGTTTCTTCTCCTGCCTGATGCCCCCAAATAGAGGGAAATTATAGCTAAGGGACTAAGAGCCAATTGCCTGCTGCATCTTGGCCTTTGTTGTCTGGTGAGCGGCTGGCCATTAATGAGCTGTGAATTTCTCTCCGTCTGTCCTATGGAGCCCCATGTGGGAACTTCCCCCACTGAGGTAAAGGCAGACAAAGCCTAAAAGGATGGCCAGACGCCTTTCCGCATCCCCTCTCTCCCGTCCCAGCGGTGAGATTGTGGCTGCAGTCTTCCTGGCTCTGGCAGCCCTTTCTGAGAAGGGCTCTCAGGGTGGGCGAGGCCCTAGCACCCACTGCCCTGCTTGTCTTCTGCTGCTTCCTGAGTAGTTTTTATTTTGTTCTGTTTTCAGCGTGGCTAATTATATCACAAAGAAACTGCCCTCAAAAGAGTTTTTTGCTGATCTTTTCTCATCCCTCCTAGATCACATCCCAGCTGTGTAGGAAGGAGGGAAAACATTGTGCACACCCATGCATGTAACCTTCATTTCTGGCAAGGGCAGCCAACAAAGATCGTGCAGAGGACCAGATGACTTGAGGGCCTGGGATAGCACCCTGGTCAACATACCTGAGCCCATGGCAGAGTTGAGATCTTTAAGTGGATGTTGTCACTTATAACTCTACAAGCCCCAGAAAGGAATACACTAGAGTGAGGACAGGCTAGCTCCTACTGTCTTTCCTCTGCCTCTGGTATTTTTCTGCATATAAGGAACATTGAATTACTTGGAGGTCTAAGAAAATACCATTTTTTAATGTTTTATTCCTCAAGAAGCTTGAAATGGAAAATGCGTCTCTAGATAAGACCTAGAAGTTTTCCCAGTAATTATTAAAAAAAAATTTTTTTTATAATGTGGCCCTGGTTAAAATGTATAGATAATGAACTGAGGTGCTATGCGTAATATTAGTGTTGTTATAATATCACTTATTCACCTCATTCTATGTTAATTTGAATCATGTATTATTGTTCGATGAAGTATTTAAGGCATTTATGTATACGTATGTACATTTTATATGTAAATATATGTATACTTTATACATAAATATATAAATTTAAAATATTTTTATATATAAATATAAAAAATATATCTCTCTATATAGATATATATATACACACACAATACAGGAGGGAAAACTTAGGGAACAGTGAGCTTAGTGACCATAAGATTTGGATTCCATAAGTCTTCAAGATCTCAGCCTTTGTTAAATAACAAAACTGGGTGGGAAATGCATACATAATTTGAAAGCACTCGTGTGATATAAATGATTTTTTTCTTTTTTACTCTACATGCACATCAGAGAACATGAATGCCCCATAACTGGTTCAAAACAATGAGTTTCCCCATGCATGGCCTTCAAAAAAACTGAATGGAGACTTAGATTGAATTTTCGAAAAGGATTATAATAGTGGTTAAGGTAAGACTAAAAATAGGCATTATCACTGCTCAAAGATATATTTGAAAAATAAAACATCTCTTTTTATTTAAAAAGAAAAAACTGTCATCCTTGTGTTTGAATATTTAAAGCAGAGCTTAAATGCTATGGGAGGTGAACACACATATATATATATATATGTAAATATATATATGTGTGTGTGTGTGTGTGTCTTACTGTTCAATGCAACAGGCTCTCAGAGCAACTTCAAGGCCAAACTTAGCCATTTGTGGTGAAGCTAAGTAATAGCTTGGTAAATTCTTTAAGATATTCAAATACTGCAAGAATAAAGAAATGACTCATTCTGACTAAGAGGATCTTCCCTCTTGCAAAGGTTGGAATATTTGCATAGGTCTTTGATGAATGAGTAAGATTTCCACTGGTGGGGAGTAGAAGAGAATTGTAGATGGTCCGAGAAAAGGCCTCGAGGGGTAAGTCCATGGAGCGCTTGGCAGCTGGTTGAAGAGTTCACCAGTACTGTGTGTGCTTCTTTCTCATGACCCCTGGCAGCGTCAGGGCTGTTCTAACATAGTCCCAGGTTTCCCTTCATTTTCCCAATGAGCATCTCTGGAAGGAACTCTGACCTCACGGCATAATTTCAGAATCAAAATCTAATTGGAGACTTGGTGCTCTGATTGTTCTGATCAAAGACCATCTCAGATTGAGTGGGGAGAGATGGTTCCCTGAGGAAGAAGTGTGTTCTCTTATGACAAAAGAGGGGATGTAGAGGCTGGGTGACAAAACCCAACTTGCTACACAGGCTTGGCTCAAGCTCTCCTTGTCTGGTCATTCCAGTAATCCGTCTGTCAGTTTTTCTCTTCGTTTGCTAATGGACACTAATCAAAGTATCTTTTAATTATATTTTCTCTCAACTAGACTAGAAGCTCCTTGAAATAAGTATTCATTTATTCAGTTCAATAGTGTTAACACCCATTTTGTGTCAGAAATCTTGCTATGTGTTAGAGATGCAAAGACAAACAAGTTTGAACAGATTTTCTTAGGGTACTTACCATGAAAAGGGACTCAAGAGAGAAGGGTGATTTAAAAAGTCCATGTTACTGGGGGTCTTCATATGGTACAGTGAATTTCTGTAGAGATTCAAATTTCAGATCAAACTTGAATTTTTATGTGCAGTAATGGACATGTACTTTATTGTTTTGATTTTTTTTTTTAGAAGTAAGCACTCATTATTACCATGTGTTTTAACATGTAAAGGAAGCTAATCAACTGATTGTAGAAGCCTCTACTAGATTAGTGCACAGAAACAAGGGGAGTGATGGGATTTTATTTAATTTTTTTGTCTTTGTTGTGCTAGAAAGATTATAAGCGAAAAACAATGTGTATGAATGCACATTCTCACTGAAATAGAAAAAGCGAATTCAGAAGATTGAACTCACCAGTGTCACCAGCATAAAGATAAGTATATGCATAAAAAAGACATTTATTTTCATCCTGTATAGCAGCTGAAGTATAAAATTAGTCCATATCAACTTTAGGGTTGAAATAGATTTTTCAGGAGGCTCAGTCTTTATGTATAGTAAAGCAGTACTTTATGAAAGGAAGAGAATGGCTATACTGATAGGAGAGAAGTGAATAAACTTTCTTACCGCCTGTCTGGAAAGTGTGTTGAATGGTGACCATGGTTACCTGGGCTGTGGGGATGCCGCTTTGAGGGTAAGGAATGATGAGGGGGAGATAAAGAGTTACTGACAAGCCAGTATAGCGAAAAAGCTTCTAGGTATCAGGGGGAAAAATCGTCAGGGCTGCATGGGAGTGGATTATGCGGGGCATTGTACATAAGATTGAGAATTTTGAGTTTTTACACTAGGAGTGATGAGAGAAGGGCTGAATCAAGATATTGCCAATGGTCGGATAGAGGTGCATTCAGGAACGCAGGCAGCCCTTAAAGGGTTAGATGTGTAGTTGAAGTCATGAGCAAAATCATCTGTACAGAGTGTAGAGCTAGAAGACAGAAGGGCCCTAGAACTGAGCCTTGAAAAATTCCAGCAGTAATGGACAGAGGGAGGAGGCTAGAGAGAGTGGCATGGAGGCTGGGGAAAAACAGGTGAGGGCGGGTAAAAGCCAAGGTGTAAAAGAGCCTTTCAGAGAAGGGGTCAGTGGACAAGTGCTTTCCAGAAATCGTTGTGAGGCGACTTTCATTGTGGGGAGTACAGGGAGCTTTCAGAGTAGTTTTTCTTTTCCACCTGATAATCATGTTTGTTATTTCTGCAGCTTTTATTATTCACGTTCCGTATTCTAGCACCATTTTGATCAGGAGGCCCTGAGGATGGCAAGTGAACTTTATTCAGGCATTTTCGGATTGTTGATGTCCCTGGGAAATCATAAACCCAGAACTCAAGGACATTAGATAGCTTGCTCCAGCTTCTGCAGGGGTATTGTGAGGCTGAGGGAATGGCAGTTAAAGTGACTTGTTTCGCAGTGGTTTGGGATAGAGCCAAGACTGATGTTCCCTGGTGTGTTCAAAGACTCCAGCTTAAGCTGGACAAGCGCGGATGGGACAGACCATTCCATCCAACTGGAAAATGTGTTCCCACTGGACTTGGTTCCAAGAGAAGGAAAGAAAGGGGACCATTTATGTTATTTGGCTGTAGGTAGGAGGACACTTAGAAATCCTTTGGTGCACTGTGCTCGTTTTAGTGGTGAGGTGATGAAGCTCCAGAGACACCATGACTTCACTGGAAGAACACAGCTATTTGATGACTCCAAATTCAGTTTGTTTGTTTGTTTTTTAAATCATCTTCAGTGCTTTAAGCTTAAAAAAAAAAAAACAACAAACATAAAAAAAAACTCACCGAGCTAGTTAAAACCTAAATAAGAAGGGAAGTAATATTTAGGTCAAATATTTGATTACTTTGTAGGAACTTTAAATTATATAGATTGTGAACGGGAGCTATGAAAATAGTCACTGAGGATGTAGAAAACTTTGTTTAAGGGCCAGTGGGGAAGCTTCTCTTTTGTGATGTAAATTAGCATAGAAATACCTTAGATGTAGGCTGTCTTTTAACTCATAAGGGTCTTGTAAAAACAGTAATAAATGTGCTTTCTATTTGCAGTTACAGCCAACTGCCATAAATTAGAAAAATTAATGGATACTGGTGAATCTGAAGCCTAGAAAGCCAATTTGATAGGTCTTCCCTCAAGAGCTAGCTATCAGTCTGTGTTTGTGTGTTTGGAGGGTAATATATCTAGGATGTGCATTACAAAGAAACAAAATACAAATTTTTTAGTTCCCAGAGGTCTAGGATCTTTTCTCCTTCTTTAGATTATATCAGATAATTTATAAGATGTGAAACTGATAAAAGACAATGTAACGCCCCATAATTCACTACAGTAACTCACAAAAGATCTCTGGAATCAGTTTAGTTTTCTAATATATTAACAGTTTGTGAGGAAAGGAAGGAAACCAGATCACATACATTGCAAAGTGTGCACAGATGGGCCTGGAATCCACAGAGAGGTGCTTCCACTCCTAAGTATTTTATTCCATTGGCAAATTACAAAGGGGCTGGGAAAAATGGGAGATGAGAGATCATGATTTGTAAAATTGTTATTTTAGAGCTAAATTGTCCAGGGAACTTAAATTAAAAGGAAAATCAGCAGGTGTTGTGTCTGACTTCTTACATCTATAGTGGGGTGTCGCTGCCTCGGGTTCACGCCGTGTGTATTGCAGGGGCTTATGGTTTGTGATTCTTCCCAGGTCAGTCAGTCCTCAGCAGAGTCATGAACGGTTTTCCTACCGTGACTTTCTTCATGTCACCACCTTCTTTTTTAAAAATTTTGATTTATTTTTAATAATATTAAAAGTAGAATTATTAGGGACAGAGCAAGTCCAAACTCTGCATTTTTTTTTTTTAATGGTAGGGACTTAGGAGTCACCTAAATCAGTTCAATAGTATTTCTTATTTATCCAATATATATTTACATGCCCTCTTCTAAAATTTTAGACCTGTATTATGAAAGATAAGAATGTTAATTTTCGTTAACATGATAAATATCTAGATATTTTAAGGCATTTTAGTGGATATAATTTTAAACCAAATGTACAGATAATTTGTAATGTTTTCCGAGCTGCTTCTCCCTAAGGCTATTATTTTAAAGGCTTTCCTTGCTGTCGATACTTCTGATTCCCAAGGTATTGGTGTAAGTTTAACCTGAAAGTAGTTGTAACATTAAGGGCAGTAATCAGACCCCGACTCTTCTTTTTCACTCCCTTATTCTCTCTCTCATTTCCATCATTCAGATTGATAGTTATTATGACAGTAGAATTGTCTGTGGTACTGAGAATGAACTATGGGCAGGTGACACGTCTTCCTTTCTTCCAAAACTGGCAAAACAACAATTGTTTAATCATTCTGTAGGACAGACACCTCATCAGATGGAGTCCTGTCTTTTGAAACCAGACATTTAAATCATTCATTCTCTCTTTTATTCAGTAACAGCTAGATCACATACTAGTGCAGAGCCCAGAATCCTAGCTCCCTCCTACCTTCCTGGCGTTTGGCTATATAACTTAATATCTGTGAGGCCCTTTCTCTATCTATCCAATGAGGATAACTACAGTGCCCACCTTGCAAGGTGGTCATGCGGATTAAGTAAGAGGACATTCTGGAAGTGTTTTCTCTGGTCCGGGGCAGGAGCCATGGAATCCGCATTTAAAAGCATTTGGCTGTGGTGGAAACCCACTGCTCCAAGGAATACTTGTTTCAGTGCATACGCTTTCCCCACTTCCTACTTACTACCCATCCCCTAAATTAAAAGCCTGTATAAATCGTCAGCAAATTGCAGCAATTCTAGACACTCTAGAGATGTACAGCTGTTAATTAAAAGGCAAAAGCATATTTTGTCTTAAAAGTATTATTGAAACCTGCTTATAGCAAGTGTAGATTAACCATAAAATGTCTCTTTGGGTAGTAATGATTTATTTTGAGTTTCAGTAATATTAGACAGAAATGAAAATTTTGTTGATTCTTCTTACTCTATAAGACCTTACTGTTCTCATTTAAAGATTTTGATCCCACGGATTTATGAAAACACTTGTTTTCGTTTACTTGAGTAGTCTCCGATTTTGTAAACAAGAAATAGGTTCAGTCATCCTCAGAAAAGTTCATTATAACCTTCAGAGAAGATTCCCTGAAGGCATGAATATTCCTTCTGTCTGTAATGATGGAATATATTTTCTGGGAAGGAACTTTTTGTTTAGAAACACAATTTTTAACAACTTCGGACTATAGGTTTTATAATAAACGGAGAAAGGTCATTGAGCTGTGTGTATCCTGTGGTTTCTTCTGATCTTTGTCTGCCTTTGGGTGCATTAGCACTATTTCTGCTCTGTAGGTCTAACAGCTGTTAGAGCTACGACTATGGGTGTTTGCTGAAATTAGGTTATAATTTTATATACAATCTCTGCTGATTGGATTGCCCAGGGCTGGCTGTTTTTTTTTTTTTTCTTTTTTTTTTTTGATTTGTCTTCCTTCCCATGTAAAGTTGTTTAGATGGGGAATTTGCTCCAGTTGCTTTTAAACACGCAGCATGTGAGCCACAGTTGTTGCCATAAACAGCTGCACACTGTGTATTAGCTTGAACACATGGTAAAGATTTTATGAATGAATTAGTGAACGTTGTTGCTTGGAGGAGAGAGCCTATTTCTGAGGGGACATATATTGACCTATAAAAAAAAATGAGTGGAAACCTTGAACCTTAGAATATTATATTTATGAGTCAGTCTCCTGTTTAGAACCAACAGAGGGGGCTACCCTTAATCCTTTGGTTGCATTTACAGTGTTTTTCGCGTTCATTTTAATTGGCTCACCCAGTGCCTGAGTCTGGATTCTAATCATTGCAATTAATCATTGCCAGTCCCAACACAATTTGTGTTTAAAAAATCTCACCAGAGTTCCACTTATTTCCAGCATTCTTCGTTGTTTGTGAAATAGTGAGTATATTTCCCTGGTGTTTCATCTCTGAAGGGGTGAAGTTCTGGATGCCGACTTGTATAAAGAGTAAACATTTCCCTGTTTTCTTTGTGTGACAGATGACTACCTAAGATGCTCATGTTAATGCATATTTTATCTGAGTTTGTAATTAGAGCAAGGCCCTGAGCGATGATTAAAAGTCCTCTCTGCTCATGCGGACTTCGTGCACTGTCATGAAGAGGTGGGCTCTTGCTGGGCTGATGACTGGTCCTTTTCTGTTGGAGACAACCCTCAAAAAGCAACACTGGTGACTTTTTTCAGATCCCCCTGAATGGCAGGGAGCTTTGCCTCCTTTTCACTTCTTCCATGTGACAGGGATAAATGGTGGGCGGACACTGCCTAATGATGACTATGATCATGTAAAATAGCCTCTGATTAAAGAGTAGCTCAGAGGGCCAGTCTGGGTGCATTATTCTCTTGGGAGGCACATTACTGGGGTGGGGTTGAGGGGTTCTCTTTCATATTCAGGAGATAAATTGCACTCATCAGAGCACTATCAGTTCGTTAAAGGCAATTTAGAATGTGCTTTTCTCATTTCAAGGAAAGAAAATGCCAAAAATTATCTATTGCAACTGGTAGGAGGAGAGAGGAATAAACATCTCAGCAGCCTGGCATGAGGCCTACAGACAGGCAGCTCTCTGGGCCTTTGCAGGATTTATATACTTGGTTGTATGAAGAGCAGACTCTCTTTGTGGCTACACCAGTGACTGAAAGAGATTCTTTTCATGTATTTACTATTCATGGAAGGTTTCCTATGAAGATGCAGAAGAAACAATAGTACAGACCTCAGTTTAAGGCCTAACAGGATTAACTTCTGAGACTTAAGTCTAATACCTGTGTGGAAAGGCGAGAATCTAGGCATGTGGTTTCCTCATCGCCTCCCTTGAAAGGGAGGGGCCGTACTCCCGTGCAGTGCTACCATTCGTTTATTAGTTGATTAGACAGGAACCAAAATCTGTGTGTGTCTGCGTAGCAGCTGTTGCAGCCTTAAGACTGTAATAGCCTTCTGTTAATACTTACAGATTAATAACCTTGTAGCAAGATGGCAATATGACACATCTAGTATAGCGTGTTCCTTCGTGTAGCCAGTCAGTGCTTTAGAAATGGCGAATCCACATTTCTCACCGATCAACTGTAGATTTTAGCTGCTTCTGACTATCAACTGATTACCGTGCCGAGCTGTTTCCTCAAGGAGATACTGCGTTTGAAGGTCAAGGATAGATGAGCCGGTTTGTTGTGGAGATGTAATGTTTCGTAGATACTATGAGCTTCCTGGGGCTCAGTAAGAGCATGATCTGCCGTCACTGCACATAGGGAGCAAGAGCCTCCACCCCTGCAAGTCAGTTGTGTTTGTGTTGGTCAGACTTCACACATCTTTGTTTTTAGCTTCTGATTTAAGCCAAGACTCTTGGCTCCTACGTGCCCTACCCAGCTCCCTTCCCCTGCTGTTCTAGTGAAGAGAGTGGTCATTCGTATCCAAGACTGCTAACTCCGATTGGAGAAACCTCTCATCTGACACAAGGAGGACCTTTCCTTCTGTAAAACTACTAAAATATTTCCAACATAAAAATTAATTACTCAAGGTGTCCGCACAGGACTGAAGAATGATATTCCTTGATGTTGGTAGAGTTGTCAGATTTAAGGAAAAAAATTGTATAGGACATACTTAGTCCTAAGAAACGATTCATTGCTTCTCTGAAATTTAGTGACTGTCTGAAGAGTAAACAGAAAACATCAAGAAACTAGAAATTTTCAAAGTTAGGCTAGAAATGAGAAAAAGCAAATGGGTAGAAAATGCATAGAGTAGCAGCGTGATTCATAGAAAATGATGGTGTTCCTCTGATCTTGGGAATATGAATAGTATATTACAGTGCAAAAGTTCTTTATAGATTCCTTGATCTGATATCTTCATTTCCCCTAGAAGGAAACTGGAACTGAAATAGTAAGAGGCTAAGTTATACCCTTATATTTTTATGGTTATTAGAGGCAGAACCAGGACCCAACCATGGTCTCTGGCCCTTCCTTTCTGAAAACCCGCATAGTAAGACTTTGACATGCCCTAAGTTTAGACTTGCTCTATGTAAGATCAAATACTTTGAATAATGGAGATATCTAAAGACCTTTCTTGTGCAAAAGTGATCTTACAGAAATTGAAGCAGCAATTTCCAGAGTATCATCTCAGTTTTAGTAACAATGGTCTCCCTCCTCCAGTGGCCAGATTCACAATGTCCTCAGCATCTGTTTCTGACTTGTTTGGGCTCCTATAAATAGCATACCAGTTTCCTTACCTAGAAACTAAGGGAGAGTGGGTTAAATGGTCTCAGTGGTGACTTCTAAGTCTATGATCAAAAATCCGTGTTGTCTGAATTTCTCTTAAGGATTTTATATCCATATAAAATAGAGATTATTATAAAATTGGCCAAAAATGAATTTTAGTTAACTAAAATTTAATGTTCGATGTCGAAAGTCAGTGTTATCAGGAATAGCAGTAGTCACTGGATTGACTCTCCCTGAAGAATGAGTTGAACTCAATCTTGAGAGGGCAGAAGAGTTTGAGGACTAGGGTTGGGGGAGACGAGGTGCCAAAGTGGGAAAAACATGAACAAGGTAAAGGCATAAAAATGATCATGGACTATTCTAGAACATCACACATGGGCTGTAGCATAAAACTTACCCTTGGAAAGAGTGTCACATAGCATTACCACAACCTGCATTATTGTCCTGTCCCTTCTTGCCCTACAAAGTGTAATTAAACCCCTCCCTTCGCTTAGTCTGGTCTACCCATGTCATCTGCTCTCCAAGAAGCGTTTTCAGAGTCTTCCACGCTCTGACTGGATAGAAGATAAATTGGCAATAAGTCCATCCTGTGACAGGCCCAGAATATGGTTCGTAATGTTTTTTCACTTCTCACATGCATGCGTCTCATCTCCTGCTGAAAGATACCGTCATCCGTGTGTTTCTCTTAGTTGAGGCGTCTCCAGTACCAGGCACAGTGATCCGTGCATGGCCAGTGTTCGGTCACGTAGTTTGTTCCGAGTTGTTGGCTGTTCCTTGTTGAAAACTCGGGTTGACTTCACAGATACGAGGGAAGAAATGTGAAGGCGCTTTGGTGGAAGGGACCTCCTCTTATTCCGTGTTTTATTAAATCCACCTTGTGTGTGACACAGTGCCAGGACCCCGTAGCTGATCCCAGCAAACGCTGCGTGGGGAAACAGGCACATGTGTGCCTGGAAGGAATCGACAGATCATGCATCCCCAAGCCCCTAGTTTTATGAGTGAGAACGGAGACCTGGAATGGTTCATGACGTTCTCGAGGTTACCAAACACATTTCAGGCATGAGAATCCAGGTCTCCTCACTCTAGTGAGTGCTCGCTCGCTCTGTCTGTCTTCCTTCCTTCTTCCTTCCTTCCTTCTTCCTTCCTTCCTTCCTTCCTTCCTTCCTTCCTTCCTTCCTTCCTTCTTCTTCCTTTCCTTTTTCTTTTCTTTCTTTCTTGGACATCTCATTCTTTCTCATCTTTGCCTGGTAGTACAAGGAAAATTAGCTGGATCGAAGGTGTTCAGTTATCTATTTATGGCATGCCTCTCTCCTCTGTCCGTTATAGGAGTGAAGTAGAAGGTGCCCTTACGAGTCAGGGGACCTGGCTTCCTAACCCAGCATTTTTGTGCCTTAGAGAATTTACTCCTCTAACCTTCCGTTACCTCTGTAAATGGGGTGAGTGTGCAGGTTCGCATCCCATAAACACTACGTCCCTCCCGTTACATTCAGGCATTCAGCCATGGTTCCGAATTAGAATAACTTTGTGAGGATTTAGGAATGTTCTTTTCTTCCCTTCCCTCCTGCTTATAAAGTCTTTCCACGACTTGTGCCAAAAGTAGAGGAGTGTAAGCGTGTGTATAAGAGGGCGGGGAAAGGAAGGTTAGGGAGATGGAGCTGAGCTATCCTGTGAAACAGACCTGCCGGTTTCCACTCTCCTGCCTTTCACTCTCCAGGTAGCACAGGATGAAAAAACCCAACCCACTCGACAGGACGACTGTGCACTTGGGGACGTTAAGAATCCTTTGGGTGACTGATAGGTGGTCCTGTCTTTAGCTCCTCTTTTGTCGTGGTTCAGGTTGGTGTCTCAGTGTCTGTGAAGCATAATAACAAAAAGAGTAAAAACACAGGCGCTTCCCAAGAGTTGCCAGTGACTAAACAGAGGTCCTGGAGGGAGGTGTCGTTGAGGAAACGTGGCGGCTCCCTGCTGAGGGAGGGAAGTGTGCCCTCTTCACCTCTTTTGGAGTGCTGAGCCTACCCAGAAGGGTTTTTTCCCCGCCCCCTAGAAGGAAAAGCCTACATTTTGGCAGCAGAACTGAAATAGAAAAATTGAACTTGACCCATTTCCTTAGCAGTGCAAATCTTGCATTGTCCTCTCAGGCAGCATGAAAATCCTGGGAAACTGACAGCTGCAATCAGACACTTGCTTGCATTGAGGCAAACATCATGAATTTTAATAGGTGTGCTGCTCCTCAGTGAGGCTGGGAGAGGAAAGGGAGCCAAGCCAATTTCAAACAAAGGTGGGGGCGGGGAGGGTGGCGGGGTGGGGCACATGTACAGCTCCTGGCAGTGATGAGAGTAATATTCAAATTATTTACCCCACAATGATGTTGATGATTTAAGAGGGGAGGGTTGCCGAATTCTTGAAGTGGAAAGGGTTATGAATCTTCCTGACAGTTAATCCCACTGTACCGAAGGCAAAGAAGGCAGGTAAAACAAAACATGGCTTGGTAGCAGTAAGTCCTCAAACATGCTGCTTCAGCAGTGCCCAGGAAATGAGCCCTGGGAATCACAGTCACCCCTGCACAGATGAAAGTGCTCCCCTCAGGGACGCACCACAGACAGGCACAGACAGCCCTCAGGACGTCCTTCCCAGCAGCCCTCTTCATTGTGCATAGGGCTTCCCCTTCCTTGTAGCCCCCGGCATCCCGTTTGTCCTGGGGCGGATGTATTTTGGACTCTTCCGGTGGTCAGACCTCTTCATGAGACGGTGACTCATTGCTGCTAATGTTCCCAGAGTGGCCTCCTCAGTAGTAAGGGATGTAGAGCCAGTGCCTCTCCTTTTATCACACCATCCTGTCCACTTCCTTAAGACGTGCCCAGACCCGTGTGCTTACCAGAGCCAAGACTGCTTTTGGAAATTAGTGTAACCATGAGCAACTTATTTTTAAAATTTATTTTTCAGTTACAGTGGACATACCATGTTACATGAGTTTCAGGTGTGCAACATTAGTGATTAGGTTTTACATACCTTATGAAGCGATCGCCGTGATAAGTCTGGTACCACCTGGCACCAAGTAAAGTTGTTACAGTATTCCTGGCTATATTCCCTATGCCGTGCTCTACATTCCCGTGACTAATTTTTCTAACTAGAAGTTTGCGCTTCTTCATCCCCTTCGCCTTTTTCACCCACCCGCCCCTACTTTCTTCTGATTTGTTTATATGGCTATGCTTCATTTTAAAAGAGTGAACCGAATCTTTAAAATAGGAAGGTGATCATTTCAGAACCCCCGTTTTCTGAATAAATCATGAAATAATGCTTTCGAAGGTGAAGATGACACTTAGAAAAATATACTACAAACCTTGTTATCAAGTTCCTATGTGGGTGAGGTTAGCCCAGGAAGATTGCGGCCAAAGACAGTAACCCGAGTTGGCATTCTGAGTACTATTTGGGAAGTACTGAAGAAACTGCCACTGAGCAGAAGCAGCCACTGTCGTCTCAAAATGGGATGTCAGAGATGGAGCTAAGTTCTTTCTCTGCGAGCTGGTCCTTCCCTAGCTGGAGGGGAATGAGATGAGTATTGCTGTGGTGGGGAACTGGGACACAAGCCAGATCAGGGCAGACAGAACATGTGAGAAATGGAGGTGAGGAACAAGGCTGTCCTTTGCCACAGAGGTCCCCAACCCCCAGGCCGGTACCGGTCCATGGCCAGTTAGGAACCAAGCCGCAGAGCAGGATGAGCAGTGGGTGAGCAAAGCTTCATCTGTGTTTGCAGCCGCTCCCCAGCGCTAGCATCACGGCCTCAGCTCCACCTCCGGTCATCAGGCATTAGGTTCTCTTAGCACTGGTCCCTGTTCCAAAAAGGTTGGGGACCGCTGCTTTACCAAACTGAGTGAGGAAGGGACTCGTCCTTGGTCCCCTGCCAAGGCTGGTCACCAGCTAGTGGAGGTGATAGTGAGGACTTTGTAGACCATTTCGCCCAAGCCTGCCATTTGTGAAGCTTTCGCATTTAGTCTTTAAAAATCATCACCTAACGAATGTATGTAGCTGTAACTTATGTGCATTTAAATAATTTTGCACTACGTGTGGGACATATCACGATTGCCGCAGCCGATTTGGGTGTTTCTTCGTGCTTCATGAGACGGAAGAGGCTCTGCCGCTCAGCATCCAGCAGCCCTTTCCCTCCTCAGCTCCTTCCCCGTTCCCGGAGCGTTTTCTTCCTGTCCATGGCGTTCCTGATACTGAAGTCTACCCGGGGCCCCGTTTATCTTTGTCCTTACTGTGAGCTGGGAGCAGTTCCCTTCGAGTTGTTAAGTTGCTAGAGACAAACCAGCTATGGTGGTGGAGGATAGGTGGATGGGGTTTATTGTGGTAATAACATTTACTTACATTTGGGATCCTGCGAGTGTTTAAATCCTTCACACTGTGCAGTCATGCCTTCCTCTCTCCTCTCATGCCTGCTTTCTGCCTAAGCCCCCTGGTTCTCCATAGCCATCTCCATGCGTCGCTAGTAGTAGAAGGTGTCCTGTCCCATGAGTCACTGGACCTGGAGTCCCCTGCCTCTGCGCTATTCAGCCACTCATTCGTTCAATAAATAGCTCCTGAGTGTCCACACTCTAGCACGAGGCTGGGCACTCTGGCTACAGTCATGACACAGGTGCTGGATGTGTTCTCCATCCTTTTTGGCTGGTACAAGCTCGTGCTGACCTGCCTCAGCCCTCACGATATGCCGTCCAGTCGTAGCTGCCAGCCTAGATTCCCAAGATACCTCGCTACCTCGCCGTAAGAATCCAAGAGTAACTTCATATCGATGGAGACAAATGTATAAAAATGCTTCCTGGAGAGAGGCTCCGAGGTCTTAAAGCCGTGGCGAGGCAGGGTGTCCTCTCTCGGTCATTCAGGTGCCATGATGGATTGGCAAATAGCCAAGCAGGAAAGAGGCTCCTCTTTTCAGGCTAAATAACAGCCTCCTTGTTGGAAAGGGAATAATCAATCCCAGCTGGAGAAAAGAGACCATGTTCCCTTTGCTTCCCATTCAAATCTAATCTCATGACATGAGTTTCTGACATGAGTAGCGTTCTTGCCCAGACTTGGGGGCCCCAGGGAGGGGATGGTTATTTAAGACAGCTGTCTCCCCAAGCAAGGCATATAACGTGTGATAAATGCTTACAGACAGCTTCCCCTCCTCGCTGGTCCCAGTCCCAGTTTAACTGACACCCCTGGAGATTTGCAAAAAATAAATAGATGTTTCTCTGAAAGAATATCATGTCTCTGGATGTAAGGAAAAGATAAGGAGTTCTGCGTGCACAGAGTTCATCAGTATTTCCCAGCTTCCAGGATTCTTCAGGGAGGGATTCCTTTTATGCATTCCCTTTGAAATAGAAGTTTCCTGGGTCAAAAAACTTGCCTTGTGTTGTAGTATAAAATAAATCTGACACATGATTTTGTTTATTCTTCCTTTGCTTTGTCTTTAGAAGGGAACTATTTCTGTGAATTAGTAATTTTAAATCATCTCTAGGTTTTTTTTCCCTTGAAACCTTAGCTATATCTCTATTGTGAATAATTTTTAGTAATTTAAAAATTCTTTTTTCCAGAGTTTCTATTCCTTTTGGTCACTAAACCCTGTTCTTTGGAATGAGTTATGCCTCAAATGTCTAGACCTCAATGTCAGGCATGTGCTGCACATTCTTTTCTGATAATTGGAGATGAAGTCTGTGGGCAATGAATTCATTCACAGATTTTTTCTTCCATCTGAGAACTTACGTAGTCATTGCAAGATTATAATATAGAAACTAAAATGAACATCCTGAGAAAATAGCATTTATTTGAAAGAATTTGCAAGTATCGAGGGTATGTAGAATTTGTTTTGTAATTTATCAAAAAAGTGTGGGTTGTGGAGAATTCATACGAAAAACTAAGATTCAGCCAGGTTTTAAAATCAATACTGAGCGAGAAAAGCAAATTGCAGGATATGATATATTTATTATGATAGAACTTATATAAAATTTTTACAACATACTGAATAATATTTCTAGTTGTCTGTGGATATATACATTTATAATACAAGATCTCAAAATATGGCTGGGAAGGACCCAAGAAAATACTTGTAGTATTTTTCTGGGGTGATGGAGAAGGAAGGCAGGCACGAGGGAAGGGGGAACTGACAGGGACCAGTGGCAAAAGAGATTTTAACTTGTGTTTCTTTTCCATATATTAAAGGGATCTGAGGTAAACATGACAAAATAATATGTGTTAATTCTGGGGCTGGGCATTATTTGCTGCACTCTTTGTTCCTAAAGTACTTACCTATGTAAATTCCCTTAAACTAAAAAAGATTCTTCTACCTTCATCCTAAAGTCCACATAAATGTTAAGTGGGGTGCACAGTCAATAGACACGCCCTTCTATGAGTATTCGCATTGTTAGAGGGGCCTTTGATAAGCCAGTGAATCTATCTTGTCAGGCACTAGCTTGGAAGTATCTTAAACTAAGTACTTATTCTAACAACGTGCCAATCAGTTATGTTAGGGTAGCAAGTTTTGGTTGTGTTCAGGAACAGGTGCCTTTCAAACAGAAAAATCTAATTGTGGTATTTGCCTCAGCCACCATCCAATTCATTTTTCAGGAAGTTGTCATAAATAATTCAAATGGATGGCATGCTTTCTGTTTCCGAAAAGCCACGAACACATAAGTCATTCAGAAGATTTCTGGGACTGTAGAGGTGAGACCTTCATCTGCTAAGAAGTCTACACTGGGAAAAAAAACATTCTCTCATTGCTTTTCATGTAGGATTTATGTTGGCTTGAAAATGAGAATTTTAATTTCTTGTCATGTGAAAACAGATGCAGCCGTAGAAACCAAAATCTTATGTTTTCTGCCGCACGGAACTGCCCCATTTATTTTGGCCTCCACTCTAGCGTACTCACCAGGCTGAACCACGGCTTAAAACTAGGGAATTCGCAGAGGGAACTTTGTTATTAGGCAGTGTGGAATTTGGGCACTGAAGTTTATTTTTTTTCCTTCCAATTAAAGTCTCTAACCCTCATGCAGTTTGCTCTTGGTTTACACTTAAGTTTTCTAAACTTGAAATATCTCTTGCTAAGCGCACCAAATGTTAAGTGCAGAGTATTAGAAGTGGGAAGGGGGCTCCTAAAAGGGTAATAGGGGTGATCTTTTCGATATAAGAGGTGAAAGGTCAAAGCGTGATGGCAAGGGAGGAGGAAAATAATTTTATTAAGATGAAAAATACAAAAAAAAGACAAGTTTTTTTTTTTTAAATAGGCATAATTTTTCTATGAACCTCAATAGCCCTACTCTATTAGAGCATAGAAACGGCGTTGGTACTGATAGTGCTGAGGGGTTAATGTTTTCCAAAACAAATGTGGAATTAAGTGACCAAGTTTTTCATACCCTCTTAACTAATGGTTCTCCTTGTTCCTAGTCCACGGGTCTTCACTATCAGGTGCACTCACCATACGCTAAAGTGATGACAAAAGGGTAGACTAATCCAGTGATGGATCTTTGTATGCAGAGAATGTGTTTCTAGAAAATGTTTCAGATTTTGCCTTTATATTAAAATTCGAAAGATAATGTATATGTACATATACATTATATACTCTATATAAAGATAATGTATATATATACATTATGTACTCTATATATACATTATATAAGAGTATAATATATATACTCTTAAAATTTCCAGTTTGGCAGCAAAGAAGTCCTGTTTGCAAACCATATGATTCTAGCTTGTGCTTTTAACTTGTTTTTAGAAAGAATTAGCCAGTTTGTTTGAAGATATCAATTTCAGAACAAATTCGATAATCCCTAAAATATAGGAAGTTAGCCCAAACTTGTACTGACCTTATGACATTACTTAGAAGTTGATCCGTAAAAAAACATATTCTAGATATAAGCTTATGTACTTGCCATTCATTTACTTCATAAAAGGAAGACATAGAAAGATGGTCTGGTTATTTGGGTTTTAGACAAGTATAAAAACCCTGACCTCCCTGTAAGCTCTCTTGATGTTTTCCATAGGTTGTAAATCACTCAGTTTTCTTCTTTAGGGAGACAATGTGTGGTCAAGTACAAAGAATATTCTAAGTCAGACAGGTAGAGTTCAAACCTTCGCTCCTCCCTCACCGTCTGTGTGACCTCGAGCAAGTTATGTAACCTCTTTATTTATTTTTGTATAACATGGGAATCATAATGTCGACTTCACGTAGTTGGTCTGAGGGCTAAATGAAAGTCATGTGTAAATGGGACCCACGGCAAGCATGATGTGTTAGGTATTCCTCGCTGGTTCCCACTCTGTTTGAAAGAGAAAAATTTGGATTAGAAAATCGCCGCCTTTTACTTTGGTTCTCAGTTGCCTCTTTAGTGACACTTACAATTTCCTTTTTTGCTTGCTTGTTTGTTATTTAGAGATAACCGCATCCTAGAGAACATTGACTCAAGTTCTAGTCACATCTGCTTGAAAACATTCAGTTCTAGCTTCTTTAGAATTAGAGGAAAGCTCAAGATGGTTGGCTTAATAGGTTTCCTCTGACTTCCTCACCTGAATTTTTCTAAAATTTTGCTCCAGCCTCCTTCCCTTGATGGAAAGCTCTAGAATAGATTTTAAACTTTCCTCTAGGAATTAAGTGGATGGGGGCCTAATGAGGGCAGTCAGAGGTCAGCTTAGAAATGACCTCCTTTATAACAAGAGTGATCGTTGTCTCTCCTCTCAAAATACATTTGGTTGCTGAATATCTGTGAAATTGTCAGGCTCTTTCCATCCTGTTGATAGAGGTATTTCCTGAAACCAAATCTTTGGTGTCAAGATTCTATGATTAGTCTTGATTGGTGAATAGTCATTATGAGGAGGCTACAGTGGGAAAGGAAGATTAGATCTAGTATTTTTTTTAATGCAAGCAAACCAAATGTAGGGAGTTCTCGCAGATGCAATTAAGAAGCCCTTTACTGTAAGTATTGTCATCTTTTAGCTTCAGTTCTGTTTCCATAGCAACCACATGATGCCTGGCTGAATGGTTTTACAGGAAGCTGAAAAACATTGCTATTCTAAGTAGCTTGCTTTTTGCTGTAGAAAGAGATCCTTCCCTTACAGTAGGCTAGCCAACATTAACTGGGAACAAAGCAAGCTATTTATGCTAATTGTGTTCTCTGTAGAGGGTAAAGAAGTGGAGAGTTCCAGCCCTGCTTACTGATCTGTGAATTTGTTTTTCTTGCTGCTGTTCCTAGCAGTTTGAAAGAACCAAATGACTTACCTTCTCTTTATTTATGCTTTCCCTGTTTAAGCATAACTTATATTCTAGAGATAGAGCTGGTTTAAAAAAAGGGTGGTGGTGTGTGTTTGTGATAACAGTTATGGCAAGGTCAGTCTGCTGAATTTATCTTTCAAGTATCTACAATGGCAGTTTATTTAAAAAACAACAAAAAAGCGTCCCTTGCTAGAATAGCAACTGTTAGGCTTATCTTTTATTATATGTTAAAATCGCCTTTCAGTTTTTCTTTACATCTTAAAAAACTTGTATTTCTATTCATTTACATGATAGAAAAATTACATAGGGTAGAAAAGTCTTTGGAGTTTCAAAATTAAATGCAGTTTTGTTTTGACAATTTATGACTTGTGACCATTTTTAGGGGGGAAAAATAAGGGTATCGATGCAGTTCCATTAAAAGCCCGTATAATAATTTTGGTTTCAAATATAAGCCATTACTGGCTTCCTTTCTGAGCTCCTTCAGATCCTCTTTAGAAGTGAGCTGGAAAGGATTTTTTGTTGTTGTTTGCTCTTCAGAGAGACTACCTTTTAAAACTGGATAATGAAAGCATTTAATTTCAGCAGGAGGTGTGGACTTTTGTTCTCAATCTCTCTCCCTCCCTCCCTCTTCCTTAAACACACGTGCGCGCGCGCGCGCACACACACACACACACACACTTAAAATGAAAATTCATAAAAAATTCCAAGGTGTATTTTATACTGCTGGTAACCATCGTAACATTTTATCTAAAAATGTGACCCTTGTTCTGAGATAGACATTTCAAGGATGCTAATATTTTGACCCTGACTCTATTTAGATAATTGGATTCTGGTTTAAACTAGTCTTTCGCTGAGATCCAATGATGTTGCTTTTTATCAAGTCATAGAAATTTTCAACAAAATAGGTTGAGGAAGTATCTCAGGAGCCTGTTAATTTAATACAACCTTAAGTCTTTGATTAGCACCAAATGGCTGATGGAATTAGCATATTTGCTTTGCTTTGAATCTCCTCTACGAAATAGTTATAGTAGTATGTTTCACAAGTAATTTTTTCAAATCACCCTGAAATGATGTTGAAAGAAATTTAATTCTTCAAAGAACTTATTTGATCGAAGATGACTTTTTCGGAAAGTTACTTTAAGGTGTCTAGAGCCAAAATTTGATCAACCAAATAATTGCTGACTACTTTCTGTAAAAAGCTATATAGGATTTGACTGGTGTGTTTAAGGAGTTCATAGGTTATCTTGACATAGAAAACTAACATCATAATTTTGGGAACAAGGACTACCTTGCATGATACTGAGTTGAAAGGAATTCATAGAAAGAGTGTGAGAAGGAACCTCTAGAGAAGCTATCTGAGGGAAGTGGGACTTGAAGGCATTTTTTTTTTTTTAAGTTACCAGAAATGTATTGAACGAACCCTATATACCATATACTGTGCTGGAATTAATAGTGATGAGCTAGACAGTGATCCTGTGTATATGCAGATCAGTCTGATGAGAGGTCCAGACATAAAACCAGGCAATTACCTCAAAGATAATGTCTATGTTTGGTGACTTACAGAGTATCAAGGAAAACACCTGGATTTGAAGGGCTTGAGGATGTCATTGAGGATTTCCTGAGGACGTTTGAGGCTGAAATTTGAACAGAAAGAAATCCTGAATGGACATTGCTATTTACCCATTTTAATAGTGTTCTTTTTTTTTTCTCTCAAAAATGTACTCTACTTTTCTGAAAGCAGTATTCTAAAATGTGAATATGAAGCTTTAGACTTTAGAATTTTGTAGGAAGAAGAGATCTTAGAGAAATTCAACCTGTTTTACTCTGGAAAGGAAAAGAAATAGACCATTTCCAAAGAATGCGAATGGGCTGGTTCAAATGCGTGTCCAGGGAAGATGATACCTCTGTGTCATCTGCTTTTCTGCTTTTGAGGAAAGGGTTATACTCCTAGTACGTGCACAGTATTTTTATCAGATCTTGAGCTTTTGTATCTGTTTCTATATCCATTAGCAGAGACCAAATAGAGAAAAAAAGAAAAGTGGTTTTGGCAATCTATTAAGAACTAGCTCTGAAATTATGGCTGCCACCTATTCACCCTGACCTAATTAATCTGTCTACTGAAGGACAGAAAAATTACTGTTTTTAAGTGGCCCACATTCATTTGGAAAGCTTAGATATGCTCCCATAGATACATTATTTCTCAGTTGGATATTTCCCCATTAGATCCTGCTGATTGCTTTAATTTTGTAGCTTGGCAGAAATATTACTTTCCCTTCATTGTGTAACTTTCTTTTATATGCCACATAACATCCATTATTCCTGAAGAGCTTCTTGCATGGAAGGAAGAATTAGAATCAAACAGTAAGAGGTCTTCTAAACTGATACATTTTTTCTCACCCTTGTTAAGAATGTTTTTGAGACATGATTCATGGTGTCGATATGTTTCTTTCTGAGTCAGGTTTAGTGACATGGCCTATAACTCAATGTTACATCCCAGTTTTAAAAACATGATAAAAGGAACCAAACTACCAGAGTCAAAAAACAAGAAACATGTTAAAAAAAAAAAAAAAGAATTGTCTAAGTATCCAAACATATGATCTATTCTAAAGGTATTGAGTATTTTATTTTATGGGATGCTATTTTCACTGAGTTCTTCATACTTATTTCCATAACAGGTTTTATATTACAGCATTCATCTAGTGTAACATTTTGAACTGTAATTATTAGTTTTCTTGTCCATTTCCACCACTAGACTGCATGTTTCTTGTCTTTTTTTATGTTTGGCATATAGTTGGTACTTGAGTAAAGTTAGATGAATGTACAGTAGTAAGTTAAGATGGCTTCCATTGGCGAGCGTTATTTTAGCATGCATCAGACCCTGAGCATTTTATCAGATGTTTCGCTTTAAAAAGGTTCAACTGAGTTTGGGGCACTACTAGGAACAATGAAATATGTCATCCCATATACTTATGAAATATAAGTGAGGGCAACTAATGACTGCATTACATGGAGGCCTAGTATTATGCAAATATAATTATAGCATAATATTAGAGTGATACGTTTATAGTTCTGTTTATCTACATTGTCTACAAATGTTGATATTTATGCGTATAGCTTACATATATACATAAAACCAGTGGTTTACTTTGATATATTACACTTAAGTCAAATCTATTCTTTCTCTTTTATATTCTAGGGGACTGTTGTTAGAAACTTATTTAATATAATATATGCATATAAACATTTCACATGTATATGATATGTATACACATGTGTATATTATGTGAGTCACATTTGTGTATGGAATTTCTGGGAGCTTAAGGTATCTTAATTTTTTAGCTGTAATTTTCTGTAAGTGAAGGCTATCAATGAATTATTTCCAAATTGTCAGTTATATTTTCTGGGAAAAAATTTTTAATTATCAAACTTGTAGGAAATACTTATTTTTTTTTTGTACTTACAGAAAAGATTATCCATTAAGTTAAATTTTTAAAAAATATTTGAGACCCAAATTAATGAAAATGAAGAAATGACATGTACTGAATGCTTTCACATGCTAATGCATTTAGTCCTTAAGATTATAGGAAATGTGCACCCCTCCCTCCCCCGCATTTTGTAGAGAAACTGAGCCTTAGAAAGGGTATCTTGCCAAAGATTCTACATGTATGAAAAGGAAGAGACGGTCTGGTGCAGCAATGGGCTCATGTGTCGTGGGCTGAAGCCTGTTTTTAGATAACACCGTCTGAGAGCTTTTCTGCACAATGGAAGTGCAAGCAGAGCTGAAGTCTGCTCATGCACTGCTGTGGGAGGTGGTTTTGGTTCACCTTGACTCATGCTCATTAGCTTGTATCTCTGCCTGCTGGTGTTCTGTTTATAGTGTTCTGAGTTTACAGTTCAGTAAAACACAGCGATGACAATCCATAACAGTCCATGTGTACGTTGTAAAAAATATGAACAAAGACGTGTATTTTAGGTCGGCAGCAGGCGAGGGAGAGAATTTTCCAATTATTCCTTATTTACTCACTGTCTAGTTTTTGTATCATATATGTTCATATCAGTTTTCTTCTATTGACGGGTCAGATGCAACCCCATGGAACAGTCATAATTCTAGCTTAATAGGTTTTGATTTTTCTAAACTACTATATAGGCTAGACAACTCCTTTCTAGTTTTAGAACCAAAAATTTGTATCGTGTAGTGTGTGGGATCCCAAGTGGCCCATAATGCTTCCTGCAGGCACCATTCCCTCCTCACGTACTCTTCCCACAATCCCATATTGCAACTTCACTCCTTTTCTCTTGGCTCAAACCTGCTCATACCTCTTCCCCCAACCTCACTCTCGGCGGATGACTTTGTTTCAGTTTTCTCGGTGAAGGAGCAGCCGTCAGAAAACATCCACCAGCGCTGCCACCGTGTGCCCCCACCTCGCAGCCTCCACCTGGCTGCCTTTACTGTCCAGGAGTGGCCGAGGTCTCATGCATGGCCAGTCCCTCAACCCGTCCACTGACCCCATTCCTTCTCACTTAGGAAGGGGCATGACGCCAGCAATTCTCTCTTTTTCTTTCTTGCTTCATTAGCTTTTTCTGCCTGTTGACTAAATCATTCATTATTCTCATCCTAAAAAATAAGCTCACTTAACCGTGGACTCCTCTCTTGTTGCCACTGTCCCGTTCTGCTACCCCACCTTTCCAGTCAAAACTCTTCGAAAGTGTTATCTATCCTCAGTATCTCCAGTTCTCTTATGATGTGTTAAAGCTGCTCACTGAGACTTTCTTTCCAACCACTCCACCAAAACTGCTTTTGAGTTTCAAGATCCTAGTAATCTCCTTGTTACTAAATTGGTGATCACTTCCGAAGCATCTTGCTAGGCCTGTCAGTAACACTGACCCAGTTGATTGCTTCCTCTCCCTTGAGTCACTTTCTTAACTTGGTTTCCAGCATAGGACAAATTCTTACTTTTCTTCATCCTCACTGGCTGCTCCTTCTCATCTTCCTCCCTGGTTTTGCTTCTTGATCCTGACCTCATAATGCTACTGTGATGAACTTTGAGCTCAGGCCTTGGACCTCTTCCCTATGTGCATTCACTGCTGTAGTTTATGTCAAGATTTCACATATCATCATGTGCTCTAGTGCATCCCAAATTTATATCTTCTGCTCAGATCTCTTCCTTGAAATTTGGATTTGTACAGGTCCAACTTTACACCCAGTATCTCCACCTGGATGTTTAATAGACACTTCAGAGTTAATGTTCCAAATCTGAATTCATGAGCATCTTTTTCACAACTAAACTTTCCATTATGCTGTCTTCCCTGTAAGAGTTAATGGCAACTCCATTCTCTTACTAGCTCAAGCCAAAATCCCTGAGCCATCATATTCTTCTCTCTCCGCTCATGTCTCTTTATCTAAGGAGTAGTATGACCCTTTTTTCACTATCTCCACATCTAATACCTTGGCACAAACCACTCTCCTCTCTTGCCTGAAGAAGCAATAGCCTTCAACTGCACTGCTGTCTGTCCTTTCCCTTCTGCATCCTGAACACATTGTAATCCCATTAAAACTAAGTCATGTGTGGCTGTCCTCTGCTCAGAAGCCTCCAGTGGTTTCCCATATTGCTCAGAGTAAAGCAACATCCTTACCAATGGCTGACGAGGCCCTGCACCACTTCAGTATCTCCCCTTAACTTCTTGATCTCCTTTCCCACAGTGACTCTTCCCTTCCCTTATTCTGTTCCAGGGCTATTTCCTGTGGGCATGCCAAGCTTGGTCTCTGCATGGGGCTTTGGCGTCTTCTCTTCGCTCTGTCTGGAATGCTTTCCCACCAGATAGCCATGCGGCTGGCTCCCCAGCCTCTTTTAATATTATGTTCAAACGCCACCTTTGCAGCGAGGCCTTCCATGGCCACCCTGTGTAGTAGTGCAGCACCTGTCCCCTGCATCCACCATTCCCCTTCCTCACTTTATCTTTCTCCATCACCTTTTAACATTGCATAAATTTACTTTTGCATTTTTATTGTCATCTCGTCACTCCTGCTTCACGAGGGCAAGGATTTTTGTCTTTTTTTTTTTTAAACTGATGTTTTTGTAGCACCTAGAATAGTGCCTGGCACATAATAAATGCTTAACACGAGTTTGTTGAATAAAAGGAGATGGGAGTCGTTTGCTACTTGATGAGCTATGTCAGTGTCCTGAGTACACTTGAATAAAATTAGTCAAAATACATGTTTGTTTCTCTCAGTTGTGTCATTTATTCATTTGATACCTATCATTTCTCGAGAGGAATGATGACTTGAGGCAAATCTGAACCTGACTGATAAATATCTGACCAAATACGCATTCAATGGCCAGAACCTGAATCAAAGGGAGGCAAACATCTTATGTAAACCATGTTTAGAAAACCAGGCATGTGCGCCCTGTAATGGAGCATTATCTTGTCAGGAGAGACACCACCGAGCCTTGAAAGTGGTGCATAATCACCCTGTGAGAGACTGAACATACCAGGGCAATCTTCATGTATTTCTACACCTGTGAGAACAGTGATGCCTGGAACTAGGGAGGCGATGAAGACTGGAGGTTAGAAAAACTCACTGGACAACCGTGGGAGTCCAGGCAAGAGAAAGGGAGAACCGGAACAGGGAGTAGGTATCGGAATGCCGGAGAGCCATGTCAGGAGTAAAAATCATGTGAGAGACTGAGAAAGAAAAGGCTGACTCCCAGGATCCTGGCCTGGATGAAAGGGCATATAGTATTGCCACATGGGGTGAAGAGAAGCAAGTTTGACAGAAAAGGCGAAGAAAGTGATCCTTCTGTTATAGACTGTATGTTTGTGTCTCTAAGATTCATGTGTCCATTGTCCACATGGACAAGTCTCTGTCCTGTTCATTTGTTGCTTTTAGGTTTATATCCCACATATAAGTGATATCGTGTGATTTTCATAGATGGAGGAAAAAATTTAAATCATGTCTTCAATTAAAAAATAATAATAATAATACAAAACAAAATTCATGTGTCGAAACCCTGTTCTTCAATGTGTTGGAATTTGGAGGTGGAGCCTTGGGAGGTAAAGAGGGTTAGATGAGGTCGTGAGGGTGGGGCCCTGTGATGATTAGATCGGGAGGTAGCCTGCTTCCTCTCCACCTCTCCCTCAGTGAGGAAACCAGGACAGGTCCTCGCCAGAATCTAAGCATGCTGGCAGCCACCCCGAAAGTGCATTTCCACCATCCAGAGCTATGAGAAATAAATTTCTGTTCTTTCAGCCACTCAGCCTGGTAATTTATTATAGCAACTCAGACTGACTACAGCACTCTTGATAAGCCTCAGACTCTGTGGCCTGAGCTGAGTTTCAGTGAACGTACAAAAGCTACATCTTGCTTGATGAGAACTGAATGAACGAGCAGAATCTATGCCCGCTCTGCTTCCTGTATGTAGTTCATTGTCCTCTCTCTAGAGCATTGTTTACTCTCCAGTGAGTCCCCCACCCCATAAAAATTTAAATAGTGATCAGGAAGACTTAAGGAATTACTGAGATTGCTCAATTCTTCCAGGTACTAGAGCACTGATTAAAAAAAAAAAATCAACTATTATTATTGGGAAAGTAGTACTCTAAAAAAAAAAAAATCTTATACAGCCCATTGAAAAACAGGTAAAAGTGGATCCTAGCTAAGTCCACAGTTCTGGAAGATGGTTCTTGTGACTGCTGGAATGGATGGGTGTGCTGCCCCAGTGGATCCAGGTTCTGTGGGGTCTGAAACTAATACAGTGTGGGGGACCCCTTTTTGAGAAAAGAATATGAAATTAAGACTGCACAGCCTTGGGAGGACCCTGAAGCTTAAGCCTTATCACCTCTGATCTTCGTGTCAGTGCCGGTTGGAGATGAACATTTATATGTTGAATGCAGTAGTCTCACTTATCCATGGGGTTACTTTTTGCAGTTTGCCACCTGTGGTGAGCCACAGTCCAAAATTCTTAAATGGGAGATTCCGGAATAATTCATGAGTTTTAAATCGTATGCAGCTCTGAGCAGCACGGTGAAGTCCTGTGCTGTCCTGCTCTGTGTCGCGCGGGCGTGAATCATCCCCTTGTCCGGAGGCTCTGCACTGTGTGTGCTGCCCTCCCTCTAATCACGTAGTGGCCATCTCAGTTATCAGACCTACTGTTCTGGTATCACAGTGCTTGTGTTCAAGTCACCCCTCTTCTACTTACTACTGGCCCCAAAGTGCAAGAGTAGTGTTGCGGGCAATTTGGATGTTCCGAACAGAAGCCAGAGTGCTTCCTTTAAGTGAAAAGGTGTGTATGTATAGGATAAAACATAGGGTTTGGTCCTATCCATGGTTTCAGGTATCATCTGGCGGTCTTGGAATCTATTCCCAAGATGAGGAAGAATTACTGTACTTACATGACTGGCACCCATTCCAAGCAGTTTTCACACATTAATCCCCAAAACAACCAAAGATGAGCTATACCACAGGTACAGAGAAATCATGCCCAAGGCGACCAGGCTGGGAGTGGGGTTGCTAGGAGAGTGAGGAGGGTAGAAAAGTAAAGAACACTCAACTGAGCAGAGATCACCATCAACCCCAGCTTTGCCACCCATTAATGCAAAACCTGGAAAAGATCACCGTACCTTTCCTGCAGGTCCTTGACTTTCCCTGTAAAACAGGAACGTTGATACCAGCTATGTGTGCCTTATTCTCTTTTTCTGAGGTCAGGAGAAACTGCGTAGAAGTGCTTCGTGGAGAGTAAAATGCTTGGCAATGTGATACTAAAAAGCTTTTTATTCCAACCGAGTATTATAAGTGAGGCTTGAAGATATGATTTTGCTGACTTTTAATTTTACTTCTAATGTTCTGATTTAATTCTTAGATGTGATTTTTTTTTTTTTTTTTTTAGGTTACTTGTCTGCAAGTTTTTTGGTGATGATGATGTTTTTATTGCATGTGGACCTGAAAAATTCCGTTACGCCCAAGATGACTTTGTCCTGGATCACAGTGGTAAGGGAGTCCATTGACCATCTTTGTAACCATGTAATGGAGGTGTGGGATGTAGTTACTCCGTGCATGTCCAGCGGTCTGACATGTTGAAAAGCATGGCATTGACAGTACTCTTTTGTTACCTAGTTGTGGGAAAAAACCCTCATTCAGTAGTTAAGTAGTTTTTTTTTATGTTTTAGTGATTAGATTCTCTTTTTATACTGTATTGTTTTGCCTCTGAAATGAATTCCTGCCCTCCTTCAGAATGGAGGCTGGTTGTCCCACCTTAAAGGTATGGGTGGTGTTGAACCCGAAACAGTTAGTTGTACATTTTCCATGTCTATAAAGAAATGTATAAAATGATAATAACTAAATTGTTAATAGTGATTATCTCAGGTTTCTTTTTATCTTTTTGTTCTGTTTGCAACTGAAAAAAAAAAAGTAGCAAGCATTTATATGTGCAGAAAAAAATAAACCTATTGTCATTGATGGGATAACAAATTCCTTTTTCTTTTTTATTTATTTAATTTTATTTTTTTAGGTGGGCAACCCTTGGTTGACCTCACAGATTGTGAGGATCTTGTCAGCTTATGATCCCTTATTTTTTTTTTTTTTTTTTTTTTACATCAATAGCACTAGTCTTCTAGGTGGTCTCCCATTGAGGTACTCACCAGGCCCAACCCTGCTTAGCTTCCGAGATCAGACAGGATCGGGCTTGTTCAGGGTGGCATGGCTGTAGACTAAAATCCTCTTTCTTGATTTTATCCAGTATATGGAGTTTTCAGTTATTCAGCAATAACCTCAGTGATTTCAAACATTATTCTTGGAACATTGCTTTACACTGTTGTCTTAAATTAATTTAAACCTATTATAGTGATTATTTTAACTGTTAAAGTCAACTTCATCTTTAAACGAGGTAAAAGCATAGACATATTTCACAGAGGAGAGGAATGTTTGAAATACAAACTCTTTAATTTCATGAATAAGGAAATTTAGTTTTTCAGAAATTAGACCGAAACTGCAGCCCTTCCAGTGATAGTGATTCTAACAGTACAGAATTAGAGAAACAAATAAATACCATGACCCACAGACTTTTAAAAATTCAAGATGATACACTCTGTGGTACCCAATTCCCTTGTGTAATCCTTTCCTGTTGCACTCAGTTGCGTTGGGGTAATTTATGTACTTGGTGCTTGGGTCTCATTTATCTACTCTTTTTTTTTTTTCTATTTTTTCACTGCTGCCAAATTTCTTTGAGAGTTTCTATACTGTCTTATAGTCTGTTGGACCAGCCCTGCTTTAAATTGGTAATATCACTGGAAAGTCTCTTAAGAATTGCAGGTGGTTTCCTTTTGCATTACCTGGGTAATGTTCTTCCCTATTCGAATGGATGATTAAGGTTGACTGATGTGCATTTATCTATCATCTGTATTTTACAACTTTCTTGATTTTAGTGTAATTTCATTTCATAGTATTTCTTTGATGTCAACCTTGGTCATTTTGAAAGTTGAGACACTGAAACTCAATATGTTCTAGGTTATAAAGTTAATTTGGGTAACAACAACAATAATGAAACACTTATTTCATTCTATGTATGTACTAGGCATTGTACTTAGTTCACATGTATGTCGTAAACTTACCCTAACTAGTTGTATCATTCATATATTTTTGTTGTTGGTTACAGAGAGACTCCAGTAGTTAGAGATAGGTGAAAGCTACTGATTTCTTCCTTCACAATTATTAATTACTTAACCTTCTGCAAACTGGGGATAATAAGTGGCTGTTTCATAAGGTTTTGTGAGGATTGGACAAGTTAATACATGTAAAGCAGTTATAAAGGTACCCTTTTCATTGGATATGCCATTGTTAATATTATACCACCACCATCAGGTCATAACAATTTCCAATGAAAGTCAGTCTCAGACTTAATCTTGCCATAGGTACATTTATTGGGATGCAAAGTTGTTGTTGTTGTTGTTTTTAATCAGTTACTTGTGTTATAATTTTAATGAAGTTCCAACTTTGTCCTTTTAGATTTCTGATATGTTGCATTAAAGATCCATTAAAATCAACTAACTTAATCTTAGTCAGGTAACAAAATCCTCCACTAAGAACTGGATGAAGAAGTGGCTCAGAGTCCTAAACCCAGGATGTAGTTCCGAAGTTCTAGTATTGGCCCTGTTGGTTCACGTAGCCTGCTCGTGAAAGAGTGGGTTGCCTTCAAAACGTTCCTAACTAATCCACACATCACTCCTTTCAACAATGGAATACTTTGTAATATCCATAACGATAATCAACTAAGCTGAGGTTGCTATAGCCCCTCTGTGTCAGGTTTTGATGAGTCTTTTAAATGTTAACAGACCTTCCCCCCAGTGTGTATTTAGTGTACTTTCCATGTTATTTTATTGCCCCTGGGGCATACATTAAAACCAATCCACATTCTAATCTCCTTGCATAAATCGAAGTATTTTAATATAAATTACAGACCATATGTTATCTAATTTAATTCTTACAACAAGCCTATGAAGATTTTATCATCTCAATTTCATAGGGAAAAAACTGAGGATGGGCGCCTCACCAACATTCGCTAGTTAGCAAAGTCAAATCCATGATTCAGCCAAAATCTACATGATTTTTAAACTCATGTTCTTAATTATTTCAAATTAGAGATGATTATTTTAGCTGCAGTTAGCTCTGATACTCTAAATGTTATTTTGTTTGGTGATTTATGAAAAGACCAAAATTATTATTTAAAGCTTGTTTCCTCATTTTTGATGCTCCACACTTTGCAAAGATGGAAAATAAGACAGTGAGGGGCTCATAAATTAGAGCCCTACGTACCCTTTCAACATATGATAAAGAGTTAGGGAGCATAATGAAAGTGTAGCCTTTGCCTATCAATGCCCCTGACTAAGGAAAGCTGGCCAAGTTTAGATTAGGGTGTGCGTGTGCATGTGCATCAGGTTACGACATGAGGAATAAAGCAGTGGCACAAGATGTGTAGCCTAATTAAAGGTAACCTTGGGTGAACTTTCGGGATAGTTTTGTATATTAGAGTTTCTTCACATAATAGAAAAAAGATCAGGTAATGGTTCTATTCTAGGCAGTAAACTAGTTTTCTGTGTGATCTTCCTTTGGCTAGTATTAAAACCAGAGCTATTTAACATACTTTCCTTCCTTTCTAGAATGCCACGTCTTGAAGTCATACTATTCCCGCTCGTCAGCCAAGTATTCTGGCTTCAAAAGCTCTGGGCCCTCTCGACGCAGCAAGTCACCAGCTTCAGGTAGTTAATGGAAAAGGAGTGGACGGGCACGGGGGGGGACCTAACATTGCCCTTCACTTTGCTTTCATTCTTGTGGGCCAGGAGTATTCCCATGTTTGTACGCAGCCAGGTTCCAGAACAGCATATAGACGACATGATTTTGACAACTTCAATTGAAGGTTGTTTCCCAAAGTCATTAAAAGTTGCCTAAGAAGCTAGTTCGTTTTGTTCTGACGCATTTTCTTGAACAATCTTGCTACATTATTCCCCTGATACTTACATGGAAGTGCGGCACGTTTTGCCCACTGTGTACTGAATTTTAAATTTTGAGCTAAATGGTTGTGGGTATTTTCTCTTATTGGTTTAAAACATGCACATGGGCCTAACACATACACCGGACACAACAATGAACGTACTCGATAGGTTTCCACAGGCCTTTCCTTCATCAAACAATTTAATAGTAGCAGTTATTATCGTTAGAAAAAAAATGCTTATTTAAAAGTCAGACTGACCTGTCATTGAGCTTCTTCCAGGTCCTAAGCCTAAAATTTGTTGTAATTTTGACTGTTTTTGGCATTTAAAAATTTCAGAACATTCATAAGTATCTTGATATGTCGATTCTACAAGGTTTGTTTATAGTGTAATAAATAAGTTTGCTGACATCATTACCCATTAAGGAAAGGATAGCGAAATCCGATTTTACATGTGGAAAATCTGGAACATGTGAGAAGAGTATAAATAAGAACCGACTCAAGCATCAAACTGTTTCAGAAAGCCTGAGTTTTGGGGCCATTCTGCTTTTCACCGCTCGCCCTTCAGCACCTGCCTTACTTTCTTTAGGTCGGGTCGTTTGACCCTTCTTGTTGTATATACATTTAGACCTGCTGAATAATCACTGTCCTTGCTGTCTCCTCCTTTGTATATACTGACTGTGTACAGTAAAGAGGGGTGCCCACTACTCCAGTGCCTACTCTACAGCCCGATCCCCAGGTGAGCCATGCTTACTATGGCTTTGTCGCTCTGCTGGGTTTTTGTTTTTGTCTTTTGCCACGTTTCTGTCTCCTTCGCTCCGTTTCCATGAATGTCTCTGGCTTGCACCCGTGTACATCTGTGCCGTGTGAGGCACTTCACAGGGCACAGGTGCTGCGGTCCTCCTGATTGGTCAGAGAACCGGTCGTTGTCAGAAGATTGCCAAGTGCCTGTCCGTGTGGAGTCACAGTACTGAGTGATCGAGGAGACACATCGCTGTTAGGGGTGTATTTTCTAGTTAATCTTAGAAAATATTCTATTATTGGAAAAGGCTAACGTTTGTTGGAAATACGAAAATGGCCTTGGAAGCAATTAAACTTTTCTGTTCTTACCTCCCTCCCCTTTCTGGGGTAAATAGGCCCAATACTTTCTCAATGTATGGTCAAGGTGAATATTTTTAACTGAAAGCATCTCTCTGTTGTTCAGCTTATCTCCAATCCTACTGTGCTTTCTGTAAAGTATCTCAAACACTGGGAAAGCTAATGTAGTATGAAATTTGCACAAAGACGCTGAACTGAGCTTACTTTATGGAAGATGTAGGTTTTGGTCAGGTTCTTAGCTTTTGTTTTAGTGGTAGGTTTACAGATACTTATAGTAAAGTAAATAAAAGTGGGGAGAATGGGTCAAGAAGCAGGTAGTACGATGACGCCAATTGTGTCTTCATGAAATCGAAAGAGGGAAATTAATATACTGAAACTCAAAACATATTTCTTGGCCACATTTGTCTTCCAGACCAGCCTAATAAATGTATAACTATTTTTATCTTGAATTTGGCATGCTTGGAAACTGATTCAAGAAAATCTTCACATTGCAATACCCTCAATTCTTAACTGAGTCCATATTTGGATTTGGGTTGATCAAGTAGACCTTAAACTCAGCAGTGAACATGGTGAGATATTTAACCTTTCAGAAGGCAGATGGCTTCTTTGTGAAAGATTAACTAAGAAATGTGTTCAGCACCAACTGTAGTTATGGAAAGCTGAGGCCTGAGTCAATTGCTGGGATTTCATTGTGGTTCTGAATAAAGTTACTGTATTTATTCATATCCATCCTCGCCCCGCTGCTGGGAAGGAAAGAGTTTTGTATTATTAAAAGCCACAATTCCCAGAAGTATAACTTGCTTTTACAAATTGCTTTAGCTGTGGTTTACCTGTTACCATTTTAAAAATTACATGGGACTAAATTGGAATTTCAAACAGAGCTAGTAACTTTGTAGATGTAATATTGTACTTTTTAAATCTTGGAACAGAAATGCTCCTATAAGTGAAGGCTTCTCCTTGACTAAATTCCCCCCAACAAAACTAATTTATTGTAATAGCTAAATAATGTGTAATCAGCACCGAGAGATTTAATCTGGACGACATCAGTGGGTTAACAGTGACCATAATTCTCACCTTCGGTTTCTAGCTTGTCCACTAAGATAAAAAGTATTCAGAGCAAACCAACAAGCAAGTGGAAAAGTTCCCAGGTTTATTTCTTACCTTAGAGTGGAGGGGAAGGATAGCTAAAAGCCTTATTTTGGGAGAGAAAACCCAGGGGTCAAGAAGTGGGAGCATCGCAGAGGTGCGGGCTGGTCGTCACACACCTTCCAGTTGGTGGCAGTAGTGCCAGCGGAAGAGGTGCAATGTAGCACTGTCCCAGGCCCCACTTCCCCTCCCAAAGCCTAGGGCAATGCACAAACAAATGTATTAAGGACCCATTAACGAGCCCTTTGTAGAAGCTTCCAAATGCTATTGGAAATTTAGAGGGCTACAGGTGACTTAATATCTCTTTAGGATGAGTTATTTAAGGGGAAATAATGGATATGTAGTTACTGACACCAGTGAAGTCGCTGGCAGTGAGTTGCGTTAAGAAACTAGGTTTAGGCAGGGGCTGCATCCTTAGGGAGATTGGTCTGCTACACAGATCACCATTTGCAGGAATTTTTCTCCTTTACTCCCTGCCTCCCCCTACCCGCCCCCTTTTAATCACTTTTTCAGGAAGCCTTTGATGCCAGCATGGTGTCCGAATGAATATTAATTCGTGAAAGCTAACAGTACTTACTGAGGAGGGACTGGTGACCTATACCAGCAGCTGCTGTGGGGCAGAGAGAAAAAGGTCTCAGCCCACAGCACATTTACTAGGTCACTGCCCATAATTCCTTTATGTGAATTCCTGCCACCAGTTTCCTTTAACGAGAATTTTTTAAAAGATATAGGATTAACTGAAATCTAACTTAATTGAGAAGTAATCAGGGCTGTCGAATGCTTTTAGAAGCTTGGAATGAGCTCAATAGTCACGCGAGTTGCTCTTGCACTCTGAATACCCACATGTATTTGTTAAGAAAATCTCAGTAACTGATAGTTATTGTCGAATGAGTGGTTTGAATTTGTAAAATTCAAGTTTTATAATTTAAAAATAACTGGAAAAATTGCGTCTTTACTGAATTTTTTAAATGAGCAACACAGTAAACAAACATGACTTAATAGACCAGATGCACCTGTTTACAGGTGATCAGTCACAAACACTTGCTGCAGGATTTCTGAACCTTCACTCAAGGACTGCTACCCACCTTTTTAATCACCTATTTAGGATCTTTATTTCTGCATTTTGCTTTTTATAATTATTAGCATCATTTAAAATAATAGTTGTCTGTTCTCTTGTATTAAAAAAAAAAGGACTAGTGGTTACAAGAGGGAGGAGAGGGGAGGGAGAGGTAGATGGGGGGTGGGGGGGGAGGATTTAAATAATTTCTTCAATTAAAAAAAATAGACTTTGCTTTTTTTTTTCCATAGAGATGAATGGCAGTTTTCATTCATTTTAGGCAAAGCATTGAAGATTCATGATAAAAAGGGTTATAAATACTCTTTAGAAGAGAAAAAAAAATACATCAATTCTAGATGTGAAATTAAAGCAGAAATGGGTCCAAGTGATACAGCTAGGAATAAACATGGGTTCTACTGAAATGTTTGACGAGCATCTGTAATGTAGAATCTGCAGATTAACTGTCACCTCAGCTGTGGCTATGCTCTTACTAGCATAGGCTCTAAAAGTGGACCTTCACCTAAGAACTGTATGGAAGTATGAAGGAGAGTATATAGAAAACCATCAAGCTTTGCTAAATAATGGGGAAATGAAGCTGTGAAGCAAAGAAAATAGAAGGAATTAGAAATAAATAGATAAAAAGAAAGTTGAAGAATATCTGTTATGCCTTGAGACAAATAAGTAGACGTTACAAGGAAAATGACCATTCATTTTCCCATTCTATAAGCGTGTACTTAGAAAATGTATTTGGGTGTGGTAGAATTGATTTGGGGAGCCATAGAATGTCTTGATTTTTCAGGTTGGCATATACTAAGATAGTAGATATGGAGATGATGGGGCGATCTTTGTAGTAAACCTTTACAAACACCATAGCCATTCTGTTTGCTCCCCTTGCTGGCAGGCAGGATACATGGACAAGTCCCGATGCACATCTTTAGTTCCATAATGTTTTAGATTTTTGTTTAAGTCACCGTTGGAAAGCTATTATTGAAACTAATCCTAGTTTCACTCCTTATTTGTCTAATACCGTGTCTATAATGCAATGAGATACATTATTTTTCCTTTTTGCTGATTTGCCATCTGCTTTGAGCTTAAGATGAAGCTTTGGGGGGGCTGTGTTGTGCATGTGCTGAGTGTTTTGACACAATCTGGTTGTTCTGGGTTTTAATGACCTCTGTCTCCTTTGTTGTCTCATGGTCAGTTAATGGAACTCCCAGCAGCCAGCTTTCCACTCCTAAATCTACGAAATCCTCCAGTTCTTCTCCAACTAGTCCAGGAAGTTTCAGAGGATTAAAGGTATGAAATAGCATATGCGGCATGTTTGCGTGATTGTTATTTCGAGTGGCATAGCTTAGTAGTTTAATTCGTTCAGGGGCTTGGGTACAGTTAACAAATCAAAAAGGAAAGAGGTCAGGATTTGGAGCCAGGAAAACCTGGCTCTTGAATCCTGTATCCTGTTTCATCTCGTAATTTTGGCTAATGGACTTCATTAACTCTCTGAGCTGAAGTGTTTCATTTCTAAAATGGGAATATAAGATTGTGGCTAGAGTTGAGTACAACGTGGTAAAATACTACCAGTAGTAGTTTTTTGTTATTAGCAGAGTGATTTGCAGTGACAAAGCCTTGGAGAACTCTTGATTCTTTGAATCATGACTTTACTATTGCTAACATAATTTGACTGTGTGAAAGTCTAAAAAAGAGTGAATTACTTATACAATACTTATATACACAAGCAGTAACACAAGAACAATATATTTTTGGTGAAGAACTTAGAAACAAATCTTAGGTTTTGAATGTGATGTCCTAAAAATCTAAGCAATAACTTAACAGGACTGGCAGTTGGTTTAATAAACACTTTACCTAATAAGTAGAAGAAGGATGAGTGATTCCAAATTTGCAAAAATTTCAACAAGCTTAATTTGATTTAGTAGCTCTCAATAATTTAAATTTACAAGAGCAAATGTGCCTGGTAAAATAACAGTCAATGATTGGAGTTAAAGATCGAGAGTTTCCTTCTGTAGAAACAACCAGACTTGTCTTTATGGTAATGTGGCCTCAGAAGCTGAAGCGCTGAAGTAGGCGCAGTGCCGTCCATGTATCTACATGCACATTAACTTTCATTGGTGTGTTTGGTTGACAGTGGAAATACCTTCATTAGGAATGCACTCTCTAAAGTTGGTTGCCTCTACACTTCAGGTATCATCTAAGTGGTTTTCTTTATCTTACGGGTGTCGAAAAATATTTTCCTTAGTAAAATGAATTGCCAGAGCCCTACCACCCTTGAGTGAGACTGGCAAGCTGCGCATCTGAGCCCAGCAGAGCCTGGCGGTCTGTGGTCCCCCACTCCTCACAGGGTCCCATTCTCTACGTGACTCTTAAGATTTGCTAGTGTGTCTACTCAGAGTGACTTGCATGGTTCTAATCTAAGTGCCTGAGATCAAAAAGAAATTCCCGGAAAAGGATAGATTGTTTCTGTGCCTCTGTGATTATATAGACTGGCAGGATTTGGACTGAGGCTAGCAGTGAGTGTAGGATTTAGAGTACATAGTTCTCTCCTACCTCTGACTGCTGGAAACTCCTTATATTTATAAGGACCAGGCATTTTCTGAAGTGCTAAATGGACTTAGGTTAATTCATAATATGATTTTAGTAGAATTCTTAATTGTCAATTCGAAAAAAGTTAAGTAAATTAAAATTCACTAATGAGCTAAGTGTTTTCAGCTTCTCCCCCACCCCCACAAAAAACTGATTTCCCCCAGAATAGATAGGAGGTATACTGTTTTTAATTTTACTTTCAAGAGAACTAAAGTAAAAAATAATTCAAATTGGTTCACCTCTTCTAGTTTCAGTTTCATCATTTGTTAAAGCAAAGGAAGTGGCTCCTAGGCGCTAGTAATTATTAACCTAGGACAAACCAAACCCTCTTGAGCTTTTCAGTGAGCCAAGTGCAAAGGCCATTCCGATTTCTCCCGCAGGCCATTGCTCCAGGCAGAGCTACGGTCCCTGACCTAGGGCTGCATGTGGCCTTCCAGGCAGGTACTTTAGTCCCTGCTCATCAAGGTCTTGGTCATCCCTACCTCTTTTTTTTTTTTTTCTCCATTGGTAACCTGGGCTCCCATCTTTCTTCCTAGTCCATCTTCAGCTCTAAACTCTAGATTCCCCTTCTTTGTTCTTGCCACCTGGTCAGCAAGTGCTGCCTAATGCTCAGAGTGCCCACCCGGTCCCTCACACATGCCTACAGGCTCGCACGAGATCACTCACACTTCTAGAGTGAAGACTCCTAAAATTTCATAATGATAATTGTAAATACATGATAATTTTTACTGTTACGAAACACGAGATTAACTGTTCTCACTAAGTGTGTCTTAATTATTGTATAACACCAGCATTTAGCACACAGTTTTGTGGCACACAGTAAATTTTGAAGGATTACTTATTGCAAAAGAGATAAAAAGAGATGTCAATCCCTGAGGAAAATGAGATTACAGTGAAATAAGCATCTTTCCAGGACCTACCCCACCCTCTTCACCACACCTGGGCTTTGCTAGCAGCTGTGAGGCCTCCTTTGAATTTTCTTTTTCTTGTCTGTTAAATAAGGACACTCGATTTTAAATTATCTCTAAAAATGCTAGGATTATACTTTAAGTTGCAAAAAAAAAAAAGAAAAAGAAAAAAAAACTTATCAAGGAGGCTGGGGGATCTATTTCTCTTCTTCCCACTTTAAAGCTGATAATCACTGAATTTTACATTAAATATGAGCAGCTAAACAAGTCCCTGCCACACTGACTGATATTTAGTGCACAATATTTAATCTCATTACATTTGCCAGCAATCCGTGGCATATACTGTCGTTGGGATGAAAACCTGCCTTTGAAATACTACAACTTGGTCACGTTACTTACTGTACAAAATACGCTGATTTCGATGTCATGGTGAAACTCTCGTCAGCATCTGTCCACATTTGCATCATTTTCTCTATTCAGCGACATTACAAATGGAGAATTACAGATAATTACCATGTGTTAGTGCTGCGCTTTTCTCGTCCCCTTCATTTAAAATAGCTTATTAAGATCAATTAAGAGGGAAGGTCTGACAATGGAGGACTGTTTTTCCTGGGCAGGAACTTTTTACCACTATTTATCCTACTAAGAAGCTTAATAGCTTTGGGGATCATTTTTTTTTTCCCTCCCCAGAGAAGCAGAGAATTGACAAAAGTGAGCAAACCAAGCCAGGAGAGCATGTGCAGGAGCCAACACCCATGTCTGTTTCTCAGAACACAGCTTCGGGCGGATTTTATTTTTTCTTTTTGTTGTGTGTGTGCGTGCATGCGTGTGCGTGTGCATGTGTGTGTGTGTGCGTTTCACTATCTCTGGGCTCTACGGGTTGGGAATGAAGCAAAATTAAGGGAAAGGGGATGAGAATACGATATTCTGTCACAGCCGCCACCAGCACCCTTGTGCCGACCTCTGGGAATCCCTTCCGCGTTTTAACATGGGAAGACCTGGAAATGAACACAGAGTGATGTCCTGATGTTTACTCTCTGACCACATCGTGTCAGTGGCATTTTCGTTTGCTCACTGAGAAGAGAAATGCGAGACACAGAAGCCGCCCTCCTCCCACAAAGGGGACTCAGAATTTCCTCCGTGGTAGCCGTGTAAGGAAGACCGCTCTGCTCTAGCCCGGTGCTTTCACAAAAGGCCACGCTCTCTGAGGGCCTGGACCAAAGCCCGGGGAGGAAGCGAAGCTTTCTCCAAGTCGTGAATAATTTTTGCAGGGCAGGAGTGTAAGAAGTATGGTGGGGAAGAGGAACCAAGACAGGAGTCCTGGCCCAGGGAAGCCAGAGGGTTAAGGCAGACACGATGCCCCCTACTACGCAGTTACACAGAAAGCGAGCCTCGAAGGGAATGACGCCCACAGCCCCCTCCGTGCTCAGATGCCGCCTCCCTGTGGAGCTGAGACAAGACTGTGCAGTGGTTAAGAGCATGAGCGCTGAGGCTAGAGTGCCTGAGGTTAGTCTTTGCTTGGCTCCTCATTTAGCTGTGTGACCTTGGACAAGTCACGTCACCCTTATCTGTAAAAGGGAATTAAGACCTATAGAGCAGGGTTGAGATTAATTCATTAAATACAGAGAAAGCCTTCGAACAGTTTCGTTCTTCTTCTTGTAAGCCTTGGAGTTCCCAGGGTCAGTTTTCACATGCGGGAAGTTTTATTTAACGACAACAAAAATGACATGTAATAGTGTAGGAGAGAGAAAGCGCGAGAGGTCAGACTCTATATATTTTATTACTTCTGCTTTTCTGTTATGACTTTCCTTCCTAACTCTATTCTTTATCTCTGTTTTCCTGCCCTGTCTACATATTTTGACTCTATTAGCAGTAATCTGTGGATAATTTTGTTAGTAACAAGTTACCCCAAAACTCAGCAGCTTAAAAAAAAATTTAAAAAAACTATAATCTCAGACAGATCTTGTGGGTCAGAGATTCAGGAGCAGCTTAACTGGGTGATTCTGGCTTAAGATCTTTGGTGAGGCTGTCGTCACATGTATGCCAGACCTGTAGTCACCGGGACGCTGGACTGGGAATGGAGGGTCCCCTTCCAAGGTGACTGTCTCATGTGGTGGCAAGTTGGTGCTGGCTCTTGGCAGGAGGCCTCAGGTCCTCGATGTTTGAATCTTTCCACAAATCGGAGTGAGTGTCCCCAGAGCACGAGATCGGAAGGCGCGAGTGCCGTGCGGAAGCTCTTCTTTTTGTGACCCAGACTTGAGAGTCAGGCAGCATCATCTCCTTCCTGTCTTAGTACTCACATACAACGGCTCAGCAGAGCATGGGAGGAGACTACTCAGGGCATGAAAATCAGGAAGGTGAGGCTCGTGGGAAGCATTTGGAGGCTGCTTTCATCTCTTTATCAGCCACTCAGAGTTTCTTCCTTAGGCTGCCCCTGCTCCTTCAATGGCCTTTTGTACAATGTCCTTTCTGAGGGCTATAAAAATCTCTCTCCCCATCAATTTTCCCGGCTTTATTCTTCTTCCCGTCCTTTTGTTCTCTAGACCCATCACTCCCTGCCCATTCTTTTCTCTCCCCTTCAAATTCTAGAATCCCACCTCCACCCATGTTTTTTTTTTTTCTTCTTAATCCCCATCTTCCTGACCCTCTTTTTTTTTCTCCTTGACCTCAGCCCATGATCTCTTGTTTCTTCTGACCAAGCTCCTCGGAGCCTTCAATCTAGTTGATAACGTTCCCTGTGGGAATATTTACTCTGCTTAAATCGCAGCATTTTCTTTGGGACAGATAGGCAATAAAGAGTACTAAATGTGTCATCAGCTGCTAGGTAGATGAAGAAAGCATTTCCCTGAAATTTAATTCATCATCCATGGCCCAGCGTCAGACGTTCAAGGTTGTAGTAACTTAAGGTTTTCAGAGTCAGGGGCACATCTGTGGACATTGAAGGATAAAATGTGTCATGTTTTGATGCTGAAGTGTATGCCCAGAGGCTGTCTACAGTGAGCGTTCTTGTTGGTTGAAGAGAAGAAACAAAAATGTACATTTAGAACATTAGCCAACATCTTGAGATTATAAACTGTCTGATGTGCTGATATTTTATCCGATGATGTCTCCTGGGTCGGCTGGTGGTGAAAGATTTTCCAGATTTGTGAAGTGCGATGAAAGGGCTGGTAGTATCTCATCCTGACTGGCAGAGCTAAAATGTAAGTCCATGACCTTCTGAACTTCAAAACTTCTTTTCGAAGCTGTGAAATGTAAATCCACAGTAGCTGCCGACCTTAGACATTTTTTTGCTTTTCCCTGGAGCTTTGGCTTTTCTTTGGCATTTAAAACTAGTTAATAATCTTCAGGACTAAGAGCCTGACTACTTTTATATCCTTTTTTATTAGCCCAGAAATGTTGCGCGGTGGCTTCCTCTTTGAATGTAATTGATTTTATTGACAGAAACAAAAACAAAAGAGGGACTAAGCAGTTTTGAAGACCTCAGTGCTCTAACAAAATAAATCATCTTAATGAATCTCAGACTCTGTTTGAAGACAGTGATGTGCACATTGTAGTTGCTCAGTAAATGGAGGCATTTGGTGGGTAAATGACTCAGCTGGGCTGAAGCGCACCTTTGGGGATTGGGAGGAGAGTTTGCTAAGGCAATCAGTGTAAAAATAGGATCAATTGTAGAAACGACTTTTAAATATAACCCACAGGCGTTAATTTTAAATGCTCCCTCATTCGTGACAGTGGTCATATCAAGAAAGTCTTTTTTGTGTCGCATTAGAAATAGTTGGATGAAGTTAAGACTTAGAGTTTATTGTAGTCAACTGGCCTGTGCCAATGACCGATACTGGTAGCCCCTATAGTTGGTACTAGAGAGACAGGTACCTCTGCTACCACCCAGGTATCCTAGAACTCGGTGATCCTTCACAGTGAAAGCATGCAGATATCTTTAGCAGGTAGGCATGGCCATACCGCCTATCTGTTGCCCAGGATCCAGTAAGCTGACACTTTGCTCCAGAGGCTCACTATAGGGAAGTGCTGAGATTCCGTGCTGGCTTTAGGGGGCCATGTACTCAACTGAGGTGGCAGCACTTCTCAGAGGAACAGAAAAGCACAAGTCAGCAGGTTCCACACAGCCCCTTTCGCAGACTCTTGAGCCGGCTGCATAAACCTTGTACGCGCACAGGTAGCAGGTTCTGTTTATCACTGTTCGCCACCATTAACCAATCACAAATCTCAAGGGCCTACTTTTGCCAAATGAAACCAAGTCTAAGGTGCGTCTACAGATAAGAATATTTTGTGTGTTATCAATCCCTAGGTGCTGATTCAGATTAGTTGTTCACATATCTCAATGCTAATACTAAAATATTTCAGGGAAAATGATCACAAATACAATATAAACATGACAAAGCTGTTTTTAAATGCCTGCCTAATAGCAATTGTAATTTACTCTGGCTTTCCTTTGAATGGATGGAATTGATGTTTCTGATACTGTTTAAAAAATGATAATGGAAGCAAATCTGTTTACAACCAATATCTAGTATACTGATTAAAAAAAAAAAACTTTAGTACATTTCAGAGGCCTTTAATGTTCTTTTGAGTAGGATTGGCCATCACCCACTGCTTCTGATGTTAGTGATTTCCTAGCTGTATTCAGAGGTCTTTTTAAAGAAAAAAAAAATTCTGAAGCTCTCTTTATGTGAGGAAAGGCTATGAATGTATCAATTTGTATATTATGTGACTAAATTACAGGAATGTGACTACAGTTCTGTAACCTGAAAACATGCTCTAAATATACCACAGTGACTGTTTTGACGAGTGAGTCAGGTATCAGGCAGCATTTCTTAGTTTGGTAACCTTGCAAGACTTCTCTCCTGTTCTTAGAGGAGGGAGAGTGTGAGTCTAGCCAAACAGTCCCTGGGCCCTGCATTCAGACGTGGGTTTAGAGATTCTGACTCCGCATCCGCTGTGGCATTCGGGCAAGTTATATAACCTCTCTAAGCTATGGCTTCATCACAGATCAATGGAGATGACGACGATATTTAATTCATGAGATTATAAAGGACACATTTTAGGATGTGGCACAAAGTAGGAATTCAATAAATTGTAATGAGCATTGTCTCCTCTTTCCTTACAAAGTTGTCATTTGGCCGTAGATGACTTGCAATGGTTAGAGTATTGGGTGAGTGTCAGAGAACTTGAATTAAGGTAGCTGAACAATTAATTACAGTTGCTGCCAGAAATTTCCTCCACAGAGATTCTCAGCCTTGACTACATATTAAATCTTCTACGGAGCTTAAAAAATACTGATACCCAGGCCCTACATCCAAGGAACCTTTAATCTGAGGTGCAACTCGGCAATGGTTTTCAAGTCTTTCCAATATGTACAGTATTTCCTAATGTACAGCCAAGTGCAGAGAACCAGTGCTTCATAGCAACAACGATATCCTGAGGGTGATTTTGTTACAGAGTTTAAAAGTATAAGAGTTATATTGGAGGAGATGCTTTCCCAAGAAAGTTCTTGTAGACCAGGGGTTTGCCTATGACCAAATTTGGCCCATTGCCTGTTTTTGTAAATAAAGCTTTATTGGAACACAGCCATGCTCATTTGTTTACATATGGTCTATGGCTGCTTCATTTATAACAGCAGAGTTGGGTCGTGTGACAGACCATAGGACCCACAAAGGCCAAAATATTCCTTTCTGGCTCTTTACGGAACATGTGTCTGACCCCTGCAGTAGGCCACTTAAAAATTGAATTTAGTTGTATTTTCCAAGATGCATTCAAGAAAGTCAACTCACTACACAGCAATCTCTCTCAGATTCTGTTCAAGTTCTCCCTTTCATGAAACATCTAAATATCGTCCAGGTTTTCTTCAAAAGTCAATAGGAATGTGCATTGATGTAGCCATTTTTGCTGATTTTTAAAACAATTGCCCATTTCTGAACAAAACTTCGCAGTTTTAGTTTAGTACTTAACACTTCTCTTGACGTTTTGTTTGTGAAAACTGTAATATCCACTTATCAACGAACCTTCATGTAGGGCACTCTTAACGTCCTGGCTAAAAATGCAGAAAGCTGAAATGTTGCCCGTTATCAGATGTGCTGTCACCCATGAATGCCTTATTAACTGATGCTAGCAGTTGAGAGCACGTTACAGCCTTTTCTGCTCTGTTGCTCTGTAGTCAAGTTTTTTTTTTTTTTTAAGTTCTTAGCGGAAGCAGATTTTTGTGCATTTCCCTCCCTTGCTGAGAAATGTGGAGCTGCCGCCGCCAGTGGGGTGGGTGGCGAGGCAGCGGCACAGCTCACAGAGACTGTGCTCGGTATCTCCATAGTCTTCTCATCACCTTCCCTCCTTGGCCAGTCAGGACTCCATCAGGAAATATGTTCCCCTCCAGTCCCCACCCCTAAGCACAATTGCCTCTTTCTGAACCGGTTAAGTAATTATGGAAGCTCTCTTGAAAGAGCCCAGATGCTGTCCTCCGTTTATGCTGTATTGAGGAGGACTTAGGCACTTTCTTTGTGCTGTCTCAGCATCCAGTTGCTGATCGAAGCATGAGAACTCATTAGCATTTTAAGAGATTTTAATAACAGTTCTTAGTGGGACAATAGCAATGGGACAGGTTTCATCAGGAATGCCAAATTTGAATCTCTCTGGTGCTCATTCAATCCGTGCTTCAATAAGAGAATAATTCTCTCGCAAGGGACAGGGAAATGCTTACATTGTGTCTGGTAAATGGAAAGAATTTCATAGTCATAGCGTTGTTATCCTCTGGGCTTTCATTGCTCTTTGTCTGCATGCCGCTCAGGGCGCTGGGAATGCTCTGCTTTATAGTGCACAATAGACGCTTCGCATCGGCCAGGGATCTGTCCAGAGATCTCAGTGAATACCCAGCTTTTCTTGTGCCCTTGGAGCACTGAGCTACATTCCTGGGAGGTCAAGTGAACTTAATCACTGGCTGTGTGAGTCAAGTGTTACAAGTGCAGATTCGCGCCTTAGCAAAATGGCTTCCTCGCTGATCTTCAGAGTCGTTGGGAACCATCCGAACCCTAGAGACCATAGCCTGGAATGTACGGTTTCTCGGACAGATTTTAAGTACACACAGATGCCTCTTCAGGTAACATTGTAAACTTCTGGTTGGTGATGAGCATGTCCCTTTTACCTTTGTATCTGGAAAAATCCATCACAGGTTGTTGAGGGAGGAAGGAAAGCTGTCCATGTCTCTGATCATGCCCCTGTCTGTCCTGCTGCGCTGGAAAAAAACGATCCCCTTTGTTGATTCATGTTTTCATTTTTTCAAGAAAGCTTTAGTTTTGAATAAAGGAGAATCTCTGGATAGAGATAAGTCACTTCTGTTAACTCAGTATAGGTTTTATTTTAAAAAAAAAATGATTGAGGATTAACATTTTAAAAGAATCATTCCATTTGACAGTTCTGAAAAATGTTCTTGCCATCATTTTTGGCTAAGAAGGCTGCATTTCCTGGTGACGCAGTGAAACCTTTGTCAGGTGCACATGAAGGGGCCTCGGCTTGGGCCCTGCACCCGCCCTCTCCGCGAGGCCACCCCCTCTTCCGAGGCTCCAGGCTTCAGCCCAGTCACCGTTCTCTCTCAGTCTCCAGGGAACCAGCTTCCACCAGCTGCTCTGTCTCCTGGTCTCTTTCCATGTGCCTTGCTGCCTCTGCATCCCAACAAAACTGGGTTTTAATTGCTGAGCTGTGCATGGAATCAGGGTCGATGGGAGTAGGGTTTAATCAAACTAAATGGTGGGAAAGTCACAGTGGTTCACAAGAGCTCAGTAAGCACTCTGAGGAGCCATCCATCCATGTGAATGAAAATGAACAAGGAGGTAAAAATGCCTATTTTTTATCTCCTTTCAAGACTTCCTTCTTAGAGAGCCCTTGACTCAAAACACTTGCAGTGAACTATAACTTACTCAGATTAGCTCAAGGGAAGACTTGTTAGAAGAATGCTGCCCCCTCCCTGGATTGCTGAGCAAGTGGGCCCAGGGGAGCGTGATGATAAAGGCCGGTAGGTCTTAGGACCTCAGCGGGGGGCGTGGGGCCTGCACACTTTTCCAGGCCGAGCGTTCGGGGGTGAGATGGTTACTGCCCAGCACACAGGCCTGACCAGCCAGCTGCGGCCTGAGGGTGTGGGGCTGCCTCGTTCTGGGCAGTGCGATGTGGACATGCATGTCAGCTGGTCACTTACCCACTGTCATTCCTGGGCATTGACAGTCCACCTCCCTATCACAAATCCAGGGGCAAGCAATGGTCAAACGAGATCTTTCTATTTATCTTTTGAGGTGTAACTACTTTTAACTTTCCACACACACACACACAAATGCATTCCTCCTCTCCTCTTTATTCCATTAAGAATTTGGCTGATAGGAATTTAATTTGAATCTCTTGTTCCCTTGCTGACAATTTTTAGTCGAGGAAGGGTTGAATTAGAAGAGGAACAGACTTGAAATGAATTATTTAGTAAAAGATTTCTTCTAGCCATTGTACATTTGGCAATTCAAAAACACTTGTCAGTCACTCATTTCAAGGCTCTATGCTAAACGTTTTAAGGAAAGATACGAATATATTGAGTTAGTGTTGCATGCCAGTGACTATGCTACATGATTTTACATGTATGAGCTAATTTTAATTCTTTAGCAAATCTTTGAGCTAGATGCTGCTACTATCCTATAGTCAGAGCAAAAAATAAGACTTGGAAAGTTTAAGCAACTTAAAAAAAAAGATGTGAGTTAATGTAAGTAAGATGTGTGGGAAAAAAAAGTGGTGGGAAACAAGTTGGGCAGGTAGGTAAGGGTGTGACAAACCGTGACCTCAGTGCCATGCTGGAGGTTTGGGGTTATTCTGCTGGTAACAAAGACCCACTGAGGTTTTCACCTCCTAGGGCTGATACCAGTACCATCTTGTGGAAGTTTCTGGCCATAATGTGTGCAGTGGGTGAAAGTAACTAAGGGAGCCTTTGATGAGGTGCCAGGAGATGCCGGAGGAGTCGGGCGCTGGTGGGAGCCGTGGAAACGGAACAGAGTGGAGAATGGTGTGGTTTCCTTGTCCGCTTCCTTTTAAGTCCCCTCTCTGGGCTTTGGTTTTAAACAATCTAGCTTTCAAACATTTGGGCATAGACTCTTGCTTATTCTGAAGTTGCCTTGATTTCAGTGATGGCAGGGGGCAGGGGAAGTAAATTTTAAAAACTGTCCACCAATTACCTCATATTGAGGATGCAAAATCATTGAATTCAAGGAGCTGGGGATTTGGGTGAGTGCAGCCTTTCTGTCAGGTTCAGGGTGGCGGGAAAGAGAGAGAGAGAGAGAGACAGACAGACAGACAGACACACACACGCACACGCACACGCACACGCACGCACGCGCGTTCCTGCTCAGCTACTGGCTATGGCAGAGTGAAGGAGAAAAAGCAAACCTATGAGAAGTGTTTGCCACTCAGGACAGGGGCTGACTCCACATCTCTCAGCAGAGCTTTTCCGTGGCCTGGGGTTTCTTAACAGGACACACTGCTGCTGGTTTTATAGTCCACACATGATGCTGTTACTTGGGATCTGAGAAAAGAGCCCCCAGTTCTTACATGTCTCTTATTCTCGAGGGTCGTGTTTTATTTCAGAAGAACTTCTGGGTGATCTTGTTAGAAAGAATGTTTGTAAGTCTACGGCTGTGCTAGCGTTTGAACCAAACTCAGAACCTGGGAAGTTCTCCACTGCACCTGGAAGAAGGGAGTGGATCCAGTGTCTCTAACTGGTGGGCACTCTGGGGAGGGCGGTTCCCTGCCTTGAACCTGTGTCTCTATGCTTTTGTTTAGCAAGTATAAATTAAGTACTGTGTGTCCAGTCACTGTGCTACTATGGTGGCTGTAGTGGTGACGAAGACAGCCATTGTGGGGCAGGCGCTGCCAGGATAGTTTTGACATAGAGGCAGGTGTGTAAGCGTTCCAGTACACAAAACCTCGAAGATGCTTTTCAGTGTTTGGTAGGTCCTTTGGCCTTGTAAGCTCTCGGAAGGAATAATTGAAAGGTGGGAGGAAAGGGAAGGGAAGAAAAAGGGAAAGGAAAGATCAGAAAGTGGGGTTGAGAGCCTAAGAGCCCTTGGTGATTAAGAAAAACTTCCGTAAGCCTACAGAACAATAAACTTCATATGAATAATGTAATGGGAATTTAATTTCCCTAAGAACTAGAGCTATTTCCATGTGAGAAGGGACACTTCAGCTTTTTATTAAGTCGGAACCTACCTTGTAAGTTTATTTTTTAATTTCCCTCTGGTTGCTGGTAATGAAAATCCTTACAATGCTCAAGAGGAATTTCTGCTGCCTTGGGGTCAGTAAAGAAGAGGGTTGAGCCAAGGCTGCACTCTGGACCCTGAGTCCACAGGAGGGTGTGGAAGGTGATGAATCTTGGGAATGCGGGTACAGTTCTGAGAAGGCCTTGACCTTAGCAGGGACTCTCCAAGGTCAGCCACAGCAGTGGCTATGGGATCTGTGGACCAATTGCTGGCTTTCTTGGAATTATCTATGGTTCTGAGCCTCATTCTGTCAAGTTGTAAGTACCTTGAACAGCTGCAATGCCTTATAAGTCTCTTTTACTTTATTTCATTGAGGTCAAAAGTAACACAGTATCAAAAGTGAGTAACATACTGTTCAATTTCCTGATAGGAAATGTTATATTCCACAGAAAAAAAAATTCATTAATGTGGTGTATATTGCGAGAAAGGTGAAAGGAAAGGCAGTGCTTCCTCTATTTCTGTATCATTGCATCTTTTTCTCATCAGCATTTTCTGTTATCGAAGGATTAGTTTGCCAACGATTGGTCAGTTTTTTCCTGATAAATAGTGGTTACTCTCCTCTTTTAGCAGGTTTCTGCACATGGCAGATCTTCTTCCAACATAAATGGTGGACCTGAACTTGATCGCTGCATGAGTCCGGAAGGTAGTTATCAAGCTGATGATTACTTTCTGCTTTCACAAAGGAGGTCATCCATGTGAACTTGGTGGCCACCCCAAATCCACTTGAGCTGCATTATGATCTCCTAAAAGATGTGATCATGTCACCATTTAGGCTATTTCTCCTTAGTTGATGGGCCACGTCAAGATATATAAATCTCGTCATTAATCATGCTATCCCAATTTCAAATTTTAGACTTGGGCTTTCTTTATTTTTCCTTAGTGGCAATCTGCTCACAATTGCTAAATGTAGATTTTCATTTCTCTCAATTAGTTATGAAAAATGTGTTTCTATATTTAATGTCTGCAGGGAACCTGACACTGGACATGCATTGTGAAAAGTAGTTGATCTTAACCACTTCCTCTTCCTGTCTCCTGCCCCTCCCCCACTACCACCACCTTTTTGAGAAGACTTAGAGCTAGGAATTAATCTGAACAAGGCATCGTAGAGGGCTAGAACGTTCTTTACGAGAAAATCTTAAGAAAATTTTAAAAATTAAATCCCAACATCATTTCCTTTTTTCTTTCCCAAGAGTTGATTTAAAAAAAAAGTTTAAAGTTTTAGTTAGACTTCTTTTTTACCGAAGTTAACCACTTATTTTAGCTGATATTTCAGGGATTATTGTGTTTATTGGTTATGCTGGCATCTGATTTCAACCAAGAAAATCAAAGAAAGTTGTTGATTCAAATATGCTATTCAGAAAATATGCTCAGAGACTTTCTCTGGTTTCACCATAGACTTAGAAATAAATGCACTGCAGTTAATTATTTTACAAGTAGATAGGAATCGAGATGAGATGCTGACATTTTCTTTTGACTTTGCATTTATCCTTTTTTTTACAGGCATGAATGGAAACAGGTGCTCTGAATCATCTACTCTTCTTGAGAAATACAAAATTGGAAAAGTTATTGGCGATGGCAATTTTGCAGTAGTCAAAGAGTGCACGGACAGGTGAGTGGATAGTGAGGATAATCATTTGTTCACCTACACATACATTTCTCCTTTGAAAGAGTCTATCCTGGGGACCAGGTGTTTTGAATGCCCACAAGCAATTTGACAGGGAAAAATATATGTATACACATAGACTATAAACCTGCTTTGTAGTTGGATTGTGCACTATATCAGTTCTTACCCATAATCCAGAGAAAAATGGGAAAGACTAAGATTTATTTATTTTTAAAATCACCTATAGTATTACCTGCACCAGGACAGTGCTGTACTTATATTAACATATTTAATTCCCACAATAACCCTCTCAGTTAAAACTTAATTGCATATGCCAGTAGTTCAGGATACATGAGCCCCGACTCCTTTTAAGATCAGTATCTTTAACTTCTACCTATATTAAAATTATATTTTTGCCCACCTTTATTTTGTGTAAGGTCCCAAATTCTCAAAGGGAAAGAAATCCATTCTTTTAAATTCCAGGCTTTTTGTAAACAATATTAAAATTGGAAATGACACAGATTAGAAAGTCTTTGTGTTCATACGCTGCTTCCCTACTTGTTCTAAGTGGTAATTTTTATCATGTGTGGGAAATTTTGCAGAAAGTTCTGGTAATTACAGTTTTTCCAGTCGGCTGCATCTCCAGTGAGGCTTTATTGCTCCTTATCCTGGTGCACAAAGTTGCTCTCTGTCCTCTAAATCTTTGTACTTGACTCCGGTACACAGATTGCTGCCCAGGTAACTAATTAAGCATCTAAAATATGACTTCTGAAGACTCGTTAGAAATCGGAGGCAGGGTTTGGTTTATGTTATGGAGAAGTAATTTAAATAAAAATTGTTTTTCCAAAGTAGGCCTCATCAGTGTGTACCATGAGCACCTGGCAAAGGTGGCTGTGCTTGAGAGAACTCTTATCTTCCAAGAATACTGCAGTGTTCTTTGTTGAACGGTTTTCCTATACTAAAACATATTTTTTGGCATGTTCTGATTAAAATATGTTAAAAGTGATTAAACGTTCAGCAACAACATCAAGATTCTGTGTCCAAGTAAATCATCTCTTTAGTATCAGACATGGGCATTTAAAGGTATGGGTAAGATGGAACTTTGGGTGAGGAACAGATATTGAAAGTCTAGGGACTTTTCAGTTTTAAATTATGGGCTAATTATTGACTAATGGATTAATGTCAAGATATATTAATAACAGGTAATTTTCAGTTATTTGATTCATTTTTCTTAATTTGCCTCCTAAGAGAACTATTTTGAGATTTAAGGATGGGAAAAAGAGTTTCTTGTTCAGTTCTGATAAAACAGACTTTAAGTACTTTTAATATGCAAGTTCTATAATAATATTATTAATATTTATAAAAGCAGATTAAGAGTGTAGCTTTGGATTTTTTTTGGGGGGGGGAGTTCCTTGCCCCTTGACCACATTCAGCATTATCTCTAATGTACAGAGGAGGAAGCCAGTCTTTCTTCCCCAAGTCTGTGCTGTAGAAGAAATCAGGAATGATGATGGTACCTGTGAGTTATGTCTTTAAATGGCCTTCCTCTGATCATTCCACAGGTCCACTGGGAAGGAGTTCGCCCTAAAGATTATAGACAAAGCCAAGTGTTGTGGAAAGGTACAGTATACATAAGTGCTTCATGAAAGAAACGGAAGCTTGGCGAGGTGTTTACTGCTAGAGGAATTTAAGGGGGGAGTTGACAAGCAGGAATAGCCCGTTGATAATAGTGGGGGAAACACTATCAAGCCCCGCCCCCTTGCCATTTTTCAGAAACCTTAATCCTAAAACAGGAAATTGATTTGATCTTCGTCCTAACTACCAAAAATAAAATAAAATAACAAGGTCTCTTCTCTGGGAGTTGCCTATTTCAAAACCTAGCAACACACAAAAGGTATGTCAAAAGTTGTGGTGAGTTTGAGACTTTACCCTACTTTCAAATGAATATGTTAGCTTTTCAGCTGTATAGATTCTGGCAGAAGATGCGAGATTCCTGGGTCAGAGACAAAAATCTTTGTTCCTCGTGGCACAGCAGATAGCATGAGCTGCATGTTTGCATTGGTTCCCCTTAACTCCCAAGCCCCACAGGAAGTGATGCAGAAGGGCCCAGCTCGCTGTGTGCACACAGTGGTTTCTGTCACAGCGGAGGATCTCCAAGCTTAGGAAGCCCTCAGTCGTATGAGGGAGCTGTTAGCAAACCTGCCTAACCTTTGCCCCAGAGGAGAACATTATTTTTATTATCATGATCAGAAAACAAATCTGCTCTCTGCCCCGAGGGAGATCCTGTCTCTGTGCTCCAAGGGTATTCACTATATACAAACATCCTTGAAAGGAAAGCTGGAAACAAGAGCTGTGCAGGAGCACCATACAGAATTATTTCCCCGACCAGATGAGCTGTTTTCGTCTGTCCTACTCTCAAGCTGGGACTGGGAAAAGATCAAATGATGAAATGCTGCTAGAGCACTGATATTTTAACTGTGCTTTAAAAGGTAACTATGCCAGTGACAAGAAAGACTTTTTTAGATTCCTTTGTATTAGCATGGCAGTTAAGAGAGCAGGCTCTAGAATTCACTGTCCAACACTGGAGCTACTAGCCACCTGTGGCTACTGATCCCTTGAAATGTGGCTATTCTGGATTGAAATGCTCTGTAAGTGTAAAAAACACAACAGATTCGAAGACTTAGTATTAGACAGTGTTAAGATACCTCCTTGATATCTTTTGTATTTGATTACATGTTGAAATGATAATCTTTGGGGTATATTGAGTTAAATAAGTTATATTATTAATTTTACTTGCCTTTTCGTAATGTGGCTACCAGAAGAGTTAGATTTCCATATGTGGATCATAATTATATTTCTGTTCGACGATGCTGCTCTGGAACTAGATTGTATGAAGTTTCATCCTGACTGTGCCTTTTTCGCTGTGTGATCTTGGAAAAATCACTTAACCCTTCTGCACCTCTGTTTTTCCCTCTAAAATATGGTGATTCAAACTACCTAAGACAAAGTTATTGTGAAGGTTAATTGAATCAAAGCATAGAAAACATGTAGAAAAGTACTAGTATGTATTAAGAACTTAACCCATGTTAATTTGTAACATTACTATGCCTGAGGAGTTGAGGATTTATAATTACGAAGATTTGATTTGATGGTAGTGATTTTATATTTATGAAACTCCTAAACTGGTCTTCATTGGACTTTTACAAAATTGTGTATTTTTAACAGAAAATTTAAAGAGTTATGGTAAAGTTTTAGAAAAATCTTCTTAATTCTCCAGAATGGAAAATTTAAGAGGCAAAATTGTCATATACTTTTTTTTTTTACTACCCTGTGACAGCTGCTAAAGCAGAGACTGCAAAATGCCCCTCTTTTCTTTGAATAAGTAAGGTTTTCTAAATTTTCTTTAATTCTCTGGCTTTTACTTATTCTAACAATAGTGTTAAATTTTTCAATGCAGAGCCTTTTTTCCAGGTATAAGTGTTACTCTTTTTATCTGGCAATGTGTAATTGAAGCAGAATGTATCATAATTTTGGGAGCCAAGTTCTAAACAACTATATATTTTTTAAAAAATGCTGTGGTAGGAATATTATTTACCTGATTAAAATTTAAGCAGCTGTTTCAGTAGTTAAAAAAAAGATCTTTCTATGAAAAAAAAACAACAAAGAAACACCCCAGTCTAATACTAAATGCTGAGGCAAAGGAATAGGTCACTTGAAACATTGAATCTTGGTTTTCCTTGTTTTTGAATATCATTTGATTTTTATAATTTATGATCACATATTTTTATCTTCGCATTTGGTTTATTTGAACAAGTATTTCTGCATTGACTGTATAAAATTATAATTTCAAAACTCGATTTATTCCAAATAAGTTGATTTTCCCATTATAGTTTGTTTTGAGAAAAAAAATGCTCTAGGTAATTTGTTTTTTAACCCATTTCCCATTTAGAAAAAAAAAAGTGCAGTTTGCTGCCAACGTTTATTTTACATAAACATGCTCTTTGAGGCTGAAGCAAATCTGACTCGTTTTTACTGTGAAAATAAAATATAAAACTGTTTCTTAGAGTTATGTAACAAATGTACACATAAGTCAGATTTATTAAATGACTCTTTGGCTAACAACTGAGAGCAATGTTAACATCACGTAGGAACACTACGTTTTCTAGGATTTGACATTTTTAACAGTCGAGAACGATTACATTTTGTAAATGGAAATACCACTACTAAAAACAGAATGCTATAAATAGAACAATGTCATTTGTTTCCAGTGGCTATCAATATATTAGAACGATGCAGAAATAATGATAAAAGCGAGCTATTTCGTGGAAAAATTTGAAGTAAGGTTAGGACTGTAATCTGCACGTTATCTCGGGGTAAGTGCTTCAGCAACGAGCACTGTCGGCGAGTATTCCCTGGGCAAAAGGAAAATGGGTTAAAACAAAATTTAGGGGGAATCGTTCAACCACTATTCTGGAGTATTGTTGGTCACATCTGCTTTGTGCGTTTTACACAGAAAATTAATGATGTTGAAGATAATATCTGCCCTTTATTCAAATGTATTATCTAGCCAGGCTTGGACGTATAGGAACTTCTCGCATTATGTTTAATCACTTGCAAAACAGATGTACCAGTGTTAGAGATAAGATTCAGATTAAATAGCTTCCCACAAATCACACAGAGGCAGAGCAGTGATTGGAATTTTGGTCTCGTTGGTTACTCAGCCTTTGCCTTGGCCAACCTGCTGTGCTCCCTCTCTAAGTCCAGGTTCATGAATAAGAACCTGGGGAAAAAATTCTTAACCTCTCTGGTCTTCCTTTTGCTCTTCTGTACTGTACATCAGATTATTAGTTAAATTACTTATTCACTTAAAATTACATATGCGTGCAAGATACTGTGTTAGGAATAGGGTATTTTAACTTATATTTTAATACCAGTTCCGCAAAGAGTATTATGAGAGTGTGGAGGGAACTGTATAAGAGAAGTAGGTCATCAGTGGAAACTCCATAGAGCAAGAAGCATTTGAGCTGGACCTCCAGCAGTGGATAGGATGGGGAAGAAATAAAATAAAATAAAATGAAGCCTTCCATGTGGCCAGCACAGGCTGAGCAAAGGCGCAGGGGATGGAAAGCATGTTGGTTATTCTAAGTAGGAGATTATTACAAGATCTGCCTTGGGGCCAGGTTTATGGAGGCTGTTGAGAAGGCTATAGTGTTTCTAAATGTAAGAATTCTTCCATGTCTCATATTCTAAATAATATTCATTCTAAATAAATATTTATTGAATTCCCAGAGTGTCTGAAGCTCTGAGCGTTCTGTTATGATGCTTAGAAGTGATCCTTCCTTCTCTTCCCACAGTTTTGCATTTATTATCTATGCATCATGGGCCCAGACAGGACAGAAATCCAAATGTATGCTGTAATAGTTTCCGGAGGCTGTTAGAATAAATTACCACAAACTTGGTGGCTTACCGCAAGAGAAGTTTATTCTCTCACAGTTCTGGAGGCCAGAAGCGTGAAATCCATGCTCCCTCCGGAGGCCCGTAGGGGGAGAATCTGTTCCTTGCCTCTAACAAAATAGCTTCTGGTGGCTGGTGGTGTTCCTTGGCTTCTGGCCACATCACTCCAACCTCTGTTTCCATCTTTACATCACTTTCCATTCTGTGTGTTTATTTTTCCTCTTCTGTCTGCGACGTCTCCTTATGCTTTTTATCTCATAAGGACAGTTGTGATGGCACCCAGATAATCCAGAGTAATTTCTTTGCAGAATCCTAAATCACATCTGCAAAGACCCCTTTTCCAAATAAGGTGATATTTACATGCTTCGGGGACTTGATATTTTTGGGTAGCCATTATTCAATCTATGATAAATGTCTACCACAGAAATCACATATAGGGATTTAAACATTTTCTCTCTGACTGTATGAGCCTCAGCAGTGCTCACTCAGCAATAGAGATACTGGCTGTAAAGCCAGTGTTGACCGAGAGCAATCAGTGTATGATGTGGTTTTCCATTCACTCAAGCACTTCAGGACTCACTGTGCCAGTTGGTGGAGAGCAAGGTAAACCACACAAACTCCAGGACAGCAGGCTGAGAGCTGTGGCCGGAGTAAGTACAGACGGCAGTGAGAGCAGATCAAAGGAGCACTGGCCCAGTCCAGTTGAGGAGGGGAGGCTGTTTAGAAGAGGTGCGATCGAAGCTGGTCCTGAGGAATAAGTAAGAGTCCACTGAGAAGTGGGGAAAGAACGTTCCAGACAGAGAAGGTACCTGCGCGAATGCCTAGAGGTCTAGGTGAGAGACCAGCCATAGAGGTGAGTGAGTGGATGGGTTCAGAGGCTGTTGAGAACAGAGGCCTGGCAGGTTGGTAATGGATCGGCTGTGCTAGAGGATGAGAGAGGGAGGGGGGTGGGGTGTCCCCGTCTGCTCTGGGCAGCCAGGAGGAGACGACTGTTTTGTGGGACTGGGGAGGGTGCAGGCAAGATGGTTGGTTTGGTTTGGGGGAGATGTTTATTCTCTAATCCACCCCTCTCCCCCTCTCCGCCTTCTCTTTCCTCCTCCTTTTTCTTCATCATCTCGTCTTCCTTTCCCCACTCTTTCCCTCTCACTCTGTCTCTCTTTATCTCTAGATCTGTCTATATGTATTTTATACGTTGAAAACCACATAGCCAAAGATAAGGCAATAGCCTTTGCTGAATCAGCAGTTTTCTTTGTCATTTTTCTCTCTCACAGAACCATGGAACACTGCCATGAAATGATTCATATGTAAATTACTTGGACTCAGAATCCTGAATCACTTAACATAAATAATGGTAGATGATCGAATAATAAGTTCAAGACAAAGGTGATGTTCGTATTGTATTTAGAGATATTTTCCTGGAAAATGTGACCTAGAGATTATTTTTTACATATTACAAACAAAGATTAAAATATGGGTTGCATAAGAAATGGGAAGGTAACGTTTCTAAAGCTTTTTATGCACTGCTTTCCTTTTGCTTCTGATGACGGTTAGTTTAACGAGTGGATTGTCTCCTCAGAGGCAATGGTACAGGCATAGCCAGAGGTTGGGAAACAGGCGGACAGCTCCCCCGTCCCAGCGACAGTTCGCTGTGTGCTTGGAATGCTAGTCCTGGTCGAGTAGCTAACAGTCAGCGGAGATACCACGTGGTGGGGGGGAAAAGTTTGCTGCAGTACTCACTCAGTATTTGAAATGTCACACTGCGTGCAGGTGGTCTGGAGAAGTTCTGCAATATATCCCAGAAGGCTTTCTGTCGTGCCTTTGATGGGAAAAGATCACTTTGGGGAGGTGTAGTCTCGTTAGGTGGTGGACATCTTATTTTAACTCCAGTTTGAGAGTGTTCTTGAGGTACTGGTAACGGGGATTATTTTTACGTATGTCACTCTAAATTAGCATCACAGACAGAGCCTCTAAACGAAGAGAGGTCAATTTACAGACTGTTGCAGCGGGGAGGAGGGAGGAGAACTCAAATGCTAGATCTGTTCAGCTTCACAGTAAAATGCCTCTTTACAGTGGTAGTAACTACTGCTGTCCTGGCTTCGCATAGGGTGAAACACATCCCTTTGCCGGCCTCTCTGCTGTTCACAGAAGTACATCTCACTCTGCACTCGAGTGTGATGAAGGGAATGCTGGGCACAGGCGATGCAAAGGCATCTAAATACATGAACAACTGTGGAGTGTTTGTGAAGAGGGTGTCCCTGTATCGCTGCTTCCTGTGGGAGGGATCAGGGAGCTATCTGCTGTTTTGTGCTGCCGCTCTGTAACTTAGACATGTGGGGTCGGAAACAGGTAGGAGACCCTGTCCCCAGCCTGCCAGGCGTGGGGTGTTAAGGTCTGAAGACCAGCGTTCTTCTGGGAGACTCAGAAGCGTTTGCTGAGCACTAAGCTGGCAGACGTCACAGTCCTGCTCATCAAGGGCAGAGATCCTCCCTGCACAGAGCCCGGTGTGGTTCTGCCTGGACGCCCCACTCAGCATGGTACAAACTCTAGTTCCTGTCTTGTCAGGGAATTAAATGTTTTCAGCTTTGCAGCTATCATTTTCATTTTGAAAAATTCCAGCTTGATTTTTACTGAAGCATTTCCCTTTGAAAGGTGATGTGTAGGACAAAAAATGGGGGCTTCGATGTCAGAAAGCTAGGTTTGTGTCCCCCCCTCAAAGCACCGTTTTAAGGGAAAAGTGTTAAAATATTACACAAGTACTTTGCACAGCAACTGACAAATAGTGACTAGATTCCTAGTCAATGTTGTTTTCTCTCCCGTATCTCTGTTTAGCATTTCCACTGTCACTCGCCAGCATTTACTAATTACTTGGACAAATATAATGCATACAATGCTCAAAAATCACAGCCCACCACGTGTAGGATCGTGCAAGATTTTCTCTGGGTGTTATTTATTTGTTATCATTTATACCTCCAACTCTTGTCAAAAAGCACTTGAGATGGCTTAGGGTAAAAATACATGTATACATGGGTGTGTGAATTTAAGAGAGGAACCATAAATAGTATCCAGATCTAGAAATAAGATAATTGTCTTCCTACTGCAGTGGAACACTAAATTTAGTTCTGAAATTCATGGTAGCAAAGCAAAAGGGACCATGTGAGGGACACACGCTCACATGTGTGTGTGTGTAGATAGAAATGGACATGGATATATACATATGTGTTTGTTTAAGTAGTAAGTGATGTCTCTTATAAGACAAATTTTATATAAAAGCAATATTCAAATCCCTAGAATGTGTTAGAGGGCATTTAGTTCATTTTACAGAGTGTATAAACTCAAAATAATTATTACAGTTGATGATCAACAAATGTGACAGTATTGAGAAGTTCTCATGTCTCATGATGGAATAAAGCAGTAGTTGTTTATGATTCATGATCGGCGTATTGAGAATTATGTCTTAACGCTGTGAGTAAACATTTTGCTACAGTGCTGACCCCAACTGCATGTCCCACCAGGACCGATACCGAGTGGTATTTTCAGAGAACTGCTTAGTGGTCCCTACAGCACTATTCGTTTCCTGATTTCTGAAATATAAGACGATGAGGAACATCCCCTGGTGAATGATTTCACACCCAGTCGTAGAGGAAGAAAGTTTCTTTTTCATGAATTTCAACGTAGAGTTCAAATTCATATAGCCATGGTTTCAACACACACAAAAATGTTAACGCCCGAGTCGTATGCCACCGGCTTGCCAGGTTTCCTCATGGAGGCTTCGTTTCCGAGTACGCACTGAAATTCAGAAGTGGTTCCAGCTGAATCACAAAGCTCAGTGCCGGGCGCTCTGGCTTTCACAGCGTCACAGCCTCTGGAGGTGTTGAAAGCAACGGAGACACGCGGCAGTGTGCTTTCTGTACCAGGATGCCTGTTTCTTTCTGTCACTGACAATGAGATGTCACACCGCTTTGTCCTGTTTCTATGGAAACCGAGTAGGCCGGGGTTCGGTTTGTCTCTGTGCCAAAGGAGACGCTTCCTTCAGCATCAGATCTACAGACCGCGTTCTCCAGGGCATCGGGGTAGGACAGAGGGTTCTGTGGTTTCTGATCCACCTCTCTAAACCTTTTGTTTGGCAGGAACACCTGATTGAGAACGAAGTGTCAATACTGCGCCGAGTGAAACATCCAAATATCATCATGCTGGTGGAGGAGATGGAAACAGCTACTGAGCTCTTTCTGGTGATGGAATTGGTCAAAGTAAGAGGGTGGAGAGACTGCCAGAGATTTCCTTGGTGCCAAATTCCCAGACCTCCCGTGTTCACGAAAGACCTAATCAGAGAAGTGTTTTGCTGCCGGGAAACTTCATTTACTTATAATCATCCATTTTAGTGGCATTTGTGTTATTTTTTAAAAGTCTACTCCAGGACTATGAACTGTTTTTGTCACCGTCATGGGCTTGCCACTGTTGATGTTTTGATGCGCTCTTTCGTGTCCTTCAGGGTGGAGATCTCTTTGATGCTATTACCTCTTCCACCAAGTACACAGAGAGGGATGGCAGCGCCATGGTGTACAACCTGGCCAACGCCCTCAGGTACCTCCACGGCCTCAGCATTGTGCATAGAGACATCAAGCCCGAGAACCTCTTGGTACGTCAGTTCTGCTTTTTCTGTTCCCACTCCTGCTTCCGTTCCTTTAAATGACCGTAATCAAATGCAAGGAGTGACATGTTAGGGTCTGTACCAGTCCTGCTACAGGGGACTACGAGAGTTTACATGTAGAAAATCAGCCTGATGCACGTCAATGGCCATAAAATACTAATGAATTTCTTGACTCGATCTGCATTTATTATGTACCAGACATTAGAAAATGTGTTTTCACTTTACATTTTGATGGATGGTATGGAGCGAAGAAAGGTGAGCAGGAAAATTACGGGGCAGAAAATTCTGAAGACTAAATTGGAGAGAGAAGTAGAGGCTTATAGGAGACGGAAGTGGAACATAAGTTTCACTTATGGGCAGGACAGAACTGGGGAGATCTAGCCCATTCATCTCAGTTTCCCAGGTATGGAAATTGAGACCCAGAGATGCCAGTTTTTCTTTGAATACTCTCGTTTGCCCATTGTTCTATAATAGAAAGGTTTGTTCTACTACTACACTCAGAGAGCGCTCCGTGATCTGGAACACTTTACCTTTGCAGCCCCCTCTCCTGTTACCGACCCTTCCTGTCCCATCTGGTCAGTGTGGCCCTCACCTCCCAGCAGCATTTCACACACCCTCCAGGTGGCCTTTACTAAACATTGCTTCCCGATGGTTCCATCCTGGGTCTGCATGGTAAAGGAATTTTAGAGAAGTTGACTGGGGAGTTTTGCATGTGCATATCCCCCCAAATACACATAAGATGTTTGGTTTATGTAGTTCTGCCTTTTAGGGCTGAGGTAGCATCATCATTACTGCTCGGGAGGTGAAGTTATCTGAGTCTTCTATATTATGTTAGTCCCAACGCAGGTTTCCCCATCCCTAACAGTCAGTGAAGCCTTTATCAACGGCGTTACACCTCATTTGCATATGTCCATGCTGGTTTCTGTTCGCGATGCCCTGTCTCCCAGCAGTTTGGAAAACACATTGATCTTGTAAGACTGGGAACAGAAGGAATTATCTTCTTTGACTCTGGGCAGAGTCAGTTGTAGCCAGCACTGGCCTCTGCTGTACTTGCCTTGGTGTGCGATTTTATCCGTTACTGGTCTGTCTCCTTCTCTAGATTGTAAGCACCATTGGGGGGGGGCAAGGTTTGCATCTCAATCGCTTCAGTATCCCCAGGGCCTTGAACGGTACCAAGTAACAACAGTGGCTACCGAGTAAATGTTCAGTGATGAACCACTGACAGGCGCTCAGCTAACTAGGGCCCGACACTCGAACATAAGTCTTTGCGGCTTGTCACGCTTGCCTGACACATGTAATTGTGGAAAGGAATATGAGTTGATGGGTAGGCTTTGAGGCCATCCTGGGGACTTTCTCCTTATCTGCAGTATCCATTTTCCCCTCTTGGTAATACTATTTGGTGATTTCTGAGTGTGTTTCTGAAAGTGAGTTGTTTTTCTTTCTTACTGTTTTCTGCCTGGAGGGAATTATGTTTCATTTCTATTTTTCCTATTAGGAAAATAAATAATCCCCGCCCTGTAAAACAAGATGTAGTATAGTTTCAGTTTTACGAACCCGAAGGAGAAATGGAGGTCAAATCGTAAACTGGGCCTTGGGTTGGAAGGGAGGATGTAGCGTCCTCTCTTCCAAAGTGGCCTGCCATCCCTGATGACCTTGCACTGTCCTTCAGGCCCAGGCTTCTCCCCCACTGACTGACTGAGTTTAGCCAAGCAAAAGGACAGGACTTTCCTGGGTATGACCAGACACAAATACCGCAGTGTCAACGAGGGCACCCCCTTGATTTCTCCCGTCCAACATGGCCCAGCCCACCTCACCGTGGCGGCTGAAATTATTGATGTTCTCTGGCCATAACGAAGCAGTAGGTCCCCGGGACCCGTTGGCTGCTGTGGGGTGTCCTGTGCCGCAGCTCGGAGGCCCTGCGAGGATGGGGCCTGAGAGGTTAGTGAACTGGCCTGTAAAGCACAGGGCACCCTGTCCAGCTCACTGATCCCACTCTCTTTTCCACACGATGTGCAATGTATGTAGAACCTCGGTGTCTGATACCTCGTTCTTTCCCGGGGATGCATCGAGGGGAAGATGCTGTGAAGCAGATGGATGTCCCTCTCATGTGCCCAGAACCTAACCAGGGGATAGGAATCAAGTTCCTCAGCTGCCTGAGCTCCCCTGATGAGTATTCACCCCTTCTCCATGGCCTGCACCAAGCCCGTTGTGTGACCCACAGGGATGGAGAAGGAAAAAGGGGAAAAACCGGCGCTCGATGAAGCTCACGTGTGAAACAGAAGGGCCGTTGGGTCAGCCTCTAGCAACCCTTCACTGCGCCTGTCTAAGTAAAAATACGTGTCTGCCCTTGGAAACCCGACTAGGCCACTCAGCCGATTCTAGACGTAGTCGACCCGCAGGTTGGCACTGGCCTTGGGCACTGAAAGTCAGCACACAGAGTGCCTGTCAGCCTCTTCCCCCTCGAAAACTCGCTTTTCAGCACCAGGGCACTCAGTCTGATTTGCATCCTCGCCTCTGGCGGCAGCGTTATGATTTAAAATCCTGCCGTGGCAGAGGCATGGGTCGCTGTGTCAGGGAGCACACGGGTGGCCGTTAATGCTGTGAGTTACAGCCTGGTGGTGCCCCGTCAGAGCTTACGAGAGACCTGTGATAAATTCTGCTTTCCCGGAGTTCTGGGGACCGGGCGAGAAGCGGGTTGGTTTCCCGTGTTTGAAGTCCTTCTCAATCATTCCGTTGGCGTTTTATGTGGAGAACACGCCGCCTGCACTCTGTGGGATCTGCATTCCTCACATTGTCCACGTTTGCGTGCTGAGACCGACTTCTCACAGAGCGTCGCTCCGCCTGCGGCTGGGCGTCTGAGCCCCGCAGGGCTGGCGTGCTCCCATGGGGACTGCCTCTGTCCGTCCGCGCACAGCTCGGCGTGGGCACGTGGGGGCGGCCGGCAGCAAGGCCGGCTCGGCGCCTCGCTTGCTTTCGGGCCAGGCTCCGGGGCAGGGTGTGGCCGCCGGGGCCGTGACGGTGTGGGTGGGCCTGCCTGCTTGGCCATCTACTAGTCAGTCACTAGAGTTCTCTGTGACTCAGTTCCTCGTCTGTCGAATGGAAGCGACAGTTCTCTTCCTAATTGCCCAGCGGGTGACTATGGAAGCCCAGTGAGATAATATCGGGGAGAATTTTGAACTCTCCAGAGCCTGCGAGAATGTCCGTCACTGGGGAGAACTGAACTCTCGGCCAGAACAGTAGGCCTTTGGAGTCCCTCTGCGTTTCTTCACCTCTTTCTTAAAACCAGTCTCTTAAAGCAATGCCATGTGTGTGTGCCAGTGTCAGTCGTAAAGCGATGTCATAAATGTGTGTGTATTTAGATTTATAGATAAGCAGATATTTTTTTTTCCTACTTTGAAGAGAATGTCCAACTGAGATTTGAAATATACTTATATTATCATTCACATATTTGCCCCTGTCTAACATTGGGGAGAGATGAATCAGATAAAATGTTATTATTTCAGCTTGTCTGCCCCATATGACACTTCCCGTTTGATGTTTAGCCGAGGGAGCACTACTTGCTCAGACATAACTCAGTGATTATAGACTGTTCACTCCCTTTCTATTTATGCTCCTGCATGTGACTCTGAATTCCTTATAGAGGGATGTGAAAAACAGGGCTTCTGGGACTTCTGAGTATTTGACAACAACTGTTAAATACCCCTAGGCATCTCTAAGTTGAATGTCTAAAACAAACACTATTTTTCAAAAATGTACCTAATGAGTATATTTTAAAGTTATAAAAACAAAATCACAGTGACATTAATAAAACTTTTTTTTTTTACTCTCATACATTTAGAATTATAATGTTGCTTATAATGTTCTTATCACTGCAGTTACTTAGGGAATTTCTAAGTCTGGGTTTCAGTAAATGTGTCATAAATTCTAACTGTAATTCCCTATATTGGATTGTTCTCGTTAATGTTTACATTAAACGTAATGGATGGGAAGTTGTCCTAAGACTGCAGCATGACTAAGAACCTGGTTTCTGTTGCTTTAGGCTAAATCATTAGCAGCTTTGAGTATGTTCCTGCTGAGTTGTGGGCTGACTCAGAATGATAAATATCTAGGAGGGACTCAGAATCCACACAGTTATTCCACACAACTTGAAAGTCATAAAGCCGTATGCTGTGTGTGTGTTTTAAGTACATAAACACAGAAGCAGCTATTAAAATACTAAGGAGAAAAATATTCTTAAACTGATGAGCACATCACAAGTAATAAAGGTATTTCAGTGTCATCCTTTTTTAAATGCCTGTGAAGATTGGGGATCATTAGCATGGGGGGCCCTGAGGTCCTTGATGTTTTTATTGATGATGGTATAAATCACTCCCCTCTTTAAGTATTGGACTAATGGCTGATGTTGTTAACATGCTTATCTTGAAAAAACATAATTTTCTAATTTTTCACCTCCTGTAGTAGTGATTAAGGCTCAGATCATAGTAAAATATGAGGAAAAGCAACCTAAATACGTTTAAAGTATAAAAATAGGGAAAAAAGCATTAGATGAGTACAGATTACGTCTCTGCAGTTATTCTCTGAAATCTGTTGTTTTCAAAGTGGACATCTAAGAGATGGATAGACAAGCACATTAAAGATTATAGTCAAATCTAAATTATGTTCTCAGACACACTTGATTGCTTCCCAAACCATCCATTGAGAATGTGACTTTCATATTTTTATCCTATAAAGAAAGTTTGCTTATATGTAAAATTAATTTTTCCTAATTATAGGACCATTTGGAAACATTTTGGAAACAACTAAAAAGTATAAAGAAAAAAAGTTATCCTCAAGGTTAAGACCTAGAGATAAACTTAACATTTTGGTGCATTAGAATATAATTTTGAATATTCCTTCTTGTTTGATGTAACATAGCAGATATTATTCACATGATTCGTATTTGTTTGAAATTGCTTATTAGTGACTGTGTAATATTTTATGACAGAGATGCACCATGACTTGCAAAGTCATTGCCCCATTAACCACTTACATCACTTCCAGTTTTTAAAAACATAGATAAATCCTGAGATTGGCGTCCTTGTGCATATAACCTTCAGATCCACATCTATTCCCTTAGGGTTGGTTCTTAGCATTAGATTTATTGGGTCAAGGGTAGTAAGTGATGTTAAGAAATGTACACATTGCTGAAAGGCTTTCTAGAAACATTGCTTCCGTCGAAGCCAGAACATTCCCATTTCACCAGCACTGTTACACCTTGTCCACTGTGGTGGTTCTCAGACCCGACCAGCCAGGCCTTCCAGGAAGGGGAAGGAACAGTCACCGGGCCCTGGTCTGAGCTCGGTCTCGTTTCATCCTCACGCCAGCCAACCCCATAGGGTTTCACAGGTGAGGAGTCGGCTCAGAGAGGACGAGTGAATTCCAGCGGTCACACAACCAGAACACCGGGGAGTGGTCGGTCATTAAGTTCAGGCCGTCTGATCCCAAAGTTGATTTTCTTGCTCAACTCCCAAGGGTTTTCCCCTCTGTAATATTCGTATTCATCATTGGCAGTCCAGAGAATAGGTCTGACTGTTAATTTCTAAACTAAGCGTGCAAGTCTGAGAACGTCTGGTGCCTTAGTGGGCATGTCCTGAATGTCACTTCTGAGGCTCTCCGGTACCTCACACAGTCAGTTTCCTGCTTCCAGCTTGACGGTCCTCGCAAGCCACGTCAGGGAACCGTTGTGTAAGGATTCCCACCTGTTCGTGATACTCCTTCCTACGGAAGGACCTGTTTGCAAAGGTGGAAAACACTGTTCCTTTCAAATTCTACACGATGACGCTGAAGAGAAATCAATTAGAACTTGAACGCACCACGGATAAAGCATGGTTTTAGTGTTACAAAGAGAGATGTCTTGGTTTATTAGGACATGTATCTGTATCTTATTACCTAATTCCAAGGGACCTCTTGGAATCACTGAGGGGAAAAAAACAACTTCTGATGGTCGGCTGGTTTCTGTTGCAGGTGTGTGAATACCCCGATGGAACCAAGTCTTTGAAACTGGGAGACTTCGGGCTGGCCACTGTGGTGGAAGGGCCTTTGTACACAGTGTGTGGCACACCGACTTACGTGGCTCCCGAAATCATTGCTGAAACCGGGTAAGACTCGCCGTGGTTTGGGTTAGCGCCTTCCCTCTGGTGGGGGAAGGTGTATTCTGCTCCTCCTGCTGTGTGTCCAGATGCCTCCGGGACGCGGGAGGGCAGGAGAGACCGTTCCCTGCATCGTGACTTTGGCCGTAGGAACTTAAGTTTGTGCTCCTATCTTCAGGGGTGCCGGTCTTGGAACCGTGGCGGTAGCCCCGAAGATCGTGGTGAGATCGGGAGAAAAGTAGATGCTTTTGTCCAAAGGGCAATTAAGTCCTCTACACGGAATGAGCAATTTGACACTGAAAAGACCCTTTTTCTTCACTAGGGCAAGTGGAGGGGTCTGGGAGTAACATTATCTTTCTCCCCTTTCGCCCGCTGTTTCTCTAGCTATGGCCTGAAGGTGGACGTGTGGGCAGCAGGCGTGATCACGTACATACTTCTCTGTGGATTCCCACCGTTCCGAAGGTCAGTGGCTCTGTGACTGACAATATTTGACGTGAGGCCGAGGCCTTTGCTTGGTGTCGGGCCCTCTGGGCTTCTTCGGGTCGCGCTCCTGTAACGCACACCCATTGTCCGGTGTCTGCAATTGCCGTGCTCAGTCTTTTTCACAGGGAGTGAGATTTAACGATCCCGGGAAGGACTCTGATCCTTCTGGATAAACCGTTTTCTAGTTTTTAACAGCCGTCTCTTAATTTTTTAACAACCCGCTTTCCAAAGCATTCAGCGTAGTTCTAGAAACAAGAAAGTCTCTGACTTTATTTTATCTGTTCACGGGTCATTTAATACAGTAGAATTACAAGTACTTTCAGCACAGATAGGCCTGGGAGCAGAAACGGTCGACTCTTGGCGACCGTGTACCTCACCTAGCGGGAGCAGAGGTGGCCACACGGGGGGTCAGGCGTGTCACGGAGGGCACACAGCACGCTTGTTACTTCAGTGTCGGTCGCACACGGGGTGAGTGAGGGGCTCTTTTGATCAGTCCCATCTCCCTGTTGGAAGCAAATGAATGATTTGGAGCAGAAGTGGGCGTTCATCTCATTTGGTGATTTTCTTCTGAGTTTTCTTGAGCTCTCTTTTCATTTTAATCGCTTCTTTTGTTCACTTTATAACTATTTGTCAAGTAGCTCCCGTGCGCCAGGCACTGAGTACTGGGCATCAAATGCTAAAACTTATTCTCTGAGGTTGTGGTATTTATAGTGCAGTATTCGGTCAGTAAGTGAAAAGTATGTTCATTTCACTCCCTCCCAACGTTTTATTATGAAAGCTTTCAGATGTACAGAACCGTTGAAAGTTTTATCTTTTAAACATTATCAGTGTTTCGAGTTGCATATTTTTACTGACTTTACAGTAGACATAAGACATTCAGCGATCATAAGATGTCATCCTCTAATTTTGAGTCTCAGGGTGTAAAGACATCACAAGAATATTGATCAAGAAAAATAAACTGAGCATGAGAGCTTGGTTGAGGGCTGGAAATCACAAACGTTTAATGAGAGAGAGAGTGAGTGAGTGAGACCTTGTCCTCTTGGCATGGGTTGGGTTTCTATAAGTGGAAAGCTCTTTCTGTCTGGCTGTCAATATCTGGCTGTTCCATCAAGGTCCTCGCCTCGGGGTAGGGTGCGCAGACTGTAAGATCACTGCACATGGCAGTCAGCATTTCCTGAATAACAAACGACCCCAAAAGTTAGGGCTGTCAGTTAGTTCCGTACATCAGTTGGACAGGTCTTCTGGCCTGGGCTGGCTCCGTGAGGGCTTGGTGGCCCAGTGTACCTCACTCACATGCCTGATAGTTGGCTAAGTGTCCCCTGGGACAACAGATATGACTCAGCCGTATGCCTTTCCGCTTCCAGTGGGCTAACCTGGGTTTCACATGATAGATACAGGATTTTAAAAAGCAGCTGGAGAGAGGGCAAGTTCCTCTGCTTGAGCGTTTTCCAAGTCTCCGCTTGCCTCACCTTTGTTGATTGACGTCCTGTTGACCGAATGAAGTCAAATAGAGTAACTGTGGGAGAAAGTGAGGTATGTACGTAGCAGAAGGAGAATGGTTTGTGGTCCGTTTCTTAGTCACACTGTTCCCTGGCTGGTTTCGGTGATGACCTGTTTTGAGGACTGGTCACTCACAGAGGGTAGTGTATTTTGATAGCTGGTGATCTTGGGGCCAGTTACGACATAGTTCGCCTCCATGGTTAACCCAAGTTGAGACCAGGGACCAAACTTTGAGGAATGTGTGCTCACAACTCCCTCTAGTGTTTCCCCTTGCCAGTGCAGCTTGTGAGTTTTTTTCTTTGACTTCGCTTTTTACTTTTTAACACAAGTGAGACTCAGATGGAACCGATGTGTGGCTATCGTGACTTGTTACCCAGTGGACAGCAGCTTCTTTGTGGGATCCGGAAATAAGTGTAGCTAATCAGAAGCAGTTAGGCTACGTTCCGAAACGTTTTGCCTTTATATGTTATATTCAGAAGCTGGTCCTACAACTCTAGGTAGCTCACTTGACTGAAATTTACGAAAAGGCTTTCCTCTTTCCTATGTTGTGGTGAAAGAGATTCTGTAAAGTTAAATACTAGTTACAGAGTCATCTTTACAACACAGACACTATGAAGAGATTTCAGAACCTACAAGAACAAAAAGCATTTATAATGAATTATGGAAATGGTAGCTTAAATAATGATAAAGGTACTGAAATAGTGATAAATGTAAAAGTAGGATTACATCTATATAGATTTGCACCTAAAATGAAAACCCTTTAAACAGATATTTCAAAACATTTTTTTTTTGCTTTATACAAAAGATGATTTTAACCCAAAGCTTTTTAATTGAAATCATTACTCGGAGTTTACAGTTTTCTCTTCTTTAACGCTAGCATCTTTTTTTTTTTTTCTTTAAGGCTTTGGTCTTAGCTTTCCATGCAGTCTTCATTCAGTCCTTTCAACATCAGGTTTATTGTTGCTAAGAAAGATGTTGTTTTTCCAGAGGCAGTCAACATCTTTGTTATTGCCTAAGCAAGTGTGTTCTGAGGGCCACTGATAAAAAAAAAAAAAAAAAAAAAGTAGTATTTGTATGACTATATTGAGATTTTTTTCTTATACATTCCCCGTAAGTGAAATGTTTGAACATTATTTGTAAAATAGCTTACATTTTCAGGTTCCTTTGCCTGATTTTTTACCTTGCTTTGACTTACCATAGAAAAGAGAGAATACATGCAAACTCTTTTGTTGTTTTAAAGGTTTTTCTTAATGAACATTTTTAGACTTACAGCACCTTGATCCAGGAGCTATATTATTTTAGAATGAAAAAGTGCCTGAAACATCTCAGCCAGATTGTAGAGTACTAACGTCTTAATAAATCCAATATAGATTTAATCAGAGTGGCTTTTATTAAGTGTCTACTAAGAAGGATGAATTATCTTTAGCTTTCTGCTCTGTTCTTGAGGGCAGCCTGAAACTCTTTCAGCTCACAGCATGGATTGTTCGGGGTGCATCCTAACTGCCAGCGCATCCTAGGGTTTTATTTGTTGACTCAGGTTATTTTGCCAAAACCCGAAATGAATGCCGCAGACTCGCTTCCAACATTTTAGCTGTTTAATAACAAAATAAAAGCCATATATATTGGCAAAATATAAACCATGAGATTCCAGAAAAAAAATAATAAAAAAAATAGAAAAAAAATAATTTAAAAAACGAGTGGGATAAGAGAGAGGCATGGCTAACAGGAACGATTCTGGAAGTGGGAGATTTGTTTTTTTCCTTCTAACATTGTTCCCTGGGCTCCTCTAGTTCCTTAAAGGTTTTTGTAAAATCTCACTGTGTTCTTAGGTGTGTCCTTCAATCATTTTGAAGGACAGTTGAGCTGAGTTCAATCAGCAGAGAAATAATGGAAAGGAAAGAAAACATTTAGACATTTAGAAAGAAATGGCTTGTACACACTCAAAAAAAAAAAAAAAAACACTGTTTAGGAGAACAGTGAGGCTCTCTCGCCTTGCCTGGTTACCTGGCCTCCTGACTTGTGCTTCTCTGTGTGCCCTTTGACCCAGGCTCCAAGGACCAGCAGATGTGGCTTCAGCGGGGTTAGGTAGATGCCGCGGATATTCGCAAATCTCACGGACTCTACCCTTTTTCATAGAATTGGAATGAGGCAGTCACACTGTCCTCTATAGCCCTCAGACTTTGTCTCTAGACACGGCCCTCAGTGACCTATTTCTAGAGATAATACATGTGCCCTTGCCCAACCTGAGGGCAGGCAGCACGCCGGGCTCCTCCCAGAAGGCTGGGTCTCAGGTGAGCACCCGAGCAGTGGGGTGGGAACTCCAAGGGAGACGCTGTGAACTTGCCAGGTGAGACTGAACTCCCACTCCTGGACTTTAATCCTGACTCCTGCAGTCCATCCGAGTTTCCTACTACTTTGCTCCCAGCCTTGACGCACCCACCCGGGGCGGGGCCCTGTGGCTGTGCGGATGCAGCTTTCCGGGGGCTGTGGATGTCCAGCTTCCTGGAATTTTCCTGGAATTTTCCCAGCAGTGTTTTCACATTTCCACGTCACTGTCCATCAAAAGTCACAATCGTCATGTATTCGTTCGGCACCGGCTTTGTTGCGAGTGCACCTTTTGAGGGCGGGACAGTCGGGCACAGGCTGGGGGTGGGGACGCCCCCTGCAGGGTGGGGAGGCGCGTTTGCCTCACCCTTTGCAGTCCTAGATGATGTGCTTGCACCTGGGCTCTTTCTCCCGGGCTGAGGTTAGCTGGACGTCAGGTTCCAGCGGGACGCTAATGGTGCCATGGCTGTGTTATCCAGATTCCGGACGCCTCATGACCCTTTCACGTGTCGGCTGCTGCACGAATCTGTGGCCGTTTGATTGGAAAGTTGGAAAGGGGGAAAGGCAAGGAGATCGGATGTCGATTTGCTACTTTTCTACTCTTATCACCGCGAGAGATTCAGTGAGGGCCGAGGCTGCGATAGTTTATTTTGTAAAATGAGGGTTTCTCTGACTTGTGGATTCCGTTTCTCCTGGAGTCTTTTCGTGGTGGCAAACTGTCCATAACATAGAATGTGTTGCAAGCCACTGTCAGTGTTCAGCAGCATCCGAACGTTCACGAGGTCGCGCAGACATCGTACGGCCGGCCGGCCGGCCGTCTGCAGAACTGCGTCACCCTCCCACACCGCGGCTCTGGACCCGGGCGACAGATTCCTGAATCTGCGTCTCCTCTCGCTTCCTCTTCTGTCCCCGCCCCGCCCCCCACTCCCTCCCTCTCATTCCCAGGCCTGTGGAGATGGTTTTTTAGTTCATTGTCGAAAGGGGAAAAGGTGTCCTCGCAGACGCAGGGGAGACCTGACGTGCCCGAGCCCACGAGACCGGACTGCCCTCCCCTCTCTTCCCGTGAGCGTTTTTGTTGAACAAGAACTGTCTGCTGACTCTGGCTCTTCTTCCGTGTCGTTGTCACTGACAGTGAGAACAATCTCCAGGAAGATCTCTTCGATCAGATCCTGGCTGGGAAGCTCGAGTTCCCAGCGCCCTACTGGGATAACATCACGGACTCGGCAAAGGTACCGTCCGTCCGGGGCTGCCTGGTGTCCAGGGGCCCTTGCCTCGCGTGGGGCCGGAGTAGCCACTCTTGGTGTTGAGCTCCAAGTCTGTCTTGACTTTGAACGTGTGGTTCTTTTTTTTTTTTTTTTTTTTTTTCATTCCATTACGCAGTTTCTGAAACTCTTAACTAAATTCCGACAGCCGGACTGGCTGTCTTCCCAGTTTGCTCCTACGTCCTCCTTTGCTCCTCTAAGCCCTGAACATTTGTTCTGTCATTTATTCAAGAACTATGTCTTGGACGGACATCAGAACGTAGGAATTCACTTGTGGCATAACCTGAATTGCCAAAAGGAATGATTCTGCGGTGTTACACTGCGGAAGGATGAAAATGACCAGAGCTCTTAGGAGGGAACATCTCGTTTAACGAAGATTCAGGACTGGCTTTCCTGTCTCCCCCGCCGGGTGTGATTGCCTCATAGGCACTGGGAGTGTCGCTGATAATAATAGCTTTTCAGTTCAGATGGCTGAGCGGTGTTGGCCGCTCTTTGAAGCGCTTGGTGCAAACTCCGCTTCCTGTGTTTATGCTGGAATCACCCCCTTTCTTCTCCTTTATGATATTAAGCCTTTGTTTCTTTCCAGGAATTAATCAGTCAAATGCTTCAGGTAAACGTGGAAGCTCGGTGTACTGCGGGACAAATCCTGAGTCACCCCTGGGTGTCAGTAAGTACCCATGTCCCCCAGGGAATGCGCACCTGTGTGCTCTGTGGCCAGCAGTGAGCTTCCTTGCTGTGGCTCTTTGCACATGCAGAGTCTGCACCCAGGTTCCACGGCAGGGAGAATGTCTCCTCTACGGAGCAAGTGGCGTGAGGCTGCTGCTCTAGGAGAAGGCAGCTGGGACCGGGACCCCGTAGTATTCAGTTCTGCTCTGGGAGTGACCTGGGCGTGGCTGTCCCTCTCCGGGCCTCAGTTCCTCCACTGCAAAATGAGAGGGTTGGCTAGGAGGCTTTCTCTAAGGAGCCTTTGGCTTCCGCCTTCTGTAGTTCTGGGGTGTGAGGGTTTTCAGGATCTGCCCAGGTAGGAGCACGTTTCAGACCCGGCTCTCTGTCTCCGTGGCACGTGGCCACGGGAGCCCTCCTGCTGTGGGCGGGGAGTCCGACGCAGTCCCTTCCGGAGCTGGGCACAGGGCATGTCGTGTTGACTACGGTTCCTTTGTGCTCCGTGGTGCCTCTGGGTTTAGGATAAACACAGCCCTATAGATGGCGGCAGCAGGAACGTTTGCAAGTCCCCCCTTCCCAGAGGCTCCAGGAAGGTGAGGTAACGGGCTGCGCCCAGCGCTGTCGCCCACAGCCCCCCGTGCACCTCTGCCACCTCTGCTGTCCCAGACGGCCGGTGTCTGGGCTCAGCCACTCTGGACCCTGCAAAATGACTTGGCTCTTGGGCCGACTCGCTTAGACTCTACATTATTTTATAAACAATAAAGACTAACAGCTAGCTGGGTTCTTGATTAAAATGATAAACCGTCCATTACTGTTGGGGTATCGGGAGAAGGATCTGTACTGTTTTATGTGGTGTTTGTGTTGGGGGGCGGGTCTCAGAACCCGAGGAACATCTTCCTGGCGCCTCTGGAGACCTGGGCTCACCCTCCGCCTGCTCTGGGCTGCGGGAGGGTGAATGGTGTGGGGTCTGTGGAGGGCCTGGGGCGGCGGGATGACAGGAATCGTTTTTGTCTGTTGCCCTAACCTCTGGTAAATGGGCCCATTTGGGAAGAGGTGGCGGGTGGCGGTGGTGGGTGCCTGCTAAGGAATAGACAGTTACCCATGAGAACCCAAACGCTGTGCTTGATTCTCTTCTGTAGGACGATGCCTCCCAGGAGAATAATATGCAGGCGGAAGTAACAGGTAAACTCAAACAGCACTTTAATAATGCGCTCCCCAAACAGAACAGCACCACGACCGGGGTCTCCGTCATCATGGTAAGTGGAGTGCACGGCTCTGCGTGGGCAAGTCGCAGGGTCTGGCCTGCCCGCTCAGCCGGCATTGACGCTTCGGAAGTAAACAGCCAAGAGCATCCCTCATGGGGAAGCTGGTGCCCCCCATGCGCCTCCGTTCGCTTCGAGATTGGCTTGGCTCGGCAAGTGCCCCCATTGGGCCGTCCGGGCCCAGTCCTGAGGTGGGGATCGTGCAGGCGCCAGTGAGGCTGGGCCCAGGTGCCGAGGAGCCGCTGGCTCCTTCTGGGCTGGTGGCCTCCAGGGCAACTGCCTCCGCTCTCCTGGCTTCCTCATCTGGAGAGGGATTCCCAGGCCTGGCTGGGATGTACAGCATAAAGGAATATAAACCCCGAATGCTCGAGGCTGCAAAAATAGGTTATTTGAGGCATGAATTATTCTTTCTCTGGGACTTGGTGTAAGAAGCAACCAAAGTTGAACAAATGCCATGAAAAAAAAAATCAGTGTTTTGTGGCTCTTAGAAGTGCAAAACGGTGTAAAAACAAAAGTTCGGAGTTGGTACAGGTTATGAGAAATCGGTAACAATGATCCCCGTATTCTTTCAGCTTTGCTTCTTCCACAGTGTTTTTAAGGCAGCTTACCTCAATCCACAAACTCACCAAATTAAAGGTGACATTAAAGAAAGTGGAGTAACATGAAAGTGAGCCCAGCAAAAGGGAAAGATGGGCAGGACAAGTAAACTTGAGCCAGAAGCGCGATCAGCACACGCGACCCGGCCGTCCAGACTCGATCCTTGCCGAGACTGAGCCGAGGCGGAGCACTCCGCTTCTCCCCAGCTGCTACGGGGCCCCGGTCGGGCCCTCTGCTCAGCCCACACCACTCACAGCATTGAGGGGCAGGCGAGGGGGCGCCTTCCTCAGAGCCAGAGTCGGCTGGGGTGTCTTCAGAATCAGACTTTCGAAGGAGGTGGGCAGCTGAGCTGTCAGCATCTGGGCCACCCCTTGGGGCCTAGCAGCTCCAGAGCCACCTGGGGGCCCGATGGCTCGTGATGGGCTCTCCCCACGTCTCCATCATTCTCACCTAGCACAGACCCCTCACCTTCTGGAAAAGGCTTGACTCGTTTCCTACCCAGCTGGAAGGAAACAGGCACTTATTCTCATGGCACTTTATAGTCTAGGAACCTGGGGAGATCCAGATAGACACTGGAGGGAACCCCCCCCCCCACCCCGTGAGGCCTGAGCCTCCAAATGTCCTCGCAACTCCCTCACCCCTCCCCTCCGCTCCCCTGCTGGGAAGTGTGCTCTCACCAGCTCTGCTCTTCCCCCAGACAAAGCTTGCAAACGGGCTCTTCTGACACGTTGCAGGACTTTCGGGTGCTCTGTGCCAAAATAATAGGAAGGCCTCTTGAGTTGTGGTTTTCCTGGCATTTCAGCAGTGTTCTGCAGAAAGCCTGAGAAAGGGTTGTCACAGAACTACAGCTTAGACACGTTGAAAACAACCAGCTTGACTGAGCCAACAGCATGAGAATGTTTTCAGGTGATTCGCTTGTGAGGCAAGCACTGATGAGAGACTGTTCGGCCTGGCCACCTGCTACGGTGTTAGGCAGCTTCTGGGGAAATTTAGAAAAATAAAGACGTTATAGATTGGCACACTTGACATAGTGAAAAATCTTAAGAGCGATTTGTTAGAATCAAAATTTAATAATTGTGTTATTTAAGTTTCATAATCCCCAGAGGAAGAACCTTTACCTGTGCTCAGGGCTTATGAGAGTTCCGCACTTGTCTCCTGGGTCCCCCGTTGACTCAGGGCCCAGAGAGGAATTGCTGGCCTAAGGCCTGTGGCCTGCCGAGGTTCTGGCATGACCTGGCCCTCTGGCCTCTGGCCCAGTATAGGGTCTATACTGAATAATGACATTTATACCCCCAGAACCTATATCTCATGGTTGACAAATGGTCTGTTTCTACTTGCCGATGGGAATTCCACAGTCACATTTCAAACTCGGCCTTACCTGGGTGTTTCTATGAACGAGCAGCCCGTTCTTGTTCATAATTCAATGGTGATGGTAGATGTTGCGTGTTTACATGTGTGTTCAGCTGCCACTTGGAGCATGTGGGCAGGGCTCCGTGTAACCCCATGTTCCCTACACAACTCTGCAGGTCGTTAGCTCTGAGGAACTGCTGAGTGACATTATCACGTTCAGTACCTTCAGGAGAAATCAGTAAAGCTGGTCTCTGGAGGTACCAATTCTCGGTGGCCAAAAAGCCGGCCTGCAAATTTTGGCTTTTTCCCACAAGCAGGGGGCGAAAAGAGCTCTGTGGGGACTTGGTGCTAATCCTCGCCCAGCTGAGGACCTGACCCGGGGCACGGTTGTGTGGGGGCAGCTTGCGATGCTTCTGTGTTGTTATCCTCACCTCTCCATCACTGTGTGTGTGTTCTGCCCTTGGGAATCGTTTTAAATGTTTTTTTTTTTATATATTAAAAAAATCACAATGGTCTCCCTGGTATTATATGTTCTCATAACGGGATTATGTATGTGAGGCTAATATGGTTTCCTACAGATGCAAATAGTAGTGGAAATAGTACTCAAAGTGTGGGGTGGATTCCTCAGGCAGCTGTTGTGTAACCTGTCGGCTGTCACCCCAGTGCTTTCTGCCTTAGCCCCCCAAGTTGGTGCTTGGGGTGAGAAAACAGAGGATAAGAATGGTAAATAACAGTGGAAGAGAGTGAAGTTGATGCCGTTGTCTGCGTTTTATTTGACAGTTTGATTTGAGAGTTTGAGAGACACGCCCGAGTTTCACTCTTGACCCAGTTCAGACTGTGGGGACCCCGAAGCAGAATTCTGGTATTCGACACCCTCCGCTTAATCAGAGCAACTTCTCATTTCTCGGCCCCTCTCAGGTCTGCATGCTTGTCTCAGACTTCTGACACCAGCGTCCAGCTCTTAGCTTCCTATCGGTGTGCGCCTCCTGTGCCTACTGACATCCTTTTTGGCCAGCCAAGCACACCCTGGGAAAACTGTATTTGAAAACTTCTCTGCTTGCCACGTTGCCTGCCTTCACGGGTCCAAAGCTGGCAAGGGCACAGGCAGAGAAATGCTGCTTTTCACTTAGATGGAAGGGCATCTTTTAGTGAGTGACCGCATCAGATGGGTGGGTACCTTGGTGAAGGCTTTTGTTCTCTTTTTCTGACTACATTTGCAAAGATGCATTTTTCTCAGTAAGGCAGTATAAGGCAGCTAGCCTTTGGGATAGGAGAAGAGAATTATATTAGATAAGATTTGGATTTAGGACGGGCCTGCGGTGTTGGATTGCACTGCATTTTCTCCGACTTGTCCATAGCGTGCTGAAGAAAGGACACAGTGCATTTGCAGAGAGAGCTTACCGTGGTTCCCAGTGGGCGCATCCCAGCCACAGGGACTAGACAGCGCCCTCTTGTGGCAGACAAGGGAATTATCAGGAACCCGGGTCTCGCCCCTCGCATCTTGACTTCAGAAGGGATGAACTCAAATGGCGTGTGCTTTCCCCGCTCAGCAGGGGGATCACGCTTCTTTCAGGGGGGAAATTCGGGAATGGTCGGGGGCTTAATTTGAGAGAAAGGAAACTGTTTCAATCGTGCTGCTTCTGTTTAAAGTAAGTCTAGTTTCTGTCCCTGCTTCTCTCCCCGCGTCTCCTGCCTCTCCCGCCGCCTGCATTGCTTGCCTCTGACTAGGTCCAAGGCCACGGTACGTACTAACCCCACCGCGCTGCTTTGTTCGGCTGCACACATGCGTGTCCTCTTGACAGGAAGAGGAAAGGAGAAATAACCGGAGAAGCGTCGGTTTCCTTCACGCAGGATACATTTTGTGGCAGAAAAAGGGTGGCTGGGCCGTCTCTCGTACTGCGGGCTTGGGCGCTTGCCGAGAGCGAGGCTCAGCTTCTGCTTTGGCTTTTTTCGGTTACCTCTTCTGCAGGTAATTGAAATTGCCCGTGGCCATTGCCAGATGTTCGGCTTGAGCTGGGAAGGAAGGGCTCTGGAAAACACCTATTTGAGAGTTGACACCAAGTGCCCTGCCGGCAGCCGCACCAGTCTATCCTAGAAAGCCGTGTAGTTTATGCACATCCCCACCCCCACCCGCAGGGAAGTTAGATCCTCAATGCCTTGGGATGGTGTTCCTTTTAGCTAAAGGTGCCTGAGAGCTGAAGGCTCCCCCACGTTTGCAAAGCCCGGGGAGAAGGCAGCTGTCTGGGTCTCTCCGCACAAGCAAGAGAGACTCACACTGAGTCAGCGGAGGAGAAAGGTAGACTAACCCCGTCTCCCAGGCCAGGGTCAGGAAGGCAGGCAGTTTCCTCTCGTTCCTGGCGATTCCTGTGCTCCCTGACGAGCTGAGTGGATTCAAAACTTTGGGGCTGTGATGAGGTCGAGAAGAGCAGGTGAGGGCATCGTGGAGGGCCAGTGGATCCCCAGGGCGTTTACAGATTGTGCAGCCACGTGGGTCGTAAGGAGATGTCTTATTTATACGACATGTGAGAATCTTTTCCATCTGTGACGGAGAACTTCCTTTGGAAAAGTTGACTGTCAAAGCCCCAGCATTCTCCCAGGGTTTGCTCACTGTCCCAGGATTCTTTGGACTCAAGGTCGGGGTGTGGGAAGACGCACTCAGAAGTGAGGCGCAGCTCAGAGCTAGAAGCGGTTCGCCCCAGGCTGCCACTCAGGGCCCCGCACACGCTCAGCCACCGGAGCAGAGGCCACGGGCCCTAAGCTGCACTGCTCTGAGGCTTCTTCGGAAGGGAGGCTTGAGGTTATTTCTCCTCTTCTGTTTCTGAGTCTCGTGCATGCTCAGTGGTGCGTTCCATTGTGGTGACCTGGCCACCCACCCCCACCCGGGCCCCGGCCAGGCTAACCTGTCGTCTCTGCTGCTCTCTCCTCAGAACACGGCTCTAGATAAGGAGGGGCAGATCTTCTGCAGCAAACACTGTCAGGACAGCGGCCGGCCCGGGATGGAGCCCGCGTCTCCAGTTCCTCCTTCCGCCGAGGAGAGCCCTGTGTCCGGGGCGGCAGCCTCGGCCCCTGCCCCTCTGGAACCTCCCACACCCCCCCCCTCCTGCTGCCGCGGGCTGTGAGCGGGCAGGGACCTGGCGCCGCCACCGCGACTGACCGACGGGGGCGGACAGGCCTGAGCCGCGCCGCCCTGGGACGCCGAGCCCCCTCGCTGATCGCTGGCCGCCAGGAGCCCAGGGCCCTGGGCTCGGCCTCGCGTCGCGCCGGGGCTCTGCCTTCCGGCGCCTGGAGGTGTCTTGCGCCGCGTCAGCTTGGGTGGCAGGTGTTCAGAGGGGCTCGTTTGAAATGATCTGACTTTCAGTCCAGTGGGCATCTTACAGCATCACCAGGAGAATGTGAACCTTTTTTTCCTGCATTTAATGCGTTTTTATAGAAACACTTTGGATGAGCCAGGACCCCTCGTTTCAGTAAACTCGGAGTGCTCCCCTTTTCTTACAAAGCACTTAGAACTGCGTTTGTCCCGTGGTGGGTGTCCTGCAAGAGGTGACATGGCATCGTCCTCTGCTGATGGGGGCTGGAGGACGTGGCTTCCCGGTGGAAGGAATGAGCATGAAAGAGGACAGTCTGGTCATCGGACACTAATCCCAGACCGCCAGACGTGCGTCCAGGTGCCCGGGGAGCAGCCGGGAGTGCTGGGCTCCCTTGAGAAAACACTGGATATTTATTTCTACACAGACCGTAGGGGAAGGTCACTTTCTCCCCGAGATTGTGTGTTTCCCCCCAACTCTTCCCACATACGATTTAAAACTGCTAACGAAGCTGCCCTTTGGGCTTTTTAATGAAAGGCCTGACGCCGGTGGCATCTCGGGCGAAGGCGGTTTGGTTTTTCTCAGCACGCCGGCTACCAGCAGAGCAGGATACGAGGCGTCCTGAGTCGCCACCGGTCGGTCTCCTCTCATCATCTGCTTTTTATCCGGAGCCGGCGGAAACAGCAGCCAGGAACCGCGGGAGCGCAGGCCGGCCGGGGCGGGAGGTGATCTGCGGACGCCCTCTGTGACCCACCTTCTGGAAGGCTGCGGGCAGTTTTCCCTTGTTTTCCACGCCCTGCTCTTTTTAATAATTGTACAGAATCTGTGTATTTGTTTTACCTGCTCATCTTCTAGAGCGGTGGGCCCTGTAGTTTGTTCTCATTGTTAGATTTTTGCCTCCTCCAAGTGTACCCAACCTGCAATAAACTTTTCCTTATTGAAAAAAAAAAGCCATCGGGGTGGGGCAGAGGTTTCTGTGTTGTTCTTTTGGAAAGATGTGCGATCAAGGGCCATTGTCTGGTTTTCGTGACGTCTTGGGCCCATGAGGGGAAAGAGTGATGCTTGGGAAGAACATGTGGAGATGCGCTTTGGTGAAAGTTTATGTGATCATAGGTCCAGAAGCTCATGCATCAAAAGGTCAAGAATAAACAGAGATCGTTGGTAGACAGCAGAGAAATCATGGAACCAACAGCGGGAAGGTGAGGCTTTATAGGAAACGGGGATCAAGGCATCTGTCCCGGCCAGTCTCTGTCTGTCTGTCTGTCTGTCTCTCTCTCACCATCTCTGCCTCTTTCTCTGAAATTGTGTGATCTCCTATCTCTGCTTTCAGGGCATTTTGGCTCCTGTTTTCTGTTCCCTCGTCATGTCTGCTTGCTTGTAGCTCTGACCACAGCTACTGTGTCTGCCTCCAGCTTCTCAAGGCTAGACAACTCCAGGACTTGAAACCATATGCTTTGACCCTAGATCTCTCAGTTCAATAGCCGTCCGAACGAGGTGATTAGGCGATGATTTCTCTCCGAACTCACACTGACTCATGATCCAGAGTCTGGTTACAAAATGTAGCTGGGCGTCCTGGGCCCACAGCCACAGTAGGTGCCGGCTTCGGGAGGAGGGCAGATTCAAAAGAGCCATGATGGACAGATCTGGACAATTCTGTTCATCTGCTCCTCCCAACTGTTTAGAGCCAAAACTTTCATGGCTCCCAAGGGAAATGAACTTGTTTATGGAGGACGTAAAGGAAGGAGCGTAAAGATGAAAACAGTGGTAGAGCAAGGCCCTCTGGTGCTGGTCAGAGCCTGAAACCCGACACCTCTCCCCTGAACTGGAAGTTCAAAGACATTTGCTAAAGACCTTGGAAATGCATGGCCAGGGCAGTGCCAGTCCCTGGTGACAGGATGGAGGAGCATCTCTGTCCGGCACATGCTCCCATCCTCTGCGCCACACTTGGGGTGGCTTGGGACATGGTGCGGGGTGGGGTGGCCTAGAGAAAGGAAGCGGCAAGGACCAGGCGTGGCAGCAGCCTGGCAGTGGCCCGGCACTTTATCCCACAAACACTAGAGCAGTCATCCTGTGGTGGGACTTGAGCCATCCAAGAAGTTCCGTGACATGACCCAGGTCACAGAATTGGCAGGAGACAGAGCCACGGTGTGTTTTAGGTTCTACCAATGCCAAAGCTCTTCTGTTCGGAGGTGCCTGTCATGTAAGGGCAAACCAAAGTCTGGATGTGAGTGGTCATCTGGGTCCTTCTGATGCCACAAACACATTGTGCATTCACTTGTGCATTTAGCAAACAATCATTGAGCTCCTCTTCTCAGAATGCAAATTTAACACAGGTACTTAATTGCTGGGTTCCTCTGCTCCTGCACAGTGGGCGTGGCATGTGCTTATTTCATGTTCATTCCTTTACTTGAGCAGGTGATCCACCTCTAAAGAAACCTTTGAATAGGGGCGGAAAACGGGAAGTGGTGACCTGCAGAAGCCGTGCGAGGTGCCTGCTGGGCTCAGCCGTTGGTCAGTGAGTGCCTGTCTCCCTTGCATCATAAAGGTTGCTCCGATATGTAAATACACAAAATATATGGATTGAAAGCATTTGGCAAAACATTTCCCAGAATGTTTTAATGGATAAGATTGTAAAATGAGCGTTCAGAACAGATTAACCACACCAAAGGAAGACGGCTGATTCATGATTCTCAGAGAAAGCTTTCAGCAGCAAGTTTGCCGTCCCACAGAAGCATGATGCAAGCCATGTAATTTAACATTTTCCAGTACCACATTAAAAAAAAAAAAAAGGTAAAGAGGAACAAATGAAATTAACGGTATATTTTATTTAACCCAGTATATTTAAATATGTCCAAAGTATTATTTCAGCATATGATCAGCATAAGAACGTTGGGATAGTTTCCATTTTTTGTACTAATTCTTGGAAATCAGGTATGTATTGACATGGCACATCTCAGCGTAGATTAGGCAAGTTTAAAGGCTTAATGGCCACGTGGCCTGCCACACTGGACAGGGCAGCTCTTTGTTCTATTTTTGGCACGTGATGCGAATGGCTATGTAGAAATAATGCTTCTCCACTTAAATGGGATGAACTGATTTAAAATCATGGCAGCTTCATGCTACCCTGAACAAGCCCAATCCCGTCTGATCTTGGAAGCTAAGCGGGGTCAGGCCTGGTTAGTACTTAGATGGGAGACCGACCATGTAAGAAGACCAGGTGCTGTAAGCGTCAAAAATAAAAAAAGATCTCAGCAGTGAAAACACTAGTCCAAACCTGTGTAAAGTCCTGTGATTCTGTTTGCAGCACTGTCCGAGGCCTGGCTGGGCACTGCTTCACGTGAGAGAAGTAGGAGTGGAGAATTTCAGTGATTCATTGTTTCATTAGATGCCAAGAGAGCTGCTTACATGTTTGCATGACCTTCAAGTGCCCCGTGAGAAGTCTGTGTGTGGCGGAGCGGAGCCCTCCCAGCATGGAGCTGTTCCGGGACCCTCAGGAATCGCGGTGCAGGTAAAGCCGTTGTCACCCAGGGGAGGCTGTCCTTGTATCTGGGCCGCCCCTCTAGATGGTCAGAGATGCTTTAGAAGGGACGTCTGTGTCATAAGGCGACAGTCAGCGGGTGAAGGGGAGGCTCCTGGCAAAGTAGAAGACTGAGACTAAGGTTATCAGAGCAGGGGCGTGTGCGTTTTGGGAGAGAAGAGAGTCATTGCTTTGGAGGGAGGCTGATGTGTATACAACTTCAGCTGGGCTTAGCCAGTAGTGGATTTTAAGTGGCTATGAGATGATAAAACCCACAGCCTTGAACTCAGAGGCAGGTAGCTGTAGGGAGGAGTTGCCATCATCGAATAGCTGAGAGGGACAACGGGTGTATTCGGTACAATGACTGTCATTTGCTCCTGTCATTGCCCCTTCCCAAACACAAGCCCTTTCCTTCGGGGTGGAGCTGGGTACCTTCACCCCAGTGGGTGAGCTGGGAGGGCTGGGCTCCTGTCTGTGCTGAGGCTGAAGTTGGGTCTGGAGAATGTCAAATTATCCAAGTCCAGAACTGCAGAGCAGCCGGCTGCTTTCTGCCAGGTCTGAGGAAGGAGCGAGCTTGCCCAGCTCCCCCCAGACCTCAGTTTTGGCAAGAAAAAGTATTCCTGAACCTCACGCAGAAAAGTAATTCATGTTTCTGGCATAGGACGGTGGAGGCCTCAGAATTCACAGGAACATAGCTTGCCTAGAGGCTAGACCACCTCGGTTTCATGAGAAAAACGTGATGCCCCTTGGTGAGAGCACTCTGCTTTTCTGGCTGACAACAGTGAGGATGGGCAGTGATGTGTCAGTGTCATTAATAGGAGCTCGGGGTTTTAAAAGAGTGGTCTTATGACCAGGGATCCAAGAAATGCATCGTGGACTCTGCTTTTCAAATCTAAAAAAAAAAAAAAAAAGAAAGTCCGAAAGGTGTTTGTCCCACCTGTCTGAGAGGACATAGAAATTAGTATTATTCATTTTGTTACTTATTGATTTGCCACTTACAGTCTCATCCTCCTTTTTTTCCAGTGAGGACGTTTTGAAGCTTCCCAGCTTCCTTGCTTCCCCTGCAATGAAAACTGGAGACCCCTGCGTGACCCACTCTGGGACACTGCATGTGACAAAAACGGGAAGTAGCGAAGCAGGCTGCTCTCCCGGCTGAGTAGAAAACTCTCCCCTTCCGGGGGGGGGGGGCAGGGACAGCCCAGAGGAGGTGTTGGTGCGGTTGCCGATATGCATGGCTTGCGCAGAGTTTGAGAGTTCAGTCCCGCCCCTTTTCGGTTTGTGATGTCACATGTCCTCACTTGATGCCGGGAGGCTACTCCACGATCGGGAACAGACACCTGGAGCTGGCGGAGCTCAGCGGGGGGCCCTTCCGGGTGTTTAAAGACACTTCTGCGCTTGGTGTGGAGGGACCTGTCTCGTCGGTCCGCTGTGTGTGTGCTTCAGCAGTGATGGGCGGTGGGGCAGGACTGACGCAGAAGGACCACACGGGGCCCACGATTTGCCTGGCCAGGAGCTCTTGACATCATACGGAAGGCACCTAGCCAACGTCTCTCCCCTCACACTCCTATCTTGATGCATCTAATCGTTGTCTGCTGTTTTTTCACTCAATTCTAGGTTTGCTGAAAATCCAGGGTACAAAGTGGACATGCAGTCTGGCTGCAGCCGGGGTTCCCTGGCCATCTCCTGTGAACCTGACCCGCACGACCTCCGCCTCCCGCCGGCCCTCTGACAGCGAGGTGGGAGGACACATGGCACCAGGTATGTGTGAGCAGCCCCTGGCCTTTCGCTCAGCTCTGCTCTTAGAGCTGAATGGAAAAGGGCCGGGTTGTGAGGGACTCACCTCACGCCCCACAGCTTCTCATGTTCCCGTGCAGGGTATTTTGAATCGCCTTGTCTGGTATGCTGAGACGTAGGACTGAAGGGCAATGTGTTTTTTTTTCAGGAGGCAGAACTGTTTGTTTTTATTGAATTAATCTGTGAAAGCATTTACTTAGGGAGGTTGGCTGTGCTTGGGGACTGAGATGCGCATCTGAGTGACTCGTCCACCAGTTTGTATCGATGGGCTCGTCGGGTTTTCGTGGTCTCTGCTCTGTAAGCCCTCATCCTTTCCTCCGGAGATCTTAGTGGTATTTCTGAACTTACAGAGCCTCAAGGACTTGACGGGCAATAGTTCAGAAAGAGCCGATACTATCAGGGAGGCAAATCTTCATTTCTCGAGGCGACACATCTGAAGGCCAGCCCTAAGTCACTGTATGTAACTGAGCTATGTCCACTTACCGGATGTGCCGCCGTGTTTCCTGTCTGGTGTAGTTCATTCACTTTCATCCCCAACCATGTTAACTTTTTTCCCTAATTGGTTTACATTTAAAGTAATGCTTTTTTTTTTTTTTTTTTTTTTTTTTTTGGAGTTAAAACTGGATAAATGTTGGAATGGTAGGTGAATCCTAACAAATACTGTCCTAAATAGATTCTGTCATTAAGAAGCCCTGGTGTTGAGGCCAGCTACATTTGTTAGCTGCAAATTCGGTTCATTTTCCATGGTTCTAAATTTGAAACACAATCAGAGTGATAGAGGCACTGACTTTCTTCTCAGGCTTCAAGAGGAAGCTGCTTTATTAACTTGGCTTCAGGCGTTTTGAAGCGATATGGCCGAAGTGCCACGTGCCCGGCCCTGTGACAGGCATTCCTAGCTGTCTTCTGCCATTTCCCTAAGGTCTTCCAACAGCACGGGATTGTAGGTTATACCATGAGGACGTTTGCGCTAACATTACCAGTCACGGGGTGTGTTTCCTGGGTTCTAGGATACGCCCCTTTCCTCTCCTGCATTTTACCGTCTGTATTTTCTTGAATGGTTTATAAAGCAGTTGTGGATCGTAAATGACGCAGTGCATAAAGTTCCTTGTTTGGTCATTTGTTAGATACAGGTTGAGTGTTCTCATTCGTGCGTGTCTCAGTGAGAGGGAGCTATCTGCACAGAGGAGGCCTGTGTTCTGGTTTTCATTCAAGAGAGTTTCTCATTGGTTCTTGTTCAAAATCTATAATTTAACCAGTTTGACTTTTTTTTTTTATTTGCAAACAATTGTTTTATCAGTATTTTAAAATTAGGAGTGAAAAGGTATTGCTAAAACTTCAGTTATAAATGTCATTTAATTTTTTTTTTTTAATCAAACTGTGTTCCACTCTAAATCTTTGGTTTTAGAGAAAAGCTGAATGTGTAGAAAAGAATAAGGGGACCCTTTTAGGTAAGCCGCAAGAGAACAGAGATGGCATGTCAAAGCTCACAACTTACAAAGAATTTATTTATGCAATACAGATCTTTTCTCAAATATTTTTCACAGAATTCCATACAGCAATCTACTAGAAAAGTAGGATTATACAACACCAAAATAACATTCTTAGTACAAATTGCTAATCAAAAGGAAGGAGCAGATAGTTTGGTAACAAACAGAAGGTAAGAGGGGTGTTGCTTAATACAGCACCGGAAGCCTCCCTTCCCAGACCCAGGGTGGGAGAGGGGGAGCCCCCAAAGGCCCCGCCTCAGCTCGGGCCCAGTCACACCTCAGGGCTGAGCTTTGGTACTTGCAACTTTAAAACAGACGTTGTGAGCCCAAGAACATTTCCATCATTTCATTTTGGTGTGCGATGAGGATGAAAAATCACGAAAACATTGTAAATATTTCACACTTGCTATAACATTACATCTTTTATGTTAACCACACAATAAAATAGCCCTCCCAAAACCATAATTTCCTAGGTCTAAAACATGCTTGAAGAATATGGATAGAAATAATTCACTGAGATGTTTTAAATTACATTTACCATAATTTAAACATTACTATTTAAATCCCAGAAATTTCAGCACTTAAGAAGCACAATTGTTTGGAAAAATACAGGACCCAAAGTACAGCATAAAATTCCCCTATCCCAGTATTATAACCCACTTCCCTACTAAAATCATATATTTGTCAAGATTACAGATAAATGGGAAGTGTTTTTTTCATAATATAGCTAGAATTAGTGGGTTTACTCACTCCACTGTAAGTTTCCATAATTGGTGAAAATAGACTTCTCGATATGACTAAAAATATAGATTTTTTTTTTAAACTACAGAACCCAGCAGCCAGTTTTCTGCTTTGCTATACCCCACCCCCAAAGTCGAGCAAAGTCTACAAAAATAGCTATTAACTTTAAAAAATATTTTGCTTAAGAGCAAATGTAAGTTACATTCATCTGTGATAGCTATTTCGGAAAGATGCTCCCGGGCACCCTGCCCGCCAGGCTGGGGCAAGGCTGATGGGCAGCCGTCGCCATCAGTAGCGGGTCTGGTATTCGTGATGCCACCGGTTAAAGTCGTTGTAGAACAGAACGATGCTGCCTGAGGCCATGCCAGCAATGATGCACCTGGGAGAAGCACAGAGCCAGGTTTACAACGCTATTTAGTTCCTAGGGATCCGTTACTCAAAGAACTGCCCTCCCTAAACCCACAAGGTGAAGAAGGCAGCACTACATTTAGGAGACGTTAAGGTACGCTTCTGATGACTAAAATGAAGCCCCAAGTAAGCTTAAGTGCCACTTCTGACCCTCTACAGGGGTCCAAGCCATAGCTTGCTTTTTTTTTTTTTATTGAAAATACAGCCAGTCCACATAGACGAGGCACTAAAACCTGAGCAGGCTGATCACTCCCACAGGGGCTGGGCTGGAGAGCCTTAGCTTTAATGTTAGGATCACCAGCTCAAAGTCACTGCTGGTGGAGGATGCAGCCGAGAGTCCCGTGGCAGATCTGTGACAGGCAGACAGTGAGTGAAGAGTAAGAAAGCGGCGCGCTGACCGTGATCTGGGCTGGGCGCTGCTCGGCTGAACAGTCCATGTCCATCGTGCTCTAGGCAGAGCGAGGCCTAGTTCTCAAACAGCAGTTTCTGAAGCGATCACTAGGGGGAGCTGCTGCTGTTCCCTCCCCGAGATGGTGGAGCGGGGAGGAGACGGGGAGACGAGCCTCCCTCGGCGCTGTCGGGCTCAGCCTGTTTTCTTAGATCTTTCTCTGTGTGGCCTGGTTAAGACCAGTCCTTAGAAGTCACGTTCAGTATCTTTCCTACCTCTTATAAACACAGGAACTGAAATGTGTCACTACACAAAAGCAACTAAACACAAAAGGAGGTGGAAATGAAGGACACAAAAAAGCTCTAAGACCTAGAAAACGCATAGGAAAATGGCAAAAGTCTTTCCTTACCCGTAATTACTTTAAATGTGAAGAGATTAAACACGCTAAACAAAAGGTAGAAACTGGTAAATGGCTAAAAAAACATGATCAAATCTATGCTGACGAGACTCACTTTAGATCTAAAGACACAAACGGGTGAGAGCGAAGGGTGGGAAAAGATATTCCCTGCAAATAGCAACAAAAAGAGGTGGGTGGCTATGCTAACGCAGACAACACAGGCTTTACGGCAGAGCTGCAGTGAGAGACAGAGGCACTGTGTCAACGTAAAGGTCAGTTCATCCAGACAATAATGACATCAGTGAACGGGATATTCACTGATCGCAGTGGTGATGACTGCATGTGACAATGTGGACTGACTTAATGCTACTGAATTGTATGCCAAATGTGGCTTAAAAGGTAAATTTTGTTACACACAAAAAAACAGGAACTAAAGTAAGTGACTGGATATTAAGAGGAAATAAAACTCTACATAAAGAGTATCGCCCCCAAGTTTACCACTTTATGACACTTAAAATTTAGAAGAAAAGGCACTGTGGGAAACAGCGACATGTAACTGGAGCTTCTGTGTCTTAAGTCTGGTCCAGTGCTGTAGCCTTCACCTTTGCCACAGTGGCAATGCCACCAGAGAGAAAATCACGCTTTTTAGGAGCACCTCGGAAACCCCAAGATCGATTGGCTCCTTTCACTGCAGAGGCGGCCACCACAACTCAGCCCATTCACATACGTTCCCTCTGCGGTCTGCACTGCCATCGCTCGCAGACCGGGATGCCATGTTACCTCTGGTCGTAGGACAGGGCCAGGGCCCGGACTCCAGCGTCACAGCCCGGATAGGCAAAGAGCTGCTTGAGGTCCGACACCTGCCGGAGCATGACCACACCGCTGTCTCCTCCTGTGAGCAGGTACTGCCCGTCCCGGCTCAGCTGGATGGCCTGTGAGACAAAGCAACATTCAGCAGAGGTGTGGCTCCAGGGGGACTTGGCCCTGGCCCTCGGACCTGATGAGGGAGAAGGAGGGACAGTGCACATGTGCTCCTGCGGGGTTTTCAGGACACCAGGAGTCGTGGAAGACTTTTGCCATTTCTTAAAATCAAATGGACAGGCCATGCTTGAGTTTTTTCTTCCTTTAAATATTTGTTTTCGATTATAGTTGACATACAATATTATTAGTTTCAGGTGTACAATAGTGATTTGATATTTATATAACTTATGAAACGCTCACCTAGGTAAATCCAGTACCCACTTGACACCATACATATTTATTACAATACTGATTATATTCCTCATGCTATGCCTACATCTCTATGACTATTACGTATATACCAATTTGTACCTCTTAATCCCCCCTTCACCCACCCCCACTCCTCCCAACGCAGCAACCATCCGAATGCTCTGTGTGTGTGAGGCTGTCTCTGTGTTGCTTGCTTATCTTGTCCTCTAGCTCTACATTTGTCTAGATCTGTCTGACACTCCGCTCAGCACAGTACCCTCTAGGTCCACTCACGTTGCTGCAGATGCCAAGATTCCATTCTTTTTCATGGCTAAGTAGTACTCCGCTGTGTACATGTGCCACCTTTTCTCCATCCATTCTCCACTGATAGACACCAGGCTGCCTCCATATCTATCTTGGCTATTGTAAAGGATGCTGCAATGAACACATGGGTGCACTTGTCCCTTCGGAGTAATGGTTTGGGTTTCTTGGATAAATACCCAGAAGCAGGATTATAGGGTCCTCCTTTGTCTCTTGTTAGAGCCTGTAAAGTCCATTTTGTCTGGTATGAGCATTGCTACTCCAGCTTTTTTGTTCCCATTTTCATGAAATACCTTTTTTCCATCTCTTTATGTCTGTGCATGTCTTTTGATTTGAAGTGAGTCTCTTGTAGGCGGCATGTGTTGTAAGGATTTCAGTTTCTTATTCGTTCAGCTGCCTATGTGTTTTGATTACAGCACTTAATCCATTTACAAGTATCGTTGCTGGATATGTAGTTTTGCCATTTTGTTCTTATATTTAAATTTTTTTTTCTTAAAGAAGCCCCTTTAACATTTCTTGTAATACTGGTCGGTGGTGATGAACGCCTTTAGCTTTTCTTGTCTGAGAAGTTCTGTATCTGTCCTTTGATTCTAAATAATAGCTTTGCTGGGTAGAGTAATCTTGGTTGGAGGTCCCTGCTTTTCATCATGTTGAACATTTCATGCGAGTCCCTATGTCCTGCAAAGTTTCTGCTGAGCTCCCTTGTAGGTAACTGCTTTTCAAGATTTTTCTCTTTGTCTTTACCTTGGCATTTTAATTATGATGTATCTTGGTGTGGGACTCTCAGCACTTCCTGGACTCGTTGTCTGTTTCCTTCGCCAGGTTAAGAACGTTTTCCATCAAGGTTTCCAATCCCTTTCCTCCTGGTACCCCTGTGATGCAAATGTTGTTACGCTTGATGATGTCCCAGAGGTCTCTTAAACTATTCTTCTTTTTTTTTTTTGAGGGGGGTGGAGTATTTTTTCTCGTTGAGGTCTGACGGGTGTTTGTACTTCCTTGTCTTCCAAATCGCTGATTTGATCCTCTGCTTTACTAATCTACTGTTGATTCCTTCTAATGTATATATTTTTAATTTCAGTTATTATATTCTTCATTTCTGACTGTTGTTTTCTGTCCTTATTTTTGTTTCCTACCTTTGTTGACATTCTCACTGAGATTGAGCATCCTTATAACCAGTGTTTTAAACTCTGCGTCTGGTAGATTGCCTGTCTCCATTTTGTTCTTTTCTGAGCTTTGTTCTTTTATTTGGGACATGTTTGTCTCCCCATTTTGGCTGCCTCCCTGTGTTTGTTTTAATGTATCAAGTAAAGCTGCCGTGTCTCCTAGTTTTAGCGAGTAGCCTTATGTAATAGGTGTCCTGTGGGGCTCGGTGGTGCAGTCTCCATCACCTGAGCCAGGTGCTCCAGGGATGTCCTTTGTGTGGGCCTGCCTGTTATAGTTGAACCTTGGTTGCTGTTTGGATGTCAGGCTGATTGGTTGTGGGGACTGGTTGTGACTACAGTGGAGAATCTGTTCTGCAGGGGCTGACTCGACAGAGCATGAGTCATCTGAGCAGGCTCTGGTGCCTGCCCAGTCTTCCCTGTGGGTGTGTCTTTTGTGAAGGTGGTTAGGTGGTGCTCTTGTGTGGTCTGAAGCTGGGCCTCTTTGGATGGGCTCTGTAGCAGGCCAAGTTTAGCTGCTGCCCATGCCCTGCTTGGGGCCACTACAAAGTGATCTGCAGGTAGTTGCCACTTGTGCTGGGCTTAGAGGTGCCTGGGAGAGGCTAAGCTGTGAACTGAGGCCGGCTGCTGCTAGTGCTGGATTTGGGGCTATTTAGCAAGAGGTAGAGAGCATACTGAAGCCAGATGCTGCTTGTCTGTGGTTTGCAACCCCTTAAGAGATTTTTTAGAAATGTCTGCATCATAAGCCAAGAAAGGCCTTTTGTATGAAAAGCCACTGGCTTGGGAAGGCCCACAAAGTGGGAGGGGTGTCAGGGAATCACCAGGGCAGAGTGAATGGTGTTAGCTAGGCTGGACACTCAGACATGGCATCTGCTGGAGTCTGTGCCCCTGGGACAGGGCTCAACAAAAGGACAGTGGCTTCGGTCAGCACTTCTGTCTGGGAGAAACCTGCCTCTCTAGCCCTTGCCCTGAAGCCCCACGTGTCCCTGGTACCTTTCGGACTGGTGTCCCAGAGCTGGAGCTCAGAGCGAGTGAGTCCACGCACAGGCCCTTTCAGAAGATGTCCGGGACTTCAGCTGCCCTCTGTCTCACTCAGCCCCAATGTCTCCTGGTTTCCACAGCCAGACGTCACAGGGACTTCTCTTCCCGGCACCAGAGCCCTGGGCTGTAGAGCCTGTTGTGAGGCTGGGACCCCTCACTCCTTGGGAAAGGGGAGCACTGCAGCCAAGCTGTCCCTCCCAGTTCTCACCTGGCTTCTTCTGTATGTCCCCAGCTGTAGAACTTCGATGTAGTTAGACTTCGGGCGATTCTCAATGGTGGTTCTGTAGTTGCAATTTTGATGTGGTCGCGAGAGAAGCCAAGCACAGCATTTACCTGCTCCGCCATCTTGACCAGAACACATTTTTTTTTTCTCAAATTCTTTTTAAGGATGAGGTGGCAAACTTACAGTTTCATGAATGCTGTTTACAGGGTGTGTGCCATGGACTGGGACCAGCACTCTAAAACGAGGCGCCTCCTGGCACCACTTCACTTCCGCAGGGGATGGGCTAAGCCCTTTTTGTACTGAGGCTGGGCAGACGGTGGTAGCTGACCTCATATCTGCAAAAACACACTGCTGCATGGGGGCCGTAGCCCCATGAGAGACCAACAGCGTTAGCAGCTTCACCAGGCTTGTGGGATTTGTAGAACAGTTGGGACGACAGCTCGGTAGAGAGTCTCAACTTCTAGGGTAAGTAAACCCCAGGTAAGCATTTTCTTCTTGCCCTGGGACTGGCTTCAGGCCTGCCAGTGCTGAACAGGAAGTGTGGACAGGGAATTCGCTCTTCAGCTGTGTAGAACAGGCCAAATGTAGACCACTGCCTGTTTTTATGTGACTCTCTACATTTTAATGGTTAAGAAAAATCTAAAGATCTCATGACATGTGAGAATGATATGAATTCCAAATTTCAGTGCCCATAGACACAGGTTATTGGAATGCAGCCACACCCATTTGTTTATGGCTACTTTTACAAGGAAATGCAACAGAACAGAGCCTGCAAAGCCTAAAACATTTACTGTTTGTCTCTATGGCAAAAGTATGCCAACTCCTGATACAAAAGGTCCCCCACCCCCCGCCGCCCCAAGAGCTAATCCTGTTACCCCTTCCTGCTCTCTTCCCTCCAAACCTTCTTTTCCTAACTTAACACATTTCCTTTCTTTAGCTAGTGGCACTGAACGTTCTAAAGTTACAGCAAACACCAGTCATCTTATGTCCACCTGGACACAGTGAGTGTGGGAACAGACTGTGCTAGCAAGCCAGAGAGACGAACCTAACTTCTGAAAAATTCATGCTGTTTTCCACCGAGTTTTAGTATAGTTGCCTTAAGTCTTTAACTACTCTTTGACAATTTTTTAAATCATAAAAAGGGACAGTCTCATAGCCCTTCAATTCACATCCACATAAATGCCAACTTTTAGGGGACTCTTAAATATAGCTTAATTTTAAGAACACAAAAATACATCTAAGTAAAAACCCACATGTGGAAGATAGTTACATATAAGAGGTGTTCTCTAAATCTTAACCAAATACAAACACTAAGATTTTTCAATATAGGTAAAAATCAATACCCTGTTCCTCCATGCCTTTCACAAAGGGCCACCGCGGGGGTGGGGTGAGGCTCTGGGAATGGTAATGAAGACTAGGACCAATAATTATTTGCTACGCTTATAAAATTCAGCTGGTAAAAATCCATTAACCTTATGATTGTGGTTCACTTGAGTTTATACTTGAGGTTTTTACTGGATAAGTGCTATATTAAAACCATTAATCTTTAACTTCCTGTTCTAGTAAAGAATCTCTAATCCTAGTTCTGTTTGGAATTACATAAAACATGGAACTTTTAAGACTATACATTTATCATCATCCAAAAACATTTTTATAAGACAGATGGCTGCCAAGGGGAAAAAATATTTTCTCAGCATTTCTTGTAAAGGACTTGTCAAATTCCCCTGAAGGTAAGAGCCAGGGCCCCGTTTCCTAGACAGCATCCTACCTTCCACCCAAACTGGCATTTGCGAAGTTCTTAATTGTCATATGCCTCCTCAACACACAGGCTGGGCTGAGACTGGAGTCTGAGAGAACCGCAGAGACACGTGATTCTGCAGCTCTGGAATCCTGAGTGCTGCCCTGGTTTTGAGAGGAGCTGAGGCCCCAGCGCCGGGGAAGAACTCATCACTCTGCACGTAGTAGAGGTTCTCAGTCAGGTTGCTTCGCTGTCCGGGCCCCCTGCTCCGCCTGCCACTCTCCTTTCTCCCTCTCTCTCCTCTTTCTTTCTCATTTCCTCCCCTTTTCCCATTCTCACCTTTCCTCTCTCATTGCACCTTTCACCTGTCTCCTTCCTCACCATAATCCTCTCATCTCTGTCTTTTCTACTTTCTCCTCTCCCTCTTCCCCTCCTAGCGAGCTCACTAATCACTCAGGGACTTACCAGTTAGTATGATTATGTGCTGGAAAAAAGCAGTAGATTGTTTAAGCCTAAAATCCAGTGGGAAATACTACAGAGGGGGAAAACGAGTGTGCACGAACAGTCCGCAGAAAGCCTTCCCACTGCCTCGAGGAACTTCCCTGAGCCTTTGGTACTGACGGGCCACAGAAATTGATTTAGCCAGCAAGGGATTTCGAATTATTTTACAGATTTATTAGGGTAGCTGACAACATAAGCACAACTCAGTGACAGATTATCAACATTATTATTGTAAATAAAGGAGGAAAATCCTCTGCTGTGCACTTGGTTTAAATGAGGTATTACGGGGAGGGAGGGAGGGAGAAAGCAGAGGGGGCCTGCTTTGTGGTGGAGGCCGTCAGAATGCAATGGGAGAACTCGCTGAAACACGTGGAGAGAAGAAAGCCATGTACCCTTGACTTGAAGGTAATCTATATTTAGGGTTTTTGTTCCTTAATACTGCCTGACCCCAGTATTTACTTCAGACTAGATTTGGAGAATTTGTCCTCTAAGCTGGCTGCGGTCACAGCAGCCAGCAATAGAAAAAACGCCTAGGCCAGCTTAAGCCACACGTGGCAAGCAGAGCCTCGTCCCGCCCCCATCAAGTGCTGGGCCCCCTCTCTGACACGATTCTCATGCACGCCCAGCTCTGTCTGGAAAATGACAGGAACAGCACAGCTTCCCTTTTACCTGAAGCTGCACTGAGAAGTCTGCGGGGTGAGACTGCTCCAAGGAGCAGTCCTTACTCTTGTCTCTACCCTCCAATGCGTATGGAGCCCAGTCTTGAAAAGCTCTGACGCAAGACTCGGGAGACCCATTAGCGTTACCGTTCCTTGTATACCAAAGGGAAAACGCCCAATTTGCATCATAACTTGAAGCCCGACTCGCTTAACTTGGCAAGTTTGGGTCTTGTTAGTCACACCAAAGTCCAGTCTGAAGCGAATCTGAAATAGTCATAATCCCTACCACTCCCACTGTCGGCCTCTAAAGAGGAAACTGACTTTATAAAGGAGACAATTTTAGGTGAACTCTATTGCATCATTTTAGATTTGATACTCAGAAAACAATGTGCATCTTTCTTTAAAAGCTTCAGAATGGCTTCACAAGACCTTAAGCAAAACTACTCTGCTAAAGGCTCACCAGGGTTCACTGGGTGACCTTGAACGGAACATTCCAGCTGCGCAATGCAGTCAGCACAGCTGGGACGTGTCATGGTTGGTGAGGTATATAAGCCTCATCCAAGTGCTGATTTTTTTTTTTTTTTTGGCATGAAGAGACTCAGCAACTCATCAGAAGTTCTATATCCAACCCTCTCCCTCCTCACTTGCTACACTTGAGGTAATCTCGAATGCTAGAAAGTCTGTGAGGTACTCACCCTTACGTTGTCATCTGTCTCCACAGTGGCCTGGAGTTTTCCATTCACGCTGAATGTGCAGAAGAAGCCGTCTTCATAGAATATGACGCAGTGACCCTCTCTTGAAGCCTGAATGAGTTTTGGTTTCAGGCAGTTTTCAGGACCCTCCAAAGTTCTTAACAAGTCTCCATTCATGGAATGTATGAGACATGGTCCTTCTGAGAAAACAGAAGAAACAAAAGGCACAGTTCATTTTTGTAATGAGAACAGACCTGTGATCTGAATCTCAAGCACAGATGACACAGGATTATACTACATTACAGTTGTAGAAAGCCTTCACAATTATGCTTCTTATATATTTGCAAAACTTCCTCTGCATGCTTGCCAGATCTCACCTTTCACTTGAGAGAGGAGAAAGCTGTCATATACATTCACATCCACTTCTCAAGATACAAAGTTACTTTATGAAATTCATTATGCCTAGAGGTGACTAAAAACTGGAGGAATTCAAAAAGGAACAGCACAAATTTCAAATCCTAGAAGAGCCCCCAGAAAGCCTGGGCCGTTGTCAGGCACACTGTGACCCTCTCTCACTGGGGTTCTGACGGTCCTGGGGTCCTCGTTAGGGCAGCTTTCGAAGGCCTAAGCGGCCCTCCCTCTCGCTGCTTGCTAAAGAACGATGAAAGAAGGTCTGTAGTCCACCTCCCCACCCCCTCCCCAGATGAGTTCAGAGATCCTTTTACCACTTCTTGAAAACTGGGTCTACTTCCTAGCTGCTCCCCCAAAGCAAACAGCAGCACCCCCCACCCCCAGCGCCTCAGGCTGAGATGGTGAGGAAGAAGGGAACGTTGTGTGATGAGCATGTTCTAAGAGGTGTGAGTCCGACAAAAAGGAGTAAAGGGGGTCCTATGCCTTCCTGCTCTCCAGGCTAAATCGCCTGGGGCTACATGGACTCATTACCCGCCCCCCACAGGACTCCTAAAAGCATGCCCTTTTAACAGTGAGGCTCTCAGCTGTTCCTTGACCACTCAGTAATTTTGCTCGTCTTTAGCATTCTCAAATACATACAGGCCGTCTTTGCTCTGCACGGTGCCAGCAACTGCGCACAGCACGCACTTCGTGGCTCTGCAGTAAACAACTACGTAAACAGATGTGCATCGAGAGTGGTGACCAGCCACGTCGCTTCTTTCAAAGTTGGTCAGTGAGTGGCGCTGTGCGTCTGTTACTCAGTTCACGCACAGACAGCAGCAAACTGAGGAGTTGTGCTGCCTCCTCGTCTCCAGTGATAAACCTACGTGACATCTCACAAGAATGGACAAAGGGGTTGAGGGGCGATCGCGCTGAGAGCGAGGGGGAGGAGCCGGCTGTGGGCACCCGGCGCTGCTCAGGCAGGGTCGGCGCGCAGCCGGGGGGCATCGGGGAAGCTGACCTTACTGACATGAGTTAGGAAAGTGGTCGCAACAAAAATGGCGGTGTCCCAGAAAAAGTGATGCCGGCAATGCTTTCACATTCAAGGAGCTCTCGGGGATAAAGCACAGAAGATAAAGTGCTGGAAGCTGATTCAGAGGAGTATGACAGCTGGTCAGGGTGCGGGAAACTTAAGTTACACACAGAAGGCAGCAAGCACTGTTCAAAATGTTCTTGATGAGGTTCTCACAAAGAAATAAAGTACTTTAATTCCCGATGTTTCTAATGTTTTAAATGACAGTGTACTAAGCAAATGAGTTTTACTATTTTTCCACGTCCATATATATGGGTGTTACATGTAAAGAATTTTTAAAGTCCATGGACCAATAAAAATTTTCCATTGATTATTAAAATCATTGTGCATGGTTTTAGCTTGTATGGTCATTTTTATGGTCCCACACCACCAAGGAAAGCTAAGACGGCCCGTTCATTTTACATATCTAATTTGGATCGCATGTATTAGAATTATTATAATCTAAGAACTCACGATAGCTCAGAATAGAGGCAATTATTAGCTCTAACAAGGCAAAAATTCCAGCTGGTATAGAATTTTTGCTATAGGTATTACTATTTCATTGTTTTGACCAACTAAAGTTTTAAACACACTCCTTTGAATATTTAATAAGTCTTGTTAACTAGACTAAATATTATATAGTTCAAGACACAGATAAAGTTACTCAAATACGCTAGGCTTCCCCACCAGATAAGCCTAAAACACATGAGATCACCGCGTTGAGACCCCGGCTTAGGGCGCAGGGACAGAGAGAGGGACAGACTGGCATGATGGAATAAGCAATGGCAAGGAAACAGCCCTGCTCCTGGTCAGTCCCCGATTTGCTGCGTGAGTTCCTGCAAAGCTCCCTTAGTATCTCTGACTTAAATATACGATGCTGCTACGAAGACAAAGCTACAGGCGAGACCAGCTTACGTATCTTTCCACTCCATTCTCAGTGCTGTTCTGGCTCCTGCTTAGTTCTGAGATTTGGAAGTTAAAACAGACTGGGTCAGGAGTGTCCACTCATGTATGAGATGGAAGCCAGTGCCACCAGAGTCCAGAACAACGAACAAATGTACAAAGATACCCCTTGTTCCTGCCGCTATCTTTAGAGCAATGCTGTGGAAGAGGCGCTTCTGCAGTGATGGAAAGGTCCGTATCTGTGCTGTCTATCATGGTAGCCACTCGTCCCATGTCAATACCGAGCACCTGAAATGCGCCCAGTGCCACCGTGGAACTGAAATTTTAATTTTATTTCATGAGTTAAACAGCCTTACGTGGCTAGTGGCTACCAAGACAAATAGCACACAGCTTTGGAGAAAAAGGTACCAAACTCATCTTTGGTAATCTGTTATTAGAAGGCACCCAACAGTACACACATTTTATAAAAGTACCAGACTTACCTTTAGAACCACTTAACACCAGGCCCAACTCAGCGCAGACCGCGGCACAAGTGATCTCATCATCGTGGCCTGTTAAAATGGCCCGAGGAGTGGTGGTCCCACCTTTGGGGAAAAACAGATAAAAAAGACTTATTCAAAGGCCATGTAGGGGTTACCTCCCTCTACTCAGATTAAATAATCAACAACTTGTTCTTACATTCCCATAATGCCAACATCTTTTATTTATAGCTTGGGAATGTGTCCAAAACTCCTATCTTGGGACTAGATCCAAACTACACGCTATAGTTGGAGGACCACATGTTATTAAACTTCTAATCCTTATGTGATTATCAAGCAGCAATGGTTGAACCTCAGTAAAATAAGTCAGAAATCTAGATTTTAAAATGCCTCAGATACTTTCCAAATACAAATATAAGCCCCTTGATTAGATGATTTATGGATGGGTGAATATAAAAGTAGAGACTTACGCTTGATTCACATTTCAAAGAGAGGCAGCTGCCTTCTCTCCTGCCCCGCCCCTGCCCCCTCCCTCCTCCTCCGTGGGCCACTGAGGCCCTTGTCATAATTAAGAGTCTGAAGTAGGATTCACGGTAACTCAAAGCTGCCCGCTCTTACATATCCATTATCGTTACTAAGCTCATATATTTTCCTGATACACAAATCTTAGTATATTTATCTGTGATTCACTCAAAGAACAAAGAGGAAAAAAATGATTCTTACATGTAGTTCTATTACATACTGCTTGAAAATTAGGGGAGGGGCTCGAGGGAAGACAGAGGAGAAATACCCGAACGCTGGGAGCTGTTTCAGAGCACTTTCACAGGTAGAAGTCATCCTGCATCTTGTTTCAAACCAGAGAGAACACTGGCTGGCCAAGAAGGAACCCAAACCATGAACGGGCCCAGTAATTATAAGTGAAACGATAATCAGCTTGATTTCTGCTGAGCCACAAGGATAAACTGAATTCCATATTTAGCATGAAGGTTACTATTTTAAGACTAAATTAGTCCTCTACTTTTATAGTCACTAAGGACAAAGACACAGCCTTTTCATAAATGGGACTGGAGCAGGATTCTGTTAGCATTCTGATTTCCTTGATTGATTTGGATTGGTTTTATAGTATTATTGATAAATGATACTGTGTAATCCAAAAGGGGGAAATTTGCCTGGAAAGTGGGTCACTACCACCGGCTGTAGAACTCTGAGGAAAAGAATAATTTGTCATCCTAACCCCATACACTTGGCTATCCTCGGAACAAGTCACACACTCTGTGGAGGGAGATATGATAGGTCGGAGGAGATCCAACAGAAACCTACTGTCCTTGAAAAAGCCAAAAAAAATTAACTTCAGTGGTTTTAACAAAGGGTCAATGGGTTCTCTGAAATTTCATGCAAAATATATGTACATGCCTATGTTTTGCTGGGGCGGGGGTGGGGAGCTGGGGAGGAGAGGAAGGAAAATAGGTTTTTGAATGCACAGAGATCCACGACCAAAAACAGCTGAGCCTCAACTATGAAGAGAGGGGCCTAGTTTGTGCCTCCAGACCCACGCCCCCTGGAGCCTGCAGTTACTTCACGTCTGGCCGTGACATGTGACCATTGCAATGTGTCGCTGGAGCACACAGTGCACGGCTGTGTCCCCTCAGTGTCCTGCATGGCTTTCGGCGGCTGAGATGTAAGTTGAGTGGCATCACAGCAGACTTTGCGTCACGCTGGTGATGCTCCACGCTGCCTGACCCTGGAAGGGGCCTACATGCTTGGTGACAGGGGAGACCTCAAAAGACCTACGGAAACACACAGGGATGAGGGGAACAAGTGGGCGGCGTGGTTTAAAAACTTCTTTGGGGAGGGAAACCTACCTTAATTACAAAGTTTACTTGATATCTCCAAACGAGAAAGAATTTGTTATAAGAGCAATTTTTTTTCCTTAAAAAATATACAAATTTGGGGAAATTTTTAAGAAAAGAATCACAGTTTAAGCCAATCTGAACTATTTAATTTTCTGTTAGAGATAAGTCTTGCCACAAAAATTAGAAACAGATATTATATTCTTAAAAGTTAGCACTAACTTCCCCCTCATTCATGGTTTCACCCTTTCCCAAGATGCTCTATATGCCACAAAAATAACTACAATGCTATTTTTGAAATAATGTCTAATTATCTCTATTGGCAACTTTTTTAAAATCGTGAATTAAAATCATTAAGATCTAAGGCATACATGTTAGGTAAGTTACCATTTCATGGGAGGGTGAGATTTGTGTTTTAACTTGAATTGTCTTGGAATTCCTCAGTGGAAAATGAAGGTTTGAAGGAAGACTGATGGCAACTGAAAATCTTAAGTGTAAGCCAAAGAAAACACAGGACAGATGACGGCAGACCCAGAGGACACTGTCACTTAAGCATGTCAGTACTAACTTTTTGTTTTCTAGATCTAAGAAAACTTTCTTAGGAACGTGGGAAGGAAGTGATAATATTGCTGTCAACTGTATTTCTTTAATATACAAGAACTGAAATACTGAGAATTTTCTATGACTATAAAGTTAGATTTTGGGAAGTCTCACTTTAATCCCATAAAGAGGGTTAACATATAAGCATTATTTTTTTTGTAAACTCAATTAAAATTTTCATAAATATGCTTTACTTGCAAAATACTAGTTTCCAATAATCCACATTACACCAATAATTTTTCCCTTCACAAGGCAGAAGACACATACATGTAGACTATGTAATTTTAAAAGTGAAAAAATATTTTTTCTTCTCCTTGGGCCTGCTCTCTAAATAAAGAACTGTTCAATGCTAGGGCTTGGCTTCAAAGTTTGGCAAAACGTTCTCTAACCCAGGAAGCAGGTTAGACACTTCAGGAAATACCGGGGGGCGGGGGATGAGGGGAATGGAGAAAAAGGGAAAAAGGAACAAATCAAAAGCATTATTTGTGATCACTGGACTCTTCAGGTAACTGGTTTTAAACACTCATTGGATTCCTAGTAAAAAGGTTGTGCTGCTGAACTCCCCTCCCCTTAAGGAAAAACATTAATGGCCTAATGGCCTTTAAAAATCCACGTACAATAGCATAAGAAATCCTTTCCTCTAGAAAAGCTGTCTCCAGTCTTGCTTAAACACTGACCCCTGTATTCCTTTACGATCTGCTGTGTAAACTGAGCTTTCCTTTTATTTTCTCCTCAAAAAAATCTGGTCAGAATACTTGAATTTTTATAAACAGAAACCGTTTCAAATATTAATATTTCATTGTAACGAGCAGAATTATATGGGATTTAAACCCAATAGGTCCAAACTGTAAGTTCTACAGATATTTTGGGAACCACTTAGAAATAAATTGCTAAGAGTGGAGGGCGTAAACGGGGGCAAAACACAGACTCCCATGCAGCTCACAGAATCTATTTCTCTGTAGCACTACTGCTACACATCATTCCGAATCATGGAGCCCAAGCAGTAACCCCCACAAAGGAAAGGCAAAACCCCTATAAATCTGTGGATACTTCTGTTTGGAAAGCCTAGAAACAAAATCTAGGACCCACACAGCTCATTCTCACTGCCCTTCCCAACAACTTGTCAGCCCACGAAGTTAATACCTGTGGAGGGGGGATCAGCTCAAAGAAGACAATACTGGCCATACAATACTTTTTCAAAGACCCCACAGCTATCGTCAGCTCTCCCTGGAGTCTCTAAAGCAAATAAAGAGCAGGGAAAAAAGTCCTCTCAAAAATACCAGGTTAATTCTTTGATAAAAATTTGCAGTAGTTAATGGGTACAAAAAGTCTTTACTTTTGCTTTCTGAGACAGTAGGATCTACCAAAAGCTAGATCATAAAGCAGAACAGATTCCCTTAAGAACCTTTCAAAGTCTTAGTGCTTGAGAAATCGTCATGGCTTTCAATAAAGCTGAGAGAAAAATTTATCTTGCTGCTAGTTTAAGGGGCTACACTTCAAACCCATCTTAAAGCAAAATAAAAAGAGAAAGAGGATAGACTCTTGGACTGCTTTGAAAAGCTTGAGCAATTACTTCAAAGGAAAGTGTGTCTTTGTGTGGAGAACAGGTTTATGACTACTGATGCAAATCCTCACTGAAGGCTGAAAAGGATACTCAGTGCATCTTTATGGATGGCCTTAAAGAAAGATGAACAAGTCAAAGGAGATTAAAGACAGTCCAAATCCCACCACGAATAACAGGACACACCAGTTTTGCTTTTCTCAGTAGTAATACTGAATGAATATCAGTGCTAACTTACAGACACTGTTATAACAACCCAACCTGCATTTAAGCAGCACAAGATCTTCATAATACCACTTAGTATATTCATATTACACCTATCTTTTAAAATATTAGGTAAAATGTTTTACACCATTAGAATAACAAATGTTTTTATTAAATGTGTTTCTTTGGTGCCCTCAAAACACTAAGTGTATTTCTCCATCAAATGGACTCTGAAATACTTAAAAGTCATTCCTGAAAAAGAGAGATGAGGAAACAATAATTTTTCTAGTACCCTGCTCATAAATATCCAACGAGAAAAATACTTCAAAAGACCTTTCTCTGTTAAGGCAAAGGGGATTAATAATCCAGGTAAAAATAGACCTAACACATATTTCTGGCGAACTTTGAGTTACAGTTTAAAAAATAAAGTTCTGGGTATTTTTGGCATCTCCTCAGTCTTATGAAAACTAAATCACCTTAAAATACACTGCAAAGTTCTTCGGGCAGCTTAAAATGTTATTAGCAGAGAGAGAATCCCCTTCATTCATTCAGCATCCTCTTTTCATACTATCTATTATGAAACAAAGTGCGGTTCAACATTTCCCTATACTTAGTTTTGCAGCAATAAAATTCTTCCAGTTAATACTGAGTTTAGAAGACTCCTGGGCTGGGAGCTAACATCTTCCATTTGCTTACTCATTCATTCCTTCACTTGTTCATTCGCTGCACATTTACTGGGTATATATTATGTACAATGCACTGTGGAAACAAGGAGGGGAATTAAATATAGCCTGTATTTACAAATGACTTGATTTTAAATGGTCAATGGATCAGGTTTTGTTGACCTTCCTATGAACCTGAAAATTATAAATACAACAGCAAAGGTTAAAAAAGCTGTGCTATTTATTACAGAAATCTAAACTACTTATTACAACTGAATTTAATGCAAAATAAATATGTAACATCAAATAAAGTCCTCAGATAAAAACAATATATAATTTTTCACATTAGTAAAATCTAATACAATCTGACCTCTTAGGTTAAATGAAATATGAAACCTGGCTTTGTTAAAAAAAATAATTATAAAAGAGTACTCATTTTGAAGAAAATATAAATTTAAGAACCTAAATACATAATTGTTACTAAGTACAGATTTTTTTGAAGAATCTAAGTATTATGCATTATGCCAGTGTTTCTTAAAGATGGATACTTCTATTTTGCACAAGCCTTTTGTTTCACTTTAATGACGTTTTGATTGCTACAAAACATTCACTGAGAGAAAAAATTCATGCAAAAATTGATTACTAAGCTTTGTCTTCTGGCACACCATAATGATAAATCAAGAAAGGACTTTTCTGATGCAAAAATAAGGTTAGCTGCTAAATGTTTCTCAAACCTGTCCCATTAACTTTGTCATTTGTTAGTGTTTTAAAAATAGTGTTTAACTGTGCAAAGAGAAATTATCTGAAATTTGTTCTATTCATTCTATCTCCACCAACCCTTCCCCCGCCTCTCCATTCATCATTGTCTCTTTGGTGAAAAACATGTTAATTTGGTTAAACATATAGACTACAGAAAACAAGCCAACTGCAGTCAAGGTGTGGTAATCATTAGATAGTAAATTTTGGTAGCTTTCTCTTGTAAATAATATTGGAATTATTAATGCAAGACAAGATAATGTTGGCATAAAAATCAATTTTAAGTCCTTGGTTTATATTCTTTCTCCTCCTCTACAATATAGTTACATATATTATATATGATATATAGTTTAAGACAATGGAAACATCCCCTAAAACTACATTAAAAATGGGTTTGTATAGGTATGTACCTATAATTACATACTTAAAATGTAACCCTACTATGTGTAATATTTAAAAAATACAAAATCCTATTATGACATATACTTTCACAAGAACTCAGTATAACAAAGTTATCTCTACATTGTTCTTTGCAAATCCTGAGAGCTCTAGTGTATCAAATTCTCTACAGCTGATAGTCCAATGAAATCAAACCGACAATGCAGAGCAATCTGGCGAAGGATGTGCCCTCTGGTCTAGAGTGCCTGAGTCCGAATCCAGGCTCCAGCATTGCTAACTATGTGACTTCCCTTGGCCAAGTTCTCATAGTTCTAGTAAGATCTAGAATCTTCAAGGTCCAGGGTAGAAAGTAAAGGCTTATTTAAAATCCCTCCGTACCTCAGCTATAAAACAAAGATAATAGTAATTACCATAGGGGACTACTATGCGGATTAATGAGCTACTGTGCAAAGTGCTGAGACTGGTGCCCGGCAGGTAGTGAGCACTCAGCAAGCCTCACGTCGCCGTACTGCTACTGCTACTGCTGCTGCTGCTGCTGCTGCTGCTGCTGCTACTGCTACAGCTACTGCTGCTACTGCTGCTGCTGCTGCTGCTGCTGCTGCTGCTACAATAATGAATATTTTCATTCTCTGTTGTAGATACTCCTTTCAGCAAAAGTATGTCTGATTATATGCTGCAGAAATACCAATTCGAGATGATCCTCTAGAAATTATTTTTATTTCTTGTCAAAAAGAAAATATATCTTAATATCTAGAAATTATACTTTGATTTCGCCCTTTCTTCCTTGTCTTAGACTTTCCAACTTTCCCTAACGATTCACATAAATTCTAATACAACTACTAATATCTAGAAGCCTGGAGCAGGAAGAAAAATAAAGGAACATTATGATAATTAGGTATTTCCCCCCCCAAATAAAATATTTTTATTTCTTTATCAAAGTAATACATGTTTATTATAACATGTTAAGATAATTTATAAATAAAAGGAAAAACTGCCTCCAAATTCCACTATCTATAAATAACCATTGCTAACATTTTACTGGCTATCTATCATTCCAGACATAAATATACCTAGAATACAAGGTATATACTTACATAGATATGTAGTTTGCTCATCTTTATGTTTAACAATAGAGAGCATATCCTTCAATGTCAATATCACAAATCTAAATATGTTGATGGCTGTAAAGTATTTTGTGATGTGGACCTATCATACTCAACTAATGTACTTCTTTCTTCCTACTTTCTTGGGACTTCATTTTCAATTCCCCACACAGGGACTTGTCTTTGGCCCTAATTCATTGATAGGTCCTCCAGCTGCATATGGGTGTCTAGTAACATAAACATTATAAAATTCTGCCTCCAATAAAGAATGCAGATAGGACATTACTGAAATGAAATCTTATTCATATTTGTTTATATGCAACAGTAAGATTATTTTTATGAATGGTAATTAAACACTAATCTATCTTAAATACCTGTCACGTAAAATGATCAGTATGTCCTCTTTAACATTTTTAAGGTTCCTTTGTAAAAATACATAAGTAAGGCACTAGCGAAAACTATAAAGGGTTTTCACATCTTTAGTTATTAGAAACATCCTGGATTTGACACCAAAAGCATAGGCAAGAAAAACAAAAAATAAACAATTGGGGCTAAATTGAACAGAAAAGCTCCCACACAGCAAAGGAAACCATCAACAAAATGAATGAGTAACCTATGGAAGGGGAGACAATATTTGCAGATCATATATATCTGATAAGGGGTTAGTATCCATAATAGATAAAGAACTAATACAACTCAATAGCAACTAATAATAATAATAATAATAATAATAATAATAATAATGATAATAGTCTGATTAAAAAATGAGCAGAAGATCTGAATAGACATTTTCCCAAAGAAGATATATAGATGGCCAAGAGGTACATGATGAAGCGTTTAATCATCAGGGAAACGCAAATCAAAACCACACTGAGATGTCACCTCACACTTGTCAGAAGGGCTATCATCAGAAAAACGAGATAACAAGCAGTTGCAAGGATGTGGAGGAAAGAGAACTCTTGTGGACTCTTGGTGGGAATGCAAACTGGGTCAGCCACTATGGAAAACAGAACAGAGGTTCCTCACAAACTTAAAAATAGAACTACCATGTGATCCAGCAATTCTACCTCTGGGTATTTATCCAAAGGAAACAAAGACTATTTGAAAAGATATCTGCACCCCCACGTTCAATGCAGAATTAAGTACAATAGCCAAGACATGGAAACAATCTAAGTCTCCACTGACGGCCGAATGGATAAAGAAAATGTGGTGTATAATATACAATGGAATACTGTCCAGCCATTAAAAAAAAAAAAAAGGAAATCTGCCATTTGAGACAACGTGAATGGACCAAGAGGGCATTATGTTACATGAGATCAGTCAGAAAGAGAAAGACAAATACTGTATGATCACACTTATTGGTGGTTGCTAAAGGCAGGTGTGGGGGAAACAGGTGAAGGTGGTCAAAAAATACAAATTTCCACTTATAAAACAAATCCAGGGGATGTAATGTACAGCATGGTGACTATAGTTGATATAGCTGAAAGTTCCTGAGAGTAGATCTTAAAAGTTCTCATGATAAGAAAAAGTTTGTAACCATGTGTGGTAATGGATGTTGACTAGATATATTATCATGGTGGTCATTTTGGAACATATACATATATCAGATCATTATGTTGCACTACTGAGACTAATGCAAAGTTATACATTCTCGATTAAAAATATATATATATATCCTGACCCCACTCACCCCAAGAAAACAAAGCAATCTCTCAGTTGTAGAAAGATACAAACTATAAGAATAAAAGCTAAAAAAGCTCAACAGTCATGAAGCCGTAAGCCATGAGAGGCAGTGAGAATTCTAAGGGTTTCATCTGACATAAAAACCCTTCAAATCAAAAATAAAGTCTGACTGAACCTATTCGAATGTTTAAAAAAAGTACTTTAAAAGACAGGATAATTCGTGCTTTGTAAAAGAAATCAACAGAAGCATTTAAATACTTAATTTCATATAAAAATGGCTCTCTTTTCATAAATTCTAAGGAATACCTAAAGTACAATATCAGGTACAGATGCACAAAGCTGTCATAGAACTTCTCTAACAAAACCAACTTTTTGGAAGGTGGTAAAGTCAGTCCTATATGTTTTTCCAGGAGGTCTTAATTAAATGTATCCTTAATAGTCCTACAATAATGTCACACACACTCCTATGCAATATTCTAAAAGCGAAAAATCCTGCTTAAAAAGGGGGAGGGAGTAGCTTACAATTTGAGTATATTTGAGGATATTCAGTCTCAATTTATTGAAAGAAGACATTCAAAATTTTCTTTGAGAGCCTATACGATACTTAGCTGACTAAAGGGAATCTGTTGTACCTTCTCAGATTAATGCCAGCACTTGTCTGAAATTAAATTTCCTATCTGAGCATAAAGTACTAGAGAAACAACTTTCTTTGGTGTGGTTCTATGAAAGTCTACATAAGAAGACGCTCAGTTTCAGTTTGAGGGCATAAATCATCAGTTCTGTTCTCATATTTATATGGCCATAGCCTACGGCCTGAATGGTATAGTCATTTTTCTCTGCAACTAAACAAGGTAAATAAATGTGATATATTGGCACATCACCCCACCACTCTGCATATGGTGCGCATTAAGGTTGTATTCATTTGCCATATGAATATAATTCCTTTTACCACATCGACTATTAGTTACAAGCAGTAAATACAGAGTTGTTTTGCTGGAACTTGAGGGCCTGCATTACATCATGGAGCACTAAACATCCTGGACCTTCTGGAGAATTTCATAGATGTAGTTTTAATGTCACCTGAACTCGAACACTGCCAACATATTGTTTCAAACCCTACTTGATGAATTCTTCAAGGCGAAAAAAAATACAGGGCAGTCTTAGTGTTAGTACAGCAGTGCACACCAAAAATAGGGCCACAGGGAAAGCTTTTGATGAGATACATACTAGAACTCGTGTTCTTGATAAAGAATCAGATTGAGTCACACCCCAGGTATAAACAGGCTACTTGTGGCAAGCATTGGATTCATATTCAGAATCCAGGGAACATAAGGAACCTAGAGTTAATATATCATCCAAACAATTTTCTCCAGGTGGAGCTGGATGAAGACCTGCGATCAATAAGGGAAGAGTTTATCTCATAACGGACTGTGATCCTTTTTTCATTAGACATATATTGTGCTTATGTTTCCTTAAATATTTACTATAACGTTCCAAATCCAGGCTATTATGGGACAAAGGAAGGAAGAACGTGTGTGTGTGTGTGTGTGTGTGTTTCAAACTCTTATGCTTCGACCCAAATGTACATATCTTGACATCTGTGACCTCTAAATAATACATCACAGGCAATTCAAAACAAAGTACACCTGTCTTATCAAGTACTGATTTTCAAATTTACCAACATTAAGTCCCCAAATGCATCCAGCAGATGGTGCTCTAGGACACATACTTACAGAAAGTATTACTGTTTGTGTTACATCCGCCTTATTTTGGCAAGACAAAGAATAAGGATTTATCAGGCTCTTCACAAAAACATGTTAGGCTATATGATAAAGAGAACATAATTCCTAAATATGTACACCAAAATATACATATGCATAAGACAAGTGCGCAGGGGCAATCAGTAAATAATTCACACCTGGACATATTACAATACTACTTTTCTTAGGGACTTGATGAGCAGTCTATGTATATCAGTGATATTTACAGTCATATGGCAAGATCGTTCTAAATTCATTAAAAAAAAATTTAGAATGCCTTAAAGTTAGAATTCATTTTTAATTATAGCAGGAATGTCTCATTAGGGTGATACTAGTAAAATTAACAACAGTAGGATTTACGGTAATGACTTACGTGATTGATGAGAGTATAACAAAATGAAGTTTTAGACAGAGAAAAAAAGCAGGGCAGCTATGGCATACAGTACTTTAAAAAACAGCTCTGTGGGCTGTTAGTGCAAGCCTTATGGTTAATAAAACCTTCTTTCTAATTAACGGTGCTGAAATATTCTTAAAGAACAGAATCCTGGTGTTATGAAAAAAAACTTAGTTTTTTTTTTTTTTTCAGTAGACGCCATTCCCATAAAGGAGAAAGCTGACATAGATTAGCATGTCTGATTGCAAAGAGGAAAAAAAAAAATGCCACCTTTCAATCAAATCAAAACCAGAATGTGAGAATGGAAAACCACTTTCCTGAAATACCCTGCACACAAATCTATGCAGCACCCTCGCCGTCAGCGGCCATTCGCTTCTAAAGCTAATTAACTGTGGCTTTAAAAAAATTACTCAGGTACCTCAAAATACTTCAGTACTTACTTTTAAAGGCTTAATAAGCATTTAATTTTAGATTTATGATCTATTAGTATAATATTAAAATAGTGAATAATAACTATTTTGTAAAATTTAATCTTGCTTATAAGATATTTCAGTTTTCAAAGTATTTAAATGTCAATTGAATGCACTGGGAAACATTTTCTCTAGAATTTGGAAATGCATAGTCTGGATAGCCTTATTCTGAAGGAAAACTGAGTATTTCAGGAAAAGCATTTTGGCGTACAAGATTCAATTCTAAAACAGATAAATATATATATACTTCCATGCAGAAAATATCTTTCGTTGAAATGTTCTTAGTTATTTTATTTAAAAAAATTTACAAGTACATGGAATCGTACCTTAAATTTCTTCTCATTGAGAAAATTGCATTCCACAGGAGATAACTCTCACAAGACAACAGAGCCAAAGATAAAAACCTATCTGTTATACAAGAAAACAAGGATTTTGCCATGTAATCTAGGCAGATTTCATAGAACATGTGCATCCTTTTATAAGCCCAGAGTTATACTGTATATAGATTTCATTCAGTTAGAATTAGCCTGATTTTGTCCTAGCAATGCGCATATTATTATTGGATAACCTGATCTTAAAAAATAGTAATAAAGCTATCAACTTTATATATTTACATATATAAAAGCCTGACCATTTCTTAAAGGTCACTTATACTACATCCAAGAAGTATAATATAGGAATAAGCACAGCATAAAATTCCTCATCTGAAAAGCTCTGACTTCAGCACTGCATCGTGGAGCCATCTATGAGCTACAGGCTTATAAAATCCAAACCAGCTTGCATGAATGTTTAAAACACACGGCAAAAATTTTTTTTTTTTGTCATTTTGCTTTAAAAAGCTTAGACTGGCTCGTTCATTTTTCTTTTCTAGCGTGCGGAAATTTTCATTATGTGAAAAAGTGTCTATTTGTCTTTCTCCCAGGTTCACCCTTCAAAGCTAAAGCAAAATTAAATTGGGACATCAGACATTAGAAAAGGGCCAGAGAGGATGGGGTTCACTTTGAGAAAGTCAAGATACATTACAATTTTCTAAAGTTTTTATTAGATATCATGTTATTCCTTTATTTTTTTCCCCATTACTAGCATTGCTAGGAGTTAATGCCCAGCACACTGCAGACAATGAGAGGGTAGAGATGACATGCTTTATGAAAAATATAACATTATAATATATGCTCTAATGCCAACAAGATGGTGTTTGTGTGGTATTCATTAGCCCTAAGCACCCAGTGGTTCTCATAATACCTTAAGTCACTTATTATTGTTGCTTTCATTTTGCAGACAGGATAGAAGATCCACAGTAAAGCTTAGTACTTAGATTTGTGTTACTCCAAACTCCAGAATTTGATCAATCCTACTCGACTCACTTTTTTAGAGGCTGTGCATGTAAAAATTATCTAGGGTGATTCATAAGGTATTTGACAGAGAGAGAGAGAGAGAGAGAGAGAGAGAGAGAGAGAGAGAGAGAGAGAGAGAGAGAGAGAGAGTGAGTGTGTGTGTGTGTGTGTGTGTGTGTGTGTGTGTGTGTGTTACCCTTCAGGAAAGCTGAATATTTCTAGTTTTAAAATATATTTAGAGCAATCTGTGAAATGTAACAACAATTACATATAAGTGTAGCTAATACGCCTTGAGCTATTTCTCAGAATACTCATTGGTAACGACATACAAAACATGATTTAGTTAAAAATTTCTTTTTCTTGCGTTTGGATTACAATATATGCATGAAACATCATACACTATTTTAAGGCAAGAGAATGTTCTTCCTAAATATTTTCAGATAAATAACAAAATAGTATATTTATTATCTATGTCAAATCTAGGTTTGTCTGAGATAATTTGGTGAATCCCAATAACTGAATTTACAGACATAAGAAAAAAAGAAACTGAAAGTAATCACTCATCCTAAAAGGCCAGAAAGGAAAATAAACAAAATGCAAGAGTCCATAATAAAAAGAACATAAAGTATTTTTCAGAAGAATGTGAAAAACAAAATCTCTGAAGGTTACATATTTGAAAATTTTATACTTATATATATTCTGTACAAATATGTGAAGTATACACATGTACACACTATCCCCCCATAAAACAAACACTAAAGTTTGATCTGATCAGACACTAGATTATCCATAGCATCACAGCCTTAAAGTCATTTTTCATATTTTCATATTTGTATAGGGAATTATCCATGTTTTGACTAAAATAAGAAATATTTTAGCCAAAATATTTAGTCAAAATATTAAAATTATAATTCACAGAAGGCAAAAAAGAGTCACTTAATAAAAACCGTGTTTACCTATACTAGAGAGTCACCAAATAAAAACTTTGCTTACAAAATATAAACAAAGAAAAAACAGCTTTGATAAAATATTTTGTGTATACTTTTTAAAATTGTGCTTTCAACTAAATTTCAAAAAAATGTTTCACTTTCATATAAATAGTATACATTTAATAAGCACAACTTTAAGAAGTCAATCCAAAACATGACAGATTTAAACATATTTAGACTGTTTCATAATTTGGGGCTGAGTGACAGGACATACCATAGGATTCAGGTAAAGTAACCAGGAACAACATGATCCTTCCTTAAGCAAATGCATTGCAACTGGCTTTAAATTAAGAAACTGTAAATATTTAAGAGCAGTTAAAATGCTCTACCTTATGAAGTAAAAATCTAAAGCTATTCTTGCAGGAACTCTTCGGTGTTGTCATAATCATTTTAATTAAATTCTCATTTTTCAGGTGGTCCCTTTAATTGTTTTTTCCTACTTTTTAATGTGTTTTTCTAAAGCCATTTCTTTTCTGCAGCTGTGTGCGATTGGTTTTAATGGTAGCTGCTTCCTTTTTTGCCTTCTGTGAATTACAATTTTAAATGGTTACACATTTTTTGTTTTACTGCCTTCAGCATAGTTTCATAAAGATGTTTAAGGCTGTTGGTGAACATTTTCATTTCCTATCTGAAAAACCAAGAGCCAATTTGAATATTCCATATTGGCCTTTTATGAACTGCTGTATCTTTTAATATGTAAATGAAAGCATATTTTTTATAAAGACTGGTTTGTTTCCATGAAATTATAATTTTTTGCTCTTTTAAAATATGAATTCAATAAACAAGGTAATATGTGATTGTTCTTTTATGTTATATCTTAGTGTTTGTGAATGAAACACCTCTATTTTACGTGATGACAGCCATTTCCAATGAAGAACTAGCATTTTCAGATCATAAGAATAACCTATAACATGAAAAATGAGATTTTGTGCTTGTATTCGGTCACAAAATGTCAATAGTGAGGCTATAGACTTTTCTTAACTTATAAATAAGAAATGAAAACTACTTGATAATTCAGTTTCACTTTTGCCATGGTGAAAAAGATAACTTCACTGCAAAATGCTGTTGCATATCGTTTGTAAGACTTTACTTACAAAATAAATTGCACTTACTGCCTAGATTATCTCCAATCCCACTGGTTTTTCCATTCCAGTACCAGAGCAGAAGGGTGGCATCACGTGACCCTGAGAGAATGTAGCAATTTCCCCCAATATATGACTCAGAACGAGTGAGGCAAGTGACGACATCCCAATGGCCGAACACCACTTGGATCAATTTTCCTGAAACACAGAACAATTTTCTTTAAAACTGCCATTAAAAACATTAAAAAAAAAAAATTCCTGTGACCATGTAACTTATAATAAAGCTGTGTTAACTTATATTCTGATAATTCAGATATTACAATAAAATTTGATCTGGTCCAAATTCAGAGTTCTCTTTGAATAGTACCACATGCAAAAAAAAAAAAAAATCAATTGAATAGTGATAACATTTTTAAAGGGCAAATACAATTTCAACTCAAATAACAATATTTAAAGACCAGAACACCATCTCATCAGATAATGGCTACTGTAAATCACAAGCGAATCCCATCTACTGATGTAAGCGGGCACAGGACAACCCTTATTTGGAACAGTTTCAACATTTTCTTAAGTTACGTAAAACAAAGCAAAATTTAGTTGCCTTTTTGTAAGAACTCTAGAATTCAGACTTCTCTGAATTAGTAAAGATTTAATATTTTTTTCTTCTCCTTTTTTAAGTGATCGATATAAGGAAAATATAAGTCACTTTGGAAAGCTCCTGTTTTTTTTTTTTTTTTTTAAATCAGAATTACATGAAAAGGACTAATAATACATTGCGATTGCAATTTGAGCCAGGTCATTCCTTTTTTGTCTTAATTGTCTGAAGAAAACTCTCTGGGGGGTGATGATGAAATTAAGATTATGGCAGTTTATCTAATGGTAACGACTGGAGGTGGTAGAGAGGCACCCAGTAAACTTAACTCTATATATTTTGGGCTTCAGACACAGGATGAATTGTTCACATAATGGTGTCAGAAAAAAAGTAAAACTCCACCTTTTAGACTCTTTACGTAATCGAATATGGTGTTTATAATTCATGTGAACTTGTCCAAAGAATTAAATATCTGTAACAGCCCTTCCATCGCATCTTTATCGTTTCTAGCTAACATTTTTCTTTGAAATGTCCACAGACTCTAAAAATGAATGCCATAGAATGCCCACCTTTAATATTAATCATGAGTTTCTTTTTTTTTTTTTTTGGTAAGTGCTGCAGTGGGGTCATAAAAAATATAATTCAAATGTTTAAGGGGAAAAAAACGATGAGGCTGAAAAAAAATTAATATGTCTAAAACGTTTCTGTGTTTAACTTGTAACACATCATAACCTATTCAAAAGCTTAGGTTCTCAATTAAGTATTGGCATCTAAGTGTATTTGATTTCTCAAGATAATAACTAAACATTTATATTGTTTTAATTTTTAATTTTAATAAACCCAAAGCTTATTATAAATGCTATAAATTTAGAAATGAAATACTGAAATATACTTTATCTAAATCAGATGGAAAGTAAAATATAATGTTTTCATTCTTACAAGGAGACGACTATTAGTTAACTTTAAAACCAGATTTCATTTCAATCTCAAATTGCAAAATTAATAAAGTACATTTTCCCTCCTCTGAAGACTTTAGTCAAAGTAGGTGTTTTAACTGCAAAATGTTAAAATGTTCACTGAAGTTCTTCAGCCTTATATACTGACTTCAAAATGTTTCATTTTAGAAGTTAGCAATACCAATAAATACGGTAAGAATTCAAGACTTTCTAGAATAAGAAAAAAAGGCAAATTAAATATAAAAATGTAATAACTTTCACTTCATTTCCAATTTACATGCACTTAACAAAGCGGTGAAGTTTGGTGGTAAAACGGGTGGGGTTAAATTAGAGGCAGGTTATTAAAGACAAGACAAACGTTAGATGCACTTATTACAAATTAGAAAAATAAAGGTTGAATCAGCAAGCTTTAACTACTGAAGGAACTGGAACCGCCATATTGTGATTGTTTTTCATCACAGAGCACGTGCAGTGACTTCTGACTGCCTGAACCTAAATGCTGAGAGCATGGAAACTAGAGGAGAGGTTGTTTAGAGTAAGCCTATTTAAGATATGATACCCATCAACTCAGTAGGTTTTTGGAGTGAGAATGAGCGAAATAATAACTAGATATGTGAGTAAGGTTTATGGCCCAGAGTGCTTCACATGCACCAGGAGGCTTCCAAAAGAGCAGACATTCACTTGGTAACTTGCTTAATTTCCAGCTGATGTGAGGGCAAGTGGAAAGATTTATCTGTAAAAGTGGAATGGATTAAATATAGTACAGAATTACCCAAGATCATTTATTAATTAGTTAAATCATTAATTAATCATAAGTTAAGTCATCACACTGTATCTAGAATATCTATGTCTGGAAAATGTATACACGATCACTGTGGTTTTCTTTTTTTGACAAAAATTTCCTAGCATTCTAATTTTTGTCCCAAAAGTTATCACGATTATTTTCCATTCAACAAATATTTACTGAGCACCTAAGTACCAAACACGAGGCCTTCTTACATCTACACAGTGGTAAACAGACATGGCAAATAGACATGGTCCCTGTCGCCACAATATTCACTGTCTGTTGGGCAAACAGACATTAAACAAATACAAACAGATACGTAATTAGGAACAGTGCTAAGTATTACAAGATCAAAGTACAAAGTAAGATCAGTGAGAGTAATAAGGTAGAATGAATGTAGACTGGGCATCTAGGAAGATCGAAATGAGGGAGTGGCATTTAAATACCATCTAAAGGGTTTCATGTTTTAATACAAATTAATTCATTCTCTACAATTTATACTTCGGGCGCAACTCTGCAAAACATTATTTTTTTAAGTTTACTTTTCACTGTTCTGGCAGCTTCCCTCGGCAATATGAGGGTGAGGTTCACTCCTCCTAAATAAATCACAGCATATAAATACCTGCTGCTCTTTTGGTAAATTATTTTCTGATAATCTCATAAGTGTTCCTCAACCTTTATTTTTTGTTTCCTTTAATACCAGTCCACCTCTCCACACACTAATATCAAATATTACCACAAGCACTAGAATATCCCTTTTTTGACAGAACAAATTTTCTAGTTAATGTTTTATTTGACAGCTGTGCTACAAATAAAAAAAATTCAAGCTCAGGACTCTGCACCACTGAATCTAAAATGTGGCCTGCAAATAATTCCCACTGCCGAGGGAAGGTTTTATTGTTGCCTCTGCTGTTCTGGTTGTGTCCCGAAAACATGATTTATGTTAAAAGAATTTCCTGTTACGACCGTGTTTCTTCCCTTCCCCCTCCCAAACCTAATAAAAAGAGGATTTTTTTTTGGTGGGGGGAGCTTATGTGCTAAAATATAATTGAATTCGACACTTGTGATTGCTTTACCATTATATATTATTAATCATACAATTTTTCCTTTGCTTCTCTCCCAAAATTAGAATATATTTAATATTCCTACTGCCATAAAAACATAAGCACATACTTACCCTAACTGAAATTATTTTACATAAAACTAGCATGAGCGTTTGTTTGTATACAAGACAGTAAGAAAGATATTAGGACTAGCATTTGAGATTTTTTTGCAACTTTTCTGGCAAGCGTAAATATATTATTGTGCAAGCCAAGTCAGTCTCATTAAAATAAAGTTCCAAATAAGGCTACTTCTTATGAGATGTTTTATATACACAAATATACACATACATATTTCAAAAAACAGTAAAGTGGAAGGTTTTTGGAAAGAGAAGAAATGTTATCTAGTTTATCATTAAGTCTAATGTAACATGGCAGTGTTATGAATTCATATTTTCCAAATTAACCAATGATTGGCAGGTCACACCTACATGAGATGACATGGTACGACGATGACGAATGCGGCATGTGGAATCAGAGGAGCTGGCTCCTATGCCCAGTTCTGTGACCAGGATCTACACAAATCCGAACAAGTCGATCTTCCTAACCTTAGTTTCATCATCTGAAAGATGGGGATACGGGCACCTGTTCTATCTCACAGGATCACTGTGAGGCTGGAACGGTACTGTGTGTGTGGAAAAACTGCCGTGAAGGTAAGAGTTATTTTAATTATTAGTATTGTATAAAAGTGAGGTTAGCTTTACTTCACAAATATTAATACTCAATGCTTTTTAAAAATGACATAATATGGAAAGACAACAAACGTAAAAACCCTCAAACACCAAAACCAAAGGCTGACATAACATATAATTCCACTTATATGACATCCTGGCAAAGGAATACGGAGATGAAGAATAGGTCAGTGGTTGCTGGGAGGCTGAGGTGGGAGAAGATGGATTTTGGGGATGATATAGTTGCTCTGTATCTTAATTGTTGTGCTTGTTATGTAACCGTATGTAGTGCCCAAACTACTGGAACTTTAAACCAAAAGAATGAATTTTAATGTTTAGAATTTAAAAATAATTTTCAAAAATGTGTAAAAATCAATATGCAATCTAAAAAATGTTCAGAAAATCTTGTGAGAGTATGAAACAATTTTAATCTGAAAATTTGTGCAACAAGGAAGCAAAATTTGAGGTCAAATAGTGCTGTTAATAATTGCCATAATAATGAAAGAAAATGTTAAAACTTTAATTTGATTACTAAATCAAACTTATTATGATAATAAACATACTTTAGAAAAATAAGAATCCACACTGTATTTTTAAAGAATTCTAGAAGAGTTTTAGTTCAGTAGTAATCAACCTAAGAGGCCTAAACATGTAGTAAAAGTCCAATTAATCAGAAAGACTTGAATGATGATGTTTTCTTTCTGAATCTACAGAATAAAGATGCAAATTATAGAACACTAGATCATCTATTCCACAAAACAAAAAAATGAACACTATCACGCCTAAAAACAACTTCTAGGGTTTATTGTATGAACGATCCACATTCAACTACTGTCCCTGCTCTCTCACAGCTGTTACAATACTGTATCTAAATGCTCTGAGGACAAACTCCGTGAATAACCAGCAATTAATTTTCAGTACACTCTACTTATGAAGGCAGGAGCATGGACTCTTACATTTTATAAAGATTATTAACAAGACTGAAAGATGATTTACTATAATAAGAATTTCCTATTCCAATATTTAAAATATTTTTCTATTCCCACATTTAATCAAGATATTTGTAGAACCTTACTTTAGTTGAAATACCTACTTCCATAGTTTCTAGCAAGTTTTGATGCATTAATATCTAATTTAGTTTAAATATTCAGCTACATATTTACTCTAAGTTTATTTAATCCTCTAACAGTTTCTAAAATACTTTAAAGGAACTCCATTAAATTTTTCAACATTTCTCAATTTCTTACATGTAAAAATTTATAAACAATTACTGGATTGGATCTCCTGTAATAATACTGAGTTGAGCATGGTTTGTCCTTAGGGACATTCATGCAAATGAATATACAGACTTAATTTTTATATTTTAACAAGAGCTGTCATACATAATATCAGAAGTCAGCTACTTTTCCTCATGATGGTGTAGCTTTCTGCAAGATTCTATGCAGGACTGGGCAGAGGCAAGACTATCTACTCGCAGGAAATACCCTACACGAGAATTTTCAGTAAGGAAAAAAATCCTTTAAATAATACAACAGTGGGAAGATACACGTATATGCACGCACATCTGCCGTAAGAATATGTACATAAATGTGCACAGGGTATCTGCATACCAGCATATGTTTTCAACATGGGTCATTCTGCCGTAAGCATGAGGCTTGGATGACAAATCTGCTATAAAAAACCGCCTCTTAAAAACATGCTAAAGTTAACAGACTATATAGATTATTATTTGAAATAGAAAAGTGCCTTTTCGTTATTTTACAACTTGTAGACATATGTAACTTTTTTAAAAAAGAAGATGAGAAAACATTCTAAGTCAACACTACTTGTAAACTTTAGTTCACTGATGAAGGAAATAACAGTTACCTGTGTCTGTAGAATAGACTCGGAAACTCTTATCCCAGAAGCCACAAACGAGAATATAACGGTTGTCGGAAGTGATGACAAAGCACTGGGAATGGACTTGAATGCTTTGGTCTAAAAGGTCAGTAATTTGCCTCCTGTGCATTCCTGTATTGCTGGCTGTTGAGAATAGAGGAAGAAAGAAAAAGCTTACTAAACACACATGTGCAAAGAAATCCTACAGTTTGCCATCCTGTGGGTGGGGGATGAGGGAGGAGAGGTGACACATTCCAGGGAAAGAATATTTGATCTTTAATGTTCAATATAGTAATATTTGAAAAACCAAATAGAAAAATACATTTGATTGTTGGAATGATGTGGGTAGCTAAATTCAACATCTCAGTGAGGAATTTTGCCTAGAGGAAAGAAATAATAACATATTACAATTTAAAAATTGTATACAATTCTCAGAACATGCTTTCTAGCTCTTGGGCAGGACCAAACTAGATTACGATCTCCAGACTGCATCACAGTTAGGTTTGTGTTTCTGACAATCTCATTACATCTATTGCCATGAGGACGGATTCATGTTGTGACAATCTATTACCTTTAACTTTTTGTCACAGGAAGAGATATTAGAATTTAAATGTCATATATTTGAAATATTGTAGCATCTTGTACTACTTTGGCTTTCACAGGTCTTTAATTTGACTAGATGTGAACTTCCTAATTTGACTAGATGTGAACTTCCATTTCCCCTGTTTACAGCTGCACTTGCATGTAAGGAAAGGGTGGAACCACTATTTATTAAAGATACTTGTAATTGAAAAAGTCAAAGCACAGCGCACTGCCACTTTCTTACTCCTTATGTAAGCAATAAAACAAGACAGCTGGCAGTGTGTTTTCAAAGTGCTACAGAGCACCTGAGATCGGGTTTGTCACAAGCCACAAGGTCAGACACACACCGATATCAAGCACGTGGGAAGAGTAATAATCCTCTAGAAAAACATTATCGAGGATGTTATTATCAGAAAAGGAATTTTCACTGAGATGCCTTTTTTGGCAGCATGAGGCTGACCAAATATAAAGCTTTGCTTCTAGTCATTCAAAGGGTATTTCACATCAACTTTCCAATATGAATAAATGCTTCTTATGTTCCTAAAGGATCTTGACTGTACCAGAAACTGTATGGAATGAACAAAATTTCTGCATCTGATTATTAGTACTTTGTACCACAGTCTTCAATTAAAAAAAAATACTGTAAATGCATTGATAAAAATTAAAAAAAAGGAAAATATCTATAATATATTTATTGTATATAACTCGGTTAATGTGGCTAATTTAATAGTAGGCTCAGAAAGTAATACAGACAAAAAAAAGTGTTCAAAATACTCTCCAGCGTTCTGCCAGGCATTAGTGGGGACACAGAGGAATAAAATACTTCCTGTCCTCAGGATATATACAACATAGCAAACGTGTGTGTGTGTGTGTGTGTGTGTGTGAAATATAGCAAAATTCTGCTAGTGTCTGACTATGTAACTTAACCATGTAAGATTAGATATACTTTTGGGCGATTAATGGGCTAGAAAGTGGCGGCAATCGGAAAAAGGGCAGAATTCTAGTTTGGGGTTATTTACCCTGTCCTTTCACACAAAGGGAAGTTGCTGGCAGGTGGAAAAAAAAAAAAAAAAAACCTTTTGTAAAGGGGGTTGGAAAAAAAAGAGAAAAAAAAAAGAATAAAAAAGAAATAAACTAAAAAAATAAAATAAACTAAAAAAAAACTTTTATGGGTATCACAGTTATCATAGAGAGACAACAGTACCCCACTGCAGTGAAGCTGTGTGATACAAAATGCAGGGTTTTTCCCCCCCCCCCAATTCCAAGGAACCTAGCAATTACAAACAAATCATACAGTACTTTATATGCTGGTTATTACAGTAATTTATTCTACATGAAAACTGTAAAAATGTTAGTTTTTGTATGATTTTTGCTCCTATGATATAAACTTTCATATTGGTCTTTTTCTTCTTTTTTTCTGGTGTGATCTCTTGGGAGGACCTAGCTTCACAGATCTGGGCTTGCGTGTAAGTTTGAACTGTGTGCACGAAGTACCTATGGGTAAAGGCGGATGTCCCTTCAGCGTTTGGGTGAACTATTTTCTAAGTAACTGCTTACTTGTCATTTAACACTGTAACATCTGTCTGTCTGTCTGTCTGTCTTATCTACCTGATCGAATCTATACAATCTACCTATCTCACAAACGTCTTTCTTTTACCTTACCGTGTTCTCTGGTAAATTTCCTGAGATTCACTACTGAAATAATTTTTATTTAATAAAAATTAGGTATGTTTGTCTAAATAAGTAGTCTTCAAACTGTGGTAAACATACCTCTGGGGTTTAAAACTTCCCAAGGGATACACAGACACAGATGGTTTTAAGGGAATCAATTTCTAGTTCCTCAACTTTCAGATGTTCCCTGCCTGAAACAGATTTGTCTGAGAACTCTCCTGTGAGTTTCCCTTTCTAACTCCCCTTTCACATGCTCTTCTTCCATTAGATAAAATAAAGGCAGATTTCTCTCCTGTCCAGATTCTTACTATGGTGCTTTACCTCAGGATATAAAACATCTCTTGAGAGCCAAATAAAGGGACAATTTAAAGTACTAAGGTGATGCTGAAAAGTGAATGCCTAGGTACCAAATCATTCTGCAAGGCAGGTGGTTTCCAATTCACTACTTTCAATAAAATGGAAGGAGGGTCTAATCAGGCTGTCATTTGATAGATCATTAAAAATAAACTTCAATGATAGATTGTTAAAATGATCGCTGAATGATAGACCATAAAAAAATTCTTAATAACAGTTCACTGTAGAAATTTTGTCACATAACCCAGAAAGAGTTCAAAGATTTGAGTGACACTGTTACAACAAAACTCTTTTCTTTCCCATTGATTTTCTTATGTGAATGACATTCCTCAGAACTGCCATCTATAAATAATAATAGAACTGCTGACAAATCCTGTCTCATTTAGCAGGAAATAATGTTCATCCATGACTACAGGAGCTGTTTCATTAAAGATTTCTGACTGTACTTTATGTTTAATAATGTTTATTAAAATTTATAATTTTAACCAATATTCGAAAGAAATAAAACTGTATAGGGGAAGTAGAATGAAAAAAAATGAATTCAAGATGAAAAAGGAATAATATAAAATTTTCAAACTGTTAAGAGCTTTTTTATGCATTTTTTAAAAACAAAATATTGAGTATCAATTCCCTTTGATATTTACATTCCACTGAATATATTAAAATTTTATATATTATGCCAGAAATTGTAAATTTTGCACCTATTTAAACCTGTGATGAAAATATTCAAATGTCAACTTAAAAATGTGGGGAAGGTACATAGTTTTAAATAATTACATTAGGAAATGTAAGAGCGATCAATCCGATGCTCAGTGATCTAGAGCAGGGGAGAAAACTATGCTGCAGGCCAAACCTGGTCCATGCAAGGTTTTGTATACGAAGTTTTACTGGAACACGGCACTGCTCATTTGTTTATATATTGTCTGTGGTTGCTTTTGTGCTATAGCAGCAGAGTTAAGTAGTTGTGTGTGACACCTAATGGCCCACAAAATCTACAATATTTACTATCTGGCTCTTTACCAAAAAATGTTTACCCATGCCTGGTCTAAAAGGTTACAATGGCTGAATTCGTTTAATTACTTTATACTATAGGATATTCACTGACAAGTTTTAAGGCAAACAATAAGTCTATCATGCTTTAAATGACATAACAAATAGGCTTTATAATTTTCCCTTTTAAAACTTTACAAAAGTGAGCACTTTTTAAAATATATGGTAAATCATATCTAGCCAAAGCAAAACCAGATTTAGGAAAAAGAGTAGTATTTATCCAATGTATGGACAGTTACTTCTTAAATTGCTGCTTATATCTGGGGAAATGATAAATGAATTAATTTTGAGCTTAAGGTTATTTTAGTTCATCTTGATAGTTCATCTGCAAATAGTGGCCATATAGCTGTCCACTGAAACAATGGTTTTAAAGATAAAAAGGAATGACACACACATAAGGAACATCTTGAATTTTAAATTAGTAAGTCAGCTTACTCATATGCTTTATTTAAAAACTTTAAAATTCTAGAAAATTTATTTTTGATAGGGAAATTTGACAAAATTATAAGCCAAATACCGCGCTAGTAGCATATCCCTGTAGCTGTGCAATTCAGTTTTTTATTCTAAAAGTTACTGAATAGCATCTTTAATACCAAGGCTTAACATTTTTAGTGGAGCCCCATTTGAAATCCCGACCCATAAGGATGAAAATGCTGAACAAGAGATTTCAACTAAACTACTCAAAAAGACTAACAGCAATTAAATATTCTAAATCACCTGCTGCAGATGTTCATTTCATCCCAATGGCTCTTTCTGGTCTCTTCCCTTTTCCTTTCCACCCCCCTGAACAATTTAACCTCCAATGGCAATTTATTGGGCTGCAGGACCCTAGGAAAATGAATACAAATATCTTAACACCGCCATTGGCCAGGCAATATATTTCAACTTTGAAACTGCTCTGCAATTGCACATTAATCCCCTCAGACTGAACAGAGGGTCCAGGAAGAAAGGATTGATCTCCTTTAATGATGAAACCCTGGCACTACAGTTTTATTTTTCACAACACAGTGCTAAGAACCCCACTGTTATTATGAAAATTTCCCTAGCAAAAAAGCTCCATCACATTACTGGTGCACCAATGCATCATAACGTGCCTCGCTCCTGCTCATCAACAAGTCTGAGTGATGAAAAGATCCAATATTATCCTGACAGTACTTCATGCGCATTCTCAATCACACATTATTACAGCATCCATATTAATTTTCAGTGACACGCGTCCTAGGCCTGTTCAAATTAGGCAAACCAACGAGGGGGAGTTGATGAAATACCAGCATAGCCACAGCTCATTGCATTCCAATTTGCATGCAAATGGTTTATCAGGAAAATTCCATTCCCAGCAACCAGCAAGTGAAAAACAACTGTAATCTACACTTCAGGGCCACCATACAGAGCTTAATGAATCGCAAAGAGAGAAGGAAGTGACAGACCTATGAGAGGATCGATTTCCACTGGCAGCTGGTATGGCTGGTCTTGTACAGCACCTTGATGAGCTGGAATTCACAAAAGATTTTTTAAAAAAGCATTATTTTTCATATACAAACCACATGAAAATGCATAAGTCAAATCTTATGTAGAACTGTTTCCAACCCCCCAATCTCTCATAGTTTTGTGAAATTTAAAAGAAAAAAAAAAACAAAACCCAGGTGCTTTTATGGCTAGCGTATTAAACATTTATTTTAGATTAGTGCTGTTCTGAACATGTGCCATCAGCAGTGGCTCCAGTCCTAGGCCATAAGCTATAGCAGATGCCTGACTGGCAACCTCTGATGCTGCAGCAAAACAAAATGAAGTGGTAAAGCGCGCTGAAAAAAAATGTGACAGCCATCTGCTGACTGCAGCCAATACTGTGCTTTTGGTTACTTCTCTAAAAGGCGGTTTTGAATGCTGCAGCACAAAGGATCCACAAAAACGTCAATTTATGATGGAGAAAGGGAAGGCTCTAAGTCAGGGAGCATTTAATGTTTCATCCATCATTTAAAATAAATCAATTGAAAGTTTGAATAAAAATAAAGAAAGCTACCCACAGATAAATGTTTTAGTTAAATGCACTTGACTGAAACATTCTCCTAAAGGTTTGCTTGAGGTTTTTAGAAAGTTTTATTAATATTTAATATGTCCATGGTTTCTATTTAAAAATACCCGGAGAAGCAAATGAGTACCAAAAATCAATCCATACTAAGAATAGTTTGTTCAATTCTCAAAATGGTTCTAAAGATGAAGGCGCACCTATATTTTGTCCCCGAAGAGATTCCGTAGCCCACTGATTGCCCTGTGCGAGGCTGAGCAGGTAAATGGGACTGTACTAGGAAGCAGGAGCTGGTAACCTTAGGTAAATCGTAAACCCTGAAATGAAGGGCTTGGGATAAACGATCTTTTCTGCTTTACAATTCTGATAGTTAAGTTCTGGGCCCTTTTCCAAATCATTTTCCCCAAATGACTCAGCCCTTGATCCTGGTCAGTAACTGCCTTTTATAGACTCATAAGCATTTAAACTGCGTGGTCGGTATTAGAGTTCTGCTTAATACCTTCAGATTTTAGGAAATCTTTCTGACTGTCCTTGAGGGGCTGGCAATAAAAATGGGGTACTTTCCAATGGGTTCATTAGATTATTTTAAATTTTATTATGTCATCATTTCCTCTGTCAGTAAATAAAAACTTTTCAAGGATGTTTAGAAAACAAAATAACTGATAAAAAACTAAGTACAACGTTAATACGAAAAATTATAGTTGAATATTTATAAGAAAGTAGTGAAGAAAGGCAGCCATAGGACTCAACTCTTTTTTACTGAAGGTACTGTCTTTGCTGATTACTGGCTCTGCCAGTAAAGTGATCACAGGACATGCATAGGGAATGATCAGGAAAAACACACCACAGGTTCTGATTTACCTGACAGTGCTATTTACTTCCAGGAGTACCAGTGCCCACCAACACTAATACCTTAAGGATTTTTTCTCTACTTCTCTGAGAATCTGGGATCACAGAAGCACTGAAATCAAACTGTCAGTGAAAGAGGTTGAGGAGTTAACTATCTTTGGTCATGCCTCAAATCCCAGTTCTGCCACTGACTGCCTGTGTGACCCTGTGCAGGCTATGTAGGTTCTGTGTTTTAGTTTCCTGATCTGTATAATGGGATAGATGGGTTAGGTTAAACCATATGAAATTACCAATATCTGACACTTTGTGATGAAAATGGCAATTTCATATGGGTCAGCCTAAATATAAGGTCTGTATCCTAAGACTGTTGAGAGCATTCAATGAGTTAATACATGTAAAGTGATTAAAACTGTATGTAGAACCTAGAAAATGCTGTATAAATGTTAGCTTTTTTTTTTTTTCTGGAGGTGCAAAGGCCTTTGAAGGAGAAGAAGAGTAAAAATGATCCCCCACCCCCCTCGCCCCAAATCAGGATTCAGACACTCGTGAAAGAAATGACAGGAGCTAGCTGTCTAATGAACAAACTATGGAAATCAGAAAAGACTCAGAAAAGAACCAGAATCTAAAATGAAAAAAAAAAAAATTAGTGTAACATGAACTTGATATACACTGGAGAAAAGAATGGTAAGAGATTTTTGACATTTGTTTTAAATCAAGGCATACTGACAGGTAACAGTAGCAAAGATAGGATGAAAGATCAGATTTATGTAAATATACCTTAAAGGAGGCATAGATTTAATAAAACGGATGCTTGATATTTTTAGGTGTAGGTGTAGCTCAGAATTGGAGATCACATTGTAGAGTAAGGTGTAGCTCAGAATTGGAGATCACATTGTAGAAAGACAACCTTACTTGTGTGTAACCATGTTATTATTCTTGGCATTTATCTGGTGAAAAGCTGCTCTCATACTGTGAAGCCAGAGGGTGCGGTCAGAAACCACTAGTGACACAGGGTACAGACGTAAAGAAGCCTCACTGGGGAGAATTATAAGAACGAACTGGAAAATACATGCAGCCCCCAAATTCTTATCTACTGAAAGGTGAGTCTGGGCTGGGAACAATGGATGCAACACAAATGCACTGCAGCGGAGGGATGCTTCCTCGAATCGCTTTACATATCTATACAAAATTGGAAATGGGGGAAGAGCACTGACAACCAAGCACTAAAGGGAAGGGAAGCAAGCCTTCTGGCCAGGAAGATGAGCCTGCTCAACAGGGAGGGTCAGAAGCTGGGCATCAGTGCCTAGCGTGCCTAACAACTTGAGCATCAGCTGTAGACCTAGCAGAGCTTTGGTTAGCCTGTTCAGTTCCTGCTGGCTTTCTGCTAAGCTAAACTAAAGACGGGCGGAGAGATGTCATGGATTTCCAACAGTTGAAAGGCTTGTCTCTCCTCACATATGATGTCACTGTTTAAATTGAGTAAGTTCTCAGACCTGCCACAAACAGCCACCCAGGATAAGCATCACGGTGGCCCTGATGTCATACACACTGGCGCTTTTGCCAAACTCTAAGGGTCACTGCACACAGAGTGGGCAAATTCTCCAGTACATTTGACAGAACATGGCACCAGCACATTTTTCTTCTAAGGAGTAGTATTTAGAGAATCCAAAAATCGCATTTGTTAATTAAATTATAATCTTCAGTTCTAAAATAAAAGTATATCATTTGCATACAGTTACCTCTATAAGTTAGTTCACTTGAAGAAAAAAGGAATATAAAAGAACCTAATAATAGAGACATTATACACCTGCCTCAATTTTTACCTTCTCTACCTTTTCTAAAATCTATTGTCTAATCAGATATTGACATTCACCTCATATCTAATGGCCAGAAAAATGGCTATATGTAATAAATTTTGATACCAACCACAGATTCTTCATCATAGTGCCTTATTGAGCATAGTCAGTACACGAGTTTTGGTTGAATGTCAGTTCAATTCTGTTCCATTCTAAAAACTCTTGCAAGACTGTAGGTAATTAATAAATCATAAAAAGAAAATATAACCATTTCAGGTTTTAAAATAGGCAGTGCTTCATGCACACTTTACAAATTTAATGAGAAGTTAACAGACTATTAAAATCTATTTTTAAAAAAAATTCCCCACCTAAAACAATGGCTTGAAAAAGTCTCTAATCTCCAGGATTTAAAAGATTTTCCTTCTTAAAAAAGGATTTCATATAGTGGCCAAAAAGAACAGTGCTAAATCCAGAGGCCAACATTCTCGTTCTAATGAGCATCCATAAACCACAGAAGAGGGTAGTAAAATGTGAGTCAGAAAACTTGGGTTCTAACCTGCTCAGCCACTGGCTGGGTAAAACTCAAGACCGACCAAGGCGAGCTCCTTGGGTTCAGTATCTTCACTGGTAAAATGTGGGGCTGGACTAGATGAACTCTCATGTCTCTTCAGACTTTAATGGTTTAGGATTCTAATGGTTATTTCAGTATCTTGCCATTAGTTACCATAACTATTCAGCACTTAATGGAAGAAGAGAAATGTACTTATAGATTTGTAGTATTTTGGATGTATAGTTTAAGTTTTCCTTTTCTATTATCCACAATAAATAGTATCATGTCATGCATTGAAAGGCATACAGCAGACAATGAGAAGTGTTTACTGACTAAATGAATAAGTGGAAAAAGGGGAACATCTGATAAATAGGTATCATTTATAGATACAATACAAAATATCATATTAAAATATTATACTAAAATAATATTTATCTCCTAGGAATAAAGACAAAACCACCAAATACCAAAGAATACTTTGTTTTAACATTTGCATCATATGGGACTTCTTTTAACCTTTCAAGCTATTACACATTGATTCAGATTAATGCTTGGAAATGAAAAGCTTAATTGTTGAGATATGTTTAAATGGTATTACAATATTTTCACACAGTGTTCAGCAGTTACTATGCCTTATAACGCTTATTTCTTTTACTTACCAGGTAGGTTGTGCCACTTGTTCACGGCAAACAGCCTGTTCGCAGTGACTGTGATCACAGCAGGAGTCACCAGGCCAGGCTGCGTGTTGGCTGCCACGTGAGTGACAGGGGAGTTGGAAGGGAACTTGAGGACCATAATGACATCCTGCTGGGCTTGGTCTGTGAACATCAATGGGCTCTGCAGGAGGAGACACTATTGAGTGGGCATGACAAGACCCAAAGAGAGCAACAAGAAGGAAAAGACAAAGGAAGGCAAAAGAGGGTGAGAGGGTGCAGGAGAAGAAGGGGAAGACATGTCAACGCCAGCTGCAAGTGAGAGCACAGCGAGCAGAAAGGCTCAAAAGAGAGAGCAACTAGGGTGTGCCTGTTTCTCATGCCTGTCGTTGGCTGAATTTTTTGGTGACTGAAGACTACATTAATGAAAACACTTTAAAAATCACTAATTTTTATTGGCTCCCACCCCACCTCATTCCTAAGAAGAACTAAAGAAATGATTTGATTTAGACTCTAAATAGGCAAAGTATTGGGAGGGCTGCCTTAAACCATTTCATTGCTTTTATGAGTCGAATATGAAAAAATAAGAAAGGATGAGAATAGGCAACAGGCACACAAGCAAGCCAAGGTAATTATTAAAGATCAAAAGTTGTGATGAGTTAACACAAAGATTCTGGCAACTAAAGAGATAATTAAAACAAATATATTTATAAGCAATAGTTATACGACATGCATGTATTATTACGATAGAGAAATAACTTATGAACGTAATATACAAACTTAATTATGAAGGTGTTTCAAAGCAATGCATAATTAAATGTACTTGTAAAAACAATATATTTATATAGTGTACCAAGTCATAAACACTGCCCTATTATAATGCAAATGCCGCCGCTTTCTGCTGTAGCAAAGGATAATGAGAAATACCTAGATGCCCCTGTCTCTCTTAGTAAAACTTAAAGCTCAAGACTTTTGATTTCTTTTGAAAAGCAGAAAGTAATTACAAATGTTAAACAAAACACTGTCTGTTCTATTAACCAGCAACAAATCTTGAAGACTACTAAGGATTTAAAACATTCCTACAACCCATATGTCATAATCCTAGACAAACACAACACCGCTCTGATTTACTGGCTTTATTTATACTTCGTGGTAGTGTGCTACCATACCATAATTGCAGTGTACGTTTTCAGCAATTCTCTTCTACCATGTCTATTTTCTAATAGCTGATTAGTATCATTCAGAATTGAAACACTTTGATGAAGTGCTTCTGGCTGCTTTCCTACTGCCATATTTCAAAACACCAGGTATATGTAAATGTGTAAGCACATATATTTAACACGTATTTATTCAGAACTGCTAATAAAAAATTAAATACATTTGCATTTTTATTATCAGTCCTTTTAAAAAAGTTATTAAGAGTACTTAGAAAAACATATTGCACTAAGAATTCCTATTTGCACTCTTTGCATAAAGGTGTAAATAAAGGCAACTAATAAGCTACCCAGACACCCTTCTGAGCAAGTGGCTAAAAGCCAATCAATATTATGAGTTAATCCTCCCTGGATGCTCATTCAATTAAAGGTGTCAGTAATGCCTCATCTGATGTGGCCTCAATTAAATCCAACTATCTGATGGTGTGAAATCACAGGGGGATACAGCAACAGCAGCAAAACCAGACAAACAGGCAGCCTTCGTGTGCCTGCTAATTACTACACCTGGTGTATATTATGGCTCACGCACTTAACGCAGCACGAGGTGGCTTTCATTTCTGTTATATTCGTGTGTGTGTGTGTGTGCGCGCATGTGTGGGGGGTGGGGTGCACTGATGGCTGATGGGGGAACTCATGTGAATGGTAGTAAAAACAATAAACATTTAGGCCTTTTATTTTTAAAACCTCTGATACCAATAAGTAATCTTTGTCATACAAAGGGCCTTTGATGGGTAAAACTGAGAAACAATGAGCAACATCAAACAAAATATCCTATAAGCTAGTTATGAAGAAGTCCTGGGAAAGGAAATGAACATAATTTCAGAGTACTAAGCTTTATTTTTCAATTATGTAGTTTTTAAAAATAATATTTACTCAAGTCAATTTAGACACTCTGAGAAAGTCAGAGTATAACATACATCATAGTCTTACTGCAAAAAGTCGATATATATTTTTGAGCTTAACAACTCGTATTGTAAATACTGTTAGACTCAAATTGAATAATTCCAATGTTTATGCCCTTAAAAAAATCAGGAAAAACTCTAATGTGTAAGAAGAATGTCTTGTTTACACAGTGACTCTAGTGGGCCAACTCTTAGCTACGAGGCGAGGCCAAGGCACTTTCCACAGAAAGCCGCAGACACCGCATCCAGAACTGTCCTCGGCTTTCTTCCATCAAGCTGTCCCTCCAGCCTGTTCCTACACATCCCAGTCCCACCTGAGCTCCCAATGCAGGCAAGTAGCTGGAAACGCTCTTGGAAGGAAGCTCCATCGTGTCCTCAGCTAATGAGTACGAAACAGGAGCACCAGAACTAGCGAAAGCGTACAGGCTCGTCTGCGGTGATAGCAAGTGCTGGAGATGAGCAGTGCGGCTGGTAAGAAGGCAGTAAGAGAAACAGACCCTTATCTAGGAAGCCCTGCGAGCCAAGTCTGAGGCAGGAGTAGGAAACTGCTAGCCAAATTTCATTTGGTTTTCCCAGATTCAGTGTACACTTGTTGACAACTCTGATTTCTTTCTAACACTTTTTCTCCGCCCATGTATGTATAAGATGCAAACTACAATTTACATAAGTCTGAAAGTTCAGGTTTTCAATTCGGTGGATAAAGATAATGAGAAAGACAGTCTCCCATGCTCGTACGAGTATGTGCCTTCTTTGCCTTCCCACCCTAGGGGACAGTAATGCAGATCTGCCTCGATGAACCGGTAATCCTTTTGCTGGGGAGGAAGGTTTGGCAGTGGGACCCCCCTCCGTGCCCCAGTGACCAAGGCTGTGCAGTGACCCAGGTAGAAAGCCAGTGGAGCAGCAGAGGGGCTTCCATCAGCCCGCACCACGACAGCCGGGGTCTGTCTCACTGACAAGCTATTACTAAAGCTAATTCTAAACCCCAAACATGAATCATCCTTACTATTTTTATGGCATTATCTTCCATTGTTCTGGCTAAATGTTCCCTTTTTGTGTAGTTTTCTGCTCACTCAAGTTACCCTTTATGTTCATTTAAATCTGATTTTGCTTGTTTAAAAACACTTGGAAAAGATGATGCACATAATTTAGAAAATGCTTGTAGTTTATTACGAAAAAGAAGGTAAAAAGGCTTGGAGTAAGAAAGAAAATGACAAAGAGGGCAAAAGGGAAAAAGACACAAAGAAGAGAAAGGAAAAAAGAAAAGAGCCAGAGGCAGAAAGGGCCACATCTCTCTCTCTTGCCCTCTTTGCTGCTCCTCCGCCTTGCCAGTATCTGTCAAAATTCTGCCATCTCTCAACTACAACACAGAATCAGAATCTACTTCAAATTATTCATTATTATATTTATGGAAAAAGAATTTATATTTCTTATTCTTATTTTAAAATAGTAAGGAGCAACCTGTTTTCATTGAGGGACAATTTAAGAAAAAATATAATACCTACGGTCTGTTCTTTAAAGAAATTTTTATCATGCCTTTCAATATTTGTTACTGTGCTGAATCCTTTTTTATCATTGATGAATCCCTCCACCCCCTGAAATTTCAGGAGCTATAAAAGGAGAATGGCCACATTATTTTGTAACTCGAGTCTATTTTCCTACTCTTGATTCTGGGCTGGCCTCTGAGTTGCTCTGACCAATAGAGTGTAGCATCAGTGATGTGCAAGTTCCAAAGCAAGCCTCAAGAAGTCTTGCGGAAACGTTCTCTTGGAACACTGCCCCTAAGCACCTCGGCTAGCTTCCTTGAGGATGAAAGCCCACACGGAAAGAGGGGTCCGGCCATCTCAGCCTACCCCGCAGCAGTGTGTGAGGGAGCCAGGGTGAGCAGCAGAAGAAATGCCGTTTAACCCTCAGAATCATGAGAAATATAAATCACTGTTTTACGCCACTAAACTTAGGTGGTTTCATATACCAAACCATCATTTTTTTTTCTTCCTCAGGTCCCCAACCCTCAGCAACAGTATCTTATGTATCAGAATTTACGTTTTAAAATTCTCAATCTGAAAAACATATTGGGGAGTAAAGAATAAACTCAGTAACAAAACTAATCTAGAAACTAATAGGATCAAATCAGAAAAATCAATCCTCTGTCTGGATTCTTTACCTACAGTGAGCATGTGTGATGATCAGAAACCTTTTAATTCTGTAACAGAAAACATGGACTGATGAACTACTAGGGCACGGGAGTAACGTTCACCTTCCCATGGGTTCCAGGAGAGCATGCAACATTTTCTGCTGGTGCTAGCAGGTTAGCAAGCATTGCATAAGAACAGGCACAGATGTGGTGAAGAATCTCCAATACAACAAAAGACTATTATGAACGTCAAGCATGGCCTCGAAGCGGCGAGCAGTGAGAGGAGCGACAGCAGCACTTACCACCTGCATGGCGGAACCTCGGGAGGATGGGGCTCTATGAGCAGCTGAGACGGCGTCTGTCCGAAACTTCGGATCTGAGCTTCAACAGCCTGAAAAAGGCACGGGCAAGTTTGAGGGTTAAGAGGTGCTAATTACAGGCAATGGAACCACAACTGTCACCTGAAAATGTCATTCTGTACTTTCGGCTTGGTTCATGTTGAAATGCGACCTTATGTTTTCACAGTGGGGCTAAGCACCTGGTAAGGGCACTGAGGGTGAGACTGTCCTTCAGTGCCGTGGAAGCTGGTCCTAAAACGTTCCCATTCTGCTCAGTGATATGAAACAGAAACCAGCTATTAGATCAGAAATTGTCTTTTTTGGCTCATTTCTGTCTCTTGCGCTTTTTTCTCTGCTTGCATCATCCCTGATGACTAAAGCTAATTTTTTACAGGTATAGAGAAAACTCATTGCTGCTTTGATTCTAGGCTCCATTTCATCCTGGGAAGTAGAAAGGAGGAAAAAAGAAACACAGCACCTGTGAAAATGGCTTGATGCTATTAGTTTTGCTACAGGAAAGGCATAATTGTCGACAGTCTCCTTGAACCTAGGTGGCTAAACAACAAAGTAAAAGCCATATGTTGCATCCAAGCATGAGATGGTTAAACCAAGGACTAACTAAACATAAGAAACATGTGTATGTGCCCTTTGCAAAAGATGTGTGCATGCACCCTTTGCAAGGCACTCCCTCCCATGGCTCTTTCTGTACATCTAACACAGATGCTCACTGCCCAGTCCCCAATAACTCTCTCATCATGGGGAACTATTAAATGCCAGATGTTATCACTATCTAATTATTTGATTTGTTTACTTGTTTATGTCTGTCTCCTCTCACTAAAATACATGATCCTTGAGAGCAAGGACCTTACCTATCTTCTTTACTGTTGGATCCCTAAGTTGGCTGAACGAATTAATGCTACGCTAAGTGTGAGGGGAGAGGAGGAAGCAAAGATACATCAAGATGACTTCTATGCCTCCATCACTGTCAGTATTCTTTACCTCCAGGCTAAGAGGATGAAGAAAACGTCTCAAATTCATAAAAGAATGTATGTTCATCATATTTTTTCAGTCCCTAAGATAATACCTTTAATTTTTACATGTCTGTAAAACTGCAGGCAATTAATAAGTCATAAACAAGAAAATATAATCATTATCCAGTATAATAGAGAAAACTCATTGCTGCTTTGATTCTAGGCTCCATTTCATCCTGGGAAGTAGAAAGGAGGAAAAAAGAAACACAGCACCTATGAAAATGGCTTGATGCTACTTTAAAGGTGGGCCACACCATCCTTTAAGAAACAAGCTTCCCCAGCAGCTACTGAGAGAATTGTAAGAAATCTTAGAGCTCTGGAGCACAATCTGAAATCCAGCTAAGGTCCAGAAGGAAAAGACATGGGACACACCAAAAGGACATAGAACCGAACCTTAGGAAACACTCACACTTAGGCTACGGCACGTAGAAGGAATGGAGAAGACAGAGGAGGAACTGGGAGTGGGGGAGCAGGATGGTGTGATCTGGAGCTGTAAGGTGGGAGTCCAAAGAGAGAATATGGTCAACAATGCCAGCCACTAGAGAGAGACCAAGAAGGACGTTCCTGCATGTCAATTTCGATTATGGATATAAATTTAATGTAACTGGTTTTAATACTATGTATCCTGTTTTGCACTTAACATTGCTTTGAAATGATAAAGATATAATGAGAAAACTTTCAAAAACACCAATCTCCTCTTTTTAACATTTTTTTTTTTAAAGTCTTAACATTTTAATAGGATTTGCACATTACGGCCTCTTTGAGGAAAAGGCTTTTTCAAGTCATGTAACATAGAGGTCTGATTATTCTGTTTCAATGGCAAAATAAAAGCTATGTTATCCCGCAGAGGTTACATAAAAAATTTCTTTCCAAGTCTTTAAGGCATCTAAAAGATTATAGCATTCTTAGACACAAATGCTTTATTTCTTGACTAACCTTTGGTTGTTGGTGATAAAGGTACATTAAGAAGCGTTTTTTCAAGTATGAAAAGTATGGAATGATACTGTAAGGCAATGGTTACAATCTCAAATCTTTATAGTTATACTTTATATCAACTGATAATCTACATCCTTATCAAGGTTTCTAAAACTCACTTGCCATTTTTCATTTAGCTTGATCTCTGAAGCAATTTACACTGCTGACCACATTCCATGTTCTGAACATTCTTCTGTGGCTTCCACGGCTCCACACCAGGCTGGTTCTCTTTTAATTCTACTCCCTTTTTCTCAGTCCTTTGCTGACTTCTTCTTTCTCATCCATAAATAAACTCATCACTGCAAGTTCTCTTTAGCACTCCGATTTTCACAGTCTAAACTTTCTGTCCTGGAAATCTTTTCTTCTGTCATAAATTCAAACCTTACATGTATTTTAGATTCCCAAATCTAAAACCCGAGGACAGCTGATTTCTCTGAAGTGTCCACTTACACTTCTGCCTGATGGCAATCTATGTATATTGTATGTCTCAGCACACCTAAAATTAACATCTAAATCTGGAAAAATTAATTTTATCCTAGCATTCTTTAGTCAAGTGATAGAGTCTTTTCATTTTTTTTTAATGCTCAGAATCTTAGTGACATTTTAAAATTGTACCTCTGCCATTTATATAATCAGTCACCAGATCCAATAATTTCTTTATAGTTTCTCATATTCATCATTCCTTCCCAAGTCCAGGCTCCTTATAATTTTAGGTACTAAGTACTGCAATAGCTTCTGGATTATTTTTCTCCATTTAGTTCCCCCTTCAGTGTAAACTGAGTTTCCCCACTCTCCTTTATGCATATCCATCTGATCAAATGTCTTAAATTGATCCCCAGCCTTAAAAGATAAAGGCCTAATGCCAGGCCATGAGGGTTGACCTACCTTTCTAACTATTCCCTCATCCAACACCCTTATGCTGTATTTTCTTGTCAAGCTGGTTTTCTTCCACAAATATAACCAACTATTTCTGCCTAATATTTTCTCTCCTGCTACTGCCCTTCCTAGAATGGTCACCCTCATCTTTAATTTTCTAAGTCCTACCTATCTCTAGAAAACCTGCTTCAGTTCCACCTTGTTGGTGTGATATTTACCAAATCTCAAAGCTTGTTAATATGCTGATACACACCTGATCCAGGCTTCCTTGTCATGTTAACTTTTAATAGGTTACTAGTCTGTCTCTATACTATAAGGGTCAGAATAACATTACATTTTAGTGGTGTGCAGCAGGTAGAATAGTATCGCGCAACAAAAAAGTTTCCGAGTGCCTATCATACACAGTAAACTCGCCCAGACCCTTGTCCCTCATCTCGGGTAGTACTGAGACAAAACCAAGCTTGAGATGAGTACAGTTCTTGAGGGCAAAATGGGGGCATGGGGAAGGATGCGAAGTGATAAGTGAAGGCTGATATTACAATTACAAAGAGACCAAAAGAGTCTTTCAGTGAAGCTCTGAAAGATGGCACTGAAGGCAGTGATTCTCATTTACTCATTCCCCCACACACCTGAGGCAAATGACAACACTGTTGTCTCACCAAAGCAGCGATTAAGGGCCAAGTCAGAAATCCTGGGGGAATATGTGCGATTTGAAAAAGCTCCTTAAATAACTTTATCGCTCTCTCTTCACTTTTCCCTGTAGACCTTTGTATAGAACAACAAAAAATTTAGAGGTGAAAGGGAGATTTGAAATCGCAGGAAACATATAGGTATAAGGTTTAATAGGGTAGTGTAATGAACTCTATCAAATGCCTAAGCTGTTTTTAATGACCTTTCCTTCACCTAAAGAGTTTTGGTCCCAGGTGATATCTTTTAAAAAATTTATTTGTTAAATGTTATTATGGAATAGGATAATAAATTCCCATTTATTCATTAGTTAACTTCAATAATTATTAACACATTTGGCCTTCAGTTATCTTAAAGGGGCTCAGCTTGGCAATGTGCTAGATATATTCATTGAAAAATAAGAGGGTGTTTCTGCCCTTAAGCAGTTTATTTTCATTTCTACTGAAAAACTACACTGAGAGCAAAATATCCTAGAATGACCCAAAATTACAAACATTAGCCATCAGCTTTCATCTTTCTTTGGAGGGAGTTAAAAACAACTAGACTTGGAAAGAGGTGTCCAAATTTGATTTTGTAAATTTGATTACGTAACTTCTCTAGTTAAAATCTTTCCATCCAAATTCCTTATCTTGGGGTGGAATCATGGCATGGGGCTAAGTATGCGCACTGGAACGAGACCGCTCAGTTCTAATCGTAGCTCTGCCACACAGTAACTGAGTGACTTGAGGCAAGTTACTTAACTTCCTGTGCCTTAGTTTTTTTTTTCCCCCATTTAAAAATGGTGATAATAAAAAGGTTATTTTACTGGGTTGTCATGAAGATTAACTGAAATAATATAAAATGCATAGAATAGTTCTCGACACATAGTAAGCGATCAGTGTTTGACGTTATTATTACAACACATGTACAAAAGACTTAAGCGTTTAATAAAAGTTACCAGCTACTCAATTAAGATTAATTATAAGAGTAACCTATCTCCTGCCTTGTTTCCAGTCTCATCCTCTGTGAGAGGTGTGTTATACTGCCTTTGTATATTTGTATATATTTTTTTTCTTTTCCTTTTTTTTTTTTTTAATATTCCCTTTCTCTGTGATTACATCCTTCACATTCTTTGAGACTCAGCTCAGGCATCTCTGTCCTGTGCAAAATCCTTTCCTGATCTCATCCAGACTGTTGCTGTCCCTTCTCCCTGTTGCTCTTGGAGCAATGTGCACAGACTCATACTACCTACTTATCTAATATTCTAAATACTGGTTTAATTTTTGTCTTGATGATTAGACTGAAAGTCTCCTTGAGACCAGAGACTGCCAAGTATTTCTATGCTTCTGGGGGCTTGCCACATTGTAGGTGCTCAATAAATATTTATCGAATGAATGAATGGCCCTCCAAGTCAACATAATTCAGCAGGGATGCAGCTAAGAGATACGCTTTTACCACTATTACAGAGCCACCCAGCACTAAATAAAACATCCTACTAAATATTTCTACTAAAAAGCTTACTTTATTAATATTCTTATTAATCAATTCCCAATTATTTCTGTAAATAGCCTGTTACTACTTTCTATAATAAAACCTGATTTCAGCAGGCAGCATTCCAGATGTTGAAGTACATAGTAATAAAAAAGACTATGCAAATTCCTCGAAACATTCCAGTAAAACCACATATTTATATTTTATAAAGAGCATCTCAACTATTACCTAGAGAATTTATTAATGGATTTCCAAATGGAAATATTATAAAAAGATTTTCAACAAGCTGTGCATTCTATTGTTTTCTGTGCCAAATATTGCATACTTGCATGATTTTATGGCTATATAAAGAGACAGTGTGCTCATATATGTGTGTGTGTGCATCTATATATATTTATAGATACAATGAAAGGAAAAAAGGAATAAAAGTAAAGGAAAGTGGACTTGGCTTAGTGACAATGTAGTATTTGGCTTCGATTTAACAATAATTATTTTGGTCTCTCTGAACTAGTCTTTTTAATCTAACAGAGGAAACGGTTAACTCAATACAACAGTAACCAACAATAAAGTTGTAAAGTTTTATTTTAAGATGGGTTTGGGGGAGAAATAACTTAAACACATGGATGCAATTAAAATAAACATGTATGTACACTGCTTTTTTTAAGCACACAACTCTGAAATTGAATTTTCTCCACTATATATTTATATCTAAAAGCACTATAAAATTGGGATAGGGAAACGAAAACAAAAAAGTTTATTAAGAAAAGACATGCCATTTATTAATATATTAAACTGTTCTGACATTACCAAAATTCAGTTCTGGAAAGCTGTCTCAAGATTCTAAATTTCTTTACCAAAAAAAAAAAAAAAGTTTAAAAATCCAAACAAGACTTCATGTTTGGATTTATACATCAACTCATTTTCCAATATACGAAGAGAGTCGCACTGAGACTGTCCAGCGATTCCACTGTGCTACGCGTATCATCACTTGTGCCAGTTCGCCTCTTGCCCTTCCCAGTTGAATGCGAGTTGTAGAGAGGCCCACTGGGTATTTGACAGGTTTCCACTCACAGCTTACAAACCAACTAACTAGTTGACCAGTCTCACTGCCCTCCGGGACCATTCTTAGACCTAGCTTTGATATCAGCAAAGTTTTGAAAAAGTACACTACTCAAAAGACCACTTAATTATTATATGGTTAAGTGTGTACAAGAGTCCCTCTTAAGAAATGAAATACAGAATCAGAGCAATAAATGTACAACATTAAAAAGAAATGGCGTTAATAAACTGAACTCGAGCAATTTAAAAGGAATCATTTAAGAATGAAATGCAAATATTCAAAGTGCCCTAGAAATAAAGAATATAGAATTCAAACTTTTAAAGCAGAAGTGTAAATGATAAATGAATAGGCTATCTGAAAAAAAAAGATGCCATGGGTATACTAGCATAGAGAATATTTAAAACTTTATCAGATAAACGCTCAAACTATAGACCCAATGATATATAATCAGCAAAATATGCAAAATAATCCACATAGAAGAGGGATAAAGTGAAGAAATAAGTTAAATTGAACAGAATTCTATGTAAATTTAAACTTGAAATACAACTTTTTTTTTAAATTTTGAGAAATTAGAGAAAAACAAGAATTAGTCAAGGGTCAACTTTTTATGTTTTCAAATAAAGAATGAATTATTGACTCTACTTCTACAAATTCTCTAAGGAAAGATTCTGATGAATGTAAAGATTTAAATACAGCACTCTATAACAGTAAAAATTAAGAGGAAAACTACTTAACTTATGATAATGAGATACAACGCAGTCATTAAAATGAGTGAGTTGAGTTTAATATAGCTGACATAGAAACTCATCTATAATATATTGATGAAAGAAAAATTCCTAATTATGAAATAATACAGTATACGATCTCACTTAAGTAAAAATAAATTAAAAATGTAAACACACACATATTTATATGTGTTACGGAGTACACACATGCAGGCACATGAGCACACACATGTAAAATCAGGAAGGGTACGTGCCAAACTAGTATCAGCTGTTATGTTTACCGTGGGGTGGATAAAAGGACTGGAGGGCTAAACATTAATAACGTCTTCACTTTTATACTGTTCGACATCTTATACAAAGCATGCATTACTTTAAAGGTGAATAACAAAAAATTTTCCATTTTGAAAAAAATCTAAAACTAAAAACTATAAAAATCTAAAGAAAAATCTGTCAATATTTAATATAGCTTTATGAAGTTTAATTTTTCCACTCAGACAGTAGTCAGAAATACTTTCTAACAATCTAGGAACAACTTTAACTGATAAATTGGTCAAAAATTGTGATATTAGTAGATTCTGCTACAAAGTCAATTTATTTTGAGCTAATTTCCCAATTTATTTCTAATTTCGAGGAGCCATTAGTTTTAGCAATATTTTACCCACATTTAGTATTAATTAAATATTTAGAAAGGTATGTAAATTTTATTTTTTCGCAATGCATCTAGTATCTGGAGCGTACACATGCCATGACGGTATGGAGTATATAAAGAGCAAAAAGAAAGAGTAGCTTGCTAAATAAAGTAAAACATTACAAATAAGAATGCAGTGATGAGAACTCAGGGGAAAGGGAAAATCAGGGAGGAAGGAGTATATTTACACACATCGACAACAGTATTATGGAAGTTACTAAGGTAAAACAAACTAATAAATTTTGAAAATATTCAGATTTCTCATTAGTGTCTTTAACTTAGCCTATATATTCCAGGCACATGAAACTGCAGCTCGGCCTGGGCTCACTACAATCTGCACTTCTTGTAGCTGTCCATTCACTGCAGCGTAATCCCAGCTGCCAATCTGAAAGAAACCAGCTAGTCAGAGCAGACACAACCAACAGAAACAAATGTCACTCAATAATGTTCAGCGGCACGTGTTCATGGATAATTTCAAACAGTATCTCTGTCTAGAACACTGATGTGCTCATTCAAAACACCTCCATCTCTAGCTACTGGAAATGAGCAGATAGAGCAGCCTGCCTAGAAGCATAAGTGGAATGCTGCTTCAAAGAGCTTTCCAATGCTAAGAGGCAAACCAAGTGAAACTTCTGGAAAATTCTTAAGGAAAAAACCCCAATTATCAGGGAAGTTAATTTACTGCATTCAGAAGTTTAAATTATGTTTCAAAACCTAACAAAAATGCTTAACTATACCACTGAAAGAAGCAGTCATTTAGTCATTCATTTGGTAAGAATCATTTAACCTATTTTCTCAATATCTGTAAGCATGCACTGAATAAGAACACTGAAACGAGGCACAGTGAGAAATCAGATGGCATGATCCTTGCCTTCAAAGAACTTAGAGCCTGAAAGATAACACACACACACACACACGCACACCACGCTCACGTGCGCACACATACACACACACCAATTACATAGTATTGACTGGGATAAAGAGAGGTAAGACAACAAATTTACTGTTAAAGTTTAATACTACTTAATATTTTTAAAAATTTGCATTTAATTCAAGTGTTTCCTAAATATGAATACAACTTCGGTTACTTCTTTGTGCCAATAATGAAAAGTAAAAGCAATGGTTATATTATACGTAAACTTCCTCATCTTTGCTAGAAATAAAACGAAGTTATTCTGAACATTTAGAAAACTGTCATACTTGTAATAATCTTATATATTTTCCAAGTCTGCATTTTTCATCTTAATCTTTCAATAAGTTTGCATTTAGTTTAAAATTTAGAGAACAAAATTCAATCACTTGATTTGAAACTACTTTTCACAAAATCTATTTAAAATGAAGATGGAGCCTGAAAAAAGAAAGGCGTTCATAACAGAAGTTATCAGCATAGTAGAATGGCTCAGGATTCCCTGGATAGTTGGCAGGGGGGAAGAATCACAAAAATGTTAATACTTTGTCTTATGTCCTTGGATGTATAATTTAGCTACACCTATTTAGCTAAGAAGTCTGTAACAGGCATAAAAACCAGCAAAGTACAAAGATTAGCTTTACTGACAACTCTGATGTTCATTTAATCAACTAAAAGAAACTCTGATGACTGTGGTTTTGATACAGAAGAAACTCTGGCATAATTTCAAGGTATTTTTTATGTAGGTTTTCAGTTAAAACTTGACTAATCCTTACCGTTTATTTGGCTTTTCACTGTACAGTTCCTGCCCTGCACTGTGTCAAATGCGCCATCTGGGTAAAACGCTTCTGGCCAGAGATGCTCAGCATTATTTTTGTAACACTTTGAATTGTGGCTGCATGCACTCTTAACTCGATGTACTCAATACTTTTAATTTACTATATTGCTACAACCATTGTAATCATGTTGATTTCACTGCTCTTAAATTTCACTGCGGTCACAACAAAGATTCCTGCCCCACCTGCTTAAAACAGGCTTACAGACCATTCCCCCAACTATTTAACAAATGTTAACAATGCTATAAATACCGATTGTGTTTATGCTTTCTGAAAGATTCACTGCAGCTAGTGTTCTGCAGTAGTGTTAGAGCTGAAATAAGCTGTTGACTCCCACCATGAAAGTGATTGAATTCTAAGCCAAAAATGCTTTTCCTTGGATAAGATATCTGATTTGCTACTGCTGTCATGAAACAGGGGTCACGTAAACTTAAACACTGCTGCTGCTTCTTTTGGAAAACAGATCTGAGAGTGGTTACGTGTTGCTAAAACAGCATTAGGAAGGATAAATTTAGAAGAGGGAAAACCAGCCACTGACACTAAACACAACGTAGGGGAAAATTTCAGGTTTTCCTTTCATGTGAGACCCATTATATATAACTCTTTAAACTGAGCAGTATCATGGCTCTCCCTCTCCCTCTTCCCTACTCATCTATGTAAATAGAGCTGAGCTCCATTTCTAAAAGGAAATTGATATATTTAATTTCTGAACTCACATACACATAAGATACCACTGTATTTGCTTGAAAAGTAAAGAACATGATGCCTGCAGAGGAAAAGCAGCGAGGGCTGTGGCAAGCTACGAGACGAACGCGCAGACGGAACTGTCCGCGCTAATGCTGTTCACGAGCCACGCCGACCTGCCGTGCGTCTTTCGCCCGTGAACCACCCCCCCTTCTTCCACCCTGGGTTCACCCCACAATCCGCTCTTGAACTCTCCACACGACAGCTGCTCAGACCCTGTGCTGTGTCTGTGCTTTCCTTTTTGTCAAAACCAGTTACCAAATCTTGTGCACAGACAGCTGAATGACTAAAAAGAGATCGTTTAAAAAAGAACAAGATTTGTAACCAAATAAGTTATCTCTACTGGTGGAATTTCAAGCACTAGGAAAAGGTGATGAATTCTGTGTCAGAGGCTTTTTCTGTTTATATGAAACTACGTCATACAGTAACTGCTATAGCCATAGTCCAAATTTGTAGATTGGGGCTTTCCACTCTTTGACTTTATCCTGTTGCATTACTTGAATTTTTTAATAGTTAATGCACATTATTTTGATAAATGAGTTCTTAAAGTCCTTTATATAACCACACACACACAGTAGTAAACCCAAAGATCTAGAATTCAAGAATCTTAGGCCAAAAGCCTTCTTGCTTTTTGAATGTATGACAAGAAATACAATTAACAGTAATATAACTAAGATGTTTCCCTACAGTAGAAGTGATCCTCAAATAAGAGATGTTTCCTAACAGTAGAAGTGATCCTCAAATACGATGGGAAAAGTGAAGAAATAAACTCAAATTGTTAAAAACCATGAAAAAAAATCACAGCTCAGTGAGTTAAACAACAAATTGAGAGACTGGAGGTACTATGATTTCAGTGAGATAGAAGTTAAGAAATTATAAATTCTTTCATCTTTATCAAAGTTACATGAAGATCATGATACAAAGTCACTATCCTGGCAACACTGAACATGGCCAAAAACAAGAAATTAATCAAAAAAGGCCTCCAAATAGCCAAAGGCAAAGATGGTATCCTTATTCTCATGTTACTGTGCATCTCATGTTCAGATTTTCAAGCAGAGATTTTTCTTCTTAAAAGAGAAAAAAAGTTATGCATTGGCTTTCCCTCCATAATTTTAAAACAAAACAATTTTTAGAATACAGAAAGTAGCAAATGAAAGAATTCCATGATCTCACTAACCAAAGATAATGACTACCTTTGGCCAGATGACCATACAAACACTTTGGGGTCTATAATTCCAGATTCTTCCTTATGCATATATACACATATAAAATTTGTATTCTACGTTTCACAACATAATTTGTTCTTCACTGTACCATGGCAAAATATAATTCTATGGCAATACATCTAGACCTATATAGCAATATTTCTGATGCTGTACAGCATTCCACTGCATGGATTTACTAATATTTATTTAACCAGTTCTCTACTGTTAGTCATTTATGTGGTTTTTTAAAAAATAATTATATGATTGAATATATTTTTTTGCATATTACTCAGTTATGCCTTCCCATTAAAGTAGGTAAATAAGTGCAAGAATATTTCAAAACTGATATAGATTGCTATAAAGGTTCAACCTATTTCTACCCTCACCAAATATATGACAATATCTATTTTCAAATGAACATCAGGAATTGTCATTTTTAATCTTAGATAATTCCATAGGCAAAAATGCTGCTGCATTTCAAATTTAATTTCATTGGTTACTAGTAAGGATGAACTACTTTCCATTTGTAGTTTGTATTTCATTTTTTTGTGAATTATCTGCTAATGAACTTTGTTATTTATTTTTTTCTACAAAATCTAAACTTTCTACAAAACTTTAGATTTTTATGTAGCCAAATATATCAATTTTCTTAATGATTTCTGGTTGTGATAGACTTACAAAATAGACCTTTCTCCATTTCAAGATTATAAAACTACTCAGCTATATTATCTTCTAAGTTCTGCAGTTTCACATTTTATATGTATAACATATTCTTTATTCCAAATAAATACATGTATAATTCATTTGTAATTTTTTTTCACTTTAAGATGTGAAGTATAGATTTAATTAATTTATATTCCAAGCAATTAGCTACCTGTCCTAACATCACATATTGAATAAAAAGGCCTTTTCACGGTGATTTAAAATACTACTTTTATCATATACCCGCATATGTAAGATGCCTGTTTCTGGAAGGTCTATTTTGCTCCACTGAACTTTAGTTCCTTCATTAGAACATGTTGTTTTGATTACTGTAGTTTAGGTTTTGTATCTGATAGAGTAATCAAACCTATTTACTTTACCTTTAATTTAGTTCTACTATATCTGGTTATTTGGTTTCTCAAGCTATCGCATCTAAGAAATAATAAATTGTAGAGGAGAGGGGCGCCCAGAAGGGAGAGATACGTGACACAGTAACAAGAAGTGAGAACTGATATCTTGAGGGTAGAAATAGGAAAAAGATGAAAAAAGCATAAGAATTGAAAAAAATAGCAATATGGAATTTGTTTAGTTTAAGGTCAAATATAGCACAGAACAATAATTAATATTAAGAATGAAAAAAATCACTAACTTACCCCTACTTCTCTTTATTCACTATTTTACTGTAAAATGGCCTCTCCTCCTAAAAACTGTAGAACCATTGTTTTCAAGTACACATAGACTCTTTATAAAAACTGACTATGCCCACAGTGAGTCAAGTCTCAACAGATTTCAAAGAATCTATATCACCTATTCCATAGGTGTTAGCCCTAAATTAAGTTAAAATAATAACAAAAAGATAACTACATTGGAGGTATGAAGTCAAGTCCTCACTGAAGAGATGACCTTTAAGCTGAGGCATAAATGACAAGGAGCCAGCATGTGAAAATCTGTGACAGTCAGAGAGAACGGCTATGATAAAAAGGCACTAAGTCAGTGATCACTTTCGCATGAATAGGAACAGAAAGAAGGTCAGTGAGACAGGGCACGCGAATAAGAAAGAGAATAGCATGGCATGAGATCAGAGAGGTAGGCAGGGACCAGATCATACGGATCGAGTAGGATCTTATTCTGTGTTTAATGTGAAGTAGGAAGGATTAAGTAGAGGAGTGACATGATCTGATTTACACTTTAAAATACCACTTTGGAAGCTCTGTGGAATGTGGATTGTAGGTAGGTAAGGGTAGAAAAAAGTGACAAGGTCTACTTACTAACACTAGCCCAGAGGACAGACAATGATGGTGGCTTAGGCTAATGATGGACATAAAAGATTTCCAAACATGTTTTTAAGATGTGATCAACCTATGTGTTCTTCATCACCAACTTCTTATGCCTCCTCCACCAACCACATGGTTTTCCCCAGTCGCAGAGACATATAGTGCTCCTCCCCACATACTGTACTCCCCGCCTTGAATCCCCCTACTCTTTCTATTGCTTTACCTACTTAACTCCTCATTGCTTAAGCATTATGTTTATGCAGTTATTCCTCCCTTAATTTGGGTTGGCTCCTCCTCCTCTGTGCTCCGTTATATAGTGTACACATCTAGCTCAGAGCACTTCACTGTATATACAATTTTTAAAAACTTATTAGTGACCTACCAAACCTCCATCAGTGAACTGTTTTATACTAAGAGCTAGATAACTGAGCTCTCAACCTCTGGAAATAGCAAACACCATTAATATGAGAATTGACAGCTGAATTCTGGATAAGGATACAGAATTGTTCTAGAAACCATGCCTGTGAATACAATGATATACTGAATATATGAAAGAATTTTTTAAAGAAAATTTTATAAATTTTATAAAAAGGAAAAATTATTTTATAAAATTAATATCTGACTCATGTATTTATTTTGTTAATTTGGAAATCAGGTATTTCCTTAAAAATATTTATTCTTATTCATATCTGATCCTGTATTGAATTATCCTATTTTTTCTCTTTTTTAATTTCTTCTTTCCTTGGTTTTTAGTTTTTCTGAAATGGTGTTAGAAAGGCTTGATAAGATCTTCACACATTTGACAAGGATGAAGAGAACTGAATGAGTCAAACCAAATTTAGCAGAATTGACAATCAGAAAATAACTTTTTAAATTTTTTGTACCTTGTCTATAAAAGAATATATGTACTGATCACAAGAAAAAAAAATCCTGTAACTTTTGTATGGTGACAGATGTTAACTAGACTTATGGTGATCATTTTCTAATATATACAAATATTAAATCTTACACTGTACACTTGAAACTCATATAATATTCTGTGTCAATTATACTTCAATTTAAAAAATTGCAAACAAAAAAGAATAGGTAATGCTAGAAAAACAGAGCAGATTTATAAACTGGTAAAAGTGGAGGAAAAGAAAAAGAAAAAAAGAACCAAAGAGATAGAGAAATGAAGGAGAGTAAAGAGGCCTCTTAGAATAAACAGATATGGAGAATATATCCTTTAGTTGGAGGTTACAGATATTTTAAAAGATTAGCATATCTGCCTGAAAAATAATTCTTTCTGGTAGGTAATATATGCAAATGCAGATGCTGTTGTATATTGATAACCCAGCTGTTTTCTAAAAATTAAAAACAACATAAAAGTTTAATGTGCTACAGGCTGTCTCTCTGATTACTCTTCATCCCCTCATGGTTATTATTTCTATCGTTTAATGCTTTTTTTTAGAGAGAGAGATTATTTTTATGATCACTTACTATGCCATATGCATTAACCATTCACTCCAGAATAAAACTTTCTCAAGAGGAATAGAGCTTTCTCAAGTAGCAGGTGAAGATGTGACTTGAACATATTTGCATCTGTGAACTGTCTATGACTGTGAACATCTAAGTGTCCCAGATTAAACTGAACATATAGAAGTGAACAGAAATAAGTAGAACTATAGATATGGAAGAGAAATAAACCTAGTCCAGTCTGCTTTTAATACTAGAAAGGCAGAAACCTATCCTGGTACCATTATTGTGATTCTGCAGAGATAATGTTTTAAGCTAAGTTAAGTATATGCACAAATTTACTAATATTAGAGATGTTAAATAAAGCCTCTTAGAACAAGATTCTGAAGTAAAGTTAGTGTAGCCTAGAAATAGGGGGGGAGTAAATTAGGAGATGGCAATAGTGGGAGTTTTACAACTGGAAGAAGGTCTGTGATTACGACTTGACTTGAAGGCTGCCCCGGCCTGGAGACATGTCCTTGGCCAGGGTTAGAGCAGTGGCAACTGCCTCCTTGGGTCTTCTTGTGCAGCTTTACTCCAGGCTCAAAGTTTAGAAGGAAACAATGTGCCTGAAGAAAGGCAGTCTGTGAGCAACCTCTGAGACAGCACCTGCCCTTTTCCCAAGTCACTCAGAGTCCCCTCACCCAGCCTTATTTTCTTCATATCACATACTGGGAAATGAAATTCATTTTTATTGTTTATTTTCTGTGCATCCTGTTAGAATGTGAGCTCCGTGAGAAGAGACTTTCTCTTTCTTGCTTATCTCTCTAATTTTAGCGCTTTGTACAAGAATGAGTATTTGTTGACTAAAAGAATGTATACTAAACAAAAGAATAAACTCTCCCAATTTATCAGCCTCTTCCTTACAGAGCCAAACCAGCTTAGATCCACCACTTCGGCAGCGTCCCTTCATCAATATCATCAATCACCCTTCCACTTCCTATTCTTTTTTATATATTCCACCATACTTTCATGGCAAAATCCCATCTCTCTCTCCATATATACTTCGCACACACACATGCGCCTTCACCATCCAGCATTTTTCTATACTTACTCTCCTGCCGTTGAGAACACAGAAAAAACAACATGGAAAGAAAATAATTATTTATTTATTATGGGCATCTATTAAGCATCCATCACCATGCCAGGTATTTCTCTTAAGTATTATTTCACTCTTGGCACAAACCCTCATAATCGTGTTGCCTTTCCACAGCATTCATGCACATTTACTCATACTAGTCCCAGAGCTAACCTTCTATTCTTTAATCTCAGACAAGGGAGTAGAGTTCCCTGCTGTCCAGGGCTCATCTCTGTGCTCTGGATTTTGTTCCTCTTCCTTATAGAAACTGGTAGTCTATTACAAGCTTTCTTTCTTGTATGTTTGACATCTTCCCTCCTTTTAAATCTTTCTGATAAACACGGAAACATGGTCAAATATCCAATCTCCCTTAGAGTGGCTGCTAATTGGTATGGGGGTTCTTTTTATGGTGACAAAAATATTTTGAAATTAGGTTGTAGTGCTTGTAAAACTGTGAACATGCAGAAAAACTACTGTATTGGCGCTTTAAACAGGTGAATTATATCGTATTTGTGCTATATCTCAATAAAACTGTTGAAAATAATATGCTCATTCCCCATTCATGGCACAGACACCTTCTAAGCTCCTTTCTCTAAAACACTAATGACTTAGGATACTCTAACCGGTACTTTTCAGTTCTTATCTGTTCAATCTTCTTCCAGATGTGTTCTAAAACATACATGTGGTAAGGTATCCAACCTCTAACCTTTAATCTACTGCCTTATAATGCAGTTAAAATTACTTTTTATGGCATTGAATGCCCTTTGTAGTCTGGCTCCTGTCTGTCTCTCTCATCTTATCACCTTTGGATCATTTCACAAACATCATATTCTCTAACTGTGATTTCTTTCCCCAATGTGTAAGCTTATGCAGTTTCTTCTATGTAGGTATCATTTGCTCACAACTCTACCCAATGTTTTATTCATTTTTCAATCTATTTCACTAGTCTTCCGTTTCCCAGAAAACATGCTTGGATTTAGCCTGTCTGGGTCTACTGCCTATCTTCTATGACTGTGCATACATATAGTATATTTATCCCTTTACTGAATTTATTGCAGTATATTATATTTGTTTACTTACCCATGTTTTCCCCCTAAACAATAAACTCCAGCTGATAAAGGTAAGGACTTGCCTTTCGACTCCTCAACTTTATTTTACATAATTTGGGTTTAGTAACAGGTTGTTGAAAAAAATGAATAAATTAATGACCTATTCTTCTCTTCAGTTTTCTCCTTGCCTCACTTTACAATGAATTCTACATGTGTCCGTTAGGAAACAGACTCTAATAACTGCTCTAGTGTCAACATTTTATGATTTTTTCTATGATGCAATCAGCAATTCATATTCTTTTTATAGTTGTGTTTCCTAACCTACGGGTTTAACGGTGAACAACATAAAAAAGGAAATAATACTTGCTGAGTATTTAGGATGGATAGGCACCATCTAGGCACTTCACATGCATTATAGATCATGTAATCCTCTTGGGGGAAGACATTATCATACCTATTCTATATACGAGGTAACAAAATCTCAGGAAGCTCTATGTCACGCAACTAATAGTGATCAGGGCCAAGAATCAAATCCACATTTCGTTTGGTTTGTTCATTCTACTGCATCATACTGCATTATGCCATAAGATTTAGCACTATGACATGAAATGCCCATAATAAAAGATTATCATATTTGTTTTAATAATATTCATGTATATTTACTAATCATGTATATTTATATGAATAGTACTAAGTAACAAAGTGATATATTCTTTCAAGAACATCAAGTACATACCACACTTAGAACATAATAGTCCACGTTTTTAGAATAAACGTTGAGTCTAATATATAATATATGTTTATATAATATACAATATAAAAATTAATTAGCGTGTGATGAGTGGAAAACTCTCTAAAGTTTTAATTTGCTAATAATTAACTACTTGGGGTTTGCTGGGAAGAAAGGGACATCAAAGAAACTTTCAGTCAAGTTTTAAATAGTCTTTAGCAAATACTGATCATGAAAAATAAATATTGAAAACTTATTTGTTATGGTGGTTCTTCAAAAACTTAAATATAGAATTACCATATAATCTAGCAATTTTACTTCTTGGTATATATCCAAAAGAATTGAAAGCAGTTACTTAAGATACTTTACACCAATGTTTACAGTATTACTCACAATAACCAAAAGAAGGGAACAACCCAAAGTGTCCACAGACAGATGAATGGATAAACAAAAGGTATACATATACCATGGAATAGTATTCAGCCTTAAAAGGTAAGGTAATTCTGACGCATGCTACATGGATGAACATGAGGACATTATACTAAGTGAAATATGCCAGTCATGAAAATATAAGTACTGCAGGATTCCACTTCCAAGAGGCACCTAGCGTACTCAGATTTCTAGATGCAGAAAGTAGAATGATGGATGTCAAGGGCTGAGGGCAGGGGGATAAGGCGTTACTGTTTAAAGCATACAGAATTTCAGTTTGGGAAGATGAAATTCCTCTGGAGACAGTTGGTAGTAATGGTTGCATAACAATGTGAATGTACTTAATGCCACTGAACCATACAGTGAAAAATGGTTAAAATGGTAAATTTCGTTATATTTACCACAAAAATATTATTCGAAGTCATAACATGTTAAAATAAAATAAAAAATTAGTTTATATATCTATTTCAACTACATATCTCATGTCCGAATGAAGTATGCACCATTTCAAATATTCTACCAAGTTAATTTAACAAATATTTATTGTTCCATTGTCTGAGCCCAAGCCCTGAATTTGGATTCAAAAATATGGTCATGAAAGATATATGACAGTCTTATAGATCCCCATTGTTCAATATGGTAGCTATATGTGGCTATTTAAATTTGAATTAACTAAAATTAACTAAAATTAAACATTCATTTCCTCAGTCACACTAGCCACGTTTGAAATGCACAACTGCCACTTATGACTAGTGGCTACCATACTGGACATTATAGATATAATGAACATTACCATCCCTGGAGGAAATTATATGGGACAGTGCTCTTTTAGATTATACTATAAATAGTATGTGGTAAACTCCTTCAGTAAGTCATTGGTGTGTGTGACTTGGTGTGTGTGACGGAGCGAGGTGGTCAATCCAGAATTCAAAAAAAAAAAAAAAAAGAGCCAATTATGTTGGGTGTTCTGTAGGGGAAACAACCAGCTGATGGAATATTTTACCTTTTTAACTAGCAGCATCACACAGACATAGGCATACAGCCATCCTTTATCACGCAATGTTACAAAAACTTTAGTGTCATGAAAGGGATAGTTATATTATCATGGATATACCAATAGAAGTCTTTAAAAAAATAGAATCCTACATTGGGAGAAATAGAACTAAGTATGTTTTCAGAGCGACTCTAAAGAATATTATGGAATTTCAAAGTTAAAAATACACAGATTATATAGCAACGTAAAATAATATACGCTCGCTGGTACATTAAGTAAAATAGAAGATGATAAAATCTATCATATATGATTTCAGTCATATCACAGATATGGAGAGATATGGATAATTACTATAAGGGAAATTAAATAGAAGCAGGAGATATATTTTATAAAGAATGATGGACATTTATAGAACAGTAGCATTGTTCAAATATTGTTAAAACAATAACAAGGAAAGTGAATGGATCTATGCTATTCCATTCCAACAATGAAATTACCCACTGTTTGGTACCACCATTTGCATGTTTGCTTTAACTCAATTTCACACATGGGACCCCAGGTGTGTTCTGTCACACGCTAATAAAATAAAATGCCCACTGAACAGAACGTTTTCAAAGAACTGAAAAATTGTTAGTCTTTAAGAATTCATTTGATCTAGTTCTAAAATGAACTATCTTAGAAAACAGCAACTCAAAACCTGTGCAGTTTAAGACAAACATATATCTAGAATACAGTGTTTTTGTCTGTGTATTAACCTTTACATAGCACATAAACTAGGTGATAATATATATTGACAAGTATACTTAAATATGTACTTATTATATACTGTCAACATGACCAGGCCACAAGTAGAATTATAAAGGAATGTATCAAGTACTGTGAAAAATGACAAACCTTACTTATTACAAATAATATTCTCTTTAAAGTGACATACAAATTTCCCTATGAATCAAAATCTTGGTTTCTTAAACGTAGTACTGCTCTAAAATTGTTTAGATATATAAGGTGGTATCTGTTCAATTCTACAATCTTTTCACATGATATATGTTAGAGTTAGGAGGATATATAATTAGATTAAAATATTTTTTAAAAAAAGGTTATGTAAAGACTTTAGTGAACCCTGTATTTGTCAAAAGTGTGTTTTGAGTGTTTTACTTAAGAAACTAAATAACAAAAATGAAGCAAATCTCAATAACATCTAACATCAAGTGTGATAATGTATGGAAGCTTCAGACTTCATTCCTGCTGTTGATTTCTATATGGTTACACATGTAACCATAGATTTATGCTTATAATCTTATTTCTTTAATGAATTAATTACTATTTTCCTAATATTTTAAATTAGTCTTCAAAATTATAAATACGATTACTGATATCTTGGGCTCTGAAACTGAAAACGCTCTCAATTTATACTGAGTCAAACATTTTGTTGGAGGGATGTCCTGGGTTTAAGTCCCATCTAAGTCCCTAACTGTAAGGTTATTCCACAAAAGTAAGATCACCCATATGGATTTAGTTTGATGATTAGTAAAATAAAAGCATGGGAAGATGATATTTAGTACCTTTAGGCTAAACACACCTGTTAGACCAGACAGATAGCTTACCTCTCGCAATACAGGATCAGCTATTGAATTCAGGTTGACGGCTCCTTCATAGGTCAAGTAATAGAATACATTGAGAGATCGAACAGCCTCTGGTCCTTGCTGTTTATAGCCAAAAATGAGATCAATCCACTGGTGAAGCTGGCAGGAAACAAATTCACTCTCCAGGGCCTGAAAAAAGGCCACAAAGTGTATTATAATGCTGAATTCTACTGATAAAATATGTTGAGAAATTTAGAACAAGCAGCAAAGTTTGGTGATAGATTTACTTGAACAGACTTATTCTAATGTTCTATTTTCCACCAGAATCTGTCCTCCTTTGTAATGTAATTAAAGACCTCCCAGCACTTCCCACACTGACCTGTAACAGATTGCTAAAGTTTTGGTATTTTCTACCGGACTGTATGTAAGCATGATGAGGGCTAGAAGTGATTCTGTCTTGGTCACACTCATAAGCTATTCAATTTATGCTTCAAAGAGAAGAGGTCATACAGTATAAAAGCTATTTTGGGACAGTAAATGTAAAAACAATATTTATACATTTTCTAAATATAAAGGTTTTTTTGTTTACTACAACGGTAACCAAATTATTAATTTCAAATGAGTTTTTATGCCAACAAATTAGATATTGGGAGGGATACTGAAATACTATTCTAGGTATTAATATCAAATGAATATAAATATTTGATGCTATTAACATAATAATGTCCAAAAATAATGAATAAACATAATTAAGCATTCAGTGGAAATGCTGGGTACAAGATTCACTTCCAATTCATCATTACATTCTCAGTTACTAGCATTGTACCTAAAATACAACAGGTACCATTAAATATTTGCTGAATTTAATAAAGTTCTAAATAATAGTTTAAAAAAAGATACTTGTTTTTAAATAAGTGTTCATATTTATATTATTTATTTTTGTTCAAAATTATTTGAACATGAAAGTTTAATATCATCAACTAGTTTATCAATAAATAATGCCATTCAAATCAGAAATCTCTCAAACTTAAGTCCTGAAGCTTAATTTGAAGTATATCAGTTAATACAAACTCACAATATGTATTCTCAGAAAGAACCGACACTTATTTACAGTTATAATGTAACTCATTAAAATTCTTGCTTTCAGAGTAATAATATAGCAATGTGTTTTTGGTGTGACTTGCTGCTATGTTATAAATATTATTTTAAAAATCTGTTTTAAAACAAAATTGACTAACTTTTATAGCAAGTAACCAACAGATAAAAATCATCTCATCACGAAAGAAGTTCCTATTAGTTTACAGGTGTACACTTGCATAATATATGTTTAATTACAATAAATATATAATATGTTTATGAATAAGAAAGATATTTATGGCTAAATTAAAATATATTTCCCTTAATAATATTTAACATAGCTTCACAATATATAACATACTATAAAATGAAAAAAAAATTCCATAAGCAAAATTCTAGATAATTCTCAAATTTCCAAGTATACCAGAAATTAAATATACCAAAAAAATCCTTTAGCTAGTTTTAATTGTGAAAGTTATTTTCAACTTCTCTTATAAAATTCATTATAGTTATAAATTTAGTAAACTACTTCATATTTTATTTGAAATGAGAGGGGCTTGTAATAACTTTAAATAAATTCCTATTTTAAGTACATGGATTTAAAAATCAATCCCCAAATCCAGGAACTGTTATTGCAAGTTGTATACAAAAAGGATACGTTTATTTTACTAACTTAGGCCTTGGGTAGGAAAGGGGGGTGGGGCGTGTTTAAAGTGACACATAAAAACAGCAATTGTCTTAATTTGTGTGCAGTGCACTCCACACAAAAGCCCTAAATATGTTCAAATTAGAGCAAGCTGCTTGATTGTCACTGCGGTCTCATGTCACATTAATGCATGACAAACATTAAACCATACACTTAAATGGCAATTTATATCATTTAAATGTTTACTGCCAGACTAGCTCATCACTCATTTAAATGTGACTTTCTGACAGCTAATTTCAGTTAATTTTCTCCAATTCACTTAATTAGAACTTTCAATCAGGGAAGGACCTATACATATCTTCAAGCTTACATTCTTTTTAGTTGTTCAAAATTTGAGTCAATAAACTGTTGAAAAGCTCTACTATAATAGATTAGCATGTGATATCTGAGTCTACAAAAAAGTGTGACCATATGAAGCAAACTCACAGTGTGTATTCTCAAAGAACCTACACTTATTTATGTAAATAATACTCTTGCCAGCAGTTTAAATAAAAAATGTTTAGTTCATATATGCACACTATTGAAACAATAAAAAAAAAACCTCTGTATCCAAGCTAATTAAAAATTAATGATTTCAAAATTGTTTAATAAGATAAAACAGTCAGGAGTCTCTTGAGTGTCCATAGTGTTGTGATTTGAGACTATAAAATTCTAGAAGGCTCAGCAAATGACAAAGAACAAATGAATTTTCTCAATATTAAAGCCCTAAATACTAGGGCAATTTTATTTTATGTGTCATCAAAGAATTGTGAGTTTTCCTAATGTTGATGTTGATATTACTTCTTCATACACATTCAAAATGGTGAAACTGGTTAGATTTAGATGCTTAAATCTTTACACCTTGACACCACATCAGAATGTTAAGCAAAAACAGTGAACTTAAAGACACAGCTCATATTACAGCACAAACACACATGCGGAGATGACCAGAGTGCCATGGTTCAGCCTCTCTTTACTCTGTCATAGTGGTCAGCACTTAAGGGGCTGACCAGTAATTCATAAAATTACTGGGCCACACCTTTTCCAGAGGTTGATAAACACATTTTCATAAATAAATTTTAAATAAAAATTTAAAAACTAAACTAAAATCCTATTAACGTTCTTTAAAGATTTCTTGTAATACACCACAGCTTTGAAAAGAAAGTCAAAGGAATAACTACTATGGACATAAGAGGATTACAAAAAGTTCTAGTATATTTCAGTATAAGCTCAATTCAGGACTTTAACATCCTTTTGATACCAGTGAATGACAGCTGCCTACAGAAAAGTATATAATAATACACAAATGTACTTGCTAAAGACCTGAGGGACGGAGTAAAGACAAGGAGGAGAAATTATTGAGGGGAAAAATACAAATAATTCAAAATGGAATACCCTGGGATTATATTTTATAACTTCTATTTTTGTGATTCAAATACATAAACCATAAAACATATTAAAAATTCTTTCAACCATTTTTACATGTTCAGATTTTTAAAAATACACCTATATAAAATATTTATTTATATCCACATTTTTTGTCACAAAAAAATAAAAACATGCCAGTGGAATGCTAAGCATTAGAGATTTTTCAAAGCCTTTAGGACAGACAGTCCTCATTAAGACTGGAGTTAAATATGGTTTGCAGCTAGGGATAGTAACATTCTTCAGAGGCTGCTCTCGAATCTAACCAATCAATTGTTGGCACTCCCCAGAAGGCTGGATACATCATTTACATCCAATGTGTGCTCTGAGTAAAATTTGTGAAAAAAAAAAAAATCCACTAAAATGTCGAACACAATACAATAATATTCAACTCATCTGAGTTATTATAAATAAATCAGTGACTAATGTCCAATTGTTAAGGATCAAATAAGACTATGAAAAGCCTATAATATAAAGCCTCACACAAATTGTCAATCCAATCCAGGGGGACTCATATTAGTCTTGACAAACTGTCTGGGGGCTGATATCTGTTTTTTTTAATGAGATCTATTAAATAGAGAGTAAAACACTTGAGATATGCTAAAAAGTACAGTATACAGATGTCAAATACAAACACCTATTAGTAACTTTCATTTGTTTGGTATGCATACAGAACATCAATAAATTAAAGCTTTAATATTATAAACAGTAAATTATTCATAAATAACTTGTTTGTGTAAGTCAGTGTCAGAAATAATTATAAAATATGTGAATATGTGTCTAATATCTAACTGAAAGAACATAATCTATGTTTTTATGAAACTAACCCATTAAGGATATGAACTATTTATTGATAAAAAAGAAGTTACATAAAATTATTCTTGTTTCCTACAGTGGAGTCAAATAATATAACTTATATTGAAATAGTTTGCTTTTTCTAAGAAATTCTAAGCTACTTGAGAATAAAAATTCTAAAATAAAGGCATTAATCATGTATTTAGTCTACACATGCTTTTAGAGATACTCTAAAGAGACATTCTAGCAATTTTCTCTTATTTTCAAACAAATTTTCTGTAATGTGAAAATTAAGTAAAATCAAAACCAATTTCACTTAATAAAGAATTATAAGGAAATTGTTTACCTCGATACCAGGAAATCTGACTTGTGAGTTAGTAATATTACTTGTGTTTCTTGTTCTTGTGATTCCTACATGAACGCTAATATTTATTTATACTTCTGCTAAATGCTCTCATACCTCGCCATTTTTTTAAAGCAACTAAATAAAAGCTACTGATAGCTATAGGATAAATGATTTCTAGACAAAATCAAGTAAAAAGAGCAAATACTATTCAAACTTTTAAATGAATTGTATAACAAGAAAATAGGTGTGCACAGCACAGTTACACATGTCTGCACACCTGCACCACTACTTCCACCCGCAGGCGTCCAGAGGCCTGACTCAGTTCTGAGATACAAAACGCTACAGTTGTGTTTCCAATAGGACAACAAAAATCACTGACTAACCCTCTTGACTTGGTATACATTTAATTATAAGATACATTTAATCATATATTTAATGAAAGAATAAAAATTTGGTGAATTTTTAACTGTACTTATAATTAAGCAGCTCAATTCATTTGAGTACAGATAGCAATATGTTTCAAAGGAGTTAATGTTTGAATTGGCAAGTATGTACAACATTATAGACTTGGAATTTTAAGTATTTTTCATTTCAAACACATGTAATACAGCCTTCTATACACACACACACACACACACACACACAAACACACAGATTTAAAATGAACTGGTCTGTTATGTTTGCATGTGCTGGATTTCAAACACTAGTGGTAATGTTTCCTTAACATTGATATATGACCTTTGTAATTTACATTGAAGAAAGCTGTTTTTTTCAGCCTAATTAGAACTGTTTCAAATTTTCCTGCTAAATATATGATATAAAGTCCTTTCAACTTTTTTATTCTAGAGTTTCTTTCCATGTCAACTTTGTTCCAATCAAAATATGCTTTGAATTAAATGATTTTGATTGAATATGTGGATCACATTTCACTTCTAAGATTTAAAGTCCAAAAAGGAAAAGTTTAGCCTGTTCAAACAAAGCAAGAGCAGCCACTTTGCGGAAAGCTATTCACATTTAAGAAGACTGACAAATTGTTTGTGTGCACCATTAGGTCTAGTTTCTGCAATAGTTGCCAGATTTCCTGTCCCCTAATAGATACATTAACTCCTTAAATGCTGGCTCTGAATTTGTGATCAATCCAAGTAACTTCAGTAAAAATTTAGTTACATACTTTTTCCTTCTTTGAAATAAATTGAAAGAATAGAAAATTTGCTATGTTATGTCAAAAGTTTCAAGAAACACAGGTCGCAGAAAAATCAACATTTTTTCATAATAGACAGATACAAATTCAGAATATAAATATGCTGTCCAAATAAGATTTTCCAGAAGCGATAAATTCACATTAATCCTCATTTTAAAAAAATGCATTAGTTAACTTATTAAGAATTACTTGTTCAGGCAAAACATAAGGGTGAAAATATTAAAATTTTGATGAACTAGAATCAACTAACATGAGCCTAACATTCTCTCATATTAATTACAATATATCACACTGCTTCAGAATTCAGATATCACCTTCATATAAATATATAACAAAAATGTGAAAGAATACTATTCACAAAGAAAAAAATTAACTTTGGGGGTTTAAAAATATGTGGGAAGCTGTGACATTAAGAATAATTAAGTCATGAATACAAAAGGAAGGAAAAAAGGAGAATCAAGGATTTAGAGAAAAAAAATTGTGAGGTGCTAAGAAAAAAATAACTGACACTTAAAACAATGAAATTTTGTCAACACATTGAAGTTCAGACTGCAAGGCAGATAGAGAAATCACTAAAAAGGAGTTCTTCTGTGCTTCTAAACTGCCCTTGAACTGTTGGATAGAAGAGAGATTTTGCCGGCAGCACACTGTTCATTTCCACATTTATATCATTACTGAAGAAAAGTGTGAGTTAGTATCTATCTTGATAAAACCATCAAGCACTTGTGCATCTTTTGGCAGGAGAATCATTCTGTCTACGATTGTTATTGTGTAGTTTTAAATGGAGTCGTCAACCAGCTGTTATATATTTTACACACTGAAGGCCATGTTTCCTTTGAAATTCATAGTTTTAATCTCAACTGAAGTCTGTATTGCTGTGTGCCAAGATCAAAAGGATTAGGCAAACTTGTACAATTACCCTCCTTTTCAGAGAGATGATTTTTTTCTAATGTTTAAAATAGTCCTATATGCTGACATTTTATCCAACTATTTTCTTTAGAACTACAGAACATTAAAACATTTAATTAACATTTCAACCTTAGGTCACTCTTAATCTAAAATCTAGGAATTCATAATATACAGATATTTTAAACTAGTTATAATAATACACATAGGGAGATGGAGCTTTTAAAAAAATTCTATTTGGTAAGAATGAATGGGAAACTATAATAAAAGGATAGATATACCTATCCATTTTATTATGTTTGTATTTTGCATGACTTCATTCAAAAAACAATTCAAACTTACAACGATGCATAATCAAGATAAAATAAATTTAACATAAGTAAGGTAATGCAAAAATAAGGATAAGAAGTACATAAAAATTACATCATGAAATTCTACAGACTTGTTAAAGGTGCACCATGTAGTTGGCCTTAAGCTTTCTAGCAGGCAACATAAAGAAACACGAACACTTACAAGAATCAAATATAACTTCATGAAAAAATAAACCAGATGGCCTAGAAAAACACATTATTTCTATTTCTGAGATAAGAAATTCCTCCCTTGGCAAATGATGGAATCCAGGTATGTGACTCTCGGAGGGACTGACTTAATCCTGGGATAGATTTAAAGTACAGACAAATGGAGAGACTACATATTCTTTAGGCAATCCTGCATAAACATTATTTCTCTTAGGTGAGGCTCTGGATGGTAAAATCTAGATTATACTCCATGACAAGTACCTGGAATACAGCCATTTTATTTTGTCAGTTAAATGTAGAGCCACATGCTTCAACAACAGCTGAACTGAGTCACAGGACTAAAGATCTCTTAAAAAGGTGAAGGGCATAAGGAGAAAGACACAAACAAGCATCCATGGAAGGCAGGCCCACCTTCACTCAGAAGGAATACCGGCTTATCCTGAGATAGCTCCAAGACTCGCCTCAGAAAGTAATTTGTGATGTTAAAATCCCTAGAAAATTAGTCCTGAGTGTTGTTAATTTCTGTTATGCTCTCTAAGATAAACGAGTCATAAAAACATATGCTTAAGTAATTAAAATATTAATCTAAAGTTCTCAATTTCCACCAAGGTATAGAAAAAAGAATAGGTTTCTTCATCAATAACCATTCAAAAATGTATTAATATGCTGTATGAACTTCTGGAGGTTTCATTTTATAGTCAGTTACAAAAGGAAGAAAAACAAAACAAAAAATTTAATCCTATCCCTTTTGCTTATCCAAATAGATCTGATAAATACTAGCAGTCTCTTGCCTTTGAAGATGGCCAGATCAGAATCCCCACTTACTGCCAGATGTAGTTTAATCCCATGGGGACCCCAGACAAAAACAAGGGGCTGTCTTTATGGCACCAATGACTCCCTGGACTGACTGCCATAAACTTATATTAGCAAATCAAAATCCTTGGCAAAATATAATATTTATTATAGCATCACATCCAAGAATACCCAATAAAGAAAAGCTTAAACTAAAGAATATGACGCAAAAGTTGCTGATATTTTTAAACCATTCACAAGTAGAGCCAGAGAATTAACATCTGCACTTACTCTGTGTATGCAATTATACATACGTACATTATGTAGGACTAAAAGTCTTTTTTCATTCCACGCCTTTTGATTAATATCAGCATGCTGCTCTGTCATCCATTCAATGTACAAACACTTAGCGAGTGCTTACTATAGGTTCTATGCTAGATTCTGGGAATGAGATGAGATATCTATTTGGAGTGTGGGTAGGGAGGCAAAAGGGGATCTTTAGATGACTATAATAGTCTACACGAGTGGCACTGAGAGCCTCAACAAAGGAGCATTAGATGTGAAGAAGAGGGGCAGATTTTAGAAAGATTTAAGATAAAAGTTATCATCCCAACTAATTACCAGTATGAGGGATAAGGGAAAAGGAGTTCAGGATGATATCCAAGTTTCAGATTCAGACCTTAATCATACTGGAGAAAGAACAGTTTACATGGTAAATGATTAATTCAGTTTTGAAATAGTATTAATATTTTGGACTTTCTCTTATAGATCTGAAATTCATCCTAAGCCTTTTTTGGGATCTAAAGCTGCTTAATTATAACTGAAATGTGTATACTACTTAAATATTATTAAGATATGTTCATGTTCAATACTAAGATGTCTGAACCTAAAATACTCTGGGTAACAAAATGACCACCAAAACTTTTCATCAGTGCTGTCCAACAGAGAGATAATGCTAGCCACATATGTAATTAAAAATTTTCTAGTGGCCACATTTTAAAACATAAACAGATACAATTAATTTTAACATAGTATACTTAATCAGAAATATAAAAATATCACTTAAACATGTATTCAATATAACAATTATTTTATATTAAATCTTAGAAATGGATCTTACACTTACAATGTATACTTCATTTCAATCCAGACTAGCTACATTACAAGTAAACAATAGCCACACGTGATCAGAGGTTACAACACTGGAGAGTAAAGCTTTTTTTTCAGTTCCCAATACTGAATCTGCATTTGGATTTTTACAACATTTTGATATGACAGAATGAAGGGATGAAGCCTTTTAAAAATTAAGCGTCTTCCACCGAAAATAAAGATAAAGCTTACAAAGCACCTTCAGACTGCAAAATGACCTTTGATGCAGTTTTGAAAAGGTCACTATAATTCTCAGAGCCATGAAGAATGGCTATACCTTAGAACACAACAGCAGAAATATCTTCAAGTGTGAAACAGACACAGCGTTCTGTAATGTATATGCTTTAGTCACAAGATTCTTCAGTTACCAATCTCTGAGGAGATGTGGCAGCATTTGAGAGATGGCACTATAACTATCCTAACCATCCTCGCTAACAGTATAGGCAAAGGACTAACTCTATCAACTCTGTTATCTGTAAACTCTGCATCCTTAAAAGTCCTTGGTTAGAATTCTTAGATATTGTCTACTCGCTTCTCAGTTATGCACTTTAAAAACTATCATATAGCCATAGACTACAATTTAGTATTGAGAACACAAGGTTTGCTGAAAATCAGCTATATAAAATCTATAGACAACATGGTTGTATATAAACCTTATAAAACATTTCACCCTGCTGATGGAACTAGCCTGTTTGCCTACTCCTAGAAATTCCTTAACATTTGTAATAAAAGTCTATGATTCTCTAAATCACAATGAATTATAGGTCTGATTCTTTCTGAATTATCAATGGAATAATGACTAGTTAATAGGGCCAGTCTTCTTTAATTAATTTTATGTAGCCATGTATACCCGGGTAATAGGAGATCAACAAACTAACAAACTAAACTTTTTGAAAGATAAAGTAAATGTGTTATTTATTCCTTACCTCTCCTTTCACTCAATCTCTCATCTTTCTGATACAGGTACACCACTGAAAATGTTCTGTTTTGTTTTGTTTTCCTAAAATCAAAATGTCCAGCTGTCTGGATGCTCGCTTATCTTCTCTCACTTCGCCTTTGCATGATGGTGTTTATGTTTCCAAACCTCTCTTCTCTAAGCTCGATACCCTTCCTCCAGATTCTCCTTCTACACTTCTGATTTTCCTTTTCCTCTGCCTCCTTCAGTGGTTGCTCATGATACAGTCCTAGGCCCTTGTTTCTGACATAACTCATGCCAGATGAGCTAGACTCAACTACCTCACTCGACAATTGTTACCATCTCCACAGTTTCAAATTCAAAATGTCAACTACCTGACGCGCTACTTCTTGCAGTGTGTGCTTCAGGTAACTCAAACCTAATATAGCAAAAAAAAAAAAAAAAAAAAAAAAAAAAAAAAAGAAAAGAAGAGAAAGAGAAAGAGAAAGAAAAAGAAAAAAAAAAGAATTTTTCTTCTTAAATTTTTTTTTTATTTTTAAATTATGGATGTAGTCCTTCAGCCAGTCAGACAATTTAGAAATTCTAGCAGTCATTCTGACTTCTTTTCCTCTTGCTCCAAAACCTTATTAGGCAATATATATATATAAGTCTCTAAAATATCTTTCTAATTCATTTTTCCTTTTCCTTCCACTGTGATTATCTTTGGTCCTGTGCATCACTATCTCTTGGTTCAATTATTCTAACACTATCCAAACTATTCTCTTTTTCTCTAATATTTACCCCCTTCGATCCCTTCTCTGTACTAATTGCTGTCTAAAACCTGACTGAGTCACAACTCAACTTTAAACTTTTCAATGGTTCTCCTGTCCATAAAGCAGTGGATTTCCAACTTGAACATGCACTGAAATCAGCTGAAGACTTGTTAAAAACAGACTGCTGTCCCCTACCCCAGAGTTTGTTTCTGTAGAACTGGAGCTGACCCCAAGATCTGCCCTTTTAACAAGTTCTCAGGTAATACTGAGGCTCCTAGTCTGACAACCACCTTCTGGGTACCACTACCCCAAAGAAAAAAAGTACTTACAAGGTATTAATGATTTTCATATAACCTGCGTATACTCTTATCTTTCCTAAGCATTGCTCACAGTTCCTACACACAGACTGCACTCTACCTTCTGAACTAAGTTTAGCTTTTGTACTGTGCTAACACATCTTTATTCACACTGCTTCTTATATCTGAAATGCCCTTTCCATCATCTTGTTCCCTCCCTGGCAATATCCTACTCATTTTTTTTAAAAAAATGTATTTGTTTTTTTAAAATTAAATTTATTGGGATGCCATTGACTAAATGAAATTATATAGATTCAAGTGCATATATTCTGTAACGCATCATCTGTATACTGCATTGTGTGTTCACTGCCCAAAGTCAAATATCCTTCCGTCACCATGCATTTCACTTCCTTAACCCTGACCTACCCGCCCCTCTGCCCGCTTCCCTCTCATGAGCACTAAGCTGTGTCTGTGTCTAAGAGTTTTTGTTTGTCTTGTTTGTTGCTTTCAGTTTCACTAATTCTTCAAGATTATGACTAAAAGTAGTTTCCTTGGTTAAGCCGTCCCCAATCTTCCCAGAAAGCAAAACAAGGCATTTCCTTTCAGTCTCAGAGTAAAAAAACCCAAGTAACTATGTATGGTGACAGATGTGTGATCTAGTCACAATATATGTAAATATCAAATCATTATGCTGTATACCCAAAACTAGCATAATTTTGTCAATTATGTCTCAATAAAAATATTTTTTAAAATTACACACAAATAAATGTTAAATGCTCTAATGGTAGCTTGTGCTTCTCCTTCACAGCATATAGCACAAGTATGATATTATTTATTACATAACATTACATGTTATCAGTTATAATTTTTTGTTTTGTTTCTTATTTATTGTTTATCTCCCTCAGTAAATAAGTTCAAAAAAGGCAGGTACCAGGCAGTCTTTCTCATTGCTATAGCCCCAAAGACTAATGAATAGTGGGCACTCAAAAAATATTTATTGAATAAATAAATAAACGCATCACTTAATCTACTTCTCTAATTAGTTACTGTCATGTCTGTTTGATCTTCATAATGACAGCCCCAAAGGGCAGGTGTCATATTCTTCCAATTTTGTGATCACAGACCTAATTACCCACAGGCCTCTAATAAATGTCTATTGAATGAATGAATAGCATTTAAGTAATTCTTATGATTTAGCACAATTCAGTGTATATACACAGGAACTATGATCTTAAAGCTTTGTATAAGTATAAAACTGACCATGGAAACTTTACAGTTGATAAGTGCTTATTTGGCAGAGTTTTAGAAAATGCGAAGAATTTCTGTGATTACAAGCCATTGCAAATGAGATGTCCACAGTGTGTTAACCACAATCAAATGTGGGATAGGATGATTACATGGAAAGAAGAAAAAGTGAAGTGGATGTTAGTTATCATCTTTCTCTAGAACAATATCAAGAAGACAGATGCAAACAATGTCAATCATAAACCTGACAATGGCTCTAGAAAGACATTATGCAAGGAATGCATTTGAAGATCACCTTGGAAGAAATTCACTGACCAGCTAACCAACAACATAACAACATTCCAGCGGCACTTCACATTCAGAGAATACTTTAATGCTTTATGCTAAATGTTTGACACGAATTATTTTATTTAACTTCATAATAATCCTATGAAATAGGTACTACATTTTTAAAAATTGTTTTCAAATAAGGCTAAGAATGCTAAATAAATTGCCTAATGTCACAAAGCTAGCAAATGTCAGAGTTGCAATTTGAACACAGATCTGACTCCTAAAGCCATGTTATTAGCTGCTATGCATCCTTTCGAAAAATTCTGAAACAGAATGGTATATCCCAAAGTTACATCATGAAAATAATAAAAATATGAAATCATTTCATACTAAGAATTACTTGGCAACATTCATATCAGGTATGCTGAGTACACACTAAATCTGATGTACCATGTTGACCTGCAGGCTTTACTTACAGGCTTTATTATTCTTCCAACTGGTTTTACTTTTATACATGCCTTTTAAAACTAAAACTTTCACCTTGCATTACCGTTTATTTTTCTGTCTTCCTCACAGAATGTGAGTTCCTGGAAGGCAGAGATTATATCTGTATCTTTGGAACTGAGCACATGGTAGACACTCAATAAATATTTATAGAGCTGAATAAAAACACATTCTAGGCCTCTTTTTCATTAATTTAACTGTATATATCTTTTTAGAGATTTTAAAATCAAATTTTTTTAAAAAAGTCAGGCTTTAGAGCAAGACAGAGAATACCAACATATTTGTTAATTGCTAAATCCAAAGACTTAATAAAGAAGCAAACCATTAACTAATCTGGGAATGAGAATTAACAATAAGAGTTCATTCTGCTAATTTCTGAACATCTATGAACATAACAACTTAAAAAATGTGATTTCATGTATTTTAATGTATATCATTTTATTTTGGCCATGAACTATTTGAGTTCATTAAATCAAACTATCATGTAAAAAGAACAGAAAAAATTATCTTATTTTCACCTAACTACCAAAATCGATATATACTTTAGTTAATTTTTGGAAAATGTTCTAAATATTCCATGTAATAACACTGTCTCAAACTATCTACTCAACACACTGATTACATTTTTATTTTTTAAAAAATCATAGCACAAACATTATTTGCTTTTATGATTTAACAGCTCTTAAATGTGCCACTTGGCAAACACTTTAAAATTAAACTACTATAATAATAAACAACATCGAAAGAATAAATCTGCTTTGAGATATTTTTTAAGCTTTTTAGATAACTTCTATGATAAGCCGTAAGACACACTGGAGGGCTGTAATATCAGAGCTGGAATCACTACCTATGTTAGGTCAGGAGAACTGGATCAAGGACACAGATGTGTCGATTCTGAGAGACCGCCATTTTCCTCCTCTGCTGATCAAAAATACAACTCTTCTTTGTAGAAAGTCTACCTTTTCAGTTAAATTCAACATAAAACATGCCCTTATAAGGCCAGAATCTATCAAATATATTATTAGCAATATAACCTTAAAATTTTTCTCCAATATGTAGGTGAAAAGACAAACAGCAAGGCAAGAGTTAATTGAAACATTCCTCTTTAGAGCAACTGAGTTGAGGAGTGGGGGCTGGTGGATGGCGGGAGGAAGGAGCAAGGCAGAAGATGCAGAGTTAATCAGGGAGCAAATCCAAAGCCAGGCATGGATAGGCCTCACTAATGAGCCTCAAGTACCCTGCAGTGGTTTTCAAACTTAACTGGCTTCAAACGATGCCACCCCATGACAGAATGCAGCTAGCCATAAGAGGAGGGTGATTAGAATAAATGACTGGAGTAATTAACTCTGATGTGAAACCACCTGATTGGAAAAGAGAAGCCAAGAGCTATTTAGCTGCTGGTCCTCCAGTAGAAAAAGGAAGCTTTCTCTTTCTCTTGTGTGAGTGTTCAGTTAGGACTCAACTCTTTCAAGTAGGTATTTGGTAGCACTAATGAAAAGCAGCTTTCATTCAAGGGCCTCTCAAGGACCTTCCCATTCATTTTGAAAGGGGAAGAAAATAAAAGCTTCAAAGTAGAACTAATTTACTTTACTCCCCTACCTCTTAGTGAATTCTGCATTAGTGAAGTCCGCATTAGTATTTATGCTTACAGTCTACCTCCAAATAATGTCATCAAATAGCAAAAATTTTCATTTATGAAATGACTAGATGAGGATAATGAAAAATTTTAAACTTTCCTTTTCTTTAAAAATATTTTACAACAAAGCATGTACACCTTACATATGTAGCATTTTATTTGTTAATTTTACTTAATGAAAAAATGTTTTACATAGAAAACTTTAAATTTATAATAATTGTCCATCAGTGTAAACACTTCCTTTGTACATGCCATTGGGATCATTCTTCCTATAGCAAGAGACCCCTGAGTCAGGGAGAAGGATATAAAGTATAAATGGGGTACATTTGATTTTGAAAACAACAACAACAAAACAAGAATAATGTTAAGGCAAGGAAAGAAAGAGCACATATTTTTGCAGGAAGACAGCTTTCTTACAGCGCAAATTGATCCAAAGAACCCACCACATTCTCCAGGCTGCTTTATTTTACAAAAACAGGAATTACAAAGACTGGGGGCATTACTACCTGCTGTTTTACAAGTAATCATCGATTCACTGGGCCAATGTTGTTCTGTACCTGCTGAGCTAATGTTCCTCGACACACCCTCCCCCTAAGACAGGTTCACAAGCTGCCCAGTAACAACTATGAGTGTAGTAGCACAAGTAACTTAGTAAATGTTTGTGCCCAAATTCAGATTTATTTGACAGCTTTACGCCTTTGGGCATGATATAATTAAATGTTTTGACGGCTAAACAAAAACTGTATAAATTTAAAAGCTATTAGATCAGCACCTAGAATCAAAATGAAGTAATTTGCTTATAACCTAAACTACTTTTAGCAACACAGTCCAACAAAAGCACAAAAGAGGGCTAAATGTCTATCCAAACGTTCTAGCTAATTCTTTCCCACTTCTCCCATGAAGAATATTCCCTTTACAAGTACTGACAATGCCTTTAATATCAACAAAGGGTACATAGCAGGTTTAAGTTATCATTAGAACTCCTAAACTCTACCTCTGGTTATTTTCTATAATTTCAGAAGCAGAAATATTAAAAAGACAAAGAATAAGAAATAGTATTTTATTAAAAAGACCACAGTGTGCTATTTAAAAGTGTTTTAAAAAACACAGGAAAGTGAGTGGTCCTTCAAACTCCACCATTAAACGACTCAGGAATTAATCCTCATTCACCGAAGGTGCCAGGTTCCAGACTTTCAAGGCACTTTTGTACTGCTTGGTTCTCTAAAAGTCTAGTTCCTAACCACTGTGGATCACAGTGACTTACACTGCTTACCTTTGGAAAAACCCACTGTTCATGATCTGAGCTCCAGAAAATATTCCCGTCAGTAGTACTATTCAAATACACAGATTAAAAAACTCAGATACTTCTCTAAAAATGAAAAAAAAAAAAAAGTAAAGCAAAATGCCCATTTGACTATCATTTTTAAAACATAGGCGATTTATATCTACCTACTGCATCGCATCATCATTTTGGAAAGCACCTAGAGAGTGCAGGCTTAGAGTGTAACCAAAAGCTTATTTAAACAATGTCCAAGACAGAACCATTAATTACTGAAGCATTTGGATTCTATCAAATATATAAAAACATTTATAACCTACTCTTCATTAGGAAACAACCTGAGGAGACACTGCACCCTCACTGCAGGTAAGCATGATCAGTTGTTTATTTAAAAAAAAAAAAAATCAATGACATGTTTAGAAACCAGTCCACTTCTCCTGTGCTGTTTATATTTCACTTTATCGTCATTCTTGGAAAGACAGTTCTAAAGGAAGAAAACACTATGAACCCAACCTGTTGAACTTACACATACTGATGTCAAGTAATTTAAAAATCATTCTAAAAAGAGCTTCTTATGTACACATCTAAAAACATTACTGCGTTTATCTGTTCTCTCCCTCTCATTCATGTTAACAGGATGTCTTTTTCTGTACCATACTTGAATCTACTGGAGCATAGCCTGAAAATAGATTAAACTTTGAGTGTTTAAATATCCGATAGTATAAAGACTATAGGGATAAAGCACTGGGGAGTTCCAATCTGGCTACTTTTTAAAAATGAATGAACCTTGACTAAGATCATTTAAACATGAGTTATGAGGCTCAATATTCCTAGTAGATGGATAGTTGTTTGAAGAGTTAGTGAAATTAAATCCATGGGTAAGTGTTACTTTGTATAAAATAAAAAAAATACTATTAAAATATTACATATTAAAGATGTCCCTTTCTGAAGAAAAATTATTGTGTCTTTCCTATTGTTTCTCTTCTCCATGGACATGTTTTGAAAAATGTTATCAAATACATTTGACAAAGGTATACCTGCCAGACCTTCTGATCAGAATAAGATAACTAGTTGCACTGATCTGATATAACTTAGCTAAAAGTCCCGGAACTAGAATTTAACCCACGTTGCCTTTTTATAAGTAAAAGAACTAAGTTTAAACTGTTAGAAATTGCTGTGGCAGCTCTAGGGTCACAATGAGCTTTAGTTCATATCCATTGCACATCTATAAACATATCAAGCCTAGTAAAATATACTAATTCCTTAGAACTAAGACTCTACTGACTGTAAGATAAACCTTTATATAGTTAAGAAATAGCAAGAGCTGAAAAATAAAAACAAAATGCTTTATCATGCAGGATTTAAATTTTATACTGACTGAAAGCTATTAGAATTTTAGACATATTTTATTAAGCATTATACATGTGTAAAAAAGAAAATATAACTGAAATAAATTGGTTATTCATAAATTGTTTCACGGAGTCCAACTCTACTGAATCACTTCCTGACTCAAAGTGGTCGAAGTCTGTTTTTCCACAATATTGTCATTCAATGCCTTCAAAGCACTTGTGAGGCAGCATTTTTTAAACAAGAATTCTCCACTATTATTACCTCTGGAATTTTCTCCAAGTCGCAGACTTCTTGATCTCCCTTTATCTCTCCCTCTTTCCACCTCTCCTCAATATTCCCCCACCCCCATCTCTGTCTCTCAAGAAAAGCCAATTAGTGCACTGTTCGTGACTACTTCTATCCTGGTCTAACTGTGTTTATATGTTTGTTAAGTGATACTTCTATCTTACTGCCAAATGGGGATAACTCTACCTTAAAACTTACCAAAGTACATTGTTTAGCAAAACAAAATCAAACTCTTATTGGCGTACAACAGACTCGTGGTTAGCAGAGGAGAAGGAGGCTGAAGGGAGGGTAAAATGGATAAAGGGCATCGACTGTATGGTGACAGATGGAAACTAGGCTTCTGGTGGTAGCATGATATAGTACATGCAGATGTCGAATCATAATACTGTACACTTGAAACTCATATAATCTTATAAACCAATGTTACCTCAATTAAAAAAAAAGATGTTTAATGGAACAACATTGTTTAGTGGAAGAAAGTTTGGCAGTTTCTTACAAAAAAATATATATATACTTTTACCACATGATCCTGCACATGCACTCCCTGGTGTTTAGTTGAAGGAGGAGAAAATTTATGTCACATAAAAACCTGCACACAAATGTTTACAGCAATTTTATTTATAATTGCTAAACCTTGAAAGCAACCAAGATGTCCTTCAATAATTGAAGGGATAAACTGTGGTATACTCATACAATGGAATATTATTCCATAATAAAAAGAAATCAGTTATCAAGCCAAGGAAAGACATGGAGGAAACTTATATGCACATTGTTAAGTGAAAGAAGTCAATCTGAAAAGGCTACATACTGTACGATTCCAAATATATGACATTCTGGAAAAGGAAAACTTATGAGGACAGAAAGAAAATGCCAGGGGCTTAGGGTGGGTGAAGGGAGGAGGGATGAAGAGTTGGAGCACAGGTGAAGTTTAGGGCAGCAAAATATTCTGTATGACGCTGCACTGGTAAATGTATGTCCTTATGCATTTGTCAAAGCCCATAGAATATACAACACAACAAGTGAACCTTAATGTACTATGGACTTTAGTTAATAATGATGTATCAGTATTGGCTCATCAGTTATAATAAGTGTACCACATTAATGCAAGATGTTAATAAGGGAGAATCTGAAGGAGAAGTGAGGGGCGTATATAGAAGTCTTGTTAAGTTCTACTTAATATTTTTATGAACCTGAAACAGCTCAAAAAAATAAAGTTCAAAAAAATTAAATAATATTTATATGTCTCCCTCTTCCTCCAATGAGCTATAAGTTACTGAACACTAGAGTCAAAACTCCTTCATCTTTGGATACCATGGCTAGAGCGGTTCGTGCATGTTAGGGGCTTCAACCGCTACTTTTTGAAACGCAAGGAGTATGGCTGCCCTACTCAAAGGATTCTCAGCGCCTTCATTCCCACCATGTGTGCCACGGTCCGCAGAGTGAGATGCACTAATAAATATTAAATTCATACTTTTCATATCACTTATACGAGTACATCCCGGTACATGTTTTTTTTTTAATCTACCTCTTTTTCAGAGTGAGCTGAAAAGTATGAGCTAAAAAGCCACTACTTTATCTAATATTTACTATTATTAAGATGTTCGGGGCACTGTAGGACAATGATAAATGAGGCATTTTCTTCCTGCCCTAGAGGAGCTCCCAGTCCAATGAAGACACCTATGTGAGAACAAGTATGTACAAAGGATGAACAGAGAAAGAGCTGACAGCACAAAACAAACTTAAATAGTATTATAAATAGTATGGTCAATATACATCTGAAAGGAATCTTACTAAGAATAAACTGAGAAAATGGAGAGAATACAATAGCAAATTGATAAGACTTTCTAGGATGTATTTAGAAACGATTCTTAAATTCAGATGCAAAATAAGTCTCACATAAATAATAGATAATAAATCTGTAGACAATATGAACAAATATGGTGGCTGTGTTCCAACAAAAGCTTCTTTACAAAATCAAGCAGTAGGCTGGATTTGGCCCATGGGCCACAGTTAGCTATCTCTGCTTTAGACTCATAAAAACATCTTTTAAATAAATTAGTTGAACTGTGATCCTTTACTGAAAGAAGCTGAATAGGCGTAGAATCCAAATCAGAAAGAACCCAAAGTCCAGCAGATGGTCCTAAATGATTCAAGGAACATGGCTTCTACCTTGCCCTTTTCCCTTTTTCACTGGCATCTAAGACTGTCTCTAAAAACTTCCAATCGAAAAGATTGCAGCTTCTTCCTCAGTGGAACCAGAAATCCGGTCTACCTTCATCCATGAGTTAGGATCTCTTTACAACTCAAAAGGCTCCTACGTGGCCAATTGTGGCAATGGGTAAGTTGTTTATTTTCACTAAGCCTCAGTTTCCTTGAACAAGGGTAATATCTACAGTGGGAGAATTAAATGGAATGATATATGAAAAATACCTAAAACAATGCCTGGTACACAGTAGGTATTCAACAAATACCTTCTAGTTTACCATTTCCCTTCCTTGCCCACAAAACCCCTTGACTCTAAGTTCATTCATTTATTCTACCACTACACCTTCATTTAGGACTTACTATTTGTGTCAGAGCCTGTGCTAAAAACTGGGGACACAGCAGAGATAACACTGACAAGGGCCATTCTCATTCTTGTGGGAAGACTGACAACACACAAATTACTCAACAAGATGTCAGACAGTGATTAGTGCTACAAAGTGATGAGATAGAGTAACAATTTTGAATAGGATGAGTAGGGGGAATTTCTTTCAAAGGTAACATATGACTTGAGACTTAAATGAAAAAAATCAGCTAGCCAAAGAAGTTAGTTGAGAAACAGTATTCTAGATGGGCTGAACAAGAACAAAACTCTAGAGGTTAGAAAGGTTCTTGCACATTCAACCTCAGAAAGGAAGCAGGACTCATTTCCTGAGAGTTATCGCCAACGTTAGCCACTCTTCAATGTCTGTTCTTGCTAGACAACACTACCCCTTTCTGCTCCTCTGCTACTTCTGCAGACATGTTATATTCCCACCGACAGTGTAAAAGGGTTCCATTTTCTCCACAACTTTGACAATGCTTGTTATCTTTCATTTTTTGATAACAGCCATCCCAACAGCTGAGAGATATTTCATTGTAGTTTGATTTGCATTTCCCTGATAAGTAGTCACTTTCGGCTTCTTTTCATATACCTGCTGGCCATTTGTTAGTGTGAAGCATTCTTTAGAGAAATGTCTATTCAAGTCTTTAGCCCGTTTTTAAATATCAAGTTATTAGGTTTTTTTGATATTGAGTTACAGAAGTGCCTCATACATTTTTGGAAATTAACCTCTTATCTGAGATATGGTTTAAAAAATATATTTTCTCTCATTTCATAGGTTGCTTTTTCATTTTGTTGAACATTTCCTTTGCTGAGAAGTTTTTTTGTCTAATTCTGTTTCTGTTGCCTATGCTTTTGCTGCCAATAGCCATAAGTCATTTCCAAACTAATGTTATGAAGCTTTTCCCCTATGTTTGCTCTTAGGAGTTTCACAGTTTCAGGTCTTAAAGTCTTTAATGTATTTTGAGTTGATTTTTGTATCTCATGTAAGATAAGCATCCATTTTCATTCTTTTGCATGTGGATAGTCAGTTTTCCAAACACCATTTAAGAGACTATCCTTTCCTATTGTGTATTCTCAGCACCCTTGTTGAACATCAGCTGACCATATACGCATAGATTTATTTTGGGCACTCAATTCTGTTCCACTGATCTATGTGTCTGTCTTCATGCCAGTACCACACTATTTTAATGACGGTAGCTTTGTAATATATTTTTAAATGATGTCTCCAGCCTTGTTCTTTCTCAAGACTGTTTTGGCTATTCAGGGTCTTTTGTTGTTCTACATGAATTAAGAATTGTTTTTTTCTATTTCTGTGAAAAATAACAGTCGGATTTTTGATAAGGACTGCATTGAATCTGTAGATCACTTTGGGTAGCATGGGCATTTTAAAAACATGAAATCTTCCAATCCACAAACACACAATATCTTGCCATTTGTGTCTAATTTCTTTTATCAATGTTTTGTAGTTTTCAGTGCCTAAGTCTTTCATTCCTTAAGTTTATTACTATTTTATTATTGGTGTTACTATAAATGGCATTATTTTCCTAATTTCCTTTTCAAATAGTTCACTGTCAGTAGATTAAAAAGCAACTGACATTTTTTGCATGGTGATTTTGTAATTTTGTATTCAGCAACTTTATTGAATTCATTTATTAGTTCTAACAGCTTTTTTTTTTTTTTTTTGGCAAGGAGTCTTTAGGGTTTCTGTATATAAGACCCTCTTACATGCAAACAAGGACAAAATTACTTCCTCATTTTCAATTTAGATGCCTTTTATTTTTTAATTTTTTCCTTCCTAATTGCTCTGGCTAGGACTTCCAGACCATCAGATTTATTATAAAATCACTAAACTAATGCTTCTTCTATCTCCAACAAAGGGTTACTCCTAAGTTAAAATAAGATGTGTAAAAATTGCTTTTGAAATATAAAGTACTGTAATGTGTAATTAGAAAGGAAGGGTACTGAACTTGGATTCTGAAAATGTAATTCTGCATTTTTGATACATTTTAGTTGTATAACCTTATCTATCGTCCTTTCTGAGTTTCTAGAAAAAGTGGAATACCTTCACTACCAGCCTGTCAAGGACATTATGAGGCTCAAATTAGTAAGTGAAAGCTATTTGTAAAATATAAATACAATACAAATTCAAGTTATTTTCATCATGATTTCCAAATTTCATGCCTAAAAACACTATTATTAATAATTTAGTAGGAATAAAATCTGTTCAGAAATTACAGTTTTTATTGGTTAAAACTGATATTAAATGTCACTGCAGACTTTTAAGCAGAAACACTCCAACCTTTAGTAAAAATGCTTTTATAAACATTTTAGTGCAAAGTATTTTAATACAATTCATCAATATGCAAACAATAGAGCAAATGTATCAGTTCATGCAAGGTTTTGTACATGCAAACCTGGGCCCTAGATTAACCGGTTAGGGTACTACTCATAAACTATCCAGTATATAGTAAACACATCTATCAAGTAAATTAAAGAACGTCTATATTATGCAGCAGCTGATGCAAATTAGGACTTAATTTAAAGTCTTTAGAACAAGAAGATAGTTTTAATTCTAGGAGTAGGAGAGGAGAACATCATATCCCTTAACTAAACTTCAGGTCTCTTATCAGACCTCCAATTTCCCACAAGACATATGCCCATTTAGGAGACCACAGGTCAGTTTTATAATATAACACACTGTAAATAATATAAGTAATTAATCATGATTGTAAACCCATGCTCCATTTACAGGAGCTTGGAGTCTATCATATATGTTTAAATTTTTGTTCTTCACCAATTTAAAAGTGCAATATCCCTTTTGGTCCTCATGGGCATACCAGTTAGAATCTGTATTTAGTCACCTGAAATCACCTAAATTAAAAAAGTCTAAGTCCACATCTTCGAAATTTCTCTTATCTTGCCATCATTCTGAATAGCATTCAAAATCATTTCAATCATTAAAAGTAACAAGACATTTTTACTAGTAGCACAACCCCTCACTTCTTATGTATAAGTGCTTGATAACAGGGTACCTGTGCAGTTTGATTTTTGTACTCCATTGTACACTGTTTCTCTCATCAAGGCAGAGAATATTATGAATTTTTTCTCATTTACTGTTCTCTGCTTGACAGGACAGAAATCTCTAAAAGGTACTGCTTTTCATAAACCGGTCACAGCCATTCACAGCCTCTATTTCTTCTTTGCCTGAGTTTATTTCCAGGTGAAAATAAAACACACTTTTATTAATGGATTTTATTATTGTAAAGTGCTATAATTTCAAAGGTCTTAATTGTCTAAAGAATGTAAATGGATGCCAACTCCCCAGATCAATTTTCTAAAAAGGAAGTCCAGATACTAAAAATAACTTCAAGATGTGGAATGCTGGGAAATATCAGGAGCAGACAAGGCAACTTGTGCACAACCATCAGCGACAGGGAGACTGGTTTTGAGCAAAGCTATTAGGCTGCCTAACAGTCAGGGAAGAAAGAGCCAAAAGCGTTCTGGTAAACAGAATTTATAGCCAAATGCAAACTTAAGTTTAACGTATATGTAATGTAGAAGAAAATCTACCATATCTGCTATATATATAATGTAGAAAAAAAACACTCCCTTATGATGAAAGGAACAGTACAAATGTCTTCAAATGGTGACGATAACGCCACAAATATGACTAGTATGTACTTTAACAATCAGTTGGGGAATAAAATAATATTTTCGATCAGAATATAAAATTCACTAAAATGATTTCTTAGCTATTCTTAATTATATACTAATATTTTCTTATATTCTTATTAAATTATGCATTAAGAAAACACCAATAATAAATACTACATAAAAGTGAATACTGGATCAAATTCATCATTAATGCCTATATGTTAAAATTCTATAATTAGAAATATCAGTAGATAAAAATTGAAACATCAAGTTTATATTAGAGAAAATGAAGGTTGTTGGCTGGCTGAAATGGATAGAAGAAAGCAGTAATGTGTGTTATGTTACAGGCGCAATCCTACTGTTTCATACTGAGAAAAGTCCATTTCATAATCAAAGACTGGTATCAGTAAACAGAGCCACATATCCATGCTATTAGTTGAAAAGAGAATTATGTTGAAGATGGTTCAAAAAAGAAAAGAAATAAAACCTCCAAAACCATCGCCGTTCCTGAAAACATAACTCATAGCACATGCCCCGATGATAACTAGGAAGTGTCGTGTGTGTGTGTGTGTGTGTGTGCGCGCGTGCGTGTGTGTGTGTGTGTGTGTGTGTGTGTAACATGCTCAGTTACATAATGATTAACCTAAGGAAAAATGCTGGAATCCTTGTCTTTGTTCTCTAACATAATCCACATATCATTGGTTTTTATGTTGTCAAGGTAACATTTATGAAGGGAAATAAAAAGTCGATCATGAAATTCATACACAGGAGATCACCAATAAATAAACGATTAAGGATCACAACAACTTCACTCTTCAGAAGCAAAGGGTTAAGGTCAATGTCAGCATTAGAACTACAAGGATCACACAATTCTATTTATAATATTTCCAAAGTACCTGTGAACTACCCCTCAGTAAAATTAGAGTTTTCCTTGCTCTTTAATCATTACTTTCTTCTTGAAATAAATGCAAAATTAAAATAGTCCAAATATGGCAAGAGATCTGAAACCCATCTACCTCAGGATCACCTGGGAAGTTAGAAAATTATTTCAGGGCCTATTCTTCAAACATCCAGAATTAATTTTAACAAGTATGGTATGGGATTCTGTTATCTACAGTTAAAAAAAAATCTCTTAAACACTAAAAGTTTAAAAAGTACTGACAAAAGAAAATTTGCATTTCACATAGAATGTACACATCAGCAATATTAAAGTCATCTTTTTCATTATTTTCTATGTTCATTTTTCTTAATTAAGTACATTATATTTTTTAACACTACTCTTTAAGCAAACTGATTGACAAGCTAAATTTAAATGGTATGGCAAACTCTAATGGTGCCTATATATATGATTTATGCCTATCTCTAAAACTCTTAAATTTTCTTAAGACAACTTAAATGCCTTCATACAATTTTTGAATTAAATGACAATCGGTGTTCTTTTCAAAATAAAAATAATTAATATACCATAGAATTCACCTTTTTAAAGTGTATAATTCATTGGCTTTTGATATATTCACAAAGTTGTGCAATCATCACTAATTTTCATCACAACAAAAGAACACCCCATAGACACTAGCGCTCACTCCCCAAATGCCCCGCCCATTTATTTGGCGTTTCTGTGGATTTGCCTATTCTGGATTTCTCATATAAATAGAATCATTTTTCTATTTTGTGTTGTAGCCTGTTTCAGTACTTCATTCCTTTTGATAGGCTGAATAATATTCTTTGAATGTATACACCATATTTTCTCAATCCATTCATCAGCTGACAGACATTTTGGTTGTTTCCACTGTTTGCCTATTATGAAAATGGTGCTATGAACATTAATGTACATATTTTTGCATGGACATATGTTTTCAATTCTCTCGGATGTCTACTCAAGAGAGGAAGTGCTGGGTCATATGTAACTCTATGTTTAACTTCTTGAGGAACTGCCAAACTTTTCCAAAGAAAGTGGATCATTTTAGTACTAGTGTTGTATGAGGGTCTCAATTTTTCCATACACTAACCAACACTTGTTATTGTCTGCCTTTCTGATTATAGTCATGCATGTGGGTGTGAAATAGTATCTCATATGAAGCAGTTTTGTTTGCATTTCTTTATTACTAATGATATTAACATCATTTCATGTGCATTTGACCAATTTGCATACCTTCTCTGAAGAGATATCTAGTCAGCTACTTTGCTCAGTTTTTAACTGGGTTGTCTTTTGATTATTGAATTGTAAGGGTGCTGTGTACGGTCTAGATAGTAGACTCTTATCAGATATATGATTTGTAAATATTTATCCAATTCTGTGGATTATCTTTTCATTTTCTTGATAGTGTCTTCTGAAGCACAAAAGTTTTCAATTTTCATAAAATCCATTTTATTTTTTTCTCTGATGCTTTTGGTAACATATTTAAAAAAACACTGTCTAGTTGGTACAGTTAATCACTTTCATTGTTTATAAGAAGTATTTTAGAAAAAATTAAGTGTACCCTATTATGATTCTAAAATTATAATCCTATAAATTTATATATGCTTCCTTAAATATTAATTATTTTATATCTAGTAACTAATTCTGAATTTTCAAAGTAAAAATTTTCAAGGTGTCCCAAACCATATAATCTGTCTGAGCCTGTTTTCTTATTTTTTTATAAGGGTATTATATTGACTGCTATGAATACATCATTAGGTCTTATAGTCAAATGATATGATAATAAAAAAACACTTTAATAACAAAGTATTATTTTGTAGGTTCTTTCCATCTTGGGTCAAGCAGAGTGAACAAAAAAGAGTAAAGATAGGGAGAAAATATATAGCTTTCACATAGCCATTAGTTATAAAATCTATAGTTCCTGAAGCATTTAAAAAATCATTAATGATATGCTGCATGCAAAAAGGGAAAAGATCTCAAAAAATGGCACCCTGATAAATGCAGTCAATGTTATTTTCTTTGTTAGATATCAGTATACATACTCTCGTTTGCTTAATGGTTTAAAGTTGACCAAGGATTTGATGGCGTGGCTTGGATATCTATGTTTTATTCTGTAGCCCCAAGACAATTTAAATGGTTTCATATTCTGTCCCTATGTAAGTTCTAAAAACAACAATTCTTAATGAGAAAAATAAAAGAGAAAAATATAATATACAATTATATAATTTCTAAGTAAAAGAAATGAAGGCAACTAATTTTAACAAAGTTTAAGGGTTCTAAAGCAAGAAAGATGCCTTGAAGTCTTGTTTTATGCCAGTAGAGATTTGCTAGAAAACTGTCTATGAAAGAAAGAGTATCTACAGACGACTGGAATGAAGGAGAAATAAAGGCGGGACTGTGGCTCTAAGATGTTATGTCATAAATATTCACGGATTCTTGTACTTTTTCAAGGCAAATTAAGCCAGTAGTTTCTAAGACAGTTATTTAACTAAATTTAATTAATTAAGTACATTTAAGTACTTAAATTAACACAGAGCTTCAAAAGTCAAGGGTAGTGAAGAAATTAAAGTGGACCTTAAAAGAATACAGGACAATATGGCCTAAAGCACTGACACAGTACTTTTTCAAATTTCTAATGTTAATAGGAGCCAATCCACTGATAACAACAAAAAATATAGAAATAAATAGCAAAAACTGTGTAGGCCACTAAAATGACAATAAACAAACGTTAAAATGTTCCATAATGACTTGTATTTGTAATACCTATATAAACTCTACTTCATCCTTTACCAGGCTAATGGATATCTATTTCCATTTGCAGATATATCTAGAAAAAGAATACTTAATAACTCATTTCAAAGTAGCATTTCTTATGATTATATGAACATTAGCAAGGTGTAGTGTATGCAGAAACGGGAAAGTATTGCTCAGAGTGGTACTAAAAAAAGTACACTACTCTTTAAAAATACATTTATTAATGTCAGTAAAGGAAAAATTACTTATAATAATTTTCCTTTTTTGGTCAATTTCATATAAGCAACTTAAAAAAAAACACTTTTGAGGACTTAAAACACTCAGATCTTATAGAAGTCTGCTATGCAGGTATCCTATAACTCACATATGACAGAAATATCTCAGGGCAACGTATATGAGTAAAATGTGTAGTAAGGACCAAAAGCATCATTGTTGAATTCCTAGTACTGGGAGCACAGAACAAGCTCAACAAAATGGAGGTGACACGTGTTAACTTCCTGAGGGGAGACATTTTAACAGTGGACTTAAATTAGAGCAAGACGCCATCAAAAACAGTATCTAAAAGCCAAAATTGTCAATTCCCATCCATCTGCCTCAGAGGTGGTGGAAAGGGGTCTGTCTGGCATTATAGTCTGGCAGGGGTTATGCACGTAGCTTAATAAGTATATCCAGTTTATTGTAATAAGGGATCTATTGTTTATTTGTTCCTGATTACAAACATTAAGGAACAGTTTTCATATCTATTTAAAAGGCTGTGAAACAGTGACATATAAAACCTTCTCTTAAAAGTTTTAAGGTCAGAGTATCTACTTAGAAATATGTACGCTGATCCTCCTCTCCTTTCCTGCCCCTCCCTTTTGTCTTTTCTCTGCAAAGAGTGGCTGCCACTCCTAGCTAAGGTTGTAAAAGGTGACTGACTTCTCATGGGTTGATGCTTCCTTTAAACGTAAACTCGACATTAAACCTTACAGACTAAACAAAAACAAAAACGCATTTAGGGAGTTATGATGAGCAAGATATTTTGTTCCTTTAAAATGCAGACTTAATTGTGGAGGAAGAGTAAAACAATACATATTTTGGTTAATTAAATAGGGTTCTAGAAAAAGAATACACAATTGGCGAGATTTACACAACACAAACTTCACCCTAAAGTCCCCCCCCCCATCTCTCCCTCCCCCAAAGAAAGGCATTACAGTGAAGGGAAATGACTCATTCAGGTCTATGACTATCAATATCATTTTTTTCATGTTTTTATTTTACAGACATCTGGAACTGTCCTATAGACTATTTCAGCAGTTAATGACTGAGGCCCACAGGACTCTCATTTTTCTTGATCCCCAAGCTAACAGGTATTCTTTGTATTTTCTAATCTTTGGGTCAGAAGTATTAGACTATACATTTGTAAAAGACATTTACAAACTATTACCTGAGAAATGAAAAGTTAACATTCATAGAATATTCATAAGTGAGTTAGTTTAATAACTAACTAAAATTTCATATTCAAATCATTTTAGGTAAAACACTTGCTAGAAATATTTCTTACTTTTCCCATTGTCTTGAACAAGTAGACCTGTAAATATAAAATCTACAACTCATGCATGTAAGAGTTAAGAAAACAAACCCATAAACTTATAATACAGATTCTGCATTATAGCCATACAGGGGGAAGTAGACTAAGGTATTAAAAAAAGGGGGGGCAAAGTTGTTTAACTAAAAAAATTCACTATTTTATATTCTACTACAAAGATCTGCCTAACTCGGCAGCACCCACTGTACGAAAAGCAGAAAGAAAAAAATCATCGGGGAGATTAAAAAGAAAGTAAAAGAAAAATGGGGAGTCAAAGAAATGGATAAGGAGGAAAAAGAGAAAAGGGAGATGGACAGACAGAGGAAGGAAGGAAGAGGGGCAAACTGGCTCCGTCAAACTCTCCAGGGACATTGTGCTGAGTTCCCAGACCAGAAACGAGGGGTTGAAAGCTACTACTGATAACTGTGGAGGCTGAAAGTGCTGCTTAAGTGCTTGGTGTCTGTCGAAAAGAGGGAGGAGAGGTTTGAGACTGAGGATGCCAAGTGCACTCCCAGCCAGCAGAGTAAAAGGGAAGCATTAACGGTAGCCTCGGGGGAAGCTAAACGTTCTCTCCCATGAGCCAGAGGGCAAATGTGCCAATAGCAGCTGGATAAAGGGGATAAAAAAATGAAGAAGCCCCAGGAAAACTGGCAGCTTCAGATATATAAGGTAGATTAGGCCCTGTCTCTATATTTAGAGGAACAAACTGCCTGGAAATAGCACTGCTTCTACTGCCAGTAGATTAATGATCAACAACCTGGGTGCAACGGACTGAAATTTAGTTTACCAAACTATTATACTAAGTGCTAATTTAACTCTGTGACCAGAGTTAGAACTAGAAAGTGAAAACATGAAAACCTTTGAAGGAATTTTTGAAATAATATTCTTTCATGTTATTTTCATTCATAACCTATTTTATAAAGGTTCAAAAGAACTGTCAGAAGGCAATCTGTATTACCTTTCTATAGTTTTAGAACGCAAGATACAATATCACAGAGTTCTTATTTTAAATAAGTATCTGCTCAATATTTCAGAACAATATCCGAAGATAAGATTTACTAAATACAACATTTTTCAAATTCCAGGCTTGATACATTTGATAAATTTCAATCTGCAATTGCTTCAATAAATTCCCTTGGCCTGGGAGTAAATCTGTTCTCTTTTCTTCATCAGGATTAAGCTAATTTAAGGTTTATGTTATTTAAAAAAAAGAGAGAGGGAGAGAGGGAGAGAAAGAGAGAGCGAGATCCTAGCCCTAAAAGAAAGTCACACATTCAAGAAAACCAAACTGAAAAGAAACATCAATTTCGTTGCAGAAATCCCTATGGAATTCTTATATTCTATAGGAATTCAAGGAGAGGGAAGAACTAGAATAGGAGAAAAGTTCCTCAGGGAATTTTCCAAACCCCCATGCAAATAAGAGTGACCATGAGTAAGTTTTAGAAATCAGGATGTGAGCAGAAGTGATGTACCTAACTTTCTAGTCACATCCTCTAAAAAAGAAGCTATTTGTCCTCTACTCACTCTTGCCTCTTTTCAAAGGGTTAGAATGTAAATATGAAAGGTGACTACAAAAAAAGGACAAGCCCCAGGCGATAATGGAACAAAACAGAAGGAACTTGATGATGTTACAGATTAGATTTTTCCTTACTCCTTCCAATGCCAACAGCTCAGACTTTACCCAAGAACAAAACCTTCCACCTCCAATTAAACATCTACTTTTTGGTCTGTATGAACACTGTAAATCATAAAATCAGAAGTAAAAATAGTTATATTTAGAGAAACAGAATGAATATACATAGTCAAAAAAAGGCAATATGATCAGATGGAAACCCTAAAAGATCAAAACACTCAAACACGAAATGTACTTATTAGAGAAAGAAAATCCTTCAATACCTAGCTCAAATGTCTCTTAAACATCTTCATTCCCCAAAGTTAGCTGCTCTGTCATCTATGCTCCAATTTATCACATCCTGTTATTACTGCCATCATTAAATGGTGAATTCCTATAGGGCAGGGATTCTATCATACTCATCTTTGTATCTTTCCAGATTTGAGCACAGTGTTTGGCACATGGTAGGTACCAATAAATATTTGCTGAATGAAACACTGGACTTTTAGTAGCAGTGAAAGAAATGTGCTGAAAGTATGTTTTAAAAATACTTTTCTCTAGTTGCAAGTCATGCCTTATAACAAAATCTTTCTCTGTCACCTCTGCAACTCCAGACCCTGAATTCCTAATTTGTTTCTTTTATGGCATCATCAATCTCAAGTTATCCATAACCATTAATTCTTTTGGAGTTGAAATGCAGATTCTCTCAACCAATAGCTAGACTGTGAACATTTAATTCATGAATTGCAAACACTTTTATGTAAAGAGTAGGCTGAACACATTTTCACAGGAGTAATAAATAACTTCAGATGTCCTTGTGAGAAATTCAACTACAGGGCTCACCTATTAATTTTCTCTACTGAATGCATTTCCACTTCAAAGAGGTGTTACCTATCATTATTTTATGCTACCATGGTAGAGAAGATTTAATCTTCTGTAGCATCAAATTTACCTTGCCTCAGTGGCCATGGGATCATTTAGTATTACACCTATTCAAAATTGGCCATGCTTAAAACCCACTGCCCTTATTCAATATCTATTATCTACTTACTACCATGGTAATTAACTTAACCATGGTCTCAAGTCAGACAATACAAAAAATCTGGGACTGCTCTCCTAATATTCTATTAGTATCTATGCATCACATATGTTCAAGCATGCATCATACAATTTCACAGAATTATTGAGGTAGTTGATATGAAAGTATAAAACATATGGACAAAGTGCATTACACATGCTAATTATGTTACTAATTCATTGTATAATGAAAGGCTTATACCCTTTGATCAGAATGTCCCATCTCCTTGATCCCCCAGCACTGGTAACCACACTTATTGATAAGCATATGCTGAACCATCCTAACATCCCAGGGATAAATCCCACTTATCATAGTGTATGATCCTCTAATGTGATGGTGAATCTGGTTTGCTAGTATTTTGCTGAGGATATTTATATTCATATTCATTAGGGATACTGGTCTGCAATACAAGAGTTTCATTGTGCTGTATCTTCCTTGCGTACATAACGGAATATACAAATGTCCTTGTTTTTTTTACACTTGTTACTTTAAAATGTTTCTGTTATTGATTTTTTGACAGCATTATAATAAAGTGTTCCAGAAAAGACCTTTTAGGTTGAATCTTTTTTGGAAAATCAGGGCATTCAGAAACTTGGATGTCCTAGATTTGAGAAGATCTCAGGGATTTTTTCTTTAAATAAGTTGTCCCTTCCTCCCTGCCTTCTCTTTCTGGGACTCCAACAATATGTAGATTATGTTGATGATATCCTATAATGTCCATAGGTTTTATTCATTCTTTTCCATTCCTCCTTTTTTAAAAAATTCTCCTCTGAACAGATAATTTCAAATGACCTATATGCAAGTCACAAGTTGTTTCTTCTGCTTGATTAAGTTTGTTGCTGATGACCTCTACCGCATTTTTTTCATTTCATTCTTCGTATTCTTAAGCTCAGAATTTGTCTATTTTTTTTAAATGATTTCTCTCATTTAAACTCATTTTGTGTGTTATTGCCCTGATTTCACCGAATTGTCTGTCTGTGCTTTCTGAGAGCTCCTGTGCCTTCTTTAAAACAACTATTGTGAATTCTTCATTGGGCACACTGCAGACCTCCGCTTCTTTGAGATCAGTTACTGAAAAATCACTGTGCTCCTTTGGCGGTGTCATTTCCCTGGATTTTTCATGATGCTTGACGTTCTGAGTTGCTGTCTTCACATGTGAAGGAGCAGTCATCTCCTCCATCCTTTACTCACTGGCTTCTGAAAGCCTGGGAGGCATTCTGAGGCTTCTCTTGACTTCCGGTAGATACTCCTACTCCACACTTCTTGTCTCTTGGGGGGAAATTCTTAAGATTGTATGCCTTTTTTTTTTCTTTTTAATTTTCTTTTTCTTCCTTTTATTTGAAGAATCTTCTTTAAGAGTTTTTAAAAATTCTTCAACGTCACCACATATTTGACCCCTTTTATCCCATCTATCTCCCTCCTCCCCAGTCCCCCCACCCCCAACACTCTGGTAACCACTAGTCTATTGTCCATGACCATGAGTCTCTGCTTGGTTGTCGTGTTCACTGTTGCCTTTAGGTTTATATCCCACACATAAGTGATATCATGTGGTTTTCAACTTTTTCTATCTAGATGATTTCACTTATAACGATTATCCCAAGGTCCATCCACATTGTCGCAAATGGCAGTATTTCATCTCTTCGTATGACTGAGTAATATTTAGCCAATCATCTATTGCAGGACACTTCAGTTGCTTCCATGTCCTGGCCACCACGAATGCTGCTGCTATGAACATCAGTGTGCAGATATCTTTTCAGATATGGGGTTTCAAGTCTTTGGGGTAAATGCCCGGTAGAGGGATTGCTGGTTCGTATGGTAGATCAATTCTTAGTTTTATGAGGAACCTCCATACTGTTTTCCATAGTGTCTGCACAAATTTGCAGTCCCACCAGCAGTATATGAGGGTTCCTTTTTCTCTGTATCCTCTCCAACATTGTTATTACTTGTCCTGTTGATAACAACTATTCTAACAAGTTTGAGATGGCATCTCATTGTGGTTTTGATTTGAATTTCCCTAATAGCTAGTGAGGTCGAGTATCTTTTCATATGTTTGTTGACCATTTGTATGTCTTTTTGGGAGAAGTGTCTACTCAGGTCCTCTGCTCATTTTTTAATTGGACTGTTTGTCTTTTTCTGTTATTGAGCTGTATGAGTTCTTTGTATATTTTGGATATTAGGCCATTATTAGAGGTGTTGCTTGCAAATATCTTCTCCCATTCGGATGGCTGTCTCTTTATTTGTTGGTTTCTTTTGCTGAGCAAAAGCTTTTTAGTTTGATGTAGTCCCATTCATTTATTTTTGCTTTTACTTCTCTTGCCTTTGAGGTCAAATTCATAAAATCCTCTTTAAGTCCAAGGTCCATAAGTTTAGTTCCTATGTTTTTTCTATGCAATTTATTGTTTCAGATCTTATATTCAGGTCCTTAATCCATTTTGAATTAATTTTGGTGTGTGGTGATAGACAACAGTCTGGTTTCATTCTTTTGCAGGTGGCTTTCCAATTTCCCCAGCACCACTTATTGTCGAAGTTTCCCTTTCTCCACTGTTTGTTTTTGGCTCTTTTGTCGAAAATCATTTGCCCATATATACATGGGTTTACTTCTGGACTCGATTCTGTTCCACTGGTCTGTTGTACAATTTCCATAAAAATGTATTCACATTTTTGCTTTGTTTAGTAAGATCTTTAGTATTAAAGTTTTGGCTTTTATGAAAACAAAACAAAATAAAACAAACCTAAAACCTAAACACAAACTAAACTTTTTCTAAACTTTAACACAAAAGGTTTTACTAACCAAAGCAAAAATATGAATAAATTTTTATGGAAACTAAATAATGAACATTTAAAAAACTATGGAGGATAGCGGATATATTTTAGCAACTTCTCTACTGCAGCAAAGAATAAAAAAGAAAATAAGAGAACATAAGATGTATGTCAGAGAATGTTTCTTCACAAACATTCCTTTGGTTAGACAGAAATATGCAAGATGGTGAGAAGAACACTCATAAATAAGCACAGGATTAACACAGTAAAAAGGATAAAATATTTCACTGACAAAAAGAAAAAAAATCACAATTTCACTACAAAATAAGTAAGCATAACCTAAGGGGAATGCAGTATAACACTTTCATAGAAAAATGCTATTGAACCCGGAAGAAAATAAGCCAATTCAGAGGAATGTTTGCTGAGCCTATAAAACAGAAAATGTGGATGCTGCTACACAAACGGTAGTCTACATTTGCTCTCAGCGTCTGTACACAATAATGTTTCTTGTTGGAAAATAACTATTGTAACTGACACAAAATACAGTTTACATGTAAAGTTTTTTTTCTATTTTAGAATTAAGATATTATATTTCCTAAGTTCTAGAAAAAAATATTAAGCCAGAGGCATTCATGATGGTAGAAATCTTACACTATCATTTAAGTCGAATTTTCAATATCACTTCTGAAAATGAAAACTCTAACCTATACTGCCAAATACAAATATATCCCAAAAAATTCAAATGCACTATCCTAAATTGCAAAGGAAGTTACAAATTTTTGCTACTTTAAGAAATTATTTTTTCTTTACAACATGGCTTATAATTGCTATTCATATACTTTCTGCATCACATACTTAATTTGAAGCTATTCTTTTCTAAACTACCTACATTTTATTGAAATTCTATGCTTACCCTTCATGTACTATTTTGTGTCACTTATTTCAGAGTTCATAACTGAATATGGTCTCTCACACCGATGGACTTGTATTCAGGTATAACACATAGAGTAGCTAAAGGCTAAAGTCCTCTCTCCTGTGACCATGGCTGAAGCCACTAATCATTTATGGCAACTTCCCGACAAACCCTGCAAAATGAGCAGAGTTGGTTCTCAAGGAAAAGTCGTCCTGTTGTCCTAAAAGCATTCTGATACTTGCTGAATACTCATCCACTCTTCATTCATTCTTTCAGCAAACATACCCATAGGACCCACTATGGGGCAGATCCTGTGTAGCCTTGGGGCATCTGGAGATCCTCAAGTGGCTTAATATTTTGTGGAGGAAAAGGACAAGTAAAAAGACCATTAAAATGCTGGAAGCGAGTAGTGTAACTCAAAGAACACACAGAAAATCATCGAAGGCACTCTGTTGGTGTGTTCGAGAGTGGAGAAGTGCTGGAGAGTGGACGGAGGTACAATAAAAGGTTCGCCAAGGGAATCCTGGAAATTACGCAGAAATTAGTTACGTAAAGGGTAGAAGAGGATGGAAGGGAGAGGGAACAGAGAAGGGGGAAAGAAAAATATGGGTGTGTATCTGTTGGAGAGTAATATGGAATTTTTGCAGGCTAAGCAGCTTGTAAAATGAGAGAGAACATGGCACTTTTAGAGAAGTGCATGCTGTTCAGTGTGACTAGGTTACACCCCGCAAGAGATGAGGCTGGGAAGGAGGCAGGAAGATTGTAAACAGCTTCGGATGTCATATCATAGAGCAGGGAGGCTATAATTAGCCACAAGAAATTTTAAAGCAATATTTGTGACAGATTCCAATTTAAAAAGTATTGAATTTATAAGTATCTTGATAGAACATTAAAAAAAAAAAAAGATTTGTTATATAATTTCCTATGATGTCAAACAGAATGTCCTCAGGATGATCCAGAAACATCTACAAGTAATGTGCTCCTGGGATGTAGATAAATTTATTCAAGGAATCTGGATTACAATTTATAGCATTTTATTTTTAAGAGGAATTGAAATCAGAATCCATGTGTGATTCTCTGCCATACAGCATAACTGAAAAACTGTAATACAGTTTAATGAACATAAAAACAAGATACCATAAAAAGACTATTTCAGAGAATGTATTAGAAAAGACAGGTTAAGTGGGTTTTATGCATTGAGTTGTGTTCCCCAGAAATGATGTTGGAGTTCTAACCCCTAGTACCTTGAATGTGACTTTATTTGGAGATAGGGTATTTACAGAGGTAATGAGGTTAAAATGAAGCCATTATAGTGGGCCCTAATCCAATATAACTGGTGTCCTTACATAAAAGAGAAAAAATTTGAAATGGACATGCAAACAGGGAGAAAGCCATATGAAGACTGGAGTTATGCTGCTGCAAACCAACGAGCTATCAAAAACTGAGAGAAAGACCTGGAACAGATCCTTCTCTACTACCTCCAGAGCAAGCATGAGCCTGCTGACACCATGCTATCAGACCTGTAGCTTCCAGAACTGTGAGACAATAAACTTCTGCGGTTTAAGGCACCCAGTCTGTGGTATTTCGTCATAGCAGCCCGGGAAGCTAATACAGCAGGGTTATGGCAAAAGTGGCTTCTAAGAACTTGCACAGCAACTGAAAGCAATAATTTCTCCCTAGACTAGATCCTGTATTGTAGGGCAAACATTCTATAAAGAATATTATTAGATCAACTAACAAGGTTGATATATGAAAAACATATTAAACTACTGTATTATAATTTAAATTATAAAATGGTAACTGTTATGCTGTTATATAAGAAAATACCCCCTTCTTAGTAGATACATACTGAAGTATTTGGGGTGGCGGGTTAAGAACTACGACATATGAAACTTACCCTCAAATGACTCAGTAAAAATATTATATATATATATCTGTATATATAGTATATAAATGCACAATACATATGTGTTATTATATGTATATACGCGCACAAGAGGAGGGGAGAGGAGAAGAGAGGAGGGAAGAGAAGGAGTGAGGAGAGAAAGGGGGAGGAGAGAAAAGGGAGAATGCTTACCTGAAAATTGGAGGGTGTAAATGTTACTGATATTGAATCTGAGTAAAAGCATATGAATGCTCTGTGTACTATTATTATTTTTATAACTTTCTGTAAGTTTAACATTCACCAAAAAAGTTTAATGCCCAAGGTCACTGTTAGAAATAAAATATTTTCAGTAGGACATAAATAAATAACGAAAGATAAAATGAAGAAAGAAAACGGAAGAGAGAAAGGAAGGAAGAAGATTGATCGATCAGGAACTGATTTAAGCTAAAGAAATTCTAAAACGTCTCAGAAAATTTTGAGTTGCACATTTCCATGTAAAATGAAAATCAAGTACTATATTCATGACATTTAACTGAATATGTCATTTAATATTATAACAACAATGCAAACTAAATTTGCCTAGGCTTAAAAATTATGATATCAGAATCATAAAAAGTACTGTAACATTTACTGGGAATATCTGTTAATAGAGAGAAAATAACCTACCTCTTCATATTTACACAGTACTTACAGAACTATTCATTGTTTTCCAGCACTTCGATACTTTGATATTCATCCTAAAGTTTATTTTCTAATGATAGATCTAAAATGCAGAGTGAAAAGAATAAACTAGACCATAAAAAATAAGTCATGCAGGAAAAGTATGAATCAGTCCTCAGGGGATGGGTAGGGGGAGGTCACTTTCTGGTGACCATGACCATGGAAATTTGCTGGTTTATACAAAATTCTTAGTTGGAAAAAAATTGTTGGACAGACACCAGTTCAAACAAACATAAATACCACAGTAAGCAGTCATTTACTGGGTATCGCTGTGCAGAGTTGCATGAAAGTATCTAAAGGCAGAACAAAACCCACAGCAGAGATGCTGCTTTTCAAATATACTGCCACTGTAGGTGACATGGCCCGGTGCCAGAAAACAAAGGCAGTGAAGGACTGGAAGCAACTTCTTTCCAGTAGCACAGGACACTACCGAAAGCAAAGATGGATGTAAGGAGAACTAGGTGAGCAAGAGGTCTGTGGAGTCAACTTCTAGTGCCATTTCGTGAGCCCATTAGTCTCACTATTCTTCTCCAACCATTGTTACGAGTCCCTGGCAAAAATGATAACTTCCAGCTCTATCTGGCAGACACTACTGCGACAATTTACACAAAGATTAAAAACCAAAAAAATAGTGTATTTTCTAAATCTCTTTCTATTATAAAAAATAACTCTTCTTCTATTCTCCTTCTAACTTTGATAGAACTTAAATTGCTCTAGGTGAGAAGTAAGCTACTATGAATGAGGTTTTGTTTTTATTTTCCTCGTCAGTACATTCAAATACTTTAATAACTTAAAGGAAAATATTACAGAAAACTGCTCCAAAATAAATTAGATTAGCCAATGCATAAAATAACATCACCAGGAATAATTTGGGAAGAACTATTATATCCAATTTCCAATCATGGTGACTGGGGTGAATTTTTTAAAATAATTTTTTAATTTTCTGGTTATAGTGACATACAACATTATATTCATTTCAGGTGTACAACATAGTGATTAGGCATCTAGAAAATGAGCACCCCAGTGGGGCTCAGGGTTACTGCCGACAAAAGAGGGTTTGGCCACTACAAAATGATCATCTGATAAGTCTAGTGCCCATCTGACACCACACGTAGTTATAACAATATTATTGACTATATTTCTTATAGTATAGACTATTTTGTAACTGCCAATTTGTACTTCTTAATCCCTTCCTTTTTTCATCCATTCTCCTACCCTCCCTCCCATCTGGCTACCATTAATTTGTCCTCTGTATCTATGAGTTTGTTTCTGTTTGGTCATTTATTTTGTTCTTTCAATGCCATATGTAAATGAAATAGTCAAATGGCACTTGTCTTTCTCTGTCTGACTTATTCCACTCACCACAATACCCTCTGGTTCCATCCATGTTGTTGCAAATGGCAAGATTTCATTCTTTTTTATGTATGAGTAATATTCTCTTCTGTGTAAATACCACCTGCTCTTTATCCATTCATCCACTGACCAACACGGGATTTATAATATGCATATAAGCTATGACATTAATCTAGGCTTTTAGTGCGGGATGGACTTTTATAAAAGTATGACCACTATTAGCATGTTTAAGACAGTAACATACGGTTTCAAAAAAAGCTTAACAGAAGGGGGATGTTGCCTCCATATCCCAAGAACCCAAAAGAGTATAAGCACTGAACAAATGTTATTCAATGAATTAAGTTCATCAACTTCTTTTTAATTCTAAATCAATGTTACCATACAGTGATTTTTGCTTATATTTGGATTCCCATACAGTTTGGGCTAAGAGAGAAACTCCTAGCAAGAAACAACATTCTGGTTTCCTCAACAGTTAAATTTCTCATGACAAATAATTTTGCTTTACATGTTATCACTTGCAAGTGTGTTTAGTGCACAGTAATAACTAAAATATTTATCAATAACTGGGACATGAAAAACAATTGTCTCTAGCTGCCATTGTTGGGCTGCTTCTATGCTTTTCTGGTTCCTACTGATTTTACATTTGAATCTTTATCTCTTGCAATAAAAATTTTGATCTTGGCATTAACACAATTAATTAGTTGCTTAATCTACAATATACACATAATAGTTTAAAAAGAACTTTCCCATTTTTACCTAAATATAAAACTAGTTTTAAAAATTTAAGATTTCTTCTGGTTCATTTGAACAAAAACATATCCTACTAGAGATATTCTTATCTTACTAGGGTTATTTATTCCAATGTGTTTTCAATTTTTAGTGATTGGATTTTTTCCTTTTTATTTTTAAATTATATAAAACATTTAATAATTCCCAAGTCAAAACTATTAAAAGAAAATAGGTTTCAGTTGTAAATCTCACATTTACTTTGGGCACTGTATCTTGGGGAAAGACACTTAGAAACTGGGTCAAAGAAGAAACAGGTAGGTAATTTTGCTAGAGATTGGCAAATTTCCCTTCATTGTAGTATGTCATTTTGTATTCCCATCAGCAACATAAGAGAGTGACTGTTTTCCCACAGCCTCATCAACAGAATATCTTGGAATTAGAATATATTGGAATTTTGCCAATCTGAAAGATGCAGATGGAATTTCAGTACAATTTATATTTATTTTATGATGAGAGAGGTTGAGTATTTTTTCACGTGTTGAAGGGACACTGACATTTATTTTTCTGGGAATTGTTGACTTTTTTTTTTTATTAGATTGTTGGTTTATTTCTCTATAATTTTCAGGATTCCTTTATAAATGAGGTCCACTAGCCATTGTCTAAATTTTAAATATCATATATCTTTATTCAGTTCATCATCTGTCTTTTGACTTTGTTTCTGATTCATTTTGCCACATGAAAGTTATCAATGTTAAGGTAATCAACATGATCAGTTTTTTTTTCTTTAAATGCCTCTGAATTTTGACTCATAGTTGGGAAAGTTTTTCCTGCTTTCAGGTTATATAGAAATTCACTAGTGTTTTCTTCCATTACTTCATTCATTTTTTCATTCTTAGGTATCTGATACTTTTTGGTATGAAAAAGAGATCTATGGCTATCTTTCTTTAAATGGCAAGCTTATATCATTTATTATAAATCCATCTTTTCCCTGCTGTTTTGACATTAGATGGGCATTTATAACCTCTCTACTCTCAACACCACTGAGCCTCAGAATAGTACAATTTCTATTGTACAAATATTTGTTTAGTAAACAAATATTTGATGAATATGTGAATAAATGCACATTATTTATTAACTATATCTCAGGAGATTCTGAGATGGTTTGTGTCTTCCATGACCACACTTTAAAATACACTACAGTATTATTCTTACGGAATTTAAAAACATTTTTGTTAATGTTATATTAATATTTTAATGAACTATTAAGTAATTAAGTCACATATTAAGTCAGAAAGTCAGTCTAGAATAAATACAGAATTTGTGTATTTTCCAACATGAATGTACCATACCTTAGAAATAGCATCATTTCACTTTATTTTGCTTGTATATAGCATAATATTGACTAAACAAAATGTAATTCCCATTTCATTTATCCACAGTTAAGATCTCAGGTGTTTAGAGAGTCTAGAACATAGCAAAAACTCAAAGCAAGTGAAGACCATGAGGAAAACAAGCTCCAAACTTATTAACTTTGGTGGTGAAAGCCACTGTCATTCTCAGGATGTTACCCTGACACATATGCAGAAAGTACCACAATAGATCAAAAGACGATGAAAACCCTGACAGAGAAGAGTGATAGCTGACACAGCAAAGAACTCTGAAATACTGATAGAAAAGCTAAAAAAAAATAAATAAATAAAATGAAAAAAGGCAGAGGAATGTACATTCTTTTAGCTAGGAACAAAAAGGTCTATATATCTCAATTACTTTTCAGGACAACATGAAAGGTACCTGAATTTTTAACCAAGAGATTTCCAGAAAAGGCTATTTATGTTCTGAATACTCTGCTTAAGATATAGGAAAATGTGTAACACATTTCATAATAAAGATTCTTTTTCAAGGAAGAGGTGAATAAAACTTGTTATTTGAAAGTATAAACTCCAAATATATGGAACTTTTTCTATGTGGGAATTATCCCATTCCCACATGATGCTCAGTGTCTCAGTTCTTATTCATTTTGAAAGTTTCTATTAAGAGTAGTAATTAAATTCATAGATATCTTTCCTCTTTAATTAATTTCTTTAGGGAAGGCATAAGATTGCAAAAGTAATAGTTATAACACTGCATAGTGGGGTTATAACATATATGGAAGTAATATATACAACAACAGAACAAAGTCGGAAGGAGAAAATGGAGCTGAGTTCGAACTAAATCACTATATTTTACTGGAATTAAACAAGCATTAATCTGAAGTAGATTAAGGTGATTGAGATAAATGAGATAATTAAGATGTATACTGTAGCCAGAGCACTAATAAAAAATTAGTAAAAATTTTTAAATAAAACAAAATGGTAGACTAGAAATATCTAATATAAAAAATTATGAAGGAGAAATAGAGAAACAAAAAGATCTAAGACTAAAGAACATAATTAGCAAAATGGCAGACATGAATCCAACCATATCAACAATAGCATTAAATGGCAGAGACTATCAGATTGAATCAATAACAACCAACTATATGCTATCTACAAAACAAACACTTTAGAATCAAAGACAAAAGAGTCTAGAAGTAAAAGAATGGGAAACTATATACCATGGAAAATAGCAGCTATAAGAAAGTTGGATTGGCCATGCTAATATTGGGCAAAACAGGCAATAATTACTAGAAACAGTGAGGGATAATTTATGATGAAAAAATAGTTCATCAGGAAACTATAACCATTATAAACATACACACAATGGTAGGCTGAAAAAATGCCCCTTCCCTCCCAAAAAAGATAACAAGTCTGAATCTCTAGGAACCAGTAAATATACCTTATATGGGAAAAGGGTCTTTGCAACATGATTAAGGATCTTGAGATGAAAACATTACCCTTATCAGGGAGGATCCTATGTGTAATCACATGTATACTTTTAAGAAGAAGGCAGAAATTTTACAATAGAAAGAGAGGAGAAGGGGATGTGAGGACGGAGGTAATGGAATATGATTATGGACTTCTGGCCTCTAGAACTGTGAGAGGATATACTTCTGTTGTGTTAAGCCACCAAGTTTTTGGCGATTTGTTATAGCAGCTATAGGAAACTAACATACACATTTAGCAGCGGAGATAAAATATACACGAAGCAAAACCCGACAGAATTAGCAATAATAATTCGGAACCTCAGCATCTCACAAGCACATAAAGATAAGAGTCCCAAAATCAGCAGATATAGAAGACTTGAAAACAATAAACCAACTTGATCAACTGAAATCTACAGAATAACAGAATGCCCATTGTTCTCAAGAGCAAACATACCCCTCCAAAATACGCCGTATCCTAGGTCAGAAAGCAAGTCGTGGTACATTTAAAACAACAAAACCACACAAAACATATTCTCCAGTCACAATGAAATTAAATTAGAAATATACAGAAGAAAACTTGGAAAATCCACCAATATTTTGAAACTAAACAATGTGCTTCAGGATAACACATAAGTCAAAAAAGAAATCACAAGGAAAATTAGAAAATGAAAATAAGCAAACGAAATATCTAAGTTTACTGGATGCAGCAAAAATAGCACTTAATTTTGTTAAAAAACAAAATTAGAAAAAAGAAATCAAATTTAAAAAAAATTTTCCCCAAATTAAAAATCTAGTAAAAGAGCAAACTAAACCTGAAGCAAGCAAATGGAAAGAAAAAATGAGTATCAGGGTGAAAGCCCAAAGAAAGAACAAAACAGTAACACAATAAAGGAAAATCAAGTTCGGTTTTTTGAAAAGATCAACACAACTGACAAATCTTTAGTAAAAAGACCAAGAAAAACAAGATGATACAAATTAACCAAAAATCAGGGATGAATGGATAAAGTTGTTAGCACCACTAACCTTAGAGAAATTAAAATGATTATAAAGCATACTGTGAACTTTCATACCAATAAATTAGACAAATAAGTACCTAAACAAACACAAATTACTGAAACTAATTCAAGAAAAATAGAAAATATGAAAACACCCTAACAAATAAAAGAATTGAATTGGTAGTTTAAAATCTTTCCACAGAGGAAATCCCATGTCCAGATGGCTTCGGTGGTGAATCGCACCAAATATTTAAAAAAGAAATGAAACCAATCTTCCACGAAGTCTTTCAAAGAACAGAGGAAGAGGGAACCCTGCTACTTTTCCTTCTATGAGACTATTATCCTGATATTAAAATCAGACAAATAAAACACGAAAATTGCATATCCATGTTCCTCATGAACAAAGAGGCAAAAATCCTCAAAAGCAATATATTAACAACAAAAAAATACAATATATGTCAAAAAAATTTAGACTATCCAAGTGTGATATATTCAAGAAATACAAGGTTGGTTCAACATCCCCCAATCAATTAATGTAATATATCATATTTCACTTTTTGTTTCCTGTTTGGAGAACTTTTTTCTATTCCAAGGTCACAAGGAAATCCTCCTGCATTATCTTCTAAAAATTCTACCCTTATATTTAAAACTTTACTACATTTTAATTTTTGTGGGTAGAAGATAAACTTCCACTTTCAATTTTTTTTTCATGTTGATATCTGTTGTATGGATGTAAACTGTATCTCCCAAAATTCAAATGTTGAAATCCTAACTTCCCACTAATTCAGAATATGACCTGATTTGGAAAGGGTCATTACATATGCGGTTATGCCACGATGAGGTCATACTGGAATAGGGTGGGCCCCTAATCAATATGACCAGTGTCCTCATAAAAAGGGGAAATCTGGACACAGGGACAGCACACAGAGGGAGGGTGAGGTGAAGAGACAGGGAGAAGACAGCTGTACCAGCCAACGAGAAGCCTTCCCTCACAGACCTTCCCTCACAGACCTTCCCTCACAGACCTTCCCTCACAGACCTCAGAAGGAACCAACCCTGCTGAATTCTGATTTGACTTCCAGCCTCCAGAATTGCGAGACAGTAAATTTTTGTTGTTTCAGCCACTCGGTTTGTGGTACTTTGTTAAGGCAGCTCTAGGAATTCATTGCAATTACTATCTCAGCACCCTAAGCTGAAAAGTCCCTCCTTCCTTGCAGATCTGCAATACCAGCTCTACAGCAGTTTACAAGTCCTGGTCTGCTTCTGGGCTCTGTCTTTACTTCGGTTAGTCTACTTCTCCTATTTCCCCCTAATTCTTATAGCTATTTAATATTTCTTGATATAGAGTAAAGCAAATCCCTCTGAAACCTGTTCTTGTTCTCAGAGAGGGTCATGGCTATAATTGGCTCTTTACTCCTTTACAATTTTTTTTTCATATTCCAATAAACAAAAAGAACCTGTTGAGATCTGGATTGATTTTTATATTGAATTTATAAATAATTTGGGGTGAATTAACAACCTATCAACATGGGATATCTTTTCTTTTTCACTTATTTAAGTGTCGTTTTTGAACTAAAAATTTCACAGTAAATTATATATCAGGACTAACAGTAAACCAAACAATAGTAATTTTAGGTTTTTTTTTTTCAAACTTCATAAATTTGTGCCCCCATTTCCCAGGGATTTAGATCCAATCACTACAGGGAGTCGGGAGGGGAGAGGAAAGGATATGTCCATGGTTGAGAATAATTCGTACCAACTGAAGCTACCATAATATATATTATTATCTGTATCATCATCAGTGTGGAAAATGAATCAAGGCAACTGGAATAAGAACAGTATGAAAGAAAACACAGTAGCTCTGACATTTCTAGTCAAAAAAAAAAAAAAAAAAAAAGTTGCCTGGTCAGCTCTCTTAAGAAACAGGTTTTTAAATGCCACTTACCCAGGAAATGGAAAGAAGGATGTAATAAAGGTAAAAAAAAAAAAAAAAAAAAGTACAACCCCTTTTATATCACGATCAAACCTCCCAGCCTCACAGTGTTTATGAACACTGTGCTTTGGAGCATAATACGCCATCACAATCATCTAATTGCTATACCACGGCAAACGCAGCCACCTCCAGCTGTAGGCCTTGCTGTATGTACATACAGCACCTTTTAATCGACGTGATGCTCTTAGTGTCAAGTACACTGTCATCCCTTGAGAATTTAAGTTTCCCATTCAAATGAAAAGGTTAGAAAAGCCTGACCTAGTTCACTGCGAGAAATGAGATCTATGAAGGTTTAGGTAGATTATATAGATTTATATTTAGCAATAGATAGGAAAAAACAAGGTTGCTGAAGAAATGAAATTGGAAAATTTTGTTTTTCTCTCCGAAAATATTTAACAAATCATCACTTTTAATTTGTCCTTATAACATCTGGAAAGGAGGTAACATACTCATTTTTTCTTCGCCTTCTTAATCAAGTGACTACACACGTCAGCATTATGTATTGGTAGAGAAGACAAAAGCTACAGAAGAGACACACAAGCAAATAGGAGTCTAGCTGGGAAACTCAGGACAATTCATCAACAAAAACTCTCCTTTACCACCTTCCCGCCACCTCTCGGCCTTGAGAGGCTTTCTACTGCAGCAACCTAAGCTAGCAAAGAGGAAGTACCCCCAAGTATGGTCTGTCTTCTCCACTGAGTTTTGCAGTGCTGGTACATGGATATACAGTAAATATGGTATATGAATGAATTACTTTTATTATAATTGGAATAAACTATATATTCAACTAAAATAAAATGTTCCATTTCATCAACTTTTATAAACAGACCTACCATTATTGCTCTGAGTATGCTTTTCTTTGTCTTTTATTCCAGTTAAAGCCTGAGGGTTATAAGAGGCAATACAATACAGGTCCATAACATCAGCATTATATCATAAGAGATATATGATGAGCAGTCTGAACTCATACATTTTTATATTACTTGAAAGTATGAAAGCCTGTTTCTCATTTATATTTCGGAAGCGGTATTTGGAATATATATATATATATATATTTGGTCCAGGTAATATTAAATAACCCAGACCAACCTCTGGGCTGCAAAGACTGCTCTGGTTTTACCCTGATTCCAACTGTTCAGAACAAAGAAAGTGTAATTTATTTACCTGAAAGATTCATCAGACCTAGGTGGGTTTTCCTTCTAAAATACACAGGGTATTATCTTCTGTACGTAAATGCAACACTTCAGCCACTTTGTCAATCCTAAATGTAGCTCTTCATTACTTACAGAAAGCTCTGAGGATTAAAATGGTTTGAAAGAGAGTTGTGTTCCACTAACACAAATAAAAAAACATATTACCAGTCCACTATCAAACTCATGCTGCTAAAAATGTCCTATCCCTCTGAATTAATATTTGGGCAAATAAATACTTTAAAAAGACATGCTGGGTATCTTAAAATGAGTATGTCAGTTAATTAATTCTGTGATCCCCGGCTACCAACGGAGTACTGTACAATCTGTTATTATTCACTGTCCTATAGATCATCTGTTCTTGGTGCTGGTTTGTTCCAGGAAGAGAGACAGCTGCAACACTATATCCCTGTTCAACCTGAGGGCCATCTGACTTTAATTGTAACACACAGCTTGATGTGGCTCTGGCTATGCGAAGCCAAAGTATCGTCTGTAATAATCTGGAAAAGCAGAAACCTGCCAACAGAGGGCTGAAAACAGGGACTTGTGCTGTCTGGCTGCCTGACGGGCTGCAGGAAATATGATTAATGAGTAAGGTATAATGATATCAGGAACCCGATTAGCACCACAAAAAGGTCACAGATCAAAGTAGTATGCATTTCATGAGCTACAGTCATTGCATAAAATCTGAAGAAGTAAACCAAAAAGAGGAGGGGGATAAACCTTTATGTGATAACATGCTCACAGATACATAAAATAGCATAGTAAAAATTCAGTCACTTATAGAAAGTTAACAAAAATTATAAAATGAATCAATATGAACTGCACTATAAGAAAGCTTTGTTCATCATAGGTATATAATAAATATTTCTCGATGAGTGAATGAATTTGAGTAAGTTCTTTCATAATGACATAGGAAAGTGAAATACGTATTTTCCTTAATTATGAATTGAAATGATCAGAGATGTAAATATTCAATGGCATTTAATTTGCCATGAATTTTTATATAATTCTGCTAAGAACGTGTGCTTATTCAGAGCCTAAACTATTAAGACATCTGTTAAACTTATAAGAAGAAGAATCACTGGGACAAATGTTCAGTAACTTAATAAGTTATAATAATGTGCAGTTAGCATTATAAAATACGATTTTGTATATAATTTTGTAGTCGTGTCCGTGTTTAACACAAGACTGGGCAAAATCTCAGTCTGATTGGAACACAATTTGGGAAGTTACCACCTTCTGTTTTTTGTGCCCTTGGGAAGCCCACCCCACACGGATCTGGCTTTTCTGAGTGAAAGTAAAAATGGGAGGTACTGACAAGGGAGTGGCTTAGCTCAATTCATACAGTTATATTTTCTTGTCAAAATATTGTTGAAAAGCTTTAAATAGAACTTTCAATGTGTCTGCCTCTTATACCAAAGTAAACACACTAACAAACCTCTTTACACTTTTAATACTAAATATGATCATGATTAATAGAGAGCTGGTTCCCTTAAGATTTAAAAGTTTGAATCATATTGGAGAAAAAAACACTTCCATAATGAAATGATGGGAATATGATTTTAATTATTTTCTTAAAATCTCATTCTAAGAATGGAGATGAGTATTTATACTTTTCAAATATTATATAAATATTATTTTATATTTACCTAAGAGTAAAAACATTTTTTAAAACTGATAATTCAAAAGGCACCATTCAAAATGAAAAGACAAGCCACAGGCTAGGAGAAAAATCTTCGGAAAGCATATGTTGGATAAAGGACTTTTATAGAGAATAAAAAAAGCTCTCTCAAAACAGAATAATAAAAACAGCCCAATTAAAAAAATAGGCTAAACATGTGAACAGATAGTTTTGCCACAGAACATATATGCAGAAAATAGACTGATGAAAAGGTGGTCAATATCATTAATCACTAGGGAAATGCAAATTAAAGTCACCAACTAGAACGGCTAAAATGAATAAGACTGGTAATACCAAGTCATGACAAGGATATGAAAAATTGAAACTTCACACACTGTAGGTGGGAATGCAAAATGGGAAACATATTCTTAGCATATGACCCAGCAATTAAACTCCTAGGAATCTAAGAGAAATGAAAACAGATGTTTACCTTAACACATATGCAAATATTCATAATAGCTTCAAATTGGAAAAAAACAAATGTCTGTGAACCAGTAAATAAACAAAGTATGTTGTATCTTTATAATGAAATACTATGCAGCAATACAAAAAACAAAACAAAACAAAACAAAACAACTACTGATGTAGGCAACAACACGGATGAACCTTAAAGGCATCACAGCTAAGTGAAAGAAGCGAGGCACAAACAGACAACACACTGTATAATTCCATTTACATTAAATTTCTAGACAATGCAAAACTACAGAATCAGTGGATGCCTGGGACTAAAAGTGGAAAACAAAGACTGACAGCAAACCAGTACAAGCTAACTTTTTGGAGTGATATCAAGTGTTCTAAAGCTGATTGTGGTGATGGTTACACAACAGTATAAATTTACTAAAACTTATTGAATTGTGCACTTTCACAAAGGTGAATTTTACAATATGTAAATTATACCTGAATAAAATGTGTTTTAAAAGGGCAGTCACTAAAAGAAAATGAAATTGCAAAATGACTGTACTTCCGTTGACTTTTACGCACCCCTGTGAACCAAAGTCACACACCCATAGACAGACAATTGTCACATCTAAAAGTCTGACATCTCCTCCAATACCTTTGAGCTAAGCTTTGTCTTTTGCTCTCATTTTAATTTAATTTATATGAGAATCTTCAAAAGTGCTGGGGTAAAAGTAAAATGTAGTGTGCCCCTCAACAATGTGATAGAATAATGCTAGGCACTATTTTCTGAGTGCCTGCCATAAGCCCGAGAGTATCCTAGGCATTTTACATATATCGTTACAATTTTATACTCATAATTTCCAAATTACAAATAAGGAAACCAAGGCTCAGAAACGTTAAATAGCCTAGGATCCCATAACCAGCAATGTGATTTATCCAGGATTAAGAAAACTGGTCTAGTCAAAGCCTACGTTCTTTCCACTTCCTCTGCCATGCTTCCAGTATACATACAAGGTGACATTTCAGTAGTAATGAGATTGTAATTAGGATGTGAAAGGCAGGATTAAAACACAGTTGTTGGTATAAAAGGTAAGAAATGTCATCTAGGAAACTAAAATGCAATAATTTTCTTTGCTTAAATGTAAATTTAAAATACAATGGAATTTTGATTTCATCTTTAATATGGAATATGATAAAACACTACTTTTAAATACTAAGACCGATCTCTCTGATTCCCAACTTTTATCGAAATTAAAGGTAAAAAAAAAAAAAATCATACTACTTTTTTCATAAAACAGAGTATCCATATAACAGAAGACATTAAAGAGCCCACTACAGAGGACTCTGAAAAGTCATTTCTAAGCACTATGATTATTGTACTTTCAAGTTTCTAAGTTTTCATATTCCAAGTATTACATGAAGAGTTCCTTCAAAAGAGATAAAGGATATAATTTGATATCTTATTTTTATTGCCAAAACGTGCATTGGCCTTCTAACCTGGCGCACACAATTATGTTCTTTTCTTGGTACGAGAAATTTATTAGAAAAAACAAAGCATTCCAAGTTTAACTAACGGTTTTTCCTTATAATTTTGAATGATCACATACATGTGAAAGTAACCTAAATGCTACGTAAAAGAATAAAAGAAACTGTTATACCATTCAATACGATATCAAGTTTATACTGATTCATGAACTTTTATGTCACTCTCATTTATCCCTATCAACTACGGTTCTGTCCAGAAGAGCAAGGGTTAACGATTATACCAACACATGAAACATACTTTGAGAAAAGGCTCATGACAGAGTAGATGATTACTATCTTACCAATCTGTTTATGCGAACAAATTCTTCTGAGGTTTTGGCCCAAGGAGGAAGTTCAACATCAGACACTACTGTCCCGTCATCCATCACTCCAAGATTGTAATTATTGAAGTTGACAAACATCTCAGGGAGGTAATAAAATTCAGGAATCAACTCCTATATAAAAATAAAAGACAATGTCACATTACAAATTGTAGAATACTGACTAGATATTCATAAAAGGCCTTGATCATTTCCTATTATGCAAGGGAAAAAAATAAACAGAATTGTTTTCTCTTTTCATATCATAGCCCTATTGCATAGTTTCTATTAAGGTAGACACATACCATCCAACCAAATTTAAATAACATCTTACTGGTTGGGTTATACGCTTTCCTTCGGGACAAGTCTCATAACCTCAAAATTCTTAAATACCAACATTTGAGTAATATTTGAGGTTTGACAAGACAGAAACAGAGATTAACATGCTGTAACAATAACAACTGAAACTTGAATTTTAAATGAAGTATATGGAATTTTACAGAAAATAAACAAAACCTTTATAAGCATTAAAATGTCACTACCTTGGACCCTTCATTAGCCAGGAAGATATTCATTATAATTAGTCACGGTTAACAGTGTATTTGACTCACACTTCAAAACATTCAAGTTTAGTTTTAAGGTACTAACACTGATAAAAATTTCAAAACTGTGTAAGAAATCGAGTAAATAAGGACTTTAAAGGACATTTAAAATACACTATAATAGAGTATTTAATAAACAGAAAAATTCAGCCAACTAGGTTTTTGTGTACAATAGGCCCCATGTATAACTATTTCAGAGGTCCTGTAAATCAGACTTGAAATCCAGTTTTGACATGGGTCAGTGACTCAGTGGTCTTTCAGATACCCCCTCAGGGCCAGCTATGGCAGGCCTGGCTTTCCAAACAGTGAGTAAAATAGGGAGGTCATCAGATTTTGGACAAGGTCAGTATGAACTTGCCAGAGCAAAGAAAAAGGATCCAGCAAGAATTAAGCTATTATCACCTCCATCACCCATGTGAAATCTTGCTTGACTGTGAATTGCACACTCTTGGTTTACAATCACAATAATTAACGAAGCAGGGTGGAAATGAGCTTGTCCTCCAAATGCCTGACAACCACCTGGCCATTGGACTTGAAAAACTTAAACTAAGTGAAAAAAAATTTAAGGGAGAACCCTGTTAAAAGTTTAACCATAAATGAAATAAAAAAGTAATCACTCCAGTTTTGATTCTCATCTTCAAAAACGATGCATGTTAAGTCTAATTGACAAAAACGGGAAAGACATATGTGTTATTTTCTACAACAAAGAGCTTATCCAATTTGGATGAGCTAATGTTTACTGCATGAGGCGAGTCAGGTACTAAAGTAAACTTGTAATAAACTTATTGCATTTAATCTTCACAATAACTCTACAAGGTAAGGTATCATCTCTATTTTAAAAATGAACTAAGACTCAGAGAAGTAATTTGCCCAAGCGTACACAGTTGATTTATGATAAATTTGGAACTTAGATCAAAACTTTAAAGTCTGGGTCAAATCAGCAAGTAAGCATGGGTTCTACTTCTATGTTTACACAGTGGTAAACATTTTAAATATAAGTTTTTAACATACATTCTAAGTTATTTTTTAAAAGTAAACACAAACTTTTGATTCCTTCCTAAGAAAACAACTAGTTTACCTGAAAAAATATATTACATATGTGTAAAATGCATATCCACTACATATATAGTATTATTTAATAAAATTAATGAAACCAGGAAGAATTTTAAAATTATGCTATTATTTACCCAGATATGAAAATAAATCTCCTTATAATTATATCAATAATTTGCTGAAGTGTGCATTCCATATAGTCTAACTTTGAGAAATTTACTAGCATGTCTTAATTTTACTTCATATTACTTGTGCTACTTCTACAATAAGAGGATTATGCCTACTTTGTGTATTTGAAAATCAAAAGCTGCATTTTGGCTTAAGTAAATGCTAATTCTTTTCATTTCAGTAATACCTACTCACCTCCAACTCCAAACCCAGGCCCTCGCATTAGAGGACGTTACCCTCCTTTTGGCCTATTATACTCACTATGCTCCTGAGTAATAATTCTCCTAATATTAAAAACAATTATAATGGCTGAATTTTAGATGCTAAAATTTCAAAACAAAATAGACATAAAACAAATGGGAAAATTTTCACAAAAGATATGAAGAAAATTTTTAAATCTTACTGGATCATGTTAAACTTTCAGTTATATCATTTCTATCATGCTAGGAGGAAGGTAATAATTCATCAATTTCCAAAATTACCACAGATTTTATTTGATTTCCTATTAAAAATAGATAGCCTGTAAATTTTGTGCAATGGGCATTATACAAATATTTCAAAATTAAAATTTTAAGCTTTATTAATTGAAAACTAAGCTTAATATTTCACTTGAAATTTATCAAGATATAAATTTGTTTTGCCCCTTTTATTTTTACCTCCCAGCCCCAAATTCCTCCACATCAAGAGAGTAGTCAGGCATTTTCAGAACATTTGCAGGGTCCAGAACAGAGGCCTCTTGAAGATATCCTCTTTTCTGTGTTTTGTAAGAGTCTAAGCAAAAAGATTATGTCCAGGAGGAGCCGTATCAAAAGTTAGTCTTTTTAAAGAGACAGAAGTCACAAAAGAGAGAAAGTTTTCTCTAAGATTAGGGTGACAAATTTCTCAAAATCTGTAATCAGATTTCTTTCAGCCTGACAGGAAGGAGAGGGGATGAAGAGGTTAGGCTGAAACCCAGGGGACGGTGAGTGGCGATCAGGGTCACACTTGCCCATATAGCACTTTTGTATGAATTGGAAAAAGGCAACCCTTCTGAGCTAATGCAGTCCCAAGGGAACTAATTTTGGTGCGTGGAATATAGGCTGGATTTCTGCTCCTATTCTTGCCTGCAATCACGCATCCTTATATAGAGAACAATCTGCCCAACTGTACGTGGTGAACTCATGATGGTACATTTAGGGAAGGTATCCCTTGGTACCAGGAATTTGGGCATTAGCAAATCTGTCTTAACCCAAGTTTGGTATAATCAGCAGAACTGTCTGCTTCCAAAAGATGATGTGTCTTAGAGAGTGAGGGTATGACAAGATGGACTAAAGATGAGAGGGCCAATTTTCTAGGTCCCTCTAAATTGAAGACTCCATGAGATTGAGGACTTTATATGCCTTGTTCACCACTATACTTTCAGCATGACACATGTTAGGCATTCAGTAAAAATCTGTTGACTGAATGACTGAAAAAATGGTATTTAAACTCAAAAATAAGCAGAGGGGGAAAAATGAGAATAGTTCTGACAAGGGGAATATTTTAAGAAGAGGTGCAGAGATTAAAACATGCATATCATTTGTTTCCAATGATCAATGAAGAACTATTTAATTGGTTTAAAGAGGACTATATACACGAGGTGGGAATAAGGTTGGAGACATAGGTAGGGGTCAAAGTGCAGAAAGCCTTGGATGCCAGGCTATAAAGTTAAGCTTTTTTTCCATAAGGGAATTTAAAAAATGAATATGAATTTAAAATAGAACAAATGTTTCCAAGAAATTAACACTGACAAGAAAGATTACAAAGCAGCTACATTTAATACAAAGGACATTATCAAATGAGCACAATAAAATTAAGGAGTGAGCATATATACTTAAAACATATTACCTCGTTGTAAGGAAAACTGCATTAATAAATTGACATAAGTCAAATACCCTCTTAAAATAAAATAAACATGCTGAACTCAACTGAGGTATACCAACATGTGACAAAAGAAATAAACTAGTATACATACAGCCTAAATTTTATTAAGGATGACAATGACATTCAAGTTATATAGAATTCCACTTTAATCTTAAAAGTGTCTTTCTAAGAACCATGACTTGATAGAATACCAACTATTACAGTTCAAAATTATCTCCTTTGACAAATGAAATTTAGTAACAGTCAAAGATTGAGTCTCTCTAATACTGCTAATGTACATTTACAAAGTGAAGTATGTTTTATATTCGTCTGAATAGAACATTCAGCTCTGGATAAAAAACACATGTTCAGCAATTCTTTAGAACATCAACAGAAAAAGATAAGTAAACAACACTGACAGAAGACAGAGATATTTAGAATTCACATTTTCTCTTGACTTGCTGACAATAATTTTAATTTCTATCATTTAATTAGGCAGACGGGTCTTAGATGCAGGTAAAATGGTCAAAATGCATTGAATCATCTCCTAAAATAAAAATCTGAAAGGTTCAACTAGAGGTTATACCACAGTTCAGGATAAGCCCATTGCTTTGATCACAAATCCCAAGGCTTTCATGGCATAATGACAAGGATTGGTTGTGACCACACATATGCTTTAGTTTTCTTTATTATGGTATGATCCCCACTGACATGAATGACCTCTGCAGCAAGGCTGTATGATTCTCCTGCTAATCGTCACCAATTCTGGCCATTGAACTAAAACCATTACTTCAATAATACTTGAGACCATGACACATACTAATCTATTAACCCAAAGAAACAATATAATCAAAGTTGAAATAAAGATGCTATTTCAGAGCTAAAGTTAAATTTTCATTTAATTCTTAGTAAAATATGAAATCATGACAACTTGAATATAAGCACAATAGCAAGATAACTAATGTATACTGCTTTGGGGACACTGATGGCAATAAAGATGTGAAAGCAAAATTTTAGCATTTCACTATTGGAAAATGATATATTTTACAAAAGAAAAAATCTAAAATACGTTTTCTTAATACACACAAAAAAGTAGATAAACAATATACTACAAAAAATAATGTACATGCTGATATATTTTAACTTTTAAATACTTATTTTGCTAGTCCACAAATAAAAAGCTTTAAAAAAATTGATCAGAGTTGAATTTTATCTATGTCATTTTAAATGAACTGCATATCTGAAAGTTTTCAAACTGATGCTTAAAGTTAGTTTCTCCTTATTTATAAGATAAGACACTAATTTTTTTCATTTAAGAATAGAAATATAACAGTAATTTTTAAAATTAGAAAAGGAAAAATATTCTATAACCTTTCTAAACAGATCCAATAAATATTATGTCATTTTAGATATTATAAAACTCATTTTCAATGCAATAAATTAAGAAAAACCATGGTTATGCACCAATAAATAATAGACAATCTATCTCAACCTAATATAGTGAAGAGAATAACTGGGTTTGAGTCTTGTCTACTCAACTACTGGTCACAGGTCTTTAAATTAATTCAGTTTTTCTAACCCTTACTCCCCCAACTGCCATTTCTAAAACAAAGGGTTATTGTGAGGCTAAGAGATAATACAGAATTCTATATGCACATAAGATCTTGTAACTATTAATATAACAATTATTATTATTAATGTGAGCCCTGATAAAAATCCCAAATTACAGACTCAACTTGCCTGATCTTAGGGTCAACCGCACATGCACTGACATATGCCCATTCATAAAGCATTTAACAAAATTTACTTGTAAAAATTAATGTGTCCACAAAAATATTTAAGACTTCATAATTCCTAAGTAACTACTGAACTTAAAACAAATTTATTATTTTTTTATTAGCAATGACAGTATGGCTTAACATGTCTCACTTTATGATGAATACCCTCAATATTTTATAGTTTTCTCTGGCTTTCAACACATTTTTTCACTTCCATGTTTGGACTGGACATTTTTACTGAGTCTTTTGCTGTCCCAGGCCCCAGTCTTCAAGGAAATTGTAACTTGGGAAGCGATAATAAACGTTAATAACACAAACAACAGGTACTGTGTTGCTGCCAGAAAACAAGACATAAATTACATGCCCACCTTAAATCCTTTCTGGAACAAGCTGTAAAAGCATATACATTGCTATGTGTGAGTGAGAATAGTTAATTTGGTGTCCATGAGCATATTAATGAACAGTATACATTTTTTTTATTGAACAAAAATATCAAAAGATCATTCAGTCAAAAAACAAACCATAGCCAGAGTGTGCTCACTTTTGTAATACAGGAAGACAGCATCATTTTCTAAGTGCCTTAAAAGATTTTTTGCCTTCCTAGTATATAAGTAGCATAAGAATAAAAATATTCAGTGTTTCAAGTAATTTTTATCAAAGACAAAAACCAATGATTCATTGTGGACAAAAAATACAAAGTTCAATGCTAAAAAAAATTAGTACAGCAGGTCCTTGAATAATGTCATTTTGTTGATGAGATGCCTCAAGAACTTAGCTCCCATTTATGTCAATTAGCCTATGGTAAAACTGGTTTCAATATATGTTGTTTCACCTAAAGTTGCTGTCGAGTGAGGACTTACTGCACATGGATACATCATCTAACTGTTAAAGAAATGTGACTAAACTAACAGCTCTGTGAGTTATGCATCAGTTATGCATGAAAACCAGGATAAATATATAGTTCAGTCAGACTGCGTTTACATTTTTAAGAGAAAGGTGAGACAGCATGAGTACACTGTAATGCGGATATAAGTGTGAAAGGGAGAAAAGACTGGTGGAAGGAGGGGGACTTGCAAAAAAATAAAGAAAAAAAAAAGGGAGAGAGAGAGGAGGGAGCGAGAGAGGTAAGTTGAAAAGGAGGGAGGGGGAAAAAAAAGCCAGAAATGTGCAAAGGATGTATGGGAAAGGGAGCTTAATTTTACTTTCGTTAAGCATTAAAAAATTCTGAATTATTTAAAATTATGTCTGAAAACAATTAGAATAAATTCAAACTACCAAATCATCGAAGTTTAAGGTTTTATTTTAAACAAATGCATCAAAAAATAAATTTCCAGCCATTATGATTAACTATAGTTAAACACTTTCATATAAATGACTATAATGCTGATGTTATCAGCATCCACGAAATGTAGTAGGGTAGACGGTGTGTTGATAAAGAAAAAAAAGGAAGCTAACTTATTTTAAATTACAGACTCCTGGGATTCCAGAGGTAGTAAAGGGCAAGTCAAAGGTCTCATGTTTTACAAAGCTCACAAGACACAAATAAAACTATTCTATGATCACCTCCATTTTCAATTATTATTTAATAAACATGTGTGCACTTAAAACTAATAAGGGTTAATTTTTAAAGCTAAAACTAATTTTTGTAATATTAGTGAGTCATTTTTTAAAAATATTATTATTTAGCAATATCTTTTTACTTAATTATAAGTACTGAATATATTGTACTGACCCTACTAATTTCATAACTTAATACAAATTTTGCATTTATCACTAACAATACACAATGAATTATAAGATAGGGTTTTTAAATTGAATATCCAAGATACAACCAGTGATAAGACATCCAAATGGACTTCTTTCATAAAGCTGTAACAGTAAGAACACAATGTCTTAACTGTAAAAATGTATAAAATTAAATCGAAAACTCTTGATCAGCAGATGACGGTCAGCTTTCAGTTTCCTGGGGACAGAAAAGCCCTTCCTAAAATATGAGGTGTTAGCAGCCCATTCCATGTGGAGCACGTACACATCTGGGTTCTGCCGTGCCCTTCTGGCCGGGGTGGCCATACACTCTCTTCTTTCTCCTCGAATGACCTATTTTCCCTAGGCTCCTTCACTGACTCCTCTTTATCTGACATCTTTAAATCTATCCATTCCTTCATACAGCTAATAAGTACTGATGTCTAACTCAATACAAGGCATGTTCTAAATGCTGAGGTTCCAAAGTGGACAAAACAAAAAGTCTCCATTTTCGCAGACCTCTAGTGATGAAGACATAAAGTAAATAAACTGCTATATATGTATCATGTCAAATAGTGGCAAATACTGTACAAAAAATAAAACAAGGAGACAAAAACTGATTTCAGAGAGAGCGGTCCGTTTAAGTCTACTCTAAGGAGGTGACATCTGAGCAGACACCTGAATGTAACAAGGTGACGGGCAAAGCAAGTACCTGGGGCAGAGTGGTTCAGGTGGCACAGAGAACATGTCATGTAATGCCACCCAAACAGGAGTGGACTTGGCATATTTTTAGGCGAGGCAACCCTTGGTTGATCTCCAAGGTTGCAAGGGCCTTGTCAGCTTACAATCCCTTATTTTTATTTATTTATTTATTTTTATTTTTTATGCCTACAGCACCTGGGCTTCCTAGGTGGTCTCCCAAGCAAGTACTAAGCAGGCCCAACCCTGCTGCTTAGCTTCTGAGATCAGACGGGATTGGGCGTGGTAGACCGGGCTTGGCATTTTTGAAGAGGAACAGAAACAAAGGCATGTGAGGTTGCAGCAGAGTAAGAGAGAAAGAATCAGACAACACGGGGCCTCAGTGGCTACAGTAAGAACTTGGATTTTGTTCTTAGATGCGCTATCATTAGAGAGACTGACCACAGGACTATGATCTGACTTACAGTACAGAGGGTTCTTCTTGCTGTGCTGTATGGAGAAGACGCCATGTGGGGAAACAGTTGAAGTGAGAAACTCTAGCCACCTGGGCGAGGGCCCTAGTACTAGCGGTGATGACCAGTCAGATTCAGGACGCTTCCCGAAGGTTGAGAAGACGGGACACTGGGGTGTGTAAGGGAGGATCAAACGGCCAAGCAAGCTCAGCAAACGGTACTGTCTTTTACTGAGATGACAAACACTGGGGGAAGAGAGGACGTTTTGGCGGAGGGCAGGGGGTGCGTGGGGAGGAGAGTAACTGGAGAATATCAAGTTTGATCCTGGAACATGTTCGTTTTAAAATGCTATGGGCTAATTAGAATTCAGGGGAGAGCTACTAGACAAAGTGCTAGGGATCACGTGTTGATGCAGAAGAGATCCAAAGACTAAGCCCTGAGGCGCACCAACAATTTAGGGTGTGAGAACAAGACGATTCAGCGAAGCAGCTGAGAAAAGGGTACTAGATAGCCAGGGGACAGTGTCTCCCTATTTCAGAAACCAAGTGAAGAAAATGTTACAAGGAAAATGGATCAATTCATTGTGTCAATTATGCTGACAGGTCAAGTAGTAGGAAAACTGAAAATTTGCATTGGACATCATGGAAGTTGTTCATCAATGACTCTGACAAGACTGGCTTCAATAAAGTCGTGGAGAAGTCAACCAAAAGCCAAGTCTTGAGGAATTACTTTTAACCCATCCCTTGAACTCATCCCTGAGCTATTAAACTAGGTGAGGAACTTACCACCTTTCCTCTTAAGTAACTGTAACAGCCTCCTGCCATTTCTCCCTAACTCACGCTCTCATCCACCGCCCCGTCACTGAATGTTTTCCATACAGCTGCCAAAGCGCTTCCTTTTATAACAGAGCCAATTACATGATGCTCCTGCTTCAAAAATCCTCAATGGCTCTTCATCGTCTATAGCAGTGTATACTAAACTACAGCCCATGAGCCAAAAATGATTTGTCACCTATTTTTGAAAATAAAATTCGATTGGAACTCAGTCACTCGCATTTGCTGGCATGTTGTCTTTGGCCGCTTTTGTGCTGCAGTGAAAGCTGAACAGCTGTGACAGAGGTTGCATAGACTACAAACTGAAAAATATTTATTATCTGGCTGTTTACAGAAAATATTTGCTGAATTGACCTACAAAATTAAGCCAAATATCTTTAAAATATTAATAAGGGTCTTCTTATTAGACTACAACTATCTTTTGGTATTTCTCCTTTTTTCATGTACATGAGACCAATCAGCAGGCCAATAAAGCATTCTCCAATGTACAAAACATTTTCTCTAACTTTGTTCAAGTCCTTTTCCGTGCTCAGAACACTCTTCTACATTTCATCAATGTATTCATTTAATAAATATTTAATTTAGTGCCTACTATGTTTCAGGCACTGTTTTAAGCTCTCGGGATAACCTGATGAGCAAAACAGTCCAGAATTCACGCTCTTATGGAGCTAATGTTCCAGTGGGATAAGACAATATACACGAACAAATTTATGCATGTCAGATAGTGAGCGATATGAAGAAAAATCAAACTGGAAAGTGAGTAAAAGTGCATGGGGTGAAGGACGTAACTATGAACAGGGAAGACAGAGAAGGCCTTACTAAGAAGGTGATATATGAGAAAGGACTTGAAAGAGATGAAGTAAATCCATAAGGAGTTCTGGAGGAATTCTTTAAGGAAAGGAAAAATAAAGCAAAGGCCTTGAGGAGGGAAGATGCCTAGAGTATTTGAAGAATACCAAGGAGGTCCTCCTGTCTGTTTGGCTAAAACAGAATGAGCAAGGGAGCGAACAGCGTGGTAAGCCTACTTAAAGAATTGGGTAACACTTCTGAACTATTTACCAGGCAGAATACAAAGCATCATTAAGGGTCAGATCGAAAATGGAACCATCGAGGCTGCATAAATGATCCTCTAAAATATAGGTAAAAATATGAATTATTTTTATTTCACAGGAGAAAGAGACCATATTAGCTTTAACTAAAAGCAGTCTTTCAGTTTTAGCATGATTTACAGTTTAAAGTTTGGGAGATCATTTGTATTTCCCCCAAATGACCCTCAGTATTTCTAGAAACTCCAAGATGATACAAATAAAGGTCAGGCTATAATTGATATGATTCCATCTGAAATACAATGTTATATCTCAATAAAATATTTACACTATTATCATGATTTCTCTAACATTTCTTTTACACTTATTCTTACACATTATTCAATATGTAATTTAAACATGCTTTCTAAAGTGTTAAAATGCAACACTTTTAAAGAGGCAAGATGAAAAAAGTCACAATTAAATCCTCAGTTTTAGAAGGACCAACTGTAAGGAGGGTCTTTAAATAGCCTAGATAACTATATATTGCAAATTTTTCAAAGTATTTGAAAGTAAATTGTATGGCCCAAATTAACTGGTAATCAATATAGAAAATGGGGTAATAAATCAATATCCTGTTCACCCTACAAAAATTTTATGGTTTAAAGAAATAAGGTGTGTGGGGAGGGTGGTGGTGGTAGTGGTGGTGTGGTGGTGAAGGAATATCCAGATTGGTTAGAAGAGCAAAGTGAGTCCAAAAGGACATTTCTGTGCCTCTGAACATAATGAAACGATATTTAAGAATGAAGCTACGCTTTTAATCAGGCGCCATTCGACTTGACACTTGGAATTTTAAATTCTTTTATTTTTTTCAAACCTTTCCCTTAACCTTCCTTGTACTCTACTTCTGCATATAGATAGATGCCCTGTATAACACTTCTACAAAGTGAGAAACTAAGTAGCACCACAGCAAGAACTGAAATTCTAGGATTGTCTAGTAATTGAGACATTTTATTAAAGTCTGCTGGGGCATTCAAAGGAAAGCAAATGGATAAAAGCCTTTATTATTTGTGAAGAAACAAAAATAATGAGCAGAATAAGGAAGAAGAAAAGCAAAGAAGTTCATATGGGTTTTGTCTGTGTGTGTGTGTGTGTTGTTTTTAATGTTGTAGCTGTTTTGCATGGATTTATCTATTTTTTTTTACAGTATTTTAGGGGACGTGTTTGTGAAAATGGATCCAGACATGTGCTAATTTAAAAAAATCTTGAGAGAAAAAGACAGATTTAGGCAAAAGAGACAGCAAAACTACAGGGATCTATCATTTGCACCTCCTGCCTATCAAAGAATTAAGCAGGAATGTTTTGTACTGAGAGAGAAGAAAGTTGAAGATATCCTGAAGATAGCTGAACTCTCTCTCATACAATAGGAAAAAATAATTTTCAAATTCATGATTTTTTTTTTTGAGTTTACTTTTGAGGTTGAAGTTTACTTTTAAGTTTTAAACTGTACATTGAAAACAGTGATGTGAGCTGTGCTGAGGTGGGGAAGGGTTTGCTGGTACTGGTAGTACCAAACTTAAGTCTGAGGTTATAATGTGGTCATTAGCTGCTTAAGACATTTAGAAATAAAAAAATTCATGTCTTTAATTTGATAACAAAACATCAGACACATCAATGTTTTCATATCTCCCATTACTTATTGAGTTTAATAATTAAACAGCTTTGAGATTAGAAGTAGAATTCAACATTAAATCTGTTAACTATTCTGATTTATTTTTCCTAAAATCCATCTCAAAATCATCTCCTGATTATTCTTAAAGAGTGTCACATGTAATTTCAAGAGTATTTCAGAGTACATTATTTGTGACAACAAAAAATTCTATAAGTGTCCCAATATAAAAGATTATTTGTGCATATGATGAAATCTTAATAAAATATCTTTGATATATATAATCCTATACAGTAAGATAAGCTATGTGAATACCTTTTATAGACTGTGAAGTACATACCTAAAAGCAAAATATAATTATCATTATATTGAATTTTTAAAAAAGTACTCTATAGTAACATGCAGATTAGTAGTGTAACTTTTCCTTTTTTGAATCCCACTATATCTCATATGGCACTTTATCATTTTCTCTCACATTTGGTATAATTATTTGTGTATATAAGTCATGTGTCTTTATACTATAAGGAGCTTCACAACCATAGGCATACCTTGTTATATTCAACAGCATCTAATATCAGTACTTTGCAGAAAGAAACACTATGGCATGAAAATAAACTACTGTTCTTCTGAGGGTAGAAGCAAAAGTCTAGTAAGAATTCTATTAGCTGCTGTTCATTTTTTGGACTTTTATAGTAGTGAACATAGAGACAGGAGAAAAACTCTTATTTCTCCTCAATAACAACGTAGTCCTATGTAAACAGAGTCAGGTATGCATTTAGAACCAGCAGTGGATAAAAGATGATTACTTAAGAATAGAGACATGGGACACTGAAATAAAATGAAGTAAGATAAAATAAAAGTCTGAAATTTTTCTCACAGTATTTTTCTGATTATATTCATTTTATTCATTCAGTTTGGAAATCCACGAGCATGCTGCCTTACATTTATACATTTTTCCTTAAAAAAAAAAAAAACAAAAAACAAAAAACATTCCAAGAAGGAGGAAAAACCACCATTCAACAAATAAAGAGACAGAGAGAGACAGACATATAGACAAGCCCAGAAGAAACAGAAGAAAGAGGGAATGATAGACAAATTCTGAACAGTGGTTCTTGGCCACTTAACTAATGCCTCATTCTTTGAGGCTTATCTTTAGTAAACTGGCTACACTGAAAAAGAAAAATTGTCAACATTCATTCAACAAGGAACACATTAGCAACAATAACTAAAAATGAAACATTTCTATACCTTAACATCAGATGTATCACGCTGACTGTTTCGCCAAGCTCTGGAAATTGATGAAAAGGTTCGATCTGCATGATCAAATTTTCCTCCTTGCAAGTTTAGAAAATACGTTGTGAAGGGTTCCTAAAAGAGTAAGCAATTCAAATTCTGTATCTTCCCCCATGCATAAAAATGGTTTATAAAAACCTTTATTTCTAAATATTTCAATGACTAATAGAAATTAAACAAGACTAACGACTAATACATACTAGGCATAGACTGGAAATTACATAAAAATATTACACTAAGGTTCTTAAATTATTTTTTGTTTCAAAGAAATATTTCCAAAATTTGGTATGTGCAACATTTTCAAACACTCTTCCTTTCCAAGAACAACTGATTAACAACATTCAAACACAAATTACATTTCATTTCTTCATAGTACAGGGAAATAGTCCAATATGTAATTTTCCTATTGTTATGGCTCAATATTTAATTTATGATTAAGAAAAGAAAAATGTTTGGAAGATTTAAAAGCCTCCTCTTAGTTAAAGAACACTTAAACACATATTAGTGGATAATTGCTTGAAATTAGCTAAGCACTATAAATTACTTCTAGGATTTATGTCTGCCTGTACCCTTCTAACAAGCTTTAATTAATGATGTGCTGCTAATGCTTTCCCAAAGAAATTACTTTCTAGTAGATGAATCACCTTTCAATTTTACAGAAACATTTCTTGTTTAACCAATATATTATCAATACATGGCAGCCTCAGTGTAACCTACACACATACCTTACTCCATTTGGGGCAATTGAAGTTCCAAAATATATGAACATATGTCCATGTAAATGAAATCTTATCTCTTATTTTAACAGACTACCTTTGAATGTAATCCATGCTACAGTTTAAAATTTGGTAAGATAGCAATCATTTTAAGAGGCGAATTTAAGGGAAAAAATTCACACAATTTGAGGTGAAACATTTTCAATGCAATTCTACACTAACACATTATAAAATACACACAAAATGGGATACAGAGAAATTTATGATCATTGAAAAAAATTTAGCCTTCAAAATAGAGGCTGTTAATTCTTAATTACTACATATTCTCCAGAACACTGAATTTATTTATCATGGTTTGTTATTCAAACTGAACTTACTATTCTTAGCAGCCATGCAAGAACAAAGCTTGCGGTTGAGTAATGAGTGCCGTAGTGGAACTTTGGAACCTGATCATCTTCCCAGGACTCATAGCGTTCCGCAAAGAATGCTGCTCTTTTTGGGTTCAAAGCTCCCACTGGCTGCCAATGGGGAGGGAAAAAAACGAGAACAAGAAACGTAAGTGTCTTTTATCTCTTGCACTTTTCGAATGTCCTATTAGCAAGTTTGAAAGTGAATTTAAAAAATATGTTTACTATAAGCTAAAAGTGTTTTATTCAGAGAGTAGATAAAGAAACCAACTTACTTTCCATGCAGGTAAAACATACACAAATAAGTGGATAGAGAAACCTGTCATTTCTCAGTAATCCCAGTTTCTGGTGAATAAAGGTCTTTAATCAGCCCATAACAAGCATTTTCATAAAGACAATTACATTAAGTGAATATTAGCTATATAATACTTTGGAAAGCACCTGTAAAACTCTACTTAGTTAATTAGAAGCAACAATCAGAAACAGAATCTTCCAGCTGGAGGATTACTTTATAATAGGTTCGAAAGAGAATAAAATAAAATGGGGGGGGGGTGAGAAGGCATGCAAGGAAGGGAATGTGAAAAGGGGGTTAAATGCAAACCCAGACATTTCTACTAAATTCCATAAAATCGGAATTTAGAGGATAAAAACATGCTTGAATTAAATATAAAAAACAAATAACAAAGAACAGTAGGCAGATTATGAGCTTATACAGAAAATAATACTTTACAGCAGAGGTTCCAAAAGCAGTAAATAGCTAAGTGGTGAAGAACCTGGGCGTACTGGAATGATACTAGTACCCGGTCCGAAGGTTGTTTTGGAAAATAAAATGAGTTGGTACATGGAAATCCTACAAACCACGCCTGTCAACATTCAATAAATGCTATTATTTTTAAGATTATCTTTTAGAACTGGGGTAAAGTTTGAATAACAGCCTGTAAAGCCCCAGCGCAATGGCCGGCATAAGATAAGAGCTTTATGAATGCCAGTTGGTGCCATTATTGCTGATGCTGCTGTTGTTATTCAGGGAATACCTGAACTCCATTTATGTAACAGTATGGAAAATTCTGTGTGATTGTGCACATGCATATTTTCTCAGAGAAGGTATACAGAGTGTTCCTAAGATTCTCAAAGGGGTCTAAGGGTTCAAAGAATGTTAAGATTAGTTGCTTTAAGGTACAATTCATTCTCACAAAACATTCTGATTTCTAAAAAAAGTCTATTCCTTATTTAAAATATAAGACACCAATCTACTGAAAATAAAAGATATGTGCAAGATTATTTTCTTTAATGAAAACCTATAAACCTATGAGTTAGTCGCCCTCATTTATAAGAGAAAGAAAGTATCATTATTTGAGGGAGAAATATTAAACTAAAATTAATGTTAAAATGTTGGTTTAAAATATATGTATTCAGAAATATTCTGTTGCAATGCTAAACCAGTTTAAAAACTGCTATTCATATTAATGTGACCTTAAGCAACATTTAAAATTTATCATTTTAGCTATCTTTCTTAAATTAATTAACTTGTTTTTCAAAACTGCTACTTATAGTATTGTTCCCTTTCAATAGCTTGATTCTAATCAGCATTTTAAGCCACATTTTACTTTACAAGCAAATTTTAAAAATCTTCAGTATTCTGTGATACTGATTTAAAATGCCATCTTTTAAAGCATTAGTTTCTGCACAAAAGAATTAAATCTGATTTACTAAATTTATGCCAGTTAAGATGGAACTGACTCCAAGAAATCTTTGTTACAGAACCAATTTGGAATGCCTTTAAATGGATTTTAGTTGTTGTCCCTAAAGACTGAGCCATGCAAAAGGAAAGAAAGAAGAAATAAAATCATTGGAAGACAAATTATGTGAATTAAAAATAGAATCAATGCTCCTTTTGTATGGTTCTGCAGCATATTAACTATTCACTTTATCTGCTCCTATTTTTATTACTTTCCAAATGAGTAACCCCCCAAAATCAATAGTTATAGAATCACATTTCTCGAATATAATGCTAAAACCAATTAAGATTGATTTCACTAGCATCTAAAAAAAAGGCATCGTGCAGAGATCCATACAGTCAGAACCCACAGTATTGATTCTGGCTGTTATTGTTACAGTTGGTTTCTGAAGCCTGTTACAGGACAGCTATCAAGACATAGCACATTTATTTGCAAGCATATAAAAAAGAAGTCCCCAAATAAAAGGAGGTTAAAAAAAAAAAAAGAGCAGTGGAGCTGTGCAATGACAATGATACACTATCAGCTTACTCAGAGAAGTTACAGTGGGAATACACACATTGAATTATACATTACGCGAAAGCACTGATTTATTGTGGTAATAACATCCACCTCATTAAAAGATTCTGCTTTGCTGCAGTTGGAAGGCTACATATTGTTTACTGCTATAAATTAATGGCAGTGCAAAGAAGACTGTGGAACCATCTTAACAATAGATCTGTAATGACAGTGCTGTATATCACAGCTTCCTCAGCAGCTTCATAATAAAATGGAGACAATGTATTGAGCTAATACATTCTACCATGCTGGCCCATATTTTTCTGACAACTGCTTTAAAAGATGAGCTGAATCCAACTATGTTATAATGCTACAAAACTAAGCAAGAGTCTGTCATACACCAAAGTGCATCATAGCATTTTTAAAACATTGTCTAAATCAGCATTTCAAGATATTTATTCATCTCTACAAAAGAACGAAAAGTAAATGCTGATGGCTCCTCTTACTTATACAGTATATTAAGAGTATCAATCAGAGGGCGATTCAGGAAAATACCTAGCACTACCATCCTAGAGAGTGCTCTTTGTACAATTTAGCTATAAAAGCCTGACAGAATCTTTTTTTTAAATGATCAAACTGATTAAAGGAAGAAGAGCAAAAATACTGGTCATTTAAAATGGTCATAACTTCTTGACAAAAATCAATAAAAAATAGGTATTGATTAGAGGGGTATAATTCAAGTTCATACCCAGTAAAGACAAATAGTCCTAGGATATAGAAAAAATAATTCTAAATATTGCATAAAGCTAACAAATAGAATTAAAGATAATTTTTTAAATAAAAAAATCTTGATCACAACAAGATGAAAAAGTCGTTTAAATCAAATAGAACGATTTAAACTTAAGAGTATCAAGACTACCAAAGAAACGTTACATTCAAAAAAATGGAAATAAGGACTTGGATTAAGAAAACAGAACTCTCAAACTCTTGAAAATGTATAAATAGCAAAGACTATACTTATGATGTTTCAATCTCACAAATAGCAAAACTGATCACTGTGGTAGAGTGATAAGTATTCTCTATGAGAAAGAGTAATGATACCTGTCAGAAAAAGATGTGCAAACCAAAACTTTCTAAATAAGCATTTTAAGAGTATTACAATAAAAAATACCTTATTACCTTCCTCAAGAAGTAATTCTGTTACTAGAGAAACAAAAATTCTACACATAAAGTACCCAGCTCAGTGCCTGGCACATAGTACATTATTAGGAATAATAATCTTTTTTATCTTATTGATTAAGAATATTTAAGAAAAAAAATCATTAAACAAGCCTGATGAAATTAGTGGAGTTTATTAGAAAAAAGCGTAATTAAACCTCATAATCCTCTAATGACATATACAATACTGTGCATTATCTATCAGAAGCCTAATAGCATGCAATAGTCCCAATAAATTGAACTGCTCTACCTTGAGAGTATAACCAAAAGCAGAATTACTTTTCAAAAGTCCAAAGGGCCCCCCAATTTTACTACGAAATGCATATGGAATGCAAAGCAAATTACGATCACCTTCTACTACATTAATTCAAAGCAAATAGTTTTGGATTCACAGACCCCTTCAAGGGCACACGGCAGACTCATATAATTACTAGTAAAAGTTAACTGTAAAAAGAAAGAGCTTTTTGTAGTGTTTTTCTTTGATAAAATTTCTGGAAATCTTGCCTATTATATAACTAAGAATAACATCCACAGCTTATACTTTGCAATCTATTAAACATTATGCATTCTCACAATAAATATGAGAGCTAGATAACACAATTTTAATAATGAAGACAAGGAGTGCCTTGAATGACGTAGCTCAATTTCAATATAAATCCAAGAGACACAAACCCACCACTCAAAATCTGGTCTTCGGGTCATTTTATCCATCTAAAACTGTTGTATTACAAACTGTTTTTCCTAATATCAACAATTTTCCAATTTCTTACATTTCCACTTCTTAAATGTGATATTTATTTAACAGATTTATTTAAAAGGCTAATGATATATGTAAAGTACTTAGAATGGCTCCTGACACAAAGAAGGTACTCAGTAAGCACGATTGCTTTTAATGTTGTTGTTGCAATTGTTATTTATCACTATCACCACAATTCCTCTTCCGTTTGAGATTTCTATGTGAACTGTTCCAATTTATAGCAACCTTTCAGAAGTAAAGTTCCAAACTTCTGAACCATGATTACATTTAGAGTAAGCAAATGATAGGAAACTGACAACAAATCTGAGTAGTTTTGTACAGCAGAGGTGTGCTTGAATTAACAAACTTCTAAGATCCAAGTCTCAAAAGAGGTTTTTATATCTTTCTGTGAAGGCTTTCTTTGGGAAACCATTTAACTACCATAAATGAGGATGAGAAATAGAAGATTAAGAAAAAAATCATTCTGGAGTATAAGACTCAGAAATAGGGCACTTGGAAGTGCTAAAGACGTGCATCGTAAGGATACATTTTTGTGGGTGCAGAGAGAAGCATAGAAGAGATGCCAAAAGAGGTTCAGGAAGGGGAAGCAAAAGAGCACAACTACTTTTAGGGCCTTGCTTAGGATCTTGCTGACTGGCCTGAAGCCATTTGCCAGCGTCAACTTCATTCGGTATGATTAGGAAATTGGAAATATCCTTTAATTCTATGACTACACACAAAGCCTGTCCTATAGCATTTAAGAGCTCATAAACAAGAGAGGTTACACATCAAGTTATTCTCTCCTAGAGGCAGGGAAGGCCGAAAGACCCTGAAAGACAGCCATTGCAAAGTGAGGGCTACAGACTACCAAAGAAAAAATTGGGTGAACTCAATGTATGAATTCAATGTTATATGTTATACAGAAAATGTCAGGTTAAATGTCAGTTTCAATTAAGAGGAGGAAAAAGGGTGGACTATGAAGACATGTGACAAAAAGATGTCATTCCTGATTAAAGAATAATTTGACCTGAGAAGATTACAGGAAATAACTATGATATGTAGACTAAAGGGGCCATTCTATCTGATGACAATGCTACTATTTATTGGATAGAAGTGAAGGTTCTAAGAGTCTTACGTAAATTACTCATTATGTTCACAACAAGCCCTTAACATATAAACCTATTAACATTTCTAATTTACAGGTTTAAAAAAAACAAAAAGCTGAGTCTGGGAGAAGTTCAATGACTATTAAGGGTTGGTCACCTACGCAGCGGCAGGGGCAAGAGCCCAACTCTAACTAGATTGCTAGGAAATCTTCGAATGATCTGGGTTGTACGGATTGATGAAATATTGGTGCCAAATATGCAGGGCCATTAGCATCCTTTCGTGGGAGGTTTGGATTAAATGTCCTTTTGAAAAAAATGCTACTTATGTTTTTATCCCTACTTACATATGTGAATATCACTTTGGCAGAAGGCTTTATAATTCGGGAAAAAAAATACAAATATTTTGTCTCGGGACACCAAAACGATGTTTGGCAGATACATCTTAAAAAAAAAGAAAAAAGAAAAAAAAGTGAACCGAAAAGGTTAAGTTCTGCCACCAAAGTGTATGGCTTTACTTTCCTCTTGACTTTTATATCTGTAACCTGCAATCCAGGAACCAAATGAGAACCTTTAATTCTGTGTTGCTAAAGCCCGCGAAAGAAGTCAGCAAACGTGCTGCTGTGCATCTTCACCACCTGCCCTCCACCCCAGTCCCCAAGAGAAGAAAACAAACGAAGAGCCTCGCCGTGCAAGCGGCGCTGCCTCTGTCAGGAGGTGCGGCGACTACCTCGTGTCAGTCGAGCTTTTACCGAAGTGACAAGTAAAACGAACAGCCTGATCAGCACTTTTACGCAGCCCTGGCTTTTAGGGCATTTCTTCATATGCTCTATATGACTGAAACGGTTTGGCACTCATCTTCATGCGCTCTACATTTTATTTAATACTGTCAAGAAAAACAAATTTCACTGGCACACTGCTGTGGCTTTTAGAGTTAACAAATAAGCACTTTTGTTTCAAGTCTCAGAGCAGTTTTTAATCCCTTGAAACACACTTTCTTGCAAGTGGCATTAAACATACACTCTCTGTACTATTTCAATTTAACAAACACATCTTGGGAAAAAGAAACTATTTCATTTTACTTGTGCCTATGTAGAATCTAAATCATTTCAAATGCTCACATTGGTAAGATTTAGTAGCAATGCCTTTACACTTCTATTATTTGGCTATGGTTCATGGTAAGTGATTTTTTTACTATAGGTTTTTATCTAAGTTTGAGAAAGACATATAAACTGATTATAGTAATCTGATAATCCAGTGCCAGTGTAGAGCTAAATACTAGAACCTAAAAGACAATCCTAGCAATCAAGGCAAACTGAAAAAGATGTCTTAAGTAATTATGAAAATGATAAACACTCAAGAAGGCCCATTGATCAAAACCTATCATTTGCATAGAGAATCATTTAAAAACATTAAAACCAGGAGTTCGGGTCTAAGATTGTTACTATTGGGGTGATATGCTCTTTGGCACTGCCCCGTAACACGGGATTCTCAGTTATTTTTGCCAATGCAGAAATAGTTCCAGCACAGCGAGATTTAGAAGAAGATTTATTAAAAGTATATTTCAGAAGGAGACGAGCCATGCTGAGAAAGCCAGTAGCTCTGCAGAATTTGGGAGGTGAGAAAATTAAAGATAAAAGACAGTACGCTCCAAGGGAGGAGCGGGTTTTCAGTGAAGAGAGCTATAACAGCACAGAAGTGGGAAGGTCTGTTTATAGTTGGGCCATGATGCGGGTTACAAAGGCATTCCTAGGTGATTGGCACGTGAGGTCATTTTGATTGACACTTAGCAGTTGTATAACTCTCTGCCTACTGTGCACGTGCTTACTGAGACTTCAGTCTGTTTTAAGTAGATTCATGAACTTCTAGGCATAGGCATGACCTGATGAGCATATAATGAGGCTGAGGTTATGGGCAAGTTAGGGTAGTACTTTCTACACAAGCATTGGTGGCCTGGTGGCTGGAAGAAACCACCTACAGGTTTATGGCCCTCCAGTCCTTTGTTTCTCAGGATGCAGGAGTGATTTTTAACTACAAAATGGTTGTTGTCCGAGTGATCTCTGGCCTGTGCCTTCGCTCCTTTGTTTCCCTGTCACTCATGTCTGTCTAACTACCTAAGAAGATGGTATCTTCTCACAGACAAACCTAATCTGTAGCTACACATGGAAGAATTCTCTCTGAAAGAAATTCAGAAACTAGCTGAACAACTCATATACATCGATAAAATGAGGAAAAGTCCCACATCATAACAAGTAGGAAAGGCTGTGACACACTCTTGTCATAAATCCAATTGGGAATCAGTGACAAACAACTGGGAGAGAACTCCCAACACACAACTTCTGAGTGAAGGTTTTGTGGCCAACATCTGGCACCCTAATGTTTAAAGACTTCTACCTGTGAGAAAGGCCCCCAAAACACCTAGCTCTGAAAACCAACGGCTTACATCCATGAGACCCCAAAAACCTATAGCCAAAAAAAAAAAAAAAAAAAAAAATCCCTACTGAGCTTCAGAGGACTTGCCTTGGCTATGCCCCCAGAGTTCAGTGCAGAGGCAGTAGAGAGAATTGCCAATCTCCTAGTCTTTCCTTGAAAAGGCTTATTTGCATATCTTAAAAGCTGCAGCCTAAGGATCACATTCCTAACTTAACACATACCTAGGGACCAACTATGATCCCCCTGAGACAGGGAAGGCAGCAGACACCACCATCTCCACATCCTCTGTAGCCCCCTCCAAATCATTAATATCTCCCTGGGAGGAGCTTATAACACACCATCTGGTATCTCCACCTTTGCAGGTGCCACCCAGAGGATGGACCCCGTGTTGGCCAGCTCTGGTGACCAGTGGGGCTTGTGTTTGCAGGTCCCATAGGGTATAGCAAACAAACAAGCAACAAAAGTTATTACTGAGCCCTATCCCCACCCAGGGCTCAATGCAGATGGAACAGAAAGAAATGCCCAGCTCCCAGTCTTTCCACTAAAAGAGATCTGTTTGCATACTTGAAATGCTGCTACAGAAGGGTCTGGCTTCCAGTCAGCCTGCATTTATTCCTGACTGAGACCCTCACCTTTGGAATACTCACAGGTCTTGGCACAACATCAATTACTGGGAGCCACTAGGAACAAAAAAGGTGGCTCAGATGATAACAAAAGATTGAAAAGACGTGATCTGCTGTTACTGGAGATGAGCACAAAATAACACTCGTCTCTACTCATCTTTCTCTTTTATGAATCAAAATCCTTAAGCTAATCGGGGAGGAATATCAAGTTTCTCATCTCAGGACCCAGGCAAACATCAACTGTACATGAGGGAAGGGTAGAAACAAGGCCAATTTGACTCTGGACAAGGGCTAGGAAACCCTCTATATTACCTGCAGAACCCAGAAATATCTACTTTCTGGGTCAGGGTGAAAGCAAAAGCCCTTTCACCTAAGAGAAGAGACAGAAAACATCTTTGGATCAGAATTCACATTGATACAAAAGAGAGGTATGCTACTATTGGAGAAAGCACAAGAAAATCTCTCATGCATAAGTCCTGCCAAAGATACAAGGCAGAGTTTGGATGCCATGCAGAACAGTACAGGCAAGAACACTAAGAAGGCTCACCCTTTAAGACCAGTCAAACAGGGTCTGCTTAAGACTGAAACTGGATCAGAAGAACTGAGGAGTTTCCCTACCCCCAACCACAAGCCTGGCACCGAGTAACAAGCAAATAGCAACCTACTTCTGGATAAAGGCAAGAAAGTAGAAAGCGAAACGCCTCTGTGGCACAGGCATGAAATGTCTGCTAGAGGGTAGCTGAACAATGGGGAAAAAATCTGTAGCACGTGAAGACCTACCCTAAGGCCAATCTCAAACAGGAAGAATCTGAAGTCTTGTTGTACTAAAGCTAGCAATAACAACAACAAACCCAACCGAGCTCATCTATTGACCAGACTGACTGAACTCCCCACACAAACTGCCTAACATAAGAGAAGGCATCCGCATTTCTGGGCTTAAAATATTATTCACACCCATCTCTACTGGCATTCACGTAAAAACTATGAGACACTTACAATACTAAGAAAAAAGTGACTCATTATGAAGAGATAAAGCAATTAAAAGAACAAGTCTCAGAAATAACAGAGATAGTTAGCATTATCAGATAGTTATTTAAAATAACTAATTCATATACTAAAAGATCTAGTGGAAAAGGTAGAAAACTTACATGAATAGGTGGGATATTTCAGCAGAGCTGGGAACTAAAAAAAGAATTGAATGTAAAAGCTTGAAAAAATTTCAGAGGTGAAGAATTATTTTGATGAGGTAATGATTAGACTAAACATGGCTAAGGACAGAATAAGTAAGTTTGAAGGTAGGTTAACAGAAATTCAAAGATGAACAAAGTAAAAAACAAAGAGCACTGAGTAAGTAGCCAAGAGCTACGGGACAAACTCAAGACATTAATATAGGTGTAACTGGAGTCACAGGAAAGAGATCAAGACAAAAGAACAAAAGACTATATGAGTAATACATGAGTAATTTCCAAAATTAATAAATGGAAACTACAGACTCGAGACACTCTACAAACTTAAAGCAGGGAAACAAACAACAAATGAACAAGAGAGAGAGAAGTCAAATAGCTGAAAACCAAAAAAAAGAATACAACCTTGACAACAGCCAAATGAAAATGAACAAACATTATTATATAAAGAAAAAAAATAATAATTCAAACTTTTCAACTGTAACTAGGCTAGCCAAAGACAGTAGAAAATCATCATTAAAGAGGGAAAACTAGCAATCTAGAATTCTATATCCAGTGAAAATATTGTTAAAAAAACATTATAATACTTTTTGTTAGATTAAAATAAAAATGAAAAACATGCCAGAAGACATGTACTTGAAGAAATGTTAATGAAGATTTTTAGACAGAAGAATACGATACTAGATTGAAATGTATAATCCATACGACGAAATAAAGATTAGCAGGCATGGTAACATTCAGGGTAAACAGAATTTTTTTCCTTATTTTTACTGCTTTAAAAGATGGTTATTTAAATCAAAACTAATAACAATGTATTGAGTTTATAGTATATTTAGCTGCAAAATTTATGAGACCATAGCTCCAAAGGCTAGAAAAGAGAAGAGCATATTGTTTTAAGGTTTAAAAACTATACATAAAGTGAGATAATATAATTTGAGGATAGACTGTCATAAGTTAAAAATGTTTATTTCAAACAATAGAAACCACTGAATTTTTAAAAAAGAAGTATGAATAATAAGCCACACTGAAAATAAAACAGAATCCTAAAAATGCTTCATCTGAAAGAAGGCAGATACAGGGAGACAAGGCGGAAAGAACTGATGTGAGGATGAGAGACGGACACCGAGATGGTGCATTAAACCGACTATGTCAGAAGTGCATTAAACATAAAGGATCTCAGCACCTCGAGTCAACTGTAGAGATGATCGGAGAGGCTATAAAAGAAAGGCTCTATTTCAAAAAATTACTTTATTTATATAAAGCCATAGGCAGGTTTTAAAAACATGAAAGAAAAATATACAGTAAGCAATAATTAAAATTACACGATCATGGCTATATTAATCTCGGGAAAGGTACACTTTAGAACATGGAATATTACCAGGGATAAAAAGGGACATTACATAATGATAAAGGGATCCATTTATTAAGAAAACATAATAATCCAAAATGTATATGTGCCATATTAGTTTTCCAGGGCTCCTGTAACAAAGATCCACAAACCTAGTAGGTTAAAACAATAGAAATTTAGTGTCTCTCAGATATGGAGATCAGAAGTCCAAAATCAAGTGCTGGCAGAGCCATGCTCTCTTTGTAGACTCTAGCGAAGGATACTTCCTTTCCTCTTCCAGTTCTAATTACCCTGGTGTCCCTTGGGTTATGGCAATATAACTTAAATTTTAGTCTTCATCATCATATGGTGTTCTCCCCTTTGATGACCTTCTTAAAAGGACACCAATCATTTAGGATTTGGGCCAACCCAAATAATCTCATCTTGACTACATCTGCAAAGACCCTCTTTATGAATAAAGTCACATGCATAGGTACTGGGGGTTAGGACTTCAACATATCTTTTTGGAAGGCACAAATTAACTCACAACAATATACCCCAAAACAAATGTTGAAAATACATTAAACAAAAAAACTGACAGAAATGAAAAGAAACAGACACATATTTAAATCATAGTTGGAGACTTCAATACTTTTCTCTCAGTAATCAATAAAGTAGATAGAAAATCAGTAAGGATATAGAAGATATGAATGATACTATCAACCAATTGACCTAATTGCCATGTGTAGAACACTTAACCCAACAGATGAATATGTATTCTTTTCAAGTGCACATGGAGCATTACCAATAGAGGCCATGTTCAGGCCATAAGCCAAATTTCAAGTAATTTAAAAGGACTGAAACCATGTAAAGCATGTTCTCCAATCATACTGGGATTAAACTAGAAATCAACAAGAGAGAGACATCTGATAGATCCCTAAATCTGTGGAAATTAAGAAACACTTCTAAATGATCCATGGGTCAAAGAAAAAGCGCAAGGAAAATAATATTTTGAATAGAATAACAATGAAAATACAATATATAAAAATTTGTTGGACCCTGCAAATCAGTGCTTTGAGAAAAATCTGTATCATTCAATGCTTATGTCAGAAAGAAAAAAAGAGCTCAAATCAACAGTTTAAGCTTCTACCTTAAGAAACTAAAAGAGAAATTACATCCAAATCAAATAGAAGGAAAATAGTAAAGAAATTACAGGATCAATGAAACTGAAAACAGAAAAGCAATAGAAAAATAAAATTTAGAGCTGATCCGGGGTGGGGGTGGGGGGAAGAATGAGACAAATAACCATTATCAAGAATGAAAAAAAGGACAACTTAGATGAAATAAATTCTGTGAAAACGTCAGATAATTAACACTCATTAAAGAGCAAAGAAACATGAATAGCTCTATATCTATTACTGAAAATTAATGAAACTTTAAAAAAATCTTCCCAGAAACAAAACTCCTGGCCTCAAATGGTTTCACTGATGAAGTCTAACAAAATTTAAGAATGAAATAATAATATCCCTATACCATCTTTTCCAGGAAATAAGACAAAATAACTTCAAAACACATTTTGTCATGCCAGCATTACCCTGATGTCAAAACTAGACAGATAATACAGACCAATATCCTTCATAACATATACATATGTTCTTAAGAAAATATTAGCACATCAAATCCAGCCATTTATTAAAAGCAAAATACATCATGATTATGTATGATTTATCTCAGTAATGAACCAGTCCAAAATCAACCAATATAAAATTCACTGTACTAACAAATTAAAAAAGAAAATCCATCATTATCTTCAAAAAACCATTTGAGAAAATTCAACATCCAATTATGATGAAGACATTTAACAAATTAGGAGAAGATAACTTCTTTAACCTGATAAGGGGCATCTATGAAAAACCCATAGCTAATATCATGCTTTATGATGAAAGACTAAGTGCTCTTCCCCAAAGACAAGACACTCTCAGCACTTCTAGTCAACAACGTATAATGCAGTAAGTGTTCATTCAGATATGATATAGTCAGTTATATAGAAAGTCCCAAAAAAGTATACAAAAAGGCTACTAGTATGAATATTTGAGTCTAACAAGGTTGCAAAATACAAGGTCAGTATATAATATTCAACAGTATTTCTTTATACTAACTAGCACTGAACAACTGGAATGGAAAATTTTATAACTGTTAAAACCATGACATGCTTAAGGCTAATATAACAAAATATGTACAAGAACTGTATGCTAAAATCTACAAAACAGAGAGAAATTAAAGGATACCTAAATAAATAGAAGATAAACCATATTAGTGGACTAGAAGATTCAATATTGCAAACATACGATTTTTAGCAAAAATGGTCTACCAATTAAATGTTATCTCAATCAAACTCTCCGCAGGATTGACAAGCTGATTCCCAAATTTATATGGGAAAAAGCAGAAGATCTGAAATAGCCAAAATAAGTTTGAAATAGAAAAACATAGTTGGAGGATTCATGTGACCTGATGTTATGTCTTACTCTAAAGCTACAGTATCTAGCACAGTGTGATACTGATATAAGCACAGATGTCCCCATTGAGAGAACAGAATTGAGAGTCTAAAAACAGACACACATATATGGCCAATTTATTTCCAGCAAAGGTGCCCATACAATTCGTGAGAAAAGATAGTCTTTTCAACAAATAGTGTTGAAAGCACTGGACTTCCATTTCTAGAACATTAACCTTAATCCTTATCTTGCACCTATAATACATGACAGATAAAAAATAAACAGCAGCAGCCACAATATGAGTGTAATAATAATTATATTTAAAACGATTGTTTTTAGAAAAGCCAAATCACTGTTGGATAATAAGCATGCAGTCATCTAAAAAAAAACAGCTTTTAAGTTCTCCAGTAGACAGTCTCTCATATATATATTTATATATGAATTCTCTTGTAATAAACCTACAGTCTGTTTCAACTGACCAGAGTCCACAGGTTGGAAAAACCACATCTTCTTTCCTATGAATAAGAACTACTTAGTGTTTTTAATACTAACTTATCTTTATCACCTTTCTTCTTGTTTTTGGTACTATAAATTTTTAAGCCTAAATATAAGATTTCAAAGTATATCTTTGTATTTAACTTGAATATTTTATGTCATTTCATTCTTCCAAAATGATTTAAAATTTTGTATTTTAACTATGCAAAGCAAGCTTCATGATCAAATTTGTAGTATTATTGAAAATGTCAAATAAATCAGGGCCTAGCAAAGAATCCTAGAAAGATGCCTTAAAGAGAGTGATACCTCATGTTTATAAAGGGCACTAAACAATGGGGTTGTAAATGATTTGAACAGTTCTTAATGCAACTAGTTTTTTAATCATCTTGTCTATGTCTCAAAGCTACCACTTGAACTTCCAAATCATTTGCTCAGATATGTCACAGTATATCTATAACTTCCCCATTTTATTAACTTAATCAAAACTAGTATTTGTTTTTGCTGTTTTATTTTTTAATTATAGTTGGCATACAAGGAAACATATTTTTAAAGTTGATGTAGTTTAACAGGATATATTTCTTAGTAAAACTCTAATTTTCTTTTCTTCATTTAAAAAAAGGTATCTGTTTAATTGTCTATTCTAGTTTAAACACTGGGCTAATCATACCTATTGCTTTTGTTATCAAAATTCGGCCCTCTTTCACTTTCAAAGACTTGGTTACATTATAAATCACAGAATCAAAAAAAATTCCTTTTCTGAAAGTGGGACAGTCTAGAATTAAGTCATATAGAAATAAAATGTTTCTGATTATTCTATAAATGGTTCACATACAGCATGCACTTGGTAATAAAACTTTAAAAATAGAGATTATCTCATTCACTTTTGTCTCTGGCATAGTCTTTAGAATAACATCTGCAAAAGGTGCCCAGCAAATATTTCATAATCAATTATTTGAATAAACACATTCATTCAATATAAAGAGTACTATTCTAAACAGAAGTTTATGCTGAATAAGTGTGCTTATTCAAATGGACTTTGAGAATAAAGAACTGGATAGGATGTGAACATGTGACTAAAAGATAAGTTAATACTCTACCCACTGTAAAAAAGCATACTACATATTCACATAAAGTAAATTTTGAATATAATAAGGAAATATAACACCGAGAAGTTGACAAACGCCAGCATATAAAGAAAGCTACGAAGGTTTGAAGATTTTTGAAATGTCTTCCTACCACATTTACTCTCTACAAAAAGAAAAAAGAAATCACCATCACCCTACCTGAAATCAAAGGTATAGTACTAGTACTTAATAAAGTTAAAAAAAATTTTTTGGTGACTTGAAATCAGTTTTTTTGTAAATTCATGTCAAGTATATATGCTCCCTACTCTGAATCTACCCAAGTTAGTTACACCCAGCACTGAGAAAATAGGAAGTATTATGGGATAAAACTGTAATGCTATGTAAATAAAACAATTCATTTATAAATAATAATAAATGGTCGATCTACACCACAGTAACTTAGGATGATTAGTGAATAAATACTTAACTTTGAGAAGGATTACTGACTGGCAGTGTGTTGCTGGTATATGTCAGGATTATTCATCACTCTGACATAATATTAACCACAATCCATTTCAGTTACTTCGGTTTATCATTTTCTGCCTAATGTTAAAAAACAATGTCATTGAAGGCTGCTTAAAAAAGCACAAGGTTAACCTCTGTTGGAGTCGTTTAAAACTTCTGGTAGAAAGTAATTTCTAGTAGAAAACCAAATATGCTATACAGATTGCTAATACTTAATAAATATAAGTCTAAAAACCATCACATAAAACAGACTGTTTTCTTAATTTAAAAACAAAACTTCAGCAAATCCTTTAAATGTACTTCATACATATGTCCTTCTCTCTCTTTCCCTCTCTCCATATATATATAATACATATTTTTTTTCGCACTTTGCTAAACTTAATTTTTAATCTAGAGAGAGTTGCATAGCCACATGTTGCACATCTACATTTTAAACTAAATAAATCATATGTACAAGTAATAAAGTTTAAAAAGGTCAGTGTACCTATGAAAAATTTTCTTCAGTATTACATAGTATTATGTAATACAATATATAAAAATATTATAGTTTGCTATATATGATCCCCCAACTTAATGTGCTAAAGGTCCCTTACTAAAAAATGGAGCCAGACTGACACAAGTCTATCTAAATCTAAAGATTTCCTATTCTGGTACTTTAATTTTATCTTTCTGGGCTACTTTTCATATTATTTTGATGTGCCTTTTAGAAAATATCTGCATATATATTCTACTTTCTATGGCACCATCATTTTTCTATTAATGCAATCGTTTTCCCTTATCATTGTAAGGGTATTTATTCCTGTTTTGTCTTTAAGGCTTCTTCTGTGTCCTAATTCTTTTTTTTTTTTTTCCTGGTTTATTTTAGTTTTAGTCTTGTCTTTCACATTGAAGACTGTTTTTACATGTTTGATAACACTTGGTTATACCTTCATTTTTAAAAATGAAGCATAAAAAATAAACGGAGTTTCAGATATAAAACTAAATAAATAAAAATGAAGCTTGAGAAAGCTGGTAGAAGTACATGGAGCATCAGCAGCAATGTGAACTGGCAGATTTTACTGAAGGGAGGTGAGGTGAAGTAGAATCCTTAAATGTTAGTATTTCTTAGGTCTTCCCTCTGGAATCAGTCAATATACCCAGAGAATACTACAATCTTCTGTCTTACAAGGTGGGGCTGGGTAAGCCTGCCTGCCAGAATTCTGATAGCATGACAGCCAAGAGGTCTGGGGGTCTTCACCATTCAGTACTTAAAGATTTCAGTTAATCCTCCTGTTTTCCATTCCTCACCTTCAATTCTGTCTCTGCTGTTCTTGGTGTCCTCAAATCAGAAACTTCTCTCGAACAATTTCTCCAAAAACTAAACCTCTTGTCTTTTGCCCAGATGAAGGAAGGTAGTTGGATTTTAGAAAGAAGTGGCTATGAATGCAAGTATTCAATCTCAAATACTCTCTCTGGTCATACCTAAAATCTACCTGTTCAAGAACAGGCACAGATGTAAGATCAAATCCTCAACACTTGGAAATGTGTGACTTTGAAGAGTTGTTTAACTTCACCACATCTTAGCTTTCTTATCTATAAAATAAAGATAAAAACACATTCCTTACAGTGTTGTTGAGGACTTAAAGGAGAGAGCATATGGAAGATCTCCCTTAAGTGGAAGGCACCTACTGGAGCGTCTCTCCCAAAGCCTACAAATATATTCTAACCTATCCCAATGTAATTCTGCTTAAGAGACTGTAAATTCCCCAAGACCAGGGAACACAATTTATACCAAAATCCCTAAAAGCAATGTGAATATAAAAGCATTCCTATTTGATGCCTAGATTAAAATATTTTTAATATATTTTGTCAGCCAATAAAAAATATCCAAGTGTGGAGTTTTTAAAATTTCTTTTTGAGCATTTATATGTTATTTAAACACTTTAAGAACCATTACTTGCTGCTGTAATATCATAAAGTTTTTTTTAAGTCTTACTTCCTTTGGTTTGACTGAAGCCCAATAGATAGAAGAACAAAGTGAAAGTTATAACACCCATCATATTTAAACAATATTGTCTTCCCCCAAAAAGAGTGTTCCTTTCCCTCTGTGATTCCCGGTATATCTGATTCCCGGTATATCTGTTACAGAACAGACTAAAAGGACTGGCATTCGTCAGAAACAGCACTTAAAACTTAAAGAGATAAAGAAGTGTTGTCTGATCAACAACAGTTAAATGTCGGTAGTCAATTCCAGGTCAGGACGCATGCAGTATATTAAATGTGTGTTAGGGAGAAATATCTCACGTATTAAAATACACAACCAAATAGTGTGTTAGGGAGAAATATCTCGCATATAAAAATACGCAACTAAATGATAGGAGATAAATGAGATCATGAGAGAAAATCACCTACTTTTTCCTTAAAGAGAGAGAGAGAGAAAATAAACCCACTAAGGACAAACAATAGCAACTCCTCGGCAAGGGAATAAATTCACGAAAGCTTGGTAACTCAGTTCTCTTCAGTTACCTGAGAATTTACTCTTTAGAAACATTTTGCTCCAGATTAGGGAATGGAAGCTGCTAGTTTAATAGAGTGTGAATGATATGGTGTTGTAACTTTTGTTGTTGTTGTTTTTTTTAAAAAAGAAGAAACTATGACTTATTAGGGCCTAGAAAATTTAAAATTCAGTTTGAATATCTGATGATAGTCAACTTTCCTCAGATTCCTATACTGCAAGGCAGGAATTAGATCTCAGTGCAAGTTCGTTTTTCCCTAACATTTACTTTTCTTGTTTCTGCACTCTGAACCAAAATAAATAACAACTCACATTGTGTTTCCACTCTAAAGTTGAAAAATAGTTTTTCTTTGTCCTCTACTTCATATTCTCTTTCAGTATTTTCCTTCATTTTAAGAATTGAGCTCTAATTATTAAAAATAAAATACCTGCTTATACTTTGGCCATTCCTGGTTTTTCCCAATTTTTAGTTCATTGTTTAGTAGGATAGTTAACTACCTGACTTTATTATTTCAAATCTCCAGAAACTGAGAGTTCCTGGAAAACAATATTATTCAATAAACTATCAATAAATTTAAAAAAAAAATGAATTCTTGAGTAGTGACATCAGGTAATCTCTAGTTTTAACCAAACATTCAGCCTCACCGCCCCCACCCTCAGCTTTTTCATAACACAGGCTTAGTCAAAAAGAGCTTGGAGCAAACGAACAGAAAACAAAGAGCTTCAGGCAGAACCTGGGACAAACATACCAAAAGCAGGCCATTTGGAAAAGCTTTACTGTCTTTCCTTTTTCAAGCAATAGAATGCTCGTTATATTTTACCATGTATTTCTCATCATGAGAGGTGAAAGGCAACTTGATAAAATAATATTAAAACAGACACAGCAACTGATGTCAAAGTAGAAGGCTGAGCATAGCTTACTGCAGAGTTTCTCAAACTTTCTGAGCCAAAATTCATAGTAAGAAATGTTACTTTAAATCATACCAGTGAACATATGTATGTACACACGTAGACACACCCCTTGCAAGCAGATTTCTACATGATACACATTGATGTTTTCTTTTTTTATGTAATGCTATGCTATTCAAATCATTTTTTAAAGTGCTAGCTGTGGTTTGAGAAACACTGGCTTGCTGTGTAAATTCTGGTTCCACCCACAAGCTACTTAACTCTGTGCAACTTGTGCAACCTTGCAGTGCCTCAGTTTCTGCCTCTGTAGAAGATAATAATGTTAACCTTTTTAAAAGGTCTTTGTATTAAAAGTGTTAACACATGTCATATACTTAGATATGAGCCTGACATATATTAAGTATTCAGTAAATATTAGTTAACACTAATAAAATGGGATGTTTACCTTCTGAAATTCATAGCTGAGTTTTCATTTGTAAGTGAATGGTTATCAATTGCATTTCAATTAAAGAACATACTTGTTTTTTGAAATATGTATCCAGATTATAGTACATATGCACATTCACTATTCCAAAATATCTATGCTTAATTATAAGAGAAATAAATGCCTCAGATTTTCTTGGTTTTTCTTCCTTTAAAAAATTGGTTTACACAATCAATCCCCTACTAAGGAAAAAATAAATAAAAGTAGCAGAGAAAATCTTCCTAATATAGAAAAGGAGCCCTGGCACTGAAACACTCCGCCACTGTAATTGCGTTTATGGTACGACATTTCATAAATATATTCCTGCTTAATATAATTTCTTATAAAGAAAATTTTGATTCTTATTTCTTTCAAGGAGGCTGTCAAAATTCAAAAGTCAATGTGTACTTATAAAATATAGATTAATGTCACTCCAAGGTCTATGCATAGTTAATCTGTCTTCTCATCAGCCAGAATTTTACACCACTGATGAAACAACTGTGGAGGGTAAAAAGTCGACTTCAAAACTGATCCTTACTTTTTTTTTAGTTTTGAAAAAATAAATTAAACTATTATGCTAATGAGGACTTTCTCAGTATAAGAAAAGGTTTAATTTTCATATTTTTCAGATTAAAATAGATTCGATTTCTAAAAGACTAACAATACTAATTTGTAAATATTATAAGGAGAATTGTACATAAAATACGATGTTGTAACTTCAAGAAGACATTTTTAGCATTGTTCTATTCAGACTTTCTCTTTTCTCAAAAAATGATCAGAAAAATAGTACAAAAGAAAGGGTGTTAATTCAGCTTCAGAAAGAAAATTCCCTATGCAACAGGGAAGAGATTACCAAATAAAATTGTAGCTTTATATCAAAGCTACTAAAATCCCTCTGAAAACCAGCTTTGGGGAAATTACAGGGACATAAATATGCACAAATAATTCAATACATTTTAAAGCTAGTCAGGCTATATTATCTATCTAAGAATGGAGTTAAGATCTATTTACAATTTAAATTAATCTTTACATACAATGTTTTCTTCAATTTTATAAGTTTATTTAAACAAACAGTAATGTTTACTAAATGTACACTATGGGACAAATTTTCATATAATTCTATTATAATCACTCATATAGATACAGCTCATTTCATGTATGAAATACATTCCTGAAAATATGTGTAGGAACAGATATTTGAAAACTGAATCACACTGTTTAACATCCTGGCAGATTTTAACACCAAGAGGAATGAGATACTTTTATAAACAATTACCTCTATTTTATACTTGCAAAGTATAATTTTCAAATATCTAATATGCTTGGTTATTTCACTAAAAATAAAAATAGTGTAGTTAATTCCAAATTCACTTATTTCCATCAATATTTAATGTAAACAACTAGAACTAGTAGATTTTTTTTTTTTTTTTTTTTGGTGAACTTGAATGACTTTTGTAGCCTTTGAGCTACTGCTGCTTTATCGGTAAGGATATCTTAGCTATAAGAGACATAGCTGAGTGTTATAGCTCCCACTGCTTCCCAACTCTTCTATTTACTCTACTGTTCGCTATTCGGCTGGCTGAAAGTTCTCTTTATAGATAATCCTTCCTTGGCCCAAAGTACAAATCGTTCACAAAATCTCTCAAAATATAAAAATGGATAAAGGCACTAAATGATAAAAATGCATATTTTCATGTCTTTGTATAGTGGATATAAACATACAAGAATGAAGACGAACTAAAGCAACTCTTGTTTTGGTATTAGAGCCAGGCCCTCCCCTTTTTACTTATAATAAAACAAAATTTAAAGAAAAAAAAAAGGAAAATTACTATTGGTGATCTATTGGGGCATAAAAAATAGCCTAATTTATCATACAGAGAAGATAACTTCTAAGGGCATTAGTTAAAACAGTATTTTACCCACCCAAAGAAAGAATTTGGCAAGTTCCTTAAAACAGCTATCACATACAAATACAAGTCAATTTTAATAAAGGATTCTGTTTAGCTGGCAAATAATTTATAATAGCATTTTTCTAATATTGTTTCTATGAACTCGCATAATGAAAACGTCTTATAGCCTGTGTTCACAAAACTGTGTTGGAGGTTTCCTTCCGGTGAGGTGAGGTTTTTAGTGGAGGCAGTGGCGTCAAGGAGTACTACGAGGAGCTAACGGGGTTACAGGAGTGCTTGTTCAGGGGCAGTGATGGCAGAAGACAGAAATACAGCCTCACTAGAAACATCGAAATACCCTCCGCTTATCACCATTAGAAACTGTTCCATCAAGAAAGAAACATGCACCCTGTCCCCAGTCCATCTTACTATCCACTGCATCTTGAAGAACCTACAAAAAAATCCTTTAAAGCACAAAAATGTTTTAATAAACTATGTGTTTAAATAGAAGTCCAAACTGAAGAACTCAGTTAAGGGGGAGGGAGAAGGGAGGCAATTCTTCTAGGACTCTGGAAAGGTTATTTATTTAAATCTAATTTATTTTGTGAAGCAAAATTTACATTTTAACAAATTAATGAAAAATGAGATTTTTACCTTTATGTACATAAAATTCAAATAATGGAGAGAGGAGGACGTAACAGCCTCAGTATAGTTGTTCAGATTTTATTATTGACCTATTGTGTGGCTCACTATATATATAAGTCAAGCTAATATAGTTCTCATTATTAAACTAGAGAGAGTTCTATAGATTCCAGTGAAATAACAGAGTCTAAGAGCTAATATCTAAAAGTAAGGATTTCCCGTTTTTTAAAAAGAAAAAAAAGCAAAAATAAAAAACAAAATATTTATCTATTTATTCTTCATAGTACCTGGGAAATTCTGTTGAGCTGGGCCTAACCTAATAGACAAAGGGAAGTATCTCGTTATAGAATGATTCTCAATTATGGAATAGAAGTGAAAATTTAAATACCGTCATTTTGCAATCTTTACCAAGCTAATTAAGCATTAAATATCAATGTCTGATAACATCACAAAAGAAAAGTAAAGTACAGAGGAAACCAAAAACTTCCCACAAAGCAGTCTTGCCCCAAATACCCAATCTGAATTCCATCAACCTCTGGAACCAACTATCAATTTATAAGAAATACAGACAACAAAGGAACTTGTCAGACTATCCCACAGGGAAGCAATAAGCAAAATCTACACAATATGTTTCTTCAACTAATAAATTAGAGAAAAAAAAATGAAAGAGAAACCTACAGAATAGAGACTTTAAGAGATGAATCGACTGACTGCAATATATGGCCCTTAGTGGGATCCTGACTTGAATAAACAAACTAAAAGGAATTTTGAAAGTTGTAATTTAATTTGAAATGTGATACTTATTGGATAGATGATGATATTAAGAAATTATGAAGCAATTATTGTTAATATTTTAGGTTTGCTAATGGTATTATAGCTGTTTTAAAAAGAGACCTTAGTTTATAGAAGTCCATATTGAAATATTCATTAATGTAATGATATGATGTCTAGGATTTGCTTCAAAGTAATATGGGAAGGAGGAGAGGAAATGAGAGTAAAGATAAAATACAAGTAACTATGAGCTGATAATTGTTGAAGCAGAGTGGTTGATAGATAGGAATTTATTATGCTATTTGTCTACTTTTGTGTACACTTTAAATTCTCCACAAAAGACTAAAAAAAGGTATATAAACTTTATTTTACATGACGAATTGATGATTTAGAATATTCTGTTTATTGATACTCCAGGACAGAAAGTTCTTTTTTCCTTTTTTTTTTTTTTACCAAGTTTTATTTATTTTTTAAACATTTTATTTATTTTTCCCCCTCCCCTCTGGTAACACTAGAAAGTTCTTGAAGAATACCTAAATATATAAGAAAACACTTATAGAAAGTTAAAAAACCTGTTTGTGCATGTGTGTGTATGCGTGTGTGTTATAATGTGATTATTCCTTATGAAAACATGGTAAATTAAGAGTGATTTTTATTTTATTTACATGTTTTATACTTAAAAACCTAATAAATTTACTATTTCATAAATTGGGAAAATGCCATAAATATTTTATTATTTAATTCATTTAACACTTACTGAATGGCAGACCTTGTGCTAGGCATGAGAGAAATAACGGTGAACAAGAACTCTATCGTTATGGAGCATAGTTGGGGAAAAAGAAGCAAAACAAGTAGGTAGAAGCATATGTAAAATGCACAAATTTTAGGTGCTCTACAAGAAAGAGCAGACTATCAGGGAAGGAAAGTAGTTAGCAATGGGCTCTATGAAGAGGTGACCTAAAGGCAGAGAAAGTCAGCCACTCACAAAGTAGAGAGATAAACATCAAAGGCAGAGAAAACAAGCTCTGAATTGGGAAAGATGCATTTTGCATTCAATGATAAGTTAAGAAAACTTTAAACACTGGATTTATGTGATTCAAAATTAGATTTAAAAAGGATCCACTTGATTGCAGTGAGAAATGGATGCGAGAAGGGCAAGAGGCAGCAGGGAGGTCAGTTAGGGGACCCGGAGCAGCACAGGGTACTTGTCCCTTAATGGCAGTACTGGTGGGAAGTTGAAATGATTTTCTTTACACATTTTTATCAAATACAAACACCCTTATAAGAGGTTGATATTTAAGAATAATGTCTTTTTCAATATATATGGAAAAAATACATAATATTTTTAATTGCTATCAAGTTTTTCATGCACATTAAATTTTTCAATTTTCAATTTGAAAAAACATTTAAAAAATAAATAGAGAATGCAGTCAGCAGTAATGTAATGGCTATGTTTAGAACCAGGTGGAAGAAATCGGGGGATCAGTTCATAAACTACATAAATGTCTAATCAATGCACTTATACTGGACTAATAAAATAAAATGCTAAAAAGAACCTCAAAAAATATAAAACATATGGATATCGAACAGATTTTTAAAAACTAATGTCAAAATTAAAAATAACCAATATATTTTTAAATACAAGACAATTATATTTCAGATTACTGAGAAATTACCTTGGACAAATCTCTAAAGTTACTTGGCAAAGTAAGATCCAATTCCTCTGATTCATAATTAGTGATGACCCAGGGAAATACTGGGTACTGATTTAAGTCATTGTAACTCCGTCCTAGGAGGGAAAAAAAAGTCACTCAATCTGGAATAATAGCATGAAATGATAGGCAGATTCAGGAATATACTAAAAATAACTGACAGTTTTTGAGTACCAGATTATTTCATTTAATCCTTACAATAACCCTATGAAATTAGGATTATATCCATTTAACGGATGAAAAAAATCAAGGCACAAAAGGTTAAGTTAACTTGCCTAAAATAATGTTAACTAGTAATGGCCAAACCATATTACTTGAAAGCTTGTACAGAATAAAATATGCTTTATTAAGACTTTGAAAAGCAATTTGCAATTCTCATACAGCTTTTCAAAACCAGATTCCTCTCTCTGCCATTAATTAACCAACCAACCAAACAACTAGAGAACCAAGTTTAAGTGTTTAACCTCGTGGGCATTCATTAGTCAGTCATCTGTAAAATAAGGGAGTTGCATTGAATTACTCTAAAATTTCTGTAACAGTTTTCAAATTCCATGATGCTCTGAATACGACGCACAGCATCATCAGTGCTGCTTTCCCCGACTCCCAAGTGTGGCCGCACGCTTCTACCCTTCTAAACTAATGGCGTTCAATGACAGTTAGCTGTCAGATGGTTTTAACCTTGTAATGCAGACCCTCATGAATTTTTATATGCAACTGGTTCCAAACTTTGCTCTTTGCCTAGTCTCTGTCCACTCCAATTTATCCATTCTGCCTCCAAGTTAATTTTTCACATAGTCCTAATATCATTCATTTGTTCAAAAACTTTGAGAAGTCTTCCAATAAATTGACTACTAACTCCACAAACTGACAGAAAATCTTCCACCTTCCACACAACCTTTCTAGTTTTCTTTCTCATTATACCTTTATGAATATATACCTATGCACATATATGCACATATATATGCACACAAACATATATATATGTATATATGCATATATACAGTAGTCTCCCCTCATCCATGGTTTTGCTTTCTACATTTTTAGTTACTCTCACTCAACTGCACTCCGAAATATTAAATGGAAATAAACAATTCATAAGTTTTAAACTGCACACCATTCTGAGCAGTATGATGAAATCTCTTACCATCCCGTTCTGTCTATCCAGATGTGAATGATCCCTTTATCCAGCGTTTCCATGCTATATATACTCCCCAACCCCAACCATTAGTAATTTAGCAACCATCTCAGTTATCATACAGACTCTTCAGGCATCATAGTGCTTGTATATAAGTACCCTTTAATTAACTGAACAATTCCCCCATACACAATAGTAGTGTTGCTGACAATTAGGATATGCCAAAGAGAAGCATTTATGTATATGTAAGCATAGGAAAAAACAGTATATATAGGTTCGATACTACTATACTTCATATTTTCCCATTTTTGTAAGTTCACTTTGTCTTCGGTTTTACATAAAATGACTTCTAATCTCCCAACTACCTTCTCTGATAAAGTAATATCCATACTTACACAAACATGAAATCTTTCCTGATATTTTCCTTACTCCCATTAACTGGATGAATATATTTTCCTTCTCTCTCTGCCCTTTTAATCCTCATAGTACTTTACGCCACCCCCCCCCACTGGAATCTATACCCCTTTGCTTTAGAATCACATAATGCTCACATTTGTACTTAAAATAACTTCTCTGAGAGTAAGCAACATGCCTCATTCTCTATCTCCTTTGTGCTTCAAATATAAACTCTGTCAGTTTGTTGACCTGGATCTCAAATGTTTCACAATTACGTTCCCTGTTTTCTTCATTCTAATTATCATAAATGAAAAGTAATGAGAGATTTCTATTTTTTACTCTTTCAAACTAAACAGTTTCAATGGGTGATCTTCAGTAATATTATATGCTTTCAGAACTTGTAAGGAGCTATTTAGTCTTTAGATTTTCATATATTAGTCATAATATAAATATTCCTTTACTGTCTATGGCCATGCTACCTTGAACAAACTCAATCCCATCTGATCTTGGAAGCTAAGCAGGGTGGGCCTGGTTAGTACTTGGATGGGAGACCACCTAGAAAGACCAGGTGCTCTAGACATATAAAATAAAAGTATACAAAACACGAAATTTTAAACTGACAAGGTCCTTGCAATCTGTGAGGTCAACCAAGGGTTGCCTAAATAAATAAAAAATAAATAAAATTCCTTGCCTTAGTATTTTAGTTTTTCTTTTCGTTATGTTTCTTGTTTTATCATACATTTCTAATTAAGTTATTAACAGACTCACTGTTTTATATGGCTATTCATTCCTACTATTCCATAGAGTCTATTTTTGCTATATTAAATAGTTATAAATCTTCACTTCATTTTTGGAGAAGATTGTACATGCTCATTTTTAGTTTCTCTCAAGTAGCCAACTGTCCATATGCAAAGCTGTCAACTCTATTTAGTCAAAATTACTCTCGATTAAGTATTCTTGTAGTAATCACAAAAGTAAAAACAAGCTATTTGTACCAGCATTCAAAATAATCTAATCATATCTCAAAGTTTTTAGAAATAAGAAGTTTGTTAGAAATAAGACAACATGTGAGCTTAGATTACCTGCTATTGTGTTGAGAAACATCAAATACTCAAAATTTGAAATCTCTCTATGTTGCCATCGCTGGGTCATGTTAGAAGCTTTAAAGAGCTGACGGGGACTAGCTAATGAGATACGTCTGTGAAAAAAAAAAGAAATTAATATAGAATCAATTTAAACTAAAGACTAATTACATCATAATAACAAATCATGAATATCTGTGCTTAATCAAAATGATATCTGTATATTTTGAAAACTTCTATTCATGTTATACTAATGACTAGTGATGTTTTGATCTACAATTAATGGTTAAACAAATGATTTTGACTAGCCACAGGTCTATTATATATGTTCTATTCATTAAGGTAAGCTGTCATTACAATGCCATTATAGTAACTAGGTTCCATAAGATTAATAATAGTATAATTAATAATTCACTACTTTACTGATATAAAAGAAATTACAGTAACTGTATTCACATCTTTATCAATTTTAATAGTCATCACTTAAAAACAGATTTGTCCATTATATATTTAAATACTATGTTTGCATACACTTTTTAACAGGTCAAAGAGGACAGTAAACTCTTTAGTTGTCTATTCAGGGGATAGGTTAAAGGTAAGAGAAACTTATTTTTTTAATACAGTTTAATAGAAGACCAATTTTTCTGTGTTTTTGTAACACAATGTAAATAACAGAGGATACAAATGACCAGTTGTAAGCATTAGTAGAAAACAGGTAGTAGTATTAACTATTACATTCAGAGCCTACAGTCTCAGGTAAGTATGCTATCCAGTTCTTCCCACCACTAAGAACAAGGTAACTATTTTTTAAAAAGCTTTATTTGCAAAAGTTTAATTCAAATGTCACAAAATTTACCCATTAAGTGTACTAGTTAATGACTTGTTAAAAGTCAATTTCTGGAGTTGTGTTATTTCTACAGAGGTGGGTCTTGATTCCCCTCCCCTGGATCTTGGGCTATATTTAACAATTCACTTGTAACAAATATAAGTAGCAGAAATGATGGCAGGTGACTATCAAGAGTAGGTCATAAAAAGACATTGAGGCTCTGTCTCATTCTTTCTTGGATTACTTGCTCTATGGAAACTGAGCTCTCATGTCAAGTAGACACTCAAGCAGCCCATGAAGAGGGAGACCTGGTAAGGAACCCAGCACTACTGCAAGGGGCACGTGAGTGTTTCACCTTGGAAAGCCCTCCAGCTCAGGATGACTATTGTTCCTACTAACATTCAGACTGTTGTTTGTTCATTCTATTTCAACTGCATTTATAATAAGATATTACCACCCCCCCAAAATTGAAATAAATACTAATCAAAACAACTCAAATCAATACCAGAGATTAAAGATAAGTATTCATTAAATATATTAGTTACAAAATCCTTAACATGAGTTTATATTAATATCAACAAAGAAACTACAACAAATATGACAATTAAGTATTTAGAAACTGATAACAATGTTAACCTGATTTTTATATGTGTTAAGCAATAGTACATATGAAAATGTGTATGTGATAAACACTTTTGTAACTTATTTTAATAGAGAGCTTATTATTGTAATGACCTTCACTGACATAAAATTTAATGCAATAACATTTACCAGCCTTAAATGTACAGTTTAAGAAGGTTTGAATATATATATTTATGCAACCAAGGTACACTCCAACACACCTCCTCATATCCATTTGCAGCTAATTCCTTTGTCCCAGTTCCTGGCCCCTGGAAACCAATAATCTGCTTTTACTCTACAGTTTTGTTTTTCAATAATTTCATATAAATAGAATCACAGCCCGTAGTTATGATAAGTATAGTCCATAGTGTTTAATTCTTTTACTTAGAATAATGCTTTTGAGATTCATTCATGTTATTGCATGTATTGATAGTCAAATCCTTTTATTTCTGATTATTTCATTGTGTAGATGAACCAGGAACTGTTGATCCATTCACAATTGATGGACATTAGCAATGTATCCAGTGAGGGGCTATTATGAATAACACTGCAATATTACATTTGCTTACAAGTGAATGTGTATATTTTCCTAACTCTTGGTGAACACCTAAAAGGGAAGCTGATAGAACATTAAGTGCATTTTCAACTTTATAAGAAAACTAGGAAACTGTTTTCCATAGTGACTATACTACTTTGCAGTCCTACTTAGCATGGTTCTAGAGCTCCTGATGCTGTATATCTGCATTAACATTTCACATTATTTTTTTTTTTTTTGAAAATCGAGTTTATTAAACTATAATTTACAATAAGGTATAATTCATCCTTTTTAGATGTACAATGCAATGAGTTTTGCTGAATACAGGTGTCTAATACCAAAACGATCAAGATATGAAATATTTCCATGACATCAAGTTCTCCTCATACCCTCACTGTAAATCATCTACCCTCCTTACCCCCACCCCTTTGTGACCACTGATGTGATTTCTATCCAAATAGCATTGTTTTTTCCAAAATGTTTTATAAATGGAATCATACAGTATGTAGTCTTCTATATTGGCTTCTTTTACGCAGCATACTTTACAGATTAATCTATGTCCTCCCACACATCAGCACTTCATTCCTTTTATCACAGAGTAATACATTTTATTGTGTGGATGCACCACCATTGATCCATTCACTAGCTGATGACCAATATTTTTGTGACTATGAATACAGCTGTTATATTTGTGAATAGGTCATTGTATGAATATATATTTTCATTTTTCTAAAGTAAATGCCTTCAAGTGAAACTCGAAGGGGTGTATGGTGAGTGTAGGGTTAACTTTATGTGAAATTGTAAAATTGTTTCCAAAGAAGCCATACCACTTTACTTTCTCATCAGCAACATGTGAACTTCCAGTTACTCTGCATCCTTATTAGCTCTTGGTACTGTCAATTTTAGAAAGTCATTCTAATAGGTGTGGCATGCGATCACAATGTGGTTTGAACAACTGGCATTTTTCAGATTATAAATGATGTTTGGCATCTTTTCACGTGTCTGAATCTGTTATCTATTCTTTGTTGAAGTATCTGTTCAAATATTCTACTTATTTTTTTAACCAGCTTCTCTCATTATTAAATGTAAGAGTTTCTTATACATCTTGGATATAAGTTCTTTATTGTATCTTGTGGGCACCAGGCCTGGCTGGCCCAAGGTCTGGCTGGTCCCAGGTCTGGCTATGATCCAGGCTCCTGGCTAGCCCCAGATTTAGAATGTTACATTAGTGTAGTCAGGTGCCTGTGCCTGAAATATATAAACATACTTCAGCTTATTGTATCACGCATGTGTGGCTGAGGCCACTATTGTACTCTGCTATGTGAGGAGCCATGCGGTCCTCTGGAGAGCAGAAGTGCACGCAATACTGCGCTTCCCGACACAAGTGCGCTCCACACAATAAAGTTCATGCCTGCCACTTCATTCTCATGTCTGCCTCTTGTGCATTCTTCCAACTGGGCGTCTCACCACTGAACCTTCCCTTCTCGATCAGCTGGCAAGATGAGCTTACTGCAGACACATGGCATAGCCGACAGGACCCGCTGACACTGACACATATGTATGCTGTGCAAACATTTTAACCTGGTTTGTACCATATCCTTACATTTTCTTGAGTGTCTTTCAAAAGCAATTTTGTTTTTTAATTGTGAAGGCCAGTTAATGAATTTTGTTTAAGTCTTACCTAAGAAATCTTTGCCTAAATCAAGGTCACAAAGATTTTTCTCCTATGTTTTCTTTAGGAAGTTTTACGTTAGCATTTATGATTAGTTTATATTGTTACCTTTTTTTTTTCCTGTTACATTTTGAGCTGTGTGCGAGGTAAGAGGTGAGGTTTTTCTGTTTTTTAGTTAGTATGTATGTTTGTTTGTTTTTGGCATTCAACTCTCCAATTGTTGACCACCATTTGTTGAAAATAGTATCTTTCCCCATGAATATATATTGCTATCATTGTTGAAAATAAAATTTACCATTATGTTTGGGTCTGGATGCTAGTATTGTCTATTAATCGATAAATCTATTCACACAAACAACAAACTATACCAGTTGATATAATTTTATATTGCCTTGAAATCAGATAGTAAAAGTCCCCTAAACCTTTCCTCAAGAAAAACCTTGTTTTTCTGTTTCAAACTTGTTTTAGCTATTATAAATATCTGTATTTACACTTAAATTTTAGAATTAGCTTCTCAATTTCTCCAAGAAAGCCCGCTATGATTTTAAATAGGATTGTTTTGAACCTATAAATGAGTTTTGGAGAAAACTAACATCTTAATAATATTGAGTCTTCTAATTCATGAGCATGATATAATATAACTTTCCATTTTTAGATTTCTTTAATTTCCCTGGACACTGTTTTATAGTTTTCAATGAACAAGTCTGGCAAATATATTTTCAAATTTATCCAAAGATATTTAATTTTTAAATATTTAGATTGTGCATTTAATTTCAATTTTCATTTATTCATTGCAAGTACACACACAAAAAATTTTGTATATTGACTCTGTATGCTGTAATATACCTAAATTAATTTATTAGTTCCAATACTTTTTTTTTGGGGGGGGGTAGATTCCCCAGGATTTATCACATAGAGGTATGTTTATCAATAGATAAAAAGAATTTTATTTCTTCCCTCCCAATTAAGATGGTCAGTATTTGCTTTTCCTGGTAACGATTTTATGAGAATTTGGAATTCAGGTAATGCAGGCCTCGTAGAATGACTTTGGAAATTACCCTTCTTTTCTATTTTCTGCGTGTTTGCCTAGAAATGGTATTATTTCTTCATTAAACATCTGATGAAATTTGCCAATGAAATGATATGAACTAGGAATTTTCTGTTATACCTTTAACTACAAATTCAGTTTCCTCTGATATCTATTAAAGTTAATCATTTCTTCATTATTGAGATTTGATAATTTGTGTCTTTCAAGGAATCTATTTTATCTATGCTGTCTGTTAAGTAGCATAAGTTTGTTCATATTATATTTTATTTTCCTTTTAATATATGAAGGATCTGTAGTGATATCCTCTCTTTTATTCTTGATACTGGCAATTTGTATCATCATCTTCTTCTTTATAAGTCTTGTATAGATATTTATTAATCTTTAGAAACAACTTTTCATTACATTGATTTTTCCTTGTTTTTAATTTTTCATTGATGTTCTGCCTTCGTGCTTATTATTTTCTTTTTTCAGCTTACTTTGGTTTACATTTGCTCCTTTTCTAGTTTCTTCAAACAGAAGTTCAGTTGACTCAAAACAATACACTAATAATTATTTACTAAGAAACAGGAAACAGAAGGTCATGCATTTCAAAACAAGAACTGATATTAACACAGATTATTTTTTATATTTTTCTCATCTAAAACAGTACCTGGTTTGAGGCAACCCAAAACATGTTCCAATACCAACACGAGGTAGGTAGTTAACCACTTTCTTCACTGTTGCTGGGTCTGGGAAGTTGAACATTATAGCAACTATGAAAAAAAAATTTTTTTTAATTAGAATGCGTTATGATTTTCTTCTGGAAGACTTCTTAGTCTGATGAAACATTTACTCGTAGTTCAGTATTTATTAAATACAATTCAGTATTACTTTTATTATAGTGCATGTTAAGTTTTAGTGTTAATATATCAGAGGTAATATGCATTTCACTTACAAACTCCTATACCATAGATATTTCCTTCTCTGATACTGTCAGAATTATAACAACTGTTGTTGCATTAATGCAACAAGAAGCTGAGGTTATCTAGTGGCAAGTTGAATTTACAAAATTTTGGCAAGTTAAATATATATTATGAATTTCTATAAAAAAATTAAAAATTTAAGTTTATATAGTAAATCTAACAGTTAAGGACTACAGATACAGCTATTCAATTGTCGGTTATATTTATTTTCAATGAAACATTTTAAAAAATTCTCTTTATAATATTTTTTACAGTTTATATGTTCGTATAATCCAGAACAATATGTGACCTGAAGAAAAATTTTTCCCTGTATGGTTGACATTCAAATTTAAATGCTTCTAATTATTTCTATTTTAATAAGTACACATTTTGAGAAAATTAAGAAATGCACACCAATGTATATAAGAATATTAAGCATATACATGTTAATTTATTGAAGCCATTTATAAAATTTTTTCCTTAATACATGAAAATACAACAAAGTGACAAAATCATGAGAGAGAATTTAGAAAGTAATCTGGTCAGTCAGGAATTTTTAATTATATTAATTACCATATCAGAACTATATACAAGCTACAAGTGCTTACCCAGCCAAAAAAAAATGTTCATTAATTTGGTGTAGCTATTAAACACTGGAATTACCAACATGTTTCAGGTAAAAAAGTACATGATCATTCACTAAGTACCAACATGCCTTTTAAATAATTCTTATATAACCATTATCACATGAATACGGGGGGTGAGGGAGAAAAACTATCATAGACTATGGCAGATGACCATGATCATGTGGAAAAGATAATAAATATATCTATATCTATCTATATATATTATAAAAGCAACAATGCATAAAAAATTTCAAAGACGAAAAATGAATGAGAATGAACAAGCAATAAATATTATAAGGCTGAAACCCCTCTGGGACAACAAGAATGCAGACTGAACTAAAATGTGAGACATTCACTTGATTATTTGCCTGGAAGAATAATGTTTACACTAGTAAAAGGAGGTATGTGTGGGGGAGGAGACCAAATGGGAAAGGGAAAACCATCTTTACCTAAAGAAATCCATATTCCCTAAAGACATGATTTCATAAAACAACAAAAACGTGTGCACGGACTACGTGTTATTATGTGTAGATTTCTAAAATGAAAATTTATCGATTACAGAAAGAGAAAACAAACGTCAACCTACTTATATATAGGAGGATGTACAATAAGTCACCCTTGTTTGCCTTTTCCTACAAGTTCACCTTGTCTCTCCCTCTTGTCTTAATAAATTTCACCAAGTTTCATTCTAAACCCACAAATTGAATTTTAGGTCTTTCAAGAATGATGTAATACAAAGTCCTGGCAGTTCAGTACCATTTTCTGATAGCCGTTTTATAAATGGCAATAGATTAGACAACAGATTTAATAAATGTATGAATCATTTGATTACCCTTCTCTCTCCAAATGCAGCCACCTTTCGGAAGGGGTTCAAGCATCAGAGCAATATTGAGGACATAAAAATTCCACAACTGATTAAATGGCTAGTTATTTCCCATATGTATATAGCCTTAAACTAATCTGTGATAGGGTCAGAAAAATAAACTACAAATAATTCTAAGAATGCCCAAGGTTTAGGGGTAGGGGCAGCCATGAAGATTCATGTGGGTCAAAAAAGAGGTCAGTAGGGCAGAGGGTACACTACAAAATACTATTTAAATGGAAATAATATGGTATGTTCAAAAATGAAATTTTAAAGAGATGGAGCTTAGCTTTATAACAGTATAATTCTGTAACACATTACCTCTGTTTGCCATAAAGATCTCCAGGGCTGTATTTTGCAAAAGGTAACGACGAGAAAAGATTGATCGTATCTCTGTGAACAGCCATTTTCCATGAAGCCCTTCTGTATATGCCAGGATCTAGTGAGGAAAAAAAAATAATGCCAACTAAGTAAACAAAAGAATTTTTTTGCCCCTCACCAAGTAAAACAAAAAAGATCCTATTAAGAAAAATAATTTTTCAGTATTGAATAAACAGTCATTAAAATAACCTGGAAACAGACTAAAAAAAAGATTGCAACTTATAGAAAGGAAGCTTAAATAAAAAAGCAAAATTATAAAACATTTATATATAAATATATTTGAGGGGTTTTTAAACAGTGATGTAATTTATTACTTTTTGGGAAATACATATTGCATTATTTAGTGACTGTTTTTTGAGTCATGTTATGTAAAGTTTTAGGTAAAACCTCAAAAGAAGAACACTGAAAAGAATGTCCCACATGGTTATAGGTCACATATACAATTCATTTTTATAGAACATGATTTTAATGCACCCAAAAGTACTTTTTACATACTTTAAAAAATATATTTAAGTCCATAACTTTAGAAAATCACACTTTTAAGGTCACTGTTAAGGCAATAGTCACTTATTGAGAAAACACAAAGAGGTTAAGTATCATTTTGTCAGGCAGGCTAAACACAAACCTGCAAATGAACTCAGCATAATCTCTCTATGGAGTAGGTGGTTGTCAGAGTAACTTGTTACAATTCTTGTCATTCCATGTGACAGACGCAGTAGCTTAGAATGCTTTCCCAACTAAAAGTAATCCTGTCTTTAGTCCTAAGCCACTTTGTCACTTTGTGATTCGAGTTTTGTTTTTTAAAAGTTCATTTCAAAAGCTTAATTATGAAGGTGTTAAAGGAAAAACAGATGTGGAATTTCTCTACACCAGTACTTCATATAATATTAAGAAAATGAGATGTGTTCGCTATCAAAACCTGATGAAAATCCATAAAAGAAAAATAAATTAAACATTTAAGGTATATCTCTCAAAAGTAACCACTATAATCAAAATACAAATAAAATGACATTTGATTATAATATTGCACTGTATATAATATTGCACAAAGATAGGATAAGCAAAGAGAGGAAAAATAATAAATAGTAAGAATGTACCCTACAACTTTTCTTTATTCATTTCCATGTTCCAGATTCTAATTGCAAAGAAATCTATATTCCTCCATCAAAATGCAGTTTCCTTGAGGGAAAAAAAAGAGCAACCCTATTTAATTCACTAAGTATGTATTTAGATTTTTCTACAGAAATGACCCTTTCTGGCACCATAGGACCTAGAAATGAAAGATGGGTAAAAGCCTCATTATTTTGAGGGGAAAAAAAATTCAAAGGACCAAAAAACTAATCACATTTTCAGTTTTAAAACTGGTGATAGAGTAAACATGCACCCCTTTCGTCACCATGACCAGCAGGTCCAAGGCTCTGGAGCCTGCTGGTGCTTGGCCCATCTGCTGTGGACCATGCAGACCTCTGCTAGCCTTGTCTTTCTCCTTCCAGTCTTACCTCTAGAGCCTACTATGACCAGAGGAGACAAAGGGAAAAAAAATTAATCAAATCACATCACTCATATGTTTAATACCATCATCCAATGGCTTTGCATTGCATGCACAATAAACTCTGAGACTCTTCATATATTTTATAAAAGCCTGACATCAGGGACTCTCTAACAAACCCAACTCATTCTTCTTCAGGGGTTTTTATACTTGTTTTTTCCCCTGCTTGGAAAGGTTTGCCTCTCAAAGTTTCACAAGGCTAGCTCACCCTTACATTTAGATTTCTTCTCAAATGTTACCTCTTCAGAGAAGCCAAAAGATCTACACCTCACTTCCTCCATTACCACCTCATCCCAACCCCAAACTCATCAGATTTCCTCATAACACTTATTATTACCTTAAATCATAATATCTGCTTGCTTATCCACTATTTGGTACTAGAATACTAGAATCTAAGTTCTAATAGAACAACGTATGCCACAAAGTAGATGTTTTTGAAAAATTAAATCAATCAATCAATCAATCAATGGTAACCTAAGCTCCATATTTGGTCTATATTCTTTTTATTTGGGCCAATGATACTTTAACAAAATTTTAAAGTAGTTGCAAACACATGAGAAAATAAAGTTTACACTAACATTCTGATTTCTGGTTTCTCGGGAAAAACTGGAGCGCCTGTCAAACCTAGATCTACATGCTGTGCGGTAACAAGTGGTGTACACGCTCCCTTTTGGCAGTCTCCCCTTTTTTACTATTACTCCCTAGTTTCCATTGGTATTGGGGTTTGCCAACCCTTGACTTATCAAATGGCACAGAATCCAATAAATGTTCTGTAACACTTATACTCCAACCTCCAACTATTAAAAGGAAAGAGACCCAGGAAAGTCAAATACCTACAAAAACCCCCGGGCCTACTCCCAGGTTTTATAATCCAAAAGTCCAGGATTTACCTATATAACACATTGTTACCTTTTTAAAAAAAATAGTTTAAATTTTTGATAAACTAAAATTCAACTCATCAGAAATTATAATCAACCACATTTGTTTTCTTGCACCTGAGTTATAGATGAAAGAAGAAAATCAAAAGAAAACAAACAACCAAGTATCCTTTAAACTCTGTGATATGTTAATATCACATACTAGTCTGAAAAATTCTACCTTTTATAACTATAGATGATATAAGTCCTGTTGCTAATAATGGTGATGTCAATCATTCAAGATCATGAGCATGCAATAAAGATTTACTTATATTCTAAGACAGTCCAATTATTAACAGAAAAAAGTATACTAAAACACTGTTATAAAATTTGTAATGTACTGAAATAATTTTCTAGTTAATCAAAAAATTCTATTTATAACCCATTCTTTTAGAGTAATATAGTTATTTAAAATATCTACTTGAAATAACAGCAAATGGCATGTTCTTTTAAAATGTTTCATTATCAAACGTCAAACACATTCAAAACTACAAAAATGATATAAGCCCCATGTACCCACTACTCAACCTTACAAAATCCTACTTTTGTGACATTATGTATATTTGAAAACTAATAAAGTTTTTATGATACTATTGAAATTCCCAAGTATAACCCTTCCTGATCCCATTTTCCCCTTTTGTCAGAGCCAGTCACTATCCTTGTTTTGAGGTTTACCACTCCCAGGTAAATTTTCATAGTATTAATACATATACGTCCATAAATAATATCCAGCACTATTCTGTATGTATTCAAATCTGATATAAATGGAATTATACTGAGTATATGACAATGTGCTTCCAAAGATAAATATAAGCAGCTAAGAGAAAGAAACAGGAAAGATAGAAATTTATTTAAAATTGCCAAAGGTATAAAAATTTAGACACACACACACACACACACACACACACACACAACTAGCTTGACCTTAAAAAAAAAAAGTGAAAATCATAGTTATGGTCAAGATAAGCTAGGGTTTAATGTAGAAACAAGGAATCTCTAAACAGAATTACTCGCTGAAACTGCTATAATATTTATTTGAAGTGTTTATTAAGAAAAGGTGTCAGTACTGAAAAGCACGTGAGGCCTAGCCGCAAGAGGTTTATTTCTTATTGGAATAGTATATTCCTGGTCTGAAGCTTCACTTCAAAGTCTCTAGAGTTCAATTAAAACTGGATTAGGTAGAAGCAGACCCTTCTTTGGGACTTTCTGTTCACTGAAACTCTACATACACTGACAGCACCCTAGACAGAGGTCTAGCCCTCCAATGAATCAGTTGCCTATGGAAACCGCATCATTACCATTGCTCTGCAGTTATGACCCCAAGTCTAGAATAGCTTGAAAGCTTAAGCCCATAGCATTCTCTTTGACTGTTTACCACCTTGTTTTAATATTAGTATTATTAGGAGTAAATTCAACCTTTACTTTTTTAATAATTTGTTTCAACAAGATGGTTTACTAGTTAAATGTTGAGGTAAGGGAATTAGTGAGGAAAGAAAGAAATCAGTATTTAATTTTAAATACACACATATATACTCTTTGTTCATGCTGAAAAGAACTAACATATCTTCTTTAAAATTTTATCTGAAAATTGTTATCTTCTGAAAAAGAATATATTATTTTCCCCCGATAATACAGACATTTCTTTCTTCTGCTCTTCAAATAATATATATACTATGAATATATCTGAAAACTTTTTTACCCTGTTGCACTTATTGGCTTGAAAGTAAAGCATTTTTCACTTTTGCTTTAACCATTCATTTGAAAAACTTATGAATTTAACCAAGTAAAAATCTTCTGTTTTCTTATCCTCATGAAAGAACAAAAATAGGCGAAAGAACAAAAATTTTGCCTTTATTGCTCAATTGCACAATACTCTTATTAACTGATCACATTTTAAAAAAGATTTAAAATAGTCTAAAAATAAAGCAATATTTTTTTCACTTAAAAGGTTTTATTTTAAAAACCTATAAAAACTACTCTCAATAATTTTAAAATGTTTTAAAATTATTTTTGAATGGAAACATATTAAAAAGTGGTAAGATGTTTTACCTGCGTATTTTTAAAATACTGTTACTGTTTAAAACTAGCATTGCAATCCTATTCCCAAATATTACCTAAATTTTTAAAGAGATTTTACTTTTTCAGACAATTCCATATTGACTTCTGAATATAATAACAAAAATAAAATCAGATAATATACATCAATAATAGTACTTAAATTTTATAACAAAACTATTTCCAAACTAAGGATATATCTAACACCAAGAAAAATGTTTTAAACTTAGTATACAAAATACAAACTAATTATGCCATCAAGTAAGCAATAACAATACTGGTAAGAAAGTCTGGAAAATATTTCTATCCATTTTTATGGAACATAATTATAAATTATGTTTATTTCATTGAATTTATTAAATTATTTAGATTTATACCTTAATATGAAAAACAGTAAATATTTAAAATAAAAACACATGTTGAAAATATTCTAATATCAACTCAGCACTAAATATATGTGCAAATATGTTTAATTTATAATGATTATAATTTTAACAAACTAGTTGGAAGTAATTTTAGGCAAGTATTTTAAACTTACACCACTCTATTATTAACATAGCTTTCGGATTTTGTTGCATACAATTTCCTCTGAAACTTGATATTCAAAACATAGCACCTAATTTATTCTAGTAATATTGAATTTTACTTGGTTTAAAGATTTACTTCATCACCATCCATAAAACTTTTAGTTTTAAGTTTTCAAAGATATAGTCTTAAAGTAAAACTTATGGGTCTTTTTGAATTTAAAAATGACATATAGTTGACTCGGAAACTATAACATGGAAATTTTATAATTTTATAAAATTATAGTTTTATTAAATATAATATATATCCATGAACACATAAAATGTCCCCAAACTCTGAAAATAACAGAACAAAATATAAAAGTTATGAATACAAAATAAAATTAACTTTTAAATTAATTGTGAGTTTTTTCTATCTGTACAGTAAATTGCTTCTTTCTGTTTACTAGTAGTATGATGTAGTATAGTATTCTTTTCATGGGTGACAAATTCAATTAAACATATTCATTACTCTAATGTCCTACTTGGCAGTTTAGTCAGTATGAAAAATTAAAAATATATAAATAAAATGCTATGTGACCTCTGTATTGATTGGGCTAAAATGGTTTTAGCCCGGGTGTGGATAACGGGGCAGCTGGGAGGGACAAGTGGGGAGCACGCAACACATACACTCTTATGTTTTCTCTTCCAATTACTGAGGGAGATGATAAAACCACAGCAAATGATGTATCAGCTCATTTTATCTTATCGCTTTGGGGCTAGGTGACAATGAAGTTCATATTTCACTGGCTCCCATTGAAGATTGTGAAAATTACTTGCCCTCATGACCTGAAATTTCACTAGAAGACAGAAATTTCTCTTCTGCAAAGTAATGCAATTTTTCAGATGTCAACCTTTAGCCCAGCTTTAAAAATTAATTTCATTTATATTAACCAATGATATTGATATTTTCACAGAACGCTCTTTGATACATGAAGCACTGACTGGCAAATTGATGTTGCTTTAGATGGGTAAAACTATTTTATTTAAGCTGCTATGGCAGACAGATTTATGGCAAATTGAAATTCCCATTTCATAATTTAATATTTGTACTAAAGTAACACACCTTTAAGCCCCTGTCTTGTAAATATTTCAAACTCTTTAGATGGCTCTGTATTATTTTCAATATTCTCTACCTTAAAGATAATTTGCATTCTAAATGATGTATCATAAAAGCCATCTCTTATTGAACTAACATTTAATATATATCTTAACGAGTCAAATGCCAAATGTGGTAATGAAGAACAAAGAAGGTATTTATTCATCATCCAATTAATTTCTAATTAAAATTTTTTAACTTAAACTGCATCTGCAGTCTGATGCTTTTTGAAAGAAAAATCCAAAATATATCACAAATGAATATTAAGAACAGTATTAAGGAACACAAATGTATCTTACTTTTCATAGAGGCACATGATGTAAAAAGCTAGGTACTAAATTTTCAAGAAAAGAGTAGCATGAACTTAGATGAACTTAAGTTAAAATAAGAGATATTTGGGTTTGGAGGTACTTTTAGATACAAACATAATAATACAAAGTCACAATGTCAATTTTATTATGAACAAGGTGTGAAAGTGTTCCATCAGATTTTAGTCTAAGAAATAAAGAAATCACCTTGTATCTGAAAAAAATTTCAATATTTTGAAGTAGAAAAATGTCACTAAAAGACATACTGGTGCCTTAGGCAATTATTTATTACCGTTATCTACTAAAGCATTCTAATTCAAGAAATTCCTTGAAAAGACACTCATCACATCTATACTCTTTCATTTTATTAATACGGTAAGTTAAGCATAAATATGCATAAATTTGTGTGTTAATCTACATTATAATTTGAAAAAGGCTAGGAAAGACATTGTATTAATTTAGCTATTTTCTCTGCAAAATGGTTTAATGTTTTGCCTTTCTATTCTTGAAATCATCTTTGCATTTTTTTATGCTAACAATATTGAAATTGTTTTTCTTCAAAAGTATTTATACTTAATTTTTCCTTACAGATATGATGTGGGGGGGGGAACAGTAATATAAATTATACTTTATAATTTTTCTATTTTGATTGGACAGACTCCTAGTCACTTCCTAAAAACTTGAGAATATCATGCTATTGTTATTGAATTCAAGCTATAAAGTATGTTTTGTCTATTATTCCACTCATTGACTCTGAAGTCATGAACTTTCTATTCCTTAACAAAAAGTTAAATTTAAATCAGCACTAATAAAAACTATCTATTTAAAATATATTGGGATATTCCATTGTATATACTTTTTAAACAACCAATGAACATAAAGTATCTTTCTTCTCAATGCCCATTCTTACTTTATAAACTCAATCTCCGACTGGTACCAGAAGCCCTCCCTGGATATGTGAACTAAAGCTTCAAGTTAAAGTAATATCAGCCTGTAGTTAGACTACTTAGCTTTTTGTGGTATTATGTTACAAAATGATGGGAAGTTTCTCTGGTGACTAAGCTTTTTAAACTGAATAAAGTGAAAACTTTTGTGTATCTTCAAGAAATCTTCAAAACGTTTGTGTATCTTCAAGAAATCTGCTTTTTTTTTCGAACACAGCAGAGAACAGAAACAAAAAACAAAAGGGAAAGGAAAAATCACCAAATTTGAAAACTAAAAAGTGCACTTCTAAATAATCCATGGATCAAAGAGAAAACAAAAAAATACATTAGAAGGTATTTTACACAGAATAAAAAGGAAAACAACATATAAAAATTTGTGGAATGCAGCTAAGGCAGTGTTTAGAGGGAAATATCTAACACTAAACATATATACTAATGTGAAAGAAAGATCTTATCAATGATTCAGTTTCTGCCTCAAAAAAGAAAAAACTAGAGAAAATAAGGAAATTAAAGCCAAAGTAAGCTAGAGAAAAGAAACAAAAATCAAAGTGAGAATCAATGAAATAGAAAACCAAACAATATAGGAAAAAAAAAATCAATAAAACTGAAAACTGGTTCTTTGAAAATATCAATAAAATTTATAAATTTTTCTAACCAGACTGAATAGTCAAAAAAAAAAAAAAAAAAAAAAGAGGACACAAATTACCAATGATTGTGATATCAGGAATAATCAATAACAAGAGAAGAAAAATCATTACAGATTATATAGACACTGAAAGAATAAAAACAAGGTATTATATACAACTTTACACAACTAAATGGGACAATTTTGATCAATAGGTTTCTTAAAAGACACAAACTATCAAAGACCCCTTAAGAAGAAACAGGTAACATGAATAGAACAATTCCATTAAAGGAAATGAATTTCTGGTTTAAATCGTCCCATAATATAAGCTCTGGGCCAAGATGTCTCCACTAGTGTGGAAATGTCTCTACCAAATACTTAATGAAGAAAAAGTATCAATTCTATACAAATTCTTTAAAAATACTAAAGAAGAGATAATAGTTGCTAGCTCATTCTATGAGGCCAGCCTTACCGACATATTAAAACCAGACAAAAGTAAGATACAATCAAAGGGGTATTCTCCTCCACTTGAATATTTAATTTGCTTGTCTTGAGACTTATTGTAGGTGTTCTATAAAAGAGAATGTGTTTTTGCAAACTACCAAAAGAAGCTTTCCCTCTCCTTCACTTTTGCAAACTGTCCCTGAATGCACCCCACTGTCCCTTAAACTTCTCAAAATGTCTACACCAGCTCCCTCTTTTTGCTTATTCGAACTCGATTCCCTTTGGATTTCAGTAGGGTGGCTGAATTCTCAGTCTTCTCATTTTGCACTGAATCATTTCATCCAGAAGCACTGCTTCTACTACCAAACCAAACAGGGAGGTAAGAAGCTAGTGACATGACATTAGAGGAGATTACCTCTACTTGGAGAAGTCAGTTTTGAATCTCTGTATCCAATAGTTTATTAGATAGCTCCACCACAATGTCTTCTACGCTATCGAATTCGACACATGCAAAAATAACTCGTTGCCCCCTCAAGAGTTATCATTAGTCTATTAGAGACTATTCTGGTAAACAGACACTCAAACACCACTTAAACCACACAGAAACCTGAATCATCCTGAATAATACAACTCATTCCTTTTGATCCCACTCACTTCTCAATCTACAAGTTTGATACCTTCTATTTCGCTACTATCACTTACACTCTTCTGCTCTTGGTCACATATACTAAAATCTACTCTTGAGCAAGTTCTCATCATACTTGCACATTTTCATAGACATTATGTCACGTTCCAACCATGTCACAAAACAGATACTCCCTTGACGATGCTATGCTGTTTCATGTTTACATGCCTTCTGATGTGTTGGCCTTCTTCTCTGGAAAACAACTCCTTTTAATGAGCTTGGTAGAGAAGGTGGTGGAAATGGCTGCATTAGACTTCTAGCAAAAAATAAAAACAGCAGCAACAAATGCCACATGGTGTCCATGATATGCCTGGATTTATTCTAAGTGCTTTTTTTGATTAATTTCCAAAAATGGCACTATAAAGTAGGTGTCATTTTCACCATTTTATAAATGAGGAAACTGTATTAGAGAGGTTCAGTTAGTTAAAATCACATAAGTAGTAAGCGATGCAGCCAAGTCTATCACACCTTTTTGATCGTACTTCTAACATTGTGTTGTAAGACATCACATAATACTTCCTCCATGGTGAGCCTCTCATCTTTACAGGCCAAGATTCTGTAAAACCTCTGACTTCCCAAGCAAATTCAACCATTTTCTGCTTTGTATCACAGGCCTAGTACCAATTCCATTTATTTATGTCTCACTTATTAGACAATGAATTTTTTAAAGTGTATACACACACACACACACACACACACACACAACCTATTTTTATAAACCTGGAATACAATATAGAATCCAATAAATTTGTACTCAATGAATAAATAATGAGATTAACTATTTCTGTGGAATTAGTTGAAAACTAATTCCTCATCTTCCACTCCCTGCTTCAATAATCAATTTTAAAACTAAATAGAAAAGAGACCTCCAGATTTGTTAAAACAATAAACTCCATATCTCAGTTCCTGATAAGAGCATATAGTGGGGCCAGGACCAAGGTGGGCAAAATTTACTGTTCCTAGAGAAAGTAGTTAAAATGCTCTCTCATAAGTACCAAGGAATCAGGAATTTATTTGGTTCACACTAAGAGGAACTTAACATAAGAACAAAAAGTAAATGCTTTTCTAGGAATCGAAAAAAACAAAAAACAAACAAACAAAAACTCCTATGAAGTAACAACTGCCCTGGGATCTGGTAGCACCTTAAAGAAATTCCTAATAGCTCACGCCTCTCTCCAAAAATTCTGACTATATGTGTAATATGATTTTTTTATATTATCTAAGAATACCCAATTCTGCTATAAAGGACAAGAAATGGGATAGATGTAAACCAAAAAAAGCATTAAATATTGATAGTAAGACATTAACTTATGATATAGGCAAAATTCACAGGCTATATTAAGTAATGATAATGAGTAAGAAAGTAGCTTGTGAAAAATAATTCAAAAGGTGCTATACAGTAAATTTAAAGTTAGAAATCTGTTAAGAACTGTTAGAGACAAAATACAATGTATGGTGGAATAAAAAAGAATGTTACTTAAAGATAGAAAGAGGTGAAAAGACCAAGTCATTATGTATAATCATGCCAACTCTGTCTTGGGTCACTGATATTTCTGCAGGTCCCGGGCAGTGAGGCAATAATCACCTTTTTGTTCTACTCTTCAAGGAAGTTTGTATAGAAACAGCCTTGGAAGAGGTAGACAATGTCTCCCTTAGAACAAAGAACAGGTTTATTTATTGCCAAGTATAATAAAGATAATGTTGCCCTTTGGGGCAAAGGCCAGACTTTAGTGCCATCTGTACAATTTAGGTTCTTGAAGACTGAGGTTGCTCAACGGGGAAGTAAACTCACCCTCACTGGGTGCACGGTTACCTACCAGGACCTCTTACCATAGTCTGCTCAGATTGTCATACAAAATAACACAGACTAGGGGGCTTAAACTGCAGAAATACATTTCTCATAGTCTTGGAGGCTGGGGAGTCCAAGGCCAAAGTACGAGCAGATCTGGTTCCTGGCGAGAGCTCTCTTCTGGCCAGCAGATAGCTGCCTTCTCACAATATCCTCACAGGGTGGGGAGAGGAAATCTTTCTCCTAAGGAGGCCAAAGTCTGACTGGATTAAGGCACCAACCTTGTGACCTCATTAAATCTTAATTACCTCCTAGAGACCCTATCTCCATATACAGTCATAATAGGGGTTAGGGATTCAACAAATGAATTGGAGGCAGGGGCCATGATTCAGTCCATAACACTTCTCCATGTCACCTCCTGAAATGGGGGCCCAGGCGAGCAGACACTAACATGATGTTTATTGTGTTTGTTGTGCTGTTAAGAAGGATCTTTGTCTGACCCAGGAGTCTCATGTCTTCTGCCAGCATACATGAACTTTTGGCAGGATAAACTGTTAGCTCGCAATTACTATTCAGGAGACTCTAGCTGTGGTCAGGGATAATTGCTGCTACAACTTCTCAACAGAGCAAGTGTGCTTCATTGGCCTTGGACACTTTCCATCTGTGGATTCCTCTGTTCAAACCTATTACTGGCATTCATACCACTATAGATAGGAAAGTCTGATGAGGCAGAGAAAGAGAGAGGACACGTAAATGTTGCACAAACAGGATTTAAGTACTTAGATTCTTCTGTCTGCTTGCATTCTATCTTAAGTACATTAACTTACTTCATTTCACCTCCTTTTCTTCTCATTGTGTGTTTTAAATTAATTTAATAATAAATCATGTGAATTGAGGATCTTAATTTAATCCATGAGTCCTTCTCTTCTGTGATTTCTGGGATCATTTGCCTAGTAATAAATTTGGAGGCTATCACTATAGCAAGATAATTTCTCACAGAACAGGTTCACACCTAACTTTCATTTAATCTTAAATTAAAACTTAAAAGACTAGTTGAGGCCGAAAGGAAAAAACAGGAAGTTCCATAATTCATTTATGAAATCAGTACAACTTTAATACTAAAAACTTAGAGACTCTAAAAAAGGAAAAGTGAAGAGCAATGTCATTACCGAATAAAGACATAAAACTCTTAAATAATTGATAAGCAAAAAGAATTTAGCAATGTAGTATAAAAATAATATTCACCGAGGAGGGGATATTGGATTGCAAGAGTAGTTCAATATCAAAAAATTCACAACATAATCATATCAACAAATTAAAAGGAAAACGTTATATAATCATTTAACCCAGTTCCCATTTGCCCTGAAAATACCTGACAGTGGTTTCGGCTGCAGCATTTAACTTGAGATAATTGGCAGATTATAGTCCTAACCTTACCCCCAAAATCTGCCACAAAATATCTCGCTTTTATTACTATTTCCCATCATTCTAGTGTATCAATAGTCTTTGGAAACAAATGACATCACTATTTATAGCATTCTGTTTTTAGTAGTGATATTTGCATTTACAAACTACAGTAATTATCACTGAAAGTGTAAAAATCCTAGATGTTCCACTTCGTGTTGTTTAATGCTTTGAAATTTACCACATCAAAAAAGTATTATTAAATACTGATCATCATATACACTTGTTACATTAAAATAAAAGACAAGTTCTGTTTAGAAATAACTTCAAGAAGTTTTTATATTTTATTTTCACATTGAAAACCACTCAGATTTGCTTCTGCCTCAAAGAGCATTTTTACGTAAAGTTAAATTAACACTGGCAGTGAGCTGCACTTTTTTTTTTTCTAAACGGGCAATGGGTTAATAGATGTACAAAAGGCATTTGATCAAATCCAGTAAGTAATCTTAAAAGAAAAAAGATGCCAGTAAAATAGAAATGGAAAAAAACTCCATGTGGCTTTTTTAACAAAAGCAAGTAACAACAAATATTAGCTATGTGACCTGGGTCTAAACATGCAAGCTCTGTACTAAATAATAACATCCAACTTATATGCTTGATTTGAAATTTAAATAAATATGTGTATAGCTAGTAAAACAGTACCTGGCACATGGTGAGCACTAAGTATGTGTTAGCAAAATCACCAAATGGCAAAAGTTGTAATAAAGAAATATAAAAAAACTGAAAATCTGGTATAAACGTTGAAAAGGAAGAGATGGAACTCTTAATATATCTAAAATACTCTAATTAAAATGATAAAAATAAATATGGTAACATTAATATCTGTTCTTTTAGCAACTGACACTTAGATATAAAAACATGAAAAAAATATATTATCAAGAAAAACTTTAAACACATAGGAGTAATTTTAACAAGAAAACCTGGGAGCAGCTTTAGAACTGAAAACGGAAAATATTAAGGGAACAAAAATTACCATCTGAAACATAAATAAATGTTTTTAATATGATTTCATATCATTAAAATATAAATTTACCAAAAGTCAATATAGAAGTTTAATGTATTTGCACATAGAATTATAAAGGGGCTTTTTTTAAGCTTCAGGAAATTACTTTAAGTTTATACGACAGACTATATTCCTGAAAGCAACTAAATGAAAGGATGAATACAGACTAGTAAGAGGTAGTCCTCTATCTTAGACATTATGCAAATGGATAAAACTTTAAATAAATATATTTTTAAAACATTAGACTATAACATAATCTAATACTTCCTGTTTCATTTCTTTTTTTTTTTAAGTGTCTGTTGTGAAGCATAAAACCGACAGCACAGCTTAATGGGGTGTGATAAACAGGTGAGCAAATCACCCACACTGCACATAGCTCACTCTCAACTGTTCTTTCCATGACTAGAAAAATAATCTAGAAGTACAGAGACCTTTTAAACCATAACTAAAAATCAAAATTTACAAAAGAAATATTTACACCTCTAACTTTGTAAAAATGTAAAAGTTAATAGGAAAGACAAGATTAATAAACTCAAGTGGCAAAAGACAGATTAGGAAAAACTCATGACTCACAATGGGTTATAATAATACATAATAACACCTATAAATTCATAAGACAATGATAAAGAAAACAGACAGAACGTGTTTAAAGTATTTAAAAAGAAAATTCATAGAACTAATTCAAATGCCCAACAGTTTTATAACGCTCAAATTAGTAGTAATGAACAAAATAGGAATGACATATTCTATACCCAACAGACTAGGGAAAATTAAAAGAGCTATAACACATTTTGCTGACAGAAATGCAAAGAAAAGTGTATATTGCTGATGAAAGCATGAAATGTAAAAATCCTTTTGCAAAGTAATCTTACATTATTTATTAAAAATTAAAATAGCTACATTTTTCATAGTGACAAAACAAGAATGGAAAATAAGGCTGTGAAATCCAATGTACGTCATTAGAAAAATGGTTGAAAAACCATGATATATCTTCTTCAGTCATTGAAAAGAATAAATTTAAGTCACTTCAGCTAACTTGGCTAAATATCCACCATCAATATAGAGAAATGCAATATACCAAGTATGATTTACAGGATTTCACTTTTGTAAATCAATGAAAAATACCCTAACAACACATAAGTTTATATGAAAGGATACATACTAGATTATTAATATACTTTAAGTATGAGAACAGAGGATCTAGAAGGTAGGAGACAGAAATGAAGGGTACAAGGAGAGAAATAAGGGGAAAGCAGCATGCATAAATATCAGCACACAACAGAAAACAACCACTGAGTTGATTATATTTATAAACCTATGTATGCATAAAAACATCTATTAAAATCTAGGAGAAAGTATATCATTATTTTCTAAATTTTTTTGACTGTTCTCTTAGCAGTTTTTGCATACTGTCCTGGAGACTAAAAGTCGCCTTATTTTTTTTTCAGTAGTTTTCAGAGTTCAATTTGTTTCTCTCTTTTCTCCTTTAAAGTTTCCAAAATTTGTATTTTCCAGTTTTATAGATTCTTAGAGTTCATCTTCACCTGGGAGTAGCCTGCTTTCCTTCTCAAAGTCTTTAACAATAAAAACATAACTCCTTCTGTCAATTACTCAAGGTTCAGATCACACGCCTTCATAGTCATGACCGGGGCACTTGATGTGGACAGGGTAAATGAGGACCAGCATGGGCTTCTGTTATCTCCGAGCGCATCAAACCTTTTTTTCTTACCCACCCATCTCTGACCTCGGTAGCCCTGATATTACAGTGAGAGCAGAATGGGAATTTCCTTGGTTTCGGGGAGTATGTATTATTTCTGAAGACCGATGGCCTTACATAACTATCTCTGTGGCTTCTGCCACAAGCATTAAGAGTTCCACCTGTTCATGTTTGTTAATGCATTTTCATGTTGATATGAATAAATGCATTTTAAAATTGATATGAATGTAAACCTTCCCTGGACATTTTTTCTTTGGTTTGTTATATTTCATTCAAAATTTATATTAAAATAGAAACCCTTAAATGAAAGCAAACTAAGTCCTTAGAATTTAACCTTCAATTTAAAAGGCTTTCCACATTTAAGAATTAAAACAAGAAAAAATCTTGCGAGGTTGAAATCCATTACTACTTTTTACTTAAAACTTTATTAAGGTATTACATATAGTAAAGTACATGGATAAAAATAGGTATAGAGATGACGAGTTTTAATTAATTCAATATCTATGTTATCACTGCCCTATCATGATATAAAACATTTTCATCATCCCAGAAAGATCTCTCACACCCCTTCACAGTCAATGCCCTCTGCCAAAAAAATCAACGTTACAATTTCTCTCACCATTGATTAGTTTTACCTATTCTAGAACATCACATATGTGGAATCATACATTATGTACTCATTTGTTTCTGGCTTCTTTCAGGCATGATGATGTTTCTGATATTCATCTGTGTTGTTTTGTATATCAGCATTTCTTTTTATTGCTGAATAGTATTCCATCATATAAACATGATACGATTGGTATAAACACCCTCCTAATGATGGACATTATTAGTTTAATAAGAATAAAGTTGTTATGAACATTTGCACAGTAGACTACTGGTGGACTTTAATCTTCATTTCTCTTGGATAAATACCCAGGACTGGCATTGTTTCATAGGTTAGGTGATATATTTGAAGGAAACTTCCAGAACAATGTTCCAAGTGGTTCTCTATTCTATACTCCCATCTGCAAAGGATTAGAGCTCCAGTTCCCATATAGCCTTGTCTACATTTGGTGTTGTCAGCCTTGCAATTTTAGCCATTCCAGTAGAGGTAGCTTCATTGTGATTTTCCAGGATGGCAAATGGTGCTTAATCACTTTTTTAGGTGCTTATTGTCTATTCATATGCATTTTCTATAAAGTCCCTAATCAAATCATTGGCCTATTTGTTTTATTATATAGTATTTTTATTACAAATTGCTAATTTTACTGGACACACGATCTCTGCAAATAAATGTATTCAGGATATTTTCTTCCAGCTGAACTTACTCATTCATTTTGTTAATAATATATTATCATAAGAAAACTTAATTTTGTTGAAGTCTTTTTTATTTTTTTTCTTCATCAATGACAACTGATTTTAGGGTCTTAAAAAGAGATATTCTGCAAATCTATTTTAAAGTCAGTTTGAATTTCTTCAAAAAAGACCTACTAAGATTTGGAAATGAACTGAATTGAACTATAATTTGAGAAATGACATCTTCACACTACTGTCTTTTATATAAATGTGTTGTATCTCTCCATTTATTTAGGTTTTCTTTAATTTATCCTAGGCATATTTTGTAGTTTTCAGTAGATCTTACATATATTTCATTAAATTATCCCCAAGTATTTCATGTTTTAATGTTGTTGTAAATGGTATTTTTAGATTTCCATTATCAAATTGTTCATTATTCCTATGTAGAATAACAACTGATTTTTTTGATTTTGTACATGTGACATTGCTAAAATCACCTTTTTAGAAATATTTTGTATAGATTTTCCCACATGCAATCACATTATTGACAAATAAAGACAGTTTTATATTTTATTTCCATTTCATATGGCTATTATTTCTTTTTCTTGTGCTAGCGTGCTGGCTAGAAATGTTAAATAAAAGTGGGAAAAGCAGATGAACTTGTGTTAATCCCAATTTCAAAATAAAATGCACTAACTTTTCACTATCAAATAAAGTTAGAATGTCTCTTTTTGAAGTGAAAATTCTGTTCCTATAGTGCTTAGAGTTTTATCATTAATGGGTATTGAATTTGTCAAGTTTTTTTTCCCCACATCTATTGAGATATACAGTTTCTCCTTTATTTGTGTGAATTACAGATGGGTTATTTAAATGTTAAAACAAACCTGTGTTCCTGAGGAAAACAAAGCCCATTTAGTCATGACGATATTATCCTTTTTACGTATTGCTGAATTTGATACAGCTGCCCTTGAATAAAGTGGGGGTTAGGGCACTGCGCTCACTGTGCAGTCAAAAGTTCTAGTATGACTTCCCAACTATTAACAGCCTACCTTTGACCAGAAGCCTTGCTGATAATATAGTCAAGTAACATATATTTTGAGTGTCATATCAATCATATACTATAATAAAGCTAGAAAAAAGTTAAGAAAATCATAAGGAAAATACATTTACAGTGTTTATTGGAAAAAAAATTATATATAAGTGAACCAATGAGTTAAAACTCATGTTGCTCAAGGGTCAACTATATTTTGTTAAAAGATTTTTAAACTATTTCCATGATAAATATTAGTCTGAAGTTTAATAGTTTTATTATTATAGTTATGGTAGCCTCATTAAATGAGTTGGTAAGTGGTTCCCTCCTCCTCTATTTTTCAAAAGAATTTAAGTAAAATTTACATTATGTCTTCCTTAAATATTTGATAGAATTCACCAAGAAAGTTACTGAGCCTGGGCTTTTGTTTGTATGATAACATATAACAATGTATCCCCCCCCCTTTTTAAACAGAGGGATTACTATGGGGTTATTTATTTCTAATAAAATAAGCTTTGGGAGTTTCAGACTTTCTAAAAATTCTTTTTTATCTAAGTTTTCAAATTCATCCCTTTAAAAACTGTAAAATCTATAATGATGTCCCCACTTTCATTCCTGATATTGGTGATTGTCTTCTCTTTTCTTAGCAATCTGGTTAGATGTTTTTCAATTTTATTAAAATTTACAAAGAACCAGCTTTTGGTTTTATTATTTTTTCCTATTTTTTTGTTTCCTTTTTATTGATTTTTCTTTTCTTTTTTATTCTGTCCTCTATGTTTACTTTGGATTTAATTTGTTTTCTTTTAGTCATAAAACCTAGATATGTGAGTTCAAATTTCCATTTTTTCATATATTTATAAACTTAGGAGTTTTTGTTATAGATTTTCCTCTAAGTATGGTTTTATCTATATCCCACAAATTGTAAAGTTTGTTTTCATTATGGTTTTGAAATATTTTCTAATGCCCCTTATGGTTTCTTCTTTTAAAATTGTGTCATTTAATTTAAAATATTTCAGGACTTTACAAATTTCTAATTTTGACTTATAGTTTAATTGCACTGTGAATAGAAAACATAATCTAATTTAAATTCTGTTAAATTAATACACCTTTTAATGACCCAACAAATGGTCTTCAAAGTTCTGCATTTGTACTTACAGAGACTAGGAATTTTGGAGTTATTAACTTTAATGTTCTATCAACGTCTATTACGTCAAACTGACTGACAGTGTTGTTCAAGTCTTCTATGGTTACTGACATTATCCTTAGTGTTCAATCCAATTATTGCAAGAGAAATTTTGAACTGTCCAACTATAACTGTAAATTAAAAATTTTCTTTCAGTTTCCTTCAGTTTTTGCTTCCTATTTTACAATCTCTATTATGTGATGCCGAATTAGTTTCCTATTGCTACTATAACAAGTTGCCAAAATTTTACTTAAAATAGTACAAAATTATCTTATAATTCTGTATGCTAAAAGTCTGAAGTGGAACTTAACAGGCTAAAACAAGTCTGAGTTCTTTCTGAAGGCTTGTGAGGAGAATCCAATCCTTGCCTTTCTAGCTAGAAGCCATCTGCATTCCTTGGCTAAAGAACCTTCTCCATCTTCAAAGCCAGCAGCATAGAACTTTAAATCCCTCTCTGACTTCGACCCATACTTCTGATATTACATTTCATTGTCTGACCTCTTCTACCTCTTCTCTTCTAAGAACCCTTGTATTGGGATTTCCCAGAAATCCAAGAAAACCTTTCCACCTCCAGATGGTGAAGTCTCTTTACCATGAAAGGTACACATTTACAAGTGATTGAGCATGGACACTTAGAAGGTGCCCTTATTCTGTTTACTACAGACACATTTACACTTAGATTGTGTCTTCTTGATAAACTAGATCTCGTATTATGAAATGCTCTTTTTGTAATCTCTAATACTTCTGAAATTTATCTTATCTATAATACTGGTATTAAATATACATGTGTGTGTGTGTGTGTGTGTGTGTGTCAATCTTTAAATCTGGTTAGATTTACCTGCATCATTTGTTAATAACACATATTTGTTATAACACTTTAAACAAATTGAAAGATCTGTTTTAAAAGGTTTTTAATGTTCAATTTTAATTAGTCCATTTAATTACTGATATAACTGGGTTTAAATCCACAATCTTATTTGTTCTCTAATTCTTTCTTCTTTCAACCTTTTTTAGATTAAGTAGCTTTTAGTATTCTATTTTACTTCCTGTATTGGCTCACTAATGATTTCACTTTATTTTTTAGTGGTTATTTATATTCATAACAACAGTTTAACTTCAAATGATATATCTCCTTAACATATAATGTAAGAATCCTAAAATGGCACACTTCTCCCCCATTCCTATCCTTTGTACTGCTTCCTCCTGTTTTTTGAGCTATTGTCATTCCGCATAGTTATAATATATCGTTATAATTACTGTAAAAAGTCAGTATCTTTTAAGAAATTAAAAAAATATATTTTTAAAGTTTTATATATTTATATTATGTTTTATATTATGTATATTTAATGCGCACATTTTCTTCTATATTTCCATCTCATGTACTTGTCATTATCCATAGCTGATTCATGTTCTGATCATTTTGTATGAATTTCTCTTCTTTCTGTTTTCATCCAGATCGTTCATTTGCTTGTTCTTTAGTTTCACTGATCTTTTCTTTTGTACTGTCTAATAAACTGTTAAGCCCATCTAGTAAAATTTTCAGTTGAAACATCGTAATTGTCAGTTCTAAAACTTCATTTGGTTCTTTTTTATAGTTTCCATTTTTGTATTGAAGTTTCCTATAGGTTTCTTATTGTGTTCATGTTTTCCACTACATCTTTGAATAGACTTATGATAGTATTTCTCCATATTAGTTTTTTATTTTTCATTTGTTTTTACCATTAACTAAACTCTAGAATTTATTTGCATTTCACAAAATTTTCGACTGATAACTTATTTCTATTCCAGATTCCAATAAAAAATGCCACACTGCATTTAGTTTTCCTGTCCCCTTGGTCTCCACTGGTCTTTGAGAGTTTCTTAGTCTTGCTTTGTTTTTCATAAATTTAGCACTCTTTATTTAAGAGTACTGGTCAGAATTCTATGAACTGTTCCCAGTCTGGATTTGTCTGTTGCTTTTTTCCTGATTAGAATGTGGTTATGGGTTTTCATTAAAAATACCAAAGAGATGATGTGTCTTACTTTGTATGAAGGAGTTATATAATATCCACATAATGGTAACATTTGTCACTTGGTTAAACTAGCGTTTGCTAGATTTTTCCATTGTAAAGTTACTATTATTTTCTTCCTTTATTCTTTGGAAGCTGTCACTAAGTCTAGTCCACTCTTGGACTGAGGTGGGTAGAGTGAAATTAAGTTCTATCTTCTGGAATGAGGAATATCTACCCATCCATTTGCATATAAATACTAGACTTTAAAACTCCATAATCTCTCTAATTCCTGTGACTCTTTCTATTGAGTGATTTCTCTCCTAGAATCACAAATTTTCCTGCTTTTTGACATGCCTAGTAATTTTTTTGTGTATTGAATATTATAGGCACAATTATTTTGCTTAGAGTTTATTGTCTTCCTTCAGAGAGGGGTATAGTTTTGTTCTGGCAGGCAGCTAATTTACTTATAGATCAGGCGATTTCTTTTCAGGGTGGTTTTATGCTTTGTTAAGATAAATACAGAGTAGTATTACCCACGACATAGCAGAGCAGTCTCCTATAAGCACTTCTCATGCTTAGTCATAAAATGGAATAACTGACACAGAACCGTAGTAGCAGAGATGTGTTTTACCTTACAGCTAGATCACTCACAATCCATGCTGCCTTCTTTCCTGATGCCACTTTTCACCAAGGCAAATGAAAGTCCTCTTAGCCTCTTCCCGCCTCAACCCCGAAACCTGACAGAAGCAATCACTTTTATAGAGGATACTATTTTAAATTTTCTAAGTGTAGCCTATCTTGGTACTTGTTCAGAAAGTTCAGGATTTCCTCAATACACTAAGTATAGAGATCTAATTCTATTAAGGGTAAATTTCTTTTTTAAATAGACTTAAAATACATATTACTGAAAATAGACTTACAAAACTTTTTCTATTAACATGTTTATATAACACATCAGCTATAAAGTAAACCTCAGAAGGCATTGTTCATATTCTACATTTTTGGAAAACTGAACAAAATATTATTTTATGCTGTTCCTAGGCAGCAGATGACATGCTCTGGCTTTTTTCTCCCTCTAAGAGAACACATTTTGGTTTCATAGTTTTCAGTTATGCTCTTTTTTTTTCATAGTCTCAAAGATTCATTACTTTGATGACCATTTATCTGAGATTCAAGTCCAATCTATAATACCACTGAGATAGCAAATAATTCAGCCTCAGTGACTGTAAGTGTAAAAATGGGCTGTGTCCTAGATAAATGGCCCACCTGCCTCTGACACAGATTAGGTCATCATTCAAACTAAGCACAGATCTCCACAACAAATACAGGAAATGTAGGTTCACTTTAGCTGATGTTTCTGTTTTAGTGTGGATTCTTCCTTTTAGATAGTTACACTTGTCATCAAAATATTATGGCATAGGTTTGAAAAACTAGGATTCATAATATAATAATAAAGACATTGCATATGTTTTATAAACCACAATTGTCAATACACACCTACATTTGACTTCTCTTTTACACTAGGACATCTTCTAAATCTCTGGTATTTCAGTCTGAATAAAAGTGTATAAGCTACATTACATTAAGATTGCAAACAAGAAAAACCATTAAAAACATACATCTCTAGGTGAGAAATATAATTCCTACTTCTGTAAAATACTTCTACTCGGAGTTTCGGTTACATGCAGCCAAAAGCCTTCATATCTTTTCAACAACCTAAACCTCAATAAAGTCAGTAGAAAGGGAATTTAAAAAAAGGCATCAACCCAAAGAACAAAGGAGTATTGAAAGGAAGATGGCGGCAAAGAGATTTCAGTAACAATTCAGAAGACAAACAGATATATAGCAAAAGGAATGAGTCACCTATGTCATTTAGTAATCATTCATTTAGCAAAAGGAATGAGTCACCTAGGTCACCTAGTGATCTAGGCAGTTGCCAGGAGGACTGTGATAAGAAGTCACCTAATTCACTCTGCAGACCTCCTAAGGTTCTCATCCCTTAAGTGTACTAGGGAACATAGAAAATGAATTTATCTAAAGAAGAAGATGGGTTAAACATCTACAGAGACTAGCTGGATCCTAAAACTCTCCCTCAAGCTAAAGAGCCAGTTAACTTTCTTTCTTCTGTCGCTTCACCCATGGGAAACTTGAGATTCATTTGCTGAAAAATTAGTCACCCCAGCCACAGCGGAAAATAGGAACAAAGAATAAAGGAGAAAATCAAATGCTTCCCACTCCTATTTGTTCTTAGATACCAGCAGGCTCATTATGCATTCTCTATTCTTCCATCCCAACACCACCCAAACCCAAGACCCACAACCCTCAGACAGGTAAAAGAAGGATTCTTATTTGAAAAAACTGAATGGTCCCAAAGAAAAAGCTGTCAGATGTTTATCCTTGACTGGGTCTATAAATGGACTTGATGGCTCAGAGGCTACTAAGAATATAAAGAAAGTCTACAAACACAGAGCTTCCAATTAGGTTTGAAAGAGCTGCACTCAACAGCCAAGCAATTTGAGGAAAGGCTCCAAAAAGACAAAGATCAAAACAAATTAAAAAAAAAAAAACTCAGAAGGAAGAAATTAAGAGATCAAAATGAAACAGAAAGAAAGAAGAAAGAAAGAAAGAAGAAAGAAAGAAAGAAAGAAGAAAGAAAGAAAGAAAGAAAGAAAAAAAAAAGAAAGAAAGAAAGAAAACCTAACAGAAGATCTTACAGCCATACAACCCAGGTAGGATGCTATCTCTCCAAAAAAGAACAAAGAAAAACAAAAGAACTCTTTACAATTAAATTTTTTTAAGTTAAAATAAAAAAACTTCAGTGAAAAGACTAAAAGATAAAGTTGAAAAAGTTGCACTGAAATGGAAGATATAAAAAAAAGAAAAACAGGGAAGAATATACACAGAAATTAAAGATGAATCCAGAATATACAACATTTAAGAATACAGACAGAAGGAAAACAATTCAGAAATGAAGGTCACAAATCTCACGATGTAAAGGCTCTACTCAATGCCCAGGACAATGAATTAAATAACACCCACATTAAGGCAAATAATAAATAAATTGAACATAAAGATAAAGGTCTTAAGATTTTTCCAAAAAGAATATCACATTTAAAAGAACAACAATTAGAATAGACTATCGCTTTTCAATAGCAGCAGTGGAATACAGAAGAGTGAGGCAGATTTCAAAATTCTGAAGGAAGTAATATTCAACCTGCAATTCTATATCCAATCAAACTACCAACCAAGCATGACAGAAGACCAGAGATTATTTCAGATATTCAAATATTATATCCTATGTATTCTTAGGAAGTTATTAGAGGATGGATATTAGCAAAGTGAGGGAGTGATAAGCCACAGAAAGAATAGAATCTAAGAAACAGAATCCAGTGCAGCATAAATCCTAAAATGAGAGATATGAGCCAAGCCTAAAAGGCAACCAATATGGGCGGCTAGAGCAGAAAAATAGAAGACAAGTAAAATGTGGTAGAAAATGCTATTGTTTTTTTCAGCATCATCCCTGCTCTTCTAAGAGGTCTATCTTGTACAGTAGGAGCTGAAAACTTATAAACTATATTTCCTCTATCCCTTGCTAGCAGATTTTAGTTTAGAGCCCATGAAGAAAGCACTTCCGTAAGATTTAGATGGCAGAGGGAACTTAGAAGCCATTATTCTCCAGGGGCACCTGAAGGAAGCAGCAGTGACTTTTAGGTGCCAAAGACAAGTGATATTAGTAGCTGTGGTTCACCTGCAATTCCTGTACTTCCACATTATTAAAAACCATCAGTGGCTTTCCACTGGTTACATCGGTCTCTAATTACACGTATTAAATTCATTTCTTTTTGAATTACGGAAAATGAATTCTTTTCCAACATAACCTTTTTAGGCAAAAATATATAAGTGATAGATCATTTGATAATCATTACTACATAATTTCAGTAATGATCATTATTTACATAGTCACTATACTGTAGACACAGACTTCTAATTTAATTCAGATTGTGATATACCTACCTATATTGCAAAACTGGTTGTGAGGAATATAATGAGAGCGACATTCTCGGTTTCCATAAAAAGAAAGTCTATATATGCTTAAGCTTGATAATTTTTTAAAATAGCAGCATAAGTCCATATTTTGTTTTTAAAATGGCAGTAAGATTACCTAGAGGAGTGAGTAAAGGCGCGGGGCAGATAAAGAGCCTGTCAACAATATCAGAAATTTTAGGTAGGTAATGTCTTTCTTAAAAATAAACAAGATTTCCTTTAATGTTAGCAAAGAAAAACAATGAAAATATCTACTTACATAGGAGTCCAAACTATAGCCAGATTGTTTGTGATATGCATATAATCAAATGAAGGAAGTTGAGCAAAATAATTAAAATTTTAACTCCTTAGCTTTTGGCAGCTTAATGTAGCCTTCTCTGCAGAGGTACAATACATATTACCAAACCTGAAGAGTATGGAGACTGCCCTTCTCATGGAAAGAGCAAATACTGTCATATATGTCAAAATATATTAAACTTATCTGATATGCAGTTCCAATGATTCCTTCTGCAATTGCTCGGTTTACGCTTCCAGAATTGACCAATTCCCCAAAATGACTGGTTTATCGACAGAGTTAGGCTTGAGTGTCTACAATAACAGGGTTTAGATTAAGACTAGCTGATCAGGAAGCCACTCTGCCTTCACAGTAGGTACGTTTCTTTAATCTGTGCTGATTTAAAAATTAAATTTTCATTGTTTCATTTTTGTTTTGTCTAGTTAGTTAACTTAGTGGGAGCGGTGATATGAGTGGAGATGTCGCTGAGCCCCGTGTAAAATAAACACTAATTATTAGTTTATATTTAACTAACTGTAACAATCAGAACATTCTTTTCCCTTATTACAAAAATTTCAAACATACATCTAAAGATTATAATGAATTCCCTATCAACTAGATTCAATAATTATCAGTTTTGCAAATCATATTTCCTCGATTTCCAATCATACTTTTCTTTCGAGAGTATTTTAAAAATGAATCCTAGACATCATGTTATTTCACAATCCTTGCATTAAAACATGCAAAGCAAGCTATCTGTCGATTTTGGTGGGAATTAATATTTGAATCTTTTGATATTGACTACCTGAATAACTGTTCCGGCATAGGGAGAACTGTATCTTAGGTAATGTGGTTTATTCTCTTTATGGCTCATATAAATTAAGAAGGTTTAAGGGAATGGTCCATCCGCAGGCATAAAACAAAGGCTGTCAGCCCTTCAAGGCATCTATTCTCTGTGAAGGTACTAAAGCATTATGGAATCAGAAAAGTTTAAAGAAATCAAGGAAAGAAAGTGATCCAAGGAAAGAATCATCAAGGGAATGAGGGAAATATGAATTTAGAGACAAACACTAAATTACCTGGAATCCCTGTTGCCTGAAAAACAGACATTTTTAGGACCCTGCTCATAACCCTTAGAACTTTCAGTGTCCCCCCGCAGACACCCAGCTACCAGTATCTCCATCTAGGTGCATCAGGGGAGTGATGGCCTTTCTTGGAATCCTTAATGGAATAAAGAAGTGGGTGTATAAAACCACAACTCCCTCAGCTCTCAGATGGGATAATTCTGTGACATATTTTCAGTGGTTCTTAAAAATTGTCATAGTATTAAACTCCTCCAATAGCCAGTTTAATAAGCGCCCATCACTGTTTACCTTTTCCACCAATCCCCATTTCCCTGCTGATGTCACCTGAACGTCCCAAACAAACTACCTGCACTTGAACCCTCATCTCAGCATCTGAATCTAGGGGACCCTGAAATAAGACAATTATTAAACAAGATTTTTTTCTTGCTCTTTTACATTTTAGATAAACAAGAGAAAGCCCTGTGTTAGGTGCTTTACATATATTCTATCTCATTAAATCTTGATAACAACAGAATGAGGTAAAAATTATACAGAGAGAGAGGCTCAAAATACGTCAGTGGTCGCACTGCTGGGATTTGAATTCAGGAATAAGATATGAATTGAGAGTACCAGCAACCTGAATGATTTAAGCCTAAATCTCCCTATGTCCCTTTTCCCAAGCCAATCTCACCCAGTTTTGTTTCCTCAAAGCATTGTCTTATCTGAAATCATCTTGTTCACCTATTGTTATTTTTCTTCCTCATCCTTTTTGAACAGAAGCTACATAAGAGCAATGACTTTTGTCCTCATTAATATATCCTCAGAGCTGGGAGTAGATTTAGGCACTCAATGGATTTTTATTAGTTGAATAAATTATTTATTCTTATAATCAAACAAAATATTTTCTCTTCTATTTCATAACTATTCATTTTTCTAGATTTTCTGCAACTCACTCCCACATTATTAACTTCCCAGAAACATCATGTTTCTTTTCTGTCCCAATCATAATTTTGCCTCTAGGCCTTTGCACTTTATTGTTCTACCTGGAATGTTCTTTCCTTACAAAGCCCTCAGGGCTCATTCCTTCACTTCATTCAGTTCTCTTCTTAAATAGCAAGTTAATAGAGAGGAATTATCGGTTTTTTTCTTTGATAATCATTACCAAACAACATACATACTTGTACAACTATCCCTACCAAACTATGAGCTCGAGAAAAGTGTGTTGTCCATATATATTCACTGGTATAGTCTCAACATTTAGGGTAGAGTTCCCAGCACACAGTAGGTACTTAACAAATTTTGTTGAATGAATAGATAGGCATAATCTAAATTAATACCATTATGAAATCAACAACCTCTACAAAATTACTTTGGTTTGTTAAAATCTTTTTTACAAAAGGATCAATAATAAATATGAAACAAAAGAGACTCAAATGAGTGGCACTCCATGTTTAACTATAACTGTAGTCCAACAGAAGGGCTTATGTTTGGGGTCTAATGATTAAAGATATAGTACATGGACTTTAAAGGCACATTTTCTAACTCTCAGATGTAAGAAAATCAGCTGTTATATTAGATCTCTACCATATGTACCACTGAAACCTAAAAGCAAATTTATGCATGTTTGACTAAATGTCACCTTATTAGTTTTAGTTCTGTCTTCCAGCCACAACTGTTCAACATTTTAGTGAAAACTGAATGATAAACTCTACTATTTTGTATGGCATGCTCTTACAGTTCCTGTAGGGTACTGTCATTCTCACCTCCCTCTCGGAGCTTGATTGATTACTCCTTTTCCTTATGTTCATTAATCTCATCACCTTATCTTTTATACCACTTCATTTTAGCAGAAAGGTAATAATAAAACCCTCATCCATTATCCTTTTACTCATCTAGTCAAGCGGAAATGGTTAATAACATGCTACAAATTGAACTTCAATCACCTCATTTTCTCCTTTGTTGGATACACATTAAAATATATTCCAAAAGTACAATTTGTTTTACAGGAGAATTTGTGTTATATTGCTACAGACAACTAAAATTAAGTGTTTCTCAGTTTGGTTATTAAATATATCCAAGTGCTCTTTTATCGATAATACTAAAACATTAACTCATTTTATTAGAGTATAATAATACAAGAGCCTTATCTCCCAGAACACAAAGACATCTAGACTACCTAATAGTATGTGTTATATGCTGTGTCATTTATCTTTAAGAAAAAATTACCAGTGATAATTTATGAATTGGTACATTATTACAGATGAAATTGCTCTCTATTTTTAAAAGTTAATTTGTTTACATGCAGCCTTATCTTCAAATGCAAGCCCTATTAGTGAAGAAGTCTATAACTGTCATATAAAATAAAAAGAATGGAGATATATATACATATATATATAATAAAATAGAAAGACAATGATTTAAGATTTTAAAAATGAATAAATATATTTAACATATGATTAGACTATGGTTTTCAAAAGATAAAAGAAAAAATTACTACTAAAATCATATAATATTTTTAATACATATTACAACAAATACTTGTTGTACTAAGTTTAACAGTCCTGAAACTATTAAGGGGGAAATAGCTATCTTTTTGTGGGAAAAATATTTTCTACTAATTTGGGTGCGTATCTGCTATCTATCTGTAAGTGGGCATGTTCATCAAACTAAAAGCTAGACTTACAGAAAATGTTAGAAAACTAAGATAATCAAGGTTTATTGGATATTATCTTCCTGTCATTCTAAAAAATGTTCTGACTCTTGAAAAAAATTTAGTAACTGACTTAATATCAATATTTGAGTTCCAAAACTATACCACTTATGGGGAATACTCTTTATTATGAAAAAATACTTATATTTGTAAACCAATTTTTACACTACTGCTTTCAAAAGAATGTTCTCCTTTTTATCCATTAAATTGTTTGAATCTAAAATATACTCAAAAGTGATAATGATTATAAAATTCTTAAATTTTATAGCATTTGTTTACTCAGTTTCAGAATCAAGAACAGGCATAAATTGTTTACATGTGTTTTGAGACTTTTTAGATCATCCAATACTTCCAATGAATAAGTTTACTCTCCTTTTGCATGATTTCATACTTCTTGTATTAAAGATTTTTAAGACACCTGTCATGTTAGGCATAAATTACATGTCAACATAATTACATTATGTTTTTCATGAATAATCTTTGTTTTCTGTAACTATAGAAAAGAATATTATAACAGGCTAAAATTATTAAATACTTCTTTCCTACAAAGCCCTCTGAGAACATATTACTAAACTGTGTGTGTGTGTGTGTGTGCGCGTAGATTTTCTTTCCTTTTTAAGGAGGAGAAATTAACATTTTAATACTATTTGGCAGGTGAAAATTGGAAAGAAATCAATAAATAAGACCATGTATGCAACAGTTTTGATTTTAATCTCTAAACATCCTTGAACAGTATCAGATGCCACGGCTCATAAGCAAATGAGTTTGTCAATCTAATGAGGATTCAGGCAAATCAGCTGCTTAATGAGAACCCCAGCTAGCGTGGCAGAGGTTTTCCTCCCGTGTGGACAAAATCAGTATGAAAAAACTGTGACAAACTGACACGAGCCTACTTTTTTAAAAAATCAACATGTCACGCAATTAATGGCAAACAGCAAACTATGATAATTTTAAAATATTTTTATTTATGTACTTTATAGCTTAATTTAGATAGTTTCAACTTTTTATATTTCTCACCTTTTACTTTATCCTAATTTCTCTAAATTTTCTATTTTTTTGTTAGTTTCCCTTCTACACTGAAATATACATGTAATGTATATTGCATGTATTTGAAATATTTGAACAAAGACAAATTTTAATTACTGTTTTTGCATAGTATTCCCAACTTTTTGGTTAAAAAAACAAACATTATTTAAAGCTTTCTCTTTAGCTGGGTAATGCTTTACCACATAATTTGGAGAACTAGCTACTTTAAAAACAAAGTCAACAATATTTTAAATTGAAGATAGAAAATATCTTTTAACATTCTGTATTTCCTATGCTATTGTTTCCTAAATAATCTAAAAGACCAGTGAGAAAGAGACACTTTATAGCATAAAATACTTTCTTAAGACAAGAGGGCTAGTATTGCATCTACAGATTCACAGCAGTGGTGTGGTTAAGATCAGAAACTTTGCATGGTTAATGGTGGGTCAGGAGATAATTCTCCCCATGTGTTCCAATATGAGGCACGATCACCAATGTTATAGTTTACCTAACAATGCATTAATTTAAATCAAGCATTTACATTTAACTTCCAGTTTACAGGAATTATACAAAGAATAGAAGTACAACTAAATAATTACTATAAAAAACAGACAGATAAATGCAGAAGGTAAGACATACTATGGGACAAATGGCCTAGTCTCACAACAAGTAAGTGTCATGAATAAAGGATTATTTTAGAATAAAAAAGACTTAAGGGACAAAACCACCAGACACAAAGCCCTATCCTAGATGAGATCCTGGTTTGAGCCAACAAATAATAAGGAATATTTCTTGGAGACAACAGGATACATTTAAATATAGATTTGGTATGAGATAAAACTAAGAAATATTACTAATTTTGTTAGGTAATAATGTTTTTCAGGTCTATGTAGGAAATTATATTCTTTTAGAGAAACAAAAGAGTATTTAGGGATGGATAGCTGGGCATCGAGTTCACTTTAAAATCATTCGGCATTTTAAATTGTGATAGTGACGGAAAGGGGACACACAGGACTTCTGGTGCTGGGAATGGTAATGTTCACTTCTGTTCTGGTTTCTGGTTCCATGGGTCTGTCCAGTCTATACAGAAGCCAGCAAGTGAAACATCTCTGTGAAGCTTTCCATATACAATATAATCTAATAAAATGCATAAAATTTCTCATTAAAAATAATTAAGTGAATTAATTTTTAAATGCATGGGCTCTGGATCAGACTGCCTAGGTTTAAATTTTGGCTCTAACATGCACCACCTCTAACCTTGAGTAGGTTACTAAATGGTCTCTGTATTCCCAGTTCATCTGTAAGATGTTAGCCATCAATAATTACTTTTTTACATCAATAACTCCAATTTCTAAGGCAACTTCTGTTTTTTATTTGCCATCTTTTGTGTTTAGACTACTTTCTTTATTCAGTTCAAAACAGAATTCCAATTCCTTACATCTAAAAATTGGAAACATTCTGAAATAAATCTAGAACAGGAGTTTTGAACTGACATAAATGCTTGTAGTCTTAAAAAGCTGAAAGAAAATTCACAGTATCAACTTAGTTTTTTAAGTGCACGTGAAGACACATTTCTGTTCTAGATAGTGACTTTGGAAATGGCAGTGATGCTATGCTATAGCGCAACTCTAGTCCAAAGTGACATACCAGAATATTATACATTAATTTGATCGGAGCCCCACTCAACATGTTAAGTAATTCAGAGTACAGAAACTGAGATACATATCTATCTTAGAGCTCACAAAGTAGAAGTTAGGAAGATGTTGCTGCGAAGCCTAGTCATGATTACTTTACCAATACAAGAACTGTGTGTATTTTATCAAAAATAGAACTCTAGGAATATCTTTTAAAACATCAGTCCAACTAACAGTATCAACGAGGGAATGAAAACATCGATATACTTTAGAACTATTGCTTTACTATTTTAAATAATTTTTTTCCGTTTGGTATTTTATTCTTTATGTTTTGTTATAGTTTTGATGTCATTTGAAGCATATTAGTTTTAAATTAAATCATTGCTAACTTATTCTTAAGTATTTTATATTTCTTGCCACTTGAAATGAATATCAAATATTCTATGTTTAATGGATATTTTAATAATACGGAATTATTTTTGTATTCTGAAAATCATAGAATAATGTACATACTATGTTGAATAACATTTTGAAAAAGTAATAAAACAGAAGATTCTAATGCATGCTGTCAAATTTCATAGCCTGGGTTAATTTTGTAGTTGCAAAGTAGCTCAACAATAAGTAATTATAAGAATGTCTATAACAATTGCTTATTAAAATATCAACTATGCTTTCCTAAAAATGTTTTTCCTTCAAGACTTTTTAAATGTTGCTATTATGCAACTCAGTGATATACAAAAGGGCTGTATAAATTAGCGCCTTTGTCTAATAGAAAATACAGCCACAGAACTTAGGAATGGGGGCTCTGCTATGTCACAAAATCAGCTTTATTCAGCATCCTACTTAGAAACTAGACAGCATTAAACCTAAATTTAAAGCTAATTTGTTGCCCTAAGGTTTTAACTGGAGAGATGCACAATTAAATAAAGTACTTTTCTGATTTTTGGGATGAGCATTACAACTGCTAATACAGAGCAGTGGATGAAAATGATAATAATAATTTTTTTAAATGGTGTCTGTAAATTATGGTGCCTTCAGCTATGAATAAAATCTAACTAAAAATTGTTTTAAGCAAATTAGGAACTTCTTTCTTGTCAAGTAACAAAGGTAAACCACAGGTAACCAGTTAATAGATCAGTGGCTTAAGAACATAAGGCCTAAGGTCTGACTCTCTTGACTTGTTCCAATTATTATGTTTAAGTTCCATGAAGGAATAAAAGGAAGAACAAGGACAAAGAGCAAAAGGCAAGTCTGAGCTGAGACAGCTCCACCTATAAAAAGCTTTCCCCAAACTCCAAACCATAAACGTGTGTGTGTGTGTGTGTGTGTGTGTGTGTGCGCGCGTGTGTTTGTGTTAAACTGGGAACACGGCTGTGTTCCAGACTTCAAGGTCCTGTTAGCTTTTTTTTTTTTTAGTTTTTCTTAAAATGTTTCTCTGAAACTACTTTCGTCCAAGTCATTTTATATACTAGTTCATAAGATAAGGCCAAATGTAGTCATTGCCCTGCTTTGAAAAACATCTAAAGAGGAAAAAATATCAGAGATAGAATAAATTATTTGTCAAAAGGTGTCAATTTCAGATTTAAATAATTTTAAATGGTTTCTACTAATATTCTTTAAAACTAATCAATAAAACATGCATTATGTGAATCTCACACTTTATTTTAGAATGGTATTACAATTTGTAGTACCTTTGAGCCAATATTTTACTTTTGAAATAAATCTCAAACAAAGGACTCCCTCGCAAAGATGCCTCTACATATTTCCTCCTCTCCCATTCACCTCAAATCCCCGGAGACACTATAATCAATAAGCAAGAAGAGTATGAATTCTGGAACCAAGCTGTCTGAGTTCAAACCTGGCTCTAGCAATTCTGGACAAATTACTTAATTTCTCGGACTGTACTTTCTTCAACTGTAAAATAAGAACTATAAAAATTAAATGAATTAATGTATATTGAGTTTGTTTTCTACGCCTACACAGAAGAAAGTACAGTAAAATTATTACATTATAAAGTATTTAAAAGATTTAGAACTGAAGATTCTAGGAAATACCCAGCTAAGAATGTTTTTAAAAGACAAATCCAGAATCAAACAAAAATAACTTAAAAGTCACCCAATCTTTTCAGAATTTCTATTCTATATAATTATGATTTTGATAATGACATAATCATATAAGAAAGAAATTTTACAAGTTTTATTGAAAACCTTAAGAATATTCAAGATACTCTAGTGGTATTAAAAAGTTAGACAAAAATAATTTTATATTTAGTCTTGCTACTAAAACACAAAAATGCAAATAAATTGTCATCAATATTGCCAAAAACAAATGGAAATACTAATCAACTCCTGCCCCCCCAAAAAAACTCTACGAATATTTATTAACTCAAAGGGCTATGCTAATATGTAAATGTCTATCTTCCTACATGTAATTTCATTGAAACTTCCTCTCTTTCCCCCAATTAACAACCCTGCCAAATGTTTGGACTTGAAAAGGCCACAGCTTTATACACAATTAACAGTCAAATTCTAACACAAATTACATGTCATTCTTATCTCCGCATACACATTGAACTCCTATATCTTGTTGCCAGCAGGCAGCTTGCACTAGGGAATACATCCTGAATTTGTTTAATGTCTAGGAAAAACATTTCACACCCAGAAAGGAGATACTATACACTGCCAGCTATGTGAATGAAATTTGCCATGCTCCCTCCTTTTAATTTTGTTCAAATAATTTAGAAAATATCTCTATTTATCTGTTTTAACAAATATTTTCTTGAAGCATCTGATGTAAAAATCACCTTCACTTATTTTCTAAAATTCAGGACAATGATAGAAACTTTTATGTAAGGCAACGATATTTTCTAAACTAGAAATTGGAGAAATATCATGACAAGTCATTCGACTATAAGAAAACTTACTTCATATAGGATGGATCCTAGAAAAATAGATATATGTGGTCATTATATCTACAATTATTTCCCTAGAAAGGGTTTTCAATAATAAATACACTAGTAATAATTTTATATTTAGCAAGTATGCCAGACAATCATCACTTCAAAATCAAACTCATCCTAATCTTTTGAAGTGTAGCATTTTATTATCGGAGTACCTGATGCCAGAATATCAGTCATTTATATAATAAAAAACAACAAAAATATATCATATATATGTACACGTTTTAAAGGTAATACAAAAGGCATTCTGTAAAGCAAAGAGACCACTTACAAATACAAATACTGTTCCCAATTAACCTTTTACATAAACAAATCTGACTGGGCTAGTTACTTGCTTAGAACTCTTTGGTACTCACTCACTACGCTTAGAATAGTTTCAATTCCTTTAACTGGCATCTGTCTACCTGTCCAGCTTCTTATCTTACAACTTTCTCCTTATACCCTAAGCTCCAATCATATGCAGTTCTGTTCCACAAACTCAACTAATCTCTCTTCCAAATTGGCAACTTCCCTAAGTCTAGAATACACTTCCACCATTTATCTAGTAGATTCTTGCTCATCCTTCAGAGTTTAAATGCCATTTCACCAATGACGCTTGCCATGAATTCCCTCCTAGCCACCCCCCCAAATATTAGATGGTGGGATATATGATTCCATACCACCCACACTCCCTGTACCCTAACATTTACTGAAACGTACTGGAATGGCTGGTGGTCACCCTGGGCTGGAATGTAAGCTCCATGGGTATTGTTAAGAAAAACCATGTCTGTCTTGGTCACTGTTGAATTCCCAAGCTCTACACGTATAAGCATGACTCTGAATAATTATTTGATTTCTAAAATTGTCCTACATACATACAAATGTAATATACGTACACATACGTGTGTATCTCAAGTTAAAGGAGAGCTTTTATGAATTATGATTTCCATTTTAAATATTGTACTTTCTTCTAGTTATTACAAATCCCGTTCTGTGAGTGTAAAATGTTCTGATGATCAGAAGGATAAAGGAAGGTGGGGAAGGTAGAAGAGGGAAAGGGGGAGAAGGAGGAATGGAGGATAGGGAAAAGCAGGAGGGGGAGAAGAGTCAGATGAGGGAAAATGAGAAGGAGGGGGAAAGAGTTGGGGAGGAGGAAGAAGAGGAAGAAGAAACTGTGACACACTTGGACATGGCTTCAAAGAGGTGCAATGGGAGGAAAAAGCAGTGAATCTGGAGTCGGTATCATAGATCTGAGTTCAACTTGCACCACCTGTTATCTGCATGAGCTGTGGAACTTGCTTCAATTTCCTCATCTGTGAAATAAGGAATATTAACGTCTGCACCAAAGATCTCAGAGAGTTGTGAAGTATTAATGAAATTAAGCTTTGAAATCTCTCAAAAATCCCTCAAAAGCACTTTATAATAGAAATTAATATCTTTACTATTAATTCCATAAATGCTTAAACACTTCAGAAAAAAATTGGCTTGTATATGAACTAAAATATACTAAAAATAATTAGAAAAGTTTTTCGTCAAAAGACTGTTACAAACCAACTGTGAAATAAGTTCCAATATTCTAAGATCTTGCTATAATCTCAAAACATCTTCTGAAATTTCATGTCCTTTGTAATATCTGTGATATTAAGTTCATTATATAGTCTTTTAATTTACTTACTGCACTTTAAAACTCTATACATGGATTCTGTTATTATTCTGAGACAATAATCAAAATCTTTTCTAAAATAAAAAGTAGAATTTACTTTAAAAAATTTACAACCTAACTCTGTGTTAGTGAGATGGTGAACAAACTTTCATGTAATCTCTAAAACCATTTTATGCTTTTTAAATAGGCATATATGTTCCAAATAGTGGCTAAGACAGTAAATATTTTATTTCAATTTTGGGGTTAAGGATTTAAAGAAACAACTTAGGTGAGAACTCATTTTAAGATTTCACTAAGTAGTCATATTAAAATGTGATTAAATAATGAAAGATTCTTTTTTAACTCACTATGGGACAGTTACTCATCAATGTAGTTCCTACTAGAATAAAAATGATCCTGATTCTTAATTTTTGCGTGTTATAAAATGCAAGCGTTGTAATATTCAGCAATAATTCTTCTGAAAATATAGTTAATTTAAAAAAAGATTTTTTTTCCTTTTTTCCTGTCCATTTGGACTACAAGATTCTCATATTACAGATACAATCATAAACATCATGTTTCCCCCAAAGCTCTTTAGGCATGGGACAAATTATTGTAGTTAAAACTTATACAAACAAATCTTTTTTAATCCCCATTTTTCATATACAAAAAGTATTTGTAGATTTTGCAAAAGGAATGCTATTACTTGCTATATTAGGACTTTGAACTACAGTTCTAAAATCATACTATTCAACTAAAGGTTTCTTTAGTAATATTAACATGGCCACGCTGCATATGTTACTTTTAGCTTCTTTATGTACAACAAACTGCATTCAATTGGTGAACAAATACAATGTTTAGTATCATATTTAAAACCACCATTCAAACCTTTTCTTAATGCTATTATCAGTTTTTCTTTTGCAACAATTTTGTGTATAAAAATAAAAGCACTGGATTTTTATTAGTGCTGCCCCTTCTTTGTTTTGCTCCACTCTGCAAAGCCCTTTTGGGACACTAAGCCTGCATTTACCATAATACGGATTAAACTTTCTTTGTTCCATTGCACAGGGTTTGTTAGCAGGTTAGTCTTTTTACATTTTTCACAGGCAGCCTGCAGCTTTACCCTTTAGGCCTCACTCAAAATACTTCTGTGGATTTACAAAAATGCCAGAGTGGTCTTGGGGTTAATTGGAAGATAAGTGCAGCCTTTAACATAGAGACTCATTAAACATTTAACCCCACCACAATCCACTATCCTTGGAAAAGAAAGTTCTAGAGCCACTTTAGAAGTAATAATATAGTAAAATCGTTTTTTAAAATGTCTACTGTTTGTTTTATAGACTTGGAAATACTTCATTAACTGTTTCAAAGATGATATAATAGAAAAAAATTTCTCTGGTAAACTCTTTATTTTGGCTTTAATATATGTTAATCATTGATTAAAATGAACAGATTTTCTAAAGCAACTATAAGGCAAAACCTCCCAGGTTTATGTTGAGAGATCTGAAGGAAAAACTCAACTGATCAAAAAATCTCAAATGACAGATAATATTTATTTTTAAACCAAAAAAATTAATTCTGGGATTTTAATTTTGTTAATTTTAATTCTATCCAAGTAAATCACTATATTCAAACATATGTATCTATTAAAGACTAATGGAAACAAAATTTACCCCCACAAAAAACATGTAAATATTTTTTTATAAATTGTTTCTCTAACTTGAAACATACATATACATAAATACACACTCAAAATCTAAAATAAATTCATGGCTACTGGTTTATTTTATTTATATATATAATTATGCAAGCAGATTGTTATCCAGATTAACTTTTCCATCCCCTTACCTCCTTCCAACACTATCACACACAGAATGAAAAAAAAAGAAAAAAAAGGAAAATGTGACAAAACACACAGACACTTGAAGTATAGGATTAGACATATTTGCCCAAGATGCAGATAACAAAAGCAAAAGTGAAGAAAATTGAAGAGACAGCCAAACTTCAGCAACAAAATGGTTAAAGAATCTGAAGCATTGTTTTCCTTATTTTAAAAGTCTGCCATATTGTGAACAGCGCAAACATCAGACAAGTTAAGATTACTGACCATTATCTCCTTAATTTTCTCCGCTTTCCCTCACATTCCCTCTTGCTATCTGGGCACCATTTTTCTAAAGCTTTATTTCTGCTAAGAAGTAAACTTTCCCTAATCCATCTATTATGGAACCTTTAATTGGATTGGGAGCAGGGTGGTGTATAAAATAGCCCCTATTCACTCAAAAGGACTGTAGTTTTAGGGACTTAAAGAAGAAAGGTACTGTGAAAGAAAATCCTCAGGGAATCAAGGATTAAAATGTGGCTTTCTTAAATTCATCAACTCCAGAACACAAATGAATTGCTTCCATCAACAGGTAACTTTCCAAATAAATGGCATAGGAAAACTAAAATTAAAATTAAAATGTTATTCTAAGAAGAATAATGCATCTACACTAATAATTTTTGGCTTTATAAACAACATATATTTCCCTTTGGTTCACAACTACTCTGACAGGGGCAAGAAGAATGCCTTAAATATACTTATTTATATTCTCCTGACTCTACATATATATTTTCCTTATTAAATGTCTAAGGAGAAAAGCAAAGTAAATTTAATTACTGAATTAATTCCTGCACATATTTTGGAAGCATCGCTGTAAAACGAGCTTGTTTCCAAGCAAAAGCGCATTCTGTTCTTAAATGGGATCAGACACAAAAATAATCAGTCGTCACTCTTCTTCCCTTAACCAGCTATCCTCTTGGCTTCTTTCACACACACCCCAAATCAAACACCCTGTGTACATCTGTGCACTTCTGTCTTACGCTCCCTCCACGGTTGCACGTCTAACCATCTGGAGTGTCTTCAGCAGTGAGACGGGGCTACCGTTCATACTATATCACTCTCCTACTGAACCAAAGAAATTTAAAGTATCAAACCTGATATCTAAAGTCAAATGAAATCCAGAATGTACCTACCAACTTTAAATTATTCTTCAAAAAGTCACATACTCTTTATCAAAACAATGGGGAACTGTGGAAGAGAAATGTCAGGAGAGACCAATGGTCCAATTAGGTTTGCCACTGTATGCTCCTAGTCTTCGCTAAAAGAAAATAAAAATCAATTTAGTGACTTAATTGATGGTACTTTTAAAACATTTCTTTAAGAAATTCAGTTAATTTCAAGAAAATCCTCATAAAGTATCCCCTCTGTTTTGAAGCCCTTATCACAACTTAATAAAAACTACATTTATTCAACCCTTTCTAAGTGTCAGGCACTGTGCTAACACTATGACATGAATTATCTCATTTTATTCTCTCAATAATCCCATAAGGTAGATATTACAATCTGTTTTACACACATGAGGAAAATAAATCTTAAAAAGTTTGGTTAAAATTTTCAAGGCTATACAGCCTCAAAAAAATAAAAAATAAAAAAAACTCTGTGAAAATTTTTTCATTATTGTATTGCAAAGGTTTTGCGCAGGTAAGGTGGCCAATTTTCCAAAGTCAGTCTGCCAAAAAAATAAACTTGCCTAAATTATCAAAATTACCTATTTACCAACTTTAAATAGTTAAAGAACATTCTTTTTGAATATATTAAATGCATATGACTATATTCTTCTAATGTGTACATAATTCTAAGACACTTAATAACTGTAATCTTAGAAGCATTTTAAAAACGATTTGGTTTTTCAAAACTAAAATTATTCAGTTATCCTATCCTATTACAAATACACTAAAATTTTAGTGTTTCATATGTGAATTTTTCAGTTTATATTGATTTTAAATTATTTTCAAAGTCATCTATTTTTCCAACATTTTATCATATTTAGGATAATTTTGTCACCTTTACCTATTTTAAAAGTATTGTGTGTTGGTTGAAAATTGGCTTAATAGCCTTTAAAAAATTGTGAAATTTTAATTGACCACCTTACATAACCACTTTTTAAGGAATATACATTTATCTATATCAGGTCTCTACTACTGAAGCAGAAGAAAGCCATTTCTGCAAAAAAGAAAGCCAGCACATATTCCAGAGAGATTCTGATTCTTGAAAGCAGTAAGAATAGGGGTCAAAGGTAAGTACTAAAAGGCACAGTCAGAGAAAGAAGATGCAGGAGCAGGGAATCCTGGCCGTCAGAGCCTTCAGGCCCTCTCAACCCACAGAATGCACAGTAGGTAAATAAAGAATAAACAAAATAGTTTGGGGCAATTTAGTACAGTAGAGAACTAATTTGCAGCAAGCGAAGTTCCTAGTACAATGGGTTGCATATTAGTAGGGGCTAATAGATATATAGTGAATAACTTTATTCAAATTTCATATAAGGCAAAACTTTAAGTACATTCTGAATTTCAAAACCAATATTTAAGTGGACAGATAAAAGTATTTTATACAAATTATATATTTTAAGATGTGTGCGAGTTATATTTTAGGGGTGGCTGAATTATTCCATGTATGATACCCCAAAACAACTTCATTCTGAAGGACTGTAGGCTTACTTTTTTAAAAACAGCTATAAGAAAGAACCAGAAAAGGATGCAGAAAAATGAAAATCTACAGAAAGTATCTCTAATAGGATGACTTATTTGTTAAAGCTTATTGAAAATAAAGTAAAAAGTATTCACTATTTTGGAAGCCTACTAAAATTAAGAAATCATTTCCTCTGTGCCATTTTACTAATTGATAAATCAGATTCTAAACCTCAGTAAGTGACATGTAAATATCCTAGTAAGTGTAATGTATTTAATCATATTCCATTTGCATTTATGCTTCTTTACAATTTCGGCTAAGTTTCTACATATTATGGCTTACTTTTAAATGGTTGGCCCAAAACCATGATGAGTTAGAAATTATTTTCCATTTGGGTGTTCATTCACAATAAAATACTGTTTCTATGGCATTGAATAATAACTTTGAGCCTTTATTTGCTGCTTGCTCAGTAAGAGGCAGTCTTTATCTGAAAGATTTTATTTAATTATCTCGGCTTCCTACAATGAAATACCCAGACTTTGTAAAACACTGAGTCCTCTCTTGTGTTATCAAATATTTAATGCAAAATAAATATGTAAATAAACATCCAAATATATGAAACGTATATGGATAAACATATTCAACCAGAGCAACATAAAAAAAAAAGACTAATAAAACTTCAGGGGTGAAGCCAGATTCAAACATAAGAATCTCATAAGTTATATATCAGAGTGGCATTTAAATCATAACAAAAACAAGTTTTAAGCACCATAGGCTTGTATTAAATATATTTTTTTACATCACATTTACCCTTTAGAACTCAAAAGCAGTTTGTGCCAAAATTCAAAAAAATGAAGTCAGAAAGTTAAGAATATCATACCAGTTCCACACTAATAGTGTCCCCTAAATTATATATACGCATGTGCCACAACCTCTAGAAAGTTCCTTCACTGTAAAGGAATTTATATATTTTTTTTTACAATTAAGTTCACATCTATATCATCTTTACAGAAAGTTATCAAAAGTTCACCACTGTCTGACTTATTGGTGGATGTGTTCTGAGCATATTTATGGAATGAATAACAGAATATATATATTAGAAAGCAGGATTTTTTGACTGACACCCAGCTGGTGCCTAAGGAGGAAGAGATGTGGCACAAGAAAGTATGAGAAAGCGGTGTGTTTGGTAAGGAGATGTTCATGCGTAGAACTAAGATTCTACAACTATGGGTTTAACAAAGAGATGAAAAGGAAAAGTAGGGGTAGGTAGTTTAAGGAGAGATCCCCCAAATTCCTTTATTTAAAAAATAAATATCCCAGAGCCAAGTTACTTGGCATTTCTGTTACTGAACTGGAGCAAGAAAGCCAAATCCAGAAAGATCAGAAAGGCAAGAGCTACTAAACCCAGCATATAAATCAGAACTTGTCTGCTAAAGGATCAGACCAGAAAGAATACTACTTATTTTACTTATTATGTGAAAAAAAAATTATAAGTACTTAATTGGATCCACAAAGATGAGAAATCCTAAAAGATTTTTAATAAATGAAGAATGGTAACTAAAAGTAACAACACAGAATCAATCATAACTAAAGAACTATGAAATGATGGTGACGGTTCCTTTATTTAACAAACTTCATCAATATATTTTATAAATATAACAATTTAAAAGGACTTCCATAGGTTAACTCCTGACCTCAGTCCCTCTAACATTAATTTTCCCATAAGAACTAAATTCTTCAAAAAATTCTGCTACCAAAGAGGTTTTTCAAAAATGTAATCCCTTGTATAAGGTATTATAAACTCTTAATGTCTTTGCCACTTCAAAAACTAAATCTATCAGGACAACAAGCAAAATGAGCTTTCTTTATATTACAGTCAGTGTTTAAGGGAAATATTTGCTCATTCATTCATTCATTCAAAAAAATGTTTTGAATGCCAACTATGCGTCAGACCCTGTTCTACAGCCTGGAGATACAGAAATTACAACATAAAACATAAAGCGTGGTGGGACATTTTATTATGGATTAGAAAAAAGTCACTCTATCCTATTTAAACCTATACTTTGAGCTGTAAATAGAAATTATAGAAAATAGGACCCAAAGAACCTTAAAATGTCTGATGTTATTGTTTAAACAAGAAGAAAAAACCTTGAAAATCAGGGTGAATATTATAAAATTTAACATCAACTCTTTCCAATTCCAGGTTTTATGGTGAACTATTCAGCTGTTTTATTTTAGAATTCCTCTCTCTCTCTCTCTCTCTCTTCTCTCTCTCTCTCTCTCTCTCTCTCTCTCACACACACACACACACACACACACACACACACACACACACACACATGCCACCACCCAAATTGTAGATTCTGATATTTACTTAAACCACTTTAGCAGTTTAGACCCTAAGACTAATATTCTGGTCAACTCATGACAATTCAAATCTGTACTCAGGTTTTAGTAAAGATAATACATTTAGCTAATCTATATTCATAAACTAAACCAGTATGTAGCTAGCTCATCAAATATGAACAATTACAAGCAATTATATCTTAATATACAAATGTAATTTGAAAACATTTAAGAAAAATATTATGAAACTTGAGAAACACACACTGTAATAGTCATTTTTACAACTTATTCTAAATATTCAATAAACTAAATCATCCTTATCTCCTTATCTCTAAATAATAATAATCAAAAAATTTTTAAAAATAAATTTAAGGTTTTTTAAATGGTTACTGTATTTGGTGTTTAAGTATATTCAAAATTTTATTATATGGTGAATGTCTAAAGCTCTATGAAGAATCAGATCATGCTTGTTTTTATATTTACTACTGAAGTCTCAGCATCCAGCACATCTGGTACATTGGTAGATATTCAACACATTTTGTGGAATGACTCTATGTATGTGAAATTATAAAGTATTTGAATAGGTTATTAGTCTCTATATTTACTTAAAAGTTCAATGCTGACTTTTGTATTAAATTTGAACCTTCTAATATCACAGTTTTCCCTATAAGATAAATTCTGTATTACTCATAAATTTTAGAAACACTGTGACGATGTAGATAAACATGACGCAGTTTGGATGTTTTAAAAGATATCTTTGTCACCATAAAAATGCAAGTTGTCAGCAAATTTACATTTCCTGATATATAAATTGGACACTACTTCCAAAGTGGTCTTGCAGTGTTTTATCATTGTCTTATCAATATGGCATTAAATCACCCAAATAAATTAAGATCTAAAATAGTCAACCTTTTTAAAAAATATAAAGCTGAATGAAAAGATGTCACAAAAATAGGATTCAACCATTAGCAAAGAGAGACAATTAGAAGAACACTGTTCGCCATGATTTAGCCAGTGCCCACATCTTGGTTTCTTAAGTAGTAATCCTCACTGAAAAGAATCAAGGCTCAATAGCTGATTCCAGGGCTGCAGGGAGGAACATACAATAAGAACCTAGAACCTCTTGCTATCCCATGAAGTCAAAAAGTGCCAAGAAAATGAAGGGGCATGTCGTAAGGACATAAGAACAAGCTTGAAGGGACTTCTACTGGCTAAATCTGGCATAACTTAAGGACCAAAATGATCACGAACATTACTGAATTATTAACTATTGAAAATAGAAATTTGAGTCCACACCAATAATGAATAAATCAGGTGAGATAGAAGGGTATTCTGTTAAATTATGTCAACTAATCACTGTGAAAAAAGAGCTGATGCTCAGAAATCATTTTGTAACCATCATAAAGACTGACATAGGCAACAATTGTTATAGTTGTTAACTGGACTCCATAGTTTACTCAGATTTCATTAGTTTTCTCCTAATGTCCTTTTTCAGTTCCAAGATCTTGTCCAAGATACCGCATTACATTTAGTCTTCATGTCTCTTTAGGCTCCTCTGGGCTGTAACAGTTTCTAAGACTTTCCTTGTTTTTAATGACCTTGATAGCTGTGAGAAGTACTTATCAGGCCATTTGAAGAATGTCCATCAATCTGGGTTTGTCTGATGTTCTCATGGTTAGAATGAAGTTATGGGTTTTGGAGGAAGACCACAAAGGTATAGGTATAGTACCATACTCATATATCAGACAATATCATTGATAACATTAACCTTGATCAGCTGGCTAAAGTATGTGTTTGACAGGTCTCTACTGTAGTTAATTTCCCACATTCCACTCCATACTGTACTCTCTGGAAGCAAGTAACAAAGCAGAGCCCACATTGATGGGTGGAGAGTTATAGCCCACCTTCTTTAGAGGGAATTATCTGTAGAAATTAGTTGGAATTCTTCTGTAAGGTCGATTTGTCTTTCCTAGCCTATTTAGTTTGTCAAGTGTTTATTTATTCAGTATGAACTCGTGAATATTTACTTTATACGTTGGGTTATAATACAACACTATTTATTTTGTTCCTCAAATTGTTGCAACTTTAAGGAACATCGAGAGTCCACTGATTTGGCCGTGTCTCTATGACATAAATTCATCCTTATGTTTTGTAAGCACTCCCTTACATTCTGGCATTACAATATGCTCCAGCCTCACCTTGTAAATGCCCCAACCTTAGAATCAGCTATTTATCTAAAAAGCCCTGGTTCCTTTTTTGGAGAATTGTATTAAAAACTAAGACCTAGATATTGAGCTTGCTTGCGGCTAATGGAGTGTTGTCGCTTCCATACTTTCTCAGGGAACAAAGCTAAAAAAAAATACATCTATATACTAACCCATGTATACGCACATATCGATAAATTATTTCTATATATCCATTTGTATCTATATTAAACTAAATGTGGATTTCACACTGAAGTCTCAGACTCTAATCCAGTATCACATGATTCACTCTAGCAGAGGAATTGTGATGAGAAGTAGGATATTTCGATGGCCTCATTACAGACTGCTTATTAATCGCATAAAAGAATATAATAAATATACTGGAAATATTGGGCAACACCCTTACTGGCTGATCAAAATACACATCAGCATTAAAGGGCAGATGGGCATAATGTGCCTCTGAATATAAAACTATGAGAAAGACACATCACTTATGCAGTGTTCCAAGTAGATATACAACCTAACATTGTAAAGAAACAGATAAATTCAAATGAGAATTACTCTATTTAAAAAGGGAGGGAGAGAACTGTATTCTTTAAATTTTCAATGTCAAAAAGCCCCCCCCAAAAAAAGGGCTGAAAAAATGTTTCAGATTAAGAGACTAACTAAAGAAATTAATGTAATATTAATCCTAACCCTAGACTAGATCTTGTACTGGAGGAAAAAAAGTGTTATAAAGAACATTATTTGGTCATTTGACAAAAGTGAAATGTGGATGGTAAAGTATTATATAAGTGCTAAATTTCATTAATTTGATAACTATTGTGGTTATATAAATAAAATGTTTCTATTCTTAGGCAATACTGAAGTATTTAGGGATATAGATAACATTTGTTAAGACTGAGTGAACAACAGTGAAGCCTAGGCTTTGAAAAGTTTTCCAGAAGTAGTTACTTTGTCCTGTGATGTCCTCTGTGATCAAGAATTCAATGAAGGCTACCTTTGAAAAAGGGCAAAGTTAACTGGCTAATATAGGAATTGACCTCTAACTATAATTTCTTTAGTACCACTGGCAGCTACTAATAAAATTACTAATTTATAGAGTTTATACAAACACAAATTAGGCCTGTTTTTTAAGGGGTTTCCCCTTGTTCAAAGATTAAAAACTCTAAATTGATATTTAGAATAACAGTATATAGGTCTATATTCAGAATTAAAATCATTGGTAATTAAAACAGTGACTGTTAGTGCTAATGAACTACCATAATAACTTAAAAAGAATGATCCTCTATTTCAAATTACAATAAAATTCTTCCTGAAAATTTTATCAAAAGTTTTATATGTTTCAATATACTCTTTACGTGATAAAACTATGTTCTGAAATCAGTGAGGATGAGCTATTCCAGATGGGAACTTTTTCTAAATAATGGAAGGTTTATTACCGTATCCCTTTAGGTGGAAACATTTGTAAACCATGATGATATTCCATGGTAAGCAGAGTGATGCTCCTTACAAAGATGTCCACATCCTAATCTCCAGAATTTATGACTATGTTACCATGCATGGCAAACAGGAACTAGGGTTGCAGATGGAATTAAGGTTGCTAACAGCAAACCTTAAAATAAAAAGATTAACTTGGATTATCCAGTGCACCTAATATAATTACAGGGTCCTTCACAGTGAAGGAAGGTGGCAGAAGAGTAGTGAGAGTAATGTGATGGAAGAAGCTCTCAACCTGTGGTCACTGGCTTTGAAGTTGGAGAAAGGGAGCCAAAGCCAAAGCCAAAAAAAAAAAAAAAAAAGAAAAAAAATGTAGGAGGCTTCCAGAAGCTGGAAAAGGCAAAGAAATGAATTTTCCTCTCAAGTCTTCAGAAAGGAATGCAATCCTATCAATACCTTGATTTTAGTCCTGTTCAGACCCAGATTGTTCAAGCCACTAAGTTTGTGGTAGTTTTTATAGCAGTAGTACAAAACTAATATATATACTATTTTCTTTTCCCTTATAGAAGTGTAACAAATTTAATCTTTACAACTGAAGGAATCACAGGAATCAATTACTGTTTTGAGCAACAACCATTCTCCAAGAACACACATTCCCACACCCATGCTTAGAATATAGGTCCCATGTGATCTTTTGACAACAAAGATGTTCTACTACCTATTACTCCCCACATTACTGAATATTGCTCAATCTCAACTATTCTCTTTCCTCCTTTTGTCCCTCGTTTAATTCTTATCTTTTATTTTTGCTCAGACGATATTTCCAGAGTTTCTTGGCTCTTGTATAAAAATTGGCCTTAAAAGCACAAGGCTCATCAATGTCTTTTTCCCTTGTCTGCAGATTTATGAATCAGAATATAATATTCTGCTCACCTCAGCTCTTTTCATTGTTGATGAGGATTCGCCGGTTGTTTTCCAAAGATATTTCTCTTCCTACTTAAAATATGAACCTAAAAATTTTCTCTAGAAGGCTATGTATATCTACTTCATATGCGAACTTGAATGGGAAGCAGCAGAGGTAATGGCTGCATGGTCATACATACACGCTCACTGCTACAGGCAACTGTGATAAATGGCAACAGAAATGCAAACTCGTTTTACCCACAGAGACAATCTCCCCTACCCCTGCCCTCCATGTTCTCAGTAAATGTTTCAAAGATGGGAGAAAATAGATTCTTAACTTTCTAGTATGAAAGTTACAGGAAGCAGAGCGAGCTAAGTAAACAAAGTGAAGTTACATGTAGTATCAAAACAGATAATAGTACATAATCCACAATGCATTTCTTAAAACTTATCCGTATTCAATACATTAAAGGGCTTCAAAAATTGAAACAGTGCAAATATTATTAAACTGAGCGTATTAGCTGTCCAAAATTGTGTCTTATTCATTCCCAGCCTCTTGCTGCTCGAAATTAAGTTTAGTTTGAAATAATCTTTTTTTAACCTGACAAATTCGTATATAAGCCTAGGTACGTAGACCCTGGCAATATAATAATAAGACTTCCTAATATGAGCATCAAATAATCACAAGGTTGAAATATTAGTGTTATATTCTCTTTAAAATCTGTTTTATGTTGATCACGTACAACAGAGTAGTATCATGCGTACTATGACTATATATGTACTTTTTACATGCTGACTCTCCTAGTAATTCCATTTGACAATTTCCATGGCAAAGTATAACCTGCGCAAAGTGGAATCCTGGCTTATTTCTTTAATATATAAAAGACAGAAAAATATAGCAAAGCCACATGACATAAGAGTTATTTAAAAACATTTTGAAATATGTACATTTATATGTATCTATATTTATATTTACTAAATAAATATTAAGACAACAATAGGGGAAATCAACCCCTCAGAAAGTGAACCACTATTCACATTTGTTTTCATTTTTGGCACATTTTCTACAAGTTTTCCTTCATGAATATAACTCTAACGTATGTAAAATCATAACACAGAGATAACTGTGTTCTTTTTTTCATTTAAAGTATCTCTTGAAATACTTTAAATATAACTAATGTTTTAATTATATAAACCTACCATTTATATTCCTCTATAAGAAACTTATAAAGAAAGAATCTTATGGTAATTTTTATGAGTTCTGAATGTTAACTTATAATATATAAATTATATCTGGAATAGTCAAAGGTATAATTCGTGAATGAATAAAATGATTTAATAATGCACAATATTAAACTAAGACTCATTTCAAAATAACAAAATAACTTTAGGATCTCACTGGACCTTTTTTCTAAATAAAAATTTCTAATTAAACATTTTAAGCTTTAAAGTAATTTTAATCTTTAAAGCTAAAGGAAAATAATAAGTGACACTGACCCAAGACTAAGAAGTTTTAAGTGATACAAACAGTATTTACCGTGACAAAAATTTTAGCTAAATGTGAACTGACCTTTCTTGAGTGAGAAAGAACTTGAATACCAAAATTCTGGCAATCAAAAGAGAGATATGACGTTTTAAAATACACAAAGAATATTATAGCATTTATGAAATAGTACATCATCAATTTCCATTTAAAAGCTGACATCTACACAGAAAAGTGAAATTGATATCAGTTAACTTCTGAAAGCTTACTATGTTTGGTAAACTGCTTCCTGTTTGATAATACAGTGGTTTCAGTTTTCTATAAAGACTCATTATAAGCCACAATGTTTCCTAAGTATAAAATATGCAGCATTTTATTAACTCCATTTCTATCATTTATAAACAGCGATGGATGTATACATACCCATCACTTTAAACCCAGATTTAAATTTCAACTATTTTTTCTATGCTTTACTACATATTACTTTGGAAATTTCCTAACCAACTATCTAACGCAGTTTACACTGCAATCAATGACCAAAACTCACATAAAATGCTAATATTGACAACTGTTATTTGGTCCTCCATGAATTAAAAAAACATGAGGCAGATAACTCCTTATCTCTCTGCAGTATCTGATCATGTCATAGCACTTCAGAGTAGGACACCAAGGTTTTATCTTCCCCTTCTGAAAAGTAACAGGAAAGATGAGAGCCCTGGGGTATCTTGAAAAGACAAGGATAAACAGGTGATGCAATGGATATGATTTTAAGTTGTAGGAAAGCAGAACTGTCATGATCGATTAAAAAAAAAAGAGAGAGCATGGCATTGACAGGATAACAATAAAATTTTGATGGCTTTAAAATAAGTCATGCTTTGCTACTTCTTAGCTTTAGAATAAACCAAGTTATTTAATCTATCTGTGCCTTGGTTGCTACATAGACGGGGATAATAAATTATAACTCATTACAGATTTGCTGAGAGGATTAAGACAAAGTACTTAGCATTATGACTGGCACAGAATAGCTTAATATTACTTCTGTACAAATCTCATTTCAATTGAGTCTTAGAAGACCTTTAGAACATTACCTCTAGAAATTTCACACTGAAAATATGACCTTGGTGATAGAAGAAATCTGTTGGAAACAGGAGGGTACCAAAATTATCAATGAACCTAAGGTACTTACTGAGCATGTTCATGTATCTAGTCACGTAATGCTATCAAAAAATAATATCTGCTTTTCAATAACTTCATTCGGTAAGTTAATAAAGGTAGAGGAACACATGGATAACGACACTAGAAAGACTACAAACATAAAAACACATATTAAACTGTTTGAGATTGATGACAATTGAAATATTAAAAGAGAGGTCTCCGTGACACATTTCATGACAGAAGGCATGGAAGCTAGCCTATAAAGACAGACTTCAAGATTGGGGGCTTATTAGTGGGAAAACAAAGTTGATCAGGTCAAGTTTTAAGGATTTTAAAGAACAATAACATAATGACAGCCTGTTTATTCTATTACTCAAAGTAAAAACCTGTTAAGGGAATTAGAACAAAAGCATGTATTTTGTAGAATCATTCAATTATTGAATTGTTTAACAGTTGTCCCTTCCTTCGTTCCTTCCTTTCCACAAATAGTTATCGGATACCTACTTATTTAATTGATAGTGTCTAAAGTGCTGAGAATAAGAAATCGCTAAGATGAAGACTATAGCTGGTTTGATGAGAACGTTTTGAGTGTAGACAATCTCAGAAGAAAACTAACCAAGCTTCTTTTATCAGTGCTACTTATGTTCTTTTAAATGAGGTCGTTTTCTCATTACAAAATAAAGATTTTAGTTTCAAGAATGCATTAAATGGACACATTTATTACATTTTAGATATATATTCATATCAAAAGTGTGCATTCTCAAAACTCCATACTGAGAGCTCTGGTCAATTAAAATATACCAAGTGAAGGAGTTTAGGGACCTGAATATAACTTCGGTGTAAGGACGTGAAAAACTACTCTAGAACTGCACATGAACGCTCAGTTTTAAATACCCTAGCAGCCTGCCAATACCAGAATATAACTAACTTCCACAATCCAAAATCTGTAACCTCAGGAAAATTACTCGACCTTCCCACATCTCAGTTTCTTCATCTGTAAATGGTGGTAATACTCAGCACCTACTTCAAAGGGTTCTTATGAAGATTTGTGATTTAGTATAGGTAAAGTACTTAGAGTAGGACTTGTGCATAGTAAATGCCTCATATATCCTGTACTACTGTAAAAGCATCTCTCCAATACGTGGGTAGTGAACAATGTCCCCTGACAAAAGAAAACAATAGCTCTAAAAAAAAGTATTCAAAAGGACCACAATATAAGAACAAGTAGGAAGTCCCAGAATCAATTAGTGACCTGAGTGTGTTTAAGAAAGAGGTAAAACAGAGGTCACACAAAAATCTGTGTTTTGTATTAAATAAATATATGAAAAGAAAAAAAGAATTATACTCTATATTTAACAATATTTAGATAACTTTCCAATCACTTTACCCTAGCACAAGTTTTATTAATAATAAAGAATATACTTCTTGTGATACAGAATTTGGAACCCCATCGATGTTTTGTTCAGCTTGCATAAGTCACAACTGATTGGACACAGTCCCTGTGGGCATGCCATTTCATCCAGACTGGACGGTTCATTAGTCATAATTACTATAACTGTACGGCAGAGACTGCAGTTTTATCTCATCATACATCTTTGATCAAGCTGCCTCGATTTCTGCTTCATCAGCATATGAAGTTTATTATTGGTGCTTTATATTTTCTATCAGTGATTAACACAGATTATGCTTTTTATCAAAACATGTATTTGGTCTTCATATTTAATAGTGAGGACCCAGATCTGACCACCATTTGACCTCTGATACTTCAAAACCACCTAAACACCATGAATCATCAACTAAAATCCAGAGTGTTAGACAGAAAATTAAACAAAGAAAAGAACTGACCTGTGTTAAAAGCATAAAACGATTGCACTTACTCAAATTGAGATTAACCATATTTGCTGCAGCTTCTCATTAAACATTAAATCGCACACTAGAAGAACACATCATACATATTTATTGTTTCATATTGTCACTTTCGAAAGACTCACACCACAATTAGTGTTTCTCTGAAACTATAAGCCACATAAAGAAATTTTCCATGAAGCTTAAAGACCAAGTATTGTAGAAGATTGTTCAAGAAGGTTAAAGAACAGATGGATAATAGATTTCACTGAACACTAAAGCATAACACACTTACTTCAGAAGGAAAATGTTGCCAAAACATGGTTCAAATGCAAAATACTGAATGAAATTGATGTGTCAGGAATTTTCTTCTTCTAAGTTCTATTGGAGAACAAAGGGACTAAAAGGCCTGTCTCACTATTTTTGTGCCTCACTATTTTCATGTGCAAAGTGTCCCCACTGTAGGCTGCATGAACAATCATAATCGACAGTTACATGCAGGCACTGAGGCTGCAAAAATCCCAGAGTAATTAGTGTTGTCTGAATGCAATGACATCTGTGTTCTCATGGTTCTCAAGACATGTCAGGCCAATAAGATGTATATGAAAAAATATGACAAGCATTGCAAATGCCCTTCTGAAAGGTCTTACACTTTGGGGAAAAGCTGAAGAAATAACATGTCATATTCTTTTTGTAACCAATATATTTAAGAGTAAAAGATCTAAAAAGATCTTTTGAGTCGTTCATTCTCTTTTGTAACTAGAAAGCATTTATTCAGGACACAGCAATACATTATGAAAAACCTGCCCCAACTGTCTCTTTTTAAACCTTTCTTAACACAAGTGATCCTGTGCAGTTGCAATGTACATTATGTGCCATTCCCATAAGTAACAACATAGGGAGTACATCTTATTAACATTGTTTGACTTCTTTACAATTTAATTTTAAATAGCATCTCTTAGTAGTAGACATAAAATAGTTTGAAATGTGTTTTAAATGCCTTAGAATTATATATGCATTTTTCTAATAATAGAGATTTGCTAAATCGATTGCATTAAAAAAAAAAAAAGCCTTTGTTTCGGACACCTAATGCTTTTGCTGAGTAGTGCCTATTGCTGAGCCCTCTCTCTCTAGTCTGTTGCAGTATGTTGGAGCATGCACTTGCTCCAAGAAAGACATTAGTCATCATTAACAGAAGCACTGACACCAAATCTAAGTGCCTCTCTACAATGACCAAGTGGCAATCATCTTTCTCTTATACTGTCACTGCTGATTAGGATTTTCTTTCATGAAAATTTAATTTGTCCCCCTTTCTTCAGCTTCTTTTTTTTATTCCTGAAAAAGCACTCTATTTACAAAAGGCTGCAAATACAGCAAAAGAAGCTATACCTACAATATAGCTAACAGTATGAATATTACAAGATTATCAGCTAAATTTTTTATCTAACCCAACAGAAAAACACAAATTAAGCGAATGATTAATAAACGACAGGGGAGGAAAGAATGGCTCTGAAAGGAATGTGGCTTTAAGAATCTGTAAACCTCAAAAGGTGATTAGTTCAAGAAATCTGAATATCATTTCTCTAAATATTAATTACATAATCCCAAATCTTCCTTTAAAACCTAAAGTACAATATTTCATTAGTACCCATCTTTCACTAGATTTCAAATTTGTATTCTCTAGTCCTTAAAAAGGAAGACAGGTATTCACAGAGATATATCATGCACACTTAAGAAAATATTTAAGCATACATATCCTCAGTGTGCATTAAACTGCTGGTAAAAAAAAAAAAAAGGAATTTTTCAGTTGCATTGGACAAATGAAAATGATTCATGTTCTCATGCAGGGTACTCCGTAGCTAGATGATACTAGACTTAAACTCTGGTTCTGTACAACATCACAGTGCTAAACAAGATATCATAGTGATAAGTTATTTAAGGAAGTTTTAAAAAACATTTACTTTTCTGTTTTATTTCAATTTGTTTAAAGTTTTCAAAAAATGTAAGCATGTGATAGTTTGCAAGGAACCTGGTACAACTGAAACTCCCACTTCTACTTATAAATATTTTCTCTTTATATTACTTACATTTTGTAACAAAACAGAGGTTGGTGTAAATTTAAAATACCCTTAAATTATTTTGTGTCTTTTTAGAACATGTGTACTTTTTAGTCAAAACCTGTTACACTTTTGTGTTTATGTGAACATAAACTGTATCTCTTTAAATGTAAATATCCATACGAAATGCTTTTAAAACAAAAACCAGTCTCACTTCTTTTTAAATTCAGAAGCAACCATAATTCATCAAACTTTAATCATTAAATGTTCTATTCCTGACTATTTTACTGTGAAAAGTAATATAAAACGAATTTGGAGGTCAAATAGCAACTGCTTAGTGGCTAATACATCAACCTTACAAATGGTTCAAGTTTTTTTTTTTCTTATTTGAAACTGGTCTGCAGTTAAAACACTTAAGAGGAGATTAGAAATTAAAAAGAATTTGGAGAGGCAATTTCTAACTGCTGAACTCTGATAACAGGGATATCATGATTAAATAAGGATCTAGTCTAAAATAAAAGCAAAACTATACCATAAGAAACTATCTTAATTATCCTTGCAGAGTATCTTTATTAATTGGCTCATTTCTCTATTTCTTAACTAAGTAAATATGCTTCTTAAATTATCAAAAGCTTAAAAGTAAACTCTGATTTTCAGAGTTGCAAAGATTTACCCAAATCAAAACTTCAAAAACTTACAATTACGGACGCTCTTGCTAGATGCAGAACATGTTCAAGTAGAGAAGTTTAGCTCTATAACTTCCACCCCTCAACCTAAACCTCCAAGTCACTTGTCAGTTAAAGGTTGGGCGATTTATTGACCGCCTCTGGATGCATACTGTCAATGCTGAAGGAAATATGAGAGAGGGTTGTCGCTACTGTTCTGGAGCTCATTGATAATGACATACCTGCCTCTGTCACCCATTACCCATACTACAAACTACTTAGACCTAACTGAAAAATCAATACCCTACTTGCACTGGTTCCTGTGGCTGCCTCCTTTGATTGTCAGCTCCTGTCTAGGGTCAGCACTTACATGAAAGGGGCTGTGACTGCCTGATGCTTTCAGGACAACCTAACGATATGAAACTAGCCAACAGAACAGTAAATTCTGTCTCCCTGCCCTCCTCATCAATTAGGCTTTGACTAGGCTTGCCTGTAGAAACCTGACCTTTTAAGTTTAGGTGAATATGGACTAGCTGAACACACCATTGCCCTCAGCACTGAGCCAGGAAATCTACTGACAGGTTAAACAAAACAGAAGGTTGTAACTGTCATAATTTGCATTGCACTTTCACGCCAACAAGGGTGTTATCAGTAGGGGCAAGCCCTGGAACACACAACTCCAGCACCCTTAAGCCACGCTACTCATAAATTTTCAAGTGAAGTGAGATAAAACATAAATTCACAAATAGCAATGCATTTCTCATCTCTTAGTCTTTTTGCAAATCAACAGAGTGTCCATCAACAACTCTCTTGGTAGTCACCTGGCACTTCTACTGCATTAATGAGGAACTTCCAATGAACACAACACAGAAGGAAAAATAATTCAACAATGCCAAATGAAAGGCTATTTTAGAGAGAACTCATAATACAGCAGACAGACGGATTGATCTATACCTCAAAATGAGAACAATTAGATTTCAATATGAGGTCTTTTCCTGCCTCACTTCCCTCCCTCCAAAAATATCCATAATCTTAGACAATAAGTTACTGCGTAAGTACAGAGAGGTGTTGAAACTATTTCCTACCATGCTACTTTGATACAGCATCTTTTACAGTTTGAGGGAAAACTAAGAACATCTGTAAAATAAAAGATGTTAACACTTTTATGCCTGTCAGATCTTCTGATGAAAACAAGTGAGAAGCATGAGAAAGTAGTATAAAACTTTACTCACTTTAGTGACTCATGTTCTGAAAACCATTTCCCTGCTTGATCTATCTTTAACACAACGTGTACCTACTGTAATATTATAGCTGCTTAGAGTGATGTTATTTCTCTAAGGAGAAAACTGGTCATTTCTACTTTTTAAAGTTAATTATGAACTTTAGCTTCAAAGACTAAGATTTATAGGAAATCTAATCTTAATCAAAATGTCAGAAATATTAAAATTCAACTCAACATTTAAAGAAAAAAAGCACCTGCTAACCTTGTGGACACCTTTAAACTAATCTCCTCCTCCCTCTCTCTCTCTCTCTCTCTCTCTCTCTCTCTCTCTCTCTCTCTCTATATATATATATATATATATATATACATATATATGTAAAAGAATACACAGCCTGTTTCAATTTCATATTTTTATGATTCCACTCCTATCAACAATAATCAGTATACTCTTAGAATTATTTCCAAGTTGTTATTTGGTTGTCCCTCACAACTGTCTCCAATCTATAATTTGGAATATTTTTTCCTTAAGTCTAAAATATGGAATATAACCATCTGTAAGTTTGTTCTTTTATGTTTTTTGTTAAAAACTTTCATGCACCTATAGTAGAGCAGCGCTGAAAGTACACTTTTGCGAAAGCGTTTCTGATTTGAAATCAACTAAGACATAAACAAGAACTTTACTCATATTATGGTAGAAAGTTGTCAATTTTTTATCCGGAAGACATAGAAAAAAATCTCTAATCCGTATCCCCATTTAACAATTGAGAAAACAGTGAGTAGCCAAGCTGAGACAAAAATTTAGAGTTTTTTCCTCCATAGACTAATACTCTTTAGATACTTTCATACTATCTCCCTTTATTTTACCTATCCAGGAAAGTTACATGACAGCAACAAACTTGTTTAAAAAAAAAAAATACACAGCTTTGTATTTTTAATTGATGGTACAATTCATAGAAAGTTTTGATTAATTTGCAGAAAATATTATTAGATTTGTAGAGCAAGTAACCAACAGGGTACTAGAACAAATAACTATTAGAAATAGAAGTTCTAGTTAAGTATAGTCAGAGCCCTTTACTTATCTAATATGATGATTAACTATGCATCTGGTAGCCTTTCAGGTCCTTTGTGTGTGCACCTATCTGATAGTAAAGTGAAAGGGCATGGATAGTGTCTGGTCCCAGCAAGCAAATCATTTGAAAACAGTCATAGCCATAGATCAAAGATTTTTCACTCTATCTAGGCTGATTTAAACCTACTAAACCAGGTTTTGTCTACAGACAAAACCAGTCAGAAAATAAGAGAATGACTCTTTTGGATCTGAAGATAATAAGGGAAAATAGAAAGGGAAAATTCAGAAAAGAAACAGACTGGCAGAGCCTTGAAATGCATAGGTCTTAAGACCGCTGTTTTTCATCCTAGCTTTATTTCAGATGTTTAAAGGAAAAGTTTCCATTCTTTAGATCACAAATATTATATCATTTATTCTACACTGATGTCTTCTCTACATCGATTAGAGCCAATGAAAGATTTTTGTTTTTGTTGCTTAACCCCTACAAAGAATCAGAGAAACCTCATAGTACATCATGTTACTTTAATTCACAATGTTTAAAGGAACAGGTTAGATTTTTAAAATTTCTATTAAAAATAGCAAAAGTTCATTAAAAATTTCCAGAAATCTTAGAAGATGCCTAATTACTACTACTACTGATAATAATATAGACAAAGTGCCAAAGAACCAATATATTTTAAAATAAACTCAGATGTTTGAAAAAGGCTAGTTTTCCTAAATGTAACAAAAAACTAACCATACAACATGCTTAACTGAAAATTTTAAACATAGGTCCATAAAACGTCTCAAATGACCTGAAAGAAATACAGAATGTGACGCCAATTCTTATGTTTTAAACTAACTGCAGTTCAGAACTGGTATAATCTACATCCTTAATCTCCATCATCTGTTTCATCAATGGCTAACACTGATCACAAGGGAAAGTAGAAATGGGAATGAGGATGGCTCTAAGATCCCAAGAATCGTGTTCTAAGTGTGAATCAGTAGGAGCAGCTTATTAAACAAAGGATATCACACCTTGTTTAAACCATAAAATTTGATGTCTTGAGTTAAACTGAAATCAAAAGCTTTGATTTATTTAACATAAAGTTCAATACTGACTAATCCAGATTTTTCTGTCCATTAAAAATTTAAGACCAGTAAAATTTGGTTCTATAGGTGGAAAAGGAACAAATAATAATCCATGAATTATATAATCATTCCTTAAACAGTTAAGAGTTGGCTGTATTAAAAGCACCCTCTCATTTGTTCAACATTATAGTGAATTATGAAAACCAAAGTTATTTGACAGGTAAAATTTAATATTTACCTCACAGTATATTAATAAGTTCACATAGGAAGGAAGGAAGGAGGGAGGGAGGGAGGGAGGGAGGGAGGAAGGAAGGAAAGGAAGGAAGGAAGGAAGGGGAAGGAAGGAAGGAAGGAAGGAAGGAAAGGAAGGAAGGAAGGAAGGAGGAGGGAGAGGGAGGGAGGGAGGGGGAGGAGGACGGAAGGGAGACAGAACCTTATTTTAACTTTTCAGAACTGGAAATAAAATATATGGGAATAAAAAGAATGTAACTGTTACAACAGAAAAATGTATATGTTTAAAATGAGAAAAAGTTACATGATTTCTTGGTAAGAGCAAAAGACATATACAAACAGAACTGAGAATACAGTATGTTTAATGAAATACCTCCTGAAAAACACTTGTTGAATTAACTTGGATTTTCTTAAATTCCATATCCTAACTCAATAATACAATAGTATTTACTTTTCGGTCAGGCTAAAAGCTCCTTACTTCCATTTTCCTAAGGGCAAGTTCTTTGCTCTATCATTGTACATTTTAGTGAGATCCAATTATGTATAGCTCGATAAAGTATTCATATATACAGCTGTTACTCAAATTGGGGGAAAAAACTAACATATTTCATAATTTCGATTTTCTTATTATACTAAATAAGAATTAGACTTGTACAGTCTAATAGATGCAGATATCAGTAATCATATATAGTCCAAGGTAACCCAAACTTAAAAGGCCCATAATACAATATTCAAAAGTACATAAAAGCACTAATGTTTCAGTACAGTTTGATAGGCTTACTATGCAAAGTTAAAGCGATTGCTTTTACCTGACAGAACATCAATCTTAAGCTCAAGCTGTTCAAAGACTGAGCAACTAACAGCTACCTTGGGTTACCCAATGGAAGAGATTACAAGGTGTGTGTGGGGGGGGGGGGTGGTGGGGGGGGGGTTCCCACTATAATTGTGAAGGTGAAAAACCAAACTTGTTTCAACAGTATTTCTGACCAATTTAAATTAAAGGCACTATAGTGATGTGTCCAAAGAAAATATTACAGTTACTGATTATTCATAACAGATTGATTCCTGAATAATTATCAGTAACTTAGAAACAATATGATACTTGAAAGTTCTGGAAAATTAAATCATTTGACAGTCAATGAAAAAATGTGCTTTTACTTTGACTGTTAATACAATGTGGATAGTATAATCTTAACTATTATTAGAGCTTCTTACAGATATTTTAATATAATTAATTCAATAAAATTTCATTAACTAATATACTAACAAATTATCTGGTCTATTTACCTTTCTTTCTGTTTTTAGTGGAATTTAAAATCCAGAGAATTTAATGGTTAATTCCTCATTTACATTTTGACCAAAAATAAAGAATTTTCTTTTTAAAAAATCGAGCATGTTTGTAAACACGTTGAATGCTTAAGCATGTAGGAACCAAAAATTTAGCAACTGCATAGATATTTCAGCATTCAATTTTATGGGATAAGTATATATACAAGCAAATATGTGGTCCTTTGTTTTCCAAAAACTAAAAATCCCCCAGAGTTCTGTTTTTAAATGATGATTATCTGATTATTTTTGAATACTTCTAAAATGATTTTCTAGAAAACATTTTATATCATAAAATCATATAATCTAAAATCTGTATACTGTTTAGTAAAGATTACTGAAATATTCTGTTATTTCTACAGATAAGAAAATAATAGGTATCTTTTTAAGTCTCGGTGATATGATAAAGTAAAAAATACACTGAAGTTTAATAAACACATTTCTAAGTAAAGATTAGCAAAAAAAGAAAAAAACAGTTTAAGGATTCTCTAGTCTCTAGAAATGTAAACAGGATTATAACTGTCAGATGTACAGAAGCACTGATTTCAGCCATTAGTTTGGTTTTGCTTCTGAGAAACACAACACGAACTACTGAATCATTTCTTTTCAAATATATACATTCCCTGCAGCAGCTCCAGCTTCATCAGTGGTACAGGAATGGATAAAAATGACAAGCAAAGAGCATTAATTTTGTTTTTCTCTCATACTGTTTTCCTATAAATGGAAGACAGGGTTCTTTCTCAAAGCACTTAAGCTGAGGCTGTTTAAGTCAATTGCTGAAGGAAAATATGACTGAACGCTCTATACAAGAAAGTAACAACTGGATTGTTTCTTTTCAAGAAAAGAATCTTAGAAAATCAAGTACTGTATTATCATCTGAGGATGAAATAAGATTAGCATTCTAGCTTAAGTGCCCATTATTCTTTGATTTGAAATATTTTCACTTTTTAAAGTATTCATTCTGTCAACTTATCACCTTATTCTAGCACCATTCGAACGGTACCCAGTTTTGTTCCAAAATTTAGATATAAAAAAGGCTCTCCCATTAAAATATGCCTATTTTCTTCTGAAAATATTTATATAAAATAGTTAAAAATTTTATTTCCAAGGTTTTGCACTTTTTGAGTTTCACTGCAAGAGAAAATTCAATTAATAATTAAAAGTTTATTTAACCGCGATCAAGTAAAAACAGAACATAGTGTGTAACCCAGCTATTCTGGAGCTTACACATTGACATTTTCTTAAAAACTAGTACAGTAATTGCTATAACTTGGCTGACTTTTTAAGGATATGGGAAAATTTCAGACTAAAGCTTAAATATACACTCCCACTTCAGTATTACCATCTACATTCTCATAAAATGCCCCTAATGTGATGACTGTAAAGGTAAAGTCTAGAGAAGTCTAAAGGTTATGGACTACTGGAAATCCAACACAAAAAAATTCAAACCACACCCTGTATTCCTCTTTTTAGGAATGCCTGTAGCTAGCCCAACATCACAGGTCTGGGCAGAAGCACGCCGAAGTTGGCACTGCCTAAACCAAACAAACAAGATGTTTAACAGTCAAATAAAATGTCCTGCAGCCTCCCTAATGAATTTGTCAAGGACCAGCAGATTTCGCTCCCCCTCTTTTGCCTCATTAACTCAAGTATGATGAGACGGATTATAACAAGAGAACACAGATCAATCGGCCTGAAGACTTGAAGTGGCTTTTAGCCTCTAGAGTTTCTTTCTCTCACTTGGTCTCCTTTAATAGAATACGGTATCTCCTGCAGAAGGGACTGCCACTTCGTTTTAATACGCCATCAAGGAGCTGCTGATGGACTTCTATACTAACATACATAAAAGCAGAGGTGACAGGGGCTCTTCAATTACAGCCTCCTCAGATACGTTTCCCCCTTCAATTATTCAACCAGAGGAAGAAGGGATCCGCAAACACAAGCTGAAGCAGCTCTAAGAGCTGAGGCGGCCACAGAGTGAGCTGGGGTGGGGGAGGGGCAGGGAACTAGCAAGAGGGAGCATTATTTGCTGGAAGTGTTTAAGTTTATTGCTTGAATGATGTTTCTAATTAGTACCGCGGCAATAAATTAAAGTCGCCTTTGTTTAACTGATTTATTATTTACTAGAGCTTCTACCTTAGACAGGGTAAATTGGTAATGAATTGTTTTTAAATCAAAACATTTGTAACGTTTTATCATCCCTCAGCCTCTGTATGTAAAAGTGGAGAAATGCGGGGACAAGGGTGCGATGAAGCTCAGTCACGCTTGACAGAGCCAGGAGAAGCGGTGGAGTGGGGTGTCAGGAGAGGGGTGGCGATCGTGTTGCCTGGGCTGCCCCACCCCAGAAGCCAGGGCGCGGACCGGGACGCTGGGTCCCTACCAGTGGACCCTGCCGGTGGCACGGGAGCCACGAGGATGGACTCCTGCCATCACCCCCGGGCCTTTTTGCAAACACTCACTCCCTTTGGCGCTTCGCAGGCCAGGCCGGCAAACGCGTGAGGCCTCAGCCCCTGGCGGACAGAGGCGATGAAGAAGCGGCCACCTCGGAGGGTCTGGAACCGAAAGCCCTGCACCCTCCCGCCCCGCCACAGGTCTACGCCCAGTCACTGCCCTCGGGAGAAGCTGCTACAGATCCTTTCCTGGCTGGTCGCACAGCTCCTCGCAGCCAAGTGCCCCTCTGCCCAGTAAAATTTCCCAGAGCGCCGGTGTGACCCGCGGGCAATAGCTGGATTACCGACGGAGCCTGGGCTTCCCACACGCGCACGAACCGCGAAGGCGCCGCTGTTCCTCCCGATCCTTCGGCAGCCAAGCGTTCTGAGACGCAAGCTGCACCCCCAAGAAGGCTGGAGTCAAGCGGCTGCCCCAAGACTCTGACTCTCCAGAGCAGCTGACTAAGCTCTGCCTCTGAGTTGCGAGAATGTTTATTTCGGACTGCTCTTCCCAACTCCTTGCTACTGAAGACAGGTTCTAAGTCAATAAATTTGACTAGAATTTTTTAAGAAAGGGCCAAATAGTTCTTTAGAGAGGCTGACTAGGTGCCAGTGTTCTGCACCAGATACGTAAGGAAGAACTAAGAGGTCCAAGTGTCTGACATTAAGTAGAAGGGGAGAAACAAACTTCCCCTATGCAACTGAGTATCGGTTCACCTGGTCCAGCTTTGAGAGCGCAAGTCAAGCCCTCCCAGGGGTTCTGCAAAAGCCAAATACCGGCGTTTGCAAACGAAGTCTTCCTCCTAACAGCTTCATAGTTTTATTCCTATAGCATTAGGAATAAATGCTATAGGAATCTAACTAAATCTAACTAAAAATAATCCCATCTACCTAATTTGTCTTAAAATGACTCAGAGACCAGACACTTGAGGTTCAAATATAAACTCTCAATACTAAGCAAATTGCAAATGCTGTTACAGCTCTTTCATCCAAAAGTACCGAAAGGCTACTCTGGGTACAGTTTGAAAGGATAACGCATATACTAAAAGCACATGCATGAGTTTCACTGAAATGCCAAGGGAGGAGCGAAGCCATCTGTGTAATCAATAACAGGATAGTTATAGATTTTTGCAGCAGTGAAGTCTTTTAAAAGCAAAAGTCAATTATGAAAATAAAATCATTTTACAAGTGAAACTGTACTGCCTGAGAATATATTCAAAATTAGATTTACAACTGACTTTTTAAGGAAACTAACTCAGGTTCATACTCACTTCCCTTCTTTTTTAGTAAGCTTAAAAATGGTTTTAGTGGCTTATTTTAACTCAAACATATAACCAACAAAATTCTACCCTATGTACATTTGTACCATCTCTCAGAACTTACACATATTTTCTAATAACTGGCCAGTCCTTGTAATAAAGTAATAGCATTAACTACACCCAAATCTTAATTATGAAATATCAAGCAAGGCGTTTGTACTATTTTTGTCCTGCCCCATTTTTCAAAAGCATGTGGAAATTACTGAAAAGAGATTTATAGTCATAAACCTTCACCTCGTATCCACTCCACCACCCCCCGACTGGCGCACATATAAAACAACTGCTCTAGCTCTTGGCAACAATGGGAGGAGAAAGGAAGAAAAGGAAGACGATGCTAGAGTACAGTACCTAGGAAAATTTCGGTTCTTTCCCAAACTCCCCTTCCTCCTCCCATTTGCCTTCAAGTGAAAATAATTTTGTTAAAGTTTGCATCTTCTTCACAATGGTGATAGAAAAAAAAAAAAGTGAACCTTTCTGAACCACTGCTACTCTCCCTCGGTTATTCCAGCCATCTCCGGGAAGCCCCTTCTATATAGACTCTTTTTCTTCCTTGCCACTGATAAGAGAGGAGGATAAAGAAGAGGGGGCTGTGAAATGTGTGTGAGCATTTGACTTCTACTATCTCCTCCTATTTTCTTACTTCTCTCTTTACCCCTTCTCTTTATCAAGCGCAGCGGTGGCTGCTACCATCGACCAAGCATGCCTGTCTTCTCTCTCGGATTGGCTAAAGCAGTGACAGCTTGGATAGCGATTGTAGGAACTGAAGCTCCACCCCCCTCATGATGGCCCTGGACCATTCATAAACTAAATAACTCCAGGAAACAGCAAGGCAGAGGGAGAAAGAGGTAGAGCGAGGGAGAGAGGGAGGAGGGAGGGAAAGGGGGGGTAGAGAAAGAGGAAGAGAGCAGGAAGAGAGACGGAGAAAGAGGGAGACGGAGAGAGTAAGGGAGAGAGGTTAGGAGGGGAGTGGGAAAGACAGAGAGACGTCGGAGGGGAGGAGGGAAAGAGGACTCAGAAAGTGGAATCTGCACAAGCAACCTAAAGGGGGAGGAGGAGAAAAACCCCTCGAATCGTTATAACTAAACCCCAGATGCAACGCAAGCAACGACTTCGCCACACTCAAATAGATTTGGTGAGGGCCCAGATTATAAACTACGAAGCAGAAATGAATATCAAACAACTTCCAGCGGTTTGCACCTAGAGAAAGACAAGAACCTACTGCAAACAAGCCCAGCCAAACAACGCCTCCAGTAGGAACAGAGGAATACCGCTACACAGGACCCCCGAGAAGAGATCAGACCAACACGCTGCGTGTGGGGCGTCAGCAAGCCTCCAAACCTCCGAGTGTGCCACGGACTGAGCTGCACTTTGCTGCTCTCTGGACATTAATTATATCCTTCACCTTCCGTCTGGGGGAGGGTGAGGAGAGAGGCACGCACCTACGCAAGTCCTACCAGCGTGGGAGAGAAGTTTAGAATGAAACACTGAGTGTTTCGCTTTTATTTTAAATTTTCCTTTGGCACTTAAAAGATCTCATTCCAGATTTCTGGGCAATCTCGGCTGCAAACATCTAAGCCTAACCTCTGGCCAGGCTTTTCCCACACTTTCCCCCTCCCCTTCAACTCTCCAGCACGCACATCTTTATTTTACACATCAAGAGAAAGCAAAAAGTCCCAGCAGGTACTTTTGTTTTTCAAAGATCACCTTTTCCGTATTTTCTGGAGCAGAAAGGAGGTTTCAGAAAGAGGGGAAAGAAAGATTCCGCTGGCCGTGGCATCAGCGGGTCAGCCCAGGTGGAAAACCAGAGTGAAAGTGGGGCTCGGGGCAGCGCGCCGCCTCTTTCGCAAGCCGCAGGGCCACCACCAGTGCGTGAGCCTTGGATCCCTCAACGTACTGCGAGACGCCGGTGTATAGCCCGGACCTGTGCCCCAACATGATCGCCGCTCAGGCCAAGCTGGTTTACCAGCTCAATAAATACTACACAGAGCGCTGCCAAGCGCGCAAAGCGGCCATCGCCAAGACCATCCGAGAGGTCTGTAAGGTGGTCTCGGACGTGCTGAAGGAAGTGGAGGTGCAGGAGCCTCGCTTCATCAGCTCCCTGAGCGAGATCGATGCCCGCTACGAGGGGCTGGAGGTCATCTCGCCCACAGAATTCGAGGTGGTGCTCTACCTAAACCAGATGGGCGTCTTCAACTTCGTGGACGACGGCTCGCTGCCCGGCTGCGCCGTGCTCAAACTGAGCGACGGTCGGAAGCGGAGCATGTCTCTCTGGGTTGAGTTCATCACAGCGTCCGGCTACCTCTCCGCGCGCAAGATCCGCTCACGCTTCCAAACGCTGGTGGCTCAAGCGGTGGACAAGTGCAGCTACCGGGATGTGGTCAAGATGATCGCGGATACCAGCGAGGTCAAGTTGCGCATCAGGGAGCGCTATGTGGTGCAAATCACTCCGGCGTTCAAGTGCACCGGTATCTGGCCTCGCAGTGCGGCACAGTGGCCTATGCCTCACATCCCCTGGCCGGGCCCCAATCGGGTGGCGGAGGTCAAGGCCGAAGGGTTCAACTTGCTCTCAAAGGAGTGCTACTCGCTGACTGGCAAGCAGAGCTCTGCGGAGAGCGATGCCTGGGTGCTACAGTTTGGGGAGGCAGAGAACCGCCTGCTGATGGGCGGCTGCCGAAACAAGTGTCTTTCGGTGCTGAAGACGCTGCGGGACCGCCACCTGGAGCTGCCGGGCCAGCCGCTCAACAACTACCACATGAAGACGCTGCTGCTGTACGAGTGCGAGAAACACCCGCGGGAAACGGACTGGGACGAGGCATGCCTCGGTGATCGGCTCAACGGCATCCTGCTGCAGCTCATCTCCTGCCTGCAGTGCCGCCGCTGCCCTCACTACTTTCTGCCCAACCTCGACCTTTTCCAGGGCAAACCCCACTCGGCCCTGGAGAGTGCTGCCAAGCAGACCTGGAGGTTGGCCAGGGAAATTCTCACCAATCCCAAAAGCCTGGACAAACTATAGGGTGCTGGGGGACTGCTTGAAAAGCAACACAACCGGGAATGCTCTCCTGCACACAACACACTACTCAGCCACAAACACCGGAAACTCGACACAAACTTTTACGGAAGCCACCTGAAAGAAAGGAACCAAGCGGCAGCCCTTCATCAATTAGCAAGCAAACAAAAAGAGGGGAGTCAGCCAACGAACACAAAATCACGTTCTTGCACAAAAGTGATCGTTTTCTTCCAAACAATGTGAATTTAAAAGGTCACACAAAAGAAGCAATCGAGCTTTGCCACCACAAAATGAAACCCAAGGTACATTTTCAAATCAATGTATAGTAGTTTCTTCCCTTTTCCTTCTCTCCCTTTCTCCTTTCCTCTCCTATTTTCTGTCTGTCTGTCTCTCTTTCTCTCATTTCATTTTGTTTTTGGTTGCCTGAATGTTGTCACCAAGTGAAAAAAAGTATTTAATTATATGTAAAATTTCTCTTTAAAAAAATTTTTTTGCTGATGTTAAATGTGTCTCAGTGCCAATGTCAGACTGTGCCCTTCCCTCTCTTGCACCTTTACCCTCGCCCTAAGCAGTCTTGTGGAAAACAGTAATAAAAATATTACTTTACATTGTAATTGACTGTTTGTGGATTGTTCTTAAATGAAGGCAGGTGAGATCATAATTTATAATTTACAATGTAAAGTTGTGAATTGGAGAAACTAAATACAAGGAGCTGTCATTTGGTTCTAATTTGCCAAATTTACGAAAACAGCATACTTTATAAATTTAAGCATACAAGTTCCCACCAAAATTTTTAAAAAAGAGAAAATATTAATTTTACCCAACTATATATGTTCTGTAGATTTTAAGATTAAAACTGGTAACTTCTTTAATGTTTGAAAACCAAAAAAAAAAAAAAAACAGATTTCATATGGAATAGATTTTAATCTTAATTTTCAAAATAAAAAAAAATAGATTTGCTTTTTATGCAGTAAAGTCCACTCTGAGTCTGAAATAAAAGGGAGATATTTATGGATCTTTTCTGAATAGTTAACACTCTCAGTTGACACTTTCTTTCAGTCATTGTCCTCTAAGCTTTGAATAATAAAAACTTAATAGTAAAAAGGATAAAATTACAGCAATAGTCCTTTTCCTAGCAGATGGTGACATAAACAATCCAGATTTATGAATTACTTCAATTTTTAAAATGGCTTAGTTGTAAATTCCAAGACTATGATCATTTTTATCAAATTCCCAGAAATATTCAGAATTACTCTGAAGCTTCTTATAGGCAACTTAAACAAAGAAGGTTTTGATACAATTTTTATAATCCCCCCAAATTTACTATTTCAAGAATTACATACAGGAAAAGTACATTACTACTCTTTTTTGCCTTTAAGGTAACAATTCGATTACTTCCTTTCAACATTTGAACTTTAAGGTTTCTTTTCAATACAAAGAAATAACTGAATTTTTAAAAATTGGTAAAAGTGAAAGTATCCCACAGGAACTGGTTAGTGTTGCTTATGTTGGAGGTAACAATATACTCCATAAGATACGCCAATGATTAAAGCCACAGGTATAGAAATATGTCAGATGTTATCCAACAGTATTTAAAAATTTGCCCTTTGAATTAGCCAAGTTTTAATTTAATGAGAAAAAATGTAAATGAGAGATATACAGAAAAATGTTCTAAAAAGCAATTTTAAAGATCAGAGGAACATGCCTATGTGGGGAGGGAGTGTATGGAGGGATAAAGCACAGGACAGCAAGAGGGATGAAAAACAAGGAGGGTGCTCAGCTCTGTCGCCCAGTTCATTTGACAAAACAGTCTGAAGTCATTAATATTTCCTGGTAAAAATTTCCAGTAGTAAAAATAGTTCTGTGTTAGAAATATAAAATCTTCTGAATCTTATCAGTTCTGAAATCATCTCCAGTCTTTCAACCTGTATCTTTTTCTGGCCTCTTTCCCTATATATGTAGAAACAAACTCACTATAATACTAAGTGGTTCAGACAAATACACGAATTTTTTGATAATAAAAGTGAATTTCTTCTCTGGAGAAAATGCTTATTTTAATAACATTTTCAAAGCAAGAAATAGATGTTTAAATTTACAAAGAAATGATTTAAGCACACAGTCTTTGTGTAAAAGATTAAAATGCCATCTTAAAATGATCATGTTTTAACTCTCAAAAGTATTTACAACATTAGATACATATCTCCCTCCAGCTATCCCAGGAAAAAAGTTTTTAAGTCTTGACGAGAATAAACAAAAATTCCCCCAATTCAGTATCCTTTTCCCCTCGTTTAATTTTATGCAACTAAAAAAGAAAAACACTGTAGCAACACGGTGTTATTATAAAATATGTTAGAGCACCAAAATCTATACAAAATCAAAAATTCTTCCAATAACTGGCTGAAAACAAATTTAAATACAAATTAGAAGTTCTGATTTCTGTAATATTAGGCAGGTTGCTGTGATACAAACAATTTCTGTGATCAGTGTAAAAGATCTCTGTATTTCCCAAGCAATAGGGGAAAAAATTTAATGACATTGCACAGAATATGATCAGACAGAAACAAAAGTTAGTGTCCCCCAAAAGAGTAAATAAAATCAAAGAAGCTAATTACAAAAACTGACAGAGGTTCTAAAATTGTGTAGAATTACATCAGACATCTTTAAATCACAATTTAAATTTTAAGTCATGAATGTCCAACAACATATTAGAATATTCTTAATAAATTTCAGCTTTCGAAGCCACAACTACCATAAATTTGAGAGTTTAAGTAATTTTGGTTATCTTTCTTTCCTAAAGAAACTACAACATATTTTCAGATATTTCAGCCATGCAACGTGAAAATTTTTCTAGTTGATAGGCTTTCTGAATTAAAGTTTTCTCTGCACCGGATTAGCTGAATTATCAAGGTCAAAATGAGCAGCTCCGTCCCAGCCTGCCTTTCATACCGTCTACCAAATCCTGCCTTGGTAAAGGCAGCAATTTTGAAACAATGTGCTAGAAACATATGTAGGACAAAAAATGATTGTAAAGTTTTAATAAAATGATAACATTTGCATCAAGAGCTACTTTGAAATATTTCTAAATTCCTAAAATTTAACAATTCACATCACTGCAAAACCAAAGAACACACCACCAATAATCTCAGAATGTATGTATGTGTATGTTCGTACACATACACACACAATCAGCCTAAAGTATGCCAGTTTTTAAAAACCACTTCTCTTTCTAAAGGATGCTTATTTTGCTCATTTTAAAAGAGGCCGTTTCTCTCAGAACAAATTCTACCATTCATTTTCATGAAACAAACCTAAGTTTGGCTTTATGGCTGTACCTCAAATGTTTCTTAGTAAAATAAAGTTGCCAAGGTCTGAAAAGTAATCAGAAATATATTTTAAAGGGGAAATTACATTTTCATTTAAGAATAGGAAATTATGCAGTGCCTTGTAAAATCAACTACAGGTAATGGGAAACAGAGACATCGCATACACACACAAGACATGCATGCACGACAGAGTAGTAAGTCATGAGGACAAAGCAAGGAGAGTGATATATTGGTATTATAGCTAGATAATATAAAGGCTAAACAAAATAATTCCTCTCTCAATCTCACTGAATTTTGTAGCTTAATTTGCCTCGGGCCCTAGGAGGCAAAATATATTTATAGAAGATATTCCCTGAGGTTCTCCTCCCATCCTTGAATGAGCTAATGATATATGCAATTAAGTGGGAATTGTTTTTAAATCTAAATGAACTTTAATAATCTCACTAGCTGATAAGGGAATCATAAACTAAAGAAGATATCTGCCTTGCATATAGACATGATTCAGCAAGAAATTCAAATGAAATCTGTCAGATGGTAGCAATGCCAACCCTACCTAATAGCAGCACACCAACCCATCAAAAGAAAAATAAAATTCCATAAGAATGAAACCCATTCCTTGTCGCCTCACCTTGGGGTCGATATTCTTGAAGTTGGGGTCCTCTTCATCTACCTCGAAATAGAGTTCGGAGGAGGTGACAGAAAGAGTGCCCTTTGCTACCACAGAGGGGGCCACAAGCTGAGCTGGTGTGCTCAGGCTAACAGGACCTGCCGAAAGGAAAAGACGAGCCATACAAGCTGGAATAACATTTTTCAAAATATCAAATAGATTCAAGCAGAAATTTTATTTAATTTTAAAATTCTCACCTCTAGCACCAAATTGCCTGCCAACTCCTACACTTAGAAATTCTTCCACCCCAAATCTTCCGCTGAAAATGCAAAGTTAGGATTCTCATACTAAGAGATTTATAATACACAATTAATGACAACAGTAAACTAAGATGCAATTATTTTACAGGGAGTCTGCAAAGCTTCTGTCTAATCTCCTGGTTCAGAGGGTGGCTCTGCCTAAATAAGTCCCTCCACATTCCATTTAGAAAACATGCCTCAGGCTATCCAACAACATGGAACAACAACCAGGAGCAAGGATGACTCAATAGGCTCCTAAGGCCAGAGGTTAGCTCAGAGTTTGGCTGCAGCATGATTACAAAAAGAACACTAGCTTATTAGTAAAGTGAGAAACACATTTCACCATATTCTCTGATAAAGATTTTGTGCTAGATTGACACAAAACCTCTTCCATAACAACTTTCTCCGTGAAAGACTGGTAAAAATATTTATTTTCTAACCATGCCTTTCCATTGTTAAATATTGTTCATTGCTTCCAAATCTAATATTAGTGTAGCCCAGGGACTCTGGGAGTAAACAGCTGGAGGGTGGATTTCCAAGTGAATGAATTTTTATTGGAATAATCAAATCTCCAAAGGGCTTATCAAAGAGACAAATCAGCCTGCTACTGAAAACAAAAGATTCAATACAGATAGAAGAGCATAAAGCATATTAGAGCTAAACCTAAAATGAGGACTAAAAATAATTATTACATCATATATACTTATGTAAAGACAGATTTAGTAAGAATTGGAAATCCCATGTCAATTCCTCATTGTACAAATTCTATAGGTGAAGAAAACAGCAAGAGAAGACTGGCATTTAGTGGTCCGAATTAATATAGTGCCTATAAACATGGTACACCTATTCAGGTAATCAATGGGTGAATAAGTGTTTCAAAATTCAGATGAATTGACATTTCCATCGATTGTTAGAAGGGTGTTGATACTTAATCTCACATCAATCTTAATGTGTGCCAGCAGGACAATAGAAGGGATGCTCTGCAGAGATCAGAGCAGGTTTTGCCCTCTATTCCCAATGTACAAATACATTGTGTTTGCAGATGGGCAGCAGATAGCTGCGGAACAGCCATGATTTCCCAAAGCTCATCCCTATAAATGGATGAAATAAGCAGCTATGTGTTCTTTTGGTGTCTCCTTTGCCCTCTGTACATTAGCATGTAATCCTGAGAAGAAATAACATTTTTTCAATCACTCTCAGACATTCAATTACAGAGTAAGCAGACAGCTGCAGGAGCTAGGGCAGCCTAGGTCCTAAAGAAGACCCCTGACAATTTCCACTTCATTTCTAACCCACATCACTTTATTAGTGTGGATTACTTCTTAATCCTATTGCCATTGTCAAGATTATATAATTAAACTCCCCTTTCACCTCTATTACTGTATGAATGTATTACTAGTAGCAAGAATAGAGCAAAATAAAGGTGGAAGAAATGGGTAAATGGCTATGAAGGAAACTAGAGAATAGGACTGTCCACTTTACTCTCTATTCCCACGCCAAATCCCTTAACACTATGCTCCAATTAATTTTACATTACTTTACACAGTAGTTCATGGTCATCAGAGATGATACCATCATCTATTTTTGCTTTTCGTTATCATTTATTGCACAGTAGCACAGGCTGCAGATGTCACTAAATGTAAGATTTATAATGCTTTTTCTCTTAAAATTATCAAAATAGATTACATAACTTTCAACAAAGAAACTGTACAATCTTTCAGACTTTCTACTTTGAAGGACAGAGCCCCAGGCATTAAAGAAAAAAAAATTCACTTAATGAATGACTAAACTTCCAGGCTAAACAAGAGAATTTTTCCCATAAGGGAAGTAAAACTGAAAATCTGCAGAGTGCAAATCAAAATTCCTACATCAGGTAAAATATGTGAACCCTGTGTAAAGCCACAGCATTCTTGGAATGGATTTTTTTTTTTGAGAGTTAAATGTATATGCAGCATGTTTACTAAGATTTGTATATCAAGGCGAATAGCTCATCTGCCTCCAAGCTTTATTTACCAAACAATTTGCAGAATTTTTCGTATAGCTCTCATTTTATAAAGGTTAGGGAACTCCCATGGGACAGGTAAAGAAATTTTGTTGTTGCTGCTTTAAAACTTTTTTCGTCAGTGAACATTATCCATTAAAAAAAAAAAAAAAGATGACTAGGGTAAAGAGACTGAAAGAACTGAAAAGTAGAAGAGAAACAGTGCTGAAGGTTAAAAGGAAAATGAAAGAACAAAAAATTTTGTCTAATGTAATTGTGGGTGTAGACTTAGCAAGTCCTAGTGGTCACAGCTGAAAAACTAAGTAATTAGATGCTTATTGGTCCAGAGCTAGCTGAAACAGCTGCACAAGCACTGAATTTACCAGCAAGATTCTCTAAATCTTTCTCATCCACGGATGACAGAGTATCGTCGTCGCTTTCCAGGAGGATCTCGTTTTCTGAGTTCTGATTTCCTAAAGCCTGACTCTTGATGGACTGTTTTCCCTTAGCAAGGATATCTTCATCTGCAGCTGAAATGAAAAGGAAACAAAGCTGTCCGTCAGCGCTGGGAAGAGTACTTCGGCAGGGGGGCAGGGAACTGAGGTAAGGATAGGTAGCCCGGAATGGTCAATCATTTCTACACAGAGTCATCCGCAGTGGGGAAAGTGATTGGGATGGCACACATGCTCCTGACAAACACGATTCCCCAAACCCAGTTTAACGTTACCCTGAACAAGCGCCCTAATCCCATTAAACGTGACCCTTGCACCACTCACCGAACCATTTATTTACTTATAGTTAGGGAAAGAGAGGGTTCAAAGGCAGCACATTTTTGGAAATCATAAGCAGAAAAAATCAGAACCTAGTTTTAGAAACAATACCTACTTAACATTGAAAAATAAGAAAGACTTACTGATTCCCAGAATATTATACTGACAAACATTTTGAAATGGTGGAAGAGTGGTTATGAAGGAGAATACAGAAGTAGTAAGAGTCAGAGCTAAGAAAGATTCACAGCCAATGAGGATATAGCCAGCTACTGAAGCCATATCTGATACTCATAAAGCTCTAGAAGATCTTAGAAGCTACACTCTCGTCCTTTTATTCCAACCTCCCTCCTTCCTTCACCTTGCCCTTGCCCACACCTCACCCCACCCACACCCCCTACTCAGCCCTTATACAAATATCCAAGAGCAAGCAGTGTGGAAACTAAGTGGTGGCTCAAACACTACCTCCTCCATGTGTTTAAACTAAAGGGCTAAGACACCCCAGGGGCAAACATAACAGAAAGCCTGGGATGAGAGGCATCTGGGCAATGAGCCTCTCACTGCCTAAGCTGCAGCGGCCCGTGGAGAGCAGCAGCACCAGACTCAGGCACTGCGACAAGGCGGCAGGAAAGGAGAGGAAGAGGGAAAGAATACAAGAAATCTAGGGAATGAAGCAGCAGCTCTGAGGAGCACCTAACAGCCAACCCTGGAACCAGGAAGAGCGGAGCTGGAGCTGAAAGGAGAAAACCGTGGAACTCAAAATTCTGACTTTGAAACCCTCTATCTCTCCAGAGTGACTCCGCTGCTTTGAGTGGCTTTCTCCTGTAGATATACAAAAAACCAGATAGTAACTTTGCAACTGTGATTTTTAAAAGCTCAGAGTGTCACATAAGGGAAAGTTTAGCATCTTCCTTATATTCTGGGTTCTAGCTAGGGAATTCCCAGAGGCAAAGCACCTGATCCACCCAGGCAGCAGCCATTGATATGGAAATCAGGTGGGAAAGCGTTTTACTCCACTGCAGTTTCTGCCCAGGCAGAAGTCCCCAAACCCACAAAGGATAATCCATTTTCAGTAACATGACTAATATCTATCTCTAGAATTTATGTCTAATATTTAAACTACATGTATGTTATCTGGTTAACCTGACAAATCAAAGCTTCTTTGAGTTTAATAGATATGGTTATGGATAACCATAAAGGTTAAAAATTTATTTTTATCATATTTATTGTGAATTCGTCATGTATATCATTTACATATAATACCTATGGCACTATTTAAAAGAATACAGGTGTTTCCTATTATTTTTAAGGAAATCATGAAAAGAAGCTTTCTTTCCATATTTAGCTTTAAAAACCCTCTATTAATAAATAAAATCTTATTTTCTTTCATACCCACATATAGCATAATATGCTACACACAATGAAGGTCTTGTTAAATATTTGAAAAAAATTTAAACTATCTTATTTAAGTGGCTTTATTTTTTTAAAGCTATGAAGGAATACGCCAAAAAAATAATTTTCCAGGAAACAGCAGTTTTTATATCATTGTTAATATTTCCTTACTGTGAAATCATAAACATTGTCCTTAGCCAAAACAAGATCTTTTCCAATATACTATCAATTTTACTAGAAACAAATTGGTTAGTGGGAAATACAAGAGAAATCACCATCTTATGTATTTTCTTATAAAGTAAGTTATAATAAAGTAACAACTGCCCATCAGAATTTAGTACAAAAGGAGTGTGTTGCATGATGATTGCCTGAATTTACAATTCCTTCTTCAAAGAAGAAATGATAATGATGATGATGATGATGACCACGATGATAATGCTAATATTAAAGAACACTTATGTGCCAGGCAATGTTCAAAGCACTTACCATATTTAAATCACTTAATTCTCATAAACCCTCTGCTAATTTCTCCTTTTCAGATAAATAAACAGGATCAGAGAGGTTACATAACTTGCCCAAGGCAACACAGCTAGTGAAAATAGAGTCAGGATTTCAATCGAGGCAGAGTAGAAGCAGTTTCTGGGCTCTTAACTACTACAGAAATATAAATGTATATGTAATTCACTGATTTGTTTACTAATTCTATGTTTCTCATAATGCATTTTAAAAAGTCAGAATTATAACAACAAACTAAAAAAAAAAATCCTTTCCAAACCTAAATTTGATGAGTATATGCCATACGCATCAGAAAAACTAAATTTAACACCTGATTACTGTGGACATGAAGTACGCAAGCTAATATGAAAGGAAAAAAGAGGGAGGAACCACTTTAATCTGCAAACACTTACCAAAAAAATAAGAGTAGCCAGTGGTTTGAAATAACTTAGTAAATAAATTCACATTCATTTAACTCACTACTAAATATAATTTCTTATCTCTGTCAACCAGAATTTTGACATTTTAAAATATGTTCTCATCATGCTGACACATTAAAACACAGTAACTTCTGAATTTAATAAAATTTTATGAAAAAATTTAAAGTATCATAGGTCTACTGTATGCATACAAACACCCACTTTTTATTTATTTACTTATTTTTATAAGCTCAGATTCTGGAATTGTTCAACCTCAACTGAAAAACCTCTTGTCATGGAAAATATGCAGCTTACTGATATTTAGAATGGTTTTCCTGTAATTAACTCCCCCTTGAGGATTTTAAGTTAGCAGCAGTAAAATTACCAACAGTACTCTAATACACACCACATGCGCTGGTGTTCAATTCTCAATGGTCTAATAGGTTTCTGCTACAGAACTTTTTTTTCCAAAATTAGAACAAAACTCTCCCAAGCATAAAATAAAAGATAATTATCATGTTTACGTGTTGGGAAAGTGTATTTTTAACTTTTGTTTGCCTTATACTTAATCAACCATTAAAAGAAGTATAACTATTTTGATACCTTCTGTGAGTATATTCTACACTAGAATAAAAATTTAATTGGATGAAGTCAAAACATACTTTTGGTTTAATTTTAAAGCTTGAATCAGATCTTTTCTGGCTAATAAATTTATTACCAAAAGGATAACTTAAAATTTGTCACATCACTATTAACAGATTCCATTCATCTAATCACACATTAATTCTGGTTTAATATTTATTCTAACTTAATAAGTGCAACTGTTATATAAAATTAGAAAAACTGTCAAAAATGCTTTCTTTGAATCATGACTTCTGATTCACTGAGGCTAAAAGCAATAAGAGGGCTCAGAAAGAAGCTAGTCTTTAAAATGTAAAGTTCAAGTTCTTTAGAGCTAGCACTGGGCCTGAGTTGATTTATCTATTCAACACAGGTGAGATAAGTAAAATTTAAAGAAAAAAATAACACAGAAAACTGTTCCATCTGTGATATGTAAATCTCCTTTTAAAAGTCCACTGCATCAGTGAATTAATCATCAATAGTTCATAATACAGAAAAAGTTCATACATTAAGAATTAGTCACTTTGTTTTTTAAAAAAAAAAAAGATTACTATTGAAATAAAGTGAGCCCAAATGTACATAAAATAAATATGAGTATCTACTCAGTGTAATGTGAAGTACATATTATTAACTGTTCATTCAGCACAGGGCACATTGAGAATATCTTCTACTATCCTGAACTAATTCCACTTTATAGTTTGTGCAGTTTCCAAAGGGTTCCACCAAAAAAATTTACTCTAGAGAAATCAGTGAGACTACAAAGGATGATTAGGAAAACAAGCTAAGTTCACCTCCTAATGATCATGGGTTCCCTAAAAGTGTTTGAGAACCTAGTACATGCTGACCCTAAAAAGAAAGCAACGGTACTTAGCATTATTGAATTTATAATGGCAACACTTAGGATCTTTACATGGTCTGTCATTCCTAGAAAACCAGATGAGGTATGTGTATCTTTCCATATAATTACAAGATACTTTTACAACTATGTTGTTAAATCCCCCTCATATATTTCAATTGGAGTATACACTCACTACAAAATAAAAATGTCTCAAATTCAATAGGATTCTACAGCTAGTGTTTGAATTAAAATCAATCTTTCTACTGTTTAAAACATTTTCTTTTATGTGGCTTTAATATGAATATAAAATTCCCATTATACTTAACAATGAATTTTAGAAGACAGCACAGTGCAATGGTAAAATCTCACTGGTCATGGGATAACCTGGGCTTAATCCCGTATCTAGCAAGAATTATGTTGGCCTTTTGTTTTGCCAATTTCTTTATCTGTGAAGAATAAAGTTAAACTAAACTTTAGCCTTAAGATCTTTCCAGATCTAACATGCTCTGATAATAAATAACTGACAAACTGGGCTATGTGAATGAGGAGAATGTTACGAGGAGTCATTACGACTGATTTCTAATAAATTTTAGAAGAAAAGAAAAAAATGCCCTCAAGAATCAAATAGCCTCTTCTGTTTGATGCTAATTTCCATAAAGAATATTTAATCATAAGAAGTTTTCATTTTAATTCAAAAATATGACTCAGTTTCTGCAAAGTTAAAGAAATCTCCCATTACAAAATGACTTTTATAAATAACCACTTTGGAGGGTCTCTCTTTGAAAAATTACCTAAAGCCCTTTTCCCCAAGCAAGTTAATGTGAACTTGGGAAGGGCAATTAAATTGTCAGAATTAAAAAATTTGTTTTTAACTAGAAGGTAGCCAGAAGTAGAGTCATGGGGCTAGTATCGATCGCACCGCCGAACAGAGAACATCACTCTTCAGGTATTTACTCTGCCACCTTTACACCAGAGGCTTTCCTTCAAATCAAATCAATCTATAAAAAAGATGGCTCTTACTACTAAAATATATAACTAATCTCCGATGGCATTTCTATTTAGATGTCGTCTTTTGATAATGATAATATACTTTATGATGCTTTAAGATTCTGCATTTTTAAAATATCCTGTCTCCTGAGTTAAATCAAAAATGAAATGTCATAAAATAAAACAGACACATTCGCCTTAGTAATATCTATTTTAAATATTCAAATTCCATATTAAAGCAGAGTATTTATCCATGCTAAATTCTATAATTTCAAATGTTTTTTGATGATATTAACTGTTTTGTTTGCATACTTTACTGTTTAATGTTTATTTACATTAGCCTATCGTTACGTTAGGATTAAAAAAACAGTTTCATAATTAACACAAAATTAAAAATAAATGTCAACTATAAGATACTTCATTTAATAAAGCATTTAAAACTGAAGCTCTTTGCTTACATACTATATTAGCATCAATTATGCTGACAAACAATACCATAGTACAATCTATGTGCTGAGTTCCGAAACTAATATTTAAGATAAAAAATATATAGTTATAAAGAGTGTATATCCTTTCTCAAAAATGTTACATTAAATATGACATATCTCCTTAACTGGAAGTCCAATGAAGCATCTCCTACATATTCACTTAATTTTTTAAAATATGCATTTCGTTTAAATTTTTGTTTTTAATCTTTCAGTGTTTTAAATATTAATTATAAGATTAGTGTGAAATATTACCAAGTAGAACTACATAAAATGCTTAACTTTACTTTTCTCTCTCAATTTAAAGGTGCATAATAAAACATAGATAACTAATCAATATTATATTAACCCTTCAAATACTACTTAGGGCAATCAGAGTAAAATCTGCTTCAATATAGGATTTAAAGTCTTAAATGACAAAAGCATTACTAATAAATCTTTTTTAAATAAGATTCAGCATTAAAAAAGTTGACATTATTTTAAAAGGTAAAATTCAACAAGAAAATTAAAATTTATGCATTATAAAGAAGTTTATAATTCTCTAAAATGGTTCAATGTACTATTTTTGATAAAAAATATTATAAGAAGCTCTGTATTAAATCTATATTGCAAATTTTAAATTCAGTTATTGATATTTCTCTCAGGCAAAAGGATTAACAGTTTCCCTATTTATAATTTTAGAAAACAAGTCCCTCTCTCCAGATATAAAAGGAAAAATTTTCATAAAAACATTTCTATTGTCATTGACTTCCAAACTCACAACTCAATGTGAAATGACAGGTAAGAAGACAGAAAAATACTTATTAAATTTTTAGTGCACATGGTAACATCTGTTTGACTGAAAAGGATAAAACTGCAAAAGGGCTGAGTTTTTTCAATGTAAGGTCATTAGTCAAAAACTCAAATATAAAAACAGGAAAGAGAATATATATAAATATATACATATGATTCTGAAATATATAGTACCACATAAAAAGTACATGAACCTTAAAAGAAAAAGTGGCCTAATTAATTCTACATCTTATTTCTCCTTCTCCACCTCCTATAGCTGAAGATGTAGAGCACTGAGACTATTATTGCTTTTAGATCACTTTGTTATTGACTATTCTCTGTATGATCATTTATTTTAAAGGACTGATGTCACATTTGGTGTTATATCTGATGACATATTGTGGACATTTTCTTCCAGAAATGGCTCTTTAAGGCTGAGTGCAAGAGGTTAAGCTGTCTGACTGAGGCCAAACCTAAGATCACAGACTTTTAATCTAAACTCTTAATATCCTTACTGAATGTAATTTAAAATTTATTTTGTATATTACATACTATCATTTAACCATAAGATGCTGCATGTTAAATACCCTCTAAAAGAGGAAATAAAACTAATTACTTTATTAAAAAATAATTCTATATTTTTAAAATAAAAATAATTTTAATGTGGAGAGAGGCATGTGTCCTTTCAAAAATCATAAACTATTAAGTGAAACCCTATGAGCAAAGAGAGTAAATGATCAAACCAAAGGACTTTTACAGATTTTCCCATTTGCTCATCAGGCTTCTACCTAAAATGAATCACAGTGATATGCATTATATCAAAAAAAGGAAAAGTGTTTTGTTAAGCTCTGATAACAAGATGATGCAGAACAGGAACATTTGAAAATAATGTCAATTCTCTTTTTCCAGGAGCCATCTATCACAGCCGTCTACAAATCAAGGCTCAGAAAGTATCTAGGCACTTGGACATTTATTACCATCTCTCCCACTTCATAATCTCATGCTAAAATACCATGGGTGAGGGAAAACCATATACACACACAAACAGAACCTGGAAACCTATTTGGTTTGTAAATGCTGTCTTTCTGATATTCATGGATTTAAGGCAGGCGTCCTGGATTAATTTACTCAAAGCTGAATGTGTCACTTAAAGAAGAAATATTTTACCCTTCTACTCTGAAACAAAGGGTCTATGTTAAGTAAGTTTTGCATGTGTAACATAATAAATAAATACACTTGACACCATAATTTAATAGGACTCTACACTAACTATAAAAATTTAACTTCTTTCTGGGGTGAATAACTGAAATGTGGCATTGGACCAGTTTACAGTGCCTTGTAATAATGAAGTTATGCTCTTCATTACCAAGTACTGTACCTGCTGCTACTGGCAAGGAGTGGTTCATACACTGACCATGTTCCACGGCTGTTTTTAGTGTCGCTTCAGGATGTGTCGATCCTAGAGGGTTACGCACAAATCGTCGCCGGCGCCGCAAGTCATCTTCCCAGTAGTCAAGGCGCCAGAACTCACGAGGACGACTACAATGAAACAGAGAAGCCACATATGTTAGCAATTATCAAACAGCGTGGTAGCACTGAATTTCTGCATAAAGCTCTCCTTGTTTGCTCTGCCTTTTTTTTCTCCCCCTTCCTCTTAATTCTCCCTCCACCTCACACTCCCCTTTCTGCAATCTTTAACTTAGGTATGTCCTTGAAAATAACAATATCACCTTCCAGGCTAAGGAACTCCTTTTCCTTTTTCTTGGAAGGTGAAATGAGCACTAAATACATCATTCTGAAATGAATTGCTGACAGTGTGATCAGTTTCCCCACACTCCAGTGGCATGTGCTCTGATTTCAGCCTCATTTCAGCCTCAGCAGGGCACCTTTCTCTGTGGCTGCATTTATAAACCAGAATAGGGAAAAGGCTATTATAAATATGGTATAGCATTACCTATATTAATCAAAGTCTGTCCCCCTTCATTTTTCTTCCTAATTTGTGCCTTTTTGCACAAGGTCAGTAAATCATACCATGAATTCTTGGTCCAGAAAGTGTTAACTTTAATGAATATCTCAGTTACATGGTTATGTATGTGATAATAAAATATTACTCTGTTTAGATGTGCAGGAATTTAATTAAAATAATCTCTTAAAATATTCATTACATTTAGCCCCTGAGGCTTAGAACAACACAAGAAAATGCATTTCTTTTCCATTTACTGTTTTAAATAAACCATTCCTATAGAGTGAAATAGCAATCTATTTTCAAGCAAATCAGATTGGATTTCTGTTTTATGTAGTCTGTTTTTATATTTAATTAAAAACTACATGCTATATGATGTGCAATAATTGCTATATCAAAAGCATACTTTTGGAAATGTATTTTTAAAGGGTTCACTCAATTCAAGTTCTACTATATTTTCTCCAATCATTTAGATCTTTTATATGACAATATATAAACGTCAACTTCCTCTCCTATTAACTAATCATGATCTAACATGCTGAAAAATATAAAGGAAATACTAACATGAAGTTTTTCAGTTATAAGAAATATCTCTGCAGAATATATTTATTCACTAAAAATACACAGCATAAAAATGTATAGGTTTTGATAATAAAATTTTAAAAATTCATAATCCAAACTGCAAGGAATGACTAATACAAAATAAAATCTCACTTGTATTTCATGAGCTAATAAAACTGTACCTGTCAGCTTTGACAAATTAGTAGTCTCGACCAACCAACAGTCCCAAAATACCCACAGAGAAGTTACCCCTATTCTGATGTTTCAAAATGCTACCTTTAAAAATTAAAAAGATTTACAAATAAGTACTTATCGATTAAAAATTATCTCATAAAAAAGCATAGGCAACAGTGTATTATTTGTGAGAATATTTTTTAAAAACAATAGGAATCCAGGCTCTTTCTTGAGAATGTTGGACAGACAATAAAATCATTTCCTTTGTTGATTCTGATCAAGGATAAAAAAGGAGATATAATGTAATCAAAATGGAATAGCAAAAAAAAGATTGCAGTCCTCAATAAGAAAGATTAAAAAGCTTTCATCCTTTTTTTCTGTCTACATTTTAAATGAAAACTAATATGTTATCATTTAAAAATTTTAAAAATACCTACAGAATATGCATAAAAGCAAAAGACAACAGTTGTTTGAACTCAATTAATAAAATTTCCTTTAGGTGAGAGAGGAAAAGGCAGTACACAGATGGCTATGTGTATGGCTTTGATAGTCATGGAGCTTGGATAGGCACTCCATCATTCTGCCTACCTACATTTATCTGTTAAAATTATTATCAAATATCAGCCAGGATGCAGTCGTGAATCACAGGCTGCTCCTCGTCTTCAGGGGAATGATACAATGAGGGTCTATTCATCAGTGCAGCAATCGGCACAAGTAATTAGTTCCCTCGACTGAGATCTCCTACAAAGCCTATTTCAGTCAGCACCACAAACATATGACCATGTAAAGCTAATGAAAGCTGCTAAAATTTGTTAACCTTTTCTGCCATCAATCCTTCTAATATTCTATGCTTCAGTATTATGCAAAGGTGGTGAATTATTAATTTGTCATTCATTCATCCTTCTGAATTTTGAGTCAAATTAAATGGTGTCATTCTTCTTGATAACAATTAAAATTATAAGAGATGTTAAATTGCTTTCATAAAATTATTACCAAATTAGGTAACAATAGAGTGCAGAATAATGCACAAGAGTGAAGTAAAATCCAATGGCTATTAAAGCATATGCACAATAATTTTTGTCATACAGTAGAAAAACCAGAGAAATTATAAAAGCATTCACAAGTTATCAAGTAACTTGAAGATAGTATCTATAAGCATAATAACCAATATTAGGAGAAAACAGAACCGTAGTATTTATATTTGTGCTCTTTGACACTAACAAAAACTGGTCACAGTGGTGACATTTGGCTGAAACAAAAACACTAATACATCAGGAACTGAGAATTTGTTCACATAGTAGAAAAAATTTTAAGTTTCCCTTACACTCATTATATGCTTCTGTCTTTAAATCTAAATGTTCTATCAAAAATTTAAAAATACTTAGATACAATCCAAATAGAATGAAGAACACAATAATATTTACAATAAGCTATATCTCAGGCTACCTTCTCAATACAAGTCTATCTCCTGTTACAATTTGAAATCTGAAGACAAAGCAAAAATCACTTACTTCCGATCACAGATCTAAAATGGATTACAAAACCACTTACAGACCAACAATTTTAATACATTTTTGAGACTCTCAAATCCTCAGAAACTTACTTATAATGGAATAGCTATTATAGCCTCAACTGAAAAAATAGCTTTTATCATCCAATTTCTGATAGTGAGAGTAATACACATTCTTTGGGGAAAAAAAAGTCATACTCATTTTTTCAGATGAGGGTAATTAATTACTAGCACGTTTAAAGTCATTTACACAATAACAAACCTGGGCCTAAAAATCTAATATTTTATCCCCTCAACCCTACTACCTCCAACAACATACACTCAGTATAAAGTTCTATCAGGAAAAAAATGAGGCACAATTTATCATTTTAGAACAATACTGGAAAGGGGAATGTTAAGCTTTCAATTATCAACTTAATGTTTGATCATTCACATAAAGATTTTACTCTGTTAAGAAATATTGTCACCCCCGTCCCCAAAATCCCTTCTATAGGAAACAGAATAAAAATTGGAAAATCTGACATATTTAACTTTCTTCCCATAAGGTTATGAAGTAACTAAATAAGTTATTGTGTATTTTTGGACTTATCAGCATGGTAAGGCTAGAAAATTAAAAAGACTTCAAGTATTCAGAAATAGACTGTTGATCAAATACAAGCATGGATGAGAAATCACATACATATTCTAAGACTGTACAAATATGTTTACAGAGCACTACATACCTATACTTCTATATATCTGTATCTATATACAAAATTATATTAATACTACATGATGCAAAATATTCACAAACTATCTTTATTCATTTCCACTAATAATTAAAATTAAGATCACTAAAAAAAGTATTCAAACTAAAGATGTGAGCCTAGGCTCTTATTAGATCTGGAAATAAAACCTTCTCTATAAAAGGTGCTGTAGTTAGGTCCTCTCTCAGTACACAACCTCCAAAGCACTACAATCTGACTAAAAAATAACGTGTCTTTGAAAAGTGTGGCTGACACTCAAAAATTATTATGTTTCTAAACTTTTCTTTCTAATGATACTTTCCAAATCTTTGGCCTAATGTCAAAATCTGAGATTAAAACTGCAATGTAGGTTTGCTTGTCTTTTTCTAATTATAAGTCATGGAATTTTCTACTTTTAAAAAACCCTTCAACTTTATATACGTGTGTGTGTGTGTGTGTGTGTATACACACACACACACATTTAACATACCACTATCTATATTTTAAAATGCAATTTTAATATAAAAATATGTATTTTTCATTTGACAAGAACAGAATTGAATAGATAGTTGAAATAAATCTTAGGACATATAACAAGCATTAATAGATAGGCTGTTTATTTCCTTTCTTAGGCCTTTCTTAGGTGTGGTTAGTGAGTTGATCAGGTAAGACAAATGAATAAGAATTAAAACAAATAAGAATTAAAAAATATGTGTGACAGAGGAGAGCTCTACTAAGTGGATATTAAATTGCACAACTCCAGGGGACACTGTTCATATCAAAATTTGTATAAGGGCACTCAGGTAGTTGTGCACTGCTCATTTTGCATTGCTATATGAATACCTTATGAGTTCAAAAGGGTATTAATAGAACAGCCTATTTCCTTCTCTCTCCAGGCAAATGCTCAGGCTCCTCTTCTCTCCCAGAGTTAGATCTAATCTTGGAGATAGGAACCAGAACAAGGCCCCTCAGATTCTATCAGTGGCAGTCACAAAGTATTCATTTCCCTGCTGTAGAAAAAGGTGTTCAGCTCAAGAATAGGTATGGGTTTTTTTGTTTTTTGTTTTTAAAGCAAAATTCAATACATAGAATAAAACAATCGAGAACAAAAGAGAAACATTAACATTTATTTCACTAAAGTCATTAAGATTATATTGCCATTAAGAAAGATTATTTTCTTAATATTTTTGTTAAAGCAGAAAAATGTTAATTACTAAAAATCGGTGATAGCTATGTAAGTATTCCAATTGTTCTATAACAGAAATATATTGACATTATTCAAATTACCCAGATATATGCATATCTCTCATCTACCAGTTTTAGTATTATTTTAATGTAACCTGAATCTACATGAAGAAAAGAATGCTAGTTTTAAAAAGAAAAAGTGTCACAATGCATCTATATTAGAAAAATTTCCCATTTTCCATCCTACCTACTTTCTTGTGATAATATCTGATAAATCTTTATGATGTTAACAAAGCTCAGTAATAAATTCCTCTAGCTAGAGAAAAGCTCTAAATCCTAGAAAATTTTAGTACTTCATATTTGTTCTTAAATTTTTATATTACCTTTTTGTCTAACTCCTGTAATTGTCTAGCTTCTATTTCCATATCTCTAGATTAAAAATTCATGCTAGACATTAGCTACAACTTAAATAAACGTTAACCTCTAAAATGAAGTAAACATTTTCAGTGCACTGTCAGCTAGAAGATAAAAGTGCTTAAGTTCCAGAAGGGTTTCACTTTCTGCATAAATCTTGGTGAAATAATGCTCAGGTACTATAGGGTATCGTACAATATAAAAGAATGCTTTACTCACAAACTGAAATCTACAGCGCTTTTATACACACAGAAATATTATTAACTAAAACCTCTGTTTACCAAGTACCAACTATAAATCAAATGCAGGTGATCTATGCACTGTGCTGTCTTAATGAAAAGAAAAAAAAAAAACAAACTTCAATTGTATGTATTCCAGCAAAGGAGACATCTTCTAAAGCAGAATTCTTTATTGAGGCTTGACATAGGAATTTTACATTATACTGAGTGACTAGAGCATCATGTATACTATTTAATTGTATACACTTATATTTTATGTAGTTATGAATTTTTGCATGGCACTAATCAGTGTATTATTTTATGTGCTTTTAGTGACATGTAGACACCCATCTTCAAGTAGCTATTACTTCAGGTATTTTATAAAAACATAATTATGCAATAATGTCAATTATTCAATGAATAATCCCAAGTTTTTCCCAGCTGCTGTTAGCCTGTTAACCATTTCTTTATTCACTCAGCATTTTTACCAGTATACAAAGTTATGAGAATAGAAATCTAGTGTTAACTGTACTACCAGTTAAAATCCTAACAAAAGACAACTAAAATAATTAAAATAAGTTATATTGTTGGATACTAGAAACCCTAAAACTCACCTCAGGAGCCACACTATTTAGACAAATCTCATCTATATTCCCCCCAAAAAATCTAAATAAAAAAAATTCTCCTAACATTTGTTGACTATCAACTATATACCAGATCTTGGTACATACAAATGAAGTATGCTGGGCTCTGCCTAGAATTTTTTATGTTATATTCAGGATAAAGAAATTATTAAATGTCAAAATATGGCTTTAAAATAAACAGCATGTATTGCATTAGGCTACTCTGTGCTAAACATCTTGTTCTCTTATATACATTATCACTGAGCCTCACAACAACCCTGCCATGACTAAATAGTTATTTTCATTTTAAAGATGAAGAAGCCAAATCTTACCCATCAGTAGTACATAATACGTCTATGGACTTTAGCCAATGAGTTGTTCATGTGACATTTCCTCTAAAAACCCTTACTGGATACTATTATAGCTATGATCAAAGTACTAAGTAATCCTCCCTGAGAGGACTGAAGATTTCATTAAGGATTCAATGAGGATCTATTTTGTAAGTTCCATGAGGTAAAGGGTTTGCATCTAATTCACTGAACAATCATGGTAACTAAAATAAAGCTGGCACCTTAGTAAATAAAGAATGAACAAGATGACTTCTAAAAGACACTTCAGTGATAAATAGGAATCTGCTGGGCAAAATGGAAAAGGCATTATCAGCAGAAAAAATAGCACAAAGACATGGCGACATAAAAAGGCACTTTTATATAAGGAAATTTGGATAAGAAAAGATCATTTCAAAGCAGACTCAGAGAAGCAAAATCTAAGATAGGAAACGGGTTTAGAACCAAGATTCCAAAAGGGCTTGTACAGTTGAAGTAGTTACCATTACATCTTATAGTCAACAGAGAGACAATCAAGCTTTCTCAATAAAACAGGATTAATATGATCAGACTTGTATGTTACATGGCAGCAATATAAAAGAAGTTGGAGGGTTTGGAGCCTAGAGGCTATGATTAGAGAGAAACATTTGAAGTGGAATAGATAAGATTTGCTGAGACATTCAATATGAGAGGTGAGGAAAAGAAGATAATGAGGATAAAATTGAGGTGAGTGACAAAGGGGCAGTGAGGGGATAAAGATCTATTTAACTGAAATGATGCAGGGGTGGTTGAGAATGTCCTGCATACCTAATAACATCGAGGCAGGTATGTCTAATAAGTAAGCAATATAACTTGGGGAACTTGGATAAGCAGCCTGGCTAGAAATATAAAATTGGCAGATTTATCAGCCTTGGGAGTCGGTGGATTTAGATATTCATCTAACAAAAACAAAACTATATTAAAAAGGATTGGGATGGGAGAAAAGCTAAATCTGGGAAATTCCAATATTTAAAATACTGCAGTGGAGAAAAGGATCAATGAAATGAATAAAGAAGAAAGAACTGCCCCTTTACAAGCAGTGAAGTAACAAGAGAACCAAAATACAATGAGACAAAAAGGACAAAGAAGACTCTTCAAAGCAGTGAGTAGAAAGCAATATTTAATTCTGTATAAAAATGTCCAGAAGAACAAAAAATAAACAGATTTAGGTTTTTGTTTTAAACAATTATATAACTGAAATATCATAAAGTTCACCTGTTTAAACAATTTAATGGATTTTAGTGTATTTACCAAGTTATGCAATCATCATCATAATCTAATCTTAGAATTATGTTTATTTCCCCCAAAGGCATCCCATACTCATTACCACTCATTCCCCCATTCTCTCTTCCTTAGAAATGAACATGTAGAGGATTTCACAGTATGTAGGGCAAAAGGTAGATGAATGTGCTTGCATTGATTTGGAATTTAAGTTTGATCTGATTTTTAAAATAAGTCAAATTGTGACTGGTAAAAGGCATTTTTATTATTATTGATTGGAGAGCCTATGGGGTATGAAAATGTATGTACACACACACACACACATTTTTAACATTTCTGGTATCTCTAACATACCAAAGAACTGAATCTAATTATATGTTCAGGGAGACTTTTTAAAATCAAATTTATAACTAATTCACACTATAAGATATATAAAAGCTAAAATTTTGGAGTAATTTCTATTAAAACCAGAAGTCTTTAAAATTTCTGGATATGATAAAAAATATTTTGGCTTCATTTCTTTTAAAGTATTTAAAATTAATCATCTTAGCTCTACCATATGCAAGATCTATCACCTTCTCATAAATCATTTATCATCTTGGGTCTCCTTTGCCTTATACAATTTTAATTTGTTCAACTCACCTCACATGGTGCATGTGAAGAATTAAATAAAATGAAGTATGTGAAATTATTTCAACAGTAAAATGCTATGAAATGGAAGACATTGTTTGCAGTTAATGGATTTAAGTGTTTGGATACTTCTGCATGTAATTTACTTTGTTAAAGCATGTGTTTAAAGTGATATCACCAGTGATTTTTTAAAAAATCCCAATTAAAATACCCTTTAAGAGATTAAGGAATACAAATCGGCAGTTACAAAACAGTCCCAGGAATGCAAAGTACAGCACGGGAAATGTATGTCAATAATACTGTAACAATTATCTGTGCTGTCAAGTGGGCATTGGACTTATCAGGGGAATCACTTGTAAGTTACATAAATGTCTAACAATTATGTAGCATGCCTGAAACTAATATAATATTGAATGTCAATTGTAATTTAAAACTATATAAATTTAAATAAACAAACAAACAAATAAATAAATTGAAATGTCCATTAGCATACCATAGCATTGATTGAATTACTTCTCCCCCCCTACAGATTTCCCAATCCTGGACATTTTATACAAATGGAATCATATAATATGTAGAATTTTTCTGAACAGCTTCTTTCACTTAGAATGTTTTTGAGGTTCATCCGTGTTGTAGCATGTATCAGTACTTCGTTACTTTTAATTGCCAAATAATATTTTATTGTATGAACACAATACATTTTGTGTATCTGTTCATTAGTTGATAAACATTTGAATTATTTCCCTTTGGGGGGATCTTTGCATCTTATAATTAGAAAACTGAAATACTCACAATTTCCCTATACTCCTTAAGAATTACAATTTTGTTCAGATATTACTTCTTAAATGATCTGATAGTTTTAAAAAATCTGACTCTACATCAATTGTGATAATCTTGACATTTTTGCCAGTGACTGGTTCCAAAACCTATCTTTAAACTAATTGTTGAATAAATTCTGCCAGGCAATCATTTTTCACCAATCTGAAATGTGAAACTTTTATTCAGTGGTTGGGACAATAGTTCTCTCAATCTTCTGATGGCCTAGAAACAGTGGACTCAGTTATTGGCAGCTATAACATAACCCTGATAGGCCAGACTGGGGGATAATTTTATATATCCAGGGAAAAAAACTAACAAAAATAAAGCTGCCCCCAAGTCTTTACAAATCTGCATTTTTTATTATGAAAGATAATATATTTCTTCATAATTCAATGAAGTAAAGAACGTCACTTGGTTTAGAGCCCGGTTTTCTATGACTTGCCTTTAAAACCATCTAACAGATAAAATGATTATTGGTGATGCCATTAGCAATTTGATTACAGACATGAAAGGAAAAGGAGATAGTGATGAATGGATGCTTTGGTGGACTTCCTCTTAACAAAATTTTTAACTATGAAAGAAATTAGGGAAGCAGAGTAGTAGTTTAAAGAGGGTAAAAAACAGACTTAAGCACGTTGCAGATGGAAAAGGCTACGTCCAAAGAAATAGAAGAGGCTGAAGATGGAAAAGCGAGGAGGGCAGGAGCAGGCTTTCGAAAGAAGCGGCATGACCCTGTGAGAAAACAGTATAATCTCCTTGGAAATAAACAAAAGTCGCCATCTACTCGGTGGCAAAATGGAAAAGGAAAGGCTCTGTATTGTAAAAAATGGGTTTACAGTTGAAGAGAAGAAAAACTGAAGGTCTGATTTTGGCCTGATTTTCTATTTTCTCTATCAAACAGCAGGTTTTTGACTGAAGAATAAGGGATACTATTTAGAACAGTTGCCTTGGGAAATATGAAAGAAAGCTAAGGAAAGTTTAAGGATGGTTAAGTAATCATGAAGGTCTAGACAGATTGGAAAGCACTGGAAACTTTGTCTAGAGTGGTGCTAATATGCATAATCGTGATTCTGTGTTCCACCATAACCCCGTCCTGTACTCAGCAACCTACGAACAAGAGTAAAAGGGGCAGTTGGCTGAATTCACTCAAGATTTAGGACTAATGTAGCTGGCAAGACAAAATAAGGACGGTTAAGGAAAAGGAGTAGGCTGGTAAGACTATCTGGGATAGGTAAGAATGATAAATCTATGATCCTTCTAGACCTCAATAAAATAACTATAGACTTTATTAGACACTGACTCATTGGGACACCAAATTTACCCTGTTTCCAAGTCACTTACATTGATGATAATTTGGCTTCCCAATGAATTAATATATCTATTATTACTCAATGTGTATATTTAGTATTTATTTAATGTAGAGTATTCCACTTTTACTAAAACGTGCCTAGAATGAAAGAATGGAGGCTTCTACTGTATTTAAAACTGTCTTCAGTCTTCACACTATAGGATCACTGTAGTAAATATAAATATAATATAAATATAAATACACAGGGCTGGACAATTAGCATGCAGAGAATGATATGAAGCCTCAGGAAGATAAGACTCTTCTGAGATATATATTACATTATGCTAAAATGTACTATAATGTATCAAGTACTCCATTAAGTGATTTTATCTAATTCTCAAAACCACCCTGTAAATTAGAACATAATCCCAATTTAACAGGTGAAGAACTAAGGCTCAGAATTGAAATCATTTAGCTACTAATAAACAGCTAGACTTCACCTCTGTGACTCTGCACCGATCAAAAGATTTTGGTAATCTACTTTGTTCAAGCTATTTCCATGTGACTCTGACAAAGATGTTAGTATTAGGTTAATTAATATATTTTTTAAGACAGTTTACTGTACTGATATAAGCTTAAACGTACCTTTCATAAAATGGCCAGATTTAAATGGGGCCAAACATTTTTTAATAAGTTATATGAACAACTATTAGTACACATTCCAAAAAAGAATAATTACAAAACACCATTTTTCCAGCATTAGCATCACCTAAAACTAAAATAGCAAGACCATTAGACTGAGGCACAGGGTGAGTGGGTTATAAGGTTCTAATCTTTTTAACAGGTAAGTAAAACTAAGGGAAATTAGAAGTACTGTGTACTGCAGGTCAACATTTGTAACTGGGAAAACTTGGAAGCTATTAATATTCACGGAGTGTTTCTAGTAGCTTCCTGCACTTTCCCCAAATGGGAAGAACTACAGGTTTATAAGAAACAATCTCAAAGCCAAAAACCACTGCCTTGGCATTCAGGACCTTCTTTTCTCTGAAACTCATGCCCTAAATCGCATTTTTGTTGTGGTCATTCTTAAGATAGCTTATAAGTTATAGAAAGAGAAGGAAAAGTAAAGAAATATCAGCCTCCACGGTATGACATTATTATCTTTAAATACATAATTTAAAGTCTTAAATGGAAGAGCAACACAGCAATCCTACACTTTCTGCCTTTCCCCTAAACTTTCAGGAAAATACTGGTAAAAGCACTGATTTTAAATAGTATTAAAGAAAAAAATGTATACTGTGCTTTGCAAGCTAGATAAATTAGCGGAAGTATGTGCTTCTTATCCACAGGAGAGAACGGGCTTATTATGTTACACTTCCAGGTTTTTAAGACAGTTGGAAGCCGGTTCTTTCAATAGTTGCTGTCATCTCCTAGAAACTTTCTAGTACTTCCAATTTTGAAGCAATTATTCATGTTTTGAAGTGATTTCCTTTCCTCTTCTTTCTTTACTACATTTCATTCTTCTGGCTCTCAATGACCAGTTCTGCTTTGGCTTAATTATATTCACTAACAAATATGTTTGAATTCCCATTACGATTTGGAAACCACTGGTTGAGGAGCTATAGGAAAACAGTCTCTAACCTCACGGCACTTATAATCTGATAAATGGGATAAAATAAGCAACGAAGAATTATATGTGGCATAAGATCCATGCCTTTAAAAAGATATTTTTGAGAAAGATCTTTAAGAGTTGGTCACCTTTCGATTGACATATGAGAAGATGGCACGGCAGGCTTTTCAGCGAGCATAAGGAAAAGAGCAGAGGTCAAAAATTCAAAGCAGACCCATTGGCTTGGCCCCAGTAGAAAATGAGGTATAAAAGAATGGTTGGGGCCTGGCCACCTGGTAAAAGACCAGGGATGAAAATTAATGAGTTTATATTTCACTCACTTATTCAGTTAATCAGCAAACACTTATTGAGCACCTACGAGGTACAGGGATCTTAGCCAGGCACTGGAGACTTAGAGTCATTTGGTGCTAAAGAGAGTCATTATTCAAGGACCTCGCAGTTCACTAGAAGAAACAGATATATGAAGATACAATTATAATACATGCAAGCATTCCTTCCAAACACAGTGGAAGGACATTACACGGAGTAACAGAAGGCCTCTTAGAAGGCAATAATAAAGTTGAGTAAAAGTTAACAGACGTTATCCAGGAGACTAAGAAAAGGAAAAGCATTCTTTCTGAGGGAATATCACCGGCAAAGCCAAATAAGTAAAAAAACAATAGACTATACACTAAAGCTAAGCATTTCCAAAGTTTGGGGATAGTATAAGGCAGTAAGTGTCCAAAGAGAGGCTACAGAAATATGCAGGGACCAGACCATGGAGAATCATCTTAGGAATATGACTCCTGGCTAAGATGCTAGGTGTGATTTTCTTCAGGCCTGACCATAGCCAATTACAGAGGCTTTACCTGCGAGGCACCATGGGGTAAAGCAGCCCTTCCCCCAAACCAGACTTGGAGCACAGCTAGGTCATTGCAGTCTCTGTAGTCAAGGACTCAGACCTCACTGGACTGGCCATCACTCTCTTCACGTACTCGGATTCCTAGACCTGCACCTTCACCCCTAGGTTTACCTGACGCCTTGGCAGAGGTCTTCTTCGGGCAATTTGCAGAGGCTTCATTAATGGAGGAGAAAAGAATCTTTGAAGAAAGACACTTTGCTCCACTGTCACTCAATCTACTCCGAGCCCTTCCCCTTGGCTTCCTTCCAAACTTAGGGTCCATAACCTCTGAAACCTTTCGTTCAAGGCACCCTCAAAAGCGAGATGACGCCACGTCTACCCCATCTGCGCTGGTCCACCCTGACCAACCTTCCCCTCCACTGGTGCACCAGTCCATGTGAAGCTGGAGCAGGGGGAGTCCTGTGTGTTAAACTCTTGTTTATACCACCACGGTAAATAATTAAAAGCTTAACTGTTTAGTTTTTGGCCTGTCACTTTAATTAGCTACTCCTAACATGTGGTAGCTCAGTTCTCCCTGTCCCAGCTCAGCTGAGCTCCTGACATCATCCATGTCATATTAAGAAGTTCGGGTGTTATCCTGCAGCAATGGGAAGATACTGAAGAATCTTAAGCAAATAGTGTTGATTGCAAAAAGTAATTTCGAGAAATATATAAGAATTAGAGGGAAGAAATATCTGAAATGAGAATATAAGTAAAGAGGTTATTAGAATAATTTAAGCGAGATGAGGGTCTTCAACATTATTTTTTTCAATTTCCTATTTTTCTGATATATCCTATTAAGATGTTAACTAAAATTTTCCTAAAATCATCTGTGATATAAGATACGCAATAAATAAATAGAGCATGAAAGAAAAGTTCAAAGATACAAAACAGTCTGTTCAAAATAAAATAGGTTCCAAAGCACATGATATACAAAGCTAATTAAATGTCACATGGGAGTAACATAGGCCTAGAGCTAAAACAGATATCAAAGTCCTGAATCTAAGAGTAGAAACAGCAAAATAACACAGAAATGGTCCAGCAGATGCTAAATTGACTCAGCCCAGAAATAACACACCTCATCCACTTACATTCCATTGTTCTCACCAAATCACCTGATGTCACATGCGAATGTAGTCCCTGGCTGAACAGCTATTTCCAGGCAACAACTCTCACTACAGAAAGACAACATGAAATTATGATGACGAGCTAGCCCTATCTACCACGGACCACAATGAGTACCATGAAGAAAAATGAAAGAGGAATAGAGAATACCAGGGAGGGAGGAGAAACATGTTTATATCTTAAGGTAATTAGGGAAGGACTCTATGGAAAGGTAACATTTGAGCAAAGACCTGAAGGAGACGAAAGAATTAGTTCTGCAGATGGCTTAGGAACGGAGGATTTTCATGCAGAGACAACAGCATATCCAAAGGCCCTGAGGCAGGCACACTTGGTGAGACCGTAGAACTGTGAGGAGGCCATTCTGGATAAATGAAGAGTTATAGTGTAAGTACAAATCGAACAGCTGCTAGGAGGATAAGGAGGACCTTAATCATAATTTACTAAGAGGATGTAAACTGGTGCCTCCTCAAGGCACTAATTTTAAGAAGAGAGGTAACATAATCTCTTTAATGTGATCACTCTGGTAGCTTCAAGAGCCTAGGTATAGGTGGGAGGGTGACATTAGAAGCAGGATATCCGATTTGTAGACTTTTACAATAACCCAGGAGATGAGGATGTCTGGAAACAAGTGGTAGCAGCGGAAGTAGTGAAAAGTTACTGAATTCTGGATATATTTTGAAAGTTGAGTCAAAAGGACATGCTGACAGATCATATACGGGGTATGTGAGGAAAGTAGGCAACCTTAAAAGGATTTTGATCTGAGAAACTGGAGGAACAGAATCAACATTAACAAAGACAGAAGAGAATGTGAGAGGAATAGGCTTTGATAAAAAGGTAAGAAATCTGTTTTTCAACATGTTTTAGGTGCCTATTGAAAATCTGTAGCAGAAAAGGCTATTTCCCAAACCAATTTTCTTCTTCTATGTAGGAAGACAACTAGACCACATTTCCTAATCTCCTTCGCAATTGAATGCAGCTATGACTGCACTGTAGCCAGTGAAATGTGAGCAGAAGTGATCCAAGCCACTTTCAAACCTGACCTATAACACTTCTGTACAGACAACCCATGCTCCTTCCACTGATGTAGATGAACTTGGCAATCTCAAAAGCCAAGAACTAAAGATAATTTAGCTATAAAATGGAATAAATTACCCATCTGAAACATCTAATTTATACTTTATATTAAAAAGTAAATTAACTTCTATTATGGTTAGCCACTGAATCATATTTTGGGATTTATCTATTAAAGCAGCTTGTACTACCACAATCAACACAGATATCCAAACAGAGATGCTGAACAGACAACTGAATAATATAAGTGTGGAATTCAAAAGACAGGACCTGATAGGATATATAATTTGGGATCAATGTGTTGTGTTTATGTAATATAGGTGTGGACTGGCTGAGATCATGAAGTGAGTAGAGCCAAAAAAAGAAAACAGAGTACTCCGAAAATTAAGGCCTGAGTAACCTCAATAATAAGGCATTGAATATCTAGAAAGACCAGAAAGAACTTTGAGGACTGGCCATTAGTAGGAAGAAGTCAGAAGAATATGGTGTCCCAAAAGCTTGACAGAAAAGTCTTTCAAGGAGGAGGCAGTAATCAGCTATATCAAAGGGTACTGATGAGTCAAAAAAGATGAAATTTGAGAACTGAGTATCCGATTAAGCAATATGAATGTCACTGGTGACCTCGAAAAGAACAGTTTGAGTAGAATGAAGAGACAAAAGCCTGACTGAAGTGAGTTCGAGAGAGAATAAAGAAGGGAGACTCAGCACACAGAAACAAATCTTTCAAAATTCTTCAAGTATAATAAAGACCCATTTAGATTCTATACTGGACAAAGTACATTATAACCATGAATGCAAATAGTCCTACCAAATAACGTTATGTAATGTAAATGTCACAGAATTTTAAAACATAAGGGTATTCTACTAGACTTGGACACATCAGTAGACTATCTTAAGTACAGATAAGTTTGATGTGAAAAGCCAAAAGGTCAAAATCACAAAGGCAGCATAGACGTCTAAGGATTTATTCATGGTCAATTCACAGGTCTGCAGAGGCAAGGATTTTAGTGCACTGTGGTGGCAAGCATGTTAACCAGGGCTTATACTTCAAATATTGATACTCAAGTAGGAATATTCAACTTTGAATAGAAAGGGAAAGATTAAGAGAAAACATTCGTAAAAATTCATTTATAGGAGCTGAAACAGTAACATGACTATATTAATTTCAATAACTAAAATATGGACTGTCTCAAGAGCCCCACAAAAAATCAAATATACTTTAATAATAAAACACTGAATGCTATAAAATACATTATAAAGTATGTTATTAATATAGGTTAATCAAAAAGGCTATAAATGGAAGAAAAGCATAATTCTACACATTCAAAATGAATAGCAAACAGGGCTACAAAACCTGACACAATGTAAAGTCTGTGTTGGAGCTTTCACACACTCTCACTGGGTAGCCACACAGACTACACGTCCATTCGTTTCTAAAAATTCTTTGCTATAGCCACTAAGCCTTGCTTTTTAATCATATTAGAATGCTACCACATTAAAACGCGCTGTTGGAAGGTTCTTCACTGAGAATTTATATTCTTGCCCTTATACCCATATAATCAGTTTTTGTAAATAACTGTAGTCAAAAGTTTACTTTTTATTATTCTACTCTGTTCATTCAGTTTTATAGCATGGGGGGGGGGAAGGGGAGAGGAAACAAAGACCCTATTCTCATATCATCTGCACCTTTGTCTGTATGAATATCTTTCTATCCCAAAAATAATCTTGCCAAAGGAAAAAAATATCATTTTTTAGTAAATGAGGATTATGCAGGCTAACAAAAATATAATTGAAAGGTAGACAAAATGTCCCAAAGGGTTCATGAGATTCTGTCCAGTTTATTTTTACTAGGAAAATGAAACTAAGTGTGACTCTTCCCTTTCAACTCCTAATATGTGAAAAAGTGACAAAATTTTTAAAAAGAAAAAAGATAAAAGTGAAAAGGCATGAAACCCTAAATTTAAAATAACAGATCAATCTTTTCAGTCCTGGTCTTCTCAAATATCAGTGAGCTATGCTGATTATTAAGCTGCTTTTGTTATGTTCTATTCAGCTTTTAAGTTTTACTTGCAAAACATGGAGTAACCATCTAGTCTGCTGTAGCATTTTCTTTGATCACAGAAGTGTTAAAATTACTCTTTATTTAAATTATGTAGTAAATTCACAGCAAACATGGTATATATCCCAAGCCAGCAGTTTAAATAAAAAGACAGTTCAATTTTTATCGATTTAAATCCACTAAAATCAAGAAAGTGATCATAATACAGATTAATACCAAGAACAGCCCATGTATTTTCATCTCCTGGAAAAATAAATGCAACTTTACCTGAAAAAAATGAATTACATTTTAAAATAGAAACCATTATTTCTAAATTTTATAAGGTTATTACCAATCCAAGTTGAAAAAGAAAAAAATCGCAGAGAAGTAAATGTTGTTTAAATACCTTATGGTTTCATTTTACACTTCTCCTATCAGGGTGAAGTCTTAAAAGTAACTCAAAAGGAAAATGAAAGTATTTTACTCAGAAGATAGAGTCCATATGTTTTTCAATCTGGAAACCCATTGGGAAAAAGACTTGAGTTTTTAAAAAGTGAATTTTGACAATTGGAAGCTGATGTGGCTTTTTCCCTCCCTCTCTCCGTGAAGATTTGAATCATTCTCAGGGGGAATGAAATAGATCTTTATCAAGTATAGCAAAGCTTAACACCTGTTTAACTCCAAATTATTTAGAAAAATTTAGTCAGCCTTTAGAATCTCACAATGAAGATTTATAATAAACACGTATTCCTAAGTGTAAGATATTTTATAAGCTTAGCACAAGAGGTTTTACCTACATATTTGATTCTGTGTATATTTCGAATTTTACACTTTTTAACTCTCAGTGAAGCCATGTCTTAGTGCTATACATTCAGATATAACTTTATCATTCCTGTTAAGATTGTAACAGTAGGTTGTAGTTAACTAGCTATACATGATTTGCTGTACCAAAAGGCTGTAAGACTGAGGGCAGAGGCTATTTCTTTTTATTTTGTCTAAATCCTCAGCTACTAGCACAAGCCATTCAAGTCCACCAAAAAGATAAGTAATTTCTTTATCATTGTTTCCTATATCTAAAATAGAGATTGAAAGTTAAAATGATTATACTCTCAAAATTAAGGTAAAATATGGGCCAGTTTTTAAAGGAGTCTCAATTGATACACTATAGTATAAATTGGATAATTCGTGCTCTATTACTAATGCACACAATTCCTAATTTATGTAATTTAATTTTAAAAATGGTATCGCATACCTATTATATGAATGTAAATTTGCTAAGACATACTGACATATTTTTAAATGCCCATATTAAAAACACTCAGGTTTTCAATAATGCATCAAAAATTGCATTAGGCTTAAATAAAGTAAAAAAGATAGTATTTTTTTTCAAAACACGTATTTGTTTTGCTTTTTTTTTTTTTTTTTAAGACATTTTATTCTGTTGTTTAGTAAAGTACCCAACAGCAACCTCATGCTTTGGCACCTTCCTCTCCGTCTTTCCCTACTTTTGAGAAAAATACAATGAAATAAAGGATAAAGAAGGCAAAAAAATTTTAAAGAAAAACAACTCTCACTAAAAACAACTTAAAAAAACATTGCACGAAAATGGAAATTACTGCCATAAGTTGTCTTGAAACTTCCGCTTTCAAAGATCTTATTTTACGATGATTCAAATTCAAATGCTCTTCTTATACCTGATCTCTTCTATCATTAAAACTATCATTAAAACTTTTTTCTTTTTAAGTTTCATTCTAAAAATGTGTAAACTTTGTAATTACTATTTTTTACTCCATAACAAAGTTTGTATATTCTAGGTTGTATGTCCACACAATACTTTAAAACAACAACTTAATAATGTCAGTACTGTAAAAGCAAGCTGGTGTGTGAAAAACAGTACCAGACGCAGAGAAAGAGCATCTAGATTCTAGTTCTGACTCAATAACTAATTAGCCAATGGATCCAGAGCAAACCCATTTAATCCCTTTGGCCCTCAGTCTCTTGTCCTATAAATGGCTGAACTGAATAACGTGGAAGTCTCTACCACTTTCAAAATGCTATACTTTTGTTACTCTACTTTTTAAAAATCCCCACTTTTAGGGTACTCTATACACTTCTCTATGTGTACATTCAAAAACATATTACTTCCAAGTCCTCAGAAATCTCAAAGAAATTCATGGAATTCATGTTTTTGCTTCCTTATCATCATGTATTTCTCTTGGGAGTGTGGCAGACAGAAAGCAGTAAAATGCACCTTGTTGTAGCAAGTCTTAGCGTTTGCTGAGGAAAAGGCTGCACTGTTTTGAGCAATGTTCATAGATGAACACCTTGAGATGGACACCAAGAACATTTGAGCAGATTTTTTTCTTTCTCCTTGCCACCCAAGATTGGAGGACATACCATGAATAAAGAAGTAAAGATAAATTAAACCTCCGTAAGCATATAGGGAAGGAAGTGGAAGCGTGTTTGTATTTCTTCACCCTCTTGAATTCCATGGGCTAGAAGTACATTGAAGTTGAGGACGTAACAAGTTTAAGAAACTCAATACTTGGATTTATAAATCAATGGTCATTACTTTGATCAATTAAGCGAAAGATATGAGCTAGAGATGGTATACTTAACACATGAAAATAAATATACATAAGAAACTAAGTAAGTATAATCAATACAACAGAAATAATGAATAATTCCTAAAAGCTGATAGGACCAAATCTCAGACATCTAAAGAAGAAACTGGGGAATACCATTCTAAAAGCAACAGATGCAAGCAGTGGGTAGAGACGGTGGTCACCTAAAACACTCTTCAGGCTCACTTCACCTCACCACTCCCCTTAATTTGGGGGCAACAGGCAGAAAAACTGCCTACTCTTAGTTAAAGGGGTATGGAATCCTAAGTTAAAAGAAGGGCAGATCCCTAGCTAGCCACTGGAAACCAGAAAAAGTGGGATGCGCCCACAGACAGAAGATCAGTTACCAGCAAACCCTGCCTGGCAGTGAATGTGTCTGCACACAAGGGGAAGACATTTTGGCAGTATTTAGTGAAATCTGTATTGCACATAACACATAACACCTTTTACCTTAGCACCTTTACACAAGTTATATATCTTATGGAAATACTCACCAGTAGAAAAAGCTCGAACACATTACAAAATTATGTTATAAATAACTGGACTGTCCTCTACCACAACACACATACCAAAAAGCTATCTGAATAAAGTTCATTATTGTTTTCACTTAGTAAATGCATTCAAGTAAAGTGTTTTAAAAATCTTTATCTTCTTTATTTTAAATGTCATTAATGAAAAGACTTGTTTTGTGGTGGCTATATGCTTATTCTGCATTCTCATTTTAGTATGGAAAAAAAAAGCAAAGGAAGACATGTGTTTGTAAACCTATAGGGCTGCTCAAGCAGTGCGAATTCAGAATATTAGAATGCAGTCATTCCTATGCCTTTCCCTCTATGTCACAATGCTAATTCTGACTCCCCAGGAAGAAAAATCTGCAACAAAAACTTTACTACCACCTTGAAAAATATTTCTGTATTCAATTCACAAAAAGTCAGACACTGGTTAGTACTCATACCTCATACATGACAGAACTTTTCACCCATTTTTTAAGAAAACTACCAATAAGTGTCTTTTAGTCAACAAGGATATTATGAGTTCATCAATAGACATCCTATTGACATTTAAATTATCTATGTATTAAAATTTACTGTGACAATACTAAATAGAATTTAGTAACAATGAAGTCACAAGATCTCTGGATAGAGTAGAGATGATACAATTTACATATGTAAATAGGTTAAATCACTTGGTTTCCTTTTGTAGAGTACATAACTTCCAGTTAAATCATTTTTTATTATTAGATAGTTTATACTTTTTGAAATGACTACTACTTCCCTTTGTTTTCATAAAAGAGTATCTAAAGATAGATTTTGATAAAATAACTCCAATTTAAAAAAAAATCCCCTGAACAACTAACATTCCTTCTTTCTTAATATTTCTTACTACAAAATGAAGACCCACAAACACTATACCATTTTCTTACTACTCTTATAAGGACCCAGATATTTTGCATCTCTCAATAATCTTTGCTCTCTCTAGATAGAATCTTATTCTCTCCCTTCTCACCATGTGAAAAGAAGCAACATATTTAACCCAGAATTATTTATACTTTTAAAGAGAAAAAAATATGCCTATCATATAATTTTGGCCAAAAAATTTATTTAAATGATTGTTAGTAACAGACTTTGATTCATGATTAGGCAACTAATGCATTTCTAAAAGATGTTAATTTAAAAAAAAAATAAGGAATTAAAAATGTGCCAAACATATTCAAAAAAATTAAGTGCTTTTAGATAATAAAGAACACAAAAACCTCAGATGATCCTAAAAAGCTTTTCTTTAAATATGGAAAGATGATCATCATTGCTAGCTATAAAAGAAATGCAAATCAAAACCACAATGAGATACCATCTCAAACCTGTTAGAATAGCTGTTATCAACAGGACAAGTAATAACAAATGCTGGAGAGGATGTGGAGAAAAAGGAACCCTCATACACTGCTGGTGGGGCTGCAAATTGGTACAGCCATTATGGAATACAGTATGGAGGTTCTTCAAAAAACTAAGAATCGATCTACCATATGATCCAGCAATCCCTCTACTGGATATTTACCCCAAAGATTTGAAAACCCATATCTGAAAAGATATTTGCACACAGATGTTCAAAGCAGCATTATTCATGGTGGCCAAGACATGGAAGCAACCAAAGTGTCCAATGATAGATGATTGGATAAAGAAGCTGTGGTACATATATACAATGGAATATTACTCAGCCATAAGAAGAGATGAAATACTGCCATTTGCGACAACATGGATGGACCTCAAGATAATTGTGCCAAGTGAAATAAGCAAGACAGAAAAGTTGAAAACCACATGGTATCACTTATATGTGACATATAAACCTAAAAGTAACAAATGAACAGGACAAACAAACAGACTCAAGGACATGGACTAGACTAGTGGTTACCAGAGGGTAGGAGGAAGGGGGAAGAGGGGAGGTAGATAGCGTAAAAGGGGTCAAATATGTGGTGACAGAAAGACATCTGACTATGGGTGGTGAACACACAATGCAATATATCTATATCTATATCTATATATCTATATCTATATATCTAGATAAAGATATAGATAAATAGATAGATATTCCTTACTGCTAAATTGTACACCTAAAACTTACTGGATTTCATTAACCAATGTTACCATAAAAAAAATTTTTTTAATTAAAAATAGTAATAAATAAACTTAATTATCTGACTTTTTATTATTAATCTGTAAGAGCTCCTTGTAATCAACTACATAACTAGAAAATAGAATTTTGGTAGATAAATTAAAAAATGTACAAAGTTAATGTTTTTTAATGGTTACAGAGAGTGGAAAACAGTAGGTAGGGAGTGCCTTCTCATGTGGGGAATGGATCGAAATCTTCAGAAGAGCCTTTCAAACTATACGGGCTATGTGTTTTCCCACGATCCTCTTTTGAGATCTACCACAGCAAAGTTCCCCAAAGACGTAAGTCACACAAATGACTAGTGTAGAGGCAGATATTGGATACCAACTACTGCTTTGAACTAAAAGTGAGTAAGGATTTTTAAAGGCCAAACCTTTAAAGCTTATTCAGGGAGTGGTTAGAATTACATTTAATGTCAAACGGCCTAACATTTGTAGATACTAACATAAAGTCAGCGTGTTGTTACATAAAATTAGTTGTAAAATAATACAGGTAGTTATGCTCGGAATTTCAATCTAATTTATGAAGCCATTCCACTGATCACAAGCTATTTTGGGGATCCACGAAAAAGAATGAGATTTAACTCACTGATTCGCAATCTTACCTGAGCATTAGATATATCTGAGAAGCTTTAAAATATATTCGTTCCCAATCAGTGTCTCCCGAATTGGCACCCTGGTACTAAAACATATTTTTCAAAGCTTTCCGTGTGAGTCTTATGTACAGCCAGTATCAAAAGCAATTGGATTCACCTTAAGGTCTTGTCTGTATGCTATATTACCACTTTTTATTTTCTATGCTACTGAGCAGCTCTGAAACCTTGGGTATTTAACACAACTCTTCTGAGTCTTGATTCCCTCGGTCTACAGCATAAACTGAACTGGCCTACATGTTGTCCACGCATTCTTCAGTCTTTAAGTAGTTCGTTTAGATTGTTCAAAATTGGTACAGTTTAGCATCTAAACAGTGCTTCAAATAAAAGTTAAACCACATTCCATGCCTTCTATGGTTATGTAGTTAACCTTTCCCACATTTGTAGATCCCATGTGAGAAACTATATTTACCAAAAACAATTTTAAATAGCTTTTCTTGAATAAATACTGTAAGAGATTTATACTAAGTGTTTAGCAATGACAAAGTTAATCACTATGAAATTCTTCCCTTCACTGAAAATTCTGAAATCCTCGTTACACTCTAGGAGTATATTTCAGTATCACACACCATTAGCATTTATTCTTTGTTGTAGCAGATAGCAAAAAATAAATTATGTAAGGGATTATAGTTTTCATTTAAAGGGGTTCATTTATATCAATAACTAATTTACAGAGAATAATGGCACTAGACTTTAGCAATTAAATACACATGTGAAGAACTATTAGTAAGAAACAACTGACAAGGTCATTTTTAACAAATCAACATTTCATCGTGCCATATTAGACATATCCATAGTTCCCACTTGAACATTTAGAATGGAATTACCATTAGGAAGGAATTACCATTAGGAAAGCTCTAAGTTTCTCAAAATTTAAAGTTCGTATAATTTGAAGTTGACATACTCATATTTGATTTGAATAGAAAGATAATAAAAGTATATTTTTTAAAAAAATATTATAGCTATAATAATTTTGTTTACAAACATTAATTTCTTCAAAAACCATGCATACATCAAGTATATCAAGATGGTACATTTTATATTATTAATTTAAAATATATAATCACCTTTCACTTATCAGAACATACCTATCAGTAGCAAATGTTGCAACTACAGTTTTATATTAATGTAAATTTATGTTCATCTCACATTAACCTTAAAAAAATTCTACCTGAAAAAAAATTAAAGCACATTTTAAAGCTACAGAAAAATCATTTGTGGTGGCTCAGTATCATCGGTCCCATTTCAGCATAAAAGAACATTAGAGTCTGACTGTATGCTGAAAATTAATAAGTATACAAATAATAAAACTGTAATACAATATTCCAAAGTACTTTGACAAAGAAAATTCTACAATAAATGATATATAATTACCTTATTTTAACTTATATAAATGTCAAATGACTAGTAATATAAACACAAGGCTAGTTAATTTTTAAAATATGTCTATCACAGACTATCATTTGCATTTTAAGTTATTTTCAAACATAACTATAAAATTAAGGCCAAATGAACAATCTGAAATACTGTAGTTATTAAAGCAAATATTCAGAATTAAACAGAAAGTATATCTAGCCCTCATAATACATACAATATTTATATAGTATTTAAGATATATTTATTATTGCAAGAAATTATGAAAGGTCAGAATTGGTCTTGAGGCAAAGTGCTATAAACCAATTCTATTTTTTAGTATTATAATACGAACATTCTCTTTTCATTTCCAAGTCATAATAAGATCATTTAATAATTTTTAAAAATAAGTAACATTAGACTATATTTTGCTCTAACATTTGGAAAGACAAGAAAAATTTCAAAAACTGAGACCATTAAAAATGTTTTATCTTCCATTTCAACCCTCTTTGAAGACAACCTTTCATGGTCCAGTATCAGCTGAAATGTATCAGTAAGAATTTTATGATATTATACTAAATTTCTATTATTTTGTTGAGAGAAAAATAATAAAATGGATTAAGATCTATTTGTTTTTCATCATTTTGAGCTTTTTTTTTGCTTTCATCAATTCCAGTATGCCATAAAAGTACTATTTTAATCCCAACAGCAGACAAAATAATGCATTTTATACTTAAATATGCTCAAGGAAAAAAATTAACATTCTTTATCATCTCCCAACAGAGACAGTTAATACTCTAAGGCCACATTAATAGAATCTTTCTGCCATTGTAGAAAGTTTGATAGCACTCCTATTTCAATGTCTGAATTTTTCTCCTTTTTTTGACAAAGACAAATGATTGCCATCAATCAAGATCCAATCGGGTATACAGAGAGTCAGGCAAATGCATCACTCTCTACTGGTTTTCCTGTTATTTGAGCAGGCTTTGCTCCATATTATTTTATAGAATGATCAAAAAACCAGCCATAAGATAGATCATTCACACCCACTGTAAAATTAACTTTCATGAATAATGAGAGTTTTAAACCTCAGATAATGTATATGTTATACCAAGGATATTACTGAGTTCATTTCTGGCAAGAGATTATGTAAATGATACTACATGACCTTTATCATTACAACAGGACATGCAAAACACATATTATTTCATACATCATTTTAAAGCAAGTCAGTTTCTAAAGGAAAAACAGTAATTTATAATGTTCGTGATAAAGTGTTAAAAGTTTCTAAGGGAAGACATGAAGTACCTGTGATCGTTCTGAGTCTTCCTTCCTTTAACCTGTTACTCTATTGAGCATAGCATAAAGCAATCAAACCTCTTTCAAAAATATGTACTTGGTTTCTCTATTTCTTTGTTGTTATTGTTAACATCATTTTGTAAACTCAAATAATGTTGGATAATTAAATTTTAATAGATAACAAATATTCGTATGTATGTATAAGTTATTCCATTCAAAACCTTCAGAATTAAGAACATGTCAGTGTAAAGGGGAAGGAAGTGAAGGGGGGACATTCCAATATCCTTTCCTTAGAACTACAGTCTTCTGATTTTAAAACACAGTGAATGTGAACATGAATGAAAATAGCCCACCAATGATAAAACAGCTTTTTAAAAAGAGTATGTAAAGAAATACAAATTGCAAAATCAGCTCCTTTCTGTTATTCTCCTATCCCCCTAATGTTGACCATCCATGCGGTCACCCAAGCAAAAAGCCTGGCTATCAACCCTGAGCCCTTCCTTTTCTTAACCTGCATACAAATCCAGCCCCAAAGATTTTTCTTCCTAAAAAAAAATCTCAAATCCAGTCCTGCTACAACAGCTCTACCATATCTCTTGCTAAGCTACTGCTATTGTGATGCCTTTCTATAATTTCATTATTGGCAATATTTTTCTTCTTCAAACCCAAAATCAGAAAGAGCTGCCAGAATGGTAGACTAAAAAAAAAAAATCTGTTGTCAACATCTTACTCAAACACTTCAAGAGCACCCCATCCCCTCCAAGCAGTGATCTCCAAAGTGGGCTATATGTACCCAAGAGTTGCATAAAATAAATCATTTGGATGCTGAAGATTAAAGTGCAACTTCTATTCAGATTTACTTCCAGGAAAAATGCAAAAAACTGTTTTACTAATATTTAATATATACATTTTAATGCTGACATCTTTATTCAATCTGAGTATCAGTAATCATGCCTTGTATGGCATGTGATTTTAGCACACTGAGACGTGTTTTACTTTATTTGTGTCTACTTGAAAAGTTTATAGATTTCACTATTTTAAATACTACACTATTGACAATACTTTGTAAAAAGATGAAAAGGACAAAGACATAATTGATAATGGTTGGATGGGATGGTGGCACTTACTTTTTTACAGAACGACAATCATTCCAAAATTGCTAAACTCTTCTGTGGCAGTAATGTATTACATACCAGGTATTTGAAAATAAACATATCTAATATATCTCTTTGACATAAAGTGGCATTTTAACAATGAAAAAATAACTACTTTTGAAATACACATACTATAGAAACGGTTGCTTGGAAATAATTCCATCATTAGGTGACTTTTGTTGCTTCAAAACTATTTCACCTATGAAAACTCCCAAATGTGTACCATTCATTAAAACAACTTATAAACAGAGCTTCCTAACCTAGGGTTTCAATAGATTTTGTACTCTTTTAATAAAAATGTTAAAATAGTAATAATAATCTTTGAAAAGAAGCAAGGTTAAGGGTTTATGTGCAGTTAAGTAATATACTTGTCTTAAAATATTTTCTTTAACTTTATTTCATCTTTTAATCTGTCTTAGAAATAGTGACAATCTTTCACAGTTGTATCAGAGGATTCACTGTTTAGACTATTTCTGCTCTGTTAAAAAAAAAACAAGTAAGCACAGAGGCGAATCCTATTTACCTCATAAAATAAATAAGGCTTACCAACTCGGTAAAAGAATCTCTAACTAGTAAAAGCAGCTGGTGCTACTACTCCTGTCCCCCTAACATTAGTAGTAGATGACAAAAAGTGACTTGTTTCTCAGAATAAGAAGGTACAATCGTAGGGACAATTTTTAAGTAAACTGAGGTTGAAAGCATCCAATCTGAGAACAAGAGAAGCTTTAAGGAAAAACGGATTTCATGTTTCGCAGCAAAGCACCAAGACCTAATGGATGACTGCTACATATGCAGAGGCTTGAAGATGAGAATCAACCGGTTTTCATTTCACAGTCATCACTCTCAAGAAAGATATTTTCAATTTACTCTCCCACCAACAATGTATGAGCATTTCCTAACAATAATCAATGCTGAATAATAGTGGGCTTATTAATCTTTGCCAAACTTATAAGCGAGGAATATGAGGACAATGTTGAACAGGAATTTGAGGTTTTAAGCTCAGATTTCAATAATGATTCCATTACAAAACCAGGAAACACAGGGAGGCTTACGAGAAATTTATTTAGTTTTGGACGTGCTGAATTTGAGAGGCCAGAGGTACACCCACATGGAAACACCCAGAAGGTCTTTGAAAAGAGAAATATGGAGCTTTAAAGAGCAGTAGGAACCAGAGATGTTGATCTCAGGTACCTACAGAGAAGTGATAGTTGAAGTGATAGCTAGAAGAGATTAAGACAACAAAAGAAGAGGAGAGGAGGAGGAAAGGGCAGGGAGAGAGAGTGAGAGAAAAAAAGAAAAACAAAGAAAGGAAGGAAGAAGGGAGGCAGGGAGGGAGAAAGGTAGGGAGGGAGGGAGGGAAAGAAATCAGTAACAGAACATTCCAGGGATAACCCTAAGATATGGAATTGGAGAAAGGTAAGATCCAGAAATACAGAAGGGGTTTGGCAAAGAGCCTTGCTGATAGTATCTATAAAAATCTGTTGCATGAACTAATTAATAAGAGAATGAGACAGAGCCATCAGAATAGAACACCAGAAGCAGACAAGTTGAATCAACTAAGACGAAGAATCGGAACACTCTATTAATCTTGGTTCTCCTCTGCATCATTCTTCAGCCACAGTTAAGTAAAGGATGTTCGTTATGTGCCATGCTCTCTCTCTCCTAGGATTCAGAAACACCCTACTGGTCTACTAACAAGTATCACCCATTGCCTAACTCTCTGCTTAGATGCCAGGTCCTATAGGTGATTTGACCTCAGCCTGTGTTTCCTATGTCATAACAGTTATACAAGTATTTTATAATTATTTTTATTTTCTCCCTTAGGAAACTATAAATCCCGTGTTCTTTGTAGCTAATCCTCTTAACTTCTAAATGTTAGAGTTTAGTTCTAGGCCATTCTTGTTCTCACCCAGTACTCACTCCTATAATCACATCTACCCTTATGGCCTGTGCTTACCCATATATAATTGAACCCAGAATTTATATTCCCAGTAAAAATCTCTTTTGAGCTCTAGAGCTACATACCTGAACCAAATGCTTACTAGCTATGTAGTTTAACAATTAAAAACATGGAATCTTGAGTTAGATAGCTTCAAATTCTGTATTTGCCAGTTATTGTGTGAGATCATGGACAAGAAAATTAAAATCTTTACACTCCAGCTGCCTCATCTGTAAAATGAGAATAATAATAATAGTAGCTAACTCATAAGGTTGTCGTGAAGGTTATATAAGATAACATGTTTTATACAAGAGCTTGGTACAGTGCCTGGCCTACAGTAAATACTTCTTGAGTGTTTACCATCACTATAATGTAAACTCAACAAAGGTAATGACATATATGAACTTGCAGAACTCCAGGAGTTATTTTTTTTCTTTTGGAAAATTCAAAACTTTACAGAAAAGTTACAAGTACATTAGAAAGTAGCCAACATGATGCCCCATCAGTCCCAAATATTTTAGTATTTCCTATAAATGAGGACTTTGTCCTATAGAACAATATAACTGTCAAAGTTAGGAAAATAAAACTGATACATTACTACCTAATAATTCTCAAACACGACTCAAGTTTCACTAGTTGTCCTAATAATCTTCCACATAGTAAAATGATCCAGCTCAGAATCATGTCTCGCACTTAGTTACCATCCCTATTTATTCTTCTTCAATTTAAGAGTCTCTTAGTCTTTCCTGAAATATCAAATCCTTGACATTTAAAATACCACAGGTCAGGTATTTTAGAATGTCCTCAGTTTAAGATTCTCTAATGTTTCTACATGATTAGGTACAGGTTAGGCAACTTGGGCAGGAATGTCATAAGTGATGCTGTGATCCTCTTACTGTATACTATCAAGCAACAAATTATTTCAGGTTATCTCATTACTGATGATGTTTACTTTGATCACCTGACTTACATGATACCTACCAAGTTTTTTTGCTAAAAAGTTACTGTTTTCTTCTTTATAATTAATATTTTTTTCAGGAGGAACTTGGATCTAATTCTGAGCCTCATAAAACTTTCCATTTCTTCATTTTATTTACATTTGTATGGATTTTGATTTTCTCATTTATTCAATGGGTTATAATCTATTACTGTCATTATTTATTTTGATGTTAAATCTACAATGATATGGCCAGAAAGAGTCTGTGCACAGCTAACTCTCTTTCCTTCTTATGTGTCCCCATCGTTCTCTGGGCACTTCTTTACTTTCTAGCACAACAAGGTATTGCAGGCTTATCTTCCAGTTTCCCTGTCATAGTTCTAGAAGCAACCATTATTCCACAAAGCCCTGGTTTCAGTGGGGGATCTTATTTCAAAATCAAGAATAAGGCTCAAAGTATATTCACTGCTGGTGGGATGTGACTGCTCCTAGGTCCTCTCAATGGGGAGAACTAGAAAATTCCTCTAAGTACACACACACACACACACACACACACAACACACACACACACACACACTTCTATATTTATTTCTATATCTACCCATCTGTGTTTAGTTCAGGAGATAGCTATAGATATATAAACAGATATGTTGATATGTATATAAAACTCAAACTAAGAATAAACCACGGGGTTCATTCTAGTTTTCTCTTTTCCTTACTTGTAAATCCCTTATTGAACACAGAAAACCTAGCAGCCATTATTCTTCACATATTTATTTGTTTGCTCAATCACTGAGAATATGACCAAACTTCTCTCACCACCACAGCCTGTTCACACACACCCATGACTTACTCAGCTTACATGGGCTCATCACCCAGTGCTGGGCAAGCGCAGGGCACTCTGCAGGGACGCTCTCCACACAGCTCAGGCTCCAGGATCACGCCTTGGTCTCCCCACTATGTGGACATCTCCTCACTCCCTTGCTCCAACATCCTGTGTTGGATCACTGACTCATCCTCCTCATTCCGTACAGACTTTGATATCCTGTATCCTGCATCCTTCTGACCATGCCCCAGTGTAAAAATTCTCCTTAACCTGCCTGGGCTCCAACACTCTGCAGAGACACCTGCAGAGGGTGCTGCCACCCTGCTGGCCCTACCTTCTAGTGTGGACAGCTCACTTAATGTCTTTTGAACTCGGCAGCTAAAGAATGAAACAGAAATGAAGACAATGTTATACTTCTTGTTTAACTTAGTTTCAAATTTAAAATTTGGTGGTTTGGGGTAAATTTATATACCTGTACAATCAGCATTGTAATCCAGTTCTGGACTGATTCTATCATCCAAAATGTTCCCTCATCCACATTTGAGATCAATCTCTGCCCTAACTCCAATCCTAGGTATAGAATTATCTACTTTTTAACCTTCATTTAATTTGATCATTTGATTTTCTAGAAATTTCATATAAATGTAATCATACAATGCTATGTACCTCAACTTACAATGGGGTTATGCCTTGATGAACCCATCAAAAATTAAAATATCATTTACTATTATTTATATGGGAAAGATTATTTATCATTTGACAATAAAACTCATAAATCAGGGAAAATTACAAAATGTTATATAAAAAGGGTGCCAAATGTGAGAAGGCAGAGAAACACTGTACTAATTACACTACCTCCTAACTCTGTCCCTTCCTCACCACTAACACTCCTATTACCAGTGTTCTAATCTCTCCTGACACCCTCCTAACTGGTCTGGTATCCCCTGCTTGAACCTTCCCTCTAATATAATTTTAATATTGCCAAAAATGCCATTACTTTTCCTTTAAAAATACAACCACCCAAGATGTAAACAGTTATCAAAATATTAGTCTAGATTCTTATTCTCCTTCACTTAAAGTCCAAATTCTCCACAGCAGTATTTAGGATCTCTAATGATACACTTTTATCTGCTTCTAGATTTATCTACAACTACTCCCTATACATATCCTTAAGTCAAAATCATGCTTTCTCTCTCAACTTTCTCAAAATTTCATTATTCTTTCACAGCAGCTCCTTGCATACGCTATTCCCTATTGCAAGATGATTTCCCATCAACATTCCTACCCTATTTTTTGTCTACTGTGTGAAATCCTAACACTCCTGTCTCCCTGCCCCAAAATCCACATCCTGCATCACAGACGTCTGAAAGCATACCTTCAAATCTTTCACCATATATATTCCACTGTAATATAATTAATGATGAGTATGACTTACCCATTAAATCGCAATATTATCAAATGCAATAATACATTTCTGTGCCCAAAATGAATAATATCTATCATTGGTCCTTAATCAATATTTATTGATCTAATAAATATTTAACTCATTTTCTGTTATTCTCAAATTCTTTCTTTTCTGAAATTGTATATATAGGCTGCGGATATCTAAATATTTATAACAATTTATTTTACAAAATTATTACTTTTCTCTTCTAAACGTGATAGAAAAAATATGTATTTGACATTCATTTACTTTTTAAAGAAAATCCCAGTACCTTTTATACACTTAAACAGGAAAATTAATTTGCAACCAAACCTTCATTTGCCTATTTTTTCCTTTGCAGTAAAACTATTTTTTTAAAAAAAATCAAACCCTTCAGTGTTCAAGTTTGAATGGAACTATTGGAACATCACATCATAGCAATAAATACTATTATATGTTCTTTATATGCACGATGGAAAAAAATCAAGTTTAAGAATATAGGAATAAGGTTACAAAGTTCATTTTGCTCTAATGTGGCAAATATTATAGAGTCAATTAAAGTAAATTTTAAAAGGTTATGAGGTCACAATGCAAGACTGCATAATTTATCAGATCAAACAAATCATTTTGAAGGTACAGAGTTAAGTGAGGTATTAGGCTATTACTGCCTTTCATGAATAAAGGTTAATATTAATGTTTACTTACATACTGAATGGTATTTGCTATATAAACTTAATTTACTAAAAAAGTTTTCTGACACTGCCATATTTTAATGCAAATATTTATTACTCTAAGTTTTTAAAGAATTAAAATTGTCTCAGATATTCTGATTAATAAAATATGCTGTACAACTAAAATCTCACTTTGGCACTATAAGGCACCAGGAACAATTCAAAAGCACAAGAAATACATTTATATGTAGATTCTGCATGCATTTCAAAGTTAGGTTTTGTTATTTGATTGTTATTGTATGCCATTTCTGCATAGTATTTTTCATGCAGAAAAAAAAGAGAATTAGAGGGGGTTGGGGAAAGTAATATAGGTATAAAATATTGAACCGTCAAATAAAGAAACAAAAGATCAAGTTTTTTAGTTTAGGTTTTTTTTTTTTTAAATGAAAAGAATGGCGTTCAGGTCACAGTACCCCAAAATATGGCACCTTGGCATAGTGAATATTTTAAGCTGAAGGAGTGTGAGAAAATGGCAGCGGAAGGAAGGTCATTCTGACTTCCTCCTCGCCATGCCCTTCCTCTCTGAAAGGCATAAAACCCTCATGCAAGAGAGGCCCTCCTTCTCCCCAGAGGAAAGTAGCATCCTCATCTCTGAAGACAGAGGGACGCCGAAAAGAACCCTAACAAACAGGCCTTGCTAAGTTTTCCCCAATCACGATCATCCCGTACTCCTAACCTATCATATTTCTCCACAACTATTCATTACTCATTAAACCTAGCTTTAAAGTACATAGGTCTGTTTCTTCAGGTCTGCATTTCCTTATGGAGGCTCCCACAAAATTTCTATCAAATAAATCAAAACACTTTGCTCTTGTTAATCTGTCTATATCAGTATACTTTTTTCAGATCCAGCCCTAGAACTCAGGAGAATGAAGGAAACCTTTCCTTCCCCTGAAAAAGAAAGTAGTAGTCGACTTCTCTAGAAATTAACATTATATTTTGAATTTTAGATATTCTATTGTCTAAGTTATAGAGTAACATGAAATTGAGCAACAGAAATAACTTAGGGAGTACACAGAATTATAATGATGGTAAATTAATATTCCTTTTTTGAAATAAATCTCAAATTAAAGAATGTAACTAAATGAAGGGTTATCTAAAACAAAGCAGTACACACGAGGCAAAATCACAACAAAGATCAATTCTCAATTATTTTCTCATTTTACTCCACATATGACGCTTGAAAAAGAAATATTTCAGTTTAATTCAATGATATGAAATATCAAAATTTCATCAAAATTAATTTTTTGTGGTCAAATCACTTGAAATAAATGTTTACATAAGACAAATATTAGAGTTACACTGTACTGAAGGTATTTTACAAAAGTTAATTGTGTATTAAAATGACAAATAATAACAGAGAAGAGAGCAGCAGAAAAAGTAGTCTACGAAGAAAGGATTTTCAGATTCTAAAGAAACAGAATAAAAAAATGTAAAGTTATATTTGTGAGGTTGTGTCAAAATACAACTAAGATATCCTTTACATAGTACTTTTCAAATTAATGTATATTCTCTGATATGTGCAGAGAGTATACTTATCATTTGGCCTACAGAATAATTTTGTCCATGAATGTCTTGAAAGAAGACATAAAAATATAATCCAACCATCTCTCCCTTTCATCTAACATAAAAAGCTGAATTTCAAATAACAACCTTGATCCATAACTGGTCCATTCTAAGCTGAGACACATAAATAAAGAAAAAAAAAAATCTACCCGTCCTCAATACCAACTCCATTTTAGGAGAGCACAGACTGTTAGAGAGTTTACTTATTCATTCCACAAATATGTATTGAATGCCTACTATGTGCTAAGCAGTAAACAAAAACAGAAATCCTTTACTGAAGATATAGCAGTAAAGAAAGAAAAAAAAACAAACAAAACAAAACAAACAAAAAAAACAACACTTGTCCTGAACACATACTCCATTTTAGGAAAGCACAGACTACTAGAGAGTTCATTTATTCATTCAACAAATATGTATGTACAAAGTACCTACCAAATGCCAAGTGTAAATAAAAACAAAAATCTTGGGGGATACAATAGTAAACAAAATGAAGTTTCTGTTCTTATGGGGGGCTCACAATGAGTGGAAAATTTAATTTATAATAAAATGTCATAAAAGATACTATGAAGAAAAATAACTTTACCCTATTAATGCAGTTAAGAGGTAGTAACAGATACATGGGAAGGTCGGGAAAGGCTGACTTGAGAAGGCTGGTCAAAGGATGGGCAAAGATGACATGTGATTTAGACCATGACTGAAGAGAGGAGCTAAGCTATTTGATATCTGTATAAAAATGTTCCAGAATAAGGAATACAGGCAAAAGCTCTAAGACGGGAGCAAGGTAAGTATACCCAAGTCATAGCAAGCAGCTCAGTGTGACCAGAATAAAGTGATTCAGTGTTAGTCTGAGGACAAATGATCCAGAGCTGTGTCCACCTCACAAGAGAGTTCAGTTGTAATATGGTACATTACAGGGACAGGGATAAAAGCAGCATCGAGGACACTAGTTAGGAGACTCAGATAGGAATCGGCAAACTAGTTTTGACAGACCATGAGCTAAGAATAGTTTTAAACTTTAAATAATTGAAAAGATGATAACAGTAATCATGATGACATACGAAAATCGTATGCAATTCAAATCACAGTTTCCATAAGTTATATGGGACACGGCCACACTGGTCCATCTGTATCCTGTGTCTTTCTTTGCAGTGTAACAGCAAGTATGTGTTGCCCTCATCATTTCACACTGCTGCTCAGTGCACTGCAAATCACAGCGATGCTGCTTTAACTTGACAGTGTTTTTGAGTGTCAAGCATATGGCCATACTACCTTTTACTTTTAATTACTATTGTGTGCCCATCACATCAAAACAGGAAGCGAAAAGTGGACTTTGAATGACATGCTTTTAAAGGTTCAGTGGAGTGTAGGTTATTCTGTTTTAAAATCAAGTGACAAAACATTGTTTATTATGCAATGACTTGATAGCTATGATGAAAGAATAGATGTCAACATTATACTAAACAAAGAATTCAATATAATACTGCTAAACACAGGAAAGCAACAGTCAGAAAATTTATATATTAAAACAAATTTTCTCATTATTAAAGAATCTCTTCACATAAATAAGATATGAAAATGAAGCTATACCAAAAGTACGTTTTCTGTGGGCCTTTGTTAGGCAAACAAGGAAAGCCACTTATACATGGCGGATTAATTAAACAGAGTTTGATTTGACAGCTACAAAATTAAGACCAGAGAAAATAAACTTGTTTAAACAGTGAGAACAGTTGTTTGATGAGTTGAAAACATTGGGGAGCAACATCAGTAGACAGTTAAAAAAACAAGGCTAACGATTTCACGTAGCTTTCTTTGGCTCTTGATGAGCCAAAAGAGGTTTCCTATACTGCTCCCCCTCAGGGTGTTTTCTCGAAGAGTCCATGATAGTTTTGAGTAACTCAAGACATTATCATCTGTGAAACAGTCTATATGGAACAAATGGTGGGAAGAATGTTTTCAAAAAAAAGTTGAGCAGGAAAGTAATTTAGTACAACCTAAAGTGGAATCTGCTCAGATGTTATAAATTGGTGGTAAAATATGTGTGGAGCAGAGAAAGGCTAAGTTAGGCAAATTTATAAAAATTATGAAAATGAAAGGTATGTTAAGCTCATAGTTACTCATTTTATTATTCGTTAGCATGTATTCAGCAAAAAAAAAAAAAAAAAAGATTTTTTTTTTAATCTCATGTATTAGAACCAAGGAGTGTCAATGGTGAGAACTTTATTTACTTTCATGAACTGAACTACATTAGTGCCCTGAATTTTATCAGAAATACAATCTGCCCCAGCACACAGAAAATTCAAAAGCTTAGCAGTAGTAAAAATTTTTCCTTTTTTTTCTTTTTTTTTTTGTCCTTTTTAGCTCACAGCAAAGACCAAGTTTTTTTTCTAAATGAGAAAAAAAACCACTTACGACCACTATTACAAAACACTGAATGATTTAAGATATTAGCTTTTGCAGCAGACTTGATAAACATTTCTTAATAAAGTCAACCTAAAATTACAAGGCAAAACAGCCGTTCTATTGGGAAACTCAAAGTTATTTCAATCAACATTGTCTTGAATCTCAAAATTAAAATCAAAGCTTTTTTTAAAAATACGCTTTCTGAGCTCTAAAAGTTAAAAGTGAGATCGCCGTTGCCACACAAATTTGCAGCACATCATAATTTCTTCTAATTTCCAATTCCAGTCCCAGAATTATTTTTCAGACCCCCACATAAAAAGCATGGAAATTTCATATTTCAGAATCCATTTAACTGTACGATTGAGGAGACTCCACTTAACCTTCAATTGGAAGTGATTAATCTGCAATGTAATGACATGTGAAAAGGCAAAGAGAAAAATCTAATTATATAAATGCCTTCTAATAGATAAATATGCACGATTATGATGATATGTCCATGAATTGATCAGTATTTGGTAATAATTATCTATGTGAAATATTTTCAACTATGAAATAAATCTCATTACAAATAACATTAACACATGAAAATTTGCAATTGATTTTATAAGAAACATTCATTTTGAACCCTAATTAAGTGAAATGTTATTCTAGCCACCCCCCAAATTTTCATTCTTCTTATTAAAAAATCCTTTTACAGAAAATTACACTCAGTAACCATTAAAACTATGAACAAATTTGTTATATAAGTAACTATATTATCCTCAATTTGTCTTTTGATTTGAAAGACTAACATGGTTACTATCTTATCCTTTCCAAAAAAAAGTGAGCGAGCTACTATAAGAGAGCAATGGTATTGCTCTGGATCAAGAGAAGAAGATGAGAGAAGTTCAGATTCTGGGTATATTCTGATGAAGGAACTAACAAAATTACCTGACTGGTACCGTGGGGTGTGAGAGAAGAAAATGGAGACAAAGATAACTTGAGCATTTTGGCCTGAGCAGCTAAATGATGGAATAATTATTACCAGTCATTGCCATTGAGATGGGAAAGACTATTCAGAAAACAGGTTAGAGAAGGTTCAGTTCTGACACATTAAATTTGAGATAACTATTAAACAGATGAGTAGAATAGGCAATTGGGTATAGAAGCATGAAGCTCAGGAGAGACATGAGCTAGAGATGTAAAAGTGGCAAATAGATCGGTTTTAAAATCTTGGAACAAAATCAGATCTCCAGTGACTCTTGGTAACCAGAGAAGGGTTTTGAAAATTGAGGCTTGGGGGATCACAATATTCAGACTTTAAAAAAGTGAGGGTAACCCAGCAAAGTCAACTGTTTGTGGAGTAATGTCTAATGACGTTGGATATTATGCTGTCTTGAACCCAAATTAAAAAACTGTTCCAAGGAGGAAGAAATGATCAACCATGGCGTATGCCAACTAAAAATAAAAAAAGAAAAAGACTATATATTCATCCGAGGCATAGGCAAACAAACAAACAAACAAAACAGAATGGACAATATCCTACAGTATGAGAAACATTTCTCCTTCAATTCCTTATTCAGTAAACTCAGTGTATTTTAGTAGTGGTTATCTAACTCAAGTTTTTCCATCATGTACAAAAGGACAGTTGTAAAAACCTTGGCAAATGCCCTAAAGAATGTGTCCATATGCATGTATTAATAGTTGTTAGAAATATTCATGTTCTTTGATTTAATAACTCTATTTCTGGGACTTGATGCTATAAAATTAATCTAAAATAAGAATAATTTTATGACCAAAGATAAAAGCCCTTTTCCAGTTATCACTCACAGTGACCTCCTATACACTTTACCACTCAGAGTTCCTTAAGGGTGTGATGCTGAACCATATCCCTGGCATCAGTCTCTCAACCTAATTAAGAATATCAGTCATTACTTTCAAAGACATCATTATATTCTAGGTATCAATATATTTATTATTGTGTTTCATCATACTGTATTGTTACTCATTATTAACATGTCTTTCTCTTTTATTGGCAAATATCCTTCTTGAGAGCAGGGTCCTGTGCCTAGGTTCAATAAATGTTCATTGACTTCTACTGTTAAATGACTAATAGAGGTATAAGTAGTACACTGAATGCAGAGAGTGGAATACAGGATTGAGGATAAGAGCTTCCCAGACTTAAGAGAGCCCTTGAGCAATAAGAAGTGCAAAACCTTGAAAAAGGCAGGAGACCAGAGGAATAAAATATATATAAGCATGTACCTTCAAAACCACTACTTATAAATTATATAACATAAATTACAGATGACTAAAGACGAGGACTAAATTAGGTATGATTATTCAACATCCTTCTACACTTTTGTTCCATGCAAATCAACCTTAGTTGCACTGAAAAAGTTTCTAAGAAAAACAAACTAACAAAAAACAAGAACAACAAAAAGCAAAGGATAAAAAGTCAAAGTACTAAATGTTAGAATACCAGGATAGGATATGGTATCTGGTCTCAAAGGTATCTGTCTTCTTCTTGGGAAAATAGACAAATAATCATAATTCAATGTTTTGAAAACAGTAGGTATTTTTGTTTTTTTCTAAAACATAAGTAAACATAGATGAGGAATAGAAAAAGAGATACCAGAAGTGTATCAATAGTTACAGACCAGGAGAAAGAAGTGGGCAGTAAAGAGAACGGAGGAGAAAGCATCATAGAAGTGCGTAAGAAACTAGGAAAAAAGGATGTGACAGAAGCCAACAGGCGACAATAATAAGGAACTGATCCATCTCAACAAATGTCACAAAGACTGTACTACAATACCTTTGACAGTAAAGTGGGCACACAACTTCTGCCCAAGCAATTTTTTTATAGATTGTAATATGTTGAGAAATTAATAGGAAGTAGAAAGTTCAAAACTCTTTGAGAAACCTCCCTGTGAAGGGAAAAAAAAAAAAGACCATCTAGGAGTCTTTCTCAAAGGGATACTATTGGTGTTCAGTGGGGAGAATAATTCCTGGTCCTAAAAACTGTCCTGAAGAAATTTAGCTCTCTGAAATTCAACAAATGCCTATAAGCTTTCCAGCCATTGTGACAAGCAAAACACCCCCACACATTTCTAAATGACCCTTGGAAGGGTAGGGTACTATCTCTGACTGAGAATCCTTAAATGCTAAATTCATGCTAAAACAAGAATCTCTTTTCCATGAGACCATTTTTAAAGGTTAAGACGTTTGTTAGCATTTTGTAAAATGTTGGAAATGGACTTAAGATAGAGAGTAGGTATGGGGAGCAGTCAAAGGAGTTGGTACAAGAGGTCCTCTATTTTTTCAGAGAGAAGTTTATCTGCTAAGAGAACCTATCACAATATAGTTTCAATCAAGGCTTTCTGCTTTCTTCATATCTTCAAATTTCATGAGATCTTTTCTAATTACTTGTATTTATAACCATTCATTCATTTCCTAAACTTTATAATCCAGCTTCCACTCTCTCTACACTACCAAAACAGTTCTAAGATAACTAGAACCTTCTTTGTGGCCAAATCTAAAGTCCTTTGCTTGGTTAATTTTGGTTTTTGATCACCTTATAACACTGGAAATACTCCTTCTTAACCCTTTTCCAGTTTAGGGAAAAAAAAAAAAAGGTGCAACTCGCTGCCAGTGTTATTTAACATCACACACAGGAATGCTACATTTTCTAGGACTTGACATTTTCAGATCCAGAATTACTATAGTTTGTAAATGGAAACACCACTACTAAAAACAATGTTATAAACAGAATGATGTCATTTGTTTCCAAAGACTCTCAATATACTAAAGTGATGTGAAAATAATAATAAAAGCGAGATATTTCGTGGCAAACTTTGGGGGTAAAGTTAGGACTGTAATCTGTGAGTTATCTCGGGGTCAACGCTGCAGCCACAAGTGGAGCAAATGGAGAATGGGTTCAAAGCCCTTATACTGCTATCACTGCCTTACCTCAGGCACGTATTCAAACTTTAAATACTAAAATACCTCTTGTCTCTGCCTTCCATTCAATCTTTTCCAAGACCAGTCCATTCTACAAAAGACACCAAGATCACCTTACTGAAACGGTTCTTGAGTCATTTTGTGGCTCAAGAACTTTAATATATCTGACAGAGTAAGGCAAAACGTCTTGTCCTCAGTATTTAAAATCCTCGACAGTCATGCCCTCGGCCCCCCCGTCTAGTCTGAGTTCCCGACACTCTGCTTTACATATCATTTACTCTAAACGAGCAGACAGAACTGCTGAGTGTGCTCTGTACATGCCCTTCTGGCTCCTGTCTATGTGCCTTCACTTATCATCCTTCTAAAAGTAAGGCCTTTCTGTTGCATGATCATATATCCAGTTCTTCCTTATACAATGAATTATAACTCTTATCTCCCAGCTGTAAGCAATGGCTCTACCCTTTCTGAGCTTCAAAAGCACCTTATTTGTACTGTTTTTATATCAATTTCAAATCTGTATTATACGTTTTCAATATGTCTCACCTCCCCTATACATTTCATTAGCAGCTACTATTACAAAGCATTATTATTAGACACCCACATATATCACATGGTATCGTCTCAGCAATTCCATGAGTTATCTTTATCTACATGTAAAATCAGAGGCTCATAAATTAACAAAATTACAGATTAGCATATATGCAATAAATATTTTTAAATTGATAATTATTACAAGGTGAAGTATCACTCTAAATGTTTACAAATATATAAACGTGTTTCTCTTTAAGGGAAACAATGGCAGGATTCCAAAAATAAACATTATGTAAGAAAAGAGCTTATCATAGGTAAGAGGTTGTTTTTTAAATATAATAATAATATTAACAGTTACACTTACTTCGAGCACTTCCTATTTGCCAGGCACTGTGCAGAGCACTTTCCACATGCTAAGTTATTTGATGTTTGCAACGATCCTTTAGAACAGATATTTTTTCCACTAACCAAGGCTTTGTGAGATTATGTTACTAGGCCAAATTCCAAAAGCCAAAATACATAGAAATCTGAACTTTCTTACTTTAAAGACTTTAGAGTAGTGAGAAGGCTCATACAAGCCTAAGCATGAAAAAATATATATGTATAAATTTAGACATACACCTCCCTTTTTTGTTCTATTAATATTAAGAATTGGACATCTACCATAGGTAATGTGCCATATAATAACTGTTCAAATATTCTTATTTTCCTAACATCCTCAAGCAGATTTGGGGTGTAAGGCCCTAAAAAAATTAAGAGTTATCTGAGGTGATGTCTGTTTCTAGAAAACTATGAAAGAAGTATATATTAAGTGACAAAACGCCAAATATAAAGAATCTCATTCTAGGAACTCAACGGCATTGTAAATATCTTATTTTAAATTACAGCTATAGCATCAGCAAAAGGACATAATAAACTGCATAAACTGTGCAAACTCACTCATGCTAGAACTTCTCAATAAAAGTTTCTGGTCAGTTAGTAACTTATTAATATTTGAATTGAAGTTTATATTAAAAAGCCAGAAAAAATAAAATTTATATTAGTAAAGCTAAAATTAACTGCCATGAATGTCAGTGTCACTTACCATGATACTTTACTTCATTAAAAGACCAAGAAAAATACCTCTACTCACACACACACACAAACTAATCAATGTTATAATCTTTCCAAAAAATCATTATAACCCTGGTAGAGAGCTTAAGAGGAGAAAACATTATGTCTATTATTACTGTGGCTAAATGGGATTAACTAATCCTCAGGAGATAAAGTTATGAATTAAGTGAAGCTCAGAACACTAAGAAAATTTGTGGGGAGAGAATACAAATAGCTCCGTAATTATCTACAGCCTATTAACAAGCAATCCTTATTACTTGCAATTAAAATCCTCTTAAATTTTATGGCAAAAATTTATTGAAACATTGAAAATTATATGCTATTATACTGTAAAGCACATGTATAGTATGTACTTTACGCTGGGCTCGATAAAGAATAAAATATCAAATACTAGGTGTTACAGTGACTATTTACTGAATAGAAAACATCATGTGGTAGGAAGCCAGTGTGAGCTCCTGCTACAAATTCACAGACCTGCAATACTAGAATATCCCACTAACTAAAGGTTCCACTTGGAAGGAGGCATGACGATTCCATTAAATACTGATACCCAACACCATCATGGTATACGGCATAGGAAAGTACTAAAATGTATACAAATATCTAATTGTTATGTTGTACACCTCAAACTAACAATGTTATGTCTATTATAATTTAACTTAAAAAAAAGAAGTATTTGTGAAAGGAATACGTGAATGAATTGTTGTATATTTTATTTAATACTAGATACCCAGTCCTTAGAACAGTGCTGTATACAGTGCCACTCAGTAATTATTAGAAATAAAGTGCTGAATGGATAAATATAAGGGACCATGAAAATATGACAAACAGTCTCTGTCCTTAAGGAACTGTTAATCTGGTTTAGACAGGTTATATATAAAAAGTCAAATATGTAACATATAAGCTAAAGGAATGGTGTTATAATGAGAGCTCATAGAATTCAAATATCATGACCTAGTGGAAGACTCCTTACTCACATCTGGCTTTTAATAAAAAGTAGGACACAGACAAGTACAAAAGAGAAATATAGAGGATGGATTACTGTGAGCACATATACAAAATCAGGAAAGAATGAGCAGCAATCCATGAGAAAATGGACTTTATTATGAAGGAGTCTTTTTTTGTTTTGTTTTGTTTTGTTTTTTAAGGCAAACCAGGCTTTAAGCTTAATATAGTACATTTTAAAGAAAAACACATTTTGTCTTTAGACTTAACAAGCATGCTAAAATATTTCTAGGTTATGTAAGCAAATATAAGATTTTTCTAGTAACCTCTATGGGTTATAATTTTACTATTATAAATGTATGACTTATTTCTGATATGTGAAAGCATTTAACATTGTGTTTATATGTGAAGTTAAAAACAGTATTAATCTGAAGTTAATACCTCAAAGCATAGAAGAAATAAGTTTCCAAGGAATATGGTTTAAAGATTTTTAAAATTATATTCATAGTACACTTCCTCAGGACACTAAAATGAACATTTAAAAAGATTACTTTAACCTTTTTAGATATAAGAGTAAAACAAAGTGCTTCTATATTTTATTTCACCAAAATAGTGAATGCTTAGATTTTAATTTATTAATGATAGTAATAATTATCACAGGTGTGTTTAAATGTGCCAAACACTATTCTAAGTGCTTTACATATATTTGTCACAGAATAACAAAGGATGTAACAGTTTGCTTTTTTAAAGTTATTCTCTTAATAATTTTATGGTGCTTAGTTCTTACATCTAATGTTTTATGTGCCATTATTTTGCTTTTACTGCAAAAGAAAGATCTGGCTCCCAAAGATAAAGGAGATTTTTGGTAAATGGTGAAGGTAAAGAAATAAATGACCCACTTGGCTAGTGTGTAATTACACTGCCTGAGATTGTAACAATCTATCACATGAAGGAGGATGACACCACACTAAGGGGCGAGTCAAAGGAGATAGCCTTTGACTAACTACGGGGCCCCAGCAATCGATACTCCACAGATAGCGCGCTCTTGAGAACAACTGAATTCTAAAAAAGTTTGAAAATAGATGCCCCCTTTTTGTGATACTGATCAGAGACCTATCTTGACCTTACTGTGGAAGAGGGATACTTTCTTAAAAAGGTATATTAAACACATAAATCCTTTTATCTTTAGATTGTTCTTTCAAATGATATTTAGTTTATTCCTATTATGACAGTTCTACAAGTAAAGATACCTAGTGATATTCTTATTTATTATATAAACATACTTTCTCAATTAGCTATTACCAAGTTATAATACTTAATGTGTCAGGTAAATATCCCCAAAACTAAAAACATGAAAAATCTTAGAAAATAAAAATTTTCAAATGAGGTTTGCGATATCCTGAACTTGATATTTAATAAATAGCAACTCATTTGACTATGCAAAAGTAGACAGAATCTTTAAAAATTAAAGGAAATTTTACGTCATAAAATATTATTTTACACGATAATCACATTAGAATTATCATAATGCACTGTATCCTTTATTTTAAATCCTTAAACTGTGTATCAGAACAACTCTTATTACCTTAAAAAGTAATTCAGTTCATTACACTACATTAAAAAGTATAGTTCTTTCCTTTCATTTACAAATTATACAGAATTTCTGGGGTTTGTGATACTGCATTTAAAATATCTTTAATTAAAAAGGCAAGTATCTAAAACATACTTCAAAGTCTGAAAAACACAATTAAGTAGATAGCAAAATCAAATTTAAATTCCAACAATTTTTTTTCCTTTTCACAAAGGCTTGTATTATGCAAATATAATGCAATCCATGAAAGATCATAAATTACTATAAAATATTATAAATTATTAAATTTTAAATTATTATAAATTTTATAGGAAGCTTAGACTTTGTATTGGCACTACAATATTACTATTGCAGAGGATGAGAGAATAATATACAAAAGTATCTCTTTGATTAGTACAAAATGCCATTTGCAAAAATTCCAGTATGAGGAGGGACAGTATGTTCTCAATGAGATCAGTGGCAATATAACCCCTCACAAAGTATAAACTTGCTAAAACAAAAGAATCACCTACAGAGATTTTTAAAAATCCAGATAAGTAAATCTCACACCAATTAAATCTCTGTTGAGTGCTATCCAGGCAACAGGATTTTTTAAAAGTTTCCCAAATTCTAATACGCAGACAAGGTTAAAAATCACTGCTGTATAGTGCAGATCTATTTGCAAAGGTAAAGAAGGTTAGGACACGGAAGCAACCGAAGTGTCCTACAACAGGTGACTGGATAAAGAGAATAACTCACATATAATTTTATAAGTTTTGATGAATGAGTAACATTGTGTTGGGATTGCTAACATTATCTTCAGGTTCAATGATTAGGAGGACTTGCAGCATGCAGCATATTGTCATTCTCATGGCTGTGATTTCTCATAGCAAAAGGAAGTAAAGCCAATTCAACACAAGGAAAAGGCACATGGAGCAAATTCTGGAAGAATCCAGGCACCAGCTCCCAACAGGCCTCTCCCTGGGGAGTCACACAGTGTTTAATTTCTCCAGCTATGAGTTGTGAAAACCCATGTGAAATGTTTGTCTAGGGAAGCTCGTTAGAGATTCAGCTCCCAAGGTTTTTATTTGGGGATGGTCACTAAGACATCCTTGACCGAGCATGTGCCATAATTCCAGACTCCCAGAAGAAAAACTGATAATACTTTAGCATAAACTATACTGTTTGTACAGTCTGGGCACAGTGAGCCACTCTTATCACTTACAAAAAGTTTTATATTTGTGTAAGAAACTATTTATCACTCATATGCCAACCAAGGGTCAAGCTTTTAATCCTCTTCCTAAGGATAAGCGTCTGCTACGTTAACTCTTTTCTACACAGTTGTATAACTGCCAACACAATCAAGAAAAGTCCCACGACACACACAAAAAGTTCTATATCCCTTTGTATTCAATCTTTACAAATCACAGGTATGATTTTTACTCCTACAGTTTGCCTTTTTCAAAATGCCATAAAAATAGAATAATAATAAATAGGCTTTGAGTATAGCTTCTTTCAGTGTAATGCACTTAAAATTCCTCCAGGTTGTTGCATGTATCAGTAATTTGTTCTTTTTTATTGCTGAATAATGGTCTACTGTATGGACAGACCACAGATATTTTTACATGCTCTATTCAGCATAGTTTTGTTTGTTTTTTTTTTAATCTGTGAACTACATTTCCAATATTGCTTTAGTAAACATAACATTGAATGCTAGGATTTTTGCGTTACATGACAACTTTAGAGGAAGCTGCCACATTGTTTACCCAAGTGGCAACAGCATTTGCATTCCATTTTGCATCCCCACTAGCAATGTGTAACAGTTCCATCACAGTTTGAAATAGACGTGGGCAGGGGTTTCCTCATAATTTCATGCAGGCACTAAGGAAGAAATTTACCTGGTTGGATGAGTGATCAGATAACAAAAGGCATATGCCAAAGTGCTCCTTTTCCACATGGCAAAATTCACCCATCTTTCAAAATTCAGTTTAAATGTCATTGTTTCCCCTATAAACTTAGAACTGATTACCCTTTAGTGCCACGTTTATTTTGTTTAAACTATATTTATCATATGATAGTATAGTTATTTCTATTTATCTCTTTTTCTATTTTTTTCTGAATTCCTAAATATTATGACCTAATAAACTCTGCATTTATCTTTCATTGGACAGTACCACATGCCTAGTAATCAACATTTTTTTCTAAAATAAAGTAAATAAGGAGAGAACTTCCACTCTTAAGACAGAGTGACAGCAATTTATCCTACAAAATAAAACCACCAAAAACACCAGACAAAATAAATTGAACAATGGTTTTCAAGATGTTGGACATCAGACAACAAAAGACAAAGATCCCTAAGAGATGGAAAACAAAAAGGGAAGCCCTACAATTTCCGCAGCTCATCTTTTAAAGAGTTTCTAGCCCATAGCACAGAGGGTTGGTACTCAAGCAAAGATCAGCAGACTACCTGAGTTGTAAAAAGGGACCTAAGTGTCTGGGAGAAGACTGAAGAGACAGACCTAAGTGACTAGGAGAATATCTGCCCTCAAGTATTCTGCAGAATACTAATCATCACATGTGTGTGAGGAAACCACCCAAGACCAAGGAAAGAACTAAAGTGGAAGAGATCGATATTCCTCCCTCAATAATCGATAGGGCAAGTAGAGAATCAGTAAAAGTTACATAAGACTTGCACAACACTATCAGCCAACTTAATCTAATTGACCTGTATAGAACGCTATACCCAATGAAAGAGAATACACATTCAAGTGTGCCTGAAACATTCACCAAGACAGACTATATTCTGGTCCAGAGAGCAAATTTCAACAAATTAAAAAGGGTTCACATCATACAAAGTATATTTTCTGAACAAAGTTAAATTGGAAAATATTAATCAAAAGATCCAGAACATCGGACATATTTGCAAACTAAATACCTTTCTAAATATCCTTGGGCCAAAGAAAATATCAAAAAGAATTAGAATTATGAACACAAGGAAAATGAAAATATAACCAAAATACGTGGGATCCTGCTAAAGCAGAACCTTAGAGCCACACTCGTAGGCCTTAGTAGCCATATTAGGATAAAGTCTGAAATTGGTGATCTTAAGAAAAACAAGACACCACGCTTGGAGGCTCCGGGTGCCGCTATCAGGCCATGAACTTTGGTTCCAAGAACTTCCGGCTGCAGCTCCGGGACCAGGGCAGCTTCCCGCTGGACCATTCCGGTGACTGTAAAAGCTTTAAGGAGAAAGTCACGAAGTGTCTCCAGGAAAATAATTTAGAAACTGTTTTGTGCAGAAATGAATCAAAAGAATATTTAGAATACAGGATGAAGAGGCAACAGATGGCACAAGAACAAACGGAAAAACTAGGATTTGGAGATTTGATTGATGGAATATCAAAGACAAAAACTTCTTTTCGGTAGAAAGAAGGCTGCTGGGCTGTTTTGGGAGTCATCTGGGACAGAGCAGTGGCACTAACATTGTCACCTGACAGTTTACTTATGAGGTAGTGTGCCTGAGAAAGGGGCAACCAGAATGTCCTCGAAGTACCATGTGAAATCAAAATAGACAAACCTCTTTGATGGGCGAGGCTCACTCATAGCTTGGAGAATGGCTCATCCTCTGAAGCCTTCCAAATTATTTTGAAAACATATTCTTCCTTTTAGATTTCCATTTGCCCCAAAAGTGTTAAGTTTTATCTTTAAATCCACATGTGTGACGGAGTGCCTAGGGAGGCCCATAAAGGACAGGAGGGGAGAATGCTAGGTAAGGAATCATTAGTGAGTGGACATATCAGGTATCATGGTGGTTTTATAATACTCTGAATACATTTTCAATATCGATGTGCTACATCTTCATGAATTTCAGCCTGTTTTTACCAGAAAACCATTCCCTACCAAAATGACTTCCTTTTAAAAACCAACCAACCAAACAAACAAATATGGACAAACTATAAAGTGGAAAGGAAAAAAAAACACACACACACAAGTAAAACAAAAGCAAACTAAACCCAAACAAGAAAGGAAATAAAATCACAATAAAAATCAAATAAAAATAGGAAAAAAATTAAAAGAATAATAAGGGAATATTAGTGGACTACTTGATGCCACTATCTTGGACAACACTGATGATAAATGGAAGAACTCTAATGTGGTAAAGAAACTGAATTTTAGTTTAAATATTCACCCAATAAAACTCCAGGTCCACTTGGCTTTACTGTCAAATTCAATAAAATGTTTACAAAGGAAATACCCATTTCACATAAACTATTCAGATTTTGATGAGCAAGAATCATTTCCCACTCATTTTATGCTACTAAAAAATGCCAATAACATCACAAGAAAACTACAGACAATATTATACATGAATGTAGGTAGATACGAGAATTCTAAAGTTATACCAAATTCAATGATATATAAAAAATACATCATGACCACAAACCTATTAGAATTAGTAACTGAATTAAGTAAGGATGCAGCATACGAGATCAACATACAAAAAGAAACTGTATTTCTACACATTAGCAATGAACAATTACAAACTGAAGTAAAAATAACATTTCGATAGCATCAAAAAGTGTGCAATACACAGAAATAAATCCAAAGAAGAGGTGTAAGATATGTACACTGGCAGCTACAAAATACTGCTGAAAGTAAAGACCTAAATAAAGGTAGAGATATTCCTTTTTAATGGGCTAGTAGACTCAATGGCTACTAAATATGATGTCAATCTCATCCAAATTTATCAACAAAATCCAGTTAAAAGCCCAGCAGGCCTTTATATAGAGTTGATGAAATGACTCAAATTCATTTTGACTCCAAAGACCTAAGGCTATCCAGAACAACTCTGGGTGCTAGGGGTGGGGGGTGGCAAGGTGGATAAAGTTAGGAGACTAATATACAACCTGACTTCAAGACTTAAAAAACTGCAGTAATCAAGACTGTGTGATCCTGGCAGAATGACAGCCAGAGATCAAGAGAACAGAAGAAAAAGTCCAGAAATAAACTCACATATATCTGAATTGGTTTTAGACAAAGGTGCAAATGTTATTCAGTGCATAAAGGATTGTCTTTTTAATAAATGGTGCTGGAAAACTGAATGTTCACATGTAAAATATGATCTTCAATTCATGCCCTGTATACATATACAAAAATTAATTCAAAATTGATCTTGGATGTAAATATAAGATGTAAAGCAATACAATTTCTAGAAGAAAACTGGGAAAAAATGTCTGTGACCCTAAGTTAAGCAAAGGGTTTTTTATATGTGATACCAAAAGCATTATCCACACACACAAAAAGTAATAAAAGAACCATAAACTAGCTTCACTAAAGTTTAAAACTTCTTTTCAAAAGACACTTTTAAGAAAATGAGAAGAGAAGCCACAGACAGAAAATATTTGCAAAACAGATACTGAATAGATTTATATCCTGAATATATTTTTTTATAAAACTTATAATTCAATAACCTAATCTTTAAATAGGCAAAAGAGACAAACATTTCAGAAAAGAAAATAGATAAGCACATGAAATACGGTCAATAAGCACATGAAAATATACTCAACATCATTAGTTACTAGGGAAATGTAACTTAAAATCGCAATGAGATACCACCACACTTCTATTAGACTGCCTGAAATTAAAAATTGATAACCAGTGTAGTGAGAATATAGAGGAACTGGAACTCTAAAACACTGCTGGCGGGAATGTAAAATGGCATAACCACTTTGGAAAATAGTTTGACAGTTTCTTAAAAAGATACATTTAAATAAATCTAACATACGATCCAGTCAATCACTACTGGGTATTCACCCAACAGAAAAGAAAGCATATACATACAAAGACTTGAATATGAATGTTTATAACAGCTTCATTTGTAAAATCCAAAACCTGGAAATAACCAAAAGTCCAACAACTCAAATGGCTAAACAAATTCTGATATATCCATACAGCAGAATGCTACTCAGAAATAAAAAGGGAATGAACTAGATACATGTAACAACATGGATGAATCTAAAAAAAGAAAAAAAAAAGAAAAGAAAAAAAGCGGGGGGGGGGGGGGGGGGAGAAAGAGTACAAACTGGATAAATTCATTTATATGTAATTCTAGAAAATGTGAACTAATCTATAGTAAAGGGAGATCAGTAGCTGCCTGGGGGCAGGGAGGGTGGGAGAGAAGGATCACAAAAGGACAGGAGGAAAACCCTAGACTGTGGTGATGATTTCAAGGAGAGAGAGGGAGGGAGGGAGGGAAGGGGGGAGAGGGGACAGAGAGAGAGAGAGAGAGAGAGAGAGAGAGAGAGAGAGAGAGAGAGAGAGATGCCGTTATAGATTTGGAGAACAAACTGTATTAAAAAATACTAAATTTTGTTCTGATGCTAATAATAATTTAACATTTAACAGCAATTTATATTTCCTCAGGTAGTTGATTGTCATTAAATGCCTACAAAAGTACATAAAATTTCTCACTTATCACATGTATTCTCAAAGTAGCCCAAGGAGACATGTAAGACAAGTAGTATCCTTACATTACATGAGGAAATCAAAGAACTTGTAAAAAATAAATGAATAAAAGTAATCTCAGAGTTCATTTTATGATCTGATATCTATTATCCTTCCATTGTAAGTTAGTTTGTGGAAGGCTTGAGTCCTCAAGAAAAAGAAGAGACAGAAAGCGAGAGGGACAGGCAGCAAGAAGAGACTGCTTTGAGCCTTGTGTTAAGGAGGGTAAATCCAAATGGGTGAAGCAGGCTCCTAAATAAATACCTGAGCAGCCATCTGCCAATAGAGCGCTATCGTAAACTGTTGATTAGTATAGGGATCTAAAAGAAGTATTCAGGAAAATTAGCTGTGCATAAAGTGGACTAGGTGATGGAAAAGTTGTAGACAAGAACAGAGTATAAAGTTTCCAGAAAACCTGAAGATAGAAAACAAAGGATTTCAATCCCTTCCTAACATCAAGTTCTGGGAATGCATATTTTGTCAGTCAAAAGTTAACTGGAGAAAATTCCCACCCCTGACTTAGAGACAATGATTTTTACCATGTGAACAGGACAACCAGGAGACCTTTAAAATACCAATACCCAAGCCTTATTTGAAACCAATTAAGTCAATCTCTCTGGGAGGGGACATCAATATGTTAAAAAACAAAAACAAGAAACTCCATGGTAATTCTAATGGACAGCTAGAATTGACTGACAACAACTAGAAGTGCCATCATTTTCTGGCAGACTTCAACAAGAGAGGATGACCACAAACAATGAAGTTCCTAGCTGTTCTTTTTCATTAGAACATATCCCCTGCTGAATAAACTCCATTCTGTTTTTGCAGAAATATATACTTATTAATGTACTGTAAACCTCAAGAATATAAAACTAAGAACATGTACATTTTTAAATTAAAAAAAAATGGTAAGATATTTAAAATGTACATCATGATTTAATATATATTCATTGTAAAAGGATTCCTCCCATCTAGTTAATTAGCACATCATCATTTCACATATTTATTTTTTGATGAAAACATTTAAGTTCTACTCTCTTAGCCAATTTCAGCTATGCAGGTGTTATCAACTATAGTCACCATGATTTACATTAGACTCTCAAACCTATTTATCTTATAGCTGAAAGTTTGTACTATTTTACCAACCTCTCCCTATGTTCCCCACTCCCAGTATTTTTAATTTTAATTAAATTAAAAACAATTTTGAATACATCATAGCTCTTTATTATTCTAAAATTATAATTTACATTTTAATTTTTGAGAGCAAGAAATACTCCTTAGGAAAAACTCTCTGGTGCAGTGGGAGCCAGGAGAGCAAGATTTTGAGTATTTGCTTTGCCAGGGATCAGCTGTACAATCTTCAAGACATTATTAATCTCTCCACAACTATATCCTCATTCATAAAATGAGGGAAGGCACAGATTAGACACATTCTGCTATACTTCACAATATGAAATAACCTGTGTATGAGACTGTGTATACCAAGTATTTTCAAGGAACTACATAAACATCAACTTAAGTATTGTTTTTAAGACAGAGGAAGCAGTGGATAAGAATTTATCAAACTATTAAACTATAAATTTAAAGAATTTCTAATTCTAAATATACAACCAAAATTTCCGATCATGTTTGGAGAAAAGCTAAATCTTAGTTTTTTCAGAAATTTTATGTTTAACATCAAGCTTTAATTCTCAATTATCCACAACTAGAGGGATATGATGTAAGGAAAACCCAAAACAAGAAATCTGTTTTCTCAGATGTATTTTTCCCAGCAAAAGTTACAAACCGATGGAAAAGTGGCAAGTAGTATACTAAAAAAAAAACTAAACAGCCTATACCTAAACTTTCATCATTTACATTTTGGTACATGTGCTTTTCATACTTCCTCTCAGTTGCTCTTTCCCCCATGTATACATTTTTCCCCTAAACCATTTGAGAGAGAGCGTGACACATCATTCTGTAACTACATGTATCTCCTAAGAACAAAAATATCTCATATAACAACACAAATATTACTCAGAAACATTATTCAGAAGTTATTAATGCAATGTTATATATAATATAGAATCCATATTCAAATTATTCCAATAATATTTATAGCTGTTTATGTTGTGTGGTTTTGATCCAGGTCTGATGAAGGACTGTTTTCATATGTAAGTAATGTTTGAATATTGCTATGTGTCATTTACAAAAAATTCATTACATTTTTAAATAAAATAATCCAATATAAATGGTGAGATTTATAGAAGGCAGGGCAGAATACAAGAGTCCTGGATTATAACTGAGGAGGTTAGGTTCTACTCAGATTTTATTCTAATAAATTGCCACTGGAGCCAATTCTCTTTGTACACTGGGGAGTGATTTTCATGTCTTGAGATGCTTTGAGCATCAGTGAATAAGAAACCCATGAGCTCTTGATGTCAACTAGGACAGTAGCCTTTTTATCTATTTTATATTTCAAGGTTCTAATTAAGAACAATATTTATAAAAAATATTTTGGGGGTGGTGTTTTGCCTTTTGCAAAAAAAAAATTATAAGTTTAAAAAACAAACAGGCTGAATAAGTAAAAAAAAAAAAAAAAGTAAAAGGTAGGTAGAACAGGTAGGGAAGGAAACAAAAATCAAATCCTGCAAAGAATAAGAATGACACTCACACCTATAATTCTGGAACCAAAAAGCCAAATGCGGATATAATCTTTCATTATTAAACACAGCTGAAATAGCCAACTATAAGGTATAAAAACACATGGTCTATTACTTGAAAAACCATAAACATCTCTAAGCCTCCAATTACTCCAAGGCAAACTAGAATTAACAGCATTCACTTTACAGGGCTGTTGTGAGTAGCCAATGAAATGTTTGTAAAGAACTCAGCCAGTGCCTGGCATATCATAAGTACTCAAGAACTAATAACAATTACTAGCATTAAAGAGTTGCATAATGGTTCTAAGTATAGCTCTAAGTCAGAA